>OY979766.1:125479212-130479212 GCA_963855975.1 Andrena chrysosceles | reverse complement strand
TGGAGTTGCTGATGCGTGGCATGATACGCGCTATCGGGGTACGCAACCTGTTCGGCGGATCGGTCACAGATCGGTGTCTGATAAGGCCAGTAGTCCGCCTCGCTGTTGGCAAAATATGCGGAGCTCGTCATGGTCGCGGAAGCACTGGACTCCGGATGACGAAAAGACGGCTCGACGGATTTCAAGGGACGCTGACACGAAGCACTTCACGGGGAGCGGGTTTCATGTGTAACTCGATGCGTTAGATCCAAGATCACTTGGACGGTTCACTTCGTGGAATTTTGATCTATCGCTGTCACTTTGAACGAGTTCACTGGTTAGTCACTAAGGCGAAATGGTTGCACTAGAAGACGTTTGGTGGAACAGGCACGATATTGGTGGCAAAGTGTCACTGAGGAGTAGGTATTCCGTGCCGGTGTCCGAGGTACGCTTGGAGTTTCCCAGGGAAGGACAGCGAGGAGAAGCCCTCGCCAGGCACCGAAGCCGACTTACAATGAAATGAAACGATTCCTGTGCCCGTGACGATTTCGACCGTCCACGGTACACACAGGGGGTTCCACGCGTGCCAAAAAGGGGCACCCCGGCAAACTTTCACCGGTTTATTACCGTACCGCGCGGACAGAGGTTGCCCGGGGAGGTTGCGGAGGTGGAGGGGGCAGAGACTACCCTCGGGTACCGGGGGTCTGCGTAGCGCCTCCCGTGGCTACCGCAGGGGAGCTGGCTCTAGCTTCTATCAGCTGCCCTTTGATTCAGAGTTAAGGCCACCCCCGTGTGCCCGATACACGCACCCGCTTTTCGATCTCTGCCGCAATCCCCTCCCACTATTAACGCTATTGACACAAAACCCATATTGGCTCCCCTTGCGCCCGACCTCGTACAATGCCTGCCATGTGTGCAGCCCCCTCGAGTCGGGCTAGATCACGCGCTATCGGCCTATCGGCGACGAGCAACCCCCTTGGATGGAAGCTGCTTCGCGAGAGTCACTGATAGAATCCCGTAAATTGATAAGTGAGATTTAATGACACGCTGGCAAAGGAGCGATGAATTTTTCAAGTTGGAGAAAGGTCATCTTAATCCAGTGGTTTTTGTTGAAATTTTCAAAGCTGGCTAATTGTGTTCGTGCAGAATAATATTCGATAAATATTTCTCGTCGTTGAATGCTGTTGTAGCTGCGCTTCGAGGAGCTCTAGGTTTTGCAATGTTTTTATAAAGGGAAAAGATTGAAATAGATATTTCGAGCAAGTAAACAAAGAACGCTCGGTAAAGCTAGACGCAGGCAGTCTTGCGAGTGACGTCTCTTTCTAGAAGCCTGACCGGCGACGATTAATCAACCCTGCTGAACCCTCTCTCTCCTCTTTCCTGTTATATACACGTGCATTTAGCACGTCTCTTCAGCCCCCGTTCACCTTCTGTATTTTCATTAATCCCACTTTCGTCTCGGCGCGCTCGCGAGAAGGGGAACGCTCGAGGAAAGCTGAAGAATTATGAAAGTAGGCTCTGCTCCTTTCAGAGGGATACATTTAGCGAATCGGAGATAATCGAAATCCTCTTTCTACCACCCATGAAAGTAGTTACATACCTACATAATTCGTGTACTCTCGTTGAACGAAGCACAGTCTTTTTTCTTACGTAGGTATCTCATCTTTCTCAACACTTTCACGTGACAAATATCCGTACTGTTCTTCCTCATGCTTCGTATCTCGCTAACCCAACTTTAAGGCTCTAAAACTTCCGACAATTTACACTTCCGTTCATTATTAAAAAGATTGATATTCGTTGTCCCTTGTGCCTATTAATTTCTGTTTAGAAAGGCGAGAAGATTATCGATGCTGTCAACCGTGTAATAAGGGCGGAAAAAATATGTTGGCTGCAGGATCTGTGGCCGGTTAACGGAGGATTAAGTGAGACGCAATCGTGGAGCAGAGCGCGGGAGACGCTAATGATCGGGCTTACGGTTAAAGGGCCGGCTTGGAAACAATTATCGTTCGCCGAAGATAATAGACGGCCTTGCGGACAAACTATAAATAGTAAAGTAACCCCGAAAAAACGTGATTGATGATGCGTTCGACGCGGTGACCAAACCTACGGGGACTCCGAGCGGCTGATCAGGATGGACACGCGTCCGCACGCGCACAACCATGGATCCCCGTGCACGTAGCCTTACCTCTCACGCACACCGGGACGCAAATGATGCTGGGAGAACAACGTCGGAGCCGGGACTGCGTGTGTACGAGAGGAGCGGCCACGATGATAATAAATAATAATCCGCAAAGGGCGATACTTGTGGGAAGGAACGAGGGGTCGAACGCGGAGAGACGATTCGCGCGCCGTAAATGATTTTACCTATTGACTTAATTTTCGTTGCCCGCGGGGAACTCGGGTGGGCTGTGCCACGATTAAGCAGGGGAATCGGAAGTATATACGGTTGAGGGGTAGAACGATGTAGCAAACGGGAAAAATAATACTGTCTAGAAGGACGATAGGAACGGTGAGGTGTTGGGTTTCTAAGGGTTTTGGGTTTGTGGTGTTTTATCGAGATTGGGTTTTGAAACTTTTACATTACGACGCGCGTTAGCATCATATGGCTCAATCAAATTGAATGAAGGTTGGGTGCAGTTTACAGCTTCTTCTAACTGGTTGGGAGACTGAAGAATTGGATGAGTTTCATTGTTATAGGTGCTAGGGCCAGTATTTAGTATAGTATCTGGTTTTAATCAAAAACTTGAAATCAGATCATATTTTAAATCGTTATTTTTTTGTATTTGTTCTTCTATTAAAAAATGGATATATATCATTTTTTAAGAAAGAGTTTATTCTGATGAATCCTAATTGCAATTTCTTTTTTACATTAACCCTTTAAGGTCCAGACACTTTTCTCGGCGGAAAAAAAATGATTTCTTGCGATTAGTTAACTGAAAAATGGTCCCGATATATGCACTTCATCGTTGTTTTCCTTAAAAAGTCAGTCAAAAAATTATTTCCTCGATGTAACGTATTCGCCAAACTGGGTGTGTACGGATTAAAAAAGCGATTTTTTTTTTTTCATAAATCAAACTTTACAAGCATTATTCTTTTAGTATAACAATTAATTTACACGTATCTACCAAATAAAATGTCAACAAAATAATTTTACTCTCAACTGTTTAAAGAAAACAAAAGCAACGTTTCAGGTTATCGAACAATGTCCAATATGCATTCGCCAGAAATATTTCAGTACACATTATTTACAGCGGTAAACGCGTCAGTGGCTTGCATCTCGGAGCCATTTAGAGAACTGAACTGTTTTGGGACCCAAAATCGACTATCGATTTTTTTATACGTCTGAAAATGATGTGACGTACATAATACGTCACACTGGACGCTAAAGGGTTAATAATGACAGAGTTATAACCTTTGATCCTTAATATCCCGATTTTACCCCAGTCTCCCCTACTTATCTGAACATGGAATGATCAATATGCCAGGGGAATTAGAAAATTTAAAGTTATAAAATACATTACAAATTTATTTTGCTTAACTTTTGGCACCCTAACAGTCCATCTCTGTTACCTTGCTACCGAAAACCCTGAAGCTACCAAACAGAAGATACAAAAAAAGATGAAGATGTCCAAGCGCCGAAATCAAGTGGAACCGTGTAACATCCAAACAAAAAGCCCCCGATACCAAGGCTTCAACACCGCGGCTCGACCAGTGCGTGACAGATTTCCGGAAAAAATCCAGTAAGGGTGGTCGCGGGTGAAAGTTTTACTGTTCATTGTCAACGGGACGAGGCCGGGGCCGAGGATTTTTCGTAACCACTCGAGGCTCTCGTGAACCACGTCGGCCTCTACCTGGCGACGGGCACAAAAACAGGGGAACAGCTGGCAATAATTCTGTTTATGGTGTTGCGAGGCCCCAGACGACACGGGGAAGGGAACGATGAAGACAACCAGCGCTGCTAGCGCAGCACCTCTTCACCGCCGGGGTAGGGATAACGCGTGGGGAGGCGCGTGTCTTGGAGCTGCCCGGTTGTTAAGGGACGCTGCTATTTATGAAGCGGACTCATAAAATATAAAGACGGCGCACTTTGGCTGCAGTACGTCATCCCAGGTGTCGTTCAGGTAGTTTGCTTAATGCTATGCCTGGTCCCGCTGTAAATAAGAACCTGCCCTTTTTTTTCATCTTCACGTCTCTTCTCCTTGCCGACTGACCATGAGCTGACGCGAACAAGACGACAGGGATCCGTGCAAGTCCCGCGATGTATCCTCATGGATTTCAGAGTGTAATTAAGATTTCCGATCATGCCCGTCCGGTGCCTGTCGTCGGTGGCCTTGTAATGATAATTGCGACGGATTACCGGACGAGCCAAGTGAAATACTAATTACACAGGGAAGCTTGCGTGTGCCGAGGAACCTTCGAGCAGGGACACGAGGAGTCGACAGCTAATAATTGACGATTCTTAGGCCGATGGAAAGGAAGCAGCGTGAGTCATTTACCATTTTAACACGAAGTAGGTATCTATGGGTTTCGAAGGAACGAATCACCGCGCTGCAGTAAGCCACTAAACTTGCTGAACGATCCAAGCTGTCAATTAAAGCGCAATCTTTGCGTAAGTGCAAAATTAACGGAGCGGAAGTGTCTCCGATCGCGCTCGCCCATCTGCGACCCCCCGAGCCAACGGAACAGGGGCGAACCAGTTACTTTGAATACTGGATTCTTGCTAGCAGGACAAATTAAATTGGGGTTCCACGTTGCGTGAAATAGCGTGGCATCTCGGGGGGTAACATATGTGCCCCAATCCGCCCCGTGTACCTTTCTCCAAAGGGGCAGAAATTTTGGACGCGGGGAGGGCGGCGTTTGCGACCATTTGGGAAATTCGGGAATATCGGGATCAAGCCAGACGGCCTCTATTATTCTTCGATTGATTTATATTTTGTTTGCGCTACGCCGCGGCTCACTTTACGGGTCTATCTGTCGCCTAACGAACGTATCCCTTGAAATTGCAATGTTTGTCTTCGTCTGTCTTTTCTAACGCGCAATTGTTTGGAGAGGATTACAGGGATGAAGGGGGAGGAATCATAAAATTGAGAGTTTGAAATTTTGGTCAATATTGTGATGGCTTGTTGAGTGCGTAGGCAACTTGCGCGGGGTATTTAGGTAATGAGAGTTTGGAGGGATAGGGTAGGAGTGTTGCAGTAGCAATAGAAAATTCAAAATGGGTGCCCACGGTTAGGAAACTGCGGCTTTAATGGCAGCGTTAGCAATGACGAGACAAGCAGGCGTTTCGGGGCGGAGCAGAAAAACCGCTGAGCAATCGTTCAAAGGGCGGCCGATCTTTCGGCTACAGGCACACAAAACTGGAGCAAAAAGCCCAATATCGTTTCTCACGTTAGCGGCGCGCGTTTTCGACCGTTATCCTCGTGTAACATTTGCGTGCCACTTTGTTGGCGCGCAATAAATTTAAGAATTTCGAACTAACCGTGACACGAGTGAGCCGTTCACTGGACAAATCGATTAACTCTAGTTGTTGAAATATTTTATATTTAAGTGTCAAAGCAGTTGGTTCAGTCATAACTTTTTTTATTTATAATAAATTTCCCATATTATTAACACCATTCAACAACAAAAATTTTTTAATCGATTATCGAGTCACATGCGAAAAAAATTCAAAACATTTTTTCACCAGATGATTGGTACAATATTATCAAAACCAGCAAAAAGAAAGGAGGACCATTTAATGTAATTCAAATTGCTCATAAGGATTTTGTATCAACAAAGCCTTTAGAGGATTCTATCATTAACAGAAAAAAACAATTAATGAGTTACCAGTACATTGGATTAAAATGCACTGGATAAAATTCGAAAGGTCAAAACCCCAAGATTCAAAATTTAGTGGCATAAATATAAAAAAATCTTGAGCAGGTAGATCACTAGGTCTGAAAAATATAGCATAGCCTTTGCTATATCCGATAGGTATAACTGTGACCAGAGAAAAGAGGAAAGATATGATGGCTCTGTTAAAATTCATTCCTCCTATTAAACATAATTACTACAAAAACTTAAGAACAAATCGATTGGGACCTCAAATACAGTTGACAAAGAAGACATCATTTATATTGCTGATGAATCAATAACAAATAATAATAGGTATAATGTAAGAGAACAATTATTTTTCAGAATTGCGAAAAATCTTTTAGAAAATGTAAAATAATGAACTTTTTCTGCAATCAAAAATATAATTCGAAGACTGATTTTGATGTTATTACTTTTTTTTCACTTGTCAAATCGATTAACTCCCTTTCTCACCTAAAAGTTGTGATATTAATAACGATTTCACCAAGGGTATTCTATCTTATTCATTCTACATATCTTTATATGAAAGCTACATCTGTATTTATGCATTATACAATGTTTATTAAAAATTTTATTTTAAAGGGATTTTGGAAAACAATGTATATTATTTCTTCACATTTCTCCACTTTCTGTTTTATGGAGTTAATCGATTTGTCCTATGAACGGTTCAAATTTTACTCTAAAAATCTCAAACTTTTCTTCAACAATATTCTGTTTTCCACAATTGCGTTTTCTCCCTTCGAAAACCTTGCCAAATGCTGTCACGTGAACGTAATCCACTTGGAGTTGGCCCGTAGACACCTTGGGCTCGAAATCTGCTGCGTTCAACTAGCTTTCTGTAAATCTAAGTAGTAATCCCAGTCGTGTGGCGCAGGTAAGAGCATCGCCCGTAACGCTCTCCGCCTTTCTTTGGAGTCGAAATCCCAAGCGGGTACTTGAGAGATTAGGGTCGAAGGGGTAAATATTGACAACTATTAGTCGGCGACTAATTTCTCGTGTGTCGGTCACGCCCGTTGTTTAGGCACCCTTGGGATTTGCATTGTGCGAAAATCGTCGTTGCCAGGTTTCTTCGAGTGCCTGCCGAAAGGCAAACGATCAGAATGAGCCGACAACCCTTCCTCGGGGGATTTTGAAATTTAAATGCGTCACCTCTGGCCTGTGATGGTTCACTACTTAATTCGTCTAACATTGCAAGCAGTGTTGAAGCATAATCTGAAGTATCGATGTCAAAGTGTTTACGTTTTACTGAGTGATCTGTTTGTAAAATTAAATTTGAAAGAGAACTTACCGTGTTTGCCACCCACGACGTCCCCTCCTCCTACACCCTCGTTGTGACATCTAGTAGCTTTGCAGCAGAGGTGCTAGCCTTTGTTAAAATTCCATCGTACGACCGAAGGATCGCGTTACTAAATTACGCGCGCAGTTGCCTACGTCCGTCAGGCTTGGTCCGAAAGTGGAATAGAAAACGACTTGGCTCTCCTCGTCTATTTCGAATTTAATCGTCATATTTATTCGCGGAAGGAGGAAATTTTCTGTCTAAAGGTGGCGTAATAAACACGAGCTATTTCAATTCCCTGTAGTTACCGTTTCGTTCCTGTGGGAACATACATCGCGCAGTGACACGTAACCGAATAATTAAGCAGAGGGTCAAGCCTGTTGATGCAAACCCTTCTAGCGTTAACTACTCCATAGTCTTCAATCGCATTCATCGAACACCTCACCCTTGTCCACTCAGTGGATCTGCCCCACTTCCTCCGCTAAATCATTTAATCCAAGTAAATCCGAGTATTACTTTCGTACGGTTATTGATCACGAAGTAGGTATCAACGACCCTCCAGACCTCTAGCCCCCTGTAAAGCAGCCGAAAGAGAGCAGAGTTCCTCGGAAAAAGGCTGGGGAGGAAAGGAGAGGGATTGGATGGGTGAAAGAGCGAGAGATTCTTGAGAGGATCCCGAGCAGAGCTATCGATCCCGCATTCGTTTGTATAACGTGTTTACTTCTCACCGCAGATATCTTCTCTCTCTGCGCTCATAGCCTCTCTCCGGTGTCTGTTGAGACTGCGAGCGGTCCGAGAGCGAGGCACCCTCTTCCCGATTCGAGCCCAGCAGGGGTGGATCCTTGGTGAACGCGGAACTCCGAGGGCGAACGCGAGGAGAAGGGGGATGCGCGCCGGGGCCGCTCAGAATATCATTTATCATGGCCGGGACTGTCAATCCGAAGCGCATTGATACGATGATGGTCCAGCGACGCCACGACGATCCGCTTCGCTCGTCCGCCCGCTCATCCGGCCTACTGATGCTCGTGTTTCCCGATCGTCTACATGCAGATTTGATCGTTCGATAGGTTGTCGAAATTAAAATCCAGATCCGGGAGGAAGAAGGAGGAAATGGAAAGGATATTCTTTGTAAGATAGAAGCTTCGTTTTATTATAATCACGCAACGGTTTCCAGATTCTACCAGAGAAGACTTTTAAATTTATAAACGAATTACAAGTTAGAGGGTAGGTAGGTAGGGGAGACCGGGGCAGATTGTAACAAAAAAGTTTTCAGAGCTTTTCGCGGAAGTGTTTTCTTCGATCAGGAAATAATTTGCGTGACTTACAAATATGAACACAAATAAACATTTCTAAAAAATATAAATGAAAACATGGATCAATATTAAATATTTTATATAGACGAGTTAAGCAATCATTGCTTATTCATCTGATTCTATCAAAATATTCTTCGCTTTCTTTACTTTTGTCTTTATACTTTTTTTTCTAGTTTTTGGATTCTCGCTTGTTCTGTTGTTCGTCTAGAGCATGTTTTTCCGGTGTACCAGCAAATAGCATGTTTGCTTTATCACCATTTAAAGTGGAGTAAGTAGCAACATGTTACAATTTACCCCGAGCTTGAATTTTTGCGTTTTATCTCAGCAAACGAGAAACTAAACATCAAATTACTAAAATGCGTGCACGTTATAATAATCCAATGTGTACTGATTCGTTTGCGACAATGAAGCAAAAATTCAAACGGTTTCTAACGACGGTTAATTGAAATAAAATTGCTAAGACAAAATTTACTTACAGTGGGGGACAAAAGTATGTGGACACTTTTAAAATCGTATAACTTGTTCAAAGATTGCTCCAAACAACTTGAGTTTTTTTAGATGCCAGAAGGATTAGTTTGCTAAGTGGCGTGTTTCGTCGTTTTGAAAAAAGATGCAAATTTTCATTACGAGCACAGACAAACAAGTTGAAAACATATTCATTCCTATTTTTTTTTGCTATTCCGACCAATTGCAACTTTTTTCAAAACAACGAAACACGTCACTTAGCAAATTAATCCTTCTAGCTTCTAAAAAAAACTCAAGTTGTTTAAACCAATTTTGAACAAATTATACGATTTTAAAATTGTCCACATACTTTTGTCCCCCACAGTACGTGCTCTAAATACTAAAATTCTGGGCTATAACTACAAAATGAATCCATAACACTCGTTTGTGTCACTAAAACCGACGGTGCTAATATCGTCAAGCAGCTCTTGCATGCTGTGGGTTACCCGATATGTCGTTCAAAAGATTTTACTTATACTATTACAATTTACCTCGTGTTACAATCTACCCCGGTCTCCCCTATATAATCGAATCATTAAAATTTGTTGCCAGCTATTTGAACATTTATGTAATCCTGCGGTATGTCTACATATGAAAGGTCCTTTATTTAATGCAGTGATTCCCAACCTGTGGGTTACGAAGTGTTTTCTGGGGGGCCACAGCTTTCTCATTTTTTATTGTAATATTATGAAGATGGAATTATATTCTAAAATACCTATTCTTAATGTATTTTCTTTACCTTATTAAATAATGGGTACCTCCTTATATCCTCGGTATGGAGGGTCGTAGGTTATTTGAATATTATAAAAGGGGATCGCGTCTGAAAAAAGGATGGGAAACACTGATTTAACGCAACGAATAAACTCGTCCACAGGATTGTTGTTAGCGCATACTGAATCACAAAGGCCTGCTTTTCAATTCATTTCTTGCTGGCACACTCTTTTAACACGTACCCACATCTTTAATTAATGTACATTAATCTCATTCGCGTGGTATTACCGCCGTGGTATAATCGGGCAGGCGCGAATAAAATTAATGCGCATAATATGTATGAATGTAATTGATGTCGGTAAAATTTCTGTTCGTAATAAAGAGTGCGTAATAATTTCAATATTCTATATCGACGTTGCGCTATATCGAACAGACTCGTGTGCAAATTGATGGTAAAATTTCGCAAATTTTTGAAGTACTTATTAGGTGGACGCTGCTAAACGGAAACAAGGAAAAATATATTTCACGGACAAACTGAATTTGGCTTTCTACTTTCAAACAGATTCTACAGGTTTGTCAAGTTTTCAGTATTCCAGGCAGGGATACGTGAAAAGAAATTCCTCGATATCAGAATAGACTCGATAGCGAGCAGGGAGTCACAGATGCTTCGGATTCGCCCATTATTTCTCTTTTAAAGGCATTAATGTTATCGTCTCGGGTGCCTCGGTCAAATTCCCCTCCACCAGCTAGAACGACTTTTAAATTCTCGGCCGCAGCCGGCGTCTCCGTGTCGAAGGAACGAGGAACGACTTTAAAGTGCAATGCAATATCGCGCGGTCGAAGCTAATGAGAGTTTCGCGTGTTCCGGAAACGAGTGGACTCCTCTGCTACCGGGAGAGACAGACAGCCACGCTTCCACCAGCTCGTCGCGCGCAAATGTCCCGACCACTCCCAAATTTTGCACGCACCTTAAATACTTGCCGCAATTAGCGAACTGTGCCACGGGCCTGAAAAACCCCCGGCTTCCTCTGACGGCGACAGATGACAACACAATTTCCACTCGAATACAGCTCCAGGCTCGAAGCTTTTTAACGCTGCGTCGTGGTATGTAATACTGCGTTAAAATCTTTCATTCTTCCTTTTTCTTTCGTAACGAATCGTGTCTTTACATTTCGTATTTTTGGTGAGAAAGTAGTAGTGCTTAATTCTTAATCGATGGACAAGGAACTGCGGGATGTCATTGATCATCAAGATGAATACCGTTGACCAGGTTTCTCGAATCTCTTCTACCTCGTCGAATCAACAGCGAAACTATGAAAAAATATCCAAATTCCAGCTGGTAAACGTGCATGGAACACGAGGCTGCCACGAGGTCCGACCAACAAACCGGCAATGCATCGTTAGCTGGAATGGTTGGCAGATAAATGACGTGGTCGCCTCGCATCTGACGTGAATGAAGCCAGGATGGCTTACCTACGTGTCCGTCGGCCCGTGCCTGCAACTACGGTGCCCATGGTCATCGCAATGACTACCTAATGATACATTGAACGGCACGATGTTCACGCACCGCAGGAACCTTCCGCGACTTTCCGTCGAATTAACCTTCTTTAGCCCATAAAAGGTATGTTTAGAGGGACAATGTTTAGTCCTCGGTAAGTCCAGTTAAACTGAAACATATCTAAATGTTTGGTCCTTTGAGCGATAGAAGCAAAGTAAATTGCTGGTGTCGGTTTTCACATTCCTCTTGTAATGCATGGTTATTTTCTGTGTTTGAGATAGTCGGAGGGAAGTTTGAAATGGATTAGGGTAATGATGTTCATTATGGGAGGCTGTGTTACGTCTTGTGGTTGTGTCTCATTTAGATTTGTTGTTTGGTAGAATCCAGTGTAACAAGGAAATTAATTACATTGTTATTTAGGTCTTTCTTAGATATTTGGGAAAGTGTAATGGAGCTGAGCTTAATGGAATTAATAAGGGAAGATACCCAACCTGGAAATTCAAAACTTATGAATCTTTGGGGATATCTAGAGGATTCTCAAATTCACTCTAAATGGATGAAATTGCACGGAGCGAAAAAGTTCTGGAACTCTAATTTTTTAAAAAAATTCTGTTAGAATTGATATATTTTGTTTAAGAAAATAGGTATCTGTTTCTGTGGAATTTTTATTGAAAGAAATGTTACCCTCTGGAACATCTTTAGAAAGTGTTCTCATAGAACAGATACTTTAGAATAATTATTTATTATTGTTGTAGTAGGTACTATTCATTGAATAGTATTCAGTATTTGTTGCGACGATTGAGAACTTTTTTAATATTGGTAAATATTTTAATACTTTTTATACATTGACAAATTTTTATTTTTATATTTTATAAGTTCCATTCCAATTAGAACTTGTACTTTATCAATTCTCATGGGAACATATAATGTGAGAACATTTTTACAAAAGTTCCAAGGTCCATGTTCCAAATTGAACCTATTGCAAAGTTCCAGAACTCTTTCGAACCCTATGAAATTGACCCCTGAAAATCCGTCTATTTTCCGATTTTGAGTTATAACTCGCGAACTCTAAGAGGTAGAAAAAAGTTTTCAGACAAAAGTTACTTCTTTTAATTAGAGCTATCATTTGATAACTTACACTTCTTACAGTTTGCGAGTTATATAAAGAAATCAGAAGATAGCCGGATTTTCAGAGGACAAAATCACCCTCTTAATGTGAACTTGGGCAGAAAAAAAATGCTCAATACATATCTACATATCCTCTACATATTCCCAAAGTTTCACAATTTTTTGAATTTCCGATTACACTGAAATTAATTAAATTCTCTATTTGTTAGTACCTATACCAGTGTATCAAGGTTTCTTACAGAATTTGGATCAGTAGTCTATTATAGGCTACTACAAAACATTCGTATCGTCATTTTCTTCCTATACTTGGCAGCACAATCATTGAAACTATTTTAATATTTCTCTCAAACGATCCACGAGTTATCATGCGTTGAAACTTTTACAATCATCGCTTCAAGGAATAAACAAAGACCGTCGAACGTGTCTATCATGGCCTGATAATTCCAATCGGTTATTGACGCTTGTTCCACGCGATACGTTCTTGACAGTGACATGAGCCCGTGGAAAGAAACAACGCACCGTGAAAAATGACCAAGTGACGTAAAACTGGGTGACCATGCTACGCGTTATCGGTAACATTGTTCTGCTCCTCTAACTTTACTTACGGTGACGAAGCAAATCCTTTTACACCCACAAATAAAGTTCAGTTCATTTGGCAGTAAGACGTGACTCGAATCAAAACCACGGACAATTCAGATTTCACTCTACTAATTTCCATTACACATAAGTAAATCGAACACGGGAAAATATAACGATTAATACGAACGCGCACGTATAAGGAGACTCGATTCAAGGTATCGCGAAGGAATCACGTGGCTAAAAGAGGAACCGCGTTCGGGGCAAGCCTCGCCGCGACTGTAATTACAAGGAATGTCGTTTTTATACCGCGACTAAAATTAATTGGCGCGGTATTAATTAATAGCCAGTTAAATTCAAGCGACGTTGTAAAACCGGTAGCCGGTTTCTTCTAGAAAAAGGAAAAAATTACGCGATATCAGCGGCCCCATCGCGCGTTCATGCAATGTCCATGAAGGTAATTAGGCAGCTACTTGCAAAGCCATTTATTATCACTTGGCTATCTCGCGCGGCCAAGAAATACGCGCACCCTTTCATTTACATCGGGCTGGCAAAGAAAGTTCAGATGTTCACCGTCAAAATTGTCGAGGGCGTTATTAATGCTGCAGCGACCACCTCCGCGAGCCTCGATTATCCTTCTTCGTAAAATGAAACAGCGGTTTCTGTTTCACTCAGGTATTTCAACGCACCTCGAACAAGCCAAAGACTACTTAAGTACCTACAAACGCACTTTTTGCGCGCACCAAGCATTGCTGAGTGTTTCCGTATCGAGCAAAGTCGAAGGTCTCCATTAGCCTCGGTTAATTAAGAAAAGCAGCCGCGCTGGGGACAGCGTCCATTATCGAATAACGAATAACCGATGAATCAGAGCGAGCCGGGATCGGCGGTAGATCACCGGCTACAATTATCGTGACATCAGACGACTGCTGGAAGAAGAATTAGAGCCGGGCCGGTTGCGGAAAGGGGACGTCGTGGTCGAAGGAGGTTGGAGAAAACGGGTCCTCGGTTACGTCCAAATAGAAATTCAATTGATCTTGTCCGGTAGTGTCAGGCAATCCATCTTGTTCCTTCCGCAGCGTCCGAAGCCGCGTCTCTAACTCGGACTCCAGAGCAGATTTCCGCGCTTCTCGTTCTCCAGCTCTCTGGTGCCGCGACGGCCACGATTCCGTCCGTCGCCGTCAGAAAAAGACTTGGGGCAGCTGTCCAGCCGACCGCCAAACTGCTCATTAATTACGTTCTCGGGGACCACTCACACGCGACCGGTTGTTTGTCTTTCCACCCCGTTTGTCACTCGGACGAGCCAGCCGTTTCTGAATAAAAATCTCCCTGCCGACTTACCCTTCCTCCACCGGAGAAGATCTTTCTGCTTCCTGAATTCGACTGACCCTCGTTTCGGGGCTGTAAACGCATAATATAAGCACAGCGCACAATCTAGGGCCGCTGACCGTTGCCGATCTGTGGAAAAACGATCGAACAGACTTGGTTGCTCGAGAGGGAGGAAAATAGAATGGCCGCTAAGAGAAATTGCGCGTGAGTTCTCGATCCCAACGCGCGATTCCCAGCCCCGGTCTCGAGATAATAACGATTATTCTCGGATTACCGATTTTATCCCGGACGACCGAAACGAGATATCGCCGCGATAGCGTGGTCGCGATACGCAAGGCCGGCTACCGGCTTCTGGCTCCGCGTCGTTGATGCGCGTGCTTCCATGGCGTCGGCTAATTGGTGGTACAACTTTATTACTCACCGTTAAGTAATGACGGGCCATGCTAAGTGCGCCGGTTTAAAGACCATGAAAGGGAGCGTGAGTACGCCGATACAGGCCGCCGATAAAGACGCAAGCCGCGCGTCTGGGGAACGCGCTTGGGCCGCTAGAAAGCCTCTTAGGAGGGTGCCAGCCCTCCTCTCTCCCTCCTTCTCTAATAAGGCGATAAGGGTCGCGATTCGAGCGATTTCCGATTGCTCACGGCGATCTTTACGTACCTCATGGAGACGGCTGGCCATCGTCAACGCCCACATCCGGCCGCTTTGCATACGAGTTTTCCTCGAGTCGCGCAACCGAGCTTTACTTATTCTTCGGGTTCTTGTTTTGGGGGATGTTACGGACGAAGCAGTGCGGCGCCAAGGTTAAGAAAATAACGACGAGCTGGGCGACGGAGTAAAAGTCTATCTAGTTTAATAATAATTACGCGGATGCTTGGTTATTCATTTTATTAATTTCTTTGGAAAGTTGGTGGATCTACGCTCCAGTAATAACGCGGCATTGAATCGAATTCCAGCGATCGCCTCTTGTCCTGGTGAACTCGAAAGGATCCCGAGGTTGAGTCACGGGGGTCAAAGACACGGGGGGTTCCTGCAGGCTGGAAAGTGAAGCTGGACTAAGCAAAAAGAAGTCGAGGCGTTAGCAGCTACTTGCGGATAATTAATAATGCCGGGATCAAAAGTGTGCCCATTGAATGTTCGCTCATTCACAAATGATCCCTCTCCGCCCAGATGAATGCCGGACCAGATCGTTACAAGGGTATTCTACGGGCGTGCCTCCTCGTACGGGTGTCTTCAGGTCAATACCGGCGGTTCGTTGAATACAATTATTAATGCCGTCATTAAGAGCATTTACCATTTTTAATGCGAGCGATCGGAAAGAAATATAAATCATATCCGGACGCGGCGGCCGACGCGACCTGCGTGCAACCATTTCGTATCTTTCTTCGCGCGATCCTGTTCCCCAGCTTGCGCTCTTTGCCCCCTCGGCTTTCTTTCTTCTCTCTTTGTAATTCGCCGTGGCAGAAAAATTGGGCCAGGTAAGACGCCGGTTGGACCATCTACTCCGCTCGTTCTTAATGTTACCAGTGGTAAACGAAGGGGCGCGGGACCCTCGTCGTCGACATTAATCGGATTCGGTGAAACCACGCTCAATTTCCCGTTTCGAAGATCAAGATTTAAAACACTATCAAAAGTTTTTAAGCGATAACGCAGCGTTTGTAGAGGAATTTTATTTGGAAAATGCTATCGAGATTAAACTTCAACGATTGCTGCGCATCTTGTGAGGGTGAGTGGGGTAAACACGAACACGGGGTAATCGCGAATGCGATGGTTGTGGCGTTTTAATAATTAAAAACGATGTTACCTCTCTACTAGCTAATAGTTTAGGTCGTATCCAACGCCGGGCAGAAAGTAATAAATACAAAACGCTCATGCTATTCAAGATAAACACAATTTATTCTTTTCTTCATGTTTCAAGTAATATTTTGTCCATTTTCAATTGCATGTAATTACTATTGAATTATAATGATATAATTGGTTTGTTTTTTAAGTTGAAATAATGCACTTTTTTACCAACATTTTGTGACCAAGGCGTTGCTTGAATCATGATTCTAAGCTCTGAAATTAATTATGTTTTATTTTTTTATGCCGTGGTGTATTGACAAACAAATCGGATAGGGTAATCTCGAACCTTCGAGATTAGCAACGTTAACCGATTTTGATGAGATTTTCAGCATGTATAAAACTTACTTAAATCTACAAAAGGGATTTTTAAATTTTCATTACAGGCCCAGAAAAAATACTTTACTATTTTTTTTCGATATTCCGACCAATTGCAATTTTTTTCTAACGCACAAAAAGAGGAATTTGAAAAATACATTAGGTATAGGTTGTAGCAACATTTTTCACGGGTTGACCATTGAAGCTGCGCTTTCTGTGCGACTATTCGTAATTATTATTATTATTATTATTATTATTATTATTAAATGTCTTTATTGCACCATTACAATTAAAATTACAATGGAGAGTAGGCGAGGTTCAGCATTAACTGCTGCTCTACAACCTAACCTAAAAAGTTGTTGATAGATAAAAAAATGAAAGAAAACAAATAGACTAACACTAAATACAATAAAATAAAATAACTAAGAACAAGGTAAGCATAAGAAAAAGCCCGCATTTAAATAGGGAACCGGCATTATCTCACGGCAGTCGAGTAATCACGAACACCAAGAGTTTTGCTTTTTCACTACAAACTTGATTTTTATTATAATTATTCAAAAATTGGTCACAGTCCTTTATAGATGAATAGTTTAAGTATGTTTGTAAATAATACACAAATTCATTTCTCACATCGTTCTCGTTTTCTCTGCTTCTTTGCTTAGATGTTCGCAATTACCCCACTCTCCCTTATTCCGCGCTAACAAAGCCCTCCGCGATGGAGCACTGTACCAAGTCATAAATTACGACGAAAGAGTTAACCGCTAAAGTAAGAAGGGAACACGAGCCACGGAAATTTGGCCGTTCTATCCTCGAAAATGTATTTTAATCGCGGTTGAAAGAGAGGCCGACCACGGGCACGGGGGCGAAACGCGTCTCTCTGTAAGAGACACGTGTCAACGCGATAAATCGTGCCGATGTCCGACATACGGTTTGCTTTGGACGGCAAATTCAGTACTACGTATATATAACGTGTTCTCGTGTACAGTGTGAACCGTGCATAGGCGTCGCAACACACAACTCCCCAATTTTATTTTACCCTTACTTCGAGACGATTAAATTAAACAAGGATGTAAAGAGAATATGATCATTATTTTTGTATAATAACTCTCTACGTTATTATTTCACCAGGTGAGGTTCCTCGCCGAAACTTTCCAATGGATATCAATTTAACCAACAGAAACTGTGGAAGCTAAACCTAACTGGAGCTCCGCGGCAATGAGACAACTCGGGGTAGCGAATGAAGCACAATGACACGGACTCGCGGCTCTCAAGCGATGACTCTTCGACGCGGTTCAGGGATGATCTCCAAGGCGGAGAGACGAAGGCTGGAGAAGCATCGCAGAGATTATATGGGGCGCGACGATTTTAACGTGCTCCTCTATTTTCCCCTCATTCCCTCTTCGTTTCTCTATACTCTATGCGTTTCGTGCCTGCTTCGATCTACTTTCTGCCGGCTTCTCCCTTCTTTCCCGCTCCCATGTGCGACGTGGAACCGCGTTACGCGCGGTTTACGTCCGCACCTCGGGCGATTATTTGTTGCTTCCGTTCCCGGGCAACTATTTCCAACCGGCGCGGCTGCGCGCGACGGATTCGAATCCTAAATTGAGCGATTAAACCGCGATCGAGGAGTCAGACACTGGGAATACTCCACCTGTTCGTGGCCTAGGCAATTCGTCTGCAATCTCCTACATCACGGTGTGCCTGAGTAATATCTCTAAAGCGAACGAGGCTCTCAGCTGAAACGGAAAGTCGCTGAGCCGTGAGAGATCTGCATGGAAATAAATCGATACAGATGCCAACATTCGCGTCCAGGATTCGAGCTCGTTAAAGAGTCGGCTCGCGCAGTCTCAATCAAGACGCGTAATTAATTATCGACGCGGTTCGAGAGTAACCAAGAATCGTTCGGGTTCGCGGAATCGATAAGAGTGTATTTTCGTGTCCACCTAAATGTCCCTATGTTTCACGGGCAGGCGCGCCTCGGATGCGTGCCGAGTAAAAGGTCCGCTGGTGAAAAATCGAGACCGATGCTCCAGGTAGGCGGTCGCCGGTTCTCCAGGAACTGCGGGATCCACGGTGTCCCTCGAGTCGCTCGACTAGGGAGTTATGGCGGCGGCTGGTGGCACTCCTGCGAAAGTTCCTCCAGAGAGGGCGTTATCAGGCGACTTAATCGAACGATTAATGGCACGGTACGCGTAAAAGTAAGCGGTGCCGGTGGAAGGGCGAGGCGACGCGAAAGGGAAACGGGCCGGGAATTAGCAGGCATGAATGAACCGAGTGGGCTGCTCGTTAAGAGTTAGCCCTCGAACTCGGCTTGCGTTTCAATAAAACAACGCTCGCCGCTGACTGATTGACTAATTATCGGCTGGACGGTGGACCCGACCGGCCCGTGTTCAGATCAATACGGCTGCTAACCACGAGCATAGGTTGTCTCCTTTTTCAGATCCTCCAGATTATCCCGACGCGGGGAATTCGGATTTTTATCGCGGCACCGCGAGCGCGAGCGAGCTCGAACCGTAATTGTGACTTTTCGGTTAATTAACGCGCGAGAGCGGCAAGTTTATGAAACGGTCGAAGCAGTGGGTTGCTACTTAAGCAAACCACCTCGTTTGACTAACTTCAAATCGCCTCTGATTTTAATAGTTACCGTTGTTAATCACTGCAGAATAAGGACAACAAAACAGAACAAATCGATTTTGATGAATATGAGATCGAGCTACCGAAATTTCGCAAGCATGGAAGCTTGAGGCGAGACAGAGTTGGGCATTATTCGGCTAAATTTTTATTCGAATACGTATTCGAATACATCTGTGCGAATAAGTTTTTATTCGAATAATCTTCGAATAAAAAATTCGAATAAAATGAAATTATTCGACAATAACGAATAAGTTTTTATTTGACTGAAAATTTATTCGAATAATTTGTTATTCGAATAAAAATTTAGTCGACTCAACGGACGAATAAAATGATCACGTGGTTTCAGTGATGTATCGTGACACCACTAACTGACACCCGTGAGACCTAATGTTTTAGGTTAAGTAACTCTTGTCATAGCTCGCACATTGCAGGAAGATGTATGACCGCGATATTACATAGAGTGGCGTTTTGATTTATTTTAAATAAAATTTGATCACGGCAATCCATTTAAACTAATGAAAAAATCAATCTCTTCAAATTATAAGCGTTCATTGAATGTTTTTAAATACATACAAATACGCACACTTCCAGACTCACACGTCCAAACATATGTTGAACACAGTACAGACTTCCATCGATAGATACCCGACAGGGTATCACATTTATTCGTCGTTCATTCAGGTCGAATAACGGATAAATTCTTATTCGAACGAATCTGGCTAGAATAACGGTACAGATATATTCGCGAATAACGAATAATTTTTCGACGAATAAAATCGTCATTTGTTATTCGCGAATAAATCTTGAGAATTTATACGAATCCGTATTCGAATGAAAATTTAGCCGAATAATGCCCAACTCTGAGGCGAGATGGTGTGGCTGCGGGATAAAAAATAGATGCATGGATATATTGAAATGAAATTGGATCGAGGGTATATAAAAGAGTGACTACTTAGGCAAGTGTAATCGATTGCAGATTGCACGCAGAGCCGCGATTCGCTTGGCCAGTGTTCAAACGCGTCCCCTAATACTGTAGCCAGGCGTAGAGGTAGGTATCGAAAGGTGATGGAACGGTTCGAGACGCGTTAAATATTGAGCCGGTCACGAAGCACACGCGGCTTGGCCTGTAATGAGGCTGTCCTTCGTATCTAGAAGATGATACCCGAGCGATTGGGAGTGCTCATTAGCGCATGGATTAATATGACCCGGTGGAAGGATCGAAGGAACGACCGAACAAATGCACGGTAGCCGTGTCCATGGCGACGCGATCCATTCGTTTCGAATATTTTGCTGCTTTTAGATGCACGTCTATCGAGAGCTCCATCTATCTCGCTCGACGATCGCCGCAACTTTGTCGTAAGGTCTTTATCGAGCATCGGGATATTAAGCTGACACTTGGCTTGCTTAATCAGTGTCCACGGACATTCGACCCGGCTCGATTGGCTGCATCCCTGGATCACGGATTAATGAGGGTTGCTGTTGATTTTCGGCTGGAAAGTTTTTGACTTGTGGACAGTGTTCTTCTGGACACGTCAGGATTGCTGGGAAACGTGGTTAGATTGGTTTCGGGAACTTTTTAATTGGTAGGATTAATTACAAGTGAATAGAGGAAAAGGTGGTGTTATGGCCCTCTGCTGGTAATTCGGCCTCCTTTCATATTATAAACAAAAATATCTATCGGCTAATAGTGTTATATACACAGAAAAAAACATGTGACACTAGGTGGAACAGAGTCGTCGCTAATAATAAGCATAAATTAAAAGAAAGTTTTTCGTCGTCCCAAAAAAGAAGTATTTCTTGAAGGTGAAGAGAGTTGAAGTGTTGTGTGTCGGGATATATTTGATAAAAGGTACTTAGAACCGATATTTATAAGAAAGGTCACTTAATCTTTGATATTTTTAAATATAAACTTAAAGCTTCCAAAACTATGCGTGTTGATATATTGGCCCCAGAGTTGGGCAAAATGTAATCTAATTACAAACTTACAAGTTACGATTAAAATGTAATTGTGTAGTTGATTACACATTATTTTCTGTAAACGTTAATTTAGGTGGTTGACCACAATTTTGTCAACATTTGAATACCCAAATATTCGAAGTTTATTCGTAGCATTCGAATACTTGATGATAGTTGATGATGGTAGTTGCTCGATAACAAGTAAAATACTCTTTATTCGTTTAGACAAATCAAATATTTCTTCAGAATGTTCTTCGGTAAATAGTCACCTACTCCTAGGTAAAAATGCTGGCTAATGCTGAAACTTTGAAAGGTGAGTTTTCCACTTGAATAACGAGGTGGTTGCTCGCGTCGAAAATGAAAATTCTGTTCGATTTTTGCCCAGGCAGGTTCCCGTTGAATAACCCCGTGGTTCGAATGCGAACGTCTTGCGTAGAGGTAGATACGATTGACCAAGGTTCCTGTCAGCCCAAAGTCAGGTTTGACGCCAGCCGGAGCGATTTATCAGAATAATGCACACGCCATTACCCTCGTGTCCCCCGCCTTAAAACCAAGATCTTGATTTCGCGCGAAGTCCCGTGTAAGGCTTCGACTTTCTTCAGCTACCCCCTCGCAACTTCGAATCTCCGATTCCAACATTATTGCGGCCACATCCGTCGGGGCGAGGCGAAAAAAATTCCGCCCCGCAACGAAGGCCTTTCTCTCCGTCAATTTTCCATCGGTCTGTAACAAAGAAACAATAACACATACTTTACTTTATTTATTTTCGTTAATAGAAGAAATTAGAAAATGACTGTGTTCGCAAGGGGTTGAAAATGTTTCGTGGCGGTAAAATGCATTTTTTAATGGAATAAATTGTCTTCTAATAGCATGAAAAGGTGCAGGATAAAAAAGCAATGACTGAATTTCGTACATAACGCGCTCCGGCGAAGCTTCCCGTCGTTATAAGGCTGTAATCCGAGATCAATGCGCGAATAAAACGAGGTGGCGGCGTTTTAATTCCAATTAAAGCACTCAAAGCACTGGGCAAATTTACGACGGGGTGATTAATGGCCTCGCGAGGTATTTATCACGTTGTTTACGAACACCCGAAAGAATAAGTTGACTGCTATAACCGACCGTGAAAACCCTGCCAGATTTATCGCGTTATTATCGATCCGTCCGTCCACGGGAAATTGCAGAAAACTGTAATTGAAAGACAGCGGCTGATAGCCGGAACTATTCCAGAGGATGGAAAGCAATATCCGCGAGCGGCAACGCGAAACTAATTGCGATCTATCAGCCGGTAATGCCTGTTTCAATCGCGTAATTGGTAGTCGATCGAAGTCGAACGGTTCGTTATTGTTACATTGCTATTAAGCCACCGGAATCATTAATAGTTATCTTAGTATCTCATCGAGGTGATACTGTTTCCAAAGATGATTAAATAATGTATCCACAAAATTGGTGCCACAAATTGGCGAGTACCTAATCGTCAAGAAGAAAGGCATTGCAGAGAATAAAGTATTCTCAAGGTTTCTGCATATTTAAACTCTTTTAGCGGGTGCTAGCCGTAGATGTATCGATAAGCGGAAGAAGCTGGTCTACCTCTGTGTGTGTCGCGACCTGAAAAGCTTCTCCTCCCGTGACTGCCGAGATTTATCGTTTAAACGCGCACTTACGACCTCGGCCGAGGGTATTGCATCACACACAAGCGGCTATAAATCATCAAAATACGAGTCGATGACGGGACGCAAAGAAATAACATTTAGTACCTGCCGCGCGGAATTTCGTGTCGTCGCGTCGGGAGCTATCGACTTGGAACAAATTATTCGGGAAAGATCGACAGTGGTCGAAGAAAGTGAAACAAAGCGAGGAAAGGGTTATAGAAGTCCACGAAGCAAGTCCATTGAAGAGTAAATAGAAACGTTCAGCGTGCTCGTACGGCTGACGCGATAAAATCGAAGAAGCGTCGCGATCGAGAAGTCAAAAGCGGGGAATAAATATATCTGGGAAGATCAAGTTTATCGGCGCAGATGGATTTACACGCGGCGAGAGCTCGTCGCGACTAAAATCACAGCACGTGCCGTGAAACGTTGAACCCTCTTTTTCAGTTTATCTCGCCAGCGTGGTAAAAAGGAATATCGTTCGCGCGATACCAAGCCCGTCATTCATACGCACCAAGAATTAATGGCTCGCGCAGCCTGGAATTCCCGTTATTTACATCTCAGCGCTGTCTATTAATTCGTTCGGTTCCCCAAGGAGAATCGATAAACATTTGCTATATACAAGCACCGTCGACGGCCGTTTTCTTTGACTACTGCTGCGAGTAGCCGGCCATAGATCGGGATCAGCGCGAGAACGATCGATCGAAGAAAGAGATCGAAAGATTGCGAGTCGTTAGACATAGCGATCGCTATATAGGAATGTACAACTGTTTAGAATGATAGCTATCCGAGCCTCTAGTTGGCTATGTAACGTACCAACTCCGCATAAAAGTTACACGCGGTATCTCTGTCAGACTGATACACACGTCCAACTTGACTCACAATCAGCAGCCTTGAACTCGTTGAACAAAGCAGAGTCGATATAGTTATCGTAATGCGCTATTGTTTACTGGAATTTCGCGGATACGAAAGTCCTTCAAAACTCACAAGTCAAGTTACTTTTTGAGGTTATTTTTCGTTCAGGTATTTTTTTTTAAACTCTTTTCAAAATTTTGTTAACGCAAGTTTGTGGCGCCTATTGCACCATTAATCTTTTGTTTGAAACATTTTTTTTCTGTTTGTTGTACTTTGAGAGATATCCGCGGAAAATTGGAAGTGCCAATTTGACTTTGAGGTTAGTTTTCACCATGGGCGTTTGGAGGGGGGGGGGGGGGGGGGGGTGCAAAAGGGGCAGTTGCCCCTCCCTGGATTTTGTGAAAAAATCGCTTATTTTCATAAACTGATATTTATTTATTAAGTTTACACTAAAAAAGGAGTATTTCTAAATTTTGGATTTAAATTTGGAATTAAATTGACACTATAAAATGAGTTCAAACAAGCAAGCGGGCGGGAAAAACATTACTATATTTTTCTTCATCGTCACCCTAAAATTGCCCCCTCCTGGAAAAAAGTCTATATACGGCCTTAGTTTTCACTCCCTTAAAGGACGATAGGGCCCAAATGAAACACATCGTTGTTCTTGTTTTGAGTCACTCTAAAAATCCCCAAAGTTGCGTTCCAATCGGTGAGTCCGGGTTTCGCGGTGTTCCTTTGTCAGTGAAAACTACTTATAGTCCATTTTATCCCCTTGCAGGCTTTGCGCACTTTTCAGTGTGATAATTGGAAATAGGTTCAGATTTTCAATAGGTACACACTCCAAGATGATCCTAATTGTAAGTGAAGACTTACTGTGACTTTTTATTTCGACGTGTTTCTTACAACATCCTTGTCCCGCGGATCGAAACTTGTTTACCCTCCGGGCTGTATAGTTTGACCCAGTTCCCTATTTCTTTTCTACTTGATCCACATACATGGTCAGCAAAATAGCGAAGTCAGAAGATCAGCCAGGCGTTAGTGCAAACACGTTCCGAGCATCGGGACAAGAAACTGGGAATATGAATGCAAGAGTCTCACTTAGGGTCGTAAGGAGTACATATCCCTACTTTCATTCATATCCCATTGATCCCGTTGAAGGTTGCACGGAAGCTTAAAGTCAGGCGCTGTATATGGCTCTGTCAACTGGGACTGGGACTATTCGAATAATTGAATATTCGAATATTTTACAAGTATTCGAATGCTACGATTAAACTTCGAATATTTGAGTATTCGAATGTTATTATTCCAATATTTGAGTATTCGAATGTTATTATTCGAATATTTGAATATTCGAATGTTATTATTCGAAGACTGATGTATTCGAATAGTATGGTGTGAAGTGGGTCAAAATTAGCTTACAAGATTTCACCCACACAAATGAACCTAAAGAACTTGATTTATAATTCACACCATACATCAGTATTCGAATACTTAAATATTCGAATAGTATTCGAATACTTAGATATTCGAATAGTATTCGAATATTTGGATATTCGAATTATATTCGCCAAATAATTGAGCAACTGAAGTATTCGAATATTCGAATACCGAAAAATTCGACAAATAGTCCCAGTCCTACTGTCAACGAGCCGCGCTGCCTCTGTGTCACAGCGCAGTATTCTGCACAGTATTCGATTATAAAAGTTGAAGGGATAGAGAGGAGTTTCGCGGTGTATTCTGTAAATGTGAAAGATAGAATCTAAATAAGAGTATCTATGAATAGGATGGAGATACGAGGCTTAGCCTGTTCTCGGAATCATTACAAGCCCTTTCGAGTAGGTTGCGCGTACACACGCCCAGTGATTACGGAGGTTTCACTTTCCTTGGCGCGAGATATACGGTTTCATGAAGTGGACGCAATAAAGCGCGAAACGCGGGCCCAATTACAGCTGAGTTTAAATCGCCTGGCAAACGATTTCCTATTGCCCGCTACCGTCTCCGTAATCGCGGTGATTCATGAATCGCGATTATCAAAGCACGAAACTCCCCGGATCGCGGCTAATAAGTGTAGGACGAAACGGCGCGGCGGTGGGAGTCGCGCGCGATACAATCGTAACGTGTAATTCAGCCATTAAGGCTGACCGTGGAAACCTAGTTCACGGCAGTCATCATCATTTCTATCATCCGCGCGTCTGATCCCAGCCGTAGCGAGCGAACGAGCGGCCCGCGACGACGCCGATGCATTAGCTATTTAATGCGAGTCTCTTTAGCCGAGGCTAATTAATGGCTAGGTATTAGCGTAATTGTAATGAGGCGAAATTACGGCAATCATGCTTGCTCCCGTCTTGTTGGCAGGGCGAACGAGTCCCCGGCTTTCGGCAGATCTTCAAAGAATCCGCCGATGTTTTCCTTCCCCTCCCTCTCCCCACAGCTTCATCTTCCTCTATCGTTGATCTACATAGCTCATGGTATTCCCGATATGCAACCGAGACATTCATTACAGATAACCGCACGGACTTCGGGCGATTCTTGGTTTTCCCGTTCCGCGAAACCTTGAGCTATCAGCTTGTTACCTTTTTTAGCCGGAGAAATGTGATTCAGGATCTATCAAGGGATTTTAATTTTGCCTTTTTGAAATAAGCTGAGTGATTAAAATTAGAAGGGGAAGATCGGTGAGGGTAAAGGTGTAGAAGGTGAGAGAGTATAATCTTACAGATTTGAAGTTAGGAATATTAATAGTATTCCAAGAAGAAAATAATACATTACCTATGTTTAATATTTGTAGGCACAGAGTACTCATCTACTCGAGTAGTTTGTCTATTCGAGTATCTTACGAGTACCCGTGTCTTCATTTCCCCCGATGTGTTACGAGCACCCACTTGCCCAAGTATCTGGAGTATCAATATCCCTACTCAGTAGCCACGAGGGAGCAGAAAGTCGCGGCGACTTATTTAGACGAGCATCCATAAGGCTGATCTTCCCCTTCTGACGTCGGGTCGGTAATTCATCCACCGTATACCGAACGCACCCGCAGGATAGACCAACAACGGGCTTACGGTTTACGGTGCAGGCTTAGGGGGTTGAAACGACGCTTAAACGACGGCCATCTGTCGGCCAGACCGCGAAACTCCTGTCAACCAGAGTTCACCGTTGTTCCGTGGCCGGTAAAGGACACGTTGTCGCCGACGGTTTATGTATCGGTGGGTGGTTAATCATAACCTGACGACGAATACGTGGATTATGATAACTATCAGCGACACGTGCACACGCGTGGAACACGACACGCTTATCCAACAACTGATTCCCGCTTCGAATAGGGAATGAAACGTTGCCCTTTTCTCGAGGTGACTTTTTTTTTTAACCGTGCTGTCGGCCATGATGGATCCATCGACCCTTTTGAAAAAAAATTTCAAACGCTTACGCTTATCTGATGAATAAGTTTGTTAGACTATTTAGAATAATTATCTAACGAAACTTTCGACTAACGAAATGTTTGGGTATTTAGATATTGAAACACAAAGGAATGAAACTTAAGATATTCTCTCCACCCACAATCTTTAAGCATAATAGCGCCTAACTGAAGGTTTCGCGGAAGAAAACGGTTTACGGAACGCGGAATTTCAGCCCATAGCGATTGATATAATCGACAGTCGCCCAACGCTCGTTAGAGAGCCGCGAAATGGCGGATTTATTATAACGTCAGAGAGCGGGGCACTACCGAGCCGGCACCGATTTTTCATCCCATAAACACGGCCTGATTATTTATGAACGTGCAAACGCACGCGGCACAATCGATTTCACGGAGGCAAATTAGCCCGGGCTGCCGGCAGACACCGGCATTAAAATAATAACGCTCATCGCATTAATGGGTTATAATAATTAGGGAAATTCTTGTTCGCCGTAGGATCGGTCCTCGTTGCGCGAACAGCGTTTCACTTCTCTCGCCTCATCTCGTCTCATCCACGCTGTGATATCTCGCTTTCTTGCCACGGGAAAATGGCTTCCTATCGCCAGCAAGCCGAGCTCCTTCGTCATGAAACTTCTCTAGATTTATGATCGACTCGCGATACTTTTTCGGTCCTACTGGCTGCGCGGCTAATAAAAGCCACGCTGCCGGAATTAATTAGAAAGAATCACGCGATACCGATGACCAGCAGTCAGCTACCTACGCGTGTCCATGGTGCGCGTGCCCGCCGCTCTAATAATAAATAGCTGCGTAGCTGGGGTTGGTCTCTCGTCCTATCGCTGCCTACTTTACCCCTGGTGGTCATTCTTTCCTCCGTCTCTCTGGAGTAGGGGGACGAGAAAAGCACAATGTCGAAGCGATAATGATCTGGTTGAACTTTAATTTATTGGGGGGTGTCATATTGTTTGTGAGTAGCCAAAGCAACAATCATTATCTAGGTCACCGCGTATTTAGTTTAGGAAAACGGGGGATGGTTCAATTATGGATTAATGTATCGTTGAGTTTTGGGGAATTAATCGACGGAAGTTTCAGTCAAATTATACAGTATAGTACCATTTAACGGTGCATGTACCCATACAGCACACTTCGTTGCAGCTGTATTGCAGGAACGTTGCTGCAATATTGAGTTGTTGCAGGTTGCATTGCAAAATTGTAGGAACGTTCCTGCAATATTGCCGTGCATTATTGGAGTGGCAATGATCCTACAATATTGCAGCAATATTGCAAGAACGTTGCCGTGCAATGTTCCATTGGCAACGATCCTACAATATTTCGGCAATATTGCGCGCACATCGACGTGCAACGTTCCACTGCAATATTTCCGAAGAGTTGCAGGATCATTGCCACAATTTTGCTGTTTCGTTGCAGAATCATTGCCGGAACGTTGCAGGACTATATGTTTGCAATGCTGCCGCAACATTGCAAAAATACACACCCGCAATATTGCGAAGGCGGACATAGGACTGAACCTGCAACGTCTCTGCAATATTATGGTGCAACATTGCAATCTTGCACTGCAATATTGCAGAGACGTTGCTGCAATGTTATGGTGCGGTGTGGGTAGGTACCCATCTTTTAGTAGAATAAAAAATAAGGTGAAACAGGAAGTTTAATCTGAGCACGGGTATGCCTTTCTATTATCTTCGATCCTGGCAATTCTTCTGCCTCGAAAGTTGCTGTGATCCCACTCACCCGTGAATTGAAAAATTCAGAAAACCCTGGAAACCGTGGAAAATCTCGAACTTCCGGCGCGAGATGGAGCGTTTAATTATCGAAGCGGCGAAAGAAGCCCGAGAATCTCAGCAACGTTCGGCTCGCCTTCGCCGATACTACGAGTTAAGAGCTGTACTTGGGCCAGGTCTTGGAGGTTTAGAAAGTTAGGACATTACAGGGAAGCTTAGGGGGGGTGAGAAAATTTGCCGGGCGAACTCGCGATTCGGGAAGGCGGCGGAAGGGTGTTTTAATGGGCCGCGATTAGCGAAGCTAGGCGCCAGGGAGCCGTAGATAGCGGAGAACCATGAGCGGCCACTTTTCGTGCATCGCTCGCCTTCCTGTTTCTTCGCTCGAACCTCGTCGATACTCTTGAGAGCGGAACAGCCACTTTCCCGAGTAGTTACGGAGTTCTAATCTTTTCCCGCTGGCCCCCCGAGCGTTTTCGCCAACTGGTCGACGATCGAAGAGAAGTTTCGCGGAGAAAAGCGCCACGTAGGTTTCACGCGGACGAGGTATCATCATGCATTACTGGTACACAGAGCAGAGCGATTGTAGAGGCAAAGATTGTTCACACTCGCCCAGGTATAACCCTGTGATTGCATGTTCTCTCGCGAATTTCATATCGCCACGGGTATGGAAAGTATAGTGGACCGTTCGCAACGCGACAAGGAACATGCAGAGCGGGCAATTATAGCGGGGCGTAGAAGGAAGTGGTCGCGCAATCCGATCAGACCCAAGCGTGCTGTACTCGCGGCTCACCTGGGCCCGCTTAAAATCGCGAGCGGCGCGCTCGCGACGGTGAATCCCAGGATCGGTGATCGCCGCCGGGGAAGCCCGACGTGTCCGAGTGTGGTGTGCGTGTCGGCTGGCGCAATTTGCGTCCTCGCGGATCCTCGCACGTATTATTTCGCGGGACCCAGGGAAATGTGTAATTCAAATGAGTTACGAGCGGTATCGCACTCCTGGGAAGTAGGTGCTAAGCGGTCGGATATGCTGATAGAGCGGCAGTGATACGTACGACTGGAGGTGGAATCGCTGGATGGGGTTGAAAAGCGTGGCGGGGAAGGGCGCGAGAGGGCTCGCGCAGACAGAGAGCGGGAGAGAGAGAGAGAGAGAGAGAGAGAGAAAGGGAGCGATACAGGGTTACAGGGGATTGCAGAGGGCGCGAGAGAGAGGGAACGAGGGATCTCTGTTTGTAATAGTCTGCGATGGTACGAGGCGATGAGATGTGATCGCTTGGCGATGAGCTGTGGGCGACCTGATGGTCCCGCAGCGCTCCCGTGCTCGCCGAGAATTCGCGCTCCACCGCGTTCATACCGGATCCAGTTATACTGCCTACGCTTGTCCCGGGTAATCTCTTTTTTCCCAAATCTCCACTCCGCGCCAGGAATTCGGTACGATTTCATCGAGGCGCGAGGGACAAGTTCGAAATTGTAGGTAGTAGGTGGAGACGGCGCTGCGGAGATCGAATACGCTTCTGGGAGGCGTGCACTACGGTTGTGATGGATGCTTGGCGGTTTTTAATCTTGCACGGCTCGAGGATTGCTTTATCTCTTTCCGCTTTTTATAATTACTTTTGAATATCAGTTTAAATCGGAGCGCTAGTCGTACTCGTAACCTGGTAGGCAACGTGGCGTTTGAAATTGTAGGCTGATAGAGAAAGCGGAGCGATAGGAACATCGCGAATTAGAATTGGGTTTGATTTCAAAGTAAAACTCTAGGAGAATCGGCAGATATTATTATTATTATTAAACGTCTCAATTGCACAATACAAGCAGAGAACAGCGAAGAGAAAGTAAACAAGGACAAAAGCAAAGGGGAAGTTCAGCCCGGGACTGTTTTTCAACTTAATAATTTAATAATAATTTATTCACGGGACAAGCCCATTAAGCACAAGAACACTATAAGAAAATATATTTAGGGTCATTCTGGGAGAGACGCACCACTTTTTTTCGATTGCTTATAAATTCTTAAATAAATATAACCGAAAATTTTGGTAAATATAATTTGATTGTTTATTTCAATCTCTGTCACAAAACAACACATTAAATATATAAAAACTTTATTATAACATTAAAATATGCTTTCTAAAAAGCTTCGAAAAAGTGCATCTAACCCCAGACCTGTGGGAGAGATGCACTTCAGATTCGGGAGAGATGCACCTACTTATTTGTATCCTCTTCTCCCTACTTCCATTCTTTTTTTTTCTCTTCCACACATGTTACAGAGAGGAGGATACATGGTACATGTTTCGTGGAGCCATTTTGTACATTCCGGGCAACGAATCCAATCCATTCTAGAAGTGGTTGATTTATAATCCTCCAAACATTTATAGCAATTGTTGTCCGAGTCTTCATCAATCTTGATCGACTTGTTCTTTGTTATATTTTTTGATTTTTCTTTATTACCCTTTTTTGAAATTGTCTTGAACGATCTAGACTGTCTCTTTATGTTTCTCTCAAGTGCATTTTCTATTTTTTCTTGTTTAATTGCCTTTAATAATTGTCTTTTCTTTATATTTTCTACACTAGTCAATACCTTAGCAACATTTCTCTTAGCACCTTTAGGTGTTGGAACAACAGGAATGGGCATAATTTCTTGTAACGATTTTGAAGGTGATGGAAAAATAAATGAATGCCATATTGCTTAGACACAGCATTTAAACCCAACTCATTACTTTTTAATTTTTATATTGCTTGTTTTAATAGTTCCTCCGTCCATGTATCTCTGGCAGGAGCATTTGCTTTTCGGACATATACCCGTGGCATGTTCGGAAACAGATTAATTGTACCATGAATTTATGGTGCATCTCTCCTTCAATTTTGAGGTGCATCTATACCTACATCGAGGGATAGATGCACCTCTGCATAAAAAAACCATTACGCAGAAAAAAAGGTTAAAACGCGTTGTTATAGCGAGAGGAGAAACTACTGCCCCTATATAAACCAATAATAATAGTTAAAGCTACACGATAACTAGGTAATAAAACATTTACTCACCGTTCACACAAATTTTTCGCCTGAAACCCAACACAACGAAAAGTTTTTTCAATTTTAATGATCTTAAACCGCACGATCGATGTGATTTGTTTAATAGGATTATGTTTGTAAACAAGAACACGCGTCTTAAGCGTTGAAACAATGCTGCCACCGATGTAGTGTGACCAGAACAGTAACTGGTGCATCTCTCCGCTAGGTGCGTCTCTCCCAGAATGACCCTACAGTAAATTACAGATAAAAGAAAAGGAAAAAAAGATAAGAGGTGAACGTAGAATGGTAGGTAGGTGGATGGGGAAAAAGCTAAGGAATGCCTTCCGCAATACCTAAGGGCTCTGCGAATACTAATTTTGAAGCAAGAAAGAGTATCGGCAAATAAATCGATGCCCTCATGGAGTTGATGGACGATACCGCAGATTCTATGAAAGGGGTCGGCATGACCAACCCAGGAGGAGTAATCCGGTGACCTAAACAGAGGTGTTTGCCTAGTACAGCAAACGGGGACGTTAAAGTTAACCAGCGCAATTACATTTGGATTATCAACATAACTAACCCGTTCCGGATCCTATAAAGAAAGGATAGGTCTTTAATTCTCCTCCTGTATTCCAGAGACCGCACGCCAAATCTGCTCATAATCTGCTTAACCTAATATCATCAGGAACAAGTAAGATCGCCTGAATTTTTCTAAAATGAAAAGAAAACAGGTGGAGGATCGATAGAGGCGGGGAGTCGCGGTTCGCCTGACCCCACGCTCGAATTATTAGAGCATCTTGGCGAGCGTTCCAGCGGCCGGCAGATCTTCACGGTCGTGATAAACGGTAGTTTCCAGCCAGCGCGGCAAAGGAACGGGCGATGCAAAGTGATAACATAATCAGGTGATAATGTGGCAGTCATATCTCATCGCGAGAACCCGAGCGAGAAGTAGAGGCGAGAGAGTGGGACGAAGGAGAGCGAAGGGGGCGGCGGTGGGACGTTGGAGAGACGGTGAAAGGAGACTCCGAGCCGTAAGGGTAAGAAAGAGTGAGCTGGCCTCTCTCATTGGTTAGCTCACTCGGTGTCTAGAGCGACTAGACCCCTCGCGATGCCTCGGGAGGGTAGGAGGTACGCGACGAATGACAACACCATTCAAGGAGAGTAAGTTTTAGCGAACAGCCGTCGTTATCATCTAAATAAGGGGGACGCCGGCCCGATCCGGCGATGATAACGCTTGTCGAGATGCACTCTCATTATTCTACTAGATACTCATCGCCGGCGAATTAATTGAATTTCAAGACGATCGCCCACCGTGCTCGGGACACAACTGTAGGGTAAATCCGGGAGACGCGGTCGGGCCGGAGAGTTGGTCGAGTCACTATATTTTAGACTCTGTGCGTAAAAATGCGTTAAAGTGCAGACCAATTCCTTCTCTAAAAGCCAAACAATTGAATGAATAGCGTCATTTCGCTTCCTTCTGTGTTTTTCTGGATTTATAGGGTTTAAAAAGTAAATTGGGGTTACATTTAACCTCTTTTGTCAAACAGCGGTTGTACAGAATCGTATTTAAAATATAAATAAATTTTAAGTTTATTTTCGTTTAGTGTTTGGGATAATAAGATAGTAGAGATATTGAGGGATACTGCAGCCAATGTATTTGGCCATATTAACTGTTCCTTTCAAAGCTAACGAGAAGACCATCTCTCACTGCAGAAAGGAGAGATGGTCGAGTTTGATTTTTTTATTATTTTTGTTTATTTAGTTTATTTATTCACTTTTGTATTCATTTGCCTCGCTTATCGCCAGTAGGTAGTTCACTTTTTCTTTGATGTGTTCTTTACTTGTTTAGCGTAAACAAATTAAACATCAATGAATCTCTAGTTGTATTTACTCATAAATAATTTTACTTTATCCTTCGATAATTTTCCATGAATAATTATGTGAGTGGTCTCTGCCAACGACGACAACCATTTCTCCCGGCACCTCAGGAGAGGTGGTCAGATGTCATGACTTCAGTTTTCAACCCAATTTACAGTAAATATTGTGTTAAATCAAATATCGACCAGTTTTTCTGAATCAGCATAAAATTCTGAACATATAGGTTTGTTCTGATAAAATAATCAATTTCTATATTAGTTTTAACCCTTATGTAGGCAACCGGGTACCCGGGTACCCATTTCTATTTTTCCTTTAGTAATTTTATTATGTTCTGGTAAAAATATCGCAAAACCGCTCCGGATCCCCATTCTTTGAGGTCTTTTGCCCGGATATACGTTTTTGAAATAAAAATTTATGCAAAAGATTTTAAATAGTAAAGCTTCATACTTTTGTTCATTTTTGGTTGCATACATAAGGGTTAATAGCCATTTTATATTATATCGACCGCGTCTCCCGAATTTACCCTACCTACCTTCCAGGCGGTTTCAATTCATCCCGATCCGGGAGCTCGTGTTCCTGCTTCGACTTCTTGGTTCGTCACGCGTGACTTTTACGAGGCAAAATACATTTTACCTTTCCAGAAGTCCCAATTTACATTGTTCCGCAGGTAATAGGTACCTAAATTCCCAAGCATCAGGCTCATCGCCGTCTTAATTGCGCCGCAACGTTCTCAGTCTCCCCAGAAATCAGATATTCCAACAAATCTGACACTGGAGGAAACTCGACGAAGCTGACCCCGTTCTCGAGCAGGCAGAAGTATAATCGCGTTACAAGGCTCGAAGGGAGCAACGGCGCGGCGGTAGAAGCAATACTCCGCAAGATGGGAATGTATCAAATCCGAGTTAGGGCCTCGGCTAGCAGGCTGTGCCTCGCAATCCTGCCTCTCTTTCACCCTCTACCTCTCGCTCCCCACTCGTCCTAACTCCATCTCTCTCTCGACTTATTATTTGTAGCCACAGCGTGGTGGTTTGCCGGCGCGCACCAGCATCCATTTAATCTCTCTCAGTGAGGAGCGTTTCTTTGATCAGCGCGCGACCGCATCTGCCTGGTAATATCTCAAGCTGGTCCTGCAACCGGCGTCCCGGGCGCGAGCTCCCCGTCTTGCCCGCACCGAGGCATTTGTTGCTGTCAACCGGCACCTCGGATAGTCTCTGTACCCGTTGACTGCGCGCACTCTTCCCTTCCTCCCTCCTCCCTCTTCTTCTTTCCCTGGCTCGTCCTCATCTTCTTCGCGGTCGTCTTCTTCCAGTTCTTCTTCTTCTTCTTTCTCTTCTTCTTCTACTTCTACTTCTCGATCCCCAAGCGCTCCTTCCAGACCCGTCGCCTTCGCGTGAGCCGCGAACCGAGTCGCGTGCATGCCACGGACGGTCCTCCGCGCAGTAGAGGGACAAATATTCTTTACCTCTGCCTGAGTCTTGCTGTGCCTCCGCAGGTATGGTTTCTGTACCACTGGGGTCTCGAGAGTTAATAGAGGAGGAGCGAACGAGGGACTTGTGGGGAACGTTCTGTTGATATTTTAGTTCAGACGTAATCGTGGTGGGCTATGGGGCCAGTGAGGCACCCAGAACGGGGGCCTGAGGGCCCTGGGTCCCTCGAAGAAGAGGCGTTGTAAGAAGAAAAGAAAACCGAACATTATTCTTTAAATAAAGTATTGATTATGAATTATTGAATTATTGAATTATTATTTATTGAATTTGGATTAAAAGTATTTTTCTTCTTTTAACTTGGCTCCACTCAAGATTAAATCCTGAGTGCGTCATTGCCTAAGAGGGATAATATGATTGCGGTGGACAAGAAATTGCACAAAGCGTTATCATTTAAGATAAATGTTGCTGAATGGAATAAAGCGGGAAAGAGGAAGGACATACATACTCGTATGTGTAAAAACCTGCTTTCTGCGAGAGAAGACTACGTTTCTCGAGATTTCTTAGGTTTCCGTATCTCGAAAGAGTTTCGTTAATTAATATCCCCAACAAGATCGATCGCGCCTGTCCTACGCAATTTTTATTCCATTCTTCATGTTGGGAAACCATAACGGTGCGTCCTTAATCCCTTCCAAGTTCGACGTGCATGAATTCACCGTACACCGTCTGCATTTTTACCGCTCAAGTTTCACTTTTTCCCCGTTTCATTTTTCATCGACTTAACCTTTCTCTGTGCTTGTACTTTCCTGAAACCAGGATATTTAACTTCTGGGCAAAATGAAATTTCGTAGTGGGCCCAGCCATTTGTCCCAATTAAGTAAAAAAAATAACACAACCCGAGGGTCAGAAAATCAAATATTTTGCGCCACTGTAGATTCAGGAACGTCCCTTTAAAAGTTTTAACCAAGAATATACTGCCTTGAGAAAAAGTAACAAAAGCGACAGAAGGGAAACTCAGCGTGCAGCAATGTGCCCGACAATCGCTCTGGATAATAATTTGCTGCAGGTTGATCGCGAATTATTATCCTCGTTTTTGTGCAGCAGGTCCGGCTTGCAATTTGTTGCAGAGCCGCGTCCTCCGCGATCGTAATCCGGGCGCGCGTCGCGCTCCATACGGTCGCGCTTAAATAATACACGGCCCGGGAGTATTTGTCATTTAATTAACAGGTACTGTATTTTATGATCCGCGATCGTTAAGGCGGAGGGGCCGGCTTCCCCGACGTATAGCCGCGAAGAAAACAGGAAACGGAATGGAATGTTCTGTTGGGACAACTCGCTGGAGAAATATATTACGTGCACGGGCACACGTACACCGTACCGTGGCAAAAATGCTCGCGCACACGCGCACATATGTATATATGGTAGTAATATGTAACGCACTTTGGAGTAATGCTACGTCAAAGCCAGCGCCACCGAAAATATGAGCCGGCTGCCGAGCGGCCCGCTAATGCTCGGCCATTTGTTATGCTTACATTATTTCGAGATTATTAGTCTTCTCCTCCTCTTCTAAAAACCTTACGTAATGTTTTGACTCGCGACCCGCCGCCGCTAATGTTTCTGCAAATAAGCGCCGCTCCGCCTCGGCCCGCCGAAATTCCCCCGCTTTCCACGATCCGTCACGTCTCCCTCATTCTGCCGCTACCCCGCCGATTCCGTTCGCCCTCTTTTGTTCTGCTTTTGTTTCCAGGTGACCCGGTGCCGCGATGGAAAAATCGCGGCATAATATTTCACCTTTACGCACCGCCGTGGCCGCGACGTAAATCACAATATTTCGAGGCGCGGACCGATAATCAAATCTAATGCTAAACCCGTCAACGTCGCAATCTCAAAATTCGGTGTAGGTAGTTTTATAAAAATGATGCACGATTCTAGTTGAAATCGAGAGGTCCAGGAATTTTTTATGAAAAAAAGGGACATTGTTTGAGGTTGGATCAGCAGCTTCATTCTATTCTGACGAGTCTCCGAGCCGAGGATGACGAACTCGAGCGTTCGTCTGTCGAAGAACGCGCGAGGAAACCGCCACGTACACAGGTGAACGGGTGAACGGGCGCGCAACGTGAATTAGACAGCTGTCAAAGTGCCGCGGAGGAGAAGATCGAGTGGCCATATACATATGTGGTGCGCGAGAGGGCATCAAGAGAGCTTAGGGGGCTGCCGGGGGTTGAGGGAGGGGGTTTGGCAGGCAGGCGAATGGATTTGGATGTGGAATGGAAGCAAAGCGATAGTAGAAGCGCTAGAGAAAGACAGAGGGTGGCCGGGGGGTGCGGAGGGGTGGCAAAGGGAGAGGCTGGAAAGGGGACAAAGGAGGGAGGGAGGGTGAGCACTGATAAATACCACGCCATTTCTCTTTGTGCTCCCCGGCGAGAGCACAAACACAGGGCGGCTCCCTTCGTTTCAACCTGAGCGAGAGTAGCTACCTAAACCTTGCTCTCTTCTTATTCCACCTCTCCGTTCCTTATCCTTCCTCATCTCTTTTGTGCTCAACTTCGACCTTACCCTCCCCCCTCGCCCCTACGGCCGGCTTTCTCGCTCTGGTTCCGCGTCTCTATCGTTTATCTTTCGATATTTCCCCGCTTTCGGCCTTATCGCGACTCGCGGGGCTGACTAGCTTAGCGAGCAGGGGTTAACGATGCTCGATGGATCTCTCAATGGAGCACCCTCGATGCAAGCCGGTATCGTAGCGATCGTCGCGTCGTGCCAAATGTCAATTGATTCTAAGATCACACCGAAGTTGCACCGAGTCCCTCTTTTTACCGATGAAAGCAATTTAACGATTTATCCAGATCAGGAAATAGCGAAGTTTCCTAAGGTACGCTTTATATCTCTCTGCGACAAGGATGATCGATGATCGACAGGATCGTTTGAAGGACAGAACGAGCGAGCTCGATCCCAGAGGTAAACCGGCTCGCGTGTTTCCGATCTGGGGACGAGGGTGGGGATGAAGGGGTCCGGAGCAATTAAGGCAGCTTTTTTTCGAAGGATTTTCTCCACGGCATGGAGCGAGTCGCACGAATGGCGGCCAATGCCCGATTTCTCCTCCGGGATTGGTTTTAAAATTAATGCTGTGTTTCTTCGTTTCGGCTCTTAATGGATTCTGGGAGGAGCTCAGCGAGAACCAATCGCCTTCTGCAGTCAACCTGAACCGAAGTGAAAGCATGACACCCACGAAACGATGCCTGCTCCGTCAGATTAGCTCGTATTCACTCCTTTTTCCTTTTCCCTACCTTCGCCCCACTCCTCATCGACTCGACTACCTGGTCATCGACTAGGGTCCAGCATTTACCATGATGTCGTTAATGGGAACGCAGCTAAGGTGCTCCTTTGGAATCACGGTGCTTCTTTATATCACAATTGGGACACTGTAGAGTGGCGAGATGAATTTTACCTTGAATGGAACAAGTGTCCATTTTTCGAAACGCAACGGGTTAGATAAGAAAGGACCGTCCGAGGCCAGAGTTGGGCATTATTCGGCTAATTTTTCATCCGAATAAGTATTCGAATAAATTTGTGCGAATAAATTTTTATTCGAATAATCATCGAATAAAAAATTCGAATAAAATGAAATTATTCGACAATAACGAATAATTTTTTATTTGACTGAAAATTTATTCGAATAATCTCTTATTCGAATAAATATTTAGTCGACTCAACGGACGAATAAAATGATCACGTGATTTCGGCGATGTATCGTGACACCACTGACTGACACCTGTGAGAACTAATGTTTTAGATTAAGTAACTCTTGTCATAACTCGCATTTTGCAGGAAGATGTATGACCGTGGTACTACATAGAGGGGCGTTTTGATTTGTTTTAAATAAAATTATACCAAGTTATAATTAAATTAGATAACGTTATATCGCATTGCTTGAAAAATAACGTGGCTTGTTACTTCCACAATTAGAGACTTATGTACGTTGTGCCCTGGTATTGCCCAAGACACACGTAATACACAATCACATAATCTGAAAATTCTTTATCCCAAATATCGCTTAAAACCGGCCTGGCCGACGCTTCCAGAAGAGAATACTTTTTTAAGGCGGGATTTCCTCAGCTCGTTCAGACGTATACGCAAACTTCCAGACACACACGTCCAAACGTATATTGGACACAGTACAGACTTCCATCGATAGATGTCGGGTATCACATTTATTCGTCGTTCATTCAGGTCGAATAACGAATAAATTCTTATTCGAATGAATCTGGCTAGAATAACGGTACAGATTTATTCGCGAATAACGAATAATTTTTCGTCGAATAAAATCGTCATTTATTCGTGAATAAATCTTGGGGATTTATACGAATCCGTATCCGAATGAAAATTTAGTCGAATAATGCCCAACTCTGTCCGAGGCCAGCGAACTGAAGGAAGCCTCACCACGAGTTTTTACCCGCGGCGTCTTCAACGTAACTGTTCCCCGTTTCCCGTGCAATGAATAACCACTGGGCGGTAGAGCGTGTTGCGTTTCCATTTTCCCATTCCTCGCGACTATCGATAGCGGCGCGGCACTGTAATTGAGGAGGACGCGGTGGGTCCCGTTAGGTTTGCCCGCGAAAAGAAGAGACCAGAAGAATCCCACGACAATGATCTTAAGGGCCGTGCACAAAGGCCGCGATCGCTGACGTAGCGGGGTCGTTTAGTAGGTACATAGAGGCGTGGGCGTAGAAAGGAGGGTGCGTAGGCCAGCGAGGATTAAGACGTCAGGCGCCCGCGGCGCTTGATTAATGCAGCGCATTCACAGCTACGAAAAGATCCTTCGCTGCATCGCGGGATCTCGCGCAAGCCGAGCCTGCTGTCTTCTATAGGTACTCGCGTCTATGCTTGCTGGTTTTCTAGCGGATATGCAGCGAATAGACTAGCGACTCCTGAGCCTCATTGTACACCTGGAACGTCGTCTAGCGATGGACCCACGATTCTCTCTGCTGCTGTTTAGAATCGAGCTGCGTAGATACCGGGGATCGTAACATCTTGAGAATACTTTGAATTTCTCGGTAGGTAGGTACATATTTAAAAGTTCCAGGCAACGCAGATGGTCGAGGATCGGGAAATTCTTTGGCAGTCAATTTGATGGGGAATAGATCATTCTCTATCGTTAACATTGTAAAGTGGTCCACACAATGTCCATATTTTCTTAAGAATTGAAACATGCCCACCTTCCTTATTGTTTTACAAACGTCACCATTTATTACCACAAACTGGCATCATTTATTTATTGTTTGGTCATCTTATTATGAAAACAAATAATAAAATATATATTTTCAGACAATAAACAATATAATAATAATAGTACATCTTTCAAAATTTAAGTGGTTTCAGCGCAATGGTTCGGTCAGTTTTTTTTTTAACCACTTTAATTTTGAATTATTTCATATATACGGTCGAAAATTTAATCAATTTATTTATAGTACATTTTTATTACACCAACATATTGCGTTAGATTAGTACATAGGTATTCGTTTGTTTTTTTCGTTTTGTGGAGCAATCGGCGGGATTCAGCAAAATGCTGTTTTAAACTCTTACCCCATTATTCTAATAAATAAGTAACCTACAACTTACAAGTACCTTACAAATTCGTATTCTTGATATACAACGAAGCTGCTTGCCTGAAATTTCTTTTTGAGCTAATTAACCTAATATTCTCAGGCAGCGAGGTATAATAATGCGTGGCCGCGAATGTAAATGCACCCTGGAATTTCGCTGACTGATGGGGGTGAGTTGCCAGTTTAGTGGGTTGTCTTGTGACAAATGATTGGGTCTGGTGTATTTGACGTCTGGTGCATATCATGCACACATTACTAAAGGCACATGCAATCTTAACGTACTTGACAGATACGCTTTTAAACTTTGATTTCCTTCGCATAAAACAATAAAGACGACGTGTCTCTTTTAATTTTCGATACATAAAATATCGAAGGCGTCGTGTAATTCGCACGAACGTTCAAGAGCGATTGGCGACTCTGTAGTCACCTCCGTTTCTTTCCGCCTTTTACATAGTACACTGCAAAACTCAATACATTCTTTAAGAACAGAGATTTTGAATTCGAGATTTTTACCCGCCAGACTAACTTACCCAACTGTCAACTCACAATTAAGATTAACGGATCGATTAATACCACATCCATCATTTTTCCTATTTCGAATTATTACAGCAATTTTGTCGGTTTATTAAGCAGTTTCTACCGGTGGAATAGCGACTATGGCGGCCGTTGTTGACAGAACGCCGCGGAGAATCGGTTGTTCGTACATACTTGGGATAACGAGCTCATTAACGAAGGATCACCTTCCTCCATCGAGAGCAGATCACCTGTCAGTATGGCGTCGATAACCGTCTGCAGCTGCGAGGGCCTGATCGGAGCTAATATAGAGTTACTCTTTAGCCTCGATTAATGGCGCACAGGAAAATGACTTCCTTCGCGATACCAGTTAGGGGTCGACTAACGACATTGAAATATTGCCATTTGTTTGTCGCAAGGTTCAAAAGAACGTCAGTTTCTTACGCAGGTCAGAAAAGTCTCCAACACTTTACCTAGAAGTATCAGTAGCGAGAATAAACAATCCCTGCGAAATTAATCGAAGAACCTTTCATTAACGTCAACGTTTCGCAGGAGCAAGAAAGGTTTCCGTCCGGGAATCCTCAGATCCCCAAGAATTCTGTACCCTCATTAATAAAGCGACTCGTCGATAAACGGCTCAGGTAGTCCCAGGCGTTTGTTTCCCGTCCCTGGGATCTCATGATCTCGGGATACAAAATTTTGAAAGGGGCGGTCAATCAATTCCCGTCTACGATCTCCGCGCAGGTTGAAAATCGCCTCACAATTGAAACGTCACGAGAACGAATGGCTCCGTGTCAATTCGGACAGGAAAGCTATTAGGTTCTTCGAAACGAGACACAAAGTTCAGTTGAGGTGTTTGTGCCTCTATTGTCGCCGTAACTATGTAATTTCAAAATTTATTCTTAATCCTGAGACATTTACGCAACCTGACTTAGATAGGGGAGAGTTGCCAATATCGTACTAGTCACCTAAATCGTACCTCATCAATTTCTAAGTTATTAATGAATGTAAACGACATTTGATAATAAAAATATCAAGTAAATGCGAAATAAGAAATAGAAACAAAACATTTTGAGCTTACACCCTATTTTGTGCGTGCTATAAACATTTAAAAAAATCAGGTATGATTGATATAACTTTTTATCAGTTTATCGTAGCTGATAATAATCAAACAATACAATTTTGTCCCGTATTTTTGTATTTTTCTAAAAGCAGGTTTAATGTAGAATATTTTACATTCATTTTAAGTGCATATTACATTCGTTATAAAGTTTAAATTGATATTTATGAATAAACTGATCATATTTCCTAAATCGTACCACTAAAATCCTACTTAGGATTTGACAACTCGTATGTTTATAGGTTATGTACATATATCATTTACATAGGTTATTGCGGCCTGTGTGTGATCCATATACATTTGTATATGTATGTAACTATATAATAATCATTACTTTATGTTGAATATTTTCTTCTCTATTTGTTATTTATACTATTTTTTAGTGAAGGTACGATTTTGGAAACCGAGAGGTACGATTTAGGAGACCGGTTGTCCGAATCGTACCTTTGACAGTATGTGACAAAAAGATTAATAACAAATTAATTTGTTCTGAACAAAAGGCTAAGCATATAATAGTAGGTGCCTAAAAGATCAAGCTACAATATCCAATAGTCATTTGCGTTCATATGAGTACCAAATATGAAATATAACGTAAAATGTCTTAAGTGGTACGATATTGGCAACTCTCCCCTACTAATAGAAACTAACCGCAATTAATCAATAAATAACGGTAAAATTATAGAGTGACGTCACCTCTACGCAGGCTTGAAAATCCTCGTCCCTTAGAAGCACCCTATTATTTCCTCGTCTCCGTAACACAACCATCCGCTCCGTCCAATTTCCAAGCAAACAACGGACCCTCGCTGAACGGACCACCGAAAGGGAGAAAAAAAAGGGTGGCGGATAAAGTTTCATTCATCGCGAAAACATGGCAGCGTCCTCGTGTGATCGTACAAGACTTGGTATTCCAGGACACGACTGAGGAGCGCCGCAGGACGCGCGCGAAGGACACCCAATTGAAACGTCCCGGAACGAAGGATGGATAGCTGTCACTAGCACGAGGGAGGTCTGATCGTGCGGCTACGGTTGCCATTTTGAATTCCCCTCGATCCCTGGGCCGAGTTTGAGGGATCGTAGGCGGAGATGAAGCTTTTACACCGCGGAACGAAGACGAGAGATGGAAGGCTCGTCGGTGTCCAGGATGGATGCCGTCGTACGGATACAGCCCCGTAGAGGCCAGGTACGCTGGCTGGCCAGGCCTGTACACCTCGTACGAGGATACACCTTATTCCGAGCGGAGGATAAACGCGGGAAGAGAGAGAGAGAGAGAGAAAGATAGAGGCGCGGCCCACGGCGTCATTTATCATTGCTGGAGCTCATTAAGGCCGAATCTGCCGCACGCTGATCGTCTGGGATTACACTTTCCTCCTGTCGGATCCCTCCGGCGCTTAACCCTCCATCGCGCCAACCCTTCGGCCCTCTTCTTCCTCCTTCTTCGCCTCCTTCCTTTTTCTCTTCGCCGTGGGAGATGTTGCTCTGTTCCGGGGTGCTCTCGTTACGGCCGCTGTTTCGGCCGAGGGAATCGCAGAGGCGACTGTCGCTCTACTCTTCAAAGTCAATTTGTACCTACGCTTCCGCGTTGAGACGCAAGTGCTCAGAAATAGGATTCGCGGGTTCTTTTGGCAGAGGTCCGTTACCTTTGCTGAGGAAATCTCCAAAGCGTACGCCCCCGCAGTGGTAGAATAATTTCCCAAGGAACTATTCAATCTCGAAGCATGCGATCGCGGCATCAGAGTCTCCTCCAGCCTTTTCTCCGCCTCGAATCTGTCCGTTTCTTTGGAGAACCCGTGGAATCTCATCTCTCCCAGCAGCGTAGCCCTCGCGAGAGAATCAGAAACCATGGCAACTTTCGCAGACGCCATTTACGCGGCCGTCGCGTCGCCCCGCGTCGTTCTTCGGGCTCGTATGCTGACCTCGCTCGGTTTTTCCAAAGGCCTCCGGCGAAATCCGACGAACGGTGCATTAGCTCTGCTCGGAGCAGCCTAATGACGCCACCGCGTCCCCATAGGGATCCTCCGCTCGTGATTTCTTTCTCGCCACTTTCTGTTACCAGTTCGGTCGTGGCCCATCTATCACCGCGAGAAAAAACCGCTTCTTATATCGCCTTCTATCCTCTTCCACCTTTCCGCTGCTTCTATTGTCTATTATCTTTCCTCCTCTTTCCCGCTTCTTCGTGGCTGAGCTGCCGCGAGTCCGGCCTGGCAAATGGTGAACGCCATTATCCATGAAACCTTGGCGATGTTACTTTCGAAAGAAAGTATAATGCACACGGCGGGAGAGATTAGTTTACACGCGCGCGAATGTGATTGCAGCGTTACACTGTGACTATGACAGACAGTAAAATTTTTAGAACGGGGTTGGTGGCTGGTGACGTTTGCGAAAGGGGAAAAGTCGACGGACGATTGCGAATCGTTAAGTGGCGAACGTATCGACCGAATGGGAGCTGACCAGGCTACGAAGGAACGGGGTAAAAAGCGAAGGGGACCGCGGGCGAGGAAGACGCTGGCTGTCAGGAGGGACAAAGACGATGGGGCAGGACATTTGTCGCGAGTAAAGCAAACACTCGGGACTCCATCAACGTCCCTGAAGTTTCTTTCGGGTGTTGCCTCTGCCAAGGTAGTATTCAGCGTCGCGGAGCGTCGGTGTACTATCGCTTTTCGGTTTTTGCCGGAGTCGGTCTCTTTACTGGGCGCCGTGCTAGCGCAACCGCTCGTAGCTGCCCCCTCCGGGTGAGAAATGCTGCTACTTTTATTTTGCCAGTTCCCTACGTTAGCGATTTTTCCATCACCGCGGCGAGATATTTCACCGGCAATCTAAGAGTCGCAAATGGAGTCCACAATGAGGCAGAAATGGCTTGGCGCACTGATGGCCCCGGTATTTGTCTTCCGTCTGTTCCTTCCTCGTCCTCCCTCTTTCGGTCTCCGAACACGCGCCTTTTACCCCCTCGCGGCGACCTCCTACGGACGTAATCGAGCACTCGTACACTCCCTGGGACCACCTTCCCTTATCCTCCACTTATTTCTTTCTAATCGGTCCGTGCCTTTTCTCGTAACGCTTGTATTCGAGGCAAAAAAGGCTCGAGTGAAACGTACAATGATCTGTTTTATGTATACCTCAATATCGGAAATTATTAAGTTGGTCGTATCGTGGTCCGATGTTTTTCAATTCTATATTTTGAAATAAATCAGAATCCAGAGCATATAGGTAGGGGAGACCTGGGTAAAGTGAGCCTAAGAAAGTTTCAAGTCCAATAAAATTTTTCCCTTTCAATGAAAATGTGTAGAAATAAATTTATAATATACCTCATTTAAACATTACTTTTGACAAATTACGAGTAGCAATATTTAAAACAAACTGAGAGTAGGTATGTTAAAATTCAACTTGAAAGAAAAGATGCAAGAGGGATTATTTTACTCCGTGTATGGGGTAAAATGAGCTGCTATCCGGGGTAAAGTGAGCTGGAATAAAATAAGAACTTTAATTAAGGATATAGGTATTTATTAACTCGTTGCGCTGTCGGTTTGTAGCTTCTTTGCATCGTGGTTGTCGAAAACTATGGCAGATTTTTCATTTTTTTTCTGGCTTGTTTTGGTTCCACCATACCGCGTGGTTTTCTACCCAGCTGACAGGTTAGGATATTGCGCACATCACTTGCAAATCTGTTCTTTGCAGCTCAATTTACCCCAGTTACTTTATCCCGAATATGTACTCAGTGGAAAATTAATTATTTAATAATGTTGGGATTAATTTTTTCTCAAAAGCGTGTACTTGTATGTTTATAAGCTTGTTTTAAACACGCAGAAGAAACTTTGTGTTAAAATAACATATTTATGACTCACTTACCCAAAAAGCTCAATTGAAAAGAAATCCAATTGGAAGTCTCTAAAAACTAATTTTTAAGTTTTTAAATGAATTTTTAATTACATTTGTCGATATCTGAATGTGCAGAATTATCATTGTTATATTACCTACATTTATTACGTCACCAAAATTTTTAAATATACCGTAAACTGGGGGAACATTGGCAGCACGGGGTAACATTGACATACGCCGGAGTTACATTGTTTTCCGTCAGATTAGTAAAACTTAACCTGTTAACGCTATTTATATGATGTGCCAATGTTACGAGTTGATTTTATGTAAGATGAAAAAAATAAAATAAAATATACAAATTTAAGTTTACTGACCTCAGATTAGTAAAACTTAACCCGTTAATGTTATCTACATAATGTGCCAACGTTACCCCGGTACAGTAACGCTTTTAACATGTATTAGAGAAGAACAGGACGACAATTTTATGCATTATGACACTTGAAGTACAATCACAAAAGATGCAATATGTTATGATAGGATACTTCAAGCAAATGTAAACATGTTATTTTTACATTATATAACAAAATGTTTCAAAAACCTGCCAATATTTTCCCAGTTTACGGTATTTTTATATAAAAAAAAGAAAGCTCATTTTACCCCGAGGCTCAATTTACCCCAGTCTCCCCTACCTACTTCTCCACCAAGAGTAGGTACCTCGACTAGAACGACCTCATCACTTTCCACTCAACTCAGCTAAACAAATATCACCGCAAGTACCCCCGTTTGTTAATTCGCGGTATGACCTGAGTTGACTGAATAAGTGGCATCCAGGGCAATCTTTATGCAAAGTGCGCGTAAACGCACACGTAGATCAAAGAGAGGAGCAAGTATGTAGGCAAGGTCGAGGAACGCACGAGTGCAAGTCACCGAGGAACGCCATCTCGAACTCGCTACGTTCCCCCTGCGCCACTCTCCTCTCCCATCGAGCAATACTCCCGCAATTATAAGCCCATCAACGGCGGGAGAAGCTTCGCGTTTTTCTGACGGCTGGAAGCGAGCAGGCCGGGGGTCGAAACCGTGGAAGACAACGTTTCCAGCGGTGTCTAGCGGTGTGCGTGGGGCACACGCACGTCCAACATGCCGGGTACTAGAGAAGCAGACCGGTAACGCGGGCATTTCGTGCAACAAAGTCGCTCTGATGCGATTTTAATCGTGACTACCCTTCCTGCTTTTTCTCCGCCCGCCGCCAAAGGCCTCGGCTCACGGCAGCCACGGCCGGACCAACCCCTAGCCAGTCGGCTCGGTGTAAAACCGATTAATTTCATTGTTCTACCCCTCTGCCACCCGCCCCCTCACGGCCGATATCGAAGGAATCTAACGAGTGGCCGGCGACAACCAGCCCCCCTCGTTCGTAATTCATGCCTTCCTGCCCGCCATTGTCGTCCGTTTGAATCTCGTTCCCGTCCGTCGCCGTCGCGAACAGAGCGCTGGGTAATTAACTCTCGCTGACGGCCAGCCTTCGAGGTGCGCGCTCACGATGAAAGGGCCTTTTAGCCCAAGATTTTTGGATAACCCCGGGGTCGCGCGAGATCAAAACGAGTAGATTAAAACTTCCACCCATTATCATTATAGAGGATATAGTTGTCAAGCATTTAAGGCAATCCCGCTCCCGTTGGTAACTCCTTACGAACACCCTCATTCGATGGCAAAATTTTTATCACGCTATACTTTCCCGAAAGCAAAGTTCTTCAACGTTAGATTGAAAGAAGCTTCAGAATTGGAATTCGAACCGTGCGTATACCGGTGGCACTGCTTATCAACGAGTCTATGGGGAAACACCAGGTGGGGTGGGAGAGGGGAAACACAGCCGGTGTAAGTTTCTACTTAGAAAGGACAGTCGGAGGTGTCAGCGTCAGACTGAGACTATGGGCAGCCGACATAAATATGCATGTCTCCGCGGGCCCATGGTTCATGTGCCGGTGATCGTTATATCTCCATCTGACCGGAGACTGGAAGAGGCAAGGGGGTTCGGTGGTGGTCCGGTAATACATTCAAAGTTGGATGTAGAGAGTGCAGAGACAGAAAGGGGGATGGAGGACTCGGCCAGGCCGTGGAGTCGCGTCGCGACGCGTCCGCTGGAGCGGGATAGAGCGAGGGTGGCGAAGTAGGTGGACGCAGAAGAGGCGAAGCAGGAGGGAGCCACTGGTTGCAGGGTCGGGAGGGGGAGGCCGAGGGGTAGGGGGAGGTTTCTCGTGTTTCATTTCCTGAGCTCCTATATAACTTTGTGCTCAACTCGACACCAGATTAATAACGGCCCCACCTATCCTATTCTATCCCAACCCGAACAAGTTCGTGCTGTGTGTAGACTCTGGTGTGCCGTGCTCGCGATGCCTGCCTCGTATCGCTTCTCTTCTACCCTGTCTCTCTCACGCTGGCTTCTTCCATACGTCCCTGTTCCTCTCGCTTGCCTTTCCGCGCGACGGATGCGCGACACGCTTGAAAATTCTGACCGTGTTACCGATCCATCCGTGCACGCTGGACGAGCGCCGTGCACGCCCTGACAAACCGACGCGCTGAAAACTCCGCCGCGGCTGACCGATGCAACTCGTACGCCGAACCGGAGTAATCGTATTTCATATCGCGCGATGGCCACCCCGTTATTTGTTGCCCCAGCTCCTTCGCGGCCGACCGCTACGCGCCGCGGTGGAAACACGGGCGGTGGTACAGCTCGCGATTCCCTTCCTGCTTTCTTACAGTGATCTTGATAATCTGTGAGAGCATCTGACGTCCCGTATGCTCTTTGCAAATCGTAGGGGAAAGGGGGCGTGACGGGGTAGTGAGGTAAGATGGGGTATCGTAAAAAAACATAATCGAAAAATTGATAGACATTAAGACATTTGATGAAAGTATCTACCAAAAGGAAGCAATTGTTTTGTAACAGTTAGGTCGTTGATAGAAATCAGTGGGGGAGCACGCATCTTTGGTTTAGAGCTGTGAAATCGTCCACATGCTGTGTGGATCTTAGTTTGTGTACTAAAAAGACTTATAATAAATATGTATTTAAAAATGGTAAGTCAATTATTTTTGTTAGATTTTAATCTTTATTATATTTACCTTAATGTACAATATTAAAAATTGCAATATTTTTTTATTTGTTGCTCAAATAACATCAGTCTCTGGAAAATGATGAGTTGAGGCAAGATGGGGTCCTTGATACGGGTCACGGATTATGGTTGTTCATGTGATGTGGAAAATACCATCGTTCTCTAATTATAATTTAAGTCGAATTTTCGTTACTTTTAATTCGTATTTGAAAATGGTAAGAATATATAAGAAGAAATTAAATCAGGAAAATGGTTAAAAGAAGTTATGAAGAAAGCTGTAGGTGAAGTTTTAAGCTACAAAATGGGGTACAAGAAAGCTACTTGAGAATATTGCCTTCCACAAACAACATTGGAAAGTTACCTACCGTAAAATGGGGGAACATTGGCAGGTTTTTGATACATTTTGTTATATAATGTAAAAATTAAAATGTTTACAGTTGCTTTAAGTATCCTATCATAACATTGCATGTTTCGTGATTGTACTACAAGTGTTAAAATGCATAAAATTTTTGTCATTTTCTTCTTTAATAGATGTTAAATACCAGCCGGTACGGGGTAACATTGGCACATCATATAAATAGCACTAACAGGTTAATTTTTACTACTCTGAAGTCAGTAAAGTTTTTTAATCCAGTAGTTTAATCGGTTAGCAAATAATTTAATAATTTTTCGTGTGTGGATATTAAAATTTAGTCGAGTAGTTTAATAAAACAATCGTAAATTACTCAATTACTCATTAATTACTTATTAATAATATAATGTATAACGTAACAAAGTTATCTATTTGACAGGCGATTATTAGATATCTAACCGCAAACGTTGAAACAATTGAGAACCTAAAATCTCGATCTCGAATGCGACTTTATATGTTCATGCGTATAGGTGCCAATGTAACCCCGGCATGTGCCAATGTTACCCCCTGCTGCCAATGTTTCCCCATTTTACGGTATGTATATAGAAAAATTAAAACAGGGAAATGAAGTGATCATGGGTTTACCATTAGGTCCAGTTAAGAGTATATTTTTGCAAACATATGAGGAAGAACTTGTCGAATATTTCAAAGATATGGTCCCTCAACTCCTGTACGAGGGTAGGCAGAAAATAATTTAGAAAAAATTCATATTTACAACGATTGTGAAAATATTTCGAGATAAGATGGTTTTTCATTACTGTTTTTAAAAGTTTAATAACTTGAAATTTTTATTTAAATGTTGCTCAAACTATGAACCAAGGGTTAAAGTATTAACTTACCTATAATTATATATTGATTCATAAAAACCTAAATAAAAGGTATACCTACCTAATTATCAATTTTTTGCATGTTTGCTTAGCTCCCCCATCATGCCCCCCTCCCCTACATTATTTACGCAAGGCCCGTGGGCAATCTTACATTTCACTGGGTCGCGGTGAAATCTTGGACTCTGCCCAAGCGAATAGCGGATACCGGCACCAGGGAGATAGAATCTACAAATAAGCGAGGCATTATGAAAACTTCAGTAATCCACCGTTTCGAAATTTTTCCTCTAACCTCGAAGAAGAAGAAGCAAGGCCCGAAAAATCTCGCGTTACGCAAGAAATTCCTCACGAAGGAGATATCACAAACGTTCTCGTCTTCTGTGTAGGTACCATATCCCCGTGATCGTTGGAGCAATTTCCCGCGACTCGGGCCTCCGAACTAATCACGCAACATCCGAAATCTTTTCCCGCGGCGTAATTACGGAATAATTTTTCACGCGATCACGTGCCCGCTTCCATCTACCCTCCGCGACCTCTCCCAACTACCCCCATCCTTCTCATATTTCATTCACACGTTATAACCCCCCATCGCCAGTCATTATCACCGTGCTTCTTTGCAATTAAGTAGAGCCATCGAGTCGAAACGATTTGCGATCTCGCGGTTGCAGTGCTCCAAAAATTCAACGAGTATTCCAGTTGCGTCGCACCCTCTAAATCTTCCGCGTGCGTTTGCGCCGCAACAAATACGAGGCACGTATTCTTTCTCCCCGGCAGATCTCCGCGGTTGATTCGGGTTCATGAGCATGATGGTCGCCTCGCGTGCCAAGATAAATGTACCGCAGACACGTTATTACCTATCGGTACGTGGCGCCGGCCGCGGCCCACCGAAACACGTCATATCGTAGGCAGATGTATGGAAGCGGTGCTCAAGGAATACTCATCTACCTACCTGGTTACGTACGGCTCAGCAACGTCGCCGAGGCAGGCTTGAAACACGGTGTGGTCGTGCGGACACGCGACACCAAGACCGTGTTCTAGTAATGGGTATTTGATTACGGCCACCAGAGACTACGTTCCTCCGTTCACGGTTTACGCCATGGGATGCGTAGTCGCGACGAGCTCGATAGGATCATCGTGACGTCGATAATAGGGGAGAATGAGGCAATCGCGGTCAGTTGGCAATGGCGGTCAGTATTGTTATTATAAAACGGTATGTCCGAAATGTACAGTTTCCTTTCCTTACGTTCCACGACATCATTCGCTATATTGTCGAACGATCTCGCCTTCGTCGTTGCTAAGCAGCCAGGGAAAACTAGCCTTTTTGTGTTTTCAATATCGTCGATATAATATTTCGTGTACACAACATAAGAGGTAAGTACTAATTCTGAAGCTTTTTTTACATTTCAAGATTACGTAAATATAGATATACTATCAAGGCAAAGGATTAGAATGAAATTTAATATAAATATATTTAATTTAAATATGTAATCTTCAATCTTATCGATGAACACGTATGCGGGCAATGATGGTCACTTGACTGTTAGTGCCTGTAACGTGATTATCATTATTCACTAGTGTAAAATAAACAAAACTTTCTTCATTAGAATGACCAAAAGATCTCATCCATTTGAAAACTAAATTAGAAGAAAATAAACGGAAAAAAAATAAAAGAAAAATTTGTAAAAAAATTAAGCTGGAGAAGGAAAAGCCCAAAAGACCTCATCCATATGAAAACGACGAAAATAAGTGCATTATTTGCTTTCAATTTGGCCATGACAATGAGATGTGGTTGCGATGTATCTCTTGTGGCCTCTGGGCTCATTCTGAATGCTCTGAATGGGACTCAGCGGATGGATACATTTGCGAAAAATGTAACAGCCCCTAGACGGCCTACACCGCAATTGCCCGCAACGTGACCGCTATTACCCGTAGGTGTAGACGATGACGGAAAAACACATATTCTTTGTTTTTTGTAATTTCATTGAATAAATCAATATAAAATTAATTATTTTCGTATCCTACGTATAGGTTGATAGTTTAAGTTTACAAAAAAATCATTTTCAAGAAATATTGCACCTTATATCTTCGTTTTATTACAATTATTGCTTAAGTGACCGCCATTACACATTCTCCCCTACTTCGGCAAACTTTGTTTAACCCTCGTCAGGCGGCATAGGTACAATTGTAACTTTTGCGTTTTTTTAAATTGGAATAACTTTTTTTCGAGAAGCCATGGAGAGCTGATGTTTCGTGTCTTCTCTGAATATTTGGTCTAGATTACATAGACCAAATTTCAGAATAATATCTCTACCCCCTTCGGAGATAGGGGATTGAGTTCAGGATTGCAAAAATTGTGCCGCCTGACGAGGGTTAACCTTTGAGACACCTGTGACATTTTACAGTGATTTGTGGGCAACTACTTTCTACGACCTTGCCGCGTGAGCTAATCACTGGCAGCTAGAGTTGTTCATCTTCGTTGTTCGGCCAAGGTCCCACATCCTTGATACAGCCACCGCGAATACATCATAGAGAGGATAGACGGGAGCAACGGTGATAATGATGATGTTGATGGTCATTACCATGGAAACGAACCGCCCATTCAGTTTGTTTTGCCACCGTGTTTCGAAAAAGAGGAACTGAAGAGCGTGTCGAGGGAAAGAAGGCGGCCGGAGGGGTTGCGCATTCGAGATTGATCGGGCGGAATCAAATATTTTATTCGGGGCCAGAGGCCTGCCGGCCCGCGAGATCCAATGACAAACGCGTTACAAAATATTTTTAGATTACCGACCGGGATTTATGGGCGCATTAACCGACGGTATTCCTCCGCGTCGTCGGGCTGCCGATATTAACACGTACGAAAGTGAATTACCGCGCATCAACATGCATTCCCAAACATATTCCCTTGGACGTGTAAAGGATTGCGGTCCATTAGCAGGTAAATCGTACCTCGAATCCTGGGCTCGGGAGTCTCTCCTTCCTCGGTGTGTCGTCGTAAGCCCGTCGAGCGTGTAATCGGTCCGTTCGCCGTGAAACAAGAACGAACAGTCCCCGAGCGAATCGAAGAAGGAAACCAGTCGAAGGGGAGGGACGTTATTTCGCGAAATCGGTTATACACGCGAGGGGCCCTCGCCGATCCAACACGGTAGCACTGCAAGACGGATGACCGCCATTATTCCGGATATACTAACGGATGCCTCCGCTTATTAATTTAATTGCCTGCCATTACAAGCAATGCATAGGTAATTAAACTCGAGTGAAAACGAATACACCGACTTCGGGGAGTAGCTGCTTTCAGGATGGTGAATCTTTGCCGAGATTTTCCAATGATCGTGGCAAAAATTTATTTGAAACGAGGTTGGTACGAATACAGATTTCATTTGTCTTTGTTAGGGAGGTAGAGTATTGTGGGGCAAGAGTGCGCACTTAAAGTTTAGAATTCTTTAAAATCTTTGGTATTATACTGATAGTCATATTATTTTGTGAGAAATAACTACTATTCCTTATTATTAGATAGAGAGGGACTTCATGTAAATTTACCTGTCGCAACTTATATAAAATAATATTTCCAAAAAGTGTAAAATGCGAACTTTTACCCGGTATGTGGGGCAAAAGTTCGTATTCAAGGAAGTGTTTTATTTTCCTGCATAGGTACATAGTTGGGGTTGTTCCCAATTCTGCAGCGATTTTTCTTTATGAAAGTCCTGGTTCTAGTTTGTCTCGAGCGATCTGAAGCATCTCCTCACTAATTGGTTTTCTCTTATAAGTTCTAACAATAAATGAATAAGACAATAAAATAAAGTCATATTTTTTAATCAAAGTATTAATAAAAAACGTATTTTGGAAAAATATTGCGGATTAAAAATTAATAAAAAAAAACAAAAGCCGATATCGCATGCGAACTCTTGCCCCACTGCATTGTGTGAACTTTTGCCCCCACAGCTACTTTTACATTGTTTAATCAATCCTGTTATCTGTGAGAAGAATTGAAAACTTCTATTAGCACTTTTGAATAGAAGAATTTCAGCTCTTTCAAACGACATATGAATTAAAATATTTACTGATCAATTTATAAGAATAATATTGATTCCTAAAAATGAGAATATTACATCAGAACTAACGAATTCAGTACTTACCGCATTGTACGATAACAAAACGAAGCACAGGTACCCAATTCGACACTGGTGACTACCTTGATTGTCAATTGACTGTCAATCACCATTGGCAACTACCACAACTCAAACCATGAAATTCGCATGGTGCGAACTTATACCCTCTGCGCACTTTTACCTACTTTTACTCTATACCTATCCCAAACTGGTCTGAAACTTTTAATACAGAATACAGCACGCGAACCTTACTTATTCTTGCAATTCTACCGCTGCTCCCCTTCGCTCGCTCATAAAGATATTAATTCCTCGATTATCGACAACCGCGTTACCCCCGAGAATCGAGAAATCATTCAAAAAGCCCAACAACTCGTGCCGCCGCAGAACAGCTCATCAAATATCCATAACGCCTTCTACAGGAAAACGGAGCAACCCCTCGCGCTACCCCCAAAGATCTCGTCCCTCTGGCTAGGGGTGTACACGGTCGACACGGCGTTTCAGTTCTCGTAGTCGAACTCGGGCAAACCTCCGACAAGGGCTCGGGTAATGAATTTGGAAAGTGCAATCAGTAGCGCAGCCCTAGGGGGAGGGGTGACTTCAGGGTCGTGGAGCTGGTGAAACTCTCGGTTCGACCGCCGGGAGAAGGAAGGAAGGGTGGAAGGGTGAAGAGCGAAAGGGGGGTGTAGGCAGGATGGAAGAGACGCGGGACAAGGAGAGCCAGAGCCACGGCACCGTATCAGAACAGAGGGAGGAAAGAGGGATGAAAGAGGGCGGATGTGACGCGGAATGATGGAGCGCGGACCGTGGAGAAAAATGAGAGTGGCGGAAAGGCGAGGGTGGAGGGACGCTGATGGATCGGCGCTCCTCCCTCCGCTGCACCCTCTCGCGGCACTCTCACGCCCGACCCTCTCCGGGCTTCCACCCCCGTGAGCCACCCTCCACGTTCAGGTTCGCGCTCCCAGGGGTAGAAAAGCCCCGCAATATTACTCATAGTCCGCGGGCCTCGTTCTCCTCTCTCTCTGTCCCCCTTTCTATTTTCCTCCTCTCCCGTTTCTACGCTTTCATCTCTGTCCCCTTTTCTTTTCGTCCTTCTTCCCCCTTTTCCATTTACTCGACTCTCCGCAACGCTTCCCTTGCTATCGTCTATAGCTGTTCGATTTTCCGTTCTGAGGACTTTACAGCGATTTGGTCACTCATAAAGCTCCAGTCGTTATAATTGTCCTAAGTATATCCTATAGAAAAGAATTTGAGAACGTTGAAAAGTTTTCCAAATCCCCCTGGTGAACTGTCAAGGTTCGATTGTCTTGAAGCATTGAAATCTCTTGAACGCTTCTATCCATGGATCGCTTACGAAAATCATATTCGATACGACTTCGAAAGATTTGTTGTACTTTGAGAGTCTCAAACCCATCGCTACTCGTTGCGTTTGCGTTTTAACCATCCTGGACACCAGTCTGCACCAGCACCTCCGAGAGAATTATTTATTCATACTGGATCTCTTGAAAGTAACCGCCCTTTTCGCGACCCCCTTCTAGCTCGATGGCAATAGGTAAGGTAGAACAGGTTTCCTATCGACTTTGTTTCCGATGTCCTTATTATTTCCATCCAATAACTTTTTCTACGATATTATGTCATTTAAGTCTTATAATTTTATTTATCCACTACTCGGGACAAGGGTAGTCGGGTAATAAAATTTGCCAGTGTGTATATGAAAGTAAATAGTGTTTACACATGACAAATTTGGCACGCAGAAATCGGTTGGTCATGCATCGTTTCATGATGTAAAGTTAAACAATTTGTTAACAAAAACCGGTGCATTTAGTTTAAGGGTATATTGACCGTGGGACGATATTTCCGGTAAATATTGTGCTTCCGGCAGAGCCAAACAATGCGCGACGCAATTTCGTCGCTGTTTCACGGTTAAATCTGTTAGGCAAGGACTCACCAACAAATCCGTATATTTATTTGTTATGTCTGATGCAAAACCCATACGTTTTGCATCCACCTTTTTTGATCCAATAAATTATAAGCTTGCGTTGCAGCGGATTCCCGTCAGGCCCCTGACACGTTTGCCGAACCCGGTGATTGGTCAACGAATATTGGTGGGAAATTACGCGCTACTCTCGAGGCCTCACCTTTTTCTCCTTTATCCAGTGGGTTTAAATAATTTCTTTTCATTCCTTCTGTTTACGCACCGTAGGAAAGAAAAAACGGAATAAAGACCAGGGAAAAGTCTTGAAATCACGAAACATCCTCATCGAAACACGAGACCAGGTTCGATGCAAGCGTGACGATTGGAAAAATCAAGAAAAATAAGGGAGCGCCGAATGAAATCGTCAACTCTATTGGCATTTTCTTAATTCCGCTACGCAATCTGGTGGCGAAAATTAAAGCACTCAAATCGGGTTAGCTGTCACATGTAATTGGCAATATTGTGAATTTCGACTGTTTGATGATCGTTTTTGTAATATATAACAGACTATTTAATGACAAAAACATTATTGCACTATTTCAATACTTGTGTCAGACAAGTCCTGTAACGCGATTGACCCGATTGCAGAGCTTACAACCGTAGATGGCGTTCTCACAGAATTTACCAATAAAACCCGGCGAGACGTTCCCCAGTTTGTCGCTGGCCTCGACAAGCGGGCAGCAGCGGCGTGGCGCGGCGCGGCGCGGAATTGAAAAGGGCAAGCTTGCCAGGCAAACAAACGCGGAGGTTCATTCAGCGATTCTAATACGCGAGACATCAGAAGCGATCCATCTAGGCCGCGCTTCAATACGAAAACTGTCGGCGTCAGAAGCGGTTGCCGCAGGGGGCGGAGGGTGGTTGGGGGGTGGCAAAGGGGAGTGGAGTCGCCTGGCAGGTACTATCGGGCGGTAGCCGAGACTGAGCTTTTGCACGGTTAGCGCGATTCGGATGGCGGCGCCACGAACCGCCATTACTCAACTATTCACTCGGTAACGCAATCATACGTCACAAAGGCCTTTCATTTGCAAGCGCATTGTGGAAACCCGGCGATATTAATTGCCGCGGCTCGTTACCCTCCCCAGCCCTTTCCCCCGGTGGGCTGCTGCCGCCGCCACCGCCACCCACCCCCTCGCGTTTCCCGGCGAACCACCCTCCGAAAGCCCTCCACCGCCACGTGAACCACGGCTATTCCCCGTATTACGTATTCCAGTGCCATGCGGCGGCTCTGTCCCGCGTTCCCACCGACAACCCTCGCTTCCGACCTCTGCGTACACCCTCTCACCCTCTCGCTACTCCGCGGAGCAACGAGGACCAGTCTTTCTAAAGCATTCTTGCGCCTGACAAATACGTCGTCCGAGGACGACGCGAGGATGGAACGTGACTACTTCGTTTCCGTTGCCGCGCCAGCCCGAGCACTGCCGCGTTCGCGAATATTAATTTTTTGCGGCGACGCGTGATAGGGGAGACCAGTCACCACCGCGGATGAAAAACATCGGGGGGAAGGGATTGGTAATCACCGGGATCGAGGGTCGATGACTATTTTCTGCGATTCTTGAAGGCAGCGGCACACTTAGGGGTGGTGGGGGCAAAGGCACCCTCAAAGAAGAAAGAAGGAAAAACTTGTGAGGAGAAAAGAAAACTGGATTTTATTCTCGAAATAAACTTTTATAATCACGTAATGAATTTCTTGGAATTTGCATTAAAAATATTTGTATCCCTTCAAATCGACTCCCTCAAGATTAAATCGCGAGTGCGCCACTGTTTGAAGTACCTACATAGGGTAAAGGCACTAACAAGGGCAGATCCCGAACCCGGAAATTCAAAAAATTCTGAAACTTTTTGAATCTGTAGGGGATTTGCTCCTCATTACAGCACAATTTTTGTTTGATGCCCAAATTCACCCGTAAGGGTTGAAATTAACCTCTGAAAATTTTGAAATTTTCCGATTTTGTGTTATAACTCGCGAACTGTAAGAGATAGAAAAAGAGTTTCAAGAGAATAGTTACTTTACTTAATTAGATCTATCACTTGGAAAAAAATAATTTTACAGTTCACGCGTTATAACACAAACTCGGAAAATAACCGGATTTTCAGGGTGAATTCCACCCCCTTAGAGTGAATTTTGGCAGAATACAAAAATTGCGTTGTAATCAGGAGGAAATCCCCTACATATTCACCAGGTTTCAGAATTTTTTAAATTTCCGGGTTCAGGATCTTCCCTTGTAGGTAAGTAGTAGTTGACCATATATCAGTAATTGGCACTTTTCAGAAAAACCTTATTGTTTTATGTTTTTCTGAAAAGTGTCAACCTTATTCTTTTATGGTTTTCTGAAAAGTGGCAACCTTTTTTTATGTTTTTCTGAAAAGTGTCAACTATTACAGAAAAACATGAAAAGTAAGGTTTTTCTGAAAAGTGTCAACTACTGATACATGGTCAACTACTAGTTCTTTACCCTAAATCATGCAGACGATCACCTGTCAATGAAGTATTTTAGGAGTCACAGAATCGTACATTGGTACCGCGTTATTAATCGTATCAGAATCGAAGTATCTTCAAAGACAAGATTTTTAAATCGCCCGCGAAGGCTTCCACTTGCACTCAAAGTGGTTCTTAATTCGGTAAAACTATTTTAAAAACAGCGGAGGACGTTCGAATTACAACTGAGCGCGAGCAGAAAAAAATTCAATCTCCAAGAGGATCACCCATTTTAGAAAACCTCGCGAGGGAGCACCACGTCGCATTTATTGGAGGGCATCCGAGGTCGTCATGGATATCCTTCATATTATATATTCTATTTTCGGGCTGCCTGGTGTCCCGCGCTGACACCGCCAGCGTCCTGTTTATGCAAACTTTTCGCGCGCGTCGAGAGTTCCTGAAGCACCCTCGCGTGTGCCAGATACAAGCTGCAAGATAGGACAATAGGATGCATCGCATGCAGGCCGCGCGAGATACGCGTTGCGCTGGCAAGAAGGATGCTTCGAAGCGGTTAAGTGCGCCGGACAGCTTTTTCGTTCCGTTAAAAACATTGTAGCTCGTCGGTTTCGCGAATCGTTGCATATTTACGCGGTTTTAATTGTTCCAACCAACGCGAAACATGAATACAACTCGTCCTCCTTTCGGATTCCATATTCCTGCTTGCAATTATTTTCCCTCCACATTGTTGCTATGAGTGTGCGGGTTTCACCTCGCATGCGTCACGGAAGTCTGGATTTGTGGCAGCTTTGCAAATTGAGCTCGTAAACCTCTTTGTGATTATGGTTGACAGTCAGGGATTAAAAAGAGGGAAAGAATCAGAAGCTGCTTTTGTCTCTGCTTTCTAAGATTTATAAGAAGCCTCCTACTTAATCTCATCGTATAAAAAATGTCCCATTACGTCGGTAAGACCTCCGATTTATACTTTATAAATCGCGTTAATTAATATTTGATTTTGCAACGTTAAAAGAGATGAGCACTCCCTATGGTGTGAGTCAGAGGAGCTGAGAGATTGAGTTATCACTATGTTCCACCTTCTTATATTAAATTCCACGCTTTAAGCAATAACGTCGTGGAATGAGGCGAGAATGACTTGCAGCAGTCTCAATCTCAGAGGCTTTTACAGAGATTTTTAAGGAAAAGCAAATTACTGAAATAATATTACAGCTGTTTTTGTTTGTTTCCCTATGCGACAGTCGCTGTCCAGAAGTAATTTATTTTCAAATCACGTTGATTGCTATTTGATTTCATCCTAATCTTATTTAAAGAGCATATCGCGGCGAGATCGAGGGAGTCTTTTGTCTTCTTTTTCGTTTAAGCGATCCGTCTGTAGAGAACGGTCTCAAAGGATTCTTGCCAGTGACAAATACAAAGCCGAAGACATTCCTCCGGTGCCAGTCGTTGATTAATTTCGCCGTGTGGATTGTAAGACGGAGAAGTAGGCAGTCACTCACAGGCATATATACAATATGCTCGCGATTTTTCATGTCCACGCTCGGATACACTGCTTTATCAGGCGTGTCACGAAAAAAGTAAACATCGAAATTGGATTACACGCTCCTCGACGATCGAGTACATTATTATACATTAGAAACGTCCAGTGGAAACGAAGCGACGTTGCTCTATATTGCTTCCTATTAATAATAGACTTTTGCAACCGTCACCTCGCTCCTCGATACGTTCTAGCGGTAATTGATGTGTTCGATCTTGATCAAACGCACGCTTCTAATCGTTACTCAATCTGCTCGAAGTGTGAAGAAAAGATTAGGCAATTTGTAATATCGAGTCGTTGCTGGCAACTTTCAATGAGTGCAGCGACTGAAAATGGTTTCTTTTTAACCGATCCCTTTATCGCGCAGACGAATCGAACGATTCTTTACGATCTGTTTTGCTACCCTCAACGAATATGTAATTAAAGAGTCTTTGTAGAAAACACTGCAAGTGCCAAAAATCAAATTTTTCAGGAGAGAGAAAGAACTTCCCTTCCTTTAAATTATTTACGAAAATTGATTTCTTTTGATTGCTAAATATGCATAAGTATACAATAACCCAAATACATCACAAAATTGTCTACTTTTTACATTAATATAGTACAAATTCATGAAAAAAAGAATTGTATTTGTGGAAAACCCTGTATGTGTGCTTAAGAGGGTAGTCTGGTCTGACGAGGCGTTTTCATCGCGTTATTTCGTAATTTTTTTACTAAGAACCCATAAATTTGGTTACTATTTGGTTTATTGTTACATGCTTGTTGATATTTGAACTACCTTTACAAATTTTGTCAATAGAAAAAAATTAAAATCAAACGCAGTTGACTGCTTTAATGTAATGGTGAAAAAGAAACACACGGCCATAATTAGGCTCCTTCTAGTGATCTGAAACAAAAAATGTAAAGAGATTCTTTATTTGCGTGCCTTTAGGTATCGCCCCTACTAGAATTCTGATAAAATATTTTGTTTTTAAACTTTCACAGATCTTTAAAATTGGAAAAATTTGCGAGGCTCGAAACTTAATTTTCAAACCGCCGCCATTTGCTTAATTTTTAGTATTTTTATATCATTTTGGTATGGACGATAGCCAAAGGCATACAAATAAAGAATCTCTTTACATTTATTGTTTCAGATCACTAGAACGAGCCTAATCATGGTTGCAGGTACCCCATTGGTTTTTTCTCACCATTTAAAGCAGTCAACTGCGTTTGATTTTAATTTTTTTCTATTGACAAACTTTGCAAAGGTAGTTCAAATACCAATAACCACGTAGCAATAAACTAAATAATAATCAAATTTAAGGGGTTCTTTGTAAAAAAAATCCAAAATAACGCGACGAAAACGCGTTTTTTTTTTTGCGTATATCCACGCCTTATTTCTTTATAGTCACCACTGATGACACCTACTTCATTGATACCCAAGCACATTAGCACGTTGTGCTTCGAGGCGTATCTACAGCTTGTATGCCAATCAGTATGAATTAATACACCAGCATCTCCTACGTAGTAAGCACGACGCTTGGCTCTTCTTGGCATGTACACCCGCCCGTGTGTTGTGTACTCGCCGCACCACCGAGGGGTTTACGCGACATAGAACACGATTCATCAGGCATCCCCGCTACACCTTTAATTAATACCTAAAAATCCAAGCGTGCATGCGGACATGTTTCCCGCGCGCTTGGTTATCTCGAGTACAGGGCCGAGACGTGTTCCGCTCATATCCCCGGCCCGTGTTTACCGTGTCTGGACCGTGTCGAAAAGCCATCCTCGTTCACAATCGTCGAGCCTATAAGCGGCGCGAAGCGTTACGGAGCGGCGGTCGTGTTTGAAAAATCACCTCGCCGGAAAAACCACCTTGGGGTTGAAGGATGCGACGTGTTTGTCTTCGCTCCTCGTCAAACTCGGTCGAATTCGAAATAGAGCCCCCTGAAACTGCCAGCGGGATGGCGAAAGACGAGAGACGAACACGAATGGCCCCAGCGACAGCTGGCCTCCCTTCCAGGCTTATGTACCTACATCCAGCGTCGATCTCGCGCAGAAGCGTCACCATCCTCAGGCCCTGCACTCCTCGGTCACACTTTCCACGGAAAAAAACCGATCGCTGACGTTTGATGGATCGCGACTAGGATACTCTGGACAGAGAGTCACTCTGTTTTTCCACGACTCTTCCCTCGGTTCTCTCTCCCGTGGCCATCAACCGGCAGCCGACTCTTTCTTACACAACCGACCAGGCTGAAGAACAAAGACATCAACGCTGATGGATGCGCGAGAGCACCGGCCACGCTCCTGGCGAGACTGAGCGCAAGTTCTGTATTGTCTCTCGCCTCTCCAGTGTTCTTTGATCGCCTGGCAAGATCAAAGAGCACCTCCCGAGTCTTTGATTCCCGTGGAATGAAGTTCGGACTGGTTTTAAGCTGGATGGGCTTTTTATTTAGGCGCGGGGCGTTTTCATTCTCAGCTCGGGCGTTTATATATGAACGGGTATTAAGCTGAAACGAGGCAACTGTCGGTTGGCTTCTTAATTTAAACGGAAACAAGTTCGCGGGAATGAGGAGCGATCAGTCGCCGATGTTGCGTCCTTGTCCCCGTGTAACCACCCTCTCGCTGTCACATATTTGTCATTCCTCGTTAAACGGGGGAAAAATGGAGCGGCGAGGAAAACATGACACTTGATGGACGATTTTATACTAAGAAAGTTTCTAATAGTAGGTTCGTTCAGGAGTGACAAAAATAATCGAAGACTGTTGTACCGAATTCTGGCACCACTGTATTGTTAATGGCAGAGTTGGGCATTATTCGGCTAAATTTTCATTCGGATACGGATTCGTATAAATCCCCAAGATTTATTCGCGAATAACAAATGACGATTTTATTCGTCGAAAAATTATTCGTTATTCGCGAATAAATCTGTATCGTTATTCTAGCCAGATTCGTTCGAATAAGAATTTATTCGTTATTCGACCTGAATGAACGATGAATAAATGTGATACCCTGTCGGATATCTATCGATGGAAGTCTGTACTGTGTTCAACATATGTTTGGACGTGTGAGTCTGGACGTGTGCGTATTTGTATGTATTTAAAAACATTTAATGAACGCTTATAATTTGAAGAGATTGATTTTTTCATTAGTTTCAATGAATTGACGTGAGCAAATTTTATTTAAAATAAATCAAAACGCCACTCTATGTAATACCGCGGTCATACATTTTTCTGTAAAGTGCGAGCTATGGCAAGAGTTACTTAACCTAAAACATTAGGTCTCACGGGTGTCAGTCAGTGGTGTCACGATACATCGCTGAAACCACGTGATCACTTTATTCGTCCGTTGAGTCGACTAAATTTGTATTCGAATAAGAAATTATTCGAATAAATTTTCAGTCAAATAAAAACTTATTCGTTATTGTCGAATAATTTCATTTTATTCGAATTTTTTATTCGAAGATTATTCGAATAAACACTTATTCGCACAAATGTATTCGAATACGTATTCGAATAAAAATTTAGCCGAATAATGCCCAACTCTGGTTAATGGTAACTTTTGACCAAAGGACAGTGCCAGAAATTGAATTTCCTACGAAATGGGCTCCTCTAACCGAGCCAAATACATTCGGTTTCCTCATTTCGGCAATAAACCGCGTGAAGCGACAAAGAGTGGCGCGTCTTTCGCGGGACAGGAACGACTATTAATTACTGTCCGCGGTGGCTGTGCGCGCGGCTAAGGAAAGTAATTATGTGTCGTAGGCCGCCACTTGGGGCTGAAGACGTACGAGCCGCAACAAACGTCATTTTTTAACGCCGCATCCGACTCGCCGTTGATCTTCGTCCGCTCGAGGAAAGACTCCGCGACACCTGGCGCACGGTTCCGCGATCGAAAGTTGCTGCAAGAATATAAATTGCAAGCCTCTACTTAGGTTTAAGTAGCGGTGTCGTGACACCGCTTTGCTAGCAGCGGAAGAAAAATGCTCGACTTGTCTCGTGTCCCTTTTTCAACATTAGGAACACAGCAGCGACAGAGGCAACCCGAAGCTACATTATCGGCAGAAACCTGTCCCAGAATTCGGGTACCACGGGATGCTGCGAAGACTTGACCAGTGAAAGCATCCTCCCGAGCGTGCAACGCAACTCAAGACCGAAGACAAAGTTTAAATCATAGGTAATGGAGCACTGAAAGCATGACAAACGGAATCACGAAATAACTCAATCCCGCAACACGCCCATGCCCTGGAATAATTTTGCACGGTTCCGCGGGCTTCTTAAGCGGAGCTAGCCACACGCTTTCGCTAGTGACTTCATCGGCGCGGCCTCGAGCACGCTCTCCTTTTACCACTGATAACACGAATTTACCGGCCGGTTGTTTTACTCGCGCCTGCCGGGGCCGAGAAGAAAATGGCCTCTTTTCACATTACGCATATTACGTAGCGAACGCAGCCCTTACCTGGCTATCCATGCGGCAGCAAGCCGGTCATCATCATTACGTTGCCGGGAATCGCGATATTATGCTTTATCTCTCTGCCAGGCGAAGTCCTCTGTATGATGGTTACATGCGCGGCCACGATCAAGTATGCAAAAGTCGAATTTGAATAATGAGATCTTAATGATAACGTTCCGAGCCGCCGAAAGTTTCTCCCGGGGCTCGCTAAATTCGCCGCGCGAGTGACACCCTTCGCTGGCCCGGCCACCACATCGCCTCCGAAATTAATCGATCACCAGGTGGAATCAGGTTGGCGGTCGCGCGACATGTCGGGCATTTCTCGGGCAGATTGGAGGCCGTGCCACAAAATGCCGCTATCCGGGAGTTTCGGTTGCAAATTTGATGGGGCTGCAATTTCTTGCAAGAATGTGACGCCGAGAAAATTGATCCTCGCTCGGATGCTTTGCAACCCGGGGACAGCTGCAGCGAATAAATAATCGACTCAAGCTTCAAATTTTCGGTAGGTACAGTTATGAAGGAATATAATTTCTCCGGGCTGCCATTAAATTTCACGTTTCGGTGTCAGCGAGACAGACGCTTCCGCTGGCAGACGGGAAGGGTTTACTCGATTCGTATTTGCTTGTTCGACAATCGAAACGGTGATGCGCGGGGTGAATCGAAGGTCCAACAAGCCAAGGAGGCAATTGGCCCCGCTGACCAAATTCCCGGGGATCTATTCTAATTGCGCAATTTGTAAAGGGGGCTGTTGTTGAACGGAGGAACGGTAGGATCGGGTGGAAATTAAAAAGCATTAATAACAAGCGGATTGGTCGGCGGAGGTATCCGTGGAGAGGTGAGTCGCAAGATGCAGAGAAGGAAGAAAAGAGAAGAGAAGCCGATTCAGGATCCACGGGTGGGTGGATGTCATGGAGGGGGTCCGGATGAGCCGCGAGGAGAGAGGATGAAAGAGGTGGAGAGGCGGGGAGAGTTCTTGGTGGCCTCCGGAGGGTGAAGCGGGCTAGACGTAGCCGTTGGACGTTGCCGTGTAATTTATTTCCCTTCGCTTCCGCGTCGCGGCCGAACGAAACGTCGGATCGACGGGGGGTGGTCCGTGGAACACGGCCCGATCAACCTATCCTCCATCGACCACCGTCACCCCCTCCCCCATCGCAACATCGCCCTTAGGAGTCCAGTGAAATTTTCGAGAATATCGCCGGTCCCGTATAAATCACGTTTATCGGCCGCGGAGAAGCTCGCAAGGCCGGCCTGAATGCTTCAACAGATCGACTCAAAATGATTTTCACGCTTTGGTAATTCCCCGTCGTCGATGGTGGTTTCCGCTTCAGCTACCGATACCTCGGGCTTGCGACCGAGGATGCTCGAATTTGTTACGGCTCGCGGGCGTAGAATCTTCCGCTGATCGCAAATCAATACGTTCAGATATGCGGTAGTTCAGATCGGGAGAAAGAGATATATATAATATTATTGAAGTGATGAACTCTGTCGGGATTCGTGAAACTTTGATAGAGGTACTAAGTAGCAGAAATTAAGTGTACTTGTTATAATTAGTGGCGAGCTGGCCAGAGTGTCAGCTTCCAAGTGGGCTCTATTTTATGGGCTTATGGGAATTTTTTTTAAGAAACTAGCACTTCGATTCATCTGAAATTTGGACCATGTTTTTATGCATCCTTGAAGAAGTTGCAGGTTTTTTATTCATTTTTAATAATGAATATAGGGGTTATGCATCATGCCACTCAAAACTGATCGTCCGCTGGTGTGTGTGATATTTAGATACCTTCCAGGTGATCTGAATCAGAAAAATGAAACGGCGTTTTACTTTGTACATACCTATGTAGTTTAAATTTGACGAACCAGAATACCCTTAAATTCTATACTTCTTTTGTTACATAAGAAAACTGGCGCAAAATTAGATCGCAAAAATTAAAGGTTCGGACCTTTCAGTTTGAAAACTCTCCACACTGCTGAATAATAATTTTTGTTTTTTGCTGGTTCATCAATTTCAATGTACATATGTATAAAATAAAACGCCGTTTCATTTTTCTGTTTCAGATTACCTGGTAGATAAATATCTTGTTACAATAACGGACGACGAATTTTGCGCGGCGTGATGGTCGATCATGCATAACTACTATATTCATGGTTAAAAATTAATAAAAAAAACCTGCAGCTTCTTGAAAGATGCATCAAAACATCGTCCAAATTTCAGATGAATCGAAACGCTGGTTTCTTAAAAAAAAATTACAAATTTTGCTATGTTTTTAGCCCAAAGAATAGGATTCCTCCCTTAAACATCAGGAAATATTTCTAAAAAATATACCTACATTCATTTCACAAAAATTTTAATTGCACTCCTTTGCCACTTAAAGTACTTTTTCAAATTTTATTTATTTCTAATGAAAATTAAGTAGGTCCCCTTTGTCTCCTGGCAACCAATATTTTTATACCCAGTCCGCCACTGATTATTATCACACCTCGAGTAAGAATTTATGTTAAGAGAAAGAATATAAAATCACGCTTTGCGGATGACTCGAGAATCATTATTGATTACCGCGCATTCTGACGGACGTCCTGAATAGACAGGGACAAGGGGTCAACATTTTTCGCCATCGCCGGAATACGGCGAAAATTCGTACCGAGTCAGAGGCCCAAGAAGTGCCTTTGATAAATCGCACTCGATATTTTTTTACTTTCCCCTCGTTCGTCTTGCAGAATGCGCTCTCACCCGGTTTCCCGGCCACCCTCTTACCCCTTTTCATCCCTCGTTCGCCCTGCCACGCTCGACGTGAGTTTCATGATTTCTTCGGCCATGCTTCCTGTTGTCCTTCCCACGCTCTTCTGCTTCGAGCACCGCACCCTTGCGCGCAGTCCGCCTGATTCTACGAAATTCCAACTACCCCAATTCAGTCGAAGTGTATTTAAAAGCTGATACATTATTACGCTTGATACATAAAAAATTGTGCGAAACCTGCGAATGAAAACGTCGGGCAAATAATTTGCAACGAGTTCTGCGACGCAATGGCGGTTTTAGGTGGCGACCTGACAGAATAAAGGCAAAAGGAAACAGGAAGAGTTCTCGTTGGCCAGGTTACTTTAAACAAGATATGCGCAACGATTCCACGAGAGTCAGAGGAAGAGGAAGAGGAAACTGAAAGGATCTCGGAGTCAGTGACCTTGGGCGGGATTTATGGCCGCCCTTTTAGCTATTCGTGACGCAGGGAACGAAGGTCGTCCTCGTGTGGAATAATCGTTTGGTCGCAGCGTGAAGTTGAAATCCTTTCCGAACTTAAAACTGTCCTTGATCCCCGATACAGTCCCATACAATCGTTAGCGGACGCCTTTGTCGCAGCGACCGAGGAGTCGGGTTAAAAGCCTGGCTCACCAAAATCTTGTATACCCATTGTGCCATGCAGTATTCTGCTCCATGTACCTTTCTCAAAGCAAAGTGACAGAGATCATTGATGTTTACCCCTAGGATACGGATCTTGAGGCCAAAGGACCTTGAGGTTCGCAATTTCTGGCAATAGTAGTAAATTACATTTTCTCGGCTTTGGCCGATTAACCCTTAACCTTCAAACCGGTAGCATCCCTCTTTGTGACATAAACGGTGACGTGGAGTCTCACAGACTCCTTTTTAATAATTTGATATTGTTAAGCCATAATTTATTTTTAATATATACTGGAGTTAGAGTAAACTTGCCTACTTAAATAGTTCGTATCTGCGCCTAAATCGTACTCCCGCTGTTTCTTTTAAACTAAGACACTCACAATCGCCCTTAATGATAGAAAGTGTAAACAACATTTAGACATACGCCATAAACAAACTGAGTCACAATGCCGTCACTCCATAAAAAAATATAAAGCAGGTAAGTGTTTCGTGTATTTTTCACTAAAATTTTGCCATGATTCTTAAGGATTTTGTACAATCAGTGAAACAAATTTCTATGTGAAACTACGTCTATTTTCAAGTTTATTTTTATTTTGACATCAACGAACAGTGCCCTATATTTTAGCGCCATAGATTTGAATTCAAATTGATGAATTTTACATTCATTTTAAGTACTTATTACATTCATTATAAAGTTTAAATTGATATTTATAAATAATTAACCATGTTTCCTAAATAGTACCACTATAATCGTACCAGTAGGATTTGACAACTCGTACCTAGGTATGTTATATAAGGTATGTACATATATCATATTCATAGGTTATTGTGGGCTGTGTGTGATCCATATAGATATGTATATGTAACTATATAATAATCATTACTTCATGTTGCATATTTCCTTCTCTATTTGTTATTAATATTATTTCTTGTGGAGGTACGATTTAGGAGACTGATTGCCTAAATCGTACCTTTTACAGTATATGACAAATCAATTAATAACAAATTAATTTGTTCTGAACAAAAGGTTAAGCGTATAATAGTAGGTGCCTAAAAGATCAAGCTACAATCTCCAATAGCCATTTGCGTTCAAATTAGTACCAAATATGAAATATAACATAAAATGTCTTAAGTGGTACGATATAAGCAACCCTCCCCTAAGTAGGGGCCTATCCATAAAACACCGAACTGCCCTGCCACTTTCTCCTTTCTCCAGTCCCTTCACTAGAGACGGACGTATTAAACGATACCCACCCCCAGCTATCGTTAAACAGTCATCCATTTCACGCTGGAAAATATAGCCAGTCCTCTTCATCATCCCGTATCGATCAAGCGTGGCGTGTGACACGGTGCAAAAAGCGCGGTTTTAAACACCGAGCTTCGAAAGCAGACGAACGAACGCCTCGTCATCGACACGATTCAGCCGCCGTTCATCACCTTTGCCGCGCGTCAAGTATTCGCGTCCGCGTTCAAGTATTCGGGCGCAATTAAAAAAGAGGCAAAAAACAACAGAGGAACGGTGGAGGAAGAGGCAGAACGGCCGCAGTGCGGCGCGGGAAAAAAATTTTCGCGAAAGCCCTTTCATCACACTTGCCCGCCAAACTGTCTCGCTGGAGTTTTTATTGTGTCCGAATTGCGAAAGCTACGGGGGAGAGTTATTGTGAAAGCACCGAACATGTGGACGTTAACACCGTGAGAGCTCGTTTGGTGCGGACCAAGGGTGGAACGGGGGCGGAGGGGGTGGGCCAGGCTTGTTGGTATTACGTAAGCGTTGCGCGACGCGAGGCCATTTCAAAAATGGAAAAAAAATACGGGAAAAAGAGGTTACGTCCCGGGTGCTGGCTGGCTGATGCCAACACGGCTTTTTAATTAGAGCCGGCAGCGCACCAGCACCTGACATCCTGCAACGCCGCGACCCCTTCATCAAAGTATCATTCTCGTTTCGTCGAATTTCAGCAAGAATTGCGGCGCATCGAGTCGCTGGTTAAAATAAAAACATGGGAAAAAGAGGGAAAAGGTACAAATATAATATTCCATATATTTTACCGTTAACAATTTTGAAAGAGGCGTTAATCGAGCTGTTTCTTTATACATTCAACGCATTTAATCTTCGTCCACGATCGCTCCACTTTCCCCGGTGAAAGGTTCGACGAGCTATTATTTGAACGTAATGCGCGTTGATGAGGATCGGGGCTGCTCACTTTCGAGTCTCGAGCCGCGCTTTGATCTCGCGTGAGCGCCAAAAAGTCCCACGGCACGTGTATCGATCTTGTTAAACGATAAAATGTTTCCCCGTGTTTGGCAATGTTCAAAGATTCCGTTTGTTATCGCCGCCTCGTAAAGTGGAAGATCGTCTCAATACGAACGCACAGCGGTGGCTGTTAATTAAGTTAGCAGGTACAAAGAAAACTGCCATTCCGATATGCGATCAGTAATTACGGGCAGAGATACAAAGCGGGGTATTAAAAAATTCAACGTCCTTCAAGATGGACGACAAGACTGCACGCCATGCCCCTCAGGGGCGAATGACACATCCCCTGAAAGGCATGCTCTTCCAATCCGTTGTAGGGAGCCCTTAAACCGAACTGAATTGAACGGAACGCCACCCCTACCGGGGCGAGCAGCTACAACAGCCTGAGCGCGGAGACCTACTCGTATTATCCACAGTGACAGGATGGCGGAGTTATTAATGGCCGCGACAGTGACAAATGACGAACTGTCGGCGCAAGCAAGACTGATATGGCGGGCTTCGTTTCTCTCTTCTCTCCTTCGTAGCCTGCTCCCTGTCACCTTTCTCTCTCCCTCTCTCTCCGTCCTTCTACTTCTGTCCCTCCGTTATTCCCTCGTGGTCTCCGGCCCCGTTCATCCCCTCGTTCCCGACTCGACCTTCTCCCGCGTTTCTGCCAGCGCTACTCCCGGCGAACTTCGTCCAAGCCTCGTGTCCAAACACGGGCCAAACACCGCCACCGATACACCAGCCGACGTTTCTTCCAGTGATATCAATGATCGAGGAATCTTCCGTGGGGACGCTACCTTTCGGCCATCCCTCCTCGATCATTGATATTAGGAGTTAGTGGAGCGTGGGGCTTCCACGGGATTATGGGAATCCGAGGACCCCGGATTTTCCTTGTAAAAGCTCCTCTATTGTTTGTTCCGTCGACGAGGAGATTTTTCTCATTCCGAAGTAAATACCTATCCAGTATCCAGATTCGGTTCTCGCGACAATGAAGCTTCGATTTAGGGAATTTGAAAAACAATGCGGGTCGTGCTAGACGCGTTCTTATATTCTCTGTGTTAACATGTTGCATGCGGCACCAAAAATAGTTGACCTTCACCTAAATACAAGAAACAGCTGCACCATGGTGAAAAACGTGGCAAATTTTTTGTAACGACATGCACACATTGGTGGACACGTTCGTACTGAATGTGTATGCAAAAGGAAAATTCGGTACCTGAAAAATTCTTCTGCACCTTCCACATTTATTGGGACCGGGCCCAAGAGTCCCATGACGTGACTGTACACGTCACCCGTATGCAACGTGTTAAGGGGTCATTCTGGTTAACGCGACGATAAATTCAACAACTTTAAGGAATTTATTGCGATGACAGGAATTATAGTAATGGAATAAAACTTTTTTTTATTGATTAAACTACATCTCTACAGTAAATAAAAAATATGAAAGTAATAAAATTATTGGTTTTAAAATGGTTTCGAAGACGATTTTGATGACATGTTTAAAAATTCATGCCTCGCTCGTGCAAGTGATTTCAGCAGTTAGACTTATCTGAATCCAAAAATACAAACAGATTCTTGATTCATATGACTGTCGCTATGGCCCGTACTATATAGAATAAATTATTTATGCTTAAAATTAACAAAATGGACGGCAAAATACAAGAATCAATGTATTTCGGCTGTGTTTTCTGTGCTATTTTCGATTTTAAAAGTAGGTTAGACTCAACAGAAATACTTGGTTGTAGTACCGACCAGAGGCATAGGTGTGCAGAATAAGCAGTTCAATTTATAAAGCAATCGGTTCGATAGATTTTGAGATTTTACCTGCACCATGTGAAAAAATGATGTTGCGAGAAAAACGCGTTTAAAGTTTTCATCTATAGAGATCGAGCCTCTGCGCTCCATACAAAATGCCTACGTAGAAGTTAAAATAATTGGAATATTTCCATTAAAATTTAACAGTACATTCTTGAGAATATGTACTTTCGAAAAATGTTAAAAAGATAATCTATTTTTTCAAACCATCTAACCAGAATGACCCCTTAAGGGGAGAGACCACTGTAACGGTCCGAAATGTAAGGTTGTTTTCGGGAATTTATTTCAATCAAAGAACGCAAGTAAATCAATTTATTGCTTAGTGTAGTTAATAGTGTACATATCGAAGGGTAAGAAAATTTTTATTTTAATCAAATTCATAAATCCGTTTCCTGAATTCAAAAAGACAAAAATATTTAGAAACTAAAAGCCTGTCGCTATTACGCGAGATTAAAAAAAGTCAAAATCGCAAAAAATTACAAAATAGCGGATCACTGAAAAAAAATCATATTTTCAGGGTACAAATTGGGGAAATATTGATAAAAAACATAGAAGCAGGTCGTTAATTGAAAAAACTGATCGTCGCGTAATAGCGACAGGGTTTCCGTACAATAAATGCTATTGCTCATGTCAATTGGACGTACAGTTTTCTCTGTAGACTGTCAACGCGGTTGAAAAATGTCATTCTGAGGAAAGCGCGTTCAATGTGCCGCGCGGCTCAGTCGCGCGTTTGACACCGCTTCACGGAAAATACCATATCTCCGTGAATTTTGCGTCTTTCTTCATAAAATTTGGAGAGAGCATTCTCGAAACGTGCGTCTTTCAGAAAACATGATAAAGAAAAATCGATTTTTCAGATTTTTTACAGTGGTCTCCCCCCTTAAAAACGTTCCGACATTCTTTCACAAACGCGCGTATCCCGCGGTAAACGGAATCCCGCGCGCGGTCAACCGAGAGGAGCGCGTGGCGGACAGTCATTTTTCGGGTTTACCTCTGGAAACACGTGCGGTGCTCGTTTATAATCCCAAACTAGACGCGATCGGTGCCGGGCCGATTCGAAAAAGTGGAGAGAAGAAGGAAGGGGCCGCGTGATGGGCCACGAAATACAGCCGTGTCGTGTCGTGTTGTGTACAAAATCAAAATAAATATATTTACAGATTATCCATGGCAATAACTCATGCGCGGTTTGAATAGGCGGCAGGGGGTCTCTTCTTTTTCGAAGCTGTTTCCCTCCCTCCTTCTGCGTCTTGCCTCCACCCCAACCTCCTCATCCTTCTATCATTCGGTCGCTGCTTTGTATTCCGCGTTGCTTGCGCGCTGCTCCCCTTTCCCCCCTCCAAGTCGTCTTAAACTCCACGATTCTCTCAGACCCTTCCGTCGATCTCGCCCTCCCCCAGCCACCCTCTGGATTCTTCTCGCCAAAAACCCTCCCCACACACACGCTGCTCGTGCCTCCTCTTCTTTCTCCTCGTCCTTCTTCGCCGTGACGCTCAGCTTCGTCGCTCCGCGAAGAGCCAGAGGCTTCATCCTAAGGCAACTTGATCCACCCCTTTCCACCCCTTGCATCCCGGCCGCATCACGCCAACTTCTTTGATCCCCGTCGACCGCTCAACTTCGAAGGATCACCGGCAAGATTTTCGAAAGAATTCATAACTTTGCCCGGAGTCTTAGCCGGGAGAAGCTTTCCTGGTTGAAGGTGGCTGGTGGTGTCTGCCGGTGCCGCGGGGACACTCGGGGGTTATGTCGCTCTAGGGGGCTTCGACGACCCGCGCGGGACCTGGAATAACGTTCCGCGATTTCCGGAATGCGAAATTCACCCGGGAAAGAGCCGGCTCGCCCGTAGGAATGTATAAAAAAAATGAGCAGGTCTTGCGAGGGGCGAGAGAAGATCGCCATTTGCCGTGAGTTACGTGGTCGGGACGAGAACTTGGAGGGATTGCCCTCTGGGAACAACAAGATTGACTTAATTGATCTTATTTGACAGTAACATCGTCGAGTGAATTTAAGCTAACGCGTTTGTGCTTAGGTAGAATAAACAACACGTTGGCATTTACAGAATTATCGCGATAACAAAGTAACGAATCGATATTTACGAGCGGTGAAACAAGCACAACGACAGCGGCAGTGACGTTCCGTTGGGCAATGGAGTAGAACGAGGAGCTGGAAAAAAGAATTTTGTCCGGGCGATATCGTTGATTGACAGATCGGCAGGAGGGAGGAGGGAGCAGAAATTGGAGAAACGAGACGGAACGGGAACGGAGCCGGAATAAGGGAGACAGAGGAGCAGCAACACGCAAGCCTGATCTGCTCATGAGCGTGGAAATCCCTCGTGGCAGCCTTGGGGTTCCGAAACATCAGCGTGATTGCGTTCCTCCAGCGAAGGTATTCCATTACCGGGGCGAGCGGGTACCCTCATTCCTGCTCCACCCTCTCCAAACATTTAGCATCGAGCCTCGCCATCCTCGATCCCGGTTCAGCTCCGAGCAGACCGAGCATCGACGTGCAAACCGATATCTCCTACCCCCTTCTGTCCGCTGGACAGGTCGACGGACATTGTTGCAAATGCGACTACAGCCGTTGATGAGCTTTCGGCTCCGGTGTAAATTGGAAATGGGCATTTTAATTCGATCTATGGACCGTTACACGTGACTGTACCTATATTTAGGTGAATTACATCACGAGTGAGTGAAAGGGATGCTTTCCACGCGGCCCATAACGAACTCCTAACAATTTTCATGAGACTCTGTAGATTTGCAAAATAGTGAAAAATATTTGAGACGTAAGTAGGTATTTTTTGTTATCGACAATTATTTATGTTGAACGGGTGGAAAGAGCCCCTAATTAAGTGGGGGGTGGAAACGTATTTTCTGAAATTTTCTAAACACTACTTAGGAACTGTATTTGTCTTTAAAAAATCCACACTTCAAAAGACAAAGTCTATTAAATAAATGCACGAATGTGTAAGTTTCTATTTGCGTCTGCAGCAGAAATGATCGAAATGCGTGGCAACGAGGTGGCTGGGGGTGAAATCGAGGGGTTGCATCGAAGAGAATGGACCAGCGTCCGCGTTCACCGGACCAGCCGTAGCAACTTTAATCAGAAATTGATACAGGGATGCCTGTCCTGTTTTCATTAACATTCCACAAATCCTGCAACAAATTAAATTACTTCGCCATTGCCGGGGCTAATGAATGTCGGTGGGGTGGCACCGGAAGAGGTGGAGGATCCTGAAGGACAGGGAATAGTAGGGAGTGAGACTGATAATCGATAGCTCTCGAAAGTTGAGTTCATTCGTCCGTGCGAGTCGGTTCGCTATTCGCTACCAGCCATCTTCGCCCCGCTGGAATTACACCGCCGGAAATGGAGATCTTGCGTGCGAAATACCTGTCCCCGGCTTCGCAGACTACTTTAGACCGTCGATTGCAAGAGAAGAGTTAAATTCAATGAGAATCGATCAGGTAGCTGTACCCCGCTTAATCGATCTGTCAATTGTGTGAATCCTCGAGGGCAGTGACGCACTCAGAATTTAATCTTAGGGGTGGCGAACCGAAAGGATATAAATATTTTTACTGCAAATTCAATCAAATTCGTTAAGTGATCATAAAAATTCATTTAACCCTCGTCAGGCGGCACAATTTTTGCAATCCTCAACTCAATCCCCTATCTCGAAAGGGGGTAGAGATATTATTCTGAAATTTGGTCTATGTAATCTAGACCAAATATTTAGAGAAGACACGAAACATCAGCTCTCCACGGCTTCTCGAAAAAAAGTTATGCCAATTTAAAAAAACGAAAAAGTTACAATAATTGTACCTATGCCACCTGACGAGGGTTAAAGAATAAAATCCAATTTTCTTTTCTTTTTACAAAGCCTATTCATTGGGGTTGCCAGGGCAATTTAGCCCCCACTTTGGATACACCACTACTTAAGGGCATTCTTCTAAATATAATCTCCAAATCTGAGCGACAGTTTCGATAAGAATTCCAGTAAAACCTTTTCACGAATTCTAAAAACAGTAAACACTAACAGTTCCAATTAAATAGTACCTACCCTGACACTTTCAAAATTACTATTTAATAAATCTTGAACGCAAAAGAAAAGGAAGGAAGAAACTCTGGTTCGTCGATGAAGTGGAAGCGCATTAACAGTACTGTCGCGTTGAATTGTCCTATCAGCGATCGCTGTTGCAAAGTCGGGCACGATACAATAGTGGCAGCGTTCCCGCAGCCCTTTCGAGCGTTTCAGTTGGCGGGAGTGAGCGTGCCGGGTGGATTCGTGTGTTGGTGGTTACGTGTAGGGTAGGTATAGAGGGTAGGTAAGCTACGCTGGAGTCCAGATTCCACGGCAGCGAGCGGAATGGAAGCGCACGGGCATGGCAGCGGTGGTGCGGCGGGGGCAGCGAGGGCAGCAGGGGCGAGGGGTGGAAGAGGGTAATGGGGTTTGCTGGGAGTGACGCGGGGCTAACCGAGCGGAATCACGAGCTCCGAGGAATCGAATCCATGCGTCACCCAGGCCTGCCAACACCATTTGCAGCTAGCAAGTTCCACGGACCTTAAGTTCCGGGGGCAGACGTCGAGCGGAAACGCTCTCCGGCTTGGATTAAAGATCGCTGAATTCTCTGCAGGAGGACACTGGCAAGATTAACGGGTTGTTTTGGGTGAGTTAAGGAGACGAGTGAGTCGTCGCTCGCCTTATCTTTCGAATTCCAACTTCATCCTCCCATTTACTTTAAAATCACCATCAATTATATCCTCTTTTAAATAACGATCCACCCTGACGATGAGGATGAGACCAGGATGAGACGCAGGGAGGATCGATCGAGGAGCAAGCGGGTTCTCAACGAGTTGCGGACGGCTCGTTTTGGAAAGGCGATCAGGAGAATTCGGAAGGGTGGGGAACAAGCTCCAAGGGTGGATGATGGCGAACAATTGCATGCAACTCCCCGAGCAACCTAAACAACGTCTCGTGCTCGTCCGCGCGGCGCTGCCGCGTAAATGATGGCGCCCAACATTATCTATTGTGCGCCCATTCCATTTAATATTGTATTCCATAACGCAAACAAAGGTAAAATGCGAATTAATGTACTCGATTTATCACGCTTTTGTTACGCGCTTGGGACGCGGAGAGAGCGAGCGAACCGGGGGCAGTCTGCTCCGTCTTCTTCTTCCCCCGCCCCTGCGCAAAATCCCTTTTCACCGCGGAGCCGCGCCGCCACGTTGGATGCGCCACTTTCCGAGCTTCGACACGGGGGAGAAGTCTCTCCGGGAATATTCTTTCCTCTCGCATGCTCTCAACGTATTTTTCTTTCGCAACTTTTTTCGCTCCTCGTTTCGCTCGAGGAGCTCCATCGACATTGTTGAGGGAACGATACCTGATGTTTCGTTGCGGAAACGTTAAGGTAACGACTGCTTCGTCGTTCAGCGACTATTAACAAACTTTTACCGCGTGAATCGTAGGGGAGAGGTGGGATGAAAGGGACACTTGTGTTTAGGACCAGATAGTAAAAAAACTAAATAACCATTCGAGTTCTAATTGGTAACATTAGAAAGGCCAGTTATCTGGCTATAATAATACACGGGCCTATTAAGCTTCTCTCTATATTTACATGTCATATTTTTCGTTTTTTAAAAAAGTGTGTTTTGTCCCTTTCATAAATTGGCTGTATTGAAAGGGACATGGGTGTTTATGAATGGGGCAGTATAATAAAACCAGGTAATATTAATATCATTTTTTTAATTATTATTTATGCAGGTACCGAAATCACAATAGCTATTTTAATTTGTAATAGGAACTAAAAACTCAACACTTAAGCTTATGTAACTAAATGATTTTAATAGCTATAAATAATGAATTGTCTAATGGCATCCTAACCCCACTTTTAGGTGGCATATTTTCACTGAAACAAATGAAGAATAGTAAGGTTTCGAAAGTGACAGGTACGAAAATGACGTCCCTTTCATAAATTTTTGTTGTGTCCCTTTCATAAATAAGGCACCAAAATTGAAAATCTAATTCCTACAATTACAATATGACACAAAAAGTATCAGACATTATACGATATCGTTCTTAAATAAATACCTGTTCAGATGCAGTAATAGAGAAATCTGTCGCTGGTAACAGCACTTCACAAGACAGTTCAAGGAAATACTAAAAGTTATACTTTGAACCTCAAAAAAATTCAGTCTTGTATTTCTGTCGTCGTAGATACGATAGCGGCTTGAAATTTGGTTTGATTACACATGAATGAATGTGGCTATTAAATAAAAACACTTTTGGTCTGGGCAGATCCTTTATCTTTGAGATAATGACCATGTCCCCTTCAATACGTGTCCCTTTCATCCCACCTCTCCCGTACTTCTCGCTTTCGTGGAATCGCTGTTTCTTTTCGTTTACGGAATCCCGGGGGAAATTAAATATTTTGAAAACACCCGATGCTCGATCCAATTCTTTTCTTCGTTTACTATTCTTCGTTGAAAGATAAAGTTACGCTGTGGTCTACCGCGCGAGGCTTAATGAAGATCGTATGACCGGGGTAATCCAAGAAGGGAACATAATAATTCAAGCGGAATACCTCGACCATTTACAAATGGTCGACGAAGCGGCCCAGGGATCGCACGCGAAAGAAAGATATCGAGGGTCGCGATTTCGAAGACGGTTAGAATTAATCGCTGCAGGAACTGACGCAGATCGCGCGGAATTTCTCGAGGAACGATGCGCGGCCGTCCTTCCATTTTTCGGAGTCCAGCGATATTTATAAGGCCAGCCGTGCGCCGGGCAGGGCGAAGGGTGCTTTGGTAACGCTCGAAAAATACAGGGGAATCATTTTTCTCTACCGTGTACGAACGCTGGTATGACCAAAAGGGAATCGCGAGCCAACATATGACGCTCCTCCTCTCGTTCCTCCGCTTCCTCCACGCTTCAACCCCTTTTCACACGACTTAGAAGCAGTTTTTTTTCGGTAACGATCGAGAATCCCGAGGTGTCCCGGACTTCATTACGCTCGCAGCTTTGGCCACGGTTGCAAAAACGTTATTCAAACCGTGGGAGTTCCGGTTAGTTTTGCGCGGTAATTACACACGGGAAAAAAGAAAAATCGCGACACGGATGTAGTCGCGAGGAAACTTTTCCCTTCCAACTTTCCAGCAAATCCCAGAGTTCCTCGCATTTATCATTGTTCTTGCCGCCCGACTTTCTTTTCCCGCCATGTTCTGGCGTCCCTTCGATTTCTTCTGATACGCTACGTGTCGTCGCGCGACGTCGTAAATTCGAAAACGCACGAAACGTTTCGCTTAACCGCGAAACAAAAACGAAAGAAGCTTCAACTTCCACGGCAAACAAGCTTCTTCTCTTTCGGATGAAAACAGGGGGTCCTTTTCGGGGACCCAAACAGGCATCTGTCTTTTCCACCGTCAAGCATTAACTGCTTCTTGACCCGCGATCGAACGCCAGCGACTTTCAGCTCTGCTGGAAATTCGTTTTACGAAGAGACGAAGCGCGACAAATTCTTTGGAAGCTGAGTGTTTGTCCCCGATGACGCTGGAAAACAGGGGAATCGCGAGGGGGTGGCAAGGAGGACTAGAAACGCGAGACCAGAGTTGGGCATTATTCGGCTAAATTTTTATTCGAATACGTATTCGAATACATTTGTGGGAATAAGTTTTTATTCGAATAATCTTCGAATAAAAAATTCGAATAAAATGAAATTATTCGACAATAACGAATAAGTTTTTATTTGACTGAAAATTTATTCGAATAATTTGTTATTCGAATAAAAATTTAGTCGACTCAACGGACGAATAAAGTGATCACGTGGTTTCAGCGATATATCGTGACACCACTGACTGACACCCGTGAGACCTAATGTTTTAGGTTAAGTAACTCTTGTCATAGCTCGCACTTTACAGAAAGATGTATGACCGCGGTATTACATAGAGTGGCATTTTGAATTATTTTAAATAAAATTTGCTCACGTCAATTCATTTAAACTAATGAAAAAATCAATCTCTTCAAATTATAAGCGTTCATTGAATGTTTTTAAATACATACAAATACGCACACTTCCAGACTCACACGTCCAAACATATGTTGAACACAGTACAGACTTCCATCGATAGATATCCGACAGGGTATCACATTTATTCGTCGTTCATTCAGGTCGAATAACGAATAAATTCTTATTCGAACGAATCTGGCTAGAATAACGATACAGATTTATTCGCGAATAACGAATAATTTTTCGACGAATAAAATCGTCATTTGTTATTCGCGAATAAATCTTGGGGATTTATACGAATCCGTATCCAAATGAAAATTTAGCCGAATAATGCCCAACTCTGCGCGAGACTCGAGGCTAGTGACAAACGGCACCGCGTATCGGTAACGGTGAATAAAACAAATGAGAATGGAAGAAAGCTGACAGAGCCTGGCGAACGGTAGGAATAACGCGGAATTCGAGGGTGAAAGTGGGCGAGGCCCTGGGCTAAGGGGTAGTTCAGCTAATGCGCGATGATTAAACTAACGGCTGCCACCGATCACTCCGCCACGAAAACCCTCCGATCTTCTCCAGCATACCGTTCGGAACCGACGTTCTACCATCCGTCGAACGACCGCTTCTTTTCCCGTTTCCTCCGCGTTTCTTGTCGTCATTGACACACATTTCGCCGATCAGCTCGCTCTCGTGACGTCAAGTCGATCCTTGAGACAAAGGAAACGGGGCGGAAAATCTCTGATCGCGTCCTCTGTTCAAGGGGTGGTCTTTCAATCGAGGGTGGATCCTCATTTGTTGCGGACAATAGATCTTCGAGTGCCCGCGATATTTGCTGCAACATGAACCTGACTGTGTCGTTTTGGATTACATTACGATTCATAGGAAAAAAGAGTTGTAGGTACGCAACCAACGATCGTGTATAACTCGCGGAGCAACGACGCAATTGTTTACCGAATAAAAACAATATATTCCGGTAGTTAAATCCGACAGGCTCTCGCGGAGTATTTAAACAAACGAAATTAATCTGCCGCGTAAATACAATGACGCGGGGGATGAAAATATTGTGCAGCGACGTCCGATGTTGCGTTTAAATACTCCGGAGCACCTCCCGTTCTAGTCAGTAAACCGTGTTAATATCGAACCTCAACGGAGATCCGTTAATTTATATCAGCGCGTGTTTACAGTAACGGCAAAAATTAACGACGTCACGTCCACCGTTAGTCATCGGAATTGACGCTAATTACCGACTGATTCGTCGAACGGGAAAATTTATTCCCCCGGACGAATTAATTAAGGGACGTCGCTTTTAACGCGGCTCGGATCATTTCTCTCTGAAACGGATTACACGAGAAAGGCTGCTAGCCACCCCGCGACAGGTGAAGCGTATCAAGATGGCGGGCGTATCTTATCGGCCACAGCGTGAAAATAACGGGCCTCGGATCTAACGACGCGCGTCCAGCATCGAGCTTTAATGTCCCGGGGATTAAAATTTGATAAGAATCGACTACCTGTCGCATTCCGTGTCGACAATCGCGTGAGCGCGGTGATAATTCCACTCATTCGATTCTGGATGAATGATCAACCCCTTAGTGACATTTTCTCCGAGATAAGTAGAGCCTACGTTCTTTCAGATTGCAGGTGACAGCTGCGCTCTAAATTGTTCAACCCCTTTTTCACTGATACGGGATAATTTTGTGCTTGCACGGTGAACGGCGACACTGCAATTCATTTCATAGTGTAAATGTTTGAGTGGTTACATTCCTCTGAGTTTGTTAACTCGATTTCTTAAGAGGGGAACCTGGTATAGCGGGTCGAAGAAATCGATTTTTTTTTTGCATCAATCAATAGTTGAACATTACGAGAATACGTTCCCAAAGCCGCAAAACGAAATTCGAAAAATTAAAGCGGATATAGCCGGTTTTACTACGGAGCGCCAGGTTACCAGAAAACTTGAAACGCGTTTTTCTCGAAACGACAGTTTTACAATTTGCGGGCAATGTAACTCCAAAAATATTCAACCAATCGACTTGGCCTTGTGCACGGATATTTGTGAACATTTTCTTTACAGATCTAAGCTATGGGTATAATGATATTGTTTAAATAAATAACTTTTTTTTACACATTTAAGGCAAAATTTCGTTGGAAAGAGGGACCTTTTTTTTCAAGAGGCCGCCATTTGTTCAATTTTGCATCTTTTAAGAAATAAATTGATACGATTCATCCGTATACTCATAAACTAAATGAAAATTGTTCGATTTTTGGTTTCATCTGAAACCAAAAAACGCTACGTTGCCCGCAGTGGACCAATTGCGTCGCCAACGGACTGGGCATAAGCACTTATAACTTTGTTATTTGTTGCTCTTTTTTAATAAAAATTTTTTTTTACCTACCTTAACCTGTTAATACAATATCCTGAAAGTTTCAGAAAGATCGATTAAATACTTTCTTTAAAAAAAATTCCGAAAAAATGCCTCGATTTTCAGCTAGTTACACCAGGTTCCCTCCTTAAACGATGGACGTTTCGTTGATGACAGTGGGAATATATTCGCGATATGTTTGGGTTGCATCGAAACACTATGATCGATGCAACTGTTCCTTCATCGTTTTTCCATAAATTATAGAGAATTTCGTTACGGACGTTCCGCGCGGAGAATCGTGACCCGTCAACATCGTAATGGACGTGGGCCATTACAATAACGTTGCGTTTGAAAACAAGGGAGGCGTACCGCGGTTGTTGCGGTTTCCATCAGGTACCAAAACACAAAGACTATAGGGCCATCAATCAAATCGAATCAATGAGCCCTTTGTGGGGGCCGATTTGGCTACTTATTCATTTATCATTATTAGAGGCGCGGTGTTGCGTCTGCTGCGAAACCTCCCACCTTCTGTCTCGAACGATTTACCTTCATTCATCACCCAGCTAACTCATACAAATCGTTTTATTCGCCCTTTCCTTATCAATGATTGCGATACGTGTCTATCAATGCCGGATGAAGTATCGCGACGGTGACAGCATCGGTATCGCGAAGCTGCAACTGGATCGTTAGCCCCCAGAGAAGATTGAATTTCCACGTCAAATTAAATACAGAAAAAATGAAGGAAAGGACGCTTTGACTGGGCGCTCAAAGAACCGGCGAGAAGTAAAGGATGGTGGGGAATTAAATGCTCCTCGGCATCACGTCGCGTAATCCACTCGATAAAGGATCTCGAATATTAAGGCTCGAATAAATCACGATGGCGTCGTTAATTTTTCTCTTCTTCCACGGTTTTTTCTTTCCCTTCCTCTGCCTCTTCGCGTCGTCAGCGCGACGACGAGGTTCCGAGAGGAATCGTTCTTGCGGTATCCTTTATAAAAATGTACATATTCAGTGACCTGGCCCCGGCTCTGCTCGTTCCGCGGGAATTATTCACCGTCCGGCGCGCATTCGCGTGTCTTCGCGAATTAAGCCGTAGGCGTCGCTCGAAACGGCGCGAAAATAATCTGTCTACCGACCCAACACGCAATTTTTCCGCCAGCCGCGTGGGCCTGCACGCAATTTTTCCGCCAGCTTCGCGCCACCCGATAACTAGCCGCTCCTCTGCTTTCCGGACGCGCGAGCCTTTCCACCGGCGTCAATTGGACGCTTCCTCTCGATCGCTCGTGCGAGTCTGTCGAGAACCTTCTCTTCCTCTTTCTAACTTTTCACTCGAGTATATCTCGGATTTCTTTATTCGACGGGTCGCTCCGTTGCGTTTGCGACGGACGCCTTACTCGTTCCTCGTTTCTTTAAATAACTGCTGCTCGATTATGCAGTAGGAAGTAAGATATTGCAGCAGAGGTACTCCGGCGAAAGAGTGACCGAAGCGGAGTTTCGTAACGTTTGAAAGGCGAAGGCGGAACTTTACTGAATTTTTTTACTGACGATGGAGTGGAAACATTTCGCTAGCTACACTTTATATTCGATTAATTTTTCCTTTTTGTTGCCAAGGAATTGAGACGTAAAAGGAAGCAGTAACGTCAAAGAAGGAATTTATTAATCGCAGGATGTATCGAGTTAGAAACATGTTGAGAACTCGTTTCTAGACGTGTGAGATCACGAAAGTATCTCGAAAAATAACGAGGAAGTTATTAATTATGCGCCTCGACGCTATAATTTCTGCTTATTATAATACTACAATCGCGGACGCATCGTCTTGTTACGTTCATCAAGTATCCGTTTTACTTTCGTAAGAACACGCTTCGAAACGGATTAGCTCGTTGCTAATGATCTAAGTAGGTACGATAGAAGCTCCTGATTCTGTTCATCGAAGTGCTCCGACTCTTATGAGAACTGACGGAAAATACCAGTGGAAATCGTTCGCCGAAAACTGGCTGCCCGAAAGTTGGCGAGTCTAAAGAGGAATCCCCGCGGAAAGCGAGCGGAGTCTCGCTTACTACCGCGAGAAGCCGGGCGAGTTTCACGTGAAATTCCAGCGGCTGCCACATCCGCAAACCTTCTTCGAGACCTTCTGCCTGGCGAATCCGCAAAGACTTCCGAGGGTGTCCAGGCATTCATCGTAACTGAAGCAGAGCGAATCGCGCGATCGGGTTTTACGACGGCCGCAGGGTGCCAACGGGGCTGAAAAAGCAGAGCGCTGTTTACACCGTCCTTTATTCTCGCCCCGTAGCGTTCCAGAACACAAGGATGGACGACGGCCTGAGAAGGGTTCTTGCTTACAAGGGGTTAGCAGAGTTATGCAAACGAAAGCGGAAAAGGTACCTGGCCCTACTTTAAATCCTCCGGGAAGCGCAACGAGGTCAAGTCACCCGTTTCCGCCTCGATGTCCGTCAAAGTAGACCGATCCGCTTTGATTTACTGCGGGACGACCGTGTTAAAGGCTTGCCCTTCCGTCGACGTGCCTTTCAATATGCATACTGCGAGGCACAAGGTCGCGTTCGGTCTGGAAATTCGTCTTGGAGGTCGGCGGGCGGCTGGGGATCTTGGTAAAGCGATACCCTCGGTCAGAGACGGGGTCCAGAAGAATCGCGGAGTAGTAGCTTCGAACGTGTCACTAGCCTATGCTGGTGGATCTTGGGAAACGATGTGCAGTTCGACTTAATTCAAGGAGAAGAATTTGCTATTATAACTTAGTACCTACCACTTATTAAGGGGGTAGTGGATTTCAGCACTCAGAAAATCAATTACATTTTTTTACTGATTTTGAAATTCTTATCCTTTAGAGTAAGACTATATAATACGCTCCATTTGACAAAACGCCTCAGCATTATTTTACGCACACAAACAAGGATGCATCGACGCGATCATCAGATTCGAACTTGCCTCAGTCGCTCACAATTGCCGCAATAATAATACTGAGGCAAGTTCGAATCTAATGATCGCGTCGATGCATCCTTGTTTGTGTGCGTAAAATAATGGTGGGGCGTTTTGTCAAATGGGGCGTTTTGTATAGTTTTACCCTATGAAAATTTTAAACAAAATTCATGAAGAAATTAAAATAATTGTCGAAATTATAGCAGCGAACGTTATTGAGCCGGTTTTGATTTGAAGCCGGTTTTCTCGGAACCCCATTTTCAGAAACGTTCTACATCATAACTCTTGAACCAATGAATATTTTCACTTAAAATTTTACCCTGAGCTGTAGAATTTCATTCTCTATCGTGTAGAAATTCCGCATCAACATTGGATCTTTGTAAAACATTTTATAACTAATTAAAGACGATTTATTCCCGTAAAAATGTGGAAAAAAATTGATTCGTGTGTAACTTCCACAATTTTTGTTCAAATTCATCGGCAAGTTTCCACACTGTAGATATTCGTGTATAGAATAATCCCCTTAAAGCATTTTGCTTTCAGACGATTAATTCACCTGAATCGATGAACACCACCTGCAGCGTCGATCCCGTACAGGACTATCTTCAACGATTAATAACTTCAACAATTTTACATATTCCGACGATCTTTTTTTTGTAAATACTCGCAAACGTGCCCACAATACATTGTTAAAATCACGACTATAACGATTGTTTGGTATCAAAGTAATTTAGCGTCAAAGAAACTAACGATTTTACGTATCCAATAGTCCACTACCCCCTTAAACACGATTAACATTCGCGAGACTCTTACAACTTCTATTAAACTCGCGTTAAATTAAAGATGAATACTACAATACTCTTCGAGTCCCTCAAGAAGCGATTAAAAATTTCACTCCACGATAGGCTGGTTCAAAAGGGCTCCGCTTACACAACACACTCCTCGAGGACCGGCTTTCGAGCATCGTAGAAAGCCGAGGGCAGTCGATTTATCTGAACTTCGGTCCAGCAAGCTAAAAGGCGGTCAGCAGAAGGCGGTAGTTAAATCTGAAGAGGGCCTATGTCTCGTGAGCTTATCGGTGCGTTACGAAACGACTGGATTAGAAACTCCACCGATCACTGTGCTATCTACAAGCCGCTGGTGCTCCTCCGATAGAGCATTCGGTCTCCCGTAACGAGGATCGAGGGAAAGAAAATATTATCGAGCTACCACGATATGCTGTCGATAGGTACCTACTGTGTAAGGCACGCCATCTTGTAAGGATAGCTTCGATTAAAAGTGCGCCTTCAAGATCTCCAAGAGCGAGATTCCTCCGCGGAATGTCTAAGCGCAATATCGTGTACCTACAAACGATCCCAGCCTTCACTCCTACGGTCCGAGGATCGTTTAAATTAGATTCTCGCTACACCTGTCCAAGCATCGGTTCTCATCCTTTCCCGCAACGGAGGGCACGGCTGGGCAGAGCCGAGCGGATCCGTTCACGGTTTGATTTACTGCCGGACGACCCAAAGGCTTGCCCACCGCACCCCGCAATATTCGTTTTGAATAAGCAAATTGCGAGATTCAAGGTCGCTGCCGCAACTCAAGGGGTTTCACTCTGGAGCAGCGAGAGAAAATCGGTTACCTGCTTCAGTTCTACGTAAAATTCGTCGGCGACTGGACGTCCGGTCCACCGAAAACCACTTCTCTGATCCAGTTCTCGCTCGACTCGCGAACAACCGCCACCGTGCCTTCGTCCCGCGACGAATCGTTAATCGGTGCGAAAATCGCGCGACAGTGCGTTGGAGTGCGCGCGATGATTGATGGTTCTGTGTCAACGGCGCTGCGCTCCTTTCCCTTCGCGACTCTCGAGTACTCGCCGCGTGGAAACACCGAGGTAAATGAATATGCCACTTTCGAGGACTTTTGTATTTGTTCGTTTCTCATTGAACTATAAAAGTTACATATCTATACTTATTAGGCAATACACAGAATTAGTTACACTTTCATATGGGTTTATCTTTTTCCCTGTATTTATTTATACTTGCGAGATATCGCGTTTCAAAGTTAACTGTGGCATATTACCCCGAGTTACCCTAAGCATCACAATAACTGCTGTAATATTTGAGCAGTGTTGTATCTTGGGGTAATTTTAAACTGCTCGTCCTTTCTGGACATTCCGTGCTTGTTCCACTTAAGGGTGTTCACTGCTTTCAATCGCGGGAGCCTGCGATCGAAGCCTTATCGGGAATATTGGAAAATAGTTAGTGATGGGACTGATACCGTATCGATACATATCGATACCCTTCTACAAATTTCAATCTGGTATTGATACATATCAAAGTCAAAAGTATCAAAAGGAATCGATGCTTCTTTGATACTTACATATCAGAATGTATCGATACCTGTTTGATACCTACACAAAAATATCGATACCTACTTGATGCTTATACGAGAATATCGATACCTGCAATATCTTTACTTCACGCTGAAGTGTAAATATTAAATATTTACCAAATGACTGAGACAAGTATCGATAATTTCGTAAAGTATCAAACCGGTTTTGATTCGGTATAGTATTGATATGGTATCGGTTGAAGGAGAATCGGCATCGATGATTGATACCAAGTACATAACATTTCGACGTGTATCGATATTTCCTATTGAGTACTTTGGTATCGAATTATTTGAATATTATCAATAGTATTGGTATCAGTCCCATCACTAAAAATAGTCGCAATTAATTTAATCATATCGATTATTCAAGTTCAATATCTGAACATACATAGGTACCTAACACTGTCATTTTTACAAAACAACTTTGCACACCAACCTAGGGATAACTCTGCGTGAAAATGGTTAAAATGGTACCTAAATAAGTACTTAAATAAGTTATATAATTTCCCACATCCAAACTTACTGATTATATATATTCCGAGCCACACGACTCGAAGACACAAGGTTCTTCAGCGCCCAGGGCCCGTCCCTTGGACTTGATTGTTGGGCGCCAAAATGGCCGCGACCGACGTCCCCCGTTCGAAGCGACGACGATTAGAATCCCGGCGTTAGGTATCGACGCGGCACCGATAATGGGCCGCGATATCTGCGGCACAGCCACGTACACGCATGATGTACGGGAAGTAATATTTTCGGCCGCGCGATATATCTGCCGGTAGCGGACAGCGGCCTCGCGATGCGCCCGCGCGATATCGGTTATCGAAAATATTTTTAAATTCGCAAATGATAACGCGCTGCTAGGTTCCGCACGGTTTCGTCGCCGACGTCACTTTCACGTCCTCCTCGTTACTGAAATTTATTAAATCAAGTCGTTGAAGGCGGACACGAGTATAGCTAACCGATATTAAATCGCGAGGGAGAGGTTCTTCTTTCGCTCTTCATAATATCGATTAGAAGAATAACGATTACTGGCAAATTTTAATTAATTGAACGATGATTGTGTGTTACACATTTGACGATACAGGGAGGTCTATAGATTTGTTGAGGAGTAGAGTGACTATAGCAGGAGGCTGTAGAGTAGACTATCGAAATTTAGTTTATAGAGAAGACGCAGCGCAAAGGGTAGCCGAAAAGATTGAAAAAAAGCCAATTAAAAGCAACCGTTTGGGTTTGTTCTCGGTAAACGGGGACCGATTCTTTGCAACGTGGAATTCATCTGTCGGCCCTTTTTGCGCGGCTTTCTTTCCCCCCAGTCTACTCGTGCGTCCACAAAGAGAAGACGGTTTTATCGCGAAGAAGTTCACTTGCTACTCTGCCTTCGGGCATTATAAGCGCGACGATGCGATAGCGGCGATAGTCATACTTATAATTAGAGGAGTCAGCCAAATGATTTACGACGCACACGTGGTACCTACGCGCCGCTTTCGTAAATACGTCCTCCCTTTCTTTCGGACGCGTTTCGAGAGCTGGCCCGCTCTCGATTAATAATTTTTGCAACCCTATATTCCTTGACGGCCACCTTGCCCACGCCGCGACGAATAATAAAATTACTCGAGCCTCGTTCCCGCAGTTTAACCGATCTCCAATGCGATTAGCTTCGCCCGAGGCACGCAATATCGATAAATTTCGATCAGCGCCTTTCGTTTTGTCATTAGGAGCGAACCAACCAACTATGGTCACGATATACTGCAATCTTCTCATCGGGGTTTCGCAGTTCAGCATTCAAGAATACTCGGGTTTTCATAGTTTTTGGGAAGTCGAATTTGTCATTTTAGTCTCTGTTCAATGGAAATTTCAAATTCTTCACTTATGTATGGCAGAATTTCTTATCGCCTACTATAGCAGTTAATGAATAAGAGAATATTTACTATAGAAACGATTTCACAGAGATTGGAGTGGATATGCTTACGGACAATGGTGCTTCGATTACTTCGGTGAACTTCTGCTCTGATAAATATATCGTTTAACTGTGCTTTTGAATAGTTTGAAAGTATATTGAAGGATTTCGATATGGCGTGTTGAAACCGTCGGCCGTCGGAACATGGCGCAACAGGAAAAATTCAACAGTTTTCTTTTACCATTCCGGAGAAATTGTGTAGGATTCGCTTATCTTTCTAAAGCAACAATATTTTATCTTGATCAATGATTATTTTGTTCTATTTAAGAAGACATAAATTTCGTGACGTTCATACGTAAAAGACAAATGGTTTCCATTATATTTCCAAGCAACTTCATTAAAAGATGTTTCTAAAACTCTTCATCCTTCGATGAATACTTCTATAAATATGCTACTATGTAACTTCGACGACGGCGCGCGAGGAGGAAATGAAAGAATAATTATTACACATCTGCATTATAATGCTGAATACCCACTTACGTAATGAAAAATCGCAGGAAACTGTAATCGCGAGGATGCGGTCAATTTTCGGCTAAAATCATTCCAGTGTAAAAGCTAACTGAGATTGGTGTAATGACTGAATAAATTTACTCCGAAAAATTCAGTCCGCGAGCATAAATTCATTCGGTGTGCATGAAGATAGGAGATAACTTGCAACTGCAAATTGAATCCGTTGAAAATTTGTAGCATGCTATAATAAATAGTTTTTTGCTTCCTGCAATACGTTTTCTGCACATAACATTAGATAAAATCTACATGAAGAGTAATTATAGGGCAGTGCTTTAAAATGAATTTATATGGTTTAGTAATAATCTGAGATTGCAATTTCTCTTGTAGATAGCTACTTGACGACATAATCTATCCATCAGGTAAATCAGCAAACCGAGGCAACCGTTTACACAAATTTAAGTAGGTAAATAATTAACGCGATCGTGCTATTCATTCAATAGAGACATTAAAAACAAGTCTATGTACACTTCCATGAAATCTACAAGATTCTAATTGAGGACGTTGTGCAATAAGGGGTGCAGCTCCATTTCTGCCAGCGTTTTAAAAAAAAAATTATACGTCGTTTCGTCTACGTTTGATGCAAATCCGAGAACAAATGAACGATTTATTGCAAATTTCGAACCCGTTTTGTTTAAAGACGTGTCGGACCTATCTTCAAAATGGTATCAAGTTGATGACAATTTGTGAGATTGTTCTTTTTAATCTTCCTGATGTGCTCCAAAAATTTTAAATCAATTCACTAAACGGTTGCTGAGTTATAACGATTTTAATTTTCATTGATTTTACTACTCTTATGGAAGGAGACGATTTTGACAGATAAAAACAGCTGAAAAAATGTTGAAGAAATGGTACCAATGTTTTCAATTTTTTATTACATGTAGTATATGGGTTGATGAAAATATCTGTCGAGTTTCAATTGTTTTCACCACAGAATTTCAAAGAAATAAATTATAACTCGAGAAAATTTTGTAATGAAAAAGCGTTTGTGAGAAAAAGCGTTTGTAAAGTAAAAAATAGCTTTCAAGGAGTAAAAATAAGACTCCTGCTGTCGTTCGACTTCTTTACATCTAGATTTACTATCAAGTATTTCAAATTTCATGTACTTTTGTCTAATATTATACTTCCGATACATCTTTAATATCCTTGTTTTAGTCAGCTCCAGGTTTAAAACTTTCGCCAAAAATAGACACAAAACCTTATCAACTCAATAACTACTACTTATTCTATGAAACTATACATGTTTCAATTAGTGTTAAGTCAAAGCAATAATTTTATAAACAGTTTCTTCTAATTTACTCCAAATAGATAAATCTGAAGCTGCACCCCTTTCCCTACAAAACCCTCACCTGCAAAATAATTAAAAACACCCATAATTGCCAAAAAATAACTCTTCCGTGTGTTCCACCCCTCAGAAACCTCGCCACATCTACATTCCCTAAGATACCAAAGAAACCACTCAAAAAAAAATTGAATCTCATCACAAACCCCCAAAATAACTAACCTCCCCTTTAATATCTTCAAAACTTCTCGATTAATTTGAAATCGGAGTCGATTGATCGAGCTTAGGCACAGAATCGGGGGCGTTAGGGCAACATGGCGGTGCGACGGCCGTCGGAACATGGCGACCGACCGACGCCGGCGGCTCTCGCTCCCTCGCTTTCTCGCTCTTTCACAAGCGGCGAGGCGACCGAGGTCCGATCCAGCCTCGTTACAGGATTCCAGTGGATCTCTCCTATTCGGCGGACGGGCTTTTGAAAAATCGTCGCGTTTCAACGGTCACGGCTCGTTAGAATATCGCTTGACAGTCGGCAACAACGCCGCGCGCCACATCCAAGTACGCTTCTATTAATATGTCTCCCCCGCGAGCGCGCGCGACCACCGCCCCCGCGTGTGGGTGAATTACAAACGAAGCATTGGCCGCGCGCGTCCCGTGCGTGCATGTATTTTTGACGCACTTTCGACCGGGCGTCCCGCGGGATCGCGATTTAACTGGCCGAAAATTAATTGTCGCGGCGATGCCGTGTCGCACGGCCGAACGCGTTCTCGCTGTTATTTTTCAGCGGCGCGCGGAAATCGTGCCAGAATCTTCGCCGCGACGGAACAGCTGTTCGATCGGCAGTTTCTAGAGATTCGGGGACCGAAGACTGGCGGTGCGTGGTCCACTTTTCTGTATTTGCAAGTTGGCAAGTGTCGTGGTCCTCGAATTGCGACGGGGGAGAGTATTAAGAAGCTTGTCGAACGTGTTTTTGGCGAATCGGAGATTCGATCTCGCTCGGGACGAGCTGGATCGAATGGTATTGATTAGGGGGACGCTGGGGGAATATAAATTGGTTCGATGAACACGCTGTTAAAAGCTCCTGATCGCTCGGAACCTCGATTGGAAATAGTTCCACTCTTTGTGATGATTGTTTCGCTCGCTACAACTTCCTTTCTATTATTTTTCACTCTAAATGTAATCATTCCAACACAGTGCCGTCAATTCTATGAAATTCTTGAACTAGGGTAGATGTACCATTTGTGGCCACTTTAAGGATTTCCGTACCATTCACAGATACATAACTTACAAAAGAATACGTACACAAAAATAAAGAATATATCAGTGTAATCCAAAATCTACAGATAATTAAAATATTCTACGTTGAACAATGTTTTAAACATAATTATTTAAAAAATCATTATATTATCGTGCCGGACTGTTTTGCACCATTTTGGCCACGTATGATTATTAAATAAAACGGGACAACAAAACAGTAGAAATGGTGCCAACAACCCATCCTTAGACAGCTTAATTCATTGTAATGAAAGTGAACTAAGAATACTTAATATATCGGAATAAATAAGACAGTGGCCACAAATGGTGCAGTGGCCACAAATGGTACATCTACCCTACATTCAGTTCGTTCCTGGGGAATAATGTATCTCTGCAAGTGGAGTATCTATAAACACAAAAAATCTTTCTACTTCCGTCTCACATAACTTGCTTATGGAGCAAGTTAATATCTGCTATCGTTGGGAAAACTTGTAGGGCCATTTTTCCATTGATCTCCAACGTTCCCCTGTTACTGAAATCGGAAAATGCGCGCCGACTGAGAGAAACCGTGGATCAGTGAGCACCGGCTCCATCGATATCGGTGGAATTGAATTAGTACCGCGCGATAGAATGCACCGAGATACAGGGCGACCTTCCACGCTTGGAGAACGCGTTTCGTCATTTTTCCATTTGTTTAATGGAAAGTTAAACGGTTCAGATAAGCTCGGATAAGCTGAGAATGTTGCGAGATCGTTGTTATTAATAGGCGCCGATCCGAGCGCGGAAAATGGACGGCTATTCTTTCTAGCTGGAAATAAATGTTTGATTTGGTAGCGCGAAAGCGTATAAATACTTGTAGATATTAGTCTACTAGTTTGTTGTAATGACAATATCGGTATCGGTGCAACAAATTCAAGAATTCTGTAACTTTATAATTAACCCTTCGTGGTCACACCTTCTTATAATCACACATTGGTCACACGGGGTTCACTGTACCCCAGCGTCATTTTTTGAGTTACCATTTTCGTATTTTTGAATCTTTTAACTTTTTAGTGATAATTGTACATTCGTAATACTTATACAGTCATGGTCTAATAGTCTTTTTCTAGAAACATAAATTTTGATATGATCAAATTTGTATTTGAAAATGAGCGATTTTACATGGTTGTGGGAAAAACCGATTTTTTTAAAATTTTTTTTTTTATTTTTTTGCGATAAATCCCCTTTGGAAGACGTAAAGGTGCGACATTTCAAATCGAAAATTACTCTTGGGGTACAATGCACCCCTTGTGACCACGAAGGGTTAAGAAGCAGATTTTTATTGAACAGAATCCAGACGTTGACGACGACGTTCAGTTTGTTTTGTTTTATTTTACTCAAGAGTTTGAGAGAACAGTTCTGGAATATTTGCGAAGGACTTTGAAGATGTCGGTGGAACCTCTTCTCTGAATTCAATTAATAAGCCGCTCTCGTTGGACGAGAATATGGGCGTGATTCAATTGATGGCGGGATGGTGGCGGCCATTTTTCATCGAACCGCTTCCCAAAGGTTCAAGTTTGCCGGAAGTTCGATCAAAAGCACGTCCGTCGGGCGAGACGCAGAGAAGCCCGTGTCTCGCTACAGTTAGAAATGCGTCCACATTTGTTCAAGTCGCTTGAGATTCGTCCGCGTCGCGACGACGAACTTCTCGTGTCAGTTCGTCGTCATTAGGGCTCCACAATAAAATGAAAATTCAGTCTGTTCTATCTCAGGCTCGACACGCTCGATATAGACGAGAATATAAAGAAACGATAAGGTACAGTGAAAAAAATGGAGGAGGAAAGTGTGATAAATAAAAAATATTGCGGAGAAAGGAGCGGAATATAAATATAGGGGAAAAATAATTTTACATCCGATTGGCAGCAATACGTAAGCAGTAAACTACGCGCCGATGAAATAACTCTTTTTCCGTGACAAGTGACAACTTCCGCTCGTCTGACAGCAGGCGGGTCCCGCCAACAGGGGAAACGGCGAATTTCAAGTGGTTACTGAATCAGTATTAAATAACGCGTCGCCCACTGCCGTTCAATTGTTCAACACAATAAGCTCAAGTGACATTGTTTTTTTTTCGCGTCGTGTGTTCGACCACAATTTGTATACACTTTGGATACAATGCTCAATCACGGGACGAAAGTGCAATTGCACAAGACGCGACGACACGTTGTCGGATTTCGAAGCGATAGCGAGAACAGAATTTGCCCGGGCCATCAATCACACGGCTGCTAAATCGCGCGATTTGAAAAATTCGGGCAGAGAATTTCGTCGTTGTTTTGTGCTCTATATTGACAAGGAGTCAGAGAAATGTTGAAAACATTCGCTCAAATGTCTCGGGAGGTGGTATTCTTGCGGTACTAAGACAAATGACGTAAGGTAAATGTACCAATACCCGGACGCTTAAGGGGCTTAAGGAATAGCGGCAAAGTTTGTCTCCTAATTTAATTTGTAAAACCATCATGAAATAAAAAAATGTTGTTGGAATGTGATAGATAACACAATATTATACTATTGGAAACTGCAAAAAAAGGTTATGTATTATAATAGACGTGTTTATTAATGAAAATACGAAAAAATGCATATGTCCCAGTAACCGGACAACCTAAAACTGTATGTCCCAATACTTGAATTATGTCGTCCCAGTAAGTGGACAACCTAAAAATGCATGTCTAAATTACTTACTTTCACGAAATTCTTGTACCAGTAAATAAACTTAGTCTTGTTTAAAAAAATATTAATTTTCTTGCAAATTTAACTATCTTAAACTAAATTTAAATCTATTTACTATTATAATAATGTACTATTATAATATACAAATACGAAATGCTGTCAATATTTTGCTTAGTAAATGACAGAAGTGTCTTGACAGAAGCTAAAGAAATTTCTCGGAATCTGCTATGCGTACGAAGTGTGTTACAAAATAATTATTTCTATCTAACGATTTTTAATTTTCTATAATAATGAATTTAATTAATATTGCTCAATACTTATGCATTATGGTGCTATTTTTTGTTTTGAATTATATTAAAAATTCAGCTTAAAAATAAATAAAATTCGCATTGCTGTTCAGGTACTGGGACATGGCCGGGCACTGGTACATTTACCTTACTACAGTGAAACGAACATTACGATGACAGAAGATTAAAATTCAGAGTTAAGTCTTCAGAGAAGCTAATCTTCCTGCGGAGTTTTGAGACCGAGGTCTGAAAATTTTTAAAAATTTCTTCTGACCCTTTCAGAAGCTTCCAAATAGTTTAAAAGAATTTCGTATAAATTTTGTTAAAATATATTAAGGATTATAGGTCTCTCAATAAAATATTACTATTTTGGTATAAATAGATAGAAATTTTTGCAATAAGGACAAAATAATTTTATTAACTTTTAAGTGAGAGTATAACATTAAAATTGCGCACATCGCATAGACGAAACGGGTTTATAACGAGTGTGTACTGTATTGTGATAAGGCTTTATATGCAGATTTAAATTTCTCTCATCTGCAGCTCTCGAATCAAATGCAGACGCAAACTCTGACGTAATTCTATTAATGTTGTTAAACGCATAGATAGAAGCATGGTTTCGGATTCTGATATATAAACATGGGCCCGTTTCATTAAAATTGACAAGTGACAATTATGTAAAGTCGAAGTTGCCAAACTTGTGGTACATGCGAAATATAAAGTCCTTGAGCCACCTTTACACATCAAAATATACAAATAAAAAATACGAATATATTTTTTTGTTGAATAGAAGATTTGAAGAGGGTCAGACAATACAAATCTTAAAGTTGAAAAATAACCCTACTGACAAGTGAATTTAACTTCCAAAGTTGAAGAATTCCTGTTGCAACTTCGATGAGAAACGATTGAATTTTAATCGTTTCCAAGTTTGCCATAAACGGAAACATCCCGTCTTCCGTTTGTAGTAACAGCTCTGGTCGACGAAGCTTGCGAGAGGCAGCCCCGCGTTTTTAACCGGCAGCGTTCCGCGTTATTGACATTTTTCGACGAACTTGCCCGACGTTTATTTCCATCGGTCACCGGCGTCTGTAACGAGGGAAAGAAAGAGCGAAGGGGAAGAGAACCGGGGGAGCGAAAAAGCGACACGGGGTAGAGAAAGAGCAGAAGCATTCGCATCTTGCTGCCTTTATAAATGCTTCTACATTTATTAAGGCTACTCCCCGGAGCCTGGACGTACCAGTGTACGTATTCCGAAATGAATGCCTCGTGACGTGGCACCGCGACGCTGTCGTCGGGGCGCGCGAACGCTACGAAAAGTGAAATATTCCCGTCGTATTTTCACATGCACGGCTAGGACGAATGGCGTCCCTGCGTCTGACGGCTCTGTGCTTTGGCAGCAAGGGGGGAAAAAGGGAAATAATAATAAATACATATATACGGGCTTTGCGCGCGTACCTAACCCGCGTAACACGCTATTTAAACAGGGTGTTCCTGAAATGTCCAGGCAAACCTCACCAGCCTATTCCACTAATCGCGGACAGGAAAGAACGCCGTGTAAACATTGCCGCGCAAATGCATTGCTTCTGAGTTATAGACCTCAAAGATTCTGCTTTGTTTCGCATTGGGTAGAAACTTAGAAAGAATAACAATGGAATATGAAGCTACTTTGGTAGTTTTTCATGAATGATTATGTGGGTCATCTCTCGCAAAGACGCGAAGTAACGACGCGAGCCATCTCTCTTAGCTACTTAGAAAAGATGGGCAGATGTCATGACTTCAGTTTTCAAGCCGATTTTCAGCAAATAGTGTCTTAAGGGGTCATTCTGGTAATCACGCCGCAAAATTCGGCAACATTCAGGGTTTTTTTTCTTAGTGAATACAATGAATAACAATGTCAAACTTTTTTTCATTTATTAACCAGCTTATAATGTAGGTATACGGAAAAAATTTTTAAATACACTTTTAATTGTGTTTTTTCAATATTATCTGGTAGGTCTGGGACAAAAAAACTAAACTGATTCTTAATCATTATGAGAACCGCTATCGCAGGTGCCAGAATTAGCTGCGTAAGACGAAATTTTACAAAATTGCGTACATTTAAATTTCAAGTCTCGAAATTTTTCATTTTTACTTGAAGTTTGAAGGCGCGCAATTTTGTTAAATTTTTACTTACGTGGCTAATTCTGACACCTGCGACAGCGGTACTCATAATGATGAAGAATCAGTTTGGCTTTTTGTTTCAGATTAGTCTCTGAGCTTAAATCACTCCCGCCGTCTTTTCAAAGGCGCAATTTTTAACTCCAGATAACATTGAAAAAACACAATTAAAAGTATGTTTAAAAATTGTTCCGCATACATTATAAGTACCTTAATAAATGAAAAAAAGTTTGACATTGTTATTCATTGTATTTACTGAGAAAAAAAACTCTTAAAGTAATTATCTACCAGTTTTTGTGAATAAGCAGAAAATTCTTAAATTATTAGGGTAATTGTGATAAAATGAATAAATATCAGGGTTAGTTTTAATAGCCATTTTACATTAGGTGGGATCACTGTCCTCAACTTACTCTATAATATTAATTTCCTTTTAGTGTTAATGGTGCAGCAGAATCTTTCACCACCAAATGGACATTTAAGGGGTTGTTTCGCGACGGATTCGTTCTGAATAAAGTCCCAGGAAAAAGTTATCGCTATATGTATAGGCGATTGAGAATATGGCGGCCGACGCTGTCGTCGTTTGCATGAAAATGAAGAAAAGAATTTATTTCGTTCCTACAAGAAACGCTGACTTTTCAGCGTGATTTATGCGAGACCGGGTCGCAGCAAAGTGCAACGCGAAATTTCGCGTTTTTAACGGGCACGCTGCGACCGCCATGTTTGACGGGCGAGAAATCAGGTCGCGTGCGTTCCAAATTCTCAACCGAAACGTTAGTCATCGCAGTGTAATTGCTTGTGAAATACAATTTTTTTAATTAAAGGTCTTATGCAAATGCTCGTTAAACAGAAAATTTATACTTTGTCGGTTTGGGAATAGTCTCGGCGGCGACGTCAAGCTACTACAAATATCGGTTTCATGAAAAGTGTAACATAAACATGATAAGATACTACACGATTAAAAAATTGCAACGGGTCTCGTGAAAAATAAAAAAATGTGAGTTGAAGAGTTTAAAAGGTGCGAACCCACGATGAGATTTTACGTGACTCTTTTCTATCACGAGACAAAAATCTCAGCGTTGTCTTATGAGAGTCTAATTTCAGTAAACTAATGACAAATTAATTAAAAAATGATAAAATAATGAAACACTTGTCTCGTGAGTTTAAAATTTCATGTGAGACACGATATTTGTGTCTCATCATAGATTAGCACCTTAAGGGCAACGAAAAGTATGTGCTAGCGTCAATTGTTTCTCGTGAACGCCGCCCGAATTACATGGAATTATTTAACAGACATACTTATTTCACGGATCACTTTTCACGCGACTTCTGCACGCTGCCCCGCCGTACAATGCGCCAGTAATTTTATATAACCACTTAAATGAGTCTTGGCAAGGAAGTGATTTGTCGCACGATATTTTATTTCAGATAATCATCCTCCGTGTCAGACGTGGGCCGTCCACCGCGACAATGTACGTATACGTTGATTAATGGTCGCCTCTTCGCCGCGGAATAAAAAAAGCAGCTTAGAGCGTCTCTTAAATCGGACGCTCCGTTCCGCGCAACTGCGACGCCTAATGAATCGTCGCATTTTCGAAATCTTGTTAGCGTATCGTGCCTCGACAAGCCTCGTCCCATCGTTAGTCGATTTAGCGATGGAGCGCCACGAGAATCATTCATTAAATGGAACACGAAGGCAAGAAAAATAAAAAAAAATCTCAAACATCGATAGTAACACGTTACTTTTCTGACAATTACATATTCACTCGATTCTCTATCTAGAAACTTTCTCAACGAATAGATCAAGTTCTTCTAGCAATATACACTAGCGGACAAAAAAGTTACCACTTTTTCGATTTGTTCTATTTTTGTTATTTTGTTCAGCATACATTTAGGACTATGGTATATTTAATATGCATATTCTGATGGAGAATTTAAAGATGTATAAAATCCAAGTAAAGTTGAATTTAATTAACTGACAAGCAAAAGTGTTGTATGAAATTAAAGTGGGTAACACATGTTTGGAGCCGACAAAGAAGTTACCACGTTTAGCAACTTTTTAGATTGTCCTAAAAGCATAAATGTCCCCCCACAAAATATTAGATGTTTTTATGTTCAAAAGTGGTAACTTTTTGTAGACTTTAAAAGTGTGTTGTCTTGTTTAATGTTATGTGCGGTTTTATGATTGTTAGTTAAATAAATTCAACTGTAACTGGATTTTATACAGCTTTCAATTCTCTTTCAGAATATGTATGTTAGGCATATACTACAATTTTGAATTGATATTGAAAAGTAATAGAATTAGGGTGGGTCGAGAAAGTGGTAACTTTTTGTAGACTTTAAAAGTGTGTTGTCTTGTTTAATATTATGTGCGGTTTTATGAGTGTTAGTTAAATAAATTCAACTGTAACTGGATTTTATACAGCTTTCAATTCTCTTTGAGAATATGTATGTTAGGCATATACTACAATTTTGAATTGATATTGAAAAGTAATAGAATTAGGGTGGGTCGAAAAAGTGGTAACTTTTTTGTCCGCTACTGTAACTCTCAAAGTGATCACGGAACACCCAGTATACAATACACATCTAACGCCTGCGCAACTTGCGTCGTAGGAAGAACCAGTCTTTTCCTATAGCTGCTCGCCGGAATAAAGATGTTTACGAATAACTTTCCGCAGACGTATCGACCATTCTTTAACGCCCAGGAGCACGAGTGCCGTCGAGATGATCTGCATGGAACGAGCGCGCGATATTTCTAAAGGCGAAAGGGCGTTCGCGATAAACCCTTCACCCGAGCAAAAGCTGTGTCTGAAGGTGAATGGCTGGTTGCTTAATACGTTGAGTACCGTTGATCTCCCATTGGCGATCTGATTCACCAAACTCAATTAAGATGCCCACAATTCGCAAACAGAGGTTATTCGCCAAACTCTCGTTCCACTTAACATTTAAACGTCTGTAGCCCGCGAGCCGGGCGAAATTAATCATCGACATCTGAGAAGAGTTCACGGGCGATCGGGATCGCGTGCAGGTAGCGCGCAAAGGCAATCATCGCGACGATGGAAAAACAACGAAGAGGAAGGACGCGCGGCTCTGAACCGGCAATTTCCGGCAGGTAGTTGAAAAAAGCTTAAAAGGGGAGGAAATTGCGAAGACACTGTAGAAGATATGATAGCCGGTGCTCTTGCCCTTCACGCGAGACGCTGGCTCCAGCTACAATGTACGCGACACCGTGCAATTTGCATCTGAAATACCTGAACAGCCGATTCCAGCGGCTGGATCCCTCCACGATGTCTGCTGGCAACTCAATCTCTCGTTTACGTTGCGATTTGTGTGCGCAGGGAGCCGCTGCGGATAATTCACAGTAATTCACGGCTATTTGTGAGTTGTAGTTTAAACGTGACGTTTTGATTCGGCGGAACCTGTGCCGCGTATTATGACACTGGATACTTTGGAAACGAGGATCGTTTGGACGTCTCTGTCTCCGTAAACGCTAGCAAATTGCGCTGGCGGACGACCAAATGACATACGGCATGGAAATACTGTGTCTCGAGTTGTTCCTAGCCATCTTGGGACGCTCGGTGTGTGGATTTACGGGAGGAGTATCGCCAACAGACACGTTAACGCGCGGCGACGATACAAAAAGCGAAAATAGAATCGGGTGGTATCGAGTGGGATCGAGGGAGATGTAAAGCGACAGGAGGAAATGGCTGTGTTTATCCGGAATCGAAAACCATAACTGTAAATGATTGATTAGTATTAACCGTAGGGGCCACCGGATCGATCCATCAATCGCAAATGGCAATAATTTTCCTACGACCGCAAGTAGCGCAATATCTTCATGAAATGAAGCGTTTCGAGCAACTGGTTTCGTACCGGCGAACTACTTCCATCAAAGAAGCATTAATGAGTACGGCGAAGCTTCGGAGACGGAGTAACCAAGTCGGTTGCCAACAAAGGGTTTCTCGAAATGGTTCGAATGAAAGTTGAATGATTTCGAGGCGGACATTGAATATAGGGTTGCCAACCGTAGTGTAATATGGCGTTATCAAAACTTCAATTTGCGAATTTAAACTTTAACAGAGGGGATTGTTTTCTGTAATGGATGGGAGCCGGCGAGAAGAGAGAAACAGATCCAGGCTATCTTTCATAAAAAATGAGGTTCTTATAAATGATAATTTATACTTTCAGTGCAATCAAACGATTGACATATTTGTTAAACATGATAAATTAATTAACAATGCAAAATGCACAAAAAATAAATTTAAAAAAGGTAAAATTAACTTCGAAAACCGTATCATCATATTTTGAACTGTGTAGGTAATTCTGGCGCCAACTTGACAAAATTGAAAGTCCTACATTAAATAAGGAACAAAATTATTTTTTACTTTTTAGCGCATTTTTATTTTTTTTAAGTCGGTTTTAATTTTTTATATATTTTATTTTTTACTTTTTAGTCATTTAAGTTGTATAACTAAATTTATTTATTTAAGTTATACAACTACGCTTATTTAAATAATAAAGTCGGTTAATAAAATAGATTTCTTATTTTGGGCGTAACTTCAATCCTACTTACAAGGGATGATCCCGAACTTGAAAATTCAAAAAATTCTGAAACCTTGTGAACACGCAGGGAATTTTCTTCAGATTACAACGCAATTTTTGTTCGCTGCCTAAATACATTCGAAACTGAAAATTTTGCCATTTTCCGATTTTGTTTTATAGCGAACTGTAAGAGACAGAAAAAAAGTTTCAAGATAAAAGTTACTTCTTCTAATTGGATCTACATATTATATGGTGAAAAAAATGATTTTACAGTTCACAAAATCGGAAAATAACTGGATTTTCAGGAATCAATTACACCCCCTTAGAATGAATTTGCGAAGCAAACAAAAATTGCTTGTGTAATCAGGAGAAAAATCCCTACATAGTCAAAAAGTTTCAGAATTTTTGAATTTCCGGATTCAGGATCTTCCCTTCTTAACCGATATAGCTAATTCTTTCTCCATGACCTAAGTTGATTGAAGATAACCTAAATGCAATAAAATTGGTGCAGCAGTTACGGAGAAATTCTTAGACGAACATCGAACGTAGAACCTCTTTCTTTTTGAAGTCAATTAAAAACTAAGATGTCATTTTAATTTAACTTTGAAAAGTACCTACCTACTATATTTCCAACCCTAATTCTACACCAAACGCGACTTGCTAACGACCGTGAAGCAACTATAAACAAATCTCGAAAGAGTAGGCATTTTTGAAAAACTGTTTGTGGAAAGAAAAAAACCTGGTGCCTCATAGACGCACGATTTATTTGAACGCACATACCTAACTATATACTCGTTGGAAAGAAGGGACAGCAAGCGAAGTTTCGCTCGAAAAGACGCAATTAGCGAGGGCCGGGTAGAAAGTGCGGATGCAGCGGCGGGGCCGCCCGAAATTGCCCCCACGGCCAGCGAAACGAAATTACATTTTGCAACGCGTAATACGTTGCACGTTGCACTTTTGAAACGGGGCCGGGCCGAAGGAGGGCCATGGAAGCTTCGGGCGGTCAGTGAAACGAAAACAGAGCAACACAAGCAGAGGCTGGAATACCGGCCCGGCGCGGCGCGACCAGTTTGCACACGCGCGTCCAACTCGGTCCGCGCTCGGTCCATCCACTCTCGCGCAGCGCGCACTCATCTTCAGCGTCCTTTAATCCCAACCAGCCATGGATATCCCGCCTTACTTTCATATTATTTAAATGTATTATTAGCCGAGATTATTATAAGCACCTCCGGGCATTAAGTACTGGCCCGATCGCGAGCCATTACCCGCGGCTCCCCCGGTATCTAGAATACTTTATAGCGAGCGTAATTTCCGGTCCCTCGTACACCTTCGCGTACACCTTCCAGTTTTCCCTGGATGCGTGCGCGTTATCGCGCGACTGTTTGCCGTCCGCTTGTAGCATTCTGATTAACTTTTGATAGAGACCAAAGTATCTGGTAAGGAAACGGTTAATTATCGTCGGTGCTTTTGGACGTACGAAAAGGGTAATAAGAGATGAAGGTCCGAAAGATATGAAAGATCCTTCAAGCTGATTCGTGCGTTTTTAAGATACCATGGTTGTCCAAGTATTTCTCACGTTCATTCAGGGAGGCGTTTTCAAACATCTGCGTGCATGGAATAGGTACCTATGCTTTTAAAGACGTCCACGCGATCGAATGCGTTCGGTAATTATGTACTATCAGCAGATTTGACGGTAACTCGAGGACGAATGAGAGACGAAAGAAGGTTACCTAAGACGTAATAATATAAGTCGATGGTTGCTACGTTCGCCTCGTGTCCGATCTGGTCAAGCCTCTAGCTGTACGAGGGTGTGCCGAGGGAGGAGATGGATAATCCATCGTGGCGGCAATGAATCATGAGAGTGTGCTAGGGCAGCTCGCCGAGGAACCGACCGGAGATGAGAAAGGGCAAGAAAAAGTGGAAGATCGGGAGAGAAAGGGATAAACGTCAGCTAGAAAGATCGAGTGTAACTAGGGGGGTGCCATCAGAAATTCCTACATGAAAGAGCGGGAGAGGAAGAGAGACGCTTGGAGTATAGAAATGAAATGGAGAGGGAGGAAGGACGAAGGGGTCGATAGAGACACGCGAGAGAAGCAGAGGGAAAAAGTCTGGGGAAAGAAAACAGGATAAACAGGGAGGAGTGAAGCGGAATGGAGGAGAGAATGGGAGCATAATGGAGGGAGACAGGGAAACGCTGGCTGTCGGGGAGGCCTCCGGAAGTCCGACTGCCGCGGCGTCGCCCGTTTCTCCATTTTTCAAAAAATAAAAGCGACCGCAACGCCAGCTCATTGTTTGGCTTGTCGTTCGAGCGTTTGCATGGCTGCGTACCGAGGGGTTGAATGAATCCATGGAGGGTGGATCGCTTCTGTCTGCGTATATTACGTGTAGTTGCTCACAGACTGTGCGCGGGCAACGAACGAACGCTGGGGCGTTAATTAAATATCAAATTCTTTGTCATAGGTAGCTATCACTTTGGTCGTCGTTTAGAATTATCTAACACTCACACTTGGTGCAATGAACTCCCCAGGTTTAAGATGCATTTCCCAGGGAAAGTTGAATATTTTTTAAAATTTCAAAACCCTTAAGGGGAGTAGACAGTCGTTTTCCGCGAAAAAACACTTTATTTTTAATGTATTTGGGGAAAAATTAAAGCATATCCAGATGTATCATTTTATCCAATGCTTATTATTATCATAGAGATTGAAAAAAGTTGGTATGAAATATACATGTGCTGGAATATTGGTCTTAAAATGTCACGTTATTCAATTTCAAGGTGTGTTTCTTGTTTGTTACACCCGTAATTTTCCGTGAAACCAATTAAAACTAAAATTAAAACAGAATTATTAAATTGGTGGCCGAAAAATTTTTTCCGGCGATTTTTTCAAGAAAATTCCGTGACTTTTTAATTTTTTTATGAAAATCTCGAATTTTTACGGACCATATCAGAGGTTTCGCAGAGAATGGCACATGTTGTACATATCCTGTATTTTTTTCAAGTCGATCTGAACCTCCGTGCATTCGCAATTGGAGCAAAACCAAGAGAAAAAAAATTTCGAGAAAAACGCGTTTAAAGTTTCGACGTTTTGACATTTTTAGCTGCCAAATCGATAATTTTGCGAAATTTACTATAAACCAAGTGGCATTTTATGCAGAAAAGATAGTACTTTCGGAAAACGCAATAAAAAAAAAACGATTTTTCGACTGCCCAGTCCCCTTAAGTATTACAAAATTCGACGTTTCGTCGGATTTATTCTCCCAAGCAGTCTACTTTCTTTCACGCAATCGATCTCGCGTCTCCCTCGTAGTGCCGTGTGCTCCCATATCTCTCAAGATCGATCAGACGCACGCGTTACCATTGTGATGCAAAGAACACGGCGAGCTCTTAATATATTCAGTTGCAGGGCGCAAGTAGCGGCATTTACAAAATGACGTCGTTGCAACGAGAATGAAGCGTGACCCAGAGCGGTGAAACGCGACCGGGCGGAAAATGACACTGTCTTTCGGGGGACGCGGCGAACTCCACGTTCCACCGGTTAACGACGTGAGGAATTTTCGCGAGGGCGAACGTCTTCGTCGGACGTGACGGGGACGACGACGTCACGTGTAGGGTGGCTAACAACCGAGGGATAATTAGCGTCGAGGATAGTTAATCATTTAAGAAAGCAACCCCTCGCGCTGACGGTGAACGCGACCTGTCGTCTCCTTATTAAGCCCGAACAGAAATGTTTCGTGTTGTGACGTCATTATTAATTCCACAACTTCCGGCGTTAATCACACCGGAAATTTTCACGGCGAAGAAGGAATTTCTATCTAAGATGGTGGATGAACGGGAACAACGTGTTTGGAAAGTAATTAGCGATATAGGGTAGGTAAATCCGAGAGACGCAGTCGGGCCGGAGAGTTGTCGAGTATAGTTCAGACTCTCTACGTAAAATTCTTTAAAGTGCAGACCAATTAGGTACTTCTCTAGAAGCCAAACAGTTGAATGAATAGCGTCGTTTCGCTTCCTTCTGTGTTTTTCTAGATTTATAGGGTTTAAATGATAAATTGAGATTAAATTTAAACTCTTTTGTCAAACAACGGTGTACAGAATCGAATTTAAAATATAGGTACATCTAAGTTTATTTTCGTTTAATGTTTGGGATAATAAGATAGTAGAGATATTGAGGAACAATGCAGCCAAAGTATTTGGCCATATTAACTCTTCCTTTCAAAGCTAACGATCTAAGCCATTTCTCACTGCAGAAAGGAGAGATGGTCGAGTTATGATTTTTTTATTTTTTATTACTATTTTATTATTATTTTTGTTTATTTAGTTTATTTATTCACTTTTGTATTGTATTCCCTTGCTAATCGCCGGTAGGTTGTTCCTTTTTTCTTTGATGCGTTCTTTACTTGTTTAGCGTAAACAAATTAAATATCAATGAATCTGTAGTTGTTTAATTTTGCTTTATCCTTTGTTAATTTTCCATGAATAATTACGTGAGTGGTCTCTGCCAACGACGAAAACCATTTCTCCCGGCACCTCGGGAGAGTTGGTCACACGTCATGACTTCAGTTTTCAACCCGATTTACAGTAAATATTGTCTTAAAGCAAATATCGGCCCATTTGTTCTGATAAAATAAGTAATTTCTATATTAGTTTTAATAGCCATTTTACATTAGGTCGACCGCGTCTCCCAGATTTACCCTAGGTTTGTCTCGTAACAAACACGATTCAAGCCGCAACTATGCGACGGGGGTGAACCGCAAGCTCGAAGTTATTGGTTTCTAAAAAGACCCGCGCAAGGAATAGCAGGACAACTCCGGTTCACCGGCCCCTAATGGCATATCCATCATCCCCGAAATTGGCCGGCATTAAACGAATCTCGTCGACCACGGGTGTTCGCATGGCGAAGCCGACCCGACATTCCTCCGTATCCTCCGGGAAACCGCACGGGCGGGGCGCCGCGACGCAAGAAAGATCCGAATATCAATTCGCGATACAAAATGCCACGGCGCGGCGGGGAAGAAGCGAGTGAGTCTCAGAAATATGGCCAGCAGCCAAGCCCGAGTCCTTGATCCTAGGTACTTATCACCCCTTCTCGCACCCTCCGCCGCCTGTACGGCGAGTGTGTACACAATTTTGAACAACTTTCTTCCTTTTGTCGGGGATAGCTGCCGGCGATAAATTTCCCGCGGAGCTTTTAAAAGAAAAGAAAAGCGGCGGAAGACGAAGACCGGGAGAAGAAAGAGAAATGGTAACAGAGGGGGTTGCGGCGTTTGTAAGTAAGTTAGGGCAGGTTAGGGAACGTTAGGTAGGCGCAAGATCAGCTCGAGTTCCGCTTCCGACTTGTCAGTTGCGTCACGTCATGTCACGTCGCGTGACGGTGCGTCACGGTGCGTCAGGGCGCGCGGCACCTACAGATGCAATGCGGTTCCCGGGGCCATAAATCGTTCAAACGCCGCTCCAGCAATGGGCGCTGGTTACGTGGACGAAATGCAAAACCAATTGCACCCGAATTCTGCCTCCGCTACCTTTCGGACACCCTCTGCGCCATAGGTACCTGAATGATTTCTCTTCACGGCTTTCTCGTCTCGTCCTTCGCCGCCTCGAACGTGGGTCTGCTCTACTTAGTTCTCAACACGCGCCGGAGCATTTAGGCTCGGGCCATTTTCATTTTAAGGAACTTCAAACTGAACCACCCATCGACATTTATAACTTCATCATTTTGTCAGTAACCACTGTGGCAGCGATGTTCCTTGTTAAAAGTGGAAAGCGTTTGCTCGATACGTCATTCGTAATTCTTCTTCTCGAATCTAGAATTCGTCGTCTAAGAATTTAGGGAAAATTCAAAGGGAAACGGACGATTGGCTCGAGAGTAGTGGGGTCGGACGAAAATAACATTAAAATACGTGTTCGGGCGGGTGAGATCGGTGGCGACCGCGACGGTGGCAAAACGCTAACGTGCGAGCGCCAGCAATGAAAGCAAGAGAGCAGCAAGTGGCTCGTACGTCAGCCGGTGGCTCGTAAACGTCAGCGGTGGTGCTCGTAAACGTAAACGCGATGCTATAAGGGGGATGTAGAACGGCGCAGCCGGAGAGTCGCCATAACATAACAGTTAAAGAGATACACATAGAGAGAAAGACGATCCATTTGGCGGTTTAAACGCGGTGGTTACGCCGTCGTATACAACGAAACAATCTGCCGCGTTCCGTTTAATCCGTCCGCGAAATATCAGAGCTCGTCGGAACGCGTACTTTTTCCCCGATTTTCAGGAAATCTTTTCAATTCTTCACCATTCACACAGTCTTTGAGGAATTAACGATAGTACCTGTTTCTCCTGATGTATTGGCCCCACGACAGAATAATCAATTATATTGCCAAGAAATTCGAGTTCCGTCGGTTCCAGTACACAAATTACCCGCCACCCTCTTGGAGGAATTAATAAAGAAAACGAGGGAATCACCGGCAGTAGCTTTCCGCGACATTAACGCGACAAGCGAAATTTCCCGCAGCAATGATTCCAATTAAGGCAAAGAGTTTATCAATGGACGGGGATGAATAGCAATTAGAGGGTGCGTCGGGGCCTGTCGGGAGCGAATCAAAACGTAACGAGATAAACTCGCGGCGGGGTGGGTGGGTTTAGCGAGACAAGGATGCCAGATAAAGGCTTGGTCGCGTCGCCAAGGGGTGGCCCCGGCGTTATTGAATGCCACGAAAGGAGAGGCCGGCGAGTTTTCGAGGGGGTAGTGATTAAACTGAGGGACGGATCCTAGGGATCCGACCGAGTGGGCCGTGGGATCCTCTCGAGGTATCTCCGCGGACGCTGGGAGGGGTTGAAACAACGGCATTCTGTGTTTAATCATGTCTGACCAAGTGAGGGACAGTCGGATGGGGTGGAATTTGCATAGACGGGACTTCCAGTGCTCGCTACACAGTTCCGCCTGTGTTCAACGGAAGAATAAATTTCCGATTATTCTTTACTCTCTTCGCTTTTCAGATACATGTGATAAGATCGAAGCAATACGTGTAACTGTTTCTCCGCGGCCCCTGTTCCCATTGCACGCGAGGCGATCCATTCGCTTATTAAAAGTGTCATCAATTTTATTCCGAATTAACTTCACGTGTGCTGCGAGGAAATAAATCGCGTTAAAAGGAAGAAATTGTAATGATAATTGATTCGGGCGCCGCATGAATAATCGAGAACGCACGCCTACGAACCGTACTATAAATAACGATGGTAAATTACAAGAACAAAACGGAATCGGCTGCATTAACGCGCCGCGGCGAACGGTAGATAGGGTACCGAGCCTCGTGCTCAAGGAACACGATCGATCTGCGCGGGGTTGTTGTCGTTCAATTTTCGCGAGCTCGGGGCAAACGAGCAGCAAAAATACCGCGCAAAAAGTCCTAATTGCGCCTATAAGCTTCTACAAGCGGAGTTTCGCCGAAAACTTTCGTACGAAGGACGATAATTAGTTTCGCGGGTATCTCTGTTCCCGCCAGCGCCATTTTTGCGCCATTTTGGAGGCAGCGGCGAAGGGAGAAAGGGAGAGCAAGCGTAATATAAAAGAGAAGAGAGAGACGAGAGGGGTACACCGATATCTCAATCGCCGCGGCGCGTATAAAAACGGGCAATAACTTGCGACGCCACCCAGAAAGATGATTGCACATCGTGCGCCGCGCAAAAACAAGAACCCCGAGAAATGCCAAAATTATGATAATGATTCGGAGCCGTTTTCAGTTAAGACATTAGGGGACGTGTATAATTTAGACAAAAACCAGGCCCCGGTAAGTAAAGACCGCAAAGTATCGATTCGTGGCCGCTCACGATAATAAACTTTAATACATATTATGCAGATTGCGGTCCTGGCGCGAAACAACGGGCCGCGCCGCCTCGCGTCTACGCCTATGGGTTTCTCGCGGTGAAACGCCGCGCCGCGCCGTTTATCAATACACCACGGACGTAAGTAGAGGAAAAATTTCAGACCGTTCCCCGCCGTTATATAATTATTCCAACGTTCCCCTCCGCGATAATGCATAATGCAGCGGGCAACGGTAACGCCGCTTGCATTAAATACCAGCCGATCGATAAATTGGCCCCGTTCGGACGTGAAAAATTCGCGTGTCGAAGAAGTATTCGTCTTGACCCAAAGTACCTAAGCAAGTAAGTAAGTAATGTCGTTCGTAGATTCCACGGAAATAAAAGAGAAACATAGGTAAAAGAATCGCGAGGATTCAGAAATCCCCCACCGATTTCCACGTTAATCGCTTTTTAATGATCTCGTTGTTTCGCATCGGAGAGATGCGCCCTACCTTACGCGCGTGATTTTTATTCGAGGGACTTCCATTTTGAGGGGACGTTAGGCGCGCGCGGGCTCCTCGATCGGATCGTTTACCCCCGGAGAGAAAAATGAAATGCGCGCGACGTGCGTAAAGATTGGCAGAACCCGAAAGGGCAAGGAACGAGAAGAGGGGGAGGGAGCGTAAGAGGGGGCCCGCGGATGAGACGGGAGGGGCGGTGAAGGGGGAAGGGATGATGGTACCAGAAGGATAATAATCCGTAGTTTCGATCGAGATTATAGGCGCGGATAAATGAATAGTTTACGAGCAGCGAAAATGAGACGGGTAAAATATTAAACGCTCCCTATGGACGCGGACTGGAGGCTTTTATATACTGGTCGACTGTAATAAACCTCAATGTTAAATGTCTTTATTGCGTTTCTGGCCCTACGCTGCTTTATACGGTAATTGATACCAGCAAAGCTAAGGGCGAGACGCGCGCGGACTCGACTTGTCCGCAAATTACACGCGGCGTAGGTACCTATACCGCGCGCGCTAAAAGGACAGACAGGTATTTAATAACTAGCCTGGTAACGGCTTCATTCGCGGTCCGACAGTTGTAGCCTGATGTTCGCTAGGTATAATGCATTAATTTCGAGTTCGAGAACGAGTGTCAGTGATCAAAATTTTTTAATCCCAGCCAGGGACCTGGAACGAAATGTTTTTTCGTTTCGTTTCGGTTCAGTTCCGATAATAATAATTTCGTTTCGGTTAATATCGTTCCTGCTGAACAAATATTTCGTTTCCATCAGAACGAAAAACAAATTTTGTTCCGAACCGGTTATTTCATTTATAAAAAAAATAGATTTATATTGGATTCAACCAATAATCAGGTAAGGTTATGATTATTGCATGATCCAATCGGTGCAGGCAGGCAACTTTTTTACCGACACGAAACATGAGAAATACAAGGGGCGCGCTCAATTTAAATTTTTTAGCCTGAAGTGTGCAGAACGTTATTAACCGAAATTTTTATTTCGGTTATATCGTTTTCACTCCTGCAACAGGGTTAAGAATTTCGTTTCTGTTTCTGTTCCGGAAAAATATTTCGTTTTTTTCGTTTATCGTTTTCGTTTCTGTTTCGTTCCGGGTCCCTGATCCCAGCATCCCTTTTATAATCGCGGTCGAGCTGGTTCATCGAAATCTTTCGAGTTTGCACGCAAATTTTCAAGCGTTCGATCCCCATAGGGTAAAACTATACAATACGCCCCATTTGACAAAACGCCCCACCATTATTTTACGCACACAAACAAGGATGCATCGACGCGATCTTCAGATTCAAACTTGCCTCAGTATTATTATTGCGGCAGTTGTGGGCGACTGAGGCAAGTTCGAATCTGATGATCACGTCGATGCATCCTTGTTTGTGTGCGTAAAATAATGGTGGGGCGTTTTGTCAAATGGGGTGTATTGTATAGTTTTACCCTAAACGTATTTAATAATAAAAGAATATTGAGGTACTCGTATGAAACAGAAGTTATATCGAGAAAACTATCACCACGAAAAGAAGCTTCCCTTCTCGAACCCCGAAAAGAAGTTTAAATATTGTTGCGCGGCTCCGCGCATTGCGTGCAGATTTTTCTATCCGGCGGAGAAGAGGGGCCCAGCCCGGTTTGACATTTCGCTTACAAAGCAGCTCATCAGTCGCCCGACGTGTCCGTCTCGGGCGGCCGAACTGGACGAAGATTGAAATCGAGAAATGAAGCAAAATAAGCGTCGCATACCGTAGGTAGGCAGGTTAGGCGTCAACCCAGCGGGGATATCTGGCGCGTAAGTACACGCTGCGGGCATGTTCGTGACGCGGTCTGCAGCAAGAAGGAAGAGAGGAAGAAGAGAGATACCTACGTGTCACACAGACGCGCGTGTTCGTGTATCCGAAATGAATTGACCCGTGCGTGGTTGATGGACGTAGCGGGTGGCTCGTTATGCTTACAGCCGGCCCAGCAATCAAGAAGAATTCATACGAACCGCCTGACGTGTCGCTCATGATGGAGGCCCGAGCCACGTAGTCATCCATCTTTCGCGGTCTTCCGAGTGCATGCTTTATTCGAGGCTGACGCAACGACTCGCGCGCCTCTTTTCCTTTTCCCTCGGCAGTGCACGCGGATTGCCGAAGATTCGGACACCGAGCAGCACGCGAAAAGTGTTGGGGAAAATGTTTAAAAGGCGAAAGGGGAACGATAAACTCCTGACAACATCCCTCGATAAAACTCCTAGCGCGATGTATTCCTCCGTCGTCATCGGGCGAACGCCTCTGCCTTATCAATTATAAATTCCAGAAAGAAACCCCTCAGCATCGCGGCGATAACATTCATGTACGTATACGCCCGTATATACCTTTCTCTCAGCCAGCCGATTCTCCCGAACTAATTAATGGGCCACCGCCACGGGATGAGGTATAGCGCAGATTCTTTCCCTTCGAAGTTTCTTTCTTCGTGGTAGAGGGGTGGCTGGTCGTGCTGGAAAAGGTGGATGAAAGCGTCGGCTACGTCGGCTGATGGTGGTACGAGCCGAGAGACGAAGGAAGAAGGAGAGGGGGACGAGGGAGAGACGAGGAAAGGATGGTCGACGTGGCTTGGGGGAGTTTTTCTCGTTCCCGGCTTCCGTCTCCTGGGACGCGAAGCGCGAGGATCTTTTTGCTCGCCTCGACGGAGGATCAGACGTCCCACTTTATCTCCGCCGACCCGTTCAAGTCCCCTCCCACCCTCGCCCTCCTCCTTCTCCGCTACCGCCACCCCCCTTCTGCCACCCCTCTTGCCTCCTCCACGCTGGCCCCGTATCCCATGTCGGTTCTACCCCTCTTCAAGCTACGTTCTATCCTGCCGCAACCCCCGTTGCGCCTCGGTTTTCTACCCCAACGCTCCCTCCGCCCCTCCTACTCCCCCTACGTCAGCCGGAGCTATGGTTGATCACGTATAGGAGGAGCCCCTAGCAGCGCCTAGAGTGACGCGTCGTGGAGGAGCCATTTGTCATCCATCAGCACACGCTTCTAGCCCAGCGAGATAGGACGCCAGAGCCTGACCCAGCCTAGACCGATTCTATGCTTCCCTTATCTCTCTTGCTCCCCTTCTCTCTCACTCTCTCCGTTTAGATGCTTCCTCTCTGTCGCTCGTGACGTGAGACACATAGGGGAAAACACTGTTCGAGAGGCTTCCACAAAGCAGATCACGGATTGGGATTATGGGTCGAGAATGTTCCGTTGACGGACTGCTTTTCTGGGTCGACTTAGGTAAATAAGGAGGAATTCACGAGGTTTGTCATCGTGGGAAGGGTTTTTGCAAAGGGTAGACCGATTCGTGAGGGGTATCTTCTTATTGCAGATTAACGACAGGAAAGATGCAAATACAGTTTTGGTTTTTGATGCTTGTAAGGGACTCCCCTGGGTCGATATTCTTCTGTACCTACTCGACTCGTTTAATTCTCATCGAATCGAATAAATTCACCTCCACCCTCGTTTCATCGATTCTTAAGTTGTCCCCGTCTTCGATACGCGCGGCGTGTCCTCGTCATTTTAAAATAAATTAGAATCTTGCCAGGGGTTGCGCGAGTTGGAGGCGAAGAACGTGATCGGGGTAATTTATGAAAGCCGGAGCGGTTCGGGGGATGACGTCGCCTAAAACTCGCCGTGCTCGCGATCGATGTAACGAGCAATATGTATACAGCAATGCTAGCTCGAAATTGTCACGTCGTTTGTAATGACGATTCGATCGGATGGTTTCGCCCTCTCTACACCCTGCCGCGCACACCCCCGCCTTTATCCCGGCTCGAATGTGCACTGCATTCCTGGCTACGTCGTCCCTGGACTTTTGTTCTCGCCGGCTTATCCATGGATTTGTGACCACCGATCCGAGTATCGTGAACTGCCTACTTATCAGATTTATCTCACGTCTCCGCTGCTCACCCTCAACCCCTCTTCCCAAAGATTCTTCCGTTCTTTAATCATAGTAGGTAGTACGAATTCTCAGAAGAAAGCATTGGTAATGGTAGACGAAGAGAAAGCTTCAGCGATGCATTTTTACCAGCGTAAATTATAGATAGGTGTTCAAGTTTGCGCAAGGGAAATAAATAGGTAGAGTAAAAGTAGGTAAAAGTTCGCAGCGGGTAAGAGTTCGCACCAGACGAATTTCGTGATTTGAGTTGTGGCAGTTGCCAATGGTGATTGACAGTCAATTGTCAATTAAGGTAGAGTCACCAGTGTCGTATTGTGTAGCTGTGCTTCGTTTTGTTATCGTTTTGAATTCGTTAGTTCTAATATAATATTCTCATTTTTAGGAATCAATATTATTCCTATAAATTGATCAGTAAATATTTTAATTCTTATGTCGTTTGAAAGAGCTAAAATTCTTCTATTCAAAAGTGGTAATAGAAGTTTTCAATTCTCCTCACAGATAACAGGATTGATTAAACAATGTAAAAGTAGCTGTGAGGGGCAAAAGTTCGCACAATGCAGTGGGACAAGAGTTCGCATGCGATATCAGCTTTTGGTTTTTTTATTCATTTTTAATCCGCAATATTTTTCCAAAATACGTTTTTTGCCCCACAATAGGTACTCTACCTACCTACGCTGAGAAATTGCAATCTCTAGAAAACGATCGACTGCATATTAAATTTACGTTCCCCCGTAAAAACACCAATTCCACCCGAATTTTCTGCCCGCCCCTTAGCGACGTTCTCCCGCGATGCTCTCTCCGGAGTGGACGCGACGCAACGCTTGCAAACGGATCGGAGCCAGGCCATAATTTCTAATTAGCGATCGATACGAGGGGGCGCGTCGTCGGGAAGGAGCAGCGGTACCCGGGCAGCGCCGGAGCCATCCGTTAAATACACGGTTTTTTGCGGGAAACGGGAGGGCCGCGGGTTGGGGAGCGCGAAGCACAATGGATGATATAGGTATCGCCAATTTTTCAGCCGTCCGCCAGATTTTTCAATGTAACTTGAGAGCCGCTCCCTCGCGAGGTCCCAGGACAGAGGAATGGATGAACAGGCGGCGAAGAAGGGTGGCAACCGGGGGTCACCGGCGACAAGAACACCGGAGACAGCGGAGCGAGAGGGCCACGGAAGAAAAAGAGGCCAGGAGAGAATGGAGGGCCACGGCCCGGCCCGGCCGCGGAGAAGAGATAGACACCGGGAACAGAGGAGGCCAGACCAGTTCCTGTTCTTCTTCCCGGGGAATACAATAATGCCGGGAAAAAAGGTCCCTGCGAGATGGAAAGGAACGAATCCCGAGGTTACCGCGGGCTGCATCCGCCGCGCTAGGAAATCTGCCGGAGGGTTTCTCGAGGGTGAGCCGGGCCGCAGGCCTGGAGGGGATGTGCTTCAGGCATCGATGTCATTAATAAAAGTGTCAATGGTGTCAGTGGACTAATGTCGGTAGTCACTCCCTGGCTGGGTGGACGGGGTGGTGCGGCATCAGCCGACGTCCTATCCAAGTATTTCACCCTCCCCCGTGGCTCCAATCGTTTTCCGTTGCTCCTTGCCCGATAGCTTCTTCTTCTTTCGACTAAATTACCGGGTCTTATCGCGTGTCTTACGCAGAGATGGGAAAAAGAATGTCCCGTGCTCTGAATCGGTGGCAGAGGGAGATGGAAAATTATTTTCGTCTACGTTTGTTTTAAATTAGATGTCTCTCTCTCTCTCTCCCCTCTCTCCCTCGCGGCGAAAACATTCTCACCGAATCGAAAGCAAGGCTTTACTCAACGCCAGGATAGGAATGATTTCCCTTCGGGAGTAATTACTTTCGTTACTGAAACGCATTAAAGCCACACTAATGCTCTAAATATAACTTTCTCTTCGAACCCTCGTTCCGGCTCTTTTCCATTCCCTCGGTCACGGAAGTTTTACATTAATTTCCCCGGAACTGCGGAGCTCGCTGCGATCTCCAGCGCCGCGACCAGCTGTACAGGATATTCAAAATTCCATTTCACCGTCCATCGCGGTTTTCGAAAGGGATTACCTCGGTAGTGCTCAAGACCCCCGTCGCAGAACTTTAAATACAGCCTTTCCCGCTTGACTTTCTCCAGGAAATTGTTCTATTTCAATTTTACCCGATACGCGCATACGCTGGCAGATAATTGCAGACTTGGTAGCACGAGTGAAACAGAGGTCTAGAAATCTTTTAGGAACTGTTCGATCCAAGCGAAATCTTGTTCGATTCAATTATAGAACGACGCCCGTGGTGAAGGAAAGCTTCGCCGATAAGGGTGTAACGTATATCGGCGCAAAATGAAGGAACATGTTTGCAGATCGGAGGGGTGGCGCATAGGAACATCTAATAAGAACCTGGAGCTCATCCATCGTACGGTGGGGCACTCCGGGGGCTGTCACCGTGGGCGTCAGCGTACCATGGAGAAGGGGTGATTTACATAGTAATAATATCGGGACGCTGGGCTGCGCCACGGCTCCAGGGCTTCGAGTTTGAACCACCCTGTCTTAAACTTGTTTCCTAATACGCGTGCGACTACCCCTGCAGCACACCCTTCCCACGACATCCCGGTTGAAAAATTCGGATCGTTATTCTCAGAGAAATAAACTGTTACTTAATTCTTAAAAATCTTGCCAGAAATATAGAAAACATTGAACACTTCTGCCTTCTAGGTACCTACTTCAGCTTTGAAAAATACCAACTTTTTCTCTTCGCGTGTATTTTGGAGCAATCTTGGTTAATTGTACTTTGGCTTTGTGATAGTATTTGGTGAGAGGAAGGAATCTTGTTCGCGCGTGGCGGTCGAAGCTACGAGTATTCAATGGACCGAAACGCGGAAACAATATGGCGCAGAGAAACGGGGTCGGTTCTAAAAATACGCAGGAAAGGCAGCCACTTTGGCGCGAAGAGGGTCACCGATCATCTACGCCAATCGTCGGGGTAAGGAATTTCCTTTCAACCCTCGGCAGCGGAGCGTCGTTTCTCCGCGATGTCCCGCCGACGGCGCGGCCACGTCGCGCTTCTTTCATCCTCGAGGAATCCAAGAGTTATCGTCGTCGCCGTCGCCCGGAATTCCATGGAGGCCTCCGAGCGAACGAGCGGGACGGCCGCGGCGGGAGGGTCTATGCGAGAACACGGCCGAGCGTCGGCTGATTAGAATATCAAGAGGCGAGTAACAAGCCTTGCTCGGCATAATAAGCGGCCGGGGTAAACAATAAAAGGGGGCGAGAAAGAACGAAGGAGGGTTGCTGCCCCCGGTGCCCACGGAACAAAAGGGGTTCAGGGTACGAGTCGACAGACGCTTTGACGTCTTCCTCCACGCCCGCTCGAGCACAATGTTAATTAACGAGAGGAGAGCCGCTCCGGAGATCCCGGCTCTGCGTCCGCGATTCTCAATCAACGATGGTATTCATGAGCCTCCCTCTGCCCGCGCGAACCCGCTCTCTCAGTTATGCAAACTAAGTATAGAACGTTTAATGAACGAAAACATCGGGATGCTTGCGCAAGGCGGGTTTTCGCTCCTCTCGCACTTCTCGCAGAGTAGGTCTTTACCGATCGGTATAAGAGGCTGTGATATTAAACTATTAAGTAGGGACATATATATATAAAACAGGAGACAATAGCATTTTGACGTAGAACTACGTCTTTCCCCGCACTATATAGGTCTGCAACGGTTATGTGGGCCCAAATTGAGACTCGGATGTCATGAAATATGCAACCCCGATGCTCCGGTACTGTTCGCAAACGAAAAGGGAGAGATGATTTTTATAGCGTTAGATAGAGGATGGAACACTGCATCTAAAACTATATGCATCGTTATTATCAGTTGATTCTGAGGGAGCTGACAGCGTTGCGAAAATGAACGAGATTTGATTTGATTTCAGCTCGACGCAGGGAGCACGACCCGGCAGAATGTAGTATATAAATATATTCACAGCTTATTCGAAAAATGGAATTCTTTACATTCTTCAGCGAATCAATATGGCAGTGATACCATTGGATTCCTTATGTTTTTCCGATGAAAATCATACCAAATGTTATGTGAATCGAACTATTTTTGACGAAGTTAATTATACATTATGCAAATCAATTTTTCACGTGATTTCCTTAATTATTGTCCGAACTATGTCGTTCTTGGGATCAATTTAATCGGGAAAACATAAGGAATCGATTGGCGCCACTTTCGCAAAGATCTGATTAGAAATGCAGAATTTGAAATTCGCCGCTGCTTAGTGCGCAACATCGTATGACCCTGCTGGTTTTTAAGTTAGATATCTGGAGACCGTGGCAAAGCAACCCTTCTGCTCGGACAGGTTAGTAGAATTTCTAAGCTGCATCTTGCCATTATTTCGCCACTGTCGAGTTCTCGGTACAGGCGCGACACTATTGCGGTAATTAACTCCGACGACGGAGCGAGCCGCTATAGAACACGTTCCATGAAATGATCTACTGTGATGCGAGTTGCCGTCACAGAAACTAACCGGTGAAACCTGATTAGCTGATCCGTGACGTGTTGCGTCTGCGAATGCGCTTAGATTTCCACTCCACTCGTTTAGACCTCTGCCAGACTCGACTGTCCGTTCCCTGGTGGATCGCAACTATGTATGTACTCAAGGATTTTCGTTCGATCGGCGATAGGAAATCTTCCGAGAGCGATTTCGTTTGGTAATTGCACGGTACTCGGCAAGAGTCATGACGCGAGCTCGATCAGGATCAGGCCCAGGACACGGTGAATTTCATTATAAGCGAAAGGCTGCCGGCGAATCTATAATTAACGCGACTAATTGGCAAACCTGGATCAACCCGTGTGTAACATCCTGTGTACATAATCATCTCCGTACGAAGGACGCGCACGATAATTTGGCCGGTGCGCAATCTTATCCGCGATATCGACGCGCGTCTCCGTACAGAGGCCAGTTCACTCTGATTACAGATTCAGCCAGGCTGAAAATTACGCAGTCGATTCGGAGGGGAGGGTGGGGAGGGGGTTGGAAGAGAGCGCAAGTGGAAGAGATTGATAATACAACACGCCGTAATTTTCCCTATAAGATCAAATTACAGTCGGTGCCGAATTAAAGACTCGCAATTTTGCGCGGGTCTCGCGTGTTTATTCCCTCGCTGGAATGTATAAACGATTCTACTTTGCGGCGGATTTAGAAGCCGATTCTCGCGACCCTCGGCGACCCTCGTCGCCTCCTCCCCGACGTCGCTGTCCGAAGAAATGTTTGCCGCGTACGCGACCGATTTACGTCGATTCATGCCGTGTCTTCAAAGCAGCGGCCCCAACGAGCGCCGTTTACCGCCAAATTGCGGTCTGAAGGGCGAGACCTTGCGCGATTAACGTAACTCCGACTGCGCTGCACTTAGTCCCACGTGTGAGTCCGTATTATTAAAGGAATCTCTATGTACTACACAGCCTCTCGGGGATGATCACTTTACTAGTGGATTTCTACGGCTAATTCTCAAGGAAGAATACGATAGAGTTGCTCGAGGAGTCCTGCAGAAGTAAACGCCCAACTATAGTAGAATACCTATGTCTACTGTCGCCTCCATACACCCAACATATTTCTTTTCGCTGCTACAGAAAGGGCACGTTACTTATGGGATGACTTAATAACCGTTTAACCAGTGAGAGACGTTGACCGGTTGAGGAGCAAGCTTAAGCGTCGAGGCGGACATCAAAAAGCCATCACCCCGGCTGAGGAAGGGCCTCCAAATCCAAAGATACTAATGCCCTCCACCTTCCTCGCAGCATCCTTTCACGAATAGAGGTTTTTTGCATAACTCCGCCGTAGAAGCGTTCCCCTCTCGTCGCCGCCATCAGCACCCCCTCCCCGAATCGGTGACTTGCCATGTCTTGCGCTTCACCACCACCACCCCCTCCCCGTAGGACCTAGAGCGTCCCCTCTATCCGCTGTCCGCCAGCCGTGCACCACCTCCTTCTTCCCTAGCTCTTTCTCTCTCCTCAGCGACACCTCATCTCGCGTTTTCCGCTTGTCTCTCTCTTTCTATCTGCCAGGGCGGTGTACACGAGGCTGCGGCTAAGAGCAGAGCGACGTCGCCGACGCCACGCACCCCGACGTCGCCCTGACGCGCTCCACTGACGCTGCGGAGCGGAGATTAATGGCTTCGGACTCTGAAATCCTGGAAAATAAATAGCGGGGGCGCCGGTGGCGAGAGCGAGAGTCCTGCGGAGCAAGATGCGATCCTCTGCTTCCTTCTTCGTCTCTTTCGATCGCTCCTCTCGCTTCTCTCGCTTGCCTCCTCGCTCTTGGTCCAGGGAAAGGGACGCAAGGTGGTAGGGAGACGGGAGAGAAAGAGAGAGCAAGGCTTCCCGAGGGACCTGCCTACTGCTCGCTCCTCCGCTGCTCACCGCCATCGCTGGCCCTTCTTTGTGAGGAAGGACCTGAAGGTTGTCGAAGGGCTGACGCGAAAAGCGGCCGCTGTAGAAATTTATCCGAGCGGAATGCTTTTGTTGGCCTGCTTCGTGACGAGGAAACCGAAGGCTCTCCCGGTTTTTCCCTTTTTCCCGGCGACTGGGATTTATCGAACGCTTTGGGATCAACGCCGCTGATACGCTTTTGTTCCCAACAATCGTTCCCTCCACCGGAATCGCGCGTGATCCGCTCACCTTTGCCAACAATTTTCGGGAAAGACACGGAACCAAGTGGAACTTCTCTATGAAGCGCAACTGCTCGTTGGAAATTCACTATGCCATCGGCATTAAGGGGGGAGACCACTGTCTCGGTCCGAAAAGTCAGGGTATTTTGGGGAATTTCTTTCAACCAAACGATGCAAGCAATTCAATTTATTGCTTAGTATAATTAATATGTACATATTGATAGGTAAAAAAAAACAATTTTTCCAATCAAATTCATGAATTCATTTCCTGTATACTCTTCGTCAAAATTTGCGCTGCGGCAAAAACATGCTTGTCGCGTTGACAGTCCCAGGCCATATGGTTAATCGGAATTAAAAAAAAACAATAATATTTAGAAACTAGAAGCCTACCTCTATTACGTGACGATCAAAAATGTCAAAATTGTAAAAAATAACAAAATGGCGGACCACTGAAAAAAAATAATTTTTTCTTGGGTACAAAGTTAGGGAATTGTTGCTAAAAAAAATAGAAGCAGGTCGAAAATTGAAAATGTCTGATCGTCACGTAATAGCGACGGGTTTTCCGTACAATAAATGTCCTTGATCATGCCAATTGGACGTATAGTTTTCTCTGTAGACTGTCAACGCGGTTGAAAAATGTCATTCTGAGGAAAACGCGTTCAAAGTTCCGCGTGGCTCACAGTCGCGCGTTTGACACCGCTTCACGAAAAACACCATATCTCCATCAATTTTGCGAATTTCTTCATAAAATTCGGAGATAACATTCTTGAAACATACGTCTTTCAGAAAATGTAAAAAAAGAAAATTTTCAGATTTGAGACAGTGGTCTCCCCCCTTAATCGAAATCGATCTAGAGACCGACTGCATACCTGTCCGATACTCGAAAGTCGCGGAGGAACGTGTGAAAATAGCCATTACGCGGCCGAGTCGGGGTAAATTATATTAAATACTAAATAACCGGTGGAAGACCACGGTCTAATTGTTGCGTCGTTTGCATAATGCCTGGTCTGTAACTACTCTCTTCCTTTCGCCCCCTTGCTCGTTCCTCCCTATCCTCTTTCTCTGTCCTCCTGGTACCCTCTTTAGTAGCCACTCCGCGTATCTCTTCCTTGCATCCACCTCATCCTATCGACTCTCCATCCCTCCCCTCGCCGGCCATAACCCCGCTTCCCCCCGTAGCTTCGTCGCAACGCCAAAAGATTAACTGCTAATTCTTCCTACTGCAACCAGTTGCTACTAAATGTGGATGGAGGTTGTAGAAATGTCAAGGAACCGCAAGTATCGTAGGGGCGTTAACGAGGATTTCTCTCGCGGCTCACCGATGATTAATGCTGCACGCGAATAATCGCGATCGAGGTTTGCAGGATGATTATCACGGGCGAAATCTTCCTCGAGGAATGTAGGGCACCCTGACGTTTTCACTTCAGCTACGTAACGCCCTTTAATGCATACCTACCCCAGAAAAATTAACACTGAGGATAGCTACAAATCCAATTTGTAAGAAACTGACTAAATTAGGAACATGATCGTTAGCTTCGGTGGTAAAACGACTAACAATAAGATAATTACCTAACGCTAGGAAATATTTGGCTTCAGCTGTCAGGGATAGGTGCATGGGAAGCCTGAAAAGTTCTAGGAGACCGTAAAAGGAAGCCTCTCTCTCTCTCTCTCCCGTCTGTGTTCCGCGCGCAGATCTTTCGTCCGCTGTCTCATTTGAGCCAGCCTTCACCCGGCAACATTCTCCCTCGGTCATCGTCTAGTCACGTTTGCGCGGTAGCTATTTGCGAGATTAGGTACAACGAGGCGCTCTCGCTAGGGCGCTCATTAACGAGCGAACGAAAGAAGAGATTATCAACCGACTGAGCGTAACTAACAACAACGCGCCGTCCAATTTGAGAAATGGCTAATTATACGCCACGGATACTCGTCCACCGTGTGCTCGCGCGCTTCTGTTCTCTCCTCTCCGGTGGGTGCGCTACTTTTTCGCGAGCGCGACTAATTACTCTGAACGACTTCGATCGCCACCGTTGTCGCACCGTCGCCAGCGCGAGATTAATCGCGATACGTGCCACGTCGAAATTAATTACACCGCGTACGCGCGCCCTCCGACGCGTACCTACCCTCCTCGAAAATCCACCAGCAGCGAAAGCGAGAGGAACAAGAAGAATTCGACGTCTTGAAGCAATAAAACCAACCGCGTCCCTTCACCCCTGGCTAATTTATTATTCAATCCGTACGAGACTGTCCCTGTCCAACCCTCTAATCTCAGCGCAATATCGAAATACGGTGAAAACATTCGGCGGAGATTACTACAGCGAGGATTCTCCAAGGACCGCGGCGAGTTGGTCGCGGCATTACATTCCTGAACGATGATTTTCGTTCCTGCACATGGCGAACCGACAGTGGAGCGACGTGTTGGGATGAGGCTGGGGGCAGGGGGCTAGATTTGATTCGTAGGGGGATAGAACGGATCGGGTATGGTGTCTGCCTCGACAGACACGGGGGAGATGGCGGTGTGCAGCACCGTACCAAAGCAATATCCATAGGAACACCCCGTGTCAGAGGGAGAGATGCAGAGACGTGCAATCAATCACGAGGGACCCTGCTGCCACGTTCGTGGCCCTCGTATCAAACGTAACGCACGGTAAACATTTTTAACTTTGCCACGTTATTAATATTCGTTGCGCCCCGGGAACCTCTCCTCCTAACCCCCATCCCTCTCCGCCCCGTTTCTTCCCTCGGTATTGCGTCCCGCGTTTTTGTTAATCAATTTGCCGCCGTTCGCGAAACGGCTACCCTCGACCAAGGGAAATCGTCGCCTGAGAAGACGGTCTTCCTACCGTTAATTCTGTCGATTCGAAAGGATTTTAATGTTCTGTATTAGGTAAATACGTCCTTCGATCCTTAATTATATTCTGTAAAAATTATATTCTGTGTAAAAATATTCTGGCGTTAGTGTCCAGGCACCAAGTAAGTATTTAGCTATGAATAAAGTGACGAGGAACGAACATTTTCGAATTTTCGAGTTCTTCCCATTAATTATCAAGCTTTCAACCGAAACATCAAAATGACGGAAACGGTGGATATTGTAATTGATATTAATACCTGCAACGCGATATCGCATAGGTGCGCTTTCAATTACGCGTCCAACATACTCTCGCTAGGATATCACATTAGACGTAATGCACAGGAAATGTTTTTAACTCTACCGCGTTATTAATACTCGTTAGAGGTCTCGACTCCGGCCCGTCCGCTCTCCTCCATATTAACCTTTTTGTTGTATTAATGCGCATTCCACCGCGCTAATCGCAATAATGGAAATTAATAATCGGCCAGTCGTTAGCGTCACGCACAAATAACGATTATTTACGCCGAAAAATTCGCGTGGTTCCCGAATTAGGGGAGGTGGAAATTGCGTTTTCGCGTCCACCTGAAAAAAATCCAATTAAAATCTGTTATTGCTGTTGCAGGTACCTACATTTCCTGAACCCACTTAGCCCTCCTCTGATTGCAAATCTAATAAAGTCATTACATTCGTTCTAGACTGAGAAAATGAAGGATATTATCGAAGCGAGGACGTCCCGAATTTCGATAAACTGCTTTGTCTCGACAAGTCCAGCAGGATGGCAATAGATCAGAGAACGACGGAAGCGCTCGGCAATATTTCCGAGCGCTTCTCCTCCCTGTGTATTGTAATTATTAGACGCACTCGATACTACAAGGGCCGACAAAATGTCAGATACAAATATCGCCCCAGCACGAGGCACCACGTTATCGTTCCATATTGATGCAGACAACGTACCGATCAGTCTCCCCTCTCTCTGCCGCTCCCCTAGCTCCCCTATCTCCTCCCCTGTTTCTTGCACAGAGGAAACCTCGTGCCATTAAGTACAGCTACACCCACTCGCGCGTACCTACACAGAATCGTTTTTCCTATCCACGAGCGCCTATGCTGACAAGTTGTTCAATGATCCAGCCGAAAGAAAATGACGAGGAACGCGGTGCAAACTTCGAGGTCGTTTGAAAGTCGATTCAAGCTTAATTAGGGGACTGTGGTAAATTGCTAAATTACGGTAGAGGTCGCCAGGCGATGCTACCGGGACGCGGTGCTCTCTTTGTGCAGACCACAGGAATGCACGCGGCGGATTTGGCACCAGGATGAACGTCCTAGAAGTCCCTGAAATTTCCTTCAATTACCAGAGCCCAGAGAGGAACCGTGTAGCTGTCGCGGACGTATAACAAGGACCACGTGTGCAAGACAATTCTCGATGGTTGTTACTGCTACGGGCCCGTTGCACCAAACGACAAACAACAGGATCCAGCTGCCGCTGTTTCTGCCCACGCAACGGCCAACAAACGTCAGAACTGTAATCCGGATGAAATTAAAGCGCGGAATTAGCAGTGTCAGGTAAATACGCCGAGCCGGTCGCGACATTTTCGGCGGCGATAGCGCGATAAAACTTCATCGTTAACCCTTTCGGTGTGATAGATGATCCGCAAACAGTGTTAATTCGAGCCTTTGCAATTTTTCAGACACCTTTACTGCAGGGTGAAGATGAAAGAGGAGAAATGTGTACATCGGTTCGAGTGTCGAGCCACGTCCGCGATTAAAACTTAACTACGATACCGATTATGTAATTAAAAGGGTATACGTGGTTAATTGGTAGGACAGGCTAACGAGCTTTCTAAAAATTCCCGAAGATAATTGCGCGTGCAGCTCGCAATTATCGGTGGTTCGCTAATTACGGGCTAACGCGCATCGTTTCTCTTTTCCAGCTATTACCAGAGTCGTCGCGGAAAGCGCACCGTGCACCAGAGGATTCTCCAAACTTCCTTATCGCTCTGCCATTGGATTCGCACGAAATTGGAACTCGCGGCGAGAACTTTGACGCAACCGTGGCCTACGACTTCACACCCGAACTTCGAGTAGATCGGTGCAATCGACTCTGGTGTAGTATCTGATCTACCAGACTCCTCTAGCAGACGATTCTGGGAGTTCCATTTCTTTTTCAGGGGAGTGATCACCGTTGATAAGATTTATAGCGTCGGGTGCTGGGTCTTGTGTGTTATTAGAGACACCAAGCTATGTGCTGATTTTAGTTACTTTGTCGAGAGGCATGAAGGACGTGCAGAAAGGTGCTGTCAAACTATGGGGGCAGGCAGCACCCAACAAAATAAATAATAAAGCTGCATAAACATGGATAAGAAAAATCCAAGTGTTACTTTTGTGTTCAGCATATGTTCAAAGTGTTCAAAAGAAATGTTACCTACTCCCTTCAACGATGTTACTCGTTTCCTTTATTTATTACTATGTGTATCTACCACCGGTCTCAAAGAAGTCGGAAGCGTCTCAATCCCTCGGACGTCCAGAAGGTTTACTTTATTAATAGTTACGTAATTACGGTTCACACGACGAATGTTTTCGAAGGCAGGATTGAGTTATACCCTGATGGCGCACAGAACCATTTACGCAGTCATTAAGGTGTCATTAATCTTGCCCTCCGTTTTATGCGCGACAACGGGGTGATTGTTAGAACAGGTGCTACTTCGAAAGAGAGCAGGATCATTATCCGAGCATATAGAATCGCTGGCCCATGGATTAAGGAATCGATGATCGGAATATTTAATACCGCGATGCTTACGCAGATGTGCGATTAAATTCGCGCACATTTTACTTGAAGATGGAGCGTTTGAAGACAACAGAGGAGCTCGTTTCGTGAAGACGAAATTCCATTAATCTTGTAGCATGATTATTTTTCAGGGAGCATTCACGAACACTTCCACCCTATTTTGATTGCATTTATTCTCATGATCTCGAGGTATTCGTGACGGCTCTCCTTACGCTCGACCAGAAATTTAAGGAGCTTTAATTAACACATAGTGATCTCGTTAACGCACCCCAGAATTACTTAATAAACTTCTTTCAAGCGTTATTGCCCGTATTCTTTATCCGGCGCTGCGATTAAGCGAAGAAGCACTGACCTAACGCAAGAGCCTTTTATATAGAGAGGAGGACACGCGTTCTCTTCTATTTCCGACTGATTCCAGTGCCCCTTTCGAGGCGATCATTCGGTTCTCTAAACGGAATGGGACCGAAACTACGCTAGCAGCCGCGACCCCATTGTTCGTGGGCTCGGTTCAACCGAAACGAACGAAACGAAAGGAGAAACGCCGAAAATATTCGGTGAGAAGCGTAAACGGGCTGCCATTTGTCAGCGAGACGACTCAATGTCCCGCGGACGTCTTTTTAACTTGTGCCATCGCGGTTGGCCCGTGGAATCCGCAGATGTAAGATAAACGACGGAATCGAAAGACAAATAAACGCTTTATGGCACGGCGGAACTGTCGGTGAATGGGTCCTGTGATAGACATCGCAATGAGAAATCGTTCCGAGTGTCCTTGAGGGACATAAATTCGTTTGTAACGCGATGCTTCTACGCGGATCTGGGTGCCAAGATTCAGTTCTCGACTGCAGTGGAGCGAATTACTGTGCTTCGCGTCACGGCTAACTCTTTTCAAAAGAGAAAGGGGAGGTAAAGACTATTTGCAGAATTTGAAACTGCATTCATAATTTTGAAATAGATGTGAAGAGTTTCGTTCGGATTAGGTCTGTGCTTGTGGCTGGGAGAGAAAGTTGAGAATATTGAATGTGTTGAGTTCTGCTCGTTTCAGTGAGTCGAGATAAGTTGATAACTTCTAACAACACACGTAATTAATACTAATGGTAATTGTAGCCTAGGAGCCGTAAATGATAGCAAATACTATATAATTTAGCAAGATGAATGTTCCTTATTATCACTTAGGTTCTTGGAGTCAATGGATAATCATATGCTAGCTTAATAAACGCATTGTACATTACGAACGGAGGCTTACTAATTAAAGTATACAGCGCGATTGTAGCACAGTTTGAGTAAAATGAATTTATCTTTTGCAATGGTACAAGTATTTACAACTTGTAAATTAATTTATTGAAGAATGAAAGTTAAGGTTAGAAAAATATGCAAGGTTGACTATATCGTACCATTTAAGACATTTTACGTTATATTTCATATTTGGTACTAATTTGAACGCAAATGATTATTGGAGATTGTAGCTCCATCTTTTAGGCACCTACTATTATACGCTTAACCTTTTGTTCCAAACAAATTAATTTGTTATTAATCGTTTTGTCACATACTGTGACAGGTGCGATTTAGGCAACCGGTCTCCTAAATCGTACCTTCACTAAAAATAGTATTAATAACAAATAGAGAAGACAATATCAATTTAAATTTTATAATTAATGTAATATGTGCTTAAAATGAATGTAAAATATTCTACATTACACCCGCTTTTAGATTAATACAAAAATACAGGACAAAATTGCATTGTTTGATTATTATCAGCTAAAATAAACTGGTAAAAAGTTACATCAATCATACCAGATTTTTTAAATATTTATAGCACGCACAAAATAGGGTGTAAGCTCAAAAGGTTTTGTTTCTATTTCCTATTTCGCATTTACTTGATATTTTTATCATCAGATATCGTTTATATTCACTAAATACTGAGAAATTGATGAAGTACGATTTAGGTGACCGATATTGGCAACTCTCCCCTATGTATTAAAATCTTCAAAACGACAACAGCTCGAGTTAAAAAAAGGAAAATTAGCGATAGGAAAATATCGTAGGTATCCATAGGCGATAAGTAGTATCCGCTTGAAAAAAATGAATTAAACCGCTGTGCACCTGCGGTAGAATTTATGCGTCGCGCCCAAGTCACGCGTATAGTTTCTTGTAAGAAATTACATGCATACTTGATGCAACAAGATATTCATTCAAGATGGCCGACACCATAACGAAGCCACAGGCTCATTTTCACACAATACACTATTTACTTCATTTCATCGAATAATTAACACCACGCTAATAATTAATGCCGCACTTTAAGCTTAACAACCTGGTGAATTAATTTAAACGAACGCTTAAAGCCTCTCGCGCCCTATCATCTATCGTCGCTTCAATTTTCCTCTGGATATTCAATTTGCACGAAATCGAGCCGGCCGATCTTGATTCTCTTCGCCATCAACCTGCCCTCTCGCCTCGTCTGTTACTCGCCTCCATTGATCACAATTAATACTGTTTAAAATTCTTAAAATGTAACTTACATCCTGGTACCTATTCAGACACAAAGAATTGTTCAGAAAGCTAACAGTCTAAACTCTCTACCAATTACCTAAGCCAGCCTTATCCCCGACTTAAAATAAAACAGTATTGAAACTCTTGGAAAATACTTCTAAATCTTTCGTCATCCCCTTAACCAGGACCAACCCATCAAGAACAACAGAGGAATGTCCAAGCACTCGAAATTTCACTCACTTTGAATACTTGGCATCGAATGCAGCTCAGCTGGAGTTTTCCAAGTAACCTCGCGACCCAATCTTAAAGTACCTATATAATACCTAACCCTCGACCAAAAGGCACCACTAGGTAGCCACTCAAGAATTCGACCGAACCAATTGCCTTAACGTTTGCACGTGTTCCCTTTGTCCGCCAGTTATGCAAGACGTTTCGTGACAAGCCCCAGAGGAGTTGCACGATGCAACCTTCTCAGGCCTGTTTCCGGGCTCAAGGGCAAAGAAAAGTGGCATTGTTCCAGTACCTACGAGTTACACACGTGTCACGGTAAGGTTTTCCTTCGAAACTGGAGCAATTTATGGGACCCGAAGATCACCGCAATATTCGGGCCACGGCGTAGCCAACATCTGGCTTTTTTCTTGCCTTGCCCTGGCCAGCGCGATGAAGCATCCTTGCGAACCACGACTCATACCTACACTCCAGAGGGAAATAAGGATTTATGTCGGGCAATTCGAGACTGACTGACTTTTACCGTGGCCATGTCCCGAAGAAACCAACTTCTGGAACTGGTCTTGCGTTCTAGCGATCGCTAACGTGTCCTCCGAGCGGTAATTGCGCCGCTGTTACCTTACACGACGCGGCGTTTATGGTTGCGTTGCATTTATGGCGATATTACGGTTGCGATTCAATAGACCAAACACAATTAGTGAAATTAGAAAATCGTTGCGAAGGTAATAAAGCGGGGAGAGTGGAAATTTCCATGCTTTCAAGGTTTCTGGTACCTGCAACTTTCTGCTGGCATTATTTTCGCGAGATAATATTATTCGTGGCGCTCTAATAATCGCTATTTAATCTCGGTACACGGGGACCAGTTGCACCGATATTGTCCGCTGAAATTACGAATCGCGCGTAATACGAATTACCGCGGCGTTTAAAGCTGTTCGTTCGACGTTTAGCTCCCGTTTAACGCGAGTTTATCGGTAGACTGGTCAGTGGCTGAATTTCAGAACCTCGCACAGCCTGTTTCTCCGTCGCTACCGAACACGAGTCGCTACGATCAGACTCGCAAACGATTGGTAGGTATACAGGAAAGAAGAATAGCGCAATATTGCATGCAATTGCAAAAGGCACTCACCAGTTTCTGCGACAGCGGCTCGAAGAGGGCAGAAAGTCCAACCGCGTCACGGCACGTTGCTTCCTCGTCCGACGTGAGACGTAAACTGACTCGTCGGCCGCGTTCGGGCTGTGTTTCTAAGCTGCTCTATAAGAAGTTTATTGCTCTAACGCGATAAAAAGGATTTTCTCGGTAGCCGAAACGTCAACAACGATCGTGCCAATGTGATGTTGCGACGACGTGTCAAAACAGTACTGTGATGCCAGGTAAAGGCATGATGGATTGAAGCGATTTCAATAACGATTTTTTTTAAGTTTCGTCGATTATTGCAACATAGGAAAAAGATTTGTATTTGCTCAGGTTTATATTCAGTATTTAAAATGATCAAGTAGGTGTTTAATCTTGTAGGTAGGTATGATAAAAGTAAGAAAGGAGGAATAAGTAAACATGAGAATGAGTTTAGAAGCTTAAAGGGGGACCCCACCCAGAAGCCACTAAAAAGTTTGGGATTTTTTTGTTCGTATAAATACAAATATTGGGCTTGGATTTTTAACATAGTTTTAAAGCAATCTTTATTTTGCTAGAAACAAATTTTTTTGATGGAAAATTGTACAAAATGTCTTTCCGGAGTACTGCAAAAAAACTGGTTCACACTCCTGGGAATGACTGGATTATCTGAGAAGGAAATACAACAAAGACATATAAACAGGAATATATTATCTTCCATGTAACGTAGGATTTTCTCAAAATTCGAATTATTTTGGAAATTGTAGCAGTTTGAAGAATTTACATTAATTTTTTACGTCAAAATTTGCTTTGAAATGCTTGTAAAAAGTCGAATAATTGAAATATCAATAAAATCCTACGCTACATTGGACAGAATATATTCCAGTTAATATATCTCTTTTGTATTTCCTTCTCAGATGATCCAGTCATTCCCGGGAGTGTGGGCCAGTTTTTTTTTGTAGTGTTCCGGGAAGAAATTTTGTTCGCCGGCATTTGGTACAATTTTCCACAAAAAAAATTTTCTATCAAAATAAACATTGCTTTAAAACTATATAAAAAATCCAAGCCCAATTTTTTTTATTTATACGAACAAAAAATTCCCAAACTTTTTAGTGGCTTCTGGGTGGGGTCCCCCTTTAAAAGGTTTTAGTCTAGAAGTTTTAAACGCTTTAGAAGCTTCTATTATCACTTAGAAAGCATAGAATCCGTATCAGAATTTCGATGCGGATTGATCTTATTAAGACAGTGAACCGAAATAGCCCATAGAACGTCATGCAAGAAATAGCAATCGTTATTTACGAACTAACTAAATTTTACAAAGGAATATCGAAGCATAAAACTGACACTAAAATGTTCTATGGATTTCCTTTAGAGTTTAGTAGATTTGTACTGAATCCAAAAAAAATCATAAAGACCACGCGCGTAAGTGAAGACACTCGCAATCTGTCACCCCCGAATTTAATCAAAGCCTTATACCGCGATAAAAGACGAAGACCCCGCGAATATCATCGAACGGGACTTAAATCTAAGTTACCTCTGCGGATCCAAGCGTTGCCGAGCTCTATTGGGACCCACGGCCCACGAGACTCCTTCCTCCGCGCTAACTCAAGGGGCCCAATTCGGTCAGCGAAAAATCGGCCACTCCCGAGCCATAGGGTCGCCAAGTAGGCCCGCACGGTGGGTCCAGGAATATCCCAAGGAACTAGATAATCGAACGAAGGTACGGAAAACGGCGGAGGTAAGGTGCTGCAAATAAAAAAAGAAGAAAAAAGGAAGACATCGATCGGCGTCGTTCGCGGTTCGGCCGCGAAGGTGGCAGCACCTCGCCACGCGATTTCGCGTCGGCGGGGGCAACCAACCATCGATGGCCGCATTTTTCCCCCCTTTTTTTTGTTTTTTTTCGCCCCCCTGTTCCTCTTGTAGTTGGCAGATTAGGCTAATGCGATGGACCAGATGAGATATGGGCCAGCGAATCGGAGTTCAGTGTTGGCAGGGCAGGGGCGTGACTGTACCCTGGAAACGGCCGTGCCCCGGGCCACAGTCACGACGTGAACTAAGTGCTGGGTGGAGCCCCGTCTAGGCACTACCTACTCGATGGAACCATCATCCTCTCCCTCGAATGTCACGGGGCAACCTAATGGCTGCCAGCCACCTCGAAAACGGCGCCAATTTCGAAACCGTCTCGCGCCCGCTTTGCTTCACGCTCTCCAATTCACCGTGATCCTCATCAGCCCACGTGGTCGCTTGTCTTTAGGATCGCGTTAAGAATGCAGCTGATGATGCTCTGATGACCATAGGATACCTTTCAATCCTTCTGGAACATCTTCATCGCTAATACTTGTGCTTGTAAATGGAAGTGTAAACTGTGGAGCGATGGGAACCGTAGTTTCATCATCATGACGTGCATTACGATCTTCCAACCCATGTATAGTGGAGTACAATGACAGCACTGTAATTGAAATCGTAATTCATGGGTATAATGAGCGATTATCTGGGTCGTGTGAATGTTTAAAGCGTTTAGAGACATCTCCTGATGTAATAATTCTGTATTTAGAGATTCAATCCTTTTTTTATATTTGGCGCATTATTAGTCTTCTTCAGTTTCGACAGATTCTTCTTCCTTACAAGTGGAATCAGTTCCCATGAAGTGTTTATAAGTGTTCTCATCGCTGCATTCATTATAAGTCTGATAACTTTGCTCCAAAATCCGTTCCAGTTAGCAAATTCATCCTCGAAGGTCGATACTCCCATCTAATTGCCAATTAAACTTCATCAGCTTTGGGTGGGATACTTTAATACCCAATTGGTTCAGGTCTGCAAGTGCAGGCTGGAACTTAATCCCAACCATTATCGTGAGTGCAGGTAAGTCGTATCAAGATCTCGGCTGACCAGTGTTTAGAAACATGCGAGGTGTAGATACTCCGTCACCTGAAACAAGTAAAATAGGTATATATTATTATTATTTCAGCGTTGCAAACTTAATACACAGTCGTTCAACTAATTTAGAGTTGCCTGCTTAATGTATTTTTTCTCAATGCAAACCACAGTGGCCTATATAACGCAGCTAACGCGTGCTACGACAGAACATCAACGTTATCGTCGCACAGATCGCGAAAAGATTTATCGCCAGATCAAGAGATTACACCCCGAAACTCGCTAAGTTAAACAAATTCATTCTCCAGAAATGACATCCCTGTCCAACTATCAATCAAGCTGCGTCAAAGCGCGAGAACACCTGTCACCTGATTCCACCCCCGAGTGAAAAATCAACAGAGAACATCTACGATTCTTTGAACCAATAGCTCGTTACGATAACTTCGTCTTCGCAAGCAGATGAGTGAAGCGAAAACAAAGCCAGGAAAGGGACCATCGTCAGCTCGCGCAAACACTTTTCAGTCGATCGAGCTTCCCGGATATTTTTTTCACGTCCATTCGCCCGTTTCAATCCCCCGCCGGAGCCCGCTCCTCATCCATCTGCCTACCGATATTCGTCCGGGAGCACATCTCTCGGCCACTTTTCAATTTCGCCCGACGAATTTCCAACCCCCTCACTCTACCCCCGGCGCTGTTCCCAATCTACACGTCCAATTCACCGGGACATAAATCGGAGGAAGTTTTTATTATTTACCGGTTTTTCCTTGTTTTACAGGTAGCAAGGTCGCCCGCGGTGTCGAGCATGGGATCCGCGCGTCAACCGTCCGATGGGTCAAGGAGAAAGGGGTTGAAAGCTGGACGAGACGAAATTACCAGCGACGGCAGAGGCTCGTCTCAACCCTCTCCCACCCCGCTACTCGCCCCTCATGGGGATACTGCACCAGTGTCATCGGAATATACGGTTAATTGCGAGGATGTTTTGTTGGCCTGTCGGAACTCGAGACCATCTCCCCTTACAAGGTTTTGCATTTAGCCTTTCCGTATCGACGACACGTACAGCACGAAACTCCGCGGGACTGGGGGAAGTTCAACCTCCCCCTCGACGGCTCCTGCCGGCTAACTTCGCTTTAACGCGTTAATAGACGGCCCCGTGTATCGGTGAAAGTTGCATTTACAGCTTGAGTTTCGGGTGACAAGACGAAGGGACCATAGGCTTCTTCGACGATCGCTATCGCGTCTGAGAAAGAAGTTGCGTTGGCTGTATACAGGGTGATACTACTTACATAGAAGCTACTCCCTTTGTAAGCTCGTTAAGAGGGAAGAAAGCAACGCGTGAGAATTTTACAAACTTCGTACGAAATGGACCCCAAAGGTGAATTGTAATTTTGATCAATCGAACGTGAGATTTTATCGGCGGCCAATGATCGAATAATTCTCGCAACGATTGATTCGTTAATTAAGTCGTGGATACACTTTTGCACGCACGCGACAGGACGTATTAATCGCCGAACGCCGGAGGTCATATATTGTTTGTGACGCTTTAGACGCAAACATTGATTGCGAGAGAGACGCCGGCGTCGCTCGGCGGTTTGCGGGGGAGAGACGGTGCTCGGGGGAGAGAACGGCGGTGCTCCCGGGGGAGGAAAGGAAGGAGAGGGGGCGGCGATATTATTGATTTATGTCCCGTTCTACGTTATGTATTCCAGCTCCTCCACACCGATACCGAATGATCCAACCCCGAGATGCAACCTTCTCCTCGCTTTCAGCTTTTACTTCCAAGCATTTCGGCGCTCGCCACCCCTTAGGTCTGCTCCCGTGAAATACGAGCTTTTGTCGCGAACACGCGATGACGAGACACCTGCTAAGTTCCGGATATTAAGGCGGCGACTGTTCGTGCAGCAATATGGTGTGCGTTGAAATACTATTTCGGTACCGATTTCAGCAGTTACCCTCTATTATCTAATTGCGCCACAGTCGTCGGGTCTATTAAACAGTAATTTAAATTATCTATGGTTCAGAGACATCACTCAAACTCGAATGGGTATCATACTTTCGTTAACGCTATCGTATCAGGAAAACATAAGTTTTATTTAGGTTTGTCAAGTACCTATCGGTGGAAAACGGCATTAAACAATCGCGAGTCCTTGACAATTGTCTGGGTTACGACGCGGAGCCGTTAGAGCGTAGCAAATCGAAAGCGATGATCGCCAGGCAGACGTGACGGAAGTGCATCGCGATCATCGAGCCTCCCCTCGTCGCGAGAGGGACGCGATATCAATTATCTTCGATACGAATTACGGTTTCACGAAGCGCTGCGCGCCGATGGCGGGGGTTGCTGGAGGTTGTGCGTGCCGGAAGTTACGCCGGGGATGAGCAGGTGAGGGGGAGCGCGAAGATAGGGGCAGAGAGGGTGGCAGAGAGTTAGAGGGACGGAGAGAGAGAGATCGACGAGAGGGAAGCGCCGAAAATTGATGTATTCCCTATGCAAAATAGCAGAAGCACGGCGCTAGTAGTAGCTGGACAGCACGCAACCGGGAATCCTCTATGGCCATCGTCTCCCTCTCTCCCTCTCTGTCACTTTCTCACTCACTCTCTCTCTCTCCCTGTCTCTTTCCCCCTTTCTGCTCGCCTGTCTCGCCTTCTACCACCATCAGCGGCTCCGTCACCTGAACAGAATCGAGAGCGGTATAGGAGCAATTAACACTCTATTAACACTAACGACGCTCATACATAACAACGGTGCCGCAGGGATTGAATTTATGGTCTGTTAATGGGGGTTACTTTATGCGTTATGCAGTCGTACGCGTCACGACGCCGCGCCGGCCAGTGTCGCGTAAATTTTGCGAGACCCGCGATAGGGTTCTTCGCTTGTGAAGGAAGACGCGTGGGATTTCACGCTGGAATTCACTGTTGGCGGAGCTATATCCAGTCCTCTGGGCTGAATTCCCCTCGGTAAATCATGATTATAAAACTCTAGATAGGTATTGGGTAATCTTTACTCGATAGCTAACAAACTTTCCCTTAACGATCTCCCATCTGTATCTGTCTAACTACAATAGAGACATCTCCAGAAGCCCAACTTCTCTTTAGCTCGTTCCTGACAGATACAGAATCCTTCGGAATAAATTGAGGCGACCGAATTATTCGTTTCTATTTCAACAAGATGTTGACGACTTCGTCCAACCCTCGGCTCCCACTCGTCGTAACCTAATTCCCATTTCGAAGGGACGTGCTGTTCAGCGTCGAAAGCCCGGAAGACGGAGAAAGAGGAAACAGGTGTACGTGTAATCTCTCTCTGGCAAAACGCGAGTAAACAAGAAAGTTAGGGGGCTCACCGTTCGTCGAGTGCAACGGAGTCGAGTGCCAAAGTTCATCGTGAGATCCTGCCCTCCTCACTGAGACGCGGCAAGGCCGGTAAAGTGATAAAGCGGCCATAAATTCTGACCGCCATCCTCCCTCCCACCGTGCCCCTCTATCTTGCCAGCTCTCCACTCCGCCGGCTTCCATCCCTTCGCCTGTCTTCCTTCTCCTTTTCCCATCCGCTGCGTTCCTTGTCGGTCGACTTTGCAACCTGGATGCACCTGCAACAACGGAATTGGCAAAGGTCAGCGTACGTTTCCTTCCCTCGTATCCTTAACGGTTTTCATACTCACTTGATGGGCTGTTGGTTTGGCAGAGGACCGCGACGCTTCGGGTACAGATGACAATTGGAAGAGCAAGGTCGAAGAAGAGAACTGTTGGTACAGGATCTTCTTTATGTCAACTATACTTACCTGTGCGAGATTTCCTAGATTTCATTGGCTAGATCTCAGTGGTAATGAGATGAAAGCTGGATTAGACTGGGAACATTCTCCCTCTGGGTTTCGTAGTGCTGACTATCCCCTGACCTCTCCGCGAGTTAATAACCAATTGTGCTAACAGATTGCCCTTGGCCATGAATTACACCAAAAGAGAGACGGACTTTGTCCAATTAGCGACTTCACTTGTACAAGCGAATACTGAAAGCTCGTGTCTAAGGACTATCTTCCCCTTTCATCCTCATCTCTCATAGATGCCAGGTTTGCAAAAGCTCCCGATCATTTTGGGTAGGCAGAAAGCATTTCAGATATACACTAAACTTGTTGATCCGAAGAATCTATAGGTACAAGGAAGTCGACCTTTAGAATCCAGGCCTCTCAATCTGTTATCCAAACAAGAATTCCCCTGTAAGGAGTCGAACCCCTCGCGAATTCAGGTCAGACGGGAAGCATCGCCAAAAACCCATCGAAATCCTAATCCTGCTTGTGCTCCAGGTGATCGAATAAAGAAAATCACAGCTGAGGCTGTATAGATGGAATGTGAAATGGGGTGGGAAGTGGGTCAGCCGGGGAAGCATGGAATTCCACATGGACTGGGAATTCCAGGGGAGAAATGGAGACGTCCCTGTCGAGAAGAAAGCGTTGCAGCTGCAGTTTGGCGAAACGTCGAAATCCAATATCACAGTGTTCCAGGCATACCAGCCGCCTAGAAGCTAGGCACACGGTATGTTCGTTGCAGCGCAGGGGCGAACAGACAGAAATCCCAATAAATCATCCCGTCACGAGCCGTGAGCCAAGGCGGAGCCTCTTGCCTCGTATTAGCCAATAATAATCCTCTCCGAGGTGGAGGCCATCTTGGATTATACAATGGTTCCTTCCGCCACAATTCGTATAAATGCAACCTTCGGGGTTACCGGGCAACCTTTTCGAAGGGTCCCAGTGGCGTACGGTCCGCGATATTTTCGCTCGGGCGTGAACGACATCGCTGACCGCTGGGATCGATGTCATTCTCGCTAGACGAACGCTATGTAGGTACTTACAGGAAATTATATAGGGCACCGTGCGTTGCCTAAGCTTGAAACCATTCTTGAAATTTATACAGATTAATTGGCAAACATTTATAGCTTTCAGTATGTTATTTATTTTAGAAATGTCTATCCTGTTCCCCGAGTGGGGTAAAACTTATTATTTCCGGAATAATATTAATTGGAAATACGATATGAAATGGTCCCAAACATATGGCTAACGGTGTACCTACGTGTATCGTTGCCGCTGAAACGAATAACCGACCGTATTACCAATTAATTAATTGATCGAAAGAGGAGAAGCAACACGGCAGAGGGTCGATCAATCTCGCGAATCGAGGTCGAACGAACCCGACCGGTTTCAACCGCGTACACCCCCCTCGGTTGTTCGCGTATCGATCGATAAACTTTGGTCCAACGCGGAGAGACGAAAGTTGGAGGAGAGCGTGCACATCCGGTACACATCCGCTTCCGCAGCACGTGTGTGACACTCGGCTCGATTTCATATTCAACCACAATTTATTTCTCGTTTTCAAACACAGCTATTATAATTAATATAATTATTATTATTATTAATATGGACAGACTCTTATATAATATAATACAATACGGTTTAGACTTGTCGACATGATAGCGTATAATACTATTATCGTTTCCCATCGTCATCGTCGTCGTCGTCGTTACTCATAATACATAGCTCATTCGCGTGCATATCGTTCGTCATTGCAATCGTATCGTAATTATCGTAATCTTCGTCGATACCATCATCATCGTCGTCGTCGTCAACGCCATCAACATCGTTTCGCTGGCGTACTTTTTTTTTCCATGTGTACATTTAGTTTACATAATGCGGGACACTACAAAATAATTATATACGTTTATCGTAATTCGTAATACTATTATATTTATATTTATATTTATATTCATATTTATATTTAAATATATATATAATTTATATATATATATAGATTCATTTATTTATATCTTCTTTTTCCACTTATACTTCGGTAAACGTGGTGCAGCCTACATATTTTTCGGCCTGTAGGCGCACACCCCTATCTAACTTTTTTTTCTTCCACATCGCGTAACCGTTTCGAACGAATGCGTTGTACCCGGTATCTTTGTGTGCCTGGGCGTGTATTTCTGCGCGTGTGGAGTGTCTGCGCGAGTGTGTGTATGTGTGTGGACGCGCGGACGCGTGCGTGTGTGAGAACATTTTTTTGTATAATATATAATAACATGTACATAGATGGTTCCACCAGCTCGACCGGAGCAATGTGTCCATGTAACGCTGACGACTCGAGTGTGTAGCCAATATTGGAAAAAAATTAATCCGTTGAATTCCGGTTGGACTGCGCCCTACGAATTACAGCGGCCGTTCTGTCGAGAATGTATATCTGGACGCTCTTCAAGCTATTCGTATTTGTGCATATTTATACCAACAGCGTAGAGCAGATTCAAATTTGGCGCGAGAAGTGGAGGGCGCTGCGTTAGTTAAAAGCAATTCTCGGGGATACACACTGGAGTAGTGGAGCGTAAACATCGGGGGACGAAAGCGTGGCGGCTCTTAACAATATTGTCATCTTTTTACTCTATTTCCTTCGTCGCGGTTACAGACCATGGGACCACCGTCGGTAGTCGAATCGTCCGTAATCCACGACGGTGCTCGTATATCGTTACAGTACCGTATCAATAAATAGTAATTAATTAGTCCTCTGCTACCGTTACTTTGTAACTCCTTTAGTCTATTAAACAGGTACCTACTTTACCTACGCGGTATCGTATACAGTGGTCGCGGTTCGCGATTCGATGCCGCGACGTCAGACGTCGCCCTTCACATTGCCCCGCCGATAAACGAAAGAATCTCGTTCGATGCGCCCGGCTTTTTTTCCCTAGCGAATGGAATTATTTACAAGTGTGTTTGTATGTTTGTGTGTGTCTCTTGTTACAGCGCGGCCCAGTGGCAATAGGACTCTTTCTTGCCGCGTGTCAAAAGAAATCGGAGCACTCTCGGTAAGTGCTGCGTCGATTCTCCGCGATGAAAAAGTTTCATCGATTTATCGAAGTAATCCTGTCGGCGTACGGAATTCTCGTGCGGTGGTATTCGTTGAATTTTTCTTTAACTGTTAATCGTATGTATACGCTGCACTCGCCACGCATTACCGGGTTTATCAGTCTTCACAGAGCGGAACCCTAACGTCGAGACCGCGCGTTCTAACCTCTTTAGGAAACATTTGTCGAATTGAAAGGTTCTCACCGCGACAGTGACGACGTCCCTCGAGAACTACACTCGAGAGAAGCAATGTGGCGCTACCGAATCGGTTACTCGTATTTACTTGTTATTTACAAAATGCATTCGATGTACAGTGACTGAGACATCGAATCGGTCAAAATGAAGGAGCATTCTGGATACTCTTCTCTTTTTGTCTGTGTAGACTGTAGACGATACGACAGTTGTTTGCTCGAAAATAAAGCCAACAGAAAACGCTGAACGATATTAGGTTGGGAGATGGACGTTGAGGAATATCAGATTACGGCACATGTGATCTTATCGACTGTAGCAAATCCTTCCTCCATTTTACCGATATGAACACCGCGAATTGTTTTGTCGTTTTCTGGCCGTTTCCATTTACATCGTAAAAAAGACGGTTAATTGAGTTATTCTGGATGATGAATGTTTGTATGTTACAGCACAATCCGAGTGATGGATGCTTCGCGTTGGCTGAAGTGGAGAGGCGATGGACTATCAATTCTCTTTTCTTTACCTATTCATATGTGCCTAGGTAGATATACAGATAACCTAGAAAGGTATACGAAACTAGCGACACCTGTCCGGGGAGTGACAGGAAGTCAGGAACTCTTCGGCGCATGCGCGTGCGAGGACGTGGCTTTATCGTTTACCAATTTCATTTAATTAAACAGACCACTTTCGACGTAGATCCGTGTCGATCCTTTTTAACGCCCCGCTCGACCGTAGGCAGTTGGAAACGTAAAGAGGCCCTTACACGATACATAACCATAAAAGTATTTAAATGCAACGTAGTCGGAATAAAAGTCGGTAAAGCAACGAAACAAACATTCACCGGTGTACCGGCTCCTTTGCCATTCAGATTAATGCCAACTCTCTGCAGCTCGAGTAATCACGTTGGAAGGTTGATTCTGGTGTGCACACAAATATACGTCCGACCACACGGTTCACGTTGTAAAAAATATTTATTGGACAATTAATGAAAACAGAAGGAAAAGATCCACCGTGCTGCACGCAACACGGTGTCAATAAATATTACGCGAGGCTACATTAATACGAGGGATCCGAAAGCTGCTTATACCATCTCGAGCATCTCATGTCCCCCTTTCGTTTCTTCGTTCCGAAATCTCATAGACGGTGTCTGCGAGCTCCCCGAAAAAAAACACGCATCGATTATGTACACGATCGCAAACCCCACGAATTCGTCTATTCGGTTTAATTGCGCATTGCCCATGGGTACATAGAAAATGGCGATCGAAGTCACGTATTTTCGATCCGACGTTTATTTCCTTTTTTCCCCCAGTTTTCCATGACCACTGCCCCCGCTCGCTGCAACCGACATGCCCGTTTCCTTAAATTCTAGTTAATTATCTTCTTAAGACTTAGGCTTTAGACGTTAACCTTATCGATTAAGCGCTAGCTTAGTGACTCACTTCGTACGTACACACTGCTCTTCATCATCATCCCCCGATTTTTTCTATCCTTTCGCTCTCTTTCTCTCTCTCTTTTAATCCTCTCTTACCTTCTCGCTTTAACTCTACATACAATCACGGCACTCGCTTCTCTTTTTCTCCTCTTTCTTTAAATTACGCATATCTGTGATTTTACGCGACTATATAAGAGTAAAGATAAAATATATAATTTGCATTTTACACGTTTCCAGTTAACGCTAGGAATTCTTTTCATTTCCCCTCTCTTCCTTTCGCCGCATTTGTATACATATATATATATTTACTCTATATATAAGTAGTAATTCGCTATCCAATGGATACAAATTTTTTTTTCGTATTTTAAGCTAAAACCGGTGTTCGTGACGATCGCTCGCGGTGATAATCCCTTCGCGTTCCTCGTTCGTCGAATTCCGAGATTCCGTTCTGCCGAGTGGACGTTAGCTAAATGGAATATTGAGTAACGCACGGCTGTCGCGAGCAGCCCCGTTATGATTATTGCACAGTTGAGTTTTTCCACGTGTCACGGACGACTTGCTGGCAAGAGAAATACCGATGATAAATTTACCAATAAGGACCTAACGATACTTTCCGCTCTCGGAGATAAAGAACCCTCCAAAGAACTGCCTCGAATCGATCGATTTCGCTATCTGCCAAGGAACGTACGCAATCCTATGAATTGAGACACAACGGCGCGAGCGCACTTTTGCCAATCAGCTGAACGCTCGACGAGAGAATTAATGTTGCGAAGCTAGCCCGGCCGCGAAAAGTTCGAGAAAACGGTTTGTCAGGCAGGCATTTGTGCGTGAAATTTTGCCTGCACCGTTGACCGGCGTGTCGTAACAGTTGACACCGTGACGCAAGGGCAATAAATACTTCCTTTGTCTCGAAAGCCGCACCCTACGCTTCCAATGCCGGCCATTACCTGGCCTACATAGATGGTATCGCTGATTAATGTACCCAGAATTAACGCATGTCTCACTTACCTACCGCGAAATGCGCAAAAATCGCAGCCGAGTCGTGTGAGGTTAATCGATTTATCCGAAGGGTTATAAATCGTAATCGGTAAGCCGAGAGTGGGGACACCTCGGTTCCCTTCGATCTATGGATCGAACGAAAAAGCAACCTAACCTCCAATTAACCAGTAACCGACAGTAATGCAATAAGATTTTTCGACCAATTCAGAATAATTGGTAATTCATGAAAATAAAGCGTACAATACGTAATGCCTTAAAGTTTCATTTCTGCTAATGCATGTGATATAAAGGTTACGTAAATTTTTGCTTGCCAGTTGTGAGACAAAAACGCGTGCTTCTACGTTTGAAAAATGGCACTGTTACCGTTGATTTAAGAATGAAAGAACTATTTAAATCTCAGCAGTTTAAAGTGATCGATGGAATACGAAATGTGCGCACATCCATCGTTTATCGCCGGTGTTTCTCTGTCCTCGAAAGTTTCACGAAAAGCCATACCGACAGCGATGCCGATGCCCCTCGACGGGCCATCGAGCTTAATTGGCGCCAATTTGCCCGAGCAATTTAGGATCGCGACCCCTGACCGTAAACGCACGTTTCGGCAGTTGCGAAAAAAGAAACCGTTCGCGAGAGACAGCGAGCGATCGTCCAAGATCTTCTCTTTTTCACAGTTCGTTGCTCCTCAAGGACAAAAAGTTATACATAAATAAATCTCTGGAGAAAGAAAGGCCGGCCGGTGCTCAATCGATGCGCGTGCGCGAGCTGGACCATGTATTACGTATATCAGTTCCATATATCTCCCCCTTCTCCCCCCTTTAGATCCTTTTCCTCATTGTTTTCCCTCGTTAACGCGGCAACGGGGCGGAAGAAAGTTCGCGGGACAGCGGCCCTTCCCTGGCAACGCTCCCCCGACCCCTCGTTCCCGAGATCGCCAGCTCCCCTTTTATATTTATATTTTTCTGCTCTGTTTTCGTGTTTTCTTTTCTTCTTTAAATACCATCTTTTCGCCGTCGTCGTCTATACATACTACGTACTCGTATTAATTATCGTTTATTACGTATATCGTAGATTGCGTGTATACAAGGTATAAACTAAATAATGTCGATCTAAGTTTTACAACACAGCACAAGAAATTCGCCGCGGCGGAGTTCTCCGACGTGTCAGCCAGTGGACGCGGCGACGCGAGCGCCCGCGTGGATCGTCCGCGACGTCGTCGATCCGTCATCGATCGCGAGTTTCGGCAACCGGGCCGACAGATGGTGTTCGCTTACTGCTTGGCACGCTTAACCGCGTTCGACAGAATGTTTTGACTGGGCGGGAAACGGGCGAATGCGAAACAAAACGAATGTGATCACAGATGACATGCGCTCGAACATGTGACTAGTGATTACGCGTTACGTTAATACAAGCACGACCCTGTTGGTCCGTTTCAGTTTATTTCACCGGAAGCGATTTTCATTTAACCTCCTACTGTTCTTTCATTGAATATTCAATTCCGATTCCACATACATGCTGTAAAACTCCACTTATCCGAAGGCGATCTTACTCCACGGCTTGTTTACCGAACTTACTACTTACTCCAGTTATATGGACGTCTTATACTTGGAACAAACTCAACTATAGTCGCTCAAGGCCACTTGCTGTACCGTGTGTCATGTCAGAGACGACTGCTACTTTCGTTTCTCGCCATCTCTCAAACGCAATGGGCGGAGCAGCGAGACGAAATATGGAGAGGTGAGGAAAACCCCTCAGCAACCTTGCGCGATTAGTGATTTTCTTCAGACTATAGCTACGAAGAGCTATCAGAGCATCAGCTTGGAAGAAACGAATGGACTCCCTCCAGTTATCCGAACGAAAGATCATAGGCAGAGAAGGAAATCGTCGACGCGTTCGGATTAATGAAGTTCTACTCTAAATGAAAATCAGTTTGGATAAGATAGAATGACGATAATGAAACAGAGCAGCAGGGATTCTAGATGCAACTAATTATTTTTCTGCTGATTCCAATGTAGTTGAGATTTGACTGGAAACTTTATGATAATTGACAGTGATTTTTTAGGCTGGATTTCAAACGCGAATTTCTCAAAGAGAGCGAAGAGGTACTGTGAAACATTTCGCGGCGGACAAGGAAATAGAGTTTTCTGTTGAGGGGTTTGCTGTATAGAGTCGCTATTAAGGTGCCAAGCGGTTTCATGCCGAAAGCATCTTATTCCAAAAATACGCTACGAATTACATCACTTGGTAATTTGGCCTCGTGTCGCGCGGAGCAGCAGTAAATTTTCGGCGACCGTTCGTTCGCGAAGATTTCTCGAGCTTTGGTCGTATCGAGGATCTCTCTCACCGGGGTCACTCTTTTTTATCGTCGTTTGCTATGAATATTTACAGGAGAACGAAAACACTGCGAAAGTGTAGTTGCACGGTTTAGTTGGAACCGCTTCGTTTCGAAATACATACTTCGCGTCTCTACGTCGAAAAATGGTGCTTCCAAACGGTCTATAAATATTAGCGAAGGACATCGTAGCACGTTCACATAGTAGCGCTATTTTGCAACTTTCTTAGCCAATTATGAAATACGAAATGTGTAAATTAGAAACTGGAGAATGATCCCGCGAACATTTGAATATTCGAACCTCTATATAGTTGCAAGAAACGAAGAAAAGGTAGACTAAGATCGTTGATAAATACCTTTTTTCGAGTAGACGCGATACTTTTGAATGTCACGCTTGGCGAGAATAAATTAATGATTACGACTGTCTCTTCTGACATGTTCTTCAGGCAGTATACGATCGTGGAGGAATTACTGAACGAATGATAGCAAAAGTAACTCTACGAAGTGTGTAAAGGGAAGAGGAATAATACAAGTACACACGTCGAGGGTGCAAATAAATATGAAATTTTATGAAACTGACCTTGCGATGACACTGATGAAGAAATGTCAAGTCGTTTCGATTCTGCTCCGCCGGAGGCCTTCGCCCTCTCAAGCGCTGCTTTCATTCTTTCAGCACCGCGGACAATAAATCCCATTTCGCTTCGCGATTTCAGCCAAGAGAATACTGGCGTTCGGCGGGTCTGATCGATCACCAAACATCACTGGAATTTAACCAATTGCTTGCACACACTGATATTTTTCACTGGTAGCCACGATTTCCCTCCTCTTTCCTTTCCCGCCAGCGCATTCATTTTCCCGGGCTGGTCGGCGCGCAGGTGTTCGCACCGCGATCTCTTCCTTTCCTCCCTCTGTTTTACTTTCCGCTTCGTCGGATCCTCCCGGCACCGGAGAAACACACATTCGAAGATCACACTTGGCACGTTCGCGATTCCTAAATTACCCTCGCTGAGCCACCGCGGTATTGTAGAGAAAAAACTATCTAAACGATCCTCTAAGAACACTAAACCGCTCATCTACTCGCTAAATAGAGACACGATCGGACGCGCCCGTCCATCCGCTATTTTACTAACCGTTCTACGACTGCTACGCGTGTACGACGTAAGAGAATAAATAATAAAACGCTTTTACTAAGGTATATTCACGCGGTATCTCCTCAGATTCTTACTCGCTCGTCCCGTGTGTCTCGCATTCACCCTTCGCCTTTCTCACTTTATATATATAATATGTATATATATTTTTATATATATATATAATATATATTTATATGTTATATATCACTTTACACGCTTTTACGGGCACATTCACACTCTACTTACAACTAGACTCGACCATTCGGGCATAGTATCCACGACTTTCGTGACTTTAAAGTACGTATATTCCTTTCCCTCGCTCGCTCTCTTTCTCTCACTCTCTAGCTCTCCTTCTTTCTTACTCTCTCGCGCTCTGTCTCTTTCTTTCCCTATCGCTCGCTCTCTCTCTCTCTCCCCGTTATCTCTAATAATTAATATATAGGCTTTAGTACAATTACATTCGATTAAATGTAACAGAGGTTAACGCGGTTCTGATTAGCATGTGATCCAGTTTTCTTCCGATTATCGATCCAATCCGATCCCTCTTTTTATTCGGTTCTTCCTCGGCGTTCCGCTACGTTATTACGATTATAAGAGATCGCGCGTCCCTATAAATCTTGATCCGACTCGTCCGTGTGTCCCGTTCCGTTATTCCGTTTCCTCTGCTCCTTCCACTCGTCTTATCTCGCAGTCTTCCCTTCCCTCCGTTCCTCTCCTACTCGCTCCATCGTCCCTTTGTCATCGTGTCCAGTTCACGTCTTCACTTCCATCCACACTGACTGTCGGCTACATCCATTTCTCTCTCTCTCTCTCTCTCGCTCTCTCTCTGCCTCATCTTCCTCTTTTCGTTTATTTGGTACGAGCAACTTGATTAACACGACAAAATAAGCGTCATTGCTGTTTGTTGGGGTGGGCTGGGCGGGGTGTGTGGGGGAGGGTGTCGCATTTTGGAGGTCATCGGGGGTTGCAGGGCTGGCGGAGGGCAGCGGGTGTCGCGGGGGCTTCGGGGCTGGGTGGGGGTGTTTGGGGGGCGGCGGTGTGGGGGAGGAGGTAGTGCTGGAAACAAGGTATTAACGACCCTGAGAGAGATGAGACCTCTTTGGAAGTTCCACTCCTCGGGGCTCTCTCAACCCTGCGGCGAGGTTTGCGGCGAGATCTCGGTGTCGCCATCGCCCGAGCCTGGCTCGCCCTTCGTCTTGTTCTCCTTCTTCCACTTCATCCGTCTGTTTTGGAACCAGATTTTGATTTGCCGTTCCGTCAGGCAGAGCGCGTGAGCGATCTCGATGCGCCGCCGCCTGGTCAGGTATCTGTTGAAGTGGAACTCCTTCTCCAGCTCCAGGGTTTGGTATCGGGTGTACGTTTGTCGTCCTCGTTTCCTCTCTGCAACACGGCCAAGCAAAACGGCTCTCGTTAGCATCGCGTTTCTAGTCGCTCTTTCGCGCGGTTATCGGAGATTCAGCCGCGAATCGGGGCCACGGGTACAGCTTCCTCGTGCAACATCGCTCTGCGACTGATCGCCGAGAATATTCAACGAATAAGCGGAATCTCGTTAAGGATGAATGTATCACCGTGACCTTCATCGTAGCCAATGTCTGCTTTGATAAACGCGCGAAAATCGTGAGTGCGAATCCAGCGAACCCATTTTTTGGGATGTGGGTAATATTTCATGGAGCGGCGTACAGTGAAATAGAAAAAAGTAGGAGCAAGCAAAGTCGGGGAGAGTTGCCTATATCGTACCAATTAAGACATTTTACGTTATATTTCATATTTGGTACTAATTTCAACGCAAATGACTATTGGATATTGTAGCTTGATCTTTTAGGCACCTACTATTATATGCTTTACCTTCTGTCCAGAACAAATTAATTTGTTATTAAGCTTTTTGTCACATACTGTAAAAGGTGGGATTTAGGCAACTGGTCTCCTAAATCGTACCACCATTAAAAATACTATGAATTTACAAATAAAGAAGAAAATATTCAACATAAAGTAATGATTATTATATAGTTATATATACATATGTATATGGATCGCACACAGGCCGCAATAATCTATGAATATAATATACGTACATAACCTATACAACATACAATCCTACTGGTACGATTGTAGTGGTACGATTTAGGAAACATGATCGATTTATTTATAAATACCAATTTAAACTTTATAATAAATAAACCGGCTTTTAGAAAAATACAAAAATACAGAACAAAATTGCATTGTTTGATTACTATCAGCTAAACTAAACTGGTAAAAGGTTACATCAGTCATACCTGATATTTTTAAATGTTTATAGCATGCACAAAATACGGTGTAAATTAATTACTGAGAAATTGATGAGGTACGATTTAGGTGACCAGTACGATATTGGCAACTCTCCCCTATATTTCGCGGTTTCTGGTTCCCGGCATCTGAAAAGTGTTCGCAGACCCAAAGCATGAGGATCGCGCGCTCTCCGGAGGAACGCGCAGCGGCCCGCTATCCGGGATATTTAATGAACGCTGCGCGCGCCTTGCAACCTGCTTCGGCACGCGGGAAATTTTTGTGCCGTCCGGCGTGCAGCTTCGAGACAAAAATACCTGTTCGGCGAAGAAAAGCTCGAGCGGTGGTTACGTAGGCGCGGTTCCGCGTATGATAGATACCTTACAGATATCCGTGACATGATCTGCGCTCGGTGTGGCGGTACACGAATCCCGAACCGAGAATATTAATTGTGCTTGCCAAGGGAGGAAGGGAAAGGGAGAGGCACGAACGAGCAGAGAGGACCAGCTGGCTGGCCTCTACACGCGTGTATGCGATACGCCTCGCGATCTCTCGGCCGGGCATAAGCTGAAAGGGTTAGGTTGGAGCTGTTGCCACACGAGCGCCAAGAGGGCAAAACGAGGATATTTCAGAGTGGTACGAGGGAGGGAAAAAAGAAGGTGGAGCGGGGTGGGGGCAAAGGGATGGGAGGAGAAGGAGTCGGAGGAGGAGGAGAAAAAGAAGAAGAAGAAAACTCCTTGGTGAGCATTCGAGGCAAACGCCGCCCGTCGCGCTGTCGGCCGATGAAGACGGATGGCGACTCTCCTCAGCCGAGAGAGACGGAGAATTCTTGGAGGGCTCCGCGTCGCTCGGACGAACCGAGACAGAGGCCCGAGGGACAGAGAGCAACTCTGGGAACATGCCCCCTTCTTCCATCCAGCCTTCCCACCCGCCCTTCGGCTACGCTCTCAAATTAACAACATACCAATCTCTAGCCTCCTTACTTATAACTTTTAACCATTTGCCTAGCATCCCCGTGCTTGCCTCCTCAGCCGCAATTATTCCCCACCAGGATATCTCCACTTTCTTTGTCCTCTTTGCTATCTATGTATTAGGTTCGCGCATACGACGAGACAAGGCGCCTAATCGCCTTTACACTCAACTATTAACGGGGAAGAGTAATGGAATTTGTCGCGCCAACTTTTTCATCATTATTCCAAAACGAGCACCCTTTGACGCCACGTCCGCTAGATCCTCTCCTTCAACTCTTCCAGATGCATGTACCAGAGCTTCTAATAATATTGACCCTTTGACGAGTGCCCGCTTCACCTGGACCGTTTCGAATGATAAAGCGCGCGGGATCAAAAGTAAAATACACGTGGACAAAGTTCGCCGCGGAGCTGGAGTCCTAGCTAGCCTATCAAAGGATACCCGAGATAAACATAGATTCAGAGTTTCATCAAAGAAGCTGGGGAGGCCAGTGCGCGAGCGCTTCCACTTGGACGCGCGGCTTATTAATGTTCATTCGCCGGGCGGTTAATGAAGGTGCCTCTCGAGAACGATCTACATTTCGACCCAGAAGATCATCAAAGCGTTCACGGAATAATGAAACGCCTCGGAGTCACGCTCGAGCTCCTATGCACCGATTAGTTTATGCCTCTTTATCGATAACAGCCTTATTACCTAATTGCAAAGGATACACGAGCGAAGGATTTACGTGTACAATCCCGTACTCGCTGAACACGAGAATCGCGAGCCGCTGCTTTGAACCGACGCGGGCTAACGCCCGACCCGGCCAGTCAAAGGGCTTCCTAATAACGATGGGGCATCAAAAGCGGTCGTTGACTGATTCCCAGTACTGGCGCATGAAACTGCTTCCCTATTAAACTCCGTTTGTCACGCAGAGAAAGATCGCATCTGTGGGGTACACCAGTTTCCGCGTCAGATAGTTGCCATTAAGCCGTTCAGCGAATGGACCCACTATAAAAGTAGAAGAAGACTTGGGAGTTGCGCGGTAAAATCTGTTAACAAGATTATTCGAAATTTGCCTTAATTGCCGATTGGAATACTTTACGATGGCATACGCGTGAGGCGTCAGCAACGGATCGTTCGTGTTAACTTCGTCTCGAGTACCCATTACCCTAATAGCAAGGTAGCGCAGGGTTATTGGCAATATCCTCTCGGTTTAAATATGCATCGTTCTCATTCAAAGTCGATCGATTTCATCGCATCGGCGAGGACTCGAATCTTGATTAGCCTCGCCTGCCCGTTGAATTAGGCATCGGACAGTCTGTTTTTGCTCGTTGGTCAAGCATGCGGGCTTAATTAAAGAGGCGTTCTCTGTGCCCGGCAAGGCGCGTGTAGCCGTAATGCGTACGGAAAACGGCCCCGTGTATGATTATGCAGGCTCGGGGGACCCTGAACCAGAAATAGGAAGAGGCTGGAGTCGCTTGAAAAATAGAGAATACCTAAGAAAGATTTTGTCAGAGAGCAAATGAAGTTGGCAATGCTGAGGAGTACCTAATCCAAACTAATAGGGAACTATACTAATTGCAAGATTCGAGGAGGGTTCGTTCAACTTGCCACCACGATGTAGAAAATTGCTTTTCGCAAAGAAGGGCATAGTGACGCAAGAATCAAGGGAACTATATTGGTTCGAATCCTAGGCGCTTATAGGAGTCCTTGAGACGGTGCGGGAGCGTTATCCGCGCGCGTGATCTCCGGTGAATTAATCACTGCCGCGGAGTCTCGCTGGCTGGAAAGAATTTAATGGCGTTTTCATCGTGCGAACGCGTCGTGGGAAACACGGCCACGAGGAGGCGAGGCGGAGCGAGACTGGGCAAGGCGAGGCGAGGTAGGGCAAGGCGAGGGTGCGAGACTTTCTTTCCCGTTGACCACCAACGAAACACTCCGCGATAGTAAGGAGCAGCTGAAAGAACGCTGCTTGAAGGGCCGGCAGCGCGAAACCGAAAAACGAGAATTTTTTCCTCCGTTCGAAGGATGTATCAGTGAGGATGAGGCGCGGGGCGTGTTAAAGAGGTCGATAACAAGAAAACCTGGCCCGGTATCCTCTCGGTTTATGCTGAACCGGCGTTGCCGGTGCTCTCGCGGACGGAGGTGACTTTAAACGCGGGGCAATAAATTAACGGCGTTGGGTTACGCAAGGATCAAATGTCCCCTGGAGTATGCCCGAGAGATTTATGGGTCTGCCTTCACTGGCGCAGCATGAAGGAACGGAACGGAACAGAACAGAACGTACACAACCGTACGGGCTTATTATAGGCTAGTTGCTCCGCTTCTCCGCTCCTCTGCTTCTCCGCCGGCCGGCTGACTGGTCTGAAAGACCCGCCGCAGGATACACGCAGGACTTTTCAGACGAACAGCTAGCCGGATGTTGTAACCCGCTAATAAGGCGCGGCCACCACTCGCTGCCCAATTAAGCTAAGCTTTACGTGGCCACCTTAAGGCCAGGCCTTGAAACGCTCTTCGATTAGATACCCTAGATATCCCATTAATTTTATCGCTCGCCCTCTCTGCCTCCGTCTCTTTCTTGGCTACGCGAGCCCGCTGCTTTATATGACCGGTCGACGCCGCTGACAGAGGTTCAGATTAATCGCGAGGAATCCGGAGAATCGCCTTCGAAACCGTTCCGCCGCGGATATTTCGGGGATTCAGGTGCCTTCGACGCTGGTACATTCTGCCGCGGGTATTATTCCCGTGGATATCGATAAACAAGACGATAATTTCACCGCCCGGTACACCTCGACTGTGCAATGCTCCGATTCACACCGCCGTTCAACAAGTATTGCCGCATTCCCATCCATTCGCGAAACTCGGGCCAAAACGTACGGAATAACCCGGATCGAATAAGTCGAAACGTCTCCGCCTGGCATCCCTTTAATCCCGAACACGTGATCGAACTTCCTCCAGCTCCCTGTCCGCATCCGTCTCAGCCTCCATATATTTTCAGCGCGGCTATCCGTCTTGCTTTTTGTATTTCCGTCCTAGGCTGCTTTATGTCACGTTGTTTTCGTTGAACTTTCTTCGCCGGGGGAGCCTCGGTTTTTGCCTGCCACGCCAGGCCGAGTCACCGTAGGCTTCCTCCGCGTAGGGGTCGCGCCACGCCGACAAGATAACCTTCGTTCAGGAATTTCGACGGTTGTTTATGCGCCACCCGTGAGGAGGGTCGCATTCCTTCCTCGGCGAACTTCCTGAATCTTTGATCGAAAAAAATTATAAACATTCCGCGGTGCCGGAGGACGCACGGAAACGGCAAGATTGTGGCGCGACATCGAAAAGCCGCAGCAAGTGGAACAACATCCAGAGTCTTTCGGCCCGCGATCGAGCAGCTGGCCACGATTATTCTCGTCGAGGGTACTAGGTAGCACGCCAAAGTGGATGGTGTCCTAAGCGTGGAACAGCCACCTGGGGCCGAAGTGTAGAGGACGAAAGGAGAAGGAATTCAACAGAAGTCGCCGCCGAGCAACGCGGAGTAAGAACCGTCAAGTCCAACCGACACTCATAGAGGGGACTTAGAAGCCTCCAACGAGAGCAGAGTATCTGATAGAAGAGAAGCCTACCCTCTTCTCTTTCGCTCTTCCTTTTTTTGTCTTTCGGCCAGACGAACAGACAGCCGGACAAGGAGACGGAGTCTGAGAGCCCGGAGTAGGGCTAGAAGGTCGAGATAATGAGCGGCGAGAATGGCCCAGCACGACATATGCATTTGTACGGAGGATATCACTCGGCTTATCCGATGTCCTACTTTGTCCACCAGTGTCCCTTTTCATTTACACCTGCTTGTACCGGGTTGCAGGGCAATCCTCGTGAGAAATGGTCGCGTAGGATAGTTAATGCGACGCGGAACTATTGAGTGACATGGATCTGGCGAGGTTTGCCAACTCTGTTCGATGGATTCCCTGTTGGTAACTGTATCAGATTACTCTTACTTCAAAAAATAAAGCACGAACGCAGGATGAATATTCTTTGCAAAAAAGAATAAAAGATGCGGAGCTACCTAACTCTACAGAGAATAATGGAAAGGATTCGTGTGCTACAGAGCTGTTAATAATGAACACGTTTAACCCTACTATACCCCTCGATTGCTTCACCACTCGCTCCAGCCTCCTAGCAATCTGTTTGAAGAATTTTTTGTGGGTGCCTTCCGAAACGCCTAATCTGTGGAGCGCAGCGGAGTCTCTCGTCGTCCCACTTTCACCCCCAGTTTCCCCCAATTTCGAGGCTTAATTTATACGTGCGGAGGTCCAGCAGAAACCCATATCCCAGCGCCCGTATCGTCCATGGTTGTCTCGGGAGTTCATGGCGGCGGCCCAAAAAGCAAACGGACATAGGATTTCTGTGGACTCATCCATCATCGTCATCCCGTCCCTACGCCCTCCTCCCACCGACTTCCTCTCTGCCTTTCTCCCTTTCTCTCGCCTCTCCCCCCGGCTCGCTCTCTCCTTTCCTCTCGTTCGCTCTAACGTCATTTCCTCGACGCTCCTCCTTTCCTGGCCCACCGGGCTCCGTCCCTTTTTGAATATCTCACGAAGCCGCCATCGTTACGGACACCAATCTCGCGTCTGGCAACGCGGACTAGAACGGAACGCATTTAGAGATGAGGAGCCTGAACCCCGCGACCCCGACCGCATACTTCGCCCACGAGCTGAAACTGCACGCCCGCCACGTGACACCTTGCCATTTTTTCCAGGGTAAAGGGTATTGCTAGCGGATATGTATCTAGCGTTTGCATTCACAGAGATGATTCTCGGTTAGCATGAAGGTAGGTTCACAGGTAGGTCTGATAGCTAAGACAAATGAAGCTGAGGAGCAACGAAGCACAAAGGATAAACAGATTTGACGAATCCCTGGATTGAATCGAGCTCTGAGCCTATGTAGTTCTGGGGCGCTATTGAGTTAAGGCTTAATTAAGTAGTTCTCACACTTTCCACGCATTTAAACCTCAAAGTACGGTAAGCAGGCCAGTAGCTGGACTTACTAGCTGGACGGCTGGTTAATATCGAAAAACTTAGAGTTTTAATCTATATTATTGTTTTTTTATTTTGTAGAAAAAACGTTTGTTGTTTTATAAAAAATTAACATATTTATCGGAAAAAAAATTTTGTATGCGAAAAATGTATTTGTATGTATGATTTTACGCCACCATGCACGAGTCACTTCATGCGTGAAACGTCTGGCCACATTTAGCTAGAGATAACCTCACATTATTTGCGACCTGGGCCCATAACCTGTTTTACCGTTTTCTGTCAATGAAGACTCCATATGTTTTTAGTTTTGATGAAATAAACTATATTTTAACAAACAATAATTTAGTCTAGGTACCTACTATAGCTAATAAGTATTTTATTCGTCTAGCCAGCCACCCGTCCATCTATTGGTTTTGAACTGTCCATCTGCTAGCCCTATCGTCCATCTACCGATGATACGGGCTATGAGTAGAATTTTCATCATTTTATCCTTAAATACATTAATTTTTTACTTGCAGATATTTTTTGCTTTAAATTTGTACATTTTTACGTGCAAAGCTTTTGATTTTGTTAATACAACAGATAGTTCTAAGGAACACCTTGATGTACACTTCAGAATCACCTAAACTGTCCAGCTACTGGCCTGCTTACCCTAGAACAAAAGGCTATGGAGTACCATACGCTACAAGCTGCGTGGGCTTCGAGTGGACAAGCACCACCCTCGTCCATAAATCCTCTTCATCAATTAATCGAGCAAGAAAAGAATGAGTCGGGCTAAGGAGTATAGGTAGACCACTTTAATTCCTCATTACTTGCCACGGGTTATTGGCCAGTTACGTAGATATTCGCGCGATTAATTCGACGGTAATGCGGCGGTCTTTCGCCGCGGAGCTCGACGGCGTAAGTTCGCTAAGCATTCGTGTCGGTGCTCGGATTACATAAGAATTGTGGCGGTGGTGCACCTACACGAGTACGCGATAACGGAAGCCTCACACCTATGTAACTGCACCGCTGCATGCTTATTTACCGTAGGCACAAGGAACGAGTGAGGGAGGACAGGGGGACGCAAGAACTCGATATCATAAATCTTTTCGCGCACGAGGATCGCAATTATCTTGCGCATTAAAAGCATCGCCGGTGTGGATGGGTTCCTCTTCCTACTGGTCCTGACCGTCGATCGACCTGTTCGACGGCGAACGATGCCCCGGTATACACCGACAATTACGCCCGGTGCCACGGCCCAGATCGGTGGAATTCAATTTTGGTGGCCGTGGCGGGTACATCAAACGATTCTACTTGGGACTTTTATCTAGGATCAGGCAAAGTTTTTTAGTCGGCTTCACGGTGCTGGAACTTGTGAATTATAACCCTATCGCGGGTTCTTTTTTGTAGCATTGCGATGGCGTTTCACGCGCCACGACTATGAGAAATATCATGTTTTTTTCCGTATGATAATGCGTCTACAGAGATAAATCGGCGCTCCCCAGGCAGCGTATGCTTATTCCTACGGTTGTTACCTACTTTGTAATTACCAATGGTCGAAGCCACCGTCCGAGAGCCGTGCACGGAGGATAGTTTTGAAGTTCCTCCCCGTATCAAGCTAATTGGCTCGGCGCTGATGCGTTTCCCCGAGATTCGTTCTAATTTAATCAGCTCAGATCGTTAAAATATTCGCTAATCAGTCGCTATCCGTATGGATCTCCAGCAGCGGATAGAAATGACAACGAACAATTAAATTGAAAACGCACTCGAGTCCGTTGCGAATGCATCCGCGGACTCGGATGACGATGCAATCTTGCCAGAAGCACCTTTAACGAAGGCTTGATTCATACACGGAAACATTCGTGATTAGGAAGTAATAAAGCTGTTTCTGTTTAAATAATTCGAGCGCGCAATTACACACTGAGCGGAACAGGAGTCAACATTCTTCCGAGAGTTTAGCAGTTTTTAAACATTATTGATGGCACGATTAATAAAGTCTTAATAGGACATAAACTGTCACGTGACTCGACACGTGAGGGATTCAACGAAAGCCTCGTTGCGTCGCTAATGGCGGGGCCAAGGAAGCGCTAAAAGAGGCTCTCGCGTTGGGAATCGCGCACGCTCGCGAGCACTTCGTGATGTTCGGCAGTAAACGACATGCGATGTGCACTCGGCGGCCAACTATGCCAGCGGAATTCCCTAACCTATGTAACGCAAATGTCCCGCAAAAGGTGCCAGGAAATCTCGCCGGTTTCACCGGGGCAAATGCCCCATGGAGAGCACCTGCATCTATAAAATTGAGCCATGCATTATTCATGGGGATCCTGGCCGCTATAGCGCGGCTCGGCTCGGCTAGTGTTTTGCAACGTGGAAAGAAACGGGCGGCCACCGCCTGAAATGGATAGGCAGATAAATTGATATGAAGTTTATATCGTGATTGGTAGCCCCGTAAGGGTAATGGGATCGACTGGCAACTAATAGACACCGGTGAAACCGTAGAGGAGGCTCGCGCGGCAACGTAGAATAGGACACCGACGAATGGCCACAGAAAATCGAAGATCACGGGGATATCGAAAGAACCTGGCGAGAATCGAGCGATTCCGACATGGAAGTCGATTGAAATTGCCGCAAAGGGGTGGTGGTAGAAGTGAAACGAAGAGAAACTTTTGCAGGAACACTGTTGCTCTTGGAGGTTAAAGATTCTCTGCTGAATCTAAATCCTATGATGATTAGATGCACGAAAGATGGTGCGCGTCACGTGTCCTCTTCTTATTTTTCCATGGAAGACTAGGAGGAGCCAGTAGAGGATCGATACGTTTCCTACGTCAGGGGAAATATATACGGTTTTATGATGCGAGAAAAGACTTAAGCGTGCCGACATCTGTGAGCAGATCCGGGCACTCGATCCTCTGTCTTCCTTTGACTGGGAGCGAAGTATGAACTGGCATCGTCATCGTGAACCGGACCTTTTATCGGCCAATCGGGCAGCTTTGGTACCAGCTTCCAAACCTAACCGAGAGATGGTCTCCAGACAAATTGTGTTGTTGTTTACACGAACCCCGGGAAAAGTGAACTTGACGCAAAGTAACTACCCTAATAATTAATCTCTTACTTAATTCCTTGTGTCGCGTGAAGGATTAAATTTTAAAAGTTAATGAAAACTATAGCGCGTTGATGCAGATACAAATCAAAGAAATGTTACAGATTAAATGACAAACTTACGTTAAAAGCGGGCAACGTTGAAGATGCAGCGAGTCTCGCAAATGCACTATTTCGTAAAAGTTAACGAAAAAAAAGTAAGATCCTCGTTATTCAAGCCGGATTGCAAGGAGACTAATGCCGGCTGTCTCCGCAAAGTTCACCGAGCAACTGAGCAACCGAGCAAGGGTAGTAAGAAGGGAGAAGCGGATGGAGGAAACGTTTGCGGCATCGAGGAAGCCTGACCTTGCAAGGTTGCGGCATTTCTTTGGATTTGGAGAATGAAGACCCACGACGACGGAAGGGAGTAAGGAAATAAGAGCAAACGCAGCGGGGTGCTGAAACCTGTGCTCTTACCCAACCGGGGACAGATAGCTCGGAGTTAAGGGGAACGGCTATTATCACTTCGTTATTGCCGTCATAAATTTCCAACTCGTTACACCGGAATTACCCCTGCGATCCTTTACAGTCACGGACGGCTCGAGAAAATTTCGGTAAACCTCTCCCGCGCTACAACCCTGTCGTATTTCAGAAAGCAGGTGGCTCCCGACTACATCTCGTCCAAGTGAATAACGATCACAGGGAGGCGACCTAGGAGAGTCTATCTAGCAAACACTCCTCCCCACCCTTCAAAATACATTCTCCGGCCTTCCAGAAGTGTTGACTCGTTTTTCTCTGGGTCAGCCCGACCCCCGAGTATGTACCTCCTAAGTAGCAGGATACGCGAAGGTGAAAACAGTTGTACCAGTTTCGCGCAACATCGAGCGGTAACAAGAGGCCGCGAGTTATCATGGGAATAAAAGTGGATGAGTCTCGACTCTGGCAGGCCGCGGAGCCAACGCGAACGCAGCCAGCAAGATAACTTTTATGGGGAGGTACAGCACGGTGTACGTGCGGTGAAACTACCGGGCTAAAAGGTCAGGGCAATAAATAACTCGGGCCGTCGGTATACCTAGAAACTGGAGACATTATGCCAATCTTGGCTCGCGAAACCGTACAAATGTGGTCTAGTTTTACCTACTGTTGCATAAATCTGAAAGCGGCCGACCGGCTACCTGGCCTCCTCTCTAGAAACCTTGCTTTCTACGAAACCTTTTGGTCACGCGGCAACGAACCTTGAGCCTATTTTCGAGAAGCTGGTCACGTGTCCCGATTACGCCGCACCGTGTTCGCGAATATACGATTCCGCTATTTCCCCGAGATACAAGGATTTTTTGCACGAAGGGAATTGATGTCTTCCAAGTGGTTACATAGGTTAGCCAGGAAGGTAGAGAGAGGACGCGATTGGAATAATTTGAATGTAAATAAAAGATTTAACATGAACGCTGCTGGGTTTATATCTCTGCGCCATCCTCTCTCCTCTAAATTTATGTAAATACTTCTTTCTGACCACGTCGTAAAGTAGATACTGTCGATAAAGATTTCGTGTTGCGCAGCTCTTCATTGAATTTAGTCATCCCGCGTGGGAATCGGAAACCGGTTGCGTTTTACGATACTCTTACGCAAATACTTGTAAAAGATTTCTCTCGATAATCGTACGGGAGCATAATGATGCAGTTGAGGCACACCTTTGCCTCTTTCCGGCCCGCAGAACCGGCCAAGAGTGGTGTAATACCTACACGGGAGGAAAAAAGTTGAGATTGAACGCGCAGCTGTATCTTACCGAATTGACTTCTCATCCACGGATAGAGCGGACTGGGTAGGTTGGCACTGGCCGCACCTTGAGGAGTGCTCTGTTGCTGCTGACTAAGCGGCGACGTGACCACCCCTTGGTGTTGCTGAGGTTGCTGCTGCTGCTGAGGATGCATGCCGGGTTGGGACTGTTGCGCGGCCGTCTGCGACTGTTGTTGCTGTTGATACATCATGTGCTGCTGCTGCGGCTGGATGTGTTGATGCTGCTGCTGTTGCTGCGGATGCTGGGTCTGCTGAGGTTGCATGTGGGGATGCTGCGAGTGCATCTGATGGTGCATCTGTGGCTCGACGAGAGGCGGGCTGTCTGGTCCATCGAGCACGCTACCCTGATGATCGACCGCGGCCGCCTGAAGCTTGCAACTCGCGTAGACAATAGGAGTGGACGGATGTCCGTTCGGGGTGGGCGTGTGACCCATGTGGGCCATACCGGGGCTGGGGGATGTGGACCTGTAGCCACCCATGCCGTCGATGCTACCGTGCTCCTGTTGATGCTGATAATAGGTCGCGTTCCGCATATCAATCCGATTGTAGGGCGGAAACCTCGGATAAGGCATATCTTGCTGGCTGCCAGTGGCCCCATAGTGGTGGCCAGGCACTCCCTGGCGTAGGAGACTAGGGTCGCAAGGGTCCCCGGCTTGCTGAGACTGCTGCTGAACCGACTGCGTCTGCTGGGGCACCTGGACGGCGGCACCGTAGTGCTGCTGATGCTGATGCGGGTGTTCCACCCCGCCATTGCGCAGGTCCGGGATGTACGAATTCGCGAAGTACGAACTCATGCTACTGTCCCACCTGTCCCACCTGCTGATACCACCTTGATCTTGTTGCGTGCTCTCACTCTCCGTCCTTTTGTGTCCTTGATCAGTATCCACCTTCCTCTTTCACGTCTCCTTCCTTCGTCCCGTGGCAAACTCTACGGGCGTCCTTTCCTCCCTCTTTCTCCACCTATATCCGTGTGTTTGTGCTTTTTGTACTCTCTCTTCCGGCGAACGGACACACTGGCACGCGTGCTTACGTATGGATATCTATTACTATTTATACATATATGTAATATCACCTCCGTCGCGATTCTCCTCTACTCGCGCACTCTCTCGGACGAACACGCGCGCGCGCACACTCTTTGTCACACCACCATCACCGTCAATCACTTCTGTATCATTGAATTCCCGTTAGCTTTCCGTTTTCCCTCCTTTTATCACACTGGGCTCACCGAACGCGAAAGAAAAACCATAAAACTGGAGCACTACAGAACCATAAGTTATCAAGCTGCTGGCTCGTAAACGGGGCGGAGGGATGGGGATGGGGGAGGGGGGTATATAACTTGTACACGAGGCGGGGAAGATGGTAATCAGAGTTCTTCGTCTTCTTCGGTATGGTACCTTCCTTCAAAGCGCCAAGCCGCTCCAGACACGTTCCGTTCCTCTGTCCACCCTGCTAATGAAGTTGTGCCGCACCTGCAACACCAAACAGACACACGGTTTTAATTTCACGTTAGCCACGGCATCGGTTGTAGAATGATATACGTATGATGTAGCAATAATAATAAGGGAACCAGGTACGGTTTCGTTCGTGAGTTTTCAGTACCGTTCTCGAGGAAGATTCGAGGGAGCTTCGCTCCGGGACGAGCAAAAGCTCCGTTCGCTGATCTTTGTCCGACGAACCGAATGAACCGAGTGGAGTTTGACTGTGAGTGACAGAAGGCGAGGTACACACGTGCTCGTCACGGTGACGGCCATCGCCCAGACGCCGAACTTGCCCCGGGCCTTCTGTGTGGGCGGGCTAAACGATCGTTAAATTTGGAAAAATTCCCGTCCATTAGGCAGCATGGCTACTGAACGCTTCGCCGAGATTCCCCCCGACCTACTAATTTTTTTTTTTGCTTGCAACCGCCGCCGGAGGTTCCGTATGTCTCATTACTACGCGTAACTAGAAGCACACGGGTCTTTCTTTTTTCTTTGGTATTCCCGACCAAAGCAAGTTCTGGGAATATGTACGAAACGTGGAAGAAGTAAGAAGTACATTGCAATAATTATTGATTGATTTCAGTGAAAATCGATTTCAGTGAAAATCCGTGGGGTGAATGGCGATTTTAAAGCGGATTCACACATATTCGTGTCAATGGTCTCTTTGTTAAATTGTCGGTAACAGACAGGAACAAGGGTGAATTGTTACATTTAAAAAGCCAGGAAACCATATTGTTCACCATCGACACTGACAGCACTGAACCGTCACGGAAGTGATACGCGTGACTTCGCCTTTAAGAAGCTTGGAATCGCGAGCGACGCGTCGGTCCCTTATCCACAGCATCTCCTCGAACCTTCCAAACCGATCTTCCTTCCGATCGTGGCCGGAAACCTTCTATACCGACTGCACGTCATACTTCGGTTTAAAGTTAGCCGTCTGACTCACGTTGTACGGCCGGTCGGGAGGCACGAGTCTGTGTAGCGATTGTTTCAAACCACTTGGCGGAACGGGAGAAAGAGGAGATGCTACACGAGACCAGTAAATTGTCCATGAAACCTTTCCCTTCCCCGTGCCTATTGGTAGCGATGGCTTCGAGACGATGCAAAGTGCCAATGCCTCTAGACTCCCAAACCACTGAAACCCCTTAACGAGTGCAACAGTTCTTACAGCCCCAATAACATTGCAAACCATTGTATCTGCGTGTTAATAATTTCTACTGAGTTTGTATCTTATATTCTAATAGAATAAAGACGATTTATTATTATTATTATTATTATTATTATTATTGCAAGCGGATGAAAAATTGATTTCACGTTAATTGCGGTGAAACTTGAACTTGAAATCTCGCTCTTACCGAAAAATCTACATGTCCCATTACCCTAATCCTGCCACTAAAATACTTGTCAACTATATTCCGATATTTGCTGAAGGAGTTTCAAGGGAGAAAAGTGAATATCCGCCGCCATCGACAGCGATAAAGGAAAAAAAAGCAAGCCTCTGAACAAAAGAATAGAATGTACGGTGCGACGGTATTGTGGGCAGCACGGTGGTCGTGTTGATAATGGTAGGGAGTGTGGGTTGGGACGCGGGGGCGGATGTACAAGGGATCGGTGGAAGGTAGGCAGAGCGGGTAGGGTGGGTAGGGTGGATAGGGTGGCAGGTTGAAGGGTTCGGGTGGAGGTGGGGCCCTTGGGGAGTTTGCTGTACACGGGAATGGGTCGGACGCGGGACGATCGCGATTAACATTCCGGCCGCTGGCTCGCTGTTCGCGCGGCGCTTTCATTAATTCCAGCGTATTGATTCCCCGGATTGATGAATGGCTGCCGATAGCGATTCCATGCGCTCCGTACTCCCCTCTTTCTCCTCGCACGCCGCCCCGGATCGCGTATAAATTCTACCTCTCGTAGCATTTTAACTCAATTCCCGCTTTACTTTGGGACTCTGCTCCGCGCAGTCTTTTCCCCCGGAAACAGCCTTGTCCCCCGGACCGTATGTCTCCCCCCTTATTTATTCACCTCCGCTCTCCTCCCGCGATAGTGATAGCGGCTTATGCCTCGTTTCCATCGAAACAACATCCTATTACCGTCCTCTCTCCACCCTCCGTTCATTTTTTGCCACGCGCTCGAACGAAGGCTAGAGCCTACCGGTCTGGGCGCGATTAGAGGCGATCGGTGTTACGCCAGCCGTGTAATAAACCACTTTGGAATGGAAAACGTCACGGCTCGGTGTTATCGGGAACGCTCGTGTTTCATTGTTTTCCGCTGAAAGCGTTTCTTGCTTTTCTTCCTAAACGGAGCAGAATTTAATTACACGCCGGCTGTTCGTAACGGAAAGCTATTTCCTGCCGATGGAAACCTCTGGGAAATGGCGCGATCGAGTCCGAGAGACCGGCCCCCCCCCTGTCGGTCTAGATCCACCGTTCGGGCAGGCAAGATTTTCCCAAACACCCCGGGATAGGGATTTTTCGACTTTGTTCGGTGGTGACACCAGCCGGAAAAGGCATAAACTAACTCGGTCTGTTTGAAGGTCTAAGGAGTTCTTATTATTGCCGACAGATGGCGATGGTGATAGTCAGAAAGAAGTGGAAAAAACGGGGTGGAGCGTGTCTGACAGCTGGGTGGGTTCGGGGCCAAGGTGATTGAAAACAGGGTGGAGCGTCACGTGACGCCATAGTTGGATATGGAAGTGACGTCAGGCAGCTATGATGGCCTCTAGTTAACAAAATGGCTCCTGCCCGGGATATTTCTTTGTCTCTCTGAGTGGCTGTTTGAGGATCCCCGTTATCAAAGCCTGAGGGAACGTTTATGTTCCGCTTCCGCAACCAATGGTGGTGGCAAAGTCCTCCAATTCTACTTAATAAATTGATTTTCTCTTCGATCAAATGTTGTATTCATGTGTTAGGCACTGTTCGACATAGGCAATCGCATTTCTTGTTAACATAATCATTTAAAATTAATTTAAAATTACTAATTGAAATATGAAAACTGTTTTAATTTAAAATTAGGCATCTTTTGAATATTTATTTATACAGATTCAGACAGAGTCCAAAATTTGGCGCGCAAACCGACTCAATGGGGACAACAAAATTAATAGCAATAAAGAAAGTGATGGAACGAACGATTACTAAAGGGGACGCGTGTATTTGAACGCGAATGCTCGCGCAGTCATGATCCCCGAGCGATAAACTAATGGATGCTAATCGACCAACAGAATTGTCCCGTGGTATGTAATCGAAGCTTGACGATCGACCGCGGCCGAGTCGAAAAGCACGGGCGCGATCGCCGAGCGGCGTAGATGAAGCGGTCCGATTAAATAAACGACGCGATATCGCGGACAGCTGGTCCACTAAAGATTGTCGGCCCATAAACGGTGGCAGGATTTGACAGTTATGGGCCCCGTAGCTCGTGCGAGCCGTTCGCACGCCGTAAAACAGTCGTAAACTAAAGGAGAGCTCGTAAAACGGCCACCCTCGACGCGAGCCACCTACGGGTATCGAGATGTTCCGGGGAAGGAAAAAAAGGAAGGAACAGAAAATTGCGGCCTTGAACGCATTCCTGTTCCGGCCGTGTCGGACCTGATCCCTGTGCCCATCGATTTCCTCTTCCTCTCGCCTCGTAGTTTTACAAACTTCCTCAAGCGTCGTTGGGTCTGGATGTGGAGAGATTTTTGAAAATATTTTAAAGGCGGAACTTTGATTAGGGTAGACCAGGGCGAATCGGATAACGGGGCGAATTGGATCAAAATAAGAATTTAGTCGATATTAGAAATGAGCATTCCGATCGAGACGTAATACCTCGTCTCTCTCCCCCGCACCTACTGCAATTGTCCGTCAATTATTTTAAGTCATTGTTTAGAGCTGACATACGGTTTCAATCAGATGGACGCGAACGTTACAATTTTGGTCCAAATCTAACCTACGTAATCTGCAATTTCGTATTTAAAATAACAAAGTAAGCTAGAAAATTCAAATGTATTTATTGCTATTAGTTTGCAGGTTTATTAGTGTCCAAGTTTTAGTATTTGATGTATTTTAGTTTAGACTATTATATCATAATATGTTTATGGACTCTACAACCTTTGAAATACTTATATATGGGGTTAATCGGATCACGTTATTTGGGGCGAAACAGCAATCTGGGATCATGGTGTCAAAAAAAATAAAGGAAGCTGTGATAAAAATAAAATCTAAAGAAATGACGAAAATAAATAAATTAATGGTTTTAAGAAGATGGTATTGTATTTACTGTGGTGAAAAATTAATTCGTCCACTTTCAGAAGATTATCTGAGAAAAGTGGTGCCACGAGAATTGTGCTGATAGAGGAGGCAAAAAAAGGCAATATCCTTCCAACTTGACTTCACAGTCATTAAATTAAATTTTTTTAAGTGTATTCTAAAGATTTTGTTATGAAAATTTCAGTTTCTTCAGAGATTTCTGGGTTATCGGATTCGCCCCAGATTTAGGGGCGAATCGGATATTTATCACATTTTCGTTTTTTTCTTATAAATGAAAGATTTTTATGTTTCATTTAAATTTTTATATATTCATATTCAAGCCAAAGATGTACTGGTCACGAACATATAATAAAAAATTAGTTTTTTAATATTTGACTATTATTTTTTTATCGTCAAACACAAAATAATCCGATTCGCCCTAGTATACCATATCAATAGGTATATGCCCTCATTTTTTATGGATAATTAGCGACCCATTGCCCTGAACCAGTCCCTATATTTTTTTTCTTCAGCTGCTCATCGGTTGATGAAGATCAGAGGGATTGCTAGCACGCGAAAGCACCGAGAAGGATAAATATTTATACCTTCATAATTCTTGTAAACGCGCTGATATCATGTTAATCTAATTAGAGGTTTATTGCCGGTTTCATTCGAGGGAATTAATTGTACGCTATTAGGTTAAAATCTGCGTTATAATGAGCAGCCAGCATTCAGCGAGACCGGTTTCCAGCAAAGTGACGCGTAACGAATGGAGAACTCGCGACGGCGACGGCCGCAGCGGCTTTTCGTACCACGACCCAGTTCACCCAGCCAATTCGAATAGAATAATTATCTGACTTTTTCTTTCCTAATAACTGCCTATACGAGTAGCAAATTAGCTGCTCAGCTGCGCGTTTATCTTCACCTGAAATCAGGCTCGCGCTTCCATCCTCTTAACGCGCGTTCATCCAACGAACGAGTGCCGGCTAGTCGCTGCCAACATAATAGCATGTATTACCGGTTTCCGACGCGATCTCGTGTAATTCCCCGAGCCTACAAACAATCGAACGAATTTCAATTCATCCTTTCCTCCTGTGTGTATTTTCAGCCGCCGTTTATCTCCGGTAATTGATTCCCCGTAGATTACTCCAGCCGAGAGAATATAATTCTTCCGATCGATTCGGCGAATATTGGTCTTACGGGCTACCGAAATTTAATCTCCATATTCGACGAAACAATTGTCAACTGCAGCGGAGTCTGAACGGTCGGAGGTAAACGGGATCGAAATGGGCGCGAATTGCCGGGAATTCAGATTAAATGGAACGAGATAACAGTGAGTCACTTGCGGTCTTATCGTTGCATCCCTTCATTGCCGCAATGTTTCGCCACCTCTACAGAGCCCATAAATCTGCGAAACCACGCTACGCGCGCGGAGATAAATAGAACGGAATGCGTTCTGCTCGACGATATTATCGGCAAAAGTGTTTCGCGCATCGCCGGCGCAGGCTAAATCTTTCTCGGAACACCACGTCGCCTCAACGATACTCTCGAGTGGATTACGTTTACATAGTCTCGCGTCGCACAGACACCACCGCGCTAACAATCAGTTAGATACTTTAACCGTGTAACGAATGGACCGTTTAGTGAGCGCGTAAATGATGAAGGAGACGCGACCGAGTCGTAAATTATATAAGTGAAACGCGAAGGGGAACAATACCTACTAAAGTACAGAACAAGCATAAACAAAATGAAAAGAATCGCTAAACATTTTGTAACACCTCGTTCAAAACGTTTATAGTCTGAATAAAGTGTACTGGCCACTTTAACCACTCAAAGGTTACCTAGAAAATTACCCCCACCGTGACCTTTGGCTGCCACTACCGTTCCATCTCTCTTGGCTCCACCCACATCGTTAAAAGGACAGAGAATGCAAAGGGAAGAGCAAGGTGCGTTGGAGAGACGGAGTTCCGCAGCTACCGAGGCAAAGCTTCCCCTTTGATCCCGAGTACAGTAGCAGCGAGAAGCGATCCGCCAAAAGGAGGAGCGGAGAAGTAACGGAGAAAACCGGAGGAGCTTGGCGACGAGGGAAAGCAACGAAGGATACCGTTACGCACGGTGGATGGTGTCCAGCTGGCGGAAGGTCGAGTCGGCATTAAAGGGTAGCCGCGATCAAGGTTTCGAGCGGAGTGCTCGTTCGAAAAGGATCGCGTCCCGCGCTACGTAGGTATCGCTGTATATCCTGCGAGGGGTGGTGGTGGTGGAGGCGCGTGCACGCATAGGCGGGCGAGTACGCACACGCGGACAAGCAGGCAAGCAAGCAGACCGGTGAACGGAGAACCGACACGCCGGCGGATCAGCCAAATGCTAACATGCATATGCGATTAGCATAATCGAGTCGGCCTGCAGGAAACCAGTTTGCAAGGCCGCTCAAAAGCCGGCCGCCCAATAGCTTATGCCGCTCTTCGCGGACCGGCACGCACGCCGCATCCGTAATTCCATTTCCCCTACCGAGCCAGGCCGTGGCGACCCGCGTCAGCTGACCGCGAGAGGAGAGACCGGACCTGGACTCACTTCGCCTCGCCAAGTCTCGCCAAGTCTCTCGCGGCTGATTGCAAAATCCACCGGAACGAGGTAACGCGGCGCTAGGAATCTTGCGCGCATTCTTTCTTAGGTATAGATTATGACTAACCCCTTTGAACGCCTCTTATCGCGGGAAAAGAGTCACGAGGGTGTTGACTGGTTCCAAAACGGTGGCGCGACGGCGTAGATACCGTAAAATGGGGGAACATTGGCATACGCCGAAATTACGTTGTTTTACGTCAGATTAGTAAAACTTAACCTGTTAATGCTATTTATATGATGTGGCAATGTTACGAGTTGATTTTAGTTAAGATGCAAAAAATAAAATAAAATATAGAAATTTAAGTTTACTGACCTCAGATTAATAAAACTTATCCCGTTAATGCTATCTACATGATGTGCTAATGTTACCCCGGTACAGTAACGCTTTTAACATTTATTAAAGAAGGAAAGGACACAAATTTTGTGCATTTTGACACTTATAGTACAATCACAAAAGATGCAATGTTATGATAAGATACTTAAATCAAATGTAAACATGTTAATTTTTACATTATATAACAAAATGTTTCAAAAACCTGCCAATGTTCCCCCATTTTACGGTATTTAATAAACAGAGATACAGAGTCGGGTATGAGATTCTGGGAAGGGAGTTACGGCCTAGGGGATGAAGAGGGTTGAAACAGTCGGCCATGAACGTCGCAGATAAATCCCACCAATGCTCCGCTAGCCGACGATATGTATTACACCCCCAGCCACCTTTTACCTTTGTGCACGCATTTTTTTCCTCTTCCTTTTCTACTTACTTCGACCGCGGGGTCAGTTACCACCAACTCTGACTTTTTTCCCCTCGTCTCTCAATTCTGCATTCCAGATTATCAACGGCCGTATTTTTCAACGAGCTCCCTCTTTCCCCGGTGTTTTTGTTTTCCGCTTCCCGATCGTAGGTACTCGCGCCCGATAACGCTTTTTGTCCCGGCAGATATACTCGTTTCAATGAAACCTTTATCGGGCAACGCGTGGTCAAGCTTTTTCACCGTTTTTGGGAGCCGCTCGCGGACAGTTTCTACCCGTGGCATTGAAAGCTCGCTTCTCGGCTTTTACCAGCCGAATATTTCGAGTATTTACGCTGGTACTGGATAAAACTCGCGATTCTACCTACTGTCGTGCATTAAGGTTGAACATTACTGTGGCGGCTTTTTTAAAAAATGATTTTTAGAAATAATTTACAGTTTTCGTACTAAATTTGTATTACCTACCTTTAGTGCAATGTCTTAATAGACTATAAAAAGTGAAGAGAAAAACATGTATAAATTATAATATATTAATTAATGTTCTAGACCTCTCATAAAAAAATAAAGGTCGCTTGCGGGATGTGTAATTATGGAACAACACCTCTGAAATGAAATTTAATTTTTTTATAAACTATATGACAGCTTCCTTGATTTCTTGGTCCAGATTTCTTGGTCGAAATCTTTTTTTTTTAAAGAAATGTCTATCGTACCTGCGCATTTTCAAAACTTTTTGGTCTAAAGCGCAATAGTTTTACAAAAATATTTTGTTTAAAAAATCAGTACGTGCAACGGAAACTACACTCATATAGTTTATAAAAATGATTTAAATTTGTTTTTAGAGCTACCGTTCCAAAGTTACACACCCCGCCAGCGAGCTATGTTTTTTGTGAGGGATTTAGAACAGTAATTATAAATATATTAAATTTTATGCATGTTTTTCGGTTCATTTTTATTTTATAATCTCTTAATATATTGTACTAAAAGTAGATAATACAATTTTATATGAAAGCTGTAAATTATTCCTGAAAAAAAACTTTAAAAAGGCTTATTTTTAAGGCTCCCCCTTAACATACGTTTCTGAAATCAGCTCGTGGAAATCTTTTAATAAATTATCGCGAGCATGCAGCAGATTGTCGGCAATGAGTTACGCGCCTTCCACGATCGATCATATTAATTTATTCGCCGGGACAGCGAAGCTCTGCAATGACGAATAGACACCGACTTTAAACATCGAAGCATGATCGTAACCAGATCGATTTCACTACCCCCAGGGGCGTGCGTTCGGGGCACAGTCGGCAAGAGAACGGAGCCAGTAAACAGAGGCAAGAGAAAGCGGACGAAGAGAAAAGCGCAGGATGCCCGAGGATTCGCTTGTTGACCTAAATGAGCTGCTCGAATTTTGCGTGTCTACCTCGCAGCGGGGTGTCTGGCACCTAGAACTCTGACACCCGGGCTCGGAACAACCCCCGTTTATCTACCCCCGCCGGTAGCGTCGCGCTGAAAGGCCGCCGAAGGCTCGCAGCACGCCTAACTTTCACATTTTTTCGTGAAAACTTTTTTGTCTAGGAGCCTGTCTGCGCTGAAATTTAGGGCGGTCAGCTTTCACTTCTGAACCCGGGGCACGGTCTCGTTTCGTGCAACCGAAAGTCGTCTAATCCTGTGAACAGCGACTCGAGGCGATTCCACGAAAAGTGCTGAGAGTCCAGATAGTTCCTTCAGCTTTCCCACGTTCAGGAATATCTTTACGCTAAGTCGGGGGCACCCCTGACTCTGCGTAAGAATCGAGAATCTCTTTCGAAGAGGATTAAAAGCTGGCAGAGGGGAGGAGGGATTTTCAAACCGCATCTAACCTTTAAAAAGTGTAACGAAGGCACACGGATGCGCGTTCGTCGGTCAAGAAAGCGAGAAGAGATAGGATCTCGCGTTATACAAGTACCTATTGCATACACGCGGGTGAATATAAAATAGCGTCAGCCAGTTGCCTGGCTGTGAGAACGTCGTGTTTCACTCGAGCGAGGAGGTTGAAAGTTCGGAGCAAGATTTCACGAAATCTAAATTCTACTTCGTTAATAAGCGTCCGAGGAAGCCCGCCGTATCTCGCAGTCCATCTGGGGGCAACGAAAGTTTTCTAAAGGGGCTTTTAAAGTCGCGGCGAGATAGAGGAACGAAGGTAATTCCTCGCGGCACAGAGTCACGGAAATTAAGCAACAACGAGGACTCGTTCTGAAGCCCGGTGAAACTGGAATTCGTCCTTAACGGCGGGACATTTAGATCCTTGTCTAGTAGTACTTACACTATTAAAAGATAAAGAATGTAGGTACCAGGGAACGCTCACACATTGATAGTGGAATGAAAAAGTCTAATTATTTTGATTTACCGTAATAAGGCCTTAACACGATTTCCCGCGATTTAAAGCGGCTAATTAGAATTCATGACGCAAGGTAGTTGCCTTCCAGAGGGACAAGCTGAAAGGGATAGGGTGGCGGGATAATTCATAATTTATGGATGTGTGGTTGACCGATGAGACGAGGCCCATACGTGCTCCGAAAACACTAGGGTATCCTTCGTTACGTGTAACATTAAGGCTCATTCGTCTCGACTGCTAACAACCCTCGAGGCCTCGTTAGAAAGTGCTCCCGTTTGCACTTACGAAGCAAACGTTTCCAACCCGAAACTTCTGATTTCAATAAAACTTCGTGTGGGAAACAAGGAGCAATAATTTTTCTTTTCTGCGGATATACATTTTGAAGGGGTGAAATCACCTGTTTTTTTTTTTAACATAAGTAGGTACCTTTGTAAAAATTTTAAATGTAAGACTTGTTCAGATTTTTATGCTGTATCACAATATTAAAAGAAAAATAAAGTTAATTCATTCTTCACCAACATTCTGCGATTTTAATAAACAAGGGGATGGATTCACTACAAAGTAAGAAAGACCCTGCTGCATCAAAGTCACACAAATAAGCACGATTTAGTCGAGATACTCACGAGGGAGTTTGTGAGGGCTCAAGTTTGGAAGAAACGATGAAATTCTGATGAAGAGATCGGGGGTGGAAATTTGAGGACGCGAGTGGACGTGGACGGAGCGAAAATTACGAAGGTGAGCCTTTATTTCGTCGCGAGCGCGAGGGGTTGCCTACAAGACCGTCGAGACGCGGCGTAGAGTAGAAAGTTTTGACGCCACCCTATAAATCAAGCTGCAGGCTCGCTCGGCCGGAACGTTGTACGGGCTCACCCCGGCTCGAGAGTTTCGCTCACCGTATGTCTCCTTCGCTCTCGGCACAGACAGCTTGTACAAGGTGAGTCAAAAATTCCAACAGTTCCAACCCGCCTCCCAACCCCCACCACCGTGGCCGCCCCGACTTTGAAATAATTACCTCGGAGTTAATTTATGTCGCGACTGCGGCCCGCCGCCCTGGGGGAGACGGCGACGCGTTTTTCCGAATTAACGCGCGGCACCCTCGTGGAAAAATTGTTCGACTGATAGTTGCCGGGGCTTCGCGCAAGAGGGAGCGAACTGGGGGAGTAGCACAGGGTGAAATCGTAGCCGCGTTGAAATTCAACCGTGAGAACTGCGGACATTGATCCGCAGGTCCGCGAACTTGCATTCCGTGGATTCTTTATTCTTATAAAAATGTTGACTGGAAGAAGTCTGAGAGGCTATGGTTCTGGCTACCTAATCTGAATTGAGGACCTTGCAACATGAGGGGTGCAGCGTCATCTTTACCAAGTTCGAGTAAATTAGATGAAACTGTTTATAAAATTGTTTCACTTAAAATGAAATAGAAAACATTACTTAAATGAAAAATATATTATTTTTGTTCACAAAATAAGTAGGTAGAATAGATGCACCATTTGTGGCCATTTTAAGGTATTGTACACAGTTTTGGCCACTTCTTAAAAAATATAATATTTTTTCGTGTAAGCAATAAATGTACCTAACGTTATATTTTTAGCGGTATATTAAACAAAATATTTATGATGTGAAATTCTCCACATAATAATGATCTGCAAGTAATTTAAAATTATGATAATTATGCACATGGCCAAAAACAGTGCAATGGCCACAAACGGTACATCTAGCCTATTTAGTATCTACTTATTGAGTTGTTAAGTTTTTAATTCTACTTCTGGCGAAAAAATATTCTATTATAAAAATATTAATATTAATATTTCTATCTTCATGTAATTACAATAAATCGCACATTTCTTATTAGATTTGTATCAACCGTACACCAAACGATGTACAATTTTTTTTTACATACCTACTTATATTACCACTCACTAACTCAAAAACTGTCAAAAATGAAGTTGCACCCCTCTTGCTGCAAGGTCCTCAATTATTGTTGTAACAGAATTTGCAATGAAACGGTATTTCACAAATTATTGCACTGCAACTGGATCATACAATAAACTACTTAGGATAACGTAGGTACGTGCTTGCGAGAGATGGAGAGAAAAAAGGCTGCCGCGAAATAGACGAATGGAAATTTGTGTTCGCGGCAAGGGAAAGACGAGGGCAGTCGGCCGTTTGTGGGCGAGCCAGAGATATCGCGACGCGATAATCGCGGAAATGCCCGGTGCGAGGGGAACGGTCAGCTCTTACATATGCCACATACACATGGCGGATGCGCGTGAAGCGCAGGGACACGAATATCGTTCGCACGCGTTACAGATATTATACAATTAGCAGATATAATTAGTAAATGGGGAGCGAATTATCTTGGATCGCGCGCTTTTAACGCTCGCATCGTTTATCGAAAGGAAACAGCATTGCCTGCTCCCGCGGAATATATCATCGTCTGGATGTTACGAGAAGCACGTTGAATAGATCGAATACCGATACGCGGCACAAAGGCCGTGAAGAAATGGAGCAAGCTCCGTATAGCTACCTATAGACGCCAAACCCGCAGCTGGAAATTCTTTCCCCCTTGATAAGGGAAGCGGTCGATAACTAAAGGCACCAGCTTCAGAAAGTCATAATACTTCGATCCAAGTTACTTGTAATCGTGTCTCAATAGGGGAGACCGGGGCAAGTTGATACGTTTTTCAGTTTTCATTGTTTTTCATTTTTGTTTGAATCAATTACTTAATAACAAATATGCTAAAATATACTTTGGTCCTTCCTCTTTAATATATAGTAAGTGAAAACTTGAGAAAGTACATACAAAATGAATGAAAAAATGTTATTTGGACGAAGGCAAAGTGTATCAATTTACCCCACTGCGGGGCAAGTTGATACATCTTTAAAATATCTGTTTAATGAGTAACTAATAAATTTGAAAAATATAATTTCAATCTAAATACCTTTCCAACAGTCAATAGTTCAAAGATCAAACAGATTTTTAAACAAACGTACCTAGAAAAACATTTTTATTTTCATTTTTTTTTATGTCTGGAATATCCCACTTTAACATGAGGTGTCTTCTTCTTTTTGTTACTATATCTTAATAAACTCATTGTGTCATGATTGTATATTTTTGTGCATGGCCTTAATAATATTGAGTCTTTTTCTATTTCGGCACACGCTTTTTCCAAAACATCCTACGATATTTCGCCACGATTTGTCTTTTTGATATAATTTCAAACCATTTTCCAAGAAATATAAAGAAAAAATTCAATTAAAAGTAGTCGGGGAAAAATAATATACTGTATCAACTTACCCCACAGGAAGTCATTATGTATAAACATGTCCATAAAAAAATGTAGAGCATATAAACATAATTACAAAACGTAATTACCTTACCTTCAAAAGACTCAATATGATGCCAAATTACTTCGGGTTATAAAATTCTTTATATCGTCTCAAGACGGATTGGAAAGTGAACACAACTATTTACTTTTTCTTTATATAAACGAAAACAGTTAAAAAACGATTGCTAACGTCAAGGTACACCCACGTACGCTGGATCGTAGGAAAGAATTTATCAACATGTTTCACATATCCCATTGAAATGAAGCTACATATATACGGTGTCGAGATAATTCGTCTGTATCAACCTGCCTCTGTATCAACTAGCCCCGGTCTCCCCTACTTATTGATCAACTCTTGAGCATTGAAATTTTCGAGCAAAAGAATTTGCAAGAACCTACCTACCTACCTATAATTATTACAAACACAGAAAGTTAGCCTAAATTTTGCGATAAGGCGCTAAACTGAAAAGAAGTAAGATGAAACGGCCACCCCTAAAAATACACCATTTCTGCAGCTAGCCGGTGATCCTCCCGCGTGAAATACGTTTCCGGTAGCTAGCTGGACGTGGTGGAAATCGCGTGACGGATAGACGGATAGACGGGCAGAAAGGAGCGAGTACGGAGGAAGAGGTGGCCTGCAGAGGAGCAGACGCGGGAGAAAAGGAGGAAATTGGGTGGAGTAGCTGGTCGGGGCAGGGGTGAGAAGCGAGGATTCGGCTAGCTAACGGCGTGGAGCGGTTGGTTCAGGGTTGGTATTGGATGCTGCTGCCTCGGCGAAGCTCACGGTAGGGGTACAGGGGTAGTTTGACAAGTTGACAAGAGCACAAAGGCCGCGGCGGAGCCGCAGAGGTGCAGGATGGCCGAGGGAAGGAGACGGGAACGGAGGGGAGCGGGGGAGAGCGGGAGAGGGCAGGCACGAGGAGGGTGAGACGAGGGAGAAGAGGGAGAGGAGGGGGAGGAGGCGTCGCGACGCTCAGAATCCGACGGAGGGTTACCCCACACAGGGTGGTAGGGGGATGAAAGCCCCGGCAGATCCAACGCCGTGAACAAAGGCCGGCTGGCTTCACCCCACTGCCTCTCTCGGACTTTGGAAACGAGATCACCCATACAGCCTGATCGTCGCACGTGTGCGTGCCAGCGACGCAGGCAGCGAGGGAGTTGGAGTTTGCTTGCTCGACCCGATAGATACGGGCCGGGCCTAATATCGAAAGTTCCTGGCTCAGGCAGAAACCGTGCTTAATTAAATCGGAAGTCCGTGAGAGATAACCGGCGGCATCCCTCCCCAAACGACGCACCACCCGTGTCTGGAAAACACGCTGCCTAGACTCTGGATACCATTTTCGCGACCAATGCGCTTCTAGGGAGCCTGTTGACGCGGAAAAGCTTCGAATAATAAGATTCCTCGTTTCAGTTATAACTCGGTAATGATGAAAACATTCCTACCCTCTGTTATTCGCACGAATCTTTAAAGGTTCTTCCGATCTCGTTGCCACAACGTGTTGCAGTAATTTACTACTCGTTAAAAGACCACCCCGGGAGATGAATGAATCCGCGGGGTCGGAACGGAGCCGCGTCGAATGGAAGGAATCAATAGAATACAACGTGCGATCAACGATCTGATGGACGGTTCGCGGTTCGAGCGATGTTTCTAATGATCCCGGTGGCCCTTTCGATCCCGATAAATCACGCTAGCAGCTCGTAAACCGTAAGGGGTCCCCGGTATACGTGCATGTATATGTGTATCAATGCGGAGTGCGGACACGCGAGTAGGGCAGTGCAACGAGGTAGGGGAAGCAGGAAAGACTCGGTACATCGTGGTGAAGTTATGCCGCGGTATGAATGGAACGCTTTTGCGGAGCACGCCTTATACACGCTGGTGGTTAGCTGAAATATTTATTGCCTTTCGAACGGGTATCGGTGGCCCGTGGTATGCCATTGTGGAAAGTCCTGCGAGTTGTTCACGGCCACGGATAGTATTATTTATTTTTTTTTCTTTCTTTCATTCCGACTATCCATCCTCTTCGGGGGTTCACGCGTCAGCAACGTTTTAGGGGTCGTCGCCTCGGGAACGTTCGGGAGCTCTTTGACTTCTCTGTCTTCAGAGAGTTCATTAATTTCGCCGCGGCAATGCATATCGCGACGAGGAAATGTAGATTAGATTTGATTCATGAGCCCATTAATTTCCGTTAAACGGTTTACAATTAGTCGTAAGAGTGTGATAAGCTATCTAGCTCTGAAAAAGTGAGATTAGTATGTCTGTTACAAATGGCAGAAGATATTCTATTCTTCTTTTAGCAGTGTGTCAGTTGTAGGCTTATTTTGAGAGATGAAATAGGAGGAACCTTTTCTTCTAGGTAGTGATCGCAAAAGAAGCTGTGCGTGGAAGTATCAATTTGTAGAATCTCCTTTAGAATTCTCGAAAGATTTTGGAAGCAGCGTTTATGCGGAACCCGCCAGGCTGCGAATTGAGGACCCCAAGCTGCTCGAGCTAGCTACCCCAGAATTAACGGAAACCCGTGAAATAATACACCCATGGGCTGGAATTAAATCAGCCCTCGCAATCTCAATCGTTCCAGGAACCATCTCCGCCAGATTACGTGTCATTAAAAGGCGATCGCGGAGCTAATAACGCGTTTCATACACGATGATCCACGGAATCTAAATCTATTGGAGTTCGAATTTCAAAGTGACTCATAAGGGCAATGGAGAAATTGGGAAATAAAACTACCGCTTATAAAAAGTCGATTTTACACGGAAGAAAAGGAGAAACGAAACTTTCGGAGAAGTAGCTCGTCGAAGTTAGTAGATTTTTAGTACATTCTTGTCGATACTCTCGTTTTATTGCTCCCGGTTCCACGTGGGAAGCGAGTACGAAATAGGATACACGAGAGTTTGCAGAAAAACTTGTTTGCCTATAGCCGCGATGGGACGAAATGTTTCAAGGAAAACTGGCGTGCGCGCTTGCGATTACGCAGTGAAAATAGTCCAGGAAAGGAAATTACGCCGCGGAATTCGAAGCTACACGCACGCTGAGAAACATTTCACGCGAATCACGTCGCGGTGACCGCGATCGTCCGTTTTCTATCGATTTCCATGCTGGGTCGCTTCAAATCTGCACTCTCGCGACTATGGCCAGCCAACGCCGGCAATTAGAATAATTACTTAGGCTGCTGATTGCTGATTGCGCACGAGAGATTCAGAGAAATTTGACTCGAGGCGATTCAGATGCACAGCGGTGATAAAGTTTGTTTAAATTTCATGAAGGTGTATTTAACGTGGTAACGAGGTGTAATTGCGAGATAATAGACGTGGAGAGACTCGTTTGGGTCTAGAATTATCCGATACTATCGAAAATTATATGTCGATGGCTTACAATTAGTGCGCAAATATTGTATGTCCATTTTTTGTGACATTTGAATTTTTATATGCAAAAAATCTTGACTGTTTCCTTATTGTTATTATTATCAACGGAAAACCCTTTAGAATACAGAAACATACCTAACGTAACGTTTATTCTATATAAAAATCACATTTATATCTCATAAATTTGTCAAAAATAATATATTTCTTCGTTGTATGTACCTGAATCTTACCTATGTAAGCTGTTTTTTAGAAAATGCTGAAAGTGGATACCTATACAATATTTATGCACTAAGCTAAGCCATCCATGTATAGGTTTGTAGTAGGTACGTTGTGCAATGCATCTAGCAAAATAGTTCTTTTAGGGAGAATACAGTACTAAAACTTGCAGCAAACAAATACATTTAATAAATGTTCAAATTAATGATCTTTAATTTATCCCGACCTCCGAGACCTTTGCGCTTCCCCATCGTCTCTCATCCTCGATGTAAGCTTCTCTAAGCTACTAGACACCCCAACACCGACCCCGTGGCTACGAATCTACTAAATCAGAAGCGCAGCGAAGCGTCTTCACCCCGGAGGAGTCTCGGATCACCCTCGAATTCGGGTTTCGCTCGTAGTTACCACCTGAACGGGAGGCAAAGTTCAAAGTCTAGTCGACAGTGTCTACAAAGTGGGAATTTGCGAAGGGGTCAACGTTGCAACTCGTCGTCGCCCCACCGATCGCGTTGCTTTTCCAATGATAACATTAATTTTTTAACTCTCGTGTTCCATTGTAACTCACAAAATTAAAGTATCTTAAAATAAAGCATATTCTATAGAGCTGCTCTATTTTCAAGGGGGCGATTAATTCTACTGTATCGAATGAAGAAAGAGAAAGGGTATGATAGTCACGCGTTATTGACAATCGGGACGCTGCAGCAGAGTCTGCACCACGAGACAGCTGTTGCAAACATCGCATCCGGGAAAAGCTACTTGTACAGTGACGTCGGGACTCACGTTAGGAGGAAATAACTTCGCGCAACTTGGCCGATCCATCAACTTTAAACGGCAACATTATATGTACGCGTGTGCAAAGAGAAGTCATGTCCCCGTCGATTGTTAGAGAACTGTTTGCCCGCTGCGAACGCGGCGCCGCGGTAGAATGGAATATTTGCGCGCGAGCACGCTTCTGCAGTTAGAAACGTGTTCTTTGCATGTGACAATGTTGCAGACCCGCATTCTTTCCCTCTTAACGAACCCACCATTAAAACAATGCACGTGCTAAAAAGTGCTTCACGTTTTATCGCATCGCCGGCAACCACGCCGTTTATCAAAACCCGCAATTTCTCCATTTCCTCCCAACCTGTTGCCGTGTCATCAACATTTTTCCCCCAGATTTATCGCGGATTCCCTTGCACGAAAACACTCACCCGCCGTCGCCCGCAATTCCTTTGCCCCTTCTAATTTTTCTTCTGTCTTCGTTAACTTCTAACTCTTTTCTTATACGATAGCTAATCTCGCGATCGCGAAGGCGGTTTTGTAGAGGACGCGTTAAATCGTGTGTAATCGTACTTTTTGATACGTCGTCCAGCCGATTATCCTTGGGAGGATTAATCCGTGCACCGGTGACCCTCGTCAAATCGAAGGGTTCGAAGTTCATTAAATATTTATAGGGTTGCGATTCCGAATCGAAACGGCACCTCTCTCTCTAGCAGTCGGGGTACGATTACGTTGGACAATGGTGCCAAGATTCGCAGTCACAGCGAAATTTCTTCGATCATTTTTCCCCGCTAACAAGGGAAGATCCCGAACCCGAAAATTCAAAAAATTGTGAAACTTTATGAATAGGTATGTACGGGATTTCGTCCTGATTACAACGCAAGTTTTGTTTTCTGCCAAAATTCATTCGAAGGGGTGAGATTAACCACTGGAAATTCGGCTATTTCCCGATTTTGTGTTATAACTCGCGAACTGTAAGGGATAGAAAACAAATTACAAGACAAAAGTTACTTTTTTTAATTAGATCTATAATTTGGTAAAAAAATTATTTTACAGTTCGCGAGTTATAACACAAGATCGGAAAATAACTTGATTTTCAGAGGTCAATTACACCCGCTTAGAAAGAATTTGGGCAGCAAAGAAAAATTGCTTTATAATCAGGAGGAAATTCCCTACATGTTCACAAAGTTTCAGAACTTTTTGGATTCCCGGATTCGGGATGTTTCCTTATAAGTGAATGAAACCGGCCTCGTGCCGATTTCTCGAAAATTCAATTGCATCGCGAGCGTAAACAAAATTCCTGGCTTTTTCCACGGTTCTCTCGGTGGTTGGAAGGCGAAGGTATCGAGATAGCAAGATGGTCGCGTGCTGGTCGGGCTTAAAAATAGCCGAAGAAGGATGGCGGGCCCGTCGTCGGTCGACGATTATGCAAGACGAGTCTGTTATCTGTTCCAGGTAATAAGGCGACAGCCGGCGCGAGTCCTTTCGCTACCCGTGTTGAAGAGGACCTGGTCCTCCGGTGCCACGTGGCCACCGAACACCGCCAGAACCGTTTGACCTGCATTTCAGATTTTAATCCGAGATAATACGGGGGTGCCCTTTTACCGAGACATTTGTCTTCGCGTTCCACCGTTTCCAGAAGCTAAAACCACTTCTCGCTAACGACGACGCGGTCCCACCCAACGCGATGGACGAATATTTCCGTGGACGAATATTTAAAAAATATTTTTTCATACATGATAATGTCGAGGGCAAATAACATCGAGAATCATTTCTCAGTAATTAAAAAAATCTGTTCTTCTAACATTTCTGTCGGCAACAACTTCACATATAACAGTCTGACGCGCGCAAAGAAGACTCACAGCTCAGACCCGTCCCGATCACCGATAACGTTCAAACAAGTTCCGAGCATCCGTCGATGATTAATGATCGATGCGACTCCGCGATCGGCATCGAGTGTCATCGAACAGACGTACCTGTCTCCGCCATGATGCGTCCTTGGTGAGGCGATTCCCGTGCAGTATCGCAAGAGCGTCGCGGCACCGCCACCGACGATCACTCGCGCGCAGTCGCGCGTGAAACGCGATTTTCTTTCTCGGCGATGGCTATGTAGCGGTTGATTAGCATGAAACCACGCGGCTGGGAGCGCTAGAACCGCTTAGAGAATAGAGACAGGGAGATGAAGCGAGAGAGAGAGAATGGGAGAATGAGAAAGAGAAAGAGAGAAAGGGTGGACAGCGATTACGGGTGCGCTCGGGACAGGTCGAGTCGCGGCGTTATCGCGGCGCGTTGTCAACCGCGAAAACCGACGACGTGAGCTACTGCACCAGCCAGACTGTGCAAACACGCCGCCAATTACGTACACAGGCGGGTAATGCTTCTATCGATACGCCCGAAGGAGACGCAAATACGTAACGAACTCGTCGAGTCTCGCCACGCTTTCCCTGGTGGCAGACACGCGGCGCTACAACCAACGCACGCCGGATTAAGGAACCTTTCCGCGAGAGCGGAACTGTTTTCGCGGCACCGTTCGAATCCACCGCGGTACACGCTCCTGACCACGATAATTAGCAGCGTGCACGCGTCCCCGGAGCGCATCCAAGCCCCCGAGATGATTAGTGGCGGCGATCGCGATCCGATCTCGTTGATAATCATCGGGGAGACCGATCGCAACAACCTCGCCGCGATAGATAAGGAAAAGCCTGGCGAGAGTTCAGGAAGGTCCCATTTAACGCTCCTCGGCTCACGCAACTTCCCCGATTCATTTCGAAAAAGTGAAACTATCGATACGGAACTCGATCGTTGCTTCCGTGAAAGAGGAATTTCAGAACTTAAAGAGAACTGTAGTTGTTTAAGAAATACAGATTGCGTGGAACAGTGGCGGATTTAACAGGGTGGCTGATGAGCAGTTGCCACCTAGGCCCCTGCACAGAAGGCTCCCCGCAGGGCCCCGTGACCAAAACAAGTTACGATTACGTATATGTATCCAAACACTACTTTCTTTTCATACTACTACACTTGGCTCGTTTTTAGTAAACTACCTCTTCATCTTCCCTAAAAATGGGCCCCACCCAGAAGGCCCCTTAGGGCCCTATCTTAAAAAAACTGATGATTTTAATCAAACACTATTTTTTTCTGTACTACTACACTTATCCCATTTTTAGTAAACTACCTCTTCATTTTCCCCCAAAAATGGGTCCCTCAAAAGGTTTGCCACCTGGGCCTTTTTTCTTAAATCCGCCACTGGCGTGGAATATTATTCTTTGTAATCGATCCACTTAAAACGAGATTAATATACTTCTGGCTAGGGGGGAACTAGAAAAAATTACAAAAATTATAAATTTATAATTTTCAAAGGCGTTGAAAGGACGAAAAATACAGGGAAAAGTGATTTCAAACTTGAAGTGTCGTTATTTTCTAAAAAAAATGTCATTTTTGTAATTTTTTCTAGTTCCCCCTAGCCAGAAGTATATCCTTCAAAATAAAAAAAGTTTCAATCGAATCGGATAATAATTTTTGGAGATACAGCGCCCACCGTTTTGAGAACACTGTTTCGAGAAAATCGCGTTTAAAGCGCCAAGTGGCCGGTTTAGACCCATGCATTTGCCACTACTCAAATGCCTATAACTTCGTGAATTTTACGAATTTCAACAAATCCTTTTAAACGGGTATTCCTAAAAGGTTGAACATTCGAAAAAAAAATAAAAAAAAATCGACAGTTAGACCGGAACCTCCCCTTAATCAAGGCAGCGAATCGAGTGACAGTCAATCAGAAACGTTGCGGGGATTCGAACTCACATCGGTCACCTGCGGTGATCCGCGATCGCCGAAAATCCGTGATGGATTCAAGTGCGACGAGCGAGGTAGACTTCGTTGTCGGCACGTGCAGGAAGAAGCCGAAGGATACCCTGACGTCGCCGTCGTTCACAATCGGTCAGCGCGCAAATATATCCGCGATATTCAAACCGTGCCTGTTCACACACTTCACTGTCATTCGTCGATCGGCGAATCGTTGGAGGCAGCGAACGTAACACCTCCTCGGTTCACTTGGTGCACTCGGCTCACTCGGTGCACTCGGCTCACTCGGTGACACGTGGGAGCTCGGGAACGTCACGTTCGAGATCACGTGTCCAGCGTTCACCGCGGGACGAACCGTTCGCGATTACGAGCCCGAGCATGATTGCGGGAGACCGATCTCCTCGGAACTGTCATCGACGACGAGCGTTCGTCTCAGTGTCGAGGCGCAAGCGGGCGAGCGAGAGCGAGTGACACAGCCAGCGCAACTCCGCGTGTCCGTGTCAGAGCTCTTCTGACTCGGCAGAAGTATCCGGACAGAAACGAAACTACGCAATGTGACGGCTAACGCGCGCACACCGCCGGCCGACTCGCGCGGGGAGAGAGAGAAAGAGCGTGTGCGTGTGTGCGCGTGCGAGCACGTGCGTGTAGGAGCCGGAGAAGACGAGCAGAACGCGCGAGCACGGGAAAAAAGGGAAACGACGCGCGGCGTTGTTGCACACGTACATGGCGCACGCGTAGTGAATGTGTGTAGGGTGGCACGTACGCGTGTGCGTGAACGAGTGAATGTGTGCAGAGGAGCGTATCCTCCTGTCGAGCGTGGAACGGACGAGAGCGTCGAGCTGTCAGCGCACCCCACCCCACTCTGAATCCCCCCTCGAAACAACCCCTCCCACTGTGACGAACCCCCACCCCAACTTCCAACCTAGCTTTCCTTCATATCCCTACCCTTCTCTCTCTCGCTCACTCTAACCCTCTCCCTCGCTCTCTCTCTGAATCGCTCCCTGTCTCGCCCTCGATCGCCCACCGCCCCTTGCAACCCCTGCGACTCGTTGGAGCGACGTCGAAGAAAACCGAATGAAACGGGAAACGTAGTGAGAGGAAAACGCTCGGATTTTTTTTAACGTTGCAGCACTGGTTTGCTGTAGATATCTTTTACTCCAGAAATTCGACTCGTTTCTCCTTCATAATCGTGAAACTCCTGTCATCGATTTCTTCCCGAGGAATGATTCTACTGGCTAAAGTAATATTCTGTATTTACAAACGTTGCGCCTCGTTTTAATCATGAAAAGAATATCGTGCGAGGTTTAATGCACCGCTAATGGTACATACCTACGCTCGATCCCACCCCTAGTTCCACCCTCTCTGGAAACATTTCAAACATTACCGCGTTGAAACACCGAGGCACGAAGTGAACGAGGGCGAAAGAGGGAAAGTAGAGGGACGAAACACGAAAAAGGGGAGCGCGTAACGTAGTAACGAGAGGACAAGGAGTACCCAGGCGCGGTTACTGGAAAAGCGTACTTGGTCCCTTTGCGTTTGCATCGACGTAGATGGATCATAATTCTTGCTTACCTCGTGGCTGATACTGTACTCGCCCCACTGGCGACGCGACGCGGCGTCTCCGTTGCCGTTTTCGCCCCTTCTACTTCGGTTTCGACTTTCGGCCCGTATCCTCCCTCGCCGCGGCATCGCACCGTGACCAGAACCCACCCCATAATCGTGATAAAATGTCAGCCCACCGGCGGGGAGTCGTGTCCGGTGGAGCGGGATGGACGCGACCCCGTAATTGTCCAAAAGTTGTAAATCACCGCCATCGGCGGAAAATTTGCAGAATCTTGGTCGCCCAGCAACGAATTCCAACTTTATTTTTCAACGAGAATAAACGCGCGAGTCGTTACGGAAATTTTGGCGTCGAGGAACGCGCAAAACATTCCCACAAAATAATGAACCCCCAAGGACGGCCACCTTTCGCCGCTTCGAAAACAATTAAAAACACTTCTTTGCAGTGTCACCTTCGCCATACAGAGGTTAATTTATATTTTTACGGACCGTTCTAAATGTAACTCACTATTTTTTTTTCTTTTTTGATTTCTTGCGTGTCGACTGGGAGCCAAAGAGCTGCGCGCTCTGATAATGGCTGCCACCTTGGTTCCTCCAAACGAGAATTGTTTGGAAAACAGTATCCGTAGTTATTGTTCGACGCAGAGTTCCATTTCCTACGCTGTTTTCCCCAGCTTCCTGTTCACCCCCACTATCGAACCGTGACCAAGGCCCACCCCGTCGTCACGGCGAGAGAATGTCAGTCGACAGTTGGAGGGTTGGCCCCGCGAGCCAGCAGCTTATGGATACCCATCGTCTGGGAACGAATGTGCGCACACACACGGTCCCCCGTCTTTGTGTTTGCTGCAGCCAAACGCGAAGCCCAAGAAACTTGTCTCGGGGGACGATTGAACGGTCCGCCATTGGCGGAACAACCGGAGGCTGACCTTTAGGGAGGCGAGAACCGAAGGGTCCTGATTACTGGCGAAACGGATCCCTTTGTCCTTTATCCTTGCGGACGAAGGGGCAGCTTCTTTGTCGACAAAATTCGCCGCGTATCAAATCGATCGTACAAATATTATACCGGGCTTTGTCTCCCCCTTGTTCTTTCGCTCTAAGCGTCGCGCAGCGCTTGAAGACTGAAGCCAACGTGGAAAACGGGGCCCGCCACGATGCTACTTTATTGCCCGCGACGCCATCGTCATTTGTTGCGCTCTGATCGCTCATTTTCTTCATTCGCGCAGTCGTTTGCGAGCCACTTGGTGTAATGGAGACGTGGGTGTCGCTGAGGAGTGCTTTCTCCATCCTCATCCTCTCTATTCTTACAGTTCGGCTCCCTGTCCCTGGGAAACTCAGTGATTTGTACAACTTTCTCTGGGACTCCTGGATTAGATCTTTAGAATCTTCATATTAGGTGACAACCATTTCACGCTCCCAACACAAAAAGGGGAATCACCAGGTTTGAGAATGGCGGTGAAGGTGACGTTAGCGGTCGCCCAAGGAATTCTCATGGTTCCACGAACAACGCAAGATGCTGGAAGGTGGGTTTTCAAAGAAAATGGAGTTGGCCCACGTGTGGGTCAGCGGAGTGATGACTCTATCCAATCGACTGGGCCGATTTCTCATCCGTATTCATCCTGTTGGCCGTGGGCAGAGCCGCCGCTGCTCCGGCCAGGGAAGAAAGAAACGAACTGGTCGGCCGGGGGAGAGAAGCGCCTATGATTTATGACTGCCATTACAGTCCTGATAATTATATGCTGCCCTATGGCCGCCCCCTCTTGCACGTCGCACGAAAGGAACCGGAGAGGATCGGTAGATGATATCCTGCCTGCTGACCAGCAACGCAACAACGAGTCAGCTTGAACACAGCCGGACGCGCATCGGCCCCGTTCCTCTTGATTGCCTCGATCGCTTTGATACGCTTCGATATTACGGCAGATCGGGCAAGTATGGGTTCCGACCCTCGCCGGGCAGCCCTCCACCAAATTGCCGCGGAAGAAGAAAAATTGCGCGGCTCAAATTACGCCGTGAGATGCCCACCATCTGGTGACGATTACCCTTCTTCGGTTAAGCGACGCCTGCTACCGATCCTGGTAACTTTGTGTATCGAGTCGGTGGACGCTCATGGTATCGTGGCAACGGATCTTCTGGGCAGAGGTTCTTCTCCTCAACCAAGCTGCTTCGACGCTCCAGACAACGTCAACGGCGAAAAACTTGGAACAGCGAGAGGGGAATCCTTGCCACTAGCCCAAGGATATTTTACTTGGCTATTACCGCTCCTTCGCGAATCATTTTTACTTGTCGGAGCATAAATTGATCTTGTAGATGGGTTACGATATTAACGCGTTAAATAATGTACCTATATTTATACTACACTGAAGTCTGTTTACTAAGTAGATAATGTATGAAGAAGCGTCTACCGACATCATCAATTGTTCCAGGGGGAGGAAGAAGAAACATGCGACGATGGAGCGATCTTTGGGGTCATCCTTAAATTAAGGAAGGTTTTGGGGGAGGGGTTGCGAATTTCTTACGATTTCTTACAAGTGGAGGAGAGGAAGTGAAGTAGCGTCTTGCGTAATATTTTTTTAATCTCACTTTCAATATGAAATCTTTAAAAAATATTTTAATAACTGAAAAAATGCAATGAAAAAAGTATTACATAAGGGAGGGGAGGTGGAATATTAAATCCTACGAATTCTTATAGTGGAGGAGGATGTAAGAAATCGCCAAAATTACCCTTACGAAATTTAAGGACGGCCCCTTTGGAATTCATAACGTATGTTCCTTCCCTTTGATATACATTATAGGTTTTTTTTCTGCTTTTATTTTTTCTACGACTGTTTGCTGCTGCTCTATGATTCGTATCTTGATGCGCATAGTGTTCCTGATTTCTCGATATTTTTCGCATCTCGAGAAATGAGAAATTAGGTTGGTTATATTGCAAAATTTATATTTTTGAAATAACTGAAAATTAATTTCTGAAAACAAATGGGATTTATAATAATTTTCCTACATTGAAGATTCTCGAGAAACAGTGTAATTTCTCGAGAAATGAGAAATAAGAAGTTACAAAATTTCTCGAGAAATTCTCGAAAAAGAATTCTCAAGAAGGAACGCTTCATGCGCATGTCCTATTTCAGCTGGTTGATTTTATTCTTCCCTCATTTCATTACTATCTTTTCTAAAATGCTCGTTATATTGGGCGAGTTCTCTCACACCTTCTTCGTCACAACACAACTGCGTCAATGAATAACTTGAGAATTTTGTACTCGTGAAGGTGCGAGATGAAAGAAGCCCAGGGATTTTTATAACGCTCTAATAGACAGAAGAACGATGTCTGCAGGGGTGAAGAAACGAGAAATGAAAGGAATATTCCGGGCCGTGAAAATCCCTACACTCCCGCCCGTCCGACAATGGCGGTCGTAAATATCGGCGCAAGGGCTCTCTGGGTAGTTTCCTTACTACTCCCCGAGGGCCACTTATTACGCTGATTCCCTTACAAGCCACAATCATCTAAGTATTTCTTAACGACCGTGATCGAATGAAATTGACTGGACTAATGACAGAGCGTCGCGTATACTCCAGAAACCTGCCTGTACCGCGACGTTATTACCAAAGATTATAAAGATGTCTGCCCGATGATTCCGCGCCCGTCTCTTGCCACCGAAAACGAGACTCTTACGAAATTAGGCGAACGCTTGGTATCGAGAAGCGGCTTCATCCTTTGAAGCATGCGTCGTCGACGTAGCAACTATATAGCAACCCATCAATTCCGACAAAATACAGCATACAGGCTGATTCATGACTGCATGTCAATTGTTCAGAGGGTAAATCTGCACACTAATTTAAGTAAAAACGTCATATGAACATATCGATAACGTAGTGCACAAATATTGTAATATATCCATTTTTTGTAAAATTTTGTATTTTTCATTTATAAAATATCATCGCATTTTCAAAACTGTTTTTTTCGAAACGCTAAAAGTGGACATACAATGTTTCTGCATTAAGCCGTCGACATGTTGATATGACGTTTCTACCAGGGTTTGAAAGAGTTCTGGAACTTTTCAATAGGTTGTATTTATAACACGGACCGTGGAACTTTTTTTAAAAATGTTCTTACATTGTAAGTTCCCATGAGAACTGATAAAGTAAAAGTTCGTGAAAATAAAAGTTTTAGTTGGAATGGAACTTATAAAATATAAAAATAAAAAATTTTCTATACCAGGAACAGATATTTTGTTTATCAATATTTGAAAAATTGTCAATCGTTGTAACAAATACCTACTGAATACTATTAAATGAATAGTACTACGAGAATAATTATTACAGTTAAATTGATATTCTGAATGTGTTATTTATTTGTATTATTTATCCGCGTAGATAATTTCTACAGATATTATAAAATTTGTATTTATTTTAGTTCATGTAAGATATAAAAAAATGTTATTTAGGTATTATTCTTGACAAGTTCTCTTTTCTGTTCAATACTTCCTATGAAACTATTAATTACTTATGTTATGATTTTCATACCTTTTATTAAATAAACACGAATAATATGATATTATATTGTTAAATAAAACTACTAAAGTAATACCTAATAGTTTAGTATTTTTCTTTATCTTATTCAACCCATTTTAATAAATGTTCTAATCTAACTTGTTTCCATGGAATTTTTATTATACATATTTTAAAATATCTGTTTCATAGGAACACTTTCTGAAGAAGTTTCTAAGCGTAACATTTCTTTCACTAAAAAATCCATAGAAACAGACAGATATTTTCTTAAACGAAACATATAAGTTCTAACAGAATTTTTTTAAAAACGAGAGTTCCAGAACTTTTTCGATTCGTGATTTTTACTTACATTAGTGCGCAGATTTACCCTCTCAAGTACTGACATGCATTTATGAATCACCCTGTATATTCCAATTCATTCGCCGCGTAACAAATTGTCCAAAAGAAAGAGCAGAGCCGCCTGGTTGAGTATCATTCCGTTCGGTGGTCGAAAAGAACTCCGATTATGTAACGTTGATACGTGACGAGCCTCGTTACACTCGTTACAGCCAGTGAAATATTTTACAGGGGTGGTCGAGCTGGCGAGCGCGCGCGAACAGACGAAACAAACATCCCCCGGCCCCGCCATAAATTACAGGCGCTTGAAAAAAGAGCCCTGGTCGCCGGTGATTTGCGTTCTCGCGGCGGAATTAAGATCGCGACCCTGCCACACTCTTATCTCTCCCTCTTTCTCTCTCTCTACTCAACCACTGCCGGGTATTGAGACATCGGACAGACTCTAACGCAGCGTTACGTCACGCATTTTGACTTTTACAATAATAAATCGGCAGGCTATTGTAGCTGCCGAGCATCGTCCACGATGCTCCACTGGATACATATACCATGCATGAATGTATACCTACACAAGGGCGTAATTTGCATAACCAACCAGACGAGCCGGCGTACCGGCGCACACAGAAGCACCGCGTAAAACGTTCCTGGCTACACGTGTAAGCTCCGTCTTGCCAGGAACACGACGGACAAGGAATGGCGGAGGATTCATGAGAACCGACCAGGTGGGATACCTGCGCTTCCCGCTTCCAACCACGTGCCACAACCCCTCCGTTACCATTTCCACGGAATTCTTCTCATCTCTCCAACACTTTTTCTTGATCATTGATTAATGAATGAAACCACCTCGATTGAGCTTCGGGGCAGTCGTTGCCAGAGCCAAACAGCGTTGCACATATTTTTAGATGCGGCAGGAAGCGGCGCGAACGGAGAGCAACGGATTATAAAGAAGAGTGTCGCCGGAAATCGGCCTTGACAATCGGTCGGCGCGGACTGCGGTTATTGTTCGCCGCGGTGCAATTAGCGCAGCATAAATCACGCGTATAACGAGACACGGCGCCCCGAAGGCGTCACACGGTGCTGTTGCGCGCGCGAGGAGACGAGCGTAGCTTTGGGAAGGAGGACAGAGGCCGAAAGCAGAAGGCAGAAGAAGAGTCGACGTCGACGTATATACGCGGGGGCGGCTGGCGTTCGCCAACTACGCGACGTTCCTTGGGAAGAACTTCCAACGCGGAGGATGAGCTCCCTCTCCTACTCTCTCTCTCCCTTCGCTGCCGCCGCCTCTTCATCCTCGGGCTTCTTCTTCTTCTACGCTGCCTAGCAGTTGCCATCGTGAAGAGCAACGATGTTGCCAGAAACCCCACGCGCCATCAATCTTGCCGCGCGCTAGACGAAAATAACTGGAATTTAAGAAGCTCACGCTCGAAAACAATACGGGGCGGGTTCGCCGGTTGCGTAACAGCTTTATCGGTTCTGGAGAAATTAACGATGGACCCTCGAAAGGGAATTGAATTAAGGCTGGTCTTTGTAGGGGCTGCAACGTTTTGGAAACATTTCAAGCAAGATCGTTTTAAAAATACATCCTTAGGTTATCTGGGTAATTATTTGTGCCAGCTAGCTTTGTACGTCACGTGGAAACGTCTGCGAAACAATATAGGTACGGTAGATGCACCATTTGTGGCGATTTTAAGATATTGTAGCAGTTTTGGCCATTTCTTAAAAAATATACTTTTCCGTGTAAGCAATAATGTAATCTTATATTTCGGGTGGTATGCAAAATATATAAACAAAATATTTATGATGTGAAATAGGGTGGACCGAAATATAGGCGCAAAATAGTTTTTTATTATTCATGACTTCTAATAGTGGGCAAAGGTTAACTTTTATAATGGTAATTATGCTGCCAAAGTTGCTACCAATATTTCAATAAATACTAATATTTGAAGGGTGTGCGGTACCTAAAAAAATTTGTTGATCACGTTTAAACTTTGGCAGCTTAAATATCATTATAAAAGGCACCTTTTGCCCACTATTAGAAGTCATGAAGAGTAAAAAATATTTTGCCCCTATATTTCGTTCCACCCTGATGTGAAATTCTCCACAGAATAATGATCTGCAAGCAATTTCAAAATAAGATAATTATACACATGGCCAAAAACAGTGCAATGGCCACAAACGGTACATCTACCCTAATAGGTGCCTTTGTTATCTAATCATTATTTATAACGGTTTCTACTATAAACAAGCGAACACGAGCGAGTGAATAATTGAAATTTTACAATTTCAACAGCCGATCGTGGACATTTTATTGCACCGAAAAGGATTAATGCGGATCGGTGGACAATGGAAATGGTGAAGTCACGGTTCGGGAATTCCATCGATTTTCCCGCCTTTTCCCTGTCGCGACACGGAGAAATGGAAAGCCAGCATTGTGCCCGCGCTGCAATAGATATCGGCGCAGCCCGTTATCCCGTTGAAGACACATTTCGAGCATGTAACGCGAACAATTTCCAGCCATTATGCGGAGCCGCGTATTTATCGAGGTCGGCTTCGATGCAACGGAGCCGAATAAATTTATGCGCGTTTAAAAAGCGGTTAAAAACCAACGTGACAGGTAAAATCAGGCGGAAAAACGGGGCCTCTGTAATTTCGCGGGGCAGCCCCGATAAATTATCGAACACCGGTGACTTCCTGCGCGGCTTTGGTTTCGGTTTTCCGTCTGGCAACAACGTTGCCCTCTTCTGTCGGTCTTACTTCCTCAGCCCTTCCGTCGGCGCCTGTGATTTATCGCAATGGAAAGTACGAGGAATAACAGGAGGGATCCCAGAGCACGTTGCATGTCCCGCTCATTCCCGAAATAAAAATCTGATCCTGAACCACGCGCGACCATCGCGGTCGCCTCGGCGCTCCGAACGCGACAAATACCTTCGATTTACAACGCCACCCTCTAACCAACCGTTTTCCCTTATTTTCTACTAGAAGAATTATCACAAGAAATGGTGAAAGCAAGGGACACTCGCAAAGAGACGAGAACTCTGAATAAAATTATCACAAAAATCTCCCTTTTTGGAATTCTGTAACTTTGTCGTCCAAGGCCAAATATTTCCGGAAAACGTGTCTTCGTTCGTAGGAGTCAGCGCGAAGGGCGGCAGAGGACGATAGTTTCCCGCGCGCGCAGCAGTCACGTTTTCATATTCCCGACCTTGAATACGAGTGTCGTGAGCGGAAATGAGTCGGGTGGGAAGGGAGGAAGGAAAAAAAAGGTCGGGACACCTCGAGTACGAGAACTCTGGGTCGTGGTGGCTCCTGGTGGTGCGTCCTTTGTAGCGAACGGTCCGGCTCCGAGTCCGGGGGAAATCGGGGAAAGTTTGCGCAAGAGCGTGCGGGCCATTGTAAGCCGAGGGAGCGAAAAAAGAAAGTTAAAACCTCGTGAGAGCATTGTTGGTTGCGTCACCGGCGGACTATTCCTCCCCTTTTCTCTTCTTCCTCCCTAGCCGACGAGGCCTCGTGTATAATATCAAAATTTATGGCACTGGCCGCTCCGGGGCCTTGCGTTAGTTACAGTCACAGTACAGACAGAGAAAGCTTCTCTTCAGCACCTCCTGCTTCTTCCGTCATCGACTCCTTCGCCTTTCCCGCGCTGCCCAAGCTTCTCGAAACTCGGGGCTCCGACTTTGAACAGCTGTTCCCGACACTTTTTGTAACTTCAATTTCACGCGCGTCTTCGTATATACCGTTTTGTAGACTCGAACGTGTGGCTGCAGTTTGAAAGGATTACTTAGGTGTCCTCCGAAATCGCGCTTATTAATAACCGAGTCATGAGAACTGGCGCACATGCGGGGCAGTTTGCGTGCCAAGGTAATCAGTATAATGATCAGTGGCCGAATTGACGTATCGTCAAGATAATATATATGACGGCGCATGGCGGCAGATGTGTTGCACGACGTGACGTGCTCTAACGCGTCATTGATAGCCCTCCGCTCCGCTCCGTTCCTCCTATTCCCCTTGATCGCCACTCTCTTTCCCTCTTTCTCTCTTCCTCCCTTCCACCTCCTCTGCCCCTTTCTGTTTCACTCCGCGTTCCCCTCCGGCGAGGCCACCCTCCATCAAATTTTCCTATCACCCCCCGACCGTTCCCTTCATTTCCTGCCTTCGCAACCCTCCCCCACCCCCCGTGCCCGCACTGTCACGAACGGAAGGGACGTAATACGAACGAGGGGAACCTCAGCCAACCAGCATCGTGGCCTTTCGGCCTAAGAACTCTGCGCGAGCCGCGCCCAGGGACAGTGCTTTTCCAGAAAAAAAAGAAAACAGCATGGCGTTTTTTGAAAACGGAAAAACGCCAGCAAAGAGGGTTGAAGGGGAGCGTTAGTACGCGCAGAGGAATAAAGCTATTTATACACACGCTTAATATGTACCTAATATCTAAAGTTCTAAAGTTTCTTCTGATCATTTCTGCAGAGTGGAACTCCATGTAATCCAGATTCCATCGAACCGTGGAACAAGGGGAGGAAGGTGAGCCGCGCCAAGAAGTTTCCTCCGCGAATGCACGACCGCGCGTTTAGCACGCCATCGATTTCATCGCGGACACGGGGCGATTACGGGGGTTGGCGCGAACCAGAACGCGTCGCGTCGAGACTTCCCGCTGCGGCGATACGCTGGCTGGAACCGAGCGGCAAATTTCTTCCACCGGCAATTATCGGCATTTAATCAAAATGACCGGCCATTAGAGTATCTAGGTAGGCGATCTAGGCGGCTGATCACGCGGACAAACGAGCCGGAGGAATGCTTCCTGGGAAGCGTTCCACGCGCACCGGCGGTGGTCGAGAAGCGGTCCCTGGCATCCGATCGGCACGTCGATGAAATTTGTTGACGCGCCGATCGAGAAAAACGAGATTGTGACGCGTTCTCGGTCGACTACCGTAGCCGGGCAGCGTTGCCCGCGCCGCGGCAAGAACCCCCTCGGTGAACGAATTGCAGTTAACACTGGAATCCGCGTTTTTGCGAGGGCCCCACGGGCCCCGGGGCCAGCTTGGAATCCGCCGCACGGAACAATTACAATTAAGAGCAGTTAGCGAATTACCGAATGGCCGGGCTGCGCCGAGCACAACGCGGACCGCTTCTCCTCCGCAGGACGCTTTTCTTCGAACCCGTAATTCCTCATCGTTAGCCACCAGCGACTGGTCACCTTTTCGAAAGCTTGTCTACAAATTGGCCGAGGACTGGCGAACCTCCTGCGCGAGTAACTGCAGTTGGTACGAGAAGCCAGTTGCACAAACCTAGTTTTTCTTTCCATGTTATCGCTTCGAGATCAATATCGTCGCACGCTAACGGCCAAAGGAATGTTTAGTGTGGTTTACTGGAGTAGAGTAGTGGCATATGTGTGGAGGAGTCTTAAGAACGAGCTGATTGACAAAGGGAAAAAATTTTCACCCCCCCTGACGAACGTGGGGTGAATGTAGGGGAGAGTTGCCTATATCGTACCACTTAAGATATTTTACGTTATATTTCAAATTTGGTACTAATTTGAACGCAAATGACTATTGGAGATTGTAGCTTGATCTTTTAGGCACTTACTATTATAAGCGTTACCTTTTGTTCAGAACAAATTTATTTGTCATTAATCGTTTTGTCACATACTGTAAAAGGTACGATTTAGGCAACTGGTCTCCTAAATCGTACCTCCACTAAAAATAGTATTAATAATAAATAGAGAAGAAAATATCAGTTTAAACTTTATAATGAATGTAATATGTACTTAAAGTGAATGCAAAACAAAATATTCTACACTAAACTCGCTTTTAGAAAAATACAAAAATACTGGACAAAACTGCATTGGTTGATTATTATCAGCTACAATAAACTGGTAAAAAGTTACATCAATTATACCTAATTTTTTCAAATGTTTATAGCACGCACAAAATAGGGTGCAAGCTCAAAAAGATTTGTTTGTATTTCTTATTTCGTCTTTACTTGATATTTTTATTGTCAGATGTCGTTTACATTCATTAATTACTGAGAAATTAATCAGGTACGATTTAGGTGACCAGTACGATATAGGCAACTCTCCCCTACCTAATACCCCTCGTGTTCCTAATATCGCCACTCGCTATATCTCGCAAAGCGAGCACTGAAATTTAGCGGACATGAACTGATTACCTGCTCATATACCTAAACATACCTATGTAAGAAGACATACTGTAATTGCAGCGTTACTTCATCAGCAATTACAGAAAGGGAAGTGTTTTAGTGAATCGTAATAATGTAAAAATTTATTGGACTGCGACAATTTTAGTCACGTTGGGGGAGGTAAATCTAATAATTCTGTGAATGCAAGAATATCTAGATACTAGAAATACCTAATTAATGATGTACTTAAGGACTGTAATCGATTCAAATACTTTTTCTAATGAAAATAGCGTTTTCCATTTAGCAGTTTGCGTTTTCCCAATACCGCCGAGTGACATCGCTTGCTGGTAAGAAGCTTAGGTTAACTTAGGTTTTCTTTAAACCTAATCCTAATCAATAAATTGTTCAAAACACATTTAAATAGCAAGAAATAATAAAAACAGATGTGAAAATAGCTTTAAAAACTCACATATACATTGATTAATCATTTTTTGTTGCATTGGTGATATTATTTACTTAGGTACCATTTTTTAACATCCGATATTTGCATGTCTTACGATTTTTGAGTTCAAATTAAAGATGTGTAGGTTCCAACAATTCTAACTTATGCTACACGAAACATGAATAATTTCTCTTTACTTCGAAACAAATTGCATACAAAAATATAAATTATTATTCAATGAATCGCGATTTAACTTTGGCCAGGGGATATTAGGTACTATGTATTACACTATGTAATAGTCTTACGATTAGTAGGTTGCAGCTCGTTCGAAATAAATTACAGAAGGACAGAAGCTCGCAGCGTCTCCCATTTGTCAACAAGCACCACCCAGAATCAGATAGCAAAGAAGGATTATACCGAAACAGTTAGGACCTGTTTTGTTTTACCCCTTGCCCCTTGACACGCAACAGACACCTTATCGACAAATAACTACCGACCCTTAAATATCTGTAATTTTAGCTTCTTGAGCTTGCCTGAACGCGTAACGCAATCGCGGTCATTTGTTTTTGCGAGCGCAGCGTTTGATTTGATCGGTGACGGCCGAACAGGGCTGTGAAAGAAGCCTCCGGAAAAAAAATAAAATTGGAAAAAATCAGATAACTTCGTCGGCGCTGTGAAACGTTTCATCGATACGCGCGGAAATTTTGACGAATAAGCGGGAATTCGGTAACGAATTTTGGCGGGAGCATTGATCAAGCGTTACGGGGTATCGTAATGTGACATTCGAAGCGTGTCGCGTGTTGCGGCTCCGGCGTTAATTTAAACGTCACGTTATCTCCCGCACGTCGCGCGTTTTATCATAACATTCATAACGCTCAGACCGCGAACTTCACCGTTTCAGCCATCGTTTAGGATAATTCCCGTCCCTCCTTGGCGGGCACACGTATTTCAACATGTCTCGATAGTAAATTATTCATCGAGTAACCTGTTGTACGTAAACACATTCGTTTGCTCTCGATTTTCTTTCAAATTTATGGTGCACATATGTAGCTGGCTTTGCTTCATCGTTGCCCACTTTCCTTTAATCGAAAAATTGCATACTCACTGTTTCCTAGCCTCACAATTAGTTTTAGATTCTAGAAAAGCCACGAAAATGGAAATTCCCGATTAGCACAGGCGGCACGGCAATAAATCACCGAGCAGCGACTGGTTAAATTAATTAGTTGGCCGGTGAATCAGAACTGCGAATTATATTTAGCGAAACGCGCGACGCTCATTGTTGTCGCGAGCATCGAATTCCACTGCTATGATTGTCCGCGCGAAACGTGTTCCTCGAGGAAACGGAGCGTATATGGAATTTCGGTGGCTCCACACTTCACCGAATCGAGGAACGTTTAAATTCGGCCGACGGACAATCGAGAGAATTTTTCCGCGTTCCTGTCACCGCGAACGCGCACAGAAAACATTCCTCGAGCGATGCTCGTACAACTGGGCTTTATCTTTTTGCCACTCGATCGCATTGTCGCGACAATTCTCCTCATTACTCATCGTTTTATTACTCGTCGCGACGGGCTATAAGAACTGATCGTCGAAAGACACTGCTGATCGTACATATTTCTGTAACGTTTGTAACTCTTGAAGCTAAAAAACACCGTGTCCAAGTCAGAATGAAACGTAAACAATCAACGCGATTCTTCAGTGAAACTGTTTGGGTCGCCAAAGAATCCCTAGCACACATTGGAGACCTGAATCTCGGACAACGTAAATGCAACAGAAACGTTGAAGGAATTAAAAGTGAAGGGACGCGTGATCGACGGATGGAAGAAGTCGATTAAATGACCGGCTACAACGGTTCCCATCGTGTAGGAGCATTGGAATTGTTATCTATCGTTGAAAGTGAACGCGCTCACCTCCGTCGCTTCTTTTTCCGTCGCCTCCGTCGGCGAGGTGTCCTCCTGGTTTCCCCCCTGTGCAAGGGGGTAGCTAGGTTCCCCTGTAGTTTCAGGGCCGTTGCTGCTACGCTGGCCCCGGTCTCCCCTTCCGCCTGGCTTCTTCCCTGCACCGGGGGCCTAGTCCGTGCCCCGGCGCCGGGCCCCGTCGTGGCTGGTTCTTCCCTCCACACGGCAACACCTCCTCGGGCAGCCTCGTCGTCCGCGCGTTCCGTGCGAGATCGCGGACAGTCACCGGTCCAGCCAACACCAGTCTCCCCGTGGAATGGTAACGACTCGACACCGTCCTCGAACCATCTGTCCACCGTGGAAACGTACTCTGCTCTACGTGGCTACGACGCGACGATACGAGTCCAATCACCATCACCCTTCTCTCACAGTAGCCTGTCCTCGGCAACGTTACGCGCTACGCAAGAATCGGGACCGTAGCGGAAGACGCGACACTCGAGGTCTATCGACGCTCCGCGCTCTACACTCTGCCCGACACTCGGTCACCGTTCTTCCCACCTTTGCCACCACCGCACAGAGAGAATCGAATCCGTTCACTGGCACGCACCTGTTTCGCACGATATCGGGAGCGAGAACGAGAGAGCGTGAGCGAGAGCCTCAGCCAAGCGGTCTGCCGATGAAGAAGAATAAAAAATAAGCGAGCGATTGCCTTAGCGAGTCATGAACCCCTCCGCCGGGTCGTTGGATAGTGTTCCGTGATTGGCTGTACACGCGTGGCTCACGAGGGAAGCCCTGTCAGCATCGCTGCGACCACTTGCTCTGCGCCAAGGCCACAACGGGGGCATCCACTGGAGCTGTTCAGAGTTTCACGGGGAACGTACGTCGTGTCGCGATCGTTTCTGTTAACTAGAGGCACGGTTGAGGATTGCAGAGAATAAGGTACACGGGCCTGGACTACTCAGACAGTTCGTCGGCGAGCGGTCATGTCGCACGTGCACTCCGTCGCGATAGGATCGAGCAGAAGCCTGGCCACCGATGGTATCGTTCGTCACCGATGGAACCGTGCGCGCGGCTGCATCCTGTCGACGATCGGGACGCGGTTCGGCTGGTTCGTTCTCGTCGGCCAGCGTCGGTAGGGCCGCGCGTTCCTCGATTTTCATGGAAAAACCGCGGGCCTGGACTGCGCTGAGCGTGTGTATATCTGAAGCGAGAGATGCGACCACTCTGATCCGCGAATTCCGGCCGCTCGGTTTCGCAGCCTCCGACCGGCGGCGGCGGGACCAGAGCGCCGCGACGCGAGGCGCCCTGTGCACATGCGTTAAGCGTCTCTTGCTCTATCCTCTCTCTCTCTTACACCCGCCTCCCTCGTTCCTCCTTCTCTGGCTCCCTTGCTTACTCCCTCGCTCGCTCACTCACCCGTGCTCCTCTCTTTACTCCCTCGTGATCCAGTACGATGGTGGTTGCGTACACGCTATAGTCTCCCCACCCACCACCTCCTCTTTCTCCTCCTCTTCCACCATCTCTCCTTTTCCCTTTCTCACCCTCTCTCCCATTCACATTCACATCCCCTGCCGTTTTCCACTCTCTCTATCTTTCTCTTGTCGTTTTCTCTCTATTTTCTCTCCCTCGGTTCTGTGCTTCGAAGGATCGAGGGTTGCACAGCGCAGAGGAGCGCTGTCACGCTGTTCCTTTCTGCGTCAACAAAGGGAGGCGTACGCTCGATAGCGTTTGATTGCCCGTATTGGACGTTTCGGTGCCCGTATTGGACGTTCGTTCAGAAACGAGCGAGTGAAAATAAATTGGTTAGTCGATGGACGACCGACCGGCGACGGGCTACTTGCAGACTGAACGATGTTGTCCTTTCTACGAGGCTACAGGAATAACAGCATCGATTTTCTTGCACCGTTAACAAAATACTGGTTTTCTTTTTTGCTCGATGGTATTACGCATATCTGTATTTCTTTTGGACGTAGTTTTTGCGTAGCTGTTTCGCACGTTTTGCATGTGAGACGGAACTGGCGGAGTCGACGGTTCAAGTACACTTGGGGCGCGAAGGTTAAACGATTCATTTGTTTCAATTCGTCGTCGATATTTCGCACGTATATCTGCTCTATCCTTTATTCATCCTACCAATCCTGATTGAAGAATATTGCACAACAGTATCACAGATCATTCATCGATTGTGATAAGCTGAAGAAGAAGGTCGTACCGATAGTTGGACTGATTATGGGGCCCGATCTCGCTCTTCTGCTGCTCTGGGTGATTTAAAAGCAATTTATATGTTTGATACTAAATTCATATATGTATTACCCACAGTTTCACCGCCTTTTCAAAACGTTGAACTTTTTTATTGTTTTTTATTGAGTTTAACCCTTAACTGCTTTACTGTTTTTTTCAAACGTAACTGGTATACTGGGGTCGTGGCAGACCCAAAATAAAAAAGGACACAGAAATTTGTAAAGTCGACACTATATCATACTCTATGAATATTTTATTCTTAGGTGATGTATAAAATAATAGAAACATAGAAAGTTAAACTATTATTACAAAATTAATTAGAAATTCAATTTATAAACTTAGACAACCAAAAATTTTTCAGTATTTTTTCGTAATTTTTTCGTATTTGGGGTCATGACTGATCCCAGGATACCAGTTAAGTGTTAATTTTCTCTTTTCTCCAAATTTACCGCTCTGGGCTGTTGCCTTTTTCCCACCACCCTAGATCGGACTCTACCCCGTCAGTAGAGTTTCGTCCATAAAATCCTACGTGAAATCTTCCTACACGCAAGAATTCCCACAATATAGGTAAGCCACTGAAGGCGATTTAGAGCAGTGGTTGAGGGTTTAAAATGCCGCGAAAAGGCGAGGAGTGATCGAGTGGCGTGCGAGCCAGCCACGTGCCCCTGGTTCGAGCCTCGCCGAGACGTACGCGGTACGCGAATCGAATTGAATGCGAAGCTCTCGAACCTCGGCGCGACGTGCACGGCCTACGAGCCCGAAGGCCGCGAGGAAAATTGCAGAAAATCCCAGCCCCGTCCACGCACCTAACACCGCCGACGGATTCGGCCGTCAATCTTTCGGCAGGCATCGCGAAGCTATCGATCGATCGGCAACATCGTCGCGAATAGAGCCTGATAGAGCTACCTCTAACGCCCCACTAGGCAGCAAACGATATAAATAGGCAACGACAGCGCGGACGTGCGCACATGTGGATCGAGGGCCGCGCTCTTGATTCACCTGAGTCGAGGTCTGCGTTCGTGTACCGAAGACAGTGATCGGGAACCGATTATTTCGCTGGGATCGAAAGTGAAAGCTCGAAGAGTCCTGTGTACAATTTTTCGGGCAAGTGTCTATGAGTTTCGTGACGGTACAACGTAACGATTTTTATAATATACAGTTAGAATTTCCTGGTGGATCCGTAAACATGAATCATCGTCCCGATATCGATCACGAGATTCCCGGGCGTCGAGCCCTCCCCAATGACGCTTTACGAAACACAGGATGACGCATCGCGCTCGGCAATGAACACTTACCGACATGACTTTCAACGGCATAAGCGTAGGAGAACCATCAAAGCGCTCTTACCTGTAACAGTTAGAAGAATTTGATTAATTAGTGCCGAGCGGTTTGCCATGCAACGAGGAAATTAATTACGGGGCTGAGGAGATATCGCAGATACGGGGAGCGAGCGCACGCGGAACGCGCTATTAAAGAGTGCGTCACGTTATAAATATTAATCGACATGGGCTCCGGCGCACAACGAAATTCCGATGAGGCCGGCTATTAACGTGAGCGTTACGTCACTCATTACGACTGTAATTGCTTGTTTGGAAAACTAAACCCTTTTCTTTGGCACGGCGCGAGGCGTTCCGTTAATTGCTTGTAAAACGCGTGGGCACGCTCGTGGATTCTCGTGAAAGCGTTTCCCTCTGCGCAGATATAATAAAAAAATGTAAACACCGTGCGTGAGCTAACGTTATTTGTCGAGTGTGATTTTTTTAGCAAGCAGTGATCGTTGGTGGTCCCGAGAATTACTCGAGTTTATTGATACCCCATGGTGCCAAAATCAGACTCGACGCACTGATAAAATATCGATAAGAGAAAGAGCTCGTAAGCTGGCATGCCCCGTCAAACGGGCAAATTGCTGGATGATCAATTTTAATTAGCTGCTAGTCCCGTTTCAACGAGACGATGTTAATACGCCTAATAAATATGCCCGCGCAAGAAGCGTATTAGGCGCGGCTAACGCGTCAGCGAGTACGCTATTTCCGGCGGCGCAGGGAGGCCGCGCGCGGACGCCAAGATTTAAAGGGTAGCCGAAAAGTGGTAAATTTTCGGACGGTCGGCGCGTAATCGCGGCGCGGATCGCGAGAAATTAACGGGAGGGGAAAGTTGCGCGGCGCGGCCGAGCGTTGGAGGGCGTCGCGGAATCGCAACGCCGGCTGCCAGCGGAAGTTCCTACGGTCGCGGCGCCGAGCGCGGGAAAAGGAGAGCGAGAGACGGAGGAAAGGCATCAGGCAACGGGCAGCGGCCGTGAAACAAAGCAGAAGCCGCTGCCCGTGTAATTGGACTCGCCGCGACTCGATGCTCCCTTTAAGAACTCACCAGACTGTCGTGGATTCGTTTTTTCTACTCGCTAATCCGGACTTTTAATCGGCCGCGCGTGAACCTTGAGCGCGAGGACTTTGAGGATTTGGTGTCATCCGTTTGGAAGTACCGTAAACTCGGGGAACATTGGCAGCACGGGGTAACATTGGCATACGCCGGGTTTACATTGGCAGGTATACGCATGAACAAATAAATTCGTATTCGAGATCGAGATTTTATTATAGGTAGTGATGGGACTGATACCGTATCGATACATATCGATACCCTTCTACAAATTTCAATCTGGTATTGATACATATCAAAATCAAAGGTATCAAAAGGAATCGATGCTTCTTTGATACTTACATATCAGAATGTATCGATACCTGTTTGATACCTACACAAAAATATCGGTACCTACCTGATACCTATACGAGAATATCGATACCTGCAATATCTTTACCTCACGCTGAAGTGTAAATATTAAATGTTTAATGATTGAAGACCAAATGACTGAGACAAGTATCGATAATTTCGTAAGTATCAAATAAGTATCGATAATTTCGTAAAGAATCAAACCGGTTTTGATTCGGTATAGTATTGATATGGTATCGGTTGAAGAAGAATCGGTATCGGTGATTGGTACCAAGTACATAACATTTCGATGCGTATCGATATTTCCTATTGAGTACTTTGGTATCGAATTGATTGAGTATCATCAATAGTATTGGTATCAGTCCCATCACTAATTATAGGTAACATTGTTATGTATTAATAACTTATCTTACTGACTTCAGATGAGTAAATCTTAACCTGTTAATGCTATTTAGGTATATGATGTGCCAATGTTACAATTAGATTTTAGTTAAGATGTAAAAATAAAATAAAATTAACAAATTTTAGTATCAATGTATCTTACTGACTTCAAATTAGTAAAACTTCACCTGATAATACTATTTATCTGATGTGCAAATGTTACCCCGTACCGGCTGGTGTTTAACATGTATTAAAGAAGAAAAAGGACAAGAATTTTATGCATTTTTACACTTGTAGTATAATCACAAAAGATGCAATATTATGATAGGATACCGTAAAATGGGGGAACATTGGCAGCATAGGGTAACATTGGCATACGCCGAAATTACGTTGTTTTACGTCAGATTAGTAAAACTTAACCTGTTAATGCTATTTATATGATGTGGCAATGTTACGAGTTGATTTTAGTTAAGATGCAAAAAATAAAATAAAATATAGAAATTTAAGTTTACTGACCTCAGATTAATAAAACTTATCCCGTTAATGCTATCTACATGATGTGCTAATGTTACCCCGGTACAGTAACGCTTTTAACATTTATTAAAAAAGGAAAGGACACAAATTTTGTGCATTTTGACACTTGTAGTACAATCACAAAAGATGCAATGTTATGATAAGATACTTAAATCAAATGTAAACATATTAATTTTTACATTATATAACAAAATGTTTCAAAAACCTGCCAATGTTCCCCCATTTTACGGTACTTAAAGCAAATGTAAACATGCTAATTTTTACATTATATAACAAACTGTTTCAAAAACCTGCCAATGTTCCCCCAGTTTACGTATTCAATGAACCTCGATTTTTAGAAGATACTCGAAAAGGTGGATGCCAAAGCAGTAGCAGGGCGTCAAGTGGCAACTTGAAGCTTTCTTTTCGCAGATCGAAAGCCACGAAAAGCACCCGTGTCTCAAATTATCCCAACAAGAGGGAGATTATATGGCAAATGGCGTCGGTGGTGACCGTCAAAACAGCCGCTGACGTTGATTCGCCGAATCGGTAGTTATATAGTAGATCTGAGAGAGAGCAGGGGCAACGAGCTTAACCTGATCGTCGGCGAGCAGACACTCACACCGAAGCGGGCCCCTCTGGCAATCAGTGACCTCTTCCTCCTACTCCTTCGGAGACCGGTCGTATCTCACGATCGTAGATATGTTCGGCAGTGGTCCGCAAATGGTCGATGGTTGCGTGAGCGTGTGCCGCCACTGCCACCAGGGCTACGTGACCTAATTCGGTGATGAAGCGCGTGACGCCCGCGTGGACCGCTCACTGGCTCGAGATCTTTGGATCCTTGGGGCCGTTGCCCTTCCCCTTTGCGAATTTAGAGACCACGGTACCCGAACTCGCGTCGGCTACTTAATCTAACACAGGAAAATAGTAGGTAAGTATATCAAACTTGGAACCCACTTCACTAAATCTTATTTCGCTTAGGTACTATCAGACCCTAGGCACTTGAGCGAAAGCTCTAGAGTAACTGCGGATCGCCAACAGATCAAGGACTGCTTAACCATCGATACATCGACCGTCAAATGTACCTATCTACTCCATCGAGGAACACACGCGAACCTAACATGGACCTTGAGAGACATCAAAGTCACGGGTGAGAGAAGCCTCCGAGAGCGCGGTACGAGCCGTTGCCGTGAACTTTGCATCCTGAAATCGAACCTACAGCGAAGAATTCCCCTGGCTGGACACGGTCCGTCGAGCCCGAGCAGTTGGAAGGCGGAAGAACGATTCCGAGCGAGGACGGGGAATGGTAAAATGGTGAAACGGCGAAATGGCGAAATGGTAAAAGACGCCGCGCCGGCAGAATCGCGCGTGGATGATCGTGGTTGTTTCCTGCTCATCGTCGACGACTTGCGAGCCGCTGTCGGACGTTAGGGGGGGTTATACATCCAACCCCCAGGCAGAAGCGAACTCTCTGCGGGAGTAGCCGGTGGAAGCGAAGCCAGAGAAGTTTCGCCCGGAGAGCGTGACGGGGGTGGAACGAAGGGTGGCGTGCTACGAACGGAACACGGAGGAGAACGACGGCTGAAGGAGGACGGAGGGAGCGGAGAGCGTGAAGAACCGTGGATAAGGGGGTGCGAGGGGATCAGCCAGAGTTGGAGCGATGGCAGAGTATTGATTTAGTGGGTTCCACCGTCTCCTTCTATTTGTCTCTCTCGTTCTACATCTCCTCCGCGTCTCCGCGTCTCCGGCGTCTCTGCACGGGGCTGCGAGGGCGCATCGGCTCGTTGTTTCACGGCTTCGATTTCTTGGCTCTCAGGCCACGGCTCTACGAGATGGGCGCTCCTCTTTTTCTACGTCCAAACGAGCGTTTGCGTTTCCGTTGGAAATTACTTAAATTCGGATTCAGAAGCGAAATTGCGATTTTATTAATTTCCTTGGGGCGCACGTCGCTTCGGGTATGTTAATTTCGGGGGCTTGGAACGCGAGTCACGTTTGGAAACCTTGTGTCGACATTGCAATGCGAATAATGTCAGTTGTCAATGTTGCAAGCTTCATTTGATTAACCAGTTTTCAGCCCTCGCGGATTTTTTAGTTTATTGACTTTGTATGCGGGAAAATATGAATTTGCGAGTTGTGGATGTTTTGCAACTACTCGCAGGACGAGCGGTGGAAACAGACTGTTATCAGGTCACGTGAGGTCACGTGTTGTCACATAAAATCACGTCACGGGCAAAAAGTGTGCGATGCCATTTTACTTAGGTAGGGGAAATTTGGACAAAACCGGGTACCTGGGTAAAACCGGGACGTGCTATTATTTTTAAAACTGCCATAAATTTTCTCGCGTCGTTGCAGCGACATATTGTTGGGATATGTATTACTTCATCAACAAAAAATAATCGTGTTACAAGTGTGCTTACTAAAGTTCTACCGACTTGTGTGTTTTTGAAGGCTCTGTTCTAATTTTCGATAGTTAAGAAACTTCAACACTTTTGACAGTGTTCAGGTAAATACTTTTTTGTATAAATTATGTTAATTCTTGCATACTAAAGTGTAAATAACTAAGACAGTTTGTTTGTACTGCGCCTTGGTATTATCGATAATTCGTAATACTTACAAAATTGTATGCTGGGGCAAAACTGTGCCGGGTACCCGGTGTTAGACAAAATGTGTGTAACAATGACACGAAAAAGAGGAAGTTATCAACATTAAACTAAATCTTAATAAAGGACTACAACTAAAGAGAAAGAAAACCACAAAATTCAACAATATACGGAAGGATAATAATAACAGTGGTGATGAAGACGGCGAAGACATTTGCATTTATGTCCAAGAATCCTATGGTTCATCCAAATTGAATGAAGGTTCGGTGCAGTGTTGTAAGTGGACTCACGAAGGCTGCACTGGTTGGGGGATTGAAGAATTGGACAAATTTCGTTGTTATATGTGCTAGGGCCAGTTTTTAGTATGGTACCCGGTTTTACCCAGCCCATGGTGTAAAACCCTAAAAACGAACCATATTTTCAATCGTATTTTTTTTGTATTTGTCATTGTATTAAAAAAAGAATATGTAGGTACTATTATTTAATAAAGAGTTTATTCTAATGAATCCTAAATTCAATTTCTATTTTACAAGAATAATGTCAAAGTTATGAGCTTTTATCCTTAACGTCCCGGTTTTGCCCCTACTTCCCCTACTTGTTCTTTTATTATTATTATTATTATTATTATTTATTGACGGGAGAACCCATTAGATACACCAATAAAGAACAGTTTTGGACAAAATAAAGAATACAATAAAGATAACAAGTATTAAAATAAACAAGACATAACAAATCAACGACGTAACAATAAACAAAAACGCGCGACAACGCCTTAAGAACGACGCGGACATACAATAAATTAAGGAGATGACGGCCTCCTAAGCACAAGCGTCCTGAACGTAGTGGCGATTTATGTTATTTTAATGTATCAAAACCACACTGAAGTCATCTCGTGCGTATCACGTCACACCACCATCTTCACCCGTGACAGTACGTTTTTATTTTCTGTGAATTCGCACATTTTTGCGTATTTTTCGTGACAACAATCTGCTTATGCCTTTAATCGCGCGCATTTGCCGATATTTTTCACGCAGCCGAGCAATAAAATACTTGCGAACCCAGCCGAGCGTCTTCGCGGATCTTCGTCGACTCGAGTCCTCCGCGTTTCCGCTTTCAGTACACGTACTTTTACAACGTTCTTCGCTTCGGCTCTCTCTATCCCTGAATAAAATAGGAGCCGCGGATTTCCATGTTGACATCGCCACTGATCGAGTCGAAGAAGCTACCGGCTTTACCAGCTTTCCACGATTTTCCTAGTGACTCTAGAAAAAACCCTATTTGTTAGCAACAATCTGCGTCGTTGCCCCACTGACCGCCAGAAAATCAGCTTCGGAATCGCGGCAAGAGCGACGACGATCGATCGATGATAAATTCCTCCACCGATCGCGACGAAGACACGATTTTTTTTTTCACTCCTCGACACGCATTCTGATCGCAAGGTCAGAAGTTCTTTGCTCGAGCGGTGGGAGGGTTCAAATATTGATTCAGTTATTGACGGATAACCGACTGGTTTGTTCAGGTGAGCGTGGAGCCGTCCGGGAGCAAAAATGTATCATCGATCGACACCGGCGGGGACCGCGCGTTGTCAAATACAAAACGACGATGTACACACGATATGCAAATCGACTGGCTGGCAAATAGGTTCGTTGGGAGCTACCAGCAATTTCATTGAATTCGAACAACTACCTGCCGCGACAGCGAGACGGCACGTGCTCTCGCGGAGGCCAAGTTTTACCGTTATTTACAACAAATTCCAGACATTTCCGCGTGCTTCTGCTTCTTTCCGGCTGTCCTGCTGGCAATTTTACTTTCGATTCCGCCGCCCGTCGCCGCTGACACTGATCGCAATCGTTACGCGTTGCGAATCGCTCGTTACCGCGAGACTCTCGGCGATTTCCTTTTCCTTATCGGCCGAGACTCGAGCGCTAATAACATCAAGCTCTCCACGAAACGTCTAGAGTAATGTGGGGCAAAAGTACGCACTTAAAGTTTAGACTTCTCTAAAATCCTTGGTATTACACTGATAGTCATATCCTTTTGTGAGAAATAACTACTTTCTCTCATTATTCGATAGGCAGTGACTTTATGTAAATTCACCTGTCACAACTTATATAAAATAAATATTTCCAAAAAGTGTCAAATGCGAACTTTTACCCGCTATGTGGGGCAAAAGTTCGCATGTTATGGGGCAAAAGAACGCAACGAGAAATATCCAAAGAAGTGTTTTATTTTCCAGCATAAGTATATAGTTCGAGTAATGTATTACTGTAGTATAACGCCTAATCGTCGCGATCTGTAGCATTTCCTCACTAATATGTTTTCGGCCGGTTGTCCTCTTATAAATTCTAACAATAAATGAATAAGATTATATTCATTAATAAGGTTATATTTTATAATCAAAAAGTTAATAAAAAACGTATTTTGGAAAAATATTGCGGATTAAAAATTAATAACTAAAATCAAAAGCTGATATCAGCGTGGCTCAACTATCATAAACTCAAAATTTAGCAAACTCTAGAATTAAAATAAGTTTAATGAAGGTATAACACCCGTCAAATTATTTTGGGGCAAAAGTTCGAATGCGAACTCTTGCCCCACTGCATTGTGCGAACTTTTGCCCCCACAGCTATTTTTACATTGTTTAATCAATCCTGTTATCTGTGAAGAGAATTGAAAACTTCTATTAGCATTTTTTAATAGAAGAATTTCCGCTCTTTCAGACGACATATGAATTAAAATATTTACTGATCAATTTATAGGAATAATATTGATTCCCAAACATGAGAATATTACGTCAGAACTAACGAATTTAGTACTTACCGCATTGTAAGATAACAAACCGAAACACAGCCACGAAATTCGACATTAGTGACTCTACCTTGATTGACAATTGACTGCCAATCACCATTGGCAACTGCCACAACTCAAACCATGAAATTCCCATGGTGCGTACTTTTACCCGCTGCGTACTTTTACCTACCTTTACTCTACCTGTCCCCGAATCGACACGCCGCCAACATTTTTAACATCGATTTTTCCACATATATCGAATGTTCAACACCAACGATCACTTTTTCATTCCACAAACGATCTGGCACAAATGAGAAGGAATAGTAGAAATATTAGTAAAAAGTCCTAGTATTCCCTCCGGGATCATATTTTCCCCAAAATAAAAGGTTTCAAAACCGTTGATAACGACTCTAAAGGAAATTTCGCCGAACAGTGTTGCGACCTCCCACAAAGGGCGGAAACAGAAAGCGCGGGGCGAGGGGTATCATAAAACTGAATCGTCGACAGCTTAATTACCGTCGTCCCCGATTAACAGCGCAATTAATAATCCGATAGTCGGTGCAGTTCGAATCAATTAAACCTCTCGGCGGCAGCGCGAGAGACAGAGACAGAAACGGGGAGGGTGTGTACGCGGGAATGATAGAGAGAGAGAGGGTGAGAGAGGGAGAGAGAAATAGATGCATTGCCCGTGTGCAATGGCTGAAAAAGAAGGGTGAAGAGGGGAGAAAGGGGAAAAAATGGGGGAAAAAAGAAAAGGACCACGTTGTAATCGCGGGGCGATCTAATTAATAATCCTTTAGTTATAACAGCCGCGTAACTGCTTAGGATACACGAGAAGGGAAACCGAGATACTATCTCTATATAGTTAAGAGGTGTTTACAAGTTCGGGCAGGGAATCTGTGGGTAAGTGGTAGAGAAGATGGCAGTAAATATTCCTTGGGTGCCGGTGTTCTCCGCTCTCCGCTCTCCGCTCTGCACTCCACCTCCGCCGTTTTCCCCGGTTTCCTGCCCTCGTCTTCACCCCACTGACCCCCTGTTTGGCCCCGTCAGCTAACCGAGGGCACTCCTCGCGTCGCGGAATTCCAATTTACCCTCTTCCACGGGGCCACCCTTACTCTCCCCCACCTCGATCGGGCGGTGGGCGCGCTTCAAAACGAAAACATTCAATTGATCGCGTCCTCGCTTTTTCCCGCCATCATTATTCTCTCCTCCGCCATCCCCCGCTAAACCACCCTACTAAACTTCCAACCTCCTCGTCGTAGAAGGGGTGCGCTTCTTACTTTAACCAACAATTTGTTGCGTGGGCCTTTTGTAGTCTCTGGATATTCTTATTTCAAACGTTTTCACAGAGCTGTATATTGGATTAGATAATAATTGCGGAGGTGGGGAGTGTTTCGGCGAAACGTGCAAACGACAATGGACTTGGAAGTAATCGCTTCCGAGCGTTTTACCGAGGCCTGTCCCTCTTCCAATCAAAGTTCCTCTCGTGTCGTGGAATTTCAATTTACCCTCGCCGCCCTTTCTCCCTTTTCCTTCGCAAGCCATTGTTCAGAAGGAAAACACCCGATTGATTGCGTCCGTGTTTCTCCCTGTGATTCCTTGCCTCTGACCCTCCAACTCGGCAGATGGGGGAAAACATTTAACTTCTGCTCAGAAACCTACCACGAAACACTGGGATATGCCTCATCCTTTAAATTAAACGATAAATCCTTTAAACGATTTTCTTTCAAACTTTCAGTCACGGTACTCGATTCTCTCGCCGTTCAAAGTAAACAGAGTACTGTGATTGAAATAAAAGTTACATTCTGAGAAAGAACTGGACGGCAATGTTAATACCGATTTAATAAAGAGAAAGAAGAGTTTGGAAACGCGCAGCTCTAGAGAGCAGAGCAGCTGTTGTGACGGGTGCTTGCCCTCCCGAAAGAGGTTCCAAGACTCAGCCCCCTCTTCTCCCTTAGGCAAAAGATCCTCCAGAACGAAACTTCCAGCCACTGTTTCTCCAACTCGGAAATTATCGTCTTGTAAACAAATTTGTCAAACACGTAGCAGCATCTTGGTGAAAAACCGGGTGCACTCCCTGATCAACACAAGATCTATGTATACACCCAATCGTTGCTTTTCACTCTAACAGAATCGGCATCTAGAGCATATAAATTATTGAAAGTTCTGTCGGGCTCGATTAAATTGGTCGCGTTTTTACTTCGCCTCGGAGCAAGACAGAAAGAGTTCACAACGAACGCTGGCGAGCCAGGAGCAAAGTGAAATCGATCTGAGCGGATTCAGTGTTTAGTGAATACGCGTAAGTTCATAAAAATAAACCGTAGAGGTAGATGGGGGCGGCGTGGCGGCATGGAAAGGGTGTACGATATCTTTCCGCTGGAAATGGAAAAAGAAAGGGGCGAATGATGCGGAGAGCGAGGTGGAATCGCGGGGGGATGGGAAAAAGCGTTGCTGACGGCAGGCTCGGCCGATACGGGAGAAAGGGAGGAACAGGGAGAGAGTAAAAAGGGAGGAAAGGACGGAGCTACCGCGTGGACTGGAAATGAAAGAGCCCAACCCCGAACGGGGCGATAATTCATTCGTGAACCGAACGAGGCAGCTGAATCCGGCGTTGCACACGTGCACGATTTCGTAGAATGGGCGGCGCGTTACGTGCAAACCCGCGAGCGGGCCTATTTCCCTCATTTCTGCCCTCTTTTGTCTCTGCGGATTATCATTTCTGTCGCTAGCCCTTACACTTCAGGACGAAGCGACATTGCGGATCGTTAGATGGTCCAAAAACAGATACGAGGGAGCGAGCTCCCTTTACGAAATGGAGATTTCGGAATGCAAGTCCTTTTGTAAGAAACACAGACGACATGTAGTCGTAACAGGATCAGAAGAGGGATGTCGCGATGCAGCAACATCTCGGAGCAACCAGAAGATTCGATCTGATCTGTTTACTTGTAAACTCGAGGAGAAGCCGAGTCGCGGACAGATTACTCTGGCTGCTCTGAAATTTATGAACAACGTCGAAGAAAGTATTCGCGGCTATTATTCATGCCCTCGCTTTCGATTTTAGGGGGGTATAGTCTTGTTGCGATGCAACTATCTTGGAAACTGTGCAGATCGCAGTACAATCTGAACAAGAACGTAACAGCAGGCATTAAAATAGAATTCCACTTATTACATATTGTGAAAATCATATGAAAATTTCAGATTTTTTGGGGGCGAAATTGGAAAATAAATGATAATTATTTTTTATGGGCATTATTCCACATGTTTTATAGTAATTGTAACTATTTTTTTTTTAAACAAAATGGCGTTGCTGGTGCTCTTCCATTCTTGTAGTTTTTGAAACGACACTATCCACGATTATTTAGCAGTAGAAGCCCCGTAAACTTTGACGTAGGATAAAAAACCGAGAATTTTCTTTATTTACATGGCATATACTACTTAGAGAAGTGAATAGCGATTTGTCACAAAATTGATTTTTGTGAAAATAGTGGATATGTGAAGAGAATATCAGTTTCAGCCGAAAAGTTTGCCTAAATTGTGTCTAAAATTGCCTGTAGCAAAAAAGTTTTTAATGAAACGTAAAGTCCGTATGTAATTCTGTAGATAATCTATTACAAAAGATACAATTCAAAATTCAAGTGAATCGAATAAAAATTGTTCAAGTTATGCTGTCAGCCAATTCGACAAAAAAATGATTCCGAGGAATTTCGCGGGACAACACCTAACTCGGCCATTTTTTAATATTTTTGTACACTATTTACACAAAATATTCATTAATACGCATCCCCACATAAGAAGTATAGAAATAATTTTAAACTTCATAGTATCGTAACACAAACTCGTCTAATTTGGTGCCGTTATGAACGACTCAGGGTGGTGTAACCCCTTAAGGACCGCTTTTAGAAACGATGAGATGCATCACAGATTTAAACGAACCGCATCGATCTACATTCCTGCCAGCACTGATTCCTGCCGAGGGTGCGCCGTTACAGGCCCTTTAGTTTTCTCCACGGCTGTTTGCCTCTTTTCAAAGGTTTTTCCTGAGTCGCATGGTGGGGCAAAAGTGAAACTCTCGCCTCGCTCTGGTATTGTCCTCGTTTTTCCTGCACCGGGCGAAACTTAGGGACGTGGAATGCCTTCACGGCCGCGACCCCTCGAGTCAACTTTCACCGCCATAAAAATATAAAAGCCCCCGCTCTGCTCCTCCGTTCCTGGGTTGCGTGAAACTGTACCGATAGCCTGGGACCCGCTGGAAAGCCTTGGACAATGAAGCTCGCGCTTTCTATGCGAATTTCGTGCTCTCGTTTACTCTCGTTTGCTCCCATCTCGGGACCTGTGTTCTACCGCGTTTCGTTACGCTCACGCGTGCTGTGCGGAAGAATTTCACTTTCGTTGCGTGATCTTTTGTGACCAAGGATAAGGACGTTGAGACAGGGACACGGTACGGTGTCTTAATTTGGTTGTTAAGATGGCTAAGTTGAAATAGACTATTGCCTTCCAAAATACTCTAGAAACCCAACTATTCAAACTTTGACTAACAATAAGTAGACTGCATGATAACCATAAAATAATTACCAAATTGTCACCCAGTTATTTTCTATGGCGGCTTTTATACCGTAAACTGGGGGAACATTGGCAGTGCGTGATAACATTGGCATATATTTAACAATTATTAAAAAGGAATAGGAAATTTTTTTTATGCATTTTCACACTTGTAGTACAATCACAAACGATGTAATGTTAAAACAGGATACCTAAACCATATTTAAAAATGTTAATTAAAAAAACTAAAAAACTAAAATATATAAAATAGAGTGTATTGAACATGAAAAGAAACAAATTTAAGTGTTATTGTAAGTTCAGATGTGGTGAAACTTGAACTATTTAGTGCTATTTATATAGGTATGATGTGCCAATGGCACCCGGTTACGGGGTAAGGACAAAAATTTTATGCATTTTGACACTTGTAGTGCATTCACAAAGGATGCAATGTTATGATAGAATACTTAAGGCAAATGTAAAAATGTTAACTTTTATATTATATGGCAAAATGTTCCGAAAACATGTCAATGTTCCCCCAGTTTACGGTACCACTTACTTAGTAAACTTAGTAGTTAAATTGCGTAAGGGTAATTTTGGAGACTTCATACACCCCCTCTCCCTCAGTATCCGAATTTGTAAGATTTTATATTCCACCCTCCCTCCACCACCCCTTCCTTACATAATATTTTTTAAATTGCATTTTTCCACTTATTAAAATTCTTTTAAAGGTATATATCATTTTTTTTTCTAATTCTCTATATAATATTCATTCTTCTATAATCCTCTACATAATAATTTTGAAAAAAGTATTACCTAAGACTTGTAAGAAAACGTAAGAAATTTCGGTTTCTCCTCCTTCAAGCCCTACGTAATTTAAGAACAACCCCTCATAAGAACAACTAATACTCATAAAACGAAGAGTGACGCAGAAGCAAAGCGATCTGACCATCGATTCACTCCAGCATCAAGGGTGGGCAGAAGATTTTGCAGCAGAGTGTACCCGAAAGAAGCCACCCCTCCGGAGGCAGAGAGCAAGAGGAAAGGGGGGCCCGGCTGCGAGCGTAGCCAGCGAAAGGGCGGGCAGTCAGCGTGAAACGAAAAGGGAGATTTAGATGTCATCCCCTGACGTGCTACTCTCCTTTCATCCCCTACCATCGGCCAGAAACTTTTCCTCCCACTGGCGGGCCCAAATGCTCTTCCCTAATGATGGACAAAAATGCCGACAAGGCGTCTGGAAGACTCATCACGAAACGAGCTGTTCCTCGTGGCACATTTCAGAATGGTGGATGCAGTTTCTACCCCGATGAAGTCATCCATAGCATTCCCTTCGAACTAAAAGATGCTCCGCTACGCGATCCGAGGAACAGTCTGCACAAACGGCGTCAAATTCGAGCGTCGCCCACCCTCCGTTAAAATGGAAGCGAAAAAATCGAATCGACGCGAATGCACGCGGTTGGTAAAAATACCAGTTGTCGGAAAGACACGGCAACGTCACCCGCAAGATGAATGTTACGCTTCCCTCGGGGGTGGGTTTATTTATCGGCCGATAAATCATTATAATTTTCTTAGTAGACTGCGAAAAAATGTTAACGGTCCGAGGAGCCGGGGTCGCCTCTTCAGAAGGGAAACCCTAAATTTTCTACGAACGGGATTAGCTCGTCCAATCAGACGAAACATTGGAAGGGCGGGCTTAATTAAAATCTTCTCGGAGGCAGGCTATCAAGACTCTCTGGCCCGTAGATGCTGCGCGATGTAAGAATAGAACATTAAGAGGTTTCCCTGCCGATGGTATTTCTGAGCGGTCCGCCGGATTAACGAAGAGTAGAGCGCTCGGTTCTACAAGGAAATACGGTGTAACACGCCGAACCTATTTATATGGTAATTTATTCCGTATTGTTGCTGCACAGTTCGTGCCTCGATAATCCCGATGGATTTTTACGTTTCCGTTCGAAAAACCGTCGGAGGGCAACGCGTTAATCAAACTCCGCCCAATTACTTCGTCAGGCAGATTTATAAATAGTTTCGTGAGAAATTCTGAGAGATAAAATACAGCGCCGATTACGGCGGAGGAATATTCATGAGCCTTATTGGTCGATAAAACGCCAATTAATTATTGTCCTTCAGAGCGGCGGGTAATTCTGTTGAAATTTTTTAGCCAAGACTAACGGTAAATACAGCGCGTTACAGAATCCTTGGAAAGGCGTGTTACCGCGATCCGGTTGAAAATGGACACGGTGTATTTTCGGATCCCGCGAGAGATAAATTCGTACGAGGGCTAAACGACTGCAGGCCAAATGAATTTGCATACCGTTTGTTATTCAAATGCCGCGATTCACTCGTCTGACTCTCAATGAGGGAAACGGAGGAGTATCGCAACAGGGCGATGACGTATCCGTTTAATAAATTATCGTTCTTCATAGGAGGTACACGATTGCGTTTCTAAACACGTGCTTAATGTACGAGCAGGATGATCGACGCGCCCGAATATGTAATCGTTTCGACCGATTCCCTCTTCGTTTCCCAAATATTAACCCTCGTAGGTATTTTAAAAAATCTTACAAATGGAATAATCGCTATAATCTAGTTTACAGAAATTCCTAAATTGCTAATATTTAACAATCCAGCTGGGCGTTTATTTTACGAACGCTGTGATTCTTGTTTGGCAAACGCTACACCCCTGGATCGGTCCTTGGCAGGGTTAAGGGTTATACCGGTGAGCGCGTCGATACAGGATCGTCTTAAGTGGATCTATAAATTTGCCGGGACCGAGCATCGAGCCTATATTTACTCTATTATGCAGGCCCGTTTTTATAAGCCGTTTACGTTTAACAGCAAATAATCGTTTAGATGCCGCGCCATGATACGGCTCATAAATCTTCTGGCAGCATGGCGTTCAGGTTGTATGTGTATGTGTGTGTGTACGGCGGTGCGGGACACGCGCAGGTCAGTACCGCCTTCATTTTGCGCGGGCCACAAAAGGTGGCAGCACAAGGGAACAGCTGGCTGCCTTTGCGCTTCGACCTCGAATCACACTGCACGCCATCTCTCGTGCTTTTCCGCAACATCCGCTTCATCGCGGTTCCTTCCGGCTGCGGTAGGTGGCCGAGCCGCGGTTGGCGGGAAAGCGGGAAAGCTTTGGAAAGCTTTAGAAAGCTCGCGCTCCTCTGTGTTACGGTTACAGTCCCCTGACCATCGATTACTTAATTCAATTTGCGCAACGCCTTGCAACCACGAGGAAATCGCGATTACTGCTGGGGGAAAAAAATGATTAACGCAACTTGATGCATCTTGGCAAACGGGTTCGTATGCGAGTCGTATCCTAGTTAAACGAATACGCGGCGCACCGTTCCCTATCGGATCTTTTTCAGACAATTATCTCCGATAGTTGTCACTTAATCCGATATCGCTATCTCAATATTCATGTATGCAAATAACTGCTGGCACCGGTGCCGCCGGCAGCGACGTTGGTTATTTACAGCGAATATCGGACAAATTGTGCATACGTTTAGTACGAAATGCTAATTAAAGTTACCACTCGGCTAACGATTCGACGGAGAGCTCGCAACGCTTGCGCTAAAAAAAACTTCACGGACTCGGACGTGACGATTTCTATAAAAAAAAAAGAAAAGAAGTAGGTACGATTGCGTTTCTACGATTCTCACGGCAACGATAAATCAACGATCGCGATAATTCGCAGCATTAAAGGATCGCGTCGAATACGAGAAGCGCCGATCGTTCTTGTTTGTCGCTACTCGCGAGGCATTATGGCATTATAGCTCGTGGATCACTGCAGGTGGTCTTGCCGCCTTCTCTGCGATGGTACTAGCCCTCACGGATGCCGCGCTGTGTCGTATACCGATCGCACACGCGGCCACCTTTTTCCAAGCGTAATTACTGTCCCGTGGTTGTTAACATTGTAGCGCGTTACGTTTTTCTGCTCTATAATCGGGTGGGTTTTTCGAAAGCTCCCTAGAGCGATTCTCCGGGGAGAAATAAAGGCCGCGCGCAGGCATACCGTGCGTAGCGAATGCAGACTGCGGGCGGTCCTGTCGCCTTCCCGACGATCGTATTTGTCCGTCGAATGGCGCGTGGCGCTGCTTATCAATCACTTCGCCTCGACCTACGCTGTTTGTTTGCGCGTTGCGCTAGCTGTTCCTGTAATACCAATCAGGCCCACCGTCGACGGAGCCAACTCGTTCTTGCGGCACGATTATTTGGGTGGTCCGTCCGGCGAACCAGCGAGGTGTTAAAGTATATTATTAGAGATCGGGGGCGAATAGAGCGCGCGTGACGGCACGCCGGGTTTTTGCGTCAAGGAGCTTCTAACTTCCCGTCCCTCCGCTGCGCGGAATGTCAGGCACTCGTCGAATAACGATTAGACGGATCCAGGCACCGCACATCGAGGCGCTGGCCTCGCATCGAAACGACCATTTAAACCGGTCACCAATTTCTCGCCCAATCCTCACGGCCAAGGAGGCACTTTCGTGTTCCCCGAGTTAACAGTGACGCGACTTTCTTCACAGATGCAACGAGCGACCCACACTTCTCGCGATTGATGATAAAACCAACGTTTGTACGAATCGTAAGTTAGCGGGACAACTACATAGTATCGTGGCTCGAGAGATGATTGGTGGACTTATATCGGTGTAAGCGCTATAGGCTATACACAGCGTGGCGCGCCATCGGTTGACTATAAAATGAGATGATAAATGATAGGCCGCGGCAGAGTATACGAGTCGGGTTCGACAGGTAGTAATACTCTTCATGGATGCTGTAGTAACTCATAAGCGTCGAGGCGGGAGGAAATTGTGATGTGACGACGAAAAAGGATTGCACGAGCGTAGAAGCGAGTAAAGAAAGAAAGAGAACCGCGACTGAGGCACAGAGGGGACGAAGAACATGAAGAAGAAGGAGGAGACGAGAAAAAGAAAGCATCGACGACGACCAATTAGCCCACATAACCGTTTTTACGAGTACAACGATATACGGAACGTAGAAAAGCGAGATTTAATCGCGCCACGAACCAGGATGCCGGTTCGTGTCCGTTTTCTCACGCATCAAGAACTTCCACCAAAACTACACAATGAGAGAGGTCGACACACCGCTTACCGAGTAGCAGCGCGATAAACCCGAGGAATAATCTTAATTAGTGGTTGAAACACGTTAGCCCATCCCTCGCGGTGGAAAAAACACGCCGATCGCGGGTACCTGAATTAATTTACTCCTCATTTGCCGTATTCCTGTTTACATCGTAGGTTCGCGGAACGCGTTTATCGCGCCTAACGCTTCTGCACCATAAACGTCGGGGAATTATGAAGGTAGCTAACAAAGCGTCTACATCGCACAGCTATTTGTACGCGGTGGTAGAGGCGATAGAGGAGCTAATTTCTTCGGAATCCTTCCGCTTTTTACGATCGGCAAAAAGACGCGGATGAAGAAAAACATGTTCAGAATTCTAACCGTCGATGGTAATTTCATAGTCGGCTTGTACCCAGCGAATGATCGCTATCTGGAATCTCAGGCGAAGGATTGTCGAAGAACGGGTGTAATTTGCCGCACGAATCGCGGACTGGGCGACACCAGGCGGGAGCCCGCGGATCACGGGACTCGCCGCGTAATCGAATCGAATTTTAACGGTCATAGAAAAGTCCGGATTTGTTCGTGAACAAGATCGGCAGGAAAGCGCGAGAAGTTCAACCGGTTTGCCGGTTACAACGCTCGCTATAGGTCCGAGCGCCACGCAGCGGTTCGCGCAATCGAGCTGCGCAGCCGATCGCCGAGCAGATAAACGTGACACCGGTGTGTAGGTACCTCTTGCACCGCGAGCGTTCGCGGTCGACCAGCGTCGACCACGAAGCGCGGATTCTGTTGCTCCAACATTTCGCGCGTCGCTTCTAGATCCGCATCATCGCGCCAGTCAGGCCTTTATCGCGGGCTACCGATCGAAAAATACCGATCCGACACAACCGTTTATCGGACGCCGCGCCGCGCCGCTTAGCCAGCGATCTTACACCAGTTATTGAAAAATATGTGTTCTCTCGTGTACCCGAGAGGACCGATCTCCCGATGCCTCGCTTCCGTGTCCCGATATACTGGGTACCCTTCGAGAAAAGATGGCGCTAGATTCATGTACAAATAGTTATGATGGAGTAGAAAAACTGAACTTAACGGAAGAAACATCATCTTCCAGTACTAAGAAGACAGACCTGGTTAAATTACTTACTTAGGTACCTAATTAAAAAAAGTCACCGGGGTCATGTTCAACTCGCAGGACTTGAAAAATGGCCCCGTGTCTTATGCGTGTAGTTGGGCAATAATGATAGAGAAGCGATAAGAAAGATGAGGCACGAGGAATAGGATAATACGTACGAAGAAGCACATCGTGCAGAGGGAACAAACCCGCCGAGAAGTAGAAATGATTTTTAATGTTTCACGAGTGGTAGCAAGATTTGCATCTCCGCTGCGTGCCGTTGCTTATCCGCTGGCCATCGCCGAGAATTCTCGCAGCTACGAGCCGGGAATTTCTCTAATTTCACGAGACCTCTGCGCCACGGCCGGGGCCGCGTAAAAGCGCGCTCAGAAACGGCAGGTGGGGAGATTGGAGGCAGGGGAAGACGAAGACGCATGACTTATACGCCTATTTCAGTTAATAATCCCGTTACGCCCGGTTCAGCCTTGCCTCGCGGCGCATAATGGACGCAAGCAAGGATCCGAAGCCTGGGACCCAAAGCCGAGAGCGCGTCGAGGGCGTAAAAGGGGAGAACTGAAAGGCCGCCTCGTCATCCGTCAACTGTCAGACGTCCGACCAATCCTGCACACCACAACCAAGAATCGAGCAACCACCCACGGGGCAAATTGCGTCTAGCCCACCTCCCACCCTTCACCGCGCCATCCCCCACCATTAGACACCGACGCCACGATTTTTCGCAAACAAACACCGCAATTAAAAGTAATATTCTGTCTCTAAGTGGGCAACTTTCTTCAACGCGACAATGCACCTGACCGTGCATAAAGATTGCATAGAACTTATGCACAAAGCGCCGACATTTACTTTCTTAACCCAGGCGGCGCGAGGTAATTGTTTATCGCGAACGTTGATAATTTTTCCTCAACGTATAAGTATGTGTGTCAAGGATATAAGCTGACGATATTTGCAGCACAAGTATGCGCGTCGATTTTATGCGCCTAGTGCGTGCATGGCTTTCGTACCAGCGACAGAGTAAGAAGGCAATGTTTTTTAGAACCGAAGAGAACACGGGTGCCGAAGCCAAACGCACAGTGCAGATATCGTTCACCGAAAGGGAGCAATTTAGAAATATGTAGCTAACGACTGATTAACAGCGGGGTTGTCGCAGTCCTAGAAATCGTCCGCAGGAGGCACGATGCTAAAAAAAAAATGAGGGTCAAGAGGTGGACGAAGTCGAGCTCGCAGGGCTGGCTCGATGCCTGACGGATAGAAATGGCGTTTCACTTTGGCACGGCAGAAATGCGTATTACTTGATATACCGACCAGCAGAGAAACCGTCGGGAATGGATTTAACTAGGAAAAACCGTCGCTCGCGCATTCCTCGGCTACCGCGTACCTTGCGAGGGCACGGCATCGTCCTCCGAATTCTCGCGATCTATTTCGAGATAAGTATTCTGGACGTTCGGCGAGCCTCTGAAGCGGCGAGGCCCCCCCAGTCGGAACGTCTTTTATGAGCCTCCTTTTGCTCGGTTTCTCGGGGCTCGCCCCTAGCCCGGCAAATTGTAACCAATTTTTTTGTCCCGACCGTCTCGACCGTGAAATTTTCAAACTTTTCAACCGGAGAAAGAACAACTTGGGTACCTTCTTCCATCCTCGGCTAACGTCACCTTTCCGCTGGGCTTCGGTCACAGCGGTTCCAATGCTCGCAACCTTGTACTCCGAGTTCACCATTACCGAACAAGAGCCTCGAGCAACGATGCTTGGCGCATTATCGCGGCGGACACGTGTAGCACGTCAGGGATCGAGGCGGCACTTTGCGCCCTCGATCCAACTGGATTCACTCGCGCAAATGACCCGGTAAGAGCACTCGGCTCCGAGTTCACCCATCAAGATCGATCGGCGGGGGAAGTCTGTTGAAAGAAACCGCGAACGAGAGACACAACGGAAGGTGAAACGATTCGATGTTGTCTACCCGCGGATCCGAGACATAGAGAAGAAGCCGATCGACCTGAGGTAACGGATCGAGACGCGCAGAAACACTGCCAGGATTATGAAGTGCGATGTTGATAGGATGGCAGGCAGGCAGGCAGGCAGCGCCGGTGAAGGAGGCAGGAACGCGAGGGCGCGCGCGGGAAACACACCAACGCACCCACACTGTCTGCCCCATACACCGAGGAGACACACGGGCACACCTATGCCGGCAGAGCTGCCCGAGCGGCACCCACTTGTTTTCGAGAATCCCGGAAAAATGCGCCGCCGAAGGTATAAACATACTGGTACCCCTATCTGCTGATCCTTGCACGTGCTGACACAAAGATGATTAACGCGGTCGAAGAAAGTTATGCACGTCCTTACTCCTATATAATTTTAAGACAGCAAAGAAATTCGCAGGCTTGACCGGTAAACTCGAGTTAACTAATTTCAAGCTAGAAACAGCGCGCATCTGCGCCCAGGCTGGACATATTCAAATTATAAATTCTGCCGTTTTATGTCGCGATTTCCATAGAAAGTAGACAGCCCTCAGATGGTCAGCCGTACTCTTGCCGCGTGTTTTCAGGAATATAATAACCATGGTGGTTAGAACTTATGAATATTGAAATGGCAAAGCGCGATGAATTATTTCTCGTAATGCTAAGGGCTACAAAAGCCAAGGAATCAGGTGATTTCAGATCTTACGATTCTCAAGAATTTCCTTTTATATTATTTAGGTAGGTAGGTATACCCGTGAGCTGGAACACTCGAATCAAAAAATTCTACTGTAAGTTCTACCTATTTCAGGTTGTCGGTGAACCTTCGGCTCCATCGAGACTGTTCCTTAATTTCTGAACCACCGCGACCCCCGTGTGTCCGTAATTACCAACGGAGAAAGCTTTTAGTCTGCTTCTGACGAGGGGACCAGAGCAACGGAGTACCAGGGCTACTACTCGTGTTAAAGGAACGCCGGCTAATACTCGGGGACGCGGACGTAGCGTAATGTATTGCCCCAGAAACAAGCGTGTTACAATGGTAACACGTTCCGACGCGGCGCGTGATATAGTACGCGATGACGTGGACTGGAAAGGTGGACGTATGCGTCGATCCTAACGCGCGATAGCATTCAAATTTTCCGCGCGTCGCAGATAATCTTTCGCTGGTCCCTCGGCGATTCTATTGATTACAGTGCATGCGTTGGAAGGACCGCGGAATAATCTGCTACGCGTAACGCGAACGCGAACCCGCGATATACCGTTGCTTATTATTGGCGACGATACAGCGGGCGAGGGCACAAAAGGCCGCGAGAGCCGAGCTTCGCCGTGAAATCAAACTCACCGGGGTCGGTTGTTACCGACATCGACGGAGGCCCCAAGTAATACTTGGAACACGAACATAATATATCGCCGCGGAAATTGCAGTGTGTTGGTACAATGTTGCACTCACACCCCACGCCATCCGGGGTCGCATATAACAAACGGCGCGATGCTGTGAACTAGAAACCCGAACACGCTTGCTCGCCTGTTTGCGGGAATACACGTAATATTCGCACAGGAAAGTGAAACAGAATCGGGATTTCGTTTGGAGAACACTGTTTAGACGAATTCGGAACTTGGGGTGGTATGTTCTCGTGGAGTTGTTAAAATTGTAGTGGGGAGTGTGACGTAAAAGGGAAGATTGATTTTTAGCTATAGACAGCTTCTTACTGGTAGAAATTCATTGGTCAATTTTGGATAGGGTAAATCCGGGGCTGTCGGTACACCTGATATGGAATGGCTATTAAAACTAACACTGATATTATTTATTTTACCGGAATTTTATGCTAATTTAGAAAAACTGGTCGATATTTGCTTTAGGACAATATTTGTTGAAAATCGAGTTGAAAACTGAAATCATGATATCTCACTATTTCTCCCGAGGTGCCGGGAGAAATGGGTCTCGTCGTTCGGAGATATGAATCGCGTCTTTGGGAGAAATAACCCATATAAACATTTCTGAAAAAATGACAATGAAGAAAGCAAAATTATTTACAACTACAGATTTATTGAAATTCTATTTGTTTACGCTGAACAAGTAAAGAACACATCAAACAAAAAGTGAAGTACCTACTAGCGATTAGCAAAGCAAATGAATACAAACGTGAACAAATGAAATAAAAAAAAATTGTATGTTAATATTTGTAAGGATTAAACAGTCAAATAATCATATTTTTAGTTAATTGAGCCTAATTAGTTTTTCCTGCCGACCCCAACTATTACATCTACCCCTTTTTTAGCCAGTCGATATTTAGATTTGTTTGGAAATAATTTTCTAAAGGTTCTAGGTAATTTGAAAGTGAACCATCTATTTTAATCATAACTGGGACCATCTCTCTTTTTTGCAGAGAGAAATGGTTCGCTCGTTAGCTTTGAAAGGAAGGGTTAATATGACCAAATATTTTCGCTGCATTGTCCCTCAATATCTCTCTTATCTTATTATCCAAAAAACATTATACGAAAATTAACTTAGAAGTATAGGTATTTTAAATAGGTACTTTTCTATACACCACTGTTGATAAAACAGTAGGGAATACAATCCCAGTCATTATTTACTATCCCGGGATTGCGGGATTTTTAAAGTGTATCTCGGAATTCCATGACTAATCTCGGGATTGGGAAATAGAAAATTTCAGTAATTGAAATGATTTATTATGTGTTAAAATTCTGAATCTGTATTTAAAGTAAACAAACTTACTTTCTATCATTAGTCTGAAACATAAGCTAAAATCATTTTTAACAATAAAAACAGTAGAACAATGAAGAATAATAAAGTCTCAATAAATATCAGTAAACCATTATGAAGATTTTTGGAAATGAGAACGAAGAAACAGCAAAGCACCTAAAGTAGAGGGGGTGCAGCATATTTGGAATACTGTTGGTAATTTGGAATACCGAAGTATCTAATACACTACTAACGTTATCTAATTCGTACTACTGCAGATAATAGGGGCTATCGACCTGTTAACTAATGACATTTGTGGATGCACCGCCATATTTACATTTTCGACTTAATCTGCAGAATAAAAAAACCTTTTTGAAAAACTTTTTCCGCTAGTATTCAATCTTTAAAGTGAAACACTTTAAAAAGAAACTTTAAAGTGAAACACTTTATCTGCTCATTTGCATGTTCCTTTTATGGTTCCGCGTTAGTTGTGTGATAATTTCGAGAATACGAAGTGTGACATGATATTTTAGGTTTCAATGCTATGTTGCTAAATCGGAATACCGAAGGTGAAGGTAATTTAGAATATTCCAAAGCTTTGCATTGGTTTTGTTTTGCGCGCAACGGCTACCACCGCGTCGGTTTTGTTCCAACGCTGTCCTTTTATATTTACCTAAGATTATTCCTATATTGTGATTTTTTAACCTGATTACATCATACATGAAAATAACTATATCATCTACATGTTTTTTTAAGTTTATAAAGTGAAGGTAAATTAGAATATCGGTATTCCAAATTACCTGCATCTTAACGAAATCGATACTTCCTGTCATTTTGCATTTAGACCTAAGTTTCAGCTACTTTTTGTTTTTTATTATTACTGAAAGTTTGAAATATAAAAGTTTATTAGCTTCCCTATGCAGTTTTATTTGTTCCCATCGACTGTCGTAATGTTTTATTCGTCTTAAACAAACTAGTATTCCAAATATGCTACACTTCGTCTACATATCTACAATGTTTCGACTTTTCGTGTTCAGACAAGTTACGATTTGCAACTCGCGCGATTTCGAAATAGCGGAAAGTGAGAACATCATTGTAATAATAAATATAGTTTAGTTAGTTATATGCGACTTAATATTATTTAAAAAATCTTTATTACTATTATTATTATTATTGCCCTTAATATTATGAAATGACAATGTTTATTTATTCTATTTATTTTTATATTTTTCAGGTGTTCATAAAGTACTTCACATTTTTAAAAAATTCCGAAATTCTCGATATTATTTATATCAAATCCCGGGATTTTTGGAATCCAAAAAACAGCCGGGATCGCTGGATCCCGGGATTGTATTCCCTACGAAGAAGGTTAAATGTAAACACAATTTACCTTCTATAGCCTATAAATCCAGAAAAACACAGAAGGAAGCGAAATGACGCTATTTATTCAACTATTTGGCTCCTAGAGAAGCACTTGCTCCGCACTTTATCGCGTTTTTACGTATAGAACCTCAAACATAGCAACTGTATCAACTCCCTTGCCGTACCGACAGCCCCAGATACATATCATCATTACCCAACCGAAAATGAAAACCTATATGCTTAGAGATTCTAAATGCTTCAATTGTTTCTTAGCTCTCTATTTTCGGCAGCCTTTCGTGTCGTTTCAATTTCACCGAACAAACGAACGCTGCTTTTCTTTCCGAGAAGGGGTAGAAGTGACTCCCTCGAAATATTTTCACGGTTTCATAGTGCTAGATCACGATATTCGGAAATATTTAGGCTCGGCTGATATTCGACGTTCTGTCTGGGAAGGTAGAAGCAATCGATGTTTATGGATTTCCATCCACACGTGCACAGGTAGGGACCCTCGCCCGTCCCGTCCCCACCCCTCACGTGAAATCGCGTAGTTGGTAGCGGCAATTACGAATTGCGTGATTTGTGGCCGTAACTCGCCGCGACGGCGGCGTCGTGACGCTCCCAGGTTACCTGCAGGTGGCCGGCACCAACTTGCCGCTCGGTTCGTGGCGGCGCTGCGTTTTTGAATGACGGAATATTACATCCGACTCTACGCGAGCTTTTCCATGAAAATTGCTGTCACGTATGTCAATACCAAGAATTCATCAAATCCCTGCACGAAAGCCCGCCCGATAACCACGATCGACCTTCCTACCATTTCAAGTCACCCCTTCGATTCGATGCCATTGCTTCACCGACAAGAATATGTGCTCTTCTACCGTCCAAGCTTAGCGCGCTTCGTTTTCACTTGCATCCTCGATATATGCTACAAGTTTCACAGCGAATAGTCGTACAGTCACTTGTTCAGACAGCCCCAGAAAAAACATGGCGGTGCAATTTAAAGCGTGTACAAGTTGTAGCGTGACAGGGAGCGTGTAAACATCGGCGAACACGACATTCCCCGCAAGTTTGTCGCTTCAGTGTTGAACATCGATCGCGACAACAATACCCGCGGCAAAAGTCCAAGTTTTACGCAAAGGAGCTCCGACAGGGCGGACATGGAAACTTTCTCCTCCGCCGTGTGGTAGCGCGGTTCGGTGCGGCGTTCCTCGGGCATCGATGTTGAAATGGTAAAAATTTTGGAACGAGCCCAAGGAATAGGAGGCGAGGAGTTTCTTCCATCCACCTGTCGGTGAAAACACCGAGGCACCGCGATGCCGAATCGCCCGCTAAAAGGGGGCCATGGCTCGCACACACACGCCCGGGGTATTTAGAAAGTCACGAACAGCTTCGCGACCGGCGTCGCCGCCACTCAATTTATTCGACGCCGCGGCACCGCCGCCGTCGCCGAGCGTGTTCGGCCGCTAATTGAAAAGCGGACAAATTAACACGGTGAATGGATCGTCGCAATTTATAATGTCGCAGCTACCGCGCCGACGAACGAGAACGCGATACCGCGGGTTATCGCGAGCGTGGACGAAAAACGGCCGATAAATGGCTGATACCGTCCGACTGGCCGTAGGTTTCGTCCTTTTTCCTGCGCGGACGCACCGAGTCCAGGGAGGGGTTTTCCGAGCGAATATACTTGGTTGAAGCTCGGTGGAACGTGTGGAATGTTTGAAAGTTGCTACGAGTTGGTAGGTACTGATTTGCAGAGAGCCCCTCGGAGTGCAGAGACAAATTGAGGAACTCTTAGCAAGAGGGTGCACAGCTCCATTTTTGACAGTTTCGAGTATTTACTATTTGAAAAAATTGTTTATAATAATTACTACCTTGACTTGACATTGAAAAGGGAACATTAATTTGTAAGTGAAAAATATATTTTTTCACACAATACATTGTAATTGAGTTGATAAGAATTTATTTTTATTTTTTTACTTATTTATATTTTTATTTCTATTTAATATTAATATTTTTATTATAGAATATTTTGGGCCAAAAATAAAAGTAAAAAGTTATCAACTCAATAACTACTACTTATTGTGTGAAAATATATTTTTTTATTCAGTGTTCTCTTTTTTATGTTAAGTCAAAGGAATAATTTTAATATATTTATTTATTCGCCATAAATCGCTCATTTGTTATTGGCGTGATAATTAAGCGTGCACTAAAAGATGTAGAATTTTTTTACACATGTTAAACATCATAACTCAAAAACTGTCCAAAATAAAACTACACCCCAGAACTTGCGAAGAGGATTAATAGTATCTTCCTAAAAAGTGAGAGAAAAATCTGTGGTTGTAACGAAAAACGACCCATGTCACATGTTTTCACTTTCGAGATATTGTCGTTGAAAGTTCCAAACACCAATTCTTCTTATTAGCAATGTTTCCTTGTTTTCTTCTTACGATATAAAAGTATATTTCCTTCACTTTGCATAATATTCAATATTCGTATAATTAACGTAAATAATAATAAACAAAATAGTAATAATTTACATACACTTTAGGCAGAACGACACAAGTCCACTGGACTTGTGTTGTTCTGCTTGAACGTGTCGCAGTTAAGTAGTTTTTCTGACTACTTTTCCTTCTTTTACTTTCTATTTTGTCTTCTTTCATTTTCTTCTGTGCTTTGCGTTGTTTTTTGTAAAATACAAGTTACACATTTATGTATTATTGGCATTTCATAATGTGCTGTTTCTAGTAAAATAAAAATATGAAATATAATTTTGCTCATTTTATTTTACACAAAATACGTTATAGTATATGCAGATACGTAAAAATAGAAAATAAAAAGCGATCACAAAGGAAAGATACGTCGTATTCTCCAAATTTTGTGGACTGCGGTTGTTTTGCCAAATGCGTATTAATTGAATATTGGACTTCGGTTAAATTGCATTATTTTTGCAACGTATAAAATTCGTTTTCATGCATTTTTTTTGGATAAAAACACACATCCAATATTCTACAGTTGAATTAATGCATAAACTCAAATTTTTTGAAATTGTGACATGGGTCGTTTTTCCTTACAACCACAGAAATATCCTCTCATTTTTTAAACTGTGCCATTTCTGTCAGAACTATAAAAACAAAGCAGTTCGTTTCACAGAACAATGATAAAATACTCGGTTCTCCGCAACAGCAGACATATTAGGAGTGGATTGAAGGTTCGCAACGACAGAAGAAAGAGCAACGTAAATCCCGAACAATGGAAACGATCCTCGGAACGATGAAATCGTGAATCGATACAAGTAGACACCCGCCGCGTACGAATGCGGCAAGTTAATGCAAGCCATGTAACAAATACAGGCGATGATTATCGAAGTCGATTTGAAGGGGAGACAATAATTATAATGATTATATTGGAGTCGGAAGGTAGGCGGCCGGCGGGAAATAAATTACGGGTTTGCTCGCTGCGTGCAGTCCACATAGCGGCATAGGCGCGTTCGTTCGATAGATCCGTATCTAAGCATTCTGTTCGATAGAGAGCGCCACTGCAGCTGCTAGCTTCCGCAATTTTTTATCGAGCATTAATACGGCTGCGGACGCAGCACACCTCGCGCCTCCATGGTTCCACTCCTCCTATAAACACATTTGCGCGTCGCTAATTACTTTTCGACGTAGCAGAATAAATTTCCGTCGCGACCTGGTAGAACGCGTTTCCCCTGTTCCCCTTCTTCAAGGCTGCGATGGCGTCGGACACCGAAAACCGTCTGGATCCTCAAACTGCTCTGCGGAATTGGAGACAGAGAAAAAAAGAGGGATCTTTATTGAATTTTCCACACGAACGCGAATCTAGAGCACAGACGAGGATTTAGAAACCTCTTGGACCAGTGGCCTACACTGCGATTCACAATTGTCCCTGATCCTGTCGTCCGTGATCTCCATTTTTGCGAATACATTTGAAGAACCGTCGACAGCGAACATCCGTAGGTATCGTGAGGCGTAGATATTACGCCGAACGCAATCTAAAGGGCTGCGAAGTGTTTCCAGACCCGCACCGTCCACACGCAACGTGAATATTCAATTTCTCTGCAAAGCTACCATTTTCCATAGGCCCGTCTAGCGCCAGGAAAATCGACGGTACAAGCAAGAAACTGTTGTTCCTGGAGCTGGTCGATTACGTGGGACTGGAGACAGTGGGACGGCGAACAGTCGTATTTTTAGGTTGCCCGTAGGTTAAAAGCAACTGCCCAGCATCCGGGTGATCCCGTTTGTCGACCAGTTGGAGCATTCTTACCCGCATTCCAGCATCGATTACTCGGAGGACACTCCGATTCCTGGTGGATAGCCTCTCGCGATCGTGCGGCCCGTGTTCCGAGGAATGTCCGCCGAAGGAAATATGCAAAGATCGCTGGTTGCCGTCAATACGTCGCTTCTCCAGATATTGCGTCGCATCCACCAGGACACTTAATTAATACGATTGTTGTTTGCTCGCGAGCCTGAGGATATCGCGAACGCCTGTTGCCAGCAAGAACAGTTTGCTCTCACGACCGAACCAGCACCTTCTCTCCTCTTTTTCTCCTTCTTTTTCCCGCCTCGCAGGTTTACAGCTCCTCTCACTGCGTTCTTTTTTATTCACTCAAGTGGTTATCGTTCTTTCTGCTGCTCTCCTCTTTCCTTTTATTCTAGTCCCCTACCCGGTTCCCAGCGCATCCTTCTTTACCTCGTTTTCCTCAATTTCAGTAATATGCACACACTCGACCGAGCTACACCCGTTCCTTCCTGCTTGCACTCTTAACACTTCCGTTCACCCGCCGTTCACCACTCTCGCTTATTCCGCTCGCTCGTCTTTCCCCAGGAAGAAGCAGCGCTTCCATTTGTCCGAGAGCTTCCGGTGTTCCCCTTGATTGAACTGAGCGATCCACGGCTCGGAATTAAGAATTAATTCTCAATTTTGCAGGTTGCCAGGAAAGTGTCTCTCGTGGAAACTACTTCCACGTTTCCTCCTACTGAATCCTCGTACGTATTATTCCCGAGGAAGGCACTTTTATGAAGCCTCCACATTCCTCATCTTCTAATATTCAAAGCTTTTTAGCGGAGAGTATCTTTCTTTCGCGCCTCAGCTTCAATACTTGAAGTATCACCGCGCAATTAACACGAGGAGAAGAGTGTCAGTATTCCTCCCTTCTCCCACTTGAATCTCAATTTCTCCCGCAAGCGGGTATCTAATATCTTCTATCCAGCTTTCGAGCGTCCGCGTACAGGAGTATAGGCGCGGGCTGCCTGTACTCGGCCCTCTTCGTCCTCTGTTCGTCCTGCTCGTCCTGCTCGTCGCCGTTCGTCCTTCTCTCCTCGCCGCGGTGAAGATTGTCGCGCGATTAGTGCGGGCCCCAATGTCACGGGGAAGATACATTGCTCTCGTGGCTTGGTCCGCGCTATAGGTACAGCGGTGTGTGCATACCCGGTGAGGCTTATACGGGCCCCGTTTATATACGGTAACACCGTAAGTGCATAATCGTCGATCGCATCTCCTTGCACTTTGCGTCAAGCCACAGCACCTTGTACGTCGGGCCGCGCGACCGCCCCGTCAAAGATCCTCGTATCTGCGCCGTGTAACGACCTGACACGTTCTCCGTGTAACCGCGGAGAGTAGACGCAACGCGACGCGACGCAAGGCGACGCGTCCCCGCGATCGAGGCGTCAAGTCTGCCGCGCGACTGACGCCAATTGACGGCTTATGAAATACGCTGACTACTCCACGTCGCGCTAACCGTTTCTTGTCGTGTCCTATTTGTGACACTCGCTATCATAATTTCAGTTTTTATTCGTACTTATTAGCTTTTTAAAACGCCTTTCGCTTTGCGTCATTTTTGCAATTAGTTGATGACGGTATTGTTGCTTCGTGGACAGAAAGTTCGATGACCGGGACGTCATTGGGTTTTATCACGCTTTTTCCTTCGTCGTGTAATTGACGTTGACGCGGTTAACCAATACTCGGCCTAAATAATTGGGCTCATGTTCCAATGATTCACGAGTGCCGATGATACTTCGTGACACTCGCGGCTGAATTAGCGGATCGTTCAAGAATTAAATAGCAACTGGCTCGGTTTAATATACTGGACGACGACATTTAACATTTAAACATGTGCCGATGTGACGCGCGCTTCGAAAGCTCGCGTTGCAACTGGCACGAGGCACACTTTCAGCAATGTCAGGTAATGGTGCCAAATATTAATCTTCGAGGCGTTAGAGGTCAGTGATTAAGAAGTTGCTAAAGGCTTGTTTCAATATTATATTGCAAAATAGAGGAGAGATATAGGTTCGGGAAAACACAATTTTCAAACTGCAAAGATGCTTTCGTGCCATTTAGGTATGTTTGAAAGCGCAAAATTCAAAAACTACTGAACCGATTTCGATGAACCATGTACCAGAAAAATCTTTATTTTAATGAGACTACTATAAATTAAAAAATTGTTCCAAAATCCACATGCAGAGGGCGCTGCACTTACTTTTAAAATTAAATGAGAACGGAAAGTGTAATTTCGAAACGGTTTCAAAGGTTAAAGGAAATTTTCAAAAAGAAAGTTTCACGCACGGGACTAATCAATACCGTCTCAAAACACAAATATTTTGCTATTAGTATATTATAATTACGAAGAAGTCTGAACGACTTTGCGAGTTACCCAGCCGCCATTATTGAATTACCCTGCTGAATTTCTCAGAGCGACCGGTGCTTTCAAGTTCCTGTACAATACTTAAAAAATAAGAATTTCTCGAACAATGAGCGCGCCGAAAGGGGAGCCGAGTGGCCTCCAAGATCCGTGGTACTTTCAATCGGAACAAAGTGTATCGTATAGTGACCGGTTGGACGTTTGTGATGCGCGTGCCGAAGAAACGCACAACGGTCGTTGTGTTTAGCGAAGAAAGAGGCCGGCGTATGTAGCCGGGAGGACGTTTGTATGGCAAGACGATGGCAGCTCTATCGGCATTACCAATTGTGAACACCGCGACTTTTATCCAGCCAACAGCAGCGGATAGCCGCTTCTTTGAGGGCTTAAAAAAATTCCGGTATCTGCATCCGACTGCCTCGCCCTTGCCTTTCTTCTAAACGGTCCAACAACCTCCAGCCTCCCTGGCATGTGAAATCGATTTGACCAGGCTGGATTACCGCTCGAGCATTTACCAAATCTGTTCCAGTCGTTCGGCAACTCCAACGGCCAAAGCAGCGATGTAATAAACTCCTTTTTCCTCTCACCATAATACTTTAATCAGTTTAATCATAATTCGAGGATATATTTAACTAAACTATCCCACGATGCATGGCCGAACAAACGAATCAAATGTCACGTTATTAATTGCAGTCCCCAAAAATTTATTTAGTAAACCAACGGGCAGTGGGTAACGATTAACTCAATTGCGAAGCCATAGCAGGGAAATGAGCCCCCAAGTAAAAATGAATCGTAGCGTTTACGTTAAAGCGAGGGCACAAGGGTGACAGCCGCAGAAGAGCGTGTACTGGAGCAGCACCAGGGCGACGGAGACTGGAGAACGACTGCCGGATGATTCAGCGCGGTTCATTACTCAGGCAGCTTTTTACTTTAATCACATTAATGAAGCATTTAATCTCGCCGCGTGTTTTACAAGCCGCCGGTGTGTGGCCTATCTCGGCTGCGTGGTTGACGAGGATTTCTCAGCACTCCCCCGTGAACCTCTCTCCCTTCTCACACCCTCCCTCTTTCCCTTTCTACGTGCCACCACCACTCCCGCCCCTCCCCCGCATTCCCACCCGCCTTCCGACATTCCTCGTCCTTTCACTTTCATCCATCTTTCGGTTATTATCTTCTTGTTCTCCCACCCTCCCGCGGTGTCCGCTAATAACCGCACCTCGTTTAGGCCCCGTTTACACCTGTACAGCCGTGTGGCCAGCGTCCTTTATCTCACCCCGCCGGGGCACGCACCATTACGGTAATATATTGTATTACAGGTGGCTCGCCTTTATGCCCCGCTTATCGCCGCGCGAGTATCGACGCGAAGGTGTAGGTAATCGAAATCGCTATAAAACCGGATTCCGGTATCGACAGCTGCCGCGGCGAGGCACGCAGGGCCCCGTCGAGGACCCGCCGACAACGAGCGGGCATCGTTGTTAAATTAGGAAGCCACCCGGAAGGTTCCCTTTCACGGCGCCGAGCTGACTAATAACCGGGGACATTTTGCCCGCACACTACAACCGCATACACGCTCATTTCCACCGTTATTTATCACGACAAGCAACGACGGAGGCTGTCAACCAGTAGATACAAATGTCACTTACATCCTCTGTCATTCAGATGCGGATAATAGAGCCGCGTAACACGCCGCCGAAAAATTTCCAGCTTATGATTACGCGTACTGTACTCGCCTCTAGCCCAGACGATTTACGAGCGTCGCACTCACCGCCGCGTAAATAAACGATCGCGTCCTTCGCGTTTACCCATTAAATTCATAATCAACGCGTGTCCGCGTCGCGTAAAAATCGCCCCCTTCGAGGCGAAAGGGACACGACGCGCGGTCCCGGCGATCGCCGAGGATACAGCGCGAACCCGAGCGCCGTTGTCGCGTGTATCGGGACCCCGATAAAATCTGCACTCATTGTGCCGCGGCGGACGATAAATTCGAGGGTGGCCGTGGTGAAATTTTTCGTGAAAAGAAAGGAACGAGAGACAGGAAACGGGTCGCGGGGCGGTTGGCGTTGGCTCGCAGCGTAAGGCGCGTTTCTAGGTTTATTGTTTCCCTGGACGAGCTCGGCCGAGCCGCGCCGCGCGTCCGCTTGACATCGCTCGTAATAGGTATACAGAGACAGTGGGTTGCTTACATTATGCCGGGAAAGGAAGATGCACGCATGTGCTCTCCGCGAGGCCTGGGGCGGTGCAACGTCACTTACCTGAAACAATAAATTATATACCGTTACGTTGCGTACGTATTATATGTATATAGGCGTATATAGGTAACTGACTGATTTACGATCTCCTCTGCGTTACGTGCGCGCGTACATGTGCTTACAAGCACTCGTGTGCCGGGGAGCACCTGTACGCGCGTGTCTACGAAAGTACCTACTACGATGGCAACGACGGCGAATACCCCGTGTTCAACCAACGGACGGGATTGACGTTTTCATCGCGTTTCGATTTTCGAATTTACGTGGGCAGTGTCTTTTTTTATGGAATCTAACTGCGATTAGAACTCGGGTGGTTCCAAGATGTCAGTGGATATCCTAAATTGGATGGATAAGAATGACATCTAAACCTACGATTTATCTACATCTTAAGTAGAGTTGGGACTATTCGAATAATTTAATATTCGAATATTTTATAAGGATTCGAATGCTATGAATAAACTTCGAATATTTGAGTATTCGAATGTTATTATTCGAATACTATTCGAATGTTATTATTCGAATACTATTCGAATGTTATTATTCGAATACTATTCGAATGTTATTATTCGAACACTATTCGAATACTAATATATTCGAATACTGATGTATTCGAATAGTATGGTGTGAAGTGGGTCAAAAAATACATCAGTATTCGAATACTTAGATATTCGAATAGTATTCGAATACTTGTATATTCGAATCGTTTTCGAATACTTGTATATTTGAATCGTTTTCGAATGCTTGTATATTCGAATCGTTTTCGAATACTTGTATATTCGAATTATATTCGCCAAACAATTGAGCAACTGAAGTATTTGAATATTCGAATACTGAAAAATTCGACGAATAGTCCCAGCCCTAATCTTAAGCAGGGCGGATTTAGTATTTGTGGTAAATAAAGTCGAATTATTATTATTATTATTATTATTGAAGGAAAAAGGCCAGGTAGCAAACGTTCTGGGACACCCTGCATACATAACAGAATCCGATTACTTAATATAATAAATGCGAAAGTGTGTTTGGGTGTTTGGATGTTTGTTACTCAATCACGTCGCAACTACGCAACGGATCTTTCTGAAATTTTGTATATACATACGTAGTTTAGGATCAGGAATAATATAGAGGATACTTTTTATCCCGATTTTTTTAACCGATATAGACCAAATTTTGTAGAATTACACTCTAGAACACTGCGGAAAATATAGGCTACCATGAAATTTGGACATCCTACCTCTTCCCCCTTATTTCACCCTTTGACACTGTGTAACAATCGAAATTTTATCCGGGCAACACCGGATACTTTAAGCTAGTTACAAATAAATTAACGTGCGTGTGATGTGAAAATTATAGAAAACGGAAAAAAATATAGTGTTTGGATAAAAGCATAGAAATTCTGCCGCCCGTTAAATCCGCCACTGATCATAAGTCCAGTGTCATAAAAATTCACTAGCCCAATGCCACTCCCTTGTAACTCTCGATTTCTTTCCCAGGAATACAGCCACGGCAATGTTATTTAAATAGCTAAATGTTCTGCAGCTGGCTTTCTCAAAGCCCCCTGCAATTACTCCGACTACGTTTCAGAAGTTAATCTAGTTTACATGTCCTGTCTCGAAGCATGTTTGATTCTTATCTCATACTCGGTGCACAAGAGGTTCAAATGTTCTAGTGGAAAGAGTAACACACCCTGTCAAGAAACACTATGAACACGGGGGAACGAAGGATCCTAGAGTGTAAAGAATTCAAAGTTACCGGCTGAATGGAGGGTAATCCAACAAAGTGCGCGCAAGGTAAGGTTACGTTTCGGACAAGTGAAGGTTGTCGGTATCCGGAGCGTGGCCCAGCATCCTTACAATCCCATTGGCCGATGTTAAAGCCCGCTCGCACTTACTGGATCCACTATGCACGTGGTGCAGGCTTCGATCTGCTGAACATGCATCGGGCCTCCCACAGAAACACACACTGGCACGTACGCTTTACACGCGCGATTCGAAAACCACCGGACCGTTTCGATACGTAAACCGAGAGTGCTCCCGAATGCTCGTAACTCGATCGACGATCACTGGCAACCTCGAATCACAAACTGTCTAGCGACGTCCGATGGAAACGATTGGGATCCGAGCGTCAACTTCACCGATCCTCCAGCGATCAGAAAAACGTCCGATACACAGGATTGGGCGGGATTCACCGGGGAACGTTATCGAGAGTGGAAGAGAGCCGGCCGTGGCGACTGTGCATGCGGAACGACGATTTCATCGACAGTGAATAGTAGCGCGGCGATAAACATTGATGGCACAGCGAAACGTCGGGCGCGTGGTAAGGAGGAAAAAGGAGGAGGACGAGGGGGGAAAAAAAGAGTGACACGAGACAGAATGGAGACACCGCATAAACCTTCCCGACCGCGAGCCGCCACATAAATATAATAGGGAAGGTAAGGCCTCGTGATGGTTGGTCGGCATTGCCCGCCGAACCGTCACGGACTCAGCACGTCGTATAGGTAGGGGGAATTGGCGCGGGGGTGGGGTGAGATGGGTGGACGTGTCAGGGGCAAGAGTGGAGGTTGAAGAGGGAGGGCAGCGGTGGTCGACTCCTCTCTCTACACGGTGCAACACACGGCGGCGTGAAACACGGGGAAACGGCACGAATGATCGATGGGATTCTGCGCCGTCGCGGGCATGCCATGGGTGTCCGTTCCCCACTACCTTTTGCCAGTGAGCTCGACGCGCACACCACCACAAAGGGGATCCCCGCTCTTCCAAATGGTCGAGCGGCCCGCGCCGTCTGGTGGGGCGCGCGCACGTGGTGACTCGCCACCGGCTTCCTCGCAATTGCCACAGATGGCGCCGCCGGTGGCTGCGACACCAACGCCACCTCCTAACGTAGCGAGGAACCTTGTCGGTAAAAAATATGTTCGGGGGGCGAAACGTGGTACGAAGGGAATGGCGGGAACTTGCTGTTCAAAACTGCTTCGTTATTTGATGCTAACAATTTCAGAAGGGGTTGCTATCGATTTAAATCAACCACTGAATACTTGCTTTTTAGAATTAACAGTTAATACCTGGACACCCAATCAATTCTAACGAAAGAGGGGGATATGTACTGAGAGTAATATGTCTTCATAAATATTATCTGCAGAAAGGTAAAGGAAACTGTTTTAATACAATGATATTCCACTCAGCAAAACTGGACGCGAAAAAGTAACGCTCGCAAACATACCGAATGCGAGAGTTTTTGTAGAAAACGAATGTGTTCGCCGGATATAGTCGACGATTACACTAAAAAATGCATAAGTACACATACGCGACTAAATTCCCGAGGTTGTTAAACTTTCAGCCCGTCTGGCGCGCACACGGTGTGCAGGGTCATCGCGTTTTATGCGGATCCGCAACACCCTCCCGAATAAATCTATTTGCATACAAATTGAAATTTTCGGTTTCCTTCGGGCATCTAACATTGAGCGTGCAGCGGTGGTGTTACGTGTCGCCTGGCGTCGCGCGATCAGCGCTGTGTTTATTACTCGCGAATGCCCGTCACAATTCATCAACCTAATTGCGGCATTGTTAAACAACTCACGATCGAGGGTCGCGCATGCACGGAGCGTAACGCAGCTTCGTGCGTGTCGATGGCTAGGCCGGGTGACTTCTAAAATCTTCAAGGCGAAATTTAGTTAGGCGACAGCTCGCGCGCGCACATGCGCCTATAAAGCTGGAACGCGTTAAGCATTCGTGAAACACGATCGGAGGACCACCCGCGCGCGGATGCTCCTTTTCTAAGTGCGAACCGATGTCCGCATTATGCGTCGCCCGTCATCGCGAGGTGCAATCAAAATTCTTGAGCGAGAGGTGCGCAAACATTTCGAGAGCCAAGGACCCGCTGGCAAGTAGAATAGAACGGAGGAAGAAGCCAGAAGGGAATTTCGAACATAGTTGCTGCGCTGAACGCAAACGATAAATTATGGGCGAAAGAAACGGAAAGCCGCGGTGCGAATGAAATTAATCTAGCGCGAGTGACGACCGACCGTGGAAGATTGAATGCCTGAAAGTACTGAAATTCCCGAGAACACGATCGTTATATAATTAGTCTCACTCGGCCACGCAGTGGGTATCGCGGCACCCACCGCGGGCATTGTACATTACGGTACGAAAGTAGCGCAAAGCACGGCAAAGCAATTGATCAATATAGCGCCAACAACCCCTCGTAACCACCCTTCTTCAGCTTCCAGTCCTCGTCGTCTACCAGGCTGCGCCCTCTCTCACTCCCAAGTCCCAGCGGCGCAGAGAGAACGCACCCCCATAACAAGTTTCTTACTCATCTTTTTCGTTCAATAACTCTCCATCCAAGATGGCCACCGCGGTCGTCCCTCATTGGCTGGGGGAAGGGGTGGTCGCAGGGGTCTGTACGGGGTTTGGGTGACCCGAGAGGCGAGGAAACCGAGAGCGAGAGAGAGAGAGAGAGAGATAGAGCGAGAGCCGCAGCGGTAAAGGGAGATATAGGGAGCGAGAGGGCGAGAGAGTGAGGAGGGGTTGGAAGCAGTGACGCCATCTATCTTCCGTTGCCTTGGCTCGGCGTAACATAAGGCAAGATAAATTGCGGGATCTCCCGGGTTCTTGAACCTTTCTGGCAAATTGCATAAGAATATCCACCCTCTACCCCACCCGCTCTCGCCCTTCCCACCCCCCTGCGACTGCCCTCGCGGCTCCAATGGAATTGGAATTAACTCGAATAAATCACCTCGGTGGCTCTGCACGGCTACGCAGAGAGTTGCTCGTCTCCTCGCTCCAAGGAGTTCAAATTTCTTTCGCAACGATGTACCGCTTCTCCACGTTTTTCTCACTAATTCCCCAGCGAGACGCGAAAAATTAATGTTGTATATCACGCGCGTGGCAACCGGGCAATAATTTACAACTACAAACGTGCCTTACATTTCACTCGCCGATATAAACGTCAATTTCACGTGCACAGCTACGAGTTAATCAATCCCTAACTTATACTCATCGTACACGTAACTACCGATGCTTTCATCCCGCCTGCATACGTAATGCACAGGGGCAACAAATAAATCGTTGTCCACGCATTTCTCATTTGTCGCGATTTATCGTAAGCGTTATTAATTTTTCGCAGCAGTGGCATGTGTAACGTAAGGCTAAATGGCCCGTGGCCGCTGTTTATTTTGCACTTTGGTGGAGGCGCCAATTGCATCGGCAAACATTCGTATAAAAACGACAACGCGATGCTAAATGATATCTACTCTTTATCTACGCTCCAACGAAATTTCCCGTATTTCACGAAACTCCCAGCAGGCAAATAGGCAGGGCATTATGTCACGGTGATCGCAAAGGCGAAGAGTAAATGGAAGATAAAACGATCGGAGCGTTAACTGTTGACCGCTCCGAAAGTCATAAAGCAGTGCCGGCATCTGGCGGCATCTGGGAGAACAAACGAAACACGATGCACGGAAGACGGAGTGTTGTGTGCGCGGGCGCATCGTGGTCCATTGATCGGAAGATATTGTAATTGTGCAAAATCGGCGAGGCGAATTTTTCCATTCGCGAAACAGACTTTACGATGCTCGAGCTGTCACAGGCCTGGGTATACTGAAGGAGAAAAGAAGGAAAGGAACGACTGATTAGCATGAATTAAATCGTTCCGTTAATGGAACTACAGTTGGTATACAAAAAGTGAGGTTAATCAGCGTGATACCCAAGGCGTTTATTAATGAACCAGTCGTATTAAAATCGATACAATATTGAAGATATTAATCTCGCAATACACTGAATATGCGCGCAATTAACTTACGCGTACGCCAAATCGGCTCTGCCGCGTGTAATCGAACGCGAAGAAATCGTGGATTCGCGTGTCACAGTTACGGAGCCCGTAACCCTCTCCCGCAGCTGAAACGACGTCTCTATTGCCGGCCGCGTCATGATAGTCCCCCCACACGGCGGTCCGGGCGAGTAGAAGGGAACTGGTTATCATTGCCGAGTGGCTGGCTTTCCGTATTGCTTTCCGTATATTGTGCCAGGTCAGTAAATCCGAAACCGAGCTTTACGATTTGTTTACTACGCGGTGGTTATGGGACCCGGTTATACAGCCATAGGTATGCGGGGGCCACGTGATCACGGCCATAAACGCGTCTGTTATGCGCTCGTAAACCGTGAGAGTCCCACTCGACGCTTGCCGGCTCTCTACCCGCCGGTCCTCCCACCACCAAAGACCATCGTAAAACAAGCGTTTTACGATTGCTGCCTATCGCTGATGATACCGCCACCGTGCGGCCGCAAGTACTTATTCTGCCAGCCGTATCGCTACCGCATACTATCGCCTTCCGTAAACCTGTTCGCGCCTCTTCTGCGGTCACTGAATTTAGAGGCGCTATTGACACCGCCCTTTATCACCGATATCAACTTATTCACTTTTCACGATATAAATGGAGAAATTGGAGTAGAGATAGGAACCGGACTGGACTCTATAGATCAAGTAATTGTGATGGGGAGATTTTGCAACAACGTGGATCGTTTGAGAATGTAAGGTAAACTCGGGTAAGTTCGTGGCACGGGTTACTTTGGGATACATTTTCATTTATTTGTAACTTGAAATTGTCTGACTCAATTTAGATGGAACGAAAACTAACAGTCAGCGTTGATCTTCTAGTTTATGTTATGGTAAAATAATTACTCAATTGAAGTTAGTGTGAGAGAGTGAGAGAGCATTTTGTTCCAGCAGCGCATTATTCGTGAAATTTTTCGTGCTAGTTGTGCTTTAGAAGATAAATGGAAAGTTCAAACTGCAGGTAAGTGATAGTAAAATGACACTTTAACAAGACTTACTATTGAAATTATCATAAATAAGGCATCAGTGTTATTTTTGCTTATGAAAAGTGACTAAATTCTTATTTTTCGTTCGCCCGAGCTAACGTTTCTGATTGTGCTGTTCGAGAAATTCTGATGGCAAATACCAGATACCATGTTTCCTTACGTCTCAGACATCTAAAGATTGTGAAACGATTGATTACACACAAAATAACAATAATATAAAATAATATGAAATAATATAAAATAATGTAAAATAATTTAAAATCATTTAAACTAATGTAAACTAATGTAAAATAATATAAAATAATAGAAAATAATATGTATAAAAAAGTAGCTGATGGCTATATCACAGGCTAGCGAGAACTATCACAGAGTTACCAGAGTACTATCACGGAGTAACCATAGTATGTCATGACAGCTTAATTTTGTATATTTTCAACTAAACATACTCAGTAAATTTCTCTTAACCTATTATTTGTTTCTCTTATGTCGAACCTATCATTATATCCTAGACCCACTTTCAGAATATGTAAATACTAGCAATTAATAGACAAATTCTAAACCTATCACAGACTTACCCGAGTTTACCCTACATATCTACTTGGAGCAATGAAACCATACATCAGGAATAATAGTGTCGCAGCCAAGGGGCCCTGGCACCCCCAAAGAAGGGGTTTCGTAAGAAGAAATAGAACCTATATTTTATTCTTTAAATAAATTTTTATAATCACAAATATACGTTAAAAATATTTTTATCCCTTCAACTCTGCTCCCCCCAAGATTAAATCCTGACTGCGTTACTGAGGGCCACGATTAACATGCCAGCGTAACGCGTGCACGGTACGCGAGGAGGTATCAAGATCGGCATGTTTGGCGGGGCGATCGGGGCGCCACCGGCGGCTGGCGTTCGATCGACGTGTCGTCTGTATCGGCGATGACGCCGTGCTCGCTACGTCACCGGCCCGACGCGACGGAACGTAGCCCTGACGTCATGCGGCTGCAATAGAAGAGAGTAGGGACAGACGACGACGCGGTTGTGACGTAACAGCCGCCTAGGAGAGAGAGAAAGCCGTGCCAGCCATGCTGGCGTAGGTAGGGGAAGGAAGAAAAGGGAGCCATTATAGAAGGGGCGCGACTAGGCTGAATCCTCCCCGCCGACCGGTCGGCCCACCGAGGAAACAGCTGTCAGCTGCGTGGAGTTGCGGACCCTGTCGTCTCACCCACCAACCCTCCTTTCCCCGTTACTCCACACGCTTGTGTGCGCCAGCGTCGGTGTGTACGTGTATTATTAGTCCCTGTACAGACCTACAGACGCGGCTCTGTGTTTCCAGGCTGAACCCATCCGCGCTGCACACAGGCAAAGCCGACCAGCCAGTCAGCCAGCCAGCCACCCACCCACCCCCGATGTTAAAATATTCCGGTGGGCGAGCGAGCGAGCGAGCGAGCGAGCGCGGGACGGGAATAGCCCGGGAGAGTTATGGCCGCCTCCGAGACTCAAATAACTCTTTAATCCGCGGGCGCGTGTACGCTCTTCGCGCTCCTTTCTACCGTGCGCGTTCGTTCCTCCGAGGCTTCCTCTCCGCGTCGCGCCGCTCTTTCGACTGGTCCTTTCGGCCCTCTCGCTCTCGCTGTCGTCGTCGATTTTCCAGACTAGAGGATCCGCCGGCTATTTGCGGCAAATACTAACGAAAACTGACCCGTGGAAATTTCATCGAGCCCGTGGACAGCCTTTCAAGCTCGCTTTTGATCTCCTCAGTCTTCCCGCTTTTCTACCCCGCATTTGTAACTCGTAACGCTACTAATTTATACCCCTTTGCTCCAGCCGCTATAAATTGCTCGATCAGGTCTACCGGAAGGAACTTGCAGTGGTTGGCAGATTTTTGCGTTTTGGGTATCATCTACTTGGACTATATACACAGTGGTGCACTCAGGATTTAATCTTTGGGGTGCTGAGTTGGAGGGATAAAAATATTTTTAATGCAAAATCAATGAAATTCATTAGGGGATTATAAACATTTATTTAAAAATAAAATCGAGTTTTCTTTTTTTCTTATGAAGCTCTTGAGTTAATTCAGATCATATTAATTCAGGTCATATTAATCTTCTTTTTGGTTTTTTTACAACTATTATTATTTAAGTAGTTTGCAACCAAAATGGTGTCTTAGAAAAGAGTCTGTCTCGAAACCGTAAACCATACAGATACATTAGGGGAAGCTGAGTAATAACAGTTTGAAATTTGTAAAAGTTTGAAATTGATGCTTGATGATGGAGGTCTAAAATGGGGTGTGAAACGCACGCCGTATAATAGACTACTTACAATAAAGCAGTAGGTAGATAAATTCCTGAAGAGCTGCACGAATTGTGAAGAATCGAGCGAAATGCGGGTAGCACGAGCATCAAAGATTTTATCTTCACGGTCGTAACTTTTTATCCCAACGTTGCTTCACGCCTACACTGGATGCACATTTATGATAAACGACGTAATTGTGATATATGTGCGTACACCTCATCTGACAAAATCTGCCGAGTTAAGGATTTCAATTCCATTAATTCGCACATCCTCTTTCCCTTTGCCAGCTCAAAATGGCACGTTTTGTCAAAAGTGTTCCCGTGTACTTAGCATGAAAAATCTAAGAGTGTTGACACCGTCGCTCGAGTGTACACCTATAAATCGCTGGATCCGTCGGCAAATCGAGTGACCATATTTCACAAGGAGCATAGTGAAACACTAGAGCAACATTATTTCCCTTCAATGAACTTCGCCTAAAAAACGAACCTCGCAATGTTAATCGACGAAAATTATCGGCCACGAGAGTGAAACTCTTTGGGGGAATAAAAGAAACGTTTCCATCGAGGGAGAACGCGGCACGCCATCAGCTTCGATAAAGAGGCATCAATAAGCCGAAAAAGGAATGAGACGCCGCGGTTGATCAAGATCGGCGATCTCGATCGGCGAAGCCAACGATCCAGATTGAGCAGCGGGACACGAGGATACAGCCCGTCGATCGCTGGTACAAATTTATCGCGGATTAAAAATTCCGTGGAATCCATGCGTATCGATGTAGTGCTCGGTGGGGTAATTAAATGCAACTCCGTTCGCCGCGTCGCTTTCTTTCTTGTTTGCATGGAAATCTCGAACGGCACATCCCGCGCGGCGCTCGAGCGCGCTGTGTGTATCTATGTGTGTAAGTATGCGCACGTGGCCGTGTGCACGCAAATTAAATATCTGCGCCCGTTCGCGTGTAAGAATACAGACGTTCGCCAGGGCGCCAGAAAGATATATCGTTCGACCAATTTGTTCTTCGTGAGGAAATCCATTATTAGGCGAAGCACGAACTTTTGCGACTAATTGTGAACGTTGTGTGTAGGAGCGCACGCGCGCGACGCTGACTGGTCGACCGAGCAGAACGCTCGCGCGAGCGAGCGAGCGCCTAGACGCGAAAATAATGTATATTCATGGGCCAACGCGACGTTAATGAGTCGTTCGCCGATAAGCGGTCGGCGATATTCCGCTTAAGGATACTTTACGATCTTTATCGACTTGATAAGCCAGTTCTCGTGCTCCCTTTCCATGTTTCGTGCTTTCCCGCGACTTTTGACCTTCGGCAACAGTCGAAAATTGCCAGTCGAAATTTTTAATTTCGAAATAGAGATCTTAGCGAAGTACAGGCGTCACGAAACGGGGACTATTTTTAACGCATTCCTACAAGAGGAATAATTCAATGTAATAGTTAAATGATCGTTGCCGATGGTGATGCATTGCAACAATAAATTTCAAAGGTCCTTTGAAGCGGGCATCCCCATCTTGGGCAAAAGTGGACAAGGTTTCTCGAGGGCCAAAGAAAAGAGCACGGTCCGTTGCGAGTCAAGGAGGAAGTCAAGCTTATTGCCTGCAGGTAAACGCGCAAAAAGAGGCAAAGGACTGGCGAGTAAAAAACCTCCCGTCGATCGCCCGCTGGCGCAAGGACGAATACGTCCAGGCATTGGCAACGGCAGATAAGCGAGGGCTTAAAAAGGGCCACCCTCGAAATCCTCAGGGTAACCAGGCCGTCGAAGGTCACGCGGATACGCAAAGTTGCAAGGAGGAACCGCAGCACGTTGTAAAACCATAAATCTGCACTTGGCACTTTTGTCCGGCTCAAAAAGCCACAGGGAAGAGACGCGGTTGAACGAGGAAAAAAAACGTGTCTCGAAACTCGACTCGAGTTGGACAAACCGAATTGCGAGTCACAAAGTGATCGTGTCCTCTCTGAGAAATAAAATTGAATGCCCGTCGATGGAACAGAACCGCAGGTTCATAACTCGGGAACCCAGAATTACTGTGGAAATAAATAGAGGTCAACATTAAGATATTAGAAATACTAACCATTCTCAAAGTAAACTGTGTTATAGCGATTGTAAGTAATAGATGGATGTTTAGAGGCGTCAAGTTGCTCGGAATTAATCGCGCTCGTCGACCGGTCAGCGGTAATCAAAGGAAGAAACGAGTTCAAACGAGATAAGATACGCCGCCGACGAAATTCCCCGGGATAATTATTTCGCTGCACCGGGTCAGGTAAACTTATCGCGATGGGAGATAATGAAACGGCGGGAGACGTTTTTTGGGGAGGCCCTGGTCCTTCCAAGGTCGAGCGAGCCCGCAGTCATAAGCGAATGAGGACAACAGTCGGTCATCGTAGCGGCCGTAAATCAACGGTTGGCGTTTTTCGGCTGTGCTAGGCAGGCAAAAAGGGCAAACAGGGGAGAAAAAAGGGAGGCGTCGGGGCAAAAACTCCGCTCTGTCCGGCTTGTTATAAGCGGTCCTCCGGTTAGCCCGGACGGGGCGCGCGGGACCGTGGGGTGAGGTGGGCCTTAAAGCGGAGACGCTGACAGAGAAGGTGGGGAATGAGAGATAGAGAGGGAAGAGGAAAGGGAAACGAAGGGAACTTGAGGCAGGAACAATGCCCAAAGTCACGGGGAAGAATGCGGTCCGTCGGGCTACGTAGGATGCACGAACTGACTCCTTGTGGGTGCCCATTGGTCGCCCATCGATACTCTTCCCAACGGGAAGACACACGCGCTCTTCCCAGCCGGCGACAAATACACCAAAGAATTTACTGCTTCGCCGGCCGTTACGTCATTTCGCCTCTTTCAAGTCAACCGCGCTGCTTAACTCTTTGTTGAAAAATACGTACCTACGCTTGACGAGTCGCGGACGCAAATGACGCCGAGTTGCTCAATAATTTACTCGCTTTTATATTTCGCGGGCGTTCTTGTCGCTCTTGCTTATGCATACGTTTGTGGCAGTGAACTATTTATTATCAAGCGAGGGTCTAAGTAGGAATTTATCTCTGGTAGAAATGTGGGATTGAAAGATTTCACAGCTATTAAGAAAATACAGGTGTATCTAAGTGGGTTAAAGATTAGTGAACGCTTTAGAAATTCGAGAGTGAGTTGGCTCTAAAATATACAGCAATACCTACATATATTTATTTCCAACTTACGATGTTAACGATTACCACTCCTCAATTCTTGCATCAAGTAGGGTGAAGACACCAGTAGTCGACCATGTATCAGTAGTCGACCACTCTCAGAAAAACATGAAAAATAAGGTTTTTAGAAGAGACAATCTTTTGAACAAAGTGCAGTTTTCTAACTGCATTCTAACTGCACTCTGTTCAAAAGATCGTCACTTCTAAAAATCTTACTTTTCATGTTTTTCATGTATTTAAAAATAAGGTTTTTAGAAGTGACGATCTTTTGAATAGAGCGCAGTTAGAGTGCAGTTAGAGAACTGCACTTTGTTCAAAAGATCGTCACTTCTAAAAACCTTATTTTTCATGTTTTTCTGAAAGTGGTCGACTACTGGTGTCTTTACCCTACCCAAACGTCTGAAATTGTTTTATTTGAATAGAAGAAAGTTAGTTTCATTGCATAAGTAAATTTCAATCGAGCGAGAACGGCAAACTGAACGACCCCGCTACTGTTAATCCCGCTCCATCAACTTCCGTCGGAAGGCTGGAATTGCCGAAATCGTACATTATTCAATAACGGGCGGCCATAAAATGCATCCAAGTGCAATCTGCGGGTAAGTTGAAAAAAAATACAGGAACTTCCCCGATACGGTCTCTATCGGCTGCAAAGTATGAAAAATTGAGGTTCCGTGGTAGCCGGTGCGCGAAAAACCGACGAATTATTTAGCCGCGTGGGAGTGAAGGATGCGCTTGCCCGTTCCGCGTATTCCCCGATCGTTTCGGGGGATCGCGGATCGATAAACGGCGATTGTGCAATTGCGAAATCCATTGTACTCATTTGAGAAGCGGCGCTGCTATGAATACAATAGAAGTATTCTGTGAACAAGACGTAAGTGGCGTGGAAGTCGTAACGAGGCGGTGTGTAACGCGGTGGCGAGGAAATCGCCGGAGACTCCGCTCCGCGAGAAACGACGAAAAGAATCGTTAACGAGGTATTAGCAAAGTATAGTGTTTTAAAAATAATTGTAGATTATCTCTGAGTAATTGCCGGCTCTTTGCGCTCTCGAATAGCGAATAAAGAAGATTGCCCGTGACGAAGCATCGCGGCGCGTAATTTGCGAAGGAATTAATGCGCGATCGAGGGTGAAGGTGTAAAGATCGTAAATTAGGATGTTAAGAGAGGCTCTCGAGTTGTCCCTGTAATTTCTCCACTCACGACGCATCCGTTAATGAGCGCGATCTCGATTATTAGCCCCGGTGCCCTTTCATCGAGCAAATTACATGAATTATAGAACTCGTACAACAACGATGAAGTCGCGGCCGAGCATAGATGGCGTCTTCGGGCAATATACAGAGAGAGAGAGAGAGAGAGAGAGAGAGAGAGAGAGAGAGAGAGAGAGAGAGAGAGAAAGAGAGAATTACCGTGGTAGCGCTAATGTCACCCTCGCGGTGAGATAAGAAGCTCAGCCGGCCTCACCCCTCCCTGTAGTTCCTCTCCTCCTCTTTCTTATCCCACACCAGGACCCTCTGCTTGAGTTATGAGGGCGATTTTTATTATTCGCGTACCTCCTTCTCCTTTCCTGCTGTCACCCAGCCCTCTTTTTCCTATCTGCGAGCGCTCGTAGGCGCCGGCTGCGCGCGGCCCGCGGAAACTTTTTCCCAGAAAAACCCGGGGAAGGGAATTCCGTTCTCCAAGGCAGAGTTACGCTGTGAGAACGAACCCAGGACGAGGGGAGCGGCAAATTGATACGGAGAATTCAGTTCCGAATAGCGCAATTCAGTGCGGTTCGACTCGTAGACCCGACGATACGTAATTTCGGAGTAGCCGAGGTAAAAAGACCGTAGGGAACGAGAGCAGTTCCCTTTCGTTTCTCCACAAACTTACCAAAAGTCGTAACGACGAGTTCAACGCACTCGCTGCTCGCGAAACTTCACCGATACCTCATCGAACATTTTATTTTATCGAGATTCGGCTGTGATCTTGAAATCCCGACGATCCCCAAGTTTTCGTCGTTGCTGAGTTTCGTCGAGCGACGGGAAGTGCATAAAACACTCGTTAATCTCGTTAGTTTTAACCGAGAGACGCCAACAACCACCCCCCTTTCGTCATTTTACTTCCCCGCGTACGCCCACCGTGCAGCAACCGACTAGGGGCGCGTTACACCATGTAATTCGCGCAACCCCTTAGTGCAGGAATAATACACGCGGCTCGCGGGCGCATAAAGTAGAGAAGAACGGGAAAGTGATACGCGCGCGTGTTTGTGTAGAGCAGTAGGCGAGGGACAGCAGAGTAGAAGGGGATGAAGCACACGCAGAGAGTTATGATGCCGTACAATTAGCAGTTCGTGTGAGAGAGATCGATCGCTGCCGAGAACATACATCAACGGTGTAAACGCAGGACACGCATCGCGTTTATATACGCGGAAACGCGAGCGTTCGTACCTTTGCGCGCACGCGTCTCCCTGTTGTTGGCGTATCGCAGATTCGAGCCTGAATAAATCTCTTTTGCAAGCTTTCGAAGCATGTTTCGCCCGTTTCGATACAAATGTCGATGGTTTTGTTACAAAAGAAAAATAGAATTTTATTAATATTTCTCCCATATTTATCACTCCCTGTGTATCGTTTCAATATTTCCGCTGAATCTACCTAACGTCTCTGCGACGAAATTACAGGTAGCGATGGCAGCGACGATCCGCTCGAGAGAAGCGGGCTAATGTTTTGTCAATAGAGAGATTTAACTCTCTCCCGCGAAACCAACATTACAGCACCGGGGATGCGCGTTGCTTGCTTGTAAATGCGCCGATCCGTCATGTTATCGTTACTTCCGTTTACGCTTCATTAATTTTAATTAATTTCTATAGCCGCTCGTTCGCCGGCCGGCGATGATTAATCTCGACCCGGGCTATTATCCTGTGTTTTTAACGAATCTATTGTAAATGAACTTTCGTGAATTATGCCGGCAATCCGTGCTGCGCTTAACTGAAAAATTCAATTTGAATAAGGGCAAGCCAAAACATGTTTCGTTACGTTAATTTATTTATTTTCATTTCCCGTCTTTATATCACTAATTGTCTATAGTAGCGTGAAAGCCGAGGCACAGCCGAAGCGATTAACCCTCGTCAGGCGGCACAATTTTTGCAATCCTCAACTCAATCCCCTATCTCGGAAGGGGGTAGAGATATTATTCTGAAATTTGGTCTATGTAATCTAGACCAAATATTTAGAGAAGACACGAAACATCAGCTCTCCACGGCTTCTCGAAAAAAAGTTATGCCAATTTAAAAAAACGCAAAAGTTACAATTGTACCTATGCCGCCTGACGAGGGTTAAGTGTGTAAAGAGAATTTTGAAACACAATAAGACCCTATAACGCGACAATCGGTAAAATATCGCTGAATTTCTTCTAACGGGAGCATGAGTGAGCACAAAGGAACTCTAATCAAGAATATACCTATTTAATACTAATTCCATTACAGGCGTAAATTGCACTTACGAGTAACAAGAGAAATGGTCCCCAGTAACAGACAGCAGGCTAAAGAAGTCGCGCGAGTCAGCTGTTTTCGACGTTGTCCATTGCGCGAAACGACAGTCCGTCTGGCGAGCACGCGGAAGAAGAAGCGGCGCGGCGAAAATATCGGTCACTGGTCACACACAGCAGAACTGTACACACTGTCGGATGGCCGCGGTTGGAAAGTGAACTGGTTGGTTCGGTGGTGCGGAAGGCTTGGCTGAGGCCGTGTGTACGGCCGTATTTCTCAAGGGCGCGTGCCACCGGGCTAAGTTACGAGGCGTTTATGAGCCATAAGCGATTCCACCGGGTAGATAGAGTTACTTAGAGGAGTTATTTCACTACTTTCGTGCAGTATGGCGTGAGTTGGGACGGGCTAGGTTGACGCGTCTCACGGCAGCCCGCTCGGCTGGATCAGAAGGACCGCCTGCGACTGCCTGATTTACTATGGTGGACCCAACGTGCCATGGACCCGACTCTACCCCGACTGCTATGATGGGATTTTCTGACGGGGGTAAAAGGGGGACCGGTTAGGATAGTGGGGCAGGGGTTGCGAAGGGGTGGGGCTTACGGAAACGTCCCTGGGGCGATTTCGACGCTCGTGTCTTTCACGCGTCATTGCGAGATTGTAAATAACGCCGCACTCTTCTCCCTATTCTTGCTTTTTCCTTCCCTGAAATTGCTCCATGTTTACGGTCCACCCTTAGGAATCTAGGGCGCCGGATATTTGTGCAAAAAAACTTGTGCGGCGTAAAAGAGAAAATTGGGATCAAACGCAAAAAAGGATTTTTTTATTTCGATTTGGGATTTAGATCTTGTATTTTGTTGTTAGGCTTGTAGGGCTATAGAGACATGTTTATTGTGTCACAGGTTTTGAACGGCAAGCGCGAATTTTTATCCCACATTTCCCTCGCATAGCTACACGTTGGAAGGGCGCTTTCATTCTTACTTAGCGGCGACGAAAAAAAACCAGAAGCGCGACATTCCTGCATTACGTTATCCGACGCATCGCGCCGGCTTTTTTCTCCGCTCCACCACTTACCTAGAACTGTCCTGTCCCCGTCTAGAGCAGCGAAATCGGGGACTCGAAAACGCGGCCTATTAGAGCTAACCATTCTAGGGGAGATGTAGCGTAAGGTCTTTCAGCTAGTGTGCCCTAGATACCACGAGCAATTAAAGATTTAGGTAATAAGAACCCGTAGAATTGGGCCTAAGATTTATGTAGAAAACTACCAACTCTCAGTGATCTGAAACTGAGAAAATTTAGTTTGAAGATTTTAATTGTTAAAGAAGTATAGGGTAAACCAACCAGTAATTGACCGCATACCAGTGAATGACCATTAGGCAAAGAAATGTCAATTATAAATTTAAAAAATACTATATGTTTAGAAATGGAGTGTAGTTGCACTTTTAATATCCCATATTTTTAGTTATATATATTAAATAAACATTAATAAGTTCAATTCTTAATAAAAGTATGCGGTCATTTACTGGGCTTCTCATTCAACAATTCGGTCATTCACTGGTTGGTTTACCCTAGCTTCATTTCTATTATATTTTATTTGTTATCGTTTTACAAGTTTTTTTAATCGGGTTTTGTAATATTACTTTAAATGTCCTGCAGCTTTTGTTTTTAAGCCTAAAATGGAAGTATGAGTGTTTCTATGGGTTGGTAATTTTTTACAAAATAAAAATCACAAAATTATTGATCCATACTGCGTTTAACTAATTTTTTCTCATTTTGAGGGTTGCTAACTTTCTGCGTAACTATGCCCAATTGATGAACGAGGATAAAGTCACAAGTTTAAATGAATATCCGGTGGCAATTAAATACTTATGCTTCAAGCTTGCTCGTTGAATACCTTATGATTCTTGCTGCGAGAAATGTAAAAATTCGAGGCGCCTTCTCACAAGGGAGACAAGCAATGGCGCTTAGAAGTTCGCCCTCCGTCATGGTACGTCTCCAATTTCAATTTGTGATCCCAGCGTCGGCGAATGAATTGCGAGGATCCTCGAAAGTCGGAGTTAATATTGTCGTGGTGGACGCGAGGGGCCCGAGCATATTAGAATATTTAATGAAACGAAATTTATCGCCCTCCCAGCGCGCACTTTTCACAGTTTTCCAAAGTATTAGGGCGGAGTTTAGGCCTACGGTACGCCTCGCAACCCTCCCCAGAATAGATTATGGTTGCATGGCTGGTGGCTAGGCCCTTGGAATCCGACGACAATAGCCCCCAGGGTGCAACCCCATGAGCAGTCGTAGGTATGCGGGCAGAAAGAGCGTCGCGTAATTTTCCTTTTTTCCTATTCCGGTGCACGCACAGTCTTTTCACGGGCCGATGAACTCCTTTGCCTAAATTAATAGCATTTATATGCCGATGCTATATTCCATTCGCGGTGCCCTGTGACGTATAGCTCCTCTCCTCTTTTCTCTCTGCACCGGGAGAAAAGCACGCATATGCGCGAGCATCGTTCACAAAACCTTTCCAGAGGGTTTTTCCGAAAGGCTGACAGATCGGTTCGCTGCGCAGCATTAATTTGAACGCTAGCGGCACAATGGGAACTTAATCGATCGAAAATTTAAAATGTAAACAGAGGAGGAGCTTCCCTTTTGGTTCACTTCACTTCTCCTATTGCGCAAATTGAAAATGTGTTACCAAACAAAGTGTTACCTAAGTATTCAGAAAAATGGTGAAAGGAACGAAACAGGAAAGTTGCGAAAATAATCTTTGTTGGGATTGTGGATGGGACGGTTTCATTTAATACAATTTAGCGATGCAGCTTTTTGCCGCGGACCTTTTTATAATAGGGACAGAGCGAGGTATTCAATGCCGAAATGATTAGAACATGGCCGGTGGTCGGAGTCGGCACGGTTAATTATTATTCTGGCAAGTAAGATCTCGATAAGAGGGAACTGACTAGCCGGTCTCGACCATCGGCATGCGAATTAAGCAATCATAGCCTGTGCACCGAGAACACCATTCGTCACTCACTGTCAGCCGAACTTTCGTCGTGAGCAGCATCGTTCATCCGTTTTATTAGAATTTTACTCGAAACACTCGCAGTTTCGTAACACGCCTCTGCTTGCTCCGCAACGGAACCGTGATTTTTAACGATGTCGCTCGTTCGCTCGTTAATTATAATTAACCGAATAATTAAGTCGTAGACGGCAAAGCGTGTCGAATTATATTTCCGGCAATTTGCTCCTTAATGGCCCGTTTTCAGCCTCATCCTTTACGGATTTGCGATCGCGAATGGAGATTGATCGGTCGGGTGTGGCGAAATACAAAGCTCGTGTACATCATGTTTTCCCACGTTCAAGTGCCTAATCCTATACCCCTAAATCCCATAATTTAAAACCTGTACCAAAATCCTCGCTTTGGTCCACGTGACCAAAACAAAAAAAGGAGAAAACAACCCAACGCATCGGTTTCAAAATTGCATTCGCGTGAAATTTTTTTAACTCGTCAATTAGGTCTGCCTAAGGCATTGTAAATTGCCTATTTAACACTATGGCTTAATGTTCTCCACGCACGTACCGTGAAGCTCAGTGATTAAGTGTAACGCAAAGAATTATCAATTAGACAGCTATCTCTTGACACGCGTAGTCTTTGATAGTTTCATTAAACTACATCCCATTAACACCGCATTCGAAATCTTTGCCGAAGCTCTCTGGAATGAAGCATTGCAGCTCTTAATGGACAGAGAGTCTCAGCATGAACCGCGACACCACCTGAAAACAGCCCCTCGACTCAATTAGCCGGGGGCGCATCAATCTGAATTCACGCGAGTCGGGTCGGCCGGACTCGGCTGCGACGGTTGATTGGCCCGGCTAGAATTACACCGCGACAGCGACGTGGTCCCGTGCCCGGTTCCCAGTTCCCGGTTCTCAGTTCCCGGGGTGTAATGTTGTTGGGACTAACGACGAGAAACCAGTATATTAACTCCTCGGTGTAGCGAAGCCTGTCAGACTGGTCGGCTATGTAGCGTGCCGGCAGAAGAGGAAGAGAGCGTTCTCAGCCCAGTAGGGGAGGGAGCGGGGGAGGAGGGGAGGTGGGGACGGGGCCAGTGGGAAGGGGGTTGGTCGGCTTGATGCCCTACCTGGAGCGCGGTAATATGGTGGCAGTGCATTACGTAACAGTAAACTCGGTATTCAGGGTTAGGCGAGCACGTGTGTGGAACGGTGACGCGCTTTCGGGGAGGGTTGTCGCTGGTGGCGCGGTGCTACCGGCGACATCCGGTATCGGAGGGGGGGGGGGGGGGGGTCGGACAGGGGGCGGCAGGGATGACAAACGGCATCACCGGCCGGCACGGTACTACGATGCCCGAGATCCATAACTGTCATCGCTTCTAAACTGGATCTGGGAGGATTCAGATTGGCCGAGCGCACCTCGCCGACAGGTTGCGAAAATCGCGAAACGCGCTGAGTGATTGAAACGTACGCGCGGGCGGCGATACAACGAGGTGATGTATTGGCCGACGATAACGAGATGGACGAGGTGGAAAGACTCGAGCCAATGAAATGACCTATCCTCTTCCTTGATAACCGATCTACTCCCCTAAGTATTAGAAACCGGCTGGTAGTTACCTGCTAAAAAATAGATTCGAACGAGAACAGGAAGGAGACAATGGGCACAATGAGAACCGCTGAGCGTGATCTCGTTCCGGGGAAAGAAACAGCTTGAATCAGCTTCGCGCCGAGCGATCAGATACTAACTCGGCGATGAATAATTTTTTTAATTAAACCGTGTTAATTAAATTCCAGCGGCGTAACGGAGAAGCAGCTCCTTCCGTGATACGACACTATTATTCTCCGTAACTTACAGGCTCGTGCAAGAAGCGCCTCGCGCTCGCGCACCGGCAAAAAGTTCAGGACACTTTCGTTGGTATCGTAAGGAGAGGAACAGGTAAGAACAGGTTGGCAAAGAGGGTAATGGAACACGACTTCTCGTGCGCCTGCGAAAGAGTGAGAAGGGAGGAAGAGGCGAGCGCGGCCGCAAGGCCGCAACCGCAGTGTGGGAAGTGAAACGAGCCGAGTGGCGTACCTTTTAATGGACTGAGGGAAACAACATTAAGTTAAGAGCAAAGCATGGTGTGAGAATTACACGGAAATAGTCGTGGCCCTCGCACAAGTGGCCAAAACGGGAATAAGGGAGGGTGGGGAGGGCGCACTACGATTCATAAACCGCCAATTACCCCGTTGACCCCTTCTAGCACGTCCTGCGAGCTATCAGGGGCCATTTACTTCCTAAATATCCCGGTCCGCGTTACCTGCCGCACATTCGCTTTACTTTTCTGTTTTTCTTAACATTCTGCTGCACGTTCTATCGCGATAATTCAAGGTGGACTGTCGGGTAGGGATGTCTCGGAGGTATCGGCGGAACAAGGCCCGGGAAGTCTTCGACATAACAGGTCGGGCAGGCAATTTATCCAATGATAAATTCCTCGAAGATAGGATCGCGGTTAGATTAAACGACGATTCCTGCTCGTCCTCCCGTTTCTACCACCTATTCCATCCACAATCCCCAAACCAGCGAAATTAAATATAGGGGCCGAATTGCAGTCGCGGCGGCTGCGGTGATATAGGCTCCCTCTCCCCCTTCGACCCCCGCAAACTCCCACCCACCTTCCCGCCACGAAATAGTGGTTCCAGCATTTCTACTCCCTCGACCGCTCCCGCTGCTACTTCTTTCGCCCTTATCTGCCACCGCAGACTTTCCCCTCTACTATCGTCTTGACAAACACCTCCCCCTTGTATCTGAAAGCCACTCGGCTCGCCAACCCTCCGATTTAGATCCTGGCCCTATGGCGAAGGCAACCGCTATCGCGCAAAAAAGCCCGCTCTTCAGATAAGCAATAATACTGGGCCTCCCGGTATCAACATTCGCTATCCGGCCAATCGCAATGATTTACATTCGCCGTAGGGAAAGAATGTTATACTTTCGGGGTATACCGTGCAAATAAAAATACAATTTCTTTAGACGAAGCCTGGTGAATCAGCTTTGTACATAAGCGATCGTGACTGCATCTGAAATGGCGCCTGTAGATCGTATTGCAAAGACGTAGGCAGGCCCGGCTCGCCCCTATTGGCATAATTAGACAGCTGCCGAGGGCGTAAACTTGACACGGGGCGGAAAATTGTCTTTTCATTGTTGGCAGTTTTTAGAATAAAATTTTAAATGAAGTATTACAAGTTCCACTGTATCTAAGTGTTTTAAGTTACGAATAGAACTTCAGAGTAAGGTCATAAAAAATCTCAGGTAAATGTAGATGTTATAAATATAGGGTGCAAAAAAGGCTCGAGCTAGGCCTGGACATCATACATATCGCGAAGAAATTATTATTATTATTATTAATAATTATACGGGAATCCCCATGGTTTACAAAAACAAAGACAGGTGTAGATTACAGAGTCTGAACAATAAATTAGCCAATAATAAGTAGATAAATAAGCTAAGTAAACTAAATTTGAAGGATAAACTAAGTACTATTTAAGTACCTCCGAGTAGGTTAATTACAAGCCTATATAATAACGTACCTCCGAGTAGGTTAATTACAAGCCTATATAATAACGTCCTTACCGAAGTCAGGGAGCTCAGGAAGGAGTCTATGTTACTGAAGTTTTGATTCGCAATAATCATCGCTCTGTTAATAGGGTCGATCGCGTAATGCCGATATTTCGGTAGCCTCGAAACCGAAACATTGAACGTGACTAAGGTAATTAAGTTCGGACAACTTATAAACTAACGTATTGCAGCGCATCGATACCTTAATCCTTAATGTTTCAATGAGACTCTAACTACGAGACTAAAATATATAATTTCTCTTTTAACCCTTCGTTGACACACCTCCCTTTCCGATCGAATTTGACACACCTGGGTGGCTCACACCCAGAATAATTTTTGAACGACTGCCATTCTCATCAAAAGAATTCAATCATTATGAAAAAAATCGTGGGTCAATTTCAAGGTATCTAGAATGTATTTTAATAGTTTTTTTATTAAAATTGTATCACAGTTTTTGTAAAAAAATTCTAGATTACCATATGTCGAGAAAACACGAAGAAAATCTTAAAAAAATTGTAACTTTTGCAAATTTTAATATTAAGAACTAAAAATGTACAGAGTTATTGTTCAGATATAGGTAATATTTTGGAAAAAAAATTTTGTATGTCGTCTTTCGTAAACAATGTATTTATTTTGCATATAGAAGGCACAGAGTGACAAAATCAGCTGATGGGTGGTTCCCACCCTGAGTGTCAAGGAAGGGTTAATACCTATGTACCAAATTCAAGTAGATGAGTTGCTTGAAAGAAAGCTTCTTAACTTGCACACTGACCGCAATACAACCCTACGCTACACACGAGGGCGATTGGCGAGAATCGTGAATACAAACCGTCACTAAAGCGTGCAACGACCGTTTTTCTTGGTGGATAGGCAGCGATGGTGGTCGATAAAAGCGGTCGCCCCGAAAGCCAGAATACACCAAGGCGATCCGGAAGATAACGTTAATTCCGGATATTTCGCACCCCGGTCCGGCGATACGTCGAGGCCTCGGCTCCACTTCGCTAGACATACCCCTTGCGACCCCTATCGCGGGGGGTAAAGGGCGGCGGAGAAGGGTGGACGAGTGTGCGGGTGAGTGGAGAGAGCAGAGCAGAGCGGAGCGGAGCAGAGCAGAGCAGCAGCGTGCTGCCCGCACCAGGCGCCCCTTCGCATATTTCACCGGGAATTTACGAGCCTCGATACGACAGGGAAATTGCAAGAATGGCGGAGTAATCTATCTCTCCTTGCCTCCGTGGGCTCTCTCTTCTTTTCCCAGGTTCCCTCTCCCGAGCACCCCTCTTCCCTCTCTTGCTCGGGGCGCGCGCACGCTCACACACGCACCACCAGCCAGAAGCAAGAAAATTCCTCGATCCGCTCCCGCCCAGATAAAAGAGATTTGTCCTTCCGGTCCGAGTTACCGCGACCACCTAATTGCGTTATCGAGATAAGCGGGCGATCCGTTATCCTCTACCAAAGGATTCCAGCGTCTTCGAGTCACGATGCCAACGCTATCCGCTCCCCACCCACCCCCGGGGGGAATCGTAAATTTTCATACGCGTCCTAGAGTTTACGCTTCCGAATGATGAATGCTCGGACCACGGAGCAACGAGGACGGAGGGCTAGTTTCCTTCGAAAGTTTCAATTGCCAAAGGTGCCAAGGGACGCGAGAGCTCGGCCGAGTATCGAAAGATCGGAATCGAGGAGGGCTAGGGGCTCTGCTTGGATTCCTTCGGGCGACAGATGGAGGAACGGGGGCCATTGATAAGTTAATTAATTGGGAGGATATATCTCGGTAAGCGGGCATGTAAATCACGAATGGGTCAAAACAGCGGGGACCGGGCAACACGTGCTTCACCCTCTTATTGCGCAATAATTGCACGGAAGAGTGCCAGGACCGTTCAGCCGGCCTGTTTTATTGCCATTTTCCATCCACATCCTTCAGCCGGCCAAGTGACTAACGACTGATACGCCGGTGGACGCAATTACGCGAAATATATCAGGCCTCCTAGAGGCGAGGAGACCACTCCGACTGGATTGTTCTAGCGAGAGAGACCGCGGGGCTGGATTCTCTCATCCGTTATGCATGGCTGATATTCGCACCGGCTCGCGCGCCGCCGCCGCCGCCGCGCGTTCATTATTGTTGCAATAAAGTAATTCGCCGGCGCGAGCGTACCAGCCGTGACGAAGAAATATTTGACGCGTTTCATTTCCCCAACCCTGTCCATTCGTCCATCCGCGCCGTATCGCTATGACCAGTTAGTTTATCGGCGGAGAAAAAACTGCCGCACGAATTGCTACTCGGACGAGCAACGTCGTCGTATGAATCTTCCCGGCAGGCAGATGGGCCCGTGCATTGCGAACAATCTGTTAACAAGAATTAAGTTTCACGACTGATTGCGAGCCCATTGCACGGGCCTTGCGATAAATGAATGAGAAATATTGTGACAAGGAATTAAACTTTCGTTGGTGACGTAGCATGGAGTAGGTATAGGAAGGAGAAATGCATGAATTTCTGTTTTGGATGCAATAAGCAATTGGCAGCATTGATCGAACTGTTAATAATACTTAACCCTTTAAGGTACAGACACTTTTCTCGCTGGAAAAAATGATTTCTTGCGATTATTTAACTGAATAATGGTACCAATACATGCACCTCATCGATGTTTTCCCAAAAAAGTTAGTCGAAATATGATTTTCTCAATGTGACGTATACGTCAAACTGGGCGTATAAGGATTAGAAAAGCGATTTGTTTTCAAAAATCAAACTTTATAAGCATTATACTTTTAGTATAACAATTAATTTACACGTACGTACCAAACAAAATGTAGAAAAACTTATTTCACTCTCAACTGTTTAAAGAAAACAAAAACAACGTTTCAGGTTATCGAAAAATGTCCAACATGCATTCGCCAGAAAAGTTTCCATGCTTACTGTAAACATTATTTACAGCAGTAAACGCGTCAGTTGCTTGAATCTTGGAACCATTTAGAGAACTGAACCGTTTTGGGACCCAAAATTATTGACTATCGATTTTTTTTATACGTCTGAAAATGATATGACGTATATGTCACACTGGGCGCTGAAGGGTTAAGTAGTATTCTTGTCTATGAACATAAATCTCAATAAACATAACACATCGATCGTGTTGCTAAAGTGCATTAAAACTGGAAAAACATTTCATTGCCTTGGATTTCGTAGGAAATATTTCTGTGAATGGGGAGTAAAGTTTTGATTACCTTGTTGTCGCGTGGCTTAAACTATTATTATTGATTTAAATAGTGGCAGTAGTTTCTTCTGTCGGCATAACAACGTGTTTTTAACATTTTTTTGTGCGCAAGTGAATCTATCCCTACTATCTATCGGGCTTAGGAAGAGATGCACTTTCTTGATATTTTTAAGAAATCCTATTGTAATATTAAACTAAAGTTTTTATAGACGTAACGTTATATTTTCTTAAAGACATTTAAATAAATAATTAAACTACATTTACCTATACTTCCAGTTGCATTTATGTACAACTTTATAAGCAACAAAAAAAATATGGCGCGTCTCTCCGGAAATGACTCTAAGTAGTTAGCGCAGTTTCATTGAACAGCGTTCGTATCGTTAATTTTCGCAGAGAACAAACTACTTAGACCGAAGAATATGCTTTCATAGGCAAGCCCATCCATCGCGCCACTGTTTCCACAATAATTCCGTGGAAATCCGGGAAAGCGAGTCGGATTTGCTCGGGCGATGGTCGTGCATCTTACCTGGTATCTTTGGAAGTTTGGCGCGTGCAAGGACCGATATGTTGGCGGAAATAATTACGCGACGGGTTTCCTCGAATTGTATTCGTCGAGAGAGAAGAACGCGTCTGTCGGACGGGTCCGTGTGGATGGAAGAGGGCGAAGGGGTGTGTGGGTGGGTGTTCGTGGCCGACGAGGGGAGGGAAAATACTATAGGTAACTGTACTTGCTGTACATGGGTAATACATAGAATAGAGGAAGGGAAAACCCCCCTGCGCCACGGGTTAGCGTGCAGCTATATCCACGTAACGTAGTGTAGCGTAGCCGCGCGGCCGCCGGTCGGTTTAATTTAACACAGCAGCTGTAATCCCATCCATTACGGCCGCGGTAATATACGATCGCTCGAGATTCATACTCCGTTTTTTCACTAATTAACAGACGGGACAAATCGCTCCGCCGATTCACCTCTCCGCCGGTGCGGACCACCCCTCGCCCCATGCCCTCCTCCGCGCCATGCCGCGCTCTTCATTCTCTTCTCGTCCACCGGCAACAAACGCTTTGTTCCTTCCCGCTAAAATTTACCCACTGTTTTACACCGGTTTCACTCGGCCCATCATTTTCCCCCGTCCGTTCGTTACCTCGCTCTCTCGTCGGCCGTTAAATCTTTCGCAGTAATATTCGGTTATTTAAAGAGGACCTCGAACCTCCACGGTCGCCGTGTCGTACAGTTAGCATTCGAGCGTTATTCTCGAGCCCTCTACCAACTGGGTTCCTCAAGTTGATGCTACTCGAGACTGCAGAATAAAAGCTACGCTATTCCTCTTTACCGAGTCTGCGTTCTACGGCTACCCTTCGCAATTGTACCTTTATTCTTTGAACAGTGTTTCTACATTCCTGCATTTTCAACCCCTCGGTAAAGGTTGCTAACGAAAGCATTCCTGAAGAGAATCTAGCCGGTAGATGGAAGTCTGAAATAGTATCGAGTACGGAGTGTAACTGTTGAACGGGGTATGCTATCGTCGCGACCGGTGGTCGTTTTTCTCCCGCGTCGGGAAGAATAATTAAGGATCATCGATCGATCATTCCGCGCGAGCATCGCGATCCCATGGCGCAGCGTGCCCGAAGTGGCCGGAATGGTATGAAGTAATAACTCTTCCGTCAATACAAGAGGCGTGACGAGCACGCCAGGCCACCGACCGGCCCGCAAAAACCTCTCGAAAGAAATAATTAACGCGCGTTAATCAAGCGACTTGCCCGCTTGCAATTGGAATGCATCGATGCCGGGGCTCCGAGGAGCACTCCATTAACGCGACCCGAAAGGGGAAGGAAAAGTTGTCGCGCGTGATTTGTGTTACGGCTTACCAATAACACGTGAGGCAGCAATAATCAGCAGCCAAAAACCGGTAACCCGAGACGATAAAATTGATAAAAATACCTTTAATTCAGACGGTCTTTGTTCGATGTTGCTTTATTCGTATGCACGCGAAGATTCTACGACTGTGAATCTCTGAACAGCCTGCATAAGCAGCAACAGAGTTACCTAGGAAAAGTTTTAATTACTCGACTTCGGCGCGGTTGGTATTTAGAGACAAAGGGGATGCTCGCACGTAACGAGGAGCGGCGCGGCGAAAATCGAGGAACTTTCACGGGGCCAGGGTGTCAAGGGATGAAGGGAGACGCGAAGGTATGGCAGACACGTGGCTCACGTGACTACACGGCGCATAAGGGACTCGAACGTGGATATGGAGTGCGAAGATGAAAGCGGAAGACGGCGGAGGGGGCTACCGTTCGGCCGCGAGAGGGAATAGGGTGGCTCGGGAAGTTGTCGGGTGTAAAGCGAGCTGCTTCTCCCGGTTGTCGAGTCTGCGCATTCACCGGTCGGATTTAATTGGATGGACACCATCGCGCGGTGTTTAATTAACTAATTAATTTCACGCGGGATACGAACGCGGAAAGATACTGCACCCTGCTGTGTCTGCTTCTGTTTAATGACTCCCACTTCGCAATTATATGTTTTCGCGCCGAAAACAGCGGTCTCTGCTTCGACCTGCGAGTTCCATTTAAAAAAAACAAACAAGGTAGGAGAGAATAGCCGTCACGCGGACCGTCAAAAGTTTCCAATAAACAGAAAGAACGAGAAGAGTGTAAATAACCTCGGTGAAGAAGAGGCAGATACTACGTGAATTTAAAAGCGTCAGCTTGGCGCGTAAATTCGTTGGAGTTTAATTAAATTTAAATGATTGTCTCTGCTTTCGATTCAAGTGGTCCAGCTCGTTCGTCACGCCGGCCGAGCGGACGCTGGTCCAACAGAAGCCACCATTTATCAGCGACTTCGCATAAATCGTCGATATGAACATCCTCTGTGCGCGCGGCTGTCCGACGTAAGTAGCCGAGTTTTCGTCGCGCTGCTGCCGCGCAATTACAGCGGACGCGTTTCGTGAAACCTTTATAGCGTTTCAAAGTGAAAATGAGTAGGGAACAAAGGAGCGTCGCGCCTCCAAATCCCCAACATCCATCGCGTTGAAGTTGGAACAGGCTTCTCATGCCGTGAGGCATATGCCCACGGTAGAAAAAGGCTGCCAGCTCGGCGGAGGTGAGAATAGGCTGCAGCTTTTAAGGGTAGGAAAAATGGTGGCCCCTCGAGCGGCACGAAAGTCGCGGGTGGAAAGAGCCGCCCCCGCAAAGAAAAAGTTAGTTCATTAGAGATAAAGAATAGACTTTAAGTGAACCGCCGCGCGAATAAGGGTTGCGCTTAGATGGAAAAGAAACTGCCCCGGGGTGTCGTGCATGAAATGAACCTTCATCGAGTGTACAATGGCAGAGTTAGGCGCAGGAAACTGTTAGGAGCTACGTCGCCGATTGGTACCTATTTTAGAAGGCCTGCACTACCCCAATCGGGAGTGAATTTATCGCTCGGGAGACCGGCAACGCGAAGCACTCATAATAGTCCGTGAAAACGCGGGAAGAAACGAGGCCGTGGATCGATGGCGGCACAACAGGAAGCGGGGACTTCCTCGAGAAGAGAAAGACGTATGCTGATAAACAGCGAACGAGGCCGCGTGTACATTTAACTTGACTTATAGCAGTCATTTTCGGATAGAAGCTCGGGCATCGCGAAGATGGCACGGGAGAGACGGGGGACGGGGCGAGAGATTGTCAGAGAGAAAAAAAGAAAGCGAAGAAAGGGGGCGATGTAGGGAAACAAATCAACTCGTCTGTTGGCTCGTCTCGAGTTTTTAGTGGCGTGGCTCCAAATATTTGCTTTGCTCGTCGGAGGCCGCGGTGTGTGATTCCGAATCGCCACGGATATACAGTGGAGGACAAAAGTATTCGGTACAGATGGAAGGACAGACTAATGTCAGTTTGCGAGTCCTCTGTTTATGATTTAATTTCAACGACTGGTTTGGTAAAACTGCATCGGAACTTTAGGCAGGATAGACACGTGAATTTAGAGTCAAAGTTCGCAAACAGGTAGGGGAGACCGGGCTGGATGTCTCAAGGGATAGGTTGACTAATTGTTAATAACTTTGCACCGACATATGATCTACTGTGGAAAGATTCACTGTAGAAAGAAGTCACTTCTACTATGCCATGTATTTATGTTCGACCCCGTGATCGCACGTTTTTTAACAGTTATAAGTAAATATTTTTTCTTAAAAATTTTATTTTTTCACGCTCTATATAGTTATAATAGAATAAATGTTAAGGAACTATTTTAAAGTTTGTTTATTAGACGATCTATTCACATAGTATTTTTGTTTATACATAAAGGATTGAAGGTTATATAGATTATTGAAGTCAAAATGATCGGTCGGGGCTGGTTGATTAATAACGTTAATAAGGTTTAAATTGTACTTTTGTTATTCATAAAGCGACTTTTATTTTTTTTTTAAATTTCACTGTGTTATAAATACATTATAATTAATGTTTAAGTTGAAAACAGTTTCAGCTTATTATTAAAATATGAAGGAAAAAAATTAATAATGAAATAATTTTATAATGAAATAATTCTTGTGACATTGTATTATTTTATTATCACTGAGATGGGGAAGATGAGAAGTAACTAATAACATTTTCTTAATTGATTGTACCAAAGTCAAACTACCCCCTACTGTAAGTCAACCAACCCCGATCACGGGGCTGGTTGAAGGTGTTAGAAAAACATTAAAATACCTTAATAAAATTGTTGTCACAACGAGTCAACATTAATAATTTAATCAGATAGCCAAATATATTCCCTATCCGGTTTAATGATATTTGACCCACATAAATAATTAAAAATCAAAATCTGAAAAACTAGCCCCGGTCTCCCCTACTCCAATCCCCGACGTATAAACTCTCGACTGCAAATAATTTCTACTCTTTATAAAGAATTATTCAGTAATGACTTTTGCCTTCCACTGTACACACCGATCAACGTCATCCCCTAGAAGCGCGTACAACGCATTCCTACCGGCGCTACGGATTCTCTCCCGGTTCAGCCAACAACCCACACCCCTTCTCCAATGCTTTAGTATCGCCGTTCGTTCGAGTGCTACCCTCTCTTCCTCCTCCCGAGAGGCATGGTCTCTCCAGCCACCCCTTTTCGTTCGATAGCCCAGCTCTGGCCCCGCGAAGTCGCTGCCAAGAATACGCTGGCAACTCGTCCATCACGTGCATTATTACACGAATGCTATGATACCGCCGCCACATCTAATATCCCAGCCCCAAGCCACCCACTCACCCCCGCGGCTACTTTTTCAAGCGGCGTCGTTGTCGCAGACGAGCTTTATTCCCGACATTTATGATCGGCCTCGTATCTCTTCAAGATTTGGCAGCGGTATCCAGCGCGTAAGCCGATCCAACGTACTTAGAGCCATTTGTCACGAGGATACGCGTGAAGCCCGACGGACGGCCCGAAGACATTGCGCGAGTGAGATTCGTGTCGATCAGGAAGAGGCGCCAATGCTAGAGTTTAATCGGTGCTCTGGATAGCGTTGGATGGATGGTATCGCGGCGACCATCGAAAACGTGTCATCGGGGCGAGAAGACGGATGAGCGTCTTCGTACAATGGGGGCGATAAAAATTTAATGCCCCGTATGAACGTCTCTGTTTCCTTTCGGCGAAGCGGGTCAGCGCGATCGCGTTGAACTTGGATAATAACTCCACGACCCGGTATCTTCCGCTCGGAACATCCTTTTCGCCAGTGAATTAACCGCAGCTTGATGTTTATCTAGCGCTACTTATTAGTAAACGTACCCTCCGCGCGGCGGCCAGCAGCCCGGACACGGGGATGAATTATTAAAACGCGTATGCAAAGTTATGGAAATGCGGGCGCAACGAGTCTACGCGCCGTCTCCTTGTTAAACCATTACGAGAATTTCCATCGGAAGTCGGTTCTGCTTCGGCGACCGGGGCCATTTTCTTCAAAGTAATCGGATAAGAGGTGAAAGTTTGCGGGTCACCGAGGGATCTTGTCGAGTGTCAGAACGTCCATGTCGTGGAAGGTTCTAACTGTGATAAAAGCTGGACCCCGATCAAGATATCTATTCTATAACACCTCTGGCACCTGTCAACAAACTTCCAAAACGGTAGAGTGCAACTCGGAGGACTTTAAAAGCGAACGAATCCACCAGAAGAATTTTAAGGTCCCACCTAAGGTCGAAAACACTGGATGCCACTTTCGTTCCATCGATTCCCAGCAAACGCATAAAACGTTTAAACGGGGTAGAAAATATTGTCGTCTGAAAGCGCGACAATGCTTTTTTCTTCAACGCGACAGCGGGAAGAGGGAATTTTTGGGCCGAGAATAAACTCGCCATCACGGTACCAAGCGACACTCGATCTATTTCTAATCGTGGCGCGAGGGAATGCCCTTTACCAAAGAGGGGATTGCTCGACACGCCTAATTTGCGTTTATTCCTCGGAGCGGTAACCGCGGAGAAGAATGGCGGTTTTGGCGGAGGGAGCGAGACTTGGCATGGAGACGAGAGACTGAGAACAATAAGAACGATGCGTGCAGCGCGGATGGGAGATAGCTCGCGCTTTCGAGTTAGCGCGTGTGACCAAAATGTATCGTGCGTAAACGCGTGCAATTTTGTCACGCGCACGTGTAAGTAGGGGAAAGGTGTCTAAAACGATCCCTCGGGGTAAAATGATTCCTGGCTGTTGTGCGGTTATTAGTGGTGCTATTTCGTAATATCGGGGTACATAAGTTCAGCCCGTACGTCGTCAAGTATCACAGGAAGTGCCAAGTAAATTTTAGCGCTGTGTGTGTTATAAAGAAGAAAAAATCAAAATTACTGTCTGTTAGCTAAGGTTAGTCTTTTTCAGTGTTGTGTAACTTTTGCTATAAATGGCTTACAATTAGTGTGACAGCTTTATTTATCGCGGATTTAATAACAATTGAACAATAATTTAATGTAAACTCCAAATCATTTTAGAAGGAATCTACGACAGACAAGTTCTGACCTGTGAAACAAGCTACTATTGGCTATACCCCAAACAAATGCTCCCTCAGAACCAATGAGCTCATTCTACATGCGTGAAATGAGTTCCTTCTAAAATGACTTGGAGTATAGGTATGTTTCGGTACTGGGTGTATTAATTTGACGTTATATTCAACCACTGAATTTGAGTTGGATGTTTGCGGTGATATGATCCTTTTCTAGTAAGGTAAAATGATCCCAGGAATTCCAGGGGGTGTGCGAAAAAATTTGGGTCTGTGAAGCTGATCTCATTTTTTTATGTTTGTTAGTTGATTTTCTACTTATTGATTATGTACCAAAAATTAACTAAGATTTGTTTTTTTTTTTAAATTTTGTGGCAGAGTTTAATTTATCTTTTTAAGTAAATTAATGTTTTTTTATAGTCTACTTGTCAGTAGGTACCAAATGATCCTAGGGGTCATTTTCCTAAGGAACATAGGTGTACAAAATGATCCTTTGGTATGCCTTCACAAAAATGAGAATAAAAAATGTAATTGATCAGGTAGCTGAATTTGACTTAAGCCACTATTAAGGTAGATAAACTACCGTACAAAAACTACTTTACCTACTTTTATTTAAATAATGTGCATATGTATTTTTTACACACCTTTCCCCAACTTACACTCTGTCGAATAAAATTTGCATTGAATATACGTTACCCGAGTATCTTTATTGCCTTGTTCCCGTTTTTCTTGAGATATAACAGAAAACCGATTACAATACCACGCAAAGAATCTGAGAAACCGTTTACGAATCAACATCGAGCAGGATGATCTTGACGACCAGTGGTGACACAGTGGCTAACAACGCGTTCGGTGTCACAAGAGACGAAATCAACGCTTTCGACAATCTGTCCTTACCAAGGGTGGCAGTATATTTATTAACGCTTGGCACCTTGACAGCTGTTTCAAGTACAGCCTGTCTGAATACCATGACTTTGTCTTTAACAAGTCGCCTGATGAATGGCCCATTGCTGACTACCATACCGAAATAGAGTCGGGCAACCAGCAGACTTTCTTTCGGAATGAGAATCCTTCACCCCTCCAAGCCTCTCAAGCTCCCTTCCTAACAATTTCAAGAAAAGTCCAAATATTTATAAAATTCAAACCCGTTCGTTTCCATCTCTTTCCGTCGTGAGTGTTGCGTAACTTAACGTCTCAGCCGTTCCCAAGAGAAACAAACACCTGGCCTGCACGCCCCCTCGTGTCCCCAAAGGCACGCACAGCGAACCAAGCCGATTCCCCATGAAAACGAGACACGAGACTCGCCAGTTTCTCTCCCGATAGCGAAAAATTTGTCCGCCGGTGAGTTATGGGAGTTCCGATTTGCATCGACTCCGTCGAAACGGAGGCCGGCCAATTCGTTTTCGCGCGGCATACGCAAGGCCGAGATTGGACGCGGCGCTTGTCCAGCTTGTCGAGGACGGGGCTGGCTAGCAAGAAGTTCGGGAGTCTGGGTTTATCCGTGGCCGAGGCTCGCACCGGTCATCCCGTACCGGATACACGCATGGTAGCTGGGTGTGCACGCCGGCACATGCGACTGGCCGCCGGTTGCACATGCAGCTACGCCCGGCTCGGCCGGGATGTGTTGGTCCGGCCGGGACAAAAAGGCAAGAAGGCAAGTAGCTACACGACTACGGGACCGATCAATCAATGTTGCCGTCGGACGGTAAAACAATACGATGTTGCCTCCATAATTGACGGGAATCCATCATCCCGCGTTTCGCGACTTCTCCCGACCACCGCGCGCCACCCCCCTCGCTCCGAGACCAGCGAGTGTATTTCAGCATGCCAGCAACCGAGATCCGCCCCGGAATTCCTGGACCCTCGCGACATGTAAATTTCATATCCAATCGGGCCCGATGGACATTTTTGTCGACCACCATTTTACTTATCTACGTCGCGAGTTGCGAGGAGACAGAGGTGAATCTTCTTGGGAGGAATCAATCATCTAGTAGGTACCTATCTCCTCTTTTTTGTGGACATAGATTCTAAAAATAGGAGGAGTGATTCGAGTTTAGCTAGAGGAACGGAAAAACGTTCTTTCTCTGATATTGAATGTCTTGTTCGTCTTGAGCATGTTACACAACACATGTTTACTGTCCGACGCACAGTGGAGCCTGGAAGGGTTAACAGGAGGTGAAAGAACGAGAGAAGGATCGCGCGCGATAACGGGGGAGCGAAGCGAAGGCGAAGGTAGCGGCGCGTTAGAGGGAGGGATCTGTAAGCCCCAAATCCTTGAGCTTAACTAATTCCTGCATGAGTTACGAGCAAGCCACGGCTAATTCCAAATAAATATTCGGAATACAGATTATGTTAATCACCGTGGATGTAAATTAGACGGTCAAGGGAGGATGTACTACGTACGCAGCCCTCGTCACCCACGACACACTCACCTTTTCAGGTTCTCATCTGTGAAATCTCATCAGACTCGATATACAGTGCGAAGACTAGATTGCAATGACACAAGAGAAGATTTCAGCTTCTTTGCTCTTCACCTTCAGGGGGCAAGGTTCGGTACACTTCCATGCTAATTTGGAATCGCATAAAGAATCGTTGGACGTAGCTCCGTCTCGAATGCAGAGTTACAAACTTGACAGTGAATTACTGGCAGAGTCTGGTAGGCACTGGCCGGGGTGTCTAAGTGGCAAGTAGGTAAGTAACTTGGAAGTTAGGGGGTTGGAGTCGGCCCCGCAAACCTGATACACGCGCGTTCTGCGCGCGTGTTGAGGGGGTCGGCGTTGTTTACTGTGTGAGAGGCCGGTTGTACGTACACGTAATGCGGCGTAGCCACCTTTAGCCGGAGTTTACCTTGCTGGTAAACTCTAGTAGGTACCTACGCCGGAAACTCTACTCTAATGCAGAGTAATGTTGATTTATGCCCGCGTTGGTCTCATTCCGCCGACCCCCGCGCACCAACCCCCTCGCCCGCGCCTCCGGTTACCTATTCCCGCCGCTATATTTCATCGTGCTCATCAGCCGAACAAATATTACGTTTTTCCATTATACCCCGGAGTTCCGATCAGATACGCCGTACTTTGAGACTTGGGTTCGCGAAATTCCGCGCGCAGATTAGACCGCTGCCGGAAGCCTACACTGCTCCGCGATCCAGCCGATAGCCGCTGGCTTAACTATTTAGCTTCTTTAGCCGACACTTGCGATCGCCTCGTCGTGGGAGGTGCGAGAAAGTTTGTCGGAGTAGTCCTCACTGATAGCACCTACATAGATATAGTTTAGAGGAACACAGTGGTTGCTATTAACATCCGTTTGCCAGTCGCGAGTTAATACCTCGCGAACGTCAAAGCGTCCAAGCGCAAATGTTTGTCAGATGGCAACATAATCAAAAGTTAACCGCGGAGAGATTACCGGAACGAGGGTTTCATCGTAGGTGAATATGAAGCTAGGGGCAGCCGTTTTCGAGGCACGAGGAACAGACCGGGGTTCATACATATTTGCAATGTGCGGCCAAGATGGACGATATGCAATTGTATGCACGAAGGCATACGCGAACGATATCGCGGAGAGGATGAGGATAGATGTGCATACACAGCGCGTGGGTAAATGCTTTATTGCGGCTCCGTGAATATCCTTGCACGGCCGTAGGAGCCGTGTCTATTGGCTCGCAAGTATCCACACACGCGACGCGTCTACACTCGCACCGAAACGCGCTGCGACCGTAAATAAGTGTGTACAAGCCAGGCTGAGAGGTGTGGAATTCTAGGTGCAACGCGGAATCCAAATCCCTGGCTCTCTGCTGCTGCGAAGAAAGCTCTTTTCTCCAATTTGTCGCACTTGGTGAAATTTTTTAATTCGTAGGTGGAAGGTGGGAGATGATTGCGAGTCGAGAGGAGGCAAAGAAGAGTAGCTTTGAAGAGCTAAGAGTAAATTTTGATTCCGGATGCGTGTGGATTGGGAGATCAGGTTTCTATCGTTGATTTTGAGTTTGAACTCGATTTCCTTCGCCTGGCCAGCGAAGATTCGCAAATGGCTCAGCAGCCGTGACGAATAAAGCGTGTAGGAGCGAGCGGGAACTGGCAACGCGAGCGTAACGCACGCGTATCACGGGCACAATACGCGGGAGGATCGAGGGCCTAGCGATACAAATGCATCAGTTTCACGGCTCGTCGGACAAGACAACGAGATTCATGCCCTCCTCATGCATGAATCAACAACCTTTTCCATATTTACATAACAACGCTTGATTCGCGATGTGCGCCGTGTAGCCGGGTGGGAGGCGGTTGACAGATTGAGAGTATGGATAGGCTTTATTCCCCGAGCGGTCGTCCTTCGGAACGAAAGAGAGCCGAAGAAGCGGAGAAAGGGCGGCTGAATCGGGAGGGAGACAAGGAACAGGCGTGGGTTGAACAGAAACAACGGGAACGAATGAAGAGATGGAAGAGAAAGGAGGATATTTCTGCGCCGTGATCTGAATATCGAGCGTCGAACCAATATGACGCGAGTGTATTAGCTTGCTGCGCATGAAATATCATTTCTTTCAGTTCTACTTCAAGTTTCAACTTTGCGAAGTGGCGGCAATTGTCAAGTGTTGTACGCTGTAGTAAAATACTTTACCGTGCAATTTAGAGATCATCAAACGGTTCAGGGTTAAGGGGGTAGGTTACCCTCAAAATTTTCGATAATTGATTTTTAGGATGTTTACATATTCCGCTAGCTACATCTTTTTTGCGTATTTTAAGCGCAACCGGGCCCCAAAATTCCAAACATTGAAGGAATTACAGTAAAAAATGATGAAGCCTGCACATGAGATCGTATAATGATGTCCAACTTTAAACGTGATTTCCCAGAAACTACGTTTTCCAAAACGGTGAATATAAAATCTCGAAAATCGCTTGAACGATTTGAATGAAAATTTACAGCGAGCTGCAGGAAACTATTCCCCTTCATGTATTTGGAGCACATTTTCAATACAAATTCTTTAAAAAAAAGATAAAAGACACTTTTCCTACAAAAAAAGAATAAAATCAGAAACATCAACGTAAAAATTATTTCAATTTGTTTATCAAAATAAATAATGTTTAATGTTTATCAAAGCTTATAAAGCTACAGACCTGCAAAATAATACGTGCAATACTTGTTTCTTTTTTTAATTCCCAAAAATTTAAGTTTTTTCAGTCGTCACACTAACAATAAGTACAAAGTCCTCTTAAGTTACATATACGATATTTGTTAAGCCAAAGCTGCTTGCATCACCGCAGAGGTGTTCCCTAGTACTACGCGTGTAATACGTTGAGAAGAAGATTCAGTAGCTTTCTGCGTGGGTGCAGAGACGCTGTGCGATAAATTACAAGGAGAACTAGAGGAAACTGCGCGATCAATAAAACTCGAAAGAGATTACAGAAAACAATCCATGTCAAAGTGTGCGAAGTATAGTCTCATAAATAAATAGTCAGTTACTGTATGATCGTTGGTCACTTGCCAAAGTTTAGCAAATTAAGGAAGACGTATAGATAAGTACATCGCACGTTCCAAAGTGGTTGTTGATCGACTCCACCGGAACTTGAATTTGACAGATCGCTTGCAAACCAAGACGTTTGGATCGTGGAGTGAATTTCGCGAGACGCGAGATCGTCGGCGGCAGAGCGACAAGAATTCTATGCCGAATGATTCTATTCGAATGAAGAAAAGTTGGTCGATTCGTTGCCGAGCGCTCAGTCACGGAACGTGGAAGCGCGGACCACCGCGGCCGTGTTCCGCTCGCACTGTCTGGTCGATACAGAAAGTTTCCCGTGGACACGCGAATAGCGAGGCTCAGCTGTCGCAGTCCGAGCGAACGTTACGTATGCACCCTGGCGAGAGGAAGTACTGCTTCATGCAACGTGCTACGTTGCAGAGGCGTGGCGATGAGTTACGTCCTCTCAGGCCGGCCGAGACCCTTTGCCTTCTGCGACTGCTAACCACGGTCCACCGGGAAGAATTCGGGAACCTCGGGGACTATTCGTCACCACTATTGAACGCGTGCGCAAGATCTGGCGAACGTATTTCCGACGTGCAGCGTCGTATTTGTTCGGCTATTTGAAAGATAAACGGGCCTGGACATTTTGCTTTATTTTGCACAACATTTGTGGATTCGAAACTGTTTTAAAGGTAGGTAGTGAGGGGAAGATCAGTTACAGTGGATTGTATACAATCGATACTGACACTGACAGTGACACTGCTGGAGAGAATTACGTTTTAAACTGTTCAGATAAGTTTACGACTGAAGACGTCTGTAATCGAGATTCTAAAGAAAGTAGTTCTCATTCTACTAAAGTAACCTTCGTCCAGTGCTGGATTTAGCCCTTAGGCTAACAAGGCTGAAGCCTAGGGCCCCGTTTAGCTGGGGGCCCCTCATTCTAAATATTTTCTTCGAAAAATTAGCATTTTTTTATATTATCTTTATTAACTTGTATCTTTAATGTTTATTTATGTTAATGTTATGTTTAGTTTTAATTTTGAAATTAAATTCTTGTTTAGATTATACGAGTATTATGATAAAAAAAATCAAATCAGCGTCATTTTATTTTTTACATCTAACCGAGGGCCCAACAAATATTCAGCCTAGGGCCCCCTGAAAGGTAAATCCGGCTCTGCCTTCGTCAAACCTACGATTTATTATTCATCAACGTAAACGAGCCAGTATTAGCAGTATAAAATATGCTTCACAGGTTAAAGTGCTACGAAATAAATCGCCTATTCTACTCGCGTGAAACATGGGCGCGAGGATTAAGGGGTTAAAGCTGCAATACGTTGTACAAATGAGACATTCCTTCGTCCATGATCGTTTCGAGCCATGTGTCACGATTTTGTGCCTCGCCACTCCCATATCTGATCAATGACGCGTCGCAAACAAATACGAAGTACTATTTTATTATTTCCCGATAGGCAGCAGCTTGGAACGTTAGCCGATCGGCGGGGGGATAGATCGGGAGAGTCGCCGGCTCCTCGAAGGACGAGGAGGATGAAGTAATCCTCGTTATGGAACCGGTACGCGTGTGCACCGCAACTCCACACTCGCGCGCGCTCGATCCTCCACGTGAATGCTCCAGTGCGTAATTTCTAAATACGTTGTTCCATAAATGGAGAAAGGAACGACAGGCGTGCTGCGATATTATCGGACCATTCCAATTAAGCCGGATTAATTGTGAATGGTTGCGAGCAAGTCGCTAGCAATGGCCCACTGCGAAAGCTAGCTCGTTGTCAGTTGTTCCTGACTGACGAATATCAAGGAATACCTGGAAGAAAGGAAGAAGAAGGATATCCTTGCTTATGATTAATGGTTCGCGCGTTGATCGCGAAGTTAATTGCGATATCCGTTGAATTCGAGAGAAGCTGCAATTTTCTAGAACGAGTACAACGACCCGACGCGTTTGTTGCTACAAGTGGAGGCTAAAGCGGCGATATTTTACCACAGCCGACCGGCTAATATTCGTCCCTGTGGATCCTCGGAAGAGCGTTGATATATCGCGACTTTTCGCCGCGCGAAACTCCATCTTCGTGCGAGCAACCGCGTATCCGGCCGCGGAAAGACGCTCGCACACAGTCATAAATAGCGTGCCATATTTCCAACTCAGGGCAGCGGAGAAAAATACGATGTTTCTCACGCGACAAGGGCCCGCGGGACGCAATTAACCAGAGGATAATTATAACCGCGGACAGGAGTCATCGAGTTTTCTGCGAACGACGAGACATCAACGCGCGCAAAAACGCTGTCGAACAACTTACGCCACGGTATCCCCAATTTCTCGATATCGTCCAATGAACATGGCGCGCGAATGCGAGCTGGTGATCTCTGCTAAAGCAAGAAACAGAGGAGAGCCGTGGGAAACCCCTGCCGAAACGACTGGGACACTACGCACTTGCCAGCGTACCTACCGATAATTATAATGAACGAGAAGCTACCGCCTCAGAAAGCGATACCGTTACGTTCAGTTACTCGCGCTGGATACGCGCGAGAAAAATCGCTCGTGGATGGAATGCTTGTATCCGGGATGCTGCCTTATCAGTCGGCGCGGCGGCCTGACTCGCGGCTGCGTGAGATTCTCGCGAACGCGTAAAACGGCCAGCGGCCGGTGCAAGCGTTCCCAAAGGTCCGTTGCGTCGTTGGCTCGCTCGCTCGCTCGCTCTTGCTCACCTCTGCGCCGTATTCCCCGACGGGCATGGAAGGGAAGGCGTGACAAGACTGCAAAGTAAAAGGAACCAGGCATAGAGTCACCCGCGCAAGAGGGTGACATGCTGCCGAGCCGGTTACGGGCCGACTCCGGCTCAGTCCCAACCGATCCTCCAAGGCAGGTGAACATAACCTAACTGCTAGCAGAAACCCGCCAGGGACCGTTCCGCGCCGGGCGCTCGCTCGTTCGCTGGCTGGCTATAGCCAAGCGATCGCGGTGCCTGTGTATGGCACACTCATGCGTTTACACGATACACGTGTGCCCTCGCTCGCGAATAATCTCGCCGCTGATACACTGTGTCCTACGCGGGATGCGGTTAATATTCGTCCCTCGTTCGCTCCACGGACAGGTGGACGCGGTTCCAATGTACATCGCTGTATCTCGACCACGACGCGCTGCACACGTGGTGCACGCTCTCCCTTGGGTCTGCTTATGAGATTCTTGCTAAAAGAATCATCTATGAAGAACCACGTGTAATTGCTCTGGTACTACTTGGACCGGGTGTTGTTGATGCTGATAGCAGCGTTTCCGACAGGTGGATAAGTAGTTGGTGGGTTGGTACTGTTGCAGGCTGCACCGAATCATACACAGGTATCTACTGGGGCATGCTTCGCTTTGGGTCGAGTTATTAGACTCTTGCTGAAAGAATGATCTATGAAGAGCGAGATGTAATTGCTCTGGATACTAGTTCAACCGAGTGTTGGTAATGTTCGTAGAGCTCAGGCAGATGGATAGTTGGAGCGTACTTTGACTTGTCTATGGTGTGCTGCATACATATGTCCATTCATATGTCCCTTGGGTGCAGTTACTACAGTGCTGTTAAAGTAATACTGTTATACAACGGTATTGTAGTAAGATTGGAACATCTGTATCAGTGTACAGAGTTCTAAGGTAAGAATGTTAGGCATCGATTAGAGGAAAGATAGGTAAAAATTGGCAGCGGGTAAGAGTTCGTACCATGCGGATTTCATGGTTTGAGTTGTGGTAGTTGCCAATGGTGATTGACAGTTAATTGTCAATCAAGGTAGAGTCACGTCGAATTGTGTAGCTTTGCTTCGTTTTGTTATCGTACAATGCGGTAATTACTGAATTCGTTAGTTCTGATGTAATATTCTCATTTTTAGGAATCAATATTATTCCTATAAATTGATCAGTAAATATTTTAATTCATATGTCGTCTGAAAGAGCTGACATTCTTCTATTCAAAAGTGCTAATAGAAGTTTTCAATTCTCCTCACAGATAACAGGATTGATTAAACAATGTAAAAGTAGCTACTTATGCAGGAAAATAAAACACTTCTTTGGATATTTCTCGGTGCGTTCTTTTATCCCATAGCATGTGAACTTTTGCCCCACATATCGGGTAAAACTTCGCATTTGACACTTTTTGGAAATATTTATTTTATATAAGTTGTGACAGGTAAATTTGCATGAAGTTACTCTCTATCGAATAATAAGTGATAGTAGTTATTTCTCACAAAATGATATGACTATCAGTGTAATACCAAAGATTTTAGAGAAGTCTAAACTTTAAGTGCGCGCTCTTGCCCCACAATACTATTATTATATCCTATTATTATAACCACATCCCGTCTAATATACGTTCTCTGTCATCGTTTGCTGCATTTAAGCTGAGTGCTCGTTCTTTCATCCTCTCGCGGGTCCCTATTTAAATGGCTTTTTTTTATGCTTACCCTGTTCTTAGTTATTTTATTTTATTGTATTTAGTGTTAGTCTATTTGTTTTCTTTCATTTTTTATCTATCAACAACTTTTTAGGTTAGGTTGTAGAGCAGCAGTTAATGCTGAACCTCGCCTACTCTCCATTGTAATTTTAATTGTAATGGTGCAATAAAGACATTTAATAATAATAATAATAATAATACTCTACTCAGGAAGAAACAGCTCGATGAAGACCAAAAAGGGTATATAAAACTAAGCAATGAAATTCATAATTCTCAAGAGTTCTCAGCTCATATTTCGCATTCACGCGTCCCTGTAACGACAGTTCTAATAAACCGTTCAGGTGGTGCTCGTTGCGCAACACGGTTGCCCTTGCCAGCTAGAGGAACGCGAACTCCGAAACTGCCGAGATCTCCACCCCAGTCCACGTGGTAGCTACGAGAATGGTGCGCGTTGCCAGTGAATTCTGGCAGGAATTCGCGGAAACGGTAAAAGTACCTTGATCGTGGAGAGCAGGCTCGGCCAGTCGACCGACTCTTCTTCTCTTGGCAAGGCGCACTCCGCCGTGGCGCAAGGTAACGCCGCGTGCAAATTAAACGCGTCATGAATCACGGAGCAAGGTTTACAAGCGGGGCAGGACTCTCGGACCGGACCGTAATCTGCGCGTAAACGCGGCACGCGCGACACCCGCTGATGGGATTTTAATCGGTGCCCGCGACGCGAACTTTCTCGCTCGGTTCTTTTCTCCCCCCGTGGAAATCCGCGGACAAACGAGAGGCCGGCGGATCGAGTAATGCGACGACGACGCCGGTCGCCTCGGTGGCGTTCCACTCTCTCGAGCGACCTAGAAAATCCCTTTAGCTGGAACAACCGGCGAGACTTTCGTCATCCATTCTGATTTATGCCCGGCTGGATTCTCATGATCCCCCGTGTCCCGATTGGCTATGGAAGCGGCCGCGATAGGCCAATGTGTCGGCAGATTACCGCGAGCGCGGATCCTGCCGAGGATAACCGATACTCGAGAATTTAACCGTCGCGTGTCGCGTCCCGGATATATTCCGCGACCGCGCTAAATCACCGGCGAAATCGAACGCAACCGCCATTACAGGGGTAGCCATTGCAGGATGAGCTTCATATCCTTGACATTTAGCCGTCAAGCTGAGCCTCTTTGTCTTCGTTCTTCTTCATGCTCAGGAAAATGGCACGTCGCGATCCAAGTGCACGCCAGTTTTCTCCCTCGTGCGTGGAATGCCATCGTTCGCTCCCATTGAAACGGACGACGCACACGAAGACACGTGTTTCGCACGCGTTACGCACCTTTAATTACCTTCGGATACGTGTGGCGCACGCTGGAATTCACCGCGCAAAGTCACTTGCAAACTTCTTGCGCATCCTCGAGCTCGCCGCGTCCTGGCCGCGTTGTTATCGCGCTACGAGGAGGCCGTCGGACATTCAGGGTGCAGGAAACGGTGTTCTGACTCGTACCTGGTCTCCTGTCAACCGGTCAGTTTAGTAGTCCAAGCGTGTGTTATCCCTGAATCACTTAATTGCCCGGGTGATGAGTTCCGTCTAACGTAGTGTTCTGACATCAAGACGAACTCAACAACCTTTAACCCTAGTTCGGCTGACGAATTTTAGAACTCATTTAGGCTGTCGCAGTCACTCCGGTGACTAATTTTGTATATACATCTAACGTATGTAAGCAATGTTTATAATTACAAGTGGCATTGCTCAGAACATGTGTAGGAGAAAGGAGAATCACTTTGCTAGGAATAGTGGATAGATTTATTAAATAACAGTAAGTTCAAATAGTCACCCGGGTGCCTCGTCAGCCGAACTAGGGTTAATAGCTAAGTGAGCATCAACGTTACGAACTTTAGCCCTTTGGCCCAGAATCCCTGTACAAGTTCGATAGTGCACGCTCTTTATCACGCTTTCACAGCAATCATCCGCTACCAAAGAGGAAATTAGCGGTGCATTAAACTCGGTGGATAAACGAATATTAGATTTTCGCTTGGGGGAACATAAAACACCGAAGCAATAACAAAGCGGAATGAATTACAACGGCGGTAGACAGAACGCGCAGTATTACGGGCCGCGGAGCGTAAAAACCTCACGCATCTTAAAACACCGGTAGGCATAATTGAATTAAATAGCTAATAACTCATTCTACGTCCTTAGCGGCGCTTCGCCTGCTAACACGAGACGATCGTAACGGTCAGCATTTCATAAATCCTTCCAGTTCTCTACCACTCCAAGAATCTATAGGGCACTGTTACGGTATTATCTAGGTACCTCAGGCTCCGCGAAGCGTCAATTGCGCGGGTGCCAAGTGGAAGAATTTTCGTGGTCCATTCCCCGGCTGTTACGTCGCGGGGGAAAAAAATTTCGCAAGCGGAACTCTCGAGGCAGAGTAGCCCAGAGAGTAGAAAGGTGGGTTATATAGGGAGCAGGTTCTCACGCGAGGCGAAAGAGACAAACGGAGAGGGGAAGATGGCGGCCGCCAAAGTCGCGAACCGGTTGGTCTGTCTCTCTAGATTCTCCTAAGCTATAGCGTTCCAGTGGCCGTGAGCCTAACTTCGATCGGATAGTTACGGTACCGTGTTTCACTGACCGCGGTGACCGTTCCACAATTTTCCACGCGGGCTCCAGAGCGGCTGGCGAAGATAGAAGTCGACAACTCGATAATTCCCTAAATAACGCCAGGATATTCGAGCAGCTGGAAATGGACGCAACCTCCTCAGGAATTTCCCCCTACCTTCACCGCTTGCTCTACGTGGAAAGTGGACTTTAAGGTACCGTCGCTGCGCGAACACTGCTAGAGCAAGTACTTACACGCTCGCCTGCTCTCTGCGTGCGCTTAGAGTTTACGGGATTCGAGGGGGTATGGACCACACTGACCCACCAGTCCACTTCCAGAGGCACTCTTAATCCCAGAAATACCCCGCGAGCATGCGGGGACGCCGCTGGGCAAAGCCTGCCGCGAAAGCTCAGCGTTTAGAGCGTCGCAAGAACGAAAGTGCAGGAATCGTAAGCACCAAAAGAGAAGAGAAGAGAGGAGAAGAAGAGAACGAGGGAGAGATCAGTCTGTAAGCTCTCGGGGTACTTACAGCGTTGCAGTAGTGGTCCCATTGTGCCGCAACGACACAAGTCCCCTCTCTGCTTTCCGGGCAAACTCTCCGCCGTTCCCCTCTGTAGTCTGGACGAGCTGACACACTGCTGCTCACACGTATAGAGGCACGGGCAGCAGCGCCATCAGGAAACACCAGCGTGGCCCAAGTTCCGAGGGAACCACCGATCCCGTACGCGAGACGAGGATTTCGGCCGATATCCGCGCGAGACCGGATGACAAGGCATCGGTGGCACTAGAGGCAAACGCCGGAGACCGTCTATGGCTATGGTGATCGAGGGAGCTGTGGTCGAGAGCCTTGTAGAGCGGCCATAATGCACTGCGGCGGCACAGAAAGGAATAGGTCAGCACGAGGCTTCAACCGGTGACCACTCCCCCTTGGTACCCCTCGCTCATCCACCGAGCGATCACGCTCACTTTACACCTACACCCGGCTGCCTATCCCCACCTACTCCTTTCCTTCACCTGCACCACTAGCTCGGCCCTTTTTTCGCCTATCGCCTTGCGCTCGCTGGCTTATTATCAATTTCGCTCTGCCACCTACTGGATATAGGCTCCGAGGCCTTTGTCCCTCCCTGTTCTTTGCAATGTGTCCGGGGCCTAACGTTTGTTGGAGTTCCTGCCGTTTGCATAATATTTAGCGGATATTTGTAGGTATTTTTAACAAACGTTTCGAGTTAAAATTGCCAACGATAAGTCTCTATGAACGTTCAAAGGGAACAGGGTGGGTCGCGAAATTACAAGCCACTTTCTTATTAATTACAGGTAAATAAAATTAGCAAAATTCACATTATCTTCTCCTTAGGCACTATATTTTCTGTTAACGAGTAATAAAGTCGAAATAATAATAAAAATAATAATAATAGGGTAGAATGTAGATGCACCATTTGTGGCCATTTTAAGGGATGTACCAGTTTTAACCACTTCTTAAAAAATATAATATTTTTTCGTGAAAGCAATAAATGTAACCTTATATTTTGGGCGGTACACTAAACAAAATATTTACCGTAAAATGGGGGAACATTGGCAGCATAGGGTAACATTGGCATACGCCGAAATTACGTTGTTTTACGTCAGATTAGTAAAACTTAACCTGCTAATGCTATTTATATGATGTGGCAATGTTTCGAGTTGATTTTAGTTAAGATGTAAAAAATAAAATAAAATAAAGAAATTTAAGTTTACTGACCTCAAATTAATAAAACTTATCCCGTTAATACTATCTACATGATGTGCTAATGTTACCCCGGTACAGTAACGCTTTTAACATTTATTAAAGAAGGAAAGGACACAAATTTTATGCATTTTGACACTTGTAGTACAATCACAAAAGATGCAATGTTATGATAAGATACTTAAATCAAATGTAAACATGTTAATTTTTACATTATATAATAAAATGTTTCAAAAACCTGCCAATGTTCCCCCATTTTACGGTATGATGTGAAATTTTCCACATAGTAATGATCTGCAAGCAATTTAAAAATAAGATAATTATGCACATGGTCAAAAACAGTACAATGGCCACAAACGGTATATTTACCCTACCTGTCAATTGCCTATCACCCTAAGTAATTTGGAGCAGCTTCAAAGTGTAAGCGCGTCCTAAGATGAAATCTCAAGCATTTTACTCCACAACTATGTGCGAGGGAAAGTAAAAAAATGAGAGACTTTTGGTAATCTTGCAATGGAGGTTACTCACGTAAGTAAGTACGCTTTTCTCCTACTTAGCGAGGTTTCTAACATATTTATGTAGATAACACACCACTCAAAGCTGATAATTTGAACTGCAAATAGCGCCCCGTATTTTGGTCGTTGAATTATTGAAAGCAAGTTGAAGGAATAACATTTTTTTAACGGCAACGAAGCATTGAACTCTTCGCAACTGCTCGTTGCCTCTAGAAACCTATACCGCGAACGACGCGAGTATAGACCGTGGTGAAATAGGAGGAACGATAAAGAAGCAAACGCTCTCCCATCTTGCGACAGACGTGCGAGCGCATTTCAGAAATGCAAAAACTACGTGCGCTGGGTACGAGCCGTAACTGGCGAGGCGCGCACGATTAAAAATGGCAAACCGACTACATATTCAATTTCTCAATTTGAATTCAAGGTTCCGATAACGAGTGACAGGGTGAAAAATTGGTTTGAATCTTGACGAGCTTTGTCGCGAGGCGAGCAGAAAGAAATAGAGCAGTCGCGCGATTGTGCTCTTGTATATAGATAACAGAGTGTCCCGGTTCGTATCAATGGCTGCGTTACAGAACGACATTCCTACGCGAGCAACACGGCCGCGGCCGGGGGCCACGTGAATCGATAAAATCTCTAGAATTTACGGTAAATCCTAGTTAACAACGGGAACGCTTCATAACGCCGAGGTATATCCAGCTCGAGTGCCGTTACGCGTTTTGATTCGACGCGTTCCGCGGCGGTTGCTGTCCGCGTCGCCGCGAAACGGCTATCAGTATTCCCTTGATATTCGCGGCGACGCTCGCCGGCCTGGGGAAACGGCCGAGCGGGCTAACGCGATCGTTTCGTCGTATAATCCCCGTATAAATCACTTTCGGTTTGTAGCAAGTGCAACGAGGGGAGAGATGACGATAGCTGAAAGGTGTCTTGTACGTTGGAGAACGGTCAGGAACGGTTTCCAGAGGAGAACGTGCCCGGGGTGGTTCGAAATCGAAGGCTCAGGGGCTTGAAATTCAAGGGGGCCATTGTTAGAAGACTAGACGAGGACCGGTGGCGAGGGACGGGCGAAGAGCTGGTGGAAAGGTTTAATTAATTTCGAAGACAATCGGCGCTCCTCAAAAGTCGGACAACTTAACTCGGCGCAACAGCTGTGCCTCGTAAGCATATGCGCGCGCGGCGAAAGAACAACGAGAGGGAAGACCATCAGAAGAACCAGTTTCATCTCTTAAACGCTTAATTAAGGTGGCTCGGCAGAGCGAATCGGGGGATACGTGAATCCGAGTGACGCGCGGCAGAGGGAAGAAGATACCTCCCGCTTCCTCCGCGCCGCGGAAGCATATCGATATGCGTGCACACGGGCGAGGGATCGATTGCGCGTGTAAGTGCAGAGCCGTAGGTACCGAACACCGCGCGCGTCTTCTACCTTCCACTCCGCGCATTTCGATTTATCGTTAACGGCTCTATCGCATGCGTGGTCCTCGGACCAGTTTCTCCTTTTATCATGGCCACTCGCGCTCCGCTCTACGTAACCGGGTAGCGGAGTAATTATTGTAAGGGGCATACACGGATACGCGTACAGAGCGCTACGGAATTACTCACTCGCGACAATAACGAGATCGTGCCCGCTAAACGTTGAATCTAACGATTCAGAGCTGGTTGCGTACTTGGGACTCTAAAGCGTAGTCGTTTGGCACGTTTAAAAGGTCGAATCGCAGACGTCGATCGTTTTTGCTCTCTCCTGATTGGTACAAAAAGTAATTTCGGGGGAACGATGGAATAGTAGAGTTGGGCTTAAGGTAGCGATGCAGAAAACAAGCAATGATCTGAAAATGAGTAAATTTAGTTTCAAGATTTTAACTGTTAAAGAAAAGTAGCTCTATTTATATTGAGTATATATTATTTCTTGTGATTGTTTTACAATGCTTTTTAATGGGTTATTTAATAGTGAGTAGTAGGGTAGACCGGGGGTGGTAGTAACACTTTAATTTTGGAACATGGTTATGCATTATTTGATATCGAAATTTTAGGTATTCAATTGTTTCAATGTTTGCTGATAGATATTGTCCAATAATCGACTGCCAAATAGGTAACTTTGTTACGTTATATATTGAATTATTAATAACTTATCTTACTGACTTCAGATCAGTAAAACTTAACCTGTTAATGCTATTTAAATGATGTGCCAATGTTACGATTAGATTTTAGTTAAGATGTAAAAAATAAAATAAAATAAACAAATTTAAGTGTCCATGTATCTTACTGATTTCAAATTAGTAAAACTTCACCTGCTAATGCTATTTATATGATGTGTGTTATTTTACCCCGGTACGGGGTAACATTGGCAAGTTTTTCACATGTATTGAAGAAGAAAAAGGGCAAAAATTTTATGCATTTTGACAGTTGTAGTACAATCACAAAAATTGCAATGTTATGATAGGATACTTAAAGCAAATGTAAACATGTTAATTTTAAATTATATAACAAAATGTTTCAAAAACCTGCCAATGTTCCCCCAGTTTACGGTACAATTAATATTATTTTAATTTCACTTCAGCTTTAATTGTAAGCCAAAAATAGAAGAATGGCTTATTTTTTGTAAAATAAAGATCACAAAAATATGGGATCCATACTGCGTTTAACTAATTTTTTGTCAATTTGAGGGTTCGTAGCATTCTGCATAACTACTTAAGCTAAATTTAGGATTTGCTAACTTGTCTCCTCCTCGTCGTACAATTAAAAAGTAAGCTTTTCCACGCTTTCAACTTACGCTTTCTCGCAAGATCGTCTCAGTCTACACCAACTGTATTACAGGACACCCTGTACGCGGAATATAATATACGGAATGGGAATACCATAATTAGAACCGGGTTAAGCGAATGCTAACCGCTATCCTCCTTATCGGAGTCTCCCTCATCGGATAAGCTGTTCCAGGGGATTCCCATAAACAGCAACACCTGCCAAGCGCATAGGAAACGTTCCGGTGTGCGCGCGCCGTACATGCAACTGCAAACCCGAAGGCGTAAACACTGCTTTATTTCTTATAAGTTAATTCCGTCACTTCTTCGCGGCGTTTTTTCTTTCGCGGCTCCGCATAATTTACCCGCTCCTAATGGAGAAAAATGAGCCTTGCCTGGAGTCCCCAAGCGAGCGAGCGAGCAAGCGAGCAACCGGCCGACCGACCGTGTACAAGATCGTGCGGTTTAAACGATCATTATCGGGTTTTATGACTCAATGAACGTCGAATGTGAAGTGGTCGGTCGAAGCCAGCCATTAATCCTTTCTTACCGAAACTTCCAACTCAACAACTGAACATCACATTTCCGGATAGTTGCATAATTCGCGAAAGATACAGTTCCGTGTGAAATAGTACATTGCGTTACAAGGGAGAGAAGTAAGCGATTCCGACGAGCGTGAAGTTTGTTGCCCGAGCGCAGCAATTCACGCGAGGCGAAATCGCTTCTCTCCCTTGTCACGCACTATATTTTTTTCAACACCTGGATGAAAATGTGTGTTTTTTATAAGCCTGCTGAGCTATTCGCAAAAAAATATGCATTTTCAATTGCTCATTTATTTTTCGTTATCTCGCCACTCCATACATTTTTTATATACCATCTCGTACTTTGTTTTCGATGACAGTTGTAATATACGATAAAACACACATGATCGATAACGATTAGTCGAACAACTGCATCTTCATACCACAGGGTAACGTCAAACTCCAGTTTCCTTGGGAGGAAAGAAAGAAATTGCGAATACGCATGCGCGTAAAGTCTTTTTCCCTTGGGAGAAAGATTTTCCGCGAATACGTCTGAAATTGGTCATTTTGCTCCCGCTCAGCAGGCGTGAAAAAGCACACATTTTCATGCAGGTGTTGAAAAAAAATGTTTCCAGACATCCAGATCGTAAACAATAGAAACAGGTATCAACGAAGAAAAGGACCCACTGTCGATACCCACTCGACTGCCCCCTACGTTCCATAACTCGTTCGTCAGAGCCGTGCATCTGCGCGCAGCAATAATTAACATGATCGCCGAATCGAATCGCGAGCGCAACAGCACCAGCGCCCGTTCGGTGACCGACAGCCACGTCGCGTTCGTCGACGCGATATGAACACAACGGAAACGACGCTGCTCGTCTTTCACGGAGCTTCGCCGCGGTAGTTGTCCCTACGAATTAATGGCTCGCTAGAAGCAGCGCGATATTTATCAAGCTGTTTTGCAAACGTCGCGCACCGACCGGGGCCCCGAATAATTATTCGCGGGAATCGAGGCACAGGTGTGCGTCAGAAGCTCCCAGTGTTGATCGGTCGCGGGGCGAGTGTCTCTCGGTCGTCTGCGAGGAAAGTCGCACGGACGTATGCAAAACGCACTCGCCGCGGCGGATAAGGACGCGAGCGTCGGCAGGTTTCAGTTTCACGCAACGGGGGATCGCGATAAAAATTTCTACGCGAGCCACGCACCTCTTTACCATTTACGCTCCTCACGGTGCGTGGACGCTATCGATGGAACAGATATAATTAGAGGCACCGTTCCGTTACGCGATTCGACTTTTAAAAAACCACCAGCCATCTAGGAGCCGCGCGCGCGCGCACCGCACCCTAATCGGCGACGATCTGTGCGCGGGTGCCCGTTAACGAACCGGTAATTATTAATGTCCAACAAATTGTTTTGTCTACATCTCGGTAATTTATCGCGCGGCCGCGGCGGTTTAATTGCACGCGTTAATCGCTCGCGATCGTATCTGAGCGGCGCCGATATTTTGGAATGTGAGCTGGTTCTTAAATACACGAAAAAAAAGAAGGCGCATTAATTTTTGTAACGGTGAGCGGTTAATCGGACACGCTCTGCTTGCGGTAATATCAATTAATGCGAGCGAAATGAGATTCAGCCGTGTTGGAGGAGCAGATGTCGGATTTGTATGAAAGCTTGTTCTTACAATCGCGCGGCTCTCCTGAATGGTCGATCACAGGTGCCCGCAATGTACTTTTCCGAAAGTTTTCGACAATCTACCGCGAGCCATCTAGCTGTCCGAAGACCCTTTCGAATAAGATACTTTTGCGGATCGCTACTGTTATATCATACATTATTCATCATTTCCCATCCTTTTTAAATTAACGCTGTCACTGGCGAGTGAGCACGCACGCTACCATCCATTATCATCATCTCGCCCGTCTCTTGCTCCGCCAAGCGAAATCAGAGTTCAGGCCTTATAAGGAAGGTGAAAAATAAAAAAAAGAATTAAGAAAGGGTTGGTATTCCGAAGGAGACCGACAGCGGAAGCGTGGGTGTAATAAAGTAATTGAAGATCGCTATGTAAAAGGAAAAAGTGCTCCGTTATAAAAATTGCCGGCGTAAAATGTTTGTCCGTTTAATTATTCGTAACAAGCGCGAAGCAAGTCATACGACGCGGCGCGGCGGAGACGGCGGCCGGCTATTAAGAATCCCCGTGTTGTAGCCAAGAATCGTCGGCGACACCTTGAGTATATTCCGCGGTGTACGATGTAATCTCTGTGTGCCATCGCGACAACCCAGCTTAAACTAGGCACCGTGTATCCCCGATGTCCGGTGCCTCGTACGGTGTTCCCTCTCTCGTTCTCCTTCTCGTTTCTCGCTTCGCTAAGGGAGTGACATCATCAGCCACCTATGTCCACCTCGCGCCCATCCGGCAGTCCAAGCACGTACGTTTCGGACAAAAGGAACATTAAAACAAAAATATTGTCCGTCTGGAGTTGAACTTATAAATCAAACGACGCCCAACAACGGAATCGCCGGGTTCTTCGCTGTTGCCCCGGCTCCATTATCGTCCCCGGAGCCGCGCCGAGCGGCGTTCTTCTGCGCCCACCCAACCCCCTTCGACAAACAGACGACGGACAACCGAGGGACACTTTTCATATACCTATGCCCGTTTAACGTTTAAACTTGAATTTATAAATAATGGCTTAACGAACGGGCGAGTGATCGTTGTCATAATTCAACTTACAAATGAGAGTGGTTTCTTCGTGTCTTATCCGTTGCAAGTCGAATTCATTAATCGATCACGGCCTCGCGATATACTCGCCGCGCTCTCTCCCCGTTCTCGCGTTCCCCGTCGGTTCTTTGCTCTCCCTCTCGTTTTGCTCCGTCTGTCCCCCCCGTATTCTTTCTACCCGCGCCCGTAAATCATCGACGCGAGACGCACTTAATCGTTTTAGCGTAAATGTCGTCCGTTCCTCGATGCCTCGACCCGTAATTTACGATTTACTCGAAACTGGACGCCGAAGCTTTTCCAACTATATAATCCTCCGGGACGAAGCGACCGTTCGATAACCCGTTCCGTTCGGCGCTCGCGTCTCGAATCGCGGACACGCTCGTTCCGGCGCGGTGGTATTTTTTTCGGAGATCGGCGCGGCGGAATTCGTAGTTCGGTCGAAATCGTGACTGCGATGGTGCGCGAGTGTTCCTGGAAACGGGCAGGCACTGAGGCGAGCGGGACGCGCTTCTGGAAACGACGCCGACGGAGCAGTGACCTTCGGGGCGCAAAAAGGTCGAGACTACGTACCGTTACGGACCGTCACTCGGCTAGTTTTACCCATTTTGACGGTTTTTTTTCCTCGCTTTATGACCGGTCGAATTTATGGAAACGGCCGCGGTTAAGGTCGCCCCGTGGACGTTAACTGCCCAGGTAGAGGAGTCGCACAGGTGACGCAATTGCGCTCGACCTTGCTCCAAAAACATTTTCGCACCCTCGCTCTCTACCCCCGAAGCCGGCATGTGCCCTTGCGGCCCCGCAGGCCTCTCGTGCGCGCCTCTTCCTCCGCCACAAAGGAATCCATTGTACTTTCAAACGAACCGATTTAAATATTTTTTGCTATGGTTAAGGTCACCCGTGGCCGACACGGTTTTAGCTTGATCCACGAAGAATGCGCCGCCGCAATTTCAAGGTGGGACAAAACACTGGCCCTGGACCTACGCTCCGCCATAAAAAATCGCGTTGCCAACCGTTTGCCGATTTACGCCGGAGTATCTCGCCCGCTGTAGTTTTTGAACCGTGCAACGCTCGCGCGAATTTACGTCCCCTAATTCGGGATTTATTCTCGTGGATGCAGCGCGACCGGTAAAATTGCGTGCGATCGCGAAGAGGCGTTTCAATTATTGAGCGCGCACGCGCCTGGCAAGGGTTGGGCGGTAAATTGGCGCGAACGAAGCGACGTTGTCTTTGTGAAAATTTGAAGAACGGACACTTTCGACGCTGCGAGCGGAAGGAATAATTTCCGCCTAATTGCGGCGTGTTCGACGAGATTCCGCGGGAACGGAAACGGAGACGTGCGATATTTCAGCGATTTCGAGCGGCCCGTAATGGAGGAGCCGATCGAATGAATTAATTTGCGCTGGGATCGGCAACAATTTGCTCTGGCTCCCGCCCCCCTCGGAAAAATATCGTAGGATACCGGTTCGGCCGAGGAGTTGAAAACTGCTTCGAAAATTAATAGTCGGCCATTAATTCGAAATACCTACTCGCCGCGTGTGATACATACGCAGTTTAACCACCCGATCATTAATTTACTTACTTTATGTAACAGGCTGGCGGGCCTCGACGAGCATATTTCTTGCGCGAAATTATATCAGCCGGCTAAAGAGGCTCGGGGAAACTGCTTGTCACCGTGGTAGCCGCGGTTACATTTATCGGCGTCGCAAACAAAATGCTCAAAACTGTATATTTAGCGGGCGTAATAAATTTGAAATATCGCCCTGCTGAGGAACGCGCTTCACGCTTCCGTGGAACGATTCCGCGCTTCTAGGAGACAAAGTTACATTGTGATCCGATGTTTAAGAGCGACGTGAAGCGCACGTGGAGGGATCCGACGGCAGCCATAACACCCAGACGTCCCAACGAGCGCGAATTCCCTTACAGTAGCCCCTCACAAACTATTTATTCCACCGATTCTCGTGACAGATTGCCCTTTGCTTGTGAACCTCCCTCATTCCCAAGACTCATTTTCAACCCTTTGCACTCCGAGTATTACTTTCCAACAAACTGGAAGGTATCCTAATTCACAGAAGCCAAGGGGAACATTTGATCTCGCAGAAGCATTTCTCCGATTTTCAGCGGCGATCCAATCGTCAAAAAGAAGTGATGAGTAGAAACTTCAGATAAGAGGATTAATTGCTTGTAAGTAGAGGAAAAAAAGGGACGCGTTAGTTGTTCGACGAAAGGAAGTCGAGTAAAGATAAGCGAAACTTGCTGAGACGAATGTTTTAAAAAAGGCAACGTACTGGAATATTTACATTTAATCTATACCTATATAATTGCTCTACTATTATTCTTTTTAGTATTCTGTACTGAGTGTGCACAGCATCTGGTACAGATATTTTCGGCGAATTCTCTCCCCCTCTGTTCTTTTCCCTCGGGGAAAATTAGTTTTCGAAGAAACTCGTTTAATCACGCGTGATTTACAGAAACGTCGACTGGGACGGTATAAAAATTGAAATTACGAGTCACGGACGAAAGGATCATTGCTTGGCTCGATAATTAAGAGCACGCGCAGGACGCGTCATTCGGTGTGCAGCAAGTGATATAGGGTGTCCGTGTTTGAGTTATTGAATTCAATAGGAATACGCGGATTCCCCGCGGCCGACTGGAAGATTGGACGAATTTATGCGAGCAATGCGCTCGGTGCGCCCCACCCATTTAAAAATACTATCTAGGTGGCCATTTGTCAGGCTTAACTGTGTCTTGAAACCGTTCCTTTTTATTGAATAACGTATAACACCTGCGAAAACACTTGATTCACGTTCAGCGGTATATATCGCCGTGCCGCGGGTATTAAATCTGCGGAAATTTAGGAAGATACGCCGCAAATGGGAGCAGAAAAACTATTCCTGCTTCCTGGCCGAGATGATTGTGCTAAAAACGGCCTAAACAAATTGTGTCCGCCTCGAATCAACAGAAGCTCTAATGAAAAGGAGGAAAACAGGCGATTCGAGTATTTCTAGTCAAACAACAAGAAAAAAGATAGGCGTCACAGAGAAACCAAGTTGTTATTTAGATACCCAGGCAACTGAAAATAGTGCGAATATGCATTGTTAGGAAGTTCAAAGTAACGAAGCGTAAATAGAAGAGGAGAAACTAAACAACATTACTCATTTATTTAATCGCTAAGGAAAGCTTCAATTGAATAGATAGGCACGATCGTTCGTCAATAAATCGTGATACAAGGGGTTAATAGTACTTCCATTATGAACGACCTTTTATTCTCATATTCTCTCTTTTAGTCTCTCGACTAACGCGACTAAAACAACAGCGATTCGAACAGCAGACGATCTCCATAACACCGCCGCCGTTTTCCGAAATCGGGACTTAGAATGGCCCACTTTACGCTGAGGTTTCTGAGGCAGCGATAGTTGACCGAGGGTGTAATCTTTGGTACCACCAGTCTCTGATAAAGCGTCCGCGCGCAATCTCGGCCAGAGTTGATCCAAGAGGTCGCGAGGCCCTTCATCATCCCAAGGTCGGGTTTGTTAAGTTTTGGGCATGACTTATCTCACGACCGCGGGCACTCAGCCCGCTTGCGGGGGTTGCGACCGCGATAGAAGGGGCAGAAACGAGAGAGAAAGAGAAGCACTTGCGTGTGGCTCTGTGCGCGTTCCAGGGGACGGAGGATGATCTTGAACGTAAATGGAAGTTGAAGCGCGAGAGGAAGGACGGTGGAGCGGCTGTTCAGAAAGGGGTGGAAAGCCCGCTGGCTCGGTAAGGTGTTGCAGAAGAGTCGGGACAGGGTTGGAGGAGCCGGCGCGGCGGGGAGGTGAGAGGGCAAGAGGCATCGGGTGACGTCGCGACGCCCCGGGCTCTCCGAGCAAGTTCTCGAAAGTGTCGGCTAAACTGATATGAGAAATGGTCGCTTCGTGCTGCCCGTAGGGGATGAAGGAACTCGACTCCACCTATACGTTACACAGTTGGGAAACGTTCAGGCACCTCGTGCGTTTCTAACCCCCGTTATGCCCCATACGATATTCGCGGCGATACACCCCGATCGAACGGGTAACCGTCTCACGCTTTCGCGAACGATACGGGCGCGGATTTATCGCGCGGCTCGTCTACAACCACGCACCCAAGCGCTCTGAGCGCACGAAACACGCTGAAACTGGGAACTATGTGTCCCCTAATTCCAGAAGTAAGTAGTTGAACGGGGGCGAGACAGTTGACGGTGGCCACTCTACCTACTCTGGACACTGGTACCACATTTCGTGGGAGAACCAGCGAATTGTGCCGCTGGGACGTCGCGTCGTCTAGGGAGGCAAAAAAGTATCGCGTTGTCACTTTGACAAACTAATTATGCCCGCCTGTTAGGGGACTGGGAGCCGTGCAATCATCTCGCGCGGTCGCTACGGGGCGGCATATATTTTAACAGGGTCGGTGAATTAATTCAGAACTATAGTTTAATCCAGTTGCAAGTGTTGCTCGAGTTGCAGTCTCTGCGTGGCGAAACGGCGCGCCAAAATTTTCCGAGCACGTTTCCAACGAACAAGACTCGCAAGATACGTCGGAAAAGCTCGGGCAGAAGTCGAAACTCGAGAGTATCGTTTAACAAACTGCTAATTAAATCAAGAAATTTAATTACAGATGTGAATTCTTGGAGAAAGATTGCGAAATAGCTCCGGACGATCGAACGAAAGGCTAGAATGAATTGTCGCTTGCCACAACTTTAAGGGATGCTTTATAAACGCGCGAAAGGGGTTCGAAAGTGTTTGAGCGGGAAGTAGAGGCCGAAGAAGAAAGTCGAAAGAGGGGTTGCGCCGGAGGAGAGAGGGGAAAAGGAACGCTTATCACTGGCTGCAGCCGCACCGACCGTCGGATCCTTATTTATGGTCCCCGTCAGGCGTCGGTGCGGTACACACCACCTATTTTATCCTCGGGCCTCGCGATACCGAACTCACTTTATTTTCGGCTAGGTTTCCCCATTTTCCCGGGGAAAATCGAAGGTAGACCGTGGAACGCGATCGATTCTAGTGGTGGAACGATGCATTAAGAGCGAAGAGATTAGGGGCATCGTGGGAGGCAGTCTAGCTTTCTCTGTCGCGAGGCTTGGGCACGCTCGTGGCGCGAATTATCGCGTGTAACAGTATAACGTAGATAGGTGAGACATGCTCGTAAAAGTCTCGGAAGAGCCAGTGGACGAGATTAGACCGAAGAAGCCGTTAACGCGAGCCAAGAAGAGTGGCAACTATTAGGTTCGAGTGGTTGATTATTTAGCATTTGGCACGAGTCCTGAGAACGCTCGCGGATCCCTCGTCAGATAGACGCCTATTACGTTTATCGCGGTACGTTATTATGCCGTACGCGCGATGCGTTTACCAGCGTATCACGTCCTGGCCGGTTATAGTTCTTCATTAACGCCGACCGTAAAACACCGGTTTGACAGAACGAGATACAAGGAAAATTGATGCACGCTCCCTGGCCCGAGATTAATTCCGTAATTGATATCTATACCGGTACGTGCAAGCGTACCCGCCGCGGGAAAAAGAAATATCGTTGCGTTTATCGGCGATCGCGAGAGAGCCACTTCATGGCGTACGTTCACGCGAACCACGTGCACGCATTTGTTCGCCCTCGCCGGGAGTCGGGCGAAACGACCAAGAGGACTCGCGATACTTGTCGCGAACACGAACCAGAATGCCCTGTCGCTGGATTTTAAGTCAGAATCACGATCCCAGCGTGTCGCTGTTGACAGATAGCGAGTAGTTTACTCGCGACGTCTTCAATCATCCGAGCATGTGCACTGGGACAACGTTTTGGCGGGAGAGAATTTTTCGCGACGACACCGACGAACGGTCGTTAAGAACGTTCTGTAACGTTCGTTTGACACGCGCTCGATGGAACCACGCAGGATGGCCGCGATGTCGCGCGATTCCCGACGCTCTGGCGAGCGATCGGTGAGAAATAAAAGGAAGTGTGAACGATGGACTTACCCGTAGCGGCCGGTGGAAAGATTCAACGAAAGCAAGGCGTCGTGTGCGGAAGGGTGGCCCGCGGTGGTTTCTTGTAGCTCATGATAGCGGTGATTCAGACTGTGATCGGTAGTTGCATCCGGAAGTCTGTAGCGATGACTGACTGGTCCGAAATGTTGCCGGGTAAAGGTTGTCCGAACGGTGCGAGGGTGGAATCGAGGGAGACCGTTCCGCGCGCGGAGGAACGATTTCCCGGGGCCGATACGCGCGTGTTTCTCGTACGTAGTGCGGCGAGGAATAAAAAGGGGACCGAGACGAGCACGATCGAGACTCGCCCGCGAAGAAACCGACGGTGTGTATCTCGGTGGAACCCACGGATTAGAGCCGCGCGTCAAGCCGAAGGCTCTGATCCACCTCCTCGCGCGTGTTTCGCGGAAGGCTCGGTTCGACGTCGGACGCTCGCTCGCTCGCTCGGGTGACGCTCTCTCGCGGGCCAAAGCAAACTTGTCGGATGGCAATACGTGAGTTAAATGTTCACCGCGGATGGTTTACGGCCCGATAGTCCCCACCTCGTACCGCCACGCGGCGCTGCCTCCGTTCTCTCTCTCTCTCCGTGCCTCTGCCTCGCTCCTTCCATACTCCGTCCTTCTCCAACCACCTAGAACATTCCCCCGAGTGTCTCTGTTGCTGACACGCGTTCTCTCTTTCCCGCACGCCCGGCATTCTCTCGACGGTCTCGACCACGCGCGTTCGCTTCCCGTCTCAGTCTGTTCCACGGCCCCTCGAGCTTTCCCCCGGCACCGCACTCCGGCCCGACTGTCCTGCGGCCAGTGCAAAGGCGGGGAATCCGGGCCGAGGCGAGGGAGCGAGAGGGAATTAGCGACAGAGAGAAAAGTGAGCGCGAAGGGAGAGCGCGCGATTCGGGGGACGCGCGATCAAGACGGAGACGAACGATCCCACGCACACAAGCGGCTGAACCGCGCACGGACGAGACGGGGATTTATATGCAAGGGCGTTGTTAATGGCGGGAGGGGGTACGGCGTAGGGTATAGGCCTGTTGTCTCTTTCTCCGCCGAATGCTGCTCCCTCTCTTCCCGGCTTCTCTAACCTCGTTCCTCTTTCCTTCCACTATCCGTCTCGTCTTCGTCGTTTTTGGTCTATCCTTATTTACGAGAACCACATAGGCATTCGCGTCTTCTTCCTTCGTGCGATCGCGCGCTTTCGCTCCCTCGCGAGGGGGATACCTTCGACGCTTCTCTGTCTTCTCTCCCCCTCCCTGTTCCGTGTTTCTCATCTCGCTCGCGCGCGCTCTCTCTGTTTTTCGCTCGCTGGCAGACTCCAAGCACTCACGAGGATGGCCACGATGACGTAACGGAGCACGTGACTATCCAACCAGCCAATGGAACGAGAACGGTTTGAATCTCGCGGGCAGACGAGACCCCACCTAGTGGCCCACCTTCAGGCCTGGTTATCATCGCATGCACATGCAGGATTGAGCCATTACCTGGTGCTTGGCGTTATAGGTATAATTATATAGCGTCGCGATACACATCGAGTAATGGTGATTTGTGGCCGCTCCTCCGCACACATGCTCGGTTCTCTGTGCAACCACGTGGTGGCCGCACCGCGTACCCCTCCGTAACTCCCTCCACCACTCTCTCCTCTCCCTTACTCTCCCGCTACCGGAGACCCCGGTCTGCCACTGCGCGAATTATCGACGCGCAAGGAGTATGCGAATTTAATTACTCCCTTATCTCTTTCGGCTTTCCTGTTTTCACGCAGCCGCCTCACGTCGCTGGACCTGCTCCTCCCGTCATCTTTTTTTCCTCGTCGCTTCTTTCTTCTCGTTCTTTTTTTCGGGCTTTTTTAATTGCACGGGTCCCCGGCGAGCATCGAGAGATAAATGGAGATTTGTTAATCGAGAAATTAACAGGCTTCCTTCGAACAGTGGAATACAGATGCTTCGTCATACTTTGGAAAGTATCGCGCGGTTCAACGCGATTCCTCCACTTTGTGATCTTACACGTGATTCCACAAAGTAGATATGTATAGGCAGCAACCGTTATCGGACACTGACGATCGTTGGTTAATTATAGTGGAATTCCAACTCCACCACAACCATATTGCACGTTTGTTGGGATACGATAGGAATTATACACTATGGACCACAGTCAAATAGTACCTGTCACGCGGAACAGAGCTCAATTCGCCAGGACAACGCAAAGTCCCACATTATTTCAGTATAAAACTGAATATTCAATGAAGCTATATTATTATTGTTGTTATTATTATTATTATTCGTCTTTATTACTCAGTAAATATAAAAAGAAAGGAACCAGTAGATAATACATTAAGGCAGATCGAAGTAAAGGACCAGAAAGCCTAACCGTAACTGCAAAAAAAAATCTAAAATTATAACTACTATAACTATTATAAAAATCTAAAATTATAACTAAAATTATAACCTGGAGGTAGGAAAGTGAAATTAACAGTACATTAACCCTCTAGTGCATACGCCTGCCTTAGGGCGGGCACCTGTTTAATCCAGGAATTGGGAATTTCAGTTGCCAGCCCTAAAGTAATGTCACAGCGCCCATATTGGCCTAAGAAACATGTCAATCTGAGTTTTCAATTTGACAGAAATCTAGTTTGAAGTTCATTTTTGAGCTACGCACGCTGCGAAATTTATTATTATTATTATTATTTCCTCCAAATTGAAAACAGACATCGGATTTGGTCTTTTCATCTCCAAATTAGAGTAGTCTAATTTTTCCAACTGAATTAAAAATCTATGCACTAGAGGGTTAAGAGCAGCGTATTAAATTAATATCTGCGTATTCGTTGAGCTTCTTGCAATTCCTTTTTCGCGAGTTCTACCCTTCGAAAGCCAGTAGCAAAAGTCATCCTACTTCAAAGCAAGCATCATTGGCGCGCTCGTAATTCCACAGTAAATTCTTTCCGCGAGGAAGAAAGCACGGCAGTTGTAAGTCGCTTCGACAGGCCGGTGATAACTCAGAAAGTCAATTCGTACGTCGTCGCATTAATTCGAATTCGTCGGGAGAATGAACTCGCCGCGGAATTGTGTTTCGCTACGCGGCCAATCCCACTTCTGGCAAATTTAAATCGAGCCTCAACCTACTCGCAAGCGAATTTAGAGGCGGGGATATACCTACCCTGGGTTGATGGCGCGCGCGCGCGCACGCGAGTAACCGAGCAGACCGATTGTATATCATCCGACGTTCGTTCGTCAGCGTGCTGAAGAATTTAAAGCGGCCACCGCCTGATCCTGCTCCTCCTGGCCCTCTCCCTGCCCTGGCAATGAACAATTTTGAAGAAGATACCGTTATTATGGCGCATGACGCAACGAATGGTATCGACAAGCCCGATGTATTGGCCGATAAATAATGTTGCGACGTAAAATCAATGAATCGGTGCCCAGTCTCCTTTTCCGTTTCGCGTATTTGTTTTGCCGGACAATATTAGCTCCGAAAAAGTCCGCAAAAACACGCGAACACGCGAAATAAATATAAACGGGCGCGCGGGCAAAAAAGTTCGCGGCGAAGATATATTACGGAGCCTTTTATTAGTCCCTACCGAATTACACGGGACTATTGCTCTCTCCGCCGCGTCACAATTTCTACCGTGCACCTGGTCTACCCTCTATCCGTCAAAAGTTTATTTACATCTGAAATACACACTTAATCGGTTCACTGAAAAATATCTGCATAGGTAGGAGTCGTTTAAATATACCTTCCCAATCAGTGACGCATCCAGAGGGGTGCCAAGGAGCCCTAGCACCCCCAGGAAGGGGTTTTGCAATAAGAAAATTGAACTTTATTCTTTAAATAAATTTTTACATTCACCTAAAGAATTTTATTAAATTTGCGTAATAATATTTTTATCCGTTCAACTCGGCTCCTAATTAGCTTTAATAAACTTTAAATAAACTAAGTAAATATCCACATTATTTACGTTACATCTTTAATCGCTCTATAATTTGATACCTCTACAAATATTTTAATCCCATCGATAACATATGGTGATTTCTAAAGTTCGGGTGGCGCGGTGGCCACGTGGTTTCCGGAATGTTTCCAGCGGCGGCTTAGGTTGGGTTAGAAGGTCTAGGTACGTGTTCGTAGTTTGACGGAATGTTATTGCGGCCATAATCGCAGGCGCCAACAGGTGCGAGCTTGCACAAGCCTACACGCGAATGTATACGTAAGCTCGTAGGAGTGTATCGGTGAGCCGTGTATACCTATATTACCGCCATAGGGCAATAAAGACCCCATCCCTATAATCTATGGCGGAAACAATAACTAAACAGGCCGGCGGAGCCGGCCAACCAGTGCTGACCCACTACGAGTCGTTCGTAATGCTAATGGCCGCACGGTTGTCAATATTTTGACAGGAAATTAAGATGTGTCGGTTTCACCTCGATGACCAGACCGTTTAACACCCTTCCTCGCTTTCCAACTCACCCCTCGAACTTGTAGGACTCAACGGTTTATCCAGTGTTCTTATAAATCCTCATTTCATCACACGTACAATTTCCCAAGGATACCAGTGAAGTAAAAGTGTACATATCGGTGCACAAACAGCGAAAGAGTTACATAAGACGCAGCATCGATCAATGGCGGCGCACAGAATGTTTCAAGCCTCGGCGTGGAAGGCGAAGTTACATCGCAGCTGAACTTTCCAGCCCGGAAGCTTGATTAATGTTGCGCACGGAAGACTGCGAACGGCACATAACGAAATAATATTTCCGGCAACATCGCGGAAACACCTCGAGCCGCGTTTTCCTTTCAAATGTATCGCATGCGCTTCCGCGGCGAGAGAGATGCGCCGAGTGTCACCGCGTGAAAGTCAATGTCGCGTTTATGCGGCCCCGAGACGCGTGGATTTTCATTCCCGATCGATCGTCCGTCAACGTGCACGTCGAATGTTGATCACCGGCTTCCACCGAAGTCGCGGCGCCCATAATTTTCGATCGGTATGATTGCCAGGCGAGTTATAAATTATTGAAGCAGTACGACTGCAGGTGAATTACTTTCAAAATTTCTTGCATCGAGAAACGTTTTTTTGGGAGCGGAATAATATTTAATATACATTTACCGATCCCTGACAGAATGATTTCGGCGCAAAAGCTTCGAATGGGACGAGATAAAGATATGGGCGCGAATTTAAAAGCTTGAAAAGTTAGTTGGTGTGTAAGAGGGTGTAGTTTGCCACTGACCCACTTGGACGGACCCTCTAATGTATATTAATAGCGGGATCGTGGCACCTAACGGATAATACCTCTCATTCTTGGGATTCCCGGGTATCGTCGGGCGTCAAAAAAGGAGCCGGCCCCGGAAGTTCCTAATTTTCAGGAGAAATACGTTTAGCCGGGGCGCGCGGATGGTTTACGATGGTTCCGCGATGCAATGGCACTCTTGCAACAGCCCCGAACGCTCGGGGACGCGCGTTTCTACACGTTCGCAGTGTCCGTACGTGTACGGTGTGTATGTATAGAGGAGGATGCGACGTATCTCCTGCCTCGATCTACTTCCTTATCGCAGCGAAATTGTCCTGCTCGCCGTGGCAGGTCCCCGGTCTCTTCCTTCCCCGAGACCAAGGGAGCGGGTAGCAAGGGCCGCGGGGCTAGGGGGAGGAGGGAAGGGGGTGGGAGAGACCGTACATTACTGCACGCGAAAAAAGACCATCCACAGGACGTTTAATTTCCGAAGCCTTTCCGCCAGCTCCATTCAAGGCGTCCGTGAATCCACGGCCAGGGCATGAATCCCGTCATTCAGCTGCCTCCCCACGCTACCACCCCTTCCCACCTCTCTTGCCCTCTTCAGACTTACAGCTGCGGGGCACGACGGTGAAAAGCGTGGTCGCGGGCAATCTTCCCTCCGATACCCACTTCAACCCTCTCCCCCACCATAGAAAATCTCGCTGCAACGGAGGACGAGCGCGCTAAAGCGGGATAGAGGAGATACGCCGGTTTGCAGTTCTTTGTCGGCCTTGAGTGATGCTCGCCCTTCCGCGTGCCCTATGATTAAACTATTCCTAGATGAACCGATGGACAAATGTAGGGTAAATGCAGGTAATATGGAACTTTGTCAAATTTCGATAACGAAGAAACAAAGCAGGAATAAATTCCAAAAATGATGTATATTTATTTATATCTTTTACTTAATAGATCTTCATTTTTAGTAAAAAAAAAGTAAAGATTTTTTTAGTTTTCTTTACAAATTTCCTAGGGGTTCCATATTAGGACCCATTTTTTGAACGGCCGATTTTCACTCTTTTTAGTTTTTTATTATAATTGTGAAACCATTGAATTTTTTTACATTTGACTATGTAAATATTATTTTGCATTAGTTACTTCGTCCCCTCATGTCAGTTTTATTAAAAAACAAAAATTCCCCTGCTTTTGACAAGCTTTTGAAATCAAGTGTTCCATATTACCTGCCTTTACTCTAGTGATATTCTTTCATAATCCTGTTCTGCACAAATCTGGCGTGATGCATTTGTAGGTATTGTAATGCTATTATTATTCGCACTGTTATACTATGAACAATAGTGAGATTGCTATAGTTTCAAAAGCAGAAATGGCAACCGAAGGCCATACTATACGAGGGGATATTTTTATATTATGCAGCGGGGGCCAGAGAGGGGAGTTGAAGAAACCGATTATTTTTAAAAACTAACCTTTATTAAGTTTATACTAACAAAGTGAATATTTTTGTGGCGAGCGGAATGCGTCCTAGCAAGTTCTAGCAGCGAAGGTCAAGCAATCCGCCGCGCGTAAGCTAGCGCGTCAAAACAAACGCGCGACCTTTCTTCGCCCTAGCGGTGAGTCTTTTCGAACCTGACGTGAGGTGCCAAGCGTGGCCCAGGCAGCTTGTAAATAAATAGTCTGACGAGAGTGATCGAGAAAACCACATCGATATTCGAATAAACTGTTATATTATTTAGACCTATCGTGTCGTTATTTTACCCGTTATTTTAATTTTAAATTCTTAATTAAATTGGCGCTATAAAATGCGTTCAATCAAGCAACTAATCGACGCCTGTGAGCTTGACCCTTTCTCAAAGTCACCCCTCTCCCTCCTGGAAAAAAGTCTGCGGACGTCCTTGGTTTTTGTATTAAATAAATTTAATTTATCGATGCGAGACAATATCTGGAAAGAACAGCGGACAATTTTAAAACTCGAATGGTAATTTCCACCTGCACGCATTCGAGCCGTTGCCCTCGGTCGATTTACGATATCGTTATCTCTCGGGAGTTAATTTCTCACGAAAACACGATTAATTTGTTCACCTGTGTTCCCGGATCTTATCTCGCCGTCTTTATCCGGCGAGGCGTCGCTGCTTTCACCGTGATCTCATCGGGGCACCGTGAACGGGGCCGAGTTTTGTATCGCGTGAATTCGCGACACGTTGCGCGCTATGTAGTTTCCCCAGTCGGAAGCTCATCGGGGATGCCGCCTAAGTGGCCAGGGCGCATAAATCTTCGACTAATTCGGTAAACAGCGAACGTCTTGGACCCCCCGCGGCGGACTGCTGCGTTAAACAGCCCGTAAAGAAAACGCGACAACAATTATTCCCCTTTGTGCCGACGCCTGTACGCGCAATCAAGCTAATCCTGTGGAGCGACAGCCAAGGCTTAGGTCCCCTCCGGCGAACACGCCGGCATATTTGTCAGGGGTTGTTACTTAAAGAAGTGGAGTTCCGAGCCGTAGAAGCTGTTCTTCTTCCAACGATACAATTCAGAAGAAAGGGATGTAGGTGAGTTATTTGATTGAATAATAGGTAATTTAGCAGATCAATTCCATAAATACATATATTGAACTCAGTGCACACTCAAGATTTAGTCTTAAGGGAGCCGAGTTGAACGGATAAAAATATTTTTAAGAACAATTTATTTAATGCATTTTCATTTAATATAAATTCAATAAAATTTATTATCGCTTAGGTTTCTAATATTGTCACTCGTTATATATCGCAAGGCAAGCAATAAAATTTATCATGAACTGAATTAGTAGGTAACTAAGTAGGGAAGAGTGGGGTAAAACGGTGCACTTAACTTTGGAGGGTGATAATATAAAATCGGAAGGAGAAAAAGACACAGGACTTCCACTTTGAACCTAATCCTAATAAAAAAATTGATAAAAAAACACATGTAGCCAGAAATAATAAAAACACGTGTGAAAATAACTTTAAAAACTAACACATATACATGAATTAATCAATATTTCTTGAGTAGGCGGTATTAGGTATCCGTTTTTGCACTCCATTTTTGCATGTTTTAGGTATGTCTATTAGTCCTAATTAAAAAATTGTATGTTTCAACGAATCTAACTTATGCTATATACATGAAACATGAATTATTTCTCCTTGCTTTGAAATAAATTGCATCCTATAAAAATATAAATTTAGATACCGATATCCTACTTTGGTGATTACAAAAATTTATTTATTGAATAAAATCCACTTTTCTTTTCTTTTTACTAAGCTCCTTCTGTGGGGGTGCCAAGCAGAGAAGGGAAAAATTTTTATTTGAATAAAATTTCGTGTACCGAATGAAACTCGGGTTAACAAACGAACGACGAATAATTTTTTTAACTTTTACTTATTACTCAAAATTGTATTTAAATAAAAATTTTGCCCATCTCTGCACAATGAAAATACATATTGAACATAGGTATTCTGTTTCGATAATATCTTGTGAGGAGAGTCAAGTTCAAAGGTAACGGAAACGATAAAACATTGACGTTTAAAGCATCCCTTAGGAAACCATGCAGGCAGTCAGACTCGTATAGAACCAGATAAAACCCGGGACCGTAGCATATTTATTTTCCGTGCCATTTAATAGCCGGCTCGCCGCGACAAGACAATCATACGAGTTTGGAAAATCGTCGAGCTAACTTAACGGCGCTATAAAATCCGGCTCCTGGAGGGCACGCGCGTATCCCACATCCCCGTAGCGTCGCGTCGCGTCGTCGGTGCCACCCCACGCCCGGACTTACCCTCTGGCACGCGGGTGCTCCGGCAACGGGACGATCCGGGGACACTCCTTCCGCCACGTATATTCTCATTTGGCCGGCGTGTTTTACAACTCGACTCTCGTTTCACGACCGCTAAACGTGATGGATGCCTAGAAGTTGCACGGGCCCGCAAATCATAACCGGCTGAGCGTGCACGCGCGTGCTCACGTCGGGGCAACCAGCTCGCTCCGCTCGCCGGCTCGTTATTCGGTGAAATATATCGCGTTACGCAGTTACGCAAGCGAGTACAACGCTTCCGCGTTTGAGATATCGCAGCGCGGAATGCACGCGCGCCGATTAATTAAACCGCGGCAAAAATGCACCGACTTCCAGCGTCGCGGGTCCAACAAGCTCGCGAAATTTTCGCGCGACGAAGATTGGGGGGCAGAGAGGCCATCTGGGCCCGGAGCGGGGTTCGCGCTAGAAATATCGAATGACGCCGCGGAAGAAAGTAAGATTTGTGGCGGTGTACGTTTCAGGAGGACGCTCGGGCCTCTCGGAACCCGGCCAGAGGATGAATTATTATTATTATTATTAAACGTCTTTATTGCATAACAAGCAGAGGACAACAGAGAGAATATAAGAAAAACGACAAAAAGCAAAGGCGAAGTTCAGTCCGAGACTGTTTTACAACTTAACCTAAGACGGTAACTTAACCTAGTTCTAAAAATACAGAGAAAGAAAAGAAAAATAAGAAAGGAAGACAGGATATATTAACCTAGGCTGATATAATATAAAAACCATAACCAAGACTTAGAATAAAGCAGGAAAATTAAATATAGACGAGTACACAGAAAACAGAAAACAGAACATACCGCACAGTGGGCTAAGAATCACTATAAGGGGTGAAGCAACAGAGAAGATTTACACGCACATCGGAAGGAGGAGAGAGTCGGAAGAGCGCGAATTTCAGGAATTGTTTCTGTTAACCCGTCTGTTTCTACTGTTTAACGCGAATTAACAGTTCGCCGTCGATCGGGAAAGTTTGACGACGCGAGGGGGTTGCAGGCCGTAATCCGTGGCGCGCGGCTGATTTATCGGCCAGATAAATATGACTGCTACGGCCTCTGGAACTTCCCTTCGACGAATTTCGATATTAGATAAAGAAGAGGGAGAAGAAGTTTGATCGTGAATCACGTCTGGCGGGGGGCGGGAGGTGGAGGGAGGATTTTTGCAAGGATTCGTGTATCGTTGGCCGAACGCGCAAGCACGAGGTCGCTTACGTTCGAACGTCGAAGGATTTGCCTGTTGTTTACAACGGGCCGAGTAAAGTTTACGCGGTCGAGATAAATTCTCGCGGCAAGGTGGCTGCGGGTGCTCCGAACACCGTCAGGATCAGCGAGATCCCTAATGAATCTGGCCGAAGGACCCTGCGGGAGTTGGCCCCTCCACTTTTGAGCGGGTGCAGCGAACTTTAGCGCGGTACCTCGGTCTCGCGGTAGCTAAGACTTGGTTTCGAGTTTCCAACGAGCCGGGGATACCTTACAAGGTATCGTTCCACCTTCCACCAACTTACGACCGTTTGCAATTACCTACACTTATAACTACGTACGAAAGCTACGGATTCTCTGCGGTGCCCGCAGTCCACCGCCGCGTTCCATCCGCCCAAGTATTCGCCAAGTTACTGTTATTCTTGCAAAACTCAAGACGCGTAAATAACGCGGACAGCAGTTGGACACGGCCGAGCGTGGTTTAAGGGGACGAAGTAACCCCTCGCCGATAGGGGGAAGAACTAGCTTTGCTGCGCGCACTTCCTGCTCGGAAACTATTCATAGTAAAGGATCTGCGTCTGTACACGGAATGTCTCGCCTCGCAGAAATAGGTAGGTATCTGTGCGAAATTATAAACAAATGACATATTTAAATAGTTATCATTCGCCGTGACCTGAACAGGTTATCCGGTCTTCATTTCTCTTGACACTTTCGTCGTCAATGTGGAGGTTAGATTAACCCACCTCAGAAACCAAATTTCAACTATTCATAATTATCTTAATAGGTAGGGTAAACCAACCAGTGAATGACCGAATTGTTGAATGAGAAGCCCAGTAAATGACCGCATACTTTTATTAAGAATCGTACTTATTAATGTTTGTTTAATACGCACAACTAAAAATATGGGATATTAAACGTGCAACTACACTCCATTTATAAACATATAGTAATTTTTAAATTTATAATTGACATTTTTTGCCGAATGGTCATTCACTGGTATGCGGTCAATTACTGGTTGGTTTACCCTATATAAAACAAAAAGTGTGTGTTTGTCTGTCGCCTAAAAACTTTTGAACGGTAAACTCAGGGATCACACAATGTGTCCCATGCCTAACTAATCCAGATGAATGTGACTATTTTCACAAAAAGAAATAAATTATTTTTTATAAAATTAGAATCTAAATTTCGGGCGAAGCCGAATAGTAAAGTATCAAATCAATAATATTATTGCAATTGGAGAATGAAAAATTATTTACATAAAAAATCGTCTAAATATATTGGCTAAATAAATATATTAAACCTAACCACTGTTATTATCCCGTTCACTCACAGGGGTACCCCTGTTCATTCACTAGAAATTTATGTTCACTCACTGGTCATTGGCCCATTTTTTATTTAATCCTCTGCCAGACCTTTAATGAAAGTTCTAACTATCAAACATTGCTAGAATTGTGTTCCGGGATGTCTGACTTCAGTAATAAAACAGCTCGTTTACAGAAATAACAATTTTTGATTACTAATTTTAAGAGACACGCAGCTTAAGAGTTCACTCACTGGACAGGTCACCCTAGTCAGAAGATAAGCGATCCAAAATATCCAAAACTCAGTCAAGTTTGCTGCGAGATTGTAGTTTGAGTTTGGAAGCGACACGGTTGAGCGGGTGGTGTAAGCGCGCGATAATAGCCAGCGGGCAGAGTAACTTTTGCCGCATTTTGTCGTGCACGGTGAGAGCAGTAATAGTTACATATTCTCGTTGACCAGGTCCATTTCGACCATGATGGCCGCGATATACGGTCGCGTTACGGTTCACCGAACGATTTGACGCCGAGAGGCAGAGTCTCCGTGGTCCGGCCGCGGATGCGACCGCGGCCAGACGTTAATATGCGTTCTGCCTCGTGACTGTTAATCTCCTCGAAGCTGGTCACGGTCGCTTTACTTTTACGCGACCGTCTGGCGAGAAGTTTGAGCGACGAGAGAAGAAGCAAAACGAGCCCGCGATCCTTGGCTCTAGGGGACCTTACCATCTCGGGAACATCACAGACGCTTCGGGTGCAATTGATTCGTTCGTTATCCATCTGTCGGAAGGAATCGCTGTAGTCCCGTTGACGCGTTGATCGGGACCGGTTCGCGATCGCGGAAAAGCAAGCGGACCGGTGCAAAACAACGGGGGTAATTTCGTTTGCACGGGTTCCCGGCTGGAGCGACACCGTAGCGGCGCGGAATAATAGGCCGCCGCCGCCGATAGATCAATTCGAAAATGCCGAGTTAATGATTAGCTCGCTCGGTTCTTGGCAATTTATCGGCAAATGCCGGAGCTCCGGTGCCGGGAGTGACTTCGATAGTTAATTCACAGATAAGCACGCATTGAAAATGACGGATCGGCCGCGCACGGGCGGCGAACGAGCGCTCAAGAGAATTTCTCGCGCATAAATAAAGGTGGCGGCCCGTGGAATCGTGGGCCTCGCGAGGTGCCGCGGCCACCGCCGCCGCCGACGACGACGAGGACGACGTCATCGTCGTTTCGCCGTGCGATACATAGGTAGGTGGATAGTGCCATATATATATATGTATATATATTCCAGGACTTTGGCCATGGAGAGTCTTCAACCCCCTTTCTCTCCTCCCACTCGCGAGAGAAGACACGGTCGAGCACGGCGAGAGATAGCACGGCGAGAAGGGAAGGCGAAAGGCAAAGAAGATCAGGGACGCCGGGGCGAAAAACAGAGAAAGAGTATAAAGTTCTCTGGACACACGGGCCCCGACGCATACGTAGCCATGGTACACCAGGTATGGCGTAGTGGCGAGGCGGCGTGTTGGTAGCGATAAATCATGGGTTACCACATTGTAGCCCAGTAAATCATCGGACGCGGGGAACGCGAGAGCTTCCCAGCGTGAAATGAAACGAATTCATCTCTGTCAGCCCCCACTACCTGCCCCTTGCTCGCCTCTCTTTCCCAGCCCTTCTCTTTCTCCCTCTCGCCCCCAACCCCACCGCCTCCCCCGGTTACTCTTGCTCACTCGGTCCCTTTCTCATTCCACCTCATTCTCTCTCATTCTCTCTCCCCTCCTCCCCCCTGTATCTCGTTTCACCTCGTGCACTACCACCATCCCTCGATCCGCCGCCCACAACCCCCTCGACCCTTCCTAGCCCCGTGTTTTCTATCCTTCGCACGCAACGGAATAGGGTGGATACCTACCTATGTATACACCATCCGCCTCGCACATATTTACTTTCCTCCCGGTTATACATAATACTTGCTTCCACATACCCTCGTCACGCTTCTTTCCAAGAGAATCATCTAGAGCCTTTCGCGCGCGCGATTCCTACGTCCTCTTATTCTTCTTCTTATTCTTCATCTCCCTCCGCCCTTTGCCCCCAACACCCCCGCGCGCTTCGTCCCTTCTATACTCTTCCTCGCCATCGCGCCGAGTGCCTCCATTATTCTCTTCCGAACTATTCTTCGGGTCTACCGATACCTAGCCCGTTACGCCCGTGTTCGTTTTCATTTTCGGCCAGAGGGTTTATTAAATCTCCCCCCGCCCCTCGGCCACCATTGACGCGGGTAGGGGAGAGCGGGGATAAACGTAACACTTTTTACATTTGGCCTAGCTGCCAATTACCTCTTACAGATATAGAAACGAAAATTATTCCTTAAGATAGTGTGTTTCTTGGTCTATCAAATAATTGGATCAAAGTCTATTGTTTAACTATGAATATTAACAAAAAAACCAACAGAGGAGACACTTACCTGAATGATCGAATAACGAAATCAGCTTGCCCACGGTAGGGGAGACCGGGGCAATGTGACACGAAAAAAGTTTGAAGACGAATAAAATTTTTCCCTTTATATAAACATGTGTGGAAATAGATTTATAATATAATTTGAACATTACTATTGATAAATGACGAATAGCAATACTCAAAATAAACTTAAAGCATATTAAAATTCAATTTGAAAAGAAAATGCCAAAAGTGACCACTTTACCCCATATATGGGGTAAAGTGAGCTACTATCTGGGGTAAAGTGAGGTGCAACAAAATAAGAACTTTAATTAAGGATATAGGTAATTATTAACCCCTTGCGCTGGAATGACGTGTATAGCACGGCAGCTTCTGGCTTTTCTGCACCGTGGTTGTCAAAAACTGTGGCAGATATTTCATTTTTTTGAGGTTAGATTCTGTTCCATCACGCCGCGAGGTTTTCTAGCCAGCAGACAGGTTAGGGATATTGCGCACATCACTTGCGCATTGGTTCTTAGCAGTCATTTGCAGCTCAGTTTACCCCGGTTACTTTACCCCGAATGTGTACTCAATGGAAAATTAATTATTTAATAATGTTAGTATTAATGTTTTCTCAAATGCGTGTACATGTATGTTTAGAAGCTTGTTATAAACACGCAGAAAAAATGGAGTTAAAATAACATATTTAAGACTCATTTATCCAAAAAGCTAAATTGAAAAGAAAACCAATTGGAAGTCACTAAAACTTCATTTTTAATTTTTTAAATGAATTTCTATTTTTCGATATCTGAATGTGCATAATTATCATTGTGGTATTACACACATTTATTACGTCATCAAAATTTGTAAATATATTCTATTGTTAAAGAATAAATTAAGAAAGCTCATTTTACCCCGAGGTTCACTTTGCCCCGGTCTCCCCTATACGAATCGTTGTATTGCTTACCGTCACTCCGTGAAACGAAAGAAACACTAAACACGCGTAACTATGTAAAGCAAACGTTTTGGAAACTTTTGTGGAAAGCGGGAGAAGGCGTGTTACTTTCATGACGTCGTTACGTTTGTCCCCACTCTCCCCTACACATCTCACGCAACAGCGGGAAAACTATCTAGCCCGGCGATTCACGACGTCACGATCGTGCGGGGACACGTAATCGCGGAACGTCCGACTGCGTTTCGAGCGGTATTGTTCTTTAATACAGGGCATAAATCAGCGGACATTTGCGTGGCGCGTCATCCCCCTTTCGAGCGCCGAAAGATGCCGTTTCGAATCGCGGAACACCGCGAGATCCCGCCCTTGCCGCGCGCTAGGGTCCAGAGGTCAATCGCACCCCTTTCGCTCCCTCGATACGGAACCCCACCCCTCAACCCCTATAAAAGACACTCGGGATAACAACCTCGATGGTCTTCAGCGCGAGCCATCGGCCGTCCATTTTGTTCAGGAACGCCTTCCGAACGCGTTGATTTTCTTTCCACGTGACGTTAAGTCGGGGCTCGGCCACCGTGGCGGCGGGGTTGGTGGCGGGGATGCACGTCGGCACCGCGATATTTATCGTAATTTGATACAAGCGGGCCACGGACAAAAAAATTGCTTCCAGCTAGCTCGAGACTGGCCGCGGGAGAAGGGATGAAAAGGTGGGGGCTAGAAAGGAGAGCCATAGATCGCGAGCAGCTCAGACGCAGCCGCGCCCCCGCCCTCCTCAACCCCCTGTGCGACTCGCTATCGTCCGATACCGCTCGTTTCTCCGGCCCCCTCGGGTACTCCAACTTTTCTCTTCCCTTTCCTCCCCGCAACCCTCGCCCCTACACTGTATTATACGTTTTTCCCTGATCCGGCCTTCGATCATCTCGGGTAAACACAGCGGTGACCGATGACTCGCGAAAACGAGCCAGCTTCCTGACCAGACCGGTAAACAGGACCGCTTTCTGACGCAGCACGCCACCCCCACACCCCAAGCGATCAAATTTAATATGTTTCCCTTCCTTCTTTTATTTTTTTATTTTTTTTTCCTGGTTGACATTTTTCCGTCCGACACTTTGGAGTTTAATTCAACGGCGGGGACGCGAGTTCGACGCTGATACCGAAATTGCGCTCCGTTACATCGTAAATTCCGCGATAAATCCACACGCGCGAAATAGTAACGCGGAAACGCCGCGCGCTGTTTGGACGAACGCAGAAATTGCCGCTGACGACGACAAATATTTCGTTACGCTCGTATTTTCCCTGTAACTCTGTTTGATTTAATCTTTGTCTTTTTTATTGGCGAGCAATGGATATTCCGGGCAATTTCTGGGCTTCGATGCGTGCTGAGAGACAGGACGCCACAAAGGCGAGCGTAGGGTATCGGTCTGGGTTCGAAGAAACTCGTTCCTGCTGACCGAATAGATCTTCATTAACATCAGGTAGATTCGAAAACAGACCCGTTATTTATCATCCTCAATTAAGCCCGGGTCTCGCTTGATAAATAGTACCGTTGCTCAGGTGACAGAAAATGGTCCTTGATTTATTAATCTCGAAGAGTTACCCGAAACGTGACAATGTAGTCATTTTAATCTTATTACAACCTCGAAGGATTAATCAGGAAATATGACCAAAATTTTTTACGCTTCTCAAAGGACTAATTACGAGATCCCTGTGAATGGTAACCGATGTCCCCGATTCACTACTTTGCCAAATAAATAGAATACCTACATAGTTTCTAAGCTGAAAGCTTCTTGCAGTTCGCATCCGTGACGCAGAGCCCTTCTTACAATTAAAAACGGGACCAACGAAGGGCGAGGAGAAGGAGGGACTTGTAATTTATAGAAGGGAAACGTCGGAAGGATGAAGAGAGCGTCGTGGACGGCGTAACGCACGACTGCAACTAATCCGCGAAAGGTCGTTGGTCACGGGGAGCAAGAATGCAAGGAAGTAGTGCACTAATTAGGAATCACCTCCATTTGTTCTTTTATTTAATCAGTGCAGCGGGGGGTGCTCGAGTAGATAGCCAGGACGGGCGGAAGAGGAAAAGCCGAAGCAGAGAAGGGAAGGACGAGGAGGGGGTGGGTGCGGCGGAGGAGGAGGAGGAGGGAGGGTTTCTCGCGTTGCGGTGGCAGACTATTACGGGACTCCCACATAAATTGGATTGTCGCTCGGTCCAAATGTATGTAGCGATAAATCCAGCCGGCAAAAATAATGGCGACTCATTTTGTAAATGGCGTAAAACTTAAAATTGTGCCGGCCCCGTCGGTGAGCTTTATGGATGGGGTGACAGCGTCTCTATCGCAATCGGTATCAGTGAACCGGCTTAGAAAAAGAGATAGATAGGTCCGGTCGAATAGAATTGGTTACGTGAGCAAAGGAAGGAGAGCGCGTCGGAGGAAGGGGGTTGGAGCCTTACCACCCCTCCAATAAAGCGTCCTCCGACTTTCCTGTGTCTCCGCTGTCCTCGCTCTTCGACAATACGCATCTAAAGCGTGCTGCTTGACGAATCAACTCGGTATACTGTTCTCTGTTAACGAATTGCTGGTGGAAGGAATAAAAGTAACGAAAGTAAAAAAAGAAATACTTATTTTCGGACAGCTTTGTTGGGTAATGGGTCCATTTACATTATTTCGGTAGGGTTTTTGCGAATCGGGACGAAGGGGAATGAGATTTCGCGCGGGTAATTTGACGATCGCACAGGCCTATCGGTCTGACTCACCCCTGACGTATGCGAGAGCCCTTAACCCCTCCGAATCTCATGACTATCTGTGCCGAGGACCAAACCTGGGACCACCTTTATAGCCGACTTCATTGAACGCAGCGCGCGTTTATCTCTGAACCTGTACGTCATCCCCTCCCCCGGCCCACCGCCTGCCAACCCTATCCTGGCACCCTTTCTCTCTCCGTCTCGCTCTGCCCGCCTCTGTCCCCTTTATTCTGTCAACGTGGCACTCAGCCACGGTGCATCTTCCCGTGGTTCGACGGGGAGGAACTGTAAAGCCCGAACCGCTTCGTCTTCATTTACCAATGCCCAACATTGATTCTCGTTCTTCTCATTGCCATTGTCGCGAGGCGGTGCTAAGTTAGAGTAAGGGGTTGGGCGGCTTTATTTATAGAATAGACCACAACAGCCCGAAGTCTGGTGCATCGAAACGATCGCGATTCGTCGCTGTCAAAGAAACCGTTTTATGTTTTCTATTTTTTATTTTTCGTACTGTTTTCGAGTCGCTCGACTTCGTCGATTAGAAGTGAAGGGGGCAGGAGCCACCCCGAAGAAACGGAGACGATTCGGCGAGTATACCGGGCGAAGATCGAGCGAAGGTAGTTCCGTTTCTTGCCACGAAGTAATAAAAGACCCGAGCGTGGTAAGAAAGCCGCGCGTTCGAGATAGATAGGAAATCTAATTCCCGGGCAGAGGGTGGTGTCCAGGTCTGGGAGATCATCCCTCAGCGTATTATTTATACGCCAGCGAAATTGGTGGTCGGGCACGCCAGGCACGCTCTCCCATCCCTCTTGGATACAGGCCCAGCAATGCCCGTTATTTTCTACCCTTTCCGGCGCGAAAATTTCATACCTATATGAAATGCTGCCCGCGCGACAACATTCTTTAAATTAATATACAACCGCGGAGTGGAGTAAGCTGAATGTAATAGGTTAATATCTCGCTGGGACCACACTTTGCGAGTCAATTTTGGGAGGAGCAATTCACGGGGGTTCTTGAACGTATTTGTCGCGCATTGTTCGCCCTTAACTGCCACTCCCTTGGACCATGCTAGATTGATTGATCCATTTATGAAACCTTCAGCTCGAATTAAAGAACGTTCAGCACTTGAAAATGAATTTCATTGCCATGCAAAATTCTTTGAGTCAGTTGACATGCCAGGAAAAGCAGATGAGGAGCGTTCTGTTCTGCATGCGCGCCCTAAATTACGTACGGAGATGATCGTGGAAATCGGGGCACGTAAGGCAGCAGGGAAAGCTGATCGAAAGCCAATAATTGGGATAAACCCCTCCCCGACCGGCAGTTTCCATGAGATCTCGTTTCACGGCTCGATTCTGTCACGAGCCGTGCGAGGAGTTTCGGTACCGCATTCTCGCCGAAGGGGATAACTAGAAAACTTCTTTTCCTCTCGGCTCCCCCGGTCCGACACGAAACACTTTCTGCGGCACACCCCCTCGTTCCTGACAATTCCTCCCCCGTTTATCCTTATCCTTATACCAGTCGTACAGCTGGAGGGAAGCAGAGGCTAGAGGATGAGAAGGATGAGGAGGAGGTGGTGGTGGAGGAGAAGGGCAAAGAGGAGGGTATCTTCGCGGTGCAGGGACGTGTTCACCCAAATGCGCTGTTAAAATTTTGGACACAATCTCACCATTTGTCTTGCGGGACCTGGGAATAAATCTCCGGCGGCTCAGGCGGACTAAGAAAAACGCCTCGCCCCATGTTACACGCGCGCGCGCCAGCTAGCGAGCCTACGTCGGTGTGGATCAACCGGCTGCAACGGTGTGGGTGCGTGCCTCGAGGTACCCCCGGGGGTTTCCACCTTTTTATATTTCTTTTTCTTCATTTTGCCACCCCTACGGTCACCGGGGACTGAAACATCGAACGAACCCCCGCTTCTATCCGGTGTCCGATGTTCCTTCGATAAATCATAATACTCGTATTAACATTCCACGCACTTCTTTCGCGCCACCGCTCCTCCGCGCTCCTCCCGCCACGATGGATGGACTCGTCCGACCCACCGACCCTGCAAAAACTTTTCGATAGAGCGTGGGTGGCGGTTTGCGCGAAGTAAGCAAACCGAGGGGTGGGGGAGCGGGCAGACGGGGGTGGGCCGCGGGGGAGAGAAGGAAAATCGAATTGGTCCCGCGATAAGACGCGCGAATCGTTCAATACCGGAGACCTGTTATTACCGACCTTTTCCTTTTTGCGGCAGGGGAACGCACGAAGTTGCTAAAACAGGCTGCGCCCGCGCGAATATTTCATCCGGTTGACGTTGCGCCGCGGTAAATCAGTCTTTGCGGTATCCTTGACTTCGTACCATCGATACCGATCCCGGCCGGCAAGATTTAATACTTTTTCTCCGCCGAAGCGACCGCATCGCTTCCACTCGAGGATTCGATCGGGACTTAATTTCAAGAGACTGCCGCCACGCTTCTCCCCCGTCTACCGCAACCACTTTCTCGCAACGTCCGCGTAGCTTGCGATCCCTTCCACTGCTCCGAATCGCGCGGAAAGATAACGTAACGCGCGAGGAACAATCCGCGAGTACGTAACGCTGCATTCCAAAGAAGTGTCTTACATAAGTAGGATTACCAGATCCGAAAATGAAGAAGGAGGACAATCTAGTCTGAAATCGTTTCAAAACGAGGACGTTGTAAAATAAAACCAAATTTTAGATATCAACTTTTATTATGTAATACGTATAAATATTGATGTTTTCTTACATATTAAAAGTTGATATCTAAAATTTGGTTTTATTTTACAACGTTCTCTTTTTCAAATGTTTTGAGACTAAGTAGATTGTCCTTTTATTTTATTTTTGGATCTTGTAAGTAGGGGAGAGTGGGGTAAAACGAAACGGATGGGTAAAAGGGAACATCAATATAACCACAAATCAAAACTTAGACACTAAAAAGTAAATAACAAAAAAGTATGCAAAGAATTGTATTTAAGTTAAACAATTTTAGTTAAAATGCACTAAAACGGAAAAATTCTCCATGCACGTGTTGATATTCATTATTCATGTAAAAATCCATGTGTATTTGGTTATTTTCAGTAATTTGTATGTTATCTGGTAAAATATTTTTTCTCATGTGTATCATATTATATTATGTTATATTTTATTTGTAATAGTTATACCTAAAACATACATTTATAGTTTTTAACATAAACGAATACATTTTAAATTATAAAAATAAAGATTTTGTACGTTTACGTGGTCTTCAAGTGGATGTTCCGTTGTACCCCACCCCAAAGATTTTTCTTAGCAATGGTTTTGATTTTCTTATAGTCTAAGGTCCACTGAAGACTCCTATTGAAGTCTCATGTCTTTTTCTCCTTCCGATTTTATGTTATCACCCTCCAAAGTTAAGCGTTCCGTTTTACCCCACTCACCCCTAGTGATGGAATCTTGCCTGGTGTAACTGAGACGAGTGCACCGCTTAAGTTATGGATAAAACAAAAACAGGAGGACATTTGTCGATGATAGTAGAAACACTGCATTTCAGTAAAAACAGCAGAACATGTCCTCCTTTTGAATACCATATAGTAACCCTATACATAACCGAACGTTCTAAGCTTTAAAGTGCGTCCTCCAACCAACTGGGATCAATTACATCCCCTGATTGATTGAAACTTGACAGAAACAGTTTAGGAGCAGACCCTGGAAGCCGCGCAAGGAGCAGCGGTTTTAGAGGAAGCGGACGGTGCAGCATGGTCGACCAGGTCGCGGGAATATCGAAGACGAACGCATCTACATTTCGGTGCGGCACTTTATATGACGATAACTCAGAACCGCGACATCAGTGCTCGGTCGCGTACAGTATTCTCGGTCGGTGAAGAGACCCGGCGTAAAATATGTGTCTGGTGTCTTATTCTTCACCCGGCTGGTTCCTCCTAAAGCCGGCAAGACCGAAAGGCAGCGGAACAGAAGAAGGGAAGGGAGAAAACAAAGGAAGGAGCACTCGAACGCTGGGGGTTGGTCGGTCCCGTCTTTCTTCGGCTGTTCGCGAAACGTCGTTATTGCCGGTGCTGTTTCGACGTTGCTCCCGGTCCCGCGTTTCCCAGCGAACTTACGATTATTATCGCGGTCGGCCGGGATGGTCGCGGAACGCAGCTCCTGTCACATTATCGTTCCGACCGTGGACATCACCGAGGGATGCTTCACTGGCCACGCGACGTCGCTGCTCCAACCGCCGCGACCCTTCCGCCCGATTTTCTGGTGCCTGGATAGCTAACGTCCACTCCGATGTCCCCGGATCTTCATCGACTTGCTCGTGTTCCCGATGTCGCCGCCACAGGATACATGGTTGTACACTTTCCACGAGCCACGATTCAATGCATTGGATTCGACAAAAGTAGAATTATAGTCGGTTGACGAGAGTTTCTTCGCTGGACACCACTGATGGAACTTGTTTCAAGGCATCTCAGAGTGGCGATAGTTGTAACTGGCGATCGCTGGATCGATGTCTAACGACGACTTACGATAGCTTGCCTGTTGTTTTCTTCCTACTCTAACCTGCAGCCAGTTCCATTAGTTTCCGGCATAATATTGTAATTTGTTGGAGGCTGGGAGGAGGTTAGATGGTAGGCGTGCGCTTTTATACCGAGCGACGCGACGCGAGTCAGTTCTTCATGACGATGAAAGGGAGATTACTTCGCAGTGGTTGCTTTAGGAGAAGGGCGGAACGTGTTCTTGCATACATTTAAAATATTCTGGTTCAGAGCCTCCTCGTAAACCTCCTAGCGAGCTGTATGTACCCAATACACGGCCGTAAGGGAGTAATGTATGCGGTTCTGGTAATGCACTTAGGAAGATAAGAGTTTCCCCACTTATTCGGGAATATTACCCGGCCCTGAAAAACCAACAGACGCTGCAGAAAGGACAAAACACGCCGGCTGGCGACCCGCGAACCTGCTGAAAACGATAAGAATTGTTTGTAACGTTCAAGTGGGAGAATCTATTCGATCCGATTTAATTACGTCCCGCCTGCTCCCGCCGCGGTCTCCCTCGCAATGATTTCGGTAAACAGTCAGATTTCCCAGCGGCAAACACCCACGTGGATGTAAAAGTAGCATGGAACAGCGGAATCACGCTGTTCTCGAAGGACCTTCAGCCTTGGTGCTTCAGAGACACCTAACCAATTCACGTATGAATCTTCTCAACTTGACCAATCGCTATTTAAGTCGTAAAGATAATTCTCGTCGCCGTGTAGAGTGGGTGGGTGTAGGTGGAGCGACTTGAGCATCGATATTCAACATTAGACGCCCGATATTTACAACTTTGCGCTGGTTCCGCTTTCGTCGCATGGCCCGAGGATCCGATTAACTTCCTTCGGACTCCGTTAAGAGTTCCGACCGCGAGCACGTGGCTGAATCTTATATGAGCTTCTAATGCATTACCCTGTCTGTGGGTGAGAGAGAGAGATAGAGTGAGAGTTGCGGAGAGGCGGAGGGGTCGAGCGGGGAACAGCGCATGCAAGCTTGCAGGCCGGAATGGAGTCGTAGGATAGCAATTTCGACCGAGCAGTAATAAAGCACGTCTGCGCGCCGAAATCCTGATGAATGGCCGCGCTTAGGCTTGAAATGGAGAAGCGACGAGCCACTAACACTTACTCTGTCTCGTGCTTTCTCTCTCTCTCTCTCTCTCTCTCTCTCTCTCTCTCTCTCGTTCCTCTCCACTCCTCGCCGTTTCACCCTGGTGGTATACCCGCGTGCATGATCCTTCCTCCCTCTATCTCTCGGTCGAGCATTCCCTTCCTCTCGTTCCATCGGCATCGCTCTGATCATTCATGACTTTGTCCTCCTCTGTCTAGATTCGTCTGCTTTATCCCTCGCCTGATCCCTCCACATTTCAACGTGGCCAGGCGCAATTTATGCATTCGATTTAGTATCGGCATGTTGCGGAGGTGTCATTGTTTTATCGGGCTTTATAATGAAGCGGAGATTCCTTTTATTCAGGACCGACGTATTTTTATTGGGAGACTACTCTGGATTCTTCTGCATTCATTTTATATAATTTAGATGTCGAGGGGTGTGGACAGTGTTAGAGGGATGTCTGAGGTTTCAGGTTTACTGGGTTTCTCATATTTTCTGATTATTATCAATGGTACTTGCGATCTTCTGTTTACTATAGATTCTCCATTGCGGGTGCTGCAATTGCATCTGGGTATATTCAAGGCCGAATTAAGACCTTTAGAGGCCCTGAGCACTTAAGGGATCATTCTACTTTGAACCGCCCAAAAATGAAGCAATTTTTAAAGATATGTTTCTTAGTAAATACAATATATAATGAAATAAATCTTTTTGGTATTTATTAAGCTACTATTATATTATACAAAAAAAGTAAAAAGATTTTAATTGTTTTTTTACAGTGTCACTATGGCACCAAAAATTAAGAGGTATGTTCACGGCGTAGGTGATTTCCCGGTTCAGGCTTATCCGAAATAAAAAAATCCAAAAGATTCTTAATCTGTATGAGTGTCGCTATAGCCCCTAGCTCAATTAACAATTTTTTATTGAGAAATTACCGAGATTTTTCTCATGGAACACCCTAGAATACATCCTCTTGTGTGTTTTGCCAAACTTTTTATTTTAAACCCGCGCCATTTTCTTACCATTAAAAAAAAATTGTTAATTGAGCTAGGGGCTATAGTGACACTCATGCAGATTAAGAATCTTTTGCAATTTTTTGTTTCGGATATGCCTGAGCCGGGAAATCACCTACGCCGTGAACATACCTCTTTTTTTAGGTGCCATATTGACGCTGTGAAAAAAAACAATTAAAACAAATTGTACAAATCCTTTTGAATTTTTTTTTCTATAACATAAGAGTAGTTTAACCCTCCGTCGAATCTCATCGGCGGACACCCTGCGGCAGTTTATGCCACAAATAGAAAGACACCAATATCGTTCAATAATAGCAAAATTTATTGCAAAAATGACAAGAACAGTAAAGTTAAAAGTAGTTCGTACAAAATAGTCGTACGTGTTCCACCTCCACTACGAATAGTTTGCAGGAACTCATTCCCCGACAACGCTGATACTAACTTACAGTGCCCATGATAGGCAAAATCCTCTAATATACTAAAAAGAGACCAAATGAAACCCGCTCTTATGACACTCAGCAATAATTCCGACCTATTTTCAATGTCGCGCGTTTTCTCGTGTCGAACGGTGCAGGAATGAATGAATGAATCTATACGTTCGGCGAACTAGGAAGGCAGGGCTGAAAAGAGAGAGGTAGTTGGCTGGTGAAGCCCAATAAATCTGGTCATCCCGAATTGAGAATGTAAAATACATGCGGTCCGCATCTGCGCGAGCGAGTGAGTGCTCGCGCAGAGATTTATCAGTACGGTGCTTTCGATGGGCAGGTACTGCCCCTAATTTATTCGTCTGTTTCATGGACTCGGCCCTGATAGCGCGCCGTCTTAATTCGACCGATTTTGTCGAGGCGGTGCCCAATCAGCTCGTTACCCTCCACGCTTCAATAATCTTGCCCCATGATGTATCTCAGCCCATTGTGCGCCGTAACGATGTAGCGCTGAATAATAGTTACAAAATCATTGGGGAAGCATTACATTGTAGTAAAAGTATCTTTTATAATAGTAATATTCGCCCCTAGAGTAAGGGTCGACGCAATCAGAGAAAACGATAATCTTCCGCCCCATACTCCTATTTTAAATCTTTACATCTAAAGACGAAAGCTTTCCAATGCCAGCCCGTCGAGTATCCCTGACGCAGCGAAGCAGAGTGGAATTCGATTAATTGTTAGGAAAAATTTTCGATTACAATGGCCGCTAGTGCGCACTGTATACCAGTAGGTTCATGCGGAGGTTACAGAAGGCAGCTAGTACCTATAGCGGTAACTTCTGGGCCTCTAAATCAGCCTCCGTGTCGTGATTCATGGAGGGCAACCTCTCGCCTCCTTTCCTCCCCTTCCTCCTCACTGCCCTGGTGCGCTGCTCCTCACCTAACCCTCTTCCCCGCCTGTGTTTCCTCCTTACTCCACCCCCTTTCCTCGCCCTCTTACGACTCCTTCGGCAGTGACCTCCTGCGCGACCCTTTTACCTCTCTCGGCTCCCACCTACACCTTCCACCAATCCACGATCCACACCTACCAGGATTGTGCCACATTCGGACCATCCACTTTTCCCGGCACCCGCGAATTAATTTTCATCCAGACACTTTGCGATTCGTCGCGCTACGGGAAGAAAGCTTCCCTCGATGCTCGATTAATTCCCATCGAAATTCGCGACGGTTCGGTGAAGAATGCCCACCGAGAATTTCGCGGCCCATCTGACACGCGACAGGTGAAAGGAACGAGCCGCCTTAATTCATCGGTTCGTCGCGATGCGAGACGCTATTCTCACCGCTATGCTTCGGCGGGGAAGTTTCAGATTCATCTTAGCCGTGACGAGATTGGTATAATTAACTGACGCGAGAAGGATCGTCAACCGTGGTATTGGAGTGGAACGGTTTTGTACAGAAATAACAGGTAAATGAAACTTCATCCGTGGAAATAAGATCGTCGGGTCTCACTAATCAAATGAAAGGATATATACCTACTTATAATAAATCAGAGAAACAGTTGCTTCGTGTCTTGTACGAGTGAAGGTAGAAGGGGTTCACTGAGAGATCCCATCACGAATAGCGGAGTGGTTAAAAACACGCGGAGCCATAAATGCGAGGCAGGAAAATAAGTTTCCCGGCGGCGATAAATTCACGGAGGCAGCCGAAAATTCGGATAATCGGAACGTATCCAGATGACGCCGTTACGGGGGCGTACATCAAATCCAATATTATTTCGCTAAAGAATTGGCGCTTAACAATACAGATACGCGGTATTAGAGGTAGCAGCGGGTCGTGCACCTTCGTAAAATATACCCCGTCCACGGAATCCCCTCGAGATATCTGTTGGAGAAGGCTATTTTCGAGCTCATTGAATAGACAGCCATGATTCTATGACCGCAGAGCGTGCCAACTCCATTGTAGCGCCCTCCGCCACACTTTATTCCCTCGTTCTCTCTCTTCTGCTGAACCTGCTCGTACATTTCGCTATGGTACCTTAACTTCGGCCCTCGCGAGCTTCAACGACACCACCCTTCCCTCCTTCCAATCCTCATCTATACCTATAGCAGATGAAAGGAGTATAGCGGGGTACTTGGGACGCAAGTGGTGTGTAAAGCGATGTCTTTGAGAGTACAAGCTGTCTAGAGTGTTCTTACCACTCATTACTGGCTGTGCTCAGATTTCTAATGCATCACCCATCAAAAACTCTGCTGTTTCGTTCCCAACGCGCAAGTGCGCTACCGTCTTCGCCTCGTAGGGAGACCTGTCCAGTGAATGAACACCTAAGAAAATTAAGTACATCAACAATAAGACTTACCTTGAACTTAATGAAGAATCTAAAAAGAACTTCAAAGGGAAAATCTCCAACCTGGAGATTCAAAAAATTATGAAACTTTGGGGATATGTAGAGTATATATAGGTATTTATGAAGATGCAGCTTTCTTCGATTTTCTGTTAGAACTCGCGAACTGTAAGAACTGTAAGTCCAAAATAAAAGATGTAATTTCTGTCTGAAAACTTTTTTTCTATCAGTTACATTGCAGTTCGCGAATTATTACACAAAGTCGGAAAATAGTCTAATTTTCAGGGGTCAGTTTTATCCACGTAGAGTGAATTTTGGCAGCAACAAAAATTGTGTAATACATATCTGTATATCTTCTACATATTATCCCCAAAGTTTCATAATTTTTTGAATTGCCGGCTTAGGAATCTTCCCTGGTTAGTTGAATAAAGAAGTAATGTAAATTTTAACGTGAAACTAGCGTGATACGTGTTCATTTTTCGTGAGCAGCGTTCATTCACTGGCGGTGATCATTCACTGGACTGATGACCCTACTGTCTTCACGATCTTATTAACAATAAGTAGATACCTATATTCCTCCCATTATATTACTTAGTATCCGATACCAGTTTGACTGCGATTTCCCAAGCCTCTCGCCTACTTTGCGCAAGCTCCACTATCGTTTTCACAATTCCATTCAAATCTGAGTTGGCCCCCATTCAAACCAGTCCATCGAATACATGAATTTTAATTTTCCTGTGGCTCATTCCCCAGAGCCCGCTGTCCATCCGCGGCTTGACTAAGCTCCCCGAGAAATGGTCGATTTCGAATATGCAAATAAAAGGCAGGACCAAGTAATTTATTCTAGGTCGAGCGGCACGTAAACGTTATTCAACGACAGCTGATTTACACAATTGTATATGTCCGCGAGGATAACTCCTCTTCGGCCGTTGCAATCAATTAAAATAATTAGTATTAATTGGCTAATAAAAGACTCAACGCGAGACGACGACTCAACGTGAGCGTCGCGGCGTCTAACGAGAACGTCGCCGCGTCCTCCGTCGTAACCAGCCCTCCGACGACGAGGGCGACGGAGGAGGTTTTTCATCGCGCCGCGCACCAGAGGGCACACACTGTGTGTGCACACAGCAGAGATTCGTTTCGTGATCGATGCGACGGAAACACGAGAGGAGTAGTTTCTAATTAATGGGCCTACTTCACTCGGGGGTAGACTCAATTATTGTCGATACCGCGGAGAACGAGCTGAAATACGAATTCCCTCTTCTCCCTTTCCCCCCTCTTCATCCCTCACTCGCTGTTTATGCAGACGCATTCGCGCGCGCGCGCGCTCTTTCGCTCGCTCGCGAGTAAATCCTCTGCGCGCGTACAAGAGAGCGCGCGATACGTATCGCGAGGCTACGTGTGGGCGTACGCGCGGGCAAGTGTGCGCGCGTGCATACGTGGAAGGATGGAAATACGTAAGGAAGCAGGGCATGAGCAATGGCTGGCAGCGCTCCGTAATAATGTTGTCTTCGTCGGCTCGTTTTATTTGCCGCGGCGCAAGAATGTAGCCTACAGTCCGCCTCAAAATTCGTGCCTCGGTTGCGCAACCCGATCGGCTTCGATCGGTTACTCCTCCTCGATCTGGTTCAATTGTACGTGACGACAGACTCGGCTCGTCAAGATCAACTCTACGACCAATGAAAGGCCTTTGTGAAAGTGTCAACTGGGTGCACGCGAAGTGTTTGAATAGTATCTGGGGTAAACTGTAGAATGATTGGCTCCCTAAGCGGAAATCCCAATTGGAATGTCTTCATTTTTTTGTGACTTTTTATATGGTCTTAATTTTCAGTTATTATCGATGATTATGGATTTTTCATTATAGTAAACCTTAGTAGCATTTTTGGTTGGCCCACAGTATCCCCAAGTTGGAAATTAGTTGGCCATCAAAATGTCAATAATAAATGCTATTACTTAGGGAAACATCTTGGGTAGCTATTAAGTCTTTAATTTTAAAAATATTCAATGAAGAACAAATATAGGCATATTAGCACTCGAAAATTTGAGGTCATATAGAAATAAATAGTTAAAAACGAAGTTTAAACAGACTATTTCATTCACTATTAAATACCTACAACGGTATTTTAATCCATTACTTAATTATAAAATATAAGTAATTATTATTTATCAAAATTTTAAGAAAACACTTAAAACTCAGCCCTTTGTCCCACCGTTACCTTTAAGATCTTTTTTACGGTGTTGTCAGATGAAAAATGTGTAGTTCAACTACTGGAATTTTGAGTGTTGTAGTGAAAGACAAATAAGAAATTTTAAAAATATACTTTCCAAGCTCGTACTTCTTAATATTTGGCTTTTTAATCAGGAGTGCCAATGATTAAGTAGTGCAGTGCAGTATTAGTGCAGGCTACCCTATCTGCGTTAGTAATGGGAAATTTGAACTGATCTTTTTTAATGGTTGCAAGGAATTCAGATCAATTTGATTCAGATCAGTTAACGAGCCGTGAAAAATATCGCGCTTATTAAGTATCGTGTAAAGAGATATCGAATGGCTGCCATTAAACTACAAATTCCTGGATTGAAGGATAATGACAGTTTAAATGCAAATTTGCTGCAATGTTATAATCAGAAACCTGTGCAAGACACTAGAAAATGCAGCAGAATCTCCCAAGGAATCAAGAAACACGTGGCGGAATAAAAAAACTGATCGTTTCGTAAGCTCGAAGCAGACTGAAAAAAGGTGAAAGAGATGTAGAACTACCTTCTACCTATCAGTCGGTCGTTACGCAACGAAAAAAGTTTCTTCGCAGAGTATCCAATTTGCATGGGAAGAGTCCGAGATTCAGCCCGCGACGCGTCATCAATGACCACAACGATTGGCCGAAACTGGGCGAGAGCGGGAGATAAAAAAGCGGAGGAGAAATAAAAGGAAGCGTAAAGTCCCACCTGTGGGTTATCGCGTCGCGCGGTTGCTCCTCCTCGCGAGGCAACATTTCACGTAGGTGAGGCAAACGACGGAGATATCTGACAATCAAAGCGCCGTAACCGTAGATCATAGCCGGGGATAACGATGGGAATTGGCTCTTGCAAATACATTAGGCGGCGCGGGGGGCCGCGGCGCGCCCGGGGTGGGAGGAAGGAAAGGAAAAAGGGGCGCGGGGGTGGCTTGATATCGGCCCGAGTATTTGCAGGGGCGCGCGGCGGGAAGGCAGCGAGGCAAACGGGAAGCAGATAAAATAGAAAAATCGTCACCGATCTCGCGTTTCGGTGGGACGCGAACGCGAACGACGGAGGGCCGTGCCGCCGCCGAAAAAGTATAAATTTCTTTAATGGCGCTAATAATTTCATATCGCATAATTTACTTACTGCGAAACGTAACGCGAGTAGCTACCAGAGGCATTAACGAGGAGCCTAATATTTATGTTGCTGCTCGGTCGCCCGCCACCCAGATAACACCCTTGCTTCCAGCCCCCTCGCTTCTCAATTCCCTACCACCTTCCATTCCCGTCTTTCCGTTCCACCTTTTACCACCAACCAGAGAAAGTCTCCCTTCGTCGTGCCTTCGCGTCTTCGTAACTAGATAAAAAAAAGGAGATGGAGAAGGAGACTCCCCCCTCTTTGCTCGAGATAAGTAGGTCCTCGCCGCAGCCTCCTTGGGCCACGATCGGTTAAGGACAAAGGGGAGAAGGGCAACGAACGAAGCGCTGGTGATTTAATACAGGCATTTTTTATTAGGGTGAACGCTCAACCCTCCACTGCTCGGGGGCGAGAGCTTATAATACTTGACTCGGGTTAATTTCTGCCTGGGAACGTGTCTCGCGCAACGATTACTTTCTCTTGGAAATTGGAAATTATATCTACTTTTACTTGGTCTTCCAATGGGTGGGCTGTGTTACATCATCACTTGAGGGAGGCGAATGTTTCAACAGCTCCGGAGAATCTTACTTTCCTTCGTTGCCAAATACTTTTGTCAACAAAGTCTCTGATTTTCTTTGGCTCTTCTGACACTGATCTGCGTCCCGCAATTGTTTCACTTGTAAATCTATCTCAAAAATAACAAATTCAGCCCATAAATTAAGATTCTTTGGTTATGTACTTAGTATATTTAAGTACTTAGGTATTTAATTTTGCAACCCATGTAGAGTATTAAGTTTCCTTTTTTGACCCACTACTGGCCAAAGATTGCTCATCACTGATCTCAGGTCTGCTTAAGACTTTAGTGAAATCCCTTGTCTTCTTTCTCTTCAGATTTTTGTCATCGCACTCCAAAGTTAGGCGTTCCATTTTGCCCCACTCTCCCCCAATATAATTTAACAATATTCCCCCAAAAAGGACAAATGTCACACACCGTGTTCGAAAGCAGAACTGTTCCACTCAGGCTCAAGGTTGCAAGAGTAGGCAAACGTTCAAGACGAAGGTGGAATTGCTGTTCCCATCGACGAAGGTCGAATACCAGAGCCGTGCCAGTTCCACCAGCAACACCTCGGCGTAGATTTGGCGTCGGAGCGGAGGCCACTCCGTCATCCCCGTCGCGTTCGTTCTCGTTAGAAAGATATCTCTGTGGCGGGCGCGCATCCAACAAGGACCGAGTAATTATTGTCATCCGCTAATTGGTCGACGATAAGGATCCATTAAGTCGCTTTTTCCCCGAGCGCCAGCTTCTCAACAACCTGCTGGCGTGCGTGGCGCGATCCGCGCTCAGGGATGGCTGGGCTGAACGCGCGCGCGTGCTCGCGTGCTGGCGTGCCCGCGATTCCACGTGCAGGAACGCACACGTGGGCCCACGGAGTATGCACGGACGGCAACTGAACCGCACATATCTGAATACGAATGAAAAAGCTTAATGCGCCATTATTTACTTGATAGTGGACAACCTGGTTCCAGGGGCACCAGCACGTGTTTACGCGTTTATAACAGACGTGACGTAGAGTGGTTATATTCCGGTAGGGCGTGTGTGTCAGCGACACGGGGGTGTGGGGCAGGGCGGAGGGAGGGCGGTGAAGGGGTGCGTGGGGGCGGCATTCGAGGGGGGTGGACGGGGGTGTTGGTCGGAGGCGCTGTTTTGCGATGCAGCACGCGCATTACCGGGCCGTAATGCGGCGTTGGGTTCACCGGTACATATATTTTATTTAACACTGACACGGCAAGAGGGGGGAGGCGAAATTACGCGGTGTTATTAATGAAACTAAACTATTAATTTAAATTCCATTGTTCCATTATAAATAATTACCTGTTAATTACCGGGCGGACCGGGCCGGTCGTGTAATGTGATTGGGGCACAAACGATACGCGCCATTTGTTACGGATTCGCCCGCGAGATTAATGTACCTTTTTCCATGACTCGAAACGTACTTTTTCGCGTTTTTCACTAGGGGTGCGCGGAGAGGAGGGGCAGGCGGGGGTGTGTTTGTTTGCTCTTCGGCAGATGCAGACGGGTCGAATCGATTCAATCGAGCGATTTTCGCGACGATCCAACGCGGTCAACGACTGCGAGCCTGCGATGTCGAAATTTTTGTGGCGTGCTCGATGGGACTGGCAAAAATGGCAGCGGAAGTTTGGTAGGGGGTAGCGCGAAAGAACGTTACGATACTCTCACCATTTGCGTCACTCTGGTAAATCAACTACGCGGACACTAAATTCTGGCGGCCATAATTATTCATGCTCCGGTCGCGCGCAAAGCCTGATAAACTGTGTTCTGCTCCATTAACGCTGTTCTTCGTTACATTATTATGTTAATCAAAATTTAACGATATGTAATCAGATCGATCGACATCTCCCTCCCCGCTATCCGTGTCTTTGCGACCCCCTGTTCACATACTTTAATGGGGGGAAACTGGAAGATCGTACCTTGTTCTTAGATTATTTACTCTTGAAGTTACGTTCAAAAGTCACGCCAATGGGGAAGCTGACTCTCATCCGTGTTTTAGGTGTATTTAAATTATCTTACTTCCTTCTTAATTTCTATTTCTATAATAAGTGCTCGTACATGTAATTATTATGGTTATTATTATTAGCTATTATTAATTATGTAGATATAAAAAATGAATTTACATCGTGTAGGTTATAAAGACGTCAACCCTGGTAGAGTAAACCGGGGGCGATAGTAACAGGAGAACGATTGTAACACGTTAAATATCTCAGAACATATGATCGATATTAACACAAATTTTGGGTATATGATGAAGAATGACATTTGGAATACACATATCCATTTTAAACAATTTATAATATTTTATTGGGAAATTATTAAGAATTTCGATATGCCAACTAGTGACAGAAAATTGAACTACTGAGAGTAGATCGAAATCCGTCGAAGTCCATATGATTATCAGTGTTTAAATACACATGTCGTGAAAAACGAGTGTTTTTACATTTTTTTTAACACTAAATTTTTACTTATTCGTTTAATAAATACTTATTCGGAATGTATGGTGAGATCCGGACCTACTTTCAGTAGTTTGCCATCTTACCACCACAGCGCTTAAACCTAAGCCACGCCTCCACTAAGTTTCCCAATAATTTTCTCATTTTGTTGCACATTTTAATTTTGAAATCAACAGTCAGCAATGGTCTAAGCGCTAGTGGCGCCCTCTGCGCTGCGCTTTCGTCAGCTTCCCATGGCCCAACCACGAGACGCGAGCGACTCGAAAAATGTTCCCCCACAGGAGAAATGGTTCGGCGATATAATCGAAGGCTCGGGGCCCGCGGAGGAGTGTTCCTGTATGAACAGCAAGTGCGTGCGTGCCAGCAGGTATAAAGCAACGCGCCTCTTAGGGCGGATTCAATTAATCAAAGCCCCGTCGCCTGGCCGCTGCTGATTACTCTTGCGATGCACTTAGTCGCGTACATGCGATTACACGCTGTGAGATAGACAGATGAGGCTACGTGCCCGTAGTTAATCTTCCGCGCGTCAAACGGTACAAACGACACGAAGTGGAAGGTGAGGAAGTAGGGAGAATACGTGGCCAAGAAGCTGGTGCACGTACACGCTGGCCAACGCGAGGCGCGACGCCGCACCGCGCCAACGTTCTCCAACAGTTCTGCGCGCGAGCAGCCCTCCGAGTAGCTGCTCGCGAGCGCGCGTTCGTGACACTCGTACGGCGCTTACTGGCCAGAGTCGCCTCTTCCGTGATATAGAGCTCTAATATGCGAATGAATTAACCAAATGGAGCCGTATTCGTTGGCCGCCACGCGGTTCTCGCCATTCCAAACCTTCGTCGCCCTCCGGAGATGCCTGCGCAGGGGATGTTCCCTGCGGAGAGGTCTACTCTCGGGAAGGAGGCAGTTTTTGCCTTCCGCGAATCTAATATGCTCGTAATATTGATGGGTTCCTATATAGCTCGTTCTACGTAATTTCGGGATGGAAAAGGGTCATCCAGATATATAAATCTGGAAACGGTTCCTTTCAATCTTGTAGAGTTTTCGTCGAACTACGTTTTTGCAAATGGAGGAAGCGACGACCAGTAAAAAGAGGAAAGAAAATAGTTTTCCAAGCGGATGGGACATATTTTTCGGTGAAATACTACCGCCGGAACTGACGTGAACGATATCAATCGTCCCGCTATTTATTTATTTGCGCGGCCCTGGCGTTAAATGTAGCATTTGCTCTACCCGCTAGGCGCGGCATCCGCGACCGATGTGCGCGCATTTTTCCCTCGGCCGTGCCCTCATCAATTAAGGCAATATTTTGATCGGCGAACGGAAGCGACGGAAACCGCCGGGAAATCTATGCGGGATTAATTAATAGTCCGCCGTTAATAATTTACGCATCACGCACACGGCGAGCGATAAATTTTCAACGGCCGTGCGCGCACGAGACACCCGTAACAATTACACGCCCACACTAACGGAACACTTTAAATCGTCCGCGCGCGTATACGGCGTCGTCGCAGCTACGCGACAAGCATCGAATTCGTCCGCGAAGACGAGCCGCACATACTAAGGGGGCAGGATTTCGAGGTGAACGCCAGCCTGGCACACGCTCATCGACCATCAGGAAATCACGATCGGGAATACCTGTCCGTGGTGCGCCTCCTTTCTCTTGTAGCGCCAGGTAGAGCTGCTGCCAACCACTGTCCACATCTAATCGATGGTATCGTACAGACATCGAAAGTGTAGGTAGGAAGGAGCGAAATAGAATACACAGTCTCTCTCTCTTTCTTTCTCTCTCCTTCTCAGTGGCGGATTTAACGGGCGATTGACGAATAGTTGCCCCCTCCCCCCAGAAGGTCCCGCCACGGCCCATCCTCAAAAAAAGTTATGATTTTATCGATTAGTGTTCAGTTATCAAAGTTCAAAATATTAAAAATTTTTCTGTATTACTAAGCTTAGGCTTAGCCCGTTTTTAGTAAACTACCTCTTCATTGCTGAAGAAAGTAGGCCTCTGCTCAGAAGGCTCCCTACGGCCTTATCTTCAACAAAAAAATTATGATTTTATTCAAACACTTATATTTTTTATCTGCACTTTTCTGTACACTTAGCCCGCTTTTACTTAGTAAACTACCTCTTCATTTTACCGAAAAAGTGGATGCTTGCCCAGAAAACCTCCCCAAGGCCCAAAATATTATGACTTTATCCAAACACTATATTTTTAATCCGTACTTTTCTGTATACTTGGTCCACATTCAGTAAACCTCTTCGTTTTCCCGAAAATATAGGCCCCTCAGAACGTTTGCCACCTGGGCCTTTTTCCTTAAAATCGCCACTCCTCTCTCTCTCTTTCTATTAAGGGGTCGTCCTTAAATTACGTAAGGCTTTTTTGGGGGGAGGGGGTCGTGAATTTCTTACGTTTTCTTACGGGGGGGGGGGGGCAGGTAGCGTCTTACGTAATATTTTTTAACCTAATTTTATATTAATGACTCCAGAAAAGTAGTTTTAGTTTAAAATTCTCGAAACCAAGTTAAATGAATTATATTCATTTGTAAAAAATATTACGTAAAGAGGGGGTTGCGATATAAAATCTTACGAATTCTTATACTGTGGGAGAAAGGGGGTAAGAAATCGCTAAAATTACCCTTACGTAATTTAAGGACGGCCCCTAATCCCATTTCTCTACCTGTTTTCGGACGAAAAAGTATTTAGGTATTCCCAAATTTACTTTTTTCGAACCCATCTTTTCCGAGACCTAAAGATCACCTTCCCTTTTAATAACAGTGAACTATTGGGGTGGTGAAGTTGAAAGGACCACATCGCACAGCTATACGAACCCCATCCGAACTTTTTTTCAGGGAAAGTCTGTACGTGATCGGTTGGAGTGTCCGATACGAGAAGAATTGCACGTAGGGGTTAACGGTAATGAGCAGAGGGGACGGTGGCCACGAGGAAGAAGCAAGTCAGGAAGATGACATAACGAAGACACAGTGCTGGCAGAAGAGGATGCGATAGGAAGGCATCGGAGCGCACCGGCGCGGCCGGCGCCCTGCCTCGGCTCCGTCGAGGCGCCGGCGTCACTTCCGCCCTCGCTCCTACTCCCGCTTTCTCCGAGCGGGCTGGAATCGCGAGCGACCGTTTCCAAGCCGCCGAGCCGTTCGAATCGTCGAGCGTCGCGCAGAAAGAAGAGAGAAAACACGGTCGAGCGACTCGTTCTCGCGTGCGCGCGCCAGAATCGCGCGGTGCCGCCGATAAATAAATATGAGATGCACCAGCTAAACAGCACTCGGGTTGTTGATCCTAGCTGCCACACGTATAAATCAGCGGCCGCGCTTCGGGATTCGACTCGCGACGACTCCGGCTTCGAACTTGCCCGCTTTCGAATTCCAGGCAATGTCAAAACCCTTTCTCCGGGGCGATCGGAACACATCGAGGTCCTTGGAATTCCGATTTCGCTCGGTCGCGCAGGTCTTCGATCAGGTATTTCGTATACGTCCGCTGGTCTTTCGATCCTCGGGAGTACAATGATCGAAGGTGATCAACGAATTCTGTTTGACGACGCGAACGTGGTTGCAAATAAGAATCGCTAATTAGGCGGGGTGCATTTGCCGGTGATTCTAAAATTCCACGAGACACATAACTCACACTTCCCCCCGTGAACGCGAAGGGACGAGCGTTCGCGGCGGCTACAAAAAAAGGGGCAATAATCGAGAGGGTTGACTCTCAAGATATAACGCCGGAGACGGAGGACGAGGGATGACAGGATTCATAATTTCACGCGAGCTTATTGCCGTCAGTTATTTACCCCCTCGGCTCATTCCACATGCAGCTCGCGCCTAAGTACCGCGATTCTCTTCCGCGCCCCCCTTTTCATTCTCCCTGTTCGCGAGCACGCGCGCGCGATCATGCGTCCTCCGAGCGCGCAACGCTCGACCGTTTTCTCGCCTGGATGACTCACGACGTCTCCGGTCGACGATGTCACGATGTAGTTTCGCATCGTCGTCGTGGGCCCCTTGTGCCTCGTTTTCGCAATTATCAATCGATTACCCGAGCAGTCCGCCTCTGGCCACGTATTACCGAGTTATTTATGAATAATTCCGCGGCAGGACGGCACGTCAAAGATTGCCCTCGAGGTTGCCGTTCACCGTGAAACGAAAGAAACGACCGTGATTACTTTCGGTCGTCATTGACGACGCGTTCGCGTTTAGTATAACAATAAGTCTATATAGGAATTTGGAGATTAAGTTCCCCACTGGTACCAACAACGAGCAGTGGTGGATTTAAGAAAAATGGCCCAGGTGGCAAACATTCTGAGGGGCCCATTTTTTAGGGAAAATGAAGAGGTAGTTTACTGAAAACAGGCTAAGTGTAGTACAGAAAAAAAATATAATGTTTGGTTACAATGATAATTCTTTTTTAAGACGGGGCCCTAGGCGGGCCTTCTGGACAGGGCCCATTTTTCGGGAAAATGAAGAAGTAATTTACTAAAAACGGGCCAAGTGTATTAGTACGAAAAATTTGTAGTTTTTGTATACCTATACCTGATCATAATTTTTTTTTTGTGATGGGGCCCTGCGGGGTCTTCTGTGCAGGGGCCCATTTTTCGAGAAAATGAGGAAGTAGTTTACTAAAAACGGGCCAAGTGTATTAGTACGAAAAAATTGTAGTTTTTGTATACCTATACTTAATCATAATTTTTTTGGTGATGGGGCCCTGTGGGGTCTTCTGTGCAAGGGCCTAGGCGGCAACTGCTCATCAGCCGCCCTGTTAAATCCGCCACTGACAACGAGGCAACAAGTTCCCCCTGGCTAATCATTACGAAAGAGAGTAGTTGGAATCGAAAGATCGAATTACCTATTTAACGAGCGAATTTGCGAGACAAAGCGGAGTGCAGACGGAGCAGATGACAGGAGGCAATATCAAGGTCATTAGTCGGTATCGCGATTCTTTTGGAGATAGCGGTTATTTATGGCTGCGAAGCGGAACGGACCGTTCGAACGGTTTCCGGGCAGATTTCGTAGGCCGCGTTCGACGACGATACGAATATTCGGCCGGTTCAGTGGCCAGATAGGCCCTCGGCCGCTACGTACTCGCGCTGGAACACGAAGGATAATCCTTGTGGATTATTGCGGTATCACGTGGGTCCATACGTGCTCACCGGCAGGATGCCCTAGGACGTCGTATTTGTATGCCGTGGAATACACCTACGTGTTTGTATCGTACGGGTTCTCCATGGAAACCCTTGCTAGGGGCCGGGCCTGCTGCGATACCCTAATTCCTAAATCTGTCGCCATAAGTCCTCGTTACAATAAATAACCCGACCGGTGTGTGTCTGGGCTTGCGCCTCCTATTCCTCCTCCGCCGCCTCCTACAGTCTTCTCTCCGGGCTACCTTCGGCTAAGCGTATCCCTCGCTGCTCACCTATACACCACCTTCCTCGTAGATCTTTTCTATAAAGACCCGTTGTTCCTCGGACACCTCCGCTTTTTACAACGACACGCCGCGAGGACCAGCCCGATCCCGATTCAGCGAAACGGAACTCGAGGACCGATTTGCCCCTTCTTCTTAATCCTCGCTCGCACACAGTCACGACGCGTTATCTACACACCGCGACTCGTCTAATCGCGCATCGTTTCTGACGTTTAATCATCGCATCACTGATATATGGAAATTAATACTGAAGGCAATGAAATAATTGATCGGTGAAACGGGAAAGTGAACGGCGAAGGAACGGCGAGTATTCGCTCCCGGCGCAGCCGTGCAACGGGTAGGCTATCGATGAAGACATAAATTCCCGCTCACCGTGGACGACGGATGGCTAAGATGATAAACAGTTAGTAACCAGTTGTGGTTATAAACCGAAGAATGAAAATGAATGGAGAGATACGTGATTAATAATGGTGAACGGAATTTATGCCCGCAGTGTCAATTATATCCTCCTCGCGGCTCATAGAGTTTTGCTCGGCCGGTGATTTACGAGCCGTGTTTCTTGCGCGCGACCGCGCGATTCATAATTTCTTCATAAAACATCGCGGCTCGGTTTTTCGCCCGAAAGACGTGCCCGGTGTCTTCGAATTTGGCGGTCTACCGTCGCGTCGCCCCCAGAATACAAATCGTCCCGCTTTTCTTTCTCGTGCGGCGAAAACATCTCGCTGGTCGTGTGTCGCCAATGTTTGATTTAAGAGCGGCAATTACTGTTCGCCGCGCGAGGATTACAATGACTAGCCGAATAAATTATCGCCGGTCTGCATTCGCAGGCTCTCCTTCCTTCTTCGGCTCGTCAGGCTGGTGATCGTTGCATCTCATTTAGAGCGAGCGATAAAAAACGCTTGCCAGGCGTGAAATGATCCGTTCTATAAATCCTAATAAACGTCTACCTGCCCGGTGCAGACGTACATAAATAAAAGGTGGAGTGTTCGAGAGGAAGCGTGATCAGCCGCGTTTACGCTTATGTGTGTGTGCGTGGTCACGTGCGTGCGTGCGCGCGCGCACTCGTTTCAGGCAACGACGCAGCGGCGCACAGCTTCATCATGGACAAGGCTGGAAGAATAGAGTGCTTCTCGCTGCTCGCTCGCGGCATCCTCGATGCTGGCGCGAGCCGAGAAAAACGAGCGCAAAAAGATGGCGGGAAAAGATTGATAACCAGCGGGGGAGATTGCGTTTTAAATACGCCATGTAAACAAATCGATAAAAACTATTTGTTGGACGTAGTTCGTAGACCAAATTTTTTAATTTGATGGTTTCCGAAGCAGGCGACAAGTGTTGGGGAATAAAATGTTTAATCTTTTCTTAGATATCTATCTGGTTCGTCTAATCAGTCAGTGTTAGTTTATGTACCTATAAGTAAACTGTTGGTAAACAGAAAAAACTGCCAGTAGTTATTGGGGATGAAGTGTGACGAGCAACTTTGTTCGTGCGTAAGCAGAGCTTGCTCAGGTTTGCCCAGAGTGGCAAATTTGAGGCGGCAAGATTGGTAGAAAGAGAAAATTAAAATCAATAAAATCCGATAAAAAAGTAAAACTGTTTGAAAAAGTGGTAAAGAATTAGGTAATAGGTACACTTTATTTTGTTTCGTTACTGTGTCTTTATGGACATTCATTATTTATAAAACTAAATGCTTTTGTTATTGAACAAGTACCTCCAAAAATTGTACTCCCTATCAAAAATTATATTTTAAAATAATTATTTATTTAGTTGCCTTACAAGGGAAGATCCTGAATCCGAAAATTACAAAAATTCTGAAACTTTCTGAACATGTAGGGGATTTCCTCCTGATTACAACACAATTTTTGTTTGTTGCCCCGATTCACTCCAAGGGGGAGAAATTATCCCCTGAAAATTCGGCTATTTTCCGATTTTGTGTTACAACTCGCGAACTCTAAGAGATAGAAAAAAGTTTCAAGATAAAAGTTACTTCTTTTAATTAGATCTATCATTTGGTAAAAAAAATTATAGTTCACGAGTTATAACACCAAATCGGAAAGTAACAGAATTTTCAGGTGTCAATTACACCCCCTTAGAGTGAATTTGGCAGCAAACAAAAATTATGTTGTAATCAGAAGGAAATTCCTTACATATTCCCAAAGTTTCAGTTCGGGATGTTCCCTTGTTTGACTTAAGATCTTTAATGCCGTTTTCTCATGTATAACTAGAATTTAGTTCCCTTAATAAATGATTATTATTATTATAATTAAATATAACGGACGCCAGAAATGATTTTTGCCCAGAGCGGCGGAGGAGCTAGATCGGGCCCTGATCGAGAGTGATGATGAACGTTATGGGAATATGCGCGGCATCAGCCAGCGTTGTTAAGTGTCGCAAAAAACGAACAATGTCTGGCCAGCTCGGTATAAAGACGCACGGCCGGAGTGCAGGGTCCAAAAGAAAAGCAGCGAGGAGAGGTAAGAGCAAAAGAGAAGCTAAGGAAGAGGACGGTGGGAGGGGAAGTTAACAAAAAGGGAGCAAGAGAGGAAAGGGAGCGAGAGAGAGAGAGAGAAAGAAGGAAAGAGAAGCGTTTTGAAAGTGTACGAGAACGAGCCGTAAAGGGGTGGGAAAGATGGTGGGCGAGGGGAAAGGAGGGGTGGAAGTAGGAGGTAGGGGGAGGCGGCACAGCGGAGGATGAAGGCGGTGGGGGTGTGCATTGCGGATTTATTCCCGCCAACACATTCATCATGGCGGATTTAGCTGAACCCGTAACGCATTGCCGTGGATATATATCTGCTTCCATCCCCTCCACGCGTCCACCTTCCTCCGGCATCCCTCCCCCGGCCGTTCCCTCTCATCCCAATTTCGACCCAATCCTCGCCGGTATATCCCGTATTCTGACAAAACCTCTCTTTTTCAATGACTTCCCGACTCTTTCCGCGACGCGCCCGGTGAAAGTGCAATCCCCGACTCGTTTATGATTCCCAGGCCGTTATGGTCGCGTTACATATGCCCCGTTCTCGGCTCGCGAGCCGTCCCACCCCCTTCCGACCGCGACGACAGGCCGCGCGAGCACGCGAGCGCGCGAGTCCCCGTAAAACACTTCCCAATATTTTCCCCACTCCCGTGTTAGCCGACGATATCGCGCATTGATGAGACCCGTCCGTCCGTCGCTCCCGGCTGCTTCGCGATTCGGGGATGATTGATTAGCGCGGACAATTTACGAACAGCCCGAGCGAAAACACAGCAGGCTTTTAAAACGTACGACAATTCCCATGGCGACACGCGCGTGCTGTGGCTTTCAGGGAACAATTTCTGCTTGCTATTTAACGTGCAAATTTGCTCAAAATGTGTCTCGCATTAGAAATATATAATAACAACCCCCATAGCAAAGGAACCATTTGCTGGTAGCAGGAACATTTGCTGACACCGTCTTTAATAAGTAGTGCTCGCAGTAACTTATTTCTTCTATATATAGACAGTTTGGAAATAGGTCCTTTAATGGATCTTTGACGCGGTATCAGCATCCAATTGCAATGCATCATGGCGCAGCGTTGACAAACCCCTCCGACCACTCTTCGCCCTTCGTCGCTCTCTCTCTTCCGCCGCGTCGATACGATATTACGGGGTTCGGTATAAATCTATGGCTCATCCATCCACATTTTATCCCCGGAGAACTGGAATACTCGCGCAGGAGCGCGCGGAGACGAGCACGCTCGCGCCCAAGCTCGCACAAACACCCTGAAACCAGGCTTCTCCTCTTTTCCTCGTACCCTTGCGGTCCCCCGTTCGTCCTTTCTCCCTCGAGACGGTTCAAATCCGATCTCCGGCACGACCGAGCCCCAGCCCCCACCGCCCCAGCCACCCTCGCCGCCCCTCTCTATCGAGATTCCAATAGCGGCCTTATCGAAGGCTTTGTGCGATGAAGGATCGCAAGCCGGCGTTCGGGCACTTTCCGCGGTCCTCTCGATATTTCACCTTTATTATCATATTTCAGGTATTCGCAATCCATTTTTCATCATAAGAACGCCCCGTTATTAACGGCGTCGCGGGACGATCTAGGCAAGAACGTATGACCACGAAAGACGACTCTTCTTTCGTTTTTACGGATAAGAATGATTATTTCCAACCATTTTTGTATAATAGGAGACGGTGAACTATTCCTCCTCTTTCGATACTAATTACACTTTGTCTCGAGCAGTTGTCTCGCACCCAGAGGGGAGACCAAAGGGCACCCCTAAAGAAAAAAAGAAGGAGATTAATGTAACCACGACTGAAGTAATAAAATAGCTTTCTAAAAAGAAAAGAAAAATTGATTTTATTCTTCAAATAGATTTTTGTAATCCCCTAATGAATTTCATTGAATTTGCATTGAAAATATTTTTAAACTCGGCTCCCCCAAGATTAAATCCTGACTTGCGTTACCGCTCAAAAGTTTTATAAAAAGAAAAGAACACTCGATTTTGTTCCTTAAATAAATTTGTATAATTAGCTACCGAATGAATTTGATTGAATTTGCATGAAATATATTTTTATCCGTTCAACTCGGCTCCCCCAAGATTAAATCATCAGTGTGCCACTGGTCTTGAGATATGAAGACTTACAGCACCTATGCAAATTTCTCCAGTAGTTATATACGTTTACAGATGACTACAGAATCATCTTTATAGTAAGGAGATAAAAATGGCACGACAGTCAGTCACATGTGAAATTCTGTTTTTATGGTTTTTATGTCCCGGAAGCATAATTCGACTACGTACTTTTTCAAACTATATATTCCGATCACCATCTTGCAAAGAATATCTAAAGGTGACTTAATCTCACCTCGATTTCATCGATCACTTAGCGTGTCATTACCAGATGCCAGAAGAAAGAGCGAGAAACGCGAGCGGAAAAATCCTGGACGCCATTCCGCGAGTATGGTGAGCAAGTTAACCCGGAAAAACGTCATCTAACAGGGCCATCTCGGCTTGTTTCTCTTCGTTTCCGCTCGTTCGTCATTTCCATTCGAGTGTTCGGTGCACGTTGCACGAGCGACTCGAGCAAGAAGCGCGACACTCTGCCCGGCAAAAACGCGCGGTCACGACCGCAGTCTATGCGAGAATCCCGCAAACACCTTCGGGCGACAGAGGACTATGAAGAGACGCGAAACGAATCGAGAAATGGAATCGTTAACGCGGTAAAGCATGCTCGCGGTGGACTGACGGTGAACCCCGAAAAATCTGCAGTTAAAAATGGCCGTGGAGTGGGAATGCCTCTACATAGGGAAAACTTGCTCCGACCTATTCCCTCGTTGCTCGAACAAAGTGCGATTCACCATAGGACAACAGCTGTTCCGAGCAGCTATTGCGCCGAAGACGAGGGGACGAAACGACGGGACCGTTTCCCCTCCGTTTCTCCGTCTCCCTCTGGTACGTGCGGGAAAGATGGCCTTCGATCCTGTCGGTGCACGGAAAAGGAGATATTTCTGGTAGAAATTCGTCGTTGACGGCCGTTTCCCGAACGCGTCAGGAAGCTGTACGTTCGAACGTAATGTTTCTCTCCGCGGGCACGCGATTTATCGACGTTTTAACGCGTTTAGTGTCGCGTTGTGCGCGGTGTAAATTCGAGTAAACTATGGCTGCCTACGGAGCCATTCGATGTAGAACGAGAATTTTTCTGCTTTCAACGATGTGGAATGGCGTGGAAGAGCGAAAGTGGATAGGAATGAATCTATTAGAATGAAGACACATCGAATCCTAGAACTATTGATTTTCCTAGGAAAGAGGGGATCTTCGGGATAAGAAATTAAAAAGGTCTGTGTTAAAGTAGAATAGAAGATAGGTAGGGGAAAGTGGGGCAATATCGGATGCCTAATTTATTTTTCCTGCTAGCGAAAAGTCAAATGCCAAAATAAATTTTTGAGAGCGCTAGAAATCTTTATTGGACTTTACAGAATCAGAAAATGAGAGGATCCTCTTTGAAAAACCTATTTGGCTCCTATTAAAAAACGCGTAAAATATAATATAATTATAAAACCTTTATTACCATTATTTCAGAAATCATAAGTAAAGTTATTTTAATAAATATTAACTTGTGCATAAATTGATTTTAATTTATTTGGTAAAGAAAAATCAGTAATAAAGGTCTCGTCGCAACACAACACTGGAACTTTCGAATTCAAAATTTTTAAACTTCTTGAGATGAAAAACTACGACGCTCTTTGCTCTGTGATTAATCTCATAGGTAACATCGTGAGGTCCGCGTTGACTGCATATCGCAGCTCTTGTCTTAAAAAAACAATGATAGGTACCCGGTTATACCTCAGGGGCTTCTGCGAAATGAATTTATTTCAAAGTTACATTTTATTATTTCTGCCAAATTCTATTAGACACGTTCATTAATATAAATCTCGTAAGAAAGCTTGTCACCCCTATAAGGGTAACGCAGCGGTGAACGCGTCAAGCCGTCGCGTCGTAAGAAGCCCTGTTAATTGCGGGGCTCGACGAGGAAGATTGATCGATCTTACCAAAAATGTAGCAACGATTTAGTAGAAAGACGAAGCAGTCCGGAGGAAGACGAGTTCGAAGAAAGACGAATTGTCAAGGGGTGGGCAAGAAACCGAAACGCGGACCGTGGCCGTTTAATTCGAGCCTTCTAAATCGCCCTTAAATGCGATGCAAATGCCGGTGATGAATCATTTGTAAGTGCAGTTTCAAATTACATTAGGGTTGAGGGATGAGGGGGTGGGGAGCGGGGCGGGGTGGGGCCAAGGGAGGGAAACGGTAAACCGCGGGCTTTATACGGGAATACAAAATCTCCGTTTCTTGCCGCGCTGATAAGTTATACGAGTTCCCGAACGTAAAAGATTTCTTCGACAAAGTCCAGTTTCTTTGGTCCTACGGAAACGTGGCACCGGTACACCTCCGAATGCCGCGCGCCTGGCTTCCTACGGCTTCTTAACTTCTGCTTTCGTCATCAAACTTTCATGAGGTTCCGAATGATACGTCGAGGCAAGAAAAACTTGCCACGAAATTACCCGGGGTCCCCGCGACGGAGCTCCGGTCGAAAATCGGGACGAAGAAACGCGGAGACGGAGGGCGGCCGGGTGGGAGGGGTGAGGGGGGAGGAGGCGAGCCGGAGGAAGAATGGGAAGGGTAGGAAAGAAAGGAGAGAGGTTGGATCCCGACCCAAATCCGAGAGACGAGAAAACTTGGCTCGTCGATCAGTCGGCGGAAGGAAGGAAGTTCCGGTACGAGGAGCGCCGATCGCCTCCTCCTTCTGTGTATCTTTGATACCTCCGCGACTCCTTCGACAGGCTCATTTTCTTTATTTTCGAGCAGAGAGCCGTTCGATTGTGTCGCGCCGCTAGCAGCAAACCCACCCATCCACCGATCGAGAAAGAATCTAGCAAGGTAAGCATGGGCAAACGGCCCCTGTGACATATTTCGTTGTTGGATAATGCGGGGGCAAACGCCCTTAGCTTTATCATTTTTTTTCTCGATTACTACTTAAGATAATTAAATGAAACAAATGCGACAAAATAGCTACGTATTAGCTGTACTTCATATATTTTTCCGAATTGTAAATCAATTATTGCGGGTAGGAAAAAAATAATTTATATTTTAAGGGTGATTTTTGCAAACAACACTTTCAGTGACAACCCCCAACAGAATAAAGAAAATGATCTATTATCTAAGTATCATGTATAAAAGATGTAGGATTACCGCGTTGATGGAACATACCTACTTAATTAACCCCTCAACGACGGCGACCGCGTCTCAATATTCTCTCTACGCGGACGGCGCCAGTGCACAGTGGTCTGGGGGTATCTACTTTTAGCGGCCAAAATTCTTATATTTCTGAAACTTGGGGATTAAGGGTTTTTGAGGTCGCTGATAACGAATTTGGCATCAAAAATTCACAATTCAAAATAGCGAATTCAATATGGCGCGCATTGTGGTCTGGAAAGCGGTATTTTATAGCCAAAATTAAAAATCATAGCCGTACTAGAGAAAAAAAGAGAAAAAAGAATCAGTTACAACATTATCTTTGACTTAAAAAAAATAAAAAATTAAAAATACACGCGTCCGGGACGCCCAAATACCTCGAGCGTCATTTCTAAAAGTCAGCATAAAATTGAAGACTGCAGGAGACTGCATTTGAAATTTACATGCTCTTGTTAACAATTGTGTAAGCTTTCATGTAAGATGAGTTCGACGTTAATCACGCTTAATCATTTTTTTATAAGCCTTCTCAAAGTTTAAATTGATATAAATTTGCACTATTTGTACATGGACTAAACAATGCCTATGAAACATAAATAACTTAAATATACTTCCTTACCTATATAACTGTATGATACAAACACGTATTTTGATGTTCTATAATGAGTAATCAAAACAATTAGTTTCACATAAAATTTTATTTTATTAATATTATATCTAATCAAAGAATCAACTGAAAAATGAAAGGTATGCGGATGTAGAAGCTCTGGAGATTTGTCAATTCCTAAAAAAAACATGACAATGTAAAATTGAAGTTGGGAAATTGAATTTTGGCGACCCTCCAGCCAACTGTGCAGTGGGGCACTTTAAATGGGAATCGCGGAAAAATCTCATAACTTCTATGAAGCGGAGCACTGTTTAGCAAACAATAACAACAAAATTTATCACGAGGGTCGCTTTCCCATGCTTACCTTGCTAGACTCTTTCAATCGAACGATCCAACTTTCACGTACCTATGAGACGCCTTGCTGCCTCGAGATTAGCGATTCAAGAACACTCTCGCGCGCGCCACCATGTTCGCTCGGACCCGGGGAGGAGCGTCGCGGCGGCAAGCAAAGGGGCAGCGCCGTATATTCCCAGACCGACGTCTCCCGGATGAGGAAAGTCGGCATAAAGAATCCAAGGCGCGATACGTCGCGTAGATCGCGTCTAAATCATTTTCCATGACAGAGCAGGGGGTGCTGTTTCCAGGAAGGAGAGGGGCCGAAGGTCGGTCGCGCTTAGCCGCGTCGGCGACGGGCGTCGCTCGTATCTCTCGCCGGCCATCAGCATTTTCCAACTTGTCTCACGAATTCCCTACCGCGTGGCTCCCTGACGTAAGTAACAACATATATAAAAGTAAGTGACTCGGGTCTCTCGCGAGGCGGTGATGCAGGGTCCTCCTATCTGCGGAGTCTATCGGGCAGTAAACAGCGAGCGGCAGATAAGGCGGGAGATATATTATAGAGACGGTGGCCGTCGTACACGGGACACGAGGGCCAAGCCGCGCCAGGCCGCGCGGCACCCTGCTACATAGCACACAGCCAGAGAGCTAGCTGCCTCTAGGAGGACTCTGCTCCTAGCACCCGACTATCAGACCCTCTAGCAGTCTAGCCATACACTTCCACGCTCTATATACACAACCTCTGCCGTCCCTCTTCCTCTCCCTTTCGCCCACCACTCCGTCCTTCTTTCTTCCTGTTCTTTTTCTCCTTTTCTTTCTATCTTTCCTTTTTTTTGCCCAGCTTCGCCCTCTCCCCTGGTAAAAACGCCAACGGCGTCTGAATAGTCGCGCGGAGGACGGAAGTCAGTTTGCAAGCCAAGCATGGGGCGGCGGCGCCGGGCTACCCCTTATTTTCCTCCTTCCTAGCCGCTACCGCGAGTAGCTGCTCACCCTCGTCCCCACCCCCTCGAGCGACGATCCACCCCCTGCATCGTTCCTCGTCCACCATCTCTTCGTTCTTTCTTCGACCGAACGAACCCCTTCTTTTTTCCCTCTTTCTCTCCAGCGGCTGCTTTTCTTTCGCTTCCCCATCGCTCTCTCCTCTCTCCGCCGCTGAAGTTGCCTCCTCTCGATGCTCGAATGCTCGAGACGCTACAATACATCACGTACACGTTGTTGCCCGTTCACCTTTTTCCTCCTTTTTCCTTGCCCTCCCTCGCCCGCTCCGCCAATATCGCTTCCTCTTCGTCCCGTCCCGTCCCTTCCGCCCTCCTCGCGCCCTTGCACGGGGACGCGTGTTGTATTCGCGGCGCGTTCATCCCTCGGCCGTTACGGGCGCGGAAACGCGAGAACGTCGCCGCTGGAAAATTTCTTCTGCTTTCGATTTCTGGCAAGCTGCCGCCTGACCCTCTTGATCCAGCAGCTCCGGAGATCGTGGGCGTGCAAAGATAATTCTAAGCGGAGCTGTGCACCTCGACTGTGGAAGCATGATTGTGGGCGGTACGAGTTATGGCAGGTAGAATTCAGTTTACGATACACGTTTGAAAGAGTAAAGGAATTAAAGAACCCAAATGAGAACTGTTTAATAGAGTAAAGGTAGGTAAAAGTACGCAGCGGGTAAGAGTTCGCACCATGCGAATTTCATGGTTTGAGTTGTGGCAGTTGCCAATGGTGATTGACAGTTAATTGTCAATCAAGGTAGAGTCACCAGTGTCGAATTGTGTAGCTGTGCTTCGTTTTGTTATCGTACAATGCGGTAATTATTGAATTCGTTGGTTTTGATATAATATTCTCATTTTTAGAAATCAATATTATTCCTATAAATTGATCAGTAAATATTTTAATATTTATATCATCTGAAAGAGCTGAAATTCTTCTATTCAAAAGTACTAATAGAAGTTTTCAATTCTCCTCACAGATAACAGGATTGATGAAGCAATGTAAAGGTAGCTGTGGGGGCAAAAGTTCGCATAATGCAGTGGGGCAAGAGTTCTCATCCGATATCGGCTTTTGTGTTTTTTAATTAATTTTTAATCCGCAATATTTTTCCAAAATACGTTTTTTATTAACTTGTTGATTAAAAAATATAACTTTATTTTATTGTCTTATTCATTTATTGTTAGAACTTATAAGAGGACAACCGGCCGAAAACCAATTAGTGAGGAGATGCTTCAGATCGCTCGAGACAAACTAGAAGCAGGACTTTCAAAAAGAAAAAACGCTGCACTTCTTTGAATATTTCTCGTTGCGTTCTTTTATCCCATAACATGCGAACTTTTGCTCCACATATCAGGTAGGGGAAAGTGGGGTAAAACGGAACTGGTGGGTAAAACGGAACACCAATGTTTCTGTTAGATAAGAGGTGCGAATGGGTTGGTACCGCGTGACATGGAACCAAAGGGTCCTCATAGCATTTTATGACAGACCATAGACCCCTGCATAAGTTATTTTTCCATTAAGACAGTTTGAAAAATTTCCGGTATCGACGTTTCAATATTGCGTTGCACTTTCGACCACTTGTCGGTACTTGGACTTCGAAAATTAATAACGGCAAGTACATCGTTGGATTCTATATTTCTTACGCTACATTTTGACGTATATAAAAAGTTATTTACCTCACGCTGAAGTGTAAATATTAAATGTTTATTAAATGACTGCACGTGGGGCAAAACGGAACACTTTTCGCGGGGTAAAACGGAACGCCTATTATACATGAGGAAGAATGGAAACGTCTCTTAGTACGTGTTTATTATCTCTTTTAATTATTAGATTGTAGATTAAACTTTTAATTACTATTCTTGTTTCCAAGAAAATTGATTTTGTATAGAAAATTATGATGTATGAGATACATCTTTCATTCGATCAAACTGTTAGTTTAAATTGTAATAAATAACATAATGCTTTAATGCAGATGTGTTCTCCATGCAACTATTGATATTCATGTAAAAATCCACGTGTAGGGTAAAGCGGGGTAATTCCAGCTAGCGGGTGATTCCGGCCCCTTCTATTTCTTTAAATATAAAAAAATTTAAGAAAAAATTAAAACCGACTTCAAAAGAATGAAATTGCACTAAAAAGAAAAAAATATTTTTTTCCTTATTTAATCTACGACTCATATCTTTTAAGTCGACGCCAGATTTACACAGTGCAAATGATATTTTCTCTTATATGTATAATATATATTTTTGTTATATTTTATTTGCAATAGTTATACCTAAAACATATATTTATAGATTTTAACATAAATTAATACATTTTAAATCATAAAAATAAAGATTTTGTACGTTTACACGGTCTTCGAGTGGGTGTTCCGTTTTACCCCACCATTTGAGCGAGGCGAAGATTTCGATACCTCCGGTAAATTTCACTTTCCGTCGTTCCCAAAGATTTTTCTTATCAATGACCATGATTTTCTTATAGTCTAAGGTCCACTGAAGACTCCTGTTGAAGTCTCGTGTCTTTTTCTCCTCCCGATTTTAAGTTATCACCCTCCAAAGTTAAGCGTTCCGTTTTACCCCACCTTCCCCTAAATGTTCGCATTTGACATTTTTTGAAAATATTTATTTCACTCTCTATCGAATAATAAGGGATAGTAGTTATTTCTCACAAACTGATATGACTATCAGTGTAATAAGTACCAAAGATTTTAGAGAAGTTTAAACTTTAAGCGCGCACTCTTGCCCCACAATACTCTACGAGTTATGGCAGTTCGAATTCAGTTTACCATACACGTTTGAAAGAGTAAAAGAATTAGAGGGCCGAAATGAGAGCTGTTTAATACGGCCTACCAGCGAGCTAGGGGGGGTAGCTAGGGGCGTGCAGAAGTCGCAGCGTGTCGAAACGCGCGCTTCGGAATCGAATCCCGTGACGGCCGCAGCCAGCGTAGAAATTATTTAACGGGCCAGCCACGACAAAGGGTTGGCCTTTATTTCAGCGTTAGCTCAGAACGGCGGCGGGCCGGGGCGAGTTATTATACCGTTGTCAGATACCATACCACCCTTCGTCGATCTGCATAACCATCACTGCTCCCCCCGCAGGGCCGTCCGCGCGCGCGGCCTCAGCCCTTTTCCACCGCTGGAAACCACTCAATAGAGGCGCGACCATCAGCCAACCACAAAAGCGATTACAAATTAACGTGCCGCTTCTTCGAGTTTATTACGAACGTCCGCCATACACCGCGCCGCTCACTCCCCCTTTTTCACAGCCTCCCTCGGGGCCGACTACAATTATCGTGCCTTTTGTTTCGCAATCGCCGCAGCCTCTTCTCTTTTTCCCTATCCCGGGGGCGAGTGAAATTCCGCTTATTTTTCAACCTGCTCCCCTGTGTCGAGTTTGCGAGGATTGGCTACGACCAAGGCGCCGTCTCATCTGCCCTTTCCGCCCCGTGAATCATTCCCGATCCTCAACCCCGTTGAATCAGAATCACCGAATTGAGCTCTTAATCATTGGGAGATAGACGAAGAGGATTTCTCGCTCTGGCGCGCCGCGCTCCTTCTCCCAGCTGTCAGGGATTTCGACGTTCGAGCGGATGCTCTGTCGAATATTCAACGCGATTCGTCGAAGTAACAGGGGCCCGAGGTCAACGAATTGGCTGCTAGAATCAGAACTGTGAATTGTGCGAACGATGCGGCAAAGATCGTACCTACGGCCAAGGTCGGTGGACGCGAACGCGGACCAGTGATCTTTCCAGGAAGGAACTGGAAAAAACGAACTCAAACGGAGGAATAAGCCGGCAAAAAGGCCACCACCCGGGTTGCTCTAGATTTACGATGTCCTTCATTGGTTCCACGCAAGCGGCGCGGCGTTGGAAATAGAGCGGGGTCCCTGGGCCCCCGTCCTCTATTTCGCCTTTATTTCCCGGGGACAATGAGGTACCGTTTTTTCTGGCCAGCGAGATAAAGGACTTAACGCGTGACGGGCCGATCGGCCACGTTTCCGCAAACATCCTCGACCGACGCGTCCCGTTAGGTCACGAATTGTTACAGTTTCGAAAACACCGAGCGCTAGAGACGGTGCGTGCCTCCGTTTCTGGGGGTCTACGGTTTTTAAGGAATCCCAACGAGTCCAGCCGCAAGGACGAGCAGGACGAGGCCGCTTTAATGCAACGAGTCGAGGTCGTACGCTCAGGTAAAATCGCGTTCTCGTTGCGTAATGCCCTCGGACAAGATTCGTTGAGGAAATTTCTGCTTTTGGGCCGCGATTGCTTTCCAAGATTTATGCGTACATTTTAGACTTGTATCCTGGATGCTCATTAATAGGAGTCCATTAGCTCTTAATAGTTTATTAAGATATTGAGACCGGAATAAATTAGTGTACCTTGTTAACCAATCTCACGAGTATAAAATGTTTCGATGTTCCAAGGAATAGGTACGCACGGGTTACGTGCGCGTTTCGGCAAGAGATATCTATAGAACAGTAGAAGTTAGATAAGCAAATAATTTTTTGTCAGAGAAAGACTCGGAGCCTCGCGCGTGTCTCTTCTTTTCTCGAAACGACGGGGCCATTCAGAATTCAAGGTTTTCGGGGGACAAGTCCCATCGCCCCAATGAATCTTGACAAGATAAAAACAGTGCCGTACTCTACGAAATACAAGACAGCTCGAGGTCAAGTTTTACTGCCAGGTAAATCGCGGACTTGTTCTATTTCCTCTTTGTTAAGGCCAGAGGCACGGTCAGCAGTTTTGAAAGAAACACCGTAGAAATTGCGGGCCAGTCCTTGTAAATAATTTCGAGGATCAAACAGCGCGCGTTGCCGTCCATAATAATCAAAACGTTGAACGAGATTTGTGCAATCGCGAAACAAAGAGTTTTCCTCTGAAACGATCAGCAGCCCGTAGCCTTAAAACTGATGCCCCGATTGGGTCGGTGCTGGCCGAGGAACAATGCATCTCGCGACGCAGCTTCCCGATAACTTAATTCATAATTGAGTTCTGGCGGTGTAACGGACACTCTGCGGCCAATATAATGTCTAATAATTCTAATAATTCGCCGGGTTGGATACGAAGCCAGCGCGGGGTGGGCGAGGGGGCCCGAGCCGTGGGGTGAGAACGTTTCCTGGAGTCGTGCCCAGCTTGGAGAGTGGGACGCGGAACCAAGATGAGACGAGGGAAAGAGGAGAGATAGAGGGACGACCGGTGGAGAAGGGAAGGAAGAGAAGAGAAGAGAAGAGAAGAAGGAATAGGTCGATGCGAGGGTATGGGACGAGGAAATGGAGGGAAGGCCAATTAGAGGGCGGGAAGATTTATCTACGGACGACGGGTGTGCGGATAGTAAGGGGTAGGTCGGTCTCCTCTGCCTAGCGTGGTTGTATTATTCCTTAGTTGGACAACCCCGTCCAAGACAACGACGTGGTCCAGCTGCTATCGACTACATCGGTTTCTATCTGGATTAATAGTCGCTAATTTTTCAAGCCCCTCATCGCGGGAATCCCAAAGAAAATTGGGGTACTTGGCGGATGCTATCCGATGTATCGTTACCAAATGAAGCAGAAAACCTTTCGTCAGCATCGCTTTAACGAGGAGGAAACTCTCAAGAAACATTCCTACACAGACACAAACGAGACTGTTCTCACACAGCCGCTTGAACCGTTGGAGAGTAATAAATATTAAAGTGGATAACGTTTATCAGAATCCTAGCTTCGTTCGCAATTGCGAGGGAATAAAATACGTCGTCGGAACACGGAATTCGTTTGGTCGAAATTGAAGGGCGACGTTCGCGAGGATAACGAGACGACAGAGAGAGAGAGGGAGCTTTGAGGAGGAACCGAGCGAGAGTTATTTAACTGGGCGTTAACTAACCAGCGGGGACACGGCGAACATTCTTCATCGGCGATTTTATTCCGTGGACCGTGCGGGCGACCGGGGAGAGTCGAGATGCTTCGCGGAAGGGAGTCGTCGCGTCGGCACTTAAATTATTTTAATAAGAAGCCGTGACATCTTAACTGCCCGGATGGGCAGATCAAAGCGACTGCCAGGTGATGTCAGTTTCTTTCAGTATTTACACGGAAAACACAGGCGTAGCCGCGCGTACGTGGACGTACGAGAGACCGGCGTTATCTTGGTAGACGCTACTCGGAATCGGGCTCGTGCGTCAGCCTCGACATTTTTATAGGCCGCGGCACGAAATTAGAAAGCCGTCCGTTAAAAATATATTGCACCGGCGGGGGAAACGCTGCCAATCCGGTTCCCCGTGAAACGCGGAAAAGAAGTTCTGTCCGCGGCTCATGAGGACGAAGGAGGTGAACAACCATGTTTGAACGATAGGACTGTCGATAGCTAGGGGCGAGAGAAGTAGCGGGAGGAATTGGAAAATCTCTGACTCGCTGACGAAAATAATACCGAGCGAGCGAGAGTTACGAGCAACGAACGCTTATTTCGAACGCGGCGGCGTTGTTAGCGCGCCGTGTAATATCAGGGGCGGCAGCGGGGGCAACAACGGCAGCAACAACAGCGACGAGCATCCCTCCTCGTCGACCGACCGACCGACCGGTCGTCGGGCCGTAGTTCGTTTCCGTGTTGTTACATAATACACGCTGCGGTGCGGTTACGCGGATGAGGGATGAGGTGCTGCGTTGCCTAATAACCCCCCCTTCCGCAACAATCCCCCCGTCCCTCTCGGGGGCCCGACCTATTCTCACACCCTTCCGCGGGATACGCGCGCACAGAGCAACACGGACGAGGGAGAGGCAACCGCCCTTTGCTTGCGAGAGCACACCGACGCACGTCGCCCCGAGTACGCCGTCGGAATACGCTTAAGCTCGATGAAAGAGGGAGGAAACTGTGGGTGGCTGTGTGTCTACGTGTCTGTGTGTGCGCGACTAAGGAGAGGCACGCTCTCCCGTGTGCTTCAGACCACCGAGGAGAGAGAGGAGCGTCAAGTAATTATATGAGGGCGGAGCACGCTTCGTCCTGGCTAGGACTCGTCTACACCTTGCACATCCGTATCGCTCTGCCCGAACTAAGGTGCCGGCTTGAAACGTGAGAATCGTGAATCAGGATTTCGCTGTTAAAGCGGCGGGACTCGTTCACGAGCCGGGAAACCGTTCCCCGGCGTTTTGTGTGCGTAAAGAATCGCCCGTGAGAATCGTATGCACCGTGGCTTAAGATCCTTGATGAAGTTAGCTGGAATGCTGGTGAAGGGCTCCTTCGAAAGGTGAGATAGTTGGGACTATCTTCATTTGTGTCCAGGGTTTCTGATAGCGCGCGACCCACGATTGTATAACTAATGAGGAGTTAACAGGTTTTTTTTGGAAATCTGGCGTGGGGAAAGGTTCGTTTTAGTTGGGCTACAAATCTGGGAAAATAGATAAATAGAGTAAATAGCTATAAATGTCGCGATTTGAGAACCTTACAGTAAGAGTGCAGCTCCATTTACCAACTTCGAGTAAATTAGAAAAAACTGTTTATAAAAGTATTTCTTGGACTTAAATCATAAAAATAAAGATTTTGTACGTTTACGTGGTCTTCAAGTGAGTGTTTCGTTTTACCCTACCACTTGAGCGAGGCGAAGATTTCAATACCTCCGGTAAATCTTATTTTCCTTCGTTCCCAAAGATTTTTCTTAGCAATGGCTTTGATGTTCTTATAGTCTAAGGTCCACTAAAGATTCCTGTTGAAGTCCCGTGTCTTTTTCTCCTTCCGATTTTATGTTATCACCCTCCAAAGTTAAGCGTTCCATTTTACCCCACTCTCCCCTAGTAGTTCCATTCCATTTTTGCCGAATCTTTCAAATCTAGAGCTGCCCAAAACAAGAATATTGCAGAAAATAAAGGTAAAAATTTGCAATAAATCGCTCATTTATTATCGGTCTTGCATCAAACGCGCACCAAACGATGTAGAATTTTTGTTATATAGATACCTATATAACATACCATAACTCAAAAATAGTAAAAAATTGTCAAAAATGGAGCTGCATCCCCGTTGCCGCAAAGTCCACATTTGAATTATTCTCTTCTAACTGACGACCTGTCGCCTCAAACTCCACTTGAGCCATTCAGTGTCATCAACGTAACATCTCGTCCATTTTGTATAAACCTTTTGTATCAAAATCCCACCATGTTGGATAACCAAGACATTCTGCTGGTGGTGTTCCCTTCGCATTCAGCTCGAAAACATCATCGGCCGCGTGCTGCGGCGAAGCACAAGAAGGGGCGCGGTAAGAAACGGGTGAAGAAAAAAGATCGACAAAGGGGAGAAGTTATACATTTAAGTGGGAACACCTATATAGGGGGAGAGGGGGCCTTACTGGGATTCAATTACCGCAACGTTTGCGAGGCACGCTACTCCCACACCCCCGGAAAGGCTGCCCCTCGTTTCCCCCGCGGCGCTCCGCCCCGCCACGACCTTTCCATTTCTTCAAGAACGAACAGGTGCTCTCGCGTCTGCTGTAAATTGCACCCCTGTAATCCGAAGTAAAGCGGTCGTTTTATCCGCGCCGAGCCGAGATGGATGCCCGCTACGTCTTTCGGTAATGGGTCGCGCTTACGCAGACGGGGCTTTCCATCTTTGATGGAAATCTCGAGGGTTTCTTGCCGCTCGTGCAATCGCCCCGCCACTCTTCTCGCCGCGATTCCAATGTACGAGAAACGCGAGCAACCCTCGATTAATATATCCACTAATTACAAAACACCCTGGCGCGTGTCAACCAAAGAGACCCAGTATTACCTAAATAAGTATACAGACATAAAGCAACAGTCTATCGCGTCGATGACTCTACGCGCGTGACCAAGGTGCCAGCTGCTGTGGCTGCGAGCGAAGGCGGAAGAACAAGGGGCGGAAAGAGGTGCCGTATTAGCGGATTACAGGGAACACAGTTCGCGGGGTCATTAAGACGGTCCCTGGCAAAAAGGACGGTATGCGTGAGGTCACTGGCAAAGTAGAGTGTGGCGGATCGGCGTTTCGTTCGGGTTCGAACGTAGGTACATAATTCATCGAGCGTGCACCATTGTCGGGAGCTTCATTAATACAAATGGCGTCTGGTGAATTCTGGCCCGACCACACCCCGCGTCGTGGCCCGATGGTAACAAGGGCGTGTGGGTGTATAAGGCCAGCAGCAGCAGCAGCAGCAGCAACGGCAGCGACAGCCGGTAGTCGGCAGTCGGCGGCATCATCCCCGGTATAGGGCGAACTGGCGAGCGCCACCCCTACGCCCTGCGACGACGCCGAGACGCGCGGGACATATTTTTCCAGTCCTTGTCGACTTTCATGAGGGCGTCTTTCCGCAATAACATATTAATATCCCGGAGCATCGGGAGACTTATGGGCTGTCGCAGCGAAAGCTCGACCCTGGATCAACGCAGCGCCCGTTAAGGCGGATCCACGGCGAACGTCGGGGGACACCGAGGGGCGAGGACGCCTAACGCGCGGCTTAAACGTCGTAAAGCAACCGTTGCACGTCCACCCGCACCCAACGGGGTTATCGGCCAGGAATTGACAACGATACCGCGACCGAAATGTCCTCCTCGTTCTACCAACTACCCCTAAGTCACCAGCTTCCCTTCCAGATTTATCGCGTCTCTCCGTTGTTACGTAAAACGCGGAGGATCGTTGCGTAATCGCGACCAATGGGAGTCGCGACACTGTACCGAACTGGTAGCAAGTCATCATCGGTGAGCTACATATGACGAACAATTGACAGAACCTGAATGAAAAATTTGATGGAAGAATCCGACGAGCCACCGAAAATATGTAGCTTTAATCTATAGGTAGTAATAAGAGAACAAATTTAAATAGTGCTATTAGATAAAGTGGAAGAATCAGAGGCAAGCACTTGCAAATGTTCTCGTTCAACCCCTTCCAAGCTGGGGTGGACGATTGGGATCGAATGAGTGTGCATATTTCCATTCAATCTACGGTGCAAATAAAAAAGCTGCGCAAAAGCTGTTTTCCGTGGAACAATAATAGCGTACAGACGGTATAACGAGGAATATATTGCGGGGGGAAACACGGTTGACCGGAAGAAGGGATGCAGGAGAGATTCGCAGATGGATCGGTACTACGGCCAGGGCCGCGGGCAAAAAAGCGAAACACGCATAATCAAGGTTTACATATCGCATTTATTTTGTTCCTTTTTTTCCTTAGTAATCGTATAATCAAGGTAATATTACAATTCCAGCGTTCAGAACAGCAACCGCCCCCGAAATTCGGTTTTGCATCGCAAGGCTTCACGCACAGGCAGCAGCTGCGGCCCTGGTCGCTCTCGTATTACATACATACAATCAGGATCCAAATTGGTAAACAATTAATACCCTAATATGTTACAAAAAGAGGATTGCTGCTTTGCCTCGTCCTTGCGTGCCATTCCATCTCGCCACCGTCGGAGACACGTCTACACGAATTGCGGCTACCACTACGCATGGGTACGCCTACTCCTACGATAGGCCTAGTCGCCTAAATTCATATTACAACGTTACAGCACAGCAGATGCGACGAAGGCTTCCTTTTTTTCCCTCTTATCCTTCATTCTATCTGTCTTTCTCTCTCTCTCTTACTTTCTTTCTATCTTTCTCTCTCTCTCTCTTTCATTTTTCACATTCCTTTCGTTCTCCGAGATCCACAAAATAAATAATTATTAACATTACATTCCTCTTAGAAATACTGCGTTTACCTATTTAACTCTTGCGTGTCTCTTAGCGGCTATTCGTATACATTCATTAACTAGAATAGTTGTTACTGCTTAGGATAGCGCCACGCACACTTCGTGTCTGGGTAGGCGTCTAGGTACTAGGTAGGTACGTACAATGTAATGTATTCTTGCTCGTAGGAATCTACCGTTCGTTTTCCCCTTGCTGCTTCGAGAGCCACGAATCGAAGAGAAGAAGATTAAACCGAACATCGAAAGAGGATGACGACGAAGAAGAAGAAGAAAAAGAAGAAGAAGAAGTAAGAAGAAGAGGAGGAGGAGAAAGAATCCTCTGTTCCCGAACGTATTCCAAAAAAGCTATTCGACTCGAGAGGAACGCGCGCGCGCGCGCTCTGCACCCCCTTTGAGCAGGTGTCGAGCACAGGCGGTCGCATAAACGTTTCTATATAATATTTAACAAAAGTATCGAACATTCAACATATATATTTTGTACCGATCGAAAGAAACACGTTTTTATCGCCTGCCGCGTGCGTCCGTCCGCGAGCCTACTCTTTCCAAGCGCGACGGGGGCAAGTTTCGCGCGAAGCTCGCGACGCGACGCGACGGGCCGCGGATAATCGGCAACGATAGAAACGTGTTCTCGTGTCGTTCCGCAGACAATAAAAAAAAAATTAACAAAAACATAACATCAACAGCAGTCGTAGCATGACACGCTCCGAGAGGGCTGTATCGCCGAGCGTACGCGTTCGAGAAGCGGAAAACGGAAGTACGCTAAGTGAACGAGACACGGGGGCGGAGGGAGGGAGACGCGAAACACACCGACAGAGTATTTTCTCTGCTCTCTTCTATTTTTACACTGATTCACAATTGTCACCGGGAAATACCACCCCTCCCGCCCTAACCCCCGCGCCGTTCGAAGAACCTTTCCGCCGCGTCGACACTCGTGGATGCTCCTCTACTTCCTAAGCGTTAACTTACTAGTTACCACCTTTAGCCTTTTTTCGTTACGCATGCATTCAGAGCCGAAGAGGATCGCGCGCACCCTACCACACACCGTACCCGAAACTAACGAAAATAGAAGCAGAGAAACGTCTTTGTTCTCTCTCTTTCGCACGTACGTATCTTAATCACCGGTTGTCTTTTCGTGTTTTCTGCGTGTCCCGCTCGTTTCTCCATCGGTTCTCGATCCCCCGAAACGGCGGGGATCCATAAAGTGTGCAACTTAAATAACTCCGATAACTCACCCCTCCCTCTATCTACACACTACTGCGCGCCAAAAGCAGGGACTACAGATAGAGAGCGGCCAGAGGGGGTGCGGGGGAGGAGCGAGGGGGGCTACGACAATACTAGGGCTTGTACGGACACGTCAGTGTGCACTTGGATACTGATTGGTCTGCGGGAATATTGGTCAAAGTGAGCTACAGGAGGTTCCAGCCGGGGAGGGGGTGGTTGGTTTGGCGCGGGGCAGCGGGAGGCGGGTTCGTCACTCACCGGGTGCAGCATCCGATTCGCCGCAACCGATAAATTGACGATCGACAGATACGCACATCGACCATCTATTTGGCATTACAGAGACAGTGGATGCAGCCTGCCACTCACCTGAAACAGAAATCAGAACATGCGCCGTTAGGTGACACTGCGTTCAGGATAAAATCTTCAAGTTCAGTAAAATCGCGCTCGTTAGTAGACGAAGGATAAAAAACAAGAAATAGAGCAACGCTACTAAACAAAACGCGTGAGAGTGTAGCTAATCTCGTCATCTGTCAGCGTTCTCGTAGAATTCCTATGCGTGACGCGAGCTCAGTGGACGGTCCACGGAATATGTATCTACCTAGTTCTGACTTCTATGAACTGGCATTTCTGGATGTGGACATTTTTTTAAAAAATACTCTACAGAGCTATTCGTTTGGCGGACGGGGTGGAGAATAGTACAGCTCGGTCGTTCGAAGGTTCGGGTCCCGGGGTACCGTACGTTCATATGTTGAACGTGTCGAGGACACGACGCGACGGGTCGGGTCGTCCACCGCTGGTTCAGCTCCTTTTGTAATGGGATGAATGCACGTGGTGCCTTGTCCGGCCACACGCACGTTGAGCCCGGGCTTTCGTGGTGTCTGTATCTCGGGATATCGATAGCTCCCGTTAAGAGCGAAAGGGGTTGGGTCTTAGGGAGGAACACCAGTCCACCGGAGCCTGTGCACTGCCAATCCGCTGCCGGTACCTTTCTTGCCTTCTTGCACCCCTTCGTCTTTCTTCTTATAACCACCTCCTTTCTCACTGCCGCCGTTTGATGCTCGGAGAATTTTGTGGAAAATTATACGCTGCACGAAGAAACGCGGAAGCGATCTGCCATGTTGTGTTATAGTTTTTAAGCGTCGTTCGCGATCGCAGTCGCAAGCCAGAAAATGAATCAGGAATGCTCGCGGAGGCAGAAGCGCTTTGATTTATTCCTGGAAGGATTTCGAAAAAGTTGTTTGCCCTGGCTGTGTCGGTAGTCGTGACAAAAGCGGATAAAGAAACGGAAAGAAAGGTGGAGAGGATGTTCCCAGAGTCTTGGCAAGGTCGGCACATTTTACAGCCGCAAACTCGCGCCAACTGTTCGATCTACCCTCTTATACGACCTGCTTCTTCGCTTGTCTCGGAATATCCTCGCCCCGAACTTGTACGCCCTCAAAAGGGACTCGAACTGGTCCCTTTATTCCTGCCGATTGATTTTTCGGTCGTATGGGTAAGCTTCCCGAAATTTATTCGCATTTTATACTCGACGGAACTTTTCCAGTTATACAGAGTGGGATGAAAATCGCGATACAACACAGAATAACGTTGTTGCCTGTGCAACTGTGTGTTATAAAACTTTGTTTCCGAGGGAGTGAACTTTGGAAACTACTCGTGCTTGTAGGGGATGCAATTCAGAAATTTTTGATTCTAGCAATTTTACTCCCGCGTTAATTATTGTACTTCGTTAACGTTGATAAATAAATTTTCTTTTCCTTAGGGGCTGGAGTGTCGTGGACTCAAGACAGTGGTACGAATCGAATCGATACGAAGAAACTCCGTGGGATTCATTAATGGAGGACCCACAAACCGCCCTCTAGGAACGTTTGTTTGTCCCGCGACTGTATTTCATTTTTCCCTTGGTTTGCTTTTCGGCCTAGAGTCACTTCGCCTTCTCTCCGTTACTGCAACGAGAGAACCCTGCCCGCACGGCGAGTTTAATGTACGTACATGAGCGTTGCTCCTTCGCGCATTTATCAGGATTTCCGAAGGAAGCCGGAGTTTTTAAGCCGCAATAAATTCCCGTTCCGCGTGCCTTTACGTCCAGAGTCTAATGTTGCTTAAAGCTCGCAAAAACCGAAAGCACAAATCTCGATGCGCCCCGGCAAAACAACCTTATCCGTCATGGGGGAATCGAGACTGTCTCGCGGAGGGAGAACGGGGGATGAAGGAATTTCTAAAGTTTACTTTCTCGAGCGATGTAAGCAGTTCACGTGAAAGACACTGTTTCAGGAGTTACCGTCCGTCAACCTTGAAAACGAGGAAGGATCGGTTGGCGGAGAGTAAAATTTCATCGGTGGAAATTGAATGGCGCCGGGGTTAGGGCAGTTCGGGATCGTTGGAAGGAAATCTGAGCGAGCGAATCGAGAAAAAATAACCGAAGGTAATATCCACGTGCAGGCTCCGCGTTCCGGGATAGAGCGAGAGACAGAGGGGGAAAGATAGAGGCAGGAGTGGAAAGGGGATGGGGTTGAGCACGGAGCGGTTATTATCTATCGCTCTCGTTACCACAGGTTGCTCGTAAACCGGCCGCATCAAGAGGGTGGGGCGTTTGGGTTGGAGAGCAGAAGCATAGGTAGGTAGATACCGGTACTCATATCGTTGTCGTCGTCCCGTACCCAACGTGCCACCACGGTTAAATCCCACTCTCGCTATTTTCATCGGTTACCCCCGCAGGATATCGCGGGCTCTGTGAATGGACGGTCGTGTCAAGGGGGCACTTGAAAAATCTCAACTTGCGAGTGCTTTCCTTCCTTCCGCTGACTCGCCAATTGCTTAGAGTAAAGGTAGGTAAAAGTTCGCAGGGGGTAAGAGTTCGCACCATACGAATTTCATGATTTGAGTTGTGGCAGTTGCCAATGGTGATTGACAGTTAATTGTCAATCAAGGTAGAGTCACCAGTGTCGAATTGTGTAGCTGTGCTTCGTTTTGTTATCGTACAATGAGGTAAATACTGAATTCGTTAGTTCTGATGTAATATTCTCATTTTTAGGAATCAATATTATTCCTATAAATTGATCAGTAAATATTTTAATTCATATGTCGTCTGAAAGTGATGAAATTCTTCCATTCGAAAGTGCTAATAGAAGCTTTCAATTCTCCTCACAGATAACAGGATTGATTCAACAATGTAAAAGTAGCTGTGGGGTTCGCACAATGCAGTGGGGCAAGAGTTCGCATGCGATATCCACTTTTCGTTTTTTTATTAATTTTTAATCCGCAATATTTTTCCAAAATAAGTTTTTTATTAACTTTTTGATTAAAAAAATATGACTTTATTTTATTGTCGTACCAATTACTGAGGAGATGCTTCAGATCGCTCGAAACAATCTAGAAATAGGATTTTCAAAAAGAAAAATTGCTTTGGAAATAACCCCAACTATGTACCTATGCAGGAAAATAAAACACTTCTTTGGATATTTCTCGTTGCGTTCTTTTATCCCATTTGACATTTTTTGGAAATATTTATTTTATATAAGTTGCGACAGGTAAATTTACATGAAGTCACTCTCTATCGAATAATAAGGAATAGTAGTTATTTCTCACAAAATGATATGACTATCAGTGTAATACCAAAGATTTTACAGAAGTCTAAACTTTAAGTGTGCACTCTTGCCCCACAATACTCTATTTCAGGCCTTCCTTCTTCAGAGGAATCTTCATTTAGGACGAACTGAACGCCGTTTCTCTTCTTTGTACCAAACAAAGAGTGGTGTACGCACTACTTCCTTTTCAAGCATATTTACAACAAATACCGTAAACCTCCTAATGCAATGTCCGCCTGTTTAAAATAATTCTATCCGCGTCTCATGACCCAGCGGGACCGAAGAACATTGTAAAATTTGAAACTGATTGGAAATGCCGAGTCGATTAAAATTCCAATGAAAGAATTTGCCAAGCGAGGCACTCGATAAAGAACCCGGCATGCTAGCGCGCGACCTCAACCCCCGCCAGGACCGCGACTATAATTCGAATGCGTTCGCAGTCTATAAACGCGCAGAGAACACAATGATGATCGATATTTCAAGTCCGAGCGGAGAGGAAGAGAGAAAAGGCGAGAGGGTGGGGGAGGAGGGAAGAAACGAACCGGCGCGGCGGTGCGTCGTGCGGAGAAAGGAAGAGGACAGAGGAGGAAGAGGGTGTTGTGTGGGTTAGGGGCGCGAGACGGGACGGAGGAAGTTCGCAGAAGCATCGGATTGAGATCGAGTCGCAGGTTTTTTATCAGGTCGACGTTGCACGAGCGCGAATTGCGCGTAACCCCCGCGGGGCAACAGCACGCCCGTCGCGACAGGGGGCAGCACCAACACCGTACCGGGCCGATACTGCGTGGTGTGTAGTTGCTGCGAGCAGCCGCTGCACCAGGAACCCATAAATCTCCAGGGATATAGATGGCTCTAGTGTCGCGTGAGGTTGCAAGCTACCCCATGCAGGGTGCCGTGGAACGCCCTCCCGCCCCTACTCTATCCCCCGTAGTACCCAACCCACTTCTCTCTTCCTCTCTCCCCGATCTATTGCTCCCCAACTCTCCGTCTCTCTCTCGCTCCCCAGCTGAGCCGGAGCCCGCTCCATCGGTCTTCCTCTCCGTTCTCAAACGCGTCGAATTACCGGAATCCCACCTTCCAAAACGAAAGGTGGTCCATCCTAGGCGAGCCTCCACCGAGTACGATCCTCGGTACTATTCAAAAACGCCGTGATGTTTCATAGCGAAGTGAGCAGTTTCGCTCGAAACACGCAATCGTCGCCAAGCATCGCGTCCCTTATCAAACTACATCAACTTCGATGGGTGCGTCGCGATGTAAAGCCGTTGAGGAGAGAAGCTAACTGATCCGCGACATCGAGAGGCATCCACCTAACCGAGATCTCTATCTGCCCACGCGCATCTAAGGGAACCCGAAGCGTAAGTACGCCTGTCGAGGACCAGCGCCATCAATCCTGCCCGCCGCGAGCTCGAGCACAGTTCCGTGTCTCGTATAATTGAATCGTCGGCCGGAGGGAGCAGGGGGCACGAGGAAAAGCATCATATTCGATCGGAGGAGCGGTGACGAGCAGGAAATAAGAGAGTTTGCTGCGGGTGATCTCTGCCGTGCCCCCGCAGTGTTTACACCGCGCCGACACCGCCAACATTTCCAACCGTTCCCGTACGAAATATTACCGTATCGCCTCGTGCAGGAGAGTGATATCGCCCGGTAATATATCGTTTCGCGTGGTTTATAGCGGCTCGCGTACTCGCCCTTACAGTGGGTGTACCTGGGAGCGCGGATATCTTGGCCGGCTGCGACGGGATATGTATATCGGGCACCCGGACGGCCGCGGGGATACGTCTGTAAGCCGAAAGCGAAACAGGGGTCTCTGGTGGCGTTGACACACTGCGTCATCTCGAGCATAACCCAAGGGGAAGAAGCGGCGAGAGGTCGTTAACGATACAACTCTTTTCCTTGTTTGCAACAAGGAGTACAGTCGAGCACAGCTGCAGTCTAGATACCAGGGGTGATCGAGTTGGAAGACCAGGCAAGGATTAAAGCGTTGGTAGGGAAGGGGATGATTGGGTGTAGATCGGCCAAGCAGCCGTCGGCGCGTTGGCTGGAAATTTCAAACGAATGTGCACGGATATCTCGGCCGGCCGCAGACTCCAGGATCTGGCAGGAAGAAATGCGGGAATACCTATAAGCGAACAGCGAGAAAGAGCGCCCTGCCGAGCCAGAACTGCATGTTGGTACGGCTCCAGTGTAGGAGTAAAACGAGTACATAGGTCCGAGAAGGAGGAGACGGAGGAAGAGCGGGTGATAGAGGAAAAGAGAGAAGGAGGAGACGCGGGTCCAGGGGCCAGAAAGCCAGAAACCAAGCAAGCCAGCCAGCCAGACCAGCCGAGCCAGCCAACCGAGCCAGAGAAAGGAGAGAGGTGAGAGGAGAGAGGACGACGTCGATGATGAATCACCCGCCAGCAGTGAGCAGGAGTAAAGCAGAGAGGAGAGCAATAAGAGGGCGCGCTACGCAAAAAAGCTTCCACGCTGGAACGCGCTAGAGCGAGTCGCTAACTGACTTATCTACACATCCGAGTCGGAGTATCAAGCAGTCCCTGACGCTCGCTGGCGTGTAATGGCCCATACGTGGTGTATTTCGGTTATCACGCTTTAATAAGCTCCGCTGAAACCCCAAATATTTGCTCGTCTAGTTAAGGGAGGTAGCCGAGCAACCCTCTGCTAGCGACGAATCGAGCAACTATTGGAGTAAAGGTAGGTAAAAGTTCGCAGCGGGTGAGAGTTCGCACCATATGAATTTCGTGGTTTGAGTTGTGGCAGTTGCCAATGGCGATTGACAGTTAATTGTCAATCAAGGTACCTAGAGTCACCAGTGCCGAATTGTGTAGCTGTGCTTCGTTTTGTTATCGTACAATGCGGTAAATACTGAATTCGTTAATTCTTATGTAATATTCTCATTTCTAGGAATCAATATTATTCCTATAAATTGATCAATAAATATTTTAAATAAGGTAGTTGACTCGGTTTTCGATCGGAACCCAATTGTCGATCACTAAAGTAAAATATACTATTTTAAAATATTTTGTGTGTCGTAAGGACAAGAAATAAAATGTTATTATATTTATAAACTATTTAACTATTTAGAGTTACTAAAAATTAAAAAAATTGTTATTGAAGAAGAAAGAAATATTACAAAACAACAAAATACAAATAAAAAGTCTTTAACCAAAAAAAAAATGATCTCACTGATAAAGAAAACGTTAATTCAAATTAATTTCTTTCATTCGTTTTCTATTGTTTTAAATTATAAAGTATTTTAAGCGCAGTATTTTTTCTTCTATAGTATTATATACTTAATAAATATTTATATTGTTATCAGAACTTGATAAATATGTTCAATAAAATATATAATTTTAAATTATTTATCTTTTTCCTTATTTTAATGATAACAAAATATTTCTTAACCAACATAACTACATTTTTTTAGTAATCGAGAATTGGGTCTCGCATATATCGAGAACTATTCCCGACTCTAAAATATTGATCGACATTTGCGTTCCAAAGATATATTTCTTTAAACTACTATATTAACAAAAATTTTCGATTTAAGTGTTATTTTTCAATTTTATTTACTTCATTAATACGTAAACTTATTATCGTGTCCAAATTTTTATCTCTTTTCCACTAGAATAATTGTTTTAACCTAATACAATCTCAACTAATCACTAAGCGATCGAGAATCGGGTCAACTACCTTATTTCAAATATTTTAATAAATATTTTATACCAAAGATTTTACAGATGTCTAATCTTGAAGTACGCACTCTTGCCCCACAATACTCTACACAGATTCGTCAAAGTTCAGCGGTCGAGTGAAAGAAGCCAGAAGCCTGCCGACGAAGGCGGGAGATGGCAGAGAAGCGACGCTAGGTAATCGGTATCGGGGAAACTGAATCCTTCCCGTGGGCACGGGGGCAGAAGAAATCTGAGGGGTCGGGTATCCGCGTCGCGTCGCCGAGGAAATTGGGTTTCGTCTCGCGGAGCAGCCAGGGGAACGAGGAAGCGAAAGAAGTTCCAGTATCATCAAAGACCGCGTGGATCGCGCGCGACTGTGCACGTCTACACACCGATACGGTTTTATATAGAAGAAGTTGCGTTCGCCCGGTCACGGGTAATGGTTTTACGAGCGTCAAGGGTGATATAAAGAAAATGAAAAACACACCGGCGCTGCTGGCGCTGGCAACATGCGCGGGGATATAACTACGTTGTTCCCGTGTCCCCTCTATTCCGTCTCCGCTTCTTCTTAAGTTTATACACACCGGCCACCTCAAAATTCTAGCACCCCTCTGCCCCCTGTCCGCGAGTCAACTCCCCGCGGAGTGTGTCGCAATTAGTTCTCATATTTCGCCACCGCTCATACCCGCTGAACTTTTAACACTTCCGCCCGCCAGCGCATCATTTACCCCCAGCAAGCAGCGTAAACTTTCATTCGGACCTCTTATTCCGTTGTCTGTGTTTAGTCGGAAACGAATAATTTACGGGTCTGTTGCCGTTCATCCCCCATTCCGTCGTGATTTAGAGAGACACGGAAGTTGCCGGGGCATTAGAATAACGAAGGGAGCGCGGAGAAAGTGTCATCCTCGCTAACACGCCCCCACTTCTTTTTAACTTCCTACACGCTGAATGGCTTATGTTCCGCGGAGTGTATGGCCATTGTCTCTGCCACCCATTCACGCGGCAACTCCGCCGTGTTATGAACTTTCGCCCCCTTCATCCCACTGCGACGCCTTTCGCGCGAATACGATGCGCGGGGAATTTTACACGAGTCATTTACTAAATAAGTTAATTGATTCCACGCGAAATGATAATTTCAACGAGTTGGGAAAGGTGATACAAAAGTTGCGGGGTTAAAAAAGCGACGATCACGATGGAAACGCGAGAAAGTAGGTATACAGCGCCAGGTGCATTCTCGGTGTTTCCAAAGTTTCTGCATGACGCAGAAGTGCATATCCCTGCGAGCGTGGCGTCCCGTGGAGTGTATCGCAATTAGGCAACGTCTTCGCCACCTTCCTAGCGCACTGAAACTTCTTTTCCTTTGTGCGCGACGGTTCACGGAGGTAAAAAAGGTCGTGGGAACTTTAGCCGAGAGTCTGGAAAGGTTATTCCGATATCGCGTGTAAGTGGGTTGACGACGAGTTTGTGGATACTACGAGGGGGGAATTGATGTACCAGAGAGTTCTGGAGTGGTACAATGAACGGCGTTACACGAGGAATCTTCGTAACTCGGGGGGAAGTAGAGGCCAGGAGCGGGTTAGTCGCTTTAACGTTAACTATAATTCATAGTTCGAACATCTGCACGGGTAATAAAATTTTTCAGACTTCCTCGCTGCTTCCCAACTTCGACAAATGGTAATACGATAACCTTATCCTCCACCGTTACAAGTTCTTTATAGCCAAACATCGCCACATGTACCTCTCGATATTTACCATTAATATTGTTACGCTCAATGTACACTAGTAACAGACAGTATCGATTTAGGGAAGTCGAATTTAACACCTGCCGCAAGTAGAAAGTACAAATACCGCCTACTACTGTACCGTAGATATTTGTAAGAAGCTTTTAAAAGTAGAGATAAATCGAAAATGTCGTGACGCGTCGCTTTGGACCGTAACAACATTACCCAGAATACCAAGGGGAGAGAAATCTTCGTAGAAGAGGAAGAGATAAGGCGTGAACGATGAAATTGACGAAAGTTTCTCGGGCGACGGATAAAGACATTAATCTCGCCCAGCGATAAAGTAAAGTGAACAATGATAAATTCCGCGCGGGATATTTATCACGCGCGCTCGCGCTCGCGCACGGTCAAGGAACATTTAGCCGGTACCACTTTATTTCAACGCGATCTTGCTCACGGGTGGTCTGTATAAATAAGCGGCCGTCCGAAACTGGAAACGGACGGTGTCGAGAGTGAATCGAGCGGCTCCGATTCGATTCGATGCGTTTTACGCGTTTCTTTTAATTAAGGCGCCCGGCGACGGCGCGTTATCGGGTGCAATTCATTCGCCGGCCGGGACAGGATATGAGCGGCAAAACTTGGAATTGATGGACAACGTGGCCGACTGGTCATTCCCGTCGCGTTAAACGAACCGTGTAATCGCGCACACGAGACACGTAGCAGAAATCCAGCGCGTCCCGTGCTTTTTCAGCCACGACGAAGAAGCCGTAAAACAGCTCGGCGAAACGCCCGTCGCGGCACTTACGCCGCGCGACAACTCGTGAAACGCCCGCTTAACACGCGCGCGAGCTTACTTCGCAGCTATCCTCGCGGAAGAATCGGTAATCAAGTTTTTTTCCAAGCAAGCTGGTGTATCTCGAGATCAGAAGATTCTATTAGCGATACATGACTGGGGACGGAAGTGTATCGACTGCTCCAGGCTTAATCAAAATTCAGGAGAAATATAGTATAGGAGGAACTAAATCAATTGGCCGCTCAAGGCTACCGTAGAAACTCACATTCGCACCATACCAGCTTTTTCTTTGAGAGACAGAGGGCGTGTCGCGGCAGATTGCCGCCAAGGGGCAAAAGTTGGAGCAGTGGGGGTAGTCAAACAATATGGTAGGGGGAGAGTCGCTCGGAGGTCTTGAGCAGCCAGTAAATTCTCTGCCGGCGGTAGCATATACAGAAAAAAAAACCAAAACGTTTGAGGTAAAAATTTACAACCAATGCCAACTGAAAATACACTATCGCACTTCCGACGGGATCGTTGACCTCCAAAAATCAAAATCTAGCGTCTAGAAAAATTAAGCAGTTACGTAAGATAATTTGGCAACGTTGCAGCCAGCCATCACGTTGCAGCTCGGGACGCGGCGGTGTGGCGTGTATCGTGTGTGTTAGAAATATCCAGCCAGACGGAGCGAAGCGTACGCCATCCTCTCTGTGGCTAGCCAAGATCCCGAAAAGAGAGTAAGAAAAAAAGAGAAGCTTGGAAGCCTTAGGTTTTGTGTTGGGAGAGGTTCTAGTCAGACTGTGCCGTTGCCTCTTGTCCCGTTCTACGACCCGCGCCACCCTAACCTCAAATCCGAAGTGGTGGGTTGGGGAAGTGGGTAGAGGAGGGGGTGGGACACCAGAGAGCAGAGGAGGGGGAAGGGAGATGGTGAGAGAGATGGAAGGAAGAAAGAGCAAAGAAAAGATCGAGATGGCGTTACGATTCTCCGTTCCTCTTCTTTTTCAAGCGCCGTCTCTTCTGCTCTTTCCTCGTTGACTTCGGAGCCCGGGGATTCTGGGAGTTTTTAGAGTGCCGGCCCCTCATTGTTGTGTAAATGTGGACCAATGGCGCCGGCAGACGGGGCGCTCCGCTCACTTTTAAATGCTAATACCGCTGTACAAAACCGGGTTTTGCGAAATTCGCGGCTTCCTTCGGCCCCCCGGATCACCGACGCGGTTATTAAGCTATCAAGCCGCGCGAAAAAGCTTTTGTTTATGCTTGTTCGCGCGCGCCACGGACTCCACCGTCGACCAGGAAATTCGCTACCCGGGAAAATCGTAATATGCTGCTGAAAATGCCATCCGCGACTCCTCCTTTTGTTGCTCGTCACCGCCATAAATCTCGCGTAATAAAGTATTTACGGTATAAATAAACGCGACGTTATTTCGGGAAACAAACGATATTTTTTAACCGGGGCAATTGTAGCAATTGAACGGGGCGCGGAGATAAATTCGCCCATACGGGGAGGTAAACAAGCTGTTGTTTTCGCGCCAAAATTCGCGCCCCGAGAGCCCCACGATACCGATGAAAATACGATCTTCGCCGTTTGAAAACAGAGAGCAGGTTCGGTCGCCCCGATTCGCTCGGACGACGGTGTCCCTCAAAATCCAATTATTCGCCCGCCCGGCGGAACGTAAATTTATCTGGCGTGTTGGTTTGCACGGAAATCATCAAGATGCCCCGATACGACGCTCCCGGGTCGTTCGCGGTAGAATTTACGACAGAAAGTAAGCGGCCGCGAAATGAAAGCGAAGATAATAAGCGCGAGGGCCGAGAGAGAAAGCGAGGGGGAGAGAAAGAATGGGAAGACAGGGGAGGGAGAGAGAATGAGAGATGGAGGCAAAAGGCGATCGTTCCAGGCCCAAGGCTACGATGATTCGTCGTGGAGAGATAAGAGAGCGGAGAGGCCCTCGATAAATGAAGTACGGCATTAAGACGTAGGCAAGTACAAGGGCGCGATCTGCCGGTCGATCCGGCAACTCGTAAGTCTCCCCACCTCGGGCGAGCATCCCCCGTAGCTGACAGACCCCCTCCAACCCGGCGTCCGGCGTGCAAGCGGATGTCCAGGACGAGCCGGGATCGCACGGGCGTAGACTTTACGAGAGTTCAAGTGGTATCAGCTAATAATGACGGTCGTAAACGTCGCGATAGAATCAACAACGAAGAATTATTGCCAGGCAGTTACGGTGGCAGCGAAAGGCGTAAAATGGTAATGAAGTGTAATCAAAACAAATCATAAAACAGCGGACAACCCGCCCGCCACTCCCGCAAGGCACGGGGATCACGTTCCCTGCACGGAATTCGTACGCACCTGCTGCACACGGACGCAGTTTATAGATTGCTACACGTGTTTAGTATGAACGATTTGGCATTCTTGGGGAAGCTTCCAAAATCTTCCTCTTTCATGAATGTGGAGGGCGTCATACGATCTCACGTTGAGCTCGAATAAATTCACTTGTGGAAACAATAGCTGACATGAGAATAAATTGTAAATGGTAAAAACTGTAAATATCATGCGATACACCTCTCCTCTATTGTAATTGAAAACCTTTAAGTGTTGAATAAACGTGCAACCTACCCCAACTCACCCATCAACCCTTTACAACAACGGGAACGGAAATAAATCCTATTCGAGTGATGGTCAAGGGATTTGCTGATCACGGGGGAGTCATTTACTCGCGTGCAAATGTCTGTTGAAATTCGGTGAAAAATGGATAGATTATTTAATGGGTCAGGGATAAAAGTGTTTTAGTAATGGCTTTCGTTGCAGACACGAATCGGTTCATGAAAGATCGAGCCAGCATGCGAGGTTAAATCGAATAAGAGTTAAGAAGAAATACAGACAATGGCGTCATCGCCGGTGGCCGGCGCTGAAATTTTTCTAGGACGTCTGTGCGGGCGGTAGGTCAGGGTCTGATTGCAGGAAGGAAGCAGTTAGGCCCGGTTAAAGTCGTTAAGCCAAGTTTACGAGGTGTTACCGGGAGCGTAACCTGTAAATCTCAAAGGCAGCGGAGAGAGCGCGTGCCGGTGGCCGCCCTTGGAAAGGCCGCGGAAGGGGTAATGGATATAACTGGGGTGTAAGAACCGAGGTAAGACTGCTCGAGCGCTATAAACGCTTTTATGGATCGTAAAATGTCTTCCTTTACAGCCAATAAAGATCCCCGACCTACCGTTTGACGAGGAAGCAACCGGCTGAGTGTATGCGCGCGGCAGAAAGGGACCGGGCGATCGTGGGTGGCTGGGAGGGAGAGAGAAAAAAGATCGTGCATCAATCTGTCGAAATCACGCTTTACTGCGCAATAAAATCACACGCTGTCGGTGCTTTATTCCGTCTTCATGAGGCCGCTAGTCGCGGCTTTATTGGATTATTGACGAATAGCCGTGAGAATGCATTCGTCGCGAAAATGCGAGCGGCCAGCCGAGTCAGCGCGACTGCATACATATACGTACACGTACGTAAAGGCGGGCAGGCTACACGCGCGCGCGCACAGTCTCGCCCCGGGACGACTGGTCGGGGGGAGCCCAACGTTGAGAACCAGAAACAGCATTGTAAGTTACTGTACGACCGCGTCGATAAAAACAAACCATAAAACGCATTACCGGCGATCATTGGACTACCGTGGAATGGCGTTAAGCACGGTAAGTAGGAGCGAGCTCTAAATTAAGCGTACCGATTGAGGCCGTCGGTAAGGCAGAGTTGCTGCTTTATCAGCCGAGAACGCGTCGACCCGTGCCGCCATCTACTAAGAAACCGAGCAATTAATGAAAAAATAGGGCCGCGGAGTACTACACCAGCAATCTTCCGCTTCGAAAATTTCACCTCGTATCGTTCAACTTTGTGGCATTTTCGGCTCTCTTGGATGCACGCTGAAATAAAAAACCGAAATGACGCTATTGTTTACGCGAAACGAAGATATACGCTGATGGATGGTGGCGAAGAGTGACGATCCAATGCGACGAAATAGTCGTCGTCGATTGTCCCCGCCTTAACCACGCCCTCGAAAGCCAGGGGGTGAGGCGGCCATAATTAAGCCAGATGTCGTTAAAGCCACTAGATGGCATCGCTATACCGCCAACCAAATACCAGTCTGTACAAAACCGCTCATACTACTTGTCAACTCTACTTTCTTCGATCCAATCACATTGAATTTATATCCCAGTTAATCCTTTACGCATGGTAATTGCTCTTTGACAGAACATGATCGAATTGCTACACATTCAACGATATTTAGATATATATATGTTAATATTTCCTAGCCAGACGATCTGTTTAGTCCGAAGGAACGTAGAGAAAGAAAGTCGAAAGATCTGCGGCGGCGTGGTGGTTGGTTGGAAAACACGATATCGGAGCCGAGACGGCATTAAATATTTCTAGCTTTTAGACTCGGACCAAGGGCCGATTTATCGCTTCTATAAGGGCAAAACTTTGCTGCTATAAAAGTAGATCGCCGAAATTCCTCTAAATTGCCTTTTCTTGTTCCACTGTCAAAATTTATCTCGGCGTGTATCTGCGCCGTGGCATCGGGACGGGCGGCCACGACGCGAGAGGGCTCGGTGTCGTCCCGTTCTTTATTTAGGCGACGAAAAAAGGTGACATATGGAAGCGCGCCCCGCTAGAGGTCCGTCAAATTCTTGGGCCGTGACTCCGCACACGATAGCGCGCGGAGGCCTTTTCTTAATTGGGCGCCGGTCTCTCCCGCTCGCGGGCAACGACAAAAACGCCGGGCCGGCGGCCGCCACGACAATGAAATGTAAATTCGAAACGCAAATTCGGCGAGCGGAATGGAAAAAACGCCCCTGATATATATGTATATCTCGTTATATTATCAGACCGTGGCGTGCCCGCGAATTTAATGCGGGCCCGCTATCAATGCGCGATTTAATGAGCGCGCGAAACAATGCAACAGAAACTCGGCCCTAATAAATAACGTCATAAATATGTAATTAATATGGTAATATAACTCAAATCGAAATTTATCGGCGCGCTAATCGATTTCGCTTACCGATACACGACGTTGCCTTCTCCGCCGCCGCGCCGCTACAATTCCACCGTGACGCGATTATAGTCCCTGGCAGTATTCCATATTCCGGTTAACGATCTACTTTGCGTCGCAAAAACGTGCGCGGCCCGTCGGTTGCGCCGATGAGGAACGCCGACGATAAAGAAAGAACTGAGATTATCGGTGGGATGGGAGGCAGAAGAGAAGAAACCGATTATTTCCGGTCAGATCTAACGAACGAATCCGCCGCGATGTTGCGCGCTGCAACGGGATAGCGAAGAAACTGAACCTTGTACCAGCTACTGTGGGAACGAAAGATCGTTTAATTGGCCTGGCAAGCGTTAAATGAAGGGTTAGGGGGAAAAACTAGGAATGTCCATTTTTCGCGATTTTGCAATTTATAGGATATTTTGTTGTTGACAACTGGAACTACTGTCGAATCGCAGAGGGTTGTAAAGTTCAAATACCCCCGTAAGATGAAGTTAAAGATTTAGTAAATTGGTTAAAAGCAGGAAATGTCTAGTCTGTACTGGAATAAAATATGGAATATGGAAAGTGTGGTGTCTCTACACTAACAAATTGTTTAAGAAGAAAATTATATAAGAAAATTAAATTCATTGAATCTTGTTTTTTTTACTGATGGTTTATAGTATTGAAACTCAATTTTCCCTAACGCAGTTTTGTGACATTCCCTGTTTTTCCCCTTACGAAAAAGGAAGATTGAACTCTGGGTGTTTAGGTTCTATTTTCAGGTGGTATTGTGTACGATTGGAAAATATGGGTGCCCGATCCTCTGTGGCATGGGGAATTCAATGCGTGACGTGTTTCGATAATGCGTGATACGAGCAGTGGTTACTCTCATCGCTATTAATAGACCCAAAATTCACAAGATGACGCTCTTACTCCATGTGGAAAATTCAGATTCGTTTCGATCTAGGAAAATAAAAGCTCGAAGCAGATATATAAAGCTATAGGAACAAGTGTATCGATTAAACATAACACCGCCGGTCAGTAATCGCGAAATCGGCGCCCAGGTAGCCTACAATTACGACGCAGTTCGTGGAGTTAATCGGCGATTCCTCAGCCGGCGAGATACTGCTGCGTATCAGCGAAAGAAACTTTGCAAACTTTTCCATTTATCTGAGATAGCCACCGAAGAGATACGATTCGGTGGGACCGCGAATTACCGCGTGAATTTCTCTTCCACGGGGGCGTTAATCGTTACTCGAGCGATAATAAGCTTCTGAACGAGGTCATTGGGGAAAATATACGCCCCGAACTTTCGGAGGAAAATGTACTCGACTCTTTCGATGAAACTATAACGTGGCAAGCCTTATTTTTATACCAAACAAACGCACTGCTCGGACAAGAGGAAGCAAATGCTAGGGGAGCAAGAAGAATCGCTGGTCAACGTAATAACGAGTCGAAAGGAAAGCAGTAGAGGGCCCAGCTACCGACTCGGCACAAAGCATCCGCGGACATTTCCGGAGAATTATCCTTTTCTTCCACCCAAACATGGAAAGAGTCGTAAAAGCCTGTTCCAGCAGAAGAGGCTTTTTGTGAAAGCGCCGAAAGTCCAGGGACCTTTTTTTACAACCGATATTGGCCCTAGCCGGGCAATTCGAAGGGTCGTTGGTTTTCTAGGAACGAATGGTCGACCCCTTGGAGTAAAATACAAATTATACCGGGGGATCCTCGAGGTAGATAGCGCGCAGAAATTGGCACCCGATTTTGGTACCCTCTTTTCTTCCCTCTTTTTACCTGACTTTCAACTTTCTACTTTCTTTTTTCCGTCACCCGCGCGGGGCTACCCTCGAAGAAGTCAGCGATCGCCCCCGAACCGTTTTCACTTTTTTCCTTTTCTCTTTTTCACGCCGCAGCCCGAAAAAAAACGGAGAAAGTCTCGGGTACCCTACTGCTCGGAGATCTTCTTTCCGTCTACGTACCGACCCGCTTTGAAAGTCAACGGCGAGGAATCGAGGAAATTGCAGGCGCTTCATTAACGACCGCGGTATCCGTGGAGCAGAAAAATATGGAAATCACGATGGAGCAACATTTCAGCGGGCCAGTTACCACGGCAACCCCTTGAGATGCAGGAGCGGGAGTTAAATGCACGCAAACAGAATAACTTAGGAGATTATGAAGGCGCACGCTCGCAGGTGGTTTATCCTCATTAACTGTACTGGCTAAACTTAATTTTAAAGGCTGGAACGGCTAAAAGCCGGCCTCCCATTCGTAATACTCTTTAGCCAACATTTTCTTCAGGATCCCGTAAGTTTCTCCGATGATATATCAAAGCGTAATGCGCGCTCGCCACCGCGAGGGAGGAACGCTGTTCAACGGCGAGGGAAACTCCATTACCTTCGGGGTTGCTTTAACCCTTTCGAATTTAGGTCACCGAGGGTTAAACCGAGACTGAGTTTAAGATTTGTCGGGCTACCGGTGGAAAAGGCAGTTGGACGAGTTGCGCCGCGTTACAAAGAATCTGGGTTGCAACGGGCGAACTTGGAGTGGCGAGTTTTAGACACTTCCGGAGTAGAGTATCACCGCCATCGGGGTAATAATTTTCCTGTCGCGCTCTTGTGGCGTTTCCCATCTTTTAGGATATGAAACCTGTTACGCGGGGAAGATGCGCTACTTGGTAGTTTGGTAACGCTAATGAGATATTAATCTAGTGGAGAAGCTTCTAGAGTTTTGAAAAACTGCCTGAAAACTGAGTCTCTGTTCTTTAGGTTCATTACCCGTAGATCTTTACTCATTTCGATTGATAGAAAATCGATTCGATCAGAGAACTCCATATAGTAGGGTAAAATTGGCTAATATGAGACCACAGATTATCTCTGTTACAGAACTCTTGAATGTTATAACTAACCGAGTAGGGTAAAGGACCCAATTACTGTCACCTTAAGGGGGCAGACCACTGTAAAAAATCAATTTGTTCTTTTTCACATTTTCTGATAGACGTGCGTTTCAAGAATGCTCTCTCCAAATTATATGAAGAAATTCGCAAAATTGACGGAGATATAGTATTTTCCGTGAAGCGGTGTTTCTTTTTAACGCGTTCTCCTCAGAATAATATTTTTGAACCGCGTTGACAGTCTACAGAGAAAACTATACATTCACTTGACATGAGCAAGGGCATTTATTGTGCGAAAAACCCGTCGCTATTATATGACGATCAGTTTTTTCCAATTAACGACCTGCTTCTATTTTTTTGAATCAACATTTCTCCAATTTTATACCCCGAAAACATGTTTTTTTTCAGTGTTCCACCTTTTTGTAATTTTTTGCGATTTTGACTATTTTTGATCGTCATGTAATAGAGGTTCTAGTTTCTAAATCTTTTTGTCTTTTTGAATTCGGATTAACCGTATGGCCTTGGCACTGTCAACGCGACAAGCACGATTTATCCGCAGCGCACATTTTGACGACGAGCCTATACAGGAAACGGATTTATGAACTTGATTGAAAAAAAAATTCTTACCCTCCGATATGTACATTATTAACTATACTAAGCAAAAGCATTGATTTACTTGTGTTAGTTGCTTGAAATAAATTCCCGAAAACACCCTTACATTTCGGACCGTTACAATTATTAACAACGTTATTACTTTCTACGATGGTTATATTATCTAAAACATTATTTTGTTATGTTAATAGCTTAAATAGTACAATTATGGTATTTATTTAATGCCTTCTTTTCTCTTTCGCTAGTAAGGAAGTCAACGTTTTCACTCGTCTAATATCCGCTTAAAATTGTTTAACGTCTTATCAAAATTAACGAAAATAAAATTAAGTTTCAATTGTATGCTAAATTTTTTTATGTATGATTTCACATGGTTTATTCGTTATATTAAGTAAAACAGCTTAAGGTGACAGTAATTGGGTCCCTTACCCTATTAGCTGTTTTGTCCGCACGGTGGTTGGTTTGCAATAGGTTGCGCAAGAATACACAGATACCGTGCTTTTAAACCGCGTATCGAATTTTAATAAACGTCTCCTTACTCGAGAGTTATGATTTTTTAAAGAAATGGGTTTCATATCAGGCAACTGTACCCTATACAGTGGGAGGAACTAATATTCAATACATTACCGATTAATGCGCAGGATGGGCTCCCTCTTAAAGCGCGTTAAGGTTACACGCGAAAGCGGCGTTACTTATGGAATTACACGGTAGAAATTGGCCGCGTAACAGGTTAAACGAACAGATGGGAGGCGAAAAGAGAAATAGAAAGATCGGTATCGAAGTCACTCACCTTTAATATAGCTGTGTACATTGCGGTGCTAGCAGAGGGTGGTGTGGATTGGTGGTGGGGTGGTCAGGGGGGCTTCGGTGCAGGGCGTACCCCTAGTTGGCCCCCTCCGGTCCCCCACCGGCCGCTTGCTGCTGATGCGCAGCCGCGGCCGCTGCTGCCGCTGCCTTCTGCGCCTGCGCCTGTTTCTCCTGCTCGTTCAGCTCCTTGATCGCTTGGATCTCCTTCTTCAGCTTCATCCGCCGATTCTGGAACCAGATCTTGATCTGCCGTTCCGTCAGGCAGAGCGAGTGTGCCATCTCGATCCGCCTCCGCCTGGTGAGGTAGTGGTTCGTGTGGAATTCCTTCTCGAGCTCGAGCGTCTGGTAGCGCGTGTAGGTCTGTCGGCCGCGCCTGCGCATTCCGTTCGCCCCTGCGAACCAACAAAATCAACCAACCCGTTCAAACGAGCTCGATCGCGTGCGTGCATGCGTGCGTGTCTTTCTTTCGGGCTCGTTTAGTTTCCATTCGTTTTCGGGGCCCAGTGTTCCAGGCCCACGAGAACGAACCCGCGCGCCACCGAAAGAATAACACGTTTACACGCTAACAACGTTCCGGGCGCAAAGATCCTCCCATCGAAACGCTGACTTCCGGAGAGGGCCCCGGGAACGTTGTTGATTTTTCACAAATTAAGCGGTCCCAACACTTTATCTGCCGCCCTAGTGTATGCACAAAGGACTAATAATTTTAGACTATTGGCTCGTGTTAGCTTAGGGATTCAATCCCATTTGATGTTTAGCATTGAGCACACATCGTTGAGAGATTTCCATCCTATATGTCAGATGGAGCTATAGATGCTTCTAAAGTCAACGAATAGCTACTTAGCTAAAAAATTTGAAAAAATCGGAGACGGGTGCATGTCTGTTTCATAAGGTACGCTTGATAAAGTGTTGAGTTAAGTACATTACTTGAAACGAACGTTGCTGGTAGAGGTAGAATGTAATTCGTTCCATGAGCTTAGGAGAGGTACCACGTATTTATAATCACGATAGGGGATGAAACCTTAGAAAAAGGAAAAAAACACCTCGTCCCGGCACAGTTTCAAACACACCCTAGCCTTGTAATCCAGTCTGCAACCCCAAGAATGGCCCGCCTAACTGCAAATAGCAGCGCGCGCGGTACAAGACGTCCACTTCGCCTTCGAGGAGAAGTCGAAAATCCCCCGTAGTCCCTGATAACGCCGGCCGAGCAGGATGCTGTTAGGTTGGCGTTTAAAAAAGAGAGGAGAGAACGGAGAAGAGGCGCGTAAACGGTTTCAGATAGAGCGTTGGCTGAGTCGCGGCAAGCCACCGAGAGAAAGTAAGAGAGTGTAGGACAGCGGATAGGTACTGTCGAACAGCCACTTGGGTACAGTACCAGAATAAAGCCGTGTGTGGGGGCGCAAGCTCACCTTATCGGCCGTTACTGCCTCGTAAAAACCCTCCCGTTTCACCTCTGCCAGCGGCGCGGCGCGGCGCGGTGCGCCGAGGCCAAAGCAACCCCTGCTCGGCCGTAAGCGGTCTGCCTCTGCCTTTTCCTCGGCTTTCGCTCGCATACGGTTTATATCGAAGTGTATAAACAGCCGTAATACGATTTCTGCCACTCCGCCACCCCTTTCGCTTTTTACCATCGGCCCGCCACTCGTTCGCCCCGAACAATTAATTTCGTTTCGGTTAAACGCTACAGCTACACGTCCGGCCCCCCAGGTATCGCCAGTTATTACGCGATAAACCGACGAATTAATTTCACTCGTAGGGCTTAATTGTTATGAATAATTAATCTCCGTGTCCCGGCTGGTCTCGCTGCAGAGATAAGCGACGCGTCTCGATTTCAACAACGCGACGAAATCGTGTAGGAGTATCGACACGATATGGTAGTGTTTGTATAGAAAAAGATGCTTATACGGTGTTGTGTTTAATTCAGATTGAGGGGAATAAGCTTCAAATGTTTGGATACTTACGTTAAGGGGAGGTTTCGGTTTAAAATCTGATTTTTTTATTTCATTTTTCGAATGTTCAACTTTTTAGGAATACGTATTGAAAAGGATTATGTGACATTCAAAAAATTCCTGCAATTATAGGCATTTGAATAGCGGCGACTGCGTGGGTAAGGCCCGGCCACTTGCCACTGACGTAAAAGTTTAAACGGTCAGTCCACTGCGACGGTTTTTTTAATGACTTTTTCACCGCAGATACAACATATAATGCAATAAATCTTTTTGGTATTTATTAAGCTACTCTTATATTATGCAAAAGAAAATTTAAAAGAATTTTTTAATTAGTTTTACAACTTTAAACGCGATTATCTCAAAACAACATTTTTTCCAACTGGTGCAGGTGATTGCAAAAAATCTATTTGACCAATTAGCCTGAAATTTTTACACGTTATTTAGCACATCAGTGGCTATGGGCTATGGGCAAATGGTTAATCGAAACCCGTTTCGATTAACCATTTCATATTTTTTATCAGGAAAAATGATTGAAAAATTCACTGTATGCGACACTTAAACTTAAACCACCGCGATTTTAATAATTTTTTATCCGTAAAAATAATCCTGATTCCAGCGATAACTACACTTATAATAATTACAACACATTTTGAACTTTTTCAGTCATAATACAATGCAAAAAGTCACATTAAATTATACCTAGTAGATTTCCGTTAATTAATTCCTAAAAATCACCTATATTTATGGACTCTACCCCCTGGATCATCCCCTTAACTCGAATACCAAGGCTCCTCGGCTCTACGATTCCTCAGTACGATGATTCAACTTCCAATCACACCATTCACGCTACCGAAACCACCACATGTATTCTTAGAACCTATTCAAACGCGCACTTTGCTCGTTACAGAGTTGTAACTTAAACAACCACTCGATCTCATTTCCCTAAATATTTACCATTCCAAGCAGACGTGCGGCAAGTTCATTCACCTTGCAGCTTCCCACCCTGATTCACCAGAGAAGTTTTGCCAGAACATCTCGTCTAGCTTCTAGGAAAAGGATTCTCGTAACAATTTAAAGAAAAAAGAAACTTCAGTCATTCGATTGCTCCGGATACACATACACTGCAATCCGGATAGTGATTTTTGACTAGTTACTCGGAGGACCTCACCAATAGCTTCCGTCGAGCGGAACAAATTTCCCAGGGACGTGTTCGATCGAAATCGCAAAACTGGACGAAGCGGGGTTGTCGGGGTGGTTGTGCTCGCGCGGCAAAACGTTCGATCTTTCGGTATCGCGCGGCTTGTCGCGTGCACTTTCACGAATCGAAACGGCGAGTAATAAACGCGTCATATTTACAATCGTATCCGGGCCGATCTATTATCGACGAAACGCGCGCCGAAAGTCAGAGGCGCGCGCGCGTTCCCACCAGCTCGACCAGCAGCACGTAGTACTGGACCATTTCCAGTTGGCCATTATACAATATCTCGCGGACGAGCAGCACAGCGCAGCACGGAGTTCATATCGGCGTCGTGTATATTATCGCAACGTAATCAAGTGGCTGGCCGTCCGGACGACCACCCCTGGCCGCCTCTTCTCGCGCTCTCCTCCCTCTCCACGCCCTCCGTCGTTGCACAACATCCCCATGATTTTCATTTCAGGTTGTCATACAGGCCTCGCGGGTCTCGCGCTCGCGCGTAGGGCCGCAGAGTAATGGTGCACCGTTTATAAGGGTTATTTGTCACGCGGACCCCGTGTCGCTCGGTGTTTCCTTTCCACCCCTCGGAGCATCCCGGCATCCCAGCACCCCGGCGGAGCTATATCAGCGGCATCCCCCTTAGCCCGCGCTCAGACTCCTGAGGACGCGAGAGAACGCAAGGGCTGGGGCGATAGACTCGCTCGAACTTATAAATAAAACCGGGGCTTCAGCCAATTAAGCCGACCTCGTACGTCTCCGTAAAGTAGAAAATGCGACAAGCTTCGCCGCCCCCTGCTTCGCCGAACCACCTCGCGTTTTCCTCCTCCGCTCTGTCTCCGCTCGGGCTTCTTTAATTTTCGATCGCCCGTCCTTCCCATTCCCGGCGTATCTATCCCCTTCATCTCCATTCGATTCACTCTCCTCCGCGATACAACCGAGTGGATAACGTATCGCGGGCGGAATTAAATTTCGCCTCGGAGTGCTTGGGCTCTTGTTAAGATGAATCGAGGAAAACGAGATCGCTCGTTGGGAAAGTTTCACAATTTCACTCGGACGGGAGTAATGTTTATAAAATGTAACGTCAGGTATTGAATTTGTTACAGGCGAAAAATGGAGATTCCCGTTTAATCACTTTCAAGCTTTAAGTAGGGGAAATTAAGACAAAACCGGGATGTGTTATTATTTTCAAAACGGCCTTAAATTTTCCCGCGTCGTTGCAGCTACATATTGTCGGGATATACATTACTTCATCAACAAAAGATAATCGTGTTACAAGCGTGCTTACTAAAGTTATACCGACTTGTGGGTTTTTGAAAGCTCTGATTTAATTTTTGATAGTTAAGAAACTTCAACACTTTTGACAGTGTTCAGTGTAAGTACTTTTTGTGTGAATTATGTTAATTGTTGCATATTAGAATGTAAATAACTAAGTCAGTTTGTTTGTACTTCGCCCTGGTATTGTTAGTAATTCGTAATATTTACAAAATTGTATGCTGGGGCAAAACCGTACGGGGTAAAACCGGGTACCCGGTTTTGGACTAATGTGTATAACAATGAAACGAAAAAGAGGAAGTTATCAACATTAAACTAAATCTTAATAAAGGACTACAACTATAGAGAAAGAAAACCACAAAATTAAACCAAATATGGAAGGATAATGATAACACTGGTGATGAAGACGGTGAAGACATATGTATTTATGTCCAAGAATCCTATGGTTCATCCAAATTGAATGAAGGTTGGGTGCAGTGTTGTAAGTGGGCTCACGAAGGCTGCACTGGTTGGGGGACTGAAGAATTGGACGAATTTCGTTGTTGTCGGTGCTAGGGCCAGTTTTTAGTATGGTACCCGGTTCTACCCAGGCAATGGGGTAAAAACGAACCATATTTTAAATCGTTATTTTTCGTAGTTTGTTATTGTATTAAAAAGACGAATATATACTATTATTTAATAAAGAGTTTATTCTAATGAATCCTAATTTAAATTTCTTTTTTACATTAATAATGTCAAAGTTATAAGCTTTTATCCTTAACGTCCCGGTTTTGCCCCTACTTCCCCTACAGGAGAGTCTAGGAAAGCGGTATCACAATTGACAAGTTAATGGTCGATAGAAAAAACAAGAAAGAATTACTGTATAGGTAGTAGAATTCCTTAATTCCACGGTAGAGTCTACCTCGATCTATCGTTCCTTCCCTCGGACTCGGTCAGCCATCGCAGCTTCCAACCCCAGCTTACGCGCGCCCCGTGGGATATCGTGGGCGAAACGAAGTTAGGGGGAAAATTCCGAGGCCGCCACGCTCCGGGAAAAGTAAGAAGAGGCGTGCGTGGCTGTTTAACCAAGGGGGTGGATAAATTTTATGCTGAGACCGTGAAACGTGTTTCATCTGGGGAACGAGAAGGAAGATCTTCGTCGGATGGCGGTCGGAGCACAAGAGGGGAGAGAAAACGAGCCGTGGTTGGTAAAGAAGAAGACTGTGCTTAGACCGAGTGAAAATATTTCCACCGTAACTCAAGCCATACTTGAAAAACGTTTCCTCGTATATCGTTAGAAATTTCTCCCCCCGAATGGAGGAGCCCTTGTACATCGTTCGATGAGAATATGAAACTCTGAAGGGTTGTTTCGCGAGGAGAAATTCGATGTCTTTAAACAATGCTCGTTCGACTGATAAATTGATTAACCCCCTAGTTGTCAGCGACTGGATCATGTAAGTCACTGTAAGTAATGTTAGACTCTCGTAAATCCTGCTGCAAAACGATCCACCCTGAGCCGCGCGAGGGTATTTTCCAATCGTATAGAACGCGCCGTGGAGGCAGTACATCTTAACCAGAACGGCACGCACACGCAATCCGGCGGATTAAAGCGCGAATTCGAACGATCGTGGAAAAGTTCGCGGGGGTTCGGTGCGGATACCCTTCTCTCGGCTCGTTTGGGACGCAGCGAATTAGGAGGGATCCTCTCGAATGGAAGGAACTGCCGAGTTTCGGCGTAGCCGACCATAAAGCGAAGCGGGAAGGGAGAGACTTTGGCTGTTGCCAACTCTAATAAGAACAACCAATACGTTGATTGCTGTCGGGGATTTGCTGGTATAACTCCTGCGCCGCGGTTCGCAAAACACAATGCCAGGGCGAGCCTCCCTTCGGTCACCCCCGGGTCCTCATTCCCCCCCAATCGCGAGAGATCGCGCACGCCAAAACCGGATCATACGCGGGGCCAATCAAATCAAAGTAAGTGAATTGCTCGGGAACATGAAGGACCTTCGCAGAAGCTCCTCGTGCCCTGTAGGCTTACGCCGTTAACCGCCAACCCCTGCCGCGTCCGCGAGCCTCACAGTTTCGAAGACGGTTACTGATGGCCGCATCAATCGGAACCCCGGCGTTTCTTGTTACGTTGATTCAACCACCCCGGGCTGAATTTAAACGCGGCCAATTTAGTTACCGTCTTCGGGTATATATCTCCTCCCTCTCCCCAAAGACGAACGGTGATGCAACACCAATTACCACGTTTGCTTTGCTGTTTCTGAATCAACTTGATCTATCGGCTTCGGGCCAGGCGTAGGTATACGCGGCGGAAGAGACACGGAGAATACCTCGGTGCGGGATCAAGCCGTATGTTAATTCGATACCCTCGTGATTTAAACCCAAAGTGCCCCTCGCCATTCGTTGCAGAGACACGTTTAATCGGCTCCTTGGATTTACTTGACACTGTTGTTTAACTTCACTAATTACAGGGTGTTTTAGAGCTGTAGGTACAAGCTTAACTAGTGCCATGGAACAGAGCTGACATGAGATAGCACTTTATCCTGCATTGCGCGCTGCTGTAAGACCTGCACGAGCAACTATGGTACTAATCTGTACACCTACGTTTACCTACTAAGAGTTTCTTAATCTGTCTGGCGAGTTCCATCGACCAAGCTTGCCACCTATAGTTGAGAAACACCCAGTATGCACTGGTGGCTCGCCCGGGCAGGACCAGCGGGTCCATCCAGAGATTCTTCACCGGAAGGAGAGCAAGTTGGCCGCATAAATCGTGAACGCAATTAGAAGGCCTTTCGCTGTCCGGCCCTCGAAACACGACAGAGAAGAGAGAAGCGCGGGAGGGGCCAAGAAGCGAGCCGTCGAGAAACGCCGGGTCCTGTTCACGTGTCGTAAGTTCTGGTGGCTTCCGGTGTGTCCCTCCGAAAACGTGAACGCTCACGGCCGCCGGCAGCGAACTCTGTTTGCGAGGCACGGGAGTCCCGGAGACACTCGGTATGAGAAACGCGTAGCTACGCAGCAAGATCGTAGCTCAACGCGGGGTACACCCTCCTCCAGCCTTGCCAAGGTAGGTAATCCTCTCGGGGGCGTGAGTTACTGCCTGGCGTCCCTCGCGCTCTCTACTCTCTTCTGTCCCACCTTCTTCTTCTACTTCGCCCCATCGGACCCGTCATCTCTCCGTCTCTTTCCCTGGGTCTGCCTCCCTTCCTCTCGTTTCCCACGTCACCCTCGACCTTCTCGTCTCCACCTACTATTCTTGCCGCGCTCTTTTCCTCGGGCAGGGGCTGCTGTGTGCCGCCGCTATCCGGGGGGAAAGTTTGAGGACGACTGGTGGCTGGTTCCGCGAACGCGAGCCGAGAGAGGAAGGAAGGGTGGCGGAACGTACGCGCCGCGCCACAGCTGGAGAGCATTAGTCAACTGTAATTAATAAGTTATGTACAACGGAGGCTAACGAACACCGGCCGCGCGACGTGCCGACGCTGTTATCTCTCTTTCGGGGGAGGAGAAAGAGAGCCGGGATTCGCTTTCAGGGCGCGACAACGGAAGCCTCCGACGACCATAAATACAGGCGCGGTAAACCCTTGTAACGTGAATAAACCGGGGGTGTTCGCTCGGAAATAAGGAACAGCCGGAACATGCGTCTACTACTCATGCGTCTCCCTGCTGCTTCACGCTACCGATCATTGGCGCTCCTCTTGATCATTCCTACTGCGTTTCAAGGGTAGGTACGTCTCTATTCCGCGGATTCTGTGGCTCATTATTTGGCTGGCGCGACAGGGTGGAGTTTTTAGCGTGGGGTAGAGGTGAAACGGGGCAGACTGGACCCATCGACTAATTAATTACTTAGTTAAGGGGATAGCATACTGCGACGGTTGGAGGAAAAACCGGACCAGCAAGACTTCTTTGAGGAAGAGGAAGGTGTTCTCTCTAGGGACCACGCGTGGCGGATTAGTTTTAAGTAGAATTTTCTTCAGTAGAACTGTTTGCAAAACTTTAAACGCGTTTTAGAAAATGGTTGCCACATATCTCAAATTCTATTTGACTAATTGGGCCCATCTTGTGCACATATCTTCAGTAGATGTGTCGCTATCGTTCCTAGCAGAATTATGCCAAAATATTTTTTCTAATTAGGGGAGAGTTGCCAATATCGTAGTGGTCACATAAATTTCATCAATTTCTCAGTAATTAATGAATGTAAACGGCGTATGATAATAAAAATATTAAGTAAATGCGAAATAAGAAATAGAAACGAAACCTTTTAATCTTACACTCTATTTTGTGTGTGATATAAACATTTTAAAAAATCAGGTATGATTGATGTAACTTTTTACCAGTTGATTTTAGCTGATAATAATCAAACACTGCAATTTTGTTCTGTATTTTTGCATTTTTCTGAAAGCGGGTTTAATGTAGAATATTTTACATTCGTTTTAAGTACATATTACATTCATTATAAAGTTTAAATTGATATTTATAAATAAATCGATCAGGTTTCCTAAATCGTACCACTACAATCGTACCAGTAGGATTTGACAACTCGTATGTTATATATCATATGTATATGTAACTATATAATAATCATTACTAATTGATACTATTTTTAGTAGAGGTACGATTTAGGAGATCAGTTGCCTAAATCGTACCTTTCACAGTATATGACAAAAAGTTTAATAACAAATTAATTTGTTCTAAACAAAAGGTAAAGCATATAATAGTAGGTGCTTAAAAGATGAAGCTACAATATCCAATAGTCATTTGCGTTCAAATTAAGTAGTACCAAATATGAAATATAACATAAAATGTCTTAAGTGGTACGATATAAGCAACTCTCCCCTATATTTTAATTCTATAGCCCTAAAAAGATCTTCATCTTTTAGAAAAGTCGCAAAAGTCGACACAATATTTTCAAACAAGAGCCCTTTTAAAAAATTTTAAAATTTCAATCCAATTCTACTACCTGCCATAGTCATGCCACAGTAGAACACCCCTTAATTGCCTCAATCTCAGCGCCAGACAGATGAAGAAATACAAAAAGCTCAGCGAAACCAGAAGCAGCATCTGATATCAAGCCGATCTCGTCAGTGGAAGGTTTAATATCCGTTCGAAAGAGCTTGCCAACTGGCAGCAGGAAGTGGACCGAGCGCGGAAAGACCGCGAGATTGGTTCGCGTGGCAGAACAGAGGAAACGCAGGTGATCGAACGAGACACGGAACTGCCTGTCGATAAACGGCAATGAATAGCGTAGATATCGAGCATAGCCCAGAGTTGCAGAGAGGCTCCCACGGCTAAAAGAGGGATCTCGTTATTCCGCGCCGTCCGAAGCGTAGGTACGTTCCTCTAGACCCTAGCCTATCGAGGTAAACTCGTCGTTACGCGGTGCAATCGCGATCGGGCGAAACGGCGCGGGATGCGAAAGGGTAGGGGGCGGACGGGGGAAGGGCGCGGGGAGAAGTTACGCGACGCGGACAAGAATGTCGCCGGCAGCCAGCAGCAGGATATACCATAAGAAGAACGAATGGAGCATTCGAGAATAAGATATCGGCTTTACGTGCAGCCACTTTTGAATAAGCGTGCTGCTGCCGCGCCGTGGCCGCGGGCAAGGTGGCGACTTTGCTCCCACGCGCGAAACGCCGCCATACACGGCCAAGAATAAAGGGGTTTACTCCCCTCCCCGCCTGGGCTACATAGACCGCCTTAATACCGAACCGTATTGCTTGTCCCGGTGATTACGAGGGCTTGTTCCACCGTTTCTGTATAATGCGGTATTCGCGAGTCCCCCGGCTCGATATCTGTAACCGCATCGATATAATAACTCGCTCAAAAACGATGGGCGTGGACGCGTATACATCGCCGTCCCGAGATGGATCGTCGTCCAAGGGAAACGAGAGCGAGCCAACCAACGTCGTCTCTGCCGCGAACACGTTGCCGCCGCGTTTTTGCATACATACTCTTGAAAATTGCGCTCCGCGCGGTTAACATGCTCCGGCCCTTTATAATTTGCCAGGATACTTTGTTGCTCCTGACTTGTTCTTCGTCGCCGTCGCAATTACGTTCTTTCCTTGAGAGCGATCGAGCGGCCCGCTGCTTCGAGGACGCGTTTTTCTGTTTGCACGCCGCAGCGACAACGATCCGTAATAGCGCGGCAAACGATTAGCCAGCGGCTGGGAATTAGTAGTCGAGTCGAGTCAACCTGGGGAACGTTGACGAAATCGCGCGAAGGTCGGCCGTAGCTCACGTCCTCGTGCATCAATCAGTAGTCAAGCCTAACTATTCCGTGGTACGGTATTCGTGCAGACGGCGGCCACCTCATTTAAATGTACAGCATTATTTGCTGCGCCGCGTTGAATGATATCCCCCAAAGGTCGAGGCACGCGAGGAGGAAACGAGCAGCTGCGCTTCGAACTCACTCGCGTTCTGTGCCTTGGGCGAAGAAACGCCACGAATTCCTCTGCAATTGCCAAGAGAACTGTTGGCATCTATTTATCCGCCCCCCTTGCTACGTCGATCTTTGCTAAGCGACCAATAACCTTACGATGACTAACGCTCAATTGCCAGTCTACCTACATGCTCCATCTCTGACGATAGGGTAATTGTGGGAGAGTTGCCGCACGTTACGCAAAATTGTCACCGTGTCTAAATTTTGCAATGAAAATGTTTTCCAAGGATATATCTTATTAGTTCAACATCTTGTGATTCTACTAGCATTAAAGAAAATCAAAATTTTAATATTTGTCACCCTTAAAAAAATTGAAACTAAAAACATCCTTTGGTAGGAGAGACGCCGCACATGCGGGAGTGGTGCCGCATTTCGAAACACGTTTAATTTTCGATTTAAACTTGTTACTTCTAACTTTTTATATAAAAAAATAATAAAAACAAAGTAAAATGAAACATTTTTACTTTATACAATTATAAAATTGGAAAATTAAATGGGTACAGTAGGAACAGATATTATATCTGCTTTTCGAATTATTTTTTATATTCAGTTGGCATCTTGAGATTAAAATAAAAAAAATGTGAAAAAAGAGTACATAGTCCACAAATATATTTCGATTATAAGATTATTCATTTAAAAATAAATCATTTGCCTTGAGATACCACGTTAGCTATTTGAAAAAACTTTTTCGGTATTTTAAACATTAAAAACATCATTTAAATCGACTTAGTTTCCGAAACAGTGCAGTGTCAAAGTGCGGCATCTATCCCAAATTAAAGTGCGGCGTCTATCCGAAATGCTTGGGAGAGGCGCCGCACTTTCGTATTTCCACATGCTAAGTCGAAAGTAACCCATTCTGCCAAGGAAATATTCTACATGGTCCCCTTAACGTATTACAAATGTTGTATCAAGAAAAACTATGAATTTTTAGCTACTATATTAGTAAAAATAGACGCGACGTATAACTATTCAGGCAAAGTACGCTAGGCTTACCTCGAAAAACAGCAAAATCTTTAACAATAATACAGGAAACACGCTCTGGCTTGACAAACTAACCTAAATGAACAGCCTTAAACAAATAAAATCGGCAATCATGTGTTTTATTACCGATATCCTTGAAATACCGATAGTGCGGCGTCTCTCCGAGTGCGGCATCTCTCCCACAATTACCCTAAGTCTCTCCTATGCTAACTTGATGCACGTTAAACGTCCCTATGACGATTAACAGTCCTTCCTTACAAACACTGAATTTCTTTTCGACCCCTGAACATGTGCATTCTAAATGTTTTCGAGAACTGTTACGAGCACGGCTCGAGGAACTCGTTCCTTTTCAATATGGCGAGTAACGATCAGCAATCAGATATAATTTCACAAGACGTTACCGTAACGTAAAGTTCAAATGTCGTAAAGACGACATTTCACGCGCTCCAACGCAATATCGTACTCTCAACGTCTTCTTCCAACGTGCCGGAGTCTTGAAAAGGAGCTGAATAGACTCGACCCGGACCCGTAACATGTTCTACGACGACGTACCCTCGGCCGCGATATTAAAAATATTCGCAAGCTGTCGATGGCGAGTGGCCGAAAGCGACCGCGTCGACACGATCGCGTGTACCGTCCAGAAAATTTAATTAACGCGTACACGCGAGTCTGAGGGTTAGACGTGGCGTCGCGTCGCGCGGCCATGCCTTGGGACGACGCGACATCTACCTGGTAGGCAGAAGCAAGAGACAAGGTGGCTCTTCTACAACGAGCCAGCTGCTGCTCGCGGTAACTGTAATAATTATGCAAAGACCGAACGCAACGGTGCATCGTGAGCCAGCCCAGGGAGCGAGCAAGGGAGCAAGGGAGCTGAGCCAAAGGGACGAAGAAGGAGGACGTTCCAAGGAACGGAGCGCAAAAGGAGCAGCGCGAGACAAGATGGTGGAGGAGATGGCATGCAAAAGAGGCTTCGTAGGTAAGCGAACCGAGCCGGTTGTAAGGCGACACCTCGCGGCTCCATATATCTTTCTCTTTCTTTCTCCCCTGATCTCTGTTCCCCCCGAGCAGTCCACGCCGCCGCGTCGCGAACCTCTCCTTCCTCCTCGTCCTTCTCTTCCGTCGAACATTTCCACCTATTCCTCTTGCCTTTTCGCGACGCCACTTCGCCCAAAGAAAACTTTCCCCTGTTACCCTCTCAAGAGCTTCCTCCAGACTCTAGCACCACGGCGGCCATTCGTCGCGCGCTGATTTCTTTGAAAAGTAACGGGCAGACCCGCGACTCGAGCTTTCGCTCCTCAGGTGGTCCGTCGCAGAAGAAATGCAGATTTAATGGGCGCATGGCTTTTGAGTCTCGGGTATGTCGCGATGCAAAAGGTTTCTTCAGAGCTTCTCTTTGAATCCCTGAGATCCTAACGTCACCAAAGAAACCACCAAGCATTCTATACCGCTAGATTCTAAACCAACGAGGACCAAAAGGGGTAGATCAATGGACCATCCCAGCCAAAGAGCTTTTCTTAGTTTTGGGCAGCCACTTATCTTCCCCTGTGATGAATTAACCTGCGCGCCATATATCCCGAAATGCCCGGAGTGGATGCAAATACGCGGGTATAAGAGGCCGTCCGAAAACAAGAAAGAGCCACGGTCGAAAGACGGGAGAAAAGACGAAAAAGTACGGGCTCGGAGAGAGGACGGGGGTTGAGGGAGGAGGGTTGGCGGAGTTTGATACAGGTGGGTAACCCCGCGACACCCTCTAACGAAACGGATCGTCTGTCTTACTTACATCGGCTGGCATCTATAAACTCACGCGGTTGGTACACGCATACGAAGGCCAGCACGCGTGTATATCCCCCATCGGACGTGCAAGGGGGACGCGCGCGGTTACCAGCGGGCAACCGACCCACCAACCACCCATATATCTGCGTCCTAAAAGGAATTCCAGAATATATTTTACATATGCTTTATTGCCGCCTTATTTCCAACTCTATGGGCACAGACCTCGAGCAGAGACCACGGGGGAGACAGAGAACGAGGGAAGAGGAGAGGGACAGCGATGCACGCGCGTACTCCGTGGCTCACAAAGGATGGCGCGGCTTGCCACACGCTATGTTTTTCTCTGCGTTTTCGTGCGCCCGTCGCGAACGGGATGATTACCCGGACGGACGGAAAAACGCAACCCTGATATGCGAGTTTTTTCGCCGGGCCGGCTCACAAGCACCGCTCGTACGACCGACAGGTGCAAGCAGTGGCTTCGGAGGTTCAACAATCGCGAGTATGCTCGTGATTCTTCATTCCTCGTTAACTTTATGATTGACGCCCTGATGTGCTTCTTTGACGATGTTCTTCTGTTCTTAGATTCGAAGTATCAATGTCCAATTTAAGTGTCGCAAAATCTTCTTTGTGATTCATGGTCATATCATCGAGAAGAACACTGGTAGGTACTTTGCCTATTAAATTCAGGTTATGAATATTACTCATTTGCAATAATTTATAAACGATGATTGCTTGCTGGGAAAAGTCGAACATAGTCAGTGACTCAATAATAAATTACTCTGAATTAAACCGTGTAGTGTATCAGGATGTTTCATTTTGGCGAACGAAAAATACATGATCGATAAAGCGGATTTGCTATTAAAGTTCAGTAGAAGAGTAGAAGACATGGAACGTTGACGGCACGTATTGCGTAAACCCGAAGAACCCGTAATTTTCAAAAGGTTACAATGTATCGATAGATCATCTGGGCGATCCGCGGAGGGCACACACGCCGGCTAGTTCCTCGGTAGCACGTCGTAGACTTATAACAGGGTAGAGGACGCATAAATGTATAATGCATGCCCCAGCGCGACTGCATTCCGCAGTAATGACTTAACTTGTACCAGTTAACAAGTACCGGGGAGGGCTAGATGATTCGATAATTTGCAAGCCGGAGCTGTGATTTGCCATCGTTTTATCCACCCGCCACGACTCCCAGCACCGAATCGCTGAATGCAAATCGATGATTCCACGTCTCATCACTTAGGTATACCGAGTGTTCCGTCGCTTAACGTTTTTTTAACGGTTAACCAAGCACCCCCGGCTGGGTAACTTCACCAGTCGCCCAGCCACGAAGTCCGCCATGCTGTTGAACTTCGCCAGAGGACCAGTCGGGCCCCAAAACTTCGCATAATACAGCCGAATTATTTATAAGATTCGGTGAACGGTCGCCCACGGTCGCTTTCGTGCTAATAATAATAGGGACAGAGAAGTGGAGATAGGGATACCGATTACTGAATCGGTTCCCTTCGGATAATGACTTAACTTGGCCTGGTTGCGGGTCGCAAGAAAGCTGGGACCGCGGTGCAAAACGGAATCGAACTATTCGATAATTCGCGAGGGAATACGGATTACGAAACCGCCGTGGTACCCGGAATGAAGGCGCGGAGGGGGTCGGAGGCGAAGCGTGGGTCTTGGGTACTCCAAGTTCGACGGGCCCCGACGGGGGGCCCCCCACCAGCAAGTGTACAAGCGATCCGGAACGGTGGGGAGAGCCGGTTTCAACGACCAGAGACGCCATCACGCTTAACGGCAAGAAACTATGATTACCGTGAGGCCCACCGAACTCTCGTTTCGGTCGGGAGGTGCGCGCGCCTCCTCGAAAGTCGGGCCCAGCGACGTCCCGTGGCCGTTCAATTATCGATTCGAATCCACCCTTAGCGCTGCCCCGCGAGAGCAGGATTCTCGGGCCCCGCGAGGCGCAAACCGTGCCGGATACTATGTATTCGGGGGTAATAGTGGGAATAAGGGGGTGGAGCGGAATAATGGCGAACCGAATATTCACCGGCCCGGGTGCATAAACGTACATGCAAAAATCTTGCGGCGGACGCTTGGATCGAAAAACCTGGGGCGTGTGAATAAATTATGAAAAGCGAGCTCGTTCACGGCGAATTTCGGCACGTTTGAAAATTGCACGATGGGGTAGCGAGGTAAGATGGGATATCGTAAAAAACGATAATCGAAAAATGCTAGACATATGATGAAAGTTCCAAAAGGAAGCAATTGTTTTGTAACAGTTAGGTCGTTGGTAGAAATCAGTGCGGGAGCACACGTTTTTGGTTAAAGATGTGAAATCGTCCACGTGCTGCGTGGATCATATTTTGTGTACTAAAAAGACTTACTATAATAAATATAAGTGTATTTAAAAACGGTAGGTCAATTATTTTTGTTACACTATAATGTTCCGTCTATTTACTTTAATGTACAATATTAAGCATTGCAATATTTTTAAATTTGCTGTACAAATAACATCAAGCTCTGGAAAAGGACGGTTTGAGGCAAGATGGGATCCTTGATACGGGAAATAATGGGGTACGCCATCGTTCTCTGTTATAATATTTAAGTCGAATTTTCATTACTTTTAGTTCCGATTTGAAAATGGTAAGAACATATAAGAAGAAACTAAACGAGGAAAATGGTCCAAAGAAGTTATGAATAAATCTTGTAGATGAAATTTTAAGCAACAAAATCGGGTACAAGAAAGCTGCTCGAGAATATTACCTTCCATACACAACATTGGAACGTTATGTCCAAAAATTGAAATAGGGAAATGAAGTGACCACGAGTTTACCATTAGGATCAATTAAGGGAGGAAGCCACTGTGAAAATTTTTTCAGATTTTTTTTGTTGCATTTTCTTAATGCTTGGGGTCTCAACATTATGGTTTTTCTATAATGGTTTAATGGTTTTTCACTACTTTTTTTTTAAAGTTTCAGAAGTTTAAATTATTATTTAGATGCTCAAATGATGTACCAAAGGCTAAATTATTAACTTGTAATTATATACTGATTTATAAAAACTTAAATTAAAGGTACCTATAATTATCAATTTTTTCGCATTTTTGCTTAGCTTCCCCATCATGACCCCTTTTCCCTACAACGTGTGTTCTATGGGGCTCCACTTTAAAGTTTCCATTTTAATGGGCGAAAACTGATTCAGATCGATACCTACGTGGTTTAATTCCTCGGCGGGACAATTCGTTTCTCTCGACGCTCCATGGGAACCGCACTATCTCCGCGCATCATCAGCGAAGTAAGAAATCGGATTCGGTTTCATTATTCAATGCTCTCGGGGTGGTGGTTTTTCAGTCGTCGCGTGGGCCGCGAGCAGAGCAGAAGGACAGAAGAAGGAGGGGCCGTGATTATTCCGTCGCGCGAAAATAATAATGAACTCGAATAAATCAGGAAAGTTGGAGGGAACTAGTTCTCCGCAGCTACTCCATTCACGATATCCGCGCGCCGCGATATGCGAGCCGGCTGCCAAAAATGTCCCTCGGCCGACAACTTTCCTGGCTCGTTCGAAAACCCTGGGAATCCGGTCTGCGCGACACCGATTAGTCTCCCCGCAACGTTGCAACGTGTTCCGGCGACGTTAGACTCCCCCACCCACCCCCGAGCGATTTTCACGAAGCGAAACGGAGCCAGAGGTTCGCTGGAACAATTGGTCTTTTTCGGCAGATAGAACACGCCCGCGCTCGGGCTTGTCTGGCTTTCCGGGGATCCCTCGACGTCTCTCGACTTCGGGCTCAGCGGCGGGAGTAGAATGGAAGTAGGTAACCTTTGGGATCTCGACGTGATATATTACAGCGAACCGATCTACAATCTGCCCGTCGAGTGATATAGACGCCGGGGCGCGGGATGTTGTATGCAAATCGGGAATCAGGAAGCAAAAGGAAGCCTTATGAAAATGGAATTTTTAACCCAACCAGGTGTAAACCGTGGAAATAGCCAAAATACCACGATCCCCGATTGCACTGGGACCTAAGCCACCTGTGCCTTTTATGTCGTCTCTATCCCCCTTTTCTCCATTGAATTTACGAGCCTCCTCCGAATCCAGCCGAAGAACAGTGTCTGTTGGATTAGTAGTCAGAGTAGTGGACCTAGACCCGGAGTCGCGAAGAAAGGATGCCCCGAATGAAAACTGTTGTTCGCGCTTCTTCTGGTTCGCCGTGATTTCTTGAAACAGGAGGAAGACACGGAAAGGGATTGGCCGTTCGGATGGTTACGTAGTTACAGGTTGGTCAGACTCGCGGTTAAGATGGACGAGGCGGCGCGGTGCGAGATCTTATCCGAGCGAAGCAGCGGCCACTGTATCATCCACTTTGAATAGGGCTTCGCTTCACTCCCTATATTATACCTATAGGCACTAACCTTCTACCTATGCCCGCTTCGCTGGCTCGTCCACCAGCCACGTATAGCGTGGTCTCCCAAAGCGAGAGAAACAGCGGGACGAACGATGACGATGGGAGAGGGACGGAACGAGGGAGGACGGGACGGATTAGAGGGAGATCGAGGTGTACGATGTATAAGTGCGTTTATACGGCAGAAACCTTGCTAAGCACTAAATTACCGCGCGCGACACTGTCATACCGTTACCGCGGCTTGCAGCCCAGCCACCTTGCAACTCACAACTCGCCCTCTACCTGCCCATGACTTACAAGTCGGCGATAGCGAGCGCTACCACAGTCTTAATCAGCATAAATCATACCGACAATGCGCCACTGACCGAACGCCTTTGAATCCCGCCACCATCTACGCGAAAATGGGAGCTTCGATCTCATCCGTGGCTATCGATCGAGGTCCAAGGGCCTTCTGGGTACCTACAGAGATAGATAGAGAGCTTAGGAAGAGACGTAAGCTTCAGATAGAAATTCAGATCCAGTGTGTCTAGAGAGCTGAGCTAGCGAATCATCCACAAAGTAGAAAATGGTAACAACTCGCAAATTAGTTTGGGCACCAAAGGCCTGGTAGAATGTTCTGAGAAATAAATCCGAAATCAGTAGGCCTCCTTTCAAGTTTCATGAGATACTCGGCGGTGTCGCGGCGCGTGATCCTAAGTGTCATATAATCTTAAAATGGCCACAGACGGTCGTGCCGAAGAGAAATGCGACTGGATTAGCAAGCGTGCGCCCGTGCGCGCCAAACTTATGGCCCCGCCGTACATCTGCAGCCGCAAGATTGCCCCTTCGCCTTTTCCTCCGAACTGAGATCTCTGGGAGCAACGGGCACACAGCCGCGGGCTTGCATCGACGATACCGGCCACCCGTAGTCATTACGCGTGAAATCTGAACATTGCAAATGGCCCTTGCCTTCCTCCCCGACATACTCAGCCCCCTGTACGGAATCCTGTTTTCTGGATAAATTCGAAATTGCAGCCTTTCGATCAGCCGACGTTCCTTCCGCCTTCGTTCGACCCTGCCTCCTCTCTCCGCAAGTAACGATCAATGAAATCTTCGACGAAAAACGAGCGTTCACCGCGAGGAGTAATATTCCACGTCGCACAGTGCGTTGAATCAATGGGAAGTTGGGACAAAAATCATAACTTCCGAACTGATCAGTTTTCGACCTATATACCTCAATACTTTCTTAACCAGAATATATAGATGCATCGATTGGCGTATAAAAAAGTATACAGTTGCCTTTAAAAAAATTAAGGTGATCTCGATTTTTTATTGAATAAAAAGTTTTTTATCAATATTTACTTTTGCAATACGTTGTCAACTGAATACTGACTAACTTTTGTTCGAAACATTTTTTTATCAAAGTATTTTTATCACGTGCATTTGAAGTTAAAATTTTTCCATTGAAATATATTTTACATATATAAGCTTATTTAGACTAAAAAAGACACTCTTTTATATTCAAAAGAACCAAAATGTGGTCATAAATTCCATCTATTTTTATTTCTGGTCTAAAGAAAACCACTTTTCAAAGACATCAGAATTGCTGATGCGCACACGTCTTCCTAAAAAAATTTATTTCTCAAATAATTGCACGTAGTAGCAGGAAAACGCGATATTTTCATAAAGTATACACTTAGGGGAACCAAATATAAAAAAATCACGGATACGTTTTGATACGTATTTTTTAAAAAGTCGGTTGAAATCAAATTTTCATTCTCGGGACTAAGAAGTTTTCTAATGATCAGTAAGGGCATAAGCCTAAACAATAACTTTGAAACACACATACCCATAATACTATTATCCATTGTGAATAAAATGAGCCAAGAATAATAAATTTTCTTAAGGTCTAAATGAAAAAATAGAAAGTAACTCTACCGCATATGAATTTTCAGTGACGCTTGAAGTCCTGAGATTCCAAGTTAAGATGGTAAATAACATCGTAAACAACTACGGTATCCTAGCAACCATAACCAAACTCGATTCCTGAACATCTTAATGTAAATATTAGATGATAATTATCACCCTGCAAAATATTTGATTTTTCACTTTTTGTCCCTGTATCAACGCACTGTGCGTCGAGGGGACTATTCGAGCGTACAGTTAGCGATGAATATTCGTCGTGCATTTATTTATTTCTCAGTTCTGTCTAACCTTGATTCGTAAGTATGCAAATATGGGCGACTAGAAATTGTTACTCGTCCCTTCTCTTAATGATGGAAATTTTGCGTTACAACGAGGAAGACGATGAGGGCCGATAAAGATTCGAAAGCTGAACGAATGGCGCGTCCCGCGAAGTATTGCAGGATACGTATCGTTAACGCCCGCGCCATTACTCATAACACCGTCTTGAGATTAGATCGAGAACGGTGCGCGCGCCGGGCCACGTCTAGAAAATCATTAATATTGATCAGGCAGATGATTGATAACTTCATTAACACGTAACACGCGCCGATTCAATTAACTCCTCGCGCAAACGTTCGCCAGCCGCATGAAAATAATTTACGATTCAAAAGAGCTTGGACGCGTTCCTCTTTCTCTTTCACGCTCGAGTCAATTAGCGATAACCTCTCCCCGGATTTCTAACGCGAGCTTTCAGCGAACTATCAACGACGCCGTGATCTACCGCCGCTGCTAATTAATCGCTCCGGTAAAAAACCGCGAGGGGAGGGATTATAGTTTTTCCGCGTCGACGTTCCCCGGGGTCCCGCGAATCGTCGAGGATCGTTTGCATTTTTGCCAGAGAACACCGTAAATCCAATACCTCGACTTAACGACGTCGGAGCGCCGAGCTTGGTACGCTATCGCGGAATATTTCTCTTCTGCATCTTTTTCGCCCTTCCTCGTCGCGAAAAAATTGCGGCATCTATTCTCCGCTCACGTAGAACGCGGAGGCGATCGGAGCGTCGACGGACAGAGGGATGGGGGAGGGGGGTGGAGGGAGGCCGGAGGGCCTGTTCTCCGCGTGTTCGGCCCGGACAAGAAGAGATCCGTACCCGTAATTGTAAACATTGGATTAATGCAAATGCGCGCTTAAAAGCTTAATTGCTTTGATAAAGTATGGCGGTGCATTAAATTCAAATGCATGTAAATTAATTCAAATTTATGAGAAATAGGTGGACGCGGAGGAGCACTTACAGGAAAAGAGGGAAAATAAAAATTAGTCCCCGCGGGGCCGGCCCCCGCGACCAGACTCTTTTTTCATTCTATCCCTCACCTCCGCTGTCTCCCCCCTCGGCGTCCTCAACCCTCCCCCCGCCCGTCACGTCCCAGCAGCCCTGGCTCTCCCTCTCGCCCTTCGACCGTTGCGCCCCCCTCGACGCCCCGCCATTCCCTCTTTTTCACGAACGCGCCATGTTGCCAGCCAGATTGGCCGCTATGCAGGTTTCGCCAATAAATTCCGCCTTCGGCTTTCGTCCGATACACGTCGAATTTTAACGCAGCCGGATCGTTACCGCGCTGATTAACGATGTCAAAATCAACTGCGCGCGCGGTTTTCTGGGAAACGTACCGTTTCGGAGCGCTGGCCGAGGCTCGCGATCGTTAGCAACAGAGCGAGGAGGGAAAAAAAAGGGGCAAGTACAAGCTGCTCGTGGCGGGCAACATGTTCGCGCCTAAAGTCGAATCGTTCGACGGAAGAGCTAATTGTAAGCTTCTCGCGAACGTGACCCCTTTTCGATTCATCGTCAAATACTCGGGTGCTTTAGGAACAGGTGCAGGTAACGCGCGTGGAAATCTGTCTTGACGCGGTTAGGATGAGCGAAGTTAAACGAGTTAATCACCCTTATCGACGCGGAAAACGCGTAAACATGCATTGAGGCCTAGAATAGGGGGTCTTTAAAGAGTTGAACCCCAGCCTCTATTTCAAAAGTTTAACCCTAAAGGGTTAAAGCACCGGCACCTAGATCGTGTTGAAGGAAAAATGTCCCCTCCTTTATCGTAAAAAATTGTCTAAATTTTTATGTTCTAATATTTTTGTTTTCAGAGGTTAAAATGCATGAAACAAATGAATACAGGGTTCAAGTAAGTTCATCTTTCTTGAATGAATAAAACTACCTGTAAACATGTACTAATCTGGTGCAAACAGCGACTTTGTTCAGTTTCCACTTTCAAAGGGAAAATTCTCTCATATAAAAAATGTATCATATGGGTATGATACGTCCGGCGCGCGAAAGGGTTAAACACGCGACCATTTCCCCTAAGCGTCTCAATGTGTCCGTAAAAAACTGCAGCAAACAAAAACAGAGTAACGGGGATGGTTGAAAAATCGGTTGAAAAATCTGTGGAAAAATCAGGAGGCAGAAGTGTATTTTTTACGCGATCAGGCTTATTGACCGGCATGGAGAATGTGGCGGAAGGGAAAGCCTCGGGAAAGCCAGTCACAATAGGAAAATCTTCCGCGCGGCGCGCCACTTCAGGCGGCTGATAGATGGGCGCGTTCCATAACGGCGATAATGGTCGGTGGCCCATCAATTTCGGCCGGGCTTGATTAGATAGGCGCGTTTTATTGCGGCAAAAACTCAACTCTCGCCCCGCCGAAAAGCGACCGACACCCCCGGCTTGCCCGCCCCTTCTTCCATCCCCCTCGCCGCGGAGACTTTATCGTAAATAAAATGGAATCGCGAAATATGAGAGCGAGGTGATATTTGCCGGCGCACGGCTGGCAAATACTCACCGCGGGGGTTGTATAAACCAAGCGGAAGCATTGTTCTGTCTATGAATCCGGCCCGATTGACGGTCAGATGTTGAACCGGTGGATTCAAGCCAGACGAAACTTCGTTTCGTTTCGTTTCGTTTCGTTTCGCTGAGCCCCTCTGCGTTACAGGAGGCGCGCACGGGTGCATCGCGAGTGGGATGAACGCGTGCTTTACGCTTTCTAAATCACGCTGGTACATCAACGGCAACGGGGCGCGCGGTGGTAGAGATATAGCGCAATCGTAAAATCAGCTAGGCGATGAATTAAACATATTTCGGGCGTCAGGACAAGCTGCTAAAAGCAGTATCGATTCGGCAGGTAGATCGGGCAGTGGCACTCATCGACATGGCCGTATACAGGGTGTCACTTTAATGGAATCAGTGGATATGAATTAAAATGAGGATACTTGTGGGGTTAGTTTCTATGTCTTTTTTATTCCAGCGCTATGGGGTAAATCCGGGAGACAAGGTCGATCTAATATAAAATGGCTATTAAAACTAATATAGAAATTACTTATTTTATCAGAACAAACCTATATGTTCAGAATTTTATGCTGATTCTGGAAAACTGGTCGATATTTGCTTTAACACTATATTTACTGTAAATCAGGTTGAAAACTGAAGTCATGACATCTGACCACCTCTCCCAAGGTGCCGGGGGAAAGCATTTTTATCGTTGGCAGAGACCACTCATATAATTATTCATGGAAAATTAACAAAGAATAAAGCAAAATTGTTTATGAGTGAATACAACTACAGATTCATTGATATTTAATTTGTTTACGCTAAACAAGTGAAAAACATATCAAAGCAAAAGTGAACTACCTACTGGCGAATAGCAAGGCAAATGGATACAAAAGTGAATAAATAAACTAAATAAACAAAAATAATAATAAAATAAATAATAAAAAAAAATGAAAAAATCATAACTCGACCATTTCTTCATTCTGCAGCGAGAGATGGTCTTCTCGTTAGCATTGAGAGGAAGAGTTAATATGAACAAATACTTTGGCTGCATTGTTCCTCAATATCACTACTATCTTATTATCCCAAACATTAAACGAAAATAAACTTAGAAGTATATTTTCAATACGATTCTGTACACCGCTGTTTGACAAAAGAGGTTGAATGTAACCTCAATTTACCATTCAAAGCCTATAAATCCAGAAAAACACAGAAGGAAGCGAAATGACGCTATTTACTCAACTGTTTGGCTCCTACATCGCTGAAATAAAGCGACTCGACCAACTCTCCGGCCGACCGCGCCTCCCGGATTTACCCTCTAGGAACGATTGGTTGATTTTTTTGCCGTTGCTGTTTCGCTGATTACTCGTGTAGACTGAGTGGAATAGGGAACTGGGTCAAACTATTCATATGTGAAGGCAAACAAGCTTGAGCGTAGGAAGGTTGTTGGGAAAAAAACGTGTGAAAATAAGGAGCCTAACCCAGGGTCGAATGAAATCTGTATCTCTTGTCTCGTTCAGATTCCTCTACCCTCATTAAGGACTTCACGAAGTCAGAGATGGGACATCACAGATGGTGTATACACACTACTTACAATTAGAGTGGTCCACCACCTTATTGAATTCATTTTGTATTCTGTGTTACTCCCCATAAACCTGTTTTTATTTCTTAAAGGGGACCATGTGGTCTAAAAATCAATATTTTTAATTCATTTTTGGAATGTGCAAGCTTTTAGGAATATGTGTTTAAAAGGATTCTTTGAAATTCGTAAAATACCCGAAGTTTTAGGCATTTCAGTTGCGGCAAATGCGTGGGTAAAATCCGGCCTCTTGGTACTCTCATAAAACTTTAACCGCGTTTTTCTCGAATGACGATTTTTCCGAACGGTAAACAGCATATCCGATTTCAAAAAACTAGATGGCATTTTCTTTGGACTTGAATTGACTATCGCATCACATTTAGAGCATGATTTTTAGTGGTCATAGTTAGAATTACCCCTTTTTCGCATGTTTGTGTTAAAAAATGTACCAAATATCGCCATGTTGCTTTATTTGCGTCCGTAAAGGCTGATGCGATAGTGATTGATACAACCTATAAGAATATCCTTGATTTTCTGATTTCAGACAATCCTAAATCGAGTTCTACTGTCTACCGTTTACGCCTCTTTTGTTGCAGCAGTGCATTAAGCGCCGCGTAAAATTCGAACCAATATAGGAAAATGAAACAAAAAAAAGTTTTTATATCCTTGAAGAACGAATAAAGAATGGCGGAAAAGTTTTTTTACTGCAAGTTGTATAATTTTTAAAAAAAAAATCCTAAAGATCACCTATTTTTCAAGCGTTTTGACCGGACGGCCCCCTTAAACCAAAATACGTGAGTATAGGTATCAAAAATTGGCCCATATGAAGCATATTTACAGGTCGCTACACTTTGCAACATTATTTCATACAATTAAGTGCACATTATTCCTTAAATAGCGTAAAAAAAATTCTTTCTGTGCCAGGTATAAAAACGGTTTTCACTAATACCCCCAAATTTACAAAACCATCAACTGGATAGTTATTAATTGGAAGGGAGACAAAAACTCTTTCCCATGCCCCTAAAAACGATTATTCCCAGCGACTTTAAAATATTATCTGATTAGATAGCATAGATATTTGGAACAAAAGCAGCCTTTTGGAAAACCTACATTTTATATTTAAAAAAATAGACCACTCAAATACCCACCGCATGTTACAAAGAAGACACTTAACTAAAAAACAGCCCGGGTTGGCAACAAACGAGAAAGTTCGCGAGGTTCCCACGAAATTGATACACGAAGGCTTTATCGAAACATCGAGGCCTGCGCTTCCACCGCGAACGGGACCCAGCAGGTTTCGGCCACCGGCCGTAGATTAACCGAGCGGCTAATAACCACGCATTCAACTTTATTAACGTTCTCTACTAAGATCGACTTAATTCGCGTCCGTGCTGGAGCGTCAATAAAGCCAGCGGTATCTCAATGCATTAAGATTACGCGCGAAAGCCGGTACTCGCTGAGGCGTCCTGGATAAGCCCGCAATACGCGCTGGCTCGTGCCATTCACTCGCGCAATTTGTAAAACCGAGCAATTTGCCGTGGAACGGTTTTATCTGCGGCTCGAGGATGAATCGATTCGAACACTGGCCGCACGCGAGCCGCCACGATTCTCGATTCTTCAAAGTGCACCGTAGAACCTAACTACGAGAGCGAGAATCCTGCCGTTTAAACAGAAGCTGCAACTCATCATCTATCGCCTATCAAACAGCACTGCCATTTAATTTACCAACAATTTCGATGCTCGATTCCTAATCGTCGCAGACAGTAATCACGAGCGGTTGCAATCATTTTTAACCGTTCCTTGACCCCTCCTCGAGAGCAGACTTCACCGAAGGTGAACTTCACTGAAGTCTGGCCGCCATCGACCGAGGCATCGCGGCGTGGCGAGCAAACTGCGAGAGGGAAGAAGGTGGAGCGAAACTGGTACCCTGGCAAGCGGCAATCTAAAATGCTACATTATAAGCGCGCATCACGCGTTTACGGCTTATCTACAATTTTCTTTAACGGGGACGAGGGGACGGCCGGCGGAGATACAGGGGGATCCCCCCAAGGACGATCGGTGCATTTATAGATTGATAATAGCAACATGCACGTGCTACTAGCGCATAAAGGTCGACGCGCAGGTAGTCATTAGGCCGCCCCACGCCCAATACATTAAGTCGTTATGAAGATATCTTTAGCCTTTTCTCGCCGACAGTAGGGGTCTCTAAACACGTTTCAGCCTCACCGGAATAATAGCCGGTGCAGGGCACGTTATCTTCGAAGCAAACAAGGTGTTTTTGCTCCCGGCCTTCTTTTTGCCCTTTTCTGGCCGGTCGATCGCTCGCCAGCCAACTCGTCGCGACCGATCGTTATTATCGTTTAAGCGAACTTCATTACGTTCAATTCCACGGGGTAAGGGGAAGAAAAAAAAAGATATCACTTTTCGAGCGGGAGACCGGGGTGGAAGGCCGCGAGTGTAAAAATCCCTACGGAAGAGGGCTGGTCCCGCGCGCATTCTATTCATAGACACTGTAACGCTGCTTTTTGCTCTCTCCCGTTGCGCCTGTAATGCGCGCGCTGGCTGGTACCACCTCGTACGCGCCACCCTCCCTGCCCGAGCGACTCGTGTTTTTCAAAAAATCTCGCTGGTAAACAGGATAATAATTTCGCGTACACTGACGCTAAATGTAAAGCGGCGAGTGGGGAAGGGAGGCTAATAAAGAAAAAGTTGTTTAACACTGATTATGGGCATTACTCTCCATTTTCCAAAGCGAAGTCCACTCCCTTCACTTCCTCCTCCTGCTGCCGCGACGCCACCCCTCTACCCCTTCCAGCGAGCGACCAGTTTTATATCAGCAATATCGTCGCGAAATCCCGGTAAGACGTGAGCGAGCAGCCCCTTCTCATAGCAATTACTCCCATCCCATCGAGTCGAGTGCGACCCACACCATTCCGCCACTCTTCACCCCTGTTCTTCCCCCCCCCCCTTCCCCGGCCCAACCCCACCGCGCTCCCGTCCTCTCGAATGCCCAAGTACGCGTACTGCCTAACTAAAAGTCCTTCTCGCAAATTGCAGGTTATTACCGACGTTACGTTTATCGATGCAGCGGTTGCGTTTACGTCGGACCCGCCATTTCTTCCTCACCCGTGGCCCCGCGCCGCTCCTGTGCTCCCAACTCTCTCGCAGATTACCCCCGACGGACCCCACCCTCCCCCCCCCCCCTAACTGGCATTCGACATACCTTTCGGCCTCTTTTTACCAGGCCCCCGGGAGACTTTGATTCGCCTCGCGCAAACCCCCAGACTGCTCGCGAATTCATCAACGAACACGGGTAGCTATTAATTCCCGGCGAATCGAAATCGTGGCTCGTTTCGCTCCAATTACGTGATCGCGGCTTCCTACCACCGGTTAACGGCCGTTTAGGCGGGGGTAACGCGGTGGGTAACGAGGGTTCACTTGTATCTGGCCAGGAGGAAAGACGCGAGGTGCCGAAGGCAAATATTTCTTCGACGTGGAATTATTGCAATCGTCTTGGAACTCCAAAGTCCCTTGAAACAATGATGAGGAAACGTTTCGTCCATACTGGGCCAAAAGTGGAAACCTAATACTCTACACGGGTTGCAATATTAAATACCTAAATATACTAATCAAAGAATTTTAATTTTAGGGTGAAATTGTTATTTCTGATATAGGTTTACAATTTCAATAATTACGGGCCACTGGTCAATGGCTAGAGGGGGTTGGAATTCCATATGAAGTTCAGCCTTAGTTTGAATTTTAAATCGATTCTAAACCGATTACATTCCACGACCTCTGAGCGAACGAAATGCCCAACCGATACTAAGCAAGAGCTTCAACAGAGTATCGTATCCTGGATCATCGAGCACCGCGAAACTTCAAACGAGTAGAGTGTCCACAGCCGCTTAACCTCAGAGATATCGTGTGTGCCTATGTCGCGAAGAAATGAAAGACCGTCGACCGCGCGCGTTCCCGGCGTTTTATATTCCTCCGCTAGGTCGATGCAAAAAATATGATCGGGGCCCGTCGACGTTGCCATGGGTATGTCGTCTCGGGCCCAGGACGTTCAGGAGGATAGACGTTTCGCTGCCGCGATGAAGACGGCGAAGTGAACCGGGGAGAGGGCACCGGCGGCATGAAGACGCGGATGAAGTCGAGGATGAAGGGAAGGAAGAAGATCGCAGGGGAGGAAGAGGGATCGGCTGGCAGCCAGGGGCAAGATGAGAAAGCGAGCGGGAAGGAAGATCGCTGGGAGAGGTAAAGGATCTAGAGACGGCCACGAGGAGGATGAAAAGGACGAAGAGGAGGAAGAAGGGGGTGGCGAGGGGGAGAGGGACGCGGAGGGCCAGGGGGAGTGAAAGAGTGAAGCGTGTACGAAGAAGAAATGGGTGGAAGGCCAAGCGAGGGGATCAAGAGGGGGGATATCAAGAGCGGACCTCCCAAGTTGCGGTGAGATGGCGGATCATCATCATCGTCGCATCATCCGTGAGCCGAATAATATCTTCGGAGCTTCGTTATTAAGCATACGATGTAAGCGGCATGCGACTCGTACTCGCGTTAAAAAATTACCGATCGGGAGTATCGAAAATTCCTACTTGCGCGCCCGATCGACTTTTAGATGCAATTTGCCGGCGGTCCACTTTTTGGACGTTTTCTCGCCCCGGCCAACGGCGAGATCGCTCGGATACCGAGACTCGTGTCGGTCGTATAATTAGTTGGTAAAAAGAAGCTCTCGATGCGGACAAGGCTCCTACCATCCATCGACCGAGCGGCAATCAAGCATTTATACGCTACTACATTCGATGGCGTTCAGTCACCCTTTTTTGCCAAGGTGCCGTTCTCCGAAATTTCCATTTCGCGGATTACATAGGCAACAATCGACCTACGGTCGCGCCGTCGAGTTATCTACGCTCGCCCGGGCATAAATCCACAGACGGCCGTGAAAAAAGTGACCACTGGTTTGGTGAAAGAAACGCTCACGATCCCGCAAAACATCGCAGGCAAAGACGCCTAATGATCGCCGACGATTTGCTAACCGCGAGACGATTCCACTGGACCGAAGCCAGCGGGCGAAAAAGCTACGACGGAGGAGCAACTATCCAGACGCTGGCTGGCAGAAGAAATCTGGGAAGAAGTCGGGCGAAATAATGGGCGAAATCATTCGGAACGCTCCGTTTAATAAAGCCGTTCGTAAGTAATTCCGAGGCGAAGGATAGAGGAACGCACGCGCTCGACGGATGATATTGGACCAACAGATATTAATTTCGGGGATGTACGGGACATTTAAAGGCCGGGGGGACGCTGATCCCCAGGCGTGTAAGGGGAAGATAAGGCACCCTGTACCCTGTCTGTAATCAATGGCTGGTAAACGAAGTTATAACACAGATGACAAACAAACGCGGCCAGGGTTGCGTCGGCACGGAACTCGTGGATGTGTTGCGAACCGCTGAAGAGGGCTAATTCGATTCCCTTCGCCCCGTTCCATGGTAGTGGGAATTAATCGAGACTTTGGTAATTGAATTAAGCTTGAAATCTTAGGTTTTTGAACCTTGCGATATGATAATCAGAATGGGGGTAAAATATGAAGTCTAAGATATGTAAAGATGCAGAAATGATACTGTGCTTGTAAGAAAAAACGCCCCCTATCATAATTTAAAAAAATTTGAGTTTATGCATTAATTCAGCTGTAGATTAGAGGATTTATGTATTTATCAGAAAAAAATACATGCAAACAAATTTTATATGTTTAAAAAAATAATGGAAGTTAACCGAAGTCTAATATTCAATTCATACGCATTTAGCAGAACAACGTAACGCTACAAAAAAATCGAGAATACGAAGGTTATTCGTATCTTTCTTTTATGATCATTTTTTATTTTCTATTTTTATTAATCTACTTAAATAACTACTTCTCTCACAATACGATTCTTCAAGCTAGTAAGCTTCAAAAGCTTTTTTCTGATCTTACATCTTACATAAAATTTGACTTTTATTTCGACACGTTGACACTCGTGTAAATTTTCTTGCCAAAATCGTTTTTCCCGAAGATGTATTGTATGACACACCAGAATTCCTCTTTTCTTTCCTGGTAGCTCATGTTTCGTTAAAAATAAGACTAATACTTTCCTGTTCCTCACGTGACTTATTGTTTGCATTAAACATTTCCTAAACAACACTGTGAAAAAAAAACAGTATATACCTGTATATGATCCTTACAGATCCTAAACAGATCCTTTTTACATATATATTTCACACATAATATAGTTGAATTTCAATGTAGCTGTTCCTTAAACTTTACGAAATTGATTTAAGACGCTCATCGCATAAGATGCAAAATCACATTGACTGAACTGGAACGCACTAACACTTTAGGCTATTGAATGTTTATATTTTGTTTAGGAAAAACTACTTAACTGTGACACGGTCCAGCAGAATAACACAAGTCTAGTGGAGTTGGATCGTTCTGCCTAAAGTGTCCGTAAATAATTACTCTTTTGTTTATTATTATTTACGTTAATTATGCGAATATTGAATATTGTGCAAAATGAAAAATAAAACAAGCAAACATTGCTAATAAGAAGAATAGGTGTTTAGAACTTTAAACGCCAATATCTCGAAAGTGAAAAGATGACATGGGGCATTTTTCCTTACAACCACAGATATATCCACATTGAATCCAAATCTGTGGCACCTGGTTTAATTTAAATAAAATTTTCCATGTTCAGAAATTATTCAGAACCGTTGAATCGCGAACGAATCGTCTTGCTTCGTTGAAAAGCGAATAGATCAAATTCTCCAACGACTGTTCGGAGTTCGTCAGAGTGTGGCAGAGGACAAAAGGACCATTGTGCATCATCGGTGGGCCCGATTCGCGGCAGAAATGAACGAAGCAGGGAAAAACGGGGAAAGATAAATGTGAAACGCGCGGCCTGCATATGGCGTGAGAGTGCATAGCGCCGCGCGATGGCACCGGCGATGCTTTACGAGTTTTTCGAGTAAATTGGCAAATTGTAAGCCGAGTGGGGAAGTAATCAGGGGAATTGTTACGGATGTGGGAGGCTGTTACTGGACCGCCGGTACACGAGTAACCTGATATTCGACCATTCGTTTCTCGACCGCGGGCTCGCCCTTTTTGTAACAGTAACATGGGGTTCCTAGGGGTGGGACCATTATGGACGTCCAGCCAGAATCCCTATGGAACCTGTTTTTCCAATGGAGTCGCCATCGACATCTGCCGCTCGTTTCGGTGGAAATCTTGCCGGCCCGATCGTCTAGCTTTCCCCGAACCGGACATAACAGTTGGAAAACATAATATCAACGGGCCTTTTCCCCTTCGAACCCTCGTAATCTTCATATGATGTGAAGGGTACCGGAAAATGATAATTATTTCTGATTGATTTAAAAAAGGATGGTATTCAGCCACAAATCAATTTAAACCGCTCCAAATGCGTATTATGGACCGTCAAAGTGTAGATTATTATTTGCCAAATTACATACTATTAACTCAATTAGAAAAAAGAGAGTAGCTTTCTTAAGCCTGAGGGATTTCTGAAATCTTCTACGCAATAGTAGAATTTAAAGACGACACAATTACGTAACGCATTCAGTTTTTTAAAAAGTGACGAAGCTCCTTTCACCACGATCTCTTTATTATCGTTCCTTTGTAGGGAAAGAGAATAGGACAGAGTAAAATATTCTTCGCAAGAATATGAAAGGTAGAAGAGCCAGCCAGCGGATGGAAATATGGCGGACACCCCTTCGGCTGGCGGCGGCGTTAAATTTTGCATTTTATTTTTGCCCGAGTTCCCGGGGCCCAAGCGAAACGGAACACAAACGTAAGATCCGATTCGTTATGTACGCGTTCCGGTGTATAAAACCGGTACGATACCAATACCCCCGGTTCGTGCACCTTATGAATAAGCAATAGGCAGTTTCATTGTGGTCTCATCTTTTATTCTTAAATGTTATTCCTGTCGTGACCGACCATTCTATTCCCAAGTGTTATCCCAAAGTCGAATCGCGTTTGCCCTTCCGGCACCATCGAGATATACTTGCCAGTCAATATTAATGTCTTTATTAGCGATCGTGTATCTCTTTCAAGAGGCCCGGACCCCGGGAGCGTGGGAGGATGTAACCAAGAGATGAATCGGCAACCGCGTAAGGCTAATGTAAACAGAGGGAAAGGAAAAGTGGAGTCGAGAAAGCCGCGGAGGAGGGCTGCTGGAATATCCCGCATCGAAACTGTACTTTTATACTTTGTCGAACTTTGCCCTCTCCCCCAGCACCCCCTCACCCCCATTTACGTACGCGTGCCCCCGTACGTGTGTCTATGTGTAAGCTTCTCCGAGGCAATATCTCTCTTTACCTTGAATAGTTCCGTAACTTTTCAGACGCACATAAAACGAATCGTTCTCTATAAAAAGGAATTCGCTAAAATACGCGGATATCAAGGGGTAGTTCGTACCCTTTTGGAACGGGATCAGCTTGCTCGGAGAACCGGGCTCCTTTTCACCTTAAATATAGGGAGAGACGTACGATGGAGCTTTCGTGCGACCTACGGGGTGTTCGCGAAATCACGATGAACGCTGTAAACGCGTGGTATTAATAAATTAAAGAATATGTATCCAGAGAAAAGCATTCACCTTTTCTATTGCGAATAGCCTAAGGGTAATAGCAAAGTATCATTTACTCTTCGCTTTTGTTGCTCAGATTGGTATGAGTGTTGCAAGGGATTCGGGATTGCTGCCGGGGTAGGTGAAAATAAAAGCGTTTATCGAGTGGAAGGTTTAGCGGGAGGAGAGCGACAGGGAGGAAGATACGTATAAATACGCAAACGCTTCACGTATGATCATATTGTGCCCATTAACATGGCGAAAAGTTGCTCTCGGTGCCTGGAAAGCAAGGGAGCAGCAACCACGAAGCCTTTAAGCCGCGGCACGGGAAGTTTCCCCACTGATCCTCCAGCGCGAGGTGAGTTTAAGCCCCGGGATTCCGGAGTTACTGCCATCATGGCACACCATGCACCAACGCCCATAGATATAAGTATAGCCTCTGGCATAGCACCGTCGACTGTACTCGTAGCCAGTGTCTACCGTCCTATTTCGGCCTGCCCTATCTCTCTCTCTCCCTGTCCCTTCGCCGGAGCCCACCCCCTGCTTTCAACCCCCACCCCCGTAGGCGGCTTCATCCCTCCTCCCTCGTCGCGATCCGAACGTTCTACCCTCTCCTCTGATTCTCCGTCCAGCTCGCTCACGCCTCTACCTTTTCATTGTCCGCTCTCTCTCTCTCTCTCTCTGGCCGTTGAGTCGTGCAACCGCGATCTAGTGCATCCCTATCGCAACAACGATCGTTCTCCGGGGCTACCGTAGCTGATATTTATGGCGGTGCCGGCGATGGCGATGTTGAAGTAGTTAAATTGCTGATAATAAATGCGAATCCGCGGCAACCGGCCGCCGGAATGACATCCAATCTAAAGCCCTGTCCCCGGTGCGATCCTACACGGACGGTCAATGCTTGAGGTTTCAATCCCATCGCCGGAAATGTGCGACCGGTTCGCTGACCGATCTCTCCCCGCTGCTGCTGCCATGTTGTCACACGTAACCGAAAGTTTTCCCGCGGAACCGCTGGAAAACCGGTGAGCCGTCCCGATTACACCGGAGAGCCAAAACTTCTACTCAACTACCAACTCTGTCTATAGAAACTGGTAGAACTTTCTCTCGCAATCCGATCACACCCCTAGACCATCGAACTTGGACACTCTTGCTGCTCCAGTATCGGGCGCCGAAAATTCAGCGAATTCAATTGAGAGATCGTGTATCGAGAGTTTTGGGGGAAGGGATTGGTGGGGCGGGTGCGACACCAGTCGCCACCGTCGTTATGATATTGTTGCTGGATTCCTCGCGACGGGGAGGGCCGAGAGGTCACCGACGAAGGGGGATGCCATTATCGCGGTCAAATGGGGTCACTCCAATTACACGAAGCGTCGTTAGGGTTTTACAACCGGGCCCGATCCACTCGCGTCGCTGGATGTCACGGGGTTTTCGACCTCCATCCCCCCCTCGGTCGATATAACAGCGTTATATCGGCGTAAAGAGAATTAAAAGTCCTTCTGGGAGGTCGCGTTCGAATTAACGCCAACTTTTCGTCATTTTCACACGGCTGAACAGGGGCGAGGGGGGCGCTAATGTGAAGCAATTGCGGGTTGGGCTCCAACTCAATTGAGGAGCTTGCAGCGAGAGGGGTGCAACTCGATTTTTTACAGTTTTTGAGTTATTACGTGTAATATAGGAAAAAAATCTACATTACTGTTTTTTGCAATATTTTTGTTTCGGGCAGCTCTAGATTTGACAAATTCGTCAAAAATGGAAATAAAAACTTATCAAATTAACCCTTAACTGGTATCCTGGGGACGATCATGAACCCAAGCACACAAGGTTCACTGCAAACTTTTTCGTTGTCTAAGTTTGTGAACTGAATTTCTAATTAATTTTGTAATAATAGTTTAACTTCCTACGTTTCTACCTATTATTTTATACATTACCTAAGAACAAAATATTCATATAAGTTGATCTAGTGTCGAGTCTACAAATTTTTGTGTCCTTTTTTTCTTGGGGTCTGCCACGACCTCAGCATACACATTAGGGCGGAGTGAAACTATATAGGCTTACTTAACTTAAATTTGAATTTTCAGTTGACCTGAGTGTGGGATAGTTGTCGTTTGATTAACCAAACGCAACTGTAAAAAATTGTGAAAAAATATTCGTGTCTGCAGGGTCCTTTTTCTCTTAAAAGTGTAAAAAATAAGATTCACAATGTTATTTTTTACATTTTTAAAAGAAAAAGGAACCTGCAGAAATGATTATTTTCCCAAAATTTTTTTTACAATTTTTACACCCAGGCCAACTGAAAATTTAAATTTAAATTTTCGTCTATATATTTTTGCACCGCCTTAATACACATTTACGCTTGAAAAAAAAAACAGTATAGCAGTTAAGGGTTAAGAACTACTACTTCTTGTGTGAAAATATATATTTTTCAATTACGGTTCTCTTGGTAATGTTAAGTCGAAGCAATAATTTTATAAACAGTTTTTTTTAATTTCCTCGAACTTGGTAAAAATGGAGCCAAAACCACTCTTGCCGCAAGGTCCTCAATTATATTAAACGTCGCTTGCCGAATATCTGAACAGGAAAGAAAAAGTGAACGATTCATATTTTCCCTGAACGAAGGTCCGCTTAAATTGACCGAAGCTCGTAGCGCTTGGAATCGCGGCGATTAAGTGCAGCATCGTCTGCAGAAATTCATACGCTGCTGTAATGCAACATGATAATCGAAGATACGTGTACCGCGGTCACGGGGCAAAATTTATCGGCGATGCTACAGGAAACGGCGATCGATTAAGGAATCGAGGCGTTCGTTCTCGGCCGTGGGAAACGCATGCGCCCCTATTAACATTGCCCCGAATGAACCTGCACAAAACAGCACGAAGAGCAAGTGGCAAATAATCTGATTACATTTGCATAAAACCGTGCAGCAAATACAGTGTTGATACGTGAGCTCTGGGGGCGTGGGGAGCGCGGGGGGTGAAAAAAGATAATTCAAAGGAGGGGTGTCTGGTGAGAGGAGAACGATACGCGGCGACGAAGAAGAGGTTGAACCGGGAGGGTGGGGGGCTGTTTGAAGAAACAAAAAGGGAATGAAAAGGGAGAGAAGGCGTCGCGACGCCCGGGCTCGAGTTCTTCGTCGTCCTTTCATTCCCCCGCGAAGTAGAGGGGGCGGAGGAGCCAACAAGTCCAACGTGTACGGCGGTGCAACGAATTTTCAGTGGCGGCAGCTTCTTAAGCTTCATGCAAGGCAAATCAACCCTCCCGGAAGGCGAAGTGCTATTCCCGGATTGTGCCAGCACCGACCCTTTTACTTATATTTAAATTTGAAGATGGAAAGGTCGCGCGAGAACGAAATCGTATACACGAACGAACAGGGACAAATGAACGCGCACCCTAATAGAGAAAGAGGATAGAAGGAGAAAAGAGAGGGTGCGCGGAGGAGAGGGCACCGCGGCGTTTCCTCGGAGTCGCGCGCCCGTACGAGCGTTGCAAATAACCAAAATGGCTCGCTAATCCAAATGGAATCAGGATACACTTAAACGAATTGCACACTCGGAATAAATCATTGGAAACTGCGGGATTGATTTGCATATCCGGCGAGGCATTACGCCACCGTCAGCCCTGTTCCTGCGGTAACAGGGAGGGCGAACCGTCGCGGGGGAGGGGGTCTAAAGTCAGACAAGAGCATTCTCGAGATTGGCTATATTTCAGGCCCGGCCGAAATGCTGGCCGCGTTTGACTGAACACTCGCGTATGCGCGAGCGAGCGAGCGAACGCCACCCGATGAAATGTAGTAGAAACCGATATCCTCGTTTCAAGGAACGTCCGAGAGTTCATCGTGGCCAGTGACTCGCGTTCGCGCGTAGGCCAGAGAGATTTATGCGGTTGATCGCGACCGCGACCTAATTATGTTAATCGCCGTCGAATTTCCGGCAGCTGGATTTATTCCGTCGGGCTTCGTCCTCCCCCTCTCCGCAACCCCCCGTGTGCACGCGAGAAACATTAGCCCCGGGCCGGTAATTAGAGCGAAATCAAATTGCGGCGGGGAAAGGTTAAGAGAGAGATGGGAATCCTCTTGGGCAATGGCGTGATATGTGGACCAATAAACTGACGTGGAGTCTAATGGTCCGAGTGGCCCGGAGATCGATGCCGCTATTGGATTACCTGCGTCCACGAGTACGTGCGCAACCTACCCCGAAGAAACGCGATCCCTCCCCTATACGAGCCAGTAATTTCGGTATCGATAAGCAGCCGTGGCACGTCGTCGACTCAAATTTGAAATTTATCTCGCAGCAACAAGATTACGTAGAGTTCCACGAGGCGATTCTTCTAGCATAGGCAGGTGATTCGGTGGCGAACATGGATTCGGTGTCAGAAGTGGGTTTTACATAACCCAAGTGCAACCTAAATATTTATCGTGCTCCCGACACACACTAACGAGGAGAGAACCAAAAGTGGAAACATGCTTTTTTAACGAGTCGTGTCTCAAATTGAAGATTTTAACCATGTGTTTAAAATAGTCACGTAGTAACACCAACACCACATCTGCAGAGCAGAATGGTAAAGTGTAGCAGCGACGTTATTGAGATTTTCTGGCAACATTTCAGTTCTCATTTTGATTTTAGTGTTAAATACGGCTTTGGTCAACTTAACCCTCCGTGGTCACACCTTTTTATAGTCAGAAATTGGTCACATAGGATTCACTGCACCCCAGAGTCATTTTTGAGTTACCATTTTCATGTCTTTGAATCTTTTAACTTTTCAGTAATAATTGTACATTAGTATTTTTCCAGAAATGTAAATTTTGAAAGAATATTTGTAGAAAAAAGCTATTTTTTGGTTAAAAGTCACAACATTTTTAAATTTTAGTATGAAGTTCTCAAAATTTACAGAAATATTGTCAAAGAAAAAAAATTGCCTGGGGTGCGCTACATTCTGGGTGACCACGAAGGGTTAAGAATCTCCCGTTCGCCTAAAACCTACCGCAACCACGTCATGGAAACACCTGAATCGAGGGGATGATCTTGGAGAAACCCTCAAGATTCCTAGACACGCGCAGGAGCGAAAGGCAACGGGGGTTGGAAAGCGTGGCTGCATTGGCGCGCTCTCCCATAAATAGGATCCTTTTGTGCCACGTTTTTTGTCCGTGCCGTTTCACGAATTCCCGTGCCGAGAGGCACGGCGAGAAACGCGTATCGAAAATACGAGTGAAAGTTGCGAAACAATGCAAGGAACGTCGTGCTGTAAGGAGAAAGAACGAGGGGAGGACGGGGCAAAAAACTATGCGGAACAAAGGAGAAAGCTAGTCATAGAGTTTGCCGGGACGGAAAAATATGGTGTCAAGAGGCCCCGGTGAACCTTGACGGCCGACCACCAGGTATTTTCCGTGCCGGTTGGAATGCCTTTGGACGAATGAAGCTGTTATCGAGCTCCGAATTGCTCCCAGAAACGACTGGCGTGTTGTCTACGACCTTAGAATCTAATTCACTCGCGAATGGTGGGGCGAGATTAAAGTGACTCGCCAGTCTGGTAGCTTGTACCAATCTACCTGAAATTTCATGAACTCTACTATGATTCCCTAACTGAATATCCCTACACACATAAACTTCTACAGATCCACCTTCCATTTCAACATAAATTTCTACTGCAATATGGTCACAATACGAATGTTTACCATTTTAACCGCGAAAGAGTTAAACTCAGATGACGTTCCGACTAAAAATGTTAGGTAACAGCAGAGAATTGATCAAGGACAGTGAATTCATGTGAAACCATGTGAACCCATGGCGTTGGAATGGCAGACGAGATTCAGAGAGTCTTGGGAATGGTCAGGGTGACGTTCGCGGCGGCCGGGATACAATGTACATCATAGAAGGCCGAGGGTCATTCACGGGCGAGTAGAAAGCAGCCCTCTGGCCTCGGGATTTCATTATATCGCGAGTCGCGTCATGGCGCCATTATTCACGCGGCTCCAGTTGCGTGGGCTCGCGGACCGCAAGAGCTACTGTCAGCCGTGCTGAGTTATAAGAGCGTTGCGACGCGCAACTGTTAATGGTCGTTAATCGCGAACGTTCCGGCGAACTTCACGACGGCCAACGTCCAGCCGTGAGTCATACGTGATTCAAAGCCTGTTCACGAAGGAGAACGATCGGGACGCGCGAATCGACGCCGTGCATCGCCAACAATCTTGCTAGCGATCGCTCAATTCCGCGAACAGGAGAAGCCGCTCCAAGGGAACGCGAGGGTTTTACCCGTCGACCAAATATTTTTTTATTCCCCGACCCGTACCAAGGTTACGCGATTAAAATAATTGCGAACATGGTATTATAATGCGCGTACGAGTGAATCGACCCCGAGCCATCGCGCGCTCTGGACGCTTTAATGCATATCGGTTGCGCGGGAAACAATCATTTCGATAATGCGCAGTCAACATCCCACTGGCAATTACTTATAACCATTGAAAGCGTATTTTGTAATCTAAGTAAAACGGGGTAATTACACGCCTTCCTGCAATTACATGCAGATTATAATAATACATGGTGGTCAAATCGATGAAAGCCTTTTTGCCTCTGGTGGAGGCAAGGTAGCCAAGCTTCCCCGAGCGAAGGATCGCGCGACGTCAGGCATTATGCGCGTCCAGCCAACGATTTCTGCGGACCGTTTATTTATAGAATCACGGAGCCGCAAGCGACCGATCGCAATCGTACAAACGCGGCGTTTACTCCTTATCGCGCGAGGAACGCGCCCGTATTTGTATTAGCTCCACGCGCTGACCAGGTGCACGGGCTGTATATATCGAGTCCGCAGCAATCGGGATGCGTTTGACGAGCCAAGGGAAATAAATAATCGAGGAGCGGAGGCAGCAGAGGCAACAGTAACGGCAGGAGCAGCCGGATCCCTCTGAAAAGAGCCGGATGGACGTTCCTTCCGAGCGAAACCCAATTAAGAAATGTTTTGTCCGGCTAGCGGGTAGGTAGTGGGCACTGGAGCAAGAAGACGACGACAACGACGGCGACGACGGCGACGAAGAAGAAGAAGGCAGAGAGGAGAATCGAATAAGAGCACGAGAAGGAACGAAGGAGGCCAGGAACGATCGAATATCGCAGCATGAGTCCAAGGGGGATCGAATCCTCGATCGGGGATCGAAGGTAGATATACTCGGGACGAAGAGAGAATAAGCCAGGGGTCCAGGGGTTTCGCATAGGCGGTAGAACGGCAGCTGTTTGAGTGGAGCAAATTAGTAGCCGGCACGTGATTGGTCTGTTGCCGCCCCGTCTATATTGCAATAACCACCGGAGCCACACCGCAATACTTGCCCGAGCGCGAAGCCGAAACCCGAACGCTTTCGGTGTACCCCTTGTGCGTGCGCGGCGAACCTTTTTCTTTCCTCGCTACCTTTCTCTCTTTATCTGCTCCTCTATCCGTCCAGTCCCGACCCAACCCCCGTCTCCTCTCTCTTCCTTCGTGTTCGCTGGACCTCTCGAAACCCTTCCGCGCCGGCTCGCAATTTACTCGCGATATCTTTATGCCGGAATTTACGAGCAGATAATCATCGGAGGGATGTTCCGGCATTTTTCGGCCCAAATTATTATTATTTATATTGCGATACCCCGCGGACAGAGAGATCCAGCGGTCCTGGCCGGCATTAATTAACTCGGTTATCCGTGCTGATGCGCCCGGGGAAAATGTCTTTATTACGCCGAGTAGCCTGTCGGCTCGCGCGCAACCAATATCGCAGGTGGACGCGAGGACGTTGCTTAATTTCGCCCCAACGAAGCACCGACCTCTAGCTAGCTAAGAGGAGCTAAAAGCCAACTAAAAGCTTTTCCTACGATACTGAAACCACTGTATCATCCCAGCGACTGCGTCACCGAGCCTAATTCGCACATTGAAAAACAACTTCCTAGAGTCTAGACCTTTTGTCCTCGCTTGATCTTTGCAATCCATCCTCTCGGGGTTAACTCTGAAGCGACACCCATCCGTCACAGCCCCATTAAGATACCGGACGTACTCAGCTCGTTTGTTTTCGAGCAACACGATTTCTACTGACTCGCAGAAGTCGATGCGGAAACGACAGCCAATAACGGAAACAAGCGGGTACCGGGAACGGCGCAAGCTGCTGGGGAGATCTTGTTATCTCCAACCTGTATCGCACCGGCCAATTATGAAAAGTAGATCTCTACAGTGTTGTATCCCACAGACACAGTGGCAGGAAAGGCTCGGCTTGTCCCGTAAATTGCTTCAAGTTCGTTAAGGCCCAAATAAGGGTACGTCTCGGCGAGGGACACGTGGCAGATTATAGGGAAGCACTGGGACCCATTTGACGCCATATGAGCGCAATTAAATCACAGGGATGCTTTACGATCGTCCACTGTCCCGGCCGACTGCTCTCTTCATTTTGCTCGGGCCACGGTTGCTCCGCCGCCCTCCCAGCCGCGGCTCTTTCTCTCTCTGAGTTCTCACAGCTCTTCAGAGCTCTCGTGTATGCCGTCGTGTTCCTTCTTCCCTGGCTTTCCCTCCTCTCGTGCCCGTTATCCCTCCGTTGTGTCGTGGTGCGCGAGCGCGCGCGCGCGCGACGCTTCCCGGAATTGAGGGAAAATAAAACTCAGAGGAGAATACGGCACGGAGGAAAAAGAGGGAGGGGGGAGGACGGAGGCGGAAAGGACGGAAGGCGAAGAAGGTGGGAAGGGTTGTAAAGGGGATGGGAATGGAGGAGAGGGGCGTCACGGAACTCATGCAACGTGAGTGGGCCTAAGGCACGACCGCTGTTGTTGCTGTTGGCTGTTGCTGCTGCTTCTGCTTCTGCTGCTCCTACAGACACGCTGGTGCACCGAGTGGACGCTCTCTCTCTCTCCCTCTCTCTCTCTCTCTCGAACGGTATCTACCTATCTTGATGCGATACAAGCAGCCACCTTCTATGCGATATAATCCCATTGCCGATGGGATCCGACGTGTTGCGCTGCTCGACGAAACCGTGCTAAGATAGAGGGGATCGTAAATCCTCACTAGCTACCGTCGTGCTGACTCCAACGAGCCAAGTTCCCTTGCGCCTTATAAAGCCTACCCCCCTTTCTGACTACCGATCCGCGTTGCCGCGACGTTTCTTCCATCGAACTACATGAAGAACGACGCTGGCACGCTCGTTTCGTCCACCTATGCGCGTGTCATTAAAATCGTAACCGCATTTTATCGTAACCCGTTCCCGAGAAATCCTCACGACGACTAGGAGCCGAGCGGGGTCGCGGTTATGGCGTCCGCAGGACGAACGCAGCGAGCTGCCCTCAGCTCTGCGCCACGACTACCATGGTTTCAAAGGGGTAGATGGAATTTCTACTTACTCGTACCGCGGCAACGTTCGTTTCTTCAACGTTATCTAGCACACTAGCTTTGGCGCTTACCTGAAACGAGAGAAGGAGATTGAGTTAGAAAGACTGTCTAGTGGTACAAGTTACAAGTTACTACAGAGTGGTCCATATAATGCTTATACTGGAACATTCTTTCTAATGAACGCATTGCATGGACCACCCTCTGAAATGTTTCTATATACCTCTGTGCTGCTAAAACTTTGACTATAATCGAGCTGAATAAACGGATTATTGGTTCCACATCCCTTCTGTACTAAAGCTTCGATGCAAAGCCGAAATACAGGCTGATCCAGCTCGGGGTTCACTCGAGAGAGTCAAAGTTTTAGTGTGTCAGAGTGTGAAAAGTTGCACAGTGTAGTTTTTCTTAGTCTCTCTTAAGATAAGGGTCTGCATTCGTAATAAAGCCGGCCTGTCGCATCACAGTTCGTGCACGATCACTGAAACGTTGCGCCCGGTTGGACGTCGAACCGCCTCGGCGTTCTCTGTTGCGGCATCGAGAACGGGGTTCTGTGTCTTCATCCTCGTCGCGCCATTTCAACGATCGTTAAAGTTAATGCGACGTATACCGAAGTAGGGCAGATTACTCGAGCCGATCGCACGTACGCTCATTACGCGTTCCACGGCGCATAGCTTCATCGCGGCAGCTGGCCGGTCGCGGTTCGTCGTTAACGAAGAAAACGCGGGACGAAAGTCGAAACGAAGCAATCCGATTAAATCAAGCGGCGCGGCGCGGCGAGGTGGTCTCAAGCGGTGCAGCGCGTCATTTGCGGCGCGGCTCCAGTTTTGCCTTGGCCTTCGGCAATTTCGAAGAACAAAGTCGTCGGATACAGGTGGAAAAGAAAGTCGCCGCGGTACGGGGAAAAAGATGTACGGGCTCACGGGGGGACGACACATAGAAGCTGCTAGAAAGACTGATAGTCTCGTGAACGTTTCATCGACACCTCGGATAACCGGTATATGTAGAGGAGAGGTGTTATACAAGGGACTTAAATGGGACAAATTGAATTGCCAAAATTCTAAACGCATTGCACATGCAAGTTATTTTCCTGTTTATGGTAACACTAGTGCCCAGTCATTTGACGTAAACTTCACTGCGGTGTCACTTGCACCAAAGTAGTAATTCGCGGACCGCGGTTGATGTTTTTCGGAAGTAAAAGTAAAATTTTCGTTGATTTTCTGTGTCGTTTTCTGAGAACAAGATATATACAAAGTGTTAAAGTGTTATATCATTAAAGTAGCCTGTATTCAACTCAAACGAAAATACGTAATAGGTAAGCTTAATTGATTGTTTTCTTTGTTTTGAGGTTATATTATATTAAACTCACTTATAATCTTAAAAGGGACAGCATAACAAGTCTTAAATGAGACAACCGTTTCATGGCTGTCCCTCCAATACACATTTCGTTTTAAATTCTCAATTATTAGTTGATGGCGTCTAGTTTCAAATTTAAGAATTAGTGAAGTGACTATTCAAAGAGACAAATTTTATCGTTAAAAAAATGTGTGGCAATAAATTAGCCCTCGTTATAAGTTATAAATTTGCTACAGTTGTATGAAAATTTCGTGTATTCAAATTGTTTTCTCTGACTTATTTACTTCTTACATGATTTTTAAGAAGATTGTATATGCCTATGTTATTATTTAAATGTTTTATAGATTTTTTATATACGTACTTATATTTACCACTCGTGGGTATTCCTATGTTGAACTTAGTTTGTAAGACCTAAATTTCATAAAAAAATTATTTTATAACTAAAAAAGCTGCTAAAGCATTAACCATAAGTCACACTCTATAAAGATAGTCAAAAATATTGATAATTTATAGTAAAAAGAGTTAATTTTTTCATAGATTCCATTGTTTTGTATCATTAAGATTTACAATTATAATTGTAATACTTAATAAGTTTATTTTTATTAACGTGTCCCTTTCATGACTTACCTATACTGTCCAATTTAAAACCACCTAGTCGTAAAAGGGACATTTCCCACTTATTTGAAAATCGAAGATTTTCTTATTTTCTATTACAATTTATGAATTTGTAATATACTTTTATTGAAGGGAAATAAACACGCTTTCTTGTGATATACTTGTTTTTTAAATACCTATAATGATATTGTCACAAACGGACGCTAAACAAAAGTGTCCCTTTTATAGCACCTCATACAATGCTGCCCTACATACAATGCTGCGTATTTTCCATTCCCCTCACGGAGGATCAAGAAATAGGTCCAACCTACAGTTTTGCCGCGGATAACGTTGGAGACGTCCGCGCTCGGCATGGTGAGCTGTTTTTTACACATTCCGCGAGAGCTCGCAGGAATTCCGGCAGGAATCCGCGGTGGATGTATTGCGTGCAATTATTGGGGGGCCTCGGTCAATCTACCATCGACGTTTTTCGTCGAGCAAAGGCGTAGCTATCCTTAACGAGGAATACGGAGAAGGACGAGCTGTCGAAACGGGCCGGTGCAATTTCAGCGGGGCCCCGTCCCGGTTTGATCGACGTTCCGCCAGCGGACCCGACGGATTCGGGGTGGCGAGCGGGGTGCACGCGCACCGACTCAAACTGGGGGCAGAAGAAAAGGAAGAAAGTGGAAGAAAAAGGTAAGAGTGGAGGTAGGGTAGAGAGAGAGAGAGAAAGAAAGAGAGAGAAGGGAAGGGGGCCTTTAGGAAACGCGGTATTCAGGAGCCCGGCTGGAAAAAGTGGTAGGTTGGGCCTGTCGACTCGGGTCGCCATCTCTGCCGGCGTCACATCACGTAGCGGGCCCCGAATGGCGGCCTCTGGAGATATAACGAGAGAAGCCTGGTTGGCGTGCCGGCGAGAAAAAGTTGGACGACGCTTGGTCGCGCGGTATATACCCCGTCCGCGCCATCCTCGCGCTACCTGGTCGGTGGAAGAAGGACGAGAAGAAAAGCCAGGGACCAGGGTGAAGCAAAGGGACAGAGAGACATGGAGACACGGAGAAGGAGGGAGTGGAGAAGCCAAAGGGAGTACGAACAGAAGGAACGGAGGATCCAGGGCCCTCGTTCTTTTAACCAGCCACTTTCGTTCCTGGCCGCATTCAGCGAAGGGGAGGCCCCAGGCCGGGCGGGGGCTAATGGGACGCAATTAAACGATTGGTATCAAAGAGCACCGCCGGTCGCGCTCGCGGGAATGTCGCGAACTAGATGGCGATCCGGTGGCCTGCCTGCACGGGGACCCACGCTTGATTCGAGTCTAGAAAAATCTCGGCCACGTCCAATTCCATCTCATTAGCGGAGGGAAACGGCAGCTGATGCTTGTCTCTCTTGCGGTCTTAGCGCAAGAAGAAGAAGCGTTCGGAAGCCATGTATGGAACCGGTCTCCCTCTGTCTCCCTATCTCTATACACCCGTATATATACTCCGCGGTGAATATACCGGGTGTCGCCCACGTACCTCGTATCTCTTCTCGCGCTACCGACAGCAGCCGCGAGGATCCCGACGTTCCCGACCACGCTGTCCACGCTTCCCGTGGACGCTGGATGCTGGACGCGCAGCAATTCACCTGGAGGGAGAGCCACCCGACCTAGCCGCGAACTTCTGCATCGAGATTCGAGGATAACGCGACCCTTCTACGCTCCGCCGGTGAATCCGTGAGAGGGAATCAGGCTCTACCGTGGGACGAAGTACCTGCTCGACTTTAACCATCCTCTGCACATGCTTTGGTCACTTTCCACGCGTGAGTCAAGCGATTATTTTATCGGGGAAACGCGAAGAAGGGTGGAATACGTCTATGGCTAATCAAGTAATATATCAAAGTGCCTCAAAAGAGAGATAAGCGAAGATTGCACAGGTTGAACAAGTCTTCCTGCAAATTTTACACGCTTGGGCAGCGTTGGAATATCGACGAGTAATCGGAAGTATATAAAATCGAAGAAAAGGAATAGAAACTGGGGTGGCACGATTCGGGCAGGACACCCTGTACATGTGGACCGCGCTTATATTCCGTATGTGCATACATTCAACACGTATATACACCGCGGCCAGGCCATACCTGCATGCGCCGTGCACATGCACGGGCCGCAAAACAAAGCGAGCTCGTTAGGAGGTGCATTGCAACGACTGCACTCTTTGCTCTCTCCGGTACATCCTGCTGCCGGCCTGGTCCGCCGACTTCGGGCTCGACGATGGCTCGCCTCTTCGCCCGTTTCTCGCCACACTACGAACGGACGAACGAACGAACCAACAAACTCATACTCGAACACGCTTTGGCTTTGTTCGTGGCTTCGGTACCACGGTTGCCGAGGAAAGGGTAATTGCCTCTGGAGTCTCTCTCCCGGCAATGTTCGAGAGATCCCTTTGGTAAACCGTGGAATTGCGTATCGCGCCGTGAGATCGATCGTGTAAACTGCTACGGCAGCCGGCGAACGAGTCGCTGATATATAACTGCTCCGCTGCAGACCGGTCCACCTAGGATTTCAGAGATAAGGCTGCTAATAGTTTCGCGCATGGCGAGCGAAAATGTGCGGGGGCCAGGGCACTTTTGATAGAAGATAGAAGAACGCCCACGGTAGAAGCACGACAGCTTCCTCTTTGTTGATTTCTTCGACGATAACTGAGATGACAGACCATGGAGTAAAGGTAGGTAAAAGTTCGCAGCGGGTAAGAGTTTGAACCATGTGAATTTCATGGTTTGAGTTGTGGCAGTTGCAATGATGATTGACAGTCAATTGTCAATCAAAGTAGAGTCACAATGTGGTAAGTACTGAATTCATTAGTTTTGATGTAATATTCTCATTTTTGGGAATCAATATTATTCCTATAAATTGATCAGTAAATATTTTAATTCATATGTCGTCTGAAAGACCTGAAATTCTTCTATTCAAAAGTGCTAATAGAAGTTTTCAATTCTCCTCACAGATAGCAGGATTGATTAAACAATGTAAATGTAGCTGTGGCGGCTTTTGGTTTTTTTTATTAATTTTTAATCCGCAATATTTTTCCAAAATACGTTTTTCATCAACTTTTTGATTAAAAAATATGACTTTATTTTATTGTCTTATTCATTTATTGTTAGAACTTATAAGAGGACAACCAGCCGAAAACCAATTAGTGAGGAGATGCTTTAGTTCGCTCGAGACAAACTAGAAGCAGGACTTTCCTAAAGAAAAATAGCTGCAGAATTCGGAATAACCCCAACTATGTACTTATGCAGGAAAATAAAACACTTCTTTGGATATTTCTCGTTGCGTTCTTTTATCCCATAACATGCGAACTTTTGCCCCACATAAAAGTTCGCATTTGACACTTTTTGGAAATATTTATTTTATATCCGTTGCCACAGGTAAATTTACATGAAGTGACTATCTATCGAATAATAAAGGATAGTAGTTATTTCTCACAAAATGATATGACTATCAGTGTAATACCAAAGACTTTATAGAAGTCTAAACTTTAAGTGCGCACTCTTGCCCCACAATACTCTACCGATTATTAGTCGGGGACCTACAGTTTGGTGATCCCATGTTCAAGTAGAAGGCGCGAAAAAACGTAGGTTGGTGGACCCTAGAACGCAGCGGCAAGGAAGGATGTGGCGAGGGAAGAGAGACCTGCCTGGCCGGTGAATACCTTAAGGTCGAGATAGAGCCCGAACGGTGAAGTATCGCCTTATTAATGCCAACCGCTTCATTAACGTCAAGCGTTAACACGTGCACCGCTGGTCGGCGGGCAATCCGTATCCGGAGTGAAATTATTTTGCGGTTCCCGGGGCCCGGGCGTGCGCGCCGCGGAACGTGGCCGCGACCGCTTTGGTTGTCGATAAAGAGCGGATCCTTCATAAGCGCGGCAAACCGCATAACTCTCGTGGCGGCAGACAAGCAGAATAAGAGGAAATATGGGAGGTGATCGGCCTCTCCTCGAGGTGGAGTCATGCGAGGCGGCCGTGTAGCCCTGGCCGGCGAAGACGAAGACGGGGACGGGGAAAAAAGATCGCGCGAGTGAAAGAGAGAAGGACACCGGGCCGAAGAGAAAGAAGCCAAAGGGAGAGAGAAAGAGAGAGATAGGGCCCAGCGAGCGCCAACCGGGCCGACATAGCTCTCGACTCTCCAGGACGAGTTTATGCGATTTTTACACTCGATCTGATTTTTTGGCGGCGCGCCTCGCTCTCGCGAGACAGATATATGTCCCACGGCCATACAAGAGCCGCGCGTATAAAGACATCGAAGCGAAAGCCAACGAGAATTCCTCATCCCATCCTCGGCTCGCCACCCTCTTCCCACCCTGCCTTCGCCGCCCTCCCCTCGTCGCTCCTCACCTCACGCGATCCTCGGTACCCCATCATCCTCTTTGCCACCATACTTGGTATACCCCTCTCTTCCTTGCTGGCCGCCTCCCTCGCTCCCTCCAGCCCTCTCCTGCCCACCCGTTCGGGCCCAGGAACGGACAGGAACAAGAATACGAAGAGTCGAAGGGCCTCGCCCATAACCGGTTCACTCTCTCTCGTCATCGCGCTCCTCTACTCCGCCTCGACTAACCGGCAACCTACCGACTAACTTACCTACCTGTGATCCACATAGATACGTGGCCACGCTCGCGGAGGAGACCCAATAAACTCTTGCTTAATCGCGGCCGTTCTGCGCGCGAACGCGCCACGTTCGCGGGAGTAATACTTTCGCGGTTTCGTTTGACCGCAACTCCGCGGTGAAATCGTTGCCTCGCCGAGCGCCAATTCCACGCGGCACGGACCCACAGGCCTAAAGATCTCGACCAGTTGTTTGATCGATACCAGCCTTAATGATACCGGCCATTACCGTACCTCGTCCAGTGAAAAACGGGCACAGACGAGAGACACCTGCGAACCGCGGGGGTCTGTAATTTTCGCGTATACGGGGGAGCCGCGAGAAAAAAGCAGTTAGACCGGCGACGTAGCTCATCGTTCGCCGAAAGGATGGTCCAATTTGCGGGGCTCGCTCCGCGCCGCTTTGCCAAGGCGAACGGGCAAGAGGAAAAAGGGGCCGTCTCGGTGGAGCAGCTCGTTCGCCAGGGGACACGCGAGCACGCGAGCAACGAGCTGTTCGCGACGAGAGAATAAGGGGGTTGTCGATTCCGTCGCTCCTAGCAGGAAGAGGGAGGGAAAAAAGATTTCTGGGAAAGGTGGGAGGCAGGCAGCAGAGAGGCATGCAGGCGAGTAAGTACTCACGCATACGGGCCGAGGCTCTCTCGCTCTGTTGCTCGAGTACGTAAGCAACGACAGGCAAGAGTGCAAAAGCGAGAGCAAAGAGTTAAAAGAAGAAACGCTCGGAACAGCGTCCACTCATCACGCGGCGTGTAGCCGGCCTTTACATAAGCGACCATGCCGCCTGGCGGCGAGACCGAACGAACGCTTTTACAACTCAATGCAGAGCCCTCCTGAAGGCCCCTCCAGGCTATCTCTCTCTTTCCCTCCCTCTCCTTCTCTTTCTCGTCGTCTCCCTTCAACCCCTCGGCCTCATGGTCCCCGTCGCGTGTTTCTCTCCCTTAGGAGGACCAGTTGTACCGGCGTATGTACGCGCGCGCGCCTCCTCCGCCACCCTCCTCACCTTTCCTCCTTCAAGAGACACTGTACGCGCATTTATATTCCCGCGGGGAGAGAGGCTCGCTCGCGGCTGACGTGTTCGACGCGGGAAGACGAAGCACCGGGAATCGAAATAGCCGACTGTGGTCGCATCCTCGGAACCCTAAGAACATTCCACCACTTTTCCTTCCAACGTTTGAAATTCGAACGACCTCACCGGGAAAAGGCCCAGCGGGCGTCGAGGAAGCCGGAAATGCTGGCTCGATATCTTTCTGTTTATGAAGAAAATTCCTGTGACAATGTTTCTAAGTAGTCTAATGTATGGAAGAAATACGTGGATATCGCGAAAGCGATAGCTCTGAAAACGACGAAGGTTTCACTTGAAAACTCATGGTTCATAAAGGGTCGACAGTTGCCAAGGCCTTCAGAGTCTTCCCCGGTGGCCAGAAGTTTATTTTCAGAAACCGGACGTCGACCAAGGAACGTCTGGCATATACAATGTATTTCGGCGGAAACTGGACCTTAATTACCCCGATTAATAATTAATACGAAGAACTCGCTTGCCCCCGAGGCATCGTCTTCGCGCAAAAAGCGATCAAGACCTGTTGGCCGGCTGGGCAGTGGGGCGGCGGAATGAAGACGAAGAAAGAGTTAATTATCGCGTCCGTATGATTTCACCACGGCCACGATAATTAACCGTTCCCCCTACTGCTTGCCCTGCTCTCTCGGACCTTACGACGGCAGATACAGGTCGCGAGATATCCGATATTAAAAACGGTTAATGGAGGCTCGTGTCTGCCAAGTGTAACGCCACTGCTATCGGGGCCTGATACGCCTAGCCTTTAACGAACCAGCGACTGATGATACGTTGCATCAATGTATGTATGTACGTGGTGTCTTTTATGCGGGTGATTATCGCGCGTGTTACCGAAGAGCGCCGCTGTTACGCGCGTCCTTGCCCATTCGCCTCGCTCGGCTGCCCCTGATGATCGACTACCCCCGCTGCGTAGATGCGCTAGGTGTATCTTCTTAATTTCACGTTTCGTTCAACGCGCCCGACATGCGCTTTCTACGCGGATAATTGTTTTCCTGCGATTCCGCGATCCCTATCGAGGATCGGGCCGCGATCGCGAAGCGTCACGGGCCCCCTGGTTACCTCTCTGTGCAAACAGTAGCCAGGTACTCCCCTACCCGCCTATTTGCCCCAGGAAGAACCAAGGAATGTTCGAGCGACGATCGGACGACCATTCAGAAACGTTCAACTTGAAAGCTGCAGCCGTGGGACGCGAGCGGACGAGAAAGAAATCGATAGCTCCGCCGATGTTATCCGGCTATCTCGGGCGGTTCTCTAAATTGATTTCGAGGCGTTCGAATGGCGGCATCCCCGGCGGAAAAGCTCCTATCTCTTATCTCCCGACGTTCCTCGCTTTTCTCTTATCCATTACACGCCCACGTTTACTCGTCGGTTCGTCTATGCGACTCCTAATCTCGATCAGACGTTAGGAATCTAAATATCGCGTGTAAAATTCCTAAACATCGACCGCTGCTTTCTCACTTTCGATACGTTCGTCGTTCTATGAATTAACGGAGGAATTAATGGGCGCGCGGCTACTCTGTGACACTTGTCGAAGGCGCAGCAACGGACGATGGTCCAGTTTCCGAACTCACCGCGGAACGTACAACTTTGGACACATGGAATTTCAATGAGGATCGCGAAATGGAAACTCGTTGGCGAGCCACGGCTCTCGCTGAGGCTTGTTAGGCGTTCAACTCTTCGCGAACGATTTACATAAATACAGGTTTTTCGATTTGGAACACGTATAGTGTATCTACAGTTCTTCACAGCTGGAGACAAATATTTAAAACCTCCTACGAAACTTTCCATACGTCTTTTGTAACTTCTGTGCCATTAAATGGAACTTGCCTTTCTCGAAATCTTGACCCGCGTTGCCACCCCTAATATTACTTCAATTTTCCGTAAAAGAATTATAATTCTGTTTAACTACTAACAACGTTTTACCCTTTCTCTCGTTACGTACACCTGCAGACACGAATTCTCTACCCTTAAGCGCTCTGAAGTGACTTTTATGCGCCATTTGTATCAGTTTGTTGATGGACAAGCTTCAGAAACCATAATGGAGAAACTGTAGCTTCATTATGCAGAAAAAGTTGCCAAGATAGGATCTGGGTTCGTTATGATGGTAATTCGATCCGGCTGTTACGATTCCTCGATTAAAGGAGCCTCTGGACCTCGCCAATTAGTCGGAAGATCGGCAATACGTTTCGACACCGTTGCAAAATGGTGTTAATACGCCGGCAAAAAAAAAGAACCCCCCCCCCCCAATTACGGGCTAATGATGCAAGAAAGTGAAATTAACCATCCGCTCATTCGCAAGATAATGACGGCTATCGACTGTTTTTTAGCCACTTTTATTTTGACAGTTGCCGTAGGGGTTAAAAGTAACGGCGGCATTAACCCGTCCCGCCGATCGCTTCATTTGTACGCGGCGACTAATTAAGCGCGTAAAACCAGGAAAGGAAGTCGCATTAACTCCGTCAAAGCGATCCGACGAAGTCGGTCAGGCGTAAAAGCATATGCGCGCGATTACGGTGTGTACGCACGATTACATTACTTTATGAGGTTTTACGGTGGCAGTTAATTATTTATCGGGCGTGCCGCGTCACCGGGCCGATAAGTTTGCGCATTATCGCGCGGAATTTGCCATATCTCGCGCGCTCGCTCATTCTTTCGCCTGCCAACGATGCGTGCCTTCAGATTAGTAGCGCCACGAGACACGGACGCTAATTTATATACACACGAGTTCGTCACCCTCCGATGAAATTATTTCGTCTTAATTATCACGTTTATCTCGCGATAATAAGAGCATAATAATAGGACTTACGCGAGCGAAAGACATTCGGCGGTAGTAAAGAGAAATTAGGGCAATTAAATATACACAGAAATTGACAGTGACTACCGTAGTTCTTTGTTAATGGCGGTGTTAGTGACCATTACTCATTCATATGTTTGAAAGAATTACAAAGTACCGATACTCGGGACTATCTCGCGGCGAACGATTAAAGTATCCGACGGCAACCAATCGCAGCCACTTTCGCGGACACCTAACCGGCATCTGAATAATGTGGCTATATCTCGAAGTCTTCATTTTCTCAAATCAGTTAGTAAGAAATTACCAAGAAACCCGATAAACCTCGATGAAGCAATTAAAAAAAAAGGTCTTGATGTAAAGCCGTGGGCATTTCATTCATTGCATTTTTCAACGCGTAACTTCGTTCGTTAAAAAAGATACGAGCTGACCAATTAAGGAGCGATACCGTAAATTCAGCAGGACGCTTTGCAACGGCCATACCGTAAACGCTGACAGTGTAGCCCGATAAACATTGCGTTTACGGATTCGTACGTGGGAACGTACTTCGCGGGTTATTTAAAAAGACCGAGAGTCAGCCTTGGGTATGAAATGTTGAAATTACTTTTGCCGAAAGGCGGTTTCGTAAAGCGACCGATTATCCAATATGTACACGGTTGCTTAATAGGCTCCGCGGGATTATGCGATGCGCGGCGAAAAGATATCGTCAGCGAATAACGCGACGGACAAACGGTTCGATTATGATTACCTTTTTGCCTTGAGTGCATCGTTCCGAGTCACGCGAGACGTTTAATGATTACGAGCAAAGACACACAGGCACACACATAGAGTGAGGGGGTGAGGGAGAGACAGAGAGATGCGTCGGAATCTCGCTCGACGCGACATCGGTTTCCGCCAGAGTTGATTTATCGCGAGACCATTTTTCCGCCGATTCCTTCCTCGCGATTATTCAACCGTGCCGTCGCAATTATCCTACGCACTTGCCTTTGCCAGCGAAATCGAGAACGAATTGGATCGTGCATTTTAATTTGCCCCCTTCTTCCTTCTCTAATGAGAAACGTTTATCCAAACGACGGTATACTCATGAATTGTTAACAGTGGAACGTTTAAACGGGACACTACATCATGTGAACACAAATGTGCTGATGAGTGTGTTAATATGTATTCAACGAAAGGTTGCTGTAGGTATGTACACGTTTTGGAAATTATAGAAGTATGTACAACGATCACCATGCAATTAAAATGCTAGCCAACGCACATAAATCGTGTGTGTAGTTCATGGTAGAAACATTAAACAGTGGAAATATGAATTGGTGTAACAATAGCGTTGTGTCAAAACTCTCATGATGTTTGCGAACCGCGAAAATGGCATTGTAACGAAAACAACCGCGCGACAAGGTGAAACACACAACACATACGAGTCACGAAGAAAAAATACGTCACAGTCAACAGAATTTAGAGTCATTTCAAGGGCTAAGACAAACTTCTCGAGAAAAAGCACACTAAGAAATGCAGGTTACACTTCAATAAAAAAAAATAAAAAAAAACAAAGTAAATTCCGGGCATAGAAATCAGTGCACATATTCGTGCGGGTGTATACAGAATGTTTGCAAAGAGTTGGTCCAAAGTTTAAGCATGAATTCGAAGTATCAATATAAAACTGTGTTTGAAAATATTTACTCTTGAAATGCAGCAATGCAATACCTTCGTAATAAATACTAAAATACAAACGCGTTTCCCTAACCGCCAGTGGCATATTTGACTATATTAAAACGCCACTGAACCGTTAACGATAACTGCAGCTTACCCATTACATCGAACCTGAACGTAAACATTCGCGCGAAATCGTATCCGAAGAAAGAGGCCTCTCTGGCGACTGATTTATTCGATGATTCTCTCCATCATCGCGGTGCATAGAAATCAAACCGAAAATTTCGACCAACCTGTCAGAAACATCCTATATACGCGAGCGTCACAGGGGCACACGTGTGTGAACGATCGTAAGATGGCTCCGTCGGATGTGCACCGCGTTCTCGTTCGAGCGGAAACGCCGATGGGATTGCCAGCTGGCTACGTACCACTGTCGGCGTCCAATCCGCGGTGGCATCGCGAGGCTGGACGAAAATGCGTTCAACGGTGGCGTGAAAAAACAGTGGTAAAACAATGGGAAAACGGTGGAGCCGAAATCGCGGGCAGAGGAAAGCTAAATCGCGGCACGCGGCGGCCATGTTGATTTCTCTCTCGCCCCACCCGATTGGCCGCGAGCGCGCACGAACACGCACGACAGTGGCGCCACGTTGCGTCGCGTCGCGGTCGGCCGGCAAGCCTCGCGTTTCTCGAGCTCCGCGTTCTCGCATCGACCGGTTTCCATAGCCGTGCGCCGAGCCCGACTCCTCATGTCCCAACGTGCTCCCTCGTCGCTGGATCTTGCCCCGGAGTCGCCATATTGGCCGAACCGACGAGTTCCAGCCACGCTTTGCGCAGGTCGTATGCCGCGGAGGTAACCTTCGCCACGGATACACCCACGTCGCGTATTTAACTATCTCCGTTCTCTCTATTTGCTCGAGAAACATTTTTCTAGGATCGGTCCTGCGCCACACGTGGCATCGAGTGCGCGGTTACGGATGCATCCAGTGTTACGATGCGCGTTTAGCCTGAGAATCTTGCTCCCGGGAGGGACACACGTGGACGGCAGCTCGCGTTTCTAGGTACGCTCAGCCAATCGGACATGACAGCACGCGCGCGCGCGCGCGTGTATGTTGCCAGGTATGTGCTCAAGCGTCCAGAATTTCACGTAGCCGTCTCTAATGACGAGGGATAATTGTTGGGTAACGAATACCCGAAACTTCGAGTCAAGTAGTAAACCTGTATTTTTGCCTGGCCTGGGTCGGGAGCTAGATGGATTTCTGTCAAGCATGGGTGCTCATGCCTGTTGGGGATCTCAAGCTCGCAATCGGTTTTAAACGATTCTTACACAGACTGTATTTCGAGGTGTGTTAATAATTACGCTTTAATTGATAGCAATTGATTTGATACTGAGTTATTCTGTAAATCCAATTCCCATTACTTAGCGTGTGCAAAAGTCACGGTAGAAAGTATCACGCACGTTGAGTGGCTGTCATAACACCACTGTAAGAGCAAACATACGATTCTCGATTTAGTTCTGGTCGACTGAAGCGTGCCGAGAAGATTGCCTCGCGGCTTCGAAATTATGCGGTTTCCCGTGTTGGACGCCGTTCAACGGGACGCGTTCAGAATACGTGTCTGGTTAGGAATGACACTACGCGTGCGTTTTCTGAACGCACACCTATGTCTGCCGCGTAAGTGTGTGCGTGAACGCGTCCCTGGTGTTGGCTGGCGTGTTTGTGCCTGCGCGGTGAACCGTAAACGTTTATGAAGTGTTTATAAAAAGTTTGACTAACGTTCTCCGCGTTCGAGAAAAAGTAGCGCAATGAAAACGTAGATACACGAAGTGCGAACTATCCGAGTAGGTATTGCGCGAGATATATGCGCGGCTCGTAAATACATGCACGCGAAAGTAATTATGAATATTATCGGGAGAATTCCAATTATTAATTATTACGATTGCAACTCCCTGAATTGTTAATGTGCGATGATTTTATAGAATATTTTAGTGAAACACTGCGTTGCAAAAGGAAATAACGCCGCGGATAGGTACATTCAGGGTTGCCACCTCTCCGGTTTTGGCCCGGAGACTCCGGGTTTCGAAGCAAATCTCCGGGCTCCGGTTTTACTGAAGAAATCTCCGGGTTGTAGAAAAAAAATGAGATAATAAGAAAATGTGGTATTATACAATGGTATCAATTTTATATACAATAATAGATATTAATTCAAAAAACAGATACTTATAAATTCTGAATTGTTTGAGCTTAAAATAATCGCACATCTGTTTTCCGGATATTCGAGAACAAAACTTTTTTTGCTTTTTCCATCTCCGGGTTTATATTGGAATCTCCGGGTTGGAATGTGTGGCACTCCGGGATTTCTATGGTGATAAGGTGGCAACCCTGGGTATATTGTCTACAGTCGAGTCTGGAACCATAAATAAATCGTCCGGAAACGATAACGTCACTCAGACTCTACTTGAGGAGGAAAAACAAGTGTGCCCAAAGCTGCGCCACATGTTAAAAATAAGTCATCATCTAGAAGCAACTTTTTCCACCCGGGGAACACCCGAAATACAACGGCCGCCTTTATATTACCGCGTGACTTTAAAAAAAAAGGGAAATAAATCGTACCAAGTTGGTTAATAACTCGTATCAAAAGTTCACCGAAACGAAACTTTCGCAATTACCCTCGCGCTTTTACGAAAATGGGCAAGAATTACTTCCACCGAGCCGATATAACTCTCAATGCGCGGCTTCCGACCGAAATAAGAACCGCACACTTTTTTTTCTCTACCGATTCGTCTCGCTTTCTCCTCGACGGTTAAAGCCTCTACCCCCGGAGAGTTATTTCCACCCCTAGGAATCTCGAGAAGCGTAGGTAATATTACCGATACCTGCCAACTGGAAGCAAATATTTTCAATCACGCTCAAGTTAATTCTCACTCTGGCACACTTCAAAAGCTTTTAACTTCTTCCATACCATTCGAAGCTGTATCGTCAGTTCTAGCCTCTCCACTACCAAATTTACCTCACAAGAAAGATAATAAAACTAAATCTAGCCCTACGGTGTTAACATTGTTTCTATTCCAGAATCCTTAAAACTCTACACTTTCTCCGTCAATACAAATCAGTTGAATACTTACAACCGTTGAATACACAGCAAGGTCTGTGAAAGTCCCGCAATCTATGAACGGCGCGATTGAAACTCCGTATCCCCAAAGATCTGGCTGCTTCGCGGAATTCCAAGAAGCTGTCTCTCGTCTTCGGAAGCTGCTAGACACCGCGGTGGCTGCGCCGCGAACGAAAGCCACCGGATAGTTTCGCGGTGGAGCTAATTTACGGGAAGTCGAGCAATAAACATCGCGTCTCTCGCTAGAGAATACCGGGCTGAGCGTGCACACAAACGAACGGAGCGAGAGGGAAAAGCGACAAAGTGCGTTCGTGTGTACGAACGAGAAGCATACGCACGTAGGGCGCAACAGTAGCCGTAGCGCCGGTTAATTAGGGTTTAAGTTTATGAGGTGCAGGCGCGCACGCCCTACCCCCCATCTCCACCACCCCCTCTCTCTCTCTCTCTCCACACCTCTCCTCGCCTCTCCTCGCCGCTATTCCCAGCATCTCTATCGCTCTTGCTCCCTGTTTGCCGGCCGCGTTTCTCTTTCTGCTGCACCCCCACGCGACCCATCCCCCTGCGCGCGATTCACCAAACCACCACCAGCGCCGGCAACATCGTCCTTTGCATTCTACGCGCATACATATGCTTACAAGGGAGGGATTAATATGTGCGTGTGCACACGAGGATATCAAACTTCACACGCGAGAGCAATAACAAATGTTGGACGTTCACAGCTTCACAGGTTTATCGCCGTTACCGCCGATTTACGCGCGGCCGTGATAAAAAAAAAGGGGGGAAGAGAGAAAGGGAGAGAGAGGATCGAAATAACGATTCGGCTACCGAAAGGACGGTGATTACCGTCGCCTAAATGAAAAACCCGATACATTACGGGCTTTTCAGACCGATCCGCCGAGACACTGCCGTCTCATATTTGCTCCACTCCCTCTCCTTTTCAACCTGAATTTCCCAGGTTACATTAAAATTCAAATTTGACAATAATCCTTGTGTAATCGAGACTCCGAGGAACTTCTCCACTCGTTCGTTTCTCTTTCTATTCTTAATCTTGAACCCCAGTCCACTGTTTTCGATCCGTTTACAGACACGTGGCCTACAGGGCCCCCGAAGGAACTGAGAATCGGAGTTTACTTCAAACTTCATCGATGCCCGGTGATTTAAGACGTCCGATAAAGAAATACCCAGCGAAAGTGATGTCGAAGCGTTTCTCTCGAAGAGTTAACGGCACGATTAAAGGCACGATATCGTTGAATACGCTTGGGCGTATGCGGCAATATATTCCGAAGACAGTGACCTCTGTTTCTCAGACCTCCACTCCTGCTCTGCTTGATTCTTTTTCTTGGCTTCGTTTCCCTTACGCCGCAACATCCATCGTCTAGAGGCAGATCCATTAGAGTCGTTGATAGCCGTCGAGGTCTACGCGCTTCAAATAATAGGAGGCGCCCTAAAACTCAGGAATGCCATCCACCCTCTATTATGCAATTCAAAGGGTCCATTTGTTACTCCCAAGTTCAACGCTCGATGATAATCTTCCCCGTTGTTTTACGCGGTGTTTTGCCAGTTCGAGCACGATGTTGCGCTGGATTTCGAGCTACACCACGCCTCGAACGATGTGCAAAGTTCTTTGCGCAAGAACCAGCTCCGCTATTGGATAAAGTTGCGCGGCGAGGGTCTAATGAGCACACAATCTAGCCCCAAGCTGAAATTGGAAATCGCTGTCGATACACGTTTGCGAACTAAGTGCTCGGGAACTTCGTTATTATATTTAATCGCGATTGGCATCAATTCTTTTGTGAAACGTAGGTGGGCTGTGTTAGATACAGATGTTTCTAGATAGACACTCGTACCCTCTTCAATGCTCGTTAATTTATGCACGCACAACTGCTGTGCTCACGTTATGACAATAAAATTATCATAACACATTTGCAAGAGTAGTTAAGTCGCTGGTGCCATACGTTGCACGGTTTTGATCGCATCGTTGCCTCGCTACCATCGGCTCGATTCAGGATAGCATGTCAGCCTTAATGGCTTCCACGACTTTAAGCGTTTTTTCAATATTTCACTCACGCGCGATAATATCTCGAGGGTCACTGCTTGCTTGAGATATCAGTAGCATGACGTTCATGCACATTACACGATGTTAATTACATTTAGTTACACTTATAATCGAAAAAGATCTTTCCCCAAGTTTGCCTGCATCTAAATACATAATTCAGGAAGCAACAACGATGTACAACCTCGACCCGTGTACATCCGATTAATCACTTCGGTATTAAAAGAAACTTCTTCGAGTTACTACTTAGTCAGCAAACGTCACATCTAAAATTCAGAAATTCGTCAACAAAATCTGCCAGAATTCTTTATTACTCTTCATCTAATACACCAATACTCACTCTTGTATTTGAATACTCCCTACTTTGGTACTCAGTAGCGCACCCAGAGAGGGGGTGTGACCAAGGGGCCCAGACACCCCCAGAGAAAAAGGAAAAAGGAGATTAATATAACACGACTGAAGTAATCCAAGAGTATTCTAAAAAAAAAAGAAAAATCGATTTTATCCTTCACATAGATTTTTATAATCCCCTAATGAATTTCATTGAATTTGCATTGAAAATATTTTTAATCTCGACTCCCCCAAGATTAAATCCTGAGTTGCGCTGCCGCTGGTACTTCACTACCCCAATATTATAGTATCACTCTCCCGATCGCAAAATAGTAGATTGAAGCGAAAAAAGCAAGGTTTCAACGATGCAGTGTTAAAAAATTGAGTCATCGAATGGATCGCGTGTGGAGTGGCTTGGCCGTTCTATTATACATATGTATGTATGTCTGTCTGGTCGTGTGCAGAGCAGGAGGTGTCGCCAACAGCTCATAAAATCGGATCGGGCTGGATGCGGGCGCCATCAATCTCGTTCAGTCTGGAAAGAGGATTCGGCGTGCTCGCGTGCTACGAGCTAACGATATCAGCCGGAAATCTCCTGTCGCAGGTTGGTCTCGCGCGAAACGTTGCATCGCGTGTTGCCATGCTACTGCAGTCGGACAAAAACCAAGCAGAGATAAGGCCACCTCTTGGAAGAAGGGCTGGAAACGGGTCGGGGGGCAGCCGGGGGTTTGGTGGGCCGCGGCGGGGGAGGCCGAAGGGGGGGCCTCGTGATACGGCCAGGTTTCGAATGCACCGGTGCAAACGAGTCCACCACTCGACGAAACCCCGGGCGTTCCCTCTTTCGTGATCTCCCGCGATATTCTTCGGGCCGAGGGCTTCCACGTTGCACACGTTTATGCAGATCCGCGCACACAGCCGTAGCTGGGCCGGAGGTGTGCACAAAAACTCGCGTGGGAATGCAAAAATGCAGTATCCTTCTTCGTTCCGCGCGAGGCCTCCCCGCGACTTGTTGTTGCCCGCTGTTACATCAGATAACACTCGCCTCGCCGCGCCGAAAAACGCGGAATCGTTAACGAGTTCAAGTGCGCACGCTGGAGTACATCAAACTAATTGCATACCCTCGGCCACGTTTCCTACCCCCTCTGCCTACCTCCTCCTCTTTATCGACGTCATGAATCACGGGGGTATTGAGCGTCGGACAATTCGCGAGCGGAGCCGTGAAAAAAACGGGCGAACATTTGTTTTCATTGTTGCCCGCGATCTTTGCTCGATACCTGAACAAATGTGCGAACGCGCGCGCACCGCGTGACTTCACTTATTATTACGTGGCTGGTGGGGGACAGAGGCGAGGGCGAGAGGGTGTGTATGTATGTAGCCGGGGGTGGTACATAATATATATCTAACTGTGCTGCGCCGCGTAATTAAATCATGCCGACGGTTTTGCAATTAAACTCGATTATTTGCTCGTCGCTGGCCGCCCCGCACCAGTCTCCATTTAACTCTTTCGAGCGCCCACCCTTCGGCACCCTCCGCGCCATTCGTCCGATGCAATATCCTTCTACTTGATACCAAGTCTCCTCGCTAATTTCCAAGCGCATTCCGCTCCAAGGTTTAATTGTCCACGACATTTGGTTGAAATTTAATCTGGCGTCATTAGGAAATTTATATTCCCCCTTGGCTATTTTGGGAAATCCGTTTCGCGAGCGGACGAAAAAGTATGCGCAGAACGCAGGTATACTTTGGAAGATTTTATGTCACCGAGATCCGTGGAAAAAAATCCTGGGAAATTATGTCTAAGGTTGACGGCAAATTTCCATTGCGGGGGAAGTTTAAGGTGCAGCAGGTAGTTCCGGTCCTTTCCTGGTTTATACGATGTGGTTGTTACGGGTAATAAAACGGCATCACCGTGACCATGCTTAAATGTCTGTGTACACGAAGGAATTTAAGGACCGCTTTCATACTTTTCCGCGTGTCCGCGGTAGCGAGTAGAGGGCATCTCGAAAAGAAGGACTCTGGTGTTCGTTAAAAATTGCAGGATATTAAATCGAAGCAACAATGAGAGAAGATTCGTGAGAGAATCGTTGAATGGAAAAAAGAGGAAGGTGTTTTCAAATTACGACGATAAAGATCCGGATTTTATCTCGCCACGAAATGAGGTTTTTATCTCGAGGGCGAGGTTTCTAACCGTACGAACGTTCGAAATTTAGAAAGCGCTGGGCGAACGGTAAAAAGATCCTATCCGAATAGAAGAAAAACGTGCGGGCCACCGTGCAACGTCCCAAACTTTCACCGGACGAAAAGCACTCGGTTGCTTTTTCCGCCCCCTAGAAATAACAAAGTCCTATGGGGGGCCTTACTAGAGGGGGAGAGAGTGACTTTCACCGGGGAAAGTGAGTTTCTCCACTTTTTACAGGCCCCCGTGTAAACCCACCCCTCCTTCGAGGGAAGGTACGCAGAAAAGACGAAGATTTGGGGGCAATAAAAAAGTAAAAGTCCCGGGTCCTTTGTAGAGGGCCGCGCGACAGCATAAAACATCTTGCGACGGGAAAAGGAAAAAGGCGAGTCGCCCTGTCGTTCCAAGTGAAATCGTGCTGTTGTTTATCGATTTCAGATGTTCCTTTGCGCCCTGCAACGCGAGGAAATTCTAGTCCCTTTTTTTAAGAACCTGGCCCGTGGTCATTAACCATCGTAACCAATTATTATGTCCGAGTTATTATTATTAAATTTAGACTAATCTATTTTTAAGACTTCAAGCAAAGGGTTGAATTCGACGTGAACACGAGAATTGACAAGATCATTCGGTTGCAATACATGAGAAGTAAATTATTTTTATGTATTCCGCTAGGAGCCTGGATAATATCAAGGGTCTTATTTGGTTCGAGTCGCAGTTTCCTCTGATTTTCAGGGGTTTTGTTCGGGGTGAGCGTTCGCGTCTCGCTCTGTGCCGTGTAATAGGGAGAGCAAAACGGAGGATGCGACAATATCCGGCGCGCCGGCGTCCGACAACTGATAACGCCCAGGGATGTTTATGTATGTGTTCATAATATGTTTCGAGTTATGCGCAACCCTTTCGAAGCATCGAAGCTACCATGGAAGCACTTGGAATTAGAGTGGCGCGGTGGTTGCTGGGTATATACGAAAGTTTGATTTCGTCAAAGCGCGCAGCCATGAAAAATGCACGCGATAGCAGTGGCTATTTTTGCCAGCGGAATCGGGGTTGCAACGTTTATAAAAGAAATGACAAACGGCGGCCAGACGAGTTTTGAAGGGTGGTCGGGGCACGTGTTTTTAATAGAAACCGAAAATAATTTCAGTATGTAAAATTTGAAATTCCTCATTTTGAGTTTTTCGAATGCCAGAAAGCCGGGGTTGGTGATACGAAGTGTTGTAATATCAAGGAAGTAATGAGATTAATACGGCGAAATTAATCATGGGGAAGCGTTGGGAGTGCAGAAGGGCGACACGAAACCGTGGCGATAATTCCAGGCAAATTTTATCGATGCCGAATGAATAAAGCTATAAAAAGGGAAGTGCTTTCCCCGGCAGCTCAATGGCTTTCGTATCTATATGTAAATAAAGTAGAGAACGCGAGAAAGAGACAGAGGAGGAGAGAAAGAGGTGGAGTGGAGGAAAAGAAGAGGCGGCCATTTCTCTCCATGGAGCCGGTGTAATTTACGTGAGGACTGAAGATAGCGAAGGGACTTAATTCACGTTCCGCCGACGAAAAAATAGGATAGAGAACCACTAGCACGAGACGGGGCCAGCTCATTCGCTGCTCTTAATTCTCGTTACAGCGGGGACGCTGCCCTTATCCGTGGCCAATTACCTAAGCTTATTAACTATTCCGGATAAACGCGGATCGCTTTCGCGAGACACGAAATCCTCTCTGTCTGGCGGGGAGGGCTTTGGCTCCTTCGACCCCTCGTAAAACATACTAAAAATACCGGAACGACATTCGTGTGCGCCAGGTGAAGCCGTGACATTCCGCGAGCAATTATCTCGATAGAAAAGAATACGAGTTTCAGCTCCCTTGCCCCCTTGGTGTCTCGGGTGCCATAACACACCTCCGCTGGGTAAAATAATAGTTCGGCCCCGGATGCCACACCCAGTATTGTGTACACTCGTACTTATACCTCCGCCGTCGCCTTATGCGCTTGCTTTGGCATTTTACGTAGGTATACGTATCGATGATATACACGGTCTATCGCGGAGCACAGGCGACACAGGGACGCGGGCCACAAGTGTGTACAAAGACAAACACGTAGGCATAGAGAAGCCGTGTGGCTGGGTCTCCAAGATAGCGAGATACGAATGTCGAGGGAAAGAGACTGCGGAGGCTCGAGGACAGAGAAGGAGGGTGAAAGAAGGATGAGAGAAGGGAGAGAGAGAGAGAGATAGAGCAACGAAGGGGATAGAAAGTGAGAAAACAGTGGAGAGCGGGGGTTGGTTTGGAAGAAAGGTGGGGCCGTGGAAGAACGAAAAGGGGGTTGGTACGGGATGATGGCGGTGGTTGTACGTTCGTTCACGTTCGCTTCCACGTCCCTACAGACGTGCCAGCCGCTGATCTACGATTCCCTCGCGCATAGCGGGCCGCATAACTCTCGTCTTATACCTCTCGGTGAGATCTGGACGATGATATTGCTTATCCGCGTGTTCGAACCGCGCGATCCACCCGAAATTCCCTCGAAACAAAGAGGGGCGCCGTCGCAGGCCAGCCGAGAAAGATTGCTCGCGCCTTCGGGGTGGCAAATCCGCCCGCTCATTCCGCCGGGATAAAATATATCCGCGTGAATTTCAAATAGGATAACATTCCGGTCAATTTATAGTTAATAAATTTGAGAGAAGGGGCCGAGCCGGCGGATGGATTTTGCTTGAGAGGGTGCATAAAACTCGTGGCCCCTTTATCCTGGGATACGCCTTTGGCCCGTGATCGTGGAAAAAAGTAACGTGTAATCCAACGAATAGAGAGCCATAAAGAATACCTACGATGAAAATCATTGCGTCGGTTTAAGCCAAGCAGTCTGGAGTTTCAAGCGAAAAAACACACTTCTTTGGCAACTCTTGCGCATCGTGTTGAGCAAGCAGCGTTGGTAATGGATTAATATTGCAACTAAAACGAATCGGAATGCGATATTATGTTCCTTTTTGCCGTTCACTTGGATACTATTTAAGTGGAGAATAGATTGCTTCGAAATGAAATTGGCTTCGACACTGTAATGTATATAGTGATTAATACAGCCTGAATTATCATGGAGGAGTGGCTGTAAAGAATACGGGAAACCCCGAAACGCATAAATTCTATTATGACCCTCCGGTGCAGTCTGAAGCATGGGTATTACTAAACAACGTTGTCTCTGGCCGGAAGCCTCGAAAAGAATGGAATAAGAGAGAGAGATAGGAGCATTTTGCGCGGAGGAGATGTGGAAGAAAAGAGGAGAGGGAGGAAAGCGTCCGCCCCTTTCCTTTACGCGGGGTTTCAGCTCGTGCAAGCGGTTAACGCAGCCATTTCACGCCTCGGGAAGCATCCAGTTTCCTCATCCGAATTCTAACCGAATTCACGGAAACCTCTCCACGGGAAAGGTACGGGGATTTCTATTTAGCGGAGAGCGGAAGATGGCGGAGACAATTGAGAGGGATCGAGGAGAAATTTCTCCCACCGTTGCGAATTAATCCGTTCTCATTCCTGTAACAACGCCGGCGAAAAACCTTCGAATCGCGAACAGCGAACAACGATTCCTCCACTCGATTATTTTCTCAGGGAAGAAGTTTACCGTTCATTCGCCGCAACAATGAAATCTGACTCGTTCCGTAAGCCCTGTACCCAATTCTGGCTAAAATTTTTATTAACAAGATGATCCAAGACCCCTTCAAAATAATTACCGCCAGTGAGGAAAGGAAATCTCAAAACAGATGGAGATGCATAGAACAAAGAGGCAAAACGGATAACAGGGTGATCGAGATGCTTCCATCATGCAGCCCATCGACTCGAATAACCCTCCTTGAATGTAATCTTCCCACCCTCGAGCCGTTTAATCCTTCGTCGCTCCTCAGCTCGCTCGTAGAGGGGTGGTTCCTTGAAACAGCGATTCTTTATCGAATTAACTGACGATTAACGAAAACGACATTGCATCTACGTCGGATGAAATCGTTGGATCGTTTCGCAGGGTGGAATCGTACAAAGGGAAATCCCGGGCCGGGCAATCGAGGCAATGGCCATTGAATCCTCGCGTACGCTGCCCCCGATATCGGCGCAACATCTATTCCACGGAGAATTTCCATAGAGAATTCGACTTATGGCGGATGGTGGATGCGCTAAACTGTCGTGCACCGGCGAATTTTTACGGGGGTGGCCCGTTCAGCCGGTTTACCTCGTAAATCCGCGCCCGGCGACCCTTTCCACGTTTTTCGCGGGCGGAATGGCCTAAAGTGACTATCGATCAGAAAGTCTGAGGGAATTACGGTCCATGAGCGATTCTCCATTGCCTATACCAAGTGGTTATATCTGCCATACGTCGTGTGCCATAGGAAAGGGGCGGCAACCGCAGCAGCACGACTGTCCTTCCTCTCACCCTCCTCCGTCGCCATACCCGTACCCGGCTACCCCAATTTCACCCCCGAGAGCCAATATTTATTGATCACCCTCGAAGGCATCGTTCTGTATTCTCTCCGCTTTCCCTCCCTTACCCGATCGCTCTGTCTCTCTCGGCTCCGTCGCCCTTCCAGAGCGATTTCGCTACACGTTTCTCTCAGCCGCGCCGCCGAACCTGCTCGGCTTTTAAGAAAAAGAGAAACAGACGGTCCTCCCGTGGCGTTGTCAAGCCGCTCGCAGCTGTTTCTTCGCGATCCTTGCTCCGTGCTTTGCGGGGGGAAAAGAGTACGTCGTGTCACCCAAGGGGGAGAGAGGGAAGCTTGCCGAGCCGTGGGGGCTCGACGATGAAAATTCACCCCACGAATCTTTATTCTTGGAAGATCGCCTCCCGTGTGGCTGGAGAATGCCGCAGGACTGAGTCGAATTCGAGGAAACTCGAAGGGCACACACCCGTGGCATCTGCGCGAGAGCACGCCTCGCCCCGTATAAATCTACCCCTGACACGCGCGAGCCGAATTCGAACCGCCACGAAACTTTGGAATTCTGTTTAAACACCGTCAGCGGTGTTCCGCGCTCGAAACTGAACCGCTTCATCGACTCGAGCCCACGACGCGTCTCGCGGTCGTTTCGATTCGAACCGATTTCGATCAGCTCCCGATTGGGCCACGCGAGTGTGTACCTACTATCTCGATCGTTGCCGCGCGCCGCGCCGTTTCGAATCGACCCGGCGAAAGCTCGAGTTTACGAAGCTCTAGCAACCCTTAATCAAGTTTTAAGAAAGCACCACTCACCTTGCAACCATGTCCAATGCGGCTTAGCAATATCTTCCTTACCTGTGACAGAGAAAAGTTTGCATGAAGATCGAGCGTTTTCTCGTTCTCGTGCGCGCGGGAAACAACGTTCCGAGCGGAGGCGGCCCGAATAAATCTTTTCAACGATCGAGTTCGACAGCCGGCCAGGGGCCGGGGTTTCAAGTGTGGGCGAGGGGGGACCCCGGGAAGGGTGGGTGGCGGCGCGCACATATAATAAGAGGCGTCAGCTTTTGAATTATTCGTGGAAAACTGATCACCGACTGCGCGAAACACCGTAAATCCTGGAAATGTTTAAGCAGCCCCCGGCCGCGTATAATGCGGGAGGCACGATCGATCGGAACATTTTAAAACCGAGCCAATGAAAATAACTCGCCGGGCCCGTCATAAATGAAGCCGTAAATCGTACTTAGCTCGTTCGGCCGAGCCCGGCGATATTTCGCCATCGGACAACACAATTTTCTATCGGATAGTTCAATTTCTAGATCGAGGATTCATATTTAAAAATATCCGCGCCAATCGGACAGGATTAAACAATTAACGATCCCCCGTGCCCCTTCGCGCCGTTCCCCTCTCGCCGGCCAACCCCTGTTTTTCATCTCGCTGGCAATTCCGCGGGCGTGATGAAACGTCGATCGATGAGCTACTGAATGCGCTTTGTACGCGCGCACATCGGGCCGCCGGATTGTGTTCGTTAATATTCTATTAGACATCGACAAATGCGCTCCGTGTTTCAACGACATTCGGCGTTTAATCTCCTTGCCTCATTATACATTCAATCTCTCGTGAATGTGAAAATGACGCCCGACATACCGATTCGCTCGCGTTACATGCCGAAAGTATACGTCGATACGGCTGTTTAACATGCTGAGGGTCGAGAAATTTCCTTCTTCTGCAAATATCAGAAAAGCCTGGGACCCTTTTTCATCTTCATTTCAAACTGTGGCTGCTGATCAACACGACCAAACGATAATTCGAGTAAAAGTCTATTCGAATCGAATTTGGCAAAGTGTTAGATAATTAGAGATTTATAAAAAAAAGCGTTTACAGAGTAGAGAGACCGGGCATGAGGAATAGGTCGACTGTTACCAATCAAATTAGCACAGCCTGCCAGAAGGGCGAATGTATCTCGAAAGCAAGACCCAGTAGAGGGCGTAGAATGCGCGGAATAACGAGCGATCGATCAGTGGTCGGATATTTGCGCGAGGAATCGTCAGCATTCGCGATCATCAGCGAAAAGGATTAACTTAATTGCTCGAAATGGGAAATTTCAATTGTCGAACGACTCGGTTGAGAACGCGGCAATTATGCGCGCGTCGCGCCACGCCGCGCCGCGCTGTGCCGCTTGTAACTCACAGCAATAATAGAATAGTATAATCAATTTCAGCCACGGGTGCCTCGAATTACGGGTGTTTCAGTTACATCAATCATTAACTCATTTATCGTGCGACCAGGCTAGTTAGTCACGATCGTAAAGCAACCTATTGAAAGTATAATGCGGCCACGAAAGGAGGGTTGGTAGCAGGCTCTAGCGTATTAACCAGCCAGAGCCGTTTACAAGCCGCAAACGTACCGGCCGCGGTAATCTAGCATCTACGAACAACTTCTTTCCTGCCAGCCTCGCGCTGTCATCCATATTCCAGCTATTTGCGCACGTGCACGATCGCCCGCTCTAGTTATGCGCGCGTGTCCCCGTGCGTGAGTAGCCGCGCGCGTATGTGCGGGAGCGCTAGCGCGCGGACAAACGCGCGATGGTTACCTACTTAAGTCAGATATTATCGGCAGAGGAGGCAATTCGATCGCGTGTACCGAAGCATGGTGCAGAGCTGATATAGAACTACTAAACAGGTCGTAGATCAGCTTGGTTAGTTATAACGTTGCCTCCGCTGCCTCTAACCCACCCGCCCCCATCCACGCTGAACCAATTCCCACCGGTGTTCTGGATCATTTGGCGGCCCGCGGCCGTGAGATGCGCGCATGCACCGGCAACCATGCGCTATCGCGATCCTGTAACTCGCCGCTCAATGGGGTCTATGATTTTTAGAAAAAACCACAGGGATCTCGCGCGCTTTTTGCCAGGGGACTGCCTACTCTATGTGCTCAGTCTACCCCCCAATCGATGGAAAGCCAGAGAAATAGAGAGTAGGTACCCTTCGTTTGCTAAGCGTAGATGTGTTTTTACTATTTAGATCGTAAATCAGAAGTAGCTTTGATAGGTTCGGGTAATTACGGTTCTACTCCAGCGATCTTCAATCGAAATAAAATTCAATGTAAGGTGGGGTGGGACTAAAAGTTATCTTTTTCGTATAAACTTATGTAAAATTTAGTACTAACAATCTGGAGATAGATATCTGGGGTTATTTTGTAAAAACTATAATTATTATGCTTTACGTAGGTACACGAAGTTAGTTTGTTGATATCTACTGTTATTTTCTGTTGAGTTATAGTACAAAATGTAAGGTGTACTGGTCACGAATACCTACATAATAAAAATTAGTTTCTTAATGTTTGACTTTTATTTTTTTACCATCAAACACAATGTTATCAGATTCGCCCCGATCTACCCTAGTATTTTATTTATTAATCCTTTGTGGTCACACGGGGTGTATCGCACCCCAGGTCATTTTTTTGCCAATATTTCTATGAATTCGTTGACCTTTATATTAAGGTTTAACAATTGGCGAATTTTAACAAAAAAATCGCGTTTTTCCACAACTAACTTTTCAACTACAAATTTCATCAGGCTACAAATTCTAGAAAAAGGCTATTAGCGTTTTGCTAATGAACAATTATCACTGAAAAGTTAAAGGATTCTAAAATATGAAAATGGCAACTCAAAAATGACGCTGGGGTGCAGTGAATCCCCTTGTGACCAATTTGTGACTATAAAATGGTGTAACCACGGAGTGTTAAATCTAATATTATAAAATTACCATTTAATTTACCTAATTTAATTTTGTTTATTTAATATAATGGCTACATGATTCGGGCGAAATTTTTCTCGGATGGACCACCGCTTGAAGAACACTCTCCTACAATATGCTAATTGTCAAACACTACCCCCATACGATAGTCAGTTAAAAAAACTAGGATACCATCTCGAAATCTCCCCTCGTAAGAAATCTGACCAATCGGATTCACGGTCCATCAGCTCGAGCGACGATAGTTGCCTTTAACCTCGAACATTCCTCCAAGACACATGCCGTTCAACTTCGTTTCCTAGACTCCTAGCTCACCATCCTCCGCTCAGCTTGAAATTCTTTCTCGATCAGACCGAGCGCCGAGTGCAAACACCCAGACTTCCGCGTTCGCGGCACGATCTCGGGCGGATCCGAACGGCGCGGCCGCGCTGTTATAAATCAGAGGCGAAATCTCATATTCCTAACCGAGGCCTCGTTCTTTCGCTCGTCCGAATCGCGGCCTACGCCGATGAATTGATAATTCAAGAGGGAACGACGGCGTTATTGGTTCCCGCTGAAAATCTGCAGACCGGTGACTTACGACACATTGCCGGTGACTGGTTATTAGATTATTGGTCGTATCGACAGCTCGTGCGTTCGCCGCCGATATAGGGCGGGGGAGGGGCTGGCGAGCAAGGGTGGCCAAGCCAGAGGGGGTTGCCCCCTCGCCGGTGGAGGATGGTGCGTCGCCTGGTTGTGGGTCGCGCACGGACCACGTACAAATGTAGACGGGTCCGTGGTGCACGGTGGGCAGCCGGGGGGCAGTTGGGGGCTCGGTGGGACAAAATGGGGAGAGCGTGATAACGATAACGTACGATCGGCATTAGCTGGCGGCTTGCTGCGGCTGATGGATGCGCTAATTATCAGCAAGCAGGAGTTACAGTGTTTCGCGTAGCCGTCCGTACGCGCGATGACTATGCGTTTCCGATAGAGAGCATCGTGAAAAAAGAGATTACGCGGCAGAGGGGAAAAAAACAACGAGAAATCCGTATCCGCCGGGCCATTCCCGAGCGCTCAGCACCCAAAATTCCAACGAGATCCCATTTTCCAGCAGGCCGCCACTGTTTTCGCGTTACATCGGCCGGCCAAATCCCGAGGTTACACACCCGATCAAACCTTATTGCATAATTCGCGAATACCCCCCAGGCTCGAATCCCGTTATCCTCCGTTCTGGAAATCTGCGTGGGATTCGGGCGTAAAAAAATCGTAAAACGGCTCGTAACGGTGGGGACCTATTCTTTCGATAAGTTTCAACGAAATGCCACGATGGGGGATCAGCTTTCCCAACGCGGGATTCCAACTGGGTAATTCGATATAAAAGCAATCGCATAATCTTCGTTGTTCCCTTAGGTTCGATTGTGAGGGCCAGCATCGTAGCTCTCGCGCGTCCACGTACACCCAATAGGTATCCGGAAACCGCAAGCTGCGGTCTAAGCCCTAGATGCATCTACGTAGCATAATCTACGGCAGCGGGCAGCGTGTATACAGCAAGCACGATCGGTCGAGATCCGGTGCCCCGTAATGAACATGGTGCTTGTTTATTTAATGGGAAATTCGGTGGCGCCATAAAGCTCGAAGAAGGGGGTGAAACCTATTAAATTTATGTTTTCGGTTTACCCGCTCTGACGGATCGCAATGCCCGCACGCGTCGAGCTCTAGCCACCCCCTGTCGTGGTTCAGCCACCCCCTCTGTGTGGGAGGGGTACTTGCACCGCCATTTCTACCATCTACTACTCCCTTCTACCCTGCTTTTCTCTGCTCCTCTCTGTCCACCTGCCGCCGCGCTGTCTCTCTGCTCCTCTCTCTCTTCCTCACCGTTTCCAAACGTTTCAGGGCTCGGTGCGTGTGCGCTTGTGTTTACCCTATTGGTAGTCCAGTGTAATCCAAACGGAGATATATATTGGTTGTGCCTGGGGGTGGTTCGGGCAAGGGGGTTCCGTGAACCACGTTGCGGCGCCCATCGTGACGGACAGCGCCGCGTCAGCGCGTAAAGCATCATCGCGTTTCTGCGGCTTGCGAACGCTCGCGCCGTACGTTTCGCTGGTCACAATGGTCCAAGGATGTAAAATCCAACCCGTCCGCGGTTATGCATGCACCGAACCTTGCTACATAGTTACCCGACAGCTTGACATTGTTGGATGCATTTTCAGAAATCCCTTTGATGGAACGAGAAGAAATAGAGCTAAATGACTTTAGAGGCAAATTCAAAATTTACAGCAGTGTCTGGTAGCAATTAATCACAGGTTAACGTCAACTAGATTTTCTAAAGAAATTGCCCCAAGTTTCAGAACCGTTATCGCGACGTCTCGAGACACGCGGGATATCTCTTCGTTCCGGAAACTTTCTCTTTTAACTGCTCGGCAGCCTAATGCTCGGTAACCCCCCGAAGAATCTGGTCGAGGAAAAACGGCCACCCCGCAACTTTATCCCTTTTGAATCCCTCTAATTACCAAATTTTCCTCGCCCTTAATTTAGTGTTATAATTGCTTCCTACCCCTTATAAGGGGTTGGCTGCTGGCGCTTCAGTTCCCATGATACCGCCACCCTTCGCGCCATTCCTTATATCCGTTCCCTTCTCCGAAATATCCTTACATACCACCCTCCCTTCTTCGCTCGCACTGTGCCACCCTGTCTTTTATCACGGCCGTTCCAAATAGGCTAATAAATTTGTACTCGATACGCATTTAAACGACTCTAGAACACCCATTGATCGCTGCTCGTTACCAGTGACGATAATTGGACATTAACGAACCATTCGTTTTGGTACTCGAAACCACCCCGAGTTCGATTATAAAGCGATAGAAAATATGAGGTAGAACGAGCGGAGATTTAGAAACAGGAGAAAGACCGACCTGTCGGAACTATAATAACCTCGCGCTACGTGGCGCGGCGAAATAAAGGTTCAGACCTGATTCCAGCCACCGCTATCACTCGCAATTGTCACCGCGAGAGATTTATTCGCCCACGGTGTAGGGGCGTAATACTAGCCTGCGCGCGGTATCGTTTCGCGAATTTCTAATTATAATTTCAGGTGTAGGTCAGAAGCACACTCGGCACGAGGAATATGCGAATTGACGTTGCACGTGCAGCGCGTGCCAGTCTGTTTGCCACGCAGTCACGTCTGCAAGCGTTTATGTTTGCGCAACATCGTGCAGCGTATACGCGAGAGAAACGTAGGCCCCGAATGAGTTTTTACACCGACGAATACGCCGCGATAATAAAGTAGTTTCGCTCAGCCGTATAGGGGTGGAGTGTACCGTTCTATTTTCGCGGTGCGAGCTAAAATCAGATGCTTATTTAGGCGAACTTGTTGTTCCATCTCTTCAAAATATAGCTCTCCATCATGTGTTTCTGACTCTCGGGATAAAAAGGAACCATTTTACACGACCCCACTGCATGTAGAAAGAAGGGACTCTCGAAATAGATCAGCGATGCCAAGAGCATGAAAAAGATATCCTAATCCAAATCGTTGACTGGCAAAACAACCGATGCTGCCCAGACACCGCCTCCCGAGGCCTAATACTCCGAAATGGCTGCCTACCAACCAGTAGAGTTTCCACCTCGGCGCACTTTCACAGGGAAAAGACACGCTGATACATGGCAGATGAGGGAAGAGAGAGACAATAAGTCCGACAGGCAGGAAACGCGTACAGATATAAAAGCATCTGACGTCGCTAAGTGCGTTCGGAGTCAATATAATTTTGGCACGGCACTCGGATGTCGCCTAACGTCCCCGTCTATACATTTAGGCGCATCCGGGGGCCATATACGCTGTCTGGAGAAACTGCTGGAAACGGCATTCGACATAATAACGCCGTGGATCGAGTGTGTTATGCGTACGCTAGGCGACTGGCTCGAGTATATAAAAGTCGGTTTACTTTCGGCTACATGGCAGCCTAGGTGCACCTAACTCCGCGAACCGACTACGGTACATATCGCAGAGGGAGAGAGGGAAAGAGAGAGAGAGTCCGCCCGTTCAGCTTCCCGTCTCCATTCCCAACTCACCCACCAATGGATCGACCGCTGCACGTTTCTTTTGCTCGGTGCCTCGTATATCCAGCCACGGGACACGGGGCAAGCCAAAGTAAGTCTATAGTCGAATGGCTGAAACTTCCACCGGGTCTAGGCAAAAATGTATCCGGAGTCGCCGGGACGTGGTTATTCGCCGCTCTAACGACCGCGCAGCCAGATAACTTGTCCGGCGGTGAAATGGCCCACAAATAAACGACCGATAAATCAGCCGGCTGAAGGAAAAGTTGCAATGACAACGACCTCGACGCCCGGAAGATATTCCGCCATTGTGCTCGCCGTGGACGCGCGGTGTCGATACCGTTGCGGGACACTTTTTTAGAACTCTAGCTACGAACTATAGCACTTCCTCGTTACTAGAAATCCCATCGAGTGCTATACAACTGACAGACACTCTACCCATATTGCTCTAATTAAGTGACAGTTGGAAACTCTGACAACACGATTACCAAGTAGGTATTCGTGCAAAGTTTCTCGCGACGATGAGCAACGACCGAACTCCTTTAAAGAAGAATAACCAGTGGTCTTGGTTTCCTCATCCGCGGCCCAGAGAAACGGCGCAGAATGCGAGGGGTGGAAAAAAGTGGAAGCATCGGAAAGAAAAAGCTTCGCGACAGTAGGAAGTTTCCTCGCGCGATGTTTTATTTGGCCGGGCGCAAGCAGTGGAAGAGTTAAAGCTCGCATCCACATTCACCGGCGAAGATATAGCCAAGTAAGTGGCGGGCGTTAGACTCGCGGTACGAGTGTATAAAGGGTCCTGCCCAGTCACCGCAAACTCCTATTCCCCTGCCCAGCCCCTCGCCGTACCTCGCCACCCTTCCGCATACCGCCTAGCAAAGGGTTCGTAAAAGTTGGGGACGCTCGGGATATTTACGCGTCATCGTAAACTCCGCGCGTCTTCTTACTTACCCTAGGATAGAGTAGCGAGCTACCTCTGCCGCTAGATACAACCCCTTTTCTTCGGCACGCCACCACCGTCCATCCCCCCCGCAATGGAGATTATTATGCCGCTATCAAATGGCCTCAGCGTTTCCCTAGGTACGGGCAACTTATCGGGCTGCTGCATGGGAATGTCGCTCTCACGAAATTCGAGGTCTTGGGACTGACGGGGTTTGATCGTTGGTTGTGTTTTACGAGCAGTGTTCAGGAAGAATCTCATTCGACGCTTGTCTTCAGAAATAATTTTAGTATACAGTCCTATGTTTCACGAGGATATGAGAGGGCTTTGAGCAAACAAGTTTGACTTTAAACAATGCAAGGTGGAAATCAATGGTGGATTTAAGTATGTATCGGACGTACAATATTAGATAAAAGTACCTATATGAAATTTAAAATACTGGAATATCTACGTCTTACACATAGTAAATTTAGATTAAGCAACTCGAACGACAGTTGGCGCCTTATTTTTATTCCTCGAAAGGTATTTTTCACTTTATAAATGCTTTTTCAAGCATTATTTGCTAAAATTTTGGCAGTGAAAATGCCCTGAATTCACAATGTTCTCAAGTTATAATTTATTCCTGTAAAACGGTGTAGTGAAAACAATTGAAAATCGGCAGATATTTTCATCTATCCATATACTACATGTACAAAAAAAAATCAAAACGTTGGTACCATTTCTTCAACACTTTTTCAGTTGTTTTATCCGTCAAGATTGTCTCTTTCCACAAACGTACATGTAAAATCAGGGAAAATTAAAATTGTTATAACTCAGCAACTGTTTAGTGAATTCATTTAAAATTTTTGGAGCACATCAGGAAGATTGTAAAGAACAATCTCGCAATTTTTCAACAACTTGGTACCATTTTGCGGATAGGTTCGATACATCCTTAAGAAAAATGGCCTAGTGGCAAACGTTTTGAAGGGTCCATTTTTCAGGAAAATTAAGAAGTAGTTAACTAAAAACAGGCTAAGTATAAAACTAGAGAAAAAAATATAGGTAGTGTTTGGATAAAATCATAATTTTTGTTTGAAGATGGGGACTTGGGGGACCTTCTGGTTAGGGGCCCAGGCGGCAACTGTTCATCGGCCTCTCGTTAAATCCGCAACTGATGGAAATATAGAAGATCAAGACCTTAGATTGAATAATTTAAAACAATCGGGTTTGAATTTCGGGATCGTTTCAGTTTCTAATACTTGAGACTACGATCCCACTTGAGTTGCACATAGACTACGCGTGTTTACTAATACCTTTACTCTGGTTTTCTACAATCTATCTAAGCGCGAAATTTATCGGTATATTTTTGAATCGGCTTGGACTTAATGCACGTCTGCTGAATTTCATCGGCGTATTCGCATTGCACGCCGGCCTATTACTGCTGTCCCTATTTATAGGCAACGTTTTGTCTATTTTCCACGTATTTCACACACACCCGTCCACGCACCGTGCTTCACCGTCCATCGTTACTTACTTCGAGTACGACAGGGCGCGTCGCGAGCACTACCCTCTCTTCCTCGCTCCCTTTCTGTCCGTATTTTTAACCCCCCGCCCCCGGAAGGATTTCCAAAAGTTAGGGACGCCCCGGATATTTATGCACCGTAAATACCAAACGTCTTCTTCCCCGCTCTAAGATACAACCGTTCCTCCTCCGGATTACAACGAAGCCGGGATACACACACCCCTTTACCATCGGAACGCTGGGGTTCCTCCGTAATTATCCTACCAAATGGTCACATTGTTTCGCGTGCCAGCCCGGCTAAATTAAGCGGAACTGTCTTTGACGTCTCTCGAAAAAATACGTCCACCTTTAATTGTTCAATTTCGCCGGCGATGTGTCTTTCTAAAGGGTGAACCAAGGGAAAGCAGTTACTCGAACGATTCAGTTCCAAGCTTCTGGGCGTAACCTGCAAGAACCCCCGTCTATTTGAGTTTGCCAGTTGCTTAGTCTATCAGCAATCAATGGTTTCCAGTAGCCCCAGTGGTTCAGCACGAGCGCCTAACTTAAGAAGCAACTAATCATCCATAAATCGACAAACCGTTAACTGCATCAAGCTCATAGATTCCGAACAGTAAAATTGACACATGGATGCGAGGTTTCCGAGGCTATCACGTCCATTTCTACACTCGCCAGCACTTTCTCGTTCGTTGCATGGAATTTCGATGGCGCGTCACCAGAATCAGAGAGAGGGAGGATCGAGCAGCGGGAGATACGTATCGAAAGTTCCGAAATATCGAAAGCCACGATCTTAAAAATAAAGCCACGCTATTTCCGATAGTGTCCCGTCCCGAGCAGATTGTGTTTCGATCAAACGACAGCGCAGCGGCGTGCAGAAACGCGGCGCACTGTTCGCGCCGAATTTAGGAAGCCTCTGCTAGCGTTTTGCGTCTCGTCCCTGTCTGAATCCAGCCCGTTCGTCAGCGTCCTCTTAAAAATACACACCGGGACGGGTCTGTAGTTCTTTTCGAGCCGGGAGCAACGTGACGCTCGCTCGCTCGTTCGTGCATCTAGAGGGAGGGTTTAATTCCCTTGAAGCATTGTCCACGTTAGCTACCATTACACTCGCACGGCCGTACAATTAGCAATGTAAATGCCGGTTAGTTAGTTAGCGTGTTCGTAAAGCAAACGAAGGTGGGCAGTGGGACTAGATAACGGACCTCCCAGGCGAGTGATCATCTCAATTAACCTTCGATAACGCCGCGGCTATCGATTGCTTTTTACATACCGATCATCGTCTCTCCTTTTCCACGCGGTTCACCCTATTATTAATTCCCTGTCCTTCCCTGTTCGCGTCAACCAAATTTAGTCTATTGTTTCACCAAAGTCTGAGTTGTTGAGTTGCTAGGATTCTTATTAGGAGGAGTTGTCTATATCATGCTGGTATCCCAAGTCGTAGCTCATCAATTTCTTTATATTATAATAAACCTAACTCTCCCCTAGGTCCCCCGATCTTTGCGTCTCAAATTATTTCTCCTCCAACAATCTTCACCAAAAACTCTTTGCCGATCCTCGACTGATACCCAATTTAGACAGATCTAACCGTTCCTAATGCACAGAATCGTTGGAGGGGTGCAATCCTCCAATTCGTTCGAACAAATCCCTGAATTTCCGCTTATGAATGAAGAGTATACCTGGAAAAGTGGATCAAGGCGACGTCGGGTGGATGACGCCGTGGATTGCTGGTTAACGAACGTGCTTGGTAATCGTTGCAGAGAGCCGGCATGACGACCGTTGAACCTTACTAATGGAACGCTCGCGCGATAGTCGATCACCACCACTTAACATGTACGGGTATAAATCTCGCGTGTCGGGACCGAAGTCGATTCGAGTCGATTCGAGCGGAGTCGAGCCGAGGCGAAACAAGCCACCTAACGAAGCGGCCGTGTCGATTCCTCGCGTGGCAAGCCGCGACTACCTCTCCTCTCTTCTCTCTCGCCTCTCGAATTCCAACGGTGCCCGTTTCGTTGCCGTACGCTAGATTTTCATCGGCCTACCTAGCCTGGATATCATCTTTTCACGAGGGGAGCACCTCCGCGCGCCGTTACGCCCGGTCGCACACCGAGGAGCCATACTGCCTTCGGCTATGGCCGCAAGGGTGTTTCCCACGGCCGAAGGACCAGCCCCCCAAGGTCCCAAATTTTTCTGCCACTCACCACCACGCGACCCGCTCGCCCGACGACCATCATGGCCCGGGCCAACCCGGCGATCCCTACTTTCTTCCCTAGCTGCATCTGTTTCACGCATACCTACCCGCGGAGTCAGGTCTTCAGATGAACGCGGGACGATGTTGGGGAGTTCTAGGGAAACCAGTGGTGGGGGAATGCTACTGTAGAATAGGGAGACAGGTTTCAAGTGAACATGTGTATAGGGAGTGTAACGAAGATGAAGGTTTGAGGGAAAATGTGTGCACATAAGGGAGGTAGTTTCTCTGTTTTCCCTGTGAACCGTGATGATGAAGGAATAATATGGGACAAATATGTGTCAACCATGTTGAAATTAGATCTCGGAGACTACCCAACAAATATCTGCAAAAAGGAAAGCGTCCATCTAAAAGAGATATGGAGCATAAAATATAATAAAGCAGCTAGCTTTCGAGTACTTTCCACGATTAAATCTAGTTTGAAAAAAATTTCCCGTGCCCAGAAGCGTTATCAAACGCCACTTTCACGGGGGCCGTAAAAAGAGAGAACGCCTCGAACTCTCGCCTTTGTTCGCGAACGTCAAAATTAAAAAGAAAGTTAAAAAAAAGAACGTGCAGGAATCGAGTAATTGTGGCAGGATTAATTGCACGAGAACGAAAAGTGCGTCGAACGAGTCGCATAACGTAGCGGTGAATTTGTTGCGCGCGCGTTTTGCATCGAGCCCATTAATTCTTCCGGCGGGGCGCCGTACAAAAATGAAAATTAAGCGATCCCCGATTGTTCGCGGGGTCGACGCGGACGTCGCGCCGCGATTCGCGACCTTTCCTTTCTTTCTCGCTCTTTGTTCTCGACGCGGGGAGGATATCGACGCGCGCGACGTTACCGACAGAGCGTACCGGGACGCTCGGATTCCACGGGATGGTACGCGATGCGCCGCAAGGATGGCGCTCGCGTCTTCACGCCACACCCGAGCCGCCTCGGCGCTTGTGGTGTGCTCATCGAGAACCCTTCACAGTTGACAACCCGTAGCCACGTGTCGTTCATTTCTCGGGTACGGTTAGAACGTGGGGGCTCGTTCACCTAATTCTACCCTAACCAGGAGGGAATTGATGGATGCTAAAATAACAGTCAACATATACTTTGTATATGGGATTCTTTTGAGGGAGAAAATAAACTTGGCCCTCTCGCACAATGGTTCTTTAAATCCTCTGTCACTCGACACCCTCCCACTGGCGATGTGTCTCCATTGGGGTTGTAAAATGACAGTGATAGGAAATGTACTCCATAACCTTAACTAACGAGGGTACCGTTTTTACCTTCTTAGAATTAACGCTCATAATTCCAATACTCGAAACAGCATCGCGATTCTTATCAAAATTAACGTTGGAGGGTCTCCTTGAAGATCTCTGACGGTTCAATAGAAGTTCAAGGGAAGATCGAAAGACCAAGACAAGAGAGCAGTGGAACGTTTGCGTTTGCTGGAACGATCGCCATGAAGCTCGTCCTAGTCTTTAACGAAGCCAGCAGCCGAGAGTCGTGGAGATTCGGCGAATGTCTTCCGGTCGTTGATTACGCGGGTCGATGGGGTCGCGGTGGTAACGGATGTTGTTACGGGCGTTTTGAAGCTCATGAAAGTGCCTGACCGATAACAAACTGCTCTTCCCTCTCTGTTTCTCTCTCGCGTGGCGGTGGCGGTGGCCCACCACCTTGCGACGAAATTAGGCTGTCCGTTAAATGTAATATTATTTTTAGTCGGCTGCCCTTCCCTGTTCACCGGCGGCAGTAACCATAACTTTTCGTGGGTCCGCGTGGCGTGACGCCGGCTATCCGCTCGGCCAGACCGCTCACGCATACCAAACTCCATATCCACAACGCTAATTCTCTCCTCTATCCACCCACATTCACGCTCTCTCCTCCGCCCTAGCTCGTTCGTTTCTTCGGGGCCGGCCGTCCCTCCGCCGAATCCTCTCTTTCGACCGCTCCTCCGCACTCTCGAATCTATCGTATCGCGCGCCCGGCCCTCCAGACTCGGGAATCGAGCAACCACCAGCCAGAACGCCACGCTGCTGCCGACCTATTCGCTTTCGACGGCGCGCCGACCTTCAAGGCTGAATCGAAATTCTAACAGACTATTCCGATCGACGATCCTCAAGGTCCTCGCCCTCGTTCCTGACCTCACTCACGTTTAACTACCGGTTCGGATAATACCACTGTTGATTTCATTTTCTGAGGTGTTTCAGACAGCTGTTCCACGCTTCCGGGTGTAAGATTTGTTGTTCTTCTGCAAGAGATTTACCCAGACTGCGTGACTCTGTGTCGTCAGAGCTCTGCTACATCAGTCTTCCCAAAAGGATATCGCTTGCAGGCAAAAGCCCCCAGTAATATTGTGTACAGAAGAAATACAGTGACATGAAGACGGCAAGGGTCGAACAAAATGGTAACATTGTCAAGTGGGCGCCTTCTGTTTTTGACTACTAACACATGAAAGACTTGGAAACATCAAAGTGAACAAGCTTCTTAATGAATATCGGAAGCAAACTCGGTAGCTCGTACCCTTGAGTCCTATCGTTGATTCTCCACTTGAACGTGTCTCGAACACCACGCCACATTTCTTTCACCCACTGTAGATTTCGTTTCCCTCTCCTTCCTTCTTCGCTCACCGTTTATTTTCCTCAAAGCAGTCAATCATAGCCCGCCTAGAGCGAGTGTCGTATTTTGTAGATATCTAATCACCAACCGCGTTAACCCCTGCTTCCTTCGAACGGCGCGCAGTGAACCGTGCTTCCATCGCTCTCAGAGACGCTTCTCGATGGTATGAACGTTCCTCGAGTCTCGTTGACTTGGTTCAAGGGACAAGTGGTGGACGGAAGGCGAGTGTGGAAGAGAATTTCGCGCGGGTTCGTGAGAAAGCGAGGAGGACACGATCTCGTGGTGTTGGCCGGGTCGAAGGCGGCCCAGGTCAGCGATCCTGCTCCCCAGTCCTTGACCTTCCGCGGGCTTTATGGAATATCAAGCCCGCGAATCATTTCACCGGCTTCCACTACGCCTCTCCCGAGCCTTTTCTGTCACGCAATTAACGTACGCGCGCTCGTTCCGAAGGGACCGAGCCGCCACGATAAATCGCTCGGCCGCCCGCTCGCTCGCTCGCTCTCGCGGGCTCCGGGGAGATTTAAAAACATTCGCGCCCCCGTTAGAATGTGTGCCGCGCGAGTTTTTGCCCCGCTCTCGTACATGCTGCTCGAGATTGTGCTACCAGACGTCTGGTAAAGCAAAAGAGTTGAAAGGTTTGAATGATACAATATCTTGCTTCTTTTTAACAATGTCCTATTATTTGATTCTTTGATTTCGATCCCAAAAGCATTTACGAATATTTCGGGTAGGTACAAAGGGTAGATTTCATTTCCTCTGCCCCTCGTTTTAACTTGTATTTCGTTTAAATGACGGTTTTATCGTCACATTCGCTTGGATACATTATGGCCAATTAACAATTGTGCAACAAAAGCGGCTTGCTATATGTAAACTTATTACGATTCGATGAATCCCGGTAATTTTAACGAGTTACACATACCGAACCGGCGCGCAGAGCTAACAGAAACGGCTTACAATTAATTCGACTCTGAGGGCTGAAATATAATTTCATCGCGACGGTGAATGGATTCGATGACGCCGATCTTCCACTACGTGGTTCTTCGCAGAGCGCGTGGAATACGCCGCGCGGAACGAGAATCCGCTGGAAAGCGGAGCAAGGATTCTCGGTGGGAGGCGCGACAATTAAAGTGATTCACGGTAACAGAGACATTTTTCAGTTGCCCGTGAAGCTTTACACCTGCGCGGAGATTCAAACGGCAGAGCGGAGGGGTATCGGTGCCATTAATCCCGGGATCGATTAACGGCGTTTCGTCGGGAATCGACGCTGACCCGAGGGTAAACAACGAGTCGCGGCCATCCCGACGACATCGTAGGTAATAACTTGCCATTACCGGGACACGATAGGCGGCCAAGAAAAAGAAGGACGCGTGTACCCCCGCTTGTACCTGGGGAATCACTTCTCGCCACGGCGAACGAGAAAAGAGGACGGAGGAGGAGGTGGAGGAGAGTGGTACGCGTCGAAGGCGGCCCTATGGACGGCTCGCAAATCATCCGGATGCATCATACCGCAATTACACGGCGAGAGTTCATTTAAATGCAATAAATAATACACCACTCATTGTATCGTGCCATCTGGCGGGTAGGTACGTTCCCGTGCCTTGCGCGCCGACCACGCGGACCTACCTCGGCCTACAGCTTCTCCGCACCTACCGAGGAGCGTAGCTAAGGGTACCTCCGTCTTCGAAACCTCGCTACAAATACCCTGCTATCCATTACCACGGTTTAAGACTATAAATTCGTGGGTTTTGGGTAACTGTCACAAGTAGATATGTACCTACTAAGAGAGTTAGGTTGGGTTAGGTTGGGTTACTCCGTGGAATACTCCGTGGTATCAAACTTTCCCTCTCTTCGACAAGGTGTGCCCAAGGTACCCGTTTAATAAGAATCCGCTAATCAGACGAGCGCGAACAATACCTCGAATCGAACAATGGGTTAAGGCAGAGGAGGAAGACGCGTGCTAGACGAGGAGTCGTGCGTTACAGCGATAGTTTGTCCCCCGTATTTATCGTTCTAAATCTCGACTGGCTTAATGTGGCCATAAATCCAGGGGCCACGGCCCCGGTGTCCCATCAAAAAAGAAAACGCCCGTACCCGGTGAAATATTTGGGAGTTGCAGGCTGGCCAGCCGCTCCCGCCGCATACATACGGTATCGGGATAATTCGACGAGGAATTTGCACATTCCTGAAACGGTCACGATACGTGCAGCACAAATGTGACAAGGGCCGTGTGCGAGGCGCACGTCTTCGCCCGTGGTCAGAGAGATCCGGTTAAAGACGGAGTGCGGACAGACAGAGAAGCGTGGCAGGTCCTTTGATGTCACGACATATCGGCTCGCTCGATCGGCCGACGCACCCTTATAAACAAGGGTTACTCGAAAGAAATCGCAATAATTTATACCCTAAGGGCTCGGGCGGCGATCGCGTGTCGTTTGGTTACTACCTACCGGCCCAGTACGCTCCACCTATGCATACTACACACAGAACACACGTGTGCCTGCTCCGTCACGTGACCCGGGCATTTTCGCTCCACGCGAGCACCAGGTATGCCTTCTGCGTTGCTTTTGAGGAATCAATCCAACACGGCTCGGCCCCGTTCTACCTCGCGCTCGCGAGTTTCTAGGCTTCTATGTTTCTACGCTTCCACGTGTCCCATGGGTCTACAACAGAGAGCTCCGTGCACTGGCTTTTCGCAAGATGTTACCGGAACATGGACTTTGTTTTACTCTCCCGAGTTTGTAGATTTACGTGGTAGAAATGTGCTGTTGATCGGAAGTTTGGCAGTAAATAATGGGGTAGCTCGCGATCAGGGGGAGAGATGAAGTTTCTAACTAAAAATTCTCTCAGATTCATGGTGCTCGTTTTACTCTAGTTTTCTCGGCTTCTATGCTCGCGCAACTCGTTTCCTTGATGTACCTACATCGAATTAATTTCGAGCGAGGTAACCATAAATATACAATTTTGTACGCAATATGTAAGAGCGCGCAATGATGGAACGATCTATCGCTCATTCAACTTCCCGCGCATGTCACCCTCCTCGCGCAGTCTTCCGAAAAGTGCGCTTATAAATGTTAATGGGAGGACCGTAATTAATTACGCCGGTCCGAGGTTTCGCGAAATCAGATCGACATTGTGATACGCGCTGAAAATGTCCAGTAATTAGCGAAATCTCGCGATCGTCCAGCAATAAATATTCCAGTCACGTGATACGTACGCCGAGGAACGGCACTTCGGCGGCCGCCGAGTAGGTACCTAAACATTAGGATGTTAATGCTATGCGAAGCAGGCTCGTGCAACGTAAGGCAAAAATTTTCGAATTTATCCGCCGCCCGGAGGAACTGCCAGGCGAGCAAATTAAACGCGAATGGATCAGCGAGCTGGGGCTGCGGATCAAGATAACCGGAAGTAACTATGTACTCCGCGCGCCAGTTTGTTTCTGTTCTTCTCCTTATCGCTGACACGTTTCGATACACCGCGCTGGCGAGCGCGCGAGAATCCACCTTTATCCGCGATATTTCGAATATAATTACAGCAGTCGTTACGTTGCACAGCTCGTAACTAAATTGCTCGTATTACGTGTAATTGAAATGCTTGAGTGCGAGCCGTACGAGGAAATCTGTCTGCGGCGGAGAACGGCGAGCGTCAATCGCGTGCCATTACCGATACCCCGAGCCGCAAGTTTTGCGGTCCGTTGTCGATCGAACGACGTATTTAAGACTTGCCGAAACGCCGGAAACTCGTTCGGATTCTTGGACGGGCGACAGCTTTACGTCAACCAAATAAGCCCTAAATCGCAACGAAATTGGAATAATTCCAACTCTTCTGGAAGACGTCCAAACCCCTTTGAACGCGCGAGGATAACGCTCAACCGTTCCCGTTCGCCGTTTAACATTCACAAGAGGAGGTGCAATGTTTTAGAGAAAAAAAAAAGACTACCGCAGCCCGAGGACAATAAAAGCCGCCTTATCTTCGCAATGAAGGAAATCAGAAACGAGAATCGCCGGGGCTTAAACGAACCCGGAAGAAATCGGATACGTATATACAACACCGAAGTTGAAATAAAAAACCATTTGAATTTTGAATCTCCGATCGCTGCTCGATTGCGTCGACGATCGATGCCAAAAGCACACAGAGACGCTGGGGGTCGACGAGACGGTCCGCCGATCGAGAAAGGACCGAAAACACCTAAGCGGCCGATGAAAGACGAATGGCAGCCACGTTAAAGCCCCATGGGTGCCGCGCTAGCCGTGCGGTTGCAGGGTGGTCCGGCAACTTTCCGTTGCAGGAATGCAACAACGTAACAGAAATCGTCCCTCTAGTCTTCTTCCCTCTATTTTTTTTGCCTCCCCCTAAGTCTCCCTCTCTTTTTTATCTTGCCCCCGCCGTTTTGCTTTTGTTGTTATTATTATCGTTATTATTTTTGGACGGCTACGGCCTCCCGATCTTATAAGCCTGGGTGGAAGGTGGAGTCCGCCGACGCCGGGACATGGGAGCGAGAGAGAGAGAGCGAAAAGGAGGGCGACTCGGACCCAAAGTGGCCGAGGGGGCGGAAGGGGAAAGGAAGAGAAGGATATATGCGTGTATCGCCATGCATCATCCTTCGTTCGTCCGTTGGAGAAACCAAAGGCCACCGCGGGGTGCGTTACCTTAGCTGCTTTGCCTATGGGCGCTTCGGAACGCCAGCGATCTCTTCCATTCTCTCAACTCTAACGGGAGATATCCGAATACCTTTGCGAACGCGTCCCCGAAGCGGTTCGTGCGAACAGGGCACGAGTGCCGCCTCGGATTTCTTCGATTTATCCGCTCGCGTTCGCGTGCACATTATTCGCATAATATCCCACTTTACCAATCTGCGCGCATACATTATAGCTGCCCTTTACCAAAGAAATCGCTGTACAGTCTCTCGAGAGACCGAGGCTTACCATCTGCCCTCCCGTTTCACCCATAAGAAAAAAGCGTGACGCACTCCAATTTGTACGACGAATCTGCGAACGAGCGGTGCTCGAAACCCGACCCGCGCCCGGTTAATCTGGCAGTCGATGCCTTAAACTCAATTCAATTAAGGGCAGAAAAGAAGCAGCGTCAGAAGCGGCCGGCGATAAATCGCTCGTCGAAAGGATCTCGATACGATCCTCGGGAACGTTTTACACGAGTTCCTTCCGGCTGCACGCGGTCGCGCAGCGTCTCGTTCTGGTTATCGAAACCGTGTGGCGAACCTATACTCGGAATACGAATATAATGCGGGGCCAACTATAGGGGGCTTGCGAGCTCGCAGCGTGGTACCATCGGAGCACGGGTAATGAGACGGCCCCCGACCAAGAGCAGTTGATATGCCCTCGCTCCTCCACCTATACTCTTCTTCTTCTCTCCTTACCCTTTTCCCCATAGAACTCTAACTCTCCGCTGCCCTATACGTCCACAGACTTCGCAGACTAACAAACCCGAGAGCCGACCTCCGCGCTGTTCTCGCTTATCGATGCGCGTCCGCAAGACAGAGACCAACCAGGGACAACGGGGAACGGACCCCGAGATGGCCTCTGTAATTGCCCCACGTCCGCCAACAAATTATGCAATTGTGCACGCGCTTTTCGCGATGTTTATGCGCCGCGTAAATTACGCGCGAACTTCGCCGCGCCGCGTTCGACGGCCATAAGGAAATTATTGCGTTAAGTGAAGTGCGTCCAGAGCGTAAACGGTCTGGACGCGTCCGCAAATTACCCCTGTTCCCTCCGTTTTAAGTCGCTCCTTAAGGAAATTATTCAAGCCTGTTGAAAGAACTGTCATCGGCAGAGGCGCGCGGGCCGATCGCGCCTGGCAAAAACTGTACTCGCCGGCACGAACCCGGGCATCTTCGCGGAACGAGGCGTCGACGGTTCACGGAATGCAAAACTCCTGGTTGGACCGTTAGCGGCGCTAATTCGACCGGTGGCGCGCGGCAAAACTCGAGCTCAACAACATTCTAGTAGCTTGTAAATCACGCAACGCTCGGCTTTCCGTGACCGAGCGGCGTATTTCCTCGAAACTGACGATTTTTTGCACGGCCGTTAGTGAATTTTCATAAATTATCTTCCACCCGATAAGATGCATCTATCCGTGGTGAATGCAAGTTGAAAATTAACGCGAGCGCTGGCGGAAACAAGGATCGCTGCAGGGATTAAGGAAGACAGGAAAGAGAGAGGCTCGATAGAAAGCGCGAAAATTCTCGTGCCTCGTCGTCGTAAATATTTGACCATCAACAACCGCCTCACCGTTCCCTTCGTCCGCGTGGATTATCATAGCCAAAGATGCATGTCGAAGCTGAAGGGTTTAGTGGTGTTCGCGGGAGGCAAAGTGCGAAGGAAAGCGACAAAACAAGCCGCAGGGACCGGCGGTGATTTTCCTAACCGTGGAATCTCTGCGGTTCTGCAACAGACGGTAATGCAACGGTTGTTGCCCGACCTGGCACTCTATAATCATTAAATGATGCCCGACTGAATTAAATTGTCTGTAATCGGTGGCCGGTCGGTCAGATCGGTCCGATCGGTGGCTCGGAATCGTGGAACGTGACCTCGTATGTAAGACCAGCGGACTACCTGTACTTCGCTGGTTCTGGATCGCGATATTGCCATCGATCACGAATCCCGAACGCCGAGAGGAAAAATCACGGTGTCCCGCGTGATTCCCCGGTTTTTTCGCTCGATCACGACGAGCCGCTTCTGCCCGCCAGCCACCGACGGCGAGACGAGCGAAACCTCGCTTCTTTCTGAAATCTCTCCGCCACTAAACAGAGAGATCGACCAATTCCAGAGGCAAGACACGGTTTTGATGAATTGAACGCGGCACTTACGATCGTCGACGTGGCCTGTAGAGCACGCGACGCTAGGCCGCGTCGATCGCAAAGGAATCTCGAGGAGCCTTGTGGATCGTGGTGCGCGATAAAGCGAACGCTGGGCGAGACCGAAAAACCGCAGATCGTGTAGCAATTTCAGCTGCATTTAACCGCAAAAATTATTGCTATCGATACGACCGCTCGAGGGGGAATGAAACAGGGTCGTATTAACCGTTGTAGGCTCCAGTGGGTCTCGACGCCTCCGAGTTTACAATACAAGGCGATTGAAGTAATAACGATTTTTGTGTCGAAGCGAAGGACGAGAGCAAGATTCCAACTTTATCCTACTTGGTTCTGTGAATTAAAAGGCTGCAGCTGTGGTGAAGTGGGATTAAAAATATTGGTTGTTAGGAGACAAAGGGGGCCCACTCATAACTAGAAATTTTAGTGCAAAAGTTAGTTAACACATTACCTTCTTACCGAATACATACAAAATACCAGTCAATTCGAACTCAATTCTTGGGGGATTTGCGTAGAAGAAATTTATTTTTGAGGGTTAAAATTGTTATAACAAGTTTGCAAAACAAGAAAAATACTGTTATTATTGACAGTACGAGTGTGAATGTGTTTAACGATTTTTCTACTACCGCCGCTAACAGATCTAAGAAACAGTCGATTTTTAGTCGACCGATCGATAAACGCTAGCTTATATTGCACAGGCTACCAATAAGTAGTGTACTACTTATTAAATACCAATTAAATCGTAAATTTTAGTTACATACAGTAATAATATTGGAACTCCTATTATATTTTCAAGATACTAAAATGTCATTAGAGTAAACCGACCAGTGATTGACCGCATATCACTGAATAACCATTAGGCAATGAAATGTCAATTATAAATTTAAAATTACATATTTATAAATGGAGTGTAGTTGCACTTTTAATATCCCATATTTTTAGTTACGCGTATTAAGCAAACATTAATAAGTACAATTCTTATTAAAAGTATGCAGTAATTTACACGAGTTTCTACACGTTTTGAATTTATAATTGTTTCTTTTTTCATAATTACGATAAGAATAAGTAATTATTTTTATAGAAATTTCAAGAAAAATAAATTTACATGCAATTTCAACAGTTGTTTTGTTGTTATATATAAATATATTCAAGTATTAATCTCAAAAGTCCATAAATTCAACAATTCAGTCATTCACTGATTGATTTACCCTAGCATTTTTAACATATTGTCTGATGTTTAAAGGGACCTTCATCAATCCGCCTCTGGGCTTCAGTAAGATTCATTCATTTTCAACATCCTAAAATCTCAGCGCCCACGGCAGAGTGGCGCTGCTGTCAATACCGATCGGCATTCCATTCGAAGAATGATCCAGATAAAAGAATCCGTCGCATGAACGCCTAATTCTGGCTTATTGATGTGGAATGCTGCCGCGTCCCTGGACGTCCGTAAATAAAACAGCGACAGGCTAATAAAGTCGACATCGGTTTTAACGAATTCAAGGGGAGCCCCTGTAGTCCGTAGGAGCGCTACCAGCCATTTATCCACCCCTTTCCGTTGCCACTGGGCAAGGTCACGTAAATCTCGCCGAGCCCAAGTTGCACTCAATATTGTGACCGAAGGTGTAACGTATCGCGTTTCATCCTCCTTCCCCTCCCCGCGCGCCTTCTCGTTTCATTTCGCCCGTCTGCCGCCCTTACAGCAGTCGCATCCTGAATGTTCCCGCGCGACGTGTAGTTATAGGTAGGTATCGTACATACATATATCCGAGGCGTTGATTTGATGCACGTTTTAGATACGAGGGCCGACCAACCAGGCGAAGGTAACGAGCTGCTAATACTAAGCTTGAAACTTACACGCCGCGCAGAGTATTGAAACTCCACTCTCTCCTTTTTTTTTCGAGCGGCCCCGAGAGGGTGCGCGCGTGTAATACGCGCGAGAGGAACGAGGAGGCGCCGCTGCCAGCCGCCTTTACCTTTTTCGGACTAATTATCGGTAGTTTGCGCTTCCGTGTCTCGTTAATCTTATCGTGGCCTCGTCTCCCCGCTCCTCCCACACCTCGCCCACACCCGTCCATCTTTATCTTCCAAAGCAGCGTGGAAATTGAATAGCATCACCGTAACGAAATTCTGTGGTTCAGCCTTATGAATGTTTTATGAATTTCATTAGACTGCGACCGTCTTCTGCGGCGCTTTTATTTCTCCCTTTCTATTCGCCGCGCGATCGTTACGGGGCGCAGAGGTAGATACACTTATGCTCGGAGGAGTAATTAAAAAGTGCTCGATAACGTAAGTGCTGATTCCAATGCGCATTAAAAATATCAATTTTGAGTATCCTGAAAACAGCTTCTGACCGCCACGGTAAATACAGATCGCATCTCGATGGACCGCTGGCGATGGTGGTGGCGCGGATCGCGGGATGAGCAGGTTAAGTACGCGTACGCGTACTCCGGCAGTTATTTTGCAGATTTAGTAGGCACACAAGGGTCGGCGCGTGCTGATAATGCCGCCTCCACCTTCCACCCTCCGCCGTCCACCCTCGCTACCCCGCTGACGACCGCGCGGGGGAATGCGTCCCGCCCGCCCAAGGGAAGTGATTTTTCCAAATTCCGTGGCAAATTAGTCGTTTGACCTTTGCGCGGTTAATGGCTTCCCGACCCCCCGTGGGCTTACCGCGTAATCTCGATCAAAAACGCCAGTAAAAAGGAATAATAACCGCGCCGTTCACGAAATTCATTAACTCGCGCACAACAACCGTCCATGGTGAATTATTTCGTAACCCCGTAACGCGCAGCCCCCTCAAACCGGTCATCCCTTGTTTTATAATCATTTTAATGGCTAATCGGGCTACCGCGGGACGAGAGCTACCACTGTACCTATAGAATTTATTTCCCTTCCTCCCCTCTCTCTCTCTCTCTCTCTCTCCTTTTTCTTTTCAAGAACTTACATAAAATTTTAAACGCAATCCACACTTGCACGACGGACGGCGTACTTCGCACGGAGGTACAATTATGCAAAAATCGAGCATATTCCGTCAGATTGAGGGGTAGGTTAACCACACCTGCACGCAGACCCAGACATACGATTAAATCCATGGGCATGGATAATGAGATGCGTGTTCGACTTTAAGTGGTGAGCCACAAGTGAGGAACCTCTCTCTGCAACCGGTCTGAATCGCTCATGCCTAGGCTGCCGGTGATCCTCGGCCTTCGTCCAACGCGGGGAAAAGTGATGCGAAAACTTGGCGACCGCCGCGTCACGAAATTTCGACCGCATTAATGCGTGCTCGCTCCTTTAATGGCCTGTTATTTCCGCTAACGCTGGCCGGTCCTCGCGCAAGTAGTCGCCTTTTACGAAATTTCAACCATAGTCTTTTAAATCGTATTCTGAAATTAGGAGCAGAGTCGGACGGAAAAATATTCTCGTTGGAGAATAGGGTACTGTGTGTACGAATTGCATCGTCAACAGATCAAACGGGAAACAGAAGGGGTTTAGTAATGTGCGAGGGTTGGTCAGGGACCATTTCACTGACGCGTCAAAAAGCGAGTGGTCGCGGCACAAAAATTCGCGACCACCCAGAGCTTTGTGTAGGTACAGTTTTTGCGAGGCTCGCTGAGATTTACCGTGTACGAAGTGAATTTTGTGAGACCGGTAGTAACAGTTGACGCAATAGAATTTTAATTGCGATTCACGGTTCGATGAAGTTGTTGATTGTAAAATGACGGCACGGTTACTCTTGGCACTCCATTCCCACTATATTATTCGCTAATTTGATCTCGATGCCAATTCCCGATACGGAGCGAAGGAGGAATTCCCAGCGAGGGAAAGCCGCGCGGTCGTATATTCGCGCTAGTTCGAATTTAACGATAATTTGTGGAAAAAACGGACAACGATCTCGTAGCGTTGCGGTCGATGGCTGTGGTCAAGGGAACAGGGTCTTGTGGGCCTGTGGGCCTATGGGCCAGCGGAGAAAGGGTCGCACGATCCAAGGAGTGGGGGGAAACCAGTGATGGACGGACTCCGCTCCCTGGGATGGTTCTGCCGCGCCAATAACTTTCCGGGACCGAGAACGGCCTTCGTACCGCCTGTGTTATTGATTCAATAATCCTTGCGCATCAAACTATTCCCCTTTTTCCTCAGAAACTCGTTAATTATAAATGATACAACACTGAACTTGAGAAATTAGTGCAATGAACGCATTCCCTAAATATTCTAAACAGTCAAGTGAACATAATTTACTCACTGAAAGGCGGAAAAAATTTCAAACCTTTGCCTTGACCTATTACCCTCACAATCTCACTCCGAAAAACTCTGAAGACCTCACACATCTCGTCTACTAAATCAGATTGGACAAGCTTCAAGTGAGTTTCAGACCAAGCTTCGTTCCTATCCAAGTCGCCATTAAATTCAATGCCATTTCTCAATCTCTGCGGCAACGGAAGGAACGTCTTCTTCACAGTCTCTTCCCCTTGCCAACGTATGCGGGGCAACCGTGTGTTACGGGTGAAAAATTTAAGAAATGCAAACATTGGAGCGCGGCAGGGAGATCGATCACGTTCGGTGACGTAACGGCGAGATTACTATAGCTGCTAGGAGAGCACACGGGCCACAGGAAGGTAGCACGAATACGCTCGGAGGACTCTTGACCCATAAAGCATAGGAACTCGTTCCTATGACGGGTCTTCTCCTACACGAGTCCGCCATGGGAAGGGAGAGCCATAGGAAACGAGCCGAAGGCCGTCTGACCGCGTCGTGCATAAAAAAATCCGTTTCCCATAGCTGAACTTTGCACTCCGGACCGAAGATAGAGCGCGAGCGTCTTACATCCGTGATAATTAGCGTACCCGGGCTCGCAAACATGGCGGAAAAATGTGATTAATATTATCAGGGATTGTCGGCGGAAGACGTCCTCGTTCCTTTCCAGAGAACCGTCTCTCTTCTCCCCTATCGCTCTGCCCCCGTGTCTCTTGTGACCTTGACCAGCGCCTCGCAATCGTATAACTCCAATAATTTGTTCCGTCAAAAGAAGAAAGGAGGTATATAATAGGGATCGTGACCCGATGTAACGTGATACGTTGCTGGTTGCTACGGCCGCTGTATTCCGTGTACACTCGCGCCTACACCCTTCGCTATATTAGATGCACGTCCGCGCATTTCTTCAAACACTGTCTACAGCTTCGCACTGTTCACGGCTCCGACACTTGACACACCGTTTATGGATGCTGTCTGCAGAAATTTGTCTGTTCGACGTTACTACTTGGAAACTTCTATAATTCCGTCGCTTCATTTGTTTAACGATCACTTCATTCGCTCGTAATATATGAAACCTTTAAGTTGAGATAGAGTTGGGACTTTCAAAGTTTTTTCTTTTATATGATTCAGGTAGGTATTGACTGAAAGCTAAACTCGAGATAGGTTTCTGTCTATTTAATCCAGTACTACAAAATTTTTAGATTATTAAGTTTCCGTATTTCACTTATCACTCGATTACAAAAGCTCAAGAAGCAAAGCGATGACGTAACATTTCATTGATCAAGTGCTCATACGAAATAGAGGATGAGTAATAACACTATCTTTCAACGACCACAATATACGATTTAACTCGATGAAAGAAATATAATGATGAACATGAGATATAGAAATATATTTTTGGACCATTTTGCTATATAATATAAAAATTAACATTTTTACATTTGCTTTAACCCTTCGTGGTCACACCTTCTTATAATCACACATTGGTCACACGGGGTTCACTGTACCCCAGCGTCATTTTTTGAGTTACCATTTTCGTATTTTTGAATCTTTTAACTTTTTAGTGATAATTGTACATTCGTAATACTTATACAGTCATGGTCTAATAGTCTTTTTCTAGAAACATAAATTTTGATATGATCAAATTTGTAGTTGAAAATGAGCGATTTTCCATGGTTGTGGGAAAAACCGATTTTTTTAAAAATTTTTTTATTATTTTTTGCGATAAATCCCCTTTGGAAGACGTAAAGGTGCGACATTTCAAATCGAAAATTACTCTTGGGGTACAATGCACCCCGTGTGGCCACGAAGGGTTAAGTATCCTATTATAACATTGCATCTTTTGAGAATGTACTACAAGTATAAAAATGCATACAATTTTTCTCCATTTCCTTCTTTAATACGTGTTAAATAATTGTCAATGTTACCACATACAGCCAAAGTTCCCCCAATTTACAGAAACTCGCGGTTTTCTATGAAACGTTCCGACAAGCGGGTGTTCGTTGCACCGCTCGACAGAGTCCGCAAATCGCCGCGCGACAAAACATCCACCGGCCACTTCCCCAGCAGCTAAAAGACCAAATAGGAGGTGGCTTTATTAGCATACGATTGGCACCGTCCATCTTAATGCCCCGCCACCCTGGTCCCCATTCCCTTTCCACGCATCTTTCTCCCTCGTACGCGTACCTTCCAACAATGTTTATGCCCGTGTTCCCCGATGTATCGGCTGTAAACGCGCACGCGCCTACCTCCAACGATCCCCAATCGTCCCAGGAAAACGATCTTCCCATTCAATTTCTTCTTCACCCACGCCCGTGACTTTCCCTCGCCCCGTTTTCACAATCCGACCTGACTCAAACAGACATTACGCAATAATACCCTAAGAATTCGAAAGAACGTCTCAGCTATGCGCATAAAAATGCCTATTTTCGAATTCGCCTCGATTGAGCGCGCCCGAGCTGCACGGCGTTCGGCGCGCTGGCAAATCGCTCGCTCGGAGTTCCGCGTTGCGGGCCGCTGCATCATCGACGCACCGCCAGCGCTCGGCTAGAACTTCGCGCGCGCCAACCACGACGCCGTAAAAATCGGTAAGGCCGCGTTTCCACGTAAACTGATTAGTCGCGGAGTGTGCTAACAGCGAAGCTCCGTCCGAGACGTCTCAAGCGAGAAGCCTCTCCGATCGAACGTATTATTATTGTTCGCGAGGTTATCGTAATGATCGTCATTATTGTCATCGGAAGTGTTCCTTTACGATAACGAGTTTAGCTCGAGCCTCGGTCGAAGCACGGCCGAGCAGGATCTCGAGGATTCAGCTGGGGCAGACGTGGCCCCGGGCCGCGTCATCATCATTCAATAATCCGACGTGGCAGCGCTGTTCGTTTTTAGTCGATCCGGGGCCTTTTTGGCATCGCGACGCGGTTCTCGATAGAGCGCATCGGACAATCGACCTCGTTCACCCGAATTCAGCCTTGCCCGCTGCGAAGTAATTTGTCGGAGACGACAGCCCTGATTACTTTGCGAACGGACCAGAGCCACGGCAGGAGAAATGTGCATGCCCGTTTTGTCTGGAGGGTGGTGCTCGTTGCGCAACATGTCGCGGGAAACTAACGCCGCTAGGGCAGAGTTATTAAGGTCGCGGATAAAAATCAATAAGAAGGGCAGGTACTTTTTACAAAACAGCGTACACTTACAGATACCATCCGAGTTGAGCATTATCATAATAAAAGCGGCTTATTTAATGACGAAGATCGAAGGCCGCGATACCGCGGCAACTTAATTCTTCTTTGTTTTAATTATAACGCGTACCGAGCACGGAACCGATTCAACTTTCTTTTATCGCTCGCGGGATCTCCTCGCGACCACGAATCGGATTGCGTCAGAGGAATCGAAATGACAATTGAATGCGTGAATGTGTGGTTGCTTGGACACGCGGTGGGGATTGGAAGTACATGCGATAGAAAGGTCCGTTTTCTATGCACGCACCATGGAGCAAAAGAAGAAGAACCGCCGATGTTAATTCGACCCCTCTTCCGCTCTACACTCTTCATTAACTATACTCCTCACCCTCCCTTTTCTTGTAGCAATTTGCATAGTCTCGTGCGAATATAATGCACTAAGATAGTCATCATTGGCTATTAATTTATAGCTCCTTACGTTCAGATCGCTTCGATAGCGTCGGAACGGCGATCACGGTGGCTGGGCGCGCTTCGAGAAGGGCATACTTGTCAATAGAAGTGGACGGGTTCCTCAGCTCGACTTTATCTAGCACAGGACGTCGCAATTCATCGCGAATTTTTTACCATTTTGTCCAGAAGTGTCTAGAATATCGTTAACCCTTTATCGCCTACTGTGACATAAACGTCATCATTTTCGAGGGTATAAATAAACTCGATACCGTAGTAAATAATTTTGAGAAATTGGAGAATTTCTCCCTAAAGGGTTAATTCCTCTCACAATCAGAAATAATCCATTCGGTAGAGCAGAGCGAAGAAAACCGCAGATGGATCGATGTGCCTATCCCTTCGTGCAGCAAAACTACGCTTCAGGATCATGGAGGTTCGGTAAATCTCGAGAGGAAGGAATTCTAGTTTTTGCTTGGAAAGGTCGGAAGACGCGGCTGGATTAAAGTAATGATTCTTACGTGTGCGAGCGATTTACGCCCGCTATATCTCCTTCTACGATGAAGAAGAGCCACTGTCGGCAGTTTGTCCCGTCTTCCGCAACACGCACTCTTTATTACCCCGTTGCCGGACGCCTCGCGCGGCGAGCACCCGCGCGATTCTCTACAAGTTCAACACATTTAGGGGGTTATCGTATTATGTCGAGTCACGAACTCGTTATAGCACGGCAAGACGGATCGGCGCTATAAAACCACTTGGTTTCAGTTTAACCAAAGGGTGCGCGATATAACTGGTTTACATTTCGCCGCCTTTCTTCTTGCTCTCCCCCCTCTCTCTCTCTCTCTCTCTCCCTTGTCCGTGGCAGGGGAAATTTTTTTCAGGAAAATCCTGCTGCCCCGAGTCTCTGTTCGCGATAGCATCGCGGCTGCAACGGGAAGACGTGGTCAAGATATCAGATTTTCTGCGAAACTTGCCGCTTGGACGAGGATGTGCAAGCCAGTTGGTTGAGATTAAAATCTGACGCGGACAACCGCGGGATTCGTGAAGTAATTAACGAGTAATTGATCGATAGCGGATGGATGTTTGAAAATTCAAATACGATCCCGTTCAATCCTGAAGAAAGGAACCGCAAAGGTAACGAAGTGCTGAGCGAAACATTGTATCGTGAACGGGGGTAGACGAAAACGCGAGGGATATCCAAGAGAGCCGGCACCACCAGCACAAGTGCGCGTCCCATCGAAACCGGCACTTTCGTCTCACGCAAATTCCAAGTTTCGCGGACAAATTGCTAGGCTGTTGGCCCGAGCGAAACAGCGCTGAGTGGCGAGTGGCGAATGGCGTGGACGAAGAGCGGCATTAAGCCGGAGGAGGAACGACTGGTCTGGGGATCCACTAACCAGTCGATCCACGTGCTCGTTATCACGGTAACGATATCGACTACGACAGCGACGTGGCTGGTGTCCGCTGGCATTCGTTGGCATTCGCTCGCGGAGGAAGATGAACGCGTGCATGTGCCGTGGCACGCTCGCGTGCGGAGACGCGAGATCGAGCGGCGCGGCGCGGCGAGCTTGGCTCGTCTGACCGGGAACGTGGGAGAGGAGAAGCGACGCTTCGCTACCAAAGCTGTAATTTCAGTTACTCGGGAGTAGGTAATGAGCAATCGACAGTCTGAATACCAATTTCGATGCGCGGTTTCTTCGTCCCTTATAAAATGGCTGGCAGGGATAGCACTGCCGCGGGCAACATGATGCATACACAGCGTTAAGCCGCGCTGTCCTAATAGGGCGACACGCGCACGGTGGAAATCCGCTGGAAAATTCAGTAGCGGGATCCTACGGAGAAGCGTGTAGCTAAATTGTCGGCGAAACTGATCGGCGCAACGATCCCGTGTCGCATCGAAAATATGCCGATGATGGACGAGCCAGCAAAAGAGGAGAGAGGATGATTTAAACGCGGCGTTTGATGGCTGCTCGGCCGCTCGGCTGTCCGACGGGAAACGTTCTCGGGGCGACTGAAATTTCTGTCCGCGGCTGGACGCTCGTGCAAGTACGACGAGGAAACCGGCTGAAACGCAATTACTGAAATTGAACGAGCCTTGATGCGAGGTTAATCAATAAGTGGCGAGTCGTCGGAGGAATGGCACGATCCGTCAGAAGGAATTTCGCATCCAGACTGGTTTCCATTTTTAACTGAACAGAGGCCCGAGATCAGGCTCGAGGGAAAATTGTTGCTTGGAGGAGGCTCGGCGAAAGATTTCAGGGAGTGTAGCAACGACTATGGATCTCGAAGCGGATGCAAGCGAAGGAACTGAAGAAGAAGATGAAGACAAAGAGGAAGAAGCAGAAGAAGAGGTGTTTCCAAGCAACGGAACGGACCACCCAGCCCCGTTACGTAAGTCTGGTGGATGATTTCGCAGGGGCCACGGAGATCCGTAGCCGAACAAAGCTGACGAACGGAATACCGATTATCGCCAGTTGAAGCGTGGTTCCGGTTAGGCTGATTCGGATCTCGTTCGCGAAACCCGTTTCTCCGTGTCGGTCGCGCATGTGACGAACGCCACGCTTCCAACTGCACTCGCACGCCGTCAGTATCTGGCCGTAAATCCTCGTGGGCGGGGCGTGAATGCGTTCGCGTTGAAGCTGTCCAAGAATAGCGTACAAAGTGTATCGAATTTGCGCGATTCACCTCCGGGCCGTTCCCTCCGTGCTCCTCTGATTACGATCCGAGTCCGCGTCTCTGCCACGAAACACTCGACGAACCCCCGCTTGGGATCGAATCGCTCGGAGATTCGACCGTGCAATCCGAGCCACCGACGAACGCGATATTAGAATTTACGAAATCTCCATCGGTTGCACGCTCCTCTACTTGCACTCCTCCCGGTCCGCCATCTTCCAAGGAATATTCCTCGGATCGTTGGCTTCTTCCGCCGCGCGGAGGATGCCCGTGGATGCCCTTGGCCAACAGGATCAACCGAAATGTATGCACCGAATTTGTCACTATAATAAAAATCGACGAGCGGAGCGATCTAACCCGAGATAAAGTTGAATTTACGGTGGCACTACGATCGCTGGAGGAAGCGGCAGCGAGACGAGATATCGACGACGGATTGAGCTCGACTGGCCGGAGCACCGGCGACGGTAAAACCCGGAAGACCCGGTCGGTTTCGTGGCGGCTCTAAAGAAGGTAAAAGTAACAGTTATGTTCATTGTCGCGCCGCCAGGCTGGGACGTTTTACGACTGTTCCCCCGGTAAAAAAAAAGCTAACGGTTCCCCGATCCTCTCCTCGCTATACAAGTCCTGTTTATTGGTTTGCGGAACACCGGAGGAGCGTATCAGGATGCCTTAGCGGGGGCTTAGTCTCTCGGAGGCAAAGTGTCCGTGTCGGAGGACGAACGTGACTTCGCGACCGTTTGCCAGTTTTATTGCGGGCCCAGGCAAATTACGACGCTGCCCGGAACTTTGGCGTCTATTCACCGAGCCCCTCTTTCAACCTTCCTTTTTTCCACCCTGCTCGTCAGCAGTCGCGCAACGCGGTAAACGTTGGATGAAGTCGCGTCAAACAGCTGCTAGCAGGGTGGTACACTTGTCCAGGCATATCGATGCATTGTTTCCTAAAGCTTTTAATATATAGGTTACAGCAGATTTAACGAGCATGCTAATCTATCGGTCGATAATTGAGAAGTTAACAAGAAAGGTACACATTCGTCTTCGGGAACGAGATTTCCTCCTCGGCTTTTCGATTTGCGTTAAAGGTAAGTAAATATGTAGCGAAGTTGGAGCGCGCCGACTGCTCCGCTCTAAAGCTAGGCTGTGTGTAATATATAATATGCGGTTAGACGCGAGACTACTTTTAACCACGGCCATAAATCAAACTACCGACTGCGCGCATTCCTAGAGAAAACCTGCTCCGGGCAGAAAAATCGCCGGCCGCGATCGAGATCTAGCCGCTTCTAATGAATGTTCGTTCGTCTTGCAAAACAAGAAACACTGTCGATTATATTTCTGACCGTGGACTTCCGTCCAGGCGACCCTCCATCGGGCGCAGCTTCTGCTGCGAGCGTTGCAACTAGAACGTGACAGAGAAAACCTATTCTGAGCTAATTAACAGCCGCAAGAAAAGTCTGATGTAGTCTTGGAAAGCAGGTATTCTCCGAATAAAAGAACGATGATAGAAAGAAGCGTAATTTGTGTGTTTTACCACGACGAAGCAATGACTAATTATAAGATACATCCTCAAACGAGCACACACTTTTACATCGGCGAAGGTTGAACGAACTTGTTCCCATCGAGCTTTTACACGAAGCTTTTTAATAAGTTCGAATTTAACGAGCAGATAAAGTATTCTTTGATTCGAGGTAAGAGCGGTGTAAGGGCCTCTGCATACGACTTTGAGGGCCTGTCGGACGTTCCGAGCCTTGGGCTACGGTCCAATTAGCCCATATATAGATCCCCACCACTCGGGTAAAAGGGAATCGAGCAGGCTCGTGTTTGATCGATTCCCCCCGCGATTTGCATTGGCCCGTTGCATTTACCCGATTCCCTTCGATCCTCAGATCCCCAGATGACGAAACGTAGACGCGCGGTGGGTACCCGGGGTCTTCAAGGCGTATGGCTATTATTACGGACGACGTTACGTGGAATCAGAAGCGGGGCTCGCCATTTCTCGCGTCTGCACGCGCCGTCCTATTACAAAGTGCTCAAGGTCCCGCTGAACAATCCGCGTTTACCGTCGAGTTACGGACGGGAAAACGATACGGCGGCGCGGGGAAGAGAGGGGCGGAAAATGAGAAGCCGAAGAAGGGGAGAGAAAAAGGGAATAATCGCGGCTGGCCGAGAGAGCGACGCACTGTTACACGGTAGCCGTAAATTTCTCGAGCTAATGGTGCACAACAAACGCTTGTCCGTACCTAAGCTCGTAATGTCCGTTCACGCCGGCCTAATATCGTTCCCGGCGTTTAATAAATATGTCGCGGAGGTAATACGTCATAACTTTTCCGCGGGTCGCGATCTCGTGCACGAGTGCACTCGCGCACGCGCGCGCTTCGTCGCCCACCCACACACGAGTAGAGGGACCAACGAACGAGCACGCGACGAGAAGAACACACGGGTAAAGTGTTCATACGTGTAATGCCGCGATGCGTTACGTTGATATTCGTCCAACAGTCACCCCCGCGTAATGTCGCAGAGTTAACCGAGACTCTTAATCGCGCTGGATAATGTTGTCTCCGCTCTCCTCTCTTTCTTTCCTTCCCCTCCTCATTTCTTCGCTGTCGATTCGCGTACGGTGTAGACACCGCATACCGATAAAGCGAACGCGTAGCCGTGCGCGCGCGCACGTGACGAATGCGTAATTTCGCCACGGACGAATGATCGTCGTACGCTTTTAGTGACACGAAAACGGCTACCAAGATTAGAACTCCCACTCTGGCCGCCATATACGTCGTGTTATAAAGTATTTATTGAGCGCGAGTGCAGTCGATGTCGCGGTGATTCATGCACCTGGTATTCAGTGGCGCTTCGAGAAAAATAAATTCGAATTTCGTCCACCCGTCGAGAGACTTCTCGCGCGTTTCGCGGCTGCAATAGAGGAGGTATTTCAGAAGATTTGGGTGATATTCTATTAGGTGTCTATTCTTTTCTTTATTACGTGATAATAACTGCAGTGATTCAGCCGCAGCGAAAGCCATCATCTCTACGCTGCCTTTACGCAATCTTCTCAAGATATGGAAAATAATTTGGAAAGTTAGGAAAACTGAAACCTTATCGACGGATTTCCATTAAACTCGTTGAAGGGTAGAAGAAGAATCTGCTGAACCTGAGCATTCCGAGAAAGGGGAGGGGGCCAAAAGTGGTAGTTGTCCCCTCTGGTTTTAGAGAAAAAATCGGTTAATTTTAAAGACTGACCGTTATTAATTTTAAATTAAAATTTTTTAAATTCAGGTTTTCAATTTTGAATGAAATTGGCACTACAAAATGGGTTAACAAAAGCAAAAGGGTTACTCCACAGGTACCGCGTATTTCATGATCCGATTCGTCGATGTCATCATCAGGGTTGTTTTTTCATTACCTACTACATTTTTCTTTACCGTCACCCCAGAGTTGTCCTCCCCTAAAAAAAAGTCTGCGGACGCCCTTGCTGCTGAATGTTGCTACTATTAACAACGCGTTCTTCGAACGCGATTAATATGCCCGGCAGGTAATAACGGTTGTACGGGCTCGCGGATGATAACGCTGTCCGAGAGTCATTTATGCGCGTCCGTTTAAAAACGCGAGATAGAATCGTACATCATCTGGCGTACGACGGGAAAGAGGCGGTGAAATTAAGAAATTTCCGTTGAGTCGCGCGACGATCAAGCGATTATTTTAAAAGGTCAAGGGGCTTCAGGTGGATAAATTATGTTCGTCGTCCATTCCCACCCGCGTCGGCGGTCAATAGCCACGAAATAAATGGGTGCGCAAACGTTTCGATTTCGTTGCCGTATAAAGCTGACTTATACGCGCGCGAATAACAACTTCTGCGCGTGAAATCGAACGAGACGAGGCAGAAAAGAACCGCGACGAGAGTCGCGCGGGTATAAATATTAATCGCGCGGAGAAACGCGCCCCGTCGTTGTCCCACGGCGAGTATGCAAACAAAGCGACGATTAACAGGTAACCGCCTGTAACGAAGAGGAAAAGGATGATTGAAATGCGCATGCGATCGATCGATATCTCCGATGCCCCGAGAGTAGGCCCCGAACAAAGTTGCGCCTTTCTGAGAAGACAATACCGATCGCTCTCAATATTCCCAAATACCACATCGTGCGATCCGTAATCGTCCTGCACCATCAATTTTCTTCGCCCTCTTGCCGACATAATGCTTGTTCCCAAGCACCAAGTGTGCAATCTTAGGGTGACTTTTGATGCCTCGTGCTCTTTTGCTAGCGTTTTGTAGGTATGCAAATCCTCTGGCGTTGCAGACGATCCTCTTGTCTTCGCTCCAAGCCAAACACCGTTCTTTGCTCGAAGCAGAAACTTCATACAATCGCTGTTCTGTCAAATTATTTATTATTTTACGCAACCACGTTAATGTCCCTTCTATGACTAATAAACTACCCATGTCAGCTGTAGATATATCTCTTCATGATACTCCTCGGTGTCTCGTAAAATTCTAATTTCCCTAATAGCTCAGTTTTAGGTGCCCATTTCCCACCATGTTCTAGATCGTTATATGCTTCCCCTTCTCATTACATTTGCCCCAATTCCAGCCCTTTTTAGTTCACATTGTATCGTATCGTAATCGATTGCAGTGGTCTTGTTTGTAAAGCAGCAGATAGACGGAGAATCGACGCGTCATCCCATCAGCGTCTCGTTTCTCGCACGGCCGATAAAGTGTATCGGTGTCACTGGCAATTAGCTGCCGCTCGATATTCATAACGTTTTTACGGCGGTGCCGTGGAATCGGCCGAACCTGACTGGAATGAAGGAGAAGGAGAAGAAGAAGGAGAAGGACAGTAGCGCAAAAGCATTGTGGTGAGGTCGCAGTTAGGGTGGCAGGTGCTGTAGGTAATGGCCGGCCCATCTCCAGGCAGACGGGGATAGCTGTGGGCAGGTTCGCCTCGCGCAAAAACTGTTGCGTGAGTTACGGAACGTCCGAGTCTATTTGCGGTATCAAACGTCTCCCGATCGGGTCGCTGCGTATTTAATTGAATGAACGAGACGACGCGCGGCGCGTCACGCAGATGGCGCCAGAACGTGGCGAAGAACTCGGTGGCCCGGTGGATGCGAAGAAACGGGTCGAATATTCTTTGCCGCGAGAGGTACGCTGCCTCTCCTTTCTCCCCGGCCCGAGGTTGATGGAAACGGTGCGATACGAGCTCGATGCGCAGACCGTCATCGATTTCAACGAGTTCCACGTACGAGGAACGTCGGGGCATCGCGTCGAATCCGTAAGTATCGCGGCGATGGAAGATCGATGGAAAGAAGAAACGTTTAGCCAAGCGACGGGGATTGTTGGTTTTATCGTGAGACCAGGCCAGCGACGGGAACGTGTCTCCTGATAAATATTTAATGGCGTTTAATTAAATAGCATCCGCGTATCATCGAGCCCGTTCCGTTTCACGGCATCGGGAATCGTGGTCGCCTTTAACGGGCCTCCGATTCCTCTTTTTCCCCGCGGCTATTTTATTTCATGGGTATCGCTGCGGCAGAGGAGAGCGCCCAGATATACGAGCTACATCTTCATCTCGAAGCGAGCGGCAAGAGTATTCCGCAAAAACGTGAGCAGGAACACTTCTCGATTCAATTATTTTGCCATGTAGCCATCGTTCCTCCCGGCCACAGGTATACATATCCTTTGTCTGCCGGTCTGTAGTCGTTCCGATCGTCGAGCACCTAAACACGTTCTTCGTGCCTACGAAGCGCGGCCGATCCAAAGTATGCATTATCTCAGCCCGGAGCAGCGAAATGGCAGTCAGTCTACTATGTAGACCCAGCAAGAAGCCGAACCAATCAAACGCAAGGCTCGCAGCGGCGTCTCTGCTGTCAGATCTCCGGATCACCACCGGAGCCAACTTCCTCCTCGATTTACACCCTTCTTCAAAGCCGGTAGCCTTCGCCACGGTTCCTTCATTTTCAATCCACCATCTTCCATCGAGAAGAATCATCTCAGAATTGGTGCGTAATTGATAAATAGCCGCTAACGACGATGCTACGCGGTGAGAGGATCAATCGTGGCCGCGGGGGCGATAACTCCTCCCGCATGAAATTTGCAAAACAGCGAGATAGCGTAGGGGCCGTGGTCGGTGTGCAAAGGCGAGCCAGCGCGCGGCTCGTACATGCGAACAGCTCGTCCATCAAATTGAGAACCCTGGTAGGCAGGCAGCCGCTACGCTGCCGGCTCAACGTGCGATCACCGCCTGCCCATAGCTTGCGCGCGCGTTACGCGCCCGCTCACGTTCCTCCGCTTCTTTTCCACCTCCACGCAACTCGATTCGTTGCCACGAATAAACCATCGCTATTGTTCACTGCCGCTAACAAGCCGGCGGCTCGATAGAGACACTCTTCGTCGTTGACATCGCCACCGATTCATTTGTTTCTCCACGGTACACGTGTAAGCTACACACGGGCATCCTTCGCTCGATCCCTAGCATCAAGATACCTACCGGCTCGACCGCGCTAATATCGCTCCGTTTATCTTGTAATCGACCATCCGTTGTCGTCGTGTTCCCGTCATGCTGGAAACGCAGCCTTTCCCCTGCGAAGGGTTCACCCATTTTAATGATTCACCTTGTCCCTAGGAGTAGCACCAGTGTCCCTACTCGTCCCTCGTGGTCTTGTTACTCCGCTCGCGAGTAGTATTTTTCAACGCCGTCTGCCGTCTTCCAGGTAAACGCGGTAATCGATGCGAGAAGCATTTTTACGTGTCACGGTAAGTGGTGGATGTAATGTTTAGCGGTAACTAGTAGCAAAGATCGTATCCAATGCCAGTTGCAATTATTTTCGCAGACGGGGCGCTCAATGGCGGCTGTTACCAATCGCGTGAAATAACATTTACGCCGTGTTTACGCGAGCGGCGTGGCCGTTTGTCGGGTAGAAAAACGTGAGACAGGATGTAAGTGATTCCCTCGATCAGAAATTACACTTTCATGCGGCGAATCCCCCAACACCCGTGATTAGTACCTCCAAGGTTTTCGCGTTATAACGCGGCACGAAAGTATAAAAATTGATTAACGATATACACTCGCGGTGGTGCGCGGCGAAATTATGCGGCCGAGGGATCATGCAAATTGCGGACATCCCGATACATTTTGATCGATGTTTACAATTACTTTTAATGACACAGTCCTACGGCATTTTGTCTCACTGTAAAGGCCTCCGCGCGCCGTCCTTCTTCCCCAATTACCCGACTGCCTTGACTCTCGATTAACGAGGGTTAATTGAAAATCAATCAGCGAAACGTGGCACGTCAAAACCCTAGGTAACTTGCTTAAATGATAACCTACAAAATGTGGTACAATTCTGAGACACCCTTGTTTCATTAAACACACAAAAATGCCCTCATTGTACGCCCTCCCCTCGTTTATAATGTCTCGTTAGGTCTGCACGGATGGATTCGTGACGAAAAAGGGGACGTTTCCAGGGCATATTTGAGGAACCTGGCGGTGGACGGTGGGAGGAATTCGATGAAATGCAAAGGGTCGTGTAATTTCCAGAGACCCGAATGTTTTTCGAGCGAGCAGTACGCAGAAGCGGCGGGCGTGGAGAAGGGAAAAGGGCGTAGTAAGTCATACGGAGAGGCTCGTACGTCATCCTCCATCCGGGCCAACGGAGCAACACATGGAAAGGGCCTGCGGAGCCTCCATGCACCATCAACGCACCTACCTATACTTGGGTCGCCTCTTTAGGTCGCGTCGCGGTTGTGTTGGGCGCTCCAACACACGCAACCCCTGCACACATGGCTCTCTCGTACACCTCTAGAGGTAGAAGAGGCCGAACCACTTGGTCACGGGCGTGCAGCACGCACGCCTATATTCGACGCAACTCCACGATCCGATCTTTTCAATTTTCCGATTGTAAATTAGCCCCTTAAGCGGTCCGCGAAAAAAACGTCACCGGGGATTTTGCAGAAATGGCACCGCCGGATACTGGGGGGGTCAGACATCAAGATGGAAAGTTCTCTCGGCCATGTTCGTCAGCCATTGAGGTACGCTTCACGGGACCCAGTGCACCTTGGGTTGCGCTGGTCCGCTCTACCTACTGATCGATGAATATTTTTCAGAATTCGATCGACTGTGAAAGCCGGAAAGAGAGAAAAAATGGCCGACGAGGGGAAAGCTGTGGCCGGAATGTCGGGAGAATGAAGTGAGTATACGTACGATTTACGGGGAACTCAGTTCCTTGAACGGTTGCCGGTAATTAGAAACACGCGTGAAAGGGATCGGTAAAAACGCCGGCCCATAAATGATTTGTACAATGAACTTGCCCGTGTTTCTGTTCCAGCGAAATCCATTTCTACCGCACACGAAGAGGGAGAGGCGCGGGCTCGAGCGCGCGGAACGATCTTGGTCGATACACACGAAGATATGTGCCCTGTATTACCGACGAGGCTCGCAGCGACGATAGCAGTAAGCGTGGAGGCACATAAGGGGGAGGGGTAAACGAGCCGAGCCACGATTTCGTCGTCGTAAACGTCAACGTTACGGTTACAGCGTTGTTCCTAGCTGGTTTATATTGAACGAGGTTGCTCCCCGAGGTACGTAACACCTACTGGCAACCGTCGTATCGTCGAGCACCACCATACTCGTTTCCAACTCGAGACGGAGGGAGAGAGAAAGAGAGAGAGAGAGGGAGAGAGAAAGAGAATGTGTGTGGCGGGAGGGACCACGTGGCTTTTACGCGGGAACCTCCTCGCCGCTTCGCCACCAAGAGAGTTCAAGGTTTGTTAGCTCTATCCTTTCGTACACACCGAGCGTCGTGGCTAGACAAGCCGCTCAATAAAGATCCCCATAACGATGCTATATCGACACGCTTAAATAGAAAAAGGAACGTCATTAAGATTCCATCACGTACCGCGGATTTCTCCAATCAATTTCGGAATGGTTCTCATTTCGGTAGGAGATTGATTTTTTTTTTTTTTTTTTTTTTTTTTAAAGAAAACGATCTTTTGATTTTCCAACAATTTGATCGTGAAATATACTTTTTGAACAGTAATTTTTAAAATCATAGGGTTTAAAGATGTGATATTTTTCTCACACTGTATTACTACTTAAATTGTTGAATAACACGAGAGAAGAATTACTTAGCGTTGAAAGAAGAGCGTTCGGGAAACGAGGCACTTCAGCGAGGGATAAATGAACCACGGGGTGTACAGATAGTATTCGAAGCCCCGTCTTCACGCCCTCTAATTACCCCATAGACGCGGCGGACCCTTCAATGAGGGGCCATAAATTTCGGTCGCATTTGAAAACAGCCACCGAAAGTGATACGGCACGACGGAAAAGCCTATTGTCGGGCCGGGCGATGCGTCTTGAAAATTACCCGCAGGCACAGAAACGCGCCCGATAAAGTTAACTTCAACCGTTCAATCATCCGCCTCGACAATCTTGCCGCCCGGCGGCATTAGCTCCTCGCCCGATGTTATCAACGTAAATGTTGTCTGTCTAAATAAAATTGGCCGTATCTGGAACGATTCATTACACACACTCGATAGCGTTATATTGCTTCATTACCGTGACATTAACGCCGGCGACATTTACATGAGAAAACGGTGGCGATACGGACGCTCCGCGGACGCCGTAAATCACCAATGAATTTCAACCGCGTGTTCCCTTTGATGTTTATCACGGCAATGATACAAATGCATTCCGCGTAATCGAGTTCCTCGCGCCGCGCGGCGGATCACGCGTACACGCGCGAGCGCGTATCCCACCGTCAATGCGTCTCGAGATCGTGTTCCCGTGACACCGATCCGCAGTAAAACCGAGTTAATGATACCCGTGTCTATCGCCCCTCTGATTTGTGCGATTTGGCCGGCATAATCGGCTCGCCGATCACTTATTGCACACTTTCGACAGGCGTTTACGCGAATACCGTTAGGGGCGCGATAAATCATGGCTCGGGTACGCGGCGTCTCGTGTGGCATAATCCAGTTCATTATTCTCGACCGTCAGGTGAAAAATCGGTACAGCGAGGAGGACAACGAAAGACCGGAGCAGGTATTTCGCCTACGACTTCAACGTTTGCAATGGAAACTATATGAGGTGACACGAAGAAGAAGATATGTTGTACAACTAGAATGGAGGTGATTAAAAAATAAATGGAAAATAATCGGCCTTGACAACAGGTTGATTGGATTAACCCTCTAGGTGCAGACGCCTGCCTTAAGGCGGGCACCTGTTTAATCCAAGGGTTGGGAATTCTCATTTGCCAGCCCTAAAAGTAGTGCTACAGTGCATATATTGGTCTAAGAAACATGTCAATCTGAGTTTTCAATTTGACAGAAATCTAGTTTGAAGTGCATTTTTGAGCTACGCACGCTGCGAAAATTATTATTATTATTATTTTTTCCTCCAGATTGAAAACAGACATTGGATTTGGTATTTTCATCCCCAAATTAGAGTAGTCTAATTTTTCCAACTGAATTAAAAATCTATGCACTAGAGGGTTAATCCCTACACGAGGGAAAAGTCTATGTTTCGTTGAACGTTGAAGTACAGTGAACTTGTTGACGCCCGAAACCTTGGTAAATCCCTGTTCATCATAGGTCCGGGCCAGGTGTTTTTACGACGCACGCGACACGAGGATAGTAATGCTGTCTGGACGGTCGTCGATCGGCTCTCTAGGCGCGCGGGACGATAAAGCCAAATTGTTTATTATAGGCAGCCGCGGCAACGGACGCCGCGCCTCGCCGCGCCGGTAGACGTTTGATGGCTCTATATTTACCCGCGGAGACTTTAATCTACGATGAAATAATCCATAATCCTGTATCAATAAATTTTCCTACGCGCGCGCGTATCGCTTGTGCCGGCAACGCCGAGCGGAGCACTTGCCGAGGCGAGCCGCGAAATGAGTCAACGACTCTCGATCCGCGGAGAGCGCATAGAGAACCTGTTCCAACGCCACAGTGCAAGCCGATCAATTGCCTTTTCCCATTCCTACGAGTCCACCTACGATCACCGCATTCCGCCGCGTCGTCTCGCCACCATTTGCGAACTCATAATCGGACGATTACATCTTCCGTTTCTCTAATAAACACCGGGGAAACCACTTTCCCCCCGACTCGCCGCGAACACCAGTGCCGGGACCACTCATCCGCTATAAATCTGTTTCAGTTATTGAATGGAAGAGGCCGGCAGGATCCTGATTCAGGGATACGCCAGCGGGACCGACGCGAGTTCGCTTCGCCCCGGTATCCCTGAGCTGGCGTTAGATGAAACAGGAACGCCATCGGCACCCATATGAATATTAAACTCCCCCTCTGCCCGTGGCGGGACTTGGTATTTATAGAAGACGTAAAGAATATAAGGTTCGTTCAATAAAATCCCGTTTCCTGTCTTCTGAATAAGCACGCGCCTACGTCACGAAAGCTCATAAAATAATCCCCGTACACCTTTGTATGCATAAAGAGAGAGGAACAGGCGCTGGACCAACGGGAAGAAAAAATCCAGGCGGACCTTAAACCGGACCGAAGGGCGCGAGTAGGAGGCTAGAGAAGGAAGAAGCCCCGGAGCGGAGCAGAGAGAGAGAGAAGGAGAGAGAGAGTGAAACGGGACGGGGAGGAAAAAGGAAGGATCCAAGAGGCAAGACGAACAGTCCGAGGCACAGCTGAGTCGGTAGAGAAGAGGCGTCGACCAAAAAGTGAGATAGAGCTCTCTCTCTCTCTCTTTCTCTCTTGAGGAGAGGCCTCGGTGATTATATATCTGCCTACGACTAAGCGAGAGGGCTACCAGGGAGCCTCCACGCCGAGAGGGACAAAGACATCGCTAGAAACAGCTGACTACCGGAATTCGGGGTTCCGGAGGGGTGAGTACGACGAGGAAGGCACTTGAACCCCAATTGGACGAGGGCCTCCCCATTATACTCGACGTACCCAACGATTTTACACGCACTTGACTCCATTCTACCTATCCACCAGACGTAACTTTATCGCGCTCCACAACCGATTTTCCACGATCTGACGCTCTCAACGTACAGAGAGGCGTAAACTCTGGATATACGCAACGTACGTTCGCACGGGATGATACAGTTGTCGATCAAGGCGGTTCGGTTCTGGATTTTTCTGTTTCATCAGATACCTCTTCTATTCGGTTCAGAATATATTCTGAATAATAATTAAACGCGAATTATTTCGTGGCAATTTAGTTAATCATCCCCCGGTTAGTTTATCGAGAAATAAAAGTGGGTTGGAGGTGACAAGTAACTAGGGCTGGGACTATTCGAATAATTTAATATTCGAATATTTGCTATGAATAAACTTCGAATAGGGTAAAGACACCAGTAGTCGACCATGTATCAGTAGTCGACCACTCTCCGAAAAACATGAAAAATAAGGTTTTTAGAAGTGACAATCTTTTGAACAAAGTGCAGTTCTCTAACTGTACTTTAACTGCACTTTGTTCAAAAGATCGTCACTTCTAAAAATCTTATTTTTCATGTTTTTCATGTATTTAAAAATAAGGTTTTTGGAATTGACGATCTTTTGAAGAGAGTGCAGTTGGAGTGCAGTTAGAGAACTGCACTTTGTTCAAAAGATCGTCACTTCTAAAAACCTTATTTTTCATGTTTTTCGGAGAGTGGTCGACTACTGATACATGGTCGACTACTGGTGTCTTCACCCTATTTGAGTATTCGAATACATCATGGTGAGTCAAAATTAGCTTACAAGATTTTACCCTGACAAATGAACCTAAAGAACTTGATTTATAATTCTCACCATATTATTCGAATACATCAGTATTCGAATACTTAAATATTCGAATAGTATTCAAATACTTAAACATTCGAATTGTATTCAAATACTTAAATATTCGAATAGTATTCAAATACTTAAATATTCGAATAGTATTCAAATACTTAAATATTCGAAAAGTATTCAAATACTTGGATATTCGAATAGTATTCAAATACTTGAATATTCGAATTATATTCGCCAAATAATTGAGCAACTGAAGTATTCGAATATTCGAATACCGAAAAGTTCGACAAATAGTCCCAGCCCTACAAGTAACTCGTTCTCCATTGCTCAAAAAAACAAAGGGTATTCAGAAAGCATAAAAGAACTTATCCCAAGATTGTGACGCTTTCGAGCATTCTCACTGCATCAGAAAGATCATTCGACTAGCCTGTCCAGCAGACTCTCTTTTCTTCTCAAGTAGTTGCAACAGATACGCCCTTTATATCCCGCCAAATACTATCGGATACCTCCCGAACCTCGAAAAGGTCCTCGGAACAATTGGCCGTAAAAAAGTGGTCCTTAGAAAACAGACAAGGGACAGAATTCCACAAAGAACTTTCCCCGATACCTAACAACTACTTTTTCAGCTTCGAACGTCCCACGAGGTGGGAGTACAGAGGTCGCCACGCGAAGCTGAGGACTCGGCGTCGATGGAGGAAGCAGGACAGATTCGTTTTGCCCAAGACGATGCCTCACGACTCGAAAATAGAGGCGGTGTTTTATTTTTTAACGTCGGCTGAGCATACGCCTCTCTCCGAAGAGGCGCGCGCATATTAATGATAACTCGAGGTGTCACTTTGCACGTCGCTTTCACACGGCTGGGTTAGTTATTACCAACCCCCGTTCGCCGGCGAGCGCGCAGAGTGCATTCATTCGCGCAGAAGGCAACGGAATATTTTTAGTTCGCTGGAGACTATAAATCCGTTATCTCTCGGCTACGGCCGGTGACGGATACGTCGTAATTCAATCGACAGCACAAATAGACTCGGACGAGAGAAAAAAAAACGAGAACGAGGATTACAACCAGTTTCGACGTAACGCAACGTCAACTTACATTCGACGATCGTATACCAGCCGTGTCTTCCATTTTTCAGCGCGAAACCAGGGGAGTGAATGATTTGTTTTGGATCGTCCTGGCGCGAAAGCGCCCGGAGGCCGTACAGTTTCGTTGTTAAATCCCATCCGTTTCCCGTTAAATACAATGAGACTGGTAGCAAGCCGAGCGAAAGTATACAAGTCGGGTGGAGTAAAACAAACGCGTCCGAGCCGCGTCTTCCACGTAACTCGAGCATTGACCGTGAAACGGTGATGCACGATTTAAGCCTGGCCGTAGTCGGCCCGGGTAAACTCGATCCACCACGCCTTTCCCGACCACGTGGCCTTACTCTACCGACTCCGATCTCCCCCTAAGCACTCGTGTCGCTTCTATATTTCATCACGGCTGTTATGATAATCGTAGCGCGCGGCAAGCCAGAGAGTGTGAGGGAGAGAGAGAGAGAGAGAGGGGCGGGGAGAGAGGCGAGCGAGCGAGGGAGACAGACGGAAAACAGACAGCACGAGACAAAGACAGAAGGATGTTATGAATGGTAAGCTCACTCACCTGCTATAGCCATCCAGGGGTAGAAGGTATGGTTGGCGGTGGGTTGCTGGTGTAGTTGCGTGGCAACCGGTTGGCTCGCGGACGAGTTCAGACTGCAGGTGTTCCAGGACGACGTGAGGGACCTCGAGGAGCTGTTGTTGCCAGGACTCGAGGCCGGGTCGCCGCCTACGAGGCCGCCGTAGCTGCCGACCCTCGTGCCTTCCGGGGTGCACGCGGAAGGACGAACCACCGAATTGCTCTGACTGGTCGCCCCCGAGGTCGCTGACTGCCAAACGTCCTTGACGGCCGCGGCTGCCATCACCGCCGCGTAACCATTCTGATGGGCCGCTCCTTGGTCCTGTTGCTTGCAGTCCTTAGTGGCGGTGGCTGAGTACGAGGAGGTGGTGTGTCCGGTTGCCTCCGGTGTCGTCGAGTAGAGCTTGCAAGCCGTCGCGACGCTGGCGTCGTAAGGCGAGTCCTGGGGTGGCCTCGTGTTAGTGCCTCCGCCCGGATGAATGCCCAGCGAAGACGAGGTGTGATGATGATGCTGCGTAGACGCGTACGGCGACATTCCCAGACCAAGGGGAAAGCTTCTGTAGGCTGCGGCTGTCGCCGGATCGTGATGTTGACTGGCGGCGCCCGTCTGGTGGTGGTGGCTCCCGTAGAAGCCACCCGCAGTCTGCTCGAAATACGAGTTCATTATCCCGGGTATTTTGGATCACTTGCACTGAAACACCGCCACTCCAGAGAGAAAACAACTGGCGAGGGAGGAGGCAACCACCACACCTCCAACAGTGACAGTCGACCAATCGACCGACTGACTTGACTTGTCTGTTCGTCGCTTATGGATAAAGAGTAAAAGCACACGCGATCGAGCGTACTGGGCAAGATTAGTCCGATTTATCTCGAGTCAGTTCCGTTCCACGAGCTGATCGTCCCGGAGTCGGGTTGGTTCGCGCCAAAAGGCGAGAGGTAGGCGCGTGGTGTCGCGTCGTGAACCAATACGCCGTTTGACGCGTTTGGCGACAGGTGACAGCGTTGACGAGGGGCCAGTGAACGGGCATTAAACCGCTTTTAAGAGGTCATAAAAGTCATCGGTAGGTTTGGGTAGGTAGGTAGGTCTGTAGGTAGGTAAAGGGAGGCGGCGGTTGCAGCCAGAGTGTCAATGTCAGTAGGCCGTAGGAGTGTAATTGAGAATGGGACTCATGGCAGCGGCGGGGGCTGACTTTTATGGGTTTGTTATGGTTACCGCTACCGGCGACAGCGTGAACCGGCGTGGCGGTAGTCTATAGGTGGTGGAAAACAGGCGATGATCGTTAAACCGTTACGACGCAATAAACCGGGGTAATAAGACGGGCTATAAAACTGGCTGGTGTGGGTCTCTGTACCGCGTGCGCGCCCGTCGACGGCACGCGACGATCTCTCCCTCGCGAACACCTCTATTCTCCTTCTCCTCTATTTCTCTCTATCCGTTTCGAAAAAATGTACGTATGATATTTGTGTGATCGGTCAGGCCCGGGGCCCCGTGCGCCTCGCACAGTCGGCAAATCGATCTCTCTAAATGGGGGCGAAAAAGCAACCGCTGACTCTTGTGTCCGCACTGCACACTAGCACTAGTCGAAATGTGACGACTTCGCTGATGACTGTGAGCGGTTCGGTACGAGGCGACGTACCGAAGGGGATCGTAACGAACCACGGTATGCCAGTGCGGTGGTCCACGGCACACTACCGCTTTTCTCGCGCCCCGTGTACCGCCACTCTGTACCGTCCTCTGTCTCTTGCCCGCTCCTTCGCCTCCGCTCCTCTCTCTCTTTCACCATCGGTTCCCGTCTTCCTTCCACCACTGTTCCAGCTCTCGCTTCCACGCTCGCACGCTCGCACGCCCGCCAGCCCTCCTTTCTCCTCTTTCTCTTTTCCTCCAGCGTTCCCTCTCCTCGTCTACTCCGCGATCCGCTCCTGCTCTCGCTCGTGCGCGCACACTCTTCCACGCGATGTACTCTACGTATGCCGACGAGGATCGCGGCACCACTGGCTTTTCCTCCTTGTCTCCTTCACGCGACGTCCCCCTCTCCGATACGATAACCGATTTCTCTCGCTTCCTCCGTCCGAGCTGGCTCGTCCCCTCCCCCGCATACGACGCCCCACCAGGCGAGCTCTCTCACCCTCTCGTTCCGTCTCGCTCCACCTCTCGGCCGCGGGACGGGGACGAGTCTCGTTCTCTACCTTTCGCTCCGCGTCGCGCCAAGCCGAGCAGAGCTCTCTTCTCTCTTTCTTCCTCGCGATTAGACTTCCCAGCGCCCCCTGTTGAGCGGTCGAGTAACCCGATGACGTGCCGCGAGATTAAATTCGCGCTTGCTGCCCCGAGTCTCAACGTTCGAGGCGACCGGAGCAGATAAGACGCTCAGGACGGGACTCGAGGAGCAGGGTGGAAAAAATCGAAGGACGGAAAAAGAAAGGCTCGAAAGGAACGGGAGACGGACCGGAGAATCGAAAAGAGACGAAAGCGCGCTTGTCGGGGAGCAAGGGTTCAAGACGCGGCGAAGAAACGACTAGGGAGAGAGAGAGAAGGAAAAACGAGGAGGAGAAGCGACAGAGAGAGAGAGAAAGAAAGAGAGAGAGAGAGAAACACGCGGAATTGTGGCAGCTAAGAGGGAGACGAGAAGTACGAGGCCGCGTCTCGTCCACGGAACGGAGCAGAGGGGGGAAGAAAACAGGGTGCCAAGGGAGGAGGTTATGCTTAAGGACCAATCAGAATTGAATTCGTCACGAGTACCGCGCCGGCACAGCACGAAAATTCCTACGCCATGTGAAAGTAGTTCCAAGTCGGAACGACGCCCATGACCGGCTAGGCGCCGCCCCGCGTTTCCCCCACCAAGCGGGAACGCGCGAGCAGCCGCGGATACAGACACGTCGGCCGTCGTCGTGCGGTAGAGCGAAAGCTGCACGCTACACGCGCGTCACGCAACGCTACCCACTGCCCTCGCCCCTCCGATACCCAGCCACTCGTGGGCATACGTGCACCGCCACCTCTGAGTTTCGCCGCGAACTAACGCTGCCAGATCCATTCAGACGTTCAAACGACCAACATCAACGAGGCACCTTGCGATTATCGTTATTGGCGAAAGCGGTTTCGCGAATTGACTCTTATGCGCGATCGTTTGATCGACAAGCGGCGAAAAGAGAGAGCGAGGGAAGGAGAAAGACAGAGAAGGATCGTAGAAACGCATACGGCGGAAACAAACGTTCCGTGCACACGGATGATTCCATCGATTCAGGTCGAACCGGTCCAATGTGCCACGAGCCTGTTCGTGGCTTTCGATGACGGCGCGAACGGGAGCACGGGACCGGGAACGTTATCATAAACGTCTTTTACGAGATGCTCGGGCGTTTTACGAACCAATTAGACTACGGCCGGCACAATTAAAACGCCGTAAAAGTGGGCCTCCTCTCTGTCGTGAGGAGAGCGAGCGGCCGAGGCGGCGTGGCGCGCGCCGCACCGCTATAGGGAATGTTTATTGGGATGTAAATGTCGCTGGATTATCGCCCCCGCGGTTCGCACCTCGTAAATTATTCCGTAACGAGCCGAGTAATGCCCATCATAAGCTGCTCTCAGGGGCCGGACCCGGACTATTTGCTCGTTCACTTTCGCCATTACGAATGTTTAGGATATAACCCACCTACTTAGCGCCCGCCTCGAAAAAAACGCTCCCAACGTCTGCGTCTTGCGTGCCGCTACCTTTTACGACCTATTATTCAAACGTCGTTCGTCCACGTTCTGTAAGTACCTACAATCACTAAGTTCCACACTTTCTATTGCTCGTTAAGGTAACAATGATCATTCTTTGAAATCACATTTGCGGGTCATTTTCTGTCTTCGAAACTTATTCTGTATAATTGTTGCTCGTTCTGATACTGCAAAATGGACTTGCCATCACTGAGTTTGTAGTTGAATACAATGTAATAGAAGAGAGTGAAGAATAAGGTAGTGGTGTGAAAAATGTTTAAAAAATGGGCGATATATAATTGTTAAACATTGACCACCACTGCGCGCGTATCTCTCGCGACGCAACTGTTAGTATTTCGAGCAGTGCTTCGCGGTTCATCGAGAACAGTCGTGAAACGTCCGGATTGATAGAGCCCCCTGATGAAGAGACTTGATGCAGTTTTCGCTTTTGTGGGACTCCGACAGGTGGCAGGCCGTTTGCTTGAAAATCATGACGGCAATAAACCCCGGCTTTATGACCACTTGAACAGAATCGTAAAAGTCAGGGCCTTTAAGCTTATAGCATGGTAGGACGCGTGTCGAATATGGTGGGGGCGTGAAGAGAGCCACGCCATAACGTCGAAGAAGGGGGAAGAGTGTCAGGGGCTGTGTGGGTAGCCAAAATGGGCCTAAATGCCCCTTTTAAAACGCCATTGAAGATAGCCGGGCAACCACTAAAAGGGGTTTATTTAATGACCGCGCTTGTTCTCACAGAACCGGACACTCCGCGGCTACTGACGACAGTTACCTGATGGCTTCATGATTATTACAAGTTTTTTCATCTCCCCTTCCTGGCGCCGTTCCCTTCAACCTACTGTCCACCTGCGTTCTAAGCGCTCGCGTTCGATGCTGGTCCCGTAGAAAGGCAACCGGGACATCTTGAACGTTGCCCGGCAACTTCGCCGCAGTGACAGGGGACCCAACAAGATAAATCAGCTTCCGACGTTGTTTTTACCGGGCGCGAATAACGTTCGTGCATGCCCGTCGTTTCAGACGAAGCGGAACAGCGTTGGTTAATTTTCGTGGTCCCAAATATCGGCGACGATAAATCTAACCGCATATCGGCGAATATCATCGAGGGGAGCGATCTTACCCCGGCCGAAAACGGATGATGGACATTCTCCTTATGGATTTCAAACAAAACCAAAGAGTGAAGAACGGACATTCAAAGGTGGAGGGAGGTATTAGAGGGCGTAGCTATAGCAACGAGAAGATGGACACGAAAGCAAAGGGGCCGTTGCACCCGAGTCGAGCAAATCTGCACTCTTGCTAAACCAGCATCCATTCTTCATCGCTCCGGTGGCTTTGGCTCCTTTGGTCTCCTCCAGCATGGTTCAACGCACTGCTTGGACTCTCACTTTGGTTGGTCTTTCTTTCTTCCCTCCTCTAACCCTACTGTGCCTCCCCCCATCCCCCACCGCCCCATTCCCTTCCTTCCCTTTTGCTTTCTTATACCACCCCCCTCCCCGCCTCCCGCGCGTCACCCCTCTCCCCGGGGAGACCGGGGATGAATATTCGATCATGAACGAGCGTCAGAATTTCAGATAAGCGCGATTCTCGTCGTCGTTATTCGCGCGGATCGAAACTCTTGGGGATCAACCTGTGATATAGGAGCACTCGAGGCGCTAGATGATAATGGCGTACTGGGAGGTGCATGGAAACTGGGTATACACTTGCCGGTGCGTAGGGAAAATTATTTAGAAGAGAAATGAAACCACACGAAAATTGGTTCGTAAGAAAGAATGAAGCATTTTGCAATGCAATCTGTATCGCTTAGAGTTGTGAAATAAATTTCAGCAAAGGAGGAGTAATGAACTGGGTGCGGTTTAATTTATTACACCAAACCAAAATGATCAAAGAACATATTAAAAAATACTCGATAAAGATTCCGCTATGCTCCGCAGATATACCTAGAAGAATTTCGCTGGGAACACATTTTGAAACACCATTGATACATTTGAATTGTATGCGACTCAAGTGAATTGAATAAATAATAATAATAATAATTCGTCTTTATTCACCACAAAATTACATAAATAATTAAGTGACGAATGGACGAGATTCAGCATACCTGCTGTTTTGCAACCTAACCCCTGATCCGTAATAGATTTTTTTACGTTGACCGCATAAATGACGTTACAGCAAGGTTACGCAGCAAAAGTAACATTTAATAATCAAGAATTCGCGAGGATGAAAAGGAATTTTGTGCATAGTGATTTACAGTACGTCAGGAAGGGAGGCAGGATCGCCTGCCAAGGACACGGAAGAAGTCCTCTTTGCCATCTGGCGGTTTCCTGCAGTATCACCTGCCTGCAAAATATCTTTTGCAGCTCTCTGCAGTTCTGGCTGCCGATATTTCCAGTCGGGCGAAAAATCGCGCCCGCGCTGGTCACTTGCGGGGTACATAAATATTTTCTGGCCCCGTTTCGGGTCTAAATAGAAATTCTACGTTGCGAGCCGGCCTCTGCGACGCAGAGACTCTAAGGAGATGCGAGACGGCTACTGTTGCCAATCCTGCTCGTGCAGCTGCACTCGTAAATCGCCGGCTAAAGCGCGAATGTTCGAATAGCTGAACAGATTAATAACCGCGGGGGCAGTTTGGCGTCTTTGGTCAAGCTAATCTTAACGATAATTTCGCACGCCACCCGATCCCATCGGGAAATGCGAAAACGCGGCTGAGAAAAAAATATTTCCAAGAAAAAAACAACGGTAAGTCGAGTGGGGGGAAAAAAAATCTGAGGAAAAAGGAGTGCGCTAGCGAAGACGGCACCTACGTCCACGTAATTGGTGACCAATTTATTTAAACGCGAGTCCAGGTCTCGTTAAACTTGATGGTGGCCTACCTTACCGGTCGGGGAACCTGTCCTGGGGCACACGAAATATTAAGGAGCGTTCACACGTTCCACTCGCGTACACACTTCTCGCAGCAATTGCAATCGTAAGTTGAACCAAATTTCGGAATTACCGCCCAGCGCGCCTATATTTAACGACTGCGTCCAGGATCGAAAACGGTGCCCCGCACGCGGAAATAAATCGAGGAAGGGTAATTGGCTGGGCCAGCTGCACGATTAAGCACGGCTTCCGCTTTAAATATTAACCACACGTATTCCACGTCGCGTTGCCTTAAATCAGAAGTTTCGACTGGGAGATGCCATTGTCGACCCGACAAGCTTTATCGAATGAGTATAGAAAGTACAACGATCTCCATAATTTTCCGAGTAATTAGAACTAAGTACGTTAGGACTCTTTTCCTCGTACGCTCTTGACAGAAAAGTTGGGAGTGATATGAAAAAATAATCGGCCGCGGGATATCAGGAAAATTGTTCGCGATGACGCGCTGTTAAGTAATTTCGCTTCGGGACTGATTAAACGAGGGTAAAATATTCAGGTAGCTTGCAAGAGAGAATGATCGCGGGGAGGGTGATCGTTCACCCCAGGCATAGTTCACGTAACGCGCAGTTAGGCCGGCCTAAAGTATAAACATGGAAATGTACGATTCATTAGCGTGTTATCAAGATAGCAACGAGCTGTAAGTAATGCCTAATGATAGGATACGGTAGGCTGGCCTGTGGGTAACGAAGAAAGTGTGCCCGCGACGACAAAGGGGATAATAACGGCTGGTTAGAAGTAGCCGCGCGGCCGAATGAATGAGTGGCAGCTTACATGTAAACAAACAAGTATCAATGCGTCCAAATTGAAACATAAAACGAAATGAATGAGCCCATAAATACTTAGACCTAATGGTAGGGTGCGGGTAAGCTATTGCTCGAAGATCGTTACTTATGCGAGACGTTGCGAGAGAACGTGCTCGATACCTTTGCAAATACTCGCGCCGTGCTCCCTTTAAATCGTCTCTTCAATCGAAATCCTAATCCTACGAGTTTCATTCCGTTGTATTCAACGCTGGCACATTGAATGGTGGCAATTTTCAAAAGGACAATGTCGCGACTATGTTCGGGGAGAAAAGGTAACCATAAACTAGATATTCATAAGTGCATTAGGATACTCTACGAGTGATCCCACGGATCAAGATCTCATTCTTCTCGTTACTTTATACACAGAGAACAAGAACATAGTCCGATTGCTTGATTTAACTTGGCGCTCTTACCTCATTGCGTCGCAGTCGCTGTTGCCATCCATTTTCAAGTAATGGCCGCCTTTAGAGTTTGGTTCTGCGCCCTGAAACAAAGGTAAATCTCATAAAGCAGTGCTCTTTTGGAGTTGCGATTAGGCTCAAGTAGCTATGCAGAAAAATACCCAATTCGTATTTAGCGAATTAAAGGGTGAGGGGCGCCAGTGTCTACTTTGTATAAATGCGACTATTGAAGCGAATCTCACAGGGCGCCTATATTCATCCGGGCCGAATAACGAACGACTGACTTCCGAGTTTACAATGATTTTCTGTTTCGTAGGGACACTGATGGTCTTTGTGCTCCGGCTATCGTGACATTAAGATTCCAAGAGGGAGGCCTGACAGACGGCCGTGCAGCACCGCCATATTCGCTGGTTTCGTTGCGCGACGGACTTTGCCTCCTCTGTCGCGCCACTAATTCCCCCTGTTTTTCTGAAGCTTTAAAAAAGAATTCTGGCTTCCAAGAGCGCAGACCGAGTGATAGCGTCTCAACGACCGTATTCACGATGCTCGATCGTTTTCCCGCCGGGATATTTTTGCTCGCAGTCACCTTCTTCACCATCCTTCCATAATTGCGACTAAAAAGGGCTAAATGGATATCTAAAATTTTCATAAATTTCAGCGATCTTGTTCGAGTAGGTAGGTACCTAAGTACAGAAACAGTTAGAGCTAAAGAGTCAGCGTCCACGAGACGGTCCGAAAAGGATGCCTCGGAGTGTCGCAAGATAATTTAGAGCGTCTCGTTGCACCTATGTGCCCCATATAACGAGAAGGGAACTGCGCGTGAGACAGGCCGCAAACTCGCAATCAGCGAGTCTATCGGGCCAGATTATGGGAGTTAAGTGTTACGTAACGAAAGACATCGACCGTACGTATTAATACCCCGACGTCGTTGAACCGTCGAGGATCGTGCCAGCAATAACAATAATGCATTTCTCCGTGGCTTAGGTTGCGCTATATAGGCGAGTGCACGACATGGATTTGCAATTCAAACGTCTATGAGCATAATACGTATAAATCGGGGGGGATACCTACTTGTGGGGGAATAGGAGGGTATCTAGGTATCTACGGACGAACAGACGGGCCTGTGAGGAGCCGGAGGACAGAAAGGAGAGCTAGGATCACGAGGAAAGAAAGACGAGACAAGAGGGCCACGGAGAGACAGAGTAATGCGCGTCGCGATCTTTTGTCGATTCGAGGGATAACGAGGACATTATTCTGCAACGTGGATCTAGCAGCTGGCTTCGAGAGCGTGCTTATTTTGCTTGAATTAAGTCGCCGTTATTTCCGATCTGGGAACTTTTGGTCAACTTGGAGAAAACGGGGCCCGATCTAGGGGCCTCAAGCAGAACCACTGCCCAGAACGGTAAAATTGTTAGAAACAGAAAATTAAGATCAGTACAAACCAATAAAAAAGTGAAGCCTTTTGAAGAAGAGTTAAAAAGGTAGGTAATACATGTTTGAATTTTGGTATAAAAGTTAAAATTGTTTTTAAATCACCCATATAATTACTATTATTTTAGGGAAAGGTGCGGTAGTTACCTATAAGTATTAAAGATATTTACAAAAGGCTTTTGCTATTCAATAAATACTTACAAACGATTTCAATCATTTTAAAATAATTTTTATAATTAAATATAAAGGGTGGCAAAAGTCATTTCTGCTCACAGCAAAAGCGGGAGAGCTAGATAGGGCCCTGGGTGGAGACAGCTGTTGGAAAATAAAAATCCATCGCGTAACCGATAATGCATAGGTATTTGGGGAAACAATTTTAATGAAAACTGAGTCTCTTGCCTCTTCAATACTATACCCGATGCTGGAATTACACGATTATGTATAGATAAGTATGTAAATTGAACGTGTAAAGGAATCTTTAAACATCGCAATTAGAACCTATACATCATCTCACTTCCTCTTGTAATGTACACACCGATTAATCGCCCGCTTCCTTTATTTATCGGTCTAACAGCGTTCATTATAGATCCTAAAATTATACGCAATTACTGCGGTAACTGCCATTTTTTTCCAGTACCCTACAAGTTTTTAATTATAATTAAAAATGTTTACTACGCGCTTTTTCCGCATGTATATAAGTGTAGCTATTATCCAGCGAGAAGATTAATCACGGTGAGAATCTGTTACAAATCCACTATCTAGACACGCGGCATTACATTTTTTTCTGTAGATACTTACCATAGAAAATATTATACGCTTAAACTTGAAATGTGAGATGTATATTTTAATGATATAATATCAAGATGAAATGTTCTCTATATTTGGTGGAAACACTGTTTATAAATTGAGGGGCCCAGTGGAACACAGGCACACGCCATATACATACCTATGCATAAATTTTCGTTTCTTTGTACCATTAATTCGTTCCCGCAATGTAGTGTAATTCCCCAACCTCCTAATATAATAGCATGTACCTACTGTTTCACCCAGCAGAATCATATTAAATTTTCTGCAAGCTGAGAAAAAACAAATGCGTAGTGGAAAAGGGGCCCATGCCACTCGGTTCCTTGGGGACATATGACCTAATAAAATTAATTTTTCTGCTAAAATTTCACGATAGGTGTCATTTAGGAATTGAATTTGAACCTTGAATTAGTTCAAGTACCATTTAAAATAATTACAATTTCGGGCCGCATTTCCTATGAAATCAATTTTCCCTTCAACTTGCTTTCTTCTAAGATCATAAAACGGTGACGTGCGCCTTTTTTCCACTGGGCCCCTCAATGCTAAACAAAATTTGTCCAAACTCATTTCAATTAAAATGGGCATTTCAATTTAACCCGAGTCACTGTTCGGTTTACATTGGCAAGTTGTGTTAATCGTCCCTTATGCTCGAGGGTCGTGGCAATAATTCAAGCCGAAAGAAAATGGCCTTTTAGGGAGCAGTAACTCTGCCGTGGACCGTAGAAAATGGCACCGTAAGTATCGCTAGCGGCTTCGAGGTACAAAGAGGATAGAAAAAAAAATATGAAAAGTGTCTTTATTAGAAGCGACCCGTGGAGAATTCGAGCGAGTGTCTTTCTTTCGAATGATCGTTTCGGGGTCCACCATCATGATCTTCTTCATGGTGGTCGGTTAGAAGGGGCGAGGACTGGATTTAAGGACGTTCTAGGAAGGGGACGTGTTCGAAAGAAAAGGGGAGGACTTCGGCTCTTTGTGGCCGAGATGCCTCCGCTGACAACTCCGCCTTTGAAATAACTCCGGATCGGTTTCACCATAGCTTTGTGGCTTAACCGAACTTTACAAAAACTCTTTCACTCAATTATTTATCAAGATGTCCCTTATCTGTGACGTTAACGACGCGAGCCCCTCGAAGCTTGCTACTTACAGAGTGTCTCTACCAAAACACTTGAAAATCTAAAAGTCTTCATTGTTACGAAGGTGAACTGAATAAAATACCTAAAATCGTGAAGAAAGGTGATAAATCACAGATCTCGCAAACTTGGTTAAAAAGTTTCCATCTTTCTGTAGCAAATCAAGAGAGAGAGAAGCGAAACGGTACAAAGGGAAAGGGAGTGACCAAAAGGACTCGTCGGAAAATACCTTGCACCCTAGCAACTCCGCCCTCGAAATACTTGTAGCCTGCCTTGCCTGGGCATTCCTTTCGTCACCATCAAGGTCACCTTGGTCAGAAAAATGTAGCATGGCGAGGCTCTTAAAAATGTACATTCCTCTGGCAAGGACTAAACAGTCTCTCCACATACAAAAAAATGCGTTGAAATATAGAGTACCCAATTTGCAAAAAAAAATGACCAAAACTTCTGCGACGCGTCATCGCTAATCGAACTCTGTCGTACCTGTATCATTAAATGCTACTTAAGTATTTATTGCTCAACCACAGATCTTCCTCAATAGCAACGACAAGTTAAAACTGAAAAAAAAACAGCAACAGCCAGAAATCATGAAAATATCCACGGCTACTCAGCGAGAATGTTGCCGGGCCCGTTCCTCTCATGAATTAAATATTTCATTGTGTAACGCGGGAGTGTCATCGTAATGCGTTAAGATAAGCGGTCCGTGCAAGTTTCGAGCGAAGCGATAAGAGGAGAAATAAAGTGCGGCGCGGTTGAAATTCGCGCAGCGTCGAAGAGGAGGAAAAAGAGTGGAAGGGACCGGAGCCTTAACAATAGCGGCATCAGTGGCTAATTAAAAGGAGCTGTAATGCAAAAAAATCTGTGTCGCAATGGGAGATTTAAGGGAAGGGAGGCGGCGGCGGGGGGCGCGCAAGTCAACGAGCGAGACTGTACGGAGGCCAGGAGAAGTGGGTGATGAATAATGGATGGTACGACGTGGCTATCTCGTGCCCGGTATAGCCTGTAGGACTTTGCCGTAATGGTCCGTAAATTGCTGAACCGTAGGGATAATGAAATCGCCGCGGTTCGCTCTGTAAACGCTTCGTTATTACGCGTTTCTCTATCCCTGTGATCGCAAGCGGAGTTATCAAGTGCCTCGATATTTCATCCGATTAGGGCGCCACGCTTTTCCGGCGGGCTGCATTTTTAACTGGAAAAACGCTATCGCGCTCCCTGGGCTACTTTGGCGCAGCAGCGGGAACGGTAACGTTTCCAGATGTCGGAAGCATTCCAAGCATTTGGGGAATCCTTTTATCTAGTGGACGAGCTTAAGGGGCCGTTGCCTCGCTTTATCGCAAATTCTACTTAGGTACAGTAGGCCCGGCGAGAAAAGCTTTTACAACGTTGCGCACTTGTGAAGCGTAATTGAAAATACGTAATGGAAAAATATGTATTTATCTTTCGAACACCCTACTGTAGATGATACAGCTCCTATCGAACATCTAGCTCTCTAGATTCTAGATCTACTTGAGTTATGACGCAGAAAGTTATTTAGCCAGAATGGAAAATCGATGCGACTAGAGGCAGCTCTCTGGTTGAAGATAGCAAGAATGTATCTTGGATTACAACAAAGGCACTTCTGACCTGAATCGTGAGGGCAAATACGGGGGGATATCGTATAATCATTTCTTGGATGGTCTTAAGTAAGTGCAAGCAGGTAGGTAAGCCGAGCAAAGGCAAATAGGCGTGCCGCAATGTTTGGACAGAACTACCACAAGGTGGCACGCCCACCTAATTTCCCTAATCTGCCATGCAAATCGGCGACATTAGGACTTCTCTTTACTCTGGTCACTGGAAATTTCATAACAGGTAAAGCTCCCCAGCGGGAAGCTCGGTACAACGGCCATTCATCCAGGGTTATTTCCGTCAAGCGCAATAAAAGGGAAGCAGGGCTATCATAAACGGCGTTATTGTGTAGCCGGCGTAAAAACTCAATACCTAATAATTTCGCTTTCTACGCCCATAGATCTATGGGCACAGGTTTGACCGGTATTATAGATAGCCCGGTCTCCTCGCGAGCTGAGTCTCTTATTTGCGCCACAAGCCTCAGCCAGCTTCCATTATTCAAAATTGCCACGGTAGCGCGCACTATACGAAAGTGAAACGAGACCGCATTAAAAGAACATCGCGATTCCTCGCGCAGTGTACTACTTGTAATTACTACACGCTACCCGGTGTGCCTACCTACTTAATGCGCCACCGTGATGCGCACATTAATGGCGTTATACACGGTAACCCTAGGCGCTAACAAGAAGTGACTGACGTCTGAACGTTTTAGATTATCCAGATAGGTTGCAACGTAAACGAACTTCCGGTGCGTGTCTGAATTACGCGCAGCCTGCGGAATAATATTTCACCTTTGATGGCGCAAGGGAAGTTTCTGCCAGATCGATAATCCCGGTGCTTCTTATTACACCGTGCAAGCTTGCTCCTCGATGGACACTAAACGGTGCATCGCGCGCCATTTAATGGCCCATCGAATTGCGACGTAAATTTCATGAGATGCTTGTCTTATCTGATTTTGCATTCAAGTACAGGAATTGAGGAATTTATACGCTCGGAGTGTTTGCAACTTTGAAGATGTGGTACCCGAAATTAGTGTTATTATTAATCGTCTTTATTACTGACAAGGGAACGCCGTGAACCCGGACTCACCGGTTGGAACGCAACTTTGTTGGTTTTTAGAGTGACTTAAAACAAGCAAACTAACCTTACAGTCAAATTGGCACTCGCACTTTTCCGCGTATAACTTTCAAAGTACAACAGACAGCAAAAAATGATTCAAACAAAAGTTTAATGGTGCAATAAGCTCTACAAAGTTGGGTTAAGAAAATTTTGAAAAGAGTTTAAAGAAAAATACCTGCACGAAGAAAAACTTTTTCAAAATTTTGTTAACGCAAGTTTGCAGCGCTTATTGCACCAATAAACTTTTGTTTGAAACAATTTTTCTGTCTGTTGTACGCGAAAAAGTGGAAGTGCCAAGTTGAGTTTGTGGATAGTTTTCACCTGCTTAAAGGGCGATCGGGCCCAAATGGAACACACCGGTTGTTCTTGTTTTGAGTCACTCTAAAAACCTACAAAGTTGTGTTCCAATCGATGATTCCGGGTTCGCGATGTTCCCTTGTCAGAAAAGAAAACAATAAGAGTTGGGAACGCCTAACCGTGAAATTGAAGTAGAGACAACAAACATAATTTATTATTTAAACAAACAGATTTTTTTGGAATTTATTTGTAGAACTGCATTCCCAATTAGAAAATACACAATTTTACCACATACGACGTTCTCCTAGCTCTAGTAGTTTCCAAGATATTCATCTAAACACTTTTCTCCCCATAAATTTTGAGTGCTGTTTTCACACCTTCAATATGAATGTTAGCCGATAAAAAAAATACGTGTCAAATATTTTTGTAAGAACCACTTTTTACTAAAGTCGCATCAAAATCGACGATTGTTACTTCAATATGTCCTCTTGTTGAGTGGGCAGAAGGATGTGGCGCCGGGAAATCATTTGGGATACAGATTTAACTGTATATACAATAGTAACTAACTTTCATCAAGAAAACTACTCGGCTTTCCATTCGTTTGGAGAACAATGTAATATTGAAGGGTGTTTCTGGATACTGTGCCCTTTGGCAGGAAGCAGTTCGAGTCAAAATGCATAAGCAAACAGGATCCAGCGTGTACATGACGTAGCGCAGAATTTTCGAGAAAAATATCGGAGGAAATTCAAAGCATCTCGCTCCTGGTTCGGAGGAAACAACCACGATGCATATCGCAGAGCCGTCCGGTTTAGACTTTGTAATATTACGGACGACTTCTACGGTTAACTGTACATACGATCATAGAAACAATAGAGGTGAGATAGGATCGCGAAACAGAAGTCGTGGATTATCGGGGTAGACGAATGCTCCTAGATATCCAGCGCGTAGGCTTGGATAGGGTCGTGCAGGGTACGTGGTGTACATAAGAGTGGCGACGTGGGCTGGTAAGCTTTTCATCAAGTGGGTTCATCGGGGCCAAGAAGAGCCTCAGGAATGCGCTTCATCCAAAGAAGTACCGAGAGAGAGGCCGACGAATTCAACGGAAGGAAGGATGGAGAGAGAAAACAAAGGGCAAAACATTGTATATACCCCCGCTAACACTATCTTCCCCCTTTCTATTTTCTTTCTTCTATTCTGGCTTCCTCTTACTCACACCTCGAGCAACACTATCCCTAATCTTTTTACTGTCCTCCTGTGCTCTTAATTGTCAATTGTAACTGCTGATTCTCTACGTCACTGACTCTACTGGAAAAAGTTGTAGGGGAGACCGGGGCTAAAAGTTCCTGGGGTAATTTGTTCCGACGGTTCTATCTTCAAAATGAAAAAAGCGTTGTAGTTTAAATCATGTTTTCCTTGTGAGTTAATCACTCCACTCTATCGCACATTTTAATAGCGTCCGCGACAGCGAATTGTGTGGATGTAAGCAAGGACTTATTAGTCGCGTACCAGATAAGTAAATATTTTTCTATCATTATTTTTTGGTCTATTTCAATTATTTAACGTCGATATTATTTATTGATTCGTTCTGATGGGTCAAATGGCATTTAAGAACATGGTGTAATAGTGTTTACCGGTTCACAAACTGTTGAATGTAAGACTGATTTGTAAATTTTAGTTTTTATACCAAAGATAATGTTTATGGTTATTATATTATTTTGGTTTTCTTCATAAATAATTATTATTAATAAAATTCTGTTTTATTTCATTGGAAAATGAAATATTTCATTAAAAGGCAACTCTTATATCTTAGTAACAACTTGCCCCATAAAGGGGTAAGAAGTTTCGCTTCGACCAGCCACAAATAAATGACCTTTTATGAAAAACCTGTTACAATATATGATATACAAGTTTAAAATCATAAAATATAATAATTTTAACAAGAAATTAGTCAATATTGACGAGAATAAATTACATTACTTTCCAGTCATTTTTTATGTTTTATCGAAATCGGAACTTTTAGCCCCGGTCTCCCCTACCTACTTAGGGTTGCCACCGTCTTCACAGGAAAATAGCGCAAAATTTGTCTTTCGTGGTGTATAAAAAAAAGTAACATTTTAATCTTACTAGTTTTTATTTCTTCCAAACATATTTTGTGTCGCTTATAGCATTACAGAACAACTTTTTATCATACTTAAATAACCCATTAATATTATTGCACTCAATATTCATATTAAAATATATAAATAAATCGTTGTTTATTAAATTAAGAGGCCTCGATTCTCCAACCCTGCCACTTCACATTCACGTCAAAGGAAACTTCCTGGGTAAATACTGAGGTGACAGGAACAGGCAGAACATAAGAAATTAGTCTGAGATGATTATGTGTACGTCTGGCAACTAGCTACAATAATATTGCGTTCCGTAATAATTTCGCATATTTATTAACGTATAATAACGTAAGACACTTTGTTTAAAGTACAGGTGGCAACCCCAGCTACTTACATCAGTCACATCTTTCAATTTCTTTCTCCCCTCGCACATTGTACACGTTTGCACGTTGATTAATACCCAGATTCTCCGTCAAGAGAGATTGTTCATACCCACAATGAAGCAATTCGAGCCGGCTTTTCTGACGATACTGCACTCTCGTGCAATCTACGTGTTGGCGATTTAACAAGATCGCGGAAGTTTTCAAATTCTAACTTGCATGATGTAACAGCAGCTTCTCCCGAAGAGACTACGGCTCTGCGTTCAGTAAACGACAGAGGTTCTTCGGGGTAACTACATTTAATGCACCGTTGCTCTTTCTCTCCATCGTAAAATATCCTTATAAGAATTACTTATTTATCGTTGCCGATCGTAAATCCAGTTTGAATCACGCGTGGAACACGTTGGACGTAACGGAGGACGTAAGGAACCGTGTGAAATTCATGCGCGAGAGACGTACGGCTATCGTAAAATCGGCGAGTTCGCTGGAATTTCGCCGATGAGTTTATCTGAGATCAGGGGATATTTACTAGGCTTACTTTTTGCTACTTGTAAGCAAACACGCCGGTGTAGGACGGTGGCTACGCGCGAGGGGAAAGCATTTATCTGATATATAACACGTTTATAAGTTGCGCGGAGACGAGAGGCAGCATGAAACTCAAGCTGAAGTACTCGGCTTGATAGGCAACGGAGTGTAAGTGGATATGTTCCGTGGCTCGCTAAAGCGCGATGATATCGGGGCCCCCCTTATACCGGCGAAAATGTATGGATAAATCAACAAACGTAATCCGCCTTAACGCCGTCGTTATTTGCTTCTGTTTCGCCAAAAACAAAGAACCGCCGGCGCATTTATTTTTAAAAACTGCGCCGCCTGCACCATATGGATAAAGCAACGGTTAAAAATACAATCGACGAAACAGCCGGAGAATGCCTTCGAATCCAGTCGCCCGATAAATTCAACGTGCAATCCTAATAAATATTATGTATTTCTATTGTTGCTCCACACATTGCCGAAAGTCGGTGCGGTACAATCAACGCCGGGGTAAGGTTACATTACAGAGTATTAACGACGGTGGAACCTATAGTCGAGCACAGGGTGTAGAAAAAGTGCAGAATGTAGGTATAAATAGGAAGGCACTAAAAACAAGAAATGTATTTCAATCTCTTTCGCATTTCAGTATCTATTTTAGAATTTCCAGTTTTTTTTCTCATTTGTATAACCTATGAAAAATTAGTGGTACACCCAGAGGGGCCCCTATGGGCCCTGGCACCCCCCAAAGAAGGGGCGTTGTAAAAAGAAAAGAAAACTGGACTTTACTCTTCAAATAAATTTTCATAATCACCTAATGAATTTTATTAAATTTGCTTTAAAAATATTTCAATCCCCTCAACTCTAAGTAAAAACTATTAAACGCTTAAAAGTATTCAACGCCGTATAAATAGAATCACAGAGCCTTCACTCGACTACAAAAGCTTAATTAAACTGTATCTACACAAAGAATACAAAGTAAATTCTTTACAAAAAGAATCTCCCTCAAGAATGGCACCCACACAAAGAAACGTTGCTTTCAACGTCGCAGCTACAGAGTTTTAACGCAGCTTTCGATCGATGGGTGGGGAATCAATTGACTCGTAAGAGAATGAAAATAAAAATATGATAAAAGTACCTGAGCAGTAGCGTGAGCCAATGTTGGCAAAGCGTGCGAGTGGCGTAAATCGCACGCTGGTTGCTAAGGTTGCAACACTGTCTACCGTGGTGCATCGCGGCTCAGCTGACACGCAAGATGGCTGCCTGGTGCCTAGGGCGTGGCCGTTCGCCGGGCCTACGTGTTTCTTCGGTTTTATGAAAACGTTCCCGACTGTACGAAACTCGCCGTGAAGAATGAGACTCACTCCCGAGGAAAATCAACCGAGCCGCGGCTCGCACTTGCACTTCGGGCGCCCGTCAGCTCACCCACGTTGCCGTTGCACGCGACGCGTACGCCGTGCTCACGCGGCAGCCATCTTAGGATTCTCCTTCCACCTTGCCGCGCACGGGCACGGTCCATCTGTCGCAGCCTCCGTCGCCTCGTCCTCCTTGCTCTCCCGCTGGCTGCTCTCCTCGACCCGTCCCATCCTCAGACCGCCTCTTTCACTCGCAGGTAAGAATCTCTGTTACCGCCGTGCGATTTAGCAAATCCGCGAACCTTTTGGAAGACCAGCGAACTATCGCTCCACCGGCTACCTTAACGATCGATATTGTTTTGTTTCGCACGCTAACCTCCATTACGGGACACGCTCGAGTCACCCGGGAGACTCGGTCGTTACTTTCCGTAGGATCGAAAAGACTATCGCGAGCATTTTTTCTTTTGAGAGCTACAATGTATGCGCTGGCGTTTTGTTCGACGAGAACAGTGTTCTCGGGGAGAGTACGGTTCTATGAAGATTATAGATATTATGTAGTAAGATTATTGGCAGAAAGCAGTGGTTCTCAACCCCCAAGGGGGTCACAGAACATTTCGAGGCAGCCATAGGCTAAAAATTAACTTTTGTGAAGCCAGAACAAATTCTAGGCGGGCCACAGTCAGAATAAAATATTGAAATGATATGAAATTGATTGAAATTTTGTAAGTGAATTATTACAGAAATATAAATTCATAAAAATACTATATTTAAATAAAATACAAAAGTTAGAAGGAAATTTTCCATTTAGTGGCTAAATAAAGTAACCGTCAATTTATTAAATATTTTGTTTTTAAAAAGGAATATATATATACATAAGTACATATGTAGTTTAGAAGAAATATGTCATACTTATTTTTATTCAAAATGCATTTTGTAATTTTAAAATAAGCGGTGCAATCTTTAATGTTTTACTTTTTCGTTTCTCTTTCTTCCCAGCAACTATTATTGGTGGGACCTAAGGTTGCCAACTTTCTTCGGGCATATATAGTATTTTACAGCCAAATGTGATAAAAATGTAGTACTTTTCAAAAGAAAATCGTGCAAATTCATCTTATTTTTTTATTGTATACTTCTTTATGCATTTTGCATTATTAATTAATTTATTGTCTTTAAGAAACATGTTAAAGGTTTGATTGCACTGAAAGTACAAATTAATATATATGAGGACTTCATTTTTATGAGAGATTGGCTCGGTTTCTTTCTTCCCGCCACCTCATGTTCATCATAAAAAAATCCTCTCCGTTAAAGCTTAAATTCGCAAAATAAAGTTTTGACGTTGCCATAGAATAAAATAATAAGAAAAAATTATAGAATTTTATCGATGTACCGGAAATATAGCCTTTTTCTAACAGTATATAGTACACTAGACAAAAATATAGTGCAATACTATATTACAGTGCGATTGGTAACTCTATTGTGAGGCCATAGAAGAATATTAAACTCAAAAGGAGGCCACAGGTAAACAAAAGGTTGAGAATCTGCAGAACAAAGCACGCGATGACTGAGTGCCTAAATTATACCCAAGCACACTATTTTGTCTCTTCATATCAATCAGCATAAAACATTATCATTGTTCCCCTTTCCCAAACATTTAAATCCTGAAGATTTCCATAAAATTTCGATATTATAATATCCATCTTAAGAAATATTTAAGTTCATTCCCCTTCGGTGGACCGAGAGAGCTTCGAAAATGGTTTGTTCCCAACACACATCCTTCCCGAAAGCCGCCCTTGTCGCCATTCCCCTCCCGAATGTTTAGTGCCGTAGCGCGTCGCGTCGCGGCGGAGAGCAGCGGTGCGTCGCGCGAGCGTCGGTCGCGCGCAGTGATACATTTTCGTGTGTGCCTTTTCGGGGAAAATCGACGAGCACGAGAAAGGATGACGCGGGCTTCGAAGCGCTGTATACACGCGACGCCGGGGGTCAGCGAAACCGCCGAAAGACCGAGGCGGCGAGCGCGGCGCGAAGAAAAAAATGGAGCAACGCGAGGAAGAGGTTTAAAAATATTTGGGGTAAGTGTAGACGAAAGAGTATGCGATCGTACGTAGCCGTTTCGGGGCAACGGTGTGCGAGCCGGATCGGTTCTCCTCGAGGCAGTCGCGCCGCCGACATAGCGGTGGGAGACGCGCGACATGGGAGGGAGGCCCGGCAGCCATCTTGAATATAAAGAGTGTCTTTCTCGCGCGCGCTGCAACAGCCGATAACTCCGTCGCAGTCCGCGCTTGCGCGTTACCACCGGCGTCGCTGGATTTCTTCGTCTTCTTCCACCCTTTGACACGTGCCGCCGCCCGATTCCCGGAGGAGCAAAACACTTATAGATTCGAATTCGAAGCGTTCTTTAATCTCTCGCGATATCCTTTTTGGCGGAGGCCCCGATTCTTCTTTGTGCTCGCGCTCTCTCGCCGTATGCCGGATTTCCAACGGAAACTAACAGAAACGTCCCTATTTATTTAAGGATATTAGGGAGCCTCGAGCATCCTCTCGCGCAATTCCATTCTTCACCGTCCCGTAATTGCCTGTCCGGGCATCAATATCCATCGATATCCTACTGTTTCCAATATGGTGGCTATATTTTATAAATTCATTAATCCGGCGGCGCGACGGTTGAAAAATTTTGCCGATTAATTGTTCCGCTTTCACCTATATATGCATCGGGGACTAATATCTCGGATGTATGCGCTCGATAACGCGGCATTTATTATGCGAGCGCGATGCTATCGCGACAGCATTAATTTATTCCATCGCGAGCGGCGTGATTGTAAATTGAATACGTGACGTATCGTTTACGAGCTCAACTAATTTGATGCGCATTTCGGGCAATTAATAAACGATACGGCGAAATTGTCGTCGGGGCCACCGCCGACCGTAAAACCATCGTTCGCCGTGCATTCGAAAATTTTATTTGGCGAACAAACTTTTTTTATGCGTCCTGTCAACAGTTCCTCTGTGTCTACGTGCGAAAATGATTCAACGTAAGTACTGTTCAGAGCTTTTCATCGTAATAGGTACATGCTATGGAGCACAAAACTGTATCTATCTATTTATATAGTAAGTAGCAAAGTAGTCGTGCTTCGCTACCGTAGAATAATTCAAAGGAATTACCTTTATTTAACGAACGTATGAAAGTACCGTTTTTTTAACGAAAATTTATATAGGTAGAAGTTGGGTTTTAGGCATTGCTGTGGGTAAGCTTTGTAAGTAAAAATTAAATTGATATCCAATTGGGCCTAAGAGATATTCAGAAATCCATGAAAACATATTTTACCCCTTTCCACCCCTTAAGGGTTGATTAGGTCGAAATTCTGAAATTGAATTTTAGGCATTTGTGTGGCTAACCTTTGAACGTTAAAACCATGTTAATACCTAATCAGGCCTAAGAGATATTAAGGAATTTTCACCAGCTCGGGGATGGAATTTTAAAAAAACTCTTCTTAACGAGCATCTACGTCGTAAAAGGAATATACTCTCCGAATTTCATATTCCTAAATGCGTTCAGCGGTGTGAGCTGGACGTTGATGAATCAGTGAGTGACCCCACATTTTTATATAGAAGATTAATCGTCTCTATTTGTTGTGCTTGTCATTCCAACTCTCCCATGTTTCTCCAGTTACCATTTGCAAAGTGCTTCGAACGCACGCTCGCACTGAAATCGAATTTCCTCTGGGCGTGCACCGCAGAACCAGTCCGCTATCACGGTACATCGGCATACGGATGATAAGAATCGAGATTCCCGCCCTTTTTTATTCTCACTCCGTAAGGATCGAATTAAAATTGATAATCATCGGGATTCCTCTGCTTTTTGCTCGCGCCCCGAGGGTCCAATTGAAATTTCGTTTTCGTGCCTCGTAATATCCGCGCGGCATCGAGGCAGCTCGTACCTCCCCACCGAATTCGAAGCACTCGCATCAGATTAAACACTCGCGTATGTACATTGTCTCTCTCCTTTTGCTTCCGATAGATTCTTACAGCCTTCCCTCGTCGATAATTGAAACAAACCAAGGTGGCATTTTTTTCTGCTCGATCCAATGAAGTTACACGATCGTTACTGTACTTTCAAGCATTCCGGACCAGCAGAAATATTACAGTTTTTCCTGGCGCGTCTCCGCCATTAGCCCCGAGCGCGCTGTTCAGACTTACTGCATATTGATCCCATCAATCTTCACTCCGGCTTTCTCCCTTCTGTCTTTCCTTTTCGCGCGTGCGGAAGCGGCCGTAAATCCCACAAAAGTTCCCGTCGTCCCGTTTGGTCGATACTTTGAACGGAACCGAGGCGGCGCAAGGTAATATTTAATCGGACTTTTTAAATGACACATTTCTGTAAGATTTTTCGCCGGGGGTGTTTATTATGAGGAATAGATTGCGCGGTGGGTCGCGATAAACGCGAACGTGATGTCAGGTTTATGGAAGCTGGTTAGTCGAGCGCCCCTGCGCATTCAAAGCATTCTTCGTTCCAGAGGAAAAGCACGTTTACCGATGTTGTATCGCGGCTGTATTTACGATTCCAAATGCCAGTCGGGACGTTATCCAGGTCACTCTTTACGGCTTTGATAATCTATTGTTGCTATCGCACTAAATATTCATCATCGTTTTTCCTTTGGAGAGGAACGCAGCGCACTGTTATTACGCTTCGCGGACAGTATTCGTCTTCTGCCACGCCATAAATATTTATACACCGCGTTGTTAACACCTAGCAATTTTTATTCCTGCCATCGTCGTTATTAACGCAAGAAAGCGAGGCTCTCTGTAGCTTTTATCTAGGAAAGTGAATTAATTTTTAGTGTTTCCCACAGTATATTGCAAATCTAGGAACAAATCAATAATAGAACATCGGGAAGCGATTACTCACGGAAGAAGGCTGTCGCCATCTATCCCTGAGACTCTTAATCTCCCGAATATCCGATAATTTAATATCACTTAGCCTCTGTTGGCGGCAATATATGGCGCTACACTACTTCTTTACAGGAATTTATTTGAAATCGATTGAAATCGTAGCCAGTAAAATACTCGGACGGGTAATTTATCGCGCGTGAGGTGTTAAGATGTACCGATCGAATGAAACAGGAGCTTCTTCTCCGTTGAAATTAATCGCGAACTGCTCGTGGAACGGAAGGTGTGAAATTTTAAGAATAATCCGTAACGGTGTAACGAGGGGAACGGGCAATCTGGTTGCACTTTTATGTGCCGTTTGGCACACGAGACGCACGTCGCGCCTATAAAACGCATAAAACGTCAGGTATAAATGGCCGGGGGCGCGCGGGCGCGAGCGCGCGCACTCCTTCGACTCGAACCTTTTAAATCGCGCGCGCCTCGGACGGCATTCGGTAAAAGTTACCTTTTGTTTGATAGCCAACTAAATCGGCCCGGCAACCCCCTAATGCGTCATTACTGTCGGCTTTTACGGCTGCCTCGTATCATTTCACTTAAGTATATTGATATGGCAACGAGTTCTTGACCTGCCGCAACGCCAACGGCCCCGCTATACGCTCGTGCCGTGTTAGCGCGCTCGTCACCGGCTCTGCTTTATGCACTTTTTCCTACCTTGTTGCGCGGCAGAAGCTATCGTCTAAAACGGGCGGGAATAAGTTGCTTAGAATCTAGTGAGGGACAATAATTGCGACAACGGGTCTCGGTAGGTACCTATTTGAAAAATTACGATGGGTTGCCACGTAATTCCTGTTTGTAGGGCTGCGCATGAGGATTCAGTACGGGAGAAATGTTGTATAGTATGTAGGTACCCTCAAACGGGGTAATTTTCACCACATAACTGGATTTTAAAAACAAATGCTATTATTTTCAGACAAAATGGCAGTTAAAGCTATGCAGGGCGCTTTATCTGAGAATACGTAACACCTGTTCTATAATAAATGCTTGAGGAATTTGTATTAAAATCTATAATTTTGTGGCCAAAGTTATCACATTGGACTGTATGCAGAAAAACTATGACCATTCAAAGTGAAATTTTTGTATTAAATACTATTAAACTTTTTTTGCAAAACAAGCTTTACATGAAAGAGACATGAAATATTGTATTGTCATCGGAACTACGTATGTTTGCAAAATTTCAAGTCAATTGGACATGTGGAAGTGGGTCAAAAATAGCTTTAAAGATTTCATCCTCACAAACTAACGATCAAACTCACAAGTGAAGCTAAATAAAAGCTTGTAATAAAATAAAAATTGTAAATACAGTCGAGCAATGACAAAATCTCTTACTTTGAGTACCTACTTAATCAGAAGTCATTCGCTCAGTTGTTCACGAGCTGAATTCTTGAGATATCGATCTACGTAATTATAGGGAATTACTAGCTTACAAGCTGAAGAACTGAATACCTCAAAAGCGATTAATTTGGAAAGCCGTGTTTATTAGAAGCCTACTAAGAAGTCAACTTTACACTAATAGTTCTGAAACACGTTGTGTATTAATCTTGCTTAAAAGAAACATAATTTCAGTGTTCCTGTAGGCTTACAAGTACCCTCACCGTAATTCCCACGATTTAGCGGTCTTCTTTTTACTAAGTGAACGACACACTTTAACAACTTTTCGGATTACGAACTAATTCGATGGTATTATTAAGGCACATATAAGTATATCGAACTCTTCCTTCGCGAGAGTGTCGCGATTATCTTTACAACCGTGGGAGAATTTTCACGGAAGTGGACGATCAACACAACGTTATTTCGTCGATCGTTGTACGTCCCTGATAATAACACGTTATCATCGGGTTATGCCACTCTCAAAGTTCAAACTGTCCTTCTTCGAGAATATTCCGAGGCGAGATCGATTACACAAGCAGGAAAGTGAGTTTATCGCGAGTAACCTTCTACGAGATTGCAAAGACCACGAGAAGTGGCTTGTTTAGTTCCTTCATCTTCCAATCGATAGCGTGTGTAACAACGAGCTCGTATAATACAACTTGTACTACATTGTAGTACATTGTAGTAATAATAATAACTCTACGCAACTCTGCCTTTACTTACTCATCGTAATTCGAGTTTCGATTACACATAGTGATCATTCTGCAGGCTTCCAGAGGTTTAATAAAGGGGAATTCTGAATCACTGAGACGCAAGGTGTCGCGGTTCGCACCGCACTGCACTGTCTGTCACTATCAACCCCTTTAAATTAATTAATTTTATTTTCCTCGCCAACTGCACTATCACTAGTCTCGAACAGAACTCAAAGATCATGATAAGTAGAGGATAGATCCACTCATTTCCCCAGAGAATAGTTTGAACACATCACTTTGGCGCACAAAAGCAACCCTTTGCATCTGGAATCACACCGAACCGTCGCGAAATTAGAATGCAAGAATGTTTAAACGGTATCGCGATAAGAAGTTGAATTTCTGTTGGAGCAAAGACGGCGGTGGTGTTAGAGGCGCGTTGGTCAGCGGCAAACTAACTCTTGTCGGCTTAACCCCACGGATTCTTCTGGTGGTCGTCACACGGACGTTGTCCTTGGCTGCGAAAAAACTGCCTAGCTTCAATGAGGGACACGGGAAAAAAGCAGAAACCCCAAAATGGGCAATTGTAGGGTTTACGAGGTCAAGCCGAGCATAAACGGTTGGTTTCAGTCAGAAGCCGGATCCGACGGGTCGCCATGACCACTTCCGACGGATTGGTCTTGTGGACTTTACCTGTTACCCGGCTGTGACCCTTTTACGAGCCCTCAAGTCATAAACCAACCTTTGGTGGCAGATGTTCTCTTTTTTTTTTTTACAAAAAATATAACACTTTTTTTCTTACAAAACTACATTCTCTACTTTGTATCAGTTAGTTGCGACCAACTGACTTACATAAAATGAACGATTGTTCTTTAAAGCGTTTAAATTAAGTATGCAATTAATTAAAATAATGATTGTTATTTAGAGTGATTGATGTGGAGCCAAAATGGTGGGAAAGTTGAACGAGGTATGGTTAACAGATGTGTTACACAATCATTTTTAATTGGAGTTTACAATATCTTTGAAACTATCAGGCAAATTGAAAGAATACTCCGCGAAGCAAAGTGTCGTTTGTGACAGAGCTCGTGGCCATTCCGACGGGCTGAGATTCCTGAGACGGTTTAGGGAAGAAGCGACTGCAGTGCACCAGAATTTTATTTCCCCTTTCAAACACAGTACCTTCCACTTTTCCCAATTAGGTATCTAATGTCCAACTAAATAGGGACCACCTATTACAACAAATTCACGAAAATCAACAAAATCTCAAGTTCGTGAAACCCAGCAAATAAAATCTCGAGCATCCAATACCTACGCATCGTTAATTATAAAATAGATAGAACTGCTGTGCGAATTTAATTGGTGCCAGGAACACCGATACCGAATGCGACGCTGCATTCGAAGGGGTGAGGGGTGGTATCGTCGGTATTTGTACCCGGGACGTGAGCAGGAAAGTCGGCAGGTCGTTATGCTCGGAAGAAACAACAAGTTTGACTCTTAAAGCCGGAATTTCGAGGGTTTTACGAGGTCAAGCGGATCGTGGAGCGTCTGATTTGAACGAGTCGAAGCGCAACGACCTTGCAGCCTCGCCTTTTTACCGGCCACCCCCGTGGAGAGCGACGCCGGCTATGACCCTTTACGGGTATTCCTGCCATAAACACCCCCTCTGTCACCCCGTTAAATGCTTTTTTAGCCAAAGCGCCCGTTTTTAACAACCCTTGAGAGACCTCGGACCCGTCTACCCTCGCCCCCTTTCAGCCGCTCGACCGGGCGCGGCGCGAGGAGAAAAAAAAGCCGCACTATTGCAGGAAACGCGGCACCCCGGCTATTCTTTTCCGAGGTTTTTACGAGCAGCCTTGAAATTCCTTGCAATTTCGTAACTGCTTCCCGTGGCCGCCGGCTTACGGGCGCTTTTTTAAGGCCCCTCCGTGGCCGCGTCGAACGGAGGAGCGAAAGAATAAACGAGGGTGAAGGCAGAAGGAGTATAAAACACGGACGACCCTTGCGAGTCCTTGGGCGAGGGATATCCGTCCGTGTTTAAGGAAATTGCGCTGACCGTCACAGCGATTCCACGGCAATCTTTACCGAGGCAGGTAAAAAAGTGCGACTTTTAAAAAGCTGGCCAAGCATCGCTGCTAACTGTGCCAGGATCTATAGGGTACCTAGTTTACTTTCCGACGTTCACGCGCTTGGTCGACGTTTGCGTGCTTTCCACTTTTTCTACATAGTCGAGTTACCGCGTTTCGTTCGACCGGATAACGCTACTTAATTTTAATAACACCTAACACTCGCGTTGGCGCCGTTGATCGGGAGTACAGCGTCTGCCAAGGTAAGCTCGCTAAGTTTGCAACATTGACTGCACTTCTAATTATGTAGATCGTCCTCTTTTCTCTCGCTCGAGGAATTACTTCGTGCGATCGCTTTTTCCCCCTACGCGCCGTCGCAAATCACCTTGAACCCTCGCGCCGTTAATCGGATTAAGACATCTACGCGAGACTGACGCGCGCACGGTGCAGATCATACCCGAGGTCTGGGACGTGACGGGAATTATCGGCGGCCAGAATGGCCAGTTGCATAAAAGTTTAAACAAGGCAATGATCGCTGGAGATTACCGCAACTTCTCAGCGGGACACGCGGATGGTTTCTTTCGTCCGTTGCGCGGGCTCCTGTTTCATTGCGCGATTTCTCCGCCGCCATCGCGGGCAAAGCGTCGCCTATCTCGCTTTCTTTCTGCCTCCGCAACTCGATATTCAGAGAGCCGCGTGGCTCCATTTATTGAAAACTGGTTGTTTCGCACGTTAAGCGCTGACTTTTATGCGTCGCGTCGCTGCATCTGTTGGCTCCTTTCGGGAGACAGGCATTCCCGCTTTTGTGCCTCGATTTTTCTTTGGCCAGCGCTTGGCAACAAGCCGCTAATGCGCTCGCGTCTGCGGCACGGGGACGATAAATAATTCACTCTAATGCAACGGAATTATAACGTAATGCTCGCAGCGCCGTATAAATAATAATCACTTTCATCGCGGTTACCAGCAAGCGCCAAATGTTCGACCAGTTACACCGCCCTCGTAATCCACCGCTGTGCCATGTTGTTTGTAAAATATCATTCATTACGGACGATCGTTGTTGCAAGTTTCATGCAGTCAATCTAAACCGTAACCGTACAGTCAATCTAAACGTGGCTCGGCCAAGTGCAATAGTCTGGGAACGAGAGCCAAAATTCACGTCACTCCTGCATTTTATTTATTTCATTTATTTATCCTCTCATGAACGTGTAAGACCCATTTTATGATAGAAGGGGTGAAAAAGACACAGAGTAGAGAAACAGCGTTACCATAACACAAAACAAAAGTAACAGAATAGAATATAATATAATAATAATGACTCAAGTCCTATTAACAGTTGATATGACATTTTATTCTACGTAATGTACACAAAAATCTGGAAATTTCGAGTGGGGCAAGGTACACCCCAACAGTAAAAGGAAAAATGTGATTAATGCAACTACGACTGAAGTAATTCAAGAGCTTCGTAAAACGGAAAGAAACCTGTATTTTATTCTTCAAATTAATTTTTATAATCACCAACTGAATTTTATTGAAAATATTTTTCTCGGTTGAACTGGTCTCCCCAAAGATTAAACCGCGAGTGCGCCACTGTCCCATATTCCACGTAGAATATTACTCGATAATAGTTGGCTAATTCTATAAAAACTCTCTTCCGAATGACCCAGATTTGCCGCTGCTCCCCAGCCGTAATCTCTTGCGTCACTTACGATACAGCAGACAGCTTGGGGACTTGATATTTTACAGCGGTCTCTCGTAAAACAACGTTACCATTGTCGACTAGTGTTCTAGGAGTGGCCATGGACGCCTACATTCTACCCCCAAAAAAGGCGTTCATCCAGATACCGATCAGCCCTTCTCACTCGGGCACGTATCCCCGTTGATTCGAAAGAGTTGGGCTTAGCGGCACGCAGCCGTGGATCGTACGTGCCGGTGTACATTTATCCACGGGAAATAGGAAGCATTGCTCCTGCGCGAATGGGTAAATAGGTATCGATAGATGCATAAAGCCGGTGGCAGAGAGGCCGCGGCCATTCGCATTGTGCCCGTCGGCAGGGTGGAGCTTTCCTCGGGATACACGCACACACGGCTGGCCGGAACGAGAGGGGTGAAGGGAAAGAGAGAGAGAGAGAAAAGGAGAGAGAACGAGAGAGAGAGAGAGAGAGAAACCGGGAGAGAATGCGGAGAGAGAGGGAATAGCGCGCGGCGGTCCATAACATGCGGTAGTAACTAACCGGATTCCGGTGGGCTATGCGCGGCAGCACCATCGCCCCATACGGCGTAGAATATGGGGAATCTATGGGCTCATATCCACGACCCAAACTGTACACTAGCCAAATGGACGCGGCAATAACGGCCCGTTAACGCTAATTCGCGGAATTCTGATTGACGACGGCCGCAGGGACGCGGGTGTGCCCCTCAATTTCTGTCTCTCTGCACTCTCTCATCGCGCCTCTGTCCTCTCTCCTCTCTCTACGGTCCCTGTACACACGCTCTCTCCTCGCTTCCCGGATTCTATATGGCCCCGGTCGTGATCAGTGGCGCCGAGGATAGTTTTTAGGGGACCGGTCGCTTTTGGCTCCTCGATGAAACACGTTGCGTCACCGTCGCTTCCTCCAAATCCATCCTGGTGTATGCTACTTTGCATCTCTTGTTTGTCTATGGTGTCGTATGCTCGGAGTATAAGTCTCAAGGCTTTTATTGTGCTGCGTGAAGATCAAGATTTGTTATTCCACGTGATTCATGGCGGCGGCCGATATCGATGAGGCAACATTGACCCCACACCTCTGCCGCCAATGCGTTCTATGTCCCTTACTCCTCTTCCTCCCGCCATCCAGTACGCGCACTTGCTCTCCGCTGGCTTTGCACCACGAATCCCAAATCCCAGCCCAAACGCCGCGACTCCACCCTAAAGCCCTCGCAGCTCAAGACGCATATATTATCTTGCTGCGCGTCGAATAGCGTCTATATGGACTTTGCACATTTTCCTTGGCCAGCGAATAGTTATTTCAAGGGTCGTGAGTCGCACTTACCATCTATCTTCCTTACTTTATTATTACTTCTTGTTAGGTATGCTAGACATGATCATAGGACGACTGTCACTCACTTCGCAGGCTACATTTCACGGTATGCAACCTAGATTGTTTGCAACAATCTTGTTCGAAATTTTGTCGTAAATCAGCTGCTCTTGGCTCTTGGCTCAACTCACTCAGCTTCCAATTACCCGCTGCCAGCTTCGAGTCTCGAAAAGCAACTTTCAACGCTTGTTACGTTATCGTAACCTTCTTTAACCGCTCGGCTTATTTTTTCCCATCGTTTTCGTTCGTGGCAAGGTCGCTATGAAGACAGACGCTTTTTGGTAGAGAATGTTCATCGAGTTTGTGAACTCATGTTGCGGGTATTTAAGGGGATTAAGGCAGTCAAATCGCTTGCATATATATTAAGTATTTTCGCGAATTAATTACAAGGAGATGAAAGCAAGCACCGACTTTTCCTTTTACACAATGTTTATTATTATCATGTACAGTAAGGATATATATTTTTGGTCTACATATCTATTTTACAAATAGCCCCACACGAGGTTGATTTGGTATACAGTGTTTTAGAAAAGTGTCTTTGGTTTTGCCCTGATATCGAGCTTAAAAATAATGATACAACGGTTTCCTTGGAATACGTTTCTCCTAGAACCTGCAATTTTAGAGGGGAGCCCCGAGAAAATAATTGAACCATAATTATTAAAATAGCGACTAGGACAAAACGATTTGTACGATAAATGTCGATTTTCGGGGTGCACAGATGGCTATATTTTTTTACCTCAAAACTCAGAGCTTTTACACTTAATGCTGAGCTCCACTCCAAAAAAGGAATATATTTTGAACATACTATAACAATTTCAAATTGGTCCAAACCTCGGATTTTTCACAATCAGGCTAAAACGACAGAAAAAACGCCCAAACATCAGAGGATTGTAGCGCCGTCATATACATATATAAATTATCAAACAAAAATATTTTTACAGTTTATAGTATTAACAAACATTATCCAAAAGTACTAGTCACAATTTGTATTCACCTCCTTGTAATTAATTCGCAAAAAATACTTGATCTTCGAGCGATTTGACTGCCTAGCTCCCAGAATTCAAACCCTCTTCTTTCCCATTTTGATTGACCAAACGCCTCACGCGTTCGTTTCCAAAGTAATCACGGAGCCTCGTAATTTGCACCTCATAACTTTTTACATCAGACCATCCACTGGAATCCCAGCATTAATCTTCACAGCGCAGTGCCAGGAACGCTTTCAACCTGTCGTAGATCCAAGAACACTTACTTCAGTAGCCAATACCGCAACGCCGCTGAAACGCAGATTTGATCGAGGAGCCTCGGATCGATCGCGCGTCGCGATTGACATCTCGCCGAGATCGCGCGCCCGAGGCTTGCCTCGCCTCGCGAGACGCCTCTTCTTCGTCCTTTTTTTTTCACGACTCGATGAGATCACCATTTTAATTGCATTCCTGAACGAAACCTATCGCAACAAACATTGCGTGCGCTCGAACCTTCCAATTAAAGCCGACCGTTTGCAGCATTTCACCGTTTATTTATAGACGCACGGTTAGCACGCACGCTTTTGCCGCTGGATGCTCACCCTCGTAAATGTGTCGACGTTTCGCAAAATGCATAGTCGCCAGAATTCGCTAAGAGCGTGGAATTACGCTCCGCGGCATCCTCGTAACTCCGGGTCCGTTTTCTAGTGGCAGTTCCGCCTAAAGTTAATACAAAGAGACCATTAAATCAGTGTCAATTAAAGGTGGGATTTACGCGGCCTCTCGTACCTTACCTCGCGAATAAAACGTCACATAACGGATCACCAATTAATCGTATAAATAGAGCGTGAGAGATCAGCTCCTGACCCGCAGAGATTTATCGCGTCAAGCGAGCCCTCGCCCGATTGAAAAGTTCCCGCGACTTTTCGCCCGGCGAGGGGACAAGCTGAATGGGCCCCGAAATAAAGAAAAATCGAAGGAGGACCAGTCGGACCAGTTCGCCATTTTGAGCTGGAGGAACGCCGCAATAAAGGCGGTTTCCAGCCCTGCCGTGTGTAGGCACCGTTATCGTTAATGCACGAGATTAGTTTCTGTGTTTCGCTTTAAATACGACTAAGAATATTCCGGGGATACGTTAAACGTCCATCGCGGAGCGTTGATAAAAACGTTAAGCATCTCTTCCCTCGTTCTCGTCGCCTCCGCTTCCCATTGGCTCGTAATTCGAAAAAGTCACGGCTGGAAGCACCTCGAATTTGTCCGCGTGTGCCTCATTACCGGTAGTTTCGGGATTGCCCGGTGGCTGCGGATTAGGGCAACCATATGGCCGGCAGGTACAAGCCCCTGGAATATTGCGGGATAAGAGACTGGACCCAATTAAACCGCTAATAACAAGCGTTGTCCGACCAACTTCCTCTCCCTTTCTCTTCCTCCGCAAACGTGAATTTACATGCGGATAGCCTGGCGCAGTTTCGCTCCGTAATATCTGCATGTTCGTTGACGATGATGCGAGGACCGCAGTCTCTTCTTTTACGACTGGATTTCGGCGCGGTGTTAAACATTACGAGATGTATTAATTTTCCTGCAAACTTCTCGATAGATATTTTGAAAAGTTTACGATCAGTTTAGCGGGCTTTAGCGACCGGCGTCTGGATGTCGTGTAATTGAAACGTACAGTCGACGGGCACCGTAACGCGGGCTTTCGAGTTAAAGGCTATTGACTGACTCGTTTCCAGACCTGTTTGCTCGGAGTCGCCGCGATTACGTTGATGTGAGAACCGTGTCAAACGTGACGCCACTCTTAATCCGAACGGCCCTTTGATTCGTGAGAAAAGTGCCATTTCGAACACGCTGCGCGCGTGTAAATTGTCGGATAATCAGGTGTCTTTGGTCAGATCCCGTGGCCGTGCACTTGATATTCCTCGGGGAGATACGCTTCTCTATGGGTGGTCGGATGTACCTTCGCGGCGATATTAGGAACTGGTGGTCTTATTTCTCGCTGCACTGTACGCGGAATTAATTGACTTCATCGAGGAGTAGGTGTTACGTCGTAGTCGTAATGGAGTAGATGGTTCTCTGAATTCCTAAGCGCGGGGAAAAAATTCTTCTAAAATCCGGTTTCCCACGAAAACGATGTGCACTGGGGAAAAGATAGTACCTATACACATACGATTTATTTTCAGCCTCAATGGTCTTGAAAAGCGATTTGGTTTTATAAATTTTTTATTGGTCCTTCTAAAAATCTATTAGGTAACTCATTTTTCTTTGCTTTTAAACTTTTTTTCTATTCCTTTCAGCTATTCTATTATGCCCCATTTGCTGCCTTTTTTAATACTCTTTCTATACTCTATCCTACTTATTTATTTAGTCTCTGTTTTCGTGCAATCTTCAATTAGGTGCTTCAAAGTCCCTTGCCCTCACTCGTTTAGTTCGCATCTTCTCTATTCTCCCTTCATTCAATATCTATTATTCACCTCGAGGTTACCACACCTCAATCGAGCTATCAATCTCTCACTACTCCCTTCCCCTCTTTTACTTAATTTCGCTCTAATTAACTTATAGTATCAATTGTAACTTGACTCTTTAATACTGTTAAATGAGCCGTTCACAGGCCAAATCGATTAAATCCATAAAACAGAAAGTAGAGAAATGTGATGAAATAATATACATTGTTATTCAAAATTCCCTTTGAAATAAAAAAGGTTGATCTATATTTTTCAGACCTAGTGGTCTACCAGCTCCAGATTTTTTTATATTTATGGCACTAAATTCTGAATCTTGATTAAAATCATATTTAAATTGTATGACGTGGGGTTTTGACCTTTCTAATTATATCCAGTGCATTTTAAGACAATTTATTGTAACTCATTAATTATTTTTTTTTCTGTTAATGATAGAATCCTCTAAAGGCTTTGTTGAGACAAAATCCTTATGAGCTTTTTGCTGGTTTTGATAATATTGTACCAAGCGGTAGTACTATTGCTTGAGAATGCGGAATTAATTATCGCAACGATTTACATTAGAGTACGGAGTGAATCAGAATGGCTTCTGAAATGAATTATTTATTATTCGGCAACCAAAAATATTTTATTGTTTAATGATGTTAATCGGTATTATTTGGGAAATTTATTATAAATAAAAAAAGTCATGACTGAACCAAGTGCTTTGACACTTAAATTTAAAATATTTCAAAAAGTGGAGTTAATCGATTTAACCTGTGAACGGCTCAAATGTCACTTGTGCCTGTATTTCCCTATCTCTCTCGGGAAGAAGATAGTATCAACGCAATACAAATCACGGTACCTACCTACATATTTCCCTTCAAGCTGAGATACACGTTTAAATGGCATTTCCTGCTGCTCATAGACATCAACGTCACCCATGCCTGTTAATTAAGACGGTAGGTACGTATCGGCAGGGATTTCATTTCTGTCGTTACAACAATATCGAAGTAGCACACGCGCTACCGAACCGGCAATTACATGCTTGTTAATTACGCCGTTACGTACACAGATCTAGCGTGAACGTGCTCGCGGAGTGATTCCCGGGAGCTCGAGCCACAGACACCTACAGATGACTCATTAACATTTCGTCCCTCTTACCGTCACCGTAACGATCATCAATTTCTGCGTTCCACGGACTTCCAGGCGGCCCATGACGCTCGTACAAATGTCACTCGACAACCACTTCAGCCAACTATATGGTCCTTTGACCTATACGCCATAATGGTCCCCTCTCTCTCGCTCTCTTTATGCTCTCGGATCCCATGGTGTGCGTACATCCAAGCGAAACTTTTACCTGCGTTTATAAATCGTCCACCTACGCGCCGAACAAACTTCCGGCTGCTGTAATCGTTACTCACCTGCGTTAACTTTGAATAAAATTATTCGCGGATAGGTAGACTGCGGATGGAAAACTTTCCCGAGGCACTCAAGAGCTCGATACTTCAAGATGGAAGACGATATAGAAGTTATAAAGTTATAATAAACGTTGCACATATTTCTCAAAGAATTTTAACCCTCGTCAGGCGGCACAATTTTTGCAATCCTAAACTCAATCCCCTATCTCCGAAGGGGGTAGAGATATTATTCTGAAATTTGGTCTATGTAATCTAGACCAAATATTTAGAGAAGACACGAAACATCAGCTCTCCATGGCTTCTTGAAAAAAAGTTATTCCAATTTAAAAAAACGCAAAAGTTACAATTGTACCTATGCCGCCTGACGAGGGTTAACAGTTTTTGTGCGATTAAAACAGATACTCTGATAAATTAAATGGTGAGAAGGGCTAAATCATGACCCCATTGGAAGTGCCAAATTATTGATGCACACTTCCGTGTGCAAAGTAAAAATACCACCCTCTAAGCGTGTCAAGCTTCGCGATTTCCGCCGTAAATATACGCAGGAAGTTGAGGACGTTTGCAGACTCAACAAATCAATTTTGGTAGCATCAAAGGCATCGAGGCTCCCTCTCGCCTCGATTGGAGCTGGTGTTTCTCGAAGCGACTCCGTTTGACACGGCTGACATACAGGGTTGTTCGTTTCTCGGAAAGCTGTCTACAAAGCGTTTCTGTCGCTCTTTCCGTTGCTTCGAATGGTCTCCGAGGAGCACTTCCCTAGCGTCACGTAAGAACGTCCTGGAATCAGATCGTGGACGTACACACACGCCCCTACATAGACGCCTGTATACCTACATGGTCGCAGCGACGAGATCCCCGAGAAGATGAAAGGGAGAAAATCAGCGGCGAGCACACGTGCAGGTAAACCGAGTCCCGTGGCTCGTACCTCCTGCCCGTCTACGTTCGCTGAATGCATTAATCACCAGGCCCCGTGATGCACCAGCAGCATGCATTGCGCTGCCTCCCCGTAGAGCCGCCGGCAAGAGCTACCCGAGACGAATGCTCACGCACCGCACGGAAATACGCGAAACCCTTCCCCCAGGGCTGTTTTTCCTCCACGAAATCCTCATCATCATCGAGAGGAGGTACCTAAATCCGCGAGTGCTCGGCCCGATAAATATTCATGGGGGCGATCCCGGTTATTCCGCGGGACATATAAATGGGACGTTAAAAATTGTTAACGTTCCGAAAGCGTGCGCGAGGCGGGAAAGGGGGTTGAAGAGCGTGGACGCGCGGTGGTTGGGCAACGAGCGGCCGCGGAGCGCGCGTCGTCGAGCTGTATCTCAAAGAGATTCCAGCGAAGCGTCCGGTAAACTCGGTTATCATAGCCCAGCGCATTATCCGCGAAATCTAATTGCTGATAGTACGTGAAACAACGCCGGTGTCTTAGGTTAATGTGACGCGCCGGTCTGATATGGTACCAGCAACGAATGCAGCGGCCCTCGGAATGAATAATTCAAGCCACCATGGCGGCGCGCATAGCCCTCCAAGAGCTGTTTCGCGCGCGCCACAGAGAGAACCTCGGGAGAGCATTCCTGCACGCATTCGCCCGGCCCGCGATTGTAAATCTCGACACTGCGGGGTTATGGTGGATGTTATGCGCCAATGAGCAGAGAGGATGATATACGCGACCTTGCTTTATTGCAGTTGCTTTGTCGCGATTCGAGCTCGCTCGCCGATTCGCTACTTTTAACGCTTCTATGAAATAGCTATCGCTTGGCTAAAGGACGTTCTGCTGATTATTTCGACGTTACGCGAATATTTTCAATGGCAATTCTCTTATAAACGAAGCAGTAGTTTCGCGAGGGTTACTCGTTCGATGCACCCCTTGGGATAATTCAAAATTAAAGTGGTTTCAGCGCAATGGTTCGGTCAGTTAAAATTTTAATAAAAGCTATTTTGCAGTCGTTATATTTCCGACGTTTCGGTCATTGATTGTGACCCTTATCAAGGAAAGTGAAATAAAACTGCGTTTGCCTTTAGGTGAAATTTACACGTTAGCCAGAGACGTGCGTTGAGCGCGTCGGTTAGAACGTGACTGAGGTAAACAGTAAAAACAAAGCAGGAGCCTCTAGAGGTTGAACATAATACGTTATAAACTGAATTGAAAAATTGAAGGAACAGATATTTCAAATCTCACCAAATCTCACCCCTTGGGATGTATCGCGTAGCTTTTGCTGCTCTAGTATTAGCTTCGCGCAAGAGCCGCCATTACTCTTCCACGCGGCTACAAAGTGAGCTAAATGAAACTTGGAGTTTAATCAATTACAGACCTTGGGAAGCCGGTATCGACAAGTCAAATGTAGAATTCGCAACAACTGCGCCCGGGGCCTGGCGATAGATCAATGAAACTCCATCATCGCTCGATAAAGATCGTAATTCTTGGTGGAAGCATCGATCTCCTCGCGTAGGACTCGCGCACCTACCTTATCGGTACCGTGTCCCGGAGGCTGGACTCGTCGGAGATTCAATAATTTGATAAAATTCCATCGGATCGTTGGCGGAGTAACACGAAGGCGCTCGTATTTTATGGTAATTATTATAACTTTATTTCCTTTCGATCGTTTTGCCGGAGTGGCCGGACAAAACCGTCCGAGATTTAATGGTTGAGACGCGTCCGTCCGTTTCTTGGGCGCGATTTAAATTGTAAATGAAACGGCGATCAATTCCGCGGGCGTCGTTCGGCCGCAAAAAAGAAAGCTGCTGCGGAACCAGTCGCGGGGAGGGACACGCGCCAACGCGAAATTACACCGGGAATCTGGGAAACTGATGGAAAAAGGTACCGGGCGACGGTCTATATTTAGCCGCGGTGCGACTAACGCGCACCTCGAAGACGGATAGGCTCGCGAGTAACCAACAACCCCGAGGCGCTCTCCCCCGTTAAATAATCGATTCGCGATGGCCGTCCACGAGGATAAATCTCGCGGGGCAGGCTCATCCGTCTGGGGGACAGCGGCCACGAAAACGTATGGAGGCGTTTGGTATATAGCGGAGAGGTGGATGCTTGTCGCTGTTTACGGTGGTTCGTTATACACTGACGAGCCTCGCGAGGTTATACACGAGGTGGTAGATATGCGCCACGGTATCTAAGAGGGGCAGTAGCGATCGTAATTCTCGCCGGACGACTCGGTGTGTTCCTTTGCGCGCCCGTTCGCCCGTACCCCGAGTCGAATGCGCGCGACCACGGTGCTGTGTTGGTGCCTCGACTGCCTCGTGTCCGCGTTGGTCGAAGGTAAGCCCGGATCATATTCTTAACGAGAGTGTTTTACGATCAGAAGGCCCTTTATCTACGGCGGTGTTGTTGGCGTTATCCAAGACCAAACCGAAAGGGAGCCAGCGTGAAAAGAGGGGTAAAGAGGGGGGTGGAGGAGAGAGAGAGGTAGGGAAGGAGAGAGAAGTCGAAGTACTGGGAAGAAGGTGGCCGTGATGTATCTCGCACTTAGCCCTGCCACGCCAGGCCACACCGAGCCACATCGAGCCACGCCATAGTTGCTTGGCTTTTTTATGCGTTGTCACGATATCACGCGTGTACCTATGGCGTGTATGTCGATCGTCCGGCGTTGTCCGTCCGGGATCTCGCTCGTTTGTAATTGTCGCCGTTCGGTGTACGTCGCACGAAAACGACGCGATAGGAATGGCTGAAGTAGAGACTGTCGTCGTGTTTGACAATGACCGCTGAGAAATAGGTTGATCTGATAGAGCAAGCGAGAGTATCTTGTATATAGTTGCTCTGTGGGAAGGGACACACGCCGGGGATATGTCGAGTAGTCATTCATTTTTTACCGGAATTAGAATTACTTATCGAAGTACTCTCTGGTGGAATAATATTTCTCTATTTGGAAAAAGATTCTCAAGTGTATAGAGACCATTGAATAGGTTTCACCAATATAGAGTATTGTGGGGCAAAAGTGCGCACTTAAAGTTTAGACTTCTCTAAAGTCTTTGGTATTACACTGATAGTCATATCATTTTGTGAGAAATAACTACTATCCTTTATTATTGGAGAGAGAGTGACTTCATGTAAATTTACCTGTCGCAACTTATATAAAATAAATATTTCCAAAAAGTGTCAAATGCCGATATCGCATTCGAACTCTTGCCCCACTGCATTGTGTGAACTTTTGCCCCCACAGCTACTTTTACATTGTTTAATCAACCCTGTTATCTGTGAGGAGAATTGAAAACTTCTATTAGCACTTTTGAATAGAAGAATTTCAGCTCTTTCAGACGACATATGAATTAAAATATTTACTGATCAATTTATAGGAATAATATTAACTCCTAAAAATGAGAATATTATATCAGAACTAACGAATTCAGTACTTACCGCATTGTACGATAACAAAACGAAGCATAGCTACACAATTCGACATTCGTGACTCTACCTTGATTGACAATTGACTGTCAATCAGCATTGGCAACTGCCACAACTCAGACCATGAAATTCGCTTTGTTCGAACTCTCACCCGCTGCGAAATTTTACCTACTTTTACTCCAACATGTTCTGTGAGTAGCTACTAAATAGACAACACACATCAGTCACACCCTCCGGTGCCCCGAGTCTAACAGAGGGCTGTTCATCCAACACTATTTTCCTCAAACAATGGATCCGATTGAGTAGCCGACACGACTTTATTTTAATCGGATCGCATCGATCGTTTGATTCACCCGTTCCAACCGCGCAACCCCCTTTAACGCCGTTGACGTTATTTACATACGCCGTTTGCTTATACAGTCCGCGCGGTGAAGTTAAACGCGTCCTCCCAAGAATAATAGTGCTCTGAAAATTTATAAGAAAGGCGAGCCATTATTCCGGGCATCGGCGAAGGAGCCACCCTTCGCGACTGATTTGCCGCGACTAGCGCGAAGACAAATTAGCTCGACGTTCATTTAAATTCCTTCACCCCCTGGTCCTCGCCTTTTGAAATATCCACCCGGAAGAGGATCGCACCGTTACGACGAGGCGTCAACGATCTTGCCCCCGATCACCTCGCTCGTCCGCCGTATAACGTTCTATAAACACACAACGGCGGTGATTGCGGATCGATTGAAATTAATACATCGTTGAGGGATACGCGTCTCGCCGCGTAACAACTTCTCCCAGGCGCAAATCGGTCGCGTTATCTTTATGCGCGGCGAGAGCTTTCATCAACCCTTTCGGAGAGGATCGCCCGAGCCACTTATTCAAATGAGACATTCGCTCGAAGCACGATACGATAAAGAGATAATTCAGTACACGTACGAGTGCATCGTTATTGCAATTATACGTAAATGAGACGATTACGTGTTCGGCCATACAAAAGACGATCGGGAGGGAACCTGAGCGTTTTCTTCGGTATTCACCTACCGCGCTGCCCGCCCCACTGACAGTCACCAGCAGCGCGCATCGAGGCACGCTCTTTTTCGCGGTCGTTAACGTTTTCTCTCCGCCATTTCGCAAATTGTATGCCCGCGAGCTTTCGCGAACCCGTCACCGGACTGGTCGCGAATGCCGAGCCTCGTAACTTTGAACAGATACGCGCGCTTCTACCGAAGTATCGCGGGTCTAGAAGATTTGAATTTCTCCTCCTTTCGCAGGGGTTGCTTGCGCGGAGATCATTCACCCTGTACACGTGCACGCGGATAAGATCCCATGAATACATACCTAACGTTCGCTAATTTGCATACGCGAGAGAAACCTATCGGTATATATGCGCTCTGCCTATGTACAGGGTGTCTCGAGAACATCCTTTTATTGTCACGAGCTGGGACAACTGTCGCGTTCAAACGGGCCATCTATCGGTGGTCGGATTCGAGCTGCACAAGTTGGGATGTTTGCGTCGTTAACCCTCCAGTGCGGGGTGAAGAATTGTCCCGCAAGTGACACGGGTAGGGTCCCAGCGTTTTATACACTCTTTTATTAATAAAGGCAGTTCTATTTGCTTATAATAACAATATGTAACAAAACAAATCATTAGGAGTGCAATGAAAATTATTAATTTTTCTTGCGCTACCTATACACTGAAATAATTGAAAAACAATATCCTCAGGAATCGAATGGGGGGTTAAATGCACCTTGTGACTTATCTTTCTAGCACTAATCATTCGGCAGTGTGTAGGTCGCTATCTGAATTCAGAGATGGGTCAAAGTTTTATTTAAATAAAAATTCGAATAACGAATAGAAGTTAAAAAAAAATAAGAAAATAACTTTATTCGTCAAATAATCCAAAATGGAAGTAACTTTTATTTGATCCAATATTTAAATGTTTTTTTATTTAGTTAAGGCCCTATTCTGAATTACATACGCAAAATAATTCGCGATCAGCAGGTAACCATCGGAGCGAAAATAAAGCCAGAGTATTCCCTGAAATATTACTATGGAACAGAGATGGGCAAAAAATTATTTAAAATAAAATGTTGTGTACGAAATTTTTATTTCAAATAATTTTTTGCCCATCTCTGCTATCGAACTACTTATATACTTACATAGTTGTTTCTATAATAGACCAAACTGACCTGAAATTTCATATTCATCCTGAAACTGTTGGAGCTTTAAGGGTCTTTGCCAAGAAGCAAACCTTTGGAGCGCACTGTAGGTTCGCTTGCGTACCTGCGTGTACATATCGCATACGTATAAGTGTACGTACTGTGAGAGTGGGCTACGTGCAAGCGGTGGACCGACAGGACATCGCTCATGGCGCTCCCTCCGTCCTAAAGCGCTATGTTACAGGGGGTTGGGGGCACTTACTTCGTTCTCGTACTCTTGTACCTTCGTTATCCACTCCCCATTTATCCTTCACGTGATCCCCGTGTACGTGTACGTACACCTTCCTCCTCTTCTTCTGTGTAATCGGAGAACTGTGAGCACCATTACGATGGACCCGGTGAAAAGGCAGTCGAAGACCGCGAACGGCCATACTTCTCGCCGCGGTGCCACGGCGGAAACCAGGCACAAGATACGCTGGACACTTTCTGCTTTTATGAAAATCTTCCACCCCCGAACCTGTTGAATATCGCCCTCAGCTTTTTCTCCCGTTTTCGCGTGCCCTAAACTTTTTAGTAGCCCTTCGGCTGGGCCGTGAGCGGCAGAAGCTTGTGGGGGAAAACGGTGGTAACGCGCTGATTAAAACTACTTACTTACAAGGGGACACCGCGAACCCTAGCTCACCATTTGCGTTAACAAAATTTTGAAAGGAGTTTAAAGAAAATACTTGACGAAAGAAACTTTCTCAAAATTTTATTAACGCAAGTTTGCAACTTTTACCTACCATTGAACTTCTGTTTCAAAATATTTCTTCTGTCTCTTGTATTTTAGGAATTGTACGAGAAAAAGTGGGAGTGCCTATTTGACTTTGAGGTTCGTTTTCACACCCTTAGAGGGCGATTGACACTCCATAAATCCACAAAGTAGCAATCGGTGAATGGGTTAGCGGTGTTCCCTCGTTAGGCCATTTTAGAGCAGCTCCGCGGTCTTCTCAGACTCGTAGAAATTTTTAGCGGAAACTCTGGGGGTGGTTCCCGCCACTACACACGCGAATATTCGAACCGTGATCAGGTTTCTCGTAATAGGCGGTAACTAGATATCCTGAATTTTTAACCGCCGAACGGGGTTTGTAAATGTAGGGTAGCGGGCAGTTTTTTTCAACTGGCATACGTTTGTGTGGACTGGCCTGCGCGACGCGTTGGGCTGTCTGGCGCGCAGGCTGTTGGAAGGAGCCGACCTGGCTACAGTTTTACAAGCGGGATCGGAACAACAGTAGCGAAAACTACGTTCCCGGTGATTTTCTAATGCCGTGTACCTCTGCCCTGCTTTATGAGGCTATAAACTGACGTCACAATACCAGGAGCCGCCTTGTGCGATGGGTCGGACGCGGCGCTGCTAACGCGAACGCCACCACTTCGGATAATGGATTCATATGGCCCATAAAATTAAAGCATACGACAAATTTACCGTCGTATCTCACGTCGGCCAGAATTTCGGGGCTTAGCACGTGCCCACACGCAAATTGATTCGGGTCGATGTTCCTCTCGACTCTGCTTTCTGTCAATCATTTCAATGAACGCAGGAATTTTCTTTTTAGAAACTTCCTAGTCCTTAAAATGAAAGTGGAGATGCTCTGATATGCCCCCAAGTGAGTCTGTGCTGCACATGTTCACACTTTTTTTCCACTTCCTTGTTCCGTCCCCGGAGGCATGTTTACTTTGACGCCTGGATGAGTTGGCTTGCCTCCATCTTTACCGCTGATCATAAATGTAGGTACTTACGATCAGTGGACGGGAGATAGCGAAGTTAGCAAACCAATCAGGCGTGAATGTACTTAATCATGTCTCGAATTTAGAGATGGGACTATTCGAATAATTTAATATTCGAATATTTTATAAGTATTCGAATAATTGAATATTCGAATATTTTATAAGTATTCGAATGCTACGAATAAACTTCGAATATTTGAGTATTCGAATGTTATTAGTCGAATACTATTCGAATGTTATTATTCGAATACTATTCGAATGTTATTATTCGAATACTATTCGAATGTTATTATTCGAATACTATTCGAATGTTATTATTCGAATACTATTCGAATGTTATTATTCGAATACCTACTATTCGAGTGTTATTATTCGAATACTATTCGAGTGTTATTATTCGAATACTATTCGAATGTTATTATTCGAATACTATTCGAGTGTTATTATTCGAATACTATTCGAATGTTATTATTCGAATACTATTCGAGTGTTATTATTCGAATACTATTCGAATGTTATTATTCGAATACTATTCGAGTGTTATTATTCGAATACTATTCGAATGTTATTATTCGAATACTGATGTATTCGAAAAATACAAATGAACCTAAAGAATTTGATTTATAATTCACACCATACTATTCGAATACATCAGTATTCGTAAACTTAAATATTCGAATTGCATTCGAATACTTGGATATTCGAATTATATTCGCCAAATAATTGAGCAACTTAAATATTCGAATATTCGAATACCGGAAAATTCGACAAATTGTCCCAGCCCTAGCCTCACTGCCGATCCCTGGGACAATCGCTTAGAGAGAAAAAAGTGTGAAAATAGACGCCCGAGACTCACAAGCAGTTAGGGTCATATGGAGTGTGCAGCTACCTTTCTCATTCAGTTCCCGTTATGTAGTCCCATTGATGGATGCACGGAAGCCTGAAGTGGAACGCCTGAACTGCTGTTGTGAGTGGCTCTCATTGCTCCAATTAAACCACCGACTTTACGATTTCGCCGTTATTTTAGCGCTGACTATAGGTAGGTACTCAATCCTGTGGCATATTCGAACCGAATACCGTTTCATATCACATTTTTCATACGCAACCATAAAAGATATTCGTCGACAAGCGGCCGTAGACTTAAAGGTTCGTTAAATGGGGCCATTGATCAAAGCCGCCTGGCCATTTGCCTGGCGAAGAACGGAGAACGCTGGCTGGGACGCTTCTGCTGGCTGGAGAATCGCAGCCGCGGCCCGGGGGAATTAATAAAACGTCAATAGGAGTAAATTTCGGCCGGGCGATACGATGCCAAAGGCATCCGGCACGTAGTAGTCAGGTGCAACGCATAAACTATCGCCGCAATTTTGCCTACGCGATTCGGATAGTCGCGTCGCTGCCGGTTTGATCTACGACGATAATAAGACGTCGGCTGGAGGATTAGGACGGAGTTGCCGCGTGCCTTATTAAGACTTAAATTGGTTGAAGAGAATAGCGACGAGCGGGGAAGAAGGGGGTTAAGAGAAGGGAGAGAGAGAGAGAGAGAGGAGACAGTGAGAAGGTCGCCTACGGCGGGGATGGTGGTGCATCCAGGCATTATGGCCGCCGCTCCTTGAGTTTGGAGGGTCCGGGATGAACGGCTGGCAAAGATAAGGAAAGCTGGAGGGGGTTGCTCGAGGTTGGGGGATTTGGGGGTCGAGAACATCCATCTTCCCGTCCCCGTCCCCTCCTCGCCCCTCCCGCTACACGTCCCACCGTATCTTCCATGCTCTGCCCCGTTGCATCCTACAGGGTTCACCGTACCGACATACATCTCCTGTCGAGGGGAGAGCCCTCTTCGTCTTGTCCTTTGCTTAAGTTAACTTTACGCTCCTTCTTTCCCTCTCCGTTCCCCGTTTTCCTTCGGGCTTCCCTCTCTGTTCGCGCTTCCCCCTGTGTGTGTGTGTGTGTGTGCGCGTCGTGTTTTTTCTTCGGGCGGAGGAGAGCGCGAGAGTCGAAGCGGAGCCGAGCTCCGTACGGAGCGGCGAGCAGAGGCGAGCAGAGGCGAGCCAACCGAAAACGAGCATCGCCGAAGAAAACACAAACTTAATCCTACGCGTGATTCATCTGGGCCGCCATAGATCTGGATTATCTCCCGTCATCTGCATATTTACGAGTATCTGCTTTGTCCTGATTGTGCGCGTTGCTGGCCCCACGCGCACGTATCCCAGCGTAGGAAGTAACGCCGCGGACCAGATAAACCTATCTTGGCCGCCTTCTTCTCATTCGTGCTGAGCCGCGAATCTTTCCTTTATTTCGAAATTCGACTCTGCCGAGTGGATCGCTCGGGGATCTACGGATCCTCACCGAACCTTATCTCCCATTAACGAGCGATATATTTGGCGCAGAACACGGACGACGATTCAAAATCGAGGATACAGAGCATTGGCGGCAGCTAAGGCCAACATTGTTCCGGACTTGTAACCGAAGATTGTAGATTTTTCCTCCCGACTTTCTCACCCGCGGAAATTGCGCTCATCGAAATGCAAACGCGGACTGAGCGGTAGCATTCGCTCTTTCCTCGTAACTTCGATGGTAAGCGTAATCGTACCTCGCAACGACCGCTTCAATTTCCGTCATTACGGCTGAATAACGCATCGTTAAGCGCGCTACAAACATTCGCGGCTCTAACGGCGCATAAATAATCGCGGGGCAAAGTGAACGCGCAGATTTAACTCATACTTCAGCGGGGCGACAATAAGCTGATAACGGGTAGCGAGTATTCGCGATGTACGCGTATCGGTGCACACGCACACGGCCAGGGCGTTCATTTCGCGCTGGATTGGCCGGCGTTTGACAAACAGTATTAGCCTTAATCGTCGCTGGGCTATCGGATTTAATTAGCTCGTCCTGCTGCTTTTTTTTCTCTATTTTCCGTCGAGATGGTCGAATGAAAACACTTTTTCGGCGGTTATGCCTATAATTCGATTGTACTCTATTCTTTTTTTTTTTACAGAATTCGTTGAAATTTGCATATGGGGTAAATCCGGGTGTGTCAGTCGGGCAGGAGAGTTGGTCGAGTCGCGATGTTTCAGAATCTATAGGTAAAAACGCGTTGAAGTATTTGGCCATTTTAACTCTTCCTTTCAAAGCTAACGGGAAGACGACTATCTCTTGCTGCAGAAAGGAGAGATGGTCGAGTTATGATTTTTTTTGTTTATTTATTTTATTTATTCACTTTTCTATTCGTTTGCTTTGCTAATCGCCAGTAAGTTTGATATATTCTTTACTTGTTTAGTGTAAATAAATCAAATACCTATCAATAAATCTTTAGTTGTTGTATTCACTCATAAATAATTTTCCTCTCTTCTTTGTTATTTTTTCACGAATGTCTCTGCCAACCACGAAAACCATTTCTCCCGGCACCTCGGGAGAGATGGTCAGATGTCACGACTTCAATTTCCAATCCATTTTCATCAAATATTGTCCTAAACAAATATCGCCAATTTTTCTAAATCAGCATAAAATTCTAAACACATTATTCTTATACTGATAAAATGAATAATATCAGCATTAGTTTTAATAAGCACTTTATATTAGGTCGACCGACTGTCCCGGACTTACCTACCCTACCGCGTATTCACTCTTGTTTCAAGCGAATCGCCAACAATTGCATCGCAATCTTTTTCCTGGGCTCGAGGCGATAAACGGCGGCTGGGTTTTTGGAAAATTATTCCAGGCATTCACGGCTGTCCGCGATGATCTATCATTTGCCGAGGAAGAGCGCGATGAAATAACACGTATCGAAGGGATGATTTGCAGGCACTGAGCGCGACCGCTTCCAGAGTGCAAGAGCCCGGTGCTACAATGTTGAAAATTGCACGAAAAATTGCTGCCGCGTAGCGTTGCGACTTAATAACACATCCAGGCTCTGCATTCTCAGTAGGTACGACGGGTAGGTACCTACTGTCGAGGAAAAAGCAATTATGCTCTCGTTCCTCTTCCTCTCGCGTCTCCCTTCCGCCGTTCTCCCGCGGTCTTTGCGTGTCGAAAGATAAACGGTGCGATTGAAAGTCAAACTCTCTTGCCCCCGTCCTCCCCCTTTTCCATGCCCTCCTGCTATCGGTGCCGCGATGATGGTCTTTGATTAATTCGCGATCGGTCTCGCCGTGTTATTCGCCGATCGACGATCAGCGATCTGCAAATTACCTACTCATCGCGTAATAGCGACGACGTGCCTCGATGCTAACCGACCAGTCTTCTTCTCTGCTCTATCCTTCGTCTCCTCCTTGCCTGTTGGCTACTCGCCGCGCGCCTTCCACCTGGTTCTCGCTCCGGTTTTCTGCCCTTTCTGTCCCGAGGCTGGCCTTCATTTTCTTAATCTCCTGCCGGCGTAGAAAAACTCGGCTCCCCTCGATCCCAGTGTTCTTCAGCGAACGACGAACCTTTAATAACAGCCGCCCCACAGATTTTTCCCTACCTCGTGTTTACACCGGCCTCGTGCTTCGATTTCTACGCGGGGTGTTTTTCTATCGCGTGATGCTTCTTCGTTCGCCGCAACGAGATGTCTTTCCATCGGGTAAAAACGGTGGAACGATGATTCGATTGCCTTTGGGCCTGTAATTCCCCTGGAACTGAGAAGCAGCAGCTTTGAAATTAAAATTCTCTGGCAGCGCAAAGTTGGAGATTTGCTGTTTGAAGCTCCTCGGCTCTGTAATTCATCGACTGATGGAAAGATAGGGAGATTCCGAGCGAGCGGTGTCTTGAAATTTAGAAAGGAGCGCTCGATGTTGCATTCGCATGGAAGAAACGCTCCCGGGATCCTCCAGAGTGGAAATCCTTACGTAAAGCTTCTCACAACTCAACGATACAACAATGCTTGACCCCCTCGCGATAAAGAAAAGGGCCTCGATGCTCCTTCGGTCAAGTTTTTCTTAGGCGAGCCCGGAGATCTATTCTTTATGGAGATTACGTGATGGAGATACGATCGGAGCGTATCTCCTCCGCGATGCTCCAATGTTACCGTGGAGTAAGTTGATTTAGGTCGGCTGAAGTTACGGTTTCTTTCACGGAGCCTGCCGAATGTAGCACGATGTTGGATAGTATTGAACGTGCCCAAGTTATGTAACATTTTATGGTACGGGCTCGAGAGAAATGTGCGCGCGGGATCTCGCTTTTAAAATTATATACCATCGGTAAATGGTAAAATGTAACCTTTTATACTTCGTCCAGCAACATTGTTTAAAAAATAATTGTTGCTCCACCCAAATATATTTTTTGGGATGCTAATTTAGCGGATAATATGTTACTTTCAACTCGCGACGAATCTTCTCTCTTTGGGCAACGAACGCGGCGTGGTAAAAATTTTATCTTCATTTTAGAAGAATGTGGAGGAAAATCGGAGTAAAAACGCGCTATTTGCATTGCGGTTTCTTGGGAGCGTAATGCACCCATTACGGCGGCTCATTCATCAAACCGTGTTGTTATTTTCCAGTTGGTTTTCTACCTGCAATGGATGCAGTTTAGTCAACATTCGGAAGCCATACCATTTTATCACGGCCATTCAAACCCCATTGGCCGTGCAGTAGAGATACCGCACATATCTATATACATGTCTAGTCTCCATTCTACATGCACATAGGGTGAGCCCAGCGAAACGTTTATATACCAACGTTCCAATGAAGAAATAAAAGGGTCCGATTTAACGAATCGACGTTGTTTTTGAAAAGTAGACAATATTGCTCCACTACCACGATTCTAGACAAGTTTCTTCGTTGTAAATATTTCTTTTAGTTCCAGTATGCTTGTATCCTTAACAATTGTTCTGCTTTAATCGGTATCAGTGGCTGTCAGGTGACGGGAAATTTTAGCAAATGAAGGGGAAGGGGAAACAGGGAATGTTACAAAACAGCTTTGTCGAGAAAATTAAGTTTTAATAGTTTAGTCCATTAGAAAAGAAGCATGGTTTATTTATTCATTTAATTATTTATTTAACGGGAAGCACCCTTAGTAATAATTAACCTATATGATGGAAGAGAAAAATATACAAAGTCGTTTCACGGTATGGAAATAAGTGTACAACATAGAATAAAATATATACCTACATAAAAAAAGTCTGAAAAGAAGATATATCTGTCTGGATGTGGCATTAGTAAGTATTGAAAGACTTCAGGAAAAAAAGAAAGGAAAAATACCTAATAGCAAAAATAAAGTTAAAAGTAAAAGTAATGCTATGGTAGACTACGCTCGAGCTCAGTAATAATTACTTGCATCTTGAGTCGTTGAGGCGACCCATTAAACAGGTTCAATGAATTTATCTGCATTCTGCGTAATATGAAGCTTATACTCTAATTAGGCATCAGAAAAAATAAGTAAGAAGATAATAATTGTTTTACATTATTTTAATATTTTTTCAAGTTTGAACAGGGCAGTATACTGAAACAAAATAAGAAATTTCCACTTCTATTGGAGGATTCCCCTTATCATAATTTCTTATTTTGCCTTGACGACAGATGCATATGCTTAGATAAAAAGTGGGGGCACTCCGTGTTTTATTCCAGTGCAGAGTGGACATTTCTTGATTTCAACAAGTATACCAAATATTTAACGTTATCTTACGGGGGCATTTGAACTTTATAACTCTTTTGGATTTCATAGTTCTGTAGTTGCCATCAACAAAATATGCTACAAATCTCTAAATCACGAAAATGGCCATTCCACGTTTTATCCCTCTACCCTTAAAATATTTAAATGGAAAAGACTTGAGACAATTTGAAAATTAATTCAATATCACAACTCACATATGAGTTATTAAATTAAATTGAGTTATGAAAAAACTGAATTGTTTTTATAGTTGTCTCAAGCCTCTGTGTTTAAACTTTAAACCTTTTCCAATTCCTTTGTCCCGAAATTTGCCGCCCCCAAAATTTACAGCCTACTTAACGTACATACAAATCCACTTCCGCTGTTAGTATATTCAAAAATAGCGTTAAATTTACAGATCTATGTCACTTGGGCTATTTAAACCACCCTGTACAAGTTAGACATTTAGGCAGAGAATTACAGGTTTCCACATTTTTCTTTTCAAACTCTAATCATCTTCAACGATGCCCGCCTCAAGCGAAGAACGTAATGCCGGAGGAGACGCCGATTTATCCTCGAATTTGACATCGTAGAAACGAAAGTGCGTGTAATTAATGGCCGCAAATCAGTACGCTAGAATGGTTTCCAGATAAACATTATGCCAGCGAAGAAGCTTCCGTTGGATTTCGATCGCATAAAGATAAGGAACACCTGTTTCGATATCGATAACAAAATTATATACATACCACCTTATTATAACACCATGTCGGTGATATTATCTTCTTTATGCGCCTTTGTACGGTGAAAGCTTGATTCCACGGTGGTTATTGGAAATCGATTATGCGCCGCGATAAATTATTATTAACTGCGTCATACCAAGGGCGATAAATTCAGCCGTACCTTGTCTTTAACGATTCTTTTCCCTCGAATGGGCGCGCTATCGTTTCGTTAGCTTCATATTCACCCCGCGTTCATCCTTGGTGATACTTGTAGCAGCGGTCGTTTAATAACCTCGCGGTTAATTTTTTTTACTCAATTACAATTACACCCTCGATTTTTAATCCGCGCGTATAACGTCGATGCAAATATCGTTGGCGCGGATTTTGATATTGAAAAAAAAAAGAAGCTTAGCTGCATATTTGCATCCCTGTAATTTGTAAGTTCGCCGACGTCGCGGAAAACTCATTCTCAAGTCAGATCGCGGGTCCAACGAGAAGGTGCGCATTAAATAGAGTAACGAGCCAACGTCACCACGATGGTAATATGAAATTTCACGTTCGAGGAACGACGTTCACCTCCGCGGAAGATTTCGCTGATCAGCAAAGTATTCCTCTCCGATCACTTGCCATAGAAGCCATAACAATAGAACGTAACATTTGGAAGTAGCACTTTCCATGATCAAATCCATATCTCATCGGAGCTCACAAAACAACTAAATAGAAAATATCGAACCGCTTTTTCCCCGTTTGTAGGGGCCATTGCACGGATTGAACTGCTGCGTCTGCATCCGTCGGATACGCTCCGCTCTCTGGAACGAGCCTCGAATCGATATGGCCGATTCCAAGGGCGTAGTTGACTGAGGGAATTATCGCACGGTATTAGAAAAATAACCGTGGCAGAAGCGTGTTGCTACGGTGCGTAGTTTGTTGGTGTAACAATTCTGCGATAAGTTCTCGCAAAAGCACGCGCGCAAGGGCACACCATTCAATTTCGTGCTCTTGGTCTTCCTGCTTCCATTCAATCATCCGAAAGAAATATCGATTGCGATGCGGGAATTGTGGTCGATATCTCTGATCACGGTCACGTCGTTGCCATTTCGTGTACATTAAATACTGGCCAGAGATAATGAGTACACCTGCGCGCATATCTTCATCTCGAATCCGGTGCACCCATTCAATAGCGAAGCTATTAATCCGCCGGGTATCAAGATCTAACATCGGGAACGACTTCTGGAACATTAAATGTTGCGAATGTCGAGCGAATGAAGGGACTTTTACTCGCCGATGCTTCGGAGTCGGCATTCGAAATAATACTGGGAGCATTTGGACGTAGATATAATTTATAACCGTCTCGCTACTTGCTATTCTCTTTGTCTATTCAAATTTTCAATCTACCGATTTCGTGTTGCTAACTTGGTGAGGATATACAGAAGTTTTTCTTGGGAAAATTGATAATAATATGGATGGATCGATTAATCGCAAAAAGGTATTTGAAGTGTCTTTGTAAAAACCACTGTGATTGCTAAAATTAAAATTTTACACCTAAGCCAAAAAGTAAACAAAATGAGAACTGTGTGAGAAAAGAATTTGTTTATTATTTACAAACATACTTAAACTATTCATCTATAAAGTACTGTGACGAAGTTTTGAAAAATGATAATAAAAATCAACTTTATAGTGAAAACTATAGTATTACCATTGACACGTAGAATATATTTCCTAATAATTTATTTTTTAATTTGGCATTGATTGTTTTCAACAAGGACTTTTCATATTTTGTTAAATATCTACTGGCCATTTTGATTTCGCGGTTAAGTAAATCTTAAGCATTTTTCATTACAAAAGAAACCCCTTTCGCAGGGCGAGCCCAAGCACAGTTATGAAGACATCGTAGGCCAAGCACCTCCAACAATTCGATTACGCCTGTATCTGTCAGAGTCTGTTTGGTTGACTCGTTACATAACCAGCGGAATAATATTAGTAATATAGAAGTGGCTGATGGAGAAGCTTTAGCACCAGCCATGATGGTAATGGGCGCTGGTAGGAGTAGGGTCGACCATTCAAGGCCGACCTGTTGGTCGCTCACGGGGCCTAAAGTGGGACCTCCGCATGGGGGGAGTTCCACTCGCCCCTTCTCCTTTTCTTTTCTTCTGCAACAAACGCTCCGAAGCCGCGTGCGGACCCACAGAACTCGTTCCCTTTCAGATTATTCTTAAATGTCGCGCAGGTCGCGTCAATAATTGTATTGCTGGGTGCAAGAACAGCCTCGGGACACTTAGGCCCTTTTTGCATGAATCGCATAATTAGATTCCTCATTCTTCTCTGCATATGCCTTCGAAATTTTATTGTCCTATCCCAAACATTAGCAGAGTTATGGCTCATTTTGTGAATCGATGTTGATCGATGGATCCTAAATTAGTATTTAACAATAAGCCGAGCATTTAAATTTAAATGCATTGAAATATTAAATTGAAATTCATTTCACTGATTAATTTATTATACCATTCCGATTGTGATAATGCAACTACAAAGGATGTATGGTAGATGTGCCAATTACTGTCAGTGTCCCCATTACTACCACTTTATTTATTTTACTTAATAAAAATGTGACGTATAAAGAATAGTGTTAAAAAAAATTCATTATCAAATTGGGACTGTCCTTCTTCTTCTTATTGTATATTATTGTTTATGTGTTTCGTTTTTATTAAGTAAAATAAATAAAATGGCACTAATAAGAACACTTACAGTAATTGGGACAATTTATCCTATCAAAATTTTTAAATCCTATTATAGACAATTTTTAAACAACTTCTCTACGTATAATTTTTTATAGACAATTTTTATACGTAGTGAAGTTGTTGTAAAATTGTCTATAATAGGTGTTAAAAATTTGTCTATAATAAAACTTCATATATTTTTCTCGAAACTAACTTGTCACACTACAAGGGAACATCCTGACTTCAAAGAATTCTGAAACTTTTTGAATATGTAGGAATATGTATGATTACAACGCAATCTTTGTTTGCCGCCCAAATTCACTCTAAGGTGGTGTAATTGACCCCTGAAAATTCGGTTATTTTCCGACTTTATGTTATAACTCGTGAACTGTAAAATATTTTTTTACCAAATGATATATCAACTTAAAAGAAGTAACTTTTGTCTTAAAACTTTTTTTCTATCTCTTACAGCTCGCGAGTTATAACACAAAATTGGAAAATACCCCGTTTTTCAGGGGTTAATTTCACCCCTTCAAGTGAATTTGGGTAGCAAACAAAAATTGCGTTATAATCAGGGGGAAATCCGTTACATATTCACAAAGATTCAGAATTTTTTGAATTTTCAGTTTCGGGATTTTCCCTTGTAAGGCCCTTCTTGTACTTAACAGTTGAATTTCCTTTAAAGTTCGAATCATTCGTGAAAAGAGAATCCCGCCAAAAGTTGGGTGAAAACGCGATCTCCGATGCTTGTTACAATCTTCTTATTATCAATCGCACGCTCCCCCACCCCCTATTAATTGGATTCCACGTCCTGTTGCTCCGATCGCTCGTCGCTAAGACGTCCCCGCGTGGAGCTTCGAATAAGGGACCTAACAGCGGCGGAAATTAGTAATTTCAGCGTTGTCTTCGAATCAAGGAAATCCCTACCCGCGACGTAAGAAATGCAATTTTGGCGCGGGGTTCCCCCCGGCTGGCGCAGATGTTCCGCAGAATCTCGTTGCACGATCGTCCCGGGAGTACAACGACTGCGGTTTACGAAATAGTGCAGGATCATAAGGAGAATTAGGCGTCTGAAGTTGCAAGGCACGTAGCTTCGTAACGACGTCTCGAAAGGTTCGTGATTTTACCGAACCGCCGAAACGGTCTCTAAAAGTATTGTACGAGCAAAACGGGCGCGGAAAAAAGGAGCAAGCCTCTCCCTGCCTCCCTACATCGATACCGTCGCCGGGCTAGAAATTTCAATTCGTTTTCGCCTCCTTCCCCGTGGATATCTCCTCTCGGGGCCATTTCCCGTCGTCGATCCTCAGCGGCAGTTACGGTAAAAAACGCGGTCGTTGGAGAAGTTCGGAATTCCGCCGTCGAACTGGCTAATCTAACTTTGTAATTAAACATAGCAGGCTCGCTAAAGAAGATAACGAAACCGTGGAATGTTGGCCGCCTTACCGTTTTCCGGGTTTAATTAATTTCCGCGCGAGCGCTCCGGCTCCGTAACGCGGGAGGCGCTCCAAATTAACTGTCACGTAAATAACGAGGCGCATATGACGCGCGTTTAGCGAGGCGGGGCCGCGATTCTGTAAATAACGCGAGCGTCTGACGAGTTGGAAAAAGGTAGTAGGCCCCCTCGGGCCAGCAGGCATCGCTCGCCGGGAATTTCCTTCCGGTGTCCGATGGTGATCGTTAATTCAATACCCGTGCCCTATCTCCGCCGTGAACTTATCGGGAAGGGATAGAAACGCCTCGACGGCCACTCTGCGACGGGAAAAGCAAGCAAAAGAGAGGAAAGCCATTTCTCCCACCGGAAGTGACTCGGACGCCCTCCGGGTTCTTCCATTTCTATCGGCGAGCGACGACGTGCCACGTCAGCTAGGATCCGTCCACCCTTCTCTGGTTTTTCGTCAGCCCCGGCGACTGTCCCGATATTTATTTTCATTGCCGCCGCTGTCAACGCTACCTCGACATATACAGGGGTGCCCTAGGTCGACGAAAGACTTGGGCTGTTGCCAGATGAATCCGTACGAATAGATCCGAACGATCCTCCCGCCGGCTGATATTTCAGTCGCCACGTTCTCGCGCCTACGATCCCCTCGGGCTTTCCAATAATATTGCCGCGATCATGACGCGAGTGGCCGAATTTAAAGCGGGAAAAAATGCGCTCCCGAGGGGAGATCCCCCGTCGCTTCTTTGGTTACTGGAACGTTTCTCCGACACCTTTGCGGTGCGTAGGTACCGGGGAGAGGATTATTGCCGTCAGGAATGCTCAGGGTTGCAGGGCAGAGGGGGGTAGAATTTTTAAATGATCGTCGATTGGGAATTGGTAAGTGTAACGAACTCTACTGCTTCTGCATACAGAACAGTTGCCGTACAGGGAAAAGCAGCTATAAGGAGAATGATCGTATTTAAAATGGGCGTATCCGGGCACGGAGCGCCGGTTCGTCGCGGCGGTTCCCTGTTCTTAAACCGGCGGTCGCACCGTTTACTGCAAAATTATAGTCCGCGGGCAGCATGGGCGCCACGGGTTGATCCGACACGTTGATTAAAATCGTGAACACGAGAACGGTGTTCGCCGCGATGGGGGATCAGAAATCGCTCGAGATACGCTCCGGGCTAACGAAGGCAACCACCGCGCGGAGAGAGGGGATCGATGTTTCGCGATTTCGGGTCCCCTTGGACCATTTCCAAAGCGACGCTTTGTATTTCGATTGCCATCGACGCGACGTTCCTTTGTTCTGAACGGCCGAGAGAGCGTTGGGCTCTACGGCGGTGCACCCTTGGGTACGCGAGACGCTTCGAAGAATCTTGGAAGAATCTTGGAGGAACGACGTTCTTTCCCAGGAGAGAAAGCGCTTGCTCGCGCAAAACGTTTAATGAATCGATAAACCTCGGTGACGTATCGAACTGCGTGAGCGCGTAAACGAGGCGCATACGAAAGAGGAGGGGAATCCAGCGGGTATTCTAGCGTGGGGATATTTCTCAAAATTTTTTGCCAGTCCCGTGGGTCGCGGCGCGAAAGGGAGCCAAAAGCGTGGACGTGGGTGGCAGCGGAAGGTGGTATTTGCGCAGGCCAAATAACCCAAATAAAGAACAAACAGCGAGGGGTGCACGGCGGAACGAGGAGGGGCGGCTGGGGGTGAGACGGGGGTTGGAAGGGGGTTGCAGGGCGGCACACCCGGGACCGGGAAAGAAAAATAGAAAGGGGCGAGGAGGGAGAGAGAAAGAGAGAGACGGGGAAGCGTAGGGTGACGGGGGCACGAGAGAAGGGAAGGAAATGGCGCGCGTTACGGAGAAATGGCGCGGAAACTGGGGATAGTGACGGGCAATGGGCGCCCGCCGACTCCTCTAACCGAACGAAAACTCGTAGCCGAGGAGACCGTGGGAGGACAACCACTCCCTGGCTTCGCCGTCGCTCTGCCAACGTACCGTAGAACGAGGACAAAAGAGAAAACGAACTAGAATACCTTACAAACGAGAATCGCGGAAGGGATAGATAGCCGGACGACGTGTACGGCAAGAGCTGAGGAGAGCAAAATGAAGGAGAAAGATCATCGCCTTCCGTTCCCCCCTTCCCGCCCCGACCCACACCTCCACCCCCTTTTTTCTGCTGTGAATTGCGCGTAAAGATTGCCCGTACGATTGAACGAACTGACTCGGGTCCGTGGCTCTGGCTCTGCCCGGCCCTTGGAATCCCTGCGCCACAGTAAAGACCTCCTGCTCTTAATGGACTGCAAATAACGAGCTCGAGTATTTCTGGACCGCGATCTGACCTTGAAAGTAATACGGTCTCTGCTCGTTAGTGGACGGCTCGACAGTTTTCTGCACTAGCGTGGCACGGTGGTGAAGGATCGTTGTAGTTTCAGGTAGCCGTTTCGAACCTCGAGTATTACTTTGCCCTGGGAAATTAGTATCGCGAACGAAACAAGTTAATTGCCGATTACAACCTGTCTGTAAACCTATCCTGTCAATAGTAATGAGTACTTAGGGCATTTAATTCGAGTGGAATGATTACGGGAGATTCGATACGGATAGCGTGTTAGTTTTGCAAGTTTTTCGCGAGAAAAGTCGATGGAAGGGAAAGCGATGGCCACGATAATGGATAATTTTAGAGGCATCGAACGAGCGGCAGCATCCTCTCTAGAGGCTCTCGATGGCCGGTAACTGTGTCGGCATCTAGCGGCACTAGCGAAAACCTCTCACCGTTCAATTCGATTCGAGACAGTCGGGGTCGAAACGAACGGCGGCGGCCGAGACGGGACGGAAATCGACGTCGAATCGAAATTATTTTCGAACCCGGCAATTACGCCTACCGGAGGCCGATTTACGATATCGCAGCGCTCGCTTTTGTAACCGGCACGAAAGTCGTTTTCATTGCGTGACGCGTTTCAAATTAACGATTCAGCGCGCGCAATTTATAAATATATAAATCGATCAATATTCCGCGGGAACGGGTTTTGTTAATGTCGCGCGCGCAACCGACGCCCATTTCTACAGGTTGCTCCAGCGAGGGGGTCCGTGATCTTCGAAGGGCACCTCCAGGTACTCCTGCGGTGTCCCAAAAAACCTGCTGCAACTTCAAAGGAGTATTTGTAGTAATTTTTTGGAACCACTGACGTCGAGGATATAGCACGGTATAGAAACTCGGTTCAGCGCAAATGAATCCTCTCTCTCTCGAACACCCTGTATAGAAACCGATCGTAATATCTCGCAGCTCGTTCGACAGCAATTTCTTCCGACCGATTTTTGCCGGTAACGCGCGTCGCGAAAAGGAGGCGCGCGCAATTAGCGTCCACGGTAGCGAGGTGCGCGATCTCCGATGCCCGTCACGTACCTTATTAGCAAGATATTTACGGTCTGAATTTTTATTGCCGGGTTAAGGGCGATGACTCAAAATTATTATTACATCGAGAATGGCGGATGCGTCGGTGCGTGTGTGAGCGAGTGGTGGCCGCGCGGCCGAGTCTACGAAGACGAGGGGCCCTCGTAACGAGGCGCCACAAATGGCGATAGATTGAATTAAGATTGCGCGACAGCCTCTTGCAAGATCAGCCAATTATGAATTAATTACGCGAACCACGGTAGCCCTACGCTTTTTAATATCCGATTATGTCTTAACAGCGCGTCGGCGAAACTTTTCACGCGGCCGCTCCTGCGCTTTACGGTCTACAACTTCGTTATACAACAAATTACTGTAATAGGATTTCTTGCTTTTTATTCTCGCCACCCAATTCTCACCTCGGCCTTAATCACCGTGAAATACCGTAATTAAATAAGAAACGAGGCCCTCTTTTGCATCGAAATTGTTCACGGTATAGCCAGGAAAGTGAATCTTGTTGTCAACCGCTTAGGTCTCAGACGGAACCCTCTACCGTCTGATTTATCCTTGTTCGCGACTACTTTCGCGACGCTTTCATTCTTCTCGCGGATTATGACACTCTGTCGACTGAGTAAATTGGTTTAGAAGGCCCGGCCTTCCTCCCCTGTACACTGTTTCTGCATTACGATCTTGTCTTCCTTCCTTTCTTGCTCGCGTCGTTACCATTCGCATACGTGTCCCACGCGCAAACGTCCTGTATGATGGCCCTGAGAGGCTTTTCTAGTGCACGCGATTGCGGGAGGGAAAGTAACGTGTAGTTTCTGATGGTGTAATTACTTATTAGCTTGAGGGGATGGTTTCTAAAAATTAGGGTGAGTTCCCTTTGTGCTCGACGTTTAAGGGAATTTTCTCAAGTAAGAAGTTAATAATATTAAATTAATCTTCTTAGCTGTGTGCACGCGACTGCAACATGTCGAAACCTAATTGTTGCATTTTCTATCCCCTCATAGATTATACCTACTTAGCACTTTTGATATTAGGTGCCCTTCGGTGTTAAGGGGAGGTTTAAAAATTGATTTTTTATTTCATTTTTTGCATATTCAATTCGATTCTTTGAAATACGAAGAATTCCTGAAGTTATAGGCATTTGAGTAGTAAAACTTTAAACGCGTTTTTCTCAAAACAGTGTTCTTCAAATCGGTGGGACTAATATCTAGAAAAGTTATTATCCAATTCGATTGAAACTTTTTTTATTTTGAAGAATATACATGTATTCAGTGGAGAGACCTCTAACATTTGAAATTTGTTGAAAATTTGTAATTTTCAGGGCGCTGAAAGGACGAAAAACATACGGACAAAGTGATTTCAAATTTCAGGTGCCGCTATTTTCTCAAAAAAATGTAATTTTTTGTCATTTTTTAAAGCTATATTCACTAAGGAATTTCATGCTCTCTTCAATAATCTTTAACTGTTTCTTCGTGCCACAAGTCCCACGGTTTTAGATGAATTTTTTAACGCCCCAACTATACCGACTCCCCAGTACCATTTTCAATGATTAATTACCTACAAAAAAATATATTTCCATAGTTTACGACATCCTTAATAGAAATCCAAAAGTTCCACTAAATTACATTTGATACTTTTTCTTTAATTAATTCCTAAAAATCACCTATTTTTATAAACTCTAGACCTTAGCACCCCCTCAAAGGAACTCCCCCTCCATAAGCACAAGTAGAAACTATTTTCAATCACACTGCAAAATCTCTGGACACTTCCACTAATATCCTCTGCTCCAGTTTTCCTCGCGAATTCGGACGAGATCCTTATTCGTAATGACTTCTTGGAAGAAGCACAGCCATTACCAAATTTAGAGTTACGCGCTGACAGGGGCAAGAAGTTGCAGAGCAGGGATCGTAACGTTACACTTACACGTCGGTGCGCAGGATCTTGTAACACCCACGTAGCAGTACATTATTCCAGAAGCACGCTCCCATTAGACCGAGGGCGCTGTCTATGCGTGGCTGGTCTTGTTGCGGCTGATCTAGACCAGCCATTCCGCACCGACCATCTTACTGCGAGGCAGCGGAGTAATTATAAGGCAGCACGGTATAATTGGCAGGTATTCTCTTCTACGCTGCGCGCTGCAATTGCGCTGCGTACGGCTTTGGTCGCGGCCTGAAAGGAGCTAACGGGCGGAGAACATCGCGGAATGGTCGCGGCGAGGTGGTAAAACATGCATGGGAATACGATGAACTGGAAAGCGTTTTAAAGCTCTCTTAAACGTTCCCCGGCTTTATCGCGTCCAGCAACAACATATTCGCATTCCAGCTCCTCGCTAGAGCTGTTAATCTCATTTCATTAATTGGGTGCAACCGTTGAAATTCGAGGATCTCGGGAATCTGAGAGACAGGTTCAGGAGGACGTTGGCGAAAAAAGTCACGAAAGCCAGTTGCGGAGCGACGCAGCCCCAAGCCCGGCTAGAAGTGGCGGAAGGGTCGTAAATCAGTGTTCCGCGCTATCCCTAGGATGCTTTTCAAGGTCGAGGGAAAAAAATGCCTCACGGAGATCCAGAGACAGAGTTAAAGTTAAAGGGTCACCGTGTCATTGTTCGTCAGCGGGGAGGTTAGAGGATCGAACAAAAGGGCTGCGCTGCCCACGTAACGGCAATTCTCGGCTGCATTGTTGCCAGCGGCTTGTAACCCTCCGACCAACATCCGCAGCCTTGCGCCGCATTTTTTACAGCAGTTTAAGCGGTCCGGCATTGACTTGCGCGGTGACGTTTTTACGACAGCCGGCAGACAACCGTGGATTCCTCCGAAGGTCGGGAGGAAAGGTGGCAATAGACAAGGTCAGTCGTTTCGTGGCCCGTTCGTTGCTCCCCGCGGGTGAAATAAACTACGAGCCCGTCCTTTGGCATTCGATTTTTAACCGAGGTGGGATAGAGAGCTTTATAGGCGTGAGATGAATCTTAACGCGTCCAGTAACTAACTCGTAAGCCCGTAACATACGAGACCCCCGATATTTATACGCGAGTCGGAGCGGGCTTGACGCGAATCTAAATATCCGCGAAGCTTTAACGCTCGATCCACCCGTTATACGTACCTACACACCGATGAACCCGTATAGGAGGACGGTCATGGTAGGATGCCACGAGATGTATAGGCAATCTTGCAAATGAGAATCGTGAGTAACGGCGGACATTAGCGCCCCCTACACCACCTCTGCCGCGGCTGGGCAACAGCGTACGTACACGCTGGTAAAAAGTGTATACGCCACGTTTTAGGTGCGCGTATAAAGAGGAGTTCTCGATAACGGGCCGCCGTTGATATTTTTTATACCGTCGCCCTCGATGGAGAGAGTGGTTTGCATAAGAAGGGGACGTTCTACATCTTACAAGCTTGCCGCGGCAAGACTAATATGTCTGCCCTTGTTATCGCGCCTTCGCGCTTGTATTGTGGCGTTCCAGGACAAAAGGACATGGGCGGACGGGCTGCGTTACCAACCTCGATATCGCCTTGGCTTTACGCTGTCTTTTTCTAGTAGAGAGACGCTTCCTTAAACGATCCACCGATGCACCGAAGCACTTGGATAGTTTCTGACGATACGCGCGGTTTTAGGAGTGAAAATTGTAAAAATAGTGACGAGGGATGTTAGGTAACCCGGAAATTTAGAAAATTATGCAATTTTGCGTGCAAGTAGAGTAATTTATCCCTAACACTACCCTGTTTTTTGTTAGTGACATAGTGCGGTTTTAGGGGGTGAAATCAACCCTTGGAAAGAGGCAGAATTTTCTTTTTCGTGGAATATCTCGAGAACGGTGAGAGATATCGAGAAGAAGTTTAAACAAGAGTTACATCTCTTTTATTTCTACAAAACTGTGTGAAAATAATTATTGAAAAATCTCTATTTTTGTTGGTGCCATAATGCATTTTTGGGGGGTGAGATCAGTCTTTGAAAAGAGGCAGAATTTTCTTTTTCGTGGAATATCTGGGGAATGGTGAGAGATATCGAGAAGAAGTTTAAACAAGAGTTATATGTTTTTTATTTCTACAAAACTGTGTGAAAATAATTATCGAAAATCCATACTTTTCAAGTTACCTCCACCACCAATCCTTAATTCGATAATTATTTTTACTCAGTTTTAAAAATATAAAAAAAAGATGCAACTGTTGTTTAAACTTCTTTTCGGTATCTTTCTCCGTTCTCGAGATATTTTACGAAAAAGAAAATTCTGCATCTTTTTCAGGGGTGATTTCACCCCAAAAAATCGCACTATGGCACCAACAAAAATAGGGTTGTGTTACTTTACTTGCACACAAACTTGCATAATTTTCTAAATTTCAGGGTTCCCTAACTTGTCTTGTAAATACAAATCATTGCTTCCTGAACATTCAGTGCTTCTATTCAACTTAGCGAAGTGTGATTAATTTTAATCTCAAGGTGTCTTAAGGATCAAGGAAAACAGGCGCCAAGTATAGGAATTCTGTTATCGGAGATATGACGGCGAAAAAGCTAAAGACTACACGTGGGTAGGTAATAATTAGCTGCGTCTTAAGGTTTATCACCTTCAACGACTTTACCCTGGCGTTTTTGGTTTCTCCAGGTCGCAGGTTTTCCCTGCACCGATAAAATAGTCCAGTATTATTATACTTAACGACTTTAACATCGCGTGGGATACCACAACACCGACCACGATAAGAATTACTTTAGCGACGCGATTATGTGGGAATGTGTCAGCTTACTATCGCGATTCGCACCATTAATGAATTTCCAGCATAAATCACTCCTGTATACACAATAAAGCCGATCAATCTACCCAATGGTATTCCGTTCGATAAGTATTCTTTCCACTTCGACTTTCCGCTTGTCCTTTCGTTAGAAAAGCAACAGCGCGATTGTCAGCGAAAATTTCGATTGCGAAATAGCATTTTCTACCGCAGCTGTCGAAAGCGAAAAGAATGGGAGATAATTCTCGGCTGTTGTCTGTTTGAAATTGTGTCAGACTGACTTAATCGCCTGCGATAACACACGCCCCATGTGTAAGTCACAACACTTCGAATCCTTTGAAAATAAAGAGTCTCTCGATTGCGCGAGGTCACTCGTTCGTATCGCCGGCTCATTACTCAGTATCGCAACGACTGAGAGATCAAATAGCAATAAGAACAATGAATGCTAGTCTGCTGGTGGTTGAGCTGGGGTTTCGTCGAGCGCAGACGAATTCTCCAGCGCTGGCACAATGAAAGAAGTATTCGAGTCGTGCCGAGGGTTTGCATTATTTATGAATCACGTAGCTAAGTAGGATGCCAGATTTTAGCTGCGCCAGCGTGGAAGAGCGTTTATCGCCTCAGATAGAACAGGCGGTTTCCACGGTGGCACGCGGCTAGTGGCACAACTTGCCTTTCAAGCAGGAAACCCTGAGTGTTACCGAAAAGGTTAAAACACCATATCGCACGCCGTACACACCGTCACGTCTACACGTACTTGCACGGGGGTATCCCGACTAACACATTCTCAAGCTTCGTCCCCACACGACCTATACAGACGTGTTCACCATACTTTGGCACGGTTGCATTGCCCATTGGTTGCTGCAGCTATGGCCTATTTCGCCTGGAGAGTACGACCCATTCAGCGTGAAAGGATCTCGTCCGTTTCGACCTACCTCTTCCCGCTGGGGATCTAAGCATTCTTTTGTAGCTTCCACAATCGAAAAACTTCTGGATCGCTCGTAAGCGTCACCCCGACCAACCCCTCCGCCGATTCTTCTCGATCGGTTCGCGCTTTTCGTTCGATGGATGTTCGCTGGATCGTACACGGCATTCGATAATTGAATTGAACCTTTTCCTCCTCCGTTACGCATCATTCTGACGACACTTCGAGTACCTATTTAGGTATTTATACATAGGTATTCTTTGGATGTCTTCGTAAAGGGAGAATGGAAACAATTTACCGTGAAGGTGAAAGCTTCGTTAACCTGCCACTCGGTACTCTAGGCTAACAAGAACGCATGCACGCGTTAAAATAATTTTATTATAGTATGTTGTAATAACGCCGCGCGGGCAACGTGTCCCGCGGCGGGTTTCGTTTAAATTAGTGGCTCGCTCTTAATTATAACGCGCTGCTGCGCGCTGCACACGCGCGTAAAGGGAAAAGATGATCGCCCCGAGTCGTTTTCGAGAGGAACACGCGCTCAGGCTTCCTCGCAATAAAAGCGGGAACCCGCGAGGAGCTGGCCAGCTGGCGCGCGGTGATCTAGAAAGATCCTTCGGGGAGAGGAACGCGCGAGCAGTATCTCGTCCGATGATTACAGAAATTTTTCAATTAAACGCTAATTGCGACGGACCGGACCGCGCGCAATGAAGATCGTATCGCGCTCCGAAAATTTGCATCGGCCAGAGCTACGCGAATATTATCCGCCATTACGCGATTATATTGAGAAGCAAGATTGCGGCCGAATAACGAGTTTCATTAATGCACAACCTGTAAACGAAAGTCCGCCGTCTGTGGAAAGCACCGCGGACAACGCGTCGCTGCTAATTAACCGTCGTCGAATCTCTCGAATCTAGTCGTGAACGATTAATTATTCATTCACCGTCCATGTTTGCGTTATGAAAAATTGCAGTTACGAGGTGCGAATAAGTAGGTAGGTACAACTGATTCAGACACGCGAGGGGAAATTCAGGCGCGAATGCAGAGGCTCAAAATTCGAGTGTTAGGCCTCGTTCACATTGGTCGAATTAGTTGAGTTGAAGTGGCTTGGAGCTTTGGCTGTTATAGTGTCAATTTTTAATCTTTGTTAAGTTACAATGAATTGAATTACAAAACTTCAGTTTAACGATATTTATTAGATAAGCAACTGATATGCGAGCGTTACAAATTAATGAAATACATTGCCTTCGTAATTCCATTTTCCTTGTCAACCAACTACTATTCTATAAAAGAGTAACGCTTCTTAACGACCTATAATTTAGGGGAAAAGATCTAGGAACCATTAACGCTAGTAATTATTAGACGCTACAAAACTATCATAACCAATGTAAACCTGTTATTTACTTGGCTTGAAATATCCTTCCAGGTTTCTTTCAAGTTTTAAGTGAAGTGGAGATTCTTTTAACTTTACTTGCTTTGAAATAGCACTTGTGTAATGTGGACGAGGCTTTAGTTAAGTTTTATTGTTAAGGACGTGGTTTTTGACTCGAAATGTACTGCTGGGTGCAAAAAAGGCCTCAGTGACAAAAGTCGGTTTCGAGAAAAATATCTGTAAACATTGCGAAGTTAGATATTTTTTATACCTGTGTAGTGAAGTTGGTGTAAAAAGTGTCTATTATATTTAAAAATTGTATAAATCCTATTTCCTTTCTAGGTGCATTATTGCATTAACTGAATTATGTAATAAATTAATTAGTGAAACTAATTTTAATTATAGCTCTCCCAGGCCCTTCTTGCATGAAATGAGGAAATATACAAAAAAAAGTAGTGTTTTAACATTATTATTTATTATTTTTTTAATATTTGAAAAAATATAGAATATTGAAAAATTTAGAATATTGAAAAAATATAGAATAATGAAAAATATAGAATATTGAAGAAATATAGAATATTTAAAAAATAGTCATTGATGTACCTATTTGGTTCATATTTAGCATTTAGGGTGAGTTGGTCAACATCACTCCACAAAATTTGCCATAGCTCTGTCAATTTTAAAGATACAGCAATAAAATTTAGAGGGCATATATAGAAAAGAATAAGGAATCTTCTAATCCATTTTAAGCAAAAAGAGCCTGAGTGTTCTGAGGCCGTTCTTGCATCCAACAGTACAACAAATTCGAGCGCCATGGCCCCTACATACATCTTACGTTCTCACCACAGGGTATGAGCAAGCTGTTGACTCAATCTCCCCTCTCTCTCTCATTCTATACGTTGAGGCAATAAAAACAAACTAAAAAGACAAATCCTAACCCAGAAACTTGTGCCCCCAGCAATCCAGCCGTCTTTGCCACGTTGTTCTCGCCGAAATAGAAGCTTTCGGTTGCAGCCCAATCGACCCCCGTACAGACCCGGCACTGATCCCACCAGCATCGAATCGATTCCGAGCGTAACGTATGACGCGGGTGTAACGAGGTGCGTACGCGTTACAACGGATGGCATTGTTTTCGCGAGGTCCAGAGCGCAGGGCACGGGCGCGCGCACAGGTACACGCACGACTAGCCGCAGTTTATGCGAAACATTATTCCGGCATTACGCGTCGGTAGTCAGCCTCCCCGCCCGCCCGAAAATCCGCTACCCTGCCAGCGGAAAACCTAGCGGACCGGCCGCAGGACTGCTTGTTTACCCGGGCCGCTGGAAAATGATTAATCACCTTGGCCAGGCTGCGCGACGTTGCAACGGTTAATTAATCAGATACCCGCGAAATTAGCGGTGGGACGGTTCGATCAACCGCAAGCTACGATCGAGCCACCGGAAACCCTGTTGTTACGCCCGCCGAAATACGCCTCGATTTATGGCCGCTAGTGTCCCTACGCTGGCTGGCTCCCATTTCGCGCTAGGCGCGCTTCATGCGCATTTTATTTCCCAAAATCCGCGGATAGATGATCTTTTAAGATATCCCCGCTGATTTTCGATTTATTCCGCGGGGAAGGGGGTGACCTGACGCGAGCAGAGTTACCTCTGCAATAGGTCTTTTCAATGAAATCGCTGCAACAGATAACGATGGGACGACGGGTATCGCGCCGCTCCTCCCTGTACACGCGCGCACACGTATTTCTGTTTTTAATTCATATCTGCAGCGATATTTTCATTCGAAACGGGAAATATTTATTCGGGGCTGTGAATAATCTTTGCCGTTTATCATAGGGCGCAGCATCGATGCAATTGCGGCGGGCGAAATTGTTTTTGATACATGTTGCTAGATTCTGAAGATATGTTGAAGTAGGGTCAGTCGGAATTAATGTTTTAGTTTGACGAGTTGTGGTTACTGTCAGTTTGTAAAGGACGACTTAAATGAGTTAAAACATAGGGTTATTAATGTAGGTAATGGAATTTACTGAGCAGAGGTTGAAGAAGAGCGCACTTGGATGTCGAAACTGAGATTCCAGAGACCCGTTCTGTATAGCCCGTGAACATCAGCATCGCTGCGTATGGGATTCAAGTATAATGGCAATGAAAGCGTCGTCGATATCGAGGAACACGGAAAGATGGACACGCCGGGGGGACCGTCCACGTTAAGAGCTCGCGGGCGATCAAAATTCAGTACACTCGCCCGTGTAACACTCGAACGATTTATCGCCACCCCCCTCTGGCCGCGAGTAAATCCCGAGGAGGCAAAGAAAAAAATTGCTATCGGGACACCCGGTACACGGACAGAGGATAGTCGGTGTGTATAGTTTTAGGTGTAGTTTCAAAAAGGATGGATACGACGTGGAAGGAGAGAGGGTTGGAGTTGGCGCGATTCAAAGAGCCCCGGGGGGGTGGGAGGTGGTGGAGGATGAATCCCACGGTGGTGGGAGGGCGTCGTGCAGCGTCGGGAGCGCGGGGCGAAGAAGAGGGAGCGTCGCGAGAGGGATCGAGAGGGATGGAGGTCCGCGGTAGAAAAGGGGTGGAGGGTTGCGGGTGAATCGGCGGTGTACGGTCGGTGGGAAGGTTGAAGGAGGGAGGGAAGATGGAGCGGGGGGTTGAGAGGTGGCGGCGGACGGCAGTAGCGACGGCAGTTGAGGCGCATGAGCACCACTTTTATTGATTCCGTAACTGCCGCCATGACTGCCGTGGCGCTTCGTAGGAGGCAGGGGTTGGCAGGGAATGGGTTGAGGGTGGTTCGTGCCCCGGTAGCGGAAAGAGGAGCCGTGGGGAGGGTGCAGGAGCTCGGAGGAAGGAGGGGACGGCTGCGGGGGTTACGAGGGTGAGCCTGATGGGGTGGAAACTTTGCGGAGATAAAAAGGAATGAGGGTTGGTGTTGCCTCGGGATCGGTTGCCGAGGGGGATGATAGAGGAAAAGAAGGGGTTAGACGGGAGGAATATCAACATATCTTATTGCGTACAAACATACAGCCGAAGTGGGAATAAACTTAAGATTCCTCGTGATACTCTTGTGAATACAGGCGGCGAGACAGTGTACGTGATGCATAGTTGATAAGCATGAAATATTCAAATCGCCGACGAGCCTCGTTTAAACTCTGCCCAGATACCATGCGCGTTTCACGAAAACGTAAGAATCGTCTTCCCGACGCATCCGCGGCAAATTAATGTCACGGCAATTTTTTTTAAACTCCAATGCCCCTCTGAAAGTAACGACAACAAGAAGCCACGAGACACGCCAGGGAATTTCGCTTGGCAACAACATTTCTTTTAACGAATAGCGTTAACCCACCGCCTCGAAATCGTTCCGACGATAATGTATCCTAACTTTACTCCGATCCTATAATTATTTCTCAACTTAATAACTTTATTCCCGAATGACGAATGCGCTTTCTATATCGGCAAACATGTATGTAGTAGCTCCGCGTCACACAGGTCATTAACATCGAGTACAAGACCTATTCAAATCCTGTTCGTTATCGCTATGGATCTTGGCACGTACCTAATACTCATTGAAACTTCCAATTACGGCTAATTTACTATGAAACATTATATCTACTGTGTCTCATTATAACATGCCGTGCCGTATCTCATAATAACGAGCATTCACGACGTGTCCGCCGAGTTGCCTCGGCTTCGGAATGACTCGATATCGCAGTGGGCTTCGCAGTGGCAGAGTAGATGGAATGATTCGAAGGGAGGCCGAAGGATTGTCGCGTTCGATGGCCAGTGGGAAGGGAGTTGGCTTGGGCCGGGCGTGGGTGTAGGCCGCCGATTAGAAGGGGTAGGCAGCGATGCGTGGAGATAATTAAGCCGGTTGATCTATGGCCGTTTCACGAGTTCGCTCGTTATCTCCTCGGTAGCTCGGCGTGTCCCCCTGGTATTTAGTTCAGTTTCGGATATACGCAGAATCCCTCGGCTAAAACCAATGGTATCCCGCATATCCCTCTCTGGTCGTGCCTCCCCGGAAAGTTCAGAGTCCAGAGGTCGGCGTTCAACGATCCACAGTTTTCCGTCTCCATCCCCGATCCCTTTTGCTGGCCCTCTATCCCTCTGTCCCTCTATCCCTCTCTCGCGCCACCTCGCTTTCCATCGTCTCTCTCCTCCTCTCCCTCTCCTCCCACCCCCTCGCTCTCCCCGTCGCCCCCTCCGCCCCCATTCTTCTCTGCTCTTACTCCCGCTCCACCTCCACCTCCGCTTCCTCCTCCTCTTCTTCCACCGTCTCCTCCCTTCCCCACCTCCCTCTTTCGACTGCTTTATTGTCTGGAGCCGCTCCATCGAGGGTGCATCCCATTCCCGGCTTTAATTGAGACATAAATAAGGTTTGTTTGGCTTTGCCATTCGACCAGCTAGCTATCCCTGGGAATTGGGATTGAGGCTCTGCCAATACAACCCGTTCTGCATAATGGCGACGCTAAATTCTCTTCTCGCAGGAAAAAGGGGAAGCTCTTCTTTTTTCCACCATCTCTCTCTCCCTCCCTCTCTCTCTCTTTCTCTCAGAGGGACAGGTACGCGTCTATCTGCATTTATTGGACAACTTGATTGGCTACGAATTTCATAGGATCGAACTATGCACTTTCGGAACGGTTTCTTCTATCGCTTTCGACTCGATCGTATCGTTCCCCGTATCTCCGACGCTCTGCCATTACCGTTCCATGTGTTATAGACGCGACATTAGAAACACTGCTGGCTCGTCGATAATTAAACGTGTTCCCCCATTAGTGGACAAGTAATCGAAATGATAAAGTCTCGGTCCATTTTTAAGGGTCTTCCCAGCCGATGGTGAGGATAAAAGTGCACTTGCGAGGAATCCCAGGAGTTCCCGTGGCAATTACAAGTGGTATCTCGAATAGCCCGGCGACCGTCAAATCTCGTCGCCCTTTCTCACCGGACGTGTCCCCCTCTCTTATATTTCGCGGACTCTTTTACCCTGGTAACTAATTATTCCTACGTCCGCCTCCGATACCATCGGGCTGCCCACGGGAAAGAAAGGACCCCCGCTGTTTCCCATGATCCCCGTCATAGCTTCCACTGAGATATCGACGCGAGCGGCTTGAGTTATTGCCGTGAATAACGCGAGGAAGGAAAGAGTCACTGAGGATAGGCGGCTGGGTCGAGCGTCTCCACGGCGTGGTGCGGGCCCTGGTAGGCGTACCGAAGGCGTAGGCGAGAGAAAACGTAGAGAAGGGAAGCGAGGGACAAGCCGGGGAAACTAATGTGCCGGTACAGTAGAATCTCGTGCTAGTAAGATCGTAATTTTCGTTAGCCAGGTATCCGAAGAGACTTACGAGCCGCCTTTGTATGCTGGCGGCGGGCGGCTTTACGGGATACAAGTTAATCCCACGTGTTGGCATATATACGAACACCCTCTGACCAAACGATGCGGTCCTCCTCCCGTCTGCTGGATCCTCTCCTGCCCCGAGCCGAGTACTTGCTCCGTACCCTTCATCCTCATCACCAGCTTCAACCGTTCTTGCCTCCTTGTCTCGGTTATGCTCCACTTATTGCGAGTAACATGCTTTACAGCAATTCATGCTTGTTTCGTCGAATTTTGTCTAACCCTTATTAGCTAACTTCACTCCCCTCGTAACTATCCTACGAGGAATCAAAAATTCCTTTTCTAAATTTTCCACGGGGTGGTCACGAGCACGATCGCTTCGTTACCTTTGATCCCGGCACCTTTGTCCGGCTGTTTATTTTTCCATGGCCCCCTATAACGAGTTATTTATTCGCGGTGACTCTCGCGTTCCCTACATTTCCCCTTCACCCTGCCCATCCCCGTCGTTGGAGCGTGCTCACCCTCCTCGCTGCTTTTTGTTTCCGCGTTTTAACGTGTTCATTCGAATCCGCGTGATCCCTCTATGTTTCTTCCATTACCCCGGGCTAGAGGGTTCGCGGGCGTAACGGGAAAAAATCGCGGGCTCGAAAAAAGCCCGTAGGGGGAGGACGGAAAAAAGAAGAGGAAGAAAGAAATGGTGGCGGTTGTCCCTGGGCAGGGCGACGCGCACCATACGTCACCCCCGGTTTAATCTCACCTCTCATTTATGCTACTGCGAAACGACCCGAACCGGCGACCGTGGAACCCCATCAAAGCCTGGCTGCTCCGGTCGGTGGCGATTTCACTGACGTATCTCGCCCGTCCGTTTCCCTTTTGTCCGCTCGCTTCGCGCGGATGTAAATGTCATTGGCGCCATAGCGTCGCCCGGGAGTCGGCGTCCGCCCGATTCGATTAAATTGCTTTACTGTACACGCAGACTCTACCAATATTGACACAGACACCGCGCTCCCCCTTTCCTCTTTCCACCTTCGTTTTCGCAAGCTTCCCTGGCGAGCGTTTTCCTTGGAGCTTTGTAGCTATTGTCCACTGCACGTTATAGTGAATGGAATGCAAGCTTGATAATCAGAGGAATTCTCGTTCGTTGGCTTTCCTTCGCGTAAAGTGACTTTGAATGCAGGATAATAATTCGAATCGTTCGCCAACGATTTTATCGGATTTTCTGGATGGAGCAAGTAAGGAAAAGCTATCCAAGGGGAAGATAAACGTCGTTGGACGTGAGTTATTGGTCGATATATGCGCCTCCAACCATGCACGGGATTCTAATCTCGCTTTCCCGCCTCCGACTACCCCCGTCCCACCTTCTTCTTCGAGCTCGAAGCAGCCGTGGTATCTCTGTCTCCCTTTCTCTCTCTCTCTGTCTCTCTTATCTCGACTCTCGCCTCCTTCGTCTCCCTTTCTCTGTCTGCACGCCTCCGCGGGGAGCATCTTCCGCTAATGAAACGCTGGTGAGCTACCGCCGCCTCGTGCCGGCAGCTTTTACCATAGAGCTTCCCTGGAATCACCCTCGCGACTCACTAATGCCAGCCCTCCGAATCCGCCGCGACGATACTGCTGCGCTCTGGATCATATTGTATTTTGCTTCGTTTCCGGGGAGCCGATGCTTTATCGGCTCCTTCGTTAACGAGGAATGAATCACCCGGCGCAAAAAGCCCGCCGATTAATCGCTGGCTCCTCATCCACTTTAGCGCGAGTATTCAATTAAGCCGGTTCACGCCTCCGCCCCCTCGGTGTGCGATCAATTTTCATCGAAGGATGCTTCAACGTAATCAACCTTGGACGCACGGCATCGGAACAGGGATCGGGTTCCTGAAGCTTCGCCCTATTTTATACATTCGCGAGGGAGGAGCTGTGGGAACTCGTTAATTGCTCGAGAATAGCTTTGTTAATTTAAGCAATTGCTATACAGTAACTGGAGGAATGTTAAAATGTGTCATAGGTAGTTTGAATACCTAAGTAATTGTGAACAGTAGGTACTTACTGTACTGTGGCGCACTCGGGATTTAATTCTGAGGGGATCCGAGTTGAACGTAGGGTAAGTCAGGGTGAAATGGTCATACGGAAGAGATGGGCAGTGACAGTCTTTTTTAGAAGGAAAATATCATAGAAAAGTAACATTCTTAGTTCAAAGTGTTGCAATAGAACGTTTTTAAGGGTTTGTAAATCCACTGTGAAATTTAAGCTAGTGCTTCAAAATGGTTGATCAATATTTTGGTCATCTTATTTGTGTTATTTATGCTGAATATTTTTAATTCTCAAGATGTATTTTCGATAGTGCATTGCGTACAGTGTTTTTAACCTTAAAGTATTCGGGGTTACGTTTGTTAGCCTAAGTGAAAGGGGAATGGCTATCTTTCCAGGGCTTTAAGGGAAAGATGGTCAATTGTTGTCCAGGAGAGCTGGCCATAGCTGTATTTGATGTAATTTCAGATATTTAGGTGAAATTCGGAGAAAATTATTTCGAAACCAAAAAAAAAACAAGATTGGCTAAGTTGTAAGTCATATGGTTATTGGGCCCATGAAATTGCACAGAGTTTGACACTGTGTGTCATACATGCGGATTAAAAGACTCACAGCAAGAGCCCAAAGTAGTTTTGAGCGAGCAAAACCGAAAGTGGACGCAAACTAGAAAGAATCTGTTATAACCAATTAAGGACCACAACTTGTTAGCCTGAAAGGTACAAATAACCATCTTTCCCGGACATTAAGGGAGATATGGGCAATGACACTTTTTTTTCATCTGCAAAATTTGTATTTTAAAAAATAATTTTTCGTTTATTGATATTAACGGACACGTAGACAAAGGATTGAAGTTTTGTTCTACATCATTTTCGTTGCTTCATTTCAAATAGGTTGGCTGTAATAGACTCTAAACGAAACTATGACCATCTCACCCGGACTTACCCTATAGAAATATTTTTCAGAATACCTAATTTCATTTTCAAAGCAATTTCATTTAATGCAAATTCAATCAAATTCATTAGGTGATTATACAAATTTATTTAAAGAATAAAATGGAGTATTCTTTTCTTCTTACAAAGCCCCTTTCTGGGGGGTGCTAGGGTCCCTTGCCCAGACCCCTAGGTGCGCCACTGCTGCACCCCCTTGTGAAGTAGAATTACATAGGGAAAGAGTGACATTTCGATATTCAAATCCGGCAATTTTTCCCTCGGTTGCAAACAGAATAAACGAAAACGCGGGGATAAGATAAATCAAGTGCAAGGAGACGGCGAGGCTTTGCGCACGACCTAAATGCGCGGCTAGATCTTCATTGCAAAGGGAAAACGAATCCCGCCAGTCCGCCCGGCTTACTAGTTGCTGACGTAGGTGGCATGCAATGGCCGCGGAAGGTAAATTACCCGATCGTAACTACGGATACGTCGCCTAATGCTAATTTAAGGTGCCATCCATTCGGCCACCTTAACGGTATCTACGGCAAAACGTGAGGGAGCTATTTTCACCGGCTGAATTCGTGAGAGAGAACGTATTCGAGGGACGCCCTGTAAACTCTCCTTTCTTTTACATCAAGCTACGCGCGAATGTAAATCGTTCGCGTCGCAATGCGCAACGCGATCCCGAGGCTGGAGAAAAAGGTCCGCGATAAAACGTCCCTTCGTCTCGCGAGCCTCCGTCGCGCGATCGTAACACGATTCCCAGCGCACGTGAAACCTGGTGAATGCGCTCCTTTCACCGTCGCGGAGAGATTTCAATGGCCGATCTCCAATTAGGCGTGGAGACATCGGGATGATTAACTCGCCGACTGGTCCCCCCTGTTAATCTCGGAATTCTTGCCCGCCCGTTTATCGAAATGGCCACGATCCAACAGTAGGTATCAAAGTATCCAATTCGGAGGCGCTGCGTCTGGAATTAGTGTGTTATCTCGTTGGCAGGCATTAATACGACAGTCTCGCGTTCAGCGCCCCTAATTAGCCGTGATATACGAGGTCCCAGACGAAAGAGTCTCGGCTCGCGGGCAAAGAGCGTGCGATTGGTCGCTGTAGCGGGCGTCGCGTCGCTTGCATATCTAAAATCCGTCCGCGCGGCGAAAACCGCGGGCGTAGAAAGAAGCGAGCAAGCCACGGAGCAGTGGGAAAAGGGGAAGAAAAAGAAAGTAAGATGGAAGCGGATGTATGTTGGGCACGTAGCCGCGGGGATTGCCTCGATGTGCCATAGAGGCAATCATGCCGGCAATGCAGAGGCCCATCTTACCACGTTACCGCCCTGCATATACCCAACCCCCGGCCATCCCGTATATATTTACTGTCTCCGTACTTCCACCGACCGTCTTCTCTCTTTCCACCCGTCCGCCTCTATCTCGTTTTCTCCTTCGAACGCTTCCCACCCCGTCACGTACCTCAAAGAAATTCGCGAGACGCGGAAATCCGAACGGGAAAATACGGAAGCTCCACCTGTCCTCGCATTCTAATACCACGCCGGTGGATTTAACGAACGACGAGCCCCGCGCATTTTAATTGCACCCTTTGGTCCGAGCTTCTCGCGAGTAATGTATAGGTATCTACAATAAATTATTGTAGAGACACGAGAGTAGACTTTCTAGGAAAAGTAAATCTACTGTAAATCTCAGTTGAACTGATAAAAAAATTAGTGCCTGATCAAGAACTATTTAAGTAAGAAGTTGCTTACCGGTATCAGACTCTATTTTTAAAATTTTCATTTTTAAAAGATATGAGTTCGAATTTCAATTCAACCCCGTAATGTAAATTCTCAGACAAATTTCATTGGCTTTTTAATGATTAAAGCCAAACAGTGTCTATTACAAAAAAATCCGTATTGATGTAAGAAATAATTGTGCCAAGTTTCATTCAAGTCGGTTCAGTAGTTTGTGAAATATCTTTGGCACCGTTTTGAAAAACGTAGTTCCGAGAAAAAAACGTTTAATGTTTAAGGTACAGGTTAAAGTGACAATTTTTTTTTTAAATTTACAGAAAATCGTGTATACCGAGGTCATAGAATTGACCTTCCTTTGATGTTGCAGCTTCTGCGAATTTTGTATTGAAAAAATCGATTGTTTCGACCATTCTAGGCGCATGTAACCCTTTAAGCCTCCAATGCACCCTTCACTTTTCGCAACGTCTGAGCAGTTTCCCGCGGCATTTCGTAAAGAAAAGCCCCGCGTAAGCAATGCTGGCAATTATGTCGCGTACACCGAGCATTCGTGGGGAGTTACGGCCGTTGCAGGGCCATCGAACTGACTTCACTCGCCATTTGGTACGATTCGAGGCGGCCGATCGGTAAACAAAGCGTGGGTTTCTTGTTTCTTTGAGGGAGTTGCGGGTCCGGGAAATATTCATAAATCGTGTTTCATTAAAGAACGTGGGTCGTGTGCGCGAGAGCGTTCCGTTCGCCAGAACAGAAGAGGAGAAGAGGAGAGAGTAGCGGAGCAAGGAGCGGGACGGAGAAGAGTGAGAGGAGAGAAGAAAGGACGCGGAGGCTTGGTAGCGCATCAGCATTCAAAGTACTCTTGTAGAAGGAGGGCGCCGCTCCTCGGGAGAGAAGAGGAACAAAAACCGCCCCGAGAGAGGAGGATGTTGCATTAATATTTATACGGGAAAAGAGGGAGGCTGGCGAGGAGGCTCGAAGGGGATGAGGGGTGGCTGGAGAGGGACGAAATGAAATGCAAATGCCTTAACGAGCCACTGAGGGACTGCTGGAGCACATCCTAGCCTCGGTCACGAATGTACCTCCCTCTCATCAACGCTTACGTTAGAACGCGTCGCGACTAATCCTCTGCCGCTGGTCCATGTGGCCGTGGACTTCGTTCCCCGTTGGTTCCCAGCATCTCGCTGCTCGCGGACAGCACTCGAATTCGATCGGACAGCTCGCAACGATCCCCCTGAATAATTAACCGCGTACACGAGCCGAGGCATCAATTTCAATGAACAGGATCTCCAACAACGATACGGGGCTCCTCGCGCGTCGGACTGGCGCGAAACAGTTTCTCAGCTAATTCCCCATTTTGAATTTCACGTGCGTGCTCGGCCGATCTCGTGAAACCTCATTAAACCCTATCCGGTCTAGTGCCTCGCGTCGTAGGTTAATTAAGCCGTAGCGATCTCCGTGGTTGCAGGTGCAAGCCTACGAGCTTGGACGAATTTATGGTTCTGCTTCACGGCTGTCTCGTCGCCTATCCACTACTACGCTGGAAGAGTACACTGGTCGAGTCTTTGTTCGGGTTACGGGTTAGGAGCGCGCGACGCTGGGGTGGAAAGGGGCGGCCCGTGATGGGCAAACGTTTGTTATTTGCAATTCCACCCGTGGGATCGCAGAGGAGCGGCAGGGAGACGGCCGAGGAGGGTAGGAGAGAAGGTTTAGCACGGCTATTATACAGATCACGTGGCGATTGGATTCCTTGTTGAGTACGCGAGCATCCCTGGCCAGCGAACCCCCTGGCTCGCCAGCTCACTGGCTCTCTAGCTCGCTGGCTGGCTGGCTGCTTCACCGTGCACCGTGGATCACTGGCTCTTTGGCTGGCCCGGCTAGGCTGGGAGGGCTGTAGTACCCTCACAAATCCAAGTCCAACTCCACGGCTTTCATTATAAATCCACCCCCGCCTCTTCCGCCACCAAGCCATAGCGGAGAGCCCCTTGAACCCCTAACTTTCAACCCGCATTTTCCACGATCCATTATATCATTCGGTTCCCCTTCGCCCACGGTACCCTCCGGAGATCTTGGCTGCGCGGCGTCTGCTCCGACAGGGCCAAAGAAAACCTCGTGAATGTATTTTTCAATTTGGATCACCGCCAGGCTTCAAAGCTACGCAAGGAACCCTTTCTCCACTAGCAGACCTGATTTCGCGCTGGCTGCTGCTGATGGATGACCTTGACGGGGTCTAACATCCAAGTTATTCCTGGTGGTAGAAGAAATGGCACTTATTCTTGCACCTGACTGGAATTCAGCGCAGCAAAGCTTGATACAGACCACTGTTGAGGCTCTATCTAACCGCAGCTCTAGCAGACAGTTGTTAGAGTTGAATGATTGCTTCAAATGAAGCAATCTGCAAAGTTATCGACGTTGCGTGGATTAAATGGCAACCCACTAACGCACCTCCTTTCTGTACAGACTAATCCGAAGCTCTACCGCGAGCTCGTGAATCCGGCTCTCCCGAAATCATCTAATTCGTTCGTCTGTACTCCGGGAGGGAGGCACTCTAAGCGCTCTCTCGCAGATTGTTCGATGAATCAATGGAAGCCACGGTAACATTCACCGGGATTGGATTACTTTGCTGTAATACATATTCGTGGGGCCGGGCTCGAAGTCGGGCCAAGTCTACCGCGGGGGAAAACTTCGCAACTGCGCGCTTTCCAATTTGGTAGGTTGCCAGATTGAAAAGGCAGAGCGCCTCGCTCGTCCGCCGCGGAATAAATGAGGCTCTACAGGCGTAAAGCGCATTAATATCTTGGAGGAGGACGGAGGGCGGACGGGGGATGATTTAGCCTTTTTATAAGGTGTCCTCGTAGCCATTCGTATAAACAGAACGAAAGGTCTTGCCATCGGGTTCGAGTTGGAGAGTTCGGATTCGAATCCTGTAGGAGCGCCGGATGCACGTAACGACGTCTTACCTACTCCATCCGGTACCCCTCGCCCTGCGTTATTTTTCTGCCACCCACCCAACCGCCCCGCGATTCCCGAGTCCACCCGGAGCATCGAACACGTGTTCCACCCCCGCTGATCTAACCCCCTCCTTCCCCTAACCATCTCATCCGAACTCGTTGGATGTGGTCCCAGATGCTGTTACACAGCCGTCGGTCGACCTCCTCTTATTTTCTAAGCAGAGCATGCTAACTTAGTGCGAAGGGCATCCAGAAGGTCGAGCAAATTGCCTACTAACTCCGGCAATCTCCAACCATTCCTTGTAACGTCCAACTATCTCGAACGGTTGGAAGTTTCTAATGGAAGTTGCGCGGACTTGCCGGGGCTAATAACCGAAGATGAACTTTATTCTATTGAACGACGAATAATTCCAAGGTAGCCAAGTAAAAGCTCGAGTAGACGCAACCCCGGACGAATTTGCCCGAGTTACGCGGAACAATCGCAATTAACGAGCGAACAACATGCGTTCGCGATAAAATCTGAAACATACGGCCCCGAGATGATCAACGATAGAGCTGTTAATTGCTCTAGCCGGGAGATATAGGCGGGTGGAGGGTGGTCGAGCGGTGTTATCGAGGGATGGCCGAAAGCCCGCTGGCCAGACTTTCTGTGTTTGCCGTGTAACGTAACCTCGTGTCGGATGGCCAGAGGCGCATAGATGTCGGTTAAATGGCCCCACTAAAACCGAATGGGTCATTTGATTCGGAAACGATATCTCCCTTATGAGGGATCTACGTGTACCTATCCTCGGGCAACATGGGAGCGCGCGATATTGTGAAAATATGCATATGGAGGGCCGTGGATTTGTGGCATGCGACAGCTTCGATCCGTTAAACTGATCAGTCCTCGTTCACCGCTAAGATTCATCGCCTGCCTCCGCGCCGGGCATTCTGATCATTCCCCGGTCGCCAGCTGCTTATATCTCGCTAATTATCGTTACAGTTACAGCCGACGATAAGCGGAATTACAGCTGCTATTCGATTGAAATTGTCCTGCGTTTTATCTTTAAAACATGGCGTTGCGCGAGATTTGCGCGTGTCGTTTGAGCGATAACGATTTCAAATGTTCAGTTCCATTAGCCAGCGTTACGAAACATGATGGTCGGGGGGCGGATGAGTTTGGAAATATTCAAGGAGTGGATGCGCGTGCAAAGGTGGCGGGCTGTTTAGCGGCGTAATGCCCGGGAAAGTTCGGCCAATCTCGTTGGAGGTAATCAGATTCAAATTTGTTACGGTTAAGTGTCCTAATCTAGATCGAGCTACCCGATAAGTGACCGAGCTTACGGCTCGTAGGCCGTATGTTGGCGCGAGAAATGCTCTTCCAGTGGAGTAATGCGGTGTTTATCGGGCCGTATCCCCATCCACCTTCTACGCTCGATCCAGCCGCTTAGAGAGGCTGCTCCTGATCCCCCGTACTGCTTTAGCTATCATTGCCGCTTGTTGCAACCCCGCTTCCACCATCCCAACAGAAATTTCATATTCCACCATTTCCCAGTCGAGACGACAAATGCTTCAGTCATTTCAGACATCAATTATACGCGAACGAATCGTTTTATCATCGTTCGCTAAGATAATAAAAATTCCAGATTTGAAGATTATTTTGAATTTGTATTTGAATCTTGTTTCACAGTTCTACCATGTAGTTATGATAGAATCAAGCGTTCCGAGAACAGCTAAGAAGAATTCTCGAAGAACGGACCAAGCAGCACGACGCGTCGTTTCTCCGCGATAAATCGCGAGTTCGAATAAATTCCTTTTACAGCCTGGAATAATCCTGGTGGCGTAGTTTGTATGTTGCGAGGTTCTGGGAGGATCGATAAATCCGGATAAAAGACGCCGCGAGACGGCGGTCAGATCGCGCGGCTTAACCAATTAATTGACTGTTTTTCTCCGACTAGAATGGGGACTATAAAATCGACTCATTAAGGAACGCCTCGAGTTCCGATCGGCCGAGCTCATTAAAATCCCCGGGCCGGATCCGGCGGAACTCTTGGGACACGTTACCAGAGAACACGCCGCGTTAACCTTAATTTAATAAAACGCCGCGTTATTTCTCCTTCCAGCGGATTAATGTCCCCTGGAATCGCAAGAGGCTCGCGAACGCGCGCGCACCTTCTGTAGCCGGTGTACTTCGTAAATTTCTGCGACTGTTCGAAACCGTCGGACCCGAGTGGATCGGGAACGAGCAGGCACCCGACAATTTTCAGTGCGTAGAATGGACCTTAATTAGCCGATGATAATTTAAACGCGATAATTCGCGGTTTTATTAAAGTAATACCACCGTTAAACGGAGATCCGCGGCGGGTTTACGTGTCACCGGCCAATGGCAAACGCGTGAAAACGCTGCTGTTTGCCTTTGTCGAGCGTGCCAGGGTTTCAAGTAAATGAGACATTATCGTTGCCGGGGAATATAGTAAAAATCAACGTGGCGTGGCGGGCAGGGATAAGGATGCACGACACGAAACCGTGGACGTTCATCGACCACTTTTTACAATAAGGAGCAGGGTAATGAACAGTCCGTGGCGTCAGTATGCGCGCCAAAATGGCTTCCGTCTGCCGTCTAGATTATTACGCCCTGAATCGCGCGACGGTAATACGGAAGCGATTCTTCCCAGAGAAAATGAGCAAACGGACCATAAGCGACATAATCTGCTTCCCTTTCGTCTATCTCTCGATAATCTCGCCAGCAAAGGTGAAAGTCTGTTGCGTGGCCATCTGACAGTCGAAGAGCCGTGTCTCTAATCTCCGCTGTAGGACGAAATCTTGCAACGATCGACAATAAGCGAGGGGGTGAAATGGTGCCTTTCTCGCGTGGTATCCGAAAAATCTTCCAGAGGAGGCGATATGATCGCGCGTAGGTGTATTTATAGGGCTAGGAGCCGGCCGTCACCCTCTTATGCACGAATACCTGAACAGGGACCAGCCAGGGGGGTGAATTCTCGTGATCTCTTCGCGTACGATTCCCTGGGCGCCCTTTCGGTCCGAGCTGGGTCTGGCCCGGAGCGCGTAACACGCATTTTTATCAAACGTTACGAGCACTGAAACGAGCCGGATGAAAACCAATATCTTACTCCCGCATGGGAATTCGCTCGAGCTACCCGCGGCCACTGTTTTCTCGTCTATATTCGATCCCTTGTTTACATACGTTCGCCGACCTTATACCCTTCCATTGGAACACCACCCCCGACGTCTCGTCGTCGGGGATACTCGTGCGGGAGCTAAATTTCCACAGGCCTATCGCGAACCTGGACGACCCGCCGACTTCGAATGGCCCCGGTATCAGGTGGATTTCAGTAATTGGGTTGGAAAGTGAGATCAGCCACGCGAATTTATCTTAATTACGTGCTGGGACATTACCCGTGGATTATCGAGCGTTCAAATCACCGAGACGAAGGAAATACGGCTGGAGCGAGACGTTTCCCGCGAGTTTCACGCGGTTATTCAGTCTCTGAGCTTAGCTTCTTCGCGATTTTTGCGAAATATACCTACGACTCGTGTCGCGTGTAATACAAGGATGTGGTGTAATTTTTCCACGGCGAAGAGGCTGTGCCGTTTCGTATGCAAAAATGGTCCGCGAGAGATCGGGATGCCAGGGAGCAGAGTGAAATAAGGAAAGGGCACTCGGCGGCGATAAAACATTTTACATCTGTCACGTCGGGGCCATTCGGTTGAAGCGCGCTAGGGGTTGGAGGTGACCATGAGGGGCAGAAGGCACGTGAGTTCATATAAAAAGTTTCTAATCTTCAGCCTCCGGTGAGGAGAGTCGAGAGGGCAAGGGGGAAAGGGACAAAGAGGACAGGAAGAAACGAACTCTTGTAACCCACCCTCGGATAGATATTAACCCTTACTGCACCCTTGGCGAGCCAAGGTAGCCGTTTCGAGAATATGTAAACGATACTTCGGCAAGCAACAAAATCTTTGCTTCCTTAGCATTAGAATAGCCGTCGGAATTCTTTCAGTTCGTCCTCGGAGAGGTTCGTAGCCCGGTGCACTGTTTTTTGACAACTTTTGTTATCGCTCACTGCGTTACAAAATATCTCGCGGGGACGTAATACGAAAGAGCGGGGTGGATTTGGCGAAGGTACGACCGCAACCTAAAACTAACTCAAGGCTCGTAACGATAACCGGTGTATTTAATATAATGTAGAAAACGGTGGACAAAAATCGCGGGGAGCACCCACCCTTGGGTATCGATTTAATATTTTTATCGGCTTTGCCGTGGACTAACGGCCGCGGAGCTGTAACGGCGAGCTTTCGGCAAGTATTCAATAATTTTCGCACGTCTTTTTGAAATCGTCTGGCGCAGAGCAGAGGGAAAGAGGGCTTTCCTCTCCACAGATATATAGCTATCTCTACACAGCGGCACGTAAGCCCGCCACCGACGCCGGGATTTAAACTCAAGCGTGGAAAGCTTATACAAAGCTCCAAATTTATTGGATGGAAATCCTCTCGGCATAAGCGTGCAAGTTCCCTACAGGGGCAAAGTTGCCCGGCAGGATTAACACTTTCCTATCTTCTACTCAATGCGCGACCATTCCTGGTAAACTTCTCCGTCTTTCTGCTTATTCATTTCCCCTGGACTTTCCTCGTTGAGCCGCGAGTGAAACGTGCCTTTTCTACCCTTTATCACCGGTACAGCAACGTTACCGTTTCAGATGGCCATTCGTACGTTTGATCGGAGCTTCTGTAGAAATTATTATCAAGTTTTTTCGTATTCTTTAAAGGTACTGCAGGGGGTAGTTAGCGGGCGAAATCGTACTGATCTCCTGAATTGTAGGGGAGAGGTGGTATAAAAGGGACACTTTTGTTTAGCGTCCATTTGTGACAATATCATTATAGGTATTTAAAAAACAAGTATATCACAAGAAAACGTGTTTATTTCCCTTCAATAAAAATATATTATAAACTCATAAATGGTAATAGAAAATAACAAAATCTTCGATTTTCAAATAAGTGGGAAATGTCCCTTTTACGACTAGGTGGTTTTAAATGGGACAGTATAAGTCATGAAAGGGACACGTTTTTTAAAAATAAACTTATTAAGTATTACAATTATAATTGTAAATCTTAATGATACAAAACAATAGAATCTATTAAAAAATTAACTCTTTGTACTATAAATCATCAATATTTTTTACTATCTTTATAGAGTGTGACTTATCGTTAATATTTTAGCTGCTTGTTTAGTTATAAAGTAACATTTTTTATAAAATTTGTTTTACAAACTAAGTTCAACATAGGAATATCCACTTGTGGTAAATAATATATAAGTACATATATATAATATAAGTACATATACAAAAAATCTATAAAACACTTAAATAATAAAATAGTAATTTAATGAATATGAACGGCATGAAAGTAATGAGAAATAGAAAGAGAAAGTTTCAAGATTAGGTACATAAGGATTAAGACCTTTAGAGGCCCTAAGCCCTTAAAAGATTTTGAGGCTCCTGAATATAGGGTGATCCTTTTAACGCAGTGTACGATTTCTTAACTATTTCCGACAACTTGACAAAAAAGTGTCTCTAACAAAAGTTAGATTTTAAAATTCAGAAAATTTCTATGGTAACCCCCTTTCTCTTAATGCCCCAAGCATGTACTTATTTTGCTCATAGGTTAATCCAGCACTGATGCTTGTTATACAAATTTAAAATAGTCAAGTACGACTGATGTAACTTTTGACTACTTTATTTTTGTTAATAACGATGTGGTTTCATACAATATCCAATATTAACTTTCGTGCAAATTAGTGCCAAATAGAAAATATAAAGTAAAGTATCTTAGGTAAATAGTACAATATTGACAACACTCTCCTACATGTGGAAATAGGAACACGTGAGGGTAGAATTTTGCTACAATATCTTGTGCTTCATGCTACATTTACGATTTAAGAAGTGTTTTGTGTCGCCAAGTTTCAACTCCATTTCCCTCGTAAAGTCCTACCCCAAAATTGCACTATTCCAGCAATATACACTATTTGCGCAATGCACCTACTTAAATAAGTAGGCATGCTGCGTTCGAATAAACACCGCTGGCTCCCGGTAACTACGGGGGTGGACAGCGAACGAATAAAGAAAATGTACAGCGGTATTCCGCGCATACAATTACCTTTCTAATGGTATTTTTCGAAAAGCTCGCTCCGCTCCCTTCCACCGGCCTCTCAACCGTCCCATAGTCTGCGAAAACTTTCCTGCCGGGATTTGGGAGGCGAGACGAAAACGCGAGCTTCTCTGCCGAGGAAATAGTGGCCTGGTGGGGGTTGCTGGGATAACGCCGACGGCAACCAGCCAGCAACCCCTAGGAAATACCATTCCCCGTGAAAAATACACCGTCGGAGAATTGTTTGCAATTTTTAAACGCGAATCCCATGCTTTCACGCGCCGCATAACTTTACCCAAATATTTTTATTCCACTTTTGTCGCTCGCCGGTCATTCAGAGGGATACGGGCGATTCTTTCACAGATATGGCGCGGATAACCCCGTTTATTTCTGAAAGCATTTCGTGGCGATTGCTCTAGGTGGAAAACATTTCGAAAACGATCAGTTTTGAAAGGATTAAATAGAATAGGTGGATTGAAAAGCGAGCGAAGAAGGATGACGATTCCTCGAGCAGGAGTAAGTTGAAAATTGTAAAGTACCATTTTTTCGTAGATGTGGTAACGTACATTTTCGCAGTCCATACCGATGTCTCGTTCACCCGTCGATGCTTCGATACCACGGAGGGCCAGTATGAGAAACTGCTCGCGCGAAAGGTTCGACGTTTACCAGTGATTTTAGTGAAATTTTTCGAGAAATCTTCGATCAAACGTTCCATTTCCCCGGCTCTTCTACGTGCCAGGGAATGGAGAGGACCATTCATAAAATTCATCAACTCTTATAGAAGGAAAAAGTCAAAAGCAAGGAAAATCCTGAAAGAACCTCGAAGGATCTGGAAGGTCTGGAGCGAGCTGGTGGGCGGAGATAATGGGAGTCTTGAAATTGGATTATCAATCTCCACGACTCCTCTCGACCTCTTGCGCAGGTATTCCCCTTTCGTCTTTAGAATTAAGATCAACCCAGCTTTTCCCAACGACCCCCGTTTCCCAACGTTTCCTTTCCGGCTTCCGCGCGGACGCAAAAATACCCCTTTCCTGCGCAGTAAAAGCTTCGATTGATCGTTAGAAAGGTAGGAAACAATCGTTCGGCGAAACACGGTGGGAAAACGATTTTCCGCTAAAGCTACGGACTCTGTAAACTCCGTTCGCGTCATCGATTCGACCGCGACCAAGAAAGGGCCCCGTCGATCACCGGAAACGCTCGTGATCGCGACCAGCGAACAATCGGGGGTACGTTTCGCGTTACGCCGCGGCCATTCGCGATTCTTCACTCTCCCCACGGTAACCTGATCCCTTTTATTCGCCATAAGCGAGAGGCTGCGTGGCTGCGTGTCGGGCTACCTTCCCTTTCGCCCCCTCCCCCGCCCTCGGCCCCTCGCCTTTCCCAAAGAAGAGGAAAAAAAAAGGCGAAACGGCGTGGCATTTATGGAGTTAACATTTCTAAAACTCGCCGGTTCTCGGTCGACGCTGGAGAGAGAGAGAGAAAGAGAGAGTAGGGGGTTGGGGGTGGGTGGAAGGGGAGAGCGAGAGAGGGAGGCAGAAGCAAAAAAGATAGAAGCGACGAAGCGAGTTTGGTGGACGGGGGTAATGGCAGTCTTGGAATTGCGTTATCAATCTCCGAACCCCTCGTCCCCTCGGCCCCTAGGCAACCCCCTCGCCGCTCCACGGCCACTACGCTCGACTCCATTCCATTCCATTCCACCCCTTCTCCACTCTGAAACCATCCTAGAAACTCGCAGAACCGTCGCCCCCCTTCGTCCTCCTCCCCCACCCCGTCTCCCGCGCAGCCAGGGGTGGCCCACCCCCCTCGTGAAACACGGGGTTTCCGGCAATGCCGCCGCGCAAGCCCTGTCCCCACTTCCCTCGCGCACCACGCTCTCTCTATTCCCTTCGATGTATATGCATGGCACCCACACTCTCGCCACCGGCATCTTTTTACCGGACCGCCTCTTAACCGAACACCCTTATTGCGTTTTATATTTTATCTGGCCGTTTCTAGTTTCGAGTCGCGCGTTTTTCCAGCGCCGCCCGTTTAAATGGTCTTGATCAAGACCCCTGATGGAGTGTCCGGCCCAGGACCAACGGGGGTGTACTTCCGGCGACTTGCTTCTGCAGTATTGTACGTTAACTGCCCTCTTATTCGATGAATTTTTAACGTCGATGTTGAGGAAAGCAGAGCCCCGGAAGGGAAACTATTACTCCGCAGTTACGATCGAGTTTTCTGTAAGGGATAGCCTCCTTCTCGATGACCCTACAGGCTTGTCCCCATCGTGTGTTTAGAGGGGTAGTTCGCGGACAGATAATATCCATGGAGAAGATAAACGATCGCCGGCTTCCTTGTACAACCGACCCTTTTCCCTTTTAATGAACTCCAGAGCCCAGGAGTGCGTTGTCCCTCGCTTCAATGACGATTTCGTTGGGTTTATGGAGCCAGACGTGGTTGAATAGGTTTTCATAAAAATGATAGAAGACTCGCCACCGGTTACATTAAAAATTACGCAATCGCAATCTTCCGTTATAGGGTATTTGGAAAGGGAAACCCCTGAGAAACGTGTTCCCATTTCGACGACACGGACGTTTCCTCGGCTCAGACGCGTCTGCCTTACGGGGGTCGTAACGGGGAAAGACAGCGGCTAGGTACACGAAAGCGCCATTATCTACTACCGTATTAGCCCCAATCTGATAGCACTCCCAATGATTCTCCTGATCAACATTTGCTAAGGGAACGAAATCCGCGCGAATGGCGTAATGAAATGAAAGGCGTTTAATCGGAGTACACCCAATTTTGGCTATCCGATTGCTTTAACAATACATATCCAGCTTCTGCTTCGTCTCTAGAGAACATCGCTCGCAGACGTGCGGCTCCTTCTCCTCGTTTCAAAGTAAACTCTGTAATCCAGGATTCGACTAATTGAATTTCAAGGAAAGCTGTGGTGGGACACGACGAATCCTGATTATCACTAGGAGACCTGTAAATGAAAGAGAAGGTGACGATAAATAGCGAGGAATGTCATTGACGAATTGGCGAGAGATGAAGGTAGTGGTGCGATAGGATCGCGAGGTGAAGTCAGATAAGGGTGGCTCTATCCCTCGATAGAGGGAAGTGGCAGTAAGTAATCCTGTCGGCGTCGCGGGATGCAAGAAAGAAGACAAAATGGCGGTGGGTGAAAGGACGCACGAGAGGAGGCAAAAGGGCGGCTTTCGTATACGCTCACGAAAATGCCGCGACCGGGCTACCAGCTTGATAGCGTATCGCTTTCCACGGACCCAAAGGTTACCGAATCGTTTCGAGACTATCTTAATGGTCGGATAGATCGTTTGATACTATGGGTGAGTCGTAAAGGCTATTGCTCTGCCCTCCGTCCTTTCCTTCCACGTATTTCCAACCCCTCCGCGCCCTTCGGGGCCGGAGAAAGCTGGCTTAGCGCCACCCGGATGCCTCGTCCCTCTTGTCCCTCTATACGCACCTCATTTATACCCCCGAAACGTCCACATCGAACATCGCTTAACTCGATCGGCAATTGCACTGGGGCCTCTAGTAATTAATTACCGCGAGGTGTTGTAATTGTTCCTTAAGAACCCGCGAATCGGGGCTCTCGAGATTTCAGGGGGCAACTATCGATTTAGGTACTTTTAGGGCTATAGAGTCACCGAATAGGGAGCATTGCTTGGTCACCCTTTTCAGGATTATTTTACGCAATATGTTGCAGTTGTTCTTTCTGTTGCATTCTTAATAAAAAAAACGATGGATCGTCAGGCAACTTCATAATTTCTTATTTAACATTTCGTGGTCACATTTTCTTATAATCACAAATGGTCACATGGGGTTCACTGTATCCCAGCGTAATTTTTGAGTTACAATTTTCGTATTTTTCGTACGTTTCTAGAAATGTAAACTTTGATATGATGAAATTTGTAGTTGAAAAAATAGTTGTGGGAAAAACGATTCCTTTGTTAAAATTTCCCAAATTTTTAAACTTTCATATCTAATTAGAAATATTGTCACAGAAAAAAGTTGCCTGGGGTGGCACTACACCCCGTGTGACCACGAAGGATTAATTCAACAATGATACCAGCTATGAAGAATGTTTGAAAAATAAAATATATTCCTTGCAAACACTGTTAGACAAATCGGACCACACAAGCTATCAATAAACTACGCGTGAGTATATTCACGATTGTTTGCTTCATAAGAATTCGCAAGCGTAGAAAGCATTCACACCGCGAGAGCTTCATAAATACATAATTTGCAGGAAATTAAAACCGCGGCAGAATCGCGGATAAAAACGATAGCTGTAATAACACGAGTGCGCGCGGGGCGTTCGTTGCTGTGACATAAAAACGAGAATTAGTGAAAATCATTGCCCCCCACCCACGTACTAATGTATCGTTAATAGCCTGCCCATAATTCCCAGCCGTTCACGGTTCTTATCTCCGTAAATATTTCGACAATTTCCGGCGGCGCACGAGCGCGCCCCGGCGATATTTAACGCGATTCCCGCGGACCGTATTTAAAGGCGTTAACAATAATTAAAAATTATGTTTACGGCCCCGGCTTAGCCGTAAGCTTGTGCGTGGACATCGTTGAAAATATTCGAAAAATCGATCGACCAGAAACCACCCTCCATTTCGATGTACTAACTCCAGGGCGCTCGAAAAATACTCGTTCCTTCGTTGCTCGACATGCATCTTCTCCTGAAAAGGGAGTCATCAGTTCGCCAACGTGCCTATTTCGCGGCGAAAATATGAGAGTGCGAGAAAGAGCGAGGGAGAGAAGGAGAGAAAGATCCACAGCGTGGTCTGGCCAACGAGAGAAGCCGATATTGAAACTAATTAATATCATTCTCCCCTCTTTTGCAGTGACATTTATACGCTCGGAACAATGCGAGCGGCGTGTAACTTAATTAAGGCAACGACGCGGACCTGACCGTGGCTTTGCGGCCACCGTTTCCCTATATCCGGTTCGCGCATTATTATCTAGCCTGCTCTCTCCCTCCCGTGCCCTTTCGCAACCCCCCGTGAAACGCCGCAGCGCCCGCCCTCAGCCAACGGCCCAGGGGGTGGCAGGAACTAGCAGGGGGGAACAGGGCGGAATTGTATTTGTTGTTGCGTGGCGGGCGCGTACGTTTAACTGCGCGCTCTGTCTTCCGTTAAATCTGGTTCCGGCGAGCCGAGAAAATGGCCGAATATTCATAGGTACCCGCTGCTCAAGGCTCGCCAAAGGAAATTAACTTTTCGATGGCGCGGAATCTAATTCCGCGTTATCGGGGCCGGCCGATAATTCATCGGCAACGACCTCTTCGGGAGATTGCCGGAGGAAACGCGTTGCTAGCTCCGCGTTCCCATTTTGTCGCGGGAAACACCGTGATGCATGTAGACCGCGGGAGCACCATGGAGGTAGGTACGCGAGGTTTAATGAAAAGAAAACTGGTGAAACGTGGCGTGCACTACCCCTTCACTGTCGAAAATCATCCGTTGTGAGATAATCCAGATATTTAGGGTAATTGTGGGAGAGATCCCGCACTCGGAGAGACGCCGCACTATCGGTATTTCAAGGATATCGGTAATAAAACACATAATTGCCGATTTTATTTGTTTAAGGCTGTTGATTTGGGTTAGTTTGTCAAGCAAGAGCGTGTTTACTGTATTATTGTTCAAGATTTTGCTGTTTTTCGGGGTAAGCCTAGCGTACTCTGCCTGAAAAGTTATACGTCGCGTCTATTTTTACTAATATAGTAGCTAAAAATTCATAGTTTTTCTTGATACAACATTTGTAATACGTTAAGGGGACCATGTAGAATATTTCCTTGGCAGAATGGGTTACTTTCGACTTAGCATGTGGAAATACGAAAGTGCGGCACCTCTCCCAGACATTTCGGATAGACGCCGCACTTTTATTTGGGATAGATGCCGCACTTTGATACTGTACTGTTTCGGAAACTAAGTCGATTTAAATGATGTTTTTAATGTTTAAAATACCGAAAAAGTTTTTTAAAATAGCTAACGCGGTATCTCAAGGCAAATTATTTATTTTTAACTGAATAATCTTATAATCGAAATATATTTGTGGACTATGTACTCTTTTTTCACATTTTTTTTTATTTTAATCTCAAGATGCCAACTGAATATAAAAAAAAATTCGAAAAGCAGATATAATATCTGTTCCTACTGTACCCATTTAATTTTCCAATTTTATAATTGTATAAAGTAAAAATGTTTCATTTTACTTTGTTTTTATTATTTTTTTATATAAAAAGTTAGTAGTAACAAGTTTAAATCGAAAATTAAACGTGTTTCGAAATGCGGCACCACTCCCGCATGTGCGGCGTCTCTCCTACCAAAGGATGTTTTTAGTTTCAATTTTTTTAAGGGTGACAAATATTAAAATTTTGATTTTCTTTAATGCTAGTACAATCACAAGATGTTGAACTAATAAGATATATCCTTGGAAAACATTTTCATTGCAAAATTTAGACACGGTGACAATTTTGCGTAACATGCGGCAACTCTCCCACAATTACCCTATCACCGCGACTGGCGTTAGAAGATAGGAAATGCAAAGTTCTTTCGAGGATCCTGTAGGTTCCTATGTCTAATCAGGTACCTAGACTCGACTGAATGCAATTAATTATCCGCAGGAGCATCGTGTTTGCCCTGCTCCTCTAGTAACGAGGGTAGTACGTAGAATACGGATGGGGGAAGTGTTTGCCATTCCGTATCGATGAACGATCTGAGAGTTCTAAGCGGTAGCCCGTTCCAAGTAGCGACCGTATCTCACGGGAACGGTCAATTATACGCTATCCGCGACACGGCGAATCGTATAGCCGGATAAATCAGCGGGCAGAGGTTCGCGATTAAAGCGCGATAATGAGCTGGAAGAATAATCCCTGGCAGGAGCTGAGACGAGTTCATCTAAAAGTCCGATCGGAAAGGAGCCGGCGCGGCGGCACTCCCTGGTGTCCAGGCAGCACACCTGGGTCGTATACAAGCCGGGCTATCATTAGCGACATCGACTCTCGCTGGACAAAAAGCAAAAGCGGCCAGAGCTGCACGCTGCTATAGGCTAGAGAGCCGAAATCGTGAAACGCGTTTGTCCTGGCTGCGGAAGGCGGGGTACGTTAAAACGTCAGAAGTCTGATAGGTAGCTGGCGCGGCAGTGCGCGTAACTGCCTGATTAAAAGTAACGACTTAAGCGTAAAGGAAATTTATGGCCAATCACGGAGGCCACCTACTTTACGTCTTCGACCGTTGCCGCGGGACTCTCGCCGACAGCAACCGTCTTCTTCCTCTTTTTCTTTCTTCTTCTCTCTCTTTCTCTGCTGTAGCCTTCGCTCCCCGGCGCCCTCTCCTTCTTTCATCCCGCCCCTGTCATTCAAAAAGGTGTCAACGACAATCGCTTTTACGAGATACTTATTAATTGTTACTGCGCTTTTACGACGGCATAAAAGCGCGGTCTACGACCGTTTGAGTGGGCACGACGCTGTAAGGGGGATTCCCCCGGTGGATTATTGCCTCCGATGAGGCTATACGAGCCGTGTATACCTACACACGACGCCGCAGACCGTCTCCTTGGCGAATCGAAGACGGGAAAACAATATAATCACCGAACAGATACATATATTTGTACGGGGGAGCCGAGAACGATGAGACAGGGAACCAGTTTCGTCTTTTGCCACTATCTCCGGGCCTGCTTCTTTGTTTCTCAAGAACGATGGGAGGAAGTTGTTTCTCCGAGCGACCGTTCAAGGTGGAAATTTTATTTAATCGCATTTGAAACTCTTTTTCTTTGTGTTTTGGCGGCGAATGTTTCTTTAGTAACTGATAGCTCCACCAATTGAGTCGTCCAGGTCAGTTCTTTTTCCCTAAATGTATTATTAGAAAATGATTGTCGACTACGAGTGGATAACAGGTTGCCTGGATTGTTTTTTAATGAAATGTCTTGGTGATTTCCACGTGCAGAAATGTGTTGAAGAATGCGGGATTTAAGGGGCCTGGAGCGAGTATTCGCCTGACTCGCGCAACGGCAAGTGGTGCTACATATGCGCCAGGGGCCGATGTACGGCGGCAGGCTTTAATACTTCTCCAACTATTGGTTTACTAAGCAGTTTCTATAAACTATTACAATTTCTACGGAGGTAAATCAGGGACAGAGCTATAGAGGAACGACGCATTGACCTCTTTTCTACCAAGCTATCCTCTATTTCCATCAGAGGTTCAGGCAAAGATAATATATTATGTGAAACCTTCGAACGATCCATCCCATGGACCTCGGCGATCGATTTATCCGTGAGAATAGTTTTCCTTGACTGGTGTATTCTTTATTACTTCTATACAATAAAATTGCTATTGTTTAAATTAGGTGCGAAAAAAGTGAGTTTAGACTGAACCTCGCTTTTGTGATAGTTTTGTTCTTCTTTTATTTTCTCTTGCTTATTTTGTTTGTGCAACAAAGATGCTTAATAATAATAATACCTATGAGGACTCGCAAGAAAGTAAAATGATTTGTATTTATTTTACCCAATTGCTAAGAGAAGTGTATATTAGTATTCATATTGTGCTGACACCTAGCGTATTTTGTCAAAGAGGTCCTCGTGACAAAGGAAGTCAGTCAGTCCAAGAACTTCGTTACCTATGTTGTGCACGTGGCCACATATAAAGCAGAGTGGGGTAAACACGAATGCGGGGTAATCACGAATGCGATGGTTACGGCGTTTTAATAAATAAAAGCGATGTTCCCTCTCCACTAGCTAATAGTTTAGATCGTATCCAACACCGGGCAGAAAGTAATAAATACAGAACACTCATGCTATTCAAGATAAGCACAATTTATTATTTTTATCATGTTTCAAGTAATATTTTGCCCATTTTCAGTTGCATGTAATTACTGTTGAATTAATGATACAATTTGTTTTTTTTTAAGTTGAAATAAGGCGTTGCTTGAATCGTCGTGATTCTAAACTCTGAAATAAATTCTTTTTTATTTTTTTGATGTCGTGGGGTATTGACGAACAAATCGGATGGAGTAATCTCGAACCTTCGAGGTTAGCAACGTTTACCGATTTTGATGAAATATTCAGCATGTATAAAACTTAAATCTACAAAGGGGATTTTTCACTTTTCATTACAAAAACTCGGAAAAAAGGTTCAAAAACGACCTTTACTATTTTTTTCGATATTCCGACCAAGTACAATCTTCTTTTCTAACGCGCAAGAAGAGGAATTTGAAAAATACATTAGGTATAGGTTGTAGCAACATTTTTTATGGGTTGACCATTGAAGTCGAGCTTTCTGTGCGACTTCTGCGATATTTAGCCCCCTATTCGTGATTACTGGTGTTCGAGAAATCACGAATACCAAGAATTTTGCTTTTCCACTATAAAGTTAATTTTTATTATAATTTTTCCAAAATTCGTCACAGTACTTTATAGGTGACTAGTTTAAGTATGTTTGTAAATACTAAACAAATTCATTTCTCACATAGTTTTCATTTTGTTTGCTTTTTTGCTTAGGTGTTCGCAATTACCCCACTCTCCCTTACGTATTTTGTTTCTAAGTAGTTTTTACTTTTATATTTCTATACTAATATTATAATAAATATATATAGGTTCAATCAAGTAGTAAATAAGTCTGTTCAAACTATTTAACACCAATCATTGTTGAGCTTTGAACTCAACTTTCTTTTGTGTTTCAGGGATCACCGACGACGACTTAAACAAACGAAGCGAAATGAGACCAACCAAGAGCTGCGAAGACGACGACGAAGAAACAGCTTTCCCTCGCTTGAAGTTCGAAAGGAAATGTTGACGAAAGGTGGCACGCGCCGAAAGAAGCATAATCCAGCGAAGGAAAACGGTGAATTAAATGTCACACGGGCTGGAGGGGGTGAAACCACAGAGTTGTAAGAGTCGGCAGCGGTGGAGGATGATGGCGCAGTCTAGGCTTTAAGCTTTGGATAACGACAACGGAGAGGCGATGGTAATGCCAGTGCGCAAGTAAAAGAGAGTTTTTCTTTTCCTTTGGCTCGTAGCCCCCGCCGCGAGCTTATCTCCCTACTAAATCCAGCAATTTTAATACGCGTTCCTCGGCAATTTCCGCGCTACACGTTCCGCCGTCGACTTAGCACCCCTTCCGAGTCGGATACCGTCGGCCGCTCCTCTCCCCTTCTCCCTTCGCGCCCTCTCCCCGTCCCTTCTTTCTTCCCAACCCCCCCACATCTTTCCCTTCACCCTTCTTTAAATAAACTTTATTTTTACGGTGCTATTTAAAGCAATTTCTGATTTCCCTTAATTCATTACGACGCCGTTCCGTATAGCCCTCTTAATGCGCTTCGGGCATTGCTGGCATTTCTCATTTCCCCTCCGCACCCCTCCTCCATAGCAATGCGATATCCCGCGCGCGATGTTGCGATTCCAGGGTTTCTAAATATTCGATTCATTAGGGGGTCCAGATGGCGAGACCTCAGTTAGAAGGGAGGAAGAAAACAAGCGAAAAAGTTTTTCCTTGGATGACTATTTAATTCAAATTCGCGAAAACAGGGTGTTCGATCATTCTACATAGCGAATTTCACGGATACAATCGCGAAGCCAGGCTTTAATTTCAGGATAAAGATTCTGATTGCCACTCGGTGTGTACCAGAGCACTCGAGAATGTCGCGATACGTTGTAGGAGTAGACGGTTAACGGGGGAGCTACAGGAATTTTTATCGTGGCTGTGGATGGAACGGTCGTTAGGAGTATCGCAATAATCGGTCATAAAGACGTGGGTTAATAAACCGATCGACGACGACTGGTGGCGGGCACCGTTGGAGCCGCCCGGCGAACTTTCTTCCCGGGAAATTGAGTCGGATTTGAGTTATGGAATGGCGTTCGTCCCTCGCGTAGGAATCGCCCTGGTCTAGCGGCAACCCCGCCGTGTCTATTTCGACCCTCCTCCACGCGCGGCAACACATCTATCGCCATTACCCGCGGAACGGGGGGGAAAAAACTTGTAAATAAAAAGGAGTAACGATGACGTAACCGTCGTCGTTTCGCGGTTGGCGGGCTCGCCGCCCGCCCTCTCTATCGATCTGCACGAAGAGTAGGGCGTCGATAACAATCGATTATTGTTTCAGAAGTTGCTGGTAATGGCCCCGATGTCTTTATTTTTCCGCCGCCGTTCCCTGCCTCAGAGAATTACCTTCCCATTGCCGAGCGAAACGATCAGGGAGTCTCTTTCTCCCTTCCCCGTCGCGATGTATGCTTCCGCGGGCAATTATTGCGGCGAACAAGACGCATCTTCGTTTCCAAGGGTGAGACGAAGACGAGGATAGCTTTCGGTGTTAATAAAATTACTCGATGTTGGGGCGCAAGCGGGAGCAGATTCCCACGTTAGATCTGGCCACCCCGCTCGCGGGAATTCGTATCAGTTCGGATGATTATACATTCATACCCTCTCGAAGAGGCTAAGCGGAGAGGCGAGTTTCTACTTTGCAATAAATTCGGGCTTGCGAGGCAATTACTCCGGCCGGCCATAACGGGCGATAGTCTAAGATTAAAGGAGAGAGGGGGACAGCCTCCCCGTCCGCCATAAAGGTGGGACAGGGTGACACGACGTTGGCCGCGCAGGTAGGCAACACGATAAATATGATTTTTGTGTGAAACCGTCTGGAAGATGCGGGATTTGATCACCAGGGGTGGTCTCTGCGCCCGTACGTCACGCGGCACGATCCTCCCCTCTCCGTCCCTTTGGCTCCTTTCCCCCCTGGTGCCGAGGAGATCATCGAGGGCCCGTGCACAAGCAAAGAAATTCAAGGTTCCGTGATGTCGTTCGTCACTTTGTCTCGGAAGGGGACCAAGGGCTCCCTTTCTCCTCTGCTCGTCTTTGTCCATCTCTTCCCCCTTTGTCTACCCTGGACCAGAGAAGGACTCTGACGCATCTTAATCTAGATATACCCAGCCTCTGACCTCCGTGCCTTCTCTTCGCTAACAACTAATCCTATCTTCCACCCGAACCTTCCCTCCGCCCCGCTGCCCTGCCTCCTCGCGCGTCTCCCCTTCTCGCCCCTTATGTATACGACAGACACCAGGCCCGACAGGTTCGTACGACACGGTCGTTGTTTCGCCGTTTCCAGTCGAATCCTTTTCCCTCCTCTCGGCCGGGGATGTCGCCGCTCTATTTATGGCCGACAGGCGAACGGACAAGGATCGCTGGGAAGTACCATGCTGGTAATCTTCCTGGCTATCGTTAATAGAGCCGTTTATTCGGCTAGCCGTGCTGCGGATAGGTATAACCAGTCGTCGAGCTAGTTCGATTTTGGGCTGGTACACTGCAGGGGATGGGTAACTATCAAAAAATGGCGCGAAGTGGTGCTGAACTTATAGTGTTACTAGCTAAGAGAGTATATAGAGGTAGAGTTCCTTGAGGAATACTATTTTGAGTATCTACTATAGCGAGAGCGTAAAATTTAGAGTATTGTGAGGCAAGAGTGCGCACTTAAAGTTTAGACTTCTCTAAAATCTTTGGTATTACACTGATAGTCATATCATTTTGTGAGAAATAACTACTATCCTTTATTATTCGATAGAGAGTGACTTCATGTAAATTTACCTGTCGCAACTTATATAAAATAAATATTTCCAAAAAGTGTCAAAGACGAACTTTTATGGGATAAAAGAACGCAACGAGAAATATCCAAAGAAGTGTTTTATTTTCCTGCATAAGTACATAGTTGGGGTTATTCCCAATTCTGTAGCGAATTTTCTTTTTGAAAATCCTGCTTCTAGTTTGTCTCGAGCGATCTGAAGCATCTCCTCACTAATTGGTTTTCGGCCGGTTGTCGTCTTATAAGTTCTAATAATAAATGAATAAGACAATAAAATAAAATCATATTTTTTAATCAAAAATTAATAAAAAAAAACTATTTTGGAAAAATATTGCGGATTAAAAATTAATAAAAAAAAACAAAAGCCGATATCGCATGCGAACTCTTGCCCCACTGCATTGTGCAAACTTTTGCCCCCACAGCTACTCTTACATTTTTTAATCAATCCTGTTATCTGTGAGGAGAATTGAAAACTTCTATTAGCACTTTTGAATAGAAGAATTTCAGCTCTTTCAGGCGACATATGAATTAAAATATTTACTGATCAATTTATGGGAATAATATTGATTCCTAAAAATGAGAATATTACATCAGAACTAACGAATTCAGTACGTACCGCATTGTACGATAACAATACGAAGCATAGCTACACAATTCGACACTGGTGACTCTACCTTGATTGACAATTAACTGTCAATCACCACTGACAACTGCCACAACTGAAACCATGAAATTCGCATGGTGCGAACTCTTACCCGCTGCGAACTTTTACCTACCTTTACTCTACTATCGCAGAACTTACGTTTGTTTTGACGGTCCGGGATCGGCGTGCAATCTTGCCGCGAAAGTAGATCCTCCTTCCTCCGGTATCTACGCTCGCGCTAGATCGCGGATTCAGCTACTATTGGATTTTACGAGCCGATAGCGGGAGACACGCGAGAAAAGTATGAAAGCGTAAGTTACGCGTGGCTGTTACGAGGCGATCTGCGTCGAGCTGTATTTATCGCGAACCCCGCGGGGAGGCTCTAATAGAGCGATAAATACGAATCCTCGCGGACTGATAATGGCACCCGTATGTCCGCTCTGCTTTAGTTCTCATCCAACCGGCGACGGGAGAAAGGGGACGAGGGATAATTAAGATGCAGTTAGAGCGACCGGGCCACTGCGGGCGCGGTTTTAGATAGTTTTCACGGGAAGCAGCGGTCGCCGTGGTATAAAAATTTTAAACGAGGTCCAGGAGAGCCACTCTTCGGGAACTTTGTGTCATCTATTGTTCCTCCCGACGTTGCTACGACGATGCCCGCGCCGAGATTCGCGGAGATTTACGGAGCAAGTATAAACATTGAGAAGATTACGGCGGGAGCTCATTTTAAGTTCTAACGAGCTCCCCTCGGCTCGGTGTCGGCGGCATTATCAAATAATTGAGAGATGTAACTCAGCGCTATCTACGCCGCGCCCTCGTACCCTCCTGCCTCCTACTCTTGTCACTCTTTCCCTCCGCAAAAAGCCCACCCAACTATTTAGATCGATTCTCTCTCTTCAGTTAACGCGGCGACCTCGTCCACGATAACTCCCTATCTCCCGACACTCCGCGCTCCGGCGACATCTTTTAATTCCAGCAAGATGTTTCAATCTCAGGTGGAAGCCTGATTTGCATGGGGAGCTACGCAAAACTCTGCCCCTGATAACCAAACCACCCCCTCGAATTAAGTCAAATGCTCGATGTCCCCGTCGAACGTTGAAGAGAAGTCTCTATTTAGGGGTAGCTAGTGGATACATCAAAGGGATAATGGGTGTTTTCTAAGAAGAGACCAAAGGAATATTGAAAATTATAATCCCCTTTTGTTCCTCAGCCACAAGCACGCCGTTGTTGGTGGATCCAAAAGATTTTTATTACACGCCAACTACCCGGGGCGTAATGGGGGGAGGGTGTGGAGTAAAGGGGAAAGGGGAGACGGTGCCCCGTTGAACTCTCTTGTGTAACGAAGATGCGCCGGATCCTCGTGTGGTGCTTCAGCGAAATATAAACAAGATCCGCGCAGCTTAATGCGTCCCGTACGTCACGTGGAAAGATTAAACAGTTAATAAGAATAAGAGTCTCCGGAGCGTGTTCTCCCCCTTTATTCCTCGAACGGGGTTTCTTTCGCAGGTCGCCGCCACGGCCGACGGAAGTGCAAGAGAGAGGCGAGCGAGTAGGTGGAAGGTGGCCAGGGGGGGAGACACTTGCACGGGTGGTTGGAGGGAAATGGCGGCCATCTTTCCCACGGGCTCTTCTCGAGAACCAATCGCCTTTCTCCGACGAGCATTAAGGCGGCAACTCCGGCTGAAGAATTGCCTCTGCCACGTTAGACACATTTTTCTCGCTTTTCCTTTATTCTCTTCTCCGGCTCCAGGAGTCCCGGGACTCTCTCCTCTCTCTCCTCCCCGGTGAAAGCCGCTCTCCCTCGGTCTCGCTCCCCCTTTCTCCTCCTGCACCATCTCCGGCGCGTCGTCGTTTCGCATCTCTTATTTTCTTTGTTCAGCCAGTCCAAACCCCCGCTGCATCCCCCGTACCTGCTCCGCCACCTCCTCCTCCTCCTCTTCTTCTTCTTCTGCTGCCGGTGCTGCTTTCTTCCTTTTTTTCTTCCCCGTTATGTATAGCTATAGCGCAGAGGGGTATAATAGTGTTCATCCCTGAAGTGAGCTCCATCGAGCGGCAGGTGGCTGACCTTAATAACGCGCCACGCAACCGTTCCGACGCGGACGGGCTCCCTCTCTCCTCGGGGGTAAAAAGAGAATCGCCCCGTGTGTGTCACTCCGTGAGACGCGTCAGATCTAAGATTTACGCGGTGACACGGACTCGTGGATACCTATGCTGGCTGGGAGAAAGCCGATTGGACTGGGGTGCGAGGGGCGGCAGGTCCAGAACTTTCAAACTTTCCTGCTGTTTCCCGTGTGGGAAAGTTTCGAACAATCGATGACTCGAGTAGCCTTTTCTACCGCGTCTAATAAACAGCACCACAGCCGAGCAAGTTGAATAAGGTGTATGAAAATGTCCGCAGAATCGCGCGTTTGTCAGGACCTCCGCGATCAGTTGGCGCTACCGTGTCATTCCTCGGTGTATTACTTTATTGTGTGTGTTCCAGGGGGAAGTGCAGTCTGTCCCGAAGGTTGCCTGTGACCCGAGCGGTCGTTTGGTCGAGTGGCTTTAGTACGTGGCGATGGAAACAGTCATTGAAGGGAATCACGATACCCTTGTCCTCTTAAGCGAGATCGTAAAATGGAATCTTGTACCTCACACGTTGGCCATCAGAGGAGAATGTATTAATCCCCTGTACGCGCGCGCCTTATTCACCGATGACACGATAACTGCTGTTTTCAATTGCGCACCACTTAACTTGCGTGCAATTTACAGCCTCTGGAATTACTTGCGCAATGTTGGCTGTAACGATTTGGTCATCGCTACGCGTGTCTTTATTATTATGAATATTTTTATCAAGTGCTATCGATGATTCTGATCTGTTAAGATACGCTCCAGGATAAATGTTTTTTTATATAAAAAAATCAGCACTGGAAAATGTAACAACGAAGCGTTTAACGCGCATGCAAACGATCGGGAGCGGAAAATGTTTTTGTTGACTCGAACAGTGTGTCGGCTGGCATACGTATCGCTGTAGTGCCGATGCGATGATATTCCCGATACACACGGCGATTTTATTCGTTTTATGACTTCTTTCGCTGCCACTGTAGGGCATTTCCAATTCATGAACGAGCCCGTCGAACCAGTAACGAGTACCGCGCCACTGTAGATAGTAGAGCGGCGTTAGTTTCGGTGAGAAAATACGCGATTGTATGTTTATTAGTGAAATCTCCTTTCCTGGAGGAAAAGCGTACGAAGCAACAGATATTTACATATTTAACCTAACTGTAACTAACTGGATTCCAGTAATGTCCTGACGGATTTTAAAAAAAATGGCCCAGGTGGCAAACGTTCCGAGGTGCATTTTTCGGAAAAGTGAAGAGGTAGTTTACTAAAGTGTGCTAAATGTGGTATTACAGAAAAAAAATTGATAGTGTTTGAATAAAATCATAATTATTTTTGAAGATGGGGTCGTAAGAGAATCTTCTACGTAAGGATCAAGGTGGATAAACCCTCCACTGCTGGATTCCTATATTTGCATTCGTGTCTCCTTGTATTAATTGAATAAATAATTATGAAACTGCGTATAAAAATTTCTGTCCCTAGCAACAAACGTCATTTTCTCTTCCAACAGCACAATGTTCCCTAGTAGCATTTATTGTTGGTATTTTGATGGCCAACTAATTTCCAACTTGGGGATACTGTGGGTCAACCAGAAATGCTACTAGGGTTATTCAGTCAGGAAATCCCAAGAAGGCCTACCACGATTGTGGAACCTAAAGCCAGACCCCGAATACGTAACGAGTGGCATAAACGGTGAATCAATCGATATTGCCCGTATTGTGACGTCGTTGGACATAACGAGCGACGATTATTGGAAGGTGAATGAGTAAATGTCAATCCCTCTTCCGATATGGGTTCCAGTCAAAGCTGAGCGGTCGTTGAGATGGGACGGAGAGCTGAGGGGCATGGAGAGCTCCTTTTCTTGACTTTATGGCGGGCAAGTTGGCTGTGCTGTACCGGCAGCTCTCCGGCAAAGTCGTCAAAGACTTTTACGAGCGGGTAAACGGGATTTAAAGTGACGATGATGCAACCTCAAGGTGCTCACTTTATTCTTGACGGCCTCATAAATGTAACTGATGACATTGCCAGATACGTTTGACTCGTCTCGCCTGTTCAGCGCCGCCACCCATAGAAACACACCGTGGATTTTGTGTTGATGAGAACGGCACGAGACCCCACTTACGTTGCCGCTCGTAAAAATCAGAGGGCCCATTGCACTGGATTAACTTTCCGCGCCTTTCCACGCCCGTCCCGCTTCCGGTTTAACTTTCCCCGTTCCCGCCTCCTGTTATGAAATTTTTTATTCCCACCTCTGCCACCGAAATTGCACTATCGGAACGTTCGTGTACGTCGTAACGAATCTGGGGACTCGTTACTTTTTTCCTTAATACGGATCGAATATATTGAATTATTTTTTCTAGACGATAAAACGGTAACTATTAAATTCTGTAAGTTACAATTCTAGGGATGCCCGTGACATAAATTTCGATCGAATATCGGTTAGGACGCAGTGTTACCAGAATTCTAAACAGCGCAAATTAAAAATCACTATGTACTGCAGCCTCCAGTGGCGCCACCTCACAAAAGAAATCCAAAGCAGGTCGAAGTGTGTTGAGAAACCAATCGACGGATAGTAAGTATCGAGATGGTAAGATCTCACGCGCACATATTTCTGACAGAATATCGCAGCGTGCAATTTAATATAAATTTAAAGACTAAATAAAAACATTAAAAGTCCAAAACAGTACAAATTACTTTTCATTCTTTACGCTAATTAAACGCGACATTTATACACGCTAAAATCCCCTACAACCATTCAACCAAATAACTACAGACCATAAACATTAATTAACAAAATTGACACAAAGTACAAGTTTAATTATTATCCCGATTCGTTATCGATTCTCGGGTTCGGTCGTGCGCGTGTAAATAAACATACAAAAGAGGCAATCATGAGAAATAACATAAAACATCGTAAGAGAGGCATAAGCGCAATCGTAAAACGCGGGTAATACCAGTGAACGGGACCGGAGCGCCGCCAGCACCATCTACGATCGCTCGTCGTTAACACGGAACAAAAGCCAGCGCGGTCGAGCACTACAGAAAGCTGCGCGCGTGGAGACAGTATTTCGGTAACGCGACGACAGATGGCCCGATGCTCCTCGTCGCGTAGTTCCCCGTGAAGCGTTGCGAATTCTTTGCCGGCTGATTTACGATCGAATTAAAACTGACAATTATTGTTATTGTACCGTCATATAAGGAGGTAACAGATAATAAATTCGACCGTAAAACGTTAAACTAGTGTGGCTGCGTTTTGTAAGGCTGGTTTAGTGCTGAGTCGCGTGCAACAGCGCTCGTTAAAACAGCCGTAAACCGACGTAACCGCCAGCGGTGTAGCTTGGCCCACGACCACTGATGTCTCCCGATCTTATGTCCCTGTCAGGAATTTTCCTTTCAAAATCACCATCTTCCCGCTATTGTCTATCTTTGTGTTACAACTCCAACTGCCACTATATTTACTTACCGCGAACATTATACTGAATTTAAAGTAATAATTTTTTTTCAGGTTAGGAGACAAGTCTATAAATTCTTTGTAATATATAGACTTGTTTGTCGCGGAATGTATTTAATACGACGATGGTGTCACGACAGTTTGCGCCGAGTTTTAAATCAGGTGCTTAAGTGGTAACAATATTTTCACGGTCCAACATTTGGAGAGATGCATAATCGAAGTTCTAGGGATATATAGGGAGTTGTCAGCAGTGATTCCACTCTGTAAATTGTGATACAAATTTCGTTAGCAGCTACAGCAGTCTCTTTTTCCTGGATCGATTCACGAGTTTTAGGGCATTACTTGAATTTGTTTGTTTAATTTGACATTATATGCTTTGGATGTTAAATCTCATCGCGTGGTAGTTACGCTCTGCGGACATTACAGGAAGTTTAGTACTTTACCGTTTAAGTGGGTGACGTCAAGCTAGTTTAAGCATCGCCCGTAAGAGCGGCTTAGTTACTGATTCCTTAACGATCCTTGGGGTCTTTTTAGGGTAGTTATAAAACATACCAACATATAGAGATGTGAACTGATAAAATGTACAATATTGACTTTGATATGTTGGTAAAATATTAATACAATTTACTGCAGCTTTTTATTTACTAAACAATTTAATGCACTTGTAATGTATTTTTGTAGGCTCTAATTCATTCCAATTCATTTGCTCACCCCTTTTAAGGAGAAATTCTCTACTACAAATTTGGATATAATTTATTATCTATAAAAATACTGACAACGTATTCGTGTTTACGTTGTCAGAGGTTTGCCCCATCAAATTAATTTTAAGTGAATGAAATTAAAACTACTGGTATGTGGAAAATTGGCTTCTTAGAAAAGGAAAAAGGACCAAGTTGATCTCTGTGAAACACCAAAAAAATTAGTTTAACGTGACAATGCAAGCTCAATGAATTCCTCAAGGGCCATTTATCTGCGAATTTAATGATACATCCACCCCATCGCTATTAAAACTGCTTCTATGGTCTATGGCAGGCGAAGGTATACCTTCGACAGTCGCTGAAAAATTATCTGCAACCAGTCTGAGCCTGGGTCGGAAGGGAGCAACAGCCATCCCCCGCTAACGACTTCCGAAAAAGCAGCGGAAAGAGCGCGCTGCGTTCACGTCGGTTCGATTGGCCAAATATAGATTTACCGCCGGGAGCAAATGCGCGGCTGAAAGTGGTCGCGGGGCTCGTCCCTTTCCGCCGTTCCGCGATTCCCCACGAAAATTAATCTCGATTTACGCGACACGATCGTCACGATTCCGTCGGCCGCGAAGGAGAAAAAATCCATATTTAAACCGTCGCCTGATTCGCGTTGTACCCCGTGCCCGACCAATCGTGACAGCGTAATGGCCACCGGTCGGGTGGCGTAGTTCCCGGCGCCGCCACTAGATGTCGCGCTCGTCGACGGTCGTAAATCCTCAGCAGACTCCCGCCCATTGCACGCTGGTAGGCGGTGCCACGGGGTTCGGTGACGTCATCAGTCTCGTCCCCCCACCAGTTCCCTCTGGTGGCTCGCCCCACTACTACTCCTCGGTTGCCGTGTTCGGGGGGCCACCACTTCTTGGTCGCTTCCACCACCCCGTTCCACCATTCCCCCTATCTCGGCGTTAACAGCGGTGCTCCCCACCCGACGCGCTCCGCGGCTCTCCGCCGCGCGTACAGCTCAGCCGTGACTCGGGTGGGCCAGCACCCTCGGTCATCTTCATAAATGCGAGTCAGCCGTTTGAAATGGTATTGAGGCTAATTCGAGCGGCGCTCATGCGATACAGTGTTTGTTTACTGCTCGCTAAAGCGGCCCAGATTAAATATAAAACAGTTGACAGAGCGTAGACGTCGGGCTAGACGGAGTGGCGGCGCTAGCCGTGAGCCGCGTGTCCGACGGCCGCCTTCTTTCCTCTGCCTTCCTCGAAAACCAGCCGCGGAAGCCTCCTTCGGTATTCTGTCTGCGCTGGTTAATTCTACTTCGAACACTGCGACCTTCTCCTGCCCGGACATCACGCGTTCGACGTTCCTTTACCTACTCTAAATAAATAGATCCATCAACCGCTCAGTAGACTACTCGCTCGCAAAAAGCTGTTGAACATTTCGCACGTATTAAATTGCTCCAGTCAGGTCTTCACTCGGTACGATGACAACAGGACAAATGTGCCCTGCGTGTAGTCGCGTGACGCGATATTACTCCGGCCAAATTGTGTGTTATAGAAGTAGCGGGGCTGGATCCGTCTCCGGGGAAATGTAGACCTTTAGTCTGCACCGGCGGTTGGATTGCGTCTGTGGAGACGGTACGCCACTAAAAAGATCAATACGCCATCGCGCTGCTCGCCCGTTCATCGGAATCCAGATGCCGCGGGCGCGCGAACTCGCGATCTTCCCCAGGCCAACAGCACCTACTTCGATACTCTCACGTTTATTAGATAAGCCAGGCCCTTCTTCAAAAATAATTATAATTAACGCGCAACGTAACGCGTAACGGTGCCATTTTTCACAAGTAGAGTAGACCGAGGCGAATCGGATCAAAATAAGAATAAAACGCAATAGTTCGTTAATTGTTTACATGCAACGAATTCCAGTTATCAAATATTATGACAGACAGTAGCAGAAGGGATGCTGCGCTCCACTTATGGTAGCACAATTAATTCAAGCTTCATCCTTGAGAACCCTCGGAATAAATATCGAAATCGTCTTCGCGAGGACGAAAGTAAGCAAGTATCTTGAGAAATTGTCGGCCGTGGCAACTAGTGCCAAAAACGCGCGGACAGAGACGTCGTTGTCTGCGAGACGCTCAGAGGGGCTGGAAAACAGAGAGATAAGTTGGATGCTGCAAAACATTTCCAGCTACTCCCCCCGTCGGGGTGGGTAGTTCGTGGTGGTTCAGATCGCCATGGAATCCAGAACGATCGGGATCGCGGCGGCACTTTTCCATTGTTCCAGAAATATTTGTGTGTTTACTACGAAAGTGATGCTCTTTCCTTGACTCCCTCCCCTTATCTTCGCGGTATGACCGAACTTACCCCGGCGTGTTATTACGCTCCGCCGCAGATAGAAATCTGCCCCCGGTGGAATCTATGTAAATTATCTTTCCACCTAACTCCAGGCCCTTCGCCCTTTGTTCCGCGCAATCTGTCCATCTGACCAATTTCGAATCAAACTCGACGTCCTAAAATCCCCCTAAAATTACGCTAAATGGGGAACACCGCGTTGTAGGCTCCAGTCACGGAAAACAGTGAGAAAGAAGCGTGGAAACTTGAAGCCTACCTACTCAGCTCTGGCACTGCCACTTTCCCTGGCTCTCCGTCGTCCAAAAACCGTAGACGATCGCTTCGTAGCGGTCAGGCGTGCTGCTGGTGGTTTGTAAATCTGGCCTGCGTGTGTATGCGGTATTAACGTTAACACAGTCGGCTGGGGTGCGTGCTGGTACGACGTCGATGTGACCGTTTTAACGCGTGTAACACCATACAATGGCCGTAAATGGTATCAACAAGTGGATGCTTAAGTGCCATTACGAAACGTTGATTATGGGTATATAAACCGTATTACGTATTATTCACTGGTGCGTTAAGATACCGCGCGTGTCTTCGCGCGATCGTTCCCAGCGTTTGTTTTATAATCGAATAAATATGATGAGGCCGCCTAGATAGGGACGAGCTTTACGGGGGCACGGACCATGTAGCGGAAACTTTCGCGTATAATCGTGAGAGCGAGATACACGGAGAATAAAGATCCACGAATGATTAAGTTTAATCGCCCGGAGAACGTGCATTGTCATTGATCACACTGATTACTCGTGCACTCTATTTATCGTTCGATGAAACTTATAACAGACTGATTTTACAGTTGCTAGGTAATCTTTTATTGATGCGGTAGAGAATACGTATTGCACTGATAACATCGCCTTTATTGTGACTTCTATACCGAAGTAAAGAAATGTAGCTGAATGAAGATAAAAATTGATAATCGAGTAGAGAGTACATTGGCTGAGAATCTGCGAAACGCTGACAGTTTTGAAGCCTTGGTAGTTTCATCTGAGATACAGTTATTTGAAGAACAAGAAAAAAGGAAGAAGATAGGTTAATCAGGTTCATTAATCTCTTCATAAATGAACGTTGACAAATGAAAGGTAAACGCGCTGCAATTCTTCGATTAATCTTCATTTCTATTAGCGCGTCAGCTCACGGTCCATGCGCGCCGGTATCGGCCAATGAAGAAATCACTTTGAGCGATATTTTACGTCGGACGATTGAATTAAACACTTCCTCGGGTATAAAATTAATAACAGGTCGACAGGGGGAGAACGATGGAGAACGATTTGATTAGGTCGCGCGAAACTTGGTGCCATCCGCGTCTCTCGTCCTCTCGCATCGACTGAACACGTCCACTTTGCGCGTAAAAGCCTCCTGGCCATCGTCGGGGAGTAGCTGAATTCTGTCAGCTTTCGAAATTAACTTTTAAATAGATGCCAGCGACTCGGAGGCTCGCGAATTAATCGTGATCGACGCTGCCGCGCTTGATTCACCGTTGTTTATGGATCTGGAATCGACCGTTTATTGCCGCCGTTAAATATTTATGTTCCGTGAAAGGATGGCGCGCGATTATAAAGCGTAAACTTGTACCGTGGCCCGGCTAATCGCCGTCTCGCATTATACAAAACGATTATTATGCCATTTCGGCCCCGATCGGTTGTCGCGCGCTCGTTTCCCTCTCGCGCGGGAAGAAACCTCGCCGATTACCGTACACCGTGTTTCATGTTTTATTCTGCCATTGCCTCCCGTTCGATTTCGCAACTCGAACGGCAGTTTCGTTAATTAGACGATTGCACAGCCGAGCTTAATCGATCGAGAAACGCGAGTGATCTTTTGGCCGCGATCGGCTCGCCGACTTTCTACTTTTGGTAAGGCGCTGGTTCACGCATGAGTAATGCTTGAAAAATTCATGCCGGCGGAATCGAGGAATCCATGTCGGAGCGGCACTTGAAAACCGATATGCCAGGAATTTCAGATACAGGCGAAATCTCGTTCGAGCGAGGTGCTTGCGCGGTATACTAACGCGTTCAGTGTTACTCGAAATCTAACATTCTTGATGCAACTTCAGCTACGGATGAAGAAGTTATGTGGCGATTAAGAAGGAAGAAAGATTCGCTGCTCGAAACAATGTTACCGTAAAATGGGGGACCATTGGCAGGTTTTTGAAACATTTTGTTATATAATGTAAAAATTAACATGTTTACATTTGATTTAAGTATCTTATCATAACATTGCATCTTTTGTGATTGTACTACAAGTGTCAAAATGCACAAAATTTGTGTCCTTTCCTTCTTTAATAAATGTTAAAAGCGTTACTGTACCGGGGTAACATTAGCACATCATGTAGATAGCATTAACGGGATAAGTTTTATTAATCTGAGGTCAGTAAACTTAAATTTCTATATTTTATTTTATTTTTTGCATCTTAACTAAAATCAACTCGTAAGATTGCCACATCATATAAATAGCATTAACAGGTTAAGTTTTACTAATCTGACGTAAAACAACGTAATTTCGGCGTATGCCAATGTTACCCTATGCTGCCAATGTTCCCCCATTTTACGGTACCTACCTCGATGAGTACCTACGCGCAAAGTTCGTATAGCGCGAATTCCTGATCCCGTAGATTGTAGAACTATATACGGGAATCGACGCACACGAGCAACGTTTATTTCCCTTTACTACGTGACATTGTTTAGATACCCAAACGGTGCATAATCGAGCTTCCAGCTGACTCTATACCAACAGCGACGATTATCATCGCGCCCCGAGTATTCGCCACTTGAGAACTACCAAACGCAACCATCCGGCGACAATGTAAACGGGTCGATGTGCTCCCCGGGCGAGACGCAAAGAGAGAAAAAGAAACGGGGCAGGGTCGTTGCAGCGTGTCATCCGCGCGGGGAAATATTTATAAGGGACGAACGGGATTTACATGGGGCACGGACATTCTGCCCGCGAATGGCGGCGGTGTCGAAACCGTGTCCCCCCTGTAATCTGGGGCCGCCTGCAATTTACCCGACCCGGCCTGGCCAATTATGTGGCGAACGACGAAGAATTTGCGACTCTGCGCGGGGGACACGATCGCGCTCACGACTTTGTAGTCGCGTGTGCTCGCGGAACGGCCTCGTTAAGGACAATCTAGGCCTCCTATCTGGTATCGGGCCAGCCGAACTCCGGAGGCCAAAAGAAAATTACGCACGCAGCCCGTGAAGAAAAAAGGAGGAGGGAGAAAAAAAAATAGCGGGGCAGGGTGAGGGTGTAACGAGCAGCTACGTGTCCGCGTAAATTGTTAGCTATGACGAGGGTGGGACAAGCCCCCCTGGCTCGTCCTCGCTCGATACACCCTCGCACCCCTTTTTCACTGTGGCGGGCCTGCGAAATGTCAAAAACCGAGTGCGGAGAGAAGACCCGACGAATTTTACTCGCTCGTGGACGTCCGAACGTCGCTTCAAGTGCCCTTGAAGATTTACTGCGCGACACGATGTTCCGGGCGCGGAACGCTACGCAGGCAACTTCGCTGGTGAATGAATTGGGCTATGATAAATTACGCCGAGGCATATCGGCCTCTGGGATTGCTCTGGGCGACTGTAAACGCTCGAGGGGAAGACGAACCTGACGCCGAGTTCTTTGAACTGGGACTGGAGAGGAGTACTCTTCGACAGCTAGTTGGAAGAAGGAATGGTTGTTGTGCGGAAGTGACGAGTGACATGGCGTCTGATCTGGAGCAGAAGAATATGTTGAGCATGCTCTGAATGTTGAAGTAGCTCGTTGCGTGAGTATGAAACGCGAAATCGGTAGGAGAGGCAATAAACAGTAAATTTTATTTATCGTTTGTAGGCAAGGTGACGTTTTTGTCAGGCTACATACGTGGAGACCAGCGATGGATTCGAGATAAAGTGCAATGAGATGCAGCGATTCGAGGGAATTATGCTTAAGGGACAATGATTCCAATCTCGCCCCACGGGTTTCGGTTTAATGGCTGAATATATACAAGTATTTGTAATTTATGTGGAAGGAATGTGATTTATGGTTGAGTTAGGATTGCGTGAGGGAAGAGGAGAATTGGAGAAGAGGGGAGCATCCTTCGTTGTTAGCCAGCGACGGCCGCCATAACGGGGGTGAAATCGATATTTCGCCGTTCCGTTATTTAAAGTGTGAAGTATATACCGAGGGCTTTGGGAATGTGGAATCGTGTATCTTCAACTTGTAAATATGCTCAGATGTAGGCACCCATCTGTTTGAGGGGTCAAGAAAACAGGGTTGAAAAGAATTCCACGCAAGCATTTGGGACAGTAAAATTATTGCAATGTGCCTGTAATCGAATTCTAAAATACCCTTTGTTGAAAAAGGAGATCAATGTAACCACGACTGAAGTAGGTAATTCAAGAGCTTTGTAAAAAGAAAAGAAAACTGGATGTTATCCTTTACATCAATTTTCATAATCACCTAATGAATTTCATTGAATTTGCATTAAAAATATTTTTATCGTATTTAAGTGTATTGATAGCAAAGTTGGGCACAATGTAGTCTAATTATCTACAACTTACAAATTACGATTAAAATGTAATTGTGTAATTGATTACACATTATTTTCTGTAATCGTTTATTTAGGTAGTTGACGAAATCAAATGGTCAACTACCTAAATGAACGATTACAGAAAATAACGAGTAATCAACTACACAATTACATTTTAATCGTAATTTATAAGTTGTAATTACATCACATTTTGCCCAAATCTGATTCATAGTGGCATCTATAAATACCTAATCCATGCCACTACGGGTTTTCGGTTGCTGTGAGTGAGTGTGTGTGTGTCGTGAAATGGGAGAATCGCAGCAATTGACAAGTAGGTACCTAAATGGCAGAATCGTAAGCGAGAGTCCGATTAGTGTATTGGTACGTTCTGCAATTATTATCTACCGATATCTAAGTACGCATAGTCTCCACACCGCGCGAGACATTATAAGCTCTGTATGATAGGAGTACTTATTATAATTAGAGTTGAACAAAAGGACGAAAGAGTGCTACACCTTGCAGGGTATCAGACAATTACCTAATTGACCAATCAAGTTTTCCGTAGGTACGTATAGGTATCCCCCTAATTATTCTAATCAACGCAATTTCTCTTCGAATCACAAGTATTTGAGTCACATCAGATCGCGTGTTTCGATACACTTTCACATCAATCCCACAGACACCATCACCTGTCGAGCACTTTTACGCGACCGTGCGCGCAATGTTGCATAAAAATCAGCGACGCAGGCGAGCCGAGAGACACAAATGGAAATCGTTTAGAAAGCACGAACTCCTCCAAACGATTAACCCGAGACTGACAGGAGAAACTTTTTCGCCATCAGATATCCTTAGTTGACGGAGGGAAAGGCTTCCCTCCGCCATTGGCCAAAAAATATTCCCCTTGTAAAAGGCCGAGGCCCCAGCCGCAGGGAAAGGGAAAGTCCGTTCGAGATCAAAGGGCCTTTCTTCAACCCTGTCTTTTTAAAAACGTGAAATTTTTATGACCGCACTTTCGCACCGCAGTCGACGAGCCCCGTCACAGTAACTTTCTTCTCGAGGCCGTCCGCCGTGGGGAACGATTCAAATTGTTTCAGAGGGTGGTTCGCACACTTCCTCTGGCCTCGTTCTTTCGCTAAAACAGTCCCTTCTTCTCCAGCGAAATATCTTTTATTCCAGTCTCTCTACGTAGAAACTGCGTGTCGTGAAAACCTTAACAGTAATATAAGAGCTATAATAGAAGTAGAAAAATTGCTAGAAATTCCAACATCATCTTACTTACATAATTCAAATTAGGTACACCTTACATAATTAATTAATTCACACTTTATCCCCCAATTCAATGCCAAAAATTGTACTGCCCCGGAAATCAGCAAAATAAAAAGTAAAAAACTGAGACAATGATCGGTAATGCTTTAATGAAAATCGCGTAAAGTTGGCAAAGTAATACTCTGTTCTCCCGTGCACCGTAGCCACGCGTTATTTACTTACTTATTTAGTAAAAAACGACTGTAAAGCGATTTTACTGTGGCGAACAAAACGGAGTTAAGTAAATAACGAAGGGGTTGCGTAAATTCCGATCGCGCTGGTAATATGCATCGATGATCCGGCGCGGCGGGGGTATTAGGCGCAAATTGAAATCCGTATTTAGGTGAGTATTATGGCCATTAGGCCGTCGCGTTAACGGGGCCATTTACGTACGAATGGGGAAATCGTCGGCAGGAGCGGCCGAGTCGGAGATCTGTTGGTCGCCGATCGAACAAATGGAGCAGCGCTGCTGTCCCGATGCCGCGGGAACTCGCCTAAACGCCCGACGATTTGCATCCTGCCATGCTCCGCCACCGAAACACCATAAAGAGTAAAAAGATACGATCTCAATTAGTCCCGGGGCCCCGAAAAGCTCCAGATCCATGCGAAAGAGGGCCGCGATAAGAACTCGACCTCGCGTACCACTTACGCGCCGCGCAACCACTCCCTTGAATTATGGATCGCCTCGATTTTTGAGCGATTCTCCGAAACCCCACGACACCGAATCTCCGCGGGCTTTCCCTTTCGCGAAACTAATGAGACAGTGGCTTTTAAGGGGACGTTGGGTGGCCTGATTGAACATTTTGCTAACGCTACGCAACAGTCGTTCGTTTCTAGCCATCTCACGATCACTAAGTACCTAGATGATTCGTGACTTGTTAAGGGGTCTTTCCACTGTGATGTCCTGATAAAGTACCTACCGCTGTTTGGAACTTTTTTGTCACAAAGGAATGTGTTTACTAAATTAAAGTTTTTTCTATTTATTAATAAGTGTTTCAAGAAAGCAAAAATATTTTTTCATATTTTTTTATGCTTGCTTGCGCCAAAATATATGGGTGTAATATGCGCTGTAAAAAAAAGCCTCGAGTGCGTAGTCGATTTTGGAGGAACCGTGTAACTGAAACAAAAAGATCAAAAAGATTTGTAATCAGTATAGCTGTCGCTATGACAGAGACTGAGATTAATTAGATTGATGAAGAATTAAGAAAATGACGGACGCCCAAAGTTGAACGATCGAAATTAAATAGCTAAATTTTATAATCATTCTGCGACGCAAAAGGTAAGAAAAAACAACGGAAATATGTGATTCTACTTAGTTCGAGCCATGTGACAGTCATACTAATTACAAACACATTTTTTTCATTTTTTCACAGCGCATACGACACTTAGTTATTTTAGCGCAAGCACCCATTAAAAAAATGTGAAAAAAATAATTTAAAAATACGTATATTAATAAATGGAAAAAACCTCAATTTAATAAACACATTCTTTTGTGACAAAAAAAGTTCCAAACAGCGGTACTTTATCAGGTCGTCACAGTGGAAAGACATCTTAAAAATGTGTCGCTGTTGATCATGTGCTGCTTATCAACTGAATAAGTGTTACTCGATAGTTAAGATTGTTCATACACCAGGGCACCGGTACCGCAAACTTTCTTGCGTTCGCCGAAATTTGTAAGAAACAGCCCAACTACCTGCTAACGAGAAGGGAGAAATAAATCTCGCGGCTCCGCTTGAGATTCACCGCTGCGAGCCAACGAAGAAAGCCGGGATATCTGGCGCAGCCGTCACAGAGGAACCAGGGAATCTTGAAATTCGCTGGACGAGCGTTAACTCGGGGAACAAGAGGTCATGCACGCTACCAAGCGCATAAGGTCACGCAGATTCGCGGAAACGCGCGAGTGTGCAGCATCCTCGTACGGTCGCGCGCAGTAGAGAAGAAGAAAGCGATCCAATCCGCTTTAACAGAGTCGGGGTCAACGCGTACGGACGGCAGCCGCGACAACGAGGACCGTGGAAGCGATAACGAGGACCACGATGTTACGACAGGCAGAGATAAGAGGCCGCGAGAAGAACGGACCGTGGCGATAAATCTGCAGACGCATAACCAGCGCGGATGCGACCACGGTTGCACCGGTCCACCTCTGCACCGATCGTAGAATTAATAATGGCGATAAACGGATTTCAACGAGACAGGACCTTGTCCAGAGTCCAGCCACTGGCAGTGGGCGATTCTGGTGGGAGATTTCGTTGCAAAGATGCAGATCAGATTTAGTTTTCCTGGATTCTGAACCGCGATATGATGTCTTAAGCGAATATAGGTAAAGGCTGATTCAGGTACATTCAGTGATTTAGTGGAGTAGCGAGTAATTTAGTAATTTACCGGGGGTGAATCTAAAATTTAGTCGAGTAGTTTAATAAAATAATGCTAAATTAAATTAAATTACTTCCCAATGAGGAATAACACGGAGTAGGTACCTACTCAATCAGTGGCGCACTCAGAATTTAATCTTAAGGGGAGTCGAGTTGAAGGGATAAAAATATTTTTAATGCGAATTTAATAAAATTTAGTAGGTAATTATAAAAGTTTATTTAAAGAATATAATCCATTTTTTTTGGATTTACAAAGACCCTTCTTTGGAGGGTTCCATGGCCCCTTCACCTCCTTCCAGTGCGCCACTGTACTCAATGCTCATCGAAGGATTAAGAGGGGAGGATTTTCTTACGCTATGCATCGTCACCTTTCAAAAAAGCTTTGTGTCCACTTTGTGTCACTCGGTGTTCGCCATTTCGCAATTCAAGTAGTCGAGGTAGTTTCCCCTTGGCTAACACCGATAGGTACCTTTCCCCTGCACGTGTATCGGCTGGCGATCAGGCGATCGAACAATCACGGCTTGACAACGACAAGCTCGTACGTCGAACAAATGCGGCAAGTAACACGGGGTAGCCGTGTTTCGCGATCCGCTGTCTGCAATTTTACGCCGAGCGACTTCTGCGTCAGCTCTCGACACGATATACGAGTGGTGGCCGCGGGTGCCTTTCATTTTATCCCTTAAACCAGTCACATTGTTCGTTACTTTGCGTAAGGGGTCATCTCTAAATTACGTATGGCTTTTGGGAGGAAGGGAGTTGCGAATTTCTTGCGTTTTCTTTCAAGGGAGGGATAAGGAGTCAGGTAGCGTTGAACGTAATATTTTTTTAACCTAATTTTCAAAATAAGTAGGCAAAATTAGACAGCTGCCTACGGCGTAAAGTTGACAAGGGGCGCAAAATGGTATTTTCAATGTTGGCATTCTTTAAAATAAGGGTTTAGATGAAATATTACAAGTTGTACTATAAATCTAAGGTCATCAGGAAGCTTAAATAAATTTATAATAAATAAATGGCGCAATTTGGCAAGTTCGCCAAGGGCGCAAAAAAGGCTCTGGCCGGACCTGAGTAGCCTAAAAAATGACGTTTCATCGCTCACACCAAACCTAAATATTTTGTTAAATGAATTATATAAACCTTTACAAAAACGTTTATAACTGAAGAAATGCAATCTAAAAGATATTACGTAAGGAAGGGTGGAAGGGGGTGGGAATATAAAATCTTACAAATTCTTTAAATTCGTAATATTACCCTTACTTAGATACGTAATTTAAAAACGGCCCCTAATAATCAAGAAATCACCATCGCCCAGCAAGTGCCTCTCCTCCCAAAGAATGAATACCAAAAACGTTCTCTCAGAGAGCAAAGTATGTAATAAAAAGTAAATACAAATCAGGAGTGTGCCTTCTTAGTCGTTGTCGCAAGCGTAATTCGGCGAGACGCAGGACGAACAGGGTGGCTGGTCCAGCGGTCTCCTCGCTCCCATCCATTTATACGTTTCGGTTAAAGTCCCTGAGGGAGCTCACACCTTTCACCATCGTCTTGCCGCTGCTCCCTCGTTGCCCGCGAGGGCCTGGGATCCCTCGCTGGCCGCCGCCGGTTTCCTCCTCCCTCCGCCATCCGGCCGACGAAACCAATAAGTAAGGGAAGGAAAAACGGGATAGAAGGCTGGCACGCCGGGAGCATATATATTCCCGTGGCGACGTGGATATATGGCCGAGGTGCTGGCCGCCCAGACGCTCGGCGTCCATGCACGTACTCCTTCGGTAACCCTAACCCCACGAATTAATATTCCATCCGCGTGGCTTACACCAGTCTCGCAGATTGCCAATGCCGTTGGATACGCGCGTCAACCCCCTGGACCCTCTGCGAGCACCGAGACGAGCGCCGAGGATCCGTTTCTATTCGTCAGCCCGAACAATGCCCGGGGCCCTCGGCTGGTCCAGCCTCCTCTCCCACCGTGGAAAATAAGATTCCGCCGCGAGGGAACGCAATTTCGCGACTGATCCGATGAGTTACCGACGCGGGTCGCGACATTCCTCAGGGATTCTTCAGGGGAGAAGAGCTTCTGCTTCAACCGCTTTGGGGAGGAATCGTTACGAGGAATCGCTGTCAGCTACACGTTGGACATGGATTCTGGAGCACATACTTGGGATAGCTACGTTGTTATCGTAGTTTCCAGGATTTAGGGAATCCAATGATAAGTTCGAAGCACTTCAGTCGCGTGGGATCACAGCTCCAAAGGGTTCCCTCAGCCTTCGATGAAGAAGGCAACTTTTTGCAACCCCTGCTTGTAAATCGCGGGTTTTATTAATTCAGCCGCCCTGTCACACTCTTAATTGCCATTTCCATTAGAGTGACTTTTTCTCTCGTTTGGCTAGCCAAGAATTTATACACGGCGTCTAGGCACGCCCGTGAATCCTCATAACGTAAGATTCTCGGCGTAGCTGCGCGATAAGGGAGGATGTCAACGCGTGTTCGCCGCGATTCCTCGCGATTAGTCGTTGCACGTTACGTGGGCCGCGTACGTGGGATACAGTTGACGAGATACGGATAATTGGAAATTGGAAATTATGCCTGGCGATAGGCCGAGTGCGCCACGCAGATCGCTCGCGTTCCAAGAACGCCACCGCAACGATAATGAGCGCATTCCGCGGAACCTGTTCGCGGGAAATTATAATTCAATACGTAATTGGAATTGACTTTTGGCTTTCCCTGTGATTCACGGAATTTTTTATCCCCTCCTTCCGCTCCGCGTTCCGCTAGACCATTTTCAAACACAGAGCGCACCGCTTCGCCACAGCAACCGATAGGTACTTTATTTAAATACGGCAGGAGAACTCGCGTAAAAAAGCCAAATTACCGTAGCATTCCGTCTTCCAAACGAATAGACCTTGTTAATTGCATTAATTACCGTTCGAATTGAGAAACTGTTGCCGAGAGATTGCGCGGTGTAGAATTCTAGGCTACTCGACTTTATTACCCTTATTATTATATTATGATTATTACGGGGGCTAGAATAATAAAGTGGCACTGCAAATAATTGCTTTACGATCGCTGGTAACGACGGATCTGAGAGAAGAAAGAGCCAGGGAAGGGTCCCAAAGGATTGCCGGGCGTGGAGGTCGGTCGGCGAACAATACAAGTTAAGATCGTCGAATGGACATTGGGATTGTAAGGCAAATGGTCGAGTGGCGCATCGGAAGAGAACCTGGGGAACCATGGCGCATAAACCGATACGGTTATTTCGGAATATCTGCAGCCATACGCGACCACTCGATGCTTCCATTTCAATGTTCCGCCCCTCCGAGCGTAAAAGTGGCGAAAATGCGTCGGCAGATGGGGTGAGTTTTGCGAGGGCTGCGACCAGAGAGAGAGAGCGAACCCTGGCGCATAGTACCCCAGTGGCTGGAAACGAGCTATCCAAACGTAAACTCAGCCACTCCTTGAATTAGCCCCAGAGAATCAGGAGGAATCGCGAACGATTCGAAATTTTCTGCATGGAGTGCATGGAACCAGTAGTTTAATATTTTACAGGGACGATGCGCCGCTGAAATAAGCTCGATATTCTTTTCTGCCACAGTTTCGTGGTAGCTTTCATCGAGCTGCTTCGTTGATTGGACTCTGTTCGCGATATAGTGGAGCCAGTAGGTGCATTTAATGTTTGGAGCTTCGAATTCCTGTCCCCGTTGAGGGATCCAAAAGCGTTTGATTAGATTATAAGTTATGAGGGAAAGAGTATTGCTATAAATTACACGTAACGGCACATGAAAATAAGGTGAAGTGAAACAAAAAAGGAGTTTTCAAGCACCTTTCACGAATTGCAGAATTCTTGTAGAAAATACTATAAGTACCAAAATTAAAATAAAAATTATCGGAAAATATAAAACAGTATAAAATTTTATTTTTCGCGACTTACAGTGTTTTCTACAAGGATTCTTCAATTTCTGAGAAAGGCCAATCGGCGCTGAGATATTCCCCGAGACTGTTCTATCACAAGACAAAAATCTCAGCAACAAGTAAAGATTTAAGATAAGATTTTTGAAAATATATAAAACATGTCTCATGAAAGTCTAGTTTCATGGAAAAAATTAAAATTTGTCCACCAGTGGAAACACATCGTGAAATAATTGTCTCACGAGATTAAACTCTCACATGAGACACGATATTTTTATCTGATCGTGGATTTTCACCGAAAGGACATATTCGGGACGGAGGTGACGGAGAATTGAAGACGACGCGTCCGTAATTTACTATACGCTTTTATTTCGTTTGTATATCATAGATATAGCTTATGAGTATAATTCTACATCAAGTTTCGAAAATGGATACATTTACATTCATTGTCAATGGATTACCTTTTCGCCTGTCAAATCGTCATCGTCGTCGTTGCCGTCATCGTCGTCGTCGTTCGCCACCCTCGTCGTCATCACCTTTCGTCGTACGGGTACATAATACTAATGTTGAAATAGTCATGAGACATGAGACTCCATTATTCCGTTACTTTTATTACTTAACGTGGTAGGTAGGTATTGAAGGACAGCTACGCTCTCTTATCGTTATAGTTATTACATTAATTAGGTATCATCCAGCGGCACGCGACGGACCGCGACTCACTCGACCCCGTCGAACTCACAAATCGAATCAAATCGGTTGGATCGATCGATCGAGCTTAATCGCGGCCCATCGCTCACTGAGCAACGTTAACGTTACGTAGTGTTAATATTTACATCGAAGAAACTCTTGAAGTAGTACACGGCTTTCCATTCATTTAATTGTAGGTAGAGTAAGACGATAATTAAGACCTAAATTCTCGGTTCCGATATTTCGTTTCTTCCCTCCATCGTTTTACCTTCGAACGGTACGTCATGTGAGTCTGTGTGTAACTATGTATTTGCACGATGCGGGGAGTGTAAACGCTTGTAAAGTGTGCGCGCACTCTCGTGTCTCTGTGCGCGCACGGCTCTTCCGACGAATGGTTCACGAGTTGGACTTGAAACAAGTGCCTTGAAAGCTTTGAAAGTAACAAAAAATAAGAAGTAGAAGGAAACAGAAGAAGACGAGGAACAATGGCTTGCGTTTCTGCTCGCGGGGAAAAACAATAACGATCACAGTACGTCGCGTCGACGCGTCCGAGCACTCGAAAGAGGATCCTTTCCAATAGCAAATAGTACATAGTCCCGAGTAGTCGGCGCGACTCTCGGGACGTCAAAAAGAATCACGACATGTGCACAAACCCGGCTGGCTACGTGTGGCTTACCGTTTTCCTTGCGAGGTCCTCCGACCCCCCCGAAACGATAAAAACCATCACTCGCTTAATCGCTCGAGACGATAAACAATATACGCATTTAAGTAACCGCGAAACGGCGCAGAACAATACAATAATAGGGGATGGGGGGCTTAACAAATTACGCGCCTCGACTGCCTCGAGAATCGTTTCGCCGCGGATAGGGTGGGACGCGGGGGAGGATTCGCTTGGAGCGCGAGGGTAGCAAGGGCGAGCGGGGTGTGTCACCCCCTCCCTCTCCGCGCGAGCGTGCAATTCTCGGGGCGCCATCGACCCGCTAAGAAACTCTAACTGGCAGGACACGCTGCAATGTTGCTCGAGAACATCGAGCCGCCGTAACAAAGAAGAAGAAAAAAGAAACGAAAAGGAGTCGTAAACGTAATAGTATTCAACGCACGCGCGAAAATATGGGACAGCTGCCAATAAAAGAAACAACACTTAGAGTGTAGACCACCGAGCAAGCTTGACCAGCCTGCCGACTTCCGGGATCGGTTGTAAGCGACACGTATGAAGCGAATACACCGTTCCATCGGCCACCTCTTTCGGGAGGTGTTGAAATCCTTCGCGTCGGTCGCGTCGTGGGTGGCTTACATCTAATTTCGACGCTAAGTGTAACACACGCGAAACGATTCTAACGCTCCCTGACACGCGGAATAGAGAAAAAACATACGTAGAAATAATATATTACAACCAGACGCAGTTTTTCATTTAATTTCTTGCCCCGAAAGGCGATAGACTCCCTTCGTACCGCGATCATGCGTTTCTATGGCACCATGGACTGGGGTCTGATTATGATGGCCTCTAAAATATTCTTGTGAAGCGTGGTGCGCGAAAGAATCCTCGCCTTTCGGGCTTATAATGTTTAAATATCTATACACAAAGTTTCGTGGCAGTACAAACGATAATAATAGTAACCGCAAAAAAGAAGAAGACGAAACTCGTCGGTATCTTTATCTCTTTCTCTCTCTCTCTATCGCCCATTTCGCATTTAACAAAAAACAAATATACGAAAAAATATGTAAAATAAACAGTTCATAAATAAACAATCAGATTTACAGGTAAAAAAGAACAGATAACAAATTCTTCCTTATTTTTCGGCTGCCTATAGCTTATTAAATAACCTCATTTTTATCTCTTTCCTTTTTTTTTAAATTTTTCGTTATCGATCGCAGCTACCCAAGAATAGAACTAACTTTAATTTTTCCCGTTTAATTTGCCTTGCGCATATGTGTATGCGTGTAGTACGGCGCGATTTATGCTGGTGTCTCCTTTCATTCTTTCTCTCTCTCATACAATTTCGATTAATTATACTCTCCCTGCTTCTCACTCACGCACGCTCGGTTCCTCGAGCTTGGGACGATCTCTCGCAGTCATTCTCTCAGGCACTCGAAAAGAAAAGAAGAAAAACGTCGATGACATCGTTTCGACCAACGCTTGAGCCACACTCCAGTGTTCGTTTTACACGTAACTCCTTAATTCGGATAAGAGAAGTCTTGGCGTGTATGTGTGTGTCGGTGTGTGCGTGTGTGTGTGCACGCGCGGCGCCCTTCCGAGGCAAGTTTCTCGTCTCGTCCCGAGAGCAACGCGCACACTCGTTCCCATTCGTATTCATCATCGATTCGTCAAGTAATTTTATTCGTGGTTACGCGAGTTTGGCAAGTCGGGCAAAGTTGTACTACCGTAACACGATATTTAATATTGTTTGATGCTGTTATCCTCGTCGTTGTCGCTCCCGTTTTCTCGTGTTCCATTCGTAACCCTACGTGTATGTATGTATACGCATAGACCTAATCGATATATTTAAGGTTCAATATGATACATCTATATAATAATGGTAAGAATAGAGCGAGTAAATCGTTTTGGATGCGGGAGGGAATGAGGGGAGAAGGATGATGAGGAGACTAGGGGAGGTACGAATTGGCGAAGGGGTGGGTGAGAGGGTGGTAGGAGAACGGAGAAGCGTTATGAACGTTATATGATATGATTACGCGTCAATTATTTGGAATAATATTCTATAACAGTGTAGATGCCATAGATAGCTTAAAAGATAAGCCGAGAGAAAGCTTCGTATGTGGACGGCGCCCGCACATTTTTACTCTAAAACTGCTCGCTGTTTTACGCGCTGACCCTTTCCGTCTGCTCGAATGATTTGGGAACGCTTGGCAACCCGCTCGAACGAAACCGACCGTCTTCTTTTTTTCAACAAAGGCGCGCAAACTTAAAAGGAAACCAATCAACGATCGGATAACACGCAATAAAGGCTCAACTATCTTTATCAACCCCATCGTTCAACAAAACGCGTCAATGACGTTACAACTAGAAACAACGAGACCGAGCGTGAACAATTCTTTTGGAGGAAAGGAAACAAGGAAGAGGAAAAGGTAGGAACGGAGACGCCTCGATTCCCAAATCGTTCGTTCTTTCGGTCGAGACAACACCCGAGACTTTCTCTGAAAGAAAAAGCTCTTGCGGGTGAGCGCTCGCGCTCAGCTACGTCCCCTTCTATCTTATCATCTCGTTCGTTTGCTCTGTTCGTTGGAACCGCGGTCACTAACGCCTAAGACTTAACACATACGTACGTATATAACACGGCCGCTACGAATCTCACCGGTTGCGAGTACTGTACAAACTGCCCGACTAAATCGATCGTGGTAATTAATTATTATTAACCTGTTACGTATATCCCTAATTTGTCGGACGTATCCGGCGCCGCCACTTCCGCCAGCCAATCTGCCTGGCTCTGCCCGCGTCACTTTTAAGTCGTACCCTATTATGTATAGAAACGGACCGTAACATCAAAAGAAAACTAAAACGTAACTAGCTACGCTACATCGTTAGAAATAATAAAAAATAATGTCGACGATAATATCATTAATAAGAATAATTCGTAAATAGAGTCACGCGTAAAGCTTTTCTACAAATAGTTACACCGATTCTCGGGCATCGATCGCGCGTCGCGTGCGTTTCTTTTCTTAAAAAAAACTCTCCCGCTCTCGTTTCCCTAGCTTCTCAATTTTCCTTTCACTTTTTCTTTTGTTTATCCTTTTTTTACGTATACATTGAGCCGAATAAGATTCAGGCGCGATCACACACGTTTCGTTCGGCGGGGCAATAGAAACATTAATTGCCCTCGAACTGGGACCACGAAGATGCGTGGCGCGCGCTAATGCCGTAGCGTTCGTTGCCCCTTCCCTAAAATTCGATAACCGAGTGCGCGTGGAGCGGAACCGATATACGACTGCGCGTCTACTTTCCTCCCTTCGCGATCTTCGCGGTCTCTCCCGCGAGGAAGATATAGTTGTGGACGCCAGTAGTCGCAATAATACTGTGCGTTGCCTCCGAAGCCACTTGCGACGAGAGGAGCTTGCTACCGCGACACGTTCTTCTTTTCATTTTTCTTTTTTTTCGAGAAACGGAAACAAGTACGATTCTGTTCGCTTCATTCCCCACCCCCCTGAGCACACTGGACAGACGTGCCGCCGTAACGAGACGAACTCGCGGGTCCGTCGATAGACAACTCTATACATATAAAAAGAAAAGTAAAAACAACAAATTAACAAGCCTTTTCGTAGAAAAAAAAACAAAACAATTTCTCTGTTCGTCGAACAGCGTCAGTATGATTGGGACCCAGCAGCAACTATATGTTTCCCCGAGCGTTTCTCTGACATTTCGCACACACGTGTGTGTATATATATTTTATCCTACGCCGTTCGCGTCTTTCCACCGTTTTCGTCGATCCGTCTTGCCCGTCACACGTCGAGACATCGGTATGATTACGGTTTCGCAGGGGAGGGGGGCAAAATGGGTGGGGGAGGATGGGAGTAAATCATCCGACGATGAAGATGTGTGTAGACTCGCATGCTCATCTTAATCGTTATTTTTTTTACGTACGGCAATATTATCTCTAATAGTACTTTAGGTAATTAGCGGTACAGTATTAATATTGGATACGGTTTCTATACGCTTTTTTCCTTTTACTTTTTTTTCCCTTATAGATTTCCCCTAAAACGATGCTATTTCGCCTTGACTACGGACGTCTATTGTTTCCTCTCTTTGTTCTCGTTCCCGTTAAACTCGCTGGCTGCCCACCGGCCTAGAAATTTCTTCCCCAACACAAATGTCTTATTGTTTCCGTCGTTACTTTTTCCTCTGCGCTCTGCTTTCCTCGTTTACTTGTTCTATTTACGTACGTTACACGTATCCTAAATTCTTACGACGCTACTATCAAAAACTTTTGTCTTGTTTCCTCTTTTTTTTGCCCTTAGAGCACGGTACAACGGATTTTCTTCACCATTTGTTCATATATATATATATATATTTATATATATTTGTATATATAATATATACTCGTTACTTTTTAATAATATATAATATGGTACTGTGTACACTATGATTTTACATCGTAGATAGATAGTCACTGGACGATTCGTACAACAGATTCCCCGCCTTCTTGGAAAAGAAACCCACGTTCATCTCTTGGTACGAGTTACGTATATGTTTTGCATTATTTCAACGATCCGTCACGCTCCCTGTACACACCCTTCCCTCGAACGTCCATTAAAATGATTCTCTAGCAAACAAGTGCCTGAAAAAACTTAACGATTCACGCTTAAAAAGAAAACACACCGGAGTGAGAGCGAAACGATCGACAAGAGTGTCGGCGTCCCGATAAAATTTTCAAGAAACAGTCTCGCGAGCTCAGAAATCGTTCGAATCATTAACCGTATAAAAAGACACCGATCTACGGCCGAGTCGAGAGACCTCGCGAAAGGGTTCGGAATGCTTTGTACGAATCGCGTTCTGACGGGGAGGAGAAAAAAAATAATTAGGTGATAATTTATATAATCTGAAGTTTGCATATCTCTTTTCGCGTTCTATTTCTTCCTCGACGTCCCTCCGCTTCGTTAAGAGCTTTACGAGTACGTTAATTAGCAACAACGGCTTTCTATATTCTATGGAAAAAGGTCTACCCTGACACCAAATTACGTATTTAATGTACTAAGAGTGAGATACTCGTCCGGTGATGTGTCTTTGTTTTGTCTTGCTCTCTTAGAGTACGTGTTCGTGTCGTTAGTCCTCACGCGTTACTTTCCACCCCTTCTTTTCGCGATGCACGGCGATACCGCGGCAACAAAGGCGATGAAATAGAATCGTAAAGGAATAAGAAACGAGCCGAGGTCGTAAATGAAAAAGGTCTAAAGAAGGAAGAAGAAAATGAATAAAACTCTTTTAACGATCTCGAACGATTCAACGCGGCGTCGATATAAACAATGGTAACACTACGTAAAATTAACAGAAGAAAATTAACATACCACCGCGAGACGGGTGGATAACGTCATTTAGAGAAAACAAGAAGAATGGAGGAATAAAGAAAGGTAGTCGGAAAATAAATTTCTCTGAAGAACGTGGCGTTCCGAATACAACGAAAGACGATACACCTTCACGTATTGTCTCGATAAATTATCTTAGATAATATGAGGGGGAGAAACGTGCTGCTTCCATACAAGTTGTCTTGTATTAGTAAAAGCCTTCGCGATACCTGGCGCGATATCCTCTGAGATCTAACTGAAGCGATAAATGAATTTAAGATGATCGTCGACGAGCCAGCCTTCTAAACATCGACTACCCCATCTTTCCAGTTTTTCATTCAGAATTCTCGTCCTGTTCGCCAAGTCACAGGTCCGAAGGTATCGCTGGTCTCACTTTCTTCTTCTTGAGAGTTTCGACTGGTTCATTAGTACGGTATGACAATCCCACAAATTAAAAACGCGGAAATCGACGACCCCTCGTTGCCTCGATGGCTCGGTGAATCTCGTCGCGACGTGTGAAAAATAAACTTCCGTTTTTCAACTTGCTATCTGATAAAGATGAGTGAACACGTCGCGAAATTCTCAGAATTGCACTCGTGAGATAAAAGTCCAAGGTGAATATTAACCAGACTCTAAATAAAACAAAAAAAAAGAAGAATTGCCAATCGAAGCAACGAGCGTTTTCGTCGATCTTCAAACGTTTCTTGAGGCCAGGAAAAAACCGAAGAAAATAGCATCGATTCAAGTTAACTGTAACGCGCGAAACGATCTTTGCGTCATGGAGCAAGATCGGTTCACGTGGAACGCCAGAAATATTATCGGCAGCGACTTTAACTCGCCTAATTACAACGCGAGGTCTCGGAAGAAACAGGGAACGTAAACCACGGCTAATTAACTCTGTAAAAGGAGCTCCGGCGAATGGCATCTGCGATTTGTACCACTAAATTCCTCTCAAGAAAAGAAGTCGGCCAACAGACGCGTGTGATGATAGTGTGTGTGTGAGTGTGTGTACGTACTTATGCATGCACGCCAGTTTCCCCTCGATAATCGTAGCTCGGTATCCGAAGAAGGTATGCGCGCGTCCGCGGTATCCGAAGTCTGCAATCGCTCGAGAGATACGTTCGTTGTTCGACCGGGACTAATCGTAACGCGGATGTAGCCCGTTATCGGTTCCATCTCGAGGAAAACGTGCACCGCGAGGTCCGATTGCCCCTATCGTCGTCGTTTCGACTGGAACGTTCGTCTTGGATGTATCGGGAGAGCTGGCAATTAGGGGTGGGTTGGTTTAGATCGGGTTTCGGGCTGGAATAGCGGCGAAATTTCGAAGGATCAGTCCCAAAGATCGTTCGGCAACGAGCTCGTGTCCCCCGTTGGTGTTTCGGCGCAATTAGACGAATTCTTCGGCGGCCTCGCTTAATTACTCCCCTACACGGTATTAATTGATCGTCTGGTCGGCGACCGGCGTAAACAACTCACGACAGGGCGGCGCGTTACAATCCCTTCGGCTTCCGCTCGTTTAAAACTAATTCTAGTTGGCTGGTGGTTGCGCGTATGGCAGTTTATCATCGCGCCAACCGCTCCCGTCCCCGTTGCTGTCTCCGTCGTCCGGCTAATTCGCGATGACTCGTCGCGCGGCGCCCGATTAACAATTATACATTATACGTTCTAGGAATCAGTCGCAGGCTAGGTCCTCCTTTGGCCCAGCCAAAATAAGTACGTAGTTTGAGGGTGCGCTTCTCCGCTTCTTCGTAGCTTCACGTTCTACTGCCGCCTCTAAACGTCTACGGTTACTTGCTGCGTGCACCCCGGCGTTCCCCGTGCCGTTCCTCCGTTAGAGAAGAGAAGACAGACAGAGGACTTGGAACACCGTCGCGCGCGCCTACGTTTTCTCGGGTTCCCCTCGGTTCCTCCCGCGTCGTTGGCCCTTCCTTTCCCTTATCGGCCCCCACCGTCCGCTGGGCAACGAGTCGTGTACGAGCCCGTCGTAACTTCCCTTTCGTCTCCCCTCCGTTTAATCTCGATACAAAAAGAAAAGAGGACAGAGATCACTCGGCGTTGCCTCCCACGCGAACACCTCTCCTCGTCTCTGGAGGAACACCGCGGAGTGTCCCCCGGTATGTCTTCGTCTCCGGCGCGAGAACAGGGGAGGAAGAGTGCCGATGTTCTTTTCGCGTTCGAAGGTCCCCACAGCCCACAGCTCTCTACGCGGGGCGACCTCACCAGCTACACACGCTTCGATGTCCGCTAGAGTCTAGGTCCAGAGTCTGCGCCCAGTCTCTTGTTCCTTCTTTAAAAGAAAGACAACCGGCTGAGCAAAGTCTCCTATGTGGGCACCTTACTGACCGCCTTCAGGAGATCGCTCTGCGTCTTGTCGAGGCCGCTCACGTGATGCTGTTGCTGGTGCTGCAAGGCTGCGCTCTGTTGCTCCTGCTGCATCTTCGCTTGTTTCTCCGCCTGCTGCTTCTTCATCATGTCCTGCTCCTCCCGCTCTCGCCTGGCCTGCTCGTTGATCTCCTTCACCGCCCTCAGCTCCTTCTTCAGCTTCATCCGCCGGTTCTGGAACCAGATCTTGATCTGCCGCTCCGTCAGGCACAGGGCGTGCGCGATCTCTATTCGCCGCCGTCGCGTCAGGTAGTGGTTGAAGTGGAACTCCTTCTCCAGCTCCAGGGTCTGGAACCGCGTGTAGGTCTGCCGACCCCTACGCCTCGGACAGCCGTTCGGCCCTGGAAACGTCAGAAACGCAGATTTTCCTAGGTTAGTCTTTTCATGTAGGAAGATATGACTATGTAACCCTTTGCACTGCCACAGTCAATTCGTCTCGGGAAATGCTTACCAATCATCCCAGCGGCTCCGGGTCCTGGACGGACGAAAATCGCGAGCTATCTGTCTCTGACCGACGTTTCGACGCGTTCGCAATGGTTATGCGAGGATCGACGACCGGTTGTCGTGAAGCTAGTGGACGAAATTGACTGTTCACTTACCGCGCGAGCGCGCAAGGAGTGCAAAGGGTTGGCTGCCTGAACGCTAATTAGTAGCGGTGGATACGTTTCAAAATAAAAGCTTCGATCGCTGGTTCGATCTTGAAGACGAGCATTTGGTCGTGAAAATAATACGAAAGATTGTCCGATGTATTAAGTTTACGCTCTAAAATCATCGTAGGAGCCGTTCTTAAATTACGTGACGGTAATTTTGCCGGTTTCTTACTCCCTCTCTCTCTCAGTACAAGAATTCGACAGATTTTATATTTTTTACATTGCGTTTTTGCAGTTATCAAAATTTTTTTAAAGGTTTATATACCTAATTCATTTACTTAACGGAGTTTGAGGAAGTTTAGGCTAAAATTACATTTCTGGAGATTTAATGATAGAATTTGTATTTATTGAAAATTCGATTGACAAATATTACGTAAGACGGTACCTGATTCCCCTCTCCCCTTATAAGAAATTCGCGAACCCCTCCCCCCGAAAAGCCTTTCGTAATTTAATAACAACCCTTAAGTAACAAGTCACTGACGTTCATCTAAAAAAAAGATTGCCCGGTTGTGTAAACCGTAAAGTTCAGTTTTTCCACGTTCCTGCAGACTGACAGGCATGCCCCGTCCGTCGAGCCACAAATCACAACTCTCTCCTGGCTTTCTCTTTTGGGGGAAGGAAAAAAAGAGCTACGCCGTACGGGTGGTCAGTTTATAGCAGGGGTTAAACGAGGTAAAAAGGGAAGAGTAAAAAAAAGAAAGTTTCCGAAAAGAGCCTGCTGCCCATTGTTCGAAAACTGAACCCTTTCTTCGACTGCCTTTTACACCCCTAACTTTCTCCGCTCGGAGTCGAAGTCGTAAAACGGGGTGCGCAGAATTTTTTATGGTGCTTAGGCGGCTATCGGGCCGTGTTGGCGCACTAACCAGGTAAAAACTCGTGTTTGTCATCTGGTTTGTACCTGAGACGCCGCTCTCGGCGCGTCGCACAGCGAGGTGGCGTGCAGCGCGCCGCAGCAATTTCTATTTAAAGCAACAACGATTCCATTTATCAATGAGATCCAATAATCCTTGGAGTTAAAAATCTGTCTTTTGTCAGTGACCTCGTCACCTCGTTACTTAGACCGTAAGTAGATCATGGGTCTGATTTACAAGATTAAGTTGGATGGAGGAACATTTACTAAATTTACGATTGTTGCCATCGCAGCAGCGACGGCGGCCGATGATCGACACGGCAACGAACGCGTTAAGAGCTGAATAAAGGACGCTCCCTGGGCGCACGAATGATTTAAAATGGCGCCTGACTATTCGCGCAGTTGGACGTTGTTACACAGACGGTTGATAAATTTCTCACGGGCCATTTTCACAATTGGCCCGGAGGTAATTTTACTTTCGGCCTGCGGCTGAGGAGAGGGGACTCGTATTTTCGGTTCGTCCCTAAGAAACCGGTTCCCCGGCGCAATGAGCGGACAGCCATAATACCATCATTCTCAGGAAGACGCTGAGTGGGCACATTATAGCCTCGTGATGAAGCAAATACGTGCTACCGGCCAATAAAAGATAGCAAGATTTTGTGTTCCGCACGGTTATCGCCGAGCCGTATCGACACCGTACTTTGTATAAGCTGGGAAGACCGTGACAGTGCAGGAGTCAAGGGGGTGACTCCTTGCACAGAAATAAGCTCCAGTATTTATAAATATCGATGTTCCGGGACGTTAACAGTGTTTATAAACCTGCTCTTCCGACTTATTCTTGTCCCCGGCGCTGTATAACGCCCACGAGCAACGCGATCTTTTTCACCCTGTTTCTCACGCTGAAAAGAGGATCCATTTCCACGGTTGGCCTAACATGGGAATAAAGACAAACGACTTCGCCGAGAAATTCGCGCGAGCTCGGATCCCCTAGTAGCGGGGAAAGCCCTGAGCCGCAGTATTTCCTCGTTTTCCCTCACGACCCACCGCGAAACGGGCGTTTCGCGAGCGTCCGACACTTTCGGCGATACGGAGGCAGTGTTAGACGCGGGACGGGCCATCCGGCCCTCATCATTCAAAAGCGAGGAAAAAAAGGTCGGCGAGGGAATGCTGGGAATGCTGATATTGAATTCAGCATGGCCGTTCTCGCAGTAGTGCGGCCGACGGGATTCACTGGGTGCGCGGCTCTCCGCGTCCACGAATTTCTCGGGTGTCCGTGTGGTGGCGTGTACGCGACAACAACAACACGGGGGAACACACCCGTGGGATCGGTGTGCGCGAGGGTACGTGGTTTTTCGCTCGGGTCTGTGCGCGTGAGCTCGGCTCGCACGTACGCCAGCCGGTGCAGCCACAGGGTGGTTGCTGAAGCTCGAAGGGTGGGCCATAGGTTACCTTGGCAACCGGAGGGAAAACCATTCCATCCTGCTGGCGGCACATCATGCCAGGGGCGAGTCAAGCAGCCAGAAAACCCTTCGTTGCATCCTCCCTACCGAGAGCTTGCCTCGCCTCGCCTCGCCTCGCCTTCCCACTGTTCCTCGCGCAGAGCTGGCCGGTGAACCTGATTGTGTCCCCACTTCGGCCGCCATAAATATCCGCGGACCGTCGACCAAACGCTGTCGCGGGCATTATCAACGATTTCGCTGGATCAAGCTAACGTCCATGCAGAATTTATAGATAACCGTTCTTCTTCTCGCCCCTCTTCGGAGGGAGCTGTTGTCCGGGCAGGATTTCGCTCGGACGGGGTTAACACCCGGCCGTGAGGCTTGTTTGCTCGCGGGAATGCTTAATTTATGTACCTTCTCTCCTTCGTCGAATATTTTTCCAGTTTTTTCTGCCGCTTTTTTCGCAGCTTCGGCGGAGGTCGTTTTTGCTTAGCGCTGCGCGGGGAAAAGGACGTTGGAAATGATTGGAGGTGTGTGGGGGACGAGAGGGTGACCGTAAAGGGAAGTTGCTGTTGGATATTGTCGAATACTCATCAAAGGAAATTAAGGATTACACCAAATGGAGTGGTTGGAAGAACTTGTAATATCTATACATCTAAGATATTTGGCGGTAGATGATATCTACCAACTATTATTCCATCCTCTTCTGTCTAAACTACAAAACTCTGAATAATTACAATCGACGAATACAGGCGGATTTACACATAACAGTTATATTGGACTGTCATAATGCCAATTTTTAATATCTATTTTGTTATAGGGGAGAGTCGTGCAGTACCGACCGCTCTAAGTTTTTTCCTTATATCTTGGGGTAGAGTCGATAAAAATCGGAAATTCAAAAACGTGTTTATAGTATAGATAGAACTTAGTAAAAGGAGGGAAATTATTTTTGGGAAATCTAATAATTATAATTGATAATTCGCAAAAGTAAAAAAGTTGTAATTTCTAGGAAAAGAAAAATTGTCGTCCAGTACCGACCAAATATTAAATTAGTAGATTTTTAGATCTAAATGATTAACAATGTTAATAAAAAGACATTTAATTATTACAGTACAAGATTTTTGCCAAATTTTACTTGTACAAACACGCAAGTAAAATAATTAATATTCTCCTGATCTGTGTATTTGACGTGTACCCAAATGTCACATTCGGTACACTGCACCCAATCTTTGTCAAATGATTCCTTGCAAACAGTGATAGGCAAAATTTGTATTCAAATAAAATTTCGAATAATGAATAAAACAAATTAACTTTTTTCGTCTAATAATAAAATTAACTTTGTTCATGGAATAAATTCTCATCGAATAAAAAAAATTAACTTTATTCGTCGAATAATCTAAAGTTAAAGTAACTTTCTTTTTATCCTTATTTACATAATTTTTTATTTCGTTAATGTCCAACTCTGCTTGCAAATAATACACTGGATAACTTCTTCATTAAATTCAAGCTTCCTGTTTGTTAGGTTATCATACCTATCCCTATTAACTTTATTTTTCTGCGGAAAAAGGTAGAAGGAAGGCTAAATGAACATCTTATAAATAGTCTGAGTTGCTGACAGATTGAACGTACTGATAAGAAAAATTTGGTCCCTACTGGTTGACAGAGTATGTTGGTCGGTACTGCACGACAGTTGGATGGTCGGTACTGTATGACAAACACGGGGAAACATTTGAGATCATGGTATATTGTGTACAAAAAAATATTGCAAAACTAGGACGTTTTATTAAACTTAATAGACTAGAGATAGTATACATAATAGGACAAAATCATTTACTTACACGAGAAACAAAAGATCAGCTTTAAAAAATAACTTTTAACCCACTGAATATCAACGTATACGTTTAATGCCTCAGAACATCGAGAGCATTGGAGTAAACAATATGGCCCCGAAATGGGTTATAGAGAATTGTGATTTTCATTGGTTAATTCAAATAAGGTGCTAATATCTGGTCGAAAAAACGAGAACTAGCTTTGGTCGGTACTGTATGCTGGTCGGTACTGCACGACTCTCCCCTAGTAAACTCAATTAGGTACTACACTTCAAATTGACATTATTTATTGAATAAAGAACTGATATAGGGGAGAGTAGTGCAGTACCGACCAGCATACAGTGCCGACTAAAGCTAGTTCTCGCTTCTTCGACCAGATATTAGCACTTTATTTGAATTAACCAATGAAAATCACAATTGTCTATAATCCATTTCGGGGTCATATTGTTTACTCCATTGCTCTCGATGTTCTGAGGCATCAAACGTATTCGTTGATATTTAGTGGGTTATAAGTTATTTTTTAAAGCTGATCTTTTGTTTCTCGTGTAAGTAATTGATTTTGTCCTATTATGTATACCTACTACAGTGGCGTGCAAAAGTATTCGGCCACCCTTTAAAATCGCATAACTTTTTTAAAATTAATCCAAACGACTTGAATTTTTTTGAGAAGCTAGACGGATTAGTTTGCTAAATGATATGATTCGTCGTTTTGAAAGAAATGCACTTGGTCGAAGTAGCAAAAAAAAATAGTAAAGGTCGTTTTTTAAACTTTTTTTATGATCCCTTAACGAAAATTCAAAAAACCCATTTGTACATTTAAGTAAGTTATATACGTAAAATTTCTAAAATTTCATCAAAATCGGTTAACAGTGCTCTGAGCTACACACGTTTCAAGACCGCAGAATAAGGTCGAAAATCGCGAAATTCCCGAAAATCAGCGATATTTTTTACCCCTGAACCGTCACAGAATACCTACGTGTGAATCCGCCTTGATCGATCCCTACTCGAGTGAACGAGAGAAACTCTACTCAAAACGGAACCGTTTTTTACATAATAAATTAAACAGAAAGTTTCTCTATAACTAGAACTAACAACTCGTTTGTCGCCCGCCTGTACACCCTCGCGCGCTCCAATTACAGGCGCGCAGGCGTAGCCCTTGGAAGATCAAACAGGAATGGCGACAGTGATTACTGAAATCCGCGCGCGACTTCTGCTTAAGAATTCTCGCTAATTAGCGGTTGGGTCGCGAGTGATTTAAGGACAAAGTAGTTATAGTTGACAGCTGGCGGTCCATTTGGCAGAGGGCAGAGAAGTGTGACACGGCGCGGCGTGTACACGTGGAGGCTGTGAAGGGCGCGAGAGGAGGGCGGAGGCCTGCGCCTAATTGCGGCTATATATTAAGTTTAATATCTGCTTTCGGTCGCCGCACGCCGCTTCGCCGTTCCTCCACTAGACGGGGGTTATTGCGGAACTTTGCTCGACTGCGTCGCCTCCCTCTGGCTCCAGAACTCTAGACCTACACCCCCTGTTTCCACTACCAAGATTCTATCAATACCCCTCGAACGCCCCGCTGTCAGCTAACTCCGCGAATTTACTTGATATCCGCGGAATCTGAACTTTGAATTCGATTACACTGAATCACTGGGGAAGATCTTGCCTATTCTTACGAATTTTATTCTATGAAGACGTTTAAAGAGTTACTTGGGAATATAGGTAATATTCAAAGCTTCGGTTGAGAAAGGTGCTACTTTGTTGCGGAAGCAATTAAGGAAAAATTAAGTCAATGTAATAGTTGTTGTATGCAACTTTCTTAATGATGGTTTACAGTACCCCAAGCGTTCTCCTCTCATTTTTAAATTACATTTTATGGTGAATTGCTGCCTGGTTTAGATCCTTAGAATTCAAAAGTAGCCACTAGCGTGTTAAAACTTTCCAATGGATGCATGCGCATGAAATTTTATTACCGATCCCTATTTCATTAATTGCTTAATCCAGCCGAAGGCATGATGAAAGAATGTAACCGCGAGGACGCAGGAGAATTATTATCCATTCATTAATGTAGATTACTTATAATTTGGAAGATCCAGATAAATGGCAATTAAAGGCTGTGCACTGTCAGATTCATGGCAGCGTTTAGCTATACCTCGTTTTACACCTTAATTGCGACTTAAGCTACAATATTGTGTTACCCACCTCACTTATTACTGTATTATTCCGTTGCGTGCAGAGAAGACGCTCTTTATTATGCTCATTAAAACAGTAATTACATCTGTTACTTTGATGTATTCCAAGAAATTGTGACGACGATGGTTTCAAGCTTCTTCTACCCAAAGAACGTACATTGGTATTTACGTATATACATCGAAGCTTTAACTGAATTTTTGCTTTCATGCTTGAAAAAGAAGGGGGACAGGTACGGAGAAAGTTCGGTCGTGTATTTTCTTTCGCTGCTAGACACACCCCCGCGTTAGCGTCACGACCGTCGGTTTTCTTTCCATACTCTTCGCCCCACGTGATAACCAGAGAAGCAATAAATCGCTTCGACGGTGGTTAATGTCAGCATCAGGTTGACCATCACGGCCATCAAACCTACATCGCGGTGCTCCGGTATCGAGATCCGAAGGGGCGAAAACGATCCTCGCGCCTTCCTCCCGCAATACTTGTCAAGGCTCATATTTTTATTCGCGCCCTGCGATCGCAAATAATACCGCAGGGTAATTACGAAACCGGCTAAACACCCAAAGGAATATCCGCGTGTTTTTGTGGATTCTTGACGCAAGAGACTGGATTGCGCGAACCCGCGGAAAAACGCATGAAGATCGTCAGGAATTACGTATCCACGCAACTATTCGCAATCACAGAAGAGAAAGGTGCATAACGCGCAAAGAAATAACTCCAACTATGCATCCCGGCATCTGTGCTACTACCAGTCCGGGGTCGTAAAAAAATGGTAACATTGGAGAAGCCTGGAAGGGACGCGGAGGCAATGTGTAGCGGCGAAAACAGCAATGTAAACGCGATTACGATTTACGAATCGGAAAATGACGGGGGACCGGAGGGTCGGTAGAACGGGAAGTGGCGTTCGTTTCAAGTGGGCCTGGACAGTCGTTGGTTCGGAGTGGAACGAAATGACAGGGAGAGGCCTGCCATACCGCAATAGCGGTGGCAATAGGGCCTGAGCTAGTCGTAAATCTAGTCGAGCGATTAAACGTCAAGCACGCGCGCCTCGTACGATTTCGCTTCTTCCGAGCGGAGTACAAAACGCGCGAAAATAACGCGATTTTAACGGGCTTTTTAAGTCGTTCCATTCGCATGAAGCGTTATCGGGCCACCGGGCGCTTCGTGGTTATCAGTCAGCGCTGTTTCACCGTTCGCTGGATATCACCGGGTGCTCTTTGTTACGCTGCGTAAATTTTTCCGTCCCCCCTTCCCCTTTGTTCCTTTTGGGAGCGCCGTTAACGCAGGCAGGCGAGGATCGCGTGGTCTCGCGAGCGGGTCACGACCTCGGCGAGTGGTGGGTTCAAGATGCGAAGGCCGATCAATAGGAAGATTCGCCGGAGCGTCAACTATTTCTGGCTATTTATTCCTTTAATGACGAATGCCAGAAATTTCAGTAGTTTCATTTCTAAAGGAGCCCGTACACGTTGAGATCTGTATCGATACATGTTGCTAGTGTCAGTATCGAGATAGAAATCTCAACGTGTATTTCACTGTCTCAGTATCGATGTATCAGTATTAGATGGTATCGTCGTCTGTATTAATGTACTGAAACGTCGATACCTGGAACGTCCAACTAATGTATAGCGCTACCAAGATTTTTACTTTTTATCCATAGACAGACACTTTTAGAAGTTTAGCGATTAAAAATATTACCAGGAAAGAACTTTGCAGGCGTGAATGAAACAAGCCCTTTATAAATTGCCTACTACTTAAATAGTATATTTCAGGAATAATCTGTCCAAATAGTTGTAGAGAAACGGCTGTGGAGATTTTTAAGTCTTCGTAGTTACTTTCGGCAACCAAGTATCGTAATAAATTTTTTAAATTAAATTTTGACCGTAAATCTCAACTGAAATGGTATCGGCGCACTGGTTCGGTCACTTTAAAGTGACCGAACCAGTGCGCCTGTACCATTTCAGTCAAGTATCGTAATATTACAGTCAGTCTTTCTTCGGCACTTACTGCCTCTCAGTATTATGTTTCTCGATTCTACATTTTATTTCCAATACCTACTTAGATTATTAAAAACTGTGTCATTCATTCGCAAATAGTTTCCGAAGTCAGTTGTGTTCTTTGTTCTTAATTCCTGAAGAAAATTTAAAACAGTATACGCGTTTCTCTAATATAACCATTGCTTTGCCCATATTCTTCTTTGACGCTTTTTTCTTTTTAATGATTCTGATAATGAAACATGTATCGATACATATCTCAACGTGTACGGGCCCCTAACTTCAAGATCAAGATGAATTATCAATCGGACTCATAAAAGAGAAACTCTACGGCACTGGATGAGCACGAAGTCAGGAATCCTGGCGCGATGTTCGATTCCGGAAAGCACCCCGTCGCGGAAAAGCGCTTGCTCGTAGCGGGAATGCTCGAGCGGTTATGAGATACCGACCGCGCGAGATTCATTTATGTTAATTTTACGCGCGCCGCTGATCGCGGGTGATTATTGTAATCGGTACACGAAAGGGCGCCCGATTAGATCTACCCGTGAATTTAAGCGTGACGAGACTCAGCGTGTAACGGCGGTGGCTCGAGCGGCTCCCAACGAGACAGTATCACCGACCTCTTCTCCGCGCTGCCTCGATAATGCTTGTCTGGATTGCCTCAGCGATTCGCGGATGACGTAGGTATTTTCCTCGTGCCGACCGACATAAAACTCCGAGATTTATCCGCGGCAGGGCGAGCAGGAATCGGGTTTAGATATCGACGGTTAACTGGTTGCGCGTAACGAACGCGGAACTCGCCGTCCAATTACTTACTATTGCGGCGCGCCGCGCTCGCCCCTTGGATCGGAACCCACGGAATTCCCGAGGAAACCTTAATAGGGGCCCGATCTCATTAGAAGTCGGTGCGATCGAGAGAGCGCGCGTTTCGCCGCGAGTTACGCGCACTTTGTGACTCACCCGCGCGGCCGCTTTCGGGGTCTTGAAAAATCGAGCACGCGGACCTGGGGGAATATATGGGAGCGGCGTGCAGCGAGCAGAGTTACCGGCCCGCTAACGCGGGGCCTACCCCGTGTTTTCGGCGGAATGATAACTCAGGCGCGTGTAAATAATGCGGAATAAAAGCGACAAGGGTAAGTGGGAACGTACGAGCGGCAAAGCTAGGGACGCGAATTTACCGGGCGATCGAAGTCATTCCGGCTGTCAGTGGCCGTATCCCGTTTCCATTTCAAACTCTACGCTTCTAACGCCGCCCTCTCGCGCGCTCCTTTCATCGTCCCTGTCCAGCAGCGTCGTGGTCTATTTCCAGCCGGCCGGCTAAAGTGGACGTAAACTGTGCACAATGTGTCCCTGCTTTTATATATTAATCGATTTACGTCACGCGTGTGTGGTCTTAATATAAACACGTCACAGAGCGGTCCGCGATTCTGGAAATTCGAGGAAATTCGATTAATGAAACGAAAACCATGACTTTGAAAAAAAAACATTTCGAAGGCGAGACATGTTGTATCAACGTGCCCAGAGTAGAGGCTAGTTGTGACAGAATTAAATTTTACGAAGAGGGGCTAATTATGAGTAATATAATTATATTTTCTGGGGCACTAATAAATGTAGGTATCGATTGTAACAATATATTAAAGTAAATATACAAGAAAAAATTATGAATAATCTATACATCAGTTAGCAGAAAGCCACTACATATAGTGGCGTTCCGTCCTCAAAAAATTAATTAACTAAAGTAGCTCGTAGTAACTATAGTGTTAAATTAACCGGTTATATTACTAAATGCAATATAACAACTTGTCTCTTTCCCCTGTAACAACAAACGCCTTTTCGTATGTAACATGCTCCTTGTCTTGTATAAAATGCTGTAAGTTCATACCAGTTTGGTATATTCTTATGTAGTGTAGCTAAAGGAACACCGATTCAAACGTGATAATTTTAATTTACAACATTTATCTGACTGTTCGATAGAAAATATTGAAGTAGAAAGAGAAGAGCTACTATTAGTACCGAAAACAAAAGAACTGTAATAACGTGGCAACGCGTGAACCGACTACAAAAAAACACCATACACAACCGTGCATGGAAGGACACTACCATGTTGCAACACCGCATTTCGAACAACCATCAGTCCGATGACTATGTTCCGACCGGTACCAGAACCGCCCGTGACACAACGCGCGAAAGGCTTCAGAAAAATTCAAATAGGACTGATGACAGCGTTGCCAAATTCACTATGTTCCGGCCTGTACTACAAACAGCCGTGTTAAAACACATCAGCTATTTCACTTTCAAAGTGATAATCCAAACGACATAAATTTAAACTGCTTTGTAATGTTGTGTAACCGTCAGTTCACCATGAACCATAAGAGCGCGCAGTTTGAATCGAATCTTGTATTCCCGTTATCTTTCCCTGATGTGAATATAGCTTTTCATTCAGAGGGAAATTTAAATTGAAGAAAGGGGGAACTTCATGAAGTTGTAGGTTTCTCTTATTTTTTGCAACGAACAACCTGACCCTGTAACATCTAGCACCGATCTCCCCTACGGACTGTCTCTTACGGGTAAGATTAATCGAGACGATCACTTTATAGGTACCTACTTGCGACGAGCATGAAAGCCAGAAAATTCCAAGGAACGAAGCTATAATCGTTTCCAAAGGGACGCAAGTGATCGGCCAATCGAGTTAACGTCTACGCTCCCTAGATACCTGCGGCAGCGAATAGCAACTCGGCTGCGAAAAGTGCGAGGGATTAGCCGGATAAATCGCGCTCGCCTGACGGCGCTCGGAATTGCGACGGGGACAGAGAGAGATAGAAAGAGATAGTGAGAAAGAGAGAGAGGGGAGGGGAGACGAAGTAGATGGCGGAGTTATCGTGATCATTTTTCCCGCTCCGTGTCTCTGTTGCTCCATCGCGTACAGCGCGTTCCCCTCCGTTCGCGTTCTAGCGGAGGCTGCAGTGACCCGAGACGGCGATCAAGCGATTCGTGGGTCGTGGCTGGGCCGTATCTTCTCCCGTTCCCCTTCGCGCCGAGGAGCTGTCTACATTTTTCACCGGCTCGAGATTTTATTCGCCCGCAGTGCCGCGAAATTAAGCCGTTTTGAGATATTTATGAATGGATCCGGCCGAGCGGGCACCGCTGGACCCGCCGCTCGCGAACAAAGAGGGACGCCAGCGGCCCGTCGCGTTCCTCACCGTTCCCCACCGTTCCGCGCGATTTGCGACTGTTGCGCCCAACTAGACGCCGCCGTCGCCGTCGCAGCGCCGTTGCTTTTTCGTTCATGAGATCCCCCCCGACACCCACCCCCGCCCTCGCCCATGGTATTGTCTATGGAATTCCTCCAACGACGCCCGGATAGCAGACATATCTCCTATATGATGTCACGTATACGAATACATTAGCCGTCGGTTGTGTACGGTGGCTTTTTTTAGCAGGCGGACGGACGAGGACGTGATTAAAAGTTAAAGTCGGCGGCGGAGGTTCCTTAGGACCGTTCGTAGGATGCAACGAACAAGGTATCTGTGGACCTACACCATGGTTCCTCAAAATGGCAACGCGGAGTGGAAGTAAAGCCTGGTTTAGATTAGTCAAGTTAGTTGACTTCTGGTTCAGATTGAAAGTACTTGAATTGAAATACCCTTAAAAGTTTCTTTCAAGTTTCAAGAAAAGTAAATAGTCTTTCAACTTTTACTGGTCTTGAAATACAGCTTCAATCGTGTGAACATATGTACAAGTGTGAACTTGAAGTCACTTGAAGTGAGCTTGCTGCCTATTGCTTTTGAAAAGTGAGGTTATAATCAGAAAACAATGACTAACGCGGGAAGATCCTCAAGCCAGAAGTTCAAAAAATGATGAAACTTTGGGGATAGAGTATATATATATAGATATGTATTAGACAATTTTTTGCTGACCAAATTCACTCTCGGGGGAGTGAAATTGACCCCTGAAAGTCCGTATATTTTCCGATTTTGAGTTAAAACTCGCGAACTCTAAGAGGTAGAAAAAAAGTTTTCAGGCAAAAGTTACTTCTTTCAATTAGCACTATCATTTGGTAACTTACAGTTCTTACAGTGCCTGAGTTATAACACAAATTCGGAAAATAGCCGGATTTTCGGAGGTCAATTTTACCCCCTTAGAGTGAATTTTTAATTTATAAAAAATTACATAATACATATCACTATATCCTCTACGTATCCCGAAAGTTTCATAATTTTTTGAATTTCCGGTTTGAGTTCTTCCTTTATAAAAATAGGTTGGAGTAATGACCGTTTCCTTTTAATCATTTTTAACAACTCATTCGTAATTTTGTTCCTTATTACACACAATCCAACAAACGCCACCCCTTTGACGCCATTTTACATATTACCTGCTTCCAGTAATCTTAAAAGTAACTTGATGACAATAGACACTGCTGATGACAGTTGACACAAACTTAAAATCAAGTTACTTAAATCCAACCGACTTGATCAATGAGAACGAAGCTCAAGCGACAAACTATTCCAGTAAGTACCCATTCCAAATGGTCACAACAATGTAGCTTCGATACTGCAAACATTTTAACAAATCGCTTTTCTCTAGAGGTCATCACAGTAGGTACCTTTCTTTTTAAACGTAACAGTGTTCTCGAAGTTTCGAGCTCCCGGAGCACCCAGATAAAGTTATCAGGATTCGACGCTCCATCCGCCCGACTGGAAGTTTTACGATAACTCCCATCCACTCGGGCAAGAGGAGCCGCGTCCCTTACCGTTTCCGACAGCACCGACATCATCCACGTATGTACATATCTGATGGACGAGCGAGCAGCAATAAGTTGGAAAACTCCAGCGCGTGGGTACCTATTTCCGATCAGCGCAATCACCTTATCTACTCGCGAAACTCGTTATTCGTGTTCCGGCTGACTACATAGTGTTAAACATTACGCAAATGGTCCCAGTACCACGTGAGTGATAGCGCATTATCCACGTCGATATACAGAACCGAACGCGTGGGCAGCGATAAAGGACATTTCTTAGGAATTCGCTGTCGCACTGAGCTTCGCGCCATCGACACGAAGAGATTTCTACCCCGAGGCACAGTGTCCTAGGCGAGCCGTTCACCGAGCGCACAGCTATTTATGAGGCAGAGCACGACAAAAGATGGAAGTGAATGCAATCTCACGAAAGTGGACGGCCGGAATCGTCCATCTGCTCTTCTGGCCTAAAAGCAGTCTCGACGCTGCACTCGCTCTTGAGAATTATCGGGCTTGTATACGTCCAGTCTTCAACTACACATACACCCAGAGTCCAAGGCTCATGCACAAGTGCGTTATTGGACTGCTCAGACATTGAGTCGTCGCTTGGCAGAGGCAGATGGATATGCGAAGGCATTTCACAAATCCGAGATACATAAATATTGCTAAAAACATGGGTCTCTTTTTTTCCAACAGCATTCAACACAGGGGGAGCAGAGCGAGAGGCGAAAGAAGCACGGTTGGACCGCGCTCAGGCGCAACGTGGGTGTCTTTAATACCCCGCAGGGGGAGCAGGGAAAGACAAGGCCCGAATGGCGAAACGAGCGTACAGGTGCTCGCGCGCTCCTTCGTCACGCACGAATGTGTGCGGGCCATTGCTTCCATCACGGCTGGCCAATAGGCTTAAATCCCGATTGGTTGGGCAGCTCGTTTCGGGATGGTGTGCTCGGTTGGCGACCTGTGCGCCTCACACACACGCGGGGATGTTAGGCAGAAGGGTTCGGAGGGAGGAGAGGGCGGAGGATATATATGAGGGTATACCATTCGTATATATACCGGGTGGTAATAAAGGATTCCGACAAGGATGGATGGTGAGAGGGGGAAGTTCGCTCCATTGTTCCCCGTGGAACCCAAACGTCATCCATAAGGGTGCCTCCCATTATCTGCCTTGTATCTGCCTCGCGCACACGCCGCCGCTGGAGCCGGCGGGGACGCTGTGTGTGCGCGCACACACCGAAGAAACGAAACTGGAGAGAGATCGAGTCTACCCAGATGCGCGCGACATGGCGGTGCCTTTCACGGTGTGCGGAATCGTATCTACATGGCGGCCGACTGCGCGGCTATTCCTCCTCCATCTCCGCCACCTCCTCCGCCGCTGGCAATAGGAGCTCTAATCTCCCACGAAATTGTAAAGTCACCTTGGCAGTGAAATTTATAAGAGAGGCCCGACCTGCGCGGCACGAGCTCCGCGCGCCAGGACCGATGCAACGGATCCTCGAAAAGAGGACTCGCGCGTAGGCTTCTTTGTTTTCGTCTAGATACTGTCGCTCACGAAAATATTGCTGTTTACGACGACGTCTTGGTGAAAGATGATCCGCGTCGTTTTTTTTCTCTTATTTCTTTTACATTCGGAACAGATTGGCTCGTATTTCATCGGAATTACATTACGTTTTATAGTAAGCTCCCTCTGGTATTTAAACTTGACCTTCTGTATTGACTGCCGGGTGTCTCGGCTAACTCGCGCTTATTAAATGTCTTGGGTGGCATTTCTGTCAGATAACGGAAATTCGATGCATTGGAGAAACCTTGAAATCATTAAAACATGATTTGGAAAGTTATCCTCTGAACAAGTACCGTACACTGGGGAAACATTGGCAGTACGGAGTAATATTGGTAGTTACTTAACATTAATTAAAGAAGAAATAGCGCAAACATTTTATGCATTTTTCTGAAGGATACCTAAAGTAAATTTAAAAGTTTTAATTAAAATTAAAATGAAATGAAAAGATAAAAATATATAAACGAGAGCGCCTTGAACGTAAAAAGAAACAAATGTGAGTGTCAATGCAAGTTCAAATTGGTAAAACTTTAGGTGTTAGTACCATTTATATGGTGTGCCAATTAACATGAATTAAAGAAAGAAAAGGCCAAACATTTTATGCATTTTTCTGAAGGATACCTAAAGGAAATTTAAAAATGTTAATTAAAATTAAAATTAAATATAAAAATAAAAATATATAAACGAGAGCGCCTTGAACGTAAAAAGAAACAAATGTGAGTGTCAATGCAAGTTCAAATTGGTAAAACTTTAGCTGTTAGTGCCATTTATGTAATGTGCTAATTAACATGTATTAAAGAACGAAAAGGATAAATTGACACTTATAGTTGACAATTTGATTGACATTTTGACACTTGCAGTACACTCACTAATATTCAATATTATGATAGGATACTCAAAGTAAATGTAAAAATGTTAATTTTGATATTACATAACAAAACGTTACAAAAACATGCCAATGTTCCCCCAATTTACGATACTCATTTCTAAAACATTTTTCATGCGCAACATTTGCTGTGGGAAATACCTACTCCAATTTTCTCATACGATCATTAGAACCCACTACTTAGGTTTAACTTTATAATAATAATTTACAGTATCAACATACAAAACGAATAGACTAAATAAGTTCGAAATAGCTAACTACACGTTTTCTTATTGTGTAGTAATAATGGCTCTTTTCCAATTATTATGAGTCTCGACGATGATTTCCCAGGGAGCACCAGCAGATAGAACGTGAGAAAGAATTTCCTTCGCATCTATCCGTGTCTTTCGCGAGCGCGTTGGTTGTGAGCGAAACTATGCGGGATAATGCGAATGCAATAGTATCACGCGTAAATTGCATCAGCGTTGCAACAAAGTTTGCCGAGAGCTGCCAGCGTCGCTGGAAAGGGCCCTCGTGCAGACGAATCGACGATGTCCCGCATCCATACCGATAAATCCTCGCCGAATGCGAGACGTTATTAACGGTACGCGAGTTATTCGCGCACGAACCCGTAATTAGCATACACGAATACATAACGGCCTGTTCGCTTTTATTTAAGCCTTCGTTTCGTGTATTTTCCAACGGGAATGAGATGTAAAGGGGAACGAACGGTACCGTTGCCCCGGCGTTACTTCAAACAGCAATAACACACGCGTAAATCCCCCACAGCAGCCCCCCTATCCGCTGTTTTAAATAACACCAGGAATAATATCGAAATATTTTCCCCCCAAGTGGCCCATTTTTTCACTCAGCCAACAAGTACACGGGCTAATTGCATGTCACGCTGTTCCCATAATTCTCGGCGCGAAGGAGGATCGCAGGGAGCGGTTGGCGACCGAGTCTCGCAAAAATAAACCAGCCGGCAACACGCCAATCCTAAAATACACGTAATCTCGCGCGCGAGACGGGGGTCGATACGGGGCAGGATTAAATTTTAATTTTGCAATAAAGAATGACGTATTAGAAGGCTGTTGGCAAACATTCCCGCCCCTCGTAAGGGCCGTAAGGGAGGCGTGCTACCCTCCACTATCCCATCCAACCCCCGTCCCTACTCAGCCCTACCGTGTAACGGGCCAGCAGCGCGAACAACCACCCCATAGAGCCTCTAAAACTCTAATTACGGCCTTACATTCCCTGCCAGTCGTCTTCCCGCGCCCTTCCCCCCTCATATTTTCCGACATTCTTCCTCCTGGTCCTCCCCTGTGCTCCAGCCTCGCAGCCCTCCATGCGCCATTACATGCAAATGCCGACGGTTGTCTCTTTCCGCTAATAAAAGTCGTGGCCGCGCAATTTAGAACATCCGACGTAGAGACCGCTTCCGAAAGATACTCGGCGAGACACGGGGATAAGTTCGAGGAGGCACGGACGCGCCGAGGAAATTATTGCTCATCAGCGGGCACCACGGCCCGCGATCCACCGTTTTATGTTGGCCACTGGCCGCGCGGGGCCGTTTCAATTGTTGTTTAAAAGCCTACGCAAATTACACGGCAACCTCCGCGACTCTGCACCTGCACGAAGCTGTAAACGGTTTTATGACACTTTCGCGAGAAAAGAATGCTATCTCCCAATGCGTATTTGAGGTCGGCCAATTATCGGGCGTTATCGGTGAACTTGACACGCTCGATAGCGGGCAGGGTTTCGCGTGGATGTTTACTCGCACGGTAGAGGGTATCGTGGCTATTGTTAATACCAGTGCGGTGGGATCGAGCACCATTCATGAAGACGATGTTTATACGCCGACGTATCTATCAATACGTGTAGCGTGTATCGCTGCTCACAATGGATGGGAAGCAGTTTAGGCGTTAAGGGAGGATTCACGTATAACAGCCCCCAAATTTATTTTTTTTTTTTAAAAAACCGGTGTTAATTTTGCGTTGAACTCTTTTGGTGTACAGGAGGCATTGTATAAGGAGGCATCTTTAAAACTGTAGAATTTTTTATTTTCTATGTTGATCCTTCTTATTGTTTATTAATTATTGTGGAATCGTTTGAACCTCTTCAACGATGAAGAATTTTTTTTAATCTTAAATAATTTACACTGGGACTGGACCTAAAATTTTAATTTTAGTTTTTATTTATAATACTTTTTTCGTGGATACAAAGAAAAATATAAAAATTGGGAAAGGAAAATACATCCTTTTTTTTCAAATGTTACAACTCTTTCAATTTTTCATTTTTTTCTTTAAAGTTCGCCAATCCCAGCGTAAACTATCTAACTTGAAGCAACCTCTAGCGTAAACTATCTAACTTGAAGCAACCTCTATTTTATTTGCAATCAGGTGACTGTGATAGGTGCTGCACCTCCCGCCAACCGGAATTACATCGTACAAGAGGTGGAAAAGATTCTACAATAATTACTAAATAATAATAAGGATCAACATAAAAAAAATATTTCATGCAAGTTTAAAGATGCCTCCTTATATCCCAAAAGAGTTTAATCTAATATGACCACCAGATTTTTCAAAAAAATTCTTAAAAATCAGTTACTTTTGGGGCTGTTAGACGAGAATCTCCCCTTAATGCAGTCGTGAATTTTGGCGAAGCTTATAAACAATTGATTCCTATGGAGCCGCGCAGACTAGACCGAAGCGCAGCGACAATTAATTATTATTAACTGTCAGTAATGCCGTTTACATTTTCCGTTAATAACTGCCCGCGTTAATGTCACTCTGCCCCTCTCTATACGTGGCGCCAACGTGGACGGCGATCGGTTGACGCCTGATCCATACCAATTAGAACGAGGCGATGTATACAGCGCGGAGAACCGTTCACTTATTGAAAGAAGCAATTGAAAGGATAAGATCTTGGCGGTAGGTAGCGGCGAAAGCAGAAGTGGCTATCGTCGCGGTGAGAAACGTTAGGACCCACATAATGTTTAATCAGAGCACGTTGCGGCTTTACGACATTAGTCCCTGTTACGCACCCTCCTTCACCCTTTGTCCCCGGCTGGCCGTCCCGTTTTCTTCATCCCCGGCCGTTCGATGGAACGGCACCTTCCGGGATCTTCCGGGCATTTCGGAATTTACAGCCCCGAGGTGTTTAACCTTCGACACGGCCTGGTCGAAATGTGTTTGCCAGCCAACCCTGCCCCTCTGAGTCTACGCGCGACAGCGAGGATGTACATATTGGCCGAGATATTATCGCTCCATCGAATCGGGAAGAACGTGGGTCGATCGGAGGATCTTAGGGGGAACAGTGCTGCTGGGGGTTGGATATACTTGTCCGAGATAAGTGTAAGTACGCTGGAGTGGGCATTCTTTTTTAAAGAAGCAGTCAGAACGCTGCGAAGTCTCAGTCGATGGTTTTACTTAGTTTTATTTAGCCGCAGGTCGAACATGGATCCTTGTCGATTTACTAATCAACGCGCTCGTGCGAATGGATCGAAAGGAACCAGACATGCTGGCCTAGTTCAGGCATCAAGGCCCGCTTCCAGTCTATCTACATACTTACGTTTAACTGCCCATTTAAGGTCAACCAAGTTCATTGTGGCTTATAACGGCGTTATTGAGTTCAAGGCGAACACCATCTTCGGAGCCACTAAACAGATAACGCGCGCTCTAGGTGGCTGCCAATAATGGACGGTAAAAACTCGCGGTGACCTAGAGAAATGACCACGAAGAGTCCGCCGTAAATCTAATACAAATACTTCCAGGGGGTGCGGTTTTATCGCGACGATTTATCCGTCTCTTGGTCGCTGCATCGCGGGGGAAGAATAATACTCGGATACAGCTCCCTTTTTTCCCTCCGTCCGGGGCCATTTTTCGTGCACGTCGAACATTGCCGAGTTTATAGCCTGCCCACGAGTTTTCGTGCCGGTCGACGACGAGGACTGAGAATTTCCTTCAGCGAGACGCGTGATGACTCTAAACAAAGCTTAATTTGCCCCAATTTAAAGTACATTAAATGCCACAAAGCTCTGATAAGGGGAGCTGTCTTTGTCCGAGTTTCTTTCGAATGTGGAAGGCATTCGACGTCAGCAACAGACTATATTCCATCGGATTTAATCCCCTCGATTACATATTTTCACATTTCGATTCACGGGTTCGTCCCAAGTGCAATGATTTAATAAAACCAACTACCCCCGCGGACTAACCTCCACTGTTTCTTTAAATAACCCGAACTTCGTCCATCCCCCATTAATTCAACGATTTAATAAAACTTAGCTTCGGTGAAGACCAAAACTTTGCGCAACCCGCCAAACACAAGTGGCTGGGAAACAGGAGGAGGAATTATCGAAGCCATCTTCCTAACTCGAAACGAAATCTGCACACGATCGTGTCATGACTGTATAGCCGACCTGCACCCAGCGAAGAAGACTTCGCTAGGCAAACATACGTATAATAAAAGTCGCAAGATAGGCGAATTCCTCCGGGAGCTGTAGCCACCCCCGCAACGTATAGTCTCCTCTCTCGTTCCAGCGTTCGTGCTTGCTCTTCGGGCACGCCACGCGGACAAAGGGGGACCCCTGCGCGCATGCGTGCTCACCGCCCGGTCCTAGTAACGATTCCACCCTCCCCTGTTATAACTTGTCGCCCCCACCAGCATCCCCTCGCCCCTCGTTCGACGACCACCCTATCAGCCCGACACGAGCTGCGTTCCCTACGTACGTGCGGCTCCGAGGCACGCACACAGGCGCTCGGGCTCGCCGTGTGGGTGTATTGGCATCGACGCTGGCGATGGCTACGATCCGATTTTCGATTTCCAATTCCCGGTCGAACGGAGGGGAGCTACATCCTTGATGGCACCGGTGACAATTGGGAGAAATAGGTAACGACGAAATGAACGACGTTAAATTGGGCTGCGTTAATTCCCTGTGCGAATCGCTGTAGAACGCCTATGTAATAGGTACATACTAATACAGAGTTACATTTTTTGGTATATTATTTTCTCGAAGCAAGGATTTACACGAAGCAAGTGTTTCCCAAACTTTTTTCAGTCGCGGTGCCCTTTATAATATTCAAATAATTTATTTTTCTTGCTTCCTAAGTAGTTCTAGTGTTAGTTTTAGTTTTTTTTGTAGCTACAATTAGGTTTCTAACGATATTATATTGCAACCTTGCCTTTTACTTCGATCTGCTAGAGATGAATAGTAATAATAATATAAGGTAATATTTCCCACCTTTGATTAATCAGAAATCAGTGTTATATCATTAACAGGCTATGGCAATGTAACCATATTAAAATAAATAAGTGCTAAAAATCGTCAACTAAAAATAAGCACTTGGCGCCCACAGGTTGGGAATCACTGGTTTACACGGAAATTTTTATTCCCAGCTTTCGATTGATCTTTCAGGTAATTGCACATTTCATACAGGTAGTTACCGTTTCGTTTCAGATTGTACATCCCGGTGTACTGACTACTGAGTGAAATGTAAAATCGGCGTTCGAGTGGTCGGTGCTTAAGGGCGTGATCAGGCGCGATTAAGTAAATGCGATACCAATATTTTCGTACTACCCATTAGACCTTATTCCGGTGCTCGCCTCCAAGTACTATGTAAATTACAAGGTAAATTCAACCGAACATAATTGACTCGCGCCAAACTTATAATTTCTCCGATCGTGGTGGCCCGTTAAACCGGCGCGGCGCACGGAAGAATTGACTTTAACGGGCGCGGTTCGAGTATTCGACGGGAGCGGCGCGTAAATTTCGGAGCGATTCCGAGGTTGGAATCACATTCGAGCGCGACACGCGAGGTATCGTCGCGATTCAGGGGTCCCCGACGCGATACCGCGGCCCTTAATTACGTTCCAATTAACCGGCGGTCCGGATACCCCCTTTTTTCCCCTTCCCGGCTCAAAGCCATCACTATCGACGCGAACAGCGCAAAGGCAGTTTCCGCGAGCGACGTAGGGAAGCAAATATGCTGTGCGAAGCGCACGGTTCACGTTACGTGTACTGCTTTCGCGTAGAGAGCCCTCTTCTCTCCCTTTTCCTCCTTCGTTTAGCTACATGCGTCCATGCATCGAGCTCTCCGCCACACACACGAGCGCGACGGGAGGATCGTAGAAGCGAGGATGTGCACACCGACTACCGGTCGGGGTTGTTCACATACGTAAGTATAAAGAGAAGAGGCGTAATATCCTCGAGCGGAGCCGCGGGACGGTACAAAAGCTGGAAATGGAGCCTTTAGTTTTTATCGGGGGATAAAAGTCGTGATAAGCTGTATCAGGGGTGTACCGTGAAAGAGCACGGCGACGTACTCACGCGATATCTAGACCGGATCGGTGCCGGTGTGTACGTGCCGGCGTGCACCAGCGCGCCGTACGTACACACGTCCCCGCGAGGCGAGTCGGTACACAGGGTGGGCTCTGAAATTTCGGGGGTTATCGGCACCGGAGATACTCCGGCGGGTGCGCGATACTTTCGCCAACGAATTGTGGAAAACGAAACGTTCGGGCTTAATGTCCCCAATCGATCGGAATTTCTTAATTGGCGCGCGAGCATCGTTTCATTCGACCACCTCGCCCGAGTAGCTCGTACCCCCATTGGAATACTAGCCTGTCGTTGCAGATGTTATTGGGTCGTTACAGACCAGCCGATCGGACCCTCAATTTTCTCCCGCCCCATTAAAAAATACTCGTCACTCCTTCCTTTTTCTCGCAACGTCCCCCTTAAACCGTGGCGCGAAGTAGTTTACACTGGGGGGTAGAGAGATCGCGTAAAAAACACGACAATTTTCCATTCGGAGGCAATCGACCAGGAGGGTACAAGATTATACTGACGTCCTCGGGGATACGAGTCTCGTGTTTCAATTCCTTTTCTTCCCTTTCATTATGACTTTTGCGATTCGCACGAGACTTAAAGGGGGAGCACTTAAAAGTAGCTTCGATCTTACGTAGAGGAAGTGCAGCATATTTAGAATACTGTTGGTAATTTGGAATACCGAAGTATTTAATAAACTACTAACGCTATTTAATTTGTAACACCGTAGATTATAGGGGCTAATGACCTGTTCACTAATGACATTTCTGGATGAACCGCCATTTTTACATTTTCGACTTAATCTGCAGAGGAAGGAAACGTCAATCTGCAAAACTTTTTCAGCGCGTATTCAATCGTTCCAATCGTGGTTAAAATATGTCAAAACTTTAGTGGTAAACACTTAATCGACTCATTTGCATGTTCCTTTTATGGTTCCGTGCCAGTTTCGCGATAATTTCGAGAATACAAAGTGTGACATGAAATTTTAGGTTTTAATGCCATGTTGCTAATTCGGAATTCCGAAGGTAAAGGTAATTTGGAATATTTCAAAGCCTACCGATGCGTTTGTTTCACGCGTAATGGCTACCACCGCGTCGGTTTCGTCTGTTGCAAGTAAATTTCAAGATTTTTAATTTATATTTACATAAAATTGTTCCTTAATTGTGATTTCTTAGCCTGATTACGTCATAAAATAAACTAATTTTATTATCTACACGTTTTGTTTAAGTTTATAAAGTGAAGGTAAATTGGAATACCGATATTCCAAATTACTTGCACCTTAACGAAATCGATACTTCTTGTCATTTTTCATTCAAACCAAAGTTTCAGTTACTTCTTGTTTTTCATATTTACTGACACTAAGAAATATGAAAGTTTATTAGTTTCCCTATGATATTATGTATATAAATTTATTTGTTCCCATCCTCTGTCGTAATTTTTTTATTCATCTTAAACGAACTGATATTCCAAATATGCTGCACTTCCTCTACGCCTGTAGTGTAATAATTGAGAAACTATTGCAAGTGTAGCAAAAGTGGGTGTTTAGAGAATTGTCAACGCCTTCATCGTTACAGCAGGTTTAGGGAGTCTTTAGCGTGTTCTCAGAGCCCTAAACGAGTCTTCAAAGACACTTTTAACGCGCTGCTTCAACAGAGAGTTATATCAAGTTTATATCGTTCTGCCTTCTACCTTATTCTCCCAGCACCTTGGTCCAGGACCGTTTAGTTACAGATTCCTGAGGCTACACTAAGGCATTTCATTTCTATCGAATGATCCTGAACAGGTGATGTGCCAATAATCGTAAACTACCCGCCGACAATTAGATACTGGCCGAATTCCAAGGGGGCGTAAATCAAGCCCCGATCGTAACGCGAACGGTAAACATCGTAATTCTGATCGGTAGTAAATCTACCTGGGAGGAGCGTTCGAGGTCCGCGTTCCCTCCGTTCGGTATCGGCCATCCGGAGGCATAGATTATACAGGGGAGTCCCCCGGGAGATGGGAAGGGAGCTCCCAGCTTCGCAACCCCTCGTGGCGTTTCTCTCTTTCCATCTCGCCCGCCCCGCTCGCCCCCTAGCAAGCCTTCTCCGTCCAGCTCTCGCCGCGCCGGCTAAAGGTCTATATCGCGCGCCGTCAAACCTACCCGAATTGCTCGTCGTCGTGTTATGCAAACGGGCACATTTGTTACGATAGTGCTCGCCAGGGGGTCGTTCTCCAGCGTCGTGGAGCTCCGTGGAGCGGCATGGCGTACAGGCCCGAGCTAACACAGCCATCCAGCAACTCGCCCCGGCCCGCTTCGCGTTCTCTAGCCCAGGCAAGCACGTCCTCCTCGCCTGGACAACGTCGTTCCGCGTGTCAGCGGTACGTTTTCGTTTAACGACGACGGCCACGTTCCTTCTGGCGAAGGTTATCATCGTCCGCGAGAAGACGCCTGGCCACGCTCGCGTTCCTCTTCATTGACCAGCCCCTCTCCCACACTTGCGATGACTCTGAATTTTTTCCTCTCGCCGTCGTGGGTGAATGTCACCGTGGCCGTGAATTTTAATTGCTTTGTTAGGGACAATTGGGGATCTTGTTTCCTGGCAATTCGGGGGGATTGAACTGAATAGTAGGGATGCTGGCTCTTTGTTTGGCATGGTGTCTCCAAATGTGTGGTGAAAAATGATTTCTACAGAAATTCCTGTGTTGGTTTGATTCGTAGATGCTGGGTTAGACTGCTTCCACTGTCGGTTGGTCGAGGCATCGAACACCCGCCCAATTAATTTGCCGTTTAACTTTAATGGACGATCGGGTAGATCGATTTAGAGGACGGTCGATTCAGGGAACAACGGGCGGAGGAATTCCACGGATATTTAACGATCTTCGCACATCCTTATTCGTCGCATATTTCACTGGATCGTTCTATCCTTGTCGTAAAATTTTATCGACCGTGAAAATAACACTCTGTCCGTGTTATATCTGCCAAGTGACATTCTCCAAGTTTTAACGACCGTCACGCACCTCCGTATCTGTCAGCCGGGTAGCCTGTTCTTTCGATTTGATTTCTCGAACTTCGCCTATCGAGTCATAGAGATGGGGAAGGAGAAAAACAAACGCACGATGCCGTGGGTATGAATTTTTTATCGCCAGGGGGGCCATTTTTCTAACAGCGAGAACGTACCTATGGAAAACGATTGCATTTGGAAAATGGGAAATCTTGCGGGGTTGATTCGAGGGTCGCGGGAAAAGCAGCGAGAGCCACGATTTCTCTGTTCAGCGAAACGTTTGAATAAAATGTAAAGCGTTCTACCATCTCCATTTTGAATCAAGAAAGTTTGCATCGCGTTCTATAGCGCATTCGAAGCCAACGAGAAACGGCAAGGACGGTTTCCAAGTTTCTGTCGGTTGGTCGACAGAGAGGGTTGGGGGAGATAGGGGGGAGCAATTTTTCTCTTAAACACCGCGCTAAAGTTTAAACTTCTGGCATAGAGATGAAGACAAGTTCGACACGAACTCGACTACCAACTCGGAAGAATAGGATATCCGACGAAAACTCTGAACGAGATGTTTGTTAGAGAAGAACTTTTAGCTAATCGCGAAGAACGCGGAGATGCGGAGGGCTGGGGAAATAGGACTCGACGTTCAGCTCGGAAAGGCGAGAATTTCCTTTTGTACATGTATTCGCGTCGATGGAGACAAGTTTTCTCGAATTAGCAACTGGATCCCGAGGAATTACCTGCGAGTTACCTAAGCACCTCTGAATAACACCTCCCGGAATGAGTGGGGGAAGGACCATTCAACTTTTAGCGAGAACAAGCAAAGTTGCTTGATGCTTTTTTCAGTGAAACCTCCGTGCACATGTAGATGTGAGTTGAGCAAGTATGAAATTGATATTAAAGTCATAGCGTGTAGGTATATAAGTACCTACACTGTCGTTCTAAAGTGTTGGGACATCCACTCTATAAGGAATAATTATTGTCAGAAACGTTTCAAATTTTTTGAAGAAGGGAAATTTCACTTTATTTGGTATTTTAAATTGAAAGCAATGAAATGAATTAAATCTGCACCAAATATCACATTTTCTGCAAATATAGCAGGTGTCCTAATACTATTAGAGTTGTAATTATTCGATAATTCGAATAATTTCGAATGTGAAAGTAATTGGGAGTATTCCAATATTCGGAGTGATCGAATTTCGGATTGTACCGAATACGAAACTGAACATGAAATATTTGTTCACACTTTACCGTGAAATTCTTTTCATATTGGCCTTTACAATTATTTATTTTATTTCAATATTTAATTTATTTTAATGTTATTTCAAATAATAAATTTGGAACTATATTAATCTTTGGTAAATTTATACATGTTGAAACGAAAACAACCACCAGATATTAATATTATTATTCTAATAATAATGAGTGGACGACCTCGACTCAGTCCCATCCGTGTTCCGCCATAAGTGGGTGACAAACAATATACATAAATAAGCAGAATATTTTTAAAAAAATTAAAACCCCCATAAATGATTTTAAGGAACTTAATATTTTTAATTCTACCCCCATTACTATAACAAATATGTGAATTTTCGAATATTTGAAGACTCCTAATTATTCGTATTCTTTGGTATTCCAATATTCGATTATTTATCCCAATACTTAGATTCGAATACTTATTCGAATATTCGTTGCAACTCTACCTAACACTTATGGACGGTAGTGTATTTCTTTCAAAAGGTGGCTCACGATACTAGAGCAGTGTTTCCCAGCCTTTTTCGAGTCGCCACCCCCTTTTATAATATTCAAATAACCTGCGACCTCCCCACTCCCCTTTAACGTAAGGTAAATTTAATAAGGTAAAGAAAACACATCCAAAATAGATATATCCGAATATAATTCTAACGTAACAATACTAAAAAACCCCTAAAAACCGTGGCGACCCCGCACAAAACACTTCACGACCCCCAGGTTGGGAATCACTGTACCAGAGTAGCTACAATCGCAATTGGAGTCATTTACCTTAATTCCGGTTGAATACACTGTAAGCACTACACTGACTAATGGACAGTAAAACTCGAGGAAAACGAAAATTCCCATTCGTCCACCTAATAAGTTTCCCGTTTGACGGGTTTACGTCCAGTAAACACTGCAACAAGACACGCGAAAATCGATAACGCTTATCGACGCGTATATATTCCGCGTTGCTTCTAATCGCACCTGCCTCGCGGCGCGAAACGCGAGCGTGATTACCCGCGTTCAGCAGACCATTCCCCCTAGGTGCGATTATTTTTCCGGGATTTGAAGCCACGTCCTCGTGAATTTCCATCCGCAATTGGTATGCGACTCGCCGCAAGAAGATCCGACCTCCAAAGCTAAGTTTTCATTAGAACGGTCGTTGCGCTATCTGAATCCTCGTTGAACCCGGTCGTAATCGTATCTCAACGAAATCCTGTTAGGCAGCCCCGAGACCAACCGGCGAGCGCACTATTTTACCCTAACTGCGCTCTCCCATTGTAAGCGGGGGCCCCGAAGCTCTCGCAATTTCGCGAGCGCGAAACGCTCTCGGCTTGAATATTTACCTTCCGTCGTGGTTGCCGGCGCGATCAACCCGGTCGAGCCGAATCTCACGGAATAATTCAGCCGGGGAAACGTTCCTCGACAACTGCGAGTTGCGACTGCGAAAGAGCTCGAGGAACGATGTAGAAGGCGTCACGATTCACGATCGCCCTCCTCGTCTTCGAGTTCCCGTTTCTCTCGCCGACGGGTTCCTTTCGGCCGAGGGAGCAGCTCGGGCCATTGGAAAAATGGCGAACACACACGAGCCGTCGCGGAGCAGATAGCGCCTCGCCGCTGTAATTACGATAAATCGTTCCCCTTTTACGATAATTATCGCAAGATGGGCATGCCCCGTGGAACGGGATACGGCGAGTCCGTGTTTCTCGGCGCTCACCTACGGGGCTTCGATTTTTCACGGCCTCCCCGCTCGCTTGCGCAAATGGCACCGCTGAATATACGATCGGCAAAGACACACGCCGCTCCCGACTCCCCCGGTGATCTGTTCGCCAGCCGAGTTTATAAATTAGAGCGCCCTTTGTGTAGCTCCTCGCGCGTTACACGTGGATACCTGGGATAAAGGCTCCGGGGACAGTCGTATTTTCGCGCGTGCTCTACTGTCCGCGGGACCATCCCATAATACATTTGCAAATTTTTGTCATTTTTGTAATTTCAATCCGTCCGGGTATTTAAATCAAGGACTTGCGAGCTTTAACGTGAACTCGCTGCAGGGACACGGTTTGGAGTAGAACTCCCTGGAAAACAGATGAACGGCCAATGGAATCGATTCCCACGACAGATACAACTGTCAAAGCCTTTACTTTCACCCAGCCGGAGGAACGGCTCGGCATGATTTACGAACGTTGCCGAGAAGTGACTTTTTGGCTGCCTTTCCTCTGTCTCCGTGGATGGGGTAAACTTTATTGCTTCTTGAGGGACGGGGGAAAGCGCGCGACTGTCTACAAAGGGTGAGGAGAAAGTTTGCGACAGGTTAGGAAAAAACCGAGCCTCGGGATAGAGGTGACCATAAAAAGGGCTGAAGGAAAGCGGCGACCTTGTGAAATTCGAACGGGTCTGGTGAAATTTCGCGTACTCCCAAGCACTGTTGCGTCGTCCTCAAGTAAAAATACCATTTTCCAGCTGCCGTAGGCTATAATGCCACTTCCACACTTGCGCGCGAACTTGTGTCTCCGCGTATTCCAGAAAATATTCAAAATTTCAAGACAGAAACTCGACAACGGTTACGCGGGGGTAGTTTGCATGCGATTGATAGAAGAACCCGTGTTAAATCGATCTTCCAGAGGGAGATTCCCTTGCCTCGCGTAACACCGTGACTACGTATGTCCCTTAAATCCGCAAGAGCGTGTAACGGAGCACGCGACACAATCGTTTGCATATCATCGTGCCACAGGTGAAGCGTATCGCTGTGGTGCGTAAATGCCGTGACCGATCCAGCCGATTCCAGCGGAGAAAACCGCCTCCGTAATGAACGCGTCGCGAGAACCGAGAGCGAACGAAAACGATGGAGTAAGCAGATTCGCGAACCGTTAAAACGCCTGAAGTATACACGTTGCCGGAGAAGTGCTGCAATTTCCCTTCCGCCCGCTTGGCGAATGGTTGATAGCCCGTAGACCTCACCAGTTCGCTTATCGTGGAAATTTATAAAACCCGCCAGCTCGAGCGTAAAAAGAAAGGAGGAAAAGTGGAAATAGATACCACGGACCGTTGACGAAGTTAATTAGAATCGAAAGCGTCACGATCGGCGCGGAAAGGGGAAGAAACGAAGGACAGAGATGCGTGGGCGTCTCGGAGCCTCCGCAGGGATTACCTTGGGAGACCGAAAATAACCAGAGTTGTTCGAGGCTGTTCATTGCTGAGGAAACCGGGACGGACGGTGCTTTTTTTGAAGAAGGCCGAAGTGTGAATCTACGGTGACATTTAGAATCGGCCGTCCCGAGGATTTGACTGGTATGATGGGATCGGCACGCGACAAAACGTGGTACGCGCCGCCGCCGTATGACCATAAAATAAGCGTTTGGGGTGGCGCAGGCGGAGGCCAAACCTGGCTGCGCATAAACACTTATATAACAGCAATTAAACTGCTTTTAAGGCCCATAAAACTGCAGTTTCAATAATCTCGGTGACAACACGATCCTGACCTGCCTCCGACTTCTGCCAGGGCCTCCGGAAGCGGGGCTTCGCGCCGGCGACCTTCAGGATTACCCCTGAGTAGCTCGTTCCCCGGGCCGAGGCCCTCCATGGATTTTCTTGCGAGCGTTGGGGAAGGCTAGGGGTGAGCATGAATCGTCAATTCTTTTCGTCGGCTGAGCGACGAGGCTCTGGGAATATAAGCGGAACAGCTGTATCCTCCATGAAAATTCACTTCGGCGTGGATAGGGTAAGAACACTTAATATCGCCTAGCACCTAATACCGCCACTCGTAATATCGCGGCAAGTAAGTGCTGACATGTGTTGGTAATGAAATGAATTAGGAGCCAGGCGTGTGTGGGAAGAGATACTATGGGTGCAACGTCACTTGAGCAACGACTAACTTAGAGATGTATTTTAGTGAATCTGGATGGCGTAAATATTTATTGAAACGTGGCGATTTTAAATTACACTGGGAGTAGATAATTTTGAAAAATCTATGAGTGTAGGAATATTCTGGGAGTAACTATTAAAACCACACGAGGTGTATTGTACTCCAGGGTACCTGTGTCTTTATGAATGTTTCTGTAAATTTTTAGACCTTAATATTGAAATTTAGAAATTTGGTAAATTTGGGATTTGAATCTGGGAGTAGATAAGTTTAAAAAATCTGTGAGTGTAGGAATATTCTGGGAGTATAACTATTAAGCCTTCGTGACCACACGAGGTGTATTGTACTCCAGGGTACCTGTGTCTTTATGAATATTTCTGTAAATTTTTAGACCTTAATATTGAAATTTAGAAATTTGGTGAATTTTAATAAAAATAATCGTCTCTTCCACAACTATCTTTTCACAAATTTCAACATATCGAAATTTACATTTCTAGAAAAATACTATTAGAGTATTACGAATGTACAATTATCACAAAAACGTTAAAAGATTCAAAAGTAAGAAAATGGTAAAAATTGAGAAAAAATGTCCCCCATATTCATACGATTAAAAATAATAAATACACATAAATATAACTTTAAAAGCTCATAACCAAGTGCACCATTATCAAGATCCCAAATTTTGCTTGTTGTAATTAAAATTTGACGATTCTAGCCTGCCGTACATGAAGCACAAACAATTTCTTTTCTACCCGAGACTAATTAGAAACAAAAATATCAATTACCCACCAGTTGAGAACAATTTGAATTTGGGTAGGCGAAATTATATACACTAACCCTGTGTACATACAAAACCTAACTACCAAGCGAGTCCTTTATTGACTCAGAGGCGACAGAAAGCTGGTCGTCCAGCGATATCGCGAAATTTCACGCTATCAGGAAGTTCGCGCAATTAGCAACCCTTGCAAAAAGGGAATTTGATTTCTGTCCGAAATTTCGAGCGTTGTCGCTCCCTTTTGCCAGAAAATGCCGGGTACCTGGCGGGTCGAATGGCAGGGCGGCCGAGAGCGGCGGGATAGGTGTAAAATAGAGAAGAAGAGAGGCAGAGAGAGAGAGAGAGAGAGAGAGAAAGAGATAGAGAGACGGGGTGGGAGGGAGCAGAGGTGGGTGGAAACGAGCAGAAGCCCAGGTAGGGGAGGCTGGAACGATGAAATGGGATAATACGGACGCTGCAGGACGCGGCAGCCATCATCGAATGCTAATGAGGGGTTGGCGGCTTTTGGGGCGGAAGATTCAGTCCGTGCAGTGGCGCACTGTTGCCAGAGAAACGGTCTGATTATAAATTATACATTATCTCGTGCTAGCCCCCGTGTACACACCGAAATCCAACTAGACGTCCGCAGGCTACTGAGCCCTCGCATCAAAATGCAGATCGTTTAACGAACCAGAGATAGATTAAAGGGCCAGTACCGCTGCGCTGCTACCGCCAACTGAGAAGCAAAAATCGCGTCGCCGCGTCACACCCCTTGGAGGATCGTTAATCGCGCCCTTTTCGATAATCGCTGATTGGTGTAAAAGGGATATCGAACGTTCACCCCACGGTGACCTGTGAAATGTGATCACAGGATAGTTTGAGATTGGAGTCCATGTTTCAGAGGATCCTTTTAAGCTCCCCATGACTCCAAATCCCAGTGTTAAAAGAAATTGTAAAGTTATTGAAACATAGTCGAAGGGAATTGGTAACTCAGAGTGTGGGCCCTTGGAAATAATTAAATTTCTACGCAAATGGAACACTAAAGACGTGACTACACGCATCCGCCATATTTCCTCCTCTGCAGAGAGAAGAATATTGACTATCCGCCCTTTTAAGTATTGTCAAATAGTAATAAATATAATTAAATGTAACAAAATATTCCAATAATGTGTTGTGCTACTAAGTATCAATATCAACAACGCAAATTCTGTTTACAAAAAGGCGAATACTCGATACTCTTCTTTCTCCAAAGGACCAAATATGGTGGATTCGAATACTCACCCCTTTAGTGCTCTAACACAAGTCCCAGTTTACATTCACGAACTTGACTATTCGAACATCGTGGCTGTCAATTATTTTCCGCAATACTTGCACAACTGCGAGACAGCGCCGCCTCCATTTCGCCCGGCAATGTCTCACGATAAGGGAAACGAAACGAATTTAGCCTGTAATTTCGAAGATTCCGCCGTTACCGTTCCTTTTTGCTCAGTTACGGGAGGTAAACTGTTTCCAGGAACGAGACAGTACCAGCGGGGTTAATCAAAGGCTGGAGGAGCACGGAAACGCTCGGGCAGTCCTGAGTAATACAGCAGGAATGCTTGCTGGCGCACTGTTGCCCGGCAGATCGAACTGTTTATAAATTATACATTATCTCGTGATAGCAGGGCGTACACAAAACCCGGCTAGACGTTTACTGGCCACTGAACTCTGTCGTGAAAGCGCCAAACATTCGGTGCCGGGGAAGCAGAGGAAAGAGAAACGACACGGAGGACTGAATTATGCGACCGTTGCATGGATTTCCAACATTTTCCAATCTTCCTTTTACCTTAAAAACGAGTCAAAAGGGGCGCAAAAAAGCTATGTCTCACGCTTAATAAATAATGAACGAATCCAACTCCCACGTAAACAAGCTGTAAATATAATTCCTTTTTCATTGTACCCCGTAAACATATTAAATCAAAAACAGGTGCAAAAATTTGGGTCATTTTCTTGCATAAGGAGCAGCTGCATTAATGTTCTCGTGTCAAAATAAATCGAGGGTGCAGAAGAAATATTTCTCACTGCTGCACTTTGTGTCTGCACCCTATTACGACTCCGTACGAATGCTCTAATTGCTCTACTCGGGCATACCTAGTATAAGCTCGCCCCGGTACAGCGCAAATAATAAGTTTCCGGTTGCTGAAAAATTTGGTCGCAGTCCAAACGAAGCAGTAACGGAACGAAGCAGAGAGAACGGTCTCGCGGAATATCCACGGAGCCATCAGCAGGCCGGCGATCCCTGACCTCAAAATGCAGTACGTTCACATACCAAGAGTGAAAGATTAGATACCCGTATCTCCGAGTTAATTCTGTATTATAAAATGGATGCGTTTCTTCCCTAATTTTACGACGTGGAATACGTGCATACGCGGGTGTCTCTCACTAAGATTCTTTCTGGAAGATCGAGGTGCTCTAATTTCAGCGCCGAAACACTCTTCAATAATTCTCCTCGAGTGTCAGAGAAGATTATACACATGTATATGCATGCAAGATACGTAATTTTCATTTCAGATAGAATTCTAAAGGGGAAACTGTGCGCCATCGCGGACTTCGGAACCACCCAGTCGCCAATCCCGATTCTAAACCCGAGAGTGTAGTACGTTCACGTAGCGGCGATAGATTACGTCCATAGACACGGCGACGGATATTGCAGCGAGTGGAAGAAAAAGAATGACGCGCTTGAGTTGAATTCAAAGCGTCGTTTTTATATATTGCCCGATGGTGAGCGGTGGCCATCCGCCGCGGAATATCAACCGACGTTTCCCGATTGTATTAAAATTTTCGGAGGTGCGAAGACGCGCCGAGAGCGAGAGTGTCCTTCGAGTCGCCGCTCGATTCCGGGATACAGAGCCGATGGAAAAGAAGAAGAAACGGGCGACGCGATAAATCATGACGAGCACTTTATCTTCGCCCGACGAGGCGTTATAAATGTCACGACCAATTGCGCAATGGAATCGTCTAGATAGATGACATTGCAGTAGTGGGAGCTTTCGAGCCGCGATTATCGATGCAAAAGAGATCGGCGGAGAAAGAAATACGCCCGCGGACGAGGCGCATGCATTATGCAGCCGGTGTCCACGGGACTAACGTCGATTCGCGTACATAACTTCAATTACAATTAGCCAAACATCCTGGGGGTCTTGGCTGCGCAACATTCCCACAGGTATTTCGGCTGACGCGCCCCAACTTCCAAATGCATTAAACGTCACGTCCTTCTCGCTAGCTCCGCGCGCACGGATCAGCGAAATGGAGTAGGGTGCTGAGGGAAACAACGGCTACACGAACCTGTTCGCGCCATCGCGTTTATAAAACATACGCCAATTCGTCCGTGATACCGTCGCGACGAGAGGTTTTCCTGAATCTGAGCCACCCTTCGCGGCGGCCAATGCTTTGGAGGTCGAAGGTCGTTTATTGTAGAAATTATTCTTACGTCCATGTAAGTACCATTAATATCGGAGCAGGCGAATTTGTGCAGTGAAATTGTCTCAGGTTCACCAGAGTCCACAAACACCGCGCGATCGGCAGAGCACAAAGGGCCCCGTATCGTGCTACTTTGAAAATAAAATCGGATGTAATTCTCCGGCGAGACTGTTCCCACCGTGCACAATGACTTCCTCTGCTCCAATCGCTGTATTCGCATTTGAAATTATGATCCGGCGAGTGTAAACAAACCATCGCGATAACTCCGCCGACGACGGTGGAGGTTTTAATTTCGCCTAATCGCTGTTTATTGCGTCATTGTGGGCCCGGTAATAGGCCATATAAAAGATAGTCACGGGGATAACTTGCGGCCAGCATTATCACACGGTGACGACAGGTGTAGTTGGCCGTATACATGTCCTTCTTGCATGCGCAAGCAACATAAATGAGCAGGGTGGCATACCAGTATGGCGGCACGTGCTACCAGGATTCGAGTAAACGACCCAGCGGCCGCGTGTCCTTGACTTTTCTTGACACACATCGAGGCATATGGGTCGGTCGCATCCACCGAGGACACACTTCTCTTTCTTCCTTCTTTCTTTTTTTTTTTTACGTCCGCAATGAATCCGCGAAGAGCGCCATCTTGTAAAAGCAAGAGCCGCGGGATCATCGAGGAAGGAGTTGAAATGAGATATAGGCGCGCGGATTAGCTTTAAAACAACTTATTTCTACGGGTGTACCGTTAGGCGGGATTGTAAAGTGAAGTTTAACGATGCACGAACGTTGCTTTTATCGCTCGGCTCCTGCTGGAACACTGAACTTTTACAAGCGAATCTCCCGCGAACGGCTGCGTCTTGGAATTCGCTCCTCCGCCGAATCCAATGTCGCTTTCATGACCTTCGATCGCGTCGTTCAAATAATTTACCGGCTCTTGCACCCGAACGGGGAGGGGACAATCGTGGAAATAAAAGAAAACGATAGGGACCGCGCGGCGAAGCCGGTCGCCGTGTGAGGCGCGATTATTTCATTCAATAATCACTGTTTTGGACAGGGAAACATTTCCTGGAGGATTGATTGGGGCGGAAATTTGACCGGCAACTGAAATAGGAGCCGGGAAAAAGTGGTAAGCGTCTTGTATGATTACGCTTGGTGAATGAAAGTGGGCTCTTATAGTCGAAAATATGGCTGCCATATGTGGCAGCAACGCACACTTGGGAACAGATTCGTTCCTGCGTGCCCGACGCTCCTTTTACCTCGTCACCATTTCAAACCGACGATCCTCTACTGTGATTCGTGCGTTTAAACACGGTCCCCAATTTTAAATTGTTGAATTTTGTCAAGTTTTATTTTCTCTACCCTTCTTCTGTTACCTTGAGTCATAGGCTTATGCAGTGGCGCAACGCAGAGGGGAGCCAAGGGGCCCTAGCGACCACCAAAGAAGGGACTTCATAAGAAAAAAAGAAAACTGAATTTAATTCTTTAAATAAAATCAGGTATAATCACCTAATGAATTTTATTGAAAATATTTTTCTCCCTTTAGCTCCCCCCAAGATTAAATCCTGAGTGCGCCACTGAGCTTATGTATACAACCGTTTTATCCAGAGCTCGCAACGCTCGCCACCGTTGATCAACATGGCACTGGATGCGTGCAACTATTTCGCATCGGACAATCTCATCGCGCGCGAATGGAACCAGAAATACGGTCCGAAAAGCTCGTCTCCAATATCTCGATGCATCGAAGAAAGAAAAGTTTGCAGGCGAGAAGGTTGAGCTAACGGCAATCGTCGGTAGCGACAATAAGATAATACTCACCGCACACGACTCTGTCGAAGGGGCTCATCCAATCTGAAAGTAAAAATAGACAGGACGGTAATTAGAGAGAGTGTTGTCAATGTATCCCGATACGAAAATTATCGAGCTCTTTAACCTCCCCCGTGAAACGCATGCACTTATGATAAACTACCCACACACAGGCATGCTGCTAAAAGACGCAGCGCTAAGGGAAGGAAAAATGGCACAGCGAGACAAAGAGAGAGAAGGGGACGTTATTCCAGCGGGTACGTAATTAGAAAGTAGGAAATTCGCGGCAGCTCGACACGCAAAGCTCTCGCAGTAACTTCTCCCCGCTAGAAAGGAGGATTAAACGAACGGATCGTGAACGTTCGAGCGTAACAGGCTTAATCCCTCCGTCAGCCAGCCCCCTCTGCCCTCTCCGTTGATTAAACAGAAACGTCCACGTCAATCTTTGCGTCTGCGGCCGCGAGGAACGGCCGGCCCGGCTCGGTTCACGTGTCCCGAGAACGCGCCCGATCAAAGGCAGGCCGAGCGTCGCAGTTTCGAAACGGCCCATCGGCTAGGGCGACGTCTTGCGACAGAAGCTTGCGAGCGACGGTAGCGTGTTCCCTTCCAGCGACGATTCTAATTAACGACTGTCCCGCCCCGATCGCGGACGCTATCTCGGCTCGCGTGGATTTATCCCGATAAATCTCTCGACGACAACCGGCGCGGCAGCGGTTCCCTTCGCTCTCCGCTCATAAAGTTATTCTTACGCACTCGTAAACCAGATAAGGAGTTTATTGAATCACGAATAGACGCTCCTCGCGAACGTTGCCCGATAAGGTTGCGCCGCGCACGAGGGAAAAATAATCGGCCACGGTTAGTGGCGGAACAAGGACGCTAAACAAACGTGAACGACTTTCGGAATTAAGGGGAAGCAGGTATCACAAAAAAAATCGAAATTGATGTCCTGGTGATGATTTTGTTTCGTTCGCCGATAGCGTTGAGAGATTAATAGCGGGATTTGAGAGGTAATGTCACGATTATGGACCAAGATTGATAGGATAACTTTGTAGGTGATTATAAAGAAATTTATAACGTTTATTAAAAATGTGATATAGGTAAGGTTCTTATGATATGTTTAAAGAAGGATAAGAACATAGTTTTTCAGATTTTTTTAACAAAAAATGGTGGCACAATAGCCATTTGGACATTAGAAGACGATCCTTTTTTTTTGCTAAAAATTCAAACCTTCGCCATTCCTTAAAAAGTTAATAGTTTTTCGAAATGTTGGGCAATTCTCTAGCATTTGGTGTGTAAATTACAAAACCTTTTATCTTTTTGTTCTGGAAAAATTCCACCACAAAATGACTCATTGTCATATGAAAAATACGTATCAGCTGTGCGGCTATTGTACCGCCATTTTTTGTTCAAACCATCTGAAAAAATATTTTGTTCTTCATACATGTTATAAGAACCTTACGTTACATTTTTAATAAACTTCACAAATTTCTTTAAAATGACCTCCAAAGTAGTCCTCTCATAATGGCGTTATCCCTTAATTTTAGTCCATTTCCAAAAACGTAACAGGCTACAGATAGTTCTTTGTCTAAATGCGCAAGGACGCGAACGAATTGCATCACCTACTTGTTCCCCGCCGTTAGTCTCCGCGATTCGACGTCTACTTAGCAGAAGTGAACGGCAGATCGCGTCGGAAGCAGTCGAGGAAGACATCTTTGATTGAAAATTTTTCCCTGCGTCCCGCACCGTTAGCCACCGGCGAGGGCTTCTGCCTCGTTCCTCGGGAACCGTGCAAAGCGATGGACGGCTGGAGTAGCTGGGAAATTGCAAGCTGAATCCGTACACCGTGGGTCAAGGTAGTTAGACCGTGATTTACGGTTGACGTTAGAACGCTGGTGCGCGCATTATTCGCGAATATAACGCGAATCCCTCTCTCGCTCTTTCTCTATCTCCGTTTCCCTCGGGCCAATGGCACAAAAAAAGCGTGACGGCTTAGCAGTTTAACACGTTATAGGAACATTATAGCAAGGTGTTGATAGCCGAACGGGCTTCGGAAAATAATTTGCATACCCGACGATTACAACTTCATCGCAAATTTATCCGACCCGGGGAGGAGCGCGCACTTGCAGCAGCTCCCGGGCGAAATTTTCGTCGGGGGTGTAATTTAAAATCGGCTAGAAGAGACGTTAATACGCGGATCGCGTGAATTCGCCCGTTAGCGCCGCGTGCAACGCGATATTTTAAGGCGGCCCGCCCGTTTCGTCGGGGAGCAACCGGCCGACGAGATCGTTACAGTTTAGAGGGAATTATGGCGGTGGCTGATCGCGCGAAATCACGGCCAGACGATTATCGTTATCGCCGATTCGCCTATTACCATTGTTCTCGCCGGTGCGTCTAAAGTGTCTAGCCCTAACCGAAGCTGTTACTGCTTCACGGAAAATTCAATCCCTTCGCTCTTTCATAACAAACATTGCTTACTTGTCCCCTATATATTCTTTATTCAAGCAACTGTATAAAGAAGAAAGATCAAAGGTCGAGAATTTATGGCAAGAAGAAGAAACTTATTCATAAAAATGACTCAGAGCTCAGAAGTTGAGTCTGTCAAAGAACTCTTTTGTTCATCCCTTGTCATTTTAGTATGCAGCGATAGAGTTAAATTTAGAAGCCTTGATCTGTCCAAGCGGGACCCAATGAAAATACCCAAAATCGCTTGACTCGGAAACTGATCAACCGCCCACGCGTCCCTAGGCGCATGGACAAAGCCAATTATTTCAGCGCAGTCTATTTTCGATGTGGGCCTTGAAAGAAGGCTTTTTTCATGAAATTCTCGGTAGAAGACGCGCGACGGTGCGCGAAAATTTATCGCCGCGGTTAACAAGGGACGCGAAAAACAATGCGGCCGGCGAGAAGCATCGGTTGGCTTTAAAAATACCTACACAGGGAGCTTTCTGCGCTTGTCGACGCGCTCGTCGCCTGGTTGCTCGTTTGTCCGCCGCAAATACACGCGGTTTAACGCCGTCGGGCACTTTGTCCGCGCTAATACGGCCGAGTGGACAAAGCCGCGTGTACAAGCTCGTACGCGAAACGCATTATGCGAAACACGAAGGGAATGGCCGACCGCGGAAACCGGCGGCGTGCTTTTCCAGGCCCTCGAGCACGCTCCTCCGTGGCGGCGCCATTGTCCCCGTAAATCGAGCATCGAGGATCGACGGGAATTTCAATCGCGATCGTTGTTCCGCCTTGTCAGAAGCTATCGACGTGACGGACGTCTCGCGACCTCCTGGCAAATTAATGCGCGCTAGCAAAGCCATTAATTTAATATGCACGTGGAACGATTCAATCGCGAGTTCAAACCAGATTTTGTAGGGATCGACCTATGCGATTGACGTATTTCCTCCGGGAACTAATTATCCGCAAACATTAACCGTGGCAGTCTATCAACACAGCTGTTAGTATCAATATCGAAGTCGTTAATAATCAAAAGAATTTGGCACGGAGTGTCTATTCTTTCTTGCCCGCAAGATGCTTTTAATTATTAATAATTCTAATATTAATTAAGATGTTAATTATAAATGGTAGACGTGAATCGCCGGGGCAAGAAGCTTGAATGGCGCGATGAAAGTTTTTGATGGATATTTATAGGCCCGAGTATAAGTGGACTAATCTGTTTATCCATAAGAAGTCGATGTTATTATCAGCAGGACGATAATAATTAGCTTAATACGATATTTAGATTCAAGTCGGTTTGAAAGAGGACGCCTACTCTGCTTTTTGCGGATTTCACGAAGCATTTGGACCGTAACAATGCTGGAACGAGGATTCCGCTCGGGAAGAATAAGTGTAAACACGTGTAGCGCAGGTCAGTTTCGATTTGCTCTTCGAGAACCAGGCTGAGTGGTGTGCCGTACAAAGCTAATCCAGTGGAGGAATATTTCAACGGTTTTTCAGCGAACAAAAGTAAAAAGTGTTGGAACGATCGCGCTCTACACAACGGAGCCGATAAATCTGCAATCAATTCGTCATGGCCGAGGAAAACAATGATAGAAAGGTGGAATAATTGAAATCCATACATAAACACTGATGTGTAGCGTGTACTCGTCCGCTCGCGTGTTTTGCTCGGTGTCGATCGGCCATAAAACTGAACCGACACCGATTTACACGGGGCAATAAGTCGTGGACCTGAATCAAACGTAATTTATCGCCCCGTTAATTCATTACTTGAAACGTGGCAGCGGTTTGACTTGCAAATACGCGGCCATTTCCAGCGGCGGCTCAGCGACGACTCGCAGGCGTGCGGGACATTTTTCTCTTTTTACGATTACCCCCATGTTCCTCGTACTTTCATGCAACAGTACAGATCGAGCCGCGTTATCGTTATCTCCGCGTGCATTATTGAAGAGGATATCCGACGGGCCGCTCGGGAATGCGTGCCCGCGGCGTTAACAACGGGCCGCGATGACGTACGAACGGCCGTATCTCGATAACGCTAATTCCATTATTGATTCCGCCATTTCAGACGGCCAATTTAACGCCATATTAAAACGTGAACGACAGCTGGAATCGGCGGATCTACCATTCCAGCCTGGTTATCGCCGCTTTGCATCTTGCGCTCGGGAAGAGGAAACGCTAGCGAAGCGTTTAATAGCCGCAGCGATCGTGATACATGCGGTTACTCAAATGCCACCGGTTAAATCTTCTATGTCTGTGCAAGTGTTTGATGTTAACAGTCGCATGGCGGATAACTGTTTATGCGCTATTCTCTCGAGGAGAAGGATTTTTACGGTTCGAGGTATTCTCTGAAAGCATGTCGGGCGCAGAGTTGGGTATTTTCTATAACTATACACGTGAATAAAGTGTATACCTAAAGAATTATTTTCGCCGTCGCTAAGAGTACCGAGTGCATGGTACGCTTAGCGCTCAGCAGAAGATGGACACGGTAAGAATAGGGTTGCCACCCGTGCTTTAAAATAAAGTATGTTACGTTATTATAGGTAAATGTACTCTATACTTTATACATATAACAATAACAATAAAGTACGCGAAAATACTTTATTTCACAATTAATGATATTACGTGAAACGTAACGCAATATTATTATCTTCTAACTGTTCCCGCCACTTCAGCATTTACTGAGAGTTTTCTCTGTCATGAATCTGAAGTGGCGGGATGAAAGAAACAAGGCCTCTCTCGATCTAATAAAAAAACGAATTATTTATATATTTCAATATGAATATTGAGTGCAATGATGCCATTGAGATATTTCAAAATAATAAAAATTTACTCTGTAATGCTAAAAGCAATAGAAAATATGTTTGGAAGAAATAACAATTAATAAGATTAAAATGTACTTTTAATTTGTTGATCGTACTTTTTTGTATTCCCACGAAAGCAAATGTACGTTATTTTTCTGTAAAAAAGGTGGCAACCCTAGGTAAGAAAGAAGTAAGGAATAAAAGGAGATAAACTTTGACCAACTGTGATTGCAGGGAGAAAACAGATTCTACATAGGATATAGGCTTGTCCCACAGAGATACAGCATGCTCCAGAAGAAGAAAGAAGAAGCAACTACATATCGCAAGAGACACAGGACCCTCGGGTCCAGGATATAAAGAGGACATACATAATGAGCACTCACCGGTGATGGACATCCATGGGTACCGAGGTATGTCCGAGATGCCAGGTTGGCCGGTGGTGGGTTGTTGGCAAGACGTCAAGGGATCGACGACGGCCGACGCGGCGGCTGCTTGGTGATAGAATTGTGCGGCGGCCGCCATGGAAGCGGACGCGGCGGATACAGCGGACGATGCAGATGCGGAGGAGACCAAGCTACCGGGTGTAGCACCGTTTTGATGATGATGACCGAGAGTATAGTTGACCATGGGGTCGGCGGACGTGGGCGCGACATTTCCGGTGAGGCTGGCGGTGTAACGGCAGGATTTGTCGCCGGCGGTGGCGGCGTCGACGGCCGCGGCGGCAGCCAACGCGGCGCTCGACGCCGCGGTCGAGCCGAAGCCGGGCACCATGCTCGACGTGGCGCCGAACGCGGCTGCGGCGACCGCTTGCTGCTGCTGATGATGATGATGCGCCGCCGCCGCCGATACGTACGGATACATGCTGGAAGTGCGTGCTGCCGGTGACGTGGACGCGGAACTTCCGGAGTGCTGGGGACTGGAGCCGGTTGGGCTTGGGGAATTGTGCTGATGCGCGTAATTCACTGCCGCGGCCGCGACGGCAGCCGCGGATAAGCTGGACTCAAGGGTGGCGGTAGCCGGGCCGCTAGTACACGCCTGGATCGTGCCTGGATTCGCGCTTGAAAACAACTGCTGATGATGAAACTGCTGATGGTACTTTGGTAGCATACTATCGATTATGAATTTCGAACTCATAGCGGCTGTAACCGATGCCGATCGCGGAGCCTCGATGCCGAAGGCACGCCCGGGCACGGGGACCGTGTCGGCTGCCTTAACACCGACACCGCGTCGCTGGCTTCATCTCTTTTCGCGCACTTTCACCGGTTATCTCTCTTATCCGCCGAATATTATAATTTAAGTTAAGTTTGGTAATTAAGTTTAGTTTTACTTCAGTTCTAGTTTTAGATTTAGATCTAGTTTTGTCTTTAGTCTTAGTTTAGCTTGTATTCAAATGACATGCTCGGTCTATCACACTTTTACGGGGTTAGGCCTAATAACAGCTTTAGCTGAGCCTCGTCTTTTCACCATCCTAGGTACTAATTGGTGGAATAAAGACGAAAAATAAAAAAAAAATAAAATTCTTCCGAACCGAACCGATCGAACTCTGAGATATATGGGCACCCTCAGCACGCACTCGTTACTCTTCTCAACGCTCTCTTTCTCTCACTGTTCCGCCTGCTGGTGTTAATGCCGCTGTTGCTACTGCTGCTCCGTCTATTACTCGACTTTCCACGCTGTATCCGTTACCTTTAACCCCCACTGTGATTGCCACTTACGCAACTTCACACATTATCACAGGACCGATATAGCGGACGCGATATTGGCGTAGATCGCGCGACGGCACAGACGGGCACACCGGGAGGAAGGCTCCAGCGACGTGGTTGTCGGTGAACGAGCCTCTTCTCAAATCATCGTGTAGTCGGTGGGCAACGTTGCCGGTGTCATCGGAAGATCCACCGTCCCCGGCGGATGGTCCCCGGTCTCCACTGTTACGGATTCCTCTATGGTAATTACGACTCCTTCCGCATCGGGTGGTCACGGTGTCCGGACAATAAAGCCAGCGGGTCCTTTCGTCTCCGGTAGGGGCCCAGCCCAGCTGATCCGACGACAGGCGCAGCGGTCCCAGCGAAGGAAATTGGGCTGCGACGGCGAACGAGGCGACGGCACGCGGAGAGAGAAGAGAAGAGAAGAGAGCGTGGCCCCTGTCAGGTGTTAGAAGCCGTTTCTTGCGTACTTCTCGGATAGTCGACGAATCCTTTATGGGCCATGCATGAAGGTACTATAGCCCCCTATCCCGAACGCCGCGTACTACAACCCACGGCCAGCTAAATGTAACCCCTTACAATAATGGCGCCGCTTGTCTCTCCCGTTCTCTGTTCCCCCCTCTCTTCCTGCGATCCACGAACGCGCCGGGGTACCAGCTGGTAAACAGAGTCGACCAATCGCGTTGCTCCCTTGTCCGCGGCGGGCCAATCCCGCGCCGCCTAGGCGCGCCAAGATGAATGGCTCTCTCTCTCTCCCTCTATCTATCTCCACGTCCGCTCGCCTCTCTCTGATCTTCGCTCTGCCGCCTATGCTTCCAGCCCTCTCTCTTGTTTCTTTTCAGCCGCGGGCACGGGCGCCACTCTCGTCCGCTCTCTCGCTTCGCCACACGCTCTCGAGCCTCGTCCGTACCACGTTCCCGGCTCCGCACACCACTCTACTCTGCTCAGCTATACCCTACTCTACGCGTTCTCTCTCGCCAGTGCACTCTTGCCCGCCACGTTGCCTTTACACTCTGCACACACTGCCTTGCAGCCTTCCACGTCTCTCTCACTCCCTCTCCAACTCTCTCTCTCTTTCTCTCTTTTCCCCTCTAATCTCCACTCCTCTCCGTCACCGCGACTGCTGTCTGGTCCCTCGCTTTCCTCCGAGCCGGTCGGTCCTTTTCGTGCTGCGTTCACTCGCGAGCCAGCGGCTTTTTCAACCTCAGCCTCGCACGCGTTTGTCCAGTTTTTTCCTCCTGCTTCCCTCTTCCTTTGTTTTTAAGCCTCCCTTCTCGTTCCCTCGCTTCGACCAGCTCGTAAACGCGCCGCCCGCCGTTTCCCAGGCTCGCAATTTCGTATCGATCTTGCTAATCGTACCGGTAACTTCCGATTCGGCTGATGCGGGATTTCACCCGTCCGACGGCCTCCGCCGCTTCTTCTCGATCCCGTCGAATTTCACAGTTTCCTTCCTACTATCGCGGCACCTCGCGTTCCCTCCTCGTTCCGCGTTATCTCTTCTCCCTTTATCGTCGCGCCGCTTTTGTTCCGCGAGCAATGCTTATCTCAATCCACCCTACGGGCGGCACTCTTTACAGGGAAACTGTTACTATATCCTCGAATATTACTCTTGTCTAAACGATGTTTCTTTTGAATCTCCCGATCCAATCAATTAACGCGGAGCAACCTTCTCTCCCCGCTCCCTGCCGATCGACCACGATCCAGAGGGCGCTCGGACCCGTTTCTGATTCTTCGCGGAACCGCGAGTCTTTTACTCTCCTCTACCTCGTTGCAGCAACGAAATTGCGAGCGAAACAACCACGTTTCGCCAGCGTCGTCTGCTCGACTCTCTTGGAAACCACTGAACTCGTCCCGGTCGGGATAGTGGCGGCATTCCTGCGTTCCCAGAGTGGTGGTATCGTGTTGGGGCAAGGGGAAGGGGACACCGACCAGCCTGAGGCCGGGGGGAGCCCCGCGAACCGCTGGATCGCGCGCGGGGGTGCAAAGGTGCAGGGGCGGGAAAATTCTGGATCGCGGTGCACTGCCTAGATATGCCTAGCGAAATGGCACCGTTTACCTCCCGCAATGCATTTTTTTTTATTCACCTGATCGCACTGTTTTTCTTCCGCTTTGCGTTTGCGAAAAGCACGACCTTCGCTACGTTCAGCAGATTGCACAGAACGAGTGGCCAAACTTCGAATACCTACTTGTTCTATTGATCTTGGGAGGGGAAAGGGTGACGTAGACAGTTTAGCAACACTTAGGACAAGCCAAAGATGCTCCTTCATCCTCAAAGTGAGTAGAGTAAGTTCCGAATGTCTACCCAAAAATTCTTCGAAGATATCTTATAAATATCGTAGGTACCTATAGCTAACGAGACTGTTTATTTTCAGTTACAACGAGATAAATGGTAGCTTTTGTTGCACGTATTTTGCCAACTTCTTGGTTTATGAAACTTTCGAAGGTATTAAGGAGAAATGGAGGATCGGTGTCTAACCAGATTGATCTCGATTTATTTATACTCTGCAGTAAATTATTGGAATACCCTGGCATCTTAAAGTCTTGCAAAGGTGAAGCTTTCGTACTCACCTTGGACGACGCCCACTCCTCCTGCAACAGAGCGTAAATAAAGACCTCGTTAGTAAAGTATCTCAAGAGGATAACTTTCTGTGAACAAATACATGTCCATGTAATTAACCTGTTAATTGGGCCATTTCTTCAACAGAGACGGTACCTGCGCGTGAATTTAAAAATAAATGATAAGGTAACCTGTTTCGTCGAATGGCCACAATGAAGAGTAAAGGTAGGTAAAAGTTCGCACCATGCGAATTTCATGGTTTGAGTTGTGACAGTTGCCAATGGTGATTGACAGTCAATTGTCAATGAAGGTAGAGTCACCAGTGTCGAATTGTGTAGCTGGGCTTCGTTTTGTTATCGTACAATGGGGAGGTATTGAATTCGTTAATTCTGATGTAATATTCTCATTTTTAGGAATCAATATTATTCCTATAAATTGATCGGTAAATATTTTAATTCATATGTCGTCTGAAAGAGCTGAAATTCTTCTATTCAAAAGTGCTAATAGAAGTTTTCAATTCTCCTCACAGATAACAGGACTGATTAAATAATATAAAGGGCAAAAGTTTGCATGCGATATCGGCTTTTGGTATTTTTTATTAATTTTTAATCCACAATATTTTTCCAAAATACGTTTTTTATTAACTTTTTGATAAAAAAATACGACTTTATTTTATTGTCTTATTCATTTATTGTTAGAACTTAGAAGAGGACAACCGGCCAAAAACTAATTAGTGAGAAGATACTTCAGATCGCTCGAGACAAAGTAGAAGTAGGACTTTCAAAAAGAAAAATCGCTGCAAAATTGGGAACAACCCTAACTATGTACCTATGCAGGAAAATAAAACACTTCTTTGGATATTTCTCGTTCTTTTATCCCATAAAAGTTCGCTTTTGACACTTTTTGGAAATATTTATTTTATATAAGTTGTAACAGGTAAATTTACATGAAGTCACTCTCTATCGAATAATAAGGGATAATAGTTATTTCTCACAAAATGATATGACTATAAGTATAATACCAAAGATTTTAGAGAAGTCAAAACTTTAAGTGCGCACTCTTGCCCCACAATACTCTATAGTACGTATCTAGAAGTAAAAAACTAAGTGGCCTTTCACGGTTGGCACCTTAAATACGCAAATTCAGGTCCTGAGCCAGAAGAAGTCTCTCCAGCTCAATGGACCACCGACTCGTTCGACTCCCGTGATTCATAGCATCGATTACAAATTATCCCCCTCGCGATCCTTTAATTCCAGGTCCCGAATGCTGGAGGAATTGGAAACAGGGGACGGGCAGGCGTGGCCTGCCAGGTATCCCGAAGCGGGCTGCGCGTCAGAATATGGAAGGTATGTGGTGCTTCGGAGTCTAATCTATGGAGATGAATGTCCCACCCCTGGCAGAGTCCTCGAGCGGGCTCGATTCTTTAAGACACCGCCCGCTCGGATGATATCCAACATGGCAACTGCCACGAACAAAAGGAGAAATGACTCCGCGCCGCCCTTTGTTGCCCGGAGCGGCTCGATAGATGGGACGATACAGAAAACGACCTAAACAACAGCGACGGACGGTTATACCCCTTTTTTATACGCGGGGAACACGTGAACTCGTTTAATCTGCCGCAGAGCACCGGAGAACGGAGGATCCACTGGAGGAGAGATAAGGGACTGGAAACTGCGCTGGCGTTTTGGCGAGCTACCCTCTTTATTGCCCTTCGGCGACCGACATACTTTGCGATTCGGTCGACAATTACTTGCGGAGGTTGTTAAGGGTATTGGGGGCGATAAATATTTCTGACAGGGTGACAAGCCCTCCTCGGATTTACGAGATGGGTAATTAGATCCGGCTACCACCTAAGCTAGTCGTTCCGAGCTACACGGAGCCACCGATAAGCTTCACCTTCTAATTGGGACATTCTTCAGCTGGAAATGTTGCTTGTGCTGGTGGGGAAAAATGGAGCCTAAGTAGGTAACTAAATAAAGGCGTTGTTCTAGATTTTGGAGGTGGTAGGTGATGGGACAATTGAAGACGAAACCCTTGCGCTGTTAGGGTGATCTGTCTAGTGAGTGAACACTCCCCAGTTAGTGAACGTTGCTGATATAATTCGAACGACCGTTCATTCGCATTTCGATGACATTTTAACTTTATCAATGAATGAACAGGTTATTCGGTCTTTTCTTCTCTTGACACTTTTACCGTCAATGTGGAGGTTAGATTAAACCACCATAGAAACCAAATTTCAACTATGCATAATTATGATCTTTTAAGACTACTTAGTAAAGTATTAAATCAATAATATTATTGCAATTGGAGAATACAAAATTATTTACACAAAAAATCGTATAAATGTATTGGAAACCTAACCACTGTTATTAAACCGTTCACTCACTAGTATACCCCTGTTCATTCACTAGAAATTTATGTTCACTCATTGGTCATTGGCCCATTTTTTATTTAATCCTCTGCCAGACTTTTAATGAAAGTTACAACTATCAAACATTGCTAGAATTGAGTTCCGGGATGTCTGACTTTAATAATAAAACAGCTCGTTTACAGAAATAGCATTCAGGGGATTAAATAACGACTTTTGATTACTAATTTTAAGAGACATGCAGCTTAAGTGTTCACTCACTGAACAGGCCACCCTATTAACTATCTACACGCAGGACAATGCTTTCAAATAAACTGTAATAATTAATAGAATTTCCCATACGTACCATGTGCACGCATTAGTTTAATCATATACCTAACCACATGCATGGACGTCATACAATCTACCCCTATCATCGCACTCGTATTACATAAGAAGCGTAAAATGAGAAATAAGAAATAAAATTTCTCTGCAACTGATATACGCTATCGCCGGGATCTCTGGGACATGTAGCCAGCGTCATAAAACCCAGTGCCGAGTTGGGCTGAGCGCAGGGGCGGGTAGAACGAACCACAGCGCCAGGTCGACGGCGTGGAACCGCAGAAGATCGAGGCCCAGTTTGATGTACGATCGCGGGATTCACAGCGATCCCACGATTACGTAAGCGTCCGATCGGCGCGTAGACAAAGGTGCCGGTGGAGGGGCAGCCAAAAATCGAGTACAGCAGCCGATGAGAGAGGAGACCGGTTCAATTATACGAGGAATCGTGACGCGTCCAGAGTGGACGAGCTGCGAAGCGAGCGCCCAATCGTGTGCGTGCACAGCCACGCAGAGGCTCGGTGCCCCACAACGATAGCGTACCTGCCTCGAGCACCGTGGGGTGTAAATTGCGACCGTGGCATCGACGGCCCAGCTAGACGGACAGGGACAGAAGAGCAGCCCGCGTTGGTATGTGCGCGGAAAGATGCACGGGAGGATAAAGAGTTGGTCTGGTTCTGCTGGAACCACCAGCACTCCCGTGGAATTCTCGAGCCGAGGTTCTCGCTCGACGGCTACCGCGGCGGAAATTTTCACCGGGCGCCGTTGGAGCAGAGGGGGCGCGGGTGGCAGCTACGGGAATGAAAGGGAAGAGAAATTGGGCGGTGGTCCTGCGGGATCACCCCGGCCGGAGGTGAACGCCGCGCCGCGCCGGGGTGACGCCCTGGCGATCGGATCAGAGGCACCTAGCGCGCCATCTTCGTGGAGATAAAGAGAATTCCCGTACCGTTGCTCCTCGTACCGGCATCCTCTCCACCCGATCAGCGGATCCTGAGATTTAGTGGCGGCGGGGAAAGGTCCTGCGAGCCCACCCGGCTAATATCGCCCGTCTACTCCTGCTCCAGCACCGTCTCGATAGCTCCGCGTCGTAATTTGTAACGTTGCCCGTGTCGCTGCGACGCGTTACTCGAGATGTTGCTGCAGCGCATTACGCCGCCGGTGATTTAACGTCCCGTAAATAATATTTTCACGGTGGCGAGGCCACATTCGGTGAAATTAATTCCTCGGAACTGGTTCTTAACAGTCGCATCGGCGGGATCCTTGATTCTGGTCGCGAGGACATTAAGCATCTTGGGTCGCGTCTCTTCGAGCTTCTAAGTATAACGAAATAAATTCTATTAACTGTGCGTTATACTCTATTATACGTGGCGTTAGAGGCACGTTTTACGTCACGGCTGGCAAATCTGCCGCTAAGTTGCGAGGCTAGTAAATTGCAAACCATTATAATTTGTCACTGAATTGATTCATGGCCGCCGTCATACAGCTATTAGCGACAATCATTAACTGTTAATGAAAGATACTCGCGTTAGGTGCGACTTAATGAGCAGATCTGTAAACATCTGTATGTACAGATTGGAAGGGAAGAATAAGATTGTTGCGAGCAAGTGGGACAGCGACAGGCTGAAAACGAGTCGACGAAGTTTATTGCCGGGCTATTTCTGCGTCGAATAACAGGTATATTAATGCAGCCCATTAAACGATAATAACTATAAGTGACTTTTTTCGTATCCTCATTATGCAAACAGTCAATAGGCGTCACTTTTTACCGGGTCTATTTAATCGTAATGTATAAGCTAAGTAGCAAAGTCACTCGACTGTCGTGCGCGCACCTCTAATTAAACGTAGAATTGAAAATCAATGACCGTGTAATGAGAGATTGCGAGCCAAGGTCAAGGTCCGTTTTTGCCACGGTCTGTTTTACCGACCCGCTTTGTCTAGCGCGCGACCTGTTTACCTAGCGAGAAGAATTCGCCAGCTTCGTGGGTATTTTACCAACAAACAACTCTTCCCATTCGAAATTTCTTTGCCACACTTCCGGCGAATTGAAAATTCCTGTAAATTTTATGCAGAACTGCACAGGTACGTACGTAATATAAAATAGTAAGTTGAATATACATACGAAGGGATGAAAGTCGTGAAATAATTCAATTTTGGCGGTAGAATTTAAATTTGGCGATACACAGTATTAGTATTCGTAGTTTGAACGTCAAGGACGTTTCAAGGTGACTCGTGATCTATTCTTAAATTGAAGCTATATTTTCTATGCATATTCAATAGTAAATGTATGCTGTTTGTTTGTGAAAATCTGTTCAGTATCGATAGACACATGTTTCGGCCATCGTGATCGCTGTTAGAGCACTAAAAGCGGAAAGGCTAACGCGAAAAGGGCGTGCTGGATGTTGACACGTTTTACGAGTACGATCCCGCCGGTTTACGCAGATGCGCGGGGAGCTCGGCTGTCACTGGGAGCCTCTCGTTTCGGGCGATAAACCGAAGCGCGGCAATCGAAGGGCGAAAAAAGCGTGAGCACCAGGCGGCAGAGAAAGATTGGCCCTAAAACGCCGACGAGGCACAGATAAGAGGCAATCCCGTGACGTTTCCTCTGTCCGTATCTTGCAGATTACCGATTCCCCTGAACGCCGCGCCGGCCCGCAGAAGGTGCAAAGTTACCGTCCAACGCTCGACCGGAGAGCAGGCCGAACAAGCTGCTGGATCTCCGATGGACCGTGTCCAGAATCGTGAGTAACTCCATCACCATATCGCTACAAGGAATATTACTTAGCCTCGCTTACTTCGCGGTTGATTAATGTTTAAATCAGACATTCTTGAGAACTCTGTGACGCAAATCTCTGCGGAAGCAACTTCTTCTGGCGCTACCACACGCCTCGGAATTGTTAATGCGTGACATTTTATATATTAATAGCTACGCGATTCCTTCCTGTGAACGGTAAATCGTAGACAGAAATCGATATGTTTTTGAGATTATTCCCGTTTTTTGAATTCCTCGAACTCCTGTGAAACTGTATTGCGAAACGATTTCTAAGATTCGCGCTACTTTGGCATCGTGTTTTAAGTAGTTAAGGGTAACGATCGTCGTTTGGGAAAGTGTAATGAAACTCTAATGATTATTTAGAGTCTAATCGCTCCTTTCCCGTGCCGGAACGTAAGCTTCTTTTTCCCTCCCGAGTGTTTCCATTGTGCTTCGAGTTACCGTGGAAAAATGTAACGTAATTTGTTAAACAAACCTGGAGCTGTAAAAGGCACGGGAGGAGCGCCGAGGCTGAGCGGTGCCCGCGTTCAAGATGCATGGCCTGTCATTACCAACAATTTTATTAGAGCTTCCGAGAAAGTACGGTGAAACCCTGATGCACGAATACGGTGATTATGGTGCACTCCGACGATTGGTCGGGCAATTCTTGGAACGCGCCGGCACCAACGGGATGGTAATAATAATTTTCCACGTCCTATCGACGGATACCGACGCGGGTACTCGCTGTTTTGCGCGGTAAAAATTATACTTCTGACCTCAGTGAATAATGGCACCGACACGAGGAAGAAAGAGTGATAAACTTTCACTCGGTGGCTTTAATTCTCCAGAACACTGCGGCTGTCTATTTGAGAGAAAAAAAATTGTATCTTTTCTACCGGTGTAGAAGTATTAACAGCGGCTTCTTGCTTCCTTCCGCGTGATTTGATTGTTGAGTCACGGTGCTATGTATTTTTCAACTGTCAAAAACGCAGAGAAATTTCTCGAGTGGCGTGTAATCGTAGATTTGTGATAAATAAGTGCACGGCTCTGGAACCATTAATAACGCGACATTTTCTCAAAGCAGTTAACGTTGAAACACGGCATCGAATCGGTCATTTTAGCGATTTCTTAACCTCACCCTTCACCAGTATAAGAATTCGTAAGATTTTATGTTCCATCCCCCCTACGTAATATTTTTTACATTATACTTTTTAAGTAATTAAAATTCTTGTGAAGATTTGTATAATTCATTTAACTCGGTTTCGAAAAATTTAAATTAAAATTATTTTTCTGGAACATTAGTGATAGAATTTGTATTTATTCAAAATTAGGTTGAAAGATATTACAGAAGACGCTACCGGACTCCTCCCTCCCCCTTGTATGAAAACGTAAGAAGTTCGCAACCCCCTCTCCTCTCAAAAAACCTTACGTAATTTAAGGACAACCCCATAGCAGTGGCGAATTTAAGAAAAATGGCCTATTAAGTGGCAAACGTTGTGGGACACTCTTTTTACATAACAGAATTGCAAATAAAACGCACCTGTGGTATGAAAATTATGGGGGAAAAAATATAGTGTTTGGATAAAATCATACTTTTTTGGAGGATAGGGTCATTTGCTCCATAGTTATTTGCTTTACGTTCACTTTACTCAGAGGACAGTGTTTTACAATACACGCTTCCTTTTAATTAACACGAAGCAAGATAATCTTCTTCCAAAGCCCGTGCAGAGTTAGGCAAAATGTAATCTAATTAGAACTTACAAATTACGATTAAAATGTAATTGTGTAGTTGATTACACATTATTTTCTTTAATCGTTAATTTAGGTAGTTAACCATTTGGTTTCGTCAACTACCTAAATAAACGATTACAGAAAATAATGTGTAATCAACTACACAATTACATTTTAATCGTAATTTGTAAGTTCTAATTAGATTACATTTTGTCCAACACTAGCCCATGTTTCCCTATCGTTTATATTTGAATCCACGATTTGCGCGCGCAGGCTTCGTCTCTCTCTTGATGCTTCACTGTCTCCCTCAGACGCACCAATCGGTGAACCACCGATGCGCCTCGATGGTTTCGCGTTTCCTCGATGCGATGAAAAAAAAAGAACGGGTTTTCCACGAGGAAGCGAATGATCCGGAAATACGTGACAGCGTGACGAAAACTCTGACGCAATGACGTGACGGAAGGTCTGGAACGGCGGGTGACAAGTGTGCGGAACAGTGACAGTGCCGCGAACGGGGCGGGCCACTTAACGACATTAGCGATGAGAAAAGAAGAGGGAGGGAAACGGAGAAAGGAGAGGCGAAAGACAGAGCGAGCGGACTTGTGACTCGATGCGTTTTACTACTGCTTTACGGCGGTTTATTGCGCCATCAAAGCATAAAGTGTGCCCCGGCCGGGAAGCGTGCACACGCGTGGGTACACCCCCACTTTACTTTTACCGCTGACTGCCGGTTAAACCGGACAACGTTTTCCGATTTCGTGCCGCGGGGAGCGTTCCGCTTCGCCTCTCGCGATCTCCTTTTTCCACCCCACGTCCCCCGCGCCCGCCCCTGGCAGCAACTCGCAGGAACTTCGTTCCAGCCTCCCTTATTATCCGTTCGCGCTCGCCATTCGCAGTACCCTCCCAGACTTTATCTTCCCTTCGCTGGTCGATATTTTATCGCGGAGCTTAAGAGCACCGCGTCGATTTCTTCTTTTTAATTCCAGCCTATCGGGGCTTCTTTAATGGTGCTCGTTCACCTCCCCACGATCTGCTTTCCTTGATCGTTACGGGAACAGGTCCACATTCTTCAACTTCTCTACTGTATCCCGCCTCGCCCGCGAAGGCTAGACTTTGTCACACTAGCTTTAGGCACGTATCGCTATGGTCCACCAGTACCGCATAAACACTTCTACGGTAAGGACTAAAAATAGTCGCATTGCTTAGAGTTTGCAACAGCGTGTGTCCGTTGCAAAATCAGTGATAATAAGAGATTCGCCCGCTCCGAGTCCTAAGTGCCGTCCGCGCTCACGCCCCCGAGGCGATGGAATCCTCGAGCTCGCCCTCCGGAGGTGGAATCCTCGGAACTGGTCGGAGGAAATATTATCTCAGAAAATGGCGATCCCTGATGCTGGCCGGAGCATGTCTCGCGCCATTACAGCGTTTTGTCTGGCGGAGAAAAAGAGAAAGGCGGGCGCATTCCGGGACGGGCGATTTGCGTTTCGACGCGATAGCCGGCCACGGTGTTCGGGGCACCGGCACGACGCTCGCCAAACGAAAACGCACTCCGCCGGGAAATTTACAAGGACGCGCGGTTCGTAAATTGAACGGTCGCGCGCTGCAAATTTCATTAATCGCCCGAGTGGTGGGCCGCCTCGAGGGCTTCTCCCTTCGAGGGCCTGCGTGCCGTGTTCCTCGACTCCGTTGTCGATACCGCACGATATCGGCATCAGGGACCGTTGTTAGTGTCGCGTGATAAACAACTATGCATACGATGTATGCCCATTTGATTCTATCGGCTTCCGTTCCTCAAGAAATAAACGTTTGTGGAACAGCAGGGCTCCCTTCGGTTCCAGATTTCGTCTTAATTTCGCCGGGTGGAAGAATTCGTTCGAAGGGGTCTTTGATTTTACGTTGAAACGTAATACACCGCGTAAGAGGTCTGGATTGGCGGGGCATGGTGCGGTAGCCTTGGCTAATGGGGGTTGCCAAAATTGAGGGAGGCTCTGCGACTCTCAGCGATACGGTGGCGTCATCTGACGAGGGGTGGTCGAACGCTGGGCTCTCCCTTGTTTGGGGCGCATCGCGAACCCCTCTGCAGAACCGACCGATCAGACAGACACCGATTGGCAAACCCTCCCTTACCCCCGTACCCCGTGGAGTTTCCCTGAAGTTTCCGGGATACCCTCAGAGATACGTAGTTCCACGAAATCACACTAGAGTGGTCGTGCGAAGGACACTGCAGCTATGCGAAGTCACGCAACACGCGCAACGCAAGCCAAGAAACTTCTAAGTCTTCTATCAGTAATCCCCCGCAGAGTCAACTTCCTCACGCGATCCCACAACTACTCCGTGTTTACTCTATCATTCCACGTATGAATAATTAATATTCTTCGTCGAAAAACTGAATACTGCATCGTCGTAAGGTTCCATGATCAGAAACTGTATTGCTTGAAGACGTGCTCGCAGCAGAGGAGTCATTTGAAGTCTCAAGGTGAACGGCGGAGACAAACGATAGGAGGCTGACGATTGGGGTCGAGGAGCGTGTGCACATCGTGGCTCTGAAGACTTTACGATTTAACAAGAAAAGCTAGCGAGAAAGGAAAAGTTCCATCGTCGAAATGTTTCACACGCAGAAGCCGTGTTTCTTTAGAACGCGTGAGTTGCATACAATTTGGTTAAAGTCCCGAGGTGGACGACGCGAAGACAAAAGACAGGTTGGAGGGGGACGGTGGTCGGAGCGCAGCTAGTGACATCTCTCGTTCGCTGGCCGAATCGCCGCGGAACCAGTGTCCGGCTCGCTCAACAATGCAGGCCGACCGCGCACGGTAGCTCGACAGCGGCAAAGCGTTCATAAAATTTTAACTGCTTAATAAAAACGTTACGAGCTACTGTCTCGCACGAGGAGTCGCCGTCCAGAGCCATGTCCCATCTCTCATGGGGTATCGAGGCGGCGCCGTTCAAAACCCGCGCGCGCCATTTTCCACATGTGCTTTTTTTTGCGGCGTGCTAGAGAACAAAGAGATTCTCGTTATTTGGCAGACTCACCAGTGTTTCCGCGATGAATGGGTACGCGGAATGCGCGGGGAATTTAGGGTGTTTTATAAGCAGTTTTCAAAGTAGAGACGTCATCTCCATATTATCTTTCATTTTAACGAATAACAGTAAATTTATTTCTCTTCTCTTCTAAATAAATTAATATCAAATAGGTACTAAGCAATGTTGTAACATCAGATCAATTGAATTTTTTAATGTAGGCTCAGACATGGGAAAAGTTACCATTATTGATAATAGAAACATATCAAGCCACAATTTCATTATTATTTATTTGTTACTGCTATCAACGTAATGTACACTTCGCTAATAGCGCTAAATTCTGTTCGACTTGGTGTTTCCTGTCGAAGTAATCATTTCCCATGGAAGATTATACGCAATGCTGGTAAGGATCTACAAAAAACAGGAAGGTATTTTAAGAGCCGCGCACTTTGAGGGTGACGTTGAATGGGGAGACTTCCAACCTGACCATGCAAGGGTTGCGTGGTTGGCCTTGGAGGGCCGTTCGCACTATTCCTGACCGCGCGCAGTAGCCACCGTGGACTGTGGTCCTTCGAGGAATGCATGAATCTCAGAGGCTACGCGCATTATGCTCATTGTGCACATGGGCACGCAGGCTTTCCCCCTATTCAACCGTTTTACCACATGTTTTCTCGCTTAAAACCTTGGGACCTCTGTAATACGCCTTCCCCAGTCGTAAAAAAACTCGAGCGACCTGTTTCAAATTTCAACTGCGATCCGCGAATTTGTTTACCACTGCTTTGGCATAATATATTCTTCTGAATTTTTTTACTACCGAAACGAACAACTTTTACACATTTCCTGGGTATCTCAAAGCAACAAGAATCTTTCGTTGTCGTTTTTAAACCCGCTGCTACACGACTCTCGCGATAAATCTCAAAACTGTTCCGCTTGAGCGCGTTTCAAGTTTCACTTCGCGCTGGTATTCTTCTCCGTAGCACCGTTCGATCAGAGGACTAGAAGAGATCGATTTCCAATCGTCGTTATTCACGGAAAGGTTCGCGTGGCAGAGGGAAGAGTCGTTGGGAACGGTGGAACGCGGCTCGCCGAGGAAAGAATGCGGCGAACGGACGTTTACCAGGGCGAAGCGTGCATTCGTCGGCCGTTATCGCGGCAGAGTTATGGCCGATCGATAAGGTTAAGAACCCCCGTCGGATTTACGATGTCGGCGGAGGAGGATGATCGCTCGCGATTGCACGGCCTTGTGTCGTAAAACGGCGATGACGCGGCTCTACTTACGCGCGTGCACGCATATGGAAGCCGCACGGCGCGGAGACGCGACATATGGAGGTGGCTCGCGCGATAACCACTCCTTGGAAATCCTACGGGTTTATGGGGGAAATGCCACGACGATTTCAAGGACGTATCACACGGTTTTTTTTTAGAACAGTGCTGCTAACGGCAGGACTGTCACGTGTCACGCATCGCTCATGTAGAAAAATGCTCGTGGTTTTGTTATGGGTATAGTAGAGTAGGTATACTGCCCTCGGTAGTTAAAATGTCCTATCTAGCATTTTGAAACAACCGAGAAAATTGAAGTTTTATCATTTCTTTTGTACCATCCCTTATTTCCTTCGTTCAAATTAAAACATGTCATTATTTCGTGATAGCCTAATATAATTTTTTGTAATAGGGGTACCGGTAGGGAATGTATTATTAACGTACCAATTAATTAATTGTTTTGGATAAGATATTTTAACTATTTTGAAAGAAGTTGGGTTAAATACATTAGACTGTTTATAAATCTTTACGAAGCACGTAGAGTTTTCTAACGTTACTTAGACGGTAAAAGACGTGTGGAACTTCAAATATTTCAACATATCTCAAAAAATGGAAAAATATAATATGTCACAGGGCAATTGTAAAATTAGCCACCTTATAAGCTTTTATTTAGCTTCACTTGTGAGTTTGTTCGTTAGTTTGTGAGGATGAAATCTTGTAAACTAATTTTGACCCACTTCCACGTGTTCGATGGGCTTGAAATTTTGCACACATAATAGTTCCGATGACAATACAATATTTTCATGTCTCTTTCATGTAAAGCTTGTTTGTAAAAATTTTTTTTATTGGTTTTGTTCATTTGGGTTGAGGAATCATAGTCTTTTGGAATACGGCTAAAGACCTCCAGCCTTAATGTAATGGGAACATTTGACAATAACAAGTACTATTAAAGTATCATAGTAGTGTTTTTCAATATTTTCCGAGTCGTGATCCCGTTTGTGTATTATTCAAATAACCTGGGTGAACCCTCCCCATATAAGGCAAGGTAAATTTAATAAGGTAAAGAAAACACATTAAAAATAGTTAGTTCAGAATATAATTCCAACTAAATAATATTTAAAAAAAATCGTGTACACCCTCCAGTAGACACTTCGCGATGCACTTAAAAATAAGAATATTTCCTATTACAATGTATCGCAATTAATGATTGTTTAAGGAAAAGGGAGTAGGAACCTTTCCCCCCGATGGTGCTAATAATTAACACCTCGACACATTAACAACAAAATTATCAAGCAAAATTTACGCGCATTAGCTACGTTCACGTGAGCAGCGCGTCCACTTGGGCGAAGAGAGGGTAAAGGAGTCGCGACCCGGTTCAAACAGGGCGTTGTTAGCAGAAAGGAAAGCTTATCAGCGATCACGATAGTGTTGCGACCAAAGACAGCGGATACGAGCGAAAACATTCAGCCGCGATTACGCGTCGCATCGGCTAATAAACATCGAAGTAGGGGGATAAGTTCTCGCGGGATTGCACTCGCGTGGATAACGCGTCCCGCTAGGACTCGAGAACGTCGGGATCCTCGCCTCGGACACGAGCCCGTAATATCGTGGAAACGAAAATCGACCGGTCGACGCAGCGACATTCGAATGATAATCGCGGCCGGATTTCTTATCTCTCCGGCCCCCTCTGCCGCTTTCCAATTACCGATTCTCACGCCGCCGCTCGGGAGAACGAGGCGAAATATAAAAACGAGCGTGAACTGTAAATGAAAAACACGGGCGGACTTAGCTATGCATCGTGGGAGTTGTCCGCGAAAATGTCGCCCCTACCCGATCGTCGCAGTTTAATTCTTCACGGTCCACCCGACGCGATCGCATATGTATCAGACTGCTCGTCCTAACGGTGAATGCTTTTATTTGAGGATATTAACCTGTGGATCCATTGCCAAAGCACGATTTATTTAGGTATAGACACGTTTCCGAATCTAGAATTGTAAAAAATTGAATTCTAAAATGTTTAAAAGAAATCAAGAATCTTTATTACCGAACACTTGAGTCAGTGATTCGAAAAATTCTTAAGGAAGTATCAGTGTGCAATTTGGCGCAAAGGACACAGAGCAGGCAACCGTAAATCAAGCTGGTTTCGCGAGTATTACAAATGCCATGCGAATTTACGCGGCGCGAGAACGAGCGTTATGTCACGTCGCACGTCACGTTCGTCAGGTTAGAATAATAACGCGTAAACATGACGTAAGCTGATTTTATGAGAACCGTGGCGTTACTTTACGGTCCCCGCGACGTCCGTCACCAAGAATGCGGGCCGTCCGACCGCGACTCGAGAACCGCGTCGTTCGTTGACCATCGCGTCGACGGCAGTTGCCGCGCCGCGTTCCGATATAGCGGAGATAAAAATACTCGGTTGACCGCGCGTTTGCGTCGCCCTGCGAATTCTGGTTTAGTCGAAAGCCACGCGTTTACTCGAAACAATACGGAAATTCGTCAACCGCTCGATGTTTAATTGGACACCCCTTGCCATTCTGCATAGGAGGATTCAAAGTGAACACAGGTCACAGTGATTCTGATATTTCTCATCGAAGTGCGAATTTTTAACGGAAACTCGGACCAAGGATCCCGCGGCTAGCGGCGTGAAACGTGGCAGCCAGTGCGTCGATACCGTTCCCCGAAAATAGGATCGAAACGGTCGCGAGGATCGCGCGAGAACTCGAGGAACCGATCGACCTAATCTCCGGCAACCGACAAAAGAGAAAGCGGCTTGGGCAGGGGGTGGAAGCCTGTAGATTCCGCCTGTGAATTCAGCCGGCGGCGGTGGGAGGGCCGGTGGAAAAATCGCGGGGGGTGACGAAGCGAGAAGAGCTGGTGGAGCGGGTGGAGGATCGAAGGAAGATGGGAAGCGGGAGTGAAAGAAAGAGGAAGAGAGAATGGGGCAGCGGAGGCTGGGGCAAGGGGGGGTAGAGCAGTTCGGAAAAGGATATAAAAGGAAATATATGGTAATGTGAGCGGGGTGGCATGGTGGCTCTCTCCACGGGAGGTTGCACGAGGAAGATAGGGGTTCGGATCGCTCGCTGGGGGTTGGGCGTGGTGGCTAACGCACCCTCCGCCCTGCTTTCTACCCTTCCTCCGCTGCTCGTCGCGCTTCCGTCCCCTCCCGCCCTGGCGTCCTTGCTCGCTCCCTTTCTCTCTCTCTCTCCCTCGTGATTCTACGGCGAGCGGAACGGTGCTGTGCCAGCACGCCGGTCGATACTTTGGGGCCGCGTGCCCGACTAGCGTCGCGACGCTGGAATTCCGCGCTTGTCATGGCCGTCCTTAGTACCCACGTACCCTACGTCTGGATGCCCGGCTGCGCCCTTCGACCGCCGCGATTACTCTCGTCCGACCAAGCCATCATCCTCAGGTGAGTCAGATAACGTTAAGAGTTCAAGCACACTGTCGCGCTGCTTCGTTTTACGGCGATCGCGAGTCGTCGATCCACTCCTTTCCAGCGTTCCTCGTGCTAAAGAGACGCGACCCGGTCGCGTGGCTTTCGCGTTCGCGCCGCGTGGAGAGGATTGAATTTTTTGGGGGAGTAGACTCCTCGTCTGCTTAGTTATTTATCTGTTTAATGTCTTCAATTGAGGATTTTAAATAGAGAATACTTACGAGAATAATTACTGGCATTGTGTGTGTTAAACGAGACTTCTTATTGTTTACCAAAATATTCACCTATGTAGTATAGAAGTAGAATAATTTAAAAATCTTACTGAGTACCTATTAAATAAGGAAGCTGTAACAAAAATGCTAATTACAGCAAGCGTGGAATTTTCTGCGCTTTATATCTACGTTTAATCGATTAATTATGGTGTAATGCGAGTAATTATTAGCGCATCACGCGCACCCTCAGCTACTAAATAATCGATTAATCGATTAATAGCTCAATGTACGGTTAACCAGCTTTCAAGTGCTTCGCACGCGACGCAGTTCAAACATGGCCGCGGCCGAAACTTCGTTGCAGCGTTAAAGGGGATGAATGCTTGATGGGAAATCTGGAGGTAATTAATAGCGACGGTCCCAAATCGCTCTGAATCTTCCTGAAAGCTGGTTCAAAGTTTTCAGTCGCTTTCGAAATTACTCGAGAGCGGAGAAGAAAAGTTTCGAAACGCTTGCAGGATGATTCTTTTAAGAAATGCTTGAATTCTTGAAAGTTTTGGAGGGTTGGCAACTCGGGGAGAATTATGGGAATTGTCAATGGTTGGACGGGCGATGAAAATTATTACTTGCACTGGAAATGTTAAAGACTCTGTGGTTTGACGATGATGTATGTGACTCTCACAAAAGTTTCATCGGTTGCACGGTATCGTAGCGTCTATTAGGAATTTGTAGCTTTTGTGGATTCGAATAGTATTCGTTCAGTTTCTAAACATTTGATTTTCATGGGAGATTACTTCGCACAAATTATTCTTTTCTTTCCACGCGACGAATGAAAGCTTTTATCTCTTTTATCTCAATTTATCCCAGAATACTTGCAAATTAAGGTGATTTTTAATCTTCCTGAGCTTGTTCAGTTGCGAAGTTTGAACGGAAGAGGGAATGATGTTATGAATATGAATGAGAGAGATTCCGTTCGCTTCGGAGGCAGCTTTTAATACCACCTCTGATAGTAGGTCCTTCGATCGACTTTGTTATATTAAGTAGCTTCAGTTATGCTGAACAGCATCCCTCAAAATAGGTATTCAAAACACGACCCGCTTAATTGAACCCAATATTCGTGCAGGTATCACACTAAAGTGTTTGATACCCAATACATAATCTTATTAAAAGTAACACACAGTTCTCTACAAAACTAATGCACCTCTGCGTTTCTACGAGGACACCAAAATTCTTTTGAGGTTGTAGAAGCCAGAAGTCTGCTTCTAAAGTAAGCATCTACCCGGTGTTGTATGAACCAATGAGCAAAATAAACACGTGCTCAGAGTATCAGAAGAAAGGGAGGCTCCATAGAAATTTTCTGAATTGTAAAATCAAATTTTTGTTAGGAACCCTTTTCAGTAAAAATCTCAGAAATCCCTAAGAAATCGTAAATCGCATTGAAGTGATCACCCTGTATACGGGGGCCTTAACACTATTCCTACCACGAACCGGTCAAAAGACCGTTTTTAAAATATCGATTAGAATTTCCTATATACAACGTAATTGAATCGCCTTTAAACTTCACGACTTTGCCTCAAATATACGTACCTATAATACATTTTTGAATATTCACTTCTTGTTTTATTGTTTATTTTCTGAGAAAAATTTGTAGTCTGTCTTACCTAACGCGACCGGTCAAATGACGTGAAGTGTGTCGGTAGGAATAGTGTTAAGAACTTTTAAGGGCCTACGGCCCCTAAACATCAGGCCCTGCATCTACCACCTTACACATCACAATTCAAAACTCTAAATTGCCAAAACGAGTGAAATCTCACAGAATTGACGAACTTCCTCCCAAAAAGTACACAGTAGACACTCATCAACGACTCGTCCTAGCAAACCAAAGGTTTCGAATCTCCCGAGCACGTAGAACCTCGAATATCGGTAACCCTGAAGAAATCAGGCAGATTTGCAAGTACCGTTGGATCGACGCGTGAAAAATCTCGCGAACGGTCTCGGGAGCATCGTGGGCCCAGAGGGCAAAGGAGAGGCGTACACCAGAAGGAGGAGTCAAGTTGTTTATTTGATGGTGCCGTAAAAGGCCTCTTTATGTTTATCTCCCATTTAAAACGCTCGCATAAAACCCGTCGGCTGCGCGCACAAACTATCAACCAGCTGTAAATCATGCCGCGAAACGGAACGCGCTACGACGAGTCACCTCGATTGGCGTTTCACGTCCACCGAACATTGTTCCTCAAGAAGGACAGCCGTCGGCCCCACTGCGACCGACTCGGTGTCGCTCGCACCATGTTCCAGTTTTTCCTCGGCAGTTCGCGACTTTGGGAAACGATGAATCGACAGTGGAACTTCTGCACGTAGCCAAGGAGCCTCGAGTAAACAGTGTGCGGTCACGTTTTGGAAACACGGATTTATGGGAGACTAGAGACAAGGATGGCAGCTGGGAAATTAACGCTGTAAGATCTCAAAGTGTGCAACAACATTACGTCTAATTGGGAATAACCGAGTGGCTGTCAGGAGTGTCAATTAAGGGTCAACGATGTCGTCGAACTCTTACAGTCGCGGAGGAAACTGGACTGGAGTAAGTTATAAGAAGGAAAGTGTTGCCTCGAATGGACTCTGATTCTAGAGTTCCAGGAAAAGGGTGCGAGCTAAACGATATTCTACTGCGCGGTACATTTATAACAGAAGAGCGAAGAACAAGATTTTAACCATCTTACGCGTGTTCTAAATATTAATTCTTCCTGTTGAGACTGCTTTGCGGCTCGTAGGGAAAGTAATTACCCCCCGGTGTCATGTGGTTGTATATAGATTCTTGCTAATCAGAGCCATCGAGCGTATCGCGAAAGACACGGGAACTTCACTGCCACCGATCACAATCCCGATCTCCAACACTTTCCATGCTCGCGAACTGTTCACCGTCGTTCACTTCTATCGACTGCCGACTCACGTATTTTTTTTTCCTTCTAACTCGTTCCTCGGTGTACACCAGGTAAAAAGAGGGCCACGGTTTTTCGGTGAGCGCGACGGTCTCAGAGAATACAGAGTGACCTTGTCGCAACGACGCTACCTCTTCCGCGCGATCCTTCCTAGAGGCCATCAAGGATAGTCGCTAACAAGGGTAAATTACGGTCGTGCCTCTCCGTGCTCATGCAAATTGGAACGAATAATTTTCGAGTGGGTGCTCGGGGAAAAAACGCGGCGGGGAATTCAGCTTCGGACGACGCGGATGAAGTCATTTTTTAGCAGCACAAAGTTGGGCGATTTCACCTTTGATACCGAAGCCTCCTCTGCTTCTCTGCCTCGGCAGATATTTTTCGGAGGGATATAGGTACATTAGTTTCTTTCGACTGACAAAAAGTCGCGTATACGCTTGTAAAGAGCCCCATCGAAAATAGCACTTTAGGTGTCGGTTTCGGGAAATCAACCGAAATGCAAGGCAGTTTCGAGTCGGGGTCTGTGTTTGCTTTGGCTGCAGCTTCGTGGGAAGATGCTGGAGAGTGGAGATTTTCATTTTCGGGGAAGCTATTATGTTCGGGCAGTTTCGAGGCTCGCTTTGAAATCATCTTGCCAGAGTTTTCGATACGGTGCATTAATCAGCTATACTGCAGTCTTACCTCAAATTTGAAAGTTTATTTTCCCCAGCATTTCGGTTGAACGCATGAGTTTAAGTTTTTCAAAGCTCTCTGCCGTGTTAATTCCAAAGGGCGTATCTGCAATTTTCCCGCGAATTCAATTACTGCTGTCAGGTAGCACAAAGATAGTTGAAGCGCAAGGGGAAAAACAGGGAATGTCACAAAACAGTTTTAATGAGAAAATCAAGTTTTAATACTTTAGTCCATTAGAAAAGAAACAAAGTTAGCACGAACAAATTATACTCTAATTAGGCATCAGAAAAGAACTGAGGAAAAAGATATGTAATTGTTGTACCTGCATTGTTTTAACATCTTCCAAATTGGACACTGCAGAATACTGTAATAAAATAAATCCCCCACTTCTATTATTATCAAAACAAGAATGTGTACACAGTGACGTCCGAGGACTCCTACGTCGCGCAAGCTACTAAGCAAAAATAGATAGGGCAAGCAGGAAGACTGGGGACATTCTTTGTTTTGTTCCAATGGAGTGTGGACATTCCCTGTTTTCAACCAGTACACAAAATCTTTAACGTTGTCTTATGTGGACATTTCTACTTTATAACCCTTTGTGATTCGACTGTTCTGTGGCCCCAGTTATCACCAACAAAATACGTTATACATTGCAAACACTAAAAATGGACATTCCCTGTTTTTCCCCTTACCCTTCAGTTTCTCTATACCTGTGTACATTATAAATAAAAAATAACCATATCTGCATTGAAACTGAAGATGTAGCAGTTTATATTTCAGACGTATGTGAATCAATGCCTGATTTTGGGTGTATCTACCAAAGTCTCATTTTGAGTTTATGAAATATTTTACGAGTCTGTCACAAACATTTAGATAAAAAAAAATATACCGATGTCAAAGTAAAAGCCATTTATCTACGCCCTTCAGAATTAACACAGCAGTATAGGCATATCAATTTTGGATTAAACGGACCTGTCTAAATTACCAGCCACAGAAAAACACAATCATTTAAAAGCAAGTGTCTTCTCTACACCTTAAATCTACTGAAATCTTTCGGAAGATCACTACTTTTGCTCTCCCAAAGCTTCCCTGCGCCTCCAGTTCGACTACACAAGACCGTCACGCAGAGAATCCACGTCTCGGTCGGGTGCATCGGTTCTCTAAATTTTTAAAAACGCCACCGCGACCTCGAGCGGAGTAGAGAGGAAAAAAAGGGAAGGAAGGACCGCTGCAGCGTCCAAGGTCGCGGGCTCCCGAATCGCCTGTCGTCCACCTAACAGAAAAAGGGTTGTTTTGTGCGTTTTACGGCCTAGCCGCGTCAAGGCCGAGCGAGCCACCGCCGTGGCGAAACAACAACCCTTCCTTCCGTACACGCAACGTGTCCAGGCATCCCTTGCGTCCTTCGAGGCCCGCGAAGGGTTAACGGGCCGAACGATCCTCGGCATTCAGGATTATGCCTGGGCTCCTTTTTTCCTCGCTCCATCCTCTCAGGTAGTAATTGCGCGGGCAAGGGTGGAGAGGACGGAGGGGGGTGAAAAAAGAGGCTCGCAGCGCGTTATTACGTGTTTTTAAGAGGAGGACGCAAGGTGACGGCTCCCTGGCCTCGCATCCATCCAACAGCGCCGAGACCTTGGCTCCTCGTAAAGGGGTAATCAGCCCTCCTCGGGCCGGACCTTGACTCACGATGCCTCTCTGCCTCGTCTCTCGTCTTCTCTCGTCCCGTGCGCCGTGTCTGTCGGTGCCTCTGTCACAGGGTTTAGGCCCCCGGTATCTGTGCCGTCATCCCGCGCTTCTGTCACTCCACCGACGAGGTTTGTCTACGAAACACCGACGTCATCGGCGTCGAGCGAATTCCTGGCATGCCCGTTCCGTCGTCGCTTCCTCCGTTGCAAACGGGCCAATCCGCGGGTCGCGTCTACTCCGCGGTCGTGTCATCGAGGATTCTAAACTGTGTCGAAGTGCGTCGTGGATCTTGTCGCATTTAGTCGAGTTTAAGTTGTTGCCTCGAGTGAAACGTGCACGTGGCTACCGATATGGCTACCGATCTTGGCTGTAAATGGAAAAGTGGGCCATTCTTTGTGCAAGAGTAAGTCGAAAGTGTGGAACCGAATTTTCGTACTCTTGGGAAAGGTTTACTTATTTCGTGGACTTTGGAAGCTGATGCATCTCTGCGTTAAGATTAATCCACCATCGATACTTATTAAGTAAGTTTCTTACTTTCCTACTAAAGTACGTCACCGTACAGGGGAACTAACCGCCGTGCAAGTATCGAGTCTCAATCAAACCTCGAATGAAAAATATCCAACTTACCATGCACGCGGAATCGCCTGCTTCTCGATCCCGCCATAAATTCCCCCCACTCTGCATAAATTCCTGAGCGCCTGTTGGATTGGTGGAAACCTGTGTTTCCGCGAGAACTCTCCAACCATCCAAGAGGAGCCCCTAAATTTCCAACACATTATCCTTGGCTGCGAATCGCAGTAACAAAGTGTTTTCTTCGTCCCGTGGCCCGAAACTCCGGGTCCAATTAGATTCGCGCGGGGCAGACGTCCGCGGAGGAAATTAAAGCGGCGGCAGCAAGAAGAGGACTCGGGAGCCAGCTGTGTGTCGCAATTATTCTAGTCCCGCGTCCGACACACGCGTCGCACCGATCGTCCAACCGTCCCGGGCGAGGGGTCACGCTTCAACTCGCAACTCGGATGTGCCATCTACTTTATTCGATCCTCCGATCGTCTGTGTATGTGAGAACTTCTCCGGCAGCATGGTACGCGTGCCTCTGCTTCTGTCATTCCGCCACCGAAGTTTGTCTTCCAAACACTGCTCGCGACGGAGCTCGAATCATCCCTCCGTCGAGCGGCCGCGTAAAAGTTTCACGAGCGGCCGTTCGCACGGCTCGAGTGCTGTGTCTGTGCCCCCGTTACGTCCGCCGATCGCCATCGATCAGCAAGGATATCTGGCCATTTGATGCCTGGTGAGTGTCTCTTCCTTCACCTTCCACGATGCCCTTTCTTCAGGGATTAATGCTTTCTCTTTTGCTACTTCTACAGTCGCACGTGTCTTAGGGTTGCCATGTTTTTTACAGGAAAATAACGTAAATTTGCTTTCGTGAAGTATAAAAAAAAGTAGAAGTAGGTACATTTTAATCTTATCAATTTATATTTCTTCCAAACATATTTCTTATTGCTTTTAGCATTACAGAGCAAGTTTTTATCATTTTCGAATAACTTAGTGGCATTATTGCGCTCAATACTCATATTAAAATATACAAATAATTCGTTGTTTCTATCATCCCACCACTTCACATTCATGGCAGAGAAAACTTTCTCAGTAAATGTCGAAGTGGCAGGAACAGACAGAAAATAAGAAATTACTTTGAGATGATCATGGTTTGTGTACGTTTGGCAACTATGTACAATAATATTGCGTTATGTTTCACGTATTATCATTATTCGTGAAGTAAAGTATTTCCGCATACTTTATTGTTATTCAAAAGTATGGAGTACATTTTTGTATAATAACGAAAGATACTTTATTTTGAAGTACAGGTGGCAACCCTATACGTGCTACATGCGACCTGGCTGAGATTTCAAGCGAAACAGACGAGTGCATTGGTCCCCGTCGGTCGCGACAAAGCGATTTAGAAAATGGGATGATTGTTCCCATGAGCCACCGTTCAGACGGCGTTCTTTTTTATGGAACTTCCAAGCCGCTTCAATTTTTGATGTCTTCATGTATTTGATCGAGTTAATTTCATGCGTGAAAGTCAGTAGTTGTCTTTTAGATGGAAATAATTCCCCAAGACTTAAATTAGAGGCCTACGTAAAAACCTTCTGACACGTTGGTTTTACAAATTTTCCATTGCCAAAACGGCTTATTGCGTAAAGCCTGGCTGAAGTATTAAAGAAAAAGCTGATAATCTGTCGTCGAAAGGTTGCATTGCATTCCGAGCGCTGTTTTCGTTTACATTTTACGTGGTAGTCGACGAGAACGTCCCATAAATACCACGATTAATATTAAATTCGATTGAGTCCACTATCTTCTTAAGTGCACTTCCTTCTTAAGGCCTTGGACGTCGGGGAGCGCGACATTATCCTGCGTTTAAGTCGCTATCGCGATGACCTTCAGCCCCCGGGGCAATAATTTTGAGTCTCTTCTCCGAGAAATCTCGAAAACCTTTCCACGTCTCCCTCTTACCGTTTGTTTTCTTCCAGCGTGCTCTGTCGAATCCACCGATTGTCCCGAATTCCCTTTTCTATCATCGCGGCGTTCTCCTCCCGCCGATAAAGCTACATGGATGGACTGGTATCCGATCCGACAGACTCGAGAGGAAAGATTTTCGATACGTTTCTATGGGCCACGCGTTCGCACGGCGAGCTTTCCTCTCGTTCCGCGTTACGAAAGCGGATGATCAAATTCACGTCACGTTATTGCCGGTTATCGCCCGTTATCGCCTATTATCGTCGCTGATTCGAGTCGTTCCGCGCTCTCGGCAAGCATTGCGACGCTCTTAATTAATTTCGCAATACCTCAAGGCAAGCCAAGCGTCGAGTTTATTTTACGAGCGCCCACGGCCATCAAACTTTCCCTTTAGAAAACGACGATGCTTCGAGTAATTAGCGTTAGTGATTATCGCTAGGTAATGCGCGCAGGATCGTTCCATCACTTTCGTTTAATACCGCCGCGCTAATATTTTTCTCCTTCCTTCGCGGTGCGAGCCGACGGGCCGCTCTCAGACTATAAATTAACGGTAACTTAACTGCCCCGCGTACAATGTATTAACCCGTAAAATGTGTACTCGGTGACAATCTCTTGGTCCAGCGGGATCTTCGACGCAATAGCGGGTTACCCAACGGGAGGCCAGAGATATCAGACCTTTCTCTCTTCTTCGCTCGTTTGTTATTATACCTTCTTCTATTTGGCGCAGTGAACACCTATTTTTATTACTTGATTTTACACGGGAGTAGCTATATCGCGCGATTGGAGGTTCAATGCCCAATGATTACGACGCTTTAAAATACTTACAGTGGCGGATTTGTGTGGAGGCTAAGTTGGCTGCAGTTTAGAGCGGCAAATTTTGGGAAGGAACAAATTTTGGGAGCGCCAAATCTTGGGGAGCATCAAATTTTGGGGGCAACAAATTTTGGAGAGCGATAAGTTTTGGGCGGCGAAAAATTTTGAGGAGCGACAAATTTTGGAGAGTGGAAAATTTTGGGGGGAGCAAATTCAGGAAGCAACCAATTTTGGACAGCGATAATTTTTGGGGAGCAATAAATTTTAAGGAGTGCCAAATTTTGGGGAGCATTAAATTTGGGGAGTTTTAAATATTGGGGAGCGTAAAATTTTGGAGAGAGATAAATTTTAGGGAGCGACAAATTTTGAGCGGCAGAAAATTGTAAAAGCTTTAAACACAGAGGCTTGAGTCAACTTTAAAAACAATTCACTTTTCTTTCATACCGCAAATTAGCAATAACTCAAATGTGAGTTGTGATATAAAATTAATTTTAAAATTGTCTCGATTTTTTTTAATTCAAATTTTTGGTGGTATCTCGCGAAAAAGGGCGGTGGAACGCTTCTTAGCCTAGGGTCACCAAAACTCCAAATCCGCCTCTGAGAACTTATCAACAAATTCCTCATGTATAAATACAAATCTCAGAAGGGACCATTTTCCAAGTTTCCGTGCGTGTTTCCATTTACTCCATCAGAAATTTAATACACAGTAGTGTCCAACAGGCGAGTTTCTTTCGACTGAAAGCGTTTCCAGGGTAGAATCCTTCGTTCGTGTGATTATATGTCGTCTGGAATATTTCCTTGGCGACTCGGTCAGAGTCACTTGTTGGACGCCATAGTGGAGACGAGTCACGATCGCGCCTCAGTGGCGTTCATGGCGCAGGAACACGCGCGCGCGAGCACCGCGTGCAGCCATTTTACCATGGCCTCGTACGCACCGCTCTGGGCGCTCTGCTCCATCGGGCACACGATCTCCAGCCTCGTGGCTTTTGTGGGCAACGGTTAGCCCAGGAGGCGGCCATTCTTGAATCGAACCCAATCCGAGGGGAAAGATCGGAACTCCGGGCGACACAGTTCTATTGAAACTGATCTCACGAACGGGAAATTCTATTCGATTTTTGTGCTTAGCCATGGAATCGTGCCTCTCGTGTCTGATGCAACGAAACTGATTCAAAGTGCTTTCAAGTTCTAGATGGTGTAACGAGTAATACTTGAATCTACTAAATTAGAATTAAATTTCACGTCAACGCTTTAGTGTTTCTAATTTCCTTCAAATTTTGAACTACCTTCGATTCTCAAAAACAGGGCATTTACAAGTATCAATATAAAAAACAAATTAAGTAAGTAGTTATAGTTGCGAAATAAAATAGGTACCTACTTCTTTTTAAATATTAAATGCATAATATAAAAACTGGAGGCAGCTGAAAAATTTCAAATACCTACATCGTTCTTTTCTTAGAATTTGAAACTTCGAATCTGAAATTTTGTTGCCTATATCTACTTACCTAGATACTTCACACAACCATAGAAATAGATTTGATCTTTCGAAGCCTCATAAAAAAAAAAAAAAAAAAGAAACTGTAGCGAACTCCCAGAAACCACTTCACGACCAACAGGTTGGGAATCACTGAATGAAGCAAAGATAGAGTGCATAATTCTTGCATGATCTTAGTTTTTCTCCTTCTAAAACACCGTCCACGTCAAATCAGCCATTGAAATCAGTTTCCCCTCGCTCAGCAAAACACTCGCCGCCAATGAAGGTCGTCCGCCAGCACACCCATCCCTCGTAGGGCACAGAGCAAAGGGCTGGCAAGTCGGAGAAAAGGAGCGGGCTTAATCCTGTCGGTGGCATCGTTGGGCTATTTTTTCTCGTCGTCAGAGGCTCTCCCCTACGTCCCGGGAGCAGCGTCGGAATAGACGAAGCAGACAGACGATTCGAACGTCCGGTGTAGGAACTCGGGTCTCGAACTTCTTTCGCCATCACGGTTAACGGTTACCCTGGAAAAGGGAGTCGATGTTGCGCCGTTCGAATCCGGGACCCGGTGTTCCGGGGTGCCGTTGGCGTCTTGGAGGCAGATCCTTTTCGGTCAGCGGCAGCAATTCCAGGGAAACTATTTCGTTGAGACTTCTACAGCGAGCATAGGAGCGGGGGAGAGAGGCTTGTGTATCTGAACCGGCAGAGAAGGTGAAATAGAAAGAAGACGGGGGAACGAAGGGAAGAGGGGTGAGACGGAGGGTCAGGGGGGATTTGACAATCGTGCAACATCCGTAGCTGAGCGAAATTAGGTGGGCGTGCTTCGCAGGAAGGACGAGAAAGGGATTCGCGGCGATTCCCCCTGTGTTCGTTATTTCGCGTTGATAAATGCTCTTATGCAAATGGCGGCGTGTCGTGCCAGGTGATCTTCATTAACCCCGCGCAACGACGCTAACTGCTACTGTAAATAACCTAATTTATTCGTATTTATACGCTCCCCGCGCTTCCTACGCTGGCCGCGCTCGGCTGGCGAGGCGAAGCGCTCGTGAACAACGTTGTACGACCACGCCATCGATAGCATCTCGGGCTGGTAATTAAAATCTCCAACTTCGAGATGATACACCGTTGACTCACATTCGACGAGCAAGCTGTCGTGTCCCTTTGTCTTTTTGCCGTCGCTTATGAGTCAATACGGGGACGATATCGCTTGCGAGGGAACAGGTTGTCCTTTGCTCGTCGAGGAGCGAAGGAGATATCGAAGGGAAGTCATTTGCAGGAGGCTTAGTGATATTTGTCGAGATCAGTGACAGCAATACGTATTTGTGTTCAGGCAGCACGGCTTGAGCATTTCCACTTCGATTCACTTGTAAGGATGTCAGAATTTAGGGTTAGGTTGCAAAACAACAGGTGTGCTGAATCTCGCCCATTTGTCACATAATTATTTACATAATTTTGTGGTGAATAAAGAGGAATTATTATTATTATTATTATTATTATTAAGTTATGACGTGGTAGGGAGTATCTAGTAGCGGGGTAATCCTTGTATAGTGTGCAAGTCGTACAGTAAGTAGGGTAAACTGCACTAATACTGGCACTGCAATAATCATTGACATTCTTTGATTAAAAAGCCAAATATTAAGAAGTAGGAGCTTAGAAAGTACCTTTTTTTGAATTTCTTATTTTTCTTTCCCTACAACACTGCAAATTCCAGTAGTTAATCGACTTACACATTATACATCTGGCAACTCCATAAAAAATGTCTTAAAGGTGGCGGTGGGACAAAGAACTGAGTTTTGAGCGTTTTCTTAAAATGTTGATAAAGAGCAAGTATATTTTGTCGCTTTATAATTAAGTAATGGATTCAAATACAGATTCACTAAGTGTTGCAAGTATTTAATAGTGAATGAAATTGTTTAAACTTCGTTTTTAACTATTTTTTTCTATAGGTGTAACCCTTTTATGCCGCATTTTTATGTGTTTAGAGATTTCATTTATATTCTTAAATAGTTGTATGCCAGTGTCCATTGAGATATGCTTGGCTGACTATTATAAGAAACATATAACACCCAAATCGTGGCTATTGAAGTACTGTATTCGACATAAGCGCGCCCGCCGGAGGGATAACCTCAAATTTTCGAGTGCCACTGTACTGTTAGGTATGTCTATTTTTGTTTTTCATTGAATATTTTTAAAACAAAAGACTTAATAGGTACCCAACACGTTTTATTTTAATAAGAAGTCCATAATCATCGATAATAACTAGAAATTAAGACCATATAAAAACGTTCCAAAAAAATATAGTCATTCCAATTGCAATTTCCGCTTAGGGTGCCAATCATTGTACAATTTACCAACATAAAATTATTATTAAACGTCTTTATTGCACAACATAAGCAGAGGACAACAAAGAGAAGGTAAACAAAGACAAAAGCAACGACGAAGTTCAGTCCGAGACTGTTTTTCAACATAACCTAAAATTTTAAAATAGGTTTCAACGTATCGCGTCGCTACTTCTGACAACCCTGTTCCCTTCTGAATCCGTCAAGCCTCCTACGAAGCTATTGACTCCTCGGAAACTCCAGCAGCTTCCGCTTCCAACCCCCCTGGCGAAACAAGGCCGATGGACTCTAAATCCCAGCAACGACCGCAAGGAACGGCCCCAGCCGTTTTATTAATCACACGATGGCACGCGAGCTCTCGCCTCGTCCACCTCGTCCACCTCGTCCAGCTCGTGGCTCTGTCGCTTCCTGTCTCGCACGAGCGCGCATGCGCCCGCGATTCCCCGCCGGATAACCAATCCGCGCCGGCGATCAAGATAAACGGTGCACGAAAAACTCGCGCTTCGAGTGTTAAACAGCCGGAAAATGCGGCGCGCGAGCGGCGTTTTTCCGCGAGCGGTGCACTCGAAACGAACGATCGGCGGCATGCAACGACGGATCCCGACGATGTCTCGTTAGGCGGCGGGGCGAAGAAGAGAAACGGGACGGTGGCGTGCCCGGGGACGGTTTATTAAATGTAAACTGCCCGGGGAATTCAGCGTTCGCTTAACCGGCAAACTGTTATGAACTAATAAAGTGTTGAACACACGCGACGAGCCGTATCTCGGCGTAATTTATACAAACACCGTTGACTTTCGCCCGGGGGATTATTTGCTCTCGAGACCGGCGCGCGCTAAATGGAAGCGTAAACGTGCTTTTAAGTGCTCGGACCCCCGCGTGCCCCGCCGAGGTAACGGCTCGTCAGCCGTTATCGATGTGTCCGCGATTTTCGGCGAATTTTCGAGCGGCGAATAAAAACGGGTCAGTAAATAAATTTCGACGAGCGACGTTTCCCCTCGGGGCGCAGATTGGGCAGCTCTAAAGCGAGATCCTACAATGTTGCCTGGTCTCGATCGTAAAATCGTCGCTTACCGGAGGATTGAGGCGCCCGAACGACACAATTTTCGAAGCTACCAACGGCGTCCCGGATCACTGTTCTCCACTGCTCAAGTTTCGTGACGTTTCGGTATCACGAGACTGTTCCAGTGACCGTTCCACCGCGACAACGGATCGCCGATCTTGATCACACTTTCCGCGGCTGTAAAACGCTCAGAGGCACGTCGGCGGCGCTTTAAGTATCCATCTTTCGAATGGCTTGTAATTTAATGGCCGATCGTGCCGCGGCTACCCGACCCCTTAAACGGTTATAACTCGATGTGTAAACCGCTGTAAATCGTGCGCGGGATACTTTGAATACCGGCAGGGTCTTTGGCGAGAAGCGGGAATGATCGCGAATAAGGGAGTGCTTTCGACTTTTATACCGATTTTACAAGCGTGCTCGATCCGTAGCCCCCTCGATTGCTAAATACTGCGAATTCCGCGTAACCTCGGAAGTTTACCCGGTGAACCGAGATGGAACTGCTTTTGGAGAGTTCGGTTGCAGTGTTGCGATATTTATGCCCCCGATTTTTGTAATAAGATTGCGTTCACAGTAGAGGAAATTGAAATCCACTATTGCGACCAACGATTAATCGTGTTGGGGTGATTAAAATGCAACGCAGTGTATTGCAAGAAGTGTTGCTCGGCACGCAAGTCACTAATACCAAAGCGATGGATGACTCCCCTTTTCTAGCGCACACGAGCCAAGCACTTGTTCGACATGGTGTTACAGAGACGTTAAATTCGCATCGCGAAATGCTATATGTGAATTACAAAAATTAATTGGAAGTAATTTGCGGGGAATTGAATTTATTTCACGTTCCGTGAACGAAGATGTCTGTAAGATAAAATTACGATTACTTGGGCACTGGTTTCCTTACCCTAATTAGACCCGGGTGTTGCTCAAGGTGAACCGAGGGATAACGGGTCGAAGGAGATCGGAACGTGGAGCAGTCACAGCAAGAGACCGGTGGCCAATTAACGCGGCTGCGTGAATCAAATTTGATACAGATAAGAGCAGGCAACAACCTTCTCTGTACGCGTTCCTTAAAAAGGCACACTGCTTCTTTGCGTCGTCCTTGCTCCACCCGGTGAATTTATTAGATCGGCATGAATCCTCCGCGCAACCACCTACTACATCAATCGATCCAAGGGATGTCGTAATTGGGACAATTGCCGCGAAGGATACCACCACCAGATGAAAATAGACCTCGAGCAGCGCGAGCCATCGTCCATGCAAATGGCCAGCGATTGGGCGCGGTTTATTCAATGAACCGGGCCCATAAATCTGACTTTAAAAAAGAAACCGTATAAATACGAATTTAGAACGTCGCGCCCGCTGCCCATTCAATTAGCAACGATTTTCGAGACTCCTCGCCACGTTTGCGTGCACAGTATATGCAAATTCATAGTCACCGGCAATAAATAACGCGATCGTAATCACTGTCGAGAGTCCGGCGCTGACATCGACCCGTTAATTAATTTTGCGATTGTCGATAACGAGAGACACGTATTTGCCCGAAGACCGGAAGTACAGTCGGTAGATTGCCCTCCACCAGGACTCTGTTGACCCGTCGCGAAAGTGGCAGGTAAAATGACGCTCCAGAAACGTTTATCCACCTACCTGACTCCACTGTTCGAGCTAATTACGATCGTTATGAGGTCAATAAGTGCCTCGTAAGGAGCGATCATTTGCGTGCCGAGGCCTCAATAGATGTTTTCGTTGGCCACTCGCTTCAACCTTCGTCTTCTATTCTATACCTATAAGTAGGTACTCATTCATAGAGACTTTAAGAGGACGCTAATTAAATATTTTGAAATATGGCCCTCAATCCTGGAATCAGGAATATGCTGGTGTAATATAGTTGTCCAGGGTGGCTTTTTTTGTATTTACCTCTCTCATATTCATTGGCGTAAAGCGAGGGAAAAATAGTAAATACCTACATAGGTAGGTACTCTTGTGCGAATGGGTCCTCAAAGGATAATATCCTTTCCCCGATGACAGACGTACAGTCAGCATTCCGAATTGGTGTCAGATAAAGGATAAGTGCGGGTAATTGAAGTAAATCAACCGTTCCCATCCGCGTGTCACGGTTCCAGCGTTCGAAACGATAAAACGATCGACTGCATATCCACGAGGAACGGAATGACGGCTGCAGCCGCGCCGGGAAAAATGGCTCGCATAGAAATTTTATCGCCGCTTTCCAGCCGGCGCTACGCGATATTGCGCCACTCGAAAGTCGCTAGAATGATGTCATAACGGTCATTCGCGATAGTAGAAGCACAGGAATTCAGCGTGACGCGTAATTTCCCACGGAAACGTAATGCGCGCGGTGTTTGCCGTGCAAGTTTAAGTCGAGGCGCGACGTGTCGATGAATAGTCAGCGACTAATAGTTCTCAGCGACTCTCGCAGCTTTCCAGGGGGATCCTTTCGTCATGAACTTTCGCGTTCCGTACTTTTACGAGGTCTAATTGGCCCGGTGGCGCGAAAATGAATTTCACCGAGCGTTTAACGGAAAAAAGGAGAGAGAGAGTTAATTGGCTCGCGCCGAAGAAAATTGGGGAGCACGTGGAACGAAGCGTCGAGCAAACCACTGAAAGGAATTCTCGATGTTTGGACTTCTTTTGGAAAGTTTGTGGCTGGTTCTTTAAAAGTTATGGGGGTCGTTACGGTTCATAGAATCCAGGTGACTGCGAGGACATAAGGTGCCCTTTTTATTCCACCTACTCTTATTTCCATCTTCGAGACGAGGGAAATGAGCTGTCAAACTTTGACCACCCATTCCTGGGGTACCCTTAAACGGCATAGTTTGTTATCAGGGCCGGGTTAAGAATTTTGGGGCCCGGGGCTATCAAACCTTCGAGGGTCCCATTGGTTGAAAAAGGCGCGGGGGAGGCTGTGTACAAAAATTTGTAATAAAACACAATAAAATACGTAAATCTTCAAAAATTGAAATTTAATAATAAAATTTAATCATGACGAAAAATAATGATTTTGAGATAAATAATATTAAAAGACAAACATCGAAAAAATATTTTAAAATAAACTTTTAGTGCGATTTTTAATTATTTCGAAAGGGAAGCAGGAAAGAAAATCTCATTCATTTATTTTTTTAAATAAATGGAAAGCTTGGAACGGGGCCCTCTTGCAGTCCCTTCCTCCCTGGACCCCCCTTAATATAACCTTGGTCGTTATATCCATCTTCTCACCCATCTATCGGAATTACATAAGAGGGAAGGACGCTTCCATCGTCCATAATTCGCAGTGGCGGTCCATACGTTAGTGGATTGCATTCCCACGTGCCCTCGCGCCAGGCAGAGCAGAAATTGAGCGGTATTGTAAACGCGAGTGGCAATTCGCCGGATGATTTATCGCATCCAGAGGGACGTTGGGGGGTGACGCGCTCGATTCCGCGAATCGAGAGCCAGCCGGGCAGGGTGGTGTATACGCCGGTTTCAAGTAGGAGCGTCGTAAAACCGTGTTCGGCGTCGGTCTATCGGTTAACCGCATTTCCCATTTGAGAAACGTGCGAGTCAGGCGGAGCGCCACGACGCCCGGCGTCGTAAATAACCTTCCAACAATTAGCACACGCGACAAGGGGCCGTCTAGCCGGAGTGGCAAGGAGTGGCAGCAGCCCCTCGTTGGATCGTGGCTGGAATATATAGGATTCCCGCAATAACGAGGATTATGCCCAGTTTTCACGATGGCCTCCGCGGCAACGAGCCTCAGGTCTCACTTCGTCAACCAGCCATCTTCGTCTAGCCACTCCACTCCCTTCGCACCCTCCACGGGACACACCCTCCCTTTAACGCGACATGGGCAGTTTTGCGAACGGAATAAGGTATGTGTGGCCCCGTTAGCCGACATGTGAGATTATAATCGGCTAGAAAGAAGTAGGTTTGTTTGCGATAGGTACTTACATGGGCAGGATTAGCGTGAACTGTGGAGACCATTGCCCCTTCTGGTTTACTATGGGGTTGTACCTTAAGGGGGAACACTATTGTGACGGCCGGAGAAGTTAGCCATTTTTAAGAATTTTTCCACAAATAATTTACAATTTTCATAGAAATTTGTTATCACCTACCTTTAGTACAATGTCTTAAGAAACTATACAAATAATAATGGAGGCTCGGAGATCATTGTCTGACCTTGCTATCATTTTCAACTTACTTAACGGTTTAATTGATTCTCCGGATCTTCTAGCTCTTTTAAAATTCCGTGTGCCATACTCGGCACTAAGATCGTCGCAGCTTTTCTTTTTACCATCCCATAGCACCGCGTTCGGGATGCACGGTACCCTAAACAGAATGTGTGGGCTAGCAAACGTTTATAATAATCGGGTTGATTTCTTTTGCGGCACTCTAGATACTTTTAAAAATCACCTGCGAGGTCTGATGCGAGAAAATTCTGTTCTCTATGGCCTATAACGTAGTGTTGCTTTGCGTCCGCTTTTTGTCCGCTTGATCTTTCGCTACTCCTAGTTTTTAGTTTTTAGTTTTTAGTTTTTTGTTTAACCTCTGCGTCTTTTTCCGTCCCCTCTTTCTCTTTCTCTTTCTCCTTCCATCTCTTTCTCCTTCTCTTTCTCTTTTCTCCTTCCCTTTTCTTTTCTCTCTCTCTTCCTCGGCTCTGTTGCCTGCTATACCTTCTTCTGTGGAATATTGTATTACGCTTTCTTTCTTTAGTTTCTGCTTTCTTTAAGTTAAGTTTAAAGTTTAAGTTTTTATTTTTAGTCTATTTGTACTCCTCTTTTGTAAACTAAAGGGCGTTATGCCCGTGAATCGTAATAATAATAATAATAATAATAATAATAATAATAATAAATAGCAAAACATGCATAAATTTTAATATATCAATTAATCTTCTAGACTCCCTCCCCCCACTTACTGGTCGAATGTGTATTTTTTTTTATAAACAACGAATAACTCTAAAATTGTTCGCTGTTCCGTCTCCTGTATTTCAACGCAACAAATCGTAGATACCTATAACGGGACTTCTCTTAACACCGGACGGCACCTAATACCGGACATTAGCTATAGCTGTGATATTTGAAACGCTACCGAGCCGTTATTCCGCGTAAACCGTGGAGGATATAGAAAAACCAACAATTAGGTTTCGCCACGTTGCAGTCGCGTGTGCACAGCTAAGTAAGGAGATTCATTTAATATCATTTTTATCTTCTTACTTGAGAAAAACCTTAAGCGTCCGGCACTAGGGGAACTCCCCCTGTTTGTAAGAAAGGGCAAAGAGAAAGAGTACACATGTAACACATGTATAACGAAACTATTGCCCAGATAGTCACGGTGTCCGGGCATCGTCCTGCCGCATAAGGACGGCGCGGCGCAAGGATCGAAGGCGGAGGTGTACAAGGAGGAAGGGCGACGGGAGGGCGTAAAGCTCGAAGCGAAAACCCTCGGCGAGCATTAACGGGAATATACGCACGCCGGTTTCCAATCTTTATCAAAGGATACTGCGATCGTACTATCCGACATGAATCCCCTGCAATATAAACACCGAGTCGAGTGCTGGTTCCGATGCCCGTTCCGTGGCTCGGCCAGAGGGAATAGTTCCTATTTATGCTCCCCCGTTATTATTATTATCCCGCAGTTATCGTAAGTAAGTTTATTGGCTTAAAATTGACCGTGCGTGTAATGTACTCGTACGTTACTCGATAGGGAGTAATACAGAGTACACACACATATACCGCGGCCCTAGGTTCCTTCAACCCTCGTCCGCGTTCCTCGCGAAATCCGAACAACTCGCCGCGAGATAACGCGTTCAATTACCGCACGAGAGGAAACGAGCGCGTTATCGCCGGGATTAATAACCGAGATACCATTACAGCGCCGCCTTTTCCCTCCTCTGCGAGTCGAAGGGAAAATCTTTGTTTCTCGAAACTCGAAATACGTCGAGGGAGTTTCTACGACCCTTCGACTGCTAATTCTTTTTTGTGACCTGCGATTCCGCGGACTCGCTCGCTTGTATTTAGAACGCGTCCTCGATTCGTGTTTCGTCTTTGCACCGAGCGAGATCTCGCCGGGGGATCGAGCCATCCGGAAGCAGTTCCTGAATGAACGTCTTTCACACCGCGTGTAAAAAGTCACGCGTTCGGGGAAGAGCGAACAGAGGCCTGCGTTTATGGCCGACTGAAATAGCCGTATAGGCCGTTAAGTGACGTCATTTAATGAACCGCGTATTAATGCAGTATTTATAACAGTTCCGGACTCGTAAAATCTCCCGAGGCCGATTCCATAAATACACGGACCAGTTCAGATGCTTCCCACAGACGATTCCACGCTCGATTTCGCTCTTGCCCTTGATTCGCTAGATACAGCATATCGTTTCACGATCCATCGCGCTATTATCGGCCCTGAAATCAACTCATTTCGCTTGAAATAAAAACGTCCCCCAGGAAAAGGTCCGTCTACTCGTTCTACTCGCTGCGATCGGGCGAGCAACGAACGCACCGAGGGTTCACTAAAAACCGGAGAAAACGTCCCGATGAAGGCGTTCATTCCCACTCCCCGTTCAAAATATCGTTTAATCGGCCCTCCAAGTTGGACGCGTAATTACGCTCGCCCCGTGGACGAAGAGAAGGCTCCTCCTTGTGAAGATGGCGAGGGAGGAAGTGGGAAGGGGAGAAAGCATAAAAGGAGCATCGACGGGGCACCGCGTAGAATCACGAAAGTTCGCAAACTCGTACTCGAACGGCCGTTCGAGCGCTCGAAAAGGAAGCGTAAAGGGGACGGGGGGCGCGAAGGTGGACCACGAAGAGGTGGGCGAAGAAGAAGGAGACCAAGAAGAAGACGAAGAAGTAACGTAGGGGGAGGGTTCGCGAGAGGATGGCGGCGGCGAGGAAAGAGGGGTGCAAAACTTTCGATCGTAAAGCGAATGGAGGCAAAAAAGGAAAATTACATTAAGAAACTCGAGCGTAGTCGGCGCGATGGTACTCTGCTCACTCGGCTGCTGGTATGCAGCGTGCTGGGGCCGTCCAGCGAGCCTGCTCTCTGCGCCTCTCTTCCTCTTCCCGCGCTGTCCTCTTTCGACTAATGCTCCCTCGCTGCGAGTAACTGCGGTAATGGCGAGAGGTGTCAGGAAACAGCCGCGGCTCTCCAACGCTGAGAGGAACATCCCGTGGAATCGCCCGGAGAAAAATTGATATCTGACTTCCAGCTCGACGAATCGATGCTGATATCATCTTTGCTGGCTTTTAAAAGCTCAACGACGAATATTTAGAATTTAAAGTGAAATATGTGGAATCCTAGCTTTTTTAACTACGAAAAAAACGCGAGGCTGTCGCGATGGGGTAGGCGCGAAATTAAACGGAAGAAGGGACCCAGCCGAGGGGATGAAAATAGCGGAAGAGAGTGCTCGGTGAAGGTGGAATACAGAACGGCGCTCGTTCCACGTCGAAAGTGTCAGTCAAATTCGAGTTAGACGATGCACAGCCGGGGGTAGCGCGATAACGAAGAAGGGGGGCGATTTGAATAAGGAATAAGCCGTATTGCCTCTCGGTTCCAAGTTTTAATCATATTTCGCGACGATCTGGTGTTCCTCCCGGCGGTGCCGTTCCACGGCCACTTTCAATTACCCGCGCCACTCGAACGCCACGTCGCGGCTGATATCGGGATCCATAAATACCGCCTGAAAGCCCGGCGACATCTATAGAATTTGCATTTGCAACCGGGGTCGTCTACAAATTTCCGCAATCGCGACAAGTTGCGCGCATCGAAAGCCAATTAAGCTTCTAGCTGCGTTTCCGCGCCGTTATTTACCGCGCGGTGGAGCGTCAGAAACGCTGCGAGAGACACAACGCAAGCACATAACGCAGATGGACCAATCTGAAGTCAAAATCAACGAAACGAAGCAACGTCTCGGGACGTGTTATCGGGCGCGTTCGGCGAGCTTATCGCGCGAGCGGACGTTCGGTTAAAGAAAAGGAAAAGCGGCGGTCTTCACTTCGCGCGACCACTTAAACATCCAGCGAGAGACAGAGGGGGAGGCGGGGAGAGAATTTACGTATCGAGGAGCAGCGGCGGGGAACGAGGAACAGAGAGGTAGGGGGAGAGCGAGAGAGGCAGGATGGTCTGCATATAAAGTGGACACGAAATGAAGCGGGTTACGTTGGTCGGGTAGGCGAGGGAGCATGTGTCGGTGTGCCTCTCCGCCAAGAGTTTGCCTCGCCTTTTTGCTCGTTCTACGTTTCGTTTACATAGGATCCACGTGCAAGCGGGCGTGCAAATGCGAATATACGCTACGAGAAACGCGTACGCACACGCGCGAGCGGAAAGGGCGAGGAACCAGGAGCTCTGCTCTAGGTGGCCCGCTGGATAGGGTGAAGGGATGGCGCGGGTGGCGGAGGTGGTGATGGTGGCGGTGGAAGAGAAAGGGAGAAGGTCGAGGCTTGGTTAAAAGCGCGCAGGGTGCTCGCAATGGCCGACGATTTTCAACTTTTGCTATCGCCTAGCCGAGAATGGAAAATGGAGAATCCCGACGCCGCGCCGGGATACATAGACGCGCCCGTACACATGCACGCCTGGGGGCTGAACTCATTTACTTTGAAAGTTTCTCGAGAGCCTCCCGGCACTCTTTCCACCCGCGTTTACTGTTTTCTCTATCTCCTTTTCATCCCCGGCGCGGCCGTTACCGCCGACGAGATCGCGAGCGCGCCCCAACGAGATCGACCGCGAGGAACGCCTGCGAACGCAGCGCGCTGAGGATGCCCCTCGCGATCATCGATGGAGATTCCGTGGATTTCGCGCGGACGAGGATTAAACGCGATGGGGCGTGAACCATTAGCCGGCCCGACGAGTCCAGGTCGCTTTTAATGAATTTATCTGCTACTCCGGCTTGTCTCTAGTCATCGTTAAATGCAATATTTAGGTAAACTTGGCGTACGATCTTTCCTTTTTCTCGATGCTAGCGGAGATCGACTTAGTTGGGAGAAGGAAGCGTAGGTATTTTAACGAAGAACTGTGGCGGATTTTTAATCCCCAGGTAGGATGCAGTACCTAATTACCTATAATAATGTGTAGATGTTACGCGTCAAATGAGATAAGATATTAGCGATAAGTAAGTCGTCAGAGTATAGGGATGCGTTCTAATTAGGGCTGGGATTATTCGAATAATATAATATTCGAATATTTTACAAGTATTAGAATGCTACGAATAAACTTCGAATATTTGAGTATTCGAGTGTTATTATTCAAATACTGATGTATTCGAATACTATTCGAATACTTGTATATTCGAATTATATTCGCCAAATAATTGAGCAACTGAAGTATTCAAATATTCGAATACCGAAAAATTCGACACATAGTCCCAGCCCAAGTTCTGATGAACTTACAGAGTTTCTCTATTTCGTAATCGCACAGGCGTTTTTTTTATACTTATTATTTTACGTTTTAGTGTCCAAGTTGTATTTGTGGTTATATGCTGATTTTGTGTCGATTTAATTGATTTGATTTATTATTGGCTGATTTCTAGTCGCTTGGATTTGTGGTTATGGGTTCAATTTATTGATGACTGGGTAATTTTTTACTCCCCTCGGTTTTTTTTTCATAATTTTGTATTGCCAACTACGTAGGTACGCCTGCAAAGTTTTAAGTCTATTGGATAGTTGGATGTTGGGTTAAAATTGAGTTTCGAGATTTGAACAGAGGATCCAAGCTGAATAAAATCGTTTAAAAATGGTCCAATATATGCAACTCTTCTCTTTGTTTCTCCTACAATTTCGATTGTAGCTAGTCAAGATCACCGTGGTCTTCCCAGTTAATTCATATTTTGGGTGCATAGCGAAAGTTTAAATAGCCTTTTGACAGCCCTTCCGCCCTTTCCCGCAGGAAAGCCGACAAGAAAGAGGAAAGCACGTGTCGCGCGGTCGCGCAGCCGGCGAAACATCAGCGGTAGCACCGGAAACTTTTGTTCGCAGCTGCGACGGAATGTTCTTAAACTTCACGGCGCCCTCCGTCGTTCTTTTCCCGAAATGAATTTTCTACCAGCCGGAAGAGTTTCTCGCGCCCCAACCATCCAGCGCGACTTTAATCTCGCATAAAGGCACGACCTACGACCGGCAACTTTATTTTATAAGAACGTTTCGCGCGAGCTTTGTCCCATAGCAAGGTCCCTGCTTCCATTTTCAAAATTCCTTGAGAACGCTGGCGAGTTGAGATAGAGAAAGGGTGAAGGGACAGCCACGTGTTTTCAGATTTAAGTTCCCAAGAAGTCCACGCCTGAGAATGATGTCAAACGTCTTCCAAGGGCAAACGAGAACCAGAGATTAACTTCTAACCTTGAGGAGGATTTTATACCCTCATCGAAGAATAATGAGATGTGCTTAAAACATGGTGAAGCCCTCCCTGAAGCAAACCCAAGAATTCATTACCGAAGGAGAGGATTTCGCAGAGTTGGGCATTAACTAAATAAAAAATTATTTCAACAACCGATCAAATAAAAATTACTTCAACTTTAGATGATTTGACGAATAAATTTAATTTTAACTAAGTTAACTCCGGTCAACTCTATTCGACACACGACGAATAATTGTTTTAACTTTTATTCGTTATTCGAAATTTTATTTAAATAAACATTTTGCCCATCTCGGGGCTTCCGTAAAGGAAGATAGGTAGCTGGTAGTAAATCACAACAGGCGGATTACCGCGTATTCCCAGGACCGTTGTGCGTGCCGCGTCGAATCCCGGTCAGTAAAAGTCATCGTAAAAATATAATCGCGCTAATGATAAGCAAATGGAATACAAGACGCGGGAGCGTCGTGAGCGGGGAACAGCTAACGATCGTCAAAACTTAGGAAGCCCGCTCGTAAATCCGTCTATGACGTTTATAGACGGACACCTCTCGCGGCGGAAATTCTCGCTAGAACAGGAGGATCACAACGAACGGACCGTTAATTTGACGCACTGCTGCGCGCAACGTCGCGTGTGATTTAAACGGCGGGCTGTAATCGTTGCGGAAATGTTCGCCGGGACGTTAGTTCGCGGAGATTCTGACGGCAGCTTGTCGATTAAATTTCACTTGTCGCGATCCAACTGCGTGAGCTGTTTGTCAAACGAGGTAGGATCTAATTGTAAATAAAATGTCGTTAACAACGGTTCCCTTTTCTTATACTTGATTTACGCGGTGTTAACGCCGCGTTTTACCGTTATCCGCGCTATTCAATATTTTTAGAGGGACCTTTAAATTTTTATCGCTGAAGGTAAACGACACGGGACATTTCATTGTGAAATAGGAGTTTGTATAAACGATACATTTTAAAAGAAACAGTCTCTGTTGAATGATGTCCCACTGTGGCAAAGTATAAACGGCGGGCTGCGCCGATTTATTGACACGCGATAGAAATATCGCGAAGTGTAATAGAAATAATGGAAATACGGTTGGATGTACGACCTCGTTAACGTTCAAATCGCCTTTGAATTTCGCAAACGTACGGCGTACCTACAACACGGAATTGCGATGGGGACGATATCGAAACCCATTCACGTATGGGTTCTCTCACGGGATCCCGGGCTTTCCATCAGTCCCACGCGAAGTACGATGCAAATCGTAGGACGAACGTTGCAAGGAAGATGATACAAACTGGCCGTAAAAATTCCTATCGCACTTGGGACATAATGGAGGGGTTGTATCCGCGGCGAATCGATTTCCCTCCGGAGGATTGAATTCGCAAAAAAATCCGCAAAAAAATCCGCAAAACTCTCGAGATCGTGGAAATCTGTCGGAGCGTCGACAGGGGGGAGGGAAAAGAGGTTAAGGAGAGGGGAAGGGGAAAAGGGACCGTGAGCTTCAATGTCACGTTGCTTAAACGCTTGATTGCCATGGAGCGTACCGCGCGTCATCGATCTTCGCGAAGACACGGATCGATCAAACGTGCTGCCAATGGCCGTGAAAGGACGACGCGCGCCACGAATTCCTAAACAAGCCCGTCGACTTTGGTTTTCCACGTTCACGCGGTCGCGGATTAATTAGCAAACCAAATCATTCCTAATGTAGTCGGCAACTGTAGCTGACGAGAGTTTGAGTCTCACAGCTCTAACGAGCTCGGGGCGTAAATCATCGCGCTTCTTCATCGATCTGCTTCTTGAAAATCTGCGGAGCCGGATTTGAACATTTGGCGCATGTAGGGTGGTCAGCGGATACCGCCGTTAATATTTAAATATAAAAGAGTTGAGACAATTTCTAAATTAACCCTTCCTTGACACTCAGGGTGGGAACCACCCATAAGCTGATTTTGACACTCTGTGCCTTCTATATGCAAAATAAATACCTTGTTTTCGAAAGACGACATACAAAAATTTGTTTTCCAAAATATTATATCTGAACAATAACTCTGTACATTTTTAGTTCGTAATATTAAAATTTGCAAAAGTTACAATTTTTTTAAGATTTTCTTCGTGTTTTCTCGACATATGGTAATCTAGAAGTTCTTTACAAAAACTGTGATACAATTTTAATAAAAAAAACTATTAAAATACATTCTAGATACCTTGAAATTGCCCCACGATTTTTTTCATAATGATTGGATTCTTTTGATGAGAATGGCAGTCGTTCACAAATTATTCTGGGTGTGAGCCACCCAGGTGTGTCAAATCGATCGAAAAGGGAGGTGTGTCAACGAAGGGTTAATATAATATGGCAACTCACGTATGAGTCATTGTTAATTCGCTACATGAAAAACATGTGAATTGGTTTTAAAGTTGGCTCAAGAGTCTAGGTTTAAAATTTCCAATTTCTTTCGCTCAAAATTTGCAGCTCCCCAAAATTTGGCGCCTCTGAGAATTTGCCTCTTCCCCAAATTTGATGCTCCCCCCAATTTCCCACCCCACAAAAATTTGCCCTTCTCCAAAATTTGACATTTCCCAATATTTGCTGTTCCCAAAATTTGATGGTCCTCAAAAGTTTCCACTCCCCAAAATTTGCTGCTTCCAAAAATTAATTGCTCCCCAAAATATGGCGCCTCCCAAAATTTGCTGCTTCCCAAAATTTGTTGCTCCCCCAAATTTCCCGCAAAATTCCACTCACCGAAATTTGAATGCTCCCCCAAATTTGCCGCTTTCCAAATTTTGCCGTTCCCCAATATTTGCCACTCCCCAAAATTTGATGCTCCCCAAAATTTTTCCGCTCCTCAAAATTTGGCGCTATTCAAAATTTGATGCTCTCCCAAAATGTGTCGCCCCCTAAAATTGTCCACCCTAAGTATGCTGCAGCTTATTTATCCTGTACTCAACCAAATCCGCCCCTGGAAATCTAAGGATGTACCTACTCCAAATTACTTCTTAATACCAACAGGTATAATATCTAAGCTCCTACTTAAGTACCTAATGCAGCCGAATTCAAGAAGCTTCTTTAAATAAGGAAAGGAAACTGATATCCCTTGGTGTGTTGGAAAGTTCCAAAGCCACTAGAGCCGGAAACGGGCGAAAGGAAAGCCGGAAGAGTGGCCGTGGAAATTCGGCTGCCGATAGCGCCCGAGGAAACAGCGCTGGAACGAGGTATACACACCCTATCGGCGGAGGAGAATCTGCGTTCGCCGGCGAGTGCTCGCGCGGGATTGCGGATCTCTTAGCCATCAGATTGCCATGAACTAATTTAGCCTCTATCCAATCTCACTGCTCGTGCATTCCGCGCCGTTTTTAGATTTAACCCGGCCAAATATGCAAATTGCCGTGGAGCGTAGCCGGGGCTCGGAGGAATCCTCCAGGAGAATGGGCGATTCGGTTGGCTCGCGGTGGAAAGGGAGGTATAATCCTCGCCCATGGGAGATTGTGGGCGGCCAAAATGAAAGAGCAAAAAGGACGTCGTTGGGACGTTGCTGAACGAAAACGAGAAGGACGGACGTAGGGCAGAGGAAGAGAGAGAGAGAAAGAGAGAGAGAGAGCTGGACAAGGAGGCGCAGAGGGAGCGATGATCGTGTGAATGCACGGCACACGTGCGTAACGGTGTCCCTGTCGGTGATGATCGATAATATAGACCGAGAAAAGTCCAGGAAAATGAGAAATTGTGGCCGTTTGGCGAACCTGGATCAACGCCGACACTCTTGCGACCCCATCGCGTCAGACAGCCGAAGGGGGACGTTCCAATTTCTTTATTGCACCGGATCTACGCATCGACTTGGTCCTTTATTTCTTCGACGGGTAGGGTCTGTCGGTTCGATCGCTCGGATAACGAGGGATTTAGGAGCAAAACGGCTCGAACATGCTTGCAAAGACGGAAGGTTATCTCACGGCGCGGCTTTAATCCTTGAATAGCTCTAGAATAATTAATTAACGGCAGGATATCGAACCATCCGCAGTTATCAAACGACACCGCGGTGAAACTAATCAGCTTTACCGCCGAGGATCTGGAGTTTCTGCAAAAAAAACGTCGGAACGTGGAACACGAGCTAGGAAGTTCGCTCGAAACCGCTCTTTTGATGTTCTCGCGGGGAGCGCGGCTGAACTTTCGACCCACAAACGCCTGCCACGCTGATTTACGCGTAACTTACGGTTTGTCGAGTGAAATCTCGCCGCGAGGCCAGCTTTCGAGAAAGCCTGCCTCGTCTCCTCGGCCCTGTTGAAAACAACGTCCCCTGGGATTAATAAAGCAACCTTTATGGGCCATAAAAATCGCTGCGAATACGTAACACCGTGAGATATTCTCGCGAGACATCTGCTGCACGCTGACAGCCCTAATATCTACGCAAAGATCTCGTGTGTTTCTCGGACGTGTTTGACTTCCGACCTTCTGAGCTTCTTTGCTTTGATATCTACTAAAACGTAGCTGTCTTTTATTTATTTATTTGTCTCTGTTGCTGGTACTCTCTATCTTCTCACTTCTTCTAAAGTTATTTACATTCTCACAAAATGGGTGGTGAATTTCAAGTGAACAGCCGAATGCGGGAAACTTGTGTTCGATTAAGGTGAACAAAGGGATGAACGAGTTAACGATCACGGCGACTATCCTCGGCGCAAATTGCGCGTCCATAGAGATAAGAAGACCGCGCCGTTGCAGAATTCGAACCGATAAACCCAGCGGAGATCCGGCCGTGTGAAGTTCGAAATGGGGGAAGAGGAAAGTCAGCGACACTCTTCAGAAAATACGCGTTACGGTACCTATTTAATAATCGCGTATGCTGGCTGAAGGCATGATGGCGGAACAAGGCGGGGCCCTCCGCGAATATTTCTGTCCGCGGAGGTAACTTAAGAGAGGGTAAGAGGGAACGAGAGGCCTGGGAAGGGAAAGGAGCGAGGCAGAGAAGCCCGACCAGTGAAAGGGAGAAGAGAGCCCAGAAAAAGCCGCGGGGAGAAGACAGAGAGGGATTCAGGGCCAAGAGAAGGGAAGGAGCGAAGAGGAACAGAGGGTGATCTGACTCGCGCGATCGTTCCTCGATTCAACCAGAAAGAGGAGCCCTGACGTCCCAATTTCGACTCGTCCTCTTCTCCTCTTCTTCCTGCTTTAATTAAAATCAGTGGTTCACGATCGGGCGCCGCGCGCTGCCTTTTCAAAGCGGGGCGCGCGTTTGTCGCCAGCGAGTCGTCTTTATCCGCGCGCGGATTCCCAGTGCTTTTATTTCACTTCGCTCGTTTCGCGTTCTCCGTCCCCCCGTCAGGTGTCAGCAGACGTTGCCTCGGATGCTCCGTGAATTTAGTAAACGTCACGTTCGCAAAGTAGATACCTTATACTCGCTGGAGAACGCGAGGCGTTCGAATCCGTGAACAGAGGCACCGAACACGAGGGCGTCGATCGATAAGGGTGCTACGAAACTTGCCGCGACTTATCTACACTGTCTTAATTAAACAAAGCAATTTACAATCTTACCCCTTGCAGTAGCTAAGCAAGTGAAAGGAACGGCGCAAAGAACATTCCCCGCGAAAGAAGCAGAAGAAACACGCAACACTGGTGACGTTACGCTAAAGTTGCTAACATATTAGCAAATGCGATTACAGCTGGCGATCGGCATCAGGCGGTTGCTGTTAATACCGAGTTTTATCCGTTACTTAATTACTGGCAGCGACCAGACACCGAGGAATCCGGAAAGGAACAGGTTACCCCCGACCGGGGGCAAAAAAGTATCGAACCCCCGGACGCTGCTAATAAACTCGAAGCATCCCGACTCGCGGCTGGACTTCTTAATCTGCCGTTTAACGTCTACGCCCTTTAATCGGCCATCGTATAGTACCGATATTACCGCGATATTGCCGGTGTTTTGGATGCCGCGGGGATAAAACTGTCTCGGAAGCCTGTTCGAGGGGTTGCGACGCTGTTAGATGCCCGACGCGGGGTTTTTGGCTTCGTTCTGCTCCAACTGTGCTTATCGCGAACTTGACTGGCTGGTCAGGACCTCCTCCCAGGCTGCGAATGGCGTCACAACCGACCCCCACTTATGCTTGGGCGTCTTTCAGCTCCTGGAGTCGCTGTGCAGCAAGCTTCGTGGGTACCAGTCGCGCTTATCTGCCTTTCTCTTCCGCTTCTCTGCTCACTTTCTCGCTCTAACCTCCGCAGATATTCGTTGTTTGTTGGTAGTAATCGACGCTGATCGCAGTAAGTGATCGTTAGCCGAGGATCTGCAGCTTTAGGCGGACTCTGAACTACCGATTCATTATGTGACGGCACACGTTAGTGTATAAACAGGCTGTTCATCTATTTCAGCACCGATCGTGTCCATCGCAGAAGCGAGTTTGGTGGACAGACGGGAAATTCCAGTTTTCTGTACAGGGTGTTAAAAAAGTTGTGGTCACTGCTTTCAGGGGTGAATCTACACCTCTCTGTCGGTGGAGATGGGTAAAACAAAACCTTGCTGCTAAATATATTTTAATACGAAATATTAATGTTAACTGTTTTTCTTTATATCAACATATTCTGCTCGCTGAAAGTAAGAAAAGACTAGGGTAAAGACACCAGTAGTCGACCATGTATCAGTAGTCGACCACTTTCAGAAAAACATGAAAAATAAGGTTTTTAGAAGTGACGATCTTTTGAACACAGTGCAGTTCTCTAACCGCACTCTAACTGCGCTCTGTTCAAAAGATCGTCACTTCTAAAAACCTTATTTTTAAATACATGAAAAACATGAAAAATAAGATTTTTAGAAGTGACGATCTTTTGAACAGAGTGCAGTTAGAGTGCAGTTAGAGAACTGCACTTTGTTCAAAAGATTGTCACTTCTAAAAACCTTATTTTTCATGTTTTTCTGAGAGTGGTCGACTACTGATACATGGTCGACTACTGGTGTCTTCACCCTATAAAGAATATATGTTGATGTGAAAAAAGAAAAGTAACATTAATTTTCAATATTATAAAATATTTTGCTGAGGTGTAGATTCACCTCTGAAACCAGTGAACATCGCGTTTTTAACAGCCTGTACAGCGCGTCTGGTGGCGCAGATGTCAATCTACTTATGTCTCCGTTTCCCCAGCATTGTTTACGCTTTCTATCGCTCGAGCAAACAACGGGGCGAAGTGAAGAGACCAGAGATAGAGTGGCCAAACGGTCCAGCGGATCCACCCCCCAATGGCCATGACCGGCCAGTTAATTTCGCTTGGAGCACAGTCGATTTGAGCTAGAGAAATCGTCGCCGCGTAGGCGGGCAATGCAGTTGCGCGGTCGTTAGCGATAAGTTCCCTGCAGCCCGTATCATTTGTCACCGGGAACAGACACCTGAACGACGCGAAATACCCCGTATAATTGCTGTCGAATCTCCGCGCAGCTGTTAATAATCCTGTTTCGCTGCCTATAAAGTTGGTCGCCGGGGGAAAAATGCGCGATTGCGAATGCTTAGCGGGCGTCACAGAAGTCCGCGGCTCCTTCTTGGCAAGCGCGTTTCGAAACGAGGCGCGTGTAAATTCCGTCGAAACGAGCCACCGTTTCCCTGCCCCCGTTCCGCCGCATCAGCTGCGCCCGCGACGATACCGACGGTCCATTGCGAAACAGAAGAACGGCAATTAGCGGGCGGCCGAGTTAATTCGCGCGCAAATCATACGTGTTAATTAAATACCGCGGTGGGTGCGCGTAATTCAGGAAGCCGTAACTTATGTTTCTTTAATCGTTTCGCCGTTAATCGAGCGTAAATCTCGACGGTCTCGGTATCTGGCCGGGGTTCATTAAACTGGATTTATGCGAGATAATCGGAGTGGACGGGAGAGGCTTAATTTTCGGGCAATTTATAATGTTACATTCTTCGGGGAAGTGGAATCGCTGTGACCGATCTGGCCCGCTTGTCCACGTGTCCTGTACCGATACTTATCCAAAGAGAAAAGGAGCGAGGATTGAAAGGACGGCGAACGTCCTCGATCCAGCCGTGGTGGAACGCGGTCGGCGATTCTAATTAGCAGGATTTTCCGAGTCGCAGAGCGTGCGATGCCCCACGATAATCTCTATCGGATCCACGGACATGCATTACTATCTATACGTCGTTACGTCGTTGCGTGGAGGGTCGAGGTGGGAGGGGGCGGTTGGAAGTCATAGAGAGAGCTGGTGGAAATAAAGACGAGGGTATAGGTGTCGGGGGATGGACCATTCGCCGTGGCCATCCTATGAAACCGAGTGCAGTCCAGGGTATAGTAGACATCCCCTACCACGGGCAAGTTTTATTGGAGATGGCCAGAGGGAAGAGCGAGCCAACGACAAAGGGACAGGTAGGGTGGAAGAAAGAGAGGGAAGAATGGGTGAGAGAGAGAGAGAGAGAGAGAGAGGGAAAGCGGCAAGTAGGGAAGAACGTGCAAAAGGAAGCGTGTGCGATCCGTGGGCCACGGCCCTTCAGGATCGACTACAGGGGGAAATAATACGGTGGATAGACGGTGGAATAGGCTTGAGCATTAAAGGATGTCCTCTCGACCGTTCGCGTAAAAATAACGCGAAGCCATTGGCCATGAGGACACTTCCGATGGAGCTTGGTCGTTCGACACGGTTCTTTGAGGAACTGGTAATGCAACGTGGATGGTATTCGTTATTAAATAGTGTAGGTAGATAATTTCCTTGTTTACGCAGTAGTAGGTATATAAATCCCTCGAGTTTTAACGCGATTCCACTTCGAGGAGAGAGTGGTACCTTCTAAATAACTCCCGAGGGGTAGAAGGATTGTTCCATTTACAGTTGTGCATCTCTAGAGATGCTGTACGTCCTTCTTTTTACTGTACCTAGAATGACCAGTCCAATGAATGAACACTTAAGCTGCATGTCTGGTAAAATTAGTATTCACAAATCGTTATTTAATCCCCTGAATGTTATTACTGTAAGCGAGCTGTTTCATCCCGGAACTCGATTCTAGCATTGTTTGATGGATATAACCTTCATTAAAAATCTGGTATAGGATTAAATGAAAAATAGGGCAAATGACCAGTGAGTGAACGTAAATTTCTAATGAATGAACAGGTTAATAAACAAAGGTTAGGTTTTCAATGTGTTTAGACGATTTTTGTGTAAATATTTTTTCATCCTCCAATTGCAATATTATTGATTTGATATCTACTTTACTGGTATTATAAGATCTTAATTGTGCACAGTCAAAATTTGGTTCCTGTGGTGAGTTAACCCTATTCACACTGGCAATGGAAGTGTTAAGAAAGAAAAAAACTAAAAAAGTTTTTTTAAAACAAGCTTTTGAATTGTTATCGGAACTACGTAGGTATGTATGCCCAATTTCAAGTCGATCAGACATGTGTTATTGGGCCAAAATTAGCTTACAAGATTTTATCCTCACAAACTAACGAACAAACTTACAAGTGAAGATAAATAAAAGCTTGTAAAGACTGGGTAAGTTGTTCATTCATGGGTAAAGTAAGAAATGTCCACGTTTGCCAGTGAACGAAAAGCCGTTCATTCATTGGTATTCACTGTTATCTTCCACCGAATGCATGAATACCTAACATAATTCTTAGAAATTCGTTATTCACACAATATTCTTCGTTAAAGGAATATCTAAACAATGTAATTATAAAAACAAATTTATCATAGAACCATTAAACGCATCTCAAAGTGCAAATCGTAGATTGCAAGTAACAAGACTTGCCTTGAACTTGTGGAACACCATGGGGACAACTGTTGAATAAAGAGGTTTAATACAAGTTATAGGTAAGAAGGAAAACGCTTTTGCGAAACATCTGTGGGTTTCCACTGTAAATTCCGATGTAGATAAATTTCAACCTGAAGGGAGCCTGATAGGGTTTAATTTTCTCGTATTAAATATGTAAGTAAAATTCATTCACTGGGAGGGTGTCCATTCACTGGCCAGGTCACCCTATACTATTACATTTTTAGACAGCAACTTAGTTTCACCGAATCCCGCAATGTCGACGCCATCGACTTCATTGTCCACCACGGAAAACGTATTCAGAGAATTCTCCGTTCACGGAGAAACCAGAAACTGCGGACCACACAGTCCCACAAGGAAAGCCAAAAACAGAAAACAAGACACTCAGTTTCGCGACAGAGAGTGGTACAGCGTGGCTTATCTAAACGCAGCAGCGATTCACACAGGCCGTAAATAACGCGCGCGTCTTTCCATGCTGGTATGCGCGCGTTTCCGTGGCTCGCGAGCGATCGTCGACGCTAGATCGCCGCGCAAGATTCCCCGTACATATCCTCCGTCGGTTCTATTCTCCCCCGTGGATCGAAACGACGTTGATCCACCGACGGATTGCATTACCGCGGGCAATAAGGAAGATAGCCGCGCGAGTCGTTCGGATCGATATCGGTATTCTCGCGGTCGAAACACGCGATATCGAGACACCAGCAGTGTCGAGGCTCTCTCTCTCGCTGTGCCGGCGCACGGATATAAAATGTGCAGTGAATTTTCAAATATTTCGCGTCGCGTCCCGGCCGTGGCCCACGCATGCGCGACCCAGGTAGAACCGGATACGTCCGAGGCGTCACGCGAAATAAGATATTATAATCTCGCGGGCGGCCATAAATATTATTGCGGTGACGCCAGCATTACCCTGTAGGAGCTGTAAAATCGTGGAACGTGTTACACGGGGAGAAAGAGTCGGTGGTGGTTTCGCTGGCTCGCTCGGCTTTCTTGCCTCTCCCGATTCCGTTGCAGCCGGTTGCCTGACCGCCTGGGCTGCTCGTCGGTCGTGTTGCTCGCCTCTTGGACCAGTTGCTCGACCTCTCCGCCTCGCCGCGGTCCGCTGCCAGAGTCCGTACCCTCCTCCTCCTCCTGTCTCCCTCCCGGCTCTTCCTTTTTTTCGTTACTCGATGTCTAAGGCAACGCATAAATATATCGTCCGCTCCAGTCCGCGGCGCTCGTACGACGGCTAATTAAAGGGAACTGCTTGTACGCTGGCTGACACCGCCTGGACATCGCTACATATCGTATTCCACGATATCGATGCACCGAAATAACCGTTATCGTTCCCTCTCTAAGTATCCCTCCGATCCCTCTCTTCTTCCTCCGCTTCTCTGTTGTCCAGCCACTGGTCGTAGGTGGACGCGGGCCATTGTACGCGCGTTTGTTCGCGGCGCGTTGCTTCTCTCGCGATTAATCCCTTTTACTTTGATCTCGATGCTTTGGACGGTGGCTGTGCGGAAATCGTTCAGGCATAGGCTGTAACCGTGGTAAGTGAACGCCCATGAGCGTTCACAGCATACGAGTTACTGATAGGTTGAAGGTTTTCAGGCTTGCTTCTTGTGATCTTTTCACGTTGAATTCCATATTTGTTGCGTCATTTTTACTTACGAGTTTTCACTTCTATGGGGAATATTTGTATCCCCTTTGGCAAGGTAATGAAGATCGTTGAGAGACTTTAAGCAAAGTCGGAGTGCAGGTTCATTAATTAAGAGAATAAGATTGCAGAGTACCGTGGGTGGTCTGTGTTCATCAAGGTGGGAGAGCGGGAGGAATTCTCCGTCTTTTCCCGCGTCGAATCGTTAGCTGGCCGAGTGGAGCGCCTGACCATTTTGTTTCGTTATTATTTGTGCACCAGGGAGAGCAAATTGGTTTGCTGGAAACGCGCAAAAATTCGAGACCAATGATCGTCGAGTTGCTTCCTGGTTGTTGTTCAAATGTTCCCCTTTTCCTAGAGCGGCTCAGCTTGACGTTCCTTAACTAATAGGAAGAGTGCTTCTTTGTTACCGGGAATTAGACGTCAGAGAGTCGCTGTAACTCATATTTTATAGCTTTCTGTTGGAAAATCCATTTAATCCTCGCAGTTACTCAAAAACAACTGGAGAGTATATTAAACACTACCAAAAGGCCTTCCAAAATTCCTTGAATTCGTGCTTCTTATGTGAACTAAAGATTGAACTAACCAAAGATTACAAATTGTGTTACCCTTTCCCGAAAACGCCACCAATTTCCAACTCGCTTGATTTTCCATGCATGCATGACGTAGATACGCGAAGCCGAAACATCCATTGCTTTTTAATCCGGAGCAAGCGTGCCCCGCATATTTTCAAAATCATCCCCTTCCACCCTCAGATCACCCCCTATACAAGATGGACGCGGATCGCAAACGCAAATTCCAAGGAAACGCATCGCAGGGACGAAAATAAAAAGATTCCTCTCTTGGGTCCACGGAATGATGACGGAAGAAACGTCCACCGGGGCCATTACGATCGAGGTAAATCAGGAAACGCGCGATTACGCGCGCCCTGCAGCTAAAAATGTATCGCGAGCTGCGGGTACGCGCCCCGTCGCTTTGCCGTTCCGTAACTGACCCGCAACACCATAAGCGAACACGATTTAATACGCCGTAACTGGTAATGGCCCATAATAAAGTTTTACGAGGATAATTGAAACTATATTTCCTTGGGCGGGACCGGAGCCGTCCTCTAAACGATCGCTGAATTCTCTTCCTCGAGGAGTCTTCCAAGGAAACCCACTCTTGACGTTCGCGATGGCAATTTTCGGTCACGAGGCTGTCAGTGTTTTCCCGTGCTGGAAGATCCACGGGAGTTTCGCGAGATCCTCCGGGCCGGGAGCTTCAAGTTTGATGCAAACACATCGGGGAACGCCGTAACCCCCGGTTCGACGTCGTAACGAGTGCAATTCAGAGCGTAGAAGAGAGCTCCTCCATTGAGGATGACAAGCTCCAGCGTATCAAGACCCTCCGCGCGTCTGCCGCGTCTGGAAGTGGAACAATTTGTACCAGACGAAGATCCACTCTTATGACCTCAATAATCCCCCTCCGCGAGACTTGTCAAGGTTAAAATTGTAGCTCCCGCTCGGTTGGATGTATCGGCGTCCCTGTTCGTCTAGCAAACTCGTGACAGCTTATTCCACGGCTGATCGAACGCCAGACGATTCTCCCACGCGATCGCATTCGCTGTTACGCCTATGCGAACCTTCTCGGGGTCGTTAGAATCAATGCGAACACCGTTTCACTCGGTCCAGACCGTCTGGCCAGGAAGCTGACGCGACGAGGGCTCGTTTAAGCTTGGTAACAGCGTTCCAGACGACCCGAGGCTGTTCCTTTGACTCGAGGAGGTGCGAATAACGATGTTTTCTGTTAAACTGACGCTAAAACCGCGCGTCAACCTGTTATCTGGACCATTTTTCAGCCAGAACTGCCGCTTACACTCGTGCAGTTAAGGCGAAGACGAGTTAACTCGCTTGCATGACGTAAGTTATTTCCACAGCGGTGCAATAAAAAATAGGAAATGAAATGGAAATTGTTATGTTTCATGAACATTAACCGCTTCTAAATTATTCACCCTTCTTCTTACACAATCTTACATAGCGCTCTCAGGCGGTTAGAGTAATAAACAAACATTAACAACTCAACTCGCCTTGCCCAGTTACAGCTTCGAACACGTACGTACCTAGATCGCGCATTAATTATCCATTTTCCGCCGACAAATTGAATAATAACCGCGGCAGCGTGTTCCTCTCGTGAGCGCGAGCTATAGCTGCGCGGCGTAGGGACATACCTGGAAAAGGCAGCCGCGCGCGGAAAAACGCGTGTAGCGCGGCGCGCAACCAGCGGAGCGTATCGAGTCGAGCGGCGTTGTTTTCAGCGACAAGCACGCCCGTATTCCTGCCCGGACGCGCGCGTAGCGCGATCCAGGGGGACGTTTATAACGCGCCCGGTCATCTCTATTCAGCGTGCCGTACCCTCGATATCTCCCGTCGCCCTTTTTTCCCTCTATTTCCCCGTGAAATGAGGCTGGGATGCACGAAGCGCGCTGCCCTCGTCCTCCTCTTCGCTCCGCGTGCCCCGCGTCCTTGTCCCTCTCGGATCCCCAACCGCTGATCTGCTCGGTGGATGCGCTCGTCCCACCCCGGCTCTCTTTTCCTACGGTTTTTCTCCCCCTCTGCCGCTGTTGCGGCCCTCTCTCCGCGCCAGCCAGCTCTTTCTCATCTGCTGCTCCCATCCCCGCTCCTCTAGCCTCTCTTGCCAACCGGGCCGCACGAGAATACATATTTTACAGGCATTCATGATGGCCGCCGCGCATCTGTGCAAACCTGTCTGCCTGCCTGACTTGCCTGGCCTGCCTCAGACAGGCTCGCCCCCTTCGAGCAGACTGGAACACGGCTGCTGCTGTTGCTGCTGGCCAAGCTAACCCTGCGACTCCTCTCCTTCTCCTTCCTTCGTGTATGTTTCGCTTCCCCACCTTCTCTCGCTGCTGCTGCTGCTTTTTTCTCACTGGGTCTGCTCGACCACAGTGATTATCCGCCGCGACATTGCGCTACGTTGCTTCGAGGGGCGTCTTGCTTGGTCTGCTTTCCTTCCCGAGAAGGGCTTCGGTTTACATACTCTGATCTTGTGGGTTCCTGGTTCAGCGTGGATAGCAGAGAGGATTTGGGGGTTTAAGTCACTTTTAGAAAATGGATATACCTGTTTCAAGGACGATTAGTTTTCAAGCGTATTGGTGGAGCTAAAACGTCTTGTACGATTTAACGAAAATTTTATGGACACATTAATAGTGATTGTGTTTTTCCGAGTTTTTGATTTATCCAGATTCGGAAATACCGGAATGTACCTATAATATAATTATTTTTGGGGGTTCGAGATTTTCTTTCGGAAATTCCGAAAATCTCGAGGTTTAACTTTTCGTGGTCAGACGGTGTGTATCGCACCTCGCGAGCAATTTTCGAGTTCAAATATCCCGCCTTTATGACTTTCCAAGGGGATTTATCGTCCCCCACTCCAAAATTAAAAATATCGCTTTTTTACAAATTCCATCATATCAAAATTTATATTTCTAGAAAAAGACTATTAGAGCATTACGAATATACAATTATCACAGAAAAGTTAACAGATTGAAAAATACGAAAGTGGTAACTCAAAAATGAGACTATTAGGGTGTAGCCAACCCCACGTGACCAATTTCTGATTATATATTACGAAGATATGACGACGGAGGATTAAAAAAAATTCTTCAATCAAAAAGGACCTGCACAACACACAAAGCCCTGTCGAACTGTTCCCCATTGCGAGAGACTTCTGGAAGGTTGAACGACGTTTTAAAGCAATGGCGGCACGCTGAACGGTGGCGCGTAAGAACGGGTTAAGTCGAGACCGGCGTTCGTTCTGTAATGGGCCTCTCGGTATTTGCGGGCCAATCGAGGCGCATAAAAGTGGACAGATGTATAGCAGGGCAAATCGGGGCCGAAATTGCGGCGGTAATTGCGTAATAAGGCCCTCGGTGCAGCTGGAGACAGCCAAGGCGGAAGAGAGGAAAGCCGTGAGTAGCGATGGGACCGATCCCATCCGCCTCGAATCCCCTATCGCTTCGAAATTTACGGGCTCGCTTCCTCTAATTGAATAGTCGTGGAAACTCAATCGATGGGATTGTTCGAGGGAATCGAGAGGGCTCCCGAGTTTTCGGCGAACGAGCGTGAACGTATTGCGTGAAGGGAGTCGGTATCGATTCCGACGGAAACCGAATCGGAGCGACAAAGCCTTCGCTCGGTCCTCTGCAGGGTGTTGGCGAAGGTCGGGGACGTTTTTCCAGGATATAAAATTCTATAACCTTTCTATTTCATTTTAGGGGGTCGTTCGTCCGCCTATTAGGGGAGAGTGGGGTAATTGCGAATATCTAAGGAAAAAAACAAAGAGAACGAGAGCTGAGTGAGAAACGAATTTCTTTATTATTTATAAACGCATTTGAACTATTCATCTACAAATTACTATATCGAATTTTTGAAAAATTACAATCAAAATCAACTTTTTAGTGAAAAAATAAAACTCTCGGTGTTCTTCATTACCCCCACTCTCCCCTATCTATCAGTTTTACTAAGATTTTGAAAATTTTTCTCTACGTTTTCAACAAAATTTCAAAATTTTCCATTCGAATCGCTCCCACGGATAAAATTGATGTTGAATAGATTTAATCCCTATTTACGACTCGCGTGCTTTAAGTAGCAAGATTAAGTTCACAGTTGGTATGCGTTTAATACTATTCTCGTGCTAAAAAATGTGAGGAGGAACGGCGGGCGGCTATAAATCTGGCGCGGCGTGCGCGCATCGAATGATAAGCGGGTGTAAACAAACGTTAAAAGAAGGAAAACGAGACCGGTTGCGGGTTACGCGTTTCCCTCATTGTTTTAAAGACTCGAGTCTGTTCGCGGCGCGTACTTAAAACGCTTATCACGGCGAATGGCTCGTTAGAAGCTAATTTACACAAAGAGTTTAGCACGAGAAACGTAATACCATAAAAATTCACCGTCACCCGGATGCGCCGTAATTCAAGCGATGACTCATAGTAAAACCAGTTTCCTTCGTTTTACTCCACGCGGAGAGAGGGCAGGGAGAGAGAGAGAGATTTTCTGAAAGCGTTCGCATCGCGCGCCAACATTCCCGGCGAATTTATCGATATTACGCACGGAAAATGCACGGACCTATCGAGTTGGAACTGCCGGCCATAGAAACTTGGGGATTTCTATCGATTCATTGGCGCAGCAGACGTGACTTTACGAAAAAGACACATTTTTTTAGGCTCTCTTGTATTTTAAAAGCGTATTTCACCTGCGCAGTGAATGCGAAGGACTATCAATGTTTTTATTCTTTTAGTGTTTATTGGGAATCTGTTTAGTCGGCCTTGATTATCCTAAGTTTCCAGTTGAGATAATTTGAGGCGTTGCTGAAAAATCGAAAAGCAAGAAAATAGAAAGCTTTATTCTATTATATTAAGATCTACCTATTCTCAATGAACCGTGGTACCTACATTAGAAATTACAATATAAGAAGAAACAGTACAAATACCCATCGTGGAAGAGGAAATTGCACGATAATTGCACTTCAAAATAGGATAAATCAATGGTTTGTGTTAATGCACAAATATTGTATGTCCATTTTTTGTGACACTTGAGTTTTTATATGCGACAGATAGTTCCTGATTGTTTCTTTGTGCTGTATAAAAATCACATTTAGGTATATCTACTTCATAAATTTGTCAAAAGTATTTATTTAAATCTGTTTTCTCGAAAGCGCTAAAAGTGGACATATATTTATAATATTTATGCACTAAGCCATGATAAATGATCACACAAAGTCTCTCGCAAGAAACTGTTTCTCAGGCCTCCCCAGATGACTCAAAAGGAATCACTCTTCAGATTTACACATACCAAATCATTAATACACCATCCTCAGATAAGTACACACACATATCATCTACAACACTACTTAATAGTCTACTCCAGAGATTGTCCATAAAAATATAGAAATCGTCATGCTATATTAAATAATCCCTCTAAAAAGAGATGTAATTAATTTTATCCACCTAACAATTAGGAACATTTAATAAGGGATTTAAAACGAAAAAGTTCAGACTGTGTTTTAACGTTTAAAGATGTATTAGACCTATCTTCAAAATGGTACCAAGTTGATGAAACTTTGTGAGATTGTTCTTTCTAATCTTCTTGGTGTACTCCAAAAATTTTAAGCGAATACATTATACGGTTGCTGAGTAATAACAATTTTAATTTTCACTTATTTTACACGTACTCTTATGGAAAGAGACGAACTTCACGGATAAAACAGCTGAAAAAATATTGAAGAAATGGTACCTACCAATGTTTTCAATTTTTTTACATGTAGTATATAGATAGCTGAAAATATCCACCGAGTTTCAATTGTTTTCACTACACCGTCTTAAAGCAATAAATTATAACTTGAGAAAATTGTGAATTCAGGGCATTTTCACTGCCAAAAGTTGAGCAAATAATGCTTGAGAAAGTATTTGTAAAGTGAAAAATAGCTTCCTAGGAGTAAAAATAAGACTCCAAATGTCATTCCAGTTGCTTACATCTCGATTTACTATGCGTAAGACGTAGATATTCAACTATTTCAAATTTCATACATTTTAGTCTAATATCATACATCCGATACATCCTTAAGTTTCTCATCGACACTCACCTCCTTTAAGGTAGCCATGCATATGTAGATCCACTTCTCACAAACAGGAGTCAACAACAACAGCGCTCCTCCAAAGTGTTTCAGCACTTAAAGAAAGTGTCAATCACTTATCAGACAACAAAACAACAGCACCACAATTTTCTCGAGTCCCTCAAAGTCGATGGGCCATCAAAATCGCTGCTCAGCCTTCCTTAACAAATAAACATCCCTCTGTATAAAGAAACGTCATCCAAGGAGCTCGGGAGGCGGTTGCTCCCATCGCTGCCGCGAGATAATAAGCGAACGTGTATGCTTTGCGGGCGAACCGCCGTTTTCCATCGCGCCGTCATTATTGTAATTACCAAAAGCCATTCGCGCACGTATAGGTCCGCGCGCAGACCGTTGGCCATTATCCCTACGCGGCCTTTAGCCGCGTCGCCCGTTCTGCCCCCTTTTTTTCTCCGTCAGCCCGCTCTCCGCTTTTCTTTCCCTCTCGGGTTTTACGATGGTTTACCGAGCGATGCGTGGCAAGTTATTGGCCAGCGATTTTAGCGTCCCCACATAGCTTATGACTACATCGAGTCCCGCGGGAATAGGCCCGTTTCCTAGCCATCGAGGCACACCGGGGAGCACTCCGCTCCGTTTCGTGTCTCCTCTCCCCAGAACGTCGAAAGCATCGCGACTCCGCGTGGCTCTCGATGCCCGTTTTCACGCGCTCTCTCGTAAAACCCGGCCGCTCGAATAAATTAAACGGCGGACGTGGATTTCATTCACCATTTCTTGAAGAAAAGTAAGATCACGTGTGCGTAGAACGTGTGAAGTTTTGAGACTCGAAGAGCGAGTTTTAAATGAGCAAATGGTGGTGTTTGGAATTTTTTGTTGTTTCGAGGGGCTGAAGAAATTTTATTCATTGTATTCTTTTGACTTAGGTACTCTAAGCTGTAGAGTCACTCCTTTCTTTGCTCGCGCCTTGTAAAACGGTCATAAAAGAGGTGTCTTATAAGCCGAGGAAGGTTGAGGAAACGAACTTTGGCGACTCCAACTACCTGGCTTTCATCCATCGAAAGGATGCTTGGCTTTTTTCAATCGCTTGGCAGGCTCAAGGCTTCGAGGCTACTTACATCTCTTTTACCCAGGTACGGGGGTACCTGCCTAATTATTTAGAGGCGAAACAGTTTTTTATTAACCCTCCATAAAGCACTCCGAGGGTCGCCGAATTTTTATAACTCGTCGATTGCAGGAATAAGTTTTTAGGATGGTATTTTACAAATTGCTTTAATGTGGGTACCTCTCCGGTGGAAATGCTTGAACGAAACTGCTTTAAATAAGGAGTCAGTGTTTCCCAACCTTTTTTAAAATAACCTGCGACTCCCTCCACCCCCAATATAAGGTGAGGTAAATATTTCCCTCTTTTCATTTCTGGAAAATCACAATTCTATCATTAATAAAATATGAAAATGTTAATATAGTAACATAAATAAGTGCCAAAAATTATCAACTAAAAACCGCGGCGACCCACAGGTTGGGAATCACTGTAATAAGTGACAATTTCTCTTATTTCTGAATCGTGTAATTTACTTTTCGAAAATTTCTAATACCCTAACGTAACAGTTCACCAATTTCACAGTTTCAAAAACTCAGAAATTCTTCATCATTCTACCGCCCCACCATTTTTCATTTCCTATTTCCTTCGATTTTTACTGCTCCATTTGAGATTTCGGTTTGACCAAGTTCCCCGCCCTCGTAATCGCGCAACATTGGAGCGCCGTGCCCGATAAAGTTGGACGACGGCGTCGCCCTTTCCAAACACCATTCAATGCTAAATATACATACTTGCAAAAGGATCGTGAGTAACCGGACGAATGGTGTGGTGCAGACACCACAGATGGCAGCAGCTAACAAGGTATCCGGATGGAGCTCAATAATCCAACTTGGACGAATTCACCCTCGCCTAACGACGGGGTGGGATAGGGTGAAATGGCTGAACATTTTCGTCTAATGTTGGAGGAGAATCGAACGGTGCAAATGTTGGGAAGAGGTTTACATACATTTCACTATTAAGCTGTTAGAAATTATATCGCAAACATTCTCGTTGAGATGCCTACAGCGATGAAAGTATTTAATTAGGGGAGAGGCAGTTTTTGAATTTAAACAGAGATTCCAGCTATAATTACGGGAGATGTTCCAGATACCTTGTAAGCTAAGCGGCATTCTAATCTCCTGGAATTTTATCTGCGTAGTAACGACCCCTCGTTTGTCAGCGCGCACTCGGCGCCCAGGCAAATCCCTTTTTCATCTAAATTCCTTCGTAACCAATAAATTCTAATGCTATCCAGACGTGGTAGGCGCTTCATCAAAGTCCAGGATAATATTCCTCGACTCTTCGATGTCGCCATATATCTACAACCTACACCAATAACCGTCATTCAGGCACTGAGAGCTTGTCCCTTAAAATTACACGCGGAGCGTGAAGCCGAGAGGAAGGATTCATTTTCGTTTTGATTTCGTATATCGCGGAAGCCATCGAAGCATCCAAATACCCAATCAACCTCAAAATAAATGATTCCTTGAGCTCGCAGCATCGAAACGTCCAATAAACACCAAATTAAATGGTACCAACTCCCAAGCTTCCGTCGTCAAAACTTGTTCTGCAGTTAATCAACTCGTAAGCTCGTCGTTTGACCATGTCCGAAATCCCACGACATAAAATCCCGAATTTCACTAAATCTAACGTTCATTGTTCACAGAATACAAGGAAGCATGAAACGTGAGCGCGTGTCGCGGGGAATCCCTCGCGACGTCGACCAGCTGACGAACGAGGACGCCGGGGATGTTGTCACGGCGAGGATCTGGCGTCGGACGAAGACGGAAGGAGCAACAAACGGTGGAAAGGTGAATGGAAGGGTTCGTGAGACGGTTTTTCGCGAGACGGGGCCCAATAAAATCGTGGGGATCTGGGATCGAGGCGTTTCGAGGTGCATGCCGGCTGGTGGCGCCAGGCTACGCCACGCTCTGCCCAGGGGTAGCGCGAACCTCGGTCTATACGCCGCTCGAGAGGGGAGGGCCGCATCGAGGCGATGTCGCACACAGCCGCGGCGAAATCAAATCGACGCGGACTGGCTACGTGGGAAGGGCGAAACTGGCTGAGGGACGAGGACAGAGGCGGCTTGGAAGGGGTCAGGACGCGCGATGCGGGAGACGAGGACGAAGAACGGAGAGGGGTTGGTTGACCCTGCCGGGTCAAGAGAGGAAGGGAGCTCGAGCGGATCGCTGTTATTCGATTCCGTTCGAAAAGACAAAGCGAAGCTAGCGTTGCCGAGAGGAACAGGGACGGGGCGCACAATGTGCGATTTTGGACAAAAATCGATAAAATCGAAACAAATAAAATTGAAATATCATTTAAAAATATAAGATTTAAATTTAGCTATACTTACAGTTCATTTAAAACATAAATTTTGTAAATTTGAAGTAAATTTTTGATTTTATAGTTAATGATAAATTTGCAAAAAATTAATTTTGAATATCTTTAATCTCTAAAGTTTACGTTTGTATATTATGTTAAGCAAAATAATTTTTTTTTATAGATTAGATCAACTGATACGCGTTTTAATGCAGTGCTCCGTTATTGCCAAGCCCTTTACGAGTATTTTAAAAAAAAAATTATTGAAATCGGTCAAGATTTGCGATGTCGAGGGATTTTTTCCAAAATCGCACACCGTGCGGCGGTTGAGTGGAGACAGGGGCCGGTGGAGCGCTAGAGAAAGACGCACGGAGAGAAGGGTTGGTCGACCCTGAGGAGACGTGCGAGGGGGGAGGACGAAGCTGGAGAAAGAGGCGACGCGGATGGAGAGAAAGGGAGAGATTGGCTGACCCTGATAGGAACGACGAGGAAGACAAAAGGTGGAAGGACAGAGAGGATCGATGGGTGGGGGTGGAAGGAGACAGAGAATAAAAGAGAGGGGTTGCTCGACCCTGCGCGTTATCAGGAGCCGCCCCTCCCGGTCGCCCCTATATCCACCCCGACTTTATATACCCCCCCACCCCGTGTATCCGAGCCATGAGTGCATTCGTGTGCACAGTGGTAGGAACCCACACAAGTAACGCGTCGGCGACCCTCGGCGCAGCCGGGTGCAGAGCGACGCCGCATGGCGTCGGCGTCGCGAGCTCGGCCGCCTCTTCTTCTCCGTCACCGGAAGATCCCTCTTCTTCCGCGCGCGGCTCCCTACGCTTCTCCTCGAAGGAACAACGAACCGAACGAAGAAAGGAGCGGACAGAGACAGAGGGTGGGAGAGAGGGAGCGAGCGGAGGTGGGAGGAGGGAAAGGGAGCAGGCTCAGGAGCCAGCAAGGGAGAGAACTTTCGTTATCGCGGCGCGAGTGACGCGCTGCCCTCGGAGCGTCGCGACGCCGCCAGACGCCCGACAGTCGTCCGTCAGACGCGCCACGGTTGTCTCCAAACTGACCGGTTTTCGAGCCGCCCGCACTTCGCGCCCGTCCACCGACCAGGATCCGCGTATCTCTTCCTGCGTCCTTCCTCGTCCTCCGCCTCGCGTGTCGTCTGCCTTCTTCGGCTTTTCCACCTTGCGAGCCGACCAGCCCAGCCAGCCCGGACACCTTTCTTCCCTTCCGCCTGCATTCTTCTCGACACTTGCCGCTTGGCCCCCTCGCCGCCTCTACTGCCGGTGTGCCGTCCGGACTTTGTTTCTCGTTTCAACGTCACTCGTCGCACGTAGACCGCGCGGAGCTGTCATCCTCTCCCGCCGACAACAACGATCCTGCCTCCCGTGACTAACAACGCTGCGAACCTGTTCCCGGCTGTGACACCACCAGTGCAGGAGAATCCATCGATCCGGACTGCTGAGGGAGACGCTTCCAGATACGACACTCCGAAGGTGAACCCGAGAATCTTCTAACGCTGCCTGGTGACAGCAACGAGGTTGGTACAGAGTTTATTCATCCTCACATTTCCGATAGACTTCATATTACCCACGATATTGCGTAGGAACGCGCGAGCTCTCGAATATCGACCGACACGAGCACGTGAAACGACGCTGGATTTCGAGGGACCATTTTCGACAGCTGCCCGAGCAGCAGGCAACCGGACCGACGTGCCGGCACGGCGGGCGTGCAGGTACACTTGGGGATTTTCGGTGCTAGATGTCATCCTGGCGACGTCACACAGTAATCGTCCCTTTATTTTACGAGACACATGCAATGTGACTTTTTTCTCAAACCACGCAGATAGAGTATCTTCTATCTTCCGAGGTTCCTGCCACTATTGTTTTCTGTGCTTGCAGGTCCGTGTCAGGTGACAGCAGTGAGCTTCGCGTTTATAATTCACCAACGAATGAAGCTCTTCTGGGGAACAACGATCGATAATAAACCTGCAGTTTCTCTGGATCGTCAGCAGATATCAGGAAACGTCACAATCTTCTGCGAACTTCTTACCTGTGTTCATCGTGGACGATACGTTGATATGTGGTCCAATACTTGGTGCATCTTTGGCGACGATAACGAAACAGCAGCTCGATGAGGAATGTGGAACCCCCTGTACGTATACTGAATGTATCCTGAGTGTATTCCTGTCCGGTATACCTTCAGTATACGTAACAGGAGGCTACACCGATCTACGTTGGACGCTGCCACTCGCCTTCGATCCTGATGTCCTCCGTTAATCGTAAATTTAGCTTAAGCGGATTATAGTTTGATAGCTGGCTTCATTACCTGTAACAACGTCGCCTCTCGTAACCGTGGGCCTGGACAAGTGCAAATCGAAATGTTCGTTATCGACCGTTGCTTTCGACATTAAATTTTCTGTTTGTAACTCCATCTACGTCGTTGTATGGTTGTTGCGTTGCTCGAGAATTCGTTGAATGCGCAAGCGAGCGATATTGCGTGGAGGAATGTTGAAGCGGTTAAAGTAGGCTTCGATATAATGTTAAGGACGAGGGATTGCGAAATCGTCGTACGATTATTGTAACTTAGAAGATTTAGGGTAGAAATGAAGAGTCTAAGAAACTGTTACTCGATGTTAATGCGTTCAGAAACTGTAGATACTGTGTGTTTGATTAAATAAACGGTTGAAAATCTGATGCCACGTTAAAGTAATTGCCACGTTGGTTATTCGACGAGAATCTCTGCACGTTAATAGCGCAAATTGAAATCACGCGTCAAACATTCTCGAGTCACGCGAGCCAATTAAACGGAACCGCGGAATTCGAAACAGGAATCTTAGATTAGAATCCAAGAGGTTTTCAACACAGTACTGGCTGTGGGTAGTTTGCCTTTCGATCGTATAATTTAATTTACTCTCGATTATCGTCAGCAATTACAATAGTTAGTGGAATTGAGAAATGCCGAATTAACCGCACGATTGTATAGCCACTTGGCCCGCGATGTTAGATATTTGATTATACAGAGTGACTCCAAGGTGGTGCTCGGTAAATTTACTAAGTAGTGAATCTAAGCGATGAGAATTACTTAATAAAGAGATGTTAGTGAATAATTTTACTTTCACATTGATATACGTATTGATAGAAGTCCTTAAGTAAACGTAACCACATTGTTCTTTATTGCACTGTTCCCCACGACTTCACAGGCATGATTAATGACTTCTTTAATGAGTAACAAATATTTGTACATTTTTCTGGAACCTTGAGTTATTTCTAAATCTATCTCAACACCATCTCTGTGGCTATAAGAATCATAATTACCTCCAAATCGAAATATCATGTCCCTCGACTTTAAAATATTCCTAAGCACATGTAACTTGAACGAAATAAACCAGCATAGTGTACTTATCTACAAAACGACCATCACTATTGTACATAAACATTCGAATGATCATTAATCAGAGAGAATAGCCTGTTCCTCGTCCTGCAAGTATCGACAGGCTGCGCCAGCCTTTAACCAGCAGCTCGTAGCGTACGTTAAGGATCGAATAAACGTGAAACGAGGCCAGGAGTCGGACTTCATTGAAGGATTCCGAACACAGTTCGTCGTATGCCAAACACGAAATAAAATCGTTTACGAGCGGCGTGTGTACCAAGTTTGCCAATAAACCTCGAGCGAGACAAACAAGGTGTAAGTCATCCCCGTAACCCCCGCAACCCCCACCACTTAGCCCCCAGGGGGGCAACCCTTTCCACGCAGCCGAGCGGGGCTTCCGGGCCGACTTTCTCTTTTAGAGCACTCGTAAAAAAGGGTTGAAGGAGGCCCACCGTGGCCGAGCAGCCTGCGATTTGGAAAAGGGTTGGTGAAAGTCGACGGCCGGCAATAAAGATACTAAAAATTCGAAAGCGAAGAAAGGGTTGTCAGGGTACAATGGCAGGGAAGAAAATTTCACTTTTCTCGCACCGGAAGATGAGCTCACGGAGCTCTGCCATCGTCAGTTCTCTTCGAATCGCGATCGGGTGCGTGTACGCTGACTGTTCTTGTGACGTTGTTTTTTTTTGTTTACTGTTCCTCTTGATGTTGGGGGATGAACGTTAACGGGAAGTTAATAAGTTTACGACGGATTGTGAAGGGATTTGACCGAGGAATTGCTTGCCGTTCCTGCTACCTGGAGGCCGTTTACCTGCCATCAGGTTTGCTGTTGATATTCCTCGTTGAGTAGGTAATAATCGCGTCGAAATTGGGTGCTAATTAACCGTAGGTATCGAGTTGCTCGAATGTTTTGTTGCAAGGAGCTTAGAAGTGACGTTTTGACTTGAGAGACTAATCATGGTGAACCATATAAAGTATTCTACTTAGGGATTTTATTGTACTTACACTTATTAATGACTGACAAAGTAGACAGAATTTGTTGAAAAGAATTTCAGCTTGCGATTCTTTTTCGAAGCAATTAGCAAATAGACTCGAGGAAGTGAATAGCTTATAAAGTAGATAACATTGATGCAGTGACTGTTAAGCATTTATGCAGTATAAATTCCAAATAGATAACAGATTAATAATTTCTCTCCACTTCAACTTTTCGAGATCCCAACTTTAAACGAATAAGCCATCCCCTGCCTCGCCAAGCTTAGTAAATCGTTAAGAATTTCTCGGACGAGTGTAGGTTCCCAATACCGCGTCGAATACCAATGTAAATGGCCCTCGAATATTTCCACGACCTTACTCCCTCAATTACACTTCCCGTACTGAATTTCTCATCTCCCCCGTGACCGATGGACCACTCTCCGTGGAATTATTCAAATGGACTTCGAAGCTTCCGCGAGAAGTCGCGACTCGTTACGAGTAAAAGGACACACGTCCCCGCGACGAAATTCTCCCGACGGTACCGTACGAAATTCGCGCGATAAATTCGAGGGTTCGAGACGTGTTCATCGTCATCGCGTATGCAGGCCTTGCGTCACGGAACTTGCGCATCTGGATCATTGAACTCGCTCGATCAGTCCGCAGGGGAGCAAGGCCTCGAATTATGCATTTCGAGTGGATCATGGAGTGCTTTTTTCCTCGGCCCTCGAAACGGTCAGCGAGAGTCCAAGGGAGTTACCGACATCGGGAGCCGAAAGCTACCTACTCGAAATTCCCCGAAAGCTTTGAAACATTTACTCGCTCGCGATAAGGAACATCCGGAAACCGCGATATCCTGCGAAGAAGTCTCCAAGCGAGCGAACCAAGGTGCCCAGACCTAACCCAGAGCCCAGCGATCTCAAATGGCCGTGCTGACATAACTCACCACCGAAAAAAAGTCGAAAAAAAACCTGCAGCTCTCTCGGGGCGAGAGAAGAACCGGGCGGAGGTAGCCCTGAAATTTCGAAAGGGACCTGGAAAAGCGACTTGACAAAGTTCAACGAGCTCGATCGACGAGCGAGAGAGCGCCCTCGGGATGAAGGAGGATGAAGCGCAGGAATTTCGAGCAGGGAAGGACAGAGAGGCTGTGATGGCTCGGAGAAGAAACGGAGAGAAGCGGTGGGAGAGACTGAGAGGGAGCTTGAACGAGAGCACGATAGAGCGAGACAGGGGAGATCCCTCCGTTGCTGGCCAATGAGTCGCTGGCTCTTTTGGTGGCCCAACCCTCGGGCCAATATGGCCGCCACGTGCAAAAGGGAGCTTAAGTAAGGGTTAGGCTAGGCCAGGCTGATCCTCCTGGACCTGGCGCTTCGCGGAGGGGAACGGGAGCTGGTCCAGGGGCCGGAGGGGAGTGGGCGTCGTTGCCAGCCATGATGGGATGCTGCGGGATAGCAACTGCAGCACCATAGTTCTATGCTTGCCGAACTTCTACGCTCGCCTGGCCGTGCGTCGAATAATGGAAACGTAACTCGCCGCTCTCGCGTTTAGATGCGACCCGCGTGTCGCGGCTAATTACGTCCCACGGTAGCGTAAAACTTCCAACCACGCCTGGCCCAAGTACTCCATGGAGTCGAGGGTGGCTGCAGCTTGCAGGGGAATCGCACGATGGCTGCGATTTCATCTTTCATCTGACACGGGCTGGTAGAGTTCCTGGGATTGTCTTTTTTAAGGGATGCTGGAGTGGAAGGCTATATAGTGACCGTTAAGAATCTAAATTCGATCGTTGGTAATTGGGGAGATGTCGATTTTTGAGGAAACAACGCGGTTGAAACATTAATCAATTTCTTTTTTGATAATTCATTTATACTATTTACTGATTGTGAGTAGCTCAAGTTTCACGAGATTTTTGCTTCAAAGTGCAGAGGTGCTAAATTTTCGATGAGATTTCTCAATTATTTTGTCATTAGTCTCATGAAATTAGACTCTCGTCAGACAAGTTTCATGATATATTTTCAGAAATCTTATCTCTCGAGGTTATTTCCATTATTTACGTTTAGTTACTGCTGAGATTTTTATCTCATATAAAATCTCATCGTGGATTCGCACCTTACTGTCCAACGAAACATTCAAGTTTTCTTTTATTTACCGAGGAGTATTGATCTCAGCCTTCACGGGGCACAGTAGAAAAACGTAGCGAAGATCTTACGCAGACTTGGCACATCCAGTATCTCGAATACGAGGTGATTGAAAACATTGCGAGAGTAGGTAGAGATGGAAGGACAGGGGCAGCATTAATTCCACTTGAAAATGACGACGGACGTCGTGCTGCCCATCGAAATTAATTCTGGAATTAACAGCGCCGCTGATTCTCGTTAACATCCACCTGTCGTGATCCGCGTACGCGCAGGTAATTTCGCGGTTATACATCGTCGTTTAAAGAGTTTCAAAAGTCTTGTTGATGCTCCTTGCAGAATCGCGTCAAGCAACGACTGCGAGATCGAGTTGTTTCATAAACATCGGAGTAATAACATTTCTAACCAGCCGAGGAATACTACTTCCAGCCGAGTTAATCTCGTTACGAATGAGTCATTTCTTTTGTAAAAAAAACTTTAATGCAGATAAAGTCTGCTTGATTCTAGTTTACTGCTCACAGGGTGCTCCAATTTAAAATCCTAACGATTTCAACGTCAGTTCACGAGTAGCAGAGATTTTTGAAGATTCCTCAACACTTTCACACGGTAGAAATATTTCTCTCTCATTAGAATGTTTGAAAATATCCGCTAAATAAACGTTCCCGCGTGAAACATCGATTGCACGAATAGCATCGCGATCACTAAACATTCCGACGCCCACAGCTCTATTTATCTTTCAAGCCTACTGTTCGTCGTGCCTGAGCGATAGTCCAAGATAGATTGTACCTCCTGTTCGAGTGCTCGGATTTACTACTCCACAAATATTTAGCGCATACCGTTTCTCGCAAGGAACTTGTGTGTTTCGTCTACAGCGCGGGAACCAAAACAGAAGCTGAAGCACGCTGGTGTTACCTGAAGCTTGCAACGCCACGAAATTCCTCAAATACTCCCCAAACTACACTCAACACATATGGTCCCTGAAATTTTAAACACCGTGCTGCAAACTCAAGAAACACTATCAGAAACATCGTCTTCAAAATGTATCGCGCAAAAAATCACACCCTCGCTGCTACAAATAATCGAAGTGTCACTGTGCACTTCGATAATGATCTGAAAAGCGTGCATACGCTAAGGGACAGTCTGAAAAAAGGCTGCATTCGTTTGGTGGCGAGAAGCGTGAGACGCGAACACGGGGGAGGGTAGGAGGGACCGTGGCAGGGAGATAAGAAGAGCGCTGGCTCGTTTCCGAATACGTTATGGTCGTTGGAGATATCGGTTATTATAAATTACCGAGGAAATCGTGACTAGCCGGCGTAAAGGGTAAAGTAAAGTAACGAATTAACGGCGCAGGGAGTGTCGCGAAGTGTAAAGTGCCGCGTTCCCGATGCGTGTTCCCGAACTCTCCCGCCGACGCTCGAGGCCGAGTTAACCGGCGTAAACGTGAATTTATAATGACGTTGTACTTCGCGGAATACTACCTATTACGAACTGCCTTTTAAGGAAGTTGTATATTACGTGTTTCACGGGCCCTGGTATGGTAACCGACAGCCACGGGGGTATTTTAAGGATTAAGATACCCGTCTACAAAGAAGCTCGTTCCTTGCGGCACCGTGGCGATCCTGGACATATCGAGATCCAAGCTTTCCCCGATCGGGGCAACTGTTTCGAGAGCGTCGAGTTGCAATATCGGGGGGAACTGGATATGGTAACTGTTTTAAGAAATTATTGAATGCCAGAAGCTTCGATTTTTCTGCGCGGTTGAATGCTCACCCCTTTTACATTCGCGTATTGCAATGATCAGTGGAAGTTTGGATATTGGGCGTTTTCTTAAATGAAGGGTAAGGGGAAAAATAGGGAATGTCACAAAGCAGCGTTATGGAGAAATGAAGTTTTAGTACTTTTACTGCACTCTTTAGATAACATGTCCTATCTAGCATTTTGAAAGAACCGAGAAAACTATAGTTTTATCATTTACTTTGTACCGTCCTTATTTCCGTTTATTTAAATTAAAACATGTTGACATTATTTCGTAACAGCCTTGTATAATTTTTTGTAATAGGTATACCGGTTGGTAATGTATTATTAATATACCAATTAATTAAGTGTTTTAGATAGGGAAGAAGTTAGATTAAATACATTAGACTGTTTATAAATCTTTACGAAGCACATTGAGTTTTCTAACTTTAGTTAAAAGGTAAAAGACGTGTGGAACTTCAAATATTTCAACATAGGTAGGTATCTCAAAACATGAAACAATGCTGGATAGGAGAGTTTAACTAAGGAGGGCAGTTTAGTCCACCAGTAAAGAAGCAAGATTAAATGAATTTAATTTTCTTATATAATTTCCTGTTTTATCTTGGCTACAGACTTATGCTTATGCTTAGGCAAGGAGTGGGAATATTTCCTGTTTTTAACCAGTTCAATTATCTTATATATTTTTCTCCTTAATCCTTAACTGGTATCCTGGGGTCACTGATAACCCCAAGCACGCAAAGTTCCCCGCAAAATTTTTGGTTATTTAAGTTTGTAAACTGAATTTCTAATTAATTTTATAATAATAGTTTCACTTTCTAAGTTTCTATTATTTTATACATTACCTTAGAACAAAATATTCATAGAGGTTGATCTATTAGTGTCGAATTTACAAATTTCTTTGTCCTTTTTTATTTGGGATCTGCCACGATACCAGTCACGTTTGCCAAAAACAGTATACCACTTAAGGGTTAAATAATTTCTTGTTTTATGTTTGGTACCTTACAGGGGTATTTGAACTTTATAACCCTTTGTGACTCGACAGTTCAGTAGCCCCAGTTGCCACCAACAAAATATATAAATCGTCAAATCTCAAAAAATGAACATTCCCGGTTTTTCCCCTTACCCTTTAAATATTTATGACAGTGCCACTTGTCTCACAAATCTCTCAGTTATTTAGGAAGCTTCAAGTGTCATTACTTTACGATCAGCATGACATTCGAACAGCCGTGTTTAAATACGAGTGGCGTTAGAAGGGTTGATACAGCATGTTACGCGGTGGCATGAATCTACTCCAGCGACTAGAGCGACGTTTTACGCGTTTCTATCATCGTTGAGGATGTTATCGAGTGTCCCTCGCGATGCAAACTCTCTCTTAAGGGTAATAAAAGTATTATCAGCGCATAATCGTCGACAACTCACCTCCGCGGGGATGAGAACTGGCGGCCCAGCTCCGGCACCAGTAATCTGTAACAAAAAGCCGCGCGGCATCGTGTAGAAGCGATTTTAAACTCGCGCCGACGTTTCTTCTAAATTTAAGAGCGAACGGGCCACGGGCTATTATTTCACGCGAAAGTTTAATTTTAGGGTAAAGAAGGTTTGTTAACGGGTGGCTGGCGGTGCGCGGGCAGAACGGCCCCAATGAATCACGCGGAGCAACAAATTCACTTGTAAGGCCGCCTCGTAAAATCCTAGAGGCTCTGGAAACATTTCAAGATTTTCTGTTTCGTGTTTCATCGCCGGGGCTAACGTCCGCCTCTCGACAAAAGGGTGAGACGTTTCGGAGAGGGTGGCAAAGGAACAGCACGAGAGAAGTGAAAGTATGTACACGCTGGATGGACACGCGCGATCGCCGGCTAGCCGCTAAAAAGGGTTAGGAGAAAGTTCCTTATTTACTGCGCTGTAAAAACGGGAAAGGGTTCCTTTTTTCCGGGCGAACCCTTTCTCGAGCCTTTCCTCGCGGTCGTCCCTAGGCTTTTCTTTACAAAGTACACAGAAAAAAAATTCACTTTCCCTCGTCGATGACCCACGCTCCTTCGACTTGCTCGAATTATCATAGAATTATGAAATTTCTGAAAATTTATGGCCACTATGCCGACTTCGTTAGTTCTAGACGCGCATGAACGTATCAACTGAATCCTGCAGAGGATTATTTAGTAACTGAGGATTAACTTCCTGTATAAACGACGTTAAAATTCTTATGAACACTGAACCTTTCATATTCTTTCCTCGTGCAATCGAAACGTCCTCCATCATAGCTAATACGCTGATTTGTATGCATTAAAGACCCACCGAAATATTACACCGTGATTCAAGCGCCGGCCGTCGGCCATTTCAGTTCCCAGGGAAGCTTGTTTGCCTGCGTAGCAGCTATCTATTTCTGTCAAGCAAAGTAGCTATCTAGCCATCGAGTTCTCATATCCCCAAGTCCCAAGTGGACGAATCGAGAAAACACTCCTCGCTCTTTAATCACTGTTAAAACCAACTCGGATTTTCTAGAATCCAAGGAAGAACCGAATAATTCTAGCTAGGAAATAAACGAAACATTCACCGACGGTCCAGCGACGATTTCGAAAGAAACGCCGCGTAAATCGCGCGAAACGGCGTTGCCGACTCGAAGATGGATAAACCCCGATCATAGGTATCATCTGTTTGGAGAAACGACCGTTCCGCGGCAGTTAACGACTCGTATCATAGAGAAATAAATCAGCGGACGACCGCGGGGCCGGTTTCGACGCGAGGGAAGATGGCAGCGTGCAGGAAGCCGCGTCCTCGAGACGAAATTTATACGGGCACTTTATATGGGGCCGTTAAAATAAATTGAAGGCGTTTTATCGTTACCTCCCGTTGTAATTCATTTAAGTCGTTTCCTATTATATCGCGCCAAGAGGAGGCACACTGACCGCGAATCCTCTCGATCCGCTCGCGATGGCGACGATCGACCCGCTTCGGTTAAATAATATCGTGGCCGAGGATCTTAATTGCGCGAGAACGACGCTGTAACTTTGCTTGTAATTAACTGGCAAGCCTGTTAGTGCAGGGTCGTTCGAGTGTCTTTCAGATGTTGGTATCGCGGGTCAGCCTCTTCTCGCTTTCAAGGGTCGTCGGGTGTTGGACGGTGATCCGGTTGAAACTTGGAAAAGTTAAGATTGAACGCGAAAGCTTGGAGAAGTTCAGATTAGAATTGAAGTTTGGGAAAGTTCAGATTGGAGACGAAGCCTGGGAAGGCTTGATGAGGTCGCCGAACGAATTTTCAAGTAGCAAGATCAACGCTTTAACCAACCTACCCTCCTTTCCAATTTTTTTTTTAAATATCCAATCTATCCGCTGGCTCCTCAAGACGGGTCGAGATTTTTTTGTACACATTTCTGCTAATACTCTGGGTTTCTAGGTCCTCCAGGTTTTCAAGAGAAATTTCTGACAGCTTACACATAAGTTGGAAGCGTCCATTAAGCGTTGAGAGATTTTTTTCTAGGAAAGAGTATCTTTCGTCCCGAGATAAGACATTAGGATCGTTATCGTTTGCGACGCTCTGGACTGTCACGAAGGGATTGTGTGTCAATGAGAAGCAATTGCCCGAAGGCCGAGGGCCCGTTTAACGGCAATTCGTCGTCATTGCGGACGTCAGTTTCGCCGCTGATACCCCTGAGCAATCGTTTCGTGCAACATTCTCCGCGAGTTCCTTCATTCCCGCAGTCTCATGTATTATTTATACGTCCATGGCGGCCGAGGCTTGCCTCTCCGACCGATTTTCGTCCAAGCAGCGTCGTTCCCCCGACGAAAGTCGAACGAGCCGTTTCTCTTTCGCCGCACGTTCTCGCTAAAGGAGACCCCGGTTGCCATTTTAAGGTTGTCGAACGATTATCCTCCTTGATCGTCGAAATCAAAAACAGAAAATCTCGCGAGATTTTCCACGAGCAACTGACAATTTCCCACGCGAATGTATCCCTTTTCACGCGAGATAATTACAATATGGCGTTGCAACATAGAACACTCGAGGACAGCAAAATGGCACTCCCAGTGATTCACTGGTCGGCGAGACAAAACAAGGGGGAGCTAATTGAATTCCAGACGGAATCACAGAGGATAGGAAAAAAGGGAAGTAGCCTTCCGTCGCGTGTTTTCCGACTTCGGCATGCCCCGACGATACCCGAAAAAAGAAAACGATAGAGCCGTCGCCGTTGTTTCGAAATCGTCGCTTGCTATCTGCATGTGGAATTAATTAACTCTGGTATCGAGGCCGATAAATCATTCGGCCGTATATAAGTGTCCGTGGTCTTAACGGTACGGCTAATGAACTCGAACAAGCGTTTATTGAACGAACGCCCGTTTTATCTCGCCACGGAATTAAACGTCCGCGAGCGGGCAGCCCGGTAGTTTACCAATAAAACGCGATAATTAGCGCGGCTGTAAACGTCACCGGTAAGTGACACCGTCGTAATTTCGCCGCGTGTTATCCGACGCGCACACGCTTTTGCGCTTCTCCTCTGCGTCGCTGGGCCTCGTCTTTTTGTCAACGGTTCTGGGTAATCGGTGCCTTCCCGCCAGAATTATAGCTATCGATGAAACTCGCCGAGATACCAGAAACAAGACGATGCCCACATCTCTGCGATTGGTCTCGAGTTTCGGCTCAAGGAACTTGGAAAGTTCCAAGACTCCTCTGTAATGGCGGCCGGAGGCATGCTCGCGAGTGTATAACGTTTATCTATTCAAAGAAATTGAGTATTTGTAGAGGAAATTAATAAATCACAAAATAAAAGTACCAGGGAAAAGAATCGCAATGATTAGCCCTCGTCAGGCGGCATAGGTACAATTGTAACTTTTGCGTTTTTTTAAATTGGAATAACTTTTTTTCGAGAAGCCATGGAGAGCTGATGTTTCGTGTCTTCTCTGAATATTTGGTCTAGAATACATAGACCAAATTTCAGAATAATATCTCTACCCCCTTCGGAGATAGGGGATTGAGTTCAGGATTGCAAAAATTGTGCCGCCTGACGAGGATTAGAGAAACTTAAAATAAAGAAAATGAAGCTCAAAGGGCGCGAGAGTTGCTAAGAAGGGGTTGAATTTTATGATGAAGCTGGTAAAAGTACAAAACAAGAAGCAGAAAAGCCTCAGGGAAAGATCTTTGTTGGGCATTCTCCTGGGACCACATTCGATTGAATTAAAAAGTGTCGCATTCACTTTGGGGCTACAGCAATTCCACTAAGAATCGGGGTTGACGCGACGCGCACCCCCGGCATCGAAGAAGAAAGTGTCTCGTGGAGTTTTACGGGTGCCATCGGCGTGAAACGGGAATATTTTCCGACTGTTTAGGTGGTAAATCTCTGGGTAGGTATCATGGCGAATGTAACGGTGCAGTGGTGTGGCTGAACGAGCATCTTCTAGACCTAGATAAACTTGAAACGGGGCTCCCCCGCGGATTTATCGCCGCGTCTCAGCCATTGTTTACGTCTGCGGACGGGCCACGTAAATTCCCATTTTAAAGTGCCCCGGGAACCGTCTTCACCCACAGTTTCTACGCCCGTATCTACGTTCTTTAGGATAACGCGCGCTGGCTTTCCTCCTGAGCTGGGCCTCGATACGGAGCTCACCCTGAAAACGCTCCCTTTGTTCGCCGCTTGGATTCACTACTTCGCGGAGGAATGAACACTCTGTCAAATATTTATTGCACCACTCAAATTTACGCGGCAGGCAGTTATTTCGACTAAGATAGTGAGCTACACATTTCTCCCACAATATTTCCCTATCTAGTACTAATAATAAGAGAAGTATAAGTGATATCGTGGTTAATATTTGAGTGATGCTATAAATATTTCCAGGACCTACTGTATACAGTTGAAATTTTTTTATCTTTTTAATACTTACACGAAACAATGGGTAGAGTATGAAAGGTACCTACTTTGTTTTATTTCGTACGAAGTCGGGGGCGAGGCAGCACTAAATTCCTTCGAAGAACGGCAAAACAGGATCGTAAAGATCCATGATCGTTCTTAAATTACTTCTTCGACTAACAAACAATTGCTTATAATACGGGGAACGATACGATTCGTCGAGGAGTCTATGGAAACGCGAGCGAGCAAGGGTTGCAAGCCACTCGGCGACGAATGGCTTGGTTACATGGCTTCATCTCGTCTGCATGTTGCAAGCTAACAAGAAGCAAGATGAAAAGTCATATTTACTAGAGAGGGGGGCGTCGTTTCTCGTTACACGGGAGAACCCTCGTAAAGTTGCCGCGTCCGGAGGCGAGTAATCGCGAATAAAATCTCGTGCCCCGGCAGGTAGAACGCGCGATGGGTCTGCAACCTTGTGCGCGTTTAATCGAGAATCGATGCGTATCCCCCGGCCATGCCCCGCAACTAAATTCTTTCGCGAGCATCCCCCTCCGCGCCGGTCGCCAGGATTTCAGCTTCGTGAGCGGCTTATTTATACAAAAGCTGGACGGCGTATCGCGGGGGGATCGCGGGCACAGGCTGCGAGTCTTCTCATTGGAGGATCCTGGACGACTGGCCTGCTCACTCCAGTTGCTTTTCAAGGGAACGAAATGTTGAGACGAGTACGATCGAGAACCTCGAAATCGTAGGCGATTGTTATCAGTGGTTGTGTTCGATTTGCATAGGGGCGATTACGCGACGTCCTCGGAGTTCTCGTTATCTGTGGACGTGTTCCTCCGAGTCGTGTATCCGTATCTACGATCTCCGGGGGATTTCTTTGTTTCTTTGCTCGTTATGTAGAAAATAAAAGTCTTTAATGCGCAGAAGTATATATACCAATAGGGTATATGTATAAGTATTGCTGGAATTTAATGTGACGTCCAGAAATAATACTATGCGAATAAGACAAATAGGGTGCTTGCAGCAAGAGGGGTGCAGCTCCATCTTTACCAACTTCGAGTAAGTTGGAGAGAATTGTTTATAAAATTAATGCTTTGAATAAAGATTGAAAAGAGAATTTTGACTTAACATTCCAAGTTCTAAGTAGTCGTTGCTTTGACTTTGCATTAAAAAGAGAAACTATATTTTCAGACGATAAGTAGAATCTAAGTAAGTAGTTATTGAGTTGAGAGAAATAAGTAGGATAGAAATAAGTCCTTACTTTCATTTTTGGTGAATTTTTTAAATCTGTAGAAGAACAAAAATATTGCACAAAACAGTAATTGGTGGAGATTCAGAAATTGCAATAAATCGCTCATTTGTTATCAAATTCGCATCGAACGATGTAGAATTATTTTACGCATATTACACGTGATAACTTAAAATTTAAAAATCTGAAGCTGCCCCCGTCTTGCTCCTCAGGTCCTCAAATGCAACTGTTTCTACTTCTGAAACTACCCCTTCGTAGCTACCACACAGTGTGCAACGTAGCACAGATTTCTCGCGACTCAGGAGTAAGTTTCTTCGAGTGTGGGTGCATGAATCCAGTAAAAATTTCGAGCGGATCTGGACTGTCTTCTGACTGCAGAGGAAAAGCCTCGATAAGGCACGAAAGGAAGACAGTGGAGCGCTGTATGGACGCTGGAATATTGGAAGCTCAGATAGGAGGACGGTGAAGTGGACGGGTTACTGTGATAGCGATCGCCTCCCTTACTAGAATCCGATCGAGTACCTATGTATGGTAGAAGGCTAAACGCGCGTAGGCTTCCTCCGCAATATGTCATAGCGTGTTCGAGTCTTATGGGCAGTCTATAAACATTCGCATTTGATAGGATAATGGTCGATAAGAGCGTACTACCGGCGCTGCCCCCGTATCACCGATAGATAATCTGTCTACCGGGGCTGGGGAATATAAAGATCTAAAGCAAATCGCGCGAATACTGCGAAACGACGTTATTATGCAAGCGTTGGTACGGGAAATTGAGGGAAATGTTGGCCGTTTGCTCCATTGGGAACCAGAAACTGACAAACGTTACGCTTCGATCGGTTTTAGAATAGTTATGAATAGAGGTTAGATGTGGGTAGTTTGTGTGCACCAGAATTAGGAGAAGCGATATTTCATTATTTTTTTGCAAAACGATATTAGCTATTGGTACGGAATTTTCTGAAGCCTACACGATAAGTCAATAGAGGTTAATAGGGCTTACTTAGTTATGCAGGAAGCCACAAACTCTCAAAATGACAAAAAAAAGTTAAAAATCGTATGGAGCCCATAATGTTGTGATTTTTATTTTGCAAAAAATTACCAAGCCGTAGAACAACTGTTACATTACGCAATTATTAAAACTACCAAGCCGTAGTTCCATTTTAGGCTTAAAAACAAAAGCTACAGAAAATTCAAAATAATATTAATTGCTTAAGTAAATAACCGATTAAAAACCTCGTAAAACAATAACAAGAATCAAAGCTACTTTTCATTAATAATTAAAATCTTCAAACTTTTACTCAGTTTCAGATTACTGAGAGTTGGTAGCTTTCTGCATAACTAATAGGCCCAATTATTCCCTAAACTAACATTAAAACTCTTGACACTTTTTTTAACTGTACTTATATTCCTCGGCAAAGGTTTCAACAGCCCCAGAAATATTAATTCAAACGAAAAGAACCTCCAAACGAACAATTTCCACAAAACCATCGGTTCTTCTGAATCGTCTTAGCAAAAAACGAAATGCCACAAGGAGGGACGATCCCAGTGCTGCAGGCCCGTCGATCGAGTCGATCCTCGGGAAAAGAAAACGATCTCATTCACTCGGTTCCTTTCCAGGCGGAAGCATCGTGGAACGTGAGCCTGTGAATTCCGGGTCCAGAGGCTGGTCGGGGCAGGAAATCGGCCATGTTTGGCCAGAGGGAAGTCGATCGAGGGGGAAGGTAGGGCTCGGTTGAATCTACGTGGAGCATCGCGATTCAACGGGAGCCAAAGTGGAAGGAAGGGGGGACAGATCGTGAAGGGACGATGGAGGGCTAGGACGTCGACTAGGGCGTCGTGGGGTGAGGCGGCTCGATGCCACCCCCGGTTCTCCGAATAATCCAGCGTATAAATTGGATTGTCGGTGGAACGTGGAAACTGAACGCGCCCCGGCGGGGCGGAAACAGAAGAGAGCTGTCCTGTGAATAGAGGAGAAGGAAACGCGGTGAATTTCTCACAGAGAAACCCAGCCACCTTTTCGCGCACCGTGGAAACACGCTCGCGAGCGTACATAGGGAAAGGTAGAAGCGTGTGCGCGCACGAATATGAACGTCCGCCATTGGAACGAGCCACCCGTGATTCCATCCGCGAGATCGTGTTGCGGGGGAGGAATCGCGTTGGCGGATTACGCTCATCCCGCGGCTCGACTCGCGTGCACGGGCGCGAAATTATGCCCGTGTTATCGCGCCAGCTCCGCTATCGAGCTAATTTGCCCGCTCGAACCTCGTCGACGCTCGCCAACTTTGTCTGGCTATATCGACGCGGGGGTGGCGCGACCTTTACGCCCCGGGTCGCCCAGTTCCCTGCATCCTGCCTCGTTACCACCACTTTCAAACGTGTTTTATGTGTTTATACACTGTGGCTTCGAATTCGAGTGGATAAAACAAATTTTGTGATTTTTTTCGAGAGTTTGGTATGTTCTGTGGTGAAGCAGGGATGGTAAATAAACACGACTGCTTTGATAGGGGCTGATAAAGCCGAGTCTGCGCGCGAATCCACGGTGCAGCAATCGAGTGAAGTACTCGACGCGCAAATAGAAGGGGATTAATCTCTGAAGATGATCTCTTAGGCGAGATCCTACATGCAATTTGGGAGGTTCCGTGCCGTGACCGCAACATCTCGTTACTGCAAAGTAAACGCGCGATACGTGACGATCGCTGTGGAAACGCTAGGATAAATTGCTCGAGTTATTTACAGACTAACGTTTTGCTCCTTCGCCTGGGTATTAGATCTGGGGACATTGATAGTAACGTGGACGACGGGGAGCGCGAATGTTTGCCCATTGTCTTCCTGGGGAAGAGACAAAGGGCTTTGGCCAATCTCTTCGTGACCCAATTTCTCTTCATCTCTTCTTTCATACTCTGTTATTTCTCTGGAGAGCAATGTTATCTTCGTTAGAAGTGGAGTCCAACGCAGTTATTGGACACCTCGAAGCTGTCTCTAATTGAGGAAAGGGAGCATGTGTCATGCAACTGGTAACTACATTTGCAGACTGAACCCTTTCATACAAACACTTGTGATAAATATATAGACTTGTTCGTGGGTGAAGTCGACTTCAGGATTTGATGGGGCCCTGTGTTTTTTTACTTTTCAATGAAGTTTAGCCGATCTGCCGTTACAGGTCAGTTTTTCTGTGGAAAGACGAAAAACTTGTCCGCATCCTGCCCTTTCTCATTGGACCCGGGACTCAGCGAGCCAGCACGATGCTCTCGAGTCCCGTCACGATCCGCGGGAACGTTAAACATCTGGCCGCGCTGGGCAAGCGTGTAACGGCCGAAAATAGTCTCGTGAATCTAATAAGCCTCCTGACGGAGTCCCACGAACGCCTCCGCGTTCCGAAGGATCCGCTCGAATCTCCAGAGAAACTTTGATTACGCTCCGAAAGAGTCACCCCGGCCCCCATAAATCCAGCGGAAGGTCTAGCCCCGCTGGAAAAAGTCGGGTTGCCCGTGTTTCTTCGGTCGATCGAACCAGAGGCCAACACCCATCCCAACAGAACATGGCGCAACTTAGTCGACCCAGAGTTGGGCATTATTCGGCTAAATTTTCATTCGAATAAGTATTCGAATAAATTTGTGCGAATAAATTCTTATTCGAATAATCTCCGAATAAAAAATTCGAATAAAATGACATTATTGGACAATAACGAATAATTTTTTATTTGACGGAAAATTTATTCGAATAATTTCTTATTCGAATAAGAATTTAGTCGACTCAACGGACGAATAAAATGATCACGCGATTTCGGCGATGTATCATGACACCACTGACTGACACCCGTGAGACCTAATGTTTTAGGTTAAGTAACTCTTGTCATAGCTCGCACTTTCGATAATTCTTATCTGATAATTCTTTATCCCAAATATCGCTTACAACCGATGGCCGACGCCTCCAGAAGAGAATACTTCTTTAAGGCGGGATTTCCTCGGTTCGTTCAGACGTATACGCACACTTCTAGACACACACGTCAAAACGTATGTTGGTCACAGTACAGACTTCCATCGATAGATGCCGGGTATCACATTTCTTATTCGTCGTTCATTCAGGTCGAATAACGAATAAATTCTTATTCGGACGAATCTGGCTAGAATAACGGTACAGATTTATTCGCGAATAACGAATAATTTTACGTCGAATAAAATCGTCATTTTAAAAAAATTTATTCGAATAATGCCCAACTCTGAGTCGACCACAGTGATGGCAACAAGAAACTTCAAAATTGTCATTTATCGTACATTAAACAATGTTTTGAATCGATCCACTAACGTCAGAGACAATCAAACTGATAAACTCGTGTGATTCACCCTGTACCTATATTGTCCCTCCTAGACAAATTATGGTACTTCAGTTCCCGTTCACCCCTCAAGCCTGCCATCGTTGTATTTCGCGAAGCAGGCGACGCGACAATAGGGCCACACCTTCAATGAACGAAGGGTTCGCGTTCTCACAGACGCGCACGTCGCCGTCTCACTCGCCTTCAATATGCTGCCTCCGCGACTGCTACGTTCGTTGTTTATTCACGAGTAGACGCGTTCCTCCCTGTCACGACCCCTCTTCTTCCCCTGCTCGTCTCGTCCGCTCCATTCTCCGGTCCTTTTTTCCCATTTCTCCGTCAATACCGACCGGTCCGCGTGGAGCGCACCGCAGCAGGCCGACTCCTCGTCCTCCCCTTTATAAAATATACGGAATTTTATACTTCCCTCTGCAGACGGCTGGTCCCTGAACCCAGGTCCGCGTCTTTACGACGAGCCTCCGCGGATTTTGTCAAGTCCTTCGGCGTTCCGTTCCTCCGACGTTTTCAGCCGTTACAAAGGTGGCGCGTAATCCCCGGTGGCTCGAACAAGTAGCCTCTTCATGCGGCGGAGTTTATTAGCCACCGACGAGGCCTCGATGCCCCATCGGGGACGAGGATCACGCTCGTTGCGGCACGTTAGTTATTGTCCGCGGTGTCGTTTAATTATTCGAATCGTCGTTGCGCCCGGTAATGTCGTAAAAATGCCCCCGACGCCCGCAACGGTCGGCACACCGGGCATTACCGTTTCTCATAATTTTCATTGCAACCCGTCCACCGGGCCCGATGGACGCGCGCGATGTGGCGTCGTTTCGCGCGGAGGTCCGATCGCTCCAGACGGTTGGATCTCACGTGAATGATGCTGATGTTTCGATGATTGCGAGACCTTTTCCGCTTTCGTGGGGATATCGAGGATGGGGAGATGAAGACAGTGGAAGTTTTGAGGAGTTTGCGAGTTTCTTGGAGCGCTAGGTTGAGAAATCTAAATAAGTAGCAACCCTTTGAAAAAAGGGGATCTCGTATTACTATATACGGAGAGTTGGGCATTATTCGAATCAATTTTTAAATCGAATATGTTTCGAAGAAAAATTTCGAATTATCTTTGAATAGAAGTGTCGAATAACCTTTAAGTAAAAATTTCGAATAATTTATCAATAAAAATAACAATAAAAATAAAATACTCTCCGAATAAAAACGTTGTAGGTATAACCGTTGAATAAAATGTTCGAATAAAAATTTGGAATAATCTTCGAATAAAAATAAAGTTATTCGAGAATAGTATTGAATAATGACCAACTCTGCTGTGCCCTTCTCTTTTTCTTGCAGGAAGATAATTTTTATTTATTTATCAGAGAAAAACTCCCATTATTACAAGAAAAAAGAAAAGAGGAGATTGTGTATCATCCACGTAAATTCACGCGCATCATTATTCCATCAAACATGGATACCGCCACTAGCAGTCATATCGACAAGTTCCCTTTACAAATTCCTCGCGTCTGGCTGATTCATCGCCGGCGGAAAGGAAGGAAACAATAGCCAGGAAGGTGGAAAGCATTTTCCAGGTAAGTGGAGGCATTTTTCCGGGCGTCGAAGCGGGACGACGCCGCGCGTGGAACGTGTTCCTGGCCACTATGCAACGACATGGGCGTGGATGCAGGTGCAACTCGCGTATCAGCGAGCTCGCGACCCAATCGGACGACTCCAATCAGGGGCGTTCGGGGAAAATTAGAATAAACGAGGCTGTTCACGGTCCGTGGCGCGAATTAACCGCACCCGCTACTTTCCTCGGAGACAACCATGCCCATCCACCAGGGGGACTACGAATGGGAGAATTAAAGGGCGACTTTCTTCGCCGTCTCTAGCGCGACTGCGTAAATTGCTCGCCTAGACGAGTCGGGTGTTTTCACCGCGTGGTGTTCGATCGGTGGGGTTAATAACGTAGCTGGAGCAAATATTATAAAGGCTCGTTTGATAGATTTTATTTGTAGATGGAAAGGAGAGCCTCAGGCGATGGGACTCGAACCCACGATCTGTGGGCACCTCTGCTTACTGACCAGAGGTGGTACCAATTCCCTCGCACTCTCAGATATTATTAGGGGAGAGTTGCCTATATCGTACCACTTAAGATATTTTACGTTATATTTCATATTTGGTACTAATTTGAACGCAAATGACTATTGGATATTGTAGCTTGATCTTTTAGATACCTAGGGTAAAGCAACCAGTGAATGACTGAATTGTTGAATGAGAAGCCCAGTAAATGACCGCGTACTGTATTATGAATTGAACTTATTAATGTTTGTTTAATACGTATAACTAAAAATATGGGATATTAAAAGTGCAACTACACACCATTTCTAAATATATAGTATTTTTTAAATTTATAATTGACATTTCTTTGCCTAATGGTCATTCACTGGTATGCGGTCAATTACTGGTTGGTTTACCCTACTATTATATGCTTTAGCTTTTGTTTAGAACAAATTAATTTGTTATTAAGCTTTTTGTCAGATACTGTAAAAGGTACGATTTAGGCAACTGGTCTCCTAAATCGTATCTCTCGATCTCCTAAATCGTACCTCCACTAAAAATAGTATCAATAACATATAGAGAAGAAAATATTCAACATAAAGTAATGATTATTATATAGTTTTTTATAAATATCAATTTAAACTTTATAATGAATGTAATATGTACTTAAAATGAATGCAAAATATTTTACATTAAATCTGTTTTTAGAAAAATACAAAAATAAAGAACAAAATTGCATTGTTTGATTATTATCAGCTAAAATAAACTGGTAAAAAGTTACATCAGTCATATCTAATATTTTTAAATGTTGGGTGTAAGCTCAAAAGGTTTTGTTTCTATTTTTTATTTCGCATTTACTTGATATTTTTATTTCAGATCCCGTTTACATTCATTAATTACTGAGACATTGATGAGGTACGATTTAGGTAACCAGTACAATATTGGTAATTCTTCCCTATTATTATTATTGTCCACGGGAAAAATACTTTAGTATACAGAGAGTGTGGATAAAGGTAACATCAGCAAAATTATTCACCCTGAAGAACACAATTAAGTACTATGCATTAAAACCTACTTAGGTAACAAACGTGCGACACATTGATTATGCAGGAGATTCCGAACGATGTCAAGGGAAATTGAAAACAAGGCAATATCTGTGAGACATTGTTTACCTCATACTTGGCTCTGTTAACGGATCGACCGTGTAGTGGTAGGTACTCTTTTTCGAACTCTACAAACACCCAAACTTAATTCCCAAATACCAATGCCTACACATTAACTGCATTAACATTAACCCCCCGAACGCGATTATTTCTTTATTGCCACTTCCCTTACACGCTGTTCCTCTTGTGAAAGAAGTTAACGTAAGCTTGTAGCACCTTTTCGAAGGCGTGTCTTCAAGTAATCAACGATTACGTATGTATCTTCTAACGAGGCAGTTTATCTTACACCCGGATAGCGGTAAACGCAGAGACCGTGCTAGGTTTCCCACACGCAATCCTATCGCCCGATAACGGTCCAGGCTCTCGCATCTCTGATTCACCATTTCTTGCAGGTGCGGAAGTTTCTCGGTGCCCCATCAGGCGCTGCGTCGCGGGGAAATGCGAGGTCTCAATTTCGCCGCGGCAGCTCGGAGCGTTAAAATTGAACCGGCGTTTCCAGAAAAGTCGAGAGGACCGACTACCCTCCACCCCCGGGCGAGCTTAATTTTCCCGCTGGCGCGCAGACTTTCCTTATTTCCAGAGCAGTTCGGTCACACCTGCACCCGTGCTCCAACTCTGGCGGAAGGAAAAAAGGAATCGTCGAGTGATGGTCGGCGGAGAGGGGAGCCAGCGGCGGCTGATTCCTGGCCTCGGAGGCAGCCAGAGGCGAGGGTGGCGAAACGGGTGGAGGAAGAGCGACGGAGGAAGCTCGATTCCACTCGAGACGGGCGAAGGTGTAGGTGGAGCTCCGGGTAGATTATCTTCCCAGACGGCGAAATGGTAAAGTTCTCGGCGGTACGTGTCGGAGGGCAAAGACGACGAGGGTTGAGAGAAAGTAGACATGCCTGGCGCAGCGAGAGAGCGAGGGAGGTGGAGTGGGAGGAGGAGATGGGGAGGTAGGAGGCGAGAGAAAGCTTTTTAGGCCTTTCCTTGGAACACTGCAGACGCAGCTGTGTGGAAACTGCAATGACACGCCCCCTCACCTCAATCCCTTCCCCCGTCTACCTTCATCTCCTTCGTCTTCCACCCTCGAGACGTCGATGGTCCGTCGGCCAGGGGGTAGGTTCTCACCGAGCTCGCCGTGCTTTGGCTACCGGAGCCAGGGTCGATTCGAACCCTCGCTGGGAGTCCCGCTGGCTGGTGGGGAACTGGCACACATTCTTACTTACGTACACGTGGCTGGTGCTCGCGCGCGCTATCAACCTCTTCAGCTCGTCCGTGTGGACGTCTCTACGCCTCTCCTGGCTTCGTTCGTGTGCGTTCTCCGGACCACTATCGTCGACGCTGCTCCCGACGGTGCACAGCAGTCCTATTTGCTGGTTTCGAGCGCACAGACGCGCACAAACACCAGCCATACTCTTCGAGTTCGCTCGTGTCGGTGACGGTGAGAGGCGAGGTGGTTGTGCGCCAGGCGGTTCAACGTGTACACCCCCCGTGTCCCTCTGGCCGGGCTGCTCGGCAGCATCACGCACAGATCGATACGTGGCTCCAGGGTTCAGTTATTCCGCTGTATAGACTGCTCCTCTGGCTGGCGCGAGCCTTCCCCGCAGCGATGCTGGATTTCGATGAGGCGATTCGTACGATCGCACCTCTTCCGACCATCGCGGCAACCAGCGCCGATACGCTCCGAGGTGCCAGCTGCTGCACGGCCAAATTGCACTGGAGAGACATTTTTCGCGAGAACTTCTCGGCCACCGTTTGGAAACGCTCCCGCTTTCCCTCCGGGGATTAGGTTCTCTCTGGAACGGAATCTTTGTTTATTGGACGGCTGGATTAGAGTGGGCTGCGATTTCAAGGAAACTTGTGTTATAGCCTTTCTCACCAGCCAACTTATTCGATTCTCGTGTCAGGAGATCGTGGGGGGTGCTGCGGGTGGGGCTTTGATTCTGGTGTAGCTGAATTTGGATAATTCTCTTTAGATTTCCTTGATCCGAGTATTGGGATACATTAGAAAAGGTAGTTTTCTTCGAGATCCATTGAGAAAGTGTCAGGTAAATTTTATGTTCTCCAAGGAAACTACTCTTTCTCTGATATAATTATAAGAGAAAGATACCGAAGGAGATTTATTTAACACTATTCCTACCGACACATTTCACGTCATTTGACCGGTCGCGTTAGGTAAGACAGACTACAAATTTTTCTCAGAAAATAAACAATAAAACAAGAAGTGAATATTCAAAAATGTATTATAGGTACGTATATTTGAGGCAAAGTTGTGAAGTTTAAAGGCGATTCAATTACGTTGTATATAGGAAATTCTAATCGATATTTTAAAAACGGTCTTTTGACCGGTTCGTGGTAGGAATAGTGTTAATTCAGGGGCCAATTACAGAAGCAACCATGGTCAGAGATAACAGACTGTTATTCACGCCACGTGAGCTCACGTCACAGGCAAAAAATACTTACAACATATTTCAAGGTCATCGAAATCGGTGAGGACTACCTTTTTGTAAATAACTACCAAAATACTGTAGCATGATATAATATGACAATAGTAAGGGAGAGTGGGGTAATTACGAACACCTAAGCAAAAAAGCAAACAAAACGAAAACTATGTGAGAAATGAATTTGTTTATTATTTACAAACATACTTAAACTATTCATCTAAAAAGTACTGGGACGAATTTTTGAAAAATTATAATAAAAATCAATTTTATAGTGAAAAAGCAAAACCCTAATCACGAACAGAGTGCTAAATATCGCAAAAGTCACACAGAACGCGCGACTTCAATGGTCAACCCATAAAAAAAGTTGCATAGTTGTTAGAATCATAATTCAAGCAACTTTATTACAACTTAAAAAAAATTGTATCATTAATTCAACAGTAATTACATGCAGCTGAAGTAGACAAAATATTACTTGAAACATGATGAAAATTATAACTTCTGTTTATCTCGAATAGCATAAGCGTTCTGTATTTTTTACTTTGTGCTCGGCGAGGGATACGACCGAAACTATTAGCTCATGGAGAGGAAACATCATTTTTATTTATTAAAACGCCGTAACCATCGCATTCGCGATTACCCCGCGTTCGTGTTTACCCACTCTCCCTTATATTTCTAAGCATAGTACCACGGTTTAAATTTGTCAACGTGATAACACGAGAGTTCACGTAACGTGATAACAGTGCGTTTCCGCCTTGAAACTCTCCGCCGAACAGACTTGCTCCATTGAATGTTGATGTAAACAGTGGAAAGAAGAAGTTAAACGAGAGGATCGCGCACAATTGGCAATGCTCCATTTCTCCCCAATCCAAGTGCAGCTTCCACAAGCTCGTTTTCGCCGCCACCTCACGTGTCGATTTAGAAAACACGCTTCAACTCGCTCTCTCATATCTTCCTGGTCGCTCGCGTATCGCCCAGAGCGCAGAATTATCTGTTAATTACGATAATGTAATTACGCGACGGTCGTTCGTTAGATCGTTGCACGCCGCATTTGGTCTCGGCGGGGATAATTAATCGAGCTTATTGCGGACACTACACCGCCGTTGTATCGCGTTAGTATCGAAATCGCCTTCACGGTAGAGCGAGACAATTTTTCGTGGCGTTTCAGAACCAAGGAGTTCTCGTATCCAAACGCTGGAAAGCACCGATAGCCATACTCCATTTACAACTCGCCAGCATGCCCTTATCTGTACACCGAGACCTCGAAAATGTCTTCGTTAAGCCTGCCGAGCAGCTTAGCGAGATACGCTCTCGTTTTTACGACAACCACCCGCCTTCAGCGCGACCGACCATCGAACCGAAGGGGGTGTTTCTTCCCTTAATCGACGTTCGAGTTCTGGTGAACTGGAACGGGGTGAAGGAACGCGCTGCGTCCTTCGGAAGCAACTTTCACGGGACTATGTTTCTTGTTTCTTTTCTGTGCTCGTCGAGGGTCCAATGGCGATATTGGTGGCGAAACGTCAAGGAGCAAAGTTTTCCAAGGAGAGGATATCAACTTCATCAGGGAGCTGAAGAGGTAGGTACACTGATACTGGTGTGGAAATGTGGGGTACCAAAATTTTTTTAAGGAAAGTAATTATACAATAAGGAGCTTGACCATTTGCTTTCGTGTAAAATGTATTTTTTATTACTATTAATATTTTTGTGTTTAGGTGTCTTTTAACCTTCTGACGCCGGCACCTAGATCCCGTTGAAAGAAAAATATCCCGTTTTTGTTTTATCCTTCAGAATGGTTTGAATTTTGATATTTTTATATAAAAAAAATTCTTTTTATTTTTTCAAAGCTTGAAATGCGTAAAACAAATGAATACAGGGTTCAGGTACGTCCAGCTTTCGTCAATTAATAAAATTACGCAACACAGTGCGAACAGCGAATTGCGAGTGTAAACTGCGAAACAGCAAAGAAAAACGCTACTGGATTAATTTTGCTCATACCATGACGAGTGTTTAGATATGGTACCTATTATAACGCGTTTTTTCTATTTCCGGGACGCAAAATGTCTGCCTATAGGCGACTCTTTAAAATTCGTCTCGTCGCGAACCCATTAAAAAGACATGAAGAAACTTTACAGACAGAGGGAAGTCGACGAGGGATTCAAGCTACAGAAGGGGCAAAGTTTCGCGAAATTCCCTGATCATCCCTCTTAAGGAAACTGTTTCTTTCAGGTGGAATTTAGTAGATTTTAACTTGAACGCCGACCAACGCGAAATTTAATATTAAAAGACTTTGTTCAACTGCGATATATCGTGATGCAAGGCATTCGATTACTTTCACGCCAATTTGACGTCGCCGCTAAAAGGTTTCGGTAATAATTCATATTCTTGGAGGAAGCGCGGGAAAGAAAATAAACAGAGAGCTAAATTTCTTTAACGTTTCTTGAAAACCAACTGTTCTCCTGATGCTGTCGGTGACCTGTCGCACTTGCGCAAGTGTGGAGCAGCGGAGTTCCTCGCCTTTTCCTGTTTATCGTTTAAAGTTTCTATATAACGGTTTCTCCATTAATTATGCATGGTTCGATTAGATGTTGTCGCTAGCTGACGACGTCGGAGACCTTGCCGATGAATGTAAGTAAATAAATAATAAACTCGTGCAAGCGCTTCTGACACGTTCCTCTTTTCAATCCCCATCTGCTTTAATACGTAATGATGTAATTTATTATTTTTATCGCCCGAAAAATAGCCAGCTTTCACGACTCATGCCTCCACTCCGCGCCCAGAATCGAGTATCCAGTTGATGCATATGGAGTATCCAGTTCAATACAGTAAATCTCACTTTTTTCCGTCGATTTTCTTGTCTTAAGAAACCATAAATTCAGGTTAATAAAGCCTTCACTTTTGTACGTAACATAACTTATCAATTTTATTGCTACAAAAGTAGATACCTAAACTCGATTCGCGCAATCGCGCGTGCATTCTTCAGCGCTAAATGCCGTGTTGAGTGCAATAAGTTTCAGTTTTTTGATAAATAAAAGAAAATAGTTCGAATAGAGTTTAGAAATGGAGATATTATTGTTATTGTCAGTTGATGATTTTCAGCTGGAAGGTAAGTGTGATCGTTTCTTTCAGCCAGGGACGCTTGAATTGCAGATTTCGAATGGCATTCGCGGAAAAAGCAAGGAAGAAGAGTTTTGTAGGATCGCGTGCCGTGCTCGTCGAAGCAAAACTGAAATCGAAATCAGTGGGCTGGTTGTTATCGCGGCGGAGCACGCGAAAAAGTAACGCGACCGTCCATTCCGCGATTTCCCCGAAGGAAAGTAAATTGTCTGGACCGGAGCAGGGGTAAAAATTTCCACGAAGCAAGAGCACACAGACCAAGGATAATTCCCCTGGAAATGAAAATACCGGAAGGACGTGTGGGGGTAGGTTTATTTCGCTGGCTCCAGAGATGCTTTCGCCATGATGCGCCCTCAAACCATAAACTGCACTCGCCTTTTATTACTAATTGTTCGTCGGAAGGAGGACCTTATTATTCTTTTATTGTCAACATTGGGCAGTTAGGTATGAGCGTATAATGTATCAACTGAATTCGATTTGAAAATTTAAATCATTCGAATTCGAATTCTCCGTTTCTTGAAAGATTACTCTGCTAATTGAATTAACCCTTATTCACCTTTAAAACGTGTCTAACACTGTGGGATTACGAGAGACTCCAAATCGAAATTTGAGTATTTGAAAATTCACTTAACCTATTCGAAAAATTCTTGTGTACCTATTTCTCTTTGAGTATCTGTAGCGAAGATATTTACAAAATATAGCTTTCATTTGCAGTGAAAAATCGACATTTTGGAGTGAAAATGTGCACACAGTGTTTCTCAACCTTTTTGTAGTTGTGATCCCCTTTTATAATAAACCTGCGCCCCGCCTCCCCATTTAAAGGTAAAGTAAATCTAATAAGCTAAAGAATACACATTAAAAATGGGTATTTCAGAATTTAATTGCAACTTAATAATAGTAAAAAAAAATTTCAAGAATCCAATACGACTCACCAGTAAAAACACTTTGCGACCCACAGGTTGGAAATCACTGTGCTAGGGTTAAGAAACACAGATCCTCGCAGTAGGGTTGTGCGATTCGTCGACCACAAAAATACCCTTTTAATGTGCGTATCGCACGCTTTAATCACCGGTGCAAAGTATGTATATTCAAGTAAACGAAGAAACCAGTAAAACGCGTAATTACCCTGCATTCGAAATGTGAAAGAAAAACATGTTCGTGTTAATTAATCACGACGATTCATTAAGATACATACATAGGTCCATCCCACGACTGGCTATCCATTACTCTATTTTACGAGGACAATTTGCGTGGCTGGCTGCATACATTAAGCGGAATCGCGTCGGATTATACTTTCAGATAGCGATGGTGTGGGCAGCTTCGTATTTTTCACACGTAGGAGCGTTGTTTTCTTATCACGGATCGAGAGTGGCTCGTAAGTCGCCTTGACTTTGCGCGAGATCGTTTCGTGGAATGTGTTCTCTGTCCCGATCGCTTCTAGCTTCTTGATGTTTCCCGAAAAATCATCAGAACTTATTGCTTTAAGAACGCATTGTCCTTGTGAAAGGTAAGTACGATGAAAGCGTCGTCGTTTTCAATTTTATTCAATGAAATCTCAATAATCATTACAATCTCAGAATCAATTGTTTCTTAAAAAAAAAAAAAAAAAAACTATGAACTCTTAAGGTGGAAATCAACGAGACAAAAATATCGCGTTTTACATGAGACTTTAATCGCAATAATTATTTCACTATTTTTTAATTATTTTCTCATTAGTTTCATGTCATTAAGGTGCAAATCCACGACGAGAAAAAAATCTCGCGTTTCGCATGGGATTTTAATCTCATGAGACAATTATTTCACTATTTTTTAATTATTTTGTCATTAGTTTCATCAGATTAGACTCTCATGACACAAGATTTACGATATATTTTGAAAATCTCATCTCTCGCGACTATTTCCATAATTTACACTTAGCTGTTGCTGAGATTTTTGTCTCGCGTAAAATCTCATCGTGCATTCGCATCTTTAGAGACCGATTAAAACCAGAAGCTTACTTAAATTTCACTAAACAGCTCTCGCCTGCAACAGCAAATGTAATCTAAAGAGTCATTACCTTGCAGATCAAACTTAATAATAATAATCTCTATCACTGCCACTGTTAAGTTTCTCCCACAAGTTCGTTAAAACTTCTTCCCCTTGCAGTCCATAAAATCCCTGTCACTGGTCGATCTGGAAGCAGCGAAAAATCCGAATCTCGCGCCTGCAGGCGAACGAGCAAGGGCCATGAGTCCGATTTACAGTCAATTCCAGCTCGATGTATCGATCCATTTGCGTTTATCGACAGTCCGTCGAGAATTCCGATCGTGCCGCGGCAGTGAGCCGAAAAACCAGGCGGTCACCGCGGAGCCGGTTTCGCTCGCGCGAGTAAATAAAGCGAGTAAGTAAAAAACGATCCTTATCTGACGGAATTGCAGGCAATGCCAATAAATGGGTACAGTCGGCACGAACGTTTCGAGAGCAGCCAGCGGAGAAAAAAGGAAGCACTAACCGCGCAATCGGCACCGTCCATTTGGCGGGAGCAAAAAGGACGGATGGAAAAAAGGTCAGGAAAATAAAGGAAAGAAAAGAGAACACAGAAAAAAAGGAAACGGTGGAATCGTTCGGTTTAATCTGCTGGCAGATAAGCGGCTGAACTGTTGGATCGCTGCGGCTCTAACGAGCGACGATCTCTCGGTTCGCTAATGGCCGACAGACGAAATGAACGTGCCATTTTCCCGTCCGCGACGATAATGATAATAATAGGGAGGAGTACGTATAAATTTCGCGAGTCGAAATCAACGTTGCCCCGCGAAATTTATCTGGCACCCGCCTTCCCTCTGTCGAGCGTTCGGCGGGACGGTCGAATGCGTTTCTTTTCCCTTCGCGGGCGAATAATCTTGACGGAATCCTGGTTCCCGAACGGCTCGAGCGTAGCGCGTCGAACAGCTGCATTGTGCCGCGAGACGAGGATCCGATGCGATTCGGTGGACACGCGAGGCTCGATGGGACTTTTCGAGCAATAAAATCCGTGAAATCGTGTAAAGAGTTGCGCGTCGAGATAAAACGGTCGCGCGGGATTTACGGGTAAGTCGGCTGCCAATTTGTCGCGAAATTGGATGGAGTTTACGGCGATACGTTCGACATAAATTTGCAATGAAATTAGACGGAGCACGGTGGAAATAAATTGGCCGCGAATTTATAATGAAGTCCGCGGATATTTATGTAGACAAATTGGATGGGGAACCTAGCGGTGGTAAACTGAGACAGAAGGAAATGTAATCTCCATTCGATTTTACTTTTAATTATCTTCTGAAGCGGGAGAAGGATTTCGTGGTGCTCACTTGTGCATTTAGCCAAGAGCGGATTTGGAGATTTAGCGCCCCTAGGCTAACAAACGTATGCCGAACTTTGTGAGAAATATCATCAAATACTTTAATTTAAAAGAGTTGAGACAATTTTGAAATTAATTCGATATGATAAGTTAGGTATGAATCATTGCTAATTTGCTACATGAAAAGAGAGTGAATTGTTTTTAAAACTGTCTCAAGCCTGTGTGTTTAAAAGTTTTTCAATTTCTTTCGCTCAAAATTTGCTGGCCTAAGAGGGTTATTTAGTCTAGATATAAATCCGCAGCTGTATTCAGGTAAGTAAGTAGGTGAATATGGAATCGAAAGAGATCCCATGTCCAAACATCGCCCTGAGCCGGGAATCCACCTGAAACCTAAGCTAAGCCATAATATGCTGTGCTAAGTTTTAAAAAATGGAACTTCAATACCTACATCCGTATGGAACCGTGTTCGCCAAAAGCTAAGCTAAGCTGTAGTATGTCTTTTATGTAGTATAGCACAGCCAAACATAACATAGCTTAGCTTAGCTTTCAGGTGGATCCCCGGCTTTATGCTAGTCAGGAAGCAGTTTCCTAAACTGAACCCTGTTTCATAACCCTCGCTCATACTCCAAAAACAAGTAGAAGCCTGTGCATTTCTCAATCCACTCCACTACAAGATCAATCTGTGTCCACTTCTACTTTAGTTCTCCACAGGTTCTACTCCAGTTCCACTTCACCTCTGGACTGACAATGAGTTTCTTCTCAGCCTAAGTCAGTCCTGAGTCAGACAGAAAGTGAAAACCTGTTCCACTACCCTGTGTGTTTTATCAGACCTACTTGCAACCGCGCAAATCCTTCCACAGTCAAATCCACGCGATTTTATTTTAGCTGGATATAAATTAGGGCAATCTATATCGGATGACCTAAAATCGAGGTGAAAGGATTTAAGCGTACAGGATATTCACGAATAAAGTTATGTGTTATGCCAATCAACACTTCAATCATGTTGGCCCTTTCATAGGCTCCCTCAGCTCATTTCGGGCTATGATACACAGACGGGTAACTCATCCACGCGTTAATAATTAATCATTAAGTAATGGACTCTATAAACGCTGTATTATTTATTGCTTGCTCTGTATACTACGGAGATTCCCATTAACAAATAATAATAAAACTAGACGAAATGTGGCCAGTTTTGCCCGTGGATTGAAGTAGGTACGCGATCCTTTGGTGCCGTCCACCGGACACCATCGAAGGGACAAATCCCAAGGCGTTTCCCGCGCGCAAACAGAAGAAACCGATTGGGCCCCGCAGCCCTGGGACACAATTTCCGATCGCGGAGACAGAAACGGCCTGCAGGAGGACACGTGGGCGGCCTCGCGGCTCGGGAGTAAATAAATGAATTAGTAAATAACGAATTTTATCCACTGGCATTGGCCAGGGACCCGATAAGCCGGCAGTGGCCGCGGAGTAGGGGATATCGCGGCGTATAAAAAGTACGCGTTATGCGTACCTGTCCGTCCAATGGAGTGGCTTCGCGGTGGCTGAAAAGGGAAGAGGAGGGCCAGGCTCGTCGAGAGCCAGGAGGGACGAGTGAAAAAAGGGAAAAACGAAAGAAAAACGCCGAATCGACTTGGTTCCTTATGGAGAGCGGGCTCGAGCGTTGGCGAAACTTACAGGCGGCAGGGAAAACGAAGAAAACGAAGGAGAGGAAGGAAAGGAGGCCTCCTGCGCGCTGCGCGGGGCGGCAACGGGGAGGGGGATGAAAACCGCGAGAACGGAACAGAGCGAGCGATAAGTTTAGAACCCTCTCGAGTCTTTATTGATACTTGGTCGTTTCCACTTGTCCCATATACATACCGGTGCGCGCCCCACAGATACTGGCTCATCGCGGAATGCAAGGATTACGCCAAGGAAGCCTCGCGCTTCGTCCCTTGCCGTCCTTTCTTTTACTCTATCGCTGACAATGAGTTGGTCGAGTTACGGCGCATGAGTATAGGTAGGTATGCTTGAGTTTATCGACGCGACGCTTTGCTGCTTTACTGACCACTGGGGTGTGATATGCTCCGAGGCTTAATCGACTGGCAGCTGTATTCTTTGCAATGTAATCGGTGGAAGAGTCTAGTCGCGGGACTGAAGACATACAGTTTGGTAATCATTCAGGGTGCGGTCGAAAGAATGGTACAAACTGGCAGGAGGTGGTTCTTTGTGCAAAAATCAATCGGAAGTGTAGAATAAATTTTTTTTTTACGAAATATTTTTTAGAAAATAACGACACTTGAAGTTTGAAATCACTTTTTTCCTATATTTGTCCTCCTTTCAACGCCTTTGTAATTTTTTCTGGTTTGCCCCCTAGCCAGAAGTAGGGTAGATGTACCATTTGTGGCCACTGCACCATTTGTGGCCACTGTCTTATTTATTCCGATATATTAAGTATTCTTAGTTCACTTTCATTACAATGAATTAAGCTGTCTAAGGATGGATTGTTGGCACCATTTCTACTGTTTTCTTGTCCCGTTTTATTTAATAATCATACGTGGCCACAAATGGTGCAAAACAGTCCGGCACGATAATATAATGATTTTTTAAATAATTATGTTTAAAACATTGTTCAACGTAGAATATTTCAATTATCTGTAGATTTTGGATTACACTGATATATTCTTTATTTTTGTGTACGTATTCTTTTGTAAGTTATGTATCTGTGAATGGTACGGAAATCCTTAAAGTGGCCACAAATGGTACATCTACCCTATATTCTTTAAAATAAAAAATGTTTCAGTCGAAACGGATAATAATTTTTGGAGATACAAGTCCCACCGTTTTGAGAACACTGTTTCGAGAAAAACGCGTTTAAAGTTTTACGTGAACGCCGAGTGGTCGGTTGTTGCTGATGCATTTGTCGCTACTCAAATACCTATAACTTCAGGAATTTTACGAATTTCAACAAACGCTTTTAAACACATATACCTAAAAGGTTGACATTCGTAAAATGAAATAAAAGAAAATCGACTTTTAGACCGGAACCTCCCCTTAAGTAGATTTTCACTTTTGGCTCACTACCAAAGGTACCTCATCATTACCGTGTATCAGAGATGGGCAAAAAATAATTTGAAATAAAAATTTCGTACACAAATTTTTATTTCAAATAATTTTTTGTCCATCTCTGCCGTGTATAGTATGGTACACCGACTAAGTGAATATAGCGTTCGATTAATCAACCTCGAGTTCGAAAACCACGCATTGCTCTCCTTCCCCAAGTAAGCTTGAAAGAGCACGATCCTCGAACATCAACCGCGCGGCATTTTCAAAGAGATGCACGAAGGTGAGCGTACCTGTCGGCGGGAAAGACGAGCAGCTTCGCCTCGAAGGTGTGATCAGCGACCCAATTTCCTGTGCGGAACAGAAGGACCCGCGGAAAGCTCGGTTTACGATTATTACGCGTTCCAGCAGCGGATCTCGGTATAAATAGAGGTTCACGCAACCGCATTCTCGAGAGCGCCGCTCTAAATCACGCTCTTCCGCGTGACGCGGCCAGACTTACTTCGCCGCGGTCGTTATCGTAATTTAACCCCCTTTTCAACCAGCCAACGGGTGCATCTCAAACGAGAAAGAATCCATACGAATGCCTGTACGCATATCAATTCGCTGGGAGCTTTGGCCAGGAGATGCCGAAGAATGTTAATCTACCCTGATTGGAACGGGGCATTCTAAAAAGAAATATCATGTCGCGTGAATTTGGGACGCGGAAGTTAATGACTCGAGCTCCAAATCGATTCTGTTCTAGATATATTGTGGGGGATCATGTAAGTGAATCAAGCTTGCGGAGGGAAAAGATTCAGTTTGGAGGGAAAAGGGAGTTTCGGGAAGAAGATATCGATGGGGGGACCTTCTGTATTGGGTAGCTTCAAGAGAAATGATAATCAAGAGAGCAGTCGTGTTCTTTGTGTGTAGCTATCCCCGGTATCATGCTCGAGGGAGAAACTATTTTACTATTTCACTTTTTACCATTTTATCAGAATTCTTCCAGGGAGAAGAATGTCCCCTCTACTTGCTTCTTAATATTTGCATACCCCCTCTTTTAATAAATCTTACTCATTTCTAAATAGTCACTCATATCCTCATTGCAATCTTCCCCGCTTAAGCTTCATGCAAATTTCGTTAATCCATCCAAGGAACGTCACTTTTACCCTCTCTAGGCATATCGGGGGAAAGGCGAAGGAGTTCGTTCCCCTGGTATTCTCAGCAGACTTGCGGAGTGCCTAGGTCGTAGCTGTGCGTGGAAACACGTACTACCTGTCTACGAACACCCTAGGGGCAGATACGGTGTGTCTCCATAAGACACCCGAAGTTATGCCCACGTATGCGTATCCTTATAGCCAGGCGCAGTGATACGTTTCCCTTTTATATAAAGGGACTCTGCTCTGTCGCCCTGTCGCGACGCAAAGGCCACTGGAAAGCAAACTCGCTGATCCTAAAGAGTCTTTCTCGACTCTAATATTTCTTCGATTTTTAAGATGCCTGAAATGGCAGCCGAACCAGTTTCATTCCCCTCACGCGGAGGACTAATAAAGAGTGGCACACGTTCTTCGGGAACTGGGCAATTAGCTGACAAGTAGATGCGCCTTGTTAGACGAGCCATCCGCGACGCGAATGCAGCCAGAGGCCTACCAATAAATTGCCTGATACCAGGCACGTGCGAGCGATTCGTGCAGAGGAGCGAGGTGAACGCTCCGAGCTGCGCGATCTTTTCAAACTGGAGGATCGATCGGATTGCCTCGATTGGACGTGGAACCATCGGGATTTTTACTTCGAATTTGTATAGGCACCTATACTTATGTTTGTGCTTTTGAAAATTTGGGCCAATTTGTAAAATTGTTCATTTTTTAAGAATTTTAGAAGCTCGTAACAGGGCAGAAGTTTCAAAGATTATTCTTCTGTTTTTCCTTCAATTCTGTGAATATGCACAATGAAGTAATTTCGTAGGATCTACAGCAGTGTTTCCCCACCTTTTTGGGTAAGGTAAATTTTTTTTGGTAAGGTAAGGTAAATATTTCCTTCCTTTCATATATGAAAAATCAGTGTTACCTATGTCATTAATGAAATATAGCAATGTGGCCATATTTAGATAAAGAAGAGCCAAAAATCATCAATTAAATATATAACCATTGCAGCCCTCCAGAAAACACTTCGCGACCTACAGGTTGGGAATCACTTACCTATAGTATTGTAAGTTCAGGTTGTAGTGTTATAATTAGACAAATTTTATTAGATGCGATTTAGGTATTGGATAACTATCCTTGTTCGAGTGCCGAGGATCAGTCGCCGCGGAAACGACAGAATCGAACGTGCTCCGAGATTTCCCAGACACCTTAGCCCCTGAAATCCCAGGTTGGCATTAAACATGGACGGTCGAGCGGGCAATTCGAAATTTCGAAGTATCTGCACGCGCCCAGGAGAGGCCGCACCGTCCCTCGTGCCACTCGATCGTTTTATTCCAGTTTCGAGCGTCGAGTCGGTAATTTTATAACGTCGTAAAGAAGACACGCTCGTATTCAGTTACGTGTCAACTACCCTCTTTCCCCACGGTTTCTCTTTCCGTTTCGTCGCCTATTCTTAGGCTCGTTGCGTGAACGCGCCAATTGTCGTGGAAAAGGGATCGCTGGATTCTTCTCTTCGAAGTCTTCGCGGTACTCTGGACGAGATTATTACCTTCGAGCGAAGTTCGATGTTCCGAACTCTGCACACCAAGATCTTTCATAATTCTTTTGATAACATTGTACTGTACTGTTAAAGAAAATTCGCAAGAATGAAACAGTAGGGTCAGTAAACAGTAAAAAAATAATAATTAAACATTAAAGCACTAAGTAGTTTTGTATTATATATTTGTAACTACTTAGTACGCCTTTGACTTGAACATTAATAATAAGAAATAGAAATAAAACATAAACAAATCTAATTTAATGACAGTGAAGCAGAGATGAGCAAAGATAATAGACCAACTCGAATAAAAGATGAAGATAAAGTATCTTTCATTCGACTCGTGATTTAAATAATTTTTTACCTAGGTAATGCCCATCTCTGCTGAGTAAAGTCAAGTGACACTACTTAGCAAATAAATCGCAAGTAGGTATATTGTCCTTTTTCACCGCCTCTAGCAGCACAATTCTCGTGGCAGTACTCTTCACAGACGTTGCACTGTATCCAATTTTCTGAAGGTGGACGAATAAATTTATTACCACAGTAAATTCAATGGCACCTTCTTAAGATCATACCCTATATCGAACTAAGGATTCCGAAGAATTATAATGGTCGTTATAAAGTCCACAACCCCCGTCTTTATTACTAAATGAAATTATATAAGTAGAAAGAGAAGAAGAGAAACGTCGATTAAAGATCCTCTCCAGTTTCCAGCGGGCTAGGAAGCTGGAGCGGAATTATATCGACCAGACTCGGCTCGTAAAGGGGTAAACGAGGGAAGGTACACGGCCATTACAACTCGGAAGGCGAACTTTATATCGCGAGGACCGTTTTACATACAATCCTTGCGGGTGAATAAAGGACCCCTTAAATTACCAATTCCGTCCGGGAGACGTCCTACGCTTTGAACCGAAGATATGCCTCGCGAACGCTCAGAGGGTTGCTCCGTAAATTCGCGGAGCCGGGGCACGTCGCTAATTTATACGTTTGCGTGCTTCTTCGCCAATATATTCCCGTGGAAACGTGGCAAATCGGAACCAAGTAGCAAGCAGTAGCGAAGGTTCAAGGAGAAACACGGTTGCAGAAGAACACAATTACCAGCTAACTAAATAGAACACTTTATGCTAATGACAACGCATCTTCGTCACCCTCACGTGCCTCGAATCTGGGATTCGCGTGAATGTACTGCGTTGAGAGGACACTGGACGCGATTGGGGGTGAATTAAGGCTATACAGTAGCAGAACGAACGAGGTGGCGGTTGCAGCGAGCAAAATGAGCGGTACGTGGTTCTCCTCTTTGCTTTGTAGCTTGAAATTTAGAGGACTTCGAAAGCCGTCGATATAGCAACAGTGACTGAAGCGTTCGTTTCAAGGATCTTGAACTTTCCTCGTCAGGCATTCCTACATCACTTTACAGCCCCGATGGAGACAAGACGCCTTTGTTCGTTCAAATTCTATCGCACATTGAAATTACTCAGACCATCGTTACCCCGAGCCGTGTGTAAACGACTGTCATCGTCACCTCGAGAAGAAACGCGCGCATAAAAGCCTCATACAGAAGGCGCGGTTTATTTCAGTCCGTTGCTTGGGGCATCGACGTCGACGCGGGATTAAAGACCGAATTAACTTTGACTTAGGTCTGGGTTAAGGTCGTAGAGACGAGTCGTAGACGCCTGCGCGCAGGGGTCCACTTTCTGCTGTTCCGCGAAAGAACGTTCCAAGTCCAACTCGGTCTCGTGTCTCTCCAAGCCGAAGCTCCATTCAAAATTCTACACCCGTGCATTCGCTATGCAAATCGCCTGCACATTCATCCTTCTCTCCAGAGCTGAGGAGAGGAACTAACGTGCACAGTAAACGGCAGCTTCGACCAACCACTCCGAAACAGCCCTTAGGAACCTACACCCACCCTCTCCGCGATGGAAGTCGTCCCAGAGTGAGCTGGGCGTCGCGAGGAGGCCAAGGGTTCTCGTTCAGAGAGGATAAATCGCTTGTTTATACGGCAGATCGGCAGCAGCCAGCGTAGAAAATGGATCCGACGTGGTGGGCCACACCCCGGCGCGCGCTTCGTGGCTTAAAAAAAATAGCAAGAGCGGGCGAAGGACCGATCGATCGGCGGTTGCTGCACCGGTTCGGTCCACCGCAACGTCCTCCTCGGGCAGGCGGGCCTGACCGAAACAAAGAACATCGAATTTGCATCGAGAAGCCAGCGGTGAAGAGCAGAGAGAAACAACTGGGTGGACGCAGCACGCGGTGAACAGGGGGGATTAGAAGCGAATCGATCGACTGTTGGGTTTTGCTCGATTTTCGAGGCCTCACGAGGTCCTTCCACCTACGGAGAGCAGTGGACGAGTCGAAAGCGAGGGCCGGCCATCAGGAATTCCATGCACGGCCTCCTCTGCTCGCGGTTCCACCGTCAGCCGGGCACAACAACCCCCCTCGTCTCGTCCTTTTGCCGGCTGAACAGGAACAGAGTCGGCTGACCGGCAGCAATAAACACACCGATATAATTATCCGGATTCTGGATAAGGACGGTGTCCTCGCGAGTGCTGAGGACGGATCGAAGAGAGCTTGCTCGCAGCGAAATACATACCGAGTCGCCCTCTTCGCCGCGGAGGGACGCTGGGAACGCCAATCCTCTGGCAGGTAGGGAGGATTGACTGTACCTTTCCTGGGAGAAATCGATGCAAACTCGCTGAAGATGCCGCGGGAGCTTCGTCGCACGGATGGGTACCTGAGCAACGTGTGAGGCGTAGTCCTGGCTCCAAATCGAAAATATGTGGTTGTTGGAGATGGGATAATATGATGCGAGTATGATAATTTTGCAGGTATTAATGGAGAGCTTCTTGGAACTTAAAATGATTCAGAATAAGGTTGAACTTATCAAATGTACTTATTGCATCTCTGAGGGGAGGGCTAAGGGTCCATGACAACCCCCAAAGAAGAGGATTTGGGGCAAAAGAGAAGAAACCTGGATTTTATTCTTTAAATAAATATTTATAATCACCTAATGAATTTGAGTGAATTTGCTAATCCAAATATTTTTATACCTTCGACTCGGCTCTCCTCACCATTAAGGATGAACTTCGGTGACAATTTTAAGTAGTCAAAAGTTAATCAATACCGAATTATTTTTCTATAATTTCGCGGGGGGTTTTACTATTGCATAAAGATTCATTCCTCCAATTTTTATAGATTTTCATTATATTACATATTATTCACTCCTCAGATCTTTGGTTTAAAAAGCAAACCTTGACTCTGTATTGACAGGTTTTATAGATTCCACTCTGTATGAGTGTATAAGGATGAATAAACAACTCAGTCAATCGAGTAATAAAAATGCCAAACACCCTTTTTTTTGTTGTTATTTAAATAGTTACCAATGATCAGGAAAGTGCAAGGATAAATATTAATAACACGGTAGGCATTCTTTTCACACATATGTAGGCCAAGTCCCCACGTCTGACGTCAACTACACGTCCGATGATAAATCAAGCCTAATGAAGCCTAATGTGAAGTGCTAGAAGAGACATCTGGCTGATTCTATTCTCTTACAGCTGAGATTCACGATAAGACCTCTGTGGTCAGATAAGGTTAAACGGGATCCAGCATTAGGTTTGTAGAAACCCAAAAGGAAGACACAGAAATTTGTAAATAGGTATTATTATTGTAGAATATAATGACCCGTGACTCGTTATTGATAACCAAATCACAATATTATAAATCTTCATCATAAAATTCCTACGATACCCTTCAAGAGCACTTGCACTTAATTCGATCAATGAAGGATAAGGATATTTAAATCCTGTTGCAAGGGAGGTATAATAAAAAAGATAGAGTTCATTATACAGTCGTTGAAATCTGACTGATCAACGACACAATAAGAAACTGATAGGAAAAGAATGCAAAAACCTTGTAATAAATAAATAAATTACACAATGTATAATTAAATTGAAAGATTCCATTCTTACTCATAAGAAAGTATGAATAAGGCATCACAAGATAATAAGAAGATCGTAGTTTTTCCAGGAAAACGGAAGTGCGGCGTTCAAAGCGCTAGAGCCATCTCTCGGCGGCAAATAAAAGCTTGAAGTTGGGGAAACGCCCGCCAGAGCGCAGATTGGTCCCTGCGCATGATGGCCGCGGAAGAAACCGCTGCGATTGGTCGAGAGCACGGCAGCCATCACGGAACCCCCCCGCATAAATTACATAATTCGAATCATGATGGCTGACTCGCTCGACCAATGCGAGCACAGGGGTGGGGCCAACCGAAGCCGCCCTAAAAATGGCGTCCACTGAACATGCAGAGCACTTTCGAGGGGAAAACCCCCAACACTATCCGGGAAATATGATGGGAAAACGGAAAAATGGCCGTGTCCCGATGAAAAGCGTCGAACTTCGTCGCTCATTTTAGAGAACACGGAACTTCCTTCATAGAAAGGAAATTACCTTCGCTTCCGATGGAACATACACTCGAAACTCATCTACAAAATGTAATCGTGCAAATTGAAGTCAATAAGCGAACGATTGCCAAAAAAAATTAAACCTCCCCGAAATACCAACCCTTCCCAATCGATTATACCTCTCCACTGTGTGTCTACGTCCCAAAACACTCGGCGTTGCATTTGCCACCTGTGGCCAGGGACTTCCGCGGCAAGCGGCACCCTGGGCATTAAAATCTCAGGCCCGATAGGGTTAAGAGCGTCGGGTATCGGAGTGGTAGGCGCGAAAAAGTGGCTCGTAAAGGTTGTAAACGGCGCGGACGACCTCGGGAGCGGCGGAGGGTGAGGAGGGGGGCAGCGTGTAAAAACTTTTATGATCGCAGTCAATAAAGTGACGTAACGCCGAGAGTGTTCTACGAGCGGCGTGACGTCAGGGACCGGAAGTTTGCGCGCGTAAATGCCACGCGCCACCGTCCTTGCCCCTGCGGGGGGGTGGAGGGACAGGCGGATACTCGGCCGGGGTGGGTGGAGGTCGCGGCGAAGGGAGAAGACGACAGAGGGGGAGGGAGGGGGGGTGTTAAGGGTGACCGTGGAACGGAGAACGCGCTGACGAGAGCTCGCTCGGTAGACGAAGAAAAAGGGAGAGTGCGAGAAAGGGGGGCCGGGGGGTGTTGGGTAGCAGAGGGGAAGTCGAGGGGGAGTGAGCGAGCTGGTTGATGGTTTACGACATTCCGTTGATGGCCGTAGTGGCGTAGTTGCGGCGTCGAGCCCATAAAAATGTAACGAGCCTGTAAACGTTCGTTTATATTGGCCTGCCTTTACGCCCGTCCGGATTGGGATAGGTCACGGCAACGTTTCTCCCGCTCTGGTGAACTGGCGGTGTACAGTGTGACGTCACGCAAGACAGACGTGAGACAACGTGTATACAGCGGGTATGTAGTATACGGGCCGCGCCGCGCGGTTATACGAGCCGTATTAGGCAGAGGAGAGAGTGAGAGAGAGAAAGGGGGGCTCGTCACCCGTTTTAGAGGCGATAAACGCGGCCGACAGCCGCGCGCCCCCTCTGTCGTAAGCGAGAACGCGAGAGGAAGCACCCTTCGACGGCTCGACCATCGCGCTCCTCAGGACGACCTTGACCTACGCTCCGCGAGTCAATGAAAGAAACGATCTGATGCGAACAGCCTCGCGGATCGTAAACGCGGGTGGATGCTATATTGTCGCGAGCAGTGAGGATCCTTGTAGTCACCGATTACTTTGACGATTAAATAAGCGCCTGGGGACTCTTCCTCTTCAGGTCCTCGAACCTTGTCACCTTCTGATCATCCCAGAGAATAGAACGTACTGACGTAAAGTGTCTAATTAGAAGCAACAGATTACTGATCTTCCACCTTATTGTCCTATCGATCTCTTCAGAATATTGCTCTATTCCATTAAATTAAAGCTAAAATTCCATTACGATATATGACTTAAAAACTGCAATTGATGGTCCAAGGATTCGCTAAAAGTATACCTACAGTCCCTTCTTCACACTCGCTGACTCTGTCAAAATAAACTCCCGACTCAGTTCGAATCCCATCATCCTCATCTACCGAAAGCCGCTGGCGAAGATGGAGGCCAGGCACACGGGACTGCCTTTTACGATTGGTTGCGTAACGTCCCCTGGGTATCTCAGCCCCGACGACGACCTTGACATCCATCCACCACGTCCCGTAGGTAAAACGTGGCGCGTGATTCACGCGACGAGAAGCGCGCGTCAGGTGTTTCGCGTCGCGGACCCGTGCCCGCCCGCTTTACGAACGCTTAAAACTTTATAGGCGGCCGTAAACGGGCGCGTTTAGCTTTATTTGGCCGGTCTGGGGGACGACTTGTTGTAAGGGCCCACGGAGGTAGCGAGTTTTTACCACGCCACTGGATACTCGCGGCTCCATTCACCGTATAGCCGGATAGATTACCCCGGGTTTCCGAGCTTGTCGCCTTGTGAAACAACAATCGTTCGGTACCTAAGTAGTCTTTTGCCTGGGATAGTAGAGCAAGCAAGAAACGAGGTAGCAGAGGTCAAGGTAGCAATCGAGGCACTCGGGCTTCATGGGGATATCGATTTGTGTTTACTGTATCGTAAATCCGATCTATAGAATAAGTAAGTTGTTTAGTCGATCTAGAAATAGCTACAAGAGACAAGAACACTGCTGTATAGCAACTGTTATATAAATGATGGACATGAAAGGTAGAGATTGCCTCTACAGACTTGACGCCTGCTTCATTTGTAGAAGATCTGATAGGATTTGTTACAGATTGAATCCTTTCCACTGCTTTTAATTTAATGTACAAAATAGAGTAATATTTGTTACAGTTCGAACAAATTTGCTTTAGGGTAATTGTGGGAGAGTTGCCGCACGTTACGCAAAATTGTCACCGTGTCTAAATTTTGCAATGAAAATGTTTTCCAAAGATACATATTATTAGTTCAACATCTTGTGATTCTACTACCATTAAAGAAAATCAAAATTTTAATATTTGTCACCCTTAAAAAAATTGAAACTAAAAATATCCTTTGGTAGGAGAGACGCCGCACATGCGGGAGTGGTGCCGCATTTCGAAACACGTTTAATTTTCGATTTAAACTTGTTAATTCTAACTTTTTATATAAAAAAATAGTAAAAACAAAATAAAATGAAACATTTTTATTTTATACAATTACAAAATTTGAAAATTAAATGGGTACAGTAGGAACAGATATTATTTCTGCTTTTCGATTTTTTTTTATATTCAGTTGGCATCTTGAGATTAAAATAAAAAAAAATGTGAAAAAAGAGTACATAGTCCACAAATATGTTTCGATTATAAAATTATTCATTTAAAAATAAATAATTTGCCTTGAGATACCACGTCAGCTACTTTAAAAAACTTTTTTGGTATTTTAAACATTAAAAACACCATTTAAATCGACTTAGTTTCCGAAACAGTACAGTATCAAAGTGCGGCATCTATCCCAAATAAAAGTGCGGCGTCTATCCGAAATGCCCGGGAGAGGCGCCGCACTTTCGTATTTCCACATGCTATGTCGAAAGTGACCTATTCTGCCAAGGAAATATTCTACATGGTCCCTTTAACGTATTACAAATGTTGTATCAAGAAAAATTATGAATTTTTAGCTACTATATTAGTAAAAAAGACGCAACGTATAACTATTCAGGCAAAGTACGCTAGGCTTACCCCGAAAAACAGCAAAATCTTGAACAATAATACAGTAAACACGCTCTTGCTTGACAAACTAACCCAAATCAACAGCCTTAAACAAATAAAATCGGCAATGATGTGTTTTATTACCGACATCCTTGAAATATCGATAGTGCGGCGTCTCTCCGAGTGCGGCATCTCTCCCACAATTACCCTAATCAAAGTTCAGTAAATTTGCAAGGTTTTTCCTACCTATGCCACACAGGGGAGATGTCCTAATACCTGCTTAAATACTTATGAAGAACAGTGTATCTACGTCTGAAGAAAGTATGATCCCCCAGTTTTATTCGATCACCAATTCTCAGCGACGTCCTCGGTAATCCACTTCTAATCCCCGTGCAACTGGTTGCTTCCTGCTGGAATCAGCATGCAAAGCGAACGCTCGCATCGATCAAGCCTAAGGTCCGAGCAGCAGTGCCCACGGGCTCGTTGGAGCAATCGAATCACCGCTGAACGCCATGAATTATAGTCGTTGCCGGAGCGCCGCGCCGCGTCGGATGATCTACGAAGATCGTAAAACGGAGCGTCGGCCAGAGGCAGTAAATCGTCGGCGGTGCATTTTAAAGCCGTCACGCAGCGACAGTAATGACCGATCCGAGCGGATCAGCCTCGAGCGTCGCGATTTCCATTCAGAATTCATCCCAGCTTGCGCTGGCTTCGTCGCGAAATCGGGCAAGTAGCACCGATCGAACGGTGATCTCACCGATGAATCACCACCCCTTCGCTACCATCCCGCTAACTGTGCCATCGTCTGGCCAGCGTCTATGTCGAAATGTTATTGCTCGTAAAAGCCGGCCAGTCACGCGTCAATATTCCCCGTGTTTCGATCGCGGTAACAGAATCCGAGGAATTCCTTTCGAGCGAAAGTGGGAAAAATGAATCACGACTCGGGGTGGATGAGGACGAGCGTGGTTTTCGTGTCGAGCGGCACGTATGCGTGAATGGAAGCGGGCATATGTGGGATGCGTAGGTTTCGCAGCAAACGACAGCCAGTTGAGGGACCGAGGGAACGAGCGATTGCGCAAGCTGCCAGGCTTTACGAGCAAACGAAACGGCATCCGCTCGGGAGAGACGGGTCGCAGACGAGAACGTTGACGAGCATTGTGCCCCGGTAGGCCAACGCGATGACCTCGATGACGAAACGACGCGGATTATGATAAAAGTTCAACGGTTTCACTGACTCGATCTGTCGTTTCAATAGAGGCCTGGGCTTTGACAGATATGTATCCACTATCCGTAACTCCCCTGTTGTTTGGTTCTTTCTCTTGCTCTTCTGTTGTTTCACTAGCTTTATTTGTGATAGATACACTTTGGGGTTAGGTTGCAAAACAACAGGTATGCTGAACCTCGCCCATTTATCGCATAATTTATGTAATTTGTAGCGAATAAAGTCGAATTATTATTATTATTATTATTATAGGGGAGACCTGTACAAAATCGTATATTTTACTTAGGGTAGATGTACCATTTGTGGCCACTTTAAGGATTTCCGTACCATTCACAGATACATAACTTACAAAAGAATACGTACACAAAAATAAAGAATATATCAGTGTAATCCAAAATCTACAGATAATTGAAATATTCTACGTTGAACAATGTTTTAAACATAATTATTTAAAAAATCATTATCGTTTTGCACCATTTGTGGCCACGTATGATTATTAAATAAAACGGGACAACAAAACAGTAGAAATGGTGCCAACAACCCATCCTTAGACAGCTTAATTCATTGTAATGAAAGTGAACTAAGAATACTTAATATATCGGAATAAATAAGACAATGGCCACAAATGGTGCAGTGGCCAGAAATGGTACATCTACCTTATTCCTAAAAATAAAATAAAGGAACCTCATGCGCGTTGGGCAATTGATTTTCGCTATATTGTGTCTACAAACCGGTGAAATGAGAGAAAGAAGAGCGACGAAGGAAGGAACGCGCGTAAAACGATGATGTTAGCATCAAAGCTTGCTATCTCTGAACGCAACTACAGAGTTATACTTACGTTTGTACAATGTTTGGGGTTCAGACTTAAAACTGTCGCCAGAGCACTTGCTACGCCAGCGTTTGCAAACCCCTCGATTAGAGCTGTCCAAACACCTGTCAGGCAGCCCCCACAGAGTACCAAGAATATTACTATACTTAGCAGCGGAGAACGTCCTTGGCGGAAGATCAGAGAGATCCCGATCTTTCCCGAAAGGGACGAACGTGTCTATTTATTCTCTTATTCGCGGAGCGGACGTGCTATGATAAAAATAACCGAAGCTTCGGGAACCTTGGACGCAAATTCGGGCGCTGATAAAACAAATGAAACTGTACGGGAGGTTGCAGACGGGTAGGGGAAACGTATCTGATTAAATCGAAAGGCACGGCGAGGCGTGCTCGATCGAAATGGAGTTTGCAGGGAGTTTGCGAAGGACAGAGTAAAGGAACGCCGCTAGACCGCCGAGCGTAATGTAGCATATTGCGCGTAAAAGGGTTTCCTTCAGGGCCGGCTGGCCACCAGCCAGGCAGTCGTTCCCAAAATGAAATCAACTACGGAGGGTCGAAGGTCCCTCGCCGCTTCCAAGAACACCGAGTATGCATCTCCGCTCCCCAGCGATTCTTAAATATTTCCGTTCTACGGAGCGCATCGAACAATATCCAAAAGTTCACTCCATCTTCCACGGGTCGACGTACCGGAGTTTCATCCTGATGGAACGTCGCTCCGATATAGACGAAGGGACTTGCATCGAATTCCATTACGTTGTAAATTGCTGCTGCCTTCGATCGGGGAAGCTCGCTGAGGGCAAGATGATTCCGCAGCGCGCGGTGTTTACTTCGTTCGCGTGAACTTGCGATTTAGACAATTTTGCTGGGAAATTTATGAACTGTCGCGACACCGATTACTTGATTTCTGCGCGAGATCAAAGGGCTGTTTTATGAACGTGGAATCCACGGTGCTTCGAGGTATTTCGGATACCCGACGGGCGAGTTGATCGACCTCATAGTGCGAGTAGAAGATGACAAGCGATTGCTGGTAAATATTGCGAGTTGTATGAGAGGATTAAAATTTCAGGCTCTAAGAAGAGCTTAGAATGTGGCTTTTCCACGCGGACAGTTATATTTTTGCAGGTAGGTAATGACATCGCGGGCAATTCAATCTGTTTGCAAGTATTTTCGTTCCTCCGACGTTAATGGTAGAGGCTTATTCACTCTGGAAGTGTGAAATACCTTATTCGGGCTGGTGATCGTTTTTACAAGTCAGGGTGATAGTACCATCAACAAGCATTTCGTTCAATTGTAGAAAAAGAGCATAATCGAGGAGTGATTTTTCAAAAGGAGATATTTCCATTGTTAAACTTGAGGCTAATTTTGGTGACATTATTTGAATAATGTTAAATTACTTCCCCCCAGTGGCACAAAACACTGCAAAATAGGTTTAATTCCTTTTTGAAGAAATGAAGCGAGAATATACGTTTCATACAAAAGGTCTTATTTCCAAGTTTGTCTGATAACATCTACGTGAAATCATTTTTTATTCTGAAACAAAACGGACATATCTTCTATGCTAATCTATGATATTGTTACGAATTCGAAACAAAAGCAACTTAATTTCTAATTCTTCTATTCACTCCACGTATCAAGCATTTAAAACCACTCAACTTTACTTACTTTTAAATGTATTTAGGACGAAAGAGCTTATTTTCAAATGATTTCATACAGTAGGGCTTATTTTTCATAGCTTCCACCAAAACGGCTTCTTTCCAAACTTTTTTTTTAAATTAAGCATTAAAACTGTGTCCTCAAATATAAAACATTACCGCTACGAAATGGAAGAATAAAATGTATGCTAAAAAAAGCTTTTAAAATTGCCTCCACAGTGTCATGATTAATGCAACTCTTTGTTTAGTATTTTCCTAGGTATTTCCCCTATTTTCACACCAAATAAAAAAAAAATAGACACAAGCTAAACAAACAGACAATTTTAAAAGTATCAAATTTATCTCCGTGTCCAAATTACTATCCCCGGTCTCCCCTACCATAGTTTTTTGCGATTATTAAAAAATTTTCCTATGCGGAAATGTGCCCTTTTGAAAAATTACTCCTCAATCGATATTCGAAAGGTAAGTACTCGTTCCTTGTTTCGCGTGCTAGATGAACCCACCGCCGAAGAGAAACGGGTCTTGCAACGCTAGAGCCCTGGATCCTCGCGTAAAACGTTCTTCTTTCACTTGCGTTGGATTTTTCATAGCGACCTGCGTAATCCGCGTGGAGGACGCGTCTCTCGCGACGTCGAGTACCTACGCCGAGATAAGACGATACGTCGTTAAATTTACGGAGCCTGTCGAAAGACACGAAGCACCGACGCAACCTCGCCGGAGGGAGGAGGAGGAGAACGAGGACGAGAACTGGCGAAAAGATTCTCGTGGAAGCGCCTACGTAATTGCGTTGCGTACGGTTCATTAGTCCGCAAGCGAACAGAGAGGAACGGAGAAAGGGAACCGGGCGAAAATACTCCAGCGCGAGAAAGAAAGGGTGAAAGCAGGGGGTGGGAGCAGCAGAGAGAGGGGAGAGACGAGCGTTTATTCGCAGAACCGGTACGCTCGTTATACGTTCGGTGCCTGGTAATATTTCGTGATTCCCCAACCCCACGCCTCGCTCCATCTCGCCCCCTCCGCCTCGAGCACCCTTCATTAGAAACTTTACTTTGCCCGTTTAAATGCATTACTCGCCGTAATATTGCACAATTTATGCCCCCGCGAGCTGTAACCGTGTGCAACATCCCCTGCAAAAGAGACGCCGCGCGGGCTTTGCGCCGCACAGCAGCCCGCTCGTATTAATTGGACGTTAATCGCGTGTCCGCTCGACTTCGGGCCTGCTGCGTGTCTCTCCGATGCGGCAAGTGGCGATCTTCGCTTGCCTCGTCGCAAAAACAGTCAACGCGCAGGAAGAGGGGGATGACAGCAACTATGACGAACTGCGGTCGGAGCATTTTGCGCGGCGCAACGATTAAGTGTACCCGTTCATAATTTATCTCCGCGAGATTATGAAATCTCGCAAAGTGAACAGACTTTTCCCAGCTGCCAAATGGAGAGCGCCGTTTAATTGCTTCACGCTCCGTTAAATCGCGATCTCGTGTTGCGTCGAGCACTCTGTGCAGAGAAATCACGGCTACCCGATTGCGGATCGATGATCGCGTGAAATTAATAGCCGAGAGCCAATAAATAATTAATGTACAAGACATTAGTGACAAGCTTACGCCACGATTACAAGGCATATTTCATTAAGGCGTCCATTACACGCGATACTATCGTTTTCTTTTCGTAATCGGTCTCTGTGTAAGTGCACTCGGTGTTTATCGCTTCGTCCCTTCGCAGCCTAGATCCCTTTCGACACGTTCAGCAGTGAATAACAATTTTACGCGAAGATTTGCCCGAGGTAACGCTCGGATGCGCGCCACGTTCGGGCGTTCTCTTCGCCGTTGAAGTTAAAAGCGTCCACGCGACTGGCCTTCGAGTCTGCCGATTTAGTCACGCTTTAGGAAAACAACAGAGGGGGTGAAAGAAGCAGGCCTTTTCAGGTTGAGAATCTGTGGATTCTGACCATTGGCGTTTCGTATGCTAACGATTCCGCTCGGTGTCGAGGAATTCTACGTCCTCCTCGAGGATCGACGTTTCCAGCGGCTACCACGTATCCTGGTGATGTAACGTGACTCCATCGTGGTGTGGAGGAGTCGATTTAGCTCGACGGGCATGGCGAACTTCCACTTTCGTCGTAGAAATCGACAGGGGACGATGAATCGATAGTAGCAATCACGAGCGAAGTGTATAAATCGTCACGTAGTACTTCCTCCGATTGCCTCGTCGAATTACTCGCGTCGTACGTGGTAAGTGCCCGCGGCAAGCGCGGCCATTTCAAATCGCACGCACGTGCGATTTTTAAGGCACTTCGGGGACGTTAATTTGCGATTCTAACGTTTCTGGAGCTGCGTGGCATCAAGTGAGTGGAATAATAACGCTCCTCTTCTGACAATGGAAGATTTCCAACCCGGAGATTTAAAAAATTATGAAACTTTGGGACATTTAGAGGATATATAGACATTTTTGCTTCCCAAATTCACTCAAAGGGGGTGAAAATTGATCCCTGAAATTTTTGTTATTTTCCGATTTTGTGTTATAAGTCGCGAACTATAAGAACTGTAAATTATAAAATAACGGTTTTAATTAAAAGGAGTAACTTTTGTCTGAAAACTTTTTTTCTATCTCTTACAGTTCGCGAGTTACCACAAAATCGGAAAATAACCGGATTTTCAGGGGTGAATTTCAGTGGCCCATCCAGATGGGGGATCAAGAGACACTGACACCCTCCAAAGAAGGGGCTTTGAAAAAGAAAAGAAACTGGAATTTATTCTTCAAATAAATTTTCAATTTTGAATTTCCGCTAAATGAAATTGCATTAAATAAATTTTACTTACAAATATTTTTACCCGGTCAACTCGGCTACCCCCAAGATCAAATCCCGAGTGCGTCAATTATCAATTTCTCTTCCACAGAGTGAATTTCAACAGAAAAAATTGCGTAATGCACACATAACTCCAATGTTTCATAATTTTTTGAATTTCCGGCTTGGCAATCTTCCCTTGTGTCTTGAGCAAGAAGTTTCTGCACATTCTTCGTAACAGACCACCCACGTAGATATTCACAAATACAAACGTCACACATCGCATTCGCGGTTTCCCTTTCACTCCAAAATTTCCTCTAATCATCATCACCAGTAAGTAATTCCCGCCATAAGCGTCCCTTGATTGCCATCTACCACATTTGCTCCGCATTCAAAGGGTCAGGCCGCAAAGAAACGAGCGATTTATTACGTCGTGGCCACGCGAGGGATAACGCAACCCTCCGTCTACAAAGTGCGTTTACGACACTCTTTTCCCCAATGAAACGTTTGTTTTTCGCGCGGTCTGTGTTTCGCGGCGTTGAATCACTAGGGCGCCGCCAGCGTTCATTCCAGTACAACACACCGTATCGTAATACCCGCGCTGAATGCAAGGCCCGTAAATCTAGCTAGCCTTATCAGTGCCGTGAAATGGAAGCCATCGAAGGGACACCGTACACACGTACAGCTCGCGCCGGTATCTATGCCACGGTTCGAGTTTAAATGGACCAAACTCGTCCCTAGACCGATAACGCTCACAATCTTTCGCACAAATATCCCCGTTTTACTGCGGCCATGAATTATATACTCCTCCAAGTGCTTCTCACCAACTATTCGCGTGCCACAACTGTCTCGCTTCCCTTCGACGTAATTACGAGAATTTTTCCCAGATTCCGAAGCCAACGAAAATATATAAACATTCCCGAAGCACGTAAAATTCGTGTCGCCTTGATTTTGTTGCAAACGACGCAGTGGGACGCGCTGAATGCATCCTCCGATTCGGTTAATTAACGGGACGCTGTTGGAGGCGGTGGATGTGTGCAGATGGCTGTCGAGTGATTCCTCGAGACTCTTAAGAGCATTGCAGCAACTCTGTGGCAACTGTAATAGGCTTGCCTCGAAATCTTGTATCATTCACTAAATGCGTTTTACAACATTATTCCTCGAAGCTGGCTGTATGCTTCGTCAGACTTCGTGAGAGGAGTCCTCGCCACGGAAAAGTTGACGTTTCCTCACCGAGAGACAGCTAGGGATGGGAGGATCAAGCGCTCATGCTTGAGGGCGCCATAAGGAAAATGAAATCGCGTCCGTCCTCGGATTCCAGCGATACGTTCTCGGAGCAGACTCCTGAGAGGCGAGTCGCGCGAAATGTAGCATTGCATACTGGTCCCGTGTCTCGACCGAAGCAGATCCCACGGGGACTTTGGTGTGTCGGCGTGCACCAGCCCCGGCCGTTCGTCCGTGAACGCTCATAAATATTCCCGGGGAGTAAGACCCATAAAGAAACCGCTCGCGGCTCCAAAGGGTTGATTTTTTCTTTCGCTCGGAAGCGGATGGCGGCGGAACCCCCCTTCCACCCCCCTGGCGAGGGAAAAAGGAGCAGAGGGAAGAAGCGAGAGCGAGCTGAGCGAAGGAGGTAACCGTTCTCTGAGGTAATAACCGAGGAAGGACAAAAGGCCTCGCCTCTGTTCGTTTGCACGACTGGTCACGGGTCGGGATTAAAAGGGTTGCGCTCGCACGAAACCTCGCTCTTGGCTCGTCTTCGGGAACACCCGGGGAACTGAGGTAGTTAGAGAAGTCTTTTAGCGGAATTGGAGCACGTCGATCGGGAGGAACCCCGTCCACGGAGCGGAGGCTAGGGCTAGCTAGATAGCAACGCGGGGTGAAAATAATTCCCAGAAGGGAAGGAGCGATGTAGCGATCGATATTGGAACAGTGGACCAGCTCTCGATCTTGTCTTGGTCGGAAGGGGAAGGAAGGAACTCGCTGGTTTCGCTCGGCGAATTCCAAGGGTCCGCTTCTGTCTACTAATTAGCCAACGTCCTCGGGGCTCGGCCTGGCGCGGGGTATTCTCATTACGACCGGCTCGAGAATATCGCATAGATATCCCATTTTCAAAGTACGAGGAATGGAAAGACCTAATTAAGCCGATCGGCCGCGGTGGCTGTAATTAAACCGTACGATATCCCGTGACGCGACCTCGTTCGCCCGATCATCTTATCGAACTCTGCCATCCGCCATTGCTGACTCCATGCTGCCAGTTTCTCTGATGCCTGATAAGCCCTCCACCGTATTATAATTAGGAGATGCGCGTCTGTTGTTTCGGCCTAAGTGCAACCAATAGTAACTACCATCACTTTGTCAGTTTATGTGGGGCAGAATATGCCTGATACTTTGCTTCAGTGAGAGTGGAAAAGAAATTATTGTACCTTGCTCAACTGATACTATTTTGAGAAGAAAAGAAGAGCTTGAATTATGAAATATTTAAGACTCTTACTGCTTTCCTACAACCGATTTCTATCGCTTTTGAAATTCTACAACCATCATATCCCATATTTCTATTAACAGCTGAGCGTTCTAATTAAGGAAAACATTTTCCCAGCAGAAGATTCAAGCATTTCAAAGGCTGTTGAGGAACACAAAAGCGTGAGTATTGAAGAATAGAGAGATATGACAGCAAGATGTGTTGAGCGGAGTACGTTTGCGCCCACATGAACGAGATCAGTGGCATGCGACGGTCGGAAACAGACGACAAGAGGACGCGAACGTTCGACGCGTAAATATTCATGAAGCTTTGGAGGCATAATTCCATAGGCTACCAGCTATTTAGGTGGTAGCCGTGGACGGACGCCTAGACGTTCTGGAAGACCCTCGACAGGGCAAACGTGACCAGCTTCATTGACTTTACGAGCCGTAAAACGTGGCTTTATAGTTCGCGCTCCAAGTGGCCCGCAAAACCTGCGCACGCTTGCGCCACACATTGTTTCCCCGTGCTGCGGGATAGGTACGTTGTTAAATAAATATCTGAGACACTGCTACTGTGCGTGCGAGCTCGTCCACTTGACACGCCATTTGCTTTGGAAGAAGTTGAAGCTATTTACGTATCAATTACGAAGCTTCTGTTCGTCGTTGGAATTGGATTTGCATGCGATTCTATGAGGGTGATTTGCATACTTTCGAAACTAACAGGGAAGGAATGTATGAAGAATTTTTTGTTTTCTTATTCGAAATTAAATAGCTACGTTTCAAGTCTCTACACTTTTACTATTTATTTATTTTGTGACAGGAAGAAGTGAAAAAGACGCGGAGTAGAGAAATAAGCATTATCACTAAAAGAAAAACAGAAAGCAACAGAAAAAATATAAAAGGAAACTTGGTCCACTGCTGTTATAATTACATTGACTGTAATTCTCGTTCTGGTCCGCAAAATTATTATTACTGTCAACGGCAAAAATTCTTTAGTATACAAAGAGTGTGGAAGATAACATCAGCAAAAATATTCAAATGAGGAATACAACCCCAATACATGCTTCAAAACCTAAATTCTCCGATTCAGCCTCAACGGCTTCGAAGTTTTCAAATCACCTTCGCACCTTTAAGTACCTATGTATATTTGCTGAGAGAATAATAGCTAAATACCCTAATTTACCTTCAAATTGATCTAAACCATGTCATATAGGTAGTATCAACTGTTTGATCAATCGCAGGAATTGTTTCAATGACATTAATCACATTAATTCTGTCTATTTCCAAACGACTATTGACAAAGTTGATTAAACTTTCGTAAGCCAGAAAACGTAGAGAGTGGATAGCCTGGAACGTGTAGAATATTGAGCAGGCGATGGAAACTTTTTGCGGCGAGGATACCGTGCCGCAATACTTGGTCCCTCTTCAACAAACTCCGAGCGACGGATCGCCTAAACAGCCAACTACCGGCTAAGCTCCTCCCGTTCATCAAACTTTGAAACTTGGATGGACTTATGTTAAACCGTCCCCATCATAGCCAGGAATCTAGCCAAGTTGTTATCTGCGACATGTACAGCTCGCTTGGGATTCTGAATCGCAATGGGGGATGGAACCTGGAATCTTCCTCGATTAAGAGAGGGTTGCAGAGGTGGCTTTGCTTCGCTGCAACTATGCTATCCAGAGGTATTGCGATGTACCCATCATTTTCAGCGTTTAATTCTTATACCTCCAAGTAGGTATCCAACGTAAATCTTTCCTCGAACTTAAAAACTCTTAATGAAGACATTCCTGACAACTTTATGACCCTTTTACCACATTCTAAGATTAATATTACCTGGTGCTTCGTCTCCATAGCCTCGGTGTAAATCATTCCCCTTTCGCTTTGATACTATCATTCTATATAAATATGTGTGCCCTATTAATATTAAATTGTTATTAACGAAGAAGTTTCGAATACCAGAATGCTTTGGTAATAAATGCTCGGGTAACAAAACTTCCTACGCAATCGTCATTGGAATAATGAAAACCATATACAGTGGCTCTTAAAAATATTCGGACCCCCTTTAAAATCGCATAACTTTTTTAAAATTAATCCAAACGACTTGAGTTTTTTTGAGAAGCTAGAGGGATTAGTTTGCTAAATGATATGATTCGTCGTTTTGAAAAAAATGCACTTGCGCGGAGTAGCAAAAAAAAATATTAAATGGCGTTTTTTAAACTTTTTTTTGTGAACCCTTAATGAAAATTCAAAAAACCCGTTTGTAGATTTAAGTAAGTTATATACGTGTCTAAAATTTCATCAAAATCGGTTAACGTTGCTCTGAGCTACACACGTTTCAAGATCGCAGAATAAGGTCGAAAATCGCGAAATTCCCGAAAATCAGCGATTTTCGACCTTATTCTGCGATCTTGAAACGTGTGTAGCTCAGAGCAACGTTAACCGATTTTGATGAAATTTTAGACACGTATATAACTTACTTAAATCTACAAACGGGTTTTTTGAATTTTCATTAAGGGTTCACAAAAAAAAGTTTAAAAACGCCATTTAATATTTTTTTTTGCTACTCCGACCAAGTGCATTTTTTTCAAAACGACGAATCATATCATTTAGCAAACTAATCCCTCTAGCTTCTCAAAAAAACTCAAGTCGTTTGGATTAATTTTAAAAAAGTTATGCGATTTTAAATGGGGTCCGAATATTTTTAAGAGCTACTGTATATTAAGCAAAAGTTTGCTATAACTGCCCCAAGCAACAACGCGTTAATCGTTGAAAGGTGGTTGGCGAGCTAAGAGTTCCATGTGAATGCAAGACTACCGAAACCACTTGGCCCGTACGAATTCCAACTCGCCGGTGCCCATCCAATAAGGCAGAAAGGGTTCGTGGCGAAGGATACAGATCTGCGTCCTTCGGTTAGTGACCAAAGAGTTAAAATAGGGCCCCCACGGAGGGTACCTTACGCAGAGTCGTTCGAGAAGCTATAAAACTATAAAAGTGGCCAAGCAGCGGAAGGGTTGAGAATGGACGAGGTCGCGCACCTAGCTCTGACCTCGACTAATTCGCCTCCATCTCCGAACTGCTTTTCAGCGCAACTTCCTCCAAGGATCCTCCGCGAGGAATACGTTCGGTAACTCTGTCAGTTGTTAGGTAACTCGAAGGAGGAACGCACACCGCGGGCTCCCTTGCCAAATTTCGCCGTTCCAGTTGGCTAGATTGTAAAAGGGAACCGATCCGCGCTAGGGCCGTGGAAACTTGGACGTTTTTAAACGAATGTCCCCGTCGTGGAAGTTTAGTCGGCGTCGGAGTGAACGCGAGTTCGAAAGTGGACCGTGGTATTTCTCTGTTCTTTGTTTTTTAAGTGAGAAGTTTTCCAGCGTAGAGTGACAACTTCCATGCTGTTTATTCGTGGCGTCGGGGAACCGAGGCCCCTCGGGCCGTCTGTCGTCGATGCCTCGTCCTCGATCCACTCGAGGGCATAGGAATCTTTGGATTGGATCAGTGACACCCAGCCCTGGCCTGGAAATAGGATCGAATCATGGCGTCATGGCCTCGTTCACTCAAGATGGCGAAGTGGCTGGTTTAGGTTTCCTCTATAATTATAGACAACCTTCGAGGGGTGGCGGTTTCTGGGTGGCCAGAATGGAAGGGAAGTATTTCTTTGTTACATAATCCCTTCTTTAACCCTAGTTCGGCTGACGAATTTTAGAACTCATTTAGGCTGCCGCAGTCACCCCGGTGACTAATTTTATATGTACATCTGCACGAATAACGTATGTAAGCAATGTTAATAATTACAAGTGGCATTGCTCAGAACATGTGTAGGAGGAAGAAGAATCACTTTGCTAGGAGTAGTGGATAGGTTTCTTAAATAACAGTAAGTTCAAATAGTCACCCGGGTGCCTCGTCAGTCGAACTAGGGTTAAAAAAAATTAACATTTTTTCGATCCACTTTGTTACATTTTAACATCAACTCAAAACTGCAGCACATATTCTGACAGAGAATTAAAAGCTTTATAAAAGTCAGTTAAAGTTCAATTTATTTAACCACCAAACAAAAACGCCTCGTAACTTTAAACAAGACAACACAGTTTTAAAGCCGACAAAAAAGTTACGAAATATTCTGTGGGGGCACCTTTTGCTTTTAGGACGGCTTAAAAAGTTACCAAAAGTGGTGACTTCCTCCTTTCTCGGCCCCAAAAATGTGTTGTCTCGTTGAATGCCATATAAAACTTTTGTTTCTTTCACTTCTTCATCAGAATATGTATAATTGTATATAAAACACAGTTCCAAGTTGATGTTAAATAATAAAAAAAATAAAACCAATCGAGAAAATGGTCACTTTTTTGCCCGCTACTGTAAGTGTGACTCTAAATCTAAGGTTACAAGGTGGGGCAAAAGATTGATTCTTGGTACCTTCAAATTTCCCTTGCAAAAATCGAAAGTACTCTTGATGAAGGAGCTCATTTGCTGAAACGAAAGGCTAAAGTAATTGAAATCCGCCTTCATCCGGAAGAGAAATTTCCTGCCAGCGTTCTTCTTAACACGGGATTTTCGATTACACGGAACGGTCGTGTTAACGAGACTTTCCACTTAGCGAATGCAAGCTTGCACGCGATCTTGCACCCCCCGCGCTTCAAAAACCTCGGGCCACGCTAAATAATGGTAAACTCTTTGCCAAAAATACGCGGCTCAGAAGTAACACCAACAATAAATTTCACTCGTGCTCTCCGAGGAATATATGACGCAATTCTTTCGCGGTAAACCACAATTTATCTCCCATACAATAAAAAAATAATATTCCGCAATCTGTCGCGTTACAAAAATCCAAAAAGTGGAACGTCCAAAGAGCATTAAACTTTCTCACACGTTAATTCGCGATAAGGTGACTTTAATATGCGAACGATTTCGCAAAGAATCTCTCCGCCGCTGCAATTTATGGAAAAGCACTACTCCTTAAAATGTCCAGAAATTATTATTCTTAAAATCATGTAAAGACTACTTAAAGAGACCGCGGCGGAGATCTGAACTTAAATCTCGGGAGGTTCTTTTGGGCAAACATCCGAGCGAGGCAGCCCGAAGTTTTCTCCGCCTAATAATTCGCTCGCCCATATAATACAAGGTATTCTACTCGATTTTTAAGTTAAGCCGTCACGTATCTTCCTCGACGTTCTCAAGAGAACGAAACTCTTTCGTGAATACCAAAATTCCCCCGTCGTTTGTACGCAAAGCGTTGCAATAACGCAGGACTTAGCCGCGGGACGATGCAAATTATCAGTGGACGAAACTGGGGGGGTAGCGAACCTTGAGGTAAAATATTTTTAAACGTAACTCTTTAACTTTTGAACTGAGCCAATCAGAGCCACCAACGTTCAGTATGAGTTTAAAAATCTTTCTATTATTGTATCACCTTCTCACCACTCTTTTCGTTTGCAATCACAATTGAGGCATTTGATGGAAAAAGGGCACATACGCCAAAATGCCATTTCGAGTAAATCGGTTTCAAAGCTTTCATTATAGTATAACTTAATGAAAAGTAATGCAATCAAATCCAATTTTTTTTAAGGATGTAGTATCATATCCTTCAAACGTTTCGTAAACAGAAGTCATGATTTGAAAATGATATGTGTCTTTATTTAATAGTTTTATGCAAGTGGTTTATGTGCCCTTTTTCCGTAAATAGGATAAATTCGTAACAAAATTGCTTCTTTGTTTAGTTATTTACATATAATTTTGTTTACATACTTCGTTGCCAATATTTTATACATTTCTTAAATAAAAAATACAAAATGAAGGGCAAAACTAAACAAAAAATGTTATGTTTTAAGTAAGTATTAATTTCTTCGATTTTTTGCAGCAAGCTGTCTTACAAATCAATTTCATCTTTCCTAAATTCGCTTCTTTCCTTGCGGATTCGATACACACCTCACTTTCCATAGTTCCTCGCTTACATTAAATCAAACGTATTGCACGGCCAGACAATAGACAGCACGGCAGCGCGACCGCTCAGCGGCTATGTAGCTGCATGTCGCTCACGTTACGTAACAAAACAGTATTTAGCTAATTTAAACGTGGAAGAAGAAATGTCCTTGATATATTATATATATATAACATATTCCTGAGTCGATTTAACCGATTTACGGAAAAAGGGCACATAGGGTAACTGTACCTAATATCGCCAGGCAAAAGTTAAATCGCTATCAATTGAACAATAATTGATATTTTTGCATGCCGTTTGTTTCAATGTAAAGAGAAATTATTCATCTTTCATCTAGTATAAGTTAGAATCGTTAAAACCTACAAATTTTTAATTAGGACTTAAAAAACGTGAGACATGCAAAAATCGGGTCCTGAAAAAAGTGTACCCAATATCGCCACCTCAAGAAAAATTGATTAATTCATGTTTATATGAGTTTTTTAAGTCATTTTCACACGTGCTTTTATTATTTCCTGCACTACAAATGTATTTTTATCCATCTTTGATTTTATTTTTATTAGAAAAATATAGAATTTAAAAATATAGAATTTAAAAATATGGAATTTAAAAATATAGATGTTTAAAGTATTTTATTTTTTACGTTCCGATGTACATATTCGACAAATAAAGTAATTTTCACATGGGCTTTTATTATATTGGGGACACTAACGGTTGGCGGTATTGGGAACACACATACTGCTACAAGAAAAACGTTATTTTCATTATAAAAACTATTTGAATTGATTACAGTCCTTAACTACATCATTAATTAGGTTTTTCTAGTAGATATTCTTGCATTTACGGAATTATTAGACTTACCTTCTCCGAATGGGATGTAAAATTGTGACAGTCCAATAAATTTTTACACTATTAAGATTCACTAAAATACTTCTCTTTCTGTAATTGTTGATCACATGACGCTGCAATTACAGTATGTCTTCCTGCATATGGTTAGGTTCTAATTGAGTGCATAACCGATCAATTTTAGTGCTTACTTTGCGAGATATAGGGGGTGGCGATATTAGGAACACTGGCGATATTAGGTACAGTTACCCTACGCCTATGTGCCCTTTTTCCACCAAATGCCTCAATTAATTGACCGTGCAATTCTTCTCTATCATATAGTCCATTCGCAAGTCTCCATTTCATTCACAGATGAATGTCCCTTTTCTTTATACGCTTGAGACGCTATAATCCTCTGTCGACATAATCACAACCCCTGCAAGTACCTACATGCAACGCGGTTACTTGAGACACGCAGATCTTCGAGATCCTCGAGGAATGAAAAATTGATAAACATTCGCCGCGGCTGCATCTCGTCTCGAGCTGGATATTTCTTTCTCCTCGCGACGGCCACGAAGAAGCAATGGCTCCTTCGGACCCTCGTGGAAAGCACGACCCATGACGTAATCCCATGGGAGTTATGGGAAATGAATTATACACGTGGAGTCAGACACGAGAGGGGAACGAAAGCAGACAAAATGGTGTCCCGAAAGGAATGTCAACTCTATGTCTGCCTTTTGCCCTGTTCGCTCTTTTTCCCCCATCGCCGAGAACATTTACATTGCCCGTGTCGCCTTACCCTTCAAGTGGAGCCGTGTTTTCCTTCGCCCACGCATACGTTGATCGAATGCGGCCTATGTGGTATGGTTAGTTGAAAGGAAAGTGGAGAAATTTGAACTTTCAGTGGAACATCTCTACTTCGGGACTCTGCGGTTGTTTAAGTGGCCGTTCTGGACTTTACTTTTCAACAACTCTAGGTATTCATCGAAATTTTATCTCATCGAATAATGGTCCTTTTTCACATGGAGGTCGATTTGAAAAGAAATATTAATCCTTAACCGGTGACTGAAAGACTCCTGTAGAATTATATTTCCTATATTTTCCTTCTTTCCATTCGACCTTGATTTACAACAGTCATAATGGTAACTTTCAGTAGCTTTGAATAAAACATGCAAAAGTATCTTCTCAAATACGTAATAAACTCCAGTATACCTATGTTAAAACTAAATTTAGACTTGACAATGTGACATTATTAAATAGGAGTCTGCGAGAATCCACGTCACCGTTTATGTCACAAATTGGGACGTCACCAGTCAAGGGTTAAGGCGATCGTTTGAAGACAGACATCTTCATGGTAGATACTTTGAATAGAAATAGTCGTCAGTAGGTACGTCCTAAAGCGATCAATAAGCTAACCGGAATAGTAAGCTACGGCAGAAAAGTGGACGAAGAAATGGGGAAGGGAGAGGAGCTGATCAATATGACTGATCACGAGCATGCATTCCAGTATCGATTCCTAAATATACACGTGACCAGTATTCATAATTAGAGATAAAAAAATCAATGTCTTCCCTTTCCAAACCTATCTCCAATCTCCATTAACATATCAATCCATAGAAAGAAAATGTGACTTTTCCAGCCTCCCTCATCGAAACCGTGCCACAGGTCGCAGCGTCCAGCAAGCAGATCAATGCGACATCCACCCCCAGCCACGAAGGACCATTCATCGTTGGGAACGCGAGTGAAACGAGGAGTTTCCCAGCTCGTCACTTTCATCTGGCTCCCCAGGAGAGACCCCGGGATGCAGCTAACCTTACATACGATGGACTCGCGTACTCCTCGGACAAGCCGTAGAGAGACCATAGACCAGTTACCGCCGGAACCGCTGCGCCGGCTAATTAGGGCTTGATTGCCACTCACCCCCACCCCCGGGCGAGCCTGACCGCCTCTTGGAACCCGCCACGGAACCTATTTTCCCCCCGCAAACTTTACCTCGTCCTTTCACCCCCCCGCTTCCATTCCCTCCACGATGCAACTTTGCTCGACGCCGTCTCTTCTCAGCCCACCCCTGATCCTCCACCTGCCTCACCCCCTTCACCATCCATCACAAAGAGGCCCGCCATCCGGGCTCTGTATACCTCGCGTGTATATAATTGTATAATTTAGCCAGCAATTTAGCCCGCCGGTTAATTTGTATAATTTCGGCCCGCGGTGGTGTACGTAAATTCGACGAGCCTCCCCTTCGGTACCTACCTTCGCCGGCGGAATACCGAGCAGGCACGGGTGGCCTCCCCTTTTCGAGCGAGGCGCTCCCGGGGGAATATTTCCTGAGATATTTCATCGCTGACCACGGGGCGTTTCTTTGCTCTCACGTTCGATCGTTTTATTGGCCGAGGCAGAGGCTCTGGGTAGCCTGCACGGTAATTTTATTCATAGGGGGTGGTGGGAGAAGCTGGGAAAGCAGGCGCGCGTTTCCTTCACGATGTGTCGCTTAATTGGATAGCCATTATAGTGGTGGATACTATTTTTACCGATCGGTCACGCGAAAAGTTAAATGAAATTCGTGTACTTTGGGTAAGGCACCAGTAGTTGACCATGTATCAGTAGTTAACAGAGTTCAGAAGAACCTTATTTTTCATGTTTTTCTGTAGTAGTTGATACTTTTCAGAAAAACCTCGTTTTTCATGTTTTTCTGTAGTAGTTGACACTTTTTAGAAAAACCTTATTTTTCATGTTTTTCTGTAGTAGTTGACACTTTTCAGAAAAACCTTATTTTTCATGTTTTTCTGTAGTAGTTGACACTTTTAAGAAAAACCTTATTTTTCATGTTTTTCTGTAGTAGCTGACAGTTTCCAGAAAAACATAAAAAATAAGGTTTTTCTGAAAAGATTCAACTACTGATAAGTACATGGTCAACTACTCATGCCTTTACCCTAAAGTAAATTGTGTAGGTATCATTTGATACATAGTTGGCATTGTTTTCAACTATCAATTATTAGAAGATGATTTATTGTCAAAAAAATGCACTGCAATAAAATAGCCCTCGTTATGAGTTTTCTAATGTTGTATGTAAATATCGTGTACCTATTCCAAGGTGTCGGGTACTATAGATATTGGGTAAAAGTAGTTTTGTAATGATTCGCTGCGAGCTACGAGATTCGATTACAGAGGCTGTGTTCCGTGAACTGTGGAGCGAAGAGGTGGGTATAAAAAGCAGGACATGTGACGTTAACTTTCAGATTTATGCTGTTTATAGCGTATTCCTTGTAATTTATGCCTCGTCCATTCAACACTGTCTGAGTGTCTAGGCCAGCACATAATAAATTGGTATTATCATTATTCTATTTTGTTGCTGTGACAGTTACTCTCCATTGTCCTTCGTCAGAGAGATCAGTCGTTTCGGCCCCCCTCGGTAAATTTAGAGACTGTGTGCCCGTGAATCTGACGAAATAAAATGAAACGGCGGGATGTGCAGATTCGCAGATGGGCAAATTTACGAAACTTGAGGCAGAGCTGGGTGCAGATGTAAGAAATTGCCGCGTAACGTTACGAAATTTTCTTCCTGACCCAGTGCCAAGGAATTTCGCCAATACTCCCCGTACCGATATATTTCCTGAACTCGAATTGCCTCGTATGGATATTCTGCGAAGTTGTTCGTTGCAAGACAAATGGTATTACAAGAACTTTGCACAAGAAATGGATTGAAAAGACTACCTCGAGACGACGCAGCGTCATCGATGGAAATAGTCCGACTGTGTTCGAATAGCATTAAATAAATGACGTCTACCTAATGACTTTGCGCGTCAAGCCGCTTGAATTACAAAGCGTGAGAGTCGTAATCCAACCTGTGACTTACAACGATCACGTTGATCCTAACGAATTTATAACGGCAAACGCTAACGGAGGATCTAAAACAGCTGAGGCACTCCATCAAGGCTTCGATTATAATAGACTTTGCTGTCCGCTTCACGCTGACTGCGTCGCCTAATCGATTTCCAGTAATAAACTCTGTGAACGATGGAATGGAATAGTGATACAACTCGAAATTTAGCTATTTTGGAATAGGTAGGTAGTATTTATGATATGGAGGGTCGAGATTCATAGTGATGTAAGTTACTCGCATGGTATTTCTCATAAAACAATGTTTTGCGTTTACAATCATAAAAAACTTTACATAGGTATGTAATGCAGTTGTGGGAATACACCAGAAGGCTCAAAGTACTTCCATTATAAATATGTATAGCTACACTTGTAAAAATAAAAAATTTCATTTTTTGTTGTATTTGTCCACTTGTCAGCACAACGCAAGAACAGCGTCAAATTAGCATCAGCACATTCGTTATATTAATTTATACTGTTCATGCGTTGTGCTGATAAGAACGACGACACTTATATCTTTAGTCGGACTTATACCAGTATGTTTGAAAACGCTCTGCTCTTGTTAGTTAAATGTTAAAAAGAAATGTTCTTATTTCTCAGCCAAGAATGAGAAGTTATAACTAATAATTTATAATGAAAGTAAAGAGATGGTGACTTTAAGACTTAAAAACTGCTATTAACTCACATTATCAAAATTTTGATAATGTAACATATGAGACAGTTTAGAGCGACAACGGACTAACCCACATAAAAAAATTCTTTCCTATTTTATATGATTACATAGTAGAGCCTATTGGAATACGATATTGCTACTAACTCAAATTTTAAAAAAATGTGGGTTAGTCTGTTGTTGCTCTCACTGCCTCATATGTAAATGATTAGACCTACTCGAACTTCATGTTTCCTGATTTCTTCCCATCAGCAAGAGATCTAAATAATTGAATAAAAGAGACAATAAAGATCACCGATCACAATGCTAACGTTCCAGCTGCAATTTTATTTACTCCCGCTCACGATCCCTGAACGGTTAGAAGTCCCCCATGTCGTCTTCCACAAACCTCCCCGTGATCGATCTTTCCGTAACGCCAGGATCCTCGTATCGACCCGTGTCACGTCGTAGCCGAAGGTAAGAATAGCCAGCAAATACCATCGTTCTCCACTTCGATCCCCCAGCTCCGGCATTCGTGGCGCGTCGCGTGAAAATATGGAACGTGACGGAAAGGGCGAGATTTACGATCGCGCGTGATCATAAAGGCCGCTTAATGTATTTCAGTGGTCGCGAGTGACGGGGATTTCCCCTTATCTGGTGTAATGAGACTGGCCAACTGTGGTTCCTGTGTACCAACGACCAGCTTATCTGCGCGAACGACTCACCTGTATACCTACGTGACAAGTCCCTTAAAAAGTTAAAAACTTTATTTGTCATGTGTCGAATAATGTTGATGTTTTATTCCACGAATAAAGATAATTTTTTAACTTTTATCCGTTACTCGAAATTTTATTTAAATTAAAAGTTTGCCCATCCAATTTGCACTGTGCCAAGTCCAATTCCCAATGCCAACGATGAAGAACATTAATTGGATATCTTTGTTCCAACTGTTCGATACTTAACGATCATTGGATCGAAACTACTGAAGGCTGTACAATTTTCTGGCAAATTATGCTTAATCGTCGATTAGAGTCACAGATATCTCTGCTCGTATTTTATGCCACGTACTCTCCATTTACGTTCCTCGAGCCTCTATAATGTCTCTATCGTATATTCAAAAGCATGTATCAAGGAGAAGTCTCTAGCAATGCTGATGACAATCACCAAGGTCTCGAATGGCTCGAGGATATCATTCTCCTCCCCGACCCGATGTAAAACGCCCAAGTGGCCAGCACCTGTGTTTTTCAATTCGCGGCAGCGAGTCTCGATAAACATCGGCACGTTGCGATACGGAGTAAAATACTGCTACTTGTTTACATGTCAACGGAGAGACATCGAGCCGTTTAAGAAATTCCCCTCTGTCGACACGTTCAATCGAAGTCGTTTCGTCACACCCTCCGAGCCTGTCGAAATAACTTTGGTCGCTTGATTTCCGATATTTAGAGACTTTATCGACTCGATGTCGCGGACATATTTTATTAGAGAGAATAACAGAATAACGCTCGGGAGAAGCTGGAGGCAGGTGAGGAACAAGAAAGTATCTATTGCGTACAGGTGGGGCATCACCAGAAAACCAACAGAACCTTTCGGTAGGTACGTGAGACGACGGTAACGACCTAACTGTCCCCAAACGATCCTAGAACCGACACCCTTATCGTTCATTCACCCGTTCCACGCGGATCATTGTGATCGAGTGGGAAAAATGTGTTCGCCGCGGTGTTAGTCAAACGCTAATACCAGTTCTCCCGCATTAAGGTCTCCCGCGGTGGGATCCATTCTGCCTTAATGCAACTCGCGTGTAGATGCCCATAGTCATGGAGAAAACTGGTCTCAACCCCTCCCCGGTGTGTCTCTATCACGAGGGCATTAAAACTTTTCTCATCTTTCCTTAATCTTGAAAAATGGTCCTTTCCGGAGACAGGTCGAAAAGAAGGAAAGTAATCCGTGTATATACCTGTATCCAGGGTGGCGCCCCGTGCAACGTAATTACCCGCTCGGGGAGTTCACCCCGTTTGGCGATTTTCCCTCTGCACCCCCGACCACCCAACTTACACGTTTCCATTTCGAGCGCCCGGCAACTCGCGTTCCTTTCCCACCCGCTTCAAATATTTATCCTCTAATCTAAATTCAGATTTGATGCAAAAAGCGGCGGTTCGAACGCGCGGCCCGTCGTTGCCGCGGCGCGGAAAAATACTTTCCCCCGGACGGGGGTGGGCAGAGGTCGAGAGAGAGAGAGCGGTTAAACGCGCGCGATCTCGTTGCGCGCGGGTAAACGTGGCTCGTTTCGTGAAACGAAGGAAAAAAGTATCGAACAATGGTGGGTGGGGTGGGCCCGCGGTTGAATTTCTTCTCGATGAAATTCGAAGCAGCCTGAAGTGGCCGCCGGAGAAACGCGAAAGAACGAGGGTGGAAAGGGCGGCGGGGGTGGAGGGAGAGGGACGACGAAGCGAGTATTATTCGAGAGGCGAGGGGTGGCCATTGAGAACGGGGAGAACGCGAGAGAACGCGAGAGTCCTGTTCCTGGAGCTGAACGTGAGGAAACTTTGTAGGGCGGAGGACGGCTGATGGAAGGTCAGAAGGGGGGAGCGGGGCAACCGGGGCGGAAGAGCCGCTTCGGTGAAAAGAATAGACGAGATGCATTTTCGTGGGTAGGCGAGGAGGGAGAAGGAGGGAGGCTGTGGTATGGCGTGCCCACACGTGGTCGTGGAGCAGAAGAGGAAGCAGAAGAGGCTGGGTCGGTTGGTGGCTGGTATTGAGCCGCTGCGCGCGCAACATTCCCCTTTTCAACCCCCGAAAGATGAAGGGGGTCGCCCATTGCCACCCATTGCCTCCATCTCGCGCGCGACCGTCCTCTTCCTGCTGCGTACACGTACTTTACGCGTTTCGTTTATTCCATCCCCCGCCAAGGTCATTCCTCGTGCAGACTTCGGCACCCCGATGGGGGTGATTCGATAAATATGCGAGGAATTTTTTAGCGAACATCCTCCACCCTTGGAAAATATTGAGTGCTACAAGGCCAATGTTTCTATGACTTTACTTTCATCGTACCTAAGTGCAACGGGGCACCAAATATAGGAGATGGTAAATAAATGGAGATGAAATGTGCTGGTATTTCATGAGTATTGTAAATCTTAAGAAAAGTAGAAAGGGTAATTGTGGGAGAGATGCCGCACTCGGAGAGACGCTGCACTATCGGTATTTCAAGGATATCGGTAATAAAACACATCATTGCCGATTTTATTTGTTTAAGGCTGTTCATTTGGGTTAGTTTGTCAAGCCAGAGCGTGTTTCCTGTATTATTGTTAAAGATTTTGCTGTTTTTCGAGGTAAGCCTAGCGTACTTTGCCTGAATAGTTATACGGCGCGTCTATTTTTACTAATATAGTAGCTAAAAATTCATAGTTTTTCTTGATACAGCATTTGTAATACGTTAAGGGACCATGTAGAATATTTCCTTGGCAGAATGGGTTACTTTCGACTTAGCATGTGGAAATACGAAAGTGCGGCGCCTCTCCCAGGCATTTCGGATAGACGCCGCACTTTTATTTGGGATAGATGCCGCACTTTGATACTGTACTGTTTCGGAAACTAAGTCGATTTAAATGATGTTTTTAATGTTTAAAATACCGAAAAAGTTTTTTAAAATAGCTAACGTGGTATCTCAAGGCAAATTATTTATTTTTAAATGAATAATCTTATAATCGAAATATACTTGTGGACTATGTACTCTTTTTTCACATTTTTTTTATTTTAATCTCAAGATGCCAATTGAATATAAAAAAAATTTCGAAAAGCAGATATAATATCTGTTCCTACTGTACCCATTTAATTTTCCAATTTTATAATTGTATAAAGTAAAAATGTTTCATTTTACTTTGTTTTTATTATTTTTTTATATAAAAAGTTAGAAGTAACAAGTTTAAATCGAAAATTAAACGTGTTTCGAAATGCGGCACCACTCCCGCATGTGCGGCGTCTCTCCTACGAAAGGATGTTTTTAGTTTCAATTTTTTTAAGGGTGACAAATATTAAAATTTTGATTTTCTTTAATACTAGTAGAATCACAAGATGTTGAACTAATAAGATATATCCTTGGAAAACATTTTCATTGCAAAATTTAGACACGGTGACAATTTTGCGTAACGTGCGGCAACTCTCCCACAATTACCCAACTACTCTTAGAAAGGCAGACACGATTAGCCCCTTATTCCTAATGTCACAGCGACTCTTTCGAAGCCCCGAGGCTCGCGTATCGATTGCCATTAAAAGGAGAGACACGTGTATGGATGTTCGTCAGAGGGTGGCTACCTCGCTTGAGGGCTGACCTGAGTATTGGTATTCCACTGAGCACATACGTCCGCTTATCAAGACCCCCATTTTTATGCGCATCTTTCGTTTCATAAGCGGGCCATTTCGCTACTGAAACGGCTTCCTAACGCAGGAAATATTAATATTATTGTACGAAGCCAGTCGCTCCAACATTCCTCCTTCCTTCGCTGCTGCGCGAGAATTTCCCGAAAATATATTCCCTCCGTTTAGAACGCCGTCGACACGTGTCTCGAGTGCGAAGGGTTTAAAAAACTGTATAAAAACGAGCGACAGTAGGGAAACACCGCGCGGGTGAGCAGACCGAGGGCAATTGAAGCGAGGAAGAGGAAGGGAAAAAAAGGAAGGGTCTCGAATCCCGAAGGTCTCCGGGAAAGGGGTAGAGGCATTCTTTTATAACCCTTTCGACGGCGGCCCGCTGGAAAAAGCAATGCAATGACGGACATTTACCTGATGCTCACCTTGACAATAAAACGCTCGTCGAAAGGCTTCAGCCTGTGCACGCGAGGTGTAATAAACGAATTTAAGCCGGCCAAAACAGGAAAACCGGCCCCGGGAAGGACGTTTGCGCGACGACGGAAAGAAACCCTTTCCTTTCGACCGGCAATGGCCCGAAAGGGGTACACGATGACCATTTTTACTGTTATCTGCTTGACGAATCATGACGACCAGGCAAAACACGGCAGGTGAAGCCTCCAAGGCAGTCTTGGCTCAAGGTTTTCCGACGCGACTACGCGAACATTTGCTTCCGCGCGCGCTCAAGGTGAAATTATCGACAAGTTTCCAGTTTCTTCTCCGCTGTTTTCTTCCCGATTCTTGGCTACTCAGGGTAAGTAAGTCTTTCTCGATTCAACTCTTCATTCTTCATCTACGAGCCTTCTTCTCCAAGAAAGTCTCTTGAAATGCAACGTTATCAAGCCACTTCCTGTTCCCCAAAAAACAGAAAACCGTCGTGGTTTCGTACATGTACCCCGGAGCTATAAAATGGAGGCAGTGGTCGTCGGTTATCTAACCACCATTAGTCTCCTTACGTTACACGGTCTGTGTCCGAAAGCGGGAACCGCGAAGGTGGTGGAATTACATGCGGCGGAGCTCTTTGCGCACGGGGCCACGGGGTGTAATGTTCGCGAATATAATGCAGAGTTTATTATAACGTCGGTGGAAGCGACACCGCGGCAGCCTATCTCGCGCGCAACAGGAATAGGGAAACTTGTTATCGCTGCGGATATTCCGAGTTGCACGTTGCCTCGCGCGGGGGATCCTCGTAAATCGCAATTCCAAGCGTGGGCGAGCACGGACGCGGTCCACGCAGACGTTTCCCGGGAAATTTGTAAATTTCGCTTGTTACGGCGCTCCCCGAGCGATAATTTCTGGGACGATCGACTCTTTACATTGTCTTCGCGGAGTCGCTGGAGGTGCTGTCGAGTTTGTCGGAGAGAAGAGAGAGAGATACGAACGCGGGATTCTCGAAATATGTCCGACCTTTGCCAGTAGGGGGTTGTTTTTGGATTCTTTCTATTCTAAATGCGTGACGATTATTTTTGGTGAGACGTAGCTTGAGGAAGGAGCAGGGTTTTGAAGGAAAAGGGTGGGTCGCAGACTTCTCCTTTTTAAATATTTATATCAATCTCGATCCGACCCGATCGACTTCCCATCTCCTTTTCTAGGAAAGAGCGAAGGCGCTTTCCGGCGACAGGAGCGGATTACAAAGAGAGCGGCGGAGGCAGAGACGGAGAACGCAATCACGGGAAAGATTTTCCTCCGCCCGTTCCTCGGAATTGAACTTTTGTTGTCTCACCCCATCGGGGACTCCGGTCTCGCACTCGAAAGCAGCCCACCTTTAGTTTCTTTTTCCCTGCGACTCGAACACCCCGCTCTCGCCTTATATCAGCTCTCTCCTGTCTCATCTTCCGAATGCCCTCTAATGCTTTCGTTTCACCCTCGCCCCCGTGCATGTGCTAGCGCGCGCGAATCACTGCCTCTCCCTCTTCCCCCGTCGCCACTCCGGATTCCGGGGAACTAACAGGGAACTTTGGAAATTTCCGCTATTTCCTCGCTACCAGACTTATGAAAACTTGGGGATTGAGCTATCCACCCCCGGGGAATGCCACTTTCAAGTTTTTTTATGCGATATTTTTTCGCCGGGAAATCCTGCAGCTTGCCTAATAAATGGTTTCGATGTTTCTCTTGGAGAAAGGGGATGATTCGAAGTTCCTCGGGCGGAGAAGAAATATTCTTTCCACTTTGCGTAGAATTTTCTGGTATCTATTACAGAAATCTACTCTTCGTGGCGCCGTGGTAGAATTCCCGTCGCTTTGGTCTTGCGTCAGAGGCGTTAATAGTCGCTGTGCAATAATAGTAACGAAGTAATTCTTGATAGTAAACTGTGGAGAAACGCCCGTCGGGACAAAGGGAATGAAGTCATCGGGATCGCGTTTAAATCCGGCGAGTGCCGCGTTATTTGCGTGCGCGCGGCTGGAACAATATTTCTCTAGTATCGGGCTATAAAGGGGCGCGTGTAGAGAGGAGTGAGAGATCGCGGGGGACGATGTAGAAACGAGCCTTGGCGTCTACGAAATTCCATCGACCTACGAGAATACCTCGGAAAATAATTTCACAGCTGCTCCGCCGGTGTTTTCTCCGTTTTCCGTTTTGGACGGAAACAACGCGCGTTATCTCCGCTCACGGAATTCTCAGCCACCGGATTTTCCAGGCTCGGAATGCGCCCTGTCTCGCGACGAGCTTCGAGGGGAGGAAAATTCCATAGATACACGAGATTTCCTAAGATCTGCCACATATTTTCGACGGAAAGTCGTTGGAGGAAAGAAGACGACGCCTGATAAATGCAGATAGTGTCGTTCGATTTATTTTGGTAAATTGTTTCTGCAAAGAGTTTGATATTTTTGTTGCTGAGAAAGAGCGTCCGACGGCAAGATTATCGAAATTTTAGTCCCCCTCAGTTTGAGATATTGTTTCACTTTTTCAATTGCAAGGAAATTGAAATGCACTCCAAAATATTAAAGTTAACCCTCGGGGTTGTCGAACTAATTTTTTCAAACGTAGGTAGTTGCTACACTGGGTCGATTCGACCCAAGCAAATTTTCAATCAGCTGCTGTTAAAAAACTATCTATTATATTATACAATGTTCAAGCTTTATCACAGAATTTTTGCGACTTAATTTAACAGATAGATGTTGAAAATTACCATTTAAAGTACTATCACGTTTAAACAGTGGTACCATTTCCAATGATGCTTCGAAGATACATTATCTGAAAGTCAAATTCTGGGTGATTTTCACCCAGTGTGACAACCGGGGGTGTAATGAAGCTACTTATAGTGGGCCATTTTATCATACGAATACCGAATTACGCACTTCTAAACGAACAAAATAATTTTCTTCCCAGCTATCCGCTGCCCGACGGAGAATTTCTAGAATCCACCTCGAAACTAAATGTCCCTTTCATTCGTCTAATATTTTCCAACTGAGCTGTAACATCAAGAGCTGTAACATCCACAATTTTTGACATTTCGAAAAATACTTCGAGATATGTTTATATACCCTTAAAGACTACAACATATCCAAGTTGCACCAAAATCCGAAATGATACTCCAAAAAGTGTCCGACTTCGCGTGGAATGACTCGAATTTCATTGTGCCCTTCCATTTCTACCGAGTTCATAGGTGTCTGCGTTATACTCGCAATTTTAAACGTATTGGCTAACATGTTTATTACGTTAGCAACATTAATCGACTTCATTTTAAAGAAAAGCCTTGCTAGGGTGACCTGTCCAGTGAGTGAACACCCCCCAGTGAGTGAACGTTGCTCATATATAATACGAAAAATTAACACCTATGGCACTCACTTCACGTTGAAACTGACACTGAAATTTAGACTGAAGACCTACAGATATGTCGCAAAAGCGATTTTTCCGTTTAATTATATCCGGTACGGTATTAATTCCGTTTATTCAACAGTTGTCCTCGCGACCGTTCATTCACTGGCAAACGCGGACATTTCTTACTTTACCAATGAATGAACAACTTAACCTGTCTTTTTTTCTCGTGACAGGTTTTCTCTTAACCCACGCCAGAAAATTAATTTCAGCTCTACATGATTATGATCTTATAAGACTAGTAAAGTATAAAATCAATAATATTATTGCAATGGGAGAAAGAAAAATTATTTATACAAAATATCGTCTAAATACATTGGAAACCTAACCCCTGTTATTATCCCGTTCATTCACTGGGGTAACCTTGTTCATTCATTAGAAATTTATGTTCACTCACTGGTCATTGGCCAATTTTTTATTTAATCTTCTGCCAGACTTTTAATGAAAGTTATAATTATCAAACATTGCTAGATTTGTGTTCCGGAATGTCTGACATTATTAATAAAACAGCTCGCTTACAGCAATAACATTCAGGGGATTAAATAATGATTTTTGAATACTAATTTTAAGAGACATGCAGCTTAAGCGTTCACTCACTGGACAGGTCACCCTATCAACAAATCAAAAACACACACACTCAAAACGCTTTAAAAAAAAACAGTAGTAAAAAGCATCCATTTCCCTCGAAGGGTTCTACCGTGTCATGGACAGACGTAGCAAATTCTCAGGACGAAATTCTCGCGAAACAGAAGCGCCTTAATTGGCGGGTTGGGTTTTCCCTCTTGTCTCAGCATTCCCAGCTTCAAACAGCTTCCCCGTCGGGAGGATCTCGAAGCAGTCCCGACGGCAGGTGTTCGTAAAACCGTTGGCTTCATAACTGACGGCGCGAGTCGCGGGGAAGGTAGCTCGCCCACTTTTGGCAGATCCCAAAATCGTCTGATTAAGAATGCAAATAGCATAGCTGGCCATCCTCCTCGCGAACGCGACTGCCATCTTTCCACGGGGAAGAAGAATGGCGGGAGGGTGGAGGGTTGGGTTTGGAGCGTGAAATTTTCTATATTTCGGGAGGAAGGCTGAAATTCCAGTTGCAGGGCGGATATAGGATACGCGTGGCGCATAGCTGATGCGCGGCGCACAGCTGCGGGGATTATATTCTTCCGTCGGGTGGACTATTTTTCTGCGAGCGTGTCGCGTAATCGGATGTAACTACGGGAGCTTGTTAGGTACACCTGCGACAGCCCTCGGCGAAGGGACGCTTCCTTCCTCCGTCTTTCCTTCGCCCCTGTCCCCTGGGAATTAATTAAGGGCCATTCGCGAGCGATGAGCTTGACCTTATCGCTTGCCATTTTGCGGAGGGATGGGAAGGGTGTCTTGGTTTTCGAACGGCGTGGGTCTTTGATGTTATACATGTAGATAGGCACGCGTCTTTGGCTTTGATTAATATTTCGGGCTTCAAATTAATGTAATGTAATGCAAATATTGGATTGTTTTTAGCGAAGCTAATTTTATCTAATTTTTCATATAATTTCCTTCACCCTTCGTGATCACACCTTCTTATAATCACAAATTGGTCACATTTACCATTTTAGAATATTTGAATCTTTTAACTTTTAAATCCATTAAATTTATAATTGAAAGAATTGTTGAAAAAAACAATTTTTCTGTTAAAATTCACCAAATTTTTAAATTTTAATATTCAGGTTCACAAATGTACAGAAATATTGGCAAAGAAAAAATGCCTGGAGTGCGATACGCCCTGTGTGACCACGAAGGGTTAATTATGATCCGAATTATGTTGCCTTTGGGGCCATTTTCATCGGGAAGACATAAGGAATCGATTCACTGGAAATCCTGCAGCTTGTCACTTCTCAGTGACAAATTGTATGGCCCCCTTCGTCTCGATGGCCCCTAAACTCAACGAAACTCGTTGTTTCCAACGACATTGCTGTTGAGGACTCTAGCGAGAGAATCACCCTGTAAGTATGCAATTGCATCTGGAAGTTTGGGTAATAAATTGGTAAATGTTGCTACTGGCAAGGGATACTGGCGCCAAGATTGATCCCAGAGTCCAGAAGGTCCTCCATTTTCCTTCAACCATTACTGACTTTCAATACTCTCTCTTGACGACTCCATGAGTGCTGTCAGGACAGCCTGCCACCACTCGAGCTATTCATTAAGTGCCATTGAAGCGCTAAATGGCTGCGACGTCGATGATTCAACAGCAGTCAGCCATACTGTGAAAAGACATTTCCAACGCCGCATGCAATTCATTGCAACATAAATCTTGAGATAAATCTTGAGGAAGCCAGACGAACAACTCAAACAAATGCCTAAGCATAATCTTCGAGATCCATCCTTCCATCCTCCTTGCAGAATTCAAACCCCGTGGCAAACTCTTGTTCCCCAATAAAATGGCACCCAAATATCTATTTAATCATCAGTGCTCGCGTTGCCATTTTTAAGCGCGTTATTCCAGAATAGAAATTAAAATAGAGACTTTGGTGGCTCTGCAAAGTGAATGAATATGTTGCTGGAACAAATTGCCAGGATCATAGTGGAGCGATCCACGCCGTTGAGCATCCTCTCTTCCAAGCAGGCACGATGATTCGTGTTAACACGGGCTGAACAACTTCGCGGTGTTATCTGCGGTTTGGTCGAACGGCTATTTATAGATCGGATAACGCTGGCCATCGCGGCACAGGAGTAATGCACCCATAAACAACGTCCAGTGTATCTCCCTGCCGGGATATAAGTTAATAAGGGAACTTTAATTAGCGATCCTCGTTCCCTGGACGATAGCGATCATCGGCACACACAACGCAGAACGTCCGCGATGCTAAGAATGTAAATTTTCATACACTCACGGCAAGTTTGCTACGCGAGCGGATCTGTTTAGGTACATAGGTAGGCACTTTCCCCGCTTTTCCTTTCGCCCCTAGCGCGCTCTTCTTCTGCCGGTTGATCACGATAGCAACCCTAGACAACCCTCTTGGAATAAAACACCTCTGCAACTTGGGTGAATTAAAGAAGTTGTGGGATTATCGAAGCCTTTGAAGTTTCCATCTGCCGAATTATCTGTGGAGAGCTTTCTGAATTAATTCAACCCCTTCTTAAAAGCGTCTGATGGATATTGATTCTTGGGGCGCGGTGCAAATATTTTGAAAAAAGGAGAATCTCTGCCTGCTCAGGTTTTCCTCGGGGTAATTCAAGTTTTCGGTGTCTTGAAGCGAACAAGGGGGTCGACAACCACCGCAATAAAGAAGCTTGGAACTAATAACGGGTTAAATTAGGGGTAGCTATGCGGGGTATTTCGTGCCGAAGATATTCTTTTCACCGCGAGGGTCGTGGAGGGTTCCTTTCTAACAAGAAATTGCCTTCACCCACATAACCTTTTTGACTGAGGCATCCTGCCAGCAAGATATCAAGCTTAATCCTTTTTACCGCACGGGACGCCCAACAATTTTGTCGACCCTTCAGGAACGCGCAGAAAATTAGGCATTCGGTTATTTTTAGGCTATCAACGAGTTGCGATTGAATCATTTTAATAATCGATTCACTACGAAAAGTACAAAAGTGAAGTGTACACTATACTCATGTCTATTCTTGTACCTATCTGTTGTCAACACGTTGCACGACCCACGCTTCAAACATAAAAATAAAAACAATATAGGTGTCTATATCTGGGAAACGATTACTTTTATCAACGTGTGTATGCCTTAACGTCTCTTAAATTTGTACAGGCACCTAAAGTGTCCTGCATACGGGGTTCAAGCTTCTTTCCAAGTATAATTTCTTATCGTCCCTGGACACTTGAAGCTTAATAGCTTTCCTTTCTACGTTCGCCTTAAAACGCCAGTGGATCGTGCGCGAAGTGGCGCTGCTCGGTGCCCCATCGATCACCAACCATATTCAGCGGGTTTCAGCTTTCGAGAATCGCACTCGAAAGGTCCGTGGCATTCCATGGGAATGCGTGGCCATTTCTCTGAACCCTCGTTGAACGTCGAAAGACGCCCGAAATGTAATCGCCCCCGCTCTCGAGGAGTTACGCGCCTCTTTAATCCCGTGAGAAAACTCCGTCGGGAAAACGCACGCGTGTTTGTGAACGCGTTGAAAGAGATGTGGGCACAACCACCCCTGATCAGACACTAAATAAGCTCTGCCCACCTCCGTGCTTCCGCCATTGCGCAACGGGTCGTCGACGTTTCATTAAAACAAAAATAAAAAAAATTACAACGAAAATTTCGTGATAAATAAATAATTCCAGATTATAAAATTCAGGGAGTTATGAAAGATCTTAAAATTCGATTTACAGAGAATTATTTATCAGTCCGACGTAAAATCATAACGTATTCCGACGATCCGCTGACGAGCCGAGGTCGTTACACTCGCCAGCCACGCGTCCAGGCTAAAATCGAAGGCGGGCCCAGTTCAGAGTACAACTATAGCTGTAACTATAGCTGTGGGAAGCAGTCGAAAGCACAGTGAAAGCGGGTCTATTTCGAGCAGCTTATAAATACTCTAGAGAGATCGAGTGACGTGGAAAGAGGGAGAGGAAGAGAAAGCAGCGGAAAAAAATATTCGATGAAGCGTTACGAAAGAGCTTGGATCGAGGAGGAACAAGTCTCCGCGGGCGCCATGGTCGCCGCCATGTCCCGCGCTGGCCAAGGACGTGATTCGAGCTCGGTCTGGACCAGTCTGCTCTTCTGGATCGACTGGCGCGTGTCGCCATCTAGCAGCCAGACGCGCAACCTCTTAGCCGAGGCTCTGTCACACGAGGCGGCGCTGCTAGCGGCAATTCGGGGCCGCGGATCGATCGGAACTTCCGAGAGACCGGTCTCGCGCGAGCACGCCCGGAACAAAGAGCATACACTCGACCCTCTCGCTATCATATATCCGTGGCAACTTTACTGCTACCGCCGAGAACCTCCCGGTGGATCGATGCCGAGCTTTTTCGCCGCGGAATTTCGGGGTTCCCATCTTCCTGAGATGGCGGTCCGCCGGCAGCGGAGGATATTAGGGAGGGAATGGAGATTAGAAGGGAGCTTGTGGGAGTTTCGCTGGGATTTGCGAATCATTGGGGTACCGAGTTTGGAATATTATGCTTCTGGACTCTGAGATTGAGATGTGTTGGGGGTTTCTTTGCGGGGGGAAAATCATAGTGAAAATTATTGTGATAGGGGGACAAGTATAGGTAGTAGAGTTCAATAATATTTAGATATGCACTGATTATATTTGATACAAAGGGAGTCCCCGGGAAATTGTGCAAAAAGTACCTAGGACAGTTTGGAAAAATAGTAGTTTCTTGAAACTTCAAGATGCGGCAGTCTACCAAGGGCTAGAGAAGCAGAATATATTCAGCTGTACTTTAAATTCAACGTTCCTCTTCAACCCCAATCATCGTTCTAGCCAAAAGCACCGAATTCCTCCCGTTTCTCTCGCGATTAAGAATTAAAATCGCCCTGCAGTAGGAAAATCCCCCACCACCTGACTTGCAGGCAGCTTCCCTCGCGCAACAAAGCCTCGTTTCAAGTCCAACCGAGTCTCGTTACCCCGGAGCGCTCAATTCCCACTAAAAAACTTCTCCCCCATCCCTCGACCATCGATATTAATAACGGTTCAAGGGTAATGCAATCTCCAGGAAAGGCGAGACTCTCGGGCGCTCGTTTCGGTTGCAACCCCCTCTGACCCCTCCAACAGCCGGGGAATAATTCCAAAGTTCGTCAGGAGAATCTCGTCCTGAGGCTGATGGGACTGTCGACGAGATGGTACGTCGAGGACGATGAGGGAAACGGCACAGTTTCGATCTCAGCCGGGGTTCGCGCGTCTGCAACCGAATCCCAGGGCGACGATGTCGAGCCTCGTGTAACAGGGACGCCGCGGGATCGATACTGGCCTACACCTCCCCGACACCTCCAACCCCTTGGCTCGTCCCTGGGGGTCGGGCAGGGGTTGTCGGGGCGCGACCGACTGGTCTCGACTGGTTGACCCGTCTCGCCGCGTCTCAACCCACTTCACCCTGATTCCCCCTCTCCCCTCTCTAGCCAAGCTCCGCCACCCCCTTCGCCCCATCGCCAACACCCTGGCAGGCTTCCCTGAAAATTCATTAGACGCTCTGCCCAAAGATGGCGCCACGGGCACCAGCCGGCCGGGGCATTTCGGCGGCTGATCAATAAACGGCCCTACGTAGGGCGTCAGTTGCGAAGGGTTAAGGTAGCTTCTTATTTTCCTCGAGAAGGGTAATTAATTCTTTGGGAGAAACTTGTAATTATTGCTATTTAGCTTGGAGTAATATTTTTATGTTTAGTGAGGTCGAATTTGGATTTGAAATTGTGGATAAGAATTTATGAGACTCTCTGAAGTGTTCCTACGTAAATTGTGACTAAATAGTTTGCATCAGAACTCTTCAAATAGATATTATCTCAGAAAGGGTTTCTCTGTGCGGGGGATATTCTAGAGAACTCACCCTCGCACACGCATGAGTACCTACTTACTTATTATACCTACACTTAAATGCTCGTCTCGCACCATTCCAAAGCACAGAATCACCGGAAAAGCATCCCCCTAACAATTCATTCACCCTGGCTCTTGGGAAGCCCTCTCAGCAATTAGCAGCCAATGAAAGTTAAACAGTTGACATATTCCTTGCCATTAACGATTGCTTAAAATACACCACCTTCGGCTGCCAAGGCGTTAGACAATCGCGAGCCGGAGGGGGAAAGCGCGAATCCAATTTCCTGTCCCCGCGCGGGCCGATCGCTTCATTGAAAAGGCACAAAGGCACGGGATAACCTGGCCATTACACCGTTCGACTTCTCGCTTGAATAAAACCGTCCAGGGCCGATGGGTATTCCAACAGTTTACGATTTCTTTAAATCGTCCGATAGGGTGATCGAAGAATCTTAATCGCGCGGCGCGTAAGAGAATTATAAAGACGCTGGTGCTGCCGGTTGGAGGAGCCGCGGCTTAAAGGGTTAGTTACGCTGAGAGCGCTTCTCCCGTGCTTATGAACAAGCCTTTTTATGTACTGTCCGCCGGCACCGATCGGCCGATAAAGCTTTCGCGATTAACAGGGTGGACGTGGCGCAATAAACGCGGCCACCGGTTGTCGCGGCGAGGACGGAACGGGACGAAAGGAGAAGAAGGAAGGAGGATAAGCTGGAGGATGTAAGGGGGCTGAAGTGTCTCGTACGTTGCCCGCTTCCTCCGCTCTTCGAATCGAACGACGGTTAACCGGTTAATTCATAGGAACCAGTTGCCAGAGCGAGGGATGGTGGACACGTTCCAATTACGATTCTCAATCTATCGAACGGAAATGTATGTAGGTACCGTCAACGAAGAACCCCACCCGTTTCCGTTCCTGGACTTCGTTTTCTCGTCGCTACAATATCCTCCGACCGAGTCGTCCGGTCATTTTATACATCACGAACTTCTTTTTATCGAAGCAGCAGTTTTAACCGAAGATCCACGAACGTTTCTTCGCGATAGGTGAACTCAACTCCGGTTCCATGTATTTACCTTCATCTCGAATCTACCGATAGCGATGTAGACACATCCTCCAGTTTGAATTGCAAATATGGAAGGTGACAGATTTGTGAATCGAGGAAACGTTTAAACGTTGAAAAAGGACGTTAACTTTGTCCACGATTAATGCGAACGTCGATTTGGCGATAGCCGAGAGTTCCTAGCAAGAGCTGGAACGCATAATTCAGATAACAGGCGTAATAAGAAAAGAACGTGAGCCCGCAATGCTTTTGGAGGAAGGGAGAGAGAGGGAAGATTGGTGGCTGAGGGGTGGGGGATTGGTTGGAAAGCTGGTTACGCCTAGGGTAGGGGTTAGGTTCTGGTGCTGCAAGAGTTCCATTGGGCGGAGATAGCAGAAGGTTGCCAGAGGTAACTGAAATGCTGATTTTCTCCATCTTTTCCGCGCAATTCCGTCGGCGATACTGTAAAATACCCTGTCTAATAAGGCGGAGGGGATGGAAATTCGGATTAACTCATTTCGACGAGATCGATTTTCCAAACACTCCTCTACTCCGGATGCTTGTATTAAGTTTAATCCCAGAGCATTGCTTTCTTCTCGTGAATTACAGAGGACAGTGCAACTAAAGTGTAAACAGTTATTTTAACGGAGGAAGAAGATTTCCTGGGTTTCACCGTGAAACGAAAGCAGTGCTTAAACACGTTGATCACGAGCGATAAATTATGCCTTTTCATAATCTCGGGAACACGCAACTACATAAGGAAGAAAAACGAGGAATAAATTCGGTAAGACGTAACGAAACGTCTGGTGAAAGCTATCGTACAAAGTCAGCTGGATGAGTGAGGAGGAAGATCCGAAATGTTCCTTGAAAAATTCCCAGAGGAATTCCTCTCCTCCGAGTCGAACAGCCCAGTCGTGAAGCGGAGATAAGAAACAATTTCCTGCTTTCACCGATACGCGATATCTTCAGCCTCTCCAGATTTCTGCTTTCGTCGAATCGTTCCACCAGACTGGTCTGCTTTCTTTTTTCCCCATATCCTCGAAACGCCCACCGTGACTTCGCACGAAGGAATCTCGACAGGACGCATTAGTCAATCGTCGAGGGCTCTTCTAAATAGTAGGGGTTGACATTCACGCCGTCGATGCAACCCCCGATGACCCAATTCAACCGCAGCAACATCATCTCGGTCCTAGACTTACCCCCTGATCCTGATAACGGACACAATGATGGAAAGAATCAACGTCAAGACTAGCGAAGAAAAAAGTGAGAAAGGTGTGTAGGTAGGGTTGGAGCAGCTGGTGGTCGGATTGGGCGGCGATAAGGGGAGGATTCTGGTGGAACCGTGAAACGTCACTTCTCTCTATCCTTCGCCGAAGGTAATCCCATCTCTGACCGACGTTGGTGCGCGACCTACACACCGAGAGGGTCCACCGATTTTCCATTTTGTGTACCGTATATCCCCCACCCTGTAGGTCGATCGACGTTCCCGTCCCTGTTCGTTTCACGGTTGCGCTCGGCGTCTGTCATCCCTCTCTGACCCAACGGGGGTGTCCTCCCTCCTCGTCGATCGCGCGTTTTGGCCGGGTTGCTCTTGGACCAGCAGCGGAAGCCAGAGCTAGACAGCTCGGAAGTATCTTGCCCTCTTTGTCCCGCGCCGGTGGAAACATTTCGGCGCAACAAAGACGCGGGGGTAGCCAATCAGAGCGAGGCGGTCCTCCTGGCCGCCGATCAATGCGAAACCCCTCTGTACCGACGTACACAGGGTGTATCCGCGGCTTTGTCGAGAGAGAAACCCAGCCCAGGCTCGATTTCCTGGCCGGTGGTGGCGGCCCCGCAATTTCCACACTCCGTCCAATGCGTCCGTCATGTCGTTTCGCATTGGCGACTGGGCCACGTCGTGTCGTGCAAAACCTCTCCACGATCGGGGGCCTTTTTCTCTCTTTCCTCTCTGTACATTCTCGCGCTTGTGTGTAAAGTTGTAAGTTCGATGGAGGCATCGCGTCCGCATGCGACCTCACACACTCCCACGCTCGATGTTGTTCGTTGTTGACTTACGTGATAGGAACGCTGATGCGGCTCTCGTTTCGCGGAGACCTTCCATTTCCGAGGAATGCATCGCGAGCCCGGCTGAATTTCGGGAACGGACGTTTCATGCAGATTCGATAAGTATTGCGCGGGTACGAAGCAGGTTTCTGAAGGACGTGGCGAGGAGACTGAAAATGGACACCTGGGTGTCTTTGCTGATGGTCGAGTTGCGGTAATATTGTTGAACAAGTTCCTATTTTCGGGATTTTGAGAAGGGCGTTGACAGAATAAGGGAAATTCAATTTAATGATGTAGGAAAGCATGATCTTCGGCTAAGCAAATTTAGGCGATGTGTAAAGAGGTATTCTGTAGGAGTGTGCGGGTACCCGAAATTGTGAGAGAGGATTTGCGATTCGGGAGCTGATTTTCTGGTTTAAAACTTTTCGGCTACCCGTAAATTAACTTAAGAATTTTTAAGCAAGACAATCGGTTAACGAATCGCAAATCAAGTCCCTTAATTTCGGGTACCCGCGCACCTCTAGTATTCTACGAACATCCTTCTAATTTCGAGAAGAATGACTACGAAATCCTAAACCCCCGTATCTTAATTATGAATTTCAAGGCTTCGCTGAACTTCTACCACTGATTACCCGATTTATATGCCACACCCAGCGTAGGTACATCGAATAGTTGTCCATATACAAGACACCTCGCTGTAAGTTACAGCCTTTAAACCAGCCAACGATGTCAACGATGTCAACGAAGGACACCTTGATTGCCAAGAAACGATATCTGTCTCGAACACCTTTCCATCGCGTAAATTACCTACCAGCAGGGCTGGATTATGACCTTTAGTGGGCCTTTTGAGGCCCCCATATACGGTGTGATATCACTTCAACGCATTTCCGTAAATTTGATGAAAAAGTGTTTTTAACAAATGTTAGATTTTAAAATTCAAAAAATTTCTATGGTGCCCCCCTTTCTCCTGATGCTTTAAGCACGTACTTATTTTGATTACTTGACCTATTGGTTAATTCAGCAAGTTACATTATCAAAGTACATTGCCATCATGCGAGCGATGACTTCTTGAAATGCGAGGTGATACCAGACGGGTTACAGACCAGAGAGACAATTGCATCAGTCTATATGTCATATTCGAAAATTCCGCAGTCCCTCGCCGTACCCCCATCAAACTTTATTCCCCAGTAATACTTGGCGTCTAGAATACGTGACCTTCCCACCCCCTAGGCAACAGTGTATCCACCGAAATTGGATATCGGGCCGAGTTATCGGGGATGCAGAAGGGTGTGGGTGGGGGTCGCGTTCCACGGAGTGCATGGGAATCGAGTGGCCCCCGGGCGAATTCAATTCGCTCCCTAAACAAGCGCATCCATAACGCCCGAAGGTTAAAACAGAATAACCGTTTCAGCTCTCAGTTTAATTAAACGGAGAGTTCCCAGAGTAGCTGGACTTCTGCAGTCCTATCCGCGAAGGTTGCCAAATAGTTTCAAGCAAATTTCGCCTCATAAGCTCGGGACGGGAAACTTCGGCCCGATTCCAAGTCAATGGAGTCCTTTCGTCGTGGACCATTTCGTTCCCGCCCTTCCCTGCTCCTCTTCCTCCATCATTATTACACGGGATGTATTTCGGCGTTCATTTTTCCATGTTCGCCGACCGATTCCGCCGGGCGATTATTTCTGTACCGTAAAGCAATATCTGGGAGACTGTTCCAGCAAGAATATTTTCACAAAGATACTTCGCATAGATACCGTGCTACCCTCTGCTTCTTCTACAGGGTGATCTACATGGAAACCAGCCATTTACCACCAACCCCTCATCTATCCACAAGCGCTTCTGTTTCTTCGCCCCAGGTTCCAGCTTCTTGACCTACCTGTTCCATGGAGATAGGCTGCTTCCTTCCTCTCGATTGTTCCCCGATGGGACCGTTCCCAAAGAGACCCGACCGTACCCCTTCGTTCAAAGGCTGATAATCAACCCCATTTATTCGGAGGATCAATGGCACGCCCCTTTTCTCTCCCTGTGCCCTGGACACCTTATGTAACTTTTTCGTCATCGTCCAACGCCTGCTCATTTGTATGCAGAGTTTTGTTTTGCAATTATTGAGAACCTTGGGGCAGGGGGTGCAACTCCGGTTCATTACCAGGTTCAAGTAAATTAGAAGAAACTCTTTATGAAATTATTGCGTTGACTTGGAATTAAAAAGAGGACACTAACTGAGAAATATATATTTTTACATAATAAATTGTAGTCATTGAGTTGATAAGTTTTTATTTCTATTTCTGGCGAAAAATATTCTATAATAAAAATATTAATATTAAAAAAATTCTATAATAAGAATATTTTTCGCCAAAAATAGTAATGAAGACTTATAAACTCGATAACTATTATTTATGGCGTACAAATATATATTTCTCAGTTAGTGTTCTCTTGTTAATTTTAAGTAATATTAATATTAATATTTGTATTTTTATTTATTTGCAATAAATCGCTCGTTTATTATCGGATTTCCATCAAACGTGCACCAAACGATGTAGAATTTGTTCTCGTATTTTACACGTCATAATACAAAAACTGTAAAAAATGGAGTTGCACCCCTCTTTCTTCAAGATTCCCAGAAACTGTACATTGCAATTTCTGTATATTTTTGCAATTTCTGTGTATTTTTGGGTACGTTGTTCGTAACTGCTTGTCCTACATGAGGACGGACGGAAGAGGCAATTTCAGAACTTTTACGATTGAAGGAATGTAATTTTGAAATTGAATGGAATATGTTTGCTACTTTCTGCCGCGCTACTTTCCCAATGAGATTTCGTGTCGTGTCAACAAGGGAATTTGTGGAAGTCGGAGTACGAGCGGCGCAGAAAAATTGCTGTAAGGGAAAGGTCGAAGGAAAATAACGTCGAAAGCTTTCGTTAGAGTAAACGCGGTGGCTGAAGGGGGGGGGGGGGCGTGGGTTCGCGTTCTTTTGCTTCTTAGTGTCGTTCGAATGCTTCTTTGTTATATGTTCCGCCATTCTCTTCGACCACGCTTTATGCTTATCCAGTCAGACAGCAGTTTGGCACAAGACGCCGGATTACTTTGAAAATCTTATCAGAAGTTCGCGAGAAATTGTACATGATCCCGCGGACGGAAATCTTTTCCACGAACGCGCAATCGAATGTTAGGTGGTTCAGTTACAGACGTTGCCGCGGAATATTTCAACGTGCTCTACATTCCGAATTGAAATTCAGATTCAAATTTCACCCCTGACACCGCGAGTTCAGATTTAGACTTTAAATCTCACCTTCGAATTTAGGCTTTAAATACAAACTTTAATTCGACTACCAAATGTCGACCTTTAAACTTGAGATTTTAAAGTCGAATGAAGAATTCAAGAAATTCGCAAGTAAGTCATCGGTATTCTGTTTACATGCCCCGAAAATAAATACATTTGCGTAATTATACCTTCCTTGTGTACCTATAACGCAGATTGAGGCCGCGATGAAGTTACGAGCGTAATAAAAATTGTTTGTGCAAGACTACGAAAAGCGAGCTACGAGTTCAACATCGACTCCCGAATTTATCAATACCAATTCAAAGGACTTTTGACTTACCCATTGGATGCTGAGCCGCCGACTCCGTGGCCCCATCTCACTGCCTGCACTTTCCACATCTAAAACAACAAATGCAAAACCAAACGTTAGTGTTATATCTCTCTAATCGCATTAGAAAATCCTTCAGACTTACGTCGAACCTGATTCCTTTTGGAAATCACTCGGGATAAAACGGCACTTTATTAAACGAAGGGAAAGGTACGATCTTTACGGTTCAATATTTAGTTAATTATCAGTTCAGCTGAAAAAAGCGCGCGACAAGTAAAGCGTCACGGACGAATGATGACGGGGATACGGGCAAGGTATCGGTAACCGCGGGACCAGCCCAAGACGTGCAACTTTTTTAAAAGATTTCACTGGGTGCAACATGTGTATCCTTTCCCATGCTATCGGGAGTCCCCACTCAGCAACAAGGTAGGTATTTGTGATCAAGGACCTGCCGTCATTCGTGAACCCTGCTTTTCGTACCGATTACCTGATCCACCGAGCAACATTCTCCGCCGCTGGAACGCGGTTAGTTTTCGTGAATATTGGCGGCGGTGACACGTAGGTGGACTCTACACTGTGCTGACAAAGATGACAGAATTTTGTAGGGACATTACAGCAGCATGAAGTTCAAAATCGATGGTGTTAGGGTGACCTGTCCAGTGAATAAACACCCCCCAGTGAATGAACGTTGGTCATATAATACGAAAAATTAACGCCTACCGCGCTCACTCCACGTACATTGTTATATGTTCCTTTAACGAAAAATACTGTATGAAATAACGGATTTCTAAGAATTTGTCGAGTTCCTTAAGTGTTCATACATTGGGTGGGAGATAACAGTGAATACCAATGAATGAACGACCGTTCATTCACATTTCGCTGACATTTCTAACTTTATCAATGAATGAACAGGTTACTTGGTCTTTTTTTCTCTTGACACTTTCGCCGTCAATGTGGAGGTTAGATTAACTCACCCAAGAAACCAAATTTCAACTATGGATAATTATGATCTTATATGACTATCAAATGAATAATATTATTGCAATTAAAGAATGAAATATTATTTACACAAAAAATCGTCTACATACATTGGAAACTTAACCACTGTTATTATCCCGTTCATTTACTGGGATACCCCTGTTCATTCATTAGAAATTTATGTTCATTCAATGGTCATTAGCCTATTTTTTATTTAATTCTCTGTCAGACTTTTAATGATAGTTATAACTATCAAACATTGCTAGAATTGTGTTCCGGGATGTCTGAGTTCAATAATAAAACAACTCGCTTATAGCAATAACATTCAGGGGATTAAATAACAACTTTTGAATACTAATTTTAACAAACATGCAGCTTAAGTGTTCATTCACTGGACAAGTCACCCTATATTTTAATAAAAGTACACAGTGTTGTTTATATTTCAAAATCACTTCTAACTCGAGTACATTCCCCTTCTCCGAAGTGTCCTAAGTGAACGTTTGCCACGAATAAAAAATCTGTTCGTCGAAACAATGAAAAACGGAGAGTCACAGTGGTCGCGCCGGAAACTGATCCGCGCGGGAGCGAATAAATGAATGTTAATCAAGGGTCGATCAGCGTCAGCGAGGAATGCGCTCGATTATTACGGGAGGAGAGAATGAAGAGATAGAGATAGAGGGAGAGGGAAGAATACTAAGCATCGATCGACGCTCGATACATCGCGATATCACTTGAGCCACTGTGGACAACGCGCACGCGTACGTCAGGCGGTTCATTACTCTGATTCAGCATGGCGACTTTGCCAGTTTTTCTATCCCTACCGCTGTTGCCGGCCAAACGTTACCAAATCGTTACACCCACCCATCTAACCGTGCCATAGACAGCATGAATATTTAGTGCGCGTGCCGGCTGCACGACGGCGACGCGTTCTTTCGTTAACCTTGGAATCCTGATTTGGTAAAACATGGCAAGTTCAGAGCGAGGCAAAACATGGCAATTTCTTCGTTTTTATTCTTTATTAGAAGCTACATAGGAAGAGAGTTGTAGTATAGCTACACTTTGGTTCAGTGGAGATCTCAGAATTTAATATTGGGGGGAGTCGAGTTGAAGGAATGAAAATATTGTCAATAAAATACATTAAGTGATAGAAACTTTGGAGATATGTAGAGGATATACATATAGGTATGCACTACGTAATTTATTTTGCTTCCCGAATTCACTCTAAGGAGACAAAATTTACCCCTGAAAATTCGGCTATTTCCTGATTTTGTGCTATAACTCGCGTCCCTACCACTTTTTTTTATTAATATCTCGGAAACTAATAAATACCCGAAGCTACAATTTTAGATTTAGGATCCAACCCCCTCCTCTAAAACCTCATGTCCATCGGAACAATATCCATCAGTTTTGCCAAATGATAGTCCTAATTAAAAAAGTAGGTAGGTAACTTTTGTCCGATTTTTTTTCTATTTCTTACAGTTTGCAAATTATAACACAAACTCGGAAAATAGCCTTATTTTCAGGGGTCAATCTCACCCCTACAGTGAATTCGGGAAGCAAAAAAATTTGCCAGCATAAATATTCTCAAAGTTTCATAATTCTTTGAATTTCCAGCTTGGTCATCTTCCCTTCTAATAAAATTCTTGAACGAAACTGAGCTGAAATTGGAAAAGCTGATAAGTCCGAGAAAAACCTACACAGAACTGGTCACCTTGCTACAAGCAAGAGCTGAACACTAGAACGTAAATGTCAGCAGGGCGAGACGGTTCCCTTTTTTTCTCAAATGAGCTGTCGAGTAATCTTGGCAAGTTCTGCCTCCGCGGGAGAAAGTACCTACGCGGCGCAGGTATTTGAGCGCTGCCTGTATGTTACGCATTTACAAGGCGCGTAAAATATATATTAAGTAGCAGTCCAGCAATCTCTGCTCCGCGATACAGTTTAGCCATATAATAAAAAGTAACGCGCGCCTACGCTTGGGAAACAGGGCATTGAGCGAGCAGAGCGAGTCGCCGCTGTCATGTGTTTTTAATTACGCCCGCGTTATCAGCACGCTGCGACAATCGATCTTGTAACCGTATTACTGTAATTGGGCGTCGGACGCATTAAAAGGATTGAGTTGGAGTCTTTGATAGGGCAATAACATGTTACGACTTCGTTGAAATGCAATTGCTCGTCACTCGACCGTGAAAAATCAGCGTCTGACTCTCGATTACAGTACATCCCCTCCATTATCAGAATCAGTGCTGGATTTAGCCCTTAGGCTAACAAGGCTGAAGCCTAGGGCCCCGTTTAGCTGGGGGCCCCTCATTCTAAATATTTTCTTCGAAAAATTAGCATTTTTTTATATTATCTTATTAGTTTTGATATTCAATGTTAATTTTGAAATTAAATTCTTATTTAGATTATACGAGTATTATGATAAAAAAAACAAATCAGCGTCATTTCATTTTTTATATTTAACCGAGGGCCCACAAAATATTCAGCCTGGGGCCCCCTGAAAGGTAAATCCGGCTCTGATCAGAATCATACACTGCACCAGGGAGATATGTTCTTAAGAACGCCTGTTTTCTATTGGTAGAAAACAAAACCTACCAAACCGATTTCGATGAACCATGTATCAGAAGAATATTTATTTTAACGACACTGTTATAGGCTACAGAATAATTCTAAAATCTACGTGCAGAAGGTGCTACACTTACTTTTAAAATTAAATGAGAAACTTCTAAATACCGCAGTGAAGCATGGGTATTTTGCTAGTTATACAATAAAACTCGAAGAGACCAGAATGTTTCTATTTGAAGCTAAGTAGGATTAGTTATAAAAAGGAAAGCACTGAGGCAGTGGAGTATGAATATAAAGGACAGCCAAGCTTCCCCAACGACTATTCATACGTATAAGTATATCTGACGGTGATTCGAATTTATATTCGATTCACCGTTATTCCTCGGTATTCCCGAGAAAAGCTGCCTCCGCCGTAGAAGCGGCTCCGCTTTGATATGCAACGCAGGGCTAGCGTATTTAGCCGCGCAGACGTAGCGAGCACAGTGCGGCAACACATAGATCGGCAATTCTTTTACCGACCCGTTTCGCTTTATGCACCCCACGAAAGTGCACGAGCCGCTTTACTGCTCGAGAACTTCCCCGGGAGGAACAGAGGGGCGCGGGAAGCGCAGGAAGAGCTGAGAAAGGAAGGAAAGAGGAAGGAAGGAGTGAAGAAGAGCGCCGGAACGCCCAAGAACCGCAGAGCTATATCTAAGCAGGAAATTTCCGTGCGCTTGAGGAAGCGCAGGTAGACAGACGCGGATCCTTGAATGTAAAATAGGATGTAAATGCTCCAGCGAGGCGACCAGTCGGGATGGACTGCCAGTTGTATATTTAAGCGCGGATAAAAACGTCCTAATCCACCTGCGTCTTCGCTATGAAACGTTTGTCAGCGGCCGCGCTGGAAATTCGTTGCAATTGTTCGAGCTCGCGTGGCTAACGCTTGGAAAATAGGCGGAGTGTGAGTGGGTGGAAGGTTTAGGACGCACTCGCGTGTGGAAGTTTTTAATACGCGAACGAACTGAAACACACCGTCCTGGGGATTTTAATAAGGTGAGAACGGGGTCCTCTCGCGCCGCGAGAAACCTCCGGCTAAGTTCATCCCGTGGCGCAGCGTCAACGTCCAAACGACCTCAACTTCGGCTTATTAAAAATATTCTCGTATCCCTGCAGCATAGTGGAACGTTAATCCCGCCTGGGCTAGCCTGCTTGCCCTAGTATAACGTCGAAAAGCAACACCGCCAAATCGCGAGAACAAGGATCGAGCTCGGCGTCTATCGAAAATCGCGCGGGTGTGTACGAAACTTCAGAAATATTGCTTCCGGTGTTATGGGTGGGCAGATCTATTGGCGAATTAAAGGTTAATACTCCATATTGCTGTATTATGTAACTTACATTGAAGAAAAATTCATTTTTCCTATTTTGTATGGTTAATAGTATAGCGTATTGGAATACATTATTAGTACTATTTTTAACTGACTCTCACAAAAAATGTGGGTTAGTCCGTTTTTACTCTGAATGCCTCATTTATTCCACACTTGTAATCACTTGCTGCTATATACTTGGCTTCTTCGTGACCCGCGTGATAATTCAAAACGGTGTCATATTTAAACGCACACACTATGAATATTCATTTTACATGGGTATCTATGCATGTGCAAACGATAAAGTCGTTATTGTTGAAACTCAATATCTGAAAGGCGATTATAGTTGACGGGACAATGTTGATTAAGACTTCTTTGAAGTTCTTTCTTGCAGTGGCGAATTTAACGGGCAGTCCATGAGCAGTTGCTGCCTGGGATCCCAGAAGGCCCCCCATAGTGTTCCATCTTCAAAAAAATATTAAGTACGATTTTATCTAAACACTATATTTTTCATTCTGCACTACGAAGGTACAAGTCCCAATTACTGTCACCTTAAGCTATATCACTTAAAATAACGAATAAACAAACTTTGTATAGTCATACACAAAAATAATTATGTAATTCAATCTATAATCTATAGTATATAGATTATATACTATAGTTTATTTATTCGTTGTTATAATTAAAATAGCTTCATGTGACAGTAATTTGGTTAGGTGTTAATAATTGGATCTTTTACTTATTTAGCCCGCTTTTAGTAAACTACCCCTTCCGTTTTGCATTTTCTCAACGTTCGCCACCTGGGTCATTGCCCTTAAATCCACCACTACTTCCTTAGAAACATTGCAAGCTAACAATAGCGAAGCTCCAAATAGTAAATACCTATCACTGAACAGTTTTTCGTAACTTATTAAAGGTTTCTCCCAGGTTATACATGCAGCTGAGCCTGATATAAATAGTTTGCCAGTGGCAAAGTGAATTGGTCGAGTTTCCGTGTTGCCAGTTTCTCAGCGGCTGGCTTTACGACAGGCGCGCTCCGGTTTTTCGGTTGCATTTCAGGCTGGTATAGGTGGAAGATGGGGCTCGCAGTGTTTACAGGTGGAGGCACGATCCCCAAGATCCTCGTACCTTCGACCGAGAAACGGTCATAGGGAAGATGCATCATCCGGACAACCCAATTGCCTCGGGCATCCCCGCCAACGGCCGTTCTCCACCTGCAACCCGCCCTTTAAGCCTGGCTGCGCGGCCAGGGAGGCAAAATGGGCGCCAGGTGGGGAGGGAATATCAATGGGTACGAGAGTGCAAGTCGGCTGAAAGTATGGAAAAGCTAGCCGGGGCAGCCATCGTTGGCCCGCAACAGGCGCCGCCATGTTTTTTTCGAGCTGTTGCTTCCACTCCCTATCTCTTTCCGCCGTTCCGACGTTTCCACTCCGCTTCGACCTCGACGCCTCGGGGCATCTTCTACCTTTTATCGACGCGCGAGCTACGTAGGAGGTGGTGATCCCAATACCGTGCATTTTTCGTCTCCCTCCATTCGCGAGCGATTTTTAAAAGTCTCGATTGGCCCTCGAATGGGATCCGTTTAGGTATACACAAAATTAGATCAAGGAAACGTGGAAGACTCGAATAGAACTGCTGCATCATCTTGAATATTGTTATAGGCATAGTTTCTCTTAGTTCAGTGCTTCGAAACTTGTGGGTCGCGAAGAATTTTCTGGGGGGTCGCCAGGGTTTTCTGTTTTTTTTTTTTTTTTTTTAAATATTATTAAGTTAGAATTATAATTCTGAAATACCTATTTTTAATGTGTTTTCTTTTTACGTTATTAATCGCAGGTTACTTGAATGTTCTAGAAGGGGGTCGTGACTCAAAAGAGATTGGGAAACACTGTCTTATTTAGTTCATATAGATACATATAATTGCAGGTATTATTTTCCCCTATCTAGTTCACATATTTTCGGTATGATTTTACACTTTTATCATAGTTTATTCGACGCGGCGATTCGTGCGATTCCATGGTAGCCACGTAAAATACAAGCGAACAAGCTGAAATTCGCCCTCTTTTAATTAATAGCTCGATAATTAACTCCGCAACACGGTAGAGAGAAACGGAAAGCGCACGAGCACGAATCGCATGAAACATTCATGCACGAAAACGAACGAGCGAGCACCACATCAAGATCCCCGCTCTGCCCCGTTGTGTTTCGCCCTTTTTGCCAGCCGATGGAAAAAAATGCGCGCGATTTGCACGCACCCGTCCCACGTAGGTACACGCAATTCGCGGATATATGCCGATAGTATCTCGGCGCCGGTAGAAAATGTTGTGCCGGGATTTCATTAAAATTTTTTGCATCGTCTCGCCGAGGCACCGCACGGGAGGGAAAATTAATTCTTCGAGCATGCGAACAAAAGGTTCCTTTTTACAAAGCAATCATACCGCTCAGAGTTGGCGGAGCGAATTTTTCCCATGTAGATTGAAGGGGCGGGAGGAGTGCAAATTAAAAAATAAAATTTCAACAGTTTAGCCCTCGTCAGGCGGCACAATTTTTGCAATCCTGAACTCAATCCCCTATCTCCGAAGGGGGTAGAGATATTATTCTGAAATTTGGTCTGTGTAATCTAGACCAAATATTTAGAGAAGACACGAAACATCAGCTCTCCATGGCTTCTCGAAAAAAGTTATTCCAATTTAAAAAAACGTAAAAGTTACAATTTTTGCCGCCTGACGAGGGTTAAAAAACAGTAGTTCGCAATCAAAAAATAAGAAATGGTGAATCGCCTTCCAAATTCCCGAACGTGAAATTCCACGCACAGTAAAATCTCAAGTGTGGAATACTTCACACATTCCACGCAACTCACGCCGCACAGTGACATTTTTTCAAATCAGTCTACAGGTCTTCTTAAAGTCCCATATATTTCTCTAAATATAAAAAAATCAGCACCGAAATTCAAAATTCCGACTACACAGTTCGACAGAGAATTAAATTGCGAAGAATTTAAAAAAAATTGTCAAGTTTCCTGAAAAATTACGACCTGTAGATTGATTTGAAAAAACGTCATTACGTTCCACTGCGCGCCGGCCCTGATACCACTGCAACTATTTCAACTCGGCTGGATGACACGGTTGAAAATGATCAAAGGCATCGTTAAAGGCACACGATGGAGGAGCAGGCTAGCTATCTGAAGTTTCTGTGAGAGGGAGCAAGGGTGTTTTCATCAACGACGAAGGAAAAAAAAGTTTGCCGGGAAAAATCTGGCGAAAGGTGGCGACCAGGATAAATTGGTCGGAGGGACGCGCAATTACGCTAGGACGAGTGGAAGTTTGATAATTTGGTCCTTGGGCCGGGTTGCAGCCGCGCTCTCCGTATTTTCTTCGCCGTTTTTCGCGCGCCATCAAAGTAACAGCCCCGTACGGTCGTTGGCCGCACTTCGCGCGACTTTCCAGCATTCCGTGCATTTTCCGCGCGCGGCTACGAGGAGCGCGTTACTCGTGCCGCGGAGTGCGAGAGGTAACGGGCAAGCTGTGTGGCGCATGCTTCGAACCGCCAGTTTTCTCGTTCGGCCGAGACGCGGGTCTACGGGGTGTCGCAACTATTTGGGGACGTATATTCGCCGAGTGCTTTTGTAGCAACGCTCTATTGGAGGGAGGAGAGATATTTTACGGATGGGAATGAGAAAGTGGTAGGTACTTGCTTTCTTTGGAATTATTCTGAATTATTCTTATTATTCAGAATTATTCAGACCATCTCTCTACACTTCCAGGTTTGGTCATGCTGATCCCTTTCACAGGTTCTCTAACCTGGCCAATCAGTTTAGGAATGAGATTGGTTTTTTTGGGGGGTAACTTACTGCGTTTAAATCCAGTGTGTACAGATCGACTTCATTGAACGACAAATAGGACCTAAGTTACGTTTTTTTTTACTTTATATTTTTATAGGTAGGGTAAACCAACCAGTGAATGACCGAATTGTTGAATGAGAAGCCCAGTAAATGACCGCATACTTTTATTAAGAATCGTACTTATTAATGTTTGTTTAATACGCATAACTAAAAATATGGGATATTAAACGTGCAACTACACTCCATTTATAAACATATAGTAATTTTTAAATTTATAATTTACATTTCTTTGTCTAATGGTCATTCACTGGTATGCGGTCAATTACTGGTTGGTTTACCCTATTTATTCTTTTTTTGTTTTATTTTGTATCGTTTCTTCTGTTCTGGTTCTGGGTTTTGTAACGGCGTGTCTCTACTCTGCGTTTTTTATATCTTTTTCTTGTTCAAATGGGTATTGGCCCGTTTATGTGTGTTAAATAAAAAAAAATAAATAAAATTCTCTCTTTTTGAACCGTAGCACATTATGAAACGACCTCGAGATATTTTATTTTATTTTATTATACGGATATTATTATAAATTATTATCAAGAAATAAAGAAGAAATTATTCAAATACGATGTTGATGGTTATTAAGTGGAACTCGAAAAAACTTGAGCAGGTATGCAATACAGCATAAGTAGGTATAGTCTGCGTGTTCTCATTTTACTAAATGGAAGATCGCGAAGGGTACCATTTTTATTTATTTGCCTAGAGGCGTGTCTCGAATTTGCACAATCACAAAGCTTGACTTTTTCGAAGCTGACTGTTCGCGAAGCAGGAATAAATTACTTACACACGTCCGTTTTCTGCAAAGAATTATACACATTCCACGAAGGCGCGAGTAAGCCATCGACCGTTTGCCCCTCTGAATTGTGAGAACGATCGGCGCAACACGAGCCGTTCCTCCGCGAGACCAAGCGTCATATTTTCAAGGAATACCTTGCCGAGAAATATCGCCACGTTGTAGCTTTTTGAAATAAACATGCACCTTAAATTACCATACGGCAATGGCGCGTTTATTTATGGAACGATCCCCGTAGCCCGGCTGCGATTCTCGCGACACAGCGAGACACCTTGTACAGAGGAACACGAAAATAGTATTCCGCGGCGCAGTAACCAAGGGGGTGTTGCAGCAACTGCATGAAAGTAAATTGGTGTAATCAACCGGTGGGCGGAGGACGCGCGCTGCAATCTCGCGCAATATTGCGCATGCAAAATTTATAAATTCGAAATTCGCGTATAGCGGGTGCGTGTCGCCGGCGGCTGGCCACCCCACACATGCACGGAAACCCTCGATAAGGGAAATCCACGGCGCTCTCTGTTATATCGATCCCGGGGCGGTGCGCGGTGGATTTTCTGCTTTCTACCTTGTTGCGACTATTTATCATCCTGGAATTTCTCTGCCGCTGCTTCGTTACAGCACGCCCGCTATATCCACGAGCTCGTATTTCCCCCCCTCTTTTTTTTCGTCAACGTTCCGCCAATTTTACGACTTCCCCGATACGGCTGAACGCAAAGCATATACAACACGCTCTTGACTGTGCATTTTGTATTCAAAGGTGGGTATGAAATGTCTTGGTCACCGAATTGGCGATACAGCCGGCTCTTTAAAAGAGAAAACCAGCGTGTTGTAAACATTCTATTCCCTAACGAGGACCCCTAATGATATTCGAGCCTGGATATTTTATTCTCTACCTCTAATTCGATCGCAATTAATTCTTTGACAGAATCGTCGATTTTCCCGTTCTTGTCTTTTCCATTCGATCCGCTGCGATTGCAGTCCGATCGAGGCAAGTCAGTAATGGCAACGGACAAACGTCGTTCACCCCTTAATTACGGAGAGATAGTTCATTACCGCGATTGAAAAGAAGCGATTAACCGGTCGCGGAACATAGGACGAAATCCGCGCCGGAATAATTTAATGCGCGCCACGATGGATAATTTAATTACATGGAATCGCTGCATTTAATTCCCCGCCCCGTGAGAAACTTGGGCCAGAAATACTGTGCTCCCGAGCCGGCCTTAATTCTTGCGCGGCCAAGACTCCCGCTTCAACTACGGTTCACGGTCGTTACCGTTTCGGAGGTAACTCGAATCGTGGAAACTTGGCAATCGGAATGAAACTCTACGCTCGCCTACAAGTCAATGTTACCTATAGGAAGGTATATTTGATAGAAATGCACGCGGTAAACGGAGGTAGTGGCGGTCAGTTAAGCTATAATTGTATTAAAACCGAGATATCAAGTGAAATATTTCTTGCAAATGATAACTTAGACTATCGACCTATTTGTAGAATACGAAAATAATTAGTTTTATATTGATTTATAGGTAATTAAAATTACAAAATAGGTAGGGTCAAAAGATGAGTTTCAACATTATTGTCCACACCTTCGGGAAATGACGGTCACGTTGCACTTTTGTTGCATTTTGCGCATGTGTAACCATCGCCTGAGTGCCATTCACAATATTCAGAATGGGGCCAGATGCCACAAGAGATGAAAGCATATTTCATTATAATGGTATTCTTCAACGTAGGTATTAAATTTTATGCACCTATTAGGAATATGAAACGCACTTCCCTACTCTACATCGAACCTCATCGTACAGTGTTGGGTAAATTCAATGCCATTAATCGTATTGCCACTCATGTTAATAAATATTCCAGTGGGATGGACCTTTTGACTGCTCGTTTAAATCGTTTAAACTATCTATCTCTAATATCGTTAACTGCTGACTAATGCTATTAATTTGCTATCTGGCGTCCTCTATACATTGTTACTCATGTTCGTTTCGTTCTGCTCACCTTATGTTTGTTATCTCCATCACTTATGTATCAAAGGGCTACCGTTAATAAAAATTAATATTATTATTATTACTACTATAATGGTCAAACTGATATCAATTAGGTACCTAAATAATACACTTGTGTTCCGCTTCGTCTATATCGTCATCATCGTCGTTTTTATAGAGCTGAGGTCTTTTCGGCTTTTTCTTCACCAGCTTAATTTTTTTACAAATTTTTCTTTTATCTTTGTTTCTCCGTTTATTCTCTTCTAATTTTACCTTTTTCTCTTCTCTTCTTATCATTGCTCGCCGACCGCAATTACCCCTCCTCTTCAGTAATATTTATATAATTTCTATGAAATTCCATTCACTGTGTTCTCCATATTTTTTCTATCCCTAAACTCCGTGTACAAAGAGCTAAGTGTGTTATTTGCCTCATCTCTGAAACCTAAGCTTAGGTTACCATGAAATAGCGCTCATTCGTGTCCAGATGGCTGGACACGTCCTCGACGCAAAGCCCATCGACACAGTTGCAAACCGGCGTATATACGGTTGGAAAGATCGCGATACGATGTCCACCGAGTCCGAATTAGCCCCGATGTATAGATACAGTCCCATTCCGTGATATCACGACTCGAGGCAAAAAAAGCAGAACCACATTACTGGGGGATCAAAAGGAATGTATAAAACGGAATGAAAGAGTCCGGCTCTGGATAGGTTGATGGCTCGAGCCACGAAATGCTCGGACACCGGCTTTCTGCAAAGACCACGCTATCCGCCGCGGGATATTTTACGTAGGATCGAATATTATGTCCTCCAGGTCGCCCGATACAAGCGGAATAAATAAGCGACGCGGGCTCGTGCTGCGGGAATTTAATACGTACGCGTTCAGATACAATTTGCTTCAGGGGGAAAAAATCGAGGACGAGGACGGCCGACGCGTCTCAGAATGCAAGGAAATAATGAGACGTTGGTGATTTAATAAAGCTGTAGATGCGATTGCTTTTTATGGCTGAAGATGTCTCATACGAGAAAGTATCTTGTCTAAAGGAGGATTTGGAACAGTGGAATCGTCATCATAGTTTCTACTCGGGGGTGACCGTGTAGTTAACCCTCATCTGTTCATTAGTTTCCCAACTTAATTTGTACCTTGGTGTGAAATTGACACAGTGGTAAAAAGTCAATATAATGAGACGATAAATATACTGCCCTCCTTAGTTAAACTGTCCTATCTAACATTTTTTCATTTTTTGAGATATGTTGAAATATTTGAAGTTCCACACGTTTTTTACCTTTTAAGTAAAGTTAGAAACTTCTACGTGCTTCGTAAAGATTTATAAACAGTCTAATGTATTTAATCTAAGTTCTTTCAAAATGGTTAAAATATCTTATCTGAAACAATTAATTAATTGGTACGTTGATAATACATTCCCTACCGGTACACCTATTACAAAAAATGATATTAGGCTATTACGAAATAATGACAACATGTTTTAATTTGAATGAAGGAAAATAAGTTAAATCATAAAACTTCAGTTTTCTCGGTTGTTTCAAAATGCTAGATAGGACATTTTAACTAAAGAGGGCAGTATAGTGCTGACTTCGCGAATTCTTTTATTCAAAATAAAGAATAAAATTTCTGTATATTTGGACATAAGATTGCTCACATTGTTCACTGATAACATAGCTTCATGGAGCCTCGGTTAAATTTACTTACATATGACAGAATATCATTATTTTTCTCAGGAAAATGTGTCAAATTAACAGAAGGAACCGGTGAGGGTTAAGGTGACAATTCGTTCCCGATTTCCAGCAACAGTCTTCAAAACACGGTTAGAGTCCCCGGTAATTTCTGTCCCCAATTCTGAATTAAAATACCTAATCATTCGTCCCCGATTTTTGGTAATAGTCCCCACTTCTGTATTTCTTCTTTAATGTTACAAATTAATCAGTACAAAACCGAAGCCACGAATTTGCTATTAAAATTCTACTAATTTGGCAACAGTGTAACCGAGTCTACGAGGAGTAGAGTTGGTCCCTAAAAAGAAAAATATCTTATATCCCCTGGGAACTTCAAGAAAAAAATAGCCCTTTACTATATTTTAGATAATGCTTTTGAAATCGACAAATTGAATTTACGGATTGAAATTATACATAGACATAATCACATGTCACTCTCAGGATCGTCTTGTATATTATAATTCCTCATTACTTTTATCCATTTCTAAAGTATGCGACATCTTCTCGCAGCCTGTAAATCTACAAAACGACGTCCAACAGTCTTTCAACCCTTTCCGAATCGTGAACCCGACTTTGCTGCTTTCAAAGCCGACGAGCAAGGGATATCTTCGCGAGTCACGAGGAACGCTGGAAGGATTTATGACAGCCCGACGGGAAAATATTTTTTCTGGCAAGACCAAAAAAAATCGCCTCCCAGGGCGAATCGAAGGGGCACCGATGACCGCGGCTCGCTGGCAATGTGGTAGGCTACTGGAAACCAGAGAAAATGAGGGTAGAAAAAACACGGCGCAACCCTTTCGTCCCAGGAATACCTGAGCGGAAGCCGCTTTCCGTGTTCGATCGACGAAAATCGTGAAAACGCGGCGCGATCCTTTCTCCTTCGGTAAAAAAAGGAGGCATACCTGTCAGGAATTTGGAAAGTGCTCCTATTGAACAGCACTTGATCCCGTTAGGTCGCTAACCCTTGCCTCTTCCTTTCTGCGCTCTTTCCTCACCTCGTCGCGAGCAACGCTACCGGAAGAATTCCTCGCGAGAGCCAGTGCGAACTATAGTCCGAGACAAGTTTTCCCGAGAGGTGCTCGCGCCAAAGTGTGCAATTCGCGCGATAAAACTTTCCCAGTTTTCCCTTTTTTTAAATCTATTTCTTTGTAACCGAGGCGGGAAGGGTGGCTTTTACGATCAATTACGGGAACGCGGAAGTGCTCGTGTCGCCATTCGACGAATTTTCCTAATTAGAAGGAACGGGTGGGTCTCTTCTGAAATTTCATTCAGTCGCCCAGAAGTGTCTTTAGAATTATTCTAATATTGAGAGTGGCTCTCGCGAATCTTGTGATTTGAGTTTTCGAACGGGAGTTACCGATTAAGATTCTCAAGAATCTTTTACTCGGCGCTTGGTGGCTGTGTACGAAGAGGAGGAGAAGTGAACGCAGTGGAAAAGCTACTCACACAGTGACCATGGAGCTCTCGCAGGAAGGGGCAACCATTTTGCTCCAATATTTGACGTAGACGTGATTCTTGAAATCAACCACTGCGGCGATTTCATGCCGTGCTGCAGTTCTTATACGCGAGAAGGTGTACTGTACCTATTCCGCTTGTAAGCTTTACTACCGCCGCTTACTCATAGCACAAGATCTTTATGCGATCTTATCGGAGAGTTACCCGAGAGCAGTTTTTTCTACGTTAATCTGAAAAAATTTCAAATTGCGGGGGAGAGGACTGTTGTGCAACTCTGTCGTGTTGCGTGGCAAGGCTCGAGGCAGAGGAGAAATTCTGTTTCAGTAGGGGCGATGAATAATTGAAGAGGCTTTGTAGAAAATACTGCCGAAATTAAAGAAAGAACATTTTTATTGGAAAATGTCCTCAGTGGCAATACTATTGTATAGAATTTAATTTTTGGCACTTACAGTGTTTTCTGCAAGGACTCTTCAAGTAACCTTAAACCCGTAAATTTTCTAATCTTAATCTTCTCTACAAACGTGTCAATAGACGTTAGAATCTCAAATATTCATCCCCAATTTCTTTAGTTGTCTTACTGTAAACGAGAACAATGTGCTCTAAAGAGAAAGACAAAAGAATTTTGCAGAAACGTTAAGTGAATTTTGAAATATTCAAATTTCAATTTGGAAAGTGTCAGGTACGTTCTAAAAGTGTCACAGTGTCGTGCTAGGATCGAGTAGCTTGCTCAATAGAACAGAAAGCGGGGCAAGGTAATGGTGCGCGCCGAAATAGCAGTGGCGTATTCCTTTGTGGCAATGTTCGATGCGTATTGATTAGGTAGATATTGGCAAAAGTTTTGTGGGACACTTTTCAGTCGCGAGACTCGCGCTAAAGGGAGGACGTAAACAGTGAACTCCTTTTGATGTTTTTTGGGGAATGCAGCACTCTGAATAATTTGAAAACTTTCAATCTGGAGAATCAGCTAAACGCATGCTACCATCAGATTTTTGGTGCATCATCTCGCAACTATTTCGGGCAGTGATGTCAAGGGAACTGCATGATTTTGTAAACTGAGTTGGTATACTGAGACGGGGAGTAATAATAAATTCTTTATCGGTGACGGAGCTTTTATTCAAAGGAAAAATATTTTTCAATTCAGTGTTGTAATCAAAATACAATAAAATAAACAAGAGCTGAAACTATGGAGAATATTCCACAACTACTTTTTTTGTAATTGGATTGAATTTATAATTTTTCTTTAATTTTCTAATGAAATTACTATTTTTAGTATAATTCAATATCGCAATTTTTATAGACCCACCAAAAATAAACGTCTTCTTTTTTTCAGAGATTGCACAACCGTGTTCGAGATTGTTCGATCAGCCGCTCCAAGGTATGAAAACAATAGAAAGCATATGAATGAATACTGGACCAAAGTTGAACAATATCGCTGGTACAGCCGACAAAGATTGTTCATTAATTCTGATGAATACGAGACAGTTGATTGTTGCGGTGATTAATTACCCGTCGCAGAAAATAGCTTCTTATCGAACCGAATTCAATTTAGGTACGTTTGCTTTGCTTTCTCGCACGTCGCGCTTGTACGCGAGCAACGCGCAGTCGTTAAAAACACCCACGTTTACGATCGCGATGACCTACTGCCCCTGAGATAAGGAAATGACTCCTTGCTCCGTGTGCGTTTATTCCCGATTCGTCCTCGTTCGGTAACGCTGATTGATTTTCGCACCGCGAAATCGATTCCAACGCGTTCAAACCGTAGGAAAAACGTCTAATTTTCCGCCCCGTTTCGACATTAAATCTCCGTACAAACATGTTCCTTAGAGAAGATTAGATAAATAGACAGTATCCATTCGAACGCTAAACCTAATATTTCCCTCGTTGCAGATTTAATTAAGCTATCTAAAACGTCCTCGGCATTTCAAAATGGCCCCTAACTACGATATCAAACAGCTATCGAAACCTAAACAGCGACAGATAGAAACGTAATTGCGATTCCTGTTGTGGGTTAGAATTGTTTCAACTTTGCCAATTATGGTTAATGAGGGTTACTTCTAAAGACAACCTCGAAATAATACACAAAGCTGCACGCTAAGTTTGCGACTATCCAGCAAGCAAATCCCGTCAAGTCCCCAGTGCGCGATTAATCCCGGCGAAAATCGTTGTTACAAGAATTTTCACTTTGCAGAGGATCGGAGAAGAACGGCACCGCGAGGGAAGCGAGGAAATTCCTAGAGAAGCCAGGAAATTTACGAGAAACCGAGCGTATAGGTCACGTTTGCTGGAGAGAGATCCTTTGGATCTTGTACTTTGTGGAGATTGGAATGCAGGATGGCCGTTTCCCTTCAAGCCCTCGCCCTGTCCCCGCCCTTTCGTGGCCACGGGGAAAATGGGCAGCGGCGCGCGTCTCTCTTTCTCTCGCTCTTCCCGACTCCTCTGCTCTCCATCATTTTTGTCCTCAGATATGGAATTGGCCTGCCGCTATCCTCTGGGAAATGTGAAGCAATGTCTGCGCGCTGCGAATCATGGTAACGGGCCGAGCGGTATAGAAGGCGAAACGAGCTGACCAGAACAGGCGAAACGAAGATGAGAGACCCGCTGGCTGCTCAAGAACCAGATATTTTCGTCCATGGGTACGCGTCCATCGTAGTTAGACGGTTCGCGCGTGTTACTCGCACACCTCCGCCGTTCCTAAAACTCCTGCTTTACGAGTGGCCTCGGTTTTCATCCCCTCGCGGCCGAGCCCAGCATATTTCTCCACATCGATCGCCTTCCAATCTCGCTTCCACCGGTAATATTGTAAACACACCAGAGAACATACCCACCCACGAATACACTCAAGGAAGACCGAATTTTTGCGCCTTGACGCTTGCAAACGCTCCACTGATTTCCACTCCGTCGATCCTTCCCTGAAAAACGCTGAAGATATTTCCCCATTTGGCGTTTATACACCTCGTTATCGCCGAGGCAACGCCGATTTATAAACGAGGATCGAGCGGCGTAAAGTTCGCTAGAGCCGCGGGAAATCCGCGGAATAATGTCCAGCGAATTAGTCGTGAGTAGCGTTCAAAGTTTCCACTCGGCGGTGTGCAAAGGTGTAATTTTTACGCGGGCCTCGAGCGACGCTTACCGACACGGTAGCGGCATAAAACGCGCGAGTTCCTTCTACTCTGACTCGTAACGCCGATATCTATGCGAGTGCATCTATTTATACGACCGCCGGCTTCTTGGCTGGAAACAGTCGAGTGGAAAGCAGCGTTTCCATTCGCTGGAGACGTGTCGCAGCGCGGGGCTCGCGAATTTTCTCGCGCTTTCCGACGGTTGGCGACTCGGAGTGCGTCATAAACGGAGACTGCCTTTTGCTACCGAGTTAACAATGCGGATTAGAGAAGGGAGGGGAACATTTACTGTGATTTATCGATATAGAAAATAAATAATCGTAAAGATTTTATTTTTTATTATTATCACTGCACGGGTACCTATATTATTCCCTTTAGTTTACAATGATAAGAACTGAAGAAAACAGAGAAAAAGGATTACATATAGGTACCTAAGTTATTTTATAAATATTTTTCTGCGATTCTATTCGATGCGAGGAACTGAATTATTTATTTCACATATGCAATCTGAAATATGCAATCTTTATACTTCTGTCAGGTCGATTTAAACTTGCAGGTGTTTGGACACCATTATTGTTATCTTTATTTTTATTGCAAGTGCCTCGTGTATCGAGAACCGGGAGAAATCTGAACTCTCCACTTTAAATATCTATCGTATCAGTTCGAACAGCGAGCAGAGATTCTTTGTTCGTCGAACGGACGAAGGGAAAATATGAGTTTCGGCCATTCCCGCCGTATCCGCATCACGAGTTTGACGAGCAAGCTTGTTTACGGGCCAATTTCACGCGGATACAGGCTGCGCGAAATGCTATTTTTTTCTTCGAGTATAAAGCTTCAAACTCGCGCTGCGACCCCCTCTCCATCGCCACGTTCCTCAGCGCACTGATTTTTTCCACAAAAAATGTCATATAGTTCATTGACTCAACTGAATAAAAAATCCCTCCAAAAATCCCATTTCATTCTGAAACTTTGAATAGGTACCTTCGCTGACGTCAGATTCAGCCACCCGTTCGACATTACGTAGGAAACTTAGATGACGAAGAGCCCGAGGCCCGAGACTTAGCGTCGCGTATATTTGCAATTTAAGAGCCAGAAAGATTATCTGCCTCCCCCCACGGATCTTGTTATTCGACGCGGTATCTCGCGTTTCCATCCGCATGTCGGCGGCATACGTGACGCAGAGGTAATGAAGAAAAGCGTATCGCGGCCGTATATCCCGCAGGTATCCTATAGTAGCGTCTTCCTCAGCGCGCCTGTGTCCGTCTATCTGCGCGTGTGCGCGCCCGTGTGTGGCCAGCTGCTCGAAGAGGAACCGTGCGCCTAGACCACGTAGGAGCTGTCTATATATCGGCGTCAGCAGGGGATCCGTGCTGCCATTTTATCCAAACGTGATCTCAGCCAAATACGAAAATTCGTACGTGGCTGCAGTGTATACGAGCGGCTCGTTCGATATTTTCCCCCGGAGAGACCGACCGGGGCGAAGTCAGATACAGAGCGTGGGTGGATTCAGGTAGGAAATATGACGAGTAAGTACTGGCGATCCGACTGCCCACGCTGATAACGCCGCTCCTCTCTCTCCCTCGCAGCCAGGAGACCCAGCATCCGCGCAGCGGAATAAACTCAACGAATTCTCCTCGGATCGATCCGATTTCGGTGGGCATTCTGCTTCTTTGTCTCCGCGACACGGCCATCGCGTGCTCAACAAGTCTCGAGAGTTGTTCGAGGAACGAGAGGAATATTCCCGTGGCCGGGATGGAGTTGCGAAGGTAAAAGGCTACGAGATGGTGGAGAATGAGATCGGGAATCATTACGTTGGCAAGGGATTCTAAATATTCTCCCTCCGGTCGCGGTGGGGGCCCTCGAACCTTAATCGAACATCAAGCGAGAGAATTAACGTTCGTAGGACGATCGCGATTCGAAGGAACCGGCTTCGATAAACATCAAAGCCTCCTCCTCTCCGAGAGGGCTCCTCTCTCTTCCCCTATCTCGCCCCATGGTTTCCATTCCCGAAATATTTCCGCGGCGCAGCACGTAAAAAAGAATACACTGTACAGATTTTAATTAAATTTAATTAAAGGATTTTACCGGGAGGTCCGCGGCCGCTGCGAGCCCTTGAACGAGGGGAAGAGGAATGGACGATCGTTGATTAAAGGACCACTGCAACGAGGTCCCTTTTAGGTCCGTGGAAACCTTTGCGCCGCCGCGGGGCCCATAAGCTACGAATTCTTCGGCGAACCAGCGTGATTTCTTCTTATGCATTTGTCCTTTCCTCCCTTTCCTTCTCATTCCTTCTTTCTCGATCCTCGCGGATGCAACGTCAGGATTCCATCTGCCCCGCACTTTGCGATTCCATGTGTAATTAAGCGAGAAACCGTGGGCACCGGTATTTTCCACGACTTATTGAATATCTTATTGACTTCTCGACCTGGCCACTACAGTGCTGCACTGTAGCTCTTGCGGGGAAGGTCTTCTTTTGGAAATCAGGAGTATCGGGGCACCGTAACGTTGTTTTCGCGTTTGAAATCTAAAAATGACCTCTCGGATCTTTTTCTATATCGAAATGACGGCTGGATAAACTGATACCTGTCGAGAATGATTTATTTTTCTCACGCTTTTGACCGACTTCCTTTGCATTCCGATTGTTCCTGACGCAACAAGTATCGACATGGCCCAGCTTGTTCAGCGTGGAGCAATAAATACGTACATTCGATTTCTTACTCTGTATTTATACGCTTCGCTGGTTGTCCAAACAACGCGATACCGCGCAGACCTACGGCTTGCATGATCATACGTTGCCTCTGATCAGAAATTATAGGATTACAGGGAGTTCACCGTATTATGGACGGTATTCGTGCCCGTTTATGACAATCTTCCATGGAATGCTGCCAAGGAAGAAGGGGCGATAAAAGCGGATCCAGGAATGGCTTGCATTTCTTCCCTAGATAATCGAGTTCCCCGGAAGAATGCGTTCCTTCTTTCATTTGATCTAGATCGAAAGATTAAACTCTTCTGAATATTGGCTCGGAGACCGATCTAGCTTTTCTGTCGCTCTGGGCAAAAATAATTCCTGCCGCCCTTTATATTTAAGTTTAAATAATTATTTTAAAATCTAATTTTTCACACCGAGTGAAATTTTTTGTAATTTTGTCGAATAACACAAGCCTTTTGTTTTATAAAAAATGTAGGTAATACTTATTCATAAAAAGCAGTAAAAAAACAAAAGGAAATATATATTTAGGAAGGAGGTAGGTACCTATTTTTTACATCTAAAAAAACACACCTCTATTAAAATATGTTAAAAAGTCAATAAAAATTTGAAAAAGCTTTAAACACAGTTTAAACTTTGAAATAAATCTTCTAACTCTCACGTGTGATTTAAAAACAATTTATAAGTTTGATACTATTTAAATTCAAACATAAATTAACTATTTTTTTACCGAAAAGTTTTAGTTTCTTATACATTTTAATTTTTTCGGCCCACCAATTTTTCGCCCAAAATTTGCTGCTCGAAGCAGTTTAGATCGAATAAAGTTACTTAAAGATTGCACGTTCGAATTCCACGGAACGATTTACCGAAGAATAAATTATGTATACTTTGCATTTGAACCTAAAATACGAAGAACAATGGAAAGATTACTGCCCTGCATATGTATCGAAGGAACCACGTTTCATCCCTCCGCATCGTTATTATTCCGCGGATGTCCGCCTCCTTTTTGCGCCACGGTGGAAAAGTTTTTTTCTCGCGATCACCGCGTTGCTACGATGTTCGCCACTCGGCGCCATGAATTACGAAGTTCAGCGCACTCCTTCCATGCATATTTACGGCAGTCCGGTCTTTCGGCCACGAAACGGAATAAAATTGTGGGAAAGCGAGAAAGCCGCGGTAAACACGCATAATGCGGAATATCTTGTCATAAATTTGCGCCGAGCATCGCTGACCTTACCGAAACACCTCCGACAAAACGGAGCAATCGATTAAGAAACGACGACTTTCAGGGATCATCGGCTACAGTTCGGAATTAATAGGAAGCATTACAAGCCGTAAACGGCGCGTTTATGGCATTCTTCCGTGAGCGAGAAAATGCAGATGCGTTTTCATAGAGCGGTTTTAGTAAAGCGGCGGGTTAATAAAGATCAGCGATTATTTCCCATGCTTAATCCTGATCAAACGAGTCGCATAACACAGCCGTCCACGAAGAGCAGTCGGTTAATGTTTACTTGGAAAGTCATAGGAATGCTGGCTTAATTATGTAGTGACGAGTCCTTAATTATAATTAAACCTAGCGTCAGCGGAATCGAATCATTCCTTTCCGCTATTCCTGGGGACTCGAATTTATAGTCTCGGCGAGAAGCGATCGGCACTCCGACTGTCGTGGATCCGATGGTGGGTAACTAAAAGCGTAAGAGGAGCGACTAATAAAATCGCGGAGACAATGAAAACATCGAAGGAGATTACTCTATCCGAGTGACTTTCAGAGCGTCGCAACGTGTCCATAAAACACTCAACGGTTAATGGACCATTCGACGACCAATTATGAGCGGAGATCGGCCATGAGGCGCGGCATAAACTCTGGATTATACGCTATAACGGCCGCTGTACGCCGTGCTAATAAACACAAGATGTACCAGATTCAATAAACATCTGTGCTTCGATAAAAAGAGCATTATCGGTAAGTAGAATTGGAAGTGTCAGAGAACGATGAATGGGTGCAAGAAGCATGACCATTAAAACGAGGGGAAGAACCGCGAACCTGTAGCAGTATCGGTATCACTGCGGCGATAAAGCAACGATGATGCGCCGCAATAAACGTCACCTTTTTCGTATCGATTAGCGAGCAACGACGCGTCCCTTGTGTCGTGAGAAAAGTAGAGGTGGTGGTGGAAAGAAATGGGAGAGGACGAGTGACCTGCCTATAAATGCGTTGGCACCTAACAATTAGCGGGTACACATCGGGGAGCAGGTAATAAAGCAATGATCGTGGTTTACGAGGCAGTATAGTATACCCCCACTAGGAAACCTTCCAACCGCAGGCTCCTCTCTTTTCAACCGCCACCTCAACCTATCCTAACGTCGAGCACAGTCTGTCCGTCCATTGCAGACACTTATCACGGAAGAAACACTTTGTCCTCCCGCCCGTAAAAGTAACGCCTTGTAAATTGCCGTCGGAGGGTGGCCGACCTGCCGGCCGCGCGGCTCTCCCCCTTATTTCAGAAAACTGTCCGAATATTCTTACGGGGATTTCATCCGGCGTCCTTTTTCCACTGCGGAGGCCAAGCCTCTTTATTGGCCGTTTAGGTTCGAGGCGAAGCATGGGTGGTTTCGGTCGAGGGATTCATGGCACTTGGACTGCTCTATTTAAGCGAAGCGGCGAAGGTCGGCGCTTAAGCGCTGAGAGAGCTTTCTATGTAAACTATTTAAGTGGGATGTGTAAGTGGAGGTAATCGGGTATTGGAAGTTTCGTGAGAGAGCCTGGGTTTGGTAGAGCCGTTGCCTGGAAGCGGTGTTTTGTAGCGTAAAAGGTTAAGGCAGCTTGGAAATTGTCGCCAATATGGAGGAGGGCTCGATTACTTTGGAACTAATTCCCGCTAGGTCGATCGAGCGTAATCAGCGTCTACAGCCGGGTGGAATTCGCGTTCGTTAAACTTTCGTCTGGAACGAGCCGACGACGAAGATTACACGATCGTTTTTATTACGCTCACGGTAGCAAACTCGTAAATATTCCCGTTGACAAGTCCTTCTGGGTTGTGCGCGCGGTGGGGGGATGGAGAGGGGCGGTCGGGGCGCGGGGAAGATATCGCTAATTGGGTTGGACCGAAAGCGAACGGCGGAGAACACCACCCCGGCGACGAGCCCGCGCGGAGAGATATATACAATGATGCAGCAATATCTCTGATGGCAAAGAACATCTACATTTTATACGCTACGTGGCTCGAGTGTCTGACTGGTCCTGTCCCCTTCCTCCGTCGCGGCCCCGCGAGCCATCTGCTCAATAAATTAGGTTGCTCGAACCTGGCCTCTCCGCGCACGCCTCGAACGCTGAGCAGCAGAGAGGCTCGGGGCGGGCAAGGAGGAAGAGCAAACGGAGACGAAAAATCGTAGAAAAAGAGCGGGAAGTCGGAGAGAGGAGAGGAGGACGGAGAGTGGGAGGAAGATCGCGGAGAACGAGACGGTCTCAGACAAAAATAAATGAACGCCCCGACAGAAAATCCACTCTCGGTCTGAAAATGAAGCGAACGATTCCCCCTCCGTCGGTTCGCCAGCGATCGACGCTTCCCCTCCTCTTCCTTCGACCGTCCCACTGATATCGCCCCCCTCTCCGCCGCCCCGGAGTTCGATGCCACCGAGTCGATGTCATCCAAAGAAATACATTTTACCTACATAGTCGTCGCGGTCGTCGTCGTCCTCTTCGTTCTCCTCGCCCTCGTCATCATGGATAGTGGCGGTGGACCCGTGGCGACTCGTTTCGTGGGGATGCTAGCGCAGCGGAGGATCAGCAATGGCGGCAGGGGCGGGGGAGGCGTGAGTGGGAGGGAGAACAGCGGGGTGGAGATCTTCAGCTTGTTTCATCTCGTGCAGCCCTGCATCGTCGCGTCTCTGCTCCTCCGCGTTCAGCCTTTACGGGGATAAAAAGGCAACGTGTCTTGGGCCGGATCCAGTCTCCTGGCTTCTTCATCTTTCCTCTCCGTGCCTCTCCTCATCATCCTCCCGATTCCGCTTGCCTCCTTCCTACGTAATCCTCCGTCCTCCCTCAGACCTCACTCACGCCCCGCCGCTCTTTCGCGTTGTCACCGGGATATGGGTGCAAACATGATTTAGAGTAATGTCCCCGCGGCGAAAGAATAAAATCCACGGGCCTTGATACCCGACCGAATAACTCGAGGTGTCTCGAACACCAGCCCCGCTATCCTATCCAGACGTGTATACCGTATAGAATCTAGATCTCTATCTGCTCCTTAAGCTTACGCTCTCCTTTCTTCCCCTTATAATTTTACAGACAGTATATCATGCCCTCCACGTGTGTATAGTGAAGGTGTAACAGCGGATCCGGTATCGATGAGGAATGCTGGCTAAACGTGGCTATGCATTACTTAGGTATATGAATGGTTGGATTCCAATAGAGGACCTAGAATGACACTCTTTGTCCAATTTTATTTTCCTCGCGGGTTATGCGAGTGTACCAAGACTTGTACTCGAGGTGCCGATACCCGGGTTCCGGGGACAGTGATCCTAGAGCCGCGAACGAGCAAAAGTACAGCCCCATTTGAAATGTTAAATAGGTCGCGGTGGTAGGCAACGGGACACGCTCCGAGGGTGGTAGTTATCTACCTTTATGAGGGGTAGGTGGTAAATGGGTTAATGTTTCGTGCCAACAGGTGGCCGCTATTGGACCGCGAGCTTATAGCTTTACGACCACCTAAAGCGGTATTCTAGCATTTCCATTGATGTATGTACGAGCGGTGAGAAGAGTAGTTGAAGAGTGCCATTTCACCGCGCCACGAGAATCGGCCCGCTTAGCCGTCAACCACTTCCAACCCCTGCGAACGCGAACTCAATAAACCTCTGAGACCCTCTTCCACGAACAATTTCAAATATCATTACTGAATACTTATTTAAAAGAAAAATACCCATGAAAAATAAAAATTCGCTTGGGGCAACGTAACGTCTTTCTAATCACTTCTGACAGTTCCACCTCTACTCGCAAAATGGCCAACACTGACAAGAATAATAAAATTCTGAGGTTTTTCAGAAAAAATATTTACTTTCATTCCAATATAGTCGAGCGTCAAATTCTTTTTAGGGTGGGGTTCCAAAACTCCACTGCTTGAAATTTTCGAACGCACAGACCGCGAGTTCATGAATTCCTCCCACCATCGATCGTACGTTCATAACGTTCCTGGTTAGTAACTTGTCCTCTGAATAATATGGAAAAAAAATATTAATTATGGATGGCATTCGTATGCCCGCACATGCTCGGCTCACGGCACCTTGGATTGCGGTCCGTCGAAAGCAACAATTATCGCAGCGGCATCTGTATGGCGATCATTGAAATAGGTCGTAGAGAGGAGAGCATAAGGCGGTTAGCCCGGAGCCCATTCCGCTAACGGTAACGACCGACTCGCTGGTTCGAGTCTCGGCTAAGCTACAGCACGAATCGAGCCGTCATGGCGGTGTTGCGCTCGATTTTTCCCTCTCTTCCCGCAAAACCACCAGCGTACCGTATCACCGCGCATGCGCAGTCTCGATGGAATTCCACGATAGATCGAACAGACGGGGGCGAAAGAGACAGAGAGGAGGAACAACACGAGAGGAGAGAACGAATTGCATACGTGAATAGAATTGAAGATTTCGTATTTCCATCGCGGTTGGAATTCTTCCAATGCGAAAATTTTTGTCTTTTATTCAGAAATTATGTGGAAGGAAAGAACAACAAAATAAATGCCATTAAAATAGACGGTGGTTCTTAATATTTAAATAGCACCTCTTATTGAATTTGAAATGAGAAGATATATTGCCCACCGGTAGACTACCACTTAGGGATTTCGAAACACCAAAGCAGTTTAACTTTTCTGTTAGCAAGTTTCTTTAATCGCAATTCTTCATTAGCCAGATTCAGGTGCAAGAATACATAAGCAGTTTCGTGCCGAACGTGCAAGAATTGGAAAGCCACGGTGACCCTGCCGGTAACTTGCAGAGGCTCTTGCGAGGATCCACTAGGTGCACTTTATTACCGACGCGGCGATCGATTCTGCCGCTCCATTGGCAGCGCTTCCGATCCCGTTCGTATCTATACGAACTGAGGCCAGTGACTCATCCGAAGGGCTTTTTTTATCCTTATTTTATTTAATATGTATCAGAAATATAATGTTGCTTTGAAAATCGAAGTTCAGTTTAAAATTTTAATTTAGTCGTGCTTATCTTTCAACAAACAGAATCCAGAATTCTGATTACAACTCTTACTATTGCTCGGTATGTGTATATACCTATCTCAGAGACACATAAGTGTCCTTCTCGTCGCATTATGACGTTTTTGTCATGGCTCACCATTAAAACTTTCTTCCCCCCACGTGTAAATATACGGACAATTTAACGCACCGTTTAATTGAGGAAGGAAGAAGGAAGCGGCGTTTTTATTCGCTTTCTCGCGTCTTTTTATTGCATCTGGTACCCGAGACCGCGACGTTATCACCGTCAACCGCCAATACGCGGTAATGTATGCCGTAATTTCACGCGGGATACATTGTAACGATGAGTTATTAATATGTTACACGATTAAACCGTCGTTACCAGCGCGAGACAATAAAAGTAAACGACACACGATGATTTAAGCCGATCCACGTGGACACCTCTCGCCCTGTCCGTGCTCGTAAACGATCGTCCGTTAAGTAATTCCATTCTTCGTATCTTTATAACCGTTTAGCGTATAGAGCCTCGCGATTAGACTCCCATTACTCTTAACAAACAACGCAGCATTTGGTGAACACTTTCGACTTTGATAATCGAACGAAACCCCCGCGCACCCCCTTCAAACTCAATGTCACCAATTATTCGCCCATAAAGATAAAAGTAAAAATTCTAAAAAAAAGAACGTCTACCCGTGTTCACGTGTTTCACTTGCGCTAAAGCAACGTTTGCGATGGGTTTGTATTTAAAACGTTGTTGCAAAATTGCTTCCCCTATCTCCTCCAGATAACTATTTAAATACCCCTTTTGAGCGTGGAAGGAGAATGCAACGCGCTAAAAGTGTAGGTACAGTTTCACTTACCTATGCATTCCGCGAACGACATCTTCATTATGCATAATGACAGAACGTAATCGGCGCAACTTTGTTGCTGACCAATGGACTTTACGGGCATATTAATGGCGTCCGTTAACGAGCGTTACCGCAGAGCGATCGCGTGCACGGTGTCTGTGCCCTGACCTTGTTACACCCAGCGCAGTCCTCTTTATGGTTTCTCGTCATTGTTCTTTCACTAAATAATTATTGATTCAGCGGAAATTCGCACGATAAAACCTAATGAGCTATCGATTATAATATCGCGCAGTGTAATTTCACAATACGCATACAATCCGGATGACTCGAGCTTCCTGTTTGCCTGAAATATTAAATATTCCTTGCACCAAGAAGGTAATACAGGAAAAAAATCGAGTTCTATAATGGCCCCGTTGTAGTTCCAACCATCATCGAGGAAGGGAAATTCTACATCAATAACTCCATTAAGATTCAAGAAATGAAATAATATCGCCGGTACCAACCAGGAAAGCTCGCGAATGAGAGATCGAGAGGTTTGCAAATTCCTTATCAAGTCTTTCCCGGCCAAGAAAGCTGCTGCATTAAAAAAAAAGCAAGTAGAAAATGAAGTAGATGCAGTAATTCTTGCGCCCGGACTTTATTATACATCCTGCCGGATAATATCGCTTCGCGTGCATGCAGATCCTACATCACTCGGTGGCAAGTCCACCCCTGGAAAGCAATGTAGAGAACACACGCAGCATGAAATCCAGAAATGCGCATACGCTCGGCCCCTCGGACGCACAGAGAGCTTTTTAACCAAGCTTTAAGTAGACACAAATATTATTCACGACCGGAGAGTCGGTGTCTCTTTTAAATAACTTATACCCAGCTTCAGCCGGACGCTAACGATTTTGCTTTTTAAAATGTTGCGTTGGCTGATGGACCGTGGACGTTTAAGGACCATTCGAATGGCAGATGGACAGCAAGACAAAGAAACTCATAATCGATGGAGAAAGATGCTTACTTGAGTGGTCAACTATTAAGCTGAAAGATCGGTCATACGTTCTCTCAATATTTGGCGTAGCGGAGTCTGTCTTCCTTCTGTGGGTACTTTAAGTGCAATTGAATAAATGCATTCTTAATTTAACACTAATTACTTCTGCGAACGACTGAAAGCTTATCAAGCAACTAATCAACTTTAACTCTATGAGTTTCCAGACTAATGTTTACCGAGCTTGTTTGGTCCTCTTAACAAGTTCCGTCAATCACCAGTTTCCACTCGTAATTGATTTACAAGCTACTCTGTGTACAATATGCTTAAGAAATTACTCTGGAGGGTATAACGAGTATTTGTGCAGAGCCAGCTGAGGAGCACTGAGGACGATTAGATGAAAAAACGAAGGGAGAAGCTAAGTGGAAAAGCTAACGGAAGGTCAAGAGGGTGGAGTTGCAGCGAACGAGGGTGGAGCAGGCCGGGATTAGGATTGGACTTCGTTAAACGCGGCGGACCGGGACGAAAATGGTAGAAGGTCGGCTAACTTTCGAATTTTTTCAACAAAGTATACGATTTCGAACAAATATCTTAATCCCCGAGGCGGGCCTGTATTTTATTGCCGACATTTAACGCCGGATGCACGACACTGTAGCAACATAGTGTTCCCGAAATATCCTTCGGTCTCTTTCCGCGGGGTTCCACGCTTTTTTTTCAGGAGACCGACTCGAGGAACACTGTCCTTAATTGCATGTATAATCGCCGATGAAAAGGCAGAATATGGAATATTTATCGCACCATCGAACGAAGATTACCCACGATACCTATAAATTTTACGTTCCCGGAGCCTGGCAGCGCGGTGATATTTACGAACGTCTGGCTCTTTGGTCAGTAATAAGTGCGTTTTAATAATTCATGCGCTGTTTTTTACAAACCTGATCTAGGCAGTAGACACGCGTGCAGGAGCGTAGCGCGGCTATCACACCGATCAGTGCGCAATAAGTAACAGTCTGGGTTATTTAAGTGCGTTTAGGACACCTGTAACTACGTGTTATAGGACACCTATAGAAAACTATTAAAGGCTTGTTTGCACGTGGATATTTCGACTGGAGTACTTGCACCGAAACGTCAAGAAACCAGTCGCTTTAGCTTTTTTCTAGCAATCAGGAAACGATAATTCTATTAGCGACCGATTGATAATAAACTCTTAAGTAGTTCTACAGCAGCGAAGGATGTGACGTTTTTCAGCCAAATTGGATTGTTCCTTGGAAAGAATTACAGAAGGGTAGGTTCGTGGGTCAAAACGACTCAAAAGCTGAGACAACAGAATCGTAAGGACACACATTTCCAGTTCCCTCATTTCTTTTTACGCCGATCCACGGTAATAGAAGTTTTCCATCGGCCAATCCCCGAACTTTGCCCGTAAATGTGAGAATCCGCGATGGGCCAATGTTTAATGCCTGCTTTTAGTGCAAACGATTGAGAATCGCTGGTCAAACGGTTCCAGCGATAAAAATACATATTTCTACAAGAGTTGTACACTTTCGAGCGGCCTCCTTCCTCTTCCCTTCCGACCGACCACACCCTTTCAGATTTCGGTCCCCGGTGGTTCCCTCCGCGGCTCACGTATAGATTCTCTTTTTCTTCTCGTTTTTATGTCCATCTGACCCAACACCATTTTTTGCCGCGGACGTAGCCCCCACCTCTCGGCCCTTGAAACGCCCAATGTTGGATTCCCTTTCGCCCGCAGTCGCCGGAGATTCCTGTGTTCTGTAAACGCGAGCGGGACGTAACCCAATATTTCAGCTCGTAGCCGGTTTATATGGCCGAGACGCTCGATTGGAGCGTGATCCTCCGCCTTTCGGGCTACTTATGAGAAACTAGCTCGATGAAACTTGGAAACATTGTATTAGACCACCCCTGGTTCACCCTCCGCGCTTAAGCTCGAGTTCCAAGCGGCGCTCGTTTATTTGTAAGCGTCGATGTGAAATTAGATTGCTCGGCTGAAGGCAAACCTACGCCCTTATCGCGTAAAGGGGACGTCGCAGTTGAGTGGGAGTTTCAGAAAATCAGCGTAATCTGTGTCTTGTTTTGCTGTGATACTTTGGGGCTGAGAGCGAATACAGTTGATATTTAGAAGCGTCAATACAAACAGGAATATTCATTCGGAAAGAACCACCTCTTTTCTGTGGGGGCGGTTTTGAGATTTTGAGTCCCTAGGCTGGACAATCACCTGCCACCCCTTCCGTGAAATATCATAAAATATTTGAATTGAAAAGAGTCGAGAGAACTTCAAAATTAATCCAATATGACTACTCACATGTGAGTTTTTGCTAAGTCGCTATAGTATGGAAAAGAAGTGACTTGTTTTTAAAGGTGTCCCAAGCCTCTGTGTTTAAATATTTTCCAATTACTTTCGCTCAAAATTTGCCACACCCCAAATTTGATGCTCCCCAAAATTTGAAGCACCTCAAAATTTGCTACTTCCCAAAAATTTGATGCTCCCCAAAATTTACAGCTCCCTCAAAATTGAATGCTCTCCAAAATTTTCCGGTCCACGAAATTTGCCGCTTAGGTACCGAAATTTGATGCTTTCCAAAATTTGATACTCCCCGAAATTTGCAGCTCCACAAAATTTGCCGCGTAGGTACCGAAATTTGATGCTCTCCAAAATTTGATACTCCCCGAAATTTGCAGCTCCACAAAGTTTACCTCTTCTAAAAATCTGCCGCACCCAAAAATTTGTCGCTCCCGAAATTTGGTCACTCCCAAAAATTTGCCGCTCCTCAAAATTTGTCGTTCCGAAAACTTGAATGCTCCCCGAAATTTGTCGCTCTCCAAAATTTTTCGTTCCACGAAATTTGCCGCTTAGGTACCGAAATTTGATGCTTTCGAAAATTTGATACTCCCCGAAATTTGCAGCACCACAAAATTTGCCGCTTAGGTACCGAAATTTGATGCTCTCCAAAATTTGATACTCCCCGAAATTTGCAGCTCCACAAAATTTGCCGCGTAGGTACCGAAATTTGATGCTCTCCAAAATTTGATACTCCCCGAAATTTGCAGCTCCACAAAATTTATCTCTTCTAAAAATCTGCCGCACCCAAAAATTTGTCGCTCCCAAAATTTGGTCACTCCCAAAAATTTGCCGCTCCTCAAAATTTGTCGTTCCTAAAACTTGAATGCTCTCCAACAATTCATGCTCCCCGAAATTTGCCGCTCTCCAAAATTTTTCGTTCCCGAAAATTTTTGGCTGCCCAAAATTGAATCGTTGCCGAAAATTTTTGGCTGCCCAAAATTGAATCGCTGCCGAAATTTGACGCCCCCCCCCCCACATTTCGCCGCCGTAGGCTGCATCCTACTTAGCCTACACCTGCACAAATCCGCCCCTAAAAATAATCACCACCCTTCCTGCGACCCCTTAATTTACAAAACCCTCTGGCATTTTCACTCGCTATCAGCTTCTACTCGCCCAAGCGATCCAATATACAAAGCCCGCGGTGGCTGCGGTCCGGATTTTTGCACGCCGCGAAATCTTGATCGATAAATCAGAATGCAGTGCGGCGAAGGGCGTGGCCTGCTTCGAGTTTCCCGCGGTTGCAGCGCTGCGCCGCGCGGAAAAGCGCAGCGGAGCACAGGAGCCCCCTAAATTCATATTCGCGAATAAGTGTTCCGTGACTGTTGAGATAAGTGATTGGTCGACGGGGGCAGGGAGGGGTTGCCGAGGGGAAGAATAACGGCGGAGAGTGGCCGGGGGAAGAGAGTGGGGGTTTTGTCGGCGAAGGTTGCGTGCCGCTGGCGCGTCGCTATTTTCGCATATTTCTATGCAGCCGCAGCAGAGGGAGGAGAAAGAACGAGACGAAGGATCGCGATGCGGTTTTACGAGTTATTCCATATCCGCGCAAGAGAGGAGCGTAATCCGCGCGGACTCGCCAGCAACTGTCCAACTTGAACGATTACAGTAAAACTGCCGGGGCGGCAGGGTGGAATCTTCGACCGAGCAATCGGGGATTTGCAATGCTAACCGGAACTCCCCTCTCGATGACTCGCGTCACTCGCGCTTATACGCGCTACCGTGGTCCAACTTTCGCTACGACACCCTGCAAATTTGCATTCGTCAGATTAATGGGAAATGGAGCGTGCTTCTCTCGACTACTTTTTAATTTTACAACACGCTGCTCGACGATTTCGGTGCGGGTGCTATGTATAGTCCGGAGGTTCATGATTTTTGTCGCCGAGGGGTGAAATTGAGAATATGGTGGAGCAGTGGTAGTAAAAAAAAATTATATGCCTTAAGAAATAAATAATTTGGAGTGAGTTGCTAATATCGTACTGGTCGCGTAAATCGTACCTCATCAATTTCTCAATAGATAATGAATATAAACGACATGTAATGATAAATATATCAAGTGAATGCGAAATCAGAAATAGAAACAAAACCTTTCGAGCTTACATCTTATTTTGTGATTGTGGATACTAAATAGGTATAAACATGCAGTTTCATCCTGTTAAGATTAATAACAAATTAATTACTTCATATCAAAGCTTTAAACATCTAGATGCGTAAAAGGTCAAGCTACAATATCCAATATTATCTTGCGTTCAAATTGGTACCAAATACGAAATATAACTTAAAATATCTTAAGTGTTACGATATAGGCAACCCTCCCCTACACCCTCTTCATTTCCCAGGTTAGCACAAGCAATATTGGCTACTGCGCCATTATACACAGCTTCCACGTCGTGTTACAAGTTACAACTGTTGTCTCTATTCATTATAAATATACCGCGTGTTAATCGTTACAAGGCTCAGCGCATCAGCTCTAGATCACAGCATGGAACATAATCCCGAAACCAAAATAGCTCTCAGGGAGACCAACAGCATTTACCTATCTTCGCAGAGCAGTCGTTCTACAATATTCTACATCGCGGTTAAGTGGAACTCGAAGGCAAAACTGGAGAATTCCTTTTCCGATTGCATTGGGCCAGGACAGCCGCGCATATGCGCGCACTTGGAGGTTGATTAATCAACACCGCCTGGAACGAGCGAGCGGGGAACGACGCTTCAATTAACATCGGTGTATTAAACGGTTCGAAGGCAGTAAAAGTCAGCGGGAATTAAACAGCGCCGCGGAACATCGCGGTCGATTAACGAGAGAGCTGTTCGACGACCAACGAGCAGCGCTGAGCACACTGGGTCCCTTTGCGAGTCCCGCACCCGGCCTAATCGACTAAAACGAATCGAAATACGCGTCGCGGCGATTTTCCCCTTAATCGCGGCCCCCGATGCTGATCCCATCGCGCAGCCGAAGACAATCGTTTCGTCCGGTGGCAAGGGAGCTGGAAGGTTGCACGCAAGTGCGTAAAAACTTTATCGCCCGTGGAAAGCACCTTTTAAAAACGCATCGGCCCCCTTTATGAGGCAACGATTATGTTCTAACTCGGGACATCATCGCGGCACCATCGCGCGGGGCTATAAAGAGCACGGTTTGCGCGACGAGCTTTACATCGATCCCGCTTAAAATACGTCGCGGCTGTAAACGCCGAGCTGCCCCTCAACGCGGGGGCGTGACGCGCTTCGATTCCGGCGAGAAAAAAACCGCGCGAACGCGGAAAAGCCCGGTAAATCGGCCGCTATTAGGTCGTCCACCGTTCCAGAATAGAATCCAGAGCAAAATACATATAAAATCAGATATAGGTAGGTATCGAAGAGCGAGAGGCAACTATTACCTGACGCGTCACATTCTTTAACCTTCAGCAGGTATTATTCAATCATTTTTTATTTGACTTTACTTCACTTTTGTGTTTTCTCATGTTTTTTCTGTTACATAATGGAGTCGTATGGGGTTTATTTGACTCCACTTGTGGTATTTCTTTAATTTCGCATTATTTTTTATGAAATATTTTTATTTGTTATAAGTTGGATTGTGGCGAGTAAAATGAAATACCTAAACAAATCATTAATGTTCCTTTATTTCTGTATGTATTAATGATTAACATTAAGTAAAATTGTTTTTTCGTCACGCGAATAATTCGGCGCGGGGCACCAAGAAACTCAGCTACTCGAAATCTGAACAAAAATTCGTCACTGATTTTATCAGAAATCGAACTTGAATGACGGCTGGGGTCAAATAGACTCCATGTGACTAATTAAGTGTTAAGGTCTTAAGCTAATATTACTTTAAGTTGATTTAAGATTAATAACTTAACATTACTTTTCCATTAAACACATCCTGTTAGACTCCAGGAACACAGAATACACCAGAAAGCAGCTCCAACTACCCAATAATATGAAAGAAATATTCGAAACAGATGAAAAGCTCAAGAAAGCACTCGACATTATCCGCGGACTAAATCTCTATTGCGAAATATAAAATAACCACTGTGCGACTATGATCGTTAATAACCCCGAAGTTGATGAGATCTTAAAACCGCCCCAAAAAAGATTACTTGTGTATTCTGAATTTTTGTAATGTTTATTTTGATGGCCTTATTTTAGATTAATTTATACTTCACGTTCAGGCTTGCCAACAGTGTCACCACTGCACCCTTCTTTCCTTTTATAAACATTCAAGTTTCTTCTCTCACAGTAATAAAGACGATTAATAAAAATAATAATCGGATCAAGCTCCACACGCCCAGTTTCCCTCGATTAATCGGTCGACCGTGAAAGAGGACTTAATCCGACAAATGCTAGAATTGATTGGCGAAAAAATCATCGAAACCGCTGGAAGAGATAAGAATGTATGGACGCAGGACCAAGGAAGCAGCGCGCAACGATCGGCAATCTGGTTTCCGCTGATGCTGTCGCAGCGCAGGAATCCAAGCCCGAAAAGAACCGACACTTTATATGCAGCAAGCTAATAGAATTTAACCGACTATCGCGCGATACGATTCGCTTTACGATCGCGCGATAACTCAGCGCGTAAGAGCGGGACCACGGTGGAATTCGAGTGCGATACACCGCGGCTTATAAAGACAATTTCGACGTACGGCTTTGGTCCCCCGATTGAAATATCGCGTTTGGAATTTGTTCACTTGTAAAAACGGTTTACGGGCCGGTGCGCGCGCGCGTGCACACCACCGCGTATCTGGAGGATTTCCAACATTTTGTTGCAACCGCCGTGCGCCATAATCCGCGACGAATACGGGCATCGCGTGCGATTCAAGTCCCGCTGCTTCGCGGAAGTGGGCGTCGTTCGGATGTGGCTTTTCTTGCAATTATTTTAACACGAGAGTACTTTGTAAAATATCGTGAGACGTAACCGAGCATAGGGTAATTGTGGGGGAGATGCCGCACTCGGAGAGACGCCGCACTATCGGTATTTCAAGGATATCGGTAATAAAACACATCATTGCCGATTTTATTTGTTTAAGGCTGTTCATTTGAGTTAGTTTGTCAAGCAAGAGCGTGTTTCCTGTATTATTGTTAAAGATTTTGCTGTTTTTCGAGGTAAGCCTAGCGTACTTTGCCTGAATAGTTATACGTCGCGTCTATTTTTACTAATATAGTAGCTAAACATTCATAGTTTTTCTTGATACAACATTTGTAATACGTTAAAGGGACCATGTAGAATATTTCCTTGGCAGAATGGATTACTTTCGACTTAGCATGTGGAAATACGAAAGTGCGGCGCCTCTCCCAGGCATTTCGGATAGACGCCGCACTTTTATTTGGGATAGATGCCGCACTTTGACACTGTACTGTTTCGGAAACTAAGTCGATTTAAATGATGTTTTTAATGTTTAAAATATCGAAAAAGTTTTTTAAAATAGCTAACGTGGTATCTCAAGGCAAATTATTTATTTTTAAATGAATAATCTTATAATCGAAATATATTTGTGGACTATGTACTCTTTTTTCACATTTTTTTTATTTTACTCTCAAGATGCCAACTGAATATAAAAAAAATTTCGAAAAGCAGATATAATATCTGTTCCTACTGTACCCATTTAATTTTCCAATTTTATAATTGTATAAAGTAAAAATGTTTCATTTTACTTTGTTTTTATTATTTTTTTATATAAAAAGTTAGAAGTAACAAGTTTAAATCGAAAATTAAACGTGTTTCGAAATGCGGCACCACTCCCGCATGTGCGGCGTCTCTCCTACCAAAGGATGTTTTTAGTTTCAATTTTTTTAAGGGTGACAAATATTAAAATTTTGATTTTCATTAATGCTAGTAGAATCACAAGATGTTGAACTAATAAGATATATCCTTGGAAAACATTTTCATTGCAAAATGTAGACACGGTGACAATTTTGCGTAACGTGCGGCAACTCTCCCACAATTACCCTATATAGCTCGCGCAACTATACAGAAATTATACGGAATGTTATTAGGTTGATTATTAATTAGAGACGCCCGATCGACTTGGACGTTGAAGGGATTCAATGGAAAACCGAAAAGGAAATGTAACTTCGTTAATATAGGCTGTGGTATTGCCAACGTGCACGGAGAAGTTTACCAGACCGAGGGGAAGGGAGTCCGCTTGAAATATAATAAAGAGGCGGCCACACAAGACGATCAGACCGCACGCTGCGCGATTATTGGAAACGTTATTCCTCGGGCCCCTCACTCGTAACGAACGTCACGAGCTTGTCCGACATTGCATTCCGCATGGGAATGGTCTTCCAAGGAATTCCGATAAGACTCCAGCAATTTCACTGCGATTAAGTAATTTAGGGTTATGGAGGGCGGACTGCGCTAACGATCGTTTAAATAGAAATCGAAGCTTCTGTTCGTAGAGGAGTGTCTTCCTCCCCTTTGGTTAATGCGCACTGCGGGCCGCTGGATTCTGGGTGAAAATGGTGGGAGCAAGTTCGATTTCTCGATCTGGTTCGTGAGTATCGGGTGATACTCGTAAAGAGGAGCTGTTTTTGCTGAACATATTTGAGAAATGGGTACTTGGTATCGTTTGGAAGTTACATTTCAAACTTCAGTGGCATTTGAAATTCAACGCGGACTTCAATTTTATGAGAAAGTACATCCTTAATTATATTTGGATGTGGAAAGGAAGAAATTTAAGTAACTTCGTTACTGTAAAGCTAACGAATATCTACTCAGTTTTCTAGCTTCCCCGGATAGGGGAAAGTGGGGTAAAACGGAACGGGTGGGTAAAACGGAACACCAATGTTTCTGTTAGATAAGAGCTGCGAATGAGTTAGTATCGCGTGACATGGAACCAAAGGGTCCTCATAGCATTTTGTGATAGAACATAGACCTCTGCACAAGTTATTTTTTCATTAAGAGAGTTTGAAAAATTTTCGGTATCGACGTTTCAATATTGCGTTGGACTTTCGACCACTTTTCGGTACTTGGATTTCGAAAATTAATAACGGCAAGTACATCGTTGGATTCTATAGTCCTTACGCTACATTTTGATATATATAAAAAGTTCTTTACCTCACGCTGAAGTGTAAATATTAAATGTTTACTAAATGACTGCACATGGGGCAAAATGGAACACTTTTCGCGGGGTAAAACGGAACGCCTATTATACATGGGGAAGAATGGAAACGTCCCTTAGTATGTGTTTCTTATCTCTTTTAATTATTAGATTGTAGATTAAACTTTTAATTACTATCCTTGTTTCCACGAAAATGGATTTTGTATAGAAAATTATGATGTATGAGATACATCTTTCATTCGATCAAACTGTTAGTTTAAATTGTAATAAATAACATAATCATTTAACGCAGATGTGTTCTCCATGCAAATATTGATATTCATGTAAAAATCCACGTGTAGGGGAAAGCGGGGTAATTCCAACCAGCGGGTGATTCCGGCCCGCTTATTGTTCATACAATAATAAACAAACTGTATTAATCTATTCATCTTTTACGATATTATATTTATATTTGATTATTTTCCGTAATTTTCATGTTAACTAATAAAATATTTTCTCTTATATGTATAATATATATTTTAGTTATATTTTATTTACAATAGTTATACCTAAAACATATAGATTTTAACATAAATTAATACATTTTAAATCATAGAAATAAAGATTTTGTACGTTTACACGGTCTTCGAGTGGGTGTTCCGTTTTACCCCACCATTTGAGCGAGGCGAAGATTTCAATAACTCCGGCAAATTTCATTTTCCGTCGTTCCCAAAGATTTTTCTTAACAATGACCTTGATTTTCTTATAGTCTAAGGTCCACTGAAGACTCCTGTCGAGGTCTCGTGTCTTTTTCTCCTCCCGATTTTAAGTTATCACCCTCCAAAGTTAAGCGTTCCGTTTTACCCCACCTTCCCCTATTTATTGCCCTAAGAAGAATAGCGGCGATGTCCGCTTTGAACGGAAGCGACGGACCTGGGACCTCGATGTTTTTCTACCACGCGTTTCAGCATTTCATCGGTCCGGGGATTCCGAGCCGTTACCTGAATTTTTTTATATAATTTTTTGCCAAACAGACCTCCCACTTCTTTTCAAACTTCCCTTTGTAAAAACGCTTATTTTTTCTACGTACACTCGATTCCTGTTCGGCCTTACACGCTGCTCTTTGAGAACTGCGAAGCAACTAACGTTTCGCAGCTTAAAATCTGTAATCACGATTGTTCTTTCAAGAACAATTCACAGATAAAATTTAATTTAGCCACTATAATATCGTCTCTTATGCAATTTCTTCGAACATACTTTACCTCAGCCTCAGATAAAACGTGTAACTAAGAAATGCAGCAGTGCCTTAAAAATTCACATCTGTGAGCCCATGAAAAGGTTTAATACTGCATCAAAGGCACGCAACTTTAGCTCGTGAAAAGAGCCAGCCCTACCTACAACTTCTGCAAGATAGGGAATGTAGCAGCGCGTTGTTTTTCATTAAAATTTGAAACTGTACCAACAAGAAGAACGATCAAGAATTCTTTTCCCCGGAAAGCAACCGCGAGCCAAATTCCCCGAGCTCTACGCTCCTCAGGCTCGGAACATTCCCCAGCGCGCTGCGAAAGGCTGCTTCGAGCCGTGCAAACGGTAATTGCCCAATGTGTTCCCAAAGCTGTCGCGCACAATTGACCACGGCTGCCCGCAACCCGTTACCTGGCCTTTTTTCTACACATAATTTCCCTGACTCGGGGCGACCGCGAAAAAAAAGGAGCAGAATAGACGGACAGAAGAAACACGCGGCCGAACGAATTCCTTCCCCTCTGTTTACAGTGGTTTACGACAGCGGAGAGTCGCGCGGGCAAGAGGAACCGGAGGATGGACGAGAGGGAGCCCGGGAGTGCTGGCACCGTTATGAATTCGAGAGCACGCGAAAAAAGCCAACAACGCGCTTCCCCCTCTGTCGCTTCTAGAGCTTTATGGTGGTGTACCGGTGCAAAAAAAGGGTTAGACTCCCTCGTACGTAGCAGCAGAGTCCCTAAGGTCTCGCTGCTCTTCGAGGGTTACCGTTATTATACCAATGCAAAATGTCCCCCGGCCCAGTTGCTCACTCAAGTTCCGACTTTCGTGAGCAACGTTGGCCCAGTGTCTATCTAAAAAGCACGCTGATTTTCGCGTTAACCTGTTAGCGAGCGATAAAGCTGAACTGTTCCTTGGAAATGCCCCATTCAAGGTTTAGTAATTCAGTAGTGTCTCGAGTATTACCATTTATCTGCGCCATCTTCAGTTCTTGTATGTAACTGTCGTCTAAGTAGCTTCTTTAATTATAATTGGGGAATTAAACCAGCTTTGCTCTTAATGGTACGTAGAGTTCTAAAAGAATCACCTCGTTGACAGGTTAAATGGTTAGCTGAATAGGTACAGTGATTTCATGCGCGAGGTTACGTTAACCTGTAACGTTTGAGAGTGTCACGTGTGGTGATTCCTGGGAATCAGGGTCTATGGAAAAGAAGACAGTGGGGGAAGTGTGTGAACTGTTTGACGCCATGTTTGAAAGAACGCATTTGAGTGATCGTTCAGAAGCTTATTCGTTCGACGATGGATTAAGGGCCAAGTTAAGGAGAAGCTTCAGATGTGGTAATTAGCGATGTTTTAATAGAGAAATTCGTTGCGTCCGCGTTCAATCTACGCGACCCAGCAGGGTAGTAAATTTTCCGCCGAGCTTTACTGCTTCTACGCGAGTAATATCGGGTGTGAAATTCTTCGGGGAGATTAAACCTCCAGATCGCAGAGCGAGGGTATCTCCGTCTCTTCGGAGACATCCTCCCTTTCGCGGGAAACGTTGTCACCAAATTTCATGAAGGGGAGAGTTGCCAGTATCACAAAAAGATTAATAAGAAATTAATTTGCTCTGAACAAAAAGTTGAACATCTAATAGTAGATGCCTAAAGGATCGAGCTACAATATCCAATATTAACTTCCCTTCAAATTGCTACCAAATACGACATATAACGGAAAATATCTTAAGTGGCACGATGTAGGCAACCCTCCCCTATGTTATCGGGGAATATCTGGGTTGATCGCTTTTCCTTTACCCCTAGCTACGGGTAATTGCGGACAGAAAGAGATTTGTTTTTCTTTCAGAAGATGACTTGTTTGTTAAAGTATCTATAATTCTTTGTCTAATCTTTGTAGATAATTAAGGAAAATTTAATTATCTATAGGGTAGGTAAATCTGATTAGAGCCAATAGGTATTTTTGTTCCAATTTATCTTTATGCACCCTTAAGTGTGCATAATTTCCCCACTCTTCTCTACATGTTGTTAGATGGAAAAGGAGATGACTCTATCTGATTCTTCTTGAAGAGGTTCAAAGAAGAATCTTTGCTGAAGCTTCAACATTAATTCAATGTCTTCTAGACACATTACTTTTCTTGTCGATGTCAGCTCTTCAAACCACACTGTCCACGGACCACCAGCAATGCTGCATAATTCGATGAGCGCAGGTTGGTGTCTCGCCTGAACATTGGTTGCAGCTGGTTTGAAAAAAAGCAGCTTACGCTTTGCTACAGCGGCTCTAGGTCGCATAAATTTTCGCGGAGGCTGAAACGCGCTGTCCGCGCTTTCGATCGTGTTCAACACCGATTGGTACACGTGTTCGCCAACCCTTACTGTTTACCGCGTTCCCCGTAACGGGGGAGATTCCTCGGGAGTCTTTGAGGCTGAACGTTTATTTCTGGGTGTTGCCCCCTCGAAACTGTGTGAACCTCCGTTCAACGACTCTCGGCGGCTCAAAGAGCGCGTGACTTCGTGGAAATCGAATGGAAACGAGTTCCCAGTAGCAACGCTCCGTCAAGTTACCGCGCTTCGTGGCCACGTGGGCCATTCTTCGATTCGATATAGAGGTAAAACAGAGGAAAAGAAAATAAAAGGAGCCTACTCGTCGTGAAACTCAGAACTACGCTATCGATTTCCTTGCCCCGAAGCTGTCCTTCCCACGACAAGAAAAACGACACCGATTACACAACGCAACGTTACCAAGAAGAAACTTAGTAGCCGCAAACGTCATCCGGGTGAAAAAAACTGCGGAGAACGCGGAGAAAACACGCGATGGATTGCCAGCAAGTTTGCATAAAACATGCAATGCGCCAGTTACAGGAAGTAGAAGCTCGTCGAGAATCTAGCGATCGCGACCCGGCTATTGCAATTCCAGCAAAAACTCGCACACGCTCAGACACCGCTGAACTTCAAAGCGGATACAATGTAGAGAGACTGAAGATCGATGTCGGCAGGTGGAGGAGTAAAAGGAGGTGCCCTTAGAGAAGGACGACGAGAAGGGTGAATGGTGGTAATATCTTCATTTGCATTGATGGCCTTCTTCGTCGATACGATCCTGGCTTTTAGCCCTCAGGCTCTCCTGACGCCCTGGCGCTCTTATTCCAACGAATCGTGGCTCGCCGTGGAATATCGAATTGGCAGACGTTTCCTTGATGGGACCAAGGAACAGGGATAGGTACTTTCGGAGCGAAGCCTCGAAAAGGTGTCCTCCGCGAAGGATCCCACAGCAGAAGCCTGGAAAGTTTCGCTGAGATCGGAGATGCACGCTTATTGCGTTCCACTAACGACAGCAGCGAGGCCTCGATATCGCCGTTGGCCGTTCTCCAGGGCAAGTTTACGCGCGATTAAGCGAAACAAAGTCGGCCTGGCGCGTTAATTCAATAATTACGATAACGCTGATAAAGGGAAGAAGCTAGCGGCGCGGCGATCGGTTGTACCGGGCGGGGCTGGATAGAGGCCGGCGACTATAACTTTGTCGGCAATTACACGCGAATATTACAGCGAACCAGATACAGGTGGCCCATTTGTCGGGGGGCCGAGGACGAGCCGGCGATAAAGAGGGCGGCGCTCTGTACCCTCGTTAATGGATCTGGTTTTGCTACCTTGATGCGCGGCTACCTCTCCGCCGCTTCTTATATCCCCCCGATTTCTCTCTGACCCTATCGTATCCAATCAAGTCTCTCGCGAGGCCGTCCCCTCCCTCCCTTCTCGGGCCCCCGTTTCTCCCCGTGGCTCCCCCGTCCTTCGGTTACCTTCATCCACCTCTCGTTGCCGGTTATTACAGGCTATTTCCCCTAAGACGGAGTAAAGGCTGAAATTAGTTCGGAAACTTGTGTGCCCGCCGCGCCACGGAATCCTCTCGTCGAACACGAGAAACGGGGCCCACTCGATGCCTCCCGCCTTCGGAATCTTGTTCCCTCTGCCGTTTTTCTACCATCCTGGGGTTCGCTTCATTATTTTTTGGAAGGCAGGCTCGATCCAACTCGTGTCGCCGAGTCACTTCGTTGTCCCCTTGCTTCTTATTTAAATAAACTTTAGAATCGGTCTAACATTCGGTCGCATAAATTCTTCCCGCAGATCGGCCCCCGCTGGTCCCTCTCGAACGGCTTTTATTCGAATGTTTCAAACTTTGGCTTTCCTTTCCTCTTTTGATAGGGTTGGTACACTCGAGTTAATTTGCTTCGTGACATGTTCTATTTCAGTGATTCTCGGGATTGCCACGGCCTTTGGGGGCGGTTTAATATTATTAAGTTTAAGTACTTGGTAATTATTTACTTCAGGGTTTCACCACCGATTTTTATGAAATTTAGATATGTTGTTGCGGGTATGATTCTGAATAACTTTTTCCTCCACAGGTTAACGACGCGCGGCTTTAGTTTGTGGGATATTCATAAATGTATTTTGGTATTTATTTGGAATAAGGTACACCTGTTTTGATCGTTTCTGAGATATCGATATAGGTGTGGAGCTAGATTTGGGGAGGGAACTAAGCTACGCGTGTGCAATGTAAAAAAAACAATGGTAAATAAATTAATTCTTACTTAAGAATTTTATATTTGCAATCCACACTATTTACGCAGATATTAACGACCTGTAATATGCGGTTATTAAATTTACCTTGCCTTATATGGGGCGAGGAGGCGCAGGTTGTTTGAATATTATAAAAGGGAATCGCGACTCAAAGAATGGGAAACACTGATATATTCAATTATTCATTGAACCTTCGCATCTACAGGATAGACTCGCATTTGTATGGCGCTGCGTAAAAGGCAGATGCAATTGTAAATAGTGACGAGTGCTGAAATTTGCCTCTATTTTGGATGTAACGCCCCTATCTTTCACGCCTCCGTTAGGGATGTGTTGGACCTATCTTCAAAATGGTACCAAGTGGATGAAAATTTGTGACATTGTTATTTTTAATCTTCCCGATATGCTCCAAACATTTGCTAAGTTATAACGACTTTAATTGTCCTTAATTTTACACGTACTCTTATGGAATGTTTTAAATGTTTTGTACATGTAAGATATGAATAGATGAAAATATCTGCCGAGTTTCAATTGTTTTCACTATACCGTTTTAAAGAAATAAATTATAACTTGAGAAAAATTGTGAATTCAGGGCATTTTCACTGCTAAAAGTTTAGCAAATAGTGCTTAAAAAAGCATTTATAAAGTGAAAAATACCTTTCTAGGAATAAAAATAAGGCTCCACCTATCGTCCGAGTTCCTTATATCTAGATTTACCATACTTAAGACGTAGATATTCAAGTATTTCAAATTTCGTATACTTTTGTCAAATATTGTACGTCCAATACATCTTTCAATTTCCTCCAGGCGAGTTTACGTTAATTATATAGCCTCGAATTTATAAAATGTTCCTTCTCCTTGGAGAAACTATGGCATTCGATTGCCATCCGCCATTCCAATGGAAACGCTGCAGCCGACGAGTACGAGGCGTAAAAATTTATTAGCGAAAAGCGGGAGAAGGGTTAACGGGAGGGGGGGGGGTCGGAATTAAATTTTCCAGCGGAAACAGGAGCGTCCCTTTTCTCCCGGAGCCTTGTCTCGCTCCCTTACGACGTATCCAAAGTTCTCATTTCTAAATTTACTTCCTTGCACTTCGGGGTGTGCTCTAAACTTTTACGAATTTAAAGGCTTTTCCCTGCCTCGGTTGATATCCCTGCCTCGGGGATGCAGTCCTTCCTTTCTTCCTTCCTTCCTTCCTTCCTTCCTTCCCTGATACGCGCCTGAGCATAAATCCCCAAGTGCTTTTAAGCTTTACAAGTTCCAGGAAAGAACCAGAATGTCGCCGACTCCGATCTCGAAAGTTTCAACAACGCCACCCCGAGTAAGCAGCGGCCGGCGCAACTCGCGTGAAAAATCCTCCGCCCTTCGCCCGCCGGTGCTCGTTCCCCGGAGCCCACGGTTATTACGAGCTTTATCGTAAAAACCACCGGCAACCCAAAATTAGTTGAAAACTTACGCCCCAGCCCTGTGGCACTCCGACTTTCAAAATGCCCGTCCTTCCATCTTTACAGTGCGACGGAACACATTGCTGGGCGTGGTTCCACCATCTTCCCTCAAATGATTTTTTTCAACACTTCCTCATCACTGTTTTTGTTATCAATACCATTTGTCACTTCTCAATTAAAGTTTGTAATATTTGAGGTACTTTCTACAGGCTCGAGAAATTTCTAGAATTCTTTGAAAAGGGTTTGAAAAATATTCTTCCTCCTGCTTCTTGAATTCTTGGTGAAATGGTCACGTTTATCGCGACTCTCGGCCAATCTGGGCTCTTTCAGAGCTCCGCTTTTGCAGCACGAATGTAGAATTGTCGCTGGCGTGGATCTCGATAGTTTGAGACCGCGCAAGAACTCTTACGACTGAGTGGAAAGTTTTGCTACCTGGTGAAATGGCTTCGGCCATGCGACGCTCGCGGCACGTCACATAGTGCCAACTTTCTAGCAAAACTTTTCCTCAACCCTGCATCGCGAAAGGGCGTGGCGATTGCGGGCTCGATAACGATTGATCCCCTGGAATTGCCTACAAGGAACTATATCAACTTCTTCCATGATTTCTGTCCCATTGGCATTGCGAGTGCTTAGGAAACCAGCAGATATGTACATAGATGCATAAAACAGCGTAACGTGTTCTTGCGAGACCGAGCCAAGCAAACATATTGTGCAACGACGCGTGGTGTCCGTGTCAAGATTTATCGCGGTGCTGTTAATCATTTAGAGTTGGCTGACAACGTTTGATTCAGAACTGAGCAGTCGGTGCCGTTAATCTTGTTGCCTCACTAACTTAATCGTCCAAGTGACACAAGTGACTTCAAGGGAAAATGGTAACCACAGGAAATATTGTCTCGTGGTTGAAAATAGTCGCGGAAAAGTCGCGTTAATATTTAGACAGAAGCTTTTATTCGATCAACGAAGAAGTCGCGACGATATCGTAAAAAAATCTATCGACAGAGCGGAAGAAAAACGATCGTAAATTCCGCGAGAGGGTTAATTTGCAGCTGAGGCGAAGCGACGGACCAATGAAGCAGAAAGGAGCGAGAATTGGCGGACGGCGCCAGTGCTCCCCGAAATTCTCCGCCACTGACCAATTTCCTTTTTAAAAATACCATTCCTCGAATTCCCGGTGCTCGAACCAAGAAAGAATCTTATATTACCCATTTACCTAAAAATTGGGCCAGCTGAAAGAATTAAATAATTCATTGCAATACAAAATTGATTAGAGTTTTGACTTTTCAGGGAACAAATATCTCAATTTCGTCAGAACGAGTTCAAGTTGCTTTCTAACAATTTGTTAGAGTGCATCGAAATATCCACGTTCAGAGCTGCGCTCGATGGCGTTCCCGTTTTTCGCCCGCTGCACCGAAGCTGCTCGAAATAATCGTAAGGAAATTTATGCGTTGCCTGTCGTAATGCTTGCTAGGGGTCCTGGTATTTTTCTGCGATCGTTGCTTCGCCGTTGTATAGGCAACAGCACTTGAAATGCACTCGAAACTCTCGGATAAAGAAAGATACGCGGAAGGTTGTCCATTTTATCGACCCGTCGCGCGACGCGCGCACGTCTTCTCGCCCTTTCCTGCGAGAACACGACGATCATGGCGGCTGCGTGCGCTGAGACCTCGCGAATTTTCGATACTTCCCTCCGACTATCCCTATATTCCTTCTTCAATACTGTTTCCGTGGAATTACACACTGTTCAGTTACCATTCTCGTAAAGGGAGCTGGGAACAGTTTGTATGAAAAGTTCACGAGAGAATGTTGGGTCATGGAATTTTGACATTTTTCCTTGCAACTTTGGTCCATCCTTCAGACATATACAACTATATACTTGCGACAGATTCGCTCAGGAATGCTTGATAGTTCTTAATTAGAATTCTAAAGTAGGTATATTAAATCGAAGCAATGTTTCTATGAAATGGTCCCCGAGTCTCATAAGCAGGTTACAATCATCTTCGCAGATCCGGTCTGTTCCCCGAAGCGGAGCTCACTTGCCAAGGATGGAAAATTCAATAAATTTCGGAGCGATACATTTTTACGCCCCCTACTCTCGCCACGTTCCAGCCGCGACCATTTTCTTCAATCTACGTTTACGGTACTTTCGTTATCTGCCAGGCTGCCGATATTTTTCAAACGACCCCTTTTTATATCACTTTTCGATATTCCAGCGTTAAATTAATTTTCCCTTACGAACTCGAGGAGCATAAATTCCGCGACGCGACAGAGATGCGGTGTAGGGACGAACGGGAAAGTTTCGAGAAGGAATTCGCGATAACGGGCTGAATTATTGTAATGTTCAGTCCGATACAACGTAAAATCGTCACGCGTCCCGACGTCCCTCTGACCACCTCGAACGGCCAATTACCCCGCTCGCTATCATGAGCTTCGCATGTCCCCGCGTGTGTTTCATTTCGCGCATAATACAGAGACGATTAACTTCACTTTCCGCGATGCAACGGCGTTCGGTCTATGAAAATACGGGGCTGGATTCTGCGCCGAGAATATTTTCCGTGGTTCTGCACCGTCTTAGTCAAAGTAGATTCGTTGCTTGGTGTTACAGCCGCGACGACGGCTCCCTGCGCGCATGCACGCGCGATTCCGCTTAGATACCAGGCGGATGTCGCGCACATCGCGAGACGGAAACTGAAAAAGCCACCGGGGCGCGTAAAACGTTTTACGCATATGTATTCCCCGCGACTCGCCAACCAGCAATAATAAAAAGAGGAAAACTGTGCCGCATGGCTAAATGCCATCGGCGTAACTCCCAAAATAGGAGCAGACGTTTTACGAGTGGGCGATTTTGTAGCGTCTTACACACCTATTAATGCCTTTTTGTTGTGCAACTTCTGAGGGAAATTAATATTCCTCCGGGACAGTGTAGGAGAAATGAGATAGCGAAAAGGGGAACGGAATTGAGGTTGTGCTCGGAGAAACCCTATCGGGACATGCAGTTTTATGTACTTCCTTACGCTCCTCTATTACGCAAGACTCCTACGGCTCACGATGGTTATCATTAGGTCAACGGTCCACGAAATTGCGGGATCCTTCAATTCCGCCAGGCGCTCTCGAAACTGCCGAGATTCTGCTCGCTGCCTTCCATCGATCGATGTTGCAATTAAAGGGACCGTCTACCACGGCTCATTCAAGCACGGTAAATAGGGTAAAAGTACCTACCATTGAAACGAGGGATTTTGGTAACGCGTAGAACTAAATAGAATGTGCTTTCGAATTTCTTGTTTCACCGAATGAAAATAATTGGGGGTGTCGGAGAAGAGAATCACCCATTAAAATAAATCAATCTGCTACAATTCCCTAGTAGAAATTTGTCTCGTTTTTCCCTATTTCTGGTGAGGTAATAGCCAGGCTTGGATAGGGAAAAACTAGAAAGGAAAAACTAACCAAATTCCGCCTAAAACCCAGTCTGTAAAACTGGAACAGTTGTAACTCGACTCTGGCTAACTAGTTCACATCCAGTTTTTCCCTTTTAATTCCTGGCTAGTTATAACCTGACTCAAGCTGTCAAACATGGAATCTAATGAGCCGGAAAAAAATTAAATGCTAAACGAGTGCGTAGGTGTAGAAAAAGAAAGGAAGTGTTAAATGCTAAATATCACGGTAAGTTCTAAATACGTTACTTCATATATCAAGATATTCGTACGTGACAAAATACTAGTTTTTCCACACTATCGCCTGGGAGGGAAAAGCATTACATGACTAGTAGGGCGCTAGTTGCACCAAGGGAAAAACTAACTAGTGCCCCACTTTTTCCCCAGTTGTATTTCTACTAGGGTAATTTATTGAAGTTCGAACGTGACTTTTTAATCCACGAGAAACATGAAATTCAAGGGAATAACTCGTGAAAAGGCATCGCGAAGGGGTAGGATACCACTTTGAATCGTAACCCTTGAAGTTAATGAAACGGGTGCTCGGAGTATCTGCTCCTAAACTTGTACCCCGGGCGCAAATGCAACGATAATTAATGGCGCGCAGGGAATGGAATGGCACGTTCGCTGGCAGATCCGTGCATTTCCATCGGGAGCCGGTGCGCGCTGCGAAAGATCGTCCAATTCGGTGCCAGACATTCGTCCCGGCTTCCAGGGCTCTCTCATCTTTCTCGGAGTGTATTAGATTGGCTTCGAAATACGTGACCTCGCTCGAGAATCAACCTCATTCCCAACCTTTCTCGTCTTCCCTTCGTCCCCGGGCTTCTGCTTCCCCTCCCACCTCCCACGTCGACGCTTCCAGCAAACCCCGTCGTCCTCGTTGCAACCTAACCCAACCTTCCCGGAATATGTCCGTCCTCCCCCACCCACCCAGAGAGTCTTTGCCCTCGCCGAACGGTTTTCCTCTTCTTCTTTTTTTCCTTCTCCTTTTCCTTCCCTGCACGCCCTCTTTTCTTATTTCTTGCACGCTTTGACGAATGCTCAGCCATGGCCGACCTGCGCCGGGAGGGGAACCAGAAGGGAGTGGTTAACGAAATCTTGCGAGTCGAGGGGGCAACGGAAGACCCCCGGTGCCCCTGGGTCTTTTCTCAACCCCCTTTGGATCTCAGAGAGATGCAGGATTTCGGTGGAAGGGGAGCATTTTCGCTTTGCTTCGCAACGGTGGATTTGTAATAGGTACATATGCATCAGAAGTATGCTTCAGTAAATATTACTTTTTTCGTTCCACTTGAATATTCTCCACGTAAGATCGACAACCTCCACCGCGAGAATTTTGTTTCCCTAAGCAAAGTAGGTACATACCTATGGAATCCGAGATGAAGTTTTCCTAATTTACCATTTAGGGGGTGGTAAAGCCAGACGAGTATACACGACGTTCCATCTTCTGGAACGAACGTCCACCGACCGAAATTCGGGCGATCTAGCACGTTCGCCCGAGTTTTCGGGCACTACGGGCGGGATTAAAGTGGAAGAGACGCCATGCCGCAGCTAAGTCCCCGGGCCGAATGGCCAGAGTTGCCCGTCGGTTATAAAAGTTCGAATTTCATGCAGCTACGTTGCAGCAAGGCACATGCACGGCGCGGCGGGATGCGCGCGCATGTAAGCGTAAGCCCGAAGTTTAGGTACCTAGAGGAGAACAAACTCGTTTCCAATGTGTCCGCTGCTCCTCGAGCTCTCCTCCGGCAGATCCAACGAGCAATTCCTATGCCAACGACTTTCCGTAAAAACGTCTCATATCGTGAGACATTGTTAAATATATTACGCCATTGCCTCCTTCGGCCAGCACACTGTGGCCGTGTAATACATATGTATGCGTGCCGGGAGAGCGAGCAGACACATCGTCGATAGGGGATCACGTGCCTACAGCACTTTTACAGTCCCGTGTTGATCACAGTCTAGACGACCAGTTCTCTCTCTTAACGCGAGGCCCCTCGCTCTCTCGCGCCACGTCCAGCTACGTCGAACCTCGTGGCCAGCGGATTCCAAATTTTATCACGATTCCGTGGCCTTATGGGAGCCCGATCGATAGCCCGGACGCAGAAATTCGTTCGACTCGAAATTAGCCTGCTACGTTCCCGGGCGTCGTTTCGCGCCGGACGCAGCCAACGTCGCTCTCTTCGTTCTTCTCTTCGCTTTCGTTTTGCACCGGTCGGACGCGCGAGAAATAATTGAATCGTCGTGTCCGCGGGCCTCGCTCGATCGAAACTCCCCTGGACACGTATCCGCAACAGTGTAGAAGGTAATGAGCGTTTAAAGATAGCATAAAGTACGTGCTGGCGAAGCGGAGGTAAGACCGAGAATCTCCGTGGATCCTCGTAAGGATATCTTCTCTCCTTTCCTTTTATCTCTGGTCCCTCTTCTGGCTGTTCGTTCGCTCTTGGCCACGCTATCGCGCCGTGCTTCTCCTCCACGATTGCCGAGGCGAGCGCCGGTGAAATTCTTGCATTTTCACAATCTCGCCAAGTTTTCATGTCTTCCTCCGAATATCCCTGCCGCTTCAAGTTTCCTTGGCTCGTTCCACGGGACTTCGGTCTAATGAGACTTCTCCAACGTCGCCATCGAGATAGACGCATGGATATATACCGTGTATAGGTATATCCTAAACCCTTCGGGTTACATGGCTCTCTACATAAAGCTGCTAGTATGTACCCAGAGCGAGAGAGGTGGGAGTGAGAGTGAGCGAGGAGGGATGATACACCCGGACACACCGAGGACAAGTGTTTCGCACACATCCGCGTACACGGAGCCCTTACGCTTCTCTCTTGGAAATTCGTCGGCGACATTCTTGCCGATCTCCTCTCCGCCCACTCCTCCTATCGCAGACGTCCTCGGTTTTACGTAGCCAATCTTCGCGTCAACAATGTAATACGCTTTACGTCTCGTTGGAGGCGAATAAAATTTCGCAAACGAAACCCGTTCCTGATGAGAAAACTTGCAAGAGACCCTTCGCCTTCCGAACGTTCCATGGGAATGCGCTTTTCCTTGTGACGTGGAGGAATGACGGGGAAAGAGGAGTCGCGGATATTATTCGATCCGGGGAAATGAGTAGGTACCAAGATGGCGATTCTTCATGGTATTTAGATTTCAAAAATAGAGATAATGGGAGGAGACATGAATGCGCTATTTTTCAAGTGTTCTCCAGTTCTTAAAAGATTTTCTATTTGCGAACTCGAGATCAGGGATGTACATTGGGGAAGGGGGTGACATCCCTCAAAGAAAAGAGAAAATGGTGATTAATGTAACTACGACAGAAGTAATTCAAGCGCTTTCTAAATAAAAGAAAATTCGATTTTATTCTTCAAATAAATTTTTATAATCACCTAATGAATTTTATTAAGTTTGCATTGAGAATATTTTTATCCGTTCAACTTGGCTCCCCCCAATATTAATTCCCGAATGCGCCACTGGTACTTCCTCATAACTTTGAAATATCAGACTTTACATTTAGGAATGCTGTATCATAGTTGCATTTACGAATCAAACTCCTTCTGACCTACCACGCCCATACCACGCTCCATTTTCTACGTCGCCCCGCAGAACTGAACTCGAGGAATCACAAAGTTGTCCAACGTGATATCAGAGTGAGAAGGCAGAAGGACCGGCCGAAAAGTATCGTCGATTCGTGGTGTGGTGTGATGACGCCAACATTGCAACAAGTTGGACACCGCTAAAAATAATGAGGGGGTATACACGGGCGAGAATAGCGATCCACAGCTGGACGGAGCCGCCTCGAGGAAGCATAAACGACGGGCAGTGTGACTACCACGCGGCGATCGGCCGCGAATCAGCGTAAAGAATCCTGTTTACGATATCGCTGTTGCATTTCGAAGGGATGTCGAGCTGGTCGACCAGTCGGCCGGACGGCTAATTGAGAAGTCCTAGATGCCTCGGCGAGGTTCAACCACGGCTTCGATTTACGTACACGAATTCGCCAGTCGCCTGGCCGCCATTGGCTGAGCTCGAGTTGCGGCATTTGCTCGCGAACAGTGTTGCTAGCGCGGCTGAGTAAAAGCTGCACTAAATAATCCTCCAACAGCGATATACCTTCGCGGAGAAGAGAGGCCTATGGGTGAAGTCTACGCGCGTGCTTCACTCCGAGCGACTGCTATTAAACAATTTCAAAGGGAGTGTCTCACGAAGACACTGTTCCATATCTTAGCCTCGAATCTCGCTGAGGAAAATGTTTAGCTCGTACAGTGTCTGGCACTTAACCCTACCGCAATTTAGTTCCTACGGAAAGGACGAAGAGACCCCTTGCATACTCTGATATGCTCTACATTCACATGAAGTTTCATTAAAATCTTTATACTTATTAAGTTTTATGCTGGATATAGGATAATTGAAGTTTAAGGAGAACAATGTGTGAGTAAAGCCGGGAATCCACTTGGAAACTATGCTAAGCTTTGCGATGCTAAGTTTTAAAAAGTTAGCTTCAATAAATCCATATGGAACCGTTTCCACCAAAAGCTAAGCTAAGCTGTGCTATGTTTATAAAGCCGAGATGTTTATAAAATCTCGGTGGATTCTCGGCTTTATAAACATAGCTACACTATGCTATGTTTTAGCTTAACTTTTGGCGGAAACTGTTCCATAAGAATGTATTGAAGCTATTTTTTTAAAACTTAGCATAGCATAGCTTAGCTTCTAGGTGGATTCCCGGCTTTACATAGCCACACATAGCATAGCATAGCTTAGATTAGCATAGGTTAGCTTAGCTTAGCTTAGCATAACTTAGTTTAACTTAGTTTCCACGTGCATCCCCGGCTTAACGCTGACGCGAAATTTTCAGGACGTCGCTTAAATTTCGAGTGCGACAACTCATTCGAAAGCTTCCATTAACTCTAAAACTGAATAGCCAGCGGATCGAAAAGCGAACAAAGGTCGGCGAATTTTCCTCCATTCTGCCCTCCCTCGTAAACGTGGTGATTCCTGCAAGCGTGTGGAATTTCCCCCTGCCGCGTGTGTACGCGGCAAATAATTCCAGCGTACGTTGTATGTGGACCATAAAGAGGGACCGTCGGGGAGGAGAGTGAGCGAAAAAGTAAGCGAGCGATCGATACGGGGTGGCGATCGATGCGCGATGGAAGCGCGATCATAACCGAGGCGAACGTCCTCCGCGGGATCGATGCTGATAGCACGGGGAAACCACGTGAGACTCGAGCTTCTTGAGATACAGTCTCCGAATCGAACGAGAGTACGAGGTCGAGGTAATCGCGTGAACCAACCTTCCACGAACCAATTATCCTCTGTACGAAATATAATTCCACCGACTGCTTAGCGTGCAGGTGTAGATAATCGACGGGAATGATCGCTCATGCATATGTAACGAGCAAGACGGAAGAGTCATTTGCGAATGCAAAGAGGTACAGCGGGCCGAGCGAAAGAGGCAATCCTTCGCGGAAGAATACGCCTCTGTTGGCGAATAATTTCAGAAATCCTTTAATTACACGTATTATATCGTAAATCAACGATCACCGGCTCTTTTGCCAAACAGCGGCGCGAGGCCGATTTCAATTCGAATCCGCTGTGGACGGTCGTAATTCCCTTCGGTGCTGTATCAATTGAATATCTGAATTTTCATTGGGACAAAACAGCTGTAGGTAGTATAATTTGCTGCAGGGAGAAACTTTTTTGCCATTTGGAACTGTAGTATTTATGTTTAAGGGAATTCAATGCCGCAGTGGTCATTTTCTTAATCATCCTACTTACTTACTTAGGCTCTGTTAAAATTGTTCCTCAATTATTTTGCTAGAATGTATGAAGAAACTTCTTCCCACAAGCGGATCACAAGTTAAGTGATCTTCGTATTTGTTATTCTATGCCTCTTTAATCTTGAATTCCTCCGTGGAAGACTTTTATCGTATTTTTGGGCTTTTTATAATTCATATGGAACACTCTCGTCTGCTTCAGATAATGGATGCTCTACTACATGGTTGAAAACATCAGTTGCCAAGTTTTTCGTTTCACGAAACGGGAAACACGGTCTCGCGAATGGCAGGATCGTTCTGGCAGGTTAGTTTCACGAAAGACGAGCGTGATCTCGTTTCTAACAGGAAAGCAATCTAGCGGTATCGCCCAGAAGACCAACGGTATCCTTCGACGTTAAATGGTTAGCTGCGGTATAAAAAAAGGGCTGGTCGATTTTTTCCTCTGCTCCCCAGGCTGTTCTCCAGGAAGGAGGTAACTGAAGCGGCCGGGTCGGCGAGGCACTAAAGCATTTTTTCGTGCAAACTTTTTCGCATGCCCCTTTACTGACCGCTGCTGTTCTCAGGTACTATGCTACAGCTCCTACATTTCTCCCGAGATACTTGTAAACATTTTGCTTCTATTCCCGTAGAAATTCCGACACGATCAACAGTAAACTCGCACTCCTATGCAACATTGAGTTCACGACACGTAGCTTAATGAGTAATCGAATTGCGGGGAAGCAGGAAGAAGAATTTCAGCCGACCAAGGGGAGATTTCTTTTGTGAAGGTCGACTACGTCGAAAATTCTACAAAGGTGAGACCTCCTATTGGAAGGAACGCGGAAGGTGACCCCAAGGGAGGGGTGGTACAGGAAAAAGGTGGCACATCTTTGGCAGAAGAAAAAGAAGTGGGGGCAGAACGCCGACGTGGGCGGATAGGCCAGGAAGTTTGCTCAATCTCTCGTGAGAATGTGCATCAAGCGACATCCAAGGATATCACGATATACGACCTTCGAAAATAGGGGCTGCGCAGATCTCTGTGCGTCGACGAATTGATAAAGTCTGCTGAGACGTTAACAACGCCTTTGGAATTATTGACCCCATCGACACCTCGTGCTTGTAAGTCCAGTTCAAGGTAAGTTATTAACTGCTAAGTACCTAATCTCGCGTAAAGAATAATCGAACCCCTAAAATTCCGTAAAATCGAAACACCCGTTGCACCCGATTTATCGCAAAAAGTCGATGTGAATAACGATCGGGAAATCTGAGTTTTCTTTGCCTGCCAATTAGTCCGCCCGACGACACCCTCGCTCCCGCGATTATTTTATAATTAAGGGCTCCACATTCCACGAGCCATCCTTCAGTACTTTATTATCTCGCGCTAACGACAGTCCGCGCGCGGCTACTTAAACGTCGAGATACGTTCGCGGACGGCGAGCTACTAAATCGGGCGCTTTATCCGCTCGTATTTTAGCGTCGATTATTTACCGTTCGTCAGTGGGCACGATAAATAAATCGCCGGCGTATCGCGCGTACGGGAGCTAGCGGGATTAATTAGCGGGGCGATAAAATTCCGCGGGCGCGTAACGTTGGGCTATCGCGGACGTTAAACATCGGCAGGCGACGCGATGCGTCCCGACCGCGGCCCAACGTAATTTTCTCACAGAGGCCGCGGCGATCCTGGTCGCAGTAAAAGGAGAGTACGCGCTGGCCTGCTCGGCTGGCATACGCCGAAAGATCAAATGGTGGATGCGTGACGAGCAAGTTCGGCCAGCGAATGAGCAAACGCAAGTGTACACCGCGGATATGGACGTGGTCGCATGAAAACGCTGCGTCAAAACGGAAGCTGCAGAGAGTGCTCAACTTTATTCGTGCGCTGGCGCAATACAGTGGAAGGTAAAAATATTCGGCCTGTACAGGGTGTACCATAATACGCGGGCATAACTTTAGTGATGGATAAAAATGGTGGATAAAAATAATAAAAGAATTTTATATGAAGGTTTGGCCTGTTTGACTTTGTTTCCGAATTATGCCCACGTTATCATAGAGATAGGGTAACTGTACCTAATATCGCCAGGCTAAAGTTAAATCGCTGCCAATTGAATAATAATAATTGATATTTTTACATGCAGTTTGTTTCAAAGTAAAGAGAAATTAATTCATCTTTCATGTAGCATAAATTAGAATCGTTGAAACCTACAGATTTTTACACACAATGTAAGACATGCAAAAATCCGGTCCTGAAAAAAGTGTACCTAATAATGCCAACTCAAGAAATATTGATTAATTCATGTATATGAGTTTTTAAAGTCATTTTCACATGGGTTTTTATTTTTTGCTATATAAATGTTTTTTTATCAATCTTTGATGAGGATTAGGTTTAAAAAAATGTTTTTTTACAAAAATATAAAAATAGGATTTTTGAAATATTTTATTTTTAACGTTCGGATGGGAACACTAACGGTAGGCGGTATTGGGAACACACATACTGCTAAAGAAAAACGCTATTTTCATCATAAAATATATTTGAATCAATTACAGTCCTTAAGTACATCATTAATTAGGTTTTTCTAGTAGATATTATTGCATTTACGGAATTATTAGACTTACCTTCTCCGAATGTGATATAAAATTGTGGCAGTCCAATAAATTTTTACACTATTAAGATTCGTATGTCTTCCTATTACATATGGTTAGGTACTAATTCAGTACAAAACCGATAAATTTTAGTGCTTACTTTGCGAGAAATAGGGGGTGGCGATATTAGGTACAGTTACCCTAGAGTATCTTACAAATAGGTGGATGATTTTTGGAATTTTTGACTACTTAGAATCCAGGTGTTATGTTGATTCTCTTTCTTCTACCCGGACCTGGTTTTCTTTATTTACAGATACTTATGGTGACCAGGGAGTGGATTAACCAATAAGCAAAATAAGCACATCCTTAGGGTATCAGGAGAAAGTGGGGACCATAGAAATTTCTGAATTTTAAAATCTAACATTTGGTCAAATTATCGGAAATGCAAATCGTACATTACGTTGAACTGATCACCCTGTATAAGGGGGCCTTAAAATCTTTTAAGTTCCAGGGTATCCAGAGGTCTTAATCCAGCCCTGTACCCAGGAAATGAGTGGCCAAGTAACATTATTATTTTTTTATTTGAATTTCTTGGTGGTACGAATACTTTTACCCTCCACTGTATTTCGTGCGAGAGACTGGGGAATGGCTGCGGCTTTTGCTGGATTATGCACGGCGAGGACATTGTGCGGGCTAAAATCGTCTGGCTATCAAAAGTCTACTACACCGAGGCGCTGTTTTAGCGCGAACTAGGAGACACCGAGCTCGCCCAGCAGATCTTTATCCGACACAGCGCTCAAAGGGTGACAAAGAAATGCTCGCGTGACTCGGTAAGGATAGCTGACACCAGGATTGCGCATCCCTTTGTTTGCGTCAATTTGTAGCTATCCGCAGGGTTAATGTGTCCGCGAATGCAATTTTCTTATCCGATGTAGGGGTGGAATGCAACCCCTTTTACACTTGTCAGTTTTGTGGACACACCCTATACCTTTCCTCACAAAAGTCTACATTTCATAAAACAGTAGTAGATACCTATACTGATGATAATACAAAAGAGGATTGATCAAAGTTCGTTTCATATCCCATGTATTTTTAGCACCCTGGACGTTCATCCAGCGCTCACACTCTCCAGGCACAGCCCCCCAAGACTGAAGAATGGAGCCACAGGAAGAGTTCGATATTCAATTTCCATCACGTCAGGTTTACACGACCGAACTTCCGCTGGATTACGATCTCCCTGCAGGCATTGTTCATACACCATCGCCCCTCCATTTCGATCCCCCGCGTTCCCCGAAACACGGTTGCAACGCCTCGAAGATTGAAAGGAAGAAAATGAAACGCGGAGTAACGAGGGAGCTTCGGATATGAAATATAAAAGCCAGCGTAATTGGCATTTCTAAATTATACAGTTGCAACCTTCAAAGTGTCGTAAAGTTCCTATCTCGTTGGTTTATCCCTTGCACCTGTCCGAATAAAGGCTACCCACCGAAGCGAGATCCCGACGATAAATTGGGACGCGCTTTAATTGTAGTTCACGCGCGTACGGGCTTAATGCACGCCGGATAATGAAAATGCAGCATCACCGCGGGTTCGTACGTTTTTTTCCCTCCCCCCTCCCCTGCGAATTGTCGAGCGTGGCCAGCGGGTACTGTGGTAACGAGATACAGTCTCCTAGAGATATCCTCGGGCGAGAGACGAGATCGCGGAGAGAAAGACAGAGGCAGCAAGTAAGACAAAATGAAAGCTCGCTGGTCATTTCACCTTGTGATCGCGCGCGGCCACGTTCACCAAAGCTAGAAAAAGGAAAGAAGGAAAGAAGGAAGAGGGGATGATGTTGCAGCAACTTTATTTCACCAGCGCCAACTGGTCCTCAATGTCAGCTGCTGCAAGCATCGGATGCACTCGCTGGCTGTACGACATTCTGCGGCATAAATCACGCGGGATACATGGTTAATTGTACAATCGCGATAAATCAAACGATCAGCGGGAGGCCGTAATTACCCGTACGTGGACAATGATAAATCAAATGCAAAGACGTAGAATCGTAAAATGTAATAGCCCCGCGGCTTATGAATGTTACGGGTAAGAGCATGTACACAGTGTTGTGTCTCTTATTAGGCTTCGACCAAGATATTTACTTGGGAACATGCAATTCTCCCTGTCTCTCTTCCCGCCCGCTGTTCCCCCGATTAAAGTTTGTACGTGGAACAGTTTGTAGACGAAGGAGTTGGGATACAACTGTGTATTAGTTTGTTTAAAGGCGTTCCGCGGTGGTAACTTAATCAGTTAAGTGATCCCAAGAACCTCATGCTTGATACAGAGAGTCACAAAGTTATTTTAGAAAGTAAATATTTGTGTAACTATTTTCATCACTAAGCGATTAATACAGCATGCAAGCTATAAAACAAATAAAAGCAAATAGATTTTCCAAACTATTTTGTGACACACTGTATAACTCTCCGGTATCAATTTCTCAAGAATTTTTAGGTTAGCAACGGACAATGCGTCAGCTGATCAAGGAACAGCTATAAATCCTAGAGTAGCGGCTGTTGAAGATTCTAAGGGTTCGCAACGTTTTAACTGATTCGAAATTAATCGCTGTCACGGAGTAATATTTCAACGGAGACAAAAGATTTATGCGCTATCGTAAAGACACTCCGCGACCCGATATCACGGCGCGCCATCGTCAGGACTTCCTCTTAACTACTCACGTGTTCCCAGCTGTTCTTATACGTATACGAACGCAACTCGTTAAGCCACGAGGTCCACGCGTTGCACACTCTTATCGCGGATACGTTTAACGAACGATTAAATGACCGGTGGAAGCTTCTCTCGATACCTGATCGAGGACCACGACCGTACAGTACACTGTTATTCGCGAAGTCAACTCAAACACTGCGAAAACGATGGCCACAGCGGTGAAGACAAAAGAGTGACTAAATGGTCACGTGATTGCCATGGGAACACATCTCACGCGATGCTTCTGCTACGTGTATTGTGCTTACAAACGCCACATTGTAAGTCTGCGAAGTAGAATTTCATATAAAATTCTCTTGAGAAATAAAAGCTTTGTTGAAAAACGAAAACAACTATTATGATAAAAAATAAAATACGGTTGTAACAGTTAGGGCAGCTATTAACATTCCTTGGTATTCATCAACAAAGAGATACCGTTCTGAAACTTCTCACTTCTCCATACACACCGCAGGCTTACAACGCTCTCGTTAATTTCCGTAAGTCGCATTAATGGGAACAGACCGTAGGAGCATGGTTAGGTTTCGTCTACCGTCAAGGTAAGTACGAGAGCATTCGATGCCTCGCGAGACAAAGCCCGATGGTAGGGTTGGGCGTGAACGGATCGATGGGTAAAGCGAAGTGGTGGTACTGACCTGTGCGAACAACGAGTCGGCAGAAAATTCCAATAAAGGTCGTACATCATTGAGCCGGGAGATTAAGCCGGTCACGTGGTCCCGTGCACGCATGCTGCCACTTCGAGGGAAGGATGCGACGTTGCGACGCGAGGCGTGCGCCTGCGCGCACAACGGTCCGTTCACTCGCGATCACGAAGCGTGGGCGTGAGACAGACCACGTAGACGAATTTTCCGCGAGCACGAGTTGCGCGCGTGTCCAGCCGTCCGTCGGGTAAGTTTCGCGAGATTTAATGAATGCCACGCGATCGACCCGGCCGCGTGTCGTGGCTTCAACTGGTCACAGTTCATCTCCGCAGGTTCCTCCTCTTCTGCCCTCGCATACACGCGACGAATGCCAAACGACAGCCGCGTACCACCGATCCACATGGCGAGACGAATCGCGTTTGTAGACACATACAATTCAGGCACGAGCGCCCGCGCGCGCGCGCGCGCGGGGGGCCGTTTGTCCCGAACGACAACATCACGAGAGAGAAGCTATCCTCGCGTGACAGGCCCACTCACTCGCGTCACACGCTCGGCCGGTACGACTAAGTTTTTCGGAACGCCCGGTGTTACGTGACGCGCGCCTTTTCGCGGGTTACTTGCCGGTAACGAAACGAGCGTCCCCGATGAAATATGTAGTCTATGACATAATCGAAAGTCAGGCTGGCGCCCGTTTATTGGCGCTAGTGTCGACACCGGCCAACGTACCGTAGCAAGCCTACGTCACTTTCGTCGTCGAAGGTGTTGCTGCCGTAGGTGGCACGGTCGTTTCGGCCCTAGGTAAAGGTAACGCTGTCTGAAGAAGAGCCTTCGGGAGAAGACCAGGTGGGGGTTTATGGGTTTGCATCCTATGTACTCCATCGTATCTCTAGTTATGGTCCCGCGACAAAACCCAACCTATATAACGCCGCGGCGTTACTTTGTGTATCGAATGCTGGGGCGAGCGTCGATCTACATGCACACCTGTGCATGCGCGTGCGTGCGCGCGGACAGGCGTGTGCACGCCACGTATGGGATACACCTTGCAGGCATGAATTGCGGGCTCTCGTTTCACGACGCGGTGGCTGACACGGGGAGGCGGTCGCGTAACCGCCGTCTGGTAGAAGGCAACGTTCCATCTCCCTGGCATGTAAGTCGTTACTGGGGGATTTTAGCAAAATTGAGTTCCCCCACCCCGAACTCTTTTCAAAGTATAAGCCCGTTTCCCGTCTACGGCGTACATCTCGCGCTGGCGCCACTGCACTCGCCGTCGTCAAGATCAGGCGAGATTGAGGCTTATTCTTTCCCTCAGAAAGCCTCCTATCTTGGATAAACTTTACATTTCCTCTTTACTGGCAACTTTTCCCTTAGATTAAAATTTTAATCTGAGGCTCCCCGAGGCGGGCCGGGGTATCTTTCAGACGTTGTAATACTGCGATAATTACGACTTTACGATAAAATGAAGGGAAAATGAGAAAAAGATGGGGGAGGATATTTTGTTACGGCGCTTAAGACGGGGAACGTGAAACGGATTAATGTAACCATCCGAATTTGTTGGTTATATACAGTGACGCTTAAAATTAATATAGTATAAGGATGTGTTGAATCAAACGAGTTTGGTTAGGTGTGTTGGGCAAACGGAAATATGGCGGGAAGTTTATGCGATCGGTAAAGTAGGGCGCGATGGAAGTTATCGACCCGTGTATATATAGCACACTGTCCAGGACTGCAGTAATCAAACGCGGCTACTGTGTGGGTGTGTCACCAGTAATTTCTGCCACCAGGTATTATCAAGTCTGTGTAATTAGATTATAATTCATTCGATAAAAGTTCAATTCCACTGAATTCAAAAATACATTTTATAAGAAAAATTAATTTTGATAGCATAATTCAACAAAATTTTTGCATTAGCTTATACGAGTCTGTACTCGTATGCATCCCCGAAAATTTTCAAAAATCGTGAAACGTTACCTGGCCGCGAGAGGAGCTGAACCTGCCTCCCCGTTACCTCACCCTGACAGATTCCACGGGAACAAGGATAGAGACAGAGTCGGCTAGAGGGATGGAAAGCGCAGTAGGGGGCGCGGTGGAGGGGGAAATGCTGGTCAGAGAGCGGCCATGATGGTACGGGCAGCCAATCAGCGGGTGCCGTTGCCCCGTTACGGCGTAATGGCCGCGGGACACCGCCCAATGTAAAACCCGACGGACGATACGCTTATTGGATCCGAAGGCGTTAAAAGTTTTATTGCATGACTGACAGTTACACCTCGCATCTGAAACCCCGCCACGCTCGTCTCTCCCTTTTACTCGTAAAAAAGCAAGGCGCGCGGGTATCTGTCGCAGCCCGCGGATACCCTGGAAAACCCCCCATCGCACCGAATGCCCCCTGGACTACGCCCCGTCAACCCTGCAGCGCCTTTATTCGGAAACTCCATTTTCTAGCTATTTTCTCCACCCAACCCTTTTTAGATGCTTGCAAGATGCGTCGGAAATTTGAATTTCAACAATTTGGTTTGCGAATTTCCTTGCTACTTTTTTTTATCAAAAATTTGCAAATTTATGGTGGGGAGGGGTCCGAGGAAATGGGTACCTGTTATAAATAGGTACCCATGGATCGTTTTGGAGTGAGAAGCTATGTAAGTCACATGGTTTATACCTAGGAGATTTTATTTATAATTAAGTTTCTTTTGTAGATCGTAATTTCCAGACTAAATTTGCTAGACTTGACCTTTTTACTCAATGTGATAAATAGCCGAATAAATTGCCACCCAATACTTAAACAACTCAATTTCAATGCAATCGCTTAGGAGCCTAAGATATCGTAGTATTTTTAATTTAAAAACTCTTCGAACCCTCTATGGCAAACATAATTGCATCCATCGCATTTGTAGCTTTTCTTTATCTTATCACGACCGACTTGATTTTTTCTCTGATTCAATAGATAAGGTCCGTACAAAGCTTTTATGTCTGTTGCGTTGAATGTCTCACATTGTATATTCATGCTTTTCTTTTTTCCTTTTCGTCTTCTTTCTTTTCTCTCTGTCTTTATTTCTTAATACGCGTCTGTTTCTCTACCTCGTTTTATGATTAATTGTACCAAAGGGATGTCGAACCAGTCTATTGTAATTAAATTAAAAAATTTAAAAAAAATAGATCTGTGGAGGAAGCGAACATGGGAATATATCGAACTTAATGAGGCTTTTGTAAGAAGTAGTTCTCAGAAAAATATTTGTCACGGAGATATCTTCTGCTATCGGGAATCGTCCATGTTGTAGCGTCGAAGAGTTTCCGCTTAGCGTTAGTGGTTCCTAGAGTTTTTTCCCCTAAATTATAGGCTCTTTTGTAAAATAATAGTTAGTTTACAAGGAAAATTTAATTAAGAAGACAATGCACTTTATTAAGTAGTTTGTAATGGTCGCATATCAGTTCTATTTTTAATAAATATTGTTAAGTTGAAGTTTAGTAATTCAGTTTATTGTAACTTAACAAAAATTCAAAATTGGCACTATAGCATATAAAGTGTCGAAAGGGGTGAAAACAACCCCCAAAGTTAGGGGTCGAAAATATATTTTTTGGAACATCTCGAGAACTATTAGGCGCAGAAAAAATCTTTCTTTCATACTGTGTGTCTTTTTAAAGACGAATCCTGCCCCCTCTTCAAATATTTATAAAATTTATTTTGTTTAAGCTCATCCGCCGATCAAATCACGTGAAAACATAGGTGAAATTTATCATTTTTTCTAGAAAAAAGTATAAACTGTATGGGTCTAAAACTTTTTGCACTTTATGATGCTATAAATGTAGAGTATACAACAATTTTTTTATTTCATTTTTGGCCTGCACTGGCGCCACGATAACTTTAGAGGGGATCATCCAAAATAAAAAAAACAGAGATATTCCTAATTACACATGTGTCGTTATCGCACTACCCTCAGGCAGTGTTACGAAACATCTGGGCGATTATTGACAAATGTTTAAACGATAGGGTCCCCGAAACATGAGGTTTTCGTACAAAAATGTTTCGTAAAAAAAAATTGAGTGTATAAAAATTCGCAATAGAGGATAGCACGGAAGTTAGTATAATTACGAGTAGAATCTCGTTTGAATTTTTAGATTCAGTCAAGAATTGCATTTATTATCATGGTGAATGTGCGAGAAAAATTGTTTCGAAAAAAACCTACTTAAAGTTTGACGCCGAGCGCGTTCGTGTATAGTGACGGAGACTTGTCCGTGATCGCCCTATTTTCCATGCGTTTATTCGATTAAAATAAAAAGATTCTTTTGTTAGATCAATAGATGTAAGTATTATTAATTAAAAGAAAAATCTCATTTTTGTCTATTATACCTGCTTCATAATCCATTTTCAAAAAACACCTATTTAAAGGTCGTCATACTAGTGGACATTCATCTCCTTTTATATTTTCTTATCACGCTCAGAATCGCGATGCCAAACGCGTTATACTAAACACACGGAACACATCCCTCGCAATAACAGTAAATTTAATTAACGAACGTGTACGGAAGCAGTGGAATGTAGCTAAAGCTGAAAACATGTTAAGCCTAATCGTTTCATACAACCGAAAGTCTGTTTAACGTCGTTGCATATTATTAATCAGTTTATATCGCCGCGAGAAAATTAAGCGGATATTATTACCCGCTATGTAAACTGTCAGTAGTTATACTACGCGTTCGTGTTATTAAACATTTAAATCTTAATTAATTATCCCCCGTTGCTGACGATGATATGCGATGTAGGAAGCATTGTGATTAGCCTGCTCGCTAATGAGTTACACGCACGGCTTATAACGCAGGTTAACGGTGCTTTCCAACACCAGCACACAGTGCACACGCCTGTGTGCCGATCAGAAGATAATCTAAGTTGTAAATTAACGTGTACGCAACTATGTTATTCGCTATAAAGAATAGTTGACGCAACGAGGAATTTGTTCAAACCCTCTCGCAGCTATATTTCCACACCAGCACGCTTAGTACTAACATCGTCTATGTAAATAAACATCTTAATAAGCATTCCATCGAGATAGTTCCCCTGAAAGGAGCAGGTACGCAAAAAGCTTCCTCTTTTTGCAGTAATTTAAAGTGAAGAAGTCTAAAGAGCGTAGTAGATTCCAAAGTAATTAAAGAAAAACTGTTCGGTAAGTCGCTAAAGCATAAACATCAATTCGATGTGCGATCTACGCGTAGCTGGCTTTGAAACGTTACGTTATCGAAAGGTTAGCAGAGGTAAAGCAGTGTTATACTCACCCCTGGCCTGGATCGATGAACTCCGATCTCTCTGTGGGCACTGCACTCTGTAATAGTCAGCACGCGATTGTCTAACAATAGATCACTCCCGCACAGTGGTCTCTGCAACGTCACAGACTCCGGCCATGATCATCAGCGCGACAGACGCGATGAAGTCATCGATGACTTTCTGACCTGGGTCAAGGACGGCTGGTTTACAACCACTCCGTATAACTCATCTTCCTCCTGGCAGACAATAAGATAGCTCCATTGCTATCAACTGTTTACTTCTGCTACGCGTTGCCGTTCCACTTCTACGAACCGGTTAATTGTATTTCTTCAGACGCATCTTGTAGTTTTATAGCTCAGGGTGCTCTGTATCAAGTGTTCTCCAAGTTGGGTTAATTGCAACAGTGGTGACGAAAGTGGGGGAAAGATCGCGTGCAGAGTTATCTTTCAGTCGAGCTTTTGGAGAACAAGTCTCCCCGGAGTGGTGCACACTGCGCCCCACAGTTCCGTTTATTTCCCTTTAAACACAAGAGGGGCGTACTTCATCTGCCATTAACCATCTATATTCGTAACATCACAACATCTCGTTTATGCACTGAACATTCACTTACTGTTCTCCAATCCCTGTTTATCTTCCCGCCTTCCTCCTCGAGTAATGCCTCCTTTCTCCGAACACTCGGCCGCCGAGTCGACGCCTGAATGCGCCCTTGTGCGTTCTCCACTCGAAACCGGGCGACGTCCATCGACACTCGAGTCCTTTCATGAATATTATCTCCCCGCGAGGGTTACGCCAAGCAGTGGTCAAAAAAAAGCGTAAGAAATTCGTGGTCTTCTCGGAGTAAACAATAATCCTCCTTCACGCGGTCGAAATTGCTCTGGGAGGCGCTTGTTCCGCGGCGGCACCAGCGGGGAATAAACAATCCCTGTCCTCGATGGGGACGAGCGCCACGGAGCACCGTAATTATTTACATGTCCCGAGCGAAAGATGGGAAGCCAAGAGGAGCGCGGAACAGGAGTCGGGGAGCACCATGTGCTCCGCGAGCCTCACGAACATAACTGCGCTTGCGCCCCTTCCCTATGTCTGACCCCTGCAAACGTCACACAAGCTCTTCCGTCGCTCTTTTCCCCCCGTCCTCGTCCTGGTCCTGGTCTTCCCTCCGCCGGCGACAAGAGATGGATATGCTGTAAAATCCCGTCCAGTGAACTGTTACCAGCTACCGTGTATCAGCCATTTACGTGTTCCAGGAACAGCCGGGAAATGGGGTGCTCGATGACGGTTGCGGGTTGTCCGAGGCAGGGTGCTCGCGTGCAACGGTCTTCTCCTGGCTAGGGCGAGAATGTTCACTGCTCTCGCATTCGCTCTATCCTCCCAGCGATTCAACGTTCCTACGTGCCGCTGCTACGCGATTCGTTCGTTTTATCGGCTCGGAGAGGTCAAAGCGGGCGACGTTTGGTCGATCGTGGAAACGAGATATCGAAGTGTGATTCGATTGGGTTCAGAGAGTCGGATCGAGATAATCGAGTCTGCTCGTGATGGTTCTTGACCTGATATAACTTATCGCTGATGCTCATTGACTTTAGCCTTCATCTTTTATGTCGTGGGTAGATGCGGGTTAAATAATTGTTTATATTAAGGAGAAATTCTGCGATGACTACCAGTATACTGATAAACCTTTCTTTATCTGTCGCGACTTTCAGTGAACTTCGAACTCTCGTGCCCTCCTCGCTGATTGGCAATCATGTGAATCACGTTTGGAGGCTGCCGTCGAGTCTACTGGTCGTCTATTATTCTATTATACTTCAATGAGAGGGGTAGATGACCTAGACAGATGTCTCTGAATGGAATCGAGCTTCAAACGTAGACGCTAATGTGTACCGATAATTTCCCAACTATTTTCACAGAAAATGTCGTCAAACATTTCAACAAAGGGTACTGTCTTTCTCTTTGAACTCGCGTCACAGACCTGCTTCACCCTTGCAAGACTCGAAACCCTCTTCATCCTCATTATTCAACGAAATCTTTATCCATAGAAACTATTCAAAATCATTGGCTGCAACGTTCTAAGCCGAGTTCCATGAAGATTCGCTCAGGTCGTGACCAAGTGAGTCCCAACATGGCTGACGATCCTCTCACGCGTGTTTATTCTTTCGAATAATATTCCCGGATAAGAAGCTCGGTATCTCGCGCACGTAAAATCACTATAGACTACCCACTCCCAGGTTCTTCGCGATGGCGCGCGATCGAAACCGCGACCGAAGCCACGGGGCACACTGGATACTTCTTCGCGCGACCCTTCCACTGCGCTCCAGGCGCATCCGTGTGCACCCGATGCACCCCCTTTTACGCACTTGCTCTCTCTCTGTAGTTCCTTGCAGGTATACCCATGCGCACTGCACCGAAAAACCAAAGAGGCAGCATCGTCGAAGAAGGTGAAGCTTATTCGTGTATCGAACATTCGCGTCACGTTGGCAGTGAGCAGGAAGCCGGCGGTCACCAAACACGAAAGGTTACGGGCCAATGGCGGCGAATGGGCGTTTCGCCTGATGCCTCTCTTTCTGTCTATTCAATCCCGGCGGATAGCAATTTTACTCGCGGCGACGCTCGACCCGGACGATCAATTAAAATATCCGCGAGCTATTATAGCCGCGTACGCTCGTTTCGCTCGGCTGCTCTCATCATGATTCCGCGAATAGCTGGCGACGGGCGAAATTAAGAGGAGAACGCGGGGGATGTGTAAACACAACGGCGTTCCTGTCTCGGCAGTTAACAACTCACTGAACTAAACGGCCTTTGTGTCATCTCTGGTCGCCAGGGGTTCTTCGATCGTCTGCTCAAAGTGGAATGGAATCCCGAGCATTGTATCTTTACTGATTTTCAGCTGAATACAATGACTTGGTCAGTGATAGGTTCTGGGGTCATTGAAATAAATGTCTGTTTAGAAATAAATGTAAGAATTCACTGAAAAGTGACGTTATTGACTTGCCCAGGTTCGTTTAGAATTGCCTGGATGCTTCAAATAAATAGAGATCGAATATAAATAGTTGAGCGGCTATAGTTTTGTGAATCAGAGGATTAAATAGTTTTCCCGGGCATAGGAGCACCTATTCTAACTTTTGAAGGCACTGAAAATAACATCTGATGCAAGATGAAGCTTGAGGGAAGAGAGATGAAGCTTGAGGGAAGTGAGATAAAGCTTGTGGGGGTCTTCTTAATACTTTACCTCAATTATGGTTTTCACTTGGAAAGTGGTTACGTTCAGGACAAATTTACTGATAGAGAAAGAAATAATCTTGAGCGAAAGATGGAGGAGACTGTGGCGACTGTTGAAGATCCAATCGAAGGATGCCTATTCTTAGAAACTTTTCACTCGCCTCTGCGCCCAAGTAGCCCCCGAATGAAAAAGCGTTCGTCAGGGAGAGAGAACGTCGTCTCGTAAAACCCGTGATTTGCATACGATGTAAATTACACGATAAGAGCGTAAAATCCTGATTGCTTCATACGCGTTATAAACCTGTTGTCATGCACGATCTTTGATGCAAATCGTTGGATGTTATTACCGCCGATATCTCCTAGGCAGGGGGGCAGAACAAGCCTCCATTGTTACTTTGTCTCGCAACGAGTCTGCTTGGCCAACGGAAAACGCGACAGCAGCCCTAAAAACCAGCAATTTAAGCGCCCCTTTCAATCGCGATAAGGAATCGGTGCTTTGCAACAACGTGGCTAGCCAATGGCTAACTTGCGTTCACTTCAATAGACTTTCTTTCACGATATGTTGCTACCACTAGGACTTCTATCCTTCAAATAACTATTTACGTGTGTCATAAATCTAGAAATACCAAAGGTAGGTAGCCAATGAAATTCGGAGTCAAAGAACAAAGTTGAGATTTCAGTGGCGCAAATGGTAAAAGGAGATCAATGTAACCACGACTAAAGTAATTCAAGAGCTTTGTAAAAAGAAAAGTAAATTTTTACAATCACCTAATGAATTTTACTGAATTTGCATTAAAAATATTTTCATCCCCTCAACTCGACTCCTCCTAAGATTAAATCCTGAGTGTGCCACTGTGAGATTTGGTGTGTAAATTTTCTTTAAAACGCAACCAGTTTTGCTTTGAACACTGTACCCTCCATCTGATATTTCTCCAGCGTTCAGTTTCGTTGTTACCAAAAGCATTTGGAGTGATTTTAAGGCACGACGATGCAACAGATTATCCTGAAATTGCGTTCCCTCGACAACTTCCGACCTTGGGAAAGCGCAGCGTCGCCAGGAATTCGAGGGAAACGGAAAGGGAAAGTCGAGGACGGGGCGCATTGTCCTGGACGGAATTCGTGCAACCCTTCAAAGGATTACCGCTATATAAAAACCCAGGTCGAAATTGAAAACATAACCTACTTTCTCTTCGAGGGATTCGACTGTGTACCGGGGAACGGACCTCGTGCCAAAGATGGGGAGGAAGGAAAAAAAGGAGAATACAACCCCGAATGGGCGAAACAAAGGAAGGAAAGGAGAAAGCGCGGTGCCCCCGCGCGCGTTCGTCGACGAAGGGAAACTTCGGCGACCGATCGCACGGGCATAACTCGAGATTAAGGAACAGGTTTTAAGAAAATAATTTTCTTCGGGACCACGCGAGTCCACCGCGAATAATTTGCGATTCTGTTCATTGCGCAGCTGCTCGCGGAAGCCTCAATAAACAACACTCTTTATAGCGGGTAACTTTACCGCTGTGATATCGCCAAATATTCGAATCTCGGTATTTACATAAATCGAATCGTTGCATTGGGCTTTTACGCGAAGTAACAAATGATTTTTGAATAAATTCGGGGAGAAGAGTTGTGGGAGAATGATTTTAAGACTTGCCCTGTATCTCGACTGGATCACTGCTAAAGTTCACTGATGCAGAATCTAGATATCCGAAGTCTTAAAATTAGAAGAGTCAATTGAACTTTTTAATGGACTTCAAAAGGAGGAGGTTACTCAATTCGTCACGTATTTTTTATTATGTTTGTATGTTCACGCATAACTTCCGTACAGGTGCACCGATTTCGAGGATTTTTTCTTATTTGAAAGAGTGTGAAGAGCCGGTGGTATCATGTTAATTTTGATTATTATTATTATTATCTAGATATTCTAGAGTTATCTAGAATTGCAGTTACAACGCGTGTACCGATTTGGATGATTCTTTCGTTTTTATATACAGTATGTTCCCCAATTGCTACCATGATAAATGTTTTTTAATCGACTTCAAACAAAGGTCACTAAAAATTAAAAAATAATTAACTTTTTTAATGAAAAGTAAAAGAACCGACTTAAAAAAAAATAAAATTGTATTAAATAAGGAAAAAAATAATTGTTTTCCTTATTTAATCCACGACTCTAACATTTTTTAAGTCGGAGTTTCATCATTTGCACTGTGTGAATTTGGCGCCGACTTAAAAAATATGAGAGTCGTAGATTAAATAAGGGAAAAAATTATTTCTTACTATTCAGTTCAATTTTAATTTTTTGAAGTCGTATTTTTTACTTTTGGCCCTACTCCACCCGTCAGAACACCTATACTCTTCAGACCAACGTTCTTCTCATCACGTTTCAACGTTACGAACCTAATTTGCAGCATTTGTACATTACCGAATAATTATAATGACAGATATTTTTGCACGGAACAGCAATGTATTTAAATCTGAACTGCTTAGACTTGTTCCGAGTTAGGTGGTTAATAATCTCTCGTCCCATAATGTATTTTGTCTTTTTTTCATATCGTAAACAATGGGGTCCACCCATAAAAACTGAATAAATAAAAGACTTGAAAGCAATTTACAGCGGATTGAATCAAATAAACCAAAGAATAACTGCAGTCCATCGAGACACCGTTTAAATAAAGTCCGGCGAGCTTACGCGCGGATGAAATCGTTTGTTTCGATTTAGCCGCGCAATTTAACACATCTAAATGTCGCCATCGCTTAACACCTCTCAGATTTACATCGCATTCGACTGAAACTGATGACCCATTGTTTCCACTGCTGGCCACGCTCGTTTCGCTTTATCTAGATTCTTCACAGCGGGTCAGGCGTCGCGGGGACACGAATTTCCATATGAATTAGACAGTAACGAGGATGTTCGGTGAATTACATTGCTGAATCGTGATTAGCAAGTTATAGGCGTTATTTATCGCGAAGTGGCAACGTGCGCGGCATGTTGTATACCGATTCTATCGAAGCAAAGAATTGTTCTCTACTCCCTGTTGGGTACCTGCCAGCAATTGATAAATGAAAGAAGACGGAAGACGTTAAGTGAATATGAACTGGCGCCTCTCAGAGTCTCAAGCATCACCAGGCGGTTGCAAGAATTCCGTAACTAAATAATAACCCAACCTAACCATGGACCAGCTTCTCGATCGAGGCGATCATCAACAGCCGAGTCGTCTCCAAAGCTCAGGCATACCTTCCCCAGGTCGAGGTAGATCCTCCTCGGATTTTTCAACCCGTGGCGCCGCGGTTATTACGCGATTAGTCGCGAATCTCCCAACGAAGCGTATCAGCGGAGGATCCAATCTGATCGGGATCGCTGAGCAACTCGAGGGGAAAGGGAACGGCTCGAGGGGGAAGGCCGAAGGTATTGCCAAACGTTTACGAGGAGGCTACTTTGCATCCTGGAGGTCGATAACGCGTTGATCCCGACCTGCGCGAGTATTTTCTCTGCACCGCATCGTCCAAGTGCACAGCAAAGTCACATGGCGCATGGTCGCGATACATGGATTGCCTGTCGCTGGCGGTCGAATGGGCGTGGCCAGCCGTGCTACGGCCGTTTCGCCAATCGATACCCGTCTGCCCCCACCCTAGTCGCCGTGTGATCGGTGCACAGCGCAACCAGGAATTCGACGGGGTTCCCCTCTCGCGTTCCACGGTTCCCGCGGACATGTTCTTGCTGGGAACAGCGCTCTCGACCGCGAAAAAGCTCTTGCTAATTGAGTATTTGGGTAGCTGCGTTTGTTTATCCGCTAATTGCGCGTTCTACGAGAGCGACGAACGGGGGCTGCTTTGCTCCTTGCTCCGGGGAATCTGATCGAGTGCGGCTGGATGGTCTCGCGGAATAGTCTGTGAGAGAGGATTTTGCTGAAGCTTTGGGTATTATGAGCAAGGACCATTGCGAATGATGTTGGACTGTGTGGAGTTTGTTAGGGCTGAAGGGATTGCCTATGCAGGGGATTTCTACTTGCTTGCGGTAGCATGCCATTGAAGTCCTGATTTAATTCTCATTTATATAGTGGCGAGGAGGAGAGGAGGTTATGAAATGTAGGTATTATTCCTCCTCATGCAGGATTTGATCTGTACCACTGTGGAGGTACCACTGTCGGTAGCATGTTTATAGGTTACAAAGAGCGCCTTGAAGGATGACACTTTCTTTTGACTACTTATATCTCCGAAATAGCTAAGCATCTGCGCCTAATAGTTGGGGCATACCAGTGAAGATATACCTATGCTCTTATCTTGCCAAACCAGATCATAATTGGAGGGAACACATCGGAAGTTTTCCTTATCAGAGGTTAATGACGCCACCTCTAGCATTTTAGGAGCAGCGATAACAGAAACTTTCGTTACTACCCCTTTGTAGGTACTTCAGTGGTTGCATTTCCCCGAAAGAATTTCATTTAATATACCATGGTCCTATACCACGCATACTTAGATCACGATAGTTGTTTAGTTTAGTATAGATACCAAAGAGAAAAGAATATTGGTACTTAAGTCTGTCCGAGAATATTCTACTTAGGATCAAAGTAATCCAGAGAATATTTATCGCAATAGACCTATCGCTAATAATAGAAAATTCCCCTTCGATCTTGAATTGAACTCCTGCTATAGCAGTAAGTAGATTCAGACGCCAAGCAACGACCGTCTGTGCGTAATCGCTACTGAGAGTAAGTGGATTCTGAAGTTCAAGAGCGAACGTGCTCGTAGAAAGCCGCGTGGAACGTGTTCGTTATCAAGGCGCTTACCATGAGGGTCGGGAGCAGCTCCCCGTTGTTCGGCCGACGGTGGCGACGGGCGTCGCGACGCGGCACGCACTCACCAGCACGCAACGGTCCAACTGATCCACGATAATACCGGGCAAATCACGTGACCAAGGCTACTCGGCAGGCCAGCAGGAGGATCTTTGGAACTCGCCCAGCACACCACTGACGCAGCACGTCTCATGAAGAACGTCGCAAGCCACGGGATGTCCGAATAAGCTACCTCCTTGCTCCACGAGAGGATTCAACCCCTGAATCTTTATCGCGCGGAGGAACGATTGCCTCGCGTTGCCGTAGCCTCCGTTGGCCGGCGGAAGCCCGAGAAGAAGGCCCCCGGCTGGCTGTCGGAAAGGGCGACGGTGCCGTGACTAGAAACCGAAAATACCGGCGAAATACTGGCTAACGCGATGGAAGGAACCGTACGCTCGTCGTTCGGCGCGCTATACGGCTTTGCCTTTGCTATACTATAAGGTAGTAAGTGAGCGAGAGACCAAGCGGGACCCCTACCGGCGCAGCCGTACATCTTAGTATTATGGGCAACTCACATTGGAAGATACGCCATCAAGCATAGCCCTAGCGAGAACGCGAGAGCGAGCGAGCCAAGCCGAGCGATTGTAAAAGTTTTAGGGACACTTTGCGAACGCGCCCTCCCCTCTCGCCCTCCCCCACGCGCCGTAGCCCCAGTGGCTCCGGCCACTCTCCTCTCTCTCTCTCTCTCTCTCTCTCTTTCTCTCCTCTCCTCTCGAGGCTGCGAGCAGCCGCGCCCCGGTTCTCTCACCCCGCCGACCCGAGCCGATCACAAACGTACGGACGCTGCCACGCTGCCGAGGGACAAAGAGAACCTCGGGGAGAACGACAACGAGGAGAGAGACGGAGCTAGAGCTGCCCCCTCGAAATCCCCCGCCCCCCGATTCTCCCTCCCGAGCGGCTGCTGCCTCGGCCACCGCCGCAGGAAGATGGCGAGGCGAGAGCGAGAGACAGCATCCGAGGAAATGATGCTCTCTCCTCTCTCGCCGCTCTCATCGGCAACGGACCCGCATAGCTTGACCAACGATCGTCGAGATAGCTGTGTGTATGTCAGCCGTTTAGAGGTCTCCTTGAAGAGACTTGGGCGTCCGGCGTCGTTCCTTGGTAAGATAGAAAGATGGGGTAGCCTGTGGTCGCTTTCGCGGGGTTCTACGATCGAGGAAGATGGACGGGCGAAAGGGTGCCCACGAAGGGGTTCGCACCGAAGAGAGGGGTGCTCTCGTGTTGGTTAGCGTCGCGTCGACATGGGCGCGGCGCTCGATCGCGAGAGGAGAGTCACCGGCTGGAATGGCAAAGGGGAGTGGAGAGAGATATCTTTGGGAGAGGAAGCGAGACGGGGATTGTAAGGGCTGATGAAGTGTGGGAAACGAGAGAGAAGGTGGCTGAAGAATGCCTCTCTGTTCAGTGGTAGCGGCAGAGGAGGGTGCGAAGAACGCGATGGCGGGGGAATGGAGACAAAGGGGAAATGTTTTCTTGCTGGGGACGTTTCTTGTCACTGTGCAGTGGCGCCCTCAGCTGCTTCCTTCGAAACATGTGTAACGCGTGCACGTTTTTTCAAAAGTGTCTGGCGTGAACTTCTCTGGTCGCTGTTCAACGTAGTAGAACGGTTGGTTCTAGGGTTTGATCAATTGGTCCTGGTCTTTTGAGGTGGAAATAGTTGGTCCTAGATTTGATTTCGATGTAGGCAGGAGGGTAACGAAATCACTCGAAGGATTAGGTTTGGAAATACATTTTGACTGGGTTCCTTCTACAGCTACTGCAAAATATCAGTCTCAGCAAAGGAAAGTAACCAAAGTACCAGAATTTTCTGAGGAAGACACTGTATCTACCCTATGTCGCATAAAGTCAGGCGGATCTCCAGCGTGAATGTGTTTAAAGTGACTCAGAAATTGCAAATATGGTCAGTTTATCCGCCTATCCATGCTCTGATAAGTTTCCACGCTCTGTGAACCTCAATGGCACTGGATGAATCAGTAAGCAATGGGAAATTAGTTTTCACACAGAACCTGCGCGCAGATGAGAATGCGAGTTGACAAATGTTGAAACATGAACGCAACTTTTTTCTACATCCAGTGGCGGACTAGGTCTAAAAATATTTAGAGTAAGGCTATTATTTAAAATTGAAATAGAACGTAAATTTTAGTTGCATACATACAGTAATAATATTGGAACCTTTATTATATTTTCAAGCTACTAAACAGTCATTAATATTTTTAACATATTGTCTGATGTTTAAGGGAGCCCTCAGGGCCCACTTGCCTTTTAATCAATCCGCCACTGTGTACAATCAGTGATGAGCAACACGCGGGGTGTATTTGGCCTTGCAGACACTGCGACCCGCAATTGTTTCAATTCTAAATCTATATCAGAAATAACGAATTCATCCCATAAATTAAAATTCTTTGATTAAGTAGTAAGTAGATATATTCAAGCATTTAATATTGCGGCCCGCGTAAATTATTAAGTAGGCTTCCACTTTTGGCCCATTACTGCCCAAATTACGTCACATACCCAGTACAAAAACGTACCTATGCCTATTTGGCGTGCTCTATATGCTCGTGTATTAAAAAAGAATTCAACACAATATCTTCCAATGTGACAGTACCTATTCTCGAAATTTCTACCATGTCTTTTTATAATCTTCCCCCGCTAAATTAGAAATATCGTCCTATTTCCACCCGCATAATGGCGTGATAAGGGAAAAAGAAATAACCTGGTAGGTAAAATTAGTTGAAAAATTCCCAAGATCCGCGAGGCGTGTCCTTCGGCGTTTCCCGTGGAATAAAGTTTGTCAACGGCGCATGACCCACTACGATTCCTGGAAAGAAATTAATGTACCGCGACTACACAGGCATTGTCTGGATCGATCGCATCGGTTGGTTTCTCTGAACCACGTAATTCCCAGTAATGGTGCTCTCCCATGGAAAAACGGACGAAAGAAACGCTATTCTCCCGTTCCGTCCATTCTCTCCTTTCTCCTTCTCCCACCCCTTCAACCTTCTCTTTTTACGAACGTCTTATGTCGCCACGTAAATTTGTCTTCGAGTCTTCTCCTGAATGGAAACGAGACACCGTTTAATGCGACTCGCGTACGTTTACTGCCTTCGTCGGTCCAATTAAAATCGCGCACCTCTGCGTCCACCGCGTCCTCTGGCACTTATTAATGTCGCCGAGGAACGCTTTAATCATCCCGCGCCGTCGTGGCATTCGTTATCCAGCAACGCCGCTACAGAAATTAAAACCGATTCGGAATAATGAAGTTACGAGTGGGTAGGTAGATAGGTACTCTCCGTTAAGTGCACCCCGCTTCTCTAAATCCACGGTCTGGGTGTGGCGAAGTAGCCTGTCGAAATTCCACGAAATCGAAGCATCCAATTTTCGCGGATGAACATGTCGGACCAGTATTGCTGGATGCGATTGAAGACCTTAAGGTAGCAAGCGTAACGCGGAACAGCAAGAGAGGAACTTTGCGTTGGTAACTGGGTACAGGCCGTGGTTAAAGGCTGGTAAAGATGTGTCTCTAAGTACGCTCTTGGTTTCTATGGGTGTGAAGGAGAAGAATATGATCCTCTTCCAATACTTCATTTTATTTCTAAAACTCGGCAAACTTGGTAAAGGAGTTTCGCTAGAAAACTGTTCATAATCAATCTTTTGCTTCCTCCACTATTTGCTTGAGGCTCTATTCCTAATAAGATGATTTATTTCCACTCCCCTGTTCCTCGAAATGATGTCTCGTCTCCATATTCCCCACGCCTCACCCTTCTACTACAGCTTCCTACAACGCGAACCAAGGGAAAACAATTAGATATAGATCTAAGAGTTATAGAGCTATAGTAGGAAGCTCAAGGGACTCAGAATCCGTCCTTGCTTCCAGGCAAAGCAAGGGAAAACAATTAGATATAGATCTAAGAGTTATAGTAGGAAGCTCAAGGGACTCAGAACCCATCCGTCCTCACACTATATCTACCTACACCCCCACTCGCAAACCCGCAAAGTTATCAAGAAGCAGCCATCAGAGTTAGGCTCCCCAACTTCGAATCATGGAAACGCTAACGTTACTCGGCTAGTCGGTAGCCAGGGACCTTTTCGAATTAAAACGTGAGGAAGCCCGAAGCGCACGCACACTGTCGTCCACAGCGAACACATGTCGCGGGTGTTTGTCCGTATTAATCCCAATTAAGGCGCGGGTACTAGAAGCGCGCGCTTAATCCGGTGCGCGCGAGAGAGGGACAAACTGCGATATAATAAAATCCGAAAATGACGGCACCGACCGTCTGCCGGCGTTATTATCCGGTCGCTGGCGAGAGCGCATCGTCCGCGAGGGCGACGCGGGGCCGAGGGGCGAGTATCCTACACGAGGGGCATAAAATAGCCGGTTAAATGTGCCGAAGGAATACGAAAAAGTCTAATATGAGGAACCCTACAGCAGCTCGGCCCCAACGACCGTACGAGTTTATGCCGCGGGGCCTGCGGCGTCCGACCAATCGGAGCGTAGGATTTTGCGGGACGAGTAAATAAATTGAACGCGCGCCCCGCGACCGGCTTCCCGGAACCGGTGAGACATCTCGCGGGCCTCAGAACCGCTCGGGGGCCTGCCCTCGAAATCGGACGAGGACGCCACTTCGCCGCTAATGGACCCACCGACGCTGGCTTCCCTCGTTCCGTCCCACCGCGTCGCGAATGATCCCTTCTGCCGATCGCGTCTACTGTTTCTTATACCCGAGACTCTTCATCGCCAATTCAAAGAGATCGCAGGAGGACGCCACGCTGGCCATTACAGGGAAAACTGAGCAGTCGCGATCTCGAGCCTTCTGGTTCAAGCCATTCGATCCCGTGTTGGTGGATCTGTTGCACGGCGGGGAAAGAGGGGAGAGAAAGAGAGGGAGAGAAAGCGATGTGCCAGGAGACGGCAGGCAACATGGAGACCGTGACAGCGACGATTTCGCTCGGGCAACGGAGCCCAATGGACAGCGAAGCTCTCGTCCCACCCCATAATGCCCCATATACTCGGCAATTTATGCGCCAAACCGTATTAAATACCTCGCTGCCCCCCACCACGCGATCTTTGAGCCGCAGAGACAGCCAGCCACGACGGCTGCTATATATTAAGGGGAATATTTTAAACGCGGTACATCTACATTGTAAATGCGGCTGTTTTGTGCGATCCTTTTCTAAGAATAGAGCCGCAACCGACGGCTCCAACACTTCCAACAGCCACTGTACCTACAGCACACGCTTCTGCCTCTTTGTTGCGCCCACTCTGCTCGCCCCCTTAATCCTGCTCACGGGCTCCCCCTGTTTTATTTCCGATTTCGAGCCTTCTTCGAATTTCTCTCTGCCAGTCAGTGCTAAACTTAAGTTTCAACTGATCTAAGAAGCTCGAAGAATGTCGAGGCATACAGGCTTGTCCAGAAGCCGTGATCGATTCAGGTTCCCAGAATCGGCACCGAGCAAAAATACGCTCCGAACTCGCAGCGACTGGCTCACCTGAAGGTGCCTTGACGCCGATCTTCTGTGCTGTACATAGCGGCGCAACGCGATGCTCTCCTATTTTTAGACGGTCCAACAGACCGTGGAGCTACTGTTAAAAACGCTGTCGCGAACATGGTGGAGGCTCGGTACTCTCGATACGGGCAATTCATTGGGCGCCGGGCACGACGGAACATGAGAAGGAGGAAATGCCCCGCAAAGAGGCCTGCTCAAGAATGAATTATTTACGAGACGACCGAGCCGAAGTTCCGAGATAACGAGCTCGATTGTAAGCGCTTCCGAGTCCGTTTCCCTCGCCCAACGCGTGACAAAAATTATGCTTGAGTTGCGCGAGCATGCGTTTCAAGGCAGGCATTAAAAAAATCGCTTTAAAGCCTTCGAATTGAAGAAATTAGTAATAGATAATTAAGTAATTGTCGCGGGGCAAATTTTTATAAACTTTTCTCTTCGTATCGTCGTGTTTCGCCAAAATGCGCGACGGGCTTATTAAGGACAAGAAATAATTAAAATTAGGGGTGGTTTAATATTCGAATATTTTACAAGTATTCGAATGCTACGAATAAACTTCGGATATGTAAGTATTCGAATATTATTAGTCGAATACTATTCGAATACATCAGTATGACGTGGAGTGAGTCAAAATTAGCTTACCAGATTTCACCCTGACAAACGATCCTAAAGAACTTGATTTATAATTCACACCATACTATTCGAATACTTGGATATTCGAATAGTGTTCGAATACTTGGATATTCGAATAGTGTTTGAATACTTGGATATTCGAATTATATTCGAATTATATTCGCAAAATAATGGAGCAACTGAAGTATTCGAATATTTGAATACCGAAAAATTCGACAAATAGTCCCAACCCTACGAGGCACACGGTAACATCTTAATTATGCATTTTTGTTTTTATATATCGAAGAGTTCTCTGTACCTACTTTGGGAGGCAGAAAATGAAAGCATTCGTTTTGCTATTTGAATGCAATTGTGAGCAATTCTGCGTAAAATTGTCAGAGATGGTGATTCCCTATGACTCACAACATATCAAATCTTCTCCCCACAATGACACGTTTCTATAATATTTTAAAGTTAATTTCATTGACGCGAGATTTAATTTCTAAAAGAAGAATAGGGCTCCGCCATAATTTTTCAGCTGCTGGGCACAGAACCATCGCTGCAGGTTCGGAGGATCGTTCGCCGACGTCTCAATTCGGTACACAGGAAACCACCCCACTCCAGGAGCGAAAGGGGGTTGGCGACCCGGTCGAATTGTTCCTCTGACCCTCCGCGCGGTCCCAGACTCTCGTCCGCCTCCTAATGGAATTGCTCCGTTATACGCGAATGGGATTAGCTTAAACAAAAGCCGAACTTTCGCCCCCACACTTCTACTACTGGTCCCGGCCATTTCCGCCCTCCAACCCCCTATCGTGTACTTCGATCGGCCATTCGCTAAATTAACATCGGCCTCACGTTCGATAGTTTCTAGCGTGCTGAGTCCTCACCACTTTCCCTGCTGATCATCATCGGAATCCTCCGATTATTGCAATATTAAAAAAATGTCCCTTTCAGTATCACTTCAAGAGTTTCATATTTCTTTGAATGACCAGAATGTCCCCAATGCCAGAGTGCACTCCGCGTTGCAACGCACCACAGCATTTTTCTCTGATTTTCGAGTGGGCTACCCCCCGAGAGATCGGCTCGCCTAATATGAAATTCAATTCGTGGAAGGGAATAAAAGGAATAAAAGCCTGAGCGGTCATACGAACGGGTGGGCGTTCGTTTTCGCCGGGGATATCTGGTGCTGGCAAGTTGGCGTGGAATTGGTGGACCACGATGGGCGGGTTGGCTCTGCTGCCTCGAAGAACTGGCTCCTCCATTTCGGCCGGGAAGGACGTCTCGTCAACCTTTTATTAGCCCTGAGGCCGAACGCCCGGTCTCGACTCATTTTCCGCACAATGTTGCGGATCCCGTCGCGTCGGCGATTCGAAATTTTTATTTCACCCGAGTATCTCCTGGGGCGGGCGATCAACCTTTCCTTGGGCTCGACGTTAACGATTCCAGTTGGCAGGAATATCAGCCTTTATCGTCCACTGACCGATTCCACTCAGCTTGGAATTTTAGGAGCATTGTGGTAGACATTCTCTATAGAATTCCCTGGCGATTTTAACTGCAACGTCTCTACTCTGAAAATGGTCAGCTCGAAGGCAAGGTTGCCTTCTTATCGCCCAAGGAAACGCGCCATTTTGCATCTCGATAACCGCGAGGCGTCGCGCGCCGTTGCCTTCCCGCGCCTGGAAACAGGCGACAGCGGTGAAGCTCGGGCACCGTTGGCGGCGTTTTCCGCGAAAAATGTGACAAAAAATGTTATGTTCGACCTGTTTAAGTGTTTGTCGTTTCGAACAATAAGGCAAATAATTGACGGCGAGATAAGGGGCTTGAGTTGTCCTTCGCGTGTCAGGTGACGCAAGTGCAACGCCGTAGAAAAATTCTGTGAGAACAATGACGAATCACCTTTCGCGATTGCAATGCTCCTAACTTGGACATAGGGCACCTACGTGAATATTGCCGTAGAAACTTCAGTATTAGGATCTAATACTGCGTTTATACTTTGTAGGGGAAACCGGGGCAAGTTGAGACTAGGGCTGGGACTATTCGAATAATTTAATATTCGAATATTGATGTATTCGAATAGTATGGTGTGAAGTGGGTTAAAATTAGTTTACAAGATTTCACCCTGACAAATGAACCTAAAACTTGATTTATAATTCACACCATACTATTCGAATACTGAAATATTCGAATATTCGAATAGTATTCCAATACTGAAATATTCGAATATTCGAATAGTATTCCAATACTGAAATATTCGAATATTCGAATAGTATTCCAATACTGAAATATTCGAATATTCGAATAGTATTCGAATACTTGGATATTCGAATTATATTCTCCAAATAATTGAGCAACTGAAGTATTCGAATATTCGAACACCGAAAAGTTGTGCGAATACTCGACACTGTGCACCTATAGGGTAAATCCAGGAGACGCGGTTAGGTCGGAGAGTTGGTCGAGTCGTTATATTTCAGACTGTCTACGTAATAATGCGTTAAAGTGCAGACCAATTACTTCTCTAGAAGCCAAACAGTTGAATGCATAGCGTCATTTCGCTTCCTTCTGTGATTTTCTGGATTTATAGGCTTTAAAAGGTAAATTGAGGTTACATAACCTCTTTTGTCAAACAGCGGTGTAGAGAATCGTATTTAAAATATACTTCTAAGTTTATTTTCGTTTAATGTTTGGGATAATAAGATAGTAGAGATATTGAGGGACAATGTAGCCAAACTATTTGGGCATATTAACTCTTCGTCTCAAAGGTAACGAGAAGACTATCTCTCGTTGCAGAAAGGAGAGATAGTCGAGTTATGATTTTTTATTTTTATTATTATTTTTGTTTATTTAGTTTATTTATTCACTTTTATATTCATTTGGCTTGCTAATCGCCGGTAGGTAGTTCCCTTTTTCTTTGATCTGTTTTTTACTTCTTTAGCGTAAATTAAATATCAATGAATCTGTAGTTGTATTCACTCATAAATAATTTTGCTTTATCTTTTGTTAATTTTCCATGAATAATTATGTGAGTGGTCTCTGCCATCGACGAAAACCATTTCCCCCGGCACCTCGGGAGAGGTGGTCAGGTGTCATGACTTTAGTTTTCAACCCGATTTACAATAAATATTGTCTTAAAACAAATATCGACAGGTTTTCCTGAATCAGCATAAAATTCTGAACATATAGGTTTGTTCTAATAAAATAAGTAATTTCTATAAATATTAGTTTTAATAGCCATTTTATATTAGGTTGACCGCATCTCCCGGACTTAGCCTACTGAGTATTTTATTTATTTTGTATGTATTTTCTCAAGTTTTCACTTACGGTATATTAAAGAGGAAGGGTCAAAATATATTTTAGCATACTTGTTATGACGTAATTAGTTCAAACAGAAATGGCAAAATTTGAAGACTGAAAAATGTGCCAACTTGCCCCGGTCTCCTCTACCTATGCCATTTTCTTGGACGATTAGTCGTTATTGTCAATTTTCTATCTTATCTGTGATTTGCGACTCGTTTTCGACGATAATGGCGGTGCTTTGAGTTTTACAAGAGCGACAATTTACGTGACGGTGAATTCAGTTGAAGAAGCAAGCAAGGAATGCAATAATTTATTTTAGCGGGCATCCTTTGTATTTTACTTTAGACGGTGGGAGTAATTGTGGTTTTTTTATAAGAGCGTGCTGAATGAATTCTCAAAGTGCAGAACGCGAAAGAGGAGCGCGTTGCGCAAGAGCAGCGATGAGATTGCAGAAGAGTGACTCCGTCAGTCGACGTGGGAGCGGTAATCGTGAATTATTGTCCCACAAATTACCTACACCTACCCGGTCGATTCAGGTTATTAGACCTTCCGTTATTCCGATTCGATGTTCTTCTCCTTGGCGGAGTGCTCGTATGCTCCACATATGTACATCTACAAAGATTTATGCTTTCCAATTTCCGAATTTTGAATTGAGAAAAGAGACGTCGAGCTTATTTCTAAGGGACGCGAATGACATTCTCAACTGAGGCTTAATTTCGAAATTTAATATCACAAGTTTTACTACAAATACAATGTTATTTCCTTACCTTAGCTTAGGAGCACTGATGATTCTTCACCAGAACATTGAAGGAACTATCAGCCACCCTCCACTTTCACCTCTCACCTGATGCAATATTTGCAAGCATTAAATTAAAAATTCACAGACACATATCCACTCGACACAAGCTTACTATACTTAGGCATAACAATGTTATAACAATTAGCTCGACGCATTCGATAAAATAAAACTGTAGCACACCACACACTGTATTTACTATCAGATCAAATTTAATTTTAACGTTCATCTATTAAATGTATCGAAAATTGTATGACAAGACAAGGTTCGAAAATCGCGTCATCACCGAGCAACGCGTTTTGTAGAACTGAGGATGTAGGTGAAACCAAAAGCGGATTAGAAAGTTAGGGGGCAAAGTTTCCAAACTTTTTTTGCCCCGACGTCTGGGTTTTCAAGGGCTGAAGCGTTCCTGCAAGCAGCAATAATACCTACCAGCCGCCTGGCGGGCCCGCTCAATTTTTTTGATCGATAGAAAGTTGGTCAGTCGGCCCAGAAGGCAACGTGGCGTAGTTTCCTGGGAGAGCTTCTAATTCTGTGACCGTTTGCTTCTGCACATTTTGCTTCAATATGGTTGACCGGTGAAAATTCTCGAATCTACTATTTCCATGCACACATTGTTTTAAGGGGTTGTTCCGGTCTAGAACCCATAAAAATAGGTGATTTTTAGGAATTAATTAAAGGAAAACTACTATATATTATTTAATGGGATGTTTTGCATTGAATTAAGGATGTCTTAAACTATAGAAATAAATTGTCTGTTTTATAATTATTCATTACAGACGGCACTGGGGAGTCGTTAAAGACGAGGCGTCAAAAAATTCGTCCAAATCGGTGGAATCTGCAGCACCTAAACCATTGGTCCGAAATAAAAAACAATGCCACAAAAAACGATTTTTAGCCTGGAACCTCTCTTTAAGGAAGTATTCGCTCGAAAGTGTATGAAAAGTGGCCATTTTTTCTTAATTTTTTCCTTCAAAAATAAACGTTCTACATAGTTCTGGTTTTGTACATTTGTTTATACTAATATTTTACTAACACTTTCACGACGTTACATTAAAAAAAAGGACAATTATATAGGTATTTACTTGCCTTTATCGTCCCTACCAGAATTATACTTACACAAGTATCAGCAATATTTCTATGTTTTATGATACCTAGATCGAAAGAAAAAAATTTGGTCAAATGAAATTTTCTCTTTCAATGGGTCGAAATTCTTTTTCTACAGTGAATCATAAATTGGAACATAAATTCATGACTGATCATACATATGTAATTTATTAAGTCATTCATACTTTCTCTGTTTTATTTTGTAAAAAAAATCAATTTACGGAATATTCCGCTACGGAGATATCGGCTAGTCGCTGCCCGCGGATTATTCCGCGGTTGGTCATACAAAACAAATGGGCTAATGAATGACTGAGCTGGGACGATAAAGGGAAGTTTACTCAATAGAATAAAAGCATTTATTTTATTTCGGATGAATACAACGGACGCAATTATGGTCGCCGTGAAGGAGGAATTTTTTAAAGTGATCAATGCACCTCAACAGCTCTAACGTAGTAAATATTTGTCAATTTTAAATGTAACGACGTGAAAGTGTTAGTAAAATCTGAGTAAACAACTGTACCTATAAAACAACTATTGCCTTAAATAGGTATGTTGAACGTTTATTTTGGAAATAAAATATTCATAAAAATTGCCAATTTTTCACACACTTTCGAGCGAATACCCCCTTAATAGATCTATTGTGTGCATTCTCTTGGCATTGAATATCTTTCCCGTGAATTATACGACTGATTTTATTACGCATTTCCATTAGGACTTTAATTATTGTTACCTATATATTTTTCTTACCTGGAATTTGCCTCTTCAACTTGGTCCTCTCTTCGTTGAATCAAACGCAAGCTAAAAACCAATTCCCCAATTCATCTATGTAATCTCGGGAACTTCTATTTTAATAACGTCATTTAAGAGAAACCTGAGCTTTATTACATACATGTAATTAGATTACCAACAACCGCCATATTCCTTCTCAGTTTTCCTGCAGCGCGTCAAAGTTATCAGATCCTTTCTTTAATATACGACAATTACTAAATCGCCCTCTCAAAATGCAGCCGCTATTAAACTTGTAAAGTGGAATTACGTACGTGTACGCGAGGTACCTCGAGTTTCACGGAAAGCCGTTTATCTTTTCCCGTTACTTCCGCGATAAAGCGCTATACTTTATAACGAGGGAGAGCTCAGCTCCCTTACTCCGTGCCAGGCCACGAGGATCGCCTAAAGAGGATCTTGTGTGTCTTGTTATCTCTGCAATTACTTTGGCACTAATTAAACATGTTTTTATTATTGCACTTCAATACAGGATAAATCTTGTGTCTTTATTTACAAGTAGCGTATAATATCTACCTTACGACCGTAATTAATATCATACAAATACAACTAAAGACAGACAGAGGGTCGATTACGGGGGCGACGATCGTTAAGTAAAGCGCGAACCTTCAAAGTACGACGATGGCCACCGAACGAAACGATTTCCCAGAACGTCCCTTTCGACTTTTCCCTGTCGATCGAGCGCACGATCATCATGGCTAAAATAATACGAGCGTGGCTACGTACGCTTCTAAAATTAAATAAAATTCCGCGCGATAATTACATCGATTGCGATTTTTTTGCATCTAACTATATGTAAATACATTCTTACTGTTTCTAAAGAATGTCCCTTCGCTCTTAGTTGAGAATTGAATTAATTATGAGTTCTCTACTACGCGAAATTTAAAAATTATAATTGCACATGATAAAACAGGACACGTTGGTTCGACTTACCTCGTAGCGAAAGTTCGTTAACGTGTCAATCGATTAAGAATAGGACCACGAACTCGATCGAGACACTGTGAATTCCTTTCGTTTTAACATTATTTGAGCCATGAATTATCTTCAACGATTTCGCCCGGTTTGCGAAGCCAGGGGACTCTCAGAGGACTGTACAACAGAGGAGGAAGTTTGTGAGGGGTGAAAGGATGCAGACTAAACACGAGAAAGACAGTGGCGGATTTAATGGGTGTCCGATGAGCTTGGGCCCCTCAAGGCCCCATCCTCAAAGAAATTGTTTTTATCCAAACTATTTTTTTTTCTGTACTACTACACTTAGCCCGTTTTTAGTAAATCAGCTTCTCTCATTTTCCCCAAAAATGGGCCCCACAGAACAACTACCACCGGGGCCTTTTTCCTTAAATCCACCACTGCAGATAGACGAATTTCGTGACTTAAATAACAGTTACGGTGGATAATTGTTCCTGAGGGAGGACAATAGTCGCCGTGTTCAAGGTCCAGCATACTTTGATCGAGTAAATAACAATGTTGAGCATGAAACAATAATATAATTGTAAATCTCTTCACATTTCCTATCATTCACCAGGAGAAAATATAAACGTGACTTGATCACCTAGCCGTCACTGTACAAAAAAGGAAAATATACATAACGCAAGAACAATCGTTCGCTTCCATCGTTTCTAGTAACTCGAATATAAAAAAAAAATAATAATAAACATGCGTTCTCGCAGTGTATAACATTTTCGTTTCCTCTCTCACGCTCTCTCGCATGCTCTCTCATTCACTCACTCTCATTTACTCACTCGCTGTCTCTCTCTCTCTCTCTCTCGCTCTCCGCATCTCCGCGCTACTCCAAGAACTCAACGAAATCGTTTCGATCGGAACGCATCGTTAACGCCGAGGATCATATCATTCTTGAAACGTCTTGGGAGACACTCGGCTCGATCTCGAGGATGCTCGTCGAACGCTCTTTATAAAGCTCTCTCGCGAAACAAGGACAGTTTTAATGACGCTCTCGCGGCGGTTCCTAAACAAAATAATAACACATACGAAAACAATAACAGAGGAAACAGGGGAATTACTCTAGGAAAGAGTAAAGTCGAACGAAGAAACAGAGAGAAACGAAAGAGGGAAAGCTGATAACGCTTGTAGCCTGGAACGTGATTAGCAGAAGTCGTTGACAGATTATCCCGCGGTTGGTTTGCAGTGAATGGAAAAACGAATCCATGTTCCTCTGTTCTATAATATATTCGTCAAGATGTGTGTTCCGTGTACGTGTGTCTACCTGTATATGTGCGCGTGTGGATCCAATTCTTCGTCGCCGTTGCAATAATAATAATATCATGACCGTTATAGACTGATAGGTACATACAAAACAACACACAATAAAAACAATAACATAATATTAACGTGACGCTCACAATAATAATAATAATAATGTAATAATAATATTAATAATAATAATCGTAATAATCTTAATAATCGCATTGAACATCGTCAGCAGCAGGACAATTAGCAACTAATTACAATCGATTCACGGTGAACGTTCGGATAGTGCACTGACCACTATACACTCGCGAAAATCTCCCCTTTCCTTCTCGATCTCCCTATGCCGGTCAATTTCGCGCCTTAAATCTCTCTTCATTCTCCTACCTTCTCCCCCTATCACCTTCCCTCGCGCTGTATCCATATTTCATGGTCGTTACATAATTAACGTGTAGTTTATAGTAATCGTAGCAGAAACTATGTGTAATCGGTTATCCGGGACCCAAGCTGACGGCCGTGTGGACACTTGTCGCGCGTGTACACGTCTTTCTGGTCGCGCGATCCGCTTTACCTCCTTCAAAGGTTATCCTAATTATACAATACGTATTTCGCCTCGCTGCTCCCGCTTTTATTCATCTTTATCTATCGCGCTACACCGCTCTCTCTCTCTCTCCCACCCTTTCGCTCCCCCTCTCTTTCTCTCGCTCTCCCTCTCTTTCAGGCACACATACACACACACACACTCTCTCCCCGTTTCGACCACTGACGCGTCCACGAGCGCGCGCCCGCGCCTACGCTTTTCAGAAATTCCGATCCTCGGCCCTTCTTCCTCGTTCATCGATTTTCCTCCGGCGCAAAGTCCGTGCTCGTGTTTCCTTGTAGACGGGAGCGCGCTCGCGCGCGCGCTTACAGTAGGACACGCAGAAAATACGCGCTGTAATAATATAAGTATACGTAGGCATGCACACACTTGCCCAGCGACCCTTACAATTTAGATAATGTTGCACCTTACAGAATAGAGACCCACTGGGATATTTTATTTTCTGTTAACATCCGATTAAATTACCTACTTACTCGCTCACGTGACCGATTCAAAGGGGTTCGCCTTCCTTGCTCTCTCAGGCCGCGCTTAGGACTTCGAGATCGTCTCGTTTCGATTGATCGTGTTCTGCCTGTTCCTCAATATTATGTTCATCCTGGAGTTTGGAGAGTGGAACCTCGATGCGTAGCTAATTAAATATGTCTATGCCACTCTATGTGCATTTTTCTATTCGACGGTGCTGTCTTATAGTCGTTGGAACATTTCAAGGAATTCTTCTTAATTTTGGATTATTCGTTATTTAGATATTTGGATATTTTCGAGACTTAAGAAGTCCCTGGGTATTCTGAGTCTATAAACTTTGGAATATTGCCATTTACGTTCTTAGATCCAAGGATGAACATAATCTTGAGCAACCGGCTAGAAGAATTTCGATCCAAACTCAATGGTCACATTTTGATTTTTACATTTATGAGAGATGCGTGGAAGAATCCAAGGTATACTGTGTGTCTCTCAATTACTTCTGAGTGGTGACCTAAGTATTTACATCCAGTAGATCTCCTCCAAACATCTCTCAGTGTAGGGTGCTTTTTGGATTTTTATAACGACGGGAAGAAACATTAAATTTCGCGTTCAACAGTCCAATAATATTTCATAGGATTATAACAACTAAAATTCTTTCCCCAACTAATAACTACTTAAGTCGTTTCTTCCTCAACAAAAACGAAACTGGATCGTCGAACAGTTTACTATATCCATATTCCAATACCCATATTCTAATATATTTGCTGACGCAAAAGCTTGACTCCGATGTCTCTGATCGACGAAGATCCTAAGCCCAGCCTCAGAGCAGTGTTCTCGAGCACCCTCTAGTCCACTAAGTATGTCATTAAATCTAGATCGTTCATTTTTTTACATATAACGTAAGAATTATAGGTACTAAGTTTGCGATCCTTGGTAGGCGACGAATACGACACTTCTGGACACAATTAGACTAATTCACGATGCTTCGGATCAGGTCCACTGCAGGCGCCCTCGACGTACCATTTCACAGGCGACGCTATAGAAACTTACGTCGATCTGTTTGTTTTATTTTTTATTATGTCGCATTCGAAATTGGCTGCGTCGAAGTCCCTCCAGGGACCTAGCCCCGGCTTCTAACTTCGATCTCACGATTTCTTCGATCGCTGATATTTCTAGCGGACGAAACGTTTATCTACAAAGGTCCGAATACTCTCGATCGTACGGTATAAATATCTTCCGACGAATTCCCGTGAAACTGGATCTACTAATCTTTACGGCACAACAACGGTGCATTGGATCCCATGGAAGGATCGATTTCGCGACGAACTACAGGGGGAATTAGACTATACAACACTCGTCAGCAGCGCGAATACACTGATAACCATCGTGCGTCGAAAGAATGGAACGTCGATCGATTGTCACGATGGTACTTTCCGGGAATCACAGACAGTAGCGATCTCAACGTTTCACGTGGCAAGAAAGCAATCGATAATTAAATCTAATCTAATTGAAATCTAGAAACAACGCGCATTAAATGAGGCATTCGAGATTTTTCGTTTCTCCGATAACATCGCTCCTCGGACACCCCTTTGTACAGAGCCCACGCGTCGCGTTTATGAGCGGTCACGGCTCGAGGGGTGAATTCAGCACGCCGCAATCGTGGAAACAAGTTCGTATAAATATGAGATCTGTCTGACCCATGTGACATTCGATAAATATTACTAAAACTCGCGGTGCACTTTGAGCAATTTCTTTTAAAACAGAAGCATAGGTAGAAACTATAACAGGGTCAGATAGATCTCAAGTTTGTATGACTTTTTCTATCACTATGGTTTTCTGAATGCATCCTCGAAGCTATGCCAGCTAACAACTAAAAGCCCCATTAGAACTCGAACGATACGATCCCGAGAAGCTCGACAAGAATCCTCGAACCCGAGGAGTCTACGTCTGTTTTGTCGAAATTTTTACACACTTACCCCTAAGTAGTAAACGATCCTCCCTTCGGGTGATCCTCGACGGAGCAGTGTCGTAGCCACGGGACCCAACGGCGTCGCATCTCGAGCAGTTGCCGCGCAATTTCCACGATGTTCTCTCGACCCGTTCTCGATCGATCGCGAGCTGAACAGTGCAAGACAAAGCAAACGTACGATCGAGCGTCTCGGCCAACTGATTTGTACCCGGTGGGAATGTGGGCTCCGGGGTGTTGGATAGGGGTGGAGGTGTTCGTCCAGGCGAGAATGAAGAGAGAAGGCGCGTGACGCGGGGAAGGACAGACACTAAGTGACACTAATTTTCTTTACTATATATATATATATATGTATATATGTATAATATGTATAACTGGAGGAAGTACTACCGAATTACGAATTGGACAGATTGCTCGGTGCCGCGTATGACGATAAAATGCGCGCTACCCCGAAGAAGACCGACGACACCTGACACCGACACGCGGAGAAAGAGTCTGCTGGGCGTCCCGAGGACATCCGCTGTAACTCGCGCTCTTCTATACAACAGTGTTCCTTTCGTTGGGCGATAACCATGATGACGATGAAGGATGATGATGATTCGTAATAATAATATTAATAATAATAATAAAATAATAATAATATACTACTCGCGAAACGTTATCTCTCCTTACAAGTGGTAGGCAGTCTTTCAACAGCTGCTGAACAGAGTTCGATAGGTGTGCGGGTACGCGTCCGTCGCCGTCGACGACGACGAGAAGTTGCCGTTGCAAGGGCAAGAGCCGTCCGTGCGATTTCTCTGGGGCGTCGATGCCTGGATGGAGATTCAGGCGGCCAGGCCGTGCGGCGTTTGATGAAGAAGCGCCGGGTACTGCTGCGCCACGTGCGCCAATTGATGATGATGACCGTGTGCGTGAATGTGAGGATGAACGACGGCGGTGGGGGGTGTGACGGTGCTGGAGCCGGCGGCCGCGTGGGTCGGCAGAGGCGTTTGAGGCTGAGGAGCGTGAAGCGTATGGCTGTGGCCTGCGACCAGGCTCGCGTGGCCAGCACTTCCGGTCCCAGCCCCAGTCCCAGTCCCTGTACAGCCGTTCGCTGTGCCGTGGCTGTGAGGATGATGGCCAAAAACGACCCCAGAGAAGGCCACGGGTCACTGATGATGCTTCGCGGAACCGTTCGCGTGGTGCGCCTGCGCGACCACGTGGTGACTCGAGGGTGGCGCGTGACCGGCGCTCGGATGATGATGACTGCCGGTCGCCGTGTGGTGATTCGCGTTGTTGGCGCTGCTGTTATTGTTGTTGTTGTTCTGCTGCTGCGTCTGCCGCTGGCTGTTCTTCTTGTTCTTCATCCGCCGGTTCTGGAACCAGATCTTCACTTGCCGCTCGGTAAGGTTCAGGTTCCGCGCCAGCTCCCACCGCTTCTGCTTCGACACGTACGCGTTGAACAGGAACTCCTTCTCCAGCTCCAGCGTCTGGAACTTCGAGTAGGGCTTGCGTTTCTTCCTCACCGTCACCTGGCCGGTCCACTCCAAGGGGTTCGAACCACCGCAACCAACCCCCATTCCGGCCACGCCGACGCCCACGCCGACCCCCGCCAGGGAACCTGCGGGAAACAACGAAGATGGGGAGGAACCCCACATCACTTAACACAATTAGTTTGCCGGTAATAAACCATCTAGCTGCTAGGCTAGGAATAGGTGACGTTTTGTACGCTGCTTATTTAGGTAATTTTCTACACGCCGAGCTTACGCGTATCGAGCTTTCATCTCGGTTCTATTTTCAGGAGCGGGCAAAAGCAACGGCAAAAGGTTTATGAAAATTTCACGTCCATAGGTTTCGGTCGATTTAACGATACGCCGAGGTAAGCAACCGTAGCTAGCCCAACCAGATTTGTAACGAAAAAAGTCTCCGTATCCGTTCTCTCGGTTCTTGCCGCTTGCGGAATCATTAGGTCTGCACAGGCCGACAGAAACGAGAGCAAATAGGACGGTTCATTAGTCGACGTAGTGTCGCGTAACCAATACCGTTAGCCTTTTTTCCCAATGAAGGACTGTTGACATTTGCTACGTATCGTGGACCGCACGGGAAAGACGGATCGATGGCAGTGAAACAAAGCAATCTCGATTTATTGCCGAATGAATAGGCTTCGGTCAATTTTGGTCAAACATAACGATGCCCAAAAGACAGTTAAAAAATGGACATTACTGTGTGCGCTTGTACCGTTGCTCCATTCATCCCCCAATGCCATGAGATGTATTTTTTTTTTGATAGTCAGTACAAAACATATTTTAAAATTCTGGATTTAGGGCATTACTGTTCGGCGCCCAGTTACTGAAGGTCGATAACGGTCATAAAAATCATGCATAAGTCGATACGCGTAACACTCGGTTAATTGTTATGTAAATATATCAGTATCACTAGTAACGGCACATTAATATTTATGTAAACCTCGAAAGCTTATTAATCGGTTTTACACTTTCGACGAACGATCGTGACCCGAAGAGGAAACATTGCAAAGTCAATGTTTATAATTGACCTCAGATTTGCTATTAAAATTCAACGATGCCATCCGTAATGTGTTTAAAACATGCTTTTGTTTTTTCAATAATAACCTTACGAGCCCCACAAGGATGTTAAAGCCCAACGATTTCACAGGCAGTTCGTAAAGTCAATGTGTAGGTATAATTAACTTGAGACTTGTCATTCTAATACAAAAATGATATTAATAAGTAGCTTATAAGGGAAGATCCCGAACCCGAAAATTCAAAAAATTCTGAAACTTTGTGAATATGTGGGGGATTTCCCCCTGATTGCAATGCAATTTCTTTTGGTGCCCAAATTCACTCTAAGGGGGTGAAATTCACCCCCTTAGAGTAAGAGATAAAAAAAGTTTCAAGACAAAAGTTACTTCTTTTAATTAGATCTATCAAATCGTGAAAATGTTACCAATTGTTTAAACAATTAGAAAAAAGTTATAAACAAAAATATTAATAATATTTTCTAAAATAGTTTTTTTCACGTGAAATCTGAACTGGGTGTTTAAATAATTATGAAACAGCATAATCCATATTTTTTCCATACAATTTCAACTTTTGTTGTATTGCGGAACTGTGCTCCTCGACAATCGAAGAACTTTTGGATAACACTGTAACTACCTTAAGCTGCACGACGAGCAATGTCCTTCTAACATTTTTTTAGGAAACAATACATGACACGTAGTAAGAAAGTAAGATAATTTATATGTATTCCTATTTTTGTCTCCCATTGAAATGTTATCTCATGTCTATTGTTGTGTGCAGCATCGATAATGAAAATAACTTTTATCAGTAACGTATTACTATGTATTCGCTTACATATGCCATAGAAATGGGTATATTGTTGAGAAACCAAATAATTTTGAAAATCCAGTAGATTTCACATTTTTACAACAACAGTTCATGTGTGTGAAGTTAGCCCCGCATTTTATGAAAAATTAAAAAATCATTGTTGTACTAGTTTGTACTAATTTTTTACCGCGTTGTACCGTTAAGAATTTTCAAAAATTCAGAACCGTTTTCGAAAAAATTGAGAAAAACAATTTTTAAGGTGGCCCCTCCCCTTTCCCCTTTGAAAAACATAGCTTTTTCGATTGTACTGCATTGTACTAGTTGTACCGAGCATTGTACCCTTCAAAGAAAGGGTGTAACAACATTGGTTTGCAAGAAAAATAAACAACTGAAAACTGTCCAAAGTTACGTATTAATTCTTAAAAAATATTAGATGAACATTGCTCGTCGTGCAGCTTAAGGTAGTTCCGCAATACAACAAAAGTTGAAATTGTATGGAAAAAATATGGATTATAGTGTTTCATAATTATTTAAACACCCAGTTCAGATCTCACGTGAAAAAACCTATTTTAGAAAACATTATTAATATTTTTGTTTATAACTTTTTTCTAATTGTTTAAACAATTGATAAATTTTTCACGATTTGATAGATCTAACTAAAAGATGTAACTTTTATCTTGAAACTTTTTTTCTATCTCGTAGAGATTGCGTGTTACAAAATGAAATCGACAAATAGCCTAATCTTCAGGGGTTAATTTCACCCCCTTAGAGTGAATTTGGGCACCAAAAAAAAATTGCATTGTAATCAGGAGGAAATCCCCCACATATTTGAAAGTTTCAAAATTTTTTTAATTTTCGGCTTCCCTTGTTAGAAGCTATCCCTAAATCATCAGCAATTTCTCCCTTCCCTTTTAAAATCTTTTTAAAAAAGCATTTAAGCTATTTAGGTTCCCTCTGCAAGAAACAATCTCCCCACATGAAATCGCGTAGCGAAATCCCAAATTTTCCGATATTACTCGTTCCGAAGCTACAGCTACAAATGCACGTTACCTTCGCAAAGTTGCAAAATTCATAGGGGAGGATAGAAAAATCAGGCGGGCTCGAAGGCAGCTTTCCGAAAAAGTGTAGAATTTACGAGTGGCCGAGTTTCACGGCGAGACAGAAGTTTCCCCGAGACGAAAGGTCGTAAGGTCACGAGATCGCGAAATTCACACCCGAAGCGGCTCTCCCCAACGCTGAAACGCGCGCTCGAGCAGCCTACGCGCGCGCGTGTGTGTATGCGCGTTTACACGCACGGAGGGTTCGTATCCACGCCCGACCAGCCGATATGATATAATTGGACCGGTTGTACTAACCGCGCGGCTAACATTAGACACGGGAACGCGAAACTCAACTATGGTAGTACAAGTTCCTTTTCGTACACGATGATTCAACTTCGCGCATGACTTTTTGCATTTGCGACCTCGCAGCATAGTTCACGCCTAAAAGATTTTCTTTCAAGTTTCTTTATTTATATTTGAATTACTTTTAACCGTTACTTGTCCTAGCTCCGGCCCTATTATTTCTGTTTCGCGGTAGAATGTTGAGGTGCATTTGCATCGTTGCAAAGATACAAGCGATAAAACAGAAATAGCGAGAAAAGTTTACTTTCGTAGGTGCTTTAACCGTAGTATTCTTCCGTCTCGCGATAAAAGTCCGATAAAAGTATCCTCTCTTTTTTCGTTTCGGAGGATGGCGTAATGGTCAAACGCGGCGCGCGAAACCAAACGATTACGGCAACTCCCGACTGGTTCGTCTATCTTTAACCCGAGTATGGACAAGAGTGGCGGTGGAACCGTTACATACTCGGAGCTGCCTCAGCAACGTTGCTGGCGAGTGCAACCAAGTTGCGTCGGCTTTCCACCTGCCTGACTCCTTTCTCTGCCCATCCCGAACCCGTCCGTGTTATTTACGGGCATGCCCGGTTGCTCGAAACGCGTGTATACGCGCGTCCTCGCCAACAGACCAGGAGGTACTTCTTAGCGCTTCGATATCGATCGTTATTAAGGAATCCAAAAATAGAGGGCGCTTTATTTACAATTGAAATAACGTCGAAACAACGCGCCCGTCAAGACGCAGAATAAATTAACGTAACGCGATCGTAAAACCGTTTCGGCACTCTTTCTCCTCTTTTTTCGAGAAACTTCTCGGTCGTTATGCTCGGCCGTCGTCATTTTACGCATTTCGTTGGGACCCTTTTCATTAAAACTTTCGGACATATCTGATTAAAACGTCAGAGGATCGGTAGAGATATCATAAACGTCCTTGACTCTCTCGCTTATGGGGGTTACAGGGGCTGGTCCGAATTTCGCCTTTTCTTCCTCCCTTATTAGATCACGTAATATCCTTCCTCTGGCCTTCCGTCTGTCCACCAGTCTCTCTCCGTCTCCCTTTCGCATCCCTTCCCCCAGAAAAAGCTCCTTCCGTCCTCCGCTCGCGTCTATTCCGCGGCGTTCGTTCCTCTTGCTCGGTTCCGCGGGATATCGCGACGCGATTGCTTAAGCGACAGGAATTTATTGCCCACTAAAACGCTGGAATATGCAAATTATTTAACAAAGGTCAGGATTCTCACGAATGTCAGCGTGTACAGGGGACGTGTGCGCGCACGAAACTGCGGAATAAATGACGTATCGATTTGCGGCCGGCGTGTTGCGAACGCTGGAAACCAGTATAGAGTGTTCACGCTGTGGCGATATCGACGCAGTCGGGGCCTCGCTTCCCCCGATCATTCCTGCGAGGATAGCCAGCGAGTTATGCCTCGTTCTACCGTGTTACGTCCAGGTGGCAATTTTGTAGAACGGGAGTCCTTGGATGTCTCGAATAATGAGAATCAGTAAGACTAAATCCTACTGACACTGAAATCTGGGTGGATTTTTTTGCTAAGCAACAAAATAGATATTCGACCAATTTGGCTGAGAGAACTGCTACCGTTCAATGGGAACGTCTGTAAATTCACAGGAGCACCAATTAAAGGCTAGCCAGGACAGAATTGCAGACGGTAGCACGATAAATTCGAAAGTGGAACGTTGGGTGTCGTTTTGGAACCCGAAGTGGCCTTTAAATACTCAACCCGTAGCCGGTCTCTTTTTCACCGCAGCGTTTCTCGAACGAGAAAGATACTATCTCACCAAATGGAGGAATCCTGGCGGCGCGACACCACCTGCCGTTCACTGTGCATATAACTTTTTTTGAGAAACGTGCGCGGTGGCCCCCGTAGGTGTGATACGGGTCCAGGCAGCCGCTGGCGCGCGCTACGATACACCGGAGGGAACGAACAAAGATAATGGAGCTGCCATCTATTGGGCCACGGTTAAACTATACGCGGCGCTCGTATTCCGCTATTTTGTATGTATCGCGCACGCCTGCGCGTGCACCTCCCCTACCACACGCAAACGATTAACGTCCGGGGAACGAGAGGATCACGCGAACGATATCTCGTTTATCGGGGCCGAGCGTGCCCGTATGAGCAGTCGCCCACGTCTCGTATTTTCCTATTCTTTACGATTCCGACGAGGGTCGCGGTGTCGCTGCCTTTTTCCCTATTCAGACGGGGCCAATCGCCGACGAAAATCGCTGTTTCCCCGTTGCGTCACGCGCCGAGCCTGCGAGGGACGAACCTTCCGTCCGTTGCTTTGACTCTGTCGACGCGAAGGATCCCGTAGTAGAGTTTATACAGTGCTTGACAACGCGCGACGTCGAAAGAGTCAAGGGACGAAAGGTGAAAGAAACCATGGCTGGGCAGAGAGAGTATTACCTGCGCAATTTACTAAGTAGACCGTGCTAACTCGATCTGCGCACACGTTTCGAAACATGCGAAGGGCTAGAGCAGGAAAGTAGCAGACGGAAAGGCGGTCGGGCGACAACATGCGCAAGGAGGAAAGCGAGAACAGCCGTTAGCAGGAGAAGACTGAACGCCTGTGCGGGTCATGGAACGGGTCATGGAACGGATCAGCTGATCGGAGGCGCACGCCTCAGTTTACGAGTTACGGCCGCCAATAAACCCGCCGCCGTTCGTTGTTGCTCATGCGACGTTTCATGGGTTCCAGGGACCCCGAGAAAAGGACGACGAGTGGAGGGGGAGGACAACGGAGAATGACCAAATACTTGAATGAACGATGAGTCGAGGCTCCGTTTATGCGACGGGGCCGGTTTCGAAATTTCCACGATGCTTTTGCTACTTGCTTTCTCCCCGGTTTCGTTTAGAGACCCATTTGGAACGAATGTAGAGCACCGAATTTAGAGTGCTGTAGGAATTGTCTGGGCGATGCTACTCAAGGCTGTTCCCTTGAATTTACGCGATATGCGAAATTTTGTAATTGATTGCATTCATGGGAGGAAAAGAATTGGTCGGATTAGTGGATAGTGAGCATCGAACTTGAATTTTTTATAGTTAACTATGCAATTAACCCTTTAACGCCCAGTGTGACGTATACGTCACATAATTTTCAAACGTATAAAAAAATCGATAGTCGATAATGTTGGGTCCCAAAACGGTTCTGTTCTCTAAATGGCTCCGAGATGCAAGCCACTGATGGGTTTACCGCTGGTAAAGTTTGATTTATGAAAAAAAAATAGCTTTTTTAATCCGTACACGCCCAGTTTGACGTATAAGGGAGAGTGGGGTATACACGGACGCGGGGTAATCGCGAATGGGAAGTTACGGCGTTTTAATAAATAAAAACGTTCCCTCTCCAGTCGCTAATAGTTTAAGTCGTATCCAACGCCGGGCAGAAAGTAATAAATACAGAACGCTCATGCTATTCAAGATAAACACAATTTATTATTTTCATCATGTTTCAAGTAATATTTTGTCCACTTCAATTGCATGTAATACTGTTGAATTAATGATACAATTGTTTTTTTTTTAAATTGAAATAAAGCACTTTTTTGCCAACATTTTGTGGCCAAGGCATTGCTTGAATTATGATTCTAACCTCTGAAATAAATTCTTCTCTATTTTTTTATGTCGTCGGGCATTGACGAACAACTCTGATGGGATAATCTCGAACCTTCGAGATTAGCAACGTTAATCGATTTTGATGAAATTTTCTGCATGTATAAAATTTACTTAAATCTACAAAAGGGATTTTTGACTTTTCATTACAAGCTCAGAAAAAAAGTTTAAAAACGACCTTTACTATTTTTTTCGATATTCTGACCAATTGCAATTATTTCTAACGCACAAAAAGAGAAATTTGAAAAATACATTAGGTATAGGTTGTAGGAACTTTTTTTATGGGTTGACTGCAATATTTAGCACTCTGTTCGTGATTAGGGTTTTTCTTTTTCACTATAAAATTGATTTTTATCATAATTTTTCAAAAATTCGTCACAGTACTTTATAGATGAATAGTTTAACTATGTTTGTAAATAATAAACGAATTCATTTCTCATATAGTTTTCGTTTTGTTTACTTTTTTGCTTAGGTGTTCGTAATTACCCCCCTCTCCCTTACGTCATATCGAGAAAATCATACTTCGACTGGCTTTTTTGGGAAAACAACGATGAAGTGCACGTATTGGGACTATTTTTCAGTTAACTAATCGCAAGAAATCATTTTTTTCCGCCGAGAAAATTGTCTGGGTTTTAAAGGGTTAAGTTATCCAGCCCATCGACGAATTCTTTCGCCCATATGTTCATACATTACCACGAGGATGAAGTCCAGCTGGAAGGAAATAAATGGAGTTTAAGCAAGAGAGGACAGAGTTGATGCTTACCTGGAGGAGGGTACGGGCTGGAGGTGACAGGCTCGGGAGCCCCGTAATTCCTGAGGCCGCCGTATCCATCGTGAGGAAAGGCGCCTTCGGCAGCGACCATAGCGGCAGTGACTCTGCCTCGGTCGTCCGCCGCGGACGGCGTCAAGTATGGGACCCCTGGTTGCGAGTGAGGATGATGATGACCAGCCGTTTCGACCGGGTGGTGATGCCTGGCGGTGGTGTATGGCGCGTAATTACACCAGCTCTGGGAGAAGCTCTGATGGCAGGATGATACAGCTGGGTCTGCAGCCCCAGTGGCTGCCGACGAAGAACCACCGGTGGAGGAACTGGTAGTGACCACTCCAGCCGAGTTGTAGGACTTGTAGTCGGATGCAGAGCCAGCAGTAGCAGCGGATCCAGCGGTTGCTGGTGACCAGAAGCTGAGCGTGCCGGCTTTCCGGTTGTCCCTGGCAGAGCCAGAAGTGGAGGTGGGATCCGCCGCCAGATTGTAGTAGGTCGGGGGGTTGTTCCCCCCGTATGCTTGGTGATGGTTGAGGGAGTCAGCCGCGGCCGCGGCGGACGAGTAATGCGAGTCCTGGGGATGATGGGGACTGTAACTCCAGCCGGCTTGGGAGCCAGCGGAGGACGAGTGGGAATGACGAATGACGCCCGCTGGTCCAGCAGCGGGCGGTGCTGAGGACTCGACGCAGCCAACCTCCCCGTAGGAGGAAGCCGCCGGCGTGGCGGTCAGCCTTTTCGCGGGTATATGAAGAGGGCCTGGGGCGCTGTTGCTCGCCACTGAGGAGGCGCTCGGCGAGGTCGAACTGGCGCTGGCCGTTGGTGCTGGAGGCGCTGTCGTGGCCGACGAGGCCGGTGCAGCCGGTGAGGTCGGTGTTGTCGCTTGCTGATGGGATCCAGGCGTTGAGGTCGGTTGCTGTTGTTGTTGTTGGATCGATACGAGGCTGGAGGCTGTTGGTGGAACCGGTGGTGGGCTGTCCTCGTAGAGGGAACCGTTCATCATGGCCCACCAGGTCACCCCGGTGGAATTCCCCGCTCCGGTGGCTGTCCCCATCGGCGTGACGGAGCCAGGGTGGCCCACGCCGGAGCCGCACAGCGGCGCGGCGTGAACATTGTCGTACAGCGTCGCCGTCGAGCAAGCCACGTGATCGGCGATGGTGCAGATGGTGACGGGTGATTGACGGTGTTATAACGACGACCCACGGTACGGTGGCGATTGCGGCGTTGGGAAACGATGGCGAAGTTGCCGATTCCGTGGCCGATCGGGAGCGATCGGTAGGATTCGATCGGTTGCAAGCACAATAATAATAATAATAACACCGAGCGCGTCGATCGATTTTCACCAATCGATCGGAGACCAGAATTGCATCGTTTCGCACGGTCCAAGGACGAGAAACGGAAAGCGGCGAGGGAGAGGGAGAGGGAGAAGGACACGGAGAAGCGGCAATTTTTATCGTCGGTTTTACGAGGACACGTCGAGCGAAGGAGCACGACGCGAAGACGACGAGAACGGCGATGTTGACGGCGGCGCGAGGTAATTTCAAAAGAGGAGCGCGGGAATCATCGGGCCGCGAAGCGTGGTCGCGTTGCCCCGTGGAATCGCGGAATAAATAAAGAAAAGGCGCGCGGTGGGCAGAGGAGGCGCGCGAACGGTGGGGATAGGGTAGAGAGGGTGTGCAGCGGCGCGGCAGACAGGTGGAGGGGTAGGTAAGTACGGGTTGGAGGGAGACGACACACGGCGAGCGACAGAGATGGACCAAGGAGCAAGAGAGAAAGAGCGTAGGAGCGCGACAGCGACAGAGAGAGAGAGGAGGAGAAGGAGAAGAGCGTCAGGGACGGGGAAGGGGAGACGAGGACGCCCAGAGCCGTGATAAAATGCGTAACAAATCCGTCGAGAAAAGGTTCATGCACCAGCAACACCACCACCACCGCGACAACGTCCAAGACAACGACCGAGGTTGATCGAGGTTGATGGGCCACGTGCAGGGGACGTCGTCGACGAGTTTCAGCGGACGGGTGAATAGGCGATGATTTCCAATGGTCCAAGTGTAACGATCAAGTCCAACGATGATCAACGGCCAGCGAGGTTGGAACAAAGAAAAAGAAAACGACACAGCACGCCTTTAGTAAGAGTCGCTCGAACAGCGTACCCCGTTCACGGGACACGTAGCACCGAAAGGTTGTCCCTTTATCGTTAATATTTCGAGCGGATCGGTCTGGTTTCGCGCGTTCCGCAACGATCTCGCCAGAGACGATGGATGCTCGAAGCCGTCAACGGACGGAGCGCGGCTTGTACATGTCAACACGATCAGGACACTTGGCAATCGAGGTCCCCACGGGGAAACGATCGAACGCGTCGCGTCGTACGAACGGTACGACCACGTTCCTCTCACTGCTCCGCCGATCTTGCTACGGTCGTCCCGGTCCAGGCCATGCTCCAGCTGCATGTCGTCCCGTCTCCTTCCTCCACGGAAACCGTCACCCTGCTCATTACTCTCATCGAGGGCACACGCGACACACGTTTACTCGCGGGAGCGCGCACTTGCTCTCCACTCGTCACCCGTCTACCTCCACTCCTTTCCTCGCACTGTATCTCCTCGCCAGCAACTCTGTTACTCCGTTCAGCTCGTTTCCTTGCTTTCCGCTTGTCTCTGTCTATCCTCAATCGTGCCGACCAATCGGTCAGTGGATCAGTCGGATCGAGCGAATGGTCGGATCACTGCGATCAGGAGAAACGGACGGTTAGTGGTCGGACGTCCGTGGGTCTCCTCTGTTTTTTCTTTCAACCGCCGACCCCTCTAGTCCCCGAAAGTCAGGTAGCGAACCCTTGGACGAGGATCGTGGCGCGGCTCGATCAGGTCCCTCAGGTAGAGAGACCAGTCCACGGTGGCTATCGCGACGGGATGCACACACGCGCGATGTTTACACACACGAAAAGTCTCCCTTTCTTCTCTCTGGCCTCGCTGAGCCGAACTGAGCGTCAACTGAGAGCTCTGCCCGCGGCTCGGACGCGCAAACGGGCTGAACGCGACGCCAGCGCGATCTCTCGGATCGTTTGGCAACCAAACCCTGCACGGACACGTCTCTCTCTTCCCCCTTCCAACGCGATACTATCCTCCCGCGCCCCTCTGCCGCGCTTCGCGCTCTAATCTGCCTCTCTCCCTCCACGGCGTCGCGAGAACATGCAGCCGCGATCGCGCGGCCGGAATATACATAGGGTGCGTTCCGATTCACGCAGTGAGTGCAGAGATCGCAGCGCACTCGCTGCGCGCATTTATATCGTTCCGTTTCGTTACTGCGGTTCATGCGTTCTTGAAATTTGAAAATGATACTATGGAGAAAGAAACGTTGTTTACAATAACCTCGATACTATTAAATAATAGTGATAATCAAATCAGCAGCTGTGATTCGTCTGATGAAAGCGAAAATGAAGATGATATTAACTTGCCATTTAGAATCGGAATTAATATACATATCATATTAATTGTAAACGAAACACTTCGGACGGATTATGTTTGCCTAAAAATTGACAGATTATGGAGAACGTGTCATTCCGGGATATTTGAGAACAATATTCGAAGAATATTTTCAGTAAATAATAAGTATGTAATTATTCACTTGTATTACAAAAGAAACATCAGATGTAAAAATGGGGGTTCATCCACAAATGTTATTAGTGAACAGGTCATTAGCCCCTATAATCTACGAGGTTACAAATTAAATAACGTTAGTAGTTTATTAGATACTTGGGTATTCCAAATTACTAACAGTATTCCAAATATACTGCACTTCCTCTACTTTTCATTAAATTGTATCAGCTGAATTTCTCTATTGGAAAGATTGTGTTGGAAATACAGAAATTCAAATAATCAAAGATTGTAGAAACAAACGCGCATGCGCGCGCGCAGGAAGTGCTTCTCCTCTGAATTTCTGCGTTTGCTGCACGCTCGCTGCATCAGAAGTGGCATCGTATTGGTGGAAAGTGAGAAAAATTGTAGAGAATCGTACCAATTTCATGCACTCACTGCGTGAATCGGAACGCACCCATAGTGCGGAGCAGAGTGGGAGAGAGAAGGAGAGAGTCGCGAAGCCTGAATATCGCGACGCTACACGCGTGTCTTTTTCTTTCGAACTTCCAAACACTCTGGACTTCGGAGCGACGAAAGAACCGAGCAACGAAAGGGAAACGGGTCTGACCCGGATTGTCGGCCAATGGATGAATAGCAGGTGCTTCTTCCCTCGTTCGGCTCCCTGTAGCCCCCGTTTTCAATCTGTTTTCTTCCTTTCGACCGCCGCAATAATCGAGTGGGCTTTCGCGCCACCATGCTCCGCGGGCTCCTTCCTCTTTCATCCCCTTAAGCGCGCAACCCATCCACTGCGAAATTTATCGGCGCGCGCCTCGACCACTAATTACCCGCACAACCCGGTGCATTATTTTTTCCTCATTACCTATATATATCAGCGTACATATTTGTGCCAGCATGACTTCGCAACTGCACGTTTAATCCGCCCTCTTAATCGGGATCAATTCCAGACTCGTCCAGATTTAAAATCCGTCTCCTACAGTTACTGTACGGAAATCAAAGAATCATTCTACTTTCTGCGAAACCTATCAGTGTACATTTTATGCGTTTGATGCAGTCCCTTGAACACCCAACGAAACTGTCCGTTTGTTCCATCCACTTGATTCGTTGCTCCGCTAGTACTTCGCCAAAGGATTGTACAACTCCCGGCAATAAGTTTTCGACCAAACGCAATGGTACAAAGTCAACGAAAAACACCACAATTTTTTGTACGTAAAACAATGCGGTATAAATATAACACTCATGGTAACTTTAAATTGGTCTCATATGAAGTAAATACCTTAATTGCTTCGCGAAGTTTATTTTTGTTTCCAGGGTTTTTTATACAAATTAACTGTTTCCATGCTGCCCATAAATTCTCTATTGGGCTTAAATCAGGACTATTTGTTGGCCACTTTATTGTTTTAATTCTATTAATCTTCAAATACTCTTGTACTTTTTCGCTGCGGTGGCAACTCGCATTGTCTTGTTGAAAATGAAAAAAAATCATTTGAATTCAGGAACCAATTTTCTATACTTGGTATTAGGAAATCTTCTAAAACCTGCGTATATATTTCGTAATTGACAGTTACATATACTATACACAATAGTTTTCCTATTCCTTGGGCTGTCATGCAGCTCCACACCATGTAAAACTCGAGATACCTATATCTTTTTAAAATTTAAACAATCTTCATTGAATTTTTCGCTGGTTTTAGTGTACTTCATATTAGACCAATTTAAAGTTACCATGAGTGTTATATTCATACCGCATTGTTTTACACACACACACAATTGTGGTGTTTTTCGTTGACTTCGTACCATTGCGTTTGGTCGAAAACTTATTGCCAGGGGTTGTATAGGAAACAGTCGACGATTACTTTTCCCCGTCGCGTCGATGCAGTTCCATTGACGGATGGGCAGTCCTGAACTTGGAACGGCGCGAACAAACGACCCAGTGGCGGGGCATGCTCCGCTATTCTTCACGCGTGACGTAACCCGCGAAAGGAGGAAAGGATGATACGTCTCGTGGCCGTCGCGCGATCTCGCCGCGTTGCGTGGATCCTCGCACACGCGCGTGCAGACGCGTGCGTGCGCGCACGGCAATACGTCATGGCAATATTGCAGTCTAAATCTCGGTACTTTTATGGGGCAGTAAAGTAAAACGGTCTGACAACAACCACGGTGGCACATACGCCTTGCTTCTATCTGTCCACGAGGCTCACGCGCCACGAGATCGAGCCACGCGCGCCACCTCGCGCGCGTTAATCGCCACGAGCGACTTACGAATCGGCCCAACAACTTCTGGGTCCGTTCAACTGCTATCTACCATCCAGCGAGTTCCATTTTAAGTGTGCTCGATCCCAGACACAGACTAGACGATGCAACTTTTTTTAAAATTCTTCTGAATGGAGTGAACTTGAAGCGGGCAATAAACGAGGGGAACGAGAGATCACTGAACTTGAGATCGATACGTAAACGGAGCTTAACTGTTCGTTATGTAATCGATCCATTAACGGGTTTATTATTGGCGCAATAGCAGGGCGGGCAAGGCACTCGCCGGGGACCTATAAATTTCTCGCCTGAATTCCATTGCTCACTCTGTGCACACGACTTCGTGGTGCCGTTTCCTAAACGCGCAGGATCGACCGCCGTAACTCGGGCCGAGCGATCGACGTTGAATATCGAGAAGGGAGCGGCTCGTGCCGCCGAAGAGAACTTTTATCGCCCGTGGTGCCTTCACCGCTCCGCGAGAACGTATAACGCTTAGAAGTTTATGAGAAAATTCCAGGCGCAAATTGGCCTGGATCAACGATTCAATACAGAATATGCTAAATTGATGCTTCCTCGTGAATTGCAAAGCAGATTGCTTTACGCGAGAAAATTCGATTCTTAGATCTCTCGGCCCTGTAGTAAAGGACCACAGTGGCTTCTTGATGACGATTAGGTTTGGTGAGTGATCGACGCGTGTATTTAGCAGGAATACACCAGCCACGCTCGAATACGAGTGCGATAAATCGCGGGGGAGGCGCGAGCCACCTGACGTTTGTTGTACAGGCGACACGATCATGAATGGACTTTATAGCAACCCGCCCATTTATAGGCAGTATGCGCGGTTTAGTGGCTATGGGTTTTAGTACGAAGCAGTTGTATACAATCCTCTGTTTACGGCAAGTACGTACCTATCTAGAAAACGGTACGTTTATCGTCGAGTTTTTAGCCGGAGGTTTCGAGCTTGGTCGAGGCTCGCGAATTAATTCTTCGGGACGAGTTCAGACGTCCTGGTCTTGGGAAGCTGACATGATTATTTGCGGGCTGTAAGTTGTGCTTCTTTGGACAGTGGTTTCTTCAGTATTGTTCTGGTTGGATATTACAGAGAATTTCCTTCTTCAAATTTTCGTGCTTCTCTGTTAATCGTATCTCTTATTTGAAGTCGATTTATCTTTTTGCGTTTGATGGTAACGTAGTTGTACTTGTGAATGTTATATCACAGTTAATTGTATGATCGATTGCCAAGTATCACTGAGAGCGAACACCTTCCACTCGCGAAATATTAACGATCACGACCGAACAAACTCCTCGAGTTTCTTTAGAAACTGAGTATATATATATAGAAATTCGTGTTCGTGCAACTCACCTTGTATACCGGCCAGTGTTCCCGGCTGGAACACGCGGGAAAGCCTGTAAAACATTTAGAATTATAAAATCTCGGCAATATTCCTCAACACGTTCATACAAGTGCAGAATCATTGGATAAAAAACTGAAGGGTAAGGGGAAAACCGGTGTTTCGGCAGAATCATCTCTCTCTCTCTCTCTCCCTCTCTCTCTTTCACATCAGTCTCAAGACAACCAGAACATTCTCGAACAGCTGATCGAATGAGGAAGATGACTGCAAGTTTTTCCCACCCGTGACGCCACCGGTACACATTCACATTTATACATTCCACAAATGAAAAATTCACGCGCAAACAATTCACACATACGCAATCAAGCACATCCACAGTACTTGCGCTAGTGGCGCCATCTGCGCCGAGCTTTGGGTCATCTTCCCCATTCTTATTTACTTTTCGCGACATCATATTTACATACTCTTCCACACAACACCTCACATACACTCATAAACACACTCACGCTCTCGTGACCGACCCGAGTGCTCGATTATACAGAGCAGTAGTATCTCGACAACATTCGCCGAAATCGTTACGCATCCATTGTATCGCCTCAATTATCAATCTCAACTAAACCGAACTTTTCTCAACATTTTTGAATTCTCTCTATATAAAATGTCCATGTTTGGTGATTTTGCGATTTATAGCATATTTTCATGGTTGCAGTGGGGAGCATAGAACTGTCTAATCACAGATAACGTTAAAGATTTGGTATAGGTACTGGTTAAAAACAGGAAATGTCTCTTCCGCACTGGAACAAAATACGGAATGTCCCCACTCTTTGCCTAAGCATAAGCTTCTATAATCAAGGTAAAGCCAGAAATTATTTGAGAAGAAAATTTAATTCATTGAACTTTGTTTCTTTACTGCTGGTCTAAAGTGTTGTGACATTCCCTGTTTTTCTGCTTACCCTTCAACAATAAGTGACAGAAATGCTGCATTAATAGTTACCTGCTGCACAGCTCGAACGGGTGAAACGTCTTCTCCACGGCGCCGTACACTTTGAGGCCTTTTATTTACAGGTTTACGAAGAAAAACATCAGCCTGTAACAGAAGAAAAGGCCTGAAATTAGAGAAGCCTTGTCCTATATTTCATACCGCATCGTCTCGTCATCATGATTTTATGTAGGCTTTTGTCGTTTATATCGCACCAGGTATAAAGTTCCGTATCGTGTCCCATTAATGGACTGCCAGCCCATAATAGATGCTTTCAAAAACTTTGCACCATAAATATAGTATATTCACACATGGAGATCGCTTTGGGCCGAGGGAAATCGTCTCTTCGAACTTTCCACATGGAAATCTTAGCGAGCCAAAATATTCTTAGGGAAACGGTGGATTTTTCGATCTCCATTTCTGTTTCAAAGCAGAAAACTCGATCGTGGGAGTGTCTATGAATTTCGATTTGCCACGGGGGGTGTAAATATCGAAGCCGAGGCTGAAGGTGAGAAATATGGAAATACTGTCTGGAGGTGTCTACGGAGTCAAGTCTCTGGGGGTGAGTTTACGGCGGAGCGGTGAGCGCCAGTGGTAGGGGAAGAAGACATGTCAATCCAGCGTTTGAAGCGCGGAGGTAGAGAGGAGTGGTGACTTAGAGGACTATAACGATCTCGAGAAACTATATGTTTCGAAGACCTCGAAGAAGTAAGAAATTTAACCCTTTGACAGTTTATCTTGTGCGAGGCACAGATAAAAGAAGAAAACAGAAAAAATAAAAGAAAAAGGTACTTGTAAAACATGCTTTTTTACACTGTTTATCATAAAGTGAAATATTTTACAACACAAAAAGAATATACACTTTTCAAAGTAGAATTTGAAATTTTATTAGACTATCAAAGGGTTAATGCTTCCTCTGTTGAGCAACTTTTGATCTGCCAAATAATCTGCCAATTTCTGTTACCAACCCAACACACCCAACAACGACAATATTTAATCATCAAATTCTTTCATCAAACCCCAATCTCAAGAATTGCAGTAAACACAATCTCACCCCCTCCATCTCCAAACGTATCGCCCAAGAGCATCGTCACGAGAGTTGGTAACAAAGCACCGTGCAACAAGCCCTCGTTCCAAAAGTCCGGCATTTTACCCCCTCAGGTCATCGATACACAAATCCTGCCCATTTGCGCTACACAGAGGGCGAACAAGTTTCTTTTCGTGAAAGGGAGCAGAGGGAAAGATAGGGAGAGGGAGAGGAATGGTGAAGCTTGGCGAAATGTGGGCAGGACGTGACACGGGGGATATTGCCGTGGAGGAGCAGGGCCAAAGTAAAAGCCGAAGAGAGGGGTGGCTCGCGCGGAAAAGCACGTTGGCCAGCATCGGTGTGTATACAGAAGAGATTGGTCGAGGGCGCGCAACAGCCGGACACGAGAAAGCTCTTGCTTCCCTGCCATTTCTTTCGTCAGCGAGGGGTGGCTCCGTTGTGCCGTTTCTATGAAACGCTTCGCGGAAGCCGCCCATTTATCATTTATGCCAGCCAGCCCCATCGTGAGCGTGCATCTCGCCGTGTAATCGAATTAAAAGTCGCCAGGCTTCTCCACGATTACGCGCCGATCTCGTCACTAACGCGATCGCCAAGCGGACGATGGGTTTATGTAAATTTTGGGATACACTGTGTGGAAGACTTGGGGGATGTTACCGAGGGTGCTTGATCTCTGAATCAGGTCACTTTGCTGGTAGTTTGTCATTTCTGTAGTATCTACAGGAACTTGTTTTTGAGAGTTGTATATTTATTTATTGATTGCAGTGTGATTGAGGGTACTTATGTAGGGTGGTTCATTTAGGTAGTGCAGATTGAAAGAAAGTATTTTTCAATAGGAATTTGTGTATGGTTGTTTGATCGCGACAGTTAAAAATTATCAAGCAGTCGGTAAAAATATACGATGCTTAACCTTGACCCGTGGATTACGGTGGAATTTATTACCCTCCAAGTGAGTTTAACGCGCGTTTTCGATAACACCCTGTGCCACTGTAATGGGTCGATATTTATCGCCTCGTTATCCCCATAGGGGTGGTTTATGTGAAGGAGACGGATTTTTCAGTAAATACCGAGTGTTACCTACATAGCTTCCTAACCGATTGCAAGTGCTTGATGTGGAATTCTAAACTCCTGCCGATTTACCCAATTTAGTTTTTTTTCTAATTAATATATCAAGAATGAGTACCTTGCTTCAATCCGTCCTCTTAATTTCAATACAACGAATGTATTCCGTCCAAGTTAGGCACTTATTTCCCATCAAGCCAGAAAAATTAATTCAACGAGAACTTTCAACCCTGCCCCATCATCGTCACGCGACGACAGGAGTGTAGAGCTCCACCCAAAGAAAGAGATTCGACCTGGCGGGAATAATTAAAAAAATCCAATCCCTTAGGAGCTAGCCTTAATTCATGCCGGGCCGCAGTACTAAACCTCACCAGAGAGGGTTGCATTCATTGCGTGGACACCCCTTTCGGGAGATTACGAAACTCGATTCGCAGAAAAACTTTCTATAGGTATAATTAAACTGCATCCTCTTGAGGAGCATTATATGAAAGCTCTAAGCACAGGAAAGCTTTCCCTCCAAAAGAATATTTATTTAAAAACTTCAAAATTGACTAAGAAATAGAAAAACCCCATTTCCCAAGCTCTTGAGAAAAGGATCCAACGAATCCTTCAGTATTCAAATCATTTCTATCTCCATCTCTCGGTCGACTACACAGCTCTCTAACCCCTTTCCGCGTCCCCAATTCAACGTCCTCGACACATCGTGCACACAACCCGTTGCAAAGTTTCTTTCAGACCGCGCTGTTCTTCGTGTCACTCCAGGGATTTCGAGCCACGGTTCCTCGGAGACGATCTATAAAAATCAACCCTTCCTCGGGGTTGCGCGGCTTGGAACGTACGAATGCTGATCAATCCCGGGTAAGGGAAATTGATAGATATCCCGGAGAAGAGCAGTGGTCAGAAGGGTTCGTTGCGAAGTTGTCCCCGCGCTGGTAAAGCGGATCGAGGGTGTGGAAGGGAGGAGGAGGGTCGCCGAGGCCCATAACCGTGTGACGCGACGCGTGCCGTTTTCAGCGGGGCGTCGAGACGCCTTCCGCGTGGAGCGCCGCCAGCACCGGGACGCCCTCTCGCATCCACGGGCAGACGGTATGGCTGAGCGACCAATCGGAGGGGCCGTTTCCTTTCGGCGGCTCCAACATGGCAGTGGCGTGCGCTCTGCGAGCCAGGCCAGACTCCAAACTCTGCGTTTGGCTCTCCTGGCAATTCACAATCTCCTTGCACTCCGCCACGCTAACCCAACTCGTCTCTTCACAAGTTCCACAGTTCCTTTCTCGTCTCGAGCGCAGGGAAATGGGATTGAGTTATTTACAAGTTGCCGAGAGATTCCATGGCCACGGTATTTCAAACAGCTATCGACTTCTCGAGATAAGAGACCGAGGGGTTGTTCGTAGTCTCGCACGGGGCTTTGCGAGATAAGTTATTTGATACATTTCAAATCATTTGGGGGTGTAATAAATATGTACAGTGACCCATAAGATAGCCTAAATAGTCTCTAACTTTGAATATCATAAAATTTAATTGCTCCACCTATTTATATAGTCACACAGCATCCTGTACGATTCTTTCCCCAAATCAATTCTCCAAGCTGTCGATATAAAAGTAAGAAAATGCGTTCCCTTAGAGTACAATCAGAACCGTAAATTCCAAGCCTCCCCTCGTTCAACTCGCGCTCTCTCCCGGAAGCCTTTCTGAAGGAAACGTCCCCGAACGTGCGAAAGGCGGACCTCGGAGTCCGGCGAACCCCCTAATGCAGCAATTCCGAGTCCAGTCGCGCTTTTCCTCTTCTTTTTTCGTTAGCTCGATACGCGTCCGTTCGATAGTTTGTATTCCGTCTCCGACCCGTCGATTCTACACGAACACAGGCTCCCTTGCTCATATCCACGCGCACCCACACGCGCGATATGGACCTGCAGATGGAACAAAGTATAAGCGTGGGATATTCCATTTGGCCAGGGACGCGGTGAAAGTGGGTGGCAGCCTATCCAGGCGAGCGGGTCGGGCGGAGGGGTGCGGGCTGAGGCTTAAGAGGGTTCGAAGAGCGAAGAAGTGGTGGTGAGGTTCGACGTGAGTATATGGCGAGCCGGTATTGAGTCAAGGATGGCTAGACCGTTTCGTGTTCCTGGGGTTGCGTCGTCATGGGAACCGTCCTCATCAGCCAAAGTCTCCCAAGATCTTTCTCTTCCCTCTTCTCGCCACCTCCTCCTCCACCCGTCCATTTCCCTTGCAGCTTGTTTTTGCGACACTGCTTTGCATACCATCACCGCGGGCTCGAGATAAGGTCCTTCGAGCCGAGAACCAGGCCCAGACCTTACGAACGCAAGAAACTCTGATAACGACGATGGAAAGGTTGCCCGTCGATTTCATGTTTCCTGTTTTTGTTTTCTACGGAGATTTGGTTTTGTTGCGGGGTTCGGGAATGGTGAGTTTTAACTTCAACCTGCAGGGTTGCTGAGTTAGGGTTTGAACCTGATCCCTTTGGTTATCTGGTCTTGACTCTTTTTTCGGGGATCTTTCAGTCCCTCATGCTATTTATCTAAGCTGAGGAACTTGACTCTGTTAATTCTAGAATTCTGGCTTGGTGCAATGTTGAAAGGCGGGAACAAAAGGTCTCCTATTTTCTTGAGAGATATCTGCATTGAGGGATCAGGGGCGTGTGGTGCTATAGATAGTTATATCGCAAGCAGGTCTCGTGATATAGCCAGATGCCAAGGTTTCAGCCCCACCTCTACCTCTCGAAGCTTCCTCCATCCTTTCGTCCGAATTTATCGGTAAATTCCTTTCTATCTCGGCCAGCTTTACTTGAACCTCGACCATGGGTCGAATAAAAGCTTATCCCGCGAGCGAAGAATCTTTTTGGGTCGATCGACTTAGCGATAGTCCCGAAGGAAGTCGTCGTGGCGATATTCGTGGGTTTTTTTTCTGAAGTTTCAACCAATGAATATTTTCTAAAATTCCATTCTCGCTTCCCGTTACTTTTCGAGCACACACACGTAGATACGAGTATATTTTCCTTCAGGTGGAAGCTGGGGGTTGACTCGAGAGGGGGTCGCACGTGTGTCTCTTCCCTGCAACGCTCTATAAATAATTCAACTAAAATAATATGATCTCCTCGCGCTCGCGGCCTTTCCTTAGCATTCAACCCTGGCTTTCACCACCGTGGCACGTAAACACTATGGCCGCAGAGGATGCATGGAAGCTGGTCGCGTGAACCCCCTCTCTTTCTTAGAAGCTTAATTCAAACTGCTTTTCGTTTGTAATTTGAAATGGCGTTCACTGTGACTGTTCTTTAATTTCAGCAAAAATTTTGTTTCACATACTACATGGGAACCTGTCCAGTGAATGGACACTTAAGTGGCAAAATCAATGAATGACCAAAGAAAAAAAAGCAACAAAACTTACCTTGAACTTAATGAAGAGCTTAAAAAAATTTTAGTTCAGTAAAGATGTACTATGTAAATTTTAACGTGAACAGAACATGACAGGTGTTCATTTTTCGTATATGAGCAGCGTTCATTCACTGGACAGACTAAACTATCTATATTAAATTGAGAGACGGCAGAAAAATTAAATAAAATCATTCATTTCAATTGAACTAGGACTGGGACTATTTGTCGAATTTTTCAGTATTCGAATTTTCGAATACTTCAGTTGCTCAATTATTTGACGAATATAATTCGAATATACAAGTGTTAGAATACTATTCGAATATGTAAGTATTTGAATACTGATGTATTCGAATAGTATGGTGTGAATTATAAATCAAGTTCTTTAGGTTCATTTGTCTGGAAGAAATTTTGTACGCTAATTTTGACCCACTTCACACCATACTATTCGAATACTCAAATATTCGAAGTTTATTCGTAGCATTCGAATACTTATAAAATATTCGAATATTATATTATTCGAATAGTCTCAGCCCTAAATTGAACAAGGCTACCGTAATCATTCTAGAATTTCCAAATGAAACATGTGCCTTCAGAATAACGTCTTCACCTTTCTTATATCTCTTGAATACGAGCTTCGCTACCTTCGACATTCTGTTAGCATTCCACGTTCCTTTTCCAAGATTGATAATCCGTCACAATGCCGTAGTGACTCTGACACGGTTAGGTTCCTCGATAGTCCCTCGATAGAGTCAACGAAAATGGAAAATACAATTTTTTACGATCATGTTACACGTAAGTACCACCTACATGAGCTTCATACACATCTATCCAAAGACAAGCATACAATCTCAAGTGCACGAATGCCAGATTCTTAAATTTCAACTTCAAGATACTACTTTCCATGCATGCAAAAACATGGCGCCAGAATAAAATTACAAGCCACGGATTTAGTGTCTGATAAAATTGACAAGGAATTTAAGATACCCCGATCGCCTGAAATTCTTCCTTCCCCGAAGATAACGCTTGCAGAGGTAGGCTCCGATGCAAAAAAGGGGGCGACAACCCTCGCCTCGGCCCCGAATGCCCTTTTCTTTTAGACTCCACCAACCGCGCGCAACTTTCACGAGCGAGGAATCCCCATTGATCCGAGCCACCCGTCATGACCCGAATTTTCGGTGAAATCTGCTGCGATCGGGTCCCGGCGATTTTTTCATACCAAGAGAAAGCTGGAACCCCCGGAGAGAAAACCGACCGCCACGTAGCCACCAGTTTCATTTAGTCCCCGTCACTCGAACGGTTTGCTCGATCGCAGTTTACCGTGTTCCTCGACGACACGTCCGTTCGTTAAACAGTGGCCAGTGTTCCTACACCCTCGACGTCTCTCCGACGATAAAAGCGTCGCGATAGGGGACTGCCCAGACGGTGGGATGGCGTCGACGTTTCCTCGCGTTCTCGTTTATGAATCGATCGTGCGGGAAGACTCGCTAGCCTGGAATACACTTCGAAATAGCACCATTTCAACGCTGTATTCCTGTTTATGGAAGAGTGTCCGACAGTTGCAGCCCCGCGTGCACATGAAGGAAACAGTGAATTACCCATGCTTGTTTGACAACGTAAAGTGAAAATTGCAACGGGACTGGCCCGACGTCGTTCGGCTCCCTGAAACCGGACACAATGTTCCGGTAACGCGTATGACGAAAGAGATCCATGACGAGTCGCCAAAGCACAGCTGCGAGAAATGCACACCTATAGGTACTAAGCATCGACGGGCCGCGCGCGACCATAAAATGATCGTAAAAACTTAATTTTACGAGAGGCATAATATATTTGCCACCACCAGCGCCGTCGCCGCCACCACCGGCAGCACCGCCGCCGCCCGACGACACACGATTAACCAGTTCCAGCCCGGAATTTCGTAAAGCGGATGTAAACGCCGACAACTCGCGACACGCGACCTCGCCTGCTCTTCGCTCAAAGGGATGAAAAAGACGATTCACCAGTGTTCCCTGGATCTCAAGGTCTCATCCCCCAAATCTGATAGCGTCGAATACCAAAGTCGATAGATCACGGGTCAGCGGACAGAGGAGCTAAAGAACCACGGGACGTGCGATAACAGTCCAGCTGGGCTGTCGTTTACCGCGCTGAAGTCTCAACAAAGAAGCTAATCCCAGATAGCTCGAACCCTTTGCTGCCCGAGGGGAGTTCTCTCGGGTGGACGAGGCTCGGCCTCCGAACATAATTTCCTTTACGACCAATTAGTAGATCCAGAAACACATATACGCCATTGGACGACGGAGAAGGGGGAGAAAGGAGATGGAGAGAGGTGGTATAATCTCTTAAAACGCGTTCCAGGCTGGGAGCCAGAGGATCGTCCTGGGTTTTCGGATTTTTGCCAGGGCGAATGCCGCGAGCCAGGAGGTGGAACGTCGAAAACGAACGAAATTGAGGTATATATAATCAGCCAGCTCCATGAGGTGGGTGGTCCCGACACGTGAGTCTCGTTTAAAATGACCGCCGCGTCATGAGAACGTGAAGAGGCTCCGTACCGACTCTACCATCTCTTTCCTTTTCTCCTTCCTCGATAATCGCGCACGTTGGACGTTGCGAATTCCCCCTATGTGGCTTTATCACTCTCTGGCCCCTCGAGCGCGCCTGCTCTATCAGTTTCTCTCCGGTCAACGCGTCGCAACCCACGAAATACTCAGAGCTGAACAGATGTTGCAGCTAGCTACTTTATAAACTGCTGCCAACTTTCCAGCGAGACGGGAACGTTGGTGCTGGAAGTTTGCGAGCCGGGAGCGGAATTTAGTTAGGGAAGTGAAGTTTGCATAAACCTTTGCGAAATACCTATCTACTTAAGAAACAGTTTATAGATTCTAGTAGAAGTTAGGAGATTTCAGTCCTGCCTTTTTGCTTTCAATACAGCTATGTCTCGTGCATACCTCTTGTTGCTAACCACAATTTCCTACTTAGATTGAAAGAATTATTGTAATCGTCGCCGGCTGGGAGTACGCGGTTTTACCGTCCACTTTATCGAAGCGATAAAGTTCATTATTTACAGCGTGTCGTATATTACGAGATTAAAAGAACGCAAGCCCGGCCCGTTCGCGGGCCGATTAATTCCCATTCGTCGAGAGAAGTTGAAAAGAATTTCCATAAAGATAAATTTCTACCCGCTGCAATGTTTCCAAAACGCCGACCCGCCCAGTCGGACCTCCTCGTTCGCAGGCTACTTTTTCCACGAACCAGCGTGAAACTGGGACGGCATCCCATTAACGGGCCGACAAAGTGGTCGATTCGGGGAGCAACAAAGTAGAAGATCGGTGATTGCGATTAATTGAGCCACGGGTTAATTAATTACGGAGACCTCCGTGTGTCTTGTATTATTTGAAGGTCGTTTCTTTAAGCTTACCAAATCTTATGCTCCTTTCTAATTATTATCAGCACTGAATATAGCAACTATTTACTTTAATCTCGCGCACCGATTGTTTCTATAAAATCTCTACATTCGCTCTAAAGGTCGTCGCGCATTTTCGGAGAAATTAATAATAATTGATTCATTGTCGCTGCGTTTCTCGCAACTTTTCCCTTCGTATCGTCTTGCTTCATTTCGCCAAAATGCGCGACGGCCTTAAAGGCTCTCACTACGTCTTGTCTCGTCTCATTTTATTCCTCCTATGCTTTTCTTATGCAGTGTGAGAATTTGGCTCACACTGCGTCTCGCTTTGTCTCGCCTCAGCGCGACTCCGATCGGCGGATTTCTCTTGAAAAATATTTTGAGGAAGAGAAGCGAGACGCAGTGTGAGTGGACTACACAGGGAGAGGTTCTCTGAACATCTGATCAAACATGTGAACCGCGGTAAGCTTAAAACTTCAGATAGGTCAAAACCGAGGCGAGTCTAAGTAGCATGTAGATACATAGGTACATGTGTGTGAGAAAAGAAGTTGCGCCGAGGCGTAGTGAGAGCCTACCTTAACCCTTCGTGATCACACGGGGTGTATTGTACCCCAAGAGCAATTTCCGATTTGAAATGTCGCACCTTTACGTCTTCCAAAGGGGATTTATCGCGAAAAAATAATAAAAAAAATGTTTAAAAAATCGGTTTTTCCCACAACCATGGAAAATTGCTCATTTTCAACTACAAATTTTATCATATCAAAATTTATATTTCTAGAAAAAGACTATTAGACCATGACTGTATAAGTATTACGAATGTACAATTATCACTAAAAAGTTAAAAGATTCAAAAATACGAAAATGGTAACTCAAAAAATGACGCTGGGGTACAGTGAACCCCGTGTGACCAATGTGTGATTATAAGAAGGTGTGACCACGAAGGGTTAAAGGCGAAATTATACTTTTCACTTTACATGTGCATCCCGAATGATTCATCCGCAATGAAAAGTATAAAAAGTTCTTTCATCTGCATTTCATTCAAAGTGACCAGTGAACAAAGTTAACAAAGTACTTAGCATCAGTTTCTACTTTTGATGAATTCACATTTACTATGGATGAATCATCCACGATGCACATCCAAAGTGAAATGTCTAAATTCGCCTTATGCTTCTTCCCCAGCAACCTTCCTCCACTTGGTCTCCTAGCGATCGAGCTTCATCGAACGCATGGACTATACAGCGGTGGTTTGACACTTGACAGGAATTTTCCGGAAATTGGAAATCGCGTGTCGCGACCTGCTGCTTCGTCCAAGACGCCTAAACGGCCGATTATAGGTGCGAGAGTAGTCGACGCTACCGGCAATTACTTTAACGACGCATATTAATCGGCACAATAAAGCCCGTTACGAGGGTATAATTACAATATTGAATTACGGTCGACGTTTATTCTTGTCACGCGATATTAACGGCGCCGTTGCCCACGCAACCCGTTGTCGTTTATGCGTTCATTCACAACGACGGGCCGTGGATTAGCAAAAGTCAAGTGCGAAACTTGTCTTCCTCCCGCGGCCCCTTCTTCTCTCGGCTCTTACCATTCCCTTTCTCCCACGGGCTTTATTACTGCCGGATTCATCGGCCGTACTGATGTCTCTATTTCAATGTCCGCAGAACTTGACAAACTGGTACCGCTTCGCGGAACGACTTCCCGATTTCTTCTGGCGCGTTTAATGGCGGCGCGCAGCCAGTGAGTGGCCCTCGGACCCGAGTCGAGGTATCCAGCAGCCAGTTAATCGATTTCGACCAACCAGCCGTTCGTCCCTGTTCTTCCCTGATTGCTCCACGATGCAGACTTCAAACTTTAGCCTCCTCGAAATCTTCGCGAGGTATTACTCTATTTAAGGATAACAGAGTTGTTCTACGGTGACATTTCGTTGGTAGTAGATAATTAATTCTGCTTACCTAGTGAATGCTTTATTACGTGAACCAGTGGCGCACCTAGATGGAGGCAAGAGGCCCTGGCAACCCCCAAAAAGGGGCTTTGTAAAAATAAAAAAACTATATAGATTTATTTTTTAAATAAATTTTTATAATCACCTAATGAACTCTATTGAATTGGGATTAAAAGTATTTCTATCTCTTCACCTCGGCTCCGCCAAGATTAAATCCTGTGATTTTCAGCTATTCGAAACTCTGTCAGCTCAGAAGAAGCAGAAGTGTGGGGCAATTTCTTCATGGACGACGGAGGTCGAGTGTTCCCTCAGCGTGTGAGGCACAGGAAGAATCAGCTTCAGCGGGAAACGAGGTGGAAAGGATGGGAGATCTTCTAACCTTTCCAGTGAATTCGCAATGAGCCCACCAGCCAGCAGTTCGCGTGACGGCGAACGTGTGAAGGGCGTCTCGGAAAGGGTACGCCAGGAAGAGCGCGGCCCGCGCAGGTACAGCGGAAAGATGCACTTTTGCCAAAGGACATTAGCCCGGTCGTCGGTCGAGCGTCTTGCACAGAAGCCCGCTTAAACATTTTATGAGGTGGTCGGCGTAATTTGATGGCCCATAAAAACGCCTAGTCTAGTTTTTCCCGGGGCATCGTGATCCGTCGTCGGCGCGAGCCACGCGCCTCCTGTCCCTGGCTCCTTCGACGTCGCTCCTCCGTCGCGCTCGGATTTATTCCTCTTTAACCTCCATTAAACCGGTAGATGCGTGGCCCAGATTAGCGGAGCCTCGTTTCCATTCAAACGCTCCGAGGATCATCGCCTTGCCCCGCGTTCATCCTTAGAATCCTCTTCATTTACGACGACGCATGTTGAGAATTTTACTCTTCAGAAACATTTTACTCTAAACCTTCTCTAATACTTCTATTTTAATCAGATCGTCCATTTCTCGTCACCAAGTGAAAACCTCTCGGTGTGAGAAACTATGAAGGGTTTTCCTTCCGCGAGCAGAAAGTTTCTGCGTCTCAGAGACCGTGGGTGTACTATAAACGAACGCGAAGCTTCCAGGGCCAATAGAACGAGGCGGCCAGCGCGATGAGAGCTAGCTCGGGCCAGGAGCAGGAAACGGGAAACGTGGTGGAAATTGAAAATGGGATGGAGGACGAGACACGGGGAGGGACAGATGACGACCCGGATATAGGAATGGAGCTGCAAGCCTCCGGAAATTACGACAGCCGCTTTCGTGTTCTATGGTTTCGTTGTACCTTCGTGAACGTCAGTTGCAAGCGACAGACCCGCTGTGAGCGCCATCTGCGACGGGAAAAATCGACCGGAGTATGTGCATGGTTAGAGAAATTTTCTATATAATACTCCTCGTTGTAAAAGGATTTCTTTTTGCCGCAGGGAGCTCTGCAGCTGTTAAAATCGGCGGTGTAAATTGCGCAGCGCTTCTGTGACGACGAAAGGAACGATCCGTCGCGAGCCCTTCAACTATTTACAATTTTCATTGCGGGAGCCAGCGAAATCTTTCATTCCCCGCTCATCTCCCAGAATGCAAATCGCAGGTGATTTCCAGCGAGCTTTGTCACGGGGACAAAGAAGAAGGAGAGCGCACCTCCGGGCAACCAATAAGTCGCGCACCCTGGGGCGGTTGGTACGTTACATATAGTAATCTAAGTTGTGTTTATGACTTGAATATATATGCATAGCAGTCCGGCGAATCCTGGTGGCGCGAGGAACTCATTACCCCGCGTCGGGGGTATTAGCATATTTAGAGGCAGTGCCTCCTCGTTCCCTACACTCCACCTCTTATCAACCCCCTACTCCGTCTGCACGGCTCATTCCCCACCCTCCTTCGTTCTCCGTCGCCCCCTTCCTCTCTGCATCCCCCTTTCCGCCGCTAACTCCGAGGCGAGCGCGGTGCATCCAATTTTGCGCTCCGGTGAAAAAGCGAAAATATATTTTCGCGTTTTATGCTCCGGGCACGCGGCTGGGCTTTAAACGTTGCTGGTATTTTTTAGGAAGACTGCTTTTTGAGGGAGAAGTTGCAGCGGTTGGTGACTTGGAAGAGGATTTTGGGAGCGAGGAGTGGAAGGATTATTCTATTTTTATATAGGTTCTTTTTCAAGTGGAAGAGCTTAAGAGGAATCCTATTTTGGGGGATGAATGTGTAGCAAAATTTGGGATATTTTTTTTTAAGAAAGTATTGATTTGAGTCACCTGAAATTTGGACCATGCTTTTATGCATCTTTGAAGAAGTCGCAGTTTTTTATTAGTATTTTTTAATAATAAATATAGGAGTTATGATCCACCAACATGCCGCGTAAATTTTGTCGGCCGTTGATGTACATGATATTAATTATCTTTCAGGTAATCGGAAACAGAAAGATGAAACGGCGTTTTATTTTATATGTAGCTTCAGTTTGATGAACCAGAATACTGATAAGTTATGTATTTCTTTTCTTTTCTTAAGAAAATTGGTGTAAAATTGGATAGCAAACATTAAAGGTCCAGACCTTTCGATTTGAAAATTCACCACCCTCTTCAATAATTTTTTTTATTTTATTCTGGTTTACCATTCTGAAGCTACATATGTATAAAACAAAACACCGTTTCATTTTTCTGTTTCCGATTATCTGAAAGATAAATATCATGCGCATCAGCGGTCGTCAATTTTAAATAAAAACATGGTCCAAACTACAGAAGCATGAAATCGCTAGTTTCTTAAAAAATATCCCCAATTTTTCTACGTTTTTAACCCTCCGAAAATACTATTCCCGCCTTAAGATGGTTGACAATCCATATCTACACACGTTGCAATGGTGAGTTTCACCTTTATAAATGCTTAGACTTCTCAAAAGTACATCTACCGCGATTAATTCCTCTTGAATTGCAATTTAGCTGGCGGTATTCCTGGTGCAAAGAAAAGGCACTGGACGGTACTCGTGCGAGGAGCCAGTCACGCGGATGAAATGTGTATCAGCGACGGTATGCGGAATAAAATGCGAGACAACGACGATGGAGCCACCGTGGAGCGACGGGCCCGGCTAAGTAATTAAGGAAGCTCATCCTCAGAGACAATTTAGCTTAATGAGAGTCAGCCAGTTCCACCCCAGCTATCCTGCAGAGTCCTGGATCTCGCCCCGCGCCTTCTACCTCGACCATTCGCTTTTCCCTCTGCCTCCCCTTTCCACCGTTCGACCATCTTGGAAGTAAAATGTCTACTTTCCAGACGTCCGCCCCCTTTCCCCCTTTTTTCGCCAGTATCTCACCTTACGATCCAGGCGAAGAATTTAGATAAGATTTTATACGAGCGTGCGAGCTGCCTCGATTACACCCCCTCTTCTGGCTCGCTTACTGGCGTGCTTATTTCGAAACAAGCTGTAGATAGGCGCTATTTAGGATTCGTAGAATACTGGAAATTCTACCTGAACACATTTAACTCGACTAAATTGTTTTTATAGAAGTTAAGACGTAATACGTGCCTTTTAAGCAAACAAAATTGTACTCAAATTTACATTTTCTTATCCACGATGTCGTGTCTTGAAGAAAATAAGCATTAAACTATTCCTTCACTGCTTTGGGGTAGTCCTTAAATTACGTAAGGTTTTTTGGGGGGAGGGGGAGGAAATTTCTTACGTTTTCTTAGAAGGGGGTAAGGGGAGTCAGGTAGCGTTTTACGTAATATTTTTTAGAACCAATTTTGGGGTTTATATAAATCTTTAAAAGAATTTTAATAAGTGAAAAAATGCTAAAGAAGGGGGGGGGTTGGAATATTAAATCTGAAATATTTTTATACTGGGAGAGGAAGGGGTAAGAAATCACCAAAATGATCTTTACGTAATTTAAGAATGGCCCCTTTTAATTTGAAATTTCAACGTTAGTAGGTAGCTACTGTGCCCCAGGGATTATTGTAGAGCAGACACTCTGCGTTCGAGTAACGAGACCATGTTATGCGCCCACGTATCACTACTACTGAAGAAACGTACTGTATCGCGCTGCGCGTTGGCGTAAGCAAAGCTTCGTGCAACGTAAAATGAAGAAAATCTTAAAATGGATGAGATTGAAGAGTTGGGTCCTGTTTTGCTCAGCAAAATGGAGGCATTTCATCGAGGTGATTTTAAATATAGTACACTGGACGGCGAACTAAGATCGTATTTTAGAATAATATTTATTGTTAAATTGCGAATACGTTCTTTCCGAGAGCGAAGTCTGGGAAAGGCTCCGAAGGATATCTTTTTTCTCTGCCCGGCGATAAACATTCGCGTTGAAATCCCAGAACGCTCGACGGCGAGCTTTTTATACGCGAGATTCGTTGCATCAGAGGGCCGTAGGAAAGTCTGCGTTTACATACCGGGAATTCGTGTTTGGATCGCTACATTTGCCGTTCAGCTGTACGCCTCGCGAAAGTTTACTCGATCGTAGTCGCTGCAGAGGGATCAGAGAATAGATCGCGCGGAGCCTGAATACAGAATCTCACCAAGAGGATCCAGCGTTCCAAGCGAGCAACCATTTAATCCAGATCACTTTTCAAATGTATTCCATTTTCAATTTAACACACGTCTTCAAATTTAGGTACCTAAATTTCTTTTTCTTGAATTTCGTTATTAGCTACCTAAAGGCAATTCAGAAGTGAGTCCTTTTGGTTAGAAAAACCACTTAATTGAGGTAATTTTCTGCATAAATGCTAAGTTCTGCACCATTTTTAAATGTGCTCGAATTTAATCGGGAATATTTCTTTCCCAGACACCGTCACAACGTCCAACGGATTACGTAAACGTAACGTCTCGCGTTACATAAACGAGTTTCAAGCGTCGAGATAACTTCTGCGCGACATCACGCCTGGAACCAGACCCGAGGGACACCGAAGAACGATTAATAGTTATGGCCATTTATGTCCCCGAGGGTGTGACACGTCCAAAGAGAACAGAAACTTTGGACCCCTTCGATTCGAGTGTCTCCTCGACGACGGCTTTCCACGTCTCATGTTATTGGTCGCCCATGATTCGATCAACCGATCCCAGACATCAGTAACAAGCAACGAAGGGAAACTGTTGAAACAGACACTTGAGAGACACTTGAAAATGAGACCTCAGAGACGGCAATGGACTTGCTCCAGAATATTTAATGTGACATTTTCCCACGACAAGTTGAAGGGAATCAAAGCTCCTTGAAATCTTTTTAAGTTGAATCCACAGTAGATTATCCAACAAACAGCGAGACAAAAAAACTGGCACTTGTTGCTTTCAACGCCCTTCACCTCAAATTTAATAATTCCAAGTTCCCTCAGATCTAATAATTCCAAGTTCATCTCAAATTTAATAATTCCAAGTTCACCACAAATCTAATAACTCCAATTTCCATTCTACCCTTTTCCTTGAGCACTATATAGTAAATGAAACTCAAAAAATAAAAATAATACAGCTCTTGAAATCAATATATTCAACATTTCTGAAGATTCGCGAATGGGGACGCAAGAAGAGCCATCAAACTGCGAGGCATATTTTCGGAGAAGGAAAGAAAAGAATTCTGAAGGGTAGGAAAAGATGGTTACCGTCGGTGTGACCTCAGGAGGTTAAGATTTACCCTGGCACCAGAGAACGAATACGCGACACCCAGGGTAGAGGGTGGCAATAAATAACCCCGAGAAGACTACTTTGCATTTTTTTTTCTCTGCGAGCAACTTAGTTAGGAACGAAAAGGTGGGGCGAGTCGAGATTCTCTTAAATCGCTGTTGCTGGGAGAGGGTGAAGGGTGGGACTCGTTCGGGAGGGAGAAAAGAATCATTGTTAAGAACGATGGATGGAGGTTCGCGATGGAATCTTTTCTTCAAAGGTAAATGGAACGGCACTGAAAACCGGGGGACGTAAAAGATGAACGTCGCGATTGGAGATCGCACGTACACGCATCGGTGATTTTCGGAGTTGCGCGTGTATGTTATTATTATTCGAGAACGCATAATTTGCGAGTAGATAAAATTTGTCCTCTGAATAAAATTTTAAAGGAAAATTTATTTATTAAAGTTAATGTTCCTCTAGGTCTCCTTCATGTGATGCAGTTTTACCGATAAAAATCGAACAAGTGGAGTATTATGTATTTTTAGAAGATTCTTTAAAAAGAAAAATCATACAAAATTCTTTCATATTTTTAAATTACGAAGTGTAGGCAAGCAGACTTGAATTCGAAAGATCGAAGCTGCGATTCGATAGTGGCGCCATCGCACGAAGAGCGCTAAAGGTTAATAGCGGAGAATCGATAAGGCAGGACAAGAAGGGTCGGTAAGGTCGAGCGGGACGAAAACAACCCCATTTCATTACTCGTATTACGGGGGCGTATAAAATCTAGCTCAGGGGTACCGAAAGGGTGAGGTAATATAAATAAAAGGATGGCGCGTTCTTCGAAGATGAAAAGTTATTTTCCTCCAGGCGAAGAAAACAGGCAGCTTTAACTGGTCGACGTAAACAAAGGGGTGGCAGAGACGCGAGGAAAAGAAAAGCGAGAATACAAAAACGAAAGTGATATTGCTTATTGCATTAGTATAATAAGATCGTTCAGATTTCCTTCTCAGCAAACTCCTTCAGAGATCAGACTTCTGGCTCCGAGTTACTTTAGCGTTCAATTACACCCAAGTGGAAGCTGAAGCTTCAAGTAGTGGCTTCTGTTACTCGAAGAACATCACGTACTCGAGTAGTGATTCTTAAACTGCATTAAATCTGACTCACTGGTAGACGCATTGGCGACGAAATGAATGAAATTATCTTGGAAGGAACTTCGAACTTCGACTATCAGAATTCATCCACTCTGTTGTCGGAAGCCTTCTCCATAAACTTAGCATTTAGGAGGATTCTCGCAATTTCCCCACCTTCAGTGTAGTCAATGAACTCAGCTAAATAAATAAAATAGATCTGTCTACTTCCCATAATCATTGGCACAGCTCCACTCCTATGGTCCATTGACCCCCATAAGACTCGATTTAACTATAATGCTCCAATCACGGCACACTCATATTTAGTCCTCTTCAAAGGAGCAGATGTTCGGGAGTATCCACGTCTTAATCGACTTCCATGTTGCTCGGTAACGCCTGTACGTGTGGAAGCCATCCTGTGGCCGTACTCTGCCTGAGACCAACGTAGGTATAAATCAATTCTAAGCACTCGTTATGAACATAAATTCTGTATATTTGTCCTGATCCTGTCTGTCGGGTAATTCCGTGGAGATTTCACCGAGGATGTTCGAATGTCTTACCCTAGAAATATTATTTCCACTGAATCATAACCCTGGAACGACACGATGACATTTTTAGAGCACATTTAGGTATCTGACACTGTGGGGGTCGCAGATGACACAAAATTGAAATTGGAATATTTCAAAGTTGAAGAGACCTTGTAAAAAACACTGTAAGTGCCAAAATGAAAAAAAAACAAATTTATCTGAAAATGTTCTACGTGCCAATAGCAATAGGTACTATAGTAGGTACCTATAGAATTTGATTTTTGGCAATACAGTGTTTCCTTAGAGAAGATATTTACACTTTACAACATATGGTTTTCGTTTACAGTAAGACAAACAAAATTTGGGGTTGGAAGCTTGATATTCCAGCGTCTATTGACACGTTCGTAGAGAACATTAAAATTTTCTAGCGACCCTACAGTGTCCCCCTAGGGTTAAGATACTCGGAGACCACGACACCAACCTTCCAACACCCTAAAAAAATCACATCCCTCAATTTGAAAGAAAGGGACGCTAACCACGCTGATTGCATCGTGGAAAATGTGCACGGATAACAAGCGATTCACGTAAACTTGTCGTCGCTCGTAAACTGCAGGGTTTACATATCACCGCAGAGCGATCTGCCGGTTTATGCGCGCGCGCGCGCACGGTCCCAAACATAGGAAGTTGATGTAGAAGTCTATTCTCGTTGAGTAAATAATCCGGCGCGGCTCGCAAGCACACGGCCCCGCGCGAGGAGGATTTCGTGGAGGATTGGAGCGTCCCGAGGAAAGCCGCGACCTCGTCGCGACTCCTCCACCGCCTCCACTTCCGCTGGGGTCCGTCCCCTTCGCAGAGGTCGAGAGAAATACTCGCTTCAGCGATGGAAATACCATTTTACGCTGCGCGTTGAAAGCTGAGCAAAGTCTTGGCGGACCTTGACACCGTCGAAAGGGACATCGGTCGGGGGAAACGATTTCCTGTTTGTATTCCGCGGTGAACACTGTCAAAGGAGCTCTGACGAAGAATGCTCGAAGGACGTTACGAGATAAAAGCAAAGGATAACGATTCGGAAATGGACAGGGTCAGTGAAGCGAGGTCACTGTAGAAAAAAAGGGTCACAGACTCGACCCTAGCCCAATGATTTTTTCTATGATTCCTGAAGTTTTGTTCAGTTAAGTAGGATCCTTGTAAAGTTTAGCGAGTATTGGGTATATGTATAGAAGTCTTGCATTGGAGAAGATTGGTTGTTAAGGGGTCATTTTTAAATTACGTAAGAGTAATTTTGGCTGTTTCTTACTCCCTACCTACCTCCCCCAGGATAAGAATTTGTGAGATTTTATATTCTAACCCCCTCTCTCTCCCAGTATAAAAATTTGTTAGATTTTATATTCCAATCCTCTCCTTCTTCCTGTATAAGAATTCGTAAGATTTTATATTCCAACCCCCTCCTTCTTCCTGTATAAGAATTCGTAATATTTTATATTCCAACCCCCTCCTTCTTCCTGTATAAGAATTCGTAATATTTTATATTCCAACCCCCTCCTTCTTCCTGTATAAGAATTCGTAAGATTTTATATTCGATTTCCTAAAAATCTCAGCAACAACTAAATATAAATAATGGAAATAGTCGCGAGTGATGAGATTTTTGAAAATATAGGTATCACAAAACTTGTCTCATGAGAGTCTAATTTCATGAAACTAATGAAAAAATATTTAAAAAATAATAAAATAATGAAATAGTGGTCCCATGAGCACCTTACGTAATTTAAGAACATCCCCTAACGTTGAGCCGATTCAAATGATTCAGAGAGTCGATTAACGAAAGGCTGGAACGTTGAAGAGGTAAAACCGGCACATAATAAGCGAAACTCCAGCCGCCACTATGCAGGAATCCCCGACGGCCCTCCTCCGAAGGCGCGCGTTCAAAGAAAATAAATTCTGCAGCTTATTAGACACGAAACCGCGGGATAAAGGGAGAGAAGAGAGCGGCGGAAGGGAAAAAGGAAGAGTTCCCGAGTCGAAAGCGGGCGTGATAAAGACTTGCCCGTCGCGACGGAACACGCACGCGCGCGCGTGTAGAAAATGGTGGCTGGCCGCTGCACGGGGGGAATTCAAATAAATTCGAGGCCGTTGCGCAAAAGTATGGACGCAGGGGCGAGCTTTACGACATTATACCCCCGGTAAGTTATGAATATTGCGGCTCGTACGGTTGATTAAGTGGACGACCGTCGGGGCGGAATGCGAGCTGCCCTCTATCTCCCCCGAATCACGGCTGCCATTAACAACAACACGTCCAACACCTCCGACGATCTTACGAGACGCCAGACACTCCCTTCCCTCCAACGAGCAAACATCCGATGAAACGCTTTATAGTTGACACGGATCTCTTTGAGGATCCTCGTTCGAGCGATATTTCGAAAGGCGGAAGGCAGAGAGCTTCTATCGAGCAGCACATGCGCCGGGCGATTTGGATTTTAGCTTCTGAGCTTCGAGTTTCAGTGCTCCCTTCGAGTCTATTTATAGCTGGAGGTGTCCAGCCGAACGATCGATGTGATCGTTATCAATCAGTGCTGGTTAACGCCAAGTAACAGGCAGAAGCTTTGTCCTGGAAATCGGTCGGACGCGTTTCGTCGGGGGAGCAGAGATGGCGGAGCTCCGAAGGGGCGAGCTGCTGGAAGGGGTCGAGGGGCTAGCCGGGCAGAAAAAGCGAACGAGAGGAGAAGAAGAGAAAAAGGAGCGGATCTCCCGCCAAGAGAGGAGCGCAGCAGCGGAACATGGCTGCAACATCAAGTATCAACAATATTGCCCCGTGGCCTCGGTCCTTTGACATCTGAAAAATAAGACGAGGACACACACGCACACGTAACACACCGGCGCTCTCCCTTCGTCCCGGGGCTCCTGGCAGAAAGCCTGCTGGAATTCAAAATGGCTGGCTCGGGTTGCAGTGTGCGTGGGCACAACCTGGTAACACGGTCTCCGGGGCTCTACGGCGCACGTGTGCCTTTTGCTTGAAACGTTTCTATCTCTCCGCGGTGGCATCGTGTTCCACGAAATACTCAGCGCTCGATCGAGCCTCGGGAATGAGTCGAGAGGAAATTTCGAACGTTTCGAGCAACGGCTATTCTGGGCCGGGGGTTCCAAGTCTACTTCAACGCAGATTGAATTTTCTTCGCTATTTTCGACCTGTCAGAATCAATGTTTTGGTGTTCAGACGGTTGGGAGAAGCTTGGGATGCTATTTGTGAATTAAACTTGGGATATTTAACGTGGGTAATGGTATCCTTCGATGTCTTTTTAATGCCTCAATGTTAATATCTTGGTGTATTAAGGAAAGGGAGTCATTTGGGCGTTGCTCTGGAATTAATGGCACTGAGGAGCCGCTACAAGGACCCAACGCATTGAGAAGAATCCTTGGAAATTCCTGTGAAGCCGATTACAGATACAGGATACGCGGTTTCGATCAGGTGAGGTGGGACTTGGGCTGGGTTCTGGATTCCCTGGTGCACGCTGGTGGATTCGAACCGAATCAGGATTCCCAGAAGTGGGGATAACGGGTGAAAGGAGCAGCGGAAGAGGAGGCAGAGCCGAGAGGAACGGATCGAAAGCGAGGAGAACGCCATCGTCCGACGGCGGCCATGCTTCGACCTCTCGCGGAGACGTTTCCATCCTTCTGAAGTCTTCAACAGCATTTCTTGAGTCGAAATCGAAAAGCGAAATGGTAATTTGATACGGCAATAGTTATCGATGAATTTGTACCCTAAGATCCGATATTAATTAACGTAAACCCGGGGGTGTCGGTACGCATAACATAAAATGGCTATTAAAACTAATACTAATATTATTTTTTTGATCAGAATGAATCTAATATGTTGAGACTTTTATGCTGATTAAAAAATGCTGATCGATATTTGTTGAAAATCGGGTTGAAAACTGAAGCCATGACTTCTGACCATCTCTCCCGAGGTGCCCGGAGAAATAGTTCTCGTCATTTTTTATTTTATTGAGCCTAATTAGTGGTTTTGCCAGTTACAACTATTACTATTTTAGCCAGTCGACAGTTAGATTTGTTTTGAAATAATTTTCTAAACGTTCTAGGCAATTTAGAAGTAACCCATCTATCACAATCATAACTGGGACCATTTCTCCTTTCTGCAGAGCGAGATGGTCCTCCCCTTAACTTTCATTAGTCGTTCATTGTTATTGATCATGCCATTAAATCAAAGTTCACAAAGATCACAAAGCACAGAGAGAGCATACAAGTTAAGCCACACTTAAAAAATGAAGAAACAGCAACTTTCTCTTGTTCTTCTCAACGCAACAGCAAAAACCGACGTTGTAAAACCATGTTGGTCGTATATGGAGGGTGCACACATGGGCATCAGTGTATCCATTTTTCTCATGCGAACAGAAACGCAACGCCATAACCGCCTACCCATTCGACCACCCCTGGAACAACCGCACCGTCCCTTTCTCCCCATTCCCTTCGGCTATTCCACCTCTTTCTGCCTCCCATTTTTATTCAAATTCATCGGGGAGCTACCCAGCTCTCTCTCCTCCATCCACCCTAACTAAACAGCAACGTCCACCTTTCTCCCCACGTTTTCCATAAATTCTGAATTTTATTTAGTCCACCCGATTGCACCGTCTCCGTTTTGCATCTTTATCCCCACGCGAGGACCGGTCCGAACACCGGTCCAATCAGATTCGCGGAAGAACACGTCATCTTCAGCGTCTACGGGCTCACGAGGCTCTGCGCGGGATACTGCGGTTCTTGAACGCGGACCTAGAATCCGGATGAGACATTTTCTGGGTTCGTTAAACTACTTTACAAAACTGTCTACTCTCAACTGGCTTTGACAAACAATTATTGAGGATTCCGAACTTGAGACACTCGATTGGGCTTCGTGCTTGAGCTCGACCGTCTTTGTGATATCACGAGACGAGTACTTCAACGAGCTGAATTGAAGCAATTAACCGCCAGCAATGTAGACAGTGATTTCGTTTTCCCAATGTTACATCTGGAAGTTGACGCGACGACGTGCACATGGAGCAAAGCAGCGGACAGTGACGCACATGTAGAAGAAGAGAGTAATGCTGAACATGCGCCAGCATTGTGGGGTCGTAAAACGGAGGGACTGAAACGAACTGTACGCGTTGATAGGTCCTAGCCGGTCTTCTTTCGGCCGCGTCGGCGTTTAATGAAATCGCCCCTGCGTGGCGGGAATCCTGGAGCCCTAATGAAGATCATACGCGGAGGTCGCGGTGAAATATGGCTGCTGATAGCTGATGATAAAACAAAGCCTGGTGGATCGTATTAAAGCGAGGAGGAGCAGGTCGACACCGACGCGGACGTGTTCGACCGTTAATCCGCGGATTACGATGGACGCCTGCTGGATACGTGACGCGGGATTCGTTCTACTTACGGGGAACGTGAGCGTGGCGCTGTAACCGCGGGGAAAAACGATAGGTGGAGCATTCTGGATGATAAACGTGTCTTTTTGCAATATTCTGTGGATGCTTTAACGATAAGGGAGGCTTTGGGGAGATATAGAAACAAGAGGACGTGAGATGTTGGACCTCAATTCTAGTTTGAAGATTGGAGTAACCTGGACAATACGTCCCCCGGTTAACAAAACGTCACACTATTGTTTTATGCACACAAGTAAGGATTCCTTGCTGCAAACGGCTGTTTCGAAACTGCCTGAGTCGTTCGCCACCGCTGTCAAAGTGTTATTATTTATGCTGCTTCATAAAATATACAAAAATTTTGATTTTCGGTTTCTGAATAATTCTGAAGAGGAGTTTAGTTGGCCGGGGTGTACCCTAAGTAGGGGAGATGTGGGATGGAAGGGACATTGGCATTATCTCAAAGACAAAGGGTCTCACAAACACCCATGTCCCATTCAACACAACCAACTTATGAGAGGGAAAAAATACACTTTGTTAAAAAGTGAATAATAAGACCTGCAAATATAGAGATAAGCTTAATATCACCATGTGCTGTTATAGTCAGATCACTGACCCTTCTAATGTCACCAATTAGAAATAGAATGGTTCTGTAGTTCTTTTGCTCTCTAGTCTTAAACAAAATGACCCTTTTATCCCACATCTGCATTGGCTGAGCGTCCTGCAAATTCAGGTGTTTGGAACAGCACCAGATTCAGCCTCACTAAACCTACACAGTCTTCAAGACCGCATCACGCATCACTGACAGTAGGAACGCGGTCCTTGAAAGCCAGCATCCGCAAGAGAAACAGTTCTCCAGATCGCTGCTTTCTTCAAAATCTCGAATCGCTTTCACGGTTAAAGAGCAGGCCCTACTGCCCCGTCATCCGGTCAAGGAGAAAGTGAGTGCATGCTCATTTCTCGCCATAAAAGATGCTTGTAATAGTCGGTCTTGAAACCCAGCGGAAAAGGGGAATTATCCAGGCGGGCCTAGACGATGCCAAGGCGTGAACGACCATACCACTAGCGGAGTCAACCGAAAAACGAAAGTAGCTGTTATCAAAGTGCACTCACCTTCCGGCTGAGACGATGAACGCGAAGAAGTCGGTGGGGTGGGACGACGGTGCAGCGTCGTCTAGCGTCGCGACGGTAGCAGGGCGCAGGGAGGGGATGCCGCTGCCCTTTTCCCTTCCAAGGGTTTCCACTGTCCGAGCGGCTAGTCCATGCCGTCTCGTTTTCCAGCTGCTGAAACATCCAATGCACGTTCAAGTCGATTTCACCGCGGCCGGCCAAACACATCGGACTATCGCCGCCCGTTCCTCGGGGTCTGCCCGTTGCAAGCGTTTCTCTCCCTTCAACCGCGCTTTCAAACAAAAGAACCAGTCTCAACGAACAACCAATTCTTCCCTGTTCGACGTGGTCTCACCCCAAAACACTCTATACACGCGACAGTCTACAGTTCCCGCGGTAGCATCCTCCTCTCGGCGCGACGCACTCACTTTAACGCGATTCACGTTTCAACCCGAGTTCCTTTGTATCGAGCTAAGCTCCCAGAGGTTCCCCTGGCTAGAGCAGCTTCCAGAACGCGACCAAAATGGCGGGCAAGTGAGCTATATGCATCGTAGCACTATAAGTTCTTCATGCTCAGTGAACATAGTCCTGGGATAGAGCTTCTCGCGTGCACACGTGGAACGGATCCGAGGTAGGAAGATGATGAGACACGAATCCACGCACGAGTCAGATCCTAGGAGCAATGCATCGCGTCGGGTAGCGAACTGGCTCAGCAACGGCGAGTAGCGGAGCGGAGAGGAGAGGCCTAGAGGCTAGAGGCTCTATACGCGCATTGGCGAACGTAGCGGAACGGAAATACACACGGTGAACGAGGCGAGCGAGTTAGCTCGCTGCCAAAGCTTGACAAGTGTACACTATGCGCGTGCAGGCCTGGCGAGATGGTCGGTAGTCAGCAGCCAACGGGATTTGCTATGCTCTTGGTCTCCCCCTTTCTCTCTTTCTCTGGCTTTCCCGTCGACGGCGGCCAAGATTGCCGACGAGAGAGCAAGCCGCGCACCAAGACCAGAGAGACTCGGTGCCGGCGACACGTAACAACGACCGCCTCTCTTTGCCCTCGCACGCTAGCCGCGCTAAACCGTAGGATGGAACCCGGTCGAAGCAGGCCAATCAGGCGGCCACCGTATCTACCTGCGGACTGCCTTCTGTGTAGCACCTGCGGCCAACGTACCGGGGCCTTGTACTTTGTAAAACGCCGGCTCGCGTCGATGACAGATCGTCGGGAGACCTGGCTCCTCCAACCCCTTCATCCTCCTTCTCTCGCCGCAGAGCTGAGCTTTGACCGTCTTCCTACTCGATACTGATTCTCACTTTGTTCTTGTAGGTTACCAGGGATCTTGTATAGGGCTGGGACTATTCGAATAATTCAATATTCGAATATTTCGCAAGTATTTGAATGCTACGAGTAAACTTCGAATATTTGAGTATTCGAATGTTATTATTCGAATACTCAAATGATGTGAAGTAGGTCAAAATTAGCTTACAAGATTTCACCCTGACAAATGAACCTAAAGAACTTGATTCATAATTCACACCATACTATTCAAATACTTAAATATTCGAATAGTATTCGAATACTTAAATATTACACATGTATGTATGCGTTTCGGTTTCTCTACTGCGACACATAGTATCTCCTCAACTATGTAGACCCATTTCGTAGTTGAAGGAAGCAGGATGCGCACCTCAAGTTTGCCCACCTCTTTCGCAGTCACGGTAGTTCCTATCGAAGCTGGAAGCGAAGAGTGACCAAGTGTCTAGCAAAAAGGTCCTCGATCCACCTTCATGACCGCGAGAAGAAGGATTCAGAGGGTCCACCTAATGGCGAAGCGGAGTGGACTGCCGCTTGATTGAGTCACTATAGTCGCTTTTATTTCGTTGCCTGTTATGCGACCCTCGCAGGTTTGCCCTCGCAATTGATTCAAGTTGCTCGTCTCCGAGAAACGTTTATCTCCCTGGACGTGACTCGCGAACAAGCAGTATTCCGCTTTTTCGCGGCCACGTCGGCTCCCAGAGACCGCTCATTACCTCTATCATCATCACCGTCTTCGTCGCGGCTGCAGTCGTAATCGTCATCGGTATCGTGGCGAATCGCACCGCGAGCCAGTCGTTTCGCGATGCCTCTGTGTTCGCTCGTAAAAATATTGCCGGCCATTTGCGGGCAGCTTCCAGCGGACGTAAACATTCCATACAGCGCGATTGGTAGCGTTTGTCTCAGATGTGCATTGTATATAGGTAGGTGTAGGTATATTCGTTCGTGTTACGTGATTTATCCACGATTTTATTATTCGTTTCGGGTTGAGGCTATCAGCGCAGCGGATTTCGATTCTAGTTCGCAGAAGTTCTAACGACGCCTTGTTTAAATCGGTTTTGAGGGATTTTGATCGTTTAGGATATATTGGACATGATCTGCTAGATGTGCAGATTTTAAATAAAGGGAACAGATAAGGGTTCTGAATATTTTTAGGACATCTGACTTTGATAGAGTGGACATCTCTTATTTCATTGAATTAGAGTGTAGAACGTCACCTTCATGCGACGTTCTAACAAAAGCTGATAGCCTTCATTCACCGTGACGCTCAATGGAGCCAAGTTTAGATGAATCTCGCTGGTGAAGGACTCTGGCTGGCGGCGTTATTGTCTGCCCGAGTACCTTGTAATGACTCTTTTACCTGCAAACCCGCCTTGCGCCGACCGCACAGAAACTGCTCGCTCAAGACGCGCATCGAGTTTATGTCTTCGAAGCTTCGCCGAGATTTTAACCCATTAAGTCTCAATATCTTCATTCGAAGGTTCCTTCGCTGGAACTTCTTGTTGCATTTTAAAGGTCTTTGATATTCATCCATTAGAAACACAGAAACTTTACTTGATCTTCGATTAAATTATGTGAACCACCCATTGAAGGTGTTCTTTTGGAAGAATCCTTCAGTAAATTATCTAAATTTTTCTCCGCGTTTTTATTTTCAGATAAAACTGAAGATATTATGCTACGAATTTAAGATTAGACGATAAAAATATCAAACATATTCATTGCCCTTTATTCAAAGCCGCCTTGTGACATTAAATACTTTAATTAACATGCCAGAGAAGCGGAACGCAGCGGACGAAAATTTTCAAGGAACCTCTGCTGCGAATTTTAATGTAAATTTCGGCGATTGGCTCGTCCAACTCGTCTCGAGATTTTAGGTCCAACCCACGATATCTTAATAGGCTGCCTGCTACTCCAGTCGCATGATGGCCGCTCGTTTATTTTCGATCGCCGTTTCTGGTCCCTGACAACGGTCCTATTCAACGAAATTGCTATTTAGCTACGTAGGCCTGCTTGCCGCTCGCTCAAGAGCAAGCTGGAACGTTGAACAAGCTTCACTTCAAATTTCTAGTGCTCTTGGATCTTTATTCTCGTCGTGGAGTCGAATTAAACAATCTTTTTTTCTTGAGGAACGCTTGAGAAAAGGCAGCATTTATTCTACATATATAATTTCTGTTGGACACTTCATCCAGGTTTCCAAAAGCTAGCGCTTAAAAACTAGTAAAGAGCTATTCAAATGAACCAGTCCAAGTTTCTTCACACTGAAAGATAAAGAGCCAGTCGCCTAAACTGAGACTTTGGTTGCTCCGACGTCCAACCATCGCGCGTTTTATGTTTATTATTTTATAGCAGTGTAATCTGCGAATGGTTAGGCTTAAATAGACGGCTACCGCGTTTAAATAATACCACTCAGCGGGTTTGTAAAGTCACGATTTATCGTTGATCACCGTTCGCCAAGAAGGCCGTTCAAATACAAAGTTCGAGGCTGCGGGGCCAATAAATTTACAACCTTAGAAATGAAAGCATAAAACCGTAGTGGCTTCTCAGGTGGACAGCTGCTGGGAATGTGTCGACAATGAAGACTATTTTGGTGGATGAGAACGTCCAATGGACAGGTCGCCTTTATTAAATGCTCTTCATTAACAATTTCTTGGAAACGTGAAACGAAACGAGTCACGCATATCGAATGAACACGGCGCGATAAGAGCCAATTTTTTCATATTTCTGAGCTCGTCTGTAGCTATTTTAACTTGTTTGTTACAAAATTTACACGAAGAGTTCTAAAATCCCCTGGCCAAGGAGTGGCTGGACTTCGTATATTTAGCGAAATAAAAAAAGTCAAAGAATTTTAATCGATCTATTTAAATATCATCCGAATCATTTCAGTAGGTATCTACGTTTCAGATAAAACTGGAAGACTTTAGCTGAAGAAATACAGAATGAAACCTGTAATGTTGGAAGAAGAATCCTGAAGTAGAACAGAACAATGGACGTTTAATACCGCGAACGCCTCTGAAATGACTTACATGTGACGAGTAGTCGTGGAAGCCGCGATGTCTGCCCTTCGATCATTAAAATATTTACGATCGAGATCGTCGCGGGACATCCGTCACAATTATCACCTATTCAGCCCGGTGTCCAGCGATTTGTCTTCGGGACCGGCGGGTGTTTCGCGAGATCCGTTCGCGGCATGCTGTAGCAGTCGAGGGGCAAAGGGGGCGCATGAGAGCTCATAAATGTGAATTTAAGAGGCGCAATAAAAACACATTGAAATTGAGAGTGAACGAGCTAGAGCACGTGCTCGGCGCGTAAGCCTGCTTTTTCCTAATACTCCAAACATTTGACCAAACGTCTCCCATTCATGGAGACTTCTCCCTTTCCACAGGGTGGTGGAATTTTTGCAAATTAACTGCCACTGAGTCGCATCACATTCAAAGGTGTATCTGTTTAATGTGAAAGAAACTTATTGCGGTGTTTGGTACCACTGACCCCCAGTTAAGGGTAACTCTGTGACAATCGGACGTAATTATGAAGTTTCATAATGTCCGAAGGATTCTCCGGTGTTCAAGGGTGTCTACGAAAGTATGCGGTCGTTATTACCGAAGAAAGGCGGGTTTACAACGTTGGGGAAAAAAAGAATGAGCTAACAACCCCCAGAGGATTATTCGCACCCCAAGGTTGATGCCTGCCCGTGAGCAGGGACATTTCGGAAAGCTATAATCTGCATATTTTCGTGTAGTAGTCCTGGCAGGCCGTTCCAACGCCAACGCGGCCACGATGACCTCGTAAACCCTTGGACTAATGCGTCTTCGCTTTCCCCGCGGCGAGGTTATGCAAAAAATCTTGGGGAAAGGCTCAACCCTTACGACTGTTTACCTTTACCGAACGATGTTTCGCCTTGGATTTGTCACGATCCAGCTTTTTCAACGTTTGGCCTCGAGTGGGCGACAGAGTTTAAGAAACGACGGTTATAGAATCCAAAAGACCCTGAGCGGCTGTTTCTTTTGAGTAGACTCAAACGATTCATTTAACGCTCTAATATGTTCTAAGACCTGTGTGGTGGTGAATTTTTCATCGAAGTTTGCACGAAGATTGTTGCCAGGTTTTAGGATAGGGTAATTGTGGGAGAGATGCCGCACTCGGAGAGACGCCGCACTATCGGTATTTCAAGGATATCGGTAATAAAACACATCATTGCCGATTTTATTTGTTTAAGGCTGTTCATTTGGGTTAGTTTGTCAAGCCAGAGCGTGTTTCCTGTATTATTGTTAAAGATTTTGCTGTTTTTCGAGATAAGCCTAGCGTACTTTGCCTGAATAGTTATACGTCACGTCTATTTTTACTAATATAGTAGCTAAACATTCATAGTTTTTCTTGATACAACATTTGTAATACGTTAAGGGGACCATGTAGAATATTTCCTTGGCAGAATGGGTTACTTTCGACTTAGCATGTGGAAATACGAAAGTGCGGCGCCTCTCCCAGGCATTTCGGATAGACGCCGCACTTTTAATTGGGATAGATGCCGCACTTTGATACTGTACTGTTTCGAAAACTAAGTCGATTTAAATGATGTTTTTAATGTTTAAAATACCGAAAAAGTTTTTAAAAATAGCTAACGTGGTATCTCAAGGCAAATTATTTATTTTTAAATGAATAATCTTATAATCGAAATATATTTGTGGACTATGTACTCTTTTTTCACATTTTTTTTATTTTAATCTCAAGATGCCAACTGAATATAAAAAAAATTTCGAAAAGCAGATATAATATCTGTTCCTACTGTACCCATTTAATTTTCCAATTTTATAATTGTATAAAGTAAAAATGTTTCATTTTACTTTGTTTTTATTATTTTTTTATATAAAAAGTTAGAAGTAACAAGTTTAAATCGAAAATTAAACGTGTTTCGAAATGCGGCACCACTCCCACATGTGCGGCGTCGCTCCTACCAAACAATGTTTTTAGTTTCAATTTTTTTAAGGGTGACAAATATTAAAATTTTGATTTTCATTAATGCTAGTAGAATCACAAGATGTTGAACTAATAAGATATATCCTTGGAAAACATTTTCATTGCAAAATTTAGACACGGTGACAATTTTGCGTAACGTGCGGCAACTCTCCCACAATTACCCTAGCTGAACGGGGCCTGCTAAGAAGGTGCAAATTCCAGGCAAGCCAGTTGGCAACACTGCTTCCCTCGCAGAGACGCAGTATCGACCGCGGCCCCCCAGAGGCCAAAGCATCTCAACCTCCGAGTTTCTCCTTCCTTCTGCAGTCTGAGCAACCTCCAGGATCCTCGACCCCTTCACCCGTTTACTGCCGCGCCGGCAAACAAGGCGGCGGGATTCCATCCAACAATTAAAGCGAATTAAATATTCCAAGCTTCTATTCCACACGATCAACGGAGCTTCTTCTCTACGGATCTCCCACTCTATGATTTTTCTCTGATTAACTCGTGCATAGGTATATTTAGTTCTCTGGGTGCCTTTTCCCAAATAGGTAATAATATTCCTCAATCACACACGTTCTTCATTGCTTCCATACCCAATTTATCTACGCATTGCTAGATACCTACCTAGGGAGTAGGTAAACAATTTGACGAGGGTTCGTGACAATTCCTAAGTTCGCACCGCGTGCACAGGTGCCCAGAAATATTCCCCACGCAAGGACACCGTGCGACCAACTCTCGCACGCTCATAAGTACTCGCGTAAGTACGAAACGAGGAGCCTCTACGACCAGTTTATGGTCTCTCAACGCGTTATATCGTCCGTGTATATCTCTGACAATTCATCGCTAATGCTTTTACCATTAGAGTTCCGATTGCGCCGCGTGTCTGCCACCTCGCAGACACGCTTAACGATCAGAAATTACGCGGACAATCCGCCGGGTTGTTGCTCGTTAGGTCGCGATGAAAGTCTCCTCCCACTCGCGTTGACGGATCCTAGGGGATCGAAAGGTAGAGGCTAGCGACGATCATTCACCGTCGCATCATGTCCCCGTTCAATAAGTTGACCGCCGTTGACTCCTAATCGCTGATCTCCGAAACTCTTATCTACTCAGAAGAAACCGAGCTGTTTCGCCATATCACAAGGAGTACGAATTCTGTATTTTCGTGCTATTTCATCCAAGCGTGCCAATCCCATCTTCACCGCAGTAAAGAAGCAAGCCACCTTAAAGCAGGACTCATCCCGAAGAAACCGCTCGGTTCACGGTACTCGATACAAAAAGGGGGAGAAGGATCGTCTCGGTTCCGTGGCAGAGTAATTGATTACAGGCCGAGGCAGGGGAAGGGTGGAAAAAAGGAGGCTTGGAGAAGCAAGGGGGAGGCGAGGAAGAGCAGGATGCAGGCGAAGGAACCGAGCTATCTAATGGATGCGAATATATCGCCGTAATAAATCTCGCAAAAACCCGAAAGGGGTGGGATGGGGGAAAACAGCAAGGGTTTGCTCGCTCGGCTGGCTAGCCCGAGGGCCAGCTTTTTGCGCGGGCGTGGAGGAAAGGCGAAGAAAAGCGAAGAAAAGCAGTGGAACGGGCGCGTACCGAGGCGGTCACGTTTCCGGTACGTGCGACGGACGGCCATCTTCCCCTCTGCTCGGCCAATCGGCTGGCCGTTTCCATGGAGAAGCTAAAACCACCCTGCCAGGCGACACACCTCCACCCCTCGAGCCCTCTTCCGACGGATCAATAGCGATATGCCACCCTTGCAGCCACCCCCTCGAGCTGCCGCTGACGCTAGAATGTATCCCCTACGTGGCTTGCAAGCGTTTCGAGGGGAAAAGCTCGGGCAAAGCTCGAGGCGATTTTAAACCGCGTTCGTTCGAGCGGAAATTGTATCGTTTCAGGGAAATGTTGCTTAAACCTAGCAATCTTCCCTTTCGAACGAAGAGACTACAATTGTCTGGGTGAACAGTTGATGCGAAAGTATGGAAGCACTGTAGATCAGGTAGCTGAAGGAGAATTTGTGAATATAAAGGTATAAAGAATTTCCCTGCTGATTCTCTCGAAAATTAAGCGCAATATCAAAAAATTGTATTCCTTTTTGTCGACTTATTGACTTGTTATAAGTCGAAAAGAAAGAGTAACTTTTTTTCATATCGCGCTTTATTTTCGTGGAAATCGAATTTGGATTTCTTTACGAATAAGGAGACTTTCGAGATCCACCCTCTAACCTCCCCACTCGATTTTCCTAGCAATCCTAACGCACAGAAAATTCCAAGAGAGTTAATCTCGATCAGGAGGAAAGCAAACGGGTCGGAGTGTTTTTTCAGCTAAAAGCGTACCCCTTGCTAAGATCCCATGTATCCAAGAGCTCCACCTATCTGATGGGAAGCGAGTCAGGCGACATCCGCGTGAAAAATGCATGCTCGCTTCGCGGAGACATCGGCGAGAATGTTGCAACGACACCCAACGGTATTCCAAGCGCACGATACGTACATGCGGAATACCAACAACACCGAGGGCACACGTTCCTCTCGCGTGGGACCTTTCTGCTTTGAAATGGAATTCCGCTGGCTACCAGCCCACCCCCCACGCGGGAACATGGCAGCTCGGCTTCCTCCAACGTCAGCGAAAGAGCATCAAACTGCGACCACGTTGTCAAGAGACAGGGTGGAGGAGCAGAGGGAGGTGGAGAAACTGAGAACCTGGGGATCGAACGGGCCAAAGGAGCCGAGGAACTACGGTGAAACAAGGTAGACCGTCTTAATTTTAAACGCTCCGTTCCGTAATGAAAACTTTCCTCATTAAGGGCCCCCTTAACGTTCGCCCGCCATCTTGGTGCTGTCTAAATGCACGGAGAGTTTGCGAGCTACTACATACAGCTGAACTTGGAGTCTGAGTATGCAACTAAGGTATTACTTCGTGAGCATGAGCGTGGTCATTGAAGCTCTCAATTGGGTAGCGCACTGTTAATTTGGAAATTAATGTTTAAGAGCTGCTGACCAGTATCTCTTGCCCAAGCTCATCTCGAGACAGTCGGCAGGTATACTTGAAGTGGGAAGCGAGAAGGTGGAAGCCGAAGAAACGAGGAGAGACCACTAACAACGACCAGCGAGCGTGCATAGGAACCGCTCTTTGATTATCCGCTGCTTGCTATAATAACGAGTTCATAAAGCTGTTGAGGCGCATGCGCGTGCAATTATCTGATTTCTCTCCCTCTACCAGGTTCTCTTTCTTTCTCTGGCAAGTTCTCCTCGGTTCGTGGGCCAACTTGGACGGCACGCACTCACACGCTTCGAAGAAATATTCTCCATTTACATAGTTACAGGCGCACACAGCCGCGGATCGAAGTGTAGAACCCTCCTACCGAGAGGCCTGCTCGATCTTCAGCTTCCATTCCCTCGTTCCTCCTCCGTGCTCCCTGGCGAGTTCTTCCCCTAGGCCTCTCTTTCCTCCCTTCGCCACCCATCTTCCCCCCTTGCTCTCTTCGCCAACCCCCTCCACTGCTCTGCCGCTGGAGCAGGTCTCCCTGGGCTCTGCTGAACGAGGATGTCTGCTTCCTCCCGCTCCTTCCTCGAATAACTTTCCCTTCCCCTAGCATTTCGATCTTAATCTCCATTTATATGTATATGCTTCACCACCACCGCGATCAAAGTGGGATCTCCTGGATGTCCTCTCCGTCCCCTTCTTATCTCTGCAGTCTTTTCATTACACTCTGTTCGGTTTCTTTGTGCGCTCTCTTCCTCTGGCACCCGACCTCTCCCACCAGAGGACGCGCGAGTTACCTCCAAGGTGGATGAACGGCTGAAGAGAAGGCCGAGACGTCTTATTTGAAACAATGTTTCCTCTTCGGCTCGCGGCCGGCCCGTAAATCCTCATTTCAAATCCCGAAACTCATATAAAATCTCGCTGCGCCGGACCCGAACCCTTTCTGTCGACCGTTTCTCCCCGACCCTTGCCATGACCTTCGGCCCGATTCCACGGCAACGCTTTCTCGGCGCCCTTCTAACGCGCCGTCGTCCATTCCGTTCCCCTTTGATGTATCGCTCCTACGGTTTTTGCAAAACGCCAAGCAAGTCAGCGGAGTTTCGGACATTTCGATTGCAATAGGGATGCAGTCCCTTGTCACCCTACGGTTCAACTCAAATTCTCATTTATGGTGGACTTGAAAGTCTCCATAGCTAAGGTGTGGGGAGACCGGGGGAAGTTGATACGTGTTTCAGTTTTCAATTTTTGTCGTTTGTGTTTGAATTAATTAGTTAATAACAAATATGCTAAAATATAGTTCGAGCCTTCCTGTTTAGTACACTGTAAGAGAAAGCTTGAGAAAATACATATTAAACAGATGAAAAAATGTTATTTAGATGTAAGCAAAGGGTATCAATCTACCCCACTGCGGTCTCCTCTACCAGTAGCTCCACTTTCCTCTCTTCTACATCGCCATTTATGAAATGGAGCCATTCTTATCGAGGGTAACATGGAGATGCAATCACCGTGGGGGTTTGAACCACTCATAGAATGAAGAATCCAGGGCGCAGCACTTTGGTTGAGTATAGTAGGAAGGTTCAAAGAGAATGAATCATGGTGGAACATATACCTACGTATCCACAGACTCCATAGCTATTTAACTTCCATATTATATAGAACAAAATTACTTTCTCTTCAACCTTTACCATTAAACTTTTGAAGATTAGTGCCTACCTACGGAATACCTACAAAGTTGACGTTTAAAAGAGACATTTCATCCACTTATTTAACTGCCTCGACCTCGATCCTCAAGAATTGCGCAAGTCTAGTATCCTTGACTGGCTGGTCCCTTAGTTCGCGAGGATTCCTTTCCAGCATCGAGAGGAGCCGTTCCACAAATCAGGTGAACGTTCTGCGGCGCGTTGGGAAGCACGCCTCGAAGCGCGATAAATCAGAAGATCCGAAGCTCCGCGACACGTGAGTCGTAATATTTAAGTTAATGACTCGGTATAATAAAGTTAATGGCTTTATGATAGCCGCTCGCGGGACGGAGCAGGATCCAGAGGCACCGGGCAGGCCCAAGTCGGCCAGACACGCGCGAGTACTCGCGATGAATCCGCGAGAGCAGAGCACCACGAGGCTGGACCGTTCCTAGGAACGAGCGTGTCGTCGAGTAGCCTGTTTTCAGCCACTTTCGGCGGCGCTACGCAGCATTTCTCAACACGTAGCTCGAGCTTTCGCCTTTATCGCCTTGTAAAAGGAGTGCCAGTAACATCGTGCACGCACCCGTAAATAATGACGCGCGATGGCGATGCGTCAACGCTCTTCGGCTTTTCTAGAGATCCTCCTATGCCCCTGAATTTGGTACTTGTGGTCTACAGAAATGGCGGAAGATGGTGTCCTTTGCCTAAGAGTTTTATTAATGAAAGACTAGGCTAGATCCCTAAGCTAAATAGTCACTAGGGTAGATTTCGCAATTACTACCAATGTTCCTATTAATGTCATTTTATTTATTTTTCTTGAAGAAAAGGTAACGCGTAATGAATAGTGTACAATAAGAAGAAGAAGAAGAACAGTCTTAATTTAATAATAAATTCTTTTGCACACTATACTTTATACATTTTATAAAGTATTAAGTTTTTATTAAGTAAAATTAATCAAGTTGCAGTAATAAGGACACTAGCAGCCATTGGGGTGTCTACCCTATGGCATTTGTTTCCAACAGCAAGGAAGACTAAAGCTCCTGATGACCCTTCACGCGAGCAGGTTCCCCCTGCACCTCACACGTCAAAGGAAACTGCAATTTGCTAGGTACGCGAAACCGGGATTTCATACAATCGTGCGCACGTCTGCTCGTAAATATCGGAAAGCAATGGCTGAAGGATTTTTCCCCGAGCGGTTTTACGATGCACCGTCTGCAACAAATCAGTAGTTTCGCAATCTTCCGCGCCACTGGCTTACCCGAACTCCTCGCGATCATTCTTTCGCAATCAACATCGATTACAGCGATTTTTTCTGCGTTCCATTTGCAATTCCATTATGCTCATATTCAATCTGAATAATCGCGCTAAACCGTGAAATTGATTCTCGGCGTCGGAAGGCGGCGATCAATTAAAACGATTGGTACCGATGTTAATCGGCAACGATTCACGCGGAAAATTGCTGGCTGTACGCGTTTATGCAACATGTATAGCTGTATATCATCTGATGTGATCGGACGGATAATATGTACGGTGCGTCATACCGAGCAAGGGCTTCGGATTAATTTAATGAATCCTGGTATCGAGGAGGGAAGAAGATACGACTGGCTATAAATAAAACGCGTCAGCTTATCAGGGTACTTTCCAACTGCCTCCATGATATTACGATCTTCTTACGTGTCGCGATGATTTAAGAGCAAACAAATATTTACTTGGACGCAAGTCACGTTCCTTTTCGCGTTCACAACGCTGCGCGGTTCGGAAATTCCATTATCATCCGAGATTAATGAATAATGCTGTTAAAAGGACAATGGTAGAAAATGCCCAATTTTGGACTTGGCTGGTAACGAAAGTTTTTTTACAGGATATGTTTCTACGGGTCTTAAGGAATCCGGAATGCATAATTGTTTACCATGGAGGCGATGGGGAAGTTATAAATAATAAGCGAAAATTTAAAAAAATAATTTTTTCGAAAATTCTCTCTGGCAGAGGTATAGACTTTCAGAAACGGTATAAGATTTATTTAAATGTTTTTTCGATATCTTTTCTAATTTATGAGTTACAAGCGCATAAGTAAAAGGGTAGGTAAGTGAGCAAAGAGAAATGACACTCGAATCTCCACGCTGGTCTACTCAGTCATTGTATTACACAATAAAACATTAACTCTAACGTTGTGTCTTAACATTATTATTATATTTCTGGCAAATATTATCTGTTATTGATAATAGTTTTACTAACAACGAAATTCCGAACTATACGATGATTTTTTATAACTTTCCCATCGCCTCCAGGATAAACAATTATGCACTTCGAATTTCTCGAGCCCCGTAGAAACATGCCCTGTAAAAAACTTTCGTTGCCAACCAGGTCCAAAATTGGCCATTTTCTACCATTGTCCTTTTCTTATGGCTCTAATGTCGAAGTTCATATTATCACTTGCGGGGTTTTAGTAATATTCACCTCTGCTGCTTACTTTTCCATCATCAGACATCGTTCGCCCACCCTGGTGCTCGTTCCAATGAAGAATAACGAAAATAGTCCCACAATACATTCACAAAGAACTATTTGCAACTGATATAGACTCTGAAACTTGGAAAAACGAAGAAGAAATCTCGCGAGATCCCTACCACGAGTGACACAACCTGACGCCTCCGTAGAATATAACACACTGCCTAATGCTATATTCCAGCAGCCCTTATTTGGAGCCCTAAACCCTTGAAGGTGTGTCCTCGCAAATTTACGGTTAGGCACATGTGTTCAATTTCGCGGACCTGTTTGTTCCACTCCTTCCAACTTGGAGGGGATAAGTCTTCCTCTCGACTGACATGGATGGTTAAAAACCGAGCTAAACAAATTCGAAGACAATTTACCCTTAGGGATCGTCTTTAAATTACGTAAGCCTCTTTTGGGAGGAGGTCGCGATTTTTTTATGTTTTCTTAAAAGGAAGGGCGAGGGAGTCAGGTAGCGTTTTACATAATATTTTCCAAACGTGTAGTCTAAAAACGATGTTTTACCGCACACATGAAACCGAGTTAAATGAATTATATAAACCTTTAAAACAATTTTAGTAACTGAAAATATGCTGGAATAAGAAATCGCCAAAACTTCCCTTACATAATTTAAGAACGGCCCCCGACTCCCACTACTTTGCACTTTAAAAATTCCTCATCCTACATAAAACAATCCAAGTAACATAAATTTTCGTCCTCCTCAAATTAATTGGAAACTACTTAAACATCCAGTTCCGCCTGGAATTCAATTGTTCTTCCTCGCAAACTACCTCCAATTAACCAACGTCCAATGCTTCCAAATTACCGTAATTTCTCCCGTACACCCATCCATGCAAGTCTTCCAGAGCGTTTGCGAACTTTTCCGAGCAGAACTTTCGCTGGCTACCTACACTTTCCATTAAATTGCACGCGTCGAGCTCTTTCCACGCTTTTACTGCTTCTACGCTGCAAGTTAGACACGCGCGTGTTCTCGCGCTTCTCGCAAGACCCTTCGGTCCTACCAATCCCGACGGAAGACGACGGATGAAACGCGGACCAAGTGGCGAACGCAGTCGTTGCGCTAACAGACCGCTAGAATTTTACGACACGCGTATCAATCATACGCGGCGAACTTAATGCGTGGCCCTGCCTAAGCGGTGCGTTTACGTCGAAACAGATTTACTACGGACGACGTCGACAAATTCGGGTTTAATGAGCGGCGTGCAACGGCACTCCAGTGCGAAGTCTCCATTGCGAATAGGCACGCGCGCAGAGGGATGTTTACGGACATCTTGAACGGAGAAACACGATTAATCCATCGATAGGGGCGCGGTACGACCGTAGAAGCGCCGTAAACTGTGATCCCAGCCGTAGCTTTCGTTATTGTCAGTGCTACGTCCTCGCAAAAAACGAAAGTCGGTTAAGTCGAGGGCTTAAAGGCGTTCTTAATTGCCTCTCGATGAGAGAAACAGGGCTAAGATATTTCGCCCTTAATTAATTCCGGGCCATTTCGTTGGCGCGAACGAAACGCCTTGCACGCGTCAGAAATTAATTAATAAACTGGCCCGCAATTAGTAAATAGATATTTATCGAATTGTAATCTCGTTTGCTCGGCCGAGAGTTGTGTTTTTTTACTTATTAGCGTCTGGGGCTTCATTAAAGCGCGCGCGGTTTGCGTTCGACTGGTTCCTTTGCAATTAAGTATCCCCTCCGCTCGCTTTGCGCGCACCAGTTGTAAATTATCCTTTATTGTACGCACTCACCTTTGATGGGCCGTAGGTGGGGCGGTGAATGAACGGTGATAACTCTTCGTCGCCACATGAGGAATCCTGTGAACCGATATTATACAAGCTTCAATTCCTTGGCAAATTCTTTACATGACTATCGCTTCAAAGTATACCAATATTAATAATTTTAGGCCCACTTGGGACGAATAAACGGGACTTTAAGCGAACAGCAAAATTAAAATTTACTCCTTTACTCTTTTGTTTCTGTATTCCCCTCTATTATAATTATGGCACTCTTTCTCAAAGAATTACAAGCACCATATATCCCAGAATTCCACCCCACAACCTTGTCCCGAATAAGTATTACATTCCACCGACTTTTAAGCACACAGAGTGGTCCCTCGAACGTGAGAGAAACGAAAGCAATTGCGTTTCGGTGGAATTGACCGGAAGAAAACGGCAGGTTGAGGAGAGATTAATGCGGTGGCCGAGGCACTTGGCGACCGTTATTGCGAACGTAACGTTCCCTCGATAACGCCCCGCATTCGGGCTCGGTTAAGCGGGTTTATTAGCGACACTGGACTACAGCATAACGCGATGAGCGGCGACACCTCGTAAACCGCGGTTCGGCAAACATACGCCAACGTTTTCACGAGCGGGTCCCGATGTAACCAGCTCGCAGGCGGGCTAACTTCTGCCCATAATGTTATCAACGACCGAATGCATCTTGACGTCTAACTGCTTGCTCTCGATCGCCAACTCGATAGCGAAACGGGCTACGTCGCGTTTCCAACTTTCGACGAATGTTTAGGAGGTAGCTACCATGTTGTAGCTGAGATGTTAGAGAAATCATGGTATATAGTTCCGAAAGGACGCATGGTTTATAATATAATCGAAAGCTTCAAGTAGCAGGGGAGAAAGTAGAGGAAGTGGTCTAAATATGGACTAGCACTTTTATTTCAGGATTTTTGCCACACTTGTTGAAGATTTTTTATGATGCGACACTTGAATCGAAATAGTTAAGTTCAAATAAGCTGAACAAAAGTACCATTTGTTTCAAATTCTATATTCAAAAGAGCAGTAGGAATCTTCGATTTTGAATGTGTGGTCTGAAAGAAAAGTAAACACTTGCCTTCTTTCTTCGCCATTATTGCGATGATCAAGATAGAATTAATTTTAATCAATATTTGTTGATTGTTATAATTGGGGATTTAATTATTCTTACTACAATGAGTGGTAAAATATGGGCTACTATTAAAATTATCTAAACGAACAGTGAAAACTGCATATTTTCAGATTGAATTTTTTTAAAGCAGGTTCAAAATCCTAATAAAAACAAACTTAAATGCTGATGGTCTATTTAGAGTAGTCATAGATGTATATGCCTATTTCAACACCTGCACAGGCATTGTGTGCCCACATATAACACTGTAATACGGACCAGGTGCAAAATCCTGGTGTAAGTATTTCTTACCTACGTGCTTTTTATCATTTCAGCTCTGGTCCATATTACCACCCCAATTTCTGAAACCATGTTTCTGACACAATGTTGTACAATGGGCATAACTTCAAAATAGTTAAATTTTCACGCTATTAATGCATTATCTCAGATCTATGAGCTACCCTTTCCTCCTTTTGTTTGTACAATTTTTACATTTTTAATATATGTTTTCCTCAAAATAAAAAGAGTGGACCTTGGACCATTTACACCTTCTCCCATAGTAACACTATTTTCAGTGTTCCCTTCTGTCAAGATCACATCAAGTTGGATCTATAAATTGTTAGATACCTAACTATGACACTTATTTTTACACAGATTTTTCGGTACCGTATCTATCGTGCAAAAACAGAATTACATAGGTGCATAGGTACTTATTCTAATTCAAGATCAATGCAGAACATTGTCAATGAACTTCAACTCCACCCCACCAATTATATCATAAAAACTGAAGCTACAATTTACCTCCAACGCGATCGCCATTCTTCAGACCGGATTCTGCTTCACGAAGCCAAGATGGCGTCGCAGCGTCCCGACGGATAGCGTTCGATAAGAGTCTGAGTCCTCTCTAGCGACTCGATCGCTAGTATAAATTTGAAATCGCGTCAGCTCCGCGCGAAGTCGAAACGAAAACTGAGCAGGGCGATGCCGAAGGGCACAAGCTGCGGGCCACGCGGAGGAAAGAAAAGATCAAGGCGGTCGTAACGACACGGCCTTGAGTCTCGATTAGCCCCGGCTAATGTCCACCGATGGGGAAAAAAATTGGAGTATTGACGGAAGGGAAACCCTATGCGGGGGAAAAAAATTCTACCGGCGATTCGGGCCCGTTTCGATTGTCTTCTTGACCTTCGAGTGGGACATTGCGAGCGGCTTGGAAGCCTCCACGTTCCCAGAACGCCTTCCCGACGGAAGTGAAGTGTCGTCCAACTCCGACGGGATGTTCCAGCCTCAACTCTCCCATAAACTTGGGGCGTTTATTTATTTCTACTGTAATTTTAGGCAAAGCAGAACAAAGGCTCTCGATGCTTCTTTGTTTAGGAGGGGAATAGCAACTTGGAAAACGTCACTTGTATTCTTGCATAATAAAATTGTAAATTGCACAGTTTTTGATAGTAGAAGATGATTGTCTTCTTTCGTAGAATATTAACATAATAAATGCGAAAGTGTGTTTGGAAATTTGGATGTTTGTTACTCGATCACATCGCAACGAAACTTTCTGAAATTTTTTACACACGTAGTCTAGGATCAGGAATAGCATATAGGATACTTTTTACCTCGATTTTTTTCAGCGATTTTCACCTAATTTTGCATAATTTGCGGTTGGGGCAATCATCTTGTTCATCGCTATACAGGTCGAATCTTGGTTTCTCTGATCCGAAAAATCGCATTTGCAATGCTGCAAACGCTTTTGGCGATTCTCTTGATTTTTTCACGGGATCAACCTATTCCTTTAACAAGGCCCTTGATACAGTTCTGTAACCTCACTGTGTATGAGTTTATGGTGTATGACCCGCTTACCGACTTTAAGTATTGTATGCTCTTTTGTTATGCGCTTTGTATTGCTACCTCTTTTTTCTTTTTTGTCTATTTCCTCTGATTTCTCTTTTACATTAATGGGACTTTATCCCGTATATATTAAATAAAATAAATAATTACTAGAACCCGGCGGAAAATATAGGCTACCATGAAGTCTGGACATCCCACCCCTTCCTCCTTATTTCACCCCCTGGACACTGTGACAATTAAAGTTAGTTTAGTACATTACAAATGTGACACTGTACATTCGTCGCTTTGAAAACACAAACCACTGCCGCACTCACGAGTGACATATCCTCATAAATATTCCTACACGTGACATCTGACTTACCGCAGCCTTTAAAATAACAACGCGTCATTCGTTTCAGCCTGGAATATAAGACAAAATTCCACCGAAATTCCTGGAAGATCAAAGTGAAAAGAGAAAGATCTACGACACACGCCACAAGGGACCAATCTTCCCTGGCAAATTCGCCAATATGGGGGAGCTCTGCACCCTCCGCGATAAGAGAGCAGAAGATAAAGGCAGTTTCTCGGTATGCGTCACCGTATCCAAAAAGAGCCTAACCGCGTCGTTTAATTCCAGTCCCCAGGATGTCGTCGCAGGAAGCAATCATCTCTCTGTGTGACTTCGTAAATCGAAAGTTATACCACCGGGACAGTAGGCGGCGCCTGGCGTCTCCTTCTACAGTATCGATCCTCTCTTTCGGTTTACTCTGGATCTATAACCCCTTTGCCTTCATGATTAGTCTGAGCTAAGAGGCCTCCTTACGAAATCCTCGAGGGAGCACCACAATCTCTTCGTCGTTTCATCTTGGTTGTTATCTATCCTCGATCATAATGATATTGACAAGGAAAAACGTCACAGGATTCGAAGTGGTCGTTGGATCCACTTTGCTACGGTTTTCTCGTGGTTTTTGCGAGGATAGGGTGAACGCAATTCGTCGGTAATTTATAAATAGATGAACGAAAGCATGCTCTGCATGACGTAGCCAATGTGAGCAGTTACACGTACCTACGATGTAATAACAAATTTCTTTTACTATATTGTCCCTCCCGGAATGAAATTAACTATTTATTGCTCCTCCCTAAATGAAATAGGGTAATTGTGGGAGAGATGCCGCACTCGGAGAGACGCCGCACTATCGGTATTTCAAGGATATCGGTAATAAAACACATCATTGCCGATTTTATTTGTTTAAGGCTGTTCATTTGAGTTAGCTTATCAAGCCAGAGCGTGTTTTCTGTATTATTGTTAAAGATTTTGCTGTTTTTCGAGGTAAGCCTAGCGTACTTTGCCTGAATAGTTATACGTCGCGTCTATTTTTACTAATATAGTAGCTAAACATTCATAGTTTTTCTTGATACAACATTTGTAATACATTAAGGGGACCATGTAGAATATTTCCTTGGCAGAATGGGTTACTTTCGACTTAGCATGTGGAAATACGAAAGTGCGGCGCCTCTCCCAGGCATTTCGGATAGACGCCGCACTTTTATTTGGGATAGATGCCGCACTTTGACACTGTACTGTTTCGGAAATTAAGTCGATTTAAATGATGTTTTTAATGTTTAAAATACCGAAAAAGTTTTTTCAAATAGCTAACGTGGTATCTCAAGGCAAATTATTTATTTTAAATGAATAATCTTATAATCGAAATATATTTGTGGACTATGTACTCTTTTTTCACATTTTTTTTTATTTTAATCTCAAGATGCCAACTGAATATAAAAAAAATTTCGAAAAGCAGATATAATATCTGTTCCTACAGTACCCATTTAATTTTCCAATTTTATAATTGTATAAAGTAAAAATGTTTCATTCTACTTTGTTTTTATTATTTTTTTATATAAAAAGTTAAAAGTAACAAGTTTAAATCGAAAATTAAACGTGTTTCGAAATGCGGCACCACTGCCGCATGTGCGGCGTCTCTCCTACCAAAGGATGTTTTTAGTTTCAATTTTTTTAAGGGCAACAAATATTAAAATTTTGGTTTTCATTAATGCTAGAAGAATCACAAGATGTTGAACTAATAAGATATATCCTTGGAAAACATTTTCATTGCAAAATTTAGACACGGTGACAATTTTGCGTAACGTGCGGCAACTCTCCCACAATTACCCTACGCTATTTATCCTGACTACACCCCTGCTGCTCCGTATCCTTGAAGGGTAGATCCGCAGCAGAAGAAAATCATCAGATGATCTCCCGCGCCTCGATTTAACTCAAGTTCGTCTTATCGATGGTGAGGAATTGAGCAAATTGGAGGCACCAATTTGTGGTCAATTGACCCCAAAGAGGAGTTCAAGGGAGAACAGGGGAGCATCGACCGAAAATGGATTCCATGAAGCTTCCTAAGGGCAACGACATCGATCCAGCACCCAACCTACGTATCACTTTTCTACTTTTTTTTAAATTATTCTTTAATCTCTTTACCTTCAACATTAAACGCACTGGTCCCCGTCCTTGCACCGAGTTTCTCCAATCAACGAGCGAGCAGGGGTCTGCCATGTTTCCCCGCGACGGCGAATTGCCTCGAAAAAAGCCCGAGGAGAGGGAAGAAAGAAGCGATCGAGCAGCTCGGCTGCGATTCGGCATTAAAATTCAGGTAGACGAAAAGTGGGAAAGGAGAGGAAGGATCCGGTTCGAGAGGGAGGCTGGGCTTAGATCCCGCGCAGGGCAGGACGAACAGAGGACAAGCTCCTCGGGTAAGCTCGTTTACTCCGGGCGCAGGACGAAAGGGCCAGGGAAAAGGTAATCGGTAGCATGCGAGGCACGCTCGTAGCCTTCGCGGCGCGTACATTCTCGGCTCGTAATATACGACTTCCGTACGTTGATGGAATATTCGAAAAATCCGAGAGTCCGCGTCGGCGATAAAAGTATGGAAACGCCTGACGAGAACGTTCCACTACGTGTGCGGTCGTTGTTCCGCAGCCTCGCTTCCGCCTGCTCCACCGATCCGCCGATTTCTCTCTAAACAGCCTATATAATTGCAAGTCTAAAGAAACTGCTCGTACCGATCTGGGCGAGTCCTCTCGATGGAATCGAGCGTGGAACGTAAAACCTGATGGATCATTTATTAGCGAAGATATTAATGGGACTGGATGATGAACGATGAAGGCATTTGCATGAAAATTTCGAACGATCTGCGCACAGTTATTTGTTAGAGTGACGGTGCAGATTCGCCAAGCGCGAATCCATTAAAAAAAAACTGTTCTTTTTCTGGCTGTTCTTTTATTTATGACCTTACGTAAGGAAGCCTAGAACGCTGCTCAAATGCGCGGTTGCATGAAAGTTCGTGCATATTCGCTTTGGAGCTCGCTAAAGAAATATAGCAGCCTCAGCGGAGCGAGAAGAAACTTTTGCGACGTTGCTCGATGAGGCATCATCGAGCGTGTTTCGCGGTTGTGCAATTCTGCGAGCAGAAATTTCGCACGCTTCGAGTTACCTCCGAATTTACCCAGATGCTATAGAGCTGTTCGACGCGTTCCCTTTCTCTAGCCAAACATTTGCGAGCCTATTCTCTCTCGCAGATCAAATGTTTGACGATCCTAGACGACGTGGTATAATTCCTTCGGCACACCGAATGATTCGAGTGGAAACAGTCGTTACGATAACTCCTTCGGTAAACCGAAAAATTCGTGAAACAGCGAGGGGGTAGGAGCGTGGGAAGAGCGTGCTCGGAATTTATAGAGCGACCAATAACGGCCGTAGTAAAAATGGGAAATCTGGAAAACGGTTCGGCCATCGAAGCTATCGAGAGGAAGGAACGAAAGGCGAAGGGGTGACCGATGAATCAGGCTCTTCGATGGCCAACCAAAATCTGCTGTTATCTGACCGCGCGGCGCGTATTTTAAAGGAAGAAGCACTCTCACGTACACGCTGGTCGGTTTGTGGGCGTATAACACCCTGCGAGGCCGATTTAAGCGCGTACGCAACCTCGGGGAGATATTCTTCCGAATATACGATGGTGCCAAGTTCGTGGCAGCGTGTTAGTGCAGCGTACAAGCTGGCTGCCAGCTTGGAATGCAGGACATTTCACTGAGGAGAGGCAAGAGACAGAGTGCAGATAATCTGAGTGTTTATCGCCTGGACTCCGAAAGGAAAGAACCGAGTCCTGAACGTGTTCCGCGCGGTGACCATTTTCAGAAATGGTCCTTCGACCGGCGGAGCCTCTACTCGCTCGCTACGTGGTCGCGGTCTAGCGTGCCTGGTAATTCGAGATCCTCTCTTGCGTTTATTCGTGACCGCTGGGCTCTACCAGGGTCCATTTATTTGAATTTTTTCAAGGATCTCTAGATGTCATAGCTTCTGACAATTTTGAGGTCTATTTTTATGATTGCAACTTTGAGATTTTTCTTTGGTACCTACTTTGGTTAACGTTGCTCTGAGCTACACACGTTTCAAGATCGCAGAATAAGGTCGAAAATCGCTGATTTTCGGGAATTTCGCGATTTTCGACCTTATTCTGCGATCTTGAAACGTGTGTAGCTCAGAGCAACGTTAACCGATTTTGATGAAATTTTAGACACGTATATAACTTACTTAAATCTACAAACGGGTTTTTTGAATTTTCATTAAGGGTTCACAAAAAAAAGGTTAAAAAACGCCCTTTACTATTTTTTTTTGCTACTCCGACCAAGTGCATTTTTTTCAAAACGACGAATCATATCATTTAGCAAACTAATCCCTCTAGCTTCTCAACAAAACTCAAGTCGTTTGGATTAATTTTAAAAAAGTTATGCGATTTTAAGGGGTGTCCGAATATTTTTAAGAGCCACTGTATATAGGTACAGTGATACTCCTACTGCTGTTTATATTTACCCACGAGAATATACCTAAGATATTCAGACACCTACTGTATTTATAGAAAAGTGATATTTGGTAGAGATTGAGTACTCTTCACTGTTTTTAATCTAAAATACCAAGGAAAGTAAAATTTTTTGGAGATTGAATACTTTTCACTGCTTTTAATTTAAAGTACTAAATAGAGTGGAATTTGAGATAGTTCTCCAATAAATTTGCAGCGTTTTCACAATTATTCCACACAAAATAGGCGTCCTCATACATAGGTACCTACTTATGCGCAGCAGTATACATTCTCCTTCTCCAATTCTTCGTCCATTTGTCTCTTTCAGCCTCCAGCCGGAAACGTTATGGATTATAAAGTTCTTTCCTTCGCCCGTAGAATCCCGCCTACGCTGTACCCTCAGACTCCCCGACATCGATGATCGCGTCACCCCCGCGATGGACTCGAAGCCACGTGAATACAATTACGTAGAAACTTAGAATGGTACCTAAACACCCTCCGGACGCGGCTGTTGGAACACCATCTCCGCTCTCAGATCATATTTTACCGCTATTGGCCCCGCCTTGCTTCCTGTGCCTTCGAACAAGTCGAAGTTTCGATGGTTTCCGTGAGAAGGAAGTTGGGTGTTGCGCGAAGGGGACATTTTAGAGGTTGCTCGAACTGTCATAGGGATTGTAGATATATGTCATTTATAAAATACGCTTAAAACCGCAGTTGCTGACATCCTCGCCTTCGAGGAACATTGTTTCCGAGCCCCTCTTAACTGAGATAGTAAATTGGGGACGTTTCTAGGGAAGTGTATGAAGAAGGAAGAGGAAGAAGAACGATTCAATGACAAATGACACACGTAACTGTACGTTCCACCCTCTGCTGAGTACCCCGAAGAACTTTCAGACGACTCAGCGTTATTCCTATCTCGTCCGCGTCTTCAACCCCTTCCAGGCACAGCCTCACCTTTGTCGTCGCCGGGATACCTGACCGTGGAATCGCGGAGTAGGGGGAGGATGAAGGAGAAGAGAACTCTGTGGAATCGAGAAAGGGCATTGGGAGAGTACAAAGATGGAGCGGAAGATGCGCGTGGAACTGGAAAAGGGAACGGATCGAGGAGGGGAGGAAGCTGGAGAGAAACTGTAAGAAGGCGGGGAAAGAAGAGGAGAAAAAGGGAGAAAGAAAGAAACAGGGGGAGTGAAGAGGGAGAAGGAGAAGAAGAGAGGAGGAAACGAAAGGGGAAAACTCAGCTCGTCTCTAACCGTAAGATAGGGAGGAGAAATACGCGGTCGTAAAAGACGAGGCGCAGTCCCCACAGAAAATACGAATTAAACCCGCTAACCGGTGATCCAAGGAACTTCTGTATAATCGAAGAGAGACGTCACCGACCGCTCGTCCGCCTCCTATAACGAATGGTCCAACTTGATGACCGCGCAGGGGCTGACAACTCTGCGGATCCAAGAACCACGCTGTTACATTATTAATTAGGCAGCAATAAACGAGTAATGAAAATTGTCTGAGAAGCTGGTACCAAGTTTTGGTTTTTAAAAAGTTTCATTCGCAAGCAAACGAAGTCAGTAGTAGCGTGACCATCGGCTCATTGGTATAAACTACTGTGAACTGAAACGGCGGCAGGAAAGAGTCGTTAAAAACGTTCAAGTATGAACATTTAAATGAGATTGATTTTGCTGGAAACGAGGCTAACAGAGGCGGCTCTTAATATTCTCGTTCGAAGAAGGAAATAGGAACGGTTTACCGTGTAGCGCCCAACTTGCTCGCATAAAATGTATTAAAAAGCTGCAGCTAGGGGAAGGGGGGCATGATGGGGTATCGTAAAAAAACGATAATCGAAAAATTCTAAGTAAACATTTGACGAACGTACCAAAAGGAAGCCATTGTATTATAACAGTTAGGTGGTTGGTAGAAATGAGTGGAGAAGCACGCGTCTCTTGTTTAAAGCTGTGAAATATCTTATTTTTTGTACTAAAAAGACTAATAAATATATATTACAACGGTACTTTTTTCAAGTTTAAAAACTTCAAATTTTTATTTAAATGTTGTTCAAACTATGTACCAAAGAAAAGAGTATTAACTTATAATTATATATTGATTCATAAAATCTTAAATAAAACGTATAATTATCATTTTTTTGCAATTTTGCTTAGGCTCCCCACCGTGCCCCCTTCCCCTACCTATTTGTTTAAGCTGGAATAATTTTCACAAAGCACCTTTTTATAGAGCTCAAGATAATCAAATCTGTTTCCTATGCAAGTTATACGATACTGTATAAAATACAATGTTTACTTAAATTTTCATAGAAAACGCTGATCAAGACCAGTTTCTCATCCCCTAAGCGAATACCTACCCACTATTCAACTTTGAACATCATGGTTCCCCTCGCGCATACCGAAACCCTATCAGAAGGACAGGGTTGTTGCAGGACCGCTCGCCCCAGCGTAGAATGTCGTAGACCCACCCCCAAAAGCGGGAATTAACTGTAGATAACAGGGGCTGGATCCGCGAGCCCCTGGCAACCGGGTACAATAGCGGCGTGCGGTTTCAACCCTTCCTCCGTGTCCTCGAGCCATCCCCATCGAACTAACCCTTCTGGTACAATAACGCTGCAACTCACGGGAACGCCCGTAAAGCCCGACCCCCTCTGTATTTAATTTACTGAATAATTGGAATCAAGCTGCCTCATTTGTGTGCGGAGCAACCCTTCCCTCCCGACGGAGAAACCCGCCCCACGATCTCTAGCCCCCGCGGAGGATGGATTCGGGATCCTGAGGGAGCCTGATGAGGAGATTTGTGCGCGTTCGTAAAATTCGCCTCAACCTATCCCCGTTGTTCTCTCGTCCTCTCTCCACCGGCTCGCTTCTCTTCTCTTCGATGTAACTATCCGGAGCTAGCAAGGGTTGAATAAAGGTGGCCTGATACTGGAACGATCGAACGGGAGGGAAGCAAGATTACCGTCATCCACTCTGGGGATGAATCCCCCGTTTGAATAAGCGCTGCGCGAAATTCTCAGGGCCCTTGATGGAATCTTATGAGCGGGCGACGGGGATTTTATTGGACGCATAGTTTAGGTGGGGACTCTGGTTTCTGTTTAACGAAAAGTCGATGGGTAGCGCTTTCTAAAATCTGGAATAGGTATATACTCGTAATAATTGATAGGCATGTCCCTGCTTGAGGAGGATCTAATTTATTTCAGAGTGGCTGACATAATTTATTGCAGCAGACGGGCGTCTGGAGGAGTAGGTAGAATGAGGGTACCAAAATCGCAAGTGGATAGCGGGTTACGACTGCGCATGCGTCGCTGTAGTAACCAGAAATCGATGGCTGCGGCTGGCTGGTTCGTGCTTCGTTTTCACAGTGTGTGGAGGGCATACAGGCTTGTAGAATGGAATGAAGCAAAATGGAGTGGAATGGAATATCATGACGTGAAGGTTCTTTGTAGGAAAAACTGTAACTGCCAAAATTAATGAAGAAAAATTTTGTCGGAAAATGTTTTACGTGGTATTGGTAATACTATAGTATTGGATTTTAATGCAATTTCCCTTTGTAAATAAGTTACCAATAGGGCTAAATTGTGGTATCGCTGGTAGGGGAAACCGGGGTAGGTTGTACCCAGAGTTGGGTAAAATGTAATCTAATTACAACTTACAAATTATGATTAAAATGTAATTGTGTATATAGTTGGTTACACATTATTATCTGTAATCAATAATTTTGGTGGTTGACCACAATTTTGTTTCTCTACAACTACGAGGTGGCCATGCAGGGTTCTTTACTAATACAATTCTTTTCTTATGAACTTGGACTGTATTAAAATGCAAAAAATTGAAACTTTTGTGATGCATTTGGGTTATTGTATACTTAAGCATATTTGGCAATCAAATTTCGTAAATGATTTAAAGTCAGGGAAGTTTTTCTGTCTCTTGAAAAATTCGATTTGGGACACTTGTAGTGTTTTCTACAAGGATTCTTCAAGTGTTTCAAAAGTTTTCCAAACGCAGCCTTTAAAGCGCGAGAATACAATTTTGGACGTGGGAAATGTAAACTCAAATACGATTACCCTTCAACTATTTTTAAAACACTCAAATTGGTATCTCGTAGAATTCTCATAGGTAAGTACTATAAAAATCAGGTCAAGGTCACATCCTTACACTCCTTACTTTAGCATCCCCTACATCTGGTACGGAATGGTGTTGAAATTCACCAGGGAAATATTTAAAAATCCTCATACCTTTTTTATTTGGGTCCTTTACAAAGTAAATAAGTAGATACTCGATTCTTATCTAGAATTATGCAAATGAAACATGTTTACAGTCCCATATGAATAGTCCTATAGGTATAGTTACTTGGATCATGCTGTAGAGCTATGTAAGCATAGTTAACAGTGACCTCAAACGCAGCTGCAAGTTACCTATACATTAGTGGCCATTTGCGACTTGACCTTCAAGAATACTCTGATTTGGTTCAGGTTGCTGATAACCTAATTGGAAAAGTAGGTACCATAAACTACTTAGGAGACCATTGGCAGGTTTTTGTAACAGTATGTTATACATATAATATAAAAATTCAGATATTTACATTTGCTTTAAGTATCCTATTATAACATTGCATCTTTTATGATTGTACTACAAGCGTGAAAATGCAAAAATATATCCGTTTCCTTCTTTAATCAACAGATATTAATTAATTGCCATTGTTAGCCCATACAAAGAATAGGTACTTCAAATTTCTTTTGTCTACTCGACACTTTTCGCACAAAGAACTTTATCATTTCTGCAACAAGAACCATGTAGGCACAACACTTAAAACGATCAGGTGAACGTCTGATAAAGCCATCCAGGGCAAATGGTGCAATCAATCTCAGACATCAGTTACCAGCTGGTTTAGTTGGTTTCTATTGATGCAGAAAATCGTTACAAATATGGTGCAATAGATTGTTGAGGCGCTTATGCATCCCCGATCTGTACCTCTGCATTATTAAATTTTTTTGAAATTACATACACATGGCGAAAGGGGGAAAGTAATTCCGTCTGTGCGCTAATAATAGTTATTTGTGTAGGAATATTTCTTTTTGTAAAAAGTAATCGAACGATTTCTTTCTTTGCGACCAGACGGAAAAAAGTGGGCGGACGTGCGCACTCGCGGTCGTGACCTCCGAGGGTAGATGAACTCTCGTGGGATGAGACGGCTCGTGTTTTTTCCCCTCAGGATCTACAGCGATGTTTAGATGTAAGATTGGAACGCGTTCTGTCGTGAAATTTTATTCGTGGGAAAAGTTATAGGCATGCTGTTTTGGTTTTGAGATTAAAATTTAGAATTGCGAGTAGGAATTAGAAATTTTTTAATAATGCAGTGTTTAGTGTTAAAATTGGAGATATTACTTAAAGTGAAATTTTGGAAAAACAAAGTTAACACCACTTAAAGATGATCGGTAATAAAACTTGTTAGGTGCACCGTGAAGAATAATTATTAATATCTGTAGGAACCTATACAGAAAAACTGATTTCAAAATTTACATAACTTGTGAGATAAAAGGTACGTTACAAAAATTTAAAAATCGAATTTTCTTTCAGCACCACCAGCGGTGGAAATTGCAACTGCGTCCGACTCTGCAGTCGGTATACCTTTTTCAAGTACTGTCGATAAAGAAACAGAAATCTTTGTTCTGCCTTACCAGCATTATGCTATCAGAAGAGAGATTTCGGAATATTGTTACGACTGTGGATAATATTAGTACTAGTATTTGTGCAAAATCCGAAATGATACTACCGAACATAGATAAGTACAAAATAAACTCGAAAGGTATGTTAAAAATAGTCACAAGTTCATTTCTAATATTCATAACACACTCAGATATTCCCAGTTGGAATCACAAAAAATTAATTTCACATTAAATAAAATGAATATTAAATAACTGAAAAGTACATCAATTCCAATTCTTGTACCACGTCGATATTTCTAGTGGTCGGTACATCAGCGCCCTACTATTCCGACTAGACAAACATCCTTAAATAATGAAGCAAACTACATTTTCATCAAACGATTCACATTTCTAAACCTATCAACTGTGTACCCATACCCAAATTTATGGCTTAAGCCTACTTCAAACTTATCGCGAGGAAATAAATTCCCACCTCCTATTATCAAATATTTTCAACCCCACGAACCCTTCATCACACATTTTATTTTATTAAAATATCTTTTACCAATCGAAATAAACTGGGAAAAGTAACTACACCCTCCGAAAGTTTGGAGCACATCCTTCCGCCATGGGACGACCGCTGTTTCCATGGCAACGGACCTTGATGCGCGCGCATACGCGTTCCATAATGGCCGCCACAGTGGGAGCAGTAGTGGGGGAAGAAGTGGGTGGGGAAAAAGGGAATCAGGAGAGGGGATTGCCAGTGGAGAAATAATAGGTCACTGGAAGGGTCGGGTAACGAAAGGCATCGTGAAAGGCATTGGCAGGACTCCCAGGGCCGAGGCGAAGCCATACGAAAAATAAGGGCGGCCATCATGGATTTCAAGATGGCTGCCGCTGCTCCGTCCACCGCGCATCCTAACTTTTTTTCAATCTCTCTATCATCGCGAAGAATAAATCGCGGCGCGCATTCAACTGAATAATGCAATTTCAATTTGTAAATATGATTCTTTTACAGCATATTATTATATAAAATCAATATTTCTTATAAATATAAAATTACTCAGATTCCTATGAATCGGGTAAATTTAGTATTCTATTGGAAAATATTTTATGAAAGCCACTATCGTGTTTTGGAGGGATAGGTGATGTATATATAAAGCGCTTAATCGTCTCATGAACAATTTACGAGCAATTAAAAGCGCGGTTTTAGATTCGTATAATCATGGGGTCCCGGTGTGAACTAGAGAAGTCATATACCTGTTTGTCGTGAGCCGTAAAAGTCAAAGCCGAAAGATCCCTACGCAAACCGAACGATTCGTGCATCCTAAACGAAAGGAAAACAGTCGTAAACTTTAAGTATCGCCCACTGCATTTGCTCAGTCAATACTTAATTCATTCACGACGTTCCCTAAAAGATGCTCCACTCTTACCTATCTACGAGAGAAATTACAGCTCCTGGCAATTCACAAATCCGCAAATTAATCAAACAGAAGTCCATCCCGCGTTTCTATCAATAAATTAATAGAAACTCCCATATATTTAGCTTTCATCATAGCTACAATTATTTTTTTCTTGAAAAACAACGGAAGACGCAAGGAGCAATAGTGGATGCTGCAGGTTAAGCAACCGAGATCGAGTAAAGATTACTACACCTGAAATAAAAGATGTTCGCGTGCCGCGTTCGACTCGGGTTGTTCCACTTACGCGACACTCGGGTTTCGCGAACGAGAAACAAGAATCATCGTTCACCTGTTCATAAGGTCAATAGGTAATGCGATAACGACCGTTCATAATGGTTACGGACGAAGGAATTACCGTGCAAACCGACACTTAAGGTTTATCGTGTCTCTTACCGCCGAGTTATGTATACTGTTCTCTTAAAAGTGAACGGTAGTGAGTTGTAACAAGATTATTGACTTTAAATCCTCCCGAATGGCCCTATAGGAGATTCAACCTACAAATATATTACCAATACTAAAATCCGCCGCATTCACAAATCATCTGGCCACTTAATGTCACAAAAAAATGTCACTGCGAACAATACGCGACAAAGTCTTTGTCACTTTCGTGGGATTATTATTCTTGGATGGGACACACGATTACCTTTGGCACATTTGCCTATTACTCTGTCTACTCTCCCAGTTTTCGGAGTGGAAGGTCCACAATGGAGGATCTAATTGGTTGAATTTGAACTAGAAAGCTTAATTACCCTTGACAAATGTGGTTCACTGTCTGGCAGATAACGAGCTACAAGTTTCCTACGACAATTGAGGGAGTCAAATGTCAAGGCACGTGACATTTTCGTTGAAAGGAAGGACGAAATGATAACTGAATTTTGGGAAAGTTCACCAGCGAACAAATGACTCGGTCGTTTCTCAACCAGAAACACTCCGAGTATTTAAAGATAATAATACCTACATTCAAAGATTAATACCAAAATACTTTGACATATAAAACCTCCAAAGCTGCATATGCAAAAGGGGCAAAAAGAGACTTTTTACTCAGTCATCGAACGACGAGGTTCGCGTGTAACGATCAAAGATAATTTGCCTCACGAAGCGCGTATCATTTATTACTCCGCGCGGGCAGCTATAAAGATTTCATGCATTCGGGTTTACATGCCTGCTCCGTGGTGCACGGTCCGCGAAATCTATCGGCGCTCGTGGACGTTGATAACGAGAGGCCGAATTGCCGCGGCGGACAATGCCAGAAGAAAGAAAAGATACGGCCACCGAGATAAGCAGAAGCAACGGGTTGACGTCAGGCAGCAATAAAATTCTGGGACACCGGTGGGTATCGGCAAACGTGAGCGCCTCGAGCCGTTCGATGGCCATTTCGTTCGAGAAGGTCAGACGATAATTCCTTTTTTTCTCGTCCGCATCGATCAGTTATTACCGCGGATGCCTAGGCGAGGCAGGCTGCTCCCGGTCTCGCGGTTCCCCTTTTGCAAACGCCAATGTGGAATCACTGAATATGTAATAATTATTCAGCAGTTAAATAGGTAAGATAAAGCGTAGTGATCTTAGTGGAATATTAAAGGCAGTGAATCAAGAGATTATGTCAGAGCCTTCTTTATCATTCAATTTCAAATACTTTACCACTTATAACTGTAGATACCATTTTCAGTAATGTATTTATTTCTTTACCTATTTCCTTTCTCACAAATAACTTATACCAATATCAAAATGTAGGTAAATCTGTCGAGACGTATTATGAAAGTGACATTATTATGTCATTGCTTACTTGACGGCTATTTTGCAAAAATTCTTTCACAATATTGCAATATACCTAAATCAATGTAACATAAAATAAGAGAAAACTCAATTTCTGGGGTTTTTTGACTGACTTTCCTTTATCTTCGATACCTAAGCTGTGCGATAGGAAATTGAATTAGGAAAGAGTTGAATTGAGTTTCCGCTATTGCGAAATGTCGCGAAGGAATTCGTCGGCACCGGTGCCTGAGAGACGTGTGGCGGATTCGAGAGAAAAAGGACGAGTTCCGTTACCTATGTATGGAGATCCGACGCGACAGTTTGCACAGTGACTCTATCCTATCTCTGGAACTGTTCCCTAATTGCTCAAGCAAACGTTCTAATGAGAAAGTCTAACGCAGAGGTGCAGCGGCGGTCCGCGCCTGGGATCGGTGAATTTTCCTTTCAGACCTGGCCGCGCGCTCGCGCTCGCGCCCACATCCGCCGTGTTGGCGTTAGAATTCGCACCTCCGTATAAATTATTGACGGCGGATCCGTTAATCATACGATTACATTTTATGGCGAGGGACACGTGGCGCGGACGCTTTGTCACCGCGCCGCGAGTCTTCAGTGTTTGTCAACGGTACAACGCCCTTTCGGCGCGAATTCGCACAATGGGCGGCGGATTGTTGATGTTTTAACGCCTCGGGCGTGGGAACATTTGTACAGGGTGTTATCTTTGGTATCGATTTCGTTGATAATAGGTAGGTACAAAGGGTGAAGTGATGGAGAAGTTCATGTAGGTACATTGAATATTCTATATTTATAATGGGGTTGAAGAGTTAAGTATGGTAAGCCAAATGAGGTACCTAAGTACTTAAGGAATATGAACTTTTTTCATTGTTATTATCAAGTAAGGTCCCAATACCAAGGTATAGGTATCTGGTATCTCCTTTGGTATTCAGACTTTTCACTTACTCCTCCACATTTGGTCTCACTGATTCCCTTAGCAGAATTTATAATCTGGCCAACCTGTATTGTAATGAGATTTACTTCTTCTATGTATCCCCTTCTACTTTTAAAACCAGCGTATACAGAGCGGTAGCACATAATGTTAGGTCTTGATATTTGAAGGGCAAGGGGAAAATAAGAAATGCCACAAAACAGCTTTATCAAGAAAATTCAAAGGATCAAGAAATGATAAATGGCAAATTTTGATTCTACTGAAAGCCAGTGGCGCACTCAGAGCATCCTGGCACCCCCAAAGAAAAGGGGAAAAGTAGATTAATGCCACAAAACAGCTTTATCGAGAAAATTAAGTTTCAATACTTTAGTCCATCATTAATGAACCAAGATTCAATCAATTTAATTTTCTCCTTAAATACTTTCTTGTTTTACCTTGACGATAGAAGCTTATGGTTACTTATGTAAAGAGTGAGGACATTCCGTATTTTGTTCCAGTGCAGAGTGGACATTTCCTGTTTTTAATCAGTACCTATAGCAAATCTGTTGGTAACGTTATCTTACAGGGGTATTTTAATTTTATAAAAACATATCCTACACTGCGTTCCATATAAGTGCATACCGACGTCCCTCCCAATTTGGGACCGATCTGCGCAACTCCCACAAATCTAACACACGCGATTGGTCGTAGCATTTTCCCTGCCGGTTTACTACCAATCAACTGCGCGAAATCAGTATTCTCTAATGTGGAACACAATGTATATTTCACAAAATCACGAAAAATGGACATTCTCTGTTTTTCCCTCACCCTTCATTTACCTATAAGTACATACTTATTCAGTTATTCATGTTTCATTTCTATTTTCTATTCCGTTTTTACTTCTAACGCTTGCTCCCACTACGTATCTTTTACTCCTATTTTTCTTACAAAATGGCTCTTACCCGTGCAAGAGCGATAAATAAATAAATACCACCAAGAGTAAACTGAATTATACCACCCAATTTCATCCCTATACATAAAAGAAATTTGCTCAATGCATACTACAATTACCTTTGCTGTCAGTTTCTCCTCGAAGCATCAGCTGACGTGTGAAAGAGCGTTCTCCAGTGAGGACCATCCAGAGCAACCATCCGAAACCAACATAGGTATCACCGCGAGCAGCGTGCTTCTCACTCACACTTCTGTCCCAGCCATATCGCGAGAAACCGAACAAGGAACAAGCCGTCTGTTATCTGGTTCGTAAACCTACATCGCGCTTTGGCCGAAACGTCCGCTATCGTCCGCCTACCTCTCCATATCCTTATCACTGGACGACTTAGCGGCACTCACTCGAAGCCGAGAAACCCTCTGGAGCACCGAACACGCGGCCTCGACTGTCAGGCAGCTCGGAGCATCCTCAGTAAACAATACGAGGCGCGAGAAGGGAGAAGAGAGAGAGAGAGAGGTAGGATGAGAGATAACGGAGGCGAGTATCGTGGAGAGCCAAGTTATCGGAGGATCCACTTGGGAAAAGGGAGCACGGTGCCCGGCGAACGTCCGAAGGGGATGTGGATCACAAAAGGAAGAGGTGCGCGCCTGCGTGCCGCCGACAATGTACTCCGTCGCTACTTTTCGAGTGCATAACAATGAAGCACGTTGGTGAAACGGGGCTCATGGTATCTGGATGGGACGTACCGCGCACTGAACCAGTTGTTCACTCGCGCAGATTGCACGCCCCACCCTGTCGCCCCCTCTCCGATGCTCTGACACTGCGATTGCCGAGCTTTACCCCCTCTTGAAGTGAACCCACCGATGGACCGCTGGGTGCCGCGCTGTCGAAGGGGGAGTCTCGCGCTGTCACTGCCCCCACCACCCCTCTTCTCATGCTAACAGAGCTTTTGCTTCGGCGCGCTCCGAGCTCTGGAACCCCCCACCATAGTCAGCTATACCGGGTGTACAAAGGGGAATAGGGATGAAGTGGGTTCAATCATGGAAATGTGGGTGTGTTATCGATAAGTGAGAGAGGTCAAAGTCTAATCATTTTTTTATTATTGGTATTTGAGTGGGATGTAGGGTAAAGTGTACAGTGCACCCTAAGCGGAAATCGCGATTGACATGTCTATATTTTTTTGTAACGTTTTTATATGGTCTCAATTTTCAGTTATTATCGAAAAATAAAAGTAGGCATATTGGTACCCGAAAGTGTGAGGTTATACGTATAGAAAAAAAATAGTTAAAAACGAAGTTTAAATAGACTATTTAATTCGCTATTTAATACCTACAACACATGGGAAATCTGTATTTTTATCCATTGCTTAGTTAAGAAGGGACAAAATATAATTACTCCTTATGAAAATTTTAAGAAAACGCTCAAAATTCAGCTCTTTGTCCCACCGCTAGATTTAAAACCTTTTTCGTGGTGTTGCCAGATGTAAAATGTGGAGTTCAACTACTGCAATTTGCAGTGTTGTAGTGAGAGAAAAATAAGAAATTGTAAAAAGGTACTTTCTAAGCTCGTACTTCTTAATATTTTGATTTTTAATCAGGAGTGCCAGCATTAGTGCAGCTTTCCTTAATGTATTCATTTAAATTTGAGACAGTGAGAGTAAAAATGGACTAACCCACATTGAAAATAAATGAATTTTTCCAATTTTACATGATTAGTACAGCCTTTTGGAATATATTATTACTACTAACTCGATTTCGCAAAAAATGTGGATTAGTCCGTTTTCCCTCTGAATGCCTCATTTGTTGGAAGCTCTATCCCCCTTTGCGCTTGAAAGCAGAGGACCGTGATTTCAGTGGCGACCTTTTCCACGCTCGGTTAATTTTAAAAAAGACGAACCTGTTTTCGAACTAGCGACGTCCCATTTTCGGATAAAGGGGGGGGGGGTAAATATCTGGTTCGTAGGGTGTGGCTTGCTCAGAATCGTCTTCAACCACTGTGACCATTTGTGACCAAGATCGGCGATAAGAAGAGAGAATTTTATAATGCCTACCCTATCCACAATTTTCTTCAGGAGTTGTGAATATTGTTACTATAGATCGAGTGGCTAATAATCCAATTTAAACATCGATGCGATTAAAAGAACTAAATTAAGGAAGAAAGAGAAGTATTTAATCCATAGTATCATCGTGTAACGCCAGAGTTTACTATTACCATATGTAACAAATGCTCCCAGGGCAGAAATATATCCGTAGAAATTCTACTGTGAAACACTGTTTCGTATTGTTGATTACAACTTTTAATTTCGCCAGGGCCACTGAGGTAAATGCTAATTTTTTTCTCTCAATTATTTCGGACTTCCATTGTGAATAAATTTGATGTCGAACATAATAATGTATGTAACACTAGGGTAAAATTCCGCAAAACAGAGCATTGGCTTAACATTATAGTGCACAGGTACCTCATGCATGGTTTAATCATATTTTTTCATTTATATAAATAATTATTATACTATTTAGGAATTTTTTGTTTATTTTTACGATGAATTGTGGGCAAAAATGCACCGATACGAATGTTTCTGGGCAAAATAAAAGAATCATAATACTAAGGGTTAACACAAACCCCAAAAAGTATTTATAGTGTACCGCTTTGAATTGCAAAATCTGCCCGGCACTGTCGTACCTATGTATATTCCTCGTTCTATGTTTAATGCCGAAGCAATCGCGATAGAATGACCATCTCTCCACGATCCTCCATTCCATTGGTTTTATTATTCGCGCCATCGCCGATACAGGCGTTCCTTCTTTTTCTTCCCTCTCCCTTGAGAACCGGACAGAACGCTCTCACGCGGAGTTCGAGCTCGCAAGGGGGTTTGACACTTGAAATAAAATACGAGCCAGTTCTGTCTCCTGTCACGAGCCGCGCCTACGTATCCAGTTCTGCTGGATGACTGGGGCCAAACCAGCTATACGTGCCGCGCGCATATCATTAAAATACAGTATAATCCTGTGATACCAAAGAATTCTTCTTGCTGCTCTTTCTTGCACGCTACTCTAGCCTATATGCATAACAGTAACTGTACAGGTAATACCTATCAGAAATGTAGGTACCTACATGCGCAGGTACTGCGAAACGAGCGAAACTTTGCTTCGGTTACGATTTATGTCGAGGGCAATGTTTGCTGGAGCAACGACATTGGTTATTGCTACGTCGAGATACAGATATAACTTTTATTACCACTTCATAGCTTTATTGCAATCCCCCAACTGTGTGGTTACTTCGTCTCGCTGTCCATTCAAGCTAGCTAATCAGATCATGTAGGATATACATATTTCTTATTACCACAGGACCTTGATATGACCTTCGATAAGTAGCCATTCCATTCGATGAAGGAACAGTAGAATTATATTAAATTGAGAACCACATTCCTGAGCTAATTCACAACTGAACAACTCTCAGAGGCTAAATATTTCGAGTAGCTACAAAGGATTGGGTTCCGAGTTTCTCTTCGGGATCCAAAGTTCAGTTCTAAGGATCAAGAAATGAAAAATGGGAAATTTGGATTCTACTGAAAGGCAGTGACGCACTCAAAGCATCCTGGCACCCACAAAGAAAAGGGAAAAAGTAGATTAATGTCACCACAACTGAAGTACCTAATCTAAGAGCTTTGTACAAAGAACAGAAAACTAAATTTTATTCTCTAAATAAATTTGTATAATCCCCTAATGAATTTTATTGAATTTGCATTAAAAATATTTTTATCCTCTCAACCTCCTCAAGATTAAATTCTGAGTGTGCCATTGCTAAAAGGTACCTCCTATCGCTTTCTGGAAGAAGATCAGATGGCCGAAAGCAGCGTTGGATAGTCGTGAGCGGTCGTATAGGGAGGAGGAAAAGGGTGATCCCCCGACGAAGAGGGGAGAAAGAACGGATACAGGAGGGCAGCCTGCGGAGGTTACCTCGCGCTGGGAATCGAATCGATCTCTCGGAGCCAGCCCGGGTCCGACTGGCATCCCCTCTTCTGCTTCCTGCCCGCTCGTCCTGCACGCAAACAGGCATGAACGAGTACGAACACACGTGCGCTACCTCATCTGTACAGCATAATTTACAAGTGACCGATTGTTGCGCTTTTTTAAGCTGTTATTAAACGGCCTTAAACATTGAAATTCATGAGGTTTGCGCGTCGCCGTGAGTTATGCCCGTGGAAAGCTCAGGCTCCAACACGGCACCTCGATTTAACGGGATTGGTAGGCCTCGTGCTGGGAAACGATCGACTAAATTTATGCTAAATCACGAAACAGTATGTACCTACTGCCTCTAAATACCGGATTGGTTCTCGAAATTCCTTTAAAGCTTCTACGGACTGTACCGCTATCCTTATGATCAGGGTGGACACCTAGTAACGAGAGGGACACTTGGAAAGAAGAAACGTCACAACTATTGCAAAGTAGACTATTGGAAAGCCACCTTTGAAGGAAAAAAGTAAGGTACCTAATCGGTTGAAATGGTTCTGTGATTGGGAAATACTGTGAAAGCGCCATCTACTTCAGTAAGCTCTATAATCGGGTGAATCGCGTTACAGAACTGGTATCACACAAGTATTGAAATAGTGCAATAATATTTTTGTCATTAGTCTGTTAAATTTTACAAAATCGATCATCAAACAGTCGAAATTCCCAATACTGTTCTATTACATGTCACAGCTAACCCGATTGAACTGCTTTAATTTCCCCCACCAGGTCACGCAACGGCAATAAGAAAATCCCAATAGAATCATTACACTAAGTTGTTCACGATACAGTAGAATAGGTACCTACTTAATAATTTTTCTATTAATGTTATCTGGGAATAAGTAGACAAAAGATTAAAGTGTTGTTCTGCGTCAATCATGATCCATCCCCAAGCCGCATTTGTTTGAATTAGAAGTCTATGTCAGAAATAACAAATTCACCCCATAAGTTCAAATTCTTTGATCAGTACATTTAAGTATTTAATATTACAACCCGCGAGTAGGTATCAAGTTTCCACTTTTCACCCACTACTGATCAAACGTTGCTCATCATTGTTCTATGCCATGTTCGTTGCTTTATTTCAAATAGGTTGACTATAGGAGACTCGCATCTCCCCCGGATTTACCACTAAATCAATTCATACCCACCGAAAACATCCCACTTGATAGAGAGGAAGAGATGAATCGCGACAGAATGGTGACGGTACGCGTATTTTTCGCGGGAACGGCTACGAGACTCGCGATTCAGCTGGATCCCTGAGCGTCGTGTACAGGTTGGTCCAGCGTGAAACGTTAAGACACAAACACCGCTAGAGAGTTGTTATATTTATCGTGATACTCAAACGGCCTTTACGATCTATTAAACACCGCGTCAAACATTTCGTGTCGGGGGCAATGGATCTTTTTCGAGGCGTCGCGTTCCCTCGATCCATATGATTCTCCTCGATGTGACAACGTGCTGCCAGTGTCGAAACGGAGTCATAGAAGCCATGAAAAGTGAAGGCTGAGACTTAAACTACTTGCCATTCTTCGAGCTACCATTTATCTGGAGAGAAGCTCCTCTAAACCTAGGAATATTCCAAATGATTACTGCCCACGTGTCTACTTTCAGCAGACCTGTGTAGATTACCCATCAGAAGCTAGATCCGAGAAGGCAATTGAGACTTGAAAGGGAATCGATTCAACAGTCTGCAGTTTCAGAGAAATATTTCACCGAGGGAAATGAAGACGTGAAATATAAATGGGCTGATTTGAGGCGGCAGATTATCACCTGGCGATCACTTATCGCGTAACCAAATCAACATCAACAGCACCGTCAAACAACAGAGCCACCGGGTGGACGCGCTTACTGCACCTATTCCTATTTAACTTCTCAATTAACACGAGCGCGCCACTTCATTATTACCGTCGCACGAAACCCCTTGCTCGCGTCGAATCGAAAGCGTGAGGCTTTTGTCGCACCTGCTGCTTAAATTCGACGCCCACCTGTCACTCGGAGCACAGCATAATGAGCACGTGCCGTTTCTTCACCTTATTACGACGCTCTTCCGACGGAAAGTGTCGTCCAATTTTATATACTTTCGCTATCAGCCGTTTAGGGTCTTCTCAAACGAGACACTTGCAACTGGTAGGTATTATAAAGTACGTATGGATATAATAGGAAAATGTGGAAACTGTAACTTACAAGAATAGGTACCTATGGAAAATGGTAATAACGGGCTACAAAAATTCTCATCTGCAAAAGGTCTCCAGCATTTTCGTTTACGTTCCCTTTCTTTCTTGTGAATCTCCCTGTGCTAGCTTCGCGTAATAATTTAAATTGAATCTGCAGGGTGGCCGTTTTTTTAACCCTTTATTGTGTTAGGTTGGTAGAAAAGCTCTTTGGCTTTATTAAAGGTGAGACTTTCTGGGGTTGACCTCTTTATTAAAAGTGAAAATATAGGTACCTAAGTAGTGCATACTTTTTAATCACAGCATTTTCCTTGGCTAGCTATGTCCTTTTGCCACTTTTCGGGTAAAAAGATTAAAAGTAGACATTTCCGTGCACCCAACATCACCTATTTAACAGTGAGCGAAAAACTCTTGCGCCGACCTAATACCTACCTAGAGAGAAATTAGGCAGATTGCTTCAAGGTCTCCCTAAATAGACCCCAAGCCCAAGACAACCAGTAAACTATTTTCGAGCATTGGCAGCGTAGGGTTGTACGCAACTACCTAGAAAAGGATTGCGGTCGAGGTGTTGCCGGAAACGGTCACGGGTTTGCAGCGAATTTGAGGGAAACCGAGATCCGAGGCGAGAGAATGAGGACGACCTTGTGGAAATTCGGGCGATATAGTGCTTCCGTCTCTGAGAGAAAAAATGGGTGAAAAAATTGCGGTTTGGGATGGATCTTCCCAACGAAAAGTGAAATCTACTCGGAACTTCCTGGTGAGACGACCCACTTCTTGGGAGAAAAAGTGTTGAAGGCTAAGCTTCCTCCTGTTGGAAAATGGGCCAGTGCAATATTCTTCTTTAGGGCCATTTATGATTATGATTTCACAAAGGAAAAGAGAAACTACAGGCATTGCTGCTGGGTCCCTCTTGATCATTTCCAGCATTACGTTTCAAAGCCTGAACGTGGTGAAGGGACAAAGATATTATCTCAAACGCATTGTTTTTACGACGAGCCAATGCTATCTGCTTCGATGGTAACCGATCGTTTCGTGCGTATATAATCGGGTCGATTAAACGGTCGTGATTGCGACGAAACAGGTGCTAGAGCCGTAGTTATTGTCATTATAAAAGGTAACGATGACCGCGTATCAGTTATCGAACTTCGATACCCACAGACATTTTTCTTTTGTACTAGCACGAGGTTGCTCGATGTCTTAATCTTGACGGAGCGAAAATGAAAACGTTTAGGTAGTAAAATATTCAATGACCTGCGTGTAAGTGTGTACAAGATGAGAGTAGAGGCATGTGGTGATCATATATATTGTTCAGAGTTGTCTTATTTTACGCGGGAAAGCCGACAGCTACTGATGCATGCGGTTAAATCGAGTTACGATATGAAACCTATTAACTTCGGTTATGAAGCGTCGCGAACTGAAGAGAGGCATTTCAGTATCGTATGGTAATGAGGCATAAAGAACTCGTGTTTAGAGAATAAGGAAAAAAATGGACCCTCGTCTGAAAAGAATCGCAGACGATATAGAGACTTAATTATGTTCTATATAAACTCATTTGAAGGTACTATGTTTTAATCCGTAACTCGGAACAACCTTTCCTCAAACAACCCCTGACGCAGACACCAACAGCATCTGCTCTTCTCAGAACCCCATCTCTCAAAACCCACAATTAATTAACAGAAGATCAGAATTATCCAAACTACTTCTCGAAAAGCCTTCCTTCTCTTAAATCGCAACCCCAAAATCTTATCTAACGTTCGTAGGAAGATTGTTCAACCCCCAAAACACAGCACAAACATCCACTGGTCAACAGATAATTTAGGCACTCACCGTTCAGCCAGCAGGAGCAGAAGACGATCACAGAACTTGGTCGGCCGAACTCGCGTAGGACGGAACCGAGGATCCTCTTGATCCTCTTGATGGTACGCGAGCACAATGAAAGGGGGTTGGAAAACTGGCGAGAGTTTATGGTGGCGGTGGCTACTTGCGCCGATAGGCACGGAACAAGTGGCCAGACATAAGTAAAAGTGTCTTCACCTCTGGAATCGAATCGAAATGGGGTGCGGGCATCCCGGCCGCGGTTCCGGGTTCCCGTGGACCCTGCGTCGGCGTCGTTGCACCCTTGCGCGGCCGTCACGGCGCAAATTCATCCCGTCCCCTTTTTCCCGACCACCTCGTCCCGATGGACGTCCGCCCTGATCCTCCTCTGTCGCCCCTCTCGCGGTCCCATCCTGCCTCCATTTCCACCACCGTCACTCCATACCGATCCTGTGTGCGTTACGTGCGTCATACAGGGCCATTTCCATCAACCCTCGCCGCGCGCCCCTGTATCGCCTTTCTAGCCTCTCTCTTCCCTTCTTCCCACTTACGGACCATCTCTGAAACATTCGAAGATCACTGGTAAACTCTCTGCCTCAGCAATGGATAACAAGGCATTCAGAAATTGGGACGTAATTGGTCCCTTTGGTAGATGTGAGTTTTTCGCGAGGGCGTTTGATATTTAGTTGACTCTAGGGAGTGTTTTAGCAGTCCATCCTTGTAATGGGAAGAATGCAAATGATTTTCTCAGTCGCTCGGCCTTCGCGGACCGATGCCACCCGACGGCTCGGCCCGCGCACTTAGAGTTCCAGTAAGCGGTAGTTTACGAGATCTTAAACAAGCTATGAAAAAGGTATACCGAGCGAGGACGCTCGGGTGCGAGCGGATAATCGCGGAATATACTCCCCGTGCTCGTGATAAACCATATGTTATCATCGCACGAATTACCATAGTTCCTCCGATAACGATCACGGTGAAATCAATTTTCGAATTCTTGCGATAACAGTCAGTCGTAGGTACTTCTCGTCAATCTTCATTTGCTTTACATGTAAAGGTACTTTTACTCATAACCATTTCCCACAGGAATTAGTAAAACCCTTTTCCACGATAATGACAACACTCTGTTGGAACACGGCTATATACAAGAAATTCGAAATTAAAGGGCGAGTTTAGGCAGGAAGCGTGTGACGTAAGTAAGCAACGACTACTGGCCGACAGAAAACCGGCAGATCGGCAAAGGCTCTCCTCTTGTACGCCACGCATTTTCTCAAGTTATAATTTATTTCTTTAAAACGGTGTAGTGAAAACAATTGAAACTCGGCAAATATTTTCACCTATTCACATATTACTACATGTAAAAAAAAATTTAAATCATTGGTACCATTTTTTCAATATTTTTTCAGCTATTCTTTCCAATAAGAGTACGTGTAAAATCGGTGAAAATTAAAATCGCTATAACTCAGCAACCGTTTAATGAATTCATTTAAAATTTTTGAAGCACTTCAGGAAGAACATTCTCACAAAGTTTCATCAACTTGGTACCAATTTGAAGATAGGTCCGATACATCCTTAAAGTCTCCTTACGATAACAGACATCAGATTATCGTCAATTTTTCCAAAACATTCCCAGGACCCTTCCCGTAACAGCCTCTTGAACCCCTTCGGTGCGGAAACGTCAGAAATTATTCATACGCTGGCTCCGCTCGAATCCGTCCATTGTTTCATTCGCGCTGATGAATTCGAGCGCGCCGCGGCTCCCCCGTCGGTAGGGGTTGACGTGTCGTTATTTATGCTTCGCAGCCCTCAATCCAACCTCCGACGACAGGCAGCCGCGTAAATCCCCCCGTTCGCCACCCCCCGCACCTCAAGCATTGGCCGTAGCTTGCGTTCTCCGGCTTTCTGGCGTTGCACGCAGCCCTACGGACTTACCACCCTTAGCTATTCCCCACCCGCCGTCGCAACCCCCTCGGCCATGGTGGCGAGAGCAGGGAAGCGGACGCGAAATCGACCCAACTTGAGCCCCAGCCTCCGCCTACGACCACCACGCAACCAACTCGTGCAACGCCGTTAGCGGTCCCGCCTCGCCTGTATCCGCTCGCTGGAAATTCACGTCGCCCCGCAGGGGGGCTGATATCCAGCGCTGCAATATTGATAAATCGAAACCCAAGCCATCAGCAGTATCGCGACGCGCTTAAAATTTCCTTTACGCCGCTCCTCCTCGAGCACCTTCCTCTTTTATATTGGGTGCGAATGATTTTCGAGTTTGTACCGGCCAGGGCGATAAAAAGGTTTTACACACGTCGATTTATAGCGGTTCGGGGGAATTATGGTCGCTCATTAACGCCCCCAAACTGTGCTGTTCTTGGTCGACTGCTTCTCCTGCTTGGCACTGGACGTTTGATTTAATCCGAGCTCAAGAGTTTATCTGCAGAATTTAAATCAATATCACTATAGAACGTAGCAATCAGTAGCGCACCCAGAAGTGGGACCAAGGGGCCCTGATACCCTCCAAAGAAAAATTAAAAAGGACATTAATGTAACCGCAACTGAAGTAATTCAAGAGCTTTGTAAGAAGAAATATTTTTATAATCACCTAATGAATTTTATTGAATTTGCATTTCAAATATTTTTCTCCCGGCTCCCCCAGGATTAAATCCTGAATACTCCACTGATATGAATTATTTACTTAGATATTTAATAGAAAAAGAGTTGGTTTGCTGTGTAGCCTCAACAACGTTCGTATATCAAATACAAGTGAAAATTTGATAGAGATTGTTGCGCCCCTGGTTTACGAGGTTCGACGTTAAAATCTTTGCGGGAGATGAGCACGAACGGGGTGACGATATCACCCTCGCGACCTTTCCCCTCGGCGTTCCTCCGCCATCTCGTTTCCATAGTCCGCTAATTAAATGGCCACCGGTATCGGGGGTTGAGCGCCAGGACGATCCGCGCCGAAATTGCTAGAACTCCCATCGGGATCGGCGACGGGGCTGGTAGAGAGTAAGGAGATCGAGGGAAAGAAGAGGAAGAGGACAATCAAGATGACGAAAACGACGAGTCTGTGCACCGAGTAGGAAATAGTAAAGCGGGGATACGACGGCAGTCGCGAGGGAGACGACTCTTTTATGCCCCTTCGACTTCTATCCGCGGTAAACTTTTTACCTCCACCGATCAGACTGCATCGCGCCGAATTTTCGTTCCCGCTGCACCGGCGGGATCGAATTCTCGGTGCTTAAACCCGCCAGACACCAATTTCGGCGCAGAACCGGGAAAATATATCGTCGAGATATGGACAAGGGAGATTGAGTCATCGAGAACGACACGAGCTAGGTTCGTGACGATGTGCGCCACATTTGCTGTGCTACCTTCGAAAGAAGGGGAGTCGACGTTCGATGGCGCCGATAAGAAATATTCTAGCACCGCGGATGGCAGAAATATGGGTGCGATGGGGAGAGGGCAAAACGGGTCGACGACCGTGAAATTGAAAAAGTTACCAAGCCGCTGGAACACTGAGAGTGTCGGCGTTGGCAGGAGGCGGCCATCGAGCTCTGTAATTTGCCTTCATAAAACCCCGCGAACGCTCGAGCGATCCCTGTCGAAGGGAATACCATTAGACGGTCGTGAATTTATTTTCATTTAGTTACAAGAAAATTGCGCACCACGCTGCTGCCTTGCGCGCCATTCTGCTAAGATGAGACGCGGGTTTTGATATCACTTTGTAGATACGCGAGGCTAAATAACTCTTGGTGATAGATTTGGCACTGGAGACAGCAAGGAAAGTTCATACAAATATGACTTTCTCTGAGTGGCGGATTTAAAAATGGCCCAAATGGCCCCTCCGGGGTCTCATCTTCAAATAAAAAAAATATGATTTTATACAAACGCTATACTCACTTACTTTTTTTTGTACCTTTTTTCTCTTCACCTTTCCGAAAAAATGGGCCCCCTCGAAATTTTTGCCATCTGGGCCTTTTTCCTTAAATGCGCCACTTTCTTTCCAGTTTGCACCTAAATAATCCGGAATACGAGTCAGGGAATAGGTACGAATTACAAAGATTCGCGAGCTGCTTCACTCGTGATACTACATTAAGGGTTCATCGTTCTCTTTGAAATTCAACAAGTACCATTTTCGCGAGAAGCAAGGTGTAATCTTGATCCCAGAGGAGGACGCCCAATTAACGAGAAAGGTCGAAAACTGCGAGGTCTCCGCTGCGATCTCGGTGATCAATATAATCCTTTATGTGGACGTTGTAGAATTACGTTTATCGTTCCCTGGTACGTCCTATATAATACGATGTTCCGTGAACAGCACCGCTGTATTTCTTCTTATCCCCCTCGGTCCTCGCGTTGCTCTCGAGCCTCCTTCGCTCCTCCGCGCGGATCCAGTCCGCCCTCGGATAGCCCTCGTGTCAGGCAAGCTTAATTCATGGCCATCTTAGTTATCTCCGCCATGGCCAGTGTCTCCTTATTCCCTGGTCCGCAGGAAAGGAGCGGGAGAAAAATCGAGGAGGACACGGTTCGACTGGCCCCGTCCCATAAACTACCATTAATTGAAAATCTCGTATATTCGCCTCCGCTGGATCGCCAGCGCGAGGACAAAGAGTCTGCTCGAACATGGCGGGACATTCGCCGTGCGATAGATAAGACTGTTAACGATCGCCACGGCCATATTGGGCGCGATGGAGCGTCGGGTTCGACGGACAACGACGCTGGCTTCGAGTCAAGGGTTCTGTGAGATCGATTAATCTATTTAATAGCTCGTGTGATTCTTGGGTATGAATTACATAGAATTCCGATCATGATTCGGCGATGGTCCTTCACAGTGGCGCACCCAGGGAAGCCAAGGGGCTCTGGCACCCCCAAAGAAAAATTAAAAAGGAGAGTAACGTAGGGGAGACCGGGGCAAAGTGAACCTCGGGGTAAAATGTGCTTCCTTAATTTATTCTTTAACAATAGAATATATTTACAAATTTTGGTGATGTAATAAATGTGTGTAATACCACAATGATAATTATGCACATTCAGATATCAAAAAATGGAAATTCATTTAAAAAATTCAAAATGAAGTTTTAGAGACTTCCAATTGGTTTTCTTTTCAATTTAGCTTTTTGGATAAATGAGTCTTAAATGTGTTATTTTAACTCCAAATTTTTTCTGCGTGTTTATAACAAACTTATAAACATACATACACAAGCGTTTGAGAAAACATTAATCCTAACATTATTAAATAATTCATTTTCCACTGAGTGCACATTCGGGGTAAAGTGACCGGGGTAAACTGAGCTGCAACTGGCTGCTAAAAACCAATGCGCAAGTGATGTGCGCAATATCCTAACCTGTCAGCTGGCTAGAAAACCACGCGGCGTGATGGAACAGAATCTAACCTAAAAAAAAAATGAAAAATCTGCCACAGTTTTTGACAACTACGGTGCAAAAAAGCCAGAAGCTGCCGTGCTACACACGTCCTTCCAGTACAAGGGGTTAATATTTACCTATATCCTTAATTAAAGTTCCTATTTTGTTGCACCTCACTTTACCCCGGATAGTAGCTTACTTTACCCCATACATGGGGTAAAGTGGTCAGTTTTGGCATTTTCTTTTCAAATTGAATTTTAATATACTTTAAGTTTATTTTAAGTATTGCTATTCGTAATTTATCAATAGTAATGTTCAAATTATATTATAAATCTATTTCCACACATTTTTATTGAAAGGGAAAAATTTTATTCGACTTCAAACTTTTTTCGTGTCACTTTGCCGCTGTCTCCCCTAACCACGAATTAAATAATTCAAGAACTTTGTAATAAGAAAAGAAGACTGAATTTTATTTTATTGCGCCTAATGAATTTGATTGAATTTGCATTAAAATTATTTTTATCCCTTCAACACGGCTACTTCAAGATTAAATCCTGACTGCACTACTGGTCGTTCAATCGAATAACACAGGCGATTGAAATAGTTTCTAACATACGAATGGTGAGAAATTGACGATTTTCTAAGCCCCCATGCATTTAGTAGATACGATCCTACATACGCGAAGCTTGAAGAAGATCGGATCCCCGGACCTCGAGCAGTGCCCCCGTGAGCAATAAAATGGCCGCCAATCCGGGCAAGTGGAATAACCCTGGATACACCCTCGCCAGTCGCCGCTGAGTAAGGGAAAAGGAGCAGAGGCGGCGGGAAGGACGGATAAGAAAAATCTCTCATGAATAAGGGATGAGTCGAAATCCCGTGTATATAGCGATGTCAAAGCGAGGAGTCTGAATGACGGACGATGGCTCGGTTTGGGCGCGCAGTGCCGAGCTTACGGCGCCATTAAAATAAAATAAAGCCTTCCTCTGTCTTCCAGCTCGCACCCGCCGCCGCTCTCCAATCCTCCCCCTGTCCCGCATCCGTTCTCTTTTTTTTGTCTTGTTCCCTATTTCGCCGTTCCTTTCGGTCGCCTCCGCTGCGCATCCTCCCTTCCGACATCCTCCTACCATCGGGCGTTTTCAGAATGTTGCCGGCGAGGATGGCCAGGGCGTAAACGTAAAATCATTGCCGAGTATACGAGCAGGAGAGCCGTCTACGTGTTCCTCTCGAGAGGGACCGCGTCGTTCGTACAGATCACGACGCTTATAATAACACTTAACCACCGACAGTGAATAGCCGCAAGTTGCAACTTCTCTTCTTTGTGCTCCCTTGCTCCGGCCATCCCTTCGCTTCCTCTCGGTTTCATGGTTTAACGGAGGAAAGGTAGACGCCAGAGGCGTTTCGTCCCTTTCCTTTGTTTCCTCTTTTCCAATAATTCGGCGCACTTGCAAAATCCTTCTGATGACAAGAGGTTGTCTAATTTTCTTAATTTCTCTGATCGAAAGCTAGGTGTAGCTGAAGTCTCTTGAGATTCCTCAGGCGCTTGCGTTCGACGTGATATAAAGTTACCGTCTCTCTGTCCACCACCGCTCGGAACGTTATGGCACATTTAAATATTTACTCTCTATAAACGAACAGCGTGGCCGTAAAAATCAAGCAAACTCCTTCGAGACGCATAGGGTGTCTCGTTTTAATTGATACGCGCGAACGTCAGTGAGCATGGTCCCTTCGTACCTACATAGAAATTGTTTCGAGTACTTATTCTGTGGATATGATTTCGAGTCCTCCTTGTCAGCGGTGGATGAAAGGAAGGCGATAACGAAGGCCATCAGCGAATTCCGCAGTGGAGTAGCTCTCGTCTTATCGGGGTAACAAGGAGACGCGAAAGATACGACGCGAACGACGCGCGTTCCTCGCCCGAGGATCTATTTCATACGGAACGCACGAAACGATTCTATTAGCGATACCATTAACGAGTCTGGTTTATTATGCTTGACGCTCGCTTTTATAGTTATAACTCAGACCACGATCTTCTCCGTCCCTCGCGGACATTTTGCCGCCTCTCTGCCGCGATAGGGGATGTGCTGGCACCAATTAGGCTCGATATATAGATGTCTCCACGCGATATCTGCTTTTCGATTCGGGGGAAAGCTCGTTCAACGTCCCCTTCGCCCCAATCTTCCCCGCACGAGTGCCAGTAAAATTATTTATAAACGTGCCACTCGTGTCCAAGTTCCCGCGTAAAAATAGCTGTAGAGAGAAACGAAAGCGAAGGACGAAAAATGAAACGAATTTAAGTAGACGAAGGGTAGCGAAGCAGAGGAAGTTTGAAGTTTGTATTTTCATCTTTCAAAGGAAGTGGTCCCGCGTAAATGCTTGTTAAAGTAGAAGCATCCTTCTTCAACCCTCCTCTTGAATTTTCAAGAAAAACCCAGATTTATGCATCCAGAAGTGGTTGGAAGAGGCTCCGAAAAAGAAACGAATAAGTATTCGAGGGGGATGAGCGCTGGTCTCGTTAGGGCGAGGTTGTTGCGTCACGGAGAGAGGGATGGAAGCCTCGGCTTAGCAATCCCAGGCAGGGGTGGGATTTGTATGCTTAAGGGCGGTAACGACCCGGGGAATGAAAGAGGGAGAAGTAATGTCCTGGTCTGGAAGACGAAAAGCTAGCTCCACGTGAGGGAAAGACTCCGGATATTAGAAACGCACACGCGAACCCTCTGGCCACATGCGCTCCACAAGGGTTGCTGCTTCGTAACCTTCTATTTCCTCCCGTAAATCTCGCGCGATCTTTTCGTTTCCACCGACATTGTGCCGGCCAAGTCTGGTGGAAAGGTACTTTATGGGAACGCGCTCTACGCTTCCGCTTACAATGTTGGCAAATATTGGGGAACGTTACGCTTCCATTTCGTTTCTGCCCCTCTTTCTTGGCAAAGTCATTCGTGAGAGAACGTTTGATGCAATGCGAAAGCAGGAGGATTGCAATGGCAAGGGATTCTAAAAGTGGGGAGAAAGATAACGCGTTATTGCTTCAGATCTCTCGAAGTGGAAACACCCGAGGGGGTTGTTTTACGCAACACCTCGGGATTGCCCTCGTTATCAGCGAATTAAACAAGGAAACGAATGCTTTTTGGAAGATATGTAGCCTCCCACCCTGTCGTCACTTTTTAAGCACCTTTTCAATCAGTATTGAATGTCTTGAAAGATTAGAGCAGCTCGAGAAACGCGACGACGCAAGCGTTAAACCGTGAGAAACATCCACGGAGAGAAATGTCGAATCGCCCTCAATTGCCACATCAAATCAGCCGTAACAATATTTTTTTTATCCCACGAAGACACAGCTTCACAGCGTTCAATGGCGCTTTTATCATCTTATCGCGAGCCACGGCGAACGGCTGGACAGTTAAAATGGAGATTGCGAAGGGAGAGTCGCGGACACCGTTTCAGGAAATGTCGCCGCAATTCAACCCCTTGAATACCTCGTTGCTCGTACTTATATCTCATCGTAGCGCCCCTTCGCGTCGGGCATGGGTGGCCACAAAATCGAGGAAACGACGGCCATCGTTGTTCGCTCGTGTTCTCCAATATTTTATCGCGACTTACAGCAACATCGTCCTATCTATGCATGGAAAAGCAACACCTATCCATACTAACAATATTACTACAAAATTCTTAAAATTCCCGATACCTCCCCTCTTTCAAAAAATTACAGAACAAGGGAAGGAAGATTATCACTAAGAGCCTTCTTTCTGTTCTCAGAGGGTCGTCCAGGACGCAACCCTTGGGCTTCTAGTGGACGAGGGCATGTTTAAGTCAGCCAGGTTAATGACGACGCGAGTATTGTTTCACGGAAGTGGATGTGGCCGAAGCCAGCTCGTTCAACTGGTCGTTTGATGGGCAATAGACACTGGGTGACCGTTCGACCGGTCATCTGGACACGACCGTCCTCCTCCCTCCCCTTCCTTGTTAAACGATTATTTTTGTTGTCGTCGTAAATCCTTTTAAACACACCGCTCTTCTGGGTCCTCCGCGTATGTCCACACCTAAGCTACGTCTCCCCCGAGGACGCTATCGTCTCTCCTTGATATCTCACTTAGACCGTTCGCGGCAATCGTTTCGTTCACGGAATTTTCGCGGCGCCGAATACGAGCCATCGATTGCTTTCCGTTTCGCGACGCGAACGTTTCGACCGAGTTTGCAGATACGACTGGCTACCCTTCGCCGTTCTCGACCGAGAAAATCATCGACCCTTCGCTGGAACCGCGGGAAGCTGATTTCTCCTGAGTTTCTCTGGAGTTTCTATTTTTCGACCGAGTCCCTCCCGCTCCTTTTGTATGGGTTTTCTATCCGACTCACGAGGAAATCGAAGAGTTGTATTTGCTCTGTTAGTCGTGTTACTTGGGTACTTTAAGGGTTGGAGCACCTTGGATAGGTTAAGAAATACCTCGCCTTTGGGAATTCATTTCTAAGTCACAGAAACACTTTTTTCGATTAAAATTTTTCTATAAATGTAGAGGCATGTTTGAATAATATATGCCATTTTTTGATACTTTAATTTTTACTTGACTTAGATATGCGTAAATAAAAGACTATTTTCTTACACACGAAACTGAGCTTTTTGCTTGAAAGTATAACTATTTTATTATTTTTCAACCAATCAAAAAAATTGAAAGTCGGCCAATAGACAACTCAGTTTTATTTAATATTCTATTATTCAAATTTTGTTTCAGAAATATGTTCATCAAAAATAACGTACACATGGTATATCTCCATCGCCGTGTTTGTTTTTAAAGAAAACGTGAAGCAAAAAATTATATGTATTATTCAAAGATGTATCTATCTTTACTGAAAAATTTTAATTGAAAAAAGTGTTTTTGTTACTCAGAAATAAATTCCCAAAGATGCGGTAGGTATTTCTTGACCAGACCAAGGCGTTCTATTTATAGTCTATGCTTTGTATTTTTTGGCTTCTAATGTCTCGTTTCTCGTCGATTAAGTAGTTTACTGTAATCAGTCTGATATGAATGCGAGTTAAATTTGCTAGAATTTGTTACTTTCCTCGCAGGATTAATTGAAGTAGTCTCTCTGACGCAGCTATACAAGAGTTTCAAGGCTGACAGAATAATTTCCAGAATTTAATTCCGCTAATGAAAGCTTTCCGCCTCGAAGGCCAAGCTGAACCTCGCCTTCAAGCAACTGGTCTGAGGACTTAATAAAGATTCGCGTAGCTTTTAACCCAGCCGCGCAATTAAACATGCTGATCAATTCATTCGCGCTTCTCATTAGTGTGCTAATAATAGCGACACTTAAAGGGTAACGAATATTATGCACACGTTCGAACTCGCTTTAATTACTTCGCCAGGGGTACATTCTCTGAAGCTAATGAACAGTCGCTACAATTACTGCTCTCTCGTGGAATAGGTACCATTCTCCCTCTAGGTACTCCAATCGCGTGAATTGTGATTCCTGACACGTAAATTTGTGCATTTCGATTTTTCGTTGTCGCGAGTCACGTTAGATGCGAACAACACTGTCGAGTTAATTAAAAAAGGCGTACCTATTTGAAAAACGATTTTTAGTATTTTGTGTTACGTCATCGGTAGATATTTTATATAAATCGGATTAGGTTAAATATTAAATCTGGATAAATAGGAATGTATCTAAAAAATTCTCTCGAAAGTTATCTTCAACAGCACACTCTACTCTTCCTTTTTAGTCATAGAAACAGTTCTATTGCAAAGGGGATGGAATGTTGGAGATAAACCCGGAAGCACCAGGAATCTATTTGGAATCCACAGAGTCTGGCCAGCCAAGGGACAGTAAAGTAGGTAGCCGAAAGGTTCCCGCTGACCTTAATTAGTTTATTGCTAGGGATTACGCTTTGGTCGGTCAGTGAAAAGGCTGCATTTTTTGCCAGTCCTCTCCCTTCCGGCATCAAAGGCTGTCGAGATGTTTCCGCGTTCCTTTTCGCCGGCCGTTAGGGATTTTCTTGGGGCGCGAGACGATTTCACCTCGCTTTCGAATGCAGCGAAATAAAGGGCTTCACAATGGGACTCTTGGGCGACATTAGGTTCGAAGCTGAAGGATGTGAAGGCGTTTTAGAGCCTCGGTTTAGGGGGCTTCGCTGGTAACAGCCCCTCGCGATTCGATCGTCGAAAAAAAACGATCGCGCGAAGTAGATACTGTTAACGCAACGGGAACCGAGCAAGAATCGATCTCAGGTCAAAATTCTACGTGACGAAAAGTTGGGAATAAAGACGTTATATAAGGTCTATAATTGCCAGTTCTATATCAAAAATCGTTAGGTATTACCGATCTTTGATTAACACTATACCTAATCTCCCTTAAGGACGTACAATATTAGACAAAAGTATATGAAATTCGAAATACCTGAATGTCTACATCCTACGCATAGTAACTCTAGATGTAAGAAACTCGAACGACAGTTGGAGTCATATTTTTACTCCTAGGAAGGTATATTTCATTTTGCAAATGCTTTCTAAAGCATTATTTGCTAAACTTTTGGCAGTGAAAATTCCCTGACTTCAAACCTGTTTAACTTCGTTAATATTTCGAATTTCTCAAGAATTTTTTCAACAGAACACTCAAAAACTTTTATACCAATAGAAAAGATTTTTCAAACGAACACCCCCCGAAGCATTAAGAGTTGAATGTGCGCCTCCTATCGTTTTACAGCGACCACAGAAGCTGCCGCAGTAGATTTTCGCGCGTATTTACGACTGTCCACTCAATTCCGCGACGGATAGCTTGGGATCGGGGCCTCGAATGAGACTTCAAGTCAACTGCCCCTGGATGGACCTTCCGCGACGCGTAAAACCGACCAAACACCCACTAAACTCCCGCGAATAACATCAACGTGTCGCGATTGTTTTAAATATTGACGCGGGTCGATCGCGTTTCCCTCGAGGTTCAAGCTGAAAAGAAACAGGTGAACTTCTGTCTACGAACCCCCTTCCATTTAGCACTGACAAGTAGGGTAGATGTACCATTTGTGGCCACTTTAAGGATTTCCGTACCATTCACAGATACATAACTTACACAAAAATAAAGAATATATCAGTGTAATCCAAAATCTACAGATAATTGAAATATTCTACGTTGAACAATGTTTTAAACATAATTATTTAAAAAATCATTATATTATCGTGCCGGACTGTTTTGCACCGTTTGTGGCCACGTATGATTATTAAATAAAACGGGACAACAAAACAGTAGAAATGGTGCCAACAACCCATCCTTAGACAGCTTAATTCATTGTAATGAAAGTGAACTAAGAATACTTAATATATCGGAATAAATAAGACAGTGGCCACAAATGGTGCAGTGGCCACAAATGGTACATCTACCCTATTACGGAACAAGATAAGCGGATAGAGAAGACTACTTTTCACCTTTTTCGTTTCAAGGATTTTCGACATTATTGGAACGGGACACCCCGTACAATGCCGGCTCATAAAATTGTAGAAAATATCTGGAAGGAAATCGTCCGTGAGAACACGAATCGCCGCGGCCATGTGCGCGTAGTCTTGCCGCCCCTTTTGAGGTTCGTCGAAGAAAAAAAGAGAAGAAAGAGGACGCCGGAGCGTCGTCGACAAAGTGGCTTCTGCAGTAAAACAGTTCGCCACTCCCACGGGGTAGAGGCCAAGAAGGGTCGGTTAAAAAGTCGAAATCCCACCCACTCCACGGTTTCCAGTCGCCATCACGAATAATTCGAAACCAGTTTCCATCGGGGACCACGAATCGCTCCTGTCGGCTTTGTCACGCCGTTTTAATGCTCGCTCCACTGAGACGCGGTGCCCCTTCGCCACCGTCGTCGCCGCTAAAGCCTCTTATCTGCGACTAAAATTCCTTTCGAAAAGGACCCACTCGACTAGCACGATCCTGGGTAATTGAATTCTTCCTTCGTCTCTTCTTTCTCCCGGTCCCGCGTTTCCTTTCAAAACGATTGGGAATATTTGTAGATACCTAAGTAATGTTTGATGAAACGTCATCTGGAGACGTTAACTTTCGAATCTTAAACCTCACAGGCACATCTTTTTATTCAATTTTAGAGATCGAGTGCCCTTATTAGAAGATCCTTAGTCTTAAAGTTTCAGTGATGCGTGGAAAAAAAATAGCACTCGTCTCTGTCAGAACCTAAATAGATTTCTAGATAGAAGCGAGGTGCATAATTCAAGTGTGCTAGTCAAATAAAATGGTCAAAGCAAGGTTCGACTTCATCCTTGCAAATTGTAGGATCTCATTACGCTGATTTCCATGCCGAGGACAGATTCAACTAGCCTTAATTAAAATGTCTGCGCGCTTCGTCATCCGAGCAAGTCCCTGCCAAGTTCTTGCACCACTCACGGAGACATGTTTGTCGCTTTTCAACTTCGAATTCTACAACTGCTTGAAACTTTCCATGAAGGACTAATTAAGTCACAAAGGTTTGAAACCTTTTATCGCTAAGGAAGTATGAGAAGAATCCATGGAGCGTGAAGCACCGCGAAGCTGATAGGGGAAAGCAGCTGGCAGAGGGAATGCCTGGAAAGTGATTAGGAAGCATAAAACGCGCGAAGAAAGCCAATAAAGGAGCGTCCGAGGAGGAGAATGGTGGAGCAAGCTGAAGAAAAAGGCGCGCGCGAAGGAGGAAGATGGTTGGGGGGCAAAAAAAACAGCTTGGAAACAAATCCAAAAAGGAGAGACGGGAGAGAGAAGGACAGAGAGCAGAGAAGCAGTAAAATGATGAGCGAACGGCCGCCAAGGAGATCCCGCGAGCAGATAATTGTGTAAGTGGATCCCGTTCGGTGATGGGGAGAAGCAGCGTTGGCTGGAGGACGACTCCGACAACCAGTCTGAGGATTATTCCTCAAACGGATTGGAGGAGACACGATTTTTGCAAAACAAGTCCTAAGTATTGTAAATTTCGACTTGTGTCCTTTGTGCGCTGGAGAAGCTACCAGTGAAAGGATTCGTAGCTTATACTCTACACCAAGGATAATCAACCAGTTCCAAGGATGATAGCCGTAGGTTTGTTTCCTGTTCAATCTCATCGATGACCAATAGCCTGGCCAAGAACGAAGAATCAAGGATCTTTGATGGAGGCTGCCCGTCCTCGAGGAGCATCAGCACTGGCGCAAGGGCCAGCACGGCGCAGCGGTAGCATTTATGGGCATCGCCAACGTGAATATTTATGCGGGGACCATTATCGTCTACATAATAGCGGGTACGGCGAACACGGATAAGCGAGCCTCGAACCTGACTCGTGCTCGGAGCTCTCTCATGGTCTGGAACGAGACAAACCGAGCAGGGCCGTAGCGAACAACGCTCTCGCGGCGCATACACTGTGATCTGAGTGATCATGAAAACACTATAACTTTAGGCTCTATGTGTTTCATCTGTCTTCAAGTGAACAAGTCAACGATGAAGTGACCAAATCCCCAAGTTCCCAAATAGAGGTTCCCACCTCCTCGTATCCCCCATTCTCCAAACCACCGAATGCCCAGACCCCCGCGTCTCCAGTAACACACTCTCCCAATTCGACCACGTCAGAAGCTGGAGGAAACGTTATCCTCCCCGGAGCCGACACAGGGCCATAAATAACTCGCGGCGCGGAGTGTCTCCCGGTTTCGAAAACCGTATTTCACCGTTTTCCATGGTCGCGAGGTCGGTCGCCATTTTCTCGAAACCGGTCCTGGCACTGGCGAGTTCTCCAACCTGGGGCCAGCGTGATCGGCGAGCGCTTTGAAAATTTAATCCCTTCTACGGTCCTGAAAACGCCCATGGTGCTGGCTGGTTGGAGAACTGCGGAGCACCGCGGTTGGTATCTGTCCCGAGGAGATACGAAACGCCCATGGTGTTCGTGGTGAGCGGCCACGATCCTAAATCACATTTGACTCCGGGTAATAGGACTGCTCGGAAAGCCTAAACCCCCGAGGAATGAAATCCGTCTGATAGTAAATCTACCTCTTCCCACACCGCTGCCTCCACCCTTCGCTGCTTTTTCTTGCGCGCCTCCCACGGATCGCCATGCTCCGACGTCTCATCCGTGCATTCCTTGCCCCTGGAATGTGAGCATTCCGTGTTGGGGATGTGTCACCCCTTGGTCCGCCGTGCTTGGAAATATTTTTGCAATATTGTTCCGCTGGGGACAAGGAGTTTTGATTTTTGTGGGTTCATTCATTGGTTTGGAGTTTTCAAGATTAGTTACTGTTGATGTTTGATGAAGAATCTTATTGGAACGAGTATTCAATTGTTCTGAAGTTGAGCAAAACATCATTTGATTCACTGTATCACTACTTAGGTATTTGAAAATTGAAATTCTGGTAAGGGTAGCATCGAAAGCATTGGCGCACCCAGGGGGGAGGGGCCTAGCACTCACCAAAGAAAAAGAAAAAAGGAGAGTAATGGAATCACGACTGAAGAGCTTTGTAAAAATAATAGGAAGATGGATAATATTCTAATGAATTTTATTGAATTTGCGTTAAAAATATTTTTATCCCTTCAACTCGCCTCCCCCAAAATTAAATTTTGATTTTGCTTACTCAAAAATTGATCGTCAGACTCAGAGGCTTTTTTAGAGAAGGTGAAATCGTTGTAGCTTGGGAATCCTTTTCTCCCAGCATTCCGCGAAATCCTTTTGCGCGTGCAGGAAGTGAAAACAGATGGAATGTAGGCCAGCGGGTCAGTTTCCTTTTAGGACGAAATAATAAACGATGAAAACTCTGGATACCGGAGCAGGATGTTTCCTCCAAGTGGGATAAAAGGCGCGACCGAGGAGAAGCGAGAACAGGTCGCCCTTTCGGCGAAGAAGAAACGAGGGAAAATTTCAGGCAAAAGAGAAACTGGGAGTCATAAACAACTGTGGAGACCTACCGTTAAAGAAAACATTGTTTTCCATTTATCACAGTTTAGATATTTTTACAAGGGAACATATGGAATCCATACACGCCGATTTTGACGAGACTCTGCAAATTTGACACGTATTTTTTGACATCAGTAATCGTATAAGTTGAAGGATTGAAAATAATTGAAAATTTCTAAAAACTGAGGAAGAGGTTGGATTCATTTTTAAAAAAAAACACACCATTTATATAAAATTATTCTACGTCTAATAATTCTCAAGATATTCTAGAAAATATGTTTTCGACCCATAACTTTAGGGGCTTTTTCACCCCTTCAACATGGACGATTGCCGATAAAAAACACGTGTCACATATTCTTCACTATTTTGCAAATCTGCAGAATCTCATCAAAATAGGTGTGTACGGCTTCGAAATGTTCCCTTGTTAGTAAAAGTCCAGAAACCACATATGTTTTGTTTAAACAAATTCGTCAATAATTAGGTACTTGAAAAAGTATTAAATTTGAATTTAGACTGCAGTGTATTCGAAGTTTGAAATTCTGTGAGGCTAACCCAGTGAGGTCCAGGTGGGCGGTCCAAGGATGCTAGCATCCATAGCATCTTCTACACTGCGTTCCATAAAAGAGTGTACCGACGCCCCTACCGATTGAGACTGATCTGCGCAGCTCCTACGGATCTGACACACGCGATTGGTCGTAGCACTTTCGCGATTGATCGTAGCATTTTCCCTGCCGGGTTACCACCAATCAACAGTGTATCCCTGCGCGAAACCAGTATGCTCTAATGTGAAACGTAGTGTACCTACGTGCTGCGTGGAAGAAGGTGCTCGAAGCCAATGAAGCCGCGGGCATGCCATGGATATGGAAACCTCTAGTAGACTCATGGCTCGGTGAGTTGGCTCGGCTCATCCAGGTTCGGCGAGTCCGCTTGGCTTCGCGCGAGTCGACGAGCCACGCTCCGTGGAACTTCACCTTAAAGGTACGAGCCTACACGCACACTACTAGAAGTTTCTATAGGTATCCGTAGCATGCCCGCCGCTTCATTGGCTTCGAGCACCCTCTTCCACGCAGCACGTAGAAGACGCTATGGATGCCTAGCGTCCTCGAACCGCCCACCTGGACCTCACTGGGCTAACCGCTAACCACGTTGCTACTCGCCACGAAATGAAAGAAGACAAAGAAGAAGTCCACCCGAGCGTCGGACATGTTCGTTCGCGAGACCCGCGGCGCCTCGTTTCACGTGTTAATAAATAGCCAGGTTATTACCGGCAAGCTAATTCCTCAGTCACTCTCTTCATTTAACGAAGCCAATTATGGGAGGCATAAATGTAACCAGTTAATAGTTGTATACACAAGCGCACGCGCGCGAAATTCTGCTGTTAAACCAGAAGAAGTACCGTCCCAATCTACTTCCACAACGGGGTAACACAATTTTCACACAGAGAATAGCATCCACATCATCAATAAACGATTTTCTACTGTATCAATTTATTTGGGGGGGACCAGGGCTGGTAGTTTTTCAGTGTTTGATTTTTAATAAATTATGTGGACGGAATATTATTATAACGATTGTCATATTTGATAAGATTCTTTTTTAATTATTTTTCCCATTAGCTTGTTCCTTCTTGTGTTTCTACTTTTATGTATTAGAACTCTACTGGTTTTCTCTATTCTCTATGTACCAAAAGATCTTCCTGCATATATATCTAAATAAATAAGGCAAACATTTGGCTATCTGATTAAATTATTAAACTTGACTTAATCTTTTAATGTTTTGCTAACACCTCCCGTACGGGGTAGATTGACTGTAAGTGCAATTGTTCAGAAAATGTTATTAGCAACTTATCTCAGTGGTCATAATGAGGGAATCCACCAGGAAGCTATCTAAGCTATGCTATGCGATGCTATGTTTTAGCTTAGCTTTTGGTAGAAATGGTTCCATAAGAATGTATTGAAGCTAATTTTTTTAAAACTTAGCATGGCATAGCGTAGCATAGCTTAGCTTCTCGGTGGATTCCTGGTTGTAAGCGTGCAGCAATAAACAAAGAAGGTACAGACAAAAGCTTTAGAGTACCTATCAAGCAATCATCTGAGGAACATTCTACAAACTCTATATTTATTTAAGAAGAAAATTACAAAATTTCATTTAAGTACCTATTTGCAGTATCCAATACCAAGAAGTTCACGACGAAATTAAATTTGGAGTAGAAAGCTCAGATCGCAAAGGGTAGCGATTGAATTTCTCGAGTAGAAAGGGACCATGTTGAACAACTGACTGCACAACTCGTTTTGTGGAGCGTTGCGACGATGCTTGCAGCACTTCGATACCAATTTGCGTATCGTTCATGTAGCACTCTCGAAAGAGACTGAATCGCCGTGAGCGGTTCGCAAGCAAGCGCCCCGCTTAATTGCCGCCATGATACTTTTATTGTGCGTTAATTCCGTGATTGTCGTTACGAAATCAATTTGCCACGATGCTTGAGGCCTCGTAAAGTTATTTAACGTGTATTGTAAAAACAGCGCGCTCGCGTGGCACCCTTCGCAGCCGCGTTGTCTTCGCCGGTCCTCGGCCAGGCTGGCCACATGGCGTCGTAAAATTCCACGCGTATCGACTTGTTTCGCTATTTCGAACGGCTTTACTGTGCTTCGCGGAGTTTGCGCGCTCGCGTAACGCCTCTCGCCGACTTTCCTCTGAATTCTCGTCTTGGAGAAGTCTATGTTAATTCCGCCGCCAGAAGGAGGCTTTATGTTAGCTCTTTCCTAGGTACAGAACGATATTTGGAGGGCTCAGAGACCAATCAGTGTAAATCCATTAGCATTAAAACCGTTTGTCTGTTAAATAATTTTGCCTACTTAGTCATTTCGTGGTCAATATTATTATTAGTAGTAATACGACTTTATTACTCCTTAAATAGGAGATACAATACATATAGATATAGTAAAATATTCTTAACCTTAAGAACATAAAGCTACTTAAGTAGGAATTAACTAAAATTACTACAAATAAAATGAAATTAAAAGATTTCAAGTACCGCCATTTATTGCTTACATATTGAAAGTAGTGACTAAATTTACATACCAACGGAAATTTTGAACAATAAAGACGTGTTTCAAGTACGTGACTCATATTCTCAAGGAAAGTTACACTCACAATGATTGCCCTCTGAGCCCTACATTTGTTCCCTAGCTTATACTGTCTCACAGTATTTTGGTTTCTCTTGGAACATCGGAACACTCTCCCACAGGAACAAGACATACACCAGAAACTTTCAGGCGTTCTGACAATACTTGTTCAAAGCAGTAATGACGCGATTGAAACTTAATTCACGACTCTCCTGAAGCTAGCAGGATAACTATCTCAATGTCTGCTAAATCTTTAAAATCCTGGTACATATCTATATCATCCCTTCAAAATTATTACTAGAGAAGGAAGGATACCGAAATAGAAGTACCTGGATGATTCCTTGGACGCAATCATGCTCAACTGGAGGACTCCGCAGAATATGATCACTACACCCCAGTACCTCTGGTTTTTTCTTTTTTTTTTTAGTTAAGCGACGGACCGCGACGGAACGCAATGCACTTACTACACGTGTTGCCCGCGAGGAACTGATCATTTGCAGCGGGCCTCGAATCGTTCGTGGCCTGACGCTGGTCGTCGGTTATTTGTTCGACGAATTAACACGGCTCTCGAGCAAACACCGCGGTGCAGCTTTAAAAGCTCCGCTCTCGCACCTTTCGGGACGGCCTTTCTCGAGCTGGTAACCTCCAGCACTCCGATGCCTTTTTTTACAACGCATCGTTCCCAGAGTGGAAACGTGGCGTCGTGAAATTCGTCGAAGGAGGAAAAGCAAACATTGTGTATGCTCGAGGTGTCGGGACGCGACGCGACGTTGCGTGGAACTTACGTGTTACACGTGTGATGTAATGAATTATCTCCTTCGTTCCACGAAATGCACAATTTGTTCATTCACAAGTGCGTCCTCTGCTCATTCAAGAGATCAGGCGATGGATTTTCAGGTGGGTATATTTTATGCAATATGAGGCTCTTGGTTCCAGGTTTTGAAATATTTTTAACGAAATTATCGATGTATTTTTGAGAATTATTTTTTTAATGCATTGTGGTGATTAAGAAACACGATGCTTTTGGTTCTGCAATAAGTTTCTGTTAAATAGTTGAGCTGTAGGGAGCAGAATTTTGCTATGGACATGACTGCCCTCTGACGACTATTTCTGCAACGTTATTTTACATGGCGTAGGTAATGGTCGGTAATACAGAATTCTTGTACCATCGGTGGATCATTTTAGAGAATTCTACTTTACCATGGAAGTTCTTTAACCTGTCCCCCAGTTTTTCCTTCCATTTTACATTTAAATGACTTTACAAGGTAAACGGACAACTCGCAAATTTATAAATATATTATTATTCTATTATTATCACGAGAGTATTCCAAAATTTCAATAAACATAATTCTTTCAAAGATCACGTTGACAGATCCCACATACTTCACATAAAATAGGTTATCAATACGAATTCAACTGCCACTCTGATCGAAACCGGTATCAATAATATTGACAGATATATGAATGTTGATTAGAAATAGATAAGTAAAGTCCGCGTTCAAACAGTCAGTGAATTTTTTATCCTTAAAACTATTTCTTATGGCTGAAGACCGCGGGCTAGGTTAAAAGTTCTCTACAAACTTTTTGCTTTTCCACGACAAAGTAACATTAAGTATTAATGTTCCGAAGTACCTTGTATACAGCCATCCAAAGAAAAGCAGTAAAGGGCTCTGCTAAGGGTTGCGAGTTATTACTATCCATAAAATTTTACGAACCGAAAACATCAAGCCAACGCTGGCGCACTTCTACGCCGACACTCGCGCCCCCTGGTCCTTTTCCGGCAATTTCAAATGGGAGGGAACACTCTCGCGCCGCAGTAATTTTAAAAGAACCCAATATCACAGTCCACTGAGTGTCTTTTAATAATTTATATCTGATGGTAAGTAGTATAAAAAAAATTCCTTTTAATTTAGCATTTAGTTTCTTCTTCATCCCTCCGTAATCTTCGCGAGCGGTACGAATGGACGAACTAATAAATTAACTAGAACAGTGGAGTGGAACCATAGCCGCGATTTAGGCTGTAGGTGTTACTTTTACGATCTTTTTGCGGGTTTCACGAATAGACTAGGTCCGCCTAGTTTTACGAAGCGATGATTGACGGCCAGCTCGTCAATCGTGCTCGTAGTAGCGGACAGGTAATTGCTTTAGCAGCATCTTCGAGGATGGTTACCACCAGTCGTGTGTCGTTAAACCGCGTAGAATTTGACGGGTAGGTGTTCCTCGGCTGTGGAGACCTGTCACGCGTTTCAAATTTACAACTAGCAGGTCCGGCACTCGTGTTCGCGCTGTAATTTCGAGAAGACTGCTGTTACTTTAACTCCGGCCTAACGCTACAAACTCTCCAACGGCTCTGTAATGTTCTGTGAAATTATCGACCGTTTAGCAGCGAGCTCGTGGCGTCTGTAATCTATTACAAATTCTGAGGAGACAGGAACTGTAACAGAAATGCTCTTGCGTGTACATTCTTGTGTTAGATATATCAATTGCTGGCTACACAGTAATGAAGCTGTAAACGGCGGGCTTTAGTTTATCTTATTATTGTAAACTTAAATTCATAGTGCCAAGTGTTGAGCTAGTTAATTGTTTGTTGTAAATGAGAAATCATGATCTGTATCGATTTGCTCGATAACGAGGAAGAAGAGGAACCTCTCTGAAGAGGCTCGGATGCGTAAAATATTTTGGGACCCTAAATAATTTCTCAGCGGTAAGGAATCATAACATCTTTTCGCGAAAAGAAGATAATGCTAATAATAAAAAAAGAGAAAATAAAAAAAGAAAAGAATTACACTTTAAGATATTTAAGCCATAACATTAATAATATTAGATTATTAGATTATTTTATTAGAAATTATATTTTATATCTATACCACAGTATGGTTACCACAACCGCAATTGTAGTGTGCCCGCAGTATTGCCAGTTCTGTGTTTAGAGCGTGAAAATCAAGACGGTTTATAAAATTACATTAATTTTAGGCAAATAAACATTTCTTGATCGCAATTTTTTTATTTTCTCTTGTCTTCATTTTTCATTTTTCCGGATACCTTGCATTCGCTGTACCACCTCTGTGACCGGCTCTGAGTATAACAAGGTAGTTGGCAGACCTATTTCGGAAATGCACGAGTTCCATCCTAGTAGGTGAATTTTATGATCGAAATACGATTGGCCGGCCGAAAGAACAGTGAACATTACTTTTATCGGTTCTCTGGGTAGATTGGCAAAGCCAACTGACGATTCAGCAGCTGCTACCTCACCGGTACCATGCGGAAGCAACGACCGCCACCCTGTCGCTGCTTTTAGGGGAGACATATTGGCGGACGTTACTGCCGGAGAAGAAGCGGCTTCTGGGATCGTTTCCAAGGAAACAGAAGATAGCGAGCGAAGAACACTCTGGGAAATTCCTCGCTCCCATTTTCCTTGATACTTTAGAGTGTAGCCTAACAACAAGGTGAAACATGTAGAACAAACAGCCGGCTGACGGCTAAGACAGAAATAAAAACCAACGTAGATAGTATTTTATTTATTCAATCTAATGTTATAAAATTACAATTTAATTTAATTTAATTTTTTTATTTAATGTAGCGGCTACATGGTTTGGCCGAAATTTTTCGCGGGCTAACGGTTGAAGAACACTGATGTAGAATACAAAATCTTTCTGGGATGAGATACAGCACGGCGCAAGTAATTTCAGAAGCTGAGAAATTAATTTGAAATCTGATATGAATACTTTGAAAGGTTAAAATAAGTTCTTGTAAATAGAACTCTAATTCGTCTACAGGTTTAAGTATCAGATCAAAATTTATACTATCTTTAAGTAGAGCTAATAAATAATGATGGAATATTTTCTAAAGAAAGAATGATTTAATCAAGAAGTTGAGAAGCTCTGTATGAGTTCTGTTAGAAATGGAAGAGATCGTGTTTAAGAGCGGTCTTTCAGTTTCTTACTTCAGCTGCTTCTCTTCCCGTTTTGGTGAAGAATTTTTAGAGTGACCGTCATATAGGCGCAATAAAATCGTAACTCCGAGGGGCCATTCATCTAAATCCTTTCGTCGAAGGAGCTCCACGTCGCGGAAATCTACCTGTACGCTCTCCTCTGACAATAAGACACGCAGTCACGGCGTTACATCTCGAAATTTGAACTATGGTTCCGCCGCAGCCCCGTTTTATTACCTATTTTACCGCTTTTTCGGGGCGAGTTTTCCGTTTCGATTCTCCACGGTACCAGTTCGATTCTATTCCGCGGTCGAGACGGAAGTTTGTTGCGCAACATTCGGTACTCTCGTCGAAGAAGAGTAAATACTTGTTCTTCGTTCTGTGAAATTTGACGGGTACGCAGATAGTGACATTTATATCGCTTCGAGTAATTTATGTTGAATGAAGTATTTTTTTGGTGATCGAAAAGTGGATGAATGTGACGTGAAACAGATTGGGGATTTGAAAAATGTAGTGAAAAATAATTCGAAAGGTAAGGGGAAAAACGGGGAATGTCACAAAACAGCATTATCGAAAAAATTAAGTTTTTTGTTCCAGGGCAAAGTGGACATTATCTGTTTTTAAGCAGTGGGTATACCAAAATTTTAACGTTACCTTACGAGGGCATTTGAACTTAGCCAAAAATCGCAAAATCACGAAATAATGACATTCCTCTTTTTTCCCCTTTCTTTTATTTTAAGAATTCCACGATTATAGAGTTTCCATTTAGAGTAGGTACTTTTAATCTTGATTACGGAGCAAACAATAGATTCTTTTTCCTTTTTCTGTGTTAAAATACGTTTCAAGAATTCGACTGCGTAACAGAAGTACTCAAGTAGAAGAATATCGCATTAACAACGTTAAGTTTCAAATTACACACTAACTTATCATTCCAATTTCCGTTCTCGATTTTTAAAGCTTTTGTTCTATTTCTCAGTTAGAGTGAAACGTTTGTTAATGAAGTAGTTGATATTCAAATTTCAAATTTATTCAATTTTGCATTGAACTGTTTAAAAAGTATCATGGAAATCGAAGGGGTGGGATCTGTATAACGCCATTTCGGGGCAGGGTGGAATTATCGAATTTCTCAGAGGACATAGCATCCCTCACGCCCCTGGACCAACATGGCTGCTCCTGTATCCATGGAAACACCCTCTGACTTTGATATAACCCTCGTGAAACGCTTGCATTGGGAATAGAAGGGGCGGCAAGGAAAGGGGGTGAAACTATCGCGAAGGGTGAACTCGCAGGGCAACCATGCAACGTAAAGTAATAGATCCCAGCCATGCATCAGCCATTACAGGGTTCACCTTGGTTTAACGTTTTTCTCATTAATAATTGATAAATTAGATTAACCAGGAGAGATTTTTAGGCGTCCGCCTCCGATTGCTTTGGTTTTTGAATATGTATTAGAGAACCACCAAGTGTTTTTGAAACCACCCCTCAAATTTCGTAAGACGAGGCAGAAAAGTTCTTATTGTTAGTCGAAAGAATATTATAACATTGCGTTGAGTAAAACTTGATATAAATTTCATTTGCGTTATAAGTGCGTCTTAAATTTGAAACTGTAACAAACAAGGCAAAAAACAAGTATAGAAAATAATTAATTTCATATTAGATATAAGTACTATAGACTTCTTATTCTTATGGATGAATGGGAACTAAACAATCATTTAAATAGATAAAAAATAGATCGTTTCATAGCTGAAAACTGAGGCTCAGTTTTCTGCTGACTTACTTTTTCATGAATCACCTCTTTCTTGATTACATGTGGTATTGTAACAGCCTAGATTATGACGAATCAACTTTGTAAGATAAAATACCACTAGACCTTCATAGATTACTGCCCTCATTCGATATCAAACTATAATATCTAACTTGTAAAATCTATTTCACTTCCTTTAACAGCTCCACAATTATTTAAACCACAAAGTAACTACGTTAGAATAAAAAGCATGTAGCCCCTCGTTGTATATGTGTCCAAGGATTACGAACGCGTTACTAACGATTATTGTTTGACACTCTCGAATCGCATTTACGAAGTGAGAACTGAATTTTTCTTAATTTAACGGATCCACTCGATTATCTTAAGTATCTCCACCGCAACTTTCATCTTCGAGAGAACCAAGTGAAATGCGTAGTAATTTTCCGGATGGATACGATAAAAGCCTATATCCTTTTCCCCTGACTTGATAGACTATCCAGGCAAATGGATCGCCGCGGATATCGCTCCCACCCCAGTTGATTTCCAAGGGGATGGCGAAGAAACGACTTTTCACGTGGCCAAGAATTTGCAATACAACCGAGTTTATTGGACGATAAAGGCAAAGCAGCGGACGCTGCGTTTTTCGAATGATAAAAGCCGCGGTGGCTGCTAGATAAAAATCTCCAAGTGGTACCGTAAACGTGCCACAACCCCTCGGACCTGTCATCAATAAATTCCGAGCTCTCGAGAAAGCCTGTAAACGCCGCTGGTTTATCATTGCGACACTAAAATTATAAATCGACAATCGGGATGCGATATCACGTAACGTGCCCACGAACGAGAATTTGAATTCACCGCAAGGGATTCGACTATCTGGTTGAGTGGAGTGGAGTTAAGTTGAATGAAGGTACATTTGATTTCATTTACGTATCTCCAAATTTTGAGACCAGGAACGTTTAATTCCTCATTATCCAATATTCTGGATAAAGACAGTTTTGGTCGTAAACACAGTAGTGTCGTACACTTATGTAAACATCGTGTATTAATATATATAAAACTCATTGCCAAGTGATATTTTGCACCTTACAGTTCATTTTTAAGCGAATCTCTCATTCCACTGTGTAATTAAAAGTCAACTATTTAGGTAGGTTACTACCCATACAGCACACTTCGTTGCGGCAAAGTTGCAGGATGGTTGCAGTAACCTTGCGATGTTGCATGGTTGCAGTGCAATGTCGATGTATGGTTGCTGCGACGTTGCGGTGCAACATTGCACGGGGCGGACATAGAATTGTTTCTGCATAGTTGCTGCATAGTTGCGTTGCAATAATGCACTGCAACTTTGCCGCAATTATGCCGCAACTATGCAGCAACTTTGCCGCAATTATGCCGCAACTATGCAGCAACTTTGCCGCAATTATGTCGCAACTATGCAGCAACTTTGCCGCAGCTTTGCCGCAACTTTGTCGCAACTTTGCCACAACTTTGCGGCGTTAGCAAATTTTAAAACATAATATCTCCAAAACCGGCTGAAATAAAGTGTATACATTATACTTTATTGAATTCGTCTTGAAACGCACTATCAAGTGATCTGTTAAAAAAAAGAGTTCCGTAGAAAATTTGCCCCCTCCAACCACGCAATTTCATGTAAACAATTTCTTTTATATCTCCAATACGTTAGGAAATATCCAGGTGTTTACTGTTCCCGCGGACATCCAGTATAATGAACTAAAATATAAAATATATGTCGGAGAAGGCAACCATTTAATCAGTTCCAAGCATAAGTCAGAATCTACTTTACTGGTGGCACGTGCCAAACTGATGTTTCCGTGAAGGCGAGCACGGCGCACAGTGCTTTTAGAACGACAATATATGGGGGTCGTAGTACTCATGTAGTATGAAAGTTTTTAACGTACAGAGTAATCAATATATATACCATCTACAGTACACTACATCCAAGAAGGTTCCGTGGCCACAACAGTAGCGCGTCAGATTGTCATGCGGGCGGGCCGGTGTTCAAATCTGTCGTGACCAATAACTTTTTTTATTTTTTTTTAACAGTTTTTCGTTGCCTCAAAGTTGCCGTGCAAAGTTGCCTCAAAGTTGCTGTGCAACGTTGCAGCAGGCGGACATAGAATTATTGCTGCATAGTTGCGGCAACGTTGCGTGAATCGTTGCAATCTTGCACCGCAACTATACTGCAACTATGCTGCAACGAGAGTGTGCTGTATGGGTAATACTAAACATAGGTACTAATTAAGTAGTAGCGATCTTTCTTCTTAACACTTTAGCGCTCAGCGTGACATACACGTCACATCATTTTCGGGCATATAAAAAATCTCCATACGTAGTAAATAATTTTGAGAAACTTTTTTTTGGTGTCTGAGCACTAAAGGATTAATCTATATCTAAACATACAATACGAATTAATTTGAAAATGTCATTTCTTGGCATCGTTGGAACAACTTTTTGCCCTTCACTTTTACAATTAGTCAGAATCCAGAACCCTTTACATCGATATTTTTTCATATACATTTTTAGTGTTTCATATGCCAAGAATGTTTTTCCAACATTTGGGACCGAAATTCACAGAAATATCGAAGATACGAACATTAAAAATGAAGTACCTAAGTAGGTATGCTCACCGGCATGAAAAAAAAATTCACCAACAATAGATAAGACCCACCCTAATGTCGGTACATACATAAGTTACTTCTTTCCTTGAAATTTGGATCCTTATTCAACCCATGCTCAAATAAATAAGATACATTATTGCGATGAAACTTTGAACGTTACACAAAGGGAAATTAACTCTGCTATTTCTAATGAAATTATACCGTTCAGTGGAACTTTGTAAAACCTTCATTCTCTTGCAACGAACCCGCCTCCGTTCGCCACCCTTCTCAACCGGCTTTTTTACGAGATTAATTTCAGGCAACTAACGTTTGATGAAAGTCGTTGGAGTATATCAGCTGCGAGATATTCGCCATTACGCGTAGAACGAGCGTGCTTGAAAAAGCGCGAGGGGTTAGTTCCGCGGCTGGAACGCGACCAGGAACACTCCGATTGGTCCACCGGAGGGTTTACGATTTGCAACGAGGCACCCGGTTCTGGGTAGCAACCCCCTCGAGAAACGCACGTCGTTGGCCCATGTGTCGTAACAGCTCCCCAATACGCGCCCTAATAAGAACTTTTATACTGGCCAGCGACCAATATCGTTTGCTGGCGAAAGGGAAGCTTTCAAGTACGTGGATTCGTTACAGCAGTGTAGCTGCGTATGAGGCAGATGTATAGTTTTTCAAACAAAATAAACAAAATATATTATCTGGTAAATTATGCCAACTTCCTATCTGTTTGGTCTGATTTATATTCGGTAAAAATTAATATATTTTGGAATAACTCTTAGTCGCAAAGAGATATTTCAGGATCTTGCAGTGCCGTTGTTGAATTTATATATTAAATTCGAGGTAAATATTTCAGTGTCGTATTTTAAATATTCTAAACTATTTTTCTTTAATTTCATAATCATTCGGGATGCTTAATGTTTGAATACAAGTTACACTTCTTAAGTTTAACTCTTTCGCATGAGTTTTATCGAATCTTCTCATGTTAATAGTTATTACATTACAGTCAAGATTCTCTTAAGAAAACATGAATAGACAGTCTCTCTACGCCCTACGGGTCTCGAAACGCAGCAACCTCCTCGTGGTGAGACCTGGTAATCGGTGAGACCCGAGCCGATGGCTGTAATGGTCAAATATTTTAATTAGATATAAGAATTTCTTTAACTTGCAATACTATGGTAGAATGTAAGAATAAAATATGTAACTTGAAATATTGTTCGTTTGTTCCTACCGGACCCCAGAACAGGAGTATAGTGTTACGATAGAAGGATAAGTACAAGTTGGAAACTTTCAGCGAGATACTGGGACTAATGGGTTTTGGACAATTTTTAAAATTGTCTCTGCTTCAGTACCTTATTGAAATATACCAAGTTACAATTCCTTGGCAAGGTATTCCGCGTTACATTATGAAAGCATGTCTTCCGCAAATAATGTTGTTGTTTATATCAATTTTTATGTTATATTTATTTATTTTGCGTTAAATAAACTTGAATAGGACATAAAGATTAAAAGGCGTATATGTTCTTGTTTTGTTGTGATTCTTCATCCTCTATCGTTGCACGGAATACGTCTATAAAACGATCTTTAAATTGTTACTCTAGCAGAATCATTTGTAAATCGCGGGTTTCAAATGATCTAAATTTTACCCGTGTTGAATTTTAATTCCTACTACGCGTGGCGTTGCAATCTGTTTCAGACTTCACCGGTCACGTTGCATATGACACTAAAATGGTAATGGGGTCCGAGGACCAAAGATGGGTAGCATATTTTTCACCGTGACGTAAATGCATTTACGACATATCGTAAATATATGTATAATATGTCATTTTTTAGACCATCTCATAAATGTCATTTGTCACATATGTAGTAAATAGAAATTTTAATTATTTCAAGGTTTAAACAATTAAAGTAGTAACATTTTTTTACAAAGATGTAAGAGAAATATCTCTTTCACGTACGTAATGTCAAAAATATATTAGAGATGTAATATTAAACACTAAACATAAACTCAAATTAACTTTGATCACATAGGTGTGCCGCCAATTGTAATTAGTGATTGCCAAAAAATGGGTGGTAGTATTAGGTTCAGGTATGTATTTTTTCTCAGAGTACATTTGTGACTCCTCCAAAAGATATATGGTACATCTGGTTTTTGCGATTTAGATATAGCCTAACGAACGAACAATAGTCAGTTCCTCCAGAATTACATTCTATCACAGACGAGATCCTCCACGCGTTCAAGACGTACCACGGCTCGAACGATTGTAACTTTTATATCGTGAGGGAAACATTACTGTGACGACATCTGCATTATCTTAATTATATTATAAATCTTCACGGTCTGCTCTGTTCGAAGTGCTGTAGCGTAAATGATACCAAGATTAAATGTAAAATAATTTGTATTGCAATGAACTTGAAGAAAAATCATTATAATTTCATGCTTCTCGCTAATATAGGTATCACGCATCAAATTTACGTAGAATTACCATATCTCGTTCATACATATATTGGCGACCGTGTTTGAAATAAAAATGAAATCGATGAATCGCAAAAGATAAACTTGTAATGTGCAAAGTAAAAAAATCAACGAATTGATAATGTAAAAATCGAACGAAATAATAATGTAAGACACAAATAAATCAAGCGGGAAAGTAGAGTAATAATGAAAAAAATGGAAACGAATGTTATATATTCGTAGGGCTAGTAGAGGGGTAGAAAACCTGAATACTGGGATGAATAAGGTCTTCTTGTCTTTTATTTGCAGCAGTCTTCACAGATTTAAATGTAAATCCTAGTTCAAAATTCAAATGAAGCCACATTCGATTAATCGAAATATCGACCACCATCAGCTTCTTCTTATTCTCATCAGAGGTCGCTGGATTTGACAGTAAGCACGTCGGTATGCGACGGTGCTGAGTGGAATTAGTGGTTAATTGAAAAAATGATTCTTTCGCGGTTTACGGGGATCGTAAGATCCGCGAATCACTTGAAGCAGGGGAAAAATGCTATGGTAAATTTCAATCCAGTTCGTCTAAGTCACGAGTAAGTTAATACATCAATTACATAATCCTTCGAATAGAGGTTACGTTTGGGTGATTTTTAATCCTCACTCGCCCAATACTTAATGCTAACTTGCACCTACGCGTGCACGAAATGCGTATTTTAATTGCGCGTGTTGTAATTTAATTTCTTTCATTCATTCATCATAGAATAATATTTTTCGAGTACAATTAAGTACAACCTAGTGTATCACGTTTAAGGGGATACTAAAGAAATTGTATTATCTTTTAGAATGCATTACCGTCACATACCTAAATGTGACACGTTTCATGTAGTGCTAACTGAAATAATCGGTGGAATCGCCTGGTGGTGGCTCCTTTGGAACTTTTGGCACGATTCTGCGCATATTATTCACGTAAACATCATCATAATCTTTTGGGCAGCATGTTTATGGGTTTGTAACAGATTCTATAATTTTATATTTTATATGCGTAGGGACATGTTCCACATGATCCAGCACTTTGGACGGACGAGGAATTAGGAATTCCATCCGACAATTGATAATATACGTTAGTAGACTTCCTTCATAACTATAGACTTTCAATTCTTCGGCATAAATGCAATGTTTTGTATACACTTACGCTGAATATAAAGCTGCATTGTGCTCACTGAAATCTATAAGCTTGTATCCAATATATGAGATTCATTAATTGGTACGCAACTGTTGAATAAAATATTGTTTTGATAAATAAATCCTTTTAACTGTATTACGTAATTCCAAGATATATTCCTTATTTATATTTACGCAGTACCAGGAAACAATTCGTAATATGTATAAGAAATAAAATTACAAAATACAACAAATTTATTAAAAATATGTATTTATATACACTTGGTATAACAAAAAGTATTCAAATGTACATGCATATTATTAGTTTCGTATCTTAATGGACACAGTTTTGGTTTCAAGGTATTCCTCTAATCCATCTGGGCCCCTGAAAAAACACAAAACCAGAGCTTTACGATATCCTATTCTTGAGATTGTTCAATTCAAACGAATACTTGTTAAACTTACATTTCACGGCCTATGCCGGATTGCTTGAATCCACCGAATGGAGTTTGCGGTGTAATAGCGTTGTAACAATTCACCCTATTCAACAATCACATCGTTTTAGAAATTTCCTGTGTCATACAAGTATACTACTCAGAAAAGGTGTAGAATAATTATTACCAAACGCTGCCAGATTGTACTGCTTGCGCGAAAGTCAAAGCTTTGTTGATATCGTTGGTGAGCACACCAGCAGCAAGACCATATTCCGTATTGTTCGCGCGGTCGATAACTTCATCAAGCGTCTCGAATTTCAAGATAGATTGAACAGGCCCAAATATCTCCTCCTTGGCTATTCTCATATCGTCCGTGACGTTAGAGAAAACAGTGGGCTTAAATTGAAATCACAGAGATTAAAGAATGTTTAAACAATAAAGAAGCCTAAAATTTGCAACAGAGAAGTCTACCTTAACGAAGTAACCAACGTTGCCCAGTCGTTCTCCACCAGTCTCCAATACTGCACCCTGTTCTTTTCCTGACTTAATTAATCCCAAAACTTTGTTCAACATTTGTTCATCGATTTGCGGCCCTTGCTGGACCTGAGGATCGAAGGGATCGCCGAGCTTGGTTTTGAGTGCCAGCTGCTTGGCATGAGTGACAAATTCGTCATAGATTTTAGACTGTACGAAAGTACGCGAGCCAGCGCAACAGATCTGCCCGTGATTCGTGAACAACGCACCGTATGCAATTTCCGCGGCTTCCTTAACTGTAAATTGTTCTCCGTTATTGAAAGCTATAAATAATTTAATACTTCATAAAATGCATGCTCGACATACCGTTAACGTCGTCGAATATGACCAAAGGACTCTTGCCACCTAATTCAAGACTGACACGTTTCATGTTCGTCTTGGCAGAGGCCTCCAGTATCAGATGACCAATCTACAAGCAATATACAAACCTTTAGTACTGATTCAAATTTCATTAGAAAGCCAACAACACGAATAAGTACCTCCGTGGATCCTGTGAATGCAACTTTGCGGATATCTGGGTGTTCGGCAACGGCTGCACCAGCTGTTGGACCATATCCCGTGATAACGTTCACAACACCTGGAGGGAATCCAGCCTCCTTAGCGAGTGCCGCAGCGTAGAGCGCGGTCAATGGAGTTTGTTCCGCAGGTTTCATAACTACGGTACATCCGGTAGCCAATGCCGAACCCCATTTCCATGCTAGCATAACCAAAGGATAATTCCAAGGAATAATTTGGCCTACCACACCAATTGGTTCCTTTCGCGTGAACGAGAGAAGATTCCCATCTAAGTAACAAATGTGATTAGTACTGAATGAAATACGCAATGCAAGCAGTCAGATATGACGTACCTGCAGGAATAGTGTCGCCACGGATTTTATCACACCATCCAGCACAATAACGAATTGCACTTATGCTCGCATGTACGTCGTAAGTAGCATGCATTAATGTTTTTCCATTATCCAGAGATTCAAGAGTGGCAAGATATTCCATATCGCGTGCAAGGAGATCTCCGAACTATACAAATACAATATGTTAATGGGGAAGAAAATGGAAGCGAACGCTTTCTTTAAACTTCTTCGAGAATATTGTAAAATTGCATAATAATGGATATACTTTGTTCAGAAGTTTCCCACGAGCAGATGCATCCATGCTCCTCCATGGGGATCCTCTCTTGAATGCTTGTTTCGCAGCTGCAACAGCCTTGTCTACATCAGCCTGAAAAGCATAAGACAGATTAAGTAATTCATAGTCCACAGAAATTTATCGAGCGTTGCGAAAGTTGTACAACTCTGTTGCGGTGGAAAAGAATTTACCTTGTCACCCTCAGCAATTTTTGCGATAACAGTTCCATCGGTTGGGTTTACGGTGGCAAATGTCTTACCACTTTTCGCATCCACAAACTCATTATTGATGAATAGCTGGAAACACGAACAGATTAATGAATATTACGGGATAAGTATGACTGTTATAAAAGATACATCGAGTTTAAATGTATTACATGTATTAAGAAATTTTAAACATATTATCATGGAAGTGTATAATTTACCTGGGTGTATTTAATGTCTGGCATTTTACGTGTCATTTTTCTCGTGCACTCTCGTCGCTGCTCTCTCAAAGACTGACTCAAGACACGTCAGTCTCAAGGCGTTAAATACACAGTTGCTCTGCGATAAAAGATAATGCTAGTAATATAGTCATGCCCCCCGTGCTTACGAATTAATTGCTACCAAAATAGCTGATGACCGTGAATACATGGGTGTAGTGAAGGAGGGGGGCAAAGGCCCCCTGGCCCCCTTCACTACAAAAAAAATAAATTAACCGTTCCTCCAAAATTAAATTAGTATATTACAAAGTACAAATAATTAAATTGTGAAGTAATTCCATATTAGGCGACCCCGGTTATATTGGTTCCTACCTACGTATATAAATTGTAATACCAAAAATTGTTTCACTATTTATTACCCCCCTTCCATCCCCTGAATGAAATCCTAGTTACGCCGATGCGTGAATACATATGTAAATGATAGCGGTAGGTTTCAATTATTTAATAAAAGTGTTTTTATATAGATAAAATTCAGCATATATTCATAATTAAAATATATAATTAAATACAAAAACATATGTAACTATTATGCATGGATAACTTTATATGGGGAGAATTCCACTTACGCCCAAATCGCCCGATTTTGTATTATCGGTTTGCCAAGTCACGACGTAAGTGCGAAAGGACAAAGGTTGGGTGTTTATTTTTATAAGATGTTTTTGTTGGAACGGTGAAAGAATATGTATCTTATGGGCTTATCCGGAGCCGATTAACATATATTATGGAACAGAAGATTTGCATAACAAAGGAGAATGTTAGATATTACATGTTGTGAAATATGAAACCGATTTTCTCGCACCTACACATTTAAACCGGTGGAACTTTTTAAGAGTTTTATACGCTTCGCTATATGACAGTTACGTAATAATCATCTGAATTCTCGTGGAGAACGTATTTGCGCAATTCTTTTTACCTACACGAGATTACGATAAATTTGGGAGAACATTCTGATACGATGTACATATCTATGCCTGATAGCGTTCATCTCCCTTTTGTTATCTTTCATTACTTTCATATCATTATTTGCAGTTCAATTACGTGATTTAATTCAACGAATACTATGCAGTACAGTTACAATATTCAAGTCATTGGAATTAATATATTTAGATATCTAAACATCGATGAAAATAAAATTATAGATATTATATAGGGCAAATATTCCATTTACGCTCAAATGTCCCGTTTTTGTAATCAAATGAATATCATAAATTATATGTTTCTGTTTTCGCATCGTAATATATATGTAAACACCTGTATTTTCCGATAATGGCTCTTTCACAGAATACTTTTCCATAGGTATTTCAGGGGATTGTCATAAATCCTGAAACGAAAACCACGGGCGTTACGCCCGCACGGTCGCGATTTGTAATAAAAAATCACGGGCGATTTGGGCGTAAGTGGAACGCACTCAGAATATCGCGAGAGGGAAAATATTAATTCATCTGTCTCACGTTCCACCACAACCTCTTAATAATTTCCATTGGTATAATTATGGAAAAAGAAAGCACATAAGTAGTAACTTTAATTAAAAAACAATCCCTTTCCAACTGCCACTGGCTATTAAATCGATAAATTACATGTTAGTGGCTCGGGGGACAAGTTGCTATGAGTCGCTATGCGATTTCAAGAAGGAAGAAAATGTTAAATCGAGTTGCACCTTAAAGTACATCGGGAATATTTAATCTGTAAAATTATCTCTAGACACAGCTGTTGTGATTGTCTCGTGAAATTTAATCTCGTTGATCTGAAGAAATATTCGACATGGACGGGACGCAAGATTCATCGGGAGAAGCACCGCCTCGGATTCCACGCGATGGAACCGGTGATGGGGTAATCGTGTTTTAAAATGATTATATATGTTTCGGATACAGGGTCGCTTAAACCTTTCGCTGCGTATTTAAATTTTTGGACGATAATTGGAAAGTATCAATTTTAGACGAATAAAAAAGTTTTTAATTTTCAACTTATGGTTACTAATGGAACTTTATCAGGGAGGCTCGAGAATGGAAATGGAATCCAAGAAATAAACAGTCGACTACATATATAGTGAGTAAAAAAATTACACCCTTACATAGTACACCCTTTAAAACAGAATAACTTTTTTAAAATTAATCCAAACGTGTTGAGTTATTTTTAGAAGCTAGAAGGTTTAGTTTACTAAGAAACGTGTTTCGTCGTTTTGAAAAAAATTGCAATTGATCGGAATAGCGAAGAAAATAGTGAAGGTTGTTGTTTCAACTTTCTTATCTGAGCCTGTAATATAAATTTAGAAAGTGCCTTTTATAGATTTAAGTGAGCTGTATACATACTGAAAAAGTCCTGAGGAAATAATTAAGGAATGAATGATAGTTTGTTTCACTACACTACTTTAAATTTAACATATCGACCGATTATACAGGATAAGAGAAACAGTTAACGATGGACTTCACGACACAGTTCCTCAGAAGGCCAGATCAATTGTGAGAGACCGCGTCACCTTCGAAGGGCTACTTATACAGACCTCGCAGAGGATTGTGTCCCTTAAGCGACGCCGAAAACGCTCTGGAAAACTCGGCGTGAAAATGCGTGGACAATGGAAGGTATTCACTTCCACACGCGGAAAAATACTGACCTGGGCGAGTCAGGCTGCCAGATGGGTAACGTGGCGATAGCCTGACTCACCCAGGCCCACGACGAAAAATCCGAGAATATCTACGCCTAACGGAAAGATCTACCTAAAATTTAAAAAAAATTAAAACGAACTTCAAAAAAATAAAAATGCACAGAAAAGTGAAAAATAAGATTGACGTTATTTAATCTATGCTGCCCTCCTTAGTTAAACTGTCCTATCTAGCATTTTATCATTTTTTGAGATATGTTGAAATATTTGAAGTTTCACCCGTCTTTTACCTTTTAAGTAAAGTTAGAAAACTCTACGTGCTTCGTAAAGATTTATAAACAGTTTAATGTATTTAACCTAACTTCTTTTAAAATGGTTAAAATATCTTATCTAAAACAATTAATTAATTGGTACGTTAATAATACATTCCCTACCAGTACACCTATTACAAAAAATTATATTAGGCTATTACAAAATAATGACAACATGTTTTAATTTGAATGAAGGAAAATAAATATTGTACAAAGTAAATGATAAAACCTCAGTTTTCTCGGTTGTTTCAAAATGCTAGATAGGACATTTTAACTAAAGAGGGCAGTATGACTCTTAATTTTTTTATATCGGCGTCTCATCATTTGCACTGTGTAAATCTGGCGCCAACTTCAAAAAAATTGAGAGTCATAGATTAAATAAGGAAAAAACTTATCTTTTAATCTTCGGTGCATTTTTATTTTTTTGAAGTTCGGTTTTAATTTTTTTTTTAAATTTTGTATTATTTACTGTTTTAGTTATTTCAGTTGTATAACTACATTTATTTTAAAAAATATGGACAAGCCTACAAAAAGAGCTGCTCGTAACAAAAGAACCGTTTGCTATTTTGAAACAGAAGATTCCAATAATAATGAAACAGATTTCTTATTTTTGGTGTAACTTCAAAACTAATTAACCGATTTTGATAATCCTTTCTCCATGACCTAAGTCGATTGAAGCTAAACTAAATGCAATAAGTTTCGCGAAAGTCGGTCCAGTAGTTACGGAGAAATTCGCGGACAAACATAATACATACTAACGTACACAGATACAATTACATCGAACTAAGAACATCTTTCTCTTTGAAGTCGGTTAATAACATGCAGGCATACTAAAGTCGGTATCAGATATATTAGTCGGTGAGTTTCGTGAGGGGTATTCTTCTACCATACAGCTTGCCTGCCTCGGTGCTCCTTTTCTCAACGTTTTCCGACTATCTCTCGTTTCATCTCGCTCTCGCTTTCGCAGAACAAGAGTGAGTCAGAAATGGTGGGGGCAAACCGAGTTCTTAGCGCAGAAATACATACATCAGAATAGGTGTGCGTTAGCTCCGAAAAAAATTCAGGAGTTTTATTGGTCAGAACATTGATTCTTTCTCGATAGCTGATTCGTTATTCGAAATTTGTATTTAAATAAAAATTTTGCCCATCTCTGATATCAGAGAACATTGCTGAGTATCACAGTACAAGAGCACACTTCCCCGCATTTTTCAATGCGTAGACTGAAGTCGAAATCCGCAGCGAAAGGGTTAAAGCGTAATGCAGTCATTTTAGAACGACTGACCCGTAATATGGAACTCAACGTTTCCTACAGCCTTCCATACCTTGTCCCATGATGGAATCCACAGAGGAAGAACCGAGAGACAGACCGGCCCCGTATTTTCCTCAACCGGGAGACGAGCTTCCAGCGCAACCGGAAGCGTCGATGGGCCCGATCGGTCCATGGGCAACCGGCCGCGTGACATTTACACCTCAAAATGGTCTGACAGGAGTTAGGCCCGTTGTTGATCGATACTCTGTAACTAAATTCGGGGCAGCCCAATGGAGGTCCAACAATATGAGATTTTTCCAGCAATCGAATGAGAAGATCCGAGATGCCCAGTACGCGAACATAAATCTACCCCTACACTTGCATTCTTACATTAATACTAACAAGAGGCTGGTGTTTCAGAGTTGCTATAAACAATGCGAAACGGTGCGTCGCCAAATCGTTCCGCAAAGCGGACCAAACGCAATTGGAGACGACGGAGCACTTGAAAAATCGAGCCTGCGAGGTGCACCGTTGGAAAACCGAGTTGGAACACGTGATACTTGAAATGACTAAAGAAATAGAATTATTGGAAGCTGAACGTCGACGTGTGAAACAGTCTTTGTCGGTGTTCACGATTCCCGAGTCTATCGCTGGGGAATTTCTGCAACTGCGATCTAAGCGATTAGAGTCCGATCTGATCCGGGACGAAGTCGAGGAAGAGCTAACGAAAGTTAATATCAGTGGAATCAATAATGTTATGCCTGTTGCTATATACGTGTTAATTATAGGAGGTAGCGCTTTGCTCGGAGGTGCGCGACTTGCTTGTCAGAACTCGGGAGCAAATAGAAATGCAACTGATCGAACTGAAAGCCGAGAAAGCGAGGATGGAGGTTGATTGGACTGATAAAACTGGCGCTTATACCATCGATTCCCAGTGTATGCGTTTGAAGAACGATTCACCCCTCATATTATGGCATCCCGGTGCTACCAGATTCCCAGGACAGTGTGTACCGATGTTTTATCTAATCGAACAATTAAAATCAGTGTCTACAATCTCTTGTAAATATTTGTTAACAGACAATCGACACCAGCCAGTTACGAGCACTATACACGGGAATGTTTGACCAACGCAGAGGCTGCCAGGCAAAGGTCGGCGAATTTAAGGTCCACATTGAGCGCTATATACACGAATTCCATCAAGGATCTTCGTGACCAAGCTATGCGCGTAGATATCAGTTTAGGTGAGAAGATCAAGCTTACGGAGGAAGTTCGTCTGCAATTAGAAAAGGAATTGCTTCGAGTAAGTTCAACTACCTCGATTGCACGGCAACTATGATTATCACATTACAAGGAAAAACTTTTTCCAGTGCTTGTATGAGCAAGCAAACACGGAAAAAGCGATTGAAGAGCTTCGTCATTCCGTACGCGGGTTAGATTGTGCAATGAAAGTGGCGCAAACACGATTAGCCGACAGATTACAGCGACGCAATGTTGAAAGCTGTCGTGACACTCCTCAATTTGCGTGAGTATCTTATCATCGCGTTGCTTTACATGCAATCGCGCGAGGGTTACGCTGCATGATAATAAAGGCGTAGATGGCATTAAATAGTTCCTATAATTAAATTTTCTACAAATTATATTCATGGCAATGATGCGTGTTATGTTTAGTCTCGTGGACGAAGTGAGAATGCTTAACGAGCGCACAGCGGCTATGCTAGCGGAACTGAAGCGAGCCGAGGAGACCCAGGCGGGTCTAGTAAAGGCGAGAAGCGACCTTGAACGTGAAATAATCGTGAAACGTAAAACGTTGTATATAGATAAACAGCGGGGACAATTGTTACGCTCGTTTTATCCCTCTGCGACAGCTCTAGCAGGCTTTTAATGGTAGTCGAGTAACGCAGGGCCACGTTGGAGAAACGGAATCTATGATTGTATTTTGTAAATGTATTTTTGAAGTACACAGACTTATTCACGCAAAACTTTGTCAGTTCTCAGTATTCGTGTATAGTAATTTTATAATATTTTTGTTTTGATATTTTATACAAAAATGAAAAATATATGGCCTGGATACTTTTGGGGTTTCTTTGTATGACGTTTCGTACATTAATATATGATTAAATTAAGTATTACATATTTATGATTAAAAACAGCTTACATTATCGCTATCGTTTCGGAATTAGATTCAATATGAGAAAAATATATAATCATAGTTCATCGTGCAGCTGCGAATAATTCGTCACAAACTCGTACAGATCGTCCAAGTTGCGAGCACCATTGTATTCGGCAATCTTCTGCCCATCACGATATAAACACAAAGTAGGAAAACCGTCTACTTCTTGTTCATTGCATAATTCTTTGCTCGCATCGAGCGTACAGTCTACCTTCACTATATTCACGTTCTCGTTTATAAAGAACTTCTTCCCAAGTTCTTCCCAAATAGGTGCCAAACGTTTACAGTGTCCACACCAAGGTGCAAAAAACTTAACAAATGAAATGCCTTTTTCAATACCATGTTCAAAGTTGTCGCCAGTTAAACTCAGCACAGTGTGTGTCGTACTATCCGAACTATCGGTCTTGACGTTCACTTGATCGTTGCTATTTCCCAGCATTTTGGATACATAAGCTTTTAATTCTTCGTGAGTACGTTGCCCAGTGTATTTATCCACCTATGAATTTACATTCAGACGTTACCAACTCCTGTTCCAATGTGAATTTAAACAAGATAAAGTAAAGCGATACTTCACCTTCTTTCCATCTTCGATCCAAAGCAATGTTGGATATCCCTTTATATCGAATTGCCCGCAAACACCACGATGCTGTGTGCAATCAACTTTAGAAATGCTAACGTCTTTACTATTGCGCAGACTGTTGGCTAATTCCTCCCAAGTGGGAGCTAATTTCTGGCAGTGTCCACACCAAGGTGCGTAAAATTTCACAAAATGGTAACCAGTGGATACGTGCTTATCAAAAGTGTCCTCTGTTAATTCTAATAAACCGTTCACAGCTTCGGGAGGCGATGGTACAACATCTTCGCTCTAAATTAGAAACTTCCAGATTAAACAGCTGTATAATATGTATTATACTAAAGCGAAATACATGTTTGACGATTACCCCGAGATTGGTGCCCAATTGATCATTGAGGAAGGAGAGTAGGGATGGCAAGTCTCTTGTGCCTCTAAACTTAGTGCCTTTGCTTTCCCCAGCTTTGAAAAACTTTAGCCTGTAAAATTGAAACTAAAGTTTACTTTGCTGTAACTATATGTCATAGATATCTTACAAAATTATAAAAAAAACTGTGCTTAAGAAATTGATCGTATACGCACGTAGGATAACCGGTAACATCATGTTCAGTGCATAAACTGCTATCGGTAGTACAGTCAACCTTAGCAACTTTTATATTATTGTCTTCTTCGTTTGATAGTTCGGCTAGTTGCTCCCACGTAGGTTCAAGTCTTTGGCAGTGTCCACACCTGATAAAGATTAGATATAAACAATGTTATTCTGATAAAAATTATTCTTCTTACATTAGCGAAAACTGAACAATTCAGGAGAACTTGTAACAGTTTAATCCGATCTTGTCAAAAATTGTTATTAGTTGCTACTCCAATAATGAACTTTGGTATTGAATCATAAGGTGTGACAAAACTACACGTACCAAGGTGCATAGAACATGACGAAGTGATTTTTCTTCTCAATCTCGTTGGAAAAATTGTCTTTTGTGTATTGTAATGTGTGTAGACTATCTTCCTCTTCACTCTTGACTTGACTCAGCATAAATACAATTAAAAAGATATGTTTTTTTAACATGATGGAACTCGTGAAATACGCAGCCATAGCGATAAATAATTATTGCTTTTTAGGTATGATGAAGTATTCGATAAACAAATATTTTATCACTAACGGAGGTAGACGGAGAAAGGAATAATTTAAAAAATCTCAGCGTTCCATCGCTGATTCTTTGATCCCGAGATTGCGGCGTTAAAGATCTAAATATTTCTACAGTGTACTATTAGAGATTCTAAACTTTCCACCGTTTAAACTGAAACGGAATATTGTTTGGTACAATACGATTGTAATTCAACAATCCTTTCCACTTTACACTGTCTTCGAGCCTCCTACAAATGGATCGAAACCGCCGATTCCGCCCCCATGATATTCGAGCATTGGCAGCAACATTTGGCTACGAAATTCCTATCATCCTTTTTCCTGCTGATTATAGTAACTTTCTAATTATATTCGCTATAATTCATTTGGAATCGATGAAAATGTAGAATAGAATTATTTAAAATACTCTAATTTCAAGTAGATGCCATCTTATCTGCACTTTACCTAATAAAATCTTTCAAATATTTTAGAACCGGAAATACATAAAACAATTTTGATTCGTTGTTTGTCTATTTCCATAAATATTATTTTATTTCATAAGTTTTCTAACATGAACTACTATTTAGCATTCGTTTCGGTATCTATTATATTAAATAGGATTTAAAATAGAGCCCGAGAATATTTATTTCCAATAAATCCATCTCCTACATCAGCAAGTGTTGCCTCATCGCACCTCTAATCCAATATTAACAATTCTAATTAGTCCTAAAACGTAAAAGAAGAGCTGTGTAAGTATTCTTATATAGTAGTTGTTAAAAGAAATGACCTTATGGTATTTTATATAATGCAAATTACCTATGTATATATATGTAGCTACAGTATGATGCGTCATTCTATGTATAAAGTGGTACGAAGTGGGGGAGATTCATTGTTAAGTCATCCTGTATCGAGGATATCAAACTGTAAACAATGCGCGTAAGAAATACGATATGAGTGGCATCAAGAAGAAAGTTGATCATTTAGCAGTGTTTAAACAACGAACGAAAAATGACGATAACGCCGAATTGTCTGATGTTGTTATTATATCCGCGAGAAAGACTGGACATTTGAATCTTTCGTCGAGAGGACTGTACACGGGTATTTGCAACATTTGAAAGTGGAATAAATGTTCATCGAATGTTATATTTAGATACATTTTGAAATCGTTCGAATGCTTGGTACTTCGATATTGCACTCGTAAATGAGCTAATGTGCATGCTCGTTCATTTCTGTACTACATCGTTGGTTTCGTAATTTCTCATTTTTTTATAATGTTTGTACAATGGGCAGGGTTCAAACAACTAATTTATTACAGAATAAGATTTTTCTTTTCACGTGAAATGTGTTAATAAAAGTAGCATTGGCATTGTGGATATCACAAATGATAAACTATTTATATTAAACTGTTATCCTATGTGTGAGAAATGATTGTTCCGTATTTTGTAATTGTGAAATTGCAATAAAGTACACGTTGTATTTAAAATTTCTTATGTATGGTATATTGTTATTGGCAATAATAAACGTACAGAAATCATTTATTTGTGGATGGTAAACTGTTACATGGGTAGAAAGATTTGCACTATCATGCTTCAAGCTTTCCAGCAGCATTTCATTCTTTTATTATTTCGTCATTGTTGAGGAATATGAAATTTCTACAAATGTATCTTGTTGTAGAATATTTCTTTTACTTGTACACCCAACTTGTTTGAACAATTAAAAGAATATAGTGTACGTAATCCGCAATTAAAATTTTCAATAAAGCTCTTGTCGTAAAGTCAGATTTTTTTCTTTTTATTTTATTCTCCATAGTTAGCTTTGCATGTTAGATTACAAATAATGCCATAGAACAAGCAACATTTGCAATATCATGCAAGATCATCAAAAGCATATATTGAGGTAAGTCACTTTTAATTGTAGAAACATATCGTTTTGCGTAAGCTCACGTTTAGAATTAGGTAAGCATACGAAATGTACAATGTGTTCAGATTATTAAAATTTGTTACAGTACCTAATAGAGTATGGAACATAAATGAATTAACTGAAGAAGAGGTGAACGAGCTCCGTTTTGAACTCGATTATGTGCACAAAGATGAACGATGGTGGGAGCAAGAGCCACTTAAGTTACTGGATTTAAGCTACAATAATATAACTACAATTGACTCAAAGCTAGAATGTTTAACAGAATTAACTACATTACTTGTGCGTGTTATATTTACAACAAATATTTGTAATCACAAAATTGTATACAGTAATTTAAAGTCGCAAATAATTTTGATAGCTGCACAATAATTTGTTAGAAGATCTACCACCCGAGGTTGGGAGTTTAAGTAAGCTAGAAATACTAAACGCATCAAGCAACAAGTTACAGAAATTACCGCATCAGTTTTATAAGTTGACCGAGCTACGTGAATTATGCTTGAAAAATAATGGTCTGAAGGAAGTGGATCCTGCGATTGGTGATTTAATTATGTTATCGAGTCTGGTAAATTATAACATAACTTTTATGTTTGCTCTAAGATTTTCACGTACAGACATTTATGAAATACTATCTACACTTAGGACTTGTCGTGCAACAATTTATCTGAATTGCCAGCAGAAATGGGATATTTAGTGCGATTGACTTCTTTGGATATAAGTCACAATATGTTAAAAGAATTGCTACCTGATTTAACAAGTATGAGAGGTACGATTTGCAATAAGATAGAATTCTAAAAAATTTACTTCTATGTTATAACATCAGTCTCAAAACAGAAGAACAGTTACACACTCTTCTTATACACTGTAAAACTTTACTAAAAATTATACATTCTTATGTAAATAGCATTACAAAAGTTAGACGCAGGCTATAATCAGTTGGAAATATTGCCACCGCTGGGTGAGTTAAGGAAAGTTGAAACACTGATATTGCAGACAAACAAATTATCCACATTTCCACAAATATCTGGTTGTACGCTATTAAGAGTACTGCACTTGGCTGACAATAACATTACAGTACGTACGCATATTGCTAATGTTAGGCTTTTAGCATATATCTGTGGTTGTAACGAAAAACGACCCATGTCACATGTTTTCACTTTCGAGATATTGTCGTTGAAAGTTCCAAACACCAATTCTTCTTATTAGCAATGTTTCCTTGTTTACTTCTTACGATATAAAAGTATATTTCCTTCACTTTGCATAATATTCAATATTCGTATAATTAACGTAAATAATAATAAACAAAATAGTAATAATTTACATACACTTTAGGCAGAACGACACAAGTCCACTGGACTGCATTATTTTTTCAACGTATAAAATTCGTTTTCATGCATTTTGTTCTGATAGAAACACACATCCAATATTCTACAGTTGAATTAATGCATAAACTCAAATTTTTTGAAATTGTGACATGGGTCGTTTTTCCTTACAACCACAGATATAGTGGTTATTTTGTAAAAAGATAGCTAGCTTTATATCTCGTATAAGTACATCGAAGAAAGATAATTACTACAATTAGCAGTAAATAGACGTTTCGCATTTCAACACAGAAGTTATAATGTAAAAATGGTCTATGTTAACTATCAATTTGGTTATATTAATTTTACATAACTTTTAGGAAATTGATATGTCTTGCTTGGAAGGTGTAGGACAGTTAAAAATATTAACACTAGGGAACAATAAAATTGATGCGATACCAGAGGAAATAATAAAACTGGTAAATCTCGAAATCTTCGATTTATCGTACAATGATCTTACTATGTACGTGATTTTACATATATTATTATTGTATATCGAAGAAGCATTTACAGAACGACATTATTTGTTATACAGAGTACCAAGTTATATCGGTATAATGCCAAATTTAAAGCAATTTGTAATTGACGGAAATGAAGTACAAAATGTAAGAAGCGATATAATACGTTGCGGTACTCCACGAATTTTGAAACACATACGACAGAGTGTCAACAGTACAAACTTCAATACAAATGACTATGTAATATCGGTTGCCAATTCCAACACTTATCCGGATAGGTATGTGTCCGTAAATGTCATCAGGCTTATCAAAGTAATAAATCACTGCCAAATCGTTTGTAATGTCTTAGATATACGATGCAAAGTACAAAGTTACTTAGTCTGGCTGGACAGAATCTTGCCGAGCTGCCGCAACAGGTCTTGAAAGATGCTTGTACAGCCGACGTATGTACAGTGGATTTAAGTAGAAATAAGCTGGCTGCCTTACCTGATCAGTTATCGATAATTGCGAGAGTTGGCGACTTGAAATTGACGTCTAATCAACTAACATGTATACCGGAATGGATTGGAGAAAAATATAAGTATTTGCAAGCTTTGGATTTAAGTAAAAACCTGTTAGACTCACTTCCTTCCAGCCTCGGCTTGCTGAAATACCTGCGAGAAATTAACATGTCGTTTAACAGGTACTGTTTCGTTATTTTATTTTGTACATGTTACTGATAACATATATGCACTCAGGTTTCTCTGTATTAACAGGTATGAAGAATTACCAGAATCGATTTATGACGTTGAATCGTTAGAAATACTTATAGCGAATGACAATTTAATATCTAACATCAACATATCGTCTTTAAAAAAGCTGCAAAAGCTTGCGACGTTGAATCTATCCAACAATAACATTGGATATGTGCCACCAGAACTTGGCAATTTGAAACATCTAAGGTGAGTCGAAATAGATTTATTAAATTCTTATAAATATTCATTAAATTAAATGTCTACAGAACTTTGTGTCTATCTGGGAATTGTTTCAAACAACCAAGGCAAGCAATTTTGATTAAATCTACGGAGGAAATACTTTCGTACCTTAGAGACAGAATAGCGCATTAAAAGGCAATCTACAAATTGTTGAAGAGTCTTTAATTATTTATTCTAATCGGAAGAGTGTTATAGAATAACTGAAATATGTGTAGGTGAGATTGTACGCAAATTACGCGATGTTAATAAATTGATACATTTTGAATGTTGAAAAACGCGAGAGAATATCGAAAAGGTAAGTGATTGATAATATGTCTTTGTGACAATTCGATTTACTGTTAAGAAATAGTGAAAGGAATATTTACACGAATAAAGCAAAATTTTATAAGGGAAATGTACTTTTTTTACATTCTATGTAAATTATTTACAGTGGGTCAAATCACAGCTTATCAGTTAAGTACTCGTTTCTGTGATTTTAAAGCATCAGCTAATTTCAAAGACGCAAGAAATTAGAATAATTGATATAATTGACCAATTCCATTTCTTGATATAAAATTATTGTAAACGAATCAAGTGTCCGCGTCTCACGGTAGTACATCGTGGTCATTGGCCAGTCGATTGTATTTTGTTTACCATCTGCAGATGTAATTAATTCTTTAAATTACAATCTTCAGAATTGAGCTCTTTAAAAGTAGTACTTTTAAAGTACATAAGTAGATTCTATGAAACTAGGCTTCTTGTAACTAGATTCCTTAGAAGTAGACTCCTGAGAACCATAACCCTTAAACGTATGTACTTAGTTCGGTTAAAACTAATTTCCATGAAGCTTAAATAAATTATGAGTAAACTCAGATGTACGTAAAAATGAGGAAGTGAAGAAATCGCCAGCAAATCCTACGGCATATCCATCGATGACGTTTGCATGCTAGTTCAAATTTCGCGCCAAATTCAGTTACGCGGCAGTTTCATCCAGGTTCCTTGAATTGGACCGTTGTTACCTCGGTACCGTTTTGTAAGTCGCGATACGTGAAAAATGTAGTGTGTTTTTGATCCAAAATCCATCTACAGCAGGGCTCTCGAAGGTCGCTTACCAGAGATGGACATTATTTAAATAAGAAATTATTTAAATGACGTATCAAATAAAAGATACTTCTTATTCGTCATGAATAAGACTAACCTGAGTCAATATTTAATCGAAGCGCCCATGATTGAATTACTTTAGCCAGGGAGTTCAATCGTCGATCACGATTGAACTACTTTCAGTCATGGGGATTCAATCATAATTTAATCCCCATGATTCAAGGTAGTTCAATCGTGATCGACGATTGAAGCCCCATGATTGAAGTAGTTCAATCATGGCCGACGATTGAATACCCATGATTTCAATCATGAGCGCTGCGATTAAATATTGACTCGGGTTAGTCTTATTCGTGAGTCTCGAATAAAATTTTCGTCTTTAGACGAATTTAATTTTTTATTTGAAATAATTTTTTGCCCATCTCTGTCGCTTACGCGTAAGCTCAGGGTTCTCCCATTCTCGTCCACGTTGTCAGGGATACCGCGCGACGCTAGCCCGTCATGGCAGCCTTCATAGCGTCGCGTGGTCTTCTTGACAACGAAAGGCACGCTGCGCGAGAGAAAGATTGGAAGGGGAAGCGGGCGCGTGTAGGCCAAACCGAGCTGTCAGCGTAGAAATTCACACATCAGAATAAGTGTGCGTTAGCTCCGAAAAAAATCAGGAGCTTTATTGGTCAGAACATTGATTCTTTCTCGATAGCTTCATCTCGTATTGGTCTACGCATAGCTTCGTAACGCACACAACTATTACGCTAAGAATAAATAACAGCCAAACGGCTAAGTTCAGGAGAAGCCGAGCAGCGTTCCCGTTTTCCCACCATACCCTGCGAGGGTCACGCAGCTCCAACTGACAAATCCACGATCGTCAGATGGTGGTGGCTGATTTCTTCTCGATCGCTATTTCCGAAAACGAATTCACTGACCAATATATTTGATACCGACTTTAGTAGCTCCATACCAATTGCGCCCAGGTTTGTTGTTTTGATTAAATAGATTGTCTTCCACGCTTGAAACCATTTCTCGCGCACTATTTGTAACAATTGCTCTCCTTTGTTACGGGAACTGTAATAATTGGGTCCTTTACCCTAGGGTTGGGGTTCGTGTTGTGCCGCGGCGTTTCTCGTGCATTCGTTATACGTAGCGCACATTTCTCGACCGCTGAAGGCGGGCGTCACAATGAATTCGCGAACCACTGTCTCGAAATACAGGATGCACTGCATCTATTTCTCAACACTTTTTTCTTCTTCTTCGGGTTATTCCGGCAACAAATACACGCGGGATGCGAAAGCGCGTCCAAAGAGCCGTAGACTGTAGAGGGTGTTATCGCAACCTACAAGTTTCACTTTGTGAATTCTGATTTTTGTTTTCAATGTGTTTCCGCTTCCTTCTGTAACAACGCCAATGATCGACAAAACTTTTTCGAAGATGTGTTTAACTCGGCTTGGGTATTTGCAAAATAGATTTATTTTCTACTCAATAATGATACTTGGTTTAAAATCTTATCTTCGCTGAAAACATAGCGCCGTAAATTAAATCTGAATCTATAAAACTAAAAATTAAGTATAACGCTGTACGTCTCGTCGTTCGCTCCTACGCTCGCGTAGGTGTACATTCTCACTGTGTTTGAAAGTTTATAAAAATAATGGAAAAACGCGAGGAGGTAACTAATGATTGCGACGCAGGAGTGTTGGTCTTGCGTTCGTTTTGATTCTCTTGGTCCGCTAACTAACCAGGCACATAAAATCCATGGAGAACGTAGCGTTGCGTTGTATGGTTGCATGGGTGTAGATATCTCGTGTCACAGAATGCATGTGCACTGCGTGCTTTTGCCTATAAATACTTGTGTATCGTCGACGTCGATGATGATCTCGATTTTGCTCCTCGAGTAGGTACATATAATATAGGTACATGCGAAAATATTCCCATCGATTTGCGCCTGATTGACGATTTCGAAAGAAAAGAAAAGCGCGAGTAATTGCGGATGAAAGTTTGGTGAAACGAGCTTGTCGACTCTATGCGACAACGGCGTCGCAATGCTCTACATTTTCGAGAAACAAAAGCAGGTATTTAACAGTGGCGATGGGAAACAAAGTCATATGAACAATCGCGCAAGGATATCATCGGTGGACAGAAATGTTGGTTCGACAAGTGTTGCGAAAAGCGGAGCAAAGCTTGAGTGGAATGGAGAGAAACGAGATGGAGCCGCGTCGAGTGGTTTAATGGACTTTAATGATGCCTCCGGTGCCGCCGTAAGCACCTGCGAGTAGAGCCTGCGTACCGTAGAGAGAACCTTGCCTGAGCCCGAGTCCCACACCGAGCCCTAGCAGCCCTGCGTTCGCGGTTGGGCCTGCCAGCAACGGTTGTCTGATGATGGGAGATCCCAACAGTGCGGCGGCAGCGGCGGTGGTCTGTGTAGTAAAAGATTTTCAAGGCTTTCCAAACTGACATACCATACATAAACCACAATAAATCCAAGTAGTAAGTTGAAGAAGGGGGATGCTGACGAGAAGTAACGAACCTGTGGACGAACGGCTACAGCGGCGGCGGGTGCAGCTGCGGCGATTACCGATGTTGGTCGTGCGATTAGGGAAGATCCGACGACTGGACGCAGGGCCGCTGCTGTCGCGACTGGTGCCGCGGCCGCCACGGCAGTCTTCACCGTGATACTAGGGTCCTTTTGAACGACAGCGTTGAAACCGTTGATGGGATCGGCGGCGTACGATACCACTCGACGCGAACCATCTGGCTCGATTAAGCTGTAACTTCCCTGAACCACGTCGCCGTTACGAGTTTCCTCCTGAGCCTTGTTGTCCCCTTTTCGAATCGCATCGGATGTGATAATTTGGTAACTTGTACGGCGGAATGCAAATGTATCTACGTACCCGTGAGGCCATCGGCGACGCTGTAACTGAAACTGTATTGAGGATTCGGATCGTAATTTTCTGTTCTAACGATTGTGGCCGCGGCTGGTGCTGGTATCGCTGCTGCTGCTATCGTCGCTCCGCCAGGAGCAAATATTCCTGCGCCATGTCCGAGTATTCCCGCGCTCTGTCCGATTATTCCTGCACGGGCGACAGTTAGGAAAGTGGCCAAGTAACCGATAATCTGCGAACAATGTTAATTATCGGCGGTGTTGAATATGTCGATCGGAAAGAAACAGAGACACCGAGGCGAGGATTTACTTTAAGGTCCATGGTGCTTCTAGTTGATGACGACCCGATATTTCTTCGACAACTGCGTACCGTTGCTTCCCAGTAGCGTAGATTTTATACCAATTAATTGGTTCAAGTTGACCCCACCCTCGCCTTTTCAGTCGGGGACACCAACGCCGCCCCACCCACCCACTTGACCGAACATACATTCTCATGTATAAGCATTGCGATAGGTAATTATTGTTGCGGTCTGGGTGACCGTGTAATTGATCGATCGTACCCTTGCTTCTGGAGAAAAATCTTTTTTATTCTCTTACTCGCTTGCGCGAAACTTACCTACGTGTGAAGACGTGCGATTAGGTATTTCGATGACGATCTCGACGACAGGTTCCGTGCTGTAGGTATGCTCTGGATTTTGACATCGAATTTCAAATGGTCGACGCATGACGCCACCGATCGAATTATGCGCTTGCTTGTACCTATTTGGATAAGCAATGAAAAACAAGGTAAACTCCGAGATAAAGGTGGAAAATATGGACGATGATAAAATACCTATCGGATTATACTGTCCCCGGTTACGACAAGACGACGATACGAACCGTCCGGAATGAAACCAAATACGCTGCACGGTTTATAAGAGCAGGATCGCGAGTTAGCTAACACTAATGTAGGCTAATAATTGATATCATTGCGACATTGGGTAACGAAACCCAGGCCTTCGAGTAAGAGGTGTTCTCCGTGCAGATGGATCGCATTGGCGCTATTTTATCCGTAGGTATATTTCGTACATACATGTACTAGGTCACGTAACTCTAGGAGTACTCCAAGGAGTCGCGCGGAATCGAGCGCTCGATTTGCGTAATTTTATCGTGCCTAGGTAACTACGAGATCGAACCTGGTCGATCGATCGCTGAGGGCTGGTGTTCCCAACGGCTCTAAGCTATTCCTAGGTTACACGCGGGCTAAGTAGTAGGGGTTCCTTCCTACATATAAAGAGCGTCGATCACTTCGAACCGTCGTACTTGGAACGTTTATACTATGTATAATAGGAGGAGTGTATCGCAACGTGAATCGTAAGTGCCTCCTCGACTCTCTACGTGTTTGCTACGAATCACTCCCTCGCTTCTGATATTGCGATTACGCGGTGTAGCATCTTCTATAGCATATCGCGAGTTCCACCATAGCTGCATAATAAATACCTGCGGGAAGAAGAATCGCGGCCAACGGAATCGTAAATGGGAATTTTTTTCGAAATTCGGGTTGCTGCCCGTTTCAACCGGGTAGTACGATTATTCCATTTCTTCGGCGGAAGACTTTAAAACTTTAACAAGCAAATATCGGTATCTAAATGCACCTGGGGCTGCCGAGAGCGTTCGTGATCCTAGGTGTATCTAGCCAAATCGAACGGAAAATATATTTTCTTGGCGGTATTGATTTTCAACATACTGTTCGCGGTCGCGAGCGTCCACGATTTCTCTATCATCATCATCATCATCATCATCATCATCATCACCACTCGCTGTACGTTGTGTAGCAAAATAGAACGGTGCTCGCGAGAAACACGTTAAAACTACAAGAGTCAGGATCTGTCTCTAAATCTGTCGCGATTCGGCCTGATAGAAGACGATTTTGGAAGCAATGGAGATACATAATTCGGCAATGCGAGTCAACAACGATCCTCCCCCAAGTCCAAGTAGCGTATATGAAAGATTTCCTTTTCTCCTGATGTTGTTGGTGGTGGTTCGAATTGCTCGGCGACGCCCCCATCGAAACATTGTCACACGCCAACGTACGTTATGTCGATACGAATAACGAGCAGCCAAAATGCCAAAGATATTGCGAGAAACATGATCGTTAATCCTACAAGTACATGCGTAGGCGTGGCAGCAGATCGATACGTGACAAAGAGAGCAAGCTCTGATACCCAGCATTAGAATGCTATTCAAAATAGCATTTGCGAAACGTTGTAACGTATCATCGCTTTGTCGCAAACTCGCGTGCCTAGACCCGCAACACGATACAAATAAATCGCATGGGTACGCGAATACATATCACCATTCACTATATTATAGCTGCCTCAGAAATTTCAACGAGGTAACCACGCTGTCACAGTGTCGCACGGCTCTGTCTCGTTGCCTGGCGATTTGTCCATCATCTTAACGACGGGGTATCGCGTTAACATTGTCGCTCCCGTTCTCGACTCTGGTCACTTATGGTTATTTTCGACTTTTGAATTTTCTTCGGGGCACCCCGCCCAGAACAGTTCCAAATAATTAACAAAAAAATCTGTGTAAAGTTTGAGCTCGATTGGATATTATGGGGGGAAAGGAATGCCTCAATGGGCCCTTAAACATTTAAAACATTATTTAACAGCTCGCAAAGTCGATTTTATATAATATCCTCCGAGTTATTGATTAGATAAAAAAATATGTCAAACAAAAGTTGTAGATCCGGACAAGGAGCATCTTTTACTACATAGTTCTATTACTTTTTCTCGTGCGACAAACGGTTTTCGAAAAAAGTCCAAAAACTGAAAAAAAAAATAGCTTTTTTTGTCAAATTTCGAAAGTTTAAATGCTTCTCAAGCACTTTTTATTTATGAAGGCGAACAAAAACGATGAAATTTTTTATTTTCGAAGACAATTTTATTTTTCTGAAGTCGGTTTTAATTTTTTCTTAAATTTTTTATTTTTAACTTTTTAGTTTTATATATATTGTCACAACATACCTAGGATATATGCGCGTACGTACATACAATAATAATAATTAGGTGACAATAGTCTTTATTAGTACTGTTTGAACCTTTTTTAGATTCGGTCAAGAATTACATTTTTTATCACGGCGAGAGTGCGTGAAAAATTGTTTTGAGAAAAATGCACATACCAGTGTAGGTGCTCGACGACCCCGCACCTACACTACTGCATTTCGCCTCACCGATTCTACCCTTAGTAACGGCGTACAGCTGGTTGCTTGCCGCTAGGCGCTGAAAAAGGCTCGCTGTGCAGGCCTGGTCTATAGTGACGGGGACTTGCCCTACTTTCAATGCGTTTATTCGATTAAAACAAAAATTGATTGTTTTTTTTAATCAATAAATGTATTATTAATTAAAAGAAAAATCACATTTTTGTCTGTTATACCTGCGTCACGATCCATCTTCAAAAAATATCTATTTTTAAGGCCGCGTCACACTGTTGTTGATCCCCACCCTGAACTGCCTATAAAATCTGTGCCGTTACGAAATTTCGATCCAAAATTTTAACTGGGCCTTTTTAGGGATGATCTCGAATGAAAATATGCAAATAATTTCGATTTTTTGACCGGCGGATGCCCTTACACATCTTAATATTTCGTTGTTATTTCGAGTTGTACTGCATTCTTAATAAGAATCTCACGATCGCAAAGAGAGGGTAATAAACTCAGCTGCATTTATGTAAAGCTCTTATTAAAGGTCTCATTCGAAAGCTTATACCTATGCGGTTTACATAAGAAAAATGCCTTTAAATTTAGAAAACAATTGCAGACGTGATGAGATATATTAATGAAATAAGTTTCAGGTAAGGTTGCAATAACCGGGCGACCAGTAAAACCTACGCGACAGCCACAGTTGACATATATATATATATAGGGTGTCGAAACAACATGTACTTGGCGTCGAGACACTACCGCGTCTTTAGATAATATTTCCGTTCCATCGAACCGTGCCGCGATGCCAATTCTCTGTCGTTTGTTTGCGTTAAACGAGTTTCCGCCTCCGGAAACCAATCAATTCTTCCGTCCCCCCTTCTACTCAGCCTGCCCCCTCTTTTCATCGTTGGCATTGTTTAAAATTAAGTTCTAAATGAAATATTACAAGTTGAACATACTATAAATGTTTTAACCTACGAATAGAAATTTCTTTTTTTTTGTTATTAAATAAATGATTTTGTTCAGCTTCGATCCTGAATGACGATGTCGTTTCAGTAAATAGTTGCTTAGCGACTAGTAAAACATGTATACCTAATAGGAAAAAATAACCATATTTCTACTATACATTTCCACGTTTCCGAGTGTTTGTGAACGTCCAGTTCATATCAACTGGTTGATGGATCGCTGAGAGAGTTTGTGTACTAAATCTGCGTGCATATTTTCCATTCAAAAGCGGATACGCTTCCATGGACCGATTTCCAGTCATTCGTCGTGCCTTCCATCCGAGGGATCCGGTGCATGGTACGCGAAATTATGACATCGGGTCTTTAAATGAATACCAAAAAGGAAACCTAAACCTAAGAAAAGATATCGACCGAGACGCGAGTGAAACTTATTTTAGAATGCATCCAGAAATCAGAGCATTGATCTCAGTTTTGCTCAAGTAAGCTATTCTTTTTATTCTGACATTCTCTTCCTTCTCCTTCCCCTTCTTCTCCGCCCTCCACGCTTTCTCCCCAACCCAACACCCCCTTGTCTTTCTCTTCTCATTCGTGCTTTGTAGTGTACACTGTATACACGTACAACATACTTCCTACTATACATACACTGCAATGAAACGTCTGCTTACTGCGATCAAATCCCTTAACTACTCGATAGTACTGTAAGTATTCTAGCGTAAATTTAGAATGATTTATTTTTTTTACAGGAACGTGTTATGCAAACGGCCCGATATGAACGTTCACGAAATCATCGGCTCGTTTTTCAATAGACCACGCCGTCGCATATTCGTGGATCTCCTAAATTATTTCTTACACTGCGAACAAAATTTCGGTATCGATAATGAATTAGATTTGCTGATGCGCAATGCTTAAAGGGCAACACCACTAGTGACGACCTGAAAAATAAGCCATTTTTAAGAATTTTTTTTCAGGAATAATTTATAGTTTGCATATATGTAAAATTGTTAAAAATGGTGCGCTTTCGGAGAAAAGTTTCGAAAACCCGCGAATAAGCTGGAAAGTTTTTCGAGCGTACTTTTGAAAATATTTGTTTTCGATCACAGAATCCGCACGTGCAACGGAAACTACACTCGTATAGTTAAAAAAAAAGAAATTTGATTTCCAACCTGCTGTTCCATAGTTACCTACACATTTTACCAGCGCTCGTGTGTGAGGGTCTAGAAGATTAATTAATATATTAAAATGAACGCATATTTTTCTAGTCATGGTTTTATATAGTCCCTTAAGATATCGTAGTACTAAATGTAGGTGATAACAATTTTCCATTAAAATTGTAAATTATTCCTGAAAAAAAAATATCCGTAATATCCGATCGGACTCAAGCTTTGCACAGATTTTTTCTTTTATTATGTGGAACTATTCTGGGGGGATGCCGCGAATGAAAACTCAAAAGTCGATAATAAGAGCCACCCTAACTGTACTCAATTTGCTAATATCTTAAAGTGTAGAGATACGCGTGTGCAGTAGCGTGCACCCGCGATGCGATAGAACTCTATCCCCCAAGCAGCGACACAATCGAGAATCGAGGAGTCGCGAGAATCGAGGACCGAGAATCGAGAGGCGAAAACGAACGAGGATACACGAACGCGACCGAAGGGCCGCGTGGTGTTCCTAAAGAATTGCTGCACCCTCAGTCGGGACTCGATCGTCGCGGTGGTTGGCTCGTTTCGCCGTTGAACGAGAGCTTCGCTGGAAATTTAATTTCTTTTTTCTGTGCGTGTGCGTGTTCGGCTGCTGCACACATGTATAGTGTCGTTGCACTTATTTGATAATCAGTGCGTTTATGCAGAAAAAAATGGCAAATACGGAGGTGATAAGGAGGAATACATTTTCTTCGAGAAGCAGAGAAGCGACGCGCAGCTTGACAGTCGGTCACGAAGCGATCGATTTCGGAAGAAACGCCATTCTTCGGAGAAACAAAACTGATAGCTCCAACAGCGACTTTAGGCAATAGATCAGTACACCGAGCGAATGGATATCTAACTGGAAACGCATCGGGTCAGCAGTGGTCATTCGTTCGTAATGGCAATGAGGACGCACAACTTGGATCGGTCGAAATTAGAGTAGTAGTTGTTCGATTCTGGAGGAGATTGAAAGTGTTCTAGAAGAACGACATCATCCCGATGCGTTGTTATTGGTGACAGCTCTGTTTCGTCGTGTTTACCGTACGTGGTACTGGTGTTGGTGGTGGTGTTGGTGGTGGTGGTGGTGGTGGAGGCGGCGGCGGCCGTGTGTGCGTGCGTGCATTTCTGAGAGAGTGTTGCACCCGCTGCTGTGTACGCGCGTGTGCGAGCCATTTTTAATACGTGTGATACGCTTCTGTGTGTGCATGCGCGCGCGCGCGCGTGGGGTCGACAATGTCAAAAGTTCAACGTACGAGACCGGGCGACGATTTTGTTGGATAAGAATATAGTGGTAATAAAAATGTGCCGATGGTCGACGCTTTGATGCTACCTCACTTCGCGCGATATACGAGAGGAGGAACTTACGTGAGATACGTCAACACTTGCACGCATACCTTGTATACGTACACGTAAGCACGCATTGGACATACTGCGTGCGCGTGGGTGGATATTGGTGGTATGACGTGGGTGTGGGTGCGGGTGCGGGTTCCTCGTACGTACGTAAGTACGTGTATTTTGTGGTAACGTGTAATGGCATGGAAATGAGGCGCGCGCGAGTGTCACCCCGAAAGATACGCCTCTTGCCTGGAAAGCTACTCTGTGCTCCAAACTCGAAAGGAGAATCCTCTCGCGAGTGGTCGCTCTTATTACCGGTTTAACCTCAGCATCATTGCATCGAGCGCGTATTTCGTGTATCTTTCCCTGCTGTTCTTCTCGATCCGGTATTTGGCCTTTGCTTGCGATTTTCCGCCAACTTGGGCAGTATGCGATAACGTCGAATGGAAAAATAATCGAACCGGATCTCGTTCGTCCCTTCACCGTTCACGGCATCCCCAGCATCTTTGGATACCGGAAAGAAAAATGCGCAACGAGTGGCCAAGGAGCTTGATCGCGATAGCAGTTTTCGCCCTTATGGTGCACGGTAAGCGGACCGCTCTTTCCCTTAATTCATCTCTTTCTCTCTTTCTCTTTACAGTCAACTGCTGCGTGGCCATGAATATTAACAATTAATTAAACCTACATATTTGTTAAATTCGCACAAGCATGTACACATTCATTGCCATTTGCGAATGCACACATGTATCTGCGTACCCGAATACATACGTACCGTTTCCCATACTCGCGACGACGACGAATCGGTTTCGGTATACATAATATCATGTACTACTACTATTATACGCGTATAGTGTATTATATGTACGTTAAAAGTTTACTGTGGACGAATCAAGTACACTTAGGCTACTTTGAGATACGTATATTTCTTGTTTCTGTTTATGACGGCCAGTTCGACCAGACACGCGATAACGAACGAGGGAAGAAACTGACACGAATGATTAATTAAGGTCTTTAAAGATATGTAAACCTTTTGTTCGCGAGTTGAATTCGACGATGAAGACGTTCGAAACAATAATCGAATGAAATAGGGTCAACTACGAGCCGCTCGGCCAACATTTGTTCCTTCGCGAAATCTAAACTCTAAGCAGAAATGTGAAAGAATCTGTTGTTCTGTTTAGCATTGTTAATCATTTGAAAATGGATACAGAATGTAGAGAAATAATATCGGCTCAAGTAAATTGTCGGTCAAATTCACTCGCCGTAGAGCTCGATGGATGGATAATTGTTTGTGTTACAGATGCAAATTTTTCTATGAATTCTACTAAATTCGTGTAGGTACATGCCTATTTGTACACTTTTACAATATCTACGCTCACGAGACGCGCTTATTGAATAAAGTTGGATTCCCAAGCTCTTGTATGCGCAGGTTAATCTGTCGTTACTTTCACTTACACGAGAAACGCAAGAGTGTTTGAAATAAAGAAAAGAAAATGAGCGGGTTCACCCATGTGATTCAATCAGAGTTGGTAAAGTGTATCCATCTCTTTGTCTCCGTAGGCGCATGAAATGAGTGAATTGATTTCGTATATAGATACATACATAGGTGCTAAGGAGATAGGGTAGCCCGTATTTTTGACTATTGAGTTTTCTTCGCGGTACCCCTCAAAATAGTTTCAATGATTTAAAAAAATCTGTGTAAAGCTTGATTTAATGTCTATAACTTTTATATTTTTACGAATTGGCATTCCAAATTTTCAGGAAACATTCATGACATATCAAACCCTGAAAATATGGGGGAAAAATTTCACCTTTTTGGTACATCTCGGTATATCACCCCCCCCCCCCCCCAAATGTTTAAACAATAGTCTTTTTCCAATTTTTTCTTTACAGAAGCATTAAACTTTCAAAATTTGGGGGAAAAGTCTTTTTTACGGTGATTGTGATTTTTTCGAAAACCGTTTGTCGCGCGACAAAAAAATAACACGACACAAGAGAAAAATGTTCCGGATCTATAACTTTTGTTTGACATATTTTTTTTATGCCATCTATAACTTGGTCGGATATAAAATTGACTTTGCGAGCTGTTACAATAATTATTTAAATGATCAAGGGCCCCCATTGGGGCACCCTTTTTCCCGTTATCCCCGATCGGGTTCTTACTTTACACAGATTTTTTATTGTATTATTTACAACTATTCCGCGGGGAATGCTGCGAGGAAAATTTTACCCTAGTACACACATACTTGTATGGATAAGAAACATTTCTTCCGAGATACCTACATATGTAGGTATACGGTACCGCGCGTCGTAAGTGACGAGTTTAAAAAGGGAATGAATTGATCGATGCGCTTGAGTCTGCAATCGATCGCGGTATCATGTTCTTCGCTTGTCCAGAAGCAAGGAACCAAAGATGGGTAAAGGGAGAAGGGAAAGCCGCGTTACGTACAGTAGTATTGTATTGTGATACCCAAAGGGAACGCGAGCCATTGTGTTTGGTATAATCCTACCGAATCGGATAGAGTACGATATAGGGGCATACGTGAGCTGTACGTGTGATATTTTCTAAGAAACCGCTGAGCACGCGTACGGCCGATCGATAGATATAGAGTAAAACATGCGTGTGATTGCATTTTATGTGACGAAATACCAACGGAGCCGATGAAAATCGATATTCATGTAGGAAAAAATTGTTTATCCGAAATAATCGAATTCATCGTTTTCGTATGATATTACTTTAGGTATTATGATTTTCTAGATAGTTTTTCACTATCCCGTCTCACACACAAGCTACGAGAAACGCGTTAATCTTCGAGTAAGCTGACAAGACGTGTTTCGTTCCATATGACGTGGGAACAAGATTTCAACGGAAACGCGCGTGCCGCTGCACACCTATGTATACCCAAGAGCGTGCATTAGAAGAGTCGGGTTGATGGCGCAAGGATTTGACACGTGGGTAAAGAAAGGATGCTAAAAATGCGTTTAGCGAAATTTAATTCTACGAAAGGCAATGATGCGGAATGAAGTAGACCAGATAACACACCAATACCTTAGCGGTGTGTTGAATGCGGCTCGAGATCGTGTAGCTGGTGTACTGGTACAGTCGATTCATTCAAAAAGAAAAATCAGATTGATTGTTTTTCTCCGGTAAAAAGGCACGTTTGTATATATGCAAGTATACGTGGGCCGATTGTATGTATATGTACACACTTGCGATAGACGTTGGTTGGTGGTCTATTTACGTGGATGGAAAGTCTTGCGAAGATGGCCGAGTTTAACCGACGTTAAACGAAACTATTAGGTTATGTGCGCGACGTTGTGCGCGCTGAAGCGAGTCTACGTATGAAGCCTACAGAATATACATACATACATATGTACATAGGCATGTGTATGATGCACGATACTATGCACTCGCCGGAACGTTTGCACGTGTACCTACCTATATACAAAGTAGACACACTCGTGCTATGAATTAAACCGGAATTATTCCAGATGACTATTATTCCACTGCTTTGAAAAACTCAAGTAGGGCAGAGTGGGGTAAAACGGAACGCTTAACTTTGGAGGGTGGTAACATAAAATCGGAAGGAGAAAAAGACACGGGACTTCAACTGGAGTCTTCAGTGGACCTTAGACTATAAGAAAAGCAAAGCCGTTGTTAAGAAAAATCTTTGGGAACGAAGGAAAATGAGATTTAACGGAGGTATTGAAATCTTCGCCCCGCTCAAGTGGTGGGGTAAAACGGAACACCCACTTGAAGACCACGTATACGTACAAAATCTTTATTTTTATGATTTAAAATGTATTCATTTATGTTAAAAACTATAAATATATGTTTTAGGTATAACTATTACAAATAAAATATAATAAAAATATATATTATACACATAAGAAAAAATATTTTACCAGATAACATAAAAATGACTGAAAATTATCAAATACACATTGTTTTTAACATGAATAATGAATATCAACACGTGCAAGGATAATTTTTCAGTTTTTAGTGCATTTTAAATACAATTGTTTAACTTTTATTATTTACTTTTTAGTGTCTAAGTTTTGAGTTGTGGTTATAGGGTATGCTGATTGAATATCGATTAAATTGATTTGATTCGTGGTTATAGCCCGATTTCGAGTCGTTTGGATTTGTAGTTATGGGTTATATTTATTGGTGACTGGGTAATTTTTTCACCCCTGTCGTTTTTTTCATAATTGTGTATTGTCATCATAACTACGCACGCCTGCAAAGTTTCAAGACAATTAGATTGGTGGAATTGGGTTAAATAGGTGTTTCGTTTTACCCCACGAAAAGTGTTCCGTTTTGGCCCACATGCAGTGATGTAGTAAACATTTAATACACTTCCGCGTGAGGTAAAGAACTTTTTAATACGTCAAAATGTGGCGCAAAGACTATAGAATCCAACGATGTACTTACCTTATTAATTTTCGAAATCCACGTGCCGAAAAGTGGTCGAAAGTACAACACAATATTGAAACGTCGAAACCGGAAATTTTTCCAACTCTCTTAGCGGAAAAGTAATGTGTGCACGGGTCTATGGTCTGTCCCAAAATGCTGTGAGGACCCTTTGGTCCCATGTTACACGATACCAACTCATTCGCAGCTCTTATCATAGAGAAACATTGATGTTCCGTTTTACCCACCCGTTCCGTTTTACCCCACTTCCCCCTATCCAATGAAACTTTTTACGCAATGTGCGTAATAATTGAAGACATTATTTTACCGCTAAAGTACGGCGCTAAATGATGACGCGAATAATCTTCCAAGACGACTCACGTAGAGATATAATTTTTTTAAAACGATTCGGGCCATCGATAGTCTTTGAAACTGAACTCGATATAGGCGATTGGATGTATGCGCCTGCCACAATGCGTACCAAAGATCTCTCGCGTATTTATTTCACTTTTAATGCAGTTGATTAGAAATTGACCCGCGGTAAACGTGATCGAGTTAGCGACGGCTTCGCTGCATATTTTAACTGGAAATATGTCGGTATTGCGATCGAGTAATTAGTATTAGTGAACAAAGATGGGAAAGGAAAGACGCGAGGATTGTTAATTTTCAAATGTTACACGGTCGAGTACCTACTACTCTCGAGGACGTTAAAATTGTGAAGCCCTAGAACGAGAGAGAGAGATATGGACCAACAGTGGAGTTGAGGAACTTTTTTTACACGAATATAAATTACATTTTTAAAGATTGTAAAACAACAACACTTCCACTGGGTATCCATATACTACAGTGTCAAGTAATTGCAAGTTGAGATAATAACTGTAATATCTGCGTTGATCCGAAGCGACAGTGTAATTCGTGAAAATAAATCTTTTTTTTAGAAATGCATGCCATCTCTATCCGTACATAGGAAAGGAAACTATGACGCCACGTTCCAATGGCGTATGGTGTGAGTAGTGTGTAGTGTTACACACATGTACCGTGGCACAGTGTTTGTACCATACCATACCATGTCGCCTTGGCGCGCTGCTAGTGTACGGCATGGTACTCGCGCAGGGCGAGTAACAGGAGGATCGATAGCCTCGGTTCGCGAGACAATTTCTCCCAAGGCCAAGAAAGAGGAAAATTCTAGTTCTGTTTGTTGGATACCGCCAATTATTTGTGTTAAAAACGTATAGACCGAAACAAATGAAAATAATAAAGAAAGGCGAAGGAAAAGATTAATCGAGGTACTTACCTATACGTAGATATAGAAACGTAAGCACTAAGGTATCATGGATTCGTGCCGAATTACATCGACTTTTCCTCGAAAGCTTGCTATTTTTCCTACAACATTGATTGTGGACAGCCCTGCTCGGAAAGAACTCGAGTAGGGTGTGTCGACCGAACGAACCCTCTACGACGAGGGTTCTGTGCGCCTTAGGTTTCCCCCACGTCTCAAGGAATTCAATGGTTATTCCCGTTTCGTCTTCTACCTTCCCCTCTTACAGAAATATCCTTCTTAGGGATAGAAAGTAATGAAACTGTTCCTTTCTCCGTATCCCCTCGCCCCTCCACCGGATCACTCGTCTATCTCGCATATATGTAACACGTGCACTTTGCTAAAGGAAATCTTTGACATACATGCGAAAGCAACAAAATAATTGCAACCTATGCCGCATAAATTTAGGCATGTACAAAGCTATTCTACCAATGTGCTCAACCTATGACAAAAAAAATTAGAACAAACTTGTATTCGTGACCGTAAGAATCGTAAAAAGTCGAAGAATGGAGGAAAAATAAATTGCGAGGCAAGTGAGCAGAAACGGTTAGACATGAAAAAGTAGCTATTTTGTAATAGAATATTTACATACTGACACGAGACAGCCGATACATACTAGATGTGTGAGAAAATTTTATACCCATAATTCGCGACGGTTGTCGGAAATATAAAATTTTAATATCGCGAGCTCCGATTAATTTTACTAACAATTTATAAAATATTAAAAGTAAAGCCGTCAATTTTCGGGAGCATGGCCAAGTAAATATGATGGTGTATGGATAGATAATACATAGTTTGAAGATAGGGCTAGCCTCGCGACGGTTTCGCGGTGGTATGCTTTTGGAGTCGCGCCAGAAGATATAGTAGAGTTTAAGAGTTCGCACTGTATGCATACCGAGGTACCTACTACGTAAGTATGTGATACTGAAACTGTATTCCTTTTTCCCCGAATTTTCCCATTCGCCTCTAATTTCTCCGCCTTTTCGTCCAGTTTCTAAAACTCTTGGAACGAACACGTATGTACCCCTTTTGATTTTCATATTCTGCGCTTCGTCATTTCGAATGCTTTCAAACGGTTGACGACACATACACACCTTTAGTGATTAGTGGCACTAGGATATGTCTTTAATTTCTCTAAAACTTGCCAACTCTGATCGGGTGCCCCACGATTTGTTTTAAATGAATTATTTAAACTGATATTAACACCATAAAAAATTGTAGTACAGGAAAATAATTTTTTTGGCATATTTTTTTATTTTCTGGTTTTTAGTGTTCGTGGAATTATATTTCACAGCCCAGACTTCGCTTTACAAATATCTTTTATTGCTGTATACAGTTTGTTTAAACGCTATATTGCTAAAGTCACTAAAAAATAATTCTTTTCTTGTACATACTAGAATTTTGATGGCGATATACTACGAACGCTTGCCAAGTTTTAGTTTTACTATTCGCACATACTAGGTGACGGATCATTTCTCGATAAATTGTGTATTTTCGGTAATCGCGATGCAGCTAAATAGCATCCCGAACGCAGCAGCGGCGTTTTGTCATTTTCGTGAAGTACGCGAGTGGTCGATTTCTCAAGTCGTTTGGATTTGTGGTTATGGGTTATATTTATTGATAATAATTTATATTTATTGGATTATATTTATTGATAATTTTTTCACCCCCTCGGGGTTAATTTTTTTTAAAATATTGTATTGAACACCAAAACTACGTGACACCTGCAAAGTTTCGAGACACTTGGATAGTTGGAAGTGGATTAAAATTGACTTGCCAGATTTGAACCACACACGCATATATTAAACAAACATACAGAAGATCGAAGCAGAATAAAATCGTTTAAAAACCGTCGGTTACCTACTTGGTATAGACATGACACCGCGGGTAACAATTGTTTCGTGAAACGAAAAATCCAAACAAAGGAGAAATGAGACAGGTTGCTGAAACAACTAATGATCCTGGAATGAGAAGAGAAAGGGAGGCAATTGAAGAACAGAAGAAGAAGAAGAAAGAGGAGCAGCAGGAGAAGGAAGGAAGGAAGGTTGGTTGGTCGGAGTGAGAAACCGATAAGCGATTTAAACAGATAAAAGAAGAGGGAGCAATAAGAGGAGAAAACGGTAAGGTCCAGCAAAGCTGGTAGAAGCGCCAAGGGCAACGAAACCAGCGGAACTAACAGGGCCGAAGCAACAGCGGCAAATCAATACTCGCGTTGCAGTGGCGAAGCCGTATGCCAAGTCATCGTGCATTCGAGTGCTCTGAGCTTTAATCTTTATATGTATACAACATATTGGTCTCAAGTCCTATTCACTGTTTCCACTGTTAATGATGTCTGTCTGTCTTTTGAATTTCAATGAAAAAGTATGAAGAATAGTTGACGGAGTAAACTCAAGGGCGATAAATAAAATATATGTACCTATGTATGATTTGTGGAATTGACTTGTTACATTCGATAATTATCCGTTCGGGAACATACTTACCTACATAGCTATCAACATGCTATCAAATCTGCTTATAATCAACTCGTTTTCTATTAGATATCGATAGTTGGGCATCTTTCTGGATATTATCAACGGCATTTGTATCATCCGGGAAAATCAGGTTATTACCAGTTCTAATATTATAGATGGTAGGTAAACGTCGATATTGCTCGATTAGTTTGAATCAAAATAATAATTAGTTTGAATCACCTTGGATTTATAACGAATAATTTACATTTAAAAAACGAGTTTTCTTCTCATTTGCCCATACGTGGAAATATGGGTGATTAATTTTCCCATTGGGTTCGGTTGAACGATCAGTGTAAGTAGTCATCACTTTTTTGTGTGTGTGGGGGGGGGTGGGGTTTGGGTGAGTACCTATGTATATCCGTCGAAACTAAACTAAAGTAAGAGTACCCCTGCTCTGTATACACGCACGCACACACACACAAGTACATGGAACCCAATTAAACAGAAGAAAATACAAGAATGGAGAAAGGCGAGGACCGAAATGCAAGACAGAGTGATAGAGTGGAATGAGAAGGGAAGAAGCGGAGAGAAGGTAGATATGATGGGATATAAGAGGAACGAGAGTGACAGCGAGTTGGCAAGGCAGGTTGCTGGGATGGCTTGATTCGCGGGAGGTTAGAACTGAAATGAAACGAGATGCCTCGGGCCTACTGAGCGCAAGAACTGCGCGCACGTTTGTTCGTTCGCGACTCTGTTCAACGGCGAAATATGAAAACTCCGGAGGCGATTTTAATTTAGCCACAATGTCCTATTGTTTCCGACTGCTGAGCCGAGAGCACAAAAGGAAAACGTACGGATGTTGTGTGTGTGTGTTTGTGTGTGTCCGTACTTGCGTTTATATGTACATGTGTGTATCGTCGTGTTGTGTGCATAGTTTTGTGCGAAAAAAATACATGCCGTGAAAGATATTTAAAGGAGGAGAGAGCCATTACATTAGCCATCAAGTAAAAATAATTTCCCGAATAGAAGAATTACATCCAGCTAAATCGAAATTGTACATCTACTTGCGAAATCGAAGCATAGTATCATACTTTAATGTTAGAAATGATTATTGGAAATTCCTTCTGTTTTTTTTTTATATGGATTCACCAAGTAGTTGAGTCTACCAAAACCTGGCGCGAGTAGGTCTTCTGTTGCCCACTTATGTGTACGGATGTACATCCGTATGAGTTGTACGTCAAGCTGGTGTGGGTGAGCTCTGGGAAACGGGTGAATGTTGGCAAATGATACCTACATAGACTGCAATTACTTCACACATGTATCTATTCAAGTGTGTAGAGAGACGTACCGTATCTGTAATTGGTAATTCGTAAAATACACACACACATCAGTAGAATATCCGATTAGTTACGGTGCACATCTGTCGAGATAAAGTCGTTTCCAGCGGCCTACTGGATTTAGATAAAATTTTGTTGAAATGTCTTCTACCGTGTACCTAGCTAAAATGTTGAAAGATTAAAAGCGCCTTATGTACCTACATACATAATATTATGTATAGTATACATAATAGGTATTATGCAAGTATCTACTGTCCTGTTTTGCATTGGAAACAGAATTAAAGAAAGACGTTTCAGGTTCAAGCAGTGATGAGAATCGTCGGTTTGCTGTTGATTAGGGGGGAACGAAATATAGGCGCAAAATATTTTGTTATTATTCCTGACTTATAATAGTGGGCAAAAGTTGCCTCTTATAATGGTATTTAAGCTGCCAAAGTTTGAACATGATCAACAAATTTTTTGAAGTGCCGCAAGCCCTTCGAATATTAATATTTATTGAAATATTAGTTTTTGACAGGCTTGCGGCATCGAATATTAATATTTACTGAAATATTAATTTTTGAAAGGCTTGCGACACCTAAAAAAATTTGTTGATCACATTCAAACTTTGGCAGTTTAAATACCATTATAAAAGGCAACTTTTGCCCAGTATTAGAAGTCATGAATAATAAAAAAATATTTTGCGCCTATATTTCGTTCCACCCTGTTGATCCACTACTGTTGATCGGTAAATCGCACTCCGACATTTCCTGGTTTTAGCTAAATATTCCTACAGGATACGTATGTACATATTTTATCAAGTCCGTTTGCTTGCGTCCGTTAGCAAGATCTGCAGACTACGTAAAGCGATCATAGACTATTCGTGGTCTATCTCTATCGGCCATACCTATATGTACCTATGCGTTCCGAGAATATTCCGGAATCCCTACAGTCATGTCGAGATAGTTGACATACCCTTCTCCGAGTAAAGGAATCGTAGTTATTCTATCTTGGAACAATCTCGCACTAGCGATTGTCAAGCGGTAATGTCGATCATTCTTGCGCCCCGCATACTAGGGGGAACGGCGGCAGATTGTAACAAAAAAGTTTTCACAGTTTTTTATATCGAAAGTGTTTTCCTCAATCAGGAAATAATTTGCGTGATTTACTACTTACATATTTGGTGGTGTGAACTGATTGCGTGAAAGTACGTGACAAAATCTTGGACACTTGAACATCTACTTTCATCTTAAACAAAACCGGACCTTTGTTACAATGTGCCCCAGTCCGGGATAAATTGTAACGCATCTGTTTCACTTATTTAATTATACAAATATGAACACAAGTAAGCATTTCTAAAAAAATATAAATGAAAACACAGATCATTACCTATTAAATATTTGATATACCTACATGAGTTAAACAATCATTGCTTATTCATCTGATTGTATCAAAATCTTCTTCTCCTTCTTTACACTTTGGCCTTTATACTTTTTTTTTCAATTTTTTGTTGATTCTCGATTGTTCTGTTGCTGTCGTCTAGACTCTAGAGCATCTTTTTGTCCCGTGTGTCAGCAGCAAAATAGCTTGCTTTATCACCATTTAAAGCGGAGTACGTATAGTAACATGTTACAATTTACTCCGAGCTTGGAGTTTTGCGTTTTATCTCAGCAAACGAGAAACTAAACATCAAATTACTAAAATGCGTACACATTATAATAAACCAGTGTGTACTGATTCGTTTGCGACAAAGAAGCAAAACTTCAAACGGTTTCTAACGACTGTTAATTGAAATAAAAGTGCCAAGACAAAATTTTGGTACTTACGTGCTCTAAATACTAAAACACGACGGTGCTAAACTATCGTCAAGCAGCTCTCGCATGCTGTGGGTTACCAGATTTGTCGTTCAAAAGATTTTACTTATGTTACAATTTACCCCGTGTTACAGCATACCCCGGTCTCCCCTACTTTTATAAATAGAAATATACATGGCAGATATGTACCTACGAAAATAATTGTCCCATCATATTCGTGATAGGGTAAAGACACCAGTAGACGACCATGTATCAGTAGTCGACCACTTTCAGAAAAACATGAATATTTTTCATGTTTTTTTGAGAGTGGTCGACTACTGGTGTCTTCACCCTAGTGACTAGTCAATTGTATATCGACGCGCGTTACGAAGAATAGCACGATTCATTTGTTTCTTACGGACAACTGCATGTAGAAAAAATGAAACGTGCTACTTTTCGTAACGCGCGTCGATATGATACATGTATCCGAACGGAAGAATTGCATAGAAAATCGTAACGCGTATATAAAGATAAAAGTGTACAACATGAACGTACGGTGAGAGCAATACATGTGTAGTCCAGTCGTTAAATATCTTTTTCTCCCCCATCACCTTGATCATATTCTATACGAAGCACTTGGAATTGTTGTTTCAGGGCAATTGAGATCACCGCGTATAACGGAACATCCTTCGGATATAATTGTGGCAAAGAATGAGCCTGTAACGTTGAATTGCAAGGCGGAAGGAAAACCTCAACCTGTGATCGAGTGGTACAAGGACGGTGAACTGGTTCAAACATCACCGGGAGATGCCAAGTCCCATCGCGTGCTCCTTCCTACGGGGTCTCTCTTCTTCTTAAGAGTAATGCACGGGAAAAAGGAGCAAGATGGCGGGGTTTACTGGTGTGTCGCAAGAAATCAAGCTGGTTTCGTTCCAAGTCGAAACGCTACCCTAACTGTTGCAGGTGAGCTCTAATATACCGTTTTCCTTTTTTTTTTGCCAGAGTTTGCCACTTTCAGCAACACTCAATACTTGATCACACTTAGTAAAATATCAACGATACATGTGTATGGGTAGGTAGGTAATTTCGATATGTTGAGATATGCACGGAACAAGGTAGAGGAAGCCCGTCAACTACGTTCGTATAAGCACAAGACGATACCCCGTGTTTGTTGGCCCAACTGATATTCTCGGTGTAGAAGAGACAGATTAAAACCAAAATGTAAGTCGGCGCCACATTATTTGTACTGTGAAAATCTGGCGCCGACTTGAAAAAATATGAGAGTCAGGGATTAAATAAGAAACAAACTTATTGTTCACTTTTCAGTGCATTTTTATTTTTTTAAAGTCGGTTTCAATTTTTTTTATAGGTTTCATATACCTACATACGTACCTACTATTGGTAATCGGTTTCCCATGTCTTTAATACATACGATGACTCGAAATATTCTAGGTTTCGCAACAAGTTTCTCGCTTGTAAGGGAGGAATAAACTGTACAAGAAGATACGGTAATTATTAATTCATTTCGACGATGGAAAGGAATGTTGTTGAGAAATTAAAAAGAATGCAAGGAATGGAATAGAAAGGAATGAAACGGCCAAGTATGGGCCGGAATTTCGCTGACCGTCGCTACGTCGTCGGTACACGTGTGGTTGGATAGGGTGGTGCGTGCGAGCGTGCGCACGCTCGCGCATACACCCACGTGCTCTCATATACGTTCACAAATACACATGGACACGCGTAGAGGAAGGGCGAGTGGGAGGCGGCGAGAGGAGGGAAGGAGAATAGAAATCGATACGAAGCTGTATCTACATCGAGCGTATGCTCGACCAGAGCATGATGGTGCTGTGTTGCACGACGCGATGCAGCAGCATAGCTTGCGATGGCGTGGCGCGGCGTGGCGTGTGAATACCGTACGGCGTACATAGTAGCTACGTTGTAGTATATGACTATACTTTGATTTTTCCATAAAATTAGACATCCTTAAATACTATATAGATATTATCCAATTATTTCTATTTATAAAAGTGAATTCTCAATTTCAATATAGGAGAGAAAAGAGAGCTGTTGTTGCTTTCGTGACATTTACAAGCGATAGAGCTTTCCACGCGCTGAAACCTTTACTATATTATAATATTTGGAATAATACAAGGGCGACACCACGAATAACGTATCCTATAACATACCCATCCCCCGTTTCATGTCGTCTGATTATTTTAAACAAGTTGAATCATTTTCATCAACTCCGGAGTAGCTGTAATTGTTATCTCATCTCTGTGTGGAGATTTCATTAGTTGATTTTGCGGGTACCCGGATTTTATTTTTCACGCGCGTTTCCACTTGTCGTTCTTGCTACGTATTTAATAACAGCACAGTCCTGTTTACTATGTCCAGCTTTGTCGCGCGTTGTCGAGAGAAAAAAGGATTGAACGGTAAGATGGCCATAGCAATGGCGGTAGGCAGAAACGTAGGCAGTTATGGCCGACGACTATGAATAAGGCTTTGTACCGCGAGCATGCTGTGCAAGCAACTCGCGCCGAAATAAACTCGCTCTCGCAACTCGAGAAAGAAAAAGGAGAGAAAAACGGAAGAGAAAAGAAAATATTGGAACAGAAAAATTACAAGGAAAGAGAAGGTTCTGAACCGCAGCTGTGTAATAAATATAAAACAAGTTGATGAGAAAGGGAAAGCGATATTCAATTCTCCGCTACAGATGGGTCCGGGGGTTAGCTGCTACGTGACACTTTGAAAAACAATAAATCTTTTCATCCCGAGCATATATTAAAAATCTAATTCATAGTTATAGATTTAATCGCACGACAAGTTGCAGGGCCAGTGTATGGAGCTCCATTTCAAGTTAAACAAATCGATCTAGCTATAATTTCATAATTTCACCGCGGCTATGGCAAGAGGAATTCAGTCTCACAGAAATTTTTCCATCAGCTCGACCGTTGTTCAAGTTTGGTTCGGGTCTACCAATTCTCCTCCGCTTCTCTTCTTTTCTCCGATTCTCGCCACGACGAATCAACACACCTATCCATCCATCGTTTGCTTTCAACCCTCTGCTATCCCGGACCCCATTCTGGTCCCTTGTTCGCTCCATCCACCGCGTATCGATTAGCCGGACGGCATGGCATAGTACCGCTGTGCTGTGCCAGGGTTACTTTGCCTGGTTTTTAGAGGAAAAGAGAGGAAGAAAATAGAGAGCTGGAGGGTTAGACGAGCAAAGAGAATAAAGGCGTATAGAGGGAGAGGGAGCGAGAGAGAGGCGGGGAGGGTGTTATAGCTTTTAATCCCAATGGAGGACAGACACTCTATACTATATCGATGGATTCGTTGAGATACAATGTGCCGACACGGTAAACGTTTCCGCTTGTTCGGACCCGACAAAGTCGAATTGTTAACGGACAATTTTATTGTTTCGCATTTTCGCTATACCTATATTTTGGGAATGGTTTGTTCAGGTTATTAGAAAATATGGGGATTGGCTGACTCTAACCATTAACACGTTGACTGCCAACTACGAGATATCTCGTAGGTTGTTTCTGTTACATAAGCCAACTACGAGATAATTCGTAACATGTTTTTTAAAAAAACATTTTTTAAGCTTTTTGATTATTACTATATACTATTATTAAAGTTTTTAATAGTATAACATGATTAAATCAAATTGGCTCTTTAGACCGGAATCGTGAAAAATTTCGTGGCAGTCAACGTGTTAATTCACTCTTGAGTCTTCGTTGTATCCCCACTCACACCACAATACCTATCAACGTTTGTCGCGGGAAAATATAAATGAAAAGCTCGCGTTTCCTGTACCAGTTACATACATACATACATCTTGCAAACGGAAAGAAAACAAAGAAAGTGTAGGTATGTATGTATGTAAGTAAATGCTTTTGTCGTTTATGTTCACTGTTACTTATTACTCGTGGAGAGGTACAAGTACTGGGTACGCGCATGAAATTCGAGAGATAGAGACCTTTTCGCATTGTACACTCCATGACCCGCAACTTCCGTTCTCATTCCTACTCGCATACTTTCTCGGAGAACTGCCAACCCTATCAGGAGATAATCCTATGCCAACAGTAATCTTGAAGAAGATTATTTTTTTTAGATGACGTTTCTATAATGTGAAACACAGGGGAAAGAAGAACGTAAATTGCGTTATTATTTTGCCGACGTCGATCGGTAAGAGTTAATATTTCTCCAAGCTGAAACTCTTTCTGCAAGTATGACAACGACGACTACACGCAATACATACGTATTCCATTTTGCAAGGAAGCAAATGCTGTCGAAACAACGACTCCATTCAACCCGAATGGTGTAGTAGGTATTTCCGGTGTGGACAGCCAAGTTTGCGAGGCACTGGCTGAGGGGTCGCGGCGCGGCGCATACAACCGTTTATCGCAAGATGCAATCTACAAGCTACGATAGATATCGGACAGCCACGTTTGCTATTCCCGTTTGCGTTTAGATTCACATTTAGAATACATTACATGCTTATTTGCTTCGACTCGGGCTGGCCGAAACTCATAACATTTCAATATTTTTTTTATCTTTCGTATCATTATCGATTCAGTTATACATACATATGTACGTAGGTATATGCACAAGTGTTGACTCATCTTCGAGGGAATGTTTTTTATAAAACGAAACCTCGTACACGTATACATGGGTATTCTAGAATAGTGAATGAAACGATTCGATTAGAATGGCAAGGATTTTGTGAAAGCGCATCCAGTCTCCATTAATTACTGTGTACATGAGCCCATGTACATTTATGATTAAAATGGAAAGCTTCTTGGAAAGTTGATCGTCCGAGTGACAATAACGGATCGTGTCGATAAAATTTGGGTATCGTAAGAGTAGTAACCGCATACATCCTACATAAATACATACATACATACGTATTCCTTTACTCGCGTATGTATACACGTTTGAATCCCGTTTCTGCCTAGTGCGCGATGTACCTCGGTGATATATGTGCGTGAGTACGTCCAGCTGCCACGCCTACCGACACTACGGTTTAATTGAGTAATCGAGTACCCCGCGACGTTGGCGTTGTCTGTGAACCAGGAGGAGAGTCATTTGTCTCTAAAAATTAAACAACCAGAACAACAAAGTTTTTTCCATTTCCTTGAATTAGGTATAGCTATTGCGACGAGTGCAATTCCATCGAGAATTGGCCAAGTGTTCGACTAGAGAATACAGTCGAAAAGAAAAAGCTAAACTGCTAAAGCAATATATCAAGGACAAGGCCAGGAAGCGTGTGGCGTGAATTATGCCGTTTGTCCGGTTTAGCGGAATCAAAGTCTGGATGCGGCACGAATCAGACAGGAACAATGCAATTTAAATGTTAAGCGAACGGGCACGGCATCGGATAGGCAGGTATCCCCGACGTAGCGCGTATTTTAGCAAGATACAGTGTGCGTGTTAACGGGATTTCGTGAATTTAAATACGACAGTTAAATCGAATTTTGCCGTGGCGTATCCTCGGAGCGTGTACCCCGATAGATAGAAGCTAGCCGGCGGGCATATTAAAAGCTTGTAAATGTAAAAAAAGCATGCGGAAAAGGAACGGAAAGAGGGCGAGGAAGAGTCATGTACGGTGCTAGCCTACGTATGTACATCGATGTTACGTAGGTACAAAGGTGCAAGGAAGTGCAAAGGCACGAGGAAAATACATTTTCGATTAAATGGAGTTTTAAACGAGAAGGAAACGAAACACACAAATTTTGTCGTTTCTTCTGTACATAGGCCATACCCCTACCGTACACACGGAGATAGATCTTGACTGGCTCAACCTAGGGACACAACAACTTTGACCGACCACCGATGCTTGTCTACTATCGAATATGTGTAGTCGCACGGGGGAACGAACGCTGCACACTCGCGTCTATTTATATCGAATCCGTGGGCATACCGGACCCCGACTGGCGCGTCGCAGCGACTCTGGTGCGCCGACAATTCCTGCGACAACGTAGGCTGTTTCAACTTTCAACCACTTTGGACCTCGTTCGAATTTCCCCAAGACAGATCCTTACAAGGATCCTTAGAAATCCATCGCGAATGAACGGCAACGCGTACATACCTAGGCATCTTGAATCGCTCTTGAATCCGTAGAAATAATACCCTTGGACGATTAAAATCTTTCTTCCCAACGCGACTACCTATATAGTAAACGCGAGAGTGGCGTGGAATGGAAAAGGTTTCAGATGCGATAGAGATCGAAATTTCAAAGCCCTACCCGATAAATGTAACAAGTACCTATACGCCCCTACTTTTACGCCTACCTGTGTATGGACTATGGATACGCGATCGACCACCCGTATATGGGTGTATAGGTACTCTCCGTATATGTACATTCCACCTATATACAGACAGCGGTCACTTTGGCTAAAACTTGCAGCAAGACATCGAGCAGCGAAGCGTGCAAACATGTAAGCATGCTAACGTACACCCATACGGAGACGTGGCCCTGCGGGGATTTGCATTCAATGCTCTTAGGTACCCACCGAGCGAATATCCCTTCTACGTACGTATGTAGGCATCGCCACCGCTACCATTGCTTCTCGCCCTTTCTGACCGGTCCTTGTACCATTGTGCTTATTTATGTACTTTAATTATATCAAATATGGTACTGAGAGTATACATGAGCGCGCGCACCGATACTTCGTCGAAGTGAATCGAACCAAATCGACTGGACCATGTACAATGGATTTCGTGAATTTCGCGATTTTCGACCTTATCGCTGCGATCTTTAAGCGTTTATAGCTCATCAGAGCACCGTTAACCGATTTTCATGAAATTTTCAGCATGTATACAACTTGTTTCAATCTACAAACGGGTTTTTTTTTAATTTTTCTTACAGGATCAGAAAAAAGATGAAAAACACGACCTTTACTATTTTTTTTTTCAAAACGACGAGACACCACACTTGACAAACTAATCTAGCTTCTAAAAAAAAAACGCAAGTCGTATGGACCAATTTTAAAAGTTTTGTGGGATTTTAAAGAGTGCACGACTATGGCTGTGAACCACTATATGTGTTTTCCACTCTTAGGATGAGCAGAGAATCGAATTCTCACGTTTGTCGGTTCATCTTTTCGGTTCTTGCATCGCACGTTAGAGACTGGGTAAGAGTAGGCTAAAATGGAACACTTAACTTTGGAGGGTGAAAACATAAAATCGGACGGAAAAACAGACACGGGACTTGAGTGGGTGTCAACAGGAGTCGTAAGTGGACCTTGGACTATAAGAAAATCAAAGCCTTTGTTAAGAAAACAATTATTTTGCAATAAAGGAAAATGAGATTTACCGGAGGTGTTGAAATCTTCGCCTCGCTCAAGTGATAGAGTAAAACGGAACACCATGTAAACGTATAAAATCTTTTTTTTATGATTTAAAAAATATTCATTTATGTAAAAAACTATAAATATATGTTTTAGGTATAGGTATGCTGATTTCATATCGATTGAATTGATTTGATCTGTGGTTAAAGGCTAATTTCCAGTCGTTTGGATTTGCGGTGATGGGTTAGGTATATTTATTGATGACTGGGTAATTCTTTCATCCCTCCCGTTTTTTTCTTTTAATAATTTTGTATTGTCACCAAAACTACGTGGCGCCAAGTGGTTAAAATAGGTGGTCCGTTTCACCCCACGGAAAAGTGTTCCACTTTGCCCCACATGCGGTAGTTAGTAAACATTTAATATTTACACTTGATCGTGAGAGAAAGAACTGTGTAAAACGTGAAAATGCAGCCTAATGACTATATGTAGAATTCAACGGAACGGTGTTCTTGCCGTTAAAAATTTTCGAAATCCAAGTGAAGAAGGAAAGTGGTCGAAACTACACAACACAATATCGAAACTTTGAAAAGTAACGTGTGCACGGATCTATGGTCTGTTACGAAAAGCTGTGAGGACCGTTTGGTCCCATGTCGCTGGTGAGACCAGCTCATTCGCAGCTCTCATCCAAGAGAAACATTGATGTTCCGCTTTACCCTACACTCCCCTACTCGTCGAATGCATTACAAATACCTCTGTAGATATATATACTCGGTATGTAGGTAGGTACTCTTTGTTATACAGTTTTGCTGTTACGTCCAAGAATAAGAAAGTAGGAACACAGAAATAGTCTACGTGTGCGCGTGTTAAAATTCACTACGCGTAGAATGTGTCGGCGCAGGATAGGTGCCCAACTTAGTCTAGATGGGCAATCGAACCATGTCTCTTTAGCGGCGTCACCAGTTTACGTAAATACACTATCGTTACATCTACACTTCAGGCAAGAGCTGCCTCGTTTTGAAAAGCTCGTCTCGCGCGCGGGTGGTGCTACTCCCGCACGGTCCAACAGGCATAGCCGTTTGTCTCGTCCCGGTCCATGTACACGCGTAGCACGAAGGGAACGCAACGCGCCTGCTGCTCTCATTAGTTGGTTCCTGCGGCTCGCGAAAAAGCCCGAGGGGTTATATGGTCGACAGGGGTGAGAACGGTAAAAAGACGAAAGGGGCGAGACGGGAGATCCAAGAACCCTTCAATTCTTTCGCTCCAGATCTAGCGTTCGTTAATTGGAGGTTGTTTGACTACGCACCAGCTTCACCCCCATTTCTCCCTTCCAAGACCCCAGTTTTTTCGCCCCATCTCACTCACTCTCGCTGCCTCTTTGTCGCTCTGCATCAATTTCATTCGAGGCTTTCAGGAACTGGCCGCCGCGCCACGCCGCTCCGCCGGTCTCGTTAAAAACAGATGAGGAAACAGCATCGGGTTAAACCGCTTATCGTATTCCGTTTCTACGTGAAAAACATGCGACACTATTTAGGTAATCTATTTCGAAAATCAAGCACCTCGTTTCAACTTGTGGGCCTTGTGTGTGTGTTGTGTTTCTTCTCCAGTTTCGACCAGTTCGATTTGATTTCGGTAGCAGGGATGAATTGAGAATTATTATTCACAAATTAGAATTTAATTTCGAAAAATACATCGGTATTGGAGAAGCGAAGTAAGGCCATTCAAGTTTTACCACACGAGCGTAAAACTGTTTGCAGGGCGCCAACGATGAGCAAACACGCAAACAGAGCGGAACGGCTTAGCCGATGCACCAACTAGGTATGTCGTGTGACTCACCGCTTCAACACAGACAAAAGTGATCAAAGAGAAAGGACTAGGACGACGAATCTGCGTGCCGACTTTCCTGCTGTTTCAGGGTTTAACCTCGTCCCAATATAATCAGACCGACTCTAATCACTCTAATGGCCATTGCCATGTTATTTAACTCTTCGTAAGAGACGCACAGATTTGCATAGGTAGATATACTCGTATGTACAGTTGGTAAAAAAAATTATTTCGACTCTTTTTAAAATCGCAAAAAATTTTGCTAGAATTGGTCCAAACGACATGAGTTTTTTTGAGAAGCTAAAAGTTTATCCGCCTTTTTGCCTAAGTGGCGTATTTCGTCGTTTTGAAAAAGTGCAATCGGTCGGAATAGAAAAAAAACAACAAATAGTAAAGGTCGTTTTCTTTTTTTCAATTTTTTGGTTGTAAGCCTGTAATAAAAATTCAAAAAACCCGTTTGTCGATTGAAACAAGTTATATACGTGCCTAAAACTTCATGAAAATCGGTTAACGTTGCTCTGATGAGCTATAAATGTTTAAAGATCGCAGCGATAAGGTCGAAAGTTCCTAAATCGGCGATTTTCACCAAGACATTTTAGGTGTTATTAGCGATAGAGCGTCTGTTATGCAAAAGTTTAGACGATTCTCTCCGGCGTACCAACAGTTTTGTTATACTCATGGGATACATTTAGCCATTTTAAAAATACTCTAAGTATAAAAAAATACTGATGAGACGGAATCTCATCACTCGGATGATGGCGATGGATCTAGAAATTTGCAATACCGGTTCAAATGTTTTTAGGCGACAGACAAACACACACTTCTTGCTTTACATATTAAGATATATGGTGTAGGAATGACGAAACTTGGGAAAAGACGTTTGCCAATTGGTGATCGGCTATTGGTGAAAAGCTAAAGCTAATTTATTTGTTGCAGTGCTAAGGGATGAATTTCGAGCAGAACCGCAAAACACAAGAGTCGCGGCCGGGGAAACCGCTTTATTAGAGTGTGGTCCACCCAGAGGACATCCAGAGCCAACGTTACATTGGAAAAGGAACGGTCACATGCTAGACTTGGACGTTACTAAACGGTATTCTCACTGGCTTTCTATGTATATACATACATACATACGCTAACACGAGTTTTCGATACTTCAGTTTCGGTTCGGGTGTTATTGAGAGAATAATGGGTAACGAAGCGCTTGGCATTTAGAGTCGCACACGTTTCTATAAATCGTGATAATTTCCGTCTGTGCAAAATTTGAAAGTCACCACGTACCCACCTTACGTGTACATCCGTTTTAAAATAGAACTGCAACATGTCGTTGCTTCGGTGCTTCTGTCCTGATTTAACGTAGGTATGGACAAAAGCATAATGCGACTTGATACGACGACCAAGGAATGTGTGGTGGAGTAGCGAGCTGGGCAAATAGTACCTAAACAAGTAGGTAGTGAGGCAAGGTAAAGCCAAGTGATGGAAATTCCGGTTACAGGGACAGACCGGAAAAGTGAAAAAAAAATTAAGGATGTATTGGACCTATCTTCAAAATGGTACCAAGTTGATGGAAATTTGTGACAATGTTCTTTTTAATCTTCCTGATATACTCCAAAAATTTTAAACAAATTCACTACTTTTGTCTAATATTGTACGTCCGATACATCCTTAACAAGAACAGCCGTAGGTATATCGGAGTTGTTGCGTGCAAAATGAATGTAATATTTGGATTCGGAAATTTAAAGAATTCAGAAACTGTACCCAGCGAAGAGGTTTTCTCACGACCACACACAATTCGTTTTCTCCTCCGTCGACAAGCGCGCGTTTATCGATCGCTTTTTTCTCTACACAGCATCACTCTGGTAGACGGTGGGAATTTGATGATCTCTGATGTCAGGCAAACGGACCAGGGCAAGTATCAATGCGTTGCCGAAAATATGGTGGGAGTGAAAGAATCCGCAGTAGCGACTTTAACAGTTCACGGTAAGTGAACCTACATGGCCTCTACCATACTACGTGCCTACCCCTTGTGCACAGCTACGCATAGAGCATATATTTCTCCGTGGCTGTGTATGCTTATAGACGAGTATTACAACCATTTCCGTGTCTCTTGTTTTATTCAGTAAAGCCATTCTTCTCGTCAACTCCCGCGAACCAAACCATTCTAACGGATCAAACGGCTGAATTTGCCTGCCGCGTGGGCGGGGATCCTCCACCTGAGATTCTTTGGCGACGAAACGATGGCAAAATGCCGATCGGACGAGCACATATCTCGGATGATAAGAGCTTGCGAATCGAAAAGGTGACATCGCTAGATCAGGGCACGTATATTTGCGACGCCGAGAATGGTGTCGGTGCGATATCGGCAAGCGCAACCCTGACGGTACACTGTGAGTAGTCGGAGCTAATAAACTATAGAATAAAGTATTCGAATTGATAAAAGTACGAATTGATAATAATTGAGAAAAAAATCGCAATTTACTTTTCAGCAAGGCCAGTCTTTACAAACTTTCCAAAGGACGAAATCGTCAACATCGGATCGAACGTATCATTCTCCTGTGCGGCGCGTGGCGCACCGAAACCTTCCATCTTCTGGACGCGCGAGGGTTCTCAAGAACTAATGTTCCCTGGAAACGAGTATCAAGAACGTTACAAAATAACCGACGACGGAAATCTGCATGTCAGAGGAGTTGTTGGAAAAGACGAGGGACACTACGTCTGCAGCGCCATCAGCCAAGCTGGCGCAAGTACAGCCACGGTTTTTCTTCAGGTATTCACGCGACGATCACAATATTCAAACCCAATACGAACTGAATGCACCCAAGTGTTTTTAAACGAGTGTTAAATTTCTGTGATGTGTCTTTCGTCAGGTTACATCCGTAAAAGAGGCTCCCCCACCTATAATCGAATTGAGGGCGACGAATCAGACATCGCCCCCAAAGGGCGAGATTACAATGCCATGCCGGGCGTTTGGGAGACCTCCTCCAGAGATCCGCTGGTACAAGGACGACCAACTCGTGCGAGTGGATACCGGTGATCGATTTGCAATCGCGAGCAATGGTACTCTTTCGATAAAGAACCTTCAACTCGGGGACACTGGAATATACACCTGTGTTGCTTCTTCCGAATCCGGCAATACATCGTGGAGTGCAAATTTGACGGTTAGCTTGGAAGCGATTCGTCGTGGTGCAGCGGCAGGCGGCGGCGCATCGATACTTCCCGAGACCCCTAGCAAGCCGAGAATAGTAAATGCTACTAGTAACGCGATTACGCTTACCTGGAGTCCGGGTCACGAAGGGGCCAGCAAAATAATCGATTATACGGTCGAATATTTTGCTACGAATCCAAAGACCGGCTGGCTCGTTGCTGCGGAAGGTATTATCGACGACACCTATACCGTAAGTACCTATTATATCATATGATACGTACATATATATAGATGGTACACCCCGAATGTTTTTTTTTATCAGGTAACCAACCTTAAGCCCGACACGAGCTACGTATTCCTTGTTCGTGCCCGAAATATTCAGGGTTTCTCACTTCCCGGTCCTCTGTCGGACGTGGCGCGAACGGCGGGTCTTGATCAACAGGCGATCCCACAAACGGAATTGATTCGGGCCAGAGATCGGCTCAACAGCGAGATTCTTTATTTAAAACAAGTTGAGGCTTTAAGCAGTACTAGCGTCAAGATCATATGGGATGTAAGTACATACCCAATACATACATATATGGACAGTAAAATAGAATAGACGTAGATGCGGGTAGCTAGCGCAGTTGCTTTTGTCAACTCTCGTATCTCGGTATTCTTTAGATTCTCGGAGCTGCCGATTTGGTCGAAGGTCTCTATATAAGGTACCGCCAAGTTTCGGAGAAACCGGAATATCGAATGGTTACCGTACTAAATGCCGGAGCAACCAGCCATGTTTTGACTAGCCTGAACAAGTACACGCGATACGAGTTTTTTCTAGTTCCATTTTTCAAGACTATCGAAGGTAGACCGAGCAATGTCAAGTTAATAACCACGTTGGAGGACATACCTTCCGGCGCACCCGAAAACGTTCACGTTGGTATGATAAATGTCACTTCGGCATTTGTTCGTTGGTCTCCGCCGCCGAGAAATACGCAAAACGGACAGTTGATAGGATACAAGGTAAAAAAAAGGTCGCGAACAATTCCCGTATCCTATTTCCTCCTTTTCTCTGAGCTTTCCAATTGTTTTAGATTCAAATCAAGAGCAACAACAGCAACAAGATTTTGGGCCAGATGTCTTTAAACGCGTCCACCACTTCCGTGATTATTAACAGCTTAACCACTGGCGGCCTTTACACCGCGCGCGTGGCCGGCTTGACTCGCGTCGGACTCGGCCCGTTCTCCAGTCCAACTGTTTTGAATATGGATCCGGGGCAATTGACGCAATTACCGCCGCGAACGGACCCAAGTCAAGGGAGTGCTTCCGTTATTGGCGAAACGTGGTTTCTCATCCTGATGATAACGGTCGTGTTGACCGTCATCGCCGCTTTGCTGGGAGCTCTTTACGTTCGACGAAAACAAGCGATGAGCAAACAGCTAGGCCACTTGAACGTTCCCGTCGGTACGGCCAATGACATTTGTCAATTGAACAAGGATACTCTGTGGCTGGAGCGCGGTTGGAGACCAAGCAACAACACGCTTCAGGCTTCGTCCACCACTGACAAGGACTGCGAGACGAAACTGCTTAGCAATCAGAATCAAATAGGACTGCCGCCTGGTGGAATCGTCGGTATGACAGGCTCCGAATACGCCGAAGTGAATCTAACGACATTTTATAACACAAGGAAACAGCTTCAAGCTCCGCCGGAACCTTACGCCACGACCACGCTTTGCATGCCCACCCGTAGCCCGGACTCGATAGAAACTAGTGGTCGGAAATCGAATTCGAGCGACTCTTGCCTCAAACCAGATTACTCGAGTGTAGATTCGAATCTGGATCGGAACAAATCGACAGTGTCGCCGAGTAGCGACAATACCAGCAGTGTGTATAACGCGGACGAAAATACAGAAGCGCACAGGCGGACTCATCAATACAGAATGCCGTTACCAATCGAAAATCAACCACTGAATTGGTGCGACATGCTACCGCCGCCGCCGGAACATCCACCCTCGTTCGAGGGATCTCTCGGTTCTGTCAGGCCCCATTCGCATTCTCATCAACATCAACACCAACACCAACATCAGCACCAATACCAGTATCATCATCATCACCATCAACATCAGCACCAACATCAGTATCAGCATCAGCATCACTACCAACAACATCTGCAACTTCAGCAGCAGCAACAACAGCAACAGCAGCAGCAACAACAACAACAGTCACAAATGCATTACCAACATCAGACAGCGTTCAGTCCACAGCTGGGAAAACGAAGTATCGACAGGCAGAATGATCTAGACTTGGTAACTGGTTCCGGGTTAGCTTTGGGACTGGGTTTGGGTTTGAGTTTAAATTCAGGTTCCGGCTCGGGTTCTGGCTCTGGGTGTGGCTCTGGCCCTGGATCTGGGAATTCTGCAAGTCCACCAAGTCCTCCGATCAGGGCAGCGAACAGCTTGGGAGGTTCGGGCACAGTCTGGAATGGTTCGAGCCAACAGCAGCAGCGAGAACCGTTCGACAACTCGGCGGTTCAGCAGAATAACGTTCATCAGCAGAGCAGGTATACGAGCTTACCTCCGCAGACGAATCCACCCGCACTGCCCGCCTTTCCACAAGGATTCGATCGTTACGAGTACAAAAGCAACCAAGAAAACGAATACGAGAGCGGTTCCGTTTTATACGGCCCACGCAATGGGTCGCCATTAGAAGACTACGATTCCACGTATAGTCGCGTAAATCGTGTAGATTCGCACTCGGAGCAGTCGATCGTGAGCGAAGATGACTACCGGCGAAACGACGACGGATCCTATCCGACCGACAATCTCTATCAACCGGAGAACGACGAGTGGGATAGAAAATCGTGTGATTCCAACGCACATTCGGACATTTGCTGCTCCTGTTCAGAATCTAGCTGTCTTTACGGGAACACGCTCGAATACAACCAACAGTTTGCGGCGGTGGCGGCAGCAGCGGCAGCGGCGGCGTCGTCTTCGGCGGCCAACTGCCTTCACGCTAAACAAGAATCTAAAACTAAAAGTGGCAGGAGTCCCCGTAGGAGAAACACTAGAGCCTCTTCACCGAATTACAGCAGTGGTGATAGTAATTACTCTTGTATACCACCGAGGCAATCCGGAAGTGTCAGCTCGCAAGAAAGATCAAGGCATAATCGCGGCAAAGGTCAGCATCTTGATATTCTCTTCTTCCATGTGTACAAATAGTCCTCAGTATCGATGGTTTTCTCTGAATTCACCCTTCTCTCTTTTCCCACAGACAAAGTGCCTAGCTTTTCAAGAACCAGCGGTTATCCTCCACATAATTCCTCAGCCTCCAACACAGTCAGCAGCTCCGGCAGTCAAAGGTACAACAAACTAAACAACATGTTTGTGAGCAGTGGTAATTCGAATGCTCCTCCAGAGTGTAATCGGCCGGCCGACCTTCGCGATGGCTAATACATACCTTGATTCGTAAAAGCGGAAGACTGCCGATGAACCCGTATCGTCGAAATAATTGACATTAGTCGCGATGCGACCCAGTGCATACCTCTTTACCTTCACCTTCACCCTTCTCACTTTTCCATCAATACTCTTGCATTACTCCTTTCCCCACTCTATTCTTTTCTCCGAGTTTTCTATGGAGTAGTTAGTTGTGTGTGTGTGTGTGCCGGGACGACACTTTACGAGTTGTTTCTGCATTATTCTCAATTGCCTTGAGAAAAATACAACTTTCCATATCCATTTCCATTTCTCCCGACTCACCATCACCGATACTCGTCCGGTACATGGTCGAATAAACGAATGAGAACGGCAATCGATCCATCAGTGCATGTGCGATTGATCGAAAAGTAAGCGTGATCCAAGTCACGAATAGTACGCCAAGTAGGAGAATGTTAAACGGAACTGAGAATATGTGTAGGTAGTTTTTCGCGAGTGAGCATTAGTTGACATTTTGAGCAACGACTTTTTCCGATTACTAGTTTCGATTTAACGTGGCGTTTATTTTCCACAACCTCTAGATTCTCGCCACAAAGCGTCCGCGCGAGTATATATTATTTTTCACTGTAACGTTCCCAAGCTCCAAGAAAAATTAGCGAGCTGTATGGCATTAAGCCGAACGCGAACATTTAACGCGTGATTCTGCACAACTGGGTGTTTATTATAAATGACAGAAGGTACGATAAAATATCGTATCAATGACTAAAGTGTATCAAGTATTATCATATCGAAGAATTTTGTACAAGCTGTACGCGCTGACTGTGTTCTTTATGTGAAACTAATGTAGCTATAACTGCTGTATGGCGTGTGCTGTATAGCGTTCCTTGCGAATGCCATAGGAGAGACCGTCTCCTTTGGTCTGTGATTTGTTCATTTCTTCAGAATGGAACTTGAACATCGAGCTAAAACTTGGTCTCGGATACCCAATTGTCACAGTGACAACGAAATTACGACACCTTGACGACATTGAACTGAATTTTTAATCAGTCGAATCGAACGTTTAATTTCGAGACATCTCTATCGAGATATAGCGAGAGGATTTCTCGATGAGCCTCGCTAGAGCCAAGATTAACGTAGGTATGGGGGATGACAAGTCAAGTGAAGAGATCGAGTGAACGACACTCGCTGTGTAATAATCGCTCAAACTCGTTATAATTGATTTAATGTTTTTAGGAAGAACAAAGAGGAACGATAACTGCCTGATTAAAGCGGTAGCCATCGTCCAACAGTAGTTGATTGTAGTGGTTATACGGTAAAGGGAACGGACGTCGAAAACACTGCCGGGGATTATAAATTCCGTAATAGGTACATAGCGGGGTTTAAATCTTGAGAGAAATTAAAACCCGAACCAGCCACGTGAGTCGAGAGTACGCGAGCGAAATTGGTAATCCGTATCATGTATATTAGAGCACGACACAAGTATAATCCGTCCGGGCGGACGAGAAGCGAGAATTATAGTTGACTAGGAGCAGCAGAGAGGTGAGAGAGAGAAAGAGGGGGGGAGAGAGTGAGAGTGAATTTTGTAGCGTGTCTAGATTAGGACTCGAATCGAAGAAACATAGCCACGTAGAATATGTATATATCAAGTATCCAGCGTAACGATATTCGAACAATCTTCATGCAGGTCTACTCGAACTGTACTACGTCGAGTTTGCCAAACTTCATTCAAGTTTAATGACGTAAATGCCCGTTCTAGACATATACCTACATAGGTATCTCCGGAAGAATGAATGCCCTCGAGACTGTACATAGATTCGCATTTGAGATTTTCCACGGTACGGAAAACCGATCGATAGTATATAATAATAGTTACTTACAATTAGATATTGAAAAGTAGTTGATTCGAGGGCGAGTGCTCACGGTATTTTCCTTGTACGAGAGAATCGCGAGAGAACGGATCGTCACTTTACGCCGAACCATCCTATCAATTTGCGAGAAAAAAAAGTAATACGTTATTTTTATAGTTTCTCATCTTTGCACAATTGTTACGATGGTTCGCGCCGTTTGTATCATATTCGTATACATACCTAAAATAAAGCAGCGCGCGCGCGCGCACGGCAATTTACATATGCGCGAGTTCAATCCCATGGCTCCATTTCTATTTTTATCCTTCCCATTTGCAACCTCGCTCTCAGTCCCATATGTACGTATGTGTATTTGAGTTCCATTCTTTCTACCACTCATCATCTACCACTCACCAGCTGTACCGGCGTCAGCCGTGATTTCATTTACTTGCCTACTATCCTCCTGCGAAATGCTTCTACGTTTATTCGTTTCTTCTTACGCGTACAGTACATGACTCGCTTCCTTCATCGACCATCTACATTATACATTATATTAGGTAAATGTCTCCTACATCGCTAATCACCCAATGAGAATTGCAACCAGAAAACATTGGTCAACATTCTTATACTTTTGTTTACAAAACAATGCAACAGTCGCAAGTGGAAGCGTAAGTGAAGGCGTTCATTGGGCTTGTCATCAACTATTATATAACAATAAGTAGACTCGGTAGACTCTCGTTAAAAGACTATACGGCCCCGGGTAAATGTGAACGGTGTTTAACCACTGTATTGCGGAATGTAGCGGGATACTTTACAGTTGTGACAGATTAATCGGCATATCAACAACATTCGAGGGATCCATGTTGATGAAACGTGTTCCGTACCCCTCACTATTCGATAGGTTGGAATTTTAATTGCGTCTTTTAGCTCTCAAGTCTGAATCTAAACACAAAGGCTGATGAGTGATTTAGCTTAAATCTTCTTTACATTTTGTAAATAAAGCGCATAAAAAATGAAAAAAAAACGTTTGTTCCTAAACGTTTTCGTAGGCAATAACTTATTTATTACGAGAGGCAAACACTAACGGTTGCCCAGTTTGTGAACACGTGGTCGCATAAAAAAAATTATGCGAATGTTGCGCGAATAAAGTCGGTTAACACGAATCAGTAATATACGCATACACACGCACGAGTACGCGCGCACAATTGTAGATAATTAAAAAATACCGATTATTATTGTCAAGTACTGCGTATACATATAAGACGATATACGGAAAAGTTACATAATATACGAGTAACGATTATTAATAAAAAAAAAAAGAAACAATGTTAAAAACCTCGAGTATTTTACCAACTTTAAATTTAAAAGAAATATTTAAACAATTCGAGAAGATGTGTAACTGTCGCTTCCTTTCCTCTCGGCTCCTTTTATTTTAGAGTCTCTAACGCGCGTACGTACGATGTCCGCGAAACGCCAGGTAAGTCAGAAATGCTGTATTTGCTTTGTACATATTTAGAAATGTATATGTTTATTGAAAACAAAGATAAATTTTTACGTAATTATTTACAACTTAATTCGCTATTTTACTAAATATTTATTTGTAAAGGAATCTGGGTGATAAGAAAATGATATACGCGCGCGTGTACATGTAATTACCCACAGCCACCCTTGCTACAACAGCTTCGCTTCGGAGGTCGGTATCTTCTGGAACCGTCCCCCGTTAGTGGATTATATTCTGTAAAAATTAAAGAGGATGCGTTTTCAACATTACCATCGATCGTTTTACATATTTATACATTTACACTTTACCTCCTTTCAGCGATTTCGCCTTCTTCTCGGTCGAACTGGTCGGATCGCTTGTATCGTGACCTAGTGTACGGCCCATGAGATTCGCCTGCATTAGCCTGGATGCTTCCTTTCTTTTTTCCTTGCATGAAAGAGAAAAATCTTTACGCTACCGTTTTGATGACTAACATTTGAATTAATAGAGACTAGCTTACTTCTGCTTCTGCTTCTCGTACAAGCATACATTTCTGATAATACTCTTCTTGCATATTTTGCCTAGAAGCTTCCAAAGCCGATATTCTCTCTTGCAATAAATCGGAATCTAAATGTAAAAGATTGGGACAATATTTTTATACATACATCACAGAAACTGGGTGATACCGCAGAACAAACTAAATACAATAGCGTTGATTTCATGCTCTTACTTTTGTGGTACTTTGCTGCATAATCATGCTCATCCTTCTTCAGCTTCCACTTTGTATACTTGGCCCAAATATACGGAGAAGCGTACCAAAAGGAAATGGCTATCGCAATCAAGTACCATCCGACAGATACGATAATGCTCCATACTGTTTCAATTTCCAAGGTAAAATTACATATTAAACCAAAGCGACTTGCAAAATTCGAGTGTTACACAGTGTAATATTTGAAAATCATAGAGGTAATTGATTGACGTTATATATTTACGAATCAACGACTTTGTGTACATGTAAGTACATATGTTTAAACAGACGCCATCCAAATACGCTGTATTTGGTCCACGTAATGTCGAGATTAATATTCGAGGATCGAGTTGAAGTATATAGAATCGAGAGCAAATTACGTACGAAATTTACCAGCAAACGAGAAGAAACAGAATTATAAGAATAATAATGCCTCCTTGAAGAAAACATTAGCACAGAACTGCACGGAAATGAAGTTTATTGTCTCCCTGGGGCTGGGTTAGGTATTGTTGTATGTACATTCGTTCAACATACGTACTCATTTTTAAATATGAAATTCCAAATTTTTCGTTATCGGGATAATCCATCTTCTACCTACGTATTCGAAAGTAATCGGTGACAAATTTTTTTAGATTATTGATTCTTTGAATTTCGAGATACATCGAGTGCCAGGCATGGCCAGGCACAACTATGAACTGACTATAACTGACAACATGCAACGCAACGCAACTCCGGAGAACTCACGTATACAACCTACTGTATTATGTATACGTATAAAACTGATCGCGTCAGGATGCTAAGCGGGGCAAGGGGGATACCTCGCTCGCGCTTCCCCACTCTCTGCCGCGGAACTTCCAATTCCCCCGTTCGCCCTCTTCGTCAAGCGGTGCTGCTGACCGATTCGTGACGTGCGCGTCGGCCAATAGCGACAATACGTGTGCCTTACATGCTTATTACATCTACCACTGTGTTAGAGAACGTGGGCCTATGAGGATACACTCGATCGGACGACAGAAGTAAGAGGGTTGATAAAGATGCCTAAATTGCATTCGACAACGGCGACAACGTCCAATCGTAAATTCATAACTGGTCAGGTGGTCACGTGATCATCATTTAAGTTTAAGTACTTAGTTATGACAGATGAAAAGAAGTTTACGTGTTTTGCCTTTTACTTTTAACAAAGTAGTATACACAAGTACACACAAGTACAGGGACAGCATTTTATCTTGCAACTCGCGCTTACGCGACAGGTAAAATGGCAACAGCGCCTCACGAACGCATTCCACATTACACCATGCACCGGCCCGGTGTTCGGAGAGTTGCTCCAGCGACCGAGCTGGACAGCAGTGATAGGTACAATTCTAAATACAAAGGACACGAGTAATGCGAAAATCGCCAACAGTACCTACAAAGGACAGAGAAATTGTATAAAATATGAATGTATTTACAATATCGTACATTGAAATGCGTATCCTTACAGACAAGTTACAATTACATGAAAATCGTCAAATATATATATAAATATATATATGTATGTACGTAGCTTCATTTCAGTAACCGTATTTTTCGTTAAGACTCGTTTTTCCATCTCCTAATTGATCTTGTGGCGGAACCCACGTAGAATAATTACTCGTACGTGTGTCTTGATCACAGGCTACCTTTTGTCGACGCCTTTTTGTTATTCCGACTTGGTACCTTTCTTCATTTTCATTTTCTCCAACAGACTTGTTTGTAGTGGTGGTGGCAGCGGTAGCGGTAGTGAAAGCACCAACTGTAGCGGTGATGGTACTAGTAGCAGCGGTAGCAGTTGAATGTGATAGTTTGGATTCCACTTCTTCTTTGGATTCCACCTCTTCTTCGGATTCCGCTTTCATTGTACTCGATGCAAATAATTTATTATCTGCCCTTAGTTGACGGTTTGATGAGTTTTTCTGTAGGAGACATGATTGTAAAGGTGTAAACTTACATGGAGGCGAGATTGTGATGGAGAGGAAAAAATTATTCGCTTACCTTCCCATGAACGAGTGCAGGATCTTCAATCCCGATCGTCTCCGATAATGATTCTCGAGTGAGATTGGTTTTTGACTTAACTGTACGCGTGACTTGGTCAGCAGTCGCGGTATGGCAAATAAGAGCGGGTAAATTTGCTGGACGTGTCAACTTTAACAATTTAATTATACTTGTTTCCTCCTTGCGCAAGCCTTGCAATTCTATTTTCATCTTGGCAATATCGCTTTTAGTCAAAGCGAACCAACTTAAACTTGACATAAAAGCATCCAATGCGTCTTCTTCCATTATATCTTTGTTCGCGTTGCTTTTATTTTGCCAATTTTTAATAGAATTTAACAAATACGAGATACGTTTTGTCACTTCCTTGTGCTTTTCGAGCTAATAGAACAGAACGAATGAATACACAAGTCTTTTGAAATTTCTGTGCAAACAAACTACGATGTGCGTTGGAAGATGTGCGGAGAGTTTTGGATCGCCGACTTACCAACGAATCGTACGTTTCCACCTTTTCCTCTAATTTGCCAGCTAGGCGCATCCTCTGCTCTCGTTTCTTCTCTACTGACCCGGTTCTATCCAAAAAGTTATCTTCGTCCGAATCGTAATAATCTTCCGCTTCCCAATTCCTCGTTTTCCTTTTCCTAGCTTCTACGTAGATTCGAGATATAGACAAAAAAAGTTGCATTAGTTAAAAAAAGACAGACAATGGCAGAAATCGACGACATTAACAAAACATAATTAAAGCTTCTAATGGAAAATTTATTCGGAGGTCGTGCGCTTACCATGATTCGCCTGCCTCAGTAATCCATATTTGTCCAAGATTTTGCAAGCTTCCAGTGCGCATTGCACAACTGCTTCTCTTTTCTTGCCTTTAATAAGGGCTTCTGCTCTGACGGAACGACCAACGATATCCTCCATGGGAAGGCTAAAAATTTTCCAGGGAAAAATGCCGATTGCATTAAAAGGTATAGAAGATTTGTAACGGGTCGACACGAATGAAAATACTCACTCTACCCAGCATAAGAATTGTCCAAGACCCTTCTCTTCTGTTTGATATTGAAGGTCGTATCCCTCTCTTTCAAACCACCCTCTGAGAGTTTTCTTAGGATCCTCTAAAACTAAATCGTCGTCTGCGATGCAAGCGTAAGGATTCTCTTGCAAGTCCGTCTCCTCGTCCGCATCTTCTCCCATGCCCCAGTCGATACCATCATTTTCCTTCTCTGCAACGGAAGCATCAGCTTTCTCGTTTCCACATCGTTTTTCTAATTCCAATGTTCTCATTTCCTACAATACATGTTTTTCGTTTACTATAGACAGTTGATTGTTAGTAGACAAGCTTATGGACAGATTGTGTGAAAAAATCAAAGATACTTTTAACTCGGACATTGTATACTGAGATTCCTCCTCTTCGTCGCCCGACGGTGCTTGCAAAATGTATTTTCTCTGACTGCAACCGAACCTAAGCATATGACCCCCTTGCACTCTTACATAAATGTTGGATTTTATACGATTTCCGTTCCAAAATGTACCATGAGTACTTCCCAGATCATAAACATAAAAGCCTTTAGAATTTTCCTCATCTTGGTCGTGTCTGTATTGCAAAACAGCGTGATATCTTGAAATAGTTGGATGCGCCAGAGACAAGTGGCACGAAGGTAGTCGCCCGACGATATAGAAACTTTGTTCATTAAGCAGAATTGTGTCTACGATGACTCCCGATTTAAGCACCTCCATTTTATACTCCTGCTCTGGCTTTCCACCCCAGATTGGTTCTGCGTATGGAAAAGGTGGATCTTTCGAATGACCTGTGGAGTTTAATACAGGATCGGAGCAGCAATCGATATTCTCGGAGGTGCAGGCATCCGCCGGGACTGATGTCTTGGGAATTCTTCCCGGTGGTCGAAAACGTCTGGGACCAATTAGTACGGTCGGTTTTTTAAAACCGTCGGTCACGCTGCTAATTGCACTGCTGTTGAGATTTTCGGGTGAATCGGACGAATGGTCCGTAGAATTTTCCATAATATCGGGGGGACTAGATTGCAGTTTATCGAGATACGAAACTTCGTCATCGCCTACTCTGCTTCCCATTTCTTCACCACCTCCTGCCTCATTCTTTGGACAATCCCGCGACCAAGGTTCTCGCTCCTCTTCCGATTTTCGCGCTAATTTCCCACTGTTTATTTTTGCTTCCATATTAATTGTCACCAATTGTCACCGTGGGCTTACTGTAAAAACCATAGACTATTACTTAAAATTACTTGTTAACGATGCGAGCACATTTTGTAGTCCCAAGCGTTTTAAAATCTTTTCAAACTACTAATGTTTCGAATCAACAGTAGCATACATTACAAGCGTACTCGTAAGCAACGTCGAGTAACCTCATTTATGCTTGTCCGAAATCGTTTTTCATCGTTCTGCGCATTTGCACGCGGCTTACGCCATCTTGTGAATATGAAACTGTATGAAACTATCCTACAGGGTTACCAGCATGAAGTAAGAGTACTACTCTTTTAGCAAAGAGGAGTCGACAAGGACAGAAATAACCTAGGGAAATCACTAGACAACCAATGTAAATGCCCATTCGGGAATGATCGGTAAACTTTGGCAATAATCAGCCAATTGCACTAAGGTACATATAGTCGATTGGAATATTCCGCTCGAATAGACAACCAATTTAAATGCCAAAGTCAAGTAAGGACTTCAAAGGTTCCGCCTGAAGTGACGCCTCTTATTATATCTCCTCTTTGCTACGATTCCGTAGAATTTCTCTCACTTGCCACCAATACGATGCCACTTCCGGTGCAACGAGCGGTACAGTTACTGCTTCTCCTCTGAATTTCTGCAATTGCTGCATGCTCGCTGCACCGGAAGTGGCATTGTATTGGTGGCAAGTGAGAGAAATTCTAGGGAATCGTACGATGCCACCAATTTCATGCGCAGTATGCGTGAATTGGAACACACCCGCAGTACCCGACATGCAACGTTGCCAAATTTCCAAAGGGAAGTCGATTCTGGCGCCAATGTACTCGCTCAGCATCGTTCTTGACCGTTCTTAACGGTGCAGACATCTTTCCGTATACAGCAGCTAGCCCGGCTTCCTCGCTATCCTGATCGTGACGGAAATTTTTTTCAAGAAATTGAAAATTGTAGTGAAGGTGTTTGAATACTGTAGTCAAAGAAATGGAGCACAATCGTGGAATAAAAATTACCGCGCTTTCAATGCAGCAAAAGCTGGATATAGTGCAGAAACTTGATAATGGTGAATCGATTAGTGCACTCGCAATGGCGTATTGCGTTCACCCTACGACCGTTCGCCGCATTCGGCGAAATAAATTGGCATTACACCGACTTGACAGTAAAGGTATCCACATCCGAAGAATGAAGAGAGTGCGGAAACCGAAATACGATGAATTGGAAAATCGTCTTCGTACGTGGTATTTAGAACGCAGAATGTTAGGGGACACAGTCAGCGACCTGTTGCTGCAGAAGAAAGCTATTGAAATGGCTACAGAATTTGCAGGAACAAAAGGATTTAAAGCTAGTAGGGGATGGGTGGCGAAATTCAAAAATCGTCACGACATCCGCCTCGTTAATATTTATGGGGAAAAAGGAAATGCTGATGTGACTGCTGCTGATGCATTTACAGCATCCTTTCTACATAAAATACAAGAAGAGGACATCCAGCTAGAAAATATATATAATATGGATCAAACTGGTTTGGCGTGGAAGGCTGTACCCACGAAAACTTCGATCCATGGCACAGAAGCTAGAATCTCAGGAAAGAAGGTGAAGAAAGACCGAGTAACCGTGGGCTTGTGCGCGAACGCAACGGGGACCCACAAGCTGACCCCCCTTTTTGTATATAAATTTGAAAATCCAAGGGCATTGAAGCATGTTAAAAATAAGTTACCAGTAATATTTAAATCACAGAAAAGCGCCTGGGTGGACCGAAAAGTATTTGCAGATTGGTATGAAAATCATTTTAAGCCTGCTGTAAGGAAACAACAATTAGAGAGTGGGGGATGTGGAAAAATATTTCTATTGTTGAACAATTTTGGCAGACATCAAGTAGAACCATCCAAATGCAAGACCGATAAGTTCGAGATTGTGTTCTTGCCTCCTAACACCACTTCCATTCTACAGCCCATGGATCAAGGCATCATTGCAAAAATGAAAAAATCATTTCGCCATAAAATGTTACGGCAAATCCTCGACTACCCCGGTGGAATAAAGGAATTTCAGCGGAAGTACAATTTAAAGGATTGCATAAACTTCGTCCACGATGCATGGGGAGATATCGAACCTGTAAATATTGCGAATGCTTGGAAGAAAATTCTGGGGACCATCCCTCCGGTCACATCAGACATGGAAGAGGAGCCCACTGATCCATTAGAAACTCAATTGGAAGACATGATTGGCGCTATAATGAAAGAACAACCCACTGAACACAGACTTATCGAATATTTAAACGCATGCGAGGAAACAGAAACATTATCTGCACAGGAAACAGACGAAATCAATGATAAACAGAATGAAATAAAGCAAGAAGACCCATTAGAAGAAGAAGAAGAGGAGGACGAGGAGGAAAATCTGGTAGTAGAAGAAGAGGGGGGGGAAAAATTGGTAGTAAAAGAAGAGGAGGAAAAACTAGTAGTAGAAGAAGAGGAAAAACTGGTAGTAGAAGAAGAAGAACAGCCGGTGGTACAAACAAAACAAGAAGAGCCGGTAGCAGAAATAGAACAAGAAGAGCCGGTAGCAGAAATGGAACAAGAAGAGCCAGTAGCAGAAATGGAACAAGAAGAGCCGGTAGCAGAAATGGAACAAGAGCCAGAATTAGAAATAGAAGTAGAAGATATCAAACAGGAAAACTTGCATGACGAGGTTTCATCGGAAAACAGGCGTTTAATGCATTTGCAGGAACTGTTTGATGATTTGCAATTGCACGCCCAAGATGAATCACAGTTCATCCAAGACACAATCAAAAGTTTACGAAAACATTTCCTGAGGAATAAAAAGGAATGAAATCACTGAAGGTAAGCTGTGAAATAGACTGTTTCATTTACAAGATACTCTGAAGTATGTATTTCTGACTAAATGAAAAAAATTCGGTTTTTATAGGATTCGAACTGAAATTAGGGCTACAAAAATTCAAGATTTACAGGCTACAGGGAAGATACAGCGTTTGAACATCAATGGTGCATTTGAACATCAATGGTGCATTTGAACATCAATGGTACGTTTGAACATCGCACCATTCAAGTGGAAAAGGACAGCATCAATGTCAAAGGATCTGCAAAGAATTGGCCTGTCCACCAATCTCAAAAAAAAAAAGATAAGTTACATTTCTTAAGCATGTATGCGGCCTATTTTAGTGTTGGCAGTAAGGATTAATACTACATAACTTGTTTACAGCGTGAAGCATTCTTCGCAAACATTTGGAATCAGGGGCTGAAAAGAAAAAAGTGACCAACATGGTGAACTATGGAAGGGATGGAAGAATTTGAACATTGGTAAGGAGGGCAATCATCATTTCAATTGACAAATGGACCATGTGATAAAGGTGCCTATTACGTACGAACATATTGTACCCAGATATTAAAGTAATTATCATGGCAAATAATATATATGTAAAGCCTTACAATTATGTAAATACATTAATTTATATATGCATATCCTATATTATGCATACATACGTACAATAATGGAGTACCTATTAATATTTTAGGAGAGAATTGGGGCTGGGAGTATGTATCAGCAACCAAGCAACAATTCATGCGCAGTCGGAACACATACATAATTGTAGGTAGGACGTTGAGGTTGGCCTTCCTTTCATCTAGGAATTTTTACAAACTTGTTACAAATATGTATATAAAATAGAAAATATAAGAATTTCATTTTTCAAAAGTACATATAAATGATTTATTTAGTCTAGGACGCGTTATATATGTACTTTCTTTGGCTATGTACATACTGATCGCTGCCTGTAAGCTTGGCTTGTCCCTATAAGCAAAATTAGGCGACAGCCTAGGGCGGAAAGTCGATAAGAGGTGCTAAATGGTATTTTCATTGCTGGTGTTGTTGAAAATAAACTTTAAAATAAAATATTACAAATTGTACTGCAACTGTTTTACACTACGAATAAAAATTCAGAGTAAGGTCATCCATAATCTCAAATAAATGTATTATAATAAAGGGCTTAATTGGACAAGTTCGCTTAGGCCAAGGCCGACGGAACCCGTTATGCGAGTAATGCGTTGTATAAGGACGCCAGCCGAAGGAGGCGTTAAAAACTATATTGCAGACTTAATAATAAAGGAATCCAAGTCCCAAATAAACAAAATGTAATTCTTTTTCTATTGTACATCGTAAAGGCAAGACATATTAAAGATACGTGCAAAAAAGACGCACGCAAAGCGTTCCATCTCGCTCCCCCCTTCGGCCAGAAAGAAGCGAGAAACGAACACTCTGAATTAGGGCTCTATTCACGATACGGGCTCAAGTCTCAACGCCGGTCTTGTAACAATGGCTGCGTTCAGCGGAACCAACCGCTAGGTAGCGATTACTAGCGGTTGGTTCCGCTGAACGCAGCCAATAAGCGGTCCTTAGAGCATATATTGAATTTTAGTTCGAAAAAATTGAAACTGCCTATATAGGTGGCAGTTGAAACACTGTCACAAAATCGCAAATGAGAGTGGCAGCCCCCTGACAGAGTGTGTGTAACGTGATCGAAGGACTAACCTTAAATTTTATAATCTCTAATTACTGTGAAATACGTGGGTATACGGTATGTAATACCTATACTGTGTGTCTACAATAGGCTATTTTATATTTATGCAATAATGATTCCTGTTATTATATTGAAATACTGTAAATGTTACAGTTAAAGCGTTAATTCCGCGAAAGTATACATAATGGACTTATACATTCATTAGTCAATGCATGCACTGATCTGATTAGCTATAGAGAAATGAAATTTATACTTTTACTAATAGATGTAAACATTTTCACCCTGACTTAAAATACGCACAAACACAAATGCTTCAATTTGAATTTTGAGTGGATACTTTTTTTAAATATATACTGTGAACAGAGGGTCGTGATGCGGTTGTATTGGTGGCTATAATTATATACTCTCTTTCTACTTTTCCTGAAAGAAAAATTTATTTTAGGTTATGGAGGTCTATTTATTTAAATACTTACGGGATGCATTTGCTTTATAGGTTATGTGGTGGGACTGGGAGCTTAGAGCGTATGCTCTAAGACTGGGGGTCGTTAATCCTTTATTAATACTATATTCAGTACAATTCTCTAATCTCTAGCTACGTTCACGCGATAAGGTATCAATCCATTCGAATACATCCGCTGAACTAACGCTTTGACTCTAACGTAAACAAAAAGAATTAATTAATTTCATTCAAAGCTTAATTTTTTTCTTTCCTACAAATTCAGGCTATTGCATAGTTGAAGTAAGAAATTTATAAAATGGAACTTGATGTTTACTTGCTCGCACAACAAATCGACGAAGCAAATAAGCTTTCTGAAAAGGATGCAAAAGTAATGTACTTCGTTATTATTATTTAATATACTGTTTCGTATATGCATTTCACTTGTTATATTAAGCAAAGGTAAATGACGTTCTATTTTTTTTTTATAGACCTTGCGCCAATTCCAGATTAATCTAAGAAATCCTGTATTACCACAGCATAAAGTTGAGTCACGTGCTGGATCCCGTCCTCCGACGCATGACGAAGTAGAAAAGTTTGAAGTATTTGCACCTATTAAGAAAGGATCCTTTGATCCTTCAGAAGATAAAATAATTAATGGTAATTGGAAAGCTTTTTGTAAGGTTTGTTAATTAAAACTGTTTTTTCACACACTAATGAAAAATGCTGAATAAAATTTGTTTGCTGTTAACTTTAAGCATTTCATTATTTCTGTACAGTTGCATAAGTGGAAGCCCAGTAAGATTCAACCATTTTTAGTCTTACGAGAAGAAAATACCACTCACATTCGCAGTAAAAAGCAAAGACGCATGTTCGTACAGTTCCTAGCCGATGGTTTACCAAATAGGACTCTGTACAGTGTGTATCACAGATTTAGGAATTTATTTGCGAAGCGTTTGCAAAGAAGGTAGCACTGAAATCTTAAAAATAAAGACATACTTTATAATGTTGCGTAAAACTTGATGTAGGATGATGGAATACAGATTATTTACTTAATGTGTTCGTAAAATATTGATTAGTAAAAGAATATAATTTAAAATAGATTGTAATCATGGGTCATGTAATTTTCATTGTTACATATGCAAAAGTGTATGCATTATAACTGGATTTTTAAATATTTTTGGATGAAGTTCAAAGAACAATAGATTCAAAAAAGATAAAATCTTCAATTGGTATTTATTTTTACATTTAACTTTGTTTAAATTATTAAGGTTCCAGCCAGACGAAGACGAAATGATTCTAAACCACCTAGAACATAATCCGAATCTTGATCAAAAACGGAAATATTCAGAACTCGCTAAAGTTTTAAAACGAACTCGAGCATCTATTTGGCGTCGCTACAGGTTACTCAAGAAAAACCGACGAATGCAGTCGTAAGACTTAACAATAGAAAATTATAAACTAATACATTTTCTCTCTTCTTTTTTCAGTTCTATCTCTCAATTCTTAAAATTTAAACGTTGAATTTTTGTTTTTTACCATGAATTTTTTATTGCATATCTGATTTTTAGATCATATCTTTAAGTATTATGCTTTAGTATATTTAGTATACACTTATGTAATAAATTATAAAATTATCAACTAATCTTATCGTACTACTATAAAGCTAGGAGTCCACCTGAAAGATAAGTTACGCTTTGCTATGTTAAGTTTTAAAAAATTAGCTGTGATACATCCTTATTGAATGGATTCCACTAAAAACTAAGCTAAGCCATGCTATGTTTTTTTATAGCATAATTTAGCTTAGGTTCCAGGTGGATCCCCGGCTTTATCAGTAAAGTAATGTAATGTAAATGAAATCAAGTATTTTTTAGACATAATACATACATATAACAAATGTATATGCAAGCATTTTACTTATACACTTTCCATACTATATTTTATGATAATAATATTATTTACTGTTGCTTGTTATTACGTTCAGTTTTACTTTCACAAATACATGTTACGTTCGCGAATGAAAATTGTACGTTTATTATATCTGCAATTATCATTTGGATATTAAACAAACTTTAATTAATATTAGTCAGTGAAAAATGACATTGTTCAATATGACACATTTATTTACTTATTCAAATATTAGCGCATTTAATAAAATTTCTTGAATTTACTAATAATATTATATAATTTAAATGAATGCGTATCGTAATTTCTGATATTGTATAAAGATAGGATTTCCATACGTCCCGGTCGGTTTCGAAATACGTCCCGGTTTTTTTTTTTATTTTTGACGGAATTCTACAAAGAAATTAATAATGAAACATTTCCGAAGAAAGTTTTCTCGACAGAAAAATATCGCTTGGCTCCCAAATAGATTGTTGCCCTACCTGTAATTATACTATCGTGTTTTTCATGTTAGTTTTTCAACATTGCAATAGAAGTACTCTCCCAAAAAATTTCGTTCTGTCCCTTTTTTTTACCTGTCCCGGTTTGCTGGTGAAGAAATATGGTAACCCTATATAAAGTACATAATATTTTGAATACAAATATAAATCATAGTTAAAAGTGAAAGCGGATATTATAATTTATGAATGATATTTTAATGCATTGCATTCATAGTTTATGAACAGTCAATTTTTCCATGATGATCTCATCTGTGTTATTTGAATGGCACAATGAATCATTTATAATTTACATAATACAAGTTTTAAGATTATACATGTTTAAGTATGTAAAATGAATTTCAAAAAAAGAATAAACTGTAAAATATTTCTATGCGTTTAAAATAAGAATTGTACAGATTTATACTTAATAAGTTGTCACGTGAAAATGTAATAAAGTACATACAGAAAGACTTGCATAACATACATTCGGTAATATATATGTAAGCAGTAAAGAAATTATACTTACATTTAATGAATGCAATAGCAGATTTAGTACTTTGCGAAATTGTTATGTACTAACTTAGAACTAATATCCGTAATGTATATAAAGCTAATATGTTCGAACAAATTAAATATAACACAGATTGTATTGAAGACTGGAGGCTAAGATATAATACTTATATCAGCAATATAAAAAGTTATAATATTGACGATTTCCGATGACGAACACCTACTGATATTCTCATTTAATTAGCTTCAGTAAAGGATTTATACAATTTTCTCTCATCATTAATGCACTTATATAAGTAAGAATCAGTCTCTTTCTTGTTATGTATTAATAGCAACTGACATTTGTAGATTTTTGTACATTTCCCATTCTGCGTATTGAAATTCGTGAAATCATACATAAAAAAACAGACAGTTATTTTAGTAATAATTCGGAACAAAATATATTTGCGAGGGCAATATGTAAATAGGTTGAAATTTGTCCGTGTACTTTGTGTATTATTTTTTTTTTTTTCAATGAAACTTTGTATTTTTAATCAAATGCCTAACTAGTGCTTTATATTACTTTTCATGACACAAATACTAATGTAAAATAAAATACAAGATTTAGTGGAAAATCTAATAATAAATAACGCTTATACTATGCAGTTCATAAAAGTTTCTATAATTAAGTCAATTTCTAAAATAAAATATTATATTGTAATTAGCAATCAGGGGCAAATTCCATTTGCGCCCAGATCGCCCGTGGTTAACATTCCAAAATTTATGAAAATCTTTCGAAATACGGAAGCGAAATCTGTGCTATTACCGGAAAATACAGGTTTTATAACTATAAATTATGACTGGAAAACAGGAACATATAATTTATGATATTCATTTTATTTCAAAAACGGAAAAATCCAACGGTTCTAGGCGCGGGCGATTTGAGCGTAAGTGGAATTCGTCCTCATAAGAATACTTATGAAATAAGAATAGAAATATACGATATGTATATTAATTGGTGCAAAGTATAATTGCCAATGTCCAAAGTAATAATACTACCAATATCTATTATTATTATTGAAATGTATTAAATTTCTCACTAAATATAGAGAAAAAATTTAAATTAATTCATAATTTTCCAATTTAGAGTAATAATGTGGTAAAATATTCATAACTATGTATTCAAGTTGTCATATCTGCATATACGTATTCAAGTTCTACAATCATTATTGCATATAGATGAAAAAATAAATTTGGTTGTAATAAAGCACTAGTCTGGATAGATTAGTTATTTACGAGTATTTAAATAATTATTTCTCTGTAAAAAAAAAGGGAGCTGCTCATATATTTACACAAGTGCGCGATTTCTACAATAATGTTGTATCATACGCTATAAGAATCGTAGCACATTCTATAGTCTTTCAGCAGTCTATACGTAACTCATTACGATGCACAAGTAAAATTAGTGGTTCGAATACAACGAATCGTATTTTTTTAAAACATTTGTCCTATCACAGCAAGTGACCGCACTGCAGACTGTACATTATTCACATGAATGTGGTGAGCTACCTGATGGTGATGGTCATCTACGACCATCTCACCATATTGAGCTCTACAACGCTTTTGATGTGCGAATAAACTTCCGCTGTGACTATACGCAGCTCCACACGTTTTACATACATATGGTTTCTCCCCAGAATGTGTGTAAGTATGTTCTTTTAAAGTACTAAGTCGTTTGAACGCTTTACCGCACGTCTTACAAAGATAATTCGCTTCACCTGTATGTCGAGTTAAGTGTCGCCTGAAAGCTGAGCTTACAGCGAACGCTGCGCTACACACATGGCAGACGAATGGCTTGTCGCCTGTGTGGATCCTAATATGGTTCGCCAAACTGGTCGTTGTCGTGAACCCACTGTTGCAAGTTTTACACACGTGTGGCTTGACGCCGGTATGAGTTCTCATGTGATATGTGAGGGAGGAATTACTTGGATACACTTTACTACAAATATGACACAAGTATTCCCTTGGAACCTTTTCTTTCGGCTTGTGTGTCCTTTGATGAAGAACGAGACGGGCTTGACTAGCGCAAACTTTACGACAAATTTCGCAAGTAACTGGTTCAGCTTTAGGCTTATGCATCGCTACGTGACGCCTGAGGCCTTTCTTCGTAGCCATGATTTTATCACAATGCTGACATTTGTATTCGCCAGAACCGTCTTCGTCGCTTTCTTCCTTTTTAACACTTTCACTCTCCTGCGAAGTATTAGTCGTGGTATTTGGGAAAGGCTCGTCGTCGGAGTCAAAGAACTTGTTGTCGTCCACTAAATTATCTAACAATCCGTGGCCATGCTTTTCCGCGTGTTTCTTTAATGTGTCGGGTCTGAAGAACCATTTCTTACATACAGTACAGGAATATTTTTTATCTCCGTGTACGAGAGCGTGTCTTTTTAGATTTTTTAAGGAAGAACAATACTGACTACAAATATCACATTTGTACAATTCAGGTGCATTTTCGAATTCGTCCACTTCGTTTACAGTACCGCTCTCGTCATCTGTATCTTCGTCAGGTTTCGTTTCCTTCCTCAGCTCTTTGTTGTCTTTCTGTTCGTCTGTGTTAATCTGTTTGATCATATTGTTCAGCTTCTCTGTATGGGACTTTAAATGGCGAGCAAAGCTTTGAGGTTTAGAGAAGCACGCGTGACACAATTTACAAGCGAGAGGTTTTGACGCGTGTATCTTTTTATGATTCTTCATGTTCTCTTGTTTGTAAAACATTTTGAAGCAGACGTCGCATTTATACTTCTTTTCATGAACAAGGGAATGCTTCTTTAAGCCTTTCTGTGTACTATAACGTTTTAAACATATTTTACATTTAAATTTCGATTCCCCGGAATCTTGACTATCGCTACTAGGATCGTAATAATTATCATCGATTTCATCTTCGCTGTAAGTTTTATGAGGCACTGACTTTAGTTTCCTAGCAGATGTGCGTTTCTGCGGAACTCTTTCTTCTTCTTCTTCTTCTTCAGCGATGGTTTCGGTTAATATGGTTTCGCTGAGATACTCTTCTTCTTGTTTCTTCTCATTATCTTCCGCATTTTGATCTATAGCTTGACTTTCTTCGGGCTTAATTTGCATCTCTATAGTCTCAGAGATATCGCTGCTGCTTCCTTGAGTAAGAGATGTTTGATGAATATTATTCTCTACGGTGCAAGGTTCTTTCTCAATTTCCTTAGATCCCTCAAACCCAATGGAACATATGAAGAGCTTTTCACTCTGCATATCGATCTGACTAGCGCTTAAGCTAGACTCGTCTCTGGGATACGAATTACTTTGCACGAATTCTTGAGAGTTCATCGCCGCTTGCATCTCTTCTTTTACAAAATAGTCTTCGTCGCTGACTGGCTTTTTTGGTAATGCTGCTCTTGTTTCTGATTCTGTCTGCGTGCACGTATCCTGAAATATCCAGGGATATATACATTTGTTGGGTAACGTTTAAGGAAGAAATTTGAAGCGTTATAGTTACCACAATCGTAACCTTTGATGGTTTATTATAGTACAGTCGTAATTTGGCATCAGAGTGTTGACACTGTTGCCTAAATTCATGAGCAACGGTCGCTTTATAAATGCAAAGATCACAAATTAATGAAGGTAATCCATCTTGTTCGTGAATTTCTATTGATCCGCATACTTGTATTTTTTGTGGAAGACTCGAAAAGTCGCTTACTTCTTGATCGGTACAAAAAATAGGAGATAAGTTTGTACCCTCTGTAAGGCAAATTCTGCATATTCTTTCCATATTAACAGGCAAATCAAAGTATCCTGTCATTGCTTATTGAAAGTAAGAAATATTCTATCCGTTGTATACTTCCTGTAAATAATGAATATAGAACATGTTACATGACGGTTCCGCTAATTCAGTATGCTTTGTTAATATTCCATGCACTTTCTCACGTAAAGAAAAATATACACTTTATGACAGAAACATTAAGTTTTATAATAAAATTCGAACCCAAATATATGCCGTGCATAGTGATAACTTTTATTTTACGTATGTCGCTAAAAATAGTGTGCCCGATATATTATTGCCAATAGAAAATAAAAATATGTTAGAAGCGAATTCATAAAGTTCCGAAAGTTTGTGGCAAAATACGTGCTCGGATACGTTCGTACAGTCGACAATAACATATACGCAGAGGTAAATTCAGATCCATCATACGAGCTACGAACATTTTGCTCCAAAAACGCTTATTTTTTAAAGAGGCAAATAAAAAAAATGGATTACAAAAATCGGAGGTTCTCAACCTTCGGATCTTTTGTGCACCGCGAAAACATGCCACGATGTTGAGACAATGTCTTAGCAGTGATGCCCAGACGAATTCGAGTGAAGCTTCTTCGAGGAATATCCGTTCCTTAAATTTTTATAACGCACAGCCTTTGTGGAGTTTTACCGTGCGCTACGGGATAATGTCACACGTCCCATTGTTGATTATACGCATCTCGTTCTTGTCACACTGTTCAATGAAAAAAAAATTCAACACTTCTCTGCCCCTTTTGTTCAATGGCTTCTCTACATATCCGTTAAGGCCTACTACGAAAGTTGAGAGCAATCTGAACGAGTTCACGGAGCAAGACGTGTATAAAGAACTTGCGAAACGGAGTGTGATGGGTCAATACAAAGAAAGGCCATGTATATATAGATGTACACTTTGATAATGGTACTCCGGGGTACTCCGCACAATAGTTGTTTCATGTAATAGAATACAACCACACAACGTAAAAAGTTAGACGTACCCTGACCGAGGCGTAGAACTACATGTACCTATATTGAAAAAGTATTCTATTCTATGCATTTCATTTTCAATTACAATAAAAATTTAAAGGATTTAACTGTAACGCATATGAGAATTTTACTTTTAAAATTATATATCGTAAATTAAATTTATCGGCTGCGATATATAAAACGCAATGGACGAGTGCGTAACGATATCCGCGCGTTATCGGCAACGCCTTTATTATGGAAAATGTTTATATTCATAGGATATAATTCTTATCAAAATGTAACTTGATACATGAAGCTGTTCTAATTTCAAATTATTTTAAATTCGACACAAATACGATGTCGTTTTTATTTAATGCTTTGCCTGGTAGTGACGCATTTTTGCGTCAAAATTCTACTTTATTCCCTGGCATTGGCGTGTTTTCCCGCCGATTTGGCAGGGAAAGAATTGACCCACATATTTTATCTAGGAATATTTAAGCTAGGGAATCGAAATACTCGAAGGCTTTTTTATGTATTTATTAACAGCTGGATACGTAGTGTTTATAATATTGCCATACTTATTCTAATCGGATGATTACAATTTTTTAAATTTTATTATTATTCAAGTAATGTCAAATTCAATTCAAACATAATTTACTATTTTGTTCTGTGGTTTCTTTGTCAGTAGATGGCTTGCATGTATTGTGCTCGGCAGTGTAGACTTTTCGAAGAAAAAAAAATACATACTCGCTGTAGTTTGAAATACTTCATAATTACGAAACAAATTTAAAAAGAAATTACGTGTAATACAGCTTCCCTCTTTACAGATCGACGAGTTGAGCGCAACTGAAGAAAATCACAAATACTTATTAAATTATTTTATATATTACAAATAAAGAAAAAAGTAATTCTTATAACTACTACATCTTAAATTATATCTGTACAAGTTGGAATTAGACTCGGTTAATAAGAAAATTTGGAAAGTTTCAATTATACAATTCGAAAAAGCTGACCACTTTTTGTAGGACAATAATTTTCCCGCTAGTGATAAACGCATAAAATAACCTGTCAGGCTTGACGCGGTGTTAAAATTCCCTAACGCTAGTGAAAAAGTAAATATAACTGGGAATCTTTCGTGCGCGATAACCGGCGATAACCAATCAAAATTGACAGATTTGTAACTAGCAGATCTACGATTTTACAAAACATGGGAATTTTGTATTTACAGAATTTTGCGGACAATGATACGGAATGTTGAGTGGTTCGTCTATTTGTGATAAATCTTAGGCTTGATCGCTGAGGTACTTTCTTATCCGCCGATCTGTCAAAAAATGTAAATGTAGGACTGTGATTGAAGTTTAAGGTTTCTAACATACGGTAATGCGATCACAGCGAGTTATCCGATTAAGTCGGAATATTGGGCGGATGTAGGAAAGAAGACTTTTAAGCAATATCGAAAATTGTACCATTTTATTTTTCAAATGCCATTATGGCTCTCCGTAAAGTAAAGGGAAATTTCGAACGTATGTTCGACAAAAATCTGACGGATTTGGTGCGCGGAATTAGGAACAACAAAGAAAATGAGGTAAATTCACGATTATATATTCCACATTACTTTCAAACATTATTCACGATGACATAACCTCAGTCACTGGAATTAACGAACTGAATCCTTTTTTTTTTTAACGAACGAGCACTTTTGTATAATTGTAGGCGAAGTACATTGCACAGTGCATAGAAGAAATCAAGCAAGAATTGAGACAAGACAATGTTGCGGTTAAAGCAAATGCTGTAGCGAAGCTAACATATGTAAGTGTCGGATGTGTATAATTTATAAGCAGTTACGTTTCTGATACTACGAATACAATTCCTTCACGTTTATCTAGCTTCAAATGTTGGGATATGATATTAGCTGGGCTGGTTTCAACATAATCGAGGTGATGTCGTCCGCAAAATTTACGTACAAACGGATTGGTTATTTGGCAGCGAGCCAAAGTTTTCATGCAGATACCGAAGTATTACATTATTCGATGCTGAGATATAATTTAGGTCTCAAAGAAATCTGATAAACGTTACGCGCGATCCATTATATTTAATCCTAATTGTCAGTGCAGAAGTTCATTTTGCATCACAAGCTTCTTTACGATTAAAGTGTCATACCAAATGATGCATGTAAAAGATATGTATCTTTTTTACAGCGTACATCTATAAAATTAATGTAACATTCTTTTGCGATAAGTGTTATCATGTTATAATGGATATTCTGTTACTTTAATATATGGAACTAATATTGCACGAACATCTGTATTGTACTCGAGTAAATGGTCTAATTATTTCATAAAGTTTGGTATGGTATGCGAAGAGAATTTGTCAGGTTTCTAAAGACTTTGAATCAGTGTTAAGATCTCACATTATTTTTGACACTGGTAGTATTATTTACGGACGTGATTTATTGCAGCTTTTGATGTTAACTACCAATATGATCCGCAAAGACCTAAACAGTCAAAACCAGTACGACGCTGGGTTGGCTTTGAGCGGTCTGTCTTGCTTCATAAGCTCGGATCTTGCACGTGACTTGGTTAATGACATAATGACGCTACTAACATGTACAAAGCCATATCTGCGCAAGAAAGCTGTGCTGATGATGTACAAAGTTTTCTTGCGATTTCCAGAGGCTTTACGGCCCGCTTTTCCTAGATTGAAAGAGAAATTGGAAGATCCAGATAGCGGCGTACAAAGCGCCGCTGTTAACGTAGTCTGCGAATTAGCAAGGAAGAATCCGAAGAACTATTTAAGTCTGGCACCTGTGTTTTTCAAACTCATGACAACATCTACCAATAATTGGATGCTAATAAAGATTATTAAGCTGGTAAGTGAACGTCGCTCTTTGATTCTATAGAAATAAAGTGAAACAGATTAATGGGAATGTAGGCTCAATGTTATAATCGATGAATATTTACTTATACATATTTTTCTAACATGAGCCAAGTAATATTGGTCTTGTTTCACGTGCTCAGTTCTCCACTATAACACTGATTGAGCCGAAAATGGGTCGGCGACTTACTCAACCTCTAATTGACCTGATTTCAAGGTTTTCATATTAGTTGATTATTTTCTCTCGTTAAACTATAGCGAAGTCATAGATCTTAGCGTAGTGTGCGTTAGTAGCCTGTATTTACTTTTAATACGTATTCGTGGGCAGTTACTTTATATGTTGTGTAAACTATGTTTAGAAATATTAAGTCTCATCATATTTCTTAGATTGCGATTATATTTCCAGTTTGGCGCATTGACACCTCTAGAACCTAGGCTTGGCAAAAAATTAATAGAACCCCTTACAAATTTAATACACAGGTATTTAATGTATTATTATTAATAAGTATACCGAAATATTGCGCTCTCAGGTTTGACTACTGCTTGTAAGATAGCTTCCTACTTTATTGCTATTTATGCGGAAAGTTCATTGGAATACTTAGTCTCTCTAACCGTTCGCATTAGTATTTTGTGGCTGTAAGAGACACGAGTGTATAAGTTTAAATTGCCGCCACTACTTTACTGTATTTCGCCTTTTTCTAAATAATTAATTGCGGTAGTTGTGATTTGTTAAGCGTGTACTTGAGCATTAATCATGTAATATTACTGGTTTTTAGTACATCTGCGATGTCCCTGCTGTATGAATGCATTAATACAGTAATAGCTGTATTAATTTCCATCTCGTCTGGCATGCCGAATCACTCTGATTCGATACAGTTATGTGTTCAAAAGCTGAGGATACTGATAGAAGATTCCGATCAGAATCTGAAGTATTTGGGACTATTAGCAATGTCGAAGATATTAAAGACTCATCCTAAAAGCGTGCAAGCTCATAAAGATCTTATAATGCAATGTTTGGATGATAAAGATGAAAGTATAAGATTGCGTGCCTTGGATTTACTATACGGAATGGTTTCGAAGAAGAATTTAATGGAAATAGTTAAGAAATTAATGGTGCATATGGATAAAGCCGAAGGCACTGCTTATCGAGATGAATTGCTCTCAAAAATCATTCAGATCTGTTCACAGAATAATTATCAATTTGTTACTTGCTTTGAATGGTAAAGTAACGATATACGGAAGACAAATATCTCGTATCTTCATTCGCACAATTTCTGTAACACTTATCCATATTTACAGGTACATATCTGTATTGGTTGAACTTACACGAATGGAGGGTACCAAACATGGACCGTTAGTAGCGACTCAATTACTCGATGTAGCCATTCGTGTACAAGCTATACGGAAATATGCAGTTCAACAATGTGCCTTACTGCTGAAGAAATCGTACCTTTTGCTAACAGGCAAACCAAGATCAACAATGTCTGAAGTTTTATACGCTGCTGCATGGATCTGTGGGGAATTCTCCAGGTACTGTACATAAATACATACGTTGGCTTATGTTCAGTTTCCAATTGAGGTGTAAGTAACGATATATTAAATTAATAGCGAACTAGAAGATCCTTTAGTAACGTTACAATCAATGCTGCGATCACAAGCTTCTAGCTTACCGGGACATATTCAAGCTGTTTACGTTCATAATATTCTAAAACTCGCTACAGCAACATTATGTAAGGCTGAACAGGATGGAGACACTGAAAGTATGAATCAGGTACGTCATGAATTCTCGATTTTCTGCAATTATGTTAATTATGACATTGTGAGAGTACGCGAAAGATCATTGTATTTTACAGATTTATGAACTGAATCAAAGCATAGCCGCTCTTGCGCGTAGCGGTGACTTAGAGGTCCAAGAAAGATCTAGTTCCGCATTGGTCTTACTGGAATGTTTGAAAGAAACCCCCGGCTTGGCGCGGGAGTTGATGGAAACATTTGAAGGTGAACTCAATCCTGTCGCGCCCAAAGCGCAAAGGAAGGTAGTAATTACTGCATTTATACGTACAGGATGTTTGCGTATATATTTCTATTAGATACATTATAAAATCATATAAATTAATTTGTTCCGCCCTAGGTGCCGATTCCGGAAGATTTGGATTTAGATTCATGGATTAATGATCCACCATCTGAGAGCTCAGATTCCGAAGATTTAGATATGAATGATATTTTCGTTAAGACAGAGAAAATGGGCGACTCTTACTCTAAACGAGAATTGAACGAACCATCCGCAGAAGAGCTTCAAAAGCGTCGCGAGGCCAGAAAACTGGAACAGGAAAACAATCCACATTACCTAAAAGGCACATTCAAGAATTCTACGTCATATCATAACTCGTCGAATATTTACGAAGAGTTTGAAAACATTCCTGTGGTGGAGTTAGATATTCCAGTCTCTTTAAAAATCACCAACAATCACAAGAGGTACAAAGGACATGGCAAAAGGAAGAAGAAGTCTAAGAAAAGTACGCTCGAATCTTGTATTACGTGCTATGTACGTTTCCTGATACGTACTTGATGTTTTACTGTATTTGTACAAACACTTTTAGATAAGAAGTCTGGTTCGGAAGATGAGCAAGACGATGATTTCCCTATTCAAGTGGTGAACACTGGGATAGGTGAACTTCCACCCGGTGCAGAACTAAGTGATAGCGACGACTATGATCAAGTGGATGTGAACGATCCACATAGAGCTTTAAATATTGATCTAGATATGCCTTTAAGGGAGGATGAAAGGTTACCGGTTTTAGAGCATAGAGTTGTTGAAAATAATTCGGTTCAAGAGAACGTTGAAAGTAAAGGAAAGAAGAAGGAAAAGGTAATTTTTTGTTTCTTTTACTTTTTCCCCCTTTCTATTTTACGCATTGTAATATAACGTGTTAAATCTGTATTCAAAATTAATTATCAGTTGCGATTTGGAGCAATTACATTCCTTTGTTCAATTTCATCTGTTAGGGACATAAGAAATCGAAAAAAAAAGTTAAAGAAGTTAGAGAGAAACAACATGACAATCAGCTGGAGCTGACTAATATGTGGTTGGAAAATAATATGTCGCCGGAGAAGATTCAGCTTGCTGTTACTAGCGAATATACAGAGGTGTTCGGCGAGGAGAATTCGCAGCGAAGAGACGCTAAACGCAAGAAATCGAAGAACCAGGAGAAGCATAAAAAACCTGACGACGATTTGAAATATCGAAAATCGAAGAAAACTAAAAGCAAAAAGGAGAAAAAGTCCTCGGACTACGAGGAGACAGGCGGAATCTCAACACCATCGAAAGAAATATTACCAGATCTGAGATATAATTTTATGAACTCGGAGGATAATACAAGTTTGGTGCAGCCGGTGACTTCGTACGAAGAGTTAGCAAAAAATAAAGTGCTTTCTATAACGTACGAATTGAAACAGATCTCTGATGAAACGAACAAATTAGTCGCGTCAATACTCATTACAAATAATAGTCAGAAACTTGTGAAGGAACTAGTTTTCGACGTTCCAGATACACCCGCATTGAGATTAATGAGAAATGTATGTTAATATTAGACGGCGTTAGAGTATATTATTTTATAATCAGTTGCTTTATTTCGTGTTACTCTGAATACTTACGTTTTCACATTTTCAGCTTGGAGACGAGTTTGGTATAAAGCTGCCATTCCAATTACATCCTCAAGCGAACAAAGAAACGCAATTTACTATTTTAGTGTCGGATGTGACGTTCGCTCAGAGATTGAGAGGCACGCTTACATATATGTTAGAAAACAAAGAAAGTACATTGCAGGAGAAACTTGATTTTACAATGCATCTGACGTGCAGTAAGTTCATGGTTGGTCATCTTTCGCATAAGGACATATTGACGGAATTACTTAAAAGTGGCCAACTCGTATACAAAGTCAGAAAAGAAGTTGTACTCTCCCAAGATTTTGATACAATCTTGAATCTGATCTGCAGTAAGTGCAACCTCACTCTTGTGGAACAGATCAACGACACTGCATCTCTGTATGGACACTCTCTGAAAGGACATCATGTGTGCCTTTTATTAAAATATAATGTGAGTAATTTTTATGAAGCACTTTGCTAGGCCTGATGGCAGAAGACTATCATTGATTCTAGCCAAAGTGATATGAAATATTCTTTTTACAGAAATCGTCAGATAATTTGATAATTGAGGGCAAAGGTGACAATAATACGTTACTGTCAGGAATAGGGGAGGAAATTCTAAGGATCCTGACATAATGTCGATACGAAGTGAAGTGTCTGTATTTTACGATTCCTATCATTCATTGCAGTCGTGTTCATTGCATTACTAAACAGTAAGACGAAAGTCTGACAGAATTCACTGCATATAAAAATAATGGCTATAGAAAATTGATCTGCAACCCTATTAAATATTTTCAGAAGAAGATCTTATCTAAACTTTACCGTCTAATTTAGATAACACAATTTATTACATATACATATATAAACATATACGTGTATATGTATGAATAGAGACACACATGTATGTAAATGCATATATGTGCGGGGGAGATGTTTTAACAAAAGGGAAAAGAGATTTATTACTTGGAATTGAAGACATCAGGACCGAAAGTAGTTCATTTTATTTATACGTAATTTCAGTTTATAAATTGAAGTGCAATAAGAAAGTAGTAGACGAGGAAACGAACTACATATTTTAATTATTTTTGTGGTCACTCGAGCAATGAGAGTTCTTCCGTAACTTATAATTTGTAAATATTACTTCACATGTTTTTCTAACAATTTTAAAAGAACAATTTTCTTAATATTGGTTGTATCGAGTTTTATATGCGAAATTATATTTGTATAGTTTATAAACGTTAAAATATCAAACTATCTTGCCAAAGTAAAAAAATGCATACAAGTACGTGAAATATTATTTATAAGAGTGCAATCTAACTGTAAATTATCGTTACGTAAAAGATCGGAAATGTCGTATATTAAAAATCGACTACTTGGCAGACTGATATCTTCAATTTTGTGTTACTAGAAAATTAATATCGCAATTATATTGTTGAACTTCTTATTAAACTGTAAAATACACCACGGATACTCGCGACTTGGGTGAATGTACATCGATGTTTCTCAGCGAAGTGTATACTTGCTGCATGTAATGACTTTGTAATATCAATAATTTAATACGCATAAGGATCTATGATAAGTATATAAATACGCAAAGCAGTAACACATGGAACACCAAATGTAAATAGCTAATACTTGTATCCTATACTGATAAACAATATTTTCATTTTAAATATCTTCCGAAAATGAATTTCATTCACATGAAAGAAGTATCTCGTACCAAGTATAATTTAATTTAATCATCCATAATATCTTTCTACGTTTTTTTCGTGCTTTCTTTAGAATTCGAATAGTCAATCGAATTCACTGGTATTTGTTACGGTACTTATCGTACGAATAATATAAATATCGAAATTATATTTGGATGTCCTGTTTTGAATATTTAAAGCATCTCGTGCAAAGCTTCCAATTTTTCGTTTCTTCTGCTGTCCTATTTGGAAGCATGAATTTTGTAAAAGTTTTGTATTCTGATAGAACAACTGGTGCCAAAAACGATCAATCAATAAGAATTTCATCCTCGAAGCAACAATATAAATAGTATATTTAAAATATTTTGTTTTAATTTTGCATTTATATATAATATTAAACGTATTATCTGTTCATGGAAACTAAGGATATATTTTACATTGTTTGTACTTTATGTATAATGATGTCTATAATATTCGTTTTTACGAATAACGATGATAATCTGTTACGTTTGTTTATATAAACAGATTTCTTACTCTTTGTACTTGGCATATGAAGAAAGAAATAGAATTTATTTGCTGAAAATATATTTTATGCAAGAAATTTTTTTATTTTCTTTTATTAAGAAAAGTATAAATAATGTGTTGTAACATATCGACGTGCGTTACGAAAAGTACCAGATTTCATTTGTCTTGCAAAGAGTAGCACATTTCAATCTATCACGAGACGAAGCCCGTTTCAATATTTTTACCGATAACAAGCATGTTTCGAATATACCACGAGAACAAGCACGATTCAGATTTCGCCATGAGCAGTAGCACATTTCAAACGCTGCAGCGAAAAGTAGCACGTTTCATTTGATTTCCAAAGAGTAGAAAATTTCAGGTTCCAAACAGTTCATAGTCGACGTTGATTTTCTGCGACTGCCAGTTGGCTGTATTGTCGTTTGTTGCTCATTTAGTGTGAAAGAAAGTGACTAGTTTACAGTGTCTAATAGCGAAGATGATGATTGTAAGTACAGCAGTACGTAGTAAATTGATAAAACTTGAAAATATTTTTGCTTCTTTAAGGGGACTAGGCAGTCGTTTTTAGTGAGAAAGAGACTCTGTCCTATATTTATTTGCAAAAAAATTAAAGCGAATCCAGATGTATCCTTTTACCCAATGTTTATGTCTACCATACAAATTGAAAAATAATTGGTATGAAATATATATGTGCTTTAAAAATGACGCTGCAGACTGGTAAACATTTCAACGCTTTCTGTGGTTTTGCCTTAATATCGGTTTTAAAATGTAATCCAATTTCAAAGGTGTGATTCCTATTTGTTGGATTCATAGTTTCCAGTTGAACCCATAAAAAATAAAATCAAAATTATGCGATTGATGGCCGAAAAACGGTGATTTTCCGAGAAAAATTCGTTCTTGTTTGTGTGCTACTGAAAATCGGTGACTTTAATTTTTTTATCAAAATCTCGAATTTTTATGGACTATATAAGAGGTTCCACGTGGAATGGCACATGTTTTTACACAACCTGTAATTTTTTCAAGTCAATCTGAACCTCCATTTGTTCGCAATCAGGAAAAAACAAGAGAAAAAAATATTTCAGAAAAACGCGTTTAAAGTTTCTGGGCTAAGGCGACGCTATAGGTTGCCGCTTGACGTTTTTAGCTGTCAAGTCTACAATTTTGCGAATTTTACTATAAAGCAAGCGCCATTTTATTCAGACAAAATAGTTTTTTCGGAAAATGCAATAAGAAATCGATTTTTCGACTGCTTTAAACGAATTTAGCTAAATGAATGAAACAATTGCAGATTCTAAGTAGTGGAACAGTTGTAAAATGTCTCGTCCAATTCTTTTAAAAAAACGTTTCTTTCCCTTGAAAAACCTTTATCTTTTTATTTTTGCAGTAGAATGCTAAGCAATCTATGAAACGTAATATTCTATGCGGCTAAAGGCAAACCGTGCTATTTTTCGCAGCAAAGTACCGAAACGTGCTACCTTTCGTCGCGAAAGAGCATAACATGCTATTCTTCGTGGTGACGAATGAAAACATACTACTTTTCGAGAATAAAATCGAAACATTCTGTTCTTCGTGGTCAGAATGAGCAGAGTGCTAGTCTTCTTAAGACAAATGAAATATGCTGCTTTTCGTAACGTACGTCGATATATTGTAGACCATATTCACTCGTAACGGAAAGTTTCATTCCTTCTTCCAAAATCTTCTATTACGTGAAAATTAAAATACATGTTATTGATGCAGTGTACAACAAATTTACATTTACGGATTGATGCTATCAAAGATTTCAGAAACCATTATTTACGTAACTATAACGACTCTAGGTGATTTTTTTATTATTAATAAAGAAACAGATGTAATGATAATATTCCAGTATTTTTGTAATCGTTAAATAAATCGAAATAAAATAATAATTGTTCAAATACACGCTGTGTATAAACACTATAAACGACGTAGATTCAAATGTACTTATGTACACGGAAAATTGAATTATGGTCCCAAGCGGGGAAAAAGTTATTTCATTGAATTCCTTATATTTAGTGGGATTTTGACTAGGGACTATAACTATCATTAATTCTTTTATACTTCGAAGAACTGTCTTTAAAAGTTTAAATAATTACTTTGAGCCTCTCTGGCATTCAAATAACTAACCTGCTGAGTGAACAGTTTTGAACAACTATTCAAAATTTTATATTACCCGTCAATCGGCCTACTAACGCCATCTCCCGCGCTCAGTAGCATCAAGGAATCCAATTGGTAGATGCAACATCTCTTTCTTTTCTACTTATTTACTAGCTCTCTCTACTTCCGGTTTTGACCAAAATTGCGTCGACCAATAGAAAACAGAGTTAGACCAATGAATAATTTTAATCAGTTGATTGTTACCTCTCCACAATAATTTCAACGTTTTAACAAAGTATTAATCAACTTCCTTTTCCCTCATAGCACAAACGTCTTTAGACGTTGTGTGCTGTCTGGGTTTTAAACAATTTCGCTGCATTACTATATATGTACATGAATGCGACGAATAAAACAAGGTTCTCGATAGAATAATGCAAAGATGAAACTTCTTAAATAACGTAAAGTTATGGAATATTCGTGACTGAAACATGATACACCCTGGTGAGTGGGAAATATCGAAGGTTTCAGCTGTTGAATGTTGGTATGACATGTTTTGACATTAGCCTAAGATGGCGGTATTTTTCAGTGTAGGTGCGTGATAGGAGTATCGTGTTCTTCATTTTTTCGGGTTATTAGTAGAAAATTCGTTGTTAATTAATTATGGAGGCTGGTGCGAGTACCGGTACTCGCACGACGCGATTTATGATGGAGGGTGTCGGAGCCCGGGTGATTCGTGGTCCTGAATGGAAGTGGGGTAAACAGGTTGGTAGATAGGTTAAATCATGTAAACATAACTTTTCGCCAGGAAACACTATCTCATCTATCGAAGATGCATTTTAACTAATTACACTTACGCTTGTCTACATACACGTTCCGTCACATCATACAGTCTTGCATTTGTGTAGTAAATACGGGGCTATACATGTGTCTTTGAGGTTATCCAATGGTTGATATTGATTTACTTTAATGCTACTCAAGCATATTGTTCATACTTGATACGTTTTATCGAATGAATGCGAGTGGTAGATTTAGTAGACTTTTGAAATGTGCACTGCGTTGACTTCAATTATTTGTTTAACAGGACGGAGGAGAAGGGCACGTAGGGACCGTTCGAAATTTCGAATCTCCGGAAGAAGTTGTCGTCGTTTGGGATAATGGTACAGCAGCCAATTATCGTTGCTCCGGTGCTTTCGATCTTCGAATATTGGACTCCGCTCCGACTGGTGTGAAACATGATGGAACGATGTGCGATACGTGTAGGCAGCAACCGATATTTGGTATACGATGGAAGTGCGCAGAATGCGGAAACTATGACCTCTGTTCTATTTGTTATCACGGAGACAAGCATCATCTCAGACATAGATTTTACCGAATAGCAACACCTGGAAGCGAAAGAGTTTTATTAGAACCAAGACGTAAAAGTAAAAAGGTATTAATCAGTTTCTTTAAATGTTACACTTATCGTTATACCATAGTATGGAATTTACATTTTATATATGAGTTTAGATAGCGATTCGTGGTATATTTCCTGGTGCAAGAGTTGTGCGAGGCGTCGATTGGCAGTGGGAAGATCAAGATGGTGGAAACGGACGAAGGGGTAAAGTGAATGAAATTCAAGATTGGTCAGCTGCCAGCCCACGTTCAGCGGCTTATGTTATATGGGATAATGGGGCGAAAAATTTGTATCGCGTTGGCTTTGAGGGAATGGTCAGTTTAAAAAATAATTGCTTTACGTGATGTTGGTAACGCATCGAGGCGATTAATGTAATTAACGATTGTTCATGTTTTAGGCGGACTTGAAAGTTGTTAATGACGCTAAAGGCCAGACAGTGTATAGAGATCATTTGCCACTATTAGGCGAACAGGGTCCAGGTCGAACCGGCCCGCATGGATTACAAATTGGAGATCAAGTAATTAGAAATTACAGTTATTAAAGAAATCGTAAAATGTTATACAGAAATGCGGGATTATAATTATAGTCATTTTTTTCTTATAAGAACAGGAATGATAAATGATATCCTTTAATTCACAGGTTAATGTTGATTTAGAATTGGAAATAGTACAATCATTGCAGCATGGGCATGGCGGCTGGACAGATGGAATGTTTGAATGCCTCGGCACTACAGGCACTGTTGTAGGTATTGACGAAGATCATGATATCGTTGTATCGTATCCAAGTGGTAATCGGTGGACTTTCAATCCTGCTGTTCTGACGAAAGTGCAAATACCAGTACCAGTTACTAGCTCGAGTTCTGATAATCAAACATTCGCGGTTGGGGATTTGGTACAAATATGTAACGATTTAGAAAAAATTAAATTGCTTCAACGTGGACATGGGGAGTGGGCCGAAGCAATGGCACCAGTATGTACTATTCGTTTACTGATGATAAAATTATACTCCGATGCATAAAGTTACGTTTAATTACGTGTGTACGTTTCAACAGACTATGGGGAAGATCGGTAGAGTTTTGCAAATATACCATGATGGAGACTTGAAGGTAGAAGTCTGCAGTACATCTTGGACGTACAATCCTCAGGCAGTGACCAAAGTAGCAAGTAGCGATGGCAGTGTTCCAGGAAATAGCAGTGGTGGTATGTTTTAATACTTGTAAAAACGTTGATTTATATTTATTTCCTTCGAGTTACCTCCTACAGCACAGTGTTTCCCAATCTTTCTTGAGTCGCGATCCCCTTTTATAATATTCAAATAAACTACGATCCCCGTACAAGGCAAGGTAAATTTAATAAGATAAAGAAAACACAGTAAAAATTGGTATATAATTCTGACTTAATAACATTTAATTATCTTAATACATGTATTAAATATACTTAAAGATATTTAATATAATTAATTATCTTATTTAGTCTGATGGTTGTGCTTGCATCTGGGTAACCAGCTTTCTCTTCTTTCAATTATGAAAAATCAGTGTTAAATCATTAATAGAATATGGCAATGTAATCGTATTAGAATAAATAAGTGCTAAGAATCGTCAACTAAAAATAACCACGGCGACCCCCCAGAAAACACTTCGCGACCACTATGTTGGGAACCACTGTTCTACAGTTTTGGGTGTGCGAAACTTTAAATACACATTGTTATTTCAGAACGTTTGTCGGCATTGTTGAAAAAATTGTTTGAAACACATGTCTCGGGTGATGTTAACGAAGAATTGGTTAAGACTGCTGCGAACGGTGATGCTGCCAAGTGTGAAGAATGCTTAAAGAGACCCGAGGCTGACGTGAATGGTGTATTCGCTGGTCACACTGCCCTACAAGCTGCGAGTCAAAATGGTCATTTAGAAGTTATTAAGATTCTCCTCCGTTATAAAGCAGATGTAGAGATCGAGGTAAGCACTATACACCGCTAGCAAGAATACACCACCCTAACAGTACGTTGATTTTCAATCGTCTTAAAATTATCTGCAGTTTAAAATTAAAATTCATCAGCTATATATTCAGTTTTGACCGAGCTAGAAGCGTTCAACTACATTTCAACTAAAATTATACATACTTTGTGTTCAGGACAAAGATGGCGATAGAGCTGTGCATCACGCTGCTTTTGGCGACGAACCGGGTGTAATGGCATTATTGGCTGGTGCTGGAGCCGATTTGAATGCTAGGAATAAGAGACGTCAAACTGCCCTCCATATCGCGGTTAATAAAGGACACGCTGGTGTAGTGAGAACATTACTGGAATTAGGATGCCATCCAAGCTTGCAGGTAAGTTTACACTTTATGTATGCTTCCTTCGTATCTTATTTATGAATATTCACGGTGTCGTATTTGAAATTTAATTATTCACGTAAATATTTCTTTGGATATTTAAATCACATTGAACTAAACGTACAATTATCACTGAATGTTAAATTACGTTAATTCAGTATTCTAACTTGAGATCTTGATTGACCATAATTTTGGGGTTTTCATCTATAATAGCAACCTCTTGAATATTATTATTATTAGTAATTGAACTTACGTATCGCAGCTGTTACGTATATATTAGTATAAGCGTTTATTAGCTTTCAAGAGAATATTTCTTGCATTATAATATACTAGCGAATCTACTGTCTTCTGTATAATAATTTGAGAAGAATAAAGAGAATTAAAAGTATAACGTATTGATATTTTAATTTGATATATACTGGTTGATATATCATTAGTGCATTATACACAGAACGCCATTAAAAGTAGGGATGGGTTTCTCGAAGCGTCGAAACCGAAGAAAGTTTCCAGTTTCGAGAATTCGAAACGTTGCATTTTTCTTGTGATTCGGAATTGTCGAAATCCACGCAACAAACAGTATACAATCATTGAATAAAAAATAGTTCGCAGTGTGCTACGAGAATTTGTATATTTTTATATTTTTGTTTAAATGTGGTCGATAAAGATTTATGCAAAAATTTTCATAACTTCAGTTCTCGAAACAAGATATTCTATTTGCAAAACAGAATCAGCACTTCAATTTTCGAGAGTTTCGAAGCTTCACAAAGTTCCGGATTCGAGTTTCGAGAATTTGAAAATTAGGTTCGACCACACCCCTAATTAAAAGATCTTGTAGCGAGATTGTGGCTGCTGAGTTGGTTTTCATGCAATTTTCGTAATTTCATTATTTTAAAACATATTTCTTTGGACTGCATTTCATGACAGTAATTGTTATTACTTTCGTTGGTCGTTCTAAATTCAATATACAGGGTGTTTATAGAAATGTGGGACATTTGTTTCATTATTTTGGCGAGTAGTACCGATCCTGAAAAAATGTCCCACATTTTAACAAATGCCCCATATAGTTTTTTTTTCATAACTTGTGTTATAGACAGGAGAGTATTTAACAAAAAGGAGGCAGGATATTGTCAGATACTTAAAGTTGGTGTTAGCAATGTTTCATTAAGTCCATCGCAAAATAAATTTTCACCATAAATCCCAGTTTATGAGCTAGGAGAAAACCAGAGGACATGATTGTAGGATACAAAAGTAAAAAGTCTTCGAACTACAGTGCAGAATAGAATTGAAGAGGGAAGTTTACTTTACTCTCGACGGGTCAGAATATGATTGTTCATTAATAATTAATCGATTATAGGATCATTTTTCTTTTGCCTCTCTTTTACTTCTGATATTTAGCTGTTTTCCGAATCCCTTATCCTGATAAAAATCCAAGGGAAATACTCCCAATCTAATCAGCTTTGTATACATCTCAATCTCATTATGTTGTTTCAATTTTCTTCATTTGCTTCTATCCATGCAGTTCAGAATTGTCCTTAGCAAATTTCAAAGAAATTGAAAGCTCAACTTTTAATCATTAGGATTTTCAATTCGTATATATTTTCACATTTATTCTTATTCAGAAAATCATATTATCATTACAGCTATTAATTATTTCCATTCACTGTTATTCTTATCAGTCTTACATTACTCTACAGACTTTCAAGTCACTAAGTTCTCCATTTACTAGAAGAAAGTAATTCCAATTCCATTTCCATCTACCATAAACCCACTAACGCTCCCGAGCTTGTACATTTGTTAAACCTCGAAACATGTTCACTATCCTTCCTATTCTTGCTGACTCCTCATAGCGACCGCAATACTTCCTTTTGTAAATTGGCCATTTCATTATTCCAGTACGAAAGCACTTTTTCAAGCGGAGCGAGGATCTATGGTGGTCCCTAAACTTCGTACCGCCATCGAACTCGCTAATCCGTTTCGCGCGGTGAATTTATCGTCCGAGGAGCCGCTCGTACTTAAAATCCCCCTTCGTTATCTAATTCTTTTTTTACCCCTGCACGGGTCCCCGCATGTCAATCCGCCGTGAATTTCCCCTCTCGGCTTAATTACCCGGCCGGGAACTTTATTTTCCTTTCGCCTTCGGACTCGGGACGAGCGGAGGGGGCCGTCGTCGCGCACAGGCCAGGGCCACATTCACGAATGTGAATTAGTCTTAATTCACCTTTGTTACATGGGTATCTCCTCATTTGCAGGAGACTTAATTAATTCAGTTATCTGGCTGGAGGAAGCCTCGAATTCCACCTGCGTTACGAGTGTCGCGGGATTGTGTTTGAGAATACGTGTTGCGCATAATCAAGCCGCGCTCTCTGTATATCCGGTGTCCGGGCAATGGGGTATAATGCCGGGGGATCCCTATTTTCCTTCGAAACAATTCGAACCCGAGGACAACCGGGAGCGTTTTCTGCGATAAACAACACTTACGTGCCTGGCATACGCTCGGGGCTGGTTCTGGCTCTTTCGTTCCTCGCGTTTTTTTTTCCTCTCGAGATAGTACTGTGCTCTCTGTCCTCGATGCCTTAAGCCACTATCATAACAGAACGTTTCGCGCATTCGGGAAAAGAAAGGGAAAGGGGGTAGCTTACGCTTGGCTCGGAATTACCCTGTACAAGACAATGGCGATGCAGGTTGAGTTACGAGAAACAGAAAACCCTTGAATACTACCTGTACCTACATTAAATTTGAAGCCAGGAAGGAAAGAGAGGGAAGACGATTTAGATGATTTGAAGGACGAGTGTGGCGAATATAATTGAAGGGTCGTTGTAGAAAACACCAAGTGCAAATATTAAGAAAAAAAATATTGGAAAATGTTCTACGTACCAATGGTAATACTTTAGTGAAGAATTTGATTTTTTGCACTTATAGTGTTTTCGACAAGGACTCTTTTTAAATCATTCTCCTACAATGTTTTAGGGAAATTAAGTGTTTTTTTAATTTCTTAACTTTCGGAAGTTTCAAGTAGGTTTTTTTGTAAATTTCTAGGCTCTCCGAATTTTAGAGTTCGGCGAGGGAATTAATTAAATGGTGAGGGAAGGGGGTGTTGGGAATTCTTTAAGGTGCAAACGCATAGACGATTATAATAAATTATCGTAAAGCCTTCTTTTCGTGTAACGCTCTTTCACAGGTAGGGAAAGTAATTAAGAAAGTTAGGTAATGCCTCCTCTCATTTTCATAATCACCGCGCAAAATGGTATAAATTAACAGTAAACGTAAATCAACGATGTTTTTAAGTGGCGCTCGCCGGTCAGCTAGCTAACGCACCGCCGCAATATAACAACTTTATATTTTCGCGTTCTCGGAGGCTCGACTGCTTTCTTTTTCCAGTCGAAAAACTTGCTCGTACATCTTTTCGGAATTACAGAAATAACATTTACAACAAGTTTGGAAGCAGGGATTTTTTAAAGAATCTTGTCTAATTCCTTTCAAAGTAAAGAGTATAAACAAAGTAGCAACTAATAGATACACTGAGCTTAGAATTGTCTTATCAAAGTATATACTTCTCCCCTACTAGTCGGGGAGTGCATTCCAAAAATATTTCTTCCTTTTTGAAATTTGTCTCGACCACTGACGAAATAGTTCCAGATTGTAATTTTTAAGGGAAATTAAGAAATTCTTCGTTTCTGATTGTCCATTTTGTCGACGAATGAATGTTCAACGTTTGAATATCAAAGCAAAACTGAGGCATTGAGACCTAAAACCGGACTAACCCACATTTAAAAAAAATTAATTTTTCCCATTTTATATGATTTGTACAGCCTATTTGAATGTATTATTGCTACTAATTCAATTTCGCTAAAAATGTGCGTCAGTCATAGGTATCTATAGATACATATGACACTCGTTGGTAGTTTTCATTTCGTAACACTTTGCCCAATCTAATTTTTCTTTTATACCTCAGTAGGCATTGCTATTTGTTTAATGCAATATCTACGTATTATTATTAAAGTCCCAAACAGCCACTCGATGTCGATTTTAGCAGAGCACTTCTCCTAAACTGTTGGCAGCCATAGGTACCTACCATTCGTGTATCAGTTTTCGTACTGAGTTAAATGACTGTCACTTGATGTTTATTGCCAGTAATATTTTATTTACCAGGGGCTTTAAACTACTGGAGTTGTAACGTATACGTGTACTCGCAGTGAGCCATTAAAATGTGCCCATTCACCTGTATACGAGATATTCGGAGCAGTGCGTTTGCTTTTTACTACAGCCGACCCTTAGCGACCCGATTGATTGTGGAAAAATTTTTCCGCCGTAAGTTTTACTGTTATCGTAGGTTCCTTTCTCGTAGCAGCGCGGAAAGAGCAACGATATCTCCACGATCACGTACGTAACAGACAAGGAAACCGGCTCTAGCGTGGCACGTGCGCGAAATTCCGAAAAGTCGTCGTCGACGTTAGGGAAGTGTGGAGAGGGGCGAAGGGAACCTTTTCGCTGAAGGATCAGTCTAATCGAAATACCAGGCGTCGTTCAAGTTCCGTGTGCACGCGTGTTTGTCCTGCTTTGTCCTAGACACTTTGTTTCCTTTTTGCTTCTCGGAAGAATGTTGGTTACGAGTCGAGGGCCCACTTGCGGAGGGTTGTAATTAAGATACCACAACGTAGAAACTATATTGTGGTCAGAGCTGGGGGCAGTGCTTGTGAATGTCATTGATAACTGAAATTGTCCTCTTCAGGAAACGATGAATGAAAATATCAGAATTATTTCAAAGAAGGTTCAAGGGCTTCATTTTGGAAGCCTTAAAAAGGGTTTTGGATACAATACAGATAAAACATCTATTTAGAGTGGCGCAAGCTGTGCAGCTGCCCAGAGTGACAAAGGGGGCGGCAAAATTGGTAGAAAGAGAAGATTAAAATCAATAAAGAAGTAAAACTTTTTGAAAAAGCGATAAGAATTTAGTATCAAACTTATAAATTGTTCTTAAATCACTCAAACAATTACTAATTTTTTTTACAAAAACGAAAGGTTTCTGTTATTCAACAAATACCTACAAAAAATATCACTCACTGCCAAAAATCACATTTTAAAATAATTATTTATAATTAAATATAAAGAGGTGGCAGAAATCATTTTTACCCAAAGCGGCGGAAGAAATAGGTCAGGCCCTGAAGATAAAGATAACTCATGGTATTAGAAGAAATCAGAAATATGAGCGAAAGGGAATAGAAAAACGAAGGGGTTTATGAATTTTCATTAATCACTGTTAGAAAGTACTTCACATTTTGTACATGTCTGAAGATGGTCCAGCGTTTCTAGGACGGTCTGTCTTATTGCCATTTGGTAATGACAGCGAAACAAATGATCGTGCGAATGAAGCAGAAACTACGTAAAGTATGTAGAAACGCGTGAATTCTATCCAATGAGAATTAATCGTTTCGGAAAAACCGCGTCCTCCCGTGACGCCGGACAGCTCAATCTCTCGGACATGTTGTTCCAACCGAGACCACTTTATTTTACGAGCCCGAGCATGACTCCGGCCGTACACCATAATCGAGGCCGATTGTGTTCGCTACGTTGACCAGTATGGTTAAATAAATCCCGGGAATAAACCGTGGCAATCTGCATCGCCGCGTGTTTACGGACACGGCGTCGCGGTTATGGCAATTATGCTTTAATGCAAGCTGGGTTAGGTATCGCACGAGGTGCTAATTGTAAGTCCCTAGACACATAGATCTTTCTGACGACTTGCACAGTTTCTTGGCAGCTGGTCTCGTATACAAAATAATGGCACCATCATTAGGATAATTCTACAATTAGATATAGTTTCCGTCAGGGGCATAGCGAGGATTTCATTTAAGGGGTAACACCACTCTAGGATCGATGTTTTTTTTTTGCTTAAACCATACTTTAGAAAGGAAGGAGGAGACGAACATCGACCTAGATGGCCAAATGTATGGTGCAGGCATCGCAGATTAAAGATAAACAAAAATTTAAAGGATTAAAATGTTCATAAAACTTTAAACGCGTTTTTCTCGAAACCACTTTTTTCAAACTGGGAGGACGAATTTCTCGGAAACTATCGCATGAATCGATTTGAAATTTTTACAGTAGCTTTACAACAATATTCTCTTTGGAAGTACGTAGCCGTTTTTTGATTGAATGTAAACTTTCTTTTTTATAACCAATTTAATGCTCATTTTTAGGGCCAAAAATCGATTTATTTCTTAACAACTGCACCACTTCCACAAAAATTGATTAAAAAAGAAACCCCTACGTACTTCCAAAGCCAATTGTATATAGATTATAAATTTTTTTTATTTTTTGTTCCACGACTCATACATGCCGAGAAATCCGTCCTCCCGTGGCGGTGTTTTCACAAAAGCTGTTTTCGACGACGGGCTCTGTCGTCGCCATTTTGTATGAAAATGACACTAAAAAAATTATTTTTCGTACTTCAATATGTGTTAAATAAACCCTCTGAAAAGAAATTCTGTTCCGTTTGTCACACTCCCAAAATAAATTGTCAATTTAGGTATTTTTTTCTGCCTCTAGAGTGGTGTTACCCCTTAAGGAAGGGTAATAAACAGTGGAACTGAAGTTTGAATTTATGTACGTAGTTACGAATTAATATAATCGGGGTTGAGTAAGGTGGAATTACTTCACAATTTATTTAATTTTGGATGAACGATTAATTCGATATTTTTTCCCTGTGCCAGGGGAGGGGAGGATCCACCCCTCCCGTAGGAACAAAGCAGATCAGGTACACGAAACTTCCTAAATCTCAACGATACACCCGCCATTATGGTTCCTCGGCCACATTTCTAATTTCCCATCGTGCAACTTATTGGTAAAAAAAAAAAGAACGCGATCAATCGGGGTATGAGACGCGAATAGGTTCCTCCGCCTGTCGTCTTTGTATTCGGTCAACCGTGTCCCCGACAAGGGGAGGGTTGGTAAGGAGAAAGTAAGAACGAGAACACCCGGTAGCCCTTTGCTCTCTCGTGCGAATAATGCATTCAGTCGAGCCAGGAGACTTTGCGCCGCTACGACGTCTTCTATCCGAGAAAATGGTTCGCAATTTCGACATGGGGCGAGGTGGAGATGACGGGGGAGGGAGAGAGGGCGATGGTGGTGGTAGGGGTTGGAAGAGCGGTGTGCCTATAGCCCGTATGGCCCCTATTACAAATCCAATACCCACCTAGCTCGATGGTATACGGCATCTTTTTTCTCTCTTCCCTCCCGCCACCCCCTGCCGCCCCCGCCATTTTCATCCCTCTCGTGCCCTCTTCGCCTCAATCTATCTCACGGTCGCCCGTACCTGCTAGAGGCCGCGTCCTGGCGCGATGCTGCTATAAAACATATTCGCTGACAGCGACAATATTCCCCTCGGTGCAAAGTCGACAGAAGTAACGCTCTTGGCTCGCACGCCCTGGAAGAAAATGTCCGCTCTGGAAGTGCTCCTGTGTCTGATCGCTTGAAAGGGTTATGCCAAAGATAGATAATTCAATCGGCCGGGGGAATCCAGCCACGAGCCACGAGTGAGGCGTTACGCCCTTCTTCTGTGTAGGAAAGCAAAACGCTCGAACGGCACCCTCGTAAATCTGGGTTATTGGCACTCTTACTGATGAGTGATTTATATTAACACTCTGGCAGTATGGACGCGAGATGTCGTCTGTGTGCTTCCGGTAATTATCTGGATTTAGTTTTGAGACGTTTCAGGAGATTGTGTCTGTTTCTGGTATTGTAGAGCTGGGACGTTATTTTTGGGTATTGACATGGCTATTTGGGAATTAGGTGCATATGGAAGGGGGTGTGGGTGGTTCTTCTGTAGCTTTAAACAGGTGACTGATTGTGTTTGGATTTTAGGATAGGGTGGGTGTATTTGGTGGAAGGAATGCGAGTTAGGAATTGTCTCTGCTTGATTGCGGAATTTATTGACAGCAGTAAGATCTATATAGGTACGGTTTGATAACGACGGATGCAGGGAGCGTCGTGTTTCGTTAGACAAAACTACATCCCATCTAGCTGGACGAAGAATGATGGGCCGATTTAAGAGTCGTCGGTGCTTCAAAATTCGTGCACGCTGGCAGAGGCGATATTCCCCTCGGATAAGACTTGACAATGGAAGCATCTGTGGGTAAACGCGGGTAGAAAATTGGTTCCTGGGTCGCTACGTAAAATGTTGGGCTCTTAAAAGTCGCTTTACGACGTCGCCAAGGCAAATAAAGCATTGTCGTGGATATAATTTAGCTTAAATACGAATTTGTATTCTCTTTATATCAGCATCTTTCCCGCGTTATCTTGCAGTAGCTTTGTGTATGAAAGAACGGAGGATATGAAACGCAGGGCGCTGGAATTCATCTTGGTCTTGATCTTTTCCAGAATAGCGTTAAATTTTTAGAATGATATATTAAAATAGTAAAGGACAGTAGAGGTAAAGTTTTCATTTTGTAATCTTTGGCATTCAGTATTAATTTGCGTTATTAAAATCTACCGTTCACCGCCGTAAGGGTCGTGTAAGTCCTAATGTAAACTAAGTAATGCGTGAGCAGTCTGCAATGTGAAGTTTGTGACACTGTGCCTGTGGTGTGTTCGGCCACGCTGAGTGTAGGAATAGTTTACAGAAACACAATAAAAACAGTATATGAAGTTAACGTTGGATTAATATGGTAATACGGTAGTAATAATGTAGAAACAGTGTGGGAATATCGTGGAAGTGAAATTCAAAGAATCTATCGTAGATACCGTCAGAATCTATTCACTCATTGCATGCGATACGAAAATGGCAACGAGATTTTGATGCCCCGAAGCTGTGGGACAAAAATTTATATTGAATGTTAGGTTTATTCTATACCTTATCTGTTTCCAACTTTTAGGAAATAGTTTTATTTACATTGCTCGCGAGCCCGTTCCATAAAAACTAATGAAGCGGAGAAAAAATGAATAGAAACATTAAAAGAGGATCAAGGAAACGTCGTGTTCCTTTAAATTTTACGCGGATGCTCGCCCTAAAAATGTGTTTGTCTGCAGCATGCATTTCTTAAATTAACGCGTGTTATGCATACGAAATTTCCCGTGGTGCCTGTGCTTCAGAGAATCTTTGTTCCGCTGCTATTAAGTATAATGTTCATCCAGAAAATCACTACTCAGATTCAGGTGCACTAGGCATTCCTTTTACTGCAATGGGGTGTACGTGTGTGTAGATACCAGACTATCCATGTATATATGCACCATAGCCTCGGTATACATTGCTTCGTACATTCGTTCGGAATAGAAAATAGCTAGAAGAAGCAACGCTGGTCTATGGCCAATCCCTCATGGACTTGGACAGAACGTTTTATATAAATACTTGAATAGATTCCTGGTATAAACGGATTTAACACTTTACTTGCGAGGAAACATCCGCATTACACTCCGAAGGTGTATTCTTTTTCATTCTTTATGTACCTCCGCGAGTAAAATCTTCGAACCCAGTTGTAACATTCAGATCTTTTATGAAACACCTTCTTGGAGGCTCGCCATTTAAATAAACGGACCTTCCAACAGCGGGCTAGTGGCGTTTTGCTGCAATTCTTGCTTTATCGAGGATAAAGGAGACTTTTGAGGGAAAAATAAAATAAGGAACGTTACGCCACTGTTGCTTTTCGTTTCATTTGTCGCAATTATTCCCACCACACTTCATGATTCAAATATGCCTCTCTAACTGCGTGGGAAAGACGACTTACATTATTTTAAAAACTGAAATGAAACGTCATTTAAGAATTCTACAGAAGCTTTCTAAAAGCTTTCTAAAAGTTTTATAATGAACTTATTGTTCTTCCAACCCGATCAATTGCACCATCAGTACTACAAATCTTTACAACAATACTACACGAACCTTTTCGCTGGCCCACTAACGTCATTTAACTGTAATTAACATACCACGCTTAAATCCAAAGTAAACGAGTGAATTAAATTCCTTCGACCACTATAAAAATGTATTACAACATTACATTCGAAGAAGACAAAACTCGCTCCTATAATATCGAAAGAGATTTTCCTTATTACCTTCAATGACCCCTATGAAGACATCGTTCGCGACATCCTATCGAGCATCCAATTTCGTGCACGCAAAGATGAAAAATTCGCCCGGCCAGCGTTGCCCGTAGCGTCCACGGTCTATCGCGAAATTGACGACGCAGCAAATTTATTCGCGGATAATTTCCCCGCGCCAGATACGTGCGGGGAAGGGCTGGCTCGTAAAACAAAATTCAAACGCGGCGCGGGTGTAATCTTGTTATCGGGGCGAATTTAAAATTGGCTCCGGGCCGGAAACCTTTATTCCACGTAAACGACTTTAATACACATACACGACGTTAGTTATTCCATGTTAGCTGGAATTTTTGTTAGCTTGGAATTTAAGTCGGGGGCTCGCGTGTGGTGGTGGTTTGGTCGATATAAAGGACCGCGGGCATGCAGCAAGGGTCGCGGGGGCGTGTGTGTGCATCCGGTGTGCGTCGGCGGGGCTCGAAATGTCGGGCAAAAGAGGATCGTAAAACGACGAAGGGTATTACGCTGTTAGTAGCGAAGTAGACGAGGTACACGTTGATTATTTTTACAGTTACGGTCTGTGCACCACGGTCTAGACCAGTGGTTAGCGCGGGCAGTCATCTTTTGTAGCATGCCCCGGGAACACTCGAAAGCGCTTTCCCAAGTGTTCGCCATTTGAATATAATAGAACATAACCGTTGCTGCGCTTTTATTCCAGTTGGCCAGACGCCGGGTCGATAATATTAACGCGGCGATGTACGCCTGCCTATTTTTCACGCGGATCGAGTACCTAGTCTGAATAAAATACTGCCGCGAGGGACGTTTGCCCAATCGTTCGCAGTGAATTTTAAGAGAGTGTTGCTAGGATCAGATGGTACTTAAATACAGGGCGACGTTTTATGAGCAGCCGTCCAGAACAGTTTTTCAGGGCGGTTGGAGTCTTCGAGGCAGTGGTTTAAAGTCAGTCGCGTGTCCTTTAGTTCCGACGATAAAACCAGGTCGAAAGTGCTTATCGAAAGCTGTAATAACGACGCGAGATGGCTCGTACGAGCCGACAACCGACGTTAAACTTACACTGGGCATTAGGAGCCCTTCAGCAGTAGTGGCGGGAACAAGAAACAGCAACAAACTCTTAGCCGACGGTGCCTGCTGTATTCAAGTACTTAGGGGGAGGGTTCCTTTGTAGAATGGCGGCGGTGTAAGTGATGGGGCTGGTGCACTCAACCCCCCAAAACTTGAGTGTGTTTATGCTTGCCCGAGTTCCCAACGCGCGGAACCTCTCGAAACGGCGATTCTGCAGCTACCTTCTGAAAATGAATTTCTTTCATAGATTCAAGGTGCTTCCGCACATGCGGAGGAACAGCGAACGGAACGATAATTTCTATCGCGCACAGCTATGCTTTCACAAGTGCGAAGCGTGACGTAGAACACGCTTCAGACTTCCTTGAATTAGGCTGATGCAAAGTGGGTTTTAAAATTGCACTATTGAAGGTATCGTGGAACATTTGATAAAATAACGTGTAGCAGAGTGTTTGAATTTTTTTGGCATTGAGTATTTGAAGTACCTGAACTTATTTAGTAGATGATACTGCCACGTAGAGTGAGGAAGTTTCTTCTTTTGGTCCCCTGTTTCTCGTATAGATTGGTCAAACTGCACAATGACTTTAACGACTTTAATGATTTTAACGGTGATACTTAACGTGTGGAATCACAGCTACAATTGGAGCGAAATTAACGCAAACGTAATTAGGATATATGTAGCTCCTGGATAAACTATAATTATTGGAGGATGTTGATTTTTCTAGTTCCGTAGAGAGTTTGACATAGGGTAGATGTCCCAATTACTGTCACCTTAAAATTATAAGTGAACTTAATTTAATCATTTTACGTGTTGTTTAACCTAACAATCCTCTCAGTTTGAAACATAATATTATTTAACATCTCTTTCATTAAAAAAAATAGTTTTATGAATTATATATGAAGAATTGATTAATAATTAATTAAATTTCGCGAGCGATTATAGTGTACCTATAACTGTCACTTCAAAATTCGTCTTGTCCGAATGACTGCCACCCAATAACTGTCGGTCCTAATAACCGTGACCAAATATCTGACGGTCCCTATTATAATAACATATTTTTGTACATTTTTTTATACGTTTTTATTACATAAAATAAATAAAGTGGCAGTAATTGGGACACTGGCAGTAATTGGGACATCTACCCTAATTAGAATTTCGTATCCTCCTGATTTGTATGGTTAGTGATATTTGATGCTAACATCCAACAGTTTAGGATCATAAAAGTAGGGCACTCATAAGATCTCGTCGTGATTGCTCATTTTCTTTTGTTCTCGCCGTGCTCCTTGTTTGTGCAGGCTTTTATACCCGCTTCTATATCGTACCGCATTAATGTGGCTTGATGTGAACCGAACGAAGTCTAGAAAGTTGGCTCGTAAATTTCAGTTGATACTCATGTTGGAAGCCGCATAGCCCCCGTGTTATCGATGGTACCAGAATACGGGGTTACAACTTCCGTAATGAAATTTCCTTTAATACGAGCAGAAATTGAGGAGGGTAGTCTTGATTGGAAACTTTTCGATGGCGAAGCTACGTGTAGTATCTTGCACGCACTTTAGTGGGTAGCATACCTCTGAATATCGGGTGACAATATTTATTCGATATTGCCCTGAAGATTCGAGACTTGAGCGAGACTAGATTTGAAGGGTGAGGGGAAAACAGATAACGTCACAAAACAGCATTAACGAGAAAATTAAGTTTTAATATATTTTACCAGTAAAGAAACAAGGTTCGATGAATTTATCTGCATTCTTCCTAGCATGAAACTTATACCCTAATTAGGTATCGTGACAAAATGAGCAATAAAATAATTATCGTTTTACATTCTTTTAATATTTTTTTCAGTTTGAACAGGGCAGCATACTGAAAAACAATAAGAAATTTCCATTTGTATTATCAAAGTAAAAAGAGCCACTCATTTTATTAATTGTCAGATATTTTATTTCTCACTTACTTGTTGTGCACGATTCAGGGTCTCATAAGATAGCTGAGCCTTAGGAGCACAAAATTTTTTAACAGCATGATTAATTTAATAAATTGATTCTCTGTTATAATTTGTAGACAGTAACGGTGCAGTCACTTCGATTTCTCAACCTTTGGTGCATTCTAAAATCTCACGCTCTTTGGATCTTCCAAACTGTTTACTAGAACTTTTACAGTCTGAGGAAATACTTTACGCACGGGAGTTTGAATAAAACCATGTCCATTCGGAAAATGTTCTTGCATCGGGGTTCAGTAAAGTTTTATCCTCGCGTAAAACTATCAGACTGCTCCACGACTCTTGAATGTTCTGACCAAATGACGGAGTCATTACGCTTCCAGTAAATAGGGTACTATACTTTTAATACTACGGCGTCGTGCTCCGTGATTATGATTATCTAGAAAACTCTGAGACTTTCCATTAAAAACTTTACATTACTGTGGAGATTCTCAATTCAGGCAACGCTTAAATTCATTTTTAAACATTTTAATTTTCGTTTTGGGTGCGAACACACACGAGTTATGCGAGAATTTTAACTTTTTATTTTTGTCAAAAAGGGGTAGTTTTGTTCTCTTAATCCCACAAGTCCTGTAAGTCCTATTTCTAGTATAGCAACGTGTTAGAGTTTATTGTTAGTTTATTGACATTATCAACGTTGTCGATAAAAGTGCCATTAATTACGCTATTGAAACAAACGAACTCTAATGAAACGGATAGACGCTGTTGAAGAAGACAGACGCTGGTGACAGGGGTAGAATGGGGCAACCTAGCGCCTGCCGGTAGGCACCCAGCCGAACCTGTTTTCAGAGCAGGTCGGAAGCTCCAGCGGGCTGCCTGTTTCTAGGCGCTGGGCTATCGATGTTCGGCAGGTAGCCTGCTGCAAACCGATCTGTTCACAAACTCCATTTTTGCCCTTCACGTAAATCCAAATGGAAAAAGTTTTTCTTAATTTTGCCCCATTTAATCTGTGGATCGATTGCTCATAAAATCTGGTGCTATGCTTTCGACCAAAAATAATTTACGGAAATATGTCAGTCGAAAATATTATGATTACATTATTTTCCTTACTATTTATTTTAACTGTTTTTGAAACTGTTCTGCCTTTTCTAAATTCAAAGTTATTTGATATTTAATGTAAAATGTATGTGATCTTTCGGTATAATTGTTACAGATTTTGATAATTATGTCGTCGGTGTGTATTCTCATATTCTGTAATCGTTTTCATACAGATTATATTCAAACATATAATACGAAGGTTGCAAGCTATGCGAGGCAGGGTGCTTTGAAAGGCAAATGTTTGCTTTACAGTGTGCGTATAAGATCGTAGAGGGGATCATCAGTAGGAAAACTTTTAAACGTTCACTTTCGCGATAAACTACTTTCGAAGTAATAAAACGACTTTGTCCTGTACAGAATCGTTCTAATGTATCGCGGAATTTCCCGTGTAATGGTTCACTAAACTCGCCCTATTTATGGGATCAGTGAAAGCGTCGCGGGCGGAGTGTAATTACAATTACGAGAACCACAACTTTGTAACACTCTTTGAGAGTATTCTGTAACCCCCTCTCTTCGCAATCAAAAGTATTCTAGATAACTTATAAATGAAAATTGAAATTGAAATTAAAATCTTTTTTTAAAAAAAGGGGTTGTAATTAAAAAAAATACTTCTATCTTCTCGGGGAGAGGTGGGATTCGGGGGACACGTATCGAAAGGGCATTGTATTTTTGTTCTTTTTACTTTCCTACTTCTTTTAACAAAGCTCCATTTTTACGTTTCTTCCGACTTCCTGTCGTTTGCAAAATCAGTGTTTAGTGAATTTTATCCTCGTGGCAGTTGCCCCATAATGCGCCATACCTATTAACCGCTTTTTCCCCGTGTTCTGTTAGTCCCCTGATAGTAGCATCGTATCGGCCCCCGTGTGGCGTCAGTGTTAACGATTCGATCAAAGTTTGGCGTAATGGAAAAATCCGGTAAACGCGCTCCGCGTGAGAGGCGAGAAGTTGCCTTGCTGGCTGAACGCCATGTAAGACACGACGGTGTTCCTCGTCTTTCAGAAAATTTAAAATTCCCGGTAATCCACCGGGAAATTTCTCATCGTTCCCGAAGGAATACGCAGCCGCTTTCGCCGGGTCCGTCTTGTCAGCGAAACGAGAGGCGGGAAACATATTAAAATGCATTGGCTGTCACGCCAGAGGACAAATTATTATATTGTGCTCGTGCAGTCGATGAGGGACCCATGATGCATCGGGTTGCCTATCTTCCTTTGGACTCTAGCCCCTTTATAATCGCTTGTGCGATAATCTCGTTCAATAAATCTGGACTTAACCCTGTCGCAGTGGAATAAAATCACGGGAGACGGTTAGACAGAGCTATTAAATCAATTCCATTCTTAACAAGAACTTGAGTAAAGTATATTTCACGGTTTCATCAGAACAACCTATCACTACTTACGGGTAGTATTATAATTTATCGCAAGTTTGAAGTTACTCATTCTCTCCAAATGTTCGCAAAAATGGAACTACCTATAATAGGAACTTTCCCCGCATTCAGCTTTTCCTTCGTTTTTGGTGGCCTTTTCAAAAAGTTCTAGCATTAATGGCAAATAAGTGTCGAGGTATAAATCAAATCTTAATTACACTAATTCGCTTGGCGAGGGTGCTTCGGGGGTAATGGGGTCCCGCTATCGAGACAAACCACTCTGTCGACAGTTTCTATTTTTTTGGGGTGGCGTCACGAGTAGCTGCGGGGCTGCGATATTCGGTTTGCGAAAGCGTGAGGGAAAAAGCTGAGAAAATATCCTCTGGTCGGGAAGGCGATCCCTTCCCGTTTCGCGTTCAAACCGGGAGCATTTCACCTCCCGCGATCACTTTTCGCTCCGCCATGCTTTTATCTCTCATTCCCCATGGAAAGCGCCAGGGGCGGCGTCACCATGGGGCTGATACGAGGGAACTTTTAAAATTACCCGGTCTTCCCGGCTGGGAGATAATATGGTCTATTAAGGATAGACGACGGCGGATCGTCGATGGTAGCAAACGAGTGGCGCGAGCTCTGCGGGCGGGGTGGCGAGATCGGGGGGCGGGGGTTAATTTAATCCCTGAATTCCGCTATGATAAACGGGGGGCGCAAAGAAATGAATCTCCTGTTAGCTTGGCTAAATTTGTCTTGTCGACGCGCTCGGTGTCTCGCGACTGTGGTTGCAAATTTAAGGGGCTACATACACCTAGGGTGAACTTTGGCAATTTCTTTTTCATTGAAACTAGTTTTTAATTTAAAAATCTTTATGTGCATCTTAAAATACCTACATTAATGTAACAATTGTGTAAATTTAATTGGAAGACTAAGAAGATTGAACATGTAATAGCGTTTTTCTCAAAATGGTATTTTAAAAAACGGTAATTAATAGTTTTAATGAAAAAAATTGTCTAAATTCGCGCTGTTTTTTCTAGTTCGAGATGCATATAGACCCTTAATTGCGTAACAGAATTTACGAGAAGAAACAGATACGCTGACGCTCAAAAGTATTAGCCCATCTGTGTATAGATCAATACCTACTGACGAAAATTTTTAATATTTTTTCCACGTCTGTTTCAACTCCATTAAGCCTCATGAAGGTCGAGTTGTATTCCTTACGAATTTCTGTAAAATTCTTATTGCAGGGATTATTATGAAAAAAATCAAAACTGGCTGTTTGGCCCTCGCTAACAAGGGAAGTTCGATTCCCCAAACATTTCGATTTTTTTTAAACTGTGCAAGTTTGTACAAGACCTCAACAGAAGTGTCAGGCAAATTTTCGTTTGCACCTGTTTTCGATTCTTCAGGGGGATAACACCCCTTAAAGGTTAATGTGTCATTTCTTACTAAAACTATAATATATATAAAAACTTATTAGAATGAAGATTTAACGGAGTTTTATGTCCTATGCAATGAAATTATAAAAAAATCGTAATTTAAATAAAAAGCGTACCCCACTACTTTTAAACAATTCGATTACACTCTCAATAGTAAATGCTGTTGCCCCATTTTTTTTCTTTCTAGAATAATGCAGTTACGATAGTACGTACCTAATTTTTGTTTCATTCTAAATACACATCATTAGTTTGGCGTCGTGCAATACGATCACTTCGTTAAATTCGCGACTATATGGACGCACGGTGTAACAGATCATTGATTTCTGGACGTCTAACACATTTTCGCACACAGTGCCAGATGCCGGAGAACGTGATACAATGGGCCATTTAACTAGGGTTTGTCTGGAGGCAGGGAGGACCCATTAATATTTCATTCGCTAATGCGAGACGCTGGTCGAGCACTCTGTGTACACCCTCTGTCCTAATACTAATCGTGATCCAAACTGTCGAGTACAGAGTACTTAAAGCCAACGTCTATGGCATCAGTGAAATGCAAAGCTCGTCTTAGCTGCACAATCAGACATTAATCTGTAAAAAAGCGAGTACTCTGTGCTTTAATATTTGTATACATCTCCATGGTAAAATAAAATCAGATACCAAAATTTTCATAAAGTTAACAAGTATATTTTTGTGCTCAATATTGATGTTACCTATGAAAAAAGGCTTTAAAATTGTGTTCAATTTAAAAATATTGTTGTTTCCTTAAATATTGCTGTATAACAGTTTAATTTACTTTCAGAATTCCATCTAAAAATTTTGCATTTAATTCCATATTAACTGAAATTCGAAGAATCTATTCTTTTACGTTCCAGTGTTTCACTAATTATAGTTTCGTTACAGTAACAAGTTAGATGTCCTATTTGGTTCTATTTGGTTGGGCAAGACAGCACCCTCAAATATTAACAGGGATTCGAGCACGGACCACACGAATGTTGACCTAAATTTTCCTTAGCCGTCCATTAATCTTATATTCCACGTCAGGCAACACTTACTCGGCCAGGCCTCAACGTAGATTAATGTCTCCCTTACGGAGGTAAACCTGTGTACCTCCACTCCCTCGTGGCCTTTTAGACGATTCTTTCGCGAAAAGTCGTGCACGCGACGACGTATCTTCCGGAAGTTTGCCTCGGTTAAGATTTACCGGTTCCTCCGGGAGCTGTGTTCTTTCCCGCCATTTTCGCCCATTTGCTATTGCTAGGAAGCCATTGCCACTTTCGTCGTCTCCCATTACTCGAGAGACTCCTTGGCTTCACAGCTGTATTTTACAAACGAAACGAACATTTCAAAAATCTGTTACATACTCTACACGACTGCACTTATACCGCAGCAAGTATTTCCTAAGTGGTATCGCCAATTCAAAAGAAATGGCACATTGTTCCAAAATAGAGACAGTATACTTACATATTCTGCAGAAGGGTTGATAGTGAGAGTTAAGTTTCTTCGACCACAAAGCCTGCTTGAAGCAGAAGAAAGTGGATGCCCCAGCAATATGTTATCAAGGCTTCTTGATGTTTCTCCCTCGTGTCTCGCCTTATACCCCCCGATCAAAGTGTTAAAAATTCTTGTAGGCGCAGTTAGATGCAGGCAGAAGGGGCGAGATAAGTTTTCGTAACTTCCGTCGTACATCCAACGACAACGACACCGTGAAACTTCCTCTGGGATTTTCTGTGTGTTTCGTCCAGGCGAAACTGATGCGAGTTTCATTCGCAGGTCCACCGACTGCATTCGAGATTCTTCTAGCACTCTTGGCTCGAATATCTCCTTTAGGGGTACATTTGAGACTGAAACGTTGAGTGGAAGGCGAGAAAAGTGGGAGAGAAGTGGTCGTTGAGTTGCCGGAAAATAGAACGTCCCGCGTTCACCGCGCTACACCGTATTGTCTCGGTTCTAGAATCTTGCCAGCTATTTTGATTTTCGTCAGCGTTCTGCGGTGATTTTTCACCCACCGCTGAACCACCTCAATGAGAAGTCTCTCGGAAGTTTTTACAGCGCCGCGTAACATACCTAGAATCTTAAAGTGCCATTTCTTTTATTATAGGAATCACTGGATTTAAATCTCAATTTCTTTTTAAGGTTTTAAAGATCTTAATGTTCCATTCATATGTCACACATTTTCTGTGGTGTCCAAGGTATTTTTTATTTTAAAAACCATAAGAGATACAAAGGGGCACTTTTTATGATTATATTGGATTTTTCAAACATGTGTGGCTCGGAGCATGATATACTGTTTCTGCAATGGCAACTATCCGGTTTATGGAGCAGGTAAGGTATTCCTAAAGGGAAACGGTTCACATTAAAATATACAGCGCACTGTCAACCAGCGCCAGGAAATAATCTGCTCAGGAAAATTATTTTGCTCTCAAGCCCTCGTGCGTATTTCACCCTTTGGACGCGAGCAAGAGATCGCGAGTGGAGAACTTCCGCCGCTAGGCTCCAGCCCTCCTCACCACCCCCAACCAACCAAAGTCGGTTTATTTCCGTTTCAGTAAGTTGCCCGTGTATCATGAAATACATGACGGAAGGAAGGAAGTCTCCTTGCTTCGAGAATTATTCTCCGGTACGCGAAAAAAATTGCAACGTTTCAGTGGATTCTTACTTTCTTACTTTGCGGTGAGACGCGCGTAAAAATGGAGCAGAGGGTGAAAATGGAAAGAGATGTGCTCTCCGCGGGGAAAGCTTAGTCTTTATCTATATATACAAATCGACAGTGTAACATTTAAAGAATGTTCAATTGAAATTCCATAAAGAAATTTCAAATATTTTCGAAAACGAAATATTTTAGAAATATTACAGTTTATAGTTTAATGTCCATAGATTTCTATAAAAAAAAGTTTTTTTCTTAAAAAATTATAGAATCTTAGGTGGGCCTTATTACCTTATATAAATAACTAAACAGGGTGATATAATTAGTAACGATTTCCTAATAAGATGTTTCCACTGCTTTCACGCAAGGAAAGTACATACTTAAGTTTGCTATGATTTTTAAAGTTAGGGAAGAGCGAAAGTTCCCTTCGTTTCTGAATTGCTTATTTTTCTTCACACCATAACATGTCGATTTTTAATTTTAATTTTCGAAAAATATCCGAAACACAGCAAAGACTAGGCAAGAGAAACAGAAATTTCTAGATACGCAGGGGTTATCTTTGAATCACGGGGGCTTTTCAGTTTTTACGAGCAAAACCTTCCAACGTATTCGTCGCTAATGCCTCCTAGGATTTGCATGTAAGAAAGAAGCGGGATTGCGTAAGCCAGGATTTATCAACGTTTGGACGAAAAACATTAAATCCTTTTGCGATACGGTTATTTTCCTTGGTTTCACGTTTGCATTGCAGCGTGTAAGTAAGATTTATAAGTTTAGCATGATCATTTTAACGTATCTGCAGTAACACGAAGATGTATCGCAGAAATATCACAGCTTTATAGCGAATACTGGGTGGATTGATAAAATCCGGATGAATAAATATTTTGCTCAAACGCTCATTTTTTAATAACTGTTCGTGATATATCTGACCAAATGGAACAATGTTTACCGCTGCATGAAATAATTCGCGCTTTTATCGGCGCATTAAAATAAATTATTCAAGCGGAAGATGAATAGCATTTGTCTCGATTAAATATTTTATATAAAATGCGAATACTTTTTGTAGCATTGTTTGTGTCCTCTTTCATCATTTAAGTTACGTCCCGAAGGAATGAATTTTAATAATTTCGGATCGGTAGTCAGGCTGTCGCGTGGAAAAATTATAAATAGACAATTATTATCAGATTTTCTTTTTATATACACACATTATAGCATTGTTATCATTTAATATACTGTAGGTATATTTTGCTTTTCATTGTACAACATGGAACAACATTCCAGTGTTATAAACTTGAGTATTATATGGACGATCTGAATGTGGGACATTCGGTGAGAATATGGCATGTGAAGAAGCGTATATTACAGAGACCACAATTTAGTGCTGCTGTGTTTTTAAAGAAGGTGTTAATCAGTCCACTTTGTGTGACCTGGTATAAAGCATGTAACAGCTACTTGTTCTTTGCGGTTGAATGTCGAACATGGAATATCCTCAAAAAAGTATCCATCGATCAATTATTCCAGCGTCGGCCAGCGAAAAGTAGCGGACTGTCGTAGCGAGGGGAACCGAAAAGTTTTCTCTTCTCCTGGCAAACTGATACCTTCTATGCACCAAGTTCTTTTAGCGAGACGAGGATATCCAGTGATACGGTACAGTTTCGCGGAGCCCGATTGAGTAGCCGAGATAGGTGGGACAATTTTGTAAGAGGAAGGGTCCAACGGAATCGCGTGATTTTCCCACTCATTTCATTCTTGATCCGCGGAATGCAGCTCATTCCGAGGCGTGCTTGTTCGGGAACTGCCGTCGAACGCTAGCACCCGAAGGGATGAGAAAGGGAGAACGAGGGAACCACAAAACCGGGCCTCCTTCTGCCCCTGTGTCAATTCGGTCTGGTAAACTTCTACAAAGGTACTAACCTAAATTCTAATCGTAGTATGCGCTGCGTTTGAATTCCACAGTCAACTGAAGAGGATCGGGGGAAAATGGAGATTGGTCTGCCGATAATACGCGTCACTGTATAAGCAGGTACGAAGGACTTGTTCCTTCCGTGTGTATACGCGAACGCGCTAAGCGAGATTGCCTCTAACGAGTTAAGATTACAGAGTACGAATCAAGATCCAATCTGGATTAACTGTCACGTGGCGTGGAAAGTATTTGGGAAGCTCTGGAACGTATGAATACCCTACCTGCGGGTTCCAGTATTGTTGTGTAAATAGCTACCTTGAATGAGACACTCGCTTCAGTTTTATGACATTATTGCTATATGAATGAAATCTTAATTTTGGAGGGTTGGTGTATCGAGGGTTGTGGGAGGAGATATCTTTTCCTAACTGCTGTCGAACTGAATCTGTTGGCTATCTAGGCAGGAAGCTTTATTTACACTTTACAAAGTGTGTTTTCATTGATTGTTCGTTTTCTAAAAATTTACTCCAATTTGAAATTGGAATTTTTAGCATTTAAGGAGCTGGCATGTGTTATTGACTGGATATCGTGAAAAGAAACCGTTGAGAACTTTAAGAACTTTCGACTTTGGCGAAAATATCCTCACAATGAAATTCAGAAAATTATCCAACTTTGTGGGCAAGTAAAGAAGTTCATCTGTAATGGCGTCTTATTTTTTGTTGGCGCCATAGTTCTTTAGAGCGTTTTAGGGGGTGAAATCACCGTTTGGAAAAAATGCAGAATTTTCTTTTTCGTGTAATATCTCGGGAATGGTGAGAGATATCAAAAAGAAGTTTAATCAAAAGTTTAATGTTTGTTATATCTACAGAATTGCGTAAGAATAATTATCGAAAAATCTATACATTTCAAGGTACCCCAATCACCAACCCTTAATTCGATAATTATTTTCGTATGTTTTATGCTTTGTCAGACAGACCTCCAACAAGATAATGTCATTGCTAGCTCGATGTATCTATTAATATATCATGTAGAAATACATGAATATATATAAAAGTTAATTATAATTTCGTTAGCAACACATCGCAACATTTCCCAGAAATGCAATCCCCCTTGAATTCGCAATACCTCAGAATGCAATTGACTCGCAACGTTCTAATTCTTCGGGGTTCGTGCAACGTTAGGAACACGTGCATGTGCCATTTTCGTGCAAAATGAAGTTGTCGAAGGGCAGAAGATAACGCAGTCAAATAGGATGAGGGGAAACTATAGTTTCGTCGCGGTGCGGGGCGTCTTACGTTGAAGTCGCGGGGGCTTAAAGACTTTCCGACGTCTCTCGTTTCCCTCTTGAGGACGGAATAGTGTTCTCGTGTTCCAAGGAGTTTGTCTCAGCCCTCCACCCTTTTTTGAATTTTCGCGATATAAGTCTCCTCGTGGTTCGGCGGGAAAACTACTTTTCCCTCCCCTTTTACTTCCGCCTTGTGCGTCGCTCTATCGTCCCCCCGTAATCTTCCTCCTCGGCGAGCGTAGAAAAAGTGGATGCGTTTATCTCAGATGAATTTATGCTCTTTTTTGCGAAGACGCGACCGAAACTCTTCTATCTTCCGCTTCCCCTCTGTTTTCTTTTCAATCCTCTTGCTGTTCGAGTAATCGAAAAGCCCGTGCTCCGTTTCTTTGCGCAGGGCCATTCTTGTTTATTCGTTCTTCGTGAGGTGGATCGAGATTCTGAGATAAACGAAGCCTGGACCGCGCGATATCTCGTTTATCCGGGGATTCTGAAAACTGTAAATTTATTATCGACGTTAGGTCTGCTTTTACTTACTGTTCCAGAGAGATTGGACTCGTAACGTGTGGAATTAATTGCGAAGGGTTGCAAGCAAGTGTAGTGGTGAAAAGGTGACCGCTTATATTTTCTAAAATGTCTACGTATATATATTAAATAATACGTGTAACATGAAATTTGAATCAATTACGTGGGGACTATCATCAGGGCCGGCCTTATCTATAAAGAGGCTCGGGTGCAAGAAATATTTTGGGTCCTCAAACAATTTTCCATCTTTTCACAGAACGAAATCACGAGAAAAAGGAGAATAATAAGAATAATAGCGAAAGTAAAATAAACATAAAAGAAATAGGCGAATCAACATTATCATATTTAAATATATGACTTTTTTATTGCCATATCATTAATAATATTAGAGCATTATATTATTATATTAGAAATTATGTCCTAATTTGTTTTTTTTAATTTAAACCAAATAAAAAAAATTTCATTCTCATTTTTTTATTTTACATTTTCTTACTTCTTTATTTATACGGCTATTTTCTAACGAGATTATAATTTTTATTAATTTTAATGGCACGCAATGACAACGTAAGTTTAAAAGGGTATTTGTTATTGGTAATCTCCATAGATGTGTCTTTTGTGCTCGTCTATCGAATGCCAATATTTCAATGAAGCTCCTTCGAAAAATAAGAAGGATTTCGCGAAACGTTTCGCAATTGATGGAAATACAATTGTGACGAACAGAAATTTCGTGATCGTGGTTAGGTGCCTAGGATGGCTCAGTGCATCGTCAGCATCGCTCCGTTGTCCGTTCGATGCGACGAGGACGTTGACGACCAAAATGTAGTTGGCATTCCGTTCGGTCAGTCACGTTCCACGTCCAGCACAAGCAATTTTCGTTGATTTGAGATCATAGAAAGAGTTTGATTGCACCCTAAGTATCGTCGTTACGTCCCTCTGCAGTCACAGGCCGGGACATTTCTGTTTCCTAACGTGTTCCTAGGAATAATGGTAATGACTTCCAGCAGTCGAGGGGAATACCAATTTCGTATCTCGTTCTTCTTCTTCCTCTCTTCGGGATTCAGATGGAGCATTGGATGAACGAGTAAAATCTATTCCTCCTGAACATACTAGGTTTGCTCTGTTCCCTTCATTTTTATGAATTCCCTGACAAATTTAAATTTTCAACAGAATTTAATTTTTTTCAACATTTCTCACATTCCTTCAGGATCGGCGAATATACTATCCTTTGGTCCTTGAATTTTTAGTCGAATTTGTGATGTGTAAATTAAGCTTTCGTTGGAGTCACAGGGAACTTGAATTTTTTTAATCTATTTTACTTCAAAGTGTTAAAATTGATCCTGTAACGTCCATAGCGTCCAAAGACGCAGCTTGTAAAGAATAGAAAATTTGTAAATCGACGTATTGTCTGCTTTAGGAGATGGATTAGTTCATTTTGAAGTCGCATGCTATTGTTACCCATCAGAATCTCGTGTGCTGTGAAGTGGAAGCTCTATAGTCAAGAACATGATTCCTCCTGAAGTTGATAGATGTAGAATTCTGAAATGTTGGGCATAATTCTCGTCTATTATTCTCCTAAGCGGATACCAGCGTTCCGAGGAGATCAATCTCTATCTCCTGAAGCTTTCTAACCACTTACCAGGCTCTTACGGTGTATTTCCTGATGCTAATGGGACTTTCATGAGCATCGATTGCGACGTATCAGTAGAAGCTACTCCCTATTCTGTCTTTTCGCATGTAAAAGGTTTGTGGTGTTATTTGCCGGGCAGGATTCGACCAGCGGCACTCATCGACACTAATAAACAGTAGGAGTGAATCTTTCAGATCATTTCCTCATTTGTGGTGTTATTTCTACAAGCGTTATATAGTATTATTGGGAATACAAAGTGCAAGGAAAGCAATTTTATAAATGCATATGCTGGCCTGTAATTTTACTAGGATAGATGAAAATAATTTCATCAAGAAAATATGATCGTATAAAAATTGAAAAAAAAAAGAAATTAAAAATTTAAAAATTTTTCAATATTAGCGACGAGTTGACTCGTCCTTCGCCGATTAACAGGTTAAAAAACCCAACAATAATTGGCCCCTTCACAAACCCAGAAACCCCCGAAAGTACGCTACAGAAATCGCAGGTGTCGTTAGCATACGCAGACGTCGGTTTGCAATTACTAAGACGTTACCAACGATAAAGTGTTCCCCAAAGTTCAGCCGTCTTCGCGACACTCACAGCGCGTACTTTACGCAGCGACGGCAGAGAAACGGCGCCGTTCGAGGCGATCGCTCACCCCTGAAAAGCTGAAGCAACGAATCGACGATGGCATCTCGGCGCGTAGGCGTTCGCGGGGATTGCCATTCCTATTTCGTTTGTCCAGCTGACATTGATTTAATGGTGTGCGTCGCGACTTTAGAGGGTCGATGGAGTGGTTCCCTTTATCTTAATACGAGCCGCGGACGTCGTTGTGGGTCGTGCCTTTAGGATCCGTGCCGTAGGAACGTCCATTGTTGCGTTCGAACAAATAGCTTCCTGATGCCACGCGATCCATTCAGCCTTTAGCCCAGTTTGGTAGAATGGACCTAAGGCACCCTCGCCCTCCTCCCCCTTGTGCCGCGGTACGAATGGGAATTGCTTACCGCACTCGTAGGAGTGTAGCGATGTGAAATGTAGCCACGGTTAAAATCGAATAGTAATTGCCAGGGTAGCGGTCCCGTGAAATTGGGACCGACGTATTTGTTCGCCACCCCGCGTCGCCTGTCTGGCCGCGTACGCCTGCAATTTTCCCGTCTCTGTCGCCGCGCTTCTCACCCTCCGGTACACGCGGCCGTCCCGCCCCGGTTCGATTCTCACTTTTGAATCGAGTCGGACGCGACCGATGATCCAAGAAATTAGAGGCGACCATTGCTAACTCTTTGACGCGCGGCCTTCGAACGGGGACGCCGGTTTCGAACTTTGTCGGCGTGGTATTTCTGAAATTGCTGCCACACCGGAATCGTTTCGATGGCTTAACGATTCGATGGCACCGCCACTTCGGCCTGCTTCGCCGTTACAGCCTTGGGAGCTTCTGGTCAAAGGGTTCGTTGCAAGTGCTGGCCTCGCGCTGCAGAATTTCGATACGATAATTGGCTTTTGGATACGTTCGTGCTGGTTATATTTGATGTTAACGCGCGTTAACGTGAGTTAAAGCTCGCTTCGCGCAGCTAGCGTCTACTATGGTGTCGATAATTGAGGAGAGATTTTTCAAAAGGGCACAGTTCTACGTAGAAAAAATTTCTATAACTGCAAAAAACTGGTACCTACAGGTACTAAAAAAAACTTTTTTTTATTAGTACACGTACAATTTATTCTTCCTTCTGATAGCAAATTTTAATTTTTACCACACTGTTTTAGTAGTTATTTAAAAAAAAGTTTGGAAATAAGTCCTTTGGATGGAAACTATAAAAAATAATCCATTTTCAATAATCGACAGCTGTTTGACAGTTATAAAATCAAATTCAGCCTAAAGTGTGCTCGAGAAAGTCGTTGTTTCGGAGTGACGGATAGGTGTGAAAGAATATCCTGGGGAACGCAGGATGGAAAGGATCAAATGAGACTGGTCTCTAAGGCCCCAGTCACGTGAAGGTTTAATCCCGTGCAATAAACTGGCACGTCGCTTCGTGGACCATCGTATACTTGCGTCACTTTCCGTTACATCCCTCGTTCCATCAACCAAAGCCATTGCTACCCTTTTTCGTCTAGTTACCGACCTGCCTTTTTGCACTCCAAACGTCCACGGTGAGATGAATCGGTTGACTCCTTAAGTAACTCTGTTTCAGGAATTACTTGCAGCTCCGTGTGAAAACAAATTGTTGTAATTACGAATGTATTGTAGACAGGGATGTAAGGGCATTGGAGGTAACATGAAAAGAATGAGGAATGTAATTATGGATTTTATGCAAAAACGCCACCAGTGTTCTGTCACCTTTCCTGCACCTGACAGCACAATTTCTTAAAACCAACACAACAAATTGGAACAAATTAAAAACAGTGCTAACGCTCCGTCAAAACGTTGATTTCGATTCACAGCTTTCCCTTGAATCCTACGTGCAAACGTAGCACTGCCACTCGTCACATATAGTGCTGAATTTACCCTTAGGCTAACAAGGCTGAAGCCTAGGACCCCGTTTAGCTGGGGGCCCCTGATTCTAAATATTTTCTTCGAAAGATTAGCATTTTTTTATATTATATTTATTAACTTGTATTTTTAATGTTTATTTATATTAATGTTATGTTTAGTTTTGATATTCAATGTTAATTTTGAAATTAAATTCTTATTTAGATTATACAAGTATTATGATAAAAAACATCAAATCAGCGTCATTCTATTTTTTACATTTAACCGAGGACCCACCAAATATTCACCCTGGGGCCCCCTGAAAGGTAAATCCGGCTCTGGCCACATAGGTACATAAAACATTTTTCTACTGTCTTCCCGCCTGATCTCAGCACCAGCCATTTTCACCCCACTCAGCCAGTCTCGATTAAACTTTCTTAAATGCCACACTATAGTCTCCAGACAGTGGAGTGGCGTACATTAAGAACGAATTAAAAATCTCTGCCCCATGATGGATCGTCAACAGTTCCATCCATTCGCGTCCAACTAGAATTAGACGGCCCCCCAGCCATTGTCGCTGGCGGTGCAATAATATCAGCCATTGGAATCATTACACCTTAATAAACCACGCCGTATCTTACGATCTTTCTCCGTCTTTCCCCGGCGTACTTCCCTTTTTATTTCGCTGTCGTTAAGGTAACCTATTTGGAGGCGTGCCGGGGTGGGGTTGAACGGGGCGCGTTTAATTCCCGTGGAATGCCCTCGTCGTTTGTCACGTCACCTGACGTTTCCTAAGACGCCAGAAATGTATCCCGCGAAAATAATGAAACCTTTATTTCATTTCTTTTCGCTTCATTTCATTTCGCCGTCTCTCAGCCTCGCTATCCCATCTCATTTCGCTGGCAAGGATCGTGGTAGCTGCACGTACCGGCGTATATAACGGGTGACGTTTGAGTTTCGAAAAAGAAGGCCATAGGTATATCGCGGATGGACACGGTGCTCGCGATCATTTATTTTCTGGACTTTACGATCGCGTTGTGTGACGATCGTTGCGAGATTTAGGAGCCCCTTGACAAAAATTTGCCGCGTTTCACGCCGTGGCCTCTGATGCTTGAACTACTTCTATGCTTCCACGTATAGGTACATAACGTAGAGAGTTATATTTTGAACGATGAGATCGGTTTGTGTATTTTTTGTCAGTCTTTTATCTTTTTTTCTTTGTTCGTGTTATGCATGGTGACGATTGTAGACTTTCTTTTTAAATTGGCGATATTTCGTGTGAAATGAAGATTTATTTAAATTGAGTCGATTAGTGCGATGGTGGGGCGGTCAGAAATTAAATTTTGCTGAAATATAATTAACTTGCTTTCAGTTAAGTAGTTAATTAAATTAATTGATCTATATAAATATAAATTTGGAATGATGACTGTTTAAATAATAATTATTTTATGGAAAGATTAAATTTAAAAATAAATTAAAGTTTAATCTAATATTTTAGTTGACGGAGACAATAGTTGTTTGAGTAATCATTTTTTAACCGTAATTTATTTTTATTTGGAATTAATATACCTCGTATTTGAGAATCAGAAGTTCAAAGTTGAGTGGTTAAAGACGAAATTTTGATACGCGTTATTTGGGCAATAACTTGAAGAGAATATTCCGATAACACTTTAGTGTTTTTATAGTGGAACGTTTACTATTGTTCTGTAAAGGAATATTATTTTTAGAAATAGCCTGTAGTGATATATGGACGAGACGTTTACAAATTTGGACCCCAGAGCTGGAGTGTATTAAGTTCACCTTTTTTTAAAAAATTTAATTTTATGTTTGTTGTATCAAATTTTTCACTCTTTCGGAAAATGTAAAATGACATTTTTTGATAAAAGTGGACTTGATACACTCTGGTTCTGTGGCTCTGAAATCTATTTTCCATTTTTCTTCATAGTTTTTCCTTCACATTTTCCCTTGTCAATCGTATTTACAATCACCCCTGCTGCTCCGTTTCTTAGCCTCTATTTGGCTTTCTCGACGTGATAATGCACTGTCTTACAGATAAGAGATTTACCCGATAGACATGCAGCATAAGCCGCTTAAACTTTCACATTTCCCGCGGCATTTGCGTTAGTCTTTGCGCGCACTCTTCTCACAAATCATTTTGTGCAACCTGAATATTCTCTTGAGATTAAGAACAGACACCGCTGAAAAGAAGCGAGACATTTCCTGCCTGTTTTTCAATGTCATATTTTAAATTCTGGTATCGCCAGAAATTGATGAGCGAAATTTAATATTCGTGATGTGGACTGAAAATGCAGAACTGAATTTTAAAATATTTTGTAACCATCATGTTATTTAGATTCGGAGCTCAGTCAATGTGTATTTTCTCCCTGTGATTTCAAAGTTTAAATATCGAGTCTGCTTTAATCAATTTTCACCAGTGCAAAAATGGTTTATTTCGTTGTTAATACTATTATACTTGCAAAATGTATTTACACGACTGTGTTTCATTTGTTTCAGGTAAGACAATTACAACTACTACTATATAAATGCATAAATTTACCGAGGTCGAACAAGTGAGTACTTTTATCTATTATTAAAAAACAGAATTTTAACAGAAAGTTGAGATAATACTCCCAATTCATTCAATTAAAAATGAATATATTTTTAATAACAATTCTTAAAATTCAATAAACCTCGCAAAACATTCAGTAGGTACCTACACGTTTCAAAATAACATTGATTATTTACCAAATATTTCAGCTGAGCGATTAAAATCAGAAAGTATCCGTTTCAATAATTTATTAAGTAATTGACGGGCAATGCCCCCATTTTTTCTCCAGAGAATATTTTGATAGCTAAAGTATAATCATGAACGCGCAATTTAGTGATACATTAGTACATTGTGAACGACCTGTTTAAAACTGCTAACAAGGGAACACGGCGAACCGGGACTCACTGATTGGAACGCAACTTTGTGGGCTTTTAGAGTGACTCAAAATAAGAACAACGGTGTACTTCATTTCCGCCCTATCGCCCTTTAAGGGGGTGAAAACTAATCTCAAAGTCAAATTGGCACTTCCACTTTTTCGCGTATAACTCTCAAAGTACAACAGACAGAAAACAACGTTTCAAACAAAAGTTGAATGGTGCAATAAGCGCTGCAAACTCGCGTTAGGACAATTTTGAAAAACCTTTTTTTATTGGGGTATTTTTTTTAAACTTTTTTAAAAATTTTGTTAACGCAAGTTTGCAGCGCTTATTGCACCATTAAACTTTTGTCTGTTGCACATTGAGAATTATACGCGAAAAAGTGGAAGTGCCAATTTGACTTTGAGGTCAGTTTTCACCCCCTTAAAGAGCAATAGGGCCCAAATGAAATACACCGTTGTTTTTGTTTTAAGTCACTCTAAAAACCTACAAAGTTGCGTTCCAATTGATGAGTACGGGTTCGCGGTGTTACCTTGTAAGTGATCTAGAGAAGAGATCTACCCAGTCATTAATCAAACTTGCAAGTTTAAATATCCCAAAGACCCTTAAACCTAAGATGAGTCCTAAATTTCTCTCTTCCAAAAACCGGTGTGGTACGAAGAAGCCAAGAACACTCGTGGAAATTTGCTATTGCAAGTAATAATTACAATGGAAGAAGAAAAAGAGAAAGAAGCTTCCATTAAAAATAAAGAGCACGTCGTTTAAGAAGAGCGTGAAAAAACGTCGATGCCTGGTCGCCCCGCTGCATCCACGTTGAAAAGTATCTTGCCCACGTACGACACTTTGTACAGGGCGGCCATAAACTTCCTTGGCATCGAATACGTCGGAGTAAATCTCCTGTCTCGGTTTATTTTCTCCAAGGTTTACAGATATCCCGAAAGCGATCAAGCTCGAAATTCGCATTTGATCGAGCCCCGCATTTTTCCGGCTCCTCACGGGTCGCCGGTGGTGCGGTCGATTTACGCAGGCGCGCAACGCCGAGCCCTGGCCTGCAGAAGGTTAAATTCAGCGCTCTAAACACAATGAAGCTGTCGCATCATTAAGGCGTTAGGTTTGAATAACGATCGAACGCGGCTGGACGTGGGGTGGAGGGGGTTGCCTCTAATTCGGTAACTCAATCTTTGTCAAGTAAATCAATTTAGCGGACGATGGAGCCGCATCAGTTTGCCGATCCATTGCATCGCAGCTCCCTTTTACCCTTTTGCTCGTTTACCCTCCCCCGCCCGCCCGCTGGCCACCGTTTGGTCAGCTTCGTTGAATTTCACCGGGCATTAACGCCGGCGATCCTCGTCTAATCAGAGCCTGACTATCGTGGTCACTCTTGAATCGTCCAACTTCCTCTTTGTACTGTCGAGATCCTGGAGCCCCGGTGCCATTACGTCCTTGATCCTGCTGATTCCCGGGGAGCCTAATAACTACGCCCGCGGCACACATCTTTGTCGTGCTTGGAATCACGTCTTCGTGAAATTGATTAGCGCGATTGGACGCTTTGGTGTTTGTCCGTGTATTGGATATTAATGATTCGTTGATTATTGTTTTTATTTGCTGGAGAGAATTATTGTTCTTCCTCTTGAAAGCTTTTAAAGGTTTCCGCGCAGTGGCGGACTGGGCAGGAGGGTGGCAACTTGCCCGATGGCAAGTGGGTCCTGTGGGTCCATTTAAACATCACACAATATGTTCAAAATGTTAATCACATTATAGTAGTTTGAAAATATAATCGAACTTCCAATATTATTACTGTGTGCAACTAAAATTTCGGTTGTATTAGTATTTTAAAATTTACCATTCATTCAAAAATAAAAATAATTGAAATTTAATTACAATCTGCATTGACATTTAGTATATACTCTATACTGCCAGTAATATGTACAATATACGTACACTGTAATTACAAAAAATACACATTTACTGCACAAAAATTTTAATTGTACTTTTATGCCCCATGTGTATTTTTTGAAAGTTTTATTTATTTCTTGTAAAAATTAAATGATAGCCTTATAGTTGCTTGTGGGTCCCGGTAGCAGCCAATATTTTTAGACCCAGTCCACCACTGTTTTCATTACTTTAATCTTTCGCGAGAAGTTGTATAGTAAGCGTTAGTATATTCGTAGGTGAATTTGCGAAAGTGATTTCTAAGAGTTCTTGTTGCAAGTGTTCTCTTCAATGCGAAAGTGTTCGATTCGAAGGAATTGTAGAGGGGACCAGCCAGCTTGGCTTACTTTTTCGGGGGCAAATGGCGTCGCGGAGACGTTTAAGAGTCTTAGGGAAGTAAAATGGCTGCATGAATCTAAGTTACAGCTCGTTCGTTTTTCTTGCCAACCTGTTAGCTTTCCTCGAGATGAATTCATAAAGCAGCTCCAGACAGTGGCTGCTGAGTGAAGCTGACGCGAGAGGGGTTATTCCGGGTGATTTACGACATTTAAAATTAACGACGAGTCTCGGATGGTAAGGGACCGGGTGTAGCCAGCATCCTTTGCAATTGTCCAGCGTCTTCCTTATAGCCAATGTCGTCAAGCGTCTGCTTCCTCTGCAGAAAATAAATAAATGGTACAAACGTCACTATAAAGGTGTATCATGTAATTGCATACTTTTTAATAAAAAGTCTGCACTTCTGAGAAGTATTCAAAACTTCATATGGGAACATTCTTCAAAGAACATTGAAATAGTGTAGATGTAATTGTGATTGGTTGGTCACGAAAGAAAAGGATGGGAAATGCAGAAATAGTGTTTTTAAAGGGTTATGGTGTAGATTTGAAAGTGATAATGGAGGGCGAGGTTTAAAATCGAGGTATTTTTTAAACCTTATGATGTTAATAAAGTTTGTGCCAAAGAGCAAGTCTCAGTTGATATTTATTTCTTTTTAATTAAATGAAAAAGAAATGCTTCATTTTCGACAGAAACGACTTCCTAGTACTCTTAAACACTGAGGAGTTATCATAAGGTTAAAAAATACTGCTAACACAATCATCGAATTTCTAAAACACAACTACCTACTTAGTAACACAGTACACACATAAAACGAAGTTTCTCCCTTTCTATTCCGTTCAACAGATAATTACTATACAATCTGTATACCTTTCTGTAGAGCGTAATCCTAGACCATTGGTCACCGATCACTAAATCAGTAATTAACTCCAACAACTCACTCAACACACCGCGCGCCATTATCGTTTCATTAAATTAACCATTGTACCCCGGATATGCCTGGAAGCACAATCGATGATAGTTTCAGCCGTGCCTTATCCGTTAAAATACGACGGCGGGGCGTGCTATTGCAGGCTTTTCGAAACTCGATATTATCGAGAAAGTATCGGTTCGGGCATCGAAGCTAACTGCAGCTACATCGAATGCGGCAGGAAGAAACCGGCGGGTAGAAAGAAGTCGGGGGATGATCGATGGGCGAGGGGCGATCGCCGTGGACCATGCGGAGCTAAACGAAACGAGAGAGGGGGGATTGGCGGAGAAAGGGGGACAGGGGGAGAGTAACCTCCGAGCAATTACACCAGTTAACTCGGGCAAAAGCGTTAGACCAATAAGCCCGTTGATTGTCTCGAGTTATCCTGGACTGCTCCCGCAGGACGTTGGGGACCGGCTTATCAATTTTTACGACCTGGACCGTGTGCGCCGGTAATACCTGGCGACCTGATACGGTTGTGTAACAGGTCCGCCAATGGCGAGACCCATCCCTCTGAACGGTATTCAGAGCCGGTTGCACAAAGCGGAACAGTCCTCGCAGAATGTTTCCTTGCTCACAATGGGAATGCCACAGCTCTCGCGGTATTACGGTTTTTCGTAAATTCGCGGTAAGCTTGCTCGTTAGGTTGTCACCGAGTGAATAGGGAGGTTGGGAAACAGTTAAGTATGACACTTTGAGCGGGTTTAATTATGGCGATCGGTTTTGATCACTGAAATGGAGTAAGGGAAGGTTCCCTATATTGGGCCATTTAAGAAAGTACCTCCATAAACCGGAAATGTGTTCACAGTTTTGAGCAGAAAAATTTAAGAACAATTTCAGGAGTGGTATTGATACATAAATCTAATAAAACAGAAATATTTTCAAATTTCAACTCTGTTGTAAGAGTTCAGTTTTAACAGTTAGGTAGTTTGTCTCATTAATAAAAGTTCTGGAGGAGACATATACTTTTGAACAAATATTTAAGGGTTAGTTTAAAGTTAGGATTATTTTTTTAATTATTCCTAGTTAAAATTAGGCATAATAGCACATTGTGATTTTTATATAACTATTTTCACCGAATGGTTTAAGGTTTCAACTTCAGATCTATCTACCATCACAACATTTTCAGGAAATCTTCTCGTCACAACTTTAACTATCTCAGTGAAGAATAAATGTTCCTGTTTAACTAGAACTTTTTTCTACTTTCAAGGAAGTAAAAGTTTGTTATTTACAGAAAAATGTATAGAACAGAAGTGTCAGTAAATACACTGCATATCATAACAGTTTTCTCGGAACAGAAAAGTGAGTTCATAATTAATTGAAAAATTAAATCTCTGTGAATAAAAGGTACCTACCCAGGCATCACAAGAATTATCAAAGTTTACTGCCCTGAAATACCTATTATCCAGCACCGCTAGAGATGCCAGAAAAAGGCACTCTGTTTCGTTCATATTACGCGAATATTTCTCCTCGGTGTACGCGAAAGACGAATACGGAGGTACAAGTTGTGCTCAACGAGCGTACGAAATAATAAAACGCGAATGTAAGATAGCCTTCGCCGTCGTCGTCGGGATAGGCGGTTTCGGTGTGTGCAGCACGGTTGCATGCATTGGTGATCTGGATGTTGTCTCACGCGCCATAAATTACGGCGCCGGGGCACGTAGAGAGGCGTTTCAGAAATTATTCAACTGTCTCTGCGGGATTGCCGGCAAAAATACAAAGGCATGATTTATATTCGATCGTGCTTCTTATGCATTGAATGTTTACCATGCCGGGCACGCGCCGCGGAAGAAATGAAAAGAGCGTCCAGGACATGTCCGCTTCTTCGTTTCCATTTCTCGCAACCCTATGGGTAGCGATTTCCAATATTCGATTGAGCTTGTACGCTTCATGAGAAACGGTTAGCTGCGACAAATGGGTTGGGCGCGAATAGTGGATTGTCTTTTTTAACCGTACCGCTTGAATCTTCTTTTTCCACTCCTGGTGTTTCTTTTCTGTCGTTTGGGCCAGAAATCGAAGTGCGCGTTCCTGATACAGTTTTTGTTGTGGGATTCGATTCCACAAATTTGTGGATAATTAATTGGCATATGTGTATCTTCATACGGAATTATCGTTATAATATAAATTAAGGAATCCTTCGCACGTGCGGCTGTAGAGCATTTTTTATAGAGCATGTGATATCTGTCAAAATAGAGTTTTTGATGAAAGAAGTTTGGATATTTGGTTAAGGGTCGTTCTACTTTGATCGGCTAAAAATTAAGCCATTTTTAAAGCTTATTTTCTCAGTAAATACAACATATAATGAAGTATATATTTTTTGTGCATATTAAGCTACTTTTATATTATACAACAAAATTAAAAAGAATTTTTTAATAAATTATTTATAATTCTCAAATCATGAAAATATAATTTTCATGGCTTCCAAGCTATAATATTCATTTTGCAACCTTTGAACAATAAGCATTGTAATATTGACACCACGGGCAACAATTTTGCTCGCCAACTATTGTGTGTCGAAATAATGGAAATTATTTTACGCCGAATTTCACGCGCCCCGGTTGCGAATGCGCTCGCACAGAAATGAGAGAAGTTACATATTCCTGCAGGCATAAACTATAACGTTGCAAGTGGAATATATACGTAGGTAAGGTGGTAGATTATTAGGATATGTGCGTACTGGGATGGGTGGTAAAAATAAAATGGGAATGAAAGAGGCCACCGAAGAATATCCATCGCGATCTTGCAAGACTTGTTAGAGTGGCGTTATGGAGGCAGAAGTGGCTGCGTAACTTACATTCTGATTTGTTGCGCTTTATGCATCGTAATGCTCGCCGTTCCGTGAAATTGTTCACCGCCTGGAAAGACAACAGTCAGACGTGTTCCGCTGCCTCGTTCCTATGCGAAGGGTCTCATTATTTGCTTAAGGCGCACGACTTACCCTCTGCTTCTTTTCTGCCGCGTGGAAACTCGCGTAACTTGTTGGTTCCGCTTGTGTCACGCACACTGGTGTACACCCTGGGTACCTAGACCACACGGAATATCCATAATAATGGTGTACAGCTTGAAACGCTGGGACGCAAGAAAAAATATTGAGTTATAAAAATGGCCCTTAGTGGGATGTTTCGGAAAATACTTAATATTCATGGTGTTGCTGGGTACTCAACCCATAATCTAGGTATTCGTCTCATAATTTCTTTTATAATTAGTCATAAGTGACTAAAGTGACGAGAGAGAATTTTTTTCTCCCACTCGCTTTTTATTTCAAATTCAGAATTCCCACGAAGACTCGCTTGGCCACTGAATAATTAATGGTTGAGGTAATTTTTTTTTCTCGCATAAATATTCTCCATTATGCAAAGTATGAGAAAAGAGAGGATTCACTGAACTGAGTAGACGATCCTTAGTTGACAGGTTGAAAAATTCAATTTATCGGTCCCAGTGTATTTTAATATATCGTAGCTGACAGGTTTCTTATTAAGCTCTGCAGTATGAATAGACGTTTCGTGCTGTATAGTACACAAGGGTGATGGTTAAGAATCTTAAAATTATTGCACAATTGTTACACATTTCTAAAATTCTTATCAAGTCTTATTAACGAGGCGTGTCTGACCATATACGCTCTTCTTTCCCTTATTTTACACAGACTGCTTCTCCGTCGCACTCTAGTAGAAAGCATCGATCGCGTATCGTTTGAATTTAAACGGAATTGCTTAAACTATCTTCATAAAAATATATAAACTTATCAGAAGTTCTGTTTAAGATTCTTAAGATATAATATCATTTACGCTGTTAAAATTTTGAAATGTTTTCGTTCTCTTTCACGCGAGATATGGCGACGTCCAATTTCAATATTTTGTAATTTCTTTTTAAAGGAAATTAAGTATAGTACATACAGTCGCGCGTAATAAAAGAATATTCCCTTTGTAATTTACAATATTAGTAATAATATACTTCTCTTTGAAGTTTGGTTATTGTTTATGCCACTATTGTACTTTCTTATTAATATCTACTTCATTCTTTGAAGAAATTTAATATGGGACTCTGCGAGAATAAAGATTCGCTGGTTACGTTTGTCTTTCAAGTACTAGGAAGCTTTGGTTTTTTTCCTGAAGTAATGGCGAGAGATATTTTCTTACGGATCCCGCCTCTCGGCTCGTTTAATTAGTGAGATTGAAACTGAGAAGTTGAAACTTCTTTATAACGAACAAAGACACGACAGACCGAGCTCGTTAGTTCACGTTCATTCCGTCGTTATCGCCTCGAGGTCTGGCATAAGAGAAATCTAAATGACTTAAGCCATTCGAGCATTCTTCAATCAATACTTACCTAGTATCAATGTACTTCGCAATTTTGTAGAATGTTTCCATGAGACTTTATACCTACACACTTAACACTCTTTACGATCCAACATTCAACACTGATGTCACAAAAATGCGTTTCGCTTTCAAATTACGAGGTCATTCGGCCAAATTATTGCAAGGAACCAACACATCGTTCAACTAATAACGAATGTACAAATTTGTCACATTCCTTTTCAAATTAATATCTTAATCTATTTTATCCCGCAGAGGTTTAGATTCATTTTTATCTAATATCTTCAATAAAAATTGATAATGACAACACGAACAATGAACTTATGATAAGGTGACACACAACAATCTTAAAAATGGAAAAAAATCGTCATTTATTTCCCGCAGCATTCATCTAGAAACACACTGTGTTCAGAATCTCCGCTGCCCTCTAGCTAAAGCAAGTATCAGTTCAGAGACTCGAAGAAAGTTCGATGGTCTTTTTAGAGCACTTCCAAATTCTTCGTTTCACGTTTGATCCTATCAGATGCTATAGAAACATTGTGCCCCGCTTATCGGGGGCACCAGGTCGGAACTTCTTGGACTGAATCCTTGGGCGTTCGAACTTGAACCGCGCTCTCATTCTAGATTATACGATCCAGCGAGATTCACTGGGAATCAAGGGGAAACAACGCGACCCTGGATATAGCAGCGGCTGCTATTTGTATCCCCTCGATCGTTACCGCGCGCGAAGCCTGTTGTAATTTCGTGGACGGATCGTCGAGAATGGAAAGCCTCGTTCGAAACGAGCCCGTTGATGGCGATTCGGTGGGCAAACCGTATTGTATAAACCATATAAACCACGGGACCATAGGGCAGTTTGCTCTGTGACGCTTTGGTCTGCACAGTTCACTGGGTCAACCTCGGCAATTTTCGATCGCGAAACCATTATAGGCGGCGCTTATCGGAGCGTTCATCGGGCGGGAGAAAGGCTGACCTGTTCTCCTTTGAGGCCGACGCGTGGCAGCTCGAGAGTCACGTCGAAAGTGATGAACAGCCTTCCTAACGTTCGGTTATTTAGGAAACGGGGCAAATCGGCCGGTGATTAGATAGGGGCTTGCGTTATCGATGTAATGCACTCGTATCGCTAATTTATTAAATGATGAAATCGTTCGATCGCATTAGCGCGCGAGATATTGTACAGTGGGGTGTCTTATAACGAACTGATTTATTCTAGAACCTTGTTTATAGGATACATGTAGTACATAGGGATATGTATAGGTATGTATTTAACGACAGTACATTCTTAATACGAAATATGTAAAATAAGAACATACAAATATAGGTGTTATAAATTTAATTTGTTATATTTCAATTTTATACATTGCGCACGTGTGTACGATCGATTTTAGTTATCCGCGTTCGTTGTAACATATTCGTTCGTTGTAAGCGTTCTGATTTAACGAGAAAAAGTGTTCGTTATAGTAATCATTCTTTATAAGGTCGTTCGTTATAGGATATCCCACTGTATTATGATTTCATACTTTGGACATGTTTGTAATGTAAGTATGCATAATTTTTGTCATAGGTAACACATATTAATGAAAACCCATTTTATTTAGACTACTTCGTGTAATTCATGATTCTATGTTGGAGTAACTTTCTCGAGATTTCAAGATCATCGACATTTTATATTTCTAATGCCACATTTGTTTGACTATTTTGTGAATATCTATACACAGATATTTTTCATGAAGATAGCAGTAAAGATATATTGGGTTGGTTCGTTTTATTGAAGCAAAATCTTTATGAACCCTCGGTTGTCACACCTCTTTTACTCGGTCGATTCGACCCAATCCAATTTTCAGTCAGCTGCTGTATAAAAAACATCTGTTAAATTAAGTCGCAAAAATTTTGAGATAAAGTTTGACCATTGTAGAATATATGTTCATCCCTGAAAATTGACATTTAAAGTATCATCGCGTTTAACAGTAGTGCCATTTTCAATGATGCCTCAAAGATATTATACCTCAAAATCAAATTGTGGGCCATTTTGACCCAGTGCGACAGCTGAGGGTTAAAAGTGAAAATATATTACAAGTCTTTGTAACCAAAATAAAAGAAGACATCTCCGTGCAACCTAGCATCACCTGACAGTTACCAAGCGAACCTTTCCCCCGACCCAATACTATAATCTCCCATTTAATTCCCGAATGTGTCAAGCACACACCGTTTACCAATCAAACGTGCATTCACTGCGTGCCATCGAGCCGCGTGAAAAATCGACAATAGCCAGTAAAATGTGAGAGTAGTTTCATCCAACCGATCCCTGCCTATCGCATGACGGCCAATCAAGGGGCGAAATGACGGTAGTTTGTCCGCGCCAAGGAACAGCCCTGGTCGTTAGCGTTCTCTCACAATCTCCGACACTGTGACTAGGCTACCGTTCGGTATGGTTCACGTTCATGGTCAATGCGGTTGGGCGGTGGCTGTGACTCACTTTCTATTATTTTCTCCGCGGGCGTAGCGAGAGATTAATATAGGTTGAGCACCGGTGCAAGGAGCGTGCCTGCACTATCAAACGTTAGTCGTAGGTAGGAATCTAAAGGCAGTGTCGGGGGGCCCACCTATAGACCGTTGCTAGTTGGTAGCAGTGGCGCGTCTCGCTCGTTATAACCGCAGACTTGCTGCTGGGGGCTCGCCGCGGGCGGAGGGAAGGTGGATGGAAATACGGGGGTCGTAGGAGCCAGCCGAGAGATGTATATAAGAGCTACATGCGAGGAATAAACGTTGCGCGCCGACAACGTGTCCACGTACCAGAGGCGAGGCCTATAGTGCGTTGGCCAGAGTGCCAGCGCGCCCTGTCGAGAAACCGATCATGCCTAAGTATGGAGAAACAGGCTTTCGCATCAATGATAGACGAGATTAAATTCATAGCGCGCGCATAATGAGGACGTTAATGGCGCGCGGCATCATAATGCTGACATCAGACGCATGCTTGTTAATTTTAGGGCCTGCAGAGGCTGTCGCTGCGAACAACGCGCGAATGGGCTGGCGCTGGGTTGTAGGACGCGATAGTGGAATGTGTGCTAATAGATTCTCGGGAATATTCGTTGCCTGTCGGATCTAGGATTAATGTTGAAATTCAGCATTTTTTGCGATGTTGCTTTGAACGTGTGAGGCATAATTCCGGGGACAGTGTTGTGAGCTCGAAGAAATATTCTTTATAAGAACAGTGACATAAGCGATGGTTTCAATTTCAAGTTGAAGGGTAAGGGGATGAAAGGGGGAATGCCGCAAAACAGATTTATCGGTGAGATTAGGCAAAGAGTGGGGACATTTTCTATTTTTAACTAGTATACCGAATCTTTAAAGTTATCTTACGGGGGTATTTGAACTTTATAACTGTTTGTAATTTAACAGCTCGGTACACACAGTTGCCGCCAACAAAATGTGCTATAAATCGCAAAATCTCGAAAAATAAACATTCCCTGTTTTACCCCTTACCCTTCAACTTGAAATTGATAAGATGCCGTAAAACTGGCAAGATGTCGCAGAAAATAATAGCAAACATTTTTAAGGCACCAATATTTCAAACACACGAGATATACAATACTGCCATCCCTATCTAAAATATATTACCCAGTATTTCGAAACATCCGAGAAAGCTGATGTTTTATCATTTTCTTTGTGTCGTCCTTGTAAAAAACTAAATACATTAGACTGTTTCTAGATCTCTACGAAGCACATAGGGTTTCAAAACTTTACTTAAAAGGTAAAAATATGTGGAACTTCAAATATCTCAAAATTTCTTGAAAAATGGAACTATGTCAAATAGGACATTTTAATTAAGGAGGGTAGAAAACCCACTATGAGTTAACCCACCGTTTCTGCATACCGAATGTCCCGAATTCACTTCTCACTTGATACACCCCGCTTAATTCCAAAGAAAGACAACAAGTGTCCAATACCTATCCCATAAACCCGTTCCTGGATATTCTCGGTGGTGCGAATCGCCGCGCCTCGGTTCCATTTAAAGCCCACCCTCCTCTCCAGCTTATTGGTAACGAAATCTCGCTTATCGGCGTGTCATCTAAATCGAAACGTTGGGGCCGCTCGAATATCTGGAAAAATCTTCCGGCCGCTATAAACCACGGAAGCTCGGCGATATCCGTGAAAGGCTCGTTACGGGCTGACGCCTCAGTCCCCTGTAGGAGAACAGGTGGCGCGGGGGGTAACGCGGATGGCGGGTGGATTTAAACGTTCACACTAGATTACGCAAATGGCACGATAATGCGGCGAATGATTTTCCCACGGGGCCGCGGGGTAACTCGATCCACCTTTCGGGATAGATTTTCCCGCGGCTCTATCTTCCCCGCACCCTTCTCCCCTTCATTTCGACGGGGGTAGCTTTTCGCCGGGGGATCTTCTCGACGGCGGTCCGCGTTACTTACCGACTTGCATAGGAATGCCAGGTCGCTTCGGAATTCCATGCAAATGGTAACGACTGCACACCGGGGGACCGTCTAAGGCCATTTGGCCGGCGCAAGGCTGGAACAACCTACGGTGTCTGCCCCTGGAAAATCCTTGGTGCCCTCGTTCCACTGCGAAGTGCTTTTGGCACCGGGGTGGGCGGCCGCTCGTGTCGATAAAAAATTCGTGACCCCGCGATAAATTATGCTGTTCCGTCGATTTGCTCTGCAACCGGGAGCCGTAAGTAGCTTGTTTATGGAAAGCTGCTCGACACGATCCGACATCTCCCTCCCTGTGGAAAGATGGACTCTTTGTTGCTGGGGAAAGCTGGCTGCAAATACGCTGCGAGACGAGTGGGATATCGGGAGAATGTGGTGGGCGATTATCCACGTTCCAATACAGTTCCCTTAATTGTTTTTGGTTGGGTAAAGTTGTATGAGCCTTGGGAAGTAAGCTTTGTAAGTTTCTCTTCGGTAAGACTCAATTTCAACGTTCGAATCTCTATTTCCGTGCTTTTCGGTAAAACGTTACGCTGCTATAATCTGATTTGTGGATGATTACAGTAGCGTAGGAATTTCATACATGAATGTTACCTACATCGGCTAGATTATTATGCAGGGCATAGGAAGTATTTGAATTCCATATGCGCATACGTAATGCTGGGTATGAATGAGAAAGAAAATTAAATTCCATGGAACAAGTTACTTCGCAAGATTACTTTGCTCCTGGTTTGCAAATTTCTTGCACTCAAGTTTTCCGCCAAGAAATTTCTTGCCTCCCATAGTTAAGTGTCTTAAATAAAAGGCAGCTCAGGTTTTCCTTAAAATTTGGTAGAAAACATGCGGCTACATTGCGGAAGAAGTAGTCAACCATAGTGATTGGTCAACATTTTACTTTTCCGGATTCCTGTTTCAAGCAGAAACCGAAGAACAATTAATTGATACTTTCCCTCAAAGTATTTAAAGCGGACCTGTATATATTTATCGACATTAAATGCTGAATCTTCAGTGGGGGGTGGTAGGAGGGTGCTCCCCGAAATATACTGGTCTATACTCTGTTCGATATAGAAGAGAGTACCGAAAGTTCTGGCGCACGTACAGTCATTGTCCTCCATGCCGAAAGCAGTTACGATAGCGTCGGAGAGTTCAACCAGAATTACGTATGCAGCTTGGAGTCCGTTGAAACGACTTACCTGCAATTTAACGTGCCGGCTTATCTTTTCAAGAACCGAAGCTCGTACCGATTGCCTTTATGGACTTCTTAATGATCGCGAACTAGATAGATAATGGCGATTATTAATACTGGGGGCATTCAGCCCTTCGAGGCACGGAGTATAATTAACATTGAAAAGATTACGGCCATTGAGCCTGCCGAATGGTGTGATCGGTTTTATCTGTTTGGTGACTTATGTAAATGGAGAACTTACACTCGTTTCATGGATATTCTTATATAATTTCTTTTTTTGTAATCCTTGGGTCGAATAATTAAACTGATCAAATTTCGAATGGCACCAGAAGTTCTTTATGAACAGATACCTTTTCTTGCTTCATTCTAGTCGAAGCAGATACTTTTTCTTTGTAAGTATAATTCAGATTATTTTAAATTTTCTGGAGCTTTTGTTTTTTAAGCCTAGAATGGAAATGTGACTTGGTAGTTTTAATAAATGTATAATGTAATAGTTGTTCTATGGGTTGGTAATTTTTTGCAAAATAGAGATCACAAAATTATGGAATCCATATTGTGTTTATCTAATTTTTTGTCATTTTGAGGGTTGGTAGATTTCTGCATAACTAGGCCCAAATGTCCAACTCGGTAATAATTCTAGTGTAGTTGCAGTGTAACAGAATTTTGTTTGGAAAAGTTGTGAAGAGTCTCTCCACCTTGACAGATAAAATATTTACCGAATATACGTCACCCCATTTTTATACCTCGTGTTAAGGACATATAAGCTGTGTGATGGAAAGTTATTATTATTGGTTGTAAGGATTACAAAGTCGCCTATTGCGATGACCCTTTGAGCACATTCGACCTGTGATCGTCCCCTACGTTGATCGATACGCGTGCATAGAAGCCTTGCTCGCGAAGAGAGCCAACGGGGCATTTTCCACGAGGGTGTCCTATTCCATGCAGATAGAAGACTGCGGAGGATGATTTATTCGTTGCACGTAGGGAACACCGAGGGGATGGTAGGTCCCAAGGACGTTGTTCGGCATATTTCGTCGCGATGGATTCGCTAAGGGACCCGCTGGGCTCTCTATTTTTGATGATTTTCCACCGAACGATTCCTTATTGAAGAAAAATCGGTGCGAGACTCCTCTTACATTTTCTTATCGTTCGATACATTAGATTCGTTTATGCATTACTTACTTCGAAACGTTTCAGCGAACAGAATAAGATTTCTCGATAAAATTGAACGAGAATACAAGATACAACTGAATTTTCTGCGTACACCTGAATTTCACGTTTCACGCTTCATAAAATGGTTTTCAAGATTCACAGCGTAAATATATATCTTACAAAACTTGGGATTGTTCTTAAGACCGTTCATCCCTTCGTTAATGTTAGTGAAGTGGAGTATCGTTGAAAAGAAAACGGTAACGTAAAAAGGTAATCATACCTAATAACTCTTTGTGTCAAGTGTAATTTAAAAGTGGCTCAACGTGACCAGACGTGGGAATTTGTATCGAGCTACTGGGTGACACTCGTCTCTTTGCTACGTATTTCCTGTGTAATAAGAGTCCTCGTTGTAACGGCCGGCAGCCTTGCCGAATACTATATTGGCAGGCAATATTCTCACGATGCACGTAAGTCAGAAACTGCAGGGATGATAAATCCCATACGTGCTTTTAGGTGGGCGCTGCTGTCGCTGGCGAATACAGGGGCGAGATGAGTCCAGGGACAGGGTTGGTCTCGCACCTCTTATAATTCCGCACATTCACCATCACCCCTTCTAATCCCCTTCTTTCTCTATTTTATCTCCCCATCCCCTCGAATAGGTATCACTCGATAAGTCTGCTCATCATTTAAAATTGAACCGTTTCCTATAATATCTGTGACGATGTAGCTTGCCAATATGGCGGAGCCTCGATGATCCGAATTTCGTATTTAATCACAAAAAGAAAAGGTGAAACTGGATTTGTGAATTTCGGCGAAGAAGATTTCGGAGTACCTACCCATGACACAACCCTGCCTCTTCATTCTTTTCACTTCTCGTTTCTGTCCATCGCGTTTCCATTTTCTAAATACGTTTTTTTTTGCTGTTGGTAAGCTACCCTTTGCTTATTTTGCCTCTTCCGCCAGCCCCTCCTTCTTTGTTTACTTCGCCCCTATTTATTCCCTTTGCTTTTCTTAAGATACCCTCGGTTTTTTGAAAGAATCGACATTCCCTTTGGTCCCCTCTTCTCCCTTGACTTTAGTCCGTTCGTGTTGCTACACTGGGGTCTCAAGTATCTCGCAGCATATACAACTCACGTACCAAGTTAATATAGCCACGCTGGTAACTCCGGCACAACTGTTCCGTCTCGCGGGCCAGTGTGTGCGCGCGCGTGTTTGACAAGTAGGAAGACGATATACTCTCGAGGCGTGGTCAAAGGACCCCGAGAAGATTCACATTACTCGCAAACAATTCCGCATGACTTTACGTTTGCGCTTAAACAACAAATATCTCGTGGGCACGTCGATGGGAACGACTCTATGCCTGTTACGTATGGTGTTCCGGGGCAGGCTAATTATTTTCGCGCAATGAATTTTGTTGTTTGCTGCGGAGTTCGCGGTAACTGGGTTCCCCGGTTTTAATGAATCTTTTTTTTTTTTTTTTTACAAAATTTAGAGGGTAATTAATAGAATGTTTCCTAAGAAAAGATCAGGAAACTGAAGAGTGATTTACTTGTGTTAAGTAAAAGTTACGACTGTGCATTAATAATTTTTTATTGTATCTATTTTGCTCATTTCGCATATTATTATTTTTTTAATAAGATAAGTGAAATGTTGAACAACTAGCTTTTCGTTAGTGACAAATCACATCCATCGCTTGATATAAATAACGCGCAGCGGAAGTGGGACACCGGAACTTTAATTGCTCATATCTCGAAAATTAAATGCGATACTACAAAATGGCAAATGACATTTCGATTTCACTGGGTACAATGAATTTATATGCTTTGGCTCATAATTTTGAGACACCTTATAATTATCTTTAAAAATTTGCTCGCTCAGAGTGTTTAGCTTTCATAAATAATTCCCATCTATTTAAGTAGATTCTATTTCTATGATATCTCTAAAATTAGTTTTCAATTCAAACAAATTAGCAACATGTCGTAAATGTAATGTCTAATACGTACACAACTGTCAGTTTATTTTCTATCGAGAAATATTTTTCTTTCTCTGGTATAAACATCCAGGCGAGCCGACAGTTTTGTTATGGAATCCATTCGATAATCTGCTGGATGGAAATCTCGTAGATCGAAGTCAGACGTTGAGTTTTTGAAGCGTCAGTAGCAGCATGAATCGCTGTTATAAATCAGCCAGCGCCGACGTGACCCTCGGCTCGTGATTCGCGGGTTAGAACATCACATTGACAGCCATAAACATGTCAGCGCGGAACATCTCTGGTTCAGGCTCTGATGTATTGCGTATTATTTTGGTTATTGACACCCGCCGAGGGATACTCGGCCAGGGGACGATTCCCCAAATGGACTAGGCGAGAACCAATACTTCCATGCCCCGTACGTATTGATTCGACGGGTACTCTGAATTATTGAACTTCCTCTCGTGAATTTCTTTTGGCACCGCTAAACGGACGAGGAAGTGTCTCTTTGCCAGCCTTCATCCATCATACCTCCTAATCATATTTCAAGGAATTCCTAATTCCATAGAAAATACAAATTCTGTAGGATTCCTTTCGACAATTGAAGAGTCCTCGCAGAAAACACTGCAAATGTCAAAAATTTTCTGATAAATATTTTTCTGTAATTTTGGCACTTACAGTGGTTTTTCTATAAGGACTCTTCAATTATTTCCCTGTAGGATCATTTTTTTTATTTCAAAATACATGTTTCCTAGTTGGAAGGTCCAAACGTCGCGATGTTCGAGGCAAATTATTTAAAGGAAATTTTAGAAACGTCTCTTTCAGTAATGAAATTCGGATTAACGCGGAGTATGCACTTAACGGTCTGCGTATTTCTGAACGAAGGCTTTAGCCCGTGTTAAACCCAGGGGCAATTACATCGCGAGATATTGCATTTGTTAATTTGCGCCACTGTTCTTTGTTTGCGCGGATGCAGCAGATTACTTTTGAGATACGGTCCGATGCGTATCTGCATCCTGCGGCGACTATAACGCTCGAGGAATTAAGCGATATGAAATATTCATGCGCGCCCTTTATGGGTAAAGTGTGCGGGCGTGTATTATTTTATTACCTAGTGGGGCATTCAGTATATCCATGTGAACGAGAGAGAGAAAGAGAGAGAGAGAGAGAGAGAGAGAGCCCGATTGTTACGATCCTCTATTGTTTCACATTATAATTTGTCGCCGCGTCGTTCATCCGTCGGATTTCACGTTGGCCTTCGCTACTGCCTGAGCAGGATCAAGCGGCCGCTCGTGGTCACTTCCCTGACTACGAGTCGCAGTAAGCTATGGCCTTAAGCCGCGCTCCCACATGTCCAACACGCAGTGTACAACAAATTCCTAAGTGTATAAAGTGAGTCGCTTCTCAAAGGATTTAGTTTCTATTTTTGTCGCTTTTCGCTGGACTTTTTCAGATTTTACAGTCACTTCATTTTTCAAGTTACATATGCATGTAACTTCGTGTTAGTAAATATTTGTCCCTGTCTTTAAGGCCTTAACTTTATATTTTAAATAATTTCGTGCTACTTGTATTACGCAGTATTTAATACTATTACTGTTTTAAGAAAATAAGAATTTTGGTTTATAGGAAAATTCGAAGTTAATGTAAAAGCGTGGTTATAAATGATATGTGTGATTGTGTCTTGGGTTAGAATGGACCCCGTGTTCGTCGTTTAAAAGGTGAAAGAATGCCAGTTATTGCTTGTATTTTGTTAATGAAATTTCACATTACAAAATCATACTCATATTTCAATTTCCTTTGACACAAAGAATTTTCGTCCCATAGCTTGCTATAATTTTAGGACACACTGTGCGGAGGTAATTACAAACGAAGTGAATAGGTACGGAAGCATAAATCATTATAATTGAATATAATTTCTAACGAGTCATTCAATTTTAAATAATTTATTAATGAATCGAAAGGTCATTGCGCCCCGTAATATGTAATGCTGCACGTGAACATTGAAGGAATTACAAATAGCGCGAACGAAAATTACAACTTTATTTGCATATGAACAACCTGAAGCCAATCGGAATAAAAATTTATGCCGATAATTTTCAAACTCCATATCGTAATTGGTATCTATAAATTTAGTCCACTCTGTGCGTGTACATTTACTGACGATATAAATGTAAATTCTTTTAGCAAAATATATCGCATCCGAATGATTTATGCGCAAACAGTGCAATATCTTTCAGTGATTTATTATCCGAAGTGGGCGATTAAGCCACGAGACAAATACTTCTTCCATTATCCCAGTTTTCAGCAAGACTTTAATTTGTAGCGCGCCAATCGAATTGGCAGGAGATGGAAATGGTCGTTCGTGAGCGGCGCGCGTACATTGTAATTGAAACAGTTTTTGGGCCATTTGCGAGGGATGTGGCGTGGTTTCGATGCATATAATTAGCTCTTTCACTGCTGCACGCCCAAATAATTGGCCCGCTATTCCCTGTGTTGCTTTTATTTCGGCCGCGCGACGTGTCTTCATTGCCCAGCGGGCCTTCTATTTACAACACGCCTAGTTCCGGCGGTTCTTAATTAATTAGCTCCTGTAATTTTATTAGCTCCGAATGGCGGCCTGCGGAAATCGCTGAAATGGCTGTTTCGAAATAAATCGATGCGCATTGCGGAAATATCGGACGTTGGGGATGCCATTTTATCGTTTCACTTCTCACTGCTTACGTTTTACGTGTGGAGGGTTCCACGCCCTTTTATAGAGTCCATTAGACGCTAATGTCCCTTCTTTCGAATACTTCTGAAGACCTTTATTTCAGTGGATTTAAAAAGTACCGTCGCTTCTGTTTATGCCAGAGAATGAAACGTAATTTAATTAACGCATTTCTTATTCCAGGCTGATATTAATAGCGTATAAAAAATGCAGTCGTCGGAATTTTTCGTTTGAAAATAAACTATAACAATTTAAAGCTTTTAACGAATAAGGTACTAATTTTCTTATAAAACAAATCTACTTGCATAGTCCAAAGTTGGGCACCTTTAGTTGTAAAAGTTTCTTTAGAATATAGCATAAAAAAAGGACTCGAAATTTTGATATCAAGGGATATGTCACTCTATATACATATACACACAGATACATAGTGAAGATCTGGGATAATAGACATCTGGATAATCATGGAATCCCAACATTCAACTCCCTTTAATACAAAGTTGCCCTGTAATAATACTACTCTAACAGCATGTTGTTGCATACATTTTTTTATATAAGATTTTTAGGTTACTTGGTCAATTTAAAATTCAGCCTCCGTTATTCAAGATCATCGCAGTGCTTTCAGACGCCCCTCGGCATATACCTTCCTCTGAATTCATCGTGAACATTTCATGTGCGGAACATTCTTGCACACCGGGGCTCTCCTTGAAACCATCTTACGAGTGTGTGACCCACCGTGCTTTCGAGTTATCTCTCGAGTATCTGCTGCATAAATCAGGACTCGAGGATTACGAAGCTAAGACTACGGAAGTAATGGGATTAACGTGCATAGTCGGACGGGCGGATCGGGGAGGGGTGCGGAATCGTGAGCTTCATTGCATCGCGCAAACTCTATAATTGGAAAGGGGATAAAGAGCCCTTTTACTCCACTTTTTTTTCATTCTAGACTTTTCGATTTCGCAAAATTATTAGACGCATTAAAATTGAGTTAATCGCGGAATTAAGCACAGAGATTGAAAGGAACTAAAGCTAGACAGAAATTGTGCTGTCTAATCAAGTTAGTTATCAGCTAAGATCTCGTTGTGCTTGCAATATTAATTCAACAGTCACGCAAGGTTCAGTTGGCGTGTTATATTGTTTTACAGGAAAAATGGTCACGAGAATAAATTAAAACATGACCATTATATGTTGAATTTTCATAATTTCTGTAATCTTTGACTCACTTGAGCTACCCCTAAACATAAGAATTTATTGTCTAAAGTTTTCTTTTATATAGTGTTTGTGTATCTAAAGTAACGAATCAGGGTAGTAAGAGTTATAAAAAAATATTAGTCTGAAAAATTTGAAAAGTCTGACAAGTCTAAATAGCTTGAAAAGACTGAAAAGTTTGAAAAGTATGAAAATTCTAAAAAGTGTGAAAAGTCCAAAAAGTCTAAAAAGTCTAAAAATCTGAAAAGTCTAAAAAATCTATAAATGAGTTTAATTCATTTTCAACTTTCAAGCTCCACCCTAATGCACCGCCAATAAATTTGCGAATCCTCGAGTTCACCTAAAATCGTAACTCCCCTACTACTGACTACTTAAGTACAGTCTAGTAGGATCACAAACAACGACCAGCATCTTCTTTCTTTCGTTCAAGTGTATTTCTCTGTAACAGCAGGCTGCCCTGTATTCGCTAAATAATTTCACACGGTACAATATTTTTGGTGTTAGCTATGAGCGACGAAGAAACTCGTGGGAGTATCGCGAGGCGTGCTCGGCAGTTAACAGTCTCGTCGCGTCGTTCTCGCACTTGCAAATACTTTAATCTCGGTCTCATCCTGCCGCTTGCCGCTTGGCTCATCCGCCTGAGACCATTTCCGTTCCTCGTTCTCCCCTTTGCCTCCCGCTACCAGGGGGCGGTAAGAATGGTCTTGGTCCCAGACTCGATAGAAGTAAAGCTGACAAGCTCGCTTCGCTTCTTAACTAGCCTGGGAATAGCGCGTTGCAGCCAGAGTAGAAATTCTCTCGCGTGAGCATGCAGGGCCTCGCGTGAGCGGCTCGATTCTTTGCGATACATCGCATGGAATACGGGGTCCCTACGCGAATCCGCGAAAATTTATTTACGCTTTCCTGGAAATCGATGCCGCATCAGATGCATGACCGGCACGTCAACCGATGTGTATCGTGTACCATGGCGTGCCTTTTTATTTTGGTTTAAAAGAAGGTATGGTGCTGGTCGAACGGAGCAATGAACGAGGGGCAGTTTTGAGTAAAATGTCTCTTGATTTTCTCAAGGTTTCACTATCGCGATTCAGTAAATTAAGGTTTTGAGGACGAAGGAGTGATTTTTATTGTGAGTCGACAGTACTGAAATCTGGGAGCTTGGAATTTAAATGATAAGCTGGAAGGATTGTCTTAAAGTGGGGCAATGGAAATTAGATTTTCTTCTATTCGGATTCCAATCGTCTACTTATACATATCTACCTTTTAAGTCTCGTGATAAAGTTTTGCATCAGATTTGTGGGGAGTGAAAGGGGAATTGTGATCGAAATTTCGTGTTTTGATAAGCTGCGATATAACTTGAATTCAGTAGCAACTATATTTTTTAATAATAAATAAATAATAATACTACAATAATACTGGAATTCTCCTGAATAATAGGTACTGAAATTTAGCTTATCGCGGAAAAATTCTCGTTGTTATATTCGGTTGACAAATTTGTTATCAATTAACGTATCCCTCTTCAAGGGATGGCTTGTATATGTACATACGTGGTTTACCGTCTCGTTAAGATCCAAGAAAATTTATTCCTTTTGCAAACAAGATTTAATTCAGACCCAAGCTCATTCTTATTGCGGTTCTGCATGTGTACTGTCTCGGTGAGAAGTGGATTACGTCGGTTTGGACTCGTACCAAGAAATGGATAGACGTGTAAATCGTATCCATAAGCTACACGGGTCGAGGTATCTGTAGTAGTAAGATACATGTCGGATGTGCACCCTCTACTGAACCGCGTAAATCGTAATCGTGATTGTGCGGATTCATTTATGACTGTGCATTTGACGTATCACTTGCACTGTACATTCAACTCGATAACATCTTCGACGCATAAGAACATTACTTTTACCCTATCACACGTTTTTCAACTTCTCGCATCCTACATTTTAACAATTGCTAGATTTTCAAAAACTGTTCCACAAATCTGGAATTACTTAGTACTCGTACTGTTCTTCTCAAAATGACTATCAGTTACAAATAAACACCCTTTTAAGGGGAATCACATTTTTTGGGCTAAAACCATAGCGAAATTTCAGAAACTAGCTTGTTAAGAAACTAACTTATTAAGAAACTAGCGACTCGATTGCAGTCCAGTTTTTTTTAATAAATTTTTAATAATAAGTATCGGAGTTATGCATGATGAAAAATGAAACGGCGTTTTACTTTATACACATGTAGCTTCAATTCGATGGATCAGAATGAAAAAAAATTTATTGAGGTGAGTGGTGAGTTTTCAAATCAAACCTTACTTTTTGCTATTAAGATCCTCCAATTGTCTTATGTAACACAAAAACATAACTTATTGGTATTCTGGTTCATCAAAGGCTCACCCGGTTCATTAAGTGTGCCACCTAAATTACTTACAAACTGTTTGTCATGTGAAAAAAAGTTTTAAATAAAAGTGTTATGGCATCAAGAGGTGTGCATATCAGTTATCGCTTAAAAATGGCTTATATCATTAAGTATCGGTTTTTGACACCATGTTTACAGAACATTTTTTCCATACAAATTTTTTCATACACTTCTTTTCGTACTTTCTTAATTCTAATATCTTTATCCACTCACAATTTAAAACTGAATTTTGGATCAGTGTGAAAATAATGGTAACAAAGGTCCCCGATGATCTTCGAATCACGTGCCACGCCTGGCTCCCCACTCGCGGCAGCGAGCCCAAATTAATTCGAACAGGTTGAATTCGTCTTATCGTGGCCGCGGTAAACAACCGGAAGCAATGAAACCCCCCTGTATCCGACGTTCATTCTTCTTCCCCGTCCCTGTTCCTTGGCCCCTCGCGAGCCTTGCAGCGTCGCTCGCCCCTCTGGTCCAGATCGAGCCCCATTTTCCAAGGCCCCTCCACTCGTGACGCTCGAGAGAATAATTTAGAGAGCACTTTGGCGGCGGTGGCGGTGGCGGGTGCCCCCGTGACTCCACCCAGCACGAACCCGCCACCCCACCCATCCAGTCAAGCAACTCTGGTCGAAGATATCTTTTCGCTCGCTTTTTCACTTTCTTCCTCTCGCCGGTGGCTTTATGAATTGTCTGGCACGAAGTTATGGCCGGTCCAGGGACCCGTAAACTGCCGGGAGCATCGCCGCGAATCAGCCGTGGCTCGACTGCCGGTGACGTCCATGCCGGTACCACCGTCGCAAGAATCTCCTCTCGCAGACTTCCGGTCGCCCCACCTTCGCCGGCACCTCTTCCGTCTTTCCTCGCTTTTCAACGGCCACCGCTGCTGGCCCGTCTCCTGCAATCGAGTGTCTGCACCCTCTTCGTTCTCTTTGCTTCTAGACTCGTGCGCCAACAGGCGCGGGGGGTTGAAACTTCCGAAGCGGCGTTGCAAGTCGAATTCTATGTACAGGGTGCAGGGAAGGTGAAGATTGTAGCCGTCAGGGATGAATTTGTGCAGATATTCGGCTCGATAAAGATGCATTTAACGAACCTGCACAGTTATTTATTTTTCAGGAGGGGATGGAATGAGTGGATGGAAAAATTGTTGCGGAAATGATTTTGTCACCCCCGGGGACCCATTTAAAAAAAGAAGATTTTATTTAAACACTATATTTTTTTCTGTGGTACTATACTTAGCATGTTTTTAGTAAACTACTTCTTCATTTTCTCGAAAAAAGGCTCCTTAGAACGTTTGCCATTTGGGCCTTTTCTCTTAAATCTACAACTCGGTAAGGGACTATTTCTGATAAATAATTTAAATGAAAATGTTCAGTGATGGAGCCTGCTGGAAAATTTATCGCCGTAACATTCGCGAGACACTTTAAGAGATTTGATAGTTTCTTCCGTATTGTCGACGGCGCCAGTTTTCGCCGTTTGTAAAGAAGCCCGCCCACTCGGTGGTACTTGGCTGAAACGGTTCTCGATCGGTTTCTGACTTATATTTCACGTGGTGCCACCTCGAATGGCTTACAGATCCGTTCCAAACAATCGCATTACTTTTCACTCTCACCGTTCGATTTATGGTTTGCCATTGTTTTGGAAAGATTGAGCAGCGGCCTATAAGCGTATATTTCCCGTGGTAGCTAAACCAACGATGAATTTCAGCTTTAAACTATGCGCCTCTTTGAGATAGATTTCTCACCAAATACTGGCAAAACACCATGTAAAAATAACATAACTGTAATATGATTAAAAAATTCTAATATAATAAAGAATCAGCAGTTTATGATTCATTTATAAATGAAACAACTTAGTTATTCTTCCTTTTTCGTGATCAATCATTTAAGGGGTTACATAAAAGTGACCCTATTTTCCGAGCTGTCAAGGCTACGCGACCCCTTCCCATACAGCACACTCTCGTTGCAGCATAGTTGCAGTATAGTTGCGGTGCAAGATTGCAACGATTCACGCAACGTTGCCGCAACTATGCAGCAATAATTCTATGTCCTCCTGCTGCAAAGTTGCACAGCAACTTTGAGGCAACTTTGCACGGCAACTTTGAGGCAACGAAAAACTGTTAAAAAAAAATAAAAAAGTTATCGGTTACGACAGATTTGAACTCCGGACCGTCCGCATGACAATCTGACGCGCTACTGTTGTGGCCATGGAACCTTCTTGGATGTATAGTACTGTAAATGATATATATATTGATTACTCCGTACGTTAAAAACTTTTATACTACATGAGTACTACGACCCCCATATATTGTCGTTCCAAAAGCACTGTGTTCACGGAAACATCAGCTTGGCACGTGCCACCAGTAAAGTAGATTCTGACTTATGCTTGGAACTGATTAAATGGTTGCCTTCTCCGACATATATTTTATATTTTAGTTCATTATACAGAATGTCCGCGGGAACAGTAAACACCTGGATATTGCCTAACGTATTGGAGATATAAAAGAAATTGTTTACATGAAATTGCATGGTTGGAGGGGGCAAATTTACTACGGAACTTTTTTTTTAACAGATCACTTGATAGTGCGTTTCAAGACGAATTCAATAAAGTATAATGTATACACTTTATTTCAACCGGTTTTGGAGATATTATGTTTTAAAATTTGCTAACGCCGCAAAGTTCTGGCAAAGTTGCGACAAAGTTGCGGCATAATTGAGGCAAAGTTGCTGCATAATTGCAGGATAGTTGCGGCATAGTTGCGGAAAAATTGCGGCATAGTTGCGGCAAAGTAGTTGCGGCGCAACTATGCAGCAACTATGCAGCAACAATTCTATGTCCGCCCCGTGCAATGTTGCACGGCAACGTCGCAGCAACCATACATCGACATTGCGCTGCAACCATGCAACATCGCAAGGTTACTGCAACCATCCTGCAACTTTGCCGCAACGAAGTGTGCTGTATGGGTTAATATAATTTACTCTTTAAACTTGACTGAGCAGTCTTACCCTTCTCCTGTTTGTCATCCCTTGTCCGGTTGGATTCTTTATTCACGGTGGCCAGCGATTCAGCTCAAAATAGTTTAGATCAGTGAGGACTGAAATCTAAGATAGCAGTTAATTATAGCACTAAACTTGCACTGGAGTGACATTTGAAGTTTCGGTTCAGACATAGCGCAACGCCACTCATGCCTTATAAATCATCATATTTATATTAACCATCGGATGCCGAGTGAAAATCTCCATCGCTACTAAAATACTCAGAATCAGCCGAGATTCCAGAAGTGTTTCTACGGTTAACGGAATGTCCGATGCGCCGGCCAGTGTTCAGTAATAGATCTTTTTTTCGCTCCCCCGTTCAGCCGCGTAACAAACGAGCGTCCGCGGGCGCGGTATCGATCCTTCATGAATCAATTGGTATTGCACATTCAATGAAGCCCCCGCTGTCACGGTCCATTTCTGTTTTCGTGTCCGCGCATACGCGAGCAAAATTTACAATTCGAAGTCGGCCTTCCTTAAACCGTATCCATAAGCGATGCGTGATTAATGCCTCCGAATTAGTAGGCATGTCCGACGACATATGCAGTTGAATAGAACGCCTGGGACCCGTTGCTATCGATCGGCGTGCGCATCACGTAGACCCGAAGAGAAATGGCGTTTACATGCGACAAAGTTTCTCTGATGGATGATAGTGCTCGTTGCTTTGGGCGTTCCGCCCGGTACTCGATGATATTTTGATGGTTTGATCGACGTTGACACGATGACGAGTTTGCCTCCTGCCTCGCGACCCAGCGGTAGACCTGTGTGATACTAGAAAGGACTGACAAGAGCATGCTAAACCACTACCATGATGGATGATACCGCTGCTCGCTGTTGGCACTGCAAACACTTGGAAGAAGATACAGCCAGCTGAGACGCGGGGGGAGGGATTACACCGTCACTGATTCTGTTGTATCAAAGCGCCACTGTATCATTACGCGTAATTTAATCTGTTGTTACTATACGTATACGATCGAGGCTCAGCTCGTCTGTTTGTTTCAGTCAATGCCACTTCGTCCACTTTTGCCAGTGTTATACCGTGGTAGTTAAAAGAAAGTTTAAAACTCATACCTTCAACTACGTTTTAAGTATTACGTTGGTATCACTGGATTATTTTGGCAACCCCCAAATCTATGGGATATAAATTTTTAGGGATAATTCTATCCTTAATCCTTCCTAATCACACGGGGTGTATCGTACCCCAGGTAATTGTTTTTTTCTTTGCCAATATTTCTGTAAATTTTTGGACCTTAATAATAAAATTAAAAAATTTTGCGAATTTTAACACACAAAAAAAAACGCTTCTCTGCACAACTAGTTTTTCAACTACAAATTTCATCGTATCTGGATTTCAATTTATAGAAAAAGACTATTAGAGCACGATTGTACGATTATCACTGAAAAGTTAAAAGATTCAAAAATACAAAAATGGTAACTGAAAAATGACGCCGGTTTGCAGTGAACTCCATGCGACCAATTTGTGATTGTAAGAATTAATTTGTTACCGTTCACAGTTTTAACTCTATTTTAGCCACTACTGTATATCTTTAAATACGTCGCTCTCTCTTTCAAATTAGATCATTCGTAGGTGTCGCATGTGTTGCAATTACAAATGTGTGAATTGAAATGTAGATTGTTCGAGTAGGATAAGGGTAAAGAGAGTCGTAGCTTAGAGGAGCCACTTGTCATGGGGTCGGAATAAAGTCGAGTCTTTTTGTCGCGACAGAGACCGATACCACGGGGTGGGTAGTACGTGGGGTGAGTTAATACTAAAAGCAATAAGCAACGAGTGGTTGCGGTTGGGTCGGGGTGGCTGGGTTTTCCGAAGTTATTGTTGTGACCGCCACTATTCTGCTCCACGCCCGTCGTCCATCCTCTTTTGACTCGCCTTGCTAAATTAAATTTTGTCCTGGGCGCCGAATCCCGGCGAAGGTTGGGCGAGGTCTCCCGGTGCGTTCTGGCAGAATTATGCAAGAAGCAGCTTTCTTGAATCCTTTGCTGGCACGTCCTTCCTGCTTCGTTCTCGTGACGTTCGCGGATCCTCTTAAGAGTTGACAGTATCGTCACGTATCGTCACAGCTGAGATTGCAGCGAGAACGAAAAGCGCCAGTCAGTTCTGGCGTGAATTTCAGAGGCGACATTTGGACGCCTGGTGAGTAGCGATGCGATGAAGTATATTGGAAGTAGGTTGGAATCTGACTGGGTAGTTTCGAACAGTTCACGTGTACTTGGAAAAAGAAAAACAATACTTTTAAGTAGCCTCGAGCCTCGACGAAAAAGGTTCGAACTCCCTACAAATAGGTACGTACTTTCAGAAACGTTAGCGGTACTTTAAAGTATAATCGAACCCTGACCAACTAGATTCGAACCTTTTATGAGTACTTTAAGCAGGGGCTTTCTATTCTTTGCAATTGTGTGATTTGTCTTTTGTCGTTCAGGGGTTGAATACTACTTTTACGAGATTCCATTCTTTCAAACGTAAAAGTACTTACAAGTACATTCTCAAAAGCTGCAGGTGTTCTTTCTGGGGTTTGAAACCAGCTAGTATAATCCAAGTACTTTCGAAGTACATAGAATGAAACGTCACCTCTTATGAGTAGTATTCAAATCCCACGGAGTGAAACTTTTGTATTGAAATTCATCCGAATTCGTGAGTACATATTGAACGTGATCACATCCCTATCGAGAGGTTACCTAGAGTTTTGCAAGGACTTCTTCTTTTTCCCCAATAATGCGTTTAAATTCATTTTTTGCCACTTTCATTAGTGATAATTTTTTAAGTCTCGCTTCCATGTATGCAATGTGCCTTATCGCGTGTAGGTACTTAACAATCTTCTTCCGTTAGAGTGTGTAAAAATGTGAGGTATTCAGAAGGAAGTCTGAAAAATTTCTTCATCTGTATTAGTAATTACCTACATAGAAATCAATGGACTCGAGGAGGTCAGCAAGTTTAGGTCGTCATTTCAGTGCTCCGGTGCAGTAGTTATTTCATAGATGAACATGTTAGATACACGAACAAATAACTGACTAAATATTTTCTCTCACAAGTGACCAAGTCCATAGGACCAAGTAATTCTCGTCCCAAACGTATCCTCACCAAATTTCTCTACGCCCTCAAAATGCCATCCACTCGACAGTGCACGGAGAATAGTCACAGAGCGCGTTGCCTCGAGTGACTATTCCTTGTAAAATTAAGACGACTGCAGCAGTAACGAGTGCAGGGTAAGACGCTGAAACGATATCAGCCAATTTTCTCCTCGGGGAGAGACAGCTCCGTTGATAGAACGAACGTATTTACGGAGACATTCGGAAAAAAAGGACATCTCCACGGTTCCGTGTAATATTACCGGTGGAACGGTAAAGAGTTCCCGACTCGCTCGTGTTCGAAAAGACGTTTTTTCGTTGAAAGCGTTTCTTCATTTCGCTTTATTCTCCTACACTTCTTTCATTTTACTCCGGCTACGGTTTAACAGTCCGCTATATTGGATTCTCTTGTGTCCAATTTTCCTTTGCCCCGTTTCTTTTTTTCCCACCTCCCCCTCCGTTTTTTATACCGCCTTCAGTACATCGTACCTGGACGGGAGCCGGCTGTCATAAAGCGCAGACCGGGACTACGGTACGACGTGCTCAGAAAAAACGATCTCATCACGATGTTTCGATTCAGCGAATTGCATTTGGCGGCGCCTCTCCGCGTCGGAGCAAAGAGCTGGCCGTCCTATGGAGGAACTGGGTTATCGATTCCCGCCGTAATTTTAAACTGCCGCACGTGGTCAGTTCCTGTGGCCCCATCCCCACGCTTTGCATCCCCTGCGCCGCCTTCCCCTTTCTTCCTCTCCCACCTTTGTTCCCGCTGATTGGTTTCGCTGCTTCTGCGCTTATAGGGAAGCGGGCTGTTATACCGGGTTGCGCCATAAAAATTTATGCCGCTGAATTAATGAGGGGATACTGTATAACGATGAAGGTCGGTATAAAAAGAGCTACTGGGTCAGACAGTAACTTGGTCGTTAATATGCGATGGGACATGATTCCGCGATATAAGCGGCTGATTTTTAACGAATCTCGTCTCGATCTTTCTCTGAAAGGAGACGAGAGATTAGCTGCTGTTTGGTGGAGCCGAGTGTCAGAAAGAAATAGGGTATTTCGTTAGCTTAATCTCTGACGTGCAAGCGTTCATAGATTTAAACTATTCTGGCCCGAATGTCAAATTATAAAGCACAAAGTGTTTGTGTGTTTGTCTACGCTTAAAAACTTTCGAACAGTAAACTCTGCGGTCACGAACTGTGTCCCAGCTTATTATGCCTAGCAACTCCATGTAAATGTGATTATAAAAAAAAATTATAATTTAAATTTCAGGCGAAGCGAAGAAGTAAAGCTAGTTAAATATAAATATAAAGATGCAATGCTTCATCCACCACCACCTTCATTCTCTTTTACACACTTACATTCCCAAAAAAGGGAGAAATATATGAGTGATTTTTCAAAAGCGCAAATTTGAACATAGAAAACAGTTTCAATAACCACTAAAAACTGTGGTAGGTACCTACGTTTATTAAAAAAGAATCTTTCTTTTTTTATTAATACACGCAAGACCTATTGTATGAAACACGTATTTTCACTGCAATTATTCAAACCGGAATTAAACCTATTTCATACCGTTTTATTCCACTAGGGGATGTAATTTAACATTATTAAAGCGATGCCTTGAAAATGGAAATATGCCTTTTTGAAAGATCACTCATTTAATTCCCAAAATAATTACATTGCTGTACAATGTAGCTCCTCATTATGCCGCAGCAGCTTCACGTAAAACCCCAGAATACTTCTTTAAAATTTTTCCCTTTGTCGATTAAAATACACAATTACCTGATTCGCTCGGAACCTCGCGCGCTTTTGTTCGACGTCCAGCCGCGTGCAGCTTCATTGGCCAGAGACGGGAGCGGCCGATATTTGCGCGTCCGTCAGCGGGTAACTTGGCAGGCTTAATCGGCTTTCGGCCGATTCGCAAAGTACACAATGAATTGCGCCGCCGCGGCCCTGTAATCCTCGCGGTGGCAATTTATATTAATTAGCCCGTTCGCCCGAACCATTTCTGTTCAACATAAATTACCGCCGGCTAATGATGAATGTCAGGTATAAACGTAACATTATGCAACCGCGCGCGACCGTTGTACGAGTGTGTCGTCCAAAATGGCCGTGTCCGGTGTTCGCCAGGTAGAACCGCGGCTGGCCGCTGATACACACGAGCCGGTCATACATAACGGCCATTCGCGGTGTATGGTACGTACGTATGCGCCCACGTTTCGCCGTGAAATCAGCGTGACGCTCGCCTATCGTGATTACAACCTGGCGACACTATGCGACGCCATCGCTACCACTCGGCATTATCCACTGTCCCCGGACTGATTGCATGCCTAGCGACCCGTGAAGATTCGCCGGTATGGACGTTTCATTTCGCCGGCTGACGTGTTGCTCTTAATCCCGGTCGAGCGGCGTGAACTCGTTTCGGCAAGAACGTTTTATGACGAACGTCGGCGCGTTCTTTACAACCCTTCTGGGAAAGAATTGGGGGATCGAAGTGAGCCGTGTTGCTCTTTCCGAGCTTACGGTTTGATGGATTGTAGTTTGGCGGCTTGAGTGTTATGAGGGAAGATGCGTGGGGAGGGGGCAAGGAAATGGAAGGGATGATGTATATGAATATTAAGAGGGTTTGGTATGGATATAGGAGGAAGATTAATAAGTGAGCAATATTCTATCGTGAATTGTGCAATTATTTTTATATGGCATTGATATAGGAGTGTGACCTGCGTGTGTATAAGGAGTGAGAAGTATTCTTCGTGTTCTTCCCTATTTCCATAATATTATAAAAGAGAAAATTCCTGTGCTATATCGATAAAGTACACATTAGGAACCGAAGGCTTCTACAGGGTGTACCTTAACACACAAAACGATGAAAAAAGTTCATAATATAAAGTTCATAAAAGTTCGAATAGACCGGTATTTTGTACGTATCCGCTTAAGGGGGGAACACCACTGTGACGACCGGCAAAATGAGCCCATTTTTAAGATTTTTTTAAGGGACAACTTACAGTTTTATTATAAAATTGTTATTACCTATCTTTAGTACAATGTCTTAAGAGACTATAAAAAAAAAGTAATAGAAAAACATGCATAGATTTCCATATACAGTTAATCTCCTACATCCCTCACAAGAAAACATAGGTCGCTTATCGAAACGATATCTTTGGAACGGCAACTCTGAAATCAATTTTTTTTAAATATAATCGGTATGAGTGTAGTTTCCGTTGTACGGACCGATTTTTAAAAAAAAATATTTTTGTAAAAATGGTGCGCTTGGGAAGAAAAAGTTTCGAAAATCCGCAAAAAAATGAATAGTTTTTCGAGCGTATTTAAAAAAATATGTTTTCGATCAAAAAATCGGTACGTTCAACTGAAGATACTCTTATTTTAAAGATCCTATCAAAATTTCAAGTCGATCGGATAAAAATTGACAGAGCTATTGATTCGATCAGTTAGAAAAATGTCGTTTCGAGAAAATCGCGTTTAAAGTTTGCACGGGAAAAATCACACTTCCGTTCGTGACGTTCACTGTCACTCGAATGCCCGATCAACGGTTGCATTTCTTCGATTCTCGAACGAACAGCGTACCGTGCGTAAAAACGGGAAAAACCCAAAATTTATAACCTTTAACAATGTGGGGGAACAGTGGGTAAGAAAAATGTCGGCGTGCTATTTGCCGCTAACATAGCGCGCTCGAAACGGCATCGTGACGCGTCTCACAAAATGCACTGTATCTTCGTCAATTCTTCGAATATCAACTTGAAATTTTCAGAGAGTATTTTTGAAGAGTTAAACATTAAGAAAGTGAAGAAAAAAAATCGAAATTTTTTCAACTTTCACAGTGGTGTTCCCCCTTAATTCGTTGCCAGTAAGTAATGTGTTAAAATACACCCTGTATAAAACAGTAAGGTCTTCTGCTTCTTTACTCGATCCCAATCACGAATACATTCGTGATACATTACATACACCCTCTTCTCTCAGCTTACTTGCAATCTAACCGTTCCCCGCATTTAGTGTCAATATCCTAAGAGACCCATTTGCAGCCCTCCATTTGTGTCCCCTCTAAACTGACGCATCGTCAAGTTTCTCTGGACCGGTGCAGACTCCCAGTGCGTTATCCAATACGCACAGTAATTCATCCAGGCCTGTGACGGTGGTGGAGTTTGCCAGTCCAGAAGCGTCATAATTTCACAGGCGGACGGAGATCGTGGTATTGAATAACCAGGCACGAGCGGCGTAACGAGTTAGGCAGCTCTTGTTCTTAGCGTTGGCGTCCGCGGCGGTAGGGGTGAAGATTCTGCACCCTTTGCACTTCTACGTTGGGCTCGGCTGGGACGGCCCCTTCACCGTAGGCGTCGGGCTTGGTACACGGCCCGCATACCGAGGCGTCTTTGTGAGCCACCTATAGCCAAGGCTCGTCCCGTTCCACCTTGGCGCATCGGGGCAAAGGGATCTGCCCGGGTCGCCTGCTCAAAAGTACGAACTGGAAACGGGCGGGAAGGCCTCGTTGCAATCAAGCGCGGACTTTGGGGGATGCTCCGTTTTCTCACGGTCTGCATTATCTTCTCAGACGTTCGCGTTGCCCCTCGAACTCTTCTCTGTCTGCAGAAAACGAGCGGATAGAGGTAACGAAGGAGGCGGAAGAACCGTCGGTCCTCGTTCCTTCCCTCCCTCTTTACCTTTCGCTTCTCATTCTCCTTCAAACCCAACCCTCACTTCCTACCCCCCTCGCCCTCCGTTTCTCCATTTCTCTTCCATTCGTTCTTTCACTGTGCACCGGTGTCTTCGCTGGGATCGCTATTGATCGCCTCTGTAAAATAGCGGTTGAGCTTAGACGATGTACGGTGCCTGGATTATTCTAGGATCCCTCCCTCGGCGAACGCGGCGCTGGGATTGATAAGAATCATGGGGAAGCAGGTTTCGAGTTCGAACTGTTGGTGTAAGTGTCTTTTCGGCTTACTGGTGGCTGATGGCCGCTTGGTTGGCTGGTGAATTGAAGCTGGTTCTCGGGTTTGAGGGGATTCGTTTTAATCGTTGTAGCGACGGTTGTATTAATTAGTGCAGTTACGTATATCGTTTACTATATTGTTTCATCTAGTAGGCAGGTTCTAAATAGTTAATCCTTGAAATTGATCTCTTTCCTATTTAGTGTATATACTCACTCAAATCAACCGAAGGATTTTAAAATATCTGTGTATTTATAATTGGGAAATATTACGAGGAGCGAATTCTTATTAGTGACGAAATTACCACGAAGCATAAACGTAGGTGGTACCTTACAGTTTTCTAGGATTAATTTTGTAAATAAAGGTCAGTGGTTCAAATTACTATTAAAACGACTGGTGATTTTTTGAATTCTGTAATGAAGTTCTAGATACCTCATTTCAATCAGTCAAAAAAAATATACTACATATATGAAAAATAGATTTCTCAGTAAAACAAAAAGTAACAGTACATAATGTTAAGAATAAAGGAACGCTGTCCTTCTAATGATCCCCCAGAATCCCCTTAATTTTTAAGAATTTGTCGACCTTTTTCGCTAGTAGCTTGCTACCGTTCGATTAGGACTTTATGGTCGCGCTGTCGTTTCGATTTCGGTGCTGGAAATTCGAGTTTGCTTAGCGTCTTGGTGACATCTTAAAGCCCTCATTAGTGTAGCGCCTCACCTTCGATAGGTAAACGAGGAGAGGGAGAATTAGCCATGTCAATATTTGCGGTGCAATCAACCCGCTTCGACTTCCCGTCCCTGTCGTTGCGCTTCTCGGTGGCCCTCGACACCGACTCTGATTGTAATCCACACTTCCGTGACCAGGTTGCCGCGCTGTTGCTGTTGTCTTTTCTCATTTCGCCGATTCGTTTCGTCCGTTACGTACAAGGACTCACCACGGCCAGAGACGTCTGTATCCATTCTATTCGGAGGCTAATCAGAAAATCTCTGCGACGGCAGCTTCTCATTGAACACGTTAAAATGGCTAGTTAGCTTTGCCAAATGTTTACGTATCAGTACGTGCGCCGGATTTCGCCCGGTTTTCCTTAGATCCTGCAGCGACTGATTGTACAAAACAGATAGTACTCTATCAGGTATATAACCAGCGCAATAATTAACACGGCATAGTGATTATAACCCAACACAGAAAGTGTCGCGCTATATCTTAAATCTTCTGCAGCGATACCTCCGACTCCGCCACTAGAGGGCCTTTAAACTGATCTCGCTCTCTCGCAAGTTCTCCCTCATCTACTCTCTCCTATATATACCCGTTTCGCTCTACCTTCTAACATCCCCGCGTCTAAGGCTGGGTCTGCTAGGTAAGCCTTACTGATGAGTCCACTAGCAGGCTCAGCACGAAACGCAAACCTCCCTTTTCTCTCCAACTTACAAGTGAAAGTTCCACCTCGTTATAGATCCACAATCTGAAGCTCAACTCACGATTCAAAAAATCGAGACCCCTACTTCTTTCTCCGAATTAACCAAGTGACAGGTCGCAACAGGCATTTGAGGTACCTAATTCACATTTTCAGAATACTTAATTAGGATGTCGAAGAGGATCGATCCAGGAAAGTCGTGTGACCTGTGTACCATTATATTCGATCTTCCACGCAATCGTTTCTCCAGGACCCAAGTGTGTCCTTCACGCTCGTTAATTCGATCGCGACTCGTTGATTGCAGGTGTTCATGGAAGCAGAAACGAAACTCGCCGGAGTAACGGCGAGTCTGCTTCGTACAACTGGGCCTCCCAGGTCGATAAGGTTGGCGAGAATAATGGCTGGGATCGCGCGATCAGGTAAATAAGACAGGGTCCCGTGGCTGTCGTGCGACCTTTGCCCTGGTCTTATTCCCCTTCGCCTCTACGGTACTTCACTGCCATCTTGTCCGTCCTTTTTCTACCTTTCTCTCCTCTGTTCTCAACCACCCTGCCTTTATCGTGTCCCTTCTCGAAATTTCTTTCTCGCTCGGCTCTGCCCCCTTTCTCGCCCCGCGATCCACCGTGGTTCACATCCGTCTCTCTCCTACCGTTCCCTTTCACCCTCACCTAGTGGCGTGACACATGGCCAGCATTTATAGCGCGAGATAGCGCCGGCGGTTCTCGACAGCGTCGGCAGATTTATCCTCCACGGTTATTGGAGTTATACAAAGGATTTTTCCAACTGATCCCATAAAGTATCTGTGCCTGATGCCCTATTATTTACGCAGCCGGCTGATGCCACGAGAATTTTTCTTGCGCGGGCGCGCCACTCGCTTGGCCGCTGAAAACGAGCGACCAGTGGCCAGCGACACGGGTAGCCTGGATGTAATGTTTATTGTAGTGGAGGCGCGCGAGTTAATTGCCCGATCAATTGCTTTATCACCGTGTCGCACACTTGGATTCGTTTAACGCGGTAGGAACTATATGGACGGACGCAGTCCGTCCGATGAACTTGTTTAGAAATTAGGTTCGATGGTCTCAAAGTTTCAAACCATTATGGAGTTTTGGAGCAGGTATTTGCTTTTTTAAATGTGGGAGGAACTTGCTGAGGGGTTATTTGGGCGTGGGCAGAATGAAGACACTGAGTTTTATTACTACTTTTTAGTTCTTTATTTACTTATATTCACTCTGTAAGAGTGGTAATAAAATGGGAAATATAGGTACTGTGTTTTATAACAGCGTGCTCTAGAATAAGTGAGAACAATTTTAAGGGTGATTTCAGCACATCTAAGTAGTAAAAAAAGTTCATATAAGCATATGTCTTATTTGACTTTGTTCTTGAGTTATAGAATATTGTATTGTCCATTGGCAGTGTTGAAACTTTTCGTGAAATAATTGGTAAGACGTCTGCAGGATTGTATTTAGATGCGAGGTGGTCATTTCGCACATATTTTATGAAAGTAATCCTTACAGCTTGTTGAAACTAAAATTCGATATTACTCGAAAACAAAATCAAATAGGACATAATTAATTAAATAATTTTTTATTATTTAATTGTGTTGAAGTCTCTCTAAAATATTGCCCACTTATTCTGCGACACCCTGTATATTCGTCACATTCTGCAAAATGTGAACGCGTGGATGGAGCTGCATAGTGCTTAACGAGGTCCACTGTGTTTCCTTACTAACCACCCTCTCTATACGCTCCTTGAGGCATTGCCAATCTCGTCTGCATTTGCGTTTATGCTCAATATATATTGAGGTATTTTAAAATCATAAGCTGAGAACAGAAGAAGGAAAAATCTATTACTCCAATGCAACGTCAAGATCATTACCGTTAGTTGTCGAGTGATTGCAATCTGGAGCTGTTAATTAGTCGTCGATTCTCACCTGAGAAACTCTTTAGCCTTCAGCTACAGAATTATTTGTGTGTTTAATGTGCACAGAAATGTCACGCTCGTTCCCCATAAATGTTCTGACAGCTTGTACACTCACAAAGCATGTGCCTGTGAAGAGCGAAGTGACTTTGGATGGTAATTCGAATTTCTAAACTGTGAATGGGTGCATCAATCGGCCCACCAAATTTATTGCTACGTCGCAGCATCGCCGTAAATCCGCCGTTTCGTACGCCCCCCTGTATATTATTTGTACGTTTTTGGCTCGCGTGCACTATTTCGGAAGCAATGTCGCATGTCACGTCGCCTCATGGAGTCGACTCTTTGTTTCTGTGTATGTACATAGGTTCGTTTGGTCTGTTCGGTCGTAGGTAACGAACTGTGCGGCCTGGTATTAATGGATGGCCACTGTTTCCGTTCGCTTTATCGGCAATTTGGGTTCGTAGATATCAGTAGGCGAAAACGAGTCACGATTCGTTTCCATCAATCGCGTTGGTTTCGTTCAGTACTATTTCTGTATCATTATCATTTTTTCTTCCACATTTTATATCATTATTTAAACGAATTTGTAAGCGAATATTGCGATGTATACTAAAAACGAATACACGGGTAGTATAATATGTTTATAGTGTATGAGATGGGGTGCAAAGTCTATAATTCTATTTCATTTAAATTGATGCAAAATTAAGAATAAAAATTACACAGTTTAAAATGAAATATGACAATGGACAGCATAATTTTTCCAAGGTGATAATTTTCAAGTTTTCAAGGATGTCCTAATTCCAGAGAGATTAACCCTCGTCAGGCGGCACAATTTTTGCAATCCTCAACTCAATCCCCTATCTCCGAAGGGGGTAGAGATATTATTCTGAAATTTGGTCTATGTAATCTAGACCAAATATTTAGAGAAGACACGAAACATCAGCTCTCCATGGCTTCTCGAAAAAAAAGTTATTCCAATTTAAAAAAACGCAAAAGTTACAATTGTACCTATGCCGCCTGACGAGGGTTAAAGAAAATGTAGTGCATTTTACAAGCAATGAAGGGATCAGTGTACTTATATGGTGCATTACAATTTTTCACTATTCTGAAAATCTGCAGTGCAATGAACCTGTTTTCTCGCTCCTGAAAGTGGTACTCCAAACACCAACAGTATCACCCTCTTCGAAACAGCCGTGTACATAATACATTGTATTCGATACAAGACCAAAAACAAGACGCCCATCCCCCGAAATCGACTCCTACGCGAAAACTCGAGCAGCACGTAACAAGAAAAACCTGCTTCCCCGTTTCCAGGACTCCGAAGGCGACACTCCCCTTCACGACGCGATCTCTAAGAAACGGGATGACATGTTGGCTCTGTTGTTGGACCACGCCGCAGACATCACCCTCACGAACAACAATGGCTTCAACGCTCTGCACCACGCCGCTCTCCGTGGCAACCCAAGGTGAGTACCTTGCGTTTTCAATGCGGAGGCTTTTGTCCGTGATAGCGCGCCGCGCTCTGAATGCCTCTGTCGGCGGTAGAATTTAACCGTCCGAGATGAACGCTACCAAGATGAGAACGATAAAGGGCTTCGCCCTAAACCAGCTGACAATTAAGGATGGCCCGCGTCTCGCGTATAGACGCTGGATCAAGACGTTCATTCTTTTGACGACGTCTTGACAATTGACGGGGCGTCATTGTTAACGGTGACTAGGGAAGAAAGGGAGGGGGTGCCCCTTCAAACTGATGAAGCACGTTGAGGGTGAAATAGATATTGCGTTGTCGTGTCTGTTTTTGCTTTAAAAAGTGGGTGCGTGCAATAGTGAATCGGAGTGGCCTAATTTGGTTTTATCATGTTGCAAGGATTAAGGGAGGGGGGCATGAGGTTCGGGTCACACAATCTCGTTCATATTTTGCATATAGTTAGCGAACGTTATGTTTAGTAATGTAATGGACACGTAGGGGCTACTCAAAAGTTTGCGAGAAAATTGAGTTCTGAATTTTGCCTTTTCCGGGCACCCGGTATATGACCGTGGGATTTAACGAAACTTTAATTAAGTTGCTGTGGCAGCTCAACTGTAATTCGGGTAGTAATTCCAGGCGTGTGTGTACGTTTTTATTAATGTTTAATTATTTGTCGGATTGGTTACTTGAATTGGTATTTGCAGGGGAGGGTAGCGTGATAAGGGAAGGTTGAAAGTTGACACTCGAAATATTGGGGAAACTGCAAAAGCTGGGATAGTGCAGGTTTTGTAGGAAAAGTTTGGTGGAATCAGTTTATCAGAAATCAATTTTTAACTGATGGACATAAATTGGGATTCTTTATTTACCTGTGTCTTTGAATCTCCTAATTTTTGTCCTTACGATATTAATTTCTTATCGGGGCAACAATATTTTGTATTGAATAGGAAAATGAGTAGATAGTAGTAGTTGAATACAAAAAATGGGAAGGGAAAGTGTGGATACCAATTTGGAATTCCCCCAAAATATTAATAATGGAATAAGATTTCTTATGCAATATTATAAGCCCTGAAATATTAATAAAATAGCTATGGTGTGCTAAATTGACGAGGGTCCCGTATCAAATTGCTTCTTTTAATTAATCTTTGAGAGATACATGAAAGTATAGATTCCATCATGGTTACATCTAAATAGTAACTTCAAATGGAATCGTTACGTTGATTATTGCCAGAGCTAAAGAAGGTGCTAAAAAGGATTTCAAAGTGATGTATCCATTCATTCACTGCATTCCACTGACAGCTTTGTTCCCTTGTTCGACAAATCATGAAAGAACGCCGAACCACAGGTGTTCTCGAAGTCGTCGTCCTTCGACGAAGTCTAATCGAATCGGTCATTTTCGAGAGGTACTGAGTTAATTTCACCTCGATTCTAACTCGCCCCTTTCCTGTTCAATTTCGTCTCCTACAATCTCGAGAATCTTTGAGATTCGCTCGCTTCTGGTTATTACTTCGAGATACAGATGGAACACCTGCAACGATGGGGAACGAATAGAATGGTGTCTAGTGTGAATTACATTTTGTTAATAACAATCGTGTAATTATTATTTTATCATTGATATCAACTTTGCTTAGAAAATATACTCGAAACCAATGATATTGACTGATAATCACGGTCTAGAAATTTAATTAAGATGTTACTATGAGTGTAAATGGCTCAAGTTTTTTTAAAAGCATTATTACTTCAAATATACATACATGATATCTCAAAATACACACTATAACTTGACACGTAGTGATTCGATTCACTGAATCTCATTTATTTGCATTCAGTTCCTTTCAAGTCAGTCTTTCTTATTTTTTAATAAGAAATTTGTTCTTAAGTAGAGACGCCCCAATTTCCTCACTATTCTTGTAGCTCAGAAATAAAATGACTCAAAAGTTAGAAGCAAACTATTTCGATTAACATCTACTTTGCAGCACAGTTTCCTTGATTTTCTGTAATATTGGAAAAAATTAAATTATTTTTAAATTTATCTTCTTCAACTGAAAATCGTGACGGATTTTCGAATTCTTTTAATTAATATTGACGGGGATTCCGTGCGATTTTATTAAACGAACGCAATTTGTTTAAATCAGTCACGTTCTATTGGAGGATGTAAAAATGCGTTCTTTTCTCTCGCGCGAATTTTCCCTTTCGCCGTCACGTTTCACGACCGTTTCCGGGACCGGGAAATGCAGGCACCGGATGCGCATAGTAGTCGCACAGTCACAATTACAAGGTAGCTACTTTCGATTTCTCAGCGTCAGCGATTCTCTCGCTTCCACGCTCTGTTGCGATGTTGCTCGTCGAAAAGGTTGGGAAATTTCTGTCACTGGATAGCAAAAGCAACGTTTCAGTGGCGCAAAAAACTGTCCTCTCTGCTGACAGACGAAAATGGAACGGTAATGGCGACTTGCAAAAGTAACTTTTATCTCGCAATCCGAAATACGTTTATTCTAATACAATTATTTTATTTTCAACAGGAGTTTCATTCACGTTTCCTAGTGTTTAAAAATTTGTTGTAATTTGAGCGTTATACCAACTCGTATTCACATGATCTTCTGTTGACAATGTTTTTTGGATATGTGATTCTTAAAAGGATTTAAGAAACATTTAGCTTTGTTTTGACAACATAGAATTACCTTCTTTAGTAATATCTGCTATTTTTGTCATCATTTTCTATAACAGCCGATTTCCATTCTTTTTAGTTTTTCTAATATAATTTCAAAACATTTGAATTTTTTGTCATTTGGATATATGAATATGATTATGCATTAGTTCTTTCGTCCCCATGTCAGTTTTATTTTTTTTTTAAAAAAAAAAATATCCTACTTTTAGCAAGCTTTTAGAAATCAGATGCTCCACATTACATACATTTACCATACATTTACAAAATCACGCCCACTAATACCCAAACACCCAGTACACAATATTTTCAACCCCCGAACCGGACCCAAAATTCTAACTCCCAGACGCGATCACTATTCAATAACTCCTATTCACTTCAACAATCATTGCCATCATTTACCAAAACAAATCATGACCTCCGTGGCTGTTCCAACAGAAATCACGAAGAACTTCTTTCACTCCTGAAAGGAACAGGTTAACCCTTAAGCACCGCAAAAAAAGAGGAGCCTTATTCGCAGCATTTCCTCCCGAGGATTCGTAGTTTAATCATTTCCCTCCATTGTAGGGCGTCACGCGCTCGAACCCGATCGCTTACGGGCGCACGGAAAGAAGCACACCCATAGACCTTGAATCCAGTGGATCGGTGGTCGGGCCGAGTCCCGGTTTCAAGGGGGGTGGCTTTAACCGTGGAGAAGCCGAGGGAAAGGGTGCCGTCGGGACCGGGTTTTCGCATCCGTGTCTATGGCCTCCGGATATTACCTACCTTCGTTGCTTTTAAACCGAAGGGCGCTGATTACCGCGGGAAGATGTATGTGCCGCATCACCGACCGGAGGATGTATTTCAAAGGGAACCTATTACCCTGGTTTTCTGTCCCACGCCCCCTTCCTCCACCTTTCCCCCTTATCTCTCTCTCCCTCTAGCTCTCTATTTCTCTCCCTCCCCCTTTCTGTTCCACCTACTGATTCTCTTGACAGCAGCTTCCACAGAGCGGCAGTGTATATCTGCGCGAGAATCGACCGCGACATTACGCAGGGACGCGTCACCTGACGCGAAACGAACCTGGAATTAGATTAAGGATGATTTAGGATGCCCGCGGTAGATCATCATAATGCCGTGTAGCCGTGGGAGGATGGTTTCGGGCCCGGCGAACGATCAAGATTTCGGGCGAGCACGCCGTGGGCTGATGCGCGCAGGGTGAATCCTGCGCGGCAAATGGATGGAGTGTGTCTTGAAACTAATTCGCAGCGGGATAGTTTGTGGAGAGAGGAGGGGTGGGAGTAAGTGCTCAAAGCTAATGAAGTTTTCTTTGACTCCGGCTGTGTGAGTTGAGACGCGTGTAAACATTCCGCTTGCGTCGCGCTAGCAGCGAACGAAGTTGGATATCCGTTTTGACGGATCCGCGACTGCGGATGAGAAACGAATCTGGGATTGCTGCAGGAATAGGATAGTCTTCGGCAATCGTCTTTAGGGTAATCGATGCTGTATGGGCTGGTTTTCTAACCGAGGGAATGATGGGGGTTTATTTTACACTTTTAGGAGGTTTTTGGATGGTTTATAGCGTTTTTCGTTTGGACGTTATTTGGAATAGGGTAAATCGGTAAATGTGTCGGTACGGTAGGGGAGTTGGTACAGTTGCTTTATTTCAGGCTCTATACGTAAAATTGGGTTAAAGTGAAGACCAGTTTGCCTTTGTAGAAGCAAAACAGTTGGAGAGGAAGTGTTTAATCTTAAGAAATTAAAATTTCTTCAGATTTAGTTCCAGTTGCTCTAAACTATCTTTCTGAATTCTTGCGGAGATGTTGACGTGTGGTAGGGGAGAATGTGTAATAGCGGTCACTTAAGCAATAATTGTAATAAAACGAATATGTAAGGTGCAATATTTCTTGAAAATGATTTTTTTGTAAACTTAAACTATCAACCTATACGTAGGATACGAAAATAATAAATTTTATATTGATTTATTCAATGAAATTACAAAAAACAAAAAATATGTGTTTTTCCGTCATCGTCTACACCTACGGGTAATAGCGGTCACGTTGCGGGCAATTGCGGTCTAGGCCGTCTAGGGACTGCTACATTTTTCGCAAATGTATCCATCCGCTGAGTCCCATTCAGAGCATTCAGAATGGGCCCAGAGGCCACAAGAGATACATCGGAACCACATCTCATTAAATAAATAATGCTCTTATTTTCGTCGTTTTCATATGGATGAGGTCTTTTGGGCTTTTCCTTCTCCAGCTTAATTTTTTTACAAATTTTTCTTTTATTTTTTTTCCGTTTATTTTCTTCTAATTCTTTTTCCGCTTTGCCTATATCGTTATTTTCGTCGTTTTCAAATGGATGAGATCTTTTGGTCATTCTAATGAAGAAAGTTTTGTTTATTTTACACTAGTGAATAATGATAATCACGTTACAGGCACTAACAGTCAAGTGACCATCATTGCCCGCATACGTGTTCATTGATAAGATTGAAGATTACATATTTAAATTAAATATATTTATATTAAATTTCATTCTAATCCTTTGCCTTGATAGTATATCTATATTTACGTAATCTTGAAATGTAAAAAAAGCTTCAGAATTAGTACTTACCTCTTATGTTGTGTACACGAAATAATTATATCGACGATATTGAAAACACAAAAAGGCTAGTTTTCCCTGGCTGCTTAGCAACGACGAAGGCGAGATCGTTCGACAATATAGCGAATGATGTCGTGGAACGTAAGGAAAAGAAACTGTACATTTCGGACATACCGTTTTATAATAACAATACTGACCGCCATTGCCAACTGACCGCGATTGCCTCATTCTCCCCTAATGTATACCTCAGTAGGTTACAAGCTCATTTACGTACTCTCTATTTAGAGCAAGTGATATACCAAAGACCAAATTGTGATTGTAGCGCTCTTCAGTGTACAAAGCTCTTTGTTCAGACTGAAACACACGGTCCTCCAAATATTCCAATTAACGTAGTGTTCCTCAATTGTATTCATAGTTTAAAATTCATTCTCCGCTGTCTCATTCAAATAACGGTCCATTTCACGAAAGCTCTGCCTATCATCAACTTCGCACGAGTCATTCGGCGACAGCATCTTATCTCTGCCAACAAATTCCTCTCGAACGCCACGGTGCCGTATCGTGATCAGGCTTGTGCGACCGCAAGGTCGCCTTCGCACCTGCCGTTGGCGCTAAATAAAGGGAAATTTCGTTGGTATTTCGGTTGGATTCGGTTGAACGCCAGGTCAGGATCCTCCGTTCGTCTTCCTCCGGTGCCCTCCCTCTTCTTGTACCCGGTCAGGGACGAGGCGAGCTCTGTGCGATTCTCTTTCTCTATATTCGTGCTTCCTCCTCCGCCCTTCCATCCCGTGGCCCTTTTCCTCCGTCTGTGAAGGAGCAGGCAGCTTCTCTCAAGTCCTGTGTTGCGCTGGAGCTCTGAAGCCGAACGAACGGACGTCCGGAGACGTAATTTCCTGCCCTCCCGGTGCAGCTCCCTTCCGTTTGCTTCTCTTCCTCCTCTTCCCCCCTCCCAGCCCCTCCTTCCGCCTCTCCCTCCCCCGTGGCCTCTGCCGCTTTGTAGGCTACATTCTCCGGAGGTTGCTGACGAAACTTCCCTCGTTTTCCATGCTTCTGCCTTCAGAGTCTCTCCTTCTCTCTCTCCCCTTCTCTCTCTCGCTCTCGCTTCTTTGCGTGTGTGCCCTCGAATTAGGGTCGACCGATGGCCGCCACATGTCAAAACGCAACGGGCGCGCCGCTCTGTGAAGATTAAGCCTCCTTCGGCGAGGCCAAGAAGTCTCCTCTAGGTTTGCCCGAGTCGGTGCACGACGAGCAATTCTGTTACCCTACGGGAACGTAATTGTCTGGGAGTAAAATGTTGGACTGACGGAGAGTCGCGTAACAAAGGGATGGCAGGGAATTTTGCAAATTTGCTGAGGCCCCTTTTAAACGTCTCTGCGCCAGCGAGAGATGAGTCTAGGTGAGGCTTGGAAAAGTCGTGACGTAAAATTTGAAATTATGATACTATAGTGGTTCGATTGTTTAGGGTTAATTTCGTGGTGAATAGTTGGTTATGATGGTAGTAAAATGATCAGGTGGTCAGTGCAGGAGTGGAATATGTACCTAGTTTTTTATTATGAGGCGTGGCAAGTGACTCGTATAACTATGAATAAAAATTAGTTGCACTTCGTATTGTGTTCAGTGATTTTAATTTTCACATTAGTACTTATATTGTTATTTGAGAGTTTAAACGATACTTAAATCGGGGAAGGGAAAATAATACATTTTAAATTATAAAATTGATAAGCACTGAAAATATACAATTTTTAATCTGAAATCGCCTTTACATATCCAAACTGAATGGAAACAGGATTCAAGCGTTTCAACTTCAGCGTCGAATAAATTTTTCAACTTCAACATCGACTTTGATATTCGACGTCAATAGTTCAAGTTATAACTACATTTACAGTTAAAGTTGAAAATTGTATTCGTCGCTGAAGTTGAAACGTTCGACGAATAATAAAATAACTTTATTCCCCGAATAAAGTTAACCCGGGCAACTTTATTCGACACAAATAACGAATAATTTTTTTTTTAACTTTTATTCGTTATTCGAAATTTATTTAAATATAAATTTTGCCTATCTGTGCCCAGAGACAAAAAATTCCTGTGTTTCAAATTTTTCTGTGATAAAGATTCAGAAAGCAAGCTATTGTTACGATGTTGAGGCATAAAGTTTCACCACCGTTTGCTGGACGGCGATAAATATTTGCTTGGTGCGACACAGAAATTGTTTGGGTAAATGTCGCAGCTCCTTGGTCCACGTGAAAGTCCTCTGTTGCTTCTTTTAATCTGTTTACATCTGGAGCTTTGTCTCCGGGAGGAGTGACGACGCTTTCAAGTGAGAACTTGGCCGAAGAAAGGCAGCGAGGGTTTTAATCTCGCGAAATGAACTTTCGCTGTAAGAACAATGGATGCGACGACCCCGGGACGGTATACTCACGCGCGTCCTCGCGACGTAATTTGTATATGACGCCGCCACGGAAAATGGCGCGCGTTATATGTGATAAGGTTATTACCATAAATAACGTAGCCCGTGTCTTGGCGACTTAGTTAAGATGATAGCAGGCCGGGGGATGCGTTCAGTTGTTCTTGGTAAGCGTAATGAACGACGATGGCTGCTGTTAGTTTAAAAAGGCTGTATATTTAATAACACAGCCGGCTTTCGTAAATTAATCATTCCAAGAGCATGATACACTTATGTTCTTCTTGAAACTGCCTTTTAGCCACAATCTACAAAATTGAGAACGCCAAATAGTTTGAAAATTAAATTATGAAATATAGGACCATCAGCATTTGCATTAGTATTACAAAAAAATTAATTTTGTAATAAATATGAATACTAATTGTATGTAGATAGATGTTGGATTTAATGATAGTGTAATTTCCTATAAATACTGAATCTGATCCTTTACATTTTAATTAGCAACTTATACTTAATATTCTTCTACTTTCTATAGCTTGTCTATTTATTTAAACTGTGTGTGTAAAAAAATTCTGTGTATAAAAGAGATTTTCCGTTAATAATAAAGTCGTATGATTTTTAGTATTATAATGCCTGGGTCGTAATGTTTTAATATTATTGAGAGCGTGTACACGACAGATCGGGGGTTAATAACGTTTTATGGTCGCAAAAGTACGAAACGATCAGATGCCTAGTAAGTGCACAGCTATTACGCGTAAAGGCCACTAAAATTATCCGGTTATGTTCTTCTCTGTGTTACTCCGTGTTCTCAATAGCTCGTTATTCAAGCGCGATGGTGTAGTAATTATTACGGCTACCCGCGGAGATATAAACACGAATCGCATTGTAAATTCTACGTCCTCTATTGGGCTCATACTATTGCCCAGTATTATACCAGCAGTTGTGCATTGATAGTTGATAGACGTAGCTGGTGAAATTCATTATCCTGTATGAGATCGATAAAAGCCAGATTACACGCGCTAATGAGGATTTTAAATATCGTGTACTTCATTAGGATCGAGGTAGATTGGCAACACTGTCAAGGGTTTATGTGACAATTAAAATGTTGGGCAGTGTTCGTTGATGGATATGTAGTAGTCTGAAGTTTCATGTTTCGTGTTGTAATAGACGAAGTGAAGTTCAAGTTACTACTGTCCCAACTAAAATCTAATTAATCGTGACTGTTATAAGTTATAATACAGACACCGTCTTCATTTTGTTTAAATTTGCAAGGTGGTTATTACATTCTTCAGAATTTAATTTCAATCTAGGATGCGAGCGTTGCGTTTTGAAACAGCACTGGGGATTATTATTCTATCCCTGTATTAATTTTCTATTTCACTAGTATAACGATAACAATGTTGTAATAATAGCAGTGCTTGGTAAACTAGAAAGCAATTTATTCCGTGAGTGGGATGACGTTATAATGTAGTAACAACATTGCGATAATAACGTAAGGATAGAATTTCAGTTTCAGGTAATTGCTTAAAGAACAAACGTGTCTACGTGAATATTTATCTAACAAATAGCTCAGGAGGAATAGTGAATGTAAATTACCATAATTAGTATGATTTTGAATTTGATTATTAAAACGTTATAGTATGAAATTAGATGTGTTTTAAATTTTATAAATCACACGATGTTTCATTAACTCTTTAACGAAAATTTTAACCCCAAATAATATCTAACTTCCAAATATAATTCTACTTATTAATTTGCATCATATGACAAGGTTTTGCATACTATAAAACAAAAAGCATTCTTCATTTCTTCTGTGAATATTAAATGTAATCTTAAATGAAGCTCAAGTTAAAGAATCTTAAATCTAAACGGCAATTGTGCATCCGTTTAAAGTTCCTACTAATCTGAATAATTCTTACTCGAAAGAATCTTTATAATGATGGATATATTACAATTTACGACGGGATATTGGTGCAGGCATATTGCTTGCGTTGGATGTCTGACCATGGCAAACCCGTTCTCCTTTTGTCGTGCGCGCTGCAGTAGTACGAGTCAACCATATCTCCTAGCAGCTCGCTGTATCATTTAATATATCTTATATTGAAGATTCTTTTCAGCAAGCATTATTCACATCGTGGTAACCTTTACACAGATATACTATTTAGTAACAATATTATTCAAAATACCTAGTCGATTGGATTTAAAACAAAAGGGTTTTTTATATAATGAAACTTAAAGGAAAGATTCTTTCAATTTGTTAAATAATCTATCCACATTAATAACATATTCAATGTACTCACGAATGTCTTAGAAGCTTTTTATTAACCAGTCTGATAAACAATGTAGCAACCTTATATATTCTAAAAGTAATTAGACGTTGTCAGAAAGCAGAAACTACCTTCTTACTCACGAACGCATGTTATGCCTATATCTGACTTTTATCAGATCGTCTATAGTTGCCATTCTGCAAGGTCTTGGCGTCCAAATGAAATTGTTCCTTCCACCGTGAAGGGACATCGATTTATGTGCAGCTAAATTCGATTAACCCTCCCGGTTTAGAGGACTTCAGGACGCTTTAAGGGCATGACGGCACTCACGAAGCCACGACACCGTGGAAGACGTCGTCGGACGTGTGCGGTTTCTCGCAGAATATACGAGTCGGGAGAAGTCCTGTTACGAAAACTAATTCGAAGTTACACTGAACGTGAAATCACGCTCGACCGTGTACTGCGCTGCTTCACGTAACTATCTTGTTGCTTCTAACGCGCCCAAGTACAGGCGCGCTCTCGATTATTCGGGATTGCGTATTATCAGGACCGCTTCGTGAGGAACGAGGATTTCATCGCGAGGCGAACTTTACCCTTTGATGGCCTTTCATTGTGTGAGTTCAGAGGAGCGAAGAGTTTTTCCTCGCGTCTGTGCCCTGTATCGTTAATGTCTTACATGGTTCTATTGCGGTATAAATAAATCGGTAAGTAATTAGTTATATAGTTTAGACCGAAGAGAATAAATTATATCACAAATGGTTACAGCACGGTATTACTCAGGGAACGTATCGAACTCCACACGCCGATTTTGATGAGATTGCAGATTTGCAGAATGGTGAAAAATATTTGACACGTATTTTTTTGCTACCGGCCATGTCGAAGGCGTGAAAACAGCCCCCGAAATCGAGGGGCAAAAACATATTTTCTAAAGTTTTCAAAAAACTGAGCAGAGGGCTGGATTCGTCTTAAAAAAAATTTGTCCTGCGCCTAATAGTTCTCGAGATATTTCAGGAAATATGTTTTCGACTCCCAACTTTAGGGGCTGCTTTCGCCCTTTCCAATCTACGATTGCCGATAACAATAAAATATTTTTCACTATTCTGCAAATCTGCGAAGTTTCATGAAAATTGGCGTGTGCGGGTCCGATATGTTCCCTTGTAAGTGTCACCTCAACAGGAGAGAGGAAGACAGTCACCAGAATGTCGTTGTAATTCCGCGGCGTTGTTAGTTTCCAGGTGAACCAACGGATTTAATCGTTTCGCCTGAATTGTAATTAATGTTTCATCGCGCCCGCGGACAGAGCCATCGGGCGAATAGCGTCTATGCGCGGGTTGGTTAGTCGTCACTCTAAACCGTGACTCGATCCTCTCTTTGCGCAGTTTCCGCGGTTATACCGATTCGCCTTGGACAATTCCGTTTTTCGCTGAAACGTTGCCCGAGACAACTGTCGACGGCCTGGCGCAGTTATAACGGGAATTCGAAGCCACTTGGGCGTCCCCGTGTGGCTTAATTATGTTAGCCACAACGCGAAACCCGGCGCGGCGGCCGGACGGACACGGGCATCGCGAATCACTTTGATCTCGCCGCGCGGCCACGGTCTGATTGTGACACGCCAAGCAGAACCGGACAGAAGATTCGCCCTCAGTCGGGAGTGCCCCCGTTTGTTTTGTTTTGTTAGGACCACGGTCACGTGTGTGCACGGAAACCAGGCAATCCCGAGAGTTTCCAGCGACGTGATTAAAATTTCGTTAGGACGTGGTCGCGCGTCAACGACTGATTCGCAGGCCACCTTCCGCCTGTGTGACCCGTCCGCGGGGCTTTCGTTGCTACTTCGTACAACGGAGTTTGGCCGAGCGTTCGGAATGAATTTTTCGATGGCTCGGCAGCGTTTCGCCTGGAATTACTATTGTCGAACATCGCTGTACTGTATGGAGCCTGACGTAGCTTTCACTGGCTTCGAGAGTTGGATTAGGAGGGACGATTAGTGTACTATCTCTGCTGCTATACCGTTGCGGTATTACGAAATTCAGATAAGTCCCCTGCGGAGGCGCCGAGATAGATTCTGTTTAAGAGACCTCCAGCCACAGAGGCTTGGACCTGTGAGATGTGGTCGAGAATAGTGTTTAGGGGATGAAGGAGCTAAAGGTAGCTAATTTCGTAGTTGGTCTTTGTTCGAATAATTTTCAAAATACATTATACGTGGAGCTTCACCGCGTTTTAAGGTACCTATACCTTATAGGTATTTATACTAAAGTGAACCTGAACAAATTTGAATTCACTTGAATATACCTATCGCTAATGAATTTAATTAAAATCGTTTAGCCTCCAGTTCGCGTCATATACGAGGTGCGATAATTAAGTTCTAAGACGCGCGTAAGAAATAAGCTTTATTTTAAAAATAATACAACTTAACTATGTTCCCCTTCAAAGTACACCCCTTACCTATATATACAGCGTTGTATGCGTTGTTTTCATTACTGGAAATAATTTTGTAAGTCTTCTAAACCGTGTTTGTTGTTACCTGTTCCAAAGTCTCAAAACGGTTTCCTTTCAACGATTCTTTAATTTTTATGAACAGCCAAAAGTCGCAGGTGGCTAGATCCGGCGTCTACTTGTCCAGCTTGTCAGCCATCTTGTCCGTCTGTCTTACGTCCGCGTAATTCAACTCGTGCCAGCGGAATTCCTTGCACGACGCAGACTTTCGAGTTTTACCAATTGGTATTCCCGGGCATAGTCTCCTCCCACGTCGCTGCGAACAAGTATGGCCCAAAGAAAAAGAAGGACTGGCATGGGGTCGCTGGGGGGAGGTTTGGTAAGCGGAGCGAAGGAGTAACGGGGTGAGGAATTCGCAGATAAGCGGGAACATTTCGTTCAGGGCGCGAGAACGTTTCGATCGACGGCCGTAAAGTTCGGAATAGTTGTCGGTATAATTAGCCCGACTCTTTCACTAGCGGCGTGTCGGGGGTGGAGTTTGTCAGAGCGCGGGGGTGCCGGAAAACTGGGCGACGATGAGGTTACGGGGCTGAACGGTGGGTGGGATAAGCATTGAAATAGCTCGTCGGGCGCGAGCCATTTAATTTGGCCCGCGGAAGATCTAATTACTTCCAATAGTTTGTTAATTTCATTCGACTACTTTGCTGCCATTAAATAATTATTACCGGGTAATGGCGGCGGGACGACGGCCTCGTGGACCTCAAGGGTTTCAGGGGTGGTGGCTCGAGAGGGAGGAGGATCCAACAAAGACGGCGACGAGGAGGATGCAGGAAGGGACGTAGTGACGGGCAGGAATACGAATGTAGCGCGTTGAGGAAATCATTTTCGTACCTGTACCGGATTGAAAAGAAACGAATAGATAATACGGAGAGATGGAGCCAGGAGAAGATTCCTTGTAATCTGTCACGTTCAATGTGAATTGTAGGTAAATAATTCCACGAATGGGCACGCGATTCCCTAGTTGCCCCTGTTTCCACGTTTTGATAAGCTAACTAGGGTGACGTTTTTCCTTCAACGCAACAGTGAATCACAATGTAGGTATATTCATTTTTATGAATTAAGATATGAATTGGGGAACGTATATCTGCGTCTAATATTGTTCATAATCCTTTTAAAAATGTGTTTCTTAGACGAAGTGCTCTATGCAACTTTAACCCTATATGTCCCATTTGCTGGTATTATAATACAAATATCAAATCACCAACTTACCACAAAGCTTAACGCTGTCCTCGTGCTTCTCTCAAGCTCCAACCATAAACAACCCCATACCTTAACTATCGAGATATCGGTTATAAGGAAAATTTTGCTCGTCTCCAGGAGAATCCGATCATAAATCTACGATCACTAAAATTCTTCGTTTCTTGTTAAAGTTCCCATCCATCGTGTGATGCTAGTGTCTACAGTTTTGGAACTGCCTGTACACGAAAAGCTTTGCGCGCGCGCGTGCATGCATGCAGAAGACAGAGACACTGAATAAAGCCACGCCATTATATCTATATCGAGTTATAATAGCCCTCGTGTTAAATCGCATGAGAGCCAAATCGCTTGGAACTAACGTCGAGTATCCCTGCTCCTCTTCCTCCATCCTCTCGTTATCCTGCTCCTCCCCCTCACCCTTCCACGTACCCGCCAGCACCACGAAAACTGCATCGCTACCCTTAGGACATAACGGCGCACTTTCGTTAGAAATTATGCATTCAACCGCCGTCACCAACTTTTTTTTCTCCACCCGCTCCCCTTCTTTTTACTCCCTTTGTGCCATTAATTGGGAACGCTTGGCAGTCAACTGTCTGATCTTCCGTGATTCGATGTAGGAAACCAACCGTGGGCGTTTCTCCCTTCTCCTTCCTTTTCGCCCTCCTTTTGGAAACCGGGACATTATTTTTATATGGTCCACGTTTAACGGATACTGCCTTTATTTAGGTTCGATTGCCTTCTGTCTTCACCTGGCTGTTTATTCGCTCTAAATTGGACGTGGTTCCCTTGGGCAGAATATATTTTGCACTGTGCTAGGTACGTAGGACCTTTCGATAAATACTTGGTAGGGTATCAAAGGTAGTCATCCTCGTACTCATAGAAACTTGTGTATACGTCTTACAATTTTGTTTCAAAGAGACACTTGCTTTGTCTGGGTTCCAAGGGCTGATCCAAAGGATAGCTTATCCTCAATTCTTTAAAGTTTACTTTAAACTCTATAGTTGCCACTCCATTTTAACTACATACGCCAGAGAATAGAGAGAGTTAAATAACTTGTTTAATATTCGAGCTTATTATTCCTACCCCTTCGTCAGACGTTTTTAAAATCATCACTGTGATTACTTTAGTACCTATAAAGAGTAATATTTTCAGGATTGTTTTCTTCAAAACCTTGCACTTTATATTGTTTATGCGATTCCGTACTGCTCCATCTTTGCTTTGCAGTTTTAAAGACTGAAAATGTTCACCACTGAGAAAAGCACTATCGGGATTCTTGCGCGAACAATTTCTTTCGGATTTCCAGTGCTGTGTAAAGGGCTGTCGTTAGCGATTAATTCCGTGAAACCTAATCCAGACCTGGTGAAGGAGTTCGTCCGTGATTCTTGAAGGAAGCCGATACCCTTCGAATTCACGTCGGGATTATTTTCGCTGAAGTGTTCATTATAGAGGTCCAGTTATCGCCGGACGGATATTACGCCATTCCAGTGGCACTTAAAAAGTACTCGAGTACATAGTTAGCCGACGGTGAAAACTGCCACGTTTACAAGCTGGAAATATCGCCGACTGCACGCGCAGACGTAAAATTTTCGTTAATAGTGCTTACGGTGGAATTTCTACTGCCACGGCTACGATTATGAGGCTTTACAGGGGCTCGTGGCCGTGAATATTGAAGGGGGGAGACTAAAAAATGCTTGATTACTTTATCTTGCTATTTGCTTGGAATTTATTTTCTAAATATACTAGGTATAGTATATATATTTGTATATATTCCTTATTTTCCCCCATTTCCCAAATTTCCCTCATTTCCCTCATTTCCTTCATTTCTTTACTTTCCTTACTTTCCTTATTTTCCCTCATTTTCCTCATTTTCCTTATTATACACGTACTTTTACGTAGAACACTGCGGAATGGTACTAAAGTGACAAATTCACTGTTTTCATACTTACAATAGAAATATGTTTCAACAGTGAAAATCTATCAAAATCCTCCAACAAGTCCGTGAACTTTTCATCTATTTTATTAAGTTACAGTCTAAAGAAGTTTTCCTTTGTGTAGATAGGCGTAGTCCTAGATTCAGGTTATGTAGATAAGAATAAGTACGATTTATGAAGGAAATGCGGTATCAAACGAAACGCCACTTTATCGTAGTTTGTTACGCTCGTATTAACTTCCGCCATTAAAGTCAACCCCTGTGGCTGTTTTAATTTGTAATGTTCCACTGATAAACTAACGATTCACTTTTATTTCCTAGTTCATTATCCATTCGTGCCCTATTTTCAACATCGTTTTTCTTTTGAAAGTCAGAATGAATTACAGTAAACTCACGAAAGTTATGGAAGTTTAATTAGTTTTGTTTAATGTTAATTGTTCTTAAAGGTCGGTTATTATGTTTGCTTTCTATTGTTAAAAAGGACTCATTATTTGTATACAAGTAATTTTTTATGGTCAAATTCGTATTGGTCTTGTGTAAGGTACTTGTTCCAATTGAATTTGCCACGACAAATTGTCTTTTTCTGCCGTGTTTTTTCAATTCCAACATGGAAGAATAAGGAGAACATTTTCTGCGCAATCTGGTCTTACGTGCGGGCATTTTGATACAGATTAAACATTCTCCTTCGGATTCCGGACATTCCATTTTAAATTGCTTCCGAGAGCTTGATATCAATTGGTAGGAACTGCTGTAAGCTCAGCTTCCAGGAGATTTATTGGTGCTGAGTTGTTGTTGGTTATTGAAATAAGAGAATCAAGAGGTTTTCAGTTATTCTATTATTCCAGTACATTTACATTAATAGGGTAAACCAACCAGTAATTGACCACATACCAGTGAATGACCATTAGGCAAAGAAATGTCAATTATAAATTTAAAAATTACTATATGTTTATAAATGGAGTGTAGTTGCACGTTTAATATCCCACATTTTTAGTTATGCGTATTAAACAAACATTAATAAGTACGATTTTTAATAAAAGTATGCGGTCATTTACTGGGATTCTCATTCAACAGTTCAGTCATTCACTGGTTGGTTTACCCTACTTATGTGCACTTTTCAATAGGAAAAAAAGTAGTATGCTGTCCTTAAAAATATTTACTTACCTTGTCAGCTGATTAGCAGGCTCGTGATTTGAAATAAACTTTCTAATTTAATAGAATATCTCTTCACCATATATTTCATTACCTGTTAAGGAAAGAGGGTCAATTCTATCAATTAGATACTAATTGTAAGACACAATTAAATTATCAAATTACTCAATTTGACATGATCATTTGACGGATCAAAGACACGACAGATCGAAAAAACTAATCCTTCCAGTTTCTCAAAGAAACTCAAAGTTATTCTGCTTTAAAAGGCGTGCCAATATTTTTTTGACTCACTGTACCTACGGGATCACTGGAAGAAAATCAAGTAAACCCTGAAGCTCCTGTCAATGAGCTCGGTCCTCGATGACGCAGCGACTGGTGCAGCTAAACTATCAAAGAATCCTGATGCCCCGGGTTCGCCGAGCGAAAGCGACTGCTAAGTATTCCGTTCGAACCGGTTCCGCATTCTGGTTTACTCGCGGGGGTAATACGCAGCAGGATTCTCCCAGGGGAGCACAGGCACGCGGAGTAATCCTTGAAAGGATTCACGGGGTTAGAAAACACTTCGCGAAACGTACCAGCCGCGGCGCGGCTTGCTTTCGTGCAAGGATTTGACTTTCGGGATTAAACGACCTCCCCTGAGTTCGCGTTGCTCCCTCGTAAATTGCGCCAAAGAATTCGATATTAACGGTGGCTAGAGTCGGCCCCGGCCGCGGCGGGCGGCGGGATGGGGGCTGGCTGTCGGTGCCCCTGGATGGGGCGGGTTGTTCCTCCGAAGCAGCGGGCGCAAGAGGGTAGGTATTAATGCTGCGTTCACCTCAGACGCCGAGCTGACAAAGCTCGCTCTGCAGTCTGGCGAGCTCGAGGTATTCCGACAGGAAGATCGGTATGGTTTTGCTGCACGAAGACGCTACGGCGAAACCGCGCTAACTCGCAGCCCGCGTCTACTATGCTCGCCAGCAACAAGCACCCCAGCAGCCGGGCGCCATTGTGCTTAAAACGAAGTTGCGGGAGCCAGTACAGGCGTCGGGGTGCGGGGAATTTTGCGAACGCACCAGACATTCGGTTATCCGTCATCTGGACGTGAGGAATTGGCGCTTTTCCTTGTTCTCTGGCGGATCTAGCTATCGATGACGCTTGCTAATTGTGGTTGATATATTAAAATCAGTTAGTTAAAGACTCTTAGTGAAGATCAGATAGGGTGGTTTAGAAATTTGGGACTCCACTATTAGCAGAATTTCTTTGGGTGTAGCGGACGGGTATCGCAGGAAAGTTAGTATGGAAGATGGTGTACGAAGACTATTTCGTGGATGTTACATATAATTGAAGGGCAGAGGTTCAGTGTTGTGTGTGATTTTTCACTTGAAAGTGGGACTGAACTGACAAAGAGACCATAGGGTAAAACTATACAATACGCCCCACTTTTAAAGAAACATCTATAAAACCTATATTTTTTAATAATTCTTTAAATTTTTTGTGTAAACACTTTAAGTGTTCATTACTCTTCACAACTACACCGAAATTGTGATAAAAACATAACTGGAAATAACTGTAAATAATCATTTTCCTGAACCCTACATGGGGCGTTTTGTAACACAGTCGTCAGGTAAAACGCCCCATCTATGCGACAAAACGCTCCGACATAAATAAGTAAAAATTTGCCAACTTACCATGTGTTTGAGACTGCATTTTGGTTGCAATTCAATGGTACAACGATACATATTTGTAAAAACACGTGGCATCTCAAATTTTGACAACTTACCTTATTTAATACTCGTCAGGTTATAACCTGACTGTAAGCTGTCAAAATTTGGATTAGATTGCATAGTGAAGATAGCGATTGACGAACGAAACATGTGTTAGTTTCGCCCGTAATGTATTCCTTATATGTGTATGTATATTTATGTGACGTTTCTGTTATCCAGGAAAAAGAAAAGAAATACGTTACTCATGAAAAATATGATTTTGAGGTGGGGCATATTGTAAATTCTGGAGTACGAAACGTCTCGGCTTTAATTTAGCAACAACGTAGTGAAAAAAGGTTCGGGCAATAACGATTTAAAGAGGTTAGTTTGTCTACTTTCGAAATATATGTGTGAATTTATCGCAAATACAATAGTGACTTAGAAAATTGAATTTCTCACATACTAACCGCAAATTGTCTGAAGGCCGAAAATATAAATTCTTGTATATTTTTTAAAAGCCGTAATATTTGCTGGTATTTTTATTGCGGCAGTTGTGGCCGACTGAGGCAAGTTCGAATCTAGTGATCACGTTGATGCATCCTGGTTTATGTGCGTAAAATAATGGTGGGGCGTATTGTATAGTTTTACCCTATGAACCACACGCTCTTCGCACTCACCTATCACACCTCCGTGATAAACTTTTGAAGAGGTACAAATCAGTTGTTTATAAAAAAGGGTAGTGACACAAAATATTCTACAGAATACCATCATATACCTCTAAATTCATCCTCTAAAATTTCATGAAAATCTGAAGGGAGCGACTGGGGGACATGGTCTCCTTGTGAGTATACGTTGGTTATTAAGACATTTTTGGGGTAGGCAAAGGGCTAGAAGCCGGGAAAGATTCACAATAGTTTCTCAGAAGAACGAAGGAGAATCGGAAAAGTGCAGAATTAGGTAGGATAATGCGGTGTCTGTGAGTAAAATATTTTTTCAGGGTGATGCGTTTAGATAAAGCAAGGACTAGCAAGATGTGGCGTTTGGCAACATGGCGGCTGGGTAGGCGCACCAATGTAGATGTCTTAATCTAGTGGGGCGCTGGTGCATCGCAATGCAGTTAATGCAACTCCATTCATCCCATCCTCGTATCGCGTAATCGTCCATTCAATACCGTCGCGGAGTTCTTCGTGGCTGAGAGGCTGGCAGGCGTTCGGGTGTAGTAGATCGATAAAGGTTTATCCTGGCCGCGGCAGAGATCCCGGAGACGGTGAAGGATTATTGAAATTTTCATTATCGTCCGACGAAGTCGACCGCCTTCTCGCGTTGGCCTCGTCCCGCGATATGAAATATCGGGGATACGTAGCCCCGACAGCGGCCCGCCTCGAAAGTAGTTGGCGAATATTCGACGTCGAACCGACACTCGCCGCGCCGCCTACAATTTCGTGGGATGATCGTAAGAAGTGACGTCAGCGTTTATCAAATCTTTCAAAGGTTTCGGCTCAGAGAGTCGGAGTTTCCGGGTCGCTGGATCGCTAAGCTGAATTTCACCTCCTCATCGTTGTCCGCCCTCGCCTTCCCTCGATCTTCTTCCGCCAGACCTAACCCCCCTCTTCCCTCTCCTCTTCCGCTGCATATCTGCTTTATCCTCTTTGTTTCCTCCTCTCTGGGTCGCGTCGTTTTCTATCGTCTGCTCTTTTTCTACCTCCCGCGCTCTGTTTCCTCGGAAATTGGATAGTTGCTTCCAATTCTGTGCGGGACCGCGAAAAGGAAGCAGACCACCAGCATTCCTTTGTTTCTTCTACTTTGTCTTCGGCTCTGTCGAAACTTTCCTGCCCGGAGTTTTCTCAGTTTCCTCTTCTTCTTCCGCTTCGACTGGACCACCCCCAATTTCTGATCTGCTTGAAGACTGCCCGCACGTGGACCGATCTCTACTCCGGCCGGGTTCATTATCCCCTTTAAGAGTTTTATCGACGCCATTGATCGATAAGGGACAATCACGCGGTCGCAAGTTTTGAATAATCAATATGGCGGCGTATTGTCCCGTTCAATAGACGTCCTTTGTCGGAGAATACCTTTGGCCATGCTTTATATCTACCTACTGAGATTTTTTGTGAAAGTATTTCTATAATCGAACTAATTGTAAGTAGATATTTATTTAACTTCGAAAATCTACAATTGCTGTTTTCCTTGATAATATCTTTACGTTTCATTTCGAACGTTATTAATTGCATACGATTAAAAATTCTGGGCATTATGTTTTACTAAATATCTAGTGTGTCAGAGTACAGAAGCTTGAGAACTGAATTGATGTCTCACAATTCCGTCTCAACGTGTATGCGTTGTTTGATACTTTACACATCTATCGATACACGTGTATGGTGTCTTTAAGTTTGTCCCACAACGTGGGGCCGTCAAAGCGATCGTCACATGCTGGGCAGTGACTATCTGCGAAATTTGAACCAAACCCGTGACCCGAATATAGCGCGCTCTCCTCATTAGTGCTTTCCCCCCAAACGAGACGTACAATTTCCCTTTACGTCAGGCGATACCGTTAAGTTTCTTCGGTATCCATTAATTCCTGCGATGATATTTCTGCCACCAGCAGACTTCAAAGGGACGATAAATTTCCCTTCCAATAAAAGTTCCGACGCTCGATACGGGAGTCAGGCGCCGTACCGTTTCTTTCCTCCGGCTGTTACAAGACACGGGGCTAACTTTTTCAACCCCCCCGCTACGTCCAGGGATTTTCGTGCACGGTTCACGTACGCTTCGGATGCGCGGCCATGCATCACGTGTTCCCCGCTGCCGGCGCTGTAAAGTGATTTCGCTTAAAATTCCGCGGCGGCCGGCGTAATTAGTTCAACCCCGTTCCGGGAATTTATTAAGAAAAGAAGTAGGTGGAGTGAGACATATCCCTGCCTTTCAGGCTGGGCTACGTGCCCGAAGATTTACTTCGAGCCTTTCGACCGTCGTGCCTCCTTGGCGCTGTTACCGCGCCGAGCCAGAATTGTCGGTGAGAGGTTTTTAAACTTCCAAACTTCCGTCGTGGGTTGCACCACCACTCGACTGCAACCAAGGGGAGGTAGGGGTTGGAAATCCTCTTTTCGAGGGCGTTTGTCCCCGTTGAAAACCTTATTTTGGGGCTCTTTTAAATTGGGATTAAAAGACTGGAGATTATATATGACATTACGAAGATTTTCACGATATTTCTGAGTACATAATTTTGCTTGTTATATTGAAATCCGTTTTGTGTGCGAAAAAACGGAATCTTATGAACACAAGTTTTACTTCGGTCTGTCATATATTTTAGCAGAAACTTCATTGAATTTCGATATTGCTTAGGTATATTATAAATTGATGTATATTGTATTTATTTAATTTAATTCGTTTAGAAGGATATTCTGGTGGAGTGAACCCTGATCCTATTTGCAGGGGTAGAATGGGGGTAAATAATGGTTTAATATGTCCAATTTTTTTTTTTAGCAAAAATAAACTCGTGGCCCGCAGCAGAATTTATAGCAATGATAACACGTTGTGTGCTCCCAGAGATAATGTAAATCGCAAGCTGCGGAACAGCGTGACCTTCTATTTTAATATCGATATGAAAGCCGAATATCTCTCACGAGAACAGAGATCATTTACCATGGTAATATTTCCAGCAATATTGCCGCAGGAATATTAGTTCACCGACGATTTATTACCGGGCACATGGAAGAAGCAATATCGAGGAGGACTGTCTTTGTAAAGTCGGACCTAGCCTCTTTGAAATAACCAGAAAGAATTGTCTTCAATCGCTCTCGATCCACGCCACATTTGAATTATTAAAGATCGTGTCTCGTGCTGGCTGAATGCTCCTACTGCAACCAGTGTAATTTGTCACGTGCCACTTGGTACGAATAAGGAGCTCGTCAAGATTGATAACGGATTCACCGTGGTTATGAGACAGCGCCAAAGCTTCTCTAAGTACAGTGAAAATTATTGTCACCAACGTAATAAGATAGAGAGGATTATTTTAGTATCTAACTTCAGCATTTTCGGATTCGATTTAAAAGGAGTGAATAAACTTAAACTTTATTACGCAATTTTTTTTGCTAAACAAATACACTCTAAGGGGGTGAAATTGACCCCTGAAACTCGCGAACTGAGAATTGTAAGTTACCAAATGATCGTCCTAATCAAAAGAAGTAACATTTTCTGGAAAACTTTTTCTATCTCTTACGTTCGCGAATAATAATACAAAATCGAAAAAATTTCAGTGGTCAATTTCGCCTGTATTCTGACAGCAAACAAAATTGCGTTATACTCAGGAGGACATCCCCTACATATTCACACAGTTTCATAATTTTTTGAATTTCCGACTTCGAGATCTTCCCTTGTCAAAAGCATGAGGGTTGAAACATTGTAAGCCATCATATATGAAAATGGTTACTCCTATGATACAAACTTATAGAACCTTTTTTGTAGAGAATTTACTAAGCTACAAATTTCAGCATAACTATTTTTGCCGTAGAGCACATAGATAACGAGATATTCGCGAAAAACTGTTTTGTTTTACCTTTGACCTCCTGTAAAATTTCTAGGGTGTTGCATCGGTGTGGACTTTTGACATATTGTTTAAAACGATGAAATCAATGCCCATTCAAAAATTTGGCTTCTTGGGAATTATTACGCAAACAGATACTAATTTCACTGGACTAATATCTCTGCATTTATTAAATCATAAATGTGCTTTGTATTACAATGATCTACTTCTAGGGAGTAACATATTACACACATTTCTTTCTCCTCACACACATCCCAAAAAATTGAACTCCAAGACCCACTATCTACCAATTAATTCGATGGAACACGTATTATCAGAATCCTGATAAGACATGTGAATTCCTCGTACTATTTTTTAATATTCATTTCGCGAATTGCATTTCCCTTAATTCCAAAAAACGTCGGGTTTCGATTTGTCGCGATATTGCTGCCTGTGTCCACAAAGTAATTGTATCCGTCGTCGAAGTAGCGCTTCTTGACTCTAAACGGATCGCTTTCCACTCTTCGGCCTTCTCCTTAAGACAGGCTCAAGTACCTAGTTAAATCCTCATGATCTTAAATTTAAGCGGTGCGTCGGGAGTTGTTAAGCCGCGCTTTATAGGATCCCACGCCATCGCGGGGGACACGATCTGCCGTTCGTCCGAGCCGAGAAGCCTGACACCGGGCTTGAGGGAACGGGGAAAATGAAAGGAGCGGGAAAGAAACAGAGAAATAAAAGGAGGTAATCTCATGAAAATATCGCTACGCCCGCGCCGCTGCGATCTTGCAATCAGCCGCTAATGCTCAAAGAATCGTCGTCCGTGGCGTGATCCTCTAGCCGGCCATATTGTCCTCGTCGCCGATGAGACGATCGTTTACGGTTGGCTTTACGCGCTGTTATGGACTCTCCCGTTCGGGAAACTCGAAATCGATGGGCGACGACGACTCGTTGGTCGAGCGCCCGCCAGATTTATTCGCCGAGGGAAATTCTTACCCCCTGTAATCCTTGGAGCGACGCACACCCCGCTAGAAAATTCTGCACTGTGAGGAATGTAAAATCGATATCCGATTGGAACGAGGGGGGAGGCAGTCGATGGGGAGGAAAGTGTACGCGTTCCGCTGCTCGCGAGGACCACGTGGAAGTGGAACGTTGAAAATTCGAGGGACGCTAATTTTCGATTTGCGAGCCCTCGCGGTGCTGGAGTTTCCGTGGTGTTTTGGAGCGGCGCAGCTTTTGGCATTGTTTGAGTGTAGGTGACTTTTATATGTCACGTGTTCTGGTAAAAAGATGTTAAGGTGCGAAAAAAATCGATTGTGACTTTTTCGTTTTTTATCGGCAAAAGTATTCATAAAATATTTATAATATTCAACTTTTAAAACAATTTATAATTTAATTGGCTGTACGTTTGTGGGCTAAATATATGTACTACATGTGTACATACTCTGATAAAACCTTGAATCCACCCAGCTGGAAATATGAACATCAAAACGCAAGAGAAAGCAGCAGAAAACGAAACTTACAATTAATGATTTGGTACACGAATTACTGGTGCATTGTGGTGTGTGTTAGAATGTTGATCGGGCATGTGAGAGTGGAGTTATTGGTGGGGTAATATTATTTTTATACAGGTCGCACACCTTAATACATCGACTTCTACAAATAATAAACATTGCACCTTCATAAAAGAAATGGTGTAAGACGGATAAGCGGGAAGAAAGTAAACATAAAACAAAAATAAAAGTGAAGAGAAAAAAGAAAAAATGTAGGTATACATTCTAACAAAACTAAACTGGGGTGAAATAAGTGAGAGATCTCTTAAAAGAAGTAGGTGATCCTGAAAATAATTTAATGTTTAACATGTGGAAGGTGTAGAATAAAGTTTTCGTCTTTGAATGCTGTGAATGACTTTGAAAATATGTGGGGAAAATCTTGAGTTAATGTAGTGAACCTTGCTGCAGTTATGTGTATGTTGGTCTCTTGTGTTTATAGGTAGTATCAATGGAGTCAACGTCGCACGAATGTTAGACTCTATTTAAAGCAGTTTCTACGTGAATTACTCTTAATAGAAGCTGAATGCCTCAGCTGCATACAAAAGTCAATCCTAAGCAAGTTCATAGTAGTCTGAATGAAAGCCCTCCACAAATAAAAGCGCCACTAAAAGTGGTAAAAAGAAATATAATTAAAGGAACTCGTAAATGTGTTTCTCAAGATGGAAGTGTTATGGAATAATTTTTGCGTTAGTCTAGCATTGTGCATTCAGAGAAAAATTATTCGCTTACAAAGGATAAAAGCAACTTGTTTTAATGACAGTACTTGCCTTATTTTCTATGTACCTTTCACTGTGTACGAGGCATGGCTATCGTTTTAACGAAAATGGACAAGTACACCGGTTTCAGGAAAATTCACGTTCCCTATATCCTTATCAAACTAATTACGGTTTTATTTATAATACCTCCACTGTTATTCCGGGGGAAAATTTCGCTGTCGTTTAAAAAATGTGTCACGCCGCAAAAACATGCATATTCATGAAGCAATTTTAAAGATACGGGTGTTTGCTTGCAACGCGTTATAATTTAAAATGCACTCAAGTTTTCATAAATAATCTTAATGAGTCATCGTTCGGCAAGAGAAATCTGGGAATTTTCTTAAATGTGCCTTGCTCTTTCTAAAAGTAATACTTTGATACTCATCGGAAGAAATCGTTATTTACAGGTTTCGTGGAAAGTGTGTCGCGTGAAAAGGCTCTACAAGCGTGTATTACTCTAGATCAGTGTTTCTCAAAGTGGGCGCTACACGGCACTGGGGCATTTAAATTATTTAGGGAGGCATTAGACAATTACGGGCGGCATGGGAGTGTTAGACACAATGGGGCGGAAATGGGGGCGATTAGGTTTTAATAATATAAGGTCGCACATGATTACCCCACAAAGTTTATTAAGTGTGAAAAACGGTAAACACGCACACAGATTTTCTTATATCAATCGGGCGCTGAAAAAATTGAGAAACACTGCTCTAGGTCGCTCCGTTCTTAAAACCCATAATGCTTGATGCTCTCGAAAGATTTCGTTAAAGTAGTCAGATAAATGGATGACTTTCATTCTGGTAATTCAACTATCGCGTGCTGTTTTCTGTAGCAGGCCTTCTTACGAGATAAACCGATTACGATATTCACTTCTGCCATTTTCTGCAATAATTTTATAATTCACATATGGCACACGCATGTACCTACAGTAGGGGAGACCGGGGCAGATTGTAACAAAAAAGTTTTCACAGTTTTTTCTCGAAAGTGTTTTCCACAATCAGGAAATAATTTGCGTGATTTACTACTTACATATGTGGTGAACTAATTGTGTAAAAGTACGTGACAAAATCTTGGTCACTTAGACATCTAGCATCATCTTAAACAAATCTGAACCTCTGTTATAATGTGCCCCAATTCGGTGTAAATTGTAACACTTTTACTTATTTAAATAGAAATATGAACACAAATAAACATTTCTAAAAAATATAAATGAAAACACAGATTATTATTAAACATTTGATATACATGAGTTAAACTATCATTGCTTATGCATCTGATTTTATCAAAATCTTCTTCTTCGCTTTCTTTACTTCTTCCTTTTACTTCTTACTTTTCTTCTACTTTTTGGATTCTCGATTGTTCTGTTGGTCGTCTAGAGCATTTTCTTAACGTGTCCAAGATTTTGTCACCTACTTTCACGCAATTAGTTCACCACATATGTACGTACTACGTAGTAATTCACGCAAATTATTTCCTGATTGAGGAAAACACTTTCGAGAAAAAACTGTGAAAACTTTTTTGTTACAATCTGCCCCGGTCTCCCCTATTACATTACATATTTTTTTTTAAAATGAGATTTTGGTCTCTAGCAAATGCCAAGTGCATTATCTTTTAGTAAAGACCAGAATCTTATTTTTTAAAAGATAGTTGACTTGGTTTTTTATCAACAAGCCAACAAACTATACTTTTCTGTTAACCAGCATTACCAGAGTAGTCTACATAGAATAGCAGGAGTAGTAGCTGTTAATTATACTTTCAATGCGAACATTACGCGAAGCCTGTAAACAGAATCCCTAGCTGTGCCAAAGATCGATAGCCAAATTAAAGAAGTAATTCAGGGTACCAGCGATTACCCAAAAGCACGAACAATCATCCGACGTCCGGATTAAGAATCTCATTTTCCGGATAGCTCGCGTCCCACCCCAAGGAGGGGGCACCATGCAAGGCTGTCCCTTGAAACGTAAAGGGGGTTGGGGGCGTTTGCTCTCTACGCTCGGAGACCTCACTTACCCTTCATTATCGCGGCTGGTCGTCCTGCTCTCAGCTCCGGGGGGGACAGGCGGCGCGGCGGAGGCGCGAAATGCAAAATGGGGCGTTTTATCAAAAGCGAAATTCGCCCGGAGACTGAAATTTGTCCAACGTAGCGGAAGCCCCGGATTACGGCGGCAACTTCCTCCTTTTCTCTCTTCTTCGCGCCGTGGCCGTGTCACCCGTTTTCTCGCCGTTTCCGCAGCTAACTCTCCTTCTACTCCTCCACGGCCACCACCACCCCCGGCGTCTCCTTACCTCCGTCTCTTTCCTGAAAAAGGGTAACAAAGTGTTAAAGTTTTAATCCGGAAAGGAGCGAGCCGCTTGCACGAGGAGCGAGAAACTGCGCCGTGAGAGAGAGCTTCCCTAGCTGGCCTGAAGGGGGAGCGGAGGATGGGGAAGGACAAAAGGGGGTGGTCGAAGGAAAAGGGACGGAACAGGAAGGAACGGAGGACGAAACGGCGAAAGGAGTAAAGGCGGCCCGGAAGATGGAAGAAGGATGCGAGCAGGACTCGACGGTGGTAGGGGGAGGGGAGAGGGCAGGGTGCGCAGAAAAGTCTTTGTAATCGCAGTTTTCTACTTTTTCCAAGAGTCGAGGGTAGAGGGTGGATGGTTGGGGCGCGCTGCAGGGTGGGCGAGGTGGCTCTAGATTCCGAGTGGATGGGGTAGATGGAGCGACGGGGACCAGCGCGCGGGGGTGGCGGTGCTGCTGGCTGAGGCTCGGGCAGGGGAGGGAAACCCCGGTAATGGTAAGGGTAGATGGGTTGGTGCAAGGGTGTGCTTGAACAGGGATTTACGGAATTTATCACTTGAATTCCCTGTAAAGGATTAGCAGACATTCCCTCGCTCTCCCCGAAGAGACGCGGTGGGTGCACTGGGTTAACTACGAACTACTCGGGACGATGGCGCCGCCTGCTGGCTCCGCAGCCCTCGCCCCGCTCCACCCATATGTGTGCACACACCCCTTTGATAATCCTGTATAAATGCCCGCGAGGAATTGTTTTTTCAGAGCCTGATTTAGCCCCCTCTCTAAGCGGGGGTTGCGTTTAAACGTTTCGCGTACGCTACTGTCGCCTTCCCCTTGTTCTTTTGGCTTCGTGGAGATATTTGAGTATTTGACCGATCATTGTGGAGGGGTGGCGATGAAAATATTCCTTCGTTATTAATTCTGGGGAAAGACATCACGGCTGCCCCATTCGCATTGTTCTACAGATGTAATATTAGAATCTTGCACAATTCAGCCGTAATTAATGATCATTTCATTCTGTCATTATTAATTATTACTAAACAATCTCATATGTAAAACTGGTATTGGCGCACTGATTCGGTCATAAATAAAGAATTATATTATTTAATTAAAAATAAAATAAAAGATCAAAGCTATTTCACATATTTAGATGTTTGAAATTGTCAACGGCCTTCTTTGGCCATTATTTCGTTTCACCTCTAGTTATGTCTGCTTTGTCTACTGTTTACCTCAGTCTTCTTCCAACCGACTCGGGTGTCGTTTGCTAAACTTGAACTCTGCGACATATTTATCAGTAGCATACGCAATTTTATATTATTTCCTTACTTTCCTTGAGAATGGTTCAAATAAGAACCGAAACGTCGGAATATTGTATAATTAATTTGTGAAATAGCTTTGATCTTTTATTTTATTTTTAATTAAATAAAATAATTCTTTATTTATGACCCAATCAGTGCGCCAATACCAGTTTTATTTAAGATTTACGGTCGAAATATAATCTAAAAATCTCATATGTGTTGATATAAGATTAATGGTCCATAAATCAGAAATACATGCTCCTTGAAAAAAGGACCCGCAAAAGATTAATTCTAAGTTTCTTTTCCTACGTAACTGAATCTCATTCAGTGCTTCTTCAGACTACTCTAGAATCTCAAAAATTAAAAAATTTCTGCCAACGTTGCTGCTACTTTATTAACTGTTTTCATACAAGGAAATTGTATGGAATTGGCTCGTCGTATAATTTTCCAAACGCTAGAAGGGGCCACGGTGAAATTTCCGCGATTTCTTGCAATTGACGGTCGCTAGAAGTCGTGCACATGTGTCGGGCGGCCTGACGTATGGAAATATTTCACGATGTCGTCGAACGACACAGCCCGATCCTTCAGCACGGTCCTCGAAAGTGAGTATTTGCCACCGATTGAATTTTCCTGGGACAACCCTCCCCGTCGTTTCGCTTGAACTTTACGAGCCTCGAATTGTCCGATAGAATTCCGTCACAGCGTCGAGCAACCGTCGTCGAACCAAGATTTTTCTTTACGGCCAGGGGAATTAGAGGCGACGAATCGTTGCAATTCCGTACGTTCTGACCTGACCATTTTTCGTTCCTCTTCCCTTCTTGGCGATCAACGTAAGAGGGCTCTTCGTTTTTGCGAGGCATCTTGAGCATTGGCGTTAAAGATTAGGAAGAAAGGGGCTTGACTTGGAGCTAATATTAGGTTAAAACGTATTATTATTAGTTTTATTAATATTTCGACAAATTCTGATATTTAAAAAAATACTCTAACGCAAGGAAGAACAATTCAAATGGTTTAATTTTTTAATCTCATATTAATTTAATCTCCGTATATAATTTACACGCTGGATGCAACTGAGATGTGATGAAAATAATAAAGTAAGACTTTTTTGAATAAATTGTAGATGGGTATACCATGGAACTAAAAAATTCTTTTCTCGCTTAAAGAGGCTAAACTGATTCTCCTAAATTTCAATACACTCGTCGCGGAGAAAGAATGCCAACCGTTCGACGCTAACCCACCCTCAGGCTTGATCGCGTTTTCGTCTGCCATTATTTTCTTTTTCTAAGAACAGAGGTCTGACCCGTCGAACTGCTTCTTTATACAGGGGTTCAGGTCGATGTTAACTTTTCCAGCAATTTAGTTTCATAACATTTCGCAGCGAGAATACCTGTGGGTGGGTAAACATGGAGGGTGGGAAGCTTTCCCCCTTGGCTCTCCTTTATTTTGCCCATCTAACTCTATCCTGTATCAATCGACGACACTCACACCAGCCCCGCGCCAAAGCAAACCGTGGTCCGATCTCCGTGTATTCCATCAACCCCCTTGGCGTAAACGTAAACACGGATATATTCAGCAACGGCCATCGACGTACGGTTGGTCGGCGCGCAACGTGTCCAGGGTAATATATCAATGGCTAATAAAATATGATGGGACCCCTTTTTTCCCGTGCATTGGAAAATCCTCACCTTTTCTCTGCTGGACGCTAGAGGAAGTCAGGGGGTGGAAAATATGGCGGGCGACAGGTGCGGGGAACAACAGTTTCTCGATATTCCAAGCAATCGAAATGCTCGAGAGAATGTGGAGCTGCAGGCTGGATACCTTAGAGCGTGAAAACCCTCCCCGTTCCCTTTGTTGTGTAGCGCAATAAAGTCATGAGGCCGCTGGATGTAACTGCTGTTGGAATGGGAACATAGAGGGTGCAGTGTAAATAGGTCCTTTTTTCTAAAATGTGTCGAGTATTAGGGTATCTCATTATTATAATGAGAACACCTAATGATAACAATATGATGACAGAATATTTCAGAATATCTGTTATTTTGAAGAATTCTTCGTCTTAACATCGACAAATAAAAAACGAACATTTTATTGTAAAAAATAGTAACAAATACTATTGTTGAGAATTACCAATTGCAGGGAAATTTTCATGTTTCTTGTACTGATAAATACTTACCGAAAGTTTCACAAAACTAAAGTGATACAAAAATTGATTAGAATATTCAATCATAAAGAAGTAGCTACATTTTAAATAAAAACATTTTCTTAATTTCAACTGTACTTTCCGCTTCAGTATCCAGCTGAAATTAATACTTTAACAATTTACAAATTTACTAATTTACAAAAAAAAAGGATTTATCTTCTCGTTTATTGTAGGTACAGCTGGCAAACAATTTCGCAACTCACGTCTAATCCTTAAAACTCCACTTCCTACACTTCGTACTACCCCCTCAATCCCATCCAAACCCTAACACGCCAGACGTAGCATCGCAAGTTCGCTAAACTCTTCCTCTAAAAAAAAAAAAAAAAAAAAAGGAGAGAGAGAGAGAGAGAGAGAGAGAGAGAAGAAGGCAGCATATTTCGCGTGAACAGTATATTCGAAACGAGCAAGAACCGCGTAACCCGAGCGATCGCTGATATTCGGGACTCAATCAGAATGAAAACTCCGCGGCGGCAGGCGCAGCGCATCGTGGCCGCGGGGCGCGTTCCCGGAATTCCAGAATTATTCCCTGCGAGCGATGCCGGCGACTGCGTGCGAATTCGCCGAGTAATCAGGAGGTGAGCTGCGAAACGCGCCGACTACAAATTCCAGCTTTCTTCCGGCAGCCTCTTTACACACTCGCGAAACTACCACCACAATGCACGAATATTTCTGTCTCGTGTTCACGCTTGCACGTGGCCTGGTTCGGCGGATGCAGGGGGCCCTCCCCGTCTATGTACAGCGAGGCGGTAGCGAGAGGGTGGCGCCAGAGGGGGAGAGGGGGCTGGACGTGAAGGCAGAGGCGCATCGTGCGCGGCACAGCAATTCAGACTCGAAAGCTTCCAAACATCTTCAATATAAGTTAGGCAACTGTACTTAGGTTACCTTCGTAACCAGGGCTGCATACGAAACAGTCCACGAATAGTTGGGAGGCATTCCCTTATTGCGAATATCAGGTAACTCCCTGCCCCCGTCCCTCCCCTATCGTCGCGCCTTAAATTAACTCTCAAATTAGGTAGACGATAACGAGGCTGCACGATACCAGACGCGCGCGAGCTTCAGAAACCAGGTCGAAGATGTGCCTACCTCGCCTCGCGATCGAATCCCTCGTAGGAATTCTGTCAAGAGGTGGGTGAATTTAATATTGCTCATCCCTCGCACTTGTTTCGTTGGGAGCCGGCTTTTAAACGGGTTGTTCTCTTGGCAATTTTAATTGTGATAGTTTGGTGATAGTTTTGGAGATTGGATGTTGGGTCGTGGGTGTTGAATAGTGTGGTTTAACTGTGCCTGTGGGGGGTGACAGTTGTTACGTAAGCGGTAGGGTGCGACCAAATTGGCAACGATTGGGAGGGTTGGTGGAATATATCTGTAATATATCTGTTGGTCGAGTGAATTGATACTGAAGACTCTTTTACTGCTTGAGTTGGTTGGGGACTTGTGTACCTGTGAAATATGTTTCCCCCGCGAAATTGGGGAATGTGTAGTAAATTAATGCATTATTCTTGCATTACTAATGCATTCTTTAAGATGATATTAGGGGTGAGTTGCCAATATCGTACCACTTAAGACATTTTACGTTATATTTCATATTTGGTACTCATATGAACGCAAATGACTATTGGATATTGTAGCTTGATCTTTTAGGCACCTACTATTATATGCTTAGCCTTTTGTTCAGAACAAATTAATTTGTTATTAATCTTTTTGTCATATACTGTCAAAGGTACGATTCGGACAACCGGTCTCCTAAATCGTACCTCTCGGTTTCCAAAATCGTACCTCCACTAACAAATAGTATAAATAACAAATAGAGAAGAAAATATTCAACATAAAGTAATGATTATTATATAGTTACATATACAAATGTATATGGATCACACACAGGCCGCAATAACCTATGTAAATGATATATGTACATAACCTATAAACATACGAGTTGTCAAATGCTACTAGTAGGATTGTAGTGGTACGATTTAGGAAATATGATCAATTTATTCATAAATATCAATTTAAACTTTATAATGAATGTAATATGCACTTAAAATGAATGTCAAATATTCTACATTAAACCTGCTTTTAGAAAAATACAAAAATACGGGACAAAATTGTATTGTTTGATTATTATCAGCTACGGTAAACTGATAAAAAGTTACATCAATCATACCTGATTTTTTAAAATGTTTATAGCACGCACAAAATAGGGTGTAAGCTCAAAATGTTTTGTTTCTATTTCTTATTTCGCATTTAGGTACTTGATATTTTTGTTATCAAATGTCGTTTACATTCATTAATTACTTAGAAATTGATGAGGTACGATTTAGGTGACCAGTACGATATTGGCAACTCTCCCCTACCTACTTGGTTATAAATTATCAGGTTACTTTATTCAATTTAATAAATATTCTAAGGGATGTCCCTCAAGAGTGACGTATATTTCTTGAAATATTCAGAAGGTTAAAGATTTTATTCTCAGTGGAGTTGAAATATTCTGAAACTGTATATCTCTTAACATACTTCGACGGTGTATGTAACTAAGTGAACATAAGCTTTGACAAATCGCTGTATAAATTCTGTTGCTCCAGATACGTTCCTCCCTGATGGTATTAATTCCTTTTCAAATGTCGCGACTGTCCGATCAGTCTCGATACATACAGGACACCTCTGCCACGTTGAAACCCAGCTCCGATGATGTCCCATGTGATGAGTTCATTAAGTTTGATGCCCAAACCACCTCATTACTAACGAATCGATTTAATCATCGTAATATCACACTGTGCTGCGCGCGGCCGTCATCGCTCTCAAGAGTGATATCAAGTTCGATCTCATATGCATCGGGAATTATTCCGCTGTTATGCGGGGATCATTTCAAATTCCGCGAAGAACCTGCTGAAACGCTGTGTTGCCACAGTGATGTCGATGTATCCAATTAATTCGACAAGTTCGACCGGCCGAACGCATGCTTCAATTAGCGTAAGGAACTCCGTTCTGTTAAATTTATAATCCAGGCGCCCGCATTAACCATAGCCACGGACATAAGTAATGAAATTGAATTTTTCAGGGACCACGTGACTGTTTCGATTTCACAGTTGGTGAAATAATTATTTAGTTACCAGTTGTAGAACTTGGGATTATTTATGGGCGTTCAATTTTTCGATGATTTACCATTCTGTTATTTTAATTGTCAAAGTGTGAGATTACTTATTTTCGTTAGAGTTAATAGGTTTCAGGTGATGCTTTAAAAAGTGATATTTGTGTTGTTGGCTGTTTCATATGAGTACTTTGTGCTTCGGGACAAATTTGAAACTAAATAAGTGTGAAAGGGAATAATATTTTTGGCGAGTTACACAATACTGTCCTGATATTTATGAAATAAAAGTAAAAAGCTTTCAGAAGTTTTTAACAAAATGGGTCATCTGCTATTGTATACATAATATTGTTGTCTTCGATTATTTCGAGCACTCAATGAAAATGAATTTGAATAAGGGCAGATTAAATTAATTCGTGTGAAGTGGAATCTCATGGTTATATTTTTTAAACCAATTAGATCCACATACAGCGTATGCTTATTCGTTAATACAACATGTAAAATATATACAAAAATAGAAGATATTAAATTACAGTGAATCAATGATACCTATAACGTAGCTTCGAATTGAATATTATGTTATTCTGTTCCAACATCTCCGGGTTCTTAATTACAATTTAGATTCCATTGCGTCAATGCATATTTTATAGCGGAACATGGTTAAAATATCTGTTACACGAAGCTGCAAACACGGAGCATGTAACATAATGACTTTTGGTCGGGGACCGAAATTGGGTTAGCAAGCCGTTACCATGCGATCGGAGGTAAATAGCGAAATCAATTTTACAGGTTGGAGGATGAATATATAATAGCGCGATAACGGTAAATTTACGACGCTATCAGGTATATTTTCGCAAATCTTTAAAATAGTTTCGAAGCAATATCGTAACGCGAGATTGCTTTTCAATAATCCAGTGCTTACATACGATTTGTCTCAACGGTCTCCATCGCACAGGTCCAATTGCACAAATCAATTTTGGATCGTTAATTTGTTTATTAATATGTGAATCGGTACAATGAAGTTCAATTTTAATAAATTTGAAAGACTCCTTTTCTACCAGTGGTCACAGACTATTTCCTATCGTTAAAAGAATTCTTCATTTCCCAAAAAGTCGTACTTTCAAAAAACCATCACTTTGGTTTCACAAGTCACGCTTCAAAACAACCACCCAAAACGGAGACTAGCATCGAACTACGTTACAGTGGTCAATATAGCAATAAACAAACACGATTTCCCGTGGAGCCCCAGAATAGGTCTGAAACAGTTCAATTTACAATTACACTACAATTGCATGCGATCCAATATAACTGTCCACCAAGTAGCAATCAGAAATGGAGGTACGTATACACATCGGCTATTACTTGGAACGAGTCACCATTTCCACGGCCAACTAAGAGAACGAAGGGAAATAGCGGTTCGGACTACACGAGACAATATTTTTCAACAATCCGGGAGCAAACAGACGACGCATCGGCGCACGCCGCCATCTGGACCCTGTGTTTCCACAGACGACGCGGAGGCAAACTTTGCGGGCCCCGCAATGCTGCAAGCTGCTCGCAATGACAGTGGTTTCGTGGATAATTATAATAGTTTACACTTTACCGAGCCACCTCCGCGCTGCGTCACAGTGGCTGCACTCCTGCCTTTCCTACCCTCCTCCTCTGCCCCTCGCGACTTGCAGGCCCGTGCACACACCGCGCGCAGGCAACACAGCTGCTGTATACTCACATTTGCACGGCTCTGTAAATTCACATTACAATGACAGCAGCCAGGCACGGTATTGTCCCAGCGCGGCCGAAATTCTTGACGTTAAACGATTACGAAGCATCGTTTCCCTCGTCCGGCTCGACGAAGGTCGCGCCGGTCGCGAGGCTGGCCCCTGACGAGCCGCAAGGAGCATATGAAATCGTCAGCTGAGGAGAGAAGGACAAACGTGGCGCTGACCTGGCGCAATAATTTCCCAACCAACGCTCAAGCAGGAGCTATGATAGCCGGCTAACTATAAAATATTAATGCGTCGGGGAGCTGGGATTTCCGCAGTGTCGTATCAAATCTGCGGCTGAGAGCTTCCCGGGGATCGTTTCTGTTCATTTACCGGTGATTAATCGGCGGGAAGGCGCGAGTTCTTTCGCCGAATTGCTATCGACTTCACCCCGGATATTGTTGGTTTAGGCGGGTGCTGCTGGTGCATTGGAGGTTTTCAGGTTGAAATGGGCTTTATGTTGTTTCTCACGTTTCGCCGGTAGCTTGAGGGACGATGAATGGGAATGCTCCGTGGCGAGGTTCACTCATCAGATTACAGGACATTTGACTTTTCCTTTTTCTGTCGGGAATATGGGAAAATTCTCGAGCAGTATGGTTATAGAGAGAAAGTGGGGCGGAAAAATAAGTACATAGGGTAGATGTCCCAATTACTGCCACATTAAGCTCATCGCGTAACTTTCGTTAATTATTTCAGAAGTTATTTAGCCTCAAAATCATTCCAAGTTGCAGCATACTAATGCTTAAGAACTCTTTTATCTAAGAAATTTTTTTTATAGTATAAACAGTATGTTTTAATTGCTAATTAATTGAAAAAGTATAAGGAAGTCCAATGTCCCTAATACTGTCATTCACCTTTTAATATTAATTTATAAATATCAGTATGCAATGCTTCTCTATTATTATCTAACACGGAAACCTAATTTAACATTAAAATTTTTTTCCCTTACGATTTTGCACGCATTATTTCACTATTAAGTAAAATAATTAAAGTGACAGTAATAGGGACACTGTCAGTAATTGGGACATCTACCCTATTTCTTTACAAAGTCATCTTTTACCTTGGCAATTGTCTTTTATTCAGTCGTGACTGGATTTCATTATTGTAACACTTTTTTCGGCGGAATACCTATGTTATAAAAATGAAACTAATTTCTAGCTCGGGGCTAATATATCAGATAAGTTGATACGTTTTTTAAATCGATCTCGTATGAACTGATGTCGTATATTTTCTAACCATTTTTTTAATCCAGAATCATTGCCTTCGTGGTTGTAGGTAGATATATCATATTACGAAACACACCGCATCGCCGATAATTATTACATTAACTGCAGTGTATCAAACGAGCACCAAAGAATACAACAAGAAAAGAAAAAAAAATCTACTTCCCTTGCTTTGAAAATATTTTGTTGAATTATGCTATAGAATTCTCGTATGTCACCAAAGTCACACACGGCTTTCCACACTGTATCGTAATACTATTGTACGTTCCATCAAAGGAGAATACTTCCGGAGGACTTTGAAAAACGCCATCATAAAAATCCCAAGCTCTATGCCGCGGACCAAAAGCGTAGCAAACAAGATTTCACCGCGTGGAGTCCCCCGAAGAGTCTCCAGAGAATTTTTTATCAAGCCACGAAGAATTAAGATGTCTCGGTAACATAATTACGAAAGTTTCGCCGCCGCCTGGACGACGTAATATCGGTCCCCGTTCCGTTCTGCCGCGAGTAATCGGATTAACATAAATAAGCCGTTGCCAATTCGTGGTTTACAGTTATTGCGAGCGTGTACCGACGTTACTCCGTACTAATAAAATCGTTGTTGCCGATTTCGGTTACCCCCCGCCGAAGGAAAACTATAATATTCAAGGCTTATCTCTCAGATACACGGAGTTGAACACGCTGGCCCGAGTCAAGAATATTAAATGGAGCGTGGAGGAGCGCCGAGAATCTCAAATAAATTTTGCGGCGGGTTTATCGTCTGTGAAAATATACCTTCGATTCCTCTCAATTTCACGGATCCCCCCCGGTGAACCTGCGCGCCTCTCCTTTTCCCTTTGTTTTTTTCCTATCTTTGCGAATTTTCTTTGTCACGTCGAGCGGATGCACCGCGATCCCTCGATGGCGCCATTCCGCTCTCCCCCGCCGCCTTGTCGTTGGAATTGTTCTGGAGACGCGAACAATCGACGTTCGTTCATTTATCGTATCCATTATTCTCGGTCGCTGTTGTCTGCGCAACCAGTCCGTCATGAAATCGCGAAGCGTCACAGTTTGTACTCCCTCTGGGTCTTGGCCTGCCCCAGAAACGTCTGCTTAATAATATATTAATACTTTGAACGGAACAAGATTTTAAAAAATGCCACCAAAAAAATGAAAGTGTGCGCTTCTGGCGGAAAGTTTTGTACAAAGCAAAGTCCGAGCTTGGTTTGTTTTCGGAGTAAATCTTCAGCAATACTTTTGATGATTTCGAAAAAAGTATCAACGCGAAAATACGACAGAACTGTTCACGAGAATGCACATTCAGAGTACTAATGATACTAAATATATTTTAATGGGGAGAACTTGGTTTAGGACGTTGAAGAAAAATGATTTTCACGATTTTATTTAACACAGATGAATAATGTAGATATTTCAGGATTTTAGGGGTGTTTCATTATATATTTTTACAATACAAAAAGAAAATTTAATTGCAAAATTTCAAGTTCATCGCACCGAAATTGACTAAATGGAGCCTTAATTTTTGCCTAAAATACAAAAACCGAAGTTTTTCTTAGTTTTCATGAACTTTTATTGTTGATGAATTAAAAAAAAAATAAGAAAAAGTATAACATTGACAATATTGTGGGAGTTTAAAGGAAAAGTTACGGCTTCGAGGACAAAACTTAGATATTTTAGATTAAAGCAAAAAAAAAAAAAATCGCAACTTTCATCCCTCTAAACCAGGTTCTCCCCTTAATCCAAAACGATTAAGTTCAACCTCTCCTAAAAACACTCTGAAATCACGTATGTAGATACATCCCCTACAAAGATCCTCAACTGCACCAAGGCAGTGTCAGTAAATACATGCGCGTTTTTCGTAGCGAAATGCAGCAGAAATACGATCGAAGGGGGAGTTTGAATCGCTGAGGAATAGAGGAAGAGGACCAACAAGAAGCCGAGGCAGAGGCAGGAAGTGGGGCGGTTGAAGAATTCGTCGATTCTATCGCGTCCTTTCCATTTATCTCCATCAAGTTTTTCTCGGCCTGCCGAAGCGGCCCGTCTCGAAGTTGCGGCGGGCCGAGCGAGCCGCGGGTCCGGGCAGAGACTGTTTTCCTGTCGGCGAATCTGTACGCATGGCGGATCCGCGGCCAGCACAATGCTTCCGCTGCTTCCTTTTCGGTGAAAAGTTGCGCTGCTGGCCGCTTTTGCGCCGGCTTCTGGACAACGCGGACGTCGAGGCCTCGCAAAACGTCGACGTTGTTGCTGCTCCCCGACGTCGCCGGGGTCGAGCGACCGACGCGTGCGAGTTTTCTGTTTTTGCCGGAACTACTTTCCCGGAAGAGCTTCTTGTCTCATTTTTCCCCCGCGCCCTCCTCGCTCGGTGCCTGCCCGTCTTCTTCCGCCCTCCATTCCCGCCCTCTCGCCACGGCGTCTCCACTCTTCAGGAACATCGGCGACTTCGGGAAAGTTGTTCAATTCCGAGCCGCTAGTATGACACGAGTGTATCCACCGAGCGTCCCACGGAAAAGCAAGGGAATGCTTTTTGCCTTCCACCTTCCTGCCGGCGCCCTCCCGCTCCTCCTACGTCCCTGGCTGGCTGACTCTTTGCTAGTTTCTTCTTGGTATTTCGAATGCGAGCCGCGTCGCCGTTGACGCGAGAAACTCGACGAAACCACGCGACGCTTCCAGCACGGGGGCGTGACTTCTCGTGTAAAGTTGTGCACCGCGGCTCGTGTACTTCGTAATACTTAAAGTATTGTTGCGGCTCTTCGTGGTCAGGTGGGGCTGTTTCTGGGAGACTACGTGGTCGTTGACTTCTTCGATTTCATTCGCGGGTTTATTCTTCGAGGAAGGAGATTTTAGCTGTGATTTTTAATATCTGCGGGATCATGAGATTCTGAATTGGGTTATTGCTGTTGAGGTGGGGATTTTGGGGCATTCATATATTACCGGGTAGGTAACCAGAAGTAATCGGTATTTCTAAAATAGTACACTGTAAAACCTATGTGTATTCTTGATATGTCAACAACAATCAGTTAGATAAAAAATGTCCCTCTCCACATTCTGAAATGAATTAGTAGAGAAAGAATTCGTGGTCCATTCTAAACTTAATTACACGGAGCATGCAACCATTGCAATCATTATTTTTCAGTCACTCTGTCAACGAATGAAAATATAATTTGGTGAAGCAAGTATAAATAATTCCAATATCCAACCCCAACCAATTCACAGAGGTTTAATTCCACGTGTGAGTTACATGGAAAAAGTCTTTTTTAACATCTATATGTTACTCCCAACGTGTACATACTCATCAGGACTTGCCAAGGATCCCCTCAGAGACACTTCTATGTCTTACTACTTACTATATACTTACTATATATAGTAATAACTTAGAATTAGTTCAACCGTTGGATACCAGAAGGCCTGACGATGAGACGAGGGACTGAACCGCGTCATTTCTGATCCACAACAAAACTTGTTTATCAAGATATCACAGAATGAACTTTCCCAGATCTTCATCTCAATACACTAAAGTATTCATGAATTAAACATGTACAATTTACAAAATCATGACATTTTTAAATATAAGTAAAAAATATACAATATTAATTCCACTATAATACTTGTTATGTATCCTTGCAATTTACGCATGACGTATTTGATACAACGACTGTGTGGGATGGTAAAATATATTGTAAATATTCGTCACATCCTTATCAGTCGTCTGCTACCGAAGACGCAATACGGATCAACATTGACCCACCTTCACGGGACAGTTAAAAATGATAGAATTAACCAGAAAACGTGGGAGTTTGTTCAAAATTCCTATCACGAGCCACGAAAGTGTCCTTTGTGAACGGGACCTAATTGTTTGCGATGCACATGGCCGAGGGCCAGCCTTGTAACGTAATCGATCATCGTGCTCACGTTTAATCGACAAGGGTTGTTTGCCCTGGATGTCGTTACCGTTCCGCAAATTCTTGCGGAATTGTCGATGTTTGTCCACGTGCTTAGAACGTCACAACCTCTCACGAGCTGTCGTAGATATCGTCGCAAGGTGGCTGGCTTACCAAAGTTCCATTTCGCGAAAGTTGGAGGGACTTCCAGGCAGCAGAAATCGTGGAATGGGCCAGGGAAAGGGGGGGATGGGAGAGGGTGGCAAAGGACAACAGGGAACTTACGAGACAGTGCAGCCGGCAGTTCCGCACGCTGCCTCGCGGAAACTTACTTTTCCTCTTTTCCCTTCGCCCCCTTTCGCTCCGCTGCCGCTCTTCATCCAGTTTACGTATGCTCCCGTTTGCAAAGAGCGAACAATACGCGCGGCCTGTTGACTTCGCAGCGGCAATCTCTGTAATCTGCAGTTTAAAAAAAGAACGGCAAAGAGGTTGTTGGGGCGCGTTCCACGATTTTCCATCGTTATATGCGTCTCTGAAGGAATTCCCTTTCTCCGACTGCCTTTGACGAGCACGCACTTCGATTTGTGATATTTCGTATAATTCACACTGTCAATGGGGGTCATTTTGTTATCTGAAATGGTTCATCAGCAAGGACCGTTCCCATTTTTGTATCTGCATCGTGTAGATTGATGGGTGTTCCTAGTGTGATGGCTCAAAAAACTTAATTCTTGTGAAATTAAAAAAAGAAACAAGTATTGCACGTATCCTTTTGCAAGTTTCTCATTTTCCTATTTCGTTATAAATGGATATTTTTACTTACAATTTTTTTCAATAGTTTTAAAAGGTGACAGAATAAAGCTACAAACTTTGGGGGTTTTCTAATTAGATCAGCGATACCAACACAAGGTAACGAATTTTTAACAGATATTCGGAATCTGAGTCACTTAAGTTTCCTTTATTCCAACTAAGATGGTTTTAATAAAACTCATCTTTGACGTAACTTCCCAAGTTGTAATTTTAAAGAAGTTACTTGTTCCAATAGAATAAAAGGCAGTGAAAATTGAATAATTGCCAAGCAAGTAAACATGCCAAACAGATTTCTGATGACCATGGTTCAATTATCTCCTCGCTAATTCAAACATAAACCAGGAAAAGTGTGCGACTAAAAAAGATATAATACTGTTATTCCATTACTTTCTAAACTGAATTATTTACCTTACTAGACTGCATTACCTCCCTAGCATTCAGTTCTATCATAACGCACGAGCCATTAAAGTCGCGGGGGCGAGGCAGTAACGTAATAAAATTCAATCGTCCGTGCGCTCCCGTGCGTCGCGGAATTAACATTGGATTATTATCAAAATCTGTAATTAGACACCGCGAAATTGCATCGTGACGTCGCACCTGGGTACGCAATAAATTCTTGGGGGGAAAAAAATGTTTCATCGGGTGATGGGTCGGCGTCGCGCATGTGTAGCCACATTTTAACCAATATGCCCCATGTATCGGCATGTGTACACAGTTAACGAGTTTGGATTTGTGCAATTACGAGTTCTGTACGTCTGGCAATTTGATCGCGAAGCGATCGTCCCAAATTACCTCGAAATGGCGAGCAGAACTAACCAGCTAATTTACATGTAAATCGCCGAACATCCAGATTGCCCGACATCTTTTACGGTTTGCCAGCGGGTTTATTTTAAATATATGTATGGACACGAACACTTTTGCTGTCTTCGGAGCGATTAAAATCGATCAGTATGTTTATTTCATTATTCAATGGTGATGAACGATATAATTGTGTTGTAAGACAGTTCATACGATTATTAATAACATCGTAGAATAACGAAATACCGAAAATTGACTTTAAGGGGTGCAGTTTAATAATGATCAGTTAAGGATATTGGGCAGTCGTTTTTGGCAAAAACGAAGCATTTCTTTTTTATTTTACTACAAAGAAATAAATTGAAGCTTCAATTTGCTCTTTGACATAAACTTTATTAACATCATAAGGTTTACAAAGACATGTTTGTTTCGTCAAAAATATGTATTATATATGATGTTAATAAACATTGTGTCAAAGAATGGGTCTCAGCTTCAATTTATTTCCATGGAACTAATTGAGAAAGAAATGCATTTTCGATCAAAATGACTACCTAGTAGCTTTAAGTATGATTTGATTTGATTGTACTGTTTCAAATATTAATAATGTTTAATTTGGTATGGGGGTGGTGGTTAAGGAGACAAATTTCAGGTGATGGAATATAGTAAAACATACAGTTCCAGTTTCCCATTATTATTCATCAAATATCTATCAATCTACTTCTCGCCGGAGACGTGTGTTTTTAACAAGATCACTGGGTTTCTCTTGGGCACGTTAAGTCCCTCGATCGAGTCGAAGGAAAACACCAATTTCGGTTTGCTTGACGTTGATGGAGCGCCTGAAGAGGTCAGTAGGACTTATCTCACGATTGCTTCGGTTAATAGATCAGTGGAAGTGTTATAATTGCTTCTTTAATGGCTTTCCTTTCGATACTTTTTCTGTTGTGCTTGAAGGGGCATCGCGTGTTAGGGGAATTTAAGAAAATAAGAGAGACATTGATCCTCCGTTGTCCATTAAGACAGGTGCCTACACAGTTTCTTCATTTTGACAGGTAGTATTTTTTGTGAGGATACTACTTATCTCCTACCTCCTCTATCATTTATTATTCTGTTACAATGAAGCACAAGATAAGAAAACACAAGAGGGTCTGAGAATATATAGATAATTTTTCAGAATTCATCTCTCATTCTAGAAACAGAAAATAATGTAATGTTCTTTGATGAATTTCGCAACAAGTTCTTCTGAAATCTCCGTTGACCTAGATGTACAGATTCACTACTAAGCGTCGAGACCATTAACTGTTTTGCGCCCTACGAATACAAGTTTGCTCGAGGATACAAGATAGAACGACAGGGTGATCAAATGGTACAGTGGGACGAGCCCAATGATCTAGAGTGATTAGTCGACTTCGTTCGACAGCAGTAAGTGACAAACTTTATCTCATTTGAAATATTACGATACATTTTGTCATAAAATACTACTCACACCAACAGACTTACCTTTATTTCACATTTTACACCAACATTTACAACCAACACACTTGTCACACGATCTACCAGAAGACAATTTGTAATCCCTCACCTGAGACACTCACAAAGGAAGTTCAGCAATTTGAGAATTAAAAAAATCTGAACCTTTGCAGAAATGAAGCTCAAATGATGCTAATAACGTATCTATTCTATTCAAAACGGTCCTAAGGGGCAAAATAACCACTCGAACAAATATTCAGTTTTCAGATTATCGAGAATATCTATGAAACTGTAGAAGATATCAAAAAGAAGTTAAATTCAAAGTTCTATGGGTTTTTATGTACTACAAAGCAGCGATAAAGAATTTGCGGAAAACATTATTTGTTTCAAAATGTATCCGCACCACACATTTGATCAACAATTCTTTACCACCATATTATAGGATATCGAATGCCATAAAACTTTGAATTGAACTTTGTTTTCGATATCTTTTATGGCTTCACAGATATTCACGATAATATGAATACTCACAATTTCTTTACAAAGATGTTTTCATTACCGAATCAAAAAATAATTACATTATTAGCATCACTTGAGCTACATTTCTGAAAAGCTCCAGATGTTTCTGAATTTCCGAGTTGTCGGCCATCCCTTGTCAGTCTATCCCTTTACACTATCTCCCTTATAAAAATCTGAGAACCCAAACGTTTCAAGATGGAAACGTTACCTGAATCGTACTCTCGTGCATACTTCACGGTTTTAACAGCAGCCTCGTAATTTCACATTCGCCCTCCTCCCCCGCCACAACCGCTTATAGAGCCACGCATATATTCCAGTAAATTTCATCCCACGGACAGTTCTCTCCTCGCAACTCTGCCACGGGGAACGTTTGAATGTATCACTAAAATTCGCGCGATATATCATCCAGGTGGGAAGACGGGGGTGGGTGGAGGGAGCGCGAGGGAGCGCCAGTAAACCGTAGCACGGCCGCGAAAATATAACAGGGCTGGTACGTATCTGGGACGTGTGTCTGAGGAAGTGGCTCTAGAAATAAGTGTTTAACCTCGATCCAAGGCGTATCCGACTATTCTAAATCCAGTATGCAAGTGGAGTAGATAGACGATAGGAGATAGCAGATAGCGAAGTGCAGCCTTGCATGCTGCATTCACCTGCGAGGGGAATACGAGGCGAGGAGAAACGAAACAGACGCTCGATGTACCTTGAATGGACACGAAATAGGTCGAGCCGATGCGCTACCTACACGAGTCATTTCAAGGAGACAGATTCGCAATCTTTTCCCGATGCTTGCCTGTATCGAACGTCGCAGGGGATTCACGTTACGTTACGATCTTCTATCCCCTATCGATTCAACGGACCATAATCATGAATGGCGGAGTTTCAGTGTTATTTAGAGGTTGGGGATTGGATGAGTTTTGCTCGTTCATCTTGTTCGAGTAATTATTTGGGGGTTTATTAATAACGTAACGCCTGACTTTTTTTGGCACTGATTTTGAGCTTGATGCTGAGACTTCTTCGAATTTGATTTATTTTGCTGGGATTTAACTTGTACATATTGCAGGATTTATAATCAAAGTTAAAGTTAAAGTTAAAGTTAAACAATTTATTTGACGGTGAAGTTGAAATCTTCGACGAATAAAAAAATTAACTTTATTCAACACATAACGAATCATTTTTTTAACTTTTATTCGTTATTCGAAATTTTATTTAAATAAAAATATTACTCAGCTCTGGTATACAGTTACTCTTTAGCATCTGTTTAGCAATACTGGAATGACTGAACACTCGATTACCTTTATCCTTTCTATACACAATCCGTGCTCATCCCCAACGAGAAGCCGCACTTGAAGTTTCGTGGGTAGTAGAGGGGAGAAACGGGGGCGAATAGACGCGAAGGAAAGAAAATTAGACGGGAATGCGGGGCCAATGTCGGTAGGGTCGTGATCCGAAAAACATCAATTCGATCTCCGTCGCTTAAGCTTGGAAGTTTGGCAATGGACCGGGCTCAGATGGAACTTTACATTATTTTGAGGTGAAACGAGGGCGCATCGGGAACTGCAAGCTTGTTTCGGCCAGATTGGCCGGGTTTAGGGCGATGGAAATACCAAGAGAGTCCTGATGTCGATTGCTGTTCCCGCGATAGGGCGAACGAAAGCGTCTGCATCTGAAATACGATTGTAGATTGGATTAAAGACAAGGGTTTTCTTCCTCGAATCGCTGGTACATACGGGATTCCGCCTGGAAATGGACTAAAGGATTTAACCTTATCGATGCGAAGAAAACATGGCATGATTCTAATGTAAATTCTCTTCTCTTGTCTGTTGCAGGTATGTGGACAAGCTTTTCTGCGTCCTCCCGCGTCCGTTGGCGGTATGTAGGGGAGACCGGGGCTAAAAGTTCCGGGGGTAAGTTGTTCCGACGGTTCTATCTTCAAAAGGAAAAGAGCGTTGTACTTCAAAATATTTTTTCCGTGTGAGCTGATCGCGCCACTCACACGGAAAAAATACTTTAAAGTACAACGCTCTTTTCATTTTGAAGATAGAACCGTCGGAACAACTTACCCCCCGGAACTTTTAGCCCCGGTCTCCCCTACATATCTGAAACTGCTGGTATCGCATGCACACAATGACGATTTCGATTGGTACCGTGTGTAGCTTGGGAATTGCAGAGCGAAGTATTTATGAATTCTCAATTCAGTCGAAATTAAAATGGTCTACAGGATCGCAGACTTGCCACTCTTTGCTTCGTAACTGTGGTGCAGAGATGGGTAAAATTTTCATTTAAATCATATTTCGAATAACAAAGAAAAGTTAAAAAAATTATTCGCCACGGGTCGAATAAAGTTGACCCAGGTTAACTTTATTCGACGAATAAATTCTCGTCGTTTTTATATTGGCTATATAAAATATGAAGTTTGAACTTATTAAGCTTGAGCTTTTAATTATTAGTTTGCAAAAATTACAGAGTTTGTCCTTAATTCTGCTAAAATCTATGAATTTAGGTTGCTTAGATACAGTCCACTAATTTCTGAAATCCCCTCAAATTCAAAATCACCTAGAGACAACTTTGCACTGAGTTATCACTCAATTCTCAGTTTTGATAAATTCGGGAAGGTGGATTTCTCATTATTCATACAAAAAATATTTAAAACCTTATCCATCTGATACGTTACGAAGTATCTTCTCTAGAGACAGCATCGAACATCTTCATCAAGAATCTCGTCTATACAGTCACATCCCGACGTGGTCACAGCCACTGAATCGTTAATGAAACGTTTCACACACCGCAGGGATCAACCGCGAAATTTAAAATTCCGACGACGACGAATGGTTAGCGACGTTTCTTCGGCTAATACGGGGTCATAGATAGCGGACGATTGTTGATAGTGCAGTCGAAACGACAGAGTCGGGGGCGGTGGCTGTGGTAGCCAGCATTAGGGGTTTTAGGGAGGCTTTACGGGACGATGGGGGAGAGGGTGCATGGCTAGCATGGGATTTTGGTCGGAGGGTTGGGCCGAGCTTGCACTGTTCACGGCGATTAATTCATTGCCGCTTACCACATCCCACCGCAAACCGCCTTTTACCCCACCCGATTCCCCCGGCGTCCTCTCCTTCGGCCTTCGTCTATCCTCCTACTGCTGTCTCCGTTATCAGACACCATCTCGCACGAAGCTCTTACCCTTCCTCAGTAACGTATCATGAATGGGACTTGTGCCTCACTCTTTAGTCTTGCGAACTCAAAAGGAGATCAATGTTTTTTCAACTCTCAACAAAGAATTATTGCCAAACGAATGCAATGTTTTTTGGTATCCTATAATCTGGCGATAAAGAATTTCCCCGAAAAAATAATTTCTTCAAAATTTATCGCCATCACACTTCCCCCCCCCCAAAAAAAATTCTTTATCACTATATTGTAGGATATTGAAAACCATGAAACATTGAATTAAACTTTTTTTCCGATGTCTCTGATGACTTCGCAGATATTCACAATAATATGAAAACACACAATTTCTTTGAGGACCGTTTCATTACCGAAATACAAAATGGTTATGTTATTAGCATTACTTGATTTATATTTCTGCTAGATTTCAAATTTTTCTGAATTTCAGAAATATTTATACACCTGCATTCATTTTTATATTTAACGTAATAATACTATAGAGTATGAGTACCCACGTTCCACTGATACATGACCAAAGTAATTCTTGCTTTCTATTAACTTTTCGAACTGAAAACATAGAAAGTGTACGAGTTACGCGGGTTTGTTAACGAATGGTTTCGACGTTATAGACGCTGCATAATACTCTTTGCTGATTTCCTCTTTGTATGGGCACAATGGTAGTGAAATTCTGTGTAACCACGTTCTTTGAACAACCACTTGGACGAAAGCCAACCGTCTTTAGCTTTTGTTTCGAGGAAGCTTACGAATTTCTGTTCCAACTTGTTGCGAGAACAACCACGCTTCTTCATCATGTGATGTTTCTCGGTTTGCTTCGTGGAATATGGATGCTCGAAAGGTTCTTAAAGATTAATAGAAGCCATCGACATTTTTTAACTTTGAGAACTCACTGTCTAAACACTATCCAATTTGATATTCTTAAAATGTATAATATCGCGAATATTAAAAAACCTTTCAGTATCCTTAAAATAAAATTGTATCATCTAGGTTCTGACTGAACTTTTCTTCCCGCTACTTCTGTACCATCTGTAAATTCTACTAGGATATTACTATGTTAGGATATTATTACGTTTTTCAAATCCTATCATCTTTGCCATTTGAAAATCGAATTTCGGTACATTACCACCACTTTGGTTATACCCTACTCCACATAAATCCAATTAAACCCCAATGGAATACAGATACCAAAGCGAATATTTCAAGTTAGAAAGCAGTAGAAAAATATCTGCGATCGTTCAACGTTATCAACCAACGTAACATCATCATCAGATGCATCCACGAACGTAGCAAGATCTACAAAGAGACGTTTCCTCGTGGAATTTCTAAAGTAGAATCGCTGAGATCGGTATTGAAGCAGATAGGTTGGCCCCCCTCAGGAGTCCTTGATCCTCGAAACAAAAATTTCCACCACGCCCCCGAATATCGTATTTCCGAGTCGAGCTTTCAATCTTCTTAGGAAATGTGGCGCGAGTAGAACGGCGGTGGGTGTATGTACCTTCCTCTCGTATCGAATGGAAACTGTCCGAGATCGATGCACGCTATCGTCTCTGAGCTGCACGCTTACGCAATCGTAGCCCGGCGGGAATTTGAAATGCAAAACGGAAACGCGAGGTGGATGCGACCGTGCGGCACCGCGTGGGATTTCCTGCGGTCGTGGGAACGATATGGCCGCTCGTGGACCCTCTATGGATCGTTAGGTATTTTTCAGCCGCCGCTTTGGGAATCGCTCGCTTTTGTCGTGGAATCCTGCCGCTCGGGGATTTTGACAAAGAGCCGTCGTTTCGGCCACGATTTTTCGAGAGACGTATGACAGGGCTCCTTGAGCTTCCACGCTGCCCCGCGCAGCTTCAATCAGCTCTGAATCGACGAGAGGTTGATGCTCATTGATGGAGATTCGTGGAACGTCTGTCTGCGTTTTATGAATTCAAAACTGTTAATGGAAACTGTGCTGGGCGATTTGAATTTGTAAAAGACCTGAGAAAAGACTTATCAGTGACACACGCGGATTTTAATGAGACTCTGCAGATTGGTAGAGAAGTAAAAAATATTCGACACGTATTCTTTTTTATCGGCCATCGTTCACATTTAGGGGATGGAAATAGCCCCCAAAGTTGAGGATTGAAAACATTGCATTAATATATTTTTTAAACAAATTGGTATTTCGTTAAAGTGTTTAAATATCTGAATTCGCCATTAGAAAACACACAATTCTACAATTTAAATTTTATATCTACACCCAATGGTTTCTCCGAGACATGCAGTAAAATATGTTACACTAATGACAGTGACATATTTTTTTGTAATTATATTTCATAATATAAGAAAATCGTATGTATACCATAATAAAGAAGATTCCATACTTCTGTTACAAAGATGAATACAGTAATGCCTCGTTAGTGTCCCGTTTTTACCATGCGTTATAATCCCGCTCAGTATCCCCACCATTTCTTGGAATCCTTCGGTCGAGAGTGAGAGAACGAAAGAGACGACGGCAACTTCATGTCAACTGTTTCGTTCCCTCTCGCTCTGCTCTTGGGTTTTCTCACTCGCGGCATCGGCCGCACGGAATAGTCTTAGAGCATATACTACTCCAAGGAAATAGTGTCCGCATCGTGTTAGTGTCCCGCCGCCAGCCCCGATCGTCGGGATTATAACGAGGCATTACTGTACAGATATAATTTAAGAATTTTGTATAGAATTGCTGCTAAATTTGTTTGAATAAGTTTTCATTAATCTGATTATCAATTTATTTGAATCAGTCATTAATAATTACTAGTAATAATTCATTCTAAATGTTGTGTATTGCATGTAGTCAAAATTGTCGAAAGATACATACTTCATTGCCGTATTGGATAAATGCTGCGTCTGGCTATAGGTAGTCCGTTTTCCCTTGCTCCACTATATTCTGCTTGCCTCACAATCTAGTAGTTCGAGTCAATCATATTTCGAACATTTGGCCTTTTCCTCTAATATGGACAGTGTTTTAAAAAGTATATCGAGACAATGTTTCTCAAATTAATATAATCTTTGTAAAAATTTCGCACCTGGTAGAATTTTTTGATTATTTTTGTTTAGGTACTCTGCAAATGAAGCTTTTAGAGAAAAGCAGAATTAATTTATTCAATATATGAAATTTAATAACTTTTTTCCAAAAATGAAATAATATAAAATCACAAATCAGAACACAAATATATATATATATATATATATATATATATATATATAAAAAAAAGAAAATTATCACTGCGAAAGAGACTAAGTAGTACCTCTGAAACAGAATTGTAATTCAAGGAATATTAAACTTAATATCTAAAATCAGCAGAGCAGTAATTCTCTAGTGGTAATATCCTTTAAATTTCTGTGCATGATAATCGTTGTCCTGCATCTCTACATGCCACGCGCAAAAATTAAAAAGAAACGTACGCCGAATATCTGTGCTCCAACGATCTTGCTAGAAGTCTACTATTTTTCAGAGCCGAAATACGCGTCGGTACGGGCAGAGAAAAGTGTTTTTAACGACATATCCGTCAGGTATAATACATTATCCGTCGAAATGCGACGAGAGTTGGGAAATAGTGGTTCATCCAGCGTGCCGCGGCCGAATCAAAGGAGAGGGATTTCCGGTAATTCCGACGCCCTAAAACGTTTCCGCCAATGGCAGATATCATGGAAAAGCGACGACGGGCCGACATAGGGCTCCTAAGGCTGCTGATTTCTATGAACGGTGATTTATTACGTTTCAAGAACACCTTCCGACAGTTTAACGATGCCGTGATTCGAGCACAGGAAACTGGTTCGAGCTCGAAATATCGATCTCTATTCCATGCATTTCGAAATCTAACAGGCTTTTTCAGGTGAAAGCCCCCTTAATCCTACGCTCAAAGCTTTCCCCGAATCGCTCTTTAATTTCGCTGGATCTCGATTAACGTGGTCCATGACAGTTATTCGCGACAGTTGTCGCCTCCTCTGACGAGTGATATCTGATTCGGTTTTGTGCATCGTTGTTGAAGGAGTTTATAACAAGTAGAACTGTTCTAATTTTTAGAAATTAATTTGTATAAATTTTTCAAGATGATCTGAATGCATATTAGGATTTTTGGATAATTTTGTTGCTAATGTTATGCTGATATAAGTAATTATTATTCTTTTTGTCTTATTCGTCATTATTTCAGTTTTCTTTATGATTCTGTTAATCTGTTGGTATTCCTAGGGTAGAGGTACTCTAATTGGGTCTGCTTTTGATTGGATTAATTTTTTGATTTATCAGTTACACAGTTTTTACTCTAGTTAATGAATATTGTATATCTGTGTCCTAAAGTACGGATTAAATATGTTTGGTATTATTAATACGATTTATTTAAATTTGTTTATATTGGGTAATACAGAAATAGTTGCTACGCTAGGCTGAAAAATGAAATACTCTTTCACTTAAGTGTATTTGCTAAACATTCAGAGTAATTTCTGCATTGAACACAGGACTTTATACAACCTTCGCCTCGATGACGAATCACTTGTCGCCGCGTTAATAATCTGACGAAGCTCTACTAAATTGCCTTAGTGAATGGTCATTGGGAGCATTAAATGGCATCTCCAGCGTAAGCACCGTCATTTGCAAACATCGTTGATCGTTAATCATGCCTCTCGCCCCGTGCAACCTGAAATTCAGAGAAGTTCGTCGAACTTGAACTCGCAAACACGTAATTGATTCATGCAAGTTCTGAAATCGGCAAATGCACGCCGTGTTTCGCGTAGAAAACAGTCTCTCAATCATGAATCTGAAAATTTCATACTTTTCAAGCAATTATTAAAAAGAGTAAAATGCAAAGCGTACAAAGAACAGCTGAATTAGGACTTCCTTGAAACATTCTAAATTAATATCGTAGCATAGATACTTGTAATCGTAGAATAGGTGTTTCAGTTTTGCAACTAAAAAAAAACATGTAAAATAGAACTATTTGTACATGACGGATCATTTCTCGATAAATTGCTACTATTAGAAAACACAGCGCCTTTTGTGAATTTATGGTTATGTGTTAAAATTGTAGTTTGTCTGTTTTGGAATGCACCAGTTCACACTTGTCCGTGTCAGTTATGAAAATTGAAACAAAGAGACAATCGACACTGACGGAACCGTCACGCAAGTGATACGTGCGTATAGGCGCTAAATCAGCATACCCCATTTGATAAATACCACCAGTATGCTCCCGTATAATTAGTCCTCTCGTCCAAGCCTCTAAAAATTATCCACCATTCGAAACCAATCGCCACTCGCGATATGCTGGCACGCGAAAGAGTGTCCCGGAATATTTCCGATTTTCTGTCGCGATCCAGCCATTCCGCGTCCAGCTGTTCAGCGGGATATCGACAGGAAACCGGTGGTCGCGCGCGGTGCGGCTCGATTCCCGAAAAATCTCGTCGCTCCGCGAAACCGGAAGTCGACGGTTGGAACGCATTCGGCCGATAATCGGGCCGCGCGTTCAATAATTGGCAGATCGGCGGTGTTTATGGGGCTGGCGAGTCGACCGTGCGGTGGAATCGCTGGCCAGTTTCATAAAGGTGATCCTGGTAATCGGCTGCAAAAAGCCACGGCAACAAACATCAATTTCTCGTCCCAGTAATGTCTGCGGCGGTGCGCTTTTTATTGCCGGTGTCCCTTCGCGCTCGTCCTTTTCACCCTCTCCCTTGAGAGCCGGAATCCCTTCGTCGTTACCCTCGATCGGTTTCATCCTCTTCATTGCGACCCCTGTGTCTTCGTTTTTCTCTTCAGAGGCTTCTGCTTTCGCGGCAGGGTACCGTTGACTCGCCTTTCTCATCCCGCTCGCGATAAGTCGCTTTGGAAGTTGGTTATCGTGGTTAAGCGAACGAAAATGACGTGGCGGTTGGGATTAAGATACACCGTGGAATTAGGGGATCGTTTGGAGGGTTATGTAGGTTGCAGTAATTTATGCTGCTACGTGGTAACGTACAATTAGTCTTGTCACTGCTGTATGAGGATATTTCATGAGATGAAAGTTAGTATTAATTAAGGGAATTTGGGGTGACTCTGCTGGGACCATTTTCATTTTTTGGGGGGGATATTAAGGGCTTATTTGGTTTTCTGCTTTTGTGGTTAAATGGTAGAAATTAGTTTTTTGAAAATTCGTGGAGGAAAACGAGGGGTAGGGAGTTGACGTGGTATCAGGCAGATCTTTATTTACATCGTGTGTTTTAGTGACATCGTAAGATGGTTTATTGAACTGGAAATGTATTTTTCACGTTGAAAGTGACTAATAGTATCCTTGTAGATCCTCAGAAAACTTCGAGTGAAAAAATTTTCAAGTTAAACGATTCAATTTAACATGATCAAAAATGCACGAAAAGCTAAAACAATAATTCTTTTTGTATACTACAATTACGATGGTGATATGTCACTGTATATGAAATCGTGGGGCAGAATTTTAATTTCCATGACAGTATAGGAATCAATTTAATACACAATCGAAATAACTTAATTTAATACAAGCGTCGGAATGAATTTGTTGTAAAATATTCTGCTCCACGAATTTATTTAAAGTGACATATCACCATCGTAATGGTAGTACAAGAAAAGATTTTTTTTTAGTTCTTAGTGCATTTTTGATCAAGTTAAATAAAATCGTTTAACTTAAGGGGGGAACCTGGTGTAGCGGGTCAAAGAAATCGATTTTTATTTTTTTGCATAAATCAATAGTTGAACATTACGAGAATACGTTTCCAAAGCCGCAAAACGAAATTCGAAAAATTAAAGCAGATATAGCCGGTTTTGCTACGGAGCGCCAGGTTACCAGAAAACTTTAAGGGGGGAACCTGGTGTAGCGGGTCGAAGAAATCGATTTTTTTTGCATAAATCAATAGTTAAACATCACGATAATATGCTCCCAAAGCCGCAAAACGAAATTCGAAAAAATAAAGCGGATATAGCCGGTTTTACTACGGAGCGCCAGGTTACCAGAAAACTTGAAACGCGTTTTTTTCGAAACGACAGTTTTACAATTTGCGGGCAATGTAACTCCAAAAATATTCAACCAATCGACTTGGCCTTGTGCACGGATATTTGTGAACATTTTCTTTACAGATCTAAGCTATGGGTATAATAATATTGTTTAAATAAATAACTTTTTTTTACACATTTAAGGCAAAATTTCGTTGGAAAGAGGGACCTTTTTTTTCAAGAGGCCGCCATTTGTTCAATTTTGCATCTTTTAAGAAATAAATTGATACGATTCATCCGTACACTCATAAACTAAATGAAAATTGTTCGATTTTTGGTTTCATCTGAAACCAAAAAACGCTACGTTGCCCGCAGTGTACCAATTGCGTCGCCAACGGACTGGGCATAAGCACTTATAACTTTGTTATTTGTTGCTCTTTCTTAATAAAATTTTTTTTTTACCTACCTTAACCTGTTAATACAATATCCCGAAAGTTTCAGAAAGATCGATTAAATACTTTCTTTAAAAAAAATTCCGGAAAAATGCCTCGATTTTCAGCTAGTTACACCAGGTTCCCCCCTTAAAAAAGTTTGTTCTATATATATTTTCTTTAACACACTTTAAGGTATTCGAAAGAATAGTATTAATATTATAATACAGTACGATATTAAACATATTATATAAAATCACAAATTCATCTACAATCCCCTTCTATTATTCCTTTATTCCTGTGCAAAAGATCTCTGGGAAACCGTGCAGCAAGTCTCATACTTGCCCAAGATTGGGGTGCAGGATTTTGTAGAAACGTCATCAATTTTTCATCCTTTTACGAGCTGTTGCAATAAAAACGAGCGGCTAACCGCGGCCGTGACAGGTGACAAGGGCTTTCATGGGCGTGACTCTTTAAGCGGCCATATTGTTGACTTTGTCGCTGGGCTTGACGAAGTGGTACTACCCTGCGCGTAATCAGTCCGGCGATAATGAATTAATTAATCACTGACAGGATAACGGGGCGATATGGAAAGTCGGCCAGGCCGCTTTCAAGACCTGTGATAGCGGGGCTCTCGTGAGTTTATCTTTAACGCCGATCCACAATCGGTTCGATTTTTTAAGCCCACTTTCCCTGAATCTTGGCGTGATAAAAATAAAGTGTTAAATATTGTGGTAGGTAAGTGATATCGTCGTCCACATCACTTTGCCTGAAAATGGACTGACGTGATGTGAAAGCGGATAAATAACAACAGCTTTATTATACCATATAAAAAGTCTGAAACAGGACAGATAAATAATTGGAGCAGAAATATGTATAGAAAAAAGAAGACTGTAGGGTAAATTTTCTCAGATAAATTTCGACGAATAAAAACGCATAGATGTGGTTGCAATACTTCTTTCCACAGAAATCGTTTATCATACAATTTGGTATGATGAATATGTTATCGTACTTTTCTACCGATCTTTAATCGCAAGATAATTATTTTCACACAAGATGCTTTTACTGAGTGCCTACATTTAAAGTCCCAGTTGTGAATAGTCCCATAGCTACTAAATCCTATTCTACTAAAATTTTTGAATATCCACCAGAATTTTCAATACGAAAAGCAGAGATGGGCAAATTTTTTATTTAAATAAAATTACGAATAACGAATAAAAGTTAAAAAAATTATTCGTCATGTGAATTTCATTCGTCAAAGAAATTCTCGTGGAATAGAAAATTAACTTTATTCGTCGAATAATCTAAAGTTGAAGTTGAACTTTTATTCCATCTGTTATATAAATACTTTTTTATTCAGTTAAAATTCACAAACGGATTGCTCGTTCCCACATCGTATGAATCTACTGCGCATACACCTGTTACAATATTTTCCACCACCCTTTTTCTACATAAACCCCTAAAATCATCTCAACCTTTAGAATCCCGCGCAACAAAGTAAACGAACAAGGGATTCTAAAGGCAAACGCCCGCGAACAGTGGGTACTAAGGTAAGACATTTGCTGGTTGCACTATTCGACGACGATTACAGGCGCTGAGGAGCGAATGCTCGACGACGGTGTACCCACTTCCATGGGGGATCAGGGCCCCAAGGTGCTCAGGTGACCAGTGCGGTGAACGTGCATTGAACAGCATTCAGTTAACTGCGACGCTCCTCGAGACGCGAGGGGATGGATTTCTCGAGATAGATCCTGCGGAGAGGTCGGCCAATGCCGCCACAACACCGCAAGGCTCAACTTGGATAGTCGCGTAGGGATTTGGGGTTTAACGTTGGTCAGGTTGCACCAACAAGCCTCGAAATCTTATCTCCAAATCGCTACTACCCTGTACCCTGGGCATCCCGTGGGGCCGCCAAACAGTTGCCTAGGTTCACCGCGATTAACGGCGGCTTATAAAACGAATCGTACTTCGTGAGATTGGAAAATGATAGTATTTCACTCGGTTGCAGCTGCGGTGCCTCCCAGGAACGGATCGGGCAGGAGTGTCGGCCAGTTATTGATTACGAATCTGCATCGTTCGTCGCGGTTTTCGGATACTGGGTTGTTCAAACGCTCCTTGAGGCGCAAACTTTCTATGTATGTACATAGTCGACGGGAGGTAGTTTTCTTGTGTACCTTCTGTGTATCGTATGCCTTTCGTCGCTACAGGTGTGTTTGCTCCTTCTTTGAGCTGGCAGAAGGTAGCTCGCTGAATATGCCGTTTCACCAGTTCCAGTTTAAGTGCTTGAAATAGGCAAGAAGCATTTGATTTGCATGCGTTAAACTCTGGTATAACATTTAGGAAGTTCCTATTTGTACAAATTTTCTTGGAGTACTAGGGTAGATGTCCCAATTACTGACAGTGTCCCTATTACTGTCACTTTAATTATTTTACTTAATAGTGAAATAATGCGTGCAAAATCGTAAGGGAAAAAAATTTTAATGTTAAATTAGGTTTCCGTGTTAGATAATAATAGAGAAGCATTGCATACTGATATTTATAAATTAATATTAAAAGGTGAATGACAGTTTTAGGGACATTGGAGTTCCTTATACTTTTTCAATTAATTAGCAAATTAAAACATACTGTTTATACTATAAAAAAAATTTCTTAGATAAAAGAGTTCTTAAGCATTAGTATGCTGCAACTTGGAATGATTTTGAGGCTAAATAACTTCTGAAATAATTAACGAAAGTTACGCGATGAGCTTAATGTGGCAGTAATTGGGACATCTACCCTATATTGATAGGCGTGCCACGAAATTATTAACACCGACATAGAAACGTGGTAAAGGAGTTTGAAACGAAAGTTTGACAAAAATGTTTGTAATACTTTTCGTTTATAATACAGGGTGCCCCATTACAATCTTATGACGATATCTGTTTAGTTACTTTTTTTACAACGGAGCGATAAGAAATTAAATGTTACTGCAGAATCCTGTGTAAATCGGAACACAGGAAATGCACCAAACCGTCAAGTTATCCTACGTGAGGGTGGCTAAAGTGTCCCCTCGGTATGTACCAAGGCGCAGTAATCATCAGAAACATGTTTAAAGCGACATCGATCAGCAAAGAAGTACATTGGTCGGCCAACAGAAGCGAAAGCCCCTTTTCTGCGTAGTAGTTTCTGATAAACCACCATCCTTCACCAGAATGCCATTAATCCCCGCGAACTGATTCGCGGTTAACGCTGCCTCCGCAAATATTGTCCTTTCGCCCAGCACTTTTATAGTCCTTGGCGCCGGCAGTCGAGCTCTCGGTACACCAGGAGCCGGCGAACGGCTGATTAAACAGCGTGCCGTGTTCCTTCTGGAGTAATTAAAGAGCTCTGCGAAAGCTCGGGGGCCCCGCCACGCCGAGCAAACTTCGTACCACGCCGGCAAGAACCGAACGCCGAGCGCAGGTATCTTCTGCGCCGGAGGCCTCCTCCCACTTTTCGAACACCTCGCCATCCCCCTTTATCTCTCTTTCGACCCGTTTTTCCTCTCTCTCTCTCCGCGGCACTCTCGGTGTCTCCACCCTGCGCCCGGTTTCTTCCCCGCGTCAAGGAAGTTGGATTAGATAAGTTTGCCGTTTAGCCAGCTCTCGATGGGTTTGGCTTAGTTGATTCCAGCCGAGCCTCCCTCAGCTTCGGCACGGTTTTGTTTGGTTTGCCTCGCCGTTCGAATGGAGTCCTTTGGTCGTCTGTAAAGCGGCGCCCAAGTGCTTCCTGACTACCATTGGCTTGGCAGTTCGCACCGGCTACACCATCCCCGTCGGGTCCACCCTCCCGCTCTCTTTGGTACACGCTCCCCTCTACCCTGCTACCCTTTCTCGATGAAAACTTTCGACTTGACGAATCCACCCTCCCCCGCAGTTTCCAGCTATACGCCAGATTCAATTTCCATCGATACCCACCGCCGTGCATTGTGCGGCTTACGCTCGTCCGGAGTTTCTTGATACTCGCGGGGAATTGACCGTGCGAAGGGCGTGAAACGAGCCCCCAACGGAATAACGGCCATACAATCGATGGCCTCCCTCGGTTTCGCTTTGCATTCGGGATTTTGGAAAAACCGTTCCACCCTTTCGTTCGGGGCCAAGTCACTGATCCTCCAATTCTGTGTTTCTGCGGTATTAAATTCTGTCGGGGGGATTTTTTTCAACACATCTGGGATCATTATTCGAGAAGAAGCGGGGAGCATAATTTATTATATATTTTCCGATAATATATCACGATAATAAATCACTCCGATATAACGAACATGCCCAAAATTACGAAAATTTATTTAAATTTAAAGCTACGCTAAGTTTATCTTAGTAAGAATTAACCATGAAAGTATTCGTAAAGCTTTTCAATCCGCTAGTACGAATACCTTCGAACCGAATTTATAATATTCTAAAAAGACGAAGCGGAAATAGCGTCCATCTCCCAAAATGAAATATTCAGAGTCCATCGTCTTCAATACCATGATGAATCAAGATGGTAGTTTTCGCGAAACAGAGAGACGACGAATGAGGGGTAGGGGGAGGGGGAAGAGAAGAAGTGCTCGAACGTGAGAAACCACTTTTGGATATTACCGATATCGAGATCGATGCATTTAAGAGATCCTCCTCGACCCAAGTCTGGCTCAATCTGTGTCTAGTCACGGGAGGAAGAACAATGCAAATAGCGATCGGAAGCTTGCTCTTCCCATCGTGCTGTTGGAAGCGATCTCGGATGCCATTAGCTCCGAACTTCGCTACTCATGCTGTAGTAAATATCTTCACCGGGAACGCAGCTTCCTGAAGATAATCTACATATATTAAGCCGGGGACGGTTCTACCGTTTTCTTGGTCCGTTTTTGGCCATGGTATATATATCGTTGGCCTTTCTTTCGGCAAGCAATTACGCTAAAACCAATGTGGGAGGGGACGTTTGGATTCCATTGTTTGCATTGCTGGTCTTTAAAGGGGATGCAGTTTTCTTGTACGCGGAAGCTTGACTTAGCTGCGCGCGTTGTGACAAGAAACTATGACATGTTTTGAGTAAATCTTTCCCCTTTACTGTTTTAGTTTTAGTATAATCTTGCCCAATTTACAATAAGATTTGTATTTGAATATTTTAGGCAAATTTCGGTTTCTCTTACTCGTGTGCATAAGTAGGTACATATTTGAGTGCAAAAGAAAATACAAATTCTTCTGTGTTCAGCAACCTCAGGGAAATCTGTTTATGAAACTTCACATGCAGTAGTGTATACAAAGACTTCTAACCTAAGTGGAGAAATGTCTAGATTTTCTGCATCCAGATACCGTCAGATGAGATAATTTTGACCACTGGGGTAACTTTGACCACAAAACTTGATTTTAAAACAAATTCCTCCAGCACGTATTGCATCTTGAAGTACTCAAAGTAGGCAATTAAGGGGGATTCTTGTGTAACAGTCACAAAAGTAACTGATATCTACAATTTTTTAAAAAAAAAAAACTATTGTTAATATTGGATTAAACTCGGTTAACAAGATTCTACAGTAGTTAATAAATAATAAGAAGGATCGCCATAAAAAAAATCTGCAAGTTTAAAGATGGCTTCTTATATTCTAAAAGAGTTTAATTCAATATTAACAAATTTGTAAAAAAAATTCATATATATCAATAATTTTGGGGGTTGTTATTCGAGAATCACCCTCCTTAAAGCTATCCAAGTTACTTTGTCTGAGAATAATACTTGTTCTACAATAGATGCTAAAGGAATTTGTTTTCAAATCTAGTCTTGTGGTCAAAGTTATCCCATTTAACGGTAACAAACCGTATTAAATTAATCTTCATTACAGCCCTACTCCAAAAAACTTACACAAGTAGTATTTACGTCATACTATAATTAAAGAGTCCTTGTAGAAAACATTGTAAGTGCCAAAAAGTAAATCCTATATTACTATTTAGTAATTGCTGTAATATATGTACATATTTATGTACATACATTTTCCGCTAAAAATATTATTTTTTTTTAATTTTGGCACTTAAGAGGACTCCTCAATTTTTCCCCAATAATAAGATTTCGTAGTACAATTTAACACCGACCATTCCAAAAATCAAACCCCCATGACTCTATGTACTTGAAATTGATCCCATCGTTACCGGACGTTTCGTTCATTTCCCTTTAGCCTCCCCTCGTCTCATTTAAAAGGGTTAAAAATTCCCAAGTGCTAAAGAAGAAGACGCCAGCGCCACCTCCACAAACCGTCGTACTACCGACTACATAGTAGAATCACAGAAGAACGAGTGAACCGCGGTCGCAAGTTATTTAGTAACAGGGGTGTCGCAGCAGCTGCACAATAACGACGTCCGGACGCCGCGGAGGGCACGTGCAATTTGCAAAGGAACAAAAGGGAAACGGTTGTTCATAGGACGGAAGAATGTCTCTCTATGCTAACTAATCCCTGCGTGGCGGAGCCCGAGAAGATGTCGACTTAATTTCCCGGTCCCTCGAGTAATTTGTTCCGGATAGCAGCGGGCATTAAGTAGATGTACATAGAACTATCTAGGCCCCATGACGGTTCCCTCCCCACCTCTCTGCACTTTGTCACGAAAGATTCCCTCCGTTCTGTCCTACACCCCCATCCTCTGGCCCTTAAACACGCACACTCGCACATATTCTCCACGTACATGAAAGCGAGGGAGGGGGGTAAACGATGGCCAGGAGTAATTTTACGGAGGACGAGCAACCCACCTCCCCATGACCCCTTTCTACCCCCGCCCCCTCTCTGCATCTTTCTCTGGCCCCGTCACCACTTCGAGCACGCCTCCTTATTCGCGTAACAGCTTAAGTGGGTTATTTTCTCCGAAGATATGGGACACGCACGAGTGACGAAGGCCTCGTTCACCGGAGACGTTCGGCACCCCTCGAGCAGGCGAGAACGGGGTCGTGAATACATACCTCGAAACGGAAACAACATACGTAACTCTGCATAAGGAACAGTGGGAATACAGGCTGCATTCATATTTTCGTCTGTTCCCCATGTTTTTCTCTGCTTGACACGATACGCGCGCAGCGATAAATATCTCGGGGCAGATAGTTTGCGCCCCTGTTTTGTACCATGCAGACACTTGTCGCCGATATACAATCACCGCACCCTATTAATTTCGCCGGAGCCGTTTAAGTGCGCTTTTCATTATCATCCACTTGCAGAATTTCTATGGGCGGTGGCATATTTTTTCACTTGTTTCGCGCGATGACGGGGCGCTGGCGGAACGGCCGATTCAATCCAGCCGATTCGCGTAGCTTTGATATATCAATTAGAGTTTTACGCGTTTATTTATCCGGTCCTCCCAGCTTCTCTATTGATTTATATTTAGCGGTGGAGCGATGATCGTAAACAGAAAGATAAACGGGACATCGAAATCGCGGGAGCCGGCGGCGCATCGTTCGCGCCGGCTATATTTACAGTGTAATGAATATCGTTTTTAAATGCATATTTTGTTACGGTAAACGAATATTTTTCATCCCGCGTCGCGGTATCTCCGCGGGGCCGCGCCGCGATACCGAAGCGCGCTTAACGAACCAGATTCCGCTGATTCGTTCCGCGACAATTACATTTGCTAATTCCGCGATAAATTTTTGCCCGGCGGCGTTAGGCGGAGCGACAGATCCCGAAACTGTCGAAAAACGCCGCGCTTTTAATGGATTTCCGGCTGGGCCATTTGTAATTTTTGTAACGATTGAGTTAGCTGAGCCGTTTATTTTATGGGGAAAGTGTTTGTTTCTGACGAAAGTGGTATGGGAATCTGTGCTTTTGGATTTTTTGAGTTTTAATAGGTTTATAAGTTGTACATTTAAAGGGGAACAGGGGTGCCGATTACAATCGGCAGATATCAGGGTTCTTTATCGAATTTGTTTGTAAGGAAACTATGCATGCAATCTTGTTGGAACTTTGAGGCTATATTATTACGTATTGCAAGAAGTGGACAAACATTTTTTTAAATAAATATTACGCGGTAATTCCAAATGACGCAAGTGTTTCGGAGCGGCCAAGTTGTTCACATACCAAAAAACTAAATAGTTTTGTGTTTTTAATCAAATTACGCTATGACTTTATCTCAATTCGGAATAATATTATTAAATTTAATATGTTTTATTGCACAATTAACGTGAAATTGTTAAGTGAAAATCACAACTATTTCTTCAAACATTCACCATTATCTTAATCTTCCATTTTTGAGTGCTCATCAAAAGAGCACAGATCATCAAAAGTATTGCCCGAGTGTCCCGAATGTTTGCTCGGTGAGAATTAAGCAGAATATTCTCGGCAGAAGGAAAGCCTTGCGCTGCCTAAACTCTTTCCATAAATCAGAACAATATAATATTTCCGAGCTGAATGGAACTGAGGAATTTTGAAATTAACTAGAATTGAACTGGTACCTGAGTGTGCTCCGAATTGCAATTTTCCTAGTTAGAAAATTACATACCGATTTTAACGCTGCCATACTCGACTCAGATTACATTTCACCGTCCACAACTATGTGTAAACTAATTCCCAATCTGCTTCCATACGGAAACCTGATACAATACTTGCAATTAAACTGCGTTATTGCGTAATAGCAGCGTTTCTATAACAAATACATAATCCATCATCGAAATCAATTAACCCCTCTCGCTATTCCCTATAGAAATCGCTGGAGGGATGCGTTGAATAGCGAGAAGAGGGAGGTCTGACTGATATTTACTTAACATAATTATTCAGCCGTAAACAGGTCAGTACAGCATATCTGCAGCCGAATAATAAGACGCCAAGATAGCGCATGAAAGATAGATGAGGATAAAGGGTGCCAGGCCGGATTGCAGGGGTTGCAAAGGGGTAGGAGCCCTTATCAGGGCCGCAGTCGTCGTTAATTAGAAGGTTTATAGCGGAAGGCGATCCCATGGAAGAAGTAGACGAGACAGGAGGAATGCAAAGCCAGTCGTTTCGCTGGAACACACCCATTGGCAGGCTCGCAGTTAGGCCGTGTGCTCTCGAGTGGCTGCTTCCGTGGCCCCGTTGCAAATGGTAAAGTTAATAATAAAGAACCCTGGCTGAGCTCCACGACGAGGTCAGTAATAACCGGCCGTTCCGTCCGCAAAACTAATTCCTCCATCGGCATAATAGCGAAGCTGCACGCCAAACTGTTAAAGGGAGTTGGGAAACCCTCTATCCACCTTGCTCCTTCCAATGCAGCCGGCGCGGCGGCTCGAGGCCGCTATATTGGCCACAGGCTCCAGAGGCAGTTAGAGTTCTTTTTATCGCCTCCACACTCTGTTGATTACTGCGCGATCCGTCGTTTCTTGTAATTTGTCGTGCCACCGATCGAAGAAACGGGGGCGTTAGCAGAGCTTCGGTGACTTCACTTTGATGGAGGTTATGTACGATTGCAACCGCGATTAAGGGTGGTGTCTGGCGGTATCGAAACGCCACAAACGATGGAATGTTATAAGGGTGATAATGGGGAAGTTAACGCAAAGCTCAGCGCAGAAGGTGTCACCGCGAAAGGGCCACCAGCGCATGTTTGCTGACTGTGGATTTAAAAATTAAAATGACAACGAAAGAAGAAAGTTATAAAATATAAAATGCTTGAAAATTTTTATGCTAAAGTTCACTTCTAATATCTTTTTTTCCTTTTACCAGGCATTGACGTCTTTATAACCCAAAAGATTAATAATCGAATGGAATTAATAATGGATAATAATAATATCAATAATAATTATAGATACATGCAGAAATTGAGAAATAAAATAAGATAATTTAAATGCACCTAAAACATCGGAGACAAGTGGCACATCTGCTGGTGGCGTAAACAGCTTCCCCATTCTGTGAGAATGCCAGTAAGCACGATTTCCATTATATGGTAATATTTCTTTATACATCTTAGCAATGCCATTTCTTATTTTAATTATATAATTATGTCTGTAAGGGACACCGCAACCGTTGAACATTTTAAAATTTTTAACGCGTTATGTGTTTGACCTCACTCAAAGTTGTTTCGAAAAATTTATACTGGGCGCCGAAAATTTTAAGCAGGACGCGATGATTCACGACACGGTGAACGATACCGTAATTTATGAATTAAAACGGAAGGGGCCACGCCGCTTTTCTCAAATATATACACGCGGCTTAAGCAGTAGTAATCCCGATGAATGTTACGACGCGAACTCCGGAGGCAACGCTGAAAACCAGCGCGCCACCGAAACGATGGGAACGTATAGCTATGTACCGTGGGCGTTCTCGAAACTGCACAGCCATAAATCTCGAACGAAACTAAGCCCCGCCGACCTACGCGATGCAACTTTAAAGCCCGTTAAGTGATTATTAACGTTCCTTCCACGCCAGCCGCTGTTAATATGCAAGAACCCGAGCCGTTTTGAAATACGCATCCGTAATTACTTCATCGTCTTACACCGAGGCTCCTGTCTGCGCCTGCGTTACTAATCAAATCAGTAATTCCTTCTACAGAGCACATTAGGCAACTTCTTGTCGGGCTCGCATAGATACGGGACTTTATTAAAAGGGAGAGGAGGAAGGGGATATTTGAGTTTGAAACGAGTTTAGAATAATTGTAGCGCGTCGATTAAAAGAAGAATGTTATATACTGTGTATAATTCGGTTCTATGTTATAGAATGTTTCAGTATTCTGGGGCGTACCACTGAACGACTATTTACAGTTTCTTCACTGTCTATACCGAATTGCGAAAGAAACACTAATATACCGATAAGGGCGAACTTAACTTCGAGCCTTCAGTATTATTTCAGTCTGGAAAAATATATTTTGCGATTTGTTGCTGGTTTATAAAGTTTATAAAAGTAAAGTTAAGACTTCAGTGGTGTTATGTCGCTTTCGTTCAAGTTCCTCGGTGCACGTACGAACTGTCTGTATCCTGATTACAGCGCTTTGGGTTGGGAAGTGCTAAGCGATTTTTAAACGATTTTACTTGGGTTCGATTCTCTGTTTGTTTGTTTGTATCGTGTTTGGTTCAAATCTGGAAATTCAATTTTAACCCTCTTCCAACTATCCAATAGACTTGAAACTTTACAGGCATGCGTAGTTTGGATGGCAAAACAAATTTAGGGGAAAAAGTCATAAATAAAAAAATATATAGAAAAATGTATAAAAAAATCCACAGACACTAAAAACTAGAAAATAAAAAAATATATAAAAAATTCAAGTAAAACGGTTTTAAAATGCACTAAGAACTAAAAAATTATTATTTTCTTGTACTACAATTACGATGGTGATATGTCACTTTAAATAAAATCGTGGGATCAGATATTTCATAACAGGACACGATTCAATTTAAAACAGAATCAAACCTCGAAATGAGCGATGAATCATAGCGATGAAATAACCTGCCCCACGATTTTCTTTAAAGCGACATATCACCATCGTAAGTGTAGTAGTACAAGAGAGAATTATTTCTTAGTTTATAGTGCATTTTAAAATCGTTTAACTTAAATTCTTTTGTGTATATTGTTTTTATTTTCCTTGCACGAAGAATTAACATATTCCGGTGTATACCTAGCACTGTTTTAGAACATATTGAAATAACGAAAACATCATATCTCCGTCAGAAACCGAATTCATCGGAATTCTTAACCATTCATTCGAACTACTTCGCCATTATTCGTTTCGTTTGTCCTTTTCCGATTAAATAATTTAAGCGAGAAATATCCGAGGTCCCACAGAATTTGTGCCAGATGTTCGGCCAAACGAATCCTTCGATTCGGTGACTGGGAACTGTGGCTCCCCCAATTTCGCGGCAAAATATTGATCGGAGATAATCGATCGTAAATAGCTCACGGTTTTTCCACGGTACACTGCGTGCCCTTAATGCGTCTGGGCAAATATTTGTAGTAACCTTCCAATTTCTCCTTGGAAGGAAGAAAATTGATTCTGGCCGATGCGTTTGTGCTGTGGTTCGTGTAGACAGTGAACGGTGAACGGCTTAGAGGGAGAGCAGGACCGCGAAGGGAGAACGGAAAGGTAACGGCGCTGGAGGAGAAATGGGGTAGGGGATTCAAGGGTACACCGCGGAAGGGGATCCAATGTGAAATACTGTTTCATTTCACATTTTCATATAAACTACTGACAGACTCTTTTAGATGCAAATGCAGCGTTTACCTAACTCGGCCCGCGATGCATCACCTCGAATCTGTGTAAACCGCCCGACGCGGCAACCCGTTACTTTCTTCCGATACGAGTGCCCTCCTAAGACTGTCCTTTCGCACTGTTGTCGAGCTTGAGAAACGTGTCGCGGGTAATGGGAAACGGATCAATAGGAACAGAAGGGAGAGTAAGGATATGGCACTGGTGTTCGAGTATCTTTCAGATTTGTTGTGAGATTCGAATGATGGTTGATGGTTTGTGGGTGTACTTGGTACTGGTGGAGCTCTTTGGGTGATTTCGTAATTGCATGTTGTGGTCTAGTTACACAGTTTCATGTGCTAGGTGTTATACATAGAGGTATTAGAATTGTGTCAGTTACAATTGTGTAGTGGTTACTTTTACATCCTGTGTACAGGATGGATACATCACGAGCAGACAATGCGCGTGACACAAAATTTATTCTCAAGGAGTCCAGTCCGTTCTAGTTAAACTCCAAACATGTTTGTGAAGTTTATGCCAGTTCTATATCAAGTCCAAGATATGTCGTTCTAATCGGAGTCTAGATTCTGAACAAACTTCGGGGTAGTTCTATTAGGGGTACAATTCAGGACCTTGCAGCCAGGGGGGTGCAGCTCCATCTTTACCAACTTCGAGTAAATTAGAAAAACAGTTTATAAAATTATTGCTTCGACTTAACATTGAAAAGAGAACACTATTTGACAAAATATATATTTCCACGCAATAAGTAGTAGTTATTGAATTGATAAGTTTTTATCTCTATCCTTGGCGAATTTTACAAATCTGAAACTGCCCAAAAAAATATTGCACAGAACAGGTTCAAAATTTGCAATAAATCGCTCACTTGTTACCTATCGAATTTGCATCAAAAGTACACCAAACGATGTTGATTTTTTTTTACGTATATTAAGGTAAATGTACCAATACCCGGACGCTTAAGGAGCTTAAGGAATAGCGGCAAAGTTTGTCTCCTAATTTAATTTGTAAAATCATCATGAAATAAAAAAATGTTGTTGGAATGTGAAAAATAACACAATATTATACTATCGTAAACTGCAAACAAAAGATTATGTATTATAATAGACGTGGTTATTGTAATGAAAATACGAAAACATGCAGATGTCCCAGTAACCGGACAACCTAAAACTGCATGTCCCAATACTTGAATTATATCGTCCCAGTAAGCGGACAACCTAAAAATGCATGTCTACATTACTTACGTTCACGAAATTCTTGTACCAGTAAATAAACATAGCCTTGTTTAAAAAAAATATTAATTTTCTTGCAACTTTAACTATCTTAAACTAAATTTAAATCTATTTACTATTATAATAATGTACTATTATAATATACAAATAAGAAATGCTGTCAATATTTTGCTTAGTAAATGACAGAAGTGTCTTGACAGAAGCTAAAGAAATTTCTCGGAATCTGCTATGCGTACGAAGTGTGTTACAAAATAATTATTTCTATCTAACGATATTTAAGTTTCTATACTAATGAATTTAATTAATATTGCTCAATACTTATGCATTATGGTACTATTTTTTGTTTTTAATTATATTAAAAATTGAGCTTAAAAATAAATAAAATTCGCATTGCTGTTCAGGTACTGGGACATGGCCGGGCACTGGTACATTTACCTTACACGTCATAACGCAAAATGTCCGTTTATACCACTAACATTAAAGCCTAAAGAAAATTCCGTTCCTTTCGAGAATTACTCAAAGTTGCAGATAAATGAAAAAGTAATAATTCCAAGTATGGAATTCAATATTATTAATACTTTTATCATTAGTTTCCAAGCTGCATCAAATATAAATATCGTTCACTTCTACAATGTCGTTCAGATAGGCAATCTGAACTTAACAATGTCCCTTTGAATGCTCAGAATTTTGCACGTGGAGGGTCAGGAGTAAATCCAAGCAAATAGCACTTCGCGAGAACATAAGATTCCCCCACGTTACGATGTGGATGCGCATAGAGCGCGATATGTAAATCCTGAAGATTCGTTGCGTACTATTTGATCGAAATGGCGGATTCTCCGTTGGCCTCTGAGAGAGTGATAACTCGCGGTTATATTCTCGGGAATGCAGTTTAAGGCGCAACCGCCTTGGCAATTCGTTCCTTCTAACGGAAAATAGGATGCAACACGTTCAATCCTATCTCTATTCCCTTTTTCACATATACATTCACACTTTGCAAATCTCACATCGACCATTGTCATGATAGAACAAATTTCCTTCTTCAACCTCGTTTTTCAACCTTGTTCAGTGTTCCTAAATAGCTATCGGTACCTACATTAATCATTTATGTAAACGAGAACAGTTGTTCACTTTGATATTCAAAATCGGCGGTTGAAATATTCAAGAGCATGGATTGGAGTTTCTGTGTTTAGTTGAGAAAATTTGGTGCCTAGTTCAGGGAACGTGGAAGTCATATTTAATTATTCAACAAGTTCGACCATCTGTCAGGGGCAGCGTTGGCCCCCGCGGAGGAAAAACACGTACGCGTGCTGCTGTGGAATTTAATCCCAGGCCTACTCCATCACAGAAAAAGACGTTACCCTCCGCGCTGTCGAGCTCCCTTGGCGTGTTTCCCCAGTTTTTCCAAGTGTTTTCCTATGTGGATTCCTGTTTTCAGAGGAAACGCCGGCGACCCTATTGCGATCATTCCTGAAGTGCCAGTCATACATACGTTCTCAACTTACCGCCAAAAATTCGCCGGGGGCCGCTGTTGCTTTAGGCGTTCGATTCCTGACGCCTGAACGAATACTGTCTTCGTGTGACAGCAGGAAAATATTTGTATGCTGCTTATGACTTTCGAAATACTGGCAGAAATAGGGATTTATAATAGGAAGAAAATATACATTATTTTTTTTGTGTGAAAAAAATGATACCTATAAAGTCGATGGTTTGAAAAAAAAGAAGACAATTTTTCTACACACATCGATTTTCTGCATGATATTTATTAGCATTCAAAATAAGATGGAATATTTCTTAAGAATGAAATGGTTACATTAATTTTAAAAATGTACTTCGCCCATAATATTGCCTCAGTCACAAATTTGTAAAGTCTCATTAAAATCTCTGAAAAATTTTTATGGGTGCTTCTATAGGTAGAAGTAATCAATTTTGAAAGAATACATTTCGTCCAGAATTTTCTATAGATACTCATCAACAGATTTTAACAACAACGCACAGGATACGTGAAGTATCCCCTTTGATCGACATGTTTTGTAGTTGTCTTTGAAAACATTTCGTTCACAGTCATTTAAAATACAAAGGCGGCGCAAACCGGCGAGACCGATGTTTGTCTGTAATTTCAATCAATAACAACGTAACAAACTGTAAATTACTTCATCCTGCACTTTAATATAACACGCCAGGTCGGATATAAATTTCGTAAATGTCGTTTCACTCATGGGCTTTATCGCCGGCGTAATATACGTCTCGTTATCGCGCCGATGCAACGTAATTTCAATGCAAATTGCTTTTGTTTCGGTACACGGGCGCCATTCTAAGGGACGCAAAATGTTTGACGTCGGAAGAACTCGTGCAACGACGTAATGGCCTTTCTTTACCCGTATTCAGCTGTTCTAACGGGCATATTCATTGTTCTAATGTAGCTAATACTGATATTCCGTCCAAAATTATTAATATAAATTATCATTGTAAGATATAGATTCGGGAACAAGGTCGAAAAGAAAATTACATGCACTTTGGCTACGTGCCCTCTACAATTTAGGGGATCATCTTACAACTTTAGTTTTATAATTATCCAAACCACTCTGCACACGTTCTCTTAATCACCTGAAGTTTTTAAGAAATTCCAGTTAACTATTGCATCCCAAAATACACTTTAGCTGATGTACTTTGCGATCCTACCACGATCCAAGTTAAGATCCAAATTCCAAGTGATTACTAGTTCATGGTCAAGCTTATCTTCCACCATTTTTGTAATCTAAACTCTGACCATGTTTGACCTTAATTGAATTTCGTATTTAATGTTGGATTCATCAAAGTTCGTGGATCTGATTATTTCAGTAATTCACTCGAATAAAAGTTTCAAAATTAATACTTAGAAACAATATACTACAAAGCGATGAGCACTAATTTCCCCTTCCAAGATTTCCTCAGTGAGCTGTTGATACAGGTATGAAGCTGAATTTTGCATACAACTCCTATACTTTCCAATATTTAACATACTTTATAATGCATCTATTGTTGCCAACCTTGTGTTCGTAAAGCAAAGTGAATTTTCATTTTCGTGGACGCCACATTTAAAACATTATATGTGACATTTAAGGCTGCACTTTTAAGGCAACATTTTTTTATATTATACAAAGCATCTACTCGATGATTTTACTTTGGACCGTGATGAGGATTCGTGTTCGAGATGAACGCTTATTGCAAGCGGTAGCGGCAAAACAGCTGATAATTAGAGGGGGCCAGAGATGTTCCATCGTGGTTCGCGCATAATCGAGGCAGGATGCGCGCTTTAAGCATAATTGAAGTCCCGTGTAAGGGATGAACGGCTGACAAAACGAGGGCGGAATCGTGAGGTTTCTCTGGTGTACCCTGCTCGGCCATACAAGAAATGACCGTCTATTACCCAGAGGCGCTTTCCGGGCCTGTGCGCGGAAGGTGACTTTGATAAAGCGTTTAACTAAGCGACTAAGCGGATGTAAATCTATGCAGATTGCCTGCTGACAAAAATCTCGCGCTCCCGACGAGTACCGTGCCCTCCGCCCTCTCCGGCCGGCGTCTTCGCCTCCGGTCTTCTGGAGGCGGATGCCACTTAAAGGACGCTCGTGGGACGAATTAGGTCGTTAATGGCGCCCCTGCGCAATATCTACCGACTTCAGAATGCTGAATGCAGTTGTTTGACGACGTGTCTGCGACTACGATTTCCCATTTCGAGAGCACTCCGCCCCTGCTTTATAGAGAGCGTCCTCCGTAACGTAGGTGGCGTTGAGATCGGTTCTCCCTCGGGGGCAAGCAAAAAACAGCGAAGGGGTGGATACGTTTGCCATTCTAAATGCTCGAGCCTTGAGCAGTGTCAAAGGAGATCTATGATAATTGTTATGGAGAGTATGGTTGTTGTGATATGTCGCACGCAGAAAGGGGGCAGCTCTGTGCTATGGAACAGCTGGACTTTGTAGGGTATCTCAGAAAAGGGCGGTCTTCTGCAGGGAGATCGGTTAAGGGGAAGAGTGGAGTGTAGAATATTCTGTGAATGTAGGGTAGTGGACACTTTGAGAATTTATTATTGACCAGGGAGTTTGTTAAGGATGCCTTTGATAGCTTCTAGTACTCTTTAGCTCATTAATTATATGTTAATTTTTAATAGGGAGTTAGGGCTGATCAGCCCTTAAGTAGGCCATCTTTTCCTATCGCATACTGTGTATGCTAGAGTCGATTTCTGGCTTGTCTGTTTGGTTTATTATTTCCAACTTTTCAAAATAAAGTGCAAAAATTATAATTGGACGTTTTATGCATACATCTGTTACTGATTGTGAGTATAAACAGTTTTTCCCAACTCCAGGTAAAAAATTGTGTTATAGGTATTTAGAAATATGTAATATAACATTTATTACTAATTTATTATTAGTCTTTTAAGTGGTGGACTTCTGGCATCTATTTTACAGAATCACCTAATCTCAAGCCACAGGCGAGACATTAAATCGTTAATTCACTCTTAAATACCTCATACTTAAATACATGTACAAATCGCAAGAGCTACAGTAATTAAAAAAGTGCATTGACCTTTCATAATTTCGCTGACTGCGACCAATCCAAAGACAAACGCCCCATTTGAGCACGCAGTCCTCGAGACATCCTCCGCTGTTTCTCCGCAAAGCATTCATTTTTAGAAAGAATCTGCGGCCCCGGCATCACCATCGTCTAACATCTCCGCTTCCGCACCGAACAGAAAACTCGTGTCACGCACCCCTAACCCTTTAATCATCGCGTTGATCAGAAAAGAGGGAAGGTGGTCAGTTGCTCGCGGGGACAAAGATCAGCGAGGATCGTTTAACCGATGACTGCCCCTACGAGAAGAAAGGCTGGTGCATCGTCGAAATGAAACGACTGACGACCACCGACACCTAGCCCAACTCGACAACTCATTCGAATTGGTCTATGTGACAGGGCGGCGAGGGGAAAGGGAGAATGAGAGAGACAGAGAACTGGAGCCGGGTAATAAAACCCGTGCATTGTAAATGTATGTAGATTGGTCGCTCTTTTTGTAGCACTGTGTGTGCAGTCGAGCGGCGTGGCATCGTTCCTCTTCCTCCACTCCCTTCTATCGTTGGCCTCCAGCCCTCCCTTTCTCTCTAACCCTCTACCCTTCTCTCTCTCCCTCGTTCTCTGAAATTCCACCGTCTTTCATTCGTCTCCTCTTTCTGCCATGCTCAACGCACCTTGTTCTCCCCCCGCCACCCCCTCGCCGGCCCTGGCCGTTCCTCCGTCGCCGCCACTCTGTCTCTCCTCGAATAATCATCCCTTCGGTAATTACACCCGCTATCTGCCGCTGACCCGAGCCTGATTTATGCCAGTTTGCTGGCTGACGTCTAACGACTCCGGGCCAGGCTGCTGGGGATGTTGCGCGTCCCGGCTACGCTTGTCGTTTCCGGATCACCGCCGTCGAGCGATCGCAGCGACGCGCGGCGGCTCGATACGGCGACGGCGTCGTGGCGCCGCGCCGCTTTCGTTTTTGGCGAACAATGCGTCGCCAGTTTGTCCATTGTTCCTTCCTCCGCTGATGAAATGCACACGCGTGCACCGACTGCCGTTCGTGAGACGGTGCCCGCGGATTTCAGAGCGATCGAGTTGGCTGCTCGTGTTGGCTGGCCCGAGGAGATGTGTGGTTGGAGATTCGCGGAGGATAATTGCACGATGCTGTTGGCTGATTATTCGTTCGATTGCGTGCTTGTTGTAATATGTTTAGGCATTGGTTCTTTAACCCTTCGTGGTCACACGGGGTGTATTGTACCCCAAGAGCAATTTTCGATTTGAAATGTCGCATCTTTACGTCTTCCAAAGGGGATTTATCGCAAAAAAATAATAAAAAATTTTTTTAAAAAATCGGTTTTTCCCCCAACCATGGAAAATCGCTCATTTTCAACTACAAATTTTATCATATAAAAATTTATGTTTCTAGAAAAAGACTATTAGACCATGACTGTATAAGTATTACGAATGCACAATTATCACTAAAAAGTTAAAAGATTAAAAAATACGAAAATGGTAACTCAAAAAATGACGCTGGGGTACAGTGAACCCCGTGTGACCAATGTGTGATTATAAGAAGGTGTGACCACGAAGGGTTAACGAAAGTAAGGGGGATTGGGATATCAGTGGAGGTGGGTTCAGGCGAGCTTCTTCTGCTGGGACATTTGGAGCGAAACTAAAGGGGTTGAAGCTCAGTAGATCGGCATACGAGGGATAGGGTAAGCCCGGGGCAGTCGGTCGACCCAACATAAAATTGATATTGAAATTAATATTGATATTATATATTTTATCAGAATAAACCTATGTGCAGAATTTTATGCGGATTCAGAAAAACTGGTCGATATTTGCTTCAAGACGATATTTGCTGGCAGTCGAGGTCAAATACTCGTCGTTGGTCCTCTCGTTAGCTTTGCAAGCAGGGGTTAATATGACCAAATACCTTCGCGATCTTATTATCCAAAACATTAAACGAAAATTAACTTAGAAGTATATTTTAAATACGATTCTGTACACTACTGTTTTATAAAAGAGGTTAAATGATGTCATAACCTCTACTTATCTTTTATAGCCTATAAATCGAGAAAACACAGAAGGGAGCGAAATGGCGCTATATAGCCAACTGTTTAGCTCCTATAGAAGCTATTGTTCTGTACGTTACCGCGCTCTTACGTATAGAGTCTGAAATATAGCGACTCGACCAACTCTCCTGCGCGACCGACTCACCTGGATTTACCCTATTCCAAATCCTGCCATAAAAATAATGTACAGCAGATGGCAGTGGTGACGTTGACTCATCCATCCTGCAGCAAAGGAGACATTATCATTCTAACTTGATCCTTAATTTTCACAGACGCAGGCCACCTCCACATTCTCCATATCATATCAATCACCAATTCTGATCAATAACCACTAGAACGCAAACTTAACGCCTCATTTGCCCCCGTTTTGAAGCAAATTCCCGCTCATTATTCATTTCCCTATATTTCGAAAAATCAAATATCCACACAGTGGATCCACGATCGTTTAGGAAGAGACATCCCCCAAAGAAGTCCCTAAACTCTTGAGCTGCGGATCATTGTAGATGGAAGGGTGACATTTTCCACCGAGCTTAGGCAACGGCTCATCTGGGGCCATCAATTTTTACATGCATGGAGGACCTAACGAGCACGTGACGTGAAAATAAGTCGTCAAGGCGTCCCCGTGTAGGCAAAGATTGCTAAACGATCCTCGAAGACACGCCACAGCTGAGGTCGTTCCCCGTTAGGACGACGTCGCTGGTTCATTAATAAAACCTCGTTGAGTGGCAAAGAGCAAGCGTAGGGGAGGGGGAGGGGGAGTTTGCAGAAGAGGAATGGCGGAGCTGAGAGAGCCGACCGCCCGGCCGGTTAGTCCGCAAATAAACGAGGAGAACGCGATCTAACCGGTAATAACGTGCAAGTAGGTTAATCCATCATTGATATAGGTGGAAGGTATATTAATGGGTGGGCACTCCCGATGGAGGTAAGAAACGATCGTAATGAAGTATGTGGCACGGCGGAGGCGACTACGGAATCATTAATCACGGATTACCACCTATCTACCTCGTCCTCGCCTTACCTACGATGATAGGGAATAATATGGTCTACGAGATTTGTCCGTCCCTTCCGGCAATTTTGCTCCTCTCTTAATTAACTGTTCGCGATTTTACGCCCAACCTTGCCCGCGCGCCAAGATAAGCGCGTAGCCACTTCCCCCTTTCCTTCAACTGGAGTCCCTTAAAAAATTTTGCTCAGTTAAGCTGCAGCATTAGGCTGATTAAATCTTCGACTCCGAGAAAGGGAATTAAAATCTGACTGTAAGGGACATTCAAGTGAGGGGCTGTTTTATGGGTCACCACCATTTAGTATTTTGAATATATATCGAAAACGTGTGAATATATCTGAAAAAGAGAAGGGAGGCGGAAGGAAAAATAGAAAATGAAGCACCTTTTGTGTGTTTTATTTCTTCTGTAATTGATAAGTTGAAATGGTAAACGATGTAAGTGGCAAAATAAAAATAAAAAATAATTTTGTCAGTGGAAAAGGATGTGAGATCCGTGCGAAATACGGTGGCAAAAGTTATAAGTGCTAGAATAATTTATTATAAAATCGTAAGTGCCAACTTCGCTGTGGTGAAAAACGATGGAAGTGCCAGCAATCTTCACGGACCCTAATTTTTTTATTTCCCTCTAAATCGTGGTATTCGCTGAAAGTCCATAACGATAAACGATCAAGTAGGGTTTTTTGTTTCTACTGAAAATTTTAACTACTGCCATTTACATCGTTTACCGTTTCAACTCCGTAATTATCAAATACTCGTGACAAGTTCAACTTAACATTCTGTCGTTTTGAAGCGGCAGGATTATGTAGCTGTCCCAGTTAAGGGGTTAATTGAATTAACGGAGATGGGCCCTCTGGGGAAGGGAAGGCATCGATTCCGCGCTTTCTTCATTAGCAACTCACCTAGAGGAGGCTGCTGTATCGAACAGTTAATACCGTGTCGGTTTCGTTCTTACTGACAACTTGCGAGAAACGTGGACGTTTGCGTAATGGCGTTACCGCAGCCGGCAGTCCTCGAGGCGGGCTGGAGCACGTCCTTGTACACCGCGGCCCCGTGGAATCCTGGAGTGCGCCTGGGATGCAATTCAGTCCTGGGAAACTCCATCAATCAGTCGTGGCGGAGACGGTTTAAAAGCAGTCACTTTCCCGGTCGACGTTACCAGCTCGTGCCTCACTCGCTCCTGCACCCTCTCTCTTCGTCTTCCGCACCTTCGTAGCGATGGGCGCAAGGCGCGTCGAGTCACTTTGCGAACATCGAGTAACTTGGTTTAGACGAGCTCAGGAATATTTGAGAAAGTTCAAGTGTATTGACGAATTTAATAGCTTCAACGAATGTCAAACAGTTTACAGAAGAACTTCGATTATTACAATTTCTTACCCCCGCCAATGTGAGAATTCTCGAGTTACTTGAATCCTATATATAGAAGTTCCCTAATTTATTCGTAGAGTTCTGTTACGCCATCCTAGGATATCAAATTCCCAGTACCTAATTGGGGCTTAAATTTGGTGCTATTGCTACTTCAAAGTTGTCGAACGCTCCTATCATTTTACAGTAAGGAAGCACCAACGTAGACGTCTGAGACCATCAAGACTCCCAGAGCTTTCGAGTCCATTAAATTCGTTAAGACCATTAAGCTTTCCAAGATTTTTCGAAGATTTTTAAAGTTAAGTAATATTCGAAGTGGCTCGAACGTCTCGCGCGACTAAATTGCTGGGAAACTTGCCCAGCGGAGGGGGGTTTGTCAGGAGGAAGAGAGCCCATCTCTACTGCTCGGTACAGACGCCTTCCTGGTTCAACCTTCCACCTTCCCTATTTCTCCGCGTCTCGCGGTAGCTCCCGCGAGAAAACGCGCGGGGATTGGCGAGAATATGGCGACCGAATAGGAGCGGGTTGGCGGGAGACGAACCAATATCGGTTCCCTGATGCTGACGTGTACAGCTGCATCTGCAAAATTTAGACGGCCCGCGCACCTCTCCCTCAATTAGACGTTCGAATAGCTTTCACGTATCGCGGCTTTCACCCCCCCCCCCCCCAAACCAACCAGCGTTGTTCGAAACTTTGTTTAATCCGACGCCCGTCGGGGGAGTCGTTTCTTTTGCGATTCAAGCAGGACTGTTGGTTTCTGTTTGTACTCGGTGATTGGAATTATCGAACACGCGTCCCAATCGCTATCGCGACTCTCGAAGGACAGAGTCTTTTGGATGAGGAGCTTGCGGGCCGGGGGATTTAATTTGTTTGGAGGTGGGGGAGGAATAATTTATAAGTGGTAGGGGATTTGATATTTTGATTGTAGCGATGTCTGATTGTTACAGAAATGTATTTCTGTTGCTAGAGGTCTTTGTTGGGGGAGGGGTGTGTAAAATAGAGATAAATTTACGTAAGTGTAGGGAAATGCTGTATTCAAATGTGAGTCTAAGTTTTTATTGGTTTTATTAATTTTTCACTTCCTTATCACTATTATATACAGTTTACTAGTTAGTAAAGTTTCTGTTTTTGTAGTTAGTCTTCAAATTTGCTTTCTTCTAAAACGAAAGTGTTAGTATGTTGAACGCAACAACAATTGAAGAGTCTTTGTAGAAAACACTGTAAGAGCCAAAATTAAAAAATGAATGTTCGGAAAATGTTCTACGTGCCACTGATAACACTATAGTATAGAATTTTATTTTTGGCACTTAGTGTTTTTTACAATTGAGGAATTGATATGATAAGCGATGTAAGCGTCAAGGAAATCAAAAATTATTTGTTTTTAGGATTGAAAAGGATGTAAATTCTAGAGCTGTCGCGAGATCAGAGCATAAGTATCAACGTCATTGTGCTTGAAAAGAAAATAGTGAAAATTTTCACTTCAACCCCGGAATTTATATTCTAGGAATAGAATAATGAGGGTTATTAAATGTTGGTGTTTTATGTTTGAAGTATAAGTAACTGCTATTTACGTAAGTTTGAGGTGTACGGTGTCGCATCTCTCCAAGTGTTACTTTTAATTTTGCGGTGGAAACAGCGAATCTAGAGTTTCCAGACGTAATAAGAGAAATTAGAATCTCTCTCGAGATGCGTCGATCTGCTGGAGGCGAGAGGAACGCTTTCCTTCCACGTCTTTCCCAATCATTTTCGCCCCATCTTCCTGAAACTTTCTGCAGAAAAACGGGAGGTGAGAACATGGGGAATTCGACGACGAGCAGAGACGAGCCAATATCGGTTGCCTGGTTCTGACGTGCGCTACTAGCATCTGCAAAACTTGCCGCGAAGAAAGTGCAAAAGTATTGAGAGAACTAAAAGCTTGCTCGAGTGTTCGAGTAATTTCCACGTTGGCTCGCGAGTTCTCGACATTCTGCCTCGATTAAAAAGGAGTTCGTTGAATTTTACTTGTTACAGGACTGTCACACGCATGTAACAGTAACCTTGTAACTGTTGCGTTTATTAAAGTATTTTGATTACACGAGAATGTACGTTTAACTCTAATTCTAATTGGCCCTAATTATGCAGAAAGCTACCAACCCTCAATGACACAAAGCTAAGTAAATTTAGTTGGAAAATTTTAAATTTTAAAGAAAAGTAGCTTTATTTCTATTGGGTATATTTTATTTCTTGTTATTTTTTACAGTGTTTTTTACTGGGTTATTTAATACAAGGTAGTATAATTAATATTACTTTAAATTTTCCGTAGCTTTTGTTTTTTAAGCCTAGAATGGAACTATAGCTTGGTAGTTTTAATAATTGTATAATGTAAGCGTTTCTATGGGTTGATAAATTATTGCAAAATTATGAGATCCATTTAACTATTTTTTTGTCATTTTGTGGAATGGTAGCTTTTTGCATAACTAGGCTAAAATATCGCAAAGTTAGTATCGAGTTGCCTTCATTCAAATCGACATTCAAATTTGTAAACACGGAGGCAAATTTTGATACGGAGATATACGAAAAGGAATAAACTTAATCGATCCTTAAGCGAACTGCTAATTGCAAGAAGGTAGGGGAAGTCGTTAAAGAGAGAGGGAGTAATAAAGGGAAAAAATTTAGCTTGGTTAGAGAACAGGGGCCCGCGAGGCACACACAGGAGGACGTAGAAGAAAGGGCCACTCGCGGAGTTGTATAGTCACCTGTTGGTGGCATGTCGCGAAACTTCACAGAAGAACTCGCGTTAGGCGTTGTGCGTGATAATTAAATTTCGTAGAGTGGCAAAGACGCTGTCCTCTACCCTTTCCTCTAAGACTTTAAAGAAAATTTCCAGACAAATGTAATTACTTGTGCAGTCGTAATTACTGCACGGTATTATAAAAGTCGATTATTATCATTTATGAATAAGTTTATCGATATTAATTGCAACTTTCTAAGACACGTTATGTATAATGACACATTTCACTGTGTGCTTGTTGTTCACTGTTAAAGTTTCTAAAACTTTTCGACTCGACATCTTTCTTTTTTACCTAATTAAGAATAATATGATATCCACGAAGTTTATTGTTTGGAACTTTTGTCTTTTGTTCAGAAACATCACAGTCACGATTAGAAAACTCAAAATTGCAAAGATATATCTACCTATTGTTTAAGTTGAAGAAGAAATTTTTGTACGAATTTTTTAGATGGTGACTATATCGATTAATATGGTCTGCTGAATATTCTGTGGAAAGTATACAGAAAATACGTACGCAAGAAGCATGTTGGAAATGATCGTAATACATAATTAAAAAAAAATCCATTTATATTACAGAAACATTCTCCGTATTCTTTTTCCTATATTAATGGCAAAAACGAATTGGAGCATGTTTGTTCCAGAAAGTTCAGCAACTTCCCTGAGAAAAGATACAGCAGGAGCCCGTGGAATTTTTAAAAGTTCGCAGGGTGGAAAGAGTTAATTATAATTGAAATGCTTAAGCAGGGTTTATTATAATTAAAGCTCGACGTCTTTGCGTTGTTTTACATTTCATCTGGGCAGTGTGCTTCGTTCGTTATTAAAAAGTACATTCCGTAGGAAAGTGAACGAGCGGGCAGCGGGCTAGTGATATTCCTGAATGCACAGAAGGAAAAGTTTGCTAAATTTTTACGATCCAAGTGGTTCGTACGTTCGTGCCCTAAAATAAAACGTTTACTTGATTGTAACGAACAATCAAGTAAAGCGTACATGCAATCTTGCACGGTACAGAAATTGTCATAAATTATTATTCGTCCGGAATGTGATATTGCTCATCACTTCACACTTGCTTCATTAGTATCACAGCGTGTCGTTCTCATAATTATTAAGCCGTACGGGCGATGGCAAATGAGCAATGAATATGAAGAACCGTATTCTCGGTGGCAAGTGTACTTTAATAGCCCGTTATCATTCCTCGACATTAACTGTCAACGTAATAATTGAACGGTTCTCTCTATGCTAATTTTCAGTTGATAGTTTGAACGGTTTTACCATGTTGATACAAACTTTGTAATAATTACATAGGTAATTATGGAATTCTAAGAGTACTTACTCGATAGTGGTGGTGTAAAGTGTTTTTGTGAAAATTTTATGAAAAGTTTGTTGTATAGAAATTATTTCATGACGGAAATAAAACGAAGAAAATTTCTCACACAGCCCCAGATGCACCCAAGATTTTCAGAATGGAAACTAAACACTTCGAGGTTTGACAACACGTTATATCGTTGGAAGATAATATAAATACTTCGATTATGTTTGCTAGAAATTTTATAACACTACACAGAGTATACACATAGGTATATAGAAGATCATGTAAAAATCATACTACTTTCTGTAAAGAGTCGATGGCAAACAAAACGGTGTCAATCTTTCTGATGCAAAGTGGCGGATAAATCTAAAACGCCGATCCGTCGAGTCGACCGAAATCAGGCGAAGTTAAAGAGACATCCGCGACAGCGTTGATCATTATTCTAGAGATAAATGCGAGGCTCGCAGCGTCGTGTTACTCTATCCACAGACCACAACAAAAGCAATTACATATTGGTGCGCGTATGAATGGACAATGGCCGCGCATAATGAACATATTGCGCCGGCATCAGCGTACCATGAGATTCGCTGAGCCACATCGAGTACATGCCGCATTTATGCGGATTCGTGGACAATTTGACTGGAAACCAATTCCGTCCTGCTGGACGTACACTTTCATAATTGCGCGATTCCAGCTGCAAATGTTATATCGCCGCTGTCAAACGTTGCCCCCGCCGTCTGTCGCTCTTTAGCCACCGGCAGATCGGAGGAATAACGAGCACGAACTCTTCTGGGGGCGGAATCACGATTTCATTGACACAGGGAAACGGGATTTTAGGAAGGAACGGAGAACAATGGGCCCAATCGCCGTAGAAATTCGAACGCAAACGATGACATAAATGATGACTTCGTTAATCATATGTCCGTGGTTGTTTCTAACGTAGAGCGTTTGTTTTTATTAGAAAGAGTTCGTGGGGAATGTAATAACGACGTCAGCGTACTATTTTTATTAACTTTTATGCTGCAATGATGGCTTTTGTATAGGTAAAAAAGATTGTATGCTTCTTTGAATGAAAGTGTAACTTAAAAATTTAAAATGAAATTGTATTCCTGAAATTCCGGAAATTGTTTATATTTGAAGTAATTACTCGAAATCATTTATAATTAGACAAGGTATTAAAACTCGTGCTCCAATATATTAGCGCATTGATCGAGCGGACATATTTTTGGTGAGTGGTATGTTTATTAAAAGCAGGACTTTGGAATAGGAAATAATGTAGGAGGGTAATTTCAAAACTTAGTAATCGTCGAATTCTAAGAATTACGAATATGTACTTTCATTTTCACAATGTTTGATGATCTCAAAATGATGCATTAGCCCGCGTGGAAGGTTACACAAACGTGTAGTAGTTGCAGTCATATCGGTTCGGACGCGCGTCTGATCATAGACGCTCTCCTTTCCCTTGTTCTTGTGCACGCGTAGCGTGTTTCTCGGCGCGCTAGTAGTACAGATCAATCATATCTCTTACATCTGCATACACGTGTCGCTTAAATACAGCGATGTGATTACAACAAGCATTTCAGTTTTGATTTTGACTTTATAATTAGTGTGGAATTAATTTTTATGGTTATCGATTGAAATATTTTTGACAGAAATGTTTCAGATTAACTTCTTTGACAGTTTATAATTTTGTATTAACTTCATTGAAGAACAGTACAATTTTTTTACTGAAAACAATTTTAATTAGATATTCTTCTCAGTTCGAACGAATTTCTTTATCTCCCCCCTCCCCCCACAATTATAATAACTCTTAAATTACTTGTAGTACTACATTCTAATACTGATTTTTTTTCTGTTGCAGGTAAGAAACTGTTGTAATTAGTTTATCGTCTTCCACGGAAAGTATACAAAAGTAAAAAATCCGGAATGCAAGATTCGTCTTACTACAAAGTAAGTGCATTCAGGAAACGTTACTATCCGGCATATTTATTCCTTTTATCTGTTATCCATCTTTCAAACCAAAGATCATACACAAATACACTCGAGATCGTTAATCGCATTACTCGAAAGACATACCTACACATATAATTCCACTAAAAAACAAAGAGCGAGAAAATTATTAATTCGAAACACAATGCTGCTTCGAGAATATCAAACTGTCTTCCGAATCTTCGCCCCATGAGACCACCTAAGTTCCCAACCACACAATCCCCCGTATCTTGATATCCCAAGGAAGTGCTCCAGCACACTGTTCCCCGTAACTCATCCTTCACAACGATACAAGAAACTTCTGCTCCAAGTCACCCACGCGGAGAAGTGCACCGTTGAATACGCCGGCCAACTTATTCATTTTTCATCATCCCACATTTTCAAGCGTTCGAGGATGCCCCTTATCACTCGCCTCTCGCTCCTTCACTCAGTCAATCAGCGAAGGCGCAACATCTCGGCCCCTTTTCTCGCGGCATCGTTCAACCGTCGAATCGGTGTATCGAATCGCGAGTTCCCATTCACTCCGAGCCAGGCTTTCTTGCGGGCATCATGGCGGACGAGGCCGCGTCAGACATTTTTATCTATCGGCGGCCAGCAAACGGACCCGTTCGCCGCTTATCTGAATCAAGCGTCTGGCCGTTAACGCGATCCTCGGTGGCGTGATCGCTCCTGTGGCATCTCGCCGATGGATCGGCCGCATAAGCTATAAAGCATCCAGATAAATCTCGGCAAAGACACCGAGGGAGAAGAAGTGGAGGCTGCCCGGCAAAAATCGCCGCGAAAAAGAAAGAGGGTGTTGTCTGTGAGAGGGCTGAGGGTAGGAGCGTACAGCGAGCGTAGCCAAGAAGAGGATGGTCGAGGAAAAGGGTAGAGGGTGGGAATAAGGGGAATAAAAGAGGGGATGAATGGAGAGAAAGCCGGGAAGGGAAGAAGGAAGACGGAATACCCGAGGTTGCCGCGACTTGTCAATTCCGCAGATCTCTTTCCTGGGACGAAGCTTTCGAAGTTGGTCTTGTTTAGTCGGGGGGCAAAGAGAGGGATGCACCCGGCTGCAATAGCGATAGTATCGGGAGAGGAGCGTATAGAACGGTGGAAAGAAACGTCAGGGGGCAGGGGGGGAGGGGTTGGTGCGATATAGATTGCAGATAGCCACAGACGAAAGGAGAAGAGGAACTCCCCAGCAAGGAAACCACAATAAATCTATCGACGGGACACTCCTATGGCTCCCAGGAATAGAGAGGATTCTGGCTATCTTACATCTATTGTAAGGATCAGGATGGTGCCGCTGGCCGCGGCCATCGCCATTGTGAACACGATCCTTAATTCCATCGAAAACTTATCACGACTGAAGAGAAAGAGTCGCGGGGAGAGCGTATATAGGCTGAACTGGATAAAGTACGTGACAGCCCTAAAGGCTATTTCTGCTTTCAGGGAGGGTCGTTCCGTTTAATCAGATCGCGAAATTTCGACTCACTTCGCTGGGAATCTTCGAGCCGGGATCTCCCTCTTGCTCTCACTTACTGCTCCCTCTTTTGGACATCTTTCTGATGGTAATCAGGGAATTTGTTTCCTTGGGGGGAGTTCCGAGTAAAAGTTGGAAACTGCTCGGAGGGATGGATGTCGAGCTTTTCTCCGTCGATGGCGTGTTAAATGATTGAAATGACGAGTATGTTTGGATTTTTTGTATGGTGTGGTGCTGTGTTTTATGGAATTTTGTTATGGATCGAGGGAGGAAATATGTGGATTGTGGTGGGAAGAGAATTTGAGGGTTTGTTTCGAATTTGAATGAAGATATTTCTGTGATAAGCCTCCAGTTTCTCGTGGCAGGTGGAAGCCATAGTGCAGGTGCATGTTGGTCATGTTCAGTTAAACATTTTTTTATCATTTCTTTTGATAATTAAAATATTGATCCTCAACGAAAGAGGATGTAGGTGATTTTAACTTTCTTTATCGTGCCTATACATCTGGAAATTATGAAATTTCGAACAATCTAGCAATTAAATAAAGAATTTATAATTTCGACCGTATTTTTAGAATATTAAAAACCAACAAGTGATATCAGCGCATAGGTTCGGTCATATAAACACTTAGTAAAAGCTATTTTGCAATTATGTATTCGACGTAACCTACCACATATATAATAACTGGTGGTATGATTTGCGTGGTGTTGTCTGGGTTAAAATTTCTTTTCTGTATAAACAAAAAAGCTTTAAATTGTTTATCTTCTTTCTAATTAAATATAAAACAAACAGACTTTAAACTCATTATCAACAAATATTGCTTAAAAGTCGACTCAAACAATAATTAATTACAGCTTCACTTTGACTATGTTTATGACCGTTATTATTTTTCTATACCCTTCGGATGTTCTCGCTTGTATACTATTTATCTCAGTCACTCTCCAACCGACTAACAAGGTGCACGTCTTTAGATAACGTGTTTAACGTATTAAAGCAAACGCAGTAGTTTCAGTTTCTTTCTTGAAAAGGGTCTAAATCATAGACCGAAACGTCGAATACATAATTGCAAAATAGCTTTTACTAAGTGTTTATATGACCGAACCTATGCACTGATATCACTTGTTGGTTTTTAATAATCTAGCAATTAGGTATATGCATAATAAGCTTTTATACATTACTGCTGCAAGAACTTATTGTCAGATATATTTCATATTAGCAGAAGTGTCTTACACACTCCATCTTAATTTATTTCAAAAACCATTAAGTCAAGCTAGTGTGTCTACTGAATATCTTACTACAGTTTTAACTTAACTTTTTGTATCTCCATGAAAAATTTATAGATAACTAATAACGAAGAACGAACAATAATGCCATCAACAAAAGACTATCCATTTTACGCCCAATTTCCAGCTACCCGTTGATTCTACATTTTCTGCTATCATGGTCCCAGCAGTTTGTACCAGAGATACCTTGGAGCAGGCTAGTTTCCAACGTTGTTTTGCATGATATATGGTAGAAGTTATCAGAAGTCTGGATATTGGAATTTTAATATACGTTACAATCGACCAACCCTGTTCCACCGTCGCGACTATACCATCGAAAGCCTCGTTTCCATCGCTACTACAGTCTAGCTTCACGATCTTTCAGACCATATCCATACGTTCAGACTAACCTCATGCAACCTCCGCTGTTGAAACTTTACACGTTCGCATGGATAATAAACTTAAAGTGCCGCTCGCTAACACCGCATCACAGTTGGTACGTTTAAAAATATTCAACATCGTTATTCATCCACAAATCATCAATTACACTTACCTAAGGCACAATTAAGAATATTCCATCCCAAAACCCCCCGACCCCTTCGTCTAATCACAATCTTAATAATTCATGAACATCGTAGCCCACGGATATCAAGAAGGATAAACAACCATCTATTAATTTCAATCTTACTGCCTTTTACACTAAAATCGTGGCTCTCCATCTTGCGTCGTATCCACCTACGTAAATAAGTAAAATTCAGTCTGTGAAATATCGTTGACGTTCACTCACCAACTACTTAGCGTACAGCGAACTTGCGCGAGGAAACAAGACGAAAGACGCCTCACCAACGGCCGTTTTTGGCAGCGAGGAACGCACCGGGTTCCCATATTGCTGCATTCGCCGCGGCTGTTACCAGGCGACCGTCGCGGCCCGCAACAATGGGACGCCATTAATCCAGCAAGTCTTTCGTTCGAACGCGACTCAGCCTGGGCGTGGATAAGTCCTTTGCTAAGCAGTTTTCAACTGTTCCGCAACGTTCGCCAGGGTCACCGGGATTTATGGCTGATTTTACGAAACAGGCGCGAGAGGGCGAACGATAAAGAGTCGGGGGGTGGAGAGGGTTGGGGTGAATTTCCGCCGTTCTATGGCACGCCATAAATATCGCCAGCTCCTGCTTTGTTGCCAGTTATACAACGGATATCCGGCATCTTTCGGGGATCCTCGTACCTGGCCGTGTGCCGTTTGTTTGAATAATTAACATAAGATGAATCGGGCGGTAGAGCTGGGAGTAATTTGCTGAGGATGCTTAATTGGGATAATGACTACAGGCTGACGAATGGGAGCGCAAATAAGGAGGTGCCATTTGCGTAGGTGTCCTCGTTTGTATATCGTTTGTTTTTAATTTTCTTACTCAAAGGGAAATGCATCTACGAGGGTAGATAGGATAATTACATGAATTACACTTTGCTGGTTCAAGATGTAGATACCTACTCTGTTCCTAAAGATCAAAGATCTGTTTTTTTTTTAATAACAAGATATTTGAGGTTGTAACTTCACCCTCCCAGTTGGCAATTCGATGATTAAAAGGTGTTAGATATTAACTCTTCGTGGTCACACCTTCTTAGAATCACACATTGGTCACACGGGGTTCAGCGTCATTTTTTGAGTTACCATTTTCGTATTTTTGAATCTTTTAACTTCTTAGTGATAATTGTACACTCGTAATACTTATACAGTCATGGTCTAATAGTCTTTTTCTAGAAACATAAATTCTGATATGATAAAATTTGTAGTTGAAAATGAGCGATTTTCCATGGTTGTGGGAAAAACCGATTTTTTAAAATTTTTTTTTTATTATTTTTTTGCGATAAATCCCCTTTGGAAGACGTAAAGGTGCGACATTTCAAATCGAAAATTGCTCTTGGGGTACAATACACCCCGTGTGACCACGAAGGGTTAAATAGTTTCGGAGGGGCAATCTCCAGGCGTTAAAAAGTTTTCTGAATCGCCGAGTGTATTCGTTCGATTACCAATTTTAATAAAGCAAAGTCCATCGTGTGCGGTCGAATATCGACTACGGTCGTCACTGCGCTGTCAGGGGAGTATCGGAAAGGGAGAAGTCCTTGGAGCGGTCGCGTTTCCGAGCACCGCGGGGGAGCTTTTCTATTTATCGAAAAGGAGGGCGGTTTATTTCGGCTATAAATCAATTGTCCATGCATGCGATGCATCAGAATGGCTCGATATGCATTCGGTATGCATAAAACGGTCCGGGCCAGCTCTCGGGCGTCCCAAACCCTATTTCCACCGGCGCGGCACACCTCTTCCACTCTCTTCCGTTCCCTCCTTCCAACCCCCTCCAGCCCTGTTATATATTGCGACTGGTGTATGACGCCAGGGGAGCGTGCGGTCGTGCAAACTGCCGCACAATGTAGCCGTGCTATTCCGTCTTCCGCTGCGAGGGTTTTTACTTCGGCGAACGCCTTGTCGTGCGAGTTAAGGGACTTCACAGCCGTCCCAATTCTGATTCCTCGGATTTTCAGCGGAAATGACGACGTTAGCGGCGAATAAAGCCCCGAGTAAACCTTAGAAGCACACGGCAGTGTCGCGGGTACACATTTTTGATGGCTCGGAATGGCCGTGTTACCGTGAAAATCGCGTTCCTAGTTGTCGTTCTGTGTATTGTTCGTTGGGGGACACTCCGATGCAACGTCGACGTGTTGATGTTGCGCGGTGGGTGAGAATATGGGGGCGGTTATGATATAGCAACTGCTGAGATTGGCTTCAAAGTTTGATGAACTTGTGGAGAAATTGGTCGTAGAAGTAATGTTCAGTATGGCGCGGATTATATCTGTGTAGAGGGGTTATGGAAGTCGGAAGACCTTTTTCGTCACTTTTGGATGGACTCTGAATTTAATCGAAACAGGGATGATATAGAGAGACGAGTTTCTTGATCATGTTGATGTTTCAATGCATGTGGTTCACTCAGAGAACTTTGTGGCCATCAGACTCGCAATATTCAATTAGAAATTAAGTTGTCGTAACGTGACAATATTGAACTTTTATGTTAAGGTGGATCTCAATTTGTTCCTTTTTACGGAAAATAAAATCGAGCAGAATATGGGCATAATTGATCTATATTTAGGGGTAGTTCAATGATGGGGAAATTTCCAATGTACATGATAATTATATGTAAGGCCATGAAACACTAAATTTTTTTAAAATGCATTTGTTGATTAAGGAAAATAGAAACTGAGAAAAGGTATCATTGTGCCCCATCTGACGTATAATTAAGTAAAACAATTAGCAGATTGTAATCTGACAGCTGGAAACAGACTCTGTCTGATGTCTAAGCCTCTGTGAACAATAAATTTAAAAAATCATCAAATATAAATTTGAATGGTCAATAATGGAAATATGGCCATTATATGCTGACTGTTCATAATTTCTATAATCTTTGACTCACTTGAGCTACCCCTAAACAGAAGAATATATTGTCCAAAGTTTTTACATAGTGTTTTTATATCTAACTAAAGGAACGAATCAAGGTGATAAGGCATACAAAATATTTAAATATGTTTTTAATTTTTAATTTCCACTCTATTTCATATTCGATACTCAATTAACATGGATCACCCGTTGCTTTCGCACTAGTCGTAGCAGTGGATCCCCCGAAACGTTTACACGCGCATGCACGTTCTTCGTAATCCGAGCAGAAAGAGGGCCACAATAGATGCCCCGCGTTGAAAGTTAATCCTCTGTATGAGGAGCATCAGAACCTCTCGAGTGCTCCCGGTACACGACGCCGTTCCTTCTCGAATGCACGGATCCTTTCGCGAGGAAAATCTCATCGGCGCGGAGGCTGCACACTGGCTGGCGGGGTCCCGCAGCAGGGCAAGAAAAGGAGGAAAAGAACGTTACTCTCTTCCCAGAGGATACGATCCCCCGATCTCATTCGAAGCCGGCGAGCAACGGCGCACAGGGATGCACGCGTGCAAGCGCCATATGAAAAGAATGCCAGCCCGTGGTATTCTCGGTGGCCATTTATCATAGCGAGGAGATGGCACGCTGACGACCAACGGCGGAATGGTTTCCGTCAACGTCGCTCCCGATACCTCCTTGTTCCTAGACGAAGACAAAGAGGTCGAGGTTAGAAAAAAGAAGCATGAAGATAGAGAAAGAGGAACGGGGATACCTGGCCGCCAATAAAAGATCGATATTTTTATAAGGCGCCCGTGAAGGCGACATGAATTATGGCGATAATAACGCCTCGGCCAGATAGGAATAAGCTTTCTCTCTGCCAACCCCCTGGAGGCGCACATGCGCGCACACCAGTCGAACGAATCGGCCACTGGGCCATGGCTGTAGATCATCTTGGCTACAATAAGCAAACTGGATCCCGATGCCTGGCATATCTGGAATTGCGACTGGTGTCGCCCATTCTGCGCCCCTTTCTCGCTTTCTCTCCCTTTTTGTCGGCTGTCCATGTGTCTTCTCTGCTGCATACGTCCACTTCGGAACGCGGTATCAGTCCACATGCTGCCTGGAACAATAGCCAGCAGTAATGACGGGCTGTAATTGGCCACCGACCGTCTTTGTCTCGCGCTCCCGGGTGGCCGACGAGGATACGACGCGGATTCGTCGCGTTCCGCGCGGGTCTCAGGCGCGAATGAGCCTCGTTTCGTCGGACGATGACCCAATTAAGGATATCAATTCGCGCGATGAATCCACGGGACGAGCACATTGGGCCTGTCCAACAGATTGGGCAGGACGACAGCTTGCATTCACGAATTTATGTGGATTTTTTTTTGTGCGACTCAGTGTCCCAGCTTTCGACGTCATGGGACTCGAAAGAGAAATGGCAAGGTGCGTTTTATTGCATTCAGGTCCTACGGGGCGAAGGGAGATTGATTGATTCGCTAGTCGAGAGGCGAACTTTAATCTGCGTAACAGATGACAGGAGATTCTAGACATTTGTTAATATTTCCTTCCGGCGAATTTATTGCTGCTTCTGGTGGATTTTGGGCTGAAGTTCTAAGGCTATACTAAGAGTAGTCAGAAACAGGACCATTCTTGTTATCATTCTGGTTTTACTCGCTCACTCTGTGGAAGGTGTTCGGCTACAGTTTGGTGTTCTTTTAAAATTTAAGGGATGATTTTTCATAGCAAAATAAAATGAAAATCAAGGGATACGGAATGGTGGTAGAGGCTTCGTTTGCGAGTTATTAATTATTGAACGTATACGTAAAAAGCAAACGCGCGCCAGCAGTAGTATAAGTCCTTCGCGTCAGACTTTTCACGCGTACTCTCAATAATTTTATTCAGCACTCGGAAACAAAGCCTGAAATGCAATCTCGCCATTCTTCATTTTCGTCTTATTTTATCCTGTTGCATCACCCATTAAACTTGTAGTCGACCACCGTGTATATCGTTGGCTTGTTAGTAAAACTGAACAAGCTCTGTTATGTATTCTGCAATAGCTTTCAATTATTACCTGAATTATTGGTAGATGGAACTTTAAATTTGCATTTACCGAGAATTAAGAAATATAGATCATTTTACCAATAAGCCAACGATATGTCAAACTCAAAATACAATTCTTTCATTATCTACATATCTATTTATAAATATCCTGTAAAGAGCAAGTTCTTCTTTTCGTACATCCCCGCCCAGTATAACAAGCACAAAAAGCTTCGACAAACGCACGAAGAAAATATTACTAATTTCGTTTCGAAAGCTTGAAAAGCGTTGGTATGAGATCTACAAATCAGCAGAACTGCCTTGCTCGCTGCTTGGAATTCTCGGATGCCCCGGCATCCGTGGAGGCAGAAAGAAAACAGGAATGCATTCGTCGGCGACATTAATTACAGCGAATTCCGGCGGAGCGCTTTCAATAAAACTATTCGGAACATATATTTTACCGCCGAGGCGTGTCTAAACCAAACCGTGGGCAGCGCAAACTCGTTTAATTCCCGGCCGACGTGCAAGCTCGTAAATTTGCGGGGCCGCAAATATTTATCGATGGCATTTACCAAAGATTTGCGCAAGTAATATCCATCGACGAATTTTGATGAGGACGGGAAACTGGACCGCGGCCGCGTGTTGTCCCTCGTCATTTCCAGCGGCCTTTAATACGACGCATCGAACGAAACCGTTCAAATATGCTTCCGCGTGTTTTAATGAATTCCATAAACCGGTGCGAATCCTCGCGCGCCGCTCTATCATAAATTCCTATCTCCTCTTCTTTTTCTGCTTTCATATTCCGCAAGGGGGCGCAAGTGTTTTCACGCGGTCGGATTGACGCGGCATAACCGAAAACACACAGATTCCGTTCGCACGTTTTTAATGCGTTACTGAATAAGTATAGGCGAATCTTCATTGCTTGAACTTTTCTTATTCGTGTGTTTCATTGATTGAACGTTCTATTAATCGAGTGGTGCATGCGTTTGGGAAATATCAATCTTTTTATTGGGAGATTCTTTATATGATACTAATTAGTTCTGACCGCGAGAATTTTTTTACATGAAGCCTGAGTGTAACTCTTTTTTAAGCAAAGGCAGAGAAAATGGTTATGGAACAAAATTGTATAACGGGGCAAAGTGCATTTTGCTGTTAGGGTAAACCAACCAGTAATTGACCGCATACCAGTGAATGACCATTAGGCAAAAAATGCCAATTATAAAGTTAAAAATATTATATGTTTATAAATGGAGTGTAATTGGACTTTTAATATCCCATATTTTTAGTTACGCGTATTAAGCAAACATTAATAAGTACAATTTTTTACTAAAAGTATGCGGTCATTTACTGGGCTTCTACACGTTTTGCATTTTAAAATCGTTTTTTCTTAAATTACGATAAGAATATGTAATTATGTTTATAGAAATTTCAAGAAAAATAAATTTAAATGCAATTTCAACCGTTGGTATTCAAAGGTCCATAAATTCAACAATTCGGTCATTCACTGGTTGGTTTACCCTACTATGCTCTTTCAAAATTGATAATTGTTAAATAGATACTTTCACGCAAAAGAAGACTACCTCCACTACAAACAAATTGGTCTGGTATTTAAAAGTTTGCCAAATTCTGTCAATCCTAGCGCGCACTATTTACCATTTAATTATACTGTGGCTTCGTTTTTCTCTCCCAGTTTTCCAATTACATCCTAATGCGGAGTTCCCCCGAATTTCTGTAAATACAACGCTTTGAATGGAACGGTCGCTGATGGAACACGCTCAATAGATGATTTAAACGTATCGCACCCCATGCATTTTCGCAATCGGACCGCGTTTCACCGGAATATTTTCAATGGGACTGTTCAAATATATTTTACAGAGAACAGTTCAGCTGTCTATGAAGCTCGGAAAGCTCGTTTCGCTGGTTGGGGGCCTACAGTTTCATTAGAATTGACGCTGACGCGCGAATCCAGCCGAGTTGGAAGGACAATGTTAAGTCTGTAGAGCGATTTGTGATTAAAAAGTGTGCCACGGTTATTATTATGCAGCGTTCGAAAAGTCTCGTTAAAACGAATCGAATGGTACTCATTTTTTAACTGCAAAATCATATGGAAACATCTAAAAAAAACGCTCTCAAAATTCGTGATTTCGAACAATGAAGGCCATGTTTATGATCTTCATGAGGTGTCGACATAAAAAAATCGAGAGTCGTGGATTAAATAAGTGAAAAATTAATTTTTTTTTACCTGGTAGTGCATTTTTATTTTTTTTGAAGTCGGTTTTAATTTTTAAAAATTTTTTTTATCGTGTATAAAAATTCAAAAGAAAATTCGCGCGAGCATCACCGACAGTGTGAAAAGTCTCGCATTGGAAATAATCGCTTTCCCATCGCCGCCAGCCGGCCTTCGATGACATTTCAATATCGCAAATATTACGGTAAATGCGCATAAAAAAGTGCTTTTCGCTCGAAGCGATTTCAACAAATGGTCGTGATCTGGTGCTCGAACCGTGCACGCTCGATAGCGTTTTAATTATAAATTCGTGGATTATTATCCGGGAACTTTTTCCAAGCTCTCTTGCGAAACTTTTGCCTGGAGGACCAGCGCCCTTTCGCTGGAGCGCGTAAACATAATTGCGCGGAAATTTTGATCGTCGGAGTTTCCTATCGATGCTCGCTCGGGCCTCATTCAGCGACGTATTTTTACCAGCAGTCAAGAGGAGCGAGGAATTGCAACTGGAGCAGTCAATGTTTTCCTGGTACAGAAATTTGTAACAGATATGGTTGCGCAGGGAACGAAAAGCGCAGTTAAGTTTCTTCAAGGGTCGTTTACATATAAACTTATACTTGTGAGGGTAGCTTTAGAAATGGCGGGAAAATTAAGGCATTTAAAATTGCAAGGTGAATATTTTATATGTAAACCAGTTTAAAGTTCTTTAAAAAAAATCTTTTTTTAGCTGGTAGGGAGGGAATTTTTAAAAAGATTTCTTAGCGAGTACCTAGGGGTCAAGAGGAACCTACCTACAAAATTTCATGGTCATGGGATCAGCGGTTTCAGAGAAATCGTGATGAATCAGTGAGTGAGTAAGTCAGTCAGTGGAATTTGGATTTTATATATAGGTAAATTATCGAGCTGTGGTCTTTGAAGTTTTTGTGCTTTACTACTGGGTTCCTCTAAGGAGCCGTGAAAGTGACTTGGTCTTCAAGGATACCAATTTGAAGGAAACCAAAAGAAATTACCTTCCACGATCTCGATTTAGGGTACTAAATAGGCAGTCGTCTTTGTCGAAAATGAAGCTTTCTGTTTTCAATTAATTACAAAAAAATAAATTGATGTTGACTAAACAAACATGTTTCGTTTAAAGCTTATGATATCAATAAACTTTGCGTCAACGACCAAGTCTCAGCTTCAATTTATATCTTTATAACTAAATGAAAAATAAATACTTCATTTTCAACAAAAACGACTGTCTACTACCCTTAACTCATAACTCTTTCTTCATTCTAAACCCTTTACTACCACAAAAAGTGACACCTATCGCCGTATTTTTCCAGCTCCGTATAAAACTAACACTAATCGCCAGTGGTTTCCAATATATTTCTACGAACAGATGAAAAAACAACACCCCGTGCAATCTCCTATCCATCGCGCTAAACCAACTCTCAGCATCCTTCTCCGAATTGAATTGTCATGAAAAATTCCTTGGTTCGTTCACCCCCAGACATTCCCGCGCGCGTTCATCGCGGGAGTGACCCGAATTCGACGACACTTTATCGTTCCATTTCGAAGCCAAAAGCCGTAAAACAAAGATGCACGCCCGCTGTTCCCGAATTCCCTTTTGCGCTGCGTTCAGCCGGAATTCAATCGCGGCCAGTGTTTGCGCCGAAAAATTTCCCGTGCTCGTTGAATTTCCGCGCCGGCAGCGGGCGATTCGCGTTTCCGCGCGAATTCGCGGTACGCATCGCGCGTGCACACGCCTGTAGGGGGTGGAGAGGGTGGCGCGTACGAGCCAGCTTAATGGCCGGGGTGTTCGTTAGCAAGTGGAGCTCGACGAGAGGAGTGCACTTGCCACCAGGCCCCTCGCCAGGGGAGTGGAAAAAGCTCGCAGCCGCGGCTCGTGACACAAAAACACCGATTGCCAGCTTTGTATGCCACGCGGAAGACACGCCATGCGTGCGCTCGTTCATTTCCGCCGGGCTAATTAATCACTCTCGACCGATTGCGCCGCAGATCGCGCGGTAAAACCTTTTCGAGGCCGGCGATGCCACCCCGACGGAACTGGCCCGCTCGAATTATTTATAACACCGTAAAACGTGTTGTTCGCGCGATCGACTGTGGTACGGGCATGGCCGGGCGCACGACGACACGCATGCGTGATGCGCACGGGAGACGGTGCTCGTTGTTCGAATACCATTCATGCAATAGCCTGTTTTTCTTCTCTCGTTTGCGACAATGCTGCCGCGTGGCCTTTGTTTCCGCGGTGTTTAATTTCTGTTTTTGCTTTCGGAGGTTGAAATTCCAGGGCTGCTTCGTTCGCGGCGAGGCTCCAGGGCGTAGCTGATCGATTATTTGGGGGTTACATTATATGGTGAACCAGCTTCAGAATTACTCGACGTATAGTAAAATTTCTTTAGTTCTTTGTGCTTTCGCACCATATGCAGAGTTGGACATTATTCGGCTAAATTTTCATTCGGATACGGATTCGTATAAATCCCCAAGATTTATTCGCGAATAACAAATGACGATTTTATTCGTCGAAAAATTATTCGTTATTCGCGAATAAATCTGTACCGTTATTCTAGCCAGATTCGTTCGAATAAGAATTGATTCGTTATTCGACCTGAATGAACGACGAATAAATGTGATACCCTGTCGGGTATCTATCGATGCAAGTCCGTACTGTGTTCAACATACGTTTGGATGTGTGGGTCTGGAAATGTGCGTATTTGTATGTATTTTAAAACATTCAATGAACGCTTATAATTTGAAGAGATTGATTTTTTCATTAGTTTAAATGAATTGACATGAGCAAATTTTATTTAAAATAAATCAAAACGCTACTCTATGTAATACCGCGGTCATACAGCTTCCTGCAAAGTGCGAGCTATGACAAGAGTTACCTAACTTAAAACATTAGATCTCACGAGAGTCAGTCAGTGATGTCATGATACATCGCTGAAACCACGTGATCATTTTATTCGTCCGTTGAGTCGACTAAATTTTTATTCGAATAAGAAATTATTCGAATAAATTTTCAGTCAAATAAAAACTTATTCGTTATTGTCGAATAATTTCATTTTATTCGAACTTTTTATTCGAAGATTATTCGAATAAAAACTTATTCGCACAAATGTATTCGAATACATATTCGAATGAAAATTTAGCCGAATAATGCCCCACTCTGAGTCCATATGTACCTACCTACTCTTTCAATAGAAATATTAAAATTATTCACAGTTCCTAGCGAGTATACTTACAAGCAACTAGACATAATCTAAACCCAACGACTCTAAAAAAGTATTCCAAGCTCAATCTACTATCACGAATAATTATTGAACACAAGTTTTAGACTACAATAAGTAAGAAATCCTTAGTTCTCTACGAAGCACCATCGAAAACCGCCGTGCACCACCATCCCACGTTTAATTTACTAACCAAGCATCAACATCTTACATCGCCACTCCGTCTTGAATGATAGAATTTAAGATCTGAGGATTAGAATTTAAAAGCTGCAGCCCTTAGTAGCTCGCAAGTTGACCGAGGCTCGGCAGTGCATGCCGAGCTCGATTTCGCCCTCCGATCAGATTACGTTCCGGGGTAGAATTTTCCCTCCTCGATCGGAGTCGTGTGGCAATCAACGCGACCGATCGGAACGTTTCGCATGAGTCCGTCGAATCTGGCCAGCAGGAGCCTGGGCCCTGTCGCGATGCGCTGGCAGAAACGTGATTCATCGTCGCCGACAGAACCGACGTGAACCTGGCTCCCCATTCTGTCGTCGTCGTTCCTCGAACACCGGCGAGTTCATTTCCCGTCACGAGGCAAATTCCGCTGGTATTAATTCGTTCCCCGGGGCGCGAGGAGCTGCCCGCGTCCACCGTGGAACACCGGCGCGGAATTGTAGGGTGTCTGGTTGCGGCGGCGTCGAGAAATATAAGTATAGCCAAAGGACACGGGCAAGGAGCGTAGATTATAATGGAGCTACGTATAATGAGTTTTCTTCCTCGGGCATTGTTTTGCCCCGGAGTAATTTCGCCGCGACGGGCGTGTTTCTCTGTGGGCACGAACGTGTGCGAGCGCGCGTCGGCCGCGTGCGAGCGCGTGTACGCGCGATAGGATGAGCCAAAGGACGCGTGTATTCGGATCGGACGCGTTGAACGAAGGACGAAAAGCGTGGAATCGTCAGTGCGAGGCTGGTGCCGGAGCTGAGAGCCTCCCCAGCCTCGCCACCCCCGAGTTATACCTAATGAGTAATGCAGGTAATCACCATTATTTTTAAATCTCATTAACGCCTCCGTGTGTGTACATTATTCTCCGCGGCTGAGAAAACACACATGGGGCCAGTTTGCCATCACGCTTAACTTCCCTCTCTCGCTGCGGACTCTTTACCCACCTCACCCCCTCGGCCACCATGATTTCCACCCTTCTTTCATTACCGCGCTCTGTCCTTTTCTTATTTTCTCTCTGCTCCTCTTGCTCCCCTTTTATCCCCCTCGCCGACGTTATTTCGCCGTATTTGTCGATTTTCTTCTTCGTCGTTGCACTGCGCTCTTTTTTCCCCGAAATTTGGTGTTCCTTTGACTTTGTTATCTTGCTTTTCATTTTCATTCCTCTGCTTCATCTGTGCTACAATTTCTCTTTGTCTTCGTTTACTCTGTTCTGCTTTTAGAGCTAATGTTTGTCCTCACTTTGTGCTTCGCTCTCGATCATCCCTTTTCCTGTTGCGTTAGCTTCAGGTTTTCGTGATTTGTTTATTTCTTTTTTCTTGTACTTCAGTTGTTTTCTCTATTTTGCCAGGTTCATCCTTTCTCTTTAAGTGTATCTCATGTTTTAATCACGTGTATTTAAACGAGCATGGAGGGCTGTTTTAAATTAAAACAGGATTCGGAAGAAAAACGTGAAAGAATGTGGACTCACAATCGATTGGAAGAAAGCAACTGGAAATGAATTTTTGTACAAGTGGACATTTACGAAAACCAACCTGTATGTAAATAATATAGGGTAAGGTAAATTTTATAAGGTAAAGAAGGCACATTAAAAATATTTAAATATCTTAATACATCAATTTTATATATGTAAAGATATTTAATATATTTAATTATCTTATTTAGTGTGATGGTTATGCTTGCATCTGGGTAACCAGGTTTTCCCTTCTTTCTTTTATGAAAAACCATATTAAAAGAAATACGTGCTATGAATCGTCAACTAAAAATAACCGCGGCGGCATCCCGCAGGAAACAATTCGCGACCCATATGTTGGAAACCACTGCGTTGAATATTCATTCCGAAATAATCCACGCTACAATACCGAATATTTGAGGGACACTTACGTTTATTAGAATTTGTTACTTTTCATGAATTCTATTAACCATTTCATACGCACAATTCTGAAATACACTGTTTCATGATAATTCTGGCAGCTAACAGTCTCTGTTCTCCTTTCCTTCTTTCTTCTACCCGTTTCCACGATTCCCCTGTCTCGGTGCTCTGTCTTCCTACTCCCCTTTCGTTTGCAACCCTCTCGCCAGTCGTCGCCACCCCACAACAGGGTGTTCTGAACGCGTTCGCACAGCGAGGGCGGAGCGGGGGCACCTGGAATCTCGTTGTTTCATACAAATGCAACGATATTAAACGCATAAATCTCGGTAATGAGTAACCGGTGCACCGGTAATAAAAGCCACGGCGCACTGATTGGTAATTTTCGAATTATCGCTGCGAAATTGAATATAGGAATCCCTGGGTGAAAACTTGTATTTCGATTATTAGGGCCGAGACACACGATCAGCAATTTCCGAATTCAATTTAATTTTCGTCAGCCATATACGTTTAGCACCAGCTGCTGCTGGGATTTTCGATATGAACTCTCAGCTATTTTCGAGGTGATGAATTTTAGTTAACAATCAGCATGCATTTAGTGTGTGTGCAATATATTCTAACGAGAGAAATCGATATTTATTTAATAGGGATGAGAGTTTTCGCTTTTTTCGTCTCCCATGTTGAAATGGTATTTTACAAATTTAATAGTTTTTGGAAGCCAAAGAATAATTTATCAAGATACTATTAATTCGAATTACTGGGAACTCTGTATCAAGGTGATAGATTTACAATCTAAGTACAGAAAATTCTCCTCCATCCACCATTGAACACAGGTGTAGGTGCCCTTCTAATTTTTTTGTACCCATTTTAATATTCCCGATAGAAAAAAAATAATCCCGTCATATAGAACTTATAATATTTAATGCCACTTGAAATCTCATACATAGATGTTGAAACCAAAAAGTCCCTGAAGAGGTTAAACGCATCACGTAGGCACTATCCAAACTGACGGTTTAACGAGAATGTCCCTGTCCCAAATACCAGCGCATTCTTCGTCTCGGTTATTCCCACCATTCCCCGCGACTTCTTCGAAACGAGATCCCCCGGATTGGTGCGCTACATTAAACTATGCCCCCAACTGACGTGCTGAAGCGTTGGTATTTGCGAGCGACGATGTTTCTTCGCGTTCCGTCTATCCCACAATAATTACCGAGCCGTGTAACGAATCTCGATGGACTCGTCCATCCGCGGCGCTAAACGCTGGAACGTATTACGGGGCGAGCACCGAGTACTTCCGGTTTAGCAGTCGTTTCGCTCATGTTCGGCGGATGACCAGGCAGGCAAGGAGGCAGCCCAGGCAATGAGGCGAGCCGGCAAACAGGGCGAACGCGGCGCGGGAGGCATGCGAGCAGCCAAGTAACAAGGATCAGCGTGAATGCAAGAGCGCGCCGGAGCTTTATCCGGTTAATTAACTGGCGGGAATTGCTGGCTCCTACGATACGCACGAATTTACTGCCAATTTCCAGCAATATTCTCAATTAGGATTGAACGCGTCCGCGTAAATTGTTACGGCCTCCGCCGACTCAATCAGCCAGCCGATCGCTATGCCAGAAATTCGCGCGTCCCCCGCGCGATCCCGATTAATAAATCCTCGGCTCTCCCCGGCCACCGTATCGCGGCTGGGACACGTGATTTGCTGTATGACATGCCGAATTTACTCGCTGACAAACTATGTTTATCTTGCCCGGGGCAGCGCGATTAAATAGCTCCCTGGAAGAAGAGGAATTACGCGCGCGGCGCACCTGCGCTGCCCAGCGCGGCACCACGGCCAAGCACGCTCGTTAAGGCTAATGCGTTCAGTTTCGAAACGATTACCGGGCATCACTTGCGGAGGGTAAATTCTGGCTCGCGAGCGTGCTAGTTAAGAGGATTTAGGCAGTCAAATCGCTCGAAGAGCAAGTATTTTTTTGCGAATTAATTACAAGGAGATGAATACGAATCGTGAATTGTACTTTTGGGTAATATTTACTAATACCATAAACTGTAACAATTTTTTTAACCCTCGTCAGGCGGCACAATTTTTGCAATCCTGAACTCAATCCCCTATCTCCGAAGGGGGTAGAGATATTATTCTGAAATTTGGTCTATGTAATCTAGACCAAATATTCAGAGAAGACACGAAACATCAGCTCTCCATGGCTCAAAACGCAAAAGTTACAATTGTACCTATGCCGCCTGACGAGGGTTAATGATATATAGATGTATATGACGGTGTTTTGCCCGGATTGTGAAAAATCAAGAACAAGAAAGACTTTAACCACAAAAGACTTGTTTTTCTTTAACACGAAAACGCTCTTTATCTTGGCCGATGCGTGAAGCCTCCACGGTACGAAACGTTCATTTTCTTGGAGGAATGCGAGGGTGGGAATAACGATAACCGATTGTCGCGTATGCACCCACGGCGATGGGGACGAAGAGGGACGAGATGAGGTTGCTCCGGGGAAAGTTCTGCCGCGAGACTGACGGCCGCGGTAATGTACGGAAACGAGACAAATACTAAAAATTGCAGCTCGGTAAAAAGCTCTAAGTGGAAAGTTTGCAAGCGGCGAGCGTCTTCGTTGCGCGCCGCTGAGTGCCCCGTTCCCAGCGACGTCCAACGCCGCGAGAGAACCAACCCCTCCCCACCCTTATTTCGCCAGGGACCGTCAGAGACCGGGATAAATATAAACAACTCAACTTCCAGGAGCGTCTGGGCGGTGGTGCTCCGTGACATAATTTAATATACACCCGCGAAGTTGCGCGCTTAGCCGCCGACGCCAGAGATTTGTATTTAGGTTAGTACCCGTGGAAACTTGCTCGGTTGCGGGCGGCTTCCAGTAACTCGGACGGGGACTTCCCGACATTTTATTCTCATTGTTTCGTCTAAGCAAGGATCTAGGCTTTTCAGCTTCACGCGGAGTTAGGACTTGTTACTGCTGAATAGATCAAGGTGCAGTAGGTAACTTCATTAGGATAAGCTGCATTCTTTTGAGAAGTCAAAATTATGTCTCACTTTTTTATGAGAGTCTTATGTCAATAAAAATTAGGATTACTTAGAGACTAATTCTGTTGGCTTTTTCTCTCATAGGTCCCAGTTAGACAAAAAAAGATCCAGTATTCCGATGGTATTTGGATCGTGTATTTTTTTACATTATTCTTTTAGATTAAGCGTGACAGGATACAAAATTGTTCATACTTTAGATACCTTGAATAACTGTAGATAGATACATTGACTTTGGGTGGAATTCGTTGATCAATATTTATGTTTTTATAAGAAAGAAAAAGAGGTTGTGTGAAAAGTAAGTTTCTCCTTTTTTGTATTCCGCTTTTCATATGGAACGTGGACAATATGTAATATATTTCGAGTGCGTTTTGGCGAACATCGCATCTTGGTTGAAAATCGTATAAATTTTATGAATATATTGTTCGCCATAAATTCCTTTGGGAAATTACTACATAGCTGAAGTGGCAAATGCAGCGATTAGTTGTTAAAATTTATGCGATGCATTAGTTAACTCCTTTAACCTCGAAAAGCTCATTTTGTGGTTGCTTCGTTTCACCTGGGACACTGGATGGTGGGTTAGTGTTCAGTTGGCAAATGGTTCGTGCATAAAACATATGTAACTAACATCCAAATGAAACGCAAGTTGTAATCACTCCTCGAAGTTTCGTTCCCTCCCTTGTTTGCAAACTATGTTCGTAACCATTGACATTAAAGAAAAAGTAGCATGGCATTTAACCAGCGTTATTTATATAACATTATAATAAAACTATCATGCAATAAATTTCACATATTTCTATATTTCCATATTTCCATATTCAAGAGTTGAAATCAAGTTTTTCCAAACGATTGAAACGGTAAATTTTGGTAATTAATTGTGGCTTTTATTTTCCAACGAAATTCATCGAAGAGCAACGATAGGTCCATCCCACGAAGTCGGGACAATGGTGGTATTTTTATTCAGTAGGTATACGGGAACTTTTATTGCCAGCCAAAAGTATTATATCGCTGAAACTGTTGTAGAGTTTCGAAGCCAACTTTCGCAAACTGTCGAGCCAACGTGTAATCTTCGCCATCCGTGCCTTTCGATCGAGAAAGTAAGGATTCGCGGATTAAAGGCGAAAACTTCGTGATCCTTTGAACAGCGCGCGAAGATTCTCAGCGCGGAGCTTAAACGGGAAGTGAACAAAGGTCAACGTTTATAAGAGTAGAAATAAGAATCAGGTGCTCTTAAGGAAACACCAGATACGTCTTACAGGAAGGACGAATTGGGATGGAAAGCAAATACAGAAATTGACTTGGCAAATTAAAAAGTGTTCGTCAAGCTACGAAATGAAAAGAAAGCAGAGATTTACGAAATGCAGATGTGGGTTATTAGGTAGAAAGGAAGACACTAGCGAAATGTAGATCAATACGTGTATTGTGTGAGAATTTTGTACATTTTACGTGATTTAGATTGTATATAGAGCAATCGAGAAAGAAATATGGACACTTCCCAAGTAGATTTTAGCAATTTTTTATTTTTTGTAACAATTCTGCCTTAAGGACGCTTTAAATGTTAAATTCATGATGCCTGGAGCTTGTTATTCTTCAGAATTATTCAAGCAAAGATTTAAATAATAACTCAATACTTTAAAAGAACTTCAAGATAGTAAATCTAATATAGATATTGCTGTACGTATAAAACGATTTTAACCTTTACACCTTCCAAGCTTCTTGACTAAAGAAAAGTATGTATACCAATATGATTAACAGTTCAAAAAGGAAAATTCATCTAGAAAGCCAAGATTCACTTAATTATTAAGTTACCACTATACATTCGTACAACACTTTTTACTTACACTAAAATTCGAGAGCACTACGCACACAGCGTCATGACGTCCCCTAGCATGTTCCCATGAAACTAAATAAACTCGTCGCTACGCAGAAGGCTCGACAGAGCCAAACGATTTTTCCTAAATTTGCAGAGTGCAACTACACGAGTGCGCGCAAAGCAAACTTCCATTTTCCAACTGTAGCACGTAAACAGACCGTGCATAAATACGTTTGCGCATGACCGCATTGTTACCATTTACTTCGACGAGCGTAAGGTAAACAGCGCGAGAAAAATAATCCGCAATTAGCAGGGGGGTGGGAACGCGCGGCGCAGCCACATCTCGCATTTTCAAGTGGAATCGCGTGAACGTTCCCAACAGGGTATAGTCTCAGGTGAGACAAACTGTTCGACCGGAATAAATTTAATCCCGATAAGATCGGTCATTTTTTTGGGGGGAAGATATACAGGAATTTTAACGAGGCCAGAAAACTACTTCCGCGTAATTTTGTCGCCACGCTAGTGATCTTCCTCCCCCTCTATCGCCCTTTCGCTCCAACCCTCTCTTTCCCCCTTTCTTCCTTTTTATTTCGCCTCCTTTTTTCGGCCAGCTGGCAAATGGAACCTGCAAATCTCCAGGCGTTTGTAACACGTGCAGGCGACAGTGAATTGTACGTGCATCGTTCATGCATATGTATTTGCATAATAGACGAGCATACTGCGAGGCTATATGTAACTGCGACACGTGTACAGGCTGTAAAAAAGAAAGTGTCGCTGGCGGAAGGTATCATTAGTTTTAAAGTCTAATGATTTCAAGCTGAATGCATTTAGTGGATATTTCTTTTATAGGATTGACGATTCGACGAAAGTGACGTTTCGTCTTTTACTTTGTCCTTCTTTTTTTTAACTGCATTGCACTTTTAATGTGTGATTGTTGCAGTTGGTTTTAGTTTGCTGGTTGATATTGTAGGTATATTTTATTTTGTTTTAAGGCAGAAAGAAGTGGTACAGGAAATGTAGAGTTTTCAGTTTTATGTTGTTTTATCTTTTTAAATGAGATTGCATATTTTCTTAGAAATGAGGCGTTGGGAATAAAAACGGACTAACTCATATATTTTGCGAAATTGAGTTAGCAGCAATAATGTGTTCCAATAGGCTCTACCAATCATATAAAATAGGAAAAATTAATTTTTTTTCAATGTGGGATAGTCCGTTTTGACTCCCAATGCGTCAAATAACGTGTAATGTGATTCATGTTTAGTTTCATATATTCTATCGATATTTCATGAATCAATAAGTACTGAACGCGAAATGTGTAGCATTTGCGTTTGCAGTTTGCATCCGTAAATTTTTTAAATCAAAATAAATATTACTCATGCAGATGTATTATTTCTCAGACTCCTTTTAAGAACTTTTTATCAAAAACACTATCCCAGGGAAATTAGCGATTTAAAATAAACTTATTTGATTACTGAGTTTTCACGTAACTTTTAGTTACCAGGTTTTCGAATTACATACGTACTGTTGATCAAAGTGGGCTTAAAAGTCTGCCTATATTTGCAATCTACCCCTTTGAGTATTTTCCAATACGGTTTTCCACGGTTTACACGTTACCTGAATTAGATATCGATGTGTTCCATGTACGGGATCCAGAAAAACATTTTCATTTAATTCCCAATGCATCATGGAAACATTTTAGGGTTTTAACATCTGTAGAGGATTTGGAATTTGATTTTCCCCATCATATTTCATCTATTCCATATTTTTTCCTTGGGGATAACTTTTCTATTGAAGATACACTTTTCGTATTACTTCTCGTATCTCAATATTCGTGTCACTTAAATTCTAACATCGTTGAACTTATCATTTTCGTACATTTTTTAAAATTATTTTTATTATTGCAGATGTAATAATTGTTACTGTACCGTCCTCCTTATTTACATATCATTTAACGAAAGCATTGCCACACGAGCCATCCCGACCCATCGTATCGTCCTTTCGATATCTGCATCGAATATCTGAATCGCGTAGCAACGCCATGATTTTTCAACCAACAAATCACGTCGCATTTCGCGCTTTTAATTTGCTGCAGATCGGAAACAAAGATATCGGCAGAGCCAAGATCCCAGCGCGATTTAAAAACCGCATTTCGATGCCGCACATTTATTTCCGCGCACTCCAAGCGGAATCTGCTCTTTGGATCGTAACAAATTTAATACGCGAGAACTGTCACGAAAGCTTCACGCGTGATTGCGATAAAATTCAATACCAGCGCGTAAAAATCCATTTCGTGGTAGGAAATCAATAGCTCGCGCCACGGTTTCCCCTTATAATTGAGCGATTAAATGCACAACGGCATAAAAGTGTTTTCGGTTTGCGCAAATAAAAATTCATGTTTTCGAATGTTCGTTTCCGCGAAAGTTGAAAAATAAATTAATCGAGGTATGCCCTGTCCTTTCAATTTTGGCAGCGTTTTTTAATGGTGCTCTAAGTTTGCTTTATACATACATTTTCTTAATAGAGAGTGTATGAAAGGTGTTATGGATTTTGTCGGAATATATGCGTCAATAATTGATTTTAATTTGACAAAAAAGTTCACAAGATTGGAATACCTAAATGACTTCAATTAATATTTTTTTGTGGTTTAGCAAGAAATAAATGAATATTCTTAGAAAAATTGTAGAACTGTGAAATCATTAACATTGTTAGTATAGTAGCCACTAGTTATTTTACACGTACGTGTTTTATAAACCATCCACTTGTTGCAAATTATTATCCATTCTAACCACAGGATTTAAATTTTAATTTGGGACAGTGGCTACAACATGCAAAAAATAAATCCAATCGAGACTAAGAATTGATAAATAACTATATTATTTGAATAATTACTTTTAGAAAACTTTCGTTCGGTATTGGGATCAAGTTCAGTAAGTATTCGTTAATATCAATGAATTAAAGTTGCAAGATTCATATTATTAAAATCATTCATATTACTTTCAAAAACAGAAACACGTGTTCGAGACCCACCAAATCGACGTTACCTTCACTGGTATAACAATCCACTACTTCCCTTCCTGACAGTACTATGGCCTACAAAAAAATAGTTACATTTACAAACGGTTGATTGCATTAAAATACGTACTACCACTTAGTTGCATGAGTGTTATTAAATTTGAAATCTCCACTGTCAGCGATAAATCGGTTAGACGTCTCTCGTTCGCTCTTCCTTAAGACGAAATTACGAAGGAAAAGATTTACAGAAACGTAGAGAAGAGAGAGAGAGAGAGCCCGGTCGGTAGGTGGAAGAATCTCTAAATTAATGATCCTACGTGCTTAAACGACGTTAAAGAAAAATGACGGCACTCCTTTTCTCCCGGTGCCTCTTCTCGCTCGTTACACTCCTTAGCCGGTCGCGACGACAGGACGAGCCTTCTGGAGAGCAAGATGACGGAACGGACGGGGAAAAGGAGCGAACGACGTGAAAAAAATTGCAAACGCCCCGTTTGCTTTTTCCCCCTCCCTGCTCACAGTGGCCCTCGTCCCAGATACGAAAAAAGTTTATTTGAACGAGTTATCTCATCGTGATAAGTAGGAGCAAGGAGGAAGGGGGGAGAGACAAAGGCACGCGAAGGAAGGGGAGACGAGGGGCGGTGAGGGGTGGAAGGATCTAACGCATACAATTACAGGGGTCAGAGGGTGCGAGGAGGGCGAAACGTGAAAATGGTCAGGCAGGGTGGGTTGCCCTTATCGCGCGCCATCCCTCCCGCCCCCTTCTCTCGCGTCCTTGTATTAGGGAGGACAAAAAGAAGTTTAGTCACTCGAGGAAGCGGAAAATCGTCGGCGGAGAACGGTCCTCTCGCGCGCGAATGCCAACTTTAAATTGTGGCAGTTCCTTTTATCGTCCCTCGTAATCGTTAAAGAAGTGTCTTGGTCTCGCGCGACAGTGATCCCCCTTTCTTTCCCCTCCATTTTCATTTACCTTGCCCGCGAAGACCACCCCGCGAATGAGACTCGGTCAGGGGACGGATACACCCCGGCACGGAATCCGTAAATCGTCGCGGGTGGGGTCTCGCCGTGCCGTCGACGGTGGAGAATTTCGTCGCGAGCTCTCTTGCTTTCTCAGCTACTGAATCTCCGCGAGACTGCAGTTTTATGGAGCCTTGGGGAGGGTCGCGTGGGAAACAATGGAAAAATGGCCATGTTCCATTAAAGGATACTCGATCGCTTTGAAGGCGTTCTATCGTTACGATTTGGACATGAATGCTCCGTGGTCTTCTTTTGTGTGGAAGCAAGTGGTTAGAATAATTATGTACCTTCTGTGTTCTAAGTCTCTGCTTAATTCTCGGCTGAAGGTGCTCGTGTCTTTTTTTACCCAAGCGTAGGGCCACCGAACGTAGTAATTAATAGTAATATTACAGATTCAAATTCACCCAGGCACTAGGTTCTGTGCTAATGTCCGAATCTTTCACCGTTCAAGGCTTAAACATTTGTATTTTTACCATTTTTACAAGCTTAGGAAGTATAAGTTTGAGTGAGAGCGTTTTGTGTTCAGATATGAAATATGCCTTTGATACAACAACTTACCTTTTCAGTATTTCCTTGTTATCTGTTTTATTGGACTAACGTTATTTGTGTTGCTTCAAAAATGCACAAATTGCATCTGTGTGTAATTAGAGGGTAAGGCAAGGTTCGTGTAAACGGATTTGTTGATGCGCAATTAAGATTCATGGTAGCAGAAGATACTTGGTATTTGCGGAGATTGCGTTTCTAGAACTGTTGCTAGTGGTCAGACTCAACGAATTATTAACGCAGCCGCAGTAGTACAGACACGAGATATTTCAAACCTCATCGGGTGTACTCGTGTAAACGAAACTTTAATGGCTTTTATTAAGCACTGTGCATTGTCCGTTTCATACTCTTCAGACTAACAATTGTACTCGCTAATTACAGTGACAGTTTCGAATTATATTTGTATTTGCATTATATTACAACACTAAAAGAAGATGAAAATTTCAGAGTTGTTGAGGTTGTGAATTTTTGCTTATCCACATTTTTTAATTTTTTGTGTCTATGAATTCTGGTAGGTATTTTCCAATTCCTGAGCTTCCAAATTCCAGAATCCCTCATTTTCCGAAATTTTGAATTCCATAGATCTTCCGTTTTAGGGCTTCCGAATTTCAAACCTTTTCAGTTTTCGATCTTCCGAGTTTCAACGTTCTTCAGTTTTCAAGCTTCCGAATTTCAAAGCTCTTCAATTTCCGATCTTTCGAATTCAAGAATTCTTCAGTTTTGGATTCTCCGAATTTCAACGTACTTCACTTTTTGAGCTTTTATGTTCCAAAGCTCTTCAGTTTCTGAGCTTTCAAATTGCCCATGACTCATAATTAGTATATTTCCATTCACGATTGAATTCCGACTACATTAATCGAACACACTAACATTGCTAAAACAAAAGTCCATGCAGTACCCGCAGCATTGCAGTGAAGCAAGTAAGACGCCCTATTACACGCGACAGAACCAATCCAGACCAGCAGGGGTTAAAAGTTTCATCTCCAAATTAATGACGCCAGCTCTCGAACATGTCAATCCCCTGATTTACGATCTCGCGATTATACACGTACCCGACGTAAGAACGTACGGTCCGCATTCAGAGCTATCATTTACAAACTTGCGATAAGTTACAATTGGCTGGCGGCGCTCAGAACGGCCGACGATCAATCACGAAAGCACTAAAAGCCATTTCTTTTGCGTTCCTTTCGTACTGGGTCCTCGAGGACTCTCCCGGAAGTTTCCAGGCTGGTTTAGTGCCACGCGGAATAACGCAGCGTCGAGCTTTACGACGTCGAAAGAAAAGTTCGGTGTATTAGCGGGACGAAATGAGTTGTGCAAATGTTTCGCCCCCGCTTCGCATAAGATCGAGCGTTGTAAAACGGAAGGGCGGATTTAAGGATCGCGGGGAGTGTTGTTGTGTTCACGCGTACAAGGCCTCGATGTGATCTTTCCTGACATACAAACATAATAAAACGCCGACGCCAAACACCCCCGCTCGCGAATAAGGTTCGAGATCGAAAGAATTTAATTATTTTTCATCTGTATCCAAAATACAAATACCCTTCACTATTAATTAGTTCCTGTTAATAAATTTTTTAAATTCAAGAATCAAAGCTAGAATTACCAAGGCAGAAAGTACGACTTTATTACGTTATCACAAATTGCTTTTTTCTAATATCAATTATAATAATCCCATATTCCTACTGTTTAATTATTTCGAGCATGGAAACCCCGTTTTTCTCATCCCACCCCCAAAGTTCCTCCAAAGGGCGTTGAGCTACGACCTGGCTTAGGCATACATACGAAAGCCCTGACTGCAAGATAAATTTCGGTGGATTTAAATTTAGTACGATTAAAGACCTAACACAATACGTTCCTACGGTCTCGTCTATTTTCAGACATTTATCGTGTTTTTTCATTTCGAAATTCCGTCTGCTCCGTCGCACTCTTTAAATTCAATTTTCCTCCTACTACCCCCTCCCCCTCCCCTGTGCAGCGCTCTTTTATCCCCCTGCCCCACTCGAATATCAGTTTCCCTCAAAACTGTTTCCTCCGCAACGAATTTCTCTTGCCGTTCCGTCTCCTTTCATCCCCGCACCTCGACGCTCCATCGTCTCTCTCTCTCAATTAGGGACGCACACGTACGCACGCACGGCGGATCGTTATTCTCTGACGCCCGAGCTTTTTGGGGGTACTCACGCCTCATAGAATTTATACGGTCTTCCGCATCAGCACTTTAGGACATTTTGCAGATTAGGACATTTCGCGAGCGGTGTACCCGCCAAGGCGAAACGAAACAGCAGCTACTTTGGATTCATTAAAGAGACCCTTCCTGCTCGGGGCGGACACGCGCACACGCGCTTCCCCCCATCCCTCCTCCACCACTCTTTGCCTGTTCACTTCACACGATACCAACCCCGCCACGCCACCCCAATTTCCTTCGAGACCGATGAGGAGAGTTTGACTGCGCTGAAACGTACCGGGCATCCCTTTCATTCCGACCCCCGTTCACCCCCTCCAACCAACGTTTGCTCGTCTATTATTCATCAGTGTTGTCTTTCTGTTACTTCAGCTAGGAATTTTATGAGAGAATTCCAACCGTTTTTGTGGCAGCAGTTCTCTGTTCGAAATAGGTTTGCCATGGCAACCCCTTTCGTGGGTTTCAGGAGGGATTTATTACATTTTAATTTTAAACTCGTGAAGTGTCCCTAGTTTGAAGTAGATTGCAGGTGATCAGAGGGCAAGAGGGTGGCAAGGAGTAAGGGACAAAAATACCGTTTTAATTACCATTTGGTGCAGGTGAGAAAATGGGTCGGCTGCCGGCAGTTTTATGTATATTCATTATTTTTATAGTTGCCGGTTAAGTAAGAATATATGAATTTAACGGACAGAGGGGTAGACGGGCGAAGGACAGGCGGCAGGTAGTCGGTTAAAATTTTAATCAAGACTTTTATGTCGGCACGGCTGCAGCCTCGAAAGAGGAACGCAGCTAGAGGCTGCGCTGGCCTATCCGTAACAGGCAGCATCCACTGGCCGCTTCTTTTCCTCGTAAAATGCATATTGGATATTTTTATGATCGCGGAGAGGACCTTTCGAGGGCAATTAGCTGTTTTTAGGGGGCATCAGTTTCAAGCGGAGGCATCTCACTTTTAGCAAGTGCAGCCACTTTGCTGTAACGAACAGGGACGGGAAGTCAGCCTCGTGTCTTCGTCAAGGTCCAGTGCACGTGTGCTTTCTTTGAAATATCCATCAGCTGCACGCACCAAGAGGGAACAGGACGAGATTTTCTAAGGATACAGAGTACAGTGGATCGCATAAGAATTTTGAAGCACCTTTCATCTTGTTATCCGGCTGTACAAGGATTTTATTCGCCATGTACCAACCGAGTCATTTCTCCTTTATCGATTGTGCTGATGCAATCGTTTCCATGAGAACGTTTCGTTTGGCGCGCAAATTCGAATGGTACTTTCTTCTGAACGTTTTACAGCGAAATACGACAGAGGTGGGTATTATTCGTGATTATGAATTACTAACTGTATTACTCTGCTTTGCCCGAAATTTGGATTCTGATTTTGTAAAAATAATTTTTTTATTGATTTATTTCTTTTTGTGAAAATAGTTTCTCCATCGGAATTAACTAGGTATAATAAGTTGGCACTCATTTCATGACTTCAGAGTTTACCGCTCGAAAGTTTTTAGGTGACAGACAAACACACAAACATTTTCTGTTTTATATATTAAGATACGCGTGATATTCGCCGACGTGTGCAATTTATGCAGCGTTTCCCTTGTAACCCAAAGTTACACGCGTACGTTGTTCGATTCTTTCATAACACTAAACACCACTCAAGTGACTTACCACAACGTAGAATCTCCGCCCTCCAATTCTAAATAGATTTCTTCCATTTCGTTGCATCATATATCTGTTGCACCTATAATCTTTCAAGAACACAAATTCCAGTACCATCTACTGCTACTGCAGCATGGCCATTCGTCAACTCATCTGTTCGCATACCTCGTTTCACGAATCACTCACGTTTATTAGAAAGATTGAAACAGTGATGACGAATAATTTGTTCGTGGCTGGAGACAGTATAACTCTCAACCGTTATTGCACTTCGAGCGTAGCTTTATTCGCCATGGTTGCTGCTGGAACGAGAAGTATTCTTGCCCGATCGCTTTTGTATGGTGCACCGTAAAGCCGAGTTTATTTCGCGCACCACCTCGACGGTACGTGACCACCTTGGGGTCGCTAATATCAAAGTCCTTTATATGCGACGATGAACAAAGGCGGGGACGAAAGGAAAGGTACAGCGTACGTGACGCCAACAAGTATTAAGGCTTGAAAGATAGCCGCCATCATTGTTAAGAGCTGTCTTTTATAGCTACGACTTCTCAATAGACCCGTTAGATTGAATGGCGCTTGTCTCGAAACAGTTCTTTCTCTGGAATCGTGCTGTGACGTTTTTGGGCAATGTGTAGGGGCTGTCTGAAATGTTTGAAAATATGTTATACTTCTTAGCGGGCGTTGTGCCGAAGGAATCAATAGGATATCAAGCTCTGAGAGATGGTAAGGTATACTATAACTGTAATACAATGGTTTAAGGCTCTTAACCGTTTGTTATCACACCGTATAATCACAAATTGGGGTGCACAAAATTAAAAATTGAGAATTTTGATGCGATGAAATTTGTAGTTGAAATAATACGCAAGTTAATTAACCCTTCGTGGTCACACCTTCTTATAATCACACATTGTTCACACGGGGTTCACTGTACTCCAGCGTCATTTTTTGAGTTACCATTTTCGTATTTTTGAATCTTTTAACTTTTTAGTGATAATTGTACATTCGTAATACTTATACAGTCATGGTCTAATAGTCTTTTTCTAGAAACATAAATTTTGATATGATAAAATTTGTAGTTGAAAATGAGCGATTTTCCATGGTTGTGGGAAAAACCGATTTTTTTAAAATTTTTTTTTATTATTTTTTGCGATAAATCCCCTTTGGAAGACCTAAAGGTGCGACATTTCAAATCGAAAATTGCTCTTGGGGTACAATACACCCCGTGTGACCACGAAGGGTTAGTTATCTGCATCCCTAGAACAGGAAATCAGAAATTCCTGCGAAACAGAGTTCATCTCTAGGCCCATATAAACTTTACGTTAAATTTTCTTACTACAAAAGGTTTTTGCTTCCTTAAAGGAGCGATAGTAGTAACTAGGAAGTGACGTAAGCAGATCGATGGGTCAGAATGGACCCCGCATCCGCACCGCGAGGGTTAATTGCTGACTGAAGCAAGACCGCGAAGATTATGGCGGGTAAAACGCGAGCAACCAGCAGACGACTGTACGGGATAGGTACGCCGGTGTTCAGGACGAAACGAGGGGTAGGAAACGGTGTCTTGGCTTGGCTGTTTCCTGGCTTTCCGTGTTATGCACCAACAGTTCAGGCTGCGTTTAATCAACTGAGCATCGCACCCCAATTGTGCGGCTGCCGGTTTCTGGCTTCGCCTGCACCGGTGTGACGTCTCCTAAACCGGCGGAGCTATGCATCCAAGATGGATTAAACTTTTGAGATATATGCCACTTGTTCCAGGGAACGATGTACGGGCTCCAGCCGAGGAAGGCGAGAATTAATTATGTTTGTGCCTCGTACGATTCCGTTTGCCAGCTGGAAACCGCTCGTATTAGCGCGGTGACGTGTTTGATTGTTGATGGAAGACTAGGCGCCCGGCTCGGTGTCATTATGAATATTCGCGGGGGAGTGAATGCAGGCTGGAGCGCGGGATGCTGCGTATTTTTAAAGTAGAACCACCCGTTCGCATTCGAAAGTTTGACTTTTTTGGTGAACCGTGTGAATACACATTGGGAGTGAATGTTTTACTCAAATTAACATTTCGAGTAGCGCAACTTTTCGAAACATGACACCTGCAGGGGATCGGAGAAAGTTTTGTTTTCGTGAACATTCAAGCAATATTTTCTTTGGGTGTCCAACATTATTTTTAAAGTCTATCTCGGGATTCCGGGAACAATCCCTGGCTTAGGTAATAGAAAACTTTTATAATTAACATGATTTATTATGTGTTAAAATTCCAAATCTTTATTTAAAGCAAACAATCTTACTTTCTATCATTAATCTCAAACATAAACTAAAATTATTTTCAACCATAAAAGAAGTAAACCAATGAAGAATAATAAATTCTGAATAAGAAGTCGTCTTCTTGTTTTATTTCCAATGTAGCTGTGCGCTGAAGAAGCTCGCTCTGCTTCGACGCTTGATGATGCTCACGGTTTCCACTGTCCTGAAAGAGACTCATCTCTTTTTTTAACGACCAATTTAGTTTTTTCTCAAAACGACGAAGCACGCCACTTCGCAAACAAATCCTTATAGCTTCCCAAAAAAAACCACAACTCGTTTGGATTAATTTGAAAAAAGGTATGCGATTTTAAAAGTTGCGAACTTTCTTTCGTTCGCGACTGTATATCTAATCTCGGGATTTTCGGAATCCAAAAAACAGTCGAGATCGCAGGATTCGGAGATTGCATTCCCTAATCACGAGTGATGCTCTCTAACAATACTCCATTCGAAAAGTGAGAAACTGCACGCATCAGTTCAAAGAAACATCTACGGTACAAATACATGTTGGTGAAATGGGCTAGAACACGTACCCATTAAAAAATATCTCACTACCGCAAATACCACTGCGTTCCGAGAGCAAGCATCCATTTAACCGCCTCGGTCGATCAAGCTATACTCCATTTTCGCAGCGGGCGAAATTCTGACCGCTTCCTCGGTCACTTTCGTCCTTTATACTTCGTTACGACTGTCCCATATTTCGTTCCATTCAACCGCTATCCGTGTCCATTCGTTTCTCCACCTCTGAATGCCCGATACGAAATTACGAGTCTCCGCCGTCCCCCCTTTGCCTCTCTATCGCCATCAGTCACTATTTACAGAGAACATCTCTTCCACCGTTTCACTGGCCGCCCAGAATCGCGTCCTCTTCCCCTCTGTTGGCTATTTTTTCCCTTTGTTTACTCCGCTCCTGTCCCACCCTCATCTCCTTTGATTTCGCAGGTTTCCCTTTCAGCCTCGTTCTGTCCCGTGAAACTCGGACAGGCCTTCTGGACGGATGCTCGCTGAAAGACGCCAGGCTTCCGGTGTTCCCGGTCGTCCCCCTTAAATTACGATGGAATTATCCGGGGTACCCCCGCCAGCCCCCTTCCGCCGTCCGCGAAAATGATTATCGCGGCGGCGAGGGAAGAAGGGTCGCCTCGTCTAATGAGGGAAATACTTCGTTTGTCTCGGTGCGGCTCAAACGGATAGACCAGCCGTGTTTCTTCGAGGAAAGGATTACGCGATTATTCTTTCTGACGGTGATCAATGGCGGATTGTTCGTGGAGGGAACTCGGGGCTGAAAGGTGCTGAACGGGGATCCTGGAGGTGTCTATCGTAAAGTTTTGTGTTAATCGAGCTTGCTTCTGGAGGGTTCAGTCAGCTCTCTGTTGTTGTCAACGTGTTTGTGCGGTTATGTTACGATGTACTATGTGGTACGGTTCTGTTTTGTGATGTTACAGTACTGGAAGTATTTATTGCATGGAAAAGAATTTTCGTAACTACCTGACTCATAAAGTAATTGGTTTCTAATTTATTTTAACGAAGGTATCGGGAATACTAATAATAAATGAGGTGGAAGGCACGCTAAATATCCCATTGATGCAATAAATATTTCTGGTACTGTAGGTTATTTATAAAAATTATTTTCCTGAGTATTTTTGTAATTGAATTAGGGGATTGGTATGTTTTGTGGTGTTTAGATTTGTTTTGAGGTAAGTAGGATTTAGTGGGAACACGTGCATTTAAACTGGATCAAATATTTGTTTCGGAAGAATTTAGGTGTAGTTGTAAGATCTGTAATTTTACAGTTGAAAGTATGAGGAGAAAAACAGTTTTCTTTGAAGTGGTTAGTGGATCAATACGTCTAGGGTGATTCAATGTTACTATTAAGTGTGAAATTCGTCTGATTATGTTTTAAATCTAATCTTGGAGGTATTCTTACCAAAGAAGAATAATAAGGAAATTCGTATAAAATTTCTTGTTTATCCTTCTCATATTCTGTTACCTTTGTGTTTTGGCAGTTTTTCTTACAAGCCGATATAGATTAACTACTTTCATAGCGATATAAAAAAGGATCATATAAATTCCAAATTATAAGCAAAACTTGAATATGTCTTTTTTGTATCTGCTTACATTGAATATAATCTTTTTTTAAATTCCAACATCTTGTATTTGAAGTAGAACAAACTTTTGTTGATTCGTTATATGTACCTATGTGAAGGCACTAAAATTTTTCTGTGGAGAATGTTCCACAGTAATTTCAACTTCAGCGTTTGATTACATTTAGCATATTTAACAGAGTCGCCAACAGTCGGCCGCTTGTTCCAGTTTTATCAAACTTTTTAAACCGTTAGCATCGGTGAATAGAAAGTTCGATCACCGATGGGAAAGTAGATCAATTCAACGACCTACATTTTATAGCTTTCAGAATTTCAAACTCACGTTATGCTTTCAACCTGTCGAGAGCACAATAAAATGTCCCAAACAATAATACTTAAAATATGTAGGTACATGTATGGTCATTCTGGCTACAATGGATACATTTTCGCATGGGACACATATCAATAGAAATACATGAATAGATCAATGACAATGACAGGTACAGTGACGAATGAAAAATATATTTCACTTATCCGATCATGTTTGTATCGCGTGGAATTTACAACCTCTGCAGAACAATTATTGGGGCATATAGTCTTTCTCCAAGATCATATTTTTGTTATTCCACACTTTTTGAATTATTCCTTTATCCACCATGGTGGATTTTATTTATTCATAAAAACTTAGTTTTCTTTCCTTCTCATAACACATTAAATTCTTACCTTCTGTAATTATTCTTATATCTGCTTCAGAGCAGCAAATTAACAGCAAATATTTCCTTCTGTAAAGCAAATTTCATTACATAAAATTTTCCAAAATTACCACCTCAAGGATCTGAATATACCACAAGTGTCCTGAACTTGCACAGTCCTGTAATAAGTGGCAAGGAAAACACTTTAACAATTTGCATCCACGAAGACGTTCCCTAACATACCACTTGACTGCACCTCAACAAGCTCTCCATTTTTCTATCTCTCACTCACAAGACCACAACGAAATCTCGACTGTAACCCACGTTTATCAAAAAATCGGGGACTTTCCATTATTTCAAGCATCCAGAACGTCGTGTCCCCATCGGCAGTTCGAAGACCATCGTGTGGCGCCCTGTTCGCGAATGGATGCACCGATCTCGAGGCGGGGGATGTGGCTCGGCGGAGTGGCTCAAAAAAAAGGGCTGGTCGCGACGAACCGTTGGGGGGAGGCACGTAGAAAAGTTTTTTTCTCCATTCTTGCCGACGGGGGCGGCATAATTATAGATTTTTAATCAACCGATTGAAATGCAAATATCTACTGCAGAGGGTTGGTCTGCAGTGCTCGCAAGGAAGGGAAACGCGAAAGGGGGAGGGAGGCTCGATGGGTAGAAGGTGAATGGGAAAGAGGAAGGCAGACAGAGAAAGAGAAAGAGAAAAGTGGTGGGAGGGGGAGGCATGAAATCCGTAATGCCGGTATAAACTTTCCAGGGAGAGGAACGAAATCAATACTTCAATATCCGCAGTAACAGCAGCCGGAGTTAACAAGGGTCTGATTGAGCCGGAGTTTGCTGCTAAGTTAGCGTGTTTCGAGCTTCACGTTCCAAGGAATCGAATTTGCGCGCGTTCCTTTTTTGTTTGTTTGTCGCTTACCGGATATCCTCCCCTGCCCTTGTTTCCTCACGACAAACGCGCTACGCTTGTATTGTCGAATATATAATCGACCGGGTTTCGCTTTAGCAACTGCTCCTCCCCCAACTTCATCGATGATTATTGCGCACTCGTGGAATCCCGTTTTGACTCCCTCGGTCTTTGATGCGGGTCCTCGGGTCTTTGAACTTCGCGTTTCAGAGTGCCGTTGCGGTGAAGTTTGTTTATGTTTGTACGCCAGCGCGAGAGGTATTCCCAATGGTAAAAAGAAGTTTAATTGTTGAAACAGTTTGATTGTTTAGTTATTTGAACAGTTTTAGCTTATGAAGGTAGGTGTACTTATGCGTATAAAGTGTTAAGTAGAATCTATTAGGTCGGTGCAAAAGTTCTTTCGCTTTATTGCAACAATGTTTTTATTAAAAGTAAAAATGTATCACATGTTTTTTTAATCAAATTAATTTCCCGGGGAATCTACGATCCTTCTTTGCCACTTTTCTAGCAAATGTACAAGTAAAAAATACATTTTGCAACTTTTGCACCGACTTAATAAAAAAGGAATGTTAAAAAAAAATACGGGAAAGTCGCAATTTGTATTGTTTGAATCATCTCTTTGTGTCATACAGGTCAAATTCACTCTGAGTTATCAGAAATATTAATATTAATATGGGAAACACTGTGTAAAGTATTTAGTAAACTTTTCCACTAGCTTTTATGTAGATAAAATATCACATACCATTGTGCATGTTTATAGAGACTTGTTAAATATAATGTTTAATGAGATGCTTCGCGCAAACGTTGTCGAATTTCATTGAAGACAGGAGGAAAGAGATACGCGTGGAATCAATTACAAGACGCGCCGTGTAATGCGATGTCGGTGGCGTGAGTCGCGACATCAGCTTTACATTTTAATACAATGCAAATTCAAACATATCGCAGTATGATTCAGCATTTGGCTCGCGTGTAGTTTCATACTTTGCTTACGTAATCTCCAAACATTTCTAATTAACGATTTCTACCAGTCAGACTGTTGCCACTACGCGGAATGACAAATTATGCTACGGGACCGACAGGCGTTCCGTGCTTTACAAATTCAATGTCCCCGTTGAATTCGTTATTTATCGGCTTCACTTAAACCCATGCGTGTCTGATTGGCAGAAAATGCAAACGCACGAAGTGTCGTCCAACGGATAGGTATGTTGGCTTGGGATCAATAAAAGTTGACAGGTTATTGTTGCAGTGCACATGTACGATCAGATCGATGCTGGGCGAGGCTTACTGCAACGTGCTACTCCAATTATCATGATTTAATATTTAATTAATACTATTATATACCTATTATATGTTTTGTTCTTTGACAGCAACGCAAGTTTTATTACAAATTAATTATTAAATTGATGTTCACCTTCCTCAGAAATGTGGAATGATGTCGCTAAAGAAATTAAGGATTAATTTAGCCTAGTTATTTATTGACTGTGAGAAGGACTCACCATTTAATAATGGTATTCTTCCGTGTTCAACTATTTCAAAGATCCAGCACAGAATACTTAATTAATTACACATAGCACCCTTTACAGAGGAAGATACATGTATCGCAGAATAACTGCTAGACCTGTTTTCGAAAATAGAACAAAGGAAGTGATATGTTTCCAGTAGAGAGGATTTCTAGATGAACCTTGGAATGTTTCCAGATTTCCTTGTCTTTCCTTTTAACTATTGTTGTGACATTCCTGTATATCTTCAGTCAAGTTTAAACCCACGTGTACCGTTGTAGATAGTTGATCAAAGATTCCAGTTCATGGAGTTATTAAAAATGTAATTCTTTCCTAGTTGCTGAGCTTTCAATAGTTTTAGCACACAAATCGTAGCAGATACCTATTTTCATTGAAACAGACGTTTTCGTTCTCGTTAGATGTGTAATGTATCTCGTTTAATTCGGCGAATACGTTGTCCTATCCAGGGCGCGTTGGAAGAATTTAATGCTCATTCTATTTTCGACCCGACAATTTCATTTAATTGTTCGTGTCGCAGCGAGTTGTTTGCGGATAGGGGGACTTAATCGCGCGCAAAATGCATCTCCGCGCGGGCATAAACACGGGTCCTCGAGTTTTACGAGCGACGGCAATAAAGTGCCGGCAAGTAGAAAAATCAAGCAGCCAGTAAGGACCGTCTTGTTTGTCTATTTGCATTCCACCGGCTCCTCAAACACGTAACAATGAAAGTGGCTAAATCAAGCACGCTTTACCCGGCCTTTCGATGAAGTTCCACGTACCTACGTGTATTCTTATGCTTGTGCAAATGAGGGAGCCTGGACTATGGGAACTTTCGTTTCACTGGAAAATTGGAAATTTAATCCCTCTCAAAGTCTACTTGAAATGAAATCGACAAAGCTTTAGTGCTGGGTTAAAAGAGTTGGAATATTTATAAGTTTGCACTGAAATTCATCAGCCGATGATGTTGACTTTCCAGTTTATATTATGTTTAATTAATAATGTATTTATAGGTATAGATTCTATGAAAACATATCAATGCAGGCTTCGTATATGTTTTCATTGCTGTTAAAGCAGATATTACGTTAGTCACAGAAACTGCACCACGTTCTATCGTGGTTAATAAACAATTGTAGAAGTTGGAACTAGTGAACTTTATTGTTGGAAAAATGGTAAATTGTATGTATAAAAGAATTTAGTATACTTAATAGTACGATAAAGCAAACTGTTATAATATTGTACAAAAGTGTAAGAATAACTAACACACTATAAGACCTGTGTAACACAAATCTAGCCGCGGCTAATAAAAACTGTCAAATACATAGAACCTTTACCTAGTGCTAAAAATAAAAGGTCCTAAGATCAGTATTCCTAAACTGAATGCAGTGCTCGAACTATTTAATAGAAAAACTTTTCCAATGACACCATCCCCAGTTGAAAGCCATAAAAGAGTCAAGTTAATAGAAAGACGCAATTAAAATTCATTATAAACTATATACTACACTTTCCTGACTTGTGGTACAAAGTGATACTGTCGAATGAAGAAAAAAAGCCTATTTAGGGTAAAGCATATTCGTGGGCGTGCAAGGAAAATCCACTTATCGTAAGCCCACGTTTTCTAAAATTCATATTTTACCACCACATTTTACATTTCCCGTGAAAAATAAAGATTAATTTTTCTCCAAGCTTAGTTTCACTACTTAGAGGTTCCTCAAATTAGAGAATTTCCCTTGTACGCCAAACAAATGATCTCGCCCGAAAAAGTTCATCTGGGTCAATAAGTTTGCCACCCACTGTGTTCCTTCATCGTTCATCAGCCACCGCGATGCTGTTAAATCCTCAGAGCATGGTCGAGCAACGAACAGTTTATCCCCCTATTGTTTTCCCGCTGAACTCTTTCAGTCGGCCCAATCAATATCGAAGATCCAGGTTGCGATTCCGCTCGCGGGACGAGAGATGGGAGAGACGGTGGGTGGGGGGCTAAGATAATAGGATTGCCGGCACACTTCCGTGAGCTTAGCATCCTTCGACCCCGAAGAATTTCCTCTCGAATCCGGCCTGATCGTATTAATACAAATGCGCAAGTTGGCGCGGGAGAGATCGGGACGTACGGAAAAGGTGCATCGGAGGATAAACGCGCCTGAGCCCGAGGAAATTGCATTCCCCGCATCAATCTCTGTCGTGGTCGCACGCCGCCCACCTTCCCCGGCCGGGGGAGGCTTTGGAATTTTTCAATATACCTATGCCGCTTCCGAGCTACTCCTGTATTGTTTCACATAATTACGAACGGGCAGGAAGAACTCAGTGGTTGCATATCTGCGGGCGCCCGCGGGAGAACGGAGATACCGTGATCGGCGAAAGTCGGCCAATAAGGTGGCTCTGGCTGGATTAAAGTCTGATCGACTACAATTAATTTCTACTGAAATAGAACCCACTGCAAATATAAAAGTATAGTTTGAATTTAGTGCATTACGGTTTAACTTAGAAGGAAAGAAGCAAGAGTCTATGGATAACCTAAACACTTAAATTTAGGTGTATAGTATAGTAATCCAACGTCCAGAAAATTCGAGTTCAAATCCCAATCTACCACCCCAGCCCAATTAATTTTCTTTTTACAATTTTCGAGAGTGAGAAGACGATCACGTCCGTCAAGATAATCGAGCAGCAGATGCGACAGTTTCTAGGAATAACCACCCAGCACCCATGTATTTAACCACAAACCCTTGTCTATCATCTGAAACCATTCGAATACCACCCTTTATCACTCCCAAGGCTGAGAACCTCGCGACGAAGATCCGCGGGCGTCGTCTTATAACTGCGCCAGCATCATCCCAATGAAAAGTCAGTTGAAATAAAAGCGTTCTCGTTTCCGTCGCGACAGGGCCGGCGCGCGATCATCCGCGAAATAAAATATGCAAATGGGTTCGCGAGATCGTCCACGGTGAGCCTGTGCGACAATAAAACCCGGTACCAGGGAATCGATAAGGAAGGATCCCGGCGCAGAAATTAAAAGAACACACAGCCATTGAATGGGTAAGCTCGGCAGGCTGTGAGGACCGAAGAAGAAACGGTGGTCGAAATGGTGACGCGGCGGCTCCTGCAATATGGCGGAGGAGCACGAGCTCAATATCGGCTGGTACACACGTGCACACACGTCGCCGTGCCCCGTGGGCGCGCGCGTGCACGCACGTACCGCCTGCGTACGTGCACAGAAGCTAGACACAGTTGCTTTTATTGTAATGTGTCGCGGCGATTATTGAAGAGTGGCGAGGCTGCCGGGTCTCTACAGCGTGCGAGAGAACGGTTCGGCTTCGGGGGAGAGACTGGCAGGGGACTGGATAGGTAGAGAGGGATGAAAAGGGGCATCGAATTGCGGGGCAGAAGTTATTGGCTGTGTTTCTTCTTAACGCCATCCAATATCAAAGTTAATATTGCCACCAACAACTCCTTGAGTTTGCAGACCCGGTCCGCGTGATTAGGCCAGCTTCGATCGCCCGGCACGGTCTCCCCTTAAACCTGCCGGCTGGGATAAAAGTTGCGCGATGTGTGTTGCCCTCCTCGTGGCTGTACTGGTGGGGATCTGGGGCTGTGGGCTGGCTCCCATCGGCTACGTCTATATCAGGAAAATCTTCATCGACCCGCCGCTACCCCGAAAGACTTCTCTTTCCTGAACCGAGTGCTGCACGCCGAATGAGTTCTCGTTTTTCTAGCTGCCAGGTCCTCACGTGTCGAGGGGGTGGGGGTCATTTTGCTTTCCGTGCACTCGATCATTGTGGCAGCTCGGCTGGATCGCCGGGCTTAATAATTTCATTATTGGGAAGGCGAGCGGTGGAGATTATTTCGGGGCCATTGGGTGCAGGTCTGCGTTTTCAGTGGCGCAGTTGAGGCGTTTTCTGTGCTGATGAAGTGCTTGTGTTAGCGCAGCTAGTTATTTGTGACGGAATGCGATAACTACACGCGATTGCAGTTGCTGTTTGTTAATCTAAATTGTGTGCTCGTTGCTCTCATTGTTTGATAATAGTTCACGATATCTATTAAGCTTGATGAAAAAGAAAGAACTCAGTTTTCTGACCCTCTAAATGGGAATATCCCCTGGAATCCGCACAAAGTTTCACATTTGAAGAACTGCTGAGAACCTTTCAATTTTAATAATTAAACGAAAAACGTCCCCACGTGTCGAGTAGCTTATAAAACATAAAACACGATGATACGTATTGTCTCGTACAATATGTACAAGTTACAAGTTTACTTATTCTGTACAACATGACAGTTGGGAATCCGCGGAATTTCGATGTGTGCGGCAACTGACCGCCATTGTATGACGTTCAGGAATGAAATTCGGTAGCCATATTTCTTGCTTCGCCGCGATAACGATACCTACTTTCGTAATTCCGGGAAAGCATTCCTATAGGACAAGGAGTACGGCTGTGGTTATAATGAGAAACCATAAGCACGTAGCATGACTATGCCACACGTATATGCACACACGCGCACGCATGTGGCAGCCAGGGGCCTTATGTTACGACTTACGTTAGGTACGTGCTTACGGCTTACCATTACGATCGCAGCTTAAGACGCGGCGGCTAAGCTAAGTACGGGAGAGCCGAGCACGTTTATCAAGAAACAGTCCTTGCAACAGCTTGTTCCTAATAATCTCCCTAATTTATCAGCCCCGCCCGCGAACGCCGGGATTTGAGGTTTCGGCTGTTAGGCGTTTCCATAAATTGCCGCGTTCCGAACTACTTTTGTTCGCTCCCATGCTAGACAATTTATATCGTTCTGCGAGAACGAACGGGCACGGTCGCGCGCGCCCTGAGATTGCGGAATTTATTTCGGCCGCGCCTCGTTGGCGCTGGAGTAATGCGAAAACTTCTACGCCCGCAATCGAGAAACTGTTAAAAAAAATGTCGCCGGCTGAGCTCCGAAGGCGTCCCCATTGCCCCGTTTATCCGTCTCCGCCTGAAGGATCGCTTTATTCGAAGATCTCCTAAACTTTTGATGATGCTTCCTTCGTGGTGTGATTGGGACATGATACTCTGTTTGATGTCATAACGTAATGGTACTTCTTGATCGTTTATAGATGTGTAATAGGGGATACAAGAAGGAGATACGTGGTGTTTCTAGAATTTAAGCTTGACGATAAGCTTAGTTGAATGAAACTGTTTAATTTTCAGTACATATTGATGTCATGGTGTAAATCCAACGTTTGTAGGGCCATAGAGGTTGCTAAATTACTCATCTGTTAGGAATATTGTACTTACAAGGAACACTATTCAATTGATGATGGAATCGCGCAGATTTTTTTATATAGATCGAAGGTATATGTTGCAGAGGTCACAAAAATGTAAATTAAAGATGCTCCCAAAAGCTGGTCTGACCTTGAAAAATCAACAAAGGTGTAACAAGGGAAAGAAGAAAAATGAGAGAAAGAGAATGACAAAACCGTTTGTTGAAATTTATTTATCTCTATTATATGAAAATACGTTATAGTAAATGAATGACAATAGATTAATGATAGATAACAATTAGAAAAAATTAATGACATTTATTTTTCAATTAATGTATACATAATCATATATTCGGCAGAAAGTAGTGTCGCGCAGTATGTGTGATTTGTCGATTAGTCTTCGCAGTGACATGTTTAAACTGTCTCGTTGGTCAAGGTATGAAAGAAACAGTGTTCGCTCGTTGCAGTCATTGTGAAAATTATTATTGCTTCAATCACTTTTATAAAGCTTCTTGTCGACAAGATTATCATTAATGTAATGGTTAATTACTGTTGTGATTTCAATAGTATTATCATTATTTTTTTCAAATTGTTATCTATCATTAATCTATTATCATTCATTTACTATAACGTATTTTCATATAATAGAGATAAATAAATTTCAACAAACGGTTTTGTCATTCTCTTTCTCTCATTTTTCTTCTTTCCCTTGTTACACCTTTGTTGATTTTTCAAGGTCAGACCAGCTTTTGGGAGCATCTTTAATTTACAATTTTTGTGACCTCTGCAACATATACCTTCGATCTATATAAAAAAATCTGCGCGATTCCATCATGAATTGAATAGTGTTCCTTGTTAGGGATGCTTGACAGTACCAGGAGTAGGTACTAATAAATAGAGATACAGAATTCAGTTCTTTTCTGACACATGTAGAGACACACATGTAAAGTCAGTAGTTACTTAGGGTGAACAGCGGCATTCGGAACCCTTGGAAATTACCAGCAGCAAAAATTCATGTTCAATCATGAAACAACCCCATTCCCATAAAGTTAATTTTCTATAGTTTTTCACCACAATCGACTTCACCTTGAAACCCTGCATAAGTTACACATATCAAGTTCTTGAACATTACCTACTACACCTATCCTTGAACATCTGTTTAGTAACGTAGACCTGGCTAACAATCCTTGAAATCAAAAATCTAACAACACCTCATCCCCAAAAAGACCCAATGTTCAGTCAGTTTTAGATAAATTGTCAGCCTCTGCATTTTCACGGCAAAAGTAGCGAGAAATAAGCAAAGCAAAAGGGAAAACGTCTTTAAAAATTCGACAGTCTACTGGTTTAAACAGCATTCGCTTGGAAGCCCGTTTCCTCGAAGCGATGTCAGCTCATCGAATACTCGTGAGGATTCCGCTTGTCCCTCTTGAAGAATCTCGCGTAGGTGTGCCGTGATAATGTAAAGCATGAGAAGAAAAGGGCGAGGGGCGGACGTCACGGAGAACGTCTCGGCTGAAGGAGAAATGGCGGACGAAGGAGGTGGAGGAGACTTTATCTAAACACGGCGGAGTGTCTCGTGATGAATCACCGGCGGCCTGAGCCAAGCGCCCCGGCTAGCTGGTCTCAGCAAAGACTGTGATCCTCGTCGACGATCACTCGAATGCACTTCGAAGAGCTATCTGGCCGTGATAGCGATAACAACTTGCCGCCGCGGCGTGTGCAGAGAGATCCCGCTGCGCCATTTAGGTGCTATATGGCCTCTTTTGCCGCTGCAGCCGGTAAAACTTAGGTGGGGCTAGTTTCGCACCAACTTCCACTGCCACCCTCCCCCCGGATTCTTTTACGAGTCGCCGTTACACGGACGAATAATAGGTTACTTAAGGGCCGTACGTCCGATGTTTGTTCCCAATTTGCCGCGCTCACGGGGCCACAGGGTACTAAACGACATAATTATTGTTATGGGTGATGTTGCTCGTAGGACGGGGGACGAGGGAGAAATGGCCCCTTCCCTTGGAAAAGTTGCGTCGGAAAAGAAGCGGTGTGTTTTAGTTACACGCTGAAATGGGTTATACATAATGCCCTGTGCAACTTTGCCATTTTGGGGGATTTGTCTGTTTATTCAGTTAGAATGAACGTACTTTTCAATAGGATTGTTATGTAATAAAGGAAGTAGAATGAGGAATTTATTAATATTCTTAAACAATACAACATCACGGAATATTGATGAATACAAATAGATTGATAAAAGGGGAAAAAGGCTGGGTATACTGTTCAATGGAATTGTACCATGGAAACGCATGCCATTTTTCAAAATAAATATACCTCGTATTTAAATAAAGTAATTTCATCCAATCTGTCTCTGAAAATTCTCGTAAAATGTAATATTATGTACTTGCAATTGCACTTGTATAAAAGCCTGAGAGTTCTAATTTTTTGCTACACAAATCACGAAGTGTATCGGTATTGAAAATCGATGGAGAATTTTACTTAGTCACACACAGCTTTAATGGAACGCGATACTATCCGGCGATGGTGAAGGCGAATAACTTTGAAAATATTTCGGGACGTTGTTAAACCCATAGGCTTCGGTCAGATAATATTCGACAATGTTTAAGCAGCGCAAAGCTAACGTGTTAATCGCGTAGGATGCGTGGAGAATGCATATCGCGCATGCATACGGCGGAAGTTACATATTTACCTTATTAGAAGTTCCCGTCGAAATTGAAAAACTTTTCGTCGCAACGGCGTAGACAGTGAAAATGCCGTAGCTATTCGCTAAGTTTAAATTGGTTGCGCCTTCAGCGCGGAAGAGGTCGTATTATCGCGGGGCAAAGTCGATAGCCTCAAATGAAACGTGCAAGAAGATAAGACCATGCTAGCAACAATAAGGGCGCAAATGAAGACGGAAAAGAAAGTTTATTCTCGCTGAAAACAATGGATTCCAAGATTTTCGTTGAGCAGGCAGCCTTCGCGCCCATTTAAAGTCCCTTGAATCAGCCGGCGTTTCAAAGAGGGCCAAATTGAAATTCATTTCCTCAATCTACGCTAATTGCGTTAAGCTCCGCGACTACCCGTAAATTCATTTATTTCCTTTTAATTCTCGAACTTTCATAATTAAAGAACGTGCTTCAATACACGACTGGCTTTTGTTTACTGATGAATATACGCAGTGTAAAATGAACAGTGTTAAATAATAGTGCCCCTAAAATTAAGGAAAATATGAAATTGCCGGGTTTCAAGAATTATTTCATTTCAAACGGGATATTACGGGATTAAATTAATTTGTATTTCTAGGTGGATGCATTTGAGGGATACTAAAGTGTTTTAAATCTCTTCCAATAATAACATATATATTTTTAGAGATCTCTGTTTTTAAGTTACTGCTTATACTAAATGATAATATATTAAAATCATAATAGTTTCAGTTTTGGCCCTCATTGTTTCCTTGCAAGATTAGCAGGTCAAGTAGAAATCCTCTGTATGTGGTCAGACATGCGCCAGAAGTTCACTCCGTACATGCGTCAGCCGTTACACTTTTTAATTCAGTTACATATGTGGACGTATATCTATCAGCAGTAAAGACACGAGTTTATGTTAGTATTATGATGGATGAATACAATTTTTAATATAATTACTTAATAAACCTCTGATTATGGTACCTACTAACTTGTCATTGTTGACAGCTATGGATTCAATTTCTCTTCTCCTTGAATAACGAAACATGTGGTTTGTATGCTCGAGTTTTTATTAAAACATTACGTTTTATCTTTCTTCTAAAATTATCCATCCCTTCAATCGCCTCTCAGTACCATCGATGACATTATTTCAGGAATCACTCTTCTCATCTTCTTCTCATCTATTTTTACGTTGGAAACACTTTCTTCCTTTAAATAAAAGTATGTATTCCCTCGACCAGCGATAACTTTCCTCGACACGTGTCCGTACATCAATTGACGTTGCACGATAACTCTGAATGCCGTCCGCTGTTGAAACGCGGTATTAATACTTTAATTATTTATTACGGATCCATAATACACGCTACAAAGGCGCTTCTCTTTCCGCCAGCTGTTATCAGTCAATTTGATCAACTCTAACGGAATGAGGGAAATACCCCGCCTTTGACGGAGGTACTGAAAATTGAAACTGTACCACTTAATGACTTATTCATTCAGCTTACCTCGCTGACCCTGTATCTCTTTTCACGGGTGAACAAGTACACAAAGCGAAGTGGGTACATAGAAATAATGAGAATCCACGGAAGGAAGAGAGTTAATTAGTTACAGAACGAGAGGGTCTCGTTTTAACTTGGTATTTCTCGTTTGACCCAATCTCTCCGATCCGGTAATAATTTATGGGGCTGCCGTCGATTCGTTCGACGGATCGAAGCGAAATGACCCGACCGAACGGGAATTACGGGCTGGCCCCTCATCCGTTTTGCTTAAACAGTACTTGTGATCGATGTCGGGGTAGCTGTGAATGCTGAATGACGGGCGAGCGAAAAATACTGCGTGTCGCCGGGAAAAAGTTCGCGCGGATGGTAATGGAGGCGTAAGTCCGAAAACGGATATACAATTCATCAAAAATACGCACGTCTAGTTGCCATGTAAATCAGGATATTGTGATTTATTAGCTCAGCTCACGGGGAGTGGCCAGCTTGAGCACACATTGACGATAGAAAAGTATTGTTTTTATCAATTCGACTGAGTCGTTGAAAGAAGGATATTTGTAGGATTGTAATGTTAAATTGTGCTGGGGTATTAAAAAACATTGCCTTCTTTGTTTAACACGTTCTGTGTCACGATATTTTTGCGCAATTTTCTATTCAGGCCGCGTCCTCCAGCGATTACCCACGCCAGTGCATTTTTATTAGATGTTATTAGACTGAACGGAGTTCGGCGTGAGCCACTGTTGGTACCTACACGTGTATGGAAGCCATGTAATTGCTGGGATATATATTTGAAGTTTAACAAGCCGTTGGGGGGTTTCTTCTAATCAAACTCCGAGGATATATGTATTCATTAATTGTACATTTTATTATAGAATAATTGTAGCTCCCTAGATGTAGTCTAACTCAACTCAGTCTTAACCCAGCTGTACACAGACTCACCCCAAACTTGATACCCACAGTAGTACAATACGAGGAACCATGGAGGAACATAAAGAAAAAATATACAAAATATGATACAAAATTTTATGTTAAACGATTTTACTAAAAGTGCACTAAAAACTAAAAAATAATTTTTTTCTTGTACAACAATTTTGATGGTGATATGACTGATATGTGACTTTAAATAAAATCATACAAACTCTGTGATTATCCTTTTTCTTTATAATTGATTTGAACAATTCTGCAGGATAATCACAGAGTTTGTATGATTTTATTTAAAGTCACATATCACCATCAAAATTGTAGTACAAGAAAATAATTACTTTTTAGGTTCTTGTACATTTTTACTAAAATCGTTTAACATAAATTTGTTTTTATATATTTTTTATTTCCTAGTTTTTAGCGTTGGTAGATTTTTTACACATTTCTTTTCATACTTTTCCCTTTTTCACTTTTTTTTTAAATTGTATTGTCATCCAACCTACGCACGCACGCAAAGTTTCAAAACAATTGGATTGATGGAAGGGTCTGAAAATTGAGTTGCCAGATTTGAACCATACGCCAAACAAACATACACCAAACATACCTGCAGAGGATCGAGGCTAAGTAAAATGATTTAAAAAGGCTTGAACTTTATTTAATTCAATTTTCACCACCCATACTAACTCGCTAAAATAAATTGTAAATCTTCTTAAAAGATTTCTATAAAATACAGATTTAATTAAAACCCCCTGATACACCTCTCTGCCCGCGGGATTAAACCCATTACACATTAACAATAATGAAAATCGAGCACCGCCGAAGGTACAAAGCCCGCCTTCCCAAAGCAGGTATAATTAAAACCACGGTTTCAAAAGCAGAAAACCTGCACTAACGGATTTCAAATTAAATTAAACGCTGGCGCGCAGTCATCGTTCCTCGCGTATCGCATTTACCGAAACTCCCATCTCTACGAGCACACTTAGATACACTCGGTTATCATCTGTAAGATAGACATTCTCCTCCACCAAAACCAACAGGAAAATTATCGCTGAGGAACAGGTTACATAAATCGGATAATTGGTTCCTGGCCGATTCGGTGGCGGAGTCCATTGAAACTGAACGTCCCACCGTTTCTCAGAGCACCCTCCCCCCTCCCCATCCTGAACACGTGATATGGCTGCCGTATAAAACCGGCCCCGAGGATAGTTCGCGCGAGCGAAGGGGGATGCTGGACCATTTCGTACTGACGTACGAGTATTACCCCGCAGCATAATTGCCCCGTAACTCAGCCAACGCCCCTCAGCGACTGTTCTAATAACGATGGTACCGTTGCCCTCCGACCCGGCGCATTTTTAACTGCCCGAGAATTTGGTTAGACGGTGGCACGTGCTTCGACCGTCCACCTGCTTCCCTTCTCGAAACTGGCAAGGCGACAGGGGCTGTCTTTCTTCTTCCGCTTCTTTTTCTGTACTAGAGAGCGCTCGCGCCCAGCTCGCCTTCTGGCCGAGTCGAGCGCGACGGGGCGAAGTTTCGGGGGGTGGTGTAACCGCTTAATGGATGGCGGAATAGCCCAAGTTCCGACCTTTTTGCGGAAATTATTACGGCGCCAAGTTCGCGGACACTTCTTTCTCGGCACGCGTAAGCGGGGCCTGGGGTGGTGTTGGGACTCAGCAGCGACTTGGAGAAGGGAGTAACGACTTGGCAGGGGATGATAGCTTCTCGGTGTCGCCGTTCTTTCGTGCTCCATTTTGAAATCGAAGGGAGATTCTTTTAGAGATAAATACTTTATATTTGAGGCTGGGTGGTGGATTCTGTTTGGTTTTGTTGAGTTGATGTTACAAATAATTTCTGAACATGACGAAAACTATGTTTCACTCAAGTATGAATTCTAAAGGTGTAAATCCACGGTGAGATGGTAATATCGTGTCTCACGTGAGATTTTAATCTCGCGAGACAATTATTTCATTATTTTTTAATTATTTTGTCATTAGTTTTATGAAATTAGACTCTCATGAGACAAGTTTCATGATATACTTTCAACAATCTCATGTCTCGCAACTATTTCCATTATTTACATTTAATTATTCATTGAATTATCTCATCGAGGATTCGCAGCTTAAGTTTAAAATATGTTACACTAATGCATATGCAGTTTTTAACTTTTTATTAGGAAGTAGGAAATGAAAGCAGTGCCTTTTATTTTCTGTCACTGTTTCGATCTCAATATTATGAATTAAATAAATGTGTTCATAATTCAATCTGTGTAGAATTTTTTTACTTGTTATGCAATAGTAACATGCTACGAAAGTATTGTGACTTTTTGAATTTCCTGATCAAGATACTACAGTAATTTTGAAAATCAGCGAAGTAATCGTCGATACATTCGGTGCCCGTTTCTCCCCTTCTCGCACGTGCTGCTAATGGTTCATTCGATAAAAGTAATCCGCAACGACGTGAGGTAGATGTATTCAGTAAAGCTGAAACCATCGGCAACCCGGCAGTGGGATAAATGGATCGAAATGGTCGTAGAATTGTCTTCCCTAATGCATCGCGTCTATCGAGCGCCAGTAATCCTGGAATATTCGGAAAACACACGACAGCGGCATCGATCAGAGTCCGTTCCCGTGTATCTAGGTCAATGGGTCTCTTCCAGCGTTACAGTTTCGCTCGTATTTCGGCCAATCCTCGAATGTCGTTACGCAAACCATTTGCAAGTGAAACCCGTGACGTTCGTCTCTTCGTTCTCTCGCCCAGTGTCTCGAATAGTTTCGCGTTATAACACAAATATTTCCATCTACCCAATTCGGTTTATCGCCGACGAATAATTCCATCTTTCGAAACCTCGGATTTCACATTCCGCGTCTGCTATTTGGGAAACAACGAGAATCAAGTAAACAGTGGGCGCTTTATCTTCAACTCGACGGCCTGAAATTATTCGTAAATTGTTTGTTTCACGAAGAAAAAGTTTCAAACTGAAATTGTGTTCTAGGTATGAAACGCGAAATATAGTTTGTGCATTTTTCAATGAGTGCAGGTTATTTTTGATTTTCCAAAAGGAAAAACCAACGTTTTATTTTAAGATTCGAAGGAGAAGTGATAATAATTATATGCGATACGCAAGCATCTATAATAAAAAATGTATTCATCCCCCCGCTCTTGCCTCGAATCAAAAACTAAAAACCTAGAAATATTAAGTGTAGGGGAGACCGGGGTAAAGTGAACCTCGGGGTAAAATGAGCTTTCTTAATTTATTCTTTAATAATAGAATATATTTACAAATTTTGGGGACGTAATAAATATGTGTAATATCACACTGATAATTATGCACATTTATTACGTCTCCAAAATTTGTAAATATATTCTATTATTAAAGAATAAATTAAGAAAGCTCATTTTACCCCGAGGTTCACATTACCCCGGTCTCCCCTACCGTTCCATGACCTACCGAAACGACGCTTCCCACGGCATACACTACGAGACATCTATAAAGACGTTCAGACAGAGACACATATACACGTACGCCACGGTAAACTGTTACAAGGCCGATGTAACAGAACACATTGTTGAATCGGTGTCACTTTTATCTTCCGTGCTCGACGTGGAACACTTTTACGGATCTCCTTTGTAGGGGATACAGGTGCATTATGCATGCGTATCGGCTCTGATCGATGCGTCGAGAAAGGAATAAAGGGGGACGGGGAGGGGCGTCGATGCAGGGTGGCTGGCAGACAGTAAGGGAAGAATGAAACGGCGGAAAAGAAAAACTTTCATCGACGACCGGGGCCGTGGAGCGGCGGTAACTGCGAAAAAGGAACGTCACGTACGTGGCACCTGACTACCGCCAGGACATATCAAGGAGCGCTATCGTTGTCCCTCCTCCAGGAGTCGTTTCCACCCCATCGAGATCACGACGAAAGTACCGCCCGGTAGTCGGCTAATTCCACTCCGCCCACCCTCCCTCGACCGCCTTTCTGTCCGTCTGCAAAGTATCTTGCTACGTGACGTCGTGGCCCGTGCAGCCAGAAGGAGGAACAGCCGAGGACGACTCCGTGGAAGATCTGCAGGGAGGACCTCCGGTGCCTTCGAGGAGCCTTACATCGACGGGAGACCCGTTGGACGCGGCCCAAAGCGTAACGAGGGCTTCCAGGACCCTGGCAAGGACGCGTGTTACCTTCCGGATACGTGGAACTACCCCCTGGACCCTGTACGTCCCCGTCTGCCAGGAGGTTCCTCCTCTGCAGATGGCTCTTGCGAGTCGGAAAACTGGCTCGTTTAGGGGGTGGTTTCTAATTTTTTATGGTACGGAAATAACTGTTGATACGGTGGCTTGGGCGATGAATTGAGTTGGAAGAGGGACGTTCTTGATAATAATAATAATAATAATAATAATAAATCGTCTTTATTCTATTATAAAATCAGGTACAACACAGAAGAAATTAATAATACGCAGATATAGAACGGGCGAGGCTCAGCGAGGCTGTTATTACGCCTAACCCAGATAGAATCGGAAAAGAAGAGAGAACAAGAATGATGGATGGTAAAGTATAAAAATAAGACATTCTAAGAATATGACATTACGAAGACTCAGCGGTGGATCGCGTCAGCGGAGTTAAGACTATACTATGTCTGGATGAATAAGGAAAAATGCTTTGGTAGCATTTTTGAAGGAGTGAAGAGTAGGAAGTCTTGATGTTGAGAATGTTGGGACAGGAAAGAGTGGGTTACATTACATGAGAAGAGAAATTTGAACTGAAGTTAAATTTGATGAATGTGAAAGTAGAGATAAGGAAACCCGTGAATTTTAATTTAGTGGAGTTAAACTCGAGTTTCTTGGATTTGGTTTCTCGAAGAGTATCATCACTTGATCTCCCATTTCAGGCTATGCCATCGTTTTGTCTCATTCGGTTGATCCTATATCACACAAGATCTTCTTTATAGTATATTATCATTGCCAAGATTCATATCTATTTGCTTGTCTTATTCCACTAGTAACTACGGAATGTTTCATTTTCAGCATGTTTAGTATTTCTTTAAAAAAAAAAAAGGTAACACTCGTACAAAATGCACCTGACACATGCGACGGAATTTTTACGATAATACGGTGTCTTGATCTCTTCCCGACCAACTTGCAGTCGTTTTAACGAATGTCCATTACACTTCACCGTGTTGTGCAGCTGCCCTAAATAAAGTTCTCCTTTAATATGGATGCTAATAAAAACGAACAGCCCGCTGTCTTCCTTTCTCGCGACCCGCTGTAGCCTGTAATGATGTTACCCGAGTTCAGAGACAGGGTTTATTCTCGCCGGCCCCCAAGTACGTGGTGGTCGGCGACGGTGGGTATCTACTTCGTGAAGCTTTTGCCGGTGTTTTATAAGCCTGATGAATGTGGATTAGACTTCTCAGGCGTCTCCACCCCGCCCTTTTCCCTCCGTGCCTCCCGTTTTGTCTCTGGAGCCCCTTGCTTTTCTTCCTTTTCCTCCTCTTCTTTGTCAATCGTCCCCTTCTTTCACTTCCCTTTCAAACTCTGTTACCTCTCTCCGTCGTCGTTGCTTTCTTCCTCTTCTTTCTCCACCTCCCCCTTCTCCCTCGCTCACCCCCCGCCCGTTCGTTCGACGCGAAACTCCTTCGAAATTATGCAGATCCAACATCCTCGGTACCGTTCTCTCGTGCCGGTCGGGCGAAAAGCTAATTTTTGCGCTAACCATCCGACTTCGAAGATAAATGTTGGTCGACGGCACTCCATTTCAAGGAGGAAGAAGCCGATCGACGTTCCTTTGTCCGTATTTGAATATCGAAGGTCGCGCGAAACACTTTCCAGCTGGCTTTCGGAATGGTCTGCGGGGTGGTTCGTTTGCGTGTCGATTCGATCACGTGACCGTTCCGCTCTGCTATCTTTCGAATTGTGCTTTTAGTCATTGATGGGTTTAAATTACGAAGAGTAATTTGAGACAGCAACGGCAGAGGAAATTGGTGAACGCTTACAACGTAGTACAAAGTGTTAACAACAAGAAGGTTTACTTTACGTACCAAATCGTACGTAATCCACATCAATTAAAACTTCCGTCCACCTTGTACTCACATAAAAACGTAGGTATCATCCTACAAAGACAGATATCAAATCGTCCAACATTTCCCTCTGCAAGTCTCCTCTGGCCTCCATTCAGGCGAAAATCGTGGCCCGTTTCTCTTCCTAAAATCGGCCCGCAGGAACGAGGAACAAAGGGTCATTTTCAGTGAAATAAGCAGGAATCCTCGTCTTTGAATCGTCTTGCGTAAAATTAAATTATCGATTCAACTGTCCATGGAGCGGCGGACGGCTGACCGTGGTGTGTCTGAAAAAGACGTGTCGCCCCGGGGAAGATGTGTCAGCATTTTCACGGCGAATATTTGGTAATTTCACCGGTGCACCGGTCGAGGGCGGGGGGAGGGGTGGGTAAAAGAGAGACAGTAGTCCAGCGAGCGGGAATGATGTAATTACGTAGTTAGCGAGACCTCACGTAACGGCTTGACATCTGTCTTCTGCTTCAAGAGCCGTTCTAACCGGCATCTGCTGGTGTCGCCCACTTCGCGTTTCAAGAAGCATTTTTCATCCGACCAGATACCGAGTTCCTCGTTATTTCCTAGAAAGATTAGAACCAGGCGGCAGGAGAAAAATGAAGGACGAGGAGGATTGCCTGGCTCCCTAATTACGGCGGGATCGTGGGGAAAGCTGCATCTTACGTTCGCGTTGGCTAGGTCGTTCGGCGAGGGCGACGTTTTAGGACGAGGACGAATTTGGGAGATGCTGACTATTGTGCGTCGAACGTTTCGACACTGGGTCAAGAGAATTAAAGCTGTTGTTTTTCTCGTGCTTTTAGTATCTCTTGTAGAATGAGGAGCTACGTAAGGGTGGTTTAAATTATCTGGGTGTGTGTGTAGGTTCTCTTGGAGGAGAATTTTTATTTTATTGAATCTATTTTGACCCGTAACATGATTTTTTTTGGCGCAATTACTGGAAGGAATTTCTATATTAAATTTTGATATTGAGATGATCGAATTGTAAGCTCTACATTCTCTTAAAGAAGAACAATTTTCGGAATACTATTGTTTTGAGGGAGATAATGAAATAAATGAAAAATTCAATATGGAGCTTGTTATTGTACAACTCTTGACGGAAATAGTTGTATTTTTTTTCGTTCAAAATATCGGCGGTAGAACCCTGATACACAACTCATTGCCGGGTGATGTTTTCCACGATGTTTAATCTCGCGGCCAAACCGTTGGACTTGGAACCATAAAGTTTTATTTTCTACATCCTTAAAACTGAAGTTTTAACGGTTTGGCCTTTACACACCGTGGAAAATGACAATAACTTTGCCTTGTCCAAGGTGGCCTAACCCCTTAAGGGAATACAAAATTAAACCCAGATTGTAGAACAGGAATCGAACTTTTATTACAATTCTAATTCCAGAACATATGTACTGCTTCTCGAAAATGATTAAAGAGAGATCCGCGAGGTTTCGTAAAAGTACCTAACAATTGCCAGCGAATAATCCGAATCTCCTTTGTATCGTACAGACCATAGCTACGTCGCATGATAATTCGCGCAGCAAATTCTTTCGAAGCTCCTCCCTTTATTTCAGTTAACAATTTCCCAATAGGATTGCTTCGCTCGACATTGTTCCTCGTTCCCTCGCGCTAGGCCGCCTCGCTTTTTCTCCCTCGTCCATTCCTTCCCGAAGAGAATTTACCTCTTCATTCAACAGAAATTGCTCGCCTTAAGATTCCGGCTCCGCAAGAACGTCGTAAGGACGCCGCGTAATTAATATCGGACCATCACGCCGCATTAGCTTCGGCCGCGTTTAAAAGGCTAGTTAGCGTTAAGTTATAACGCGGAGACACAAATTCGTGGCTGTGCAGACGCGGCCGGCCGCCATGTTTGTCCCTTTGTTCGGCCACGTTGGTTTTTACCGTATCGCTGTCGGGGCGATTATGCGATCGAACAATTAAGTATGATTACTTGTCAGTGACTCATGCATACATGCATGAAGTGGCTAAGAGCTGGCCGTATAATCATTAGCATAATGATTAGCATAATTAATGCCGCTAGGGGGTTAGTTTGCCGCGTTATCGTCAATAATTAATGCTGACTTATCTCCGGCACGGTGATAATATAGCGCGCATTAGGACTAGCCTTGGGAGTATTAGGAACTTGGCTGGCTGGTGCGCTGCTACAGAATCCATTACAAAATTGGTCCCTTTGTTGATCCCGTATTTGCCTGCACAATCCAGTCCCAGTTTCTACTGTTCCCGGAAATTTCGATTTGAATTGGTCTGGAGAGGGTTGACTTTAGGAGGTTGTTATTAATTCCGCAGTGATGCTTCAGGATTGGAAGCATAAAATAGAAGGGGGTGCGTGGCATCTGGTGACATAATTATAATTTTTAAGTTCTAAGGAATTTTAATTTGTGATGGATAGAATAATTTAGTCACGGAGTGGTTGTAACACTTCGCTTATTTATTCTTTATTAAATCTTGATTATCCCATGCCAATGTCGTTAATTTAGCCCTTGACGTATTGATACATATAAAACATTTGTCTCGGACTAACACAGGATTTTCAAAAATTGTTACAGTCGAAGAAGTAAATTAGGATGAATTTAATTTAACAACTCAGGACGCTTATCATTTAGAATTATTATACATCCCGTCGAAAGAATAGTCGCTATCAAAGTGTTACAGGCTTGTCGGCAATTCCTTCATTGGGGAAGCAGTTTTAAAGAAAGGTGCATCTTCAATGACGCTGGTCCATTCTTTTTGAGAAAGCGGAAGCTATAAGGCGCCGTAATTTCCTTCGTATTTAGTAGACGGAAATACGCAATGAATCTTCGCAACGAGAATGGAGAAGTAATCACTCATGGGGCGGCAGAGAATAACTGTACCGTGCAGCTTTTGATCTTTCTCTTCGACGAGGAAAATCTATTAGCTTTCAAGATTGATCACCCGTCGAACATGATCTGACAATGAGTAAGAAGTAAACATCGACGAAGGAGCTTTCCCCGACTCTGCTTGCTAATTAATTTTCATGCTGTTTCCACTCAGCAGTGACGTAACGTGAGCGATAGCTTCTATCGAACAATGATAAGAGTCACGTTTTGGACGTTAATTGTTTCGCTACCCTGAATAATTATCTGCTAGTCCGTTGGGGGAATAATTGGCGCCGATTGGAGGGTATAACTTGGAGCTGGTGTGACGTAATGGCCCGTTAATATAAAGTTCCAAGTTTCGAAGGATGCTCGAACTTTCTTCCTCGTTCATTATGTTTCTCGGTCATTATTCTGTTCTCATTTTTTTTTGTTAATAATGCCTGTCTTCTGCTGGCTATGAAAACACTGTGCTAATATTCTATTCCTTTTTTGGTTATACCTACTCTATTTTCTTTTTCAATCAAACGCTATCTTTGTCTCTGTTACTTTTCTCTTTCACTTACTTTCTATCGCAACGTATCTCTTTTTTCGTGTTTAATAGCTATCACCCATTTTTCTTTATTTAATTCCCCCGCCTAATTCTGAAAAGTGTAATTCATCAAATGTTTATCAAAAGTTACACACTTCTTGAAACAATTAGTTGCTTCAAGTTACTGTGTTCATTTCAGAAGATGTAGTTCTAACGTTCACTATGCACTTATGATTTGGGGAGGACCACAATTATTTCCAGTTGTGTCGTTGTAATTTAAAGTTGAACTTCCATGGATGAAATGTGTATTACATCGGAAATAAATATTATATGGTGTAACAGTTATCATACAGCGAGCTGGACGATATCTATAATTCAAACTAAATGTAAGGAGAGGCGATGGAAGGCTTCGCGAAGTCTGAGAACTACAAATTGACATAAAAGAAAATGCGAAGATAACGAGAATTACATTTCCATTGCAGAAGTATCGTAATGCAATGCTCCGAATGATCACCAGCTCTCGGGGCACAAAATGATTCATAGCCGACGGGACAAAGAATTGGAGTAATCACGGAATAACGTGGCCGCTGTTATTTCAGGATAATGCGGAAGTTTTTAAAGCTTGAATATCATTTGCGCATTAAGATGCAGCTGGATGTAATTTCCGAGATGGCGAGGACGCGTCTTACTTGTCTGGCATTCTAAGAAGTTGCAAATGGTACAAATTCCCCGCGGATTCCAACGCCCCAGGCGATGAAAATGTTTCGGGATTTGAATACTTCATCATCGTATTATCATATTCAAATACAAGCAACAGAGCCTGAGAGGCGTTTACATTAAGAAAATCAATCGCCACTGATTAATATAAACCAGAAGACTCTTCAATTCTTCCAAGTTGCGGTGTGCAGCAATTTGAAACGCGGGATATAAAAGAATCTAGAAAACTGAAAGATATTCATAAACATAAAAAACGCGGAGACAACAATCCAGTACATCGCAAGAAAAATCTGTCACATCGTTCTACACCAAATCTATCATATTTTCCACTTGCTGCCGCGGATTTCGACGAGACTGAAATATGATATAACTCACCTGAAATTAGGGAGGGTTTAAGTCATCATCTCGCTGGTTTCGAATTTGTTTCGACATTATAGGTCTTGAAAGTTTCCAATCTTTGCTCGTTAATATAGTCCAATGAATCCCGTATCCCATAGTCTTATATCCCAACTCGTTGTACGTTGCGCCGTGTATTATCTCCGTCAACTGACACGACGTCCTAACAAGGGGGACCACGTTGAAGGGGATCAGAGCGACAGGTGTGCCTGGTGGTTGCTAAAGATTCGTCAGAGGGGAAGGGCTACGTCCGATAGCAAAGGTGAATGTAGGAGAGAACCACGACGTCTCGCAGTAATTAGGCAGGCTAATCACCCCCGGGCATGTTATCTTAATGGCCGCCGTTATGCTGTGACATCACAACTACCCCCTGTCTGCCGGTAGTTTAATTGCTCCGATAGGTTCGTGCGCCACTCCGCTGTAGAGTATCAGGCCAATGTCGATGGGCTTCCTACAATGGGCGCCCTGTACGCTGTTCCGGTTCCGTATCAACCGTGAAAACGTCCTTGCACGGGGATCGGGATTTAGCTTGTAGATGGTGCGACAACAACCCCATAACTGGACGCCATCATTCCGCGATCGCTACGCTCTAGAATCGACGCGGTTGCGTCTGGGAAGCAATTGTACCGCGGTGACTACTTGTTTAATATGAAGCACAGCAAGAATATATAATACTTTTTCTTAATTATTATTGATCCTTGTACGACGCATAGTTTGATCTTCGATCACGCGTTGGATGCAGGGACCAATTTACTCCATAATTTCATTTGCATAGATATGTATATACATATAAAAAATCATCTTCTTTTTTGAGAGCGAATTGAGAGCGGGGGACATTATAATTTACAATCTCTATACTATAATTTACAATAATTATAATTTACTCAATACTTACAATTTACTTACTTTGTCTCAATACTTACAATTTACAATAATTATAATTTACAATTATAATACATATAAACATCCCTATGCACCCCCATTTCTTCACCAAAACCATAATTCCCTCCACTCGCAACCGTTCCCAATTCTATCTAATGCTACCCTCTAAAACGGTCAAATGCAATAAACATAGAACACACAAACGCTTCGCCTCACCAGTGATTCGATTTCGCAGGACGTTCTCGCGCATTTACCCATAACCTCAGACAGGCTTACATAAACGAGTTCGCGTTTAACCACGATATAATGTTATCCACCCCTTCGTCCTTTCCTTCCGTTCTCAGGCATCCTGGTCTCCCCCTTTCTGCACGAATCAAACGTAACGCCACAAGTGCACGCAGATTCGCGATAAAGCACGCACCGGCGGCATCTTCTTTCGCGCCAGGATAATTCCGCGTGGCTCGGCGGGTAAGAAACGCGAAACGTCTCTGCAACAGTGCAAATAAGAAGAGCGAAAGCATCTTGTTCTCCTGGCGTCTCGCTCGTCGCATTAGACGGGGCGCTGCTCGTCGCGAAACTCTCCCCCTCCCCAGGAAAGATAAATCGCCGTGGCCCCGGCTAAATGAGTACACGTGGGAAAGCAATTCCGTGTCTGGAGCCGTCTCTGAAGCACGACGGTTGTTCCGCGTTTTCCGCCTGTCGCCGTCGCGATTAATCCGCAGTCATTGAATCTCGACGGATTTTACAGGGGGATTAAGACGTATCCGTCGACACGTAAAAACGGCACCGCCCATCCCCCAACGTGGCCCGGTTGACGACGAGCGACTTGGTTACACGTAAACGCAATTAACTCGAAGCTAGAGAGGAAACCAGGTCAGACGTAACGCGGGGCGACAAGGGACCGGGCAACGTGGCCCCCCCCGAAACTCAGAACGGTGCCCCCCCTCTACCCGACAATTCTCCAGGCCCCGTAAGGACGGATCGTTAGGTTAGACGCTGTGGAATTGTTTACACAGCCAGCTAACGTTGACGCTGCGAGGCTGCTCGTGCTGAAACGTGGGCGCTACTTTCGGGGCACCGACGGGGGGAGCTGTGCTAATACCATTTGCAGCTCGACTTTGCCGCTCGAGTGTAAATCGGGGCTGAAGATACGGGGGTTTGATGTCAATAGCGTCTTCGGGTGGTAGCCGTGGTGCGGGTTTCGTTTGAAAGATTTCTTTCGGGGGGCTTTGCCTCGAGAGGGAGATGGAGATGCTTGTGACGACCGTTCAGAGGCAATGGACACAGCGGTACATGTCCACTGTAGGATTGCAACGCAGGAATAGGTTTATTAAGGGGTAACACCACTCTAGGATCGATGTTTTTTTTTTTGCTTAAACCATACTTTAGAAAGGAAGGAGGAGACGAACATCGACCTAGATGGCCAAATGTATGGTGCAGGCATCGCAGATTAAAGATAAAGAAAAATTTAAAGGATTAAAATATTCATAAAACTTTAAACGCGTTTTTCTCGAAACCACTTTTTTCAAACTGGGAGGACGAATTTCTCGGAAACTATCGCATGAATCGATTTGAAATTTTTTCAGTAGCTTTACAACAATATTCTCTTTGGAAGTACGTAGCCGTTTTTTGATTGAATGTAAACTTTCTTTTTTATAACCAATTTAATGCTCATTCTTAGGGCAAAAAATCGATTTATTTCTTAACAACTGCACCACTTCCACAAAAATTGATTAAAAAAAACCCCTACGTACTTCCAAAGCCAATTGTATATAGATTATAAATTTTTTTTATTTTTTGTTCCACGACTCATACATGCCGAGAAATCCGTCCTCCCGTGGCGGTGTTTTCACAAAAGCTGTTTTCGACGACGGGCTCTGTCGTCGCCATTTTGTATGAAAATGACACTAAAAAAATTATTTTTCGTACTTCAATATGTGTTAAATAAACCCTCTCAAAAGAAATTCTATTCCGTTTGTCACACTCCCAAAATAAATTGTCAAATTTAGGTATTTTTTTCTGCCTCTAGAGTGGTGTTACCCCTTAATTGTGTAGAATGGGGAGCCAGGTGGGATTTCAATTAATTAGCTAAATAGACGCGTTGAGTTGTCCATAATGGAGTCTGGTTTATTTATTATTTTTCAGAATTCTTCAATTTCATTTGCTCGCATTATGTATCCATATATCAGGAAGCAGCGGTTCTGCTCATTAGCGGTGCTACAAAGTAGGTAATGCGTAACCATGTCATTTTTATTGATTAAGGGTGGAGACCACTGTTATGATCTGAAAAGTAAGGGTGTTTTCGGAATTTTTTCAGTCAAACAACGCAAGTAAATCAATGTAGTGCTTAGTATAGTTAATATGTAGGGGGAAGGTGGGATAGTTGATCACAGTTTTTCTTTTTTATTAAAATAATAATAATGGTTTGCTTTATTTGTATTTAATTATTTGAGTTGTGATATAAACTGATGTGATCATGTATCCCCGCTGATTAACTATCCCACCTTTCCCCTACATATTTAATGGTAAAAGTTTTTTTTTCAACCACATTCATAAATCTGTTTCCGGTATACTAAAAAATGTGTGCTGCGTCTGCCGTTTCTAAATATATCCTCGGTCGATTTAGAAACTCTTAATGCTATTGATCCACGCGGATCTTCGCCAGTCTCATTTTAATGGATATTAACGCGAAGAACTGTTCCCTGCTCGCCAAAGCAACCATCGCGATCAATTCTCGAGAATGTTTACGGGGTGAGGCCGAGATCGCAATGAATATTAATGCCAGCAAGTTTTAGCGGAATAGAAATATCGACGTCAGTCTCTGGTGACTGCGGGCTGGTTTGAATGAAACTAACGTCGCTGGGAACTTGAGGAATATAAATCGAGCTGGCCCGAGGAGGTGAATATGGAAAATGTTTCTCGATACTCCGCGGTGCTGATATTCCCTAGAAATACAGTCCGTGTATTGATATTGACATTGTGGATCCTTGGCCGTATTCTGGGTCAGAAACCCCGCTCTGAAACCACGCTCAAATAACAGGGCTGCCAGTCGTACGCGAAGTTTAAATTTCGTTAATTAAAACGGTTGAGCAGCAATCAATTAAGTGGTCCGTTGTTATGAAAAAAGCCTGCTTTACATTCATACGGGAAGACGAAAAATAGCAGTACCTTAGCAATTCTAAGCTTAAGGTTTGACAGTAACGATAGAATATGAAACGATTCTTTTATCGAATCGATCATTTCTTTTTGTTAAACTTTAACTAAGAGGAAGAAAGAGAAGGATTAATATTAAAGTATATCGATATAATGAGAGGAAGAGCCTTATTTTCCGTTTTTCTTGGAAGGATTCAAGCATTTAAATTACAGTATTCGAACAGAGATAGGTATTCTTCTGTTATTTCGAGCGCGTTTGCGTGAAGAATGTGCGGGGATTGTGAAGTTTAAATGAAATGGTAATGCATATTGGTCTCGTAGTCTCGTGCCGGTAGAATTGTTGATTAAAAGCAGACGAAATTGTGAGAAAGTCTAACAATATTTTCGTAGAGGTAAGCGAAAATGTATTTGGCGTGAATGGAACAATTTTGCAAATACTTCATGAATATATGCATTCGTTGATACACTAGACGTTAGAAATGGGAATTGTCAGTTGTTTGTATAAAACAGCTCCCTTAGAAACCTAAAAATGCGCAGAAAAATCTTGAATGTATATAAGTAGAACGTCTGCGTAAGTAGTTCAAGTCGAAATTGGTAAGACATTTAAGAGGACAATAATCGAAGTGATATAAAAGTAGCAGTATATTTTATTATTGCGTGCTTCCTTTCAAGACCTAGATTTTGTAACGAACAAATGTCATAAGTATGCAATTTTTTCTGTGTTTCAGGTAAGATACTTTACACGAGAATTTGAATAGTGCATAGCGGTAGCATCATTAAGGAATGGGTGAGTACTTTCATTTCCTTGCTGTTGCTATATAACATTCTCATTTGAAGTTGTTGCATCTTGATTTACAGATATTTTATTGAAAAAATTCTGTTTGTCATGTTTGGTTAACTATGCGTTGGGTGCAAATCATTCCCCACGCGAAAAGCATTTCAAATAAACGCTACGTGTTTTTCAACGAATAATAGGAAATGCAAAAGTTATCGGGTATAACGTTAAAAAAATTCGATTCCCAGTTTTGTGGCTTCGCCCTTCCACCAACACGAACAGCCCGTAAAATCATGGAATATATTACCGGTAGAAAATTTCAGAAAAAAAGATTGCAGAACGAAACCTCTGTGATTTAATTGTTATTTGTCCTCTTTTGTAATACAGTTTATTTGGTAAGTCAACACTTGCCTTTGTTTCTTCGTGATACATTACCAACTCGCAAACAATTCATTATTATACGCCGCAAACAACAACCCAATACAAAGATACGTATCTCACTGAATACAATTAAAAACCCGTGTGACTTTTACACACGCCCATTACAAATCGTCATACATTATAAATCGCCGTGCAGCATGTAGAAAAGCATTCATGGAAATCCAACGAACTATTCAAGTCCGTTTTAATCGGCATGAATAATTAATAAACCACCCGCGGTCCAACGACGATGCATTATGTCGTATCCGCGTGTCATCGTTATTAAAACGCGTACGATGAATTCCAGTTACGAAGTTCGATGCTGGTCTGACGCAGGTCGTGAATATTCCTAGAGAATTATTACGAATTTTCACTGTGCAAAGCATCGAAATCCATTGAGAATCGATAGTCCCGTTGAATTTTATATTTGTTCGCAAGGAATCAGTTGCGCGGTAATCGCATGATCCCGCGGTGTTTTCCAAGCATTCTACTCGAAGCTGATTCAGCCACGAGGAAAGGACTTTTTCCCAGCCCCGTTCCCACGCAGCTACATAGTGTCTGCCATAACTCGAGTCACTGCGCGCCATTTTTCAGCGCTATGACTTCGCGACGGCTCGTAGTAATTCTGTGAAAATTAAACAGGAAATTTTATTCTCGGTATCATACGCCAGCTGGACGTCTGATTAAAACTGGCCAGCGGTCACCTCGTTTTATGAATATTAACACCCACGTCGTACCATGCCCGTGATGATGGTCAGTCAGTGTCAAATGTGGAGGAATTGAGAGTGGCAGATGTATCGATTGGGATAAGGTACAGTGGGTGACGATGTATAAATAAATATATTAATAAATACAACCGTCAGGAATTAATTACCATTAAAATGAATTGTGCGGTTTGCTTTGTACGTGCACGTCTGCTCGCTCTCATTATCGATTCATGTTTTGTGTCACTCGCTGAAAAGGAACACGTTGGCCATTTTATTTGTGCCGATCATTCGGTTATGTTTAATTAATATTGACGTATAGAAAAGCTTGCATCGGTTGATTTGAATGCTGATGATTCAAATCGTGGCAACATGGTGGATGGTTAGTTGTTTCCTAATTCGAATTATGTTGTAGGTACTCGTGGATTCCGTTTTTGAGAAATCAGTTATTCTGTTAATTAGTGTAGGTCTTTTAGTTTAAATTATAGTATTATCTTTTAAAGTACTCAGTCTTTCTCTACAAGGGCTCTTCAATAAATTGTATTCTGAAGCAATTAATCTTTTGAAAATTTCGACGGTTTTGATATAAATACAAGACACTAAGTAGTCTCCTCAATATATCATTGTATCTACAGTATTCATTTTCCTTTATCTGTAACGATGAAATAATAACGTTCTTCAAGCATCCTTCACCTTGTGCATTTACGCTACAAAATTCAAGCTTCAGAAAACCGATGTTTCATATGCAACGCCTTTTAATGAAAGCTCCCCACCTTCAATTAAGCAGCCAATACGCTCCCAGGGAGTTTCAATCGTCGTTTCATCCAATTACAACCGCCGGCCATAAATCCCGTGTATTTTCTTCCGTTCACTCGGCGAAGCAGGAAAAATAAGAGGTAAATTCAATCGAACTATTTTCAGTCGTGGTATTATCGCGTATAATGAAATTCGTTTGAAATTTATCGCACATTACAAGCACAAGTTTCTTTGCATATATGTCACACACACAATCACTGGCTCGTCTAGTTATTATCACAGGCTTTATACCCTCAAACGATCAACAAACTCTCCGTTGTGTGGTACTTTGTTTACTGAAACCTGCAACAACTAACCCGTTACTAATTCTTCTCCTTTATGTAGCACAATAAAGTACCATATTTGTAGGAATCATTCAAAATTTCAAACGAGACTAATTTATTCTTTCTTCTACTCCAGTTCTCTCTGACTGATTAAAAATTGCCATAACTTCAAGTTTCTCTGCCTCAGCCTACTTACTTTTAGGATAACCTATAACCTTTTGATTATCGAATTTAAGATCCACTACAAGGGTGGTCTGTAAACTTTATCCAAAGAAAATATAATATTCCATTTAAAAAATCAAAAACCACTTTTGAATCTTCGAAACCAGAAGATTCTAGGAAAATTACTTACCCAACATATTTTTTCAGTGACATTTCTTCGTAATACCAGCGAAAAACAAGAAATTTAGCCCAAGAATTAAACTCACCCTTCGTTCTCTTATTTAATCGTTGCTATAATATGTTTTGAGACACATTTTTCTGTGCACAGTTTTCCATGTACCACTGCCATTCACGTTCCCTCTCTACTTCACCATCGCGCACCACTATTTACATTAAAGGAAATCAATTTTCTTGCACCCGGTTGGAAACGAATCGCCAACGATCGACCCTCGATGCTCGCGGCCGTTTCTCCGTTTTATTAAAATTCAACCGACGAAAGTGCATTTGCTCCGCTCGACGGTAGCTGTTTTCCGGCAGATCGGATCGCGTGTAATCGCAAAATGGATGCGCATTGACCGGGAATCCGACTTTCCAGCGGAGCGTCGCTTTCAATTAAGCGACTCGGGCCCGGCTTCGTAGCCAATTCTCATTTCGGCTAATTACCGCGACTACCGTGTATAAATTCGTGAAATTCTCGCTCGCCGTCGAGCCACGTTGGGGGAAGGCAAACACCGTTGAAGTCCTTTCGATCGGTCTGATGAAGCTTTCCTCCCAGAGGCCGGTTCTTCATTACCCTTCCGTTTCCTTTTTCGCCCTCCTTTCGTTTCTATCTGCCCCTCCCTGTATTTGTCTTTTATCATTAGCCCGTTTCTTCGTTCCTCGCCACGGTCCCGTATAAAGTGAGGTAATTTTGAAAAGTCTTAGAGGTTCGTAATCAATCTTCTATCCGTGTTTTCCCCTTGATTCCTCTTCTAAATATTTTCCTTCACTGTCATTCAAGTTTCTTTGAACTGGTAAACCGGATGGTGTGCTTTTCTTTTTAGGAAGTTCGTATAATGTTGTTGGAGAAATTCGAGTTGGGGCCTATCCACACGCATTCTAGCTGTTTCTGTTTCTGTTTTTAAAATGGTGATATTTTTGCAACGTGATTGCATTCGAGATGAAAATCTTGAGCAACGGGAGTGTCGTTTGTAGAAATAGAGTTGAAATTTAATGCTTGGAGTGTTTTGAATGTAGCTTTTAGTACCTATATTATTCAACGATTTTCAGAGTTAATTTCTGCTCGGAAAATTGTCATTAGTTCTTCTTCATCTAGAGAAATAGTAGTTTATGTTTAGATAAAGAGTTGAAGTTTCGCTTCTTGAGACTTCCATCTAAGTAGTATGAGACAATGTGTGGTCAGACATGGAAATAATTTCCAGCTAATGTGACATAGAATTCGTGTACTCTTCTTTGAGACATTGAGAGCTGAAATAGTTTTACAGAGATTGTACAAAAAATTATTTTATATAATTTCCTGTGCCACAAATTATTAATTCGATATTCACCATAAACTTCTAATTTGGAATATTTATAATTAATGTTGAGGGTAAAAAAACACACAAAACATACACACCTTCCAGTAAATATCCTTCACATAAAGGACATCTCCCTTTCTATCCACTTTATCTGTCACACTTTCCTCCCTGCTTCGCTGCACCTCGACAGTTATTTCAGCCCTCCGCGTAAGACGTTAAATTTTAAAAGGGATACAAATCTCACGAAACTCAAGGAGCCAGTTTCAAACGGTAACAAAATAAAAACTTTAGCCAGAAGCTCGGCTATGGTCCATTTACATTGCAGCAGATCGCAACTAAATACACCACTATCAGTCGCTCCACCGAACGCGGGCCGCGCCCTTTGCCCTCCCCCTCCCCCGCTCTCCCCGCTTCTATGGCACACCTGGAAACGGAACGATCCAGCTAAGTAAAAAGTAGAATGCCTCTTCACTGATTTTCATGCTATTCATCTGGCAAAGTTCGCCACCGCGCAGCAAGGGAACCGGAGAAGTAGAGCCATTCCGAACAGTTCAACAGAACCGCGTTCCCCACCGTCGGGGGAGTTAAATCTTCCTTTTTTTTCCACTGCCGTAGTTCTTTCGAGCTATCCTTATGTCCGCCCTCCCCATACCCCATAGCCTCGCCCCCGAGACTCTGCCCCTCTGTCGGAGCTATTTTAATGGCAGAAATAATGATTGAACATTACGGTAACGGTATTTAACTTCTCCCGCACCAGCGGCCGCCAGAAGGGCGGAGGGGGGATGGCGAGCCGTTAGAGATGAGAAAAGTTGAAATGGGAAATGGAATTGGATGCATAACCCTGCTGGGCGGGTAGGGGGCGCAAGGAAAACCTGAACCGCGCCGGCTCGCTTTCTTGCTTTCCAACCATCTTCCTCTCTTTATTCTTGTCTGTCACCTTGCATCAACCCCATGGATCTTTCTCCGGTTCTGATCCTATCCAACCCCCTCCCCGTCTTTCGTCGTAACTGCGCTCGTTCCCGTTCTGCGTTCACCACGATCCTTTTGATTTCCACGAACGACGATCGGCAAGGACGTTACGAATCAGCGGGGTTTTCTAAAAGGTGGTGGTTTGTTGGATATTTGACATTTAACCGTGGCACTAGCGATGTGAGAAATGTTTTACGTGGTACATTCGTGATGAGGGTTCTTAACGGTTGTGTTGTTGCTTATGGAAGGATATGTGGTTGTTTGTAAGTGGGGCAGGGTGGATTTAGCGACTAAATGTGTATAGTATTTGTTTATTTTCGACTGCTTATTTTAAATTGCTTTAAGATGTTTTTGGTTTGTTTGTTTGTTACTTAAGTTTCTCGGGCTAAATGTTTCTGGGGGATGGTTGTGAAGGTAGAGAAGAGGTTAATAGAGGGGACTTTCAGGTGTATATTGTTTATAGAGAAATGTTAATCAAACATAGGATATATCGTGTATATGTCGATGCGAAGTAGGAAATCAAAATTTTGAATAATTGAGTAGTACCAGAATGTTAAAGGTGAATGAGATTGAGAGGGTACAGCTGCTGTCTTCGACCTACGATTTTAATAGAACTACAATTGCAGATATTGGAAAGTATGACCGTATATAAGCAAAATTGCAAAATCTTGAATCCTTTTATTCTATTTGTGTAAGAGAAATGAGTTTCGTCAAAGTATTTCTGGAGATATTTGCTTGTCATATTTTATATGCTTGACATACCTCATATTTCATCACATTCCGCTGCCCTATTTCCATTTCCTACGCTCCACAAATGTTTAATCCTATAAATATTAAAGGAGGAGCAATGAAATTGTCAAACTTCGTTAGAAGCTAAGATGAACCAAAGGATGTTCTTCAGTTTGAACTTGCAGTGGAGGTTCTCGAAATGTTGGAGTTGCTACGAATTTCGAGTAGCTGCTCACGCTCTCGTGAAAATGCTTGGTTTAAACGTGGTTTGATTTTAGGTAACTTGATTAGGTACGCTAGTATTTCAGAAATGTTTTGATAGTAGAAAATATTATGTCTATTAGAGCAATGTTATTATAGCGCGCAGTTCTGAATACTTTTGAAATTGTTCGTAAGTCAGGGAATGTAATTAACTTCATCACTGTAATAATATCTTAATATATGTAGGTACGTGATAGCAATTCTCTCATTTCAACGTAGAATTCTGTTCCTGTTTTCAAAGATAGCAACATTTGGTACGCGTGCTTTTAAAATAACATCTCTTGACGTGAACGCTGCATTGATGCTTCATTATTTTCAGATGAAAATTTATACTGGCGAGGAGCCATTTCCATTACGAAAAAACTATTCGGTAGTGCTTGCTGACGTTTTAGATGACAAACAGCATTACTACAGGACTGATACAATATTCCTCTCGACCCTTTTTGCATGTGAATTGAACAGATTTTGCAGGGTTTCATATTAATAAAGGTTTAATTTTTACCGGATTCAAATATAAAACTATACATTTTCATTAAAAACAAAAGAAAGCTGTTTCATATAAAATTATACATTTTCATAAAAAACGAAAGAAGGAATTTCATTTTCAAGAAAATTGGGAAACAATGTAAGCGCAGGAATTACAGAATTTTTAAAAGAAAAATTCATATCAATTATTCAACAGTAGATAAAACTTGTGTAAAGCTAAAATTACAGAGTAAATTTAATTTGCCTAAAGGTATAATAAAATTTGATATAATAATTGTTCTCTTGTCAGGTATCTGGAGATGAAAAAAGTGCACAATTCAATGCGGTTGTAATTATCGTGTAATTATAGAACGTATTCAGTTGGAATTAACTTACTGTTTTTCCTCTCCGCTACTTCCGCTCTCTTTTTCGTTCCTCCTTGCTGGTTAAACTTTTATCGATAATCCTGGCTGCTGTCTGCACCCTCTGGGTGGTAGTACTACTTTTAAGTTTAACGAAGGTTAATTGAAAGAACTGGCAGGCGAAGAAGAAGTTATTTACTTGATTCTTCCTTGAGATTTTTTCCTCGAGAATCTTGATTTCCAGCAGGTTGATATAGAATTTTAAGAAACAATGGATAAATTAGCAATTTGTAACTCGATATTTCTTCCTCACTTCGCAGTGAAGAAGAAATCAGAGGGAAGGAATGAATGTCATTTAATTCTAGTCTGAAGTTATTCGAGTTCTATGAAAGTATCACCGTCAGTTACAAGGTACCTAAAATTGGTTTATGATTACCGTTTATTCCGAAAAAGATTTTTATGATATCATGGCGGCAGGAGTTTTCTGCAGAACCAGTTATTTTTCGAGAGGAAAGTATAATCCAATACATATTTCTTTCAAACTGTATCTTTACTAAATATTCTATTAATCTCCTTAATTTTGAAATTTATTTAGGCCATTAATTCATGTAACTGCACGTTTTTACTTTTGTATTCGCTTTTAAAAAGCATGGCAATACAAATTTGAGAGATATATTGTCTATTGTACTACAGACAAATATTTTATATTACATTTATTTGTTTAATAATATTTCGCACGAATTCTTGGTGCAACACGAATTTATTGAAAATGAAAGAGATAAATAACTTTGATAGTTACATTAAAACTTAATAAATTCATAATTATTGAAGTATTTATTCCAACCTTAACACTGAAATAATAACATTTTACATATAAAAAAAATCGTATTAGTAAACTCAGCATAAAAGAAGTAATAACATAACATAATCTCTAATAATTCAGGTACGTATAATACAAAAGAAAAACAGTTATATGGAATTACGTTGCGTATTATAGTCTATCACTGAACAATTAATGATGTAAACGAAGAAGGTACAGATATTTCATGTTTCCCTTTGTGGAGTGAACGATTTTGCAGGGTATCTCTTGCACGTACGCAAACTTCGTTATTAAATAACTATGCGCATGTAATTAATCGCCAGGGTGACCGATTGTTATATTAGTCTGCGAACTCCGTCGGAACTTCGGTACAAGAACCTCCCTCATGGGAAACGCTTAATATATTGTAGCAAAAACCATAATTGCGAACACTGTTAGCAAGAACGGGAGGATAAATTGGATACGATATTTCATTCTGCAAATTCAGCCGGCCAAACGTTCACGAACAGCAATTTAGAACGTTAAACGACACGTTCCACATATTGCTTGAAAGCTTTTCATGCTTTTGTCGTCTATATGTCCCAAGTAATCCATGTTTTATTCAGTTGAAAATAATAGATCGGTTTATGCGATAATAAGGTATTTCCTGTAAAATTGTTCTTGTATTGTATATTAGATTTGTGGAGTTTTGAGAGGGATTACTCAAATATAAGTATATAATAGTTTGGAGCTGCGATCGAGTCTTGATAACTCGAAAGTTGGCGAGACCAAAGAACTCGGATTAAGCTGAATGAAAATCATTCGTAATTTTATTGCCGTATATAGGTAGATTATAATAAATGAAAATCCTTCATTTCCACAATTCAGTAAATTTTTTGACGCCATATTTTAATTACCCTCTATGTTCGAGTAAGCATGATTCCTTCTCACTATGTCAACAAAAATAATTTACATATCACATCGCCAGTTCTTCTTCAGAATCTGATCCCCAAAAATTCAATTACACGAATTAAAAATTGTAAGGAAATTCCAAAATTCTTTTCCCTCAAACTCTCTTAAGTATTACGAAAAACTCTTTTGTTAGCTCTAAAGAGTGATCATTAAAATACCATCGACTCCCCTCGACTTTCTTTTAGCAAATTTCTCACGCTGCGCAGATTTCACACCTACCGCGGCGAAGGATGTGCAATCGTAAGGGATTTTTGCGATTACCACGAAGAAAGAACAAGTTCGGTGGAAGTAATTAATCCTCGAAGTCCTCCCCTAGATTTCCACTCGTGAACTTCGTCGAAACTTCTATTCAGCGAGTTCCTTAGCTAGGCTTATACACGCTCGAGGCAGCCGACCCTTCACAAATCCGCTTCACACGGCCCCGCATTAATTACATGCACGCGCCACGGAGTATCATTAGCTGCTGATATCTTCAGACAGTCCCGGGAAAGGCCCTCGAACTGTACAGTCGGCTCGGGAAGTTAGCGAGGATTAGTTTAAACCCTCTCTCAATTCTCGATGCCTGACCTAATCTGACAGTTCGGGCCCTGTCATATCAATTATTTTCGCATTTGAGGGAGGAGCGGGTCACGTACCTTCCTTAAATGGACTTTCCTTAACGATACTGTATACGAACCCTACAACTGACATACAGGGTGTTTCGGTTAATTCCAGCAGACACGGACACTCTGTGCTTTGTAGCCCTTCGTCCACTGTCTGTCTTGGTAGCTTCGACCTCAGGCGAAACGAATTAAGGGGTTATACCTAGTCAGACGGCCGAAAAGAGGCAAATATTTGTGATTTTGTTTTTTAAAAAGCGAAAGCACATATTTTTACAGAACTTTCTGCACTGAAAAGAACAACATTTAAAGCACATTTGGTAATTTTTTCGTAGAAAAATATTTACGTTTAGAGTAAAGTAACAACCGACATCCAAGAAGCCTTTTTAAAAATTTAGATTATCTAAAATCAAAAAATAAAAAAGATTTCGTTAGTATATTAATGTATCCTCTGATTAACGGAGGGATTTTCCGAAATATTAATTTAAAACAAAATGGCGGGTATTTAAAGTTGAAACCCTGTTTTTTTCGCGTGATTTTTGAAAAGTTTTATAAAAATATGTGCTTCCGCTTTTTCACAAAAAATCACAAACCTTCACTTCTTTTCGGCCGCCTGATTAGGTATAACCCCTTAACACAGAACAGGTGGATGACAGCTTTGACAACTTTAAATGTTAATAAATGCGTATACAGATAAGACACAATTAAGTAAAAATGTACCTGTTTTTACTTTATGGTGAAAAAACATACCTAACATTTTTGTACTGAATTAATTCATTTATTCGAGACCTATATAATGTAAAATACATTAATTTAAAATACTTTAAATTAAATGGCATTTTTAAAAATTCATATATTTTCAATTACAATTAGTGTGTTTTACCTGTTTTTCCACGATACAATACAATACAATGCTTTTTGTAAATGAACACGGGTAAATATTTCATAGGCAGTTAATGATATAAAAAATTAGTATTAAAGAAGTTGTTTGGCTAAAAAAGGGAGGTTGTTTACTTGTTGTGGTGGTGTATGGGATATTTCAAAATTAATTAGCAAGTTATTATGTTTGAAATAGAATGATTTATTTTTTTAGCTATCACGCAGCAGCGATTATTAAAATGTCACAACATAAAACGTCTCCGCAGCGATTCAAATAAATTTTGTAAAAAGCATTTCTTGATATCGTCGGAGAAATTTCGGATTATTCCTCTCCCGAACGGACTAGAATTTACTGGAGTCTTCTTTAACGTGACCAAAGTCGGCCGAGATTATTTCCTGGCATTAATTTTCCGTCACGTTCCTGTCATAGATTTCTCTACGGCGGGTTCGTGAGCGCTGAGGCACGATCGTAAATTCGTGAGAATTCTTCGCCCAAGCGAGAACATCGCAGCAGAACCATTCGTACTGGCGTTTTATCGCCCCAAGGATGAGATAAGAGATAACCACAGATTATGTATCTCACAGCCTCTGGCCATTTCTGAAAATGTTACCGTTCCACGAAATCTTTTTCTAACGACGTGCAGACGTCTGTTTAAAAGCGGTGTCGCTCCTCATTTACACGCTTGTAGAAACAGCTTGGTGCTCCCACGGTCCCCGCGATATCTCGATTCCAATTCCTCGAGTCTCTTTACCATTTAAAATCAATCATTTACAGTGATAACAATTTTCATATCTTTTTACTTATCCTGTATAAATGGGTTACAGGAGTCAATTTTAATTGGATATAGATTTCGTATCAACATGTCATCCAAAAGTGTTGCATCTTGGTCGTTACACTTTAAATTCAGAATTTTATATATTTACATTTCTTTTTATGCTGTAAGTGCGTCTTATTATTACTGTCTTATAAAAATTAATCATCGAGTTTTTGGAAGAATAGTATTTCAAATTATTCGTAAGAAAATCGTAAGGATTATTAGATAAATTGGTAATTTCTTTAAATTACTTCCATCCGGGATTTTTGTTGAAATTAGTTAAACATGATTCATTCAGCAAGTTTTATTTTCTTTTATAACGCAAGATACCAACGCTCATTAAACCAGTACAAATTATTGCATTTTAACCAACCAGCATGAGATTATTAGCAATATCGCGCATATTAATGAATATGTGCGTGTAAATTTTCTGATTTCAAACTTCTCGCGGCTCAGAAATGCAGCTCATACAGGGTTATCCACCGAAGACTGGCGGCGCTCGCGCGAACACAATTGAAAATGGCAACAGCGTCACACGCATACGTACTACTACAATCATATGTCAATACATCTGCCATCTATGGGCTGTTGCTAAAACTATAGGTTCGTGTAGATGCCAATAGAGAGCACCAGGCGCTTTTGGCTGTCTGCCCAGATTATTTTACATTTGACGTAACCGACGGGGAAGAAAACGACAGCCTTTTCCCTCAGAAACTGATTAGGAATGTTAGAATGCTTGCTGAACGACGAAACCGTGGGTGATCAACAAGCATTTTAACATTCTCAATCAGTTTCTGAGGGAAAAGGCTGTCGTTTTCTTCCCCGTCGGTTACGTCAAATGTAAAATAATCTGGGCAGACAGCCAAAAACGCCTTGTGCTCTCTACTGGCATCTACACGAACCTATAGTTTTAGCAAGAGCCCATAGATGGCGGATGTATTGACATATGATTGTAGTAGTACGTATACATGTGACGCTGTTGCCATTTTCAATTGTGTTCGCGCGAGCGCCGCCAGTCTTCGGTGGATAACCCTGTAGATCCGGCTACATACGTACACATGTACATTTACAGTGGCGCGTTAATGAGTTCATTTGTGAAACAGTTGCCTTAATTTGTAACGATTCGAACTTTCACTACCTACATTTGCGAAACATTTAACGCCTGTTACGTCCGTATCAAGCATCGCGTGATACGCAACAGAACTATTCGTGTCACGAAATTAGTCTTAAAAACAGTTATCGGACAAAGTTGGCCGCTGTTATTGCGCCGGTCGCGTTTCGAAATTCCGTTCCCGCGCAGTTATTACACTCAGCATTATACAAAATTAAAAGACAACTTTCGCGATAGCCGTGAACCCCCTTCGATCGTCGTCGGTAAGTTTGATCCCCGATACGTGCCAGCGTCGGCCAACTTCCGCCCGCGTACATACTTCTTTCCCCTGTTTTTTTTCGTTTCTTTTTCTTCCTCTCCTGTCGACCGTGGCTGAGGCAACTATCGAAAGTTTCTATAAATTTCTCAAGGCAATACGTAGCCTGCATATTGCCGGATATAACGATCCGCGTTTTCTCTGGGGATATTTTAGTTCCCGTAGGAGCACCGCCGCGGAAAACTTTTACGTGAAACTTTTTCGAAAAGAATCCCTAACTATTTGGGAGGCGATAAAAGCTACTTTCCACGACTGCCTTGTATTTGTGCCTGTGCATTTTACTAATACTCGCTTTTACGAGGCTCCATAACGATATTCCTTTCTGGATAATAATAATATGTTTTTATTACCACCACGTGTATAATGTAATATGAAAATGGAGAGTCACGAAGAAAACGGGGAAAAATTTAATAAAACAGTAACGCAAAGGAGTATAACGAAAATAGTTTTCTGCTGTTACGACTGACCTTTTTTCTACTAAAAATAATAAAATTAATATGTAATTATGAATCGCCCTGTAGATATTTTACGTTACATGGTTATTAATTTGATCAGCTTGTCAATGCTAAGTGAGAACCGTGTTTTTATATTAAAATGAAAACTAATTTCAGTGATGTGTGAGTAAAACTAATGCCAGTTATATCAGAATGGCTTCAATGCACCAATATGACGGTAAATGATAATTTTTGCAGCTTGCAGCTTGCCCCGTTCGAAGGGGATCGTTCAGAGGTACATTGTCGCTGGATAATATATGCCAACAATCGTGCAGAACCGCGTTAATGGCCCAGGAGAAATGTATTAGGTGACAGATATAAGTACCTGGGAAATGAGGTTCGTGGGATTTACGACGTCGCGATTATCGTTCCTCTTCCCCTGCGCGCAATTTACGACCACTCGATACCTGTAAATTGCTGCGAAAATCTTTCTGGAATTCCTTCGGGAGCCGAAATCTCCCGAGGTGTCATTACACCCACCACTATGCAATTAGTGGTTCCGTTTTCAGGCGTTTCGGGAAGATATCATTGCTCGATTCTGTGGAAATATAGACACCGAAAGAAGCAAAGGAAATAGCCAGGAGTTAATGTTGCCCGTATTACGAAGATAGTGAATGTCATTAACGGCGAGTAACTAGATAAAACGGGTGGGATTGGGACGAAAAAAAAGGGTAACGTAAGTGCGACTTCTTTTTATTCAGCCTAAAGGAGTAATGTGAAGTTAAAAAATAATTTATCTGGACGAAGGGCAAAGCAATTTTTTCCAGTAAAACAAATAATTATTTCGCGGCAACGTGTACAGTTTCCTATATTGATATTAATAAAAATTATTCATTACTCTTGCTATAGCTAGAGAAGATTAAATAGTCATTAAATATCACTACCCCTGCTGTGAATGACACCTGGTGCGATTTGTTCATTTTGGACTGCTCTACATATCTTATTATGGCATACTCACTAAATAGAAGTGCAATGAAATTTGTAATACATTTTCAGATTTTCAAGTACGTCTGCTTTAGATGAAAAAGAATCAAATGTCTTTTTCTATTTTATACGTAACCCAGACCGGACAGTATAAGTACGATAGTTCAAAAGGGACTTAATCCAGACCTCAACCAACCTCGTTACTTTAATCAGTACAATTATTCCTATAGAGACTTCGTTTCATTACCAATTTAAGAAACAGAAAACTTCAGGCTGAAAATTTGCATGATGAGTAACTAAATACGTTCAGAACACCACCACAACCATTTTCATCCGTTTACAGATCCACACAGATGCGCTATTTCTTCTGCTTCCTCTCTCCGTTCACCAACCAACTCTAACTGAAACTTGAATTACACCAACAGACTTCGAATTTGAATCGTTCTCCCTAACTTTCGAACTCCTAAAATCCTCGTTAACCGCGCCAGCATCATCGTTCGACGGCTGTGCCCGTTGCACATCCGAGGTGCTTGCGCGCAGTTTGCAAACTCGATTTAAAACAGCAGGGCTTTAATAGTCTGTTCGAAAAAACGAGAAGGAAAAACGAAAACTTGGGCGTTGCGCGTGAAAGAGGTGGAGGATAAAAGAGGTGGTAGGTTACGAGTATACGTGGAGTATATACAGTGGTGGTTAAAAGACATTTTAAAATTCATATTTTTGCACCTCTACGTGACCCTCTTTAACCCTTACATATGTCAATAAACAGGTACAACTGTAGCTACCTAAGCAGTGGCTATTTTTTTTCAAAGAACTTATTTATTCTAACTTGTTGAAACTTTTGGGTTGACTCAGTATATATTTAAAAAAGTAAAGGAAAAATTCCATAATAAAAAATAGTCAATACATATTGATTCATGGAAGCAGTACCAAGTGGTCACACCATTGAAGGTATATTCTACTTAGGTTTTAAGTAGGTATAATACTCTGTTGGTATCAGTGACCTACGCTGGCAGCGACTCATCTATGGGATATTAATTTTATGATATAATTCTTTGTAATGGAACTATCGTATTTCTGCCACCATTCACAGTTCAAACTTTCTTTCGAGCACTACTGTACGGATAAACGAATGTAAGTGGCTGCCGCGCAGAAAACTCACGGCGACGCTGGAGTCGGATTTGATGCTTGAAGATGCGCGTTCGCCGGTGCATGTGTGGGCACGTAAACCGGCTATATCATCGCCGCTTGCCCGCAGGATCTTTTGAAATTTACATCGACGTATTAAATCATATTGAATTATGCAGCATCACGTAATTCCGCGTGATCATTCTGGGTCACCGTCACCGCTGCGCACCCCGACTGCGTTTGCATAAATGGAGCGTGAAATGGACGCGTTGCACGTGGTCCGTTTGGGAATGTTTTTTGGAACGACAAAAGCGTCGGAGACCTGCGGGGACTTAGGGTAACGAGAGTTGCACGGGAATGACCGGTCTGCTCACTTTAAGCCACGATTTCAATGGTAGATTTCACTTTTTATCTGTGGCTGATCGAATATTCTGTATCGTTTACTGTGATGGATGTGCGGAGGTGGTCGGACAGCTCCTTAAATTCAGTTCTCACATTTTTGCTTGAGTTCGATATGTGTTTTATGGTTTGAGATTCGGTCTAGGCTAATACTTCATCACAGTGAAATTTTAACTCAAATTTTATCACATGCTGTAGAACTATTAGTAATATGTTTTTTATACCTTGTATATTAATACGTTCGTTTAAATTTTTTCATTTAAATGGAGAAGTAACTACTATTTGTACTTGTAGTAGTACCTAGCTGTACAGTGGGGTATCTTATGACGAACTGCTTCGTTCTAGAATTGTATGTAAGGCCGATTGTATTTCTCCGCGTTCGTTGCAAAATATTTGTTAGCTATAAGCGTTTTAATTTAATGAGAAAAATTGTTTATTATTGGTTTCCTTCGTTATAGGACACCTCACTGTATATACAAAGCTGCTTATTATGAAAACATGTTAAAATTAAGCGACAGTTGTTAAATATGGTGTTAATTTCGTTGGTAAGGGTGGTTACAGGTAAGGTAAAATAATGTAGAAGCAAGAAACAGGAGGTGAAATTAATTTGAATTCGTGATCCTTTAATCTGCACCCGATTCGTTCGTTGCAAAAAAGAGAACGCCTCAAAATCGATGTTATTGAAGCTAAAATTTAATTTAATCTCGCGAAATCGTTCGAATCGAGGGGGTGAGACTCTAATATCGCCTCTGTTCGAAGTCAGCGATTTAATCAAGAATCTTCTGCAAGAATTAAAAGTACTAATACGCGTGAACGGGAGCGAGGTAATACAGAGCATCACCAGGCTGCTTGCGAAAGGAAAGAAGGTACAAGAGCTGTTACCTTGTAATTAAATTTTACAGCAATTTCATTTCCTGGGGGAAAAAGGAAGACTGTGAGGTGAAAATGCGGAGTGTACTTAATGAGCTGATGTAATGGGCTAACGATTCAATGAGTCATTCTTAACTGTTAAGTATCGGCGCAATATAAATTTACATTTATAAGTCGAAATTACTTTATTTTTCTGAATTTTTTTAATTTAACTTCCCACAAATACGATAATCAGATAATCGCCAGGAAATTTTGATTTCTAATTCATATTGATAAATTGAAATTACAAAATTCTTTTATACTTTTTCATACATTTAAAAATCTGTGCTCAGATAATTTACCATAACTCCACCTAATAATTCTTTTCCAACTTCTACACTCAATTGTATTGTCGATATTATGGAAATATAAATCTTTAGCTATCTTTCATCAATATTTAGGCAATTATTAAAAGGAAACCATTGACCCAAGAAAGAATTCGAAAACATTAACAACTTTAGCACCATAATCATAAGACTCGAGACTACCCTCCTTTATAAACATTTAAATATATCATTATAACTCATAAATGATTCCTATACAATATTCAAATTTTCATCCCACATAATCAATGTTCGTTAAAAAATACAATTTTCAATTCTTTCAGCAATATCTTCCAAAAATTTCAATTAACAGTCAATCCAGCTGATCGATGTTTCACGAACGAAGTGTCGCTGTTATTAACGAACACACCTAAAAACAGGAGTCGCGAGTGCCGAATAAATCGAAGCTACCGGTTAAGACTCGGTCGACTGGATCTTGAAAAAGTTTCCCAGCCAGGAGAATGTAACGATTTCTGTGGCTAGAGGACTTTCTACGTAAGAGTTCGAAACGCCCGATGGCTCACCGCCAAGACCTTCTTTCTTCTTTTCATTCGGCCGAAGAATGCCCATTCTGGGGCAAGGATTCGGCGCCACGCATAAACTCCCGTTTACTTACATTTACTCACTAAAAGGAACGTTGTTGTTCAGTAAGGGGGAAAGGGGGATGAGTGCATTCGTTTCCTTGAAACACAACTTTGACCGAGCTACGTCGATTTAATGCTTCTTCGACCCTTTGTTCCCCATTGCCGCTGTTTCCGCGAGTTTTTGCCCCCGCCCCCTCCACCGAAACGTACGAGTTGTCCTCTAGACGCGAAAAATTCGTTTCCGCCTGCGGTTAGTCCGAGGGATGCTGATTTCCGGCCATATTATTTCATCCCTGGGGTGTTCGTTTATTAAAACGGTTTTCCTGTTTGAATAGAAGTGACGTTTTTAAATTTGATGGTGGTTTGTTGTGGAGAGAAATAATAGTTATATTAGCTTATAAACATCCAGTTAACACAAGTAAATAATACACTTGAAAGTAACATTGTGCTATTGAATGGAGCTATTTTTAATATATACAAAGATAATATTGCTAGGGGGTAACTAGGGGGGTATAACTAGGTCTACAGGGGAAGTAGGGTTATTGTTAGATATGTGGAGGAAATTAAAAGGAAGCAATGGAAATTTGGGAAAATTTATGATTCTTGGTCTTATTGTTATATTGTGTAGTTGTATATAAGGTGCAGAAAGAATATGATTCTATCTAAGAAAATATTGTTGCACTTGAAATCTCAAGAAGAATGAATTTAAAAGGATATTTTTTCTCTATCATTTTGCTTGTACCATCAAATAGTTTAAACTTTGCTCCAACTCCTTCCCATTTAAATAACACACCCGGCCATACAGGAGTAATCTTCGTCAATGTGACATTCAGAGTTTAAATAATTAAATAAATTGAGTTGTAAATAAATCAATGAATAGCGAATATAGCAATCATATTGTGAACCAGAACAATTCCATAAAAAACAAATTAATGCAACTATTGTTTACCACTTCAGTTCAAATAATAGTATTCCTAGTGTGAATCGTAAGAGTTGATAAGAATCGATGAAGGAAAATTTTGCATTCCATTTTTGAACGAAAAACAGCACCGTGACGCCATGTTTTTAGGTGGAAAAATCATGTGGCAGTAAAATAAAATGTCAAACGTTCCATTAGATGGTAGCACGTAGTATTTCTACGTCTTTTAATTCCCACTTGAGCTTCCCTCGTAACGTAGCGTAGAACGTAATCCACTTACTTCGGCGTGCGATCAAAATTTAAACACGGACGCTCGTAAAACCCGAATTTATATCTGTTCCGAAAATACAGCATTACCGGAAGTTGGCTGATTTGAAGCTGTGGCTGGCCGTTACCTTTGTTCTCGCACGAGAACTTCGGTTCTTCGAAGATTCGTGCCGTCCTCCTTTTGTGCCGCTTTCGAACAACACTAAAATATTTTAGTACACGCTTCCAGGTGGTCAATAAATCGAGAAATATTTCAAACAATTCCGTTGCATTTGACCCGGTCACTAAATCTTTCAAATTTTTCAGTAGATTTCTTATGCTTCATTTCTTCTCTTATTGCATCGAAATTCTCAGTTAAATGTGTATTTTCGTTTTTTAACATATTTCTCATCTTGGACCACATTTTTTCGCTTTATTTGATTTATTAGTTTCGGAATTGCAATGTACTATTAAATGGGACTGTTAACGAAATGTAGTGGATGGGTGTTGCTGCCCGAAATGAACAAGTAGAAAAATTCAATAAGTGATAAGACATTCCTCAGTAGTTCAGGTCGTGAATAAGTCAAGCATTATACTCCACATTGGGTTAAAATTCGTATGATCAAAATTATCTAAATCAGAAGTGTATATGGAAATACATTTTCGATTTTGTCGTTGATTATTATATTTATTATTTTAACAAATTTCGTCAAATTTATCGTTATACGTACTGAAAATAAATTAATATCTAAGTGAAATGAATAATGAATTCTTCTGAGTATGATTCCTTCTGAAAACAAATTTTGAAATTTTTGTTGTAAAAGAATTTTTATATATAGAAGTTTTTAACAATAAAATAATCACTACCTTTTCCGCTTTTGGAAGTAAGTACGTAAATTTATGATGTATTAGAATTTCTGTTCCAGTTTATTCCACTTTGTTACAATATTGCATTATGAATAATCATTTAATTACTCAATTATTCAGTTCATTATCATGGTGTTTTATGTGTATTCATTAACGCAGCTAATTCACCTCCATTATTGTACAGCACTATAATGATCGTTGCATTACACGATGTAGATATTATCGCATATACATATGTGTTGTTATGCATTGCATAGAAATGCTAGAATGCTGGGTGCCGTTAGCACTACTGCGTAAAATTTGTTTACGTAATTTCCTCCTCTCTAAGCGCATAATTTATACTTTCTACGTGAATTCACGTTTTGATGAACTATCCTCAGAAATTGCAGTTCCTCAGAAATCGTGTACAATGACTTTTAGAGCGATGATTAAAAACTGTATCAAAAAGTAAAAAGTAAAGGAAAATGAAAAATCCAAGAGTAATCCAAGTTAATTAAAGAAAACAGACTGGCAAAAGAAAAAGAAGGCTGAGAATAATGTTGTTGATGTAAGAATAACAATTAAAACGATACGTGAAAACAAAATGGGAATGACGGAAGGAAAAGCAATGACACTGTGACTAAATATTGAGAATATAAAAAGGTTTCACATAAGCGCAAAAAAGGCACCGGCTACAGGAAGAAAAATAGAAGAATTATACCAAACAAAACAGAGGCGGATAGACACAGACAAGCCGAAACAAAAAGAAGCAGGTCACGAAACGATGAAACGCGGGGCATGAAAAGGGAAAGAGTAGAATACAAAAGTCGATATAAAAGCGAAGACGTGGGAAGCGCACAAATTCCAATAAACACATAGAGGAAATTAACGTGCATCAAGGGACGCGAATAATTTGCTCCCCAAAAAAGAAAAAAAGTATAAGGACCTCGATTTAAAAAAGAAAAACCGCCGAACCTACTGAAGGAGTACATATTAAAAACGAGAAAAAGAGAAAAAGTAGGAAAATGGACCCGGCAAAGAGCAAGCTGTATCAGAGAGCTAGAGGCGAAAAGGGAAAATTGAAGGAAAATGAAGGAGGGAACAAAACGACGAGAACGAACACAAAGGGGGAACTCAGCGTGAGGAAGCAGAAGTGGAACAGGAGGAAAAAGGAGAGAGAGGGGAGGGGAGGGTAAAATTAATAACTGGGAGAGGCACGACGAGAGAGAGAGAGAGCGAGAGGGAGGGAGATCGGCACGGAGGAAATTTTAGAGGGAGGAAAGGACGATTGCGCGAATAAAGGGGACAGGGGGACACGGACGACTCGGAGGAGCCTAGAGGACGGGGGCTGATGGTAGCTTTGTCTTCGATGAACGGTAATTGGGGAAACGGTAACGTCGGAGGGACAACAATGGCTTATTGTGTGCAGGTAGGTGCGTGCTCTAGCGTCTCCGCCTGATATACAACCGTGCCCGACTACGTGGCAATGTCCGAAGGCAGAGCAGATCGGTTGCCAGGACTAAACCGGACTTCGCGGCGCGGGACTCCTAATTAGCATGTTACACCGTTAATCTCGGAGAACCAGAGCCAAACCCTAAGATGCTGGCACAATCCGCCCCTTCAGCCCTCGCGATAACAAGGGAATTACTGTTGCATCGCGTCCAATGCCTTTCAGCTTTGGACGTCTCTCGGCTATTGTCCCGGTGACGGTTAATAAGTGTCGGGAACAATGTTTTGGGTTTCAAGGAACGGTGGAGTGGCTGACCCATTGCATTTTGTTTCTTCGCACGTACAGTGGAATTTGTGAAAATATGTTACAAGGAGAGAATACTATTTTTTGTGTGTCTTTTTGTTACGGAGAAAAAGAGCTACGGAAGTCTGTGTGGTAATTCTGGTATAAGTAAGCTTCTTTGGATAAAAATACGCGTTAAAAAATGGAAGGCAAATTTTGTTATTTTTCTTAACTTTAATATTTCTTCTATCGATGCCTCTTTTTCAGTTCCTTAATTTATATTGTATTCTCCAAAAGCCTGGCGTAAATTAAATAAACCAAAATAATGCTTGATAAATTACATAACCGCGCGTGCATTTACAGGATGTGCAGGGGTGTAATTCAGTTTTCAAAATGAATTTTATTCCAATTCATGTCATATTTCCAAAAGCGATTTTGATCCCCGTTGTTGGGAAATAAAAGTCACATTTTGGTTGATTTTAAAGCGCGCCTGACAATTTATTCTGATTTAAAATGTATAGAGTGATAGGGCTGTCGACAGCGTTCGATGCGAGCCGGTAGTACGAGCCAGAATTTTAATTATCCCCGCATAAAATCGTGCAGCTAGTCCGTAACGGTATTCTCCATCGAAAGGCAAGTTTCGCTTTGGATCAACGTGCACGCAACGGCCCCGCAATTAACGGGTGTTATTACCAGCTGTTATTACGCTGGGAACGCTGTCTTGTTTCGCTTGTGCTAAGCCAAAATAGTCTGAATTATTTCGCGCGTGCCCTTGGCGAAGTGTAATACACGGCGGCGGCTGTGTGCCGTACTGGTATTACGAAATGTCTGCGGCCGAATTTGAAATTCACCCGACGTAATACAAATTTATGGAATAGAGTGACAAAGGGATGACGTATCCAGCACGCAATACCAACGGCACAGATCCATATTTAAGCGTGGAGGATATGCATGGGAAGCTTCGGCATTGCACGCGTCACCAGTGCACGTCACCCATCCGTCATGCTTCCGAATTCTCAGAACAATTCGCGAATTCAATCGCGTAGACTGTGATACCTTGTCCTTGGATAAAGTAAATTCATTTGTGCGATTTGTGTATGTAGTTCGTTAAGCGAAAAAGATCGAAATATTTGATTTCTGATTGTATTGAAATTAAATTCTTAAGGGGCTACATATGTACCCTTGACAGGTCGGAAAATAGGGTCATTTTTATGATTTTTTTTCATATAAAGGAACGTCATATTTAAAAATCAAGATATACACCTTGTTGCTTATAAATTAACTTGTATTCTCTTCAAAAAGAAGTTTGATATCTTAAGGAATGGTGCTATAGCAGGCTCTTCTCCGAAGGGCTGTTCATAGTCACAGCATTTGTGGTACCGAAAATATCTCGGAGAATAGTGGATCGATTTGAATAAAATTTTGTACAAATATTTTTAAAACTATAATCTAACTTTTGTCGAGACGATTTTTCGATTCTTATCTTGTTTTGTTTTTTTATTTATATTATACATTATGTCCTATTCATATCTTTTCCTCCGTTTCGTGACTTCCTACATGCTTCCACCTTCTCTTTCCGTTCCTTCTACCCGCGTTCGAGAGAGAGAGAGAGAGAGAGAGAGAGATTCAACCTCGCGTCTTTCCGCTCCTAGTTTGTCTCCCCCTCATCCCTGCCTCCCCCTTTGGCCCTTAATTCTACCTCTACCTTCTACGCAGTGGACTTCCATTTCTCCGTTTCTCCCTCACATTCCCCTTACTCTCCTCCTTTCATCTCCCCTACCCACCTTCTCACCATTCATCCAAACTCTGGCATGTAACCCCTTAATACGCAAATTGATGGGCTAAGTTGTAATGTACCAATTTTTTATACTCGATCCATGCCAATTTTTTTCATTCATCTTTCATTCTCGTTCATAGTCAAATGAAAATCATTGCTACCTTTTCACCCTCTGCTTCAGCCCGTTCCACCATACCTCATAAATCTTTCATGTAAATATAAACACAACAAAACCGAAGATCAACACGTAACACAATACCCAGCCTGTGCCGCAGATCGAAAGCGCAGAAAGTCACAATACACTGACCCTTTAATTCAGTTCGCTATTGTATTCCGAAAAGACCCCCGAAAATTCGCGATCACCACCGGGACCAGTGACAATTCCAATTATCTTAAATCCATACACACAGCACAATACCCGTTCATTCATTGTATGTACATCGATCCAGGATCATCAGTCAACTCTGACGAATAAATGTCTTTCTTGAAATCACATACATAAGTGCTTTCGTTATACGGCAAGAAATGAACGCTGCCTTTTCTTCAGAAGGCTCGAATGCAACGGACGCGTGCACGGTACAAAGCCAGGACTTTATTCCTACGTTCTGTCCCCCATTTTCCATGGGTCCCTTTATGCTCCGTTTACACGATCTTCCAACGACACGCGACGCCCGTCGACGCGGAGTCGTTACCCGACGCACAGGATGCATTTCTCCAAGCGGTCCACAATCGCGCGGGGGGCGCCCGACATCGGCGCGGCGTACTGAAGATTGATGTTGTTTTTACGCGAGCATCCCCGATGTATTGATACGGCATTCAGGAGCTGCGCATTGATAGATCGTTGTAACCGGCGAATTTCTGCGCGTCATCGTGCTTTCATATCGCGAACCCTTCGCTTTTATGCAATCGTTACATCCTACTTACGCGGGACGGCATTATCGCTGAGCGATGGTTACGTTTTCGCTTGACACGGGAGGCCCCCGTTATTTATCATCCACGGAAATCTGCGCGTCGCGCAAATTGATTCGCGACGGACGGGCCGCGCGCGCGACTCAGCGCCGCCATTACAGCCGCGTGCAAGTATCGAGGGATGAACGGCGACATCCGTGCACCGGGCGCGGTAATGGAATGAACTGTAATAAAATTTCATCCGACCGTCGAGTTTTCGGGGCTGGGGGCAGCGGAGTGCACGGGCGCTTTTTCTGGAAATGCGCCGTGTCTGCTCGCGATAATCGCGAGGATTACCACTTTTTCGCATTACAAGGGTTGAAGATTATAGGACTGGTTGTAGGGGGGCGCTGGGTACGCGGTGCTGAAATTCGAGTCGATCAAGTGGGTGTTGCAGTGGGGGTGAAGGAAATTGTTTTTCGTAAAGTTCGCGTTTGATATGAAGGGAAAGGGGGAAAAACAAAGATGATTTTTTTAGTGATTTTTTAGTGATTTTGCGACGTAGAAGTAACATATTTGGTTGGTGGCAACTGGGGCCAGAGAACTTTCGAATCACAAAGGGTTTTAAAGTAGGAATGTCCGCATAAGATTACGTTAAAGATTTGGTATACTTACTGGTTAAAGACAGGGAATGAGAGTCAAAACATAATTCAATATGAAGGAAACAGATGGAGCCTTTAAGGTAGTTCCTGAAAAATCTACTAAATTCAAGAATTCTTTGAAATTTCGTTCAAGACAGATTTGGAATACGAGAAAACCTTGTACAAAGTTTAAAATCGATTTATCACATAGTTATCGAAAAATCGTTAATTAAAGTTGATGCATTTTAACACTGTGGCATATGGCTAACTAATTTAATATTCTATTTTCGTATTATAATTATTTATATTAACATTGAACTTTTTGAAATATATACACATGATGTTAAAAATTATTACTATTATTTCCATAGTATCATACTACTTTATATTTATCGTATATTACCCAACTCTAATTCGATTAACATAATTGGTCAGGAACTACATTAAGACTTAAAAACTGTTATTAACTCAAATTATCAAAATTTGGACTTACATCATTATAAATCTTAACCCTCCAAATTCCAGATGGTAACGATTTGCACATCTGAAACAGAGTAGCAGTATAAATATGAAGAGGTATATTATATTGATTTACTTCGTTACCGAATAAAAGTGTGAAATTGTTTTGAATTTTCGAAAAAAGCCTCGCGAAACGATCTCTACGTGTTTCATGAGTTGGTGGCTGAAGCGATGGTACTTGTTGGGTTTCGAAAATAACCCGATGGATATTGCGATTCATCGGGATGGAAACAAAATCACGATAATGCAAGACGGGTAATATTATTCCGTTGGGCAGAAAACAAATTAATGAAACAGTAATTTTACATCGGCGCTATGAGTGCTCCAAAGGGAAACGGAGGTAATGAAGCGGTAACTTTATATCGATGTTAGCGGAACTGTGACGAAAAACTCGCGTTGAAACGAGTATTTGATACTGTAAGAATAAATGATGCGCGAGAAGTGTAGGAAAAAAACCGTTATTGCGTTGCCATTTAGCTCGCCGATGAATATCCAATGTTGCTTTATCGACTAATCATTCGCTTCGCTTTATTTGCACCCGGTAATTCTTCCTCAGATGAGTGATTGCAGAAATTGAATCGTTTGTACTTCTGTGCGCTTCTGTAACGTCGAATATTGTTATTAATTCATTGCAGTGAACAATTTTTTATAGGCGAAAATACTGTGCCATGTACTTAGTGTCCCAGATGAATGGGAACATATTTTTTTAATCAGAGATGTAATAAAGTGTTAGTATTACTCCTGAATAGCGTGAGGAAGAAACTATTTTCTATAGGGAATTTGATAGGTTAAAAAATGCAGTGGCTAAAATTAATTTTACAGTAAATCGTCAGTTATGAAAACAATTTTTCTGTACAGAATTGAAAGATGTATTCTTTTCATTTTTCAAGAATTCAACCATCGGAGTAAATTTACCGATACAAATACAATAATCAAAGTGGATGTGCAATGGATAAGGTCCTACGAAATATGTCCTATTTAAAAAATTATAGTCATCTTTAACATGTCCTAAAAAAAATAAGTAGTCCTATACATATAACTCACAACCGAATTGCATTCCCTACCAATATTAATTCTCCGTAATCACAAATTGGTCGCATGGGCTTCACTGCACCCCAGCGTCATTTTTTAATTACCATTTTCATATTTTTGAATCTTTTAATTATACATCTCTAATACTCATACAGTCATGCTCTAATAGTGTTTTTCTAGAAATCCAAATTTTGATATGTTGAATTTGAAAGAATAGTTGGTATAGAAGCGATTTTTCTTTCGTTAAAATTCACCAAATTTTTAAATTTTATTATTAAGATATAAAAATTCCCCAAAATATTAGCAAAGCAATATCCTAGGGTGCGATACACCCTCTGTGACGACGAATATTTAAACCACCCCTAAACACTAATCTACATTCCCATCGATGAAAGAAAAGAAGAAGAACAATCCAAAGAACCTACAAAAACCATTAATACAATCATCAACCCACCAAAATATCAAAAAATGCAACAACCCCTAGGATATAGCGGGCTCGTCTAAAGCCCAGCTCGTTCCCCTTTAAAGAGTCGCCGCGATAATCGTGGGCTGGTAGCATGCACGCCACCCCCCGTCCCTGGGTCTCCTTCTATTTATCTTATTTTTTGCGGAGCACCGTCCAGGTCCAAACGACTCCTGCACCGAGTGAGTAATTATTCAAACAAGTAGAGTTGCGAACCACCGGCGTCGCTATCGTCTCTCCTTGTCCCTCCTCTGCCGCGGCCAGCGGGGCGGGCAGATGTAGGGGGTTGAATTCGTTGGAATGGAATGGTCCAAGGGTATGCCGGGGTGCACGGGCGCGGATGCTGGGACGTCTGAGTTGTATATAGGCAAACAGTGGCGCACACGTGATAAAGTTGGAGGAAGTAAGTTACAGTTATACCGGCTAACCTTGCGAATGAAGAGTTATGCCGAGCTTCCTGCCTCTCCCCCTCAGACTTACCAGACTAGCTCAGCAGGGATTAAAACACCGCTAACACGGGGGTGGGCTCCTCCTTCGGCTCAAAGCCAGCAAGTCCGACCATATTACGGGCGACGAGGCTGCCGCGGGCTGGCATGATAATAACGCAACGGCTAATTTCGTGAAGTCCCTTGCTGGTTGCTTGGGCACGATAATATGGCCGCTAGGGCGCGCCACCGTGGGGACGCTGCGAATTTCGATGGTTCGATGGGCGCCTTTCGGCAGCTAGCAGGGCGACTGGTCCACTACCAGATCCTTAACAGGGGGAGAGCGTCGTATGGGGTTGTTCTAATGTGCAACTAGACGGGGCAAAGGGTCGGTGGCGGTGATTCGGCTGGCGGTCTTTTTTATCGGAGCGTGAGTCGAGGAAACGCTTGAAAGAATTTGTCGGTGGCTTGGAAAAAATCGATCCGAAGTCGCGGTGATTGATGGCGCGACGATAACAGATGACTGGAGACTGTTTTTAGACGATGTCCTTCGAGGTCGTTTCGAACGTGCTGGGGTATTGCTGGTATTGAACGTATTATGTGGTTATTCGTACGCTAAGGGGGGATATATAGGAGGGGTCATTTTGAGTCACGTGGAGGAATTTTTTTAAATGTTCGATCTGAAGGTATGAGAGTTTATCTGCCTTTTTTATTATTTTGGAAAATTAGTTTTCGGGGTTTTGCTTGCTGGGTTATGAAGATCTATTGACAAAGAATGATCTTAGAAATTAGAATTTTTTTTGTCTATTCTTCGTGCATTCTGAATTTTTCTGTACCTTTTTGAGTAATTCTATGTACCTAATTGCACAACATTCAACGATTCATTATGCAGTTTGTATTTTTGTACTTTTTGCTTCATTCTGGTATATACGATAATTAAAGTGGCACATGCTGCATTCGTTCCTACTATTCAAATAATTTTAAGATGTTTCAAAAGTAACATTATACAGGGAAGTGTGTGTAATTTGTGGCATTTGCTTGATTGAACTGATAAATAATTGAGCACGGAACTTTTAATGACTCTGTTACAAAAAAAAAAGGGAGAGAAATTACAGAGGAGTGAGCTTGCAAGTATTTAAGAAAAAAAAGGAGTTCGTTGGTTCGTTCAATTAAACACAATGGCGTGGCAAAATTACTGGGCTGCGGTATATAAATTAAAGGTCGTGCTTGAATATTCTGGTTAATCTTTTAATCTTCCGGGCCCACGTACGGATTAGTTGACAGTAATTAAAGTAACCAGCAGTGCGAATGATAATAAGTGGCAGGTCTGGGAAATCTTGCTAGTTGTACACAGTGGTTAATTCCACGCTTTAGTCAGCCGCTGTTTTTAGCAGGTCACGTTCACTTGAATTTTAGTTGAGAAATATCCCACGGATCATAATTATATTCACTTTTGATAAGAGTGGCATTTTCGTGAAGAAGAATTAGGAATTTGCAGTTTGCTTTAAATTATTATTATTATTAATCGTCTTTATTACTCTTTTAGAAAAGAAACCATGATTTACAAGCCATAGACAGGAAGAGTAAAGACGAGGCTACAGTGATGACACTGATGGCAAGCCTAACCGCGAACTATAAACTAAACTAAAATAGAGACAACAAAACAATCATTACAAAGTAATAATCAATCTTATAAACTTTAAGAATTTTCTTGGTTTACTGATTGTAAATAAATCTACTAATACTTTTTTGTGTCTCACCAGGGAAGTCACAGCCACAAAAAGACAGTAATATTAGATAAAATACACAAAATATTTGTTTAATATCTTCAGTGATGTACGTATACGGTGCAAAAATGTTTTTTTTTTAATACTATGACGTCTACTATTCTCTAATTAAAATCCTAAAAATGACCTAATTTTGGAGTGATTTGATAGAAGGGTACCCAAATTATTCATAGAATTTCAATCTTTCCATTAATTACTGAATGTCATACACATGTTCGTTTAAACAACTCTCCATATTCAAAAGTACCATAACCAGGGCAAAAAATATTGTACAAAACGTGCACCTGCAACGGCGGAGTTTCTCTATAAATCCATAACCCAGACGTTCCTTTAACGCGTCCCAATCCTGTTCCTCCAGGGATCCGTCGGAAAAAAGGAGGAAAAGGGGACAGTAATTAAACGCGTCCATAGCGAGCGCGCCACCGAATTCCCACGAAAAATGATAAACGCGGCATGGCTGTCATTTCTCGCGGCGGTAGCAATACGAGCGCGCGCGCCACCCGACGCCATTACCATAAAGCATTAATATGCCATACTCCAGAGGCTGTCTACCAAAGTGGCGGCGGTATCTCGTGAAATAGAAGAAACTGCGCGGCGCGAGAGGAAAAGAGCGACGTCGACTGATGGCTGAGCCGGGCTAAAAGAGAAGAGTGCCAGTAGCACGGGGACCAGCCACGAACGAGAGGGGCGGGGGAGTCCAAAGACACATTCATCGGCAGTTTTTCACGCGGATCCTCGATATCCGGCGGCGTATCTATCCAGCGGGGCGATATAAATGTACGGCGATGTCGCGTCTCCCGCGAGATGGAATGAATTTGTCAGCCCGCTCCTCGGGTATGTCGGTACCCCGGGCTTCCGGTTGTTCTCGCGTGGCTCGTCGCCGGCCCACCCCGCGTCTCTGTTTCCGTGGACGAGGAAACGGGAAGATCGATCGGCCCGATAACGCGCGTCCCATCGAGGGATCAAAGAACGAATCCGACGATAAGGAAAAGTAGACGGTGACCCGCTGGAAGGCGAGGCTGAAACGACACGAGGGGAAGAAACAGGGGACGCGGAGAGAGGGCGAGCTAAGGGGTGGTGGCAGAGTGGGTGATAGCGAAACTCGGTGATGGACGTGTGGATGAGAAAGAGACAGGGGGGTTGGTGGAGGAAAAAGGAGGGGGGCCTAATTTTATACGGTGCTTTCGGATAGAAGCGCAAAGGCTTGGCCACGGAGCCTGCTTTGGCGCGGGCAAACTTGCCAAGCGTAGAGAAACTCGTTCCTATCTCACTTATCGGGATGAACTCTCTCCTTCTTCGTTCGCCGCGTGCCGCTGCCTGCTTCCTCCTCGGGCCAGGAGAATACGCCCCGCCGGTGGGAAGATCCCGACGCTCGTGAAGGGGAGATCTACGGGGGGCTGCTCGTCGGCGGGAATGAAAAGTAATTGCGCGAAATGGAGAACCGAGCCGGCCGTTATGAGACCCCGGCTCGATTCTCCGAACTTTGGCAAATTGAATCGATCGAATTACTGAAACTCGTGTTTAGCCCCAGCGTCACGGATGAACCGGCACAATTCCTTTTAATGAGCGTGTGGAGACGTTTGAATGGGGGGAGGCGGAGGCAGAGCGTTGAGCCACTCGCGAAGGAAACGGGGCGACCTGGGATTTTTTAGATGATCGCCTTCGCGCTTGTAGGAACTTATACGTTCGCGGGGATCGTATTGAGAATTGTTGTTTTGGCAGTGAGTTGATTGGGTGAAATTGTAGATGCGTCGTGCTGAATTTGGCCGCAGTGGAGGGGGCATAAGGTAAATGTCCCAATACCTGGACATTTAAGGTACGCCGGACACTCGTTTTAAAATTTTTCGGTTATACAATTCGATTTATATACAAACGATTATGCAATTACATGGGGCATGGTGTGTACTTTATCATTAAACAAAGAAAACATATTGTAGGATTGAATAATTTGGTAAAATATTGAAAATTCGTAGTCCTTACAATGGCCCAATACCTGGACAGCTTAACTAGTATGTCCCGGTGTCCCGATTTTACTGTCCCATTACCTGGACACATGATTTTGGATGTTTCCTAGGGAAATTAAATAAAAAAAAACAACACAATAGTTTTTTCTTTTAGCATATTTCTCCTGTATAAGAAATTTATTCAAATCAGTAAATAAAGTTAAGTAAAAAGAATCTATTAGTGAATGACTAATTTTAAGGTTATGTGTATTCGTGTGTTACACACGAATTTTACACATGAATGAAATATTATCATTAAAGCAAGATACAAAGAATACAAAGTGTTTGCAGGGTGCAAATTATTTTTAAGGTGTTAAATAATTATTTTATTATTGTGTCAACAATAACATGTACTTATTTTACAGTTAGTACACGTGGTCAGGTTTGGGGACGTTCTGGGATTTCACTGTACCAGAAGATAGACACGCGAATAAAAAACTAATGCGAACTTTAAGTTTAATTTTCCAATCAAAAAATAATACTACAAGGTACCATTTTTCTAAAACTGTATTAGTTGTACCAATATACTAAACATTATTAATATTATTCGCTTAAGAAAATATAGAGACTGTTTAGCAAATCAGACAAGAGCAATATTAAAATGGTGTAAACTGGAGAGTTCAAGAAAATTTACTTTTATTACGATTGTTACAAGTTTACTAAGAAAAATATGTATATGAATATATTTTATTAAATATTTGAGTAATTGAATAAAATAATTCTTTTATGGATAAAGCAAATATTAAACGTAATAATCAGCATTATTTGCACTAGTGTCCAGGTATTGGGACGTGTCCAGGTATTGGGACATTTACCTTAAACTTGAATACAGTCAGGCGGAGATATCGAATTGAATTAGTATTATACAATTATATAGGTACAAATTATAGAACTACATATTATGTAGTTGCAATGTGGTGTAAAAGTAAGAAGAAATTTGGGGATTTTTGGCGTTGGAATTGGAGCTGTTAAAAAATTGAAATCACAATGATTCGAGATTCTTTGAAACGCACAAAGTCTCAGTAAGTGCAGTCTGCTTGAGTTAGTGAATAATAATATATTCTTGAAGGTTTTCTAAAATAGTTAACACGATACTATAGAAGAAGTCCATATGTGTTTGACCAATAGCGTACATATAAAGAAATAAACATTTTCGAAGCTTCTAGTGAAAGAACTCAAGCATATTTCCTCCATTTTTGGAAGTCAAATTATTTCACTATTAGCACTGTTATATGCAAATAGTAAATATAGAAAATCCTTCTTTCTCACAAATTTTGTATTACGAATTCATTATTCTAACCTTTTACAATAATAATTTTGATATTTATACTTTTGCCTTTATCGTTGCCTACCATTTTCTTTCTTTACGTTACGCACACTGTTATGCCAGTGCAAATATAAATGGAAATGTTAAATCATTTTCCGAATGCTCGAGTAAATTTTGCACTCAAAGACGGAGATTAATTTTGCGAATCATAACGCGCCAATATTTAACTGTGTCAAACGTACAGGCTGCATGAATTTGCGTTACGGTACCATGTCGGTAATTAAAGAGTACCAATTACTAGAACGGCTACTGTCCTATATATTGAACAGCTTTATCGACTATGTCCAGGCACGTATACAATTAATTATTTAACGCTTACTGACGGATTATCCATTGAATCAAAATTTAATTATGTTTGTTTAGTAATAAATCGTTCGCTTTAAATTTTGTGATCGATTACGTACCATTTTTAGTATAATTTTACTAAACTGAAATTCACACAAAAAATAAGTTTAAACTGTTTACTTTACTATACGATAAAATGTCCTGTGTACTGGGAAGATGATTTTAGGAATCGACTTGCCTCCTTCAAAGTGTTCTGCAAAACTCTCCCACATAGTTGCTCATAATATTTCTAAATCCTAATTGATTAAAATCGTACAATTGAAATAACGTTTCAGGATAGTAGGAGAAATTGTTCAACCCTGAAGGGTTACAACGGATGGAACTGTGATAATAAACAGATAGTGCATCAATGATTCCCAAACTTACCACAGGATCACCACTATATCTAAGCTTATCGTCAACACGAAATCTGTATAGTAATCGTGAATGCCCTTCCACGAGATGTACGATAGACAGAAGCTAAGGTTGGTGCATAAATCGTTCCGATACATTTAATATCGTCGGAACTGGTTGCAGGCTGTGCAAACGTGATAACCGCGCGACAGCCAGCTCCTATGGCTGCTGGACGTTGCAAGATTTCGGTTGTCACCGAAACGGAAAAGGGCTGTTCGGTATATGGCGCGTGGGAAGCCGCGAAATGGCGCATAAAGTCGGTGGCCACGCGACCTCTAAGGAAAGCACCCCTGGCTTTCCGATGGTTTTACGATCGGCCAATACCTTTCGATAGGCTCCCCCGATAAGCGACGAAAGCACGCGCGGGCCCCGTTTCTGTCGACAGGTCATCCGTGGTTACCATTTACGAGCGGACGCGCCATTAACTTAGCAATCGTGGCTGCGGAGAATTCCACCGATCGGGACACGTCTCCTAACCTTTCCGTGGCAGATTGGGTTAAGGGCACGCTGCCTTCGTGGGGGTGCGAGGTTACGAGCTTGTCGTCCTTCCATGTGACCTGAAACGAATTTGATTTGTCACATTAAGTACCATTAGGATGATAAATTGGTGGTTTGCAATTTTTTTATTATGTCTAAAGGGTATCTGTTTTGGTTAAGCTGAAGTTAGTGTGTTTAGACTGTTGGGGTTATTCTAATAATTTAAGGGGTCATGCTCAGTCAGGAGGCCGAAAAAAGGGTGATCTTTGGGAATTTTTTACTCGATAGCTATACCACATTTCTCAAAAATTTGTTTTCCCTTTTAAAGATTGCAACTAGTACTGTATATCGTAATTTTTTTATTTAAAAATATTTATTAATAACAAAGTTATTGTCCATCTCTCAAAGGTCCTCTAAAAAAAAGGCTTCTGTGGTGACCACTGCTGTTCGAAAGTCGATCACCTAAATTAAAAAATTCAAAAGAATTTACTTATTATATTATATTATCTTGTCTTTGAACGAAGGATTTTTCGAAATATTGATTTGGGAAAAAATGGCGGATGTTTAAAGTAAAAGTTTCAATTTTCATCATAAATCGTGCCTGATTTTCGTCAATTAAAAGAAAACTAAGCATTGGGAAAAAAATCCTTCGTTCAAAGACTAGTTTATTGTTCCTATAGTAAGCTTGTAAAATTTGAAGTAAATCGGTTGAATGGTTTTTGAAATATCTTGGTCACCGATTTTGAAAATGCTGTTTCGAGAAAAACGCGTTTGAAGTTTCAAGTCAAGTTTATACCCGGGCGGCGCGCTCAAGGGCGGGTTCACTTCGAACGCCTATATCTCGGCCAATTTTATTCGGATTACCTTAAAATTTTTACAGAATATTTCTAAGATGTTGTACCTAAAGAAAATACAAAAATTGAAAAATCGATTTTTTGAAAGTTGTGACTGAGCATGACCCCTTAAAGCGAAAGAAAGAACGTTTTTTGAGGGAAGTAGAATGCAATTTATTTCACCTTTCCTCTGTCCCCCACGAGTCACGTCACTTCTCAATTCAATACACATCACACAGACACATATACAACATCTTTGAATGTTGAAAGAACATCGTGAATATGCTTTGCTAAATAACGCAACGATTACAGAATTTTAACGTAAAGAGTTGTGGCATAATCATTCGACATACGTCCCCCTTTCAGCCCTCATCAAAACCGATTCAAACACTTCGCAGCATCTCGCGTCGCGTGCATTAAGCACGCATTTCGTTCCCTGTGACTCTTGACGCGATGGATGCCGCAGAAATTTCTGCATTCATGTTCCGTGTACCGCGATAGCTGTCGCGAGCGACGATCGAGCAGAGACCAAGGAGCTTCCTTGATAAAAACCCAGGCGACCGACCCGCGCGTCGCCAGTTAAGGCTGGGGACGCGTGATGATTTAGTTGACACTTTTATGGAAGGCATGGAACAGCGCGAACGAAGATAAGTAGGCCACGAATGAAAGGACCCCGCTACCCCCACGTGCGCTGACAAATAAAGCACGCCCCTACACCCGGAACACCACTTTTGCCGGGGCTGATGAATTTAGTTGCTGCACGCCGACGCGGCGTTTCCTTGCACGCTTCGCTCGGCTGCAGCACCCTTTTCTTGCCTCTAAACGCCGCTGCATCCCCGCGATCGCTGCTCACGTAACCGCGAAGATCAAGATGAACACTTCCGTGCTGCGGCCGTTCACGTGGAGCACGTTCCCAGCTCGCGTACGTTACTTCTTTACCATGGGAATCGACGGCGTGGAAACATCCGTTATGCAGGTTCATTTAATTGTAGGCGAGTGTTTCTGTAATTGTACGAAGATACGTAGGGAGTCTGCGATATCGTTTATTTCTGGCGATGAACAAGTGTGTCAGAGAGGGTCGAAGAGAGTTGTAGTTGCTTCTAGCTACTTGTTTAACACTTTCACGTTAAACTTCGACTCTGACTTCTGACAAGGGAAATTAAGCAACCCGGAAATTCAGTAAATTATGCAACTTTGTGTGAAAGTAGAGTAGTTCATGCGTAAGACAAACCTATTTTTTGTTGGTGTCATAGTACGGTTTTAGAGGGTGAAATCACCTCTGGAAAAAATGCAGAATTTTTTTACGTGGAATATCTCATTGGATAGAAGTTTAAACAAAGGTGGTATATTTTTCTTATATCTACAAAACTGCGTAAAAGTAATTATCGATTTAAGGATTGGTGGTGGGGGTAACGTGAAATGTATGGATTTTTCGATAATAAAATTATTTTCAAGCCGTTTTGCAGATATAAAAAAAGATGCAGCTTTTGTTTAAACTTCTATTGTTTTCCTATATTGTGTAATATAACCGGAAGAAGTATCTAGTAAATTCCTTCGCGGTGTCCCGATTTTGAACACTTAGAGCATATTTTATCGATCGATTCCTTGTACTAGCCTGTTTCCCGCCGCTTAGAAAGCCCGAGTCCCCATTTCAAGCGGATCCCTGTAATTCTTCTTCGTCTGATTCGGGTCCTTCCTCTCGATTTCACTGGCAGAAAGCCGCGCGACGCGGTTCAGCGGGTGTCTCCGTTACGAAACGGCGAAACCACCCCGTAGGATCCTCCTTTGGCGTAGGTATCGCTAATGAAAATTAGCCACAAGCGGCGGCTAATTGCGCGAGACGGGCTGGGTGCTCGTTAAACGGCCTCCGCCTTAAAAATGTTCCGTTAAATGGCACGACGCTGAGAAAGAGAGGCGAGCCGCGTGGCATCAAGGCTGCTTGAGAACACGTCAGATTTATGAGGGCAGACGAGTTAATTACTCGGTGGTACAGCGAACCGTGAAATAATTATTTGCCCGGCTATGTCGAAGGGCTTCTTTCTAGGAATCCGCAACCGAGAGCTCGGAAGTTTTGGCAGAGTATGGAAACGCCCTGCGTCCGGTGCGTGACCATTTTTGAGGAAGCACTTGCTTCTTTCACAGCAGATGACGCGTGTGCAAGGAACTGCTGTGCAAATTACTTTATCTGTCTTCTTTTAAACAGAAAAGAAAAATCAAGTTCCCCTTGAAAATCAAGTTACCCTTCTAATCCAACACGAGACTGCTTTCAAGATATAAAAATCTTTTTATCAGCTGTAAGTTTATCTATTTTTAATCTTATTTTTTGTAAATACTTCTCGAACATAAATGTCCACAGTTTTTATAAATAAATTCGGAAGATAATTCTGGCCGAATTACAATCACACACGTGCCGCAAGAAAATTAATTATAACATAGGACAGAGTAAATATGGTTCTCTGCTGTTACACAATGATTTTCCTGATAAGATCTTTCTGACAAAAAGTCAATAATGATACAAACTTCTGCAGCCGCGTAATCTCTTCGCATACACCAAGAATAAAAGTACCAAAAACATTTAAAGAAAACGCAGGAATTCACATCACAATAACTGAGCAGCATCCACCCCGGCGATAACTCAAATTAATTTCTAATTCCCAACGCGACGATTAAGCACGTGTTCGCCGATGGTTCAGGATAATCGGCGAATAGCACCTTTAATCCCCGCCGAGGGTCAATGGGTGGCATTCATTCGTATCTAACGAACCGATGCACGGGAGGCGCAAGATGGATGTTCTCATTTATGCATCCTTTGGATAGTTGATTTGGCACAACAGACCCATAAAACGGGCGATTAAGTGAAGATTAACTCTTGGGGCCACGGAGCGTCGTGGGGAGGGGGGCCAAAAACCATCTCCCTCCCCCTACTCTGGCACCACAGCCGTCTCGTCCTGGCAGGCTTCTGGTAGCTATCGTCCTAAACATCTCTGCGGATTCCAGGAGCAAAGGCACGGGCACCCTGGCACGCCCTCATGGGCAACGGGATTTAAAGGATTCCGTTAATGGGGTTACTCTGCCTCGCCGTTATGGGGTCGTAACGGCTTCCTACCCGGGTCCACTCCGTGCAGCCTCGTCGACCCTGATCAATGCTGAATTTCTCGTTTCTGGGATCCTCTTGATACGATGCATTTCATTAGCACGTTGCAGATTACGTGAATTCCGGAACCGGGTAACTACTTTTGATCCGCCTCGTTCCGGCCCATCCGCGGTGGTCGCGCGGCGCTCCAAGTGTCTGCGGTGGATTTTCGGTATTTCGTTCTCGTTTTCGTTATCCTCTTAAACGCGGCGGGGGTGGTGGACGTTGGCGAGCGTTTTCCATTGCGGCGAGGGAAAACCGGGGAATATTGTGGGATATGGAGGCGGTAGAACGAGTACACCAACGAATACATTCACCGTTGTAACATTGTCTTCTGCTTAACAATCGTTTGTAAATAGTTTGAATTCTACCCCAATGCTGTTTGCACCGCGGCACTCGATGTTGCTTGCTCGTCGAACGTTGACATTAAAATCTTCGCGAACACCCGAGGCGCCGGCAAAAGTTGCGGCATCACGCAGTGAAAATTCGTGTCGGAGCAATTCTTTCCGCAGGTCGGAGCCTCTTCTGCCTCTTACCGGCGGGAGAGCGACGCTGAGACGGTAGACACATAAATTTCTCTACCTCCGCGCTCATTACAATTTTATCTTTGCCCCGTTTGATTTATACCGAAAGTTCAGTAACTTCGCCATTGTGCCCGCGGTCCACGGAAGATTGCATTGTGCGCTGCACCTGTAGGAGTAAGGCGACCAAGTTTCGCGCGCGATATGCTAGCAACCTGAGTCGCAGGAATATTTCGCCGTCTTCGCCCACCCTTAACCTCCTAGCCAACCGCGGTTACGTACAAATCCCCCCCCCCCCCCTTCACTAGTTGGACTGGTCGCCAGGTCCAGGGAGTTTTCTTCCAGTGGCTGCTGGATTATTCGCGGTCCGTGGGTTTAATTAAAATTTAAGGTAAAGCGTGCCCGTAAGCCATAAGTCGGCGATGCTCGTTAAGAGACACCGGGCGTGCCATTAATTATTGTTACAGGTGTTTGCTACTAGTGATGCAAACTTAATTCCGTGGAGGAGGCGAGGCGGTTCGTGCCGATTCGCACTGGATCGCCGTAAATAATTGAAGGCCCCACGGGCGAGTTTAATTTATACCTGTAAGGCGGATTCAGCTTTGCCACCGACCCTGCACAGTAATTGAAGTACTAACGCGAGTTTCATTCCGCGCGATCATTTTTTAATGCTTCCCCCCTTTCTCCTTCTTTCTTTCTCTGTCCCCAACATTGCCGCTGTCGACGAAATTTGCCCGAGGTAATTAGAATCGTTGTTGGGCGCAACGCTGTCCGCGAATCGCGAAATTAGTTTCTGAGTGGCTGGGGAGCTGTGGATTCTTCTAGGAATATAACAACGATGCGTAACAACTTTGTGTATTGGAGAATTCGTCGCCATTTTCTGTGCATTCAATTCTCAAGGCGACATTGATAGTACTCGGTTACTCATTGACTCATTGAGAACATGGTGGTTGCGGAAAAGAAGTGTGGAGACTATATATGTGGGATCTGAGTGCCAAAATTAGATATGCTTTTCTTTTAATTTTCTTCTTAGCAGTTGTGAATTGCTGTTTGGTGATTGCAGCTTCGATATGTGTGAACTGAAATGGTTAATGATTTTGTCTCATATTTTTGCGTATTTTATCACGTTGGATGGCAAGTAATAATTGTAGGTACTTTTTAGAAAGTGCTTTTTTTATATATCACAAAATGTAGTACCACCTGACAGGAGGAAGATACGGTTGATGGATGGCGGTGCTCAATGTATTTTAATCACGTTTGAAAAATGTAAAAAATGGTGTACCTACTAGGTCCTATCTTTGATGATTAGTTTTGTAATTAAGTTTATGAAAGAAGGGCAAAGATGCGTATAAACATGCCAATACTCTATCGTTGTACTTTTTGGGAAAATATTTAAAATATATCTTCGCTGTTCGATGGCAAAACGCAATTCTCATGAAATAACAGCAGGGTCGTAGAAGATAAATAGAATGCTGTGGATAAAGGGGAATACGTTTCACATATAGGGAGAGCTGACTGTTTATTTATCGTGCCCTTATCGATCTTTGTAACCAAAGAAAGGACAATCTTCTTTCTTTCTGCCATCGAGAATATCCTGTACATATTAAAATTAAATACGACAGATACTGTTCCTAAAAATATTAGATTTGATAGTGACTATAGATACTCATAGTTAATCAATTGCCAATATAAGATAAACGAATACAGTAAATACGGTAAACGAATATAACAGTTCGTACTTCAGGAACTCGAACTTTCATTTGCAACCTTATTATTATTTAATCCAGCAAAAGCTGATATAATTCTTCATTCGATGCCGTGCTTTACCTTGCCCCTACCATTTTCACAAATTACATGAATAAATTACAGCACAAATAACTACCTCACAATTTCAGCCCATACCATATCTTCCACCTATATACCAACTCAATCCCTGTTCTCAACCACTTGATTCATTCAATATTGAAGAGCCAAAGCATCAACCGAAGATCGCCGCGGCGAACTCCATCCACCGTTAAGAACCTATGAACGAGGCGCAGATCTCGAGATGATAAGAGGATCACGTCGATGACGGATCATAAACAGGGGTAGTTTGCGCGAGCGGCATGCTCTCAAACTGGACCGACACGTCATCTTTAACGACCCTGCAGTCGTAAAATCGTGTCACTGTTACTTTCCACCCGAGCTTCAGGACTGGCGAAACAATTCCTACCCCCCACCGCCAACCCCCTTACTAGTGATCCCCCACCCCCCGGACTGTCCGTACGGCAAAGCTCTCCGAGGCTAGCACAATACATCGTGAAATATGAGTGCACACCAGGCGGAAAGAGGGACGTACTCGGAGAGGGTTGAAACTCGACAATCGCAAGGGTGGCTGACAGATCGCTGTACCTATTAATTATTAGAACGAGCCGAGGTGTTAATCCCCCGAGTTCCCTCATTAGTTATACCATTAGGCTCGACGTCTTGCCCCTAATTACGGCCGCCTTGGAACTCATGATCAATATTTAATTGAACTCGTTTTTTGTTGTTGTTGTTTCAGGTAAGAGAATGTGCTGTTACGGGCGTGGATGGAAACGGAAGCGTGAGTACTTTGAATTAATATTTAAAAGGCGGGTTTTGGGAGATTTTGGGCAAGCGGTGTCTAGCTTGAGAATTGAAAGGAATTGTTTCTGCGTGAATTTTTATTTTTGGTTTCACTTAAATTCGAATTTAATGGGAATGACGAAATGGTAAGTGTTTCTGTAGGTTTGCCTCTGATCTTATTCATTATATTGTTTTATAGTAACAAGTGCCAAATTAGTTATTTAAACTACTACTAAAGAGTATATGCGTTTTTTACATGACATGTCCGAAATACTCAGGAAAAAAGGTTAAGACTGGCGGCTAGAGTTATGACAGATTTTTAATGCGCCCCAAGTTTCCCTGTCCTCTTAAATTTTATTTAAAATATGCTGCTACTTTATGACGAAGCGATGTGTCGTTTTATTTCTATGCTTTTACGTGTTTCAGTTAATATGTTACTACATGTATATCTACTTACTGATTTGCATACAGGGTGTTTCGCTCACTTCACTGCAAGTGTTTTCAGGGCTGTTTTTCCAAAGTAAATAAAACAGCATTTATTAAAATTTTACGGTGGTATAATTTGAAAATCTTGAACTGCTTGAGCTGCTCTCTTTATTTTTTATTGACAGAAATAATTTTTATCCAAAAACCTTTTCAAAATAGCGCACATATAATATAATAAAATGATAGAACAAGGATTTAAAAGATATACCAAACAAGAAATAGAAAACGGGTAGGGGAAAACCGATATGGTCAGACACGTCTGCCAACAGATGTGACTGTAACTACTGATTATCCCCTTCTAACTAGGGCCTGATCTTGGGACGCATGCAGGGCAACTGTCCAGAGTAGCAAAATTGGTAGAAAGAAAAAATTAAAATCAATAAAAACCAATAAAAAAAGTGAAACTTATTGATAAAGCTTTAAAAATTAAATAATACTTTTAACTAATACTTTTCGCTCACTGTCAAAAATTATATTCTGAAATAATTATTTATAATTAAGTATAAAGAGGGCAAAAATTAAATTAAAAGTTAGAAGCTGGTACAGCCCAGCTTCTAACTTCTTCCACACGCGTTATCTCCGAAGTTGTTTCTAGTAAGAGTTACTCACAATCAGATTAACAAGAACTTTGGAAGCATGCATAATTTAGTAGTAATTCTATGTAAGGTTCTTAAATTCTCTGCACTTCTTTAAGACAAGCATAACTTTATCTTTTGTATGTTGCACGAGATGACGTTTCCTACCTCGAACTTTCAAGGTGCAATATTCACAGTAGTTTAATGTATGTCCGTGGCGAGTTATGGGTTTGTTCAAACCAACGCGAAAAATTTCCGCTAGGCCTGTGAATTTTTAGCGTTTTTTCCGCGGCGGATTTATTTCGCTCTCCAAGACGTTTTCTTCGCTGCCGCTTGAAATCCGCGACGACACGACTGTTGAGATGCGAGACGCTAGCGTCGAGGAGGTGATCCCATAGGCGGCGAAGTTTCTTTCCTTTCTTCTGTTCTCACTGGCTGCTGCGGCGTGCCTTTTGTGAGAGTCTCGTTCAGGCCATCGCATGACACACGCTCTGAACTAAACATTCTGAATTAAAGCGAAGCGAAAATCCAAGAATGACAAGCGTAGAAAAGATCATTTTCTTTATCCGATGACGACTAGGTACATTGTTTACTGCACTTGCAAAAGAAACTAAATCTTATAGATCAATATAAAATATTCACAGCGGCAGCGAACAATCCGCATTTCGGTGTGACCACACACGCGAATTTCGCTACGGTTGCGGCTGCGCGGATTTCGCTACCGCTGCGGCTGCGCAGATTTCGTTGACGCTGCGCCTGCGAATATTTCGCTACGGTTGGAGGAACCTTGACTGGGAAAACGAGTCGATGTAGTGATCGCATAGGCGGCGAAGTTGCTTTTCTTTCTTTTGTTCCCTCTGGCTGTTGCGTCGCGTCGTCCCTTTCGCGAGAGCAGAGTTCAGCATTAACTAAATAAAAAATTATTTAAATAATGGATCGAATTTAACTTACTTTCACTTTATTCATTATTCGAAGCTTGAATAATCTGGGTTCATTTTATTTTCCTAATAAAGCTAATTTTTTTATTCGATGAATAAAGTTAATTTTTTTTCTTCGAGCGTTCCAACTTCAGCGTCGAATAAAGTTTTCAATTTTAACATTAACTGTAACTTAGCTTTAACTTTTAACTTTAATTTTCCCTCCTCAGCTGCTCGACCTCGCGGTAGAAAATTATTCGACGTCGAATAATGTTAAAGTTAAAATTAAAGTTGAAAACTTTATTCGACGTTAAAGATGAAACGCTCGACGAAAAAAATTGACTTTATTCGTCACCGGATGAATAATCTGTTTAACTTTTATTCGTTATTCGAAATTTTTATGCAAATGAAAATTTTTCCCATCTCTGCGTGAGAGTCTGGTTCAGGCCATCGCATGGAACAGGTTCGGAACATATTGCGTGTAATGAATAAAAGAGGAAATCCAAAAATGACAAGCGTACAAATAATAAAAGAAATTGTTAGAAACTAATAATTCGAAATATGTATTAAGATAATAGAAATTGATTATATAACCAGCAGCGGCAGCGAATAATTCAAACTCCAGTGTGACCACAAACGCGAATCTCGCTACCGCCGCCGCTGCGAATTCGTTGCCGCTGCGCCTGCGAATGTTCCGCGTCAGTTGGGGGAACTTCTTTTGTTCTCTCTGGCTGCTGCGTCGCCCCGTTCGTGAGTCTCGTTTAGGCCATCGCATGGCGCACGCTCGGTACATTTTGCGTGCAATGTATAAAAGCGAGATTCCAACACTGACAGGAGTAGAAAGGATAATAGAAATTGTTAGAAACTATCCTATTTTATATGATTTGTCACACGAAGATTATAAAAACGTAAAGAAGAAGGACAGAATATGGAGTGAAATTGGCAAACAATTAAATGCAAGTGGTAAGTATCAGTTTTGACTATACCACTAATAATATTACAGAAAATAATAATTATCTAGTTATAAACAAATAATAACTTCATTTAAATTATGTTGTTTAATGAATTACAAATAACTGCACACAAAAATGTTTATAAGTAATAATCTATTACATTACTCAACAATATGTGGCAATTTAAAAATTGAAATAATTAACACACATTACTTCAGTTTTGAGAATGGCAATCCTGCTGCTCGTCTTGGATCATTTTCTAAATTAGTAAAAGTTCTAGTTCAGGCTGCGGTGGCTCTAAATATTGAAACAACTAATGATCACATTTTTTAGTATAGAAACTATCACTGGTGACAAGAAATCTGCGAGAAAAATATTCTTGTTTTAGGTGAACAGATTAAAAAAAAATGGAAAAACTTAAGAGACACTTATGCAAAATATGTTAGGCGTAATAAAACAAAAGCTGGACAAGCAGCGAATAAAGCTAAAAAATGGGTATGGGCCGACCAAATGAAAGCTTTTGATCCTTATTTGACTTCTGCTAAAACTTCTTCCAATGTCAGCGATGTTGATAGTGATACCAATACAGAATCTGTCGAGGATTTAGAAAATCGAAATATTCAATCAGAACATTCAGAAAACAGTCTTACTGAAGATGCACCACACACGGACATTCAAGAGAGTCAATCACAATTTACGAACGAATTTCAATCACCGCATTTAACACCAGTATCTACATCAGATGCTATTACCCTAACTCCTGAAGCCTCAATGCGGGAAAGAATAGGTAGAAAACGAAATGCAGACCCATCGTCGTCTGTAGGTGAATTGATTAAATGCTTTGAGAGTGAAAGAAAGACTGAATATGATGCAATTGATCATATTTTCTTTGCCTATGCAAAGACTATAAGAACATTTTCGGGAAGAAGACAAGCTATAACAAAAATGAAAATTGCTCAAGTCATCATGGAACAAGAACTTTTGCATCAGGAGGAACTCGGATCAACAAATCAATTTAAGCCTGAAAGTGCAGACGGATGTAAATGAATTTCCACATGATGATATTACTAACATTGACAAATGATTTTAACATTGTCCATATTTTTGTAAAATATAAATATAATTTGAAAATATCTAGTTACATGGTCATATTTTCCTCTCCACATTTAATGTTTATCAGTAATAAAATGTAATTATAATTATGTAAATTTTTTTTTTACCTTAACGCAATAGCAAGTTGTTCTTCAGATGGGATAACTTCACAATAACTTCTGCAATATTTTTGAAGATTTTTCTTTAAATTTTGTTCTCTTCCCAAAGACATTTCTGTCGCTTATATTTCCCATTTTCTTGTACCTCTTAGTAATCGAATTACTCATAATTTTTTTTAAAGATAATCTTTATAAAACGAGTCAGAAAAGATATTCGAACGGGAGGTTCAATAATTTAAAATAATTTGCACGTATTAACTTTTTTAGTGTAATTTGCTTATCACTTACAAGTAAATTTCAATTTTAAACCTAGAATAATTACGTTGCCGAAGAATGAAGTTTTTTCACGAATAAAACATTAAGGTTATAAAAATAGAATAAATCATAAAGCATGTAATATTAATTCCCATTCAGCTCTGTTATTCTAACGGAACGAAAGATAATTTCGATGGAGAAAAACCAATATTTGCTGGAACCACACAGAATTTAAAACGAGGAAATACAAATCTCGCATGTTAAACGCAGGCTTTGTAAAGTCAAAGAAATTCTGCCCTATCGATAAAGCTTCGAAAAGAAATTCAACTCTTATCGTGAATCCAATTTATTAATCAATGCACCGCGCACCAAATTAATGAAATGAAAATGGATTGCAAGGCAAATACCTACCAATTTCTAAACGGGCATACAAAGTTCATTTCACTTTAAGCATGTTACACATAAGTTCTTTTAACGGAAGTAAATAGTCCAGTGAATATATGAATTCATATAAACGCACAAAATTTCGTGTTTATGTGTAATTTATATTTTTATATTAATAACTTTGCAAAATGTCACTCTGTAAATGGATATTCTAAGTCACTGCAATGGTAACACGGGACAGGCAAGCAGATCGATCAGATTAAAATTGTAATCGACTTACAACGATTTACTTTTTTCTGGGAGCGATCAATCGATCCCCAGCAGAGGAGCGTGTACCTATACATGTAATTACAGTTTCCAATCATCTAGTCAAACGTTGAAGTGCTCGTTTATGAAGGGAGGGTATGAGGAACGAGGTAGTTAAACAGTCTGTAGAATCGAACGGTGCTGATTGGAATCGTGATACACATTTGAACCTCCTATGATTTTCAGCAAGTTTTAGTTGAACCTTACGCCTGGCCTAATCCTAATTCGCAAAGCAGTGAAACACGCAGAACTTCCTCTTCGAACCGTTTCAAATTTAAATAAACCTGTATTGGATTTTACTACGTTTCAAATCGCCGGTTGAATTTAAGTTCGATGCTTCTAAACTCTCAAATTCCGCTGATTTTCTGAACGCGAAATTATTTTAAGAGCAATTCTAAATGTGCACATTGATTTCTGGCTAAACAGTATTTCAGAATTGCTATAGGTAGGTGCATTATTGGAAAACTCTTAATCAGGAGAATCGAATCATAATTCCACTTTTACCCTGAACAATAAATTGAAATACCTACAAAAGCGGATTTAATGAGCGCAATTAATTTCAAAAGCTTGTTGACCAGAAAAAAACGATTGCGAACTTCTATCTAAATAGATGGAAGATAATAACCAATAAGGTTAACGATATTGTTGAAACTGAAGCTGCCAAATGTGTTATTCCAATGATTTTAATTTATGGTTTTACTTAAGTTCACGTGTCCGGTGACCCTTAATTGCAAGCGGCAAATTTATTTTCGGAGATTATCCTCTTTATTACTATGAATGTTTGTAAAATTTCAAACGTCACTGAATACCTACGATCACGATAGCGCTGAATTCCCCAGCTTTCTTTCGCCCGCAGATTACGTGAAATTGGAAAACCATTTTGAGCGCGATATATTGCCGCGATATCCAATATAATCCTCCGATATATTGAATGGGTTATGGGATTTTTAATTTTGGTTCGGGCCTGGAATGTGGAAGGCGTTGTTAACCGTTTCTATTAACGGAACGAAATTCGAGAGCCGAATACAATCGATGCTCGATCGGCCCGTGAACTTCGTGGCTTTGAAAATTGCTTCTGAACGCGTCGAACGACGAAACTTTTTAATTTCTGCCACAGAATTTCCTAGCCTTGCTTCGAAGCGATTCAGCTTCAGGTAATAAGCTCCCGTTCAGAATTTTATTGGAACATTTTCCCTCGCTGCAGATGGCGTCTGCCTCTTCACCGCGGAAGAACTTTTCGAGTACTGAGCTATACGCGTTGCTATATTATTTATAACTTGTTTTGCTTTTCGTAACTGTTTACTGTGCTGCCATCTTGGGAAATAATATATATGTGTTACGATAGAAAGTAAGGAAACCCAAAGCTGAACAATTTCATTTATTACTTAAGAAATTAGTAAAAGCTACTGTGGAACTTCGTAATATGAAAAAAAAAGTTCAAATTAATATTACTGATCTGGGGATGATTTGAGACAAAAGCTTTCAGTGGTGTGTGATTCTAAGAACTTATAATAATGTATAACCGGAAATCGTAGTTAATATACACATGGGTAATCAAATCGTGACTTTATTTTCATTTTAATTAAATTAGAAACTTATATTGTTTTAATGTCTAAATTTGTAGGTACGATCTAAAAATAGATATGTCTCAGCATTTTAATTTCATACAAAGTTACTGCACAGGTAATCATATTTAGTTCAGTACAAAACTACTTAGTCCGTTGAAATGAAGCTGAAAGAAATATTCCTAAAACTTTCAATCCTACCAAAATGCCACCCACATTTTTCTTTTTTCATACCCAGCTATTCTGATTCTGGAAATACAAATCTTCTCCTTTTAGTACCATTCAACACAAACTATCTTACTAAAACCTTCGCACTAGACTAAAGACAGATTCGTCATAACTAAACAGCTTTTCACACAAGACCCTTTCACATCTGAATAATACGATATAGGTACCAAAGAAACTCACAAATTTTGTACCCTTCTCTATCGTTATTAAACGAGCGCCAATACTGCCAAGTGAATATATCCGAAATACTAGTAGTAAGCCACAAAAGTATCTGCTCTGAAATGGTCCTAATACACTTTTCCTTTACACAACCCCAGTAACCGTTCCATTCAAATTCCATCAGCTTCGTTCCGCAGAAAAAGAAGCATTCTCTCGGTTAGGAGTCCCTCCACGAAGCTCGACTGTTATTGCGCGAAGATTCGCAGGGAATAACATCGTAACAGCAAGTTATTCGCCAAAAGCGGTCGATCGAAGCCAACAATCTCGTCGAAACGTAACTACCGCCGAGCCCCGATGAGACCCGATGAGACCCTGTCTCACATTGTCAGAATGGCTGATCCGATCCCGACACATCCTTGCCCTGCTAGGACAGTAATTGTCGCTCGTTCTTGAAATGCCCGAGTCAGATATTGCGTGCTCTAACAATAGAGCACAATAGCTGGGCGTCGGGGCGAGGAGAATATTCCAAGGCATCCCATCTTCATCTATCTGCCTCTACATTCACGCCTGTAATTCTCTTTCTCTATTCCTTTCACGTCTCGATTAACAGACGTGAGTTTGGGCTTCGTTATCCTGTCTATCTAGCCGCTGCTGTTTCTGCATCTGCCTCTACAGACCCTCCTCCCTTTGTTTTCCATGGGACTGTCGTTTCCTTCGCAGGCAGCGGGATGGAAATTGAAAAATGACGCTCCTCGGCAGCTGTGGTTCGTTGTGATTTTCGCTTCTACTGGGCTGGGTTTGTTCGCGGGCTGGGGAGTTCATGCGGATTTATGCTTCGAAGGAATAGTTCGGTTATGTGGATTGTAGAGGTTTGAGAGTTGTATTTCACAAGTTGAAAGTTTGATGATGTTTTCTGAGACACGTAACTGCGCGAAGTTTTGGTTTACAGGCCTGTTGAAACGTGAAACTTTGTAGGTAGGTGGTTTCAGAAATAGGTTTGGAACGAAAACGCTCTGTGAGCGTCATTTTTTAGTATCGTGGTGAATAAAATTTTGAGTTCCTGATTTGGGTTTCCCTCACTTTTTTATCGTTGTTTAAAATACCACTCTGTTAAATTTGGAGGTTTAATTTTGGGAGTTTTATTTTTGAATGGTCGACGTGAATTTGTTCAGTTTATCGCAGGACGATCTATCGAAGAAATCAAAGAATTTCGGGGACACGATATTCCCAGAGTTTATCTAAAACCTTCACCTTACATAAATTATATTATCATTTCTTATCTTATATAGTATTCAATTATTATAAATTCATCCAAGTGCTGTGCGCTACAAAATCCTTCGATTTTCAGTCTCGTCTTCAGATTGCACTGTATCCTCGCCAAATTATACCTACATAATCTGTGCAACTGCCACTTAAACCTTGACCATCTGAAACACTAGTACCCACTTCACAAATATTTTCCCAGTTTATAGACACATTTATAGACCACCATACACGTGGATTACCATAAGACCATACGAGCTCGTTGATTTAAGGGCGTTGGTAACCACGCAACGGAGAATCAGTAATTGCCCCGTAATTGACCGTAATTCGACAGATTACAGGCCGATTTCTGAAGCGCATCTTAGGTGGCGAAACTCGGAACGCAGTTCTGCATTTGCGTTGGTAATCCGTCGGCTCTGTGTTCCCTGTGCTGGTACCAGCATATTTAGACCTTTGATTAGAACTTGGCTTGCTTGTCAATTTGCTGCTCTGAACTCCAATACAATCGTGCCGCTTCTATCAACTGTTAATACTGTCGATAAGTGGGTTCGAAATCAGGCATGGAAATTCTGCCCGGGCCAGGTCTCCCGAATACTAATACGTTTTAATTAGTTTCATTGCTCCTTGCGCGACTAAGGAGGGTATTTGCGGCCATTACCGATATCGATCATGATCGCTTTACGTCCACATGTTTGTTTCGCTGAATACCTTCTAAGTAGCCTGGCCCTTGACTGTTTTTCGATTGTTTCTGTACGCTCCATAGAACCTGTGACGTTTGGAAATTAGAGCAGCTTAACCAGTATGGTGAAATGGAATTTGTTGTTAATGGAAATATCGTGAAACTAATGGTATAACGATTTCTATCGCGAAGAAATATAGATTCCTCTTTTTGCAGTATTATATTGAAGGGGGACGATTATGTTTTCCTCCCATTGAAAACGTGCAATTACGTATTTTTTAATCAGTTAGTGATGACCGAGGAAATGCTTGGCGTTATATATGTATAATATATTATCGTTGAAACTTCTGTTAACGGGTTTAGTTAGACGTTAGGGAATTTGACGCTGGAGGAGGGAGGAAAGGCAGTTTGCTGAAGGCATCGAGGTACCTAATTACAGGACAAAGGAGCAAATGTTATAGATTAGCTCATTAGTAGAACGCTTGTCTCGTAATACTATTAATTCGTCCTGTGGCAACGCCTCTCGCGTGTACCTTGTCGAGGCGGTGCACAGGGATTCTCGTCTTCCAAAGACCGGCAACAGACACCGAGGAGTCGTTGAAGCAGTCCCTTCATGGTAATTCGATCGATAATCGAATTCTGGATCTCTTTAATAAACGGGTTTTGTGCGCGGAGTTTCTTATTCCACTGGGAAATTGGATATCTTTTTTCCAGCTGCCTTTTAATTATTCAATTGGAATCGAGTAAAGCAGCAGCTATGGTTGGAAAATAATTACCCAGGAAGATACGTGCGTTTACTTTTCAAAAGTCTGCAATCACCCAAACTCGGCCATATTTCTTTCTCTTTCTGTGCAATCAATTTAAAAACGTTCACTATTTATCTAACCTTTAACAATGGTGTGTTTCTTGTAATGTAAACATTATTACCGTTCCTAACAACAAGTAATGCAAATCTTTAAGAGTTAGGAGGAATCAGTCTCCTTGAAAATTATATAGGTACTTACTTGTTGAGATCATAATTTGGATTAATTTTCATGAAATCTACGAAGACGGGGCGTTGTCTGTGACATAGTTTCAAGATTACTGAGAAGTTGTATTAAAAAAATTCGTAAGTAGATTATTTAAAAGTTCAGGTCGAAAGTTTTCACAAGCAGAAATTTACGTCATCTTTATGCAAGGTAAGATTTCTCGTAAAACATTTCATAGCATACGATATAGATACCTACTCATATTTTATCCCACAGCTAATACCTAGTATTTTCCAGTAATAACTTCCCCCTGCCAATATCAATTAAAACAGAAGTGAAAATGAATTGATACCAGAGTCCATAAATTCCAACATTCATAACACACCATATAATTAACAAATGCAACAATTAAATACACACCAATCACACCGTTAAACGTAATCGTAAGAAATAGTTTTACCATCCAAAAACGTGAATTCAAAATTATTATTCACTATTCAACCTATGTATAAACCATTCGCTTTTAATGTCTCCAACTACAAGAAGCATCCTTATCATCGCGTACCACCCCGTACACTAATTCAACGACAACCAGCGCCCACGTGAGAAAGTGAAAAAAATCATCATCGTTATTCCTTGTTTACTGGCTTCTTGTTTCTCGCGCAATCATTCACGCAAGATCCACGCTGGATAGTCGTCCTCACCCTTCCGTAAATTCCAGCGAACCCTTCCGTTCGGCCTGAATTCACTCACGTTACGATCCAACCTACCATTACCAGGAATCTCTCCGCTCGGGGGCACGAGAATTCCCGACATCACTTTCAATTTGTTGCAATTGTCGGAAGTGAAGTCTGCCGGATGCGCTCGCAGCCCTAACGACTTTTACCGCCGCAACGATCGTGCCCTTAGAATTCGAGGAGCGACGCGCGCGTCCGCGTGTAATGCGAACGGGCAGGCCAAAGCAGCATGTCCCGTTGTTGCTCGAGTAATGCCATACAATTAGTCAGTGGTTGATGTACTTGCTCGGTTTAGTATTATTGCAACGCTTGCACAATACACGCGCCACTCCTTCCGCGTAGTTTCCCTTCTGCCGATATTGCGTTACGCGAGGCATCCGCGACGTACTGAACTGTATGTATACCCGCGCTGAAACTCGGCTGGGATTATGGCCGATTAAATTGTGGTTGATGATGGCCGCCCTCTGTCTCTGTTTTAATATAATTTAGGTTCCATTCCGCAGCTCGAAAAGGAACGGGTAACCTTGGTTTCAAGTTTGATGGATAGAAGATGGTTGTAATGGGATACCTAGCGAGGATGGGTATGAGGAAATTGTTATTAGTAAGTACTTACTGAAGCGTGGATATGTATGTACTAGATGGGATACTCGAGTGAGACTTCTTAAGCACTTCTGTTGCTTCAAAAATATGAAAATTTGGGTTAAGGAAAAATTGAGGGACAAAAAGGTGGTAATGGAAAGCACGGGATTTCTTTGAAGCCAGTATATTTTGAGAAGAGTCATGTATGCAGGAAAAATACCTAATTCTGGTAAAGTATAGCTGGGGATAGAATGGCAATGATTTATTACAAAGGTGGGTAACCACGGAGTAATATAAAATAGAATTCAAATGTAAATACTGGAAATACATAGAAGGAACTCTTTTGGTTGAAGTAATTTAATACTTCTATCGCATAGAAAAACCTCATGCTAGGATGATACGAAATTGTTACTTGGACAAAGTGACCCATTCGGAAGTATCCTCTATTATTCTTCTATTTATACATATTTACTCTTTGGCGTGTTGTTTATAAGATACACGATACTCAACGGACATTTTCTTGCCTGTCTGGGGAAAGTATACACCTTGGTTAATTATGCGACTTCGGAGAGTAGTTACAGTTCACGTAATACAAACCGGTTAACAAGTTCGTTACACTTAATATTAACGACACTTTTTTCCCTACTGCTTCGCTTCCCCCGATATTACTCCTTGCTGGGGTGGCTTCCGCAGCTACGCAGAATGCTTCTCCCCGGCAAGTTCTATTGGTTTATGAACGATTAAATTTCATCAGATATCCATTACAGGATGTAATTATGTCGTGAAAAGCACTCCAGTTATCTAATATCCCCTTTGAAACGTCATTTCATTAAATTATCGACGAAACTTCGGAGTTTAAACTGCGTCGCCTTGAGACACCTGACGTCATTTAGAAATTGTCTCCACAGACACTTTCCACTGTAAGAGAAGAGGACGGCAACGTGGGTGGTTATGGACTCGAGAATCGAGTGACAGCGAGTGGACAAATTCGATAAATCATTTTAAAAACCAAACACTCCGAGTAGCTTACAAACGAAAACTGCGAATCCAGTCGGGTCTAACATCTTATAAGTGAAGGGACTCCTAAGTAAGAAATTTCCAACCCCTCCCGAAAAGGGTCTAGCCGGGTTAGCATAGAGGAAACAGCCCCAGCACCAATTTTAGTATTTATTTGAATGCTTCAAAATGCACGTAGTAGGTATCCTAAGTAGTTGTTGAGAAAAAACTGTAAACTTTAGGGTTGATAACCTCATATCAATCTAACGATGGGGGGCACAGATCTGAAATTTTTCTAGGTGGTATTCTAAGCAAAGAAATACTAATTAGGTGCTGGGGCCTTTTCCCTATGCTGATCCGGTTAAACCCTTTCTTCTTTACCTACCCTCTACCAATCTCCAACTCACCGATTCTCGAACACCGAAAAATCATCACGCCCATCAAAGTTTCCATACCTTACCCCCGATATGGAAAATAAAATTTCCTAATCCCCCAATGTTCCCCCCCTTTATCCGTCTCGACATTTGTTCCCCCGCAGCTCTTCAGTATAGCAACATAGCAGGCCTTGCAGAGCGGCGCATTAACGTTCACGGTCGGCCCCAGGTATTCCAGCGGTGCTTTTTTAAGTCCAGACATTAAAAACATCGTTAGCCCATTCCTGGAGGGGGTTGCGCGGAGGGGAACGGTCGGCTGAGAATGTAATTAAGTGCAGTCCAAGATTTAGTGCCGCTGCCTCGCGGCCCGAGGAGGCGAGACTCCTCGAGGAGACTCGAGTGTCCTTTTAAGGGTCGGGTTATGAATTTAGCGAAGCACGCGCGATGATAGGAATTATTCGGCGAACTTCCTCTTTCGCAGCTTTCATTTTCCCCGGCCGACGAAAATTTATTGGTACGCTGCTGGGGGTATGGGGGCGCGCCAGAAGGGGCGGGGGTGGAGATCCACCTACGAGAAGGACCCGCTAGTTGCCTCGTTAGCGATGTCTGTCAAAACTTGCCGACGGTTTTAGCTGACGGTTCAGGCTGATGTTAACCGCTCGCCGCTCCAATTTGCAGAAACAAACGAGCTGTTCCGGGCGTTGAACATCTCCCGCGGAAATTCCACTCGTTTTCTTCGTTGTACGAAGCTTACGCGTGGCATTTCGGCGAGTGTCGTTAGTCAAATCGCCAGTGCTACGAATTGGAGGTTCGTCGATGGGGTATCGGCTGTCAACCCATCGATTTTTGAAATTTCTGCTGCGAGATATTAGCTTGAAGTTCGAAATAGATTGGAATTTTTAAAATTGAAGGTTTTGTGGTGTTTTTTTTAAATTCTCAATGAAATTTCGAAAAATTATGTTTTCGATGTTGGATTCATTGGAAATATGTATATTAAGAATCTGTTTTGTAAATTGTAGATGAAATTGAGTGAAACAGTAATATCTGGTATATTCGGAGTATTTAATAGTATTTTTTAATGGGAATATTTTACTTTCATTTCTGTCGTTTGTGGGTGTAAGTGTATGAACTCGTTGGTAGGAATTCTTCAAAGAAAGGGTTACTTCAGTTTAAGGTGCACCGGTCGTAAAATTCTGTCGGGAGCGCAGAATTTCGGAGCAGGTTAACCACTTTTGTCGGAATGTCAAATTAGTTTCGCGATAAAAGGCAGTGCCATTCGGATAACGTCTAGTCGTGCAGTTAATTCTCGCGGAAATTCTGCGCGAGATACGGTTTAATTCGCTGCTTTGCATATAGTAGTTTTCTAGAAAGTTATTAGCTTCGCTGTTTTATTGGTGCATGCTACTAACTGCAAATATGAATGGTCGATCGGGACACGGCGGACCAATGTTTCTATGCAAATGAAAGAAATTAATGAACCCAAAAATTGTGACGAACAGTTTTATTATTTCTTTGTTCTTTTTACCGGCAAAATCATTTCCTTTTATTATCCTGAAATCTAAGCAGCATTATTTTGTGACCTTCTCATTTCTTCTATATATTATTTACAATTCAGGATTAATACACTTCGGTGTACGATACAGCAATATTGTTTAATGAAGTAATAAATAATTCGAGGAAGTCTGAATGCATTGTAACCGATGATGAAAAATTCATGAGAAACTATTGTGTTCAAGTTTCGTTGAAAAATATCGAGCTCTTTTGATGCAATATTTTTGACATCGCTTCACGAGGTTATCGTTACGGTATTCAAGTAATATTTCCCTGCTGTCAGGGTCTTCAGCTATAAATTGCCAAAATAAAATCTTCGGAAGGAGGCCCTGTTATCGTTGAACGTGTAATAAATATCCGATCGTAACTTAAGAAATATGACCAAAATCTGACGTCGAGGCATCCCCGAAGTTACAAATTTATTGCAACTGTGATGAAATTTCCCGCTGTTAAGGCTGTAACATATGTTTGCCCGTCAGATATACGGCACGTCGTATTTCTTTGTTATATCCTATCTGAATGTTGAAATCGATAACGCAACCTGAATTTTATTTCACTTTTAGGAAATTCAAGAGATCGGAAGCGACCTATACGCGATACTTGCACAGTAGCCACGAAAACCCATTTAAAAACTCATTAAGTAGTATTCAAATACAGGAATTCTATTTAGATTTGATTACTTTCTACTAGAAACTAATTCCCTTTCTCTTCATTATTTCGTGATTTCTGAATGCCGAATTCTAATATCTATGTAACTTATTGTATATTAAGTTTGAGAGAATTACTATTTAATTTTTTATGCAAATTTGGTGTAGAAGAAGGTGTAAATTTGTAAATTATAATTATATTCCTTTATTTGTTCTGACAGAAAATACGAAGTAAATTTTCTCGAAAACAAAGCATGATATTAAAAACATTTATTCTATATTTTCGTCTTATTTTGGCCTGTAGAATCACCCCTTAAAAGGATAACCATCAGTATCCGAACACCCTGTATACAGCCGCGTGATCTCGATGGTCTTGTAATCTTAGCCCAAGTTCTCTTGACTTGTTCGATAAAACAACAATTATTGAAGTTCCCCGGGAAGATTGCAATCTAACCGTTCACGAACACCACGTTGTTAGGAACGCCCTAGAATAACTACATATCTTATCACCGAAACGACCATAGGCACCAACGCTTGGAGACCTACATACATAACCTTCGCCACACGGCGCGACATTTAATACGCCTGCAACCCCAAAACTCCAGGACTCGGAGGCCTACTGAACTTCTGCCATTCAATGATATATCCCACGTTACCTTATCACCTAAATGGACCTTAGATTCCAACGCTTGGAGGCCAACACCACTCCCTTCATCCATCCCTCACCAACGCACCGCCATAATATAAAAGGCAACTTTTGCCAACTATTAGAAGTCATGAATAATAAAAAAAAAGTTGTGCCTCTAAATTTCCATCCACCCTACTGGTCAGTGCTCTAATTCTGATTGTAAAAGGGTGTATCTTACGATGAACGCTTGTTGAGAAGTTGACTCGAGGAAATCGTAACAACGCGCCTAATACCACAACCGTCCTGCGAATCCACCACGCGGGGACGTAAAATAGGCACGTATTCATCTAGAATCGAGGTACATATCGATGCTGTGCCGAGCTAGTTAGAAATGGCGGGGTGAGACAGTCTCTCGTGAATAGAACGTTTTGTATCAGCACTTACATCCCCGGCTCATGAATCACAGGGGGCGGATGCACGAAAGAAGAGGAGGCCCGTTATCGCTCACCGGTATAACAAATATCCAATCTCGTCCTAAGAAATACGAGTGGAATCTGACGCGAGACGAATCTACGAGTCGCAAGTTTATCGCGGCTGCGGGTCCCGCGCCCCGAAAGTTGTAACACATGCCAGTTTTCCGGGAACACCGGGAAGTCAGCGACGTGCTGAGCTGGCTATAAATCGCGAAAGAAATTCCGAAAGTGTCGCCTTTACTGGCAGTCGCTGTGGAGGTTCCTCGGGGCCAGCGATTCGCTATTTTCGCGTAGCGGGGAGCATCAATGCCTCGGCCAATATCGAGATAACGCGCTAGCAACAGCCTCGTTCTGGTGATAGTCGTCGGAATTTTTGGATGTAGGGCTAGCCTTTAGTGGTGGACTGATGGTCACTGGGAGTGACCGTTCGGTTCTTAGGGAATGGGTGGACGCAGTGGATGCTTCGATAAGGAGAATGGTAGAAATTTGTCAATTTTGGGCCGGGCTGACAATGGAAGTCTTTTACAAGATATATTTCTACAGGTCTTAAGGAATGCGAAATGCGCAACTGTTTACCCTGGAGACGATGGGAAAGTTATTAAAAATAAGCATAAAGTTCGGAATGTTGTAGTTAGTAAAATTCCGTTAGTAAAAATATTCCCAGTAACAGACAATATTTGCCAGAAAAATAATAATATTGCTAAGAATCACCGTTTTGAGTTAATGCTTTATTGTGTATTGTCTATATATTCTGAAAGTCTATATATCTGTCGGAAAGAATTTTCGACAAAATAATTTCTTTTAATATTCGCTTATTATTTATGACTTTCCAGGCGCCTCCAGGCTAAATAATTATGCATTTCGGATTCCTTAAGACCTGTAGAAACATGTCCTGTACGAAACTATTGTTGCCAGCCAGGTCCAAAGTTGACCAATTTCTACCATTCTCCTTTAGTAATATTTAACTCTGAATTGACAGAAATGTCTCTTTTTAGTACATTTTTTACCAGAAAAGTGGCAAGGGTCATAGGTAGCCAAGGAAAATACTTTAATTAAAGAAACGTGTAATATATTTTTACTTTTAAGAACGACTGTGCTTCAATATTTAAAGCGAAAGAACTTTTGCACCGACCTGATACACATTTTAGCGGATAGTGAGGGCAGGGGAGAGATATTTTGTTGTAGAAAAGCAGTCAACAGAAAATGGTAATTCATACTTAGTATCAACAGGAGGCTGATATTTTGTGTAAAACTTGTAAGTGTGGAGTGAAGTCCTAAGGCGGCCTTGCTGTGTCTGACTATTACTAGTTTCTTCTACTGTCAGTGTCTATGCGTGTCGAATTATGCCACTCTCCACGGTTTGGCGATAAATCGATGGTTAATTCTTTAATTTCCTAACTGCCTTCGGTTGTGTATTCGACATCTACGCGAGCAAGTATAATTTTTATAGTTTCTGTGGCTTATTTTGCACTGTCTTCGCGCCTAATGATCTTTGCGGTCTTTGAACAACGTCCTTCTGCATACACACACATATCCTAAAATCTGTTTTCGAACGATTCTAATATCGATCACATCAAGTAAATAGGTTTCTCTAACAAATCATTTGATATCTTTACTAATGTGATGATCCTATTTAATTCTCATCACCACGATCTCGAAAGGACTTTTTTCTCCCGTATTCAGCAGCTTCGGACGTCAAGAAAATTCGTCTACGATCCTTTCGTTTGTGATAATTCGGGGAAGAAGAGACGGCACTGTTCCTCAGCTCGGTGCTATATGGAGAGCCGTGGGAGCCGAGCAACCCGCACAAAATAATTAGCCTGCGAATAATTTGCGAGAGTCTCTGCGGAGCGGAAAGCGCTGTCGACGTGGAAGATAAGATTGTTCGGCTAAATACGCTTCGTTGCCATAAATGTACAGGGTTATTCGAAATCTGTTCGGCGACTCTGAAAATTCCCACGGGCTTTGCGTGAACGTGGCTGCACTTTGCGTTCACGCAACGAACACTTAAGCATACGGTTGAATTAGAGACTTGCTTTTGATATGGCCTTGTGAAGGAATTATCAAAATCATCTGCGCGTGCATTACAATCGGTGTCAGTGGAATGAATCTCCATCGTCACTGAATAAGTCGATATGTTAGTACAACGTTTTTGATGTTGCTTTGAAAATTGAAAATTGAAGCTTGTGACTCAGTGGACCAAGAGATAAAGTTAATGCACTCTGCTTTAATGAAAACATGCCCTAGTGATTGATAGTGTAGCGAGTTTTCTAACTATTCTCCTCAGTGCAACACGTATGAAACATAAGTTAACAAACTTGCAGATATGCAGAGTTTTAGCGAGGTTAGACTGCATTAAAACAGCCCGAATGAGAATTAAGAATGTTTAAAACTCTCAAAACTACAAGCCTTCAGAATGCATAATCCACTGTCAAGGAAATTGCCTTGAATGCCAGTGTCCACAAACCTAGTGGTCCCCGCTGGCCAAGTTCCTGTCAGGGGTACCAACTAGATTAGTAACATGGTAACAATGCTCAAAAGAATGTAACGTTCATGGCTGCTTGCCAAACCTCTGGCCAAATTCTCGCACTCCAAACAACAGCACGTGTAATACAACATTTTTATTCGGATCAAGCTTAGGCTTAACTCTTGGAGGGAGAACATTTTAAATTTCATACGTGCAATGCAATAAGCTTCCATATTATATTCTGACGCTTTCACAATCTAATATCATTAGCCCCTCCAAGTAGAGGAAGTGCAGTATATTTGGAATACCAGTTTGTTTAAGACGAATAAAAAATTACGACAGAGGATGGGATCAAATTAAACTACATAATATCATAGGGAAACTAATAAACTTTCATATTTCTGAGTGTCAGTAAAAATAAAAAACAAAAAGTAACTGAAATTTTGGTTTGAATGAAAAATGACAAGAAGTATCGATTTCGTTAAGGTGCAGGTAATTTGGAATACCGAACTCCACTGCTTCCTTTTTTTGTATCTGTTTACCGTCGACATTCCTAAAATATAGATATTTTGAGGAGATATGTATACCAGAATATTTATAAAAATGCTAAAAACGGTTACATACTGCACTCGCTCTTGGTTCACACGTTTCTACCAATCTTGAAGATGTAGATGTCTATAAGACATTATTTACACAAATGCTCCTAAAAGGTTATACAGGTGACAGATGAAACTGACGCGGTGGTATCCATTACGCGTGAAACAAAAGCATCGGTAGGCTTTGGAATATTCCAAATTACCTTCACCTTCGGTATTCCGAATTAGCAACATGGCATCGAAACCGAAAATTTCATGTCACACTTTGTATTCTCGAAATTATCGCAAAACTGGCACGGAACCATAGAAGGAACATGCAAATGAGTCGATTAAGTGTTTAACACTAAAGTTTTGACATATTTTAACCATGATTGGAACGATTGAATACGCGCTGAAAAAGTTTTGCAGATTGACGTTTTCTTCCTCTGCAGATTAAGTCGAAAATGTAAAAATTGCGGTTCATCCACAAATGTCATTAGTTAAGAGGTCATTAGCCCCTATAATCTACGGTGTTACAAATTAAATAGCGTTAGTAGTTTATTAGATACTTCGGTATTCCAAATTACCAACAGTATTCCAAATATGCTGCACTTCCTCTAACACACATAGTTTGATATTTAGGATTGGTCAAAATGGACCCTGCATCCGTCATTCGACAGCACAATAGTGTGAAACATCTCTTGAACCCCACCCTGTGCACTGAAATCTCTAACAACATCCAAAAATAATTTTCTATCATATTATTATTCCCGCTCTATGGTCCACACACTAATATGCAATTACCTACGTAACAACAAAGTCATATTTTAATCTTATATCTCTATCTGTTTTCCACGAGGATATGTATTTCGCAGAATTTCCCTACCTCACAAACAACAGAAACTACACGCCTCTGACGCAACTGTGACTGATACAGCAGTCTTTTCGTCGCGACCTCCAAGGCTGGCCCCAGCGCGAGCGAGGACGCCCCGGTGCACAGGACGCATCGGCGTCGAGACGCGAGCGGAACGACAAAGTAACGAGGCTGTTTTCGCGACCTACTTGCAGCGATTTATGCGGACACTTTGCGAATTTCCGCGCAGTCGACGCGCAACTTGCGCATCCGTGGTTAAGACGAACCGTTCTCAGACGAAAGGAGAACTCCGGAGGAAGGCGGGGTTCGGGGTGGCGGGGAGGAAGATGAAGAGAGACACTACGGTGCCCTTTGATGATATAGGGAGGTTTGCGTTTTCTTCCTCGCCCCGTAATCCGTCGTTATGAGGAATTATTTGCTTGCGCTGATGCGATGGTAGACGTGCGAGTGGCAAATTTATTTGTGTTTGCTTCCGTATTGTTTCTGAGATTGTAGATTCCCGCTGGGAGAATTTATTCCTCACGTTTTGCCCGTTGCTGCCTGTTGTTCGCTGCTGAAGCTTTAAACGTCAGTGTAAATCCCACGAAAAGGTAATCGAGGCGTAAGGAGGATACGTTTCAATTTTATGGGGGTGGCAATGTTTAATAATTTGAAGGGCTTAACTTTAATCGAACTGCTAGAAATCGGCTCCTTCCGTTTTAGTTTATCTGTCAACCACATTTTGTACTTCAAAATGTATCTCCACCAAATATTTTTGGCGATATAGAATAGGTACTAATAATCGCGAGTTATGTAGTAGTATGAGTAAGAGCTTGAGTTAAAGCTAGATATCGATATAGAGAAACCTAGGCCTAAAGACTCAATATAAACTCCTATTATTAACATAGTTCACTAGATATGTCTTACATAATACTTAATTCACATCAATTTATCCCGATTTAGCGTAACAATAATTATTTATGACCTTTGCTTTAAAATACAATCTGTTCATGAGTTTCTTATTCGAAATTCCACTAAAATTATTAATCTTACTTTAAGCTAAACAAACAGATGCTGATCTGCATAGTCCTGAAACCCACATCCTCAAATACACGATACATCATTTGAAAAGAAACGCGTGACAAATGCACATACTTGGGCAACGCTCGCGCCCGATTGCAGATCGTGTGTCAAAGAGTGTAGAGTGTCTGTGCGACTACACGCGCATAAAGTTTGCCGGCGCTCGCTGTGAATGTTGCAAATATACGAGCCTGCGCAGAGTATGGGGGGTAGAATTGGTGGTTTATAGCGAAAGTTTGTGGCATCGACAACGGGAATTCTTTACACACGGCTAACCGCGCTCGCTGCTTCCTCTTTCCTATCCGTTAACCACCATTTCGAAACGGTAGTGCTCTCGTCGTGAAATGGCCGGTGTCTATGTACGTTAGGAACTCGCCGGCCGCCGCGTTGTCTGTGAAATGTGATTCCGAATTTTTGGGTCTGTTTGTGCGCCTTCGCTGGGACGGAACGCTAATTTTATTCGAGGGAGGACACTTGGCAGGGCTAGCAAAGCGATAAGCGATTATAGTACCCTGGTGATTTGTATCATCTACTTGGCGAACTTGTGTCGTAAGTTGCAAGGGAATTTTATAATGTTAGGTTTACGTAACTGCGAAACAGCTGAAAGTAATAGGATGTAGGATCATCTTCCATACTGTTTCTTGCATTCAAAAATCCAAAAGAGGATATCCGTTCAATATTAATTCACAGCCCTCCCTATAAATAACGTAATCATATCGATACTACTTACGTTGCCTTTAAAGTTTCGGCACACAATTCTCACGTGATCCTGCAGAAAACAAGCGTCCGTTTTTTTAACAAAACCACTCGACGAGGGGAAACGTTAAGGGCGCTTAAATAAATTTCGATCAGCGATTCTGGGTAAAGAAATACGCCCGTCCGAATTCCTGTTGACCGGAATGAAGGGGCATCGCGAGAACGCCATTAAGGTAGCCCGATCTGTCGCTGATGACTTAAACGAATCACACGGGCTGCAGAAGTCTCCGGCGGATAAACGTAACCATTGCAGTGGCTATGTACAAGCCAGTAAATGAGAACAGGGGCCCCGGCTATATTGGCTTTGTGAAGAATCGCTCTCCAATGAAAGCGTTAACGAACCACGTCGTTCCTTCTCGTTCTGCTCAACTGCTCCATTTTCCGATGGTTTTCCCATCGTCCCTTTATCCCCCGCCCCTTCCCCCGGCCCCTCGCCGAACTGGTCAGAATTTTTCTCTCTTTTTTTTTCCACCCCCTCCACCTTACCCTGGCCCTACTGGGACACCATTTTATTTCCTCCACGTGAAGGAGCAGCTCACATGCGTGCCCGGGCTTCAATCACCCATCAATCGAGTTTAGACAGAATTAAGGGCGTCGTTAATAATGCATTCAGATCGGGAATTACGGTCGGGTCTGTCATAGGACAAGGTGGTCTAGATCTAAATGTCTCTGAAAAGGTTAATCTGATATGGAAAGTTACAAACAGTAGATTTAAAATGTTATATAATATATAGGTTTATTTAATATTTCGGAGTCTCGATATGCTTTTCATTAGTTTTTTAATTTTTCATGTTGGAGTTGTGATAGATAAAATATGTCGTCATGTAGAACAATTTTGTGGGCAACAAAAGGTTCAGAATTAAATTATGAAGCAGCATTCTGATGGACTGATGTTCAGGGGCGAATTTGTATAAAATTGATCGATTCTACAAAACCAAATTTTGTCAAAGCTTTTTATCGCAAGAATTGACAGTCCCAACCACTTTACACGCAAGGTATTAACATCAATCCTTAAAAAATGAATGCTTTACGGAAACTGCTCCCTTATTTGAAAGAAAGAAGCCAGTCATTCGACACTAAGCTGTCGCCAGTGGAAGAGACTCACATAACATCAAGAGTGTCCAATCTGATAAGCAGAAATTGACGTGGGTGGTTTTTGTTATGGGCCCCTGAATTTTTCTGTCCTCGAGAGAGTGTATATGTAGTGCTCTTGCAAAATTATTTAGCCGTGCGCAGCAACAGGAAACATTAGTCGCGTGATTTCACCGTGGACTGGTTCAAATGAGAGCGCTCCGTGATCGACGTATCAGCTAATTTTTCCATTTCCGTTGAGCAAACACGCGTTCATGAAACCCAAACGGTCGATGTAACATCTCGTATGACGGCGCGTTCACGTTATTGTTGCAGAGCCGTCCTCGTGTAACCGGAGATAACGCGTGTCCATTATTACGCTGGCTGTGTCGTTAACAAAGAAGCCATTCGTTACGGTTAATTGGTCTACGGTAATTAATAGCGGGTTTAGCGATGCCGGGCAGGAATTAATATTCCCCGCCTGACAATGAATGAATCAATGATTTCTCCACCGGAATCTTGATACGAAGTCACTGTCAATCATGCATGCTGCTGCATATGCTTGGCTGATTTTTGAATTCTTTTCATAGTGGAACTCAATATTTTGAGATGCAGATGATGAATAATTACATTACATTGGCTTTGAAATAATAATTAATTAGAACTGAGGAAATGTGATGGGATTTGAGGATTTTCAAAGTTGGAGAAGGGATGATAGAATAAGGCAGGGTTTGGGAAATTTCAGTGGAGGACGATAAACAGTTGCCGCCTGGGCCCTTGCTCAGAAAGCCCCTCAAGGCCCCATCTTAAAAAAAAAATTAGGGTTTTAAACATTATATTCTTTTTCTGTACTACGCCACTTATCCCGTTTTTAATAAACTATCTTTTCATTTTCCCGAAAAAATGGGCCCCTCACAACGTTTACCACCTGGGCCTTTTCCCTTAAATCACAGGGAGGACATAGAGATTGAGGTGACGCGTAAAACTACGATCATATCAATTGCTTAGTGCACAAATATTGTACGTCCATTTTTAATAAAATTTGAGTTTTTATATGCAACAAATAGTTCTCGACTGTTTCTTTATGCAGTATAAAAATCACATTTATATTTACTTCATAAATTTGTCAAAGCTAATATTTTTCTTCATTGTATGTCCCTGAATCTTATGTACCATTGCATGTTTAAACCGATTAATATTAATAATATTAATATTATGTAGACATTTAAATATAATATTACACTTTATAAGTTACCTACCCCACGAGGCCTATCACCTCAATCCGTCACGTTATTCCATTTATAACACTAAGTAGTTGCAAAACTAAACCACATTCAATACACAAGACAACTTCCAAACCCCCAAACCATCCTGGTACCAAGCGGAGGTACTCGAAACAGCCCAAGTACCCTATACTCGCGCGCGCACACAGCGAAAGGGACGCGGAGTTATCGCGCCAAGAAACGCGCAATTTCCCGTAATACAATTCGAATAACAATCGAACGCCCAACGGTAATGTGGAGCGTTCCTGGATAGGTGGGTCGTGCAACTTGGTCGTTCTCCACCGGCGGGCGCGGAACTTCGCTTGGCGATTAAAGTAACAAAGCAAGTTCGAGCGTAAAGCGTTAATTAAATTAGACGGAGTGCGGCTAAATCCAATCGGCCGTGGCGATTACTTAAAATTCATCCAGGGGACCGTTCCTAACACGCGCTCGATAAACCATGGACCCCTCCCCTCCATTCGAGGCCGTGCAGATAAAGGCCCAAGCGTTCTTGTAATAGCTGGAACGTTAAACTCCGAACAGACAGAGCTGAACTTCCCGATGTTCCTCGTTTAAAGAAACGGAAATGGCGTGGCGCGTTCTGGTTAAAAACTTTTTACAACCATTGTAGATCCACTCCCAACGGCTGTACGTGACGTTTTTGCACGGGCTGGCTCGCGAAGTTCGACTCTTTACGAGACGACCCTCCCCGCCCCCTCCGCCGACCGGAGCATTTTCCGCCGGTTTCAACCGTCCGGGGGCACAGGATGGGCCGTGATTGCGCCGATCGTTCCCCCGATTGATCAATCAGGATGTCCATTCAACGAATCGCTCTTCCGTTCCCGCAGCTTCCTGGCAAATCATAACTTTCCGATTCTCCTGAGCCGTCGCTGCTTCCGAAAACGTTTTTGCAAGTGCCCCGGCGCAAATCGCAGCCGATCAAGGAAACGGGGGACGCCCGCAGCGCGGATCGCTGCCTCGCTGTTTGCCGCGCTGCTCCTCGTTAGCTTTTTCCTGCCGCCAGTTCTTATCTCGTGTGCAAGTATTACATTCCTCGGTCGGGCGGAATGTTTCTTCTGGGAACAGTTTGAAATTTCTAAATATTCTGCGCTGACGCGGATATAGGACATTTAACGGGTTTGAGCGGCGCAAGGTTTAAAAAAATGCCTCGTCAAGTCGATTTTCTGGGAACCACTGCCGAGAAACTTTTGCTTAACAGGTCCTTGAACAAATAATCGAGAACACGTGGACAATACTCTCGATGCTTCCCAGGAAATATGAATGCAAAAGCAGGGGAAAACAGGGGGTGCATAGGATGCAATCTCTTCGTCGTGTCTCCACGCCGACGCCAGTCGAAGCCTGGAGCGATTTTAGTGGACGAGAAACCGTGGTTCATGACACGTATTTCGGACATGCTTGTTTGTCAAACACAGCAGTAGTTTAGAAGAAGTTGGAAAAGATGAAACTTGTGGGAGTGTGGTTGAAGCGATGGTCACAAATGCGACAGGTCTTTAAGACGTAATCGCAACTTGTGCTTAGGGGACAAAGTGCAGATGAAATTGAAATGTCGAAAAATTTCAATGGGTAGTCGGAAACCCTTTTCAAAGCTCCTCCGGTACTTCCACACCGAGTTTCCGTCTCTTTTCGAAGTCGCACGGTCTCGTGACCATAATCGAGCACGCTATCGATAGGAAAGGGGCCATCACGCTCGCTGGATCTATACTCTCGCCGCCCTCACCGGTGGCGTTACGTTACGTCACGTTGCGTTCTGATACAGAACAGCTTCGGCTGTAACATTATTCATAAGTGGACTATGCACACTTCATAAACATGAGACTCGAGCAGCCATGGTCCACCGTTCCCTTGCGCCCTGCTGTTCGCCCAACCCCGTCCTGGATATGCCCGTGATATCGACGGTCTCGTAACGGAACGGGAGGAAAAGAGATGGCTGATAGCGAGGAGATCGATGATAACGACTCGCAAATGCTGACTGCTGGAGGCGATACTGATAGACGGACAATAGGAAAATCAAGGCCGTTCATTGTGCCGTGCGTTCAGTGGTTTTATGGCCTGCTCTTTTGTGAGAAACCTTTCCACGGAACTCGCTTTTTCTAAATGATATATGTTATCCGTTCGGTAGCTCGTATCACTTTCGAGTCGTGTTACTCTGAAGTGCAGGTAAAAGGTAAAATACAAACGGGATGTATTTTCTGCGTTTATAGCAGTTTGTATGAAATTTCTGTAGTTCTAGTTGGTGATTACAATTGTGGTGAATACAATTCTTATGGTGATTATAAAAATTTAATTAATGAATAGAATCCAGTTTTCTTTTCTTTTTACAAAGCCACAGCTTTGGGGGTGCGAGGGTCCTTTGGCTCCCCTCCTAGTTTTGAATTGACTCGTTTCAAGAGAGCTCTTCGAGGATACTGATTATTCCTGATACTGTCTAAATGAAACATAGGAATGTGGGATAGCTGTATTCGTCTGTTCTTGTCACCGTGAGACACCGATAAGAGACGGGTATAAAAACTTATTGGCAGAGTATAATGCATCTATTTAAACGCGTTCAAGTCGCTGGTACAGCACAATATCAGTCGATTCGATCTTGCAAGCAGCGTCATAAAGCAAACTGTGAATGCATTCAGGCCCCATTTCGTAACCTTCGAACTTCATTGTTGCGCCGCTCATAACACGGGTCTTTGTCAAGTGTTTTCTATTGTCCACTCGCGGCCGCCGTTTATTCGTGCCTTTTAACCTTAACACACCGCTCCCTTGTAGTACCTATAACAAACAGCCATTGTCTTCGTACTTTTATTAAATCCTCTGCAATGCTGTCGAACTTTAAAACTGCGTTCATTATACCGAGGGAGTATCGCATGTATTCCACGTGTAGTAGTCCTGAAATTTTGAATTTTAAAGTAGCGGAAATACTGTTAAATATAATTTTGACGAGAGTAATTAAATTATGCAAATTCATATATGTATATATTCTATGCAGTTATTATGCTAATGTTATTTAAAATTAAATGCGGCTTTTAAAAATTCGTTGCATTCACTAGAATCGGTAAATTTACCATGTACTTTTTAAACTCCCTCTAATAACTGGGAATGTCCATTTTTCGTGATTTTGCGATTTATAGCATATTTTGTTGGTGGCAACTGGGACTACAGAACTGTCGAATCACAAAGGATTGGAAAGTTCAAATAGCCCCGTAAGATAACGTTAAAGAGTTGGTGTACTAAGTAGTTAAAAACAGAAAATGTCCACTCTGCACTGGAACAAAATATGAAGTTATTTTAGAAGACAATTATATAAGAACATTAAATTCATTGGATCCTGTTCTTTAATGGACTAAAGTATTAAAACTTAATTTTGTCGATAAAGTTGTTTTGTGACATTCCCTGTTTTTCATCTTACACTTCATATTTTCTTCACCTCGATTGATTCATCTGCTTGAAAAAAAATATTCCAATTAGGTATCAACCCTTGAATTAAGTAACATCGAGTAGGTATGCGTAAAATTAGTTTTTGGTAAGTATCAACCACACGATCGATCTTTTCGAATAAAACAGTATAGGTACACTAAAGAATACTCAGTAATCAATGCAGTGAAGCTTAGCACTTTAGTAGATTAATATACAGTAACCAGTTTATGAGGGTTGTAGGGAACCATCTCTCTTAATCCCTCCTCCGAGGCTGCTTTAACCTCTACATATTAAATGAAGTAAACAGCGTGTGAAATTAGGAACATTACACGCTTAATATCTCCAATATCAACCGAAATACAAAATGTTTGTGATTCGAAGATTGCTTAATTTCGTGATCAAGTATTTTTCATTGTAAGCGTAGACCATATTCTTTAAATGACAACTCCTGTTTCCCCAGTATGACATCAACCTCCCAAGAATTTGGCTACGAAACTTAGGTATTTAAGAACATACATTGCCACGTTAAAAAATGAAAATGACCTTGACATGACCTCTATGGCCCATCCTCCACATAGAAGAAATTAACTTCATCATTTGATACCGCCCTAAAATCCAAACAGTCCCAAAAATACAAAGACATCATATCCTTCATCTGAGACATACCTACACTCTTCAATTTTTATACAAAAATGGTAGGTGAGATTTCTGATTTTTTAATTCACTTTTCAAGTTCCTACTGGAAGAATGATACGCGCATTGCCGTTGAATCATCCTCATTTCCTGATGTACTTGTGAAAGGAAAATTCCAAGCAAATCCTCACGCGAGAGCCTCTTTTAGCGGTAGGTACACGGCGAGGCGTAGAAGCGGTGCCATAAAATGGCGTATTAGCAGGTGGAAATGTATCCGCGGCGCGGACGTAGTCCCGCCGACCCGCGTGCACGTAAGATTTGTGCAACGCCGGCTAAGAATTGCCGTTCAGGCCATTTGGGAATGAATTGTCGAGGACATTACGCTGGGAATTGTCGGCGTAACCGGTGGGGGGGCGTTTCTCAAAATTATGGCCGCATCCTGCGGCATACGGGCCGTGTAGCTCGCCGCGTGAAGAGTTCAAATAAATTTCGCTGGCTTAAGCGAAATCCCACCGAAGAAAGTAATTCGTGTAAGGCCGCTACCTGGCTCGTTTCTCTTCGAAACACCGATTAAAGGCGTATTCGCGCGTATCAGTTCCCTGCCGGTTCGGTGCCCTCACTGCCGGTGTTAAAGAATATTGTTTCCCTGTTTTGGAATGGAGCAGTTCACACTTGTCCGTGCTACTAACACTGAAACAAAGAGACCACTGACACTGACGATAGTGAACTGTCGCGGAACGTGTGACTCCGCCTTAAATGTCCACCTTTGGAATTTGAGTAAGATGTGCAGAATTCGGAACTTCTTTATATTGATTAGTGTGTGGTAGATTTTAGAAAATCGTAACAAACAAATTTTAAAAGTATTGTAAAATAGTAGTAACATTGAAGAATATTAAAATTACGAAGTAATAATATTCGATAATAGGTAGTGAATTTAAAAATAAGAAATTTGAGTGATAATTTTTTGGAGAGTAGAAAAGAGTTGGTTGTTTTTATTTAGTTTAAAGAACTGGTTAGTATATTCTTTTCTCGGTTATTGGTTCTTCAGTGGGGTTTACTATAAACTGATAGAGTTCATAAGATCTCAATATACCTACTCCTGGTATGTATGTGAATTTAAAGTTCGTGACAACACCTGCTGACTCCTGTGAACTTACTTGTGCAACGTGGTACGCGCGGCAGTAAGCTCAAAGACAATTTTGCAGACGGTGCTTGTGCTCCTTATTTAAAATCTGAAATAGGAGAAGTAAAGTGGGTAAGGAAAATAATATAGGACACAACTTAGATTGTTTTCAATAGCAATTCTTTCCTACAAAAGGGTTGTACTGAACATGATACTGTTTTAATAAAATCTTACAATTGTTGAAGTTTTATTAAGAATGATAAGATCAGTACAAATTTCATTTAAATTAAGAACCAGCGAATTGCATTTATCTTGTTAAATAATAACGAACATTTATTATCGTCCGCTATTAATTCATTATTGCATTAACTATCAAAATGCATTTTCCAAAACACCTTAGTGTTGTATTCTAAAACAGAGAAGTACACAAAAATGTAAGAAAGTAATGCGTAGAAATACTTTTATTTAATTTTTCCAAAATTTGTCACCCAGAGACTCAATATAGTCCTTACTCATATTACCGTAAAATTGTGAAAGATTTTGCGAATTCTTCTAACTCGATGCATTCGGTTGCAATGCCATACTATCCTAGATATAAAAAGCTGAATAAAAACACCATCGATTTGAATCCTATTTTAATTTTATATAAAACAAAGTTGTAATAAACTTGAATCGTACAACGTTATTTCACTTAACAATGGTTTTCTAAATTCAGATAATGAGAATTTCTTTCATCCAGTTTGTCCTTGTATTCCTACATTCCAATCCCTTACTGGCAGCTGCAAGCAGGAAGAACACAGCCTTCCGCTTTAAACGGAGAAAGGAGTATCGTGTTCCTCAATCTACTTCATTACTTATTCAGCCTGCAATTTTTATATTTTACTTGTTCCCAAGATTCTCCCGTCTTCGCGATACCGTCTTTATTCAGAGTGGAATAGCTACTAGAAAATGCAGCAACCTTTAAATTGCATCTGCGTTTCATTCGACGAGCTATGCAGCTTTCACCCGATACCATTGGCGTATTAAATTCAGACCCCGGTGAAGATACAATGCTGGCACGCTTGTAAAACATTTACAGCGATCCGGTGGCTCACCATCCCTTCTCTAGCCGCCCACGAATTAGGGAGACTTTCCGTGGAACTTACCGAAGGTCCGACTGCCTCGAAACTCAGTTTATTAATTTGCTCGGGGCACGTGATGCATAATTCAACGGCAAGTTGGCAAATGACGGCGACGCAAAAGCAGCATCGATACTGTGCAAATTATATTCGCAACGAGAACGCGTGCACAATTTCGAATTAGCAGGAACGCGGCTTCGAACGTCCAGGAAATCCCGCGGTAGCTGACCCGGCTGTTAAACTAACCATAAACCTCAATTACACGCATAAAATCCGCGGGAGTGCGCGTGCAGCTGTCCTGCGCTTGCATTTATAGAAACCTTGCGGTTCAACGGTTAGCGTTAGTGTAACCGAAAACCAGAGCGATCTTGACGCTGGGCACCATTATCAAAGGGGTCGGTGACTTCGAGGCCCTCCCCAGGTATAGGTGTACCGAGCAAAAATCATATTTCTAGGAAGAGTGTGGAGTAAAGGAGTTCGTTGGGGGTGGAGAGGGGGTGTTTGGTTGCCAGCCAAATAGTAATGCCTCGACAGTAGATGAGGTGGCAAACATCGAGTGTAATTATCGCTATTCCCACAGAACTCGCGCGCGCTGCGGAGCTCTCTTTTGTGGAGGCACGTGCATTTCGAGATCTCATTACTGCTTGGTACACGTATACTCCGAAGCTACGATAATTGTGTCGCAAGTGCGGCTAAGGAGATCTGTTACATAGGAATGACCATTTACTCTAGCGCGTTATTCCCTAGTTGGGAAGGGGTATTTGTTTTTGACAAACGAAGGTCTGGTAATCTCCGAGTTGCGTCGTGGTTCCTTCATATCGTCTTGTATAGATGGAGGTGAATAGTATTTGACTTGGATAACAGTGCAATGGGCCAGATAGAAATAAAACAAGGGTAGATGGAATAAGTAGAAATAGTAAATATATATTACTGCATATATTACAAGGTGATTCATAAAGGCATATCAAAATATTTCGGGGGATAAATTTACACACTAATATAAGTAACGTCGTAGGAACACAATGTATGTCTTATATACCTTAGTTTTCGAGTTATGGATGATTAAAGAAATGGATATTGTATGTAAATATTAGATAAAGACGTTTTTTCTTATATTAGTGTGTAGATTTACCCCCTCAAGTATTAACATGCATTTATGAATCACCTTGTACAGAAGATAGAAGCTTGTTTCTTTATAAACCGATTTCTAAAAAGTCAACTCACTTAAAGTACTCTTTCGTCGAGCCTTATTTGAAAGATCGAATAACGTTTACACGGTGCATATTGTTAAAATATTATAATAACACGTTATCACCATACACTTCATATTAGTCATACCGAATTCACCAGATATTAATACTTATTATTGCAAAATTAATTCTGTCAGCTATGTACTGCATGCTTTCCCCAAAGTTTACAGCTTCCGTCCATATAAATCGAACTGCATATGTCAGTCAAAGTGTTATAAAACGTGTGCGTGGAAGAATTGCAATCAAGCACCGATGGCTCACGTACAGATGAGCGAATCGTAGAGAATATAAATCGAACTGCATATGTCAGTCAAAGTGTTATAAAACGTGTGCGTGGAAGAATTGCAATCAAGCACCGATGGCTCACGTACAGATGAACGAATCGTAGAGAAACTTCTGCAATATTCTGCGGAAGAATCGCTCGTATAGAGTATCCAGGTGTTGCTGCAGGGTGTTTCGTCTTCATGGCAAAACTCTTGACGTTACGAAAGTGCACCCTCGAAGGGATGCGAAACGGGCACGATATCGGCTGGCTGGGGGTTGAAGCACGACAAACGCTTTCACGTTGGTTTATCGGAGCGGAGTATTCCGAGGAACACAAATGAAAATATCGCGGCGTTTGTTACTTTCTGAAAGTTGAAGTATTTTCTTCGAACAGCGAGGGAACTGTAACGAAACTTCGTGACAGAATTACGAGCCAAGTCACAGTTTCGTCCTTGCAAAAGAATTTGTTACTTACTTGAGTGAAATTGTTCCGTGGAACGATTTGCTCCGCTCGCGTGCAAATTTTCAGCACTTTGAAATTATTAAAGTATTTAAAGGGATCCTGAGAAAATACTTGCCGCGATAACAAGAGAAGATTCTTCTTTCTGTTGGAGAAAAATGGAAGGTTTCCTTTGTTACCTGGAACTTCTGACTTCGTTTTCAAGGATTATAAAGAAAAGATTATGAAGAAAGTGGTATTTAAAGTTTCTTGGATAGAGGGGTGAAATAATTCATATAGTACGTTCAATTTTATTTTCTTCTTTGTTGTGAACGAAATGTTATATGGATATAAATCCATTTTGCAAGTTTTTCTATTGTCAGAAAAGTTACAAATTAAATTCATACATTTTTGTACCCAATGGGTTTTATTTTCCAGCTGTCACTTTATTTTTATTAAAGTTTAGAATTCCATGATTGTAACGGAGTGTTTAATTCTTAATTTTCCGTATGCGTTCAACCGCATGACACATTTTATCCATATAAATAATTTCTTGGACTCTCCAAACACATTGGGCCTCATGTAATATTCCAAAATCATCGCAGCATTAATTTAAAAAAAAATATATAAACGATTTTACTAAAAATGCACTAAAAAGTAAAAAAGAATTATTTTCTTGTAGTACAATTTCGATGGTGATAGGTGACATTAAATAAAATCATACAAACTCTGTGGTTATCCTTTTTCATTACAATTGATTTGAACAATTCTACAGGATAATCACAGAGTTTGTATGATTTTATTTAAAGTGACATATCACCATCGAAATTGTAGTGCAAGAAAATAATTATTTTTAGTTTTTAGTGCATTTTTAGTAAAAGCATTTAACATAATTTTTTTATATATTTTTTCTAGCTTATTAGTGTTTGTGGACTTTTTTATTTTTTTTGTATATTTTTTCTAGTTTTATTTTTAGTTTTTAGTGCTTGTGGATTTTCTATACATTTCTTTTCATGTTTTTTATTTTAACTTTTTTAAAAAAACCTACGCACGCATGCAAAGTTTCAAAACAATTGGATTGCTGTAAGTGGGTGAAAATTGAGTTGCCAGATTTGAACCATACACCAAACAAAGAAACAAACATACAGAGGATCTAAGGTAAGTAAAAATCATTGAAAAAAGATCAATTCCCTCCGTGTATGCTTATCCACAGTAAAAATAAATAAATTTAATTCAGACTGTCGAAACAGGCATAGTAAAACGATCCCTAAACTCCCACCCCCTATCCTCCCCATCTAATAATACACGCAGTACGTAAATCTCGCGGATAACTTTTTCACCGTGGCCATTTAGCCTGTAAATTTTAACATAGTAGCCCTGGAAACGATTTTCCACCCCCTCCACCATCGTTCTTCTGTTTTATTTATTTTCTTCCTCCCCATTTTATGCCGCGTTTTTAAATGCATTCTCGCGTGCCCTTTCATCGCGGAATATTTCTGAACCAAAATGTTTTGGCCAAATTACCTTGAAAATTCGCTGGTAACGACTCTCGCGGGAGTGCACGCTTTTCAGAGGTTTCGCGGGGGTGGCAGCGGGGGGCAGAAGGGGGGCAGGAATACACGTGCGTGCGTAGAACGAGCGACGATAACAAAGCAGTCGGTGAAAATTCGCGAGGCACGTCGGTTGAAGCTGCGACAGAAGTTTTCGCCGCTTTTCCGTGGCGGCCTCCTGAAGAGTCTTTCCTGCAGGCAAATTACCGGCATTCACTGTTTGAATGCCGAAAGTTTTCATTTATGACGGATATTCATCCGAGGCGCTCGAGGCCCGCCCGTTCATTGTCACCGTTTCATTTGGAACTTTTAAATTATACCCACCTCATTAATGTTGCCGGAACTTTGTACAGGGGCGGCGGGCCGCTCTATTACTCGTGTTGATATTGACCTGAAAAGACGTTAGACGCCGGGACGCCCCCCTCCCAACCCGCGCTTATTAATCTAAGCCCCGAATCTGCAGCCTAGGCGGATCTTGGGATTCCTGAATCGCTGGAATTATCGCCTCGTTAGGGGAAGTTCGACGACGCGAATAATGATCGTACTTGCCTGTAATCAGGATAATTATACGAGGTTACGAAGGTGAAATGAATTTTCCACGGGTTAAAAGGAACGGCCCAGTGGCGCGACTGTGCGCTGGCTAGTCGCGGGCGGATTAGGTGGTGGTGCTAAGAATGACGATCCTTTGAACTGTCAAGGACCCAATCGCTTTTAGACACCATTTTTGAATTATTCGAAAATAGCAAGTGTGTATGTGCGTTTGTAAGAGAAGTTTTCTGAAACTAGACTAGTACAGGTCGAGTTTGTATTAATTAACGACGATTTAAAATTAAAATTCATAACAGATAACTGCTTAATTGTGGACTATCTTCGATTTAGTCAAGATATGCCAGAGTTCTTCGTGTTTTTTCAAACTTGTATCACATAATTCACATGGTACACGGTTGTATTTTTGACTCGAAAGAATCTCCTCCCTGGCACCCTTTCCTCGAACCAATTGCTCGCCCCCCCCCCAACGTCACCTGTAATTACACTGTAAAGCAAAAGTAGCGTCCGAGCAATTCAAACACAAAACACAAAACGTCTCACTCCATATTCTCAATTTGTAGAAGCGATCATCCCCTCTATCGTAAATTTCACATTCCCTTGGGCAGCAAGGTGAACTAGGAAAAATGTCGTGTCGTCACGTCTCATCACTTCTCAATAGCACCGCGAGGCGGGTCTAAAAGCTTGCCGTTCCCATTAAAACAAAAATGTCGTTTGCGAAGTAACAAGACAGCGTCGCTCCAGTTTCCCTCGGTATTGGTTGGTCCGCTCCAGCACCGAGACAGGGAAACAACGAACGATCGTATAATGCTAATACCAGCCTAAAGAACTACGTATACTGGGAATCATAAGTGATTTCCCGGGAGATGTTTCATCGTTCGTCGCATTCCGATTCCTGGGGCAAACCAGACGAAGACGTAAAGGGAAAGACGAAGCTCGGGAAGGAGCCGGGGAAAATATGTCCTAGTTGTGGATAGGCAAGGAAAAATAGCTGAGACATCAGAGGCTCGCGGAACGACGTCCCTGCCCCATGGGAAGATGAATGTACGAACCTCGATGTTGAAAGACGAGACGCGAAACTTTGTTTAAGCGCAGACATGTTACTCGACTCAAGAACGCCGCCCCGAGTAACGTGTATTTCCTTTCAGCGACCTGGCTCCACCGAATGGATTACAGTTGGATACTACAGTTTTCATGATGCCTTCGGAATCATTCCGAAAGTATCGTCCTCGAAGGAGCGCGGCGCGTCCCTTAAGACGGCAACTTTGGAATACGTTGTTAGGGGTTATAAAAGTTCTCAAGGTTGCCACCATCGCTCTTGTACAACACCGCGAGTAACAAAATGGCGTTGAACGCCTCAGCACCAGGTCAGGGAGTATGAGATATGCACCATCATGGCCGCGTGTTTCGCGTGTCCTACTTGGACTGTAAGTTACACAGGGTGCAGCATGAATGTGTAGTAGGTAGATATGTAGTTACTTTAAAACTGAAACGATTCTTTCGCGAATATAAGCTCTGTTTGGCTAGTTTAATTGAAATGTTTAATATTTAATATTTTATAAGTTGTTCTGAGTATAATGTATTTTAGGTGTCCTCCATTTTCCGTAGGGGACTGTTGAAGTCGCTTGGTAAAACAGTCTTTGAATTTTTCTGCCACATTTTTTGCGAGATGCCTCTAATTTCTTCTCGCAAGCGAGCCTTTGGTTCTTTAATGGCGTCGAAACAACGTGGGAGCACTTTTCTTTAAAGTAATAACAGGCGAGAAATTTTATCAATGGAATTCTATAAAATTCCATTAAAGTCGTACATAAAATTTGTATTGAGAAAATTGCAGCACAATTATGGTAAAATGTGAATAAAGAACTCAATCAATGCACGGAACAACCCCCTGCCCCTCAAAATGACGCAGTTTAACCAGTACCTACCCTACTGAAACTGAAAATCTTCAATTTGTCCTGCTAGAACAATAGAAAATATTCTAGATTAATTATTCAATTATGAATAATCATTAATTATTTATCTAGCATCTTTTTGTCAGGTAATCTTTATATTATTTGCGACAAGATACCCGCAAAGCTGTTCCTCACTGTGTAATATTTTATTCTGCAAGTCATATTTCTCATGAAAGTGGTCCCCATTATTTCTAGTAATTGCTGGTAAAGTCGCGCTGCAATCGCCCGACAGAAATTCTCGGTTAATCGACGAAAAAATAACGGACGGCGTGCAATCTCCTTCCCGTGACGTTTTTGTCAAAGGCTTGAGGGAACAATTTCCTTGCTGGCGGCGCGGCTCTTCCAGCAGAATCCGATTTTAATGCCCGAAGATGGAAAGGAAATTTCGTATTATTTATATGCAGCCTGACAACGTATGATACACGAGGCATATCCGCAGCTTGTACGACAACGTATCTGCAAGCACGTACTTCGGGATGCTATCATAGCGGCAGCATTCGAAATTCATGGAATTTCACGCGGGCCGCGTTAGCTGAAGATTGGACAGGACCCCGATGCCATAAGTTCCGCTCTGGTTGTGCTTCTTTATGAATATTTCAAAGCGATATCACGTTTCTAACTGATATTTAGATGGTACCATTCTTACCGCCGTGCTTAACCGCCACTACGAGGGGCGTGGAGCTTGTTTCCTGTGGTTAGGTGAAAAAATGTGATGTCGAGGGAGAAGGTAATGGAAAAATTGATTGGCGAACAACTCAATCGAACGCGAATTCTACTTAATCAGTACCATAATCACTGAATAAAATATAGCTAATTACATAAAATAAAAAATTCCAGAACTTCGTCAAGAATTATTCCTTCCTTTTATCAAAACAACTTAAATTGTGATAAATACTCATTTAGTTAAAAAATTATTTATTACTTCCAATGGGTACCCAACAATATTTGTAAACCTTGTGGAAAAGTTATTTTAATTGTCCAAATAAATCCTTCCTCGAGTGTTTCTTTTATGAAGGATTTATTGCAACAATATTCAACTGTATACGATGGTATCAAAGAACAGTGCGCTAAGATACAAGGGGAACTCTGACAATACGATTAGTGAGCTGGGGTTTCTGACGAGTGGGCGCTGGCGCGAGATCGAAACGCGCGGATAAACGTCGATTATCGCTGTTTTAATTAAGGCTTTATTATCTGCCCGTGAAAACTTGTTATTGGGTAATTATTCCGACGGTAGGAAAGACTACTTAACCGGCACTCGTTGCGGGGCGCCGGAGTGGGTACTTAAACCTCGGTATGGTTCGGCTGGAGGAGCCATCCGTTGTCAAAGAAACCGCTCGTCGTCCCTGTTTTCGTCGTTCCTCTCTTTCCCATTCCTCTGGCGGCGTTCGCGACCATCTCATTTCGTAGCCCTCGCCTGTAGTCTGCCTGTGGGATGGCTGCTTACCATCGATGAACTTTAAATTGGCAGAGCGCACTCGAGGGTGTTAATATTGTCCTGGGGGGACGTGCCTCCCCCAGAGGCGCAGCCTCGCTTCGGCTATGCGCTGTGACGGACGTGGAAACAATTTGGAAGCTTCACTTCGATCTTCGATTCCCTCGAACAGGGGGAGGAATGTATCGAGGGTCGATTGCGATATTACGGACGGTGCATGAACTTTTCGTTGCGTTTCGTGACAGTGGGATATTACTTGAGTTAGAATTGCATGGCGTGACGGAGGAAAGTTCGGTATAGGAAAATTATTCAGGTGATTGGCCGCTGTTCCTGAAAATCGTGAAAGAAGAATTGGGAATCTTTGTAGAATGGAAAACTGGAAATACTTTTTGCTGAAAAGAAATTTTTTAGTCTTCAATTGAATCTTTTTTTTGTGAAGATTTATGTTCGATTTTGATATGACATTTTTCATTAAAGTGTAGTATGTATAACACGGAGTTCTTTTGTAGAAAGAGATTGAAAATATTTTCGAAATTGTTTTGAAATAGACCATTGATGCATTTCTTTCATACCCCTTCTGATATCGCAAAAATTCTATTCATTCGTGGAACGCTGAAAGTATATTACATGCAACAGTCGTGGTTGAAGTAAATGAAACGTAATGAACGTTTTCAGAGCTCCTGTTCAATTAATCCCCGTATTTACACGTCGACTGGCCTCCTGTAATATTGCCTCGCGTATGTGGAATATATAATATTATCTGGAAAGCTGTACGAGATCTATGCAATTGCAAATACGGGCCTTTCACCGACGCTGTGTCATCGACACAGGTGCATTCACTATTACGCCGAATAGAATATCACGATCCCGATAGTATACACGTTGTAGAGATCAACGGCCAATTAGGCTATACAGTTCACGAAATTGATTGAAATAGCAACAGCACGTAAGAGAGGGGATGCGTATTGGTGCGAAATCCCCAGAACGTGGCCAAAATATGAAGGTGACCTACGATTTGTACAAAAATTAGTGTAGGTATTAAGGTTTCCGTGGTCGCTGACACGAATCTGAAGTGAAAATTCTAAAAAATAAAACGACGGATCCAATATCACTGGTATAAACGATTTTTTTAAGTTAATTTCCGTGAGGATTAATTATTTTCCGATTTTTTTTTACTAAAATGATGTAAATAGAATGCAGAATTTAATATGACGACGTTAATTTTAAAACGCTTTTAAAAATTATTTTGAAAATTTTATTTTTTTTCGATTTTAGTGAAAAACTCAATACTTCAGCGTTTAGGAGATCACGTAGTTCAAGTATACTGTCGAAAATAATAAAAGAATATTAAAAGACAACTATGGATTTTAAGGGTTGTTTTAAAGAATGTTGTTTTATTCATATACTAAATACACGTGGCACCTTGAATTTAAATATCTTAAAAACCGCAAAGTTTCTCAATTTACATCAAGAAACTTCTCACAGCGCGAATTTCGGTGAATAATATTTTTTGTTTTCCTTACGTTATATTAAAACATGACTAAGGTAAATATAAAGATACTTTACTCCGTTTCTGTGGAAAGCTTATGTTTATAACACCTACATTAATGGTAAAGTGTTTCATATATGGATCTTTACAGATAAACTTTCCCTGACACATTAATTCTCGCTCCAATTTTCATGACATTAAAAAACATGAAATTTCGTCAACTTTGACGGCCTACATCTCGGTAATCAATCAATATATTTAAGAAATACAAGTGGCACATGATGCACGGATATATGCAACAAATCTCCTATATCTAGTAGCGAAAAGCTACTATATACTTAAAAAATTGAATTTTGGCCACGTTTTGGGGTAATCTCACCATTGTGAGTCATATCAATCTCTGGATTAAATACCGCACCGTCTGTCGTTCATCCCTTTTTGAAGGAACCCGGAATTACCAGCGAACGTACGTGTGCATCCTGAAAAGCTTAATTACATTTTATCTGCAACCTAGATTTTAATTAAATGTTTTACCGAGCCCAAAGTCAGACTTCATACTCTGTGTTAATATTATGTTTCCCCTGTAACCGTGCAATAACTGGCGGAACAGACCGTCCGTCAAATAGGCTTTTAATTAATTACTCCCTTCGAAGTATAATTTCTTGCTGATTTTTGCTCCGCGCGTATTTTATGTCGCCACTATAAACCGCCATTGTGTTTCACGGTTTTTCTGTTTCCTGGGAGCTATTTACTTCTAAAGTCGCGTTATCGTTAATGACGTAGGACATTATCCGAGGGTCTGTCACCGACATCTTCCTCCTTGAAATATGTTGTAAGGCACAAAAATCTGAGAGATACGTATTTTTTTATTTATATCTGACCCCGATTTGGAAGGATGAAAGAGGGCCTCGAAAATTAAAAATGATCACTTCTAATTTGGATTATTGGGTTATTGCGTTTAACGATGTCTAACAAAATTACAGTTCCATTCCTACTTACTTTTATTCACAGTTTCCAGTAAGTACTCTCGCCCCCATTCACAGTTTTAGGAATCAGTCATAAATAGTTCACATCATAATTTCCATTTCTTCTGAAACAAACTTTATCTATTATTAGAAGTGCCTTCGAAGGCCTATGCCTCAAAATCTATGTCTAACATATTGATAATAGAACAAAATCGGTAAATAAAATTAACGTTACAACAAACATCCCCCATCAATATTGCGCACAAAATTCCGTTTCACTTTTACTCCCCTCCGATGTGTACGCAAATGATCTGCCAACGACAAGTAATTAACAGATAACCATAGGAGCGTGGGGGCGTTCCGAATGCTCCGTAGAAACAAACAGGATCCTTTTTTCCTAAAATGTATAGCCCCACGAAGTTGCAGGTACCGCGCCATCAATAATTCCGTTCCGTTTCAGCCGCCGGCTGCCTTTTAACCCTTCTCCAGCGGCGTTCCAGCGAGGAGCCGCACGGTCTCTAATTTATTTTCAATTATTCGCGACATGACGTGCCGCGGCTTCATAAGATTACCGGGACAATGCATCGCGGGAGGGGTTTCCGTGAAACGACAATGCACCAGCGCTTGTTACCAATCCTCGATAATTCCTGATTACGGGCGACAGCGGGGGTCGCTGGGGGCGTTGGCTAGCTGAGCTGGCCGGGTCCACGATTTAAAAGTAATTATGGCCGCCTTATTTATGTCGCCTCGGTATCGGCTTCGGGTTGCACTATTTCATGGGGATTTAGGGCGGGCAATTAACAGATAAAATCTCCCGCTATTTTTCTGCCTCCAAGTGCCGGCTGGAAGTCCCACTTCCTGGGGATGTCCAGCAGTATACGGCCGGGGGCGACGGTAACAATTTATACAACGTTAAACAGCCCCGCTTAAGCCTCCTTTTTCCTCTCTTTTGTTGTCCTTATTCTCGCCTCCACTTCGACCATGCCCCGTCTCCTTGGAAATCCTCCCTGATTTATCTACGATTTTAATTCTCCTTCGTATTCCTTTAAAAACGAGCCTGACTGCGCTCTTTCCACCGAGATGCCGCGGTTTTTCTCTTCCGCGCGATTTCTAATGTGCTTTTTCCGAGTTTCGCCTTGCATTCGAGATACCTAACTGCAGGTCTTTGTTGCAGATCGATGCCCCTCGAGTTCTGTTAGTTATTCTGTGTTATTTATGTTGCCAGGAATGATTGTTCGGTTTGCTTTGGAACTGTTCTCAATATATTTTGATAACGTTTTGATATTATTATATAGAAATGTTTATTCAGCTTCACAGCCAAGAATTGAACTTGGTTTACAATCTCCTACTTCACTTACAAGCTATCTTATCCATTCATCCTTCTCTCTCACTCGCTTCCTTATAAATAATTTCTATACTGGCTATACTCTTTATGACTCTAGTTCTGACTAGGTTATCTCCTTCTTAGTTAGGTTGACCCATTGCCTCTTCCTTGGCTATCTCCTCTTTTGTTGCCTTTTTCATTCCCCCCTCTTTTTTCATTTCTTCTCTTTTGTAACTTTTGTAACCAGTCTATCGTCTCTGTGTCTCTTTTTTCGCTTACCAAGTCTACTAAGTTGCATTTTCTTTCTATTTCCCTACATTCCCTAGTTAAGTGCTCTAGGTTTCCAAATTCATCCCCACATAGGTCACAGCATCTCCCCTCTTTGTCTTCCCAATACCTGTTCCACTTCTCTAAATTACCGCATCTCGCTTGTGCGATCAGTTTTTGTCCTTCCCCCTCTTTACATAAATATTCCGGCAGCCCTATCGTTCTAATATATTTATATCGGCTATTATATTTCGATTTCACTATTTTCGAGTTTTGTCCTTGTTGTTGCACTTCTATGTCCCTGTTCTTTAAGTTTTCTGTAACCTCTATTCCCCTTCTTCTTCTCTCTTCCACTCCCTCCTGACTCAGTCCATTCCTTACGTTTTGATATTACTATCGGAGGTTCGTCTGAATTAATTAATTGCGATTCTTCGATTCTTGATTAAGGTCAAACTAATTTGAAAAGTAACTAGTTTCCATTAACTGGTACTTTGAAACCAATAATATTCTTAATTCTATATCCCACCATCTATACTAATTATTAATGAAATACAGTGTTTCTACAATAATTATCTATGCAAAGAAGCAGGACACTGTACTGTCCATACAGTTGGTTTAATCATTCCCAAACCATTTGGAACGGAAAAATCTCACTCACCGCCAAGCATCATTAAAGCTCCACTTATTTCATAAACGAACCAGTTATCATCATATTGTTTGCTCCCATACTATTATGTAGAATTTATAGAACCATCTCCACGGAGCATTCTTTCTTCAACGATGCAACAATTTATGCAACGCTAAGCAACCCATTCCAAGTCGCTTCCATTCCCCTGTTGTCCCTTCTGCTCCCAACGTTCAAGAGAACATCCTTCTCGGTTTAACGTTCTCCCTAATTGTATGTCCCCGTCAAGTATGTTTTCACAAAGAAGACTTTGCCATTCTCCCTCTTCGTTCGACCGAAGAACAACCAAGATTTCGGTAAGTTTCTCGAGCAGAAATGCACCGGAACCAGGCTGTAGATGGCGCAATTCGTTGTGGCTTGAGTATCTCATTTTTGAGCCACTCGAGGGGATGGAGTGGCGGAAACAGCATGGATATACTCCTCGAGAATTATAATGCAAAAATAGTGGGCAAACATCCCTCGGAATTTTTCTTTTTCTCGCCCTTGTTAGCGGTTGTTGTTTAGACGTTCAACAGATTGTTTTTGTTATTATTGAATATAACAGCAGCACTGACAGTTGGACTTCTAAACTTAAGCTATTTGGATGTTCGAGTTCAAATGCGAATAAGTGAATAACGTTTCCATTTCCTGTGACACGAGACAAATTATATGCTTTAGATTGTCCCATTATTATCACGACACTTTGAAACGAAGATTATTTTTGTGCATGCACACTTCTCCGTTACATTCACTCGAATATATGAAGTCAGCTTAGCAAAACGTGTGTAATTTCTGTAAGATATTTGTAATATTGTGTTCTTGTATCGCAGAATAACAGGACATAAGATTGATCCATTTTATGTCTAGGGTTGCTTAACACGTATTTCGTATTTGTTAAAGTTACACATTCTACCGATTAAATCACGCAAATGCACGAATCAACGAAGTTGTTAATAAATAGGTATTCAGTTTTTCTACATTGAATTGTTAAGCTGCACCTTCATATAATCTGATTTATCATTAACGTAAAATTTGTCGGCATTATTACCGAGAGTGTTTGGATTCCAAGCTTTGGAATCTCGTATGAATATTCGCTTTGGGTATGAAGTGCGCAGAGTAATTGGCAATTAATAATATCTAATATCTTTCAGGCAGTAAGTACCCCGTTCGGAGATTGTACCTGCTTATTAGGGCTGTTGAAATTGATATTGTAATATTACAGGGTAATATTGGCGTATTAATAGGTATACAATACGAACGACTCTTGAATCATATAATTATGAAATTTCTAATTACATTGTGCTTTACCGTTTGAGACAACAAAATTGTATAATATAATACAACGAATAATAAATTTAAAAATCAATGTGTACTAAGAGCCTACAAAAATCCATAAATTACTTTAATATAAAAATAAAAAATTTACCTAAAAACAATACACTTTATGATGCTTCAAAAAACTTATCCACAAAATCTCTTAACTGAATCGCTTCATAATTAAAAAATTCTGTTAAACATTTATTGCATTTAAAAAGAAATATTATCTAACAAACGAATGTCCCTTTATTCCCAATGAAACAGAGCGAAATATTTGATATCTTTAAATACCTATATAAGCTTCTTAAAATTATCGTACGGACGGAACGAGTACCCAGATATAGACTGTTCAGCCGTTTAACACCCCATATGAAAATAAGGATGTAAAATTTTCTATCCCAACGCATTCACAGCCTAAAGATTATTCTCGATATACTGCGCGTGGAATGTTCCCTCTCGATCGTTGTCCTCCCGATCAGCTCGTTTATATTACACGCCTGCTACGATTTACAGTAGAGGGAGTGCGTATACGGGCCTGGTCAAGATATTATGGCGGGGCATAAAGATATTTCGCTCGCTGGTTTATCGAGCAAAACGCCTTGTCGCGTCGAAGGGGGTAAATCGAACGCTTTATAGGGTGATCGTCAGTCACCAGACTTCCTGTGGCATGGGCGGGTCCTTAAGACAAATCGTTGACATTCCGTATCCGACGCTATCACTGCGACTGAACGCCATTACTATAACGATGAGGTATAAATTTTTTCCCGCCATAGGAAACAGTTTCCATGGAAAACGTTACGATCGAAATTGTTACGAATATGCGAGGGGATGGACGCTTACAGCCATATTTTTTTAAATTTTCGAATTATCCATTGATACCTGAGAAAATTCGCACCTGGATATTGTACGTAGAACGAAGATCTTTCAATAATACAGTTTTATTAATAAAAACATCATATTACCGAAATGGATAGAAAGCATTTTTATGTTACAACTTTGTTGGACTTTGAAAACTTCCAAAAGTTCTGGAGCAGATAATCTTTATTTTTTGAAGATTAGAATTGAAAGCGATCTTTTCGGTTTAGTTGAACAGGAGTTTGAATTTTCAAAATATTCAAGAATTATTGTTCTGTTCATCTTTGTTTTCCTTAATTAAATTTAATTATGATATTTGGATAATGAAAATAGTGCTTAGTTAAATAGTAGTTTAGGGGTGGAAGTTCTACTATATTGTTTGCAAGTAGAAGAATTGAGAGAATTGAATAGGATTTGCAGAAGTTATCGGGAATTTGATTGAAAGCCAAATGTGAGATCATACGGGGGGAGCGACTGAAAAATGAAATCGTCATCGAATTTTCTATGCAAATGCATGTTACTGCACCATGGACAGCGTCAACAAGCATTTGTTGATTACGTATGCGCGGAACGCGCAGCAATGATTGTGAGCAGGAATTAATAATTAATTCACCATACAGCGCAGCAATAATATGACGAGCGAATGGAATCGTCGCGCGATGGAAATGTTATCCCGTTAACGAACACGATTTACAATTAAATATTATAATAGATTCGTGACGGTCATTGCTGCGAGCCTTATTTTTAATAATTGATTCGACGATTGGTCTTCAGGCAAATATTCGTAAAGAAGATGGATAATAAATTTCTTCTCAGCTGTATTTTCTCTCCTAACTTACCACAAATGTATGCTGCAAGAAGGTATTGAAATACAGTTGAAGGGGCAGAGAATTTTTATTGCTCATTTTATAGAAATTTAATGTTTCGTTGCTTGGGGGATTTACCTGTTTTTAATGCCTTTGTAAAACAGCTTCATAAGCTATACTAAAAAATAACTAAAAAAAATATTTGCTTTTTATCACATTCTGATATATCCAGTCCCACGAAATAATATCTTAAAATACAAACGTACCACTTACAATTAGAACGACGACAAAACTCTTTATTTCTAATTAAATAAGCAATTAAATTTTTCCTTTTCAGAATTTTAAATTACTTCACTTAGCCTTAAATCTGATTTTACGTTCACTGCTTTTCCTCAAGTGTATTCTGCACACCACGCCGTCCACTGCACTCTTTCCTTGCGTCCGAATATCAGCTACACAAGCCTTCTATCGCGTCCCATAAAAAAGAAGCCGTTTTGAAGATACGCCAAAGTTCCGTGGCCAGGTAGTTTCAGGATCGCGAAATTTCGTGCCCCCGGGTCTCAATTATGGAACAAACGCCTCCCCTCGAATGCCGCCGATGTAAACAGCGATTTTCTGGCTGCCTGTACACAGAATTAAAAGCACTCTTGAGGACTGAAACGTTCGAACGAGGCGGCTGTTAGCTTGCCATTTCAGGAACGCCAATATTTGCGAGCTTATCGTTTCCTTGGAGCATCCTTTTTTTTCTTCCCCCGCGACTCGCCCTGCCAGGGGTTATCGGCGATATGTATCGGACGCAGGGCTTGCCGAGGACGTTTTCATTTAAATTTGTATCGAGACCGGCTGACAGTATGTATACAGAGGAACCGTATCAACGAGCATCCTCCCATCCCCTCTTTCTCCCGTTGTCGAAGCAGAATGAGTAATCAAGGCGTCCCGTTGCTCTGGAGAGAGGTGTTTATCGAACGATTCCAAGGGAAATCCGTTTATGCGAGAATAGTTTCGTCGAATTGGGGAGTTAATTTTGCGGCAAATGTTTGCACCACTGATTTCGACAAATATTTTCAGACGTACCTCAATAATTCCGACGTAGCTGCATTTCACTGGTGCTCGGCTCTGGAGTTTTTTAACAGGTTCATTGTCCAAATTGGCCATAAATTTAATATTGCATACTTTGAAATGCGTTTTGTCAATAAATATTAACTACATCCACATGTGTAATACATCACTTTTTTCGTCTTGACAGAAGGAAGGTTTCAACGTTTTTATTTTTTTTTTAAATGACGATTTTTTTATATCGACGTCTGTCGATAAAAACAAAATCCAAATACCAGTGACACTCACTCACTCACTCACTCACATTGATTCTATGACCATAAAAAGTAGGCAGATTCCTCTTAGCCCCCAACCAGATGCTCGCTAAGAAATCTTTTTAAAAACTCCCTTCACCGAAAAAAGATATATAACCCGGGCAACGCCAGGAGCTTTAAGCTTGTCTATTAATACAAATCGCGACATCGATATTTCAAGAACGTCTCACACTTTTTCGTACATTCGAGGTTGTCAGATCGCGTGCCGTTGACATCGTGTCCAGCTCGGCGCTTTTTCTCTCGGGAAGCAAGGAAACAAAGATGGCGACGACGTCGTCGGTGGTTCGACGTCTTCACGTTTTTCTTAACTGCTCCTCTTTTCCTCGTTTACAAACAGATGTCAATGGCAGTGTCTGCAAGCTCCTTTTTCCTTTGTCCCGTGGAATCATGGTAATTGCAGGCGAAATGACCGGGCTACTCGCAGTCTCGTCGCCGAAATCGACGCCCATCACGGTGGTTAGGCATTCGGCCAACCAGAGTTCAACGAACTGGTCGGAGCCCGTTCCACGGGCGATCCTCGTTTTCGTTCTGATTCCGCGGGATCATCCTGCCAGCATCGTTTCGCTCTCACGGATTGCGTGATTCTCTTTCCGCCGTTCAACGATCGATCTCGGCCGAACAACATATTTCTATAAGGATCAGGTTTGCCGCTTCGTCAGCAAAGCCCTTTCTGCTGGCTCCCTGACAATGAGCTAATTATCATGGAAGCCTGTAATCTCAGCTTTAGTCAGTTTTCAGATTTCTGGGTCTGATGGAACGTATTTTGAATTTTGTTTCGTTTGTGTTTAGGAGGTGTCCTTAATTATTTAGACCAGCGACAGGGTTAAGCTTGATTCTTCAGTTTAATTATCGTAGTTTTGCCAAGAAATGTAAAGCATCTTGTAGAATCTGGACTATTTACTCCTATTTCTGAAGATAATTCATCTAATTGCTGTTCTTATGGAGTAATTACAGCAATGGTTTGTAGTTGTGATTTAATGAAGGACACTCGTTGGAAACTTATTGAAACTTGTTTTGTAAGTATATTACTTTCGTCAGTTGCTTTGATAAACGAATTCACATTATATAGAAAACCACGGAAGAAGTAATGAAGTCACGAAGCATGTTCCAAAGCTGTAAGAGTAATTTTATCTTTGTGAAATCTCATCATTTTATGAGGTTTAAATGGCTCTCTTGAAGTATTATTAAAGTCGGAACTTGCAAAGACATGTCGAGCTCAAAGAACAACAGTGTTTTCAGGAAATATGTGCAAGATTTCTGTTAGCACTTCGTCAGTTTTATTTCTCAGATTTAACAGTCTTGACAAATCCAGTTACGAATTCGTCGATACTCTAGCCAGCGAGTTCTCAACGTGGATTATTGTTTTAAATTTTCAAATCGCTCGTATATCTCGCATCACGTTGCCGCGAGCCGACAGCCAATTAATCGGATTATTGTAAAAGTTATTGCTTTCACGGCGAATACTTGAAACTTGTTTCATTACGCAGGGCCTTGGATTACGTAGTCATGCATGTTCAAAGTTCCCCATGCAAGCTAACTGTACGCATTCATTGGACAGCTATTAAGTTGGCCAATAAGTGGCAAAACGTTTTTATACCGATGCGGATTCAGAAGCATTTCCAATTAGAAGTTTGAAACAGCTTTCATGCTTCCTTCCATCATGGCCCTTCTCCTTTCACGGAAAATACGGAACTGCAAATATTTATTGCATCACTTGAATATTAAATATGTTATCAGTTATACCTTCGTTATTATTAGTCTTAGGAAAATAGTACTACGAAATATTTATTGCAAAAATGTGTAGCTATGTACCCTTGGCCAGAATAATTAAATTTTCGTTTCGGTTTTGTTCAAACTTTAACCATTATTTTCTCAGGATAAAATTCTTCGCAGATTCGACATTCCGTTATAAATATAGTGAAATTGACAAAAAAGAAAAGAATGGAAGAACGAAATTAGCCTGGTCGATACAGTAACCGCTTTTCCTTCGGTGAACATTATGGGGTCCGTTTTTGCTGTGTACAATTGAGTATTAACTCATTTTTCATTCCTGGCAATGGAACGATGGCGGCGGAAAAACGCGTTACAAAATAACCGCGTTAAAACGCGTTTCTTTGTCGCCGCTGTGGCCTGTGTTGCGAAACTACAGCGGCATTTGTTAGGAAAGCCTGTCAAATGAGTTTTTCCTTTGCACCGAGCTGACGACCATTTTAATCGTTTTCCAATCTTCTACGCTGCTCTGAAAGCCACGAATTAGCCCGGAGGTGCACAGATATTCGTCTATTAACCCGTTTTAATCCCCATTCTCTCACCTTGGTACGATGGAAATTTTTTAAAACTGTTTCCTGGGAAAAAATGAAAAGAAATTGATTACAAAATAATTTATAAACGTACGAATCTTCCAAGATTTTTTATTTCCAACGCTTTTAATATCTATATAATTTCTATAGCTTACATTAAGTCCATTTCAAAATGAATATTTATTTCCTGCCATGTATATGTTCATTTTAAAAATTCATACGTAAACGAATAGCTTTAATCGAAGTACACAGCAGATAACATCGTGTGTCACCGTTGTTTCCCCCGAATAGTGTTCAATATTTATGGAACACGATTCGGGATAGTCAATTGCTTCCGGGACATATTTTTTCGTTTGTAAAACAGCAATTTTAATGCACACAGGGCCCCAGAGAGCCGACGGTTTATACTGCGCCATATTTATCGCAGCAGCAATTTCCGTTTGTTTTAATCCCGTTGTAAAAAATATTCCCAACCTCGAACGAAGTTCGAATAAACACACGTATTAATTATTACACAGCTCCCGTTCCCTCAGAATTCTTCCGGCATAATGATTAACAATTCATTAAAATCTCCGAGAAAAAGTGTAACAAAAAGTTGCTTCAAACATTACCCGTTCCCTTTGTTCCATTGAACAGAATTGCCCATTCTATCCCTTACTAACCTCGAAGGTAGCTCGAATCCCCAAACTCATTGTCAGAAACAACGAATACTTCCGAAACGTGTCGTAAAGCCAGAACAGCGGCAGGTGCTAGCAGACACTATCGCCATAGCGACATTATCGTATTCTTTCAATCCACTGTATAACGGGGGTCTGAAGCTTATCGCGAGATAAATTGATACGCCAGTCGGCTCCAACGTTCGCCCGCGTTCAGCGTAATTTCCATTCCTCTCAACTGCTACCGGCGGTTTCCTATTTTCCCACCGTCTATTTCTTCCTCCCTATCACACTTAATTCTATTTCGCGCGGCGCGAAACCGCCCCGCGCTCCCCGGGACGTACATGCGAAACCCGTTGCGGCCTCGTTACCGCGGCGCGATTTTGCTCGCCCCCGGAATTACATTCGCGCCCCCCACCCCGCCAGGGCGTCGGAAGCCGCGAATCTTCTTTCACGATCGCGACGACACCGGGGGTAGTTTCCGGTGTCGTCGCCGCCGTGAGACACGCGTCCGTGCATCGACGCGGGAGGAAGGCGAATGAGACCGAGGGGGGCGGGGGAGGGAAGAAAGGGCTGTTTCGACGAGACGATCTCTCGGAGTAACTGCACTCCTGCGGATTAGCCGTTCGACTAGCGGTTTTTTCCGGCGGCCTCGCCTCGTGGTCGCGCGGAATGGGCCGGGCAGCTGTCTTTTTTCGAATTACCTTTTTGATTTATGCCCGCGCAGTTACCCGTTTTCCCATTTACATGCAGATGCTCCCCGGGCAGATCGACGTAATTGTACCGGCGGAGCGGGAATACAGTGCCGCCAGACGTGTTCGGGTTTTCTTCCAAATCCCCGCTCGTTCGTCGCTCGCGATCCCGTCGCTCGTTCCCTGTTCTCTCTTCTTTCTTCTTTTTTTTTTTCGAAAGTGCACACTTGCTCGTATCGCCGGGGATAACTTTTATTGGCCACTGGCTGACGTTCCGTTGGATGGAGCCGCGCCGCGAAACCGGGCGGGCTGCGTGCCGCTGAAAGTAGGAATAGCGATTATTGCCTGACAACGGGGGTGGCGCTCCGTTTTTACGAAGGGCGAGGCGCGGAATTGGCTCCAACTCTTCTCGATCTCTGGCATAATGGCGGTGTGAAGGTTCGCTCGCGATTTATGGCGCAGGGCGGGGTGTGATGGTTCGTTGACGAACGTAGTATTTCTATCCAGCACTGTATTTCTCTCTTCAGATAGGACAGGCTTCCTGTGGGCGACTCTTTTATATTTTTAATAGCGTTGGAAGTCATTTCTGGTGTATGCTTAAATAGCTTTTGGGTATATTCGTAGTTGTAAAGTGTAATTTTTAATTATAACGGATTACAACGCGTATTGCTTTGTATTGGGTACTGACTTTTCAGGTAAATACTTGATCTCACCCCTAATGACAGTCAAAAGGTCCCGTTACGCTTCGGTAGAACGCCAAAGCCGTTAAGCGCACCTCGGTGAATTCAATCGATACGTCAAGCTCTTTGAGCGAAGCTACACACCCCTAATTCGCGAAACATCGCTTTCCGCGGAAACGCTGAAAGTTCGCTGCGGATATGATACTGCCTTATTACGCCAGGCAGTCGTATACCGCGTAAGAACCCGAACTGTTTAATCGCAGCAATTGCACGTCGAATTACCCGTTGCGAACGCGAGGATCGTTCAGCAGGGCGCGAGGTGTTGAGAATGTGCGACTCATCTACATGTTCGCCATTGTCGTGTCATGTAACGTATATATCGTTGCAAATGTCTGGAATTTATATTTGTAATCCTTGAAAAAATAACTTTTGGAGGAAATAATATGATAGGTGACAAGTGACGATTCACTTTGTCAAATCTTCTGCCGTAGACGATATGATTAAGGGGGTAGTTTACCCTCAACAGCCCAAAATCAGGCCCTTCTTCAAACGCATATTCTGAAGTAATAAATGAATATAGAGATAATTTTTGTTTTATTTTTAAGCGTCATTTTGTAGACCTTTACTGCGCAAAAAGAAAATTTTAAATATATATGTAGGAAAATAAGTTATAAATATAAATGTGAGTGCGTGTACGCGATGCACCGTTTAATGGTGAACACGATTTCGGACAGGTGAATCACCTAAAATACAAAGTACAGGCATTTTTATAATTTGTAAGACAGTCTCCATCTTGTGCAGCAAGCAAAATTTTGATAAACAAATTAATATAATTTTTTATGGCGATAGTTCTGATTTTATCCTTTTTTGTGGGAAAAATATTTTTCATGTTTTTTTGAAGAATTGATATTAACAATGTGCTCGCAATACATGGAGGGGAATAGTTTTCTGCAGCTTCCTATAAATTTTCATTGAAATCGTTGGAGCGGTTTTCGAGATTTTATTTTCGCCGTTTTGGAAAACGTAGTTTCTGGGAAATCGCGTTTAAAGATGGACATCGTTATCCGATCTCATATGCAGGCTCGTACATTTTTTACTGTTATTCCTTCAATTGTTGCGATTTCGGGGCGCGGTTCCGCTTAAAATACGTAGAAAAAATGTAGCAAGCGGAATATGCAAACATCTTAAAAATTAATTTTCGGAAATTTCGAGGATCACCTACTCCCTTAAGAATCGGCAATCACATTAGATTTCTGTATTTATACAATATGGTACTGGTATATTTTTGAAATTGTCATGATTCGTTCGACTTTTATGGTTACAGTGACATATTTATAGGTACGTGTATGAATAGATATCTAATTATAGTTCACAAAAATCTTGGTCTCTCGACGGTTCCTGCATCATATTTTCACGTGGTGTATGCTATTCCACGTATGCTATTTCAATATCGCTTTACAATGCGCCTGGGATTTCAGACACATTCACTTGGCAGAGGCGAAGCTGTTGGAAAAAATAAAAAAAGATGAAAAATGTGTGGATAGGTATATGTATTCAGAAATAGTGGTTACCAGTCCGAAAAGTGCCGCGTCCAAAAAAAGTCCGAAGTTGCAGCAATGTAAATCCATTTCATCTACACTCCCTTAGCCCTCTACAACCAAAATATTTAAAACACTAATAGACATTAAAAATTCCATATGCAGTAGCAGATGGGTACATTTTAATTTCATTTAAACATTTTTTTAATGTACAAAAAGAGGTTGGTGATTTCTGTGTTACAACACTCAAATATGAAAGTGTTATTAATTAGCGCCAGCAGTAATAATATACAAATAATATGATACCTTACCTTAAAGTCACGTGACGTTATAGATAGAGGGTTAAAAAACTTCTACAAACCACCATAATACCAGACACGTACCAACTGCATACCACCCTTGGTCCCCAGTGAATCCGTCACAGTTTTCAGAATTTGTCCAACGCATCCCATTTAACTTGACAAACCATCAACGAAAGCAAGAAAAACAACACCCCCAACCGCCGAAGTACAACGATGCACGATGTAACGGAAATTGCAGAGACACCATCACTGAAATGCAATTATCACTCAACAGCGGCTATATTTTCGCGTGGCTAGCCGTTGTTGCGTTCTGCATTAGTTCGGTAGCAATAATTATTATTTATCGCCACCCCTTTCAGCTTCCCCCCGCACCCTATTATATTAGTCCTCCGCGCCGCCGTTACCGTGCCACGCAAATCGAATTGATTTCCGGAATTTATCGCGCGACAGATTTTCCCTTTGTCCAGCCCCTTCCTCCCCACACCCCTCGGCGCGGCCGTGCTTTGTGCGGAAAACGCGCGAACGTGTAGGTACATGGACGCGGCTAGGTGCAAATAATAAATTCCCTACGAATAATAAATCAGCACGGCTGACCGGTTTACACTCGAGCGCAAACAGCCGCGGAATCGCGCATTATACCCGCGAGCTGCAATGACGCGGACGAGCGATTTCTCCAAGCGTTGTTTTCGCTCCGGCTAAATGGGACGAGGCATCTCCCATTCGACCTGGGCATGTTTCACCGCCAACGCTGTCTCTGTCCTCCCTCCCTCGATTTCTGTCTTTCAGTTTTTCCGTTCGTGGCTTTCCTTGGCGCTTCAATCCAGTCGATAACGAGTGCTATTTTTAGATGGAATCGTTTGTCATTGGAATACTCAAATCTGTAGGGAAGGTTTAACCGTCTAAGACACGGACGGGGAACTGCATACACCATGCCTCTTTTTTTTCGAAATTTTAAAAGCCAGCAATAGGCTTTTTGCTTATTTGTTGATGGAATACGTTTCTATTTTTAATGGTAGATATTTAAGTTGAAAAAACCGTTGCCAAGTAGACAAAATAATAATAATTAAAAACAAAAATTACCCCCAAAAAATTCTATTTTGTTAGTTTTAATTGACAGAAGTTCAGATATGACCATAACGTAACTAAAAGACCATCAAAAGGGTAAATAGCATCGAGTACTCTGCTCGTGTCCTACACCCTGTTGTATTTATTTGTAAGTGTTGGCTAGCTTCCTTCCCTTGCAGATGCTATTGTAGGTTTGTGAAAGGGTCCTTGGTTACGTTCGTCGCCATAATTCTTTGACAGCATAGCTCACTCGAATTTTTTCGTAATCTTCAGAAAATCCTCCTTAATTCTGGACTCGTTTCTCTTAATTTCTTACCCAGGTAACACGATCTTTATCACATTATTCCTGCATTAGACACTTGGCACAATAACCAGTGACGCATTGAGTGGAAGACAAGAAATAGGAAAAAGGAGATTAATATAAACACGACTGAAGTAATTCAAGAGCTTTGCAAAGGGAAAGGAAACCCGGATTTCACTCTTTAAATAAATTAGTATAATCACTTAATGAATTCTACTGAATATGCATTAAAAATATTTGTATCCGTTCACCTCGACTCCTCCAAAGATCAAATCCCGGGTGCTCCATTGCACTGAACAATAACAGAAGCGATCCCATACCCAAACGGAGTATCCTTGCCATGCAGAAGAATCCTGCCCCAGGAGAGCCCAAGTAATCAGCGTACAGAGCCACATGTCGTTAATTCAATCCCAATTCCGCGGGACGGGCGCGGCCGAGGAAAAACGGCTAGGGAGCGGCCAGCCCGCGGAATCCCAGGACGCGAGTAAAACACAATTAGCAGGGGTGCATCGGCTCCCGGTAATTAGTCCGAAGACGGGGCCCGCGGAAGCTGGCCTCGTGGCAACGCGCACTGAATTTAACGAACCGTGCGTCGGGCAATAAAGCTCCGGCAGCCGGGAACGGAATAACAAGTTCATCGCCGTGGTCGGGGGCCAGGAGGAGTCCGGGCCGCGGATGTTACCCGCGAGCGGCCGAAGAGCACAGTTTCATTTCGCTAAGGTGCGGGGCGTCCGTAAATCGTGCGCGGTCGCTATAACGACGAGCGGAAAAGCGCGGAAAAAGGCGGCCGTCGCGGCGAACGCAGATGGGGCGAAGGGGGCGGGAGAGGGGTTGCTCGCGTAGGAACGTGCTCGAAAGATAATTAAAATGTCTTGGGTTGCTGTGGCAGCCGCGAGTTATGGGCCCGAACTTGCCCCCGTGGCGGCATAAGCGAGCCATCCCCGACGGCTTTCGTTTTCCCGCGATCCACCGCCACCGCGGTTGCCGCCACTTAACGAGCTGTGAACTCGTGAACTCGGGGGTGGCAGTCTTTGTAGCGGAGGAACGGCGCGCCAGCGTCGGATCCTCGAGATCCAGGCGCGAGGGTTGGAAGCATCCTTGCCAGCGGGGGGCTGGATCAAAGCAGCCTGGGACTTCGCCGATTGAAATGCGGGAATCACGTCGGCAGCTCGTGGGAATGGCGTCACGTGAGGTGTTAACGGTTCCACGGCGCCCGCGATCCACGCAGACAGAGTCGACTGATGGCGGGCGGGATTCAGGTCGATACGCGACCTACGACCCTCGATTGCGATCGGTGACTGCGTGGTGTTCTGGTCGGTGTCGAATTTTCGTTGCTGGAATGAACGTGGGTTGAGAGCATAGATGGTTGTAGTAATCTTCGTAGATTCTTTGTGCGAAAAACGATCGAGGGTGTGGAGTCAAAACTTTTTCTATGATGATTTGTTACGGAGGAAAACTGGGTGGAAATCTGGAGGGCGCGGGTGAACTTGATTATTGTAACATATTTAACTTATTGTATTCTTTGTATATTTATGTATTTAGGATTTTTCATTACTTCGTACTTGTTCTTGTGTCATGTTCTGAAAGTTTATACAGGGGTTAGGCATTATCTGGGTTAGGCAGCTTCAGCTGGGCCTCTCCTTTTCACGATACTGTGTACAATTGGTGCAATAAAGGCGGAAAATAAATCGAAATAGGATTTTTGGCTTCTAAGACTGATTTTATTAAGGATTTTGTTTAAAATCTACTTTCAAAGAAACATCAATGCAACAAATATTTTAGTACCTAATTGTTTAATTTTTTTTTTGAACACCTAAGTCTTCATTACCTACTTACTCTTCACAAAAACGCCAGATTCATAAATCCTTAACCTTTTCATTTTATTCCCTAGTTTAACCTTACATAGGGTGGTGTGCTCTGTAAACTAATGCGAGTGATAGTTGCAAGGCAGATCCTCATCAGTATCGACAGGTTACAAATTCGTAAAGATGAACCTTAGTCACCTGTACGGATATCCGACAAATTTTTAAAATTCTAAAATCAAATTTTATTCTACATTTTAGTTTCGTTTTTTCATAAAGAATCACACTTTGTCTGATTCAGATATAATAGCCACTTAACATTTGTACATAATAATTTCTCTATTTAGAATAACAAGATTCTAATCTCAATAATAAATGAAAAACATGGCACCCGTTACTCTGCATTTTTGTTCCTGAAATTCAATGGGCCCGGATTATTGATTAAAAACGGCAATCCCAGCGTCCATCCGCGTGCAATATCCGCATTAATGCTTTCACGCCGCCATTTATAATACATTTTCGCCCGTGCAAACATATTTCGATGCATGATAAATAATTTATAAAAACATTGGGAACACGGATTTCGAACGAAAATATGGGTGAAATAATATTGGTATTAACAGAGCAATCAAAACGGAAGGGACAGTTGGAACTCGGACAGCTTACCTGCCCACGCGAATTGAAATGAATGTTCGATGAGAAAGCAGATTGAATAAAATGAACTAAATATCTACAAAAAGTAGGGCGAATTAAAAGTAGGTACAGTAAATTTGGAGGACGAGACTAGAGTGCTGTGAACAAATGGTACGTGTAACGAAAATCGAATGTGCCCGATTCAGCGGACAATAAAAATTCAACGAAACCTGCTGGAAATTGCTTCGAGATACAGAGCGAGGCGGTGATTATGACGTCACGTAGGAGGATCGTTTTAAAAAGAACGTTTCGCGCCAGCCGGAAGTGGAGGAGCGGTGTCATAGTAGCACAGAGAAGGGAATTACGGATTCTGGAATTCAGCTCGCGAGCTGCTGCAATTTTGGCAACGAGGCGAGTTAACGAACTGTAAATTCGAGAAGTTCGCGTAACCTTTTCAAGACTAGGGGCGCCGGAAATCCTCGAATTGTGGTAGGTACCGATACCTATTTATCGGGGCACGATCGAGATCGTGCAACCGATGAATGGAACCGGCTGTTTAAATATTTGAAATGTTTTCAAGCATTCTCCTCCTTCGCCGGCTGCATTGTTCCATCCCAGACACGTTTCGACGATGATTTCGTTTGTAAAGGTCCAGAACGTTTCATTCAACGTCTGATGGCGTAAATTCGGCTTGAACAATTACTAGAACTCGAGAATAGAAAGCTAGCCGTGGAATCCTTGCATAGGAAAAGCTCGCATGGCGCTATTGATTTTACTATGTAAACTGACCGAAATTATTTCCGGTCGAAATGACAAATTAATGAAGGAGGCTGTATTTGCTTAACATCTCTCTGCGTTACAACTGCTCGTACGAACGTGTTGCTACGTAATCAGTGCAATTTGCGTACTTTTACGAAATTTCTAGTTATTCTGAGAGGAGGGTATGCGGGGTGTATTTAGAGGAGCATGAAATCTCTCTTTTATATAATATTTTTATTTTCTGTGAACTCTTTAGAAATATTTAATAAAGTTCATTATAGCCGAGTGGCTTCACGGCATAAAAGGCAAATTCTAGAAACATTGAAATTTAGATATACAAAGTCAGATGAATATTTATATAGATTACATTAAATATGAATATTTATATGTATAAAACGTAACTTGTATGATGTATGAATATTTATGGGTGTGTGCGGGGGATGATAGTAAATGAAGCGAAAAATACCATGTGTACATTAGTGAATTTGTTTGTAACTAAATTGTAAAAAATATTGCAAAATAATCGTTTTCAGAGATTTTCTTTTGAGAAAATATTCTTAATTTTAAAATTTCTTAATTTTGAAATTAAGAAATTTTAAAATATAGAATATTTCAATCATTACAAAATGAGGGTTCTTTATACTCATTTAATGAAGGAGACTGCATTCCAGTATATAAGATCCTACAGCTTACAAACGATAAAAGATCCTATAATTACGTGCCCTGCATATTTGCTGGTTTCGTAAAGGCTCGGTGGAATAATAAATACTAGGTAGTAACGAAGTAGGAAAAGAAGTAGAAAATGGGAAATACTTCGGTATGCAAGATGCAGCTGCAGTTATCTATGTGGAACAGCTACAACAGTGGAACTTCCGTTTCAGAAGCAATTCTGTGGCGAACGCGCTCCGCGCTCTTTCCGCTGGATTGTTTAGTGTTTCGTAGAATGTTCCCGTGTAAATTAAAATTCGAAATTTTGTGGTGTATTAAAAATATTTTATTGATCTCAGATCGAAGTTAAAAATATGTGATGGCACGCAGTACTTTTCATTCAAATGATTTAAATTGTCTGTTGAAAGTTTAGTTATTTCCTCAATTCTAAATATACATTGGAATATTGAAATATTTTTACTAACGCTATTATGATTAAATACTGACTAAACACACCTAGATAGCGACACCAATCTGTCATAAATTATATAACCAGTGGGTGATTCTAAAATTTTAACCATACTTAGTTCGTTTCCATTCGATATTTTCTATAGGGAAAAAATTCTCATCAGGCAGTCTGAAGTAGTCTTGCATAGGAAAATATAACGATTCTGCTCTTGCACTGTAAAACGAACCTTGCAAACAGGCAAGAGAAAATGGAGAGAAAGTATTTTTCTCATCGTCAGATAAAAATTCTACGACCTCCTTTGAAGGCACAGTAAAACACTGCTGTCTGTGTATTTAAGAGGCAGTTATTAAAAAACACGAGACTGACGGAATTAAAAAAATACGAAGTACTGAAAGGAAACTTTCTGCTGTTTTAAGAGACTCCATATTTTATGTACAATTTGCGAGTAACTCAAAATGGTACAGAGAAACTACATCAACATTAATGAATCATTCGTTTTTCTTATAGGAATTAAAAAATGTAAAGAAGTAATTTTTTGTATTTTGCAATAGCAGTTTCACTCTTAAATTCTGTAAATGTCTTAACTTATCGAACGGTGTAGGATTATCATTCTTCTTGTGTTTCATATAACTTAAAATGAGTATTTTCTGTTTGAGCAATAGAAACATTCGAATAATGAAGGTTATACTGTATTAAAAAAGACAGGAATAAGAGTGGATACTGCATTACAAAGATAGGTTCCAGGAAAAACGGAGTCAGTCAAATAGTTTCAATATCAAGGGTCACAAATATTTATCGTAAACAAGTAATTTGCGCGTCTCTTCTGAAATGAAACGAAAAGGTCTCAATTCTGATGTCATTAGAGGCGCTTCGGGGAATATTTACCAAGCGTCGATCCTTATTCCTCTCGTCGTTTACGAAGGGATCTTTGACAGTGACGGATGCACTCCCGAGTATCAGGCATCTGTGTTCTCTCGCGAAGAATCTCGGGTAAAAAATGTCACTGTTTCCAGTTGGAACTGTAACGAAAAATACAGAACCATTTATTATGTTGATGCAGTTTATCGCAAATGCATTCTCAATTTATGCAACTCTTGCTTCTGCTCAGTTCCTTTCGACTTCCTTCGCGTCGTTTTTGCCCTTCTCAGGTTCCTATTGCTTTCAGCTTTGGGAAAATTTGTTCTTCGCGGATGAATGTTTGTGTTACTCTGAGGAACATTTTAATTCAGATTAACCCTATATGCATTTGCGAATATTTCTGACATTTTTTAGACCATAACAATGAAATTAAATTTTTTTTCAATTTTAACAAAAAAAATCGTTTTTAGCCACAATTTTTTCGAATACAAATTTCAACACATCCAAATTTATGTTTCTATAAAATGACTATTAGAGCATGATTGTATGAGTATTACGAATGTAGAATTATCACTGAAAAGTTAAAAGATTCAAAAATACAAAAATAGTATCTCAAAAATGACATTGGAGTGTAGTGAACCCTGTGTAACAAATTTGTGTTTATAAGAAGATGTTGATTTAGAAAGGACAGAGAAAGGTAGGAAATATGTAAATATAGAAGAAGTTCCAGTGATCAGCTGTAAAGGGTCTTAGGAAAAACTGAAAAGACTTTAAGGTAAACAGTTATATATTTATTGTTGAAGGGTCTGTAGGAAGAACTATAGTGTGCTCTACTTATGAGATAGGTACATAATTTCAATTTTTCGTTTGGAAGTGAATAAGATCTTGTATGTCTACAGTAACTTTAAGGGACACTGTTTGTGTAAGTTTATGAGAAGGAATTCTGAAGACATTTTTAAAAGTACCTAGATACATATTTTATTCGATCTTGATTTAAGTTTGGGACTTCACTTTTCATTCGCTCGTGTTGAAAGAATAGGGGATGAGGTCATTAGTTTCCAACCACTAGAAGGGAAAATTACTTAAATCTCCTGTTCCTTCTTCTCAAATTGCTTTCTTAAGTATCTTCTTAAATTTCTTCTTTGTAGGTCAGACTTCTGCTTAAGCTACTATAATCATGCGAGATGTTCAACTCTTTCATTTAGGGTAGCTGATGTAGGTCAAATAAACTTTGATAAAAGTTGATAAGTTGAATTAAACAATTATTATAACCACCCAATAATATTCATGCAGCGTTACTTTCTCGATCTCGAAACACAATCTACTACATACATCCGTACCTACTTATAAAAAAGTATTTATGTATTACTACATAACTTATTTACTATAATTATTCAGCACTCAGTTGATTCGGTATCCAGCTTCAGTGCCCCTTATTATTGATCAAAAGCTCACTTATTTTATATAAAATGTCATCTTAAGTATCACTTCCCTTACTTACCAGCTGGCAGTCGATAAAAGAACGTTAACCATTGCGACAATTTTCAAGTGTTCTCCAATTGTCGAACATTGGAGATCGCCCGTAACTCAAAGTTGCCCGAAGGACATTGTCGAGTCACCATTTCATGCAGAATTTCCACAACAGGCTGGGTTAACGAGCTGTGAACTCGTGAACACACCTTGGAAGTGTTACGAGGTGACGCTCTGAACACAGTAGGAAGTGAACCCCGTGGTAAATTGCGCGTGTATAATGATAATGGCGGGGGACAAGGAATCCATCTGCGGTGACGCGTCTCTTCTGCGAGTGTCAGGCCGTTAATAGGCGATTCGTGATTGCGATTTGGGGATCGGGTCTGCAACGTGCCTCGAGAATCTTCTTCAGCTAGGAAAGTGTCCTGAAACGTCTCCAATATATCTAACAAGAAATACATTTAGGTATAAAAGTATGTAGTTTTTAAATATTCTAGCCATTTTTGCGAAGATATTTCAAAATATGACGGTGATTTTTTGTCACTGCAGGCTGGCAGAAATTATATGATTATTTATTGCACTATACCCTGTCTTTTTAGTTATTTTTGTTAGGTTTCGAGAATTGATACGTTCTATGTGTAGGTACGTAATTCGCAATGCGTAATGTTTGGTAAATTGTTCTAAGGTACGAAATGAGGAAATATTAATTCGGTTCTGGTTTCCTGGGAAGTAGAAATCCTCTTAGGGTAGGTAGATAAACTAGTCCATATTTGAAGTACATTTCTCTATATGTTATCATAATTCCTGATTAACATGGTGAAATTAGAACCTAGACAGTACGTGTAGAATATTTTGCTCCATCATTCAAATAAACACGTTATCACTTATTCCTCTCTTACTATTAGTACTAACAAAACATTATTGCAAAACTCTCACTATCTTGGCCAAAATAAATTGGATATGAATTATTTTAGCAATCATATTCCTATGAAAATCGGTCACACTATGTAAATTTGAGAGTGATGCAATATACATAGATATTTCCAGTAGATACGCTATATTCCAAATAGTTTGTGCACGCGTAGGTATAATTTGTTTCGAATTAAGGCAAATCAAATTAAAGTGTTATAAAATAAGATTACTGTAAATTAGTTCCGAAAATATTTGGTCCCAATCTGCAATTAATCTGTATCCGTCTGAAAAATCTATGAAAAGTTGATATTATTTAATTATTTGTGGTTTAAAATTTACCATTTTCAGGCAGGTAAATCGTTTGTACTAATTTTTGGCGGAGTTTAGCATATAATTAGCAAAATTGTAGGACGCTGAGTGGTCCTCAATTAAATCCAGTTTGTAACGAAGAACTCAAATATTAATATATTATCTGCTGACTTTTTAATTTCGCCTGATACAGAATACTGTAATTGCTGGTGCGGTGGAAGCAGTAATAATATCTCATTACGTTATCCAATCTCGTTAATTTGAATTTTCGTTGAAACAAGTTAAATAGTCTACTGTGCTTCTGGAAACGCTTCTCGTACCCAGCATACTTTGTTTATTATAATATTCCGTTAAGTAAATATGTACGTTATATTATTTTTTCGCGAATACTTTGAAACTGCATTTCTACCTTCATATTTACGGTGGAATATTTTATTGTACATTACAACAGAATTTCTTAGAATCGTTCAACATTAAGAAAGTAACGCATCATTTGCAAAGCATAATTCCCATTATTTTGTTCATAATCGACGACAATTATATAAATTCTTTACTATACCGTAGATGTAGATTTTGCTCATATAATTCTCAGAATTTGTTGAATATGTTAATTGAATTTTAAAAAGATAAAATTAATTCCATTAAAACCGGCACGGATATATGTTTAACCTCGACATTTGTTTTTAATGCAACTGTATCGCTGAGCTATGAATTAATTCACTTTACTAAATCACTAGTAACATTTGTAATTTAATCAATTTCATTGCTTAAGAAACAAAAGAAATGACATTTTAAAACTAATGAAAAATATTCTGTTCCACTTACCTCCAAAACAATAAACACGTGAACATAATATAAATAATTATGTAATTTCAAACATTCAGAAGAAATTCATTAAAATGAAAGTAGGAGGAGTAAACTAACGGAAAGTAAAAAATCGTAATATAAAAAGAGAAACATTTAAAATAGTGATTTTCTGTAATTGCAGAGTGAAAGATGAATTAACGAAGATCACGTGGAAGAGTCCACCATGTGTCGTTCGTAGCGAGTGGAACAGTGGGGGGGGGGGGGAGGTAATTTTCATTTAGCGGCTCGCGTTTTCCGGTATTGGGATTGAAAGCGACGGGGACGTTTTATTGCACCAGATCGGCGGTATTTTAAAATCGACAAATTGATGATGTCGTGAAAGTTTTAATTGTAACCCAACGATTGCATTACTTCTATCGGTCGGGATTTGCGTAAAACACGTGATTAAAACGGTGTGACCGGAATACGAGATTTTCGCTGCTAACGAGGTGAAATTTTCGGGAATACAGCCTGGCAAAAATGACTTGATTAATCACTCCGCTACAGTTTCTCCCTGCGGTAATCCCATTTTGCGACGTTACGGGTATTTTTCGTGTAATTAATAATGAATAATATTCCTTGTATTTACCCAAGACAGAGAATCATGAATTACTGTGCTATTAATTCGGGTACAGCGTACAGTCTACAGGGGAATTAAAATTTAATCCACTTTATACCACATTAAATTATTACAATTTAATTTAATAAATGTGAAATCAGAATGTGTGCAACAAATTGCTTGTTTGCAGTAATTATGAGATTCGATCTGAACTTTTTTCGTAGTTTGACGGCTTAGCTTTAAATTATTCGTGATAATGTGCACATCTGTAAATTTTAAGTATGAAACATAGCTTTGCATAATTTTTAGAAAAAGAAGTTGTGAAGTTACGTTCGTGAAAAATTCGTAAGACTTCAATTTTGTCGCTCTTATTAGAAATAGGTAATACGTATTGGATACAGAAAAAAAGGTAGAAGTTGGACTGTTCCTGACTATTTCTAACGAACATTTGTTCATCTGTAAACCCCAAAGAAAAACATATAAAGTTCGTTGCTTTAGAACTGGAAAACTTAAGCAGTTATTATATTTTAGGTAAAGTGTAAGTAATTAGTAAATGTAGCTTAAAATATCAGCAGGTATTTTCACATATAATCAGTATACTACATAGGATCTTTTCAATGTTGCTTCAAATTGCAAATTACAATGGTCATTTAACAATAGTAATTTTGCGCGAGCACTTCGAAGGATCGAAAACAGACCGCAAATGCACTCTGCATTCCTTCGTCTAATTTCCCAGGTATTCGCATTAGGATATTACGATGTCCTATCCCGCAGAGTGTATACTAACGCCAAAAGTTAAAAAGCAAAGGTTTGAAAATTGAAACACAATGAATCTACATTAATCTTGCATATAGAAATGTGACAAATATAAATAAAGTTTATCGCAAGTAAAAAAGTAATTGTAAAAACATTTATTTTGCAAGCTACTCATTACTAAGTAGGACCAATAACTGAATAGCAAAATATAAGTCTTCATAGACATAGATTGGGCTAATTAATCTAAAAATTAATATCTTAGTATTTACATCTATATCTTTCTAACTCCTTCAGTAACTCAATACAGTCCCATAGTCGCGCATACTTAGTTGCACAATGCACAGTAGGTACCTACCTAATAGTAATGCGCTATATTTAATATTTATCGATATTTGCATGTCGATATATTGATATTCTTATCGATATTTCAAATATGTACTAATAAAATACTTTTTTTCGTTTAAGCTAATTCAAGCTAATAATTTTCGAATTACTACTTGTAATTAAAATTCAGAATTCCTTTTTTATACACTGATATTGAATGATGCCCATGATGTTTCTTATTAAAATATGAATTCTAGTTTCCTTTATAAATATGATGTGAAAAGTAAATTACTTGTCTTCATTTTAATACATTGAATCTTAATTTAAATAAAATAATTCAGTAATACTGCTTATATAAAAAATTATCATAAAAATTTCATTTCAATCCAAAATGATATTCTGTTGAATATATGTAACTTATTTTTTAATTGGTATATTATCAATATTGATACTTTTTGAATAACATATTTCATGTATCGATATTGAACGAATATATATATATATATATTGCACAACACTACGCAGTAACCATGTCGCATCACGGTTCTGTGCTATATGGAGCTTAGACCCACAAACTGATCACATATAATTCAAATTTCCATCCTATTGCAATATATCAAGCATATCCTCCCATCTCACACGCCATTCAAATATTTCTGTACTTATATTGTATATTGTTTCACAAGTTAGTCCTGAAAAGTAGCCAAATCTGCTTCGTTTCTTAACTTTTGCCGGCACATGTGGGTTGCATCGACAGGCCGGTGCGTATAAACGAGTCAGATAAACGAGTCGTTGTCCATGCGAGCTTACTCATTCTGTCAGAGCTGTTTTTTTTTCAGAGCGTGTGCCTTTCGTGGCTGGGCCAGGCCAGAGTTGCGCGCGATCCGCTCGATCGGCAGGTGCATCCCGGCTGATTTGTTGCTCGCCTTATCGCCGCCAGCTACGGGCCTTCGATACCAGTGATCGTTTCCTATATTTTACAGCGGCCGTGATTTATCGTCCGCTTCGCGAGTTCCCTGCTGCAATTATCAGTAACTCGCTCCCGCTGGGCCAGAGATTAGAAGCCGATCTCGTTGGCCGGCTTCCGCGGTGCTTTATCAGCTTCGATTGACGATTTAGCCCGGTTTGTTTATTGCACGTCCCATAGGAGCGCGTGCAACTTCGAACAGTCGATGAAACAAAGAAACTAGTTTTTCGTTTCAGCCAGCACGGGTTTATATAGAATTGCGGCGAACTTGATAGCATGTTAACGTTTAAGACGCGAGTGTAACTCGAGGCAGAGTTAAGGAAAAAGCTCTGCAAGCTGAAATCGAGGACCTGGCGGATAGAGGGGTGCAGTATTCAAATAATTAGAAAATTAATTATTATAATCAAAATAATCCCTAGAATATCTTTGATTGTGAAATATAAATGAAATGGAATTTTATCTTAACATCTACACAATTATCTATTTATTAATAATATTTTTCATCGATTTATCAATTTACTTATATATAATTTAGTAAATTAGAAAAAAAAACTGTTTATAAACTTATTGCTTTGACTTAACATTTAAAAGAGAACACTAATTGAAAAATATATATTTTCACACAAAATGTAGTTAGTTAACCATTTGCCCGCAGATGACGGGTTAGTCGAGTGAATGGTGGGTGCAGGGTACAATTTGAATCCTAATACATAATAATGGATGGACTTTGATGTTAGTTTTTGATATGTTAGAATAAAATTGGAAAGTAAATACCTGTTACATTCAGACGTTTGTGATACCTGGCGAACGGAGACAAAGCTGAAGATAACTTCAAATATAAAATAAATCCTATGAGAAATAGAATTGGCTGTGTCTGATTTTGATTCTGTTTGAAGTTCTCTAGGAATTGGGTAACAGATTTTACGAGGACTGTACGCTTCTACATCTGTAACGTTTGATGTCGTGTTGGAATCTGCGGCGTTCCCAAATTGCGTTTAAAAGTCATAGCTGCTTTCGAAACTCGAAACTTCTCTGGTACTTTGTACTTCCGTTGCTCCCTTTACTACCAGGTTTGTTACATTTCTTTAGGAAAGTGTATTTCGTTTGTTGGAAGAAATTCTGTTGAAGGCGTGCCTTCGTGTCGTGGCATAGATACTATACACTGTGGAACAGTAGGTACCCCAAAAGATTTACTAAAACTTTAAAAACAAAACTCTCATCGTTTGTCCTTTTATATTTATCTATTCGAAATGTATGACATATTGCTTTTTGATTAATTTCTTCCGTTTTCTTTTTCTTCTTTCACAGTTCCATAGAAATCAGTTAATATTAAATTTTAACAAAAATACACAATCCTTTGAACTAAACATAGTTTCCTCTCATCAAAGGTCAATAATTTTCAATTCACTCGAAGGTTCTCCAGTTTTTCAACCACAAAAAAACTCACAAAAGCAACCATTTACTGGGTATAAAATTGAATTGCTTCTGAAACCGTGTCGTCCCGTTTTTCCCCTGTGCGAGCTGAAAGCTTTCAGCCGGTGCGTTATTGTCAAATGTTCTGTGCGCTCGTGCTGCAACGTTAAGCACTCTTGAACCCGCAGAACTCGGTTAATTAACACGATCACACGGAAACCTGCCTTCCACGCGCAAAACTAGATTCCTTTCATTTCTAGATTACCGTTTACTCCCATCTTTCCGCGGAATTCGCAACCGTCGTGCTCCTGAACGCAACTGTCGCAGCTATAACTGCAGCTGTCGTTATGTCATGTGTACTATTTGTTCAAAGGCTGGCGTTCATTCGGTGTACAAATATACTTAACAGCGAGGCATTATCTGAAGTAAATGTGGTGTATAATCAAGCGACGGAATTGTCTTGCTGTTTGCCACTCCAGGGAATCGAATCATACCGTATGCAATAGAATGCATCTCGGGAAGCGAGCTCGCAGCATTCCTATTAACAATCCTTTGGTGGGATGTTTAGCTTAGAAAGCGGAATGGTAAAGTTTTGTTATCGTTATTGTTATGTTGAAATAACGCGCCCTGTCGAAGGTTCGTTCACCAAAACTATGTTCTTTTATAATAGGGATTCGAGGTGACGAAGTTGGAAGTTAGTGGATTAATAATTGGGAGATACAGTTGTGGATAAAATAAAGGTTATGGTTGGTATTTTTATGAGTGAATGTACAGAAATTATTGTGTTACTGAGTTTTATTTATCGTGTTGGTATCATTGGGCGATTCTAAGGAATCCATTTCCTTTCAAATCCATTTTCTTTCGAGGTAAAGTAGCGATTCAGTTCCTACTTTAAATCGTGGTTTTGCAGTGTACATTGATGAACAAGCAATGATAATTTTTATTATTTTTACCAACGTCCCTAGTCCATTGATACAGTTTCTAAAGGAATCATTAAATTATATTTCTTGAATAGTACAGTTACCAATTTTGAAATTCTATTTGTATCCTACTTTGTTTCTTCCTCTTTATTTTATTAACAATATTCCATGCACCGCTGAAAGGACGTTAAAGCACTATTGCAACTGCCATAAATATTAATTTCACGTAAAATGAATTTTAACATTTTCCATCTGAAACTTGAGAACGTTTGGGGCACGTAACTTGACCCTTTTCGAAGTCACCGCGCAGTTCGAAGGAGCAACGAGTTCAGAATGAAAGGTCCGCATAGAAATTTTTTCACGAGCTCGTTGAGTATGTAAGGAATGTAGCAAAAGAACCAACGAGGCACTACTTATAGAAGGAGCAGGAGAATTTTTCTCCAGCAAGGTTGAGTTCAAGCTCCTTTTAGATGTTACAGTTAATAAGCGAATAAAATTGTGAATAACCCTACAGTTCCCCGTATGGAGATCTGCTAATATAATTGCATTTGAAGAGTAGTCAGCAAGTGCTGTCGCTATTGTTAACAAAAAATGTTTCTCCTTCCATGAAAAGAAAACGTAGTCTATAAAGATGCAAAGCATATATATTTGGAAAGTTACAGAAAAATTTACAGGTAATTTATTTCACGTCCATTCTCGTAGAATGAAATGCACTTACATATGTAAGTCCTTTTACAAAGTATTTAGCCTTCGTAGAAACTTCTACGAGATAATAATCTAATTATTAGAAAATCTTTAATACGTAAACGTTATCTAACATTCTCCACTGCCAAAGAATAAATGTCAATTCTTGCGACTAAAGCGATTTAAAATACCACACCAATGCAGTTTCCTCCAAAAAGTAGTGAAAACGCTACTGTTTACTTGCGACTGCAAGTATCTACAGTCCCCAGCAATCTTCAAGCAAGTTTTCCTATTAAACTTCGACTTTCTTCTCCTTCAAGTAAGAGAACTCAGAATTCCCTATATAGACCTCCCTTCTCTCCGCGCATGCGTATCACGCGCCTCGCAAACCGACAAACAAGTGCAAACGTTCCACGATTTCCACCCCAAAAGACAACAGAAAGTGGGGCTGAAATATGAAAACCATCCAAACTTGTCAAGAAAATGAATCCACGCACGAGTCACCACTTTGCTCCCCCCATTTCCACAAATTAGCTCTGCCGTTTCCTTTGATGCAAACAGGCACCAGATACGTAGTTTCACCCCGTTAGCCGAGAATTTTTCCGCGGGAAATGCGTTCGGCAACTATTTTCCCAGCTCGTCGCCGGGCGAGCGCCACGTGCTGCAGAACGCAACTAGGAAAAGCAACGAATGCCAGCGGGACGGTTCATATGGAAATTCTTTCCAGGGATGGTTGGCGAGCCAGGGCTCCGGCGAAGGGCGCCGCGGGCAGGGGGAGACATTATCTATGTAAAGGGGTGGAGAGGTCGTTATGGAATTGTGGCGCGCGGCTGGTTCGTCCCTACCGTTCGCCCATACCAAAGAGAATGTTAGTGCCTCCGAGCTATCCCCTTCTCTCTCGTCGTTGCCACCGATCCCCTGGCAACCCCTACCAGCCACTCTTTCGCCGGCAGGGGTTGCTTTAAAGTATCTGGCTGGCACGGTCGCGTGATGCCGTGATCAGCAGGGCGGACTTATCTACGGGGGTCCAGTGGTTCTCATGCCCGGTATTCAGTTTGGGTTGCAAGGTCACCTACATTATGGTCAATGCTCCGTCTTTCAGAGGACATTTTTCAAAGGTCACGGCTGTTTCACGTCTTCGGAGACTACCCACGATGGTTGGTGTGTGTTTGAAAAATTTGTATTAGTAAATCGTTGGGACAGTATGTATTTTGTGGATCTTGGGTCGGAATTATTCTGTGTTAGTTATTCTGTGCGAGGAATTTATAACGTGTATAGAGGCTGATGCATAGTAGGGGGTTGAAACATTGAATGTCGTCGACGTATTTTCACGCAGAGGGTGTTGCATCCTGTACACGGCTAGGCTGCAGGGTCCTTTTCGAATGTTTGCTCGGGGAAGGTTAAGCAAAACTTCTCGGCAGAAGCGATCGCTTGGGAAAGCCTGACGGACTTGAAAGGTTATTTATCAAAACCCGCCGTCACTGAAAGTGTTAACGTAAAGCGTGGTAGTAATCAGCATCAACTTTCCTGTAGGTAGTTGCAAAAGTGTGGGTCGAATGTGAACCAGTTCCTAGGAGCTGAAGTTTAGCCTAGTGACTGGCAAAGTGTGCGGACACTATATATTAGATAACAGTAAGCACAAAATCATTTTCTTGAAATCTACATCTGAGATCGCGTAGAAAGCTTGAAAGCTCTGGATACCACCGTTTTGAATGTTGCAGCAGAATAGGTTCTGCGCTTTCAACTCATTCTTCTTTGTTTTCATGCTGTTGGTGTACTTCAGACTGTGCTTCTTCGAGTGTTCGCGACAGATCGGTGGAAAGGGGACGGCGCAAAGTTTCCTTCTATTTTATGCCGCCGCATTGGTTTTATATCGCCGTGTTCTCTGGACGGCAAATATTGAAATATACGAGTTACCGGTAGTTGCCAAGTTATCACCTATTTCACCGGGAGTTTCAAGTTCGCTTGGCTACAGACTTTTGGCAGCAGCCCGCATACTCGAAGATACAAGGGGCGGCGCAGGAACTGATAGCCCATCTCGATTCTTGCGTCAATGCCACGTACTGGCGTATTTAATTGCGCAGATATTTGCCACTGTTGTAGAATACGAATATCAAAAATTGCGGGAAGGATGTAGTCTTTTCTGATATTGAAGAACATTTGCAGTGAAATAAATAAAAATATGAATTTGCAATGAGGGTCTCGTCATGAGCGATGGAAATGAGGAAGAGATGATTCTATTTATAAAGATTTATGGGAAGGGTGTCGTACTTATTTTTTTTTTTATACGATTGTTTGTTTCTATACAAATTGACTGATGAGTCAGTAAGTACGTTTACCGCAGTTCACGGTTTTCCTTTATTAACATTTAATTCTAATTATTGTTACCTGATATCTTTTTTGGACACAGAGTATTTCAATTTGAATATTGCATATATGTAGTATCCGCGTTATACTATATGTATGTTTACTGGAATACGTTATGCTATTTTGTGAAGACTAATATTAAACAAAGTATCAAAATAAGGAAGTATAAAATGTAGTTGACACTGAAGATTTTACTGGAAATTGGTAAACGCGGCTTAATGTGAAACCAAAAAAGGAATTAGTTAAGATATTTAAAGTCTGCTTTTTCATATTTTTAATCTTTAAATGTCATATCACATTCTAAAAGAAGTCCAATACACAAAAATACCCGCCCATTTTCTGTTACATCATCGAATTCTTCGGGTAACATCGAATCTGGTGAAAATTCCTGACATCACCAGCCACCGGAATTTCCGCTTGAACTGACGCTGAATCCTATCGCAGAAATATTTTCTGCACTGGTTGACGAGCATCTCGGCAGTAACGTCTTTATATGCTCGAAAAGATTGCGAATTATTTCGATTGCTCGATGCCTCTCCACAGGCATTCTATTTCTTGTCGAGCGGCTTGTGTTTTCCTAGAAGTTTTCCTGATGTTGTCGCATATTATTTTATGCTTTTGCAGTGAATTTATCAATGCACCTCGCGTTAGACGTAAAAAGTTCAGAATTTCCGAGGATCATATTTTTATTTCTATCGAATGATAAATTGTAAAGAGTAAATCGTTTCATTTTACACTTATTTTATGAATTATTGTATAATAATGTTACAATGGTAGAGCAAATAATACGATATGGTTGTGGCGAGTAGAAAACGCCTGTCATGATCAGGCAAAGAACTTCTGAACGATTATTGAATTCTGTGTTACAAAATTGTGAATCGCGAGTGGAAATTAAAGAAACATACTTAGAACACTCTTCTGGACAACAAAGTAACCACTTTGTAAACCACTAATTTATTTACATAGTACACTCAACAAGCAGAAGAACCCAAATCGCTTCCAATACCAATATGGAATTCGAAACTCGCTTCTAACTTCTACCAAAATTATTCAATTTTCTTCGAAATTTCTAAACCCCATTTTTAACCCCCCGTATAAATGACATCGAAACCCGATGGTTCCTCTTCGTCGTTGGTCACAACCCATAAATCCAAGCAAACCAAAATACCGGATGCAAAGTTCAAAACAACATGGCTGTCACTGAAAAATCATCTATCCAAAAATTCGCCTCGCGACTGGAAATAACACAGTAACGGGAAACCAGAAAAAACATACACCTTTTTTCCTGGTCGATCCGTTTCTGCTTCGTCCTATCTCCCGCGCACGTTGTTCGACCGTGCACACGAAATATCCCGTGGAACATAGAAAAGTTTCGAAATTGTCGATATAATTCCACGGGTCCCGCGATATCGTCGGATTTCGCAAACGTATCAGTCCATATCGGAGTATTCGAATGGGCTGGGAGGGGTACGACCAGAAATTGCACTCAAATCGACCTACAGTTCAGAGCTATCGCAGAAATGTACCCATCAGAGCTCGAAACCCACCCCGGCAGCGGGGAGCAGTCGTTAGATTGAAGAAATAGCAGCATAACGGGTCTAAGAGTATTGTGAAATCCCATGATAATCCATCACAGAGAGGAACAAACCCGTCAGAGGTGGCAACAGCACCGCAATTCTCACGGCGACGACGCCAACGACGACGGCGTCGACGACGATGCTCGTCCTCGTCTCTTGACGGTGCTCCGCGAGCCCCTCTTGCGCCCCTTTATCTGCATACTATACCTACGCGCAATGAGCAGTTAGAAAATAATGCACGCTTTGTTATGAAACGTTAATTAAAACGCGTGGATATTAATTAAAGCGTGCATTTTTCATGCGCATGTTCACCTAGCTGCGCGTGTATTAACGAGCAGCATTTTGCAGAGTAATGCCGGATTTGTTCCGGGGGTGGATGTTAATTGAAACGTAAACAAGGGTTACAGCGTTTCTTCTATGTTGCAACAATATTTTGCAATACTGTGTCTCGGCGGGGAAAAATTGTGATTACAAAATGAGACGCGCCGTGGTAAATGAGTGGTTGCTGTATGTGTTTGAATGTGATTTTTAATTCATTGGTGGATAAATAGAGTTTGTGTATAAATTCTAATACAATTCTCGGTAAAGGAGTAGGTAAGTTGTGATTTGTTTGTTAGGAAATAATGATTCTTCTGTTATTGTTCGGATAATATATTATAGTATTTCAAATTAGGGTTTGGTGGAATTAATAGCACGTATTTAATGGGGAATGAATATTTTATAATTTATGAGCAAAATTTGTGATGCAACAGTAGGGATCTTATGATAACAATCTTTTTCAAGATAATCTATGTATGTTTTAATACCTACAGTTGAGTTCATACTTTGAGAAACAAATTTTTGTAACTAACAATAAGAGTCCTAGCCTTGCCTCTTTCGATTAATACTTGTTTGGCCCACTTGAAGACATTTTAAAAGGTTATCGATTTGTAACGGACAAGGAACTACAGAAAGCGTTGTATAAGTGACCTGTTTCTCAGTCGAAAACATTTTCTTCCTCGGGGCATAAAGAAGCTTCTGCAGCGGTGGACTAATTGCAGTCAAACTCGAGTGTACTATATTAAAATGTGATACTATTCTAAATTTTTCGTGTTACAATTAGTCTCCACATAATTCAATTTTACTTTACATTAAAAAATTTTTACGTTCGATTTAACCACTTTCATATTCAAAACCATTTTTTCCGTTTCTAGAACCCAAAATCACCCTTTTCTGTTCAACCACCTTTAATATTCAGAATAATCAAATTTATTAATCGTTCCTACATTCCAATCAAGTTGCTTATCAATTCTACTAAGCATACTTTGATTGCAAGTCAAGGACCTCCAACTTAAAGATAGCAGGAAAATCGATGACCGTGTTACGAAAATTTCCAGTGGCTAATTTTAACATACAATGCGAAAAGGGGGGTAGAATAGAGGAGGTTGAAGCAAAAAGAAGGTGGCGCCAGGATGGGGGAAATAGCTGGATGCTGCTTCTGCAGGATCAACGGTAAACACGACGAGAGGAGCCAGGCAACCGAGCGAAGCCGAGGCAAAGTCCCTTAGGACGCAGCCTGCCCTCTGATTACTGCATTCAACACAATCTCCGCCATTGTCTCTGGCGCGGCGAGTGCTGGAGACCATATTAATATTACGTACCGGGCCAGAAGATGTCCATTTCATGCTAAATAATCCAAAGCTGCCGTTCCTTCCGTGGGATACATGGTAGGGCAGACTTTGCAGGCTCGCACGACACATCACCCCTTTGTGCTCTTTTTTCGGACCCTATTGCATCAATGCCAAAAGCATCGAGAAAATAATTAGCCGAGCGAAATATGGTTATAATGATGGTACTTTAGAGGCAGAAAATTTGAGGTAGCTATTATATAGAAATTTATTTATGCAATTTGTAGTGTGACCAAGGACGAGGTATCTAACAGTGGCAATACTGAAAAAGAACTGGACGTGTAATTGGTGGATTTGTGATTTTTACATTGTTAAGAATAATACGAAACATTTACGTGTGTCTAACATTATGTGTCTCTTGCAATATTGGAATTTTTAATAGAATAGTTAGATCCACACGAATGATAGTGTATGCAGATTTGTGAAATATATTATGTATTTATGCTTCTTCCAAAAACAAATATCTTCAAGTTAGATATGTAGACGTGTTTAGTAGGTAGTAATTACCCAGTGATGAAGTACCAAGAAAGAAGGAGAACTTAAATTCATAATCGAGCAAACGGAATAATCATTGCCGTACGTACTTTTCCTCACAATTAACTTACATATAGCATAGCAAACTTAAAAATTTAAAACTATCAAATCTTAAGCCGGGGATCCACTTGGAAGCTAAGTTCCGCTAAACTATGTTATGCTATGCTATGCTATATCTGGCTACGCTATAAAACACAAAAAACACAGCACAGCTTAGCTTAGCTTTTGATGGAAATGGTTCCATAAGGTGGATCGAAGCTAATTTTTAAAAACTTAGCATAGCGTAGCTTACCTTAGCCTTCAGTTGGATCCCCAGATTCAGATGTTCCAGTAAAATTAGAGAGTTAGAGTAACGAACCTCGAAGACGTGAATGATAAACCCTCTCATTTCGATCATGATTGATTCCGCAGCTGAAACTCGATTATTGAAATTCCGCGCGGGCACGGTCGCCCTAATTAATCGATTCTTCCTCTTTTTCGTTATAGGGGTCACTAAATCAGGGAACGTATCATAACGGTGATTTACGTCGTTCATTACGACCGTTCTAACATAACTCGAAGGTAGTATATCTTAGTTCTGACTCGCCGTAACTGGCCGCAATTGATGGCCGTGCAGATCTTGTTAGTGACAAGTGAAATCTCTGCGACCTATCGATGTTCTACTTAGCCTGTATCCTCGGCCATAATTGAATCTTCTCTCTGATAGAACCGTATACCAGAATACTAATTATCGGGCTGAATGTCATTTACTTAGGATAGGCAAGCCGATTATCTTCCTATTGCTCCCGACATTAGCGAAACGTGGTGCATTGCGAGCCCTTCACGGCAAAGGAAATACGGCAACCGTACAGTAAACGCTAATTAATTGAGTCGTCTGATAACGATAAATAATTGGCTTACAACGGCCACGTGAAACGGACGTTGCGAGTTACGCATTTCCAAAGAATCAGAAGCATTGAAATGAAATGAAACATTGGAAAATAATCGTCCAAGCGGTGTAATTTACCGTACAAATTACCTTTTAAGATATTTTTCAGACACTCTGCGTATTAAGTGTTTGAAACTTAAGATAGATATGTCGTAGAAACGTAGAATTATATGAGAAGTGTTAAGTCATTTATAGCCACCCATATGGATGGCACTGTAGCGCCTACAAGAAACGGTGATATCTCAATGCATTAGTGAAACTTCATAGTTACAGTATATCTAGAGAATAGTCAGTATTCATTCAGCTTTGAAGCTGTGTCCACTAAAATCCCTAAAATTAATCGTACAAAGATATGACATAAAAAAGCGCAGGAGGATAGATTGTGTTTTGCATAACGGGTACAGCAAACCATTGGTAAGAATGTTTAACAAATTCGTGGGACCCTCTTTACGACACTCTTGCACTATATTTTAAGCAACGTTTTGAATAATTTAAGAAAAACTGAAATAAGAATGTGTCGTAACAGTATTTTATTAAATAGAGGACCCCATGAAGGGTGCAATAAAAGAGGCTGTTTCAAATTCTACTATGCGGGGGAAAAAATCATTCGCCCCTTCATACGCTAATAAAACTTCTCGTAACCTCCTTATAGTATATTTTATCTCGTGAGTTGGTATCTCTGCTACGCCTCCATGCTTCTATTACCGCTAGCATATTTATGACTAGCATTCCCTTTATCGCGCCTTCTTTACATCAACCCTACTTCTACACCGTTTTTCCAACTCTAACGCAACATACCGCAACGTTCCCGGACATTTCCCTCATCCGCTTTCGCTCTCCTCCAGCTACAGAAAAGAATTTGTACCACTTCATAAACTCGACGTCACCCATCCTTGAAAAGCTCTCTGTCCCGCAGAACTTCAACAAATGCAAAGGGTTTGGCCAGCTCCCACCGCCCCAAAAATTCATAACGTGCGGGCTTCAGACCCGTTGCACCAGAGACAAGCCAGCAGCGTCATTGTATTCCGGTGAACCGAGGTAATTAACAGTGTCATCGACGACTAAATGAAAGCCGCCTGGTCGGCGCGCGGTGGTATCTGGTAATCTTCTCGCGCAATTAACGCTCACGGGCCTTGACAACAATGGTCGCCTTTCGGATCGCCCCGGTGCCTCAGGTGAAAACGAAACGGGATATTTACGGCGCAACAAACTAAGCATGCGGTCGAGTTGCAGCAACGCTCAGTCTTACGGCATACGTGCTATTGTTGGGGGCGCAGAACGGGATAGGGGTGTCGAGGGCGGGGAGGGGGTGGTGGTGGTGTGCGCGTAGGCGGCTGGTAACGAGAACAGCCTTTGGGGAGCTGTTGTCGCCCCCCGAGGCTGCCAGTGCGACTTTATTGCAGCAATAAGAGTTATCACCTGGTGATAACTACCCCCATAACTTCCCCGCGCGATGAATACATACCCAGCATCTCACCCCTTTTGTCTTTCGCTCGCAGTCCCATCTCCACTCGCCGGCGATATCTGCCACCTTATCCACGCCATTGCCGCGAAGTTTTCCTCTCGGTTCACCTTCGTTTTTCCTTCCACTGGGCTGCTCCTTCTGGGTGTCCTTCGCCGTTCCTTTCTACTTCCTGCCGGCACCGTTCCGCCTGCTTGCATCGCTCTCCGTTTCCCTGTCGCTGGTTTATATTTACTCTTCCTGTTTGCGCAGCAACGTATGGCACGGTGCTCTTTCGTACTGTGAACATTTCAGGCTGATGGCGCGTTGACGGGGACGTTCTATTAAGCCCTTAGCAGTGGCGATTTTTCGTTGGCTGTTGGAGTGGGGGTGAGGGGGCAAAATTCGTGGAAGATGATTGACATTTTGTGTTACGTATATACATATGTATAAGTCGAGAATGAGAAGTATTACTTTCTTAGGCCTCGAGTATAAAATTTGAAGCGATAAAGGCAACTTCGAGAATATCGAAACGGAAATAAAAATTCGCATCCGACACTTTGGATTAGGTACTCATTTGAATTACTCGTACTTGTTATCTTTAAATTGTATCTGAATATTTTGAATAGTGGGTTATGCATTGACACTGAAAGATCAACATGATATCGTAAACAGAAAGATAAAGGTAACAAAGGAAAATGATTAATTTGTGCAAAGTGTGAAGCAATTACATAAGTTTAATGTTTCAATAAACACACATGTGTGAATCAGGAAATGTTTAAATTCGATTTCCTCGCGTGAGGAACAGTAAATACACCCCTCGTTTCCATTTGTCTTTGCATCATGCTCGGCCTGTCTGTTCCCCGACCATTCGAAGGAGAAAAGCGTCCGATCTCGTTCCAGGAGCTTTATCCTTCGTCCTTCCAGCGACTCCTGACTCTCGTTGTTGTTGCAACACGTATCTCGACTTATTCCCGCGCGGGTAACAGCTGACTGTTCTCACATTCTCGAACAACGGATAAGCAAGCAGAGAATTTGCTCGAGAACCATTCCAGCCGGTTCTTGTTGGCTTTGCCTCCGCCTCGATAGCTAGAGAACCTTGGACCTTTCTCAGGTCCTGGCTTTAATTAACTTTTTGGGTGGGGGTTGCCGCTTTAATTAATCGTGTACCTTATTATCTTTTTTCTTCTTCCTTTTTCCCTGTGGACACAATCTGAGAGCGGGGACGAGTAGTATATATATTAAAAAAAAAGTAAAGACATAGGTTTGATGTGGTAGGAATTTTCCTGAGGAATATAAACCTCGCTTAACTTTTGCTAATCAACTTTTGAAATTATATAAATGAAATTTCAATCTATGTAATACAACTACATTTCTCGAATTTAATAATACTTACGTATTTATTACACTAATCGAGTTACAACAAAATAATTTCAAAGAATTTAGGAAGATAGTAATTTTCAGTATTCAACGATATCATTTTTCGTCATTGAACTTAAATCATACGATATTCAATACTTTCCGTGCATTTTCGTGTTAAAATTGATTAAAAGTTCTAGCAAGTCGCGGACACTAATTTCCCAACGATTTGTCCACCAGCTTTACGCTCCTGTGAATGAAAACGTGAATCCGGTGAACACGTGCACTGGCGAAACACCGAAGAATGCGCCACGATATAGCTTTAATTGAAAGTTTAATCTAATTACATAATGGAGGTTCGTTAGAGGCGCGACTCTATGGGATAAGTAGCCGTATCGATTCCGTGGTTGGCTATTGGTTTCCAATTTCGTTAGTGAATACGCTTTGCATTGAAATCGAACGAGTATCGTGGCAGGATACATCGAAGCGTTGTATGTATTTGATGTTACCTGCTAAAGAACTAGTACATACACCTAAATGCTTCATATGTCGATCGTTAATTGAAACTGTAAAAACTGCAACCACAGCTAACTAACATTTCAAATTACATATGTAGACACAGTTAACTAAAAGCATAACTACTTGCACATACGCCCATCCATTATGCCACTTTAACATTTACCTGGCATCGGCGTGTTTTCACGCTGATGGGCTGCATCCCGCGCATGATTTTGACATGTTTCCACATCGATGTTCCCTAGAAAGCATCGAAAGTATTGTCCGAGTGTTCCAAACGCCTACTTTCGAAGCAAATCAAATTCGATGTCCGCTTAGTAGGTACAACACTTTTACGCCACTCAAAAGTTGAGTTAACACTTTTTTGTGTCAGCTCCAAGAAAATAGTATTAACAGTTCCACAGAATGGATAATTTTTACCGAGAAATAAAGGTTCGATGGCAAATGATTGGTCTGATTCCCCACGAAAAGGTAACACCTAATTCCCACCACGACGTTGATGCACTCTAGCGGCACGGTGCGCCGTCCTACTTTGGAGATTGTGATGATGTGTCAAGCGGAAGTTGGACAGGACGTCTCGGGATAATGTGGAGGCGGGTGGGCCGCATGGTATCTCGGAGCTCATAAGTTCAGGGGCACGGGCTGAGCCTTTGGGATTGCGCGGCGCTGTCACGTGCCGACGAGTTGTATCGATATTAACGACGACAAGTTGAGACCGTGCGCCGTGGACACGCGAACCCGACAGTCACGGAGATTACATACTTTTTTCCAACCTCCCTTGTTACAAACAGCATAATTATTCCCGCGACACGTTTCCACTCGATAAAGAATAATCTGATGATGTTTTTTAAAACGACACCGTCGGGGCGAGAAATCGTTTCTTCTGCGTCGCTCATTTCCCCTGGCCCCGTCGTTATGCGCTTTTTCATTCCTCGCTTGTCACGGAACTCGCGTTTAACCTTCGCTTCGAGCTCTACCGTCGTCCTGCCCCTTTTATCTGCCCTCCCCACCCTAGATCCTTGCTTTCGGAGCAATTAGCGCTCGGTGTTTGCTTTCAGTGAAATTGCGCAAAGTGGTTGGCTTCGAAAATATTTCAGCGTTTGGGACGCTTTGTCTTTCGGTGGCGGTAGGTATTCTGAATGTAGTGTCGTTGGTTGGTCACCATCGCTATTGCAAACATGACGTTAATTGTATAATTATATTGCACCGATTGTTTGAGGGGATTTGTGGAGTCGGTTAACACGCTCAGCGCCACGGTGGAAATTCATATTTGGTTGGAGAATCGCTGAAAAGTAGATTGCGATATTCAGTTATAGGAAAATTGTAGTTGTGTCATATTCTATCTAATTTCAGCTTTTTGGGGGGTTCTGTTTTGGTCTCGACGATAAGTTGACAAATACCTTTTTGCTGTGAATGGAAGTTTCACTTTTGAGAAATATGTTTGGTAAGCCTGTTTCTTCTAAGCTTTCAATTTTTCTTTTTAAATGGGACATGATAATGTTCCACTTATTAATTTATGTGTTGTGGCTTCTCTTTATCTCCATAATGTGTGCGTGTGTTCAGTCGTTGAAACCAAATCTGTCTCTGGATCGTCACATTACATTGGTTCTCAAATAGAAGCGTGAAGTCTTATCAAAACACACGAAAAGTATTTACATTTTAGAGAGTAATAGTTTACAGTTTAATGATTTTACATGCGCAATTATTTTAATTTATATTTCATCACGCATTACAGAATTCAAGGAAGTGTGGACGTATTTGTGTATCTACCTATGAAAGAAACATGGAATGTAGATTTAGAATTAGTTTCATTTATTCGCGGAGATAGTGAATGAAATACAAAAATTTATGAATTTCTTTAACGAAAAATATTTCGTTAAAAATATTCATCAAAAATATTCACGAGTTAAAAAAAATGAAAAAAAATCGAAAATCTGTTACAGGCAGATTTTTTAACACGAATATATTTACTATATTTTTTATTTTATCACAAGCCCTTTCGTTTCTAGTTTCTTTGAAATCTGAAACCACTCTTAATGATATTAACGTTGGTGTAATTTGAGCATCTCAAGCAGATTTATGAATAAATATATACATATTTATCAAGTGTCTAATCATTTAAGTAAATTTCACTCGAAACTTTATTTAAAATCGTTTTTATATGATACATATAACACAAGTCAGTGTGAGGTACTGACTTGCACACGGTGAGCGCGATTGGAAAGTAGCGTAAGAGAGCAAGGGAAACTGGAGTGTGTATGGTCAGACCCGCTGTACGGACCAATGTGACTGGAACAATATTTCCCTCAAACTTTTCACAAATGCGTCATTTAAAAAAGTATTTGAAATAAGTACCATTTAGATTAACAAGAGTTTCATCAATATGCAAAAAAATTCTCAGCAAATCTCTTCCTTACAACACGAAAGTCTTCGCATCATTATTGCATTTCAAATATCTTTCACTGTCCGCTCACAAACTAATTTTCAAATCCCAAATACTTTAGACTGCAACCTGTTCAAAATAATAAAACATTTACTACGCAGCTGAAAGTTCACAGAAGAGATAAGATCCTTCGAAACGTTAAGTACCAACTAGCTCGTGACTCTTGCGCCGATGAAAACAATCGCCCGCGAAATATCGCTAGGGAAATGGACTCTATCGGTCCAATCAAACGTCGCGGTCCCGATCGGTTATTACGGTCGTGACAATTTCAGAAATTCAGCAACGGTATTCCATCCAGCCCCCGGCACTCGTTTCCGAGAATCGCAGAAATTGCGGGCGAAATATTTCGGCCTCCAATGCGACACGATTAATCCGAAAAGTGAGGCGCAATATCCGAAATTACGGCACACATTTCTCTCGTTCTATCCGCAATAACGACGAGGAAACGACGGAACCCCGGGACAGCGTATCCTACGATTAACGAGACGCTGTTTCCGCACTTTGTTTCGTGCCCCCTCGTACACGCTTTGAACAACAATCCCCCCTCCCCCTTTCCACCCGCTACGTCGACGTCGCAAATTTTCCGCGCTGCACGTTCGTGTAACGCGAATTACGCAGCCGTGTGCCTTATTAATGCATCTGGATCGCTTGGTTCTGATTCGATAGAGGATCGTTTGGTTCTCGTTCGATAGAGGATCGCTTGGTTCTCGTTCGATAGAGGATCGCGAACTAATATTTCGAAGGGGCTTGTAATTGCGTTCGAATGACGTTTGATCTGTTGCCTTTTACGCCATTGCTATTACATAAATTAATATCTAGTACATGAGCTAGTTGAGGATGGGAATGTGAACAGATATTGATGTATTTGAAGATAACTACTCAGTGTACTTGTCGGTAGACGGAGAAGTAGTAGTTGAGAAAGAGGGTGTAGAACATATCGTATTTCGCCATGACCTGTTTATAGTTACTTTTGCGTTCTAAATCCACCATAATAGTGGTAGACTTTCAAAATGTTAGGAAATACCTTGTACTGCTGATATTTCGAATAAAACTCGAATCAAAGCTTATGAGGTATATACAGGAGCGGATTTGGAAATTTGACGCCCCTAACCGTCAAATTTCTAATAAGCGTCTGCCGCCCTTCCCGCGAAATATTAACAAATATTTTAATCTAAAAGGGTCGAGACAATTTCAATTAATTCAGTATGGAAACTCGCATTTGACTTATTACTAATTCGCTATACGGAAAAAGAAATGAATTGTTTTTAAATTGTCTTAAGTGTCTGTGTTTAAACCTTTTCCAACTTCTTTCGCACAAAATTTGTCGTTTCCCAAAATTTGCCGCCCTAGGCTACAGCCTACTTAGCTTATATACAACTCCACCCCTAGGAATATACCAACGAAACTGTCTTAGCAGCAAAAACCCAACCTCTGAAATACAGAGTGATGCGTCATAAAAGTATCATTTACATACTTCCTCCATATTTCCTATTATCTTCGTTTTTAAAACGTTTCAGGGGGCACTAAAATCCCCGGAGTTCCGAGAACTCTGCCGTTCTTAAAGAAATTACTTACAGATGCTACTGAATTAAATTATAAAGTACCTACTTATGTATACATACTTCAAAAATAATGCAAAAATTTTCGACTTCACTTGCAGAAATCTTGGCTACAACTCTACGAAACACAAGCTTGAAATATGACCGCTGTTGCAGAAGTTGATCGTTCGATCACTTTCCACGTGGCTCGTCATTGTACATTAATGGTATTGCTGTGTCACTTGATACTCCTCCTTGCAGTGGTTAGCAAGCACGTGTACTCGCACCGGAAAATGCACGAATGACAAGCGTTTCTGAATTACACCCTCCCGTTTACCAAGCTCTGCCATAGTAGGCACGTGCACGTGCAACGGGGAATGCGAACATGTCCCGAATACCTGCAGCCCGCCTTGCGCTGCACATTTGTCTTATAGTTTCGGAGATATTTTAACTCATGCCTGGGTAACCTGATTCCGCGGCACAAACGGCGCCTTAACATCACAAACGTCATGGCGTCTTGTCCTTTAAATTTAGCATTGTACAGAAACGTATACAGTTCCTGTACAGAATTTGGCATTTACAGGTGCTTCAATTTGAAATGTCACTGTGGAATGTTAATTGGAAAAGTTCTAGGTTCGGTAGCTGGGAGGAATGGTAGGAGACCCAAAATGTGTACACACAAGTGAGAAAGTTAATATTAGTTATCTGAAATTTAGAATTTAGACTATTAGAATCGAACTTTTTGATATAGTTAAAGCTTATCGTTCTGCTGAATATTAATTGCACCACGAGAAGTTATTAGTATTCGGTGGTTTCCGGAATTTCTCGTGAACACTATAGAATCACCATCATTGCATAATTTGTTTGTCGAAGTAAATTACTTTAGAAAAATTAATACTTAATAATAAATAGTATTCAGTATAAAGTAATTTATGTAACCAATGTTTTCAATGTTTTTTACTTAGAACACTCTCAGTTTGAGGAGTTCCGTTAATGGCAGCTAGTAACAATCAAATTTCCAAACAGATGTCTTAGATAAAAAAAAATTCAAAGTGTATTTGTAAAGTGTAATTGTAATTTACTTAAACATACTGTGCATTGAATTAATTCCTATTCTCTCATTTGTTGCAGGTAAGAAATAAAATGCTGTTCTTCGATCACTATCGCCATCCATGCGGGTAAGCTCTTAACCTTTAATTATATACGCATCATTAAAATAATTCATCATTACTCCGTAACTCTGCGGCTCGAAACGTTCCGAACACACCTGAATAATTTCTGATTACGAAAATGGCCCCAGTTTAATCGATATTATATAGTCTGACCTCATATTGACAAAACTTTCATGAACCATGCCCTTAATGGATATCAGTCACTATGACGCACGTATCAGTTGCTGCGTCGCAACAGCGAACTCGGAAAACTAACAGAAACACGTAATAACTGTTCCAAAAATTAAAATTACCATTTCTACAAACTTATATCACGAAACCGCCTCAACTCCCGCCTCAAAGGAATATAAAAATTTGAAATGACAGAGTAGCTCTTTCTCTATCACAAAGAATGAGGGAATTTCGAAAACTGACGCCAAACATGATAAGTAAAACCTGTAATTCAAATTAACGATGCGCGTGGCACAAGTTTTTGAAAAATGGTCCGTTAAGTCGGTCAAACCTATCCGTGAGATTACTTAAAAGTTTTATACAAAACGTAAGAACAAAATCCTTGCTGGGTTAATTTTTCATGCAATAATTTTTAATTTTTGCATCAGAGGATGCAAATCCCACGACGTCAGTGGAGGTGTCAATATCTATTTAACCCCACGTGTTACTGTTGGACAGTGAAATCTGATGGAATATGAATATAGGTACACTAATTAAGAGTATTTCCTGTGCAGCTATCGGTATTTATTAATTCACGACCAACGTAGCAAGAGCATATCTTAAAACCTGTATATTTTATGCATTTCCTTTCATATCCTGGTAATAAAATTCAATTATTTGGAATTCCGCGAGCTTCCAGCGGTTTTCTTAAATAAAGTCTACTGCTTGTTCATTTCGTGCGGTGCTTGGCCCATCGCGGCGCCGACCGAGCTGCATTTCCCCTTCGTTTCCGTTTTCCGTAAGCAAAACCCCTCGTGGATCCGTTTCCTTCGTGTTATTACGTTCGTTCCCGAGTTCAAGACGATTTTTCGATATTCACCGCTAAGGCTAATGATAACCTTCTTGCGGATATTCAGCCATCGTCGCCGCTATAAATAGCATCCAATTATATCGAGGGAATCGATGCACCCTGAACACCACTACAGAGCTTATTCAGAAAAAATATCTGAATGTACGGTCGAATTTAATTTAATACACATTCGAATGTACCACATAGAAATTTGACTACGTAGCAACGAAATTATTCATTCATATTTCTTTTCAATGCTTTGGAATTTCTTTGAGAACACTTTCAATTTAGACCTGTTGAAATTGTAATTTTTATAAATCATAATCATATGGAGAGATCTCGAAGATTCATATATTTGTCAATGCGTTAGATGATTCCGCGAAATTGTTAAAGGTTTCATGGAATTACTAAGTTAAGCTCTCCCACCGTGCCGTGCACATTACAATAATAAATGTTTCCGTCCTGCAATATATTAACACAGTGAAACGAGAAATTAAGACCCGTAAACTAATTCTTCCGCCAGACGTGTGCGAAACGTTCTTCGTAATTTCCTGTTGAAATTTTAACAGCACGGATAATGAAGTTCCCTTGAAGGCCGCGTTTACATAATTGCAAGACAAGCTTTGCCCGTAAGAAGAGTACAAGGAGCGTGGGCGCCCCCGTAATTTTTCTAAATTCGAGGTCAGAACGGGAGACAGCTGCCTGGAGCAGTGTGTACTCTGCCTCGCACTGAAAATTATACTTAAATATTTGCGTTTCCACATTTTTCAGGCGGGTTACTCTTCGCCAGAAAAGTCGGGTACCCGCAGAGGGGTTGAGGCGACGTCCGTTTCCTCGCAAGTCAGTTGAAACGCAGAGCTCGCGCCACGTGGCACGTCGCCTTTAATTCATTTTAAACTTTGTCCCTGATTTTCCCTAAGATTATTCTATAAATTCCAAAGTAAAGCTCGCTTGACATCTAAAATCTCATTCTACATAGAAAAGTATCTATATCATCTCAGGATGCTAGTAATACTCACTATTGCACATTTCACTGTCATTTAACACGTTTCATGCCACCGCAAAATTTCAGATTCTTAATGGCATCAAACAACAGGAAACTATCTTCTAAAATCCTCTTCTCCCCTTAATCTCGCGAAATCAGATTTCTAGCGACGCTTTGGCGTCTCTACCAGCAAGCAACTAAACCTTAAGAAGGGGGCGCAGTCGTCGAAACTAGAGCTCTTACTTTTTGACCCGTCGAGTACCCGGGTACTCGAAAATTACCCGGAATAACTTCAAGCAATTGAATGTAATATTGTCTGTGATTGTCTGTGATATAGTCTGATGTTAGCCAAAAATTATTGAACTATACCACATCCAATGGCTTGAAGTTGTTTCGGGTAGACGGGTACCCGACGGGTCAAAAAGTAAGAGCTCTAGTCGAAACGAGTCGCCGGCAGGATATCCCGAAGTCCAGCGAGTCGAATCCAATGGGGTCGCTCTCGAGAAGGCCTGGCAAACAGTTTTAAAGAGCCGCAGCGTCCTTTTCGTAGACGAGAAGAGAAACGGATAAACGTTGCAGGGCGAGAACGAAGGGAGGTGGAGACGCCGAGGCGAGAGCATAGAGTGCGCGCGGAGAAACCTGGCAAACAGGAATACTCTCAGGTATGCGGGCTACGGTGCTAGTAGCGATGATACAACAAAGGAAAATGGAAGAAAGTATTGCACCGTCACGGCACGGCTGACGGGTGGGAGGAGGGTGGCGACTGTGACGGAAGGAAAAGAGCCGGAAAGACGTCGCAGCTGAAGGAGTCGGAGGGAGTAGACAACACTTTAAATGCTTTTCGATACGAGAATGAGACGGAGATTTCATCAAAGAGCAAATTCCAGCGAGTTCGAGGGAGAGGCCCGCGGAAGAGGGTGGGGGGGCCCGTGCCTTGGCCAGGTGGCCGGCGAGAGAAGGAGCGGCTGCACTGGGGCCGCGGCTGCTGGAACCTCGCTGCGCGGCAGAGAGTGCTGCGTTCGCTGTGAATCGAGACGAGCGAGAAGAAAAGGGGTGGCGGGGGACTGGAGGGGGCAGAGAAAGACACAGCGAGGGGCGGTAGAGGAAAAGAGAGACTGCTAGGAGGCCGCCTTGAGGAAGACTCGCGAGGGGGATGCGAAAGGGATGAAACGGGGAAGGAGGCTAGGCGTGCCGTGCGTCGGAGAGGGACGCGTGTAACAGAGAGGACGCGTTAAAGGGAGTACGGCGTAGGGCGAACAGAGACTGTGTGGAGGAGGTTTGGGCAAGGTAGCTGGAAGGAGACAGGATGGAAGAGCAGGGAAGGCCTCGGGAAGAACGTACCCCGAGACAGCGGCGGCGGAGGGACAGTCGCGTGGAGAGAGGGAGAGGGGAACGCGAGAGAGATGGAGAATCCTCGTGAAAGATAGCCGACAAGAGGGAACGCGATGGAAACGGCGTGTGCCGGCTAGGGGGTGCTTGGGAGGGGCGGACGGAAGAATCAGCGGGGGTGGACGAGTAAGGGAGAAGAGGAGGGAAAGTTGGGGCGAGGAAAAGACCAAGTGAAACAGCAAGAGTCACGGAGTACAGGGGGGGGAGGGAACGTTTGGTTCGAGGAAGAGAAATCGCTGCTTTACCGACTGGGGCACGAATTCGAGGGAAGGAGACGGACGGCATTCGTAGAATACGGAGAGAAAGAGAGGGACAGTGCGGGGGAGCGATGGAACACGCGGATGGTGGGTTCAGAGGGGAGGAAACGAGAAAGAAGGAACGAGGGCAAGGTTGATAGAGAAAACAAGGAAGGGCGGAAGAGTGGGACGTGCAGGGGGGCACGGAGGCGGAAGGGGTGCGAGCAGGCGTGTTGGGGGGTGGATGGGCGGTTGGGTGGGTGCTGGTACGGTTTTCAAGAGGAAAGAGAAGGAGAGGGGTGAGCAGCGAGTGGTTGGTGCATTATTGATCCCAGTGTGTGCGGACTGGGCAAAAAGAGGAGCCTCCGGCTCGACTCGAGAAAGAGAGGAACCGATCCAGGAACGAAGATGAGAAAGAACCACCGATCGCAGACAAATATTAGAAATGCGTTCGACCCTTATCCGACCTGCAGCCGAGAAAATTCTCCATTATTTTAGACATTTTTTAGGGTGCCAATTTGGTGCTTCGCGGCGACAGGTCTCGCTGCGATGTTTGCCGATGGAAATTTCGAATTTGTTACGAATGTGTTGTAGCCACGATGCTGTGCGTCTGGTATTCGAGGATATGGTGTGATTTTCCCCATGAAAATGGCAAATGTTGTATAGTATCTCCATGGTGGAAATCACGTAATATGATCAGCTATTGCGCTTTGCGATTAAATTGAAGGTGATTGTACGTGTTCGTATGAAAGTGTAAAAGAGATTTTAAAGAGTTCAGAACTGAAAGAATATCGGGGAATAATGTTTTTTCCTAAAGAAAATTAAAATTTCTAAATATTCCTATGGTACTCAATATTTTTATTTTTTTTATCAATTTCTACTGAATTATTAATCCATCAATTAATTCGCATATGTTAATAAATTGTATTTATATAATTTGCATTATGACAATTTTAAGTGTGCCTGCTTAAATAATACTCATTTCGTTTCGAAACCATTTGGTATTTCTTCTTGTGACGTAATATTTTCGTAATTATGAATTACTTTATAATCCATTCCTGTGCGATAAAACTATTAAACTGATAAAAAGGCAATGTTCCTAATCACGCAGTTGAAATTTACATTGACCATACTTTTATATAAAATTGTCATTAGTTCCTGAAACATGTGACGTCACATCTATTTTCTTCTCCACTCTCTGACTATTTAACTTTTAATTTCACCTGAAGGATATTTGCGGTAGCCAAACATTAATACGACTAAAGAAACACAGAAATTTTTGTGCCATTTCTAATCACTCTGTCCTGCTGCTTTCCTATGAAAGATTGCTGTCGATGGCAAAACTCACTGTTTGGGAAAATACCAGTTTCGTTGTGCTTGTGATACCTACGCTTCGTACCGTCCAGACTATCGAGGGAATTTCGTTTTCCCAGGCCTTCAATATTAAACGCGAATTTTATTCATGCAACGGCGCCCTTTTGATAACGTTCCAGTCGGTGCCTTATTACCACTGTACTCGATTACACAACGTTTGCGATACCCCTGCATTGTTTCGCAATCGAACGGCAAAAAAATTGCGCAGATGTCAGTATTTCGCGTTCCCGGGCAACACGTTCTTCGTTTTCTCTGACTAGGTACTATACTCTCCTTTCAGAATGATAAACAAGGCCAATTTTTTATCAAGGTTCTCCCTTACACGTGAGTTACCATTTCGTAATTCCTGTCGAACAGCCACGAAGAATGCCCGTCAACACACGTGAATTCCATACGATGCTCCAAGATACTTGAGAAATGCTCTGGCTGATATCCGCCAGGACGATTTCTCGACATTCTTCAATCCGCAGAATTCCAACTATTTCTTTGACCAACGTTTAAAATGCGCCGACATTAGTGGCATGAATTACTTACATCGGCACACATAATTTCTCGAGCACAGTCTTTTGTGTACATTAGTTGGTATTTCAGAGGAAAATCTAGAATTTCCGCTGAATTATTGTGAATCGTACGAATTTCTCTTCAACTGAAAGTTTACCCTTCCACGAGGATCCATTTTCACCCATTGCACCCATACATCATGCTACTTCAATAAGCAATGCTAGTACATAACGCTAGATACTTTGATAGATAAGTCTAGTAGCATTACTTCTTTAAAAGACAAAGATTTTAGATCATAAACGCTTATTCTAGTATGTCGTATAAGGATTGAAAATGGTTTGAAATTGTAAATACGTATAGTAGTGATTATGGGAACTGAATTGGTCTGTATCTAATTCCTTTCTGAAGATTTATCTTCATTTGGGAATATTGTAAGAGTACAACATTTCTATGTTTTAAACGTTGTTCTTTTAGCATTCCTTATTACCTTATTATTAGTGTCTCTACAATTTGCCTTTATTATAAAACTACTATATAATCATTTTATAAAGATATTTGTAACAATTGTAGTTTGGCCACTTTTCCATAATTCTTTCAACTCAGCTATGTTACTACTTAATAATTATTCTCCAACTATTTCTCCCTTTGATCGAACGAGGAGTAGTTCTCTCTTCCGCGGTAAAATTTTAATACAATTTATTTACACACGAATAAATTAGATATTACAATAGCTTTCTGGTTCGTTGAGCTTTTTCGTACGGTGTGCTGTGACTGCATTTTTGGTATTCCAGATTTTTGATGTCATTCATTTATGTACACAACTGTGTATTGTCGGAAGGTACAATATGGAATCAATAATTCAGTATTGTGCTCTGAATTTCTACAAGCTATATGAACAAGTTATTGAAGATTCATGAGTGTTGGAACAAGCAGGTGTTTGCGGCAGCACATATTTTAAATAAATGTACAGATTTCGCACCCGTAACAGACAAATATATAACGTTAATAACATTTTAATGATACGAAGCCCTTAAATAAATTAATGATACTTCATAGAAATTACTGTAAAAGTAAAATGACTAATTTTTCTTGTATGCCACTGTCAAATGGTAACAATTACACATTAATATTATCACTGACAGCTATTCAGTAAATATTACTATCCCTTATTCATATGGTCCATAATCTTCTTATCAACATAATATTCCATTTGCCCAGAAGTAACAAAAATTATCCTGCTCGTAACGGAGTAATTGTATAATTTTCCTGAAAATGCTTAGAACAAACAAACTTATAAATTTGCAAAATTCTAAACAATATCACTATCTTTAAAAATTACGTCAAACATTCAGTCCACCATTAAACTACAAAATACCCTTAATTCCACCATTACAATCTATAAATACTTAACCCTTCACCCACTCAACCCAAAACATATAACCACGCTCAGAAAACACAACACTACCATAAAAGCAAACCAAAAGCAAATGAAGCCCCATCGTTCAAGACCCCCTTTATTTACAAACACTCCGCGACGCCAGCGACACCAGCCGCGTTCGCGCAAGGCCCGATCGAAGTGGGACAGCCCTCGCAAAAGTATAAATTTGAATCTTCAAGGGCACTTTCCGCGGGTCCGTGAACGTTAACTCACTCTTCCAGCCGAGAGCGTCGGAGTCAAACGCGGCGTTCGAGGATCAATTCATTCGCGTTTGAAGTGTTCATTGTGTCGCGGCCTCTTTGCAGCGTTCAGGAATCAATAGACGGAAGGATACAGAAGGAACGGCGTCGCGCACCGTCCGACCAACAATATCCATAAATTTCAAGCCGTAGAGCAAACAGCCCCCGCAATTCGAAATCGAGAAGTTTCCAAGCGCTCGACGCGGACGACGAGGGGTATCAAACGCGTCCCGCTGCCTTGGACCGTGAAAAATCGCCACCCCTTTCCTCTCGATTCCTCCCCCTCTCCCCTTTCATTTCCCTGCCCGATAATCGCGCTTACGCCTTTCGCCCTGTCCACCGGCCAGACCAGTCGATTTTTCTCCTTCTTCCGGTAATCCATTTCTGCCCCGGGGCCCTTCAATCAAGCAGCGATAAGTGGCGAACCGGGTACCCCAATCCCACAACGACGGCCAAGGGAACGGCTGCGCGTCAGGGGAACTTGTAGCGCCACGTACGGCGCCTCTAATTAACTTCATTAAGTAATTATCGCCTGGCAAGACGACAGTTTACAATCGATGGACATTGTCGTAAACGGCTGACCCCCTCTCGTCCCCTTCGCACTCCTATAGTAGTGCAGTGTCTTTCATGGGTCCTCTGCAACGAGATACTGGTGTCTGTCGACCGTTAACGGCACCGTAAGCTTCGAGTTGTAGTGGTTTATGGGGCCTGGTTAGCGGCTGTTGCGAAGATCTCGAGCATACGTAAATTATGTACGCTTGATGGAGTACATCTGGCTGGTGATTTACGTTGTAAGTTGGTTTCGAGAGTGTATGGTGTGAATGAAAGTAAATTCGAGACTGACGTTTGCGTGCAACTCTCGGTTAACAGATTTGTGTATTTTTAAAAATAAATTCTAAGGTAAGTGCGGGTAATAAGGTCCACCTAAGGATGTATAATTTTTTTTAGAAAAAATTTGTACATATTCTTGAAAACTCTTTTTTATAGAAATATGTGGACATTAAATTATAAACTGTAATATTTGTAACAATATACGAACACAGCAAATGCGAAAATTAATAGATTTTTAAAAACCTAGTAAACGGGCTTTGTTTCGTGTAGTGCGGGTAATAAGGCCCACTTATTTAGTATGTACAATTCGGGTAAACAAAGACATCTTCTTCCTCAGGTGTGAGCCCAATGCAATTCTCGTGTATCCAGGTGAGACACATGACATACTGTCGCATATCACTCTGGAATGCAGTTCTGCATAATTTGCAAAACCAATTGTCTGCAGAGTTGCCGTCCACGTTTTCTCTGGAGGTGGTTTTCTCTTGTTCATACAATCTTGTCTTTTTTCTTCTGGTTGAAGTGACACGTGCTTTTGCACTCTTCTCATTATCCTTCCTCCTTTTGAAGGGGTCTCTGGTTATTTCCTGAGCCTTAAACACCATTTAATATTTTGGTGGGCTTTATTATCTGTTTTGTCACTTCATCATTGCCGAGCTTATATGTTAAGCGTGCACTTTACAAAATCATCAATTTTCTGAGAATATGTTGCCAACATATGCACATATACATATCTATCGTTGTACAGTAATTAGATAATGAGTACTTCGAATACAAAGCCAAGAAATCAACATAATTCTTATAATTGTAGCAACGCTAGTTTCCGGCGAAACATTTCTTGAATTTACAGCCGATCAATGTAATATTAATCACGCGGAAACTCTTCACATCTATAAAACTGGTGCTTCCTACCTCATTTTTATATTTTGAAATCTTCAACGATCTTTCGATAATTTTTCATCCCTGTTTCTATGATTTCCCGACAATTACTTCAGGGTTCCCCATCAACTTAAATTCTCTATACCGACTCGACGAAATCATATGTATGTACTCATGTACACCGAACGCATCAAAGAATCGTTCCCCCGCGATCCCCAAGAACATGACGTCTCGACCCAATTCCCCTAAAAAGCCGAGAACGAATCCTCACATCCATGCGCCTTTGACCCAGATTTTTAATTCTCAACCATTGGTGTGCATACACCGAAAAAATCATTGCAAGTAAAGCCTTCTCGTCCTTCCTTTTGTCTCCCTTTCCTTTTGCATTTAGCTCCTCTCGAGCAACGCCTGAACATTCCTCCGTGTATTCGTCGCCATGGCGTGGATGGTTTAAAAAGGCTGGTACGCGTCCGTGGCATGTAAAGTATAACGACAGATTTTTGTTGTCAAGAGAGCAACGAGGTCTAATGAATGGATCGAGGATCTTCTTGCGGCTCCCTTGCTCCCACCACCTTATTTTCGCTTTTCCATCCCCTGCGCCTCGCCATCTTCCCTTGCTCCCCCATTTTTCCTTTCCTTTTTTAATTTCGCGTGACTCTCGCGTTTCGCGGTCTCCTTTCTCCCTTGCCCTCTCAGGCTTAAACGCGACGTCAAACGGTGCTTGCACAGCGACGCACTCGGCGCAACGCAAGAAGCAGATGCAGCGCTTCGTAACCGTGAACACGGGGCCGCGATGCTTGTTGCGCCCGGTTCGTGTGGTCCTTTTGCGTGTGAAATCGCTTGTTAAATTGGTAGAAACGGGTGGAGCTGGCGCTTTGCAGACCTGAAAGAGCGCAGCCCGTTGTAACATTTATTAGCTATTCCCCTTTCCCTCGAAGAAACTCGCTGGTTGACGGTTGAGGAAGATACTCGTTGCTAGGAATGCTACATGTGTACGCGGAATTGGCATTCTATTTGTTTGGTGGAGTTTTGTGTACCCATTCGCTAGCCTTTTCATCGTATTTAAATTCTGAACCTTATACAAACCTTAATATTAACAATTCAGTGATTAATATTATCACTCATTGCCTTGTCCTGGATATTTCTTGCGGTGGAACGTATGTAGAAATAATTATTGAAGATTATAATCATAGAAGAATAAATTGTCCAATTGTTGTAAAAAAATCTGGAAAAGATTCTACACGATCATTTCCACGTCTACCCAAGTTTTTGTAATAAAAGTTGCCACACCTTACCTTTATGTGAATGACAAAAGTCGTTGCTACAGGGTGATAATAAAAGAAATAAGCAGCATCGGTGAATTGGATGTTCACTCATTGACAGAGAATTCTGTTTCAAGCACATCGCCCCCTCCAGGAAACAACACTCATTCATTCAACTCGCGCACTTCATTCAGCGTGCTTTGGGTCGCACTTAAACTTCCCCTAAATAGCCTTCTCAGCCTTTTAATTTAGAAGTGGCCCCGCGAGCAGTGACGTTTCCCGCGGCGTGCACGCGAATTTGTAATTCGCAGGAGCCCCCTAATTTCCCACGAACCGCGCGAGTCCGCGGCGAGGTCAGGCGCGAAAAGCTGAACATCGCCTCGTTATTTCATTAAACGAATGAAAATGCGACGCGGCTGGCTCGAGCCGGGGCTGCGCCAAGACGTATTTCGCCGTGAAACAATGGCCGAACGAGTCGTTCCCGGGCTGCTCGCCGCGGAACAGCCATAAAAGTAAATACACTTGGCCCGTAGCTGGACGGGAAAACAGGTGTAGCGAGAGGGTGGAAATTACGAGATCGTAGTCGAAAAAGAACGACGAAGGTAGTGCAGGAAAGAGGCGATGGAGAGAAACACTGAGTTCAGTAGCGGCGCTCCTGTTCTCGGTAATAATAATATCACATTATTGCGCTAAAGTAATATAGAAAGTTGAAGTATAAACAAAATAACACAGACGAAAAGAAACAAAAGTGAATATACCAATGTGCAAAGGGCGAGGTATAGCTATGTGCTACTATTAACTTCACTCAGTTATAATTAAAGAACAAATACAATAAATTCTCTTTGGAGAATTGTTTGTGTCTGCTATAAGCATAATAAATCTCACGCCCAGAATTACAAATTAACCCTTCGTGGTCACACCTTCTTATAATCACACATTGGTCACACGGGGTTCACTGTACCCCAGCGTCATTTTTTGAGTTACCATTTTCGTATTTTTGAATCTTTTAACTTTTTAGTGATAATTGTACACTCGTAATACTTATACAGTAATGGTCTAATAGTCTTTTTCTAGAAACATAAATTTTTATATGATAAAATTTGTAGTTGAAAATGAGCGATTTTCCATGGTTGTGGGAAAACCGATTTTTTAAAATTTTTTTTTTATTATTATTTTGTGATAAATCCCCTTTGGAAGACGTAAAGGTGCGACATTTCAAATCGAAAAATACTCTTGGGGTACAATACACCCCGTGTGACCACGAAGGGTTAACATTCTACGCTAATGGAAGACCTGTTATTTACGTCTCTCAAAATCAATAGCAAAAACAAAACCCAACCTTTGTATTCCCATCGATGGAAAGCTACCGAATGGTAATTAAATCAGTTCCCATCAGCACGAGAAAAAGTCTAATTGTAAGACGGGAAACAATGATCGTAAGACACATGGACGGAGGCAGGGAAGTGGAAGTAGAAAACGGGTGCAAAAAACGGTGACGGTGGGAGGGTGTTCTAGAACGACGAGAAAAATTAGGGAGGAAGAGGAGATGGCACCGGGTTACTTCTCGAAACGTTTCGTACACGAAGCACCCTCTAGGCCGCTTCACCCCCCGTGGACCAGCGGCCATTCCGCTAATTAGCCCGATTTAGGGTAACGTTGTTTTTACTCGCGCGGCGTCTGCACGCCACGCTCGACGGTTTCGTGCATCCGCCGTTCGTGGCGCATCTGCCGCTGCTTTTAATTTTCGGCGTCATACCGTGGATATTAGCCGAGTAGCGTTCCGCTTCGTTTCGTTTCGGCGGCCATTGTCTCGAGAAAGTGTCGGCTACGCGCCGGATACGCGTGCCCCCCTCGTTCCGCCGGGATATTGCGGAAATAATGGCGATATTAATATTCCGCGGCGCGGCGGTTTCTCTCAAGCAAAAACTGTCTGCGTTCCCAGAACGCTGCTGGGGGATAATGCATCACGCGCTGCGAATCTTTTTCTACCACCAGACCGATCATCGATTGAGTTTTGTAGTATATTGGATGGTAGTATAATCGTTTTTCTGGTTGTCAAGGGGTTCTTATTGCGTGTTTGATTTATTCGTGCAGGTGGTTGGTAAGTGTTAGCGGGAAAGGTTAATACCTGGCAAGTAGTAGAAGTAGTTTTAACAGGGGATGTTTTTGGGGTAAGGGGATTTTGGAATAATGGTACTGTTTTTGACATTGTGTTTTCTAAATAAAGTAATAGTAGAGGTAGAAGAAATGAAATAGAAAGAAATGATATTTTTATAGTTTTATGTGTTTTGTGCTTTGTCAACTTTTTGTATTTTGTAACTCCAGTCTTAACGGCAATAATCGTAGACTTTTTGGTAAACAAATATCCTCTCTACCCTTACCATTTTCAGATTTAGTTGCAACCGTAAATGGATTGTCTGAATCAGAAGGGTGATATTTTATGGCTACCTGCTGTTGCACAGGAGAACGTTCAAATAGCAGGGTATTTACATAGTAGAGTGTTCGAAAAATGGATTGTATATTTGGTTTAAAAAATGGACGCATTCGTTCATTTTTTCACAGAAGATAACAGTAGATATTTCAAATAAAACGGCGGACAACTGTGCAACTAATAACATTTGTTTCAATATATAGCTTAATTCCCCTATTAACAACGATCGGCTCTGTAAAATTCCATTGCGCAATGGGAATTTCCTTTGCAAAATTTCTTTTCGGAGGTGTACCAGAAAAATAAATACAGTGCTACAACAAAATTCGTTCCCCAGGCCGTTGTTATATTCCACAGAAACTAACTGAATTCTGCAGAAAACGCATACCTACACGTTAGAGGAAACAGTATAGGAAAATATAACTTCAACGATCAAAAGCTTACATTTTTCCACCAATAAAATCGATCTACGCGCTCAAACACATATTTTTATTACTCAACCCCGCATCGTTTCCCAAAAATTTCTCTACCCACGAAGAGTAAAGAAAAATATACCTAAACATAAATACTGTCGATACCCATTTTCTGAGGTACAAAAATTCGCTGGAAAATCGTGGAACACATTTCCTAGGACAGTAAAATTTTCAACGAAAAAGTTGTGCTTATTTGAGACGTAAATTGGTGAACGTTCTCGGTGAGAGGACGACCGCCCTCGACTGTCCAAGATAAACAAGCACAAGTTCACGTAGAATCGCTCGTTTCGTTCCGTTGCATCCTCGCGAGTCGAGCAACGCTTCCATCGAGGAAAAACCGCTGACAAACGCTGACGTAGTGCACCAATAAGTGTAAAGAAGCCGGAGACGCGCGAGGAGATCCGCGTAGGCAGGAAGCGGATACTTTACGAGTAAGGTCTGCCATGAATGCCAATCGGTCGGTAAGTGCGAGGACGAAGCTCGATGCCGCTGGGGCAGAAGGCGATCGGGGCCAAAGAAGTCGGCTATGGGAGCTCATAAAAGATGATCAGCTCGTAAAATTGATCACTCCTCGATAACCCTGCGCGACGCTAGGCTACCCCTGCGCTCTAACCTCTCTTTATCTCAGGCCCAAAGGCGGCTGTACAACAGGTTACCCAGAAAATAAGCGAGGCGGTAACTCCTGGCTTCGTAGTTTAACCAAACCCTCCAGTCGCGCGGACGATATCCTTCCGGTCGGTGGACAAATTTTTTTTGGAGATTGCTTCGCTATATTTTTTCCTAGAAGCACCCTGGATAGGCATTGAAATGTAGGTATTTTTCTGGGGTAGATTCTGAAATATGGGTGATGATTTTTTTTTCAAATTTCATGTGCAGTTGCTTTTATCTGGAAACCAATTTTGAAAATTTTACTGATTAGTAATATTATTCAAGGAATTTTTTTATATTCTTCTACAGTGTGAATAGTCAGGAAATGAGGTTGTTAGTGCTTGTTCAGGAAAATCTTTGCATTTGTTTCACTTGCAAGGGAGTTTCGAGGGATACCTGTCACTGCATCACATTTCAGAAGTTTTTCATTGTTTCTACTTAAATATTAGCTGGTATTGTTTCACCATCAACATTTCATTTTGTAAGTGATCTGATTTTCCATCTTAGATTTATGCTTTTTTAATTTATGCAAGTCTTCTGCCTCATGTTTGACGAAATAGGTACTATTGCACTTAGAATTCTTGTCAAGAAAGTTAATACCCATTTTGAACCCTCATCCATTTCAACGTGCATTAATCTTCACAAATCTGCGAGAATTATTTCCAATATTCTCGTCATTTTATTAGATTTTGCAAAAACCAGACTAGTTTTAACAAACTTTTAGCAGTATGTCCCAAAAGAGTATGTCTCTAATGGTCACACAATTTCGTAAGTTTCAATTTTTTCGGCCAATGTTCTTGCATTTGCAAGAAGAGCTGCTCAACGAGCTGTTCAAACCTATTTTCACTCGAGAGAATGAAATATTTTCAGTTTAAACACGCGCGCTGATTTCCTTTGGTCTTTCCGCAACATACAGGATAGTGACATTCCCCGTGTCCACTAACACCCCCAATCCCCGCCAGAGACCCCCTTTGCGATCGGATTCAGGAACGCACATTTCAAAGCGAGATCGTCGGCCACGTATGAATTACGTCGGAGCATTATACGATATCGGTGGCAAAAAAGGTAGCCCGAATCGTCGATTAAATTCGATGAGAAAGCTACAGGGCACTGGATGTCCATTTACATAATATCGGGTCGTTAACCGAAAATACGATCAACGTTTTCACGACGTCCGACCGTATCGGGCGAGTTTATTGCTTTAACGTGTGCACGGATTGCGCGCTGGGACGACTGGTACACGCGATTAAGATTTTTTTTTATGATTTTATAGTTAACAAACGCTTGTTTACGATCCTCGACCCCGAGTGTCGGTCCCGTTTTCCTGTAATCGGCGCCATAAATGTGTGATTCCTTTTCATATCTGATTCGATCTTCTTGCGTGGCCATGAAGCAGATTTCCGTGTATTTACTATGAATTACGTGCAGAATGTTTTAGAATTTTTCAGGCAGAGTGTAGCAGAATATTTTGAACATAGAAATAAGAAGAACGTTGACGGTACCTATTCAGAACATATTCGCGAGCCTACAGAAGATAAGCTATAAATCCTTGCTCAGTTTGCAGCACCCTGTTTTCTTGTTGCGAAAGCGCGCCAAAGCGTTCTCCACGGGATGAAAGTCCTCCGGCGTGTAAACACGCCGACGCCGCGCAAGGCGTGAAACGAGCCCCGTACTCTTCCAAGTGAGCAGAGATATGCCTCACCTGAGAACACCATGGCAGTACAGAGAACTACCCCCCGGACAAAACAAACGCCGTGAGGAGCCGTCGGTGGTTCCGTCGAATCGACGAGCGCCGATTACTTGTCGGGCCGGTTGTTACCGTTCGTTCGTGCGTGCGCGAAATTTCGAAATTAATTCCCGTTCCTCGAGGCGGCTGGGAATAAATTTCCGATGCGGCAGCCTGAAGAATACTGATTCAATTTCCAGGGGAACGTCGGCCGCGTCGTGGGAACGCCACGGCGGGAAGCGTCTAAAGATGCTACGAGAGACGGCGGAGGCAAAGCCTCAGGAACAGTCGGGCACGCGGAGAGCGAAGGTTGGGAGGGGCGGTTAAAGCAACTGGGGGCACGTTTCTACGCAAAGAATTAAATAATACCGTGGCGTGGGTAGATCGTCGAGAAATGTGCGGCACGTTTGCAATTTTATCTTCTGATTTGTTTACTCGCGTTTATTCCCGCGCCCACCCACCCCCTCGCTACACCTCACGGACTGGACGTGAATTTATTCAGAAAGAAGACGGCCTCCGGTTCGAACGGCTGGCTGGAGAGACCCACGTTGGATGGCGTTAGTCACGAGCCAGAGGCAGGATGTGCTCCATTTTTAAAATTCTTTACGACCGTCTCTCTTCGACGTTGCGTCGTACGGCGATGCGGGTGAAAGGTCACGTAAACAGCACGGGGTAAGGGCAATTTTCCCACCCCCCACGTCCGTCATCCTTTTTTACGGACTCGCGGAGAGTACACCGCCGCCTCGTGTCCACATCCGGCAGATGCTCGTCGAACCGTCTTCGTTTTTATTTCCCCGTGTTACAAGCCACCCCCTCCCCCTCTTCTATTGCTATTCGCCACTCGCGTTCCACCCCCGGCGCGGCCCTTCTTGACGGCCGCGAGGATACTCCTCGGGCCATTGCGTGCAAATCGACCAATTTTCCCATTTATCGTGACCAATCGAGGGAGGAACGGGATTTGCGATTTTATTTCGCGTTTACGATCCAGCGAAATGCTGAGGAATTTTAACGAGTCTTGGTCTCTAATGTTTCTGGACGTCGGAATGCCCGATCGAGGAAAGAGAGTTTGGCAGATAGTTTATAGTTTGTGAAAATATAAAGAAAAGAGGAGTGTATTATTACTAGATTGAAGAGTCCATGTAGACAACACCCCTAAGTGCGAAAATTAAAGTTTTGTTACCGCAAAATGGTCTGCGTGCAATTTCCGTTTGTAAATAAGTTACACCAGTGCAGTGTTTTGAAAGATGGTACCTCTAGTACGTCCAACGCCACTTTTGTAGAAAACAATGTAAGAACCTATTAGCTAGGAACAATCAGGATTGGTACTTACAGTGTTTGAAAATTTCAATGAATGGCACATTAAGTTTTCTCTATAACTAAGAAGTGGCACATGCAGGGTATTCTACAAATATAACTATTTTTTTCATAAATTTGGACTATATTAATGCAGAAAATAGAAAATTTTGTGACGCATTTTTGTTATTGTGTACTTAAACATATTTAGCAATTAAAACAAATCAAGTTTCGTAAATAATTTCGTAATTAAGTCGGGGAACTTTTTCCTCTTCTGAAAAATTTGATTTTTGGCACTTGCAGTATTTTCTACCAGGATTCTTCAATTATTACGCCAACGACCAATGAGAATAGAAAATTTAGTTGTGAATTTCAAAGCATAGTGGGTAGAACGTAATATTACGTTCCCGGGCGTTAGAGGGTTGAAGGGTGAATACGAGGTAGAAGGAATAACGTGTATCATTTTTGATACGCAATTGGTGAAATGATGATAAGGATGTAAGCTCATGCGTTTTCGATAGCCATTCACTGGATGGAGGATATACATAGTACATCGGTGTGTATATAGGTACATACGTAGCCACGAGCGTCGATGCATTTCCTGTGGCGAATCGATATTGAACATAATCCTTCTATATCGAAATACCGCAATTAACGTCAGGATAGAATTCTCCATTAGATGCTATCCCACGTATCTTGTGCCCGTAGGTGTTTGGTCATCCGTGTGACCTAATTCCAGGTATAACACGTGCTGTAACGTATTACAGCTGCTTAACTGTAACACTTGATACCTATCGGTTAATATATTCTGGCCTCATCTTACTTAACACGTTGGTGTACAGCTTAAGGTATTATATTCACCATTTCTTGGCATGAAGTTGACTGCTTTAAGCTATTACTGGTAATCAATAATAACACGATAAACCTCCTTAATCAACTCTGTTGAAAGCCAAGCTTCCATAAAGAAAATTTAGTAACTCATATTCAATTTATTTCTACTCATTCCTTCGTTCATATCACGAATTATCTCTGACCTTTTATACTATATAAACATTAAATCCAATAAAACAGATTTCATTGCATAATTTTTAGGACACTCCATCGCAGAGAGCCACTGAAACAGTTGATTGCACTGTGAAATACATGCCGAACTCTGCAAGTGATTTTGCATCATCCTTACACACTTTTCGTGGAATGATAACCGATTTACTATCACCGTACAAAAATTTGGTAATAGACGATGTGTCATTGTTAGTGGATCGTCAGCTGTGTGAAATATGCCGTCAGAATAACGGGTAGCCGTCCCCCGAGGATTATTGTTCGCATTTCGATTTCCTTCGCGCCAACCGATTTACGTTCGCGGCACCCACTCCCTTTCGAATCTGTAGCCCCGATATTGCGGATAAATTATCCATTGCGATGATCAGTCATGTGCGAAATGCACCGAGATATGCACCATGGCGCACGGAACGTGTGCATGCCTCAGGCATATCATTGGGCTTCAGGAATGGCGGCGTGTTCCTTTCGGATATGACACTCGAGAATGTCCGCGCACATCCTCCTATTCAGCCAGTTCGTCCGTGTAATTCAAATGGGGTATGTTTTGCCATAGTTAAACCACGCGCCGATTTCTGACCGCCGTGTGTCGAATTCATTGAAACTCCAAGCGCTAACAGTGGTGGGGCTGGTGACGAGTTTATTAGTAACGAGGGAAACCAGTAATGTCTCTCAAAACGCAACTGGATTGGAATCGAAGTGTTGAATTTTCTGGATCACTGCTGCGTTTTTTTATCTATAGTTACTTGACTTTTATGTAGTCCACGTTTGTTCCCATTGTCCAGAGAAACAGACAATGAGAAATAGTGAAATGAGATGTGAGTTGCAAGGAAACATTTCCAACACGAAAATCCTGGTGCTAACGAAAAATCGTGTGAATGTAGAGCATATTGGAGTCTGCAAGATGCATTTTAAACGATTTTATTTAGCTTTGATCCTCTGTTTGTGTCTTGTTTCTGCGAAAATTCACTAAGAAGGGGTGAAATCAGCCCTTAAAGTTATCGCGTTTTCTCGTGTCTTTTGATATGCCAAAATCGCGATAAATCGGGCTATTATAAGGATTATTGATAGTTACAGGAATATACTATATGAACGTAAGCAATCTTTAAAATGACCCGATTTATGCCATGTTTGGACTCGTTTTGACCAGAAGGATCTCTCAAATCCATTAATGATCCTTTCATTGCGTTAAAACAATTATAAAAATTTAAATTTTCCTAGATTGCAGTAATGACTTCCGCATTTATTAAGCTAAACATCGAGTTCTGTTGACTTCTGACTCGAAGAAATGGTGGGGGCACCGAAGACGCGTAATACGGAGTACTTTGAGAGGCAGTACTGAACTTCGTATACAAAATTTAAAGCGAATCAATGATTCCAACCCACTACACCCTCTTCTCAGTTAAAACTAACAGATCCGCTAGCCTTGCCCGTGCAAAGAGCTCCGAGAAGCGCCTAACGAGACCGCGGCAGAGTGTGTGTGCACGCGCGCACGCAGCGTATCCGGGCTGCATCTCACGTAGACTCGATCGATGCCATAGATACTCCTCGGGGCATGCCGTAATTTCAACTCGTGCGATTTGCAATATCGCGCTGCTGGCTGGAGGAAGACGAGAGGCTGCGCCTGGAGTTACGCGGTTATCTTTCACGCGTGTGCCGGCATTGTCTGATAAGAATGCAGACTTCGCCGGGGTGGTGTTTCGCCGAGATTGCAATAAACCAGCATTCAAATGGAATTTACACTAGGACGACTTGCGCGGCAGCCCCTTCGCCGTTTTTCCACAGCTCTTTAAAATTAAGCCAGCAATTAAAACGTATTAATCATATGCCGAGAGCGACGTCTTTCAAAAGACGTCCTTAACGCGCTTTTCGAATACGTCAGGTCTGGGGGATGCTTTCATTTACGAGAGCGGGAAAAAGAAAGTTTAAACTCGAACGGTTTTATAGAAATAAGATATCTCTACGATGGCTCGCTGTGACATCGCAATCATTCGTTGATACTAGGAGGCAGCGTGCGTCTTCTAATAAAGGCAGTTCACTAATGTATGGTTTCGAACACTCTGGCCAGCACATAATTCGAGCGGCTACGCCGTTCGAGCTGGCGCACAAACTGCGCCTGCACCTGGTGCAGGCCGTATCTAGGAAGACGTAGCGGCAACAACGGTGATATAAACGGCAGCAATCAGAGGATTGATTACGAGCGATTAGTGAGGTGTTCCGAACGGCTAGCGCGGAGAGATTACAATGTGCCAATTATTGCGAGGAGCGTTTTATAGCCCTATTATTATCTGCGCCGTTTCCAAGCGGGATTACAGAGCTGCCTTCTCTTTCTCTCCCCCCCTCCCCTCTGCCTGCCTTTGGGTGGATCAATGATTGAGAGTCATCGTGAATGATAGGTACCTACCTGCCGTTAATAAAAGAACTGTCCGCGAATGGGATTCGCAGACTGTATTTTACAATTTACAGAGTTTTTATCCTTTGACAGTCGCTTTCTGTTATTGGTCGACGTGATTGCCGGCGACGGCGTAGCTCGCGATGTAATCGCGCGAAACGGTCACAAAGCTTTTTATAGAAATTTACTCTTTTGTTTTTAGTCACTGTCATCTATGTAGATCTATAGGGAATTGATTGGTTGTGGATGATTATATTCTGATACATATTTCCATTTTGTTTTTTTTTTCTGAAACTTAGAAGCTAAGTTATTTAAATTAAGTTATTTAATTTTTGCGTGTGTGTTCTGTAGTGATGTTTTACAGATTGATGAATTGTGTTTTTTAGGGAGTGCAGAATTTGATTGAATTCTGTCTATTTTGAATAGACTGTGACCAACCGTGATTAAAAAATTGTTCCCAAATTATTTTGTTATATATACTTCTTCTGTTAAGGTGACTCCATTTTATGTATTTATTCGTTGATCGGGAATTAAATACACTTGATCAGCACATTAACTTCTTATGAGACGTGTAGAAAACTACCTCTGGATAAAGTTCGAGGAATAGTATTATTGGAGTGTGCTACTCTAGGTGCTAAAAAATGAGAAGAAAATAAGTTAGTGAGGTGATGTCCTCTAACTTATGGGTGGTGGTGTATTTTCAAAACTGTGTCAAATTGTACACTTCCCTCGTATTATCTACTTTCGAGCTATTATTCACCAAATATTAAACTTCTCCTTCTATTAAATTCATATCCAGCCACGCACTTCGTTAATTAGTTAATAATGTATTCTGTTCAAGTACTTGAAGGTGTTCCTCCCGAAAGTAGCACAAACTCTTGAAAACTTGATCAGGCTCATCTATTTCAATATACGTCAATAACGTTCTATCGTCCAAATAACGGGTTTCCACGAATTAAACGTCACGTTTGATAGATTAGCAGATTCCCTGCTGCGTCTTTGTTATCTATCCGACTTAACAAACCGCTGCATAGTTCTATGCTACAGCCTTATCAAAAGCAAACGCACCGACGGTTATTAGGATGGCTAATGCGATCAGACGAAATCCGTAAACGGATGATCGAGACGGATCCTTCAAAGCTGTTGGATGCTAGAGAGTTCTGTGAAGGTCTTCAGGGGATCTAGATTGATTAGCATTTTGTAGAATGGTTGTGTATTTCGTGTGATACGAATGAAGTTACACGAATGAATTTATTTATTAAATAATATATTTGAAATGGTGGACGTTGTAGCCAAAAATTTGGAACAGTAACATGTCTCATCTTTGTGATTCTTATTGGAGAATGCAACATTTTTTCTTATACGAATAGAATTGAAAATTTTTTTACTAAATCACTCACTCTCGTAAAATTATGGTACATTCTGTGGAAAGTTTAAATGTGCCGGTGAAATATTTCTCAAGATATCGTGTCGACTGTCTAAAATACCGTGAATTGAAGAAAGTCACCATTATTATTTAGTAGAAAATACTTCAAGTTGAAGATGTAAGACACTTATCTTATATTTTTTTTTAACTCATCGATCCGTAGTCATACATTTTCTAACTAAGAAACTATGTATAAAATTCCAAAGAAGGAGGAGGAGGGAGTATCTAAATATCTAAGGGGCATATTAAAATACAAAATTCTATCAGAAATATAAATTACAAACTTTAACATCAAGGTGAAAGGATGTAGTGCACTTGTGTCCCTCGAAAGTTGATTTTCTTAAAATACTTAAAATACTAATTAATAACTTCACCACTCACACACATTCCTACATAATATTTTTATAACACCTTTTCACAGCTTCATACTTAATCCTCGCCATTCGGATACGGGGTCTATCCGGACCCATCCTACATATCAGATCGCACGTGTTACTTGTCATTACAATTAATTCCGTCCACCAAGCTACTCTCAGACACCAATTTTTCTGAGTATCACGTTACACGTAAGCCGTTAAGAACTCACACACTCTCCAAGCACACGGCACGAGTTCAAAGCGGAACTCAGCAAGAATCTCAATTCCACCGTGATGGAAACAATCACGCCGCGTCATTGCAGTAACGCGAGTCGGAAACATGGATGACACCTAATCCGTTCAGATCCTGGACGGGCAAGTGTGTAATAAGGTGGGCGAGTGCCGGCCCCCGGCTCTCCATTCCCTCATAAATTGCTGCTTATCTTGAACGTAGTGATCCACACCGCGCCATTGTGATGCTAATTCACGATTACCTGTCCTCTCGGCGTTCCTGCTCGGCCGATTCGGCCGTGGCTCGGCCGCGTTATATTGGTCCGATGGCGTAGCTGCAACGGTCTAGCTTACTACTTGCCAGCGCGCGGAGAAGGGCCCGCCATTAAGCCGACGCTCTCAAATACAACGCGCAATTAAGCGGAGCGTCGCGCCGCGGTGACGTGCCGCTTCTAAGCTATTAATCAGCCCGGCCGGATGCGAGCATGCGTGCGCGACGTGCGGGGAATCTTTAATTAAGGGATTATTAATTGTTTTTAGCCGCTACGAGGCTCTCGTCGGCTTGCTCCCCGCACGCACCCCTCCTCCGCCGTTTCGCTGATTCCCGGCGGGGGGTGTTGCAGTCACAACGCGACAGGTGATCGTGCGTTACGCTGCACTTCTTTTTGGCGCGCGACCTCCGCGCACAGGCCGATCGGGTTCAATGATGCAGGAGAAGCGGAGGAACATTGCTGCTCGGCGCTGCGGAGGAACGTGCCGGGAATATTTAATGACCGGATTATTAATTGCCTTCGGTTGCATTGCCGCGTGGGGCGGCGGCTTTCGCTGCGTCTGGGATTTTGAGTAAATGACGCTTGAAAATTTTAGTGGGAATGATGGGTTATGGGGGGTTCAGAATTAATTGTTGGTAAATCAGCCTTAACAGCGCTGAGGCTAAGGTGCGTGAGAGATTAGTTGCTAAGTAGTACTATTTAACGGAAGTATACCTGGGATTGCTGGTACGAGTATCAACTAGTAGTTTATTTCGAGACAGAAGCAAGATAACCCTTTGGGATCTGGCAATTCGAATGTCCATCATACCCCGCGCGCGGAACTCCTTTACTCGCAGCTGTTAAAGAGGTAATACCCGTTTGAACGCTCGGAACATGTGTAAATTTTGTACATTTTTTTACAAGTCAACAGCTGGATTAAAATTTTTCGTTTTTTGTACTACGTTTACATAGTATTATGAACTACTTAAAAAAATGATTCAGATAAAAAACTTTTGTTTTTTCGAAAGTTATGGATACATATCCCAAACACTCGACTTTAGACGGCTGTATGGTGGACCTAAAAAAAAAAACTGTATGTCGTGTATGAAATTAAAAACAGTAATCCTTTTTATAAAATACGTTAATAGCTATCAACTAACGGTGCCGATTTTGAAAACTTTGAAAGATAAAGAAATGTTGATAAGTTAATTTTTCTATGAGAAAAGTCCACTTCTTTTCTGTATAAGTAATGAACAGGGAATCAGAATAAAAGGAAGGCATCGTAGGTCGATGAATTGATTGAACATATCTGGAGTTTTTAGGGCCTCCGTAATAAAAAATGTAGTTCCGATCGGTCGAACTGCCGCCCCGGTCTACCTGGATTGTTTCACTCCAATACCTAAATGCCTTCATCAATTTTCCGAATTTTTCCATTGGACTTGTTTTATAATATTCCTGAAACCTCAATCTATGAAAATATTTAAAAAACTAAAACATCCCTTTTATGACTTTGTCAAACGGTTGTACCCGCCTTAACCACAGTTGCTGAACTCAGCTGCTGCGTGCACAGGAACGCGTATATGCGTCCGTAGCACCCGAAGGCTTAAGAATACAATTTTCTAACCAGCATTATAAATTCAAAATGTAATCCATCCACTCCAACTGTACCGCAAAACCTGCATATGTAAATAAGGTCCTTCCCACACTGTTACAACGCCTCTAACGACAACGCATCCAGGAGGCATGCAAGTCACACCGTTCGCTGCGATGAGGAAATATACGTGTATACATATATATATTAAAGCCCATCTGGTTGCCTCTGGCTCCCGTGGAAACTGATTTAAATTTCGCGGCCGCAGGTTCTCCGCACCGCAATCTGACGAGTAATATCGTCAATGCAAGGGAAACGAGAGAGTATCGGGGTTACTCGGATTCTTATTACCCGGCTTCCGGAAATTTGCCTTTGCAAATTAAAGGAGGAAACGTGGTTTGTGGATCTCGGGGGGCAATGGGGAGGGGGCGGCGTTGGCGGGATCGAAACAAATTCGCCCGCGGGTGGCGACGCCTGTAACGCAGCCGGTTACCATGAAAATCATTTTTACTCTCATTCGCCGGAAGACCGGCGCTGCACCTTTTTATTCTCGCACTTCCGTGCTCGCTGTAATTGGATTTTCGTCGGCATTCAGGCCCCGAGCGCTTACGGCGCGAGTGTTTTTATGAAAAATTATTTATGCATTTGCCCGTCCACCCCGACGTTCCCGCGTGTATACAGTACGTTAACGCGACCCGGTAAAATTGATTCTGCGAATGGGATGTTACGAGCATCGGTAACAGGGGCGAACGAATTGGGTCAAAAGACGACGCAACGAGGGCGGGTGGTTTAATTAAAAATTTCAATATCACCCCGATTCCTATGTTTGGTTAATATCATCTCGTTGCCGGAGAAAGTTCTGTATCCGCGTTAAATACGAGCACACAGTTGAGCTTGGAAAGTCGAAGATTATATGAATATTCATTTTTTGCTTGTATATCGTGTGAATATCAACAGTTGCACCGAGGCTCCTGCAGTACGTTCTCTAATGGAGAAGTATTACATATTCAGAATACTGTGGTACACTTTGGAATTTGATATTTGGTTACCTTTATACACACAATATATTCCACTTGCTTTTTCAAATAGTTATTTTCTTCAATAAAAAAAAAACGGAATTAATTTTGTAAGATCATTGGCGACAAAGTGAATGAATATAATCTTAATATAAAGCCGGGAATCCACCGGGAATCTAAGCTATGTTATGCGATACTATGCTATACCATGCTACGTTTTAAAAAAATTAGCTTCCTTACATTCTTATGGAAGCGTTTCCACCAAAAGCTACGTTAAGCTTCCCGGCTTAATAGTCGAATAACATAAAATTAACAAAATCCTTCGCCATTCCGCCGTAACACTTCTTTCTGTTTTTTCCAGTATCACTTATAAAAAAAATCTGCGCCCCTATTTGTTACAATTCTATTCAATTTAAACACTAAAAACTCCCCGGCGACTCAAAAAACGAAACACACGACATCTGTCCAAAGTTACCAAAATTTTCCAACAAATCTCCCACGCGTCCAAAAACCAACCCCTCCATATATCCTTCCCCCAAAAAACACCTCAATTCCTGCACCTCGCTAAGTGAATATTCCGCTAATCCAACGTTTCGTCAAGGATCTAAGGATTACAGATATTTTCACAAGGGCGCTGCTCGAGGACATTCAACGTTGACAATGAATTACGGAAAGCGGACTATCCCGCATGGTCGTGGATGAGCCCGACTGGAGCTGAAGAAAAGAGTGCTCTGGAGAAGGGCACGGCCGCGGAGGGAGGAGGTTGGGAGGGTGGGCAGAGATAGAAGGTCGGCCTGGAGGCTGCAAAAAGTGCAGCAAGCGGGACGACAAATCAAATTTTCGCTCCGGCTGCACGGGGGCCGCGGCCCATTGTTGCTTTTTATATGCAAAGCAAGGCTAAATTATGGCTGGAGAAAGGAGGTGGACGAATCCTGCGGACGGGTCGTACCCATTGTGGTACTTGCTGACCGGAAGCATCATTGTACTACCACCGCCGCGAGTGGTAGCCTCTATTTAAATGTATTTCGTACGCTGTTCCAGTCTCTCGCCCCTTTTCGCCCGACCATGTACGTGCTCCCTCCTCCCCCGCCCCCTTCGTTTTTCAGACAGAGCCCGAAGAGCTCGCGAAATTTTTATGGCCGCCTAACAATTCAAAGGGCTTTTCTTCGGGCTCGTTTCGATCGTGACGAAACTCCTGACTCCTCGGTTATGAGCGCGCCCGCGACTTGCTCGCATTTCTTCTCCATTCTGAAGATAAATAATCTGAACGCTCGTAAAGCATCTGAGTATTCAATCGTTGAGGTTCTTCTGCGCATTAGTATTTAATGGGGGGTTATATTGAATCATGCATAGATGAAAGTTATTTGTACCTACTGGTATTCTTCTTATATGAGCTTAAAGACGGAAACAGACTCTTATCGCGTCACGTGAGCTCACATGTTATCACACTGACAAATTTAAACCGCGATACCATGCCTAGAAATATACTATTGTCATGACATATCATGCTATAGTATTTTGGTAATTATTTAGACAAGGGTAGTCCTCGCCGATTTCGATGACCTTGAAATATGTTGTCAGAGGCATGATCCTGAACAACATTATCCTATACATGTTACCATAGCGCGGCTCTAGTTTCTGAGGTATTCGCAAAACATATTGTTTACGAGGACACATGAGGTACTGTGAGTCGAAAATATGCGAATTTACAGGAAATCAAAACGTAGGGGAGAATGAGGCATTCGCTGTCAGTTGGCAATGATGGTCAGTATCAGTGTGGTCCTGATATATTAAAATACTGTAAAAGAACCGGTAAAAAAATCAACATTGCACATTTTTTATCTGTGACGTGAGTTTGTGTGAAAGCACGTGAGCTCGCGTGACGTGATAACAGTCTGTGTCCGCCTGTTTAGCGTTTTATTTCGATTAGTAACTTCTATTGTTACTTCCTGCTGCCACTTACACAGGATTCGAACAAATCATTTTTGGCTGTCACTTGCAGTAGGGTTAATCCCATCGCTAGTGCTCCCAGCTTATCGTAGTTCACTTGCACGTGGTAATGTGCCACAGTTACGCGCCTCATTGTCGCGATCCCAGGCATGATCCTCGTCGTCCTCGTAATTATCGCCATGATCATCGTCATGATCGTCGTTGTCGTTCACACGATCATGACCACTGTTATCAGCATTATCATCGACATCACGCTCTTCGTCACGATATTCATCGACGACCGCCGCGGCTGCAAGTATCGATTGAATTTAACATAATCTGCTCCAGCATGGACAACGTATGCAGCTGACCACGAGCCGCCGTACACTGACATGCGCTGGTCTCATCAAGAGATTTCTCATTAACGTGCTTCGGCTATGACTACGGTATAAGCACTGGCTGAATGTTCAATTAAATATAGATACTTGTAATTAGTATTGTGAATTTTAAAAAAATCCAAAACATTGACTTCAGAACGCAGGTCTTCGAGGCAGTGGCACATTCAGGATTTAATCTTGAGGGAGGGGGCGAGTTGAACGGATGAAAAGATTTTTATTGAAAATTTAATAAAATTCATTAAGTGATTATAAAAATTTATTTAATGAATAAAATCCAGTTTTCTTTCCTTTTTACAAAGCCCCAATGTCTTTGGGGGACGCCAGGGCCCCTTGGGCCCCCTCTGTGTGTGCCACTGCTTCGGGGTATATCATATCGAGAGAAATTAAATTTAGTGTTTTAAATTTGAGGCTTCGGTTGTGTTTTGTTTTACTGTGATATATTCCAATTCTAAAACTGGGCTAAATATACCGAGTTTCAGGAAACTTTTACACTCACCTATATCTCTGTAAAACTCAAAATTCTCATTGAGCCATTTAAATATGAGCAGCAATTCCCCAAGAACCCACCCCCACCAACCAGTTGATCAATTAAAAACTCGATCAACGATGAATATAAAAACACAAATTGCTGCAACTTTCGATCGTCCCAAATCCAATCGTTCCGCCTCTATTTCTACCAGGGAATGCTCGTTAATAACGGTGAACACAATGCAGAGAGAAGAAATTACGTGGCGGAGGTGCTGGTGCGCGTTCCCAAAGCGACACGGCGTTTCATTCGGGCCAGCCCATTGTCATGAAAGGAAACGAAGGGAAAATTCAATGTTCGGCATGCACTCGGTGGAACCATGTTTCCGTTGCTCCTCTCACAACATTACTTCTACAAAATTTACTGCCGCGCAGTGCCGTACCGCACGCCACGATTTACCTGTACTTTTATCGTGCTGCACACTTTATGCGCGCACACCCACGTACTCTCATTGAAACGGAGGGAGAAAGAGAGCTTTTGACAGCACAAAGTCTGCGTGTGGTCACATCCACGTCTAATGCACTTGTGTACAGATATACAGGGTGCTCATATCACCACTTGACGTTATTCTTTTATATAATATAGTCGTGAAAAAAATTGGAGGAAAGAAGCTTCCCTGTTTTGTATACTACACAGCCCTGTATACATGAGTCTATCAACTTTCGACACGTTCACTGCCAGGCACGCGCGAACTCGAAGCTGACAACGTGTGTAGATTGCATTTGGGGCCTTGAGTAGTGCAAGGTTTTGAAAAATGCCTCTTTAAGCCAGTCCGGCTTTTCTGAACGATCGCCTCTATAAGGAAAGTTTTGTATAAAGCGTACGAAACGAATTTGGAGTTGCGTTTGTTTTCGAAATTAATGTTTGGGTACCCTCGAACAATACGCTCGACGCACAGGATGCAAGTCCCTCGGCGTGAAAACACGCCGGCCACACGGAAAGTGTTAAAGAAGATTAAAATTGCAGGCAGCTATGGGAGTTCATTGCGTTATTTCGTAGTTGGCACCCGCGGGGAACATGGCGTCGGGAATCATTCTATCTAACGGAATTGTAGCAGGCAATGTGTTAAGAACTCAGTTCTATAAATTTTTGAACGAGTACACGGCCTGAGTTGGCGTGTACACTCTGTAGGTGAGCGTATGTAGAGCACAGAAAGAAGGAAAAAGGAGAATGGAAGGAGATGGGGAGAGAAGTAAGACACTTCCATCTAGCAGACCGAAAACCAACCGAAGTGCCTCTTGAAATCCTGAGAGAGGACCGCAATTTTTCCCCACTTGCTGGCTGTTCGCGTTTAACAAGCTTAGATTTGAGGGTCCAATTTTTTTATCGACTCGTTTTATCATTCCCGTTATTAAACGACACTGACTTTCTCCTTCGCGATACTGTTCTTCGGAGATTAAGCGGTACTGAAGAATATTTTCGTCGTTTAAAACGATAGTCTTGCTGAGTTTTAGTGTGTTATCTATGATAATCCAAGAGAAATGGAACGTCTAAATAATTTATATATCATTCCAAACGGTCTACATATGTATGTGAACTTATTTTATTTTTCGTACCTTATATTTTGTATTATTATACTGAATATACATATAGTATTGCACATAGTCTTGCTAATTGAAAACACCACTGTGAACTTGAAAATTATGAGAAAAAATGTTCCATAAATACTATAATTCTTTCTACGTCATACTTGATCAGTGAATAAATTTATGTCTAGAAATACCTTCACCCAATTACTGGTGAAATATGACCAAGATATTTTATCTGAACGACTTTCAAAATTAGTTTAAACAAAAAAAGCAGTTACCTCATCCGCATGAAATAGTGTCAAATAAAAAATCCTGCTCTACTTACATTTAGACCATTTAAAACAAAAGCAAAATTACCTGGTCACCAACCATGATAACACCACAATACTCTGCACGTAAAATCAGAAGATGGTGTATCAATTAATTAAAGAACCGATCGATCCAGAAGCGAGGTGGATAATAAACCAGCCCTGTTCGTCTTAACGCAATTTAAGCTTCAATAACGATGCACGCGCGGCCATAAATTATAATTAGTCACTCATAAACCCGACCGTTTCATACTTTAGTCAAGACGTTCGGGCCATAATTAAGTGTCAAGATGCCGTAGTTTCGCGGGAAGTTTTTTATTTCTGGGTAATCAGATGCCATTGCGTTTAATCCCACAAGTTCAACAGTTTTGCTAGCCCGATGCATTAACTCGGATATTATGCTTGCCCCCCGCCCAACGCTAGCTGCCGACTTTCGCCCGTTAAGTTGAACGTTATCATAACGTTGTTTTTATGTCGTTGCGTTTAAATCGTAATTGCTATCCGTTGGCAGTATTTCCTCGCGGTTGTGTGCGTTGCGCTTGGGCGAACGATCGATCACGGTGGATAAATTTATCCAAAATAGCCAACGATTCTGATCAATCCGTCTGCGGGGAGGATTTGAGCCGACCAGGAGAAAAATACCAGGCAGCCAATTAAACGCTTAACAAACCGAAACCGAGTAGATCTGCCCGTCTAATGGAAATAATTGGTTAATTAGCAAGTTGGTTAGCCACTTCGTTATGCGAGACTAAATAAATTCCGTTGTCGAAGCGAATTCTACAGAAATTCGACAGATCTGGTTACCTAAATATGGGGAAATGTTCAGTTTCTTCTAAATTCACGAAAATCTAGTATATCGTAATCGTAGTAAAAATTCACTTTCTATATTTATAAGAACGTCCTTGTGAGTATGCATGAATTGAATAAATTGCATAAATTCAAATGGTAAGAAAAAAATTCATCCTTGGCACACTTAAAACACGTTCAGGCTTTTTATTGGAGTATCGTGTATCTTTCAATTAGTGCTAACTGTCTTATTCTTTAGGGATACTTTGTACAGTAAACACTGCGAGCAACGTCAGCGGGTTTTCACGCTGAGAGAAAATTACACCCGCGCACGGTTTCGGCGCGTTTTCACGTCGACATTTTTTGGAAAGCATTGAAAGTATTGCATTTACTTTGAAAATAAATGAAGCTCGAAGTTCACTTTGCTCTAAACCATGTCTACAGAAGTCTGACTAATTTAAATGGCTCTTTTCCAGAATCTTCCTCCACTCAAATTATCAAACAATAAAACCACCGAAATAATCCGAATAAATCCTAAAGATTTCGAACAGTGCAATAGACACGAGCAATTTTACTTCTTTCCCTATTAACTCCTCTAGAAACAGCCTGCACGATTTTCCTTGCTATTTAATTAATCGAGTGACGCGATCGTTCGAGTCAAGCTCGATCCCTCGACACTTGATGTTCCCATGATTACCTCCATCGTTTCGCATAATCGTCTACGGCCTTAATATTTCATTAAAGAGCATCCTCCATTAAGACGCGGCAGCAGCTGAACCGTGATTTTGCATCGGCGTCGGTTCAACGGTTCGGGTCGCGTGCTGCGAGATCCTCCTTTATCCTGCGTTTCGTGCAGCTAATATCGCGTCAAAGACCGTCGTTGCATCCATAGTGTTCATGAACTCTTGGCAAGGATCGAGTAACGAGGCCGTGGCACGGTAACGAGCTTCCAGATGGCAACGTAGAATCGAAGATAGCCGATCAACCGAATGGGGAACAGATTGAAATTGATGAACGTTTTCGTTGGTTTTTTATGCGCATCCGCTTGCACGCGGATATTCGATATATTTTTCATATTGGGAGTGGAGCCAACTATAATTCATTATACTCAAATGATCCTTGCGATGTTCTTTGTACCGTATTAACTGAAGGTGTCCTATCTCAGTTTTTATTCCCAAACACTCCACTCTCGCCACATTTATCCAGGCTTTATTTCCATTTTCGTGACTGACGACCTGATTCCAGTTATTATTTCTGTTCACCCGTACGCATGCTCTATCGTTCGCTGCATATATGTTTCCCTGGGCGAGCGTGTTTTAGCTTCCACCAGCAAAAGCAAATGTTGCGAGCCTCGCCCCGAGGAGAATCGCACAAAGAATGTTTGGCTTCCTTTTCGTTGCGCGATTGAGAACTGTTTGCCAGGGTTCTGTTGGTTTCGAGAGCAACAGACGCTGTTTATTGTAAAAATGCGTAAGTATACTGACTGAATTATTTAGCTATGTTTAAATGTTCATGTATTTGAACGGTCCTTGGTTGAAGCACCTTTTTCTGCGTCTGCAACCTGCGTTTTTTGTTCTGCATGTGTTAAGAGGAGACACTAGGACTTCGACAGAATTGAATGGATGTTAATTAATTATTAGGTCTCGAGCTTTCAATTGAAGTGTATTTCTGCACCACTTATGGGTATAAAATTTAAAATATACCAATTTGAGAGGTATTCAACATAATTTTGTGACATCTTCCTACTTTGTGAACAACTTATTAATCACGTTTCTGTAAATGTCGCACAAGTGTGATTAAAGTATTCTTCAAGTATTAAATGCATATACTCGTATTGGACAATTTCTTTGCTTTACAAAGTTTTGCAAAAGTCTGACTGAGTAATAGTCTGTCGAATATAGAGGATGAGGTAACACTGCACACTCAGTGTCTCCACAATTCTATTTTGTGCCTTGAGTTTCAAATAATAAAACCGAAGGTTCATAAGAAGAAATTGTATTCCACTATTTCGATTTATTTTTGCACGAAGAATCATCCATTTTCTAGTTGTATCACAGATTCAGTCGCACCCTTTACATTCAGCACTTTTTATCTTTGGTTAGCAATAGATATTGAATATTTAAAGTTCACATTTTCTCATTCAATGTTATATGTGAGAAATTTTCTTCCATTTATCGATGAGGACATTGGGGTATGCAGGATTTAACCTGAGGGGAAACGAGTTGAACGGGTAAAAATATTTTTAATGCTGATTCCACAAAATTCATTAGGTGATTATACAAATTTATTTATAGAATAAAATCCCATTTTCTTTTCTTTTTATAAAGCTCCTGAATTACTTCAGTAGTGGTTATATTGATCTCTTTTTTTCTTTTTCTTTGAGGGGTTCCAGGGCCCCTTACCCCTTTCTGGGTGCGCCACTGGATCAGGGAATATATTAATTCATACGCGGATCTTCAACTGAAATCGACACCCTCGACAACAATATGACTTTCAAACGAAGCGGGACTTCTTGGAACGTAATTTACGTCACGCCGCAGTGATACAAACGGCTGATTAATTGCATCGTGAATCGTGTTACAGCTAACAAGTTGCTGCATATCTAACGAGGTTTGAAATACACAATTCCACTGTTATTTCGCGAACGTGCGACGCCATCGAAAGCCATTTTGCCAATTGTCAACGTGTCATGGCGCGAAATGAAATCGTGGTCCCGATGGATTCAGAGGCTTGGAAATTTTATACCCCTCGTGGATGCTGCTGTGTCGTTGATTCTGTAACTCGATCATCCTGTTCGATGTCGGCGTGTGTTCCAAAGACAGTCGTCACTTAATTCGAAGTACGAGTAACACCTGGCGTTAAAAACTTCTCTGATTCTGCGGAAAAGATAAGGAAGTTGTTAAAGGTACATATATTTATTTTTCATCGCTTGATATTATATTAATTATCTAGTGATGGAATTTTTACGGCGACTCCGTTGAACTTAGAACAAAAAACAAAAAATTTTGTAATCTATACACTAAATACTAGAGAAGTATCCAAGATTTAAAAACATTATTGACGTTTGAAAGAATGGCGAACATTTGAAGTTTCTCATCATCTTGAATTTTCCAGTAAAAAAATGAGTGTTTTCAAATGTTCGCTATTTCTTCAAAAATCAATTTTTTTCGAAATTATGGGTCCACTATTTTACCTGTTTCAGAAAAGATATCGTTCACGTGATACTGTTCCGAAGCTGTGGGGATATCCCTCACTACCTTCGCGTGATGGAAATCTTATTGCATGTTGCACGTTTTCGTTCTTTCACTCTCATCGTTTCTGCCCCACTGCTTTACTTGTCTTTATATTTCCCACACGTGTACTCTGTCCATTTCCCTCGCTTTTCACCATTTAGTATCGTCCATTGTACCCCTTCTTCCAGAACTCTGAACTGTAGCACGATAAAAGGGAATCGTCTGTGAGTGGCGATAATCATCTCGCAAAACATGTAATAATGGCGGTGTGGTTGTTTATAATCTGGAGTTGAAAGAAAGTAGCGTAGCTTGCGTCGTCGCAACAGTAGATTTGTAAAGCCCAGGAATGTGTGGATATTATTTTCTAGAAATCAAAATCTTCATTTACACTTTTGTGAGAGAAAGGCGCTTCACTAAACAACAATATCCTTATCGTTCCTGCTAATTTGTGAAATTTACTTGTTTCATAAGTTTACAAGCTAAGTAACAATAAGATATTCAAGTGGAATTTTCAATTGTCAAGATCATCTGCAGGATGTAGAAATCGTTCTGACGTCACGTTGTCAACATTTATGTGCAATTCCATTGAAAAAACAAGGATAAGTAAAAAGCAAAGGAATATATTTGGATTTTACTTACCAGTAATTATTGACTACTTACTAATTTTCACAAATTTGTACCACTAAATTTTTCCCATTTTACCACTAATTATCAATTACTCACTAAGTTTTACTTGGTAAAAATTTCCAAAATTAATAAGTAGTAAATAATTACTGGCAAGTAAAATCCAAATATATTCCTTTGTTTTCGAGTTGAAACTTATTGAAAATTTATATCTCTTGACGCCACAATCTCAGCGATGATAACAGCACCATATATCCTCCTGTCCATCGTTCGCGTGCATCTACCATTTGCATAGACACTTTAATTAGCGGGAATGGAAACGTTTAAACAACGTCCCTAATAACGCGCAGCTTTCGGGAGATCGTATTTACGATGCATTGCCATTAACTATAACGTTGTCACTGGAGGGCATTCGTTACCGTACTGTTTCTCAAGCGTTGCTGGAGACCGCACTGCTTCGTGTTCAAACACAATAGGGTCGGGGTGGGGGCAGTGGCAAGTGTGACTACCGGGCTAAATTCGTTAAATAAGTCGCAACGTTACATTCGCCGATGGAGGCATAACCGCTGAGGTTGCACACGTTAAGTGAGTTGCTATACAGGGAACGTCAGTTGTTCAATGAACGTCCTCCCGCAATCGGACTCGAAGTTCCCGCGGAAGTTTACGCAAAGCATTAGTTGCACGTAGTCGTTGATAGACCTTTAAGCGTAATGTCTACCAATTGTTAAGCTGCTCGTTGTTAAACTTAGTTCGATTCCCTGTTCGCCTCGCGCGATTGTCCACAAGAATTACATACCACTTACTCGGTGTAAACTCCGCGGTGTTTAATGGTTCCAAATTTTGTCGCTTGTTTCGGTATTCTTTTATTCTATTGTTTAATTTTAGTGATAAATGTGGCTGAGGAATTTAACGCACCGTGTAAAAATGGTAAATGATGTTTTGAGGGATAATAATTGTGGTTTTTGTTATTTTAATAAGTAGGTACTGTATGTCCTTAAATTGATTAACTATTTTTTAGATCACTATGTATGTGTAATCTGTTTTTTTTACATGAACCTCGAATATTATCAAAATTGTGTTTTCTATTGGTTTTGTTTTAAGTAAGGAAACTCCTATCGTCATTCACTTCAGCTTTTAAATGTTACTGAACTCATGTGAGATCAATGATCTCAGATCATTTAACTGTGAAGCTGTGTTTTGTTAAATATAAACTAAAATGTCTATACAGCAATAATGCTCGCTTAAATTTTGTACGAAATTCAGGTACTTTGTAAGTTAACAATTTTTAATACAATTGCAATAATTTTTAATTTGCAAGAACTTCATGCTTGTCAAATTTCATGATTGGTGATTGATTCATTATTGTATTACCACTATCATTTTATTTTTCTTTTATATATTTCCTCCTTCTTGAACGTACGGAGTTAATGATAATATTGACGATAAAAACGTCATGCGAGAGTACGATTTTCCTCTTGGAAACTAGCTTTTCCGGTATCAGTTTGAAACTTGGTCCATGAATTTCGGTCGGAACGAATTTCATAGAATAACTTCCGCCGTTATCGCGCGTCTATCGATTGCAATTTATGGCAGCCTAAACTTGAACGTACTTAAGCGAGTGTCGTTGAGAAATCCTTGAAAATTCTTAAAGTAACATTCGCCCGTATTTATTAAACGAATTCCACAGTTCTAATCACAATTTGTTCTTTTAACGATGCAACGGTTAAGTGACTCTCGACGTAAGATTTCATTGGCGGAGGTCTGGTCGAGTGTCACTCGACTGGGACTTTATTGTGCCTCGTTATCAGTTAACTGTAAGAGTAAGTAGATTTCCAAGTAGTTCAGACTAATAATGGATTATCGAGGATAATATAATCTGCAATGGGGAGCATCCAAAAATATAAGTATGGCATATTTATTCTTTGGGAATACTATTTATACTTATTAACATTAGTATTTTAATTGAAAATAAAATCCCTTGCCTACTTTCTTTTTCACATAACTACTCCCTTCATTAACAATTCTGGCTTTTTCTTGCAACTCGTTAGTACTCACTTCCATTACTCTTTTTTTTGATAAATAATTGTACGATCAAACGAACTTACTTGTACGTGAAGTTCGATCGTAATTATATTGAGCGCCTCGTTCGAAGATGATTACACGTAGTACTGTCAGTTGTCGGGAAACTCACAACGTTTAGAGCTATTTAAAATTTTTACATATATCGCGCGTTCGCACCTGCTCCTAGTGACCACTCGCCGCGATCGTCATATTTTTAGCTTGATTTGATACGGAGGGGGAGGCATCACACACGCTTTTTTGGGGTACATTTTTGGGTTTACATCGGGTGGGATGTAATCATCTTCGAACGAGGCGCTCAATATAATTACGATCGAACTTCACGTACAAGTAAGTTCGTTTGATCGTACAATTATATAGAGCGCCTCGTTCTCGAGATTACACGTAGATTTTTAGAGCCTGTGTGATGCTCGATTCCTTTCTTTTAGTCAATATCAGGTCCTAAAACAGCTAAGGCAAAAGATTCGTTTGACTGGTGAATCGGTCTATTATAGAATTTTGCGAAAGTCTGCGAGTGATCAGACCAACCTGCAGTGCGTCTAATAGTGCTTATATCTATACCTTTCCTAGTAGCTGCGGATACAGCCGCGTGTCTAGTGCTGTATGCCGTGAAAATATTTGTGTCTACGCCAGCCTTTTTTAGCAATGATTTTACCCATTTGCTCAAAGTTTGTGTGCCCACTGGTTGAAAAGGCCTCCGGACCGACAAGAAAAGTCTACTGTTTTTTGCACGTTTGTTCTTAGTAAAATCTAAGTAATCCAAAAGTGCCTTCGCCGCACAAACATTTGGTCTTTCTTTGAAAAAAGGTAGCACCAGGTTCGGCTGCACTCTCCCTGGCTTTGAAGTTTTTATCAAGTCTGGTATTTTGATTTCTATACCTGACGCCGTTAAAGTAATGTTACTAATATCTATAAGCGCGAGCGTTTGCAACCGATGCGCTGTGGCTAGTGCCAGCAGCGTCGCTGTTTTTTCTGATATCTCCTGACCCTTGTACTTATGCGAGAGCTGACGGTTTTCAATAAACCTTAGTACAAGCTCGGTGTCCCAGGTATTAGAATACTTAGGCTTCGCGGGTCTTTGTCTAAATATTCCCCTAAAGAATCTGGATATTATGGGATCTTTTGAGATATTATTGGATGCTATGAGTGATATGGCAGCTCTAGCAGAATTGAGGGTTCCATATCCCGCACCTTCCTTGAATTTTTTGGTAAAAAATTCTATTACTGCGATGTTGCTCGGTTGTAGCATGCTACACCCTCTTGTTTTCGCAAAGATTGCCCACTCCTTTAGGCACCCATTATATTGTTTTAAAGTGGCTTCGGACAAGGATGCTACTATGATATCCAATGATGCCTCTGGGACTCCCTGATTCAAAAAGGCTTGCCGGACAATCTTCCTGCTACTAACTGTAGCTTTGTCGCCAACGGATGGTGCTTCTTCCTGCACGGAGAAATTAGTAAATTGAGTGAGGGTTGAAAATTTAGCGCTGGTTTTGTGAGCAGCGATGTAAACACTGGATACCAGGGCTGTGTCGGCCAGTACGGAACAACCAACGTTCCCGTGGCTCTGTTATGTATTATTTTTTGCAATGATTTTAAGATCAGTGAAAATGGGGGAAAAGCATAGAAATTTTCATTCTCCCAAGTTCGTAATCCGAGATGCTGCGTCCGCCTCCACATTCTCCTTAGATGGTATGTATGACGCCACTATCCATATACTCCTCACCTCGCACCATTGCCAAATTTCGCGTGCTAACTCACTTAGCCGTGGGAATTGCACACCACCTGCCCTATTTATATACGATATGGCAGTTGTATTATCCATGCGTAATAAAACTTCGCAACTGGAAAGTTGCGAAACAAAGCTCTTGAGAGCAAATAAGGCTGCTAATAATTCTAGAAAATCGATGTGAAAAACTCTTTTTGATTCATGCCAAAAATCATACGTGCTAACACCATTACAATGAGCTCCCCATCCTGTCAGGGATGCGTCAGAACTTATTTCGGTTTCGAAATGGTTTACCCTTATCGGGTTAATGCCTATTTTCACATTATTTTTCCACCACTCGAGATCCTCACCTAGCTTATCTTGGATAAGCATTATTGCCTCATAATTGTTATCATTAGTTAAAAGTGCTAAATACTTTTGTCGTTCTGCTCTTTTGCAGTAAGTCCAGCTATACGCCACTGCTGGGCAAGCCGCGGTTAAGACTCCTAGGACATGAGCGAAACTCTCTAATTTTACATTGGCTATATACCTTATATCGCTCCAGTAGCGCCAAAATCTGACATTTTTTCTTGTCTGTTAGCTGTATTGAGTATGTTTCTGAATCGAGGACGAAGCCTAAGTACTTGCATCTTTGTCTAGGTATGATTGAAACTTTTTTCATAATTTATGACAAAACCTAAATATTCTGATAATTGTATTGTTTGTTTTATATTATAATTACAAGACTCGCTGGTATTACCCAAAACCAGTATATCATCCAGGTAAATGACCGATAGCAGACCTCTTCCCCGTAACACACTCATTACAGGTTTCATTACCTTTGTGAAAATGTAAGGGCTTGTGCACAGCCCAAAGGGTAAGCAAGTGAACTGGTATAGCTTCTCTTCGAGGCGGAATCTTAGAAATTGTCTACTCTTTCTACATACCGGAAAGAGGAAATATGCGTCCTTTAAATCTAGTGAACCCATAAAAGCGCCTGGCGTAAGTAATTGTTTGGCAAATTTAATATCTTCCATTTTGAAGTGCACTGGTTCCATATATTTGTTTAATTTCTTTAGGTTCAGAATAAACCTATTTGAACCATTCGGCTTTTTAACTAGAAAATAGGAGGACAAAAATTGCCCCTCACAGTCTTCGCACTGTTCAACGGCCCCTTTCTTTACGAGCTGGCTAACCTCTTTTCTTAAATCTGAGATTTCGTTCTCTGACCTTGGGGGCTCGCATGTAAATTCATTCTGGTGAGGGGTATGAGAGAAAATTAACTCATACCCTCGCAGGTATCCCAGTATCCTGTTGTCCTTGGTAATAGCCTCCCAGTTTGATACGTGCCCACCTGTCGGGCCCTCACAGATGAGTTTTTCCAGTTTCCCTGGTTGTGAGATTTTTGCGAAAATCTTTTTACTAGCTGTTTGTCTGGCGCCTTGATGGCCGCGCACGCCTTTTCTATTGTTTTCGCTTCCTTAACCTGTTCCGCAAATTTTTCTCCGTATAACCATTCATCTGAGACCGTCGCATCTAAGGTAGGCTTTACGGCCTTATTCATTAGTGGGGTAATGAATGACTTGCGGCAGATCGACGCCTGGTGGAAAACGTGTGTCAACAGTTTTCCTGTATCGCACAGGTGTTCTATTAGTGTTAGACGATCTACTCCTTCCTCCTCATCTGCAACGAGCATTGAGATTGCGCTCCCCAGCGAGGAAAGTGCTGTTCCAGCTGCATTTTGCGCATCTACGAAATGTTGGTCTCTTTTAGTAGCTATATCGGACATTGCTGGGACTACTTCTAGATTAATTTTGGGGGCTTCGGTCCAGAAACTCGCCCTTGCGGGGATATTTCCCTAGAAGTGCCTTTTTTGTCTCCTCCGAAAGGCCTTTAGACATCCAGTTTTTCCACCTAACCATAATATCGGGATGAATCTTTACTGCGGACTCTGCAGGCGCAGGAAGATCTTCTCCCAGTTTGTTCAGTATTTCATCCTCCAATACTGCGTGCTCCTGTGGCAGATCCTCACTATTCGGGGGTTCATGCGCAGAGAGTGAGATTTCTGACTCGTCATCTCCACTCAGGTCGCTCTGTGACTGGTTTATAGCGATTTCTTTGCTATTTCCTGTAATAATGTTCATTTGTAATAACAAATCCTATAGCTAAGTACGTGTACGCTTATTGCATACGGTTATAGCTCGTGTGGACATTAGCCTTGCGTGGAAAAATTAAGCTTATTGCGTCAAGTTATGTTTCATGTGAACAACTTCACGTTATTACATTATGTTGAAGTTCGTGTGGAACTTAACTCGATTGTCCCAGGTTATAGTTCGTGTGGAACTTCACCTTATTGACTCAGGTTATAGTTCGTGTGGAACTTCACCTTATTGACTCAGGTTATAGTTCGTGTGGAACTTAACCTTATTACATCAGGGTATATTTCGTGTGGAAATTAACCTGGATTGTCACGTGCTTATCACAACAAGTGTGAAAAAATTAATCTACCTTAACCCACGTACTTATTGCGCTAGACTGTAGACCGTGTGGGTCCACTTCTAGGCTATCGTGTGCTTATTGCACATGAACTATACTATGTAATTTTTTATACTTACCCGCCCGTGCTTTATTAGCCTTATCGGAATTTTTCGAAGGGCGAGGTTTTTCTAGACCAGGTAGAGCACGTGTAACCATGTTTGTTAAATTAAGTATCTGTTTCTGCATACTCTCCATTTGAATACGCATCTTTTCGCTTTCTTCTTCGCGTTCTGTTGAACTACTCCTTGAACGCCTGTGTTTCTTACTCTTTCCCATGTTAGGAAAAAAAACTATTTAACTATTTAACTTCTTTAATTGAAAAAATTATACGCTGCGAAAAAGGGATACGTCTGAGTTTCCCTGCACAACAAAACAACATGACGATCGCGGCGAGTGGTCACTAGGAGCAGGTGCGAACGCGCGATATATGTACAAATTTTAAATAGCTCTAAACGTTGTGAGTTTCCCGACAACTGACAGTACTACGTGTAATCTCGAGAACGAGGCGCTCTATATAATTAATATTATATAATAATATATTATATAATAATATTATATTTATAATCAGTTACCAGTGTTACAAGGTGTCTGCCACAATTACATTTTATATTACACGATTGCACTTTGTATGCTATATATTAATTTCAGTCAAATGATGTCGAATACTAAAACGATTTTTTCAGTGAGTGTTATTGGATTATGATAAAATGATGCTTTTATATCGATGATGGTGCAGTTCGCGAATACGTTCTCAACTTGATTCGCGGTCCCTCATTGGTAGGAGCGCAGTATCCACGCCTGACCAATATCGGGCGTGATCACTTGTGCGCCGTCCGAGTGACTGACAGATTAGCTATAGACAACTTTACTGCCTGTAGAGACCTAGGTAGAGGCAGACGTGCAGTTGAGTGGACAGGTAAACGGATGACTAAATAGAGACAGAAGTAGACGGATAGATAGCTGAAGAGATTACAGTCGGAAATGGATGGCTACGTGAATAGATAGACGCACTGGAGCAGATAAATATATGGGTAGATAAGGAAGCACACATCTGCAGCCAGAAATAAGTAAATGGTATTATAAATAGTGGCTGGCATACAGTTGCTACAAGTAGCTCTGTATCTATTAAACTTATAGGAAATGTTCATTAATTGATCAGTTAGTTAATATTTGATAAGTTCGTTTGATCAATTGGTGAATTAACCACGTCTATAAATATTGAAATACAACAATGGTATAATCGTACAAAACAGTAGGCGTAAATTATCAAGCGTTGAGCTTACCCTGCTATTAGCCTACGAAACATAAATTGTTCCATAATGCATTCTCTAGAAAACATTCACATAATTCACCAAACGACCGCATACGGGATGATCCATAACATAAGCCCAAGTAAGAAAACTTAAAATTCAATTCAGAATTGAGGACCTTGCAGCAAGAGGGGTGCAGCTCCATTTTTGACAGTTTTTGAATTATAGCATGTAATATACGTAAAAAAAATTATACCTCGTTTGGTGCACGTTTGACCCAAATCCGATAACAAAATGAACGATTTATTGTAAATTTTGAACGAGCAACCACAACTTCTGACTTGAAAAATTCGCCAAAAATAGAAATAAAAACTTATCAACTCAATAACTACTACTTATTGCGTAAAAATATATATTTTTCAATTAGTGTTCTCTTTTCAATGTTAAGTCAAAGCAATAATTGTATAAACAGTTTTTTCTAATTTACTCCAAGTTGGTAAAGATGCAGCTGCACATTTCTTGCTGCAAGATCCTCAATTCCTTTAACCCAAAGTATCCTTAATCACAGATTCATAGAAAAATACACAAGATGCATGATCGCAAGAATACTCAACACTGTCTTCATTTGAAGACAGACCACGGGATAATGACCTCAGCAGAAGTTGATTTACGAGCTACAGGCATATCGCTAAACATGAAAAGCGTCGAGTGATATTTCGCAGTCGCATCAATATTGTCCCTGCCCTCAATTAGTTTGCGAATACATTGCTCGGTTGGTATAGTTAAACGTTCACTCCTCCCCCTCAGTATTTTACAGTCCCTTTGCGTGCGCCGTGTCTCACGGTAACGAATCACGATGGTTCTCGTGCGCGTATGATAAAAACGATTGTGCAACGTGCTCGAGATAGAAGAAGGATGAAAGGGCCCGGCGGGGGAAACGAGCCGTGCATCGCCAGGCTAACCCGTTATCGTTCCCGCTGTCCAATTATTACATTGTAAATGGCGCGATGAAACCTCGACAGCCGCGTTTTGCTGAAACTGTCGCCGAGGGAGCGCGCGTGCACGCTTCCATTCGGCCAGCTTCAGGCGGAATATCGTTCCCCGCCGATAAGCCGGTGTCACGCACTCACACACAGCCTTCTCGGGCCGCGCACGGTCCCAGAAACTTTATTCGCGATCGCAGAGGGCGCCACGGGCGAACACGGTAATATACACGGTGTTCCATCTGATCGAACTTCGGTGGCACAGACACCTATCCGCATTTTTCTCCGGATATATATAAACGAAGGTGTTCCACCTGACCGAAATTCGGTGGGCGACTCACGTACTTTCGTTTCGACGAATATAAAAAAAAAATCCAACAGAAAATGCAGTTCTCTCGAACAGGAATCGATTTTCACGCGAGTTAAATGAATTTATTAGCTCAACGGCCAGGAATTTGGGAAAGTTCAAGTAGTAGAGTGAGTTCGGTTACGAAGTTGGAAAGTTCGATTGGCGAAGTTTAGTAAGCAACTAATTCTCAAGCGCTAGGCTTCGTTATCCTCGTATTGTAAATTCTGTGGGCAAAGCGTGTGTACATCAGTCGTTAGATAAAAAGAGGTTCACTTCTACTTACTAAGATAAACTACTAGGAAAGAACCTCCGGTCTACTCTCGCCACACAACGAAGCTACACAGCACACTACACGTTACGTGATTGAACCCTATAAAACATACACCTGATTGCCCATCAGTTACTCTTCTACTCAATCCAAGTTTCACTCCAAGTTAGTTCTGTACGACAAATGCCCTTAAGGGGTCATTGTTTTAATTGTTTTTAAAGCTTCAATATGGTACCTAAAAAAAGGTATGTTCGTTGTGGCAGGTGATTTCCCGGCTCAGACTTATCTAAATATAAAAATTCGGAAAGATTCTTAATCTGTATGAATGTCGCTATCGCACGTATCTCAATTAACAATATACTTTTGCACATCTTTGCGCCACGAACATACCTTTTTTGAGGTTCCATATTGACACTATACAAAAACATTTAAAACAAATTAAAAAAACTTTAATTTTTGTCTATAATATAAAAGTAGCTTATTAAATTCCAAAAAGTTTTATTTCATTATAAAACATATACATTGTATTTATTCAGAAGAAAATCTTTAAATATAGTTTAATTTTTCGGCCGATCAAAGTAGAATGACCCCTTAACTCTACCATCGAATCCCAACTCCACGCGCGACCCTAATTCGGAATATCAAATTCGCCGAAAAATATCAGCAATATCCATTCAAAACCCCACACTTTTCTATAAACTGTGACAAACTAAACGACCATCGTACAATAAATTCAATCCATATAACAATGTTTAGCACACCCTGTATAAGCCTCCATATAACTCTTATAGCTCTATAGCCTCTATTTGCATAGCCGGCTGTTGCGTTGATGGTATCTTCGCGCGCGTAGGCCAAAATTGTACGCGACCCATACACCCTTCACCCTCTCCTGTTGTTCCAGCTCGCGTCCCTCCCCCTCTGTCTCTCTACCCCCGCGATATATACACGCGTTTCTGTTCGTCCCACCTGTATAATAAATGTGGCCCAGATCGTACGTGGTCAGGCTTGGATACGCGACCCCATCCCGCTGGAAGGTACACCGGATTTCGCCAAAAACGTTGCGCCGCGCCGCGGCTTCCGAGCGTTCGGTAGTTATAAAGTGCACAAGAGGGGGGCGTTGGTGTGCGTGTTTACGATAGTTGTCGCGCACAGGGATTTGGTAGTTTGTTGGTCGCTATTACTGTCGCGCGACGCGCTGGAATTATTGCGCTTATTGTGCCGGGACCCTGCTGGTGTTGGAGCCTGTGCACCAGTGTGTGCACGCGCACTCGCCCACCCTGGACACGCGAGTAACGCGTGTGGCGAAAGATAACTTCGTTGGGGTGCTTGGATATAAAATGGTGCCCGTAAATGCTGCGGGCGTTCGAGGCTTTTGGGTGTACAAGCTGATTATTGGTCAGAGAGATATTGTTCCACGTCAAGAACTGCTCGTTTTCTTCCGCATGTGCTACGTTTTCTTGGATCGCAGGAGGTGCTGTGCGTTTTTGTTGTTGAACAGAGCTCTTCTTGCAGTGGAAGGTGCTTGGGGAATTTCTCGTCGTGTCCGATAGTGTAGGGTACGAGTGGCTGGGAGAAATATGGTGAAAGCAGTAGAGGATGAAGATGGTGGAGTATTTGAGTGGTGGGAATCAAGATTGATTTAAAACTAAGGGATTATGTTCCGACTGTCACCCAATTCTAACACCGCAATTTAAATGAGGTTTACATAGATTATAGTTTTCGAAAAAATATTTGACACCCATTTTTTTCATCGGCAAATGTCCATGTTTAGGGGATGGAATCAGACCTCAAAGCAAACCTACCGTCTCAAATTATTCACTCAACATCCAAGTCCCCACAACATCAATAAAATTCAAACATATAACTCAAAGGACTCCCTGCGCATTAAATGTTTACCAGACAAACATATTTTATCTCATAAAATTCGTTACCCATCCGACTAACGCGGGACTACACGCCGTCACACACAGAGCGCACTCCACTTTTTTCCTTCCCCACCGACGAAATGAAAGAGAATATAAAAAAAAACAACAACAGAGAGAATATGTACTTACTTGGAGGATTTATTTCAAAGCCGCGTCTGCTTTATTTCGGCCTCGCGTTTGTAGGTCAATTTTTTTCTAATCGATCCGCCGATTATAGTATGCATGATGTTGTCCCAGCAAACGCCGCGGCCCACAGACGCCGCGATCTTCCATGGTGTTAGGTAATTCATCGGTTCCGTCTCTATTTATATCATAATCGTACGTCCAGGCGGCTTTATACGCCCCCCTCGACTCCGTCCTCTACGTTCGAGTCGGATTTATACCGTCAGGAGTTTCATGGTCGAAAGAGTTTCCTTCGAGCCGCGCTGATTTAAACGGGCGATACGTACAGCACCGATAAATCGGGGCTTTAAATTTACACGGGTGGAGTCATATTGGCAATTTAAGGGGCCGATTCCGCGCACATTTCGCGGATGTTTTATAACGACCGAAAATTTCATTCGCGGAAACGTGTTTCTCGCTAGATACATCGATTCAGTAACACCACCTGGCGACGGTTCTTATTTCCCTTTCTCCCTGCGGCCTAGTTTCGTGTTCCTTAATTGGTTTGGGATACTTGTTCGTTGTGAACAGATAAGGGAAGGTGTAATTCTTGAGATGTAACAGAAAATCGTCTCTACGATTTTCAAAATTCAGTTCTAGACGAACAAAATTTTGTAGATGTCAGTAGCCCTGTGGTGTTAACTTTCTCGGTAGACATTCGTAGTTCCAACAGATAAATACTACTACCTTCTCTACATTTTAGATCACACTTATACATGTGATTTAAAATGTAAATCCATAGTTATATTTTGTTTTGGTAGTAACACTTTAGAACGAAAATAACTGTGATTTCTTATAATCGGAAAGGGTAAAGGGAGAAGAAAGCATCGTAGTTTCGTGTAGATCAAGGTCGTCGTTTTCGTTTTGGTAGCACACTTATTACCATATCATTACCATATTATTACCATTTTCCAGAAAACCATCGCTGAAAGAAGTGTCATCATCACTTCTATTCATACTAACGTCCAGGGTATCATTTTACGACACTTCCTGTTTCCTCACATCCATTATTCCCACAAAACTGGCATAAATTAGACCATAATTCTAAAAAATGACGGACAAAACTCTGAAAAAGCGTAGTTACATACGTACAGCGTAGAACTAATGTAATTTCTAATTAGTACTTTAATTCTTCACAAAAAGTGATTCCGTCATCTCAACACCTGTGCATCTAACTTCATCACAAACCTAAACACACCGAAAGCACAATTAATTTAAGAAATTTACTACTTACGCTTCCCTCTAAATAGAGAAGTTCGTTCAACATGTTAGTAGATTTCCAATAATAGTAGATAATAATTGATTTCCAAAGTGGATATATCGTAAAGTTGCAAATCCCCGATGAGATTTTACCTGAGTCTTTCCCATCATCAGACCAACATCTCAGCAACAACTAAATGTAAATAATGGAAATAGTCGCGAGAAGTGAGATTTTTGAAAATATATCATGAAACTTGTCTTCTGTAAGACATGATATTTTTGTCCTATCCTGGATTTGCACATCAAAAGCTTGCAGCCATACACACGAAGGATAGTAGATCGCGGAAGCATCACGAGCCGACGAAGAATTCAGCTCGTAATCTCGACGAATCAAACGTGAAACAAACATGACCGATGACAAAAGCCCCGAACGCTGCGACAGCTCTAAACCATCCTAGTTTCGGTCAATCCATATTTGTTCGGGATATCCGCACCTGGCTGGTGTTCAGCGGCCGTGGAATCGTGTCGCAGTCAGGATGCAGCAACCATGGCCGCCATGTTACCGCACTGTAGCCATGAGACCTGTCGGATTAACGTTACCGTTATTTATGAACGTGCTCACTCGTTTTGAATAATATTTTGCGGCTCCGCTTGGCCCCGCGCGCACGCCCCGGCGGGGATTTTTCGTGGTTTTCGGATCGATACGGTCGCAGCCGACAATTATGAATGGTACAGAAAATCCTGCTATTTGGTGGCAGCAATTCGACCGTTGAGTGCACGTATGATGTAATTGCTTAATTCTTTTAATATTTTCATGCGAACACTATTCGTCCTTTTGTACTTACTTTCTGAAACAGTATTTCTCCCCTCTGGTTATTACATTGATTCGCTTACAATGAAGTGTTAGAATAGTCCACTAACAGACACAGCTTGCACGTAGGAGCCTTGAATAATGTTAAGCGTATTAACGAATTTGAATATCCTAATATAAAACAGGGGGAAGCAACTAACTCGTGGTAGGACGGGTTACATATTTAATTAAATCATCTTATGCATTCTTCAACTCAATTTCACAGTCCCTTTTTCACGCAGATATACCTAGATAGATACCAAATATTAAGATTATTTTCATTTTCAAACAGAAGCCCGCAATAATGAGGCATTGAGAGAAAAAAGGACTAACCCGTATTGAAAAAAATCCTATTTTGTATGATTAGTAGGTACAGCCTATTGGAATACATTATTGCTACTCAATTACGCAATTTCGAGTTTGGGTTAGTCCGTGTGTGCTCTCAATGCCTCAATTGTAAGCCAAAACCGTGCCATGCGGATTAAAAATTTGTAGCCCTCCTCCAGCCATGAAAAGTCGATATCGTACAATTCGAGTGTCTCGGGCACCAAAATCTAAGTACACTTTATCAGATTTACATGAAATTTTCAAGCTCCTCGGAAGTCACTGAGACTCAATGGATGCCCCAGCGCTGAACATGAGCCTCGTAAGTCGGCGCTCCGAGCATCCATGTCTGAGCAATAAAATGACGGAGGGGCGCAGCACTCGAAGTCAACACCCGGTGTATCAGATCTAACACCTGCCGTGGACGTACATACGTAAACCACGATACATGTATACGTATCATTACGCAATTCGTAGTAAGCTATTGACACAGTGGGCAAAATACATAATCTACCGGCACGAACTTAGCTCTGGAGCTGGCCGGGTAGGTACCCCGGCGCGAGTCAATATTTGCGAACGTCGTGGAATTTCTCGTAGTGCGCCACCGTGTAGAACCGGCTGTACCCAATAGGTACGTGGGTGCGCACTCACTTTGTGCGGGTGTACATATCACTACGAACGATATCCCCTGAACTGTGTAAGACGATCAGGCTGGGATTTAACCGAGTACGTTCCGAGGGATGCTGGATGAATTGATCGGATCGATGCTGCTGCTGTCCGTATCACGACTTGCCCTCCAATGGCCGTCCCCTTAACCGGTGATCGCGATACGCTCGAATTGGATTCGGGGCGGCTTTAATCGAACCCCCCGGACGTTGTAAATAGAAATGCTTTTTATTTAGGTAGTGTTTATGTTGCCTGATATTAATGCTGTACGTTGTTTAAATGTTTGCTTTGGTGGGAAGGACCAAACGAATGAATTCGTGTATCTCTTGCGGGGATGATATTGAATTTTTCACGAGAGAATGTTGGCTATGCTTCGAAGCGATTCTGTTTTTAGCAGACTCTGCTTTCGGTCTTGTATAATCTTTGTTACAGATTTATGTGGATGTTTACTTTGGGGAGTGGGGGGCTGTATTTTAGTATTTGTGGACGGCTGGCATGTTTGTGGCCGTGATTCAGTCGTTATTCGTAATGGGGATTAACAGTTATTTTGCACCGTTTAATTATGATATTGCGGTAGGGAACGAGTGAATTTTCATTTAAGGAGTTTCTGTGAGGTCGGAAAAAACATGCATATTCGGGAATTTTTTGGGGAAAAACTTGAAGGCTTTTTTAATCAAACCTTTATGCATTCGAAAGTGCACATGTGAAACTACCTGTAGTAATTTGTGCAATGGAAAATATAAATAAATAAAAGAAATATCAGCGATCTCCCGACAGCGATTTTTTTTTTTAGTAGTTCGCGGGAACCACTCTAATTCTGACCTGGTTCATCTGAAATAAAAAATGTCGCCAGAATTTAGTTAGTATATTAGATTATCTTTTTAAAAATTAATTCGGTACAAAATGGCGGTTTCCCATAGTAAAAGTATCGATTTTCGCAATAGAATCGCTCTCATTTTTCATTTTTCATCTATAAAATTAAAACTACGCAACGGGAATGATAAAGCCACGATTAAGGACTAGATAATCTAATATACTAAATAAATTTGGTCGAATTTGTTATTTCTGATGAATCAGGTCAAAGTTACAGTGGTCACCGTAACATAAAAAACGCTGCTGGGAGATCACCTATAATTCCATTATTTATTTAGTTATCGCAATGCAAAAAATCTACAAGAACTTTAAAATATATACTTTCGAATGTACAATTGTTTATTTAAAAAATTGTTCAAATTTTTCAAAAAAATCCCGAAAATACTTGTGTTTTCAGATCTTACAGACAAGCATAACTCCTTAAGAAGTATTTGCGGATTTGTGGTTTCAAAAAATCTTTTTTTATTAATATAAGTCAACAGTGTAACATCTTAAGAATGTTCAGGTAATGTTTCATAAAGAAATTCGAAATATTTTCGACGTTATATCGTTGAGAAGCAAACCAGGTCATGCGATCTACATATGCTCGATATTCAGAGGAAATACAATACTTTAAACGCATTTTTCTTGAAATGCAGTTCCTCAAACGAAATAGTGTGTGCGACTAAAAGAAAACCAGACGTCATTTCGCCTAAAATATTTTCGCGTTATGTTTGTATGACTTTAATTAATCGAGTTTTTGTTTTTAATTGAAGAAAATAGATGTCAAAATTACTCGAAAATGGTAACTTTTTGTGCAAACACGCGCCAGTTTGGATTTTTCATTTCCTCTTAATATTTTTTATGGATCTACTACCTAGTTTTAGGCCTACACCTTAAAAAGCTATTTGATTTTTCGATTTCCTGTGCTTTAAAGAAGCTACTCCTCTGCCCTCTATAAAAACAACATAATTTTTTTATGACAATATAAAATTGAGAAACTATAGTGTAAACGTAGAATAATAAAATGTAAAAAGTTTCATCAAGATATCTTGTACAAGTATTTAGAAAAATATCCTAAAAATTGTTGTACCATTTTTAGGCGTCAAACCCGAAAATACTCTTTAAAGAGCTTTCTTCTGACTTTTATTTCTACTCCACTTGCACGTATCCTGTACTCCAGTGTGATACCAGATCTTCTTACTATCGGGATCGCGTAAAAGTGCCGTTCCTGCACTCACAAGTTACACAACGGGAATATCCTCCACGGGATGCAGTGTTACTCGCTTCTGCTCGCCACTAAAAGTTTCTATCGTAAGAGTCCATCAGGCCGTAAACTCTACTATCTATGCCAAGATTTTCTATTATTACACCCGCGTAACCTCTGACCGCTCACGTGAGCGTATGTTTGTGTCAGGCTATCGGTATTCATAGAGAGCGACAGAGGTGTTTACGTGGTCGCCGTTTGCTTCCAAAGGAACGTGCGATGTTATCGCGATAACATCGAGAATAGCGATAAATCCCGCGTGAAGTCTATGATTCTGTTTGTACGGTAATTGCCACTGCAGTCCTACAATCGACGCAATAACGAAAGGAGACCGCCATTGCAAGCGTGTCGTTAAATTTTGTGATATCTACATCTGAACACTGGGAGAGGCGCGAGATTTCGAAAAATGGCCCTTTAAGGTGGTCAGATTTTTCTGAGCGATTACTTTCTGCCAGGAAATTCTTGTACAAAGCTAAGTAGTTCCGAGCTCGGTTTGTTTTCAGAATAAATTTGGCCAGTCTCCGACAGTAGGTACTTTCGATTCCTCCTAGAAAATATCGATGTAAAAATACGCCAAAATTATTCAAAGGGTGCAAATCCCTCGGCGTGAAAACACGTGGTACTACTCGAAGTGTTAGCTGTATCAAACTGTACATGTTCTTCTTTCAGCTATCATGTATCCGTGTATTAATTGTGCCGGTGATAATGAAAGTGATACTAAATAAGTAAAAATACACTAAAAATGTAGACTGACTTTGGAGAGAACATACATCGAAAAAGTTCGATTAAAAAAATTTTCTGATACCTCGGTTTAAATCGTCAAACAAGGAATACAGATATTTCTTCAGCAATGATTGATCTGAGACTTTCGAGGGGTAGGGTACCTACAACTCGAGTTATTCGCGAGCGATTTGCATGCCTCACGGCGGGCTTATACCAGCAGGCGTCATTTTCTCTATTTCCCTCCTCCCTTCGAAGAGCGATAGCGTCGGCGTAAGAAATTTACGTCGACTTCGCGGAGCTGCTGGGTCTCATCGATATGCTGGGGCAATCGCTTCCCCTTCGATCACTCGCTCCACCTGCGCTGATTTCTCGGCGCGTATTTTCCAGCCACATTTTCGTGGAGACGCGTATTTTCGACGCCACGAGCGAAAGGCCTATGCATAGGCTCGAACACATCGCGCGCGATCGATGAATACGCGGCCGGGTCACTTGGGGATCCGTTCCCTCGCGTGGTCAGGAAGGTCAGGGACGAGTTAAGGGACGCAGGCATCAATTTTTTGGGAATGAAAACCAGTTGGCTTTCTGCTTTTGCCGACTATTTTATTTCAAGTGCTGCATTGAAGCGCCTGTTGGAGTTCAGCCGCGTAAGGAGTTGGTTCACTGTGTTAGTAAAATAGCATTTCTGGTTTAGGTGAGTTACGGAGGGTTATAGAGTATCGATGAATCGTAGGTGAAAACTTTGAACTTTTATAAATGCTGAAAGTAAAAGGTTTTTTAAGAAGTGTATGTGCGATAACTAATAGCTTCTGAACAATTTAGTTTTTGAATTTGTGAGTTAGTCGTATTTCACTTGAAACATTAATATGTATATGAATGTAATTCATAACGAAATTCAAAGTAATCGGTAGTGATCACTGACAGATTGACTTCTTACAAATGAATAAATACTTTATGAAGACTTCATTTTCATACAGTTTGCCCCAGTAAAGCTGTTCTGGAGATGCAAATGACATCATTAGGAAGGTTATGGGACTTGTTGATGTCATTCCACTTTCTATACATCATTTCAATAATTTAGTATAGGCCAAATAAGGTGTTCTAAGCTGTTTTCTTTGAAATCACTGTAAATAGCAACTTCATTTTTTTTTACATTAAATGTGACAGTCGGGATAACCATTTTGTGTTCAAGAAATTTTTTTGGAATGGAGGGACTCTTAGGGAAACAAAGGGGGCCCCCTTAATTTTTTTAAATGGAACGGCGTATTAATATTTTTTATTCGAATAGTCCTTATCAAAGTTAACATTTGCTTGAAACATTTTTTTATTCTGCACAGTTCGAACACATAAGTTATGACGAAGCATTAAATAACTTTACGAGTAGGTTTGACTTATCATGTTGATTTTATTGTCAGTAAACTATGCCACGGAATCTACTTTCTTCTTGACGAATTACGGTATTTTAGTTATCATTCACCCTTTAAACTTTCCTCTGCCAGTGACTTTATACACAGCGATACTGATACTAGAAGCACGTAAAAAGACGTATGCACAATATCCTCCTAAAAACGTCTACTACACGGATATCCTGTTAACATGACGGTGCCACGAAGTCAGCTAGCAACAACGACGAAAGTATCGATGGAAATTGCGCCGAGTCACCGCTGTTTTTCTTTCTTTCTTCAACTTCTGGACGAACGATCCGAATACTAGGTGCACTCGCGATCCAAAAAAGGGTCTAGGAGGCCCTTAAGTAAAGAGAAACATTAATCTAAGCTAGGGATTGGGCGGCGGTTCGAGGGCAAGCACAGGAGGGTGTCAGCTGTGAGTGACGCACCTTCAGCTATCCCCTTCCGCGACCATTTCTGTCAACCCCCTTCAACACTTTGCACCCCTACACCGGCGATGTACGATCTCGAAGTACAGCGGCAACCCCATTTTTCGCGACTTCTTCCCCCTCGGGAATTCGCCTTCCACTAAAAAACCTTAGGGGAGACGCGGTAGGGCGGGAAGAGTGTTTTTTTTTGGCGGTGACACGTTCCTTCGAATCTCCCAGCGAGATGCAAACATGCGATTTTTCTTCAGCAGCTTTCCATTTAAATCGCCAACGTTCTTATTCTCGTGATTTTATTTCCTCCACTGTTCGTCGAGGGAAAATTTTTGTGTTGGATCCTAATTGAGGATCATTGAAGATCCTCGTAATTAGAATTACTAAGTATTCTACTCAAATTTGAAATTTCTTGTAAGGAAGATGAAGAAGGGGAATCTGTATGAAACTTTTGGTTTTCACCTTTCGTTCATAATTTAACAGTGATATACCATATAGGTACGTACAACGAAAAGAACAGCTGCTTCCTAAAATATGATAAAAGAATTTTGTCCGTATTCACAGTAGTATTCAGAAAAAAGCTTATATTACATATAACACATTTGACAGAACAAGTAGGGGAGGCCCGGGCAAGTTGATACAGGGGCAAAGTTGATGCAGAGAAATTATCTCGACACTGTGTATTCGTATGTAATTCCATATCAGCGAGATATGTGACGCATATTATTCAATTCTGTACTACGATAGAGTAGGTCTGTGTACATTGCCATTAGCAATCGTTTTTCAATTCTTCTCGTTTTTATATAGAAAAAGTAAATATTCGTGTTGATTTTTCAATCCATCTGCAGACGTTCTACATGTTTTTATGAGGATATTTTTATTTTGTATGTATTTTCTCAAGTTTTTGCTTAAGTAAAAACTTTTTACTTAATTTTACTTTACTAAAGAGGAAGGAACAAAGTATATTTTAGCATAGTTGTGATTAATCCTTTAGCATCGACAACTAGATCTCGTTGAAGGAAAAATATCCCGTTTTTTATCGTTAAAAATAATCTAAATTTTTATAAATTTAAAAATAATCTAAATATTTATATATAAAAAAAATTTTATTTTAAGAACCATAGAGGATTAATCTGAACTTACCGTAAAAAGTATTCTAAACAACGGGCTCATTTATTGACGTTGTCGAGTCTACAACCGTGTGCGCCACCAACTACTCCTGAAAAATTCGCTATATCTAATCCACCCATAACAGATCACATGACCCATCTCGCGGAAAGTGAACCAATGCGCCCGCCTCTGAAGCGTGCATATTTGAATGCATTCCAATTCCATCCACGTTTCCTCGTCTTCCACGGGTAACTGGAGGGAACGGCAGAGGTAAAAATTAATATTTTTCCATGTGTTCATCATCGAGGATAAAACGCGCCGCTCCGTTGTCGCGATATTGAAATGCGCGCTAAAAACGCGGCACACAAGGCACCCGGAGGGGTAGTGGGAATATTTCAATATCGCGACTACGTGTGCCCTCGGAAACGCCATTAAATCGTTCCGCTGTTATTAAATGAATTCCATTGTCCCGTCTTCGCTATCGTCTCTCTGGAGCGAGCCGCCTTTCCCCGCTTCTTCGCGCGCTACAACCAGCCCCTCATTCCTCTTTGTCTTTTCCAGGTGAGTAAGGCGGTCCCGTTCAGCCGGCGGGTTCACGTTGACGTCACTGACTATGCTGCGCGGTGAGTAACTAAGTTCACCGGTGCGCCGAAACGAGGACTATCGTGGACAATTGGATCGCGCCTCGACGATGAAACGCGTTCGCACTTGTCCTCGGTGGACGGCTTGAAAGGGGTAGCGAATGGGGAAAAGCGAGGGAGAGTTGCGCCGACGAAAATGACGATGAAGCTGTTTAGTCCTCGAGGTAATCAGGGCAGCCCCGTTTCGGTGTCCTTGGTAACCGGTGTTTCTGTCTTCGCGGACGCGAACTTGAGAGTCGTTCATCTTAATTCGTCGCGCAGCCGTTGGCGAAGGATGGAGCGCGCGACTCGCGCCCATCCTGTCGAGCATGGTCGCGATAACGGAGGAAGTGACACGCGATCTCTCTGTGGACCCGTTGTTTCGGGTGGCCAAGAAACATCAAACGGACAGTTAGCGGCGGATGAATAATGCGACACGTAAGTTTGAGGTCGGCTGGCTAGGCGTATAACGCGGCTGTGGGTCGTGTGTTAACGAGTGATATATGCCCGCGGTGCCGCCTGATCCATAGTTCATCACTAATTAACAAAACACGCGGTACTATGTGATCTATAGTCCGTTGCTGGAGGATGTAGAACGTAGTACTACGTGATCCACGATTAATTACTGATCCACGGTTGACACGGTCCTACGGGATCTGTTGCTTCGTTGATGGTTAACAAAACACGGGTAGGCGCGTGATTCATGGGGCGCTGTCGATCGGTGGAAAAGAGCATTGGTGGTTCTTCGAGGTTTCAGATGGTGTGTTAACGAGTTCGAACGTAGTATTGAATAGTTTGACGATAATTGGGGGGGGGGGGGTTGGAGGGTGAGCATTGTAGGTGTATGTCCTCAGAGAGCGTGTCATTTCCTCGAGTTAGATGAAGTTTAAAGGGGAAATCATATTTTGGGGGGTTAGAACATAGCAAAATTTAGGACTTTTTCTTAAAAGCTAGCGATTATTCTTTCTCTGCTGCTTAAAGCTAGCGATTTGATTCATTTGAAATTTGAACAATGTTTTTATGCCTCATTGAAGAATTTGCAGTTTTTTTATATTAATTTTTAATAATATATATAGGAATTATGCATGATCCACCAACATGCCGTGCACAATTCGTCGTCCGCTGGTGTGCATGATATTTATCTTCCAGGTAATCTACAAACAGAAAAATAAAATGCTGTTTTACTTTATATATATACGTAGTTTCAGTTTGATGGACCAGAATACCGATGACGTCGCCAATCATGCATAACTCCTATAGTTATTATTAGAAATTAATAATAAAAGAAACTGCCACTTGGTCCAAAAACATGGTGTAAATTTCAGGTAAATCGAATCGCTAGATTCTTAAAAAAAAATCCCAAATTTTGCTATGTCTTTAGCCCAAAAATAGGATTCCCCATTAAGTTAATTATATAATAATATTATTTACTTTTATTTACTGTTAAATTATATAATATTATTTATGTGTACCTTACGCAGCAAGAAATTTTACAGTGCAGTACTTCCTGCACCTTTTCGGTACAGGATCTAAATCTGATTCTTTTAATAACTAATAACTAATAACACTTTTCGCACTGTGACTGTAGTCGAGTGTTATAACTATTGGACGCTCGAACTGTCGCAGTCGACTTGATCATGCTTTATTTCCAGCACACCATGTTCTTGTTACTATTAGAAAAAATTACAGGTTTTATTGTTGTCTATTCCAATTTAATACGTTTGAAAATCTTCTCATATTTATAAGAACAATGAAGAAGAAGTGTTCGTAGGGTGTTGTAAAGGGGAAAAGGTTCTTATAGTGATAACAGCATAGTACCTACTGCAAAAGGTATTTTTGGGTAAGTGTTTACTTAAGATTAGGAAGTAGATTCAGTAGTTCAGTGAATTTTTTTTGGAAGGGAGAAATATTCCGAAGGTGAACTCCATACTATGTACATCCTACAACCTTTTTTTAACATCCTATATTCTGCTTAGTTAGCAATAGATAAATTTACGTACTACCGTTTATAAGCAAAACTTATATTCCCATCACATACCATCTTATTAAAATACTTTCTACTCCATTCCCTCCTCGCGCTTGGTTATTTCCTTATTCGGACTATATTGTGCCCTCACAATGCGCTCACCATCTTGAAAACAATCTCACCCCTATACGCACCCTATCACCATCCATTCACCCCAAAGTACATATCAACTCTTCGAATACTTGTTTTCGAAAGCCGACATCCACACCTAGCTCTCGACATCCCCTACCACAGCCTACAGTACTCTAATCTCGACGAGGTTGAGTATTGTGTAGGTATATGTAGAAATTCCATCCTGCTGACAGAAGGGAGTCAGCCGAAGGAAATATTTTGCACATTTTACCGCATAACGCTTTGGCGTGCCGTGTTCCTACGATTTGCCCTTTTGCGCGGGACAAACACGTTTATATACGCATGGAGCAACAAAGCAACGGGACGAAAGGGGACGCTGTGACACGTTGAAAAGCGCGCAGAAGCGGGTGAGGCACGCTGCAGAGAGGTGGAGATGAGAAAAGTTTTGTTGACTCGTCAAAAATTTAATTTCAACGGAAATTCATCCGAGTCCCCGAAATCTTTCGCTAATTCGCCTGAGATTTAATTATACCGGCGCTGAGATTGAATTGGATCGTCGGTTGATTTAATTGGGCCTCGTAACTTTTTGCTAAAACGACCGAAAGTTTTCTCGAAATTCCCAAGGAATTATCTCGTCGCGCGTCAAGCACGCGTATTCCGTTCTGCGTACTCCTTCACTCTTTTCCCACCCCCTCTTTCAACGAGCATGCCGTTGATTAAATTATTAATTGGATTTTAATTACCTTAATCTCGAAACTGCACGTCTGTTTTTGCACCTCATTAAAAATTCGCTTAGAAACGAACTTTGGCGGGTTTAAATATTGGCCCCCGTACAGAACAAATGTTCGTTATAAATAGAAGCTTGCCTTTCGCCATGCAGAGTGCGCGAAAGTATGCAGTGCCATTCATAATCTCTCGACTTTGAATTTAATAAATTTTTTCGTGAACGATTTTTAGAAACATATAGGTATAATCATTTCATGTTCCTGAATTTCTATCTTTTTTCAATTTTAACAAGTTGCAGTGACGCAAGTACTCATATTTATTTGAAGGAACAATTCTTAATAATAAATTCGTTTCTTTTACTTAGAATTTACTTTCACATAAAATGATACCTGTATCCTTCGTAATAGAAAATTATTATACTTTGGAAATTAACTTCGTTCATGTTTCTTTTTACTGTTTTTGTTAGTTATTTTTCGATATTTCTTTTATTGAAATTGATGAATTTACAGCTTAGGTTTTTCACAACTTTCGCATAAAATGAAAGGATACGCTGGACATACTGCTTGTTTACAAGACTCACAAATAACAGAATAGTATAACTTATTACTGGAAAACTGTGTCAAATTGACACGAGCGACGGATGAGGGTTAATAATGTTTAACACTTTTAGACGATTCGTCGAGCCATGCGCCTGGAACAAGGTCGACCGGGTCCAAGATTAAATGGTTGAAAATTATTCCGCGACTCTTTTATCGACCTTCCTCGCCCCTTGCTCCCCTTTGATCGTGATTCGAGTCCCTGGGGGCTCGCGGCCGAGAAGGTGACGTCAGATAAGAATCGCTGATGCCGAGAAAGGAATAGAGCGCATTGATTGAGTTAGCGCGATATCGTGCCGGACCACCTGGGCTTCTTGACGTTTTAAGGGTGATCCACCCCACGGCCACTGCGCACAACCAGTGGCGTCCAGAAGTTAGTTGGTCTATCTCACGGCACGCGACCCAACGTTTTCTCTAATTCCCCTCTACAAGGTTCGATGGCTTGTAAACTGCAACTGCCTACCATTTTAAAAGGATAATCGCCTCAATTAAATGCCTTTTCACGCGTGACACTTTTATACTCGACACCAGATATCTTCACGCTATTCATACATTTGGATTCTTTATAAAATACCGTTATATTTGTCGAGTGGATATATCTGAGATAATAGTGGCGAGGTACGTAAGTGTCCCGTGTGAAGAGGGACTAATACTAATCACTAGCCACAGAATTGCCACGCGTGAAACGGCCCTAACTGACTCTCCACTACGGTGTTGCTAGTTGCTACTGTAGGGCCAGTCTGAGGGGTTTAGTAGGGGGTGTCCTGATTGAGATCTTTAGGTCCGATATTTTATGAAATCGTCACGATACCTATATCTATTTGGCGTGGCTGAATTATTTAATATCATTCACGATACTTCTACCGATCATGTGTGATGTAAAAGTAAAAATTTGATAGGTGTCTAACAGCACGTTATTTATCTTTTAAGAAGAATATCACTCGAGTGTTAATATCATCACTGAAATCTTTTCCCCTTTAATGTGCCCTATCTACGAGCACCTCGTCTTATGAAACAACACTCCACGAACAACGCAAAACTGAATGGACAGTGTTAACTCTGTACAGTTCTTTTGGATCGAAAAGCATTCCATGATTTCCCTACAGCGTTAAAAGACTCTCCCCAAGAAAAATCAAATAATACCATCGCAATTCCAAAAGTAGAATAGAAGTACCTTAAAAAGTGGACGTAAAGTTCATAATTGTTTAAAGTTGTCGATAAAGCAAACGATATCAAACGCATATTTCCCTAGAAATACCTGAAAAAAAGAATTAAAAAGCAAAACCAGCAACAAAAAGTAAACCTACGATCAAACGTGATCCAAAATCTCTTTACAAACTTAACATTGTCCTTCATACTTCAATCTACCAACTTATTTAAACTTTAAACCATTTGATTCGAGTTTGGCGGAAGTTTGAACGATATTGCCGCGTATCGTTCACCACGATCTGCGTTTCGCCAATGATTTCAAAAGAAACATCACCCTGTCAGAAGTATCAGGGCGAGCCTCGCGTGATCATGGTTAATTGCGTTTTTCTCGATAAATCCACGTCGGATTACTTGGAGCCTGATTTTCGAGTGTACCAACAGCATTGTGGGTGGCCGTGATAGCGCGCGGCGTGCACCGTCGCGTATCAACGGATTCCAGCTGCCCCCGTTGGCTGCTGGCTAATCGATTACGTCGCAAATTATGTCATTCTGTTCTTTTTATTACTGGTGAAAAAGTGAATTGCCTGCGCCGTGAGCGTGTGCCTCGGCGTACCCTGGATTTCCAAGCTCGCGCGTAAGTACAGTTATCGAATCAATAATGGCGCCCGATGCGGGCAGCTTTCAGGCTGTTACTCTTATCCAGATCGATATTCCTCCTTTTTCTTCGTTTTAATAATCGCAGCTTGGATTTTTAGAACAGAACTGCTGCTATCGAGGTTTAGTTAATAGAAGTTTCTGAGTTGCTCGTTGTTGATGCTCGACGTTACCGGGAGAAACTCAAATAGCTTAAAGCACGTATGAGTTGTAGAATGCTTATATACGTAATATATGTCTTTGCTTTATGCATGAAATGTTCGAGGAAATTTATCAGCTTTAGTAGCGATTCATAATATTCGGGATTAATGCAAGTTAAAAGATGGAAAATATGATGTTGCGCTTAATAGAACGCTCTGTTTTATAAAATTATAGATCTTATAAGTTAAGTATCCCGGAAATTCAGAAAATTATGCAACTTTGTGTGCCAGTAGAGTAGAGTTCATCATCCGTAACACCCCTTGAAAACAATGCAGAATTTCCTTTCTCGCGGAATATCTCGAGAACGGTGAAGGATATCGAAAAGAAGTTTAAACGAAAGATGCACTTTTTTTATCTCTAGAAAACTGCGTAAAAATAAATATCGAATTAAAGGTTGCTAGTGGGGGTAACGAAAAGTATGGATTTTTCAATAATTAATTTTACACAGTTTTGTAGATATAGAAAAACGATGGAACATTTATTGACACTACTTTTCGATATCTCTCACCATTCTCGAGATATTGCACAAAAGAATTCTGCAATTTTTTTAAATGCTTTACGATATAATAGTGAAAGGTTAGGCTTTAAAAGACAAAGGCTATTAAACATATGCAGTCAGCATAAAAGTGCATGCAAATTTGAAAATTTCGTTCCGCTACATTATTTAAAACACTTGGAATTCTTTTTTAAATATCCAGCGCACGGAATGCTTCAGGCACTGGGGCGATTCATAACTCTTTTCTAAGTGAAGGTAGAAAGAACGTAAAAGGAAAGCGTTCTATGATCTATACACATACATTTCTATAGTGGGAATAAACTACGAGAACGGTGAAGTATATGATACAAACATGTGAACGTATTATTTCAAAGAACAAAATACATCGTAAACCTTCCTGTTTCAAACTGTGTACTTCATCTTTATACTCAGAGTGTTGAAAAGAATCGATTTGTATATAAAACGTACTATAACCTTTCGTTTAAGAAAAAGAGCAACAAACTAAGTTGTGCTGTATAGGTGTGTAGTTGCAACTGCGAGGCAAAATATGGCCCTAGGAAGATGGATGCTGTTGGAGTGTAGATAGAGTGTTTTCCTTTAACAGTTTCTTCTATTTTTACATATTGTTATAAATGAGCTATATCTTTCTCCCACCCTCTCCAGATGCACACAAATATGTACAAGTGTGTTTCTTTATGTGCACACAGTTGAAATTCAATATAGAATGCCATGAATAGTAAAATATTGAAAATGGTAAATTAGCACCTCCTTGGTTCTATTATAAAGGACCCGAATTTTTTGATTGACAGAATTTTATTATGGAACAGGGTATAAATTATATTGATTTTCATTTTAAGTAGGTACGTACTGTATTCAAGCTACTATATATGTACTTTTGAATTGCATGTTATGTACATATATAATAATCCTGGTTTATTTTCTAACGCAGCTAATTTAAGAAAAATGAAATATCGAAATATTTTCGGTTTCCTTCATCTAGTGACATGGGACTACAACTCTGACAGTGATAATCAACTCTACTTAAGAGATATTTATTATGCAGTTGACTTCCCTTGTAGCGAGTCAGCTACAAAATAAATAATCTTTATCAAAAATGCTAGTACCAAGGTCGTTGGAATGAAGCCACCTTCTGCTTCAATAATGGAGAAGAATGCAAATCATTTCAATCTAGAGGAATAGCTATTTTCTTTTTCCATAACTGGCTATGAATTTCCCAAAACAAGTTCCACTTTGAATGCGGATCTGACCCCCATTCTATTCTATTCCATCCCATCGGTTTCGATTGCCATCCAAACTATTTGGAAAGCATCAGTCGCAGCGAAGTCCATAAAAGAGTTCCCCGGGGACCAGGTTGTGTGTTTCCATCTGCAGAGAAGGGAAACATAGAGTGGTCTGATTCGGCAAATAGAAGACACGCGATTGATATGTGTTTCCATTTCCATGTATAAAAGGAGATGTAGTCTGTTCAGAGACGAGGGTTTAACGAGCAAAAGGAATCATACGTATTCGTTAATACGATCTTTCCCCCTCGCTTTTCGTATTTCCTTGGCCGTGCTGTAAGCTGTTCACGTTTGGTATATTGACTTCTCTGATTCTTTTTGCTGCATTAACAAGAGTTCAAAGATGTATATGAAACGATCGGTAATATTTAAGTGGATTTTCTAGTTTGCCATCTGAATATTTGAAGCTTGTACATGTTTCAGTATAACTGATACCCATATGGAAATTTTTAAAATACTTAACATGACATTTTTTAAACAGAACTATCTCAGGGTGTTCATTCGAAAATTGATTATGTCATATGAATATAAAAAATATTCAAACAGTAATGTCCAATTCAGTAATTCATATTTCTAGAAATAATTTAAACACCTTTATCCTCATTGTTACTATCTCTTAAAAAATCAGATTTAATACGTCAAGGACAATTATACACATCCTATCATACCTCACGTTTAAAATTAAGAACCACTACCCAATACACTCCAACCAACCCTTATTCTAAAGGAGGTAACTAAAGGAGATACCGGCTTGGATGTGAGCCGTGTTTTTTTAAGCGTTAGCTGGTGGACATAGATTTTAAAAATAACTAATTTACAGAAGTACCTGACGTTCTACATATTTTAATATTGTATTTTGTTACAAAAGGACGACCGTTTGAAGTTGAAATATCGAATTTCGTGGAAATTTTATTCTGTTTTTTTTTCAAGTAGGCTTTGCAAGTATTTCCATTATTGCAAAATTCAAAACAAAATTTAACAATATTAAAACGTTAGGTATCTCGGCAAGTTATTTATTTTTAAAATCTATTTGAATTTTTCCTTTTAGATGCATCGTTTAGCATAGGGAATGTTCACCAACTAATGCTTAAAAAACACAACTCATATTCAAGCGAATATCTCCTTTAGTTAATAATAATATCTCATGTAAATTTATAATAATTTAGTTAAAAGATGTATCTTTTAGTAGAAAAACATTTTGTACGATTTTTACTTATAGGTACTTTTCCCCCAAAAAATCCTGAACTTGTATGCTTCTTCCGGACCTCTAGGTGGATATAACCCTTTAATTGCAATCCTACCTGAAACTTCCAGTCACCCAATCCCACCTCAGTGTCTCCATTTAATTTACCATCCTTCAAAGGAGCAGCCAACAATATTATGGTACCGCCACGTTCGCCAGAACGCCCTTTTACTTTCGAGCTCGTTACCGATCGCGCCCGATCGCGTCGAGCGTCCTTGCGCAGGATTTCAGTCGCCATTCTGTAGTCACGTGACTGTATCACCGCTCGAGTCGGATCGCGTTCTAGTCGCCGTCGGAGGACTCAATTCGTGGCGGGCTTGGCCTGCAGAATAGGTGGATAGACGGCGGTTGTAAATGCCGACGTATTTAGGGAACCGATTCGACGCTCAAGGCTGGGGCTAGGCTGGCAGGCAAGCAAGCTCGCGTGTCTAGACCGGAAGTGGTTCTCGTGTTAGGCGTGGCTCCTTGATATACAACCCCTTGTATCTCACGCAGCTACCGAGTACCCCGCCTTGGTATGCGCCCGCATATATACGGGGTGTCCAACAACCTTTGCCTGGTCCCCTCGGCCGGAACGAAGTCGATCGAATCTGTCCCGGCTGCAAACTTACCACGGGGCCAGTGATTTCTGGTTATCCAGCGGCTATCTACCGTGGCTGGCTATTTCGAATGGAAAGAGCGCTGTGACTCCGCTGCATGCGTGGACACGCATCGTCAAACGTGGATTGGTACAGTTGAATTCGATGCGGTTGATCGATACGAAAACAATGTTAATTTAATATTTTGAAGGGGATGTCAGTGTTTTGATTAACAATAAGCTGTGCTACTTGAGGAACATTTCGTAAATCTAAGAAGATAGAGTATAACAAAGTTCCTCGCGAGGTGCCATTTTCACATAGTAAGTCCCATTTTCAAACTCATATTTTCTAAAATATTGGGTGTAAGGTAATATCAGTCAGTTTTGAATTTTATTCTGTATACTGCGGTGAATTACCCAGCCACCAATGGTAAAGGTGAACTGACAATTGCTGAACCACGTAGGAAGAAGTCTTGAAGCTCTTTAAGGTTTCTCGAGGGCTCATTGAAACGAGTGAGCTTCCTTTATGAGATCGTACTCTTCTTCAAGGGCTGGCAATCGTGCACGCTGCAGTGGCCTTTAAGTTTCAATATCCCTTAGATATCATTTGAGTGGGTGGTCTTGGTCGCTCGCGGCTGGCCATACGTTCGTTCATTATTGGCCGATTCAGGGGGCTTTCTCTTGGGCGTAGCGTTTTGAAACCGACTGGGTGGAGAGCCGGGCATTTGCGCGACCGCAATACCTACTCGAGATTCGCAAATTGGCTGGCCACTTGCAACTCCGACCACCTGTCTACCCTATATGTCCAGCCTTGTGAAGGGTGGTCGTAACCGCTGTTTGAAAGCTGCTGTGTAATTTGGCAGAATCAAGCGTAGGTACTGTCTCGCGCCCTTCTACGCTCTCGAACAAATCGATGTGGGCCTCGAGTTCATCGAAAGTCAGGGCTGGACGATTGCTTGCAGGTCAGACTCGCGTAACAGGAAGCCTCGTCGATATTTCACTGGTGACTAAAGCTCCTGGAACGTATGGCCCATCTTATTGGTGTCATGTTTGTCTTTACTAAGTAGCACTAAGAAATCATTTTGTTTCACAGTGTAGTGTAAAGTATATTTTATTCAGAGCGTTTAATAATATCATACATCTGACGAAATAGATTTAGTGGACCTTGATTAAAGTAACAAAAGGAATTCCAGTGGTGGTATTTATCTATTGATTTTTAAGAGCTCTATAAATATCACCAGCACAATTTCATTTATTCGATTTTTGAGATTCCCTCTATTTACTATTTTGTTAGCACTTTAAAATCGAGCGATCTTCAACCCAAAACAAAAACTGTCCCCATATTGTAATCATACCCACTCAAGAACCAAAACGCAAAACATCCACCAAGCAAAATGGCGCTAGTTTCGCGTTAATTTCCCGGCTGAATAAATATCCTTGGCAGCCGCCAGGCATGTACCAAAGGCTGGAAGAAAAATTTCTGCAGGTTTTGCGTTTCTGGAAGTAATGTTGCTCATTAGCGGCGGAAGGAAGCTGGGCGCACTGCTTCGCAGCTGAGACCGAGCGCAACGGGACATTCGCGTTTAACACGATTCTTCACTTCGGACATCGTCGAGGGATTCTGAGGATTGGCATCGTGGATAAGACATGGGCATACCTTTCCGCTCGCGACGTGTTGCACTGACTTGGCTCGGTACAATGCGTCGCGAGTAGAGAGTTGTACTCGTAACACGCGGACAACAACGTCGCCTACGCTGCTCCTAGCTGCTCGAGGAAAATGGAAACTCCGCCGGATGCTGGTCGAAGGTAATGCTCGCCCTTGTTCACGGTAATTTCCGTTGTCGAATTTTCCGCCAGCAGATCCTAGTTGTTTGAACTTTCGCGCGCTGGGGTAACTTGTCCACGAAGACTTCATTTCCCTGACAACGTGTCTGTTTTGGGTGGTGTTCAATTTACGGCGGATGTACACATAGCAGTTGCGTGACGGTCCGCTACCGTCAGTGTGAGTGGCAAAAAATATTGCAGTTCACACTTGCCTGTGTGAGTTAGCGATATGTACTATAAATCCACCTTTAGGAGACAGAATTAGATTTCTATTCGTCGGATAAATAATCGGTTGCTTAATTTCTTGGGATAGAGTAAGATGTTTCTGAGAAATTTTATTACTACTCGTATAATCGAAGTTTTAATATTATTTATTGTTGTAAATTAAGTTCACATTACTGTGACCACGAAATGCTGCCGTATCGTTCAATCCACCGTCGACATTTTGTTTAAAAATAGTCGTTTGCATTAAGTCGAGGAATTAAAATGGAGTCACGCTCGCGCACGTTGGAATCAGGTTAAGTCCTGGAACGCGCTCGATAGAAGAGAATTTTCGTCAACGCTCTAGAGGACAGTTTACGTTTCTGAACATTGAACATGACTTTGGAACTTCAATTAAACAGTCGACGCCGCGGCAATGGGACGGGACACGAATAACGATGTATTCCGGGAAAATCAGATCGTGTCAGCCGAAACTGTCCTTAATTCCAGCGGCAGGAATAAACTAGCGCAATGGTGAGCCATTATTAAGTCACGGTAAGCGAATGCATTACGAAAATCAATTCTGTATTTGTGGCCACACTTGCTACTAGTAGTATGTTAGTAATCTGTTTTAACAATTAGAAAGAGAATTTACATTTTCGGATGACTGATTGTATCTTAAGTTGTATTGGTTAAATTAAGCATTCACCGCCCACTTCAGAAAGTTTTGGTACATGCAATTCAATGAATATGATGCAGGATATATATTTTTTATTATTATAGTTGTTGGAACTTGAGAGAAAGATCAGCTTAGTTGCATGTAATTTAATACGTAACAAACTTAAATAAACGTAATAAATTTCGGTAGTTAGTAACTAATAGTCAAGAATAAAAATTGTAGAAGTCTATGTGGTGGTATCTCTTTTTTGAAATTTAATTTAGATGTAATCATGTGTAGATAATAAGCAACATAGGTTTACTATCTTAATATATAAAGCAGAAAATGTTTGTGTGTTTGTCTGTTGCTTAAAAACTTTCGAACGGTAAACTCTGGGGTCACGAAATGTGTTCCAGCTCATTATGTCTAACTAATTCAAATGAATGTGACTATTTTCACAAAAAATAAATAAATTTTTTTTTTTATAAAATCATAATCTAAATTTCACAATCTCAAAAAACAGTACCTTAGCACTGGTAACATTTTAAATCACTCAAAAGAATCGCTCTTACACATTCTGGATCATGATCACCAAGATCAATATTCATCCTCTGATCTTATTCGACCAAAATTTAAACAAACCACTAAACCAGTATCTTTAATTCATCTCTACTAGAAAGGAGTGCAAACCTAAAGTCATAAACGCTAAAAAAGGATTAAAAATCGCTTTAAACGTATTAACAACCAGGAACCAGCTAACGTACAGCCACCCTGAACTTGGATATAAATTGTCAAAACAGGATGAGGTCCAAAAATCATCCTCTTAACATCCGAATACGAATCACTCCCAGAAACGTACAGCCATTATACATAATCCTGAAGCGGAGCGTAACAATTATTCACGCGAGCTGGCAAACGAGCCAAATGGCCGTCAAACTTGCACGGTGGCGCAGCCTCATAATGCTTCTCCCGTTGCGGGGGCCTTATTACGCCTCGAAGTGGCATAAATTTCCATGTAAATTTAGGTTGAATGTAGGTCTAAACTCTCGCCAGTTGCGAAACGCGACTCCGCGCGGCGGGGCCCACCCCCCACCCGCGCCTCGTGAAAGACACCCGCGGGACGCCTTGGGCGTCTAGCCCCGCTGTTTCCACCTATGAAACACCGGCCGTTATCACTTCGCGAACAAAGTTTCGAACGCGGGACGGCGAGCGTGCACGTTACGCCGGTTATTCCAGGGTAATGCGCGCGTCCCATCGATGCATTCGAAGGGCGAGCCGCGGCGCACGGGCCTGGGCAGACTCCCTGGCGTTCCCAGCTAGACGGCGTCCTTAATTCCCGAGGCCACCGGGAAAACTGGGACAACACTGGTAACACCTATGCCACCGCATCCGCCCGGCAACGGGGGCAACTTTAACCTCACCGCCAGCAACGGCGACATCACCGCCAACGAGATTACATTACTTAGGGGCCTGCTACTTTGCGGTCCCGTGAAATGCACTCAAACTAATTTGCCACGCCATTGCGGGGGCGGAGAGGGCGCCACTGACGTGCCGGGCTCGCGCTGCCCCTTTTTCCTTCGCAACTGGTGTCACACGGAGCCCAGCCACGGTCACCTTAGAAGCGTTCATCCGCTACGCGGTCCTCGGGGAGTAATTGGCCTTCACCTGGAGTGCGTTACACGGCGATCGCTAGAATGTCTCTGCCTCGACTTGAGCAGGTGTAGCTTGTGTCGAGATGAGTTAAGGTTGGATGGAGGGAACGATTTTATTGCTGTTGAATGGATGTGGATCGTGGACCAAGATGGGGATGGAGGTGGGTTTACTCAGGGAAAACTGCGATTTAAGTTGGATGAGTTGGAGGTTGGGATATAGCATTGTTGTTGACCTGTTGAGTACATCCATAGGTGGGCAGTTTGAACAGTTTTTAGGTGATTCTGTTAGATGCTTTGGTTAATAACCCCTTAAGTAAAAAAGCTTGATTCGCTGTGATAGTGAACAAATTTCACTCATACAAAAACAGAAAAATGTGTATTAAGTAGGTCATGTGTTAAGCGATAAACTAATAAGTTGCTTACAATTGTTTTTAAATATGCTAGACCCGTTCTTAGTCGAAAAATGTCGCAGTTAACAGGCTAAGATCCGAAGGTAGCTTTTTGTGCTGTTGCTGCGTCGAAATCCATGGTGTACACATATATCGCGACAATGGTTTTCAAGTTTTCTTAGACTTCTGGTAAGTGTATGCACACTTGGTTATTCTATCTGGTGCAGTTAAGCAGTGTAAAATAGTTCTGTTAATATAATAGTTACTGCTGATGTGTTCGAAGGATGTTGTTTTGTGAAGTACTAATGAGGAGTTGTTTTTTGGATCGAGGATGTGTTACCTGAAGAGGATTTTCTGTAGAGAAGTTGTCTTTAGTGTCTCAGCAAAGATTGATGTCTCGCATTTTCTGTTTGAACTGGCAGATTGGATTTTCATGTAGCTGGACTGTTTGCCAATTTGTAGCTTATATGGAAATATAATAAACAGGTAAACATTTTAATATATATTAATATTTACCAACAGAACTGAATTGAGTTTTAAAAATTTCGTTTAATTTTAATATAGGTAATGTGATCTAACAAAAATTGAGGTTGGAATATTTTAATTTATTATTTTAATAACCAATAGTTTCCTCGTTTGTATAAGACGTCATTAATTTGTGTAAATGAAATTCCCTTCCTGGGGATGTGTTTACATAGAACAGGCTGTGCTTTGAGCATACCATTTGCAATTTGAAAACGGTGATAGATATTTCTTTATTTAACTGCAAACAAAAATTAATTATGTGAGAACTGTTTTGCTTTATTCTTTAACTATTTTATTCAATTTGTAATCAAATCATCGAACTACTATCCGCTGCTAAAGCCTTCAATCCTCAATATATACTTTAACTAAATCTAAATAATGATCATACAGCTTCACTAATTGTAAGAAATATTTTTAAAGATTAAACTATTACACGAGTATCAAAAAATTAGCAATGCATTGTGACCTGCTTTGTTAAAGACAGGGGAAATTAAGTTGATACTGTTAGATATTGTAGCTCCATGCATCCGCAATAATTCACCTAATCCCATAATCGTTACCAACCTGTAACTAGTGGTCGTGTATTCTCGGAGCGTGCCAGTGTTCGCGAGGAAACTCGTACCATCTTTCAGTTTTATCTGATATCCCATGTAATCTCCAATAACGGGCTCTTGTACCCAACGAACGAACCTTGTTGTTCGAAAATATCGCCAGTGTTTATGAAACATTACCATCGTAACTATCGATGCAATCCATACACTCACTTTAATTGGAGTTTACTTCGCGTGCTGAATGATTCACGCTGCATTGGCTGCAAACATTTCTCTTCTTTTCTCTTTTTTTCACGGTAAAATTACGCTTTCCACTATCGCCATAAATATTCGAAGTCGATACTTTGGGTATCCTGTAGCGCCATAGAGAGAGAGAGAAAGAGAGAGAGAGAGAGAGAGAGAGAGAGAGAGAGAGCGATAAGGTTTACAAAATCGAAAGCTAAATCTACAATTAGGAGAAAAGAGAGTATGTCAGTTGAATAATCAAAACTGAAAATGTGGTTCTGATTTTTGGCATGATTAACTTTTCAACCTGTTACTAAATATGTATTTTTTATGTAATTCAATCAGGATCGTGGTATACAAGATGATTTCACATTTTGGGTGTCGACTTATGAATATTGTTCTCATAGATATTGAAAGTCAAAACTTTTTATTCGTTTTTCTTTTACATTCATGGCCACTTACATACATATATACAAACACTGAAGAAAATCAGTACATTATTAAAAGTGAAAATTAGGTGTAATACTATACTAATACATACCATGTTAAACAAAACGAACAACATTATTACATCGCAAAATTAATAACTTTAAACTAACGCTATAACTGGGTATTTACTTTGCATAATCAATTTTACATCTCCCTTCGCAGTAATTATAATTACTCCCATTTTCATATGAAAAGAAGCGGCAGGTGAAGCGAGCATTGGCTTCGAATATTAAACATTTCAGCGTAATATTATTTTATCGGTCCTTCAGATCCGATTCCTCTCTCAATGTTTCCACCTGCTATGGATATGTACCTGTTTCACTAACTTGCAGTTATTAGGCGGCTGTGCTAATGAAATATAGCGGGATGATATTTAATTAAAAGGAATATTTAGGTCGAGCTCGCTGCTGTCCCTGTCGACGGATTACAATATCGGGCCCCGCCTGCCGCCCTCTCGTTTCAGCGCATCTTTAAGCAGCGCACTCGTGTCCTGTAATTACTATGTCGTGAACACGACCTCGAGGAAAAGCTGGGGATGAAGCGATGTTGAACATTATCGAACAGAAATTTCATTTCATATGATTGAACGGAAAAGTCTGGAGCGTACGATTCGTTTTTATGTTCCCCGTCTTGGACTCTGCGAATATTGTTACTATGGTGGTAGATTAAATAGTTGGTTGTTTAAGAAAATATTCACAGTAGGGTATCAAAACGTAACTGAAACGTAAAATGGAGATAAGGTGAACTGAGAAATAAACTAAATCGGGGGCAAGAATGTTTGGTAATTCTTGGCGACATTGTTAAATCTTGGCATTGAGCTACTTTTGGGCGAAGATTGCGCTGTGATGATGGTGCGCGATTACCAGTTGTTAGATGGTAGTAGTTTTGAGTTTCAATCCACCTTGATTATTCGTTCGAATTCAACATACTATATTTGGAATCAACTGCTCAGGAAGAAGTGGTGATAACCCTTAACTGGTAGACTGAGGTACTTGATGTCGTATAAAACTAATAGAGTCGGATCATTTGATCTTGCATTGTAAAAGAAGATTGCCAACAACCACTAACATTGAATAAAAAGTTGATAGATTTGGAAGACACAGATTATATTTAGCTCTTCATTCCGTTCTACTTAATTACAATTATTGATTATGAATAAACAATGAATAAATATTTCATAAATGAATACACACATAGTGGATATACCCTAAACATGATTAACCAAACGATATATTAAAAAAAAAATAGTGGCAGTTATTAGCCTCCTCAATAATAAAACACAAAATTCTCTTCATACTGTCATACCAGTTCGCGCATGCATACACTATTTCCGAAAATTCTTACGTTTACTACCACACTCGGTCCCGTACAAAAGCTTGCTTTATCCTGCAACCAAATCCGCGCACGATCAATTTCGTTACACGTGCACCCTTAAATATAAATCACAGTTCCAATTAACACCAGCCGTGTTTACCCACTCCACCCTCGCGTGAATGTATCCCGGCTAAAATTAGAGCCAGACTAATTACGAACCGCGATACCATTTCCCCGACAACGGTGATCTACTTAAACGTAACAAAAAAAAGAAACTAGAAACGGAGAAAAAAGAGGGAAAGTATTCCTCCGTTTTTCAAAAGTCGCTGCCACCGTCCAGTCTGCAGGTGATCGCGAAAAGCCTACGGCACCAGACAGAATTGTTTAAACCCCAATTGTCGATCGATCGCCATAGTAACCCTTCGGGCACTTCTGGCAGCTGCAAAATTTATACAATTAAGTGTAACAGCCGTCGGAATAATTAGAGTCGTTTAATTGTTGTGACGTGGGGAATAATTTAAAAATAATTGCACTCTTCCCCGTGGCTGTCCAAAACGAGCCGTTTTAATCTTTTCCCTCGTCAGGGCTGCGTGCGACGCCGTAATCGTTCCTTTCACAGCCGATTTCGGGTAACCAACCTAATCGAGGGTAACGCAAGCGAGTGGCACTGCGGCAGCGTTGTTATGAAGCTCGTTCTACCTATGGATAGGATCCTAACATGTCTCAACAAGGATGTGTCGTGTTTGTTGGCGTTACCCGGAAAAGCGTTGAATATCCAACTGTTCCCTTCTCAACTAGCAAGGAAACGTTCCCAACCCGAAAATTCCGATTATAATGAAGCTTCATGTGAATGCAGAGCGTCTTAGAACAAGCAATGAGCAATTTTCCTTTTCTGCGGAAATTCATTCTGAGGATGTGAAATCGGCGCTTAAAGCTATCGCATTGTTTTGTGTTTTCAATATAACTTTGTAACGATCCGAGATGGAGCATCACTTTAAATATAACAATTGTTCAGTTGCTCATGCTCTATCGCACTGACAAAAGAAAATTTGAGTTATGTTAGAAGACTGGAAAACACGGTAATTTTAAGGGCAGATTTCACCACTTCAGGGTGAATTTTCATTGAAAAAAAATATAGTTTGGAAGTCGGCTCTGGAAAAAAAGGTATTTATTTTGCTTATAGTTCGGTAATTAAAAAGACAAAGATATTTCACGAATATTCACGATGTTCTACGTATTGGAAAAGATACAGAGCCTTAAGGCCAGTCAAAATCAGCTTATGGGTAGCTCACACCTAGAGTGTCAACGAAGGATTAAAATGAAGTTTGTTAGTTAGAACACGAATGTTTTCCTAAATCGTAGCAGCGTTCCTGCATCGGCCACCTAGGGGGCGAACCCCCGGAGTTAGAACCGATCGGCCACAAAAGAGGATTTAATGACGGAATCTGGATTTAGTGGCGCGATCCTGTCGATCGTAAGAGCCCGAAGAGTCGTAAGATCGTTTATTATACACGGAATGAAGTTTTACAGCGACGCGTCGGTAGTTAACTACGGCAAAGGATGTCCCTTGGAGACACTTTGCTCGGCTCGAATTGATTTCAATGAAGAGGACGGCGCACGTGGCATGGAAATTAAGTGACGGGGGAGGATCGAGAACCTCAAAGCACAAGAAATTGCGAAACTTTAGGGGTGTATAAAGGGTGTTTTGATAAGGTCGTGTTTTTGTTTGATGTTTGATTTTAGTCGAAAGCGTAAAATCAAGATTTGCTTCCGTAGTCATCAAGTCAGTTTTTGCAAATTCTAGGGAATGTGAAACTTTAGGGGAATGTTACTTAACTTTTGAGTGGGCTTGTGGTGTCTTGTGTGGTGTAAGGGTGGTAGTCACAAGTTGGGTAATGCATTAAGTAGTGTATCAAGGGATGGTTTCAATGATTTTCGAAATTTTATTTGGAAGCAGTGTCTTTCTCCTATTTTGGGAAAGTATTCAAATGTCTTTAACGTAAGGTGATTTCGAAAATTTGATATAACATAAAAGTGGAATTCGTAGTTAGGTTAATAGTAGCTACGAAGCGGATGATTGCAGTTTTGGAATTAATTGTAGCACGGGTGGTAGTGGTATAGTGACCTCGTTAGTGTGGTAGGTTGGTAGAGCACTTGAGGGTTTAGAATCAAGAGTTCAGAAAGGAATTCTGTATATTTTTTGGTTGCTAGTATCTTAAGGGCTGAAGTGCTTCAAGGCGAGCAGATGTCGGCGTGTGCGACCCTGTAGTAAGTGGTGTGACACAGATTCGGTAGCTCGTATGCACAAGGTTCCGATTTTGCAGACCGTTTTAGTGTGGCCTAAAAAGATCACGGTATCCCTCTTGTAATGAATTGCAGTATACAGTAAATTCCGAATTTTTGGAATATGTAGAATAAATGTGGTCGAGAACGTTTGAAGTAAAAATTTAAAGAAAATGCCTTGAATATATTCTGTTATAAATTGCATTACACCTTTATACACTATATGGATAAAATAGTGCAGCAAAAACCCATATTTGGAAGAATAAAATTCATAATTTTTTATCTTTTATATTCATAAAAGTATTGATATTCAGTATACATTGTATTGAAATATGATAAATTCAGAAATCATGAATGATTCGTAGCTACTATGGAGATTCAACATACTTATTTTTAATACACTGATGAATGTTGAAAAATAAAATTGTATTACAAAAATTTGTGTTAAAGTTAATGCAAACTCTAACAAGGAAGCCATTGCGCAACATAGAAATATTACAGTTTTCCATTTGAGAGTTGTCAAATTATGAAAAACTTCCAAGGTGTCAATATAGAAAGATTGTGAAAACGCTCAAAAGAAATTCTAGTAGCTACTATAAAAAGTACCATAAAAAAGTATGAAAATGTCAATTCTCAACAAGAAACAAATTTAACCACGGTAGAAAAAAAAGATAATTATACCAATCAGGGTTCCTGGAATTTTTTGAGAACGTCTGAAAGTTTGGTGTAACACGAGAGAATGTAACACGTGTCAAGTGTCTGCGGTAACGAAGTTAGGTGTCGAGCAGCTTGAGCATCATGTGCTTGAACGTGTTAAAGGAAGGGCTGGTTTGATGTACTTCAGCGCTGAAATTTTTCAATATACTGTATCCCTTGTTCCAGTGAGACTGTCACCATTTTTATTGAAGGTGAAGTAGAAAGTGAATCGTACTTAAATTAATCGAAATTAAATATCGTAATGTGTTCCTTTAGTAAAACCAGAATAAAAACTTCAACGTAGCTAAATCTACAAATCAACTTGTTATTTTACTTGAAATGAAAGTTACGGATTAAGAGATCCTATTACGAACGCCAAGATAATATTCATTATTGCAATAAAAGTTGCCAAGTTATTTTATTAAAAATACTGTAATTACTTATAATAATAAACTGTTGAAATCTCTATGAATAGAAAATTCTTTAACAGCGTCGTAATATTTTTAACGATTCATTACGTCAAACCCAACGCCTCGACAGACTATCAAGCCTTAAATATCTTGTACAACTCCTTCGACGATTTCAAAAATAAAAAGTTACACCTATCGCGCTTTAAACATTTCCCACAATACCAAAAAGCGAGGTGCATAGGCAATAGAGTGAGAGACTGGAATACAGTGGACCAATCGTGAATTAGAATCGCACTGATATTCTCATCGACCGTTTACGGTTGCGCAGCCTACTAAAAGAGAATCGCACCAGCTCTACACACAGAGGAAGTGAACGGTCGGAAGTGAGGTGAACGCGGATCGCCTCATGTCACGATGTATCAGCGGGGATATTCTAGGAACAAGGACACTATCATGCACGAAATACCATGAAGCAGCTCTTTAAGAGTGTTCTCTGGCGTCAATCAATGAGCGTCATTGACCTCGATCTTGAGCCCAGAGAGCAAAGGAACGCCCTTGCGTTCGCCTGTCTTACTACATACCAAGTACAGCGCCGTTAAATACCACGAACGGAGTCGCTCCCCGTTGCGTCGTTCTCCTCTCAGCACTATGGGGATTTCGTAACCTCAACATAGTCCTTTGTTAGAGACGAGCATCATAAACGGCGAACAAAGACTATCGACTAACTAGCTACCTACTAGGGATATTCTAGTCTGTTCCTAACCAATCGCGATGAAAATGCTTCCATGCTATAAAAATTACGAACTAATTAACACTATCTACCCGGCGTCGCACACACTTCACGTATTCACTGGTCGGCGGTTGCCATCTTCCATACGATGACACGAGGTTGAAGTCTAATGTCAACTAAAGCTGGTTAAATGGGACCAAATGCGTCAATCGTGCGGTATATTTGACCCGTGTTCAACCAGCTAAGCTTAACATTACGTGTGTGCCAGTCTCGTGTCTTCCCAAGTCGCCATCTGGTGTCCCCAAGTCCCGCGTCCCTCGACGTCGCCATCGCATCTTGACATTTCGACGGGAAGGAAAAGTGCTTGGAGGCCGAGGGAAAAACGGGGTTGACCGCGGTGACGCCCACTATCTGCGCCGATCTTCACCCCCGTGCCGTATTCTGGCCACGAAGTTGTCGATTCCAGGGAACGTTCCTCTGCCTGGTCCTGCCAATGACATTTCGTGCTCCCTGATCCGTAACGAGCGATAGCTGAGCTGCTGCTGGCGGTTCCCCGGCTAATTACTGTCCCTGCTCGTCTTCCTTGTGGCCCCCGTTTCACGCTGAAATGCACTGGGAAATTATCAGAGAGCGTGGCGTCCGCATCGCGGCTCCACGTCAAACGTTTCACCGATGTTTGATGCGGGACCGACGGGAGCAGATAGGAGGACTCAGCGAGCGTACGATTCTCGTAGGAAGGCCACCGTTCAACGGGCGCGTTCGGTAGTTCTGACGGACGCGCGCGCCTCCACTCGCTCTAATCTCGCGTAGCGACGGCTGAGGGCGTTTTAAAGGGAAGTCGCCCGAAGAGCAAGGGTAAAGCCCCGTTGTTCGCGTCGCGTCTCATTGTCCGCGGTGCTCGCATCGATAATACTCGACGTCGCATCTGGTACGCCGGGATCGACACATTTTCAAGACGCTGAACAGCTGGCCGGGATCGGCGAGGATCGATTCGGCCGGCCGTGGAAATAGGCGAGCCAGAGACAATGGCGTTGACGCGCATTTACGCCGCGGCGTATCGAGGAAGGAAGAAGGCAGGGTCGCGCCTCGAAACCGCGCTGGCTGCCTTCTGGGGCGGCCATTAAGAGTGTCATTGTGCGCGCTGGGGAGGGAGGGTTATTGGCAGGAAGAGGGGCATTAAGGTGGTAACAATGGACCCTGTCTCGATCCTCAAGCACCGTCGCCCTTCCACCCAGGACTGTCGCCCTTCGTTTTCTAGAATCCTCTCCTCCCAACCCATTCGCGCCTCTCTCGCGAGCAACGAAACTCCAAGGGAATACCTCGCGGGATTCCAGCGGATATTTAAATAGCCCGTAACCCCCGGATCCGCGACCCTTGCTGCCGGGAATATCGATCGTCAGCGGTCCACTGGGACGATCCACCGGTAGTACACCCGGCAAACGAGGAACCAGCTCCCTGGAACCGTTCTGCTCGTTGATAGCCAACGAAATTCAATTTTTCCATGGACAACCGCACCAAGTATCGCGCTGAAAAGTGTCTTGGAATGACGTGCCCGCGCGCGAATAACTATTCTCGGCTCGGCACGATGCGCGAGTAACACGAGACGCGCGCGTTTAAATATATCCCACGGGCGAGCGCGGTGTCTGCGGCTTGACTCGGCCGCTCGATCCGCGTACATTCTCGTGCTGAGAGCCGGTACGATTATGGTTCTGCACCGGTAGAATACGAACGCTTCGCGGAGACAGGAATCTTCACGGTAATTGACAATTTCGGGGGTACTGACAGGTACAGCGATCTCTGGGGAGAGTGGTCCACTTTATAGAGGCGTTTCTCTATGGACCGTGCGATAAGTATACAAGTAGAGCAACGCGATGCTCTGCCTAAAAGAGGAATCTCCGCTGAAACATCGTGAAGGGTTAATAAGATTCTACGGAAGCATACCTTGACTGCCTCCTCGACGTGGGACGATTGGATGTTGACGCCTGGGATCCACCACTCAAGACAGACAACACTCACTGTTTGAATTCTGGCACCGTACGGGTTCCCCGAAATCCTCACGGTTCACTGGTACCCCTGGCGCGTTTGATCACTCGCGCAATGGACGATCCCACGGCCGATTCTCGCGGCCTGCCTAGCTGCCGGCACTTCACTGTCCCGTTGGAGGTTTTCTTTCCGCGGTGCCGTCGATTGACCATCGTCGGCTCGCGAATATTTCGGAAGCTGGCGCAACCGCTCGTTTTCGCGTATCTTTAGGGAAAATTATGCAACGACGGCTCGGTTCACGCAGGACAACCTGACGTCACTGTTCCGATCGCGGGCCCCTTTCGTGCGACGCCACCCCCGGAAGTATTGCCCCAGATCTCGATACCCTCTCGGAACGGTGCCCGATACAAGGTGAACGACCGATCGTGAATGGAACAGAGACCGTGGAATGCGAGCTTCGGGATACCAGTTTCGATCGTTTTCGATGGCGACTCGTTGAATCCAAAGAGCTACGGGCCGCGACTTGAATCGAAAACACGAGAAATCCCGGACGATCGACCAAGTTCCTAGTTCCGCCTGACGGTTCCGCGGTACTCTGCGTACGCCCGTTCGGCGATATTTTCGTCGTGCACGACGACGGGGCGCGCGTGTCCGCGTGAAAGAGGAAAAGAGAAGGAAGGGCGGGAGAGGGGACGTGATGGAGGGAATATCCATCGGTCGGCCTATATCCGGAGCGACTCTTCTCGTGTGGTTACTTGGTCTGTCACGGGGCACTGGGTGTTCAGTGTCAATACCTATCATCCTCGTCGAGCTTATCGAAAAGATCGTTTGATCACGTGAAACGTCTACCAAACGATCCTCCTTTAACAGCTACTGACCGCGGAGTATGATATTCCAACGAGAGATTATCGAACTGCTGTCGAATCCTTTGAATAGTTAATCTCAGACAACTTTGAATTTGCTCCGAGAGACCGTAATTAGTCAGCAGAAGAGTTGTGTCGATAGCGAGTAAGATAGAAGGCTAATCAGGCAAGTTGCCAGTGACGGAAGAATCATTGGAGTCGGAGAAAAAAATTGAACGCGACCTTTTGGATGAATACCGAATGAGGTCCCAGTATGAGGTACTGGAAGACGTACCGAAGGAGCAACGTGAGTAATATCGTAAATATCGACAGGCGTGGAGCGTTGGGATGAATCGAGGTGAAGGGGGAAGGTGGAAAGCGACGCTCAGTCTGAAAAGTTCTCCGCAATATTCCATCCTGCTAGGCAAATAAACGGCAAGTTCAGTATTGAGTTCTGTATTTTCGTGTCCATTCAGTCCATTTCACTTTTATCTGCCTCGATTTCCCCCGCTCGGCCGTGGTCGACCGAAGAATGCCACCTAATCGACCATAAAATGGTCAGCCGATCTTTGACAAATCCCGCGGCCATTCAGCTGTCCCTTTTCCCGTGCACCAGGAAGGTTGGAGCGAACCTCTCGACATTGCTGTTGAGATAGACGGCGAGCGACCAAAAGTGTCGCGGCTCGAAACACGCGAAAATAAGCGGCTTAAAATTAGACGTACACTCAGGACACTGTGCTAATTCTGACGATCGTCCGTCACCTTCAACTCTGAGCCTATGAAATCACCGACTGACAGAAGTACTTCCCTCGTGAACGGGACGGGGACAAGCCGTCTCGGGGCCGGAAAATCTTTACTTTTCAATTATTCGACGGGTCACAAGAGGCGAGGCAGGCAGTGCGATCAATAATTTCGTGGCACTATTTCGGTGGACAAGAATTTACCAGATCCAGCGGTGTGCGGCAGTGAAGTCTGAGGGAAGATTCGATGCTGGAGAATCGACTCTTCCCGATTACACTTCGGGGAACAGAACTGACGGAAAATATCAGAGAAGCAAATGGCAAAGTTGAATTACCATCTCTCGTTTCCCTTAATTTTTTTCTTCTAACGAGAAAAATTCAATCCTCTGACGACGTTTCGCTCGAATCGGATTAAACCAGGTAAATTAAGGAGAATTCAGGAGAAGAGAAATTAAGAAGTCAGCAGCGTGGAGAAATTATTAAAGAAAGGAAATGTGCTGTAACGATACTGTTGAGCACCGTAAATTCTGTTTCACGAATAATGATCACGCGATCCCAGGAATTCTCAGTTTCCGTTTCAGTCGTTAAGGACTGCAAAAGGGGGAAGAATATTCTACACGCAGAAACGACGTTCTGCAAGGAAACCACCTTCCTTCACGATGGAACATTAAGATTTACAAACGGAGAAGATGTACCCTGCGAGGATCCGAAGAATTTTGTTTGAGATTGCTGTGGAACGCAGTGGAGAAACGCTGCGGGTGCTTTTAGGGGAGGAAATGTTTTCCCAGACAGAAACGAGAATTCTCTCTGGCGATGGTAACTGGGCAGGAATTTTCCCGGTGGAATTATTCACCAGGCACCAAAGACTTAGGAAATCATAAACGAGCTCTTTCAGCGTTCCGGAATATACACAACTTCTGACAGAGGAGCACGTAGAACCACGGAATTTTAACGAGAGTTCCCCTTCAGCCGGCTTTCCCTCTAAACGGATCGCGGATTCTCGAGCGTGAAGGTAATAACTTCATCCCCCGAGTTTAGAGCCGGGCCAGCTCGCGTGAAATTGCCCTCGAGCCACCCCTAACGTTGTCTGAGAACTCGCGACGAAACAGCGTGCCCGTGCGCGAAGAGATTCGTTCCACTTACAGTTTCAGTCTCTGCCCGCCAGCACGATCCGAGTCGCGTGAATATCCCGAAAGGTGGGGGATGACCGTGTAGAGACGGTGTTTAGCGACTCAACCCCGAGAACGGCGACGGCCACCATCGCGATACTGGCGCACGAGGCCGTGCACGCCAGTATTTCGCGTCTTTTAATGCCGCTGCGCCCTCGAGGGTTGGCTAACGCTTCTTGAACACGCCGCTATTGTTGGAACGACAATGGCCGAGGCCGATACTCATCCTCAAGTAGCCACAAAGCCTTCACACTTCTTGTCAATCCAGCCTCGTTCCCGTGGCCGACGTACTCGGGTCTTTTAAAAAAAAAATTCCCGTCTGGAGGACGAGTCGTCGCGAGGTCGCGTTCCGAACGATCGCGCCCCTTTAAGACGCCTGGGAAACCCACCCCGTCGTATTACTAGAGATCTACGGAGATCTGGTCGGTTCCTTCCCGTTTTGTCCTCGAGCGTTCGACATCACGTCGTTGCTTCGTCGGTACTGATAAGACCACCCCCGTGCAAACGACAACCGTCCCCCGTCCGACGGGAAATGCTCCCGTTAATCGCGGCGATGGGGGTCCACACGTTGCCAGTCTCTTTCTCACCCGAGAATCTTCGATAGCGACGATAGCGCCAGTTTGGCACACGCTCGACTACACTGTCTAGCAACCCGTGGAGGCTCCGGCTCGACTTTTTTCACGAGTAGAGTACGGGCGATCCGACGCGGCTAGTTTCACCTCCTGTCGTGTCTGGCCACGCGCTACGCAGTGACTACTGTGGACACGGGTGGTCCGTTCCTTTAGCGAGTCCGTCGCGGACAGTTCACGCTGCTACGTCCCTCTGCAGCTGCACTCTGCTGCAGCGGTCCGAATGATATAGACGTATGTACGTACGGGAATGCGGGAGGGAATGAGAGAGAGAGAGAGAGAGTGCGAGAGCAGGAGAGGGAGAGGACGAGGGTGATGGTGTGAGGGTGGTTAAGGATGAGGGGAAATGAGGTAGAGGGACAAGGAGTGAGAAAGAGAGAAAGAGAGGGGGAGAGAGAGAGAAAGAGAGATAGAACGAGAAAGAGAGAGAGAGAGAGTGAGAGAACGCAGTACCGCTGCGGTCGAACGGTCCGACTAGAACGTGAACGTACTACTTGGTGGGCGTCCGGGCCCGCACTGTGCAGCCGACGGCAGGCGTCGCGACGCTTCCCCGTCCGTACACGAGCTGTGTATAGAGGGTAGGGGACATTCAAGGGTGGGAGGAAGCGCCGGCGCCCCGCACGCTTGCGCCAGCGTACCACGACCCTCTGGACGGAACGCACCAACCCCTGTCCTATCCACCAAATACCCACCCATTCCACGCGCGCACACACCGCTCCACGCGCGCACACACCGTTCCACGCGCGTACACGCACGCACACACATACCCCTAATCCCTCTCCCACGCGCCGTCCCCGTCGAATACGACACCCACCCCCGCGTACTCAGGCAAACCGACCACCCACCCCCGAGCGGCCTGCTTGCCAGCCAGCCTGCCTGCTCGCCTGTCTGCCTACCTCCTACCTACCTGACTCTCCCCTCTACCGTCCTACGGCCGTCACTATGGAAAATATGAATTTGGGTCAGATACCAGCCGCCGTGCCCTAATGAACCTTTAATGTGACCTATTTCTTCTTTTTTTTTCTCTCTCTCTCTCCCCTCCTTCTACTCGCGGTCTTTCCTTCTCTCTTTCTTCGTTACCTTTGCTCCTTCTCTTTACATCGTGCTTTTTCGCCGCTCCTACTCTTTCGTCCCCCCGCCCTTTCGCCCTCGATCTCCGGCCCTCAGCCCTCCCCCCCTTCCCAACCCCCGTCCATTCATCCTCTCTATCTGCTTCTTTACACCTGTTCCAGAGCGTAAACGCACCAGACACACGCGCACACCGTTCGAAACCCTTCGCGACTCGCCACCACTTCTTGCGTTCCGCCTTTTTCCACCCTCGCCGCTCGACCAGTCACCCTTCCGGGGATCCGTCGCGGCACCGCTAGTCCCGGGTAGGGTCGTCGTCATGGACGAGTTTGTTGGCACGGTTGGACCGTGCCTGGCCGATTACGATGTTCTGCACCACCTATCACACCCCGGGTCCGGCCACCCTCGACGATGAATAGGAAACCCGTTACTCGCCTCTGCCTACGCGCTCCGTTCTGGCTCTGAAACGATCCCCGTCTCGTTTAATGGCCGTTGACCGGTCTCATTGTCCTTGCATCGCGGCTCCTTTCCCCGCGACATTTTTCAACCGCGCGCCCGCTAGAGGGGAAAATCGATGCTCCGATGACCGTGGATGATCGCCCCCCGCACCCTTACCCTGTCGCTCGTCCACGATGTCACGTTAGATAATCGTTCGAGTCGCGTGGCGAGCCCCTCGGCCACCCTTTTTTCACGGTCTGCAGCCTGATACAGCTTCTTTAACCACGCACCGTGTAACCCACGTTTCGCGGCATCTCTCACTTTAATGCTTCTGGGCTGATCTTTTGAAGTTGACGTTGGTGTGCTTCCGAGTGTAAGAGTATTTTCTGACTGTCATCATTCGCAGCAATTATCTCGCGTTTGGCTAAGTGTAGATTCTGTGTTGGATGTTTAGTGTTGTATTTATACCTGCACGTCCTTGCAGTAAGCTTTCCAGCAACCTCGTGTGTCTTAGTTCAACTCGTAGGGATGTCACTTTGGGAAAGAGTTTCAATTTACTTAGTGCTGCACTGCCGAAAGGAACCTCGAATAATATAAATTCGTTATTTAATAGGGTCTCGCCGTGGGAATATCAAATATGGTACGGTTACCCATTTCGTAGACGTCCCACTTCGTATGATCTGAGTGTTTCGGTAGCTACAACACTATTCCATAATGCTGTCATGAATAAGATTGGATAGATGTGAGTACTGAAACCGTTTAATGGGAACATTTCGTCAAATGTTACTTTTAGTTTCGGTCCAAGGAACAGTCTGGATGGTACTGCTTCATCTAACAAATCTGATTCAATGCATCTAATATTCTAGATGGATTTGAACTACTCGATCCTGTGATTCGATATTTAAGAACGTGCTAGGTGTGGGAGAAAGAGTCACGCGCTACGTGGGAATCGCGTTCGTCAGTGATTTTCAGATTTCCGAGGGTTTTCTCACGCGATAATTACGTCGCGGAATATCAGGCCGGTGTTATCGATGCTGTCGTCGTGGCCCGATTACAATCGCACTTTCAACGCGTTCCCGTCGCTGGCTTGTATCAAATTAAAATCTGATGTAAATTGCATGTAATTACGTTGCCGCGCATGTATTACACGGCATAAGCATTCCTCGGCACGCCACGTTGGTGAAGAGTGGCCGCCCTGTCAGCGGGGGAGCCACGTGTCGCAGTCGATTACGCGGATACGGGTCTAACAATCAAAGCAACAAAAACAATTTATTCTCGTTTGTCGTATTCGGATCATCCGTCTGTTACGGCCTCTGGCAACGCGACTACAGTATCGATTTCGGTTCTGCGAGTTGCATGCTATGAATATATACACAGCAATTAATTAATTCCTGGCTTGATCGCAGGCTATTATTTGAATACAGCTGTTTTTCCTTAACTTTTACGTGTATTAGATTATGCTCGTTGGTAAATGATTATGTTGAGTGATAATGTGACTGGATGGTCGAATATGTTAATTCATCTTTTTAACTCTCTTCAATTTGTGAGGTGATACAGCCTGTCGTAATTGAAACTGGCCTGGTTTCTTGGAAGATGTACCGTGCGTGTTGTGGATGATTAAGATTTTATCAAATTTAAAAGTATTTTAGTTTCTAGTTGATATTTGGTTGTGATAGAGTAACAAAGTAGTTTGATAGTTGCTGCTTGTGAAGTCATAAGATCGTATCAATGCTATTGTGTGTAATTAGCAGTTTTTAAAAAATTGATTAAGAGGTATAGCCTTTAATGGGTATTATTACGTTCAAAGTGTGTCGATAGCACGTAATGCTGTAATAATTGGTCAGCTGGTTTCTAAAATTCGATTGTGAATGTGTTTGTGATTATGTCTTATTTTTACGTGAGTACCTTCTGCTGTTAGGTATAATTACAAAGATTTCCTCGAAAGCATTGCATTAATCCGCAAAATACTCTTAAACGACCACCACTAATGATGGTCATTACGTATGGATTTCCTGAATGTACTAAAAGCTATACGATTCCATTTTACAAACTGACGGGAAATCTCCATTTTGGAAGCAGAGCTAACCCACTCATAAAGATATTGCGTTCACTATTTAATATGTATATGTTTCAGTATATTTCAATTTTTATATAAAACGCTATTTATATTATTAATCATTTGAATATATTTGCGTTATTTGTAATCTGAATTCTTAAGTTATTTAAAAAAATTACACGTAGGAAATGCTGCAGAGAGACATTTCATATGAATTGCCACCCTGCGTCTGATCATAAACGATTCTCTTTCCCTTGCACTCTGTTCCACTCTACGCTTATACTTTACGTTTCCCTCGCATTCCACTGGCATCGTTTAACCATACATCGCTACATTTCACTCTCCCTTTTGATACATTATTCTGCAAACTTTTTCCAATACAAGCTTTTTAGATTGATGGGAAATTCAAAGAACTGCACGATTTCATTAACAACTTCATTTAAAACTCACGAATTTCACTGTCCATTATCTAATTAACTGTGGTATTGAAATCTTCTTTTTTCATAGGTATACGATTTGTTTTAAAAATAAAATTCATTTCTATATGTATGCAAACCTTGTCATATTAAATTACTATGAAAATAAGGGAACTCCTGAAGCAGTCAGTATTCCGTCCGTTACTTTAAATGCTTTTACCATTCTTCTCAGATACATTCTCAACAGTGGACTAACAATATCTTTATTTGGTATTTGTAGAAGTATCCCCTTTTTAAAGTGACAAATCTTTTGTGTTGTATTCGAGTGGACGGTAGCAGGCGAAATTAATACAGCTATATTTTAGAGAATGTTCACGTTAGAAGGTGCTCAAAGAAATTGTCACAATCGCGGGTATTATCCTCGGGGCCGTCGTGGCACGTGACTTCTCCACAAGAACCGCTAACAGTGAAAACTTTGATCCTTGCCCCGTGGCGCTCATAACTCAAATTATACGTATTTCGAATTCTCCCTGTACGTGGAGCGTCAAGTACGTATCTGAAGTACGTAGCCCGCAGATATTGAAACACAGAACTCCTATAACTTTTCATTATACTGTCGCGTTATCTTCTTATTAACTTTTATTTCTCGTAGAGACTCGCTTCACCCGTTCCGAGGGTTTATCCTTGTCCACGAAAAATCATTTCCTTTTAGAGATAATATTTGATCGAGCGATATTTAATCAACTGTTATTTCATTGGACTAGATATCGGTTGTTTTTCATAAATCGGTTAGCCATTTTTATCGAGATTTCTGATTATCGTTTAACGAGAAAGAAAAATTTTCCTGCATAGCACAACATCTTTAACTGTTTTGTAAAATTTGTACTTCCAACCGAAAAATTCCTCACTCTTCAATGTTTTTATGTCTAATTGTAAATCTTTTAAGTCAAATATTCTACCTTTCCTCAACTTTCACATTGAAGAGAGAGGAATATGGCATTAACTACAAAATAGGTCCTTCCAATTCGCAGAATCTAACATTTATATTCTCGTACCGTATTCCCGTTTACAATCTTTAAAAAAATGGCGATATCCCTTATCTGCAGATATTTCCTATTTCATCCACCTTCTCATTATCATTTACCTTTTGCGCATTTCGAATTAAGCTAACACACACTCTCAATCTAAAACAAAACCCCAAACATTTCATTGATTCTTAAAAACGTTCAAATCTGCATGTTATAAATACAGATCAAAGATTTTCTAAAGTACAGTTCTCTGGGTGATCAGCATAAATAGTGATGGAATTTTAAGACTGCCATCGAATATGTTGACTTGACATCCTGAAGTAAAGCCTCGTTCACATTAGTAAAGTTATATTTCAAACCAAGTAAACAATCTCTCCTTCACTTGAAACTTGAAAGTAACCTGAAAGGATATTTCAATTCAAGCAAATAAAAGCGACTTGAACTTACGTAACTTGACTAATGTGAACGCGGCTTAACGCACAACGCGATAGCGATGGATAACGTTCCTATTAACGAGTCTCACACGGTTCCTCCACTTCTGCCCGATCGTTGGACCGCTGCTCGAATATGCAGAAAGAGGACCAGGACGGACGGAAACGGCCGAAAGAAAATTGCAACAAAACATGTAGGGTAGAGGCAGTGGACGACTCGTCTAGGTGGGAAACGATGCCCGTTAACGAGTTCATAAATAATTGATTCGGAAAGTTGCAAACAAAACCAGCCCGTTGGCTTGTCGGCTAATGCGCCACTGTCAGCCTCTTCTTCCCTTCACCCCCTTCTCTCGAGCACCATTTTCCCTTTCTTCCCCCGCGTGCCTGCCACTCTTCAAGGCGGTTTATAAAATCCATTATCTCCGCGATAAATATTAATCCTTTCCCTTTTTCACTTTTCGTTGCGAAATTCCTCCGTGGACACACTCGTACCCCGTTAACGCCTTTGTTTTCGATTCTTGAGAAACTATGGACAAGAATTGACCATTCGCACTGATTGTTCAATTTAACTCACGTGATTTTTCATTATTTTTAACACCAACCAATTAGACCGCACGGCTCTCACATCCAAGTCGTCCTTTTCTCTTTCTACCATCCATCCCCCATCCAACCCCCTCTTCGTATTTCATTCGTGGTACGCTTCGGTTCGAAACACGACGAGGAAGCCCCGACAATTTCTGCGTTCCGCGTGAATCCCCGTTAACGGAGCCCGAAGGCGGCTACGAGTTTGTTTTCCGCGCGAAACCCCGAGAATTTATGGGTAATACTCCCTCGCTGTTGGCGCGGCCGCGCGCACACCGTTCGAGAGCGATCCCGTGTTCCGTTTGTCGGCGAGATCGTTCCGCGAGCCGTTCTTGAAGTTGAGCGATGAAGGGATCTCGTGTTTCGTCGCTGAGCCGATTTCGGCGTAGATACGCAACTAGGTAATTGGGCTTTGGTAATGGGGAATTGTTTGTGTGTTTTCTTTTATTATGTTGCCGGTGGTGTGCTGGTAGAAAATCTGCGGCAAATGGATGAAAATTTGAGACACGGGGACGCGTTTGGTTTGTTTAACAGTATTGATCTTTGAAGGGACTGTGCTGAATCGGGATTAGGTCAACTTTGGATCCACATGACGATATAGCGTTAGCATATGGTAATTTCGCGGGGATGACCTACTGAGGGTGCAAGTTGTAAGAAGTGAATTTGTGCGAGGTGGTTTGTTAGTCATGGTAGAGTAAAATGAATTTTTAGGGGAAGAACGAGTCGAAAGTGGGGGTGAAAATTCTTGAAAAAGAGTTTGCCGGTTGTAGGGTAAAATTAGTTCGAATGTTAATCATCATTCACAATATGTTTCCATAAAAAATTAAGAAGAAATATTAAAAAGAAATACTTAAGAATTATTAAAACTGAACTTTTATTTTTATTATAGTGCAAGTAAAACGCAAAATTAGTATCCTGTACCTATATTTCGAAATAAAAATACTTATTTGGTGCTTAAAAATCATACTGCATGCAATTCTATAAAATTGTCTGAACTTTTATTTCGGCGACAGGTTGTCTAAATAATTGTTCAATCAAATTGATCGAGTGAAACTGTACTCGTTAGAGACAAATAAATTGCTACACGTTGTTTTTTCGTTACCTATTATTCGGAGATAGTTTCGCCTGTGCCTGGACTTTTTTAGCGTTGGCAACGCTACGAAACGAGTAGAGAATTAACGTCGATGTAGGTCAATGTATTCGTTATGAAGCCATCGGGTCTTCGCGAAGTTACGCTTTGTTGAGTTTTACGAAATTGGTTCTCCTTTTTTTCTCGCTTCTGATTCGGGCTCCTTTTTTTACGTCGCCGAAATTACGTAAGACAAGCAATTTCGTGTTTCTTCCGAGCTAACTAGAAAACTTCGACCTTCAATTTAGGACTGAGGGCGAGTTTAAAATTAAAGTTTTTAAAAGTTACAAGTTTCACTTATTTCTGGCATGCCTAAACGCGAAGAATTCCGCGATGCTTCCGAACAGGTTTCAGTTTGAACATCCAGTAAGGCATGCGCAGAAATTTGATGCTGTTTGTTGTCAGTCTCCATTAACATTAAAGAAACAGAAGAACTTAATTTTCTGTCTGAGGAAATACAGTTAAAATCTATTAATACAAATATTCTATATTAGTAAATAGAATTTTTCAATTTTCGTTTTTCATAATAAACTGATAAAATAGGAAGGAAATTTATACATATTTGAATTCCAAAAAGGAATTTTTCTTCGCTAGGAAAAGGAGAACATATATTGATTATAAAGCATTACAGACTCAAGGGAATCAGTCCGTGCATGGTCAGACACAACTGGAAACTTTGCATATCTCCGTTATCTCAAAGGTTGTTTTAGACGAATTATTCAGATTAAGCAGACCTTTAGGAAGACACCTCCACTTCCACGCAACATCCATTCGGTGCATCACCGAAACCAAGCGCTGAAGCGTAATAATAGTTACCCCAATTATCTATCAGCATCACACTCTAAACACATGAGCCTTATTACATGTAAACATCTCCTGGTACAGCTTTAATCCTTCACTTGGCGTCGGCGCGTTTCCACGCCGAGGGAAAATTATATTTTCTAGAAAATATCGAAAATATCGTCCAAGAATTCCCAAATGCTTACCTTGGAAACGAAGCGAGCTCGAATTTCTGTTCTCGGGTGTCGTAAAAAGTAGAATGACAGAGGAGCAGTGGAAAACCTGCATGAAGCGCAAAGGGGTGTAAAGATGGACGAAACCCGATGGATAGATCGACACCGCGATGGTGGCTGTCTATTAACGTCTCCTTGCAGCGCGGAGACAAGAAGCAGCGAGCTACCAGCGTCGTTCAAATCAGATCGACAGGGTTAATAGTCGTCCCGTCCTTAATCACGAGCAAATCGCCGGACGTGGCCGATGGCACGGATATTGTTTGACGATTTGTCATCGGGCGTTTGACGTTTATTGGACTCCCGCGTACATTTATTACATTTTGCTGGCCGCGCGTGCACGGTCTTGCAGCGGCGAGTAATTATGAGAGGGCCGCTATCACTGTCTGCAGTATGTCCATTCATTTCGTTCGCCGCTCCGCGATGTAAAAGCTCACGGTACCGCGGCATGAAATATGCATCAGTCGCATTGATAATTATACGGCCCGATAACGCGCTCCTCGCGCTCGCTTCTATCCTGCTCTCTTATTAAAAATAAAAAGTAGCTCATTACCGATCTTCCCCTGCCTCCCTCGTCCTGCTTCTTCGTTCTCCCTCTTTCCATCTCTGCGTTCCCCGTACTTTTTTTCACTTTTTCATATATTTTTCGTGAGCATTCCTTTCCCACTATCCTTTACCTTCGCATACCGCATTATTTTGCCAATATACCACTTCCAGAAGATATCTGATTAACCATTTGTTTCGTTCGATTATTATCGAATGTAAACCATGCTGCTGCAGATCTGGAGCGTAGTTTCTGTTCCATAGTGGAAAATCTTGTAGTTCTGTTGGTGTTACTGATTGTAGAAAAAAATAGAAATCTTTGGAAAAGCTTGGATCGCATTGATTCATATTTCAAGTGACTTTGATAGTAAGTAGTTGCGTGCTTATTTTTTTTACGGAATTGTTGAGGAATTCGAACAAGGTCGAATCTGAATTTTTGAGATGTGGATTCTTGATTCTTGATTCTTGTTTTCTATTTTACTAATTACTGAAAGGTTTAGTTGTCGATATCGTCATTGTACGAGGTGTTTGTTTGTAATTTAATGTGATAATCATTATTTCGGGAACTTAATTTATCATTAATTTTTAAAGAATTTGGTAATTTCAGAAGTGGGTATGGTAAATAATTTAATCCCTCGTCCTTTGGTCAGTTACGCGCGATAAATTCTGCCAGTTATCGAGCCATATTTTATCCATTGTGAAGGAACAACGATTAGTATCTTCCAATCGTCTGCCCAAGTGCGTTTTAAAATCTTCCGCTAATGAATGCCATTAAAGCGATTTATTTCCAGATTCCTGCTTATTACCTCTTCGTGTCCGCTTCAAATTATGAAACGAAGCACTCGGAACAATAAAACTCCTCGCGGTTTATAATACGGCAGCTAATGTACTGGGATAACCAATACTGTGGTCGAAATTGTAAAACCTTTAATTCCCGAATATCAATGGCATCATTAATTACCCCCTCAATAACATTCGTAAAAAATGTTTAAAAATCTCTCAAACATGCCAAGAAAAGTACATTTGCGTACATCGAAATCGTAATTCAACCATTTCTGGTTAGTACTAACAATAACAGAGGATATAAAACATTCAGTCAACACTTTACAAAATAAAACGAAGCAAACCCAAACAGGAAGTAAAGTATACAAAAATCAAGATACCTAATCCTAACAATAACCTACAAACTTATAACATCCATAGTTACCCCGCAACAAACTCATCTCGACGCAAACGTACCCTAGTAAGACTGTCAATAAATACACGTCAATCGGTCCATCAGTTCACGTCCTCCCTAGTAACCAAAGATGCAGCAAGTACACTCAAGAGAACGACTTAACCGCACACGTCGCTGCGACAACCGAACACCCGTATACAACGTCGGGACGATTCCCTTTTACGCTTCGCGCCCGAATTGTCCGTTCCAATATCCACCCTCTGCCGCCCTTTGCGAAATATTGTTCCCGCGTGACGTAACGCGTACGTTATCTAGCCCGTCACCTACTTCCTATCGGCCAGAGACAGCCGGGAGACATCTCTTTCGCTCTCTTGCCTTTTAATGCACACGTGACGTGGCCCCGTGAATCGTTTTATCGCCAGCGGCGGGCCGCCGCCGCCGCCCGTCGCCGTAACTTCAATTCAATCGGCGTGCACGCGGCCACCGAATGATATACGCAATGCATTCCGCGCCTCGCATGTGCCGTGCATGCAGCTGGCACGAAAAGAGCGGCCGTTGTACCTCGGCTTTATCTCGGCTTTGTCCCCGACACGTTCGTTAGCTTAACGGTTTTGTTCGCCCCACTTTACCCTTTCTGCTCGTTTTTCCTTACGGGATCGCGCCACTCCCCCGCGGATACGATTTACTCGCTGGAAATAGGAAGACGAATTACGCTGCTTTTTTGTAAACCTACACTCGGCCGGCGAAAAATATGGACACGGCTCCGTTCCATCTTCACCGTCTCTCCTCTGCCTGCCTTTTTTCACCCCGTGCGTTCCGTCCTCCTTCATCCCCCCCGACACCGCTGCCTTGTACCACGAGGAACATGCGCTAGGGTAGTGATATACGTGCATAGACAGATTTTTCGTTTTTGGAGAATAACGAGAACGGCAGCGCTTGTTCTTTTGTTCTCAACGGTGTACTGCGTGACTTCTTCGTTCCGTGGATTATGAATTTCTGTGTCGTCGATATCGCTCTTTGGAGGCGTATAAAATGGTTATGGGGTTGTATGGATTTTAGTTATTGTTTTAATGTGGTTAATAGCGCGAGGGGCTGTGTGGTGGTAGGTTTTTGGGAAAGTGTCTTGATGACGCTGACAAGAACGTGATTAGGACTTTTATTACTTTACAGTGCGATTTGAGTGTAGACTAGCTTAAGGGTACTAAGCTGGCGTTCCTGTCTAAAATAAAGCATTTCTGTTTCAATGAATTACAAAACAACAAATTCAAAGTGAAACTTGTTCTTTGGCATGGAGTTTATTAACATCATCAGCTTTAAAAAACATGTTTGTTTAGTAAAAAGTATGCATTATATATGACGCTACAGACGCATCATTAAACAGGCTTTTTAAAAAATGTTTCTTTTGTTTTGCAGTGATAACTCAAAAACGGAAGTTCAAATCGATTCAAAACAAATTCGAGCATCTTCACAAAATTTGTAGTTTCGGACCAGACCTAAATTAAAGTTAATGAAAACTCCTCTTATTCTTAATGAAAAGAAACTAAGCCCTCATCTTTTGAGGCTTGGGGGATGGTAAAACCTCATCAATGGGATCTCAATGGGGTCTTAATGAGGTTTTAGTTTCTTTTCATAAAGAAACGGAATAGCAATTGGAGACGGACACCTGACATTCTTATAACTTTGAGGGGTGGTCTAGCACCCTGAATATGAAAACGGGCCAAATTAATAAAACACCTATTTCTTATTTTTCAGTCCTCTAAAATATATCCAGAAACCAAAGCAATCGTAGCCAGACATTTAAAAACCTCTCCTTGTAAGAGGAACCTACCTACAAAATTCCATGGTCAATAGGATCATTGGTTCCCGAGAGATCGTGATGAGTGAGTGAGTAAATTAGTCAGTCAGTGGTATTTAGATTTTATATATATATAGAAGATTAATAAAATCTCACCTTTGTTTACACTTCCACTGATGCCAAGGAACAGTGAGGCTTGAAATGCGCAAGCTCAAACAGAAGACGGAGTGGTGGGAGGACCAACGACCCCCTCCACTGCACACGACTAGAACAGAGGTTCGGTAGGCGATCTAGTATCGAGGCACCAACATTACCAGCAACAAACCAAAATCCACGCTACTCAAATACCTCCCACGAACACTTTCTTCCCGCTATACCTACAACAACAAACCTGGACATCAGCATGACCGCGCCGAAACTAATTAGCGCTCGTCGCGAATGGCTAATTACCGTCGGGCGAGGGAACACGGCGCGGTTATGCCATTCTGATCCCCGTTACGCGCCGGGTCGCCGCGATAAAACGCGGTTATTTTCTCTTCGCCAGTAATCACGTACACAAAAGGGTGGCGGCGCTGGCGGTCCATTAAGTCGAGTTAGCGACGCCGGTACACACCCTGAGGAATCAGGCGGGGACCTTGTTCCGGCACGTCTGATAAACGGAAGAACAACGGCTCGTCTGGGCTGACTGGATGAGTGGCTGGCTGACTAGCGTGATTAGCTAAGTGATTGGAAACTCCACCCAGCCGGTTCAGCCTGCCCGTACCCATAACCCATTACGCTTCTGAATCGACGGACGGTGTGGTGGCAGGAGGGGGCAGCGATTCAACTTCTTTCCCGCATGGATCAAGGAATCGCGCCCCGACGCCAAGCCAGAGTAATCTTATTGACAGTCCTTGCTCTTTCACCGGCTTCCGAATCGTTAGATACGAGCCTCTCTGTGTGCGTTCAAAAGAAAAATACTCCATTGTCGTCGTCTATGCCGCGCACTCACTCCTCGCATCCTCTCACTCAACCCATTCACCGTGCCGGATCGCAATACATATCGCGGTGCTATTTGATTTCTTATAAGGGAGAGATGAGTTCTTGTTACTTAGGAAGGATTAGGGAAGGCGCGTGATTGATTGCAATCGTTAGGGTGATTTGTTTTCCGGATTCTTTGGGGTCAGAGGGGTTGATACGCCGCGCCGTGAATTGAATTGGCCGCGTCGCGAGGGATCGACACGCTGACTAACCCCGATACGCTGCTAATGATTATAATTGCAAATGTTGCAAGCTAGGGTCGTATTTTTGGGAGACGACAGCTGGGCTCTCGGGGTGTTCGGGTGGGACGGAGGATTGTTTGAAAATATTGAAATTCTGTCGGCTCCAGTGCTGTGTTAGTTCAGGCTTATTAGAATATTGCGGATGAAGCGTAGGAATCGGAAGTGGAAATGAAATTTATTGGAAAATTGGGTGTGCTTTTTGTTTAGCATCTTGCCCTGAGGCATTTTGTTGCTGTTAAATTTTTTAGAAGTGTTGAAAGAAATATTTAGGGTGAGGCGTAACTCGTAGCACAACCGAGAAAAAATTATAAATGGTGCGGAAATGAATGGAAGGTGGGGAATAAAATTTTTCCGCGAAGGGCTTCGTTATCGAGAGAATTCATGTTGAAGATTCGTCAAGTAGGCGTGGAACTGATTGCGAGTACAACTTTACCAACGTGTCTGACCATTGCTCGTTATTTCTACTTGCACAGTAGCGCTTATAAACGCTAATGGCGACGCGCATCAAATAATACATCAGGTTCTTCTAAATAATTTGTGTCCTATTATAACAAGAATTAAAATTTGCAAAGCAGATGTTAAAAATCTTCCACCATCAAAAGAGAAAATTATGCAAAAATTTGTGGAAACGAAAACAATAATACATTAGTATTTTTCCTTCATATATCTTTATATTTGCAATACTTTTTAACAGTACAAAATACAAAAATCTTTAATCCACCCACAACTAGAAGTAAAAATTACAGTTTCTAAATTTAGTGTTGAGCTACCAGACAAAACGAATTCTTCCCCCACTGTAACCACCTTTCACTCAACTTCACATTGCTATAAACATTTAAAAGCAACTTATCGAAGCAATATATCCAAAAAACAACAACCGAAGAATAACACGGTACATTACCGAGCTATCATTAGCGATGCCATTGAAAAGAGAAGAAAAATATGAGCCCACGTCACAGACAACTCACCGATGTTAAATCATCTTTGATACGACTATTTAGAGACGCGAGAAGCAGCGATCAGCCGTGTAGGAGGCTAAAGTGGACAGCAGAAAAATCGGTTGGCTCGAGTCCTTCCGAGCGATTCGTTCGCCGTTGTATATCCCCTTTAGAGGATCCCGTTACGACCTGGTCACTCTGTAACCCAATAGCGGCGGAACACTTTTCTGTTGGCCGATAATGTCGCGAATAAACTCGCTCGACGGCTACATTCGACAAATTGAATCGCACGGGACGTCGTTCTGAACGGTGCTCGAGCACCACGCGAAAACGGAAGTTCGGTCGCCGGGGGTTGGAGCCGGAGGGGAGGAGGGCGAAGCGAAACTTCCGCGTGAATCATTCGCGCGCGTTTCTGTGCCTTTAAGTGAAAGGCCCCCAATTAGCAGACTTTAGAGACGGGCGAGCTTCAATTATCGGACTCATAACGGTATCGATTGTGGCGTAATGGATGTTATCGCTTTTCCCTTCTGGCATTTAATAAAACGCAATCTTGCGCGAGAAGAATTTCTCCCGGCGACTGGAAATCCATTTTCGATGGATAGCCTTCGACATCCGTTGGAGTGCATTCGAAGCACCGGCTGTAATTACTTTCCCGTGTATTTTGTTACGTTTTAACGAGGCGCCATTGTTTTCGTCGCTGAATAAATCGGGAGCTACTTTTTTCAAAGTTCCTGCTAATCGATCGGCGGGACGAGGATGTAATCGTTTTATTCAGTAGGTAGGTACACGGGCGAGGGCAAATGGACGGCGATAACTTACAGGGATGCTGAATGGGGGATACGTGTAATTGAACTGCAACCAGTTCTCACTTTGTACAACTAATTATTCATTTCACGTTAGACATACAATTCGAATTTAAAGGATTTCAGGCTACATCTCCCTAACACAAGGTTAAAATATTTAAACTCACATTCAACGGAGTTTAAACATCCATATTTCTCCAGGATACCACAAGCTGGTCCACATTGCCACCCTAAAAAAAAGATAGGAAAGGTATAAAATAATCTTTCCATAAAATCGTCCCAGGAGAAACCCTAAAAAAATTCCATGCATGAAACCTCTCGCCCATCCCCAACCAGGCGTTCCCACTCTAATGAAGCATACATATTATTCAGGTCATTAGCACAACGTGGCATATGAAACGTCACGCGCGTCACACACGCCGTACAAAGTTCAAGCTCGCCTTCACCGAGGAAATAATTTCCGTTCTCCAAAATTTCACGTTGTTACCTTTCAATGTCGCGGGCCGTCTTGTGTGCGCGGCCAGGTGTGTCCGCGCTCGTAGGACACCGTATCTGCTCCACTTGGAGTGAATAAGTTTACGGTCGCGTGGGGGTGACGTCGTGGATGGCAGAGGGACGATGGTCGGGCGGATTGCGGTCCCTGGACCGACACCCACAGTCGGCGGTTTTGAAAGATACGCTTAATAAAGCCGGCTACCACTCTCAGCGTGGCACGGCCGCGGTCTAATATCAACGCAAATGCGACTGTTTTGTATGCTAATTGACTCATATACATACGTATGCTACTCGTCCTACATTGCCAGTCGCTAAATAGATAGACTCGATACGCAGAGAGCGGTTTGCCGAGGCGGCGTTGCAGTAGGGAATACGACATGCGGCTGGAATGAAGCCGCCCATTTGCGTCCACGCGCTTGTAACATCGCGTCAGCTTCTTTCAGTGCCCGTTGACAGCTCTCGGATCGGCCGCCAGGGCATGGAGAGTTGGTGTCTATTTGCGGGGGGAAGTAATGGTAGTTTGTGGCGTCTTGGGAACCTTTTGGACAGCGTTCTTTTTTTAAGTGAATAGGAAACACTTTATTTTTAGGTACAAGTTGCATAATAATGTACCGATTTTGTGAGAGTTGAATGGCATAGGAAGTCAAGTGATTACCCAGATTTGTGAGTCGAGTATACACGTATAAAAATGTTCTTTGTAATTTTTCCTTCCATCACCATGGAGCGTACCGTAAAATGGGGGAACATTGGCAGCATAGGGTAACATTGGCATACACCGAAATTACGTTGTTTTGCGTCAGATTAGTAAAACTTAACCTGTTAATGCTATTTATATGATGTGGCAATGTTACGAGTTGATTTTAGTTAAGATGCAAAAAATAAAATAAAATGTAGAAATTTAAGTTTACTGACCTCAGATTAATAAAACTTATCCCGTTAATGCTATCTACATGATGTGCTAATGTTACCCCGGTACAGTAACGCTTTTAACATTTATTAAAGAAGGAAAGGACACAAATTTTGTGCATTTTGACACTTGTAGTACAATCACAAAAGATGCAATGTTATGATAAGATACTTAAATCAAATGTAAACATGTTAATTTTTACATTATATAACAAAATGTTTCAAAAACCTGCCAATGTTCCCCCATTTTACGGTATAGATTCGTTGCGCACCTACTCCAATTTATTATAATTGGGATTTATTAGAAAGCACACTGATTTGGGATAAATTTATGACGTTTAATGTAACGTATGCGCGGAAGGAATACGAAGGATTACGCTGCTCCTTTCCCGAGTGGACAAAACCTCTCGTAATTACGTCGCTCGTTTTTCGTAATTATTGAAAGCCACCGATCAGAATTATGCTGATACATTATCGCATGCATTTGTGCAGCTGCTCTGCATACGCTTAACGTGCTCGCGTTACGACAACAACGGCCGCATTTCGTTCTGAAACTGAATCAACGCATTAATATGCCCAGCATATTATTACGCGTAACACTGCCGCAAACAATAATTAAGAGCACGGCCACAATTTATCCATCATTAACGAAAATAAGCAAACCGCCACGAATTTCGAAAGGGGCGCCCTTGGAAAACTCGTGGTGTGGGTAAAATTTATACTACCGACCGGCGACGAATTGAACAAACAATTCAATTTTATTGGTCATAATCACAATTGCTCCGTTAGTATTTCTATTGTATTTTTGTTTACACATTTATGGAACTTCATTGATATCGCTTCCGAAAATGGTGCGGTAATTGCCGTCCAGCTCGATTCAAGTGGACCAATTAATGTTTCGGTGATAGATACGTAGATTAATTTTACGGTTCTAACGATTGCACGGAACTTATTATAGGAAAAATAAAGGATACCTATATATCTATTGTTTCCTTTATTCTATAGCTATAATTTGTCCAGCTATTCAACTACTTTTTGTTTAATTCTTTCACGACACGTTGATAGTAACAATTTTTAACAAGGAAAATAAAACTCTGCGTTTCTCAGATTTCGATCAAAATTTGGAGAAACTCTATTTAGAAACGGGTAAATAGAAAATCCGTAGAAAATTATACTTTAATATACCGCACAGTCTTCATCGCATTATCAACCAAAGCCAACTCATTATTCCAAATACAGTGCTTCTGGATGTCGCAGTTTCGCCGAAACACAAATCAGAATTAACCGTGGAACACTATGGAATAATCTAGTCCCAGAATAGTCAGCCAGATTGTACATAATATCTGTGATGCCAAGCACCAACTACCATCTACAATCTACATTGTTCAAGTAGACTCCTTCATACGTTAATTTCTCAAAAGAAATATCCAGATATAAAATTTGAGAACAATTTTGTAACACATCCTGAGACGTGTTCTTACATAAATTTGCCAGTTTGAAACGTCGAAGGAAGTCACATTCTGTACACGGTAAAATAAACTATGCAACAGACCTTTCACAAAAAAAAAATAGAAATCTCATAACGTCACGCGATCATTTTACGGTTCTCGTATTTGAATCGGACGGAATTGGTACACAACGATCTTGAGCGTAATACGCGGTTAACGGTGGGCTGTGGTTGTTTCCTTATTCATAACGGACGCTAAAGCACGTTCCATTATGCGCCTGACGCCGTTGAACTTGAGCAGGAGGAAACCAAGCATGTCAGCACGGACTCGCCTCATTTTACATCCCAATAAACCGGTATTAGCCGCCGCAATAAATACTCCTCGCGCATTGTTTGCGCCAATAGGAGCCTCATCCGTCTGTCGATTAAAGCTGACGTTGCAGGAGCATCCGAATGACCCGATGCGAGGCCGTAATTAATGCTATTCTCGCAGGGTAACTCGTCAAAGTAACTGAAATGTTAGTGGACTGAATTCGACGAGGAATATTTGTTTGGGAGTATTGTAAAATATAAGTCTAAGGGATGTAGAAAGTGACGCGGAGAATTTGGTGGCGTATGGTACTTAGAAAAATTTAAAAAAGGGCTTAATTAACGTAGGTCTACGTAAAATCTCGTTGGGGCACCACCTAGTGATTTCTTGTGCTGGTAATGTCAGCGCTTTACTTTCCATCAGGACATTTTTACTTAAATTAACACTGCCTTCGCTAAGTGAATATATCGTAACTTGATTTATTGATTGTATTAACAGTTTTCATGAATACATATTTGTGAGGTTGGTCATTGACTTGAAGGCAGTAGGATTTCAATTTAAATAATTTTATCTTTGTGTAACGCATGTAATATTAGAAATTTATTTGCGTAGAAGGTAATTTATTAAAATTGTAGGATTGGAATGCAGGTAGATCATAACGAACGCAGAGAAGTCCATAAAGGTCAAAATTTTGTAAAAATTCATTTCATATTACAAATCAAAGTTCATTTCAAAATTAAATTCATTTATCTTGCGACGTCATTGAAAGACAAAATCGAATATTATTTCGATAAATTTGATATTCACATCCGCATTGATGATATTATTACTGTAACCACAACGTTCATTCACTCTTTATTCAACCCTATTTCCTGAATAGTCTACATAATCAACATCCAACATTCACGCGCAGTAGAAACTCTAATAAAATCAAACACGAGCAGCTAGAGACGCAGCATTTAAGCAACATAAGAAAATTCGATTTGAGTCACTGAAATTCTTCGTCAGCAACAAACGCTTTGAATAAAAGTTTCGTATTCGCCAATATTATCCACATTACGTGAGGCAAATAAAAATTTCGAATCGTGCATACCAAGTATAAAATTACAGAGCGCAAGCTTCTTCCATCGAAAGAAAAAGAATATTATATCTTTCCCTGAGTACTTTCATTCAATATACACTTAAACAATTCCATCATCATAGAAAGGGTCTAGCAGGGTAAGTATGGGCAAACGGCCCCCACGCCGATTCCTGGAGGTGTTATTTTTTAAACAATGCTCCTGGCCTGAAACACCATTGTGTAAAGTTTTAGATCGCTACCCCCCCGTTTAAGGGTAATACGGGGGTGAACGCCCTTAACGTTATTATTTTTTATCTCGGTTACTACTTAAAATATTTGAATGAGAAAAATATGAAAAAAAGCTACATACTAACTGTACTTCGTGTATTTTTCTCGAAATTGTAAATCAATTATTAAGGGTAGAAAAAAAATAATTAATTTTTTGAGGGTGGTTTTTCGAAACAACCCTTTGAGTGACAACCTCCAAAAAAATAAAAAATAATGCTCTATTATGGTGGTATTATATAAAAAATCCTGAAGATGATCGAGTTGGTGGAACATAGTTAAATAATTTAAAGAAGATCATTATATTATAAAGGGTCTAGCAGGGTAAGTATGGGCAAACGGCCCCAACGTCGATTCCTGGAGGTGTTATTTTTTAAACAATGCTCCTGGCCTGAAACACCATTATGTAAAGTTTTAGAACGCTACCCCCCGTTTAATACGGTAATACGGGGGTAAACGCTCTTATATTTATAATTTTTTTTCTTGGTTAAAGATATTTAAATGAAACAAAAGCGACAATATTTTTCCGGATTTGAAATGAATTATTACGGGTAGAAAAATATTATTTATATTTGGGGGTAGTTTTTGCACACAACCCTATGAATGACAACCCCTTGTCGTGATAATCGCTTATATTTGTTTGCACATATCGAAGGGATAATCCGTACTTAGCCAGGCGTATTTTGCTGTCTTTCTGATTATATAAACGCTGATAACTTATAATCGATTAAAGAAAAATTACAAATAATGCAGTTATCACTACTGCTTTCAGGCATTTTTCTAAATAATACGGGTGCTAAATAAATTCGCGGGGATTAGTACAGGGAGATACGAAAATAATGCAATTTATTCTTAGCTTAATTATTCGAGAGCAGTCTAGAAACAGTATTTATCAGTTTGCGGTCCGTTGACGCCATGATGCCGCCGCTGCATTATCGACGTCGCGGTCCGCCGACAGCACGGAACCGTCGCTGTTTTATCGACATTTTGCTTGCGAGTTTACTAATAGAGAAAATCATGAATATTACGATAAAAATTGTTTGAGTGCTTTATTTAGCATCAGTATTATTTAGAAAAATGCCTGAAAGCAGTAGTGATAACTGCATTATTTGTAATTTTTCTTTAATCGATTATAAGTTATCAGCGTTTATATAATCAGAAAGACAGCAAAATACGCCTGGCTAAGTACGGATTATCCCTTCGATATGTGCAAACAAATATAAGCGATTATCACGACAAGGGGTTGTCATTCATAGGGTTGTGTGCAAAAACTACCCCCAAATATAAATAATATTTTTCTACCCGTAATAATTCATTTCCAATCCGGAAAAATATTGTCGCTTTTGTTTCATTTAAATATCTTTAACCAAGAAAAAAAATTATAAATATAAGAGCGTTTACCCCCGTATTACCGTATTAAACGTGGGGTAGCGTTCTAAAACTTTACATAATGGTGTTTCAGGCCAGGAGCATTGTTTAAAAATAACACCTCCAGGAATCGACGTTGGGGCCGTTTGCCCATAGTTACCCTGCTAGACCCTTTATAATATAATGATCTTCTTTAAATTATTTAACTATGTTCCACCAACTCGATCATCTTCAGGATTTTTTATATAATACCACCATAATAGAGCATTATTTTTTATTTTTTTGGAGGTTGTCACTCAAAGGGTTGTTTCGAAAAACCACCCTCAAAAAATTAATTTTTTTTTTTCTACCCTTAATAATTGATTTACAATTTCGAGAAAAATACACGAAGTACAGTTAGTATGTAGCTTTTTCTCATATTTTTCTCATTCAAATATTTTAAGTAGTAACCGAGATAAAAAATAATAACGTTAAGGGCGTTCACCCCCGTATTACCCTTAAACGGGGGGGTAGCGATCTAAAACTTTACACAATGGTGTTTCAGGCCAGGAGCATTGTTTAAAAAATAACACCTCCAGGAATCGACGTTGGGGCCGTTTGCCCATACTTACCCTGCTAGACCCTTTATTTGAACTGCGTTATACCACGTTAAATATCGCATTAGTGGAAACCAAAAAAGCTTAAATGCAAAATTTACCGGTTATCGTCGCCATGACGGTCGCTCAGCACTTCCGTTTGCTTTTCGAGTCGTTCCGGAGAGTCATACGGTCGGCCTGTTTGACCGATTTAATCCAGGAGATCGGGCAGTAACAGCGTTAGTTTTAACGAGCGCGCCGTAAAGGACAATTCAAATTTATAGAATGAACGATAATGGCTGTCCACTTTCCAACTGCAATCTGGCCGCGAATCGGAATTCACTCGATTCATCTGAATTTCCAGAAGCACCCCTGAATAGAATCCACCGCTTTGAATGGAATATTAATAATGTCAACCGGAACACACTGGTATATAATCATTCATAGTATTCATATATTTTTTTTCTCTCCTACAATAGTGACGAATCTGGGTATTAATTTTTTCCACAAGTCCGTCGGTATTGATTGATGGCATCCTCTGAATGGCTCCGTTTGTCGCGTATCACAATTCCTGTTCGCAGCTATGTGCTGGAAATGTTTTATGTCACACACGTGTAGGTAGTCAAATCTTCTGTGACGTTTCTGAGACACATTTTATGAGTTAAGTTATGATTAAGCTGGGATGATATCTTTCTCTTCTTCTTTTCAGTGTCACGTATCCCTGGCTTGGAATAAAGAACGGTTAAGGTAAAATGTGTTCTGACGAAAGAAGTGTATATTCTTTAGTTTATTTATAATACAAAGTACAACAAAAGGCAGTATATCAGAAACCCAATCCATCTGTGGGTCTAATTGTAACTCTGCTTAAGCTTGTTTGTCCCCATGTGTGGCCTCTGTTAAGTAATTCCAGATTGACTTTTATTTTTGAATGTCCCTGTATAAGGTGTACACTCTTTTAGAAGAGTTTTCAAGTTCGATGAACTGAGGAGATTTTAAGTTACCAATTTCATGTAACGGGTGCAATAGAATTTATCACTGCCGGGGTAAATGAAATGTCAACTATGCAACTCGCTGTTATTTAGGTAATATTTGAATAATTATTCTTGCTACATATATAAAAAAAATCAGAAGTTCAGTGTTTGAAGTAGTACGTCTAGTACTGGCGACTATATGGATGCTTGCAGTATTCAAATTGTAGCAATAAAATAAGCTAGTTGTTGGTGAAATAATGGGGGGAACGTTTAAATGGGGATTGATCATTAACGGCGATCAAATTCATAGTTTCCATGCGTTCTACATAAAGTAGATTAATCATTATTTACGCACATTCATTGATTAATAATTGTATGGCTTTCAATGAGCCACTATTATGCTGCAGCTCTGTGTGATACCCATATAAATATGGCGCATCACGTTTCCTAAAATGTATACATGTATGCTCTGATAGCACTTTTATTCTGTACGTGCTCCGAATGCTAAGTATTATTTATATTCAATGCGGAAACATTAAATTTCAGTGGACTCTGTTGCAGCTTATGTTTCGGTATTGAAAAATGCTACAGAAATTTGATCAAGCTAAATTTGAATCAAATTTTCATTATATGTAAGCAAACTGTACCTTTTTCGTGTAGGTACCAAGAAGTCAAATGAAACAAACGAATGTTTATACAAGTGTTTAAGTCTTATTAATCTTAAATTTCCATTAAACGTCTCAAATTAAACACTCATAAAACCCTACAGATATAATAACAAAATACTATTCTCTCTTTTCTAATTCTTCGCTATTAAAATTAATTACAAGTTCTGTCTTAATCTATACCTAACATTTATAACAACAACAACATGTCTTTATTACCATTAACCAAAAATCACAAAGAATTCGGAGAAACGAAATCAAATTTCCCTACAGTTTATATCTAAAATCACCTAAAGCGTTCCATTTTCAACAAATTGGCATACATACAGAGCAGAGATAAGGTAGTCAGTTGTCAGTGACGGTTAGAAAGCAATGACAGCAGTTGCTCGTTCGGATAACGCCGTGGGAGTCTGAAAAACAGTGATCATCGGACGGTTAGATCGGCCCGTCCGTATCGTCTGACCACGCGCGGCTGTTACTACTGGCGCGACCCTTCGCCCGTTCAGCTCGCGGCTCGTCGATAAAAATATACCATAAAATGTGCCTGTAACGGTCGTAACTACGTCGATTCGACGAGCTCCCGGCGTGCCTGGATATCGTCGACGATGCGTCTACCCTGTTCGGAGCTATTGCCGCGATACAAACCGCTCGTTACGTATTCCCTTCCGCGCCTCGCTATTAGGTCACGCCGATAAACGGTTCCGATCTTATACGCGGTAAGTTTATTTGTATCGTATTATGGACCATGGGCCCGTTACGATCGTGACGAGGGAGCATTCTTATTGATCGACTGAACGTTCGCTCGAATTCGAACAACCGATTAACGATTTAATTTGTGGTGATCGATGGTGAGGCTGTCGTGTGACCGAGTTACCGAAGCGGACTGGAACGCTTTGCAAGTTAAGGTTCATAATAAAATTGGTCGTTGAAATAGCCTGAAGGTAAACGAATGTAGTTTCAATTGCTATTTCTGTTTGTAGGATTCTTATTGATCTGTGAAAAGCTTGAGAAGACATGTGTATTTTGGAATTGGTTATAAAATTTTTAGCGTGCACTTGAACTCTGGGAATAACTCCGCTAGAATATTCCTTTTTCGAAAGATTTCAATGAATAGATTTTATTTACCCGGTTATTGATTTAGTTAAGGGGCACTGGTGGTAGCTACAGTTGAAATTGATTGTACTTTCAGGTCACATGAAAATGCAATTTCGCTGACCAGGAATCGTCTTCGGGACGCCGTTTCATTTTTATTCAAGGACAGTTGCTGTTGCGAAACAGAATCCCTTCATAACTCTCTGCCTGCATCACGATTATAATCACGAAATATAGCAACCGCAGAAATTTCGTTCAGAAATTCTCATCCCCGGGTCGTGGCCGCGGAACTTAATAATTATTCGAATTATTACAAATTCACTCCCAACGGTACGAAACTTTTTGCTCGGGCCCTTCGCAATTTTAGCCGACGAAATTCTCCGCAGCGACTTAAGCGGGATCTACCTGACCCATGAATGTTGTTGAGTATAAAATAGAATTTCCCTTACAAACTTCAAATCACTAAAAATGTTAATGTTTACTCAGTAATTCCTCTAAACATACTCAACTCAGGTCTCGCTCGCCTAAAAAAGTGGAGAAAATCAGTGAAAAGAATTCTCTGCCTGGCTCAGAAAAATCCCACTTGTAGACCTGTCCACAAAAGAAAAAAAGTTGTGTTCTACTAAATCACGCAGTTAGAGCATTTCATCCTAAAGTCAACTTCCATCGTCCCCTATGCAAGATTATGTAATTCCCTAGGCCCCCAATAAACCCAATACAACTACTACCAATGTCATCAGCCTCGTCAGGATTCCTCCCCACGGTTCGCAATGGACTCGGCAGAATCGACAAAAAACGATCATTAGCCGAAGGGCAACGGTCCCAAGCGTGTTTGCCAGTTCCGGCCTCGCCAAGACGGCCGCCATAGCCTCGCCCCTCCCCCCCAGCAGGCACCAAGAATTTATGCGTAGCCAGCGACGGGTGGTATCGCACTGTCATCAAGGGAAGGTTTCGTTCGCTCGAACCCCCAGCCGACGCCTAGGCAGAACTGCGCAAGCCCGCGGCAGCGTCCCAGAATGCCTGAAACACGGGCGGCTCGTGTCTCTGGAACACTTTGCGCCGGCCGCAAGCGTAAAACCCGTCCACCATCGCCGCGTCCGACCACCGTCGACCATCAGCACAGCGGGCAGCACCGGCACCCACCGCGCTGCCACCTCTCCAGCAACGTCGCCGTCGGTAACCACCCTAGATCCTTCTCATCCGACAGACACCACCGCGTACCACGCACACCCTGCCCAACCCGGGTAGCCACGTACCCTTTGCTCACGTGCACCACCACCGAAGCTCGCCAGCTGCTAGTTTTATTAAGGCTTCTAGGCTGTTTAGGATGTTCAGTGGAGTGACCGGGCCCCGGCGACGCTCGTCAGCTGCGTTTTTCGGTTCGTGTCTGAGGATTATCGATCCGATCCCCTACGGCGAATCAGTAAGCATTACACCAAACGCATTTATTATCATCCGCAATTCGGGCGCCGGCGGTGGGGCGGCGCGGGGGACCTCGGCCGGTCGTCGATCGAGGGGATTATGCTCGAGTCGGCTCCAACGGTGAATCTGATAACCGTTCGCCCTCGATTTTTCGATGTTGCGATGGTGGTCCGCCGGTGCTCGGCCACCGGTCCGCGCTCCGAACGGCGCCGACCGTCCCTCTTGTCGCCCCTGGCCGCTTTTTGCGAGCGCCGGCTGTCGTCGGGTTGGTGGCTGATTTATTCTTTCACCGCGTAAGCGAATTAAAAAGTAATGACTATGGTATGCTGGGCCGCGAGATGTCGAGGCTTTGAAGGCCCGCGGAGGTTGGTAGCGATATTTTTGTTTTTGTTTTCAGTGCAACTTGGCGGAGGATGTGATGTCAGGGAATGTGCGGGAGGTATGGTCAATGTTGGGGTGCTAACTTGAAGATACATTATTCTGATACGTTGCAGTATAGCGTCGAAACTTTAATTGTGTTTATTGTTTGGGGTGGTATACTTCTATGGTATTGTGTTTAAGTTGTTTTTTTTTTACTGTGACGTTTCTTGTTTTTTAAGAGATGTAGTCGGTAGGTGCTGCTGAGAAGGTGACACGCTTTGATTAATATTTGAACCGTTTGGGTATTGTTTTAAGTTGATGCGAGTCTAGTGATATCGTGATCTAGAAATACTTCTGTGGAAAGTAGTTTTTCAGAATAATGTGTTGTTAGCTCAAATTTTATGTTCCCCACGTTTAGCACGGGATGAAATGAAAATTGTTTATAATCAATGGTCGTTGTAGAATTATTCGTAAATGTGTAATCCAGATTAACACTACTGTTAAAAACTTTCTCTGCCAAAAGTTCTTACTAACTTTGACGTGATCCATTGACTGAATTTATTCAGCTGTATATTTTAGGTTTAATTGATTTAGTTTTAGCAAGGTTTTGTCGTATGGAATGATTAGAATGCTCTCCGATATTAAATTCAATTTTACCTTTATATAAATATGGAGAATGTTTTCAATTGTTTAGAAACATAATGTAATAAACTTAAAGAGCATTATATATCATATATAACTGTTCCTTAAACTCGCACTATACTGATCAAGCTGCTGCTTTTTAATTCGCTTACTTGTCAACAAACGCTTTGAATGTTACCGCCTACACTTTGCAGATTATAAAGCACTTTGTACTAACGCATATAGCTATATATTGAAATACTCCAAGTAAACAAGTACTGCTTCTGACAAGCTTCACAGAACACAGAATGGAATTAATGGAAACATTTCATTTTTCATTTATTGGGATTAAGTTCGTTCGTCAGATTTCGCGATGGTCAGTTTCAGGATTTAGTATACCTATAGTGTTCTCTGTTGACTACGCTGCTTAAAGTTCCGCTTCATCTCCCGTCCACAGTGTCTCTCCCTTTAACGTGGTCTTCCAAAAACCGTGCAGCCTCATTCCTCCGGAGTCAGAAAGGCTGATCTTCGTCGCTGGTTGTTCCACTAAGATTCACGGACTAGTTAGGATGCTCAATGGAGTGACCAGTCCAACAATCGTGCCTGATGCTCCATTTATATCAGAGAAATATTGATCCGATTCCGTCCGATTTGAGTAAAGCATAACGTTATTAATTTATTGCCTCTTCACGGGTCGCTGAACGTTCAATCTCGTAGTTATCAACTGCCTTTGCTTTCTGTCCATGATGAATTTATTGATTTGATTGCCATCGCTCCAAGCAGACAGACCTCTGCCCTTCCCACTTCACCTTTATTTCACTTATGTGAATATGAATCGAAACCGATATTCAGAAAGTGGTTTCTGATTTAAAAAAATCTTCCGTTGCATTTAATAGGTGATTCATTACTCATCACTTATCTACGTTCTGAGTAATGCACAGGAAATAAGAAGGGATGGTCGAAGTTTAGGAGAAAAGTAGGTCACTTACAGAAACCTTATTCCATATTTTAATTTCCCTTTTTCATGAAAAACCAATTGCTCTTGATTATACCACTTTATCTACACTTGTATACGTATGTATTATTATAGATATTCATTGGAAACAGCACCTTATCTCAAAATAAGTACCAAATGAAACGATCAATAATATTCCTATTGCAAATGTTTGAACCTTCCTACAAACTAATATTTCTTACAAATTCCTGCAATATTCTATAAAATAAGATTTCTCTTTAATCCCCTTTAAACTACACACATCCCATTTTGTTTCAAACTTATCCTACATAAATTCATTTATAAACTTCAGCACACAACTTACTATAACGCAAACTAATTAATCCACCCTTTAACAATTTCATACCAAAAAACCCTTGATTTCCAAACACACGCACACCCGACCCTTCCATTTTCCTTTTCTGCAGCGAATCACGTCCAACGATTTATCCGAACGTTATTGATACACCCTGTATGGTGGCCTTTATCGTTCTTCGATCGCCGTTCGGATGTGTACCCTCGCTTTCCCCCTTCCCGTACTTTTGTATTCGGGAAAAGAGGATTCGACCACTCCGGATAAAGTCGCGTTCTCTTCGTTTTATCATGGCTTCCGGGATGCCCCTAAAACATCCAATGAAGTAACCGGACGTGGTAGTCGCGTGCTTTTTAGCTGAGCCAGTTCAAATAGAATTGGCCGGTAGCGAAAAACGAAACCGTAAATTACGAAACCGTAAAATTTACTGACCTGCTTTCCGAAGACACAGAGACGACCCGCGTCCGGAAAAGTCGAAGTCGCCGCGTCCACCACGCAACAATTCTGTACGACGAACGTAGCAGTCCGTGAAACCGTTTCTGCCCCGTAATGCCCGTATACAATTTAATCTCTGGTATTAATATAGACCCGCTGGACGTCCCTGCGTGAAATGGGTGGCCCGATAAAAGCGAAACGCTCAAAAGAAGTCCTCTGAAAGGGCCACCGAGCGGTGCGCATGGCCGATCGACCTGGTAGATATGTAGGAAGCTTTTTTACGAAAACCATTCTGGGGAAAACAGAACGAACATTAGTCTCAGCAACAATAGAGAAGTCAGCATAGCAGCTCGCTGGTTTGTTATGGTGAAACGGTCAGGAATTCGGGAATCGCTGTTTGTAGTTTTGCAAATGAAAGGGATTTGTGATTGACGCTCTTGGGGGTTTTAAATAACTTTGTCGTTTGAATTGGAGTGTTCTCGGATTTTTTAAATGGAGGTGCTATAAAAGGAACAGATTTTAAATCAAACAAATCATATTGCAAATATTCTAAACGGATTACACATACAAGTTATTTTTCTGTTTAAGGCAACATTAGTGCCTAGTGATTTGACGTAAACTTCACCGCGGTATCAGTTGCAACGGATCAGTAATCCGTGGTTAATGTTTTTCTAATATAAAAGGAAAAGTTTCTTTAGCTTTCTGAGGCGGTGGGATAAAGTTATATACTACTTCAGTATGAAAGTCTTACATCATTAAAAGAGCCAATATTCACCTGAAACGAGAATTTATAACAGGCAAGCTTGATTGATTATTTTTACTCGTAAATGGGACATTTTCGACTTATTTGAAAATCGATGACTTTGTTATTTTCTGTTACTATTAATAAGTGTGCAAGATATTTTTATTGAAGACCAATAAACATACTTCCTATTAATGGACTTCTGCTTTAAATACGGAAATGGACGCTAAATAAAATTGTCCCTTTTATAGCACCTCTCCCCTACCAGTTGGACTGAGATTTCAATTTTCTGTAAAAATCTATTTAAACTTTCTTCTCTTCCCACAACTTGAGTAAGTTCCTTTTAATATAGCTACTACTGCAATCTCGGAAATTGTTATGTCTTCCTAGTAACTTTCATTTAAATTTAAGATTACGTAGATCTACGCAAGTAGAAAATAAAATCGGCTATGACATCTTTTTAGTTATTAACACTACCTACATTAATCATCCTACTACACATAAAATTTTGCATTTTAATGACCAAGCACGTGATTAATACTTACATTATCAATATTCTCTAATTTTGATTTAGCTTCCCAGTAGGTAATGCAAAGAGTACCTACCCCTCGATTCACAAAGTATCTTCGAAATTCTCCCATAAACGGAATAAACGGAAGAAAGAACACAAAAACACTTTCGTCGCTGTCTCCGTCCTGCCAAGGTAGATTAAAAATTGACTGTCGCGCTATCGATTCGGTTTCACTTGTTACAGCGACGAGCGCGTGTCTCGCTGTTCCCCGTCCGCAATTTCACATCACGGGCTACAATCCCTGACTGCATCGCATCCGCGTCAGAATGCAATTTCGCGTCGTATTTTTCTCGAACAGACGATAAATGTAATGCCCATATATTTGCTTGTCCCCACTCGTTTCCGTGGAACAATTTTATTCCTATATCCCCGTCCCCGTGAGAGGATATACGACGAGACTTTGCAGTTATAACACTTCGTGCGGGCAATGTGCGACGCTTGTCAGAGTGTGTGTACTGACCTATATCGTGCATGCGTTGCACGTAGCCGCAATGACGTTTCGTGGAATTTCACGGTGCTATCCATTGACGGTTTACTTTGCATAATTCCGTGGCAAAGTAGAATTTCCTAGAAAGCTCGGCAAACGCGAGACAAAATCGTGCGATTTCTAGATTACTCAGGTCCCAAAGCGGTTACAGCAGCAAGATTCACGTCATAGAAATGTCACGGGTTATTATGAAATACCGAATTTTCACCACAAACGAGGAGCTTCGCGCAAATTTCGTGTTAAGATTATTAATCAGGTCAGTGTACTAACATTCCTCCCAATATTGGCTCGTAAGATTAAATTTTAATAGAACAGTACAATCTTTTCTCAAAATCTACTCCTGTCAGTATTTCATGTTCTCCCCGAAGAAACTTCTATCTGCCAAGATTTTTCATAAAGATTTCGCGGCGACACCGATACGTCCATCGATTCATTGTTTGGTTTCCAAATAATTCGGTGCGAGGCGTTCGCCTTGTTTCAAAAAAGCAGGAAGAGGTGTGCGACGGGAGGGTAAGAAAATACGAAAGGGATGACAAAAACGGAAGGAGGGTGCCGCGGGAGGGACGGGGTGGGTAGAAGAAATAACATAAAAATGTTGGCGGCACTCCAAGGAGCTTGCCAACTCTCAAACGACTACTAAATCAAAATACCCGCGGGCAGGCGCACCAGCCGAGTTAAATTTTATTCCAAATCCTTTTATCGCAAAACCTATTTCCCCGGAAAAATGTAAATCTTGGTTACCCGGCCGCGCCCCTCGTTCGCCTTCTTTCAAATCGGCCATTTCTTCTTCCGTAACAGCACCCAGGACGAAACTGTCCTGTTACGGTACCGTTCCTCTTCCCGTTCCCTTCTTCGTCGTGCTTCATCCTCTCTTTTAAGGCCGTCGATGTACCCTACGCGTGTCCCTACGGGGGCAAGGAGGGAGGGTGACATTAAATCGAGTTTTAAAAGGCACCGTGGATACGAAAAACGAGAGCCACGGAATAAAATGCGAACGGCGAGCAGCTGTTTTCCTTGTTCGCAGCAGCAAAGTTAGCTGCTCGCCATTTTATTGTTTCGGCGGGCACCACTCGTGGGGTGTATATAGGCCAGATATTGAAAATTTGGTCTCCGCGTTGCTGGAACGAAAATGGGGAGTCGGTTTTAAACTGCCTTGGGTTTTCGGTCGATGCGATTTTTATTTTTTTTTGTCGAGGAAAGGGTTGAAAGAGGGATACGGGGGACTGCAAATGGTAATGGTCTTTCATTCGGACGCGTAATGGCTGCGAGAGGTATGGGGCTCGGGGAATTTGTATGGTGAACTGATTCTAGAAACTATGATAAGTGGTTTCGTAAACGTAGAAAATTCGGCTTCATGATTTTCCATTATACAATTTTTAGTTTTAGTATAAACCTATTATACTAAATGGTGGACATTCTTTTTTAAATGTGTGCCCTGTAGTGTTACATTTGTATGGATTTCTTCTGTTATAATTTTCTCTTACGGTGATAATTTTTCAATATGTGAAATTGTTAGACATATCATGTGTAAGGAAGGTAATCGAAAAAGCAAAGAAATTTAATTTATGTCTTGTACCTACTCTACAGTAGGTACAAGACAAAAGTAGTCTTGTAAATTGTTGTCATTAGTAAATTGTTGTACTTTACAATTGACTAATAATTGTGAAGTACCTTATTACCATATCGCTAAAATTCTTTTCAAAGTGGTACCTACTCGATATGAGAATAATATTGATTAATAATAATGGTGAAATCTGGCGAGATTTGTTACAATTTTCGATATATTCAAGAGATATCCTATTTGCCTACTTTAATATTATTATTATTAAACGTTTTTATTGCAAACACAGCAGATAACAACGAAAGAAAGTGAACAAGGAGACAAGCAAAAGGGAAGTTCAGTCAGAGACTGTTTTTCACCTTAATCTAAAAATTATTCTGTTTGAACCTGCCTGCCACTGGAGCAAAGTGTCCCTGTCTTTGTAATTTTTCGAAAGCCACGGATACGGAGCGGATATAAATAACACCCTGGTTGAAATGGCCGTATAAATAACAAAACTTTTGAATTATTTCGTTATCTATAAATAAGTGCTTCGCGGTGGCACTTCGGAGTGCCCCTATTTATCCGCGGGCCGTAGATCAACCTTTCTTCTCACGCTTATGCTCCTCGCGTAGCCACGTGGACGTCCGATATAAAGCATAATGTTGAATTGCATATTGAGAACAGTATCGTACAGAAGCGGCTCCACTTTCATTCAATGGCGTTCATGACGCCGCTGCTTTCCATTCATACGTAAATTTTCCTTTCATCGCGAGAAGGCTGGACGACGTGAAATTTTTCAAGTTTAATAGAAACGGCTCACGTGATCCCCGTGAAGGAAGAATGAATATTTTCAAGCGGCGTAAACAAAGAATTTGACTTCATTCTTCTTTCGATTCTTTTTCTTCTATACGAAGTGCTTGAGAATTGCACTTTTGAATCGCGTACACAAAGGATCCGCGTACTTTCTTTTCAAAAATGAATTTTCATGGATTTGCAGTTTGGAACGGGCTTTCCCGCGTAAATGTGGGAAGTGGGAGTATTTTTCTTCTGCAATTACAAAAACGTATTTCTTTCTGTAGGAACTCGTTTATTTTAGGTTTATTCTTATCAATCACTTTGCGATTTTGTATGAAGGATATTACCAATTACTAGTAATTTTTAAAAAAAGAGTAGTAAAATTGCATCAAAAGTGGCATATGTTAAATTCAGAAAATTGAGCACTATTTTACAAGTACTTCGAATGCTACAAAAATATTGATTGCTATTTCAAAAATGTATTTAGAGTTATTTCTTTCATTCCTCATTCTTTTTTCCTTCCATTTTTCTCTATGGAATGCCTTTAAATAGACGAAAATTAGAAACGTTTTACATATCTCGTGTAAAACAAGGGGAATGTAATTTTGTGAGAATTTTATGCCTCAGAAACTAAATCACGTGTGCTTGCTATTGAACATAGAAGTATAAAACCTTTTACATTCCGCACTTGCGTCCATTATGAAATGCTTTAACGAGAATTACACTCCAGAGCCAAGAGATTCGCCCGCACCGCATTTTGACGACCTATTTTCCACGTCGTCGTCTTCCAGTGACAAAGCGCGATAATTGAAGTACTTATACATTCATGGCGGGCTTTGTCAACGGGAATAAAACATGTATTTTACGTTTACGTGGTCTTCCATTCTGATCGCAGTGCGGCCACATTTATTTAAAATTACGAAGTTTCTTCATTATTAAATGTATTTCCCGTGCAAAATCTGAATATGAATTTATAATAGTTCGTACAAAGCTCTGTGGAAATTAAAAATAAAATATGACAGAAGATAAAATTTTAAGAGCTCAAACTTTCAGTTCAAAATTGAAAGGGAAGTATGATGAAAAAACATCGAAAGAGATAAACAAAAAAAAATTATTATACTGCTAGGCGCTATTTTTTGCCGGTCGGTCACACGAAAAATTAAACAAAATTCATGTGAACTAAATAGTGTATCATCTCATACATAGATGGCGTTGTCTTAAATTATTAATAATAATGATTAGTTAAAAGAAGATGGTGTATTGTTTCAAATTCAAGAATTATTAAGCAGGTGATTATTCAAAGTGACAAACTTTATTGTCAAAAAAATGTGTAACAATAAATTAGCCCTCGTTATACGTGTTCTATTATTATATGTAAATTTCGTGTATTCAAATTTTTTTTTTGTGTGCTTTATTTACTTCTTATACGATTTTTAAGAAAATTATATATGCCGTTCCTTACACATATATGTTTCAATTAATGTAGATATACATAATTATATACTCGGCAAAAAATAGTAATAAAACAGCTCGTTTGCAGAAATAACATTCAAGGGATTAAATAACGACTTTTGAATACTAATATTAACAGACATGCAGCTTAAGTATTCATTCACTGGACACAGGTCACCCTATATAGGTTCCTACGAAATGTGTAACATTTTGAATTTTGGAAAGAACAAAAAATCGCATTAACCAATGCTCCCAATTCGAATGGAAATTCTTCAGTGTCCAGGTTGATCCACATCTGAGATTCTCCACATTTCTCTACAATTTCAATCTCGTTATATCTATTCCAAAATTCCCATCCCCCACAAGAAGTATCACTACTACGTGACAAGGTACACGTCGACCCCAATATAGGTACACATTTCGGGGGTCAGAATCGACCCCGTGCCCGCCAGGCAGCAGCAAAAATCAGCACACCCCTAACAAAGATACTTAACTACGTCCTATCGTTTCTAAGCAAACAGTCCGCCAAGCACACCACGATCGAATACAATCCAGCGACTGTGACCCGTGTTTAGTCGCTCGAGATCGCGTTTTCTACAGGCTGCGCTTTCTCCTCCGACATTTGCATCCGCCTGGAAAGTTCCAGGCCGATGGAAGCAGCCCGGGAGCACAAATAACGTGAGTGCTTTCGGCACCCGCGGGAAGCTGAGGGAGGCAGCACGTAGACGGGAGGGCTCCCGGCCACAGGGCACGCGGAAGGACGATGAAGTTTTAATAAATTATTCATTAGGGATGAGTCGTTAGGTGGTACGATCGATCGAGCGCCCCATTAATCGGATACAAAAATGTAAGGAACGCAGGCTCCTTATCGTTCGTTGCTAGAGAATAGTGGTTGGGGGGTGTCGAAGGGAGAACCGATGAATGAGTCACTGAAACCCTCGCTGATGGGTGGCCGCAGCAACGTTCAAGGTAAAGAATACATCCCCATCGTCTGGACCCTCCATCCTTCTCTCTCAGCCATCACGATGATGCCCGTTCACCAGCGATGATTAATTAATCGCGTTCCAATGAAAAATCGAGGACAGCCCCGTCGACAGCTTAATCCGCGAATTTGTTTCCTGGAGGCTTGGGGGCTCCCGATTGTGTTTTTCATTGGCCCGCTTGGAAATTACGCCGGATTGGACATCCTCGGTAGGATTATCGGGTAGCTGAACGGTCCTCCATTCTTTAATCCGTTTGAAGGAGGACGCTGATATTCCGCTGGTACTTTCTTTAGCTGCTTATCCCCATCCCGCCCCGGCGGATTCGTAATTCTTCCTGGATATAAATCAGGGCAATACTGGACGGGATATAAACCGAGTTAATAAGTAACGGACCGATCCTTCGTCGATCTCGTTCCAAACCGATACCGCCCGCGTATTATCGTCTGATTTCTCTCGTTCGAGCTTTACCATCGATGCTTGGGAAAGCTTCTGCTTTCTCATCGGTTTCATTGTGTGCCACAATACGCTCGCGATTGTGGACACGCGGGCAATTTATACGCGGCGAAATGCTATCTCATCGATTTGATTTAGAACAGTCGAGATGGCCCCTTGATTTCTATTGGGAGTTTTTGTTTGTAACCCAGTTCTTCGGCTCGATATTCAGTCGAGGGATACGAGTGTGACATAAATAAAGGGATTGCGTTGATACAATATTCTCTTTTCTGCTTTTCATCAACAGATTGTTTTTATTTTCGTTTTAAGTCAGTGCTTGGTTATTTGATATTTAGTATCGGTAAGAAGATTTTTTTGGAAGAATAATAATTGTAGTGTGGTAGTAAGGATGTGGTACTTATTTTTGGTGTAGAATGTAACGAGTGTTTTTATTTTTAAGGAGAATAATTTTTTCTGTTTTTATTTCTTGCAACTTGCTTACATGTACGTTGCACAAATGCTTTCCTATGCTTTGGTAAACGAAACTTATTTCTAATGCTGTGTCTAATGTTTGTTTACGCCACATAAGAAGTTTCCTGGTTTGCAAAGGATCCTACACTTTCAGAGGTTTCCTTTTTCTGGGTCACTGAAAGTTTCCAGCAATGATAAAAGAGGGTTTCTGCTTCTCGTTGTGAAGGGTTTTGTGAAACTTGACAAGTGGAAGGACAAACAGGGCGATATGTTTCCTTTCGTCATCTACGTTATCTCATGCAAATATCTTTTTAACTTTGTAATATGGGAAGTGACATTAGCAGAAAATCGTTTCAATCACTTCGTGTCCATCACAAAATTACAATTCTTTAAATTTAATAATCTGTTTTTAAGGTACTTTGTGTAGGGCATTCTTCAAATACACACAAAACTGTGCAGTTCTTACCGAATACGTAGTGGTTTACAAATAGCGTGAATGAAACCAGAATAATATATATGAATTCTATATTATGTAACATACGTACCTAATGTTTATTCATATAATAATAGCAATATTTATGTAAAAATACGTCACTATAAATATATAAAGAACAATCCCAAAATAATCGAAAATTACCTTTTGAAATCTGTGAATATGCTGATAGATAGTACATAGGTTTCCAAGACAAAAAGAATCTTTCCAAATTTAAAAAAACTATCTCCTATGACGACGAATACAATAAAATCAGGTACTAGGTACTAGGTACGCCTGGATCCACACATAAAATATAGAACAATTAGAATAACATACAATTCTTTAAATAGGATAAAATGTTTTATCTTCCATTGCATAAAAGTGATGGAATAAACGTTCTTTACTACTGGATGATGTATCATTCTACTGTCACCTGACAAAGCAGTTTTCGGCCAGTTCAAGAATCTGAATTTCCATGCAACTGGCAGTATCTGCGTTAACAAACGAAATTATTTCCGCAAGTTTCCAGTTTAAAAACTCATTTGGTACTTCCGCCACGAGGGGGCGCCAAGGTAGGCAAGAATCTGTTTTTTTATAGAAATATAAGGAAGTCCCCTGGGATTAGAGGAAGTCCGCAAGGTAGAACCATTCATCAGCGTGAAATATTTTATTAAACAAGCTGTCAGCTGGTTTTCTGACCGGCTAGTCGGAATACAAATTCGAAGCCCAGAACGGCGCAACCCCGATTTATCATGGCTCCACGTTCCCGCTACTGCATACGTCTGACCCACCAAAAAACTTTGTGACCCCTCATGCATTCTGTGAATTTTAAATCGCTACTGTTCGCCTGGTTCCATAATGGAACAGTTGTCCTACTGTTGTTGAGGAAATTCGGACGTTTAGGAAATCGATAATATCCACGGCGGATTATTCAATCTCGCAGATTAGATTTTAACATTGCATCAGATCTTAACAATAAACGAATTTAATGTACCAAATATTCCTAACATCGACTAATAAAATTTCACATTTAACCTTTAACAAATAAGAACATTTTTGAGTTACCATTTTCGTATTTTTTTAATCTTTTAACTTTTCAGTGACGATATTGTACATTGGTAATACTCATAAAATCATGCTCAAGTAGTCTGTTTCTAGAAATGTAAATTTTAATATGTTGAAATTTGAATTTTTTGAAAAAATAGTTATGGAATAAAGCGACTTTTTTTGTTAACATTCATCAAATTTTTAAAATTTATTCTGAATGCCTAAAAATGTACAGTTAGCATAGTTTGGTGTTTGAATTTTATTGCCAAAAGGATTAACGCCATCCACTAATATTTCGTTCGCGATAAATATTTCTCCAAGCTCCCTCCGTGTGCACCACAACGCCCTAGCCTAAATCACACTTCCAGACACAATCTTTTAAACCCTACATCATCCTTAACTCGACTCGAAAAATCCGCAAAACCAGCGCCCCGTACAGAAGTAGTAGATATGCAACTTGCAGTCAAATTTCAAAGCCCTGCATTCGAAGCACTTGTACGTCAGAAACAAAAGTCAGCCCCCTTATAAGTTACAACTCCTGGTTGTTGTTAAACCTTTGTGGGACACCTGTCCGCGGCGGCGTTGGCACACAGTGCCCCTGCAGCCAGTTCGGTCCTGACAAAATAAATTAGGGCCCCGGGCGAGAATAATTTGCGGGCTTTGCCGCCCTGTCGTCACTCGTACCGTTCAATTTACTCAGCGACATCAATCTTATCCTTCTTTATTCGCCACCCGGGCCTCGATCCATTCCCTTCGTATACCAAATCTCCGTAGCTTCGTCCGTTTTCTTTCTTCCTCGCGACTCGCGTGCTCGCGTCCCTCCACCCTGTTTCTTCTCGCCCTCTTCGAGCCTTCATCTATCAAACAGCACCGTGTAATCGTGTCAACGTTCTTTCTCTGATTGCCGTCGCGCAACAATTCCTCTTTTTACTACGTACCCCGATGCAGTCGATCGCTAATCGCGTACGAATCTCTTTGTACATTTCCCTTCTGAGTTGTCCTCTTCTTCATTAATTATCGCAGAACGACTGGGGTTTAAAAGTACCTAGGGCTGGTTGTAAACGAGCTCTTTTTTGGTGGAAAATTTTCTTGCCGGGAATCGCGGGCCTAACACCTTGAGGGGGGACGATTGTCGCGTGCAAATTAGCTGTGTTTTGGCTGTAATTACTTCATTTCAATCAAATACTGTTTTGAATGTGAGATAACAGGCAAGATCTGTGATAATACACCTTGATTTTGTGTGATACTACCAAGGCAAGATCCCCAACACGGGAATTAAAAAAATGATGAAACTTTGGGGATATGGAGAGGATATATATATATATACACTCTAAGGGGGTGAAATTGACCCCTGAAAATTCGGCTATTATATATATCAGCGATACTTCTTAAAAAACCTCGGATAAAAATTCATATATTATTAATGAGTTATATCCCCCGAGTAACACGTTAAGTTACCAAAAACTTTACCATACCGGTACATACACTCTGCACTGCGCTCGTTTCGATTACAAGAAACGTAACACACAAAAAACAGACCCGCGGGTCGAGCAAAAAAGCCGCTTGTAGTGCGAGAGAAAAAATCAAGCTCGAGTTAAAACCGTGGTAGAGTCAGGTCCTTTAAAAGCACGCTGGAAAAGCAGGATTTCACCGATGTCACTGGCGGCCTGGTTTTTGCGCCCTTCCGCGATTTTTCTTTCGCAGGACTGCGAAAGGAGGAACTTTACGGAAGGCGGGAGCGGGGAGAGGAGGGGTTATCAAAGGGGGGCAGGGAGCGGGAGGGAGGATGAAACGCGAGCGGACTCTTTTAAGACGAAAAATAAGAGCGACTTGGCTCCTTATCTAGATAGGCCGCCATTCCGTCTTGAAGTAAAGAACGGAGAAACGCCAGCGACAAAAAGTCACGAGCACGACAACTGGGGAGAGGGGGCTGGGACGTGAAAGGGGAAAAAGAAAGGGAACAGGGGGAGAGGGTGGGAGATAACTGCTGTATTAAGATTCCTAATCTAAATGAACGCTCGTTCCGGTCCAGTGGCGACGGCGGTTTATCCAGCTATGCCTGCCTTAGCTCCGTTGCGCTGCGTTTAAACGACTTAACGACGATTTTCGAAACGATCACACGAAGTTACGGGAATTGAATCGAAGATGGTAGTCGCGATGGGGGAACGCGATCTAAACAAGTACTTCTCGGTCTGTTTCCTTGTACGATTTCAGTACGATCAGGCTGCCATAGGATGGTGTTTGAGACTTTCGAATGGAAGCCACGTTCGTCTGGAAATGTTCCCATTTTTTGTATATATGGATTTAGGTTTTTGAAATATTTTTTGTATGTGGGCCTTGTGCCTTGTACTTAAGCACATATTTGTGTCGAGATTATGAAAGTTAAGTAAAAAGTCTACAAAAATTGAATTTATCTCTTATTTTGTATTACATCGATTACATAAACGCAGAAACCTAAATATTGCGAAATGAAAAGATATGACTTACAATTAGACCACGTTCATAAATACTACTTTCATGATTGCTACTTCTCATTTTACGGAGTCGCTTTAGTATACCAACAAAAAAAACAGCTTCTGACAATTAGATAATATCGCTATTCCAGCGCGCGGACGAACAAAAGATTACCCACATACCTATATCATCTTGCGGTGAGTACCTACTTCTTTAATCGACGCTCGACAAACGGAAGGCAAAAGGGGGAAACGAACTCGACACGTGCTATTAACAAGGTGTGAACAACTAGGCCTACAAAAAAAGGGGGAACTGAATTGCGCGTGCTTCTAACAAGGTGTGAACAAGACTTACAAAAAAAAGGAACGCAGTCTTAAACACGTGCAAGAAGAACCGGCGAAGTTGTTCACACCTCCAGAAAAAAAAGGAGCCCGAGGCTAGAGTCGCAGCGGTATCTTTGTCGTCGGCTCTCGATTGACCAAGGAAAGAACGGTGTAAGCAACCAGTTCTGAAAAACCGGGGAAGAGGTTGTACCTACACGGAGAAAAAAAACTGGCTTGGAGACCACAGGTCGTAGGTCACAGGTGCGTGTAAAAAAAGCTGACGAAGTAGTATGAACGTATATGTAAAAAAAGGACTGAGATTGTGGTGGTGCCCGACTGATCGAGGCAAAAAAGGTGTGAACAAGCACTGGAGGAAGATAGCGGCAGCCTTAAAGCACGCGCAGGAAGAACGAAACTACTACAGGCACGAGTAAGAAAAAAAACACGAATTCGTAAGTGAGCGCAAAAAAGACAACGAGCTGTCCGCGCGGATTTGAAGACATCTGTCAATCTATTCTCATCCCGCGACTAGATTCCTCATTGGTGCTCGATGAACCGCGAACGTGTGTATAAGCATGTCCAGAAAGAACACAAATATACAGTCCTACACGTGTGGAAGGAGGAGGAAAAAAACCGGAGCCGCGAGCGAGAAAGCCGAACGAAATTATAAGTGCGTGCAAAAAGGACAACGCATTGTCCGCGCGGATTTGAAGACAGCTGTCAATCTAGGCTCACCCCGCGACCAAGTTCCTTATTGGAGGTCGATTGACCACGGTGGGTACAAGCGTCACTCGAAGGAAGACAGAGATGGTTTATATGTGTGGAAGGAGGACGCACGGAGTCGTGGACGAGAGCGAGACAGCCTAACGAAATTATAAGTGCGCGCAAAAAGGACGACGCATTGTCCGCGCGGAGTTGAAAAAAGCTGCCAGCGGAGGTCCGATCACCGCGACTGGGTTCCTTATTGGTGCTCGTTGGAGCGCGAAGGTGCTAGCGACTGGCTGCTGAAGGGAGACGAGTGCAGTCGTTGGCGCGTGGAAGAAGGACGAACGAGGCCGTAGACGCGTGGAGGAAAGGCTAACGAAGTTATACGTGCGTGCAAAAAAGACGAACGCAGTGGTCCGCGCGGAAATGAAATGAGATGTCAGTCGGTTGTTGTTCGTGTTTGGTAGACGAGGGCTTGTCGTTGAGTACTTCGAAGGATGGTTTTCAATATTGTAGGATATTTATCGCAGAAGACGAAACGATATAGGATGTTAAGACAGACGTATTCTTCAGTAGATAGTGATAGAAGATGATCGCTCGAGATGAGCTAGAATTGTCTGAGAAACAAAGGAATATTGAAGTTATTATGGAGCAGAAAACTGTGAAGAATAAGTTCCTGGATAAGGAGGATGAAATCTTACAATTAGAGAGATCATTCAGATTATGGTGTTGATACTAAAGTGTTCTAAATTGGTCTTTAGTAGTCTAATTGTAAGATTCATGCTAAAAAGAAGTCAGATTTTGCCTGTAATCAAATTCGATGGATTGTATTTTAAATACTTGTTTTGTTATGTTTTTCAATAAATTTATAAAATCTTGGTATCTTTGCATTACGACACATTCAAGGGTGAATTGAATAATTATGGGCTCTATGTTTGGTGAATCATTTGTTCTTTTTGTGGATTTTATTTACAGCACACGATCATCAATTTATTGACACTTCATAAAATGCTTAATTACTTGATCGCGTGTGTGCCACGAACAACCTCGATGTATCAATTAATATTCAGTAACTGATATGCGTTTGATTTTGTTCGTTAGCGGCGTTGTTATCCCGTCAATTGGCATTTTGGGACCAATTAAACAATAAATATTACAAATGTCATGTTAAATTGTTCGTAACAACCCGCTGTATTATTTTATCGTTCACTGAGAAATGATGTGAACAGGAACAGACTACACTCAATTTCAGATTTAGAAACAGCAGCATTTATTGATAACCCCGGAAAATAAATTTACATACAACTTTGATTTTTAGCTGAAATGTTTCAATCACATTTGAATATGAAGCTTTAAACAAGTTAAATAAAACAATACAACATTTCATTGTTCTATCATAGATATCTATATGCATCTACAGTATACAGGGTGTTTCACATGTAGTACATAGGTTTAACAAAACATTTTCACCCCTTAAATAAGCACTCCGAGCCCCATAAGTTTCTAACACCCTTCCTCAACACACACCCTACAACCAGTATCAATTACTCCCAACCCCATCGCACTCACAATTAAACTTCTAACTCCTACACTCAATGAAATATCGCAGCAATTTCGCATGGAACTGAAACCGCAACCATAAACTCTCCCGTAATTTTCCTTAAAGGCAGCCCAGCGATTGGATTCAACAACTTTTCTCCCATACGAATCATCGAGTTGCTCCGTTATGGACATTGATTCGGTCCGATGGGGACGCTTATCTCCATTCACATCTAACTTCTGTACCCGTTCCGATTCTCTTCCACTCTGCAGCCATAGCTCGCGTGGTCCCGGTCCGCGTTCCGCGAGACATGGCCCCGCGACGTCTTCTGGAACGCGACCACCCCCGTTCGCTTCTAGGTGGCACCGATAAAAGTGCCCACGGATCGGAGGGGGGTTGCTTTTATTGCGGCGACGTTATTTTTCCATTGCTATTGAAATAGGTACTCAGGGAAAGACGCTGATGCCGCTGCTGCGCTGGGTAAAGAACGATAAAAATCCGTGGGGCTGCTTTTGTCGAGCATAATGGCGGCCGTGCAGTTTTCTTACGCGGCGGCCGTGGAAACGAACGATTGTGCATGGGCAGTTCGTAGATAGTTTTGCGTTACGTTCCCAATATGTATCGACCGCGTGTTCACGTCTGGCTATTAGCTCTGGATCCGACAGAGTCGTACCGTGAAATCGTTTTACGAATGGCACGATTTGCTATAGTACACACGTATAATCGGATTGGGGCAGGTTGCGCCGAGACGATTCTGCGGTTTCATTGGACGTTTCGTATAAAGTGTGGCCACGCGTAGGAATGCTGAGAGCTGCGAAAATACGGAAAATTTGTAGTGTCTAAGTAGGTTAGGTATATATAACTACTTACACAAGTATCCGCCAACCCCCTAAGTATAACATGTTTTATTTATTTAAGTAATATTAAATTCAGGATTACCTATTATAATTTATATGAGTATATACCTACATAGATACCCCGCCGAGGGGCAAGTTACAGATACATTTTACCTTCGTCCAAATAACATTTTTTCAGTCATTTTCTATGTATTTTCTGAACATTTCATTTACAATATATTAAAGAGGAAGGACCAAAGTATATTTTAGCATATTTGTTATTAAGTAATTAATTCAAACAAAAATGAAAGAAATTTAAAACTGGAAAACGTATCAACTTGCCCCGGTCTCCCCTACATAGATTAATATATTTTTAGTTAAATGGTAGATAATTATGTAGCTGCTTAATAACCTTCGTTTACTTATTCCTGGTTATTATTACGAAAATAACTTTAGTTAATTTCTTTCCTATTAATACCTACTACGTTTTTATTTAGTATTGAATATAAAGAGGCAAGAGAAACATTGGGAAGTTCAATTTACAGTAGATTCATTAAACGGTTATATAGACGTACGTTTTTAATTAACTAGCTTGAAAAACTATTTGTCGAGCATCGTTAATAACTGGATATTTGGAAACCAAATAATTCAGAAGGCATTGAAAGGGTATTAGTAAAATAAAATACGTGTGCTATTGAAAAATATTAAAAATCGAAATACGAGATCTGCATTGAATAAGTTGAAACGTCGACTTGTCATACGCAAGCTTCGCAAGCCGTGCAATTAGTTCAATTCGTTTTCAATGCTTCAGCGGCGTCGCAACTTTTACAAAGTAATCAGGAAAATCCGGACTACCGCGGTAATTAACACCGAGACCTGTCCACTATGAGCCGCTTTAAAGCCGCGTAATAACTTCTCTCAATCCTGCCCACTGGGAATCACGTCAAAGGTCACATCTATCATCTGTCATTAAAAATAATTTCATATTGTACTTGGAAACGAAGCTGTCGATGTATGTACACATGCAAAGCCACGTGTACGACCTTTCATATTTTGCATCACCGTCAATTATCTTTAATTAACCAATCGTGAATTAAATTTATGTGTAAACATTAATGATGGAAATTTATTGCGTGTTTATAACTAAATTAGCTTCATTTATGTCTGAGCAAACTCGTTTGGAATTTAAATTGGATTTAGGTTGTCACGTGTGTTTATACATAACTAACTGTTCAAAAATGTCAGATATATTTCTTGGTTGACTATTTTAATAATCCTTAATGAACATAACTTTTGATATTTTAGTTCTGATATGAAACATTTCATTTTCAAGTTAACCTAAGTTGTAATTACAATTTGTAGACGTACAATGTCTTACATAATAATCACAGCACACGTACTATAGAATTGAACTATTCTCTAACAACGTATCTTGATCTGCCCTTTAATATTCTTCAACACTCATAAATAATTCCCTTCTTCCAATTTATTCAATAGACACAAAATGTTTCACATCGAACACTGCAACTTACGCACTAAAGGGAGCAGAATAAATGGGATTAAATTACGAATTAAATTAAATCTTTCCACCAGTCAGGTACCGAACGGATACATCGCTATAAACGATCGATCAGCACCCTCTTCGCGACTTCGCTGACTTAAAATAAAAAAGAAGGTCCCGAGAAAGCGGAAATTTGGAAATGCTGCGGTGAATGGGGGTTTAATTGGATCCAGATCCACAGAAACGTTCTTTCTGGGCAAAATATCGCATCAGCGGGTTATCGGTAACTGGAACGAGTAGGGTGGACAATCTGTCCGCTATTAAATCCGTCGCGGCTCAACCTTCAATTTTGCCGCGAGCGGCTTCCGCATGCAGGAGTGGATTCTTTCACCTCTGCCATTCGAATAATTTTGTGGACGCGCGATGACGAATGTGCGGGGTTGGAAGCGACGTCGAGCAAATAGAATTGGCGTGACGAAATTAATTACTTTTCTGTTCGTCTCCCTCACTTTTTGTCTCCCCCCACACCATCCTACCTCGAACTCCTACCCCTTTTTACCCCTATTTCATCCCTGTTTCCCTTTCTACGCTTCTTCTACACTCGGTCGATGTTTACACTCGATCACAATCTCGCCTCACCTTCGACGTTTTTTTTCCCTTGATTCCCGAGTCCCTCGACTGTAAGTCGATCTCTGTATCGATTCAGAAAAATCCAGAATCCAGCTGAACATGCAAAAGTCGAATTAACTTGCAAAATTATAAATTTGATATATATGGCTGGTTGTAAAATCGGAGTCTACCTACCATTTTTTTATTCACCAGCACGGTTTGAAATTGTTTTTTTTTCTACCGTGACAAATGTTACCGCAGGGAAATAGAATGACAGGGACGTTGCGGTTGGGGATCGAAGGTTTGAGCAGCAGAAGCATTTGAAATAAAATTCGATTTGAAATTTAAAACTACATTGCAAAGTCGGTGCGGTATTATTTCCTCTTTTGTCGATGTAGCAGGGTAAGGAGATTTTTGCAGGGAAATGGTTGTACGCACGAAGATGAGGTAGGCGCAAGTCAATAAATGGTATTGACTGAATGCAAAGCAGCGTAGAACATAATACAATGGAACGCAATCTATCGTGTCGCATACGTATAAATCGTTGTGATCACTGAGTCGTTGAAATCCGTAACGATCCCTCTTTCTTCCTCCCTTTCCTGTCTCGCTCTCGGTTCCCTCCTATTTCTCCTTTGCTTTTGAAAGTGAATTCCTGCGCATGAAAGTAGAACGGAGTAGAATTGTTGAAGCAGAGGTAACACGAACGCAGGCAGGAAGAAAAAGAAGAAATGAAAACGGGGGCGAGTATTTTGATCGGCCGAAGGTAACTGGTAACTTAATTAAACCCACAGAAATGTAATTAAATCTCGGTGTACCTGTACTCTGAAGACTGCAAAGAAAGCTCTCTTAATTCTTGTACCTACTGTTTTCGAAATTAAATTGTAGACTTGTATCATAAGTTGCATTAGAAATTAGAATTTTCTATTTTTACGAAGTGTAAATATGAATGTGTGAAACTGTTGTTATTATTTGTTGTTATTATTGTGAAATAATACAGGAGAAAGAAAAGTCAAAGTACGTTTTCGTTCAAAAGGAGTAACGTGGAATTTATCACAGAAACTTTCAACAGCGAATTTCCTGTATCATCTTTCACTTCGTTTTTCCGAATACGGTCCATTTACCGTTTCCATTCCCAGCACATAAAAAATAAATAAACTGGGTGGCGGAAGGCGTCTTAGATGGAATGGGATCTAGACAAGGAAATAGGGGAATGTGGTTAGAGACGAGTTGGACAACAGCGAACAGAAAAAATTGAAATGGTAGTAACTTCCTAGGTGAAAGTAAAACATCTTTGCAAATAAAAATATAATCTTGATTAAAGAACAGGTGAAGTATACCTAGGTACATTCCAATATTGGAAAATTACTAAGAAAATAAAAGTCAAATAGGTAGCTTTCTATTGAATTTCTTACTTCCAAAAATTTATCACAGACAAGCTGTTAAAGAACAAAGATTAAAAAACAGGGAACGTAGTGTTTCTTGATTTAAAAAAAAACATAGATGCACAGATCAAATGTGCCTGAATACAATCCGATTTTTTGTTTGACTATTGGAAGGGCACCATTATATTTTTGTTATTTCTATCCACTTGTACGACTCTTTTAGTTTGTAAACCCATAAAGGAAACCATCAATTAGGTAATATTAATTAATAAGTGACAGAAAAATACACATGAAATTATTTCCCTTAAACCATCTCTAGGCAACTCAATTTCTCTTGCTATTACCTACGCTCTTTTAAAGAATCGGTCGTGGATCTAGCTTAATTAGAATCAACATCAATTAATGTGTCATATCAAACGCGTTTTGTGCTTCAATTATCGTGGTCATCGCGTCGTGCCGCCGAAAAATTAGACTGCGAAACGAGCTTTATAACATCCATTCGTTCACGCGGGTAATTTAACTGGCCATTTGGGCGCGTTTAATTTCCACGTGATAATTACTTGAGCACTTGACTCGGGCGTTTACTAAACCCCTCTAAACATGCGCGCCACGCATCGTGTCCATTACAAACTCGCGCTTTACGATCATCCGCCTGGCGTCCTGGAATTTACAACCGTGTTATTTTTCGTCGGTTTCATTCTTGTTGCGCGCGCCGTTGTCGGCCCCAGCTAGTGGCTCTTCCGCTTCCAACCGGCGATAAAGTTGAAAGAAAATAATAGTTGGCGAGACAGGGGGAATGCTCGGAAGAGAAAACAGGGCGAAGTGTGCAGAGAAATGGCAGCAGAAAGAGAAACGCATGAACGAATGTGGGACGACAAGCAAAAAGAAAGTTGACCAAGAAGAATGAGCAGGAAGAGAAGAAGTCGAAGAAGCAGAATATTACACGGGAATAAAAGTAAGAAAGCGGGAGAAGGAATGCGGAAGAATGGCAACAGAAAAGGAGACGCAAGCAGAAATGTTGGACGACGAGTAAAAAGAAGATAGATGAAGAGGAATGGGGATCAAGGGATTAAGATAAAGGAGCTGAAGGCTGCAGAGAAAGGAACGCATGAAAAGAAAGAAAAAGGGCAAAAAGAATGCTGAAAGGTACCAAAGAAGAAGGAACGCAAGAATGAATGCTGAATGAGGATTAAAAAGAGGTGGAGATCAAGATGAGTGAGGAAGAAGGGAGTAAGATAAATGAGTTAAAAGTTACAGGGGGAAAGAGTGAAAATAAGAAAACAGGGCATACAGTGTAGGAGAAACTAGCAACAGAAAAAGAAACGCAAGAATGGACGTGGAGCGACGAATAAAAATAAGCTAGACCAAGAAAGGAAACAGGGTGCAGGAGCTGAGGGCAGCAGAAAAAAGGCACTAGTGAAAATAAGAGAAGAAATGGAAGAGGACGTGGGAAATGAAGAGGGGAAGAAGGAGACGGTAAGTTCGGTAAGGGCGACCGAGCTGCGCTATGAAATACAACTCAGCCGTAGATGACGCCAACCGTCGTCGTTCTTCGAGGCTCTGTACAGGCGTCGGGACGCACCTAATGCGGATACAATGGTCGACAGTTGTTGCCGGCCATGGCGCTTCTTGCGCCTCAGTTTTTACGCAACCCACAGCTGTGTTCTGTGAAAAATCCGTACAGCTCGCCCGTAACTTCGCTTCGAAGCCTCGCGTTGGCAAAATGAGGGCCAGACACTAATTAGAGGTGAAAAGAAACTGCCTCTGCCCTGACTTTCGTCGGCCAGCGACGGCTAATGAGAGCGGACGCGTGTCCTCTAGCTGTGGATCTTTCACATGTGATTTCGAGAGGTATGCCTTGTGCAGTCGACGCTTGCGACAGCCCTGGACAGTCAAAGGGAAGTTTGGATATTATATTTTTATATACTTGTTTGAGTAACTGTGACGCCATAGAGAGGAATAAGAAACATGCAAGAGGTATGTTGTTTGAGACATTCCAAATTTTTGAAAATAGAGTAACTTCTTATTTTGTTATGGACAAATGGCTCCTTTTTGTTGACGTTATGTATGTTTTTTTCTTAGTTACCTTTTACAATTTCTTTTAATCATTATTCTACAGTCGACTGTTTGAACACATATTACAAGTTATTTATACTCCGGGAGATATTTTATTAATACTATTGAAATAGAATAGTAGGTATTATATTTCAAGACGCAATGTTAGGCACGGCTAGTCAATACTCGTTACAACATTGTCCAAAAATGTAATGTACTGTAATAGTGGTCGGTAGTAGCTCTAAACTGATGCGACATTAAATAGATAAATTTAAAAAAAAACAATATAACAATGAACTTACAATTAGCATCTCTGTTTAACCTAACAAAATATGACAAAGTTTCAGAGGAAACGGTACGCTATTTTAATCCATAATTAGTGATGGGACTGATACCGTATCGATACATATCGATACCCTTCTACAAATTTCAATCTGGTATTGATACATATCAAAGTCAAAGGTATCAAAAGAAATCGATGCTTCATTGATACTTACATATCAGAATGTATCGATACCTGTTTGATACCTACACAAAAATATCGATACCTGCAATATCTTTACTTCACGCTGAAGTGTAAATATTAAATGTTTACCAAGTGACTGCGACAAGTATCGATAAGTTCGTAAAGTATCAAACAGGTTTTGATTCGGTATAGTATTGATATGGTATCGGTTGAAGAAGAATCGGTATCGATGATTGATACCAAGTACATAACATTTCGATGCGTATCGATATTTCCTATTGAGTACTTTGGTATCGAATTGATTGAATATCATCAATAGTATTGGTATCAGTCCCATCACTGTCCATAATTAATAACAAAAGTATCAACAATAACAAGACCAGACCATATAACATTACAGTACACATATTACATTATTTTCATTCCTTGTGACTCTTCTGCTTACACAATTTCAACCAACCTGAACCACGATATTTCTACTCAAATTCTCCCCTTCGAAATTCCACTCTGGCTAGCTCGAATGTCCTGTAAGCTTCTCGCTATTGAACGTTACCGCCTTACCAAAGGATTCATACCGAAGCAGCGGGACCACGTGTGCTCGGAATTCCTCCAGAAAGAATTGGATGCGTCGAAGAAAAATCCGTGCCGCAGCGATGCGAGAAGAGAACAGGGTAGAATGGCGGCGGTACTTAGGGCCCTTTAAATCAGGGAAAAGCTCGAGTATAAGTGAAACGAATAAAACCATTACGTTTATCCCTGGTTGGGGCCAGGATAGCCGACTACGTCATTAGGATTCACCGAATGGTCCACGTATTGTTGTGTGCCTCGTTCCACCACGCGTGTGCCATTTTCGCTTAACGTTCCAGCATTTTCGCACGTGGCCTTACACCTTGCCACAACTCGGCGATATATCGACGGGATGAGACCCGGTGTCCCTGCAAATCGCCTGTTTCCGTCGCCCTTGAAAATCGTCCGCCAACTTATCATCTTCGCAGTTTCTGTGTTCGGTCCTCTCGTACCTCCCACGTGAAAACCTCCGAACACGTACGGGCGCAATTATTTACATTGTGTAGGGCAATTACGTCGCTAGTAAAACATCGCGAATAGCTCGTTAATGTACTCCCCCGAGAGGTAGGATAGGTTTATTTGCTACTCAGTGATAAGGGATTCGTGATCACGTTGCATCGCAATACATTACCGCTAAGTCGAGATAATCGCTGAATTCAGCCGTGTGGTTTTATAAATGCAGCGGCATATTCTTTTGTAATATTCTGGGTGTGCAAATATATATATGAAATCAGAAGATATCAGAAGAGATTTCTTTAAAGCACCTTTGTTAATCTGAAGCATTTAGAACAAAGTTGTCGAAAATTTAAATTTACAAACACCTTTGAAACATAGGAGCTTTATGTTCCCTGGATGGTTTCCTTCTAGCATAATTACTCTTTCAACCCCGCAATAAACATTGTTTGGAATACCTATCAGAAAGAATATTCTCTTTGGTAGGGAGCAAAAGAAGAATATTCTTTGAAAGAACGTTCTCTTCGACTAAATACGTATAAGGTAAATGTCCCCATTAGCGACCGTTTAAGAGTGTGACTGGTTCGAAATAGTAATTTCTTTACTAATATACGACAATGTTTGAGTAAACTATGGATCATTGTATTCTTTGAAGTATCTAGTTTCTTAATCAAATTAGTTTTAGAGTGATATTTGACTATATACACAAAAATTATGGTGAAAATTATATTGGACCTGATGTCCCCTTTATTGACCACCTTGTACCATCTATCGACCGTCTCACGTCCCCATTATTGACCAGCAGTTTCCCCCATTGTAAATGCATCATTTTGCTTATTAAATTTGTGTTCGTCAATATAACAAACTGTTTTTATTAACATTTTATGAAAATTACACAATTTATAATGTAAGATAATCTTTTATGTTTTCTATGTTTTCACCATTGTTATTTTCTAAAGAAAATATATTTATGTTAGTACTTTTTGTACACAATTGTGAGTACAAATCAAATGTACTCAAAACTTAATAATTAAAAAATTACTTGAGTACTTCAGTTAGGTCTAATAACACCACTTGTAAAATGTCCGAAAACTGGTACAATCCGGTTTTTGACGGTACCTATTTCCGACCTCGATTTTCTGCTACAATAATGAAAGAAAATGTATATTTTCATTTTATTTTATAATTCTGTACCTATTTCTAGTTAATTTGAGTAAGTTACTGCATGGATCCATGTATTTTTATTGTAAAATTTGCGAGTTTAATGATATCTGTATTATAACCTCACGTTATTAGAATCTGTCAAGTTTCGTGTCAATGACCAACTCCTAATTTACATGTGAATTTATTTAAAGATGAATGTACGGCTACATAAATAACGTATGATACAATAAATTACATACCTTCAATTATAATTTCTGACCTTTCTGGTTGATATTTCGCTTTCGGTATTGCAATAAATAATAATAAATGAGTAACTGGTCACCAATGGGGACGCGGTCGGTAATGGGGTCATTTACCTTAAAGTCTGTTTCCTAAATAACAGTGTAGCGATATGGAAAAGTGAATATCTTTCGAGGGGAAATAGGCACTTTGTCGCAATTTTTGATTATTCCAAAGAATCATTATTATTCTCGAACGCGAGGGTTTTGACACTTTTTCGCCGCGTTTCGACAGGCGTAAAACGCAACCCGTGGAACACAGGGACGACGCACGCCACCTGCCCGCCTCGCGAGGGTCCTTTTGCAATTTTGCAATTTCAACGACGTTGGGATCACGTCAATGTCGCCCGATTTTTGCTCGCTTTCGAAGAACCGCAAATGTCAGTATCGGGGAAAAAGCACGGTGACGGATACGCCAGTAAACCGCGAATTGTCGTTACGCTCGGGGAAAAAAAGAACGGCGGCTGACGTGTACGAGGAGCGGCCGACATAAACACGACGGATCTCTCTGCATCGTTTGCAAAACTGCGTCGTCCTTTTCTCGCCTGGACGAATGAACGCACCGGCGGCGCGTTCTCCATACGTGCCCGTTTAATATGCGCTGTCTCTCGATCGAATAACTTTTTTCCTAACGCGCGAAACGCCGCTGAACAGAATAGGTATCCCTGTCCAGGATTTCATGCTGCAATGCCTGAATCGGCTTTTATGAGCCTGATTTTTCACAATTTATTGAAATTCTTGTGGATACTCTGCGCGTGACTATTACTCCTTTAAAACGTCCCCGGGCCCCCCGTTTTCTTTTCATTCGCAAGCATCACTGCGTAAGAGGGGCATTTTAGTTTTTACTCCTTCTGTGCCGCTGCTTGTATGTTGGCGTTTTACGCTATTTCCTCTGGTTTTTCTTTGTTTGCTTTTTAATGTTTTGTTGCTCACTAAGAGGCTTTGTATTTCCTTGGGTATTTTAATATTCTGCCTGAGTCGTTCCTCGTGCCGCTTATTCCGAGCCTTTTGTCTCGATTACGGTGATAAGTTCACGATGATGGACCCGACACAATGTCAGAAATGGTTCTTTTTGAGAAGCCGCGTCTTGCGCTGCTTTGAGATACTAAAGTGTTTCGGCAGCTTCTGCTGACGCGTCCCCGTGCATACATGCAGAGCGAGCTTTATGCTCGACGTTCCGGCACTCGGCATAAAAAAAGGGCCGCAATCGCCAGTGGTTAGCGGCAGAACGCTGCCACTGAACGTCCCTGCACTTTATTCCTAGCTCTCTGGCCTGCCGTTGTGCCTCTTGGATTTTATACGACCGCCATTCACCACTGCCCACCCCCTGGCAACCACCCCACGGGGCTCTTCTGCCTTTTACTGCCGAACAATACGCAATTCCACCCTTTAGTAAGTGTATCGACTGGCACGCAACCCTGTTTGTTTCGCCAGTGACACCCTTTCGGCCTAGCTTACAATAAGGTCATCCTGAAACGCCCACTTTCAACGCCACCGCCAATCTTCGACACTTTTGGCGAACAGCCGTGTACCGCGACTCGAGACATCGAATTTTAACATTTTTTTATGTTCGTTTATGCTCATTCTGATCTTGACATTATGCTCGTGGACTGTAGCGAGAAACATATTTGGAAATTTGATTTTAAGGCTTCTGGATCTTTTCATCGAGATTCATTTTTGCAAGTGTTCCTATTTGAGTACTTTGTTTAATTATTTGTGAGGAGAGCTTTATAATGTCGTGACAGCAATAGAGGTGCATGTTTCGATTCGAAATTATGGTACAGATTTAACTTTAACCTTTAATAGCGTGGGGAATACTTTTGAACCTAATTATCGTTCAGGATTTACCGTGGTATAAAATATTTAAACATCCCCGATCTGTTTCAATACAAACATTTGTAAATGTTTTGCTATTGGCAGGAATGTTATTCCACAGTTAATTAATTATCGTTTGCATTTAATATCGGGGATTTTCATAACATTGACGTATGATGTTGTTGCACGGGAAATTAAGGGTTGTTTGTTTTGATGATTTGGAATTTATTACAAAAATACGAAGTGTTGGAGTTTGTAATTTTTTAATTATTTTCACGAAAAGCGGTTGTGATTTGTCATCTGCATGATACATCATTAATCTTTATACAGTTGATGGTTTCCAAATTAAGAATTCATTTATACATCCAATTTCCGTGATAACAAAGATCTCAAACATTGACGTTCCAGTTGTTTTAAACAAATTCGAAATTAATATAATGATGATTTAAGGGATTATGCCTACCAGTGAGGTCTGAAAAACATGTATATTCGGGAATTTTTGGGGGAAACCGTGAAGGCTTTTTTAATCAAACCTTTATGCAATCGAAAGTGTACACGTTAAACTACTTGTAGTAATTTTTGCAATGGAAAATATAAGTAAATAAAGGAAATATCAGCCGAAATGAAAAAAACACGATTAAGGATTAGATAATTTAATATACAAACTCAGTGTGGTCGAATTTGTTATTTCTGATGAATCAGGTCAAAGCTACAGTGGTCACCGTAATAAAAAAACGCTGCCAGGAGATCGCCTATAATTTCATTATTTATTCAGACATCGCATTGCAAAAAAAACTACAAGAACTTTAAAATATATACTTGCGAATATACAACTGTTTAACTGAATACTTTGAAAAACCACCGAAATTATGAAAATAGTTTCTAAATTCCCCATAAACATAATTCACGTCCACAAGAAAAATCACGGTTCCGTCGTTGCTCCTCTTTTTCATGGGGCCATCTTTGTCACTGCTTCGCACAGCTATGTCTACGACGATTATTCGCGGTATTAATCTTTATTTTCAATGGGAACGGGAATTAATTGTTTTGCAAACACATTACCAACTTGGAGGCGATGTGCGCGGTGCCTGTGAACAAGTAAAAAGCCGCGCCCGTTTGCAAGGGTTGTCGCCGTAATCCTCTTTCTTTTTTGCCAGTAACATATGTTCATGCATAGACCATCGCCCATGAATCCCAAGCTCAAGAACGTCCACGGCTGTCCCCCTTTTTTACCTCTGAACAATGCGCAATTTCGCTCTTCTGTAATTCAGCTCTTCTTCTGGGAGCAGGGCACGTCCTTGCTGTCCCCGCAAATTGCACACTAACGAATAACTTCATTTATATTCGTGTATGCGATTCATTGTGGCGAAGCACGGTTATAATGGCGATACACGCAGGCAAGTTGGAGCGCCCTTTCAGCGCGCGCGCAAAGGGAAAAAAGGTAACTCGATTTTCGTTCCTGCGAAACGTAACGAGCCACACAGACATTATACTTACGTTGCTCGTTAATGTGTCGTCTAATTTTATTTTATACTCGTTTCTGTGCACGTAAGAGCGCTGTAATTCTAATTCGTTAAGTAAACAACACTTATTTAATTGCGCATATTTCGAATGATCGAAATTCTATTAATTTTACTTTGCAGTGTACCCAAACTGCGTATAATATCTGTGGTTGTAACGAAAAACGACCCATGTCACATGTTTTCACTTTCGAGATATTGTCGTTGAAAGTTCCAAACACCAATTCTTCTTATTAGCAATGTTTCCTTGTTTTCTTCTTACGATATAAAAGTATATTTCCTTTGCTTTGCATAATATTCAATATTCGTATAATTAACGTAAATAATAATAAACAAAATAGTAATAATTTACATACACTTTAGACAGAACGACACAAGTCCACTGGACTTGTGTTGTTCTGCTTGAACGTGTCGCAGTTAAGTAGTTTTTCTGACTACTTTTCCTTCTTTTACTTTCTATTTTGTCTTCTTTCGTTTTCTTCTGTGCTTTGCGTTGTTTTTTTAAAATACAAGTTACACATTTATGTATTATTGGCATTTCATAATGTGCTGTTTCTAGTAAAATAAAAATATGAAATACAATTTTGCTCATTTTATTTTACACAAAATACGTTATAGTATATGCAGATACGTAAAAATAGAAAATAAAAAGCGATCACAAAGGAAAGATACGTCGTATTCTCCAAATTTTGTGGACTTCGGTTGTTTTGCCAAATGCGTATTAATTGAATATTGGACTTCGGTTAAATTGCAATATTTTTTCAACGTATAAAATTCGTTTTCATGCATTTTTTTCTGATAAAAACACACATCCAATATTCTACAGTTGAATTAATGCATAAACTCAAATTTTTTGAAATTGAGACATGGGTCGTTTTTCCTTACAACCACAGATATCACTTTCATGTTTATTTGCAAGAACATTCTATTAAAAACTTAAAAATTGAATGTCGACAGTATCGATATTTGGTACACAGCTTCGGTATGGCGTAGTACAATGAAATTTGTGTTGAAACGAAATGGTGGGTAAATAATAGGTAGCTGTTGCTATATAATAGCGTTATATAAAGTGGTTTCTGTGTCAAAGAAAAACTCTAACGGTGTATGTGTAGCGAACTCCGCATGGTTCCCAGCTATATTCCCTTTTATTTTGGAATCAATACGCAGTTCTGACTAAATACTCGTGCACAAGCTCTATGTTGTAAAAATTTGTATCGCTCGCTCAAGTTTGTCCAAAATTATTTCTCTCCGAAGTCGTTCCCGAGGGTGCGCGATTCGACGAACGTACGTCGAAACAAAGACCGCTTCTCCTCGATTTCTGTTCCATTGCAGCCGCTATGAGTTATGACCGATAATTATTTGAAGGCTCAGAACAAAGGAGGGTTGTGCCAGAGATGGGATTAGAAGGGGGGAAGCATGTAAGCCGCGTAAATGATAACGGCGAACACTGTGCGCGGCAGACGATAAGACTTAATTGCCCTCTCGTTGTCTTTCTCTTTCACGGAGTTTCTCATTTCGAGGGACATCCGGCTTTTCGAATTGTCTCGATTTTCTACTTGCACTTCGACCCTAAATCCGTCCCTCTAGTGTATCGTGCCCTGAAATAAATCCTACACCTCCTTCAATTTCATCTTTCTCCATTTTCGTTTTTTTATAAAAAAACCTAGTCCCATGTACGTTTCTTGTGAAAATAATTGTATTGGATAATCGGAATTTTGTGTCCATGTAAGGACAGTATTGGAGAAATTTTATTTCGAATAAACGACCTTGTTTGCGAACTCCAATAAAATTCGTTTAAATTATTTATGAAATATCTGCCGATATTTCTGCATGTCCGTGCGCAATTTGGGTTGGTTTAGCGCGACCGAATTTAATGTACTTCGTATGCTATGATTTGGCTTTTCCTTAATTGATGTAAGTGACTATAAATGTTTTATGGGCGGCGAACGTGGGCTTGCATAAACGAGAAGTTAGATCACAGTCTTTATAAATTGTGATGGCTCTGTTTTGCATGGATATGCGAAACACTAACTTTACATTTACAATATATATAGTATTCGAATAGTAAAAGGAGCTCAAGGAAAATAGTGAAGAAAAATACTATAAACTCCTCTGCTGGATTATTGAAAAATAAAACTCTTCAGAATGTATTTCTGAGAATGGTGTCTGCGACGTAGTTTGGGTAATATAAATGCACGTCGCAACTAACACTGATTATGAAAGTAAAAAATCGTGACAGAACGTACAAACTCGGAATATTTCATTTTTGTTGGACGAGAATTCTACAGAAAAGTTTCGCGAAAATATTTCACCTGAATACGAGTTCCTGTGCATACCTGCGCATGTGAAAACTACACTCATCAGATTTAACATTCCGCAGAAATCAGCTCGTGGAATGTGGCCAATAAAAAAGTCGCCTTTATACGAATGTAATGCACAGTTAATTTCTATATTTGATTTTTCATAGCACGCACTTTTCAAGTATTTTATATTTAACTGCAGCCTTTTTGTTTAAAAAGTATACCTACCTATAGTAGATAAATGAAAATAGTTACAAGTCTCATAGATCTCATCTTCCATTTTCACGAAGTTTTGTATTCGCCATTATTCATTTTTTGTTATTATTACTGAAGCATCTCTAATTGCCAGCAGAAAGCAACATTCCAATTTTCCTCGTGGTTTAAAAAATTCACGAAGGTACATATTCCCTTTAATAATTCTGTAAAAGTGTTTTCCCAGGCTATTCGTTACCGGAAAATATCTCACTGTAAAAGTCAGTTGGTCGCACATTACGTTACATCGCTGCGTATTCCAATTAAATTGAATTGCGAGACGCGCGTGAAATGCTCGAATCGCTTTAAAATGGCCGACAGCCAGTCCGCGATCCGCTCGCTCTTTATTCTATTTCCTGGGCTACGAAATGTCTCTTTGCACGGTCGCTACGTACCAATTTAAAATTAATTGCGACTGTCACGGAGAGCTGAACGTGAAGAATTTCCACATGATCTGTGTAGCTTCCCTTTTCGTGACGCTAGATTTACTTCCGTTTCTAGTAACGACCATCCGCCGTCGTATTATCGCAAATTCTATTTCTCTACCCTACAACTATCTGATCTGGATTTTAAACAACTGCCCGAGCAATTGTATACTGTGGTCGTCAGTATACCTATGTACATATATTTACTAATTTATCAGATGGCTTTTCTGTTCCCGATTTTCCCAAACATTTAAACAGATTTCATCTGCAAGTAGTTAGTCCCCTCCAGAGTCTGAAACTTTTCCTCGGCAAGGATTACGATTATCCAAAACTTTCCGCTTGAACAATGACGCCCACTACGGAGCCGAATTAATTCCCCACAAACCATCGCGCGAATTAATTCCGAATCAAATATATTCGTCTATTGACTTCTCGCCAGAAAAGTTCCCCGAAAGCTTGCCCCTCCGGCATCGTAAAATTCGCAGCGCTGCCCGAGGAACAAAGGGCACTAATACACGGTAATTTTTACGAGTGCGCTCGCGCGTGCCAACTGAGATAATTAAATCTGAAAAAAAACGTACTTTCAGCGACGAGCTTGGCAGCTGGACAATTTATACGTCTAATAAACCCAATTGCGCCTTACGTAACGTCCACGCGGAGCGATTGCGAGGGGGCAGACATTCTCGATATTCCCCTGTAGCCGCGGGGGACACGGATTTCTCCGAGTCTTGGCACAGCGGAACGTCCCGTTTCGGTTTCGTTGATCGCCTGTACTCACTGGCTGGCATCGATCGTAAAAGGATTTCCTATCGAATAATCAGGCCCGTCGCGAACGGACTGTCGATGGCTTCAATTTAAGGGTGAGGGAGGGGGGCAGGGAATTATGGCACAGGGGTCACGCTGTCCAGTTGAAAATGGCTGGCTTGTCTGTGTCACAGTGGTCCCTCTTCGGTCATAATCTCTACGGCAATGAACTCGTCGTTACACGCTCGACTTCCTTACTTTGTTTGCACGTTAATGTGAATTAGCAAGCCAACGATCCATACGTACGTGATAATTAGCGTGGTGGAGGCTTGTGGATGACGATGCTCCACGATGTGGATCCTTGCCCGGAACGATGAAGCGTAACCGGCGACAAAAGTCACCGGGAGCTCCCCAAACACGGTTAAGAACCACGGAATATTGTAACTCGTAGCGAAGCCAGACATTGTACATACATTCGTGTTTTCTTGTCGAATATGATCGGTTCTCGTACACTGCGCCCCCTGTTCTTTATCGTTCGTCAATTAGCAGCGCATCCTTTGTGTGACGGATGTTTGCAGGGCTTATAATTGATTTTTTTTAAGTGAGTGTGTGCAACGATATCTCCGCAATCGCCACAACAGGGAATTGCAACCGATCCTGCTCTCTCGCGAGTTCTCACTTAGGGTAGGTTACCCTCAATAGCCAAAATTAGGTCTTCCTCAAACGCATATTGTGAAGTAATAAATGAATATAGAGATCATTTTTGTTTTAAATTTTGAGCGTCATTTCGCTGACTTTAATACGCAAAAAGAAAATTTTAAATATATTTATAGGGAAAAAAGTTATAAATGTAAATGTGAGAACGTGTACGCGATGCACCGTTTGATCGTGAACACGATTCCGGACAGGTGAATTACATAAAACACAAAGTAAAGGCATTTTTATAATGTTAAATTGTGATAAACAAACTAATACAATTTTTATGTTGATGTTTCAAATACTTCAATGTTAATGAAATACTCGTTGAAGGAAGATATTATATAAGTTTCTGGTAAATTGAACTCGTGAAATATCAGTTACGGCTTAATTATATATGATACTACTGCTTAGCTATTATTTATTAACCCTTCGTGGTCACGCGGGGTGTATCGCACTCCAAGAGCAATTTTCGAGTTAAAATGTCGTGCCTTTACGACATCCAAAGGGGATTTACTGCAAAAAAAAATTTAAAAATAAAAAAAATCGCTTTATTCCCCACAACCGTGGAAGATCGTTCATTTTCAATTTCAATTAGAAATTTTATCATATCAAAATTTACATTTCTAGAAAAAGACTATTAGACCATGATTGTATAAGTATTACGAATGTACAATTATCACTGAAAAGTTAAAAAATTCAAAAATACGAACATAGTAATTAAAAAAATGGCGCTGGGGTTCAGTGAAACCCATGTGACAAATTTCTGATTATACGAAGGTGCGACCACGAAGGTTTAATCTGTTATACCCAAAACTCCATTTGAGTGTGTTAATATCTTCAGGAATGTGTACATTTATTTGAAAATCTTAGTTGTATTTAATATCCCAATACCTAGTTGAATCAAGTGCCTGAATAGTTCCGTCATAATCGATATGATACTTAATTCGAAACTTTAATCAATATTCTTTATTACCCCCATCACTTCCAACATATTTCATTACGGTCTTAGAATTTAATCTAATAAAACGAAGGTATGTCGAATTTAAGGCTTTGTGTAGCGACTAGTCTGCTATTAGATTCTATGCGGTTCGTGCTTAACATGTCCGAATTAATACATCAGTAGGTTTCCCTATTAATTAGCTTCTATAGAGGTGGGTTCGTGGTGAACTGGAACGTAGAATACAGGATATCGAGCTGCCACGGTGTTATACATTTAATACCTCAAAGACATGGATTCGGTACTATGCGATTCTGCGTTCAATTAACGCCAAGAAAGAATTAGAACTATGTCATGCTGTTTGAATAAAATTGCCATAACTGTTATAAACAATTAATAGTACACAAGGGTAAAAATTATGTGGAAGAATGAGTGTTTAGTATTATCCAATTAATTAAAAATTGTCAGGAAATTTAAAAACGTATGTTAACCAAATGCAAACTCGTAATATCTTTTTACGTCCAACTGGACTAAACCATATGCCATTTTTATAATACATAAACGTTTACTACAATTTGGAATATACCTTATAATCCACTTTTTCAGTTTCTATGGGAAATGTTAATATCTCAGATGGATATTTCCATAGATGCAGCAAAAAATATTCCAAGTAAATTGTAATTATTCAGAATATTACAATTCAAAATTCGCATTTTGCAAATGTTTACTTCTATCATTAACAATATTGTTCCATGAAGTAGTAAACTTGCTAAGGATATTATCTACGTTATTCTTATGACACTCTGTAAATTAGTAGGCCATCAGAAACGATATTATTCGAATCGCTGTTTCAATCACGTACAGTTGAAAAATTATATCGATACTCTTCCACAAAATTGGGAATTATTTGAATGAGATAGGTAGTCCCAGTGTATGCGACTCGCAGGGCCACGAACTAACAATTTCTGTCGGCGAGAGCTACTTTGTCGCAGCAGCATCTGTATGTGACTCACGTCTTATTCAGCTAGCACCCTCTCATTCCTGCAATTCTTCCGTCTGGTTCTTTTGGTTCCCCAGATAGCGAGCTGACAGTGGCGCTAGTTGGTTGGCATGACTCGTTCATCTCCAGACTCCCTTGGAAAGCAGGTCACACCGATCTTCTTCGTTCCTTTCTACTCTCGATTCCGAACCATCATTATCCATCTAGCTCCGACAGCTTCGAAAAGCTGATTTTCAGTTTCTAGAATTTAGTGCAGTTCTCAGGATCGTGATGCCCAAAATTAGCTGATTTCATGCGACCCTCCGCTAGGTCCCTAAGTTGATCAGCTGTGAGATTTACCAAATTTACGTTTCACTTTGATTCGGTTGTGATACAGTTCGTTACTTTGAAACGATTCGAATTTCGGGGTTGTAGTAATATGTAATTCAAATGCGTCTTTGCTATTCAGATGAATGTAATTGACTTGATTATTATATTATCTTACAGTTTTTAGAAACGATATTGATGGTATGAATGACCTTCCTGTGGATAGGTACTTATATTGCAATAAATCTTCAGAGATAACTTTGTTTTATTCTAATTATATTATAAACCAATTATTAGGTATGTAATAAACAGTGCAATATCATATAAAGTTGTTCCCACATGTTATGAAATACTGTGTATAATTTTACAATTTATAAATAATATCTAATTTTATCTTTTTTTATACTTTTTTAAACTAATTGTACAATATCTTCATTTGGTATTGAAGATCCTCAAAATTGTTTTCATATTTTTATTCTTTAAATTATTTCAAGAACTGTAGGAAGATTATTAGATTTACGTGGATGACGACATAATTTAATAAGCATGGGATCCAGCATTTTGGTCTGTGATTGAAGTAATTAATCCTCCAAGAACACATTGCTGAATCTCCCTTTGCATAGTGGCGACCAATTTTGCTGAGATCGTCGACGCTGGTTAAGCTGATGATTTAGATAGAGATCTCCTAAGTTGGATCACGACACTGACACCAGTAGCACGCTACAACTTATCACATCGAAATTTCGTGGCTGATAGCGCTGAATACCTACGGCTCTTGCATACAACGCAGTTTCGCCCGTGAGGATTAGATCAGATCTTCAAGCTTTCGTAGAGAAATTAATTTGAATATCTTTTACGGAAATGTTAATCCGATATTTGCACTGCAAATTTCCCCTTTATACAATAATGAATTAGTAATTTCCTTATATTTTCATTAGACGACATTCTTACTCCCATTTATATATTCTTCAGCTCCAACTATAATTTCATTATTGCACCCCGATCGTCCACTGTGCATCAACAATTAAATTAAAAACAAAGGGAAACTCGAGTCCTTGCAATGAGCTTACTAAGTAGATATTTCAATTCTCTATTTGGTTCATAAACTACTCAAGTATCAAGAATCAGCAATAATACAGACCTAAAGAAATCGACACCATTTTCCGCATTAATCATCACACACTCTCGCTGAGCATACCTACAGCTACTTAAAAAGAATCGTAAAAAAAATCGAGATATCGATCAGTGAAGAGGGCACGTTCCCCATCGTCAGCATATCGTTTTCAACTTCGTTGAAGTTCTCGGAACACCGTGTTTGCTTGTTTATTTCTCTTATTCATCCCGAGGCATGCCGACGAATCGTAAAAAGGCTGCTACCAGGGACTATACGAATGCGAAGGAAGCGCCACGAAGGGAGCTAAAAGGAACCAGGCAAACAGAGGGGGAATGCAACTCCGATACATCCATAAACGCGTTTATCGCCGGTATGGCGTGAGCCATGTATATGTACACGGAGTGGCGCGGGGTGATCATTAATATTCAAGAGGTACTGGATCAGATTTTATTCACACCAGCCGTCATAAACCAGCGAATTGATGTTCCCGCAAATACAGATGTCCCGCTGCGGTGCGTGTCGAACCCGGAACAGCAGTTGGGACCGATGCACTAGTACTTACAGTACCTAATAGCGCGCTTAAAAATTTTAGTGCCCTCGAAACGAGTCTAGAGAACGGCGCCGTCTGCACGAAGGAACTTTCATGCACGCCTAATGGACAGACCTTCTGCAGATGGCGCTATTGATGTGCTTTAGTACGAGCGTTTCTTTGCGAGCCGCTCCAATAATTCTGCGCGGTGCGATTTTCTTTCAACCCTGCCGGCAGCCTCTTAATTTCAAGCTTTCTACGAGAATTCTTATAGCTAATCGAGGAGGTGTTATACAAGAAACTACATAGACACGTGATACATAATAGGGTTTGAAATAGGATATAGTGTGATTAACAGTTTCAGTGGCGCCGGTGTGTGTTCACGCCAAGGGATTTGCTTGGAAATTAAAAACATATGGTCGGAAATTTTTTAAAGCATTATGGGGGTAGATTACCCTCAACAGCTCAAAATCACGAGTTTCTTCAAACGTATGTTCTGAAGTAATAAATGAATATAGAGACAATTTTTGTATTAATTTTTAAGCGTCTTTGACTTTAATACGCAAGAAGAAAATTTTAAATATATTTATAGGGAAAAAGTTATATATATAAATGTGAGAGCGTGTACACGATGCATCGTTTGATGGTGAACACGATTCCCGACAGGTGAATTACCTAAAACATAAAGTAAAGGCATTTTTATAATCTGTAGGACAGTCTGCATCTCGTACAGCAAGCAAATTTTTGATAAACAAATTAAAACCATTTTTAAGTAGATGTAGGTATCTGATTTTATTCTTTTTTTTTGTAGAAAAAATGTTTTTGATCTTTTTTTTTTAAGAATTTATATTGAAAATGTGCTCCCAATACATGGAGGGGAATAGTTTCTTGCAACTTGCTGTAAATTTTCATTCAAATCCTTCGAGGAGTTTTCGAGATTTTATGTTCACCGTTTTCGAAAACGTAGTTTCTGGGAAATCGCGTTAAAGTTGAACATCGTTATACGATCTCATGTGCAGGCTCCAACATTTTTTACTGTAATTCCTCCAATTTTTGGAATTTTGCAAATATTTTAAAATAATTTTTAAAATACGCAGAAAAGATGTAGCTAGCGGAATATGCAAACATTCTAAAAAACAATTTTCTAAAATTTTGAGGGTAACCTACCCCTCTAAGTCACTTAAAGTGTTAATGAAAGATACTTGATAAAGGGGGTGTGATTCTAATAACATTCTTATAGCAATTAGTTAAAGAAATCGTAACACGACTTTTAGCTTGCCTGGTGAATTGAAGAAAAAATAGAAGTTAGGTGATTGATACGTCCAGGTGGTAATTAACGAGGCTTCGTTGACACGGCATTACGGTGCGATCGAAATCGATTAAGGGAGGCATTGGTATTCGTAAGGTGCTCTTAAGGGGGGATAACGCCCTGGGAGAGGAAATGATAACAGCAAGGCACGAAATAAGGAGAGCGAGCCCCTGGAGCCGCGACACTGCCTGCATTGGCATTGGCGGCAGATTCAATTTAAGATAACCGTGAATTCTGGACTCTCTGAATACAGCGTACTATATTAGAGTTCATGGAAGTTTACTGTACCTACCAACACCTTCTACAGCCATAGGGCGAGAGCCAGGTGGATTGTGCACCGCGGCGTTAACCACTCTGACGATATATCCAGCGGCCTCATAATTCTTAACGGGCACGCAAACATTGTTGCACGCCAATTAAGTTAACTTAACTGGCGCGATTCTTTTTTCCCGCCCGAGATCCGCTTTTTAGATAGGGCATGCTTGATAGGGAATGCTTGTTTGAGCAACCAGCTGGTGTAAAAGTTGATAGGAAAATTTATGGTTCCGTGGATAAACCCGTCACACCTTTGCCAGTTAAGATCGTGAAAAGTGGGGAGAAAGTAATGGTCGCAGTTTTCATGGACGACATGTATGCTTATATCAGAGGAGATTTGTTATTCCTTTGCATTGTCACTTATTCGCTTGTAAATCAATCAGGGATGATCCTTTTATTTAATGCTGGGCTAATTAAGGCGGCTGTCTCACTGGACCTTGAATGTGTGCGTACGCTCACACAAGCTAGGAAAACCGTGTAGTAAACAAACCATTTCAATAAACTTTTGTTGTGGAATTGGCGAGAAGGAAGTTTTTGCGGGTATAGTTGCTTGCAGTAGACATCCGTGTAGTCGGATTTGGAGCGTTTGAAGGCTAATAAGCACCGTACGTTGAAATAGTAATGAACTTATGAATCGTGTACTGAGGACAATTCGAAAAGTGACAGAATGAGGCTTCTCCATCAGAGGCGTGGATGGAGAAGAGATCAGGATTGGTTCAAATCCGAGCTAGCCCGTAAATGTAGAAAAGACATAGTTGCCGAACGGTTCTTCTAATATAAAATCTTAGAAACCTGTTTAAGTTAAAGAGCAATTATTGCATATTGCGTATCATTTAATTCTGTAAGGATAAATTGTTCAATAAACCAACTTTTTGCATTGAATAGTTTGAAATATTGGCACACCACATTCCTGCAGGAGTCTTACATGCGGGTCCATAGGGTAGATGTCCCAATTACTGCCACATTAAGCTCATCGCGTAACTTTCGTTAATTATTTCAGAAGTTATTTAGCCTCAAAATCATTCCAAGTTGCAGCATACTAATGCTTAAGAACTCTTTTATCTACGAAATTTTTTTTTTTGTATAAACAGTATGTTTTAATTGCTAATTAATTGAAAAAGTATAAGGAAGTCCAATGTCCCTAAAACTGTCATTCACCTTTTAATATTAATTTATAAATATCAGTATGCAATGCTTCTCTATTATTATCTAACACGGAAACCTAATTTAACATTAAAATTTTTTTCCCTTACGATTTTGCACGCATTATTTCACTATTAAGTAAAATAATTAAAGTGACAGTAATAGGGACACTGTCAGTAATTGGGACATCTACCCTAGATATATATTATTTGTTTTGTATTATGATGTATCGAAGGAGTTGTCTATTCCAAATACAACTACCCCTTTGAATGAAGTGTTTCAGAAACGTTTTGAAAAATAAACAATTTCAGTTTCATCATTCTTCCTCTCCAATATTATACAGAATACCGTTGCCGTGTAGTAGGTACCTTTTGCTCCTTCTATACCCAATAATTTTTCAAGTGTTAAAGTTTTATCTTTCCTGCTCGCTCAAATTCCCGATGTAAAACACGAACGTAACAGAGTTCTGTTCTGTAAAACGATAACTTATCTCGACGGATTCCGAACAAAGTTCAAACTATTTAGAGAAGAGGGGAGGGGGCAGGTAGAAGTTTTTGCGATAGGAAAATTAGTTTGCCTTTAGCAAAGCTATTGAAATTCGCGCGCTAGGTAGAAGCTCATGAATCTTGAGATGTTTACTTGAACATTTTATCTGATCTCGAAACAATGTGAGTGGCGGTCCCCCGAGGACTTTGTTCTAAATTGAATTACACTTTTTCCCTTTCGTATCTGATTGCCTCTTACTCGTACGAGGCAAACTTAATCTCGGGAATCTCTTAACGGGGACTTGCTTCAGTGTGTTAACGTGACCGACGTTACAAAACTTAACGTGACCATATCCCGTAACATAAATCCGCTTTACTCCCTGGCAAGTGCAATCTCGCAAGTCGAATTCCTACTTCAACGAGAGACAACCATGTTCCATCCCCGCATTGATTAAAGTTTTAACCCCACGCGATTCCGAGCCAATTTCTCCCTGTTTCCCTTCGAATGAGCCTTTAAGATCACATCTCCCGTCCATGGTCACCCCTATTGGCCCTTATCTACGTACCTGAGACCTAATCTCGTTTATTCAGCCGGATCCACAATTGCAGCCGGAAAGATACCTATGAGGGCGAAATCTTGATTGTGCAGTCGGAAACCTTGGTAACAATAGTTGCGCGAAGAATGTAATTAGGCCGCTGGAGAAAATTATCCTACTCTTAATTGGTAAATAATGCATGTGAACACTGTGATTTTTTCAAGAATATCTGTTTCGTTATATTCGTCGGTCAAATTTATTTAAAATACATCTGTAAAACCACATTTATTAAAAACAGTATTTACCATCACAGGGTGCACTGACATGCACTTGGTAAATAAATAGTTCCACATCGATATGAATAACATACCAGTACTTACACCCTAAAATATTGAAATTTTCAAATCAACGTGCTCTTAATAAAGCATATTATGTAACTACCACCCAGCTCAATGTTCCCTCGAGCTTATATCACCATCCACACTGCGCCTAAATAATATCGCCTCTGTTGGCTCCACGATATCCCGCATTTTGGAGTAAGTAGTAATCCAACCTGAAGTTTAAGGCTTCGATAAAATAGACGGTGGCCCGTCGCTATATGCTGGCCCGTCTAATTGCCACGCCACTGATGTCAGAATACCAAAGCAGTTCGGCATCTTGGATTCGCTACACGAAGCCCATTAAAGCCAAACCGTGGGCAGACGGAATCGATCGTACTCATCGAGCCTCGCCAGAATTCAGCCGGGTGCACCGGCCAAGTACAGAGCAGAATAGGATAGGTTTGCATAGGATTCTCGCTGATCTAAAATTCGAAAAGGGCCGCGCAGACGATGACAGATCAATACCCGCGCCATCTCTCTTCTTGCCGTCTCTTCTTCTGAACGGGATCTTCCGCCCTTACCGGGATTCCTTTCGTGCACTCCACTCCCCCATAATGGAGCGCTATATAAGCGGCTGCCTTCTTCCCCAGACTGATCCTTTTATATGATAATTGCAACGTATTTGCCAGAGATCGTGTATAAACTGGCGGGCTTTATTGGGACGAAGCACTGCATTGTGCCCCGGCGCAAGGTCGACAGATTCGAGGTGGCCCTCATCCTCCTCCATCCCCCTTTTCCTCTGGCTTTTCTCTATTCGACCTTCCTCGTCTTCTTTCAAACACGTTCTCCGCCTCTACCTACCATCTCGCCACGCGCTTCCCTCACTTCTTCCCGATCCTCTTACCTTCCCTTCGCCATTCTAGCTTCTTACATTCTCCACTTCGCCGGGCGGTTTGACCGATAAACGCTCGATGGGGGCAGTTTCCTTCAATCCTCTGTGTTACGTGGTTCATAACGGACCTTTTATGCGAAGTACCCACTACTGGTTTTACTGGCTACACGATGCAACGCTCAATGTTTGGGGTCTTCGGTTTAGTGCGCCGCATCTTGAAGACATCTCCAAGTAATTTTGTGTAACCTACCCATCTTCCCTACTTTATTTATTAACTCCTATTACAAACTTCATTGTCGCTTGGTTTACCCAGGCGCGCATAAAAATGTTAATTTTCAGCTTTCTTTCAACCACCTCGACATTCCCACTGACGTCGGCGTGTTTTCACGCCGAGGGATTTGCATATTGTGCTCGTCGATATTTTCTGGAAGCTTTTGAAAATATTGTTCCAGAGTCCCTGAGTGTTTACTTCGAAAACAAACTAAGCAAGGAGTTCCACAAAAATTTCCTTACCAGAGGCGATCTCTTGAAAAGGCTTGGGTGACTTGAAGGAGCATTTTTACAATGGTGGTCAAAATAATGTTTAAAGCTCAGTACTAGGGTAAAACTATACAATACGCCCCACTTTTAAAGAAACATCTATAAAACCTATATTTTTTAATAATTCTTTAAATATTTTGTGTAAACACATTAAGTGTTCATTACTCTTCACAACTACACCGAAATTGTGATAAAAACATAACTGGAAATAACTGTAAATAATCATTTTCCTGAACACTACATGGGGCGTTTTGTAACACAGTCGTCAGGTAAAACGCCCCATCTATGCGACAAAACGCTCCGACATAAATAAGTAAAAATTTGCCAACTTACCATGTGTTTGAAACTGCATTTTGGTTGCAATTCAATGGTACAACGATACATATTTGTAAAAACACGTGGCATCTCAAATTTTGACAACTTACCTTATTTAATACTCGTCAGGTTATAACCTGACTGTAAGCTGTCAAAATTTGAATTAGATTGCGTAGTGAAGATAGCGATTGACGAACGAAACATGTGTTAGTTTCGCCCGTAATGTAGTCCTTATATGTGTATGTATATTTATGTGACGTTTCTGTTATCCAGGAAAAAGAAAAGAAATACGTTACTCATGAAAAATATGATTTTGAGGTGGGACATATTGTAAATTCTTTGCTGGGGCACATTGTAAATTCTGGAGAACGAAACGTCTCGGCTTTAATTTAGCAACAACGTAGTGAAAAAAGGTTCGGGCAATAACGATTTAAAGAAGTTAGTTTGTCTACTTTCGAAATATATGTGTGAATTTATCGCAAATACAATAGTGACTTAGAAAATTGAATTTCTCACATACTAACCGCAAATTGTCTGAAGGCCGAAAATATAAATTCTTGTATATTTTTTTAAAAGCCGTAATATTTGCTGGTATTTTTATTGCGGCAGTTGTGGCCGACTGAGGCAAGTTCGAATCTGGTGATCGCGTTGATGCATCCTGGTTTATGTGCGTAAAATAATCGTGGGGCGTTTTGTCAAATGGGGCGTAATGTATAGTTTTACCCTAATTGTAGGTTTGATGTATTCTGTTGGCATCACTGGTCTAGTCTGGTCAGTCCCCCAATCTACGAGATACAAATTTGACTCATTTCTGTTACTGTTAAATAATCCGCACACCTTTGAAAATATATTAATCCTCCTAAAATTTATTAATCCTCCTCACAAGCCGAGTAAATATTCATGTAAAGCGATGTTAGCAGTCGTATAGCCCGTGGCCCAGTGCGTTCTAAGCAATTCCGAAGGACAGATTATGCTCCCGCGGACAGAGACGGTCGTCGAATAGAATTGGCTAGGTGTTGCAACGGCTGATGGCGGAGGAAGGGTGATGGTGGAGCGTAAGGGTACCAGGGAGGGCGGGAAGGATGGGAAAAAGTGAAACTAATTTTCGTTCGAGCCAGAGCTCTTGCTGGTCTCTTCTTTCTCCGTTCCCTTCTCAGTTCCCTTCTCAGTTCGGAAAGTTTTCTCTGCTTGCCTAGCAGGAAGTTGGTATCCGTGCTACGTTAATCCCGCAAATAGATGACTTTACGAAATGGTAGGAGGCTGTCTGGCAGAACGGCGTATCCTACGGTGAAAAGGATAAGCTCTTGCAGCCTTCGGGATGTAGCTCGTTCCTTTTCGAACACGCTCAGAACGTGCGCACCGTTTGTAGGCTGTTGCCTGCCAAAATATCGGTCTCGGGTTATCCTTTCGAAGATCTGACAAACATTCCTTCGCAATTCTGCCTCTTCCGTAATTTCCTGATCCCGAGCTCCCCACGAAGCACCGTAGAGCCGTTCGAGATGCGCCGCATGGAACGCTGCATGCCGCTGATTACAGAGGGAAAGTAGAAAATCGCGAGAACCTATGCACGAGTGTATAAATTGGCATACGCTATGGAGGAGGGAAGAAATTTCTTCTTTGGAAACCAACCTCAATTTTAGTCGATATCAGTAGCCTGTTTCCCTTTCTCGATAACAGTTGCTAATAAAAGTCAATGTGCACTTACGGTCTTATCAATCCATTAGCTGGATTGCTATTTTGATGCTTAAATTCTTTTTCAGTTTGAAACTTTAATTTCTTTTGTGTTCGTTTCAGTAATGTGCATGTGCGGTTGGAATACTCAAATTCTTTATACCGGTTAGCGTGATTGTTAGTTGTATGTAATTATGTTATGTTCGATGAGTCATGGGTGCCATTTGTGAAGGCCACTTCTGACTGAACAAGTGAGTACAATATACATACCTACCCTTACACTTATGAATCTTAAATTACCGTTTAAATCATATACTTTGCTAATAATCTACATTTTATTTATCAGTTGACACTACTTGCCGGAGCTCCTACATGTGGAAGTTGACCATCGATTCCCTGATGAAGCAAGAAAACTTCTGACCTGAAATACTGCAAAACCACAATTCTGGCAAGCTATATTGCAAGAATTCTGATTGTGAAAGTCTGAAGAACGTTAAGACATTAGGCTATTTCACATGAGACACTTCTGTGGTTCACGATTGCTATTTAAGATATATACTCACATGGCAGAGGCAACGCTGAAAAACTATAAAAAGAGATATGCTATATAGGAATATATAAAAATTACTAGTTAGCTACAAATGTGTCTCCTGTAAAAGTGTCATTTCTTGTTTTATCTGTGTCTTGTGTTTTCTGTAATAACATTATAACACAGGAAACAGGTTACCCGTGCAAAGAAGAGACATCAAGGTTCCCCCAGAACCGTTTTCCTAATACCGTAGCCCTTTGAAACTTTGCAAATCGTAAAATTTCCATAGCGACGCTCATTTTCAGGTGTTTCGGCGAGACCCATTTTATCCGCAGCACATTACAGCCGTTGAAACGCTGGCAAGCTCGACCGCTTTCACAGTCACTTAGTTTCTCAAGTAGAGAGGGATGGATAAGGAGGACAGAGAGGGCGAAAGGAAAAGGGCGAGGAGGAGAGCACTCAAACACTTTGACAGTTAAATTTCAACTGCCCCGCGATGCGTGGACAGTCATCCTCTGGTGTTGATCTTCGAATCTTTCTAGTTAAGCTATTGTCATAAATCATTTATATTCTTCTGTTATTGTTTCCGAAAGCTTTGAGAATAACGTGTAAAATAACGTTTAAAAGATTCGAGAAGCATAACTCAGGAAATTAGCATATTGCACTGCTCTTTTATGAGTAGATAATGAAAGTAAAAAATTACATTTTATTATATTTTCATTGTTTCCACTAAGATTGACAGCAATCCTGTTTTTGTATCTTTTAGTGAATTATTATACGTTTGGACTTATGTTAATTTTAAGTTTTCAGAGGGAAAGTTCTTTTTGATAAATTATTATACAGATAAATTATTATGAATCTAAATACTGAATTTCAAACGGTACTCACATATCCAAAATAAAATTTCTCGTAGTATAATACAATATACTTCTAATTTAACTCACTGACAATTTCTCTTAATTTTAGCAAGTGTTTTAGGTTAAAAAAAGCTGAGCTGGAGCACTCGAATTTGCAGAGGCACTTTAGTGGTATGATTGTTTTAAAAATAAATATTTACATCCATATTAATGAATATTACACTTAGATGACCTAAAGACTTGCATACACCTCAACATCGAAACAAAACGAATAGCCAAAATACGACCCATATAAACCATCGATTCATTATCTTTAGGGCAAATGTAATTTACCAAAAGATCAAGTTGTTTCAGATGCACCTACAAGCAACCTGCCATCATACAAGCAGCCATCCCCCTTTTTATCTATTCCTTCCTCCATCCCCTTTAAAATCACTTTCCATCCCTCCTTCCCTTCCTTTATCCTCGTACATCGTATTTCTTCTCTCTCGCTCCCTTTATCCTCTGCCAGCCGTGTTGGGTTCCCTCCCCTGCGTCGAATTTACATGCAATTCTACCTTTGTTCATTAACCCATACATAGATGGGCGTGTCGAGCGTTATACAGCAGCATAAACGTTTGGGTGTTACAACCCCGTGGAAGTATAGCGCGCCACTTATGCGAGAATCCGATGGCTACTGGCAGCAAAGTGGCCCCGAGGAGTCTTTTACTTGGAATCTTTATACGGTAATGCGATTCCATGATAAGGTCTCGAATAACTGGTTAAAGGTTCTCGAGTGACCGTAGCCGCTGTTTACAACACGCAATGGCCTTCGTGTACTGTAAGAAGTGCAATAAAGAGTAGTTGAAGCAAGCAGTTTTCTTTCTCATTAAATGCACCTGAAACCCTTTACCCTGCCCAACTTCATCCGTTCGCTGTCTCAATGGGAAAATGTTTGTGAAATAAAGATGTTTTGAAAATTACTGTTTACAATTCATTTTACCTATCTGCAACCCCTTTTTTAATGTCGTATGAGAAAGTTTGTTGTAACATTTTGGTAATATGTCGCGCCATTGTGTTTCGAATTTTGCAGGATGGCATGTTAGAATATTTTAGTAAATGTGTGGGTACAAGTATTGGAGACTTGTACCTACTTGTGAAAGAAATATAAGATTTGAAAAGTAATGAATAAACTCTAACTTAAAATAAGAATTTTCATTAAATTATTTGACTGTTTTGAAAGATGTACATGATAGTACTATATATCCTTGATAATCTGAGCGCAAAGAAATGATTTCTTCATTAAGCACAAAGCATAAATAAATTTCTTTATGCGAACGTAATAATTACAAATATAAGCTGCGTAAGGTATACAATTAATTATTAAATTGCTCACCTCGTGTCATTTTCTCAAGAAATAATTTTCCACGTTGCATTTAATCCATCTTGTTTAAATCGAACTGTTCTTTCTAATATTTGTGCTTTCTGTCTGTTTCAGGTAAGCCAGGCTATATTGTCTTTCGCGAAGCGTGGAATCGACGGTAAGAGATTTATTTCCACTCGTACATAACGCATTGTTGTTTCCGAAGGTCTTGTGCTAGAAAGCTGCCGTTCCTCGCGAAATCCGATTACAAAAAGAGTCGCCGATGCACTTTGACGATTAATCTCTCTTTCGTGCTCGACCTCTCCGCGTTATCACTTCAATTATAATTATGAAATCACGGAGCCGTTCACAAAGCGACAATAGAAACGGGGCATTGTCGCTGAGTGGGAAGGCAAGAGCAGTGACGGTAGAAAGGAAGAGGCGTGCACCTTGTTAAACAAACTATCTCCGATTCAAGGAAGGCGACACTAACAGAAGGCTCGATTATCTTCCTATGGACGTGTGTCGAGGGCTTGCTACAAAGTTACACTGTAATTAAAAAGCAACCGTGTCCTCTTCCAATTAGCGAAATTTTGCTTAATCTCGTAGTCGGATCAGCTACATATAAGATTCCCTCGTGCAGCTTTCTCTTTGAACCTTCAATTGCTAGCTTCAATTGTGAGATGAAGTAGGAATATTAGATTCTAGAAATGTTGGAATTCATACGCGAAAGAACATTTTCACTGGATAGTGGTATACAAAGCAGAATAATTTTACTTAGGTATGGGATCCTGAGGACACCATCTGCTTGGTAATTAAATTGAAATGGAGGCGAAGTAGATTTTTAAATTTTCACTTTGTAAAATTCATAATTAAAATAAATTTAATTTTTACTAAGTAAATACAGAGGAGAATATATAGAGCAATATGAAACATATGTAGGGAAATGTTTATAAGGCTAACAATAAGTCAAATATGAAATTTTAATTTCTATGTACTGTTTGATATCGAGGGGGGCGTCATTTGATGAATTCAATTTTTCTCTAGGTCAAGGTATGTGAGTTATAACAAGGACATCTTAATTCTTTTTAGACGCCGTCAAACGCGTCCATACTACTGTATGTCTGATCACATACAGGCTGATTCTACTTGTTCATCTGTAAGAAAGCAGCTGACTACATAGAACAAAAGAAAACAAATTTCTCACACTTTTTACTTTTTATTCACTATGTTCTCATTGCAACCTTAGCATAATTTTCACGGTTTATAATTACTATTCTTTTTAATAAATCCACTGGCAACATAGGCACTTAGGAACACCTATTACATACACACCATTTAAAGAAAAATCAGCCTGATGTAATTGATCTTTTGTTTTAGAGATATTGACCTGCAACATTCTTAATCTTTCACCCTGTATATTTATAAGTCAGAAACTTCTGACAAAACAAATTTTCTTGCGATTCCTATGAAAAAATATTTTTCACAGTGAGATGTTTTACTATTTTGAATGTCTTGTACCATCTACCAACCGCACAACTATTTCTGAGTTCACAAATGACTATCTGTCAGTGACAGCTTAACGTGACGCATATCGAGTTCAGTGTGAAACGTTTCAAATCCCGCTTTCCGATATCCAAGAAGGTCCCTACATCGTATGTACGCTACGGTGTGTCCCATATATCAGTGCTTTCACACTGCTGATTACATTCACTCCATCTGTCAAGCTGTCGGCATTTTTATCCACACAATCTCAGCCATCTAAGTGCGTAAGGGCGTGCATGTCTTCGAAATTCTTAGCTACAGGTGAAACAACCTGTATTTTGAATCAGCGAATTTGATATTTGAATCATGAAAATATGAGTTTTGCAGAAAATCATTCTAAGTAGAATAGTTTGGGTATGAATGATATTTTATCAGTAAATTATTAGTTAAATAATACATGGTGCCTACCAAAACAGTGAACAGTTTTTCCGAAAAATTATTATTGAGAATATTTCTGCGACGTGTAGATAAAGTATAAAGTTTCAAAAGGTTATTTTGAAAATTTATTAAAAGTATGCAGAATCGCATTAAATGCACCGTGCATTTTGACGAAAGCTTGAGAAGCTGAAAGTAATATTCTTGAACATTATTCTCTTACAAGAGCTAAGTAATACGTAATATATATATATATATTACTATCATAATCAGTTTTATTTCCTCGTACTACGTCATGAACATGAAAGGATCTATCTCCACGTTTATAATTTATTGACGGTTAAAGTTTACGAGGACGTTTCGACGAACTTCGAGTTCAACGCAATATAATTTGGTGAACATAGTTTTAATGAGGAATGAATCGATTAATAAATACAACCAAAGAGACCAATTAAATATCAACGCGTAATGATTTCCAAATACTCCTGCAATTTAATTTTACATGTAAGCAATTTATGGTACGCAGTAATTATTAAATAGTAATTTCACGCTGAAATTACTGTGATAAGGAAGCCAAGAGAATGTTAGATTTCACGAATCTTAGATTTCACGAAGCACAGATGCGGGAAGAGCAAGATGAGTCAGTGGTTTATTTCGTGAAGCACTTTATTGAATTCCTCTGCTTTCGAAAATTTGAAACATTCAGCACTTCTTACCGTCGCATTATAGAAACAATTATACACATTACATTTGTAAAAAAGTATTATCTATCAACCTATATATTTACCCTTTTACAAAAAGAAGAATCATTTTAGGTATATCGCCACAGATTCCATTCAAATTTCGGTTGAATCCACTCAATTTCAACATCAAAAATGACCATAATAATAAATAATATTAAGATCTGAAAATATTTTCCCAGATATGAGTCACTATCTGCACTTTCTAATTACTCAAAGTTAATATTAATTGTTTCAAATTAATCATCCAAGATGATCTAACTGAAGTATCCTCAACACCCCTAACATGCATTCAGCCTCAACCTTAACCACCACACTGTGCTTTGGCAATCGTCGAAAAATTGGTTTATCGGTCCGTAACGAGATCGTGTGTGACGGAATTGCGTCTGACTTCTTCCACGTCGATAAGAAATTTCTTTGAAGGCTATCTTTTGTTTTACTCGTTGCCCCCTCCCCGTAACATGTGCGCAGCTAGAGAAAAAGGTTCCCCCAGAGAATAGATGCTGGTCGTATCGGTATTTAATCTAGAGCCTTAGCTTCGCATTCCCGGCTGCTTTTCCTGCACCCTTCAGTGTCTACTCGCGTGTGCGTGGCCATGTTTGCAAGAGTTCACGGTATCGGTGTTCTTCATCGTGCTCAGCTCTTCCTCCATTTCGTCGTTCTTCTTACTATCTTCTAAACTTAAAAGAATCCTCGACCAACCTTACATTCTGAACTAGAATCTACAAACAATATCCACTCACAAGGAAACATTCCCGACCCGAAAATTATGACTTTAACATAACTTCGTATGAATGTAGAGCACATTGGAGTAGGTACGCCAGGAGCACCATTTTCTTCTAATTTACTCGAAGTTGGTAAAGATGGGGCTGCACATCTTCTTCTTTAAGGTCCTTAATTGCTCCTCGCATACTCCAATGTGCTCTACATTTACACGAACTTTCATTAAAATCAGAATTATGGAGTTGGGCACGTTTCCTTGTAAGCTGAATGTAAAATACTTGACGAGCCTACGTGGCGTTTCGTAATAGGTGGTACTCGGTAAAGGGAGTAACTACAACACAAATAAATAAGTAGGAAATGTGGAATAAAATTTGTTCACCGGGGGCTTGCTTTTCGAAAAATCTATGTCAAAACACATCTAAATAGTACGCGCCCGGCTTTCTTAGAGTCAGCAGAATTAATCACAGAATTCGGTACGGACTGCTACCGAAACCAGCCGTGAAACAGTAGACGGTTAATCTAGCATACGAGATCTATTAAATGCGCATACAATTTCCTTCTCGTTTCACCGAAGCAAGCGATATCACGTGGTAAAAGTTAGGTGGCCCAGTTCGTAAAACTGCCATGGAAACCGCCGCGTCGCATATATACCTCGGTGTACGAATGGTTTTGCATTTGACAGACGGATGGCCGCGCTTGCAGATATTTATAAAAGTCCGTATGCGGGGGCGGATGGTGGATGCTGTTATGGGTGAGTGCGTGTCGAGTGGCGCGCGAGTGAAAAAGGCGAGTAAGAGGTGACGAGGGTCAAAGGATGCATTGTCGTAACGAGTCGTAAAAAAAAAAGAAGAAGAAAGAAGAAGAAGAAGAAAGAGGCTGTAAAAGGTTAAAACGCACCGACCTGACCACTGACTCGGTGACGGAAAAGCAAGGGGATGCAGTCCTTCAGAAACGTAATAGACGGCCTCGCGCGCCGCCATTTTGCGTCTAAGATCATCAGAGATTGAGCGAGTTCTCGGCGGATGCTTTTAAGGGCACGATTAACGTCTGACGGGATCTTGGGTGGGAGATCGATGAGATTGCTCGAGAGATAATTCTTCGATTTTGGGTATTTACCTTGGAAACATAAGGGAAGTCGACGTAAGTTTTTTGTTTCTTCGTTTTTAACGGTTTGGGATTAAATTATTGTGTGATGTTTTGGAAGGTTTAAGATTTCTGGATGTTTTTATTTTATTTTGGGCTTTTTTGAGGAATTAAAATTCCTAGTTGGATTCTAGTTGGAATAATTGAAATATTATCGACGATTCACCTGTATTTTTAACCCTCTTTAAAATTATTCCATTACTATACTAGATGTAGGGAAATATTTAAATGTTATACATATGTTGTAGTGGCTACGGTATTTTAAATACTATTCTTTCATTTAATTTTTCGTTCATTTTTTGAGCTCTGAAAATTAATACCCATGTACCAGGTGGTCATAAATATCAATGTATAACTGCTTATCGATTTAATAAAAGTAGGTATGTCATAGTGGCAATAGTAAAATCGTATTTGGTCAATTCTAATTCTATTTTATATCCACTTACTTAGGTACAGTGGTTATGTCGAGTTCCTTTTGTGATGTCATAAAAATAAATTGTGAAGTCTGAAAAGGTACATTGATAGCCCGATTTTAGAGGCACAAAGACGTCATCGCGTAATATGCTGCGCTATTCTTGCCTGGAAACCACTGGTTCGCGTGATGCTATTTGATATCCTTGCAAGGATACATTGATACCTCAAATAAGACACACGTTGGCGTGTGGAAAAATAGTTTGACCGGCTTAAAAAGAAGGTCATTAGGCAATACGATGAACCGTACAGCTATCACCTTCTTTCAAACAGAATTACGTAATTTTCTTGGCAATATTATTTCTAGATACCTTTTTCGAGTATAAAGCCTGAAATCGCTGCAAGAGTGTTTATTAAACTCATGTTTCGCAGCATATGTACATATGTTCTTTGTACACATACTTTGATTGCTTTACAATTTGGAAATTTCAAGCAGAAGTTTAAATACTTAAGAAAATTAATCAAAGTCAAGTTAGAAATTTAATATTTTATTTAATATGTTAAATATGTTTAATAAATTTAATATGTTAAATCGAGTGATACAATGTGGTGACAACTGTTTTTCCAAGGGTAGAACCTAAAAGGTATTTATTTTTTTTTGTTGTTTCAAATAGGAGACTACACTTTTGATATCTAATATTCATACTATGTAGCCATTTCAACGAGGGTATTAATATGTACCGAATATAAGTCACTCACAATCAGTAACATAATAAGAATTATAAATAGTATTCTCATAGACATTATTTCTGGACGTTATTATTCCAGCCAATACTATTTCAATCAATACTGTCCCAATCAATGTTATTGCAGCCAATGTCGGACTGATCAAAGTTATTCTAACCAATATTATTTCGACTAACGTTATACCTGTCAGCAGTACTCTATCTAATCAATACTGCCCTGTTTATCATTAGTCTGAGTCGTTGCAAAGTGACTCGAAACTCAATGTACATCAACCTGCTTCTGTAGTGAGTACTTTCCACCAAAATGTAACATGTTTGAATTAATATTTACTTAATTGAATGAATTATATATTTATAATATTGTTTCGCTCAAAATTTTATACTTGTATTTGTTTCTAATTTATCGTAAAGAACTTACTGGACCTATTAGAGAATTCAAATTCGGTAGGTTATTTTAAAATTCTACGACACATTGTTAACTATATAACAGTACAGGAATTTTTTACTCTTAAAGTTTGACTACTTCCAGTCCCACAACTTTGCACCATTTATGAAAAATATCAGTCGAAGATTCAGTTGTCAATAAATCTATCTGCGGACATCGATCCAATTTTTCATATTTTCTTCGTTTTCCACGTCAGAAATCAAAATTCAGCTAATTTCCGAGTAAATCAAATTCGTCATTTCATATCAGGATTCACCAATGGTAAGCATGTGCCACGCATCCCCTAGACTGTTTAGATGCACCTACATCGCAGTACGCATGGAAAATTCGTGTAGCCTTTCTGAACTTTCGAGGAACGTTATCACGAGCCACGTAATTTGCAGCTCGCGTCAGAGTGCAGCGTGCATAAGTAAAGCGCACCTACGTGAAGTTTTTCCTAAATGAACACCGTAATTTAATGCGACGTGTGAGCGTTCGCTGTCGTTTCTCACGAGTCGGACAATATCGTTACGTCGCTTCCTACCCTTTTAAAGTAGACGTACGTGCCCCGATCCGATAAAATTTAATCTCGACATAATTTCGCCAGGTCGATTGAACCTGTAACGTGGTTGACTCTAACTTAAAGTGGGGTGCACATGAGTTGTGCCACGAAAGCGGTAGAAACTCCAGCTTGCATAGCCTGCTGAAGCTTTCTTATGTAAAAAAGATTATACTATAAATGAGACATTAAGAGCAAAAACGGACTAACCCACATTTTTTACGAGATTGAGTTAGTAGCAATAATATATTCCAATAAGCTGTACTACTTAATCATATAAAATAGGAGAAATTCATTTTTTTTTTCAATGTGGGTTAGGCCGTTTTTGTTCTTAATGCCTCAAATATACAATTAACTCGTTGCGCACTATTTCTGTTCTGCATTTCGAAACAGCAGTTAATGTTATATCATAATCCAGGAATCCAACTCTATCGAATCCCACAGGTGCGTGGTCGTATGCATCAAGTATCATATGTTGTGGGTCGCATATATCAGATTCCACAACTCCAGCGTCGCTTGTATTCTGTTTCATAGGTCCGTAGTTCCATGTATCGAATGTCATGAATTCAACATCATTTACATACCTATATCGTGTTCCATGAGTCTAGACTCGTCTGCGTCGGGTTTCGCAAGTCTTTCGTTCCATGCGTCAAGTCTTACGCACTTTAAGTCGCTTTTGTCACGGTCAACAAGTTCAAAATTATCTGTATCGTGTTGTACGTGTTCACGATACCACGTGTCGAATCTTAAAAATTGTAGGTTTACTGTATCGAGTTCCATGACTCTTTAATTTCATACTCGCTGTCTCATGAGCTTGACAGTATCAAATTCCACGTGTTCCATGAATTAGATCTTATCGTTACAAGTTCAGTGTTTCGGGATGCATCTTGTACAACATTACACAAATTCCAAGTTGACCGCATCTATAATCCCACTTATTGTATTTTAAGCGTTTTCGATGGACTGCATCAAGTTTAAGGGGTTAGGCTACTTTAGCGATGCGGAAAACTAGGCAATTTATAAGTGGCAGTAAAAAAAAAAGTAACCAACCGATTAATACGAAACTTTGTACTTTATTTAAGTATAAGAAGTATTAAAAAAAACCGCTGCAATATTTAAAAAATGTTTATAACTGAGTCCGCACGACGCTATTTTCCGGAACACCTTTTTTTAACTGGTGTGCAGGATTGCTTGAGTTCTATTTGATCAATCGCTTTGAAAATTTACAGTTATCCTTGCTATTACATTTATTAAGCATTGACGAACCGTTTTTTTTTAATTTTCTAATTGTTTTGCGAAACATAAGCAATAAATTCACTCACTTTTCGTCGAAATTCGAACCCTAAATTTTAAATACCCGCCATTTTGTTAATTTTTACAAACATTGAAATGTTTGATCGTCAATGCTTAATAAATGTAATAGCAAGGATAACTGTAAATTTTCAAAGGGATTGATCAAATAGAACTTGAGCAATCCTGCACACCAGTTGGGCATTAAAAAGAAAGGTCTTCCGGAAAATGGCGTCGTACGGACTTAGTTATAAACATTTTTTAAATATTGCAGCAGTTTTTTTTAAATACTTGTTATACTTAAAGAAAGTACAAAGTTTCGTATTAATCGGTTGGTTACTTTTTTTTTACTCCCACTTACAAATTGCCTAGTTTTCCGCATCGCTAAAGTAGCCTAACCCCTTAATAAGTTCATGCTTCCACGTTCTAGATTTTATAAATTACAGGCTGCCTGTATAGAGTGCTATGATTCCAGTACATGTAATTCTAAGCGTACAGGATCATCTGTATCAGGATCTGAAAATTTAGTATCTTTTAAATGGATTCACCGCCAAACTTGTTAAACATTAAGTACACGCTTATTGTTTGAAATCTAAAAAAAGAAATATTCATTAATATTGGAAAACATCCCTTTGCAATGTCGATCAAATCGAATGAGACTTCAATATCTACATAGCAATCTCGTTAACCCAGGATCCATTTTGACCCACAATACAATTTCCTTCATACGCATCTCAAAACCAGATTAGTATTAAATCCTCATCTTCATACGATCTAAGACTCTCATCCTGTCCAGAATGTACTACAAACAAGCAGCAAGTCTTCGCAATTTGATATTGAGGATGGGTCGAAATCGACCCCGTGTCCGCCAGACGAGTGTCAAACGAAGTGGTATACTCAAACAAGCTTACCCGCCGATCCGTCCTTTTGACGCGATTCAGACGTTTCCGTAACACCATTTCTAGCCGGAATAATCTAATTGATTTCCACGTGGCAAAGTTTCAAGGGGTCCAAGAAACGGAACGGCGGTTCGATAACTCTCCCCCTCGGCTCTGGCCGAGGCGAAAGCAAATTTGTCATCGATGCACGGACAGGTCGCGAGTCCCGTTTCTCCTCGTCTCATAATTCATCGACATCCTTTCCAATTCCGGGCGTCGTGTCATCGATTTGCGAGCCGATAGCCCCGAAGCGGACCAAAGTAAACAGTACGCGTGATCCTTGGGCTCCTCCACCAACCCCCCTCTGAAACTTTCGAATTCCCAATCGTCTACGCGCCAGTTGTCATTGGATTCAAGCGATTCTTCTTGCAGGCAGAAACGACGTTCCAGGAAAAATATGCGGGCCTCGGGAGTACGAGGAAACGTTCGAGGAAACCATCTGCCCTCCACTCCCTCCTCCCGTCGTCCTCTTTCCGTGGAATTTATCGAGGTTTCGCTGCTTTCTCATTGAACAAACGCGTCGGGCGTTTATTCGCGAAGGAAAACGCGAAACGGGGGATTTCGTTGTGAAGTACCTAAGTGCATTTAAATACTGCTCCGCACGATTTGACGTATGTATTCCACGTTGCTGGGATCATCGGCGAGTGTTCGTTGTTGTGCGAGGTGAATTGTTATAAATTGCCACTGGAAACGGGGTGTCTGTACATTTCAAATTTGTTGAAGTAGGCGATGTGTCGAGAGGCATGACCACGATTTGATAGGGTAATGAAATAGTGGATTTAATCAATTATGTCTTGTATTGTATGGTGCGTAATGGTTTATTAAAAGATCTCTTTTTACCATTACTTTCGATTGCTTTTGTCGGTTGAATTTCGAAAGAAAATGTGGAACAACGGACACGCGATAATTTATTAATCGTCTTAATTGACCGAGTCATTAAGGGAATTTCAAAGAATTTTCATAACTTAATTTGCATAAAGGTGATTGATCGAGAAACTTGGGCGACGTGTCAGCGAATCTACTTTAATCGGTTTCGGTTCGGCACCAGGTAATCTAATTCACGATGATCGGTTTAGTATTTATAATTGAGGGAAAGTGACTAACTACCTGACGATATCGCGCCGCTTACGCAGCTCGACCTAAGCGAGTCAATCAATCAAGAAGATTACATTCTTGTCGGCAAAAGTTTCAAGTCAGCCGTAAATTTTAAACGAGAGAGCGCTGCAACATCTTCCGTGGCAATCGATACCTTGCTTCACCTTGCAAGATACCGCCAACCACACTCGAGTATTTCAGATAATATTGTTTTCGCTGAAAAATTGCAGTAAAATACGAAGGCAGCTTGTTTAACAAAAACTTGTATTACATAAGCATTTACTATAATCCTAATTTATCCACGTGTCATTCTTTTTAGCACGTAACTTACAAGGGAAGTTCCCGAACCCGAAAATTCAAAGATTTCTGAAACTTTGATGAATATGTAGGGGACTTCCTCCTGATTACAACGCAATTTTTGTTTGCTGTCCAAATTCATTCGAGGGGCGTAAAATTAACCCCTGAAAATTCGGTTATTTTTCGATTTTGTGTTATAACTCGCGGACTGTAAGAGATAAAAAAAGTTTCAAGACAACAGTTACTTCTATTAATTAAATTTATTATTTCGTAAAAAAATTAGTTTACAGTTCATGAGTTATAACTCAAAATCGGAAAATAACCGAATTTGCAGGGATCAATTACACCCCATTAGTGTAAATTTCGGCAGAAAACAAAAATTGCGTTGTAATCGGGATGAAATTCCCTACATATTCACAAAGTTTCAGGAATTTTTTGAATTCCCGGGTTGGGGATGTTCCCTTGTTAGTAGTACGTTTGGAAACGCCCCTTCCCAGTTTAATTCGTTCAGCTATGCGGCATAAGTGTAGTCGAAAATATCGAGCCGAACTGAACGAGAACTTTTCGAAAGCGAGTCCTGCTTAGCCGATAACTTCGTTGGATGAAAAGTTACGAAAAAGCCCGAGGACGTGCAACAATACCGAAAAGCTTGGTTCTCTGATGAATTCGTTCATTGTGCGAGAGACCCAGTTAACGTGAACAAAAAGAATAGAACGGAGAGCTATGTGGAGAGTGGGCGAGTTTAAGAAAGTGGTTCTAAATCAACAGTTTCCGTGGAGATTGAGCATCCGGCGTTTCCGACCTTTTGTTTCTTCCCGTTGTTGCCTTTATACGGCTGTACTTGGAGCTCTGTATATGCTACGGGCAGGCAGGGAATCAGAAATACATAGGAAAAATTCAAAGTATAGTTAAAATGAAGTTGAAATTATTTCTATTTCTGCTTAAAGGAACTTTATTAAAATATCTCCATCGAAAGTCGATATTTTAGAATTATTAGACTGTTATACATGCAATATTGTGTTTAATGTGGCATTTTGCAATAAATCATTTCTATCCTACATTTCCTGTACCACTCTGATAGAAATCAAAATGTTCGAAGCGTTAGCTGATTAATTACATGGTGGAGATTTATTACCGAAATGCAGAGTGGAAAACAAGACACACAAGAACTTAATTATTGTTTCCCTGAAAGATGGTCACTAGAAATAGATATTCTCATAACCACAACCAGCTTCAAACAAACTTCGCTTATGGAAAATTTATTTAAAATAAACACCATACTTTTCTCGCCGCGAAACCGTAAAACTTTGCTCCACCCAAAAACTACACATTAAACTTAAACTATTTACTCCACCCGCAAGTTAGATCGCCGCGAAACGTCGTAATTTATACTCCGCCAATTAAAAGAAGAAACTCCAAGCGCCATTTGCACAATTACCCAAAACGAAATATAAAAAGTCGCGGCGTAACGACAACCAAGTAAACAATTGTCCCATCCTGGAAGAGACTTTCCCGAACTTTCGTCGCAAGTTACAACGCGCGATATTTGCCAGCAACTCGGCCGTCCCGGAAGTCCTCTCGCGGAGAAACGATGTAACCAATTAACGCGGGCAACATCGGAGCAGGAAGCCGGGGTTATTCGCCAGGCAGTTCAAGATAGCCATATTGAACGCGAAGTTTCTAAAAAGGGCGCGCATCCAGCGCTTTCAGGGGCCCGTTCTCTCGGAAGACCTAGTTAAGCGTACCGCTGGAAACTCAGCTGAAAGTTCTCACAAGGTGAACAGGATAGCTGGTAATTGTTAGTTGGAACGAGTCGAGCGCCGTGTGCGTAGGATCATAGCCGATCCACACGCCGGAGCTGGGGGAACAGCGTAGGTATTCGAGAACTAGGACCGCTAGTAGAAATGGTTTGTTATAATTAGCAACGCGAACCGTGACCAGCGGTGCCGTTTTGCCTCAAACGACGAGGACCATTGCTCGAGATCAAGCCCCCCGTTTCAGATCGAACCGGAATTGAACTTCAGGATCGCGCTTCCTGGCCAAAGAAGGGGCAGACCAGGTCGCAACTATTTTAACTGTGACCCAACAATCGGATCTCCATTTGCCCGATCCGCTTTTCCGATCCGTAACGACCAGCCCCTCTAATCCACGTTTGTCCAACGTGTTTGACCTGGAAACTTTGTCCCGGGCACTCGTTTCGGTTCTGCTCCAATTTTCCTGGCCCCAGCTAGGTTATAGTTGTCTCCTCCTCGGAATAATCGGATTTCCTTTGATCCTCTACAAAGCCCCTCGCTCGTTACTTCCTAGTTGTTTCGCCTATTTTTCAACGGTTAATTGTTTGTTCTAAGTCGTAATCCTGTTGTCGAAGGATATTGGGAGGATCTGTTCTTCGACTTTGTTGCGCTCGATCGTTTAAGCTTGTCGATAATTAACGGTGAAAATGGCAATGGGCGTGCACAATAATTTTGCTGGGAACAAAGTTCTTTCAGGGGTTTTGAAATGCTTTTATAATAAGCAAATTGTAGGGCTAAGGGTGATGCTTGTAATTTATGGAATTGAGTTAATGTTACCCTGATTGAAGAGGTGTGAGTGACTCAAAATATATTTTTTTCAAATCAAATATAAACGTTGCTACATTTACCCCCCAAAAATGGATGATGCAGAAATGCAGAACGATTCCTTCCTGGTCTCATAAAAACTAGTATAGGCGATGTAATTTTCTTTGAAATCCTGAGGAAATTACCTTTAGGTACGCGAAATCTAATTAGAAAGGACCTCAGCTAATTTACAATCACGATAGCAGAGGACAATAGCACCCCTCGAATCACTATAGAACCATTCGTGGGAATCGTGATCATTCTAATGGAAGCTTCGATCCTTTCTCCTAGTTCACTAGTGGCGTGATAAAACGTTTGTATCGATTTCGCATTAATCCCGCCCCCTACTCCCACAGTAGGCGATAGATATCGTTTTCGAACATTCGATGCCTGTCGAATTATGTTAATTTTTATTTAGCTCGAGCGTGCTCGGTTAACTGGAATTATTCGACCACGTACGGCCACGATGTAATTTGCAATAGTATCGGTCTATACGTAGCCGCAATTTCGTACACGTACATACTACTGAAAATGCCAGAAATCGCGGTGATTAATTGCCTCGTCGTGCAACTTGCTTATGAAACATCGTTGAAGCAACATTCCAGCTATCGCCTAACGACTGTCGAGTTTAAACTATGAATTCCTGCATGTAAATTCTGTACGGTGGAAGCAATTAATGTTAACGTAAATAACCGAGATTCTGCGTTTGAACGACTTCATACATTTCTGTCGCTATTATTGTGAGCGTATAGTAGTTTGTAATTTGTATTGATAAAATATTCTTTTCAAGATCGTTGCAATTCTCTTTATTCTTAAATTTGCGCGTTTTTATATTCACAAAATGGAAGGGGTGAAAGTGGCATCATTCTTGTAAAAATAGTTGTGATAACTATTAAATGTTGGGCACTAATGAGAAAAAGATTAATTATAGTAGTATAATGTTTAGCACAGTGGTTACGTGTTAAAAGTATTTATAACGAATATTTTCCAAAACGTGCACTAAGGGGGAAGGCGACGATATTGTCCTTTTCGAATATTTTATTTTGTTGAATATTACGGAAGGGTAGGTCATACATAATTTACACTGCATAAAGATAAAGCTAGGTGATAAATATTTGACTTTTAGACACATGGGGAAGGATTTCATAATAATCCTTCTTCCTTTAATAAAGATGTATTAATTTAATCGCAGAGATCTTTCCAGCATCCAACAAGAATTTTGTTAATATACTTGTATCATCCATTTTCCTTTACTTCCAAATTATAGCCACTTGGAACCCGCTCCCTCCTGATTTACTAAGTTAAAAATCGTATCATCCGATTCGTGTTAACGAGTGTTTCCCAACGAATCACTATGCAGACTAGCTCATAGTATCACAATAAAACTCCAAACGACGCAACGCGAAAGCTGACACCATCAAATTCGACGACACTCCAGCGCCGAGGAAAGCAAAGAAGCAGCAGCACAAGTAGAAGATACCGGCGAGTCCCGTTCGAACGCCATTCCGAGAAGCAGAGACACTAAATCCCCGTGCAGGAGAGTGAACTGAACTTCGGAGTACCGAGTGAAATAAAGGGCCCGGCCGGAACTTATCGTCGTCCCACAGTTCCAGAACATTCATTCAGCGGAACGCCGCTGGCGAAAAAGGATTCTCCGCCGCGCCATCCGAGCCACTTGCCAAGGGCTTGGCTTGCTCTCAGCTACGACGGTGCCACCGGGGCAGCTTATCACGATTACCAGGCCGCGTAACAATATTAATTTAAAACTTGCCCACCGAAACTTCTCTCCCCGTCATTTAATTTTCTTCGAGCAGTGGCTTCCTCGAAAAAGAAGAAGGTGCCACGAGTTCGCCGTGGTTCCTCGTCAAGCGGCACCACCGCACACCCTCTTCCCCTACCGCGTCGTCGGTACCGCCGCTTTCTTACCGAGCTTACCGTTCGACCCTTATTTATAGTCTCCGTGCCAAGACCGCCGCGCCGGCTCCTCATGGACTGCCGCTCGAGTAGAAACCAGCTCTCGTTCCGCCCGGCTCGATCATTTAAAAGTACAATTTGTCAATTTCTTCGTCGCTGCCAGACCACTGGAACATAGCCGGTGTGCCCTGCTCTACCCTGTGAGACATCCACGGCCTGTAAATTACCGTGTTTTCGAGTTAACCTGCCAATAAGGGAAGACGGACTACCGGCGAATTCTGCTAATTAATATTTATCCACGTTTGCTAGTTAGGGAGTCGAGAGGTTCGTCGTTCTTGGTCTTCTACTTTTCTCCTCCCTTCTAGGTTAACTTTCTACCGATACTTCTCCTTCCTACAGTCACTCTCCCCTCTTTCTTCTGCTTCTCTTGTCTAGCGTCGGTTCCCTCTGACGTTTTCCTCGCGATCATCCTTTTGCAGCGGCTCGGAGCCCAAACGAAAAACTACCCTCCGTGGCTCGATGATTAATGTACACCCGGTGACGTCAGAATTGCCGGTCAGTGACGCAAGATTTTTGGAAGAAGACTCTGGACGAGTGAATTCGGAAGCTGATTTACGAGGCACCACCGTCTCTCGTTAGGCGGAACGTTATTGATGGCTAGGTGCGGCCGGTGGCGGTACGGCGCTGGCGGAACTCGAGTTAGAGCGAGCCTGGCTTGCAACAGTACCATTCAATCGAAAGTTGTTGATTAGCGGAGTTTATTGCCGTTGGATCAGGGACAGTCTGATATACCGCACAATGATTCATGTTTAATGAGCTCGTTACGGGATTTGACTGGTGTGATCGATAGAGTAGGGGAGTCCTCTGCTGGGGCCTCGTTCTTAGTAAGTTTTCTTATTAACGGAGAATCTTCCTCTGTTCATGGAAATACTCAGGGTAGTTACCGACTTGCCGGCTGTCCTTAAAGTAGACAAATGTAGAGAATGAAAGGGTGAAAGATCAGAAGGGTGGGAGTAGAGAGAGAGGGGGTAGAAGTTTTTCCTCGTCAGCTCCTGGTAGGATTCGAACCAGCGCAGAAGGGGTAATTGTTGGACCGTTTGACAGAGGTGATGAGGAATGTGAAGGGCGCGAGGGAGAGTTGGGTTAAGGAAGTTACGTAAAATTAGAGACCCGACAAAAGAGACGGGATGAATGGTGAACGAATTTCATTAGATGACGCTTCGGTTGGGAATTCAATTTTCTGTTCTGTTTTCGTTCCATCGTTTTCGCAATTTCCCAGTCCCCCTGTACTTTTAATTTCTTTCGATCGGTATTTACTGCACAGCGATGCATAAGAATAATACTTTTGACAAGGAATATTTGTTCTAGTAAAAATTGTTTTTTTTTATATATTTCGTGTAGTATATTTTATGTCTTTGCCATTTTCACGTCAGAATTATCTAGTTAGAACGAATTTTGCTGGCTTCCACGAAATTCATACTTCTCGTTGTTTCTGAAGACACCAAGTGTGTCAGCCGTTGTATAATGAACTTCACTTTGCCCCGCGTTTCTTGCGAAGTCGCGTCGTTTTTACTTCAGGACATCATCGTTCGTAGTAGGTGACACTTTGATACAGGGTCGCAAGTTTTCGACAGGCCGGGGTTACGAAGTTTCACTCGGTAAAACGGCGAAATTAATTACATCGTAGTTGCCAGGGGAATACGCCAACGGCGAATTATCGGTTTAATATACTGCCACGCTAGCAGCGTCGGAGCTTTTATCACGGATCGATCACCGATATTAAACGAAAACTGTAACGAAGTATTGCACCGTCCACCAAACTTTTCCCTGAAGTTTTGCCGCTGCTATGCGAGCGAGAAAACTGCTGAATGTCTTCGTTAGTACAATTGGTTATATGCACGCACTCCTCGATGTATAGGACAAATCATTCTGTAGATACTCTACGGTACAAGATATTGGAACTAGGAATATTTAAATTTTTATATCTGGATAAAATAACGTAAGCCCCATTTATTCTTATAGTTTGCTGTTAAAATTCAGCACTATAATTTCCGTAATTATTCGAATTTCCTCACGATACATTATTGTAAATGTTCACAAAGCATAGCACTTTCGGAATTAATAATAATAAAAAAATCGATTTTCGAGATTTCAATAGTCCTATACCCCCTTAAGCTATCAAAATAGGAAAAATTCTCGATGTTTTACGAACAAGAGAATTTCCTTAAAGAAAATAGGAAAACACGCTACTCAGTGAAGAGTATTTTCCTATTTTCAGCTTGAAGAATCAAAACCCATCCGAAACAGAATTGCTTGGCGTTTCTATGGAGGTCCCCTGTAACCCGTGAATGTTAAGAAAAATCGAAATTTTCAGATTATCGATGTTGCCTTGCAAGTAATAACTGTAATGACATTTCCAGCCCCAATTTCACCGTTTCGTCGCAAGGAGCTAACCGCCTTCCATAAAATTTCGCGTTTTCGACGCAACAAATTGCAAATTATACCGGCCTCATTATAATTCATGGAATATTCCCTAAGCGTCGAGGTACACGTTGGCTACCTCTGCCTCTGCATCCACGACAGTCGTGCAAGTTCCTCTGCTCGTTCCGAATCCACGGAAACATCGAAACCCTTTTACATTCCACGTTCATGATAATCCGTTGCCTCGCAGAACTAACGCGTAGCAAATTTTCCGATGAATTCTCGTCAGTCGTGGAAATCTCATCGGGAGGACATATCATTACGTCTCCATGAGCATGCAGATATATATTATCGCGATGAGCAAGATCCACGTTTAGGCGATTTGTCGTTCACTTCATCCTTCGTGTTGGTTGAATGTGAGACCTGCGTTATGAATTAAAATGGATTCTCACTATGTATTTAGTGGGAGGCAGGAAAGATTCGACAGTTGGTTTTCGAGGTTGATATTCGAAGAAATTTAAGAAAGAGGTTATCAAAGAAATAAAGAGTAGTGACACATTTCGTGACCCCAGAGTTTAGCGTTCAAAAGTTTTTAGGCGTCAGACAAACACACAAACACTTTCTGCTTTATATATTAAGATGCTTTTTTAGGGTGAAGTATTAGGATATTTTTCGAGTTCTGCAATAGATTTCTCTGTTTCTAAAATCAGTGGCTAATGGAGGTGGAATTTACTGAAGAGAATATTGCATGAATGCTGATCTTTTTTAATGACGTGGGTGTAGGTAAATTGAATACATTCACGACGAGTGTACTTTATTATCAAGTATGACACTTTCCTATTCCCCATTTCGCTCATTTTAAAATTCTTTATCCTTGAAATCAAAAGTCCTAATTGGTGAATAAAATTATTTATTGAATTTCTTACTTCTTGAGGATCTTTTACTGTTTGCCATTGAGAAAGTTTACGATAACAGAAAGGGAAAGAGAGCAGAGCGAAAAGTAGAAAAGTCGTGTGAAGACGCATTTCCATGTGTATAACGCGCTGCACAGAAATCGCCTAAAAAACTGGTCTCCCTCAATTTTTAATGCCTCGATTGTATTGTGTTCCCAGCATTTCACATGTGAAAGAAAATGGGAAAAGGGGGATTTTAATGAATAAATTGCTGGTCGGAGATTAATATTTTCGCTGTATTAATTGTATTCACTAAATTTGTGATAGATTATACAATGTATTGCCAAATTATAATTAAACATTTATATTACTACAGTACGCGAATTATTCTATTATCTGCAATATCAATTTTCAATTTTTATCCGTGGTACAAGTTGGCATTAATACATTTGCTGCTATTATTACAAACTAAGTGGAAAAATAGAAGTGTAGAGGTTGGAAAATTACAGGAAACTCGGGATGAGGCGTTATCGTATTCTTTCTGAAGCCAAAGCGTGCTTTGTACATAATATATGGCTCCAGCAAACGCCCGTGTGTATAATTTGCATAATGGCTCTTCGTTCTATTTTTATTTATAATGCGTATTATTTTCTGCTTACGTCAAAACATCTACAACCCCATTGTCTGTTGAAACACGTCATCAAAAAAGAGCAGTAACTTTGTCCTCTAATTATGCCACTCTATTAATCGATCAGTCTAACTGCACATCACTTCGACTATACATTTAATACTCGCAACAACTTCCTCATATTCTTCTCAAATTTACAAGCGTCCTCAAAAAAATTCAAGTTAATAAAAAAGAAACATAAGGAACAGAGTAGAGTTAAAGAAATGAAATTTAACCATACATAATTTAATAAATAATTATTAATTATTGACCAGTAATGACGATTCGGTAAAAAAAGATCCAAGTTACCTAGTACAACTATACCTTATATTCACTTTAATAAGGACCTGTTCGGTATGGACCTCGCGAAACTTTCGTCAAAGCTTACGGTAACCATTATCAGAATTAATTATTGCCCGGCGTTATTATCGCCAGGGCAACAGTAACTTTGGAGAATTTCGGTAGATTACTGTAGGGAACTTGTGTAAGAGCAATGGGCCATTCAGTTGTAACAAGAGCAGATGCGCAGTCTCCGTGCATAGAGGACCGGAGGAGTAAGCCGGCAGCCGGCAGCACCCTCCTCGAAGTGCAGCGTCGAGTTAAGTTTCCTCGAAGTGCACCACAACGAGCGGGCCCCTGTCCGTGCCAGGGATGCTGCGCCTCGTGGTAACTGGCATCGCGTGCATGTCGAAGGCTACTGCCGTAATTCCTGGAATTAGCAGAATCCAGAACGGCTTCTGCCGGCGATAATAGTGCTTTGACGCTATTCCCGGTACGATCAGATTGTCCTCTCGCCTCCACTCGATTCTGCGTCCAATCCACCAGATCCAGGTGTATAATGCCTGGCGAAGACGGATGGTAGGAGCAGGGCTTCTCGTTTGAATAGCCAACAACAGGTTGCTATAAAATCTTTCGGCTCGACTAACAATAAGTAATTAGTCAGCTTGGTCGCCTTTGAATCGAGATGTCGATGTTACCGAATCGAAAGAAATATTTTAGAGATGGAATTTTAGGATTGATTCATTGATACTTCGTAATACGTGGAAAGGGTGGCATCAATTTGACGCAATTTCGAACTGCTATTTTGTACAGTGCAATCTGCTGTATGCTATAGATTAATTTTCTGAATTGTTGTCTCTTTTGCCAGTTCTTTGTGATTATCCAAATATCTCTGCGACCTTCGTTAAAACTAATTACAAATGTGGACATTCTAGGTTAAAAGTTCGTACGCTCCGTGGTTGACATTTTTAATTTTTTGCATAAACTACTAAAAAAGTCCAAATTACTGCACTCCTGCGCGTTGTCAAGTTTCTCAGGGCTTCCTTCGTTACTAAAATGGAAGGAAATATTTCATTTTATATTACACTATATAGTAAAACAAAATTTTGATGTCTCAAATTCAGAAATAAATTCTTATTAACATTCGTAATGTCGATTTAGAGGGTAAATAACGCTCGTAACAAAACAATTGTTATAGTATAATCGAGCAATAATAGTGTAAAGAAACTCAATGATTACGAAAAAGACAAAGCTGAGTTGAAAATTTTAAACTAATTATAATATCCAAACGCAGAAAAGGAATCGTATTGAATACTTCGCGTCACAAGTGTCTGTGTCACTATTGAATATTCATTCTCTAGTAGTTATAAGTTGTCACGATTTCTGCAATCCAGCATTGGTTACGCCATAAAAAAATAATGCCAATTAAACCTCATTGTTGACCCAGTGATTTTATTAGTACCTTTCCACACTATTCGTTAATATTTTTGCGAGATATTTCTGTTTACTGAAAGCTCGTTACATGAAGTACACATTTCGATGAATATTCATTTATTTGCCCCGCATCCCCATTATATTCGTCGAAAATGGTTGGTACTCGTAAACTTCGTTAACATTGCATCAATATGTATGTCGTGTTGTACTTTTGTATAAAAATACTTTTGTATAATATACTGTACGTTTGTATAATATACGAAAGTACTTGACACGTCACAAATAATAAAGTTGTGTCAATAAATTTTCATTCGGTCGGCCGTTACTTTCCTTTGATCGAATTAAAATTGATGCAAAGTGTGATACTTATATATCAACAAATTATTACTAAATTATTTAGTATTATGCCTTTTCAATATTAAAAAATATTTAAAAACTCTTTTCCCATTATTTTATCCTTAACCCTCAAATTAGAATCCACATTCAAAGTCTTCCCTTTTTCCCTACAACTATTCACACTCATAAGCCACAAAGGACACTGCAATTTTTCCATCCAACTGCATCAAAATCTTTTCAATCCCGCATCCATATCGCCGACTTAAATAACAATTAATCCTAACAAACCGTACGCGTACGTCTCGTTTCCATTCCGATCGAACAGTCCCAATCCATCTTCGTCAATCGAAATCGAGCCCCGTCCCAATCGTACCGCGAACAACTTCACGACGATTGCGCAAACGGAGATGACGAGGGGATTTGTTTAAGGATCGCCGACTGTATCGAACCGTGTGTATTTACTTTTGATATAACCCCTTCGTTTTAATCAACAGCACAGGATCAACCTATTTGTACGTCCACCGGAAATAACACGCTGACATAGTTTCCTATTCTTTATTTTTCGCCGCTCTTTCCTCGGATACACGACTGTCGCAGTGGAAGAAATCCTGTGAAAATATTTCGACGTGTAGAACGAACGTATACGTAAATCGCCTTTCGTAATTCAGTGCGATAGTACAGGACCCATAAATCCTATAAACGATGATATACTGCCATCGGGCGATCGGTCTCGAACGCGCACGATCGTGTCTGCACAGAACGGAACAGAAAAAGGCGATCAATGGTTTAAGCCTCCGAATGGAAAGAGAATAAGCACTGAAGTTCGTAGATATAGCGCGGGAAGGGCGACGGGGTTCGCGGGGAAATAGAGGAGGGAAACGGATCCCCCGTAACATCTGCAACGAGCAATTTTGACGTTTGCTCCTCTTTTCTGAAACGATTCCGATAAGTTTCGAAAGAGTCTCGCGTCTATTCAACTTCTTCCATTCGCGTTCAAGATATAAGGGAGTCAAGTTTGCGGATAAAAGCTACTGTATAGCTTTGATCATCGTGTATATTATGTAATAGGAAGCTTCATTTAAATACTGTTTTTAAATAATTGCTGTGGGTAGAATTATAAATGTTAAATGAAATTAACGGTTTCTGATATATCGGAGTATTTTGAGATGCAATTTTTTTCGACAAATACAAGTTTGCTTCGGGTGATCTTCACTTGAAAAGTCCTGAAATTCGAAAAAGTTTGACACTGAAAGGAAACTAAAAGTTCATGGTTTTACATATGGAAAACTTGATTACTTAAATACTGATGTTCCTTGAAAATATTCAACGTTATATAAATTAAAATTTGCGAATATCACAAATCGAATACCCTTAACCCTTCGTGGTCACACCTTCTTATAATCACACATTGGTCACTCGGGGTTCACTGTACCCCAGCGTCATTTTTTGAGTTACCATTTTCGTATTTGTGAATCTTTTAACTTTTTAGTGATAATTGTACATTCGTAATACTTATACAGTCATGGTCTAATAGTCTTTTTCTAGAAACATACATTTTGATATGATAAAATTTGTAGTTGAAAATGAGCGATTTTCCATGGTTGTGGGAAAAACCGATTTTTTTTTATTATTTTTTGCGATAGATCCCCTTCGGAAGACGTAAAGGTGCGACATTTCAAATCGAAAATTGCTCTTGGGGTACAATACACCCCGTGTGACCACGAAGAGTTAAAACTTAAACAAACCTTTCCTAAAACCACAAGCGAAATCACCTCTTATAACCAACATTTCGCTAGAAAATTGTCTGAAATCTCTATAACCGTACAAAACCCAAATATTCCAAGTTGAGCTCGGTTATTCGCCTCCGTAAGAACAAATGCTCCGAAACGCGTTGCGAATCGGAATGTGCAGCGCGAAACAGCCAAGAGTTAAACTCATCCTCGCCAGTGATTCACCGCCAGCGAATCCTTTGCCGTGGGAAAGAGAAGTCCACGCAGCGACGCCAAAGAAAACACATTTGCCCGGCTGTCTTCGTCGTTAAAGGCAACCTGTCCGGCCGTGTATCTTCCAAGGGAGTATCCTAAGCAAATAAACCGACAGATGCATCCAGCTACCCCCGCGAGATGTGCGTATGTACATTAAGGACGGCACACAACATGCGGCCGCGTCGCGCACATCAGCATGAAAGGGATGTTATGTACCAACAAAACATTGATTCGCTAAACTCATGATGTAATACGTCCATTTGAAATGAGCTTGGCCAGCGGCCAAAATCCTCATCACAAAACACTGTGTAGGCAGCTAGCAAACAGGCAAAGGAAATAGGTCTGCCGGCGAGCCGCGGCTTTATTCGGCGATCGATACGGCCAGCTTTGGAGAAGTATCATAAGCCTCCACCTGTCCCTCTCTTTCCTACCCCTCTCTATCTCAGTCCCTCCACCTACGCCCCTCTATCGTTCTCCCGGCCTCTCCCTTCAGCCACCTCTCTGGCTTTCCTTCACCTTCCTTTCTCTCAATGGCCCTACCCCCTGTCTCGTTACCCGTTTCGATGTTTCGATTCACCCTCCCACCCCGTGCTCGAGCTGTTTTCAGCCAGCGAACGGCCACGTTTCTGCGTGCGTTTTTACGACTTCCTCCCCCCTCCGTGCAACAGAGTTTCTTCCACTTTCTCGTGCACTCGATGCTACCTCCGTGGACCAGTCCCGGATTAGGGGGCCCGTTTGGCCGCGTTCTGGCGAGCACGTCGATTTCTTCCATGTTTTTCGCGCGGCAAGGGTTGCTGCAAGTGGGACGTGTATTCTGTGCAAGGTTTTCGCGGGTGGGTTCTGGGTAGTATTGAAAATGTTGCCAGAGTGTTGTTTGTGAATGTTTGCTCGAGGTAAGCAGAACTTTCTTGGTGGGAGCTCGGAAGGGCTGACCGACTTGAAGGGATATTTCTCGAAACCTTGCGCCACTCAATGTATTAACGATGCAAAGTATTCGATGATGTGGGAGTGTGGTGTGTTTGTTTATTTATGTAGATAGGGAGGACTGGTTTCGGGGACGGGGATTGTCTTGTGGAAACGCGTTGCTGGGGCTTTTATTCCAGTCTGAAGTCAATGGGAGAATAGAATACGTTTCTATATATGTATATGTGTATATGCCGGAGGGCTAATAAGTATGGCCTTGTAGTTGGTGTTCTGCCTTTTTATGTGGAATTATCGGGTTTCAGATAAAAGGTATTTGAAAGAATGTACCTATTATTTCAGGTACGTGCCAAATGAAGAGACTGTATTTTTTTACATGTAGACAGTAATGTATAGGATGTCTCATGTAGAGTGCTAAAAGGCTTTTTCTTTACTGTAACGAAAATAGAAGTACCCGATTTTTTACGAAAGAAATTGTATTTAAGATCCATTAACTAATTAAGAACTCAAAACAGCTACTTTCCTAAGCTAGGTATAAACTGTGTCACGATGTAAAGTGGAATAGTGGAGAATGAAAAGTGAAGGGAGAAAGCAACCAAATAGTATTACCTAAAAACTATTTTCTTCTAACTTCTTTACGTATTTGGAAAGCATGACGTAATTAATACTTTGCTACATGCATTTCTTTCCTGTTTCACGATTTCGCAGTAGCATAAACACAGCGTTCGTTCGTTTGACTTTCTTTCCTTCGTCCCTTTCAATTACCCTCTCGTGTTTTCTACCCATTCGTTCCTTTTCCGGTGAACTAGTTCCGGAGTAACGGCACGCTTGGCTCTTACCACACCGAGCTGAAACTGACCGTCTACTTTTTAGTCGATGCAAGCAAAATATTTACTTAATTCCATTTGCTTAACGATTCGAAGTATACGAGATAGTGCTGATTAAGGAAGCATCAGGAAGAAGAATTTTATCGTGCTCGAAGCGGGGAGATACCTTTCAACATTTCATTAAGACTGACTTCACTCCAGCCCTTGATGATTTCTGGTAAGCAACTGTGATGTAAGGATTCTGCCTAGTATTGCTCCTACTTGCGCCAATAATTATTAATAAAGTTCAAGACGATAATATAAGCAATTGTTGGTAAAGGTATCATTAAATAAATGAAATATGAATCGTTCATTTTGAAAGTTATCCAAGCCCATTTGTCACTTTTTTTTGTTGACTGTAGTAACGTGTACAACTTGAAGTTAGTATTAAAAATGTATATATAAAACATTTTGAAATATAAATGGATTTAGATCAATTTCAAAATACACGGCTCATATATAATTATAAAATCAGTTATAGACATAGTCGGTTCGTAGAAACTAGGGTGGGATATTCCAATAGGCTCCACTACTCATATAAAGTAGGAAAAATTAATTTTTTTTCCACTGGGGTTAGTTCTTTTTTGCTCTCAATGCCTCATACAGTGCCTACCGCAACTCGGTACCCCCAACCGAAGCGGCAGATGTACTCACGGTCTCTCTATAAGCGCGGAGAAACGATTTCTATCTAACAAACTCGAGAGAACAAACGTCAGCGGACCATTTAACGAATCCTGAGCTTTTTTCCATCGCCGTTCGCGGTTGAAGCGTTCTCGAGGTAGCATCACTAGCGTTAATGGGTTAAGAATGAGCCTCGCTGCTCCGTTTCCATCGGCGTTTCATATTTGACTTCTAATGGCCTTTCGAAACAGGCGTCGATATCGGAGATCCATCGATCGTCCGCTCCCCAGCCACCCCCCTCCCCTATTCTATCCTTGTTTCGCCGATACACGCAGCACCGCGATTCGAATTCAATCCCATTCGATGCGTGTCTTCACGGTTGTCCGTGCACGACTGCACGTGCATGTGCACTCGTGTGTACTGTATTATATTGGTCCGTACTAGCGGCCATGTATGGATTCCGCTTGAAATCGTCTGTAGATACACGTTCGACGGACAGTATCTGGTCGGTAGCGTTGTTGCATGTTAATAATCCGTCATTGTTATTACAAGTTTATCTACCAGCGAGGGGGAAATTTCAATGTCGGTAATGCTGCAAGATAGAAACAGGTAAATTGTGTAACTATATCTATGATATACGTATCGACCAGTACCATGAAAATTTTATTTCAAACATTTTTTGCAATAATTTTAAGATCCTCAAGTTGAGCAACTCCCTCAGTATATGCACTTGCCTGTAACTATGATTATTAGACGCATACAATGGAAGCATTCCTTAAAGCTGGTTCGACGAGTTTAAATAAATTTGGAAGTAGGATGAAATTGGAATTAATTTCAAAAGAGAAATGGAATTGAAAATTCCAATTGTAATTTCCCATCGTTGCACATAGTGTACTGGAATAAATTTCTGTTATCTACATAACTCAAAATGTTGTAAAATATCGGATAGTAATTAAACAGGGGCCAAAAGGTTTGACCCAAATGAGCGGCACAGTCGGGAGAAAGGGAACGCGTGCTTTTTCTTTCGCAGTTCATCGAAGGAAGTGTAGCTTTGCAGCAAGCCAGAGGTCTCGAAGATGTAGCATCCTCCTGCGTCGCAGTAATCAGTGATGTACGCGTCTCTCATTTCTTTGCTGGAATTTTTTGTCCGTATGAAAGGCGCATTACAGGCCATTAAGTCAGATGACACTCTTTACCCGGCCGGCAGAGGCAGAAAGTGTCGGGTGACGTTTCTTGAAGATGAACTATTGCATTCGCATGTATTGCCACGCACTCCCTGCAACTGAAATAAATGATTTCGCGCTCTTTGCACACCGCAACCCAGTTTCCTTTCTGACGGAGGAAGAAACGCGCGCTTATAATGATATGGAATAAGATTCTCGAAGGTGTCGTTACAGTCGTATTATCAAGAAAGACCAAACGATTTTCCTGCGAAGACTTTCCATGCCTTCATATTTATGTGCAAATATAGCTGAGATTGATGTTGCAAATTTAGTAAAAAGAAGTAGTTTTTAATAGTATCGAGTACAGCGTGTTCTAAAAGTCATTACAGGTTTTGGAAAAATACGATGAGTTTTCGTATATTTTGATAGTTTCTTGAACTTAACTTCTGTAATGTGTGGGTTAGTTATATTAGACGTTGATTGCAGAGGAATTATTAATGTCGAAATTTTAATGCTCTATGTGTTTCATTAATGTTTGCGCAAATTTATTAATTTTTTGATCTTGAATGAATTTGCTTTACTGGTTAGGGTTTTTGTCTTTTCTGGAGCTGTTATTCGAAAGAGCAAATGTTTACTGTTTATACAGTTATAAATATGAGTTACAGACTAATGCAATTTCTTTTAAAATTATAGCTGTTGAATATAATAATCGATTATTTAGCGTACGTACAATAAAGTGTCGTAACAGCATGTAATGTGATTAAATGTAAAAAAATAATGCCTCATGCTGAAGTAGAAAAATATATTCATTCCTATTCCTATGCACACTTCGAAATGAATGTGGTGTAAAGTACACTCTCAATTTAACTTTGCAACGATGTTTACGTTTTCGTATCAGATTAAAGAAAATTATATTTTTTTACGAAATAGTCTTTCTCCGCATATTCCCCATTAAAATTCATTTGATGAGCTTTTTCCATAATTATACATTCCTATTAATAATAATAATACTAATCGTCTTTATTCCACGTTTAAACATTATCCTATTGATGTTCAGTTGTAGCTAATACCAAATTCAATGACCTGTCATAGGTATCCTTGGGTATTCCTCGGGTGGAATTTATTACATTTACTGTTTGAACATTCGTGGAATTTGATTATTATTAATTTTCGCCAGTGTTAACAAGACCATGAAATTCTACAACTGCAAATGTGCAAGGCTTTACAAATTTTACTAAAGTAAAATTCATTGTTCATTTTCTATGTTTAAATTGATGCCTTATAATAACTACAGTAGTAATGCTTATAATAATTTATAAATAATAATCATAATTATGAGAAGTAATAATTACTGGCAATATACTAACCGTAATTCTAATTACTACATACACTAGTAATTTTAATCACTACTTATAAAAATGAATGCATAGTACCTACTACTTACCTGCTGGGGATCTTCTTTCCGCCGGGTAATAGTACTTGTAATCACTCGATGAACTCTCGACGCGTTGCTCGGTATACATACATCCCATTCATCTCGCAGCGTCGACATAAAACACGCGCGAATCGGAAACGAATTTACGTGACACTTCGTTTTTATCATGATATAACCAGTTGCTTTCGACGTTTCTTGCTTTTCGACCTTAGCATTACTCTCCCGATGCCTGATTCGATTCTGCACGTCGGCAAAGAGCCCTGCACCTGGCGTTTGCTAGTGCTTTTAACGGTCGCTGTCGAAGAATAATACTGATCATGTCGTGAAAATTTAATCGCAGTAGAAACCGTGTATAATCATTACAGGGATATTGATGAGCCTTGTAGGGGACAGTTTGATGGAAGGCGCGAGGAATTTTCAGCTCCCTTGTATTGTAATTTAGCAAAAAGGAGTGTGAGGAAAACGTGGCGTGCTTTGTTGTCGAGCTGAAAGAGAAACGTAAAAGTACTTCAATTCTCTGCTGGCTGTTTCTTTCGTGCAGGGATACTTAATTAAATGGACAGCTCGCTAATGATTTCTTCTCCTTTGGTTGCTTCGAGGTTTCATTTTCTGTTGGTGCAGTAATTGCTTTGAATATATTTATACAACAGAAGTATATTTCAGAAAACAATTTCCATCTGTTGCAAAACTCGTGGATGAGATTTAAGTACAATATTTAATATTTATTTTGCAATAATAATTTTCACTAATAATAAACAATTTATAGCTCTATCTTACTCCAGGTATTCAGAAATCTGATAGGTAATTTATATTAATTTATTAGCTCTACCTAATGTTGCCTACACAGAGTATTTTCTACTTTATGCGTGGTTTTCGATGTATCGTGATATTATTATCGATGCAATTCTATAATTAAATTGCAAATGTCTGATCAAAAATTTTTGAACTCCCTATTAATGCATCCCTACGATTTTCGACGATTGTCAGCGGGCCAAATGCTGTTTTCGTGTAAAATGAAATCCTATTACCCGTTGACTGTGGTTTCACTGGTATTCCCCCAATATCCATTTTGATCGTCGACGAACCAATTGTTTTGCTCGCACGAATTTGCAGAAGTAATTTCTTTGTTTATGCAAAGTGTTGGTTCTATTATTAATAGACTGCAAGTAAAGATTTCGTTTCTTTCGTAATTGAAATCTAAAAAGAATTAAGATAAATTTTATTGTCTTTGATTATTTTTATTTTCCTTCGTCATTCAAGTTAGCATACAATTTTAGTCCATCTTGAATTCTTAAGTTGAAACTGTTATATATATATAAACATAATGGCGTATCTGGTGTTATTTAATATGCACAGCTTATTGAACACTTTATCGGAATAACTTTTTGAACTGATGCACTTTGGATTTTGACCTTCTTCCGTTTAAATATTGCAGACTTCCATGCTTCATAATTGCAATACATTATGCATTGTAAGTGGAGGAATACAGAAGAGGGTAGGAAGTAAGGACAGGAGGATGACAGTAGTATAGCCTGAAAATGGTCAGGCAGCGTATCTACTGCACGCTTACGCTTATTGAACAGATTCTCAGAATTATTTTAAATTCTTTTTAAGTTACTAGTGTACAGATGAATCAGGGGATATTTTATGAGAATTATATTAAATAAAAAAAAACACTTTTTGTGTAATCATGAATTTGTTCCGTTAGTATATTATCTGAAACTACCAAAATTTAATTTCGTGCATACAGTTTTCTTATTGAAAACATAAACCCATTACACGAAAACGTGGATTAAAAAATCCACGTTTTCGTGTAAAAATTTAGCAATATTAATTGGTTCGTTATTTCTAAATATCCACTTCATAATGACGTAGGCATCAGTGTGAAACTCCTCATAATGATATTTTTAAAAAATGAGTGTTAGGTACTTTATTAAAAAATTGCAACTTAAACTTTCTATTGGTTTTAAATTATGCATTTAAAGCATTAGATATCGTTTAACATTTTCAAATCAGGAGGCAGAAGTTATTAACAAGTAGTTTGTAACGTGCTTTTGTTATTACGCGAGACTTGAAAAATTGGTATTCTTGCTCATCAATTTTGCAGGTCAACTTAAAGCCCTATCTATCTCACGATTCTCGTTTCTTGCACTCCGTCCGTCGAAAGACGGAATTGCAAAAGGTGAAGTGAATTTGCCGAAGGAAGGCACTTACTTCCGCGTTACGTCTGAAGAAACTCCTTTTCCTTTCCTTTTTTTTCTGTATACTCTATATCGACAAATGCGATTCGCGTTTTACCGTGATGCAAGGCACTCGAAAGGTAACTTTGTGACATGTTCGACGTTTGGAAAACACTGTGTACATTGCTGTTCTCGTTGGAACGCTGAAAGGAAACGATTTGCAGCTCATCTTCCGGTAGTTGGAAGACTATCAGACTAACAAATCGATCCATATAATATGCCCCCTTTTTGTGAAGTGTAAAATTCGTATTATTTTGATTGCAAATATCCACTGCAAGTATTTTTCATGACTTGTAACTCACCACCAAATGATTGTCACGTTATGAACATTCCATCTAGCTTAATACGTGATAAAGGTTCTGGGAATGAAATTTATGCAAGCTTTTTATAAAATATGAAATTTAATAATGTTATTTAATTGGGTGATGATATATTAATGACGTGAAGTGTGTGTAATGAAATACAAATTACAGTGGTTAATCTTCCATCAGTAATAGATAATATTTATCAAGAATGATGATGGTCATTGCACAAGGAGATTGACGTTAGCAATTAGGTACATATCGATGCGAAGGTTACTGTCGCCTGTTCGCTGCAAATTGACATTTGATCGGTCATTGAAACGTACGTAATATCGAAATTAAGTGTCGTCAGTAAATGCGATCCCTTGACCCCTGAATCGCACGGAATTAGATTACGCACCGCCATTGGGAAAAAGGTCGGTCCTGGAATCCAATTTACCCTTATCATGGGGTGGAATGAACATCGATATTTCCAAATCACAATTTGGAAGCTTCGATGGCAAATTACGGACAGTAATTACAATCGTAATTGTGAATTAAAGCATGCCATTACAAAATTTCCACCATTCTAACATTTTTCCTCCCGCTAATTTGCCTCTGTTTTTTTGGGAAATCTGTATCTTCTGTGGTTTATACAGTAAAATAATACTTGCTAATAAACAAAAGGTACTTTTTACAAATTGCTTGTACTTAATACTAAGTACATTAATAACTTTTATTTATATTATTTCATATGTGCGTCAGTTTAATTAGTGTTGTATTATGTAGTAACTCCAGCAAATGAAAGTATAATTTTTCAGTATTCTCGGTTTTATTAGAAATTGTCAAAATACAGAGGAAAGGGAAGAGTGTAATTGATTAATAAATTACAGAAAACCTGCTTACTTAGAAGATTCTTTATTAATTATAAAATAGAATTACAATGTTTCTATGTGTAACAATACAGTACAGTACAAGAAGAATTCTTCTTCTGGACAACTACCGTTTAAAACATCGTTACCACCATATCATTGGTAACGTAAACCCCAAACCCTAAGTAAATTTACAGAAAAGTCTAAATGCAAATAAGACGAACTATACGATATAAAATAAATAATACATTTGTAGTTGAAAATACGTCGGTCAACATTCCCTTATTCATGAGCACTTCGATATTCGAGTCCCCACGCTGATGCATACACAACATAGGTACGTACGTATTCTGCAACTCTGGCATACTTCTGCACCCATATTTGCATCAGCAACAAACAGTATTAATAAGCTTGTAACTTTCCTCGAGCCCAGCACCACCTACATAAATCCATCAAAAAAGGTCCACACGCGCGCGAAATACGAACTGAAAACTCCACAAACCTTTCCCCCGTCTCTTTGCCCGCGAAGTATTCCTTTCAATACAAAATCCATTCTCAAACGCAAACTAGGTCGTGGACGTTGCAAACCAGGCCGACATAAAAACTTCATCCCGTCGTGAACAAAAAACAAGAGAAGAAATAGAAACAAGAGACGGGGGTAGAGGTGAGCATAATACCGTTGGTCAGCCAGCAAAACGTTCGGAATTCCGAAAATTCCCCCGGGCCCGATATTCTTTCGTCGGTGGTAGATTTTACGGATCCAGCGGCGCGCACGGCGACGGAATTAAATTATACATTCGCCATCAGAATCGAGTTTGGCCCGGCGTTGGGCGCGATGCATGCCGGCGTTTCTGTTTGTTTCGTTGATTTATGAAGCATGGCGGGGACACAAAACACAACAACTCCCGCGCTCGCCCATCCCAGCCGCGACTATCCTCGGTAAAATAGAACAACGAGCCGGTGACGTCACGTGTAACCACGCCTACCGGTGGCCCACCTTGCCCGTCCACCCCCGCGCTGCAAGCCCTCCTCTCAACCCTTCGCTATAACGCCACCACCAATTCACTTTGTGTAGTTTTATGCATATTCATTCGGCGTCGTAATAGCCCCCGCCATTAATTCGAGCCGGTCCTGCCGCCCGCGCTGGTACATGTAAATCCAATATGTCGCTCTCCTGTAACCGACTTGCTTGCTCTCTTCTCTGTCTGGCTACCCCTCGGCTCACCCCCGCAACGCCCGCCCGGTTGACCGCCTTCGCAGCGATACGAAACGGACCAGTTTAATAAATAATCCGAAAGACACTTTTACATTTTATTGTTTGCTCGTTACTCGCTCAACGGGCTCAACCAACGGCCGTAACGAGGGGGCCATTTAGGGGAGGGCATGGTGGCTGGGATCTAGTTAGCCTGGCTGACGGCAGGACACCAAGATCTTGCTGTGCACTCGTCGCCGTTTTACTAGCGCGTCTAACCACGTCCGGCGATTTATCGATCATGCGTTTCTGCGGGGTTGTTCCCATTTGACTTGGAAAGACCGTAGTCATTGTTGATTGTGGAACTTGGGTCAGAGTCGAAGCACTGGGTAATGATGTCCCTTAGTTGGCCCTCCTTGCGAGAGGGAGCGAGAAATTGGCGCTCGCGTGTGTATGTGTGGTCTAACCTCTCTTAATTAGGCGGTCAAGTGTAGGTACTGCTCGCCGAGTGTTCATACTGACATACATCGACGTTCCCGGGGAAAATTTAAATCTAGTTGAATGTTGTATTATGCATGGTCGGCTTCGTTGGAACTTCGGGAGGCCACGCGTGGTTGCTGTACTGGCTTGTATTTTCCTGTAAATGTTTCTCACGCGGATATAATGATATGGTAATGGAAATCCACGGTTAGTGGGAATGTTTGTCAAGAATAGATGTGGTGGGACTGAAGGAAAGGAAATAGTGTGGTGATAGTACTATTTATGGGGAGCGAAATATCGAGTTCATCGGGATGAGTATATGATTTATATAATTTGTATGGTTTCTATAGAACAAAATTACGAACCCTCTACGTTCAGTTATTTAGTAGCCATTTAAGAAATTATAAATTCTATGGTTATTATAGTATTTAAGGGGTCACGCCACCCTGAACAGCTCAAAGCAGCACCAAATTAGACGATTTTTTTATGATATTATGAGGTTGAAAATTATTACTATATGTCTTATTTTTAGGGGATTAATGAATATATTGTATAAATATTGTACAGAAATATTAAGAAATGGCCGAGTTATGTGTTGTCCCACGAATGTCCTCGGAATCACTTCTTTAAAATTGGCTAGCAGCATAACTTGAACAATATTTATGCGATTCACTTGAAATTTTAATAGTATCTTCTATAATAGATTATATACAGAAGTACATAAGAATTTTACGGTTCATTAAAAACTGTTTTTGCTAGAGACAATTTTAGACACAAATTAGGCTGAAAATTTTAGGCAAACGTGTCAGTTAAAATTGATATTCTCTTCAAATCTCCACCCTTTTCACAAAAATCAATATTTTACATCTGTAGCAAATGTCATGTAATTAAGACAATTTTTCGGTGTTTTATCGTACGTCAAAGTATACGGGACTGCTACTGGTAGCCATAGAGAATATCTTTTCAAAAACTGCAAGAGTTTATGAGCACCAGCAACGTCATTTTGTTTAAAAAAAATAGTTACATGTTTTTAATGTACCATAGAATAGCACGTAGAATATACATGCAGAATAAAGCCGTTAAAAAATTTTTTTCATTTATCTTCTAATGTCGCTCCAAAAAATTTTGAAACTTTCATATGATTTTCGGGTCTTCAAGGTGGCCTAACGCTGTATAAGTTTCTTAAAAAAGCTACCCTTAAGCTGTATAAGTTTCTGATTTGGAGCTTCCATTGTTTCCCCCTTTTACCTAATATACTTAACCCTAAAAAAATAATATATCGATTAGACGCACATAATACACACTAAAGACTAACTTCTGACATTAGTACCTACTCGCGCCCTATCCACTCAGAAAACAACTCCATACAGTATCTACACGTGAACGTGATTCTGAAATGAGCCACACCTGATCAAACATTACCCCATTAACAACCACTGCATCACACCGGAATAATAATAAACCACATCACACAATCCAACAAATATGCTAGACACAATCGCCACCCCTATTTACAACCCGCTACGTGTCAAGCCCGCACAAGAGCAGGCTACGCTGGTGTAAAGGCGAGCGTACGAAAAAGAATCTGAAAGACCGTGTGACGGAAACAAAAGGCCTCTCCAGCGGAGGAATGGGTCGCGGGGCTGCTTCGAGTCGCGCAGCCGCCCCTTTTTGGCATGCTCGTTACCCGGAACTAGTCCCTGAAGACGACGACGATTTGGCGGACGTCTAGGACGGGCAAGGGCGGTCTGGAAAATTCAACAAAACAGCGAATCGATTTGGTCACGGAGCAGCTGGCCAGGGACAGAAGCAATCAGAAGTCAGGAGGAAGCAGCCGGGGAATGAGGCTGGTACGCTAGCAACGAAGAAGCGGCAAGGGGGTTCGGTGGTTGGCGGTGCAGAAAAGGGGGAGAGGTGGAGGAAGAAGAGACCGTCGTCGAATTCAGTCGGGGGAAGGAACCTGACCGGACCAACGCGAAGGAGTTGGAGAAAGAGGAACGACTGGTGGAGGAAAAGGTACGACGACGGGATACGAGGAAGATGGAGGTTTAGTGGATAAGGGGGTGCGGGCTGAGGGGGCAGGAAGCAGTACTAACGGAGGTTAGAGAATGGGTTGGTTTAACTCGCGCTATTTGAGATAATTGATAGCCAGAATGGGTTCACATCCCCGGCTGGCCTATATAGCTACAGCTAGATGTGCCCGACCCAATGCAATTTCCTTCCAACTGGACAGAGGACTGCATTAGCGATACCGTACGGCGGAACTATCGCCGTGTTGCTGGTCCAGGCTTATACCAGGGAATTCCAGCCCGCCCTTGGAACGATTTTCTTTCGAGATTCTGTGCCATTGACCGAGCAGGGACCGTGAAACATTTATTGCGCCCACTGGCCGGAAGAAAGGCGCTCGATCCTACGGTCGAAATTTTTCATCGCGCGAGAACGGCCCTGGCCGAATCCCGTGGGCATGCCTTGGGGAGGGGGGCCAGGGGGTTGTTGAAAATGCAGACGTAACGATTACGCGCGGGAAACACGGTAGGTTTGACTTTACTTTCGTACGGGTTGCATCGATCAGCTGAAGGAAAACACCGGTTGCTTTGGTGTGTCACGATTATTTTCGGGGTTCCATTGTGATATTAAAATGAAGCTGACTGATAAGGCGGGCTGGACAGTTCGAGAATTGAAAGAAAATTTATCAGTTCGCAGAAATGTAAGTCAGTTGCTCCCAGTTGCATACCTATTCTTTGTTCTCTTGGTGGAACGAATTTAGGGGTGGAAACTGTTGGGAAACTTGGTACAGGAAAGTAGTAACCCGAATAGAACTGAATATAAGAGTATCAGTTTATTATTAAATTAATATAAGAGTATCAATTTATTATTAAATTGATACTCTTATATTCAAAAATTAAAAACAATGGGTACAAGATTATACGTAAGGAATAAACGCAATGAATAATAGAGAACTGTTCGTTTTAGGATCATGGGTTGCAGTCACTGTGTCCAGAAAGATAGTGACTGATACAACCATGGTCCGCGGTGCTTGACAGGCCCCGAATAGACTAATTGGTATATAGGGTCATACAGTAGCGAACGACAGAAAGTTTACAACTTTTAAAATCGCATAACTTTTATACAATTGCTATTCCGACCAAGTGCATTTTTATTCAAAACGACGACACACATCATTTATCATCACTAATCCTTGTAGCTTCTCAAAAAAAAAATCAACTCGTTTGGATTAATTGTATAAAAGTTATACGATTTTAAAAGTTGTAAACTTGCTTTCGTCCTCCACTGTATAAGTGACACCAGTCCCCAATCCTTCTACATACACCTCGTGCCGTTGTTCCTCCGTACACACCAACAAAACCACCCTCTACAAAAATTCTGAAAAAATAAGTGTTTACTCTATCTGGAAAACAAGTATTAAAGAAAATTGATCGAATGGATGCTCCACTGATTTAGACCTAACTCAGAACCACCAGACCACCACGTTCCCACAGCCCTGTCCAAAAACGAGCTCTGCTTCACCCTTCAAACTGTCAGTTTGTTGCACCAACACCACCGTAACGAGGTATCGATACCGTGTTCTCTCTGCCACGCGTGGTTAAAGCTGACAACGACGAAGCGGTGCCGAAACTGAAAGCCGGTGAAGAATGCGCATAACCGCCGATAACGAAACGATATTATCGCGAGAAAGGTGGATGATCGGGCACAAAGAGACAGCAGCGCGCGGCCTGTATGCAGCCGTAACGAGACAAACTACTCCTAATTCCAGGCGACATTGCGAAAGTGCTTTTGGTGCGGCGCGGTGTCGGCTGCAGGCCGCGCACGTTGCACGCGGCGTTGCTGGATGCCGCTGGTGAGCTGCAAATTGGATTACTGCATCGACACCGAGCTTCTAGCAGCTCGCAGGTAACGAGAGCTGCCGACCGTTTTTATATTTACCGGTAGATCGTTTTCGGTAGCGTAATTGCGTTTCGCCGCCCCGCCGATGGATTCGAGCTGGAATTGCTGAACGCTCGTGAGCCGCTAGGCCGCGATGCGCCACGAAACACCCCATCAGTTAAGGTCTGGCGTTTATGTTGCAGGCCCCCGGTACACTTTTGGATAATCGTACGATTATTTTGACTGAAATATCTGCTTGTGCTTGGCGTTTCAGAAGTGTGGATATAGAATTGTTGATATAGGAGGAGTTTAGGTAGTGTGGTGGGAATAGACAAGTTCATGAATCATCGTATAGTTTATCAGTCAGAAAGTTGGAATGCTTTGATACTAGATCGCCCGTGAAAAATTCAATCAATTCATCGTTGTTCCTATAAAATACATGATCCAGTGTAAAGGGTTGACGACTCCTCTCACTATTTTACCTGTGTGAGCGTGCGCATTGGATACCTCACTACTGTTTGGTGTTCGTATAAGGAAACAAGGAGGTTTTAATAATTGTACGTCAGAAAACTAATCACATTTCAGATATTTATTAAAGTTTCTCAGTAGAAATTTCTGAATACAATCATGAGCTCTAAGGAGATATTAAGAAACTACAGCTTACGTCCACAATGCATAACGCTGTCATCCGTTCTTTAAAAATCTTACTCCAAGGCTTCGATATTCCCCACGAATATACCATATACGTAAAATTAATCTCAGCAATATACAGGGGATGCCGCTGTTTATACCAGAGCTTCATTGCTCCAGTTTCCTTACGAGCACATCGCAGGCAAGTGACTCGCGTGGACAAGTGGGCATTTCGTGCATGGTAGTCAACTGTATCAGCATGACCAAGTTGGATATTAAACTGGCGGAGGCTCTGGAATAGAGGTCGAGGCATACTAAAAGGCTGCGCCCTGTCCCCGAATGGTTGCAGTAACCTTGGCCACATATTAGCCCTGATCTTGTCGTTTCCGCTTGAGTTATCGTCTGGCACAGCTTAAGGGTTAGTCGCGGGCCGTTCGCTTCAGGAGACGCTGCCCTAAGAATGCTTGCATTCAGTGTTTATTCTAATAACACCGCCACCCTGCCAGAGCAAACGATCTGAACAGCTGCCACCGTTTGGCGACCACCACATTGTCTTGGAGAGCTGTTACCTTTCCGTGCCCGCCATAATCGTAAAGCTTTACGACGAATCGAGGCAACTTCAAAGCGAGGCAACCACGCGGTATTGTCAGTTTGCGTGCCTCTTATTCGTTGAATTCTTATCGAACTCTTGGGGCCAGTTTCCCATCCATGCGAGGTGGATTTCAAGATTTTTATTCAATGCCTCTGTCTACTGAAACCTGGTGTTACATGTGGTACTCTCTTGTCGATGTTTATGGTCGGTGTTGTGGCGGGAAGGCATTTAGATTGACTTTTGAATTTATACCTTGAGGCGGAAGATATGATTGATATGTGGTACATGGAAGGCTAGAGTTGGTGCTTGGTAAATTTGAGATATTTAGGCATCTGAAAGTTAATCGTATTTTCTGAAAAAAAGGGACATTGATATTTTTAATTATATTGCAGAGGTATTGAAAAAAATTGACATATGATATTCACATACATAGTGATCCCCATTTTATTACATTTCATGAAGCACTTTTCCCAACGAGATCTTTTATCGTAGGTACATTAAAAACTTGCACAAGTTTACCATCCTCGTTTTGCATGCTGTCGATAAAGGTACGGCAGAAACGTTGGCCTTGCAGTCCGTGAATGCAGCTATGCTTGTGATACGTAATGGATATAGTAATCATGTCCTTTACAAGTAACCGTCAATTCGCCAAATGGATTAGACGTCCGCGCATCGTAGAAGTCGTGAGGCGATTCAGAAAGATATGACGCTTCGTTTCCTTCGATTGAAATACTTCTTGCGATTCCATCCGAGTGAGGGACGGTTCAAAGAAAGATAAGAATAAAGTATGGGAACGAGGTCGGTTATGAAGGGAAACGGGGAGATGAAATGCCTACTTGCCGATAGTGTTTGAAGTAGCGCTTACTTCGTCTTTCCAGAAGACAACCCTGCAGTCCTTTCTCGGCAGGATCGATATATCGCTTATTACCGGAGTGTAACAGATTCTTGTAGAGAAATTTCTTACATCTCTCCAAAAGAACGTAATAAAGCAATATATTTTCTTAAGCTAAGTAAGCTTCTGCATGCCCAAATCTTTTCTCGAGACGTATTTAAATCGCAGATGAATATTCTCGTTTAATCGCGAGAAAGTAGTTTTCACTACAACGTGCGAGTTAATTTGTGTAAAACAGAAATATTTCTGGTGCGAGCAAATGCGTTAAGAATACAAGAGTTCTGCTTTCCAATGCAAATGCCACGCGCATAGAGTGCACCGCTGTTCCAGGCTAATTTAGGTGGTTAGTAGCTATATTCGCGCGGCATTGTTTCCTTGATGCGTGTGAAGTGAGCGTTAATTGAAATATAAGTGCGCATTTATTAGGACTCTGTTCTGTAACAAGGGCTCATGAACGTGCGGAGAAGAGCAAATTATTACTAATGTGCGCCCGTAATGACCTCCATAGGAACAGTATTGCCGCGTAATGTCGAAGACCGTGTAATTGTGAATTGAAAATGGAGTATAATACACGCGTAGAAATTTAATTCTTCCTATGCTTCTGCCTGATATTATTACATTCAGCACCAGCAATTAGTTGTAGCGCAATGAAAGAGTTGCGAAGGAAAAGTTTAAAGCCCTGCTCATAATAGCCGAAGTAATTCAATGGAATGAAGAGGAATAATAATCACTAAGTAGTATTCGCTGATATTATTGATAAAATAGAAGAAAATAGTTATATGGAGGGAAAATTATTATTTGATGCCCACATTGGTTCATAATACAAGAATTTATATTCACTGTTCTATTTTGGCGAAAAAAGATTCATTCCAAATGAATTTGGGTTACTACCACCAAAAGTAAACTAATTGGCGAAGTAACGATGCAAGTTTTGCAATATTGCAATAATTGATTTGAGTGTAAATTTACCATTCATGAATCACAAAAATCTCTCGCATGAAAAGGCCCTTAATCTTCAAATCAAATCCCTAATTACCGAACACTATACTTGCTACAAAAAAACAGCTAGGTACCATTAAGCAGTTACAGAATAACCCATATTTTATCATTTTTTATACACAAAAATTTAATCGTATTTACACACCCTTCTTACATCCAACATTCTTCATACCTATCACTGTAAACGTTGAACTACACATATCCAACACTTGCCCATCACATTTTCCTTATAGGTACAAACAATGAATTATTTCACGAAACACTCAATTATAATGGAAGCTACGTGTTCAAAGGAACTTGGTAATGTGTTTCTTAGTGCCTCGAGGACAAGAGACTGTTTTGTAAGCCAGTGATCCGGATTTCCGCGAAATTTGGATATATGACGAGATGAAGAAGATATTACGCTACCTTGACGTCGGCGTGCACCTCTTGAGACAGTTGGACGGACGAGGTGGAATCCATATATGTTACTGGAGGAGCCTGTTGTACGGGTGACGTTGAAGACGCTGAAGATACGTACTACATGCGCCAGGCGCATCTTGTGAAAAGATATACCAAAGGCGCTCGCGGGACGTCAGCATAATCTTTTGCAGAGATCCCTTTTACGAGACCGCCGTCGACTTAGCATCTCGAGCACGGTCCGTCAAGTAGCTCCCATTGGCCAGCAACGCCGGCCACTTTCGATGTCTTCTGCATTTCTGCCAAGCCAGTCTCCCTTCCCAGCGCTTCGCGTAACGACGTAAGAAGAAAACTGTTTGCATACCGTTGCCGACCGCGATGGCCGCTGGATCGAGGTGCTCAAGACAACGTTTTACTGCTCGTCCATTCGATACGGATCTCGAGAACGACTTACCGCGGCCAGGGGAAATATTGCAATTGGATCTGATCTAACGGAGCTGTGCCGTCCGTTCTTGTAGAATCTCGTAGCAGATTTATCCGCATCCATGGACCCCCAAGAAAATCTCTGAGGGGAATGTTAAAATGGACGCTGAGCGTTTGATCTGGTTTGATGGGAGAATTGTTCGAACTGTTGAGACCTAGGATAGTGGAAATCGTGTTTGGACATGGGGTGAACTTGAAGGGAGAAGTCCTTATAAACGGCTTATTTTATTATCAATTTTTAGGAATCTTTTGCAAAGATACCAATGCGCTAGTCTTTTCGGAACTTTCATGGTACTTTATTTAACATTATAACTAGTAATAAAAATATGTGCGACAATAAAATGATGATAAGTGCAAAAGAAATAGAGCAGTATCTTAAATAGATTTTTTTCGAAGTGCAAATTGGCGCGGTTTGTAGCGTCTCTGCTAGTTATGTGAAATAGACCAATACAATTTGTTTTCAATTTATTTGGCAATTGTAAGAATATGAACCTAAAATGGTGTAAAAAATTGTATGTTTTAAAAATGGCGACACTTCGAACAATTAAGTGCGATTTTCGCAAAAATATTACGCTTGATTTGTATTAAAAAAGTGGTTAAAATTAATAAATTGATTAAACATTTAGGTTCATGTTCTGAGGATTATTATAAATTAAAAGTGCGCACAATTTGAAGTCGATCGGTCAAATAGTTTATGAGTTATCCCCGGCGCTAATTTTGAACACGTGGTTTTGAGAAAAACGCGCTTAAACTTCAAACTTTAAAGTGCGTTTTAAGTGTGCTCAGCGCTCGGAGGCGTGCTGACTCAGGCTATGGTATCGATACGGAGTTGAATTTTGGTCTATAACTTAGAGCATATATTTTTCAAGTGTTTTAGAAGCGATGAGGGAATTTTTCTACCGATTTTTCGGTCGGTTTATAGGGTCTTCTCCCCTTAAGGAATTCGTAACTGGATTGAAATTTCGAGTATGTGAGTCTTTGGAATTCAATTTGTCGTTGTACTTGTTGAAAATTGAAGTGTTAGAAATTGTATATTGAAATTACTCTTCAATTCTTGCTTGCTGTTATCCCCTCAATTTTGAAAATTATGTCTTTACGAAACGTAGTACCTAGTCTTTTCAAAACAGCAATATTAAGCTTTAGAGGAAGTTTAAAAAATTCTTTATCGTACCTCAAAACATTTATTCTGTTTACTATGATTTATCTTTAATTGGATAATATATAGGGTACTCCTGCATTTGCAAAAAATGAACATATTAGCAATGAATGCAATAAATTTTTATGTCAAGCGTTTTATCAGACCAATATTGTTCAGTCCTTCCGATTCTCGAAATTCGTGGAATTTTACGGAAAAATAGATAAAAGTACATACCATGTAATTCCTTTTGGGAAACACAATATTGAAAAAATAATTCCTGTCGCGCGTGGTACCATGTTAAAGTGGTTTTATAGCTTTGTGATAGGTATCGTAATTCAGCCGTAGATATTTTCTCATAAAACTTTCCTCGTCCCAACGTTTTGTGGCGTCATCACAGTCATGCACATAGTGAATATTTTAGAGGCTTTTTATCTTCGCCTAATGTAATAAAATGTGCACGGTCTGTATAATATAGTACGCATTGCACGCGTGTGTGCGGAGAACGGCGGGCAAGTGAAAATAAGGAAAACGAATTTCCGCGAGCTTGATAGCCATATTCGTCGTAATATAGATCGTTCTATTATTTCCACAGCGGTTAAAAGAAATAGACAAATTGTATGGGTAAATAAAATAGAAATTTTGCAACATACAATGCGTAAAGCATAATACAATACAAATTATTTACTGTTTCATATGTCGCTTTATCGTTTCATATTATTTTACATTTTGTGCATTGGACTAATCTATTTCTGTTTACAGTGCTTAAAGCAAGTGTAGAATTATTCCACATTTTCTAATTTATTATCGAACAAAGAAGTTGTTTTGTATAAAGTTACACCATAATCTCCATTTATCAAAAACAATATACAATTGATCTAAACAGTATAATACAATAACAGGAATACCAAATAATTATGATTACAAAAATATCTGACCATATTTTAAATTAAAATGTTAAAATCGATTTTATTAAGCTTCTACTTTCTCCAACATCCTAACATTATAAACCATTTTTCTTTTCGAAACATTCACAGTCATTGTGCTTCTATTCTACCTCTAACCTTTCTTATCATCTCCTTTTTCGAATTTACTAGAGTGACACTTCCTCAAAGCCAAATATGTAAACGCACAGAAACTTCATGATCAAACTCCACTGCGTTCCATATAAGAGTGTACCGGCACCTCTACCGATTTGCGACCGATCTGCGCAGCTCCCACGGATCTGACACACGTAATTGGTCATAGCACTTTCGCGATTGGTCGTAGCACTTTACCTACCGGTTTACTACCAATCAACAGTGTATCCCTGCGCGAAACGAGTATGCTCTAATATGGAACGCAGTGTAGACACTATTAAACATCTATTCTGTAACAATTATACTATTTATCGATCCCCCCATCTCGCAGCTCAAGTAACTGACACTTTTCCCATACTGGGCGTCAAAAATCCTAGAACGAGGGGTTAATTGTCCACTCGGGAATTACATTCCCTCGGGGAACCAATCTCGCACGCGATCATTAAAGCACCGAGTGGTCAGAGGGTCAAAGTAGACCACCGGTCCGAAGTAACTTCACCTTAATTTGCTGCTCGTCCCCAGAAAGGACCCCTTTAATCCTGCGCGACCGAAGGCGCCGCTGAAGGATTCCAGACCCGAGTGTATGCGTGACCACGGGAGTCAACATTGACGCAAGCCCCGCGGCATATGTTATGGTGATTATGGCTATAACAACACCCTGCCCTATCCCACATTACCTAGGATCTCGTTACACGCACTTAGAGCCCACCACCTTCGATCCAGCCCACCCTCGTCCAAGGGTCCCCTGCAGAGCTACCTATAACAGGATAACCTGTATCAGAAACGTGTAAGGTGCTCATAATTTATATTGGTCACAGTGCTGCCGACTTGCACGCCGAAGCAACGCAGCTTACATACAACAGTTATCACGTGGATACCTCCTTCTTGAGGCAACACGATACTGGGAGTGATAAACGAAAATACTGCGCAAGGATGTAAGGTATATACCATATATTTAGAGATTATGTTGAAGCGATAGTTTGCTCTCTCTCTCTCTCTCTCTCTCTCTCTCTCTCTCTCTCTCTCTCTCTCAGCTTCGAATATTTGGATTATATACCATTTAGTGGGGTATTTGAAGAGGTGCACGTTTATAGGAATCCTTATAACCTATGTCTTGTACCTTGTCCGTGTAAAAGATTAAATAGAATTCAGATTTCATATATGTTGAGCGTAATAGGCTTGAGAGCTTATACTTTGAGGATGTTTCTTCTACCGTTTCAACTTTCTCTACTTTGCAAAAGCATTCTATTTTGATTCCTTATGAATCTTCTTGTCCCATAAATATTGACCTTTCTTTTAAGTATTTCGTCAAAAATGGGCTGAGCCACGTGTATGGTTTTTATGAAACCCATGTTGAAATATTTTTACGAAAATATCCGGGGTGAGTCACCTAAGTATACCATCTTAAATCCTTTGTCAACTGTTTTTTATGTAAAAAATGTTTCATACAAAAGTATAATGTAATAATTAGATTTTTCTTTGGCTCCGCAATTGGAAAGATTATTGAACGTTGTAATATAATTTTACAAGTAATTTAAGGTGGTAGAGTTAGATGGCTCACCCTGTATATCTGATGAACTTAGACATACCCCGAGCTATTTCTCAGAAATTAAACTCTACGTCCTGCCAGGGCCATTATCTCTCGTCCCGCAAGAATTATTTGATACCATTATCATTGTCACCAAATTATTCTCAAGGATATTCACCAACTTTGAAAGACTTTGAAAACTAATTTCGTAGGGTATGATACCCAAGTTGGCTGTAACCCTGCTCAAGTTACTTGAAGTACCCCTCGTATTCCTGGAGGGCCATTTAAAAAACGAAATAAATAAACGAGAAAAGGGTTCGCGCTGAACTTCCCTCTAGGCACCTCGAATGCCTGGTAATTGTCCGGCTATAAAGCGACCACACAGTCGCCCTGTCCGGTCCTAACTGCGAAAGTCGAGCGAAGGACCGGGGCCATAATCCGGAAGTGACGTGACAAGAAAGTCAGCGAACCGGCAGCGACACTTTGGCACTAATTACTGGCCCACGCGACCATCGTTGGCGTGTAATTTTCTCACATGGCATCCTTTATCACGCCTAATGAACCTGGCAGCAGTTTCAACCAGGCAATTCTCCGATGTAATCGAATCCTAATTGTAACGCTACCGGTTTGCGTAGCTTTTTACCCGAGCATGTTCGCAAGTAAAACCTGAGTCCACTTATTTTAGCATCTTCTATAAAAAGGTTGCAGGATACGAAAACTTATGGCAATTATAAGCGAAGTAATATTTAAGTTAGAATGTCCCATAATTGTAAATTCTACGCAACGATTTTTTCTTTAATTATTTAAACCGATATAAAATCAATTATTTAAAATTAAAATATTACTTAAAAGTAGACCGCTCTGTAAGTAATTTGACCTATGAACGCTTCAAATTAATAGAAAATTAAGAATGAATTTACATTTTGTATAAAATTATTATAATGAAATCTCGATGAAAAGTAAAGCTTACAGAATAACGTACCATACTGCACGTGCATAATATAACAGAACCAAAGTAACCGTTACCTATATCGATCTCGTACCAAGACTAGAATTCTAGCGCGATCCAGATTTTCTCGAAGATCCTAAGCGAAAGAAGTGCAGAGGGGGCAAAGTTATCAAATGGACTGCCAACGCATCAACTCAGCTCGGTTTCCATGGAGTCGCTAATTACCGCCGCTACGCGTTCACCTTCTTCCTGCAATTTCCTGCAGGTGATCCTTCATCGAGCCTAATGAAGCCAGCCGCGATTCAAGATCCGACAATTGTCGCGATAAAATCGACGGTGATCGGCCTCAGCCAACGCCGCGATGTTGGTAGCGCGGGCAGTGCTGCCAACTGGTGCGCGGCTAACAGACAGCGCGCGTCGAGAGGAGGACCTCTCGATTCTATGTAGCGACACGATCGAGTGCGCTCTTCCGATGCACTTGGAAAGTGAATCGCTTCGCTACCGGTCGGCTCAAGCGTACTCTTCAACGGATACTTCACTCGAATTGGAGCGCAGTTCGAGCTCGGTTCTCTTTCGACTTCGGAGCGTATTAGACACTCCACACTCTTCGTGGCACGCGCAGAAATCCACTGTAGACGCTCCTGACGGATTGTTACCCAATCGGTATTCCTTGGTGTAATTCAATCGATTCTTTAACCTGACCCTTTGGAGACAGGCCATATCGTTGAGAGATTTTTCAAAGAGACACTTCTGGCGCTCAGGATTGGTATTTCGGATACGGAGGAAGGGCACGTGTGTCGATATATCCGAAATACTATTTACAATTGCGAGTTACGTGAGAAACGGGTGTTACTCTTAGAAATCTTTGTGATTGTATATTTGAATGTCAATTAATCTTTTAGAATTAATAGATGTCTTTTTTGTGGACGTTCTAAGGTGGACGTACATTAATTGTGGTATAACAATCTGCAAAAATTTCACAGCACTTTCTGAATCGTTTGAAAATTCTTTATATTTTATCTTAATAGAATTCTACCATCCCTTCACAATGTTAAATAATTAATGGATCCTATATATTCCAGCGGGGTGAAATTCTACCATGACAAAGTTACACATTTCACATTTGCCGGATTTATGATACGGGACGTGCAAAAAGCTGAGGTCGAGTTGAGCATATATCTATCTCGTTGTTATAAATAATTCGTGGAGCACGATACCCGCATTAAACATTCGTAAAGAGATGGCAAACATGTTTTGCTTTTACAATATGACTTTGGCAGCATTATACACCACCTCTTATTACAATACTTATACCTCGACGTCTCTTTATTACGATTAATCACATGGTTTAAATGAATTACAACAAACCCTAATTTTAACTGTAGCGTAGCGTGTCTAAATTAGTCAACTTACACATTACGAAATAATTCAAATAAATTACAGGGTGTTTTAAAAGAACGTCGTGCTTGGAAAGAAAACTATAAAAATTTTAAAAGAATGCAAACTTTCAAACATATCCTACTGAACCCACAGATTAACAACACCGCATAAAGTCTCTCCTCGACAGCTTTTCTTAACCCCCGCCCATTCCAGTAATCGCACAGACTGTGCCACAGCAAAAGGTGACCCGTTAATCGTTATCAGTCCGCTTCCAACTTCCATCACGCGCCATTAAAATTCACCGTCGACCACCCCAGCGGGGGTGTCGCTGAGGTAGCACGGCGTACCGAAACTACCAAACTTACCAAGCAACGACGGCCACTTTTGCCCGCATCGCCAAGTGAATTAAGTAAAACACACGACCGTCTCGTACCCCATTAATGATTGGCCGGAAGTCGAGCACGATCTCGTTACGGTGGCTCGTAGGACACCGACGCCGGGAGGATTATACCCTGGAACGGCGTAGCCTCACGATATTCTTGCTTCGGCGACCTGCTGGTCAGGGAAAGGGGCCGGGGGGAAGGAAAGTGAAATAGCGAGCCACGTGAGTGCTTCCACGTCCCAGATAAGCCTGGAAAACGCCGATTTTGTAGCCCGAAACGCGTATACCGAAGCGTATACCGAGCTTCCCAGCGAGTCCGGGACACTAACGCAGCCTCCCACCGCTCGGGCAGCCGAACCGAGCGTATGGCGAAGTTGAGTATCTATATACGTATATACCTACTTCCGCATACGGTCTCCGTAGTGCCGTCAGGGGCCCTATGCTACTTTATCACAGGGAACGCGGCTGCTGAGTGGAAAATTTAGTAAAGATAACAGGGAGCATTAGGTCGCCGCGTTGAAACTTTGTCGCTCGGGTGGCCGTGGCTCGTTGTTGATTTGGCCAAAGAGTTTATGGGCCATTGAATGTCTGCCTGTTTGGGAAGTTTTTCATGGCTCGAGCACACCTCGCCACTTGCCTCCTATGCAATTTTTCTTCGTCGCCGATTTTTTCGTTGGCTCAGGTTGCGGCTATTTCGCGACCGCAGCTGCGCGGGACAGCGCATCCTGTACCGCTGTTTGGGAACCGTTGATGGTATGTGTATATTTCGGTATGTTAGCGTCACCAAATTTAAGGGTGAGGTCGAAGGCGGATAGCCCCATGCTGGCTTGTCTTCAAGGATTTATGGCTGGGATTTAACATGCGCTTGGTATTGGTAAGGGGTACGTGAGACTAAATAGACCTGGCGACGGGCGATGGCTGATGACCATGTTGGATCTTGTAGCCATCGAATGTCGAAGGATTGGTTGTTTAGAGTAAGATAAAGATTATGAGAATGGTATTTGGCCCGATGCCGTATTGACAAAGATTAGGGACTGTGTTGCTGGCAGAGTTGGGCATTATTCGACTAAATTGTTATTCGACGAATCTTGGAATAAAAATTTCTAATAAAATGGAGTTATTCGCGACTAACGAATAAATTTTTAGTCGACTAAGTTTTTATTCGATGAACTCGAATACAAATTTCGAATAAAGTGAAATTATTCGTAAATAACGAATAAAAATTTCGAATAAAATGTCGTTATTCGTTATTCGGAGGACCTCCGTGGCGACTGAGCGTAATCATAATCCCCTCTCGGCCCGACCAGAGGCCGAGGGTCTCGGGACCCCAGACGGAGCGGCTCGGGTTCTGACCCACGCTTATTCGTGTCGCCTAGTCGCCACGGAGGTCCTTCGAATAACGAATAACGAATAAAAATTTATTCGACTAAGAATTTATTCTATATTTTCGAATAAATTATTATTCGAAATTTTTATTTGAGATCACTCGAATAAAAATTTAGTCGAATAATAATTTATTCGTTATTCTCGAATAACTACACTTTATTCGAAATTTTTATTCGAGATCACTCGAATAAAAATTTAGTCGAATAATAATTTATTCGTTATTCTCGAATAACTACACTTTATTCGAAATTTTTATTCGAGATCGTTCGAATAAAAATTTAGTCGAATAAAAATTTAGTCGAATCAAAATTTAGTCGAATCAAAATTTATTCGACTAATGCCCAACTCTGGTTGCTGGAGGATCTGGCCACTGAGTGGGGTAGGTTTTGCCTTCTGGTAAGAGGACTGTGATGAACCACACGGCACTTACCCTATAAATGTCCTGGAGCGCACTGCCTTAGTTTCTTTTCTACCTGTACAGGGTAATTTTTCTAACAGGTATGTGTGTACAGACTCAGGACGGGTTTGAGGAAGTGGTATTGGAAAGGGAACTTGTGTTGATAGTTATTTTAATTGACGTTTCTTTTTATATGATGAATAGTGTCGCTGGTGGAGATAATAATTTTTTAGTGTATTATTTAGCTAGTTTTAATTCTGACCAGGATTATTCATTATGGTAGAGATGAGTTTGACATGCTTGAAGTCATTTGAATCTACTTCGTGTTCGTAGCTGAAGATTCCAATGTCAGCAGAATTTAGAGTTTGGTTCCAGTACGAGACAAAGTTCAGGATTTACAGAGGGAGAATTTTGTTCTTTTCGACTCTGATATCTGGGAGAGAATTGTATATTATATTAACTAATTTGCAATTGTAATAACTCAAGAATCTGTTCGTCTGAACTTTTAACAGAATGGAACTTAAATAAAAGGCAACTTCGATTGCATTTTCTTCAGTTTAATTACAACATTAATTTGCCTTTACATCAATTAATCAACAACTCCACTGTGTACCCGCACGTTAGTATATCGAATAAAAACAGTTACTCTGGATTTTGTTATCAATATTTAATTTCATTAATTAACATCCAAATTGTTCAAAGTCGAATCCACTCAATAACTATAAAGTGCAACACAGTTTGAATAAAATAACTTAAAAATTTATCTAAATACGATTAACATACTTTCTTTAATTAAAATTCATAAAATTAGATAACAGTCATACGGCGGTGTTGCAACTTTGATACATCCTTTTATGCAAACGAAGTTACGAACGTCAAATTTAAAATGAACGAAAATAATCTCGTAATCAAAATTTAAGGAACATCAACAAATATAACTATTTCAATATTCTTCAAATTGATAGACAGAGAATTTTACTCCACCTTCAGGACGCTCTAAATTTTCTAAAAAATATCGAAGTAATCACGTTTGCCTCATAAATTGCACATTCGCGATTATTCTTAACGCAGAACAGTTCCGTCATTCTCATTATTTATTAAAAACAAACGATACCTACCTAGCCGCATTCCTGCTAAAGGACTAGCGTAGCGCGGAGAGGTATGCAAGAGGACTCTCAAAAGGACTGCAAGACACGTTGCATCTAACGAGAACGCGGAGATAATGTTTCCATGGGAAGAGTCGGCGGCGATTCTCTGTCGTTATAGCGCTCACGCCATTCCTATTCTTCTATGATGCAGGACAAAGAAAAATAGAGCAGATAGCGTGCTGCGAGCGTGGCGGGAACCGCCGTCCCCTACTTCATCTCGAACATATTGAAGCAGATTGGGCTTTTTATGGACGCGTAAAGAACGAGATAGCGACGGTAAAAGTACGGTACGCCGGTGTTTTCGCAGTTGTTACTGTTGCTGTTTGTTTGCTCGCTGATGCAGAGTGTTGTCGTGGGCGCATCCGAGCTCTTGTTGGCCGCTGGACAACTGGGCCATCCTAACGATGCATCCATGCGATTTATACAGGGCTTATGTCAGCTTCCTGACGCATGATGTTGAGAGTACATACTGGGAACTACTATAGGCTGACTGGATCGTGCTTAGATCTAGGTTTGCGAATTTTAAGTAATTGCAATGGAAGTACTCCACACTATTTATCGCTGACCTCGTATTAACTGCATAGTAGAAGCGAACCATAATATAATAATTGTAGTCTAGGTGTCTGTGCTCGATTACAGGAAATGTTTGTAAAATGCGCGATGCACTATAAAATCAGTATTATTGTAAACTTAACACTAGGGCACGCCTAGTATACAAGTGACTAGAATTCACTGCTCACTTTTATCAATCAAACTTGCTTAAAGCACAATGGGCTTTATGCAAAAAGGTCCGTGTGTCCTGAAGTCGTTCTTGCATTCAACAGTCCAATTACAGTGAACGCTAAGACCTCTCTCTCATTCCGAGGATGAGATAACCTGCCAGCAGGATATCCAACGTAATCGACCAAGGTGTCGCGATTTCTGGCGTGGCCCAACGTTTTTGCCACTCAGCAGCCGCTGGCTGCACGCGCGCGGAATAACAGAACACTAGAGGGACTCGCCAGACTTTGAAGGGAATTGAATCGTAAAAACGTAGTATTCACGTATGACCTACTCGACGTTGGTCTGCTCGCGAACGGAATTCATCCTTCTGTCGGGCGGAGTCTTAGCGTAAAACTTCGAAGTTACAGCCAGTGTGGACGTAAAAACGAACGAATTTTGGAGTGGCCGTTCCGCATCCTTTTTTTTTGTCCGCTGCCCTAAAACGCTTGTCACTTCGGTCGCCTTTGCGATAAAATCCAGACACTGGATAGAGGGGCTATCGAAAAACTGGCGACACGCCAACTTTTTGCATTCCGGTTGTTCTTCTTTCCTGGCTGGCGCTCGGGATAGGTACATTCAGAATCTTGTATGTTCAAACAATCTAACGACTAACGTGTAAGACACCCTGTCAATCCGTACGAATAGACAGTGAAATTACTCAGGAACCTAAGCGACGTTAGTGTATGTGCAAATAAAAATATATCAGTGCTATTTTATGCTAGACATCTTTATGGCTACTACTTATTTAGTATCGTATTTCTATACTTTTCAAATTACCGTTACCTCTGTGAGATGAATTACTCGTTAGACTATAGAATTGCTCAATTTAGGACAATATTCAGGCATTAGTTTTGTGTAGTAGAAATAAAAGGAATATAGGAAGGGTATAGTGAAAAACATGGAATGTCACAAAAAAGTGTTATCGAGAAAATTAAGTTTTAATACTTTAGTCCATCAGTAAAGAAACAAGGTTCAATGAATTTAATTTTCTTATATAATTTTATTCTTAAATAATTTCTTGTTTTACTTTGACGTGAGAAGCTTATGCTAGGTAAAGAGTGGGGACATTCTATATTTTCTTCCAGTGCAGAGTGGACATTTCCTGTTTTTAACTTGGTATACCAAATCTTTAACGTTATTTTACTGAGGTCGACAGTTTTGTAGTCCAAGTTGCCACCAACAAGCTATAAATCGCAAAATCACGAAAAATGGACATTCCCATTTTTCCCCCTTACCCTTCATATAGTCTACCTTTGAACTGTTACGTTCTACTTGCTGGTGGCCATACTTTTCGGTATATGAATTACGCGCGTAGACGAATGTTCGTAGCGAAGTCGTTCTTCATGTACATAACTCGTGCATGCCTTATTCGTGATATATGGCAGGGTCTCGTCGGGCTAAACGGCACCAGGGGCGTTTAAAAAATTCGACTTTCGGATGCTGCCAATAATTCATATCTATGCTCGCATTCTCGTTCCGCATTCAAAGCTCTTTGTCACTCCGCTCGCCGCCGGAATAACATGTCTGACCCAAAAACGGGGGTCGCCTCGGCGGGGTTGGCGTAACTCCAACTTTTCCACCGTCGTTCCTCCGATCTTCGCTGCGATTCGTAAGGAAACCCGAGTTTTGCGTCGTAACATGATTTCCACTATCGATTTTTGCTATCGCTGCAATAGAAAATATATAATGCATGTACGTTTACAGGCGGGTTCACGCACGTCATTTCCGTGACGGTTCAGTGTCATCAGTGTCAGTGGTAAAAAAATATTCTTTCCCTGTTTTGGAATGGAGCAGCTCAGGCGTGTTCGCATAAGTTACGGACACTAAAACAAAGAGACCACTGACACTGACGGCACTAAACCGTTACGGAACTGACATCTGTAAATCCAGAATTATCCAGAAACTCTGTACATAACATTTTTGACAAAATTCGGACCAGTTACAAAATTTAAATAATACGTGAATTGGCATATGTAGTTATGACAAAGATAGATCATTTGCCAGGAAATGAATTTTTTAAATTAAAATCCAAGTCATTTTATATTCTTTACTTTGAGTAGGTATTGTATATCTGACATATTTAATTTGTAGCCTATAGGTATATTAATCTACAGTCTATATCAGTGATATAAGAGAACGGTTTGCCAATCATTGCAGCAGAATGGAAAACTTTTCTATCGCGGTGAGGCGAAAAGAGGACTGTACGGTTGAAAGAGAATCAGCTGATCAGATTATTGGATTCAATTCTGGTATTGAAAGCAGGTTTTATTTCCCGAGCAAGTGTTCAAGAATATCAAGATATTCAGAGCATCGACGGATATTTTCTACCCAACTTTAATATTCGAAATAACGGTCTTTTACGGTATTCCAGTTCCGTTCTTCGGACGATTTTCTTCGAGTACGCTGCAACACGTGCCACCATGTTTGTATACCCGATCAACACGATTTAACGTGACGTGCATTTATGATTGCGCGATTAGTTTGCAACGTAACCACGAGTGCGAATAAAACGGAACTTGGCCGGGTGTGGTGTAAACAGCGAATTCAGACCGCAACACCTGCTACTTAACACTTTCGCCCGCTATGCTGTTGGCGAACATAAATTATTCATTCGGCGCAACGCGAAACACCTTACTACTTGCCGAGAGTCTTCCATCATTCAACATATCCCTCCAGGGCCAGAACTCCTCGGTTCGAGCTACCACGAAAAATTAAAGGTGCATTCTGACCGCGTTGGATCACACGAAACGTACACTAACATACCGTAGCTCCTCCATTGGTGTTTTATTCTGTAAGAACACACCGACAAGCTTTTCTTATACTCAATACTGTCATATTAAAAAATATGTCTGCGGAAATATGAGAAGTAATATTGTGGTTTAATAAGTTTGCTGATATGAAGACAAAGTGATTTGACTGTTAATAGCTATTTTATAACCCCAATTTTAGTGGCTGTTGACTAAGGGAGTTTAAAAACTTGGGATCTTTATAGCGTGCACCATTATGAATGTGGAATGTTTAGTTAATCATACGAAAGTGCTAGAAAAATTCGTAGTTAAGTTGTGATCGCTAAAGACATGTTTAAAATTTATGTTTTGTGTCATTTACCTACTTATTCAGAGGAATCCTATTACTGCTCACATTTTGTATCTCCAGTATCGTAACACGATCTTCCATGATATATTACAGCTTTTCTAACTTTCCAATTCTGATTTTCCAATTTCACAGAGCAGTTTTATAAATCGATGCTAGAATTGTACCACCACGTGAAAATAGTTTTCTGAATTATCCCGCCAATCGATTGCTATCCTAGAACATTTTCCAGCCACGTACAAATGTATGTAGAACACTAGACAATTTTTTTAACAATCTACCAACCAGCAACCATTATTATTCATTTCACAACACACCTGCTTTATAATTTTACTGGAAACAGAGTGCACGAAATAGCAACTCCTCAAAACTATACTTCGAAACAAGTTATTCCCAACGATGGTACCTCAAACGGCAATACAATTTTGCCAAGTCCATAGTGCTCATTGGCAGAGGCATCCCGCAGCGGCTAATCCGAAGAATTCTTAAGAACGTCGCGTTGCTCGTCGACGAAAGTCGCCGTCGCGATACCGCGGCGGAGGAGCTTCTCAAGCAGGCAAAAATAAGTTTTGACGAACGTTAATGCAGCTCGCGGAAGTGTCGTATGAATAATTTATGCTCACCGCGAGAACGAAAGTGCTTGGTAACAGGTGTTGTTGCCAGAACTAGCTGTTCGTTCGACTGTACGCCGTTTTATTCCTCCTCCGTGCATCTGTTGACGTTGCATAATACGTTAATAAACGCCCTCAACAACAGGTACACCGTGGTTCCATCGGGCCGAACTTCGTCTAACTTGGGCAGTTCGTTACAAATGTTGCGCGCTAATGCAGGGCCCCGTAAGCTGCGAAACGGAAACGCGGAAATACACCAGACACGCGCGAACTTCCCTCGGGATTGTAATGCGTTTGCGAATCTTTAATGATTTCTTAACCACGATGCTTGCGGTTTATTCAGAACTTTGCTCCCAAGTTTCGCCGCAGACACTGTTCTGCGGGAATTGTTTTCCGAGTGGCAGGAAGTTGATGAAACAAGTGGTACCGAATGTCCCTTTTGCCGTGACCATTTTAATACTTTTTTGTTCCTACTTCTTTTGGTATGCAGGGCGTTTGAAGGAATGATATATTACTACTGATATAACGGTTTTTGAAGGACATATAGGTATTTCAATTTGTTTTTATTTGAGTCTTTTTTACTCGCAGAAAGAGTGTATTTTATACTGTGAAAAACACAAACAATTTTCCTCAGTTAATTTTTCTCCGCGTATTTATTTTTCTGTTTTATGATAACATTTTATCTGCAAAATTATCAGGGCTTGAAAAATGATCTACTATACCAAAATTCTCTTACACAAGCAGTTCTGCCGTGCTAATTCCAAAGGGCATATCTGTAACTGCCGCTGAAATTAAGTTATTGCTATCAGGTAGCACAAAAATAGTTTATCTGTTTGTGTATTAAGTAAGACAACCATATCTGGATTAAAACTGAAGACATAACAGTTTATATTTTGGACGTATGTGATGTCGATGCCGGGTAGTTCAATGAAATAGCAGTAACTGCAAAATATTAATAATAAAAGGCATCACTATAGTTAATTTTTCAGTATTTTTTATAGGTTTGTCACAACTATTTAGATACCTTTTTATCCATATTTAATATTTAACCTAATCCGATTCATACAAAATGCTGATGACATAACACAAAATACTAAAAGTCATTTATCTCAGAATCACGTTTTGTCCAGATATAATTACGTTCGAATTACAGATACGTTCGAATTAGCACAGCAGAGTATGACTATTGATATTGTGCTACTTAAAAATCCAGTTCACTTATCCAAATTCTTACTACTTTCACTCAAATGTCTTCCATTTAAAATTTTACTACCAATAAGAATGTAACAATCATAAACAATTATTTATTTGAATCCTGAGCAGAAGTTTTAATGGTCCTCGTTTGAGGTAATTCGTTAGTGATTGATTTATCAATAGTACTGAAAATCACGGTACTGATGGTGTTCCCTATTTAGGAACATTTCGGGTTGACGTCACACGATTAGATGGTCGGTGGTGCTTTTTTCCAATGGCGCGCGCTCTGGGAATGTAAAACATCTCTGTCCCCCGACCGACAGACTATAATATATTGTATTCGGCGAAATCGAATTGATCCCAGCCGGATTCCGTGCGAAGTGGAGACGACCGAGTGATTTATTTTGTCCGGCGGCGGGAATGCGAGCCAATGGAACATCAAACGCTGCGCGAGAAATCAAAATGACGGAAGTAGGACAATGGACTTTACCACCCGATACATTTCGATGCACCAGCCGCTGGATCTGCGCATATCGTGGCTCGTAGTAACTGTGAATCAAGTGGTCATCGGCAATTTTGCAATCTCAGACGTTTCTCAGACGTACTTGAAATTCTTTGAAAATGGTGTGCAGGAGAAAGCAAACAATTTCTGGTAATTTAGTTCGATAATTACTTCGAACGATTTTTCAACATTTCGAACAATTATATTCAACGGTGGCTGGGCTAACATCCTGACAGATTTGTGTGGAATTTTTTTATGAAAAATTCTTTGAGTAGGTATCTTCGTTAATTTTTATGTTGATCGTTAGATGACTAATCTTTTCTTCATCCTGAGTTATTAAAGTAGTCGATTGACCACTGCTATCTGTGTTAAATTTTACTCGGTCTAAATAGTAGCTAAAAGGGAAACTCACTGCTTTCATATTAAATATTTTAATATATAACTGTCATGTATCGACAAAATTGGCTGTTCATTAAAAATGTTTTTGTGTAACATGAGAAATGTAAACAGGGAGTTGCTAATAAATTTGTATATCTTTAGGAGTGTTTGTTAGCCTGGATAATTCCTATTGTAAACAATTTCCAAATTAATGTTTATTAATTCTTTGCAGGCCAATAAAACTTGTCAACAAGTACAGCAGTCATGTAGATAATGACGTACGATTGCAAAGAGTTAAATGATACGTGTAGCGGGATATGGGGATGTACATATGATTGACTTGTATCACTGGAGCACAGGCGAAACACTGTAAGCGAGACTAAGGGGAAGCGGTCTGGCTATGATCAGACGCTCCATGCAAATCAATGAGTAGAATGACATCTCCCTAAAATGTTCATACATTCGTTATGTTAAAAATTATTTCGAATAAGAATTATTCAAATTAGCGAGAACTCTAAGCATGTGCAAATATTGCCGGCAATTCCAATTAAAATTCTTAAATTACCCATCTTCACACTTTTATGAGGAACAAGTTTTCTTTCGTTTTAGAATATAAGAGACCTCGTCATGCTATACAATTTGATGAAGGATATGCTGATTTTATTATTGCATTGTAGATAAATGTTTCATATATCTAATATAAATCATATTTACAGTTTTGTACATTTGTTTCAGGTAAGTCCAGTGCATAAAGGAAGGTTACTGGAATCTTTCGATGTAAGTAACACTTAATCTTTTGTATTAATTCCACGATTGACTAAAAACTAATGTTTTAAAGTTTACGATTGTAGAAACTGTTAATAGCATAAACTATTTATAAACCTTCGCAGTGAAGTATGTCAAGATTATATATGGCTGACAGATAATGGTTTTATATAACATTAGTTTAAAAATATTATAACGGATAATATTATCTAATATTATTATAATCCCGATTAATTAAAAACCATCATTTAATTACATCAATCATTGAAACCTGGAAGTGGTAAAATACGTATAAATAAAGCAGAGAACATAACACTTTACTGTTCCCTTCACAAACAGAAACAAAATTTCCAATTTATTATTTAAAGAAATATCTATTAAATGTCACACCTTCAAGAACTATATAATATCCTTCGATAAAGTCTTCATAAAAATTAAATGAAGCGTAATCTACAAACTTCCAGTATATCTTAAAATCTAAATAAAACTTGACAAAATATTTAAAAAAAACGGCGAACTTCCGCAGGAATGTCATTCAAGTCTGTTAGTGCCATGCTATAAAAAGCCGCGAGCATTGCGCATCGTGCTTTTACAAGCAAATCTCGCTATCAGTTAAGGGTTTCAAGTTATGCAAATGACACTCCTCTGTACATAGTTGCCGTCGTGGGGCCAGCTGTTTATATTCGAAACGGCGGCAGAAGGAACTTCGTGTTCCGAGTCCGTTCTTATTTCCCCTTTTCGTCCGTGTCTCGAAATTGTCCCGCGTAAACTGATCAAATTACGTCCATCAGTATTTCAGGGGCGCGGTCGTATCGCAATATATAAATTTACGACTGTTTCGCAGTTTTTTCCCCCTCGAACGCGCCGCGGTGAACGGATGAATACTTTCAAATAAAAAAAAAACGTAGTACCAGCGCGCAAAAAATAAAACCAGTTCACCAGAATCGCCAATGGCAGTCCGCGTAGCCGCCAGCCGAGGGCAAATTTTTATTGAAAAACCAACACCCTGGAGCCGAACCGTCAAATATTTGTGACACGGTGTTCCACGCGGCACGTCACTTTTTACCGTGATTTATGAGGTCCGTCAGCCGTCAGTCGGCGCCCTCGTCCCTCCAGCCTCCATTGTTACGTTTTACGTCACCACCGTCTTTCTTCCTTTTCCTTTCCCCTCGGTGGCGCTCCTAAGTGCTTCGTTGGGGCGTTAATATATTCTCGGTGCTGCCACGCTGGACCGCGAGGGGGAACAGAGGGAGGAAGAGGAAGAATTCAGAAACAATAACGCGATCGAAACGAAGCGAATTAAAGGGGATTGCTGGTGGCGCGTTGTTCCTGGTTGAAAACGAGGAGAATGCTACTCGTTGAGGGGCACGAAGGGAAAAATAAGGGAGGGGTTCCCTGTTCGAGCTGTTCGTTCGACTTGAATTCTAGAGACGTAACCGAACGGCAACTTCCTCGTAGCCTTCGCAACGGAATTAATGAAAATACGACTCGGCTTAAATGTTAATGAGTTTCCTTCGGTTGGCCGAGCTCCCTTTGAAACCTTCGACGCGGATCCTCGAGATGACGACGCGATCGAAGCATCGATTTGCTCGTTGCTGAGGGAAAAAATGTTTCGCGTTCGTGATGGGGTAGGTACTATTCTTCGGTGGCCGGGTGTTTGTGGTAATAATTTGTGGAGGATAAGAGGTAGATTGCGAAGTGTTGCATGGGAAGTAGGACTTATGAGCTTTATTTAGAAATTATGTAGGAGTAATTGCATTAATTGCTGGTGTTTGCACTGCTGTGCTCTGTGTGCTTGAATATCAACGGGTATTACCTATATGAAACTATTGTTTGAACAGAAGATTGCTTCTCTCTTTATTCTGTTAAAATTTATTTTGAATAAATGAAGGTTTAGAAAAGTCTGTTCCAACATGATTTATGGAATATTTTCTTCGGAAGACCTTTCTATGACACCATATTCAGTACTGGTTCAACACATAAGATTATTAACTATAAAAGAGGCTAACTAAAAAATTAAATTATGTGTTTCATTTTGAACAGCGCAATGTCTTCAGCTGTATATACAGGTATACCATTTGTAATTGGATTTATTTCGATCAAGCACATATGCATAATTTTAATATAATAAATGTCAAAATTACGCGTTAATCCTTGGTGCACTATGGAGAGAGAAAAATTAACTTCTCCGTTTAATAAGATAAAACATCTCCAGAGATTTAAACGTGTCCTCTGCGACTGGATTGTAAAATACATGGGAGTTAATTTTCCTGGAACCACTGGGGAAATCGCTCGTCCTATTTCCAGTATTAAAGTAATATTCTTAATAGACAGCGAAGAGCATTTAACTCTGTAGACACTTACAAAACAGGGAAAGAAATTGTACACGAAATTCTGAATGTTCATTACATTCAGAATTGCACAGTTACGCCGTGTTCCTCCTGAATTTTATTGGTGCCTGCGTTTCACACTAGGGCTGGGACTATTTGTCGAATTTTTCGATATTCGAATATTCGAATACTACAGTTGCTCAATTATTTGGCGAATATAATTCGAATATCCAAATATTCGAATACTGATGTATTCGAATAGTATGATATGAATTATGAATCAAGTTCTTTAGGTTCATATGTCAGGGTGAAATCTTGTAAGCTAATTTTGACCCACTTCACACCATACTATTCGAATACATTAGTATTCGAATACTCAAATATTCGAAGTTTATTCGTAGCATTCGAATACTTGTAAAATAGTCGAATATTAAATTATTCGAATAGTCCCAGCCTTATTTCACACTGTACCTGACCCTGTTTTTCGTAATTAATAAAGAGTTCGGAACTTAATCGAAGAATATTAATCCGAAATTGCACATACTTTCTATTATTTTAATTAATTCCGAAATATGTGTTTATTGATAAAAACCTGACATAACGCGAAGACGACTTATAATTTCGATCGAGATTTATAATCTTCGGGGATACTCACCATTATCGTGAAAGTAGGTGCAAATAATACCTATCGAAAGCAACAAGTTCTGTTTTTCGTGAATTATTTTAGAACACGCGACGTTCCACGAACTTCTTGCCATGCTGCGCGATATTTCATTAGTGACAAATGACTGGTTTTGTGCTAGCTTCCTCGAACGTTACCGGTGTACAGTTTTTACGTCCGTATACAACAATCGTTATACAACGTCGCAACGTAAAACATCCATCCAGGGCAAATCAATATTAAGTACCTCGAATAATTAACTGAATATATTTCAAGCACGATTATTCCTGACGTTTGTAATGACACTTGAATTTTTACAATTATTTCACGTTCCTACAACTAGTGGTCAAAAGAAAGTTTAAACTGTGGACGGTAACCAAAAAAATAATTACATTTTAACGTCCCATAGATTAGCTTTTTCCAGCATAGCCACTGACACCAACGTGATACTTAAAACCTAATATTAAATTAGATATGCAAACAAATGAAAATATGAGTTTTAAACTTTCTTTTGACCACCACTCTACATCTTGCTTCGTATCCTTCCACATATATACCGTAACTGTACCCAATGTTCCTTAAGACCAGTGCATCCACCACTGTCCCTTGTAAACTAGGGTTGGGGGCGATTTTCATGCACCCTTTAAACGCGTCAATCATCCACCACCAGAATCTAATACAACGAGCTCATGTCTTTCCCCCGAAACTAGAGGCATAGGTACATATTACTGAACGATTTCACAGTATCGTGATTCCGTCATCCAAATTCCGCCACCACAGTGACCCTCCATTTTCTTACCTCCATCCAGGTGTTTCTCCTCGTGTCTCGTTTCGGTTCCACCTCTTTCCTTCCTCAATTCGTCGTCCCTCCCTCGTCGCGCACTGTCCACGTATTTCCCTTGAAATTTCCTCAATCTCTCTATCTGTTTATCCCCCCACCCTTCCCCCGGTTCTGAGCCGCTGTCCCTCTCTCTTCATCGAGGCAGCCACTACGTAACCATTGTCCCATGAAATTGGACGTCATTCACGTACCGGATGTCCATGACTCTTTCACAGCACCCATCCTCCGCGGCGAGGCTGTAACGATCGGGAAGCAGAAACTACGAACGCGTGTCAGTCGATTTTTGCGAGAGATTCGGTCCCCCGATTCTCGGTCAGGCGCGGCATAATTGGGGGGCTTATTCCCGGAACGACTTAAACTAGGTTCTGACCTTCATCTAGCGAGGCACGATCCGTTTGACAGGAAGTAAATGGAACTATATAGAAGTGTACCTTTCATCTGAGGAGAAATTCGGGTGAGTATTAGGTTTCGTTGATTTTTTTCGCAATAGAATATTGGTGTCCCTTGGGACACTCGACGCGAAACTAGCATAAAAGGTTTTTGCTGTTGAAAGATTAACCCTCGTCAGGCGGCATAGGTACAATTGTAACTTTTGCGTTTTTTTAAATTGGGATAACTTTTTTTCGAGAAGCCGTGGAGAACTGATGTTTTGTGTCTTCTCTAAATATTTGGTCTAGATTACATAGACCAAATTTCAGAATAATATCTCTACCCCCTTCGGAGATAGGGGATTGAGTTCAGGATTGCAAAAATTGTGCCGCTTGACGAGGGTTAACGCGGAATGCAAGAGCTTCTGAAAATTCGATGTTTCGATTGCAGGTGGAAATGTTCTGGAGAAGGAAAGTTGAGATAAGTCTTAGACGATGTAAATGTGGGGCATTATTATTTTTTGTTCACCTGTCGTTAAAGAAAGAGAGAAATTTATACCTTATGGCTAATGATGATCGCGTTTCCTTTTCCACCAGCTTTAGCTAATGCTATTCCCAAGTCCTGTGTGTAGCAGCTCCTGCCCCCTTTTTCTTCATTTACGACATCGTTGGCTGGGCCGTCTAAAAAACACTGGCACGATGGTTGCGATGGGATTACCGCGAGTCGTATTTATTACGAAGGCTAGTAATTTTATCGGGCAAATCCAAAGACAGAGTGCGTTCGCGGGTTCGTTCTTTCGCTGCGCCGCGCTACAGTTGCCCGCGCCGTTCCCGCTCGTTCATCATGATGATCTAATAACTGACCGCGGCAACGGCAGCGAGGGGAATAAAATTAGCAGCCGCTGTATTTATTGCGAGCACAATTATTTCGCCGCGCGAGAATGCACCGCTCCAAAAAGCAAATTCGTATTCTGCGCTCGTCCCTGCTGGCGCACGAATAAACGGATTAAGTAATTACCCCGAAACGATGCCAACGACAACGCACCCCCATGGCACGCATGCGCTTTGTAGCGTTAGCAGATCCGGTAAACTTGTTTCTTCAATCAATTTTAAAGCGTTTCTAGACTTACTGGCTATTTTTGTTTTCTTGTTTTATTCCAGTAATATGTGACAGGGACAGATATGTTAAAAACTGGGAAGGGGAGTTACGCTCTGAATTTTTTTCCGTTTAGGATTCGCATTGGAAACCTCACTGCTGGTATGCCAATAACTTTGCAGATACATTCAACGCAATTAAATCTTCATATTGTTATTTTCACAATGTTCTTAGTACCTACATTTTTCGTAATTATCATATATCATGTTTAAATCATGTTCTTTATACAATATAGCACTAGTGTCTACCTAATAAAATACAGAATCTCAATGAATTATCAAAACCGATAAAATAACTTAAGGGGGTTTTGCAACGCCATCTTCGGGAATTTATTTAACAAAAACTATAAGTTTATTTTATCTGGCGGTTTGCCTGTATATTAAGGTATATCTGAAGTAATACTCAGAATTTGTTTGATCTTTTTTGTCCAACATATACATAGATATAATCAGTGGCGCAAGCTTCTACAAACAAATTCTGTTCCGATAGGCGTTGATGTGAGAACTGTTTTACACATCCAAAATGGAAAATCTAAGGTTTATTTTCTTTATTATGTTTATCGTTATGGTTGCAAGCACAGAAGTCCCCTAACAATAAAAATTTGCAGAATGATAGCGTGTTAACAAAAATGGTCGATTTTTGCTGATAAATTTAGCTGGTTTCGTTTTGTACAATTAATTTAATATAAGAAAGAAGCTCGTCCGAGGTTCCAACCATACGAACTACCTATACACGAAATCCCATCCGAATCACTGACCTCGTACCCCACGGCACACCCCTTGCCACCTTCCAAGGCCAGCCGCGTCCCGACTCTTCCATAAATCGGGCCAAGCTTTATTAATTTAGAACGCGACCCGTCGCAACCTTAGAACTTAGAATGCAGAACGCGACGCTTATCGCTCCGATAAATTTCGAAAGAATACACGCGGGGGATAAAGCGGTGCGAATCCCGCGTCGTTCCCCCTGGTGCAAGTGTTTCCGCGCGGCGCGTACGCGCTCGTATATCCGCGGCCGTTCCTCGCGATGCACCGCGCTTCCAGTCGACGTAGCAGCGCGGCTCGTTCATCACGACGATCTAATAACCCTCTACACGGAGGGCGGTGCAACGGCGTGCCGCCTACAGTGGCGAGATGGACGGCTCGCTTTGTTACAGAAATTACGGGATTCCAGCCACCGGTGCGGAGCCCTCTGACCCTCGTCGCGCCATCCGCCCTCTTTCTCTCCCTCTTCCTCTTCGCCCGTCGCGTCGGCTTCTCCGTCGCGTTGTTGCCCGCGATCTCTGTCACCGGCCACCGCGTGTCCCTCGACCTTTTGTGCCTCTGCTTTGTCCCACGATCGGATCCGACCAGTCCAAGTTCCACTTTTCGAGCGTACACCGATATTTGCTCGTGCTGGAGAGCGGCAGAAGCCGAAATATGCCGCTACCTCCGACCACTCTCTCTCTTTGTAGCTTTTACACATCCCATGACGAGCCGTCGCTTCCGGATGCTGCTCTTTTGTCCGAATTCCTATCGGTCGGAGATAGATGCTCGGTTGCTGATAGATAGGGATAATTAAATTCTTTTTTTTCGATGCGCGGTTGTTTGGCTGAGGTGTTGGGGTGGTTCGTGGTGTGCTTTCAAGTCTTTCAAGTGTGGGTATACTTTAACCGAATTATTTGATCGTTATGATTCTTTATGAGATAGTTGGTTTAAAGGTGAGAGCCATCTGCGATGGTGCGGTATCTCTGAGCATGTGTCGTTTGAGTATTGGTTGTGCTTGAAGAACATAGAATTCTTAGTGTATACTATCAGAAATTATACTCGCGTTAAAAATTGAGTACATCCCACCGTTTTATGATTTTTAAAGGAAAGCAAGTTGAGGGAAAGATTGTTTTCATAGGAAATGCGGTACGAAATAGTAATTATTTTAAAGGGTACTTGAATTAGGTGGTAAATTACAACTATTATCATATTTGAGATGAAAAATTAATTTTATTATGTCACGTGTCCTCAAGGAGCCGTGTGTCGTGGACCCATTTTCCACTGCGCATTTGTTTCTTCTCAGCGTGAAGAAACTTTAATATGATTCTGCTCAGTGAAACGTATATGCTATTATATTAGGAGGTGGGGAATTACACTACATTGCAGCAAGGAATTAATGGTTCAAAGAAAGGAAAATTTATGCATATATGCATATGTGCCTGTTTTCCACTGGGTCCCTCAATTGCATGTCTGACTTGCTAAGGAGTTTACTACTTTACTTACCCGAAAGCGCCAACTATTATATGTGTCGATAATCCGAGTGGATAGTTTCTAATCTCTTGACTAAAACTCCATCGTAACGCTAATGCTATTATCTTGAATTACCATCTAACCTAAACCCAAATAGAAATACTGTACATCTTACCGATCAATAAAATGATACTCTATACCAAACAATGGAAATTCTTTGTAATTATAAAATGATGTGTACTTAAAAGAACTACATCTACTTTTTCGACAGTGCAACTGTATATTACATATTTCGCAGATTGCAAACGGATAAATGCAAACAAATTTTTAGTGTTTCATAAAATTACTCGTTTTTGTACATAAATATTGATTCTCTTTGAAAGGTTCTCAACGTCCATGTTACTCTTAGTAACACCACCAGCCATTCGATGTCCAATTAAAGCATTTCGCAGTCGAGTCTGTTATAAAAGCAATTCATTCTGAAAATATTCGTCCTAAATGCTCCGTCTGTCGTCGAATTAACCTTTCGTTTCGTTGTTCGAGCGGCCCGAGTTTACAGTAATTGCTTTCGTGCTCCTGATGGAGAATAATAACGATTTGTAACAAAAGAATTCAGTTGACTGTTTCCTTACCTTCGATCGCGTCTCTGGTATGTAAAGCTAATGCTTCGAGTCATTAAGGTTCATCCTTTTAACGTCTCCATAAATATTCGCTAATGCGTTCGCAAATGGCACGTTCCTCTTAAAGATTCATCAAACGGACTATTCTTCGCAGCAAGTAATTGCTCGGTGGAGTAATGAGAAATGAATCGTTCTATGTGAAATCAGTACTTTAATATAATACTTACAGCATCTACAAAGTAAATATAAAAATGTTGAGTCACGTGACTTAGAGTGATTGGAATAATAATAATAAAGTCTTTAAAGTGTTTCACCTGGTCTTGGTTAAACATATTCATTTATTTAAGAATAATTAATCACTAAAGGGGGGCAAATCTGCTAATAACTATACCTTCTGATATCCAAAATAAAATTAATAACACTCAAATACAGCAATAAATGTTAAATGAATAATATTTAAAGATATGTAATATTACTACATAATAGTATCCGAAAATAATAATACGCCTTGAAATCTTCACCAATACCTACTTATATTCCGAGACATTAATATTCAAATACTAAATAATATTCGAATAACACCCAAAAGCGTGACCATTCTCTTATTTCTTCCCCGTTCGAGTTTAATGATTCTCTACACCACCTCTGCTGACGGATCAGCTGACAGTAAAAAATACCTTTCGGAGTACCGAAGAAACGGGCACCGTCGACCGTGTCCGCCCTGTCGCATAAACAGTCCAGCCACCTTATTCTCAGCTTGGAAAAGTATTTGCAAGTATCAGTGGAAAAGTCAGTGGAGTCTTTGGCTGTTCTCGAGGACGCTGACTGAGCTCGCAATCGGATCAGAAGCCGTGCCGCATTGCAGGCTGCAGTTCTCTCTCTCCTTCTGGTTCAATCGTTTCTTGCCACCCTCCTCGAACGTGCATTGACAGCACGCCGACGAGCATTCCACGTCCTTTCAGGATCCCTTCGTTACTCGTCCTTTGCCCCGTAATTACCACAAGAATTACGGGAGTCGGGGCTGGCGGAAGGGATCGTCATTGGTATTTCATCAGACGAGCAAACCCGACATGAAAGAAGGAAATTGAACGAACGCGCGGAATGTTATGTTTCTTGGGAAATAAGCTAGAGTAGTGGGGATTCCAGTTCTTCAGTTGATACTTATAGCAATTAGGCAGGATTGCTGTGTACTCAAAATAAATTGCAATGATATCTCCAGTATTCAGATTAACACTAGGTTTAAGGACATTTCTTATATACTTATATTTATACGAGCACCTTCCAAAATGACGGGTAAACGAAAATTCGCATTTGCAATGAAAAATCTACTTATTCAATTTAAATATAACTTAAGTATAAAATAAAAAGAATTTTCCCAGAAATTATCACAGAAGTGTAACCTTATAAGATTTATTTTTTCTGCTTTTTTGGCCTAGTAATCCGTAATTTTCTAGCTTCTGTGTCTCCTGATTCGTTCCAACAATTTTATTAATACTACACGTTTAAGGTGTTGATGTATGTAATGAGAGTTTAATGCATACTAAAGTAATTTGGATGGTATTTATTTTGATAATTATAGATGGATTACACGCGGAAGGAAATAGGATTAATCGTAGAAGGAAATTAACTGCTCGGATATTAAGGGTTCTTATATACCACCTGGTTGAACGATTTAATGCGAGCGTCGTACAAAATGGATGAAAATTAGTTGAAGCATAATTGCGTTTTGCAAAAAGCTGGTTTCGAATCCTTTGAAAATTTACAGGGCAAGTATTTCGCGACGGACGATGACCTTTTCGTTTATAGTTGAAAATTCCCTTCTCAGATTGTATCCAAAGTGAGTTCCAAACACCATTTAGGTTTTAATCCTTTGTACAGCAGGTCGGTATCCTTTCATCGTACCTCCTTTACTTGCAAACTACATCAAACGTGTTATTGGCGGAATTAGCGTCCGTGCATCTCGACACAGAATTTCTTTTAAGAGGGGACTGCGAAGACGTTGCCATCGAACTTGTTTATGAGGGCCTTTCGAGAGGGACTTCTTCGAAATCCGTAAAGCGAGCTTTCGTACGCCAAAGTGAATCGAAATAGGGATATTCCGTCTTCTCCAACTTCTTCCCTTTTCTCGAGCGAATCCAAGGAGCAGGGTTTGAGTACGTTAGACTAGCGGATAATTAGATCCTTCGTAGTCAGATTCAAATATAAATAGCTGTATTACTCTGTAGTGGTGTACTAGAGTCCAGCGTTGAATTGATTCTATCCTTGTGGATTGCAAATGAAACAGTACTGGAAGTGGTTTCAACATTTTGAACATCAAATTAATATTCTTTTTTCCGTGTCAGGTATACGCGCTTGGGTCGACCAAAGATATTTTTGTTCAATGTTGTATTTGTTAGATTCAAAACTTCGAAATAGGAATATACAGAATTCAGAAATCAGTCATTTCTTTTCTGTAATTAATTTTACGGATTACGAATTTCTCCGGTTGTATACTTTAAGCGTAAGGGTTAATAAAAATATTTAAGATAAATTATGGAGAATTTAAACATTCAATTTGAAGTCATTTTTAGGTACATAATTTTATGAAAGTTCTGACAAAAACACATACTATAGATAAACTATTTACGTGCCCATAGATTTATTAGATTTATTACTAAGTAGCTTTACTACTCAGCTTCGCCCGAAATTTAAATTCTGATTTTATAAAAGAAATTTTTTTTTTGTGAAAATAGTCACATTAATCTGGATTAACCAGGAATAATGATCTAAAGTACATTTCGTGACCCTCAGAGTTTACCGTTCGAGAGTTTTTAGGCGACAGACAACCACACAAACATACGATACACTTTCTGCTTTATAGTATAAGATTCATTGCATGCACATTGGAGAAACTCTTTTTTCCAGTAAAAGAATATAAAAGCGTAACATAATATAATATAACCCAATCTGATATACCATCTTTTTGAGGTGTGCATAACAAATTATTTGTCCCATAGTCTCATTATTCCTTCACAATGTGTGGCTTAAAAATGTGTGGCTGCCTAACAAACTAAACATAAAGTCTCTAAATATTTAGATTCAACAATTCTAAAAATACAAAAATATAAATGTCATATTCCTCCCTGCCCCTTTGTAAGCCACCAAGGTTCATCGGCAGAACGAAACGAGCCGTCTAACGTTCCGTTTCGATACCGCACTTTTAGCAAACTCCTAATTCGTATTCATCGGCACGAGATGGCCATTTGTTCTTCCCCGACTCGTGATCGCGGGCGATAAATCGGATGAATCCACTCTATGAAATCTAACTCCCGGACGATTTATGCCCGGCTGCCGCCTAACTGTCCCGTAACGCCCGCGCTTGTAAACATTACACGGGAGGACGGTAAATGGTGACTTACAGTCGAACTTCATCCGCCGCGAAAGAAGCATTTACGTGTTTACCGGGGGGCGGCGACAAAGGAAGTGGGCTGGCGAAAGTTTATGAAACACGGTGCTGTTTATTGCGAGGGACCAGCCAGCGAGCTGCGGAACACAAATCCCGAATTTCCTAGCCCGTTGGCCGGACATTTCGCGCGCGGAAACGTTATGTCCTTCCGCGATACAGCGCTGCGAGGGCGTTTCGGTGATAATGGGCCGGTAAACAGCGCGTTTAGGAAATTTGTTGTTATGCATGAGGACGTTAACGTTCACTGCAGTAGTAGATGTACCTGTGCAAAAGTTCTAACTATGTAGGTACTTTAGATATTGCTACAAATTACCTATGCAACACACTTGATATAATATTTTAGGCCACTTTGGAATTTCACTAGGAGGAAAAGACTTCTTTGTCTTTGCAATTGAAAAAATATTGTTAATCGCCGAGGTTACTTGGATCTTTTTTTACTTAAGCTTAACCCTTCGTGGTGACAGGGGTTGTATCGCACCGCACGATACGTATTTGCCAATATTTCTGTAAATTTTTAGATTATAATAATATAATTTAAAAATTTGGTGAATTTTAACCAAAAAAAGGACTTAAGTGGGGTTAAAGGACGGTTGTAACATTTTGTCCGCTTCTCATTTTTTATTAATAACCTGGATATTACTTGACAAACAGCGAAGCTGTTCTGGCTCAATAAGTGTCAGATAAGTAAGTAACATTTTCGTATAAAAGCGTTTGTTGTAACTTTAATAGTTTTTGCATAATCGTATTCCAAAGTCAAAGTGTTACTACCTCCCCCGGTCTACCCTCTATAGGGGTATATGCGCCACATATACAATAGAGACGAGCACATTCTAGCGGGTACAAATAGGATTGAGAAAAAGCTCACACGGTGAAATGATTTGTCATCGCTCTGGTTTTCGACGCGTACGGACATAAATTCTGGCACGCGGAAGTAGAAATCGTGTGTCGTAGCGCGACGTTTCCAGACTGGACAATTTATGAAATTGCGATACCGAAGTAGTCCGCCGCTTGAACATTTCCCGCGACCACTGCCATGGACGAGAGCTGTGAAAATTGCGGGCCGCGTTCGTTTTCCTCTGTCGTTGGAATATTTGCGATCCATTGTCAAAGGGAATAATCGACAGAGACCGCCGACGAATTTATTTCTCGCATTAGAAATATAAAAACAGAAAGCGCGGCCGAACGGCGACTACGAAACGAGCGTCAAAAAACCGGCGGCCGATCGATAATGTTCGGAATACATCGGAACGAAGCAGAGGGATGGAGAAATTTTCGCTCCCAAATGAAATTTCGTATCCTGGGGATTTCCAGATGATAAATTTCACGTTTGTTATTACCTCGATTTCGATTCGATGAAGAATTTCGTCTGGGCTCTCGATGTACTTTGACAAAGAGAAAGAAATTCCCCGCTCCGCGCAGACAAATCGATTTCCAATCGTTTCGTTTCACGAAATACTCATTACTCACCTCGTGGAAGGAAAAAAAAGAGCGGGAGGAAAGGCCGATTCGTCTGATAACGGAGAAAGAGACCGTCCAAATGATTTGTCATCGGTCCAGTTTTTCGAAGCGAGAACATAAATTCTGAGAGGGATGCAACGGTTTCTTTTTCGCGGGTCGGTGAAACTTATCAAGTTAATGATATAGTCAATAATATTAAGGATACTTGCTGCTTTGCTTGTGCAATATGAAGACTTAATAATACTTTTCACGCTTCTACTGAATTTTGCGATTTTTTACAAAAGAAAATTGTGTTTCAAACCCTGCTCCCTTGTGATTGTTAATACTTAGTTGAGATTTAAAGGTTAAAATTTTAAAAAATAAATTCTATGAAAATTTGACAGAAATGCTGTTTTTGTTCAAATGACGCAGATGTGTGAATGATACGATTAAATATTCAGAAGGGTAAATAGAAAGCTTTGCAAAAATGGGTTATGAATAAACTAACGGAATCGAGTGGATAAATTAATTAAAGGAGGGTCGTACGTATTAGTTCCTTGTTAATTTTTTAACAGGTCGACAGCAATCTGTTTTTCGCAGCGCAATATCCCTTCTTTTTAGCGATTAATGAAAACCCGGCAGTGTATGCGTTGTGACCGCACGAAAAAATATGGTCGTGGGTAGGATACTGCTACACTACGCCGTCGTGAATAATTTAAAAGTAGGTAATTTACTACGTGGTTACATCAAAGCAAGTAACTTATTGGCAAAATAAAATGTAAAAAGTCTGTGCTGTGCAAAGAAACGTGTTTGAAAAACAAATTTCAATCTCCCGTGCAAACTAACCTAGAATTTTTCATTGGATATTTATGTTGCAAATATTTACATTATATTTTTTATTTATCTTATAATAAGTATATACTTATGATAAGTTTCTTTGGTGGGTATTAAACAATAAATATGCTTCGTGTAACAGCATTTTGTGTTAACAAACGTCTACTTTCTCTGAAAAAGTCACAGTTAAAAAAGTGACCCCAGGCAATTTGTTAACTTAGTCCTAACAGAATTATTAATTATATTTTATTAATATTACTTTAACGTCACAGTTACAAACTTGGTAAACTAATTTCTTAAACTAATTTTTTGCCTCTCTCTAATCCTCCCCCACTACCCACATTTTCACAAGCTGAACCATCCCCTTCAAGCAAATACCGAGGCTTCACCTCGAAAGATGGCCACATCAAAATAGCTTAATCGTCCCACGGAGTCGATGATTACGTCTTGGTGGTCCTCAAATGCGCCGCCATTAAATAACTCGGTTTAATCGCCCGAACGTACTGCCGCGCGCGTGCGCACGCGCGAACATCTTCTTGCCTAGATGTCGGTGTTGCACCAGACGGTATCTCGTTCCCGAGCGGTCTCTGGCCTCGCGTTTCTTCGGCGACGTGTATGTATAACTAGAAGTACCTCATCTCCCTGCAGGCGCAGTTTGCGGTTAGGCGCTGTTGGCCCCTCGAGTACCACAACTCAATTCCGAAGCATTTCGGTTGATTTACAGACCCAACCAAAGTAACCACGCCTCACCCTGCCCTGACAGTCCACCCCCTCCCCCTCCTGCCCGCCCTTTTCCACTTTATTTTTCTTCGCCGGCCTACTCTTGGCCGCTTTGTTCTTCTTGTCGTCCGGCGGTCTGCGTTCGCCAAGCAACCATCTGTATGTATGTATGTATATATTTTTTCCTGTGAAACAGGATGGCGTTTCAAGCTTTTTCGCTTATATTGCCCAACGAACTATAGTCCTATTTTTTTTCCCTCCTCTCTCTCCTTCGAGTCCCAGCAGCAGCGGCATACCAGGAGAAAGGTGGTCACCCATCTTTCCGCAGTACCCGCCCCGTGATGCTTAACTTCGGTGATCTAACGAGAACCGGTGTTTTCCATCACGGCCACGGCCGCTGGTAAGCAACCATCTTCTTGCACCCTTTGTGTACGCCTCTGTTTCGATTCGTCGATCGCCGCTCCTTTGTACACGGCCCTGTGATCGAAAATAGGCTGCTCGCAATTCCGCGAAATTGAGGTTCCCCAAGGTTGATCGATAGTGGACGAAAGAGAGGGAGACTTTTTTCTTTTTTCTTCTCTCTCCTTCTCTCTTTTTTTTACGGTTTGCGCGCATTTTGCGGCCGCGCTGGCACTTTGATGACGGACGAACGAGGGAATCAAAAGCGGCATGTGTTTACGAGAAAATTCAAGGGAGAGTCTTTTGAGAATTTCAGAGGTGAATAGCTGGTGGTTTCGAAAGAGGGAAGGCCGTAGGTTAACGTCAAAAACTGGACGTTTGATAAAGACCTTTTTTTTGCTGTCGGGAATGTTCGTTGTATATGCTTGACATGTTTCTTTCGGAGGGATTGAAAAGGAACGGTGGTATAATCAATTTAGAGCTGCTGCAGAGTGTTTCACTTATGTTTGAGGCAGTTACTTGACGTAATGTCGAAATGTTTTGCTATTTACTTTGATCGTTACGGAAAACTTTTATTCTCCATGTTACGTCCCCCTTTGGGACCGTGGAACTTCCGTTTGAACCATGTTCCTTTGGAGATGGAAACGTTGATGTATAATTTTGTGTATTAAACCACGTCATGAATTATTATTCATAAACCCTCTATTACAGTTTTGTTAAAACTTTTTATTGCAAACTAAAATACAGTTCTGTAAATAATTAGCAGATGAAGCAGTCAAGTAACGTTGTAATGTATATAATACATTAAAAGTTCTGTTATGTTATATTAGGTAAACATTCACTAAGAATATTGAATATGTACATACTTCTTTATGTGTTGATAAATATTCTACACTCTTGAATTGTCTAAAAATCTCATCATTATATACTTCAAATTAATAACGTCCTATCCTTCAGTAGTATAAGTCAACGAGAACAGTAGTACAGGTCAATGCATAGGATTTGAATGACTCGAATGAAAGAGATAAATTAATTTAACTTGTTAATTGACCATTTGAACCACCCAAATTAATTTATACGAAACCCAAATTATCAAAACAATTTTCCTTTTAGCAACCAAATAAAGTTCTCACATGAATAAACATTTCGTTACATCGACAGTGTTAAATTTCTTAATCCATTTCAATTACAATATCATTAACTGTACGTTCTTTGCCAAAATCTGTTTAATTAATCTTTACCAGTAATCATAACCCGAATACATTTCTCTGTGTTACATTTTTTTGTTTCACCCTTTGGGACCTGAGTCACAGATCAAAATTCAGAGTATACATGAAACGAAAACAAGTGACAATCAGGAAGAGAAGAAAGAAGTGTCAAGGTAAAAGTACGAGAGATTGGCGTGTCAGGACAGCGCGGTACTCCACCCTTGATCCTCTAACCCCTTCGTTCAACCCCCTGATCCCACGCTCAATACTCACCGGCCCAGGGCCGCTACGCGCCGACTGGTTTTCTGCTGCACAGATAAACTGACTACATAGTGTATTGCTTGACAATCGTAGCGCAATAGCAATTTCTCTGCAAGATACATTTAATCCTTGACATACTGTAACGTTGGGTATAAAAACGGGACGCGGATTAGTAAATGAATTATAAAACGAGAAATATGTACCTTCGAAACTAGGACATTATCTATTTTCCTTATGGGTCATATATGTAGGTATATAGCATTATACTTGAGTGTAATTTTATGAAACAGCTTTGAAGATATTTAGGAAATCACAATGAGAACAATTGCTACGAAATATTTAGAGATCTCCACAAATCATTCCTATTTAGCTCGATTTATTGAAGAATTCGATGGAGAAATATAAATGACGTGTAATACATGTAAATGTAGAAATATATTTATAGAATCTAAGTTGTGTATTGGTAAAGACTAGTTTCTCAAGTTCGATTTGTTATAAATTGTTTCCTCTGAGATGAATGAAATTTATTTCCTTTACAACAGCAGCAGAACTTTTCAGAACGTTCCCATCATTAACCTATTTTAACGTTGCAGATCAGTTGTTCTTATTCTATTTCAGTCTTATTATATCATTAATAATGTTAGTGAAAAGGAGCCTCTGCCACACGAATCCTCGACAGTAATATTTCATCAGTACCTTTGTGCAGAATACGGTCGCCTGCATTTATCACAGCAGCAGCACTAGAATGACTTTCCTGCGTTCTACGTGAAGAAATTTCCTGTGTGCCTTACTTTCTCCCCCTTTGCGTGACTCTTCCTTTGCCTTTCGTCTATTGATAAATGGATTTAATCACTACACATTGTAAATACCATAAATTGCAGAAGTATAACGGAGTAGCAACAAAGGATCCCCTTTTGTGACTGCTAATTGAATTGCGTCGAAAGCATTCATTGCATTCTGAAAAGTGTACGGAACTACAAACTGGGTCAATTAAATTAATATTTCATGGCCGATTTTTGAGTAGGACATATAATTATCATCCGCCCTTTATCATTTCATCGCAGCTTAATTAAAATTTTACTGAAGCACCAATTCCACTGATGAAAGTGAACTGATACTAAATACGTACTCGAACAGGAGCAATAATAATTATCGTGAGCCGATTCTCCATTGCTACTTGAACATAGCAGTGTTTTGTTTAAAAAGAAACATAATTTATGCTCACGTACTGAATAAGTAAACTGAAATCATGAAATAGTTTTGACGATCAATGTGTCAAAAAGCATTATTAGTTTTACATCTTTTTATTTGAGCGTTATTCAGGAAAATTTATATTCAAAACCGTATGTTGCAACTTCCTGAAAATGAATAAAGTAACAGCTATGAAGGACAGAAAAAAGATTATTTACAATATGCATAATAAATATTTAAAATATGATTAAATACAAATATTCTTTGGCATTGATAATTCAACTTAATGACTAAAACTGTGTGATCTCAATAATAACAAAAGTGATATAAAAAGTTGTTCAAGCAAATATTTTTTGTTTTTCGTAAAAAAGAGCATGGTGTATGCATCGGAAAAAGAAATGAACAAAAAAAGTGAAAGATTTGATTGTACCACATTAATTTTCAATGTTATCAACATCTTCACGAAAGCGAGAAAATAAAATATTCTACTTAGTCATAAATTCAGATTATCCTGAAGGATTTAGTGAATTCTAAATATTCTTTTAAGTCTGGAATCTTCTTTTTTAATATCCCGTAGGAATATTTTAATTGCACAAGCGTTCGCGCTTGTCTCCTTTTTTTTCAAATCTTCCTTGGGGCGCTGTTTAATTACCTCCGCGCTAAGAAACGAGAAGACGCGCGCGAGCATCGTTGATTCGAGCGTGTCGCAACCGCGCGAGCGTAATTAAATTTTCAGTCAAAAGAGACACGCGGAGGACGTCGTGATTTCGACGTCGAAATTAGATTAAAATGAAACAGGCCCGAGGAAAATGAGAACCGAACAAGCTTCTGAATTTTCCGCGTGGAAATTACGGCATGGTGTGAAAATTAACTCATACTCTTCTATTATCCTTAATATATTAATATATACGTGGAAAACAGTATAACACGTTTAATTGGCATTAAGATTAGTGGCTAATTTAAAGTTTTTATTATATCTTTTATTAAAATGACCACAGTGGAAGAACCATCCAAACTACATTTTTATTGTTATGTAATATTATAGAAACTTATTAGAAACTTATAGAAACTTATTATAGAAACTATTATGATAGTAAGTTTTCTGATGTAATAATTACACTAAGTAGAGTTATTATTTCACATAGAATTATCTATACACATATTGTTAAGAAGATAATAACGTTTATGCCATGAACATGAATTTTAATCTCCCCCATTCTTAAGAGAATATTGTTTTATGTCAATTAAAAGATGTAATGAATATTACTAATACGTTGACTGCACAAAATCGAAACTGGTGAATTCATTCTATTCTTCTTTCCTGCTGTATTCCATTATCAGGGGGAAATAACGACAGTTTCATTTAGCCAATTTCTGTACACTTCTGATAATTTTGAAGGTGTCGGCGCAGTTACGCGAGTAACACGAGGATTTTTTACAACGTACGCCCTTTGAAAGAACCGAAAACAGACTGAAAATAAATGCTCTTGGTATATGATTTGAATCACCTCTTGAATTAGCAAAGTTTCGAGAATGCCCGAATTGTCAGGTTACCGAAGTTTCCTTATTGGTCGGAATTATGGCACACTACGTAGTGGCAGCGTGAAACTTTCGCTATTCTCTAGGTTGGCCCAGATTCCATCGATCCCCCTCCATCGTCTTTTACATTTTTCCGTTGCTAGATACTTCCCCGCCCTCCCCCTCGAGAAATCAGAGTCGTCTCGTTCCATCTTACCTTCGTTTTTCCATTGTCTTATCGCATCGAGCCAGAATATCCTTACTATGTATTTGAGAGATATTAGACGAAGCTGTAATTACTCGAGTCGCTTCGGTATTTCTTTGCTTGGAGTAGGCCTCGCCCAGGTCGTCCACAGACTATATCAAAAAGAGTATTAAAGTGTCCTTCGAAGAAAATGGTGCTTCTGGGGCGGCATTCAGTGTAAATGACGAACGATATTGCAGGCAGCATCGAGATCTGTTGTTGATGCTCTATGGAAATTAATCTTGGACTTAGTGCCGTGTTCTGAGGAACATACCATTCACCCTCATTATTATTTATTAATTTGTGTATTTAAAGATTTGTGTATACGCGTGCTTTGTAGAGTTGGCACAAAAGTAACGAATTTATAAATGGAAGTATTAAAATTTGTAGGAAAGAAGCATTTATTTTTCTTTTTTATTATTTTATTTATTTATTTGACATCAACGGGCCAAACCCCTTTATTACATTGCTATGAAAGTAAGTAAGTGAATTTAAGAAATTAATTATTAGGATCAAGAGGTAATGCTAAAATCGGGTTGAGAACTGAAGTCATGACATCTGACCATCTCTCCCGAGGTGTCGGGTGAAATGGTTCTCGTCGTTGGTCGTTTCATTAGCTTTGAAAGGAAGGGTTAATATGGCTAAATAATTTTCCTTCATTATTTCTCAATACGTCTACTATCTTATAATCCAAAATGATGTCGTAACCACCACTTACCTTTTATAGCCAATATATCCAGAAAAACGTCGAAGAAAGCGAAATGACGCTAATTTTTCAGCTGTTTGTCTCCTAGAGAGGCAATTGTTCTACACCTGAACGCATAGAATCTTATGTATAGACTCTGAAATAGAGCAACTGCGCAAAATCTCCAGCCGTACCGACGCCCCGGGTTTACCCTATAAAAATTCATGTCGCGCTTAAAAATCAGTCTAATTTAAAAACGAACAGAGCCCATCGTTTCCGATAATCCAGTTTGATATTAAAACACTAATAACAGTGTGATGCATGGAAACAGTGTCGTCTTCCCTTGGGCATTATTCAACAATATAACGCAACTAACGAACCTATAAAATCACCACATCGTATTTCACGTTACCTATACAAGTGTAGACGATTACAGGGCCACACGTGTACGTCATAATTTCGCCATAGTATTGTAATTACGTTTCGGAAATACTACGCGAGGGCACCGTTGCCCACCGTTATAATCAGTTAACCATTAATATCGCAGAACTTATCGTTCACATATTGGAGCTCGGGGGTAATATTTTACTGTGCACACACATACACGCAGCTGTACAAGAATCCAGGGAAACCGCCATGTACCGTCGTCCCGATTTGCGCCAAATTTCGCACCAAATTCCGTTATAAGTTTGCGCGAATCCCACAGAGCTATTATGAACTGTTAAAATTGCCGCGAGACTCGTATTTCATCATAAATCGCATATCGCAACATTTGGTGATCAATAATCTTTTCTGTATAAACTAATTTGAATAAAACTTTAGAATAGAAAGTGCTGAAATGGTTCTACTTCGCTTAAGGGGACTAGGCAGTCGAAAAATCGAATTTTTTTTATTGCATTTTCCAAAAGTACTATCCTTTCTGAATAAAATGCCGCTTGGTTTATAGTAAAATTCGCAAAATTATAGATTTGACAGCTAAAAACGTCAAGCGGCAACCAATAGCGTTGCCTTTGCCCAGAAACTTTAAGGGGACTAGGCAGTCGAAAAATCAATTTTTTTATTGCATTTTCCAAAAGTACTATCCTTTCTGAATAAAATGCCGCTTGGTTTATAGTAAAATTCGCAAAATTGTAGATTTGACAGCTAAAATCGTCAAGCGGCAACCTATAGCGTCGCCTTTGCCCAGAAACTTTAAACGCGTTTTTCTCGAATATTTTCTTCTCTTCGTTTTTACCTTATTGTGAACGAATGGAGGTTCAGATCGACTTGAAAAAATTACAGGATGTGTAAAACATGTGCCATTTCGGACCAAACCTCTGATATGGTCCGTAAAAATTCGAGATTTTCATAAAAAAATTGAAAAGTCACCGGATTTTAGTAGCGCACAAGCAAGAACGAATTTTTCTCGGAAAAATCGCCGTTTTTCGGCCACCAATCGTATAATTTTGATTTAATTTCTGTTTTTATAGGTTTGGTCGGAAACTGTGAATCCAACAAACAAGAATCACACCTTTAAAATCGAATTACGTCACATTTTAAGACCGATATTAGGGCAAAACGACGGAAAACCGTTAAAATGTTTACCCGTCTGCAGCGCCATTTTTAAAACACATATATATTTCTTACCATTTATTTCTCAATCTGTATGGTAGTAATAAACATTGGGTAAAAGGGTACACCTGGATATGCTTTCATTTCTTTACAAATAAATAAAGGACAGAGTCTCTTTCTCACGAAAAACGACTGCCTAGTCCCCTTAAGAGACCGAACAAAGATGTAACCAAAGTGCTTTAAGTGTAATTGTTATCAAATTTGTGCACGTTCTTAAAATCGTTGCTAATCTAGATAATTATTGCTGGAAATAATTTTTAAGATAATGCATCTATGAAAAGATATGGAGGTGACAAGGCGCGTCTGACTTAAGGTGCGGTCCCACGGCGCGTGGCACACCGAGTCTCGTAGGCTCGTCAAATCTGTTTAGCCAACGCGAGCCGACAAACCATGGGCGTTTTGACGACTCGGCTAGCCCAAGCTGATCATTCGATGATCAATCACCGATCAGTACGACGCGAAACTAGCGAACCACGCGCCGTGGGATCGCACCTTTAGACCGTCTCTCGCATTCTCCAGTAGTACAAGTCAACCATACATACCTTCTCGTATCTTGCTTCTCGTACGATCCACTATAAGCATTATTTTGAAAATGTTCTTCAGCGTACCAACCGAAAGACTTCCTATTCCTATTCTCATCTAACATTTGTATCATATTTTTAGTACTACCGCACACTCTGTGTGATGAAATTTTAAAGAAACGTTATGTATTCCAATATCGCGAACGCGTTTATAAAAAACTCCTTCAATTTAGAAACAGCCGTTTCGCAGGTTCGGCTCCAATGCAGTACACGTTATAAAGCATGTTATTGTGTTTAGAAAGATATTAATACTGAATGTGCGTGGAGTTAAGCCTCCACCATGATGCGTTACTCTTTAATTCGCACGAGGTCACTCACTATGCGAATCGAGAATGTGTGAGCCCCTCTGCGCTTACCCGTATCAATACCTCTGTACGTGTACCTGGCTACCGGTCAAAGTGTACACGAAAAGCATCAGGAAGTCGATTCGCAGTAGAGTGGATCCGGAGAGAGACGAGCAAATATTAGAGCTTCGGCATCAGCTGTGTTCTATGATCGTGGCACGATATTCCCTTGCTTTCCCCCTTTCCCCTCTTTCTCCACTTTTTATACCTTCATCCCTTCCGCTTCCCCTCCCCATTTCTCCCTCCTCCATGTGGGCTTTTCTCCTATTTATCGCCTCTTTTTCACTTTTCACCAGTAACCTATCACACTCTGCATATACATATGTACCATTCCACGTGTTTATTTCCCACCAAAACCACCCCGTTTTTAGCTTTCCTTACACTCTACAGATTCCCCATTTCCATTGCTATATTCTTTTCTTTTTCACTTTGCCTTTTGTTGACTTTCACACTCGTATTTCTGTTACCTAAAGAATTTTTTACCTTTTTCGTTTGTTGTTTCCTTTAAACGCTGGTTTCTTTTGTTTTTTCATTTCTCGAAAACTTTCCACGAGCAGCCCTTTATTTTCTACACTTCTTTTTGCTCGCGTTTTTTCTCCCTGCTCTTCTCTTGTTCTCCATCTTCCCCCGGTCTTGTCCCTTAGTCTTTTGCCTTTTTTCGCCGCTTAAGTGACCCCCTCCTCCTCTGCGTTCTCAACAAAACGCACCACGCTTCGCAAATCCCATCGGCGATGGAGGAGCGCGTTGAATTTTGATGGGATTTGTTTCACGGAGACGCGCCATTTTGCGACACTGAGCCGCGGGAAAAATTGTTCTCCGCTTCGCCGATAAACAAACTTAAGTCGTACTTGTCGGATCCTCCTTTCGGCGACGAATTTGAATCTCTAGCGTGTCGTGCCGCATACAGAGCAACATTAATTTGGAATATACAGAGTGGCTTTCGAAATTCGGTCGAGCTATGTCGTTGCGATGGTTTAAAGTGGAAGAAAGTTAATATAATATTTCACATAAAAATATCTTGTAAAGTAATATTTAGACGTGCGTGAAACGCATTCAATTTGTTTATAAGCACAACTATTACAGTTATCAGCATCATACATATAATCTATGAAATTTTACTTTTAAAAAAAATTATCACTTGACGCGAAATGGTTGTAGCCTTTTTATCATTTACTACTTTGCAATATTAAGGTTATAATATTTTGCGATTGAGTAGATTATGAAATAGAGTACAATGGTTTAATCCTACCAGAACTTCTCAACCCTTTTCGACTCACCTGCATGTGTATTTGCATATAACGATTTCGTAAAGTGAATAATTGTACAACTTCATCTTCACTTGGTCCACTCGTTTCATTTAGGAAGATAAAGGCAGGATTTGCATGTAAACGAGTCATTTTTTAAATGCTTAGTGAAGTGAGGATCTTAGCAGAGTTAAGTCCAATTCGTACATTACCCGAGTAAGGAAAAATGTTAGTTATAAATCTGGTGGTTAGGATTACGCGGAGCGCAGGGAAAACAAGCACTTTTAAATTCATTTCACGTCGAACAAATTAGTGTTGCAGTTGGCGAATAATCATATTCCTAGAAACGACGCCGGTAAACATGAGGATAAAACACGATATTCGTGTCTATTCGATTACGCGGGAGATGTTAAAAATGATTTCGTTTCCACTTCATCCCCCAGAGGTTGGCCCACCGTTAAACGAGTTAACCTCGCGTTACCTGAAATGCCGAGCCATAGTGTGAAAGGGGAAAACGATGTGTAACGAAGGAGAGATTGATGACCACCATTCGCGTTTCGGCATTTAAAATTCTCGCGCCCCAAGCACTAATAAACAAGCTCCTTAAGATATGCAAATATTTACTCACAATTTCATCGGCAATATGGTTATTTCACGAAAAATTAGGCTGCATGTCTGTTCTCACATACTTGAACATTAGTGTCATACGTATATGCAAAAGGAAAAATATTTTATCTCCACAAACTTCATATTTACTACTAACAGAACTGTACAGAGCAGATAACCTGACTGCACCTCGGATGCAGGGTTAATTTTGATCAATAACATCATTGGTACACGCCTCAAAATAAGCTCTTATATTAGATTCTGACTTTGGTATGATTTAAAATCCTCATTTTCTTGAAGAAATAATATTGTTTAATAATATGCAATACCTACATATGATTTAATAGGTATTTCGGATAAGTCCAAATGGACCCTGCATCCCCCAAGTAAGTGTCAAAAAATATTTCTTCTATTTACAACATAAATTATGCTAATTGTTCAAGAATCAACGAATACCTCAAAACTCTAACTAAGTTCAGCAGCGAACGTAAGCTTGCTGCGAAACATGTTTCATGGATGCTGCGTTAAAACGCAAAGAAACGCGCGTGCGCAGTTGCTGGTCGAAATCTGGAGCAGATAGAATTCACGGCGGAGTCATTAAACGCGCCCATCGCGTCAGGTGGTACGGCACCGTGGGCATTGTTGTCTTTGTACACGCGTGTTAGGGCCTGCTGCGTGTTTCTATCGCAGAAGAGAGGAGCGTTGTTCAGTGGATGCCCTCGAACGGCGGTACACACCAGTACGGAAACCTGCACGTACACCTAGCCGCGCATACACTCGCCGCGGATATATCGAACCCTTATGCATAATGCATTAAGGGATGACGGGAAGTATGGATATATTACTCGCCAGAGGCCAATGTTATTCTCCCTTGCGTCTCACTGGTTAATGTTGATAAGGAACCAACGTGCCCCCCTCGCCACCGCACCCTCCTCCTACAAGCGTGCGGAACGAAGACGGGGGACGTTCATTAAGGCGAGCCCCACGCTCTGTTATTCTTCTCCGAAGAAGGGCATCCCTGAAATCCCGTGAAATCGCGTTACAATTCCGCGGAGAAAGCTCGCCGTTTATACGCGACGGTAGAATACCATCAGAATATGAAGTCTTGGTAATATCTCCGTGCGCGCGATTTTTAATCTCGCCCCCGCACCCCCCTCCCCCGTGTACAGATGGCTGTCACGTACCACGAAACGCGCAGTAGACTGACAAACCGTAATTTTTGCGGGTTGCGAAAGGTGTGCGTAATTCATGCCATTTTAAAATGTAATATTTGTGTGTGTTTGGATTTTGGAAGGATGAAGCTTGCACTGTTGAGAGCTTTAATTGTAGGAGCACCTTCTTCGCTGGTTTTAATGAAGTTCTGCGGAATTGTAGAGGGATTATTGTATATTTCGCAGGCTTGCTGCACCTTGGGTGCAATTAGTGATCATAAATGTAACGCATTATTTTCGGTGAATGCAAAAAAGAAAATGATCAAATGTTACATAGTTAAGTGTCGAAATTACTTTAGCAACGTTTCGTGAAGTGTAGTTTAGGAGAGAGTAATAATATTAATGGTTTTTTGTAAAGTGTAAATAAATTGAAGAATTATCTACTGTACTCTAGTAGGGTAGAGATGAAGAATTAAATGTTTTCAGTGATAAAACTTTCGAGACAAAGAATTATCAGAATTTTTAATTTCTTCTCTTTGTGAATACAGTGAAACCTTTCGTAGGGTTTTCTGTTTCGATTTTATGAATGCATATTCGGGCTTCTTTGCTGCTGCTCTCAGCACTATTTTCAAAGTTGAATTGACTTATTGCATATATTGGATTATTGCGAAACGTTTCTTTACATGTAAATATAGAAATTGTGTATGGCAAATAAATTGCATGTTGCAAAATCGCTGTAGAGATCAAATTCGTACGCATTTGATATTTGATTTGAGAAAATGATTGAGCTCCCTATCTCGACAAATGAAAATGGAAAATTCGTGAAAACAGAATTAAAGGATTATCTTTTCGATATTTACTTAAACTTGACCTCCGTAAACTTAAAAATCGATCAAACCCGCTAGTGCCTATTAAAGTAGAATTCACAGTAGCTTTTCATAAAAACTTCAATATTAAACGAAAAAAAATAGTACGGAAAATAATTTCACTACACCTCCACAGGGTACGCGACATGCGTTGTTAAATTGGTATTTGCCGTATAACGACCGTAGGCAAACTGCAAATATAAATTTAATATGGGCGTAATGAATTTTGAGGTAGGTAACGTAAGGTTTTAAAAATATGGTGAAAATGGAGACAGAGAAAATGCTATCAAAATCCAATTTTCAGTAACACTGGGATTTTGTAATTTCAGAACAGCGCTCCTCGAATACATAGAAGCATATTTTTAATTTTCATTGTGCCCAAATACGTGTACATGATTATTATAATTAAAAATATAGTAATACAGTAATTTGTATAGGGCCTATACGAATTACTGTATTACTATATTACTTAATTACCCTATACTATTTTTATATTTTTATAGAAACTTCGTAATAATATTATAATCGGACTATCTCTTTTCGTTTCAGGTAAGTCGGATGATCTACCGTGTCTTTTTCATGAATTATTATATAACGAATGTAAGTACAAAAAGTATCACGAATAATATATTTAATATATGATGATATCAGTGTTCTATTAACATAATTCGAATACAGTATTACCAAGTAATACCTACTGTAGAAATTAAATATTACAATTCCTTTGAGATATCGGAAACCACTCAGATCTTTAAAGGTAAAACTTTTAACAGGTTCGCAACACCCACTCGAACACAAATCCAAAACCGAGATGTACGTTCGCTTCGAACAAATATAGCAAGTATTTTTATTAAAAGCGTGCCTCTTTAACATACACGAAACTTTAATCATGAGCGAAGGTACATTCAAAACATCGGCCTCGCCACAAAAAAAAATCATAATGTTTCCGCGGAACGAGAGCTACAGAGTATAAAGGGAATAGTAAATAGCCTCATCCATTGATAACGAACCAACCAAAAATGTGCTTCAGAACATTCCCCCATTGCAAGGGCACCCCGATGCGTGTTGTTGGGGATTGCTCGTGGCGGTCGAAAATTGCTCAGTCAGAATTCATGCCACGGAAAGCTTGATGAAGGTTACACCTTTGAAACTCTCCCATAGATACGAAGTTTTCGATCGACGGAAGTCCGCGGGAACGTCGTTCAATTACCACTCTCAGTTCCACAGGCCTCCCGATACACCTGTGTATACCATACATCGCGATTCAGACATCTCAAAAATTCCCCTTTGATTTTCATAAAATTCTGAATATTCTTGGGTCTAAACCCAAAGCTTCTAACAGGCTTCCGATTAAAATTGCAAAATAAGAGCAGCAGAAATACCTGATTTTGTTACATTCTGCGATTCAAGGAGATGTATGTTTCGAACGGAATAATATGTAGCTTAATTAATTTCCAAAATAAGTAAAGTGTCATTCGCCCACTGCATTTGGTACAATTCGACACTTGTGGGATTAAAATTTCCTTTCAAAGTTATTCTTTAAGGAGGGACCCCACCCAGAAGCCACTAAAAAGTTTGGGATTTTTTTGTTTGTATAAATAAAACTATAGGGGTTGGATTTCACCCTTAAAATAGCATCCTGGGTCCAAATACACTTACCTAAAACAAAATTCCTTTAGCCAGAATTATTTACCGTTGTATGTCTATCAGAAGGAATAAAAATGCTGCGAATACTCTTGGTATCAAGTATCTAGTTAAAAGAATAGAGCAATAGGTAGAAATGTGAAGACTAATTTGTTATATCGAATAGGTGAATTTGGGTAAATTGAAGTGTTTTGCTTGGAAGGGAGTGGCTCTGGAAAGTCGAAGAGGAGCAGCAATACTCGCAGAAGGAAAGTTAAAGTGGAGGGGCGGGATATCAGCCTCCCTCGGTGGTGGTACACGAATTTCACGAATCAAGCGAGGCTCGATTTGAAAGCCATTAGGAACCTTGCAAAAGTACGAACCGAGGGAGAGGTTTACTGTTGATCTCCTGACGGTGGGGTTCGGTCTCAGGCTGGCCACAACTCATCGTTAACACCTAACGCAGACTCATTTCTGCAGACGTGTATCCGTTTATTTGCTTCTCTCTCGCTCTGCCTCCCACCCGCTCTCGCATGCATCATGAGCGTTTGCACGGTCCTACGAATGTGTTTGAACGGAAGGGAGACCAAGGGGTTTCTATAGTGACCACTCGGCGATAGGTTTTAAGGATTTGGTGTGCGTCGATGTAGGTTTCCCTGTTCTGCTTGCTGAATAACGTCCGTTCAAGCCACTGTCTATGTGAACTTCTCGTTGGTATCAGGTGTTCGATACTTGGTGGATTATTGATTACGGTGGGATTGACTACTGTGAGATAGATTAGTCCGTTGATTTCTATGGTGAAGTAATTCGATTGTTTTTGTGATATCGAGAAACGACTGAGGCAGAAAGTTGGATAATGCGACGGTAAGAAATTCTTGCTGGTGTTTAAATAGGCACTTTGGTGATAATACAACTTATTTGCAGAGTGTGGTTAAATTCTTCGTACAAGTAACTTAGATATGCTTTTGATATAGGGTGGATGTACCAGTAAATGAACACGTACCAGTGAATGGGCATTTTTTATTGAAATGAGTAAAATAAGTTATTAAATTAAGCAACTCATTAATTAGAGACTTCTTTTAATTTCTCGCTTTGTATCCAAACAATTTTTGCAGCACGTGAAATCAGTCACGCTGCAAACATAATTTTATAATAGTGTTCATTTATTAGCCTTAAGTGTTTATTTATTGGTTGCGTTTAGCCTATTTTAATTTTTGATGATACCATTTCTTACTTTGTGGTATCGATTTTACAAAATAATAAGGAATCCCTGAAATGTGTAACAGAAAAATAGGAAATTTGTTTTGCTTGAAAATTAATTAGGTACGAAATTTTTACTCGACATAAAATTTCAGTATTTATAAAAATTAAAATCGATAATGTAAGGATTAAATACGATTGAAACTGTAATGAAGACATTTGTGTGTCTAAATAGTCCATTTTAATTTTCATCCATTTTAAATCAGCACATTTCTGATCTACTATATTTTCGTTGCAGCAATCATAATATTATACTGCTGTACTTTCCCGAACTTTCATATTTTTTCTTCAACGACAGCACCGCTCATTTTTCTTCTTTTACTCATCTTGTAACGCTCAAGTTCAATTAAATTACTGAACGTGAGAGTTACCGCCATAAAATGGTTGTCCAATCTCGTGATGTAAAAGTTGTTTACACGGAGTTAATTTGATTGAGATTGCAGAGGTAAAGTTATTTGTCACGTGGAATTTTGTAAACTTCCAATATTAAAAATGTATTGAAGAAACAACGTAGTTTGCTGCAACATAATTTCTTTAATAAATAAACTCTGTTAATTTCGAAGCATTGAACAATATTGTGATCACCCCTGTAATATAAATTCTGAAATATATTTGTTTAAAAGGATTCGGCATTATTCGAAATAAGAATATTGCGTGAAATGAAGAAATGTAAAATTAATTACGTTCCACTCAGTATTCCCTTGAATTTACCCCCTGTTGAGATCTCAATGTTCACACCAGCCCTGTTATAGCTCTCTTCTTTGTATATGTACCTCGTAAACACTATTTAGTCGCTTTTATCATTTCAACGCTCCTTTTGAATTCACAAGGTACACGTTGCTTGAAAAAATTTAATTACTTTTCGCACGATGTGAAAACATTCATCTGCCTTTCTATGGGTTCTCGATGAAACATCGCCTACAGATATAATTTAGAAATCAATGTGTTTGGTGTAAAAAAATTCTTTGACAGCCGGGGACTAAAATGTACATTTGTATGAGGTAGAAAATAAAATTACGTTCAGAGGGAGTCATATAGTTCGACAACCTTAAACTAGTGAAACAGTTTGGTTTATGCAAAACAAATTTTGGACGATTTATTATTAACCCTTCGTTGACACACCTCCCTTTTCGATCGAATTTGACACACCTGGGTGTCTCACACCCAGAATAATTTTTGAACGACTGTCATTCTCATCAAAAGAATCCAATCATTATGAAAAAAATCGTGGGTCAATTTCAAGGTCTCTAGAATGTATTTTAATGTTTTTTTTATTAAAATTGTATCACAGTTTTTTGTAAAAAAATTCTAGATTACCATATGTCGAGAAAAAACGAAGAAAATCTTTAAAAAATTGTAACTTTTGCAAATATTAATATTAGGAGCTAAAAATGTACAGAGTTATTGTTCAGATATAATATTTTGGAAAAAAAAATTTTGTATGTCCTCTTTCGAAAAAAAGGTATTTATTTTGCATATAGAATGCACAGAGTGTCAAAATCAGCTTATGGGTGTTTTCCACCCTGAGTGTCAAGGAATGGTTAAACTATTAAAAATATTGAAACATTCAATGAAAACACGGGAGTATGACTTTAAAGTTTAAAGGACTCGTATTTTAATAATTTAACAATCGCCACTATAAAAACTACTACACAAATTAATGTAAAAGCTAATGAAAATGCCATATTGCTAATAACCACCACTTTTTGTTAATAATTTAAATTCACCCTGTGTTGATTTCGAAAATAATGTAACTACAAATATAATTCGAGAATGTCACTATTAATGACAGTCACTATTAAAAATCAATCTGAAAAAAAATATTTTACCAAATAAAATCATTACTGTAAAAGTATTTCGAAATTCCTTCCAGCCGGGAAGCTGCTTGTTGAGAACAGTGGCGCGAGAAATCTCGTACGTTAGAACAACCGTCGCGGGATTTAAAAGTCTGTGCCCAAGTTGAAAATATTTAAACCGGTTTCATTCTACTTCAGGACTCAATTGGAGGACACCTCTGCAATTTCACGAGCGACCGTTCTCCATGGTTCTGTATAATTCAGGCGGGTCGGCGCAGGAGCCAGGGTGACACGAACGAAACAATCCTTAAAAATAGATAAGTCTTGGTGAATTGTCAACTTGAACCGCCATGGGAAATGTCAGGCTTCCATAGTGACCATCCAGCGACAACTTTTAAGCGCCGAAGACTCTTCTACCTTGACGAAAAAAATTCATTATAATACCAGATACCTTAACAAGTGCGATACTTTCACGCGTAATTTTATACTGAAGCTGATATATCATCGTCCACCTCGAACAATCTTATTCTTGTTTGGATTTAGAATCTGTTATGCTATTTATAATCGAATTAAGTAACGAAGTTTTCGAAGGACTTTTTAGTGTAAACTTTGATTTCCATTCCATGTAACGCGTAGCTGCAGACGCGACGAGTATGAGCATGGTTTGAACGCGATTCATTTCCGTGATCCTTCCTAGAGCTTCTATAAGCACGGAAATTAATTGTTCGCAGGATTGTCGGGCCACGGTGTATAATCACGCGCAACAGTCAATGTTTAGATGCATCGCGTCACATTGATGGTATCTTGTTTACCACATCGATCTGCAATTTCAACGTGCGAGGGAAATTCTGACGGACCACGTGACCGTTCGTTTCGAAAGGAAATAACGATTTTCCACATCGGCAGCCTCGGTCTTGGCGTGCTCGTTATCGCCCCGCCATAACCCATATTCGCGCGCAAATTTATATGGCGCCCAATCTGATCGGCGACCCTTAAACCTTCGCGAATTTCACCGAAAAATGGCGCTGCTTCCTTATCGATCCTCATCTTTGTCTCCTCGTATCCGTTCGGCTATTCGTTCCAGTTGCTTCAGTAATTTGTTATGCATTTTGATCGTGAGGGTCGGTAGTAAATTTATGTGGCAGAGAAAGGTTCAGAATTGTAGAATTAGTTATTATGTATATGTTGCTATGTTATGTCTACTACATCCGTTGGGTTTTTTCTGGACCAGACTTTGTTCTCGTTTCTTTAACCCTGCTGAGTCCCTCGGGTCATTTTTCACCCACTCACGTTTGTTTTCTCAACGACTGTGTTAACTTAGAGAAAAATATAAGGAAGTTTTTGCTAATATGTGTGTTTCTTGTTCTTTTGGCGAGAGCTGTAGCAGAGTTAATCGCATTTCTTTGATGGGATTTATTGACTCGTGGATCGGAGGTTGAGATATTAAATTGTTATGATTACAATTAGATTTAACGGTTATAGAAGAAGTTTCAGTAGGATAAGGGGTGTTCTGTAACGATATGGCCTGTTCGGATAATCGAGGATTCGAATAGTAGAGTATTTAGATAAGAGCGTATTGGGATGAGGGGATTTTGGATAAGAGTTCTTCCGTCCACTAAACTTTTCTCGTCTTTCCTACATAACAAGAAAAAGGACACATTGTAGGATACTGGAGCCATTCGAATTTTAAATGGTAGAGGATTTAGAATGGTCAAATTTTGGTTACTAAAAGCACGTTACTGTGTTAATTGATATTCTCATTCTCTTTTTATGAACATTGTGTGATGGTTTCACCCCCCGAATATGCAAACGGGCCAAAATAAAAAAACACGTATTTGTTATTTTTCGGTCTTCTAAAACATATTCAAAAACCAAACCATTCGGAGGCAGACACTTAAAGGTACCCTCCGATAAAAACTCTTGAAAAAGACATGATTTTCACGAAAGCTTACATTTTGGTATAATTGTGTAGAAGTTAATGATTCGTATAAAAAATTCGAAATTGTTGTCAAGGCGCTTCATTTAAAATAGATATTCAAGCAGCTCAATTAGTTCTCAACACAGGAAACATATCCCACTTTCCAGTTCAGCTTCAACGCCATAACGCGATCTGATAAATATCATATGAACATATCACACATAAAAAATATACTTACAAACACACACACATTTTTAAAACTACAATTGTTCCCCATTTCCCGTATCACTCTGTACCCAATAAGCATAATTCTCGGCCGTCTCATGGAGCATGAAAGTTACGAGAAGCATATTCATAATTCCACCGCACACTGGCCCCCAGCACGCACAGCGGTGTCTAATAAACAATATTCACAGCCTCACCGTAAAAGATTCGAGCCAAGAGATGGCCCCGATCCCGCGCAACGCGCCTTAAACGTAAATCCCCCCCGTACAAATTGCTTGCCGCCACAATTTCAACGCCCAGCCGCCATTCCCATATTTCCCCGTTCATGCATTCAGAAGGCTTCCGGGCGTGTCGACAAGATGAACTTGCCGTCGTTAAAAATTGAGTCGGACCGGTCACTCGAACGAATCGATCAGTTCGACCTGCTCGTGATCAGTCCTCAACCTATCTCCCAGCCCTCCAACCACCGCCAACCCTGCCAGCAACGGAGTGGCGTTACTCACCCGAAAGAGGGTATTTGTCACGGCAACCGGTTGCTGCCCCGTAGCTGGCCAGCCGAGTTTGCGACACTAAACTCCGTCGTATAGCTGTCGCATTATCTAATAATGCGAATCTACGGCGGATTGTAAAGTAGACGGGCGTGAGTCGCCGCTACAAATGGTACAAACCAAGCGGCAATAAAGACGGGCACGGTTATTAAAGGGGATTCGCATTGTCAGTTGCGGCGGGCGTAAATCTCCCGCACTAGGGGGAATTGCGATAGTAAGCCGGAGATCGGGATGGCTAGGTAACTATTGATCAAAGGAATCCTTCGTGAAATATGTCGTGGACGATGATAATCATCGCGCTCGCACCGTTGCGCCAGGGCGCCCGTGACGTCACGGACCCGGCAACGTTGAATCGATCATAAAACCGATTGGTCGGCGAGGATTTATTCGGAACCTTGCTCGGCCGAATGTTTCGGACACCGTGTGCGCCAGCGGGTGGAAGGTTTTTGGGCTGGGTTGTGTTGGAATCTGGAAAAAATGAGAAGTGAAAACTAATTTGCAAGGACATAGCGGATTTTGGTGGTAGTTTTTTTTCTGTGGCGCGGAGGGTAACAGATTCGGGGCTGAATTGATTTTACGAATTTCTGACAGTCGGTTTTTAGAGTTGCGATATTAATTGGGATTGAAATAGTGAACACGAGCCACTTTCACCTCTGTTTTGGCCACAAGTGCTCCCTTCTCATAGTTAGAAGAAAACCTGTGGTTTTAGACTTTATCTAGGTATCTACAATATTAATTTTGCTGGTCAATTCTTGGAAATAATAAATGAAATATATATGAAAATTGAAATTAATGTCAGAGCAATCAAAAGTATAACGAAATACAATCAGCCTGAAGCCGAATATATCTTCTGCCCCGTATCTTCTGAACGTTCACGGAGTTACGCGGAAAGAAGAGCCTGGTATAACGGGACTGTCCATGACATCGCCGTTCCCCATATACTAAGAGGAGGATATTCATTTCTCATCCTCGCCGAACTTCCGTCCAAGTACGGATCCTCGGTGTATATTAACAAAGATAAGCCCGAGGAACGTCGAATCTGAAGTTGAAGCCGTAGTTGGTCGACCAGCAAAATGTCGAGCGAGAAACTCGAGAGCTAGAGACGAGATTGAAGTTTCAACTCCGACCGAGGACCGAGGACGGGGTGGGCGAACTGGAGCTAGGATTTCATAGGTGAAACCGTGAGCTGGCGTGTACCGACACTGCCGTTAGCAGCCATCAAAGAAACCCAGTCCCTGAATAATGAACGAGCTTCCGTTTAGATAAGAAATTGTCGAGAAACTCGATTCGCCAGCTTTTCTTATCAACGCTGTTATTACTGTTTCGATGGCAACGTTTTTGCAGCAGATTTACTCGATCCAGCTGTTAAAAACGAGGAACCTTGCTTGCGAACAGTAAATTTCTGATATATTTGGATAGTTTCACAGTCGTGGGCTGTCCAGGGTGGCAGCTTGTTAGCTGATGAAGCCCCTTAAATATCAGAGAATACGTTAAAAATGTTAATGACCTTTTAGTAGCTTGAAAATATAATTTAATTCAATTAAAATTTACGTTGTATTATTATTTTAATAAAAAAATTTAATAAATTCATTTTTGGAGGATACTTTATGCTTAAGAATATAATAAATAACTCTGAAATAGTAATTAAAGAGTCCTTGCAAAACTACTAATTTTTTTTTAATTTTGGCACTTACAGTGTTTTCTACAAGGACTCTTAAATTCTGATTCGCGTTATATGAGGCCGATGCATACGTTATTTCTTACAAAAATTAGATGATAGCCTGATAAATGATACATAGTTGTGGGTGGGCTTTCCTGGCAACCAATATTTTTAAACCCAGTCCGCCACTGGCCACGTAACATACTAAAAACCAACAACCCAAATTTAACATTGTAAAAGACATTGAGTATCTCGTAAACTCCTTGAAACGTAGCATTTCACACAGATGCTTTCTAAGACACACTTTCAATTTTCTCCAGAAATATAGCGCCATCTCGAACCCCTTGGACACGCGTTTGCAGGTGGCGTCTGCGAAAGCCGAGCTACATGAATTAGGGAATGCAGCTCGGTACCCTCCCGCCGTGTTCTATCGGCGGAATTCGATGTCAAGATTGTTGAACAGTTTATGGGGCCCTATAGCGCCTTCATCCACTCGCTCGTTCGTTCGCCCCTCGGCCGTTCCTTTTATTTTCGTGGACGATCGTCCGCAGCTGTCGCAGGGTAGCGTAAAGCGAGGCCACGGCCAATGGCCCCTCTCGCCACCAAACCGATCAGTCGATTCAGCAGGCGACTGCTGGTTGGTATGCCATCGACACGTCGTCAATGCCTCGAAACAGGTAATAAATTCGGGCCGTGGCCGTAACTTGGTGAACAGCGCGAAAGAAAAGTTGAATCTCTGCTGCGAACCTCCCCCCGTCGAGACGAGCACCCTCGGCCCCACCCGCGTATCTTGGCAGTTTATAGTTTTCTGAAACGAAAGGGCATTTGAATCCCGACGTCGGTTCGTGCCCGGGGATTCCTCCTTCTCGCGGACGGCGACAGAGATGGAGAGATTCCCTATAATAGGAGCGATTCACGCGGAGCATGGAACTCGTCGTCGAACTTCTGGTTCTAAATCGGTGATTACGACTTCGACGGAGAAAGTTATAACGTCGCGCGAACACAATGGTGCCCGGGTTCAGGTGTAATTCACGGCGAGGGAATTGAGGATGCCGAATTTTTCGCGTTCAGACCGCGTCTCCGCGGTGGCAATACGGACGTGACTGATGCTCCTTGGAACAGTTGGAAGTTCCAGGCTTTCTTCGATTGCTGATCATCTTGGGGCGAGAGATATTCTGATGGATAACGTGAAATGGAAGATTGCTTGTTCTTTATGTAGCCTTCATTTGTCTGCGACTCCTTGACAAGGAGGATTATGGAGAAAGTATTACAGAAAGATACAAAGTTTATATCAATGACATCTCAATAAATACACAACGTCTGCATAGTTTGATGCTCAAAATGAAAGTAAAGCTCCGCAACGAATGTCTTCAAGCTTCTTATTATCTATCGTAGTGCCACGCTTGTTAAGGAGGCTTATTGTTAGGTACCCAAGCAAACCATTAAAAGTACACGCGAAAATGCACGAAAGACCATAAAAGTAGAAGAAAATATTCCATGTTCAAGTATACATGTCTTCTTTTTTAGTTTCTCTATACATTTCAACCCTATTTATTCTCCACCTTACCCCTTCAATTTTAAATGAAACTTCCATATCGTTTCTTGTCTACTAAAAATAAGAGCTATCCAGAAATTTGGGGGCAGCGCCCAACCGTTTCAAGTCTCGCAGCAAATTAGACAGCGATTCATTAAGGATATTCCACTCCACCTGCACCGTGGAAGTGACTCGTAAAGAGAGAGAAACATAATGGGGGGAAACCCATATGGGAGCCGTAGACTAACGTGGTTGTTAGGATACGGTTGTTCTAAGAAATCTCAAGTTTCAACCGTGGGTGTCCTTAATTCCACGTACGAGCACTCTTCCGGCTCTTTCTTCCTTCCTGTTCATTCCCGTTCACGTACATCCCCGCGCCACATTTTACGGGCAGACCCGTAATCGAACTGGCGGACCTCGACTCCTTTCATTGCCCGCGTAAAGCGTTTCGATTTGCAATTTCCCCGCTTAACTGCCGTGCTGTCTTCCGAAGCAGTTTAGATAGAGGAGCTACGTTCCCTGGAATCGTTCTACCCCCTGCCACCCCTTCCCCTTCCCCCAATGATCGTACACAGGCTTGTCTTCCTCCTCTACCAGCGACCTGAAACGCTGGATGTCTGCCGATTCTAATGGATCCCGGACCCCACTTGTCTCGAAGCGTTAAAAGTGCATTACGAGTCCGCGGAATCGTGCACGCCGATTATAGGATGTCGTGCTCGTCCAGCTGACGGAGCAAGAAACTTGTCCTGGCTCGTGTCCGACGGGTCCGATAGCGCAGAAGCTATCATAATCGTGATTAGGGTTGGGACTATTTGTCGAATTTTTCGATATTCGTATATTCGAATACTTCAGTTGCTCAATTATTTGACGAATATAATTCGAATATCCAAGTACATATTCGAATACCATTCGAATATTATTCGAATATTTAAGTATTCGAATACTGTTCGAATATTTAAGTATTCGAATACTGTTCGAATATTATTCGAATATTTAAGTATTCGAATACTGTTCGAATATTATTCGAATATTTAAGTATTCGAATACTGTTCGAATATTATTCGAATATTCAAGTATTCGAATACTGTTCGAATATTATTCGAATATTTAAGTATTCGAATACTGTTCGAATATTTAAGTATTCGAATACTGTTCGAATATTTAAGTATTCGAATACTGTTCGAATATTTAAGTATTCGAATACTATTTGAATATTTAAGTATTCGAATACTGATGTATTCGAATTTTACTGTACGCAGCTATCATCTCTTCTAATTTAAAAAAATTGTATAAGTGATAATTGAATTTATTGAAGAATTTTTTCACGGATGCCATTCCTCGCCAATAATAACTGTCACTAAAAATAGTCAAGGAAGCAATTTCTTCCTTTGTGTTCACCGTAAAATCACAAAAAAGTTGATTGAAATCTGTGACTACTGGTAAATGAATTCTTGACCATAATTCCAAAATTTCATTTGATCCAACGGCAACGTACCAAGTGCCCTCAATCATCATTAGCCTTCTTCTCTCTGCATCTCTCTAATATCCAGATAATTCAGGAAGACCTTTTCCGGGTGAAAGGAAGCGTACGACAGCGTTGCGTCTAAATTCCAACGGCGACATCCAGTGTCTCGATATTCGTATAACCGTAAAGATAACGATAGTTGCTTAAGCGCTGGCTGAGGAAACGCAGTTCAAATTGGTCCGTCAGAAAGTGAATCCAGCGTTTCGTTTGATCGTCATGGTTCCAACTCGGCGATCGATCTTCGGCTGACAATTACGCAAGTGAGCGGTGTTCTTCGATTCTACCCGGCTATTTCGTAGGAACTGTCGCCACCGTGGAGGGCTCAACGCATTAACCAAAAACTTTGGTAGACACCCTGACGCCTGGAACAGACATCGCAGCGCCATTGCATCTGAAGCAAACGTTAATTGCAAAAACTCCCGAATTTGGATTTTAGTATTTTCCTTCTTTAACCATTTTTTAGCTTCCTGTTTTTGAGGAAACTGCGCTCGAAATGTGAATTGTGAGCATACATTTTGAGTTGAATAATGTAAATTGTCTGTAAGTTCGTTATATTTTAGAAATTAATGATTTGAATTCAATTATATCGAAGTATTTATAGGAAATAAAAGAAAGAAACAGTTTAAGTAGATACAGAATTAGTCAAACTTTACAGCTGTGAGAGTTTTCAATTCTTGTTAGCGAATTTAGGATGTAAATGTGTAATATCTGCTGTTTTTAGCATTTCTGCTTGTGGTCGTTTGACTAACTTCTATTATGTAATTAGCTGAGGTGCTAAAATATTAGAAGAAACGTTTATTGCAGTAATTTTCTGCTCTGGAAAATGAGAGGTCACTTTCGGTATCTAATACTCCGTTTCTTAAAGGCAATTTAGTTGGAAACCTACAATCAGAGAAACGTATAATCAAAGGCCATAACTGGGCCATGCAAATTTTGGATCAATATTCTCCATGTTTCTTATCTTGCATCTTCTCTTGTGTCCAATAGATACGTGTGACTAAGAAATTGAGGAAAATCGTTCAAAAATTCACCTTTTCACCTCTCTATTTAGTATTAAAATAACCCACACGAATTTTAACTCTGTTTAGACTTCGTAGAACGAGAAAAGTAGATTTTACCAACACAACCAATTTAAATTCAAATAGTTTCAATGAATCGCCATGAATTGCCATTAAATTATTGAATCCTTGTTATTTGTATAATAACAAATTTACATTTTGTTATTTTGGGAATTGAACGACTCGGTTAACATTATTTTTAATTTTTCTAAATTAAGTTCATTTTCTATCATTTATGCAAAACAATATCTGCTTTATCTAGTACTATGATATTCTCTAATTTATAAGCTTTCACCTATTACAAACAATCCCTAAATACAGAGGGGTGTTTAAAGCTCAAACTTTCCATATACCATGCTAACTATAATTTCGTATTTCACAAACTTTCTCTACCAACCTTAATACTATCAAGTATTAACGTTGATTACAAAACGATTGCACACAAAATTTGAACAAGCGAAATTCAAACTCCACCTTCCGAACTTTATAACAACCTACTCGGAAATAATTTATACACAAAGCTTTCGGAAGATTAAACAAATCCTCGATACAAGTACAAATCGATTAATAGATCGCAGAATATCATTTGCCAAGAAACCAATGCTTATTTAATAGCAAGTGCACATTTTTTTTAGTTACCTCGGAAGTATCGCGCCCTTTGGATTCGCGAACGAATTAGACGTTAAACGTTTTGATATACGATAAAGCGCGTGACGAGCGAGCAAACAAGGAGCTCGAATTGCGAGGAAAAATTTCTTCCGCAATTGCGATTGTCGCCACAATCGTGCCACGGAAAAGCTCTCTCTTCTTACGTGGTCTTCTAAATTTCGGACGCGGAATTGCCGGGTGCGCACGCGGCAGACAAATGGCGTTCTTACAAAAACTCGTAGTTCCACACTGCTACCGGCTGGGCCATTACGATTTAAATTAGTTTCCCCGCGGCCTGGCCACCGTAGGAAGAGAGAATGATAATAGAGGGAAGAAAATAAAACTGGGGAAAAAGTGGAAGACAGAGGATGGCCAGCGTATTCAAAAGCTCCTCTGCTGTGAATATCAACGGGGGTAGATATGTGTGGGTAGATATTTATCGAGGAACTAAAATAATAACGCTCTTAATCCTACACTAACCTTACCCTCTCCGTGAGAAAATAAATCGACGGGATAATAGTAAATGTGAAACAAAATGATAAACGCCTAAGGTAAAGTAAAGCACCTACAGTTTGTTGGTATAGTACCAATTGTTATTGCCAATATTCACTGTGTATTTATTATGGATATATAATATTCAAGGTTCTAATTTTGATAAAAAAAGTGGCAGGAAAGTTTTGATGTCATAAAAATTTATCTTACGTTAGTAAAAGTAACGAAAAGCATTTTGATAAATTTTGTTACAACAACGATATATCGATAATTTGGGGGTTTCCAAAATAAAATTTACATTTTAGTTTTAGGGGTGCATTGCCATAAACTATTTCGCATAATTGTTATCAGATATTACGTGCTTTTATTTAAGCAGTATGAGCTGATACCTTTTTCTTCTTTGAATCCTATTTGAAGATCCCTTCAAAGGTGGGACAGCTGTATCGTTGGCAAAAATAGCTGCTACTAATTTTAAAAAGAATAGATGCAATTTGGCACGCACAAACTTTTTTATATCTGTGAGGGGTAGTATGTACTCCAACTTCGTTTTGCACAATTAAACCAAAAATTATTTAAGTGCTATTCAATTTTTTTAATCGAAGGTTTGAGTGGTACGAAATTTTGCAAGCTTTATTTTTACCGCAAACGACAACATATCACTTTCCATACGACCGTTCTGCTGTAAATTATACGAATTTTTATGAACGCGAGGGGTATTTATCTTCTGGCAGACTAGAGCTCGAGTAGATTACTAGTGTAAATCAACCCTAAGTGTTTAAGTACGTACTGTAAATCATAAGTACCTTCCACGTTTCTCCGTTACTTAAAAATCTCGTGCATAGTCATTTTTCAGTTTTGATTAAATGAAGGTAATCGTCAATTCTAACACAAACACATAAATTCTCCTGAAATTAGTGTATTAGTAAACCCATCTCACAGTATACAAATGTATAGAATTCTGTGTTCTCAGAATATTGTACTGGGTGGATTAGTAAAACTTAAAGTCAGTATTAGGTATGAGTAGACATTCAAAGTTTAGAGTAGGTACTTTATACATTTAAGAACCTGTACGAACCTCACATCAGTATCGAAACATACCTCTGAATACAATCTTCTAAATTAAATATATTCAATATCTTTTAACCTTAAAATATCTACTATTGTATCTAAGAATATTAAATATTCCCTAAAAGTCTCTCTACGAATCAACAAAGCTTAGATTTAAATAAAGTAATAAATTTTGCTTTTATAAAAAGCTATAAAATAAAGCTTAAATTTTGAAATAAACTTATTCTTACCAACCTTCACAACTGCATCTTACAAATAGAATAGAAACCCGCCAACAGTCAAATTTTATCCCTGATAAATATAAAAAACGAGTCCAAATTCTTGGATTCGCACGGCATAATATACCAAAAGCAGGTAAAGCCTTAAATGCCAGTGAACTGTGAAATGAACGAAACATGTTTCGAAGCCTCCTAATAGTAGATATACACGAAACAGAGTGGGATTCGTCCCTAGTAGAAAACACCTGTGAATTTCTTTCGGATTTACAAGGCGGCCTAAAGCGGCGCGCGTTCTTCACTGCTCATGATTTATTAAGGCCACCACCGCTACCGGTGTTTCGGGCTTTCACGAGTGAAATATCGTAGGAGCTGATTTAAAGTTCCTCCCACCCTCCCCCTCGCCCCTCCGAAAAAGGACCAAGGCACAGAGCAAAGGTGCAGAGACGACAGGGCATAAATTAAGTCGCAATAAAACGGATCACGTGATCCTTTCGCTCCCTGCGCGCTCCTTCAGCGATCTTCTTAAGCAGAGTGTTTGACTTGTGAAAAATGCGCGGATTCATCCAGCAGAGTACACAAACACCACAGAAACTGTTATTCGCGCCGGTGTGTCGCAATCCACCACGGTTTTCTTTTCATTCGAATGGTAAATTACTGTTTTTAGACGCAAAGAACGGGGCGCGATAACGCGGCTTCATTGAAATAAAGTTTCTGATGGAGAGGGGGAAATTAACGAAAAAGGATCCTCTGTTATCTTAATGGTCTTGTAGCTTTGTTCTTTGCTTGCTCTTACCTCAGTCCATCGTTTTGTTTCATTGTAATGACGCGATACCTTGCCCTCACGTTTTGCTACTTACTTTTCCCTTTTTCACCCTTTATTTTCGTGAATTCCTTTTAATTCGCTATATTCCACCGTCGATATTTTCGGGCTCGGTTCATTTCCACTACAGCATCCAATTTCCGAGGAATTTAACAAATTAAATCAAATGTTGGGGATATATTTAATTTGCTGATTAAACTCCCTGTGTTTAACGTAGCATATACAGCTTTCGCTAAACCTTTGACGCACATATGTATTCGATAATTTCTGCATAAATCAAGGGTTATAATTTATATTCCTAAAGGACAGGTGTAAAACTACTTAGTTAATTAGTTTTGATTTTGTACAAAAATTTGAATTAGAAATTAGAATCTCTTTATAGGTAATAATAAGTCGTAGCAACTGTTTGCTATATCATTTCTGCGTATAGTTATTGTACCCACTTAGACGGATTGAAATTTTCCTGTGGATTTTCTCTCGACAGTAATTCAGAGCTCGCCTTGGATTCTTTCCACCAGCAGAAAGAAAGGAAGTTTCATCAAAGAAGACCAGAAATTTCTGCGAACGTAAAGACGCGAACCTTCCCCTCGAAACTAGGGGTAGTTTCGCCACAGATAAGGAAGATCAGGATCCAGTATAGAAGAAAAGCCAATTTAAAGCCGTAATGGGTCGCTTGTCGCCGAGTTACCTCGCCTTTCTGAAAACCATCGTGATTCTCGTGGATCTTTATAGGAGGGCGCAGTTACGATCGCCGTTAATTACGTTCCAATTAACTTCACGCCGCGATCAGGGTCTCCGGAATGCTCCGTAATTTTACGAGATACTATCGTTGAATCAGGGAAATTGCATCAGTAACGTGATAACTGCCCTTCAACCTTAACGATATTGTTCAACAAGACGCGTTGATATAAATATTTTACCATCCAATAGATATTAGAAGAAAGGTATTCAAATACCTAAGTAGTAGCTTCGATTCTTCATCCTCAATTTGCTAAAAACTTTTTACAATATCTGGGCATACAACTGTAGCCCCTGCATACATACTAGTGTTTCTCTCATTCAAAGAATAAAGAAGGCTATGCAACCACAGTGCAGCATCCCCAGGTCCATCACGCCCGAATCATTTAATCGTGGCCGGAATAAAAATGCAGTCTTCGAAACTGTCTTCGTCTACTTTTTTTCCGTCGCAACTCTTGGAGACCGCGTCGTCGAGGGGGGTTCACATCCACGAGGTGCTACTTGAAAATTCTGCGCTGAACCCGCGAATCGCGGTCCCTCCGACTGAAAGCTTAAGCGTTTAGTCACGTTTATCGGACGTGATTTAAAAGTTTTTGACGCAACCACAACGAGAGCATGGTGATTTCGTTCTATCGCGCAAATATATTCGACGTCTTGACGGGGATCGATAGGATACGCGCGACGTGCTTTTCAACACGAGCACAATGTCCTTCATGATTATTGGAATAACGCTATGGACTGGGAGAAATAATTGCTGACGCATTTTAAATAAAGATGCAACATTACTACTTAGAAACTTTTTGCGCACGCGAAGCCATTACTTTCATAAATTCCTAAGCACACGGAATAACCATTTGGGAATATAAACAAGGCTCCGATGAAGCCCACACGACACTTACAATAATTTGATTCCGAATTTCGGCGTTACTACATAGTAAATAATTGAAGAGTCCTTGTAGAAAACAATGTTAGTGCTAAAATTCTCGAAATTCGAAATTTTCTTCGGCGTCGAGGCGTTTCCAGGTTTCGACGCTTCGAAACCCCATCTGCAGTTAAAACCAGGGTTGCCGCCTTATATAAATCCCGGAATTCCACACATTCCAACCCTGAGATTCGAATATAAACACGAAGATGTAAAAAGCAAAAAAAAGTTTTGTTCCCGAATATCCGGAAAACAGATGTGCAATTCTTTTAAGCTCAAACTATTCAGAATTTCAAAGTACCTATCTGTTTTTTTAATTAATAACTTTTATTGTATATATGTAAACTTAATACCATTGTATATTACCACAATTTCTTATTATCAAATTTTTTCCTCAACCCGGAGATTTTCCCAGTAAAACCGGAGCCCGGAGATTTGCTTCAAAACCCGGAGTCTCCGGGCTAAAACTAGAGAAGTGGTATCTCTGGTTAAAACACGAGTGTTTTTCTACATCCTAACTCCGTTCACTACACAACACCCCTTCACCAACAGATTCCAAAGTGTTTCCCAGTAACGAAATTTAAAACAAAAATCCGCGACCTGCATTCAGCAACACTGTCCAAGATTTCATTTTGCCGCGGCGCGTCGGGGGAGGAACAATGGCGCTCCCCGATAATTCCTAGCAGCCTTTCAATTCCTTTCTACGCGGCGGGGCGCTGTGCTGCTTAAAAATTAACGACGGTACACAGGCTGAATCGTGTAGCGGTACTGCACTCAATTGTCTCCCCCTCCCGTTCCCCGCCCCCTGTCCCCGGTGCATCCCGGTCGGCGGCCACCCCTTTCGCGTTGAAAACCGTCAGCCGGCGTGCGCCAGCTCCACGGGCAAGTTATTCAAATCCGAGGCGAGCTCTCTCCACCTCTTTCGGCTGTGAACGACTCGATCCCCGAACGATTCCATCCCTTTCGCCTTGGAAGGGACGCCCGGAGCACCTCCGGCCGTCCGCCCTCGTAAATAACGTTATTTATTCGCGAATTTGTTTTTCCACGTGCGGCGGCACGATATGCCGGGAACGACGGCGGAATGCATGAAACGGCTTCCGTGCCGTTTTTCAGCGTGAACGCCGACTGGATGGCCGTATCTGCCAGCGGGAAATTTTCCATTTGTTTGAACGGGAGATAGCGGCCGCGATACCTCGCCCGATTCATGCACGAATTTCCTTCGAAAAGATGGCCCGTTACCGCGGGGTAGCTGGGGTGTAGGAGAGGCCGGGGGATCGAGCGGGAAATATTGTGCTTAGGGGCTTGCGCGCGTCACCTTGTTCGTTTTTATATAGTTCACAGCGTACGTGTTTTTGATAGCGCGGAACGGTTATTGGACGGAATTTTCAACGATCCTCGCAGGCATCGAAGAGTTCCCCATAGGTACTGACTGATGCGAAACTTGTAAAGCTCCTTGTATGCTTGGTTTGTAGGGGATGATGGAAAAAAGAGGATTGGGTGTTTTAGGAATACCTATGTGAAGTGATAGTAGATATGAATAAGAATTGTATGTTTGGGATTGGGAGTAATTTGTTTCAGGAAATGGGCGTGAATGTGAGGGGTTCTGTTACTTGGGTTAGTTTGTGAGTTGATTCGACTTTTCTGTATTTTCAAATGAAAAATAATGGGGTTCACTCGCTTTGAGGGTGGTAAAGGCTGTGTAGCAATCATCGGGGCATAATTGAATAGATTCCGAGCAGAAGATGGTTTTAGATGAAAGCAGAATGATCAGTAATTGTAATATTGTAGGCTTCATGTGGAATTTGTTAAAAGACTAAAGTGAGTCACGCAGATATTAAGATCTCGTGTTTCCAGATCATCAATCGTATATGTTGAGTAATTGAATTTGTAGGTAATACCATAGTGAACGCAAGGAAGTGTATAGATAAGTATGATAATCATCTGAAAACGAATTTTCTGAGAAAAGACCTATCTACAAAACGTCTCGCGTGAGCGAACGTATTTGGAAGTAAGATCTTATGTAATTAAAAATGGAAAAAATGTGCCTTATATTTTTCTGTTCTCGAATATGTAAATCACTTCGAATTTAAAAATTAAATTTACGTAGAACCGGGAATAGAATTAAATACAGCCCCTTCGTCTAAATTTCGAAAATTTTTATAAATCTCATTTTTTCGCCTAAATTTCTCAAAACTCGACTAATTCCTTTCGATATTCATATTAATTCTTCCAATCTTAATTTTAATTTGAAGAACCGTTTCAGTGTTGAATAATTGTTGAGTCACGTATTAAAGTAGAAAAGATACCGGAGTGATTTTTATGTCCCTCTGCTATGCTCGTAACTTACATTTTCATAATAACCCAGTATGAACTTGATAGAGTAGATGTATGCTTCATAACGTCACACAGGAGGAACGTACAGATATTATGCTGGCAGCAGAAAAAATAAGTGCGTTACGCTGGAAATGTTATACTGCAGGGAGGAAAATGCTTTTGACGGGTTTCATTATAAAGAAGTATAATTGCATGTTAAAAATAGTGAAAAATTTGAAAAATTACCTAGTAAAACTTGAAATGTGAGATAAGTAATTCAAAATACAGTAGATATACTAACTTCACATCCAGTATAATAAACGGATACATAAAAACGTTATTTATAAACTATTTTAATATCTTCAAATTTTCTAGATTAAAATTTAAAAATTATAAAAACATTTCTCTTCTACTTTTGCACTCTTGTAAATTACTGCAACACGTCACACAAAAATGCACCATTTCAACCATAAATGTTCATTCCAGATAAACATTCTACACTACCCTTTTCTTCCTTTCAAAAATAAAATTATAGGCTTCTGACACTAATCTAAAACGAACAAAAATTTTGATTACTTTACTGTTTCTTTCATGGTTACCATTTAAAATGGAATAAGGCAAGAGTCGACAAACTGCTTTACACGATACAGATATCGATAATAATTTCACTCGTATGCTTGCAACAAACATGCAACAGTAGTCGGGTAATTTCTCTGACTTTCTGTTATCCCGTTTGACAACGAGTCAAATATAACATCATCTATCGAAACTTCTGTAGAGGATAACAACTCTCCCTCGGCTCAGCATCGGCAGTAACACGATAATTCGTTTCCGCGCACAGCGGATTAACCAGCAAATCCGATTTTTTCCAAAACAACGCGCCGGAAGTCGTGCATCGTAAACCCCGCGTAGATCCTGCCGTGAAACAAAATGTGTAATCGACTATGTGCACCAGAGACGCAGCACGGATCATTTGTTCTATTTAAATAACGCTCGGACCGTCCGATACAATCCTGATTTACGTTATAATTTGTAACAGACGAAAGGGAAGAAAGAATCACTTCGTTTAAATAAATTGGACAAATTATAAGAAATACAACATGGATAGCTAGACAGTCGATGTCGCACACAGAGTCTATTTTGACCCATAATATAATTTCGCATATATAGTTTTTAAAATTAGCTTTTATATTAGATTTTAACTTGTTATGATGTAAAATTCTGATTTTCTCAAAGTAGTGATACTGATGAGTAAAATGAGTAACGTAAGAAGTTTCGGGTGGGTCGAAATGGACCCTGCGTCCGTCCAGCCGAGATTAATATTACAGCATCAGTCAGGTAGTAGATTAAAAGGTGGGTGGATAAGGATTTAATTGGGATGGAACGTAGCAAGAATTGCGAGTAGTGCTGGATTGAGTGTGAATTGATACTAAACTAAAAAAAACGATAACTGTGTTGTATACATGTTTTTGATACGTTCATATGCGAGGAAAATATTTCGGTACTAGTTGTATTTCACTTCACACTTGAAGGGAATGTGATTTTTTAGCTGTCATATTGTTCCAATCTGATAAAAATTATAAGTTCTCATTAAAATTGATCCTCAAATTGTAAAAAGTTATATAAAGTTTGTGAAACTGATTTTTGTAAAGGTAAATACAGATTTGATTTCTCCTTTATTTATAGGAAATATGTAACGAGGATATAATAATTCGTGTAAAAAGTGCATCAATGCTGTAACATACATCTCCTTGTTTAAAAGTCAAGAAGCAACACGATACTGTCTTCTTATCTTATAGCCTTGGGTGCAAAGAACATGATTCCTAAGGGGCTTGTATCTTTTGTGGAATGCAGGAAAAATCTTGTAAACGTGTCATATACTCTAATTTTGTTTCCTTCAAAAGGAAAACCCGTCGAGAGGAAATTGGCTCACTCGCTTGTGTCACATTTGATCAAAGGGTTAAAAGAGAAATGTAACGCACTTTTCCTTCTTTTCAAAGTACACCGTACACTTTTCACATGAATATATATCCTTTCAAAAATGTTATCGCGTCTTTCATACATGTAAGAGAAAATTTTAACACACGACGTCTTTTAAGAATTTTTCGCAATAAAGAAAAGAAAATACAAAAATCCGAATCGCGTGTTATAAAGTGAGTCTGTAGAAATAACCTGCTAAATTGAAATGTTAGTAGAACCTCGTACAACTGTTAGTATTCTACAATTTTCTTCCCACAATATCAATTTAAATAACACAATAATCCCAATTTTGCGGTACAAATTTTCCCTTAAGTAGTCGCCTATTCACTCAACAACATCCTGGACCAAAAATTCTTATTGCCTCTCTGCGCGCACGGGCAAGGAAGTTCATAATCGAGTTCATTTAGGGTAGTCGATTACCACCACCCACTCTTCAGTCTTAATAAACCAAATTACGTAAGTGTCGTGTAACGTTCGCAAAAAAAATATCCTCTGTACCGCGTGCAACGTCAGCATGGTAAAGGGAGAGGGGGCCATCGAGGGAGAAAAAAGCGAAAAACGGCTTGAAACAGCTCGGTTCTCCCTTTTTTTCATTTTTTTTTGTTCACGAACGAACACAAACCTCGTTGCCCGTCCAAATGAAATTATTGATCGTCCATAGTGCGCGATCCGGTTTGCAAGAGTGGCCACGTTAATTCGCAACACATGCGGAAGTCCCAAGCATCCGATGCGCGAGGGACGGTTTGCATGGGACTGCAGTCGCACAGGCAGAACGGAATTTCGCGAGTGCAATCGACCGGTCGACGACTCGGCGCCGATCTATCCGATGCTGTTTCCAGCTAATGCGGTTTCGGTGAGCGTGCAGTTTTGCCTGGGCGGGAGGGCTACGCTGTCGTCCACCGGGCGAATATCAATCTTAAGCGAAGCGAGAAGATAATCAGCTGGCGACTCGTCACCGGTGACGCTGGGCCTGTTTCGATTCCGTTCCAACGGCCAGTAACGTCGCGAAATCATCTTAGCCGTTTGATTTATCTCTAGACCGAATCGCTATTCATCCAAACACCGTACGCGAGCCATCCACGGAGATAACGTTTGAATCGAGACTCGTGGACACGCTTCGACGCCCCCGGCTTGCATTTAACGAAGACACTGAATCCAGGGCGCAATCAGCGTATTAGGATCTATGGGTTAATGATGGTTCGGTAGTGGATGGGATAGATAAGGTGTTGGGGGTTGGTTGGTGGACGTATATTAGAGGGGCTGCAAAATTGTTTGGTTGTATTTTTTCTTTAGGTCTCTAGCTGGGATTCCTAGGTATGGGGTTTAGCATTATAGCGAGACTGTGCCTGCCGTTAAGAATGTAAAGCAGGGGAGTAGGAATCGCATTGGGGTTTTAATTAGATTTACAAAAAATTAGGTAAGGTTTTAAAGAAGTATGTGATACGATTAATTAATTTATGGAAGAGATAGTTTCGGAGGTTTATGCTAATTATTGTTTTTTAAAAATCAGTTTAATACTTTGTTTTGTGCGAATAATATGAAATCCATATATCTACATATGTGAATTCAGTGACTTAATGGCAATTAAAATTTACAGTTGTTATATCGTGCATTATAATAAATATAACATCTCGGTATTTTTTTCATTTATCTTAAAATTGCGCTCATATTCTGTTTTATAACTGGCCATTGCATTAATATTACTTTAATATTGAATTCTAGTAGACGTCACGTGTGTCTAGTCAGGGATACGGTCCACTGCTATTTAATTTATAATTATTAATCAAAAAAGCATTAAGTAGATCATCGCAGTAATCGCGGATCATCCTTTTATTTACGACGTGATCCGTTCACTGAGGGATCCCAATATCCCGTGCATCAATATTGCTTCCAGGAAAAATTAATGTTCCGTTGCGAAGATATTAAAAATACGCCGTAGTGAAACGCGAATTCCTTCGGCAAATATATTCGATCCGACATGAATTATGAATGTTTATACGGGTAGAAGCTTCGTTACCCGCCATTGATCATCCTTAATGACATTCGTTCCCAGCCTATACGCACCACTTTTTAATGTCATAAATCACGGTGCCGTTCGTAGAATCGTGAAATTAGGTCACTGTGAAATTTATTCTTGCTGCGAATATTCGTTTCCAGAATCATGTAATCCTTAACACATTAACTGGCACAGTTACCATCTCCACCAAGTACATAGTAGCTTACCAATCAGTTTAAGCAATAAAACTACTGCCAACATGATATACTGTGCACCATATCTGGTGTACAAAGTACGCCCAGCAGTGAACATGCTAATACGAACGTTTATTCCTACAAGTAAAAGACTCATGGTGCATCCCTTACTATTTAAGTACTCAATGAAAAAACAGAATAAGAATAGAGAAGTTAATGTCGGAAAAGAGGCCCATTTTTATCTGTCTCGTCCGAACGGAACATTGGGGTAGTAATTCCGCTGCGGTGTCTGTTGAAAAAGTAAGGGCCGCGCAGCTGACGCGTTACAATCGCGAGGCTGTCGCGGTCGAGCATTTCGATATGTTTGAATGTTCGTTCGTGCATCGTTAATTCGCAAACCCTAGACTACCTGGTAATTGCCGCGCGACAGTCGCGGCGCTCGCCCTGTGACCTGGCATCTCGCGTCATTGCCTGCCAACTCGATTGGATCGGTGATTTTAATGTGGCCCAGGCCAGCGTTACCACGCATCAATAATGACGTAGTGTGTGCGAAATCAATTAAATCAATTAGCGGGGCAAACGCTAGGCTATGACTCAAAATCAGGCGGCCTATTCGCGTCTCGTCGATAATTCTTGCATGGGCGAAATGGAGGACGGGGACGACGGCGACGCATCTTCATCTTCATATACAAGTTAGTTAGAAGCTTTTTTACGTGAGTCACTTTTGTGGCTAATGACTGGCATTTTACTATTATTATTATTTTTTTTACATGAGTATCACGCTCTACAAAATTACAATTACAGTAAAGTATATAAATGATTAAATGTTGGCACAGAGATGCTAGTTACATTAAACAGGAATTCAAAATTTTACGTATAAATTCTTATATAATAAATTTTACTTATATCTATGAATTTTTACTCATTTTTAATTATTGGTATGGTCACTTACATAAATTATCCTCGTGTATATAGATAGATCTGCATACCATCTGAAAAATGAGAAACATTGAAGTTGATTTTCTCTCGAAATATGGGGAGTGTGCCCTGTACATTCGACACATTAGTATTCCTGGTATGGAGCAACTGTGTAACAAATTTTAACCAAGTGAATGGACCATAAATTCATGTACAACCCTTCATAGTCAGATTCGATAAGAAAGATTCATGTCCAATGATTTGGGAGCATATAATGTCCATTAAAATGAGTAAGATCGGATATAAGTATATGTAGTTACAAAAATTTGTACCAAATTTTTTCAACGCGCTTTTACTTTACTTATGTAGATTACTTTTACCTAATCAGGTGCAGTTATCTCAAGAGAATATCGTAACCAGTTTTCAGCGTCTCTGAACTTGTGCTCCAGAAGTTTGCTTCAGGCTCTTGTATAAATTCATAAACATGGAAAACAATGAAGCGAATGATTATCGTGAGTGTAGATTTCCAAAAATATGGAATAATACAGTAGACAGCAATTTTGTAGCACAAGCAAGTGAAAATTTTAAAAAAATGAAGTGTTTACATTAAACTCAATTGGAAAAAATAGCACTCACTGTAATAATACAGTTTTTGTCGTTGTTTGAACATAAAGTAAATGATGATCTATAATAATTATGATTCTCCGTATCCTATTTCAAATTCAGTCAAATTTCAGTACAGCAAGGATTAATACCAATCAAGTCCTATTTGAAATCTAAGAGAACCGTTTGTGATTGAAGATTTTTTCCCCTTAATAAGCATCTAATTTATACAAGTTTGTTTTTATGAAAAAGAGTTGTGTATCATTTACATAATATTCGTTGGTTACATAAGCCCGCGTTTGTTTCCCGAAAACGCGTTCAGTCGTCTTGGCAAGAGCTAATTTCTAGTGACCTGGCAAACGTGTCCCGAGAATTCTCGATGACTGTGTACGATTAAAGCCTCACAGGAGTCCCCGGTGTGCTTACCGAGCACTTGGATGATGTCCTTGAGCAAATGCAGGCCCTGCGAAGAGCCAGGTGCTTCCTGTGTCCGGAACATATGACTGTGAGTATCTGAGTGTCTGGCAATTTTCCTTAGAAAATCAAGTTTCGACGTTATCGATCCCACCCCATCCCAGAGATATTATCGTTTATCTCCGAGGAACCTGTAAGAAGCAAAGTCAGGGACATTAAGAAATTGTGAAGCAACGTTAGGTATCGAAAATACGATGTCTGTTAAACAGAATGCAAAATTATAATGTAGTGCAGATTGGGTGAAAATTCAATAGAATTAGATGTTCTCATATTTCTATTAAAATTATAGCTCATAGATAAGTAGTAATAAAAATTTTAATTGTAAATCACTTTATGATAGAATATTTAGTACTTGCAATACATTGACAGAGTAGCAGTTAACAACATTTTAAAATAGACCTCTATTTCATTCATTTGAACTAACAGATCTTACAAAATGTAGGTTCTTCCAAGAAATGAAACAAAGAATTGGATTCGATATCCCATTTTAATTAAAGTATTTTTTTTTATCACCCCATTCACGTTTTCATTTCTACAAGGGTTCGTTTAACTTTGAAAAAACTATAAGGAAGATGTTACCAATGTGTGTACATCTCATTTCTTGGCATTACGTTAAACGTGTAACCGAACTGAAGGCGATATAGGGTTAATATTGCCGAACGATACACTACATACTATAATTAAAATGAAGCAATTCCACGTGGAATAGTTCCAATCTGAAATGAGCCTCCAAAAGCAATCGAACACTGGAATAGAAGGTGGTCAAATTGCAACAACTTACTCATTTGTCTCAACCGAAGAAGGACCCATCTGGGGCAGATAGGTTGGCTGCGTCAGCTCCAGAAACATCGTTACCGCTATCATCGTAATCATATTTCGCCCAGCAAGACTATCCCGTGAAACGAGATTACGCCACTGCTAGAAATGGAAAAAAGTGGGCGGTGCAAGAAGGTGGGAAAAAACGAGGAAACAGGTACGAGATGTTGCAACCAGGATGAATGGACAGGAAATTTCCATATCGGGCTAATGACTATAAAACATGTACTGGGACTCGTCTACATGGCCGATCGATAGACCTTCTATCTTCAAACACCATATTGACATTACTCATTTTTCGTTAATATGTACGAAAAGTAATTGAAAATTGCAAATAGTGGGTTGCAATGCGTGCATAAATATTCAGACCTTCGTATAAAAAAGCACACTTTTCTAGTGAGAATCAATTATATTTTTTAGATTTATGTGCACTCAATAGAGAAAGCTTTGTTGAACTAAATCGAAATATTTCCTTCTAAAATTTGAAAGAAACTTTATCACTATTCTTATGAATTTTCGATAAATATTTGTAATACTTTATGTAGCCCAGTCTATTATTTCTTCTTCTTTACACTACACATTGAAATCCTCTAAAACAAATTAGAATCGGTTAGAAATAATTACCTTAAACATCATTATTTGTGGTGTATTTAAAGTAGGAATAATAATGAAAGTATTTTATTACGTGAAATTACTATGAATTTAAATTAATTGCAAATAAAATATATTCATTTCTAATTGGATTTAATTATGTACAAGGAGTAGCTAAAGATTTAACTTAACTTAGTCAATCGCGGCTTCTTTATTCAGACACTTGCCTTTATTACATACTCGCGTGCCAATAAAAAGAAACAAGAAAACAATGCGAAATTAAAAATACAATATGCGAAAGTAAATTTACATGTAATAGCAGTGTGTAAAGGGCAGGGTTCAGGAACGTGCGCTGTTATTACTCTGAAACCCATATACCCACTCAAGTAAGAATTTGCAGAGTGCGTAAAGCGCAAAAAACATTTTTTGGAGAAAACCCCTCCGGGAGGGTAATTTGATTAGGTGAGCTCTCGTGCGCGAGGGAAAACTAGCGGCTTTGAAATTGACCCGAGAAAAGGTCTCTCTATCCTTTCGACGATTTCTTTCCCAAAGAGACTTCGGAAAGAAATCATGCCCGACGTAATATGTATAGAGCGAAAGAGGAAGCCACGAAATATCTATTCGACGGAAGTAGAGCGGCGTAATGCGAAAAGCAAGTAATACGATGATGGGGACATTCGTGTGGCAGCCATTGGTCGGGTTACACATTTCCTGTTTATTTCCAGGAGGACCACTGTTCAAAATGCATTAACTTATCGTGGTGGACGACTTAGCAAACGAAAGCACTCGCTTTGCAGAATAATATATACCAAGGTCGATATTAATTATTGTTGGTCGTCGTAGAAACTTATGATCGATACTTTGTATAATGCTAGTATGAAAACTTGAATTACAACGAGGTGTGTTTTAGTTTACTTTTAAGTTCACATCAACCACGTGGTTCTTTGTAATCAAATATACATAACTTACATTAATGCATGTTTTACACGAATACTTCGTTCCCTAAAGTAGGCAATTACGAATGAACAGTTCGACCTGAAAGTTTTTTTTCAAATGAAAGATCCATTAAAGAAAAAGAGGTCATTTTCATTGCACTCTAAACTTCTTCTTCCATCAATCTAAAAGAATTGTGTAAAAGAAGCAATATTTCTTCAGCGACCATATTATTATTATTCGGATGATCGTCATAAAGAAAACTTCCTCGTGGAATGGAGTGCCATAGGTTGCTCGATGTCAGACTTGATTTAATACCCCATAGAATGATCTTGGATATGGATTCTCTCAGAATCTCGTGGCAGGGCAGTACTTCATGGAAACGATGCCATCCCTAGGAGAATAAAAAGATTCTCTTCATCGTTCCTCCTATATGAGGTGATCAAATACTTCACCTGGTCGATGTCTTCATTTCGATTCAAGTCTTCATTTTCGTTTCCGCCGTTCCTCTTATAAAACGATAATCCTAGAAATTCTGGAGCGCAAAAATATCTCCAATCTCCCGTGAAACGGCAAGACTATGTGGCCTTAAATAAATCTGATAAATATTTCATTAAATTCAACGTCCTCATTCAATCGAAATTTCAATTTCTCCACTAGCCATGAGAAGTTGGAACTTCTCACACGAGAATTCTAAATCAGTTTTCATATTAATTATAACCCATCCACTCCAAACTAATACTCACATCTGAAAGTGCTTAGTTTCCAAAAAAAAACACACGATCGTGTTGTGTGACGAGGCGGGCATTTCGAACATTTTCTTTAATCATTCATAACTCCAAAACTAAGGTATATACGACATATGTCGATACCTATAACGTTTTTAATAATAGTAGTATGTAGACTGTACATTTACTCCTGAAGTATTGACATGAATTTATTAATCATCCTCTACACTTATCAACTCTAATAATAATGTAATGTCTACTCGAAGACTTTTTGAAAAGGCACGAAAGGAACGGTGCGCGTATCGCGAAGGTGTAGTGTAGAGTGAAGGTAGAGGGCGTCCGCGCGAACCTTGTGTCCCAAGTATCCCCAGCCGGCGTAATATCGTAAAGCCGATTTCAGTGGAAAAAGGGCGTCGTTGGTGCACGCTTATACCCTTATACCCTTATACAGCCAGCCCGTGTTTGTATGCGTGGCTGTGTAGGTGGAATAAATTTCGTGGCAACAATTCGACAATCCCGCTCCAATCGGAAGGGATACGCGAGCGGTGAGATCCTCCCCTGGACGTAGTCCTGGACCCAAACGATCCACCTTTATCGGGATCCTGGCTGATGGATTCGGCCCCATTCTGCCCCAAATCTATTCCGTTTTATTGCCTTTCTGATACATAAATTTTTATTCAATTTGATTTGCCGCCATTGCTATGGTAATACGGCGAAAAGAGATGCACGCGTCTTCCCTCCCTTTTTTCATGCCCCATCCCCCTCTTCCTCGCGTCGGCGCTTCCGTAAGTCTACTTTCTGCCTTTCCGCGTTCCCTCTTCAGAAACCGCTTCTTTTGTAAAGTTACCTCGAGTCGTCATCATTTCCCCGGCCTGCACAGGCCTCCCTCTGCCCGATAACGATTATTTGAAAAGACCATTTCAGGGCTCTTGCGTGCTCGGGGCGCGACTGGGTCGTTAGAAGGGCTCTAAAGCAAATCGCCTGATTCCGCGATCAACGGAGAATAATTTTATAGTTTCCTGATGCGACCCCTCTGTTTAGAGCTCAGACTCCTAGCTGAAGCGCTATTGCTTTCGGAGGGATGAAGGATGATGGCTGTTTGTGTTGTCAGTGAAACGTGCGAGCCTACGCTTGTTGAATTTTGGATGTAGTGATTAGTTTTATGAATTGGGAGAATTTGTTGTTTATGTTGGGGGTGTGAAGGCTGAGGTAGAGTAGACCGAGATTTTTCTTTGGCGAAAACTCTGCTTTTCTCGATGTTGCATTAATGCCAGATAATTTCATATTATGTTACAGATATGACCACAAATAAATGGTAAAGTATAAATTACAAATTATGATTTTAAATCAAGTAGGAATTATAAATTAAATTGTAACTAAACTATATAGATTAAATCGTAAATGGAAATGACAGTAATCTGGGGCAAAATGGCCTAATTAGGTAGAATAATTGAGATGCTGCTGTACTAAAATACCTTGGCGAAGAAAATGTGTCATTGTATCTCTGGCAACGGAGCGTACAGTAACAAAACATTTAATTATGTACTTTGCTAGCAAACCAGCGAAATAATGCTGAATTTACCTACCCTTCAAAATAATTGAAATTCATCAAACTAATTGAGAGTTCAATGACACTTCATAATTTAATTATATTAAATTATAATATGAATTTGTCTGAAATATGTTCGAATAACCATACTGATAAATAACTGTGTCGATAAATTTCAAATATTCCACTACGACTGCACAAATACAGCCCAAACAATTGCATTTGTTTATTTCGTTTCTCTTCTATAATAAACTTCTCGAAATCTGCATTTTTTAGTGGCGAATGCAAGTCTAATATTTTTAAACCTGCTGGAAGAATTGCAGCAACACATAGTCCATGGTGAGGTGTATCACAACTGGTGTTATTGCTATAAATAAAATGGTGTTTGCAAGTACCAAACAACAAAAGTGCTTATGCCATGTTCGTCACATGACTCGAACACACTATTAGCATTCACATAAGTAGCAATATTACTGACAATAAGTCCTCCCACAGGCAAATAGGAAAGCCCACCAATCTGATATTATATTCGAGCCGCGAGAAAACTGCTTTCCTATGACTTGAACTTTTCAAGCTGAATAAATGGACTGCGAGTGATCTTGAAGTAGACAAGTACTATAAAAAGAGAGTTACTGTGTCCCGTAGTTTATGCATTTTCAAGAGGTAAGAATTTACACCATTTATTCGCGTAAAAAGAATTCCCGCGTTGAAGTGCAAAGCTCGAATCGCGAAGTTGAAACAACTCCGAAGGAAGGGAGAAAAATGGTAATGAATGGTAATAAATGCTGCTGTTATTTCAGTCTTCATAACTTGGAAAAGCAACGCCACGGTTGAAACGTAAGGAGGTGGAAAATGATGGGTTTCCTTAAACAGAAATCCGTAATGGGAAATGAATTTTCCTCGGTGTATCGGTGGCAAATTTTTTGTACGATATTTTAAAGATGATATGTAAAAATAGAGAACACAAAAAATTGTAAAATGTTACTCGTGTAGTAGTAGTAACGTTTTCATAAATTACAAACGATTCCCACTGAATATCCCTTGAATCTTTAACCGAGAATGTGACATTTAATTTATCAGACGATCAAATTTAATAGGAATTAATAGCAAATGAAATGGTACTTCCGTTTATACACACAGTAATTGATATTTTTTGCATGTCTCTATAGTGTGAATGATGACGAATTTCACCTATCAGTATTCTCATTCATGGAACGATTATTGCAATTTGATTGATGAATGAATTACAATTACATTAACAAACTACATTAAAAATATCATCGAGTCATGTGAATGAAGAGTTAACTGCTTCCAAAATCTCAACCTAATAAGAAATTGCGAATATGATCGGTCATAATTATCGTATCCAAATATATGGATGCTATAAAAGTCAAGTCAAAGAGATAATTTCAGTATTATATTTAAAACTGGAAAATCAATGCGAAGGAACTCAATACAAACAAACTCAGACTCATTATGCCTACTAAGTTTTCAAAAATATCAGATAAGAATTTGTATAAAATGAAAGAGATAATGAGGATCACAGTTCTTATTCTGGACAATTTTCGCCTTCTGTTGTAGGCTAACTTCTTAGAGCTTCATAAAAATCCTTTAGAACACGAAGATTTGTCAGCTTTCCGCAGGAAATGACGAAACAAGGGAACTTGAAACCCTGAAGAATGGGGAAATGCTAAAAAGTGAATACTAAAATCGGACGTATCCCCTTTTCGAAATTATCGATTCAATTATCTAAAACCATGTGTACCAAGCAAACCAGGCTTCAGAGGAGACAGCTAAAGTATTGCGCCCAGCTTCGTTGCGTGGTCGAACCTACAGTAGCGGACAAAAAAGTTACCACTTTTCCGACCCACCCTAATTCTATTATTTTTCAATATCAATTCAAAATTGTAGTATATGCCTAACATACATATTCTGAAAGAGAATTGAAAGCTGTATAAAATCCAGTTACAGTTAAATTTATTTAACTAACAATCAAAAAACCGCACATAACATTAAACAAGACAACACACTTTTAAAGTCAACAAAAAGTTACCACTTTTGAACATAAAAACATCTAATATTTTGTGGGGGGACATTTTGCTTTGAGGACAATCTAAAAAGTTGCTAAACGTGGTAACTTCTTTGTCGGCCCCAAAAATGTGTTACCCCCTTTAATATCATACTTAACTGGATTTTATATATTATTTATAAATATACCACAGTCCTAAATGTATGCTAAAAAAAATAACAAAAATAGAACAAATCGAAAAAGTGGTAACTTTTTTGTCCGCTAGTGTAAGGGGCATTTCTTTTTCGCTCCTCTTTGACGTATCGGGGGCGTCATCCCTCAACCCCAATCGCTATTGGATCGCAGAAACGCGGGCGCCCCTCATGGTAGATCGAGTTTGGATGGGTGCCCGTGAAAATTCGTGATTGTCGCGGAAATTCCGGTCCCTCGATTTTCAGTAGCTCGGCATCGGTGGTGTTTATCGGGGCCGGGGCGGGTTTCGGTATTCGGCTCACGAAACAGCCCCCTGCTTCTTGCGTCCCTGCGCAAGAACGCCACCCTACAGCCCTGACGCGTCGCACGTGACCCGTGGATAGTGATGGGACCAACACCCTCCCGGATAGATTCGATATCTGACGGGGAAGTATTAATATCTCACGGTTATCGATTTATCGGCACCTTCATTAATTAATCACTTTACCGAAATTCTATCCACGATTTTATTAACGCTCGCGTTATTGTATCATAGTGAGGACTTTACCTTCACTCGGCGCTAAGTTCGCTCGTGGTGTTGAGTTATGCTTTCGGGAAATGCGTCGAACTACTCGGTACAAGAAAGGGAGAACAAATATAACGGTGTGCTTTTCGTTTCTAGTTTGTCAGAAAGCGTTGAGGTCTTCAGACTGTAAGGTTACTTTCATGTGTGATTTCTAACTTGAGCAAATATTTAGGATTCAGTTTAGGCTATGAAATTTCCACAGAGGAGTAGGGGATGACAGAATTCTTTGTTTTTGTAGTGTATAATTCAGGGCTTAATTCCTTCTTTTAATTACATTTTTCAGTCGATGTTTTAAGTAGACATGTTTGAAGTTATCGATGTTATTATGAAGTTAAAGTATGGACTACGAATTGGTCTATTAGGAGATGATAAATAATTAACAGCAGCATATTAAATATATCAGTTCTCTCTAATTATTCCAATTTGCAGGTATTATTAACTGAAAAGAAATTAGAACTAATACAGAGACACCCAAATCATGGTGTCAAACGCCCGGACACTAAATTTATTTATTTATTTTTAATCGTCAAGGAATAACTTTCGTGAACTTCGTAAAGTAACTCAACGATAAACAAATGACTATAACTAGGGCCTGACTATAACATAGTAATTTTGGAATTTCCAATATTATTATTAAGATGATAAATTATCTCTTAAAGTTTTAATTTCTATTAGCCAGGTTTATGGTTTCTCCCTGTAAAGCAAAAGTTTAAACTCTCTACATTTTCAAAATGCCTTCTGCTCTGGTATACAGTTTTTGTAAGTTCCCCCAGCAGTACCCTGTAGTACCTATTCAAGTTAGGTGACCCTGCTAGCCATTCAAAAGCAATTATTCTTTTTATAAGACGAAGAAGAGCCCTTTAACGTACTTTGCACTTTGCGCAGCCGCATTATCCTGTTGAAATATGAACTTTTCTCCAGCAATTTACTTAGCATACTTTTGTGTTTTATTATGAATTCATTTTATATAACCAACGCTCCTCGTCGGTCCCTTTATGAACATTAATTCAAACTACTTCTGATACAAAATTCTGAGTTACACCGTAATGCTTCCTCAAGCCATTTTATTGTGAATCCATAATCTTCCTTACATCTCGTATATCATATTATCAATAAATTTAATCGTATGCACAATTTAACTTAAATGTCCTCATACTTGAAAAAATACCATTTCTTCCCTTCTATCAATCAGACAAATTTATCTGAGAACTGAGGTATACTCCATCTGGTCCGCGTCTCGCTATACGCCATCTTCTTGGCGCGGACTATAAGCACTTACACTTTAAAATCCTGCGCATTGCATTCACTAACAGGTTCGAACCCACTAGGTGCCATTTAGGTTCCATAAGTACCCAAAATGAAATATTTATTCCCAATAAATGCTACCCAATTCTAACAACACGAACCTAAAATATTAAATCGCTCGATATTCTTAAGTAAATATCGAACTTGGTCTGACCATTATCCTTAATACTATTACTAATGCAGCCTTAAAAAATAATACCTAACCTTCGGTTCAATTGAACCGTAAAAATACACGACCACGTAGAATTGTTTGCAGAAATTAAAAGCAGTCGATCAGGTCCCATCGCTAGCGCTACCCCCAGGACTCGGTACAGACAACGTGCCAGCAGTCGAGGTGAATGCAGTAGAAAGGGGTGGTGGCAGAAGATGGCGGTGGAGGGAAAAGGCGCCATCGAGCACGTGACACACATATTGCCTACCTTTCGAGAATCTCGAGCCAAAAGGCTTCTTCTCCCTTCTTCGTGCTCGCCGGCCGGAATGATAGAAAAACTAATCTCCCAGATTAAATCTCTAATTCACGCCGCGGTCCGTGGTTGATTCGAGGAGATTCTCTCCGATGATAAAACCGATGGAACTATCGTGCGTTTATGAAAAAGACGGGCGTTATCTCGCGAGGGTGGCAGGGGATGGGGAGAGAGGCTGGAGTTTGCACGCTGACTCGGTTCGGCAAGAACAGGCTGGAAAAAAGTTAGTGTCACCGTGCTGGGGCGCAAAGTAGAAACGATAATTGAATCCCTTTTTGATTCAGCAGATTCCGCCTCGTTTTTTAGGGTATGAGCTTCCCCGCGAGCGTAGATTTTAGAGGGCGGTTCTCCACAGCGTACGGCGTGCCTTTGTGCAGCCCTGCTAAATTCACCTCAAACACGGGCGTGTCTAGTTACATTGATTTACTTCTAATTTAATGTTGCTGCAACTCCGCCGCAAAAGCGGCACTGACCGCGCTGGGGAATTAGGAACTTTCAGGGATTCGGTAATCTCATATTCTAATTTCACCTCGAATATAAATTTTGAGGGGATACTACTATGTATGTAGGTGTAATACAATTTGCAAGAGACAGGGGCGATATGAATGAAACGATTACCTATCGTTGGAATTATGCAGGGGAGTTTTAATTGGGTGATATTGATTATTGTTGTGATTTGCGTTCTTAAGGTGCTAATCCACGATGAGACAATATATCGTGTCTCACACGAGACTTAATCTCATGAGGCAGTTATTGTATTATTTTTTAATTATTTTGCCATTAGTTTCATGGAACTAGACTCTCATGAGACAAATTTCATGATATATTTTAGAAACATGATATATGATAGAAAAGTCTCATGTAAAAACTGAAATCTCATTGTGGATTCGCACGTTTATATAATACTTGGTGCGGAAATAATTAAATTATAAAATATGGCTGTGTACGGAAGTTGATATTCATAATTTGTCAAGCATCAAGATCACAACAAGAATAAAGAGTAACAATATATTAACGTCATTTTATTGAAGACTCAAGTATTAATCAAAACAGGCTCATTAAATCCGCCAAAATGCCTAGAATGTACTCAAACAATCGACTAACTTTTCTTCTATCCAATCATCTAATGTCTAACACAATGGGTATGAAAGAAGTTGTGGAGAATTATTTGAAAAAAATCTGAGATGTCTATGGAACAGTTTCAAGAACACTCGTAAGAAATCGAGATTCGATCGTTCAAGCGGAAGACAATGACCAACCCACGTTAAGCAAACCTTAACTCCCATTCCAAACTCAATTTCAACTGACATTAAGATCGACCGGAAAATAACATGTTCCGTAAAGTACTTCTGAAAGCAGTATTGAGCAGAATTGTCCTATTAGGGAACTCTCCGCTAAAGCGCGACCAAATGTATTTCAATAATCGACTATCACGAATATCGATATTGCCGGATTCTTCCAACATCTGCTGCTTCTGCAAACTCGCGGTTCTTTCCTTCTCGATTCGTGAAATGGCGGACTTCAATGGCTATTTATATTTAAAATTGTACCCCATTTAATCCAAACTGTTTCCATTTTCAATCTGCAATGCTTCATTCTTCCCATTAAATTGGAATTTTCTCGCTAAGAAATCTTCAGACAAGGGGTGACCAATAATTACTTCAGTCGACAGTCACAGTGCAGAGAATGGGGAGTCAAGAGAAGTTATTTCGAGTTGAAAGTTAAGAGAGAGAATTTTTAAGCGGATTACAGTGAATAGTAGAAGATTAAAATTAACATTGCTTCTGGTTAGTTTAAATTGTACAAGCATTTATCAAAAGCATGCTATCCTTTCACAACAAAATTCATAATCCTTAATTACATCGAGCAATCTACAAACAGTTCAAAATTATCAAGTCAAATAATATCACCGTGTACATCAATTACACATATTTTAATACTCTCCGCAATAACAAATCATAAAATCCCATTCCTTGCTCCTCTTCCCATTTTACGCCCCGCGAAATACTTCATTTGTCTAATTACCTTTGAAACGTACCCCCGCCCCATTGTGTTCGATCGTCCGCGTATCGTGCAGCCTCGCATGCACACTACCAAATACCTACACCGCAAAATACGTAATTTCTCCGCACGAGTTCCAAGCTTCCGTTCCAAAGTTCGCCGCATCCCATCAGAATCGATCAACGAATAGCACTTTCAGTGGAGTGGCTCCAAGGCGGATAGAATCCTCCCGGAGCACGGCCACGTTACGCGATCTATTCTGGTGCCGTCGTGGGCCCGGGGTCATGATGTGCCCAGTAGATTATGCATAACGCACATGCATATATGCATCAGAGAAGACGCGTATCGGGTCTCGGTCGACAGGTGCGACCTACGGATTTTCCGATGCGACCACCGAGCACTCGACTCCAGGGCGACGCGGAACCGCCGATGCGAAGAATGTCTCCCGGTCTAACAAGCTCGAAGAAGGCGCGGTAGGGGTGGCTCGAGGGATAGGAGAAATTTCGGACGAGAAAGAGGGCCAAGTGGCAGTGAGACGAGGAAAGGGTGGATGTAAAGAGGAATGATGTGAGGATGGTGTAAAGAGGAGTGGAGTATTAGATGGCCTGCCGCCAACGGGAGCCCCTTTGCCTTTCGCAGCCTTTCGGTAGGGGAGACCGGGGCTGGTAGGCCAATTTTTCAGTTTTTGATTTTTAATAAATTATGTGGGCGAAATATCATTAAATCGATTACTATATTTGATAGGGCATACATGTGGCTGTCTGATTAAATTATTAATGTTGACTCAATGTGACAACATTTAAGGCATTTTAATGTTTTTCTAACACCTTACATGCTGGTCAACCAGCCCCGTGGTCGGGGTTGGTAGACTAACAGTATGGGGTAGGTTGACTATAGGTGCAATCAGTTAAGAAAATGTTGTTAACTACTTATCTGAGTGGTAATAAAATAGCACAATGTCACAAGAGTTGTTTCATTATAAAATATTTATCACTTTTTAATAATAAATAACAATTTAAACCTTTATAGTAGCAATAAATATTCTATCTGGTACTATAAAAACATTCGCCATCTTCTATCAACTAATTACTATCTTCGCAATCTGATGTGCAATTTTTGCAATCGTAGAAAAGTTCCACGGCAGCTGCATGAATGCTTTTCTTTTCAAGAATTACTTCACGACATGCTTGTTCTATAAGATCTTTTGAGGTTGAACCTCTATTTGACTTTCTTTGATATGTCCTCATTGTTCTGTGAAATAAGTTATTAACTAACCTTTAGTAACGAAACGTTCGTAATAAACTAATATAACTGGGGTTGGTTAACCAGCTTAGCCATGTAACCCCGGACGTTATTAGTCAACCAGCCCCGAACGATCATTTTGACTTCGATACTCTATATAACCATTAATTATTTATGTAAAATCAAAAACGCAGTCTCAATAGGTCGTTTAATAAGCAAACTTTAAAATAGTTCCTTCACATTTATTCTACTCTAACTATATAGAGCGTGAAAACATAAAATCTTTAAGAAAACATATTTACTTACATATGCAATTTTTCGATAAACGCTGGTAACTTTTAAAAAACGTGCGATCGCGGGGTCGGACATAAATGCATGTCATAGTAGAAGTGACTTATTTCTACAGAAAATCGCTTCGCGGTAGAGCATACCTCGGTGGAAAGTTATTAGCAATTAGTCTACCTACCCCTGGTGCCAACCAGCCCCGGTCTCCCCTACCCCTGTTCCCTGCCCGTCTGTATTACAGAGCGCTTGATCGAGACTTTGGAAATATTGTTGTCCCGTATCCACGTGTAATTACAGTGCCATAGTTAGGGGTAGACCGTCCTCTCGTGACTCGCCGATCAAACATGGGTTACGAGGGTGTTAGGTACTTTTGATGTAGAGTCGGAATGAGACGCTGCGAGGTCTTTAAAGGATCATTTCATTTTACTGTTATTTTGGGTAATAAAAGAGGAATTAGTTGGTTCTATTCTGGGGGATAAGTTTTTTATAATTGCGTGTCTTTATCTCACATCTGGGGTTGCATTCTTAATATAATATCTTGAATTTTCTGCAAAATAAATACGAATTCAGATCTGATTTCCTAAATCGCGGCATGTGCAGAGAAATCTTGAACACTTATTTAATAACACTGGAAAAGAGTTTTGAATTCTTTAGTAGCTGTTTTTGAAACACCTATATGCCATCAACGTTTATCCAAATGTAAATTTGCGAATCAAAACTTTATAGTTGTTTCTTTTTCTGTTGCAGGTATGCATTCAATATTATCCTGAAAATGGGAGTAAGGGTGAGTGGAATTATATTATAAACCAATCAATCTAACGATTATCCCAAATTTTTAATCTGACCTCAGTTCAGTGGTTTAATCGATTCTATCAACGTCAAATATTTATGATTTTATGATCTTATGATATTCGTTAAAAACTTCATAAAAGTTAAACTGCAGGTATTTCTGTATAAAACTGATAAATTATTTAGTGTATTCCCTCTATTTGATTCAAATATGCAACAAATCATGCAACACTGAAACCTTCTAAAATTCATATTAGTCCGTAAATTTTTCTGTTTCCCCAATTTCCTCCGATACAAAGATTAAATTATATCAAAAAAGGCTGTTTACAGTAGAATTTGCCGTTGTTCAAAGTAGTATGTGTTTAGTTCTCGATGCTTGTACGCAGGATTCAAATAACGCTAAGAAGAGTAATTACCATAAATTTATACGGTTATGTATTCAAATTAGGTATTCAAATTGACTGTAGTAGTTGAATGCAAATTTTAGTACTTGGCGCGTATTTACTGTTACTTGAAAAGCTCTCCTGCACCCAGTTTCGTACCTTATTAACCAACGACACCATTTTGTATATTCAGTGTAAACCCTTTCATGTAAATCAGTATGCTGTTCACTTTCCCACTAAATACGCTTAAATAATTCTAACCAAGAGCAATTACATGACCTTTAAATCTGTTTCCCGAAAAGCTACTACTAACTCAAATAAAAAGTATCTACTAAAAAGCAAGCTATATACACATCAAGAAAATGGAAATTAATTATCTTTAAAATCTGAAACTAATTGCAGATTTAGTCACCGGGAATAATTATTATCTTTTCGCCTACTATCTGAATCAGACTTAACGATAATATTCCTCGGATATGAGCGTGTGATTCTCCAAAAATGGGACTTTGTGACATTGTAATGCATCGTCCTTGATCTTAGAATATCATCGACCGTTCAAACAGTGACATTAATCCTACATATTACACCAGCTCCTGGGTCGGGTCCCAGGAATGTTATACAACAACGTATTTAATGCGAGCGTTTACTGTCGGTCGGCCATTCGCCGAGAATTCCTACCCGTAATTCCGTGCCTTATTAACGGACGCTGGTGTCTGGTATATTTTATTCGAATTTTCCGTCGGTACGCCCGTACAGTGCCATAAACCGACAAGGCGAACCTGTGACACAGCCGTACCGACATTTTCCAGAATTACCACCGCCCCAATCGTAATGTACACGGAAGCGTTTCATCTTCGCTTCATCGGCCATAGCGCGGCAAGTATTTAATTAAATAACACGACCAATTCTATGGTAGATACTTCAGGCGCAGCGAATATGGAGATTAACCGTCCACGGATAAATCGGGGACGAAATCATCCTTCCTCGTATCGTTTTAATCTTTTGCAAAACTGAAACGGACCCGAGTAATGTAACGTCGGTTTGGGAACATTTAATAAGTAATGGAGAGGTGAATCTTTATTTTCCCGAAATTGTATATCTTTCATTTATTTTATTTTAGATCTGATTGTGAAAAGATTGACGTATTTTTTTTACCGGTATTAATTTCTGCTTTAACTTTTTAAATGAAATTGGTAGATTATGTTAAATATAAAGTAATTTAGGATATGTGAGACTATTAATCTGATTTTTCTATTTAAATCCACTTGATTGATGTAATTATTGTAACATAATTTCAGGATAGACTGTCCTGTATAGCGAAAATCAGAATTATTTTGTTATAGGTATGTGTCGGAATGATTTATAAATTGGAAAAATATTTCTTGGTGAGATTGGACCATCCCAAACGAAGTGTAAAATTGTCTTAATCGAGTGGTTGGGGGGATAAAAATTGATTTCATCACTTGATTACTCACAATATCCACGCGTTTCCTCCTCACCTGCCAAGTATTAATCGACGATATATAATAAATCAGCGGTTTTAATTGAATCGTTCGATCTAGCGTGTGAATAAATAACAGCGTTAATAAAAAGCACAATATATTACGGCTATGAGAAATCGAGATATATGTAGAAAGAATATTCAAAAAAATACCGTGGGCCCCTCCTTTAAAATTTTCTTTTCTGCTTTTCCCTTTTCCACACTATTGAATTACGAGTACTCCCAAATTTTTACTAGACTTAATTCCGAATATCTGTTAACCTCATATTAGATAAACACAAAAACATTTTATTAAAAATTAAATTTTACATGGAAACTGCTTACGCCGGAATATCAATTTTTTAAATAAAAAATAAAATACAAAACCTGCACTAGATAATTCACACGTTTCACCTCATATACAGAAGACAACTAATCTCTACAAGCATGTTGATCTCACTTCATTTTTATTTTGATCCCACCACATCACCTCGCGCTTTTTATGAAAGAAAAGAAAGAAAAGGTCTTACCCTGCTGTGAATTGTTAAAATTTTCCACCAATTTTCTACTTACACGATCAGGGTTTAAAAACGTAAGTACATAGATGAGCACACACCGGAGGCACGCGCTTCAAAAGCGCAACGTATACGCGCACACGATACCTCAATATCGGGTTCGCATTTGTTCCAGCGAACTTTGCATTCCACTGGCAATTAATTCGATAACATTGAGTCGTTCACGGAATCTCTCGATGACACCGTCGCTCTCAAATTTCCCGTGTGCTCTCGCAGCTGAACGCTTCCGATTCGTAGCGGATCGATCGAATTCGGTAGCTATCTGAATATGCCCGCCACCTGCAACAATTTTATCCCCACCTTTATATACCACAATAACACCCCAAATAATATCCCTCATTTTAAACACGAGATAGAAATTTCACTATATTGTTAAACAAATAAAATTCATTTCTTAAACCTATAAAAAGCTGTATATATGTATATTCTTTGACTTCAATGACAAAATTACGATGCATCGATTTTTATTGGGCACAAACAACCAAAATTCTAGAAAAGCTCTGATTAAACATTCGAGCCCATACCGTGCACCGCCATCTTCTTTCGCGAACACGAAATTTTAATATTCCTGAAAATAGCAAAATGGCCCCGGGTCCGTCGATTCAATCTTCTTAACGGGTCGCGTATCAGATTTCATATTTAAAGGAAAAATGAAGTTGAGGGGGCAGAATGTACGGATCTGAAGAAACAGTCGAATTGTCCCCCTTCGTGCGGATGGGCCGTCATCAGGGACAGAGAGGAAGTCCCGGTCGTCAGGGACAATTCAATAAAGTCGACGGAGTGTGGATTTTTCTGATTAGCCGGCAAAGTTGGACGGCCGTTGGCGCGTGATCGTCCTTCTGAAACGACCGCCGCGGGAGCTAAGAGGCTGGGGCCTTTGTCTTATTTTAAAACTCGGGACTTCCGCTCGGCCATTCACGTCATGCCCCGAGAACTGCACTCAACACCTTCGGCACGGACACACCGAGTTTCAATCGGTGTCGAAGCGCTGCTCCGTGAGCTGCTTACCGTTTTTCCCAGCCACCTCTGTAACCGATAAATCGATTCCAAGCTACAGGCCATCGAGACGATTACCTAATTCTCGGACACCTTTGAAAGTCTTTGGTTGGAAGACAACGGGAAACGTAAGACAGGAAACTCTCTGTTGACGAGCTGAGCTGTACATATGTATAGTGACCAACCTGAACCCCTCGCGAGTAGTTTGTAAAGACGTATGCTTGAGAGTAAACGACCAAACGTGTTCCTTGTCATTCATTACAGGGCTTTATTTGGTCACACTTCCGCACACCGCGGGGCCTTAAGATGCTAATGTCCAAAAAGTATGCTAGGGCGTTTGATTTGTCACCGAGACAGTTGGAGGCGTTACCGACTTCACCCCCTGCTGCTTTGAGATCATTATATTCTAACTATATTTGAGATTACATGATGCATCCCCATTCTAAATTAGTTTCCCTCGACGAAAAACTGAAAGTGCTGCATACGACGTTGGCCCAAACATCTAAGATCTATTGTATTGCTACTTACTTTCGCTATAGTTTCATTGGTATAATTCAGTATGTATATTGTAAAATACAATTGTAAAACTTCAGGAATTCTTGTAGAGTTAATAGCAAAATTTTATCTCCAGTGTGAGTTCACTATGCCGAAATTATATCAACAGGCAGCTCAAAGCCACTGAGGCGCAGCTCCCAACATACTAGTCATCTGCCTCCGCTTCTTCTCCTCCCATTTCTTCGCTGCGTCCATTGTACTTGAGAGACAAAAAGCATGGATCTGGAGACACGCGTTACTCTGCACGTATCTCTACGAAACAGACAAATTAGCACAATGTATGTAAAGGGAGAAGTCGCGTTTGACTTGATTGTTGGTACCCAATTCTAACAAATGTGACGCTGCTGCTCACCCCCAAGAGGTACATGTACTTCGCTCCACATCTTCTTAAACAACGAAGCACAAAACCTACTTTCAATTTCGAATAATTTTAACAGCAACTAATGTTTACTGGAATAAAATATTCTCCAAGCTCCTTATCACTAAAACCCTAAACTCTAACTTTATTCATTATTCGAGGCTCGAATAATCCGGGTTAACTGTATTCGACGAATAAAGTAAATTTTTTTTATTCGTCGAGCGCTTCAACTTCAGCATCGTATAAAGTTTTCTATTTTAACTTTAATTGTAACTTTATCTGAAACATGGCGAATAATTTTTTCTACTCTTATTTGTTATTTGGAATTTTTATTTACAAATATTTTTCCCATCTCTGCCCTAAACTAGTACAACTTTACTAACCTGCATTCTTTTTACCACAACTACCTTGTACCCCCCTATAATTTAATATTCCCCAATGCGTGAATCCACACTGCCGCGTTCCAAATAAAACATCTCACATACTCATCCCTCCATCGAAACTACGTTTACCTAGAAGGCGCCAAATACTCCATGCCATCGTGAAACGAACTCGCGAACAGCAGAGTAGCGTCACTTTTAATGAAAACGCTGGGCATGAAACAACAATCGCGGAGTCTCCAATTTTCCCGTGCCGTGTTGCAGTTCGGAATGCAACGTCAACACAGATAATGTGGCGGGAGCTGGATCGGCTCTGTAGCCCCCCGTCTCATCAGAAGGGAAGCGACGGAATCGCGACCCTCTTGCGACGGCGAAGCGTCCTAGCGCGCGGGCAAGACAAGGGGTGCCAGAGGATTCGGGTCGTCAAGAGAAATAGGAAGAAGGGCGAGGAGAAAGGGACAGGTGGCGGGCGCCCAGCTCGAAGGAACTTGAAAAGCTGACGTTTCGCTTACGTGCGGGAACTAGCAAACGGGGGATACATTCTGCGCATCCAGATGAATTTGTCAAGTGAGCATCGAGGGCCCATTGAAAACGATGAAAATTGGATGGACCCGCGGACGTGTGCACGTCAGCGACGAGACGATCCCGTTCTCTCTCAACGTTTCATCTAATTCTAGAACCCATTTAAATATACCGGTCTATGTAATCAGGCTTGTTTCAACATCGCCGATATTGTTTGAAGTAATTCAATATGACCCTAAAGATCGCCGATTATGGAGAAAATTAGTTAAATCGTTCTCATTTCACACATCTACAAATATTTAGAAAGCCTCCCCTGGTAGAATCCTCTGCAGGGTCATACAAACTTGCGATGAAGGCTAGAAATTTTGTGAATATGCTTGTAGTGGTTATAGATGAATTATGTATTCTCTGACGTCATGCTGAGGTCTTTTATTTTTTTAATAATTTCTCGTTCCTCTGTTGGTAAAACGAATTCTTTCGGAAAAGTAAATATTATAACACTGCTCTCTTAATTAATTTTGAGGCATTCGCACGTTTTCCTGCGGAAACAGCAAAAAGAACAGATAGCATGAAATCGATTTCCATAAGCTACTACCCCAGAATCACAGAAATTATTTTAAAATTTGATGAAAACCGTGTCCTGGAATTTTGTATAATATACCTTGTCCAAACACCTGAACGTTTGGACGAGGCACAAAAAAGTTGAATTCTCATAACCTGGAAATTAAACTTATTAATTGTTAGAATTTGTTCGCGTCAATTTCATTACAATAAGTGATCCGGAACTGACGAACTTTTAACGTACCTATTTCCTTAAAAGAAATACACATATGCATTCCCTTTTTATCGTCACAATTAAACTAGCAGAGCTATTGTATCAGTCATGTGACGAGTACTCCATTCTGCTACTTGGAGATAAAATTCACTGACCGTTGGATTTTAACGAGATCGTAGGAAAGAACAGACCCAATTCCATAGTAAGTGCATCAGCGAAAAAAAATGGCACAGTGTCACATTCGTCTCCCGAGCTCGCGGGCGCATGGCTGACTTCTTTTTCCTGACACAAGATAGGTAATTCAGAGGAGGAGCAGTTCGTGACTCAATCTAGAATTGTCCACTCGTTGACTTTGATAAACGAGTGCCGGAATAACCGTTCCCACTGCTGAGACCAAGCTAAGTATTATACTATGGAGGTTCATCCGTTGGAAATCCCGGTGGAGGTACGATTACCCGAGAACGACGTTCGAGAGCTTTTGGAATTCGCAGTTTGCAACTGCGGCTCTGTTCCTTTTCGAATAGATAGTTGCACAATGGAATTGTAAGACAATGTTGATACCACTACTTTGTCTTTAGAAAAGAACGAGATATTTTTCATTCCAGGGAGCAACGAAGATACATGCTCGTAATACAGACAGTCACAGAAGTCTATATACACACATGCACATGTTGGTCGGGATACATTTATCAGAATTGCTGAAACTACCACATTTTTTTGTAGTACCTGCTTTAAATTTATGGTGTGCGCGTAGACTTTTGTGATTGAATATACGCGTGCGAGGTAGAAAGATTTCTCAAGAATTATGGTAATTTAAGTCACATTTGGTTGTAATTGTTTACTATTTTATAATCATGATTTAGAAGAAAAGGATATTTATTGATTTTTATGGAATATTTGTTGACAGATCTAAGATGAAAATAAGATATTGGAAATTTGGTAAATTGAAAGTGTGGCTCAATTATTTTGAGTGGAATATGACTTCGTGATAGAATTTGTTTTTAAACTAGTGCTATTCACAAACACTATTATAATTACTACTTAGTTTCACTACGCGTTCATGAATATCTTCTTTTCTACTACTTAGCTTGAAATATTCTGAAGAGCCAAGTGGAACGTACTATAAAGCAAATGCAGCGCTCCAAAACGAGGATAATGGATTTGAATATTATCGTAAATTTGGCCGAACCATTACGAGGACTATTAAAAGTCTCAGAACGGCTATTAGATTATTCTGGCCATGGTCGTGTTTTCAGGATTAAAAGTTAAACTTCGCAGCCGGAACCGGAAACGGGCGAATAATTGATCTGTATTGTGGGAAACTTTAAGGATATGAGTTCGGGCGTCGAATTAAAACTTTCCAAATTAATTGTAAGAGTTATTATCCCAATTATAATTACTCGCCGCATTTCGGTGCTGGCTTTTGAAATTGAACCAATTCACATTTGTGGGTTATTATTAGAATATGAAATCGTATTTGAACGTGTGCGCTTGAGTTTCCACATTTGCAACGGTGTTTTTGATAATTAACCATAATCACTATAATATAACACTCACCGCGGGCAACTACACTTTATTAAAGATAACTTTAGTATGAAAGCCATTTTAATTCCGCCTGAGTGTTCGTAATAAATGCAATTATCCAATAAAACGATTCTATTATTATAGCAGGCAAAGTATTTATGAATATGAATCCATTCTTTAATGAGTAAGGAAAATTGTGAATTCCCTGAAGGAACACACGTTCCTACTCGCCATATTTAAAACTCATCGATATATCCCACAAAAGTATGTGTACAATAATTGGAACGCACAAATACACCAAATTTTAAGTAATATTACGATTAACGCTTTGCTCTCTTTACATTGACTGACAGTCCAGTGCTAAATATTTCATATAAATTCCATACTCCTTTACATTTCTACGTGAAACATATCATACTTATAGCTTGGTAATTCATTTGCAATTCATTTCGTCAACAATCATAATTGCTACCCATATAATTTATAGATTTTTTCATTGCCAAATAACCTAGTGCAATAACAAGTGGAAGACCAAAATTTTTACAACCAACGTTGTTGACACTAAAATAACAAAAGGTTCAATCTGTTCACTATACGGCTCAGATTTCGAGCCGAGTTATTCTTCAATATATACAAGAGAGAAAATAAACGAGCTGTGGATACATCAATAAAGAACAATAGAGGGTGTATCGTATTTAAATAATAACGAAAAGTGGCAGCGTGTAACGGGAACAGTCGCAGTTACTTGGTAATGTAAACACGTACACCCCTTTTTCCCTCGTACTAGACCGGCAGTCCAATAAAATCGTACTTCTCCTTCCTTCCCTCTGGGGCTTTCCTAACGACGTGCCAGGATAGGCGAGGTCCAACTCCATGAAAAGTTATCTGCGGATTCAATATCGTTCGTCTTCGACGAGAATCCAACTACCGACCAGCTTCCTTCGAATTCTATGCAGAATTAATTAAAAACAAGCTAGAGCAGGGTTCTTTAATGTTTCAAAGTACACCGTTGACCGTTGAATACTTGCAAAATCCATTGCTGAAGAAAGATTTCTGAGGGTGAATGCATTTCCGATTAATTAAGCTGCCTCGTTCTTTGCCTTTCATCTACTTGCTGTCCGTTCCCCGTTCGAAAATAAGCGAGTGACCCCGCCATTCGACGTAATTATAATATTGCAAATAGAATTCTATTTAATAAATGTTCTGTGAAAGTAAATGTTCTGTAGATTTTGCACATACCTACACGTGGAATGAATTACGGAGTAAAAATAGAATCTTTGAAACATCCTGAGCATATTAATTATAACGAAACATCAGAAACTACAACCTTCGTTGCTCTCGATACGTTTTTCTGCTTCCATAAGTTGTAACGTTCAGTGCATTCTCAGTCCCATGCTTTCGAATCGAGTACAATATTCGAAGTAAAATTCTAATCAAGGGATACAAATACTTAAACAACCATAAACTCTTTGAATAAAAAATAAGAATCTCATCAACACCAACAACATGGGACTTAAAATTTGCGAAAGAGCGATAAGCATACTCTGCTTTTGATCTATCGATTAAACGCAGAATATCGGCAGAAATCGGTAAAGGAAAAGTTATCAGTAGGAAGAAGTTGTGCGAACACTGGGCGTGAGCGGGACGTGTCTCGTTACCTTGCTTCGCAAACACCTTATCGGGCGATGAACCAGCCCTGTTATTATTGACTGACGGTATCGAAGTTGAGGTAACTCAGGATCCAGCATCCAGAAGCAAGTAGTTACGTAAGTGGAGCATGTCGATATCGAAATTCTGTTAACTACATCAGTGGTACCCGCAGCCACAGCGATGAACGGCTGGTGTCCGCAGCCATAGCGACGAACGGCGAGCATTGACAAGGCAGGAACGTTGGCAATTAATGGGAGGTGGGACTTAATTAGTACAATCTCCGTGGTGTGTTCCATTCCCGGCGTATCGAGTCTCGTGTCTACGTCCGTCTCTCATTGTACACCTAAATGCCAAGCGTTCCAGCGTGTTCCTCAGAAGAAGGCAATACTCTGCTGAGAACCCTTCCCTACGACTTCTTGCGGGACGACGTTGCTGAAATACCGATTCGAACGCGACCAGCTGAGTGGCAGAAACATTACTTTATATACATATAGAACTGATCCCAAAAGGAAATTAGGTTGAGAATTTCTGAAATTCTTTTGTGATGATTTAAGAATGTACCTTAAGAAATTCTGTGTTTTATAGTGATTTTAGAAAGAGGAATATTTTCGCTTTTGTAATTCGTTGTATGTAGGTCTATCAAAAGAGAAGAGTTTAGTTCAAAGGAAACTTAAATCTATAAGCATCAGACAGGTTTATCCCATTAAATATGATTTATGCGGCACCGTAATCAAAAAATATTTTTTTTTGTTTAAGGTTGGAATATTGATTTTTGTATGAATATTTCCACGGAAACAACTGCAAAATTATTTTTTCTAAATTTGTTAGCACACTGGAATGTGTTCCATATCGGGATTATTAATACAAGAAACTTTCCAACGTTTTGAAATTCTGTCGTTCACCAAAGATAAAATACAATTTTTGTGTTATTTTCAGTAGCAACATTTTCCTTTGCAAATATGTTCATTAATTTCGCCCCGTGGGCAAAGGTGGATTAAGTTCTGTATCAGTTCACTACATCCATAGATTCTGATGGAAATAGAGGCGCCAATACATGTACGAATACGTTGACGGGGTAAATAAATCTTTATTATGTCAGTGCTCTGATCGTGTACACTGAGCGGCTTCTGGACGTGTACATAACATTTGCAAATACGGTACTAACGTCGACGAGCACTCAGGACACGCACTGTATTAACGTGACAGGGTGAAACGTTAATCCAGCTGCGTTGATAGCTCGAATTTATTAGCCAGCAAATTCATTATCGGCGCGTACGTGGTTTGCGGTATACTACCTACTTCGAAAATCGCGGAACCGAAAAATCGTTTCGCGATATCGATATCGCAGCTGAAATGACGTTGATATTATTATTTATCATCATCATGAATTTTTATATAAAATCCATGAAATTGTTATACCTACCTATTCTCTGCAATTTTCCGGCTATAATATCTGATAAAAATTCTTGTTCTAAATTGTATTTATTTATTTAAAATATTTTGCGAATAGGTAGACTAATTGTAAGTAAAGTTTATAAATTGACAGGATCGTTTAAACTGGGGAACAAGTGAAAAGTAGAACTGAATATGCTTCTGTCAGGTACAGTGATTCGTAATTACATTTCAATACTTCGGATGGTAAATCTAGATTCCAGAGTAAAACAGAATGGAAATGTTGTCTGAATATCTAGGCTTTAGTTTCAAAGGTTAATGAAATTCCCAGCACAAATTCCACAACGTATTCTCTAATAGTGGAGCGCTATTTACATCACGTAAGACACTTCATCACAGTTAGGGAAACATAGCTAACTTCTCCGCTTAAGTGATACATCACGATCATCCCGTTGTAACCCGTCATGCGTCAAATTTTCGATCTACATTAGTTTCACTTTTCCCATTAGCAACCCCCTGTGACAGTACCGTGTAAACATTGCCTAGTTAAGTGCCAACTCTCAAAAGTTTAACTCGAAGTGTTGTTCAGAAATTTGCAAAATTCGAAGGTTCGTTTATTGCAAGCATTTTAAAGAAAAATTGTAACTATAAGGGGAGGTTGTTAGTGGCTCCCCTGAAAACCTACGTGTTAAATTACATCCAGGGAGCTGATACGAGACGGAACAGTGGAAATCGAACATTTAGGGAAAAAACGGTGGATTATTCCTATCAGGAAGTTCGTTACTGTCTGATACGACGGTGAATCCTTTTTCACGTTGCTCCACTAATTGAACTAGTTTGGTAAGGTGTCTCGTTCTGGACTTTAGTAGTCCGGCACCGTTGCACGAACGTGTAACGGCTGAACTGGACGCTATTCCAATCGTCATAAATTGTCGCAGAGAACGTGATGATCGTACAGAACAGCCAATAGATGCGCTTGCCTGTCATTTGACCCCTGCAGCTTCTGTTGGCGTTTCGCGCCCAACAACCCTCTCTGGAGGCCTCTGACTACCGATTCGCATGCGCTAATGCGTTCATCCAGATGCAGTGATCTAGTTTCTGTCATACAGCAGATTTCATGTAATGTGTCTGATCTCCTATTTTCTTTCGTAAAGGCATTAGTTATACTTTGATCTCTTCGTTCACCTGCTATTTAATTTGGGCAGGGGGAGAGCGTGAAACTTGTATTATTTTACTGATGAATTCATGACCTCCATTGTGTAATGTCAAAGTAAAATGTTTCTGTTCAGGTAGAATTTTTAGGGGGGCCATTTTATATATGTATGTTAGTAAAATGGTGGATAACTCCCTACAGCTCCCTCCATTCGATATGATTGAGTTTATACGGGGTAGTTCATATAGAATTGCAGCTGTGTCACGTAGGATGAACTGAGGTTCGTTAAATTATTAAATTTGAGCCACATTGCGAGTGGTTAGTCTTTATTTTTTGATAAGTAATCAATTAAGAACTCCTAAGTTCCGTTGTCTAATTAATACATTGGTGTCCACTTAAAACTGGAGTTCCTTAACAAATGCCTTTTAACGAACAGCATCCATAATCCACTCCATACCATTTCCATCATGTTTCTTCGAGTGATTCGACAAGAAAACCATTCGAAGACGAAGATTTTTTAATCATATTCATCCATTGCTGCAATTATTCTGAAACCCTTCCCTCCATGACTGCTCTGCAGATTGGCCTGTTCTGTTGCTAGAGAAATGCTGTCCGTGCTTCATTCGATAATAATAACGTAATCGTTGGACAATATAACACGCACGGCGGATAGACAAAACCTGGCGGTCCGTCAATTAGAGCTGTCGACGTTAATGCAAATTCCAACATTAGCCAATAGCACGGGGGCTAATATTATTATTTTACGGGAATAATATCTGCGTAACTCGTGCGACTTAATCAAGGGCATTACTGCCACTGCAGCCAATCCTATTTTACCGTCGACGAATTTAATACCACCCCGTTGTGCACCACCTGATCGTCCTCGTATTCCTCACCCTTTCTCTGCTCAGCGAGGTCTCTGCGAAATCGAATGCCACGCACATTCGACCCGCGGAATTTCATGCGCGTGATCGCGATGAAATTGACCGTTTAACTTTAAAGTCATGTGTCGATCATTGAGTTATTATTCAGGCCCTCTAACGGGAAGGGGGAAATAAAATTTCTATGAAATTCACGTCCTTCGGCGACGAGGAACAAATTTAATGATACACGAGGTTCATTCATGGGTGGTGTTTTGGAAAATGTATTGACTGGTTACGAAGGTGTAAGGAGATATTTTATTGTACAATACTGGTTCATTTTGGGAAGTGATTTGTTTCCAGCAAACGAGAGGTAATTAAAAAAAATTGTCTGAAATCACTGATTTAGGTAATTAGTCATATACTTTGATTTGATGAAAATTTAGTAGAAGCGATTCATCTCTGTTCAACCTCGCCCTTTATACCACTATCTAGTTAAAAATATTTTCCTCTTTTCTCCTTTTTATTATGTGTGAACACAGCGGAACTAAAGATGAATTGTTATTGTACTTCAGCAGATTAAAAATGCCCCAAATATGGTAGATGTCCCGATTACTGCCACCTTAAGATGATAACTAAACTTCATTTAATCATTTCACGTGTTGTTTAACCTAAAAATCGTCTCAGTTTGAAACATAATATTATGTAACATCTCTTTCATTAAAAAAAATAGTTTTATGAATTAAATATGAAGAATTGATTAATAATTAATTAAATTTCGCGAGCGATCCTAGTATACCTATAACTGTCACCTCAAAAATCGTCTTATCCGAATGACTGCCACCCAATAACTGTCGATTCTAATAACTGTGACCAGAATCTCTGTTTAATAATAACATGTTTTTGTACATTTTTTTATACGTTACGTTTTTTATTACATAACATAAATAAAGTGGTAGTAATTGGGACAGTGGCAGTAATTGGGACATCTACCCTATTATTTTATTACCATCGACCTGGAAAGCAGAAATTCTATAACGATGTAAGTAGTAGTACATGAACCAATAAAGTACACGGGCGATATTTGGAAATCCCCAGTATAGTATCTGGGGGAAAATTGGACAAAATTCTACCCTCTCTCTCAAAGTCTCAACAGCCACAAACGTCCTTTTAAGCAATTTTTACCCCGCTAATTATGTGTACCCCCAGCTTTGCTATCAAAAAGCAATAAATAACAGGAGAAACCTTTCATTATACTTCAGACTATACACATCAACTCTAGTCAATCACGAATACACCCCCACCATAATAATCTTTCAATCATTCTTTTTCACTTAATTAAAATATGTTTTACTACGACCACTAAATCTAACTTTCATCGACCACCCCCTCAGCAACTCCCAGAATATGAATTTCCCATCTGAAGTAGGGGCAAGATTTCATCTAACATGAATCTTAACATCGTTATCTGTATAACGATAAGAAACCAATCTGATCTTCTCCAGAAACAAGAGAACCGAAGCCAAGTGTACGTTCTTGGCCCAGCGCGCGATTCATTCGCGGTCGTTCGAAGCAGCCCTTAATCCCGCCGGCGTCGCAGAATTATTTGCAACAATAGCAGGAAACCCCTACAGGTCCGCGCGCGCGCTGGCGAACGGCCGATTCAAATCGCGACAATGACAGCAATGCAAATCCGACCGTGGCTGCATCATGAATAGCCTAGGCATCCACGCATAGCTGGGATCACATCCACTCGCAAACCCCCTGCAACCCCCGCCCTCCTTTCTGCTCCCTAGACTGCCAGTTATTTATTAGGGTGAACGCTCATAACGACACCGCTGTCTCAACCCCATAAATCGAGTGTTTAGCACAGTTTTATTCCACCCCAACTCTCTAACTTCACAGCCCCTTCAAGATATAGGTATGTCCGTAGGAAAATTTCTCCATTTCTCTTCTCCTGGATTCCTTTCGCGAACTGACACAACCCGGATGCACGAAGGTTCAAATAACGAATTGATGAATTTGATTACCCCTCCCCCCTCAATGCCCCCCGCCCCCTTTGTAGATGTTGACGGGGTGTGGTCGCGTTGGGCTCTTTAAGGGAATTCTTTGCATTCCCAACGCTACAAGCGTCACTCGCGGGGTACGTAATTTCGCGCGACAAATTGCGAAAACGAGGCGGTTTCTTTGTGACTGAAGTGAAACGCGACGATGGACAAATTCTATCGGATCCTTTCTGAGACGGAGAGAAGAGGAATTTTAATGGGGCCGGGTCTGTTAAGAATATTCGATGCGAGATTAAAATAAATGGAAACGGGGCGGGGGGTGGGTGAGGGAGACGGTGGCTGAAGTTTGCCGGGTCCTTATGTTGTTCTAGGAGATTTTGATGTGTGTTTGTAGTTTGAAAATAGAATGTCATGTAAAAGGAAAGCGATTTCGTAAATTTAGATTTTTAGTTATGCGGTAGTGGAGAGGTGGAAGAATGTTTGTAGAATGGTATGTTGTTGGTGATATAATATCGAAGGGGGTGGTTGTTTGTGTAATAATAACTGGAAAATTTAAACAGAGTGAAATTTTTGCTAATGGGCCTACGTTTTTTGAGAAAAATAATTTTGAAAATCTGTCAGTTTCTCGCACATCGTACTATAGATATTATTCATACAGCTATAACAAAACTGTGCCCGAATAAATAGCAATTACACAGTTTCCGTAAACATATCATTAATTACGATTAAAAGTACAATTAATTGTAAATAAATTCTATCATATAGAAGTAAAAAATATGTACTACATTCATGCACTTTTACCTAAATATATGTGCCATGTTTTCATAATGTTGTTTTGGTAACAATGAAAGGAAGTATTTATAATTGTAAAACATAAATGAAACGGTACTTGTAAGATGATAAAGTAAGCTGTTGTTTTAAAGTACGGGATAATTTTGTATGTATAATTATACTTTATCACACACCTTATCACCGCTGTTATCAGCGCCACGTTACGAGCCTTGAGTGAAGTGCATACATATAACAGCAGGTATAAGAAGGGTGAAGGCTTTTATTAAATGTTTATTGCTTGTACTAAAGAAATCACTTTCCGGAGACATAAATAAAATTCTCAACGAGAACAACGTTTTCAATCTGACACTATAGCATATTTTAAATACAAGTAGTTAGTAATAATAATTCTGGCACTTTCTTGACTGTTTACAGAAATTTGACGATATTTTATTATGTTAAACATTGAATATAAATCAATGCTTGCATTAGTTTGCTCCTCAAATTGGTCACTAAATTAAAATAAATATTTGCATTGTATAAAGACTCTTTCATTTACATAGCTAAATTTCAATTAATTTATTGATAATTTTTAGTAACCTATAGTAACCTTCAGTTGACTTTTATGTTATTTTTTCTTGGAACATTTGTATACAAGAATATATGTAGTTCCAAAGGCAGCATTTTGAAGTAACATTCCTATAACTAGAATGTAATACAAAAAAATACTATTTAAATATTACCACGAATTGACTTAAATATAAAATAAAATATTAAATTTTTACTATTATTCTAGATATTAATTTACACAGTGCACACAAAATATATAAATTAACAATAAAAAAAACAAAATAAAACTTAATTTCGAGGACTGTAAAGACTAATCTATATGTTATCTCTTATACAAGAAAATAACAAATATGTAACATAACGCTACCATATAAGATGGTTGTTATTTCAAATTCAGTACCAGCGCTAGAATCATTTTACAATTCAATTTGTCTTTGAAAAAAGAAATCCGCGCGGAGATAAAATGAAAATATATTTCCGCCCGAAATACTTAGTTAAAGTCCTTTGCCTCGTAATTCCGTGTTATGAGCCTGGAAATAATCTCGCAGTCTCGCACTGTGCATGCAAAGGAGCAGATTCCTCATTCCGAAGATATCCGCTGTTTAATCCACTATACCATTTACAATCCTCTCTGCATGTTATTTAAAGATTTGCATATATCCACATGACAGGTCACGGAAAATTCAAACGTTCTTGAGACCTAAAGCTCCCACCGTACTTTATATTTCTAAAAATAGATCCAATAAGAGAAAAGCTAACAAACCAACAAAATTCTTATCCACTCTCTTAAAAAATACGAATACCTACCTAATATATTATTTAACACGGTAACACTATCATTCTAAGAAAAGAAGTATTTCCATGATGGAAAGTGGGGGTGAAAATATCTCAAGTTACAAAAGAAACGAGGAAACAAGGGCAGAAGCACTTTCGGTTAGAAAGTAAACGATACGTTAACTTAAATACAGTATTTTACAATCCACGTGAATCAACCCTTAAATGCGAGGAGGTAAGCCAAAGATAGCCGGCGTTAAGTGCTAATCCATAAGCATATACTCAACTCAAAGCCGATTACATCACTGATTCTCACTAACATCACTTTCCGAATGTTCCTACGTAATCACAGTCCACGCGATCTTCCTCGTTTTGAGCGAGTAAAGCGCGTAAGTCTAGTTGTTCCGTTCGTGATTCTGCTCGGGGGTTACCGGGCCAGGATCGATCCCTCGATCGAGTGCAGGCGCCGTGCACCGCCTCGCGGCCGATTCTAATTGGCTGTAACTCTGGGTTGCCGGCACCGACCGGAAATAGACCCTGTAACCGGAGAACTCATTTATGGAAATATGGTGGTGACCGTACGTACGTCCTATTTTTGACTCCGCCGTTGGACGTGGATCTCCTTCCAGCTTCTCCCTTCCTTCTTGTCTCTCTCCTCCCTTCTATTCGAGCAAGCGCGTACACTGTTTCGAGCGAACGCTGCAATAAAATTAGCTGGCATTTAATGAATCCCTATGAAACTTGGAATCGAGATTAATTTAATTGAAATAACTTTAAATCGAGATGTCCGTTCGCAAAGCGCTGCAGACATAAATTACTTCTTATTCTATAAACAATTATCCATAACGTATCATTAAAAATTGTTACACCTGTAGTTTTCTTTTTTCCAATTCGCTGTTCGTCCCATTTATGAGGCAATACTTACGATTCTAGTGGGTGGTTCGTGTTCCCAGCGTATACCAGTTGCAGAAGCTCTGTAAGAAAAAAATTAGCGCAATATCAAAGACACTTTTTTCCCCGTTCCACTGCAGCCAGTATATCGCTGACATCTGCAAGAGTAAAATCTCTAGCCTCGCGAGGCTCAGCGGGAGAGGCGAGCGAGGTGTGGGAACGTCTCGAAATATTTTGTCGATTTAAATAAAGCTGGCGACCACATGGTGGTCACAGCCAGCCCGTAAATAGAGAACACGAGAGGCCACATGGACGTAGAAAGATGCTCGGGCCACGTTACTGAATACGTGGAACTGGGGTCTATTTCTGGCCTTTAGCTGATAGCCCCAGGGGCTACCGACTAGTGCAATCCTTGTTCAATGCAACAACTGCATATACGCTTCCGCGGATGCCCTGAGCATGGCTGTTGCAACGTCATCGCGCACTCTTCCCATCGACGGCTTCGTGGAAACGTGTAAATATCGACGGAATTCATTTCCCGTCTTTCTAAGCACAGCTTACTCCCCGAGATCTCTTTGGTCGCCGCGGCACGCTCATGCCTTCATCCTGGAATGCGTTCGACCGTTTCATCAACTGTCTGGGCGAGGTTTAGCGAAGAACAACGGGCCCAAGACCGTCCAACCTCGATGGTACACCTGGGCGCAGCTCCATACTTCTTTACATTCCATACGTCACATTCACTATGGGAAGTAAGGAAGCACGGAACAGTCGCCCGGCTCAGAAAGACGATCGTCCTATGAGCGAATCGATTCGTGAGCGAATCGTTCCTATGAACTCGCAGTCAATCTTCATGGACGGTTGGTCAGTTCCGAGCAGGGAAGACTCGATCCTTACCCCGTCACGTAGCCGATAGTACCTGTTTCATGATCGGGCAGGACAGATTACGTAATCCACTGACTCGGTGCAGGCGGGGTCCGCGTACTAGGAGGAACATCCTGAAAACCGTTACGTTCCCACCGTTCGTCAAGTACCTGGATACCTGGCACTTTCCCTGTACTGGCCGATTACGGGCGAGAGCGAGCCGCCTATGTCGGGCCTTCGTGGCAGACAGAGTCCTTCGGGAGGTCGAGGATGTTGGTCGCGTGGTGCAACGATCGGAGAGACCCGTGGCGCAGTTCGGTGTCAGGAACTTCTCTACCGAATCCTCCTAACCGGCTGACTGCTTCAGACTGAATGCTGCCAAAGCTTTGAGCACGCTTGCTTCAACGAGCCCTCTAAAAATGGCCGCACAGATCCCATTGGCCTCTGCATGTCGTGGCCGACACCCCCCAGCACATGTAAGCTTACACTTGAGACTACCACGAGGCTTGCTTGCTCCCTCGTAGCGCATCGCGCCAAATTTGTCTTTACCCGAAAATAGTCAGTCCCACGGCTGCCACCACATGGCGACTATTCCTGGTCCAGACTCGAGTGATAACTTACCCAGGCCTCTGTCTCGTTCCTTCTCCTCACCCTCCTGCTTCTTCTTCCTTTCCTCCTCCGTGCCCCCCGCTGCCACCCCCTCCCGTCCCGCTCATCGGGCCTCTTTTACCCCTCGCGCCCCTTTGCTTTCTTCTTTTCTCTACCCGCGATGCCGTACAAAGACGTATGTACTGTATGTTCAGTTCCTCGCCCCCTTGTGCTACGGCGCGTCTTTAAACAGGGAATCCGAGCAGAGGACTCGATAGAATGACGCTCAACCCCTTTGCTCGGTGCAATCAGTTTCGCCCTGTGAAATTGATGTTTCGGTCGAATTTTCCTCCTCGCCCAGGGCGACCGACGCTTTTTGTTCGGATGAATGGAATAACTGAGTTTACCGCTCCTCCTCGTTTGCCATTCTTAGCAATCGAACACGGGCGACAGTGCGTAAATGCAAGGCAACACCGATTTTACCGATATTGTTTCTCTTTCTGAGAGGAGGTTTAGAAAATAGTTGAGGGATTGTTTTCATGGTGTATGGAAAACGTTACTTTGCGGGGTTGCGTTCAGAAGTGACAAGTGCATACAATCGATTGCGTGTTGGGATTAGTATTTTTTATAAGTAATGTGGCTTTTACTTAGTATGGGCAGAGTGTCAAGGCTTTGGACTAGATTTTCATCAATTTTGGCATACGGTATCTACCCATAATCGTTACTGACTTTGGTTTTTGGCAAAAAAGATGTCTGTGGTCCTTGACCTTTTAACTCTCGGTCGGCGGTGCCTGGGTCAGGAATGACCCAGTGTAAAGTTGCTGAGTTTAATAGTAAACAGAAATGGAGAAGAGCTCAGCAAGTGGAAAAATGAATTGGTCGGGGAAAAAGAACGTCGTGTAATAATAGTAAGATGGGTCCACACGGACCGAAGCACCAACTCCTGCGTGGTCGTCCAAAGTATACGCTGTCAGAGGGTTGAGTATATAAATTATAAAATAAGATATCAGACTTTTTATGTCGTTTGACATTGTCCAAAATTCTCCAAAAATAAATTTCTCAGCTTTCGTTGGAATCATATGATGTTTCCCTATGTTTTTAATGTATGTATTGTGAATAAAAGTTTTATGAGGAATACCAGGAATAAAATGAATTTAATGACAGAAAGGATTTATAGTACCGTTTTATAAAATTCATAAAATGATATCTAATGTACCTATATGGACAAAATGTTTAAATTTTAATAACAATTTTCTAATAAAACGTTTCGATAAAATATTATGCTGGGAATATTATACATTCAAGAATGTGATACATTTCGAAACATTTTAATGAAATATCAAATTTATTGCCTCGTAGCTTTTTAATTATGGAACGCGTCAACTGAAATGCGTACGTGGAAGATGGTGAATGCACGTGCTATATCCTTCTTCGTATCTCACATTATTTATATACAGTGATATTTTAAGTTGAATATTTGGCAAGCACTTCTGGCGGAAGAACGAAACTCGTTTGCGTTCCAGGCTTATCTTCTCGTCTGCAATTTCATAGACGAAATAACACAAGATCATCGATGAACTTCTTGCGCCCTAAATATATACTGAAATAATGAACAAATATACGTGTACAACTGTAATCAAACTATAATAATAATCTACCACAGCAACATTAAAAAAAAACTATATATCAAGCTCACCTAAATTTGGAACAGTTATTCTACAATCTTTTAAACGTAAATTTTCAAGAGCGTTTGAAATATCTGTTTACAATTTTTTAATTCAATGGATTCAAATCCATTCAAGCGTTCAAAGAAGATGGAAATTAGTGGGTGGACGGCATTCTGATATGCGAATAGTTTTACATAATTTGATCTTTGTGACGTGTTAAACTTCCCCATCCAAAAACTAAAGAGATAATAAAAATACCTCAGTCACCAATAAATACAACACAATATACACAAACAATTTAAAATCACTACCTACTTAGACATGTAACAGGGAGAAACTCAAAGCCATGATAAATAAAAAATGTATAAAAAAAATTTATGTTAAACGATTTTATTAAAAATGCACTAAAAATTAAAAAATAATTATTTTCTTGTACTGCAATTTCGATAGTGTTTTTTCACTTTAAATATAATCGCGGAGCAGGGTATCGCACAACAAATTCATTTCGACGCTTGATGCTGTATTAAATTGATTCATATTTTGTTATGAAAAATCCTGTTGTACGATTTTATTTAAAGCGAAAAACACCATTGAAATTGCAGTACAAGAAAAATTTTTAGTGCATGTTTAATAAAAGCGTATAACATAAAATTTTTTTTTATATATCTTTTATTTTCTAGTTTTTAGTGTTTATGGATTTACATTTCGCAGCTCTGACTTCTTTAGAAATATCTCTTATTTAATTTTAAATCGCGATGCGAGTAGCGACCCGAACGCAGCGGCTTTTCGTCTGGCTGATTTCCAGTCGTTTGGATTCGTGGTTATGGGTTATATTTATTGATGACTGGGTAATTTTTTCACCCGCTCAAAGTTAATTTTTTTTTAAATATTGTATTGTCATCCAAACTACGCATGCCTGCAAAGTTTCAAGACAATTGGATAATTGGAAGTGAGTTCAATTTGAGTTGCCAGATTTGAAGCATACAAACAGACATACAAACAAACATACAGAGGATCGAAGCTGAATAAAATCGTTTAAAAAGACTTGAAACCCTCAAAACAGAAGAATATATTTATAAATAAAACAGATGCTTGTCAGCGCCTCGTTACTCGCCCAAATGCATACAAATGCATGTTTATTCGCGAAGAATGCAGGAGATCGATTGCTGCACTGTTCCGTGGACACGGAATTATTCGAACAAAAATGGCTGGGCGCGCATGAAATTTCCGCGGTGCCGATCGGAATCTCGAAGCGTAATAATCGGTCCCCGTCGTAAATTCAAGCGGCTCGAGATTTACGCTAACAGTGAAAAATTAAGGCTGGGGCGGTGCATAAATTGTCGGTAGCTCGCGTCGCAGTAAACGTATCAAACGATCCCATTAATCCTTAATGCCTTTTATTCGCGACATTTTTCCGCGTCGTTTTAAGGGAAATCTCGTCCCGTAAACAAGCCGCCAAACGTAGTTCCTCAAAATAAGTAAATTGATCCCATTAAACGCCCTTAAACTATGCCTTTGCGGGCCGAGGCACGAGCGTCTATTGAAACGTGTATATCGAACTGATGATTAAATTGGTCAAACAGTGGTGATGCGTAATTTTCTAGACCTAGTTGAGGGTATCTTAAGAATGGTGATAATAATAACGTGAGCTTCGAGGCCTTTTTAGACGAATACACTGGGAGTTGGATCAGTTGAACTCATTGGGGAACAGGAACTCTGCGTTGCAATAGGAGAAACGATGATTTTTATTTTGAAATAATTTTATAATTACTTATTTAGTAATAGGTATCGTTTGTTTGGAATTCTTGAATGATGGCCTGAATGTTTCATGTTAGGCATTACTTTATCGATTTTGCAACAGTTTTCAATTAAATTCAAAGAAATTTACAAAAATGACATTTAAAGCTTTTTCAAAAATATACATAATATTGTGAAAATTGGTTATGTTATGTTTTTTTAACACGAATTCCTGGGTAATTGTAATAGTAAAGTGTTCTCTCATCTTTCGCCAAGAATTTTGCTATTAAAATACACAAAAGCAAGTTAAATAACACTCTAGATGTTAATTATAAAGAAACGTTACTACAATTTAAACTAAATTCTTCTCCTACATTCTGAATATATTTTAAAGATTGATAATAATATTCACTTGGATCAGGAGTACCTACAGCAAATGGTAGCGGCACCAATGCTTACAGGATGACGACATATATATATTCCAATTCATTCAATTTTTATTTAAATCTAATGCAATACAAAAATATAATAATTATAACGTGAAAAGAACAGATTGTGACAAAAAAGTAGTAGTTAAGTTCGGTATATTACGTTTTATTACATAGAATAAATAAAAGAGAGATATTAATTTTTAACTCTACTGGAAAGTATATTTTTCGAAGCGTTCCAAAAGTGAAACGTAGGTGACTAATGTACTGGAATCGTAATTATCTCAGTTGGAATAATTACAATTCCAATTGGTGGAAGCGTTAAATAAGACTTATACTCGAAATGCTGGCGAGCTAGCTAGCGAGATCGCTTGTCGCAAGTATTATTTATAGAATGTTATTTGCAGCAATAACGGTGCTGGCACACGGCCAGAGCTTCTACAATGTATTGTTATAGCAGCAATTAATTGCAGTTTTATACGATCGTGTCGCGAAATCGTCCCTAACGTCTATGAACGGACAACGTTCTCCAGACATTTAAATGTCTGCTACGTTCCAAAAATGAAGACGGGGGTTTTTAATTTCGAACAGTGTAAACCTTTAAACCGACGAAACTGTTGTGCTGAAATTTCAAGAAGCTTGCATACATTGCACATACACCTTAAATATTGTTAATCGTCACATATTAGTTGTTATTTATTATTTGGTATAACAGGCCATACCAAATAATTGAAAATATATTCTTTTAATGACATGATACGTAAATGATGAATTAAAGAAAGTTTTAGTATTCAAAATTTAAAAAAATAAACAGATTGTTGTCCACGGAAATTCTATTTTAATTCACGATGTGGGAAGAATGAGTGAGAACTGTGCTTTAAAATTATGAATTCTAGATCAAGGTCGAGAAGAACGGTCGTGATGTAAATTTACCAAAATAAGCCCGATATTTTCAAGCAGTTTTCAAAAGAAAAATTTTTCATCGCACGAAATCTAGTTAGTGATTTTATAATAATTCTCCATAGAGTCCATTGTTCATGAATCGGTTCTACAATAATCTTATTCCTGCCTGTGTAAAAATAACAATTTTAATTATTTGTACCAACAAGGAATTTATACTGAACGTATTACCGTAAACAAAACTGACCAATGAAACTATGGTCCTATATAATTATAAAACTTACGTCATCCATCAATTCGTTGGGGAAGTTCAATAGAATCGGTTAGCAGTAGACACTGAACGATTAACTGTAGCTCCTGTCGATATTTTCAAATTAAAACTTTCACGTCACATGTTCATAATTACTTTGAGTAAGCAGTAATTTATTTTCTGTGTAAGTAATTAAAGTATAGAGCTCTGTAAAGTATGCCTTAATTTAAGAAATATTTGCATCTCTGTACTTATCATTTAATTAAACATCAAATAAACGACACTTTCCTGCGTGGTTGAAAAATTTCCAAAAATTCTTATTGGCAAATCTTTTCCCGATTCTTCTTTGCTTCGTACACCTATTCTGCAATCGCAAGCAACGATCTTACATATAAATTCTTTACAGAGATACCTCACAAATGTACATAGATATTTCTTCTTTCAACAGGTTTCATTTACTGCTTACTACAGTACAAAAAAATAAATAAATAACCAGAGTCTCTAATCTAATATCTTTTACGTCATTTCATTTTTTCATTCACCCACCTCTGCTCTTATCAACGAAAACAGAAATAATTTTGAACAACGACACAGAAAAATTACTTACGAAGTTAGAATTAAGATAAAAGGAAGATCACATAAAGTGAAAGGATTAATCCCAGTCTAAGGAATAGCTGAGGCATTAACTCGTCGACTATCACGCGTCATCCAGTTCAGTGTTAGTTATTAAGGAGAATTGTCGGATGTTAATGAAAAGCGACTCGAATGCTACTGGTACTATCGTTTCGTTTGGAGTCGAGAGGAACAGAAGAGAAATCCTTCAGCTCGCGTCGCGACGTCTCCTCCAGATCTAAAATTACTGGCGGCCGAAGACGATGCATTCGCGGTCCGGTGAGCCGTGCGAAAACGAGTCACTACAAGCTTACGCCCTAATACAGCCCCTATTTTCGGACGTCGCACTGACGCCATGACGGAGACAACTCTTCGCAAAAGAAAATCGACGTTCTAACCCTCCCCCCTCCCTCCAACCCCTCGGGCCCACGTCCATCCGACCTCGCTGCTGCTCTCTTACCACTCGCTCCTCTTTTTACGCTAACACCGCGTCAAGAAAATATTATTATTACTATTTCTTATTCTCCCGGACGCTACTGATTTCAACTTCTGGCCCGTATTTCCCTTCCCCAATTAGCGCGCGCCTTTTCTGAGTCATTGGTTACATGATACAGGGAATGAGCGATATCGTATGATACCGATGAGTCGCAAATGTAAGTGTTTATACAGAATGGGTCAGAACGAATGGTACAGTTGAACGCGGGGGTGGTTCTTTGTGCGAGAACAAACGAAAATGTGGAATAGAATTTTCTCATTCAAGGCCTCCGTTTTCGAGAAAATCAAGATTGAAAATTTATCTCGCGAATGCGTGACTCAAAATCGCCGGAATTTAGGAGTAAATATGCCCAACTGCCAATGAAATGAATCCTCGTGTACAAATAAGTCGAAATTGTGGAATAAGTTTCTTTATTTTCGAGAATATCGATTTGAAAGTGGAACCGATTTTTTATTCAGCAACCGCGTACTGCGTGGATTTTCCATTTTTAATTTCTCGGAAATAAAGGCTCGTATCAAAAAATTTTACTGTACATTTTCGATTTACTGTTGCACGAGGAATTACTCTGTGCCTGGTTGTACCGCCCTTCCTGACCCACCCTGTATATTTCAGTGTCAGGAGCACGACATCCCTAAGTGACAGGACAAACAGTGTGGATAGAGGAATTGCACTGTAGATACAGGAGAAGAGAGAGCGTCTACAAGTAACAAATACTCATCGCCAGCCGTCTGTTTGTCAACGAAAACAATCAATCTTCCCCCGTGTCTCTTAAAAATCTATCCTTTGGCCCGCTCAGTAGCCGACATTACTTTCTCAGGACCAAAAATCCTTGACGCACAGTTGTCTACCAAAGCTGCATCAGATAAACTTATCGCGCATCGCCTTCTGAATTAGGGCTTCAATTAAAAGAGTGGGTAACCTTTATTTGAAGGGTAGGGGGGAAACAGGGAATGTGCATTTTTCGTGATTTTGCGATTTATAACATATTTTGTTGGTGACAACTAGAACCAGAGAACTGTCGAATCACAAAGAGTCAAATACCCCCGTAAGATAACGTTAAAAATTTAGTATATTGGTTAAAAACAAGAAATGTCCACTGTGCGTTGGAAGAAAATACGGAATGTCCCCATTCTTTGCCCAAACATAAGCTTCTGTCGCCACGGTAAAACAAGAAATTATCTAAGAAGAAAATTATATAAGAAAATTAAATTCGTTGTACCTTGTTTCTTTACTGATGGACTAAAGTATTAAAACGTAATCCTAAATGAATCCAAAAGTCATTTTAGGATTAAACGAACCATATCTTCGTGACTTTACTAGTTATAGGAACACGGACAACTGTGCTCTGCTCGATGTGTATCGGGTTACGAGTTCGTTGTTGAAAATAGCCTTTACCCGCGTACTAACGGTAAAGACTTAAAGTAACCTCTGGCTAAGATACTGTGGCCGGAATTCGCTTTCAGAGCAGTTTTTAGGCGTCCTGATGAAAGAAAGCCGCAGGATAACGTGACACGAAGTCGAAAAGGGGTGGAAAACATATAAAGGAAGATAGAGAAGAGGGGGATGGCAAGCCGATGGCCCTTTCCTCTAATTATCATCGTTATTTTAGCTCTGGAAGATAGAGAGTCGTCTAGGTCCTAAGTGGAACAGTTTCTCAGGATTTTGCAGACCACCTCGCCTCCCCCTCTCTCTCTCCCTCTCTTCGACGTCTCACTGAAGGGAGAGGGAAGTCATTCGCTCGCTCTAGGGGAGGATTTTTAAGCGGCTTAAGGATATTTGGCAAACCGGACGAATGTTTCTTTTATATGTCCTCTTTGACGCTCTTCTGCTTCTTCATATTTCTCGTCCTTTTCACCCCCACCCCCTCTGCCTTTTCTCTTCAGAGGACAGATTAGAATTGCTTTTTTAACGCAACCATCTGGGAAATCGTGGAAAGTAAGGCTCGCAGAAAAAAGCATGTTTTAAATTCTGTATTTTCGCTCCTTACTAAATATGTATAACTTTGCATTTTGTATATATTGGTTAGTTATGAACGTCAGGGGTTACCTTCGAGCTGTACAATATTTGGTCAATGATGGAAATTGTACACTGAAATTGTGTATGACTGAATTTTTTTCAAATGTGGATTGCATTTAAAAATGTGAAGGAATTGTGGTTTATACTTTCGACATCACTTTACAAATTGCAATAATTGTTACAGACGAAAGGAATATGCAGGTATTCTTGCATTTTCGTTATTGTATATCTTCTATTGCAATGAGTAGCCTGCAAACCTTAAAACTGAAATTTGGTGAAATATTCATTCGCTATTATTACTCCAAAAAGAATGTTTTTTAAAAACATTACAGAGTCACAGGACTCTCAAAAAATCCACTGCACGCAACTTCCAGATCTGTCCATGCAGTTTACTTAAAAGATTAGTATACTCAAAATTCCTATTTTTGTCGTTAATTGTTACTCTTTCTTGTATTCCAGTTCACTATTACCAACGTAGGTTTCGCTGTTATTCAGTATCTACATGATGTTATCCAGTACCACATGCCAATGTGTAGCAATTCCTCCGTGTCAGTATTTTTTGACATAACACCCTCACCCTTTACCAAGCATCCAAGTAATCTTTCCAGCAGCCGTAAGACAAATAGCATTAACCCTCTTTCGTTTGCCCGTGTTTGCTGGAAAGGGAAGTGGGTTTCGTGTAAAGTTTCATAGATTTGTCACTGGGCAAAAAGTGACGCGTTTCAAGCAGCCCTCGCGCGCAGCCAGGAATTCAGCTACTTTCTCAGCCGCTCGAGAAGTGGCTTCTTTCGATCCACTTTTTGCATTTTCTTTTCGGCAGCGACTCGTTGTTTCGCCAACTTCTTCCCCCGCCTCCGCTTTACCCGTTGACGTCTTTCTGCCTTTGAACGAGAACGATTTTATGTGTGAACCACATTTTGTTTTGTAGTGTGTCTGGAAAAATTATTTTATAACAATCTTCCGGTTTACTCAGTTTTCCTTCGATTGATTATTATCAAATTTCGATTATACAATAAGGACCTTTCTACGCGAGACTCGATTGTGGCTCATGATTGGTATTTGAGATATGTTTCATTTTATATTTTTTTGTTTTTAATGGCACTAACATTGACAAATATATACCTGCAGTCAAAATGTTAATTGTGAGAATTTTTTCAGAATTTACCTCCACCAAACACTTCTTCCTAAATTCTTTACTACCATATTCTACATAGAACTTCGGGAACCATAAGACTATGCATTCAACTTTTTCAGATATTTTTTACAGTTACAAAGATATGCACGATGATATGGAAACTTGTAATTCCTTTGATTGAGTTCGAATTCTACACTCACTTCATTGGAAAAATAAAAGATTGGCTAGGAATCATGGGGACCACATAAATTCCTACATTTCTGCAAAATTCACAGTTTTTTTTAATTTTCCAGTTGCTACACTTCCACTAATGATTTTACAGATAACCTGCAGACTATTTATTTTATCTCTCCATACTCCATAATGAACTACCTACTCTGTTATTTTTTTAGAAACAGTAAGGGATCCCTGGAACATACGGAAATCAAAGTTTCTGCGACAAAATCGATGCGTCACCCCGCGACAGTGGCATCACTTTGACCGATTTCGCTGGAACGTGATTTATGAATGGTTCGTGCGCGTGCAACTACGCACGCAGAACTCGCGTCGGCGAAATCGCATTATCGCGAATTTCGAGCGCGGAATGCGTAATGAAACGCGACGTCGCAGGCACGGATTCGTTTCGTTCTGTTTGCCCTGACGAAAATGGGAGCTTTCAGCGGATGGCTGCTGGCAAACAACCTGGAAAGTATTTACCGCGGCTTTTGAAATGGAGACGCTTCTAACGATAATATTAACCGATGATGTAAATGCATATTATTAGAAATATTTTAAATGTGATAAATAAATGCCTTATACAAAGATTTATTCAGAGAAGCCGAATTTCAGATCTACAGAAATATTTACAAGTAGATTCTCTGCTTGGGTTGGATTTAGTAATAAATTCATCGGCTGTTTTAACTATCAAGCCATATTGTAAAAATAAGTACACTGGATCAGTTTATAGGTACACCAAGGAATAATTAAAAAGTCGAGGTGTATGGTTACTTTTTTCTGCCATATTATAACTAACAAGATTTTTAGGCGTCCGTCTCCGATTGCTTTGGTTTTTGGATATGTTTTAGACAATTTAGAGGACCGAATCTTCTTTATTTTGTCTCGTTTGCATATTTGGAGAGCGAAACTGCCTCTCAAAGTTTATAGGCAGGGATACAATAGTCCCTATTGTTAGTTCAAAGAATATTATAATATTGTGTTGGATAAAACTTGATATAAATTTGATTTGCGTCGTAACTTACTGTATGACATCCGTCACTTTTGTACCTCTTCTTATGAACTTTGAAGGGTGGTTTCACCCCCCAAATATGCAAACGGAGGAAAATACAACAACACGAATTTGTTATTTTTCGGTCCCCTAAAACATGTCCAACACCTAAAACCTATAAACCAACACCTAATACCTAAAAACCTATCCTTGTAAGCAGTTTTTGTTTCTTTTAATTCGTTCCACCATACTTATCTTAATATATAAAGCAGAATGTATTTGTGTGTTTGTCATCTAAAAACTTTCGAACAGTAAACTCTCAAGTCACGAAATGTATCCCAGTTCATTATATGTAGATAATCCAGATGAACGTGACTATTTTCACAAAAAATAATCAATTTTTTTTATAAAATCAGAATCTAAATTTCGAGCGAAGCCGAGTAGTAAAGCTAGTTATTTATAAACTCCCTACTCCCTACGTAATGTACTTCATGACGACCGATACGCAAGCAACAATGACGTAGGATTTTCACTCTAAACGACTTTAGTCGATCGTTAGTCGATGTTCCAGCACACTCCTGGGAACTTCATCCACAATTTCAATTACCCAGGCACCAAAAGGTTACAGCAAGCGGCAAAGTACCTCGATAAAGCTCCATAAAATCGGTCATAAAACTCGCCAAATAGATTTGTCGTTTCTGTGTCCTTTTTCTTTTCCCTTTTTTCGGGAGGGGGAGGGGAGGAATTTTTGGGACGCTGCCAGCTCGCTACCGGAAAGAGCTCGCGAAACTAATGACGAGACGAACTCAAAACAACAGAGGCATTATGGCCATTAAAATCTGGATTGCGCTCCCTTTCGAAAGTCTCTTTCCGCTTTAAAGCCCGCCGTCGGGGCATGAAGCGAGAATTTTACGGCATAATAAAACTTCGAAAACTGCCTACGTAAGAACTGATACGTCGTTAATGGACGCCGTCGGCCACGGTATTGGCGGGAAGTGTGTTGCGAATTTGTTCGTGGTGAAACGAGTTGCGCCGAGTTTAGCACCGTAGGCTCCAAAGCGTCTTACTTGTTGGTCCTTTCTTTAAAAAATAGTCCTGAAAGGCGCTCCTGTCGACCAAAAATCAGGACAAGACGGCGCCGCTGTGGTACATTCACGATAAGCACAGATCTGCATCTGCGATTCAGGGCATGAATATTTATCCACGGGTGGTTAATTGGAACAGCTTGTTTCTTATCGTCGTGAATAATTTGCTGCCGAGGTGGTATTGATTGAGAACAAACTAACGTTCTTCATACAGGTTTATCTGATTTATTTATACGGCTCACCGTGTGATGTGAGTTATAGAGTGTTGCAATTAATAGCGATTATTTTAACCCCTTTGAAAGAGAGTGAGTTGTAAAAGCGCGAGGTTACATGGCTTAATGGTGCTTTTTATGATTACAAGCATAATTAGGATAAATTTATCAGTTGCAATCAGCCTGCATGAGCGGATTTATTGTCCGTTATATGATGACCATTTCGATGTTTCTAACACATGTAAAAGTAATTTTTTAAAAATAGAAATGATTTTGGTTTAACTCACTGATGTTAGCTGAAGTTGAACTTGAAGTTATAAATGTTTCAATCTTAGTTAGATCTGCAAAATGTAGTCTCATATGAAGTTTTGCTTACAGAGGTATTTCGTCCTTTTACATCACACATGTTGGAAAATCACTGTTCCATCTGATTTAATTATAATACGCATTGATCAAGTTTTTCAATGATTAGAAATTGAATTGTTCCATAGGGGTGACTGATGTAGTGCCTCGGAAGATTTTTGTTAAAAACGAAAATTCTTGGGCAAATGGAATAGACATGTTGCCTAGGAAATGGCTTGCAATCCTAAATTAAAATAGCCATTACGTTATAACTTGTAGCCCTGCTATTCATTTTTATTAAAAACGTGAAAGATGAATGAGAAAACTGACAGTACTTTTTCATAGTCCTAATAGTATTCCCGTGTCACAAAAATATAAAGCAGAACAAATGGGTTGTTGTCTATTGCTAAAAAAGGTAGAATGTACCTATTTCTTTCCAAAAACTACGATCATGTTTGACCATATATCACGAGTATATTTTTACCGAAATATGTCACTTTGAAACGAAATTCCTTCGTAGCCAATTAACCGTGTTCCTAATCATTATACTTTGAAACATAAATTAGTCGTTATATTGATATAACTTGTATTTTATTCACATCTATATATATAAGAGCACATAACATATAGATGTGACATAAGATCACATCTATATATATTTCAATTCAATTATTCATCCAAAATATTGTTGCAAGACAAACGAAATGATAATGAATAACAGCAAATATGAACAATAAAGGCGTTTCCACACGTGGCACACTGTGGCTCACGACTGCTATTTCACACATTCATATATATTTACTCGTCAGAAATAGCCTCCAATTAATACAAATAGAAAAAAGGAAAACATAAACATTTCCGCAATATTTATTATCGACCAACCAAAGGCCCTGGTACTCAAAAGAATAAATACCTTTTCACACGAGACATTTTCATGCCTCACGATTGCTACTTTGAACATATTCACTAATTTCCAATCTCTCTCTACCATCTTTAAAATAACACTGCCTGCCCCAAATGAATGCATCCAAAACACCAGTCACATCCGCATAAACGCCTCGCGCGAAAAAGCCTTAAAGCAGAGAACGTTAAGAACCATCTTGCCATCGCGTGACTCCCCTAACAATAAACGATCCGCGAACGGTGATTTCACCAGGCACACATCGAGCCGCCCAAGCGAAAGAGCTTGATTTCGCGAAAATAAAACTGCACCGGCCCGAAAATAAACAGTAGTCGTTTATTTATTCGAGAAAAAAAAAGAAAAGAAGGTACGAGAACGTGGAAAACAGCGTTGACCCAATTGGGGGCGGGCGGCGGGAATTCCAGCTGGCTGGGCTGCTTGAGAGCGCGACTGTATTCAGGTGCACGTACCGCGGCACAAACAAACCCATTATTTTAGAATAATGTAAAATCTTATTTTCCCCCGGTAACGAAAGCCGTTATGAAGAGAAATAGGTCGGGACTGGAATCCACGCTATTATCCCCGCGCCGGACAACGGCGGAAAAGGAACTAGCCGCGGCATCGCGCGTACAATAAAATATCCGCAAATAGAAAATTGGAGTTCGCCGGGGAAAGCTTGAATGCGGGGCTGAAATTAAAATGTTACGTCACCGGGTGTCTCGGGGATTACCACTGGTGAACGGATATTTTAAGATCTTATTTAACGTCACCGCCTGGCCACCACCCCCTCCTAGAAATCTCACTGATAACGTGCGAATTACCAGCTGCTCTATAAAGACAACGCTGCGCACAAATCCTGCTCCACCTTATTGTTCTTTCTTTCTCTGCTTTCGGACCTGTAGGTATTGTTTGATTTAAGTGTAATCCTCTTTTGTTTTTAAACCACGATGGGTGAGGAGGATCGTTGTATTAAGGGAGAGCTGGCATTGAGGTTATTTGGAAAGCGGTATTAACTCTTGGATGGTTGATAACTTGATTGTCGATTATATGCAGGCCATTTTGGATTATAATTTCCATCACAGATACCTACCTTAGAATAAGGTTCTATGTTAAATTTTGTTAGGGTTTGAAATTCTAATTTCTTTACTGATAGGAATTGAAATTGGTACTGAATTAGTAAAGGATTAGTAAAGAAGCAGAACTATTTAGTATATAATTAGAATTTAAACTGGCATTCAATTGGAATTGGCAATGAGCTGCAATAGGAATTAGTACTAGATTTCAGGATTTTAGAGATAGTAAAGGGGCTGACAAGGTAAGACGGTGGTCTGGAAGTTGTTCTTCGGTGAATAAATCAGAATTAGTACCTCAGGAGCAACGATAGCGCGGAGTTTGAATGGCAGAGTTCTGAGGGCTGGAAGATTTAAACTCAATAGAAATATTTAACTACGATAATAGACACTATACAGTATACATTATCCAACGCCTATATGAATCACGCCACAGTAAGTATTCCCCCATCAACTCTCTAAAACAATATTTACTCAGCCTGATATATTAATTCATTTTTTTGGAATGAAAGAAGTAGCTTTTTGGCTGCACATCGGTCCAATGCAGATATTTCTTCAGGGGCGGCCGATTTTCAAAGATTTTCCTTTATAGCCGCCGCAAATGGCTCATAAAATTCAATGAGAGTGATCCTCCGCCGTGGAAATCCTCCCAAGGGAGAGGGATGTCCTCGGGCGGTCATAAATAATTTCATTAAAAATACATTCGATTGAAGTCGAAACCATCTGCGTAATCAGAAGACCGAGTTATAAATTCTTAAGGGGAATGAAAGAGGTCCGATGTCATCTCGGGCTCCTCGCGAGAAAGAATTATTTTGAACCGACGCGAAGGATGGATAACGGGACGGAATGAAAGAGGAAGGGGGGATGAAACTTGGATTCTTTTCCACCTCGTGTAACGGTTAGATGACGTAAGCAATCGGGGGTTGATGCAATCGTGCGGAAAATTTCTTTTCCATCTGCGGTATATGCGACCACCCATCATTGCTCCCTCGCCGAGGGCACCCGAGAAAAACGAGCTGAATTAATTAATTAATTTTCCCTTCTTCTGTCTGACAGCTTCAGTGCCTATATAGATCTCCCGTAATTTCTTGTAAAAGCTAAAAGCGAAACGGTGGAAAGAAGTTGATCTCCATTCTTGAATATTTAACTACTCTCTCCTCTGTTGTACAACCACACCTCCTATTTCGATAATGAAACTTCCAGATAATTGCAAATTCAAATTCGGAGTTCTCAATGATTCAATGAACATTTCTCAATCTCGAAAGTAATAAGACAGTGGATACCTAGGTATTTCTTCTTATAACGTTAATATTAAAAATTGTTCTCTTATTGTTTCACCACAAATAATACATGTCTATTTTATCAAATAGAATGTTGACAATTCTAATGCAGACATACTTGCGAGGTATTTGCATAGGTTATCCCAAAGTTATAGAAACAGAAAAGTTCTGCACCAGTTTGCAACTGGAGGCTACTATTTAGAGATACAAGCAATCAAAATTTATGCGTCTGACTTCCGGCGCGAGCTATTTAAATTTCAGACGGCGAAGCGCGCTCTGATAGGTGTGTAGGTATATGCAGTTTTTTAGGGTATGAAGAAGACTTATAAGTTTTCATTTGCTAAATGATTTTAAGACCCCCCGAGTGATTACATTTTCTTTGTTTCCCCGGTTTGAGGATTTATTGATTCTATTGCCTGAAGGACTCGAATGTGGAACTGTTGGATCCGGAGGTGCACTGGCTTCTATCTGTATTAGATTTCTGTTTGCTTACGCGTGTGTGGTTTATGCTGGCCACTACGAATGGAGAGTCCGTTCAATATACTATTTTACGGCTTCAACTTTGTTCAGACGAATTTATTGCCGATGCCTCGAGAATTCCAGAGAAAAACTCCCACACGACCTCGGCCTTAAACCTGACTCACCATGTGTGCGCGTTGGTGGAAAAAAAAGATCCCAGTGTTGCGCAAACAGATGGATACCAGCCATGCAACGTTCTGTTACATTACATTTGAGGGATCATTATCTAAATACCGCATTGCAAACTGTTTTGACCTTTGCTTCGAACGAAAAATTCTTATTTATTTTCTTCGGCTCTTACGGAATACAGTTACTTGCTTCAACAAGTTAATATGTAATAAAATTTCATCAAAAGATTTAATTAAGTTAGTAGCTTTCTGAGAAAAAAAGATTCTTTGTGTATAATATACATTAAATATTGATTTGCAGTTAATTCTTTATAGAGCAATATATACAGCATCCCAATTTCACCAGCTGAATTTTAAAATTATCGCAAACAAAATTTAATAAAACCATATTATTTATGGAACATCAGATTTCACTCACCCCACAACCTGTTTGTTTGTAAAATATCGTACTAAATAAGTGTTATTGACGGTCACCTGTTAAAATGAAAGCTCATAAAGTGGGTGGCCCCGTTGCCAAGCATGCAAGAATGTGATCATTTAGAAATAACTACACCCATTTTATCGATACAGAAAAATACTTGCATTATGTATCAATTATCGAGAATGTTGGATAAAAATCTTTGCCACAGACCTATTTCATCGTACATACCTACTTGTTCCTCATCACAACTTTTTAAATCTCTATCAATAGGGAATCCAAATTCCTGCTTCAGTGTAACAGATAATTGCACCGACCTCATTAATTCCAATGAATAACGTCATCGTCTAATTACTAATAGCTTTTGTTATCATATGCGACGACAAAAGTCACATGTGTCCCTTTGCCTGATATCAGACTCCACAACTTCCTTTATTACTGAGCAACTTCGCAGAACAAAACTGTATAGCTTTTGTTGCTGTAAATTTACATATAGTACTATATAGTGCAGCAGAAAAACTGTTTGACAGTTAACGAATACGACAACGCCACCGACACAATAACGACAGATTCAAAAAATACGATTCCTCTAACTATAACGTTCTACCGCTGAGCTCGATGCACCCATTCCTATACCACTTTCAATAGAAAATAAAATACAATTGGCAGACAAAGGGGGCGAGGTCAGTAATGGGAGCATTCACCTTAACTCCCGTGGAAAACAGACAATCGCGTTCGCCTTGATCGAAACCGGGGGTGACTAACGAGGATGCCGATCTCCCGGTGACTCCTACGTGGCCGCACCTGCGACTTGTCTGCCACCATATTTTACGCCGAAGTCATTTCCATCGCCGCGAGAAAGTTGGAGGCTCCCCGTCTCCGTCTGCCCCATCCCCCTCGCCCCGCCGACCGTCCACCACCCCCGCTCGCGGCGACCGTAACCAACTCCTTTTGCAATAACTTTTAAAGGAGCCCAGAATTAATATATTTTTTCAGAGCGCACGGCGGAATGGCTGGCCGGGTGCCGCGGTCGGGTATTGAACGCATAAATTACGCGGCTCGAGCCAAAGTGCTGCGATTGAAGTGCTTTCTTGCCCCCCTGTGCCCCTTCCCCCGCCCTACGCCCTCACCCCTCCACCTACGGTTTTCCCCGTTTTTTTTACCCCCTACCGTGGTCCTCTTTCTCGCTTCTTCCAGCGTCGATCCAGACCACGAAGTACCAACCCCTTTCCAGCAGCCCTCCCCCTCAACGCCCGTTCCACTTCCACGGAATCCAAACTCCGCGGATGGAATTAGTTGGTAGTTGTGATTTAGTTTTGGTTCGAATACTCTGCCCCCTGTCCGTCCCTTTCGCTTTCTCCGACCATCTCTCTCTCCCTGTCACCGTCCCTTGCCCTCCCCTATCGCCTCTCTGCCGCCCCGAACTCGGGGAGCAACCCCTTCGACGTTGTCCCCGAGGAATTTCGATTTTCGTCACGGCGATGCGAGCCCGACGATGGGGTTCGAGGTCTGGTCACGATGGCACGTGAGCCTGCCGTTTCGACCACCCCGGACCTTCCATCAGGAATCGAATCGTCCTCGTGAGTTAGCGCGAATTTCCTAAGTGTTTTTTAAGGATGGCGAGAAAGCCTGTCTTTTGAAGTTACTGGTCGCTGGATAGACTTTCGTGATTTGCCGCATTCGTGGCTTCACCCTGTTGAATTGAACGTAATACTTCGTTGCAGTGTATTCTGGAATGCCAGGGGTGAAGTTTGGGCGCTCGATTAATTGTAATGTAAATACAAGGCACTATTAGTGATGTTTGATAACTGATACTCAGTAATGGAATTCAAGTTTCTTTTTAGATACTTATTTGTGAAGGTGGCAGGGCAGTGGCGCATTCAGCAGTTAATCTTGGGGGAAGCCGGGTTGGACGGATAAAAATATTTTTAATGCAAATTCAATCAAATTCAGTAGATGATTATACGTATTTATTTAAAGAATAAAATCCAGTTTTTCTTTTCTTTTTATAAAGACCCTTCTTTGGGGGATGACAGAACCGCTTACCCCCTTCCCCTTCTCTGGGTGCGCCACTGTGGTGGAGTACTGAAAATGATAGTATAAGTATGTATTTCTTCTGCGGAAGGGTTTGCTCTGGGGAAGATAGATTTTTATAATTTGCCCAGGACGAGTCACGAAAATTGTATTCCATATCTTTCTATACATGGTTATTCATGTCAGCCTCACATTTCTATGTTCCATTGGTATCAAAATACTGATTACGAATATCTATAGCGGTAACACAGTCAAAGAAAATCCAATTGTACAGTTTCGAATTACCATTATTGTGTCAGAAATTTAAAACATTTTCAGCAAAAAAATCAATTGTTCGCAAAAATTGCAATGGCAAAAGGAGGATTGTAATATGCGTCGTCTAAAGGAAGCAATAACAATAAAACAATCGATATTTGCTAGTAAAAAAAAAAGGTATCATTTAACACAATAATGCGACTTTAGAATTAGGACACCAGTTATGTAGCCACGATTCTATGACCTTGCTTTTAATTTAAACAACGCAGATACATCTCGATGTTGTCGTCCAAAAAACAAATGATAGATTACGTTGGAAAGAGTCGTGGCGACTAATCAACGAAGTGTTTAACCTCGCCTGGCATCGAATCAACGTTCGTCCAAAAAATTGATAGGTATCATTACTCCAATAGGTACGTTCTGTCAGAAGCGAAAACCTTCGCGTCAGTGCTCTTTCTCGCGTGCACCGCGAGATGACAGAAAATGGACGAATCGAATCAACGAATCGGAGAGTCGAAAGAGAAGAGGGCCTCTTTGAAGTGCATCGGCACTCTTCGGCCACTGGGAGTGCCAATTCTGATAGAAGCGGCGGAAATTGCGTCACGGTGGCTAACGTTCTTCATGGTTTCTGCATATTAGCTCTCTCACCTCTGTTTCTCCTCTTTCCACGGTTTTCTTTTTCCTTCGACAAACCTCCCTTTGGCTAATTTCAAATATGAACGGTGATTTTGGCAACTTCCAATAAAAGGCGCTCTTTGAGCAATATTAATGATTGTCATAAATGTGGAATTTGTATATATGATTTTATTTAACAGTTAAATTCAAGGTGTCGCCACTGTTAATTCCTGTTCTGTGGTAAAGTGAATTGATTTTCTTCAAAGTTGATTCCTTTAAAAAAGGGAGTTTATAGTTCTGTTTCTTATATGTGTATGATTTCTCAAAAAAGAAAAATTAGTTTCCGAGAATAAATTTCCATTCTGTTCTCTTGTTTTTTGGACTATAATTATTGGATTGTATACGAAAAATCACTGATATATCATTCCATTTTTTTTCGTGGTGTTAAACGCATACATATACTTATGTAAAAATTTTCCCAAATTCACCGATAATGTTTTCCATTTCTTTCTACATATATCGGTGATGAAATCCTTCCCTAAAAATGTACCTTCCCAAATCGTTAAAAATGCTGCGAAGAGAGTAAAAATTCATGTATTGAAAATTAATTCTCGTGCGAAAGAGGTGAAGCACAGTCTCACTTCCGTGGTTAAGAACGGCATTGGAGTACATACCCATACAATCGCGAACCGTACCCATTTACTCCGTAATTCCTTTTTTAGTCCAAGCAAATCAAGCGTATTTAACAACAGAGCCACGAGGGGATTGCCACTGTCGATTGACAATGTCGATGGTTGTGCATCGTTGAAAGTTCCATTAACCGATCCCTAACACGCTTTTTCCCTCGAAAAATTCGCGAATCAATAGGAAATACGTCGTTCAGCGAAGCGATTTACACGTTCGAACCGTCACCAATCTCAAATCCTGATATTCATATCAGAGCCCCGTCATTGTTTCAAAAATATGCAAAAGATCGTTCTTACAGCGAAAGCTTGGATATGTAGGTACTATACCATTTTTTAGAATAAACGGATTAACCCATTTTCTCTATGAAAAACGAGTAAAAACCAGTATTTCGTAACGGGAAGTGATGTAGGTAATAAAAATAATAATATAAAACAGTGGAAAAAGTACCAACGAAATATTCTTTGCGAATACAGTCACAGAACAAAAAATAATATTTCAATGAAATGGAATATTAAAGTACAGTGTAAAATAATACAGGAGTGTGAAATACGCCAAATTTAATAATACCTAATACAATTATAGGATATCAGTTCGAATCTACGTACAGCTATTTTTTTATTCCGTTTCAATATATATATATATATTCCAGAAAATATAATCATGTTGCAATAACTTTATATGGACATTATTCATGAGAAATTAATTAAAAGTTTATCTAGTAGGTACGACTCATTAATCGAGAAAAATTCATTCCCAGACAGAATGCCATTTAATTTAAAACCAGAGCTCAATATTAATCATTAATACTTATATTAGAAATTATAGAAGAGTGGTCAATTTTGTTTGCTTAAGCCCCGAGCAATTCTCGGCTCCGAGCATTGATGTATTTTTCAAAGAAACAGGATCCGTCCTCAAGAATGAGAAGAGAATTTATTTCGGCGCGCGTCGGCGATACGCGCTTCCGGAATTGAAGAATTGATGGACAGCAAGGTGGGGAACGAGAAATTGAAGGTTTATTTATCGCTCGGAGTTTTGATCGAATCGGCTCCTCGGCGGACGTGAATGACTGATAGGAAATCCGAAAACTTCGAAACAATCTACGGAGGAGACGCGCGACCGAAACGAAAAGGAAGATAAATGGAATTTCGCCTCTATTCCGCGTGAACCACCGAGATAAACAGCTCCGAGGTTTAAAGATTCCCTAACGCGACTTCTTGATCACTTGTGAATATTTTAAGAATATCTCGAAATACGCTTCGAATGAACTTTTGTCTTTGCTACAGTACAACGAGACAATCATAATTGCTTGCAATCAAAGAAGCAATACATGCTTAAGATGCTTTAATTACTTCTTCACTTTCTCTCCAATCTTTGGATAAAAGTTCACAGGGTCATATACTTTCAATATCAACAATTAAGTTCAAGGTCACGATATTAAACCCAATTGAATTCATTTTTGTATCACTCATAAGACTTCATGATAAATCATATGCTATCGACCATTATAAAGTAAAGAATTATCGATACATTTTTACTGCAATTTATTGCCCGTCCGATACAGATAAACTTTGTTACAAAACATTTCCTTATCACTTTATCCCAAATACCTAAAAAAATCCTACACACCATTACCACAACCATAAACTTATACCTATACCATACTAAATTGAGCTCCTAGAAACCGAAAAAGCCATTCTAAAATTCTATTACGATTAATGCTAGAATACTTCAAGCACCAGGATACCAGATAAACGCTATCAAACGTCGCATGTGTATCAAGAAAGAGCAATTGGTGCTCGGCGCAGCAGTCGCGCAACATCCGCGACTGATCGATTCGATCTACCTCGTTCAAGTGGCAATTAACAGTCGTGTTAAGTTTCAGCCAACTTACCAAGAAGAAGTGTGTCACACTTTCGTCCCGCCATTAACGGCTAATATCTCGGTACCTTTAATTCGACCGATACCAATTTCATCGGGTGGAATGCAATCCCTGTCAAAGGAACGCTATGAAGGCCTACTCGGTCCATCGCCCACCGAGCATTCGTAGCGAAGGCAAGATTACCATAGAAAGCCGGAAAGGAACGACGAAGAAGGGAGCAGGTGATTGTGATCTCACGAGTGACCTCACAGTGCGATATCAAGCGAAACGTCATGCGTCCGTGAACCATGGTCGAGCCTGATTTATCCGAGAATTCATGATCCTGTCCCGTGGTAATCGAGGTGATCGAAGACGGCTCACCGAGGTTCGGGGATGCGCTACCGTACCCCCGTGATTGCACTCGCGTCAATTATATTTAGCACTTCGCCGCGCGATCTCTCTCCACTGACTCACTGGCCACCGAACAGAGCGCGAGGCTCGCGAACGGGAAAAGAACAGAGGCGAAACGCACGACCGCGGAGATCGGAAACAGAGCCGCGTGTACAGCGAGTTCTCGGTAGACTCTGCAATGATGCCTCGTTTGTCAGTGACTCACTAAATGCGCGATATATGCACGTACGTGTACGGCGGTGGGCGCGTGTAGGACGATACCGATACAAAGTGGACGAGATTCGAAGCAAGTATCTTGCTCCGTATGCTGAACCACGCCATTCATTAATGAGATTCATATGCTCCCCCTCTACCTTGCCGCTTGCTTCCAATTATTTTGACCGCGATATATTTCGCGATATTCGTTTCTCTCTCGATTTCGTGGCTGGGATTCGATATTTCTCGGTTAACATTTTCATGGTCGCATTGTTTGGTAGGTATAATTAATGTCTGCTGCCGAGCTTCTTCAAATTTCCTGGGTGTTTGAAAATCATCAAAGCAGCATTTTGTAAATGGAGTAGAAATTTGTGATTGGGGTGGTTTTATTGGTGATAAATATGAAATAAAGATGAATTCTTAGGGCCGCGGGGAATAATTATCGATCGAAATCATGAAATTACCATCAAAGTGTTAATATAAATAATATGGAATAGAGTAATGGTTCTGTTTATGTTCGTTAACGGGTGGGTTAGCTGAGCAGGTTTGTGACGAGTTACTAATATTTATGTGCCACTTACATAATTTAGGAGGAACGATGGTAGAGTCGGGATTTGAACTTTTCGAACGTTTCTCTGTATGCGGTATGAAAATTACATCTTGATTTAGATGAAATGTGTTTTCTCATGAAATATTCTGAATGTTATTTCACTGATTATATGATAATACTGCATTTATTTTATTTTTATTTTCCGTCTTTATTTCACCAATTTGGTGCTTATGATGGTGAAAAGACGAGGCTCAGCTAAAGCTAAAGTTGTATTAATGTAAAAGTCCGAACATAAGATTTTAATACAAAAACTAAAACTAAAATTAAAGACCAATACTAAATCTAAGAACCAGAACTAAAAGCTAAAAATTAGAACTTGATTAAAAAAATTATATTATATAATTAAAGGAATATAATTAATGACACTGCTATTTATCACGCGTACATACATATGTATAAGTACACAACTTGTCCCAAACGCACGTTTTCTCTACATCACTTTCCCATGATTTCGCCATAAGTCCACGGCAGAGAAATTACTGTCGCATACTGATTTACCACCAGTGACAATTATCGTAATTACGACGGTTCCCGAGACAATAAATAAAAAATAATTGCGAGCGACATTTGCTGGGATGTCAGTGCGGTGTCAAGTCGAATCTCTGGTTTGTTTTTATCCTCTTACTTCAGATGACGTGAAACACGCCTTAAATCGTGCGGGAATGAAAAAATTACAAATTATAATGACAAAGTGCTCACTCGAGAATGGTTTACCAACGTTCGAAGACAATCCTATAAACGTCAAATTAAAACAAGTGTAACTAGATGAAGATATACACACATGTATATATTTGTAATTTGCAACTAAAGAAGAATATTATAAAGTTGCTGCAACAATTGAGGCTGAAATTTTAATTCAGTCTTATGTATCTATTATCATTAATATATTAAGATTGGATGGGAATAAAAATAACGAATAAGGAACTTGTCAAGTTGCGACTATCTGAAGAATGTTCCTTGAATATTTATGCTTCATAAAATTAGATTGTAATAGCAACGTGGGGCGGGATAAGTTATTGTAGCAGCATCAGTAAAAAGACTGCTTTTTCCCAAACCGAAACTATTTTTTCTAGATTTATTCTTATATTGATTTATGGTTTAAATTAATTGAATTTTAAATTTTAAGTAAATTGCTGAAACAAGTGAAACGGGAATGCAAAAATTGACGAATGAGTCGTTCAGGCTACTATGTTAATAGCTTAAGAATGCCCAACCGTAAACTGACTTCAACCGTGTAATTACCAAACTTGTAATTAGGACACTTATAACGTATTTTACGATTTCATGTCGTGTAATTCATACTGCTTATTATTCTGCCATTATGGAAAACTGACTCGCTTAATTTAATAATCCTTCGTGAAGAAAGATTTATTACCCCGGCAAAACTGTTCGATACTTTCAAGAATGTGTCTCCCGTGGTGATGGATTCGAGTATATCAAAAACAATATCGAAAGCTGACATTATTTGTATATTGTTCATTATATTTTTAATTAAGAACTGCGTAAAAAATTCTGTGTCACAACGAAGCTTTTCGAAATTATGAACATTACTAGTAGAGCAACGTCCTACAATGTATATTATGTACAAAGCAAATTGTTGTCCATTTTCTAAAACAGAAACGAGCGGAAAGCTAACTCAGGCAACAATAATAAAATATCTATTCTTCTACGTGGGTACAATTTGTTTTTCGTTTACAATGAAAAGAAACACATTTACCACCCAGAAACCTATCTTTTGTTTCCACACTAATTGACACTTCCTGACGGGTTACGTCACTGTCCCAGATAATTTACAATTGTATTAACTACTATACTACAAATAAACTTACAGTACGTATCATCGTTTTCTTACGAATAACAAAATAATTGAAAGGTATATTATACGCTTGCTCTCATTCACTGCTACATACATAAATATTTAAAAAGAAAATGCAGTAACATTCAATTATTAAAGTGAACTAAGAAAACCTCTTGACTAATAACAAACACCACTTGATAATTGAAAACACTGTATTCAATTATAATATCCAAATTTATCCAAAAAAAAAATATCTCTGATTATTAAATTTATTTACTCTGCGTTTAATGTTCCCAGCAAAAGCAGGAAACATGAGTTGACAAACTGCCTTCAACAATCCTCTTAAATAACACTGGTGTCGATTCTAGGTCACGAATAAAAGGAGAGACACGAGCCAATAATTTGTGATGTTTAGTTGTTTATTAGCATCGATGATGCCATTTGCTCGCTGTGCGCGAGGCAACTGGTGGAAGTGCTTCATCCTTGAATTGAAACATTTCGAAGTCAGCCCAATTGTGCTGCGATAGCTTACATAACGCACGCATAAATTACAGTAGCAGCGGCGATGATGCTATAATTATTTATGAGAAAGTTTCACAGAGACGATAGTCGTAATAATATCGTCGACGTGACAACATCCGTTGCTCGGTTGCTGTAGATGACACTCGTGTGACGTATCTGCTACCGTATACCGTGATGTGACGTGCTCAAATATCGAGCATGTCTCTGTCACGCACGATGTCTCGTTCTATTAGATGCACGTCGGCGACATACAGGCACACACGTCGCATCAAGTTGTAATTTGAACGTTAGTAAACGCTCGATAAACATGTCTGCTACTTTAAAATTGTCTCTGACTATTTGTCCACACAGGGAAACAATACTAGCAACACGGAGATGAAGTTCCATTAACAATCACCAATATTACGGTTCTTTTTCAAATAAAATCGACTCTAAAGAACTTAATTATCATTCTGTCTTGTTTAAAAAAGAATTATTCAGAATTATATTATTCAACATTGACAAATCTTACTAAAAAAAAATGATATTGAAATACCTCAAAAGGGGATGTAGTACGAAATGAAAGCCTTTTAATGGAACGCAAGTGAAAAAAGGCAGAAGGACTTTCAGAATTCGAACGCACCCAGCGTTTAAAACAAAGCAATGAAATCGAAACGGCTAAAATTGCACAGAGCGGGAATCTTCCAAGCGAATTAATCAATTTACAGCTATTAACGCAATCACACCGCCACTCGATCCCTTCTGAATATTTATACCGATAGAGTCGGTCGATTCGCGGACTCGTGATTGCAGTTGCGTTCGAACGGGTAGCTCGGTGCCCACGAGGCCTGGCTTAAAAGAAAAAAAAGGGATCCGCCACCGAAGCACCGTAAAAATTTTAGTCTCCGACGGCGGTCTTTTTGGCGCAAACGGGGGAACGTAAAATGCGTAATGACGCCTCGAAATCGAATAAAACTGGGGAAAGAGCTGTTAGGCGCGAGCAAATCGATCCTGCGGTAAAACGACAATTATACGAACTGATGCGGGTAATGGACCATTTGTGTTAATCATGAGGCAGAGTATGCGTTTCTATTCGCTCTTTCTTCTTTGTCGGGGAATACATTACTCGTTATAATTTATCCGCTTCATTCTGTCGGAGAGAATTTTTTCCAGGACTACCCAGATTTCGGTGAGCTTGATGAGAACAGGCAGATTTTGTTTCATCCTCTAGTCTGCACGCTGGGATCATTTGCTTCGGAAAATTTATTCACATTCGAAGATTCGACGAAATTCTGATTTATATCTTTCACTTTGAATCTTTGTCCAAAAGTAAAAGTTCAATTGAAAATTTCGTACGGGGTGGTAGCGTTCATTTCACTAGATTTTCAAAAAATATCAATGCACATTTTTCAATACTTTTTATGAATAACCATCCCCCTTTAGAGTTCGCATTACATGTTTCAAATTTCATGCCATTAACATGTATGAACATGTACATATACTGTTACATTTTAATGATAAAAATGAGTATTAAGAATCATGGAGTAACAAGAGAAGAGATATTTTGCAAGGACATGCTCGGTTCGAACGGAACACTGAAATGGCACAGCGTTTGGATGATAAAACCTTCATATAAGAGTGCTATAGTGAATGAATGTTCTGCTAGAGGTATATATCTGGTTGAAAAACGACTGCTCGATGTCTATCGGAAACGTACGTGACAAGTTCAAACACGTGCACGTGCGTGCGGCAAACATATGCATGCCTGTGGTACCCCAAGCGTGCCTGTGCCTCGAGGAGGTCCTGTCAGAATACAGCTGTCACGTCTCTTTCTGTCTGTAGCCTCAAGGAAAGTCTCTCCATGGGACCTCGCCAAGCACAACTATAGTTGGAAGTGTCTTTCTGGCGCATCGGTGAAATGAAGTTTTTATAATTAACACGCGATAAAGATAGCAGGCTGTGGAAACCAGCTCCTGGAATTAGAACTCCCTGTGGTTACTATAAAACCGTGCACGATTACCACGTGTGTGGCGAAAGATTAAAATATTACCTGGCTGAACTAATACTCTTTCAAATTCTACAGGGGAATATTGTATATCTTATTTAATAATGAAAGTCAGGTCCATATCTTATAAAAATATAGGACTATAGGTAATTGAGATTTAAATCTGGTAGTATATATGTATGTTCCTCGATAATGTACAATTTTTATTTGAAATATTTTTCATAGAAAGATCTTCAGTGTAAATTAGATACTCAAGAGAAGATGATGATCCATATAACAGTGTACCTATTCTGTCAAAATAAATCATTGAAAAGTTTGTTTAAAGCCTGAAAATATATTTATCTTCAAACGGTACCCAGCTACACTAAACGGTTTGTAGTTGAAATAAAATTATCGCTTGTTTAACCGCGTGGGCGTAAGACAGCTGGTTGGACGCAGAAAATCCGCAGAGCTACCCTTAGAATTTGCGGTGTCCTGGGCAAAAGTCGATATTATTGAAAACAGATAACCTTACGTCTCTACTTCATGCGTCACTTAGGCTTGCCGGAAATCTATTATAGGAAAATAGATACCATGACAATTATACTTAATTCGTTTGATTTTTACAAAATCAAGTCCCTAAGCGCGGGGACCCGGGGCAAGGACTCCGTCTACTCGGTGCTAAGGGCGGCTCCGAAGATCCGCGCGTAGGGGCTAAAAAGAATGGTGCACGTCAGAATTGATTAAGATTTCCCGATATTTGTGCAGAATGTGAAAGATGCTAGTCTTAATTGGAGCAGCGTCCATTTCTACTAGTCATTTAGCAATGTCACGCGGAACGATGGTATAGATCATGGGCACACTATTATGAACATCTGCTGCTGCGTAATCTACGAACACCGGCTATTACAAATCATAGTTTGCACGGTTTGTTAATCAACAAACATGCCTGCTAATGATGTCGTGGTCATAAACAGTGAAAGGATTTCGGTTGATTTCTGCGTAAACTGTTCCCATCGACAGCCCCCGAAAACCCCTGCGCGACGAATATCTGTTTGATTTCACGCGATTTGCCATTGGTTAACAACTGCACATGGCGACACTAATGCGGAGCAATAAAGCGGCATCGAATTACAAACGTGTCGCAAACAATGTAATTGATTGCGCATCCTTTGATAACAAATCCGTTTTGGACCCGCCAGCGACAATCGCGATTTCCGATCAGCCTGCTTAAAGCCTGCATCGGGCGGGGTTTAACGACAATAATCGTTAAGTCGTTTATAATTCTGCGCTCCCAACATTTAAATCAACGTCGAGGTATTCGATTTTCATTATTTTTTCAAGTCATAGCCATTCGTTTAACTCTGTGCTCTTCGATGTTTCTTCTGGATACTTTCTTTTGATATTTAAAGACGTAGGTAATCGTTGTTTAAAGTTTGGGCCAGTAATTATATGAGAAAAATATTTTGGAGTAGACGTACTCAAGTAGATGAGATTATGTTTAATATAGAATAATCTGTTTTGTTATTTGAACTCCCAATATTTTATTTATTTATTTAAATGCTTATTTTCGATATATATGTATATCACAAAGTTTATAGTGTTTGAACGTTATCTGAAAAGCCAAGGCTTATACATATTCAGAAAGTTTATCGTGTAATTTCAATTCATTTATTGGAATTTAGATTTATAAACTTCCGCTTCTCGTGTCAAATGCGAGACACCCAGTATAGAGTGTGTTTATACCTAATTCTAGGTAATTATTGACGAATATTGAATTTCCAAACATTGCGTGTTACATTCTATGCAGAATAATCAATAAAGGCTTTGTTACTAAAACATTTCTCTGAAGTCAGGTAAAGCTCTGTATAAACTGTAACGACTCTTTCATAACTGTAGACTATACGTAGCTCTGGCATGTGTGCCAAAAATTAACTCGGGACTCAAAATCAAGCACGTAACCAAAAAGAAATTAAGATAGCTGACGCTGTCAACGAATAAAAAAGGCATATCATTACCACTCACATTATATCTGATTATGTACTTTTCACCTACTTCGCCAATAATTGTATGCAAAATTAATAAAAAGTGCAAATAGAATATATAAAAAAAAACTAACTTCTTCCTGTAACACGATTACGACAAAAGTAAAAGTCTCATATTAAAGCGAAAATGGCACGAAACGATAGAATTTATTTTCTGCTGAGTGTTTTACTATAATTAAACAAAGTTGTAGCCGCGATTAAGGTGAACATGTAACGAATCGTGTATGAAACATGTCTTCTTTCTGATTGCAGCGCGATGCGGGTGCTCCTCTCGAAACTTCCGCGACCATGGATAGTCGACGAGAAAAAGGACGATGGCTATACGGCCCTTCACCTGGCTGCCCTCAACAATCATGTCGAAGTCGCTGAACAGTTGGCACGTGCCGGGAAAGCCGACCTAGATTTGCAAAATGTCAATTTGCAGACAGCGCTGCACCTCGCTGTCGAGCGACAGCACACGCAGATCGTTCGTGTACGTTCATCTCGCCCAGAAAGGAATTCACCTCTGACCCCATGTTTCGCAAAACGATTCACCGAGCATTTCCACTGTCCCGTTTCCTTTTGAAAAACCATTTCCAACGTCGAGCTTTTTCAACGCAACGGAGTATCGTGACATATTCCTCGACGGTAGACTGTTAGCGATTCAGCACTCCGTTTCCATTTGATTTCAATTCTTTAATCGAGAACTTTAGCCTCGAATTTGTTGCGACTTGAGACAACGGATTCACTTCGCATCGTTTCGCAATAATTGCGTGTATGTAAGTCCTAAAATATTGCAGCTGCTGGTACGCGAAGGCGCCAACTTGAACGTGGCGGACAAGGATGGCGACACACCTCTTCACGAAGCCTTGAGATATCACACGTTGTCGCAGCTGCGACAGCTGCAGGATGTTCAGGACGTAGGACGCCTCCTGATGGGCCTTGGCGCGCAGGGCCAGGACAAGAAGAGCAGCTCTTTCATTGCCTGCTTCCTGGCTGCCCACGGAGCCGACCTGGAACTGAAGAACAAAAAGGGACAGACACCTCTTGACCTATGCCCGGACCCGAATCTCTGCAAGACGCTTACTACCTGCCACAAGGACCGAGAATCGTTAGTAATTCTAATCTTTTTCACCCAGAAACATGAGAAGCGTCGCTGTCCATGGGCAATGGTCAAATGAGCCCTTGAAAATCAGGGCAACTTGAGTCAAGATGTTTTGAAACACCAGTAGCCTTTGGATTCATGTTCCTCGCTTTCGAGTATAGCAAAAATGATGAAGTTCGTTTATGGTTTTATTTGTCGGGTGTGGACAATGGAACTTTTTAAACGAAAGTCGTATTTTTATTTAGGAGAATTGTGATGAAAGGTACACGCCTTCCTTATACTGAGTGTTTGTAAAAATGTGGGAATTTTTTCAGGATCAGGATAAAAAAGCTTGTGTACACATATGGCCAATAACGTTTAGTTTTGCGATTATATGCGGTTTATGCGGTTATGCCTATTAAATTGGCATTGTATTAAGTGTACTTACATATATCTTACTCAAGCGTGCAACTACGATGGATAATTTACATATCTGTAAACAAAGTAATCTCCACGTTTTCGAAGCACAGATTTAGCTGTGCAACATGTTGGTTCTCGTATAATATAGGATACAATAGGTACGCAGCAATACGCTGCTTGTAATCTACTGCAATCCAATCATAAATGCGCCTCTAATTCGCAGTTAAACTCAGTACTCTACTACTAATTTAATTTTTTCAAGCAATGAAGAACTAATTCCTCTATTGACAACTTTCTACATTGTTCCTATAACATGTTGTAAAAAATTTGGCTAAAAAGATGCATAACAGAATTATTCAAGGTTTCGAATTTTTACAAACTGTCAATAGGATTATAATATTAATATAACGTCTTCTTACTTCTTTCTTATTTACGTTTCTGTCATTCTTAGATCTTTATTTTATAGTAGTTTAAGATTCAAGTGTGGATAGGTGAAATAAATAATGAGCCTCGGGTAGGGAGTAAACTTTCATTTTTGCAAGCATCCAACACACGTAATTATACTTGCAGACACAGTATCGAAACGTCAGCTCCATCAGCGACGATCGACGAGTGTTTGGTCTGCTCGGATGGAAAACGCGAAATGCTCTTCAGCCCCTGCGGACATGTAGCTTGTTGCAACACTTGTGCACCGAGGGTAAGGAAATGTCTGATCTGCAGGGAGAACGTTATGTCGAGACTGAAGGTAAGATATCTTCGCGTTAAAATTCTATGTCATTGTCCTATTATAATGCAGTAGTGACCGAATATTTTACGCGGTACTAAAGTATCTCATTATAGCAGTTTAAAATAAATTACGGTTTTGGGATTTTGTTTAGAATTTTTACATGTAGACGTCGTAAAATTTTAGAAATTTTTTAACTTGTATCTGTTGAACGCTGGGGATTGATAGATATTAAATGTACGATGTAGCATTTCCCACGTTTCCTCGTCATGATTGCAAGCACCAGTTGTCAGTGTTTGAATGGATTGAAAGAACTTTAATTTTAATTTTGTCTAATAGTTCAGTAAAAAATCTTCCCTAAAGGGATAGCACACATTAGTAAAATGAGTTCAAGTTTTTTAGCTAAATTAAACCAATGATCTTTAAAATCGTACTTGTCGAGTTTCCAGTTCAAAACCTGGAGACACTTGATGGAAAACACGACCGTAATTAATATTTTATAGTTCCACAGAATATTTTCTAAAAATTTCAAGTGTATCAATGAAGTAATATTCGAAATGAAAATCGTCGATAAAAGTTGTACTTGCGATAGATATTGCAGGTCACCAACGACCCGCGTGGCACAGAACGTGTTAATTATCAGCGTGGTACAGAGAAGCTGGAAAAAATCGGAATTATTTGTTTGCAGATCGAAGAGTGCGTCGTTTGTTCCGACCGCAAAGCCGGCGTACTATTTCGCCCATGCGGGCATATGTGCGCTTGCGAAAGCTGCGCTGCCCTTATGAAGAAATGCGTCCAATGCAGGGCACAAATTCAACACATGGTGCCACTATCAGTTTGCTGTGGTGGAGGAGGTGATGTCACTTACGTTAAGGGATGCAATACTTCAGGTAGAAATATCGAGAATACATCTACTCGGGTACAGTAGAAGCATGGATTATCCGAACTAGAAGAGGGACACAAAAAAAAGTAGTCTAATTAAACATTCATTTGTTTCACGTTGGTCGTTCTATAATTTAAATAAACAGATAATCAGGCAGTGGGAGTAAAACAGAAATTTTTTTGAAACTGAAAAGCGTTCTATTCTTTACACGAATCGTTGTATTACAATTAGGTACCATCACAGAAGTTAAGAGCGATTCGGAAGAGGAACCAACAACAAGTAAGCAAGCTACCGGAGGTGGTGAGCCTATTATGAACAATGGAAGTATTGATAAAACTCTCAGTGATATAGAGAAACTCGAACAGCAGCTTCAAGACATCAAAGAACAGGTGTGTATTAAACATTGTCGTTTCAATTATTATTACCTGTAACGTATATACAATACACAGAGAACATAAGCTTTTGGTATGGTTCGTGAAAATTCAAGAAACTGAAATGTAATATTCATTGTAAAATAATAACTTCTACCATTTTTGATATTTTTGACGATTCTTATATTTGGCCCGTGGAATTTTTATAAAATTCTACAGAACATATACCAAATCACAGCCATGGTTGAGCACTGAAATTAATTATCCTAGTGAACGTGTTAAAATACTCGTTTGAGAGGAGAGTTTCATCGAATTATGGAAATCACGTGATTAGTATTCAATGTACTTGGTCGTTGTCGCAAATCTAGCTAAATTAATGAATTCCCTTGAATGGACAAGTACATCTTAATTTACTTCGGCCTTTTCTTCTCGCAGACCATGTGCCCAGTTTGCCTGGACCGTTTGAAGAACATGATATTCCTATGCGGCCACGGAACCTGCCAAATGTGCGGTGACCGGATGTCGGAGTGTCCTATATGCCGGAAGGCAGTGGACAGGCGAATTCTACTTTACTGAACGATAGAGAACTGATCATCGTTTGGAGCTGAAGTTGGTTTGCATAGAGTAAAATGGTAAAGGAATAATTAAATCTTAGTGACCCGTATTTTATTATTTTATGATAGAATTCTCCCTCAGTATTTAAAAAATGTATAATATTCTATACTCACGAATCAATCATTTTCCTTAGCATATTTATACCAATACCAATTTTTAGTGAAAAATCTAATCTTACATTTTGGTACATTGGTAGGAAGACAATTCACTTCAGTATGTTAAAAAAAAGAGGTGTCGCAATATTTAATTGTTCTTTTATTAGGAATGAATAATTGAATGAAAGGGAAATTTGTTTCTCTGTAAAACTTCATGCTCCGATCATTGCGACGCAGGTATAAGCCATTGATTAATTATCGAAATAGATTATTGATTGCGAATTAAATGAAGCACGAAATTCATATAACAGTATAGGGAAATATGAGAAAGATTGTCACTATCTAATAAGTAATAATAGTGCTCCATTCACTTTCGTTTTCGAAGTGAATTTTATCAGAGTATGTTCAATGATAAAAACACAATTGTCTTCTAGTAATTAGGATTACTTGATAAGAATATTTACGACGTTTCTGTGCATTTATATTAACGTTTACAATTCTTGTGGTACACTATTTGTATGCATAATTATCATGAAACGTATTGTATGAAAAAAAAGTATAATCATTGCTGTCAAAGATACATTATACAATCAGAACTTTTCTTACATTAAGATAACCTTTTATAAAGCTTTTGCTTTCCTTAATCAGGTATAATAATTCACAGGACAAGGAAACGTTTATTTTTCAAGTTGCTATAAATACAAATTTATTCATAAAGAAGGTTCGATATTGTTATGTCGTTTCTTTTGTTTACATACACGATGATCCTGTACATTAACGTAATAGTTTTTGAAGAAAATTTTATTAGCAACTTTTATTACGTTATTATTTACACCTTACATTTTATATTATATTCTCGCTATCAGATTAATTATTAGCATTGTATTCCCTTATATTTTGCATTTGTTTTGTGCGATTTTACTTTTCAGATTCACGATTCTCTTGTCCTGTAGTGACTGGACGTGAAGTTTTTGTAAATACGTCAGATTCATTATTTTCTTAACGGAATAATCAATACTTTCATAGTTTTGATATTTCCGATGACAGTGGATAGTGCCAATTAGTTTTATAAAGTATCAAAACTATAGCTTACCATTGAACACCTAATTAATTATGAAAACCTAACGAAAATAATAATTGTAATCACTGTTATTCAAGATTACTTAATTCTATAATTCATATTTAAAGGATAATAAACATTTACCCATCAAATGTAATATTAACGAAATTTATAATTAATAATTACTCGCATAAGCATAGTATATTCAGCAGTATATGTCTTCTTGGGCAGCAACAGTAATTAAGTTTCTCTCAACAATGAAGGAAAAGGGAAGCGAAGCTTTGGAAAGGTAACAAACATTCAACGAATATGAAATTCAGTATTTTTGTCGGGTTATAGAAGTCCTTGTAAGGCTTTGCATCTTCTTTCCTTCCGGTTTACTGAATTTCAATTTATAATTAAAGTAAATTACGAGAAACGGAACGGTTACGTATATCATTTGGAAATGGAATTATTGCAAAATGTATGTGAAATTTTTGTTAAAATTATCAGGATCATTAATGTTTGATCAACTGGATAAAAATACATCGGTCTACTAACAACTTAAGAACTCTAATTAAGATGACCTTGAGACGTCGAAATTGCGCTCAGTATTATTGCCATTTAAAGCTGTTAGATTGTTTTTTTGTAAAAAGAATGTTGTTCTCCATATTTTTCTATCCTTAAAATCAAGGGATATATTTAAGTATTCTGTTTCTAGTGACCTTGCATAAACATCATGGGTTCTTATTAAATCAGCATAAGGCAAAATATTGCTCATTAATGGTGTACCAAAAAAAGAATGTTCATAGCATTTGAAACAAACCTTAATATTGTAGACAAGATTAATAAGCTTATAGACATAAATCTGTAACCTTAGAATTAGTTTTTAGTTTTTTGCTTCTCTGTTTCATCTTCCTATATTTTTAGAAGAATACCCATTTTTGTAATAGTTTCCTTGAACATTTTGTTTCGCATGTCTTATAAAAGTGTCACAGCTTCCAATGATTTATAAGAATTATTAAATACAGTAATAAATGCTTCTTTAAAGTTCAACTGAGTTTTTGTAGATATGATCAGTGGTGTGTTACGTGTTCTATGATGCAAGGATTGATTATATTACAATATGAAATTTATTTTTTTTTCTAATAATGTAATTTGATCTGGATATGTTATCCTATAGTATAAACTCGACATAACGAAAACAAAAATAGAAAAATGTAGAAACTCTTAGGTATGTTTAGAATAAGTTCAATTTCAAATTATTTAGCAAACATAGTAACGCACAACGTACAACAGTGACGATTCCACTCAAAAATTAATTTTCTTTTCAAATTTCTTTAAAATTTCTCCCCTGATCTTCCATTTACAACTTTTTTTTTAAAAGCTTTTGCGAAGCAATTACTATACTTAGAATAGAAGTTTTATTAGATTTAAAATAAGTAGATGAATAATTAAAAAAGATTAGGCATCAAAATCAAATTTAAGACTCCACATTTTTCTGACAACTCTCGTATATAGTTATCCCATTTAACTAAATAAACTACAACACAGAATAAAATTGAAAATATATTCGAATAAATATTTTATATGTATTCTTATATTAAACAAAGTTAAAGAACTTTATTCGTTGATTAAAAATAAAATTCATTTACTTATGCAGAATAACTATTACTTTATAAAAGGGGTTTATAAACAATTTATACATGTTAGCCCACAACATGAATTTATTACTGACTAATTTGGAGTCTTAAATAAGATAATACAAGCTATAAAAATGTGTAGCCTTTAAGTCATTCCTGTTATCATAGTATTTCTGCAAAATGACTTGTCTTAATGCAAAAATATTAATGCATTACATTTCAAAGAAGAAATGTAAACAATAACGTTACAGTGGTATCGTAAAACATTATTGTAATATAATAAAATATTAAATGATACTTCAAAAATGAAACATTATTCACGGTATGTATCTCATGTGAAATATAAAAGAATGATCAGTCGAAATAACACGATTTTCAAATAATACGTTTGTTTTCTATTTCGTCCCTTTAAATATGTAAGTTAAATTCAATTTTTTTTTAACTAATTTAAATTTAAATAATTTGAATTACGATACCATTGTGGCATTTTTATCTTCAGCGAAGTAATATTGTACTGCGAATATTTTAATCTCTGCGATTCACATGACTATCACTAGAATTGTATTGTTGTACACAGTATGTACATCTGCCTGATTTGTATTTAATGGAATTGTAACAATAAATGCATCTGTCAAGCCTCTCAGCAAACAGTAATTCTTTTAATACATATCTACAGGGTGTTCGAGAACAGATACTAGAAAATGAAAAGGAAGATTCTACATGAGAGAGTATGTTAAAAGTCAACAGTATAGAATTCGCGACGGAGGTTTCGTTTATTAGTTACTCATGTTTGAAAAGTCCGGTCAAGCCGCGTCAAGAACAGCAACTCGACGAACAATACGTCGCGTTGCGTAGCAGGGCTGGGAACTTCTCATATAGTATTTCTGTTGGCAAACTCAGTACCCTCTGGCGGATTGTACTCCTAACTAAATCATGAAAAGCGGCAAAATTGAAACCTGGAATTATGGTATTGGTTACAGAAATTTTTTTTAAGAACTTCTTACAAAAGTCCCATTAAAATCGGCGTGTGCGGGTTCCATATGTTCCCTTTTTAGTCAATTTCATTACAAATAGAAAATAAATGACTAAAATACTAATATCTATAATTGTAAGGAATCGTAACTTTAAAAATTATCAAAAAACCATCAGTTCCAGTATGTCGCTGAAAGTTTCCAACTTGCACTTATCCTTCTATCTTAACACTATACTCGTGCTGTGGGGTTGGGTAGGAACAAACGAACAATATTTCGAATTACATATTTTGTTCTTACATTCTACCATAGTATTGCAAGTTAAAGAAATTCTTATATCTAATTAGAATATTTGACAATCGCAGCTATCGGCTCGGTTCTCACCGATTACCAGGTCTCACCACGAGGAGGTTGCTGCGTTTCGAGACCCGTAGAGAGATAGATGGAATCAAAGTTCCGTCGATCTCCCTATACATGAAAATCTTAGCTTACTAAACCAAAAAGATGGATGGAAGCAAAGTTCCATCGATCTCTTCGGTTTGGAAATACAGAAATGCCAAGCAATCACTCGATTTAAAGAAATTCAGCAAGGAAGGAAAGACTACTGGTGAGCATAGAAGGAGTATTGGATGGCGCAGTTCCTACCACCCTAATGTCCGAGTCGAAAGGGAAAAGCGCTCGGCGTCTCCCAGAGGCGATTCCTGTTGCTCCGACTCATGCAACCCGCCAGGAGCACACTAGGTGTGACCTGACTTAAGCCGGCTTACGCGGAGATTGGGTAATCGGACCAGGAGACTTACGCAGGCAGTGTACCAAGCGGTACACCCCCTACGCCCGAAACTTTTCCCTTTCGACAAGAACACCAGAGGATGAAACTGATCCACCCATACCAATTCCATGGTCAGTCGCTTGCTTCCGGAAACGGAGGCAGCGGCGACCTCCTCATCCGAGTTGAGGAGCCAACGCAAAAGCAACAAAGTTAATAAAATTCTGTGACTACTTGGCCCGGTACATGAAAATCTTAGCGTACTAAACCAAAGAGATAGGTGGAAACATAGTTCCATCGAACCCTTTGGTTTAGATATCGAATCTAGGGATCTGCCAAGCAATCACTCGATTGAAATAAATTCAGCAAAGAGGGAAAGACTACAGGTGAGCATAAAAGATGTATTGAATGGCGCAGTTCCTACCACCCTAATGTCCGAGTCGAAAGGGAAAAGCGCTCGGCGTCTCCCAGAGGCGATTCCTGTTGCTCCGACTCATGCAACCCGCCAGGAGCACACTAGGTGTGACCTGACTTAAGCCGGCTTACGCGGAGATTGGGTAATCGGACCAGGAAACTTACGCAGGCAGTGTACCAAGCGGTACACCCCCTACGCCCGAAACTTTTCCCTTTCGACAAGAACACCAGGGGATGAAACTGATCCACGCATACCAATTCCATGCCCAGTCGCTTGCTTCCGGAAACGGAAGCAGTGACGACCTCCTCATCGGAGTTGAGGAGCCTACGAAAGAGCAACACAGTTAATAAAATTCTGTGACTACTTGGCCCTGTACATGAAAACCTTAGCCTACTAAACCAAAGAGATAGGTGGAAACATAGTTCCATCGAACCCTTTGGTTTAGATATCGAATCTAGGGATCTGCCAAGCAATCACTCGATTGAAATAAATTCAGCAAAGAGGGAAAGACTACAGGTGAGCATAAAAGAAGTATTGAATGGCGCAGTTCCTACCACCCTAATGTCCGAGTCGAAAGGGAAAAGCGCTCGGCGTCTCCCAGAGGCGATTCCTGTTGCTCCGACTCATGCAACCCGCCAGGAGCACACTAGGTGTGACCTGACTTAAGCCGGCTTACGCGGAGATTGGGTAATTGGACCAGGAAACTTACGCAGGCAGTGTACCAAGCGGTACACCCCCTACGCCCGAAACTTTTCCCTTTCGACAAGAACACCAGGGGATGAAACTGATCCACGCATACCAATTCCATGCCCAGTCGCTTGCTTCCGGAAACGGAAGCAGTGACGACCTCCTCATCGGAGTTGAGGAGCCTACGAAAGAGCAACACAGTTAATAAAATTCTGTGACTACTTGGCCCTGTACATGAAAACCTTAGCCTACTAAACCAAAGAGATAGGTGGAAACATAGTTCCATCGAACCCTTTGGTTTAGATATCGAATCTAGGGATCTGCCAAGCAATCACTCGATTGAAATAAATTCAGCAAAGAGGGAAAGACTACAGGTGAGCATAAAAGAAGTATTGAATGGCGCAGTTCCTACCACCCTAATGTCCGAGTCGAAAGGGAAAAGCGCTCGGCGTCTCCCAGAGGCGATTCCTGTTGCTCCGACTCATGCAACCCGCCAGGAGCACACTAGGTGTGACCTGACTTAAGCCGGCTTACGCGGAGATTGGGTAATCGGACCAGGAAACTTACGCAGGCAGTGTACCAAGCGGTACACCCCCTACGCCCGAAACTTTTCCCTTTCGACAAGAACACCAGGGGATGAAACTGATCCACGCATACCAATTCCATGCCCAGTCGCTTGCTTCCGGAAACGGAAGCAGTGACGACCTCCTCATCGGAGTTGAGGAGCCTACGAAAGAGCAACACAGTTAATAAAATTCTGTGACTACTTGGCCCTGTACATGAAAACCTTAGCCTACTAAACCAAAGAGATAGGTGGAAACATAGTTCCATCGAACCCTTTGGTTTAGATATCGAATCTAGGGATCTGCCAAGCAATCACTCGATTGAAATAAATTCAGCAAAGAGGGAAAGACTACAGGTGAGCATAAAAGAAGTATTGAATGGCGCAGTTCCTACCACCCTAATGTCCGAGTCGAAAGGGAAAAGCGCTCGGCGTCTCCCAGAGGCGATTCCTGTTGCTCCGACTCATGCAACCCGCCAGGAGCACACTAGGTGTGACCTGACTTAAGCCGGCTTACGCGGAGATTGGGTAATCGGACCAGGAGACTTACGCAGGCAGTGTACCAAGCGGTACACCCCCTACGCCCGAAACTTTTCCCTTTCGATAAGAACACCAGAGGATGAAACTGATCCACCCATACCAATTCCATGGTCAGTCGCTTGCTTCCGGAAACGGAGGCAGCGGCGACCTCCTCATCGAAGATGAGCAGCCAGTAAACGAGCAACAAAGCTAATGATTCAGTGACTACTTGGCAATTTTACATGGGGCCTTAGCCTAGGCTTCCTTAGATGTCTTCTGTCATTCCCTTCCCTGCAGAAGAGTGAACCTGAAAAGCTGAAACAATCGAACACGTTGTATTAGCAATGGTGTAATATGCTTGGGGGGGAACTAAGAAAATACATATTAGGCTCGTACCGATCGAGACCAGAGTGACCAGAGTGACCAGGGTGTCCAGGGTGTCCAGGGTGTCCAGGGTGTCCAGGGTGTCCAGGGTGTCCAGGGTGTCCAGGGTGTCCAGGGTGTCCAGGGTGTCCAGGGTGTCCAGGGTGTCCAGAGTGTTCAGGAGCTCCCGCGTACCCGGAGGTCTTGCCGGCTCGGAAGATCGACGACGACTGAGGATTTGGAGGTACGTGTGCACTTTGGGCAACAACAGCCGCAATCACAACAAGGTCGACGGTTAATTTCATTTGCGAAAGCCAGTTAATTATTCGATAAAAATTGATATTTCCACTGAAATATTCATTCCAACGACTATTACTATGAAAAATCATGTTAACAACATTTACCCTGACCACCCAGTATAAATAATTATTAACTATAATCGATACAACTCGAAATATTACGCAATTAGTAACATTTGGCCTTGGATTTGCAAATGATTTTCTACGCTGAAAGAATTCTCTTTTATTTTCAATGTTTAATCGTTCGATAAATGAATGTTAATGCTTATACATATTACATAGTATTATTTATAATGTATAAGTACATTTTAGTTGAACTGGGTGTAAATGAATAGCGCTTCGAATCTACGTATATGGCGAAAACTTCGAAGCACTTCGAACAAGATTCAAAGCTTAAAACTCTTGAAAGTCTTAATAAGTCTTGAGTTTTTATAGGTCTTGGAAGTCTTGGATGTCTTGAAAGTCTTGAAAATGAACATCTGGTTGTTAAAAATTAACCACGTTGATCGGCCAGAGGGTTTCGCCAAGGTTGCAGTTTATGACTGTATTGTCCCGCGAGTTGTCGGTGAACGGAGATACGGGTCCAAAACCTACTAAGCTTTTGAAGCAAGAGTTTCAAGACTTTCAAAACCTTCAAGATCTATAAAGACTCTAGACTTTTCAAAACTTTCAAGAGTTTTAAACTTCGAATCCTATTAAAAGTGCTTAAAAGTACTCGCCTGATATTCAAGACAGATTCGAAGCGGTTCAAAGCACTTCGAATCCAATCACTACCTGCGGGAGTGTTAGTAACAGCGTGAATTTTTAATACTTTTCGGCGTACGATACGTGAAAGGGTTCTACGACACGCAAAGTACTAATTAACAATGTCATCTTGCATTTTATAGCTTACACGGGCTTTGAAGAAATACCATTTTTGAGCGCCATAGTGTCTTGATCCCCAAAATGGATTTTCGGCGAGAAATCCGCGTGAGTCGTTGACAAGCCGAGTCAAAGCATAGCGTAGCAAAAGCCTGCCTTCAAACAAGTCACACGTATACAAGCACGCACACACCTTTCAGCATTTCAACCCATTTCAAAGTATATAGTTGCTGAGTTGGACGCTGTTCATGAGTAGGTGCCACTACATTGAGTTCTCAAATTATGGGTCGGTAACACAGTTTGGGTGGCGACACAAAAATCCATAAGGTGATAGGTCTATCCTATACCTCGTCTGTGCTTTCAATTACTAAACTGACCGTCCTTCGCAAATAGAGTGTTCTGTAATCTAGATGCGATTTTGATTTACATCGATAATTCAGATTCTGTACACTGCGGCAGCCTCTAGAAAATGTAAAGTGCATTCTATGCCTCATTCGCGGTTTTACAAATTCATGGTCCGTAACCACTAACCACAGACGAGATCCTATATCCCGGCTGTGCCGTAACGAAATAAGGGCTAAATCTGTCGGTAAAACAGCACAGGATCGTCTCGAATTACTTCTTGCCGTTCGTGTCTCGTTCGCCGAGTCACGTCACACAGGCACGTAAGGAAAGTTCAACACGAAAATGGCACTCGCTTACGGTATGTGCGAAACTCCCGGCTGCAAAACTATGGCCAGCCTTCAATGTCCGACCTGTCTGAAAATTGGGATACAAGGCTCATATTTCTGCACCCAGGTGAGAATCACCCTGCGTGTTTGTAGGTTAAGTTTCGGGATGAATCTTTATGTTTGATATATGAATTCGTATCGCGTGACAGCGATTAGCAGGAATTTGAACGTTAGGCGCTGACTATCTTCTTTTTATTCTTAAAATAATCGTAGCCTAGGCTTGCCAGTAGTGGTTACTGGTAATATACGATGTTACACGTGTACATATATGTATAGCGTTCACAAAAACTAAACTTACGATGTTTTTTCTGAAATAAATTGATAAAGCTTCTTTCTACCCTTTACCCGTCTCCCTCTGCCTGTGGTAACACATTAATGGTCCTCTGATTCTGGTCACATTTTACCAATACATTTTAGGATTGCTTCAAACGGAGCTGGAAGACACATAAAGTTATTCATCAGTTAGCAAGTAAGTTCAATGATTGGTACTTATGTAAGATGCGTCTGTAGTAGTAAATTGAATTTCATAAGCAATAGTAATTATCGGCATAGATTTTATTAAAAATGTACCTAGGTAATCCAGAAGAAAATAACATGTAATAATGATATTTTTAATCAGAGGGAACAGGTGGTGATAACTCCTCCAATGAGTATAACCCATGGCCTTCTTATCATTACACTGGTAAATTACGCCCTCATAAGAAAGAACCTCGCCGGGAAGTACCGGAAAGTATCAAACGTCCAGATTACGCTACGCATCCCACTGGTGTTCCTGTGAGCGAACAAGCAGTACGGGGTTCTGCTCAGATAAAAGTCCTCGACGATGAGGAAATCGAAGGAATGCGAGTAGCTTGTAAGGTATAACGATACGTGGATGCTGTTAAAAAAATTACTTGTCTTAACCGTCTGATCTCAGAAGATTATAAATTAGAATTGCTTCCATAGCTCGGGCGTGAAGTCTTGGACGAAGCTGCACGCACCTGCGACGTAGGCGTGACAACAGCTGAGATTGATAAAGCAGTCCACGAGGCTTGCATCGAAAGAGACTGTTATCCATCTCCGCTGAATTATTATCAGTTCCCAGCTAGTTGCTGCACTTCTGTGAACGAAGTGATCTGCCATGGAATTCCTGATAGCAGGCCGCTGCAAGATGGGGATGTTTGCAATGGTACGGCAAATTGTGTTTCTGAATCTTCTATATAATCACTGTGATCTTGTAATTCATTTCTTTCTCACAGTGGACGTAACTGTGTATCATAACGGCTTTCATGGTGACTTAAACGAAACGTTTTTGGTCGGCACTGTGAAGCCTGAAGTAAGGAAGCTGGTAGATGTTACATACGAGTGTTTGTCGAAAGCTATCGACATCGTACGACCTGGTGAGAAGTACAGGGAAATTGGAAACATAATTCAGAAACATGCTCAGGCACATGGGTTCAGTGTGGTGCGCAGTTATTGCGGTCACGGTATTCATCGTTTATTCCACACTGCGCCAAGTGTGCCTCACTATGCCAGTAAGTATTTTATTTGTAACTGTTAGAGTCGAGTCGATCGCCTTGACGCAACCGCCTTCGGTTATTTTCAGAAAACAAAGCGGTTGGCGTGATGAAGCCAGGACATTGCTTTACTATAGAGCCAATGATATCTCAAGGTACATGGAGGGATGAAATGTGGCCTGACAATTGGACCGCAGTTACTGCGGATGGCCAATGGTCAGCACAGTTCGAGCACACGCTATTAGTTACCGAAACTGGTTGCGATATTTTAACAAAGAGATTAACGCATGATGGCAAGCCGTGGTTTATGGACCGATCATAGTAGCGTTTCCTCGCGATACATCGTCAGTTTACGACACCATTTCAAATTTCGTGGATATCTAAGCACCGTACTGCTGCAGTACCTTTGTTTTTCTATAAGGGGAGATTTGTTTTTTCAGGATTCAAATTCTCTCGCTCGTAAACACTATAATAACATTAACAATGTGGAATTATGTCCTGCAAGATATTTTCTACTACATGGCTGTTTCATTGGCTAATTTTATAAAATGAGAGGTGAAACAATGTAAGCGCGATCCTTGAAAGATAGAATCTCGATAGGTTTTTGTTTGTATCCGAAATGGCTCCTGTACCATATTAAGTAGATTACCGCAATGATACATATGTACATATACAATTGTAACTCAAATTGGTGATGCGCAATGATTGAAATAAATAATAAATTCTGTAAATCAATGGCAGGGGTTCGTCCATCTTTTTACAAGCAAATGCAAATACAGTAACAAATTATCTAATAATAAATAATCTTAAATACATTACGTCACTCTCCAGACAACTGTTCTCAATGTATCGTCGACGAAAGTTGTTTCAATAGAAAATACTCGGTAACCCAACGAGTTGCACCCTAAGAAAGATCTATCTCTGTATTCGTATAACTTCCGGTACAAGTTCCGTCGACATACCTTGCAGAATCAGCAATAAACGTCCCATTTCAGAGAAGCCTTGCCCGTTATCGAGTCAGGTATCAAAAAAAGCCCAAATAAGTTAACTACCCGGTTAACAGGATTGCAATAAATATTCACGCTCAACGATATGTACAGAATACTCTGCGATTAAAGTTTACGTTGCAGTCTTCGGACTCAACCGCGATCCGAACTCAGCGTTCGACTGCTCGTAAGACGTTCTTCCGTCAAACTTAGCGTCGGATTGCGAATTCGTAGCATCCGCCTCGTCGCTCTCATATTCGTATTCCATTTCTGCATTTTCTTTTGCCTCGTCATTTTGGGACTCAGTGTTGCTGTACTCATTTTCATCAGGTACCATGATTCTTAACGGTCGTTTGTTAGTGTACACGCTACTTTGCCGTTGGCGCTGCTGTTGCCTGTCGTACCCTTCTTGCTGCTCCTCGTATTCCTGTTCTTGTTGATTAGGACGTTGCTTCTGTCGATTTTGCTGATACTTGTAGTCGTAACGACCGTCGGTATTAGTCTGTTGATCTTCATGCTTATGATTCGGGGGCATAGGATCCTCGGTGTGTACAGTTTCCTGCTGTTGCTGCTGTTGCTGCTGCTGTTGCTTTCGCAGTTGCCCAATCAACTGGCTATTTACATTTCCAGCTGCTGCGAGTGCAGCCAATTTTTCAGCCGCTTCGCGATTCGGCAATGTCGTATAAAATTGTGTAGACAGAGCATCGTTGTTAGCCACTTTATTAAAATATGTCGTCTGACCACTTGGATCATTTGGTTCGTCATACTCGATGTTGTTCTCCAATTGTTCGGATCCGTCAGCGATATACGCGAGATTCTCGTTCTGGCGCAGGTTATCGGCCTGCTGGTCGTCCACGGGAGCTTCTGCTTCTACGTTGTAATTCGTATTAACTTTTCCAGCAACGTAATCTTGATTGAATAAGATCTGCTGTTGTTGTTGCTGCTGCTGCTCCTTGTTATCTTGCTCGTCGTAATTGAATGATTGCATCTGGGGCTGAGAGAAACCTGTTACTCCGGCAGGTTGGAAGAATTGACCGAGTTGCTGCTGAAGAATGTGTTGCTGAAGCTGCGGCTGTTGACCTGGAATCAAATTACTTGGATTTATATCCCTTATTCCCCAGCGCCGTTCGCCGAATCGATGCTCCACATCGATAACACTTATGCTCGTCGCTGAACTCATGCGCGCTTCGCATTAGACGCTTCTAGCTCATGTTCTGAGAAAGATGAAGCGGTGGATACTTTCTCTCGATGCATTTTATGATCCATCGCGTGCTGATGCATGATTTAAGCCGGGAATCCACTTGGGAGCTAAGCTATGCTATACTATGCTATGTTGCGTTACGCTATGCTATGCTAAACTTTAAACAATTAGCTTTAATATCCTTAACCCGAGAACCCACCTAAAAACTAAGTTAAACTATGTTATGTTATTCCCACGCGAGCGATTTTCCGAAAACATAGCTACGTCGAGCTAACTTAGCTTCCGAGAAAAACAAAGCACAGCTTAGCTTAGCTTTTGGTGAAAACGGATCCATAAGGTTGTATGGAAACTAATCTTTTAAAACTTAGCATACAAGTAGATTCCCGGATTTATTCTACTAGAAAACTAACAAAAAAGCAAAATAATTATTGTGAATCCTACCTGGCTGGTACGGTTCGGGTACTTTCTGAGGGAAGCTGTTCAAAAGATCATAAAGTTGAGTGGCCGAGAGTGGAGGGCCAGCCGGAGCTGGATGACCAACATGTAAATCAGGTATCTGTTGGTTTATGATGTACGGCGTTTGACCACCAGTGCCGGGGAAACCGACGTGAAGGGAACTGTGAAGATTCGTTTGCATCGGTAAGCCCGGCTGCCCGAGCTGAATATTAGTCCCAATAAGACCTATATTCGAGGCCGGATGATTGTTCAAGAACACGTCATTGGACTGCAAATCGGGATTTACTATAGTCGAGAGTCCCGTCGCGAAATCCGGTGGGAAGAACGTCGGTAGTACTGTTGGATACTCCTTCTGATTAAGTTCATTGGTTTCGGTTACTTCGTACTGGTGTTGCGTTGGCGTGGGACTGGTCACGGTCCATTGCGGGGCCAGACTTGTGCTGATCGTCGCGATATCGAAGTTCGGTACCAACAGAGAACCTATGGGGAAACCATACTACCATTGTCCTCTCAAGCACGCTCGAAGCTAAATCGCTGTAATCATTTAGAGTTAATAACGAACCGTGAGGATTATGTTTAAAAGTAGCGTCGGTCGATGGCTGACGTTGGTGGGCTTCTACTCCATTCACCTCGCCATTGAAAGGCTTGTCCATGGGGCTAAGATTCGGCGCGGGGATCGTGTGAATCGGTCCTTTGTCGTCGTCCACACCACCCCTGTGGGTCGGCGGTAGAACCGCGGCTTCCGGTCTGTACTCCGGGCTGTACTCTGGCATCTTGTTCACGGAATGGAATTCTTTAACGGGCGGGCGTTGTGGCAGGACCACGTGATTGCTCAGAGGTGCTCGCATCGGCATTTGATTCTTCCAAATGGCAGCGGGTACATTGAACATCGGTGGTCGACGGATCCTGAAACGGCGAAACGAACGACTCATGTTCGATCACAGACGCAAGCATTCCCAGGCAACGGTCGCTCGGCTGATTCACCTGTAATTCGGTGGTTTATGAGGGATTCTTTTCGGCGGCAGGTTCCCGTTGATGTGCATCGTGTGCCCCATTGAGATCCTATGGGCGATCGGCCACGACTTTTTGTACATTAATTTCGGAGGCTGCGGCGGAGGTAACGGTGGTCTTCGGATCTTGTACCTGGCTTCGACGAGGCACACGCACGCGACCAACAGCCAGCAGACCCAATTTGTGGCCTGAAATTTTGTTAATAGAGCGTGTCGATTGACCGGAAATCTTTCGTGAGCAGTAAAGATCGCGAGTTGGGTCACTGCCAGTCCCTGTTGCTATGAATGGTCAGTGGATCTTTTGCCACCCATATCCGTCGTTACTATTACGGTAGAGTTAGTCCCTAAACCTTATCTACTAATTTATCTACAGTCATCTGCGGTAGAGTATGCGAAGAATTCATAACGATCGGATACGGACACGCTGAAACCGGAAATACGAACCTATCGCTGGACTTACGGTATTCACATATCAACACGTGCACTTTGTTTTATTCCTGATGGTCAACGTACACGTGTGAAGTCAATACGTAAGACGTAACGTCAGCCAGCGCTCCTCAATTTGTTTTATACGAAAGGAGGAAGAATAAGGTCAAACGTTTGCATTTAAAACGAATGAATTCTTCCGCATCCTTCTTGTTTTATTAAACCGTACGCATATATCTCTTTCGGGCCGCTTTGTAAGCTTCAATTGATGGAATTTAATTAAACGTCCCGGTGGCTTATTTGTTGAATTTATGGTGCTAAATTTCTAGAACATTTTCCAGCTCAATTAGCTTAATCAGCTTAAATAGCTGAAACGGAACCAACATAAAGTTAATGAATGGTGTGGAATCTCAGCTATTGTTCGCTATTATAATCCAAGTAATTTAAGCTCAATGAAAAAGAAGAGTATAGCGTTGCAATTGCCACAACTGGCGGTAATAAAGCTTCTCGTTATTCTTACGCAAATCGCCTCGGAAGACGTGCCTTCGTATTCGATACAATTCTGTCTCACATTGAATGGTGATTTCAACGACCACAACAATAGTTGTCCCGATGGTCCCCCTATTGTTACGCCGACCGTTTGTGTCGTAGTTTGAGAAACGCTGGCATAGGCAATGAAACCGAAGAGAGAAGTGGTTGGAGTTGTTAGCGGGACAAAGTGGGACGGTGTGCCACATCGCTGTAGGAAAAGCGAGGGTAAGAAGTCAGATTGTAGTGAGGTCGAAAAGGAAATAGTCGAGCGTGGAAATTGACGGTCCTCCTCGCCTGGATTAGAAATGACGGCCGCGGATGCAATCTGTTGCATCGTCATCGTTCCCTCGACTGAAATTTCATTAATAACCTTCACCCGCTTCATGAACAAAAAGCTGATTTTTCCGACACGATGTCACATGCGGAAATTCCAATGAAAAATGTATAATAAAATTAATAGAGAACTGTGGCCACTATCTGCTTTTTTACATTTTTGCAACTAATATTTGTCATTTTTTAAAGCAATTAATAATGGAGATTACTATGATTTGTAGATGTCAATTGTTTAGGAATTATTGGATCTATTTGCTTGTTAATGTTTTCTCCATCGACGTTCTTCGTCTTAATATTTGTATGCCGCCCAAAAACTTTCGAACGGTAAACTCTTGGATCACGAAATGTGATAAAAAATGTGAATAAAATCTAAAGAAGTAACTTTTTTTTATTAAATCAGAATCTAAATTTCGGACAAAGCCGAGTAGTAAAGCTAGTTCCTTATAATCTTAAGTAGTTCCGATGAAGGAGGCGTTTCCTCCACTCTGACCGTAGAAATACCTATTTGCCATTTAATGATAACATTCAGCCATCGATCGGCTATTCTCTTTTTGTCATGTAACGGAACAAGATTCTATATTGAGTAGACGAGAGCTATTAACATGATCTTTCAGTCGTAACTCTACGTCCGTATATTTATCCGTCGTTACAGACTGTGAAGAATACCACGGCACAACTTGATTGCGAGAAGTTACCGAAATTCCAAGTTAACGGGATATGCTTCGATTAATTTGGGGAATATTCCGTACCTATCGCTTTAGATGCAATTAACGAATATATTTAATATAAATAAAATTCATATAATTTCAGTTATATGAATTTTAAGTATACTACTGATTTAAGTTCCCACATTTTATTCAGCCCTCTATTAAACTGAGTCGATATCAAGTAAACGTTTCAAGCACAATGGTCCATTCAGTAAAATAATCGAATCAGATGCGAGTGGATTCAAACGTTACTCACCTTCATCGCGTTGTCCTCCGACAAACGAGTCTAGCAACGGACAAATTTCTTATTTTCCGATTGATCACCTGGTAACTTTATGCTTGCACTGTGACGCGGGAAAAAAAGGGAAAATTGCTCCCGGAAGTGAAGTTACGGGCACAAATAATCGAATAGAAGTTGACGCGCGCGGTGATTGGACTTTGGAGGAAGCACTGCGTGTTCTGCACGCAATTAGGTCATTGTCCTTCATTTATACCCGCAACCCGGCGAACGTATCATCGAAGGCCGAAACGTTGCCTCCTACCTTGCTCTGCTGGATAACAGCTGCCTCGAAACGCGGAACGTAAACGGGAAAAGTCATGGGTTCCACGAAATTTACTTGGAGCTACTAATTTTTGCAATCCTTCGACCCGCGACTGCGACAGAGTTGCGCTGCAACCTGATTATCCTGCGCAAGTAATTGCTTCAACTCTTGATAACGATGATGTATTGTATAATACTGTTTCATCAATTAACAATAAAAAGGCAATTATTATTCTTCATTATTGCAGTTGATTAGCGAACAACTCGCAGGCTCCCTGGATTCCTTTGCAGATATTAGTGATATATAAACTTTTTACAATATAAAATCATTAGCATGAAAATATTTGGGATAACTCTTACAGAGGATATAAACACATACTGCAATCAATAGTTTATTTTAAAGAACTTGCAAGAATCATATTTTTATGAATTCCTTGGCTATCCGTTAAAATCTTTAGCCAAATAGCTTGGATTAAAGTAAAAAAATCGATTGACGCATTCTAACGTGATTTTCTGTTCACGATCGGTAGTGCCGATTCTCGGTCCACGCTCGCGCATTGTATTTTCGTAAACGTGTTACAACGAGACAAAAAATTGTCGGACGACAGGAAAGTCGATTTGTGACTGTATCACGGGGCCTTTACGAGCCGACAGATGGACAGAACGATCGAAGACCGGTCAAACGCCGTTTCTCTCCATATCCTGCTACTGGATTCCCTCGTGAGAATACGCCTGTGTGCGTGGATATGCGCGGACCAACGTGTGTGATCCAGTGACCCACTATATTCATCGGTGCTACGTGAGTTTATGACTAAAATTATGCGTCCTTCCAATCGGTCTCTTTCAACCGAATAAGACACTTTTCTCTATTCCAGCTTCATCCTATCTTCCCTTACCTGTGACAGAAATATTTCCATTTTCGTAATTTTCCCCGTAAATTCTTCATAGATGATTAAGTGTTATTTTATGACAAAATAACGTAATTCGAAGAAGATGTAAATTTATCGGAATAGGTAGCATTCACGCAAATGTAACGTATCATCTATTCTTCGTTCAATCAGTTTTTGATTGTAATGAATTTCGAAAAGTGGAACGCATGGTTAAGTCGTAGACGATTAACTATGTATATGATTTCATTATTCCATATCTCTGTCGTTGAAGAAGATTTGCAGTTGCTTCTTAAGTGTACCTGTGGAAAGAACAAGTATCATTTAGGTTTTAAAGTTCATTGTACCCTCTGTGATACTTGGTGGAAGGAGATCGAGGCTGGACGTTGCTCCGAACGATTTATTTCGTGGATGTCGTTCAATGCGCATACACGCTTACATCTTACGTCAGTAAGATAGAATGTCTAAGATGAATAGAGTTGGCTATAAATACCGTGTAATATAATAGAGCATAGTAGTAATGAAGTAGTAATGGTGTTAACAGTAAACTAAAGAATTTATTAATAAAAAACTAAGAATAAAAAACTAAACTTGGAAACTAAGAACAATATCAAATTCTTTCATTAATGGTCTAAAACTGCCTACACTGTGATTTGATCGTGACAAGTAGATATTATAATGATTGTAAGATCTACAATTGGGATATCTAAAGAGTGTTACAGAACAGAGGACAAGATGGAATAGTAATTTATATTTATATGGCCTTAAAGATCAGCATTTCACAAAATTCGTTTTCCTTTATGTACAGAATAAACATTTTACACGTTCACTCGCTGCATTTACCATAGCTTTAACAACCAACGATAAATAATGCCGCCTCTTCTTCGTTATTAATAACAATCAAGGCACAATATTCGTAACTTACATGTAGTAAACTACGCAGAAATATACAACACGTTTTCAATACAGCATTTATCACAAAGCAAACACACTACAGTAGAAATACTATCTTGACTCGCACTTCGATTCGCAATTGTCCAACATTCGAGCGTCCCCTGCGATTCGAACTGCTTTCTTTTAGTCCTCCACGGCCGACTCCAGGAAGATTCGCCGACGAATAACAGATCTGTCTGCAGAATCTTCATTCACCAACTAACAGAGCGTCGTAAACACATTTCGCGTACAAACGTGCACGCCGCTTTGTACTGTTCACGAGTTGCTCTTCAGCTATCCTTGCACAAAATTCTGCAAATCCGGCGAAGGAGAATGACACTTCTCTTACGTTCCCTCGTGGTCGCTGCAGCCTTGATTTCTGATACACATGTTCAATACCCATGCGTTCTGAATCCACTCATGTAGGGGTAGTACGCGTAGGAATAGACCACTGCAACAGACAACAGGCATACACAGCGCTGGATTAACCAATAAGCAAAATAAGCACGTGCTTAGGGCATTAGGAGAAAGGGGGCCGCCATAGAAATTTAAAATCTAACTTTGGTTACAAACACTTTTCAGTTAAATTATCAGAAATGCCTAAGAAATCGTATATTGCGTTGAAGTGTTCACCCTCTATAAGGGGGTCTCAAAATCTTTTAAGTGCTTAGGACCTCTAAAGGTCTTAATCCAGCCCTGGGCATACAAGATAAATTACCTATATGTACCACTTGGTCGCTGATTTTACGCAAATATTCTTTTATACGCCCTGACAAGATAGAAATTTATCTGTCTCTTATAAAACTTATAAAACCTAATTAAGACTACAGAAATACCTTCTTCGCTATTACTACCATCGTGTACTTACCTCTAACACGATATTAAGTGTTCACAATGACGTGGCGAGTAATAAGGAGATAGACGAATAATCACATCAATGGTTCCAATTACCTGTGGTCAGTCTTTTCAACTACACCCGGTGCAGTCTCATCCGGTTTGCGACATCTTTGACGGACCTCCTTCTTTGAAGGCTATTCTTTCTCCGGTACAAAGCGTGCATATCGAAGCCAGCGAACGGCGGAGGCAGTGCTTGGTTTTGCCAGTACGGTGTCAGCGGGTACGAGTTCAGTATGGGTACCTTCAGTGGCCCGTGCAAAGCTTGACTGTGAAAGTTTGAGAGCGGTTGCAGTTTGGGCAGCCCAAAGCCACCACCGTGATCCAGCGAGGGTAGTTTGATGGATGATAACTCTGGGCCTGGGCTGATCGACAGGCTCGAATACACGGATAAATCGTTGCTAGACGTGTCTACGCTTGGAAGATCGAAGCCACCTTTATTGGGAAGCGTGTATCGTATGTGAATCGGCGGGTATTCCACGCTCTGCTGAATCGATAATGGATTGTGATGGCTGACTGGCGAAGACAGAGGAGGATAGGGCGTGTAGTCATGCCCTTTGTTCTGATCGTTCAGTGAAAATTGATAAATCGGGACATCGTAGCTCGACGGTGGACGATCGGGTTGGTGGTGAGAGTCCACATCGTGGTTTCCATTATTCTGGCTCTCATAGATGTCTATGCTTCCCACCACGGTCTTCACGACCTGTTTGTTGTCCGATTCTGGCGGCGGACCGTGGTAGCTGTCCTCCACTTGCAACGAGGGAGGCTTTTGCGAGTCCGCATCCGCGGGATGGTCATCGTGGTGCTCCGGGTTCGTCGGTTTCACGATCAGGAGGCCCGCTTGGTCATCGACTGTAAACGTGACGTCTGTCAGTCCTGTCTGCACGTTAACCCTTCGTTTCATGGAGTATCTTTCGCTGACATCGACTTTCGCGAAATGCACGTCTGCGCGAAGGAAAGGCTTTCAAGTGCAATGGTAACGTGCAAACTTGGCAACGATTGGAGAGGAGAAATAAAATAGATTCTTCCTGCTAAAAGAGCTTATATTCTCCTTTCCATTAAAACTCATGAAACGAAAGGCTGTTTGATATCTATCTTAGCGTTACGCCTGCCTTGTTACAAAGTGGGTGCGTTACAACTCCCATTAAAGTCTTCGTTAAATGGAAGATACGTGTAAAAGACGAGAGGAGCTCCGAGTTCCTCAAGTCCCACTACCCTTTCACATTTAATTAAGGAAAAGAGGAATCGTCAGCAGTATGTACATGTCCCTCGGTATATCTTTTTCACTAAAAGAAGAAAGACCGTTAGAGAGTAGATTATTCCAAGAGAACCACGAGGCCATAGAAGAGAATAAATGTAGAGAGAAAAGAGAGAGGAGGAGTCGCCGAAGTGTGAAGCTCAGAGAAGTAATCACAGAAACAACTCGAGCAGGTAGTACCAAGTTCAAAGCACCGAATAACGACCGCTGCAGAATTCAAGATGCCATTACGGAATTCCCAGCTGTCTCTCCAGACCCCACTCAATCACTCCGCACACAGGAGGAAAGTTCCGGAGATTAGAATCTCGTTTGAAAGCGAGCGCTGCTCTTACTTTCTTTCTTTCAAAACATATAGCATACACCTACAGGCTTCTACACGCCTCTCGCCGAATTTTTCCTTCCTTTTTGTACTTTTTACAAGCGCATACCATTATTCGACACATTTCACGCCCGAAACCAAGGGCGGTGTTTACTTCCCATGCATTCCACGCTAACAGCGTAATAGTCACTGCGGATTTAATTCCTAGGAATTAGGCCTCTGGGTGATATGCGCGTCGGAGGTAGGTATTAGTAGTGGTGTACGATATTAAGCACGCGTCGTGATAATGTAATAGAAAGTCTTACCATCCGAGGCCGATTCATAGTTCGAATTTCCATGGTACTCGTCGGTTGCACCGCTATATCCATCTTCGAAGCTGGGTGGTGGTCCGTCGTAGCCTTCTTCGTGACCTGTCGTTTCGTTACGAAATTAGTTCGGTGGATTTTATAAATCCTCTGTACTAGAGGAACCTTTCTTTGGGAGGAAGATTTAATACAGTGAATAATAATAATATGTGACTTCTTCCACGGTGAACACACCGGGATAGAATAATTCTTAAGCTCGTAATGCTTTAAACTTACCGCTTCCTAGGGGATGATCGTAAGGGTAATCATGATGAGGTGGCTCCGGAGGGCGCACAGCGTTCTTCGCTATATTCCGACCCAGGGATGTGATTGCATCCCCCGTGGAACTGAGCATCTTGCCCTTGGTCGCAACAAGGTAACCGCTTCCCTTTATAAGCTGACCTTTCAAAGCAATCACACCGCCACTTATAGCTTTTACCGCTTGCATTAACGTGCTAATGATCGCCTTTTTGAAGTCCCAAACGTCGAACGCCTTATCGCCGTACTATCATAGAAAAATGCGATTAACGAGGCACCAAGCGTTGCGAATCAATCGAAATGTGATTTAATCGTTACTTTATTGATTATTGTGAGTCGCTCGATACAGCATTTTGATTATTATAAAAAGCCTTTATTCTAACATAAAGTGTACTTATATCGTAGACGTATATATGTATGTAGTTGCATGCTTCTGTTCCTTCCCTTACATAGCTGGCCTTTAAGATGTTAATTAATATGTAACAGCGCCCGTGAGTAAAGTAAACGAAACATTTGAACTTACAATGCGACACTAAGGTACCATTTCACTGTTATTTTGGTGTTAAACGAGATTTAGAGTAACAGGCACGACCGTGCCGTGGCGCGCCACGGTCGACCTGTTTCGCTCGACGTTAATGCTTTGGATATCGCAAGTGCACGAAGGAAATTGTAAATTTCGATACGATGACGTGTTAGTAAACTGGATGCGGGAGCAGAAGTACCGTTTCCATTATAGCCAAAAAATGATTTGCATTTACATGAAAGGCTGACATCGCGACGTTTTTCATTTGCCTCGTGAAATTCTCGCTTGAAATACAGCGGGGCGTGCGAAGACGAGAACCGGCTAAGATTTCCCTCCTTAATTGCAACCTCGATGTCCCACATAACGATATTCTTTCGTGCAGTTAATATTGATTCTATCGTTTCTACTACGATCCTACATCACACTATTCTAACTTTTTCCAGCGAAACTAAGTAGCTTCTATTTAACTATAACTCGTGGATTGGTTTAAACGATTCAGAATTTGCATCTTTACATGTAGATTAATTGTTTGACCTTCTATGATAAATCCTTGACATTTCGGGACACATTTGATTCCACGGTATCGAGACATAAGCTTCTTATGCAGACGAAATGACTTTCACTCGCAGAAGAAGCTTACGTAAAACTACCTAAAGCCTGCAGTCTTATTTTTATAATCGATACCAGCACTCTCGATGATCACCCATTTCCGCGCGCTCCAACTTCCGCTCAACTCGATTAAATACCTCTGCGCGTGTATCCCGAACTCTCGGCGGCAAGACACAAGCATACACCTTCGCTCCGTGCAAAAAGGAATTCCCTGGTACAAAAGATCACCATTCGTCGCGCCGAAAACGAATGCCAAGAATCTCTTCGATGGTTATTAGAAAGTTAATCGAGCTCGCTGCCCGTCGCGCAAAGCAGCAGCAAACTTGAGCGAATAACTACATAGTTACCGAATAAGCCGGTCCGTATTCTGGCTTGTTCCCGCTACTCGAGGACGAACTCGAGGCAGAACTGGACGAGGAAGAGCTCTGGGCAGAGATCGAGGACGAGCCTTTCGACGCACTGCCCGATGCACTGACGAGCCCGCTGATTATACCTTTGGCGATGCCACCTATCAAGCTCCCGGAACCTTTGATGATCCCTCCCGAATCGGACCCGGACGATTGAGGGTAGCTATGGTGTTCCCCACCTCCGTATTCGGGCGCGTATCCTCCGTATTCCTCCGGTGGGCTTCCTCCATCCGGTGGTGGACCATCGTATCCACCGTATCCGTATCCATCGCGTTTCGTCCCGTGTGAGCTCTTGGACCCCGATCTCTTAATCCTCTCCTGCATCAGCGCCATGTACTTCGGGTTCGCCAGCAGCTCGATCACCGCCTGATCCGCGCCGACCCTCCTCGCGATGTCCTTCTGCATGCTCTCAGGCAGGATCCGATAGATCTCGAAAGCCATCTGTCGGTCGTCCAGGCCCGCCTTCGCCGTGTCCTTCGTCTCAGTTGCGCTCTCCAGGACCTGCCACTGCTCCTCAGGCGTCCCTTGATCCGCTGAGGCCCTTCGATACGGCGCGAGCCGTTCCAGTTGCGCCGATGCTCGTGCTAGCAACTCCTGCTCCTTCGGCTCTGTGCTCTCTGACAGAACGACGACCATAGAGGAGCAGACGAGTGCCAGGAATTGCGGCAACTGAAACGCATCGGAATGCAGTCAGTGTTTTGCGGCGACGGGACATTCCGTCGGGAGGAATTTTCAGGGATCAGTGAACACGAAATATGAATAAAGGATGAGAAGTGATTGAAGCGGTGGTACCTATCAGTTCGAAGTAAATGAATGTCGTGGGTTAGAAATGAGATTTTCCGTTGGTGTTCATTGTTGTTGAAACGAGCTTATCGTCGGGGATAAATTGATACGACACGTCCGTGAATTTATAAATTAGTGAAGCATGAAGCATGAGGTCTGCAGCAAGTGGAGCGGTTCTTGGTGAAAGTCACACGAGGACGCGCATAGCGTAGGGCTCCACTTTAGAAGACGTCAGTGTGTGTGTGTGACCGCAACAAACAGTGATCTTGACGGAATTGCTGGTTTCACGTGCTACATAGAATGAAAAAGAAACGAGGAAAATGAACGACGGGTGGCATTGAAAACGATGAGAAGTGGTGTTTGTATCGAAAGTCGACAGCTATTGCTAATTTTATTCCTTCATCTTTCGATGTCGGATATGTCCCCTTATGTATACTATTTTCTTCTTCTATTTTGCAATCCAGAAACTAGTTCTTCATACAGATGAAGTTGTGTACAGACACAGAAAGTGTGAATGAAATTGGCCCCTTCCTCCACAAAATCATCTGTCAGGCGTAGAAACCTTGAATAATCCCAGTTTCCAGCCTGATTCGAAAAACGTGCAAAAAATACTCTAATAGAATGTTTACACGCGACTATCCTCGCCCGAGGTTGCAATTATTTGTAAAGAGAAAATATACGATCGATGTGTCATCAGTTTCTTATTAAATCAGACGTAGAGACTTTTCACTGATCGTTTAATTAACTTGTAAGCGAGAGTGGTAAATATTCTATCGCGCCTTCTATTACGAATAATATACTCGCGAAATAGTAGTTTCACCATTGTACGTTGATATAATGAAGATTTCACAGCGATAGAATTAGAATATTAGATGAACGCACATCGAGCCGCGAATGCAATTAAACCGCGGATATTCAGCTCGTGTGTGGTTCAGACCAAACCAGAAATGAGCTAGACAGACCGCAGAGCATTATTATTCCCGGATTTTGGGTTAACCGCTCCGCGAAAGGTGAATTTCCTCGGTCGGATGAAAGTGATCATTGCGTCCTTGGTCTTGCACTTGATAGAGTCCACGGTCGACCTAGTTACCATACGCCCCTACTCGAAGAACTCAGGAGCGCATACTCGCTGCAGATTTCTAAAAAACGTCAAGCAAACCGGTAGAAACATCACCCCGAGCAAGATCGTCCGATCCTTTCGAAAGGAAGGTATCCTTTCATCCGAAGAACACACCTATCACGAAGATCGCTTCCGGTAAACCGGATCCCCCGAGATCAATACCTCGTCGGAGCCTTCACCTCTCCTAGACTCAACTTTCTCCACATTTCAAAATCTTCGTTGGACCTTTCGACCCCAGTTACGTTCGAATTTATTCAAATTAACAGATACTTTCACGAAAATTCGTGTTTTTTAAATCGACGAATTTATGAATGCATGGGAGCATCGTCTACTCTCGTTTGTGGACCGAGTTTCACAAGTGAGGATCTGAGAATTCTAAATCGAAATTCGGTTGGGTATACTTTAATCCTCAGGGTATATAACTCTGAAGCAATTGGTCCTTTGGACTAAGAAGGGAAGGCCTGATATTGTTCAACAGAGTTGTACAGTAATTCCCCTCGCAGGCTTGAAGGAAGAAAGACAGTGTGAGGAATTTCAGTCACTCTGAAGAACAAACGAAAGAAATCTGTTGCAAACGGTCCCTCGTTAATGGCAATCATCATCCTCGCTTGCGCTTTTACCTTCCCACTCGTGCGAAGATGAGGGAGAGCCGGAGCGCGATTTTCTCCATTGTCAAATGAACACACTCTCAAGAAACTGTGGACGAACGTGTTTTTACTTTCACGTGTATGTTAAATGTGACACTTTCGCCATAAGGAAACTCGATTGTACCACAAAGAAAACCTATAAACGAACTCATGTTGAATCTGGGGTTGCGAGGGTGTTAAACCTTGCTTGACGAAGGATCGGCAAGAATGACGAAGTTTACAGTGTACGAATTTTAAAGTAGAGGAATCAAGTTGCAGGTGTAGAATTTGGACAAAAAGATCGACACTTCACACGTGGACCGAAACATGTTCTACGCACAATGATCTTGGGACGCGTACCTTCATGGTTGACTTTCACGGTAGATCGGTAAAAGGATCACGGCACTCTCACTGAACTCACTGGCCATCGCCATCGAGTATTTCCTCTCTTTATACTGACTCCCACCTTTTTAGCTTTACGGGAGAACGTCGCCCACCTCCTGCTCGTTCGTCTCCAAAAACCGAGTGTAATCTTCGTTTTTTCGGAGTAAGGTGATTCAACTGTAACTGGACGAAATCGTGGAGCAGGATCTAGTGAAATTTTGTCCAGGAAGAAGATTGGCTTATAATTACCATTCTTCTCCTTTCGTTTCGCCACTCATATCCGGAAATCAAACTTGACTACTCTCGTTAGTGCCATTACCCGGACGATCACTGTTGCCTATGATAATAAGAGCAATAATGTAGTAACGTTACAACTTTTACTTTCGTCACTGTGACAATTAATTCAAGTTTCAAGATATTCGAGCTTAACTATGGTTCGTAGTGACATTATTCTACATTCGAGTCATAGAAGTATGATCGATTTCCGTCTACTTCACCTTGGAAAACTGCCAATCATGTCGTTGACTTACTTTCTTCGATTGCACCGAGACACCGCGAAAATTCGCGACGGAACGTGTACACGCACACTGTTATTATAGTAAAACACACTTCCTCGGGAATGAAAAGAGAGAAGGGAGGCGCTCCCTTTTATCGTAGATTTTAAGTCGGAGCACGGTGTTGAAAGCGGCCCAGTGAAACGGGGGCTTATCCTTCGGAATAATGAATAACTAGTTTTGCTTGATTCTCATAGACCAAACTCGTCGTTTCATATTTTTTCCCGCTCTTCCTGTATTATTCATACGCGGGTCACATAATTGATAATTCGACTAATGATATAACTGCGATCGACTACGTTTCTCGACGCCAACGTGCTCAAAGCAGGGTTCGAATGAAATTGTTATCTTTTATAAATAAAATTTATTTATCGAACTTTTAAATGAAAATAAAAATTTCTTAATTACACAAAAATGTATAGAACAAAAGTTTCAGTTAATGCATCGCATTTTACAATAGTTTTCTCGAAACAGAAAAGATAATAGTTTCATTCGACGCCCAGTTCATAGGTAATACGAATCCTTTTTTTAAATGCGATGAATCAAAGTAAAAGAAGGAAAGTGAGAATGATTTATCTGCTTACGTTATTTACGAGGGTAGCTCGAGTTAGAAAAAGTGAGCGACGTTGTGTGATTATGCGAAGCCCATGAAACTTGAAAGTCGTCTCAAGTATGATACATCTGCTAGAGTGCTGGAATTTTGCGTTCAAATGCTCTGAATAGAAAGCAAGCAAATTGGACGAATTTTACTATTGTTTGTATCCGGTTCCATGCATACGCTCACAATAGGTGGATGTCCTTATGTGGCAGCATGAAACCACCTTTTATGCTCTACGAGCTAGTAAGATGATTACACTGAACGGTAAACCGTATTATACGTAATACGTTCTCACGAATTCGATGCTCGTTTCCTGATTACTCCCATGTTTAATTCTGCCGTTGTACAGTATTATGCTACACTGCTCATTTTTATCCCCATTATTTTTACGTAAGACTTAACAAGGAGTCAGTCATCCGATGAAACGCAACAAATTTAGAAGCTTACCGTTTTTCCATGGAACACTTGCCACGGTGTTGGAGCAGAGGTAACGAAGAATAGCAAGCCACTGAATTACTGTTGAGAATAAATCATGTGAGCCTGAGAAGAAGGTAGAAGAGCATAGTGCGATAATGTCTTTATTAATAAAATACCAGTAGCATACGAAATGGGCTGTTTTAGAGTGAGAGAAATCGTGATTAAAGCGACGCAGCAGCACAAGCTGGAACCGAAGCGAGAAAGAATAAGAAGGCATGTGAAAGGCGCAGTTTTAAAATGATGTTTACTGTCGATAAAAATAAAAGTTTCAGTGAAAACTACAGTGCCCATCGTGAGATTCGACCACACTGAAAGTGAGAGACACGAAGAAGTACGTAATTATATTTGGTGACATAGAAAGCTGTATTTATCGCTGCTAATGCATCAGGTTTAATGGCAAACTTCTATAATTATATGTACATATTATTAAAGTACATTTTGTTGAAAAGTGTGAACTAAAATAATTTATTATCCAAGAAATTGTATTTCACTTTCATAAAATCAGTAGGATACATTTATATTTCAGTGTTTTATTACATTTAATATTGAAATGTCAGCTATATAGATATTATTTTAAGAGAATTTGTATATTTAGATTATATGTGTATTTAAATTTGAATAGCTCGTGTAATTATTTCACGATTCTTCTGTTAATCGCCAGAACCATAGGAATTCCAGAATTTATCGCCTTGAAATTCGATGTGGCAGCAACAACTTGCAGGAAATCGAAAGTATTCATGGTAAATCGAGCCATCCATTCCCACGGCCAAAAGTTGACGGTATATATATTTTTGTTTACATTTGGTAACGTAACCCGTAGCAAAACCCTCGATCACGTGGCACGGTTTGTCTTCTTCTCTAAAAAATAATTGCCTATGTTATGTTTAAACTTAGAAGTAGAATATCCCTACCATTGCGTTTGCGTGATTCGGTCAGAGAAGACTGTGTCGTACGAACTTTCTCGCGGTTCGTCACTTTAATTGCGAACTTATTTCTTACATCCATGCCAGACAAAACATGCTCGCATATTGTATTTATTTCGGTACTTACAGGCATGTCTCGATTCGTATACTTTGCGTCAAGTTCTCGTGGTTTACGATATACTTCCACCCTGCTGTTTTAGTCACGCCCGCCTTGGGAAACACAACTTGTTCCTAAAGCGATTAAAAATATAATATATCTGATTTCACGAAGATGAATATTCAGGTTTCCCTCTGGTTGATGACTCACAGTAGTCACGCAGAGCGGCTCTTCTTCGGGCGCGTCTTCCGGTATCATGTCTATCTATTAAACATAAAAATTTAAAAAAAAATAACCGACTTAAAAAAATAATAAAAATGCGCTGAAAAGTAAAAAATAATTTTGTTCCTTATTTAATCTACGACTTCCAATTTTTTTATGTCGGCTCATCATCTGCACTGTGTAAATCTGGCACCGATTTAAAAAAATTGACTCGTAGATTAAATAAGGATCAAAATTATTGTTTACATTTTGTGCATTCTTATTATTTTTGTTTTTTGAAGTCGATTTTAATTTAATTTTTATTTTTTACTCTTTACTTATTTAAGCTATGTAACTACATTTATTTAAATAATGAAGTGGTTAATGAAACAGATTTCTTATTTTTGGTGTAACTTCAAAACTACTGAAACGATTTTGATAATTCTTTCTCCGTGGCCAAAGTTGATTGAAGCTAAACTAAATGCAATATGTTTCCCGAAAATCGGTCCAATAGTTACGGAGAAATTCGCGGACAAACATAACACATACTTACATACACATCGAACTGGAAACTTCTTCCTTTTTGAAATCGGTTAAAATACAACGATTCGCGGAAATGGACTGGCTGCTTATAAAATTTACAAGTACCTATTCATCTTTAGAGAAATGCTATGCAAACACTACATCTGCCTTCTTGGTCAGACATTGAGCAGGAAATACTCCTTTCAGTGGTGCCTACAAAGCCTACACGATATCCACTATGTCTTCCTCAATTTTCCTCAACATGTACTTGGCAATTCAGTGTTTTTTTTCAAACAGGGCGTTCACAACGCTTTAGTAATTCTATTAGCATACCCCACGCGAACAAAAGTCACAGATAACACGCGGCTATGTCGACCCGCAGTCTTCTATAAAAGTGTGTTCTTCTCCTTCAAGTGTGATAAGAAGACGGAACTTTGTAACCAGACAATGGAATTCATTGATCGAGGAAAGATGTGTCGACATCGCGTAAATTTTTTTAATATCGCGCGTAGAATGTTTTATGGTATCTGTCTATTGAAAGATAACGCGTTCCTTTAATACGAGGCTTAAAAGATTTTACTCACCTCGTCGCTACTGGAGTAGCCTTGAAGGTGACGATTTTTCTTCAACGCAACGCTCACTACATCCACTGGGTAATGGGGAATAATTTCGCAGAAAGTTTTACGCTCGCAGCCCGGAACTGCACCGATCACTGGAAAGTACCTTCGTTAACAAATTGTGCAACATCACTTTTCGCAAAGAGGGACTTTGAGAAGGAAGAGAGCGCGCAGAAGCGAAGCTGCCGAGAAAAAAACTTAGGAACACGCAATTAGAATTTTCAAAGTAAAAGCGTGGTTCCTCTAAGTAATTACAACGACGGCTGACATAACTGCTGGTAGTAGGAAAGTAGTTTTCGTAATCGGCGAACATCTATCTTCCCCTCGGCGAGCGAAATTAAATTCGAAATTCAATTCACTAATTATGTTAGCACCTCCAGGATTATCAAACTCCTTGAGGCTCCCCGCGGCGATAGGTTGTTGAGGATGACCACGTGCTTCGAGTGCGAGCTATAAACATTCATTCTAATGTTAATTTACTTAACGTTAGTTCATTAATTTGTACATTTAATTCTACGCGGATTTTACACTGCCACGTTATTATCAAAGATGGCTTATTATTTCGATGAGTAGCTCAAGTGGGAATTGTAAAATAAGTGGTATTGATACAATCTATTCCTCGATACGGTACACTAAATTCATGTAGCTGTGTTAATTAATTTCATATCCGATATGTGTTTATAAAAGGAAACGGCTAGGTACTTACTTAGCGACGGCATTTGCACGTGAATATATTATAATTAATAATAAGGCTATCGAAGGTGATGTTAACTTTTCATTTGTGTATAGAGATCGGAATGATAAACGTCATCATCTAATCTTATCTACGTATCCTACAAATGCTATATGTTTACCAGGTGTTTGCGTCTAAAATTGTTTTCATTCGTTTAGTTACTCGTTGACTGTCGCTCATTTTTGCGTCCGCATTAACTGTCTTTATTGCACGTCATGGCTTTGAAATTTGTCGACTAAAATGATTTATTATACAAGACTAACCAGATGAAATTGAAATAAAAATTAATCTCACCAGTAATAACACTTCCAGTAACACCATTGAATTTTTCCCTCGCATCGTTGCGCTCGCAGGTAACGGACATTTCATTCTTTACCCGTTCAATTTTTTATTTATACTTAACGCTCGACGATTCGGTTGGCGCGATTGCGGAAAACGCAGTTATTGGATCACTTTCGTGGCTTTTCGATGACTGATCTCGTCTCCGTAGCTTTATATCAATATCCACGAGGAAATTGAGATTGCGCAAATACATATTCGTTTGCTACTATCGCTTTGTGTGTTTTATTCGCTTTTATGAATTAATGTTTCCTACTCACTTTTCGTTAATTATTATCTTTAATACCCTTGAATAAAGATCCTACGTTGTTTTTTTATTTTTTATGCTGTGCACAATTATTGACTGAAGCGATTAATAAGTTTATCCAGCGATTAGTGAATCGATGTCTGGAGTAGTCAATATAATAAATCTTGCTTGAGAATTGTTTGAGAATTTCATAATTTACTTTGAATTATTATCAATTACTGTTCCAGAAATAATACAGCTAACATATTGAATGCAAAGATTAGCGATCATTTGAATTTAAATGGAACATCTCGGTCATATCTTCCAATTCTTTATATTTAATTTCCTGTGGATGGATTAATAAAATTAAAGTAAAAGGCTGTAGAGCATGTGAAGAAATTAAGGAAGACAAATGAATGGTTGTAAATTGTATTATTTCAGATAAAATAATTAGAAAACAATCGAATTAACGAATACGTTCTATTCTCTTTTGAAAACATAAAGGTAACTAGGCAGTCGACACAATATAGGGATAAACGAGTGCTGAGAAACGTGTTTACCTCCTGAAATTTCCCTATTCGACGAGGGAATACAAGCACTGGAAAGTGGAATGAAGTGAACCGCAGTTACGAGTGTTGATCGCTTCACTTCGGTGGATTTCGCATTGCGTCCAAAGAAGATCAGGAAAAATGTCGAAGAGGAATCCAGGGGACGAATATAGAAAAGGTTTTATTCATTTTATTTCTAATCGTATCACTTGCATTAGGTAAAATGACATTTACTTTGTGCCTTCCTTAAGCGTGTACAGGGCTGTGTCCTCGAATTGTTTCCATTATTGATTTCGTGGCTAGTCTGTGCTAAGGGACGGGTTTCGAATATATTGTTTACAGAACCGAAACAACACGGGACGATCGTAAAAGAGGAGTAAATTTTCCAATGACGTTTCGCTATTTAAATCTCGTTTCTTACTTTTCATGTACCATTTTCGGATGCACGCATCCTACAACCATGTGCCAAAGGATGCATCACATTAGTAAAAACGGAATGAATCTTAATCTTATGTAATTAAATTATCAGCTAAATATGTACTGCGCACAGTATCAGTCGAAATAATTTGTAGAGAATACATCGTGTACCAACGTATTTATTCCCAGTCACTTATTTACTCCATTTATTTTCTATTTAATTGAGTCAGCTAGAGGTACACGGAACATGTACTAAGCATGCCGCTTAAATATTTCCGGTTAAAGAAGCAATGTTGTTTAACTTGATCTGAACTTTGCCAGTGTTTGACGTTGTCAGGGTCAAGTGTCTACAGAGCAGAGGACTCCAGGGGGGATGACAGAGGAAGGGATCGTTCGCCAATTAGATCGGATGACCGTTGCGAAGCTACCAACTACAATCAAACTGATGCTAAGAAACAAAAGCTGACATTTGGATTTGGGAAAAAGAGTGGGACGGAACAAAAGAAAGGCATTCAAATAAAGTTAGGTTCAACATCGGTAAGTAACTCTCGTATAAATGAAGTTTTCATATGGTTACTCTGTTTCTAGAACTAATTCGATATTTTTATTCGTAGAAACCTACAGTAAAACCAACGCCGGTACAGAGGCCAACTGTTGCTTCGGTATTCAATGCGGACGAGGATGACGAACCTGAAGAGATGCCGGCAGAAGCAAGAATGAGGATGCGAAACATCGGTCGGGAAACGCCAACCTCCGCAGGACCAAATTCGTTTGGTAAAACTAAACAAGGATTTTGTGATTCTAAGAAAATATTTGAAAAAACGCTCAAGAAAGCAATGGAGGAGGCAAATAAATGATTCCTTCTTTAATGTACCTTGCGATTATTGTTAATTGTATATTACTTTTACATGAAATGCAACAATAGGAAGATTCTTTGATACAGTTACATGCAGAATATTTTTATGAATTTTATGTATCTTATCGGCGAAAAATTGAACCCAATCTTCTACTTCGTGTTTAACGGCATATCTCGAAATTCGATTACATATTAGCATTTTGCTAGCGTTAACTAACGTCAGAACTGCACTTGAAATTGTACAATTTCACTGTGTAAATCATAAACAAGTATACATATGTAATAAAATAATGTCACGTAATTGTTACAAATGTTCATTACCACTATGTTGTATTGAAATTATATAATAATGAATTGAAGGAATGAGAAACTACTTCTTTAGAGACTAGGAGAATAAACTAATTTATCTTGTAACTTGTAGAATATATCGAATAAATAAAAACTCGATATCGATTTAATTTTTTTATTTTTACTTAAAAATTTACATAATAAAGTTATTTCCTGTTCTGCTGGCCCTGGCGCAGATCCTGAACAAAAATACAGGGAATTAGTTTGGCAATGTTAACTATCATTAAATATTGGGAATACTTTTAACGATGGAATCCATCGCATCAAACATTTAATTGTATGGATTTCCAATAATTACCCTAGGGAAATTGCGAACTGGGGGAGTTCTGATGCGGCGATTTGCTTTAGATCTGTTGCGCACAACTTTAGAGTGAATAGCGCAAGAGACGCAGTAGTGCAACTTGGCGTATAATTTTGGAAGTTGATATGCGGAGTAAAAGCTAGCTTCCGTTATGTCTCTGACGGCAGCTGCTTCTACGATGTTACGAATAACAAACTTCTTGATCGCTTTATCCTTTGGCACGCATCGTGCACAATTGGTACAGCGTACAGGGTTCACATGGCCACGGCCATGCTTGGCACGTCCACCATTTCTGCGCTTACAAGTCTGAAAAGTAGAAAAGTGTACGGCTGTGTTAATATCGTGTCTCGAGGACCACTCGTGTTAATGAATCGTGCATATTCAAATCTGCGAATGCTCATGAGCAATTTCTCTAACTAAACGCATGTACAATAACCACAGTTCTTATTTTATATCGTGTAAATTTGAATGAATCGTTACCGATACCGTGACATAAGGTTAAGTTTTGCGGTTTCACGACATGTAAAATGAAGCGTTAAAAATGCAAATAGCGTACTTAATGCTTTTAACACACCGTATTTTGAACTTTTAAAGATCAGAGATTAATATTAAAAAGAAGCATCTTAACGACTGCACAGTGTGACAACCACATGGCTCGTCATCGATCAACAGTTTTGTATTTCACGAATAGGTCACAGTGAGCAACAAATATATGTTTCGAAAATAGGCTCCGTAGTAATTGTTCGATAGAAGCATTCATCGTAAAACTGCACTTTCCACAATATGATTAACTTAAGGAATTATAAACGATAAATAAGAGACAGTTACCATTTTGTTTCGTTAGCTACAGAAGAAGGGTCGGAAGCGACGTTCAGTGGCGAATGAACGAAGTTTGTGAGTCAAATCAGTGTACTTCCGCTCGACGTATGAAAATGTAATTCAGTTTCAAATCATATTTAAACTTTATCTTTACATATTTCAAACGAGTTTTGCTTTGCTTTTTGCGCGAGATTTTTTCAATGCCCACTTTTCAATGACACTGAAAATACAAACTCTCTAATAAAATTTAGTTCGTGATATTTGTTAGAATTTTAATTATCACTTACAATATTAATATTAACTGTAGTAAATAGTAAAATAGAATGTTAATGTTAGTAGAATTTATGTAGGAAATAAAATATACATTACTACGTATTAGAATATTAGATAGTCGAAGTTCAAATTTGCGGGTATGACTTGCGGAGTTAAATTTTAAACGACTCGAGTAGTAACTCGAAGCGCACTTGCAAGTCCAGTCCCGCGGTTTCTTCCTTTCGTAAGTTTTCGCGTTTATAATTAATTATTTTGCGTATTGTGACGGAGTGTGAAGGCAGTTTGATGCAGCATCAACGGAAATGTTCCAGAATATGTAAGAAACTTTATTTATAACAGATATTATGGTTAAATTTCAATACCCCACATATGCCTATTGTACTTGCATAGATCAGGATACCTATCTGCTTCGAAAAAATTAGATTCGTTTCTGTTTTAAAGTAAATCGTTTACTATTTTTACATTTATTAACTCTTTTGGTGTTGAAAATTCATCGGTCATATCTCATGTGCGGGAATCATTGACCGTAGATTCCTAACCATGGGTATCGAACGCCGATAGGCGTTCACCGGATACTCTCTACACTATACAAACTCAATAAACGACTGAACGTATAATGATATAAAATAATTGCTTAGTAACCAAAGCTTTATACAATATACAAAATCCATGAAATTGTAGAAAAACACATATTATTTATTAAAGTTCTACATTTTCGGAATAACTAGTGACATGTTATAAGGTTAGAATTTTGTGATGGGGGCACTGCATAGGAATAAAATGGCGGAACTGTATACATGTCATTGCACGTCATGCAAGACACTAAAGTAATTGTAAAGGGAAAGAAGACCTTTCTGAATTTTCTTCGGTTCACTTAATTATATAGAATATATGCAACGATGCAAAAATAAAACAAAAGTTTCTAATGGTAGTTACATTTTATACAATTTCTTATAATTAAATCATTAAGAGAAAGTTGTAAACCGTACTATCAACAATTACAGTTAGCAATCTAACATTATTTCTCCTTGCACTACTTTTGCATATTCTTGCAATTTAGTTTCATTTTTGCTAACTTTGTATCTTCATTTTTGAACATAATGGTAGAAGAAGTAGTTAATTCTTCTAATAAACCAAAGGTATGTTAATTTTCTTGTGGTCTCAGATTTTTGGAAGCTTTCCTCTAATTCTGTCATTGAAAATCAGCACATCCTCTGATTTTGCTTCTACTCTCTAACCGCAGCGATATCTCCGAACATTGTTTAGGCAACGTTCGAACAAAATTGTTTTCCATTGCAATGTAGTATGCGACGTAGTGTAAAAGAGAAAATTTAAATCTATGTATCAAATAATTGTAGAATAAAACTGCTCGACCGCGTCCAGTTTATCTGTGGAATGTGTTAGACGTACAGAAATGGTTAAGAAGGCATTGTAGTGATTATTACCAAATGTATCATGAAAAATTTTTATACGTAAGTATTTTCTGGACCAAATGTGAGGTTAAGTACGCAGCGCGTATTTGGTTCGGTTACAGTTTTCTATTTTCGACGGTAAACAAATGAATACGAAATCAATGTTGTTTGTTTATTTAAGCATGATATCACAGGGAGGGTACTGTTAAGAATAAACGAAACTATATTATTGAGGCTCGGGATCCACAATGAGCAGCACAGAATGGATATTTGGAGAGAGATAATGAAATTGCATCTTAAGACAGATATGTTAGAAATTAAAGACATTGAACGACGCAATAATATGAACTTTGACTAGTTCAATAAATTCAACAGACTGATCAGAAGCATGAAACATGAGAACTTTATTTTTTACACTAAATGCTTTTCAATATCTTATATTATTTATAATGTACTTGTATTATGAATATTAATAAAGTACATTAGATATCCTTGTATTTTGCTTTCGATTATTTAATTATAAATCCAAAAGGGGAAAGTGGGTATACATTAGGAACGAAGTGTTAAAGTGCTCGTATCGTTGTAGGTCTTTATTATTAATCACATTTTTTAACAAAGAAATTCATTGTTTACTTAAAAAATGGAGTCTTCTAATCACTTTTAACAATCTTTAGTTCATCGTGTCTTTGATAGTTTTTTTAAAACGAAATTTTATACTTGTGTGATAGCTAAGTACATATCAATTATGTACAGATGCGTAATTGTGTATTCTTTATTTTTTATATTAGAATAGTATGGTTCATTTGCACAAAATGGTAGTGTTACAAATTCTTCATATAATCATTTATACTTTAACAGACATCGACTTATCGACTAGATCTCCTTGTGGCCTCAACGCTATAAATTATGCCAAGTTCATAATTTATATTTGTTACGTCTAAATGGTATTCTGTCTTTTATGTATCATTTACGTCACGCTCATGGTCATTTCAAGGATTAATTTTATACATCAAAGTCTGCGTTACCCTGTTTCTTATAATTTCATATAAGACGTGTATACAAACATAAGTGATTGCGATATACATGCGAATATGTATAAGACATCTTTCGCTTATGTGTAAATACATTTATAGGACACTAAAATACCTATTCTTTTCTATAATAATAATATTTTGTTTACAATTACAAGGATAGTGAATATAGGACTATAATATGTATTGTTATTGGTAGATTTCATTTCATTTGAGATTCATAAGTAATTTTGAATTTGTTTCTACTTCACTTATACTTCCAATTTTATGTATAACAAAACAGAAAAAATGGGGTATCGGTTTTGAGCCTCAAATAATTCTTCAACCTTTTAATATACTTCTTTTGTACTGAAATCTGATACAAAAAGTTAAACTTATAACATTTAATGCATACAAAATTTGTATGCTGGAGAAACAAGATTATTTTAACAAAAATTTCACAGCCCTGCATATATCGGAATTTCTCTCCTCATTGCGAGGTCAATAACTGTGTTCTCAATAAATTCATTTACAAGAACTGAGGTAATGTGAATTGTATTCTTTGTCGCATATTTCTTGCAATTGAGTACTCCCATGGATTCTACCATTGGTAATCCACAGACAACAGATTGTTGGTCATTTTGTTATTGAATATAAAATAGCACGTGCACATACACGAAGTTTTTAATCACTTCAAGTAGAACTATATCGTAATCTATTTAAAAAATGCAAAGGAAATTCGTGTATGCACAGATATGTAAATAGGTACATATTATTAAAATAATAAATGCAAATTAATAATATAATCTTGATACCTTACTTTCCTAATATGTATTTTGTATATTCGCCCATTGATTAACCTGTGTTCGTTAAAATTGTGTACAAATGAGTCGCAAGGACTGCACATTGAGCAGAATGCAAGTTCCCTTGTCATTGTTCTTAGTTAACTTAACTATTAATTCGTCTATCTATTTGGCGCTACAGGCACAATTCTTCTGCGTTAAGATCTTTAGTGTGTCTGCGTTTTCCCGGTGAGAAAACGTACAACTCTTCGCTTGTGTTCGACGATATGGAGCAATTAGTTTTCTGCCCACTGCGAACGAAATGGCCAGCTCCTTTCTTGCTTCGTACACTCGCTTGATCCTCGTCGATGAATGAGTGAGTTGATCCTCTCGTTACTACACCTTTGTAAAACGACGAGACCGCCGGGTAACTGCCAGAAATTGTCCGTTTCCATTCGTATCTATGAGATTTCAAGATGTATGTTATTACATTATTTTCATTCATTCTACTTAATACATTTATCTCTTCTTCTTCCTAAGAAGAGTTAGAAACCAGCGCTCTGAGGATCGTTCTACATATATACTATCTATAGTCAGCGCAAAATCAAGTGGTTGCTTAAGATCATTGAGTAGCAGCTACCCCCCACCGATATCGATCGACTACCCCCCACCATTCAAAATTCCTGCAAATTGGAAGAGAGTTATTATTTTCGCTAGAGTGAAGGACATACCTAATAGACGTTCGAGTACTCTTCGTCTTATCTACTTCAGTATTATCGATTTGTGGACTGCCCGACAATTTTCGCGATTTAAATGGACATCTTTGCTGAAACTCTCTTCTAAACTTTCCCTGAAAAATGGGTCTCGCTGATTAATAGAGGTTTTTAATTTGCACAGCGTTTTGGATAGCGAATGTTGATAGCTTTAACTTTCATCAGTTTTAAATTGTGATTCATCATATTCGTTGGTACCTACGTTGTATATTCCATAGATGAATGGATTGTAGCAACTGTTCGACATGGCTAACCAGTCGCAAAAAAAGAAAATGTAGTTGACATGTTGGTATCTGAAATGTTATTTCTTTATGACTTATTGTAATAGTATATAATGTATTCTAAGCAAGTTAGTAAAGCGGCCCCTACACGATAAGACATGTCTTGAGATAGGTCTCTCTCTCTTTCCTTCTCTCCACCTTGCCAGCACAAGACATGAACCTCGTTTCGAGGCATGCCTCAAGACAAGTCTCATCGTGTAGGGCAGGCTTAAAGGAGGACCCGAAACACGCAAGGTTCCCAACAGTGGCGCACTCAAGATTTAATCTTGGAGGGAGCCGACTTGAACGGATAAAAATATTCGTAATGCAAATTCAATAAAATTCATTAGGGTGACTATAAAAATTTATTTAAAGAATAAAGTTCAGTTTGCTTTTCTTTTTATAAAGCCCCTTGTTTGGGAGATATCAGGTCCCCTTGGCCCCCTTCCCCCTCTGGGTGCACCACTGATCCGCAACACATATGTAAATCATTCAAATGGTAAATTTAAAATTAGCTTTTTCAATTCTTCGTGGTTTCCAAGAAAAACACTTTCCCGAATGCGAGTAAACTACTTACTGGTCAATTTCTGGATAGATGTAGTGAAAAATGTGATACGTTTGAAGGGGCAGCCAGCAAAGTGTAAAAAGGGCCACGACAATGATGAACATTTTTATGACCTAAAACCGTAATTAACAATTCGGTTAAATAATGGATATCGATGGAGAAGAAACAGCTCGTTTCTACATCGTTTTAGTATGCAAATTCATTATTACAATTCGCGACGCTCGTATTTCTCTGTCATGCAACGCATAAAAAAAACACGTTATGCATTCTTTCGCGTAGCCTGGAAGTTCATGTTTTCGCACATCCAAACTTTATAAATATTTTATAACTTCCGGGTTAAGGGAAACACAAAATAAATCCAGCAGAAACGAAACCCGCGCCTTAACCTTATGTAGAAAGTGTATAAAAAAAGCTGATACTAAGCTGACTGAAACATTGCCGGGTAGTATTCGTACCCTCATTTTGTTCTTCATCAAAGTCGCGTCTCGAGAATCCTCCGCATTCCCCGGCGCTTTGTTGCCCCACAGTTTCAGTACCATTCTTGTATATGCGCACGTAATAATTGTAAGCGGGATCACATACTGCAGGATCACCAATAATCCTCTATAAATTAGCATCGAGGTTTCGGAGAAATTCGTGGTGTAGCAGAACGGTTTCCCTGCGAAGACTGGGATTTCAAAGTCTAAGGAAGGATCAGGAGAACTGGATTGGACGTTTATCACGTTTAAGGGAGACACGATTACGGTGTCGGGCGATGGAATGGCTGTTACATAGATTAATTATATTATATTAATTTAAACGGCAATTGTGACTAAAAGAGCGATTAAAGTGCGAACTTACCACCATAATCTTCTGGTACTATAGTGACTTTGTACGCGATAGCCATCGGTGTTGCCAAAATACCCGCGAGCAACCAAATTCCAGCGATGGTAATTTTTGCAGTTGATTTGCTTGGCGTCGCACTATTTATAACGAGCATGTATGTACTCAGCATATCGTTGCAAGAGGAGGTACAGTAAATTCACGAAACACGTGTCGCTCGCAAGCAACGAGAGAGGCACAGCACGACAATTTCTCTAGTTTCAAACCATAATTTTTCGCAAGTTCATGGCGAAGAATCGAAAGATCTTCGCTTGTAGTCCGATAAAGAGAAAGTTGGGAAATATGTACATTTTGGAAGTTGGCCCACTCTTGTCGCGTGTGAACGATATGGTTGCTTTTTGAAAGAGAAAATATGCTCGGATCTTACTAGACGGAGGAACTAATTGTAATAAAAGTATTAAAAAGCATAATATCTATGACAAATTGGAATTATAAAGAGGATTAATAGATTGGAAATTAATTAATCGACGCACCTAAGTGGTTTTAAGATCGCTCGGTGCCGATCGATTGCGACCGCTGTCAGCGTGAATATGGAAACGCTGACGGACAGAGCTTGCACGAAGGGACAAAGTGCGCACATGAAATAGGGTAGGTTCCATCTTTGAAGTACGGCCGCTTGAAACTGGAGAAGAAAATAATAAGTAGATACAGTGCCTCATCGAAGGACGTCCGCAGATTTTTCCAGGGGGCGGGGATTTTGAGAAACAGTTAATTTGACAGACGACCATTGGTTGCTCATTTGAGCCCATTTTGTAGCGCCAATTTAATTAAATATTTAAAATTGAAATTTAAAAATATTCACTTTTAGTAGAAACTTAATAAAGATTAATTTTTAAAAATAAGTGATTTTTTCTGAAGCCTGCGAACGCCTATGGCCTCGTCTTTGGAAAGCCTCGTTGTTCAAGGAAAAGTCCCTTTATTCAACGAGCAGTTTAATTATCGCAGATCCAGAAAAATTTGTGAATATGCATGGAATATACCCTTGCATTTTAACACCTATTACTCTGCGATTAATGAGATTCGCGTTGAGTGCAAGGGAATGCCTTACCTGGAATGGAATCGCGAACAAGCCTATAACGATGTCCGCTAACGCTAGGTTCGCTATAAAAATGTTCGTTACATTCTGCATGTGCCTGGACGTGGCTATTATCCACATCACAAGAGAATTTCCCACTACCGCTAGGAACGATATGCTTCCGTATAATATGCTGAGTATCACGAGATTTAATGTTGGCACTTCATATTGCTCTTCTGAAAAATGAAAAAGTACCACCAAGAAGAAATTATGGTAGATAAAGCACACAGACATTTGTATACATTTCTAGAGCAATGTGTTAGGAATATATAGAGGATCAGCTGAGATGAAACTTGATGAGAATGAAATGTGTCGATGATCTAGAAGCCGAATTTGTATACATAAAACAGTAAGTCGAAGTTGTTGGACGAAAAGAATTTGTCAAGACAAATCAGGTGTTTTGGAGTAATTCGTGTGTAATATCGTGTATCGCTTTACTGTCAGTAGTTATAGATACCAATTGCATTTCCACCGCAACATTCTAACGCATACATTAACCGTATCTAATGCTTTTATGCAGGTTTACTGACTTGCGGTGCATAGTATGTACCTTCAAAGCTCATTACGCGCATAATGTAGCAAACACTATGTTGTGGATATACTATTGAACATAAATTCGCACGTGAATCGATCTCTGATATGAACGTTTCGAGATTAGAAGGATTAATAACAGGAAGCAGCTAATTAGAATGTTGAAGTTTGTTTAAAATAAAACAGATTTGCCTTCATAAATTCGTGTTGTTTTCTGACAACCACAAATTCCTCTTCTGACAAAACGCGCCGGAAGTTGATTAAACGTTATTGCCCAATCCGATAAAAGGGGAATCTGACGGCACAATAGATTCTGAATGCGCTGGTATGCAATATTATTTTATTCATCTGCTTTCGCATGCCATTTCGTATTTAAAGTATGTCCAGTAGAGCGAAAGCAAATTCATTATGAGTTCGCCCTTATCCGTTATGTCGCTTCAACTAAATTAATTAACTGCAAACAAAACCCAAGGAACGCTCGTAACGGGAAGCACCTGTCCCCTTGTTGCATATAATTCAGAGACCACATAAATTTTTGTCGCGTAGACGGTGACCCAAGCCTTCCGGTCTTACGATACGCAAGGGCGACGTTGCATATTTTCGTGTTACTGAAAGTACGAGGTTTTGGTATATTTTTAAGCTGTTTCACAAGTGTTATACAACAGGAATCTAGGTTGCGGCACAGGCTTGCTCAAATAAAGCTGAACTCAGTAATCCTGAAATACGATGTATACGTGTAACCAGTTATATATGACAATGGCAGTGAGTCTCCTTTATCACAATGTTGGATTTGTTACTCTTAACAACAACGAAAGGGTACAATCACACGAAGGAATTTAGATTGGTACTTTATTGGAGAATTCTAGCCTTCTGGAGAAAGCTTTAGAACGAACTTACGATACCTACAGTTAAAGGAGCCCATTCAGAGGACAACGTCCATCTATCTACGTTGATGCTACTTCAGATCTATAGTAGTCTTTGTAGAGTTTGTAAATTGGTATTGTAAACGCAAACGAATGAAATTTGAGTAGAATATAGAACGCCAATAGCCTGCGAAAAAGGGAAATTATAAAATTATTATTCACGTAAACTCATCAACCGCGAAGATTTTTTGGATTTAGGATTACGTCAGTCTCTTGTTGCATAATCTGTGAGAATTCGCTCAAGCGTAGAACGGTTCATAATACATCTATTACATTACATTTTATGTTGTAAAATATGCATTTAATTTGAGTTACCGCGTGGGCTTTAGTCTGATTTATGGCATTGAAGATTGCACACCGCATACTGCGAATAATGCATTGTCTTCGAAGACTATTGACGTCTAATGTGTTTTGTTCCTACTGATTCGAGTTGTTCTTCAAGTTCTTACCCAACTGAATTAGGTTGATTCCCATTAGCGTTCATGGGATGCGACGCTCAAGTGACACTTAGCCCCGTTTCACACACCTACGAGACAGCACCGTGTTCACGGCAAAAAATGTGACGATCATATAGAAGTTTTCCGTGTATGCTATGCGGCGACGGCAAGTGTGAAAGGTCTCCATATGATCTTCGTTCCTTCTGCCGTATAAACGGCGCCGTGCCGTGAACGTGTGAAACAGGACTCACGCTCGTATGCCATGCACATTAGTACGTTCAACTATTTGACGAATAGACAGCCCTCGGTTCACAGTTGCGTTCTCGGTTTATATTTAAAAATACAGCCGTGTTTAAAAGCTTCTCCATGTGGATTTAGCAATGATAGCGCTATTGTTAGATGAAAATGAAGAAAAGTTAGTAAAACAAAGTAACAGGCGAATATTTTGGAGAGAATTTAATTCGTTCAGAAAGCGTTATTGCCTTTACCGAAAGCATCGAAGCATGTACACGAAATTTACACAATTTACTAAGACAAGGGGGAAATTCAACTAACGTGACTTTCAAAGGACGAGAAATGTATAAAAAGTTTATTAATTTGAAATGGGGCCTGTTCCAGTTAAACATAATATTAAAAATAAAAATATTGAACTTACCTATTGGAGGACATATATTTTCCGGATTTCCATACTCATCGGTTGTGTTGGAAACGATAACTAAACCACGATTACACAACTCTAAGAGGGAACTCCCTATAAGTTTAAATTACGGATATAGATTTGTTTATGGGACGCTCAAGCTCAACCACGCTCCAAGATTGTCTCGGTAGAATAACTGCGTTCTATTCAGTGGAGCGAGATCGGTGTGTCTCTGATTTAAATTCTCTCATTTAAAACAGTGCAACCGATTTTCCGGTAAATCGAAGAGCCTGATTGTCTCTTGAGCGTCGCATTCCTTGAGAGATAATGAGAATCATCCTTTACATATGTACCTATATACAGTCCTGATTTTATTGAGAACGATCCTCGAGTTGTTACGATGAAAATTTTATGCTCTGTACCATTGATTTACATGATCATTCGAGTAATGGTACTCAAAGGAGATAAATAGTATTATTACTAAATTGGGGTTTTACATGGATGCTTGTAATTACAGTGTCTATGTATCGTGTAATGACGTTTGATTATATAAAATAAATATTTCAATTAAAGCGATTCAAAAGTAAAATTGATCTCATTCGCGATAATTACAAATTATACTCGTTTAATCTGAACTGTTTTGAAGTTATTCGCGACATTAGGTAATTTATCTTCCTGACTCAATTATGACGGTTTTGTTAGTATGGTAAACAATGGATGATAAATGTATTACCACATAATACATGGTTTCAATGAAAACTAATAATATTAGCCAAAGTCCAAATACCTTAAACTTTGACAATTAAATTATTGATTACGAGACAATAAGGTTTCGTAATAACAGTTTCATTCCGAACAATCTTAATGCATACCCATGTTTCCGTCCCAGGAAAAATTTCCGTTGGAGAATGAACTGTTTATACCGAAAATGCCCACCTGCAACAAGTCATTTTCATTATCAGTTATCCACGTTGGTAAACATATAATTTCCGTAAACTAGTAGTTTTATTAATGGAATTATGTGACAATGAAATAACTATATTTTCAAAATATTATTCAAGATTTGCGTATTGTATAATACGTCAACAACGTAGTTCAATTTCCACACAATGCAATATAGTAAAATAAAGGTAAAACAAGTTTCATCGTAACTTAAGAGTCGATAAATTACGGCAAAAAAGCGAAGACCCTCGATGGCATGACTTATTCATTGGATTTTACCTCGCCGTTTTCGTAGACCCAACCTTCATTGTCAATAGAGTTTTGGAAATTACCCATGATTCAGATAATTTGTTTCCTTGCGTAGATTTGTTTCTACATAGGCATCCAGTGTTGCCATCACCGTACAGCAATTCTCGTTGCCATTTCTATTTCATCTAGAAAAAGTACGTACAATGATACAAAGGGACGATCTTGCTAAAATCTAAAACGGCTCGTAGAATTTAATGAGAGAAGAGAGAATTTAGGTGGAACACAATGACTAGGGACAAGCGTTCTGTTCGTTTTTTGCCATTTCAACAGCAACGCTTTAATTGAGCCAACTCGTGTACTCCACTAATTTCATTATCATAGGATTCGAAAAGTAGGTTACTCCGCCACTAACGCAAAAATCTCTCGGAAGGACCCCAGCACGCATACGTTTCGTTCGTTAGCTGCCCCTCTTCCGTACTCAGCTTAGTCCTTATCATAGTGCTTGCATAAAAAATGCAAATATGTAGGTACTTACAAGTAGTGGAACCGACAGGTAGAATAGTTGAGTGCGCAGCAGCATGCATTCCGATAGCGAGCTTTTATTATTACCCGTATAGCGGTTGAAGCTTGCAACGCAAATACCTTTTCCCCTTTTCTATGCTTCTCGTGCCAAACTTTTTACCAGAAAAAGGTGCAATGAATATTAAAATGCTCTGGTCCTTTGGACGTTTTTATCGGTATTGAATAACTATTAATTAGAAGCTGCGGTTCGTTATCTTCCCGCGTGTTTTATAGAGCTTTTAGTCTGTGGCATTTATACACAAAGCAATAATTTTGACCAAAGCGTTTTTATTATCGCAAATATAGAAGGGCCTTAATCGAAATAGTCAAGTGGAAGCGGATGTATAAATAATTGATAGTTGTAAAATGTTTCAGCATAGCTATGTTTATAAATGTTAACTGGGAATTGATTTGAAAGGAACGAAGAATTTTTATTAATTCTCCAGTACCATACAGGGTACGTGTTCTCCAGAATAGATCTGCAATAATTAACGTGGAATGAGTGTTTCAGCATGATACCTCGTATTGTACTATGTGCTCGTAAAATGAATGGTTTATCACAGTTCTGAAGCGAATGTGTGAATAAAGTACACGAGAATCATTAAGTAACTACAAGCCAATTAAATTTTAGTTGGAATTCGAGAGAGTGCATGTATTCTTCCAAATACAGTATGACCGTTTTTCACTGCAAACGCTCTGTCGGTTAATTGAACGGAGCTGGTTTTGACAGTAATTGACAATTGCATGTTTCGCATATATTGTAAGCGAAAATGTAGAATACTTTCGCATATATAGTTACCTATATAATGAAACTGAGGACCTGAATTTGCAGACGGAGCCTTGTGATACTGTAGATTCTCACTATGGTTACTAGATAACTGTATTTTCACTTTAATATCACTGGATTATGATTTTGCATCAAAACTTTGAATGGTTCGCGCTTCCTTTTTCAGATAAATTGTCATTTTTTTCAACAAGCGAAATATAATATTTCTTTTCGTTTAATCTGCTCTGGAAAGCAAATGGTATTTAAATTCGTTCAAAATATTTTTCACGTTTTGAATATTCACATTTCATTGAAATCTGCTTAAAGGGACAGAAGTGAACTTCGTCTTATCCACGAGCCACGTTATGCACATAAGGTTCACGTTAACGATGCATTACGTATGCAGGTGCATGCTTGTATGCAAGATCTGTCGTCCTATTCGTATATGTTACCAATAATCAAATGTTCAGTGCATGATATATATTGCGTATGATTCGAATTACCAGAGAAATTGCTGCTTCAGGGTAGATTTGATTTATGATGATATCGTTTTCATTATGGAACGGGGAATCCCATTGCAACAGTTATTACAATTTCAACTTGGATTCGGTAGACTGTTCTATCACCGAAAGCGCTGCTTTTGATCTAGTTTCTTTGAACAATGGAATCGAACTTTTTAAAATTATCGTAGGTAGATATTGCAAGCAATTTTGCCACTTCAAAGAAAAATTAAATATCCATCGATACTTAAACTTAATATTCATTCTGTACTAGCTGACCCGTTGTCCGGTTTCACACAGGAATTATTTATGATATTTTCAGAATAAAAAAGCCTAAAAAAATTACCAATAATTTAATCTAAGACGTATGTAATGTATATTCAAAATTTCATTGAAAATCGTTCCGCCGTTTAGGCGTGAAAGAAGGACAAACAAGCAAACATCGTGTCACTTTTATATATTAGTAGGGATTTTTAAGAATTCCTAGTGCTGCAGCAATTATATTTAACTTTGTAGATCATGTTTACCAACCTTTTTTAAGTCGTGATCCCCTTTTATTAATTCAATTAATTTGCGACCCCCATATAGGGTAAGGTAAATTTAATGAGGCGAAGAAAACATATTAAAAATAGGTATTTCAGAATATAATTCTAACCTAATAATATTAAAAAGAAAAACCCAAAAATCCTTGGCGACCGCAGAAAACACTTCGCGTCCCATGGGGGAGGAGGGGTTGCGACCGCTTGGGAATCACTGTTGTAGATCAATAAACTGCTGAAGTTGTTCGCGGAATGTTTAATAATCAATTGAAACGTATAATTTCAGCGGAACTGATTTCCGTGATTGCGCGACTTAATGAAATGTTCCCACGTCATTTAATATGTGATTAGTAATTTGTGCCTGGTAAATCCTCATTAACAAGTAGGTTATGCCAATCAAACTTTATCCAGCTATATGATCGAATTGTTTAACATCGAATATACTTACCTTTAAAATGTTCCTTATTTACCCATTATTGCGAGTAGTTCTATAAACCGTAGAAAAAGCTGTTTCGTGTTAGTTTCAGTCTGTTTCTAGATCAAGTACGTAGTTCAAGATATAACCCTGAAGTTCATATTTCTCTTGAAGAAAGAGCAATGGAACGCCGCGTAGAAGTGCAGTGTCCTGAGGACGCAATCTCTGCTCTATGAGTGTATAAAGTCAAAATGCCTGTAGCAATGTAACTTGATTTTCTCAGATGGCTTTCGTTGCGTGGAGGCGGAAAATGTAAATGGAAGGCGTGTCACCTCCCGTTCGCATTTGTCTTATACAGCGAAAGCGTGTAGCTCTGCATATTTCTCAGCAGGCAGGCGATTGGGGAGCCAAGTTTCCCGGGCTGTATTCTTTATCGGTACCAGAGCCGATTTTTCGAGACTTACTTCAACTCGAACACATATATTAGAGGATCGTAAGAGAACTTTCTTAAGTACACATAAGACGCGGGAGAAGGAACTTTCTGTTATCAGCCGGTTCGAGAAATCGTTGCGCGAGCTCACCAGCTTTACTTAAAATAAATGACACCTATACTTCAACATCACTTCTGTAATATGAAGTGCGGTGACGAAATGCTACGGAAGCACTCAGAAAATTGCATGAACAGTGTTCTGCTTAGAAAGAAACAGTTCCCTCGCAACTGTACTGCGTTATCATTCAACGAGGCATCACAAAATGAATCTTTCAGTGACTTTTCACATTGAGGTATACGAACGTGAACGGAAAGCTGCCTCGATAAAATCTCTTTAACGTCAAAGCAATTTACACAATGGCCTTGTTGCACTTCCAAGCATATACGTTTACGTATCGAGGTTTTGTACTCTCTGCTAGATTGCTTCAACTGGGAATCACCTCTAACACCGGATTCACATGAAAATTTTTCCGAATAACTTAGCGCCAGCTAACCGTTCCTCTCATAGATACGTTTTGACGGAGAACCACGACTTTCCCCGCACCAGATACGCAACGGGTATGGGGGGTAAATTCTAGAATTAGATGTCACGAAAAAGTGACAACCACTTTTCGCCGCTGCTGTTCGCAAACGGAAAAAGATAGGGGGATTATTTATATAGCATTATGTAGAGGAAGAAACTTTGCAACTAAAAACTATATGAATCTTTATTAACAGTTGAATCTGAGCGAGCTGGCATTCTGTGTATCGAAGCACTTCCTCCCGTGTCAAATTCTCTCCAGGCACGGACCTTTTAGCGTACGTTCTCCATTTAGTCTGAGCCGCCGCTTAGCACGGATCATCCATCTATAGGTACGTTTGCCACAATAATGAACTTTTTCGAAAAAGTGTGCCACGGACATGTTGACAAATCCACGGGAATTCTTGTGATAAAAGACACGCAATCGTTCCGTGCCAGACGATGGCAACACGAGAGCGTGGCCAGCGCTGGGCAAATGGTAGGAAGTTAGGTTCATAGGACAGGTCCATAACGTTACGGCGTTCTAGCACCATGGTCATGAGAGACGCCCTGACAGTACCTTGTTACTGCCATGCTTCCTCGGCACAATATGCACTTTGTGCTTGGTAACGTGATTATGCTATTTGGCTGACGTAATACCAACATGCAGAGGCGACTTTAATACGCCAGGCGCCTTGTCCGAGCGGGTCACGAAGCAGCAGGAAAAGAAATTGGGAGAGCCTTCAAGTGGCGAAAATATTAGAGTTACTAGGGCGTGCTGACTACTTCGCGAAAGAGTACTCTCTCGATCGACGATTTTAAGGGAACCGGAGGTTAGTTCGTTGGTAGTGGAAAGCAGTTTTCCAATTGTGAATTTCCATCCGGAGGAACGTTCATATTTTTATATTTAGTTTGGAGAGGATCGTAAAATGAATAGAGGAAACGTTAACGACAAACGCGAATTGGTAGTGGCCTCGCTTTGTAGCTGACTCAGTGTCGATATTCGGATTTCAACAGACAATCGATGTTTACGAAACACTCGCCTAAAGGGAGAATCTGCACTGTACGGGCATACTCGGCCGAAATAGGATCGAGTAGTTCAGTTGAACGTGAACAACTCTCTAAACGTGATCATGCGTCAATGATCTAATTGGCCACTCTCGTATAAAAATTTCACGAACCTGTACTGAGTTTGGGGAGGGTAAAGAATTTTATACCATCCGTGGTCGAACTTAATTAAAGGTAGCGCCCATGTCAAACAGCCTCGTTTTTCTACGATGCTTCTCCTTATTGCCCCTTTATTTCGTCGAGGGTCCTTTTAATTTGTCCAACGCTAATACGGTTTTTTGTGCCGGGCAGAATTTGTGGTTTAGAGGGCTAATGAAATTTGAATATAAATTAAAGTTAGCCAGGGGAACAAGGGATCTCATATAACGCTGGTTCGATAAATAAATATGTAGTCAGTTTGTGTGAAACGAGTGGCAATACATATGCCAACCACCATTGCTGGAGATCGTTATTAAAGTTTCTTTTTAACATCAAAGTGGATGAACCGCCAGCCAAAAGCTCTCGTTTGCGGTAGCTCTGATCAAATGAAATTTCAATACATAGATACGTACATCTATCTCGATAAAATTGAAATGTTTCTAATATAGGTACATCGGTGCAAGGTGTCTAAACAACCGAAGTGTACCTATATGAAAATTTATCGAAATCTGATATTCTTTTCTCAAGATTGTTTATTTTTTTTAAATTTCTTTTGTTTATTATTTTTTTAATTGGTCGGGGGAGGAGGTCTTTTATAAATTCGTGTTATAATATTGATTATTAAACCCTTTGGAGTGTATATTTTGGGACGCTAGTTCATGAATCATGTTGATATAAAATATGGAGAACACGAAAATATTGCTGGTTCATATTCGTCATCGCAGCAGGTTTATAAACTACGTGCCCCCAGCGTTTCTATTCTTGAAAAGGAGAGTTTATTCCTTTTTATTGCTCCCATTTCTTTGGGAATTTGATATGACAGAAACGTACGTATGTACACACGTCATCTCGAATATTTTTAAATTCGGTGGGATTTATCAACATTGCTAAGTTATTCGTTATTCAAACTTTAGTTAAATTATTCTGTATTACGTTTTAGTTGTTATAGCTTAACAAAAATATAATAATATGATAAACAAAAATATAGTTAAAATTAAAATCTGATATGTATGTCTTCAATTTCAGTGAAGCTCGTGAGGATATCCAGATTTTTTTCTATTTTGGAGCACAGACCCATAAAAAGATCGATTTAACGAGACTTTCAGCTTCGCGGTTTTTTCGGTTCAGCTTTCCACCCTTTTTTGTTCCTGTATTTGGTTGGTGGAGTCCTCTCGCCGAGGAACTGTTCGTTTCTATAAGACCACGCGTATGTATTTTATAAACGGAAAATTTTACCGCGTTGCATTGCATGTTATTTTTAATTTGTAAACGTTCCGAGGGACACAATCGACGCGAAGGCCGTGCAATACACGTAGACTGACACGAAGTAAAATGCGATAAATCCCCATTTCTGCACGTTCCATTACATCTCTGACGAGAAAGATTGTTTGTGACTGATAATTATACCTGAAACGTGACAATTCCGATTTATTGCGATTTAACAGAAATTCCTGCCAACTTCTCTTACTCGAATTTACTCAAATTTCTTTCACAGTGACTTAGAAATAAGTGAGTACTGCCTGGTAAATTTCTTCAATGATTATCATATCTGGATTGTATTAGAAATTTGTTGAACGCGTCAAGCCAAAATAAACTATTAAATTTGTTGAAATTCTACGCTGTAATAAGACATTCGCCTCTTTATCAGTGGTTGGAATGCCAGGTTAGCATTACTTATGACTGATATTGCCAAAACCCAGGTTTTTTGTCCGAACGATAAAACTTTGACGTTGTACAGTTTGTGTGGCACGTTTTGTCGCGAACTTATCGGTGGACGAACATTGTGCGCCTGCAAATTGTGTTAAATAATTTATATTCGTGCCGAAAAGTGTTAACACGCGCCTGATTATTTAAGAGATCCAAAGTAATTGAACCCAAAAGTGTCAAGAAATCTTTGGGGCAAGTATTCCTTGTAGGTCTCGGCATCGGTACACGTATCCTGTTGAGTCGCCGTATTTCAAAAGTTAGACGTTTCGAGGATCAACGAGGATCCGTGAAACAAGCTTCATAAATGAGGGATCCAATTAGAATCCTATTACTTTCTCGAAACTTGTGACTTTTATGCGATTTCTTAGTTAGAAGACTTTGTCTTCGTGAGATGCTTCAGGTGATCTACTTTAACGCTAGGGTAGAGATCTTACAATCAGTGGAAATTTTCTGATAGAATAAGGACAAAAGTTTTAAGCTCGAAAGTTGGTTAGAATATAGAATTTTCATGGAATAACAATAATAATTGCAACTACTAAAACTAGTCATGAATGTAGATATTTGTAGAACATCAGCTCAACTGACACTTGTATCTAAGTTTGACGTAATTTTATCAAAATTCTATATTCCGACTTGAAATATGGCGGGGCGAGGACAGTGGAACCGTGTTACTTAGTTTCATAGGAAAATATGGGACTTCCACGTTCACCGAAGTTTAGTTGAAATATATTCTATTCCGATTTCGAGTATTTTAGAACGGCGGCTGTATAATAAATGCACCGCTTGACCTTTATTTCACTCACACTTTGCATTGAATTCAGGCGACTTCGCGAAGTCAATTGGACGCACCATGAATGTTCTGTGAAAAGCATTTCGCTTTTATATATTATATCTCAGCGGACCCATTGTGAATAGTTTACTTTGGCTTGACGCGTGACTCTTTTATCATGTAGATTTCGTTGCATATTGCTAAAAGCGTTGCAATTTGAAACTATTCCTCGCCAGAAAGTTATAGGTCCGCCAGATTGCTACTTTCTTGCGGAAGTTTGAATCGATGTATATAAATCTAACGCGTCCCAAGTTCATGAGAATAAAATTGATGGGGGTGCCTACCTGTCCTTTGATTCGAACAGAAGAAGAATGCTTTTTCAGATGAAATTGATGGAATCTGTTGGAATCTCCTAAGCATCACTATTTACACACACGACTACAAATGTGAATTTATGTTCTGTGAAGAAACGACAGCATTGGAATTGGTACTCATTAATTAGCATTCTTATTGGCACTCCGTGTATACTGTTCACCGTGGACAATAATTCACACCGTTGTTTAATGCTCAAAGATCCGTCCATTTAATTGAAATGCAAATTTCACATTCATTACATTCGAAAAATTACATGTGTTTACGTGTACTCGAATGTACTGAAAATTCGACCATGTGCCAATTATTTATAGCAGAGAAGATACTTCTCTGTTGACAGTGTTAAATCACTCGCATACAGTAGCTGTAATTATCATTTATAAGGGAAGTGGATTCAGCATCAGTTGAAACGTGAATATTTCCGAGGTAAGTAGGAGTTACAAATTCGTCCCCAGTTTATCGAGGAATAACGAGCTTGAATAAATTGCAGAGAATTTGCTGTTACGGGACATGTCAGGGTGCAAAATTGCGTTAAGCGAATCTGAGAAAGAAATTGAACGAGTGTCACGGAAAATATTTAATGTACTTGTAATGTACGATGTTGTTCGTACAATGAATGGCTACGTAGCTTTGCAAGCTTTAAGAAAAGAACGGAAATACAGAAAGAAATTAACAAGTAATATGCACAAGTCGCAAGGGCAGAAACTTTGTTACTCCGAAAATAATATCGTTTGAACCGAACGAATTCTTTCTATAAAATTCCAGTGTAGCAGTATATTGCATTTCACTGTAAGAGTTTGAAGGGAGAGCCTGGTGTAGCGGGGCGAAAAAACCGATTTTTTTTGCATACATCAATAGTTGACCATCACGATAGTATGTTCCCAAAACTGCAAAACGAAATTTGAAAAATTTATGGACCACCAGGTTACCAGTAAACTTTAAATGTGTTTTTCTCGAAACGACAGTTTTACAATTGGTGGGCAATGTAACTCCAAAAATATTGAACCGATCGACTTTCCCCTGTCCACGAATATTTGTGAACGCTTTTTTCCACAGAACTTAGCTATTGGTATAATGATATTGTTTAAATAAATAACTTTCTTTACACATTTAAGGCAAAATTTCGTTGGAAAAAGTGAACTTTTTTTCAAGAGGCCGCCATTTGTTGAATTTTGCATCTTTTAAGTTATGAATTTATACGATATGTGCGGGCACTCATAAACTAAACAAAAATTGTTGAATTTTTGATTTTAGTTGAATACAGTAGACGCTATGTTGCCCGCCGAGGAACAATTGCGTCGCCAACGGACTGGGCATAAGCTTGTATAACTCTGTTATTTGCCACTCTTTTTTAATAAAATTTTCTTTTTTATCTTCCTTTATCTGACAATACAATATCCTGAAAGTTTTAGAAAAATCGATTAAATACTTTATTTAAAAAAAATTCCGGAAGAATGCATCGATTTTCAGCTAGTTACACCAGGCTCCCCCCTTAACTTCATTTGCCAAAATACAGCCTGGAAAACATTTCTACACGGATTCTGCATGAATACTCGAGTTCTCGGGACTCGAGACACGAAAACTGCAAGCTTATACTTGATTACTGCAAGATTACACTTCTTAATGTAACAGGGCAGAAGATGACTTTCCTAACAAATTCATTTAGCTTCGATTGCCCGTCGACCAGCGTTTCCTAACAAGATTTTGATGAAACGAGCCAAAGATATTGCTCCGTATCGCTGCCCTATTAATTTCCACTGGTTGCACCGTTCGTGGTTTCTATTGTTCTACAAATCTCGGCTGACTGCAATCAGTACAATCTCGAGCGCACGGGTGCAATAAGTCGCGACGATTACGCTAATCTGGCAGAAGAACGCGTGCATTAATGTGCCAGCATTGTTATTGCTCTTAACTGTATAATCTTTGCTCCGTGAGGGAATGGGTTCTCCGCCGTCATTGATTACGTTTCAGTTGCTGCGTCAACGGATTCTCTGATGAAAGCTTACGGATCGGAATTTCGAATGGCACTCTCGCTGTTAATGGGATTACTTGTCACTGTTATTCGCCGCTGTTCCCTTTCAGGTTCAAGCTGATCTGGCAGCTCTCTCTTAATTGCACCTAAACGTAGATAATGCTAATAGTCCCGTGTAAAGATTCTAATACTAACGATCGTGTTTCAGCACAGACGGTTGTAGAAAAACAAACGTACACGAAGACAGTTATCGTTTCACAGAGTTCAGTAAAGGTTAATGAATAATTAACTAAGAAAATCTAAACCACGAATGATATCTACTTTGTCAGTAATACGAGAATGTAGTTGGACCACTTTTTATAGTTAATGGAGTAGAGATAACTGAAAGGAATATTGTTTATCACAGTGCAATTTTCAAGTTCACAAATATCAATTTACACTTCATTACAAGATGAAATGATGTTACCTTACATTCATGCGAGGCTATTTTCGTGAGGTATCTACTTGATTTTTTTTATGCGCACTCGTTGTGGTATTCCTGGTAGAAAGCCAGCAAACAGTGTTGTTCCGAAAATAGTCTATCGAGGGGAAGCTCGGAACAGTAACAATGATACTCCCGCAGCCCCTGGTTCATTTTGAATCGTGGGTACATCATACAAACAACGCTTTCTCATTACGCCTGCATATTTTCTCTAAATGCTTAGCCACCGTTCAGAAGTTACCTTGACATTCTCTCTTTCTCATTTCAAAGCGAATTGATTAACTTTACTTCCCCTTGTCTCCAGCTTCGTGTTCAGTCAGGTGAAAAAAGCTTGTCTGTACCATTTTTCAAATTATAGTTAGAGATTAATTTGGGTCCAGTACCATTTCACTTGCAACAAGATCGAATTTGTACGATCAGGAGAAAATAACACATTCGTGACGTGCCTAAATATCATAGAACTCACCCGAGCGGCAGAGCATCCACTTGAAGATCAATTGCGAAGGATTTAAACGATGGTCCTCCGCAGCTCTTTACTTCAGCGCAAACGGTTAGGGTGTTACGAAGTCGACGTTGTTCCCCTTCAGTGACAATAGCAATCGCCCTTGATCGAACCCACGATCGAACGCGTTTACACTGTCATTTTCTATCACCCTGTCGCGTTCAAACAGTCCGCGAGATCACAGGGATGTTTCAACCAGCGCAGCACGCCATATGTGTGATTCCATCGTATACTAATCTGCCGGCTATAAACATTCGAAGTAGTTAGTGGTAGACAGAAGATCGTCAGATCTCAGGTTTCCTAATTGTTTCCGGAATCGACAGCTCGAACCTGGTTCCATAGCATGACGAGGTGGCAGAGGGTGCGTGTGACTCTGATGTTCGAAGTTTCGACGAATCTAGATCACTGGTACGACGATCACACCCTGGCACTCCCTCAACGGCTTTGAAAACGTTTGTTCATGTTACTAATACCCCGCCACACTGCACATATCCACGTTCTCAGCGCAGAGGTGTCAACGAACGCGGGTAGGTCAGTTCTAGTCGGCGTTTGAACGTTGACAGAGGATCGCAAGTGGTGTGCTAGATCAAAGAGCACCAATGGATTCTTCGATTTTGAGGAACCTCAGTTTTTCAATTAATTCCACCGTTCGGCTCCTTCATCTTTTTATCTTGCGTCTGGACACACAATAAATCCATGATTCATTAAGGACCAAACGGAAGGGTCGACTTCCGTTCCTTTTTGTTTCCCTGAATTTTAATTAGAAAAAGTTTCTAACTACGAAGCTCCATTGGTCTTCCTGTTCTCGTTATCTGTCATTGATTGATGCAAGCGAGCCGCAGGACGCTCGGTGTCCCTGTACGCTGAGCAAGGGGCAATGTTTGTCGCGGTCTGATTGTGTTTCGGTAGGTGCGCGCTTTCCGAGAACTCGCGACGAAATGCCGTCGGTTTTCACGGTGTGTGGCGGTGGGGCGCGAGTCTTCGGCGGGCATTTCCTCGTGGAAGGAGATCATCGTGGAACCTGCGCTCTCCGTGACCCTCGCGTTGTCGCGTGCTTCGGTTCGCGCGAACCAACACTCGTGATCCTTCACCCTGCTGTTTTCTTATCCGTCCCCTATTCTACGCGCGTGAAACCTTCCGTTTCCCGGTGCCGCGTTTAGAAATAACGAACTGTGAATCAGGCGCGCGCGCACAGATCGTATTCCACTGTTTAACGCATTGTGCGCTTCTTCAATGCACTGTTCAACGCAAAGAGTATGGAAATAGGATTCCCTCGGCAAATGTCTATGACCAGTGACATTGTGTGTGCGAAAAAAATTTTGCCTTTAGTTGGCCATGTTTTTTAAAGATTAGTGAGAGAAGTTTAATTAAAACAATTTAAGTTTTCTCAGGTTACATTGTTCGTTAAGAGCTTTACAGGTTGGCGGTGTTAAAACCACCTTTAAAGGTGAACGTGATTTGAAACTTTTGTTTCGTGCCAAAGTTATCATGATTTTCTTGAAGTACGTACAGTTATAGTTTATTTCTTGGCGAGTAAAAGGGCTGTGCGCTATCAAGATTGTTTCCGGGCAGAACACGAAACGCAAGGCTGTCGTTTTCAGGCCGCTTTGTGAACAGTTTTCTTTAGGCGAGTTGCAAGTAGAAACTGCTACTATGTGGTCAGACGTAGATGCATGATTCATGCCGTAGGCACGTTTAACTTTATCTACTTTTTATATTGGATGTTAAATATGCCACCAGTTAGTAGTTTATTATCTGGAACATTTGTTAATAGGAAAATAATTCAAGGAATATTGAAATGGTGAAATGTGTACGAAACACACAGCTTTAGGGGGAACGGGGATACGGAAGCAACTCGGTTTTCCAACTTTTCCAATTTACATCACTCCGACTCTCAGGGGCTCATGCGTAATGAAGCTGACAATTACCATTGATTCTAAAGGTGTATCATTAGTTTCGTTCATCGCATGTTAAGAGCTCATGCTCTGCATAATGCATCTTTTGACAAAGTTAGTAATCAGACGCGCAGTTTTAAAGCGGGTCGAGAATTTATGATAGGTTTTCTAAGTTACTGTTTTCCAATGCTATCGATAAGTCGATTTAACTCAATAAATGAATAGCTTCTCGATTTCAGAGAGCGAATGAACAATTATTGCTGTTTCACGGTATTGATCAGGGAATAGCTTTAATTACTGTCTGTCAGTTTCGAGACAACAGAAGCATTCCATTCAACAGAAGTAAGCGAAATAGTCTTGGATTTAAACTGTAATTCACGTAGTAACAATTAGGTCATCAATAAATTATTGGAAGTACATTCCCACACGGATTTTCAACGTTATCACATGTCAATAATTTCACTGATTTCATTTATAATGGTAAAATCAAATAAGTTTATGATTTACGACTTGTACCTATTTGTTTGTTAAAATTTCTCCTGTGGAATTAAAATCAGAACAACAAAAAAATATTAAATCAATTATCCCGGATGAAATCATGTTCAATATATCGAGCTGTATATAAAATTCCATTTAGTCTTCTGCTTTTACGGGGCTCCGCTAATAATATACCACGCAGCATGAAGATTCGAAGGATTTAAGACAGATACAGGAAAAACAAAGTTCTCGAGAGCTCAAATTGTTCCGTTGAATTAATCCCTATTTTCTAATACAATCAGTTGTGACATCGCGTCGTTACATCATCTTCTTCATAATTGTCGCTAATTGAAAATAGGTGGACGACCTTTTCTTCTGTAAACAGAGATTGCTTGTCCTAAGGACGTGGAGCTAAATTACTTGTGGATGTCAGTAGCAGACATGTTCTTCTACTTGGCTCTGAGATGGCGAAGTTGGTCCGCGGTACACGCTATAACACGATTTTCCCATAAATAACACATTGTCCGAGGAACAAAGGGCACTTTTTTTTATAGACGTGCATTTGATCGTACCCAATGTTCGTCAACTCACGATCTTTAGCCGTAGCTTCTGGGTTCTTATAACGTTCCATTGTCTGAGAGCAGGATCCTGAAGAAGCATTATCCATCGCACCAATACGTCCATTTCTATTATGTTTAGTTTTCAGCTTCCTATGTGTAGCGCTGAAATGTCTGAGGTTAATTCGAAATCTCTGTCACGGTGAGAATGCGTTTCCTTCAATACGATTGTCCCCTTTGTTTCCGCTTGGAATGCAGCGCTTAAGGTACTGCTTTTGCAACAATATAGGGGAGAGTAGGGGGATTACAAACACTTAAGGGAAAAGTTAAATTGAAACAAAAGTATTGACTGTAATCAGATTTACTTTACAGATAATTAAACTTTGGTTAATTATTTACAAAGGCAACGCAAAGAATTATAGATACAGATAGATTTTTCACGGGTATCTCAAGATCTTTCATTGAATATGTAGTACCTATATTCTTTTTAATATAATTCCAAGGGAAAATGCCATCGTCCGTAATAGTCCCATACACGCTGTTCGTAATTATCCCAAATGAACAGAAGTTAAGTAACGGAACTACGAAAAAATTTTGCTTTGTTGAGTAGTATAAGTTTAATGCACTATAGACCCAAAATACTGAAGCATAAACTTATACGAAAAGCTACGAAAACATTTCACGACCATTATTTCCTTAATACTATACATAGCTAATTACATAATGTAACATCGCGGGAATACAAGACAACCGAATTCAGCGAATGTCGTGGTGTTCGGGTTTACCCCGTGTTCGCAATTCCCCCACTCTCCCTTACTATCTCTCAGTGTACAATTTACTACTTCCTCCATCCCTATAGTACATATATCAGCCACCGAAGGGATAGGATATAAATACGAACGGTGTACGAAGCGTATGATTTCTTACATGTTACTCTATTCCTCGATAATGGCCCCTATCGTTATTTTCTTGAACATGAATGTGCGCAGAAAAGTTTTGCTTCAGAATGTTAGTCTTGTTATATTTTAAACGACAGCTTGTTAATGGGTGTTTGCTGCTTCGTACTTTTAGGGAAGTTCGAGGAATTACAGCATCACAGAGAAGTCAACAGTGAAGTATGTCAATACTGATTTCTCAATTCTAAGCTGTAGAATTAATTTGCGAGTTCGTGGAGATCGTTGCCGAATCACTCAGTAAATAATCCTCTTCCTAATCGAAAATACGGTTCTCACTAGGTGGTAAAATAATCCTTCTGGGTGGATTAACTATCCGTTTTAAAATTTTACAAGATTTTTCTGCAGTCAAGTATTATTTCCGCTAACAGGGGGGAAGTCAACACTGGAGCCACGCCACGATATTGATAGAAAATCGATAGCATGTATGTATGTGCCAATCGGGAGGCAAACATTTGTGTGTTCAAAATTCAAGCAACGTTTTCAGCAACAACATGGTATCTTTCAAAATACATATCGAATTTTATACACATGCAACGAATCGAATTCGTGGAATGCATAAAGCGGGATTAGCCCTGCGGATACTTTGATAAATTCCAAAATGTTCTAAATAGGTGAAGCTTGTATTCCAAAGCTTTCCTTTAAGAACCGAGAGCCTTAAGATTTCTTTCTGTGAATTCAATGTAATGTTCCCTCGGCTTAGTAGATCCGTATGGCTTATTCTACACAACACGAAGCTGCAATTCGATTACCTGACTCAAAGTGGAGTTGAACTGAAAAATAGTACCTACCTATTGCAATCTTAATTTGATACTTTATGAGTGAAAACTTGTAAAAAGTCATCTTTGAAATATGCAATACTTTACCTTTTCGATTTTAGTAATTACTTACCCAGTGAATAATCAATATAGCTCCCTCTGACAGAACTTTCTTTTCCGAATGGTACACATCAAAAACTTGAAAAATTCAATAAAAGAGTATACGAGGTATGCTAAATAATCAAGTAAACAAGTTAATAGTTGCCACACTAGATTCATGCATATCCACATGCATTATATAATTTGCCTTTCTGTCTGGCTATGGATTATACGTTGATCTGGCAGTTCTGGTACCATACTCCAAGTACATATTTACAAATGCCACGAAGGGTGTGCCCGAAACTACATTTCGCATTGCCACACGTTACTGTAGAGCCAACAGCGTCCACATTTGGAGAGTCTGCCAGGTACTATCGGCTGTTATCGTTATCGAGTGAATGCTGTTTATCGTAGAAAGTAGGTGATTCAGGAGGTCTCGACTGTTTCGCAATCTGAAATGCCATCCGATCAATACACGAACATTTCACACCTTCTCGTTCCAAAATAATCAAGACACATTAACTAAGCTGCTGAGGGCCTAATCGGATTCCTGATTCGACACTTCGAGGTATTATTCAATTAGCGCGGCGGGCCATCCTCCGTGTCGGAATGAAACACATCCAGAGGATATTACCCGCTACGAAAATCTAGGGAAAACTCGAGAGAGTCTCAAACGAACACCATTCACGATTGTCCTGAATCCCATGTGCTTTTTCCTTCTTCTAAAGCACCCTTGCAGACGCCAGACTCGCTGCGAAGACGCTCCATCGCGCAGAGATTGGATTACGCTTTTCCACACCTGTGATTCTCGGGGTCTGCCCCGGAAGCGATAACTAACGAAACTTGCCCACTGACTTTGCGGATATTCGCAAGGAAGCTTGCTTCTTCGCGTTCCATATAGAGATATGTCGTAGCAATTTGCTATTATATGACCACCGTGTCTATCATCATTTAGTCGGCGATCATCCATCTAAGAATCTAAGCGATCACCTGGGTTGCACTAGCCTCGACCCGCCATTAAAAGGTATCATTAACGAATCATCGAGCAGGCACCGTCTTCCCCAGTGGAAAACGACGTTTGGACTTCGCCAAGCAGCTCCCCCCGATCTTGGACTAGTTGATGTCAATTTCACGTCCTCGCGACATGACGTGGTCGAACCCGAAGGATACCACGGGTATCGCGACGCTGGTTGGAGCTCGGTGCATGCACACACGTATATCCGGAAAGAAGGAAACGCTGTTTCCCATGGGCAGAGCACACCACGTTACAGGCGTGTCACGCAGAATGCCGGCCGATTCTCTTCAGCGGCCTTGTCAACGTCTCCTCCCGAGTATGGCTCAAGCTTAAGCAAACCTAGAAGACGAGAAGGGGCACGTGGACGTGCGTATATAGAGGTTTGAAACCCATGTTGCTCGCCCAGAGCACCTCCGTGCCCACCGATAAACGTGTTTTCGTGCGAAATTACGCTAGTGCAGCCGAGAAAAATGCAACTGCTCCCGCTCGTAAGTAGATTGCGCGCTATTCTCCGTCTTGTTCCTTGGTTTCTTCCTAGGAACCTGATCTTTTCCCGATAATGGGGGCGGGATCTGCGCGCAGAAACGTACAAAGATACCGTGGCTTTCCTCTGGGATAGATTCATAGTGAGAGAGTAACCTTTTTGCCCGGACCTGGATCTGGCTTGCTGGCAATTCATTTTGAATCGCGGTCTTACTTCGGTACAAATTATGATTCTACAGAGAACAGTTGGTTGGCTTCATCGAATGGATCCCGCGTGGTTTTAACATTGAATCGCAGGTGTGCTTTATTCGTCCACGTTCGAAGAACTGTTATGGAACGAAAGGAACGAAGGGCTGGCAATTAGATTTCAGCTTTAATGAAACGCTCCGTAGTCTGGTATCTCGAATTTCGCAAAGATGTATTTTAAGTGAGTTAGTTGGAGGATGTACGCCCGTGAATTAAGTGGAGGTGTCGGTCCCTTGTTCGATTTAAATGGCTGCTGTTTCTCATCGTTGTTTTTAAAACCCAAGCGGAAAGAAATAAGAGTACAACTGATATCGTTTGGATCCCGTGTTCGGTAAATTACAGAAAAAACAGTGTACAAAAATAACGACGCATACATTACCTTGGAAATAGAATAAAGTAAAAAAGAGGGAACGAGTAAAAAAATAGAGGGTGTAAAAGTTATTGTTTTTTTATGCAGAACATAAATCACTGTAATGAGATAGTAGAAAATTTTTAGTTTAAAAATCACTGCTTATCTCTGCTATTACGTAGAGTACAGTGTACATAACCCAGAACATAATCCTGTGTTCTTTCTTAAGAACACACCATTGTTCTCTACTAATATTTGTCGTCGGAGGAAGTGAAAGTGAAGAGCTCTTTGAAATTGTCGCGATCCATAAGAATGTGTAACGAGAAGTGTAACTTTAAGTTTTAAGTTGGCTTTGATGGTGAGATTTGACAACCCTTTCTGTTATTAAATTTTTTAATCAGCGAGATTGAAATACTATGAATGATATTCCTTGAAATATGCAATCTTAAGAGTAAGAAAAGGGAAATGAAGATCGCTTCTGTTTTCGATATCAGATAGTTAATGAAGTTCCTACATAGTCTTGAATGAATAATCTTTAATTGATAATTGAATTAACGTTTCCACCTGATGCTTCCCTCGTACTAATGTAAGTTACACCCCCAGTTTCAGGTGTTAACATTCGCCTGTTTGTTCACGCTCGGCAGCAGCGCTATCGAATCGTCGGAGACGAAGTTAATTACCAAGTTAACGCCTCTGAACAGCGCAACCTACGAGGACAATGCCAAAGATTTAACAGCCGCCGCCAGTGATCGAAGTAAGCGTACCATTTCACTTGAAAATTTCACTTTGAAAGAACTCAGTCGTGCGAAAATATTGCATCCTCTTATAAATTGCAGCGTTCGTAGTGCTACTCATTTATTAAATTTAATACCCTGGCTATCTATGTAAATTTCACTACGAAATGCACATTTTCATAATTTATATTATTCGCGCGATGTTTCCCCCAATGTTCACACCTGTCACGTAATTAATATCAATTAAGAGATAATAACCGTGATAATTAATATCCCAGTAATAGCATATCCGCTGATTCATTGTGCTTCGCGATATCGGAATTAATATTTATTAAACATAGCAAAAATAGTTTCCGCGAGAAGCTGCGTCGCTGCTTTCTTTGCATGTTTGAAGGAATCACGGGTGAATGTTGATTAAGTGCAACGGAAAGAACTCGCGACAAGTATCCTTGTATTCTTCCATTAACGGAATGCAAACAGCAAATTGTGGCTCGTGAATCATACATGTAAATTCTATTTTCCCACTGTGCGAGCCATTATATCAATGATCTAATGCAGAACAGTGATCGCTGGTTGCACTAGAAAGACGCCGACGGATGTGGAAGGACCTTCAGCTGCATTAGCATGTTATTATATCGAATGTCACTTTTTACGTTGTAGTCCGTTTGAAGCGTTCGATCGTGGGAACGGTAGTGACACACTTATTTTATACACTCGCGAGTAGAAAAAGGTTGGATAACGATCGATTATGCCTAAGAATAGTCGTAATGAGTCCACCTGCTCACGTAATTATGCGGTTATGAGAAGCCTCCGAATGCACTAAATAATCGTGCCTTGGCTTTTGTCTTGCAATCTTCTTTCTATTCGCCTAATTACGCCCCAATTACTGTAATGACCGGTAATGCTCAGAGATCCATTTTTGCTTCGAATACTTTGAATTCTATTGATTAAGCGCATCCTACTGCTGCTGCGTGCATTTGCAAGTCATCGCTGGTCTCTACATCGCTCTGCTCCCAGGCAGCGTTAACGCCACCCATCGTTGTTAATCGAACTCGAATTCATCTTAATTTGCGGATTTTCTCCCGTGAACGTTGCACGATAACCGATGATTCATGAACGCATCGCTCAACATCGCGTCATTTCCGCCACCATGGAGGACAAGTATGTGTGAAAAAGCGCTCGACCATTCACAAACATTTGCCAAGGCTTAACTGATTGTCCATTCTCCGGTTGCACAGTGAGAAGTCTCAGATAATCTGCTTTTACGTAAAGCTTTCCCAGTGTCGCCCTGAATTAACGTTCAAAGCCATAAGAGCAAACCCATTTCATGAATTTCAAACCATTTCGCGCACCTTTCGTCACCTGCGATTAATATTACCCCGGCATTTATATTAATACCAACTAACAGAGATTGAAAGAACAGTAAGTAAAGAATTAAGAACCTGTTACTAACTGAACAGGCTACTAATCGTGTAATATCCCGAGGGGTCTCTAAAAACTTTGATTTTCTTAAAAGATTCCTTGATTCCAGCATTCCATCTTAGCAAAGAGTATGGTCAGCCCGGAGGTTACGGTGGGAGTGTACCATACGGATCTCAGCTGGGGCTTGGTTCGATTTATGGCCCTGGTACAGGATACCGAGGGACAGGCTTGAGTACAGGGTACCTCAATCCAGGATACAGAGGCTATCAACTGGGTGGGCCTGGTGGAATTATTGGGGGCGGCAATATCGGGTGAGGTTTTAACAAAATCCAAAGTGAAATCGAGAACCCACATCCCAAACCTCTCCCACGCGATCGTTTGCCCGACTCTTGAATATCCTAGAAAATCGTCAAAATTCATAAAAAGGTTCAACCCCTGACAACGACGCATTTAATCTGGTGGCAAGCATTTCGTCCCGTCGTTAATCGAATTGGGACAATCGTTTGATCGCAGGTACGGCTATTACGGAACTCTTGGAACTACTGGAACCGCCGGATACAGTCCAGGTTACGGAGGATATGGTGGTTATGGTGGTTACGGGGGTTCCGGTGGATACAATGGTTACGGGAATGGAGTAGGTGGGTATGGTGGTTACGGGAATGGAATAGGTGGGTATGGCGGCTACGGGAATGGAATAGGTGGGTATGGGGGTTACGGTAGCGGCTATGGTTCGGGAAGCTATGCTTCAGGGGTCTACGATGACGGATACTATGGATATGGTGGACGCGGTGGTTATGGACGGTACGGTAGCCTAGGATATGACGGTTATGGGTATGGAACAGGATACGGTGGGTCGAATTACGGATCCTCGTATAACACGAGAAACAACTACGATCCTTATGGATATCGTGGAAGTAACTACGGAAGTTACGTTAGTTCCCCATCAGGATACAGAGGTTATTCCTAAAAGTCGCTGTCGATATTGACCTTGATGTATCCTGGATTTTTGTAATTCCCTTTCGTCGCCGTAACGGAGATGTACGGAGCATGGCAGCAGTATCTGCGGATACCGAATTAACTGCGTATGTCGTATGTTTATAAACTGTCAGTTATTACTAATATTTTGTACAATGTACATATATACTCTGTTGATGATAATAAATAATATTTAACCGACAAAAGTATCCCTCCGGTATACTTACTAATACCAGCGAGGTGAAATTCTGATTTTGCTAATTGTGAAAGCATTGGTCAACTGGATACTGTAAATGCAGAAATCAGTTACATGTTTGGTGATTAGTTTTATTTAATAAAAATACATGATTCACACTTATACAGGAACATTGGATGAACGCAATATTAATATGTACAGTAATGTATAATTTATTGAAAATTGGTCGATCTCTAAGCTAAGAATAGAAGATACATATTACATAGCTTATATCCAATGTACAAATATAATCATTCTGTTAAAACATATATCGAGCACGTACAGCTAAATGCAGTATCATAAATAAGTCGCCGAATGTGAATTCGATGAGATGGCAGTGAATCGAAACGATGCGTAGAACGTTCACATCCCTGTTTAAAATGTTTCACGAATTCCATTGACCTAAATGCTAAGTAACTCAAATGTTCAGGATTGTCGTACATACCACCGTCCTGTACGTGCTCAATAAGAATTATTATAATACGTATTAGCACTTGTACGATGAATATTTAATCTCAAGTATACGAAGAGAAACCGCACCGTTTCCATTTCTCACGATGTTTATATAACATTCATTGAACAATTTGTTATTTTTCATCGAAATGTTGAGGGTATCGTTACCTCTGTACGCAACTTCAACATCGAGTGAAACAAACAAGTATCCTTGAAATTAAATATCAGCTGATGATAATGAGATAATGAACTATGCAAACTTTTACGACGTTACACCTATAAAGAAGAAGAAGAGTTGCGAAAATTTCAAACACAACACCCCTGTGAAGATTCTTTTCGAATGTGTTTAACAAGAACGACGAACAATTTTTCGAAAGCAGAAGTATCTCTTTCCCGCGCGTTAACACCCGTAATCACTATTGTCGTTGCACTTTTTCCTACAAACCCGTGTAGAGGAGATGAGGCATAGATTCGACAAGTCCATAGGTATGAATTTACATCACTGCTCGCTCTGTGTCTTTAATTTAAATGCAATCATTCAAAGCCGAATGAGCGTGGAAACGATGATGGAGACTGCAATCACTTTTCGCTCCGGTTTCCATCATCGAAACGAACAGTTACCATTTAGTTACAATGTGCAATCATCACGAGCCCTTCGGTAGCGGTTACAGTTAAAGCAGAGAAAAGAGAGCAAGAAGGATATGGACATATACTCCGCTAGCTGGTGTACTACCTCTGGACAACCATAGCCAATCGTTCTGTGTTCGATAACTCTAATTCAAAGCCACTTTACGTTTTCCCCAACCGATAAAAGAACGCATAGATTATGGTTATCCCTTACAAGGACGAAGTTTCGGCATGTCGATCGTATTCTCATTGGCCATCCGTCAGCTGTCCAGCAGCTGATAGACGGGCAGTTCTTCTGCGTTACTGGCTCCCTAGGTGAGGACGCGAAATTTTTCTCACGGCTGTGTCGTGACTGGAAATCTTCGAGTTACAATTGCATTCCTCGATTGACGTGCCGTCTCTTCGCTCGCCTCCTCTCGGTTCGACTCCGGGCTGAAACATTCAAAAAGCCAAGTTTCGCTTGCCTCAACGCGTCTCTTAGGTTCTCAATGCTGCCAAGCTGATTCAGGCTGAGAAGCTTCGTTTCGATCTTCCCGCTTTGCGCACCGCACGCGTTGCATGCATAAGGGACAGGCGTTGCAGAGGGGAACATGTCTTTCATGTTTTGGCCGTCTGTCTCGTCGCCCGGACAGTACGGCACGAATACCACGGGAATGAAACCAAGCTGACCAATGAGGGGAATGGATGTCGTGCTCGTGGTGGTTGCGGTATCATTGCCCGACTCGACAATGTAGCAAGGACAGGTTTCGGGGTCTGGCCCTATTGTTTGCTGGTAGGGTTTGATGTTTATCGGACTTGGAGGCTGGACACCGATAGCAGCGAAACCTGGTTCCGGCTCTAATGCTTTCTCAGACAATTCGTTTACCTGTTTGATGAACGCCGCGCTACTCCCACCAGACGACTGATACTTTACGTTGCCCTGTCCCTCAGAGCTTTGATACGCGGAGCTGTGCGTCTCTACCTGAACAATCGGATTGTCCTGAACAGGCTGACTCACTCTCGTTACCTGCGGTGGGAATTTCCGGTGATCGCGGGAGCCGTACTGTATCTGCTCTTCACCAGAATACTTTCCAATCTTCGCATTTTTCACCTCGTTGTAAACGGTCTGCGGATTCCTCTGCGGCGCGAATTTCGTTACGCCGACGTATCCGTTGTCTCCTCTCTCTTCCTCGATATATTTCCGAGACTCTTTCCGCTGCGTTTCCACCAAGGAGTTAATATTAGCCGCATTTTGATTCAGCTGGCTTCGATGATAACCGAATCTATCAGACTCATCTTGGAACTGACTGTATTCTGAACCCAAAGGGTTGCTTATCGTTGTTGGATATACAAAAGCGCCGGAATCCACATTCTTCTCGTAATTCTGGTGTAATGTCCCGTTTCTTATATATTCTGAATTGAACTTGGAGCCGGAGGTTAATCGTTCCACTTGCTTCTGACCAAAGTCCCCACTGAATTCCTGATTGAAGGTAGTTGGTGTGGTGGCTTCGTAATATACCAGGGGATATTGAAGTTTGACAGGTGCTTGATATCGTGAATGAGATGTTGGTTTTACTCCGGGTACATAATCTGGGTCACCAGGCCATGGTCCATCGGGACCCGGCGAACCTGTTGGCCACGGACCGTCGGGGCCATCTGGTCCAACACCACCTTCACCACCTACGCCGCCAACTCCTCCAACTCCACCGACAGGGCCTTCAGGACCTCCTGGACCATCGGGACCATTGGGGCCATCGGGCCCAATACCTCCTACATCGCCAATTGGACCTGGGGGTGGAGTAGGATATCCGGGGTACGGAGGGTACGTTGAGTGACCTGAAATTGTGAAAGATATTTAGATATTTAGCATGTTGTATTACCGATCATGTATATTAGGCTGGCTCTTATTTTCGAGTTTTAAATTTCCTTCGACGGACCCCCAGAATAGTTCCAAATAAAAAAAAAATCTGTGTAAAGTTTAAGCCCGATCGGGTAATGGGAAAATCCTCCTCGAACACTCTATTTATGGCAGCGAAACAAATTCTAAATTTTATTTTCGAGGATTATTTTTAAACATTTAAGGGCGGGGGGCATATACCAAGATATGCCAAAAAGATACATTTTTTATCGACATCTTCAGTATTGGATATGTCATGAATCTTGCATGAAAATTTGGGGCCGAAATTCGCAAAAATATCAGAGATATACTAGACATTAGATGTGAGGTATTCACAATACATTTTTCTCGAAATCGTTATGTCTATTATGACTTGCAGAGAGCCCCAAAAGGATCATTCTCCGGCCGCAACGGTAATAAAATTTTTAACATTTTTTAATTTCAAAGATACAGTATGTCTGCGGGGTATATAATTATTTAAATGTTCAAGGGCCCAGGGGCACCATTTCCCGCTATCCAATCAGGCTCAAATTTTACAGAAATTTTCTTTAATTATATGGAACTATTGTGAGGAGTGCCGGAAAAAATCTTGAAAAAAAATTACGCTAATGTATATCATATGATAGCAATGAAAATTTACATGCAACTATCTAAGTAGAATGAATTCAATCAAGAAATGTATATTACGTACTCGGTTTTGAACCCCCATGGTGCCCATTATGTGCAGTGCCCGGATGTCCAGGTTGTCCAGGTGCACCCGGCGTTCCAGGAGTACCAGGTATGCCAGGTGAACCTGGATAACCAGGCTGAGGTGGGAAGGGTGGCCTTCCAGGAATGCCAGGCTTGCCGGGTTTCCCTGGTGTGCCTGGCGTACCAGGGGTTCCAGGTGTTCCTGAAGTCCCAGGATACCCGGGATACGGAGGATACGTTGGCTGACCTGAAATTGCGCAACAATATTTAGATATTTAGAATGTTGTGTTACCGACAATGTATGTTATCCGGTCGGGCTCAATTTTTACAGTGATTTTTTTTATTATTTGGCACTTTTCGGGGCGGTGCCGGAAAGAAAATATTGAAAAAAAATCACCAATGGTAAATAAGAGCCACCTAATGTAAATCATATGGCAGCATTGGTAATTTACATGTCACTATCTAAAAATAGTGTATTTAATCAAGAAATGTATGATACGTACCTGGTGTTGAACCCCCATGGTGGCCATTATGTTCAGTGCCCGGATGTCCAGGTGCACCCGGCGTTCCAGGAGTACCAGGTATGCCAGGTGACCCAGGTTCTCCAGGATAACCATTCTGGGATGGGAAGGGTGGCCTTCCAGGAATGCCAGGCTTGCCGGGTTTCCCTGGTGTGCCTGGCGTACCAGGGGTTCCAGGTGTTCCTGAAGTCCCAGGATATCCGGGGTATGGAGGATACGTTGGGTGACCTGAAAATGTGCAACAATATTTTTAAATGTTGTTTTAGCGACAATGTATGTTATGCGGTCGGACTCAATGTTTACAGTGATTTTTTTTATTATTTGACAATTTTCGGGGCGGTGCCGGAAAGAAAATATTGAAAAAAATTCACCAATGGTAAACAAGAGCCACCTAATGTATATCATATGGCAGCATTGATAATTTACATGTCACTATCTAAAAATAGTGTATTCAATCAAGAAATGTATGATACGTACCTGGTGTTGAACCCTCATGGTGGCCATTATGTTCAGTGCCCGGATGTCCAGGTTGTCCAGGTGCACCCGGCGTTCCAGGAGTACCAGGTATGCCAGGTGAACCAGGTTCTCCAGGATAACCAGGCTGAGGTGGGGAGGGTGGCCTTCCAGGAATGCCAGGTTTGCCAGGTTTCCCTGGTGTGCCTGGCGTGCCAGGGGTTCCAGGTGTTCCTGAAGTCCCAGGATATCCGGGGTGCGGAGGATACGTTGGGTGACCTGAAAATGTGCAACAATATTTAAAATGTTGTTTTAGCGACAATGTATCTTATCCGGTCGGACTCAATTTTTACAATGATTTTTTTTATTATTTTGCACTTTGCGTATGGTGCCGGAAAGAAAACATTGAAAAAAATTCACCAATGGTAAACAAGAGCCACCTAATGTATATCATATGGCAGCATTGATAATTTACATGTCACTATCTAAAAATAGTGTATTCAATCAAGAAATGTATGATACGTACCTGGTGTTGAACCCTCATGGTGGCCATTATGTTCAGTGCCCGGATGTCCAGGTTGTCCAGGTGCACCCGGCGTTCCAGGAGTACCAGGTATGCCAGGTGAACCAGGTTCTCCAGGATAACCAGGCTGAGGTGGGGAGGGTGGCCTTCCAGGAATGCCAGGTTTGCCAGGTTTCCCTGGTGTGCCTGGCGTACCAGGGGTTCCAGGTGTTCCTGAAGTCCCAGGATATCCGGGGTGCGGAGGATACGTTGGGTGACCTGAAAATGTGCAACAATATTTAGAATATTGTGTTACCGACAATGTATATTAGGCTGGCTTTTATTTTCGGCTTTGGAATTTTCCTCGACGCACCCCGCAGAATAGGTACCAATAATAAAAAATGATCTGTGTAAAGTATGAGTCCGATCGAAAAATTGCAAAATCCTTCTTGAACACTCTTTATTTATGAAGGCGAAACAAAGTGTAATATTTGTATGAACATTGCATGAAAATTTGGGACCAAAATTCGCAAAAATACTGAAGATATACTACACATCAGAAGTGAGGTATTCAAATGCATTTTGCTCGAAATCATTATGTCTATAATGACTTGCAGAGAGCCCCGAAGGGGTCATTCCCGGGCCGGAACCGTAATTAAATTTTTTAACATTTTTTAATTTAAAAAATACAGTATGTCTCGGGGTTAATTATTTTAAATGTTCAAGGGTCTCAAATTTTACAGAGAGATCTATTTATTATTTGGAAGTTTTCTGTGGGTTGCCGGAAAGAAAATCTTGAAAAAAATCTCACCATGGGTAAATAAGTCCCACCCTAATGTACATCATATGGCAGCAATAATAATTTACATGTCACTATGTAAATATAATGAATTCAATCAAGAAATGTATATTACGTACCTGGTTTTGAACCCCCATGGTGCCCATTATGTCCAGGCCTACCGGGTTTACCTGGCTGACCAGGTTTTCCAGGGTGTTGATCAGTGCCGGGATGTCCAGGTTGTCCAGGTGCACCCGGCGTCCCAGGAGTACCAGGTATGCCAGGTGAACCAGGTTCTCCAGGATAACCAGGCTGAGGTGGGAAGGGTGGTCTTCCAGGAATGCCAGGTTTGCCGGGTTTCCCTGGTGTGCCTGGCGTACCAGGGGTTCCAGGTGATCCTGAAGTCCCAGGATATCCGGGGTACGGAGGATACGTTGGGTGACCTGAAATTGTGCAACCATATTTAGATATATAAAATGTTGTGTTACCGACAATGTATGTAGTATGTGCGGGGGTTAAATAATTATTTAAATGTTCAAGGACCCAGGGGCACCTTTTCTCGTTATCCGATCGGGCTCAAATTTTGTAGAGATTTTTCTTTATTATATGGGACGATTCTGGTGGGTGCCGGGAAGAAAATTTTGAAAAAAATGACCAAAGCTAAATAAGAGCCACCCAAATGTATATCATATGACAGCAATGATAATTTACATCCCACTATCTAAATATAATAAATTCAATCTAGAAATGTATATTATTTACCTGGTTTTGAACCCCCATGGTGCCCATTATGTCCAGGCTTACCTGGTTTACCTGGATGTCCAGGTTTTTCAGGGTGTTGATCAGTGCCGGGATGTCCAGGTTGTCCAGGTGCACCCGGAGCTCCAGGCGAACCAGGAATGCCAGGTGAACCAGGTACTCCAGGATACCCAGGTTCTCCAGGATAACCTGGCTGAGGTGGGAACGGTGGCGTGCCAGGAATACCAGGCTGACCGGGTTTCCCTGGTGTGCCTGGCGTACCAGGGGTTCCAGGTATTTCTGAAGTTCCAGGATATCCGGGGTACGGAGGATACGTTGGGTGACCTGAAATTGTGCAACAATATTTAGAATGTTGTGTTACCGACAATGTATGTTATCCTGTGGGTCACAATTTTTACAGTGATTTTTTTTTAATTTGGGACTTTTCGGGGTGTTGCCAGAAAGGAAATCTGGAAAAAAATTTACCAATGTGTAATAAGGGCCACCTAATGTATATCATATGACAGCAATGATAATTTACATGTCACTATCTAAAAATAATGAATTCAATCCAGAAATATATGATACGTACCTGGTGTTGAACCCCCATGGTGCCCATTATGTTCAGTGCCGGGATATCCAGGTTGTCCAGGTGCACCCGGCGTTCCAGGAGTACCAGGTTTGCCAGGTGAACCAGGTTCTCCAGGATAACCAGGCTGAGATGGGGAGGGTGGCCTTCCAGGAATGCCAGGCTTGCCAGGTTTCCCGGGTGTGCCTGGTGTACCAGGGGTTCCAGGAGTTCCTGAAGTCCCAGGATATCCGGGGTACGGAGGAAACGTTGGCTGACCTGAAATTGTGCAACCATATTTAGATATATAGAATGTTGAGTTACCGACAATGTATATAGTATGTGTGGGGGTTAAATAATTATTTAAATGTTCAAGGATCCAGGGGCACCTTTTCCCGTTATCCGATCGTGCTCAAAGTTTGTAGAGATTTTTCTTTATTATTTGGGACGATTCTGGTGGGTGCCGCGAAGAAAATTTTGAAAAAAATGACCAAGGGTAAATAAGAGCCACCCAAATGTATATCATATGACAGCAATGATAATTTACATCCCACTATCTAAATATAATAAATTCAATCTAGAAATGTATATTATATACCTGGTTTTGAACCCCCATGGTGCCCATTATGTCCAGGCTTACCGGGTTTACCTGGATGTCCAGGTTTTTCAGTGTGTTGATCAGTGCCGGGATGTCCAGGTTGTCCAGGTGCACCCGGCGCTCCAGGCGGACCAGGAATGCCAGGTGAACCAGGTACTCCAGGATAACCAGGTTCTCCAGGATAACCTGGATGAGGTGGGAACGGTGGCGTGCCAGGAATACCAGGCTGACCGGGTTTCCCTGGTGTGCCTGGCGTACCAGGGGTTCCAGGTATTTCTGAAGTTCCAGGATATCCGGGGTACGGAGGATACGTTGGGTGACCTGAAATTGTGCAACAATATTTAGAATGTTGTGTTACCGACAATGTATGTTATCCTGTGGGACTCAATTTTTACTGTGATTTTTTTTTAATTTGGGACTTTTCGGGGTGTTGCCAGAAAGGAAATCGGGGAAAAAATTCACCAATGGGTAATAAGGGCCACCTAATGTATATCATATGACAGCAATGATAATTTACATGTCACTATCTTAAAATAATGAATTCAATCCAGAAATATATGATACGTACCTGGTGTTGAACCCCCATGGTGGCCATTATGTTCAGTGCCGGGATATCCAGGTTGTCCAGGTGCACCCGGCGTTCCAGGAGTACCAGGTGTGCCAGATGAACCAGGTTCTCCAGGATAACCAGGCTGAGGTGGGGAGGGTGGCCTTCCAGGAATGCCAGGTTTGCCAGGTTTCCCTGGTGTGCCTGGCGTGCCAGGGGTTCCAGGTGTTCCTGAAGTCCCAGGATATCCGGGGTACGGAGGATACGTTGGGTGACCTGAAATTGTGCAACAATATTTAGAATGTTGTGTTACCGACAATGTATGTTATCCTGTCGGGCTCAATTTTTAGTGATTTTTTTTTAATTTGGGACTTTTCGGGGTGTTGCCAGAAAGAAAATCGGGAAAAAAATTCACCAATGGGTAATAAGGGCCACCTAATGTATATCATATGACAGCAATGATAATTTACATGTCACTATCTTAAAATAATGAATTCAATCCAGAAATATATGATACGTACCTGGTGTTGAACCCCCATGGTGGCCATTATGTTCAGTGCCGGGGTATCCAGGTTGTCCAGGTGCACCCGGCGTTCCAGGAGTACCAGGTATGCCAGGTGAACCAGGTTCTCCAGGATAACCAGGCTCAGGTGGGGAGGGTGGCCTTCCAGGAATGCCAGGTTTCCCTGGTGTGCCTGGCGTGCCAGGGGTTCCAGGTGTTCCTGAAGTCCCAGGATATCCGGGGTGCGGAGGATACGTTGGGTGCTCTGAAATTGTGCAACAATATTTTTATAATGTTGTTTTAGCGAAAATGTATGTTATCCGGTGCGGCTCAATTTTTACAGTGATTTTTTTTTTAATTTGGTACATTTAGGGGTGTTGCCAGAAATGAAATCTTGAAAAAAATTCACCAATGGGTAATAAGAGCCACCTAATGTATATCATATGACAGCAATGATAATTTACATGTCACTATCTTAAAATAATGAATTCAATCCAGAAATATATGATACGTACCTGGTGTTGAACCCCCATGGTGGCCATTATGTTCAGTGCCGGGATATCCAGGTTGTCCAGGTGCACCCGGCGTTCCAGGAGTACCAGGTGTGCCAGATGAACCAGGTTCTCCAGGATAACCAGGCTGAGGTGGGGAGGGTGGCCTTCCAGGAATGCCAGGTTTGCCAGGTTTCCCTGGTGTGCCTGGCGTGCCAGGGGTTCCAGGTGTTCCTGAAGTCCCAGGATATCCGGGGTACGGAGGATACGCTGGGTGACCTGAAATTGTGCAACAATATTTAGAATGTTGTGTTACCGACAATGTATGTTATCCTGTCGGGCTCAATTTTTAGTGATTTTTTTTTAATTTGGGACTTTTCGGGGTGTTGCCAGAAAGGAAATCGGGAAAAAAATTCACCAATGGGTAATAAGGGCCACCTAATGTATATCATATGACAGCAATGATAATTTACATGTCACTATCTTAAAATAATGAATTCAATCCAGAAATATATGATACGTACCTGGTGTTGAACCCCCATGGTGGCCATTATGTTCAGTGCCCGGATGTCCAGGTTGTCCAGGTGCACCCGGCGTTCCAGGAGTACCAGGTATGCCAGGTGAACCAGGTTCTCCAGGATAACCAGGCTCAGGTGGGGAGGGTGGCCTTCCAGGAATGCCAGGTTTCCCTGGTGTGCCTGGCGTGCCAGGGGTTCCAGGTGTTCCTGAAGTCCCAGGATATCCGGGGTACGGAGGATACGTTGGGTGCTCTGAAATTGTGCAACAATATTTAAAATGTTGTTTTAGCGAAAATGTATGTTATCCGGTCGGGCTCAAATTTTACAGTGATTTTTTTTATTTGGGACATTTCGGGGTGTTGCCGGAAAGGAAATCGGGAAAAAAATTCACCAATGGGTAATAAGAGCCACCTAATGTATATCATATGACAGCAATGATAATTGACATGTCACTATCTAAAAATAATGAATTCAATGAAGAAATATATGATACGTACCTGATGTTGAACCCCCATTGTGCCCATTATGTTCAGTGCCGGGGTATCCAGGTTGTCCAGGTGCACCCGGTGTTCCAGGAGTACCAGGTATGCCAGGTGAACCAGGTTCTCCAGGATAACCAGGCTGAGGTGGGGAGGGTGGCCTTCCAGGAATGCCAGGTTTGCCAGGTTTCCCTGGTGTGCCTGGCGTACCAGGGGTTCCAGGTGTTCCTGAAGTCCCAGGATATCCGGGGTGCGGAGGATACGTTGGGTGACCTGAAAATGTGCAACAATATTTAGAATGTTGTTTTACCGACAGTGTATGTTATCCGGTCGTGCTCAATTTTTACAGTGATTTTTTTTTGTTTGGGACTTTTTGGGGGGTTGCCGGAAAGGAAATCTTGAAAACAATTTACAAATGGGTAATAAGAGTCACCTAATGTATATCATATGACGGCAATGATAATTTACATGTCACTATGTAAAACTAATGTATTGAATCAAGAAATCTATGATACGTACCTGGTGTTGAACCCCCATGGTGCCCATTATGTTCAGTGCCGGGATATCCAGGTTGTCCAGGTGCACCAGGTTCTCCAGGATATCCAGGCTGAGGTGGGGAGGGTGGCCTTCCAGGAATGCCAGGTTTGCCAGGTTTCCCTGGTGTGCCTGGCGTGCCAGGGGTTCCAGGTGTTCCTGAAGTCCCAGGATATCCGGGGTACGGAGGATACGTTGGGTGACCTGAAATTGTGCAACAATATTTAGAATGTTGTGTTACCGACCATGTATGTTATCCGGGGCGGCTCAATTTTTACAGTGGTTTTTTTTTTAATTTGGTACATTTCGGGGTGTTGCCAGAAAGGAAATCTTGAAAACAATTTACAAATGGGTAATAAGAGCCACCTAATGTATATCATATGACAGCAATGATAATTGACATGTCACTATCTAAAAATAATGAATTCAATGAAGAAATATATGATACGTACCTGATGTTGAACCCCCATGGTGCCCATTATGTTCAGTGCCGGGATATCCAGGTTGTCCAGGTGCACCCGGCGTTCCAGGAGTACCAGGTTTGCCAGGTGAACCCGGTTCTCCAGGATAACCAGGCTGAGGTGGGGAGGGTGGCCTTCCGGGAATGCCAGGCTTGCCAGGTTTCCCTGGTGTGCCTGGCGTACCAGGGGTTCCAGGTGTTCCTGAAGTACCAGGATATCCAGGGTGTGGCGGAGTGCCGGGCTTTTCAGGGATTACAGGCGTTACTGTGCCGGATGTCGATGTCTGATCAGGTGTGACAGAAGTTCCAGGATATCCGGGGTACGAAGGATACGTTGGGTGATCTGAAAGTGTGCAATAATATTTGGATATTTAAAATGTTGTGTTACCGACGATGTATATTAGGCTGGCCCTTATTTTCGACTTTTGAATGTTTTTCGGCGCACCCCCCAGAATAGTTCCCAATAATAAAAAAAATCCGTGTAAAGTTTGTGCACGATCGTATAAAGGGAATATCCTTCTCGAACTCTCTTTATTTATGAAGGCAAAAAGAATTGTAATTTTTATTTTCGAGATTATTTTTTAACACATTTAAGGGGGGGGGTCATATACCTGTATTATTATTATTATATACTCTTCTGTATTATGTAGATCAGAACGCCCAAAGATTATTACAAATCGTATAGATAAAAGGGTTGTAAATATTTCGACGTTCTCTCCACAATTATTAGCAGCATAGATACGAGCAATATTAATAGGAGAAGATAAAAGTATTACGTCCCCACGGACTATTAGAAGAAGATTACACACAGCGGAAAGGTATGGGCGTGTTGCAAGAATATTGCCGCATATAAGCAAAGTAAATTTGAAAAAGGTTGCAATTTTATGAACGGCATGTGTTAAAATCTGATGAATTTTGGAAAAGGATATTGTGGACTGACGAATCCATCATTCGTATGAGACAGCCATGGTAGGATGTATGTGTGGACGAAATGTGGCGATGAGTTATCGTATGATTGCGTAAAACCACCATTAAATTATATGGATGGAGGTATAATGGTCTGGGGATGCTTTTCAGCATATGGCGTTGGACAAATTCTTTCATTGTCTGGAAGAATAAATTCAACAATTTACTTAAAAGTATTACAAGAAGTCATAATACCGGAAGGAAAGCGGTGCTCAATAGCATTCACAAGGCCAAAATTGTCACAAATTATCTAAAAAATAATAATATTAATGTATTGGATTGGCCACCAAAAAGTCCCGACTTGTCACCAATAGAAAATATGTGGGCTTTACTCAAATTAAAAATAGCCGAGAGGGAACCAGAAAATATTAATGAACTGAAACTTTTTATAATGGAAACTTGGCAAACATTTACCGCAGAAGAATGTACAAAATATGCTCTATCTCATCCACATGGAAAATGTCACAAAGAATAGGTTACCATTGTGGGTATTAAACTGTATGTTAGGGGAAACCTATACAAAACCGTATTCCAGGGTAGAACCGTATACCATATTCAGTCCTGAAAATAAATGAAAGAAGCCCACGCGCATTTGGCAATTGTTTTTCTGTATAGAAATTCTCTGATCTAATTTTCGACTGACTTTAAGTGGACTATATAGTGTTTTGTAAGTACCATGAAGATATCTATTAACAGTATGTATTTCTATTATATTTTGAAGATCGTGGCCGATTGTTGTCATTTTCATATTTGGCTGTCATTAAAAGTGTAGGTGATTACGTCTTGGGGCACAACCATACGGGGTAAAATCATACCCCGCTTTTCGAGAAACAAGAAAAAGAAAACACCTACTCTGAATATAGAAGAATCCATAAGAGCTAAAAACCAACAATTTACGAACAAAACATGCAAACCAAAGAAACGTAGAGAAAATAACGTTGAAAATAATTATTGTGTATACATGATGAGACTAGCCATCTGAATAACTTCTATAATTTTTGAGATAGGAAGAACTGTTTGAGACAAAAGTTGCTTCCGAGGAGCTCATTACGTCGTGGATAGAACTGAATACTATTGTTGTTACTTTAGAAAAGAACAGGTTTTGTTTTATTGTTAAATTAAGTAGCCTGTTTGGACTTTTCAATCATATTTTTGTTATTTTGCGTTGTTTATGAAAACATTTAATAAATACTGTTTTCATTACCCACTTTGTTTTATAATTTAAAAAGTTATGGACCTAGAACCTTAGGTATACGGTTTTGGACAGGTTTCCCCATTTTGTACTGTGTAATCTTGCATACAAGTTATGCAGAAGTCAATATTTTGTTTACATTTTCAACTACTGCAGATATTATTCTTAAACTTGTTTCCTACATAGTTGTTAGTTATGTTAATAAATTAGTTACTGGAAAAATGTATTAATCTTAATGTTATCACCATTTTATTCCTGAAATTTCGAGTGTTTACTAATTTTTGTTATCCACTGTATAGTTTGTTGTTCCTTATATTATATTTACTCTTTGCTAACGCATAGTGCACTCACTTTCTCCTAACGATGGAGCCGTGACCGGTATCACGTTCGTTCCGTCGAATTGTCTACAAATTTCTGGGAAATACAAGTCTTTCCATTCTGTAATCACACCATGGTGTTCATGGTGATCATGGTCGCCATTATTGTTGTCCTCTGATTCTTCATGGTGGTGAGGCTCATGTTCGTGATGGAATATCTCAACTGATTTCCCTGGCTGAACGACACGGTATCCCCAACCATCGCTTATGTAGAACGTTGTCTTCAGTTTACCAAATGGATCTATGAATCCATAGCACCCATATGTGATGTCATCTGGCCCACGCACTTCATGGTGAAACTGTCCATTTGGACTTATTTGGTAACCGTAATTATATGCATCTGAAAAGTCGATTAGTACAACCTTCTAACACTTATTTTCTATAATACGTTTTCCTAGACTTTTTATGTAAAAAAATTCTCATTTATCGTGAATTGTACTTTAGATAAGAAATACTTACTCGAATAGAAATCCTGATTCAAATATTGAGTTTTTTGATCGTCACTGATGTTCAGTATCACGTCTCTACTTTGCCTGCTTCCTTGTTGCTGAGTGCATTGCAACAGAGTTGTGGCAATCACCTGTCGCAAATGAACTTTCAATCAATCATCTGGTAAAATTACTACTTTCTTGAATTTCCAGAATCACAAAGTTTCGCATATTTTTATTCGGTGTTCAGCGATTTTTATCATTTTTATCGCACATACGCATTAGGTTGAAACGGAGGTTTCCAATATTTACGTTGAAAGGATTGGCACAGCGCAACGATTGTAAAATAAGAACCGAAAGAACTTTTAATATGCAGTTTGTTCATGTTAACGAAGATAATCCTGTTCGCTTATTGATTGTTGGGGAACAACCGCGAACCATCGCATTTCGTTATTATGATAGAGAGGCGTCCTAAATCATTCTGCTAACATTACGTAACGCGTCAATTACATAGCAAATTAGCCAACAGGGTGCCTCGATTTGTTCTTTTGGTTGCTGACTTCAGCTGGACTAATCTTGTTCACCTTTTAAAAGCTTAGCGAAGTTTCACTAACAACATAGCATGTCATCTTAAATGTCAAGTCGACCGCGCAGTCAAAGACACTTGGACTTGGAATATTATCCAGCGAACTAGTATTTGTTACCCTAAAAAATAATGAACTGACATCTGCGAACTGCCATTTAACCAACTCATATTGACCTATCATTCTAAAATGTGTGCTAGTGTTTCCAACTATATCTACATAGAATAACAATGAATTATTATTATTATTATTATTATTATTATTATTATTATTATTATTATTATTATTATTATTATTATTATTATTATTACAAATTGTAGAGTGCCACTTTATTCTGTTCCGTGTTTAAGATAAATCTCGCAGCGTTTACGAAACATATACTACATTTTGATTCTAACTTTCTGTGACTGGAAATTAACTTTCTTTTATTGGAAAGTTGTGAAAGATTAACGAAATCTTTCACGTCTTTCACTGCTACTCCCAAATACGTTTTTAATTCAGGAAACGTTTTTAGTATTACAACTGTAAATTCCATTAGATTTTTCAGTCCGTCTTTACACTAGGATTTACTTAGGATGACGAACTTTCTCTGTATAGAAACACAAATGTAAACCCTAAATGAACTAAAGATGTAAAATCTGACCAAAATACTTACGAAAAAGTTATTCAATAATATTACGTGCTCCCAGGATTCTATTTTACTCTTAAAACAAGAAAACCATCTAAATTACATTCACGATCGTTAATCCTGCTTGTCCACTCTCTATAAACATCCAATTCCATATTAGCGCACGTGAACAGTGTGCGACTTTTTTGCAGCGAAGCGACTTTGACGTGGCTTTTCATCTTCCCATGGCAGGGACCTCGTAAAAGTCATAGGAATCCCTGACTTATTTCTCGAATGATCACTCTAAAGAAGCTTATTCGTTCGCGTCGCCATTTAGGGTAATTAAAACTAAAGGTCACGTGCTTACTCTTCCGAGAGTAGCATTTCGAGAGAAGCGTTTCGTCATCGAGCATCCGATCAATCTCTATCAAAGTACTAGGTATCACTTTTATTTTTACCACTAGGGTGTCGTCTCGTTTGATTTCTCTTCTGAACTGCATCTCGAAATCGAGACACTCTCACAAGATGTCCTTGGAATATAAGAATCTTAAGAAGAAGATTACTCAATTTCATTTATTACAATCAAGACCCCTTGCTGTATGGCTTTATTTTCACGACCTGTCGATACATTTACGGAACAGTTTTATGACGAAGCACCATGTTGGTATCGTCAATTTATTACGATGATAGTTACGCCTGGTAGAAAGAAGTAACAGCCCTGTAATTAAGATAAAGCCCTTGAGCGGTACTTTAATGAGGTATCGTCATATTCCAACTTTCTTATGTTGATTATATTTGGATTATTCTGTTCCCTCCTGGGGTTGTAAACTGTTAAGGGGTTAGTGGATACTTCATTTCTTATCTAAGAGCAGAAAGACGGGAGGCAAAAAGATCCTTCAAATATTTTCAAAAACATAGGTATTCTGTAACGTGGTCAGTATTTTGAAATGTATCCGGAGAAGTAGATTTCAATTACGTTGGCTGATTGAAGGTAAGGCTCGATACTATTTTTCTCAATTTCAGCTGAACGCGCAGCAGACATGTCGTAGTCGCTTAAGAAGACTACACATTTCGATACTCTCTTTTTCTTTCTGTATAGAAACGCCCACGCGAGTAAATGGAAAGTGAAATCTGTAAGATGCTTCGAAGCGTCTTCAGCTTCCACTTGAACAGGTCTAGATTTCCACCATTTGTCTGTGTTATCAGTTACTCTGCCAGGCAATTCGTTGTTCGAACATTTCGCAATCGATTTCTTTCCGCCATTCTTATTCATAATTGAATTTTTATCCGTGATTGATGACAGGCCCTGTCGCAATTCCACCCACCTCAGAGTCGACTGAGATGCGACTTTATTCTTCTCGAGTCCCGTCGACAGAGCTATTGAACCAGATTAATGGTGTCTCGCAAATTTCTAATCCCATATTTCATTATCCTGGCTAGAATACAATGATTCATGCGTGCACGCAGGGCAGCACAAAGCAATACACAAGAATCCATTATCACGCAAAAAAAAGTAATGAGCCAGAAGATCGAGGTCTTATTCATATTCGTAAGACTTTCAATGCATTCGAAGATACACAAGTAGCATTAAAATATTGCATTCTATTAATTCCATTAATCCAGCTCCAACATTCTACTACAATTTATTCAATCCCCATAAAAATACACGCCGCAGCGCGTACAAGAAGAATTCGAATACTCTTCCCAACAAGCACAGCAAAGTACACAGCAGAAATCTCTAGATTTAAACCCCTGTTACCAAAAAAACCTTTTACTCGTGTAGTTACGTCCGTCCGTTACTTCCGACAATCCCACTCTATTATTATTCTCCCGAGGAAATTACTTTCCAAGTTAACTTCCTCTCGGGACGTGTTCGAGAAATCAATGGGTTCCATTTGTAGTTCCATCCATGAATAATAAACGAGGAAGGCGCGCGTTGGCCCATCGAGAGCGCGAGCACCCATTCAACATGATCGCGGCCATGCGAAACGCACGTGGCCCGAAAATCGCCACCGTCAAAAGTAGCACGGCCCTCGGGCATCCTGCTCCGACTAGGATCTCTTTCCTCTCGTCCGCGATCGATGATCTCAGCCGCCCCTGTTGTGTTCCACCCACGAGAAGGGAAAGTGAGATCTCGCGGAGGTCTTCTTCCAGACCGCGTTTGACGGACGTGTCGGTTCTACACGGACGACATTCGTCGTCTGTGTACGAAAGGTTAATATATGCTAACGCTCGATCTGCCCTGTGCCGTGAATCAAACGTTCCTGGCACTGTTAATCTCGCTGGTATTCGTGTCGCGATATTTTAGTGGACAATGGTAAATCGACGATGGGTCCCCAGGCGGTGACCATCTTGTCGAGATCGGACGAGATCAGCATCGATCCTGCGTAGCCTACTTTGGCAACGGAGAGTAGACGTGCCCTTTTGAAACTTTCTGGCGGTAGACACGTAGGAAAAACTTTTTAGGTATAGTTGTAGTTGGTGGCAAGATTCAGTGTTCGGCATTGACTAAATTATTTAAGTAACGGAACAAATAAAAGTTTAACTTTTCTAATTTTTTTTATTCAACACATGACGAATACTTTTTTTTTAAGCTTTTATTCGTTATTCGAAATTTTTATTGAGTAAAAGTTTTGCTCAGCTCTGACAAGATTGATGTATCTTTAGAATGGAATGAGATCCTACACAAATGCTTTTTTTAAATTCCGTAAATTCAGTGCAAATTTATGCGTATCCATTTAGAAGGGGTGTGTATGACGTCGAGTGCGATCTGTAATGTGGTATCAGTTTCAATCATCAGCTTGTACGTAGGTGTTAATGATTTTCCGCTGATTTCACCGTGAAATGAATATTCCTGGTATCAAATACAAACCTTGTAACAATATAGGGAGAATGTATCGCACAGAGAATTTCAAATTACAGATACTGTGTACGAACGTCTATGTAGGGTGTTAAATTCTTTAAAATGTGGGTGTTCCTCAAGTTTAGCTCTTTAGTTATTGAACAACTTTTCCGGTGAGAGTTTAATATGTATCAGGTCAAAAATGCAGAGGTCGAGTAGCTTGTTGTAGAGTACCTACCCTGGACCTGACCACTCGATCAATGTCCGCAAGGTTGCCCAAAAGTGATCATTTATGCAAAAGCTCTTGATAACAGTGGAATGCTTTCTAGACCAGATTATCCATTAATTTTGTCACCAAGTCTGCGCCATACGATGGGGAGATTTTCTCAAAATTCAAATTCCTTATTCAAAGAGACATTACACCCCTATAGTACTTCTAGAGTACATATTAAGAACTATGCTTACTAGGACAGTTGTCTCTTCCCTTAAGACTTAAACCAGTCAAGTTTGTGCCCATAATTCTGAAACACTCTGTATAATCGTAATTCCTTGACGATTGCGAGTGAAGAAAGTAGGATCCAACGTCTCGCGCGTCTCCACGTGACTTAAGCGAAGCTGAGGGCGATGATCACACGAAGGAGTTGAGCAGCGATTGATCTTTGAACAAGGCGTTCCATAATATTCGCATATTAATAATGCCACCGAGCAATGAAGAGCCACCACAAGTGTCAAGGCATAAATAAAGAAGACACGTTAATTATTTCACGGTACTTCGTTGCGCTGAATGATTTGGCGAGGCTTCGATGCGAGAAGGGCAAAGGATGCTTGGAATGAAGTTTTTTATGCCTTGTCTTTCTACTCTGGCGGAAAGTAATTGGTCGTAAACTCCGCGGGGTGTAAACCGTACCTATGCCAGCAACATAAATTGCAGGCGACATCAATGATCAATAATTGAAAGTTACAGGTCTGTAACACGATTGTTCGAGGCACGACGATAATTTACAGGTTGATCTTTCTTTCCATACTGTTGCACGCAAGCCTGAATAAAATGTGCCTCTCGAAAAGTGAGTGGTGAATGGGTTTTCTCGTCTTCAAGTTTCAAACATTTCAGTTGAAATGTGCCTAATTGTACGTTTGTGGCCCCGGGGTGGAAATAACGGCAGGATTTATATGAAATAATTTATACAACCGCAAATGATTTAAACAGTCTCAGCCCTATTAAGATAGGGTTAAACATGTGCAACAGCGCGCCGAACACCATGCGCAGCCTAATGCATGTATTAAAATCGACCCTTTCAAGGGTCCTCTGTAGCGCGCATGTTTAACCGTGCTTTAATACCCTCGAGTGAAATATAAAGCAGAATTTCCTAAAGTTGGTTTTGTTGCAAAATATTTCTGCCAGAAATGTTTCCCATCGCTTATTCAAACTCCAATTTAACCCCGCTTTGACTTCATGTTCGCCTCCAGTGATCATATATAATGTAAAATGAAGCACCGCGGAAAAGGACAAGAATGGAATTTAATAAATTAGTCGTCATTTATAATATTTCGTAATAAATGAAATTCCCCCTCGAGTACAATATTAGTGGCAGGTTAAAAAATTGAAGGCCCGATCGCGTGCGATCTCTGATTTAATACCTCCTCGTTATTCCATCTTTAAAAGTCGTGTTAAGGGGTTACGCCATTCTGAAAGTTTTGAAATCGATTTTTTTTTGCATTTTCTTAATGCGTGAAGTTTTAAGAATAATTTAAGTCATGGTAGACGCAAAAATTCCACAAAATAGCCGAGTTATAGACTTTAAACGAGGCGCGGATTTCGATATTCCGCAGTAACTAGCGACAATTCTACTTTTCTTCTTTTACGTTTTTCTCGAAACTACATTTTCAAAGGTCATATATCAAATATCTCCAGAACTATTTGTCCGATTGATTTCAAAATTGGTATGCATATTCTTAATGGTATTATCTACAATGTAGCATATCATTTTTTTCATGCGATAACCTATTCCTATATAATAAATGTTTTAAGTTCGTTTTTTCAGCTGAAAAATGATTCTTTTTTTTCACCTTACTCTCATTTGTGCAGTAAATTTTTTTTTCTCAAATCCGTATGCTACATTGTAGGTATTTTATTATGGAACACGAAAATCATCATGTTTTTCATTTCAGATGAACCTGGGCGTTATAATTTGTTATATCAATCACGCGTGTTACGGTCGACAAGCTTCGCGAGACAACAAATAAATCGGTCATTTTTTAATATTTTTATACAGTATTTATACAATATATTCACTAATACACATAAGAAGAAAATAAATAATTTTCAACCTCATAGTATCAGTAAAACAAAAATTCTAGTTTAGTGCTGTTTCGAACGCCTCAGGGTGACGTAACCCCTAAGAAAAAAAGTTTACAGACTAAATTTTAGAATGTTAAACGATAATCAAAAAGTTCCGCTTTCGTCGCCAATATGAATTTTTAAAGACAATTTCCTCGATGCCCCCCGAACAAGGTGGAATGTGTTTTACTCTTACTTCGTGTTGCGATGCAAATGCTGGGTGTACTCGTGTTACGTTGCTACGAGAAGATCTGCATCGCGTGCAGGAGCTTTGAAACAGTATATTACCCTGACAGGAATCGTTAATTAATGCGTGTGAACACGTAATGGTTACAATTTCTTCCTGTTGGGAGGAAAAAAGTTGCCTCAAGAGATTGCGGTTGGTAATTCCGCAATCCCTTGTACCGTAATATGGCTCTTCTATTCATCCTTGTCCCGTTTTGCTTTCATTCATTCGTCCATTTACATATAGACGTTTCCTAATTCCTTCGGTACGCTTGTGCCAAAATTCTGTTAACCTCTGATCTAGTCGACGCAAAGCCTTGGAACTTATTTTACCACGTTCATAACCGGTGACGAAAGTTAAAGAAAAATGAACTAGAAAGAAGATCACTGTTACACTTGATCGGCTGTTTCTTAACCTATAACAATGTTCGGACGTCTTCTTTTCGCACAGCCTAATTGGGAATGATTACGACGTCCTGCAATCTTCAAAGCTCACGTTTTCCTTCAACGACCCAGCAATTACGGTTCGCGAAGATGGATACCTTAAAGGTGCATGCGAAATTCGTGCTTCCCAATCGACGATGCTAATTGTTACGTAATGTCACAAATGGTCCCTGTTGCGACTATTAAAGGTAGATTCAGATACGAAGGGGCCATTTCATGGGGGCGTAAAACGTGACGCGCCACGGAACACCGCTATTATGAAATATAACTCCAGATCTTGATCGCGGATGAGGATTATTTTAAAGCATCACCTTGAAATTGCGATAATTGGGGAATGTGTTACGGTAGCTGAACTCAATTACCTTTGGAAACGAATATGGAGATAGGTACTTTTGTTAATATAATTTGTATTCACTCGTCAGAAAAGTAGGTAACTCTGACAACGTGTCTCAGGAGTAACCATTGAGTGATAGAGTGTTATTTAATTCAGTGGCAATAGCCATGTACAGTGGGCCACAAAAGTATTGGGTCACCATTTAAAACAGAATAACTTTATTAAAATCGGTCCAAAGCTATTCCGACCTATTGCAATTTTTTGAAAACGACGGTTTCGTCGTGACGTGTTTACGTCACCTAGTAAACTAATCCTTCTAGCTTCTCAGAAAAACTCAAATCGGTTGGACTAATATTAAACAAGTTATTCTGTTTTAAAGGGTATCCACATACTGTTGACCCCCACTGTATACTTCAATCTTCTCTTATATTTGATTTTCAACTTGATGATTCCTCGAGTTAAGCATGCGTTCACTTTCATTATATTCCCTTTACTCCCGTTTCTTAATCAGCCGAGATCAACAAATGTGCATTGCATTTTCGATAACTCAATCCCTAAACACGATCTGAATGGTGGTCATCGAATTTCAAGCCTAGCGCCTGGGCGCAGCGGAACTTTCTCCGACTAGAAATCGATCTGAATCATCCTAAACTCGAGTGAGCGCAGGTATCTACTGGAATCGGTGCTACCAAACCGTAAGATAAACGATTACTGGACCAGACGCTTGGCCCCGAGCAGTATCGACGTTCAATTACGCAACTCGTCGGTGACTTTCACTATCAGAGATGATGCGCTGATTCGAGTTTCGCGATGCACGGTTCATCGGACAGTCGCCTCGGGTGAATCGAGGATCCACCTCATAGGATTAAGGGCCATTTGTTTCTATTATCCTTAAAAACGCTCCAATTATATCCATGGTAAATAGAAACTGACGTCGGAACGTTCCGAGATTAAAAGCAACCACTTTATCACCCTCTGCTTCATATTCACACCCGAAAGCATCAATCTGCTATTAAGACAGGTTTAAACACATGCAACAGCGCGCATTGCGCGCGGAACACTGCCAATTTCATGCGATACGAGGCTCTACGTTGCGCGCTGACCCATAAAATGCAACCCTTGTAATAGTATTAACCGAGTCTTTACGAATCCCCCATTAATGTCCCCATCGTATACACACTTCTCCGAATAATCAGGGAGCCTCTTGCTCGACGAAGGGGTTAACAATTTCGTATGTACGTACCATTGCGCGATTCAAAAGTGAAACACGTGAATCAGGCTTGCATTCTCGCGTTGTGTCATTCACAGGAACCGTTCCATCGCGTCCTTGAAACGGTGACGCGTAAGCTCCAGGAGAGCGTTGTTCCAAAAATCAAGATAAATCCGGGATCTCGCAATATCACCTTTGAACGCGACACTTGCAATTCACCTTCTGCCTAACCCCCCTCCCACCCTCGTTTTCCTTCCTTCATCAACGTAATCGTACTAATTACTCGCTGGAACAATGGGCTGGTTGCAGAGGTAAAGGTAATTCTAATATTAGAAGGGGGATATTACCGAAACCAGATGGTGGCGTTTGCATTATTGGGAGGATTACGAAAAGAAAGTCGAGCTCGATACGATCTGCACGCCGATTCATTGTCAGGAATTGCGGCCCCTGTGGGGTTCGGTGGGCAACAAGTGTGCGAAGGTCCAACGATGTTGCGGTTTCGTGGTTGCTTTGGATGAAAAAATCAGGAGACAAATGCGAATAGGTAGGGACATCTGCTATGCGCGTTCATCCAGTAGAACTTTCCTCGGTGTCTAACCTTTTAACATTGTTGCATTGCAATTGCTTAACGCGTTACGTGCCTGCGCGGCGTGTTATTGATTATGGTCAATTATGGATCCTTGGACAAACCGTGGCGTTTATTGGAACTCTGTGTGAGAACTAATGGGAGAAATTCTGACTTATAAGCGATCACGCGGATGTGACTTTTAACCCGAATCAACTGCGGTCTCTTTTGTTCTTTAGCTGAAGTTCAAAGGTAATTTTGATAGGCGATATTCATTTATAAATAACACTTACGCATTTTTTCTTCTGGGTTCATATTTGTGTTTTACGAGAGAATTACAATGGCAAAGAAGAAATTGAAACCGATATGAAACTGAATATACTGCGAAATGTTAGCACACGTAATTACACTAATGGAGAAAATTTGTTCTATCTAGAACCCGTCGGTTGACATTAACGATTCAGTTACTTGATACATACGTATTTGGAGTTGATTCAGCGTCGAATCAGAGTCCTCGCGAAACGCGTACATAGATTATAAAGTTCATGATGTCATAACGGTTTCATTATGCATAGTAACTCCGCGGGCATTAATGTATCGTTGCCTGTGGTCAGCACTGATGTGAGAAACCAGGCGCACGCAAGAAAATAGGACCGCGATCAAGTTGTTATCACGCGTGATAAATCGCGACGCGTTAAACTGGACAGATGCGACGAGTGTATGATTGATCGCAGCGCATACGCTTAACTTTGCCATTAGGGATGCCGTATTATCAAGTGACAATGTTTTATAACGAATCGCGTCGCGTGCACTTAATTCTGCCGCTGGAGGCGTATCATCGTTAAACGATGACGTTGAATAATGGAAACCGTTTAATTATGAAACATCGGGGGAAAGTAATTCTATTAGAATAATACGAAAATTGTAAAGCATATGCAGGGATTCGCGGAATGGATAATCACTCATTAATGCTTATAAAAATAAATACGGTAATCCGATAAACTAGACAAGGAATTATTATCTTTCATTGGGCACGCAGGATTTAAGAATATTAGCTTTCCATTTCAGTGCGACCGAATTCTCGAAATGTCCTTCCTTCGATCTCGCACTTTATTGTAATCACATTTCATTGTGATTGCACGTTAGCGTAAGGAATCTAAATGTCTACGGTTTACGGCCGTCCGAGGAAAGTTCATTGCAGCTATTTGGTATTTGGTATTTAATCCAGCAGTTAAGAGTGGTACGCGGGTATCGATCATCGATCACTCTATAAATCATAAAACATAATTACCACCTTTCGTTATTAGCTCGTGCATAGCCGTTTAAGCGAGTTTCTTAAAACCTGTGTTACTTCGCAGCAGTAGAACTGGTCACGAGGCTGTCATTCTATTAACGCACACTATACAATTCACCGGGTAGTGAGGATTTTACATGACAATTAACAAACTCTGACCAGGCGTATATTTAAAAAAAAGGATTTACATTCGCAAGTGGAATCCAGTCGAATTAACAACTATTTAGCAGTAGTAGATTATAAACAGATTACAAGTTATATTTAGACCTCGCTATTAGTATGATATTGAAGCAGGAGACTTTTTGGAATGTAATCTGTCAAACATTTGGAAACTTTTAATTTCACGTCGGCCGAAACGAATGGAGGACGTGCCTGTGGCCAGGCGAATTTGCAAATTGCCACGTACTCTATCGCAGAAGCGCAGCAAACGAGCAGCTGCGGACCGGAACAAATTAGCTGAGCTTTTGTATTTAACTAGCCGTATCAAAGCGTTAAACGCTGTATCTCGCCGGATTTGTAAACAGTACAAACGGATTGCACCTGAAGATAATTTCTGTAGATTGAAGATAGTAGACGGGGTACCTATAGTTCAACCGGTAGTCGTCAATCATTGCCAGACTTTCGATAGAAGGGGGCCATTCGTAATGGAAGTTCTCCGACAGATGAGCAGATCTTGTGTTAACCATTGACTGACTATTATTTCACAAGCCCTTTCTTTTTACCTCCACCGACCTGAATATATAACGACCTGCTGCTATGTGCCTGTAGGCCTTGAAGTGTAGGGAGCAAAATCCAATGATGTTTCTTTGGCCGATGTAAGGAAACGAAACATCTTAATATCATTCTACTCCTAGAGAATCTTTAACTAAATCATTAGATCTCCCACAACAAGTTTGCAACACCTAACCTAAACCAAAGCAAGGGACTTCATAACCAGAAAAGGAATCTGAATTTTATTCTTTAAATAAATTTTTATAATCACCCAATGAATTTTATTGAATTTGCATTATATGAAATTGGGTTAGATAAATTTGTCTTGAAAATATTTTTATCCGTTCAACTCGGTTCCCTCCAGTATTAAATCCTGAGTGAGCCACTAAACCTAATTAATCGAGTATCGAATATTTATAGTTCTCGCTATATTCAATCTACTTCTAACTACTTCTAAGTTCCAAATTTTCGATATCCAGATTTTAATGACATCTGTGTCTTCTATATAGTAACGACAGCCTGCAACCTCGCAATAGTTCAACTACCTTACAAGTGTACAACAGAGGAAAGTCCTGAACAGTATGTTAATTCTTGCATGGTAAAACAATGATGTACCGATAGAATCGTGATGTAACCCAATCGATGTTTCAATGCAACCAGTCATGCTCGAGCAGCTCGCGGATCCCGCCTGAACATAATAGCGTAACCAGCGCGCGGCATTGAGAGTTATGAATGAAATGTAGTGCAACGACATTCTGTTCGAGTGCCAAGATCAATGGAACTCTCGTACACGCGAGCGCCAGCCATCGCAATACCTACAAGCTATCATATTATGTCAGTGCAATCAGCATCCGCTTCAATCCGCGTGCCCCACGTTCGATGTAGATTTCAAATAGCAAAGTGGATTAAAAATCGAAGCTCAACTGTTTCGCTACCGCGTGGATTTAAAAGTTTTCGGAGTTTTCTTTATACTCCCTGCGTTAACAGATTCACAAACCGTGCGCTGCTATATTTGAGCGTCAATACACCCGAAGTGAAACTGTCAATAGAAACGAGCACACTCTGCTTAAGAATTTCGCGTAAACGTTTGCTAAAAATGCTTCCATTTGCATCGGTGTACCAAATGTATTTTTGGCCGATCGAAATTGAAATGACAGAAGGTTGATGTTAAGAAACCAACAAACTGTGTCCTGTCTTCTAAACGCTGTAGGTGACACGTACTGTATGGGAACAGGCTGGCAGCTCCGATTGTTGCGATTTTCTATTTGCAGTCGAATCGATGGTATTCCTCTATTTCGCAATTCGTTGGTATTTCGTCGCGACGTGGCGTGAATCCCGCTTTCATCCCAGAGAACGCGCAGGTGTAAACGGCTATCATCGCTATATTTACATTCTGGCTACCGTGGAATATCATCGAAGCACACCATGTGCGCCGGTCTAATCGATCCACGAATATTCTTTACTGCAAATCGATACGTTTCGGTGTGATTTCACAGATCCGCGACAAGGTCTTTAGATCACTACAGTCAAATCGTTCTATCCTATCTTGCACTTTGCTCCCACCAATGAAGGCCGCGAATATTAGCGTACGCAGAATAGTAGCTACCGACTCTTAACCCTGTTTATAAAGTGACAACTGAAAATATGAAACTTCTTAGTCATCACCAAAAAAAAAAGATTATTTGTAAAAAATTGCAAATCAGAAGAATAACTATCTCCTACAAATACTTGATTATAAATGACACTAATATTCTAAAAACTACGAATATTTATTCCTCATCGAAAGCTCTTCAGCCCCCTCCCCCTCTTCTAACCATAAACACGCGGAACTTACGCCGACCCTTCTATGCATTTCAGTTGGTCCGGCCAAAGATTGATTTATTCCATGCCTGCCTAAGCGCGAACGCACTGTTCGGCGATGTGACGCATGGAAATCGGTCACACTTGTGATCTCGCGTAATCCCGCCCCGTAATCGGGATGATGTGTCGTATATGGGGTACGTACCAGGCTGAAGAAAGCGGGGCCCGCACGGCCGAGCATCCTGGCACGTAGCTTCCGTTAGCAAGAAGACATCGTCCCGACGGTCTCAGTTTCGACAGATGATGATGATCCTTCGGTTTGTACACGCAGTGTGCCGTTCGAACTGTAAGACTGAAGACGTTGCCGGCAGAAGGAGGCTTATATACAGGGTGGGGGTCGGCAACCATACCGACCAACCAACTTGGTACCCATCCTCCTTGGTTGTCCTCTCTTTTCCCCATTCTTCTCCGTTTCGACTCTTCGGGTATAATTCTTGCGTGCACTATCCCCACCTCACCTCCGTCCTGTTCGGTGTCGTGATCCTTGCTCGCGTCTTTCGGATGCAGAGGGTCCTTCCATCCGAGCAACAATCGAGTAGATCGATCCTATCACGGATCAGCTTTGCCCGCCGCTTATGATTTATGGCAGGGAATTCCTTCACCCTAGTGAAATTCGCGGTTTATCCGAATACGCCTGGCAAATTGCATTCTCGTTGGCTCCAGTTAGCGTGTAGATACTTTTCCACTGGTCCACGTACTGAGCAATCGGCGGAGGTTGTCGTGTGCTCCCGATCGGATCGTTTGAGTGATTTCTATATTGCTGATTCTCTAGCTTCATCTTGGCAAGCTGACTGAGTAAAAGAATTAATGGTGCTCATTTAATACTTATAAAAGTGTTTGAAACAGAGGCTCCGTTGTTGCTAAATTTAATTAAGCAACCGTCCTATTGCTCGTGAGATAATTAATCATGGATCGTCGTTGATAAATGATACCCTGCAACCTCTACTCTGTTCTCCTCTGCTCCTAAGATAGTTAGATATGCGAACTTTTTTAGATGGCTTACTCGACAGTTTTAATTATCCTCTCAAAACGAGAAGCAAAAGATAGCAAGAATGAGAAGAGTCCTGCTAATTCTCATGCTTTAGCTTCGTTGTCGCAGTGACCCAATTTTTGTAACATAAGGAATCCGTTTCACACAATCGTAAAATGAGGATGAAGCTTCTGCTTTCTTCAAATTCAAACCCCACTAACTTGCAACACCAACAATTTTTTATTCTGTACAGTGTACACGAGCCACTGTATCCGAAGCTCGCAGCGTTAATTAAACACGCATCCAGTTGTAGGAAAACGGCACCCGGAACCCCCCCAAGCTTCATCGCGCAAAATAAAAAAGAATTCGCAATTCGATTTGTAACGTGGCCTTTCCAGACTCACAAGGACTCTAGGTGTTTCACAGCTGACGCGAGGCGCGGATGAATCATCTCGTTAACGATCCTCGAGAAATTCGCTGTATCCGATCCATCGGGTATGTATTAAAAATAAACGTACGCAATTGGGAACGACCGGTGAAGATACACGTTCGACCTTCGTTCCGATTAGACCCGCGTGATTAGGAACGCATTCTTTTCCTGAAGGTGATCCATCCTGTGGACATTTCATATACAAGTGCGTACATGTGTCTCATGGTTGGAGGCAGCTTGCCCTTGGAATAGTTACAAGATCGTGGGAACTGTCATACGACGTTGTAAACAAACAAACGCGTTTAACGAACAAAGCGTTTACTCGTCAATTAAACGACGATTGAGATATTGTGTTGGTATCTTCATTATTTCTCCCCAGGGAAGCTGTTAGTCGAGAGAAGGCCGAAAATGGTCTTTGGTAGGACAAACGAGGAACAGGCACCCTCGTCCAATCGATTATTATTAATTAACGTTCGATGAAAGTCACGAGCTTCCTCCTTGATCGTGTCCATCTGGATCAAGGAAGCCTGTATAGTGGAATATTACCAAAAATGGCAATGACTTCTCGGGGAAGTCGTGACTTTGAAGAACCGTTGAAGAGCCTTGGTTAAATTAACAACGGGGGAATTCCTGGAAATCTAGAATAATGTGCTTTTTTATAGTCCCATTCTGAAGTACAAGAAATCTAAATTAACCATTTTCTGGAGTAATTAAAATAAAGTACTTTTACATTGCACGCTTACAAGGCATCGGTCGCAGATTACGGCAACATGCAACATATTTCGTTAAAGTGCCTAATTGGAAGATTACGTAGGGAATTGTGTGGCTGTAGAATTCACTATAACCAGTTGTTCAACTAAGGCTACTTAGTATTAATCCTGATCTGTGGCAGCAAAGGATCTGGAGGTACAGTGGTCCCCGGATTATTGACAAGCTTTTTTCCCCGGATCATCGGGAAAGACCTACCCACCCCACAGTTTTGCTTCCTCGGTGCGAGCGAGGGCCTTCGGTCCCAGGTAGACCACTCGTTGACTGCCGAGAACAATAAAATCGCTGGGCTAGGTAAAATACCCAGTAGAGAAAAATAAAATGTTCATGTTTTTGATAAAAGTTCATGAAAGTATTACCAATGGATTTTTTAGGATTTCCCAATGAAAATGAGTTCAAGTATGGAAAAATTCGGTTCATTTTTAGTGAATGTCACTACATTACACACTATGTAATAATGCAGGAGAGAATTTAAATGGAGAATATCAACGACTTCACCAAATTGTAATGTGTTTCCTGAAGATTGCTTAAATGCAGCCTTCAGGGGAAATTGCCTGCATGTTTAGTACCTATTGGATTTGGCAGTAACCAGTATCAAATGTTATTCAATATCCAAGGAAAGACACATATGATGGACAATCTTCCAATCGAAGTTGCAAATACTACAAGAATTGGCAAATTACTTAGATAATTGTGAATTAATCACCAGAAGCGTGCTTTTTCCTTAAACCGGGGAACTGGAATCTAATTGTGTTATCATAATAAAAAATTGACCGAATTGTTTCGTGTTTGGACTCATTTTCGTCGACATAAACTCCCCAATCCATTGGTAGTACTCCCATCAAAGTGTAATCAGTAATATGAAAATTTTCATATTCAATACTGAATCTCAATTCGCCGTAGACCGAGAGTCTCCCGCGGGTGCGGTATTTCATTCACTCTCGGTTTACGTCGTTCACTCTCCTTGTCGAATGGTTCGGGCGAGGGTCCTGACAAGGGTCAGTTCATTAGGCGCAAACTACTTCCCCTGCCCCGGTTTATGGAGAATCCCCAGACCCGAATCTTTCTCGATAATCCGGGGACCACTGTATTACTGTTGAGGATTCGAAAGGCCACAGGGTTTATGATGCGGACGTTCCTTCTTCGCTATTTCTGAGTTCAAGAATTTCATTAGCGCGATTACTGTGACCGTTAAACTTCTGGCATCATAAACAGGGGAAAACTCCAAATCCCAGTTATGGCGGGTACCCTTGGAGTCTCTCCTGGCGCTCAATAGCGATTGACGTATCATAAACCCCCTGGACAGGTCGCGCACGTGAGGGTCGTTTCATTCCGCAGGACCTTGGGACCTGTCTCGGGGTCTCGGTACGGTTTCTCCCCACTGCATTTTGTTTATGCAGAAAGGTGAGCGGAGTGTGGACAAATTTCAGGAAACCGCCCAACGTAAGACCTTAAGGACACTGATTGACAGACGAATATTTCTACCCTGAACGGACCTCCGTAGCAGATTTGGTGGTGAGGCAAACCAAGGTCTCGTTAGAGGAAAATTAGAACTAAAATTAAGAACGAAGAAAAAGGTTCTCGGCTCCTGTCAGCCTTAGAAACGGCCATACATATTTATACTTCCTGTATTTGGACTCTTGTCGACCAGAGAAACGGTCACTTATTAATAAATTGTTGTTTTTAAAATCGAGCGTGGTTATTGAACCAGCAGTTATCCACATAACAATTACGCTCAAAACAGCAGTAATGGATCTGGAGGTATTACCTACTTAGCATCGTGAACGCTTCAGGATCGTATGAGTGAGATCAATTAACAAGCACAGAGTTATGTCTAACATGTGCAAATTCAATCTCGCTGATATAATACGGACAGTCTGCGTTTACAGACGGCGCGCCCACGCGTTTGTGTGCATTTTGCGTAATTGAAATTTAAGACTCAAAGCCTCGACTTCAAAACTGGTCCTAGGGAACACCAGTGTATGGCCAGCCAATGCGCATTCTTTGTGGCCAAAGGCACTTTCATCTTGGGATTTAATGAAATTATTGCCAAGCATATTGCCAAGAATACAACCACGAATTTGTAGATGTATTTATCAGACATTTTTATTTTTCTAAATGTGTCGAGTGTGCAACACCTGTACGTGCATTGAAATTCCCTCTGTGTCCATAAAAGTGAATATTTCTTTACATTTAATGAAAACGTCAGAAGCTATTTAAAGTTATCAAGTAAATCAATATTGGAATTTCTGCATGGCGGAAATTTGTACTGCAGAGTTAAATCATTGAAATTTTAATCAGAGAGAGAAGACAGATGCAAACTTAATTTAACTTTCTCATTTAATAACATAACTATTTAAATAATTAATTACCGATGAAAGGAGCAAAGCTATGTAGGTTTGTGTGCATGTAACTCTTTCAAACGAGTTTCAGAAACGAGTTGATAAATAGAGTAAAGTTTATCAGAATGTACGAAGTTTGTACGTTCAATGCATAAACGTAAAACCACTGAGAATTTAGTGATAGGATCTTCAATGAAGATACATACCCCCATAATATAAAAAGGCTCGAAACAGCATTAGAAGTTTGTATTTCTCAGTGACGTCGCCATCCCTGGCGGAAGAAACGCTGGAACTTTACGGCATTTCCTCCGTAGCTTTTGTACTTCCAGTTTGAAAAATTTATAGCTTCTCGCGAACACAGCGCCAAAAATTTATACGACACGTTAAAGTTGAAGCAATTGCATCAGACGCCTGAGTGCTATTCTTTGGATTAAAGGTGGAGAAATGTTTCTGGCAGAAAAGAGATTAAAGTACCTTCACCGAAGGATTGGTTTTCGCAATATCGCAACGAGAGTACCAGTCTTTCCTTTTTCATTCAATCAGTGAATTTTATTAAAGAGATAATAGATATACCTATGACACACCTCAGTGAGTCTTGGCGATGCGAACAATCGCTTCAGGCGAACATCACCGAACAAGTGCCTAATTCTGAACACTGGCCTACATTCGAAGCCCATCGATTACCATTCGACCTTAGGTCGCTACAGGAGAGAAGCGAGTTTAGCAAGTTTCGTTTGCCTCGATTGTCACGGGCGCCGTAACAGAGATGAGAAGAGGAACACGACATTGAAATTTCGCGGCAAAAAGTTTCTACTACTTGTTGCCATTCCGCTGCGACAACCCGTCACGGCATTTCGCATGCGGGATGCGTAATTCTGTTCCCCGCGGATATACAGGGTGTCCCCTAACTGGTAATACAACCGACAAATCGCTCGATTCACGCGAACAAATAATTTGAAAATGTAGAATAAAATCTTTTTATAAGGAAGCTTCTTTGTTTCGCGTTGCATTCAGCCCGGGATCAATATTTTCGGCAATTAGGAACCGGTAATAACCGTACTTCAGTCTTCGCTTATAAAAGATTTTATGAGCTTGCTCATCTGTTTTGCACGTAGGTCAAGTTTTAATCCGCCCTGAATGGGCTAACGAGGGAAGCTAAGCAACCCGTTAGCAAGTATCTATCCGTTTACTTGTTTTACTTGTTTGGTGTTAATAGAGTGGTTGTACCAGTAAACGAACACATACCAGTGAATGAACATTTTTTATTAAAACGAGTAAAATAAGTTATTAAAATAAGCAACTAATTAATTAGAGACTTCTTTTAATTTCTTGCTTCATATCCAAATAATTTTTGCAGCACGTGGAATCAATCAATCGCGCTACAAACATAATTTTATAATAGCCTTCATTCATTAGCCTTAAGTGCTCATTTATTGGTGCGTTTACCCTACATTAAATGCATTCAATTTAATCAGCCCTATCACCGTAACGCGTATAGGGTAACCTCGTAATTTCGGTGTCGGTAAAAATCGTAACGGAGATTTATGACCTTCGTTAACTCGACACTCATAGGTCGAGTCGCATCGTGATTACGTGCGAACATTCTTTTCAAGGACGATGACTTCGAGCATCTGTCAAGTGTGCACTTCAAATGATATTAAAAGTGCTCAGGCCCGTGTCCTATCCAAAACCATTTTTCTTTAAATTTGAATATGGGGAATGATATTCGTCGACTTATATTTTCACGCAGATTCATCAGTTTAGTAGTGAAACTATTGGTAAAGGGATAATCTCTAGGAATGTTCGCACGCTCGTTGTAGCAGAAGCGATAGCCTTTAGCTCCTGAATCCTGCCCGTCAGGAGTGTGCAACCTGTCGATCACGATCGGACAGCTATCACGTACTGAACCTGGCGGTCAGCATCGAAAAAGCTCCCCCGACCATCCTCACTTCCTTCCCCTCTCGTGGTTACCACCGACCCGAAATTATCGGAAATCCTGCACAGAATACGATTAGCGGCGCGACGAAGCGAACAACGATGGGAACACTTTGGCGGTGCGTTCCTAAAGTGAGAATAAAGGGGAAGTTTTAAATGAACATTTTTTGCTAGGAGTTAAAAGGAAAGGCAATATCGATTCGGTCGAGCCAAACTGGAACGTTATACGTTTTTCCAAGCGAGAGAACTCGAGTGCTAGCAGTTTGGATGCGTTCGATTACACACTGGAAATGTTTCATGTTCTAAGGATCTGTAAAAAGAAGCAGGTTTTTAAATTTATATTCGACTGCTGGTAATAGTCAGAGTTTGTTCGTTAGTAAAAATTGAGAGAAAGTATTATAGACTTTTTGCACTGGTCTACAGAGGATGCAATATTGCTCGTCCACGTAACTTTCTGTTTAATTAAAAATTCTGCTGCCAATATAAGTACCTTGAGGATTAAATCCAGAGATATGAAAATATTTCGCTGTTTACTTTTCGTTGCAATTAAAAAGTCTACCGTAATCAACGGACGTATCCGTTACCTTTCACGGTAGTCACGGATCAATATGACATTTCATATTGGAGTAGGTATAGTAGTTTTAGTATGCGTGGAATTATTTTTAACAAGGTCTGCAATTATTTGCATCTTCCGTCGTATGATTTAGTATCATTAAATTCATCCAAGAGGATAATGCGGAGAATTGCGAATGGGGAAAAATTTTCCTCAAATAATTACCTACGATATTTTATTTGTTAATATTAGAAATTATTGCGATACAATGAAAAGTGCATTTCTCAGATCCAAACAAATACTGACCAAATTTTAATCTACACGTAGAAAAAAATTTATCCAAATACTGTTCAGTCTTGCCTGCGTTGCGCAGTTCTCTTAAAAAAGAATACAAAAAAACAAATAACTTTCTAGATTCTATAATCACGTAGGCGCAAAAGATAACGCGAATCCATATTCGTCACCTCGCACGTAGCCAATTCTCTAACGCCAATCCCAAAAATGTTTGGAAAGAGCTCCTAACGCATTAGAGACCGGATCCATTGGATGATATCCGCCACACGTAACCACTTTCTCCCGCAATAAAACTCATTGTCACAGATAAATTCCGACGAGGGTTCTCTCCATATATTAGCACATCAATTTGTCGAATTAATTCGAAAATGTCCCACCACAGATCCACTTACTCGTTTAAAGACAAGGATTATAATAAAGTTACAATCGATCAAAGGACTGATTATGTGAAACTAGATTCTCGTAATTCCACGTGATCGTCCTCGTCGATAGAATTCTTTAGACGGAATTGATTAAGAGACAGCGCCACAATTTAAATGGGTAAGGGGATTTATATTAAAGGAGAGAATCGATGAACTTACTCTGATTCATATAATCAAAAATTCATCAATCTTATCATCACCAATATTCTACTTTCCTTTAGAAAATAGAGATTTTCATATTCCATATTCTCGTCGACATAGTATCGAATTTCCATTTGAAAGAGGACTATCTCTTTTATTGTTCCACCAGCTTATAGTTCGGAATATGTACTCTTTCCACTTTCTTCCCTTCGCCGAATAAAACAGAAAACAAGGAGCAGTATACTGTTACGACTGTTAACATAAAATAATAATGAATATGACAGTCGACATGCGGGTGTCGCGCTAATGACGTAGCTGGAATTAGGATCATAGCCTTAAGTAGCCTTAAGCATTATTCGAATAAATTTCTAAATTTATTTAAACTAGACGAATAAACTGTTATTCTCGAATAACTTCACTTTATTCGAAATTTTTAATAAATTTTCATTCGAATAATGCCCAACTGTGGCCGAGTCTCATCGTGGTTGCGCGCGAACAATACTCCGTTTCCAATCAACGATTTTCGTTTTAATCCAGCCATCAACGATCGACCAGACAGCTGGACTTCGAACAACTTTTAGTTTTCACACAGTTCGCTCGAGCTTTCGAATACTGAAGCAGAGGGTATTCCAACTCTGCTTCCGTTAAGAAAATCCGTTACAATTTCTTGCCCGACGTTGCTCCAACGACGCGACGATGAGACGCATCGATTTCTTTCGCGGAACATCTTCTCCGCGGGGCGTCATCTTCAATTCACTTTTCCCCCGAGTTTCGTCGAGAAAGAATAGCATTCGTTGTCATCGGGGTGCCATTCCACGCGACGAGCGCGTTAAATGTACCGTGAAACGAAATTTAAATGCTGGTATGACGTCAGGTCGGAGAATTCTCTGTTTTGGACAGAAATCTTACGTTTTATTCCGCGTTAGCGACTCCCTTATTTATTCGCGTTTTCTCGCCCACACGTTTCCTTTTTGACGAAAATTGATGATGGTCCTGGGAGGATTGCGAAACGATGCAGGTGGAAACGGAAGCAGCAAAAAGGATCACAGGAAGGAAGAAGAAGAAGAGGAACGAGGAAGGCTGAGCAAATGGGCAGGGTGGTTGGGCAACAAATCACTTTCTTTTTCTTTTCATTAATCGATTGGGTCGGGCGACATTCTGAAATGCAGTTTTCACTTGGCCGCGATACAGATCAGAAATGGAGCTCGTTCAAACATCGTTCACTGGTCGAGGATACCTCTTGAGAGACTCTGAATCGTGTGATTGAACATGGCGATATGAAACCTTCCGGCTCGCATAGCGTCGCTTCTCACTTAAGAAATTTCTTTCGTCGATTCGTCTGGCTTTGGGTATTGAAACGCTTCTACGACGTCGCGATAGCATGGAATCTCCAATCTAATATAGAATTTCTTAAAGAAAAGCCGTAATGATCGATTCAGAAGATTCAGAACAATTATTTCCTCTGAATGAATATAGTCAGTGGGAATATATTCGCTATCAGGCAAAGCCTGTTGCCTCGCGGAGATCTATCCTTTTCTCTGCAGCTGCACATCATTTCAATAATTCAACAGTCGAAAGAGGGTCTTCTGCTTCCGGTATCAGGCTTCGATTCAAAAGTTCCGAGATAGCAAAATGGAGCCTGAAAGCTTTCCACGCTGATGGAGAACGCTGCTTCGCTAATTGACCCGATCCCAGTCGAGAAGTTCATTAAAAAATCATCACAAAAGTTGGACGATTTGGTGAAATTACGTTCCGTGGAAAGTTGTTTCGAACAATTTGTGCGAATGAGTCACTAAATTATCGACACTCTGTAGGGTTAACGTTGAATATTCGCTGGAATTTCCTGGGTTTTTCTCGATGCGCCTTCTGTTGACATTGACGCGGCGGCGAGGAGCAAATGAGCTGACGCCGATCGGTAATCAGAAGCGATCGGTCATCCAGACGCAAATCACTTTCTCTGGATGCTGAACGTCGGGCGGAGCGATACACTCGGCGCGAATCCTCTTTATAATACGTAATTTCCATGAGCTAACTGGTTTCACGCGATCCGCGTGCAACTTTCCCGGATGGAATAAAAGCGAAGCTGCAAGAGCCAGTGACTTGCTCGTTCTGCACCTCCTGTTTCCCCAGATCCGCTGCTGACACTGTTATTATCGCGTGACACAATAGCGGCGCGAATGAGTTCGTTGGCAGTGACCAGCTGGGAGATAAAAAAAATGTCTGATTCAGCGCGTCTCCCCCGAATAATGGCAAGCTCAGGCAAAGGTGCAATGTTTCACCATTATTTTCCTCACTCAGGTGTCGAATTCTCTGCTCTAACGTTACCAACGTTAACGAACTCGTTCGCCTCGAAATCGTACTCTCCTGCATCTTCTTGCATCTTCTTCTGGAGAAGGATCCGAACGTTAAACTGCTGCCCTGAATCTCCGATTCAGTTTGTCCATATGAAATCAAGATTAATTGAAATGACTCGCTACGAAACGAAGAGACATTGTCGCATAGTGAGGTAAAATACTAGGAATTCCTTGTGAAAATGGAGTCCGCCGAGTGAAACATACTGAATAGTGAATTCCAATTAAGTGCCACCAAAATGAGAAAATGGCCCTTTTCTCGGCACATCTTCTGGTCCATCATACGGAATCCTCTCTCATCGAGTTCAAATGGAATCCCTTTGACACGATCTCTTTCTCGCGCGTCTTCGGCTTCGTGGCCCACTTGAGCGTGAAATTGACGTCTTCGCGCTTCTTACCTGCAGTGCGCGCGCGGATAGGTACGTGACATTTCTGCCCGAATGGAATTCTGAGATGCTAGGTCAGAGATTATTTTCAGGGCACGGGCGTTGGTGTATCGTCGTGATTTATCATTGCACCTAAATCAGGGCCCCCCTCGTGGGAAGGTTAAGGCTCAGGCATGGCGGTGGAGGTGGGCGAACCGGTTCGGTGAAATCTTCCGACAGAGCGGGACATGTACCGCGAAACTCCCGAATATTTTAATCAATTTTATCTCCTGGTCTCGACACCCCGACCGTAAAGGATGTCGGTGGCAGTGTTACGTTACGTAATGATGCTGCACCTTCGCGGAATCCCCGTAGGTGGTCTGTAATACAGGCTTTTAGAAAAAGAGAAAGAATTCTGAACGTGCTGTCTGTTAACGAGTGTGATTGTGGCGTTAGACACGTTTCGAGATCCGTTTGGTGTTAAAGAAACATGTCTGCCTACATGTTCGCGCTACTCTGTTAGATTTTATATAATACAATTTTTAACGTCTGAAAAAATGGGTTGCGTCTTGGAATTTTTTATATACTACCGTCGATGGCCTCTGTTATCGTAGGAGGGTGAAAAATCGGTGGGACGAATTACTGGACATCCATTCGAACCCTGATCACGTTTTTGCCAGGCTGCTCTATCAATTCAGACTTCTTTCTTCTTAATCCTGACAGAGATGGCTGCTGTGTTTAATAACTTATTTAGTCGCTAGATAATCCGATGTCTTCGTCGTCTTTTTTTCTCTGTGTTAATTAAAAACGATTGTGGTGGATAAACTGTAGAGATCCCTGAAGCTTACATATTTTATTCATTAGCAAATGAAGCATCTCGTGGGTTCCTGAAAATACAACTTGAAAATGTAAGACTCGAATGATGTTTTAATGTGCAAGCGGATAAAACGAAGTAATGTATATTTTCCTCGTCGCGATGGGATTATTTTAAGTACGTTTCCGTGGCTTTTACAAAGGAAAATATGCGGCACGAAGCTCGAAACACAGGTGCGCATGGATTAACGTAGATAAATTCTGCTTAAATTTAAAACCTCGACTTTTTGGAGATGAAAGTACGATTACACCGTGAATTTACGGAACCTTTCCTCTTGTGCAACCTTTTCGTTCTGTCTAATCTGTCCTTAGGCACGGTAGTAGGAAATCTTTCAATGGCACGAGAGTGGAAGTAAACGATATGGCAATGCTAAAGAATGCGAAAAATTCGCGCTTTCCAAATTCACAGATATTCAGTGAATCGCCGAGTGTATTGCCACGTCAGAATGTAGATGTTTATCGATTTGATAGCTACCAGGAAGATATTCGAATTCCAATATAGCCATGAGACCAATTTTGGAAAAGCAAGTTGTAGCCACATTAACTAACGCATTGCAAAACGTTAGTCGATCATTCGCCCTGTCTCCTTTGAATGTAAATTTCCTGACGTAACACTCCTATTTTTTAAATTTTCATTCTACCACCTTCTAATCGACTGTGAAACACAAAAACTTTCATAAAATTATCTGAAAGTACATTTGCCAATGAAATCGAGATGGGCTCTTTCTCCTCTGTCCACAAAGGAAAATTAAAGCTTCTTAAAGTAGAAAAGCTTTTATAAAACTAGAGAGAATTAAATCATCCCTTAGTAAACACCGAGGGGCTAAATTCTTCCAAGTACTTTTATTATAAAATTGATAACAAATTTCCGATAGTTTCCCCGCAGAAATGCAAGTAAACTAATTAACGAAGGAGGCTACGGTAACACTTTGCTTGCAATTAGCTATCCTCTCACCAAGCGACCATCAGAGTCTACGCAAAATAGTTGCGAATTATCATAAGACGCACGGATCGCGGAACGTTTAAGGCAGCAGCAGCTTCTTCTGCTTAAAACACTCCCCGCTTGGAATAGGTATGCACGATAAAGCCGTAGAACAGCGTACGATGACTCGAATTCTTGGGTGAGATGCGTCACGGCGAGTCGAGCGCGCTACTTGTATGGATGGATGAGCCACCGATTGATCAATCTATTACACGGATCGGGCACAATCGCTCCTCTTTTGACCTGCCTCGAAACGGATTCAGATTCCTGCGAGAACCGGGCGGCAAGAGTGCAACTCCTCGCGCCAGAACTTTTGCTCTGGAAATTTGTTTTCGAGCCAAACGTCTCCAGGGGAGCGCCTTTTTAGAGAGGGTGATCTTTATTTGCTATTCGCATGACAAATGGCCGTTCGCACGCCTGAGTTTTGTAACGCCGCGATCCTTTAACGAGGATGGAATCCTCGTGTCGGAACAATTAGGGGGACATGTTGCTCCACTTGCAGCATTGTGCAATTGCGCGAACGAAAGGCGACAAATGTTTTAGTAGGTAATTATGGAGCGGAGAAGCAAGAAGGCGGGAGGGAGAGTCCAGGTTTAGGAAAATCGATTGATCCTCGCTGCTGATGTACTTACAAGGGGGCAAAAGTGTTGCTTCGAAAATTAGTGGATTGTTGGTTATCAAGGAAATCGTTTGGCCAATCAATATAATGTATAATAAAAATTGATATCAGATATTTAGAATTGATAACACCAGTCCACTGTAAACAGCAGCATTAAACGCGACGAGCCTTCCTTTTTAACCCGTTAGCAGGTAAATTCGAGGAATAATTATTGTATATTAAAGAGGACGTGGACAGTCGCCAGGTAGCTTTTTAAGTAATGCCAAATTCCAACACAAATCATGTGGTTTAAAAGCTTGCTCAAGTTTCACGTTCCTCGAACAGAAAAGAATTCCACTTTTGGTAACGCCCAGACGTTATAATTTGACGGGCTATTCTCGAAGCTTGTATCATTTTATCGTAATCGAGTAAAAAAGTGGTGTGAATGGCCGGAAGACAAGCAATAAAAAGACATTCATACCGTTATATTTATGTCTCTTCGGGATCGAACGTCTTCGCTTCGAACGTTTTGCAGACAACTTTTGGCCATAATTGTTTCTTCAGATTAAAATGGTAGATGTTGTTTGCCGCGCGTACCCTTGTATTTTCGTATCATTGCGTGTTATCTCGCGGATGACTCCGTTACTTCGGTGATTTAATGAACAGCGCTGCTCATGTACCTATGTAAAGTACCAGGCCGTTGGGATTTTTCTACGTGGCCATTCACTTCGTATGGCAACTGGTTCTTTACTAACTTATTTAATTGCTCTGTTGACGCTCATATATATGCATACAATTTTCTCTTCGTTTTCCACCTCTATTTTTCCACCGCGTCAAGTCCGTGAATTTATTTGATTAATAAATATTCCATTTACTCTCTTCGATAAACGTTATTAAAAAGTTCCATCGAAAAAATGTATTTGCTGCTGTTCAAAAAGGAAAGAAGGAGTTTCTGTATTTATTTTGAATGCGATTCTTCTCAATTGTCACGATGTTTCCTCAAAAACTGCAAATTAAAATCAATACGACAGTTTAAGAAAAGTGACACTTTCGATCTGAAGAACGAAATCATTTATCTTTAAACGAGGCAACCTCAAACAGGCAGCGAAGAAAGTTGAAGAACGTTTGTTGTATAACTGTTCGAAGTAACGCCATTAATCAACCAATCGGCTGATACGGGCATCGTGGTGCATTAAAAAAATAAAATATGAAAGCGTTTGGAACAAGATGCCTTGAAAGACAAGAAAAGTAACCTGATCGGCTACTAATGAAACCAACCGAAACTCTAAAAGCACTGCTACGTTGCAACAAGTCAGAGTTGGGCAAAATGTAATCTAATTACAACTTACAAATTACGATTAAAATGCCACTTAAATTAATGATTACAGAAAATAATAATCTAAAAATAATCGTAATTTGTAAGTTGTAATTAGATTACATTTTGCCCAACTCTGCAACAAGTCAATATATCGATTTTCCTCACGTTTCTTCAAACATCAACTTTACTTCAATTTACATCCAACTTTCCAAACTTCCAAACTTCCAATTACTCATCACCAAAGAAATTCCACTACTTCTGGCAGACTAAATACCTTCTGCCCCGTTCTTTTATTCTTGCTCACTATCCCTAACTCCCCTTGTCACGTGGTTCTTTCTCTTGCTCATTTCTTGTGTCGTTAGCTTTACTTCTGTTTTTTATTGTTATTGTTTTTGGGTTAGGTTGCAAAACGGCATATATGCTGAACCTCGCCTATTTATCACATAAATTGTTGTTTTTTTTTCTTTTTGTTGTTTGTAAATGTGATAAATAAAGACGAATTATTATTATTATTATTATTATTATTTCGTCTCTCCTCGCTTTTCCACAGCTCCCTAGGTAATTTCCATCTGCGGCAGGTCTCGCATCTACTTCAAACCACGAAATCTACCTCAATCTCAGATGCAACGAGTACATTTATTCGGCAGCGGAACAACTGGCTGGTACCTACTCTAGAGTTCGAGGTATCAAGGCTATGATTACGCGAATCGGCTCGGCATTTTCGGTCGCATCGAATTGATTCTATGCCGACTCGTCATAGGAATCGAAGACGCTCACCTTTCGGCCAATCGTTACAGAGTAGGAATCATTCGTCTCCTACGCCCGAATGCGTAATGGCTTGGTATTCGCCGCAGGTCCCGAGGTTACGTATCGCGACCCGGATGAGATTTTATTTATGAAGCCCGCTTTCCGAGCGGCGGGTGTCGAGGGAATTTCATGTATCGCCACTGGCGTCTTCCTCTCCGTGTTACTTCTTCGTCTACGTCCGTGTTTGCTGGTCAGGGTCCTCGCCAATTTTCGGTGGCCCGCGAGAAAGCGGATGTTCGAAACGCGGGCGTAGACGAGACCGAAAACACCTTCGGAACGCGTGCGTCGGCGATGAGTGTCCCTCGGCGTAAAGGAATCTCGAGACGCGTGCGTTTAGGTACTTTCCATCGACTTTGCGATTAAATTTACGACTCAAACCTGGGCGAGGCACGAGTAATCGGGATCCACTTTCGCTATTGATTTTCTCCGCATGAATTGGTTTAAAGGAACACTGTACGTGACTCGTTACTTTCTTTCTTCGGGTTTTATCTTTTTCAAAAAAGAAACGTGAATGTGACCTTGCATTTAATTGGACGATGGCGATCTTCGTTTCTTTTATAGCTAATTGTTTAGATGAGATGGAAAGACATTTCATTTCTTTGGGTGATACTTCCCGATTCGTTGCATTTTCGAGTTTGAAAAATTGAAGAACTTGGAACGTTCGTCGTTTCTGTAAACACTTTCAGAAATGAGGATATTCCAAAGAAATTTAATTCTAATTTATGTGACCCGCATTTCAGTTCTCATTTCATAATCAATTTTACTGTAACTGCAAAGAGACGCGCGCGGGACTAATTCATGCGATTTGTCTCCGCCGTGAAAATCGGGAAGAATCTCAGCGCTTGAAGCGTACTGGGCAGGGCAGATTGAAAAGTTTCTTGGTAACTTTGGAATTACCAAAATTCCCGGAGACTTCGCGGAAATCTCAATAAGACACTTTTGAAAGGAGGGAAGATTTCAAGACGCGTTCTGGTTGATGGAAAACAGAAAGTTCTCCAACAAATTCGCGTCGGTATTTCACCGTTTGCATTACAGTGTAAAAATGTAGTGTATTGAAAGCTGTGCCAACTTAAAGCTCAAGTCATCACAGCATTGAAACCATAGCAAAACTATTACAACATACTAATCACTCTTGAAATCCCCACCAAACCTAGCACTATAATAAACAAAAAGCATCCCCTGGTATCGCGCTAATTGATGCAAAATTTCTAAAGTAATGAACGCAATAACCAGCGAAATCGCTAACGTCATCAACATTCATCTTAATCACCCCCATAACAATGAGCTTCCCATGTCTGTTGGAAAACCGGGTGCCCAGTTATCAGTGAGCTCCGTCGGCTATCATCGCGACACACGCGCGTCGGCACGTCCGACTTAAATGACGGATCGCCGTTGGATAGGCGCAAGATATACGTGTGTAATTGAATTTCGTACCGGAAAGCGTCCTCCTACCGTACGGCCCCCGCGATATGCCGCACACGTTTGACCCCCGTGCGTGAATTTTTAACAAAACTTAAGCAGATTCCCCGATTCGCCGCGTGTGTGCCCGCGGTTTATTGACCCCGTGGCTACGGATTGCTGAACCTGATGGCTGGCGCGTTCGTGGCGGGGGGCCCTGCACGTTCAACCCAAATTCTACAATCGAAATGTCAATGTCGAGGCGAAATGCCCAGTCGCCCGTCCAAACATCGATGCACGGATATGTACCGTTTATGCAACCGACAGCTTCGCGCGCGATTTCGTAACCTGAATGGACCGGATGACGGAGCACGCTTCGCGCGCTTAACAGGCCCATTAATTCGAAATGGAAATTCGACGGAATCTTAAAGGGGCGCGCCTTCCTTCGAACGTTTTCTTAAAGATGTGTTCGGGAGTGGATTTCAAAGATTCCAAGCTGTAGAAACGATAAATTATGGTAATAATCGTGGTTACAGGTAATGCAAGTATCTTTAAGCTAAGAAATTTTATTATCTACATACTGTTGTGTAAATCGAATAGGTAACGATCATAGCAAAATGGGTATTTGTGAACTTTTTACTCTTTTTTCAAATTTTATTTTCATTTTATGTGTAATGAATGAGGAGGAACGAAAATTTATTTTTCCAATTAGTTATACTGTATTTTATAACTGTATAAACTAAGAATATGTTTCATTATACTTTGCTTTTACTATTTTTTAAATAAAAAGTTAAAATTAACAAATTTAAATGGAAAATTAAAAGTGAGGCGTCTCTCCCAACACAAGGGTATTTTTTATTTTAATTTGTTAAGGATGATAAATATTAAAATTTTGATTTTCTTCCATGGAAGTAGTAACAGATACGGTGACAATTTTGCATAAATGACGTCAACTTACCCTACGGAAGAAATGTATCCTTGTAATCCCGTGTAATCATTGGTTCGCTTGTTGGGGCCATTGCTGTTTGGAACCCTCGGTTGATAATCGCCAATCGTGAAGCTGATGAAAATTTTTTGGGTCAAGGGTGCATTTCTAACGCACAGCCAGAAAACAATCGACGAATGGTCGGTGCGAAAAAAAGGGGGGAAAACGCAGAGAAGCGGAGCGTACCCCGGGCACAAAGCGCGAGACCCGCTGGTAGAAAGCGGAAGCTGTCGTAACACGGTCATTACCGGCAATTAACCGCTGTGTGCGAGAGCTCTGGACGCGAGTATTATTCAATATCACACCGAAGGACCGGGCTAGAGGCGAATCGAACAGTTGTTTTGCGCGGCTTGACCAGTAACCCCGATTCGCGCAGGCCAATGGGAGTGAGACTTTCGCTTCCACGGCACAACAGGCACAGTTGCCAAACATCTTCCGGAATTCTTCGCGGTGACTCGGGATAATTAACCTTTTCCCCTAGAACCTTTAACGACCTCGATACGTGCCTCCCGAGACTCGCTCGTTTTCTTCGTTTCGTGAACCGAACCCAAGCTCGCGCACCTTTATCTTTCACCTACGACGAGGCCGATTTCCAATTGGCACATAATTGTCCATTTTCAATCCTCCTCTTTTATTCACCGACTTTCGCGATCGGTCCTCTTGGAACCATCGGGATGCCAGGAATGTGATAGTATCGGGGGACCAATTTGGCATCGTGGAGGAGGTGACGTTATAAATTATCACGAGCGTAGGTATAATGAATTGGAGAACATGGCTTTGAATTAGAATCGATTAGGATTAGCGGTCTTTCGTGTTTCTTTTCCTTGACGGATAACGGGGAGCTTGGTAATGATGTAGCAATATCTGATCTATGGATTCGAACCTGGATCTTGCATTTAAAGATGACTACTGAATTGTTTGAAAATTCAGATGGTCGTCATATTCCATTTTCTTAATCGTTGCATCACCCTTAGTCGCTTTTTAATCGGAGATTCGTAGGAGTTACGAATGTTTCCTTCGCGAGGTATCTCAAAAAGTGATATTTAGATTTACGAATCATTATATCTTAGGGAAAGATTGGTATTAGCATCACGAGCTAGATGAAATTACCAGGGCAATCTAAAGTACAAGTCTTTTCCATTGCACCGCGGAGTGGCTCGTGCGCGGCATAATAAAGGAACAAATAGTATTATAAGGACGGCGTGGTATTCCATTCCGAAGTTATCACGCATTTTCCCGTCCCGTGTCCACGATAATAATAAACTCGGCTGATTATGAGAGCGACAAATCACGTCCGTGATTCGCGTCGGACGGGCGGCCCTCCGCTAAGGCCAAGTTCTCTGCGAACAGTTGTTCATCCTACGTCCTTCCTTTCAAGAACATTGCCATGTAGGGTGAAAGTCAGTGAACTGCTCGCGCACGCAGGATGATGATACCGTAAAATTGTTTCAGCCGACCTTGCTGTCTCCGTACTTCTGCGAAATCTTAATTAGTTCTGGCACGTTATCTTGATCGGACGTCGGTTCAAACTTCAGCCGTTCTGGCCAGCTCCGTGACCTTTCTGTTACAAACCGTGCGTCATATTGCGTTGCTTGGCTCGTGGAGCACCTGGCGCCCTGTAACTGGCGGTAGCATGGACAAGAAAATGATTGCGTGTGAAAAAGTATATTGAAAATGTTGAATAATGTTCTTTCGCGTGTGACCCTGGTGGTCACACGTCACGGGTACGCGAAGTGCTTTGATATTTCTCATAAGAAAATAGTAGATATCTTTTACATCGTTTGGTGCGCGATTGATGCGAATCCTATAACAAAAGATTTATTGCAAATTTTGAATCTGCACCCATTACTGTTTTGTGGATCGCGAATGCTGCAGATTTGAAAACTTCTGCAAAAATAGAAATATAAATTCATCAACTCAATAACTACTTATTGTGTGAAAGTATATACCTATTTTTCAATTAGTGTTCCCTTTTATCGGTTAAGTCAAAGCAATAATTTTATTCGCAGTTTTATTTAATTTACTTGAAGTTGGTAAAAATGGTCCTGCAGCCCTCTTACTGCAAGGTTCCCTTTCAATCGTTTCCAATGTAAAACGTTGGATACATTTGATGATTCACGACGATTGACACGCTAAGGATAGGCCTTTGTGGAAAATAGAAACCGAAAGGTACCTGCTCGATCACCTTACGGGACCATCAATGAATAATAGTTACTTTCTAATGCCAGGCTCGTTGCAGGAACAGCTGGTAGTACGAGCAATAGCGGCGCAAAACATTGAACTTCACAGCCGCCACTTCATTAGTACATGTGTCGAAGCGTGGTGCGCGGCATTTTAATTTGTCGGTCTGTCAGTGTAGCTCGCGTGTGCCTTATTTCATGTGCGGGCTTTCATGCGCGGGATTGTCAGATATTCGCGAGCGCTGAATTAAAATATCGACACCACCGGTTATATGAAAATCGCGGTGAAATGGGATTAATCCTTTGATGGTGACTGGATCATGTCGAAATATGTCCGCCAACATTAATTGCATACCATCGGTTGTTTCAATAATCGACACAGATTCTGCATATCCCAATCTGCTTTAGCTATTCCATTGCCCTTCCGTCGGAATTCATTACATCGTTTGAAATCAGAATTTTACAATCATTCTCTATAGGCACTCTATGCTAAAATGATTGTAGCTCGTTCATTTGATCCTTTAGCGTTGCTAGATCCCGTTGAAGGAAAAATCTCCCGTTTTCTTGTTATCGTTTAAAATCGTCAGAATTGTTCTATTTTTACATAAAATTTTTTTTGTTTTTGTTTTTTCAGATGCTAAAACGCATGAAACAAATGAATACGGAGTTCAGGTAGGTCCAGCTTTCTTCAATGAATAAAACAACTCTAAACATGTAAGTACCGTGAACTGCGGGAACATTGGCCTACGCCGGAATTACGTTGTTTTATGTCAGATTAGTAAAACTTAACCTGTTAATGCTATTTATATGATGTACCAATATTACGAGTTGATTTAATTTAAGATGTAAAAAATAAAATAAACAAATTTAAGTTTACTGACCTCAGATTAGTAAAACTTTACCTGTTAATGCTACCTACATGATGTGCCAATGTTATCCCGGTACACTAACGTTTTTAACATGTAGGTATTAAAGAAAGAAAGCACAACAATTTTATGCATTTTGACAATTGTAGTACAATTACAAAAGATGCAATGTTATGATAGGATACTTAAAGCAAATCTAAACATGTCAATGTTCCCCCAGTTTACGGTATTACTTACTCTGATGCAACCAGCCAATTGCATATATGATACGTTTAGCGCTACCCTCCGGTCAAAGAATAAGACAAAGCTTCTACGCTTATGTACCACAATAGACCCCAATCATCAGCCCACACACACAAAAGCAAATTGCTATACCGTTAGCAGGTGGATCGTAGAGGCTCGGGATCGCGCCTCCGTATTCGAAAAGCGCCGAAACAGTTAATTCCGCGGCGCACCCCAGCAATTTAACGCCCCCGATGCCCCGATTGTAATTCCAGGCAATACACACGCACCGCGCGGGCGCGTCATTAAATCGACGATTTACGGGTAAAGATCAAGAAACGCCTGCGGGGAACGGCGATGTCATCCGCCTTTTATAATCGGCCGTGTTTCACTATCGGATACCTGTGATACGCTCGGCCGATAGGTCGCGAGATAAGGCCATCCAACAGGATCTTCCCCGCGGTCTCGTGACATTCGTCGCCGCGGTGCGTCCCGCAGAACGGAGCAAAGACACTCGGTGCCACGAATAATTACGCGGAGATTGAAGAGCTGCCAGGCTCGGGCACCGTTACTCGTCATCCACGGGGATATTAATTGTCCATTGTTTCATCGCTCGATCGTCCGATTTTCGCGCACACCCCGACTGAATGTCTGCGAAGAGGTCGGCCGTCGCGAATGTCAGGAGCGATTAAAATTGGAGTTCTTTCGCGGTCGTCGCGGTGAGGATTGCGAAAAGCATCACTGTGTGCTATCGCAGATGGGGCTTGGATTTTCCCGTGGCTACGGTCGTGTAGGTACAGTGAAATGGGGGATTGATATTAAAATCGTTGCACGATCGTATTTGTAATTCCGAGGGCACGTGCTACGGAATTCTATTACCTGCTATGAAAAGCAATTATAACAGCTACATATATTGTGGCTGGGTAACAATACTCGCAACGATATCGGCGATCATTCATGTGGCAGCAATACTTCAGCGATTAACTTGCTGCAGATCTATCTCCCATCGCTATTGTACTGTAGCTTCGTTATGCATCTGGATTGCCTTAATTATCGTCTCTATTACGTATCTCTGCGCTGATGGTACTCATGGATGGAAAATTTATGGTTCTGTTCTTCCTTGTGTACAGGCACGTTACGTCACGTTTTATCCAAAGATCAAGAGCACGAACCAACCTTGACATTCATGCGCACAGACCTGGTCCTGGTCCTAGAGAAAGCTACCATTTCGATTCTAAATGCTATCCATTATCTATCTTTCATATTGTGGCATTAAGCGGGTATTCTCGTTTAGAGGGACGAAATCCTCTATCCTCTTTAGGGACGACGCACAGGAAAAATACACAGGTTTTAGCGATGAGTATTATCTACGCGTATTTAATAACATTTCAGCAAGTTGTAAAAAAATTCAGCTATATATAATAATAATTGATGGAGATATGGGTTTTCTTCAAATAGTAATTTTCATGGCGGTGCGCACGATATCTCAAAATACGGCAAAAATGATTTCAAATTCAAAGTCTCTTTTTGTGAATTTTTTATTTTTTTATAAACCTACTAGAGGCTATAGCCACACTCTTCCTGATTAAGAATCCCTTTGGGCTTTTTGTTTTAGATCAGCGGAACAGCTGCAATCGTGCATACAATGAAGCAACTTTTTTTGCACACGGTTTATATAATATGACCCATATCTCCATTAATTTTTATTGTATATAGCTGAAATTTTTTTACATCTTACTCAAATGTTGATAAATACGTGTAGATGATGCTCCTCTGTAAAAACTGTGTATTTGCGCGTCGTCCCTAAAGAAATGCAAAAAATTGGGCTTCTAGACGAAAGTACCCCCTTAAAGTTGGGGATGAAAGTGGCCTAGTCCCCCCCTTCGTGCTTAATGTCTCAAGATGGATTGCTCCCTGAGAGGGTTAAAACTGCTAAAAGAAAACCGAAATCTTTCCTCCTATCGGTGAAGTAATGTTCCGCCGATGAGGGAAAGAAAGAATTATTTGCTCTCGTTCCATGTTGCGCGATAAGCCCTTTGAACAGCGGCACCGAATAGTCAGCAAAGTGGTGATGACTGTAAAAAGTATATTACAACCGAAACCAGTTTGGTCCAGGAAAACCCGTGACTAAGTCCTTTGCCAGTGCTTTCTGCTGGTGCAGAGGAAAAAAAAAGGAATGCTGAGCCCAGCGGCCGGTGACCCACGAATTCGAACGAAATCTTGTAATTCGTACCACGGAACCGGTTCTCTCTCTCACTTCCTTCCACCTACAAAATTTCGCCAGCTCATTGGAAACCGCAAAATGCAAATTCCTCTAAGGCATCCGGCTCTTTCCACGAATTTCGAGAAATATCTTACACGAGCTAGCCGAGTTTCTTGCTGATTTGAATTCATACCGCGTTAGATTATATTCCCGGTTTCAACTGTTTCTGCTTCCATCCTCGAATTCGTTCCATTTCCCCGCCTGCGGTTTGGTAGCGTTCAGAATTTCGTTAGTTCTATATTAAGCAATTCTTTATACTCCATTCCACTTCATTCGCAAAATAACACGCATACAGTTTCAAGTGTACCTCCGTTACTGATTTAATTTCTGTTGAAAAACTAGAAAAATTTCTCTTACAGCGGCTAAACGGTGATACGTTTCCATAAATCTTCTGAGCTTGCAGAATTTATTGCAAATGGAACTATCGCGGTAACATTTGCATTTTAAATTGTCGTTACACGGTTTCTGCACTTGCGTGCGATATTTCTTACGCGTCTTTTATCGCGAATGGGAAGCGTTTAAATCGTGGAGTAATTAATTTGACGATGAAGAATCAAGCCTCCGCGCGTCGCTAATACCGCGCGCGCCGGTTTCAGGATCTGGACCTTGACTTTTTGTAATCTGGCAATTACGCTGCAACTTGAAAGACACAAAGTATCGACTGTGCACCTGCAAAGATAAGGTCAAACGTAGAGAGTCGTAAAGCTTTCAGAACATTGATCGGTGCTAAGCATCGATCCACATTGCTCCGTTGACTTTGTTTATTAAATTGTTAATTAAAAGCCGCGTGTAATGGATATGGCGTGTATTTTATGGCTAATTGCGCGATTGATTCCCTTCACCCGTCTGCTAATGAAATCTTATAAACGTGCGGGGTGAATACGAAATGATTTCAAGAGTCTGTAAAGTAGAAGTTATGATTAGGTTTTATAGTCAGCATTGGATCGTAATCATTAGATCGCACTGGGAAACTTGAAACGATAAAAACAAGAATTCTTAGTTGAAATTATGACTGACACTTTCCTCTAATTTTGTTTTATTAACCGATGGATCTTACGGAGAATCAACCGTTCCCCAGTGCAATATATTTTATGAATATGTCATTGCCTTTATAGCATGTTTATGCTCATATGAATGGAATGCCGATACTTTTGCAATCAGGAAGTGCAGGGAAGCATAGTGTCACCGTTCTGGGGAAAACTTGTTTGCGGGTTGGGAAATGTTTCGTAATCTGGAGAAAATTTCTAATATCCCACGGGTACGTGGATCTTATGAAATACAATAATTTATTTCACGAAATCTTTCTTCATGCGCGGTGCAATGCAACCGAAGCTGCGAAGAATTGGTTGTAACTCCATTTCTGAGCGTCTTCATTTCTTCTTCGTGGTTAGATCATCTCTAAAAGTTTCGGTGGCAACGATTTATTGGAATGAAAATGATCATTCGTTTGAAGGAAAACGAACTATCTGTCGGTACTTTGAATGTTTGTCAGCTCGAAATTTGGCTCTCGCGAGATATGAATATACCTAGTGAATATACACCATGGGCCACGTAACGGTAGGATCTAAAGCGTTTCTCGTGTTTTTAGTAGAATATTCAATTATTTGGATGGAAAATTAAATTCGCCACTTTGAGAGTATTTTATATGCAAATGGAGACCTCTTTCGTGATACCTATTCATGGTACACCGCCGTAATATCTTAATACCCGTAAAACAGATTAAAACACACTTTACATTCTACCACGAACTTTTAAAATATCAGCTCGCGCGTTGCACATGCATCAAGATACCATAGACATTCAAATCCATTCACTACTCGAGCTTTTATACTCCTTTTCTCTCATTACGTCACATTTCAGTTCGCAACTTTTGCATACAAAAAGCGTGGGTCATTTCTGTCAGCTTAATTCTGTTGGATCATTAACGATATAATATTCTACTTGCTACAATGACTCGACGCAAGTGCTAAAGTTATCCACTAAATTTGTAATTTCAACCACAGACGAACATAATATGTATATATCCCTAATGGAAATCTCGAGAACGTCTGGTTCTGCTTCAGCTGAACACTTGCTCGACGTCGGGGTGACTGAAAACTGGCCGTTGATTAATTGCAAGCCGCGCGAAGTGGCATTAAGGTATCACCGCGGGTGAAACAAAGAGGGTTGTACATTAATGCCACGAAAGAATGGACCGCCCACCGGCACCGATACAACGTGAACTATTGCAAAATCGTTAGGGACACAGAGCATATCCTTAATATCATCTTCGTGATGGAGATCGTGCCCGTCGATCAGACGCGACTGCCTGAAACCGAATTAATCAACAGGCTTATCAGAGAACGAATAAATCGCGACTGCTGGACCCGTATTTGATTCTGTCCCCCGAATGTTAGAGGGAACTGTACACATTACAAGATAACGCGAATATCGGGGATTAATTAAATGACAATCGTTAGCAAGGGATTCCTTTTAGTGGCAATCGGTTATTAAAATAGGTATACACGAGAGTTGATAGTTTCGATAATAAGATGAATTAAACGGTAGCTGTGTTCCCTTTACCATTTCATTAAGTAATTCTCAATCAATGAACACTTGTGCGTTCCAAGTATTGAATAGAAATGAATTTCAAACGAAAACAAATCTATATTAAAAAATATTACCTTATTCCTTGAAAATTTTTATACGAAATGTCTATTTCAGAAAATTGCAACAGCTTCTTTTCTCGTTTAAAAGTAAAATAAAACTGCAGGCCGCACGTGCAAAGTTTCGTACAGAGCCATCAATCTTAACTGTTTAAACTTGACTTATTTTTCAGCAATACTGCTAATATTGAAGTTATTAAACAAAAATACATATTTTGTGCTAGAAGCTTCAAGAAAGGATAGTGTTTCTTATGTCGTGAGATAATGTATCGTTTCATGAATGAAACTTTTTTTAACAAGAACACTTTTAATGGACACTGTAATTCCCACGTCGTCTGGTGCCCCGGCTAACAAGAGATTCGACAAAGGGACTTCGTCACTATAATTGGTTAAAGTAATTTAATTTTAACGGCAGACAATCCCCGAAACGCTTCCTTCGCGCAACAGGCTGCGATAAAAATCTACCGAGTCGAGACATTGAAATCACTGACAGAATGGCGAGCTCGTTAGAAGAAACTCGAGGCAAGCTTTTTGTGGCTGTCCATCGCGCTAAGAGAATGGCGAGGAACGATTATCCATAAGAGTGCGTTCCACTAACTCTGGGACCACCTTGACACGGTTGTTCACATTTCAACCGGGCAGTTGCACTGCTCTTTACTATCGTTATAAATAATTACGATTAATGGAAAATGTCATACGCGGTGCCGCTTGGTGTGGAGCACCAGGCTCGTATTAATTTAAATGGCACTTGCAGGATGGAGATACCACCTGTGCAAAGTATGTAAATTTCACGCCACTTGTAAATAGTACAGGGATACACCGGCTGGAGTACGAAGCATTATCAATAATTAAACGACCAGTATAAGACGCAAATTAAGTTTGAAGATGGACATCAAGATGACGTGGACTTTCTCAAATTATCATGCATCCGATTTTGCAACACGTCTTGTTTATTGTTTCGTGATTTCTCCGTCGCGTGACGCGGTGAATTCTCAAATTAATCCCTTCTCTGGTGGAAACGAGCGGCGTGATATCAGAGATCATTGCTCTGCTGCATCTCGATCGATCATTCCTGTAGATTGCTCCGCAACATGCGCATATCCGTCATAAATCCTGAATCGAGAGGCGGTTGGCCTTAATTTCTTTCGTCGGAACTTTGACCACCGGCAACACGTGTTGAAGCTCGTGTACACGATGTAAGAACAGTTTGCCTTGATAAAATTATCACCGAACTTTCGACGGAAAGTGCCTTGGGTAATCGGGTTTGGCGTGCACGCGAAAATTAATATTACCCGCGCGAGCGTTAATTAACCGACGTTAAGGACAAGTTACGTACCTCCCTTTCCTGTTTCGGCGCTTGCCAGATCTTCGATCTCGTGAGTTTTATCTTCTCGTGATCTTGTTTCACCAGCTAGACGTCTTCATTTTTGGATCGCGTGTGCAGCTGCATTATATAACGATTCTGTTCGCGACGGAAGAAGCTCTCGCTTCGGGGTGGCAAGCAATTTACTTCATTGAAAAGTAACGTTAAAAGTTTATGTGACTTGGAGTGCATTTGCAGCAACGTGGAATATTAAAATTCTGCTCGAGTTGTGATTAGAAATTCAATACTACAGCATCGATTAATTCCTCTGCTAAGGACAGAGAATGGGTATTCTTTGACTTTAATTAATCGTCCAGAATGTATATTGGTTTCGAAGCTTCATAAATCCGGTCGCAATACCAGAAGGCAATTAATTTTGTTTCAAGTGTTTTAAGCGCGTTCCAAATACCTTTTGTCAAACCTCCTCATGGAAACAAAGGAAACGCTCATATGTAAATCAGGACTGTACTCGAATACTCAGGATACAATGCATAGAAGTGCACTTTAATTCCGTACAGCAATTCATCCTATTATTCTGTTGAATTTGTAGTGGTGTTATGCATATCACTCTACGTACTTATGTAGCAGTTGGTATTCAGTGCCATTTCTCGACCCCTTTTTTAAAATTCAAAATGCAACTCTCGAGAAAATTCTCTCAACCAGTTCATTCGTATATTATAAACAGTTTACGCTAATTGCAAAATCCTCAACATTCTTCATTTGTGCTGAAAATCATACAATTTAAAAAGCAAATAAAACTTTCACAAGGGAGTCAGTGTAAAACTTCCTCTTCTCCAAAATCTAGACAATACTTGTATATTTGAAAAAAAAAGAAGAATAAACTGAATGAGCGTGTTGCAATTGAAACTCGCAAGCAACGCAACCACAGAAGAGCCTCCGACTAACATCACCTCGAAACATGGAAAATTCGTAACTCTTCTTTAATTTTTATTACAAACCAGTCATCGAATGCGATGTTGACCCGACGAAAAAAGTGAGTCGTACCTGTTAAACGTCACCCTTGACATCTTTGCACAAAACAGATATGTTCCGATAGGCTGGGGCATTGAGAAAAAACCGCGCGCACGTTCTCCAGTCGGGAACCGGTCGCGGAGTCTTCTCCGGTTGTTGCATAATCTGGAAGAGTGCAGTTACTTTATCTGGACCTTTATCTTGCCTCGGTATATCCACCAGGTCAAGCACAGCGTGTAAGGGGATAGTGTTCAGCGAATTATTCATTTGTTATGAAACAGCTCGAGCCCCCTTCTGCGTCTTTAGATTTCCACTACAATGGTAGCGCGGCGGTTGACGACTTTGGAGGATGTTGTCGAGTCTAAAGCCGGAGGTCCACCTGAAAGTTAAGGTAAACTATGCTATGTCAAGATTTAACAAATTAACTTCAATATATCCTGGTAGAACCGTTTCCACCAAAAGCTAAGCTAAGCTGTATTACATTTTCTTCGGAAGCAAAGTTAGCTCGAGACTTCCTCGCGAGCGATTCTCCGGAAACAGCTATGTCGAGCTGATTTAGCTTCTCAATAAAGCATAGCACAGCTTTGTTTAACTTTTGATGGAAATAGTTCCATAAGGATGCATTGAAACTACTATTTACAAACTTGGCGTAACATAGCACAGCTTAGCTTAGCTTTCAGATAGATTCCCGGCTTAATAATAATTTCTGAAAGAAGTGAATCTCCTTCTGCGTTAATTAGAACATTGATTTGAAAAAGTAGAGAACGAAAGTGAGAGAGCAGAGGCAGTGAAATGAATTCGAATCAATAATCGAGTTAATAACACATTTGTCCTAATTGATGTGTTGGAGCACAGAGTCCCAATCCACATCACCTTCAATAACTACATAAATTGCCAATATTTGATATCGAAACCTTTTAGGTCGTCGCATTTCAAATGTTAATCTCCTAATTTGTGGTTGATGACTTCGGGAATTGGTGCTGGTTCTAGATTCAGATATTGATAACAGCTATATCAAATCCCACGTGCAATTAGACTTTGGTGACGGAAATGCCGCACCTTCTGAATATGGTAGATATCTATCCTTTCATTAACTAAGTGACCTTTAGTCACGGCGTATTCTAAATCAGATGAAATGAAGGAGCAACTGGGCTTGCCTTAAAAGTCTTTATTTGTTCGTCGAAATATCGATAACAAATGTACATAGAAAATAGAACAACAGTTGATAATTCAGTAAAAAGAAATGTACGTCGAAACGAATGAAGCCTATTATACCGTAAATGCTGCAGGAGAATATGTAAAAGTGTGTCTCAGGCACATTACTATATCTTCTAATTCAGAGACGCGTGCCTGTGCACGTACACATAGGTATACTTGCTACGTGTGCCGATAAATCGGCTAATTAGAGGAAACGTTTCGAGATCCACTGAACGATTAACTGTTGATCCGATTGCTTTAGAACTCCGATGTCGATTGCCGAGCACTTGCCTACTATTCCGTACTCGGATCGAAGTATCGTCATTCGAGTAGAGAAATAAATAAAAACTTTACGTATGTATAAATACACGACGCGCTCGCAAATAATACCTACAGCTACAATGTAAAATTCGCTACCCTTGTACTGGCTGGATCTACCAAGTCTTTTCTTTTGTTTTTCTTTTAATAGAGATGAACGTAATATAAAGATTGCGATAAGAATTTTACTATTTAATTATACATATAGGGGAGAGTGGGGTAAATCGGAACGGGTTGGTAAAACGGAACATCAATTCGTATCGCGTGACATGGGACCAAAGGATTCTCACAGCATTTTGCGACAAACCATAGACACGTGTACACGTTATTTTTCCGTTAAGAAAGTTGGACAAATTTCGGGTATCGACATTTCAATATTGTGTTATAGTTTCGACCACTTTTCAGCACTTGGATTTCGAAAATTAATAACGGCGAGTACATCGTTGGATTCTATAGTCCTTACGCTACATTTTGACGTATTAAAAAGTTCTTTACCTCACGGTGAAGTGTAAATATTAAATATTTACTAAATCACTGCATGTGGGGCAAAACGGAACACTTTTCGTGGGGTAAAACGGAATGCCTATTTAACCCACTTCCCCCAATCCAATTGTCTTAAAATTTTGCACGCGTTTGCAAAAAAACGGGGCTGAAAAAATTACCCAGTCATTAATAAATATAACCCATAACCACAAATCCAAACGATTTTAAATCAGCCTGTAACCACAAATCAAATCAATTCAATCGATATGCAATCAGCATAACCACAAATCAAAACTTTGACATTAAAAAGTAAATAATAAAAAAATATGCAAAAATTTTTTTAAGTTTAACAATTTCATTTAAAATGCACTAAAACTGAAAAATTCTCCATGTACGTGTTGATATTCATTATTCATGTTAAAAACCATGTATATTTGGTTATTTTTAGTAATTTTTTATGTTATCTGGTAAAATATTTTTTCTTACGTGTATGATATATATTTTTGTTATATTTTATTTGTAATAGTTATACCTAAAACATATATTTATAGTTTTTAACATAAATGAATACATTTTAAATCATAAAAATAAAGATTTTGTACATTTACGTGGTCTTCAAATGGGTGTTCCGTTTTACCCCACCACTTGAGCGAGGCGAAGAAGATTTCAATACCTCCGGTAAATCTCATTTTCCTTCGTTCCCAAAGATTTGTCTTAACAATGGCTTTGATTTTCTTATAGTCTAAGGTCCACTGAAGACTCCTGTTGAAGTCCCGTGTCTTTTTCTTCTTCCGATTTTATGTTATCACCCTCCAAAGATAAGCGTTCCGTTATACCCCACTCTCCCCTAGATTGAACAAATCAAGGGGTAAAACTTAATAATTTAATTTGTTTACTTGGTCAGAATTTAAAAGTTCAATTAACTCTCCGAACGTCGTGCGAAATATTTCACAGTTTTCTGATTATTATCCGCAAAAGCAGCGCTGAAACTTTTACTCTTTAATTCGTCCAAGTCCTTTGAATTGTCCAATCAGGGGCTGTTACCGGAACTTGCGCGCAAAATTCTATCGCGACGCGTATATAATATATGTATACGTGCGTCTGGCGTTATAAAATTCAAATTAATAATTCACATTCCTATTGTAAATACACAATATCGCAACATCAGCGATTACAAACGACAAGAAGCCCGGATTCGCTACATGCAATCTGTGCGAAACGCAATGATATACAGGATGGACGCTAGCTTGGTGTTCGTTTCTTCCCCTTTGTTCCACGCACGAAAAAGGACTGATCAACCGATATTGGTCGGAAACGGTCAATTTGTTGCGGCACGCGCTTAAAAATTAAGTAATGCTGCAGGAAGACTGAACCGAAGAAACAGTACTCTTGCGATTACATCGGTGGGTCTGCCTTAACGCGCCATTAACGCCAGCCTCTCAACTGAATAAAGAAATACGCTTGAACGACGATACACGAATTTCGGTTCCTTGCACCATCTCCGCGTTGCGTTTAATCGATCTTTACATTTCGTTTAAAATACAATATGTGTGTACATCGAAGCTATGTGTCCTACAAGTAACAACTTACGCCTATTCGTATCAGTGTTTCTTTCCTGTTAGCTCGTCGACTTAACAGTGCACGGTGTCGTTACAACTTTCGTAGTAACGCATACAGGATGTTTCAAAACCGGGAGTAAAAACTTCACTGAGTGGTGGAACTCACAGAAGGAAACAAAAATGTCTGTAAAATGGTACTTGGGACATTCTGCGAAAGTTTTACGATGTTCACGTTTGACTATGCACGAGGAGTTGGTTTAAAGTTTAAATGAACACAAGAATTAAGGAAGAACTGAGGAATGTGAATGTACTTGTATAAAAAATGATTTGGTGCACGACCTAAACGTTAATTATCTTAAAAACGATTGGTATATGGAACCGATTTATTAAAAACCTTTTGTTTCTCGTCGGGAGTTCTGTTCACTAGTTAAGTTTGTATCTACAGTTCTGAAACCACGTGTATGCAGCTTCATGTTCTGAATCGCGCGATGTATTCACAGAAATATATTACATTACGTTACAATAATAATTTAATACGCACAAAAGAAGAACGATTTACATTGTAGAATCAAGCGCATCGTACGGTTCGCGCAAATTATTTGTAAAGGTGAGCAAAAGTGTCGCGGCCGGTTGCTGATTAACTTTCAGTTTCAATTAATCCATTTCGCTTAAATTCGGTAAAAAAAAGAGAGACACTACAAAAAGATATTCTTAATAATGTAAGCGTAATCCCGTGAGCAGTTCGTATGAAGACAATACAGTGCGCGCTAAGAAAGCTGCGGTAGTTTCAAGCTAAAAGCTTCTCTCGGCTTCCGTGTACGCCGTATTTCAACATGTACGATTATTTTCGGGTCGTTACCTAGGCGCGTAACATCTTAAAACGCTATGAACTGTACATAATACGTACACAAACGTAACTTATAAAATTCTAAAGCTGAAAACTCGTTACTCGACACACGGTTTTCGTTAATTAACTAAATAATCGTACACGAGTCGCGTGCAGATCACGGTAGTATCTCGATCACGGTGGTGAACGTTCACGAGACGAATCTCTCGCTCTCCAACTAAAATTCCTCGGTGTTTTACCTTATGAAAATATAACAAAGCGTCGTCGAACGCTATAATATGTATACATTCTAACGTATCGTTGATGTGCCCTTGGCGTTCTGTGCAATATACCTAACATGTTCGAACGGAATATCGATGATTATAAACCTTTATCTATACTTTAATGTACAATTGCTTGATAACAGGTTGCACTTTGCTAATTACAATTCTTACAAATGTCCCCTAAAACGTACCCGGTACGCGTTCAAAATATCCGTCTCGCTATTACGGGTTCGTCGATAATTGTCCCGGTATCCGTCGTTGGCAAATTCCGTGTTAGCCAACGTTCATCTTGCATGACACAGAGAAGAAGTGAAGTATCGTATATTATTATTCTTGCTTATCAACCTATCGAAAGGACTACACTATACTGGACGATTATTGTACGATTTCACCTTTGATTCAGCTTTGCTTCCTCAACGAAAGTGTGTGATAACTTTGGTGGTTGCTTTCACGTTGCAACAGTTACTTTTCTCGTTTATTATGCTCCTTCTGTTCTTCCGGTTCTTCGCGAACAGCGGTGACCATTCGCAACATAAGAATAGCCAACAGCTTGTCCAGAGGATCCATGAAACCTCGCTGAATCCACTTTGGTATCGTTGTACGGGCATGGGCGAATCCTAGTTTCTGCAGGATGTAATCTATGCCATAGGGCTCGATGCTCTTGCCAGCCCATGAAAGCAATCTTCAACACGAACGGTACAGATTAATCGAAACGGTATTTAATGGATAGAACGGTCACGTGAAAATTATTCTTCTTACCTTACGGTCGGTTCTAGCTGCCACGTTTTACACGTGTACGATCGCCAGTCTTTTATGAACATTTCTGCTGGATCGAATTGTTTACGTCTCTTCTCGTCTTCACTGATAGTCGTTGTTGCAGCGGAGGTACTGGCAGTGGTTGCAGCTCCGCTTCTCCTTTCGTGGGGATCTGGACTATGTGCTCGAGCACCCATATTCTACATAGCATATCAAATAAGGATACAATTTAAAATACAGTTCTTCGTAACATTTAATCCCTCCAAGGATACGAAACGAATCCACTTACCACTCTTTCCTTCACGTACGAGGTAATCAAGTCGTGTAGGAAGAAAAAGGCCTCTGCGTCTACCGTAACAAAGATATGGTCCTCGAACTCTGTTATGAAGCTACACTCGACTAAGGGTTTCTCACCTGTTAAACAAACAACTTTTATGCAACGTGTCCTACGTAATATTTTACACACTACTAGTCACCGGTAGCAGAGATCTGCAACGGGCGCATGGTCGAAAAGTAGCACATTTGTTAACTGGTGCTTAACAAAGTAACTACTATTGTGCATAAATTAATACGAACACGAGGGGCAAGAATAAAAATCTATGAAATTGTCACTTAACATTTCATACGTCTTTGTGATATTTCTAATATAGAGTATTTACATCCTACTCCATTTTTCTCAATTTCGTTCCATTGACTTTGACTATTAATAGTGCATTGGTTATCTTATTTTATGCAAACCATGCACAAATAATGAATACAATTACTTATAAATACGTGAGATACTCAATAATTGTTAGTACCTATTTGAGCAGTTACTGGACGCTTCATGCAAAGTATCTTTGGATACACTAGGGCAGACCTGTCCAACTTCTGCTCTTGCCTTCGAAGAGCAGCCGCGGGTTGACGGCGACGGTGGTGCCCTACAAGAGCGAAGAGCAACTGGCGGCTGCTCGTGCGAGCAAATGCTTGGACAGGCCTGCACTAGGGGATGAGAAAACTTACACTATGCATGTTATAAAGCATTCGAAAACTTGGAGTATTCTACGAGTCGAATAATTGATTGAGTTAAAATATATTGAGTTAAAATGAATCAATTTTCACACTGTACTTACTATATACAATATGCTTAGGAACTCCTAGAAATATAGGAAGAAATGTTATAAGTAGTTGTATTGATTACTGTACTTTAAGCTTCTATATTATAATACGAGCGTGTACTTAAAAAAACGCGCACTTTTCGGCGTGTCCTTCAATTCCTTTGTATACTGATTAAAATTCAATAATATGAAGACTGTTACTGACCAGTGACATCTGGAGTTTTGGCGGTCTGAAGGTGTTCGGTTTTTAAATGTAATTGCAACGACGGAAGGGCAAATATAACTTCCCTTCCATGGGAATGTTCTTGCAATTTTCCAGATGTTGTCGACGTACTTCTACCACGAGTCATATTGCCACTGTCAGATGTACTGTCTGTTCGCTCCCTTTCAACGCATGGAAACCTGTCTACTGCTGTACATATACAAAAAACAATTATGGGGCAATCATTTGCGAAAAGGCTGTTCGAAGAAATTAATTATAAAAATGACATCACGCCACGTACCATCGATTTCGCTGCTAGCAAATGCATAATGGAACCACTCTTGTAGCGACTTAAACTGCGGTGGAAATAGTACGCTACGACTCAGCCTGCAAACAGTAGCCATTGAGTGATGCCTTGCATGTTGTTCTTGTTGCTGACCTAAACTAATAGTCAAAGTCTGCACGACATGCACGTCGCATGTATTTGGTGCTGTAAAACGTGAAGTTGTTACATAATTCTGAATAAGACTGAAATCTCGGTGAATTAATAATGAACTCTCTTACTTTCGATGCTTGGGATCTCTTGAGCTTCTGTAGCAAAACTGATACACGGCTCTTTCAATGAAAATAACGCCCAACTTTTACTCTTAAAATTAATCCCATGGAAACATGCTAAACTGATGTTACAGCCGTGAAGCTCCATTGTTCCACCAAGTACAGTCCCCGATGACGGTAGAGAGAATCTTAAACTTCCCAACTGAAGACCTGCCACTTGAGCCAGTACTCCTTGCCAATGCCTGTGATGACGAGCATCCGTAATTGTGCTCTGATTTATGTAGCATGGGCCTGCTGTAAATGGTTTTAAAAATGTACATTTCATTTCATTTATTTGCAGCTTATAATTAAAACGCGTATAGTAGCATTTACCTTCACCAATTCTCTTCCTCTGTTGCCTCTTTCTGAAACTGCTATTGCTCACTCTTTGATGCTTCGGTTGCAAAGAACTAAACACTCGTTTACTGCTTTTAAACTGTTGACTGAAGAACTCGTCCAGTTTATAGTACATTTTCAACAAATCTGCTGTTGTCGATTTACTTATCATAACTTGCAACTGATCCCATCCCAAATCGCCATGCATAAAGATTATCGCTGGCCTGCATTAATATTCAATCGAATTATTAGAAATACGCCTAATGAAGATGTACAAGGTAAAATAAGTGTACGAATCAAACCTTCTTGTTGGCATGAAAACATCTCCACTACTACTTCGACTAATTTTCCATTCATCTCTCAGTGTCACGTCCAGCGAGGACACTCTAGACATTAGCACACTAGTTCCCATATAATCCAATCGCAATTCCAATGCAAATAACTTTAAGCCCACAGTATGATCGGGTTCTATCCCAGGTTCTTCCCGAATGTGTACTACAAACATTTACATGAGTAGTGCAGCCGATGTAGCACAGTTAAGACATTTATCTTGTTACAAAAAAAAGTTACTGTCGGCAACTTACTGTAAGTATCAATTTTGCTCAACTCGATAGTGCCACCAACAATACCACCCTTCGCATCCAAGCTAGAACCTCCTAATCCAACGCCTATGTACAAATTTTTATGCCCAGTGCTGCCTATTGATAGCCTTCCATCGGACCTAAAATCCTTCGTCATCCACGTAACATTGCCCATCACGTTGCCCATGTTCATGTGCACATTCAAGCGAGTGAAATTTATAGCGAACAATACTAATGTTTCCCACGCGGATTCCCTTAATTTAATTTCCGAGGACGTTTGTTTATCAGAGGTAAAGCTCCATCCTCTGCCAATATCTAATATTAAGAGGAACAAGATGCTTTAGATGTTATTATAAAAACTGTCGAACACGATCAAATGTTATGGTTTACCTTTCAGTCGTGCATGCCTGGGTATGTCACTTTCTAAACTCAATCTCAATTTGTCTCTGTTCAATGTTGGGCTTCTTTCCGGGGCACTTTTTGACAATGGGTCAGTACCGTGTCGGTCATAATGCTTCAACAGAGAACTACCCATGACTGCTTCGTCTTGATTTAGAGATGGACTGCCGTCGCCCTCAGAATAGGCAGTACCCGAGCTTAAATCTCCCAGGAACAAACGACGCACTATGCTGCGCCTGTACCATGCTTTTGGGAAGGCCAGGATTTCACCTAATCTCCGCATGTCGTATTTAAACGAGGCGGATCCGATATCACAGATTGCTAGCAGAGTGTACGAAGGTATTTTAATATTCAAGACAAGATTCTTCATTCCTAACTAGCTTCATTCCTGAACTGTACTTACTAGAAAATCGTATAACTGCACGACTAGTGTCCGACATCTTCTTCGACTGTTCACTCTGGAAATTTAGTTTGCGGCTTCGTGACATGTGAAATTTCACGAACTCCACGTTGATGCTTAATGAGTCTTTCCTCTCGCTGTCGGATAAAGGCGACCACTGCGCTTCTTTCAATCCTGTCTTCTTTCCACCACCGTAAGGATGGAAGATATAAACCGAGAAGTCAGCAAGACATCCGGTGACAGACAATCCACCGATCGCTGTACTTGCTTCTTTCCCTGTAGACTGCGTGCCCGGTGATTTGTACTCTCGAAATTCTATGAGCTCTTCTTCTGCTCGTTTGGACGAAAATACTAGGTCGAGGGACGGCAATTGAAGCATACATTCTACTCGAGAAACTGGTAAGCAGGAAAACCTAGAATAACGGAGAACAATGATAAGAATTCCTATATACACGAATGAAATTGTTGCGGAGATTTACCTGAACGTAGACGGCTGCATATGAAAATATACTATTACGTCAACAGGAAAGCTCGCGTAAACGTAATTGCTACTACTCGCTGCGGTAGCGGCCCAAGACGTGCTCTCAGTGTTTTCTGTTGGGAACACCACGTTCGTTTGCGCGTGGCTATGGAAGTGAGCTTTGCTTGGTATCGGCTCTAATGTCTGCTCCAGAAATTCAAGAATGTGCGGACTTATTATGGTTTCTTCCGGTATGCTCTGAAGCGTCATCCAAGCAAATAAACTGGCCTTCTTGGTGCTGCATTTTTTAAGCGCGGTCACTGACGACGGATTAAGCAGAGTATTGTCGGATGATACACGGGGAGACATAGATTCGTCGGGAAGTGTTTTGGATTCATAGTGTACCTGAAAAACGTTATTATGAAAGTAGTGTGATGACGTTAACGTTGCTAGAATAATTAACTGAATTCTACCTTCACATCTAAGCCAGGTATATGAAAAATTGTTAAGTCCACTAAAGGTACGTTTGCGTGTTGCAAATATCGCAATCGGGACGTACTCGCGGTGGACGATTTCTCTTTGCTACTTAAATGCTTTCGACTGCTGCTGGGACTACTCGGTTGAAACTCGAATGTGCCCCCCGAGCACGAGCGTTCTTTCTTCATTCTACTCAGACTGTAAAAAAGAAGGTAATGGTTATGCCAGCCACATAAAACACGTTCAACAGCAGGATTTAGCACGGAGTATAAATTTACATTTTTATTTCATCTTCTTTTCCTAGATCTTTTGTATGAAGTACGCATTTGCCCCTGTTAATTAGAACTTTCACATCAAGTTCAAAGTCTATATTAGGCTCCTGAGTTTTCGGAGGTGTTATATATGGCGATGAAGTCGACGAGGATTGCTCTTTCCCAAATGAATCAAGCAATGGGGCGCTAAGAATGATAGAAACACAGTAGTAATTAGTTTTGACCAATTCGATAAGAATTCATTTCATACTATACGCTTACACGTACTTTCCTTCCATGCTGTCGTAACTCGACGTACAACTGACATCTCTACTCTTCTTTCTCAATTCAACCCGTTCTCCTTCGATTTCGATACTTTCAGGCCATTCCAGCTCTCCTTCTGGCAAACTGAGCTCTGATCCAGCACTTGGTAATGACGATTGCCTACATAATAAATCCATCTCTGATCAAAGAAATATTAAAATTATGTAAGAAACCTACCTGGCCATTGTATGCGTGTCGCTGAAAGTGACTCGCGGCCCGCCAAGTCCTCTCACGCGAAGGGAAGCAGATCTATAAATTTATACTCGCTATTAAAAGTTATTATGACAGAGGATAGATGTAACATTGAATAAAAAGTAGGATACTTGAAGGAAGAGAGGGTAGGTTTGCTATAATAAGGAGAATCTATCATACCGGCTTGGACCACTTCTAGGGCTGCTTTCGTAACTAGCAGAATTTGCCGAATAGACTTCCATGTTCATGTCTTCGGGGCTTTCAAGCTGATTCTCCAGTGTTGGCGATGGTACGATAAAGGAACGCGATCGATACGTATTTGGTTTACCCCCAAGTCCTAGTTTACCCTTTATTCCCGATGCTTTAACCGACTGTCTTCTCAACTTCTGAATCATGTCTCTGCACAATTTGTATAAATATTAATAACGAGGTTTCATTTCGTAGTATATTATTGAAACTCTGCTTTGTATAACTATACCTCCTAAAATCTTTAAATACCATAGCTTCTAATTCATGCAAACGCTTCATTTCTTGTTCTATGGTTCCATGAGAAGCACCCAACGATCGTAGATCGTTGATAATCTTTGCTTGCTCATTCATTTCTTTTTCAATCAGTTTCGATCTTTTCTTCGCGTCGAGAGTAGGGTCAAAAACAAACGCTGGTAAACTGTCTGTCCAATTCTTGGACTTCTTCATTAATATACTCTCCTGTAAACGTAATGAAATTAGCAAATGATACATTATTATATTATCGATGATTAAGTAACTAAAGAAAACTGTGGACAAAGAGGAAAGAGGTTTCGCTTTTATAAAATTATCTTGAAAACTAACATCCGATTTCAAATACATTACCCAACCAATGGGCCAGAAAGGCAAGTGATAGGATAAAATAAATATAATTAAACCATACTTTTTTCTTAACCTGGCTAGTACTATTATCCGGCTGGTCTGCGTCATCGCTATCGTACTCTGCAGGCACGTGAATATCATCTTCCTCGGAACCAGTTAACATCGTTAACGTGTGTCCAAGTGCTGATAATTGCTGCCCCACGCTGACATCTAAATGAATATCCACACCTTCCATTTGCCACTGTACGTTTAATATCCACTTAGCATTATCTGGAAACAAGTAGGATATATTAGAATATTATTCATACACTGCAAAGAATTATCGAAGTGCAATTATGCTTCCATTACCAGACTTGTCTGGTTTTTGTGCGATTGTCCTGCTGCACACTTCATAAGTGCCTTCAGATACCATGCACAAATTCATTATACTACCATCTGTTGTATCTGGTTTCCAATCATCCAAAGAAGTTTCAAAATCTTCAGCAAATCTCAAGCATAAGCCCATAAATCTGTACAATGTTACGAAAATATCGTTAATTTGTCTGCAAGTCTTGCCGAGAATGCAGCGGCTTTAATAATAGTCTCGTACCTTCCTTTACTAACTAAGCTCCCACTACTACACGCAGATATGCTTGTGTTCTCCAAGGTTATTACCACAGCACCCCTTGATTCCCCGTCGTACAATCCTCTGTTCATACCCCAAGTAGGTGGCAAAGGATTAAGTGGCAAACAGATGCCCATGTCATCTACAGTCAGTTGCAAAAATAATGTTCCCAGGTGAGGTGCACTCAGCTGACTCGTTATCTGGCCAAACGGAACCTTTTCAAACACTTGCTGCGTAGCCGTTAAAACTTCTTTATTCAAATTAGCTCTTTTCTCGTTCCAATATTCGTAAGCATTCTTATAATTCAGCCAGACAAGTATAGCTTTGTCGATAGCCATCGGTTGCACGTATATCAACGGACGTTTCAAAGTAATAAGGACTACTTCTTTGTCTTCGCCCTGCGCCATCTCCTCCTGGAAGGCGTTCCGTAATTCAAGCCTGGTATTAAAGAAGGCGAACTGCTGAAATTCTGGATCCGCCTCGTCGAATAGAACATTCTTCAGTAACTGGCCCAAACTTAAATTAATGTCAACTTGCGCCTTCCCGAACAGTTTCATATACGGATTTGGTTGAGTAGCGCCGAAAACATTTTGCACTCTATTAGATAATTGAAGTTCAACGGCCCCAGTTTCTAATCGCACTGCCGAATTGGTTGGAGTTGTTGCTGTTAATTGTATACGCTACGTGTACGGGAGGGAAAATATTTCAGAAAAAGGTTCACAATCTAAAGCCATACAACTCGATGAATACTTGTAGCAAACATCATACCTCGATACGAATGATTAATGAAAATAATATCCTTTTCACGGTTGAATTATTTGGTTCTTCATCCTCTAGCCATAAAGGAACGGGTTTTTCTCCGCCGTACACCTTCTGTACGACTTCATTTACTTCCTTCATGAACACTTTCTGGACGAATACTAAATGATTAAGGAGATCCGTGGTCAAAGAATGTTCGAAGGCACCAATATCAGCTGTAGCACTGAGATAGCTGCCTTGCCTCAACACAACACCATCTGTAAGTCGCGAACAACATTTACATTATAAAATGGAATATCTATATTCTTCATTGTTTTAAGAAAAGCGCTCTAACGTAACTAACCAGCCAATTTACTGTCATTCATATTACTGCTACCATCTTGGATATATTCCGCGGACACGTGCACTTTAGGAAGTTCAATGCTAGCTTCAGAAGGTAAATTCGCTTCAGTCACTTGAAGCTTTGTCGTGAAACTCAGTGTATGATGAGGCAGATCTATCGTAAATTTAGCTTTGCTACCAGTTATACCGGAACTGGTCACCTGATCCATTTTGTACTGTGCTTGCAAGGATGGTAACAGCGCTGCCGTTATGCTTAAACTCTGGAGTATTATGTGAAACTGCATAACGATAGGTTCTAACAGGCTAGCTACAACTTGTGGCTTCTCTAAATCAACCGATGGGGCTGGTGCATAATGATGTGGGCTCCCAGGTACACCTGCGTCCACATCGTCCTGCTGTTGACCTCTGGACATTCTTGAGGACGTTCTTGTTACTCTCAGTTCCTAAACACAAATCGTTATTTAAAGCCACGGCTAATTTAATTAGCCCGAATAAATATGAAGAACTTTTCGATTTACTTGTAAGGTTGACGATAATTGTTTGCTGCCCCTAGTCATCATACCATGTAGAGCTACTGGATGCTGGGGAATATCTATATTCACAGCGCCGACAGTCAGCAAACCGCTGTTCTTATCCTTTTGCCGTCTGCTAATGCTGGAATACAAAGCCTGCGATTTCCCCACCGTTACTTTTACAACCGTTTGTTGGCTGGGCGCTACACCTTCTAACAGAACGATCATGGTTCTACCGATTTGCCCAGTCAAACTACATTCTAAACTCGCGGGTCTTGACTTTTTACGACACGTTAAACTTGCATGTAGGCTTGTGATTTCTGCCTCCAGTTTCAACCCACTGAGAGTAGCTAACAATCTAGTCCTATGTATCCGAGCAACACCGAAGATAATTAATCTTGTTCGTTCTCCCGTAACGATGCCTATAATACAGAGTTATTAAAATAGAATGAAGGCATGTTTTAAAATTTATATTACCGCATTGCTACTAACTTAGTTCTCGTGGAAGCGGCACAGGTGTTGAACTATTCTCGGCGTTCAATCCTTTCTCAATATCTGCATCTTTCGTTTCGTTTAATAATTCATACTTTCGGCCAGTTTTGTAATGTTCAGAGGCATCAGCTGGTATAGAGAATCGGTGCGTAATGGTTTTCGTCTCCGGTCGTGTCGCGTACAGATCCAACAGATAATAGATAGTTTTCCAGCATCGCGGCGTCAAGTGTGGAGTATCTTTGCACTTATCAGGGAGTGTGCAGAATTTATCCAAGCCGGATCCGCTGGGACTTGCTCCAAAGTTAGGAGTTATTACACCCTCGCTCAGATTAATGTAGCCTTTCACGCTCTTCCCTGTGCTTCGTAATTTTTGAGCAAAACTCTGCGGCCGAGATCGAATACTCGTGCCAGGTGATATGACTTTTGATAAATTGGGTTCGTAACTGCTGCGAAGCAAAGGAGCATCCACCTTTTTACCATCTATCAGAAGCTGTTCTTGTAAATCAGACGCTGTTAAATTAAAGTTCGTATACATTAAAATATTTAACGGGAAACTAATGTTTTACTGAAATGATAGGACGTCTATATTTACTTGACGACGATCCATTTTTCGCCACTGTGTCATTAACGATCAAGGTATTGTTTCGTTTGCTCTCCGGTTGCTGTTCTTTTAGCTCCATTTGCGTTTCCTTAACATTCTGATACATATTACTAATCTGATGTAATAATCTGAGAAGAGGCATATTTACTTGTTGGCTAATGTATCGTATGTTTAAACTAAAATTCACAACTGTACTTGTGTGCTTCTTCAATTGGCCCCGAGATATGTACAGAACAGTTTGTTTTTGAATCATATCATCTACCGTCATATCGGCCATTTTCTTAACATCTATATCAATACCAATTTTCTCACATAAAAACGCAGGAGTTTCTGGAGGTATGTCCAAGTGAAACTTTGAGTTGGGCCCCTTTTTCGTTTGGTATTTGTTACCTAAAACGTGCAGTAAAATTTCTGTCACTAATACTGTTGTTTAAATATTTTCTTAAACACTTGACATTATACCTTTCTTCTTATCTGTTATCTTTCCAAATTCACTGACAACTATATCAATACGCATGGTCTCCATACTTCCTACCAAAGACAGGTTTGACCCCAACGAATCTAGCGAAGACACATTGTTCACGTTTCCTGAACCGATGGCAGATAGCATTTGTTGCGGCATTACGGATAACGAAGACAGTAGTGGCTCAAAAATCAAATGTGCATCTAATAGCCGGAGCGAATCTTTCATTGGATAGAGAAGAGTGCCACTGTGAACATCAGAGTCTTCTGTATCATCCGTTGTCATTGTGTTAATCTTGGAGTCCTGAAAATAATACAACTTCGTTACATCAAATTGTGCGTTCATACAAATGTATGTTAACGAACAATCTGTAACATGATAATTGTACAAAGTAGCCATCGGATTCTAAAACTAATTTGAAATACCTTTAAAGATTTTTGTTCTGCTCGAAAGACCTAAGATGAGAGGAACAATAGAATTGGCAACCATATAGCAAATAGTTTTATTTGATCAATATTTAAAACTGGAAAGATTGCTTACCCAATTTCCTTTCAAATTGCCTTTATCATTGTCCTTTATGAATTCCTGTTGCTTGGCCATCCAACTGTACAAATCTTCACCTGTATTTAACGGCTTATTGGACTGATGACTCGTTGGAGAAGTGACCTGATCCAAACTCCCAGTACTATGCTGACTGCCATGCCCACCTCCAGAATAGATACTTGGGTTCGAACCGAGTTGATGAGAATGAGAGATGTGGATTTGTGGCGGTTTTTCTTCTCGCAATGTACCGTAGCCTAATGCAAAATTCCATTTGTACTTATACGGGTTTTATTTCATTAAAAGATTAAAACATTAGTTGAAAAATTAAGGCATTAAACAGTGTTAGAGGAATATAAATGTAGGACTGCATATAAAGGGAAGCAAACATGAGACCTAACTATTTAGTGAATGCTATGGTGAAATAATTAGCGGGTAACAGATGAAGAAACAAAGAACCAACACGTACAGAGACATGTAGTGCTATCATTGAAATGCGAAGCGGTACAGACTACAGGGGGAACTAATGACGCTATATAGTCAGTATATTCAAAACAGTCTGCACAGTGGAAGATCTAAATTCCGTTGTTAACAAAATATAACAACCTCTATTTCTTCTGTATTACTCCTTCTTGTTCGATTGGTCTTGGCAAATAGATTTCAATTGCATTATGCTACGCCAATGTATAGACTGCGAATACATGATCTATGTAGTTTAAGTATCTTGCACTTACTGATGTTGTTTGGTTCCCGAGTTTGATTGAATAACCCACCACTTGCAAGCAATGGAAAAACAATACTTGCTCGTGTACTAGCAGGCACTTGCGTGGGTTGTAGTGATTTTCCTTTCTTTGGATGAACTACTGGCGGAGAGGGGGAAGTTAATGAATCCGGGCCTGGAACCGGTGTTGTTAGGGGAGTCGTATCTTTCCCCCGAGGAGAACTTACAGGAACCGTCAAACCATCACCACACATACCTGGTCATTCCATATCAAGCCATGTTTTTCGTTCAAAAAGCCCAACATTATATTGTCACAGTGTATAGGAAAAGCGTGTTAAAGTTTGTATGGGATTTAGCATTATAATGTTATTTACAAAGTGCAATTGTTTAGTTTAGCTTCTACGGATAATACTGTAAAAATGTAGTTAAAGTTCAAGTAAAACAGACACTTATATGTAGAGCCGATCTATAAGATTGTTTCGTAAGTTTCGCAAGCTCGTTAAAGTTTTGTTTTCTTTATACTATGCGTTACTTAAAGTTTCTCAATTCACAAAACTCTACATATAAATCCAAGATCTTACTATTACAGATAATCAATGGACAGAATCAGAGGATACTAGTAGAAGCAAATCAACACGGATCTTTAATAGAGTGTTAGTGCTAATGCGTAGATACTTTACAATCGTCAGTCCTAAAGGCACATGCTACGATGTGCCTTTGTATGAAAATGAAAAGTAAGACACTAAGCGGGTATCGAAGTTACAATTTAAAGCAGATGCTAGAAAGCTGCGAGTGTGTTAAATCGATGTTTTATAAGATACTGGATAATCCAAGGGTACAGAGATACGGTATTGTTTCACTCTGTTAGATTATGGGTTAAAAGATTAATACTTTCGTTTAGTTGAACTTATACCTGTAGTTTTGTCTTGTCCATTCTTGACATGTGTATGCTTGTGCATGTGGTCCGTATGAATTAACATAGCACATTCATCTGTGACTTCCTGATCATCAACTTCTCCTGCACTACCCTCACCGTCTGTCAGCAAATTTTCCTGTGCATGAATAAGCCAAATCGAAAATATTTATTCGATATCTTTCACGACGATAGTCACAGAAATGTATTTAATCATAGTCAATGTCGAGCAAAGTAAACACCAAAGATTCATTTGAAATTTTCAATGGATTACGAGAATATAATTGAAATGTACGTGAGAATAGATTTTCAAAAGATTCTGCTCTCAGAAGTTTTGAATTTCACAGGAAGTCGTAAGATTATAACAAAATTTGTGCGCATAATATAACACTTTCAATGATGAGAAATACTGCATAAGCATTAGAAAACCTTCACCAATCATAATTTACATGAATGTCAAGTATAAATTCATTAAAGCTTTGTGTCACGTACGAAGTAGTTTAAATATATTCGATTCCAGAATATTATCTTGTGTAAGCACAACATATAATTGTCCTTGTTAACAAAGGACACGTATACATAATAGCACTAGCGTATTATTTTGTGTTAGAATGGAGTTAATGTTTAGTTACATGATGAAGCTTGTGCATTTATTATTGCGAAAATAAATTAGAATTTTTATAAACTTTCATATACGAGAAAGATGTTTGAAGCTATTGTGTTGAGAGTATTTTTGTGCGTATACTTTTAAAATCCTTACTCCATTTTATACTGTAATCATCCGTCTGCACTTTCTTGCTTATTTGCTGAAAAAAAAATTGTCTACCGGATTACATTCCCCATAGGATGCATTATGAACTTTTGAATGAAATAGAAAACTTCCTCCTCAATGTCAAAGTTACGTTGTTACATGAAATTGTGATCAAATGTTTCTTTCAACTATTTACAGCAGACGTGCTCCCGACTGAGCACGCCTGATTTACAGCCAAGAGAAGTAAGATGGTACTCCAAAATACGAAATATGAAATATGTGAGAAACAGGTATGATGTTAATGATTGCTTCAGGAAGAAAGTAATAAGTGTCGATGTCGTAAAAAATTTAGTAATCATTATTCCGTATAAAATTAAGTGGAACTTCATTACAAGTATTTCCAACTAAAATTTTATTATGGATACTGTAAATTCACGTAGGAAGTGGAATATAGTCATACCTCGTCTGGATCCGAAACAGCAAACGTGACGTTCAATGGCTTAACATGTTTCGTTTTATAATTATGTTCCAACAATAACGGGGTGTAGAGAACATTCTTCCATTGTCTACTCAAGACAATGACACCCTAATAATATAATAATATCATTTAAAAATTGAAAATTCTTATTCACGGTACCAAATGCTTACAAAACACAATTTACCTGGCGAAGCGTCGACAACAAAGGTAAATCAGACTCTTTCAAGTTGGCCTCGATATTTGGTAGGTCGTTTAACAGAACATAATTTTGCAGGATTGTACATAATTGACACGACGGATCTTCTTGTAGCGTTTTCGCTAATGGAGTTAATCTTCCGTAACGACTCTGAGAGTACACGATGACAATATTGAAAATTCATCTAATATTTAACTCTTTTTAACATAAAAATGGAGACATCAAATACCTTGGTGGGCATGTGAATTGTTTGCACGTCCAATGCTTCTGCCATAAGACAAGCAACGATAGCAGTGGATCTTCTATACATGGTTCTAAACATGTGCACGATTCGCATCGCAAACTTGTTGCTGGGGTTCATCCAGGCATTTATAGCCGGCGATGCTGTGCTCAGTAAATTCCAATCTAATCGGGTATAATCAATTTTTCGTGTTATTGGGGTGCGCGGTGGTGCTGCAAAGTTAAACCACACAGTTTTTAATTCTATGACACAAGAAACGGTATTCCCATTCGCTGCTTTTGAAGCGAGACTGGCACATGTTGCGCTGGTGTTTATTTGCGCCCCGTTAGGTACATTCGTTGATGCTGTTTCTGGCTCAGTTGCAGCTGTAGTAGAAGCTGTGATATGATGAATAAAATGAGCAAATAATACGCAAATGATCGACGATCATGGAATTACGAATTTTTACGTACCAGCTGTATTATTCAACTCTTCCTGGCTCTTTACGCTATCCGTATAAAATATCTCAGCATCAACCTTTTTACCATCGTTGCCGTTTTCCCCCTTTTCAAACTGAGATCTCTTTACTACTTTTAGTTTAATGCCTTCCAAGCCGCACTCAAACATTATGAAACCCAACTTGTCTTCTCCACTTCCTAAAGTAAATTCCTCTGTTGCTTGAGGAGGACCAGTTTGTTTCTGTGACGAGTATGTTCTTAATAAACTTGGAATGATTAGTAACATTCGATATATATTAAGTAGAATAGATGACGTACAATCTTTTCCTTCTCATCCGTAAATTGATACAAATAATAATCAACACATTTCAGTGGGGAAGTTATTCTGGTACACGTAAATAACACTCTGGAGTAATGGCCAGGGATAGCTGTTATAACTGCATCTTTCAATATCGAAGATTCGTTTCTAAGTCTCCGTAATTGTGAATGTGCTTTGCCTATTGCGATCAATTGTGTAAATCAGTTCCCGTCGTGGTATTTAAATATTGTTACATCGAGACAGGATTGCGTACACTTACCTATATTTAACGTGACTATAATTTCTTCCTGCTGTTTCTCTGAAGTCTCTATGTACACTGTTTCTCCACTTCCAATGTCCGCAACCACGGCGGCTGTTTGGTGGCCAGGTAAAAACGCTTTGCTGATTTTATTAACTTTCTTCTGATTCGGTAACACAGCTGGTTTATGAAATGTTTGAACTACTTCCCGGGCTTGTTTCCCGACATAAAACCTCGCTGTCACATCATCGAAGCAAATAGCAAACAGTGACACGCACGTCAAATCGCGAATGTTCTCGAGGGCGGAAAATGATATAATCTCTTCAACGACGGAGGCTTGTAATAAAGTTATATTCATCTAAAAATGAGGAGTCACGTTACATTAAACAACTGAAAATTACTTATCACGCGTTATAAGTTACCTTTGGTAAAATAATACTGCCTTGCACTTGCGTCATAATACTTTCTTCGTACACGTTTGTTTGTAGAGCAATTTTACCTGCAATAAAAAAAGAGATATTAACGGGATGCGTGCATGTTATATACAAGGGGTATGTGTCTTCTTCAAACTAACGTTTGTCGTCACCTTGTCCGTTCTTAATATTTCTTTCAGCAGTGGATCTTTTTGAGCTAGTCTGAACTTGACTCCAATAGGACAAACTTTGATCCTGTTTCAAAATGTTAGCGTCTTCGACTTTCCCAATGCATTCATGATGAAGATGGTTTAGAATCGTTAACGGATGTAAAGTAGCTAATGTTGGTATGATAGCGTCGATGAAACGTTGCAAAGATTCTAGCACCATAGGACTTAACATAATATCTACATCTCCTTTAAACTTCACGATAACTGTTGTACGCGATCCACTTTCATGCTGCACTGCTAATAATTCTTCCTCGTTGTGGGTCGTATGGTCTTCCTCCCCTATACATCACAGCGTAATTTGTAGTTTCTATCGTAACGATATAATTGAAGTTGATACCAGGATCGTCGTCACATATTTTACCTTCCATTTGAGTTAAAGTTGCACTGTCCCAAAGATATGGATGCGTGGGTGTTTTGTTGGACGAGCTAGCTACAGGTGACCCATCCGATCGTGTAATCATTTTCAGTGATGTGAATCCCTCGGTAACAGTTTCAAATTTTGGTACGTATCTGCCCCCAACGTAGACTAGTCTGCCATCCTCTGTACGTTGAAAGAGTGGCGTAGTAAATGCGCCACCTCCGGCTGATATCGATGATTGACTCCAATTTGAACAACGCATCTGAGGATCAATTATTTATGCTGTATTGATTGAAACAGCAAATCTAGCATATACGTATTTGATGTTTACCTGAGTCAAATGACTGACATAGCTTGACATCAATAGGGGGGAATCAACAATTGGTTTGTTCACTTGCATATGCAAATTCACAAGGGTAACATCTTCTTGCGAAGATACAGCAGATATGAAACTCGTGGAAGAAACGGAATGGCTATCAGAAGAGTCCCGCAATCCATTTCCGTTTGAATCGACATTGTTCTGGAAAGCAGCGTTACGATTTACTCTAGGACTTTGTTTCATGCTCGTAGCCTGTGGCTTGGTTCTTTCCAAAGTATGCGCTTTCTCAGACGCGGGAACGTTTACATTCGCTGAACTCTCTACAATAGACAAGTCCGATGAAAACTTCTTTTTCATACTGTCATTGCGAGTTAATACGGAACCAGATCCAACAATGGACTGACGCAAGCTTGATGTACGACTCCCGCTCAAGCCATGACTTGTATCTTCGTCTGCAGAGTAAAAGGCTTCCGAATGATTTTCTGAAGACATGGATATTGTTCGTTGAACCTGCAAATAATAGAAGATGAGAAATATACCACAATGTAGTTGGCAAAGGACTTAATCTTATATCGATCCTACCTCTTGCTTTAATTTCTCATCGGATTCTGATTTTATATACAACGAATGACGAGAATCAGACATGTGAATGCCATCAACAGTCCTTACACTTGTTTGCATTGCGTCAAATGAATTGGTTTCCGTAGACACGATCGGTAAAGATTGTGGACTATTTGATTCAAATGGTTCGGTATCTGATGCGTTAAAATAATCTACCGCCAACTTCGAATCTGACACGCTGCTCTTGGGTACAGTTTCAAGTTCAGGAACACTTAAAATAGATTTACTGCGCTCTGCGTGCAATTTCGAATCGGAATCCAGCTTCTGTGGTAGTTGTGCAACAGGACTTGCGTCAACTAATCGAGAATATGGGACGTCTTTTACGCTGCTCCCGCTGTAACAGAATGTTAAGGTCTCCTATGACAACAAATGTGAAATTACGTCTAGTTATTCTGCGCGGTAATTGATTGCTCCTATAACTTCACTACGATTGCTATTGCGCTTCGGATCATTAGGCATAACGTACTAGAAATAAATGTTTGAAAGCCAACAATTATGTTTTATGTTAGAAAGAGATGTAAAGCTTGCAAGCAGAAAATTTTCGTGGACGCAGAACCCACGGAAACTTGGGATACATTAAAAAATCACATTGATGAGTGGCAGCGTAAATGATATGCAGATTTTACGTTTCCATTATTATAGTTAATGTTCTTTTAAACGTTCGTAGCTGGAATTCTAAATTGTTATGAGCGTATTATAAATGCCAGCGTATTTATGCAATCATGCTGTATCCAACAAAAACAATTTAAATCATTAATAAGCCGTTTCAAAGCTATTCCTGAGATTACCGCATTGATGTATAAGAAAATCTTCTGCCCAGCAGTTTCCGTTCCCCACTGCATGCGAATGGACTTGCTGATGCAGCATTAAATTTTGTACTACTATTGTCTTCGATACCGGAATCTCTATTATGATCTGCCACAGACCTTGGTCGTTCGACACCCTTTTTCGATGTTTGCGGTCCATCCTGCGTGGCGGTAGACTTTACTCCTGTAACTGGGTGATACGTGTCTTGCAGGGACACGTCTTGCAAGTTATAAGGCGACGTATGAAATACTAGTTGACCATCGTGTAAAATGGATTGCCCAAATCCCTTTTCTTTCCCAGACTCATTAATCCTAAAATAAAGAAGTTACATATTGTATAGAATAATTTAGAAAATTATATACAGTCTATACACAACATACCTGTACGCGGCAATATTAATACCATCTTGAAAGTCGTAATAACTTGGTTTAAAAAATCTTGGTCCATTTCGATTATTTCCAAAAAATGCGCATCCGCCTATACAACCACACTTTGTTGGTTTCACACCACTTTCTTGAGGCCACAAGAACCATAAACGCTTCGAGGCTTCGTCGTGTAATTTCAAATACTTATTTTGCACCAAGTGTAAATTGTGTGCCGGGGTCGGTAGTGAAATCGCAGCTTCTAAAATCACAGGGCCTAACGCTACAGATCCTACTTCTAACCAGATATCAGATCCGTCGCCTAAAATTCAATTACAAAATCAATAAAGTAGCATAATTTCGGGTTGCCTTTGAAATCCTTGCGCCTTCAATTGTGTACTTCTTGATTCTACCTGACATACGACTGCTTGCATTATTATGCGACCTCCCGCTACCGGTGGTATTGGTGTTACTTGTATTCGCAAAGTGATCAGCCGCTGATACAAACTGTCGTATTAATATCCGAGGTAAGACGCCAGTTACTCCAGACTTCACATGCTGGCCATGAAGATTACAAGTTGAAACACGAATCGGAGATATCCAGAGGTGTACGGTGGTGCCTACTTCTTGGAAATATAAATCGACTGCATCTATCGCCACTCTTGTCATCCTATATTTTATATCTTCAGAGCTGGGACATCTGTGAGAATACAACAAACGTGTTATTAATTTGAAGAAATTCGTCAGCTTTAAATTTATAATATACCTGTAGTGTTTATCAATGTCGCTATCGGGACATTGTAAAGGAGGAATACCATGATGGCAATGATGCGGTAGATCAGGAGGGCGTAAACTATTTTCATTATTTTTTACCATCAATAAAAATGTTTCTAGAGATGTGATAAGATGGTGTAATTGGGGGGAACTCATCTTTCCAGTCAGTTTACCCAGTTGTACTTCAATTAACCACGCGTATTCCAAAGTCTCTTGGTCTAAACTTCTTCCTTCGTTACTGAACATCGCGTGTCCTCTAACTTGCAGTGCGCTTAACATCAAATGCCCTTGATTTAAGTGCCGTTCCTTACTGGATCGAATGACGTTATCAGTGACTAATGCGATCGCAGGCGAGAGAAGTAGCTGTAGTTCTGTTTCCTTGTATCGTTTCTTCATTTCAAAGCCGAAACGTTCAAGGAGTATAACCGGACAAGGAGGGTCGTTCTCGCCACAATTTTTCACTAAATGAGCCTGAATATCGTGCATGGTAATCCCAACAGTTACTTCCAATGGTCGATAATTTCTTGGATCAAATGATTTTGATTTCGCATCTTCATCTTCTACAGATTCGATACTACTATTTTGCACGTCTCTGTCTTTACTTCTTTCTGTGCTTATGGATGTGGGATTCGTTCGGCTCTGTTGCATATCAGTAAAAGCTTGATAATCACCGAATAAATTTTCTTTTAAATGTATAAAACTTTTCAATAGCGACCCGTATAAAATCAATATAGACGGACCTATTTCAAGATCTAAGCTAACTTTGTCGGGAGCTATAGATTGCGGATCAAATTTTTGACTACCGGCTCTTGTCCACTGAAGACCGGGTGATTTTCTACATCGGGGAATTCTCATTGGGGACAAAAGGATTTCTTCTTTCTCCGGAGTTGTTATATTTGCTTGCGGGGTAGGTCCTAGAGGTGGGCATGGATGATATGTATAATTAATACTTAATGCCACGATTGGTACCGACCAACAGTCAACCCAGCCTGCTCCTTTCTGGCAAACGTTTCTCCATTTCTTATTTTTACTTAGCTCTGATAAATATATATGCGATCCGTCACGTGTCATAATTTTGGCGTTTTTATTCAAAGCTAATAGAATTGTACGATTTGTATTGACTTCGGGTAAGTAAAAGGAAAGATCAACGCTTTCACCTTGGATCCAGAAGCGCAACGGTATCGTAACAGGCAAATAATCCACAAATGGAAGATCAAATGACAGCTCAAAGAATTCCCCACAAAAAGCGATGTGCGTATTTTCTTGATTCTGTGACGAACAATCGATCCAATTGTATTCGTTGCATAACGTGATCAACTCAAATTCCTTCAATAATAAATTAAATTTCCAGGTATAAGGTACAAAATGTAAAATATCGGGTCTGGCTTTGCTGGCCCAATCATTAATTATATCTTGAAAAAATTCTTTGTGCGAGTAAACCAAGTTAGCAGTGGCTTTGCATCCAGTTAAATTTAACATCCACTCCTGATGGTCGTTCCATCTTATCGGATAATGACATTTAACGCCAAACTCTAATGTTTCACTTTCAACTAAGCTTCGGTATTGCAAACTTGTGGTTGCTTCTAAATGTAATAGTTGACCCGTTATCTTTGTAGTATATCCATCTTGCAAAACTATCCATGGCATGGTAATTTCCAGATACGATCCAGGTCCTACATTAATGTGAACAGCATTCGTTTCCTTGTTTTTACTGAAGAGTATATCAATTGTTGCCTCGTTCAATGTTGATAATCTAATATCAAACGATTGAACCTGCCTCTTTTCTCCGGTAACAGGGGTTTTAGTAACTTTCAGTGGTTGATAATCGTTTGGAAAGAAGAATTTAAATAAGTGTTCTCTGTGTCTATCGGCCCAGGGTCCATAACTAAAGTCAGTACCCTTTCCACATTTAATATCGATACCCCAAATTGGTGGCATAGCTTCTACCATATCTCCGTTAACTAATTGTATCATTTCTGGATGTTCAGGAACAAAACCAGGCTCATCCATATAATAATACACTTCCATATTGTTTGAGCTCAACACAACAAATCCTTCCCCCATGTACCTAGGCGGATCGTCCACCATTCCTGTGTACTTTGGGCTAGATGCTAAAATAACTTTGAAATTCTCTGCTTTACATTTTGTGAAATGCATGAAATGATCGTATCGGGATGCAGCTGGCTTTGTAGAATATACAAAATGCGCTTCTTCTACAGTCATCGACAGAGTCGTGGGTACTAGCCGATTACCAAACACCAATCTTCCCTAAAATAGTAAAATGTATCAAATGTAGATTCCACGATATCGCTTATCGATCAATAATTTATAAACTAACCGTGCTGACGTCTAATTTAATAACAGGTATTAAATCTCTCCAAGTCCGTGCTATAACATGAGCCTCTTTTTTCCTAATATTATCAACATGCCGCGAAACATCCATCGCGTTTATTTGCTGACGAGTCTCGTGAGCGGTATTAGCGAACGACTCTGGATCACGATCGTCGCTATTAACATTATGATCTTCTTCGTCGGAGAACATTTGCGGTGTAAGGCCAAATGCTTTTTCTAATTGTGCGTACAGTTGACAACGATTGTAAACATGTAATTCGAAGCCATTTAACATGACCGAAAGTCTAGTGTCGGAATGTGAAAGATCTACAAACGAATATCCTTTTCATTAGAAATTTATTCGACGTTTTTCCGAAGAAGAGAACGAGATTATCATGGCGTAATACATAATAGTTAATTATGTTCGTTCTATAGAATACCTTCGGATACATCTTTGGGAACATAACTTCTCCACCACCTAAATATAAGCCACCCGTCCTGAACTCTGATACTGTAGTCTGTTGTGCTATAAACTATATCTCTAAACATTATTTTCCCGCTCAGTGCACTTAGAGTAAACGATCCTAAAAGTATGTAAAAGAATTTGTTCGATTAATTTGTAGATTATCAACAGTTATAAAACAGACGTACAGCTTTCAAGCACTCACCTACTTTAACGTATCCATCTCTAATAACAAATCGATTTAATAATTTCGTTAATATGTAACCAATGACTCTGCTATTATAATAAGCTATATAAATAATCCAAGAGATAGCAGATACTAATGAGCAAACTAAATATATAAAGCTACTATCCATCTTAAGGTCATCGAGGATGACATGATCGGAGTAGTTCCAAAAGGCTGGTTTAATTCCAGAGAAAGATGGAACTGTAGCGTTATACAGTTCGTTCTCCTCCATGTTGATATTATGTTTTTTCAATTAAGGAATCAAGAACTATTAGTCATTTTGTCACCAAACGCTAAAATCATAAGTAAAAGATATTTATGGATATGATAAAAATGCATTCAACTTTATTTAATATGTCTAAAATATTCTGTTTACATATATAGGAATATATGTACCATCTGTGATTCGTTACGATTTATCATTTTATTGCCTTCATAAAAGTAAACACAGTCTATGATTAATGTCGAACAATTAATGCATTCTTATCGAGAGAATCACAAAACGAAAAGTTTGTAAACATAACCTAATCAACCGAGTGCAATTAAAAACTATACTTCGTCATTTATTAATTAGCTGTGTTAAACGCGAGAATACATCTAATGAATTTATCGATATCATCATTGATACTAAATGAAGAATCATTATTTATTCTCGAGTGAATAGATATAAATTTCTTAGATATCTGTTGCCAAGGTACGGAGAATATCTATTGCCATCAACATTGAAAGATAAAAGCGAAGTTACACTTCATCATAGATTTATTGACACTTTATATTACCCGAATGATTGATTACTTATCAACGATAGCAAAATATCTGTATTGTATGGCACGATGAAACTTATATTTATAAAAAATACCTCATAAATGTATGGCAAATCAAACGAATTTGTTTGATTAAATTACCTTTATTCGGTACTTATGTAAGAATTATATTCAATTTTTGTTGTGTCACTCATGGTTTTATGTTTATCAGTACAACAGTTTTAATAGCTGTCATAGAACTGTCATCGACGGACAGTACCGCACATAACCACTCTATAGATGACTTCTACCATTGACTATAGCCTTAATAATGATACACTATCCTGTATTGTTTACAAGATTCGGTATACATATTTTTATGAACTCGAAAAAATATCATGTACTATTTCTTCCGATTATTTTAACAGTCCTGACGCTGTTAATTCAGTAAAATAGATACAAAGTTATAAAAATAATATTTCACGATGCGTAATTTTCCAAACGGACGTTGATAAAATACTGATACAAATATTATTATTCCATGGTTATTAATATTACATGCAGCATATATGATTTACACGTTTATTTTCTCATATTTATTTATTTCTTTCCGAGAAAGCATTTATCAATTTTGACACGTTTTGTACGCAAGGTTGCATATCTATCTCATACACGAACCGTTCGTGATAATGGTGCGCGGTTAAATAAATTCAATTGGAAAAGGATTTCCGATTTACACTTTTTCACGATAATCATTTCCTTTAGTGATCTGTTGAAGAAGTTTTAATACCGTGTATTCTCTGGATTATATAAATTATTTATGGACATAATCATGATTGTTTGAATACTTTTGTGAAAGTCGTAAGTAACGTCACGTGTAACGTATACTCGATCCTTCGCCATAAGGTTCGTTATCCTTGCTCATAATGAAAACGAATAAAATAATTCCGAAGTATTGTTAAGATTCGTAAAAATAATAATTTATTGTTTATTTTCTCTTTGTTTCTGTCGGGCCCGCTTCTAAATATTGTTAAACTGATCGTTGTACTGTGTGGTTTCAGTTATCATTAGCTGTCAGTCAGGTTGTCAACACGCATGTTTCGTTGATACAATTCAGATCTTACCATGGAGAATTCTGCAGACGTATTTGCATGGATTCGGAAGTTGGAATGTCCACCAACGATATGCAATGATTCAGTAAAAAAGATGTTCGTATATACCCTACCTTTTGTAATCACAATTTGATTTCATACATGATTTTGTAATTGCAAATCATACGATACTTGCGGCAGATTGTATACAGGATTTATGGGATTACTGTTGGACGAACTGGCCGATGTTATTTTTACTGCCGAAGATACAAAGACGATGAGAAAAAACATTTTGTTACACCAATTGAAGTACGAAACACCTGACAAAGTACTCGAGTGTGTACAAAATATATCGCAACTTAACTCGGATGGAAGTAATTTACAAAATCAAATGTCTAAGTTGGAGGAAGAGTACAAGCAACTAGATTTAACACTTAGAAAGAAAGGTATGTTTGTCGATAGTTGAGAAAAGAATTATGTTCTTAACGAGTCATATTATTTAGCGCAAAAGCTGAGAGACGCATCGTTTAAGCATTCGCGTGTAAAGGCAAGGAGGGACATGCTGAAAATGAAACACGACCAAACAATTACGCAACTGCGCGATTGTAATGACATGAGATTAGTTTGTCGACACTTAATGCCTAGCACGTGTAAAGATTTAGATTCTAAAATGCTAGTGGAAATATTGAACGTGGTAACAAGTCTTTGGACTGGAGCGAATAAGAGACAGGTATGCGTTTAGATAAGACTCGACGTAATAGTAATTATGATCGCATTGTTCAGATTATACTTTTAGGTATGGCACACATTATCAAATAGTCTTGATAATATCGAGGTACCTACATTATGGCACCATATATTTCAAAATTTGACAGAAAACGCAGACGTATTAATCCAATTGGAAACTATGAAACCATTGGAGACAGTGGAAAACAATAAAGATGTTGAGATTGCTAAAATATATGGGCAGCACGTTTCTATGGTTTTAATGTGTTTATTGTACAATGCGAAAGCCAATAATCATCAACAAAGTGTTCTGGAATTTATACAAAAAATCGAGGTACACCAAAACAATTATGAAATGTTATAGATATTTGTGACCGAAATTTGATTGTTGCTGCAGATGCGTTCGAATAATTCTGCCGATGTGAGCGAGTGGTTAGCAGCAATATTGGAGGTTCGAAAATTAGAAACTGAGCTACATAATTTAGAAGAAGAAGTCGACAAAATTCAAAAAGACTTGCACGAAGATGATACGATTGTATTTGATTTAGCTGAACTGAGTTCAGAAATACAAAATATTGATATGGAAATTGTATGTTAATACATCTGGATTATTACAATTTATGTTCGGCATTGTTAGCTTTTATGTTAATCACAAATGAATTACAGGGAGAATATATGCAAGATATACAGCAGTCGCTAAATCTTTTAAAATCTGCGCCAACGTTTCTGATGAAAACGAAAGAGAAAATATGTTTAGAAATACAAAGAATAGAAGCAATGCGGAACGGTGACTACGATTCTACATGGATACACGATGATTTAAGCACTGAATTAGATAAATTCCACGAAGCACTAGATCTTAGTGCTTTAAGGAAAATCATGCTAAAAGGAGACATTGGGGTTTACAGGTATCTTATATTAAGACAGCACCGAGTACATTTTAAACACGACTGTTTAATTTAATTTTGAAGCTACACAAATGTTTCAGGCATACAAAGTGTTGTTTCAGCGAAGCATCTGTGTCGGTTACTAATTCTCAAGTTACCAACACTACGTTTTATTTCCCAATGATTCAAACGCCAATATATTCATTAATAGAATGTTTTAAGAATTTAATAACAATGTTTGTCTATAAAAGATTTGAATGCTTGGAAATGGAGGAGTCTCTAAATGTGTTCGAAGCGCCTATAACAACGTACGAAGGGAGTAACGATAATACACTCGAATTGTTAAATGCATCAAAGGCTGTTATTGTAAAAACAAAAGCAGAAATGTCTGAATTTAATGAAATACTAAATGCGTGGTAAGTATGTGTTCAAATAGGTGTGCTTTTATTATACGAAATAGATATTAATTTATATTACTATTCGCAGGATAAATCAGACGGTTCAAAAAGGAATGGAAATTATTGAGAAATCCGTGGACGATGTGACGTTTCCAGAGTGGCTTGAACGTTACAGTTTATTACTATATATGATACAAAATTCTACATAGTGTCACATAACGTTTTATTCTACGTATTAAACATTATTCGTAATATAAATTTTTTTAATACCCGAAATTGTAATATATATTGTAATTAAAATAACGCGTAATGTATATAAATTTTGTATTAATATACGTTGTGTACGAAAATTCAATTTCATGAATCCTTCCCGAGTGTACGAATTAATTAGATGCAAAGCTAATGAATAGGAAACCTTTATAGTCCCATCTTTCAAATTCGCCTGTTGTAAGACTTTCCTCTGAGCTTTATTTTAGTTGTACATATATTCAAAATAGTCCCCCCAAAAAGTCGTTCCGTTTTTTGAGGAGCTTTGTCTACTATTGCCATTTGCCATTGTGAATAGTGATTTTTTTTTGGTTATAAGACTTGCAAATAGTTTGTGGGGAATTTGAGCGCAGATTTATGCCCGTGGAGCGCTAAGTCGCTCTGCTCTCTGGACGCGGATTTTTAAAATAATAACAATAATATAACGAAACAATTTGAACACAAACGGGAAATAAACTTTAATGAATTAAGTGAAACTGAATTTAACTACGAGTACAGATGAGTAATTTATCAGATTGTATTTGTACCTCCGTTCACTATCGTTCCCGCGTCAAGAGTGCGTGCTTTACAAGGTCCATCGGTTTTACACCTTTTGTTAATTACAAAATATCTTAGATTCTAAAAACCAATCGCAAATTTAGTAATTATTAGCTAAAATCCTATTCGTCGATTCATTTCCTTTCGGTTATGGATTTTTGAAATACTAAGCGTTTAAGAGTTTCGCGCTGACCCTACACATTTTGGGGAAGAGATAAAAGTGGAGTTCATTTATTCAAACATCCGTTTCTAAGTATTGATTAATTTATAATCCTGAAGTTTATTTATTAATAATTAAGAGGATCTCCAACTATTTTCAAACCCCTCCGATTCAAACTTTGCGCTTCTAAATAGAGTTTATGTTACGCGTCGCTAGGCGGGAGTCGCAACAGTATGGAAGCGTAAACAGCGTGTTTAAGAAGTAACAACAAAAAGTAAAATAATTATTTTGCATAATGCAACTATAATTGTGTATGTTCAGTATTTATATCGAAACAGTTTACTTTACATTTCTGTCAAAATGCTGTCCACTGTTTTGAAATCTGTGTTTGGTTATGATGATTTCAAAAGTGATATTCAAGAACGAGCAACTACCGCTGTTTATAAAGGTTGAATATTGATTCTTTTTCATGACAATTTCCAACTTTTCATTATCTTTTCCATTTGAAAACAAATTCACTTTCCGGCGTTACACACTTTTAGGTAAAGAGGATGTATTTGTATGTATGCCAACTGGATCTGGCAAATCTCTCTGTTTCCAATTGCCAGCTATAATGAAAGAAGACAAAGTTACAATTGTTTTCTCGCCACTTTTAGCTTTGATGAAGGTACACTATCAATTGAAAAACTAAACAAATGATCTTCTTGATTAGACAGAATGATTCATATAGCAGTAATTTATTATTCCAGAATCAAATAGATTTTTTAGTCAGTAAAAAGATAAATGCCTGTTCATTAAACTCGAACACAACTACTAAAGAAAGAAACACAATAATCAAGGATTTAATGTCTAATGCGCCAACGACTAAATTATTATACGTCACCCCTGAAATGGGAGCGCAGCAACATTTCCAAGTACATTATTATTTCTTCGCGTATTATTCCAGAAGAATATATTCCAGCAACTATTCAAACACTTGCTCTTTTAGGATATAATAATAAAATTAAGGAAAGCGAAAGCGCTCTCTTATTTTGTTATCGACGAAGCGCATTGCTTGAGTCAATGGGGACACGATTTTAGGCCCAGTTACAGACAGTTGGGACTATTTAAAAACTTATGCCCCAATATTCCCATAATTGCATTAACGGCCACTGCCGCAAAGGAGGTATAATTCTTCATAAAGTTACAATGTCGTTGCATATTTAAACCTTGTTTATCATGGAATATATTATTACAGGTAAAAGATGATATACTTCAATGCTTAAACATGCAAAATCCCTTGATATTTTCAGTGCCTGTGTTCCGACCTAATCTTTATTACGACGTATGGTTTCTAGAAATATTAGACAAGCCGTTTGAACATTTAAAGAATTTTATTTTAGAAGCACTCGGTCCTCAAGATGAATCTATCCCGAAAGTAAGTTTAAGAATTTTTGTTGTAGATTTTGTTTCTCGATCGCATAAAGTATCACGAAATGCTTCCAGGTGAAGAGAAGTTGTGGTATTATTTATTGTAGAAAGAAGGAAGCGACCGAAGTAATTGCGCATAGATTATCCAAGTCTGGTGTACCTACTTTAGCGTATCATGCTGGTACACGCCACTATTATTCTAAACTTCTATAAAGCCAACAAATTTAATAAATCGTTCAAGTAAATAATTCGGTTCGCAGGTTTAAAAAATCAAGACCGTAACGAGGTCCAAAATAAATGGACAAACGGCGAAGTACCTGTTATCGCAGCGACATGTAGCTTTGGGATGGGTGTAGATAAGGGATCTGTTAGGTGAATTGTTATGCGTTGCTTTCATTAATACATGGCGTTGCTTATTTAGAAGCAAACTGTAAAAGCATATTCTGCAATTTTACACAGATTTGTGGTACATTGGACAGTTCCTCAGAATATAGCAGCGTATTATCAAGAGTCTGGTAGAGCAGGCAGAGATGGCAAACCAGCCTTTTGCAGAATTTATTTTAGTAACGAAGAATATGGACCAATCGCGTTTCTCATTAAGCAGGAAATCACGCAGAAGAACACGGAACTTGTAAAATTAAGATGGAAAAATTTTGAGAAAACTGTGTCGTATTGCCTCGAAGCAAAGTAAGCTTTGTAATTCGTGGACATTTACTACAAACACGTATCTGATAAATAACGCTTTTGTATATTCGTGTCAGATGTAGGCATGCAGTATTTTCTAAATACTTTGGAGATAGTCCACCGTCATGTAAAAATAGGTGCGATGTATGTGAAAACAAAGATGCTGTTCAGGGGAAGATATCGCAGTTTGAAATGTCTCAAACCAGATCGCAACCTAAGTCTGGTAGTAGTTTACACGGTGTTGCATTACCAAAGTATGATAACGTGTAAGTAGCATTTTATACAGAAGCGGTGTTACATGTATAATTACAGGGTGTAATTATTTGAATATGTATAGCGAAGAGGAATATGATGAAAGGGAAGTTTCAAGGGAAATGCTCTTGGATGAGAATAAACGAGAGTCTAAAGAATTAATTGAAAAACAGTTTGCTATTCGGAGGAACAACAGTAAAAGTGACGAGGTACACATGCGAATGGTGGATTTGTTAATCGTTAGCTTTTCTTACTGTCATTATATAATTTCAGATAAAAAAGCAAAATCTAGAATACGCAAAGCAGTCTCGTGTATGTGCTGCAGACAGTACTGACGTAAAGATAAAAGGGCTGACTGTTCAAGTACGAGAACACTTTTATAGTCAGTTAAAATCAGCATTAACAGATAACTACGAGAAAACATATTTGGAGTTGAACAGACAGCTTCAAGAGAAAGATATGCATAATATAGCATATGAGCTTGAATATAAAGCATTATGTAATACCAAAGTTGCGAATAAGTATAAGTTTGATATGTCTAAATTGGTATGTAACTGATTAAAGTCATACGATTTCTTAATCTTTCACTTCATTGTTTCATGAACAAATATTTATATTTTTTTGTGTATATGTTAAAGATATATTGGTTTTAATGAAATTTTTATTTTGTTAACGAACAAAGATCTCTTCTGTGAGGAGGTGTACCAGCACTGATGCGGTTCACGAATACTTGCGTGACTTCAATACAAATACGCGCAATGAAGGAAGTAATTTCAGTTTTGATACACACGACGGCGTGTCGGCTGAGTTTTATGATAAAGACATTCGTGTTCCATCCCAAGAGACTAGTGCCACGAGCAGAACTATTGTATATCCTACGTTTAAAAGTGCTTTAGAACTTAAGAACGACGAAAAAGTAACGAGGAGCCCATCTAACAGTAGTAGGAAGTATTTATTTGACGCAAGCATTTTGCGCGATGACGATAAAAGTGTCGACGTGACGGGAGCGAAGATTGACTTCATGAAAAGTACTTTTCACAGTACCGATGGCCTACTTAGTGAAAGAGATAGTAAACAGGCTCCCGGAATGAGCGAATTAAATGGCTTCACATTCGCTCGAAAAATTCACGAAGAAACCAAATTGATATCAAGCTATAAAACATCACGAAAATTTTCGCAGGAAGTTGTTAGAAAGGACCTCGCTAATAAGAAATCACCGCGTCCAAGTAAATCGGTTTACGAGCAGATTTTGCAGTCTGCAAGGTCTGAAAGCAAGACTACAGTTGCAACGATTATCGGCGAAGAATCAACTTCATCACTGAATGATAGCAGTAACAATAGTACAAATGTAATTAAGAATTCGTTAGAATCGAAAAGTCAATGTAAAAGGAGGCGCAAAACTATGGAGTTACTTGAGAGTGGTTCAGATACTGAATCACATAAAAGAGTAAAACTTGATGAAGGAAAATTGTCTGTAAACACGAGGGAAGAAACTACTGATCATGCTGATGAAATAAATATAATGAACCAAATTTATGTTGATAAGAGAAGGGATAAAACTAAAGATTTAAAAAATAAAGAAGTGCCTTCACCGATAAAAAGATTATATAAAGAGCAAATACCAAAAGATGAGCGCACCGAGACTCGGAATGTAGAAGCGAAAAAATCTTCGGAAGACAAACGTCATAAGATGAGCCATTCAAAACAACACGCGAGTAAAAGGGATAAAAGAGGAATGGTGCCAGCAGATAAAGTCACGCAATTTAAGACGGCAGAAATTTTGAAATCGTATTTAATGAAATACTATCCATCCACGCGTATTCCCGATAGAACTACATTTTCGAAAACATGCAGAGAAATGCACTACACTCTACTGGGTCAAAAAGTATTCGGTAAAGTATACCTTTGATGAACATGTTCTTTTTGTCTAAATCATTGTAACATACAGTGAACGATTCTTTTCAGATAAAGAGGGAATACAGAAATTTGTTACGGAATATATGACACAGAAATAATATCTTTATCAAAAACATGTAACAGAATCATTGCTTCGAGGTAGTAGTGAAAAGGCATTTGTAAATACACCTATATAAATATGGATTTATCCTATTTAGCTTACTTATTTTATTTCTATGTTAAAGTACCACTGGCAATTCAGCATTTCGAATCCGATACAATCCAGACGTGAAGTTTGAGTTCCTTAAGATGCATTTATCAGATTTTTTAATGTACCTTCTGAGTTTAATACTATATTTATGTATACATTAAATTTTTAGCTTACACGTGACTAGGTATATACTTCCTACATGTACTAAATATTTGTAATATATATGAGTATAGTAACCTCTCGCTATGGGTTCGCGGCACGGGACTCGTGGTGGTTTGGAAAGCGGCATTTCGTGGCCAAAAGTCACTTTTTCAAATTTAATATTTAAAAAAAAATTTTTTAAGGGCATCCACCGGTAAAAAAATTGAAAAAAAAAATTGTTTGCATATTTTCATTCAACAGCATCTCAAAAATATTCAGTTAAAATTTTGGGTCGAAATTCTTAACAGTACAGATGTTATAGACAGTTCAGGGGAATCACCAGTGTGACGGCATTTAAATAGGCGTTTTTTGAAGATCGATTATGAAGCAGGTATTCTTTTAATTAATAATACATTTATTGAAGTTTTAGATCCATATATTGTATACTTTTTTCTAAAAATAATCATAAATGCCAGCTATGTTGCCCTTAAATTGCCAACTCGTTAGAGCTTCGTAATCGAAATATATTACTCCCCTCAGATAATTATGTGATCAAAGATGGCATTTGAAAGTCAAAATGATGAATTTGAAAGTGAAGCTAATTCTTTTAAATACTCATTACAGAACATTGGAATACAGGTTTGTGTTATATATAGTTTTATGTATGGGAGGAGGTGTATTTCGACTATTTAATTGTGTCATAAGCATTTTCAGTTCATGTTTTAAAAAACTGTTTAAAGATGCTATACATCTGGTTTGTTGTATACTTATGATAAGGAGCATGTAAATTTTAGCTGCTACGAAAGAGCTGCGCGAGTGAGAGAAAGTGAACGGGAGAGGACGAAAAGTCGACGCCACGTAAAGGTCCGTTTTCACGGGACAGTAAATCGTGACTTTTACGGTCACGTGAAAACGACGCTGCTACGAAAGTGTACGATCAAAGAGATAAATATGAATGCTGAAAAAAGCATTCCGTAGTGTTATTTATTTGCAGTATATGAAAATTGTTCGATTATCATATTCGCATTAGCAGAATTAATTATTATCAGTGTAAAGTCGAAGAAGTTTTATTAGATCATAAGTCAAAAATTCAATCGAGTCGATTATTGCAAAAAACAGTCAGAACCGCGTGGATCCCATGGTGGATCCACGCCACTGCGCGCCACGAACCCTTGTGGCATAAATGAGAATGTCGCGCTTCGTGCTTTTTTCTGCTTTTTTCACTGGTGAGTGCGGGCCTGTCCAAAATTCATTTCACTTAAATGTATAACATAGTAGTGTTGCGCTTGCGCCGGACCGCGGCCAATGAAAGTTAGGCACCATTTACCTCGTCGCCCGTCCCGCAAACGCTTCCGCCAATCAGTGGAAGCTATCTGTAGCTACCTCCCTCACGCTCGCTCTCGGGCTCTCTCACTCTAATCGAAAAACGCCAAGAAATGGTGGGGATAGCGACGAGCGCTTAACGCAGGGATGAGGCGAGCCTAGGCGAGCCCATAGCGGCCATAACGAGAATTGACTGTATCTGTATTTGTCATGGCAAGCAACAACAAGGGCAAGCTGACTGTGCTTTCAATAGAGCAGAAGCTAGAAATTTTAGAGGAGTTAGACCATGGTACGCCAGTTAGCGGAGTAGCTCGTGATTATAATGTTCACCCTACCACTGTGCGGCGTATTCGAAGAAATGCCAGCACAATAAACCAAGCCGCGGACCGAGGACTTCGAATGCTGAAGCAGAGGAAGCTGCGGAAGGCGACACATGAAAAATTAGAAGACCGTCTATACACGTGGTTTGTGGAACGAAAGGAGATAGGAGACCCAATAACAGATTGGATATTGCGCCAGAAGGCCCTGGAATTAGTCACGGAATTTGGTTGCCCGTCAACGTTTAAGGCAAGTTTAGGCTGGTTAGCGAAATTCAAAATTCGTTACGACATACGCTTGGCCGATATACAACGTATTCACAGAGAGCACAGAAATACAAATAATGTAGCCGCGGAAGAGTTCGCATCAAATTTCGCTCGACAGATAGAAGAGGAAAGGATCGAGCACAACAACATTTATAATATGGCCGTAAGTGGTCTTATGTGGAAAGCTCTTCCGATGAGGAGGTTAGTACACGAGGAAAATAACGCCGGTGGTTTAAAACGAAAGAAAGAACGGGTGACTGTAGGCTTCTGTGCCAACATGACGGGAACCCACAAATTAAAGCCCCTGTTCATTCATAGATCACAACATCCAAGGGCGATAAAAGATATCATGAATAGCCTGCCAGTAGTTTACAGAGCGCAGAAAAATGCTTGGCTCGACCAAACAATATTCATTGATTGGTTTGAAAATGAATTTAAGCCAGCTGTGAGAGCATACCAGGAAGAGAATGGCGAAACTGGAAAAGTGATGCTTCTATTGAATAATTGCATAGCGCACAAATTAAAGTCGGCGCAATTTCAAGAGGATCCACAATTTGAAATTTTATTCCTGCCTCCTAATACCACCACTGCCATTCAACCTATGGATCAGGGGGTAATTTTAAAGGCGAAAAGAGTTTTCCATTGCAGAATGCTGCGCCAGGTAGTAAGCTACTCTGGGAACATCCAAGAATTTTATGACAAATACAATCTTAATGATTGTATTAATTTGTTGGATGAAGCGTGGAGGGAAGTAAGCGTTGCCAATATTCGGAATTCGTGGAATAATTTAGTAAAGACAGCTCATGAAGGAATGCCAGAGGGCGAAGAGCCAATTGATCCATTAGAACCGCAGCTAGAAGAAATAATCGCTGCAATTACTGGGGAAAAGCCCTGTCAAAAAAAAGTTAGGGAATTTTTAACAAACTGCCATAATGCGGAAACCACTTTTTCTGAGGTGGATGCCCAGAATGAGGGATCAGAAGATGAGGAAGAAGAAGATGAAGACGAAGAAGAAGCGACTGAAGTAGCGAAACACGAAGGAGAGGAAGCAACTTGTGAAGGGGAAAGCCAAGAAGAAGAAATCCACGAGGAGAAAGTCCGAATAATAGTAGATAAAAATGATAAAGAACACGTCATGGAGCCACAAACAAGAAGAGCGCTGGAATATTTGATGAAGCAGACTGAACGGGCGCCACGATATGTTAGACGATCATTGGAAAATGTAAGGGACTATTTGTTGGGAGAAGAAACCTAAAGGAAAGAAACATTTGGTGGTGGACAGGGGAAACACGAGAATACGGCTTGCTCACAAAAAAGGAAAAAGTTAAGTTTTATTTCTTAAGTATGTATGACGGTCTGTTTCACTTTTTGCAGTAGGGATTAATACTAACTGTTTTACAGTATAAGGACTCTAAAAAGAGGATTCAGGCTGGTGGGTGACAAGCAAACCAGAAAAGATGAGACGACATCAATGAGACTGAAATGAGAAGATCGGTAAGAAGCCAAAAGAATACTATCGCTGGAAATCGCAACATGTCTGAATGCTGATTAAGTAATCTGCCTTTCTCATTGTTTGCTTATCCTCCGTGTGTCTAGAATCGGAGAATGCGAGAGGAACAAAAATTGGTAGTGGACCATCTATCCTCAGCAGTTAAAGGCCAAAGCCAAGATGACACGTAATGTATGATATATAAATATCAATATAATTATTATTGTAAGAAACATGATGTCTCCGTTATAATATTCGTTCGTTATACGTTATAATAATAAAGAATTATTATTGTAAATATGTGTAATATGAGTAAGAGAGAGACGTATGTGAATGTAAATGCATAATCAGAGTAATTCATAAGTGGTCGGATGACGTGGCTGCTCTTCTTTTTACAGAGAAAATTTAATACGTTACAGAATTAAAAAATGTCATATTTCGACAGTATAGACCAGGCATGACTTCGGGGAAGATTTCGAGTAATGCGAGCTCAGCGCGCGTAACTATTATACATGATTATTATCGCAGTAGCGATTATACATGACTATTTAGGTACACGGACGCTCTTACGGTTCGAACGGGTGTCGCGTCGACTCTTTTGTCCCCTCTTGTTCGTTCTTGCGATCTCACTTTCGACCGAATGATACCAAAAACTGTAGGGATAGCGAGACGAGCCCATAGCGAGAGGTTACTGTAGTTGTATTTTTATTCTTGTCTTACAACCGAAGCTTGGGATAAATTGTTAGGTGTTCTCTTAAATTTAATTATACTCAAAATTAAATTTCAAAAGATAAAGTACTGGTGTAATAAATTTTTATTAAGAACATTATTTATTGAGCAATTTTTATGAGTACTCATGTTACTAACATCTCACTGGCAAGAATTACAGTAATTATTATGGTGAAAAATAGAGAAGTCGTTACATACGTGGCATTAAATAAATTTATTCTTATAAACTATGTAAAAAAATCAACCGAAGGAAACTATGTTGTTAAACGTGAGAATGTATTCACTTTCAAATTATAACAATACCGTTTCCCCAGTTGAACACTATTTTCATAGACGGGGCAAGATTGATAATATTTAAAAATTATTTATATTTATTGACCTACTTATATACTAAAATATTCCACAAGAACCTTGTTCCTTTTTTATATCGCCTTAGCACATTACTTTTTCTATGAAAAAAATGATATATTCACCTTTTTTTTATCTTTTTGAAATGTAATACACGAATGCATTTACATATACTTTTATACTCCAATATGAAAATATATGTGGCATGTAAGTCTTTAAAATGTCGATAATTTATATAACTAATTGTCTATGTACAATATTTACAAGCATATTTTTTGTTTTTTATGGTGAGCTGGAATAATATTTTAAGTCACAACCAAAAGAAAAGAATTTGCCGTTTTCCTTATTTGTCTTTCGTTGAAAATATTTTCACCATTGTTTCCCTAATATAATCGATGTGATGTTACATTTCTCTTAATTTTATCGCTACATGAAACTACATTGCAAATGTATTAGAATTACAAACGGTGCAATTCCAAATTGGCTTGCTTGCTGGCAAACACTTCGTATTTTATTAACGTTGCAGTTACCATGGCAACGCGATTACACCTTAAGGTAAATTTCTATATCACACTTTTTAAATTACAACCCTCGCCTCACCCTTTCTCAAATGTTGAGCTCAACCATGGTTCCATGAAATTTACTTAATCGCTACGAACAGTCTATGGTATCAGTCTTAATGCATTTAATTGTTTATATAAAATTACGCTGCGCATTTAAAATACAGCAATCGTTGTATTTCATGTTTCCATTTTACCCTTGGTTAATAAAAGCACCAGCCTCAATGAACTTCGTGTATTCTAAACGTACTACTCATAAAAGGAATTAAAAGTTCTTATAAATTTCGTTAAATAGCAAACTTTACCCGAACAACACGTTTCCCGTACGTTGTAGCAGAGGCCAAAATGCTTTCCCACATAATTCATTAAATATTGTGATCTGTATCACAAGGAAGGATTCATAGGCACGGAGACTCGTTATGAATTTGCACCGTTTGTACTGACAGATGGTATCGCAGATTGATAAGAAAGTTATACAAAAAGTGTCACTAATCACCACGAAAAGTGCCATTTCTACTACGATTTTGATAAACGATGAGCTGCTTTATAACTATTTTTGCTAAATCACTTCGAAGTTAGGTATCTCCAGTACTCTTTCCATCGCATGGAAAGGGTGATAGTATCATAGTTTATGATACTATATACCATATCATAGTTTCAGCACACTTTAAAGTTTATGCATCTACATTATCGTGTGACGTTTAAAGATCTTAACACAGATAAAACAATGGAATTCGATGGTTCATTTGAAACTACCGCGATGCCTCAGAATTCTACGATCAGAATATGAGAACAATTCCAATTCTAACTGCTAGAAGATTGAAATATCTTGATGTAGATAAATAGGAGTGCATTCCTACCGGTTATCGATAGGGATTTCGATTGTCCGTTCGAAATAATAGCAACTGTCTTGAAATCCGAATAGCCTTTCCCTGTACCTGTCGATCACACGACGTCTTCCTGCAAAGATGATAGCCCCGTCGTTAATTCGCACACTTCCTTCGCGTCTTTCGAGTCGAGCAGGGAACTGTAGTAAGTGTCCATCTCTTTGTTCTTGAACGATGGCCGCCTATTGTTTATAAATTGCATCGTGTGGGTTTTCACGTCCGAGTCCAGCCATTGCCGAGGCGACGTCGATCCCTTTGGCTGATACAAAACGATCTTGTGAACACTGGCAATCATAAGTATGATGCTGACAAATAGCAAAAAGTAAGTGGACACGTCCTGCACCACTGGCAGAACGTTTAAGTAGAACCAAAATCGAATGGTCATCGATGTTGGTAATCCTTCCATTCCCTGCAAAAACATTTGAGAATTCATATTTTCCTTGCCACAAATGGCTCGCTTTCTATTTTAATCGATTCGGCATCGAGATGCTTCGATATTGAAACATCTCGATATCGAAATGTGTTACTTACGATATCGAACCACAGAAGTGGCAGGATAAAGTTGTCGAACTTCTCTACCCTAGCCATGTGTGCAATATTCTGCAGGGCCATGTTAATTTGGAAACGGAAGGCCAGCTTTACAGGGAGACCTGCCTTTGGCTGAACGAAGGCGTACGACTCGTGAAGATCTGCCTTGGGAGCTAAACCTTCCACGGCTTCCAGAGCGGACGGATCGGTTTTGTAGAAATGTGGTAAAGACAGCGCGATTGGAAAGCCTGAAAGTATGGTAAGTCTGAATCATCAGCATATACAATTTAAATTTCATTTTCACCGCTCTTCTTTATCTACGATGTCGGTAATGAAGGCACACGTTATCGACAGAGTATTAACAAATTTCCTAATACGCGTCGCGGACGATTTTACCGATTCTTATCGAGACTTACCGATTTTCTGAATAATCAATGGTTTAACGCGCACTCTAGATTTAAGAACGCTGACTCTAAGAACCAAAGCGACTCAATCACAGAAGTCGATAAAGTTAGTAAAGGAAAATATAATAATTTAGTTTCAATTCCAGTTGTTAGTAGAATTGCGATCGAATTCTACTCTGAATCGATAACGTTGCATGCGGCATAAAAATGGTAAAGGAGCTCTAGAGTCCTCGATCCGTCTGACAACAATTTGTGAACTCTCTCCGACCACTTGTGAGATTTAATGGTGAATGTTCGCATACAGTTGACCTAAAGCGTTCAAACTCCGTGAGGTTATAGAGGATGGATTTTTGAACAAGTTTGGTTAATGAAATTTTACCGTGGGGTGTCTTATAACAAAGTTACTTTGAAATTTTCGAAGTGAGGTGTTAGTCGATTGCCTACCCGCAGGGGCAGGTCGATAATAATATTCAAACGCTTATATCTTCGTTATCTGACGTCGTACAGGAAAGATTTATAAAGTGAACTTGCTCAGACTTTTATCTTCTATAACCACACAAAGTTTGAACGCGCCAGCTCGACTTTATTGAAAGGTACACCATGGAATCCCACAAGTGGTCGAAGCGCGTTCAGTTTCTTGAGCTGATAGAGAATCGAAGAAGCATTTCTTGTCACAATCTAGGTTTAACTCATATCTCGTCTGTGCACGCGCATTCACAGATATTGTCGCATGTTGTTACGAATACATTATTCATAGCTCCAACATAATGAAGGCAGTTACCGACTATAATTGTTCTCTCTGCTGGAATCTTACGAATGCATAATATTTTTCCCTCTTCGTCGCGAATAATTTAGCCGCGTTTCATTTCCATTGACGTGAATAGACCATTTATATTTCAATATCAGTTATGTAATGTTATGGAGTCCAGCGTCGCAAATACAAGAGCACGAACTTGGCTCATTTCGCTTGCTCCAATATCGGTGGTACGTTCGTGAGTAAATGTGCTCACTGTGTGTACGCAATATAAGGTAAAGAATACAAGAAAAATCGTTGACTGTACGTTAACTAGGTAGCTATTGAAATAATTCAAAGACCATTGAAAATCGGCTTACCGTAATAACAGTCGGTGACATCGACAAAACCAGGTTTCAGGCAGTACCCCTGGCGACAGAAGCACTTGTTCTTGGGATCAAAAGCCCCATTGTCTAGTTCGTTCTCCATGAATTTGTACTGGTACGTGTGTAATCCTTCTATGTATGCCTCTCCAGTTCGAATCTGCAAAATTGTATTTCCACGATGCCAGTTTCCACGTGAAATTGATTATCCCGTAATATAATCGCTAGTATACGAAGCCAGTCGTTTCACGTTCTAATTGCTTAGATTGAATTTCATCAATTAGGTACTGAGCAGACTCGAATAACCGAGTGCTGGGTTCTGTTTCAATTAAACGAGGTTTACGCAATCCGATTCGTGACATTTATTCGGAACAAATATTTCAAGTGCTCGGGCATAATTAGCGATTACTAAAGTTCAACATACCATATGGGCACTGCGGCAGAGACTTTTCCTAAAGAAAAGCACGGTATCGTTCGGCTGGATGTAGCTGCGAAACTTGACTCCGTCGCTTGCACCATTCACGTTCGCGCACTTTCCAGTCCATTGCGGCAGATTTACGTCGCCGTTGTACTTTTCAATTAGGCCCGTGAGATGCACGTCGGTTTCTCCCGTGTAAACGGTTACGTAATCGCCATCAAAATCGTACATCTGCGCGCGAAAAGAAGTCACATTAGAGTACCTGCTAAAACGCGCGGTCAATGCAATTCCAGCTGGACGGGAGGGGACAAAGTTGGTCTTTCATGTTTTTGCGATAACGATTACGACGCTGCGCTCGATCATACTCGACACTTACCCGATCGATGAGGCCCAGCTTGTCGAACTTGATCCAACTTGGCATCATCTTGTTGCCGAGGGTGACAAGGGTGGACTCATAGCCGAACATGAACTCTTTAGCTGTCATTCTAACCAAGGGTTGCGAATCCGTGTGACGAATCAGCATGTTCAGACCCAATCTAGTCCAATACGATGCATCCCTCATCACGTTTGTAATACTCTGTAACAAAGGGTGGTTTACTCTAGTAGCTATATCCGCGAGAAACTTCTCATGTGATCGTCTAAAAGCACAATGCAATTGATCGGTCAAATACACAAGCTGGTTATCGAAGTTTGGCTAAATTATTAAATACTACCCCCATCCCCAAAGTGGTTGTCAGTAACGACTCGGTTGCTCGAAAGCCTCGAAGGAAGTAATCCGCGGTGTTTGCTAATTAATGTCGCGGTCCCTCACCCCGCCGAGTAGATTCGTCGCTCTTCGAGTCGTCGCACAATCAATCCTCTTCCCTATGCAACACAATGCATCGCACGTTACGTGCGCCACGCTTAATTAGCAATTATTTGTCATTGCGAAACGTTAAAGTGGACCGTTCATTCATGCCTCATTATTCATCCTCGTATCTCCTTGTACACGAGGTGGCTATCGTTTTCCTTGTGCACTCGAACGAAGCGATTCTTGAACTTCCGTGTTCATTGACGCTGTCGTAATTGGCGGCGCACAGTTTGCCGACTCCTGCACGCTTTAAGCCAACATTCCTGTTGACTGCATACATATGCATGCGTCGTTGGTACACGTGTTACATAAGGATGCTCCTGGCGAATTATGCCTCCACTGCACTTCACCCGCAGTGAATGACCACTCGAGTGCCCTGACTGATGGAACTTCGATCGTATCTCTCCGGCGATGTCTCCGATTAAACATAACCACCGTCCAAATATCTCCTGGCATTTCCGTGTGCGTGTCTCGTCACATACGGATGCTTCTACCTCTTCTTCTAACGTCAACACGATCGGAGACCCGAAGGCAGCCTGCCTCCATTGGACCAACCTGTGTAATTCGCAACGACTTAATTCGCAGAGATAAGTATGTAATTGCTCAACATTTTGCATACTCGCAACCACGGAAATCGACGATTAAGCGATCGGAAAAACTGCGCGTGTGACATACCCCGTACAGAAAAACATGATGTTACTTAAACAGTGGTACCTTGCACATAATCGCAACTGGCGATTGCTTACTCCGTCTCTGACTGTGCAAATCTATCAATTAGAAATCTAGCGAATTACATCACTGTTGGTAATAACTTGTAATTAGGTCGGGATTAGCTCTGATCATTCAAAGTTCGACGAGCCTGTCACACGCGTTAGTTTACCATTGAACATTTCATTTTCCCCTTCGCTTCTTAATCGCGGCAGCGCAGCATAGCATTCCAATAAAGTGCCACTTTTTATCAGGTCACTATAGTTATGAAACTCAAGAAACTTAGTTGGGACGTGCCATTATTTCGTGAGTAGGTAACGGAACTTTTCGATCGACTCATTCGATCACATAGTAGATCCAGGGGTTTCGTAACGAGAGATTAGGCTAAAGGGTACCTGCGAAACGTCGTTTCATCGTGGTTCTATTGCTAAAGAAGAGAGCGCTGTAGGTCAGTAACAGCGTGTTAGAAAAATAAGACTATTTGAATACAATACGAAAAGCACTTAGTCCCAGCGCGGTAGCTTGAATTTTTTTCTATCACGAAACATCCGCTCGAATCGTCGCGACGTCACGAGTAGCGATGCTTTCCCAGTGCAAACATGATGGCACTCGTTAAGAATGTCTTCGTGCAGCGAATGGAAATTTCTTGTACACAAGCCGGAAACCGCGATTTTTTTTGCGAATGTAGCGTGATTCTAGGGAAAATGGAGCTGCGTCATGCGGAATGTTTCGCCAATTATTTTCCGTTTTCCTGGGAAATTCTGTCAGCGAATGTGGTTGCGTCAGACGTATACATTCGCCTTTCTAACTGACTATCCTGGCGCCTAATACTTTTCCCAGTCGGAAAAATCCACTTCACCATTATGTTCTTGATGGACCACCCTATATAGCATTCCGCTTGTTCGTTAGCCAAAGTGTTAGTTAGTCGGTTGCATAACGTGCGAGAGGTATGCAAGACGTTTCCGTGTATTTAGCGATGATCGATAAAAAGTACCAGAAACGTGAGTAGGAGCCCACGGTTCCAGCAGCGCACGAGGATTGCTGAATCGACAATTCTACCGCGCACGTGACGATACTTACAGATACAAGATCCCTTCGCGAGGTACCAGGGGTCGAATGAAACTGTTTACTTTTAAAAATTACAGTTATTTATCGAACTTCTAACTTTTAAATCATTTATTTCCTATTTTAAGTAAACTTTGTACATTAACACTTTGACTGTTTTGTAAGAGCTCAGTTTTAACAGTTTTTTATGCTCGATTAATAAAAGTTCTAGAGGATCATATACTTTTGAACAAATATTTTTCAGAGCACAATAAATGATTGAATTTTAACTTTGTTCTACTTTAACGAAACTGAGAGTTTCTTATTTACAGAAAAATGTATGGAATAAAAGTTTCAGTTAATACACTGCATTTTTTAACAGTTTTCTCGAAACAGAAAAGATAATAGTCAATTGAAAATTTTAACAGTTTCATTCGACCGCTGCGGGATAGACATTAGTTTCATCCTGTAATCGAATTTTTAGTTCCCTTTATCGAGAATGAATAATTTTGCGTGGATGTGTTCCACACATTAAATAAATAGATACAGCCTATCGAAGCTGGATGAATATGTATTAAATCTTAGTTGCAATTAGTACCAATGTAATGCGTCACCATTACGGCCACTCCTATAATCAGCAAAATTGTATATATTTTCACAGAGATGGACATTCCATTATCCGGTTCGTGATCCAACCAATCATTAACCGCTGAATCGTGTCTTCGATCATCGTGATTAACGCGAGATGTTTTCTTCTATACATCCGCGGTAACGCCTTGTGGTTTTGCATTTCCGTGTTTTTTTTTTGAGTCGCGATGACATGTAGCTGGGTTCACGGGCGGGCCTTGAAATCGTCGATTAATATCTTGCTCGATCGCTGCGACGAAGACCCGATCCGGTAGGGGCTCGTTTAAACTTATCTGCCTCTTTTGAACCGATTCTATTGGTCAAATGGTTTTTACAACTCGCAGGCTGGCCTGCCCAATGGGGAATAGTAAATCTAACGATTTACATAACCACGATACGTATCGCGCCAAGCAAACGCGTAATATCCATCACCTTTTTTAACGTGGAAAGCTGGGGAGATTAGATACAGAGTGAACGCTAGATTACGAGCTTTTTTCGGGCATCGTGGAACTTTTGTAATCTCTGTTACATCATTCTCGCCCACAGTACACGCTTCCTATTCCATTCCCTGTGCATTACTCTTTCTGAGAGTAGGATGGTGGTTGTCCGACCGTGTGGCTCCCCGATTGTCAAACCCTTTGATAGTCGTCCTTTAAACATGTATTTTATGAGTCGTTGCATCGTTCGAGCTGGTTACTTCGAATCTGAGGGTGATAGACGAATGTGTTTAAATATTAATCACATCTCTCGTTCTTTTTCTTCTTTTTAACTGTACCATGTCAAGCTTAGTATCAAAGTAAGCTATGTTGGTCTTGACGATCAACCAGAGTCGTAACTTAAATCCGATACTAAACTGCGACGAAAGCAACGTAGCTAACTTTAATAGTATACGATAAAACGACGCGCCTTTCAATCAAACGAGGGTTGGACGTATGTAGGAGAAGATGTACCTACAATCAAATTTATCGCCTCCATTTATCAAAGAACTGGTTTCAACAGAAATACATCTGCCTGGCAAAAAACCCACCGCTGCAACCATGTGAAAGTAACGCGTAATAAGGTATACTTGCAGCCTTCGGATGCAACAAGGCTGTGAGGTAAACGTGACGATTAACCGTGGTGGTTCCAACGGGCTAGGTCAACGGCGCCGAGTAAACGAGGACTAATAAGTACTTTGGTTGAAACATTTGCTGATTACCGTGGTTTATTGTAATAAGCTGTTGTGCCTGTGAAGTACCTATAGGTACATCATAAATTTGTTAATTGAAAGATTCTTTGTGACGGATGAACCGGGGCCACCGGTTTCCCTTTCTTGACAGTGAGTGTTTGCGAGCTATTCTTCGCTGGGCCTCGGAAACTCTTAAGGTGTGAATCCACGATGTGATTTTATATGAGACTTTTCTATCATGAGACAAGAATCTCAGCGATAACAAAGTGTAAATAATGGAAATTAAAGAATAATAATAATGGAGATTAAAGTCTCACACGAGACAATTATTTCATTATTTTAAATTATTTTCCTGAAACTAGACTCTCGTGAACAGTGCTGTATTAACCAATACCTAAGTAAAATAAGTACGTGCTTAGGGCATCTGGAGAAAGGGGTGCACCATAGAAATTTTCTAAATTGTAAAATCTAACTTTTGTTAGAAACACTTTTCAGTCAAATTATCGGAAATGCCTAAAAAATCGTACATTGCGTTGAAGTGATCACTCTGTTTAAGGGGACTTCAAAATCATTTAAGTTCTTACTTGCATCTAAAGATCTTAATCCGGCTCTGTTCATGAGACAAGTTTCATGATATATTTTCAATAACCTCATTTCTCGCGAATATTTCCATTATTTGCACTTAGTTGTTGCTGAGATTTTTGTGTCATAATAGAAAAGTCTCGTGTAAAATCTCATCTTGGATTCGAAATCGAAAATCGTCTTTCGGTGATGTTTGGTGGTACTAAATATTTCTTTCTAAGACCTTTATTTACGAATGTCGACAGTTTGGATCTGGATAAAAGAGACTCATTCGTTGCACAGATCATCTCGTTTTCGTTGAATTGTATGCAGCACTTGATAAGGAGAAACCTCAAGGACATTTGCGGCGAGGCTTGCCCTTGCCGTGATTAATGAAATATATACACGCACGATTCTCAAGACCGAGAAAAGTGCCTGGCGAACGTTTTCTCTCAGGATTAATTGCTTCTTATAACACACAAGCTGACACATCTCAGTCTCCGTGAAATTTTCGATATTTTCGTGATTGACTGTGAGTTGCAGCGAATACGTACATGCGTCCAAACATTTCGAGTTCGAGCAAAAATGGAGATCATCTGATAACGGGTCTGGTAATTTATGTGAACGTTGAAAAGTTAATAGCAGTCATTGGAGAGGTGTTAATTCTTGGTCATTGGCGGAGGCTACAAAAAGTAGCAGAAAAACATTGCGGCAGAATTACGACCAGTGGCGTGCAGAAAGAACGATATTTATAATGCTATAATAATTCGAATTCGTAAAAGTTCACGTGCAGAGTTTCTAATTTTTTTCCAATTCTGACGTCATTAGCCCAGATTTTTTTCAATTCTAATAAGTTCTTGGAAAGTTGGTCACGTTCTCCACGGGGCAAAGGATGCACCGGTTCAAGCTCGAATTTTCCATCGGTAATTAAAGGTAACAGCCAAGCGAGGCAGAAAGATTTATGCAGATCAGCCATTCCACTTACCAGCAATGCGATGTTTGGCAGTATCATTATATCTTCCTCGGTCCCGTTGCTCATTTCCGGCACATACGTCAGCGGGTGATGAAGGAACGCTGTTACAGTGCCATTATCGTTAAATACAGGATCTTTGTGCTCGAGAATTTCCCTGAAATCCATGTGCTAAAATTATCGTCTGTCCTATGCAGTCCATCAATCTCTTTTACTTTATAAAAAAAGCGAAAGAGCTAACGCTGGTATGAATCTCTAGAGACTAAATAAATATGCCATTTCACCAGTAAATGTCGGGAACAATTAAGCAGAGAATCTGAATTCTAAAAGTCTCTCCGACTGTGATATATCACTTAACTGTATATATACGTCGTACGATAAACCTGACATTTCGATATTCCCGCTCAAAATAAGCATTGAGTAATATTATTCAAAAAGTAAACAGTGTTGCTTGATATACAGTGGTAAACAAGTGCAATATCTTGCACTCGATATAATATCAGCGTCAACAGAATGCGCAGTTAAAAATAACCAGACGCTTTGAAAAATTAATCTCATTCTGGAGCCGAACCGATCGGCGAGCACTATATTTCGCTCACCTGTAAACGTAGGGGCCGGTCTCTTGGAACCTCAGCTTCCTTTCCTTTCCGGATAGGTACTCCTCGTGATTCGTCACGTTGAACAGGTACACCTTGAGGTAAAGCTCGACGTTAGGCTTCCGCCATATCTCAAAGATCTCGCCGCCTTCGCTGAACATCACTTTCAGCTTGAACAGCAGCTCGTACGGTTGAAATGCGAACAACAGGCAACCAGTGGCGAAACCGAGCAGTCCCAGTGTCATCAGCATGAAAATGCCTAGGTCAGAAGAACAGAATCGTTATAAAATTACTAAAGAAAGCAGGGCTACAACAAGGAATAAACGAAATGGCCACCTAACCGGTTGGCGAGAAATTTAATTCGCCACTCCTCACGTTTTACAACGCGTAACCGCAACGAGAAGTTTCTTGTTTGACGAACGAGCATTGTGAACGCGGAGCATCGTTGAAAACAATCAATGAACGAGCAACATTATTACTTGTGTTTCTTTGGTAAATATTGAATAATCGCACGGTTCACTCTGTCTTTATTATCTGCTTTTTCCACTTTTTCGTTGGAGACGCAGTGCGTCACTGAAAGGCTTGAATCACTGTGATATCACCAGCTTTGTTCGGCCAGGGTCCCAAAAATAATTCACCTGGATCTGCACTTCCGACTTCTCGCCGAAATATCACGTGTCGCGAATGGACCTGCGGATTTCCATAGGACACACTTGAAATACGTGGGAATTCCGGTTTAGTCGGGGCTACGTCGTTGATTTCCTACGCATGCACGCTGGAAACCGTTGGATGAATTTTAAGAGAATAAGGTATCAGGGAAAAGTTTCATCTTATGCTGATTTTAACGACGCTCGGCATTACCTCCGTTATGCGCCCACGCAATCATCTTCCTTTCGCTGGTGTGATGTCCGCTTTCGGATTGACTCGTGCGCCGGCGTTTCGTTAATCGGGTGATTAGAAACAGTCTCACGTAGACGCAACCTTGCCGTATGCTGATCGTCGTATTTTAGATTGGAAATTTCTCTTGATATCATTATCTATGATTATATGTATAGAGGTATCTAGAGCGCTTACGAGGTGGTAATTAAGAGCTGCTTTGTGTAATGTGCCCTTTTTTCTGCGCCACACCTATCGCGAACAGGTTGGCTTAGAACCTGGATGTGACGTAATTTTAGGCGGAATTAGCGAGGTGTTGGAAGCAACGAGTAATTAACGAGATAGATAGGTATAAAAATTTGCTCATTCGCGAGGCAGTTACGTCTTGTCGGCGGTGTCATTGAAATCCTTGATAGAATAAATTTACTGCAACGACACCGCCAGCGTGTCACAGAGATTTGCAGCGTGTTATTTATCGATTCGATGAAAAAGAATTAAAAACAATCCTTGGATCACCGTTGAGATTAGGTACGAAGGACTTCTCCGAGTTACCGTTCGCATAATCTTCTATTTTCATTCCGTTACACGTGCTCATTGTTTCTATTCATTTGTCTTATCATTTTATCTCGCGATCTATGCAGACTCTTCCTGTCAGTAAATCTTCAACGTGGAATCTCGACCGTTTCGATCCTCGTCGATTATGTTCGATTCTTACGCATTTTCTGTTCGACTCTGTTCGTAAGATGAATTTCATTTAGTCACGTACCACAGACGTGTCCACTGTCGTTGTATGCGCGTTACACGCTATTGCCTGATTATCAGCGCGACACGATGAACGTGTGATCGATTGTTTTGGTGGCGGTTAAGGCCGTTCGTCCACCGAAGAAAAGGAACTGCAGTTTGGGCAAAACATGATTGCACGTGATAACGTGAATCACTCGCAGGGCTTTGTTTTGCGTCAACACAACTTCTTTTCCGTTAAGGCCAGCGCGCATTTTGCCGAAGCGCGGTGCGGCGATGTGATTCGAAGAAATTCCGTGTGCTACGATCATCAATTACCCACTTAAAAACTTTTTATTTCGTATCGCCACGCTTCGCCAAAATACGCGACGGCCTTTAATCTCTTAAGGAAAAATCCGACTTTCCTCGATTTGTACCCATTACCCCATCTTAAATCACGAGGGACATCAAAGATCTTGCTTCCTTGACCCGGTGTCGAAATAAAATTAGCGCAAGAAGGATCTCGATCCAGATTGCCTGCTTGATTATTCGAACGATGAGCTGCACGATGCGCCACCATAAAAGAAAGATGACTCGCGGTTTTCGCGAGTCAGCGAAGAATGAAGATCATCAACCTATTACCATTTAATGCAAAGCAGCATTCTGGTTCAGTCGTGGGCAATTACCCGTGCCTCTGGCGATGAAAAAGTTGTGAAGATGGTTAGGAAGGTCAAGTTCATTAATTATGTAATTGAGTAAAAAGTGATCCGCGAGGGAAATGGAAGCTCAGTGAATTGTGTCAGCAGTCTTCGCTTGCTATCTTCGATAGAAACGTGACATTAATTACTTTCGAGAGGCGTCTCGAATGTCATGACGCAAAAAGACCGATTACCTTCTGGAATAATCTTAACGCGTGCACGAATGCTTTTGCTCTTCGTACACGTTACGAATCATTTCCCGCAATAATCTCCGATCAGTGCTCGCCATGAATATATAATCGCTCGAATCCTGTCCAGGATTTAAGGATTGACAAACACACCATCTGTATACGTTTCGTAGACGGGGTCGTTTTGCTCGCGGCTGTTGCAAGATCGCTGGCAGTGCGGCGGCACGGTGTGGTAATAATTTTCCGACGGTAATCGGGACGCGACTGCGAATGCACTATCCAATAGAAAGTGCATATTTGCCCTGTGTCGTTATATTTTATATCCCCGGAGTCGCGGGGTCCTTTATGGATGCTAAACTCAAGAAGCCCCTGCCACCCATACGCGCAGCGAGAAATTACAGAATATTTCCCAAGAAAACAGTACCTTACCTTCCATTGGTCTTTCGCAAATCCATCCGCAGATAATCAAAACCCATCGTCGTCTTGCATTAAACTCCGGATTTCTTAAATTACCAAAGTCTGGCTAATTCTAAGCTGTAGCTGGGATGTTCGCTGAACAGCTGGTCTTACAACAGGAGGCAAGCTAAGTCAGCAAAGCTTCTATACTATTCTTAATTAAAAACCGTACTGTACCCGGAAGCATGAATTCAACTCAGCAGCGCTCGCATCTTCACTCCGCATTCCACTTGGCGCGATGCGCCAGACGCGAATGCACCGCGTGTATACTCATTAAGTAGATGCACTGTAGCACCGGCCATCCGACGTATGCACGTGCAACTGCGTGCAATTTATCGCCGCGTTCGCCGGGGGTTGACGACAGCCGATGGCACAACACGCGGCAGGCTGTGTTCCGCGGCATTGTCCGCGTTCCGTTCGCTGGTTTATGGATTTTTTCTTGTCATACACGGGCCACCGGGGCTCATAAAATTGCATAACGCAAATAAATCCCGCAGAGGCACGGCACGTGCGCGCGCCGTTTGCATAACCCCCCCGGGTGCACGGCGCGGCCTTTTAAAACGCGAGGGCGACCATTCGCGGAATGTCAATTTCGATCTCGACCATCGCTTGGCTGGTTAATGACGAGACAGGAGCTCCGAGAGACGGGTGCGTGCCGACGGCTGTCTTTCCACAGTCAGCTACTGTGGCTGTTGCGTTTATGACACGGACCTGCGTTTGCGTTTCTCATTAGCGCGTGCCACTTGAACGAAGACAGCGAACAAATGTGGGAGCAAGTGCGAAGGATTTCTTTCTTCCATCTTTCTTCTTGTACAGCATTTTTGGAAATGTGTATATATGCGGTGCAACTCGGAACGGAGCACAAGATGGTCCCGAAAGCACGTGGCTGAAGCACATGACCTATCTAGGAAGTAATCTCGTTTAATCTCAGTGAAAGGTTTCTCGTTACCAAACAGTGGAGAGGGTATACTTAAAGTACCGTCGAAAATTGACAGTCTGTTACGGAATGCGAAAGATACGATTTCGAAGGGGCTCATAAAGTCGCGGTAAATTGTATGGACGAGGAATAAGTATGGGACGTAAGTTTATCTCAACAATCGCCTATCGAGCGTTTGGAAATTTTCGCGTAACGAGAGCTTGCGAAACAAGGGGCTCACAGGTGGACTTTCCTTCTCTTATTCTCTCGCAAGCGCGGTTCGATGGGGCATTCATTTAATTATTGTCTTTCAGCGAGCCGCTTTTCACCGTGCACTTTGCGCCCGAACATTCAACTTTTTAACGACAGTCGTTCTTGGGTAATCGCGCGGGTATGCCGCGTCTCATTAGGATCGCGAGGTGAGTGCGTTTGAATTTAGGACCTGGACAGACTTCCCACGGCACTGTGTCAGATTAGCATTCCGATGGGTGATCAAATGCCAGCGACGAAAGATCAAATTACCAAGTTTCACTTTGGCATTTTCAATTGGGTACGGTACTTCTTGCACAAGCGCCACGTGGCGGACCTGACGGCGCTGGAATTGTACGGTCGTTTGAATTTATCAATTAAAATCAGCGATGTCGGCTGTACTTCTTTGATGTATCGATAAATCTTACGGGTTTCAGGATATTAACGGCACCGGTTAATTAGGATTCTCTGGTGTATGTATCGAAATTCCTTGGTTAGCTTGGCCACAGGTGGCTGTGGGTAGAGGAGTATCGAATGACATGTTTCTCTGACTTGCAAATTAATATCGTAAATAGTGGACAGACAACGGAAACTGTTTCCGGCTTTAGCACCAACTTGTATGGATTTTGATTCTTAACTAGTCGTGTTTACCGATAGATCATGTCAGAATTCGACTTTCGAATAGTGATTTTGGATAACAGAAGCATGTATGCTGTGTTGTCAAGTGTCGCACGATTGTAGCAATTTATGACGAACGAATGATCAGTGTATTTGCAAGTGAAAATGTGACCGGAGATTATTGTCAAGGACAGATTTTCGAGAGTGGACGTATTTGGTTTTAGGAGAACCTTAGTCGTGGGGTAGAAGACTACCTTATTTCAATTTCAATAAATCTTTTTGGTGCTTTGGAAGTTACACTTGACTGTTATGAAATGGAAATCAAAGCTGAAAGGTTTGACAGGAAACATAGATGAAAATGTATGCTGATGATTTTGTTCGCACCTATTAATTACTTTTATGTTATGTTTCTTCCCGAGCTGCTTTAAAATTTTCCGTTACAAGGACTGGTTTCTCCGAAACAGGATCAAAAGGACACGAAAATGTACCTTGTTTCTTCCAAAATATAATATTGTTCAAAACAATCTGATGAAACACCCGATCGAATGAGGAAACTAATATTTTGAAATCCAAGTCTTGCACTACACAAAGCTAAATAATTAATCTTTAACTTGCGATGGTACCTGGCTGGTCTTCTACAAAGGGGCCTTCTAATTACTTAAAACATGATTTGCACTTGCTAAATGCCATTCATAAAACGTGTGAGTTGAGAGGGATTTCCCCGCAATCCCCAATAGCTACGTCAGTTGCATTCACTTCTTCAACGAGAGCCTGGAAATTTCTGATATCCCGTTTTTATCTCATTTCACCAAGGTGAACCAGGTTTTCTCCCGTCGATACAACGTAGTTGTTTTTGTAAACGATGCCAATGCCATTGCTGCGTAACGAAAAATGGTCCCGTAGGGTGTGCACGTTGGTTGTATGCAGATTTCCATTTGTAAGCTCGTATAACCATAAATGGGATATCATTCAACACCATACCGGTAGCATTCCTCACTGTCTGATTCACGATCGTATTGGACTTTTTAAGCATACCTAATTTTGTCTCGCGTAAAGCTTGTCAATGACTTTTATTGTTGCCGTTCTGCTTTCGCTGTGACACGGCGCTGCCTTCCAAATGGAAGACAGATAATGCGTGAGAAATGTCGAGTGATTCTTGAATATCATTATCCATCATTAGTGTGGAGTAAATGAGAGAATGAAGTGTGAATTAATGGTCCCCCCTTATTAGCGATTTTTAATAAGAGGCAATTTTTACACCTTCATGTTGCTCGTATTAATCGTTCGCCAGCTCGTAGCGTGGTTCTGATAGAATGAGTCATCTCGAATATTATCGCAAAAATATATGTTAATACATTCCGTGGATGTTTCGAGGTATCAATTGAAGATGTACCTGTCACGAATAACCACACAGACGTTTCGAATTCGAAAAGACCCGCTGGGTGTTCTTGTTTTTATGCGACACGTTTGATGCTTCTTGAATGCTTTCGCATATTTTTATTGCGCGCAATTCGTACATAAATATTTCAGATTTTATTGTTGCAAATAGCATAACTTATTTGTTTGGAAGACGAGCCAGTTTCAGAATCCCAGCGCGCTCTTGCCAACTACGAGGAGCAAATGTCACGCTTAGACAATTCTTTAAGAGGCACATTTTTCCAACCATCGCGTGTATGCAAATTTCATTCGCAGGCATTTTGTCACTTTAATGTCGCATGATTAGTCACGGCTAGCGCACATAATTAAGAGTGCCATTAACAGCTTCTTAATTTGTATTGTTGAAGTACCAGTTTACGGCATTGAACGAAGGAGGAAGCTTTTCATATTCGAGGATTTTATGGTGCTCCGGCGATTCACCGACGCGTGTGTTCAGGAAGGATAATCGTTATTAGCATAAGCTACGCGCGTCGCTTTTTTATTGCCTCATTGAAACGCTCATATGGAGACGCGTACTCTCCTTTCTTTTTCTTTGTTCCAGCAGAAATGGTATCGTAATTACTTTTACGCATAGGATCGTAGAGAAACGAGAACAAGCAGAATCCAATGTGGGCATTTATTGCCTCTGGTATTTAATAGCTGCGAAGTTTATCATTTACTCGATTGAGTAATACGCATTATTTTCTTTCGAAGCTGATGTCAATTATCTGAAATAATCCTACGACTGATTCTCGCCTTCGCGCCATTTTTTCTCATTATTCCCTCCTTGTATAACAACCTCATATGTGATGAAGACGTTTAATAACAATTATCTGAGAATTGTTTAATTTTATTCGCACTCTTCTTTGTAATATTAATTGCAGTGTGACATTTAGTTCAATTTTTATGGAGCGCGCAATTCAACTCGATTCGATTCAATTGATCGAAAGATGATCTGTGTAGTTTATAACCATTAGGACATGAATTTTATCAGAAAGTAATTATAAATATAAACAAATATCTGCCCTTAGTTATGTGTACATTGTAGATAAATTTAAGGAACTGTGTGACGGAAATAAATCGTAGTTTACATACGCACTTTGTAGCTTATCAAACCAATGTCATCTATTTAGGAAATTATTGTGCCGTCTTTAGGAATGAGACACAGCATTGACATTTGACACAAAAATACTTTGAGAACCGATATTGGTGTCAAAAGTGACTTTATTAAGACTTGCTTTACAGAGAAATATGCATGTATTGTATTCGTTCTCCATGCGCTGCTCTACGACTAACAACACGTGTTTCCTAATGCAATGACATTAAAATTCGAACTGAATCGGTTTCCATAATCAGAAAACAAAGAATGAGATGTTCCAATAGAAATTTAAATATACGAGTCGCGTTTCATCCATCAGTTTTCGCGATAATTAGTCTCTCTCCAATTTTACTATTTTAATAACAGTTTCGTTTTTCATTAACAACGCGAGGGGTGCGATGAAGAAGCCGAGTAAGGCGACAAAGGAAGCAAAACAGCTTTCCTGAATTAACATAATGCACACAGGTACACGAAGTAATGCATTCTCGCGAAACTTGTGTGCAATTTTGGCAAACGCAACGTTCTGATTATTCTGCCCAGCGAACGAAGGGTATGCGTTCGAGATATTGCTGCAGGTTTGCAGGCACGTGGTGGCAAGTACCTACTCAATGAAAAGTTTTCGATATTAAGAGTGTGTCAGACTTGAATGAAAGAATCGAATTACGTGGATGCAGTGGCCGTGTAACGTCTCCAATCGCATCCGCGTTATGCAATTTGACGTAAGCATTGTGTATATGTGCATTGATTCATCGATAGCTTCTTCAGATCTCACGCGTAGCAGAGACATCTCCCACGACAACTACATGTACCTCTGAACAATCATGACTTAACAAAGCAACATCAATTAAACAAGTTTATCACTGGTAGCACCAACAAAACCAGTTTCGTTGGGCACGAATTATGCGAAGGAAACGTATTCGCTTATTTTAAGTAGACCGCGGCTGACATTGATATGTGCCGCAGAGATTTCGCACGAATTTGCATATCGACCGAGCTGGTATTCAGGCAGTTTGTTTACCCAAACAGTCGTCCGGATGGCGTGACATTTATGGTGTTGAAGAAATTCTCGAAAAGACCGGATCTTGCTTGATTACTTACTTTTTGGAAATTTCGATCTACCGCTCGAGTGCACCGGCAGCGCGGCATTAATGAACCGATTCACGACGATCGAGGACTTCCTTCTGATGTTGTCCGTCATGTTCCTGGCGACGTTTATCTCGTCCGACTCGCTGTTGTCGCTCTGATTTTGGTTGACGTTGACGTTGGAGTAACGCCGGCCGGTGAATCTGTTCCATATCATCACGAAGTCCTTCATGTTGATCAGTCGGCACTTCACTCGGTCAGTCTCTCGTAATCGAAGAAAGTCGCACGGGTGCAACGTGGACGGAGGACGAGGGAGATCCCGCGCCGGTGTACGCGAGGGAATTCACTTAGCGTTACAGATGGCTTTCGAAAATGTTACCGGCTACCGTCGTCGGAGGCTTTGCACAGAGAACTGCTGCGAAACGGAACTGGTTTATCGCTTTTGCTGTTCACGAGAAGAATCTTGAATACCATGGGATCGGTCCTTTGCCATACACGTGAGAAATCGGCCGTGGTATCTATCTCAACGATCTTCGTCGAACAGCTACTTCCCGATATTCGGGCTTCAGCTGGACAGCAAGTGGATGTTCCTCCCTCTGTCGGCACTTGTTTCCTCGGGGCTTACAGCAATCTCGTGTTCGAATCGTTTCCCGATCTCGAAGGTCTTCGAACCGCTCCAAAATCTCCTCGGATAGTAATCCCAGGGTGAACCAGCCGTGTTCCCTTTTATTTCCAAGGTGGTACAAAGCTCGGATACTTGATCACCCAGCGATTCCACTCCGCTAACGGTACATAAGTGACAGAGGGAGAGATGTATCCTCGGGCCCTGTCACTCGGTTTGCTATCGGACTGCTCGCGGAGTATCCTCAGCCTCGGTGCGTACCGCGTGCGCTTCTGTGCAAAAGTGATGAAAACACGGATCGGTGGAAGTTCAAAAAATGTGTTAGAGTCATTGCAGCGACCCCCACCTGCTGTTTCACCTCGCCCATCGCGGCTTGCAGCACGTGGACCATTGGCCAATTGGTGACCGGGACCGGTGCCCCACTACAGGTGCAAGAGATTACTGTTTCTAGGTGGAGGATCGTAGGATCATCGTTCCCTCGCGACAATCGCGGTGTCGCCGATCGGTTGCAACGATCAAAGGTCAGCGGTGTATTGATCGAGTGGTATAGTTGATGCATCCGGGGATTTCCGAGGTTTTTCTTTCGATCATCGTCTTATCGGGGTTAAAACAGGGTTGGGGAAGACAGTTGGAGTGTGGATAAAATGTAGCATTGTTGATTTCAGATCAGATAATATTAGTTCCTTAATCGTGGGTCGAGTTGAGATTGATTTTGTAGCAATGCAGGTACAAGTTTCGCGAGGCACGCTGCAATGCGACGGTTCAAAATTCCCATGTCAGCTTTATCTTTCCATATCTCATTAGCAGTGTTCTTTTATCTGTTCAGTTTTCAGTGTATGTTTCTTTATCAGTGTTTTTGCTGGATTCCGTGATGGTTCCTGTAAATTATGGATCTCTTGATTTGTGGCTATCGAATTTAGTATTATATTTGGGGTCATTCCCACTAATTTGTCAGTTCACGAAAGTATTTGCACGCAATTTAAAACAGTATAAGTTTTTTGGAATTGGTCCAAATGACTTGAGACTTTTTCAGAAGCTAGAAGGATTAGTTTACTAGGTCACGTGTTGCGTAGTTTTGAAAAATATTGTAATTGGTCGGAATAGCGAAGAAAATAGTGAAGCTCCCGTTTTCAACTTTTTTATCTGAGCCTGTAATGAAAATTTAAAAACGTCGTTTGTAGATTCAAGTAAGTTGTGTACATATTGAAAATTTTATGGAAATCGGTTAACGTACTTACCTATGAACTACATACAGTTGAAAGTAATCAAAATCTGTAATAAACCTAAAGGTTTTCCATATTTCGATTAACCGGTGAATCGAATGCCTTCGAGTCTACTCTCCAGCAGAAGCTCAATTCGTACCCGATCATCGCGATCGAAACTTTCTCAATATCTCGCCCATCATTCCTCTAATTCCCGATTTACTAAATTCCTTGCCACCGGTCCGGAAATGAAAGGTTCTCCCAATTTCCACCCGTTCACTCTCACGTGCGACGGTCCAACGATTTGTCGAAGCACGTGTTGTTGTGTGGCATAGTTTTTTGCACGATCACGCGACAGAAATACGTCAGCAATCACTGAATACGATTCGAACTGTCTTTTTTCCGCGCGATCCAGTTCCAAGTACCACGCACCGTTGGCGAGACATTCATCAACATATCAGGGCCCAGAGGAACGCCTACCCGTTTAAATCATAATTTTCATTGCCGATTACCTTTATTTACCTCATCCGGAAGTACCCAATGAACGCGAAGCACCCGCGCCGGAAGACACGAATAAGTTTCCTCTACCAAAATGGCCACATTTAAGGGGCAATCATCGCGGTCCGGGAACTTTTTATGACCCACAGGATGATGCCTCGCGGTTTTTCTATCGGGTCAAATGATCAGGTTGCTTGATGTAACACGTCGCACAAGTATCTAAAAGCCGTCATCTTGATTCCCCATCTGGCAATTCTTCCATTTTCCGAGTAAAACAACTTTTTGCATGATCACGGTTTTCTAACTAGTTCACCGATGATTATTCAAATAACTGAGACAGCTGTTATTAAAAGACGAAATTGTTTGCGCCGGTGGATAGAACGTGTAATCACTGGGGGCATTACTTTCAATTAAATGTTGTTATTCTGCAAGTTAAACTACGATGTTTTGCAAAGAACTTCAGTACGCAGCACGTACTATGCGCGAGGGTACAAGGAAGCTCTAGTTTCGCGGAAGTAAATCTATTCCCGTAGCCGAGTTTAGCCATTCTCGTGGACGTTTCATCCTTTGTACTTCTCTGTAGCGTACGTGAAAAATTCATGAATCGCGGCACAGTGAATTTATACCGTGTCACCTGCTCCTTCTTCTGTAAGATTATCTTTACTTGACTTCTTGCTATTAAAGTCTTGAACTTACAAGGGAAGATCCCGAACCCGAAAATTCAAAAAATTCTAAAATTTTGTGAATCTGTAGGGGATTTCCTCCTTATCACAACACAATTTTTCTTTGCTGCCCAAATTCACCCGAAGGGGTTGAAATTAACCCCTGAAAATTCGGCTATTTTCCGATTTTGTGTTATAACTCGCGAACTGTAAGAGATGGAAGAAAAGTTTCAAGACAAAACATCTTTTAATTAGATCTATCATTTGGTAAACAAATTATTTTACAGTTCACGCGTTATAACACAAAATCGGAAAATAACTGGATTTTCAGGGGTCAATTTCACCCCCTTAGAGTGAATTTGGGCAGCAAACAAAAATTGCGTTGTAATCAGGAAGAAATTTCCTACATATTCATAAGGTTTCAGAATTTTTTGAATTTCCAGGATCGGGATCTTCCCTTGTTAGCGACCGAGGTGAATGTCTAAGGAGAACATTTTTGAATCCGAACGGATCGGATTATGCGGCACTGTTGCGGGGCGAATCTATCGAGGTTAAAACAGGACCGAGTGATAGACATAGACGCGAGACAGCCTCCGATAAGAATAAAAAGTTTCCAGACAATTACTATAAACCAGTTTGGAGTCAAGGACCTTTCGCGTAATATCTAACTTCAAGGCCCGACAGTTTGAAATGTCGGCTGCACGATATCCGGGATGAAATTTTGCTAATTCTAAAAATGCACATTGCGAAACCCGCTCTATTTATAAACTACTTAGAAGTCATCGCCCTATTTTGGCTTTCCCGCCGTTTGCGTCTTTTTCAGTGTCAGGTCGGTTTCTATTCCGTTTTGCGAACTTCTCTGAACGGCTTACGACCTCGGCCATGTAAGTGGCATAATTTTTAAATAAAATTTAATTACTCGCTGTGTGTTGAGCAACGTTTAATTGACATTGAAAGCAATGTGCTCGAGACAGAAGCGAATTCATTTTGACGAAAAGAACTTGGTGGGTTTCGTGTGAAGTCATTGGAATTTTTCAGTGGCTCAGTAGAGGATCGTCTGTTGCACATAAAATTGATATGGAAAAATCTGTTCGCAGAGTTTATTGATGCGTAAACAAAGATTTATTTGATCATAAATTCTGCGTATTCCTTTCCAGACCAATTAATTACTCCCGTGATCGGTGAATATGTTAATATTTTTATATTCTTCCTGTTTACATTTAGAGGATTTCCAAAAATGTTCTCCACGAGTTTCGAGTGTAGGTACGTGTGGGATGCAGTCATGGCCAGATCACCTACTGTCATTGATGAATATTTATTTAGAGACACGAAAATTATATTCGAATTTTTCAATTTTATTCTGGTTATTTCTCGTTAGCATAATGATTTAGTCCCTCCCATCTCCATGATTCGTTATTTAAAATAAAGTCCCTACATTCTTTGCATTTTGAGATGTTTTCGCTTTATCTCGAGCAAGATTGGGTTTGACGAAGGTAGACGCCGCTGCAAGATTCTACCTTCGTCGTAATAAGAAAAATCATATGTAGGCTAGTAATTTGACCAGGGATCGGTCACGAGTTCGATTCCTCGAACGCCTTGTAGATCATTCCGAGTAAAATTCCGACGCAGTCCCACTTTTTCTTCGTGATGTATGTATAAGTGAGGCCTTCCCTTTGCCATTGATCAGGTTGTAACTACACGTGGTCTGCCGGCGAATCAACCTACTTTTGTCGCATTCAATTGGGAGATAATGGCTTTCCCCTTGACCAGAGGTTTTTCTCGATTTGCCGAGTGCCTACTGGTTCACCTTTGTCCAGCATACTTTTAGGAAATGCCTTCTGCGACGATTTGCACACCATTCAATTTAATTCATTCTTTCTATACTAAGCATATATGCCTCTCTGTTGGGCGGGCAAACGGATATAAGTCAGAGTTATTAATTTTGCAGGAAGATACTATTTAAAATGTTATGTAAGATCAAGTGTTATATAATTCTGGACGTGAAATATATGTAAAAAGGAACTTTTATTATTAATTTCGATTCCCCTAAAATAGAACAAATGTGTTTAAGCTTGAGAAGAAATATGATTTACTTACACTCGTTTGCTCGCCCAGCAGATATTTAATAGATTCGTTGCCTGTTTTAGCAACTTTATTTCCATGCAAATTGGAGCATGCCACCCGATCTAATAGCAGTTACGATTGTATCTTTATATAAAACCTTGTTGAGCCGAGTTTTTTTTATCTAATGATACAGAAATGATTTTTCTGCAACAGTCTGCGATTGATTTATGCACTCCGTGTTATAAAATCACACCGATGTTTACGAAAAGTACGTTTAAGGAAATCGGCACTTAAGTGTAGCAGTAACCAATTACCTTGGCAAAGAACACGTATGACTCCCTAATGTAGGTTTAATCTACATAAACACCCATTAAAACGTCGTTATTAAATTACTGTGACGATCGTCGTCGCATAACGCAATTGCGACAACTCGGAAAACATAGATGTACTTGAATGCTTCGAGTAAAACGACGGAGCTTGGCCCATTTGAATAATTCGGACAAATTGGAACATTTGGTCACGCTCGAGTTAGTAAACGAGTTTTATGGAATTTAAATTTCGTGCAGTTGGGCAGGTCAATGTCGAATATACAAAGGAGCATCTCTAGAATGTTGCTTATGTAACTTATACACCGCTCGTAGACGCATCGCGTTGCAGTTCCAAAAGCAGGTGAATAATTTATTAAAGGTTTATGCAAATTACGCTTTCGACTATTTATGTCGGTCGTAATGTTGTAAATGTGTGCGCTTATGGCCTTTTGTTCGCGCCTTGTAATTAGCATATAAGAACAATCAGACGGCCCATTAGTGTGAATGAGAATTGTTTCCCCTCGTCGTTATCATTGGCGTGTGCTGGCCACGTTTATGAGGAGTTCCAAGAAACGTTATAATAAATGATCGATTAAAGTAAGTTCTTTTATTTTTTTCTGCCCGTATCTCCTTACTCCACAAATGACTCAGCAGTCGGCACATGCGTAACCGATTTCTATTATACGATTTTTTTTGCATCCAATGAATAGTACAATGCTCCAATGATACTTTCACGATTGTTGGTTTCATTAATGAACAGCGGAAACGACAAATCGGAAGGATCTGTAATGTCTGCGCTGTCGATACAGGTGTTGCGAGTGATCGATAGCTTTCGTTTCGAAAGATCCAGCGGTTGCTGAGTTATTCTAGATTTCTCTACATGAATTTCAATTCTATTGCTACTAACTTGATCAACATTCTAGTGATCAAAGTCGAGCATTAACTGAATAGAAAATTATTTAAATAACGGATGAAATAAAAGTTACTTTAACTGTAGATTGTTTGACGTATAAAGTTTATTTTTTTATTCACCCAACATTTCAATTTCAACGTCAAATGAATCTTTCAACTTTAACTTTAACCGTAACTTTAATTGTAGTTGAAAAATTTATTCGACGCTGAAGTTGAATCGCTGGAGGAATCAAAAGTTTAATTTATTCCACACATAACGGATAACTTTTTAACTTTTATTCGGTATTCGAAATTTGTATTTAAATAAAATTTTTGCGCATCTCTAGTCACGATGCACTGATGTAGTGCATGGTCTGGTGATTATCATCAGTGGAGGATATCAACGCTTGTGAATACACGAGCAACAGAATCTCCACTCTTCCGATATCTAGATTGTTTGTCTTCCTCAAAATACTTTAAAATTGTAGCAAAATAATACGCTCACAATTGCACCTGGCAAACAAATTCTCTGTTCAACGTTTAATTAGCCTTGCATCCGTCGCCTACGGTGCTCGAAGTATATTGCCAGTCTACGCAGTATGCAGTTAGGAGATTTGTACTGGCTGCCGCAGGATTGTAACACTATATGTATAGTAATAAAGGCAACGAAGAGCTCAAGTTCTGGTGCAGCTTCGATATTAACGTTGTCTTCAACCCACTGTGAAGCAGTCGATGGAAACTGAGGGTGACTAAATATGGCTGTAAATAGTTGCTAGGGCAACGAACTCCTGCAGACTCCGTAGACTATACGAGCATGGATATCGTATCGTTGGCAGAATTAATATTACTAAAAACGAATCTACGTAAGTAAGCTTGATTGATTACGAAACAATCAATCGACTTGAACTCTCGCAAGGGGCATGAAAATAACACAAGAATCCCCCGTAATGTATCAGCATTCTCAATCGAGAAGTATTAATACAATATTTTCAATGTGTGTAGTAAACACTGTACAAGAAAAACAAGGTTCATAAACAGAAACATCGACACAGCCTATCTTATATCATTATATATTTGGTGGGACTGTAAATACGAAATACTCCAAGGCAGGGACCCGGAACGTAACAGAAACGAGACGAAATTCTTAACCCTATTGCAGGGGTGAAAACTCTTATTCTTCCCACAAAATTAATTTAAGTGAAACAGTGATAGTAGATATTTGATATATTCGTTTTAATTACTAGGCCGAGAAGGTGATTCTAATTTTATGAATTTATTTGTGGCTGAATATGAACAGTAGATACTTACATTCTGCGATTTCGGATTTTTATTTAGTGTAGTCTAACTACTATTTTTATACAGTTTATATGTAGGTATTGTTCGAGGCTTTTGGGTGTAAGCCGTGTTCAGGGGGGCATGATTTCCAACGTTTCGACAGCATTGCAGCTAAGTAGTTTTATCAGGTCTGAAGCGGCGCTAGTCAATGACAGTATTTAGCTGGAATACACGCAAAACGTGGGGAATCTCACCCTCCTGGACACGGCTTACACACGAAAGCCTCAAAACACTCTTTTTTCATAATACAAAATATAATAAAATCTTAATATATAAAGCAAAAAGCTTCTATATGTTTGTGTGTTTGTCTGTCGCCTAAAAACTTTCGAACAATAAACTCTGGGATCACGAAATGTGCCTCAGCTCATTATGCCTGACTAATCCAGACGAATGTGATCATTTCCACACAAGAAACAAAAAAAGATTTTTTTTTAACATCAGAATCAAAATTTTGGGCGAGGCCGAGTAGTAAACCTAGTATATAATATATTATTACCACGCATAATATTTTATTATACTACTATCAAACGCAATAAACTTGTTAAAGAATGAGTTTATCAGAGTTTTTTATAAATGAAATAACCGGTTCGGAAGAAAATTTGTTTTCCGTTCCATTGGAAGCAAAATATTTTGCAGATGGAACGATATTAACCGAAACGAAATTATTATTATCGGAGGAACGAAAGAAAACATTTCGTTCCAGGTCCCTGATTTCCAATAACATTAATTAACGACCATCGTAAATGTTTAACCAAATGTATTATTAGTACAAAAAAGTAGCACGATGATCATTCCTCTGTGATTGGCGTAATTCCAGCGCCCCCCTGCATCGAACGAGCCGATCTCGTTCGATAGGGTCGTCGCGATCACAAAAAGGTCAAGAATTACGAGAAATGTTGTGTAGTCGAACTGGCCATAACCCACCTTTGTACCGGCATTCTTCTTCTTTATTTTTATTCACGCAACAGTCAGACATAAACAATTAGATAAGCGAACATTTATACGTGCATCCCGGAATTCAGCGTAGAACGGGTCGGAATTAAGAAATAGCTGATATCAATCTAGACGCCAGACGTAAATAGAATATATGAAGACCTTGTTATCACCTTTTTTCCTGTCTTGTGAATGTCACGTTTCACAAATTGAACCGATCAAACGGTAGTGACTTGTTACATTCATTATGAGTTTTTGGGACATTTTATTTGAGGCAATTTTCAGTTTTTTTCACGAATGGCAGATAAATCTGTGAATGACGCTACTAAAAGTTTCCTCGCTGATGTATTTCCGGTTCGTTGTGCCAAGTTTCTTCAGGCAGTTTCGTGATTTATTCGAGGAACTAGGATTCGTATTTGATGTAGATTATATTTTGTAGTTAATTAACATACTATCCGCGCTGATCCCACATCGTTGGGTTTTTTCTCCAAACTTTCCGTAAAAATTCATCGCAATTAACATAAGCGATTCGATTAATTATCTAGAGAACGTTTCGTTGGGAGGTCAGCCGCGTCGAAAATATCGAACGGAAGCGGAGAGCACGTGACAAAAATCGTACCATCGTTGAATTTTCACGGTACACGTGCTTTTTGACGCGCTAATTGTAATTAATTACTGTACGTGTGTTTTTTCAACGATCGAGGGAAGAAAATAATTGTGTGTCATTTGCAGGGAGTATGACGTCCTGTTCCAATCAATAATCTTAGAAAACCACAATTATACATTCCATAAAGTATGTTTTTTCTACAAAGTAATGTCTTATTAAATGATCCTTGGACTGTTTCATATTAACATGCAACGTTAATGGACTTGACGTAGGTGCTGTGAATCTTTAATTTTACCCAAGATCCGGATTTGCTAAAACGAGAAACCCTAGAATTCTTTCGAATTTACATGACTGACACAGAAACCTCATTTCGAACATATCGCTTTCTACCCCGAGACGTGAACGTCTCCCAGAAAACTAGTCCGAGCCCAAAAAATCGAAACACTTTCCCTTTTGCACGATCGCGAATTACTTGCACTTTCCAGCGGCCCAGGATGGATGAAAATTTCAGTGCGGTCGGTTTAACTTTTTGCGAAGCCCATAAAACACGAGCTGTCGTCCTTCGTCCACGCCAGCTTGAACAGCCGTGAACCTCCATTTTTTGGAAATTCACGTACGAAACTCATGTATATTAATCCAACTTGGCTACTGATTATTATCTTATGCGATGTATTACAATTGGTGTAACTGCTTAATTAGTGCAAATGATAATGTGCAAGGTAAGTAATGATCCACCGAAGTGTCTTGACAGTTTGAATGAAGCATACGGGGCGGACATTTTTCCTTCAAAGAAACTGTTTATCATAGAATAAAATTATTAAAGAAAAAGTAGTGCTTTACCTTGAACGTGATAGACGTGTTTTAAATCTAGGCTACGCTTGGGCGAAGTTCGCGTTGGAAGTGGGTCAAGTCCAGGTCAAATCGTGGATTAGATCGAAGTTTTCATTGATTTTGTATAATTCCCTCGTCTTTCGTCTTAATATATACATGTGTGTTTTCTTTTACGATTGCACGTCACTTCCCTATGTAACTTAACATCGTATAAACGCAATGCGATTTCGATTTAATCGACCGATGATATAAAATCGTGTATGCTATAAATTACACAGAAGTTTCATTGCCGAATAAAATGTTTACTACTGAAAAACGCGTGCGACGTCTTCGTTGATGAAATACTCTCGTCTGATCAGTGATACTTATTTAAAATTCGCGCTATACATCATAGAGAATTGGTTTAACCACTTAGTATTATAATTTCATATTATGGAAAAGAAATGGTGCACCTATGAATATTAAGTAGCCTTCCTTTCCATTAACAGTGGAGAAAAAAGAGATGGCCCTTATCTTTTCGGAAATAACTGCTGCGAACCGGTCTATTTCTTTAACAAAAAAACACTAGGATTTTGAGACAAATTCCATTTGGCAAATTAATGCACGAAATGGCCAACGTAAGTGGGGCCACGTTGCCATTAAAAACAGAACGGTGTTCATGCATCGGGATGACTTTGTCAACGAACTTCATCTTTGTACAATCATTTAAGTGTTTCGAACGACCCGCAAGTTTTTTTCTTCTAAAGTGAATCTCGGCTTGAAGGTCAGACAGAAAGCTGCCCGCAAATTGAAAGGAAGAAGAAGAAGAAAATTTGCGCAACGGAGAAAGATCACTGCATTCCGTTGTTACTGTGCTCGGTATTTGATGAGACAGGAAATTGCGATCGCTTTTACAGCGGATGGAATTTGCATATCATGACCGGCCGCCACCGTATATAGCGCGCAATATCATAATGCCATTACCGTGCTGCTCTTGAAAATGTCATTTCCAGATCCTGTAGCAAAAGCGAACGGATAACGTGGAGAAAAGGGGTTCTGTCAGTGACGCGAGTGGTCGGAAAGAACAAAAAAGAAAAGCGCCCGGGGATTTTGGAGCCAGTTTACAAGTGAGCTGCCCTTCAACGCGTTCCTTGGCACGGGGACCAATTATAGCGAGACGCAATCAGTGAAGCCTGAGCTGTTCGACTTCGCTGCAAGTGCGATGTTCTGGTGCCTCCGGTTTTGTATAAAAACTGGACCAATTGGCAACACGTGCTGCGCCACAAATGCACACTGTCCTCGTGCATTCCTACGTTGCTATAAAATTAAAAGAAACAATGATATAGGGATCCTTGCTGACAAAACGTCTCGGGTGGTTCTCTTTGTGTTCTCTTTCCGTGATTAACGATGTGCCGTCTAATATTTATATCGAAAGGTCCGAGTCGCAGACAGTGGATACCTCCGAATGGAGAAATGCTTGAAAAGAGTATAAGGATGTTTTCTTACTAAAAGGTTCTTGGTAGGTGTAGTTATTTCGATATATTGCCAATGTGTCTTTAATCGATTAGTCTCTTAATACATTTATCACTGTGGGTTCAAGGTTTATCCCCGCTTTTTGGTTGTGACATTGCTTCGTTTTACCTATCTGAAAGAAACACGCGATGCTGAGTGGCGGGACCGATGCAGATTTCGTTGCTTGCTTATCGCGCGTTGTGTGCCGTTTCTGACAATTTGTAATTTGATATTTCTGCACTAATTGGAGCGATAAATGGTGTATTTCTTACAGCGCGCGGCTCAGTCTGCGATTGTAATTACTTTATTACGCAGTCTACAAGCTGCGCTGGCTTTTTATTAATTATCTGTCCTCATCGTACGATATACGTTTGAACTTGAACCAATCGTGTTAGCAGCACCGACGCATGACTGTAATCGAGCGACTTTCAATATAATTATTTCACAGCCAACTCTTGTTTCATAAGAGACTTCTTGTGTTCGTGTAAAACATGTCATTAATCACAATCTTGCTTGAAAATTCTCTATATAACGTATCGATGAATTCTAAATTCGTATAAATACGTGTACCGATCAATGACGAACTTGCTGGCTTTCAGGAATATTATTTGCTAAGAGTAGGGAAAATTGTATGATAAAAATAATCGAACCCTGCCCCGCCTACGCGAAAAAGTGCAACGTTAATGCGTGGAGTAGTCTATGCTTGGTGGAAAAAAACCCATCGATATCATGCGCCATTTGCGCGGTACACATCTTGACGTGTTATGTCCACGGAAAGATTTTACTTCGTATTTTGTTTTTGCTAATCGCTTACATACTGCAAGTACTGCAACAGACGATCGTGACAAAGTTGGCCATTAATTAGGCTCCAACATTCTATTGCGAAATAATGATAGACTTAAAAAGCGGGCAAGGCGAATATCTTGACGCAATAGTGAACTCGACGTTTTCAGTGTATTCTGCCAGGAATTAAACTCCTACTGTGGAATATTTTTGTATTGAAAATGTAGGAAATAGTAGCGTTATAAAACGAGAATTACGTATCATTTTAAAAAAATAGATCAGTTTGCATGATGATTGCTACGTGTTGGGCTTGTCCAATGTGATAATATTTTAAAATGCAGGAGTTTTGCAAGTCAGTTAACATCTGAACAGAATTTTCTTCTACTGGCTACAAATCTGTTTGAAATTTCAGTCCAAGTATTAGGTAAAGAGTACAATGGTTGGTCACTTAAGTAACAGTGTCACATAAATAATGAGTTATAAATGTGAATTTAGTAAATTTGAAATGGAAATCAATATTAATAAGTACGAAAAACCACTAACAATCTAAAAATAAATAGAGTTTATAAAAAAATCAAGAGTGTATAAAAGTATACAAAAAATGTGTTTCCTACGAAGAAATATAGTTATTGGCATGTTCAAGACAGTAATTGTCCACTCGGTTCGACAGTGATTGGCCGCTATTTGATACATAATGTAACCTAAAAGAAAATGTTACCTGATTTGGTGATAGAAATAAGATTAAAATTATTCAATAAAAATGGATATATTTTATTATGTATGTATTTTTTGCGTTTGATTCTGTTTTTAACGGGGAGCTAATTACTGTTTCACCATTAACATGGTTAAAAAACAGTCGCTGACCGCCCGGCCAATTACTATCATTCAACATTATTCAGATGACAGTTGTTGGCCTCCTGTATTTTTCATAATATATGTATAATTTTATCATGTAAATAATTCTTTTATAAAGTTTCAACTTTTATTTATCGGTACATACCGAATATAAGAAATATACATTAAACTATTCGCAAACTTTCAACTGTACTTTTATGGTTTTTTGATTAAATGGCTGTAATTTCCAAGCTTGAAAGCCGAGTCATCCTACCAATCTTTTATATATAATCAGAGTATATAATGAGTGGAGAAATATTGATTACATCCGAAGCAAGAAAGAACAAGGAATATGAATATGTTCATTAAAAAAAGACATAATATTATTTATTTCTCAAAATAAGGCCAATCACTGTCAGATGGCCAATCACTATACTCTTTACCCCTACTCGGTTTGATACGGTTTATAAGAAATTACGTAATCATTTTTATTTAAATGAGGGTGGTCGGTTATAGTGAAACTGTTGTGTTACATTTATCGTTAGTTAGGGTCCCCGTCGTGTTACATTAATTATCGTCACGGCTGTTTTGTTACATTTATCATCTCGTAAAAATCTCTGGAGGCGGCAATAATTACAAGTTTGTTTAATTACGCGAGCGCGTTACTATGACAAGTGGCGAGCTACAGTTCGTGATAATTTCTTTTGTTCAGAAGAAGTTATTGTGCTACCTGTAAGCACACGATACAACTTATCAGCCGTTGCATGTGCTTGGAAAAGTCGTTCATTGAATGCAGCTTTTCGCGATACATATTCCTTCGATAGTTTTCGCAAGTTCACGGTTTGCGTGCCGCAATTACGTTGTTCGTATTTAGAGCTTCATTCACCGAAAGTTTAAACAGTCCTCGCGTCTCTCAATACCTAAATCACTGTTTCCTTAGCGAAGCTGATTGGCTATTCGAAATTCGAGCCGAGCAGTGACTTCTGAATACCCACAATTCTTTCTGGACAACGAATTTCAGATTTTAAGGGGGTACAGGACTATTGAAATCTCAAAAAATCAAATTTTTTTATTAGTATTAATTCTGAAAGCGTAATCCTTTGTGACCATTTAAAACAAAGTTTCATGAAGAAATTCGAATAATATAACTGCTGAACGTAACTGAGTGCACCACCAAGTAACGGCCTCGCAGATCGGTATTGATGTAGGGGACTTAACTTTGAAGCCGTTTATCTCGAAACTACATTTTTAAACATCGTACATCGCGGTGTACATCATAATTTTTTAAACAATGAATATATTCACTTATAATTTTAACTGCATGTGTAGAATTCGAATGGAACAACACACGCAGCACGGGGCTTCGGCTCGACCGATCGCAGCGAAACTACATTTTTCATTACGGTGGGCCTAAAAACTCGCGCTACGTTCAACCAAGTCACTTCCAACTTTGCATGCAAGATCGTAATAAGATTCCACATCATCCAACAAGGTTTTTTTTTCAATCCGATTTCCCGTTTATTATTTATAAAGAAAAAAAGTTGATAATACTATGTAAAGATAGTAAAAAAAACGGGAAATATGCAACAAACCGTTGACTTGTAAAAAAATCCACAAAATGTACACATTTTCCGAGGGTTTAAACGGGTATACCCCCTTAAGGCAAGGTTTAGGGTCTTATAGATATTACTTACGAAATTTTATAGTTCGCATATCTCTCTCCTCCATATCCCTTCATGTCACAAATTCTGTTCACTGATGGGGTGTTTCATGAAAACAATAATAATGAATAAAATCGTTTAAAAAAACAGCTTCCTTAACACGTTTTCTGACCAAGTTGTATATCCAGACCACTTGTACCAGAGTTAAGTATAAGATCGAAGTAAATCACTAAGTCACAGCGTTCTTCGTCGAAGTTAAATTAAAAATGATAGATACTTTGCCAGTAGATTTCTTACATTTGTCCTTTCCAACATTTTTTTGCGCCCCTTTAACCGGTATCAGGGAGCAATGTCGAACCCCACTCTTCTTTTACATTAACGGTCAAAAAAATGTCACTCAGCGGTCTGCGGTACGAAGAACGATGACGTGTCCAGAAACCTATGAATTTTGTAACGAATGATTCAATACTCCCGATACAAGTTTTCCACTCCATCGCTAATGAGGCGGGCAAGAGCCTTTAATTATTTGTTTATAATTGCTGTATTAACAGTTTCCTGGTATGTCTGCTGCTTTTTTCTTATATTCCGAACCTGGCAGACAGTGCGATTAAGATTCACTACGACATGTTTATGTACCATGGAATTTAACGCGCATTGGACGAAAGTATTATCGTTTTCATCGATGTGCCTCAAAGAGGACTGTAGTTCATTCTTCTGGAGCAAGTGCACGACCCATGCGAGAATTTTCCGAGGGGTTGCGAAAAATTGGGGAGGATTCGGTTAAGAGGGTGTCACGACGATGGGAATTGTTTCACAACGGGATTTAAATAAATTATGGTCCATAGGGAAAAGAGTTACGTCCAGTTAGAGATGAGTAAAACTTTTATTTAAATAAACGAATACAGTTCATTTTACTCGTCGAATGTTTCAACCTGGGCGAACGAATAAATTGTTCAACTTTAACTTTAACTGTAATTTTAACTCTAACTTTAACTTTATTCGACGTCCGGCGCCTCGCACGCGCGCGTTACAATGTAAAATCGCCCAATGACGATTCTCGACGGCTGAAACGCGCGGGAGGAAATTATTTGACGTCGAATAAAGTTAAAGTTAAAGCTGAAGTTAAAAAATTTATTCGAAGCTGAAATTGAAACACTTGACGAATAAAAAAATTAACTTCATTCGTCAAATAATCTAAAGTTAAAGTAACTTTTTATTTCACCCGTTATTTAAATAATTTTTTATTTACAGTAGCGGACAAAAAGTAACCACTTCTTCAAACCATGCTACGTCTATTACTTTTTAATATCAACTTAAAACTGCAGTATGTGCCTAATATACATATTCTGAAAGAGAATTAAAAGCTGTATATAACCCAGTTATAGTTGAATTTATTTAACTAACGAACAAACACCCTACATAACATTAAACAAGACAACACATTTTTAAAGCCAACAAAATGTTACCACTTTTGAACATTAATGAAAAAAACTAATATTTTGTAGAGGCAACTTTTGCTTTTAGGACAACCTAAAGTGTTACTAAACGTGGTAACTTTTTTGTCGGCTCCAAAAATGTCTTACCCCGTTCAATGTCATATAACACTTTTGTTTGTCAGTTAAATAAATTCAACATTAACTGAGTTTTATACAGCTTTAAATTCTCCACCAGACTATGCATATTAAACATACCACAATCCCAAATGTATGCTAAAAAATAATAAAATAGAACAAATCTAAAAAGTGGAAACTTTTTTGTCCGCTAGTGTAAGTACGTACCTACTTAGTTACTACCCAACTCTGCGCCCAGATCACTGTGTCGAGTTCACTGGCACCTGTTCGTTCGCTTTCGGCTGACATCATAAATGAGAGTCAATTCAGACCAGCGATGCGGCGTCGTTGCGATTTCGCACCGGTACATATATGTACATCCAGAGATTCACGTGTGCCGCAATTTTTTCGGGAGTATTGTCATATCGCACGACCGTCACACGACGCCGCATCGCACGTCTGAATTAAAGAGTACATTTACATAATTGAAATTTGCTTCGCTTTGCAGCGAAATATCGCACCGTCGGTAATGACTTACAAGGGAACATCCTGAACCCGGAAATTTAAAAAATTTTGAAACTTTGTGAATATGCAGGGATTTTTTGTTTGCTGCCCAAATTCACTCTAAGGGGATGTAATTGACCCATGAAACCATATAACTCGTAAACAGTAAAATAATTTTTTTAGCAAATGATAGATCTAATTAAAACAAGTAACTTTCGTCTTCAAACTTTTTTTTGTACTTGATACAGTTCGCGAGTTTTAACATAAAATTGGAAAATAGTCGAATTTTCAGGGGTTAATTTCACCCCCTTCGAATTTGGGCAACAAACAAAAATTGCGTTGTAATCACGAGAAAATCCCCTTCATATTCACAAAGTTTCCGAATTTTTTGAATTTTTGGCTTCGGAATCTTCCCTTGTTGACGTACTTAGACTGTCAAGAAATGAGATAGCGACAATTAAAAATAGGACATCAATAGCTCAATATCGGTTAGGATGAAATTACTGTTATAGTTTCAGAAATTATATGGAGCAGCGGGTGTCAAAGTAGATGAGCGTACCTAAGACGTGTTCTCCTTGAGATTATTTATCGAATGTTATGAAACAAGGAAACTGGAGGAGATTGCGTGTTTTCGAGTGATACCACTTATACGATCCACTGCATTATTCTCCATTGACAAAATACCATAAGGAAGAATTCCGCCATACCCGCCAAAGCTTCCTCAAATGTTTTTTGATCGTAATGTGTCCTCCTACAACGATGCAGAACATCCCTGTTCTATTATTCGATATATATATATATATATATATATATATATATATAAATGACTTAGTGCACAAATATGCTTTCCACTTTTTCTGAAATTTGAGTTCTAATATGGAACAAATAGTTATTGACTCTTTCTTTATACTGTATAAAAATCATAATTATATTTATTTCATAAATTTGTCAAAAATAATATTTTTCTTCATTGAATGGCCCTGAATCTTATCTACCATTACAATATGTTGAAACCCGTCTTTCTCGTAAACACCAAAAGTGGACATACAATATTTGCGCACTAAACCATTGATATGTGCGTCGTGGGTGTTTGTTATATTTAAGTACATTCACTCGCTTCTTCCGTATACATTAATTTAAACGGAACGAAGGAAGTACATGTAAGAAAAGGAGGTCTCTTCGTGAAATCGGAGTACGAAAGAAACTCAACTGTCACAGTTATGTGCCAAGAAAATGGTGACGAAGTATCTCGAGAAAGAAAGTAGATCTACTTACGAAGTTTCTCTGATAGTAGCTCTCCTCCTTATGTATCCTATGCCATTGAATAAATTGTGTAGCATTGCGTAAATAAGTTATTATACCTTGAAGCACGGATATCGACGCAGGTAAACATGCTCCGATGATGTATAACGCGTGTGCATTGAAAATCTGGTAGACGCCTCCTCAAGTATCCTTACACGCCTGTTTACCAATATAACTAAACATGATTGATCGATCGTTGTAAATCTACAACTCTATTACGAATGGTTTTTGCCAATTCTCAATGTCCTCGCTCGAATAACTGCTTCCTGCGTTTATCCTAATTGCTATTTGCTTTCCTTTGAATAATCGAGGTTTTCCAGCACTTCAATTACTTCCTAACACCATAATATTATGAAGATATTCATGTAGATCATGCTTTGAAAAATGACCATTGTCGCATATAATCATTAGAATCATTTGAAACAAGATCATCGATATTTCCCTGTCACCATTCGTCATTTATCACTGAACCAGTTGTAGGGGAGAGTGGGATAATCGCGAACGCGATGGTTACTACGTTTTAATAAATATACCATAGATACAGTGGCGGGCGAAAGAAAGTTTACACCTTTTAAAATCGCATACCTTTTTTAGAGTTGGTCCAAACGACTTGAGTTTTTTTGAGAAGCTAGAAGGATTAGTTTGCTGAGTTTCGTTGTTTTGAAAAAAATTGCAATTGGTCGGAATACCGAAAATAATAGTAAAGGCCGTTTTTTAAATCGCTGATTTGGGGAATTTCGCGATTTTCGACTCTTCTAGGGATTTTTAATTTTCATTACAGACTCAGAAAAAAAGTTTAAAAAACGTCTCTTATTATTTTTTTCGATATTTCGACCAACTGCAATTTTTTTCTAACGCACCAGAAGAGGAATTGGAAAAATATATTAGGTATGGGTTGTAGTGACGTTTTTTATGGGTTGGCCATTGCAATCGCGCTTTCTGTGCGACTTCTGCGATATTTAGCACTCTGTTCGTGATTACCCCATGGCAGTCGGGTAATCACGAACACCGAGGGTTTTTCTTTTTCACTATAAAGTTGATTTTTATTATAATTTTTCAAAAATTCGTCACAGTACTTTATAGATGAATAGTTTCAGCATGTTTGTAAATATTAAACAAATTCATTTCTCACACAGTTTTCGTTCTGTTTGCTTTTTGTCTTAGGTGTTCGCAATTACCCCACTCTCCCCTATTTACAAATGTTAAGTGGAAGTCACGGCTAACGTTAATGGAAGTAGTAAAAGAATGAGTCTGGTTCGTTTGTTAATTCATTTGTTGTGGGGACCCAGTTAAGGGGGGTATTTCGGGGGCTAAAAACATAGCAAAATTTGGGAATTTCTTTTTAAGAGCCTAGCGATGCGATTCACCTGAAATGACCATGTTTTTATGCATCCTTGAAGAAATCGCAGTTTTTTTTATTAAGTTTTAATGATAAATGTAGGAGTTATACATGATCGTCCATAACGCAGCGCAAAATTCGTCGTCCGCTAGTGTGCATGATATTTATCTTCCAGGTCATCGGAAACGGAAAAATGAAACGGCGTTTTACTTTATACACATCTAGTTTAAGTTCGACGAACCAGAATACCGATAAGTTATAAACTTATTTTATTACATAAGGAAATTGACACAAAAATGAATAGCAAAGATTAAAGGTCTAGTTGGAAAACTCACCAATCACCTCAATAAATTTTCCATTGAGGATCACCAAACTGAATCTACATATCTATAAAGTAAAACGCCGTTTCATTTTTCTGTTTCACATTACCTGGAAGATAAATATCAGGTACAGTGGACGATGAATTTTGCTCGCCGTGATGGTCGAACATGCATAACTCCTATATTTGTTATTAAAAATTCATAAAAAAACTGCGACTTCTTCAAAGATGCATAAAACATGGTCCAAATTTTAGTTGAATGGGAACACCAATCGCTTAAACAAAAATCCCAAATTTTGCTATGTTTTTAACCCAAAAAATAAGACTCCCCTTAATCGGTCAGAAGTATTGGAATCAACGGTACACCGATTTTTTTGTGTAACGAGTTCCGGGTGAGCGAATCTTTTACTTACGGAGTAGTTTCGGTATCTTGTCGTAGTAAAATATCATCGTCGCTCGTACTCTGGATGCAACAGGGCGATCACGATCGTTCGATGGCGAATAAGTTTCAGAAATTCAGCAACCCGTCTGATCGATTTTACCACAGATTCAATGCAGTTTTGGACGTCTTCGTCGACGACTGTCCGTGCACTGAGCGCAGCATCATGGACGTGAACTTTTTCTTTCCGACGCGTCTGAAATCGTCAGCTGATAACAGGCAGTTACCACTATAAGCAGATAAGGGGTCGGTTTATTTGCGTAAAAAACGGAAATGATCTATCGGCTCGCTAGACCAGGCCTGCCCCATCGGGTGCAAATACCTCCTGAATTTCTGGGACCCGGGCAACAGCCGAGCGCGGGACTTTAAAGTTGCTACACATTGCGAAATTTGTAATAAGAGAACTGCATGAGTGTGCGTCCATGTAGGCTCGTACCACGACTCTTTGCGATTCTGGGCGCCGGGTCAGGAGCCAAGCATGGAGCTATTTCGTTGCTCGGTTTCACGCTCGGCTGTGCTATTCTTTGCTACTATAGAATTATTTATTATGGTAAGGAACCCCGGGATGATGCATATGTGTAACAAGCAATAAAATCGAAAATATAGAAACGTATTATACAATTTCACCGAAACATAACATATTTAGAATGTTATTACTATAAAAATAAATAACTTACAAAGATAAAGAACAGAATTTTATTGAACGATATATATACACACACATTTGCAAAAGTTAAAAATTATATACTAATAAATATATACATACATATTATATACTATATAATTATATATTATATATTATATATTATATATTATATATTATATATTATATATTATATATTATATATTATATATTATATATTATATATTATATATTATATATTATATATTATATATTATATATTATATATTATATATTATATATTATATGTTATGTTTCGGTGAAATTGTATAATACGTTTCTATATTTTCAATTTTATTGCTTGTTACACATATGCATCATCCCGGGGTTCCTTACCATAATAAATAATTCTATAGTAGCAAAGAATAGCACAGCCGAGCGTGAAACCGAGCAACGAAATAGCTCCATGCTTGGCTCCTGACCCGGCGCCCAGAATCGCAAAGAGTCGTGGTACGAGCCTACATGGACGCACACTCATGCAGTTCTCTTATTACAAATTTCGCAATGTGTAGCAACTTTAAAGTCCCGCGCTCGGCTGTAGCCCGGGTCCCAGAAATTCAGGAGGTATTTGCACCCGATGGGGCAGGCCTGCGCTAGACCGTCCGTATCGGTGGTCCGGAAGCAGTCCTGTATCTAGACTCGACACTAGCTCGTAGGCGCTGTTTACATATAGATATGTTGTTTGGAAACACTAATTAAGAATGCATTTGCAACAGCAATTTGTCGAATATCGACTGCGCACGCACGCTTAATCGATCCGCTGTCGACTTGTTCCTTTACATAATCCAACGAATGTGCTTGATTGTAAATACTTGCACAGACCGAGTTGTTTACATGGCTCCCTTTTACAGTGGAGTTTTACGAAGTGATTAATGTGATTATCGTTAATGACTGAATCAAGGGAGCTCTGTAACCTTGGAATAGGAAATCGAAGTAGGATCTTCGATTTTCAATCGATCTCGATACCTTTCTAGTGATATACATCAGGGTTGATTTCTTAGGCATTTCCAATAATTTTACTAAAACGTCAGTGGCGAATTTAAGAACAATGGCCCAGGTGGCAAACGTTCTAAGGGGCTCATTTTTTCGGAAAAATGAAGGGGTAGTTTACTAAAAAACGGGCCGAGTGTAGTAGTACGAAAAAATGTAGTGTTTGGATACCTATACCTACCTAATCATAATATTTTTTGGAGATGAGGCTCTGGGGGTCTTCTGGGCAGGGGTCCACTTGGCGCACTACACATCCGCCGCCTGTTAAATCCGCCACTGTAAAAAGTGTTTCTACCAAAAGTTAGATTTTAAAATTCAGAAAATTTCTATGGTGCCCTTTTTCTCCCGATGCCCTAAGCACATGCTTATTTTGCTTATTGCTTAATCCAGCTCTGGTTGCATGTTCCTTGTCAGAATCGACTTAAAAAGGACTGCGAATATATCGCATGGGGAAGTCCAAATTTTACGTGGGGTTTCCCAGAATCTCCCTTCCCCTACTCAAGAGCGAATGGCGTATAGCCTCGTGTCCAGGGCTAATGACCGAACGAGCAGGAAGACGAATGTAATTTATTCAGGGTTTCCCAGGTTTATCGTTTTTGGAAGGAGAGAAGGAATCCTCGACGGGGCTGTTGTACAAAAAGTCGTATCCTGCCCTTCCCCTTTCCTGATGCAGAAGTTGTAACATCACCAAAAATAATTGAGGAAAGTCGAGGCATAAAAAAAGAAAATAAGCACAGACCCTCCAAGAATTCTCCCTCCCTGCGCCGAATATTCGCAATGGCTACAATGGACACCCCCAATTAAAGTCATTTGGGCGGAATCCTGTTCTGCAGGATTGTCCGAGGACACAGGTCCCTGCAGGATCTAGACACCGCCCAAAAATTACGAATCGAAACCCCATTGGACCTTTCGTACCTCAACGTCGAATGGCGATCCCTAAAGACCAGCATAGAGGGAGCAGTGTTGGCCGGTTTCAATATTACAGCTGGAATTTTCAGAACGTCTCAGAGAGTCACTGAAAGCTGAACGTCCCAACAATTCGTAAGAATTTTGCAAAGTTTGGAGCTTGTTAGACTTCTTATGCTTCAAGCATCAAAGCAGAAGCTATCTTTCTTAAATTTCTCCTTTATTCCATACTGTTGAGGATGAAAATCTTCCCTCGATAACAAGGAACAAACTTTATTGCCAGTCTTTTGTATATACAGAACTATGTACCCATATAACCCATGAACTCTTCTTATATTGCAAGGAGAGGTTTGCAGAGAATTATAGTAGTCGTTCTCACGAGAAGTTGCCAATGAACTGATACTGCTGTGTCATGCTGTGACGTGCAACCCACTTGGTGTCCGTTTCTGTATCTGCGATTATATCATTAAGATATTATGGAAGGTACCTGGAACTGATCCCAATTCTGTTACAACGTTCCCAGTTCCACTTACCTGCGATTATCAGCATTCCATGAACGCGAACATGGCTCGTCACTGGTCCAGTTACTCGCTTATTTGTTCCTGTTACCTTCGAATCGAGTGTTCATCTCTCTGAGCGGCGAAACTAGAAGAAAGCACCCTTCATTCCTGCAAACAGGGCACACTTTTTACAGCGCAACTATTCCAGAACATCAGTGCCTCGTTATGTCATCCAGTTAAAAGTGCGTTACATGACATGGCTGCGATTATCATTGCTACGATTTTACTGGCTCGCTGAAGATCGATAATCGACCGGTAGATCCTGTTAACACAATATGTCCACCTGCTTGCTTATGAGGAAGTTTCGATATTACACTTAATCGATCGCTTTTTGCCGAGAGTTATTTTATTTTTCCTAGACTCACGGCTTCCGCTCCTCCAGTAATTCATGTGCGCGTAAATCATCGTTTTTCCACGGATCTTTACGCAGGCTCAGTGTTTTGCGATGGAATTAATCTTCAGCTCTACGCGTCTTTCGTTTGATAAGCTTCTATTTTTTTCTTGTCTTGCAGTGTTAATTTTAGTCCTGGGGAACAGACATGTAAAGTAATGCGCAAGGTCAGCTACGTTAATTTATCGAGTACCTCCGAGGCACACTTCGCTGTCGAACGAGCAGATACTGTCGCACTCGCTGTCATCATCCGAGTCCTTCTTCTTCCACGTCTTCCTACGCACTATCTTTCTTCTCCTTCGTTTACCTTTCACCCTTTTCTGGGCTTTGCTTCCACTCGGTGCTTCGTCGTCTGGTTTCTCTTCTGGCTTTCCTTCTTCTTGGTCTGTCTTTTCACCAACACCCTTTGGTTTCCTTGCAACTGGTCGCCTTCGCCGGGGTATTTTTCGACGATACTTGGTTCTGCGAGGTTGTCTGGGCAAGAACGACCCTAAGGAAGTACGATGTAAGAGTAGGAATCATGAAGATGAAATTAATTATAAGGGATCCATTGATCCAATTAATTGCATAGAAAATTGGTCTATTTTGACACTGCTTAAGGGTGTACTCTACTGTGACATTTTTTATGGACTTGATTAAAGACTTTTATGCTGAACTTTTTACTGTATATTTATTATATCTTAAACTATGAATAAAAATTTTTCTTGGTTGAAAGTATGCAATAAAGATGGCGCCACAGTCCATGAAAGCCGACCACCTCGATAAAATTGCTCGATTTGTTCTTATCATTCTGGTCGTTCTGTTCATCCGAAATAAAGGAACCAAAAAGATTCTTAAATTATTTGGGCATGACTATCGATGGTGGCAGATTTGGATCGAAATTTCATAAATTCTTAAAATGACTGCAATTTGAACATTAAGTGTCGATTTTCGCGACTTGGTTCATCTTTTTGAGTTATAAAATTAAAAAGGAATTAGAAAAAAAAGTATTTTTGCTTATTCTGCTAGGGACGATAGCGACACATCTGCTGAAGATGTGTGCACAAGATGGGCCCAATCGGTCAAGTAGAATTTGAGATATCGTGGCAATAATTTTGTAAAACCCCGTTTTGAGAAAACCGCGTTTAATGTTTTGCGAACAGTTCTAATGAAGAAAATTCTACTTACACCTAATTCGCCACTCCCGATCCGCAATAAAAATTTATCATTAAGTCCATAAAAAAGTCCAGAAAAAAGTTAAAAAAAATTGCATGTCCCAGGAGAATACCCCCTTAGGCAACGCGGTTTTTATATAAATATACAATGATTTCCAGCACTAATCATTGTCAAAAAGCCACGTTTACTTGTTGCTTCCATAATCTCTGCCGCAATGTCCATTTTTGATGGACTATCCTGCAGGCATGCGATATGACGCGGATTAAGAAGTTGCTCTCTCACTTCTATCGAGGGTTTAATGCACTTCAGGAATAAATCTGCCAGGGAAACGTGTTTCGTTATCTGCTTTACTCTTAGACCCTTCGGCCTTCTCTTGCCCGACCTCTTCCTCTTCTTTTTACACTCGCGAGACTTGATTTTCAATGCCGCTTTCGCATCATGCTCTTTTTCCTCTTCATCGATACAGTCAATTGGCTCCTTGCGTGTCGTTTTTACTTTCTCTTCTTTTCGCGGGCCCAATGACTTTCTGGCTTGCTCGCGTTTCCATTGCCTGTACCTTCGACACTCGGGACGGTGAAACATATTTTGCAATGTGTGGGTAATTTGATGTAGGGTCTATTAACCAAAAGTCTGCTGGGTTTATAGATGAATTATTAATGGGGGAGGTTTTGTAGTTTTGTGGGGTGACATTTTGGTTTGGTTTTAGTGTTCCTGATTGCTTTTTACGTTAAGTACATGATGGAGTTTGGACGGATTTTTTCGGTGGCATAAATTACACGGTCACATTTTGTTACTTACTATGAATTTTGTCGCAAGGATGGCACAAGACTCCTATCGATTGTTTTTTTAGCAAACGTCACGCGGGTACTTGTATAAATAAACATATCACTTCACATTTCACACTGTACTTCACATCGTCCTCAATGGGGGTTGGCAAATTTTTCAAAATTCTAAGTCACATCAAAAGTATAAAACTGAAAATTACTGGTCGCTACTTGCCACTAAGGAATTGGAATGAATAATCCGTGGGTGAAGAAGATTCTCAGTAAAACTTCAAATTCGTTCTTCGAAGAGGATATACTAGGTTATTTGATAAATCGAACATTACGCGAAAATGTTACAAGTTTGATGTTTGACGATATTTTACCTGCTGATTACGATTTCGATCGTTGGAGAAGCTCACTGTGAGGAATTAACGTGGCGTCATAAGAAATTGAAATCGGCAATATGGATCTGGAGAGTTCGAGGGGGAAGTCGGTCGTTGAATTAGGTCGGGAGAGAAGGCAATTAGTGAAGGAAAAACTGAAGCAACTCGCGGAATGTGAGGAGGTAGTTTCCTCTGAGACCGTGGATGCCATTGGCCGAGTGACCGACGTCGTTCGGGCTGCTGATGACAATGCGCCAAGCAGCGACGAGCTCGACGAGGATCTCCAAGAGCAATATAATGATTTAAATCATTTCCTCAATTTGCCGGACGACACATATTCCCTTACTGAGATTAGGCCTCAGCTTCCATCCTGCGTCAGATACGGAATTCGTGCAGGAATGACTCACATTAATATGCCTAAGTTTTCACCGCTATCAAGGGGCCATCAGGTAGCTATACAACATTTTAAATAAAAACCAAAATCGAATAAACCTAGCAGACATGAATTCCTGCTTCCATTGAAATACAATTGAAGAGTCGCGGTAATTAGTCGAGGAAAAATACGATTCTGAAAACACTGTACGTGTCAAAATTAAAAAAAATTGATCGAATAATGTTTTTTACGTGCTAATGGTAATACTATAGTATACAATTTGATTGTTGGTACTTACAGTGTCTTCTACAAGGGTTCTTCAATTCTAGAATTCGTACTATCTCTATTTCTTGAATTAACAAGGTGGAGGTAGAAATTGTGTGATATCAGATTTGCTGCGAGCTCGCAGGTATGCAAAGTAGCCAAAATTGAGGGTTGTTGTATACACAAACTGTATCCTTCTAGAATCTAGAATCTCACATCAACGTTTGTCGTTCACTACCAACGGTATACAGATTGGGTAGCAATAATCCGGTTGGTAGGATTCTATATACTCCAGATACTCCAGTTGCCTATAATCAGGCGCTAGAATTTCTGCAATTGAAAATTGCGGTTATTGCAAGTCTCCCCCGATCCGTTGATGGTATTTTCTCCCAGATCGGTAAGATAATATTGCTCGGTGTACTACTCTCGCTTAAACTCGAGTGGTCGTCAGGATGGAAACCGCGCGCACCCTTCAATTTTGTCTGCTTCGCATTCGCGCAGAGCGATGTAATAGTAACCGACAAGGGATACTTGGCACTCTCGCTTGTTCCATCGCCGTTACATATCGCCCGAAATGACAGGGTGGAGCAACAGCGATAGCCGCTTTTGCAACAACGACGGTGTACAAGTCACGCTGCTGGAACGAGGCAGTTATCGATCAGATCGTAGAGGACGGGGATACGTTCTACTGCGAATCCTACAAGGACATCAGCACCGACGATCGACGATTGCTATCCATACTCGATCTGACAAGAACGCTCTGCGTGCAGAACAAGCTCACCGTGAACGTGAGCATCGAGGATGCGGCATACGCCGGCACGTTCCGTTCCGTGGAGCCTACGAAGCTGCACCTGGTGAAAGCACTGGACATGTTCTTCAAACGTCACAACGCTGGAATCATGTCCTCGCCCGTGTTACACATAGCGATTTGGAAGGACGCGAAGTACTACAACATATTCGACGGTCAGGCTAGAACAGAGACCTGCGAGCCAGCCGCAGACGGTGTCAGCGGAACGGCGAAGCTGTTCCTCGTCAGGGACTTGATAGGAGTCCTCTTTATTATCCTCGAGAAGAGCAACGTGAAGAACGAGCCTTTCGTCCTTTACTCCATAGCGATCAGCGGCGTCGAGCACTATACTCAGCCACCGGACGCCGACGAGCCAGAGAAGGCCGACAGTAAGCCGCAAAGACGACCCAGCGGTTACAAGGTGCAAGAGAAGTATCGGGCTGTAGTCCAGGGCTCTTACCACATAATGCATCCAGCGATTCCAAAGCCCCTACGTGGTCGGACTCACTTGGTCATAGCCCTGGCAGCCGCAGTCTACTCACGGCTGGTAAATGGCAACAAGTGGACCAGCGCCTTGGTCGACTTGATCTTCAACCAGTCGAACATCTACTTCGTCGACTTGGTCCGCGTGTTGGACAAGGACCTGGACTCCGAGGACTTCGTGCTGCGACTGGACGACGCCATGGGCGACGTGATCCTTGGCGTTTATTCCGCGAAGGTGAAGATTCGAACCAACGTGATACCCGGCTACGGTCAGAAGAGGGGTAAGCTCAGCTTCGACAGCGGTATACGCGAGTTCTTCGAGTCGCACGATTGCGGCCTCCTAGATGTGAAGAGTTTCTTCTACGCCATCTGGAAGCACGACGACACGTACTACTTCATGGACCCGTTTGCCTGCGACGATGAAGGTTTCAGGAGCGGTACGGCCGAGTTAGACGGCACCATGAAGCCTGGGGAGGCGGCTTGCGTGACGATGAACAGCTCCATCAACCAGGTGGTAGAGACAATTATGGAGAACACCGGCAGCAGAGAGAGGGACCCATTCGTGCTGCACGGGATTAGAGTGCTGTACGTGAAGACTGGGACCACGCCGGGTGGCCCTCTCGAGAGAGTGATCTATAGGGAGAAAGGCACGAATCGCAGGCCCCAAGCGCCGCCAATGGTACTTAGGGATAGCGAGATGCCAGATGACGGCCAAGTGGTCGATATGAAGCCGACGATACGGCCCGAGATGGATAAGATGAGGGACGTCGCTAGCCAGTGTCCTGATTTGATGAGGGATGCGGATTCGTACATGATGAAGGACGATGAGCCACAAACGTACGTGGTGATGCCACCCGAGGAGGAGAGGGAGCCAGAGGAAGTACGGGGTGAAGAGGAAGAAGAAGAGGAGCTAGAAGATACGGGGACGGAGCGGGAAGAGGACACCGAGGAGGAAGAGGATGAAGCGAGAACTGAAGAACCTGAGGAAGTACAGGAGCCTGAAGAGGAGCCGGTCGTCAGAGTTATCAAAGGGTACAATGTGATAAATCCTCATCGTTTGGTTCTTCAAGGCTCGAAGAACATCCTGGACGAAGGTTTCGAAATAAGATCAAGGGGGAAGCAAGGATTGATCGCGGCGCTTACAGCGTTGGCTTATAGAAGGCTAAAGGATCCTACTCTCTGGCGGAACATGGACATCGATCAAATGGTCGACGTCAGTGACAAAACGTACGGTGACGTTATAGAGTGGATCCGCAGGGGGCGTCCAGAGATCAGGGAAAGGAGGGACGAAGTATTAGGAGAGCAGGAAGAGGAGGAAGATGAGGAGGAAGCGGAGGAAGAGCAAGAGCAGAGATTGTTCCCTGTACCGAGCCACTTAGACCTGACGATGTTACCAGTCAGGCTGAAATTGGGCGAAGACGATGTGTTCTACAAGACCAAGATGACGGTCATTCAGGGAGAGGCGACACCCCTAGCGAATCTTGCAGAAGCTCTCGAGTGTTACTTCAAACGGTACCCAGAGATGGTGTTGGAGAACAAGAGGCTGATGTACGGCATTTGGAGGGACGGCGAATATTTCTTCCTGTTCAATCCTTACGGCAGTGACAGAGAGGGTTGGCGCCTTCGCGACTATCCAGCGTCGTTCTCTGTAGTGACAGGCTTGAAGGAGCTGGTCGATCTCCTCTACGGTATCATAGAGTTCAACGACCCTAATTTTACGATACACTTCGCGGAGCTGGACTCGATACAGCCTGGCAAGTACGCGGCGACGGAAGAGATTAAAATCCCAGAGGACGGTATCGAGCTGTTCAAAACGAGATTCTTACCGATCACCGACGAGGATCTGTCGAAGCTGGAAGCCGAATTGAAGGAGGACGATGTGGAGGAAGAAGAGGACATACTGGCCACACTCGCTGTGGAGGAGGAGGAAGAGGAGGAGGAAGAAGAGGAGGAGGAAGATGAAGATAGGGCAGCTCGTTTAAGGGAACTGGAAGCGGAGGAGGAGAAACCAATAATCGATCCTTTGCTTGAAATTAAAGAGCAGGAACAGCCTGACGCGCCCTATCGTCTGAATTTAATTTTACTCACGTCCAACATGAAGATCAGCGAGGAACGCGACAAAGATATAACGCAAATACACGAGCAGATAGCCATGGAGAAGCTGAAGTACAATCTTCCTCCGCCATACGTTATGCCATCGAACAAGACCTTGATCAAGCTTCTCGAAACGAAGCGAGCTAAGAGGTCTATACCCTCGTTGGTGTCGAGATTTTCCATTGACTCTCGGCTGGACGTGAAGAAGAGGGGTGGTTTCTCTTCGATGTATCTGGCCTCCAGATCTGCTATGATTATGTCGCCCGTTGTGGACGAGGAGCCCAAGCCCTCGAAGATGATCAAGCTGTCCCCAAAAAGATACTTGTATTCCAGGATTCTACCTATTTGCCTGATGCCTCTCAGAGCCATCAACGATTTGTACATACAACACGGAGAGGCAAATGCTGTGGAAGAAGAAGGGTCTGGCGAGAGAAGGGATGATTTCGTTCTTGAGGATATACCAGAAGTACCAGTCGGGATTCGCATCAGGCCACAATTATTACCACTCGGGCCAATCATTAGAACGCCAATCGCCGTGAAGAGAGTGCACACCTGCATCGAAAAGAAGAAACGCAAGTGCATGCTGGCCAAAGGCGAGGAGGGAGACGCTCTGATGGAGAAGCTTCTTTGCAATACCGAGGACTTGCTGCTAGAACTATTCTTCCCTAATTATAAACCGAAAGATCAGGTTCGTGAACTTCTGAGCGATATCGTAGCGTTTCTACTTCGGGTTGCTTAGAAACAAGGAATCCGATTATTCACGATTCATTTTTTGCCGCGACAGTTGCATTCCGAAGAGAAGAGCATGGATTCTAAGAGCAAGACTTCGAAGGAATTGGAGGAGTCTGAAGGAACTACGATTAGAACGAGAGTTTCGAGTGGTCAGAATAAAGGGCAAGAGCGGAAGGATTCTGTTGGCCTGAAAGTGAGCATAATAATTTTTTATATAAATAGTACGATGAATGATTCTGGGAAATAAACGTCTATGTATTAAGAAATACGAGAAACTCTTTCAGTACTCATTATACTAGGGAACAAAGATAATATTCCAGTGTTCTGTTGTAAAATAATTAACACCATCGACTACACGAGTTCCCATTTTTATCCTAAGCTTACGGAGGATGGAAATCGAGTACTCCAGGGTAACATATGTCTGGAGAATCGTGCTCAGCTCGAGCCTTGCCACTTCAAGTCTTGCTTCTTCTCCGCGTTACTATGCATCTTGGCGAAGATCAGGGTGGACCCAGATCACTTTCACGGCAGCACACTGGACCAATTCATCTTCCTGGGCGACAAGATTTACCAGCAAACCGGCAAGCTCCGTTACAAGCCGTATCGATGGTTCCACCAAATCGAGATCCTGGACACGATATACAATGTAATCACGAAGCAGACTGTCTATGCCGATCCAGAGAACTCCGAGGACGACGATCTCGAGTTCATAATGGAAACGTTCTTCGAGAAGAATCAGACCGGTGTGCTGGTGTTCACCAATTGCTCGTACGCGTTCTGGACTGCGAATAACAGGTACTACCTGTTCGATCCTTACGCGTGTGACGAGAAGGGGAACGCCAGTGAAGAAGGGTACTCCTGCTTAATGGAGTTCTGCGACCTGGGGGCCATGCTCGAGAAAATTGAAGCCAACGTCGGGCCGAACGCAAAGAAGCCTTATCGAATCTACACGGTGTGCATCGCTCACATGGAGATGAGGAGGCGTAGAAAGAGACGAAAGAAGAAGAAGGTTCGCTGCGTTGAGAAGACGGAGCAGGAAGATCGCGTGGTGGAGCCAGCAGAAATGGAGCTATCCACCGAGTCGGAAACGTCTCTGATAGAACTGTCCGACTGGGTGAAGCTGGAGTCGAAGACGAGCCTGGTTTACGACATGACTATCCCCGGCTTCGCACCCATTAAGCATTACAACGCGTCCATGCTGGACGTAATCGTTCTGGAGAACGAAATCACTACCCCGTTGCTAGCGCCTTTTAAGAAGTCCTCGTTTAAGATGATGCAGGGTCTGGATGAATTTGAAGCGGTGAAGATGCTGGTCAGGAAGAAGACTTACGACAGAAGGTTCAAGCCGCACACAGCTGTCACGACGCCCCTGGATCTTTGCATCATGGCCTGGTCTTTGATTCACGACCCAATCACTTGGTCCGTGAGAACGGTGAGAGGATTGTTCGAGGCCGCTCTTGATTACACGTTCGACAGCATATTAGCCACCGAGGACTCGACCGTCGGCAATATGACCGATGGTCTGTTGCCCGAGTTCGAGATAGCCAATTACGTGTTCCGCGTGGTGTTCGTCCCGCTGCATTATGGCACCCTTTACGCCATCGAAGGCTGGAACCTGAAGATGTCCCTGGAGAGAGTGTTCGCGACGCCTAGTTACACAGGCGCCATAATAACTTGCGGGGACGCACACGTGGGCGTGACGAAGAGGGATGAGAACTGTTTTGCTTGGTGGGTAGCCAGAGGCACGAAGAATCTGAGGATTATCACCTCATCGGACATGAAGGAGTTTTTAAGGCTTATCATCAAGGAAATCGATCAACCTGACGCGGCTATATTCGTGATGAGGGTGATTACTGTCTCCTACGCTCAAAAGATGGACCCTGATTGCAGCGACACCAAAGGGCTCCACGAGCCTGTGGTACCAGTTACGTCGCTGCCAGAAATTCATAGGCTACAAACCCCGCCTTACGATCTCGAAGCGATCTTCAGACCAACTATACCGGATTCTAAGCCGATCTTCGTACACGGAACGGTTGGCTTGGCCAATAGGGACGTGGTGAAGGAACCGAGGGTGAAGAGGTGTTACTTCGTCGCCATCTTAGCGGTGATGGTGAAAAGGGACATCATTCAAAGCCCCATGCCAGGAATGATTGACAAAATTCTCGAGGTGGCTGAATCCGTTTACAGAGAATTCCCGGAGCCGAAGTTTCATACCGAGCACATCTTGCGTAATGTCACTGTGATGAACAGGATCTTCGATTTAAGAGACCGCACGGGACCCTTAGTGATGCTCACTGTGCATCCTCGAACTCTGAGAAACGACTACTATGTTCAGGTTAGAACCTTCTTATTATATCTCTATGAAATTCTACAGGTGTTTCATTTATTTCGTATGACTTTACTGGCGAAACACCTTGTAGTAAATACAGTCATTTTTATGGAAATTGATATATAGATATTGGAACTGTTCGCCGTAGGTAAGGAACCACTTGAAGAGATATTTCAAATCGCAAACAAGTGGAATCATACACTTCACGAACTGCTGCTACGGTTTCTGGTACTCAAGAATGACGAACGCCTATTACTACTTGGACCCCTACCAATGCAACGAGAGGGGGAGGAAAGTTTCAAACGGTGGGAAGGCTTGCCTGGGCATTTTCCCGTCCGTTTGTCAGATGGTGAAGCATATGTGCATCAATCAGTTCGCGGAGACCAGCGGCTTCTTCATTCATCAACTTCACGTGGACACCATCAACGTGCCCGCGTTCAAGACCTTCAAAGAGGACCCGATGTGGTTGTACCTGGATTACCATTGGAACTTCAGGCACGCGCCGGATATCGTGAAATCGCGCGTTAAGAGGAAGAAGGAACCGGAAGAGCCAGGCGACCAAAACGTGAAGCAGTTCTGGAACAATTACGCCGTTGAGGTGTCCAATCTCATTTACTCCGTGTGGGGTACAATCGGCTCCTACGATTCCAGATTCGGCGAGCGAGGTGGAAAGAACCACGCAGCCATTTGCGTGGCTACCCTAGCCATGCAGTACCTCAGCCACCCATCCAGGTGGGGCCCTGCCATCTTGGATTCAGCCGTGATCTGCGGAGACTCTTATTACACAGAGAGCCTAAGGAGCGCCGTGCAGAAATGCACCAAGCATTTCAACAAGTACAACTTGCAGCCATGCTTCAAGATCTTCCCACACTTGTGGACGATCGATTTCAAGGAGGGGATCTGTGGAATTCTTTACGGCTCTCGGACCAGAATGACCCTGGCGGCCGGGTTGAAGCTGGCGTTCGAGGAGTCACCGAACGTTCTGATCGAGTGCAATCAAATCGTCTTATCGGCCTTGGCTGCTAAGGACGGATACTACGTCGCTGATCCCTGCTGGGTAGGGCCGCCACTTTTCACCAAAGATCATGGGGCGATCTACGTCCTCCGCTGCAGGAACATGAACTGTCTGGTCTACGCTGTGGTGAAGATGCTGAACACGAACCAGAGGCTCGACTACCGCCTGACACCGATCGCGTTCACGTTCGAGCAGGAGGACTTCAACTTCGTAGACAGCAAGGCCCACGACACCCGGAAGAAGGTCCTCATGGACCCTCTGCGAACTACTCCAGGAAAGGCTGATGGACCTGGAGCAACGATACCTGGAGCTGACACTGTACCAGATGGAGCTTCGTACCTGCAGTATCACAAGAACCTTGCCGTGGGCATACAAAGAGGCCATGAGCTGGAGAATCCTGAGCTGCCCTGCGTCGCTCCTGTATTGGAGAAAGAAAACAGGACCAGCGCGTTTGTCAGCACCACATGGCACTTGAACATTGGCCAGGCAGCTCCTCTGGAGAAGAAAATACCAGTGTTCGACCCTAAAGCGGTCCAGCACGTGCCTGAGCTGTGCGAGAAGCGGGTGGTCGATTCGTTCGAACCGCCAGAGAGAGTGCAGATGTCTATCACGGATATGTTGGCAGCTTGTGACGATTTCCCAACAGTCGTGGACTTTACCAACGAGCGCACTAAGGTGCCAAGGCCACTCGCGTGCTCTGCCGCCCGTAGCTTCCTCACCGATACTGCTCGCGAGGAATTCCACTCGTGGACGTCTGAGATGCGCCAGAGTGTTTATAAAACGTACAAGCATCGGCTGCCGAAGCCTAGCGAGCCAAAAGTGTCTGGTGAAGGAGAAGGTATCCACACCATCACTGAAGAGGAGGTGACCGATCCTGGTGAAGAGCGAGACGAATCTCCAGATAGTCCTGATACTGAGAGAGGAACCGAAGTCACGGAGGACGAAACGGTTACGGAAGCCGAAGCCACGGAAGATGAAACGGTTACAGAAGTCGAGGCCACCGAGGATGACGCCACCGAGGATGAGGCATTAAGAGACGAGTAAAGCGACGTTCGGTGTATAGTAGGAGGATAAGAGTCTTAATATTGGAATAATTTTTGGGAAGGTTTGTATGCAATATTACGTACACCAATGCTTTAACTTCTTAAAAGTGTGATTATTTTGCCCGATGTTACTGTGGTCCTCTATTTGTAGCTGTGAATAATTCTGATAAATGTGCATATGAAAAATGTCGAACGATTAAAGCATTTTGTATTGTGAGCTTTTTTCAAAACGATTACTTTAACAATGCTCGTGGAATATGCTTTTGAGGAAAAAAGACACACAGTGCAGTGATGCAATTTAATTGTCTACTGTATCGATGCGTGTTTATTCATACATTTCATACGCTTCTCGAATAACTTACGCAATCAGTCGCGTAATCGAAGCCAATGGTAATCGGGTGTTTGTCTCGGGTTAGGTGACTCAGCGAATAGCGCATTTTGATTCAGCAAAAACTGAGAAAATTGTAGAACTTTGTAGGGACATTTACATACTTCATCGTTTTCAATATTCCAGTTTTGTGGAAATATTTGAACGTAGCAAAGTTCCTCATCGTCGCTGAATTATATATTTGTTCCCTTAATCGACGTTTCTAACACTAGTACATTAATTTATCAATATTTTAACTAAACGATCGCGAATCGTTTTTCAATCCTTGCGAAATAGATTCACAATTTTTCCGAGGTGAAAATGAAGGTCATTCGATAAACAGAATGAAAAAATTGTTGACATTCATAATAATTGATTTTAATGCAGCAATTAGTTGCTGAAATTCCAGGGAAGTGTTCATCCAGAAGAGGACTTCGCACTTGGTAAACTTCCTTCCACGTGACAGTTTGTTTTTCCAGGAAACGAGTACACACCTGTTGTCGATCAAATTGTAATTTATTTGACAAAAACGAAACGTACAAATTAGTCGTAAGAGATGTCAGTAGTGGACGGCAATTAAGATTAAAACTTAAAACTTTACAGCAGAACAATACATACATAAAAGTAGAGAATATTATCTTATCAAGTTTACTCTATCCACGATGGCGATGACACAGGACGATGCTTAAAACGATTGAAATCATAAACGTAATAGTAGAACAATATATGAATTATATTAATAAAAAGAATTATACAGACGTTCGTAAATAGTGAAAGCATTATTACGATAAGTCACGCCTTAAATACCTAGGGACACAAACTGAATGGCGCCGCACGCAACTGTAAGATAATGATTCCTCGCTGATCGCGGTATAAAAGAAAGTAAAAGTACGATTCATATAATATATATCCGTCAAGCATTCGAAAATTCACAATATACAAACACAGCATGCATTGTTTTAAAGCAGCTTGGATCGTTCTGTTTGATATGATTCAGAGTATCGTCGACACTTCGACTTAATAATTATCTTGAGTCACTTTCTGTGCAGGACATCGAAGGCAAAGTTTTGTGCGCTCTAAATCGTTCGCAAAAGATATTTCAACTTGGTACCAACTATTTATTCATACACTGCATTTTTGTTCGTTGAATCATTAAATTCGATATATTTCTGTTCCGTTATTTAAGTATATTGTACACATGTATTCACAGAAACTCATACAAAGCGAACTTTTCAAGCAACTTCCTGACGAACAACGCGTACTATAGAAATGCTACACTCATAGATTACATTTAAATGCGCGATAACAATATTAACAATAGAATTTAAGTACGTAAATCTGACTTTCGTATATCTCCTGGGAACTTGATGCATTTCTCACTGGAGCAATAATTTCTCCACTGACGGAATCCTATTCCTACACTCGAAGGTTTTCATGTCTTTCAAACTCTTGCAGAAGCTACTTGCGGAAAAACCTTTAGTCATGATGAAGAGCTTGTCAAACGGATAAAAAGGTGTGAATGCAAGATAAAAACTGGTATGACTACAGGAACGAGTGATCTTATTCCATTTTTTTTGCTACATATTGGAGCTGATGACAGTTACATGAAAACATGGATTGTATAATTAATCAAATTAGTCGTCCTATATCGTGACTGCATTGAAAGAATACTAGTTTACCCATTTTATAATATAATTGGACAAAGTGTAATGCGTATGATTTGATTTTAATCATCAGTTATGGTCCTCAAGTTCGTCACAATCTTCCAGGGATCGTCGAAATTTGTGTCAATATGCATATCATATTTTCTTACTGAAGTATAAGGGAAAATAGTGGGGGAAACAAGTTTTCTATAGCAGGTGTACTTGCTTCAGGATCTGCATCAAGTTCTTCTTATCTCCGCGTTTTACGACCACGAGTCGACATACACACGAGGGAAATGATTAGGATCTGTCGTTGTACACACGATACACTTTCACAACGTTTCATTGAACCTTTATTCCTGCTCATTTATTTCTGAACACTTATTTCTATCATCTCCTCGCCCAACCTTGAACGCTGAATCTTCTGTGACGCTTTTCTGCCGTTGGCTGCACGTCGAAAGGCAAACGGTTAACACTAATGGTTTATGGTAACGCAAATTTATTTACCCGCATAAAGCTGTACATTTCTGCACCGACCAGCTTTCCTTTTCCGAAACGTGCAACGAAGCAACGCGTTTATAAACGCGAAATTTGAACAGTACGCGGGTGGCTAGAATCGTTACGAATTGGATTTTAGGTCGTGGAAACTAGTGCAAGCACGAAATTGAAAGTTAAATTCCGTTGTTCCGTACAAAAGTTTCGAAAACTTCTATTCTTCTGTCTATGAAACTCTTTTAAAAAATTCAGCAATCCAATTACGTACCTACTTGTAAACTTGGTGAAAAATTGGATCAACACGTACCGATTATTGGACAACTTTCTGACAGGCGGTACGTATTAAATCGTTTTTAATTCCTGTCTCCTTATATTCATAAATTTAAACTTATTTAAAGTGATTTATAGAGTAAATTGTAAAAAATGTTAAAAATTATAGTTGATCCTTTTCAGTTAAGTGTAAAGGCCCATCAAGGTTTTCACGATTATCCTAAAATATATTTGGATCGTTAACTCCTTAATTATTTCACTCCTCTTCATTTTCATATAAAATGAAATTTATAAGTTTTAAGTAAACTTCCTAATCGTCGTGTATAAAGTGTAACGCGAAACGTTTTAAGAATTCAACTGAAAAGGATCGATTAATATAACGTGTTTGTTCATGATGGAAAGATAGAAGTTTGATTACGTGTTACAGCGTTAAATGTCGCGCGATTGATGATTTATTCGGTCGGCGTTTGCTGTTGCTCTTCCGTCGCCGGTTTCGTGTATAAAATCTCCGCGTATTCCGTTTTGTCCTCGTTCAGGCGACGGGAACCGACACCTTGCTGCTGCTGCGTCAAATCCAATTCTGCATAGACTATTCCCGTTTCGCCCGTAGCAGGATTAGTATTGTTCTCCTGTGCAGCTGGTGCGGTGGTCTGAAGCTATGAATTTGAAATTATTTAGACTTGTGTTTCCCAGTTGTTCGCGGAATCCATTCTATTTTCCACGGAATTTCGTTTTGTTGAATCGTGAAATAATTTTTAGATGTATAAAAACAGAAAAATTTAATGTTTGAGGATCGATTTACGCTTTAACCCGCCGTGGGCACACTTATTTTCGAATATGGGCACACTGGGTCGTTTCGTTTATGTACCTGGCCGTATTTTTTACTGTTGTTGCCTTTCAAAAATTTGAAAAAATGATGAGATATTTATGCAAGTCTCTGTTTTAATCTACAATCATTCTTTGAGTTATTAATCCTTTAGACTCTAAAGGATTAATTAGGAAAAATACAAATTCGGAACGAAGTTTAAGAAAAGAGGCAAATTGCCCGGACATAAACGACCCAGTGTGCCCACGGCGGGTTAAAGGGACAGAATTTAAAAAAGTGTAGAGTAAAAAAATTCAACGAAGATATAGGATTTATGTCGCAGCTGAAACTAGAATACTTCAATTTCTTTTTTAAACAGTATTACCTTCTCATCGTCGACTGTGACAACAGTCCTCATGGTGTCCGTGTCGGCACCAGACACTTTATCCTTATTGCGTTTAAAAATCCGAGCCAAGCTAAGTTTCGGCTTCCGTCCTCGAGATGACCCGTCCACTTCCGTTCTGGAGTAACGGCCAGCACTTTCGGTGTCGCTTCTGATCAATGAAGTAATACTCTTTAATATCGGTTTAATTTCAAGCTGCCTTTGCGCTGAATGATCTTAAGCCAGGACACATTTTCGGGACGCCACAATTCGAAATACAGAAATGAGACCAACACGAGACGTTGAGCACGTTAAAAGTATGTGGCCGTAATTAGCAGAGGATTTTAATTTAATCCACGTGGCATACGACAGGATAATTAGTCGAATCACTCAGAATCAATGAAAAGTTAACTACTGGTCAATTCATCGAAACCATCTGATGGAAATGTGATGCGTATTCAAAATTTGGCGCTCAAACTCGCAAACACGATTACTATGCGATACAAATTCAAAATGATTATGTAGCGTGTCTGTTTCTCCTAAAAATGATTTAACACTCGCAAAGCTAGATGTCAAATGGCAATTTTATGTAAATCTCTTGTTTTGAACTGTAAATATGTTTTGCGCTGATTGAGGCGATAAAGTTTCTGTGTTCATAAGTTATTTTTATCTTATTTTTTTTAGCAAACAAGAATGCGAAATGGGCAGAATCATCTGCGGCTAGCCGAAATAAATTAAATAGTTATCCGTCGAGAGTCGATTAACATTTAAATTTCTACAGTAGAATCGGCGAAAATAGATGTCCGATAACATTTTTATTCATGAGTACAATCGCGGACGCTACGTAGATCGTACGGTAGATGTAATTCTGCAGAGAATCTAAATTATGTTTAATTGAACACTGATTAATTTCTGAAGATTGATCTTTTTCTCCGCGACCACCTGGAAATAAAACTTTCGCGACGGATTTACGACTACCCGGAATTTCTTGCTTGCACATTTTAATTACTCGCTAACTTGCTATAATTGCTAATGATCACACGGTAGAATTAAAACTTCAGGAAACAGACGTTTAATGGCGAGGAAACGCGGCGATCGAAGGTGATCGGCAAGTGCATAATACGTTTGAAAAAGAAACGAGACCAGTCGCGGGGAAGCGCGCAAGTTAAGCGTAATAAACGATAATTGCGTGCAATGATATGCAAAACTCGATTTTTCTCGGATATCGCGCATAAATCCTTCATACGGATTCACTTTGTGTCAAATTATACTCTCGCTTTTTTGTTGCGCAGACTGAATATTGTCAACAGCCGCGAATCAATAAAATTGCGATTGAATATTAATTTTCATAAGCCGAAGACGAGTGTGATGAGTTACGCTCTTTATAGACACTTTGGTCGTTCATCATTCTCGTAATACGGTGATTTGCGATTTGCTGTGGACGTGAAACCGACGCGCAGGGAGGCGACATTGATTAGGAGATGCATTAAGACAGAACAGTGAGGATCGAAGCTTGTGCGATGTTAGTCGGATGCGAAGGTGTCTCAGTATATCCCATAAAATGGTGAGCGGACGTTGACGGTCGGCGGAAGCCTGATGGTTGTTGAGGAAGAAATAGAAAGAAGCTTGCCTTCGGCTATCGACACTGCCCGTAGCTTTCGATTTCTCAAAACGGAGGAGACTAACGCTCGCTGCCGGATCCGCGAAGTCTCTGTAATCGTGCGATCTGCTGGCAATATGGTAAATACCGATGGATAAAACTTTCAAATTGGGAATCAAGGACCAAGTAATTCTTCGACTGCTTTCCTGACGAGTTCCCACTCGATTGTGAAGAGTGCTACAAGCAGTGGCGCATTCAAAATTTCATTCTGAGGGAGCACAGTCGAAAGGATAAAAATATTTTTAATGAGAATTCAATGATTATAAAAATTGATTAAAAAAATAAAATCCAGTTTTCTTTTCTTTTCACAAAGGTCACGAGACTTCCAAGCACTTAAAATTCAAATTAGGTTGAGAACTATTAGCAAGATACCTAAATATTTGCGCTCAGAAAAAAATTGTTTTCGAAGGGAATATTGTCAGGCGAGCAGTCAAGGTGTTCTCGCTACGGTAAAGCACTAGCAGGGGGGAAAAAAGAGTATTAGTGACGAAATTCTTTGTTGTAAGATATTGAAACAGCAAGAGTGCACTGTGCTATTAGGAATCTATTAAGAGATGTAATTGAAATGGAATACTCACGACTCGCCGAGGTTCCTGGACGTCGAGGTACCTGCGAATAATTGAAAATGAACTAAACTAATTGAATTAAACTGGCATTGTAATTGCAGGATCGCTAGGGTGACGGGATGGCACATTCTCGTGTACGTTCGTGTGTATTTAAAACAAATGTTTTTATTTCAAAAATCATATAATACCTAAGTTATAATATCATAGCGATGAATGAACTTACAGTTAATTACATACAGCTTTCTCTATATATTAATTTCATTTAAATTCTTAATTAGATTTACTCTTGCCTATTGCGTTGTATCTACAAGTACAGATACAAAATGTTCATGTTCTTCTCCTCGTATTCGTCTTTCTCTTCTCTCCATGTGCTCGCAGTGTTTGTATACATGGGCCTGTATGTAGCTGTGTGTACGCGTGTGTTTGTGTCTGTGATACATACAGTACGTGTGTATGTTTCTCATAATCCGTATAACATTCAAACGTCACCCCTTCATCCTCCTGTCCCTTAATCCTTAAAATCGTAATTTTAACCTTTTTTTTTGTTTCTCGTCTCATTAAGTTTCATTTCAAAGTAGCGATCTCTGAAGTATTCTTAAAGTGCTCTCTTCCATGTCTTTCTCTCTCGGCGATGCTGTGTTTTACATTGGGCCCTCGTTACAAAAAGAAGCATTAGAAAAAGCGTCGTTACCGAAACGCATCCCCCCCGTGAAAGGAAAACCGTTTACGAAACCAAGCATCCTGGACACCTCGCGCCATTGTATCACCGCCTCTACGCTCCCGTCTATTTAAACTACCAACGACATTCTAAAAATGTTTCAGAGAACACCATTTATCAGGTATTCGTAGATCGTTATCGTCATCTCTTTATAGTCGTATTTTAATACCTAGACTTACGTTAACATAAATATATAATATATATATAATATATATACTCCATTGTATGGCCAACGATCATGCTTCTTATAATATTACAGTATAACCATCTCAGTTAATATCATAAGTTTTACAAATTTTCAACTTCGAGCATGTCCCTCTTATCACGCGAATCGAAACGGAATCGCGCCCGACGCGCAAAGAAACCCAATCATTTCTCCCCTCGCCTCTTGCATGCGATTTGTAGTGTGTCTGTATACATTTGAATATGTGTCTGTGTACGGCTATACATGTACATGCTTCGATGTGGGCACGCGTACAAACATGTGGCAATCATAATAGCATGATCATCGCGGTTTAAATAATTACCGTTACAATTAATCAATCATAGAAATCAATTACGAAATAAGTGGCCTTAATAACGTATTAAAGATGTACCGCAAGGAATTTTTGTACATTAAACGTATCTCGCCACGTAATTATCCTTAAACTCTGCGTTTTAATCGATTATCGTTCCGACGCGCTTCATTGTTGTAGTCGTTACGCAGGCTGATTGAACATTGTACAGGGAGAATGTGACATTTTATTCTCTCTCTCTCTTCATTGTAGTGTGACAGAAATTCGTTTTGTTCACGGCGGCGAAGTCGCACGAGGACTCCAGCGAACTTACGAAAGGATTCTGGGGAGGAGCGTTTTGGCAGTGATTTTCGACACAGGTTTCCTCGTGTTATCATCCGTCCGTGGATCAGTTTATGCTGACGTGATTTCCACAATCTTATTCAAACTCGCGCCCGTTGCGCTTAAGATGACCGAACGTGGCAATTTTTTATTTTAATTTGGACGATGCGTCCGCGTAGCTCGTGCTCCGTGTTCAGCCAGAATTATTTTCCTCGATACTTAAAGATAGAGGTCAGGAAGCTACACTGTCGACCGCGAAGGATTTCAAATAGTTTACTGCTCTCGTAAAGCCGAGCCACGGCAATTGCGAATGAAATGATTGCCAGCCTTGTAACAGTTGTCGCCCACGAAGAATACCTTTTACTACATTGGAAACGCCGGTATTCTAAAGCGCGTCGTCCTCAGTTCGCGCGTTATAATATACTCGTAAATCAACTTTAACACGCTCGTCGTCCTTTCGTATCTGTTTCCAATGCTTCCGTGAATGTTCGCTATCCGAAAAGGCACTAAAAATCATGTTTATCGTTCTCGCGATCGAAAGGAACGGCCACCTTAATCGCGACGGTCGTAAAACACGGTTCGAAAAAACTGTCCCTGAATTCGCTGCCCTCCTCGTTCTCCTCGCCGAGCACGGAATAGTTTTCGCGGACACCGGTAAAAATCGTTAAAAATCACAAATGTACTACATAAATATTATTATTATTATGCGTGTAAAAAGTTCGAGCGGCCCTGGTGGCTCCCCAGGTGTTCGGTACAGGGTAGAATCATCCCCTCGCGTTCTGCCTTCCTGTTTGTTAGGCTCAATTACATGTCCTGGCACGCTGGTACGTTAATCGGTAGTATAAACAGTATTTATTAAAACGTTTATCCAGGGATTCGCTGGGGATGCATGGGGGAGCAACTCTGCTCTGTTAAGGGCGAGAAACTATCTTTTGAAATTGAAAATCGAGAGAGATATTTAATAGATAATATAAAATGGCAGGTATTTGCTTTTTGAGATTCAATTAATTAAGATTATGGATTAAGGTTGCGACGTATGAAGTGGAAGAGCTGTAACTCGAATAATTTGGGATATGAATCATTTTTTCGAATATTTGAATACTTCAATTATTCGAATCTAAAATTCGAATTCTCTGATATTCGAATATTCAGATATTCGAATACTTAAATTATTCAAATTGCAAATTCAAATTCTCTGGTATTCGAATATTCGGATATTCGAATACTTAAATTATTAAACTATTCGTTGCAGCCCTTTCCTGAAATATTGCAGTTCAGCTTTCGCTTGAACCGAATTTGACTTTGGACAAAACGATGGATATAAACCGAGACAAGAAAAATTAAAAAAGAAACTCCTCTCATAAAAAAATCGGAGTCCCATCCAAAATGAACGGTTCGTACATCGCGACTTAATAAATGTCATGTACTAAGTAGGCAGTCAATATGCGTCATCTCTCCTCGAACGTTGGCTGCCGTTGCTAACAGCACAATGGCTATTCGGATACGGCTCACTCAGCCTCTTTAACGGTACGAACAACGCTTCGACGTCTCGCGAACACGATACAAAGTACTTAATTGGCAACATACATCCACGTAATCGATTCGTAATATCTGCTTAATTATATCCGCGCTGCTAGTCTCGTCCCTATACTTCGTCCCTTCTCGCCCGTGCGACGAAGCACGGCCGCGTGGCTGACCGCCAGCGTTCTCTTCGCGGATTTCCTTAAATCACTCTTAAGTGTAACCTTATACTCTGCCCCGTTAATAGTCTTCCTCTCGAAAAGAATCCACGGATAACGACCGGTCGCTCGGCAATTGGAGTGCAAGTGGATAAATAAGTATTCAGTTTAATATTTACGAGTTGCAAGCCAAGTGCCCTCGACACAGAATATAATATATATATAATATATTCATTACTATATTATTCAATCTCGTACCGTAATATTTATAATATATTTATATATATATTTTTTTTCATTTATATATATATTTAATATATACAACACGCAGTAATTTCTGTCGTCTTCATCCAACGAGTTCCCTGGGAGAAACTTCAATGCTCCCTTCAAACTTCCTCTCTCGTTACTTTCTTCTCTTTCTTCTGGCGCAATTTCGCGCCAGGCTGATGTAATACAGAGACCTCGGTGGAACTCGCGGGACAAGACGATCGCTCTTTGTTAGTGAAAACACGATCGCATATGGAAAAAAGTGAAGGAGTGTATGTGCAGAATTCGGAAATGTTTCGTCAGCGAATGACAGATACAGGGATCGATTATCATTCTTTTTCTCATCGTCTCATTCATTTCTCTTTTTATTCTCCCATCTTATATTGTTCTTACGCCTTAGTTTCGAGTAGTTCTTCTCTACGACGCCGCGGAGACCTACGTTCGTCAACTTCTTCACTGCCACTTGTGTATGTATATACGTATATGTGTGTCTGTGTACGTGCATTGTCGTTTCTCTGTCTTTCGTTTCTCGAATTTTCGCAACGACTGAGCCAAGCAAAGATCCACCCGTACAAAAGTACAAACAACACTTATTGTCGACGGGAATGATAATGAAATTACTAAAATTCACTTCTCCAAACTATTTCAATCGCGGTTCGTCTAGACTTCGCTACTTTCCTCTGCCTTTTACACTTAATGAACTCTGTGGGGTGAAGATGTAACGCATGGTGGCATCGAAAGGGGGATCATTTCTTGCGCAGAAGATAAGTGTTACAGTGTATGAATAAGTTTACCATTTATCTCTGATTTTGTGCTCTACATTTACCTCCCCCCTTCGAGTATCGGTAGATACAATCACGAATCACCTGTATTTCCACGCGAGAAACCATCCTCCCTATTTGCTGCACCACGAATTATTCCCCATTTTCTATTACACATGGACGTGTCTGTTGCAAAGGTTGCAAATAATCTTTACGACGGTATTTTCCTTGCCAGTTAAGCACTCTCGTGTAATGAATATTCATCCCGACCTAAAACGCCGCGTCTCGCTGCAACGACCCCAGATACGATCTCTCCCTGACCTCCCTAAAGCTATTGCTCCGAAGGTACAAAGTACGAAACGATTGAATTATCCGGCCTGTTACATGTGTTCCTTGCAGCTCTAACGAAAGGGAAAAAACGGTATCGATCGAAAGGTCGACGACGTGTAAGAACAGCCGCTGGGCCGAATGATGGAAAACGGTGCGCGTCCCTTGTAATCTCGTTGAAAAACTCGTTAAAGCGGGAGTACTTGGGAATAGTATTTCTGTCGCGAACGTAAAGGAAAACCGCAAGACTTAGCCACGGGACGAACTGCGATTAGAACATTGATAAACGACACTTTCTCGTCTGCAAATGGCTTGTGAGAGTCTCTGAAGGTTCGTCACCCTGGATCGTATCTATTCACTTCTGTGGGTCGTATGAAAGTCTGAGAAACGAGGTGCCATTGGTCGTTGCTTCTTGATGAATTTACAGTGACGTTGCACGGTAATATAAAATTCTGTCTAAAAGTGGGCTTCTGATGAAAAGTCTCGATCGGAATGCTTGCAGTCTTTAGTCGAATGTATAAAAAGTATGCACGGTGGATGGATCGAATAGAAAATCTGCCAATGATCGTGAATTGTAAAATTGATAATCAGAAACGCGAGATTGATAGACACGGTGCGCTTTTAATTGACCCTTCTCTTTAACGATCGCATTGATTCCTCGAATTCTATTAGCTTTACCTTTGAAGTGGCATAGTTGTGTAAATTTTTACATGCTTTTATGAACACCTTGGGCGTACTTGTGCTATTCACACGCAGCGTTCTTTCTTCCCTTCATTGCGAACGAAATGTGTTGTTACAAAACTTCGATTGAAAGTGAGTATTTTATTATCATTAATAAAAATGCTTCAAAAAGACGGCTTGACATTTAAAAATTCGTTAAGATCCTCGGTAGAGTAATTAGAGAGAACGATGATTTCCTTTTCAAAGGGTTAATAATTACGGATTAATAAGTGTCAGCTTCGAATAGTCACCCTCGGACGATTTTAACCGCGACACACCCGACCGCAGAGTATTACAAGAGTATTCACGGAAGAGAATACATTCCCTTGGAATTGTCGAATCGTCGATCGAGAGTGTAAATCATCGATACCGCGTACGCAGGGGAAAATTTTGGCGCGACGGGGTTTGCACGATCAACCCCCCTAAAAAAAGAAAAACGGAAGTAGAAAAAGTTTGGGGGCCTCGTCGTTCCCGAGGCACTGGATCCCCCTTCGATATAAATAATACTGTACCAGGAAACGTTCTAAATTACAAAACGGCGATAGGATCACGTGTCAGTCAGCGCGTGGGCTCGGCTAAAAAAGCCTGGCTACGAACGAAAGCTACAATCGTGGAATGTGTTCGTTTGTCTTCGAACGTGGTAACGGCGTGATATTTAATAGATCTCCTTGCGCGTGCACGTGAAGCGTTTTTCCGCGACAATAATTCTCGCCTGTCGATCACGAGTCGGGAAGGACAGGTCGTCCGAGGTCGTGGCAATAAATCCCTCGCCCTTGTACCTTCCCAACAGGAATTTCCATATCCTAGACAGCGTTTCTCGCGATAATCTAACAACTATAGTATTTTAACGTCACACGGGTGTGTTTACGCAAGCCTGCGGAGCTGCGAAGGATTCTTAAAAAAGATCGGGGATCGCGGGAATCCCACTTATCGTGCACGCGCAATTCAGTTTGATGGGTGTTTCTCTCTTCTATGCCTCCCCACCCCTAGACGTTCGTGCGTCGTTTAGAAAAAACCTCGACTAAAAAATTTGATTTGTTCGCGCTAGCGTGAGATTTCCCTCTATCGGAGGACGGTCGCGTCCTCTCGTTACACTTAATTACATCGTTAATAATAACTAGACGTCGCGCTCCAGATAGTGACGCGTTCTCGCCCGAGGCGGGGCAACAACCGCGACGACGACAGTCTCTCTCTCAGTCGATCTCTGGAAAATTCGATGTCACCCGACCGGCGTCCCCTTACGGAGGTAGGGGGCCCCGGTCGCGCGAGACTCGGCGCGAAAGTCTCGGCTCCAGAACCGACTATCTTCCCATAGAGTAGAACGGTACACATTTTAAGGACAGCTCGTAAACACGTGTTACTTAACGATACACCTTAGCGATCTTAAATGATCCCTTAACTCTTCGAGGTCCATAGAAGAAATCATTGTCTTTTCTTTCTTGTTTCTTTGTTGCTTTTTTTTGGGGGCTCGATAAAAGTGCTTATAAAATGCCTGACGAGTCTCGGAGAATGCGTTCAATGTCTCGATTACCCTTCGGATGCTCCCTACGGCGGATGGTCCTCGAAAAATTAACGATCGAACAACGTACAGTTGCGTATAGTAGCGTGTAAATATCTTGACCCAAGCGAATTTCCCCGGTATGGTCTTCGCGAGAAAGAAAGGATGGCGGTGAAATCGCCTACCGTGCGACGTTCACGTCGCACCCCGAGATTCTATTTACAAAACTTACACCGTGAAAAACGGAGGAGGTGTTTGGGGCTGGGGGTTGGGCGATTTATCGCGCGCACGCGCGCGCAGTATCGAGGCATCGGAGGGATGATCGATCGTCAACCTTGTGATCGGCGATGAACGGAGGATCGTGTTCACGCGTCTGCGTACGGTCGTAGGTTTCAGGCTACGAACAGCTGCCATCGAACAGACGAAATCGTAGAAAAATAAGGAGGCGAACGAAAGGCGATCAGATCATTTTCTTCCCCTTTCCTTTCTATTTTATACGTTCGCGAAGCTTCCTTTGTATTCTCGGCCGCGAATCAAGATCTATTGGAAATACTGAACCGTAGATAGTTTAGAATAAATACGCAATTAATCGTGAAAACTCGTTCCCCTTAAATTAAGATTCCGTGCGAAGGCGGGAGCACGTGTCGCCCAACGAGCGCACGTGTCCCTCGCCGGCATCGACTTTTAACCCTTTGCACTACTGCCGATCGAGGAAGAGAGGCCTCGATCCGCCGATAAATCATGAGAGACAGTATAACAGGCTGTGTGACGCTGTCATTTAAATAATAAGCAGGTTCAAAGGTAGCTAAGGTAGATTGATATGTACCGATGCCTGTGTTTCCAAGGCACGTTGGATCGAAACAGCTTGGCTGAACGTAAACTGATCGATGGAACGAATAATTCACAGTGGATGGAGAGAAATGCCGCCAATTGTTAACCGAGTCATTTATCGGCCGCAAACACCGCTTGTCTGTTCAAAAATGATTAAACACCAATCGACTCGTTTCGCTCGCAACAAGTGCTGCCAATTTACTCCGACAAATCCAATGGAATGCCGTGCTAGCTATGGAGCATCTAATAAAATAAAATAAAAATACCTCTGAACTCGAGGTGCAAGGTCAGATCAGCAATACCGATTCAAATAATCGTTTCCAGCGATCAACAATGAATCCTGGACAATGAATATCGTAACGGCTGCCACTAATTTCACCGTGAAACCCTCGACTATGTGATTAAAAAGGAATCCTCCCGCGAGGATGATCCCCGTTTCATTTGGATCCGCTCTTAAATGGTGTCTCTCGATTCGACCAACGACCTTGGAGCAAACGCATCGTGTACCGAGAATAAATATGAACGCTCCACCGGGATAGAACAGTGCAAAGGGTGGTCGATGTTGAACGAGCGAAATGACAGCTTATTTCCGCGTCTGAAGGTGGAACGACCGTCGAACGGCGGGCCCGCTTTTAAACAGGCGTGTCCGTCTTCTCGTCCTTCTTCGGCTCCTTGAGGTCCGTGCGGCCGTTCACGTATTCCGTGCTCGCGTGTATCGGATTCTCCTGGCCACCCTGCGGTATTTTCTCGTCGATGATGCGCGGGTCCTCGTGATCCTCTTCGTCCTCGTCCCCGGGTGTGATGTGCGCCTCGCTTCCGGCGCCGACGCCGCTCGCAGCTTCCTCGTCGCCCCGACGCCTCGCTGCAACAAGCAACGCCACGATCGGTCAAGGCAAAAGTGCGTGTGTGGATTTTTTTTTTTACTGTTGTTGTTTTTAATTCCTGTTGCAATTGACTCTTTAAGGCTCTAAGCGATCTCTGTGGGTTAGTGTCTTTGGTGTCGGGCTTGTCTCGCGGCTCTTTCTATTCTACTCTCGTATTTGTTCGTTTGTGTTCTTGTTGGAGCGTGTGAGGCACGGGGCTCGTTGTCGTTCGGGTATTTGGCAAACGCCCGAGTTTCACGTCGAGTTTACTGTTTTTCTTTCTATGTTCTTGGAAAGACAGTTGTAAAGGGAGGTTTTCTTTGAGCCTTGATTGGCGGAGTGACAAAGTAGAATATTTTGTAAGATGTAAGGTTAATATATGGTTGCTAGGGAAAATGCAACACGTACCTGGAATCATCTCGATAACTTCGTGATTGTTGATATTAATAGAAATTGGTTCAGACGAATGTTGTATTGTTTAAAGGGGGTATCTTTTGCAAGCCTTCGTCATCTTTATTTATTTTACTTTTATCTTGCGCAATTAATTACGAATTAAAAGCCTCGAGAACTATGAGTGACGAGAAGAGTTTGCATGCAGTCTTCTGACGTCTGAACCAATATTCATTAGGACCAATGTTTACAAAAGTATCAAAGCGATTCCAATTACGCGCCGCGCCCTTCGTAGTACCAAGAAATTTCATAATTAAATGACCAACTTCGCAGCATTAATCTAGCGCGTTCATCTCCTGAGCTTATGTAGAAACATAATTGACCAGAAAATGCAATAAATTTCCTTCGAAATCCCGTTGCGTCACTCGGGCGTTTGCGTTCGAGCATGGCTAATTAACCGATCGTCAAAAGCGATTAATCGTTAATAATCGAAACATTCACAGGCAGGATCATCGCACTAGGGTAGTCAAGTCCAAGCGAGATAAAACGTGAATAAACGTCACAAACTTTCTAACAAGAAGATGTCAGCTAATCGTCGACAAACGTAACAGTAGCTACGTGTACACATCGAAATTCATGTTCTAAGGACGAAGCAAACTCGTCAGGTTGCAAGGGGTGTAGGGAGATTCGAGGGGCAGTGACATGAGCATGCTTGAACGATCGAAAAACAGAAACTAGGTAAAGGGCAACGTCACGTTTGTCTGCGTTCTACTGGAGCTGGGAGGAAATAGCCGCGACGAACGGACCGGAAAGCGAGTCGAAACAAAGAAAATTAACATCGATAGGGGCTGGTTGTTTGACTTCGGAACAAACGTCACCACACTTGCCTTCGCCGATTGTTTATCGTTGCTTGCCGCAAACGGAAACGCTATTTCGCCCCAAATGGGGCTGGAACTTACACGAATCCCACCGGGGGAGTTTCTCGAATAAAGTGTTTCAACAAATTTGCCCTAAGACAGTGTTTTTCAAACTTCGGTTTTCCCCTTCGCGACCTATCCTTCGATCGCGAATCGGATCACCACGAGCCCTATCTGCATTTGAATTCGAGCATCGGTTGGGCCATTTAATAAATGCATTAAATTAATATTCCCGGCGAAGTTATACTCTTGTTTACATGTGCGCGCGGTTTCGTTTGTTTGTAATCAACCGGGCACCGATGTGTTCCCTTTCACGATCTCGTTCGTTCGATTTTCCAAACTACTCCGGCTGAACTTTCCTTCCGGCGAATTAGTTGCTGCCTCGCTGTTAGCAGGCCGCGAGGAGTGAAGTTTGAAAAACACTGCATCGAATAATGGTGATTGCGATATAAATTAGGTATTCCAGTTGCTGCATGCAGTGGAATTCGGAAGCACGACGTGCACGCACAGATCGATGACCGATATGTGTATGTTCGCGATGAGATAAAGCGAATTTCCCGAGAGGTGCATTTAGACTTAGGTTATTCCGAACTTTACCGCTGTCAGGAATAATAATTCGTGTTTCAAGAATTTCCAATCTCTGTCTGGATTCAGGTTAATTTCCGATTAAGTAAGCGCTCGAAATACTCCTACGGCTCTGCATTCTATAACGATATTTTTTTAGACTGAATTTTCTCGTGAAAATAGAAACAGATAATTCTTGGAGCGTTTATGAAAAATTCAACGGTGCGCGTTTGATTCTTGTAAATCGCGTGTCTGGAAAAATTTGTCGGCGGTACCGTAAACCTATAAGCGGATCATTCCAGACAATGAAATTTTGATTTGTTCGTTCGTCGCCGCGGGTCTCGATCATACGCTGTATTTCCGGCACGGAATAATCAAACTCCCACTGTGTTTATTCTCTTCTGCGCGGTACCGCCGGACTTGAATGCTTTTCCATCTATCCTGACAGTGAATCGGCTCGAATGGAATTAAAAAAATGGATGGAACTCACCGACAATCATAGAAATCGATCGGAGACCGGGATTTATCTCCCACTCTATAGGATTTTCGATATTTAAAGCGATTCCATATCTTCTCGTTTTTTAACCAACTAACGTTAACATTTAGAAAGAGGAATTTTATCGTCAGCGTTTGTTTAAAAAATATAATATTTACCGTTTAAGAGGTACTATTTTTCCACTGGATTACATATTCGTTTCACGTGTACTGTGTCGATATTTCTCACTGTCAGGAAGATTTTGCAGCTGTTGCATATCCAAGTATGCTTAATAAATGAAGGTTCGACGAGTCTTTCAATTCTACACGGGAATGATTGAGCGACACTGTTCGTAAGAGATGCACAGAGTATCCCTGAATAATCCGATCTACTACAGATAAGCAAAGCCAAGATTACAACCTTTAAATATTCGAAACTTTTTACTTTTCAATCTTTTTTCAAATACTCACAATCAGATATCGCCAGTAATTCTCGCGAAATTTGCGTTGATCGATTAAAATGGGACACCCTGTGCACAGTATTTTATTAGAAATCTCCCGAAGAATTGGTTCGCTAAACTTCTTCTCTACCATCTCAGGAGCTGTGTTGGAATCTGGTGGAAGTGATCAAGTGTTTTCTCGTCGATGAACCAAAGGCTGGGGAACACGGCAAACGCGAGATGTTGGCCGAGGGGCTGATAAAAAATGGTCGCAGGGGAAAAAGTGGCGAGCAAGACGAGGGTCTGATGCTGAACGAAGGAACGAGCAATACGTTGCAGAGTTGGGGGCTGTTGTTTTGCTGCCTGAGGTGACTTACCCCTGGACAGTGTCATGCCTAGAGTACGGAATCGCAAGGTAATTGTTGATGTTTCTCCTTATTCTTTACTTGGCCCGACTTGCATGCTGTCCTATCGGTAGCGGCACAACACACAAGACATTTGTATACATACAAATATATATATATATGTAAATATAAAATAAGTAGGCATTTATTAGAATGGTGTACAGTTGGCGGAAATCACTGTTCACTCTCTAGACATCAACCATCGCACACATACAGAATGTACTATGTTAAATTGGGCGTGATTTCTTCTTCGTAAAATATTCTATCGCTACTTTGTGTCTTTTCCGTTCTTCTCTTCTTCGCGTAAGGTTCTATGAATATCTTCGCGTCAAACATTGGCTTATACTACTTGCTACAGTCTTTCAAGTGAAAGAAACTAACATAGCGCGGCGGGTAGAAGTGTGAACACGCGTGATAACAGTGTGCTCGCTTTTGATTTCATTTATTTTATGGGCAAACAGTACCAAGCGATTCATCTTGTTTACTCGTGAATTTTAATAAACGATCGCTCGAAAGGAGAATTCATTGTTACACAATTTTCAAGTTTTCTCGAGTCAAACCCGTCCCTGCTCTGCTTAATTTTTAATTCATTGACCGCCGCAGTAGTTGTTGCTCGTATGTAATTAAATACCAACAGTACACGAAAGAATCGCCAGTGAGGAAAGGGGAGCATGTGGCATGGGATTAATATTTTATGAATATGCTGGAAGGAGCAGCTACTCACCTGCGAAGCACCAGCGTCCGGTCGCGCGGGCGAAGATTAATAGGAAAACCAAGAGAATTAGCACCAGGGCCCCGACGACGATGCCAATGATAGAGCCAACGTCTAAATCAACGCCTGAAATTTGGTAGAGAAACGTAATAAAACTATCTGTATTGTTTCCTCTGGGAAAGACAAGTTTGTACGATCCGAGAGAATGTTTAACAGCAGAAAATTTAAATGCTCGTTGCGTGAAAAGTTTGGAATCGAACTGGCTTTCAATGAAACAGCAAATGTGTGTAATAATAAAACAAACAAGATTCATTGTAAATGTAGTAAAAGATTTGGAAATGCTTTTAAACAACTGTGTCATGCGCCAACGCACAACAAGTGAATAAATCGGAACTCCTGCAATTCAAGAAACGAGTAATGCAGCTGAACGAAGCTTCAAAGTATTTTCAAATAATGGCGATATCTGTTACTGTTCCTTAAGAAAAGTTAATCATTCAAAGTGGAACGGCGTTTTGTACATCGACACAGAGAGAAACGTTTAACAGAGTCTTACAATTAGTATACGAAGCAAGCGCAAAGATACTTTTGTATAAGAAAAATATATATTTAGTAAGACTCAACAAGCATTCGAAGCCTTTTGCGATTGCAATGTTATGAAACTAATTCTGATGCAGAACTGTGCAAAGAAAGTGGCGCGAACCCGTGTTCGAGATCGTGGAAGCTTTGATTCATGTAAGAGGCAATCGCACAGAGATTTATTAACGCGTTTCATGGTGAAAAAAATACAGATCTGCCATTCATGTTTTCAGTGGTACGAATAGAACAATGTAACATTACATACAAGACATACACATGTCCCGTCAACGCGGAGTTCCATTCACGTGATTTCTATGAATCCTCGCTACTTTCGAACAAAGCGACGCGAGCCAACGAGCAGAATGAAATATAAAATATTGGAATAATGTTTGCGCGCTTTCCATTGAAGAGATCAAACAGATCCACTTTGTTGACTCCGACGTTGTGCGAATCTAACTTTATTAGTTCTGAAAATATTGATTTCAACGAGAATTAATCAAGCCAATTGTGCAAAGGTTTATATTTTGAACGCACTCTGGAAAATAACAGAGCAAGTAAAAATATATTATCATATATAAATAATAAATAAATATATAAAGTAAAAAATATTTCTGCTCTGGACTAATTCATTTTTTTTCCATGGAACTCCGCGCATAGACAGCAACATCAACTACTTACGTATAATAATTTGAAAGAATGACATTACCTAGTGCGTGCATGTGTTCGGAGAGCTTACCATAGAAGTGACTTAACGCCCCTGCGTGAGTGCATGCGGTGAAGGATCGATATCGTTAGAAACACATAGCACATGTAGACGTAATTCTCTAATTCATATTTTCAGACAATACGTGATGGTGACAATGAGAGTGACGAAGAGAATCGATAGAATATGCTCGATTGATCGCGAGTGAAATAGAAGTGGCGAACACGAGGTGCGAGAGAACTAACAGCGTGATCGACAGCTACTAGTGAATGAAATCGCTTTCATCCCGAATCCCTTTCTTTTGTGACATTAAATATTCGCTATTAGCCTGATATCTATTATTAATAATAATATCGTGTTACAAATTACTCTTTTCTTTTAACCCTTAACTGGTAACATGGGTATTTCACTCGCTTCGTGTTAGATTAAATTAGATATTCAGTCAAAATTAAATAAATTCATTTTTAAAATGTATCGCGAAATGTTATATTCCAGTGATGATTTGAAATTTCACTTGTCTTATTGTGAAGAACGAATGCTTCTATTATATTCTTTAAACATCAGTGTAACGAGAATCTTTGCCCTATTTTGCACGCTACTGTGGTGCACAGTGGGTGCAAGTGATTTGCGATACTGTAATCGTGGATGTGCCGATTGTTTTACCTGCGGGTTCTGTGGAAGTCGACAAAACGATACGATATTCGTAAGCTCCTTCATCGTTGCGGGCTTCCAGGACGTACTCCTTCTCCGTGTCGGATTTCTGAACGCTGTCGATCGTCAGGATCACGCTCCACGCTCCTCTCCCCTGTAACAATCAACCCCCACCGTGTCACTTAAACGCTTCAACCCCCTGCGAATAAAAAGGACCTCATTAGCCCTATAACGCTCGCGACTCCAAACTATCTCAACTAACTCTCCTATCAAACTTCGCTAGCCAGTAAACTAATATATTAAGCTTGGAGTCTATTAACGCAGCTCGCTCGCGAATTTCGCGAATTTCAATATCGTCACTTTGGAAATCACATTCCCCTGAACAAATATTTTTATTAATTGTCAACATCGCGGTGTTTGTGCTGACTTTAAAAAATCCCCTGAAAAGGATCAACAGCGCTATTCAGCGGGTGCGATGAAACTGTTGGAAAGAAAAATCGGCGCGTTCATTGACCATTGCGCTGGTGGCTGTGTGTACGGATGGGCGCACACAAAGGAGACGCAACTCTTTCGACGGCCGTAATTGCGTTTTCATTGGAAACTGATTCATGATTCGTGGATGGTACTCGGCGGCATGCAGTTTTCAGTCTGCAACCGCCCGTCTGTTTGAAAGCCATTCACGCTACCGCCTGCAAGCGGTTTCGAATGGGGGGCCTTTATTGGTTTCTTCTACAGGGACTCTTGTCAGTAGCCCTGGCCATCGTGCAGATGTTTTCTGCGCACCCGCGATTTATCGAGCGCTGAGCAGGGATTCGCGACGTCAGCCTCCATTTGGTCGATGACTGCGTCGCGCGTCCCTTTGAATTTAAATGACGCTTTAATGTCAGCCCCTCGGGTATCGAGCTTTACAAGTTCCGTCGCGACGTCCCAGCCTGGCTTTGATAAATTTTACCAATTGCTATTGGTAGCATTCCGCCCTAGTTTACGTATTATACAGCTGTGTGTTGATTTTAATTAAACTGGAATACTGTCAATTCGTATTTCGTTAGGTATTTTGCGATTTATTGACCATTTTCCGGACTGTAGACGATTTTGGTTGATAATTCTTTTGAAACGTAACTGTACAGGATCGCTGCTTTTCAATGGCCCGTTTCGTGCGATTTAATTTATAATAATTAGTGGCTGCAAGAGGCAAGGTTCCTTGTTGGTCCTTTTCGCATACCAAACGCGTAAACTTCCACGGCGTAGATGGGCGAATTATTTCAATCGAGTGCTCCGACCGATTTGTACCGCCCAACTCTGGTGGAATTTCATTAAGGCGCTTTGATTAGCGAGAAACTGTCGAGTCATGCAAATGTGTGAAAAACGCTAAGTGCACCGTGAAAATCGATGCTCTGGAATGTGAAACCTTTGTTCCATTTCCTTCGCTCTTGCTCCCCTTTATCTCCCGTTTTTCCTTAATTTGCGCTTCCATTGCCTTTTTGCGGGGGGAAACTCGTTAAACCCGACGTTATTATTCGAATGTTCGCCGAATTCGATGGCGGTTATTGTTGGAATATCCATCGAGGGACAGAGTGAAATATCGGTAAGGGTGTCAAAGTCGTAGTATCGCATGTATCTTTCAATTCTGTTTTACTGCTCGGAGATCCCCGTTTAATATTATTCAAACGCTTCAACAAGCCCAATATTTATGAACAGAGATTTTCACGTCAGGGCATTCATTCTATCCCATTGGCGAGGAGTGGAGAAGACAATCGATAGAACGTTTTATTGATAAGGCCTATTAGACTTTCCAAGCAGGGGAAGATTTTATTTATCGGCGGTCGTTTCGCTCACGTCGAGAAACTTCCAAGAAACTTTCATCTACATTGCGGGCGCAACTTTCTCGGCTATTTTCCTCTTAAATTCATGGTGTCTTATCCTCCATTGTCTCTTTAAACTGTGTACATTCAAGCCACTGTACATAGAATAGCGCTATCGCTGAATGATATTATCTCGTTGTCATTGAGCAAGAGTTCCACTAGCGAATAATCTTTGAAAGTATCTGACAATTTCGTCGTCGATTTGAAATAGGAGAAATCGTGGATAAAATTAAATGAATTTACCAGATCGACGGCAGTAGAGGTCTCCAGTCGATTGCTTTCGTCAGGGCGACCCTCGTTGATTTTCTCGTCGTTCACTCGCCACAAGAAACGTGGTCTGGGGTGTGCGTAAACGGTTACGTTCACGATCCCCTGACGTCCGATCACATAACCGAAGCGCTCGATGGTTGGTTGTGGTTGCGGAGGATCTATAAAAAGAAAATCGTTCACTTTCATGGATCGCCTTCCACCCCGAAGTCGCTTTAAACGTCTCTGAGGATTCAGTCGCGGAAATATGGAATTAATTTCGAAGGCTTCGTAACTTTAAGTATTTGAGCTGGCCTTCAAGAAGAAATTAGCGTGTAACTTGCAATGATGAGAAACTTCAAACGTAAGCTTGAAAGAATTTGATACTCCAGGCGTGGAATATTGACTTCTGAATGTGGTTACGTTAATTGCAATTTGCTCAAATGAATATTGAAGTTTTCAAGAGTGCTCTTCTATGAGACAACTTTTGAATATTTTAAATAGGGTAAATTTAGAAGAAATCTCTTTCTGGGACCGGTATTAAATTACTGTCTTCAGATTTACCCTGTTTTATGGATATAATCAATGACCTTTAAGTTGTAGAGCCTATTCAGCATCTCACACTTGAATTTTCTTAGACTGATTGATTACCGATTACAAGTTGGATGCTTACAGTACACTTGCAGCTGCATGGTGGTTTCCTTAGGCTTGTCAAGAGCGATGTGAGTGGCGACGCATCGCAGAACTTTGCCATTGTCGGTCCAATCCAAGCTACGCGATGCATTTTGCACAGCCAGCGAGTTGTCGTTCACGTTCGAGTCGTAAATCGTTGGTCTTTCTTCGTTGCCGATAGGTTCGTCGTCTGATCATGAAAAAGAGCGAATCGATTCACGTTATTAAGCCATCAATCTGCATTAGTATCCGCTATTCTTAGCTGATTAATTACCAAGGAATAATGAAACGTTAGCTGCTGGTCGGCCGGCTGGCGCGCGGCAGCTTACTTCCAATTTCTCTCCTTTTCTGTAAATAAGTCTTCCGTATGATCCGGGGCTCGTTTGGAGTTCAGGATTGTTCGGTGGTTCTGTAAATTAAATTTAGCGCATCGATTTATTTCCATCCAATTAAGAATTAATGTTGGCAATTTCGAGAAGAGAATTAGCAGTCGGCGGATATCGACGACTAAAATGTGTGCCAAAACTTTGACGAAAGAATCTCTGAAACGAACGTCACGCGTTCCTCGCAGCGTAAAGCTGTTTCATTGAATTACGGTCCATTAATCGCCCCTGTCGATTAAACCTGTAAACTTCTATTTAAATTCGGCCGAAGGAGCCTCTGGCTCTCGATCGTTCGCCGCTTTCGTCATTTATCTTTATCAACTTTATCCGAAACAGTAATATCCTTTCGCGCTCTCTTATTCCGCCTTCCGTAAGCAATTCTCTTAACGAAGATTAATTAGCCTTCGAATTCTTCAACCTTGCCCTCTCGTAATATTTCCCCTCTTACGACGGAATACTTCACTCGGACAGCCGAATTTATGAAGCTCTCGGAAACTTTCTCGTTAACTAGAATGTACATGAAAACTACTTGGCAATCGATAGGGTATACAATCGCGATAAAGTATTAACTCTTATCATTAAACTTGGCGTGGAATATTTTCTCGAGTGAACTCTGAGATCTGGAGCGAATACTCGTTTAAGGGGCGCGTGACACGTCATAAAACCGTAGATTAGATTGATCTGAAGAATACGTACTGGCGACAATGATCTTTACGGAGGCTTGTGCCTCCGCTCGACTATCGGTGGGCGTCAGAGTGCACTTGAAAATCCCGTCATGGCTCTCCTTGATCTTGGCGATCTGAACCCCGCATTGGCCCGCCTCGGTGCCGTCTCCGTAATATTCGATACCGTCTTCAGATGGTTGCCCCTTAGACAAAACCATCCCGCCATCCTCGCCGGGTATCTCGACACGGCAAACCTGAAGAGGTCTACCGACTCTGCACAAAATTTGCAGACTCTCGCCGAGCCGCACCGCGGTCTGCCGTTTTGGCTCGATGTCGACGACCAGGTTCGATTTCGACGCTGAAACAATAAAGGGATAACGATTGTGGTTAAAGAACAATATAATTACAATGTGATTCAGGTTTACATTTTACTATTGACATTTTCTTAATTCCGCTACGCAATCTGGTGGCGAAAATTAAAGCACTCAAATCGGGTTAGCTGTCACATGTAATTGGCAATACCTATTGTGAATTTCGACTGTTTGATGATCGTTTTTGTAATATATAACAGACTATTTAATGACAAAAACATTATTGCACTATTTCAATACTTGTGTCAGACAAGTCCTGTAACGCGATTGGCCCGATTGCAGAGCTTACAACCGTAGATGGCGTTCTCACAGAATTTACCAATACGAATTAACCTTTGAAATTTAGTCACTTTTCTACTCTGTAAATTATTGCAATAACTCTTTCACGCTCTAATACAAGATTCCAATTCATCTCGTTATTAATTTACATACAAATAAATTCTCCGTCATTCCACTCCCCTCTATTCGTTCTGTACCGTTCAAAACACTATAAACGCTCCTTCGTCATGCAATATTACCTCGCGTTAATTTATACCCGACTTTAGAAGCCGGGCGGGTTACTCGGAGCCCGGCGACAACGCGAGGATCAAGCAAAATGTATCGCCAGTAAATTTGAATCGACAGCCCCTAAAGGATGCGCGTAAACGAAGGCGAATGCCTCGCGATAAAGGAGAAAGATCGAAAAACGATTCACGGCGGGTCGCGCGTGGAAGATTTATGAGACAAAAAGGAAAGTTGATTAAATCCTATCCCCTTCATCGCCTCCACCGTGTTCGTTCATTCTCCTTGTTCCGACACGCTTCCGTGAAAGTCAGCCGACCAAGTTTCTCTCGCGCTTCCACACCCCCTTGGTTCCCTGCTCGTGCCGCTTTTCTTTTCCCTACGCCACCGCAGGTAATTAGGAAATTTCAATATTTTAGTTGGCCTTAGTTCGGTTTTGTCGCCGTGACCCGAGAGCACAGAATTTATCAGAGTTTCCCGAGAATATTTCCGCGGAGAATCATTCGCTATCATCTTTCAATATTAACCGAACGCCTTCGCGTCTTACTCGTCTCTTCCTCCTCGCAGTTTAAACACCAAGGTGCGTTTGTTCATCAAAAAATAGCGATAGAGCTGGAGAAAAAAGAGAAGAAACATCGAACTCGATGGAATTTCCTTCCGCCACCCCCTCACGCCATCCCTCTTCGTTTTCTCAAAACTTTCCGTAATTGTGGTGGTGTGTAATGGATAACGAGAACCAGCAGCCGGCCAACAGTCTGCTTGTACTGTAAATGAACAAAAGTTTCGGGGGTGCGCAAAAAGCTTGGAAAGTATCGACCTACCCTCCGCGGTCGCGGGTGGGGGAGGAAGGGTGTCGGAAAAGTGAGAACGTGTACCGGCATTTTCCATTAATAACCGCATTGTCAAACTGCTGTTCGGCGTTTTCGCGCACGCAGCTTGCATTATAAGAGCGTTGTTACACCCTCCCCCGAACAGTCTCCCCAACCCCTCGCGGCTCGCTCCCATCCAGCTCCATTCCACACTTTTAGCAACACCATCCGTTATCTCGAGAAATCCACGGGCTCGAAGTTTCCCAGGTATTTTAATGCCGCTCGATAATTAATTATTCGCCGTTCTTCCAGGAGAGCCGAGGGGGTGGACAAGGGAGAGAGAGGGGGTTCGAAAGCGACTGAAAAAACGTGATCCTATAATGGTCGGGTAAAAGGCGGACTTTCAGCGCGTGTTTCCCCTGTTTCACGGCTTAAACCTAAAGCTGTACATTCGCGTCGCTGTGGGTGCTCTATTGTAAAAGGGTGCGGAATATTATACGAAACCGGATTCGCTTTTGGTTTCGACTTTCGAGGCTCGTTACGGCCGGACTACATAGGTATTTTCCGAGCCGCGTAGAAACAAAAAGTATCTTTCACCGCTACCGCTGTTTTACAGCATGCGGGATTCTATGGTAAAAGGGATTCATTAGTCGCGCTAGCGTTGCGGCGCACTTAAATTTAAATTCAATGTGAGTGACGTTTGGCGAAGTGAATGGTAAAACCACGTGGAAGTGGAGCAGCGTTGTCTTTCTATTCTGTATTAGTTATTTTGTTAGCTATTAATCCATCCATGGAATTATTTTGTGGCCCGTGTTCAGTTAATTGGATAAAAGCAAGAAGGAATGTGAGAATTGCGTAGTAATACAGAGATTCGCGTAGCAAGGGTATTGTCGGCGTAAGTTTAAATTATATTCCTCGACGTGTATGCGCTTATCCTGCACTGCGCGGTGTAGGTTGCGTTCAGGTTGCTCTGAAACTTCGTTATTTAGAAGGCCACGGGCAGCGTCAAATCTCGAGCGAGGCTAGAGACACAGCCCCTCGCCGGGCCGAATACGCTCGATCTCGTGCACGACGCCATTATGATAATGCAGCGGAAGGAAATATGATAAACCAGGCGTGGCGCGAATAACGATTATCATATTTCACCTCGTAACGCTTCTTAACGCATCGAGTGATATAACTGCTCGCGGACTGTATCGGTGGTTCTTGCGGGCGTTTGTCTTCGCTGTGTCGCGAGCGGACTGTTATGTTGATGAACGAGGTGCCCGTTAGTTTTTCCCGTTCACGAATATATTAGGGGAGCTCCTCCTTACCGCTGGAACTTGAAATATCTTCGTTATTGTTGGCGATACGAGCGTATGCGCGAGATGAAAAATGGCCACAATGTGGCAAATAATACCATAAAAGATCACTTTTCTTTCTCCTTCACTGCATTCAAGAGTTCAAGATCTCTGAATTTGAAAGCTTGGTCGTCTTTCTTCATTTGAGTGGAATTTGGAGTTCTCTTTGAGATTATTACTTTATGACTCATTAAATAGAAGATATAATACATATAGAGAATAGATGTTTTTAAAATTTATATTCAATCGAAAATACTGCGCTCTTAAATTCATATAGAGAGCAATACAACCGATTTTAGTAGATACAATGCGCACGTTTACATAGAAACGTATCTTTTTGTGGCAGTTCTCTATTGGCTGCCTCGTTCGTGTTCATTCGATATTCATTCTCGTTAGCGAGCGTGCTACGGGGGCAAGAAAAATGCATCGCGTTTATTACGGCATTGTTAATACGAATAATGCAGTAAATTATACCGCTTGGAAATGAATGGAGGTATTGCCGGTGCCGATGAAAAACTGTCGTTATGCCTTTTTCCTAGCGGGGCTGAAAGAGATCCATTGTATAAGCGATTTTTGTTTCTCCCCTTTAATTTATTTAGAGCACTTAATTAAATCCCGCCCCCTTTGCCGGTGACTATGATGTTTCTCCTTCTGCTGGAACGAGGAAGGAGGTATCCTTCATTTCGTTCCTCGAATGAACGCGTTCAACGATTTCCTTAAGAAAAAGAAACCTTCCTCCCCGTCGATTGTTCGTGTCGAAGTTGACTGTATTTGATGTATACTTGAAAAATTCATTTCCCCTTTGAAGCTGTAGTTTCTTTCTAAAATAAATCACCCCAAAATACGTGAGCAAACTTTCAGCTACGTATTTCAAGCCACTCGGTCATCGCCACTAATAGCACGTGTAAATTCATCGGTAATAAGCTCCAGATTTAATTAACCTATCAGGATATAGTCATCCCAAAGTATCCTCCATTTAGAATCAGCTTGTTAATCGAATTCAATATTTCGAAGTTAGAATTCGTCATCTACGACGTGTTCGTCTACTAGCAGAAGCGTTCAGATATTTCGGTGTCCCTCAATCTGGCATTAAAGGATGAATCTTTTATCGAGGCGCAAGTGTATTAGGGCACTGCGCATGCATTCGAGATCCCTATCGGCACAGAGCAAGAGTCAACCCCTAAATCCCATTTGATTTTCCGGTCATCAATTTGTTACACGGCTGACGTCGCGATCTAATTCGATGCCCTCGGTCCTCGTGGCCGTGCACGTTCGAGGGCCGCGTATTCCGAAAACCGCAGCAACAGATGCGATGATTTGTGGACAGCAGTGTGCATCAGCGTGCCCCCGAGGCTGATGCACTTTGCACGCGAGAGCCTGCTGCAGCGAATTGCCGCGATGCGCCTCTATAAATTAAATTTTATGAATTCCCGCTACCCCTCGTCCACGAGCTCTCGTTCTTCCACGAGATCCTGTCTCGAATCGCATTTAATCTCGAACCCCCTCAGCGAGATTATAAGGTTCTTAGAATTAACAATCAATGTGTGACCTGACTTCATTTGTTCTTCTATTTCGCATTTAAAAACATTCGATTGTTTCGAAAATGGGGATGAAGTTTTATAACAAGGGGAAGGCAAATGGCGAGGTGTAGTTATAAAATACTCAGTGTTTAAAAATCGCTAGGGAATTCCATTCTCCATGCGATAAAGGTGACTGGAGAGTTCGTTCAACTGTTAAAGCACGATTCTGTTTAAAGTTCTCCGTGTCTAGGGACAGGGGTAACACCGTGTTGCGTTCAGTGAAAAAAGGCACGTTAAACCATGGACCAATAACCGTGGCTGCTCGTTCCCACGAGGTACTTCCTTTGAAACCGCGATTTTCGACGGTACAGAGAGCAGACAAAGAGTCGCGGATGGAAGGGGCAGGATTCAATTTGCTTCTCGATAACAGTCCTTTTTTCTTGCTCAAAAATTGCTGGTAGACACGAGCGCCCCATCCGGGATTTCGGTGGCTGGCATTTTTCTCACATTAAAGGAGAAAGCCGCCGCGCGCGTCCTGTTCCGGAGCGTATGCAACCGCGAATGAGAGTAAAACGCGCAGGTGCAGGGGCACGGGATAGAAACGAGAATTTAAAGCACGGAAAACACGTTATAAAATATCATTCTCGCTAATGCACGGAGCAATTAAAAGGTACCTCTACATAATGGAATGCGACGTCCTCTTTAAAATTTTATTCGATAATTCAAACGGAATTTGACACATATATCGCCGAGTATCGCTCAATATATATTTTATGGAAATTTTTCAAAGTGATCAGGGAAGCACAACGTTCCTGCGATGAAATAATTCACAAATTCCCTTCGCCTCTATGCCATAAATATTACTTATACCCATGGAACTTTTCTGATATCGAGTATTCTTTTGCTTCCCACATCCATCAGTATAATGGTGTCCAGGTTTAAAATTTATATTCCGCTAAAAAATTCATTTTCATTTCCATATCCGTGCTTACATATTCCCGTGGGGCGATGTAAATTTCAGACAGCGCTACGTCTCTAGGATTCTTCGATACAGTGATCCCGCCGAGAAGCAACGACCCTTAAATTCTACTTTTCCGGGTGACATAATAACGATGGCGACATAATCTCGGTTATATAAAACGAAACGTAACCTAACCACATACACACGCAATTTCCCGCGGGTTTCCAATCTCCTTTTTCCCGCCTTGCTGCATGTGTATCACGAGAAATATAGAACAGTGTGGAAGATAGAAGCAGAGATAACGATGGATGGAAAATATAGAAATATTCAAAGAGTAAAGAACATGAAGCAGCAACGAGAGGAATAATTATGGGATTAGGTATTGATTATTACGAATAAAGCTACATTTATGGACGTATGGAAAAACGGAAACAAAAGAGAAGAGGAGCTCGATGGGATTAAATAGAAGATAGAGGAGCTGGATGTGCCAGATGAAAATAAAGGGAAGAGAGAGATAGGAGGGTGGCAGGGGGGTGGCGTAGCGGTAGCAAACCGCTGCGGTCAGCTTGCATGTGCAGGCTGCAAGGGGTGGAACTAATCCAAGCCGGCACTTCTCGTATTAGATGATATTTCCTAACATTGCTAATTTTGCTTCGCGTGGCGTTACGAAATATACGAACTTCCGCCCTCCACGGGACCCACCCACCCCCCAGGTTCACCGCATAGTTGTAGATGAGAGGACGAAACTCGATTTTCGTCGTAATCAGACCGAAGTGCCAGCGTTGCACACGGCTCGGACGTCAAAACCCGAGGCAAGGATGCATTTAAGTGACACGCCAGCGTGAATATTAATCCTTGCTTATTTATTATCCTGTCGACGCACGTTGGCCCCGGCGAGAGCGTATCGCCATTATTTAGGGATGATAAAGTGTCCTCGTTCAAGTTATTCCTTCCTCTTTGGGAACCAAAGTCCCCGCGATCCTGCAAGAATATGAAATTCCCCCGATATTTTATGCGAAAGCTCGTCCCTGAAATCGTATAAGTTAGATCTTTGCAGATTGCAATATCGAATACTATTTTATATATCTCTACTATTCCGCAAAATGGTAATGGGCAGCAGGGTCGGAGATAAAAGTGTCCAATTCGAGATTCTACCTGGTAATTCGGGATTTCACTCGATAGCGCGGCGTTTATTCCCCCTGAAAAATTGGCAGTCTCATTTGCTTCCGGGGTAGAAGCGGGCGGGAAGTATTAAACCGACAGAGGCGGGCGCGCGCAAAAAGGACTTGACAGGAAAAGTTTGCGCTTTATAGGGGAGGAAAACACGGCTATCGAGTACGCCGGGAGAGTAGCTCTCTATGTTTCCAATCCCCAGAGCTTTTTCCAGACCAACCGAGCAAGGAAAAGGGTACATCATTCAACCCCGGGAAAATAGAGCAATCTTGTGACACATGGGAAATCCATGCATTACCTGTATGGTGCAGTTACTCACGAATGCATTGCATTTTTGCCGGTGTTCTCGTTGGCTGACTTTACCACTGACGAGAGTGGGAGAGAAAGGGGGAGGGAGGCAGAGGTAGCGGCACGATCAGCAAATGGATGCATTTGTCCGTTCGCTCGCGAAGCTCGTATTTGATGGCTTAATGACAACTGTCGAGAGTTAAAAAGCCGCGCCCGACATTTTGACAATTAGTAACCCGTGCAATATTCCGAAACGCCCGCGAATGAAAGAGATTGTTTCCGCTGGGAGACACGAAAGAGGGAGACACTTTACACTGCACTATAATAGAATTATTCCTGTAACACGACGATGGTCGAATTAATTTTATATGGGAGCTGCATGATTGCTTAACACGGATAGGGTCAAGATCACGTTGCTCCTAGTTAGTGATGGGACTGACACCGTATCGATACATATCGATACCCTTCTACAAATTTCAATCTGGTATTGACACATATCAGAGTCAAAGGTATCAAAAGGAATCGATGCTTCTTTGATACTTACATATCAGAATGTATCGATACCTGTTTGATACCTACACAAAAATATCGATACCTACTTGATACCTATACGAGAATATCAATACCTGCAATATATTTACCTCACGGTGAAGTGTAAATATTAAATGTTTACCAAATGACTGAGACAAATATCGATAATTTCGTAAGTATCAAATAAGTATCGATAATTTCGTAAAGTATCAAACCGGTTTTGATTGATATAGTATTGATATAGTATCGGTTGAAGAAGAATCGGTATTGATGATTGATACCAAGTACATAACATTTCGATGCGTATCGATATTTCCTATTGAGTACTTTGGTATCGAATTGATTGAATATCATCAATAGTATTGGTATCAGTCCCATCACTACTCCTAGTGACTCCTCTTTAACAAGCCACTTGTCTCAAATCATTTTCATTAGAAGCTCCTTAAAGAAAGATAACAACCAATTGGGACTGAAAATGGCAAACTCAGAACGCGAAATGGCAAGTGAAATTTTTTACAGCACGTGGAATTTGTACCTATGTCGCCATCCCGTGCAGCAATTTTCGAGCATACTGTACATCGCGAGAATCGCGCTTCGGTGAATGATGAACGGCGTCGACGATTAATTTAACGCGTAATCCGAGAATATTTAATTGCCGCGCGGGAGTTAATCTCGCCGTATCGCGTTAAACAAAACGCGGGCGCATAAATTTTTGACGAGACCGACCGCGCGCGGATCCGGATCCATAATTATCGTCGCGTTGTAAATCGTGTATCACGCGCCGGTCGTGTAAATTAGGTCCCGCCGAGGCTGCATTACATCGGGACGCGTGTACTCGACTAATTAGTCATTATCGAATAACGACGCGTATCATGAATAATCATTCAGATTAATGCGATTTAAAATTACTGGTTGAAAGGAGGCACGCCCGCAGCTCCCGCGCGATAAATATTTTGTCCGATCGTTGGGCGCAGGATTTCGCGCCGGGAGCGGTCGCGCTCCGACCGGGGCTGTTATTGATTTTTAATTTTAATATTAGCGCCCTTCGTTATCCCGCCGTTGCGTCGGAAACGCGATAAGCGCGAGATCCATGTAAATTACATCGGCGCGTGAAATCTCGCCATTTTTTCTTTTCAATATTATTCGCGCGAAACGCCCCCCCTTCCTCCCTCGTTTTCATCCCTGTCCATGAATAATAAAAACTTGAAATTTCGAGCGCGCAGCATCGCGGCCGCTTCGGGCGAGCCGAGAGAGATCGCGGTGCCCCGATCCTGGTAATTTTAATAAATCCTCATAACTCGATGGAAATATCTCTCTCTCTCTCGCGCACGTTTTATATATTACAAACGTTTAATACAAATATCGCGGTGCAGTCCGCAACGGCGCGGAAATAAAAAAGAATCAATTGCGCGTATCGTTCGCGTGGGGATTGTTAAACGGGACAGCGTTACGAAATCTTTCCGATTTTTGTGCAAATGGAAACTGTAATTTATTTGAATATCGGATTTAAATGTTGATAAATTCAATTGAAGTTTATAAAAATCTCGATCTCGTTCCTTTGCCATTGTAAAGAATAAAATAGCTGCGATAATTCAACGGGAACGTGGGAAATCGAAGCACAGATCTCCTTCGAGTTCACCTAAATACAAAGACACGCTTCATTAAAATTCCATCAAAGTTAATCGAAACGAAAGAAACTTTGTACAATAAACGGGCACAGACGGCCACAACATCTCTTTATTGAAACGTAAACCGCGCACTGTACGTAAAGAGAATTGATATCGTATCAATCCTTGAAGTGAATGGACAATCAAGAGCATTGTCAGAACGGCGAAGGAATGGTAAAAGTAAAACGTTCGATTGCCTTGAGAAGTGGAGCGGGTGAGTGTTCGAACGTGTTCGAGCGGCAATTTCGATGGAACGGCCACAAATCTTCGCGGAGATTAAGGCCGGTTTACGCGGCGGTAAATCAACTCATCGTCGTTCGTCCGGTTCGTTCTGACGGTCACCCCCATCCTCCAGCACCCCGAGATTCACCCCTTTTTCGAGCGTCTCCGCGAAGGAAGAGGTCTCTCGTCTCGGGCCTCGAAACGTCACCGCCATCGCCACGCCACGGAGCGAGCAAATCGGTTTTGCTCTGCCCGATGATGGCGTTGGAATCGAGTTACGCAAAATGGATTTCACGTTAAATAACTATCGCGTCTCCCGTCGGCGCGACACACATCGAGCTGGCTAGCGCGATCGTCCAAGTGCTTTTCAGACTCTCGTCGGGAGCTTATTACGAAACTCTGCCGCGATCGAACGCGAGCCAGCCCTGTTAAACTCCCGTAAATATCGCGGAGAGCCGTGTAATTTTGACCGGTCGTGCAAAAACAGACCCCCCGGCTCTGGATGCTTTGTAGAGTCGAGTGAAATGCAGAGGGATCGCTCGAAACCGTTCGAAGTTTATTTGCAAACGCATCCGTAGTTTGTTTAATTAGATTTACAGTGAGCCAGGTGGTAAAATAAGGATATTGAGCGTGGGCATTAAAAGTAGGGAAATCGGGAGTGCAGTTCGTGAATATTCGGTGGTACGTGAGCTTTTACATGGCTGTTGCTTGCGGAGCGTACTGTTCGCTTCAGTATTACAAAAAAGAACAGACTGAGCGATAAAATGGAGGAAGGATTCATAAAACGTCTGTAATTAACTGTGCATTTCTCTTAATTAAAACTATCCATGCTTCTCAAGGATACAGTTAAAATTCTACAAACGAAAAAGTTTCATTAAAAATGTTAAAACGGCAAACAAGCAGCCTGTTGGGGTTTAAACTTTAAAGACTCAACTTCATTTCTGGTTAAAGTACATACGTGTTTGCTGCACTTGCTCAAAATTACCGTAGAGATTTGTTGTTTTTTATTGTCAAAGGAGGTACTACAAAGGAAGGCATACTTTGCGAAGTTCAGTTAATACAAATAATGTATTCCAATAATCATATAAAATAGGAAAAATTACTTTTTTTCAATGTGAGTTAGTCGGTTTTTGCTCCCAATGCCCCATTTGTCTTTCATGAAACTTCCAAGAATCACACTACTTAAGAACACTGAACAATGATATTCTTTGTAAATTTGCAGTTAATTACGACTTTGTATTTTACTGCTTCTCGCAATCTCTCTAATTAAAACCTGACCGTTTCCTCTCTCTTTCTGTTAGTTGGAGGGAAGATAAAATGCTTTGATGCACCACTCGAACCGATTAAATCCATTGACGTGCCTGTGCGATTAAAGTTACACTAGTAGCTCTGTAATGACACTCGAACGTTTGTAAAGCTACTCATGCGTTCGATGACAGAACGACAAGATACCTTTTGATGCTTTTGAAAGTTGGTCACCGAAGCTGCGCGTTTCCACAATGATCGTTGTCATGCCGGTTATCACGATCTTCGCAGTGTTTCCACCGAATGACAATGGTTTATAACAGCTCTGCTACCTGCGTTTCCTTCCCCTTGTTCGAGAAGTTTAGCGTCTCTGTCGCTGCTGCTCGCTGGAAGCGACGTGGAGCATTTCTGTTGCAAAAGCAGTCGTTGCACGGTTCGTTAAACCGTAACAATTAAACCGGGAGGGAATCTTCGAGCTCTCTGTTCTTGATTTTTAACCACCCTCTGCGCAAATGCTCGTCCCCCGAGATGCTAACAGAATCTTCAATTTATCCGAATATTTGTTCCCCTCGCCTTCACGCCCTTCGTAAGTGAAGGTCTTTAACGGAAGGCAAATCTCTGTGGTGCAACCCAGTGGGTTGCACCCAAAGAGATCGTGAAGGACCAACCCCCGACAGAATTACAGTGATAGGTGCTTCGAACATTGAACCTCGGAATCTTAAACTCGTGGGACTTAAGAATCTTACAACCTTTGTAACTTTAGAACCTTCAGATCTTAGCTTTCTCATTTTCATTCTACATTGTATTTTGTGCTATCTGTGACTCTTTCATGTGTTAATAATGTTGAAAGATCAAATTAAGACGTTCGCGTGGAAACAGACACATTTATCTGCAACCACGATCTCGGCTCGAGTGTAAAATTATGAGTCAGTGTCTGCGAACTCTATGTGGGAGCAAAGGTGTAAACTCGAGCCCAAACATTATCGTTAAGCCCACGCAACTACCAGAGATGCGAAAGTGTTCGCAATTGGAGCCGATGAAGCTTGTCGCGGCATCATTTTGCAGCGCACGGCAAGCCTGTGTTTTTCCACGTAATAACTGTGTTCATTCTTTCACGATACTTCGCACAGCGAGAGGTGGCATTAGCTTCGCGTGTACGATCGATCTTGCGATGCCAGCGAATTTTCTAATTCTCCGCAGAGAAATAGCTGACAGGCGTGACACACTATTCTGCTAATAAGAAGAACAGAGCTTTCATAAATTTCTAGTCAGCCAGCTGGCCTCTCTATGAAATCTGAATAATAATGCCACGAAATTCTGTAAATTTAAATCGCCCTCAAAGTTCGTTTTATCTAACTATGTAAATTGGAGGAAAGGGAGCAGTTTATCGGAGAAGAATTGCAGATTTAACAAGCTGACCTCCCGATCGTTAAAATTCATCCCGAAACTTGCCCAATACTTATTCAAAGGCTGCTAGAATTACCCCTTAAAATTCGCCCCACTTGTAATTCAAGCTCGGAGCAGCGTAGACCCAGCGTTTACACAGATTCGTTCCCGGCTTGATTCACAATTAATAGATCCAACACGATTCTCATTCGAGCTTAAGCTAGATCTAACCAAAATCTACTCCGGCTTTCAGCTAAGCCAATAAACTCAATTGGATATTAGGCGGGCCAGCGGCAGACTTAGCGCCCAGGTAATTCGTGTTTAACTAAACGCGAACCAGAGAATCCTCGAAATAAGAACAGCGCGTAATTCTCAGCTCCTTCATTTGCAGTTCCTTATCTTCCCTCACTTTCCTTCTACCACATTAGAGCGATATTAATCCCAGAAAGGGGAGATCCAACCTCGACTACATTCGTTGGATATAATTTCGCGCATAGTTGGGATTTTTCGGGCTGATCCGATTAACAAACAATTGTCATAACGCTGATTCCGTTCCCGGAGAAACGGTCAGCGATACTTTGACATCATGTAAATGGTATTATCACTTGAAACACGCAGCTCGCATCACTGGCAGTTCGGGGGCTACGATGCGTAATTAATATAGAATCCTGTTTGTACACCTTTTGTTTCCTGACAAAACGAATCGCGAACGAATATCCGCTCTGAATTAAATCCTCGTAACAAAACAATAGCATTCGTTCGAACAATCTGCTCGTTGCGTGTAATTACCTGCTACACCGAATGAATTCTGATATTTTCCTGGTTTATCCTGGCGAAATATCACAGAATTCTGACAAAAATTTCAAGCGCACGCCACGGATAGGAAAATGTAATTACGCATTACGAATGTTCAGCGTGGAGAATCAATATTATTCACGGAATATAAGAGAGCAGGGATTCATTAAAATAAATTTCCACTCGGGGATGAATGTTGAGGAAGAAAGTAGTTCGCCAAAGCGTTCGACGTGTCACTGGTTTTATCTTATAATTTCGATTGTAAATTTGTGTACAATTTTCTATCGTTAAGGAGGACGATATCCAGCATCTTCCTTGGTTCCTTTTCTCATTCATATTGCCTGGTATGAGAAATAATTCAGGATGTCTAGGGGAAGCGTCCATCATGCAGGCTGTTTCCTGTTTAAAATTATCGTCGACCCAGTGGACGGAAAATCGATCTGCGAGTCGTAAGTTCTGGCGACGAGCGGATCTCGTTTCCTTCGATATCGAATAAATTGAACGAGGAACGTACATACCACTCTGCTATCGTACTGCGAAGCTACCTCCAAAGTTTACAATTAGAAAGAGAGTTTAAAATTCTCGTTTATTTGAAACAGACTCAGAGATTTGGACAACAAATGCTTATATTTTATTGAAATAAAGTATAATAAATTCTTAACGCGCGTTTTATTCAGACTGATTTACAAAGCCAGGACAGAAACGTTATCCTTTTTGTGCAGACGTATCTATATTGAAACAGTCGGTAAGCCTGACCAGTCTGTTCATAGAAACGGAAAATAGTGGCGGAATTAACAGTGCACAACGTGTGCATAAACATTAAGGCACGCACAAAAGAGTGGCGTAATCAAGAGCCGCGACGACGCTCTCCATAAAGCCATGGTGTATTACTCTTTTCGGCGAGGGAAATTGCGCGCTCGTACGTTTGTTCCCAAACTTTTTTAATAAAGAATTTGTTGCAGGGCAATGGGGATTCTCTTTCACCATGGCATAACAAAAGTTCGCGGGTTATATCGCGCCGGTGATAAATTGCCCGGGGCTGCTAATACAAAGACACCGAATAGATTAGGGAAAAACAATGGCCACTATTTGCATGGGATATTGACGTGCTCGGTGATTGAGATGTAAAGCGGAACTGCGATAGATTCTTAAACCGCGAAAGCTTCTGCGCGAGAAACGGTGAGAAACGATGGGAACGAAGTGGGGAGATAAAATAAGCATTCTTCTTAAAAATAATTTCGCTTTAATATCTAGAACTTGGTACCATAAATAATCGCAAGTTAATCGTGCTATCGACGATAGGACAAAGCGTGAGATACCTCGATATTCGGAGAAACCACTCGAGGGGAAAGTCGATGGAGAGCTACGGTTAATCTGACTGCGATTTTTCCCCCGCCGATATTCTTTGGTTTTAATGGATGGCCCTTATACCGGAAAAAGGGTCCACGAGTGTACTTAGCTGAAGTATCCCCGTGGCCAGGAAATGAAAAAATCATTGAACGACGACGACGAGGCGAGAAAGAATGGCGAGAAGGCAGGATGAAAGACGAAGGAAGGACAAACGGGGTCCACGAAAAAGACCGAAGTGACTCCTCTCGCCGATGAATTACAAGTCGCTACAATCCCTCCTCAAGGCGTGAACATTTTAGGCAGCGAAATCTCCCTGAGGATCTTCATTCTCGCCGAGAAATTCCTCTGACAGTCAAGGATGCTCCTTTAAATCTTATTCAATGAAACAGTTTAATTGAAAAAGAAAGTCATTTAAATTATACGCCCCCACTTGTGCCATACTTATTTCTACAATCTAGAAAAACAGGTTAATATCACATGCTACGAGAACCAGGGTAGTGTCCATTAAGTTCCCCGAAGCTTTGCAACAGTAACACTCGAGTGTCCAAATAATTAACTCCTAAATCGACTGTCTATGCGTGAATAATCCAGAGGCAACAAATCAGCCTCTGCTTCACAGCATATCCAGCCGTAAGAAGATTATAAATCCACGCGACCGCGATAATGGACTTAAAACGTGCATTGTAGCTCTTTGGGCTAGAGACACGCTGTTCCCGGATGAAATTTGGCTACGAGTAAAGCAGCCGACGGCCGTTAATCTGCCTCTATCTGATTATCAACACGGAGACGGGCGCGTTTCGCAAAATCTACCGGGCTAATCCCCGGCCCGCTTCCTACGGATTACGAATGTCTTACAATGGGCGACGACTATATAGCCTCTCCCTTTGAACCGAAGGGAAACGTGCTTTCTGTTCTTCGATGACTCGAGCCGTTTAACTGGCCGCGCAGTTTCAAACTACCCCGCATTCACTCGAGTTCGTGCATCGCCGCGAAGTTTCGAATTAATGCCCAGCCGTTCCCCGGTGGACGCCGTATTCTTCGGAATTTTGCGAGCGCGGGGAGGAAGAGAGTGTTACCAGCCGCGCGCGTATCTGATTTCACTTGAAGGCTGAGCGCTCGGAGGGCTCGTGGCGACGCGTTACTGGAAAACTTGCAGCGAGAGTTTATTGCTATGGGAAGCTTATCGCCTCGTTGAACGGCGCGAGAGGGTTTATTCGGGGACGGAGGGCTTCGGACGTGTTAAAATTCCATCGATACCACGGGGGCTGAAGAACTGACGCGCGAGCCAGCCGGGGGAGGATGTCTAGGATATTGGGTGTTGGTGACACTGTCAACGGAGGCAGTTAAAACCGCATCAAGCTCTGTCCTCGCAGGAACTGCTGCGTCCAGGCCCACCCCAGCTGGGACCACGCCTTCCTAATGCTGCTGCCAGCGGCAAATACCTCTAACCACGTCTACAGCGAGGGCTACCGATTCAATATCGGATGTAGCAACCCCCTGGACCTTTCCCACTGCGCCGCGTAATGAAGAGTCTTGTTTGTTCCAAGATTCCTTTTTTCCCCACTCGACCCCAAGAGCACAACCACCCCGGCGCTTTCTTTCGGCCCTCGATGGCCTCGGAGGGAACCGCTTCGACGATTTACCGCGAACAATGCCTCGTGGAGTAAATCCCCTTTTCGCGACCCGCCGAATACTGTCGCGTTTTCTGTGGCGTTCGTGGCATCGCGGGACTGTAATTATCAAATGTTAGGGTTGCGATTGTGGCTTACTGCTTGGAAGAGGGTCAAGCTTCCCTTGTATTCTGATTTGCTTTTTTACTTTCGATGTATTCCTCGATATGTTAATTAAAGGTTTTAGGGTAAAGGTACCAGTAGTTGACCATGTATCAGTAGTTGACATTTTTCAGAAAAACCTTATTTTTTATGTTTTTCTGAAAAGTGTCAACTACCTTATTTTTTATGTTTTTCTGAAAAGTGTCAACTACCTTATTTTTTATGTTTTTCTGAAAAGTGTCAACTACCTTATTTTTTATGTTTTTCTGAAAAGTTTCAACTATCTTATTTTTTTTGTTTTTCTGAAAAGTGTCAACTACCTTATTTTTTTTTGTTTTTCTGAAAAGTGTCAACTACCTTATTTTTGATGTTTTTCTGTAAAGTGTCAACTACCTTATTTTTTATGTTTTTCTGAAAAGTGTCAACTACTACAGAAAAACATGAAAAATAAGGTTTTTCTGAAAAGTGTCAACTACTAATACATGGTCAACTACTGGTGCCTTTACCCTAATAAGTTCATTGGCAAGCATTATCCAAAACTCCATTGCCGAGCATGCCGCGCTTGTTAAACCCTCCTTCAGATAGCAAAGAATATTACTGTTCTTTTTCTAACAGAATGTCACTCTTTCTACTCGAAATATCCTGGTAATTAGCACGCTGCTTCAAAGAAACGCAAGCTTCCTTTGATCCCACCACGGTAAGAAAGCCTCGAAAGTATCCAGGCGTGTTTTATCATCACCGCGATACTCGTGCACGCCGGGTCATTTGCATGCTCGAAATTACGAAAGTCTGACGGGATTATAAAAACCATCGAGCCCCGAACCGCGAGCAGCCTTTCATATTCGCGGGCGCGCGTACATCACACCGCGTCCATTCCATTACATCTGTTACGGCGCACCCGCGGAATGTAAAATCGAGAACATCGCGCCGCGTTCCATTAATAAACAATATTTATTCATGCACGATCTTTGAATAGCAATGAACGCGTTCCTGCATTTCCACAGAAAGGGGGGCGTTTCGGTTAACGCAGGGAAATGTTATCCTAATTGAAAACGATTATAATTGACGTTTCGAGTGACGTTTCCTCGCGAAACGTGAAGATGGACACTCGGGGCCGAGAGACGAGACTATTATTGGTTACAACGGCTACCGAAGTCGATTATGAGACCAAAACAGTCCAGCCGTTTCGGGGGATACGAAGCAGGAAGAACAGTGATCCAGGGCCGAATTTCTCGGCAACCGCTGCAAGATATTGGATTTGGTGGCTGCATCAATGTGCCCCGGCCACTTTGCTCCTAGCAGAATCCTCTTTAAATTGCTCGGCAGAGGATGGAAGCTTGTGTGCGGTCTGTTCCGCTTCATAAGCTCCGCTTCTCGTTCTTCCCTTATTTTGCCAACATTTAAGAGCCACACTTATTTCCAATCTCCCTTAGAATATCATTACCTACTGCGAATGGTATTCTGAATGTCTCTGTTCTTCGCGAGAATCTCAGAAGTGCGAGATTCTCAGCGATGGATTTAAGCTGAGAACTAAGCTGTGCAATTACCACCATGTACTCTGGCGTTCTATTTCAAATTGTCCATGCATTATCAGTTTATACTCGTGGAATTTGTCGGTGGGAGCAATTTGCAGGGTAGCTAGCGAGGATTTATTACCAAGAGCCGTGGTCGTCGTCGTTCTTTCGCTCGCAATGGAATCGTTGTTACCGTGGGCTACATCTGTACAGGCGGGCAAAGCAAACAAACGGATATTTATACCTTTGTAGTCAACGGGGGGGAACTGTCGCAAATTACCGGCTCAATGGCCGCGGCGACTAACAACCAGCGCCAGGAACGTTATATTAATTAGTAGGTAGGAGAACCGAGGCGGACATTCGGAATGAATCGTCCGACGTCCTCGAAAATATCCCCGAAAAGTCGTTTTAGAGCTCGTCCAGTGCTCGACAACCTCCCTTCCACCCCAAAACACGTGTGCCAACGAATGTTAATTAAATCACTGCCGCCAGGAGCGGTCTCTACTGCTTTTCATCCCCGGCTATTCTTTCCACCTCCCCCTCCCTCCTAATTTCAGTTTCTGAGCGGACAATCCGGAATGTTCGGGGGTTTACTCTGGTGACTCCTGGTCAGAAAGCTGTTAATTAAATTGCCATTATAAACTGTTTCGCTGGGAGAGGCTGGAGCACCCTTCACGGCCCTCGACGTGCAATCTTGTAAGTGCAATGCCACGGAAAAGTGGGTGTATATGCACCCAGGGGGGCGACGAGTGCACGCTGTCGTTGCACCTAGGCTTTTGTCGCAGCTCCTCCCTTTCCGCTGCTATTCTTCCAGCTACCATTCTCGCGCATTTTAACCTCCTTTTGTGACTATTCTGGCGTGCTTTTTCGGCTGCCTTCGACGCCGTTTGCTCTTTCAATATCCGAACGGAACAGTTGGTCTTGAAAACTTGCCAAATCAACGGTATTGGGTGGAGCTGTGATGGGATCAATCTTTCAAATTGATCCTCCGCTGGTGCGAGATATCAGAGGAGCTGCGGTATTTCGCATCACTGTGTAACTGAATAAAGTGTACCTGCAGGCTTCGGGAGAAAGAAGGTATTAGTGTTTCGGAATTAATTCTCCCAGGGTTGAGATCATCTCCTCTCTGACCGCGAGAGAAAAGAATCTTGGAGGTAGATATCAGCCTCCCTCGGATTCTCCTTGAATTCCATAAAACGACAGCAGCCTCATTTCCATCGGGTGGCGTCAAAAGGGATCAAAAAGGATTACTTTGCGGTTGATTGGATCACGGTCCTTCCCGCGGATTTCCCTGCGAGCAGCAGAGATCTCCGCCGTATAAATTTCCATGGGGCGTCGATTGCGCGATGGAAGTCGAGGAAGAATCACCTTAAAATGGCGAAGAATTCTCGGGGGAGAAAGGAGCCCCGCGTTGCATCCGATTAACGCGATCCCGGCCACGTGGAGCACCCTTTGCTACGCGTCACGATGCAACTGGAGTAAATTCAACAAAATACGAAATTGCTACAGTAGAGACGAAAAGATCCCACCCTCAATTTCAAGGAAAATACCTCTCGTTCCCCGTTAAACAAACTGCCATTGGCCGTCTAAAAAGTGCTGCCCTATTTGCAGATCGATCCAGAGCTGGTCGTTTCATTCAATCGCCGCGAGCTTGATCCTCGAGAGCTTCAAAGAAACCCAGCGGCGCCAGGCTTCGCGTTTACGATCGATCGGATTAGAGGTGCCGTCTTCCTACGGTCCCGGCTCCATAAATTTACATCGAGCGGTGATATCGGCCAAAGTCATAGACGAAAATGGTAGCAAAGGGATAAAGGATGGGGCGACGAGAGCGCGGGGCTTGGATCACTCCGAAAAGGACGAGACCTCAAAAATCTCGACGTACGCCATTACTGCCGACGTCGGATCCCCATTTGAACGCCGGCGCGGCGCGCGGGCTCTTGCAGTCTGGTCTCTCCTAATGAGGCCGGCTTTTTCTTTCCTCCGATCCACCCCTCTAACCCTCCTAACCCCTCTAACCCCTCCAGCCACCCTCGCCCCTCACCACCGATCCCCAGCGACCGAGTGTCGACGCCACCCCGTGCCCTAGCCATTTTTTTTACCCTCTTCTTTCGCCTCCATCCCCCTTCGCCCTTTGAATTGAGAGAAGGTGGCAGAGAAGAGAAACCGGAGCGGTGAATGTTATCATCGCGCCACCAGATGCAGTCTGAAATGGCAACGAGAGGATACGCCAGCCAGACTACCGAGGCATAATTAAAACTTGTACCGCTCGGCCGTCTCGAAGGTTAGAAATACGCGTCTTTGTGAGCACGTATACACTGTGCCGCAACGCAGCACCGAGGCCCTGTTTACGCGCCTGGGTATTATCGTTGCCGCGTTGCCCTCGCCAGCGAATAAGACGGCTCATTGAAATCCTGCATTCTTGCCGGGATAGAGCGCGAACGCACCTGTGTGGCAAATTAACTCTGCAGCCGATGCTGCAACGTCGCGCGACGTTCATTGCTCGCTGGGAGCTAGAGGCCTGACTATTGGCTCCCTTTGATCGTGATCGAGGGACACGGATCAACCCTCTCCAGCTTCAACTACATACATCAACAGGGAGTGGACAGGTTCGCGTGAACGTTGCGCGGCATTTTGATGAATTTCGCAGAAGCGGACGAATTCGGTAGTCCGTGGAATAAAATGAATTATTGGTTTCCAAATTAGGGAATATATCGGGGCGCAGTGGGTACTTTTTTATGTCGTGACTGGTATAGTTTCTCTCTATATCTCTAGGAGAGTCGATCGGTTTGAAAAGTGACGAACGAGAATCAGTAGTATCGACTTAATTCGATCAGACCTGATCGTCGATTACAAGCTAATTCGATTTCGTTTAATCAGCGACGTTGTATAAATGAGACCGAATTGAACGAAGTTTAATCGACGCGATGTCACCGAAAAGTCTAATTGCAGGATATTGAATTGTCTGATTCGTTCACAAATTAAAGTATCAGAATGATGGGCGTGCTGATTAATCGGTCGCCGGTTCCGCGGCACCGTTGTGCGTCGATCCGAAAGGTTTAAAGCGATTCCACGAGACCGTGGCGTTGAATTGAAACGCGTTCCAGTTACCTATTCGTTAACGAAAACAAAAAACTGGATACGTCGGCTTTAAATGCATATTTCACGCTTTGCTTTTGCCCCCGCGGCGGATGCGCCGCTCTGTTTGAGCTAGTTACTGGATGACATGTGGCACTCGTGACATTTTCGCGCAGCCAAACTTGGGATTACTATTCGCGTGTTATAATTCACTGGTCTGTCAGCGACGCGTCAATCGCACGGCGTTAAATCTCACAGCTCATTTCATTTAAAACAAAAAAGAGGAAAAAATATTACAATTATAAATAAACATAAATTGAAGCCCTTAAAAATCAAATACTTTAATGCCACCTTGATCTAAAACTTCCTCCTTCTCGATCCCCAAATTAAAATTCCGCCTAGCGATAACAAAAACGTCCTAAAATATTCAACAAGCTTTCTTGTCTTTTAAAACCGTTAAAAACTTCGTTCCACTCATTCTTTCGTATCCCTAAATCCAAGACAGACACTTAGCTGTACCATTTGTCACGGCTTATTCCGTTCCGTACATATTCAGCTGGTCTACCACATTCTACACAGTTCCATCCCACTAACGTCACTTCGAAAATGCAACGCGAAACACCTTGATCGACATTCATGACTCGGTGAATTTAGCAACAGCCACATAATTGCCGCGTAATTAACGCAGCTCCCCGTCTGTTGTTGCAGAGCAACGTCTTGCAACAATAAATTACCTCTCCGGCGTGCGTCGATGACGGCGGAGTAAGCAGTTTCTGTGATCTTAATAAAGTTCATATGAACCTGCGCCGCCCTCGCCGCGTTTATGTTCTTAGACGGCAGCTACTTAAGCGAGACAAGTGCGATGTAAACAGAAACATTCTCAACGGGCTCCTAGCTTGCGCGTAGAGGGAATGCAGCCAGCCATATTTCCAGCTAACGAATCCGCGGCGGGAGGGTTGGCCAGTGTACAGCAGTTTCATTATTTTACCCCGTCTTTCGTTCGGGGGAACATTAAACCGCGCTCCCGTTAAACTTGCGCCGCTGAAACAGGGGAACGAGAGGGAACGAGACGTTTACGGCGCTTTGAAAGTCAAATAGGAGCAAGAATTTTGGACAAAATGGCAGATTTTGCTGAGAGAGCAACCAACAGAGGTGGAACGACCTTCTTTTTCTATGAATTTTAATGAACCAGAACCATAAAATTTGATCTCGCAGAATCTGGATGAATTTGATTCTGGAAGCTGTAATAGGGGAAAATCGCAGGAATTGAATCTCTTCCTGGGAACAATAGAAATGTTTTATTTCTGAGCTCTGTGTCGCTTCAGTTCTCGACCCTGTATCGCGACTGCACACCAGCGACGATAAGTTAATTACGACAGCGGCAGGTGTGCCTTGATATAAGTCAAAGTTAATTTCCAATATTTAAAATTACGCGCAAGTTGAACCGCCCCGGGGCACTCCTGACGTTCAGGCGCCTTCAATAATTTATCGTATCCGCTAACAAGGGATTAGCTTCCACTTAAAACCATTCATAATTTAAAGGGGATGACGATGTATCATCCCCTAGGCTTCCAACTTCGTGCAAACTCCATATCCATTCAATCTACTCTCTAATCGTTCTCCTCGATGATCCGATGCTCCATTTCGTAAATATCGTCTCATCGAGCATACCTAGATTCTATTTGAACCGTTACAGTACCTTTTTATATCACACCAGCATTCTTTCTGTGAGTATACATTGCTCCTTACGAAGTATCTTGACTGCACCGCGAAGAGCACTCTCCGTTCGATTTAACCAGGCCGTTGGGACAAATTGAGAGAAGATTATGGCTAACTAACGCCATTGATAGGGATCGGGAACGGTTCCCGAAGAATGCTCGCTACGTTTCTGTGCTATTAACTTGGAGCAGCTCGAATCGACGGCGGCCGGGAGATAAAACTTCCGAACGGGGAAACGAGAGAGAGGAACAGAGAGGAGAGGCACCTCGCTTCATAGCTAATACGGCACTTTCTCTCTTTCCCTCTCTCCCGAGGACAACAAAAGTTATTCCAGCTTCCAGGGAAGCTAGAACAGGCGAGCTCGTTTTCAGCTTTATCTCCCCTTCACTCGCCATTAGACATCGAAAATAAGGACGGAAAATATTCGTTCCTGGGGACAGGCATTATCCTCGGTGTACTACTCCCCTCCCTCGTCCACGTCGCTCTGCTTTCACCTGACAATGCTCGACCACTTTTCCTGCCGGGCGCTTCCTTATTTCGCGAAATGTCATTAGCGCATCGTGCCAAGAACCGAGCCACGTTCCCGACGCGCCTCGAATCTAATGGATGGCACTGCCTTTGTACCCGGCCTGCCGAAGTATTGCATTTACGTTTCCCCGAGTGTCGCCGCTTGGTAATTTCAGGACGTTGGCTCGTTTCGTCGAGTGGTGTTGTAATTTTCGGGGTGGCTCAGAGTGGCGAGCTGATTATTCGCGCTTGAGTTTGGTGGGTCTTGACACGTGGTGGTTATTGATTCGATAAGTATTTGCTTGACGAATCGTCAAACTATCATACTTCTTAAGTTTATTAATTTCGATAGAAAATGAACTTAATTTTCTCCTATTGGAATCACAGGAATCGTCGATCCAGAGTCTCAGAACGTCTTCACAGATGTCTCGAGGGGAGTTTTAACGTAACACTTCAATCTCGCCTTCGCTAAGCGAGCCACAGGAAACGTGTAATTGGATCGTTTTGCTCGAGACGGGTCCGAAAGTCGTCGGGGACTCTTGGAAGCGAAGAATCGATAAGCGATTTTCCGCGTTTGATACGATAATTCATTTGCTTTCTGAGCCCTGGCACAGCCTGTCGTTCCTATCGAGGCCAGCCCTTTATTATGGTAATTTCATTCAGGCTCCCTGACACTGATATCCGCAATCCGTTTTCGATTCGTATTGAAATAAGCTCCGATCTGTTTTGCAACGGGGAAAAAGGGGTACGAAGGTGCAACGACATCCGTCCGCAGCACAGCCTCAGACTTTCTGAGCTTTCGCGATGAAGGACAACGACGAGGGGCAGTGATTGTCGAGGAACGACATGCTCGAGTTTCCACGACCGAGAACGCGGGATACGTCGACGGGGAATCGATTTTCGGGCTGTTGCGACCACCGATTCGTCAGCGAGCTTGTGCAAATACCAGAACGCTGGGAAGTACCAGTGCTTTTGAAATCTGGTAAAAGAAAGTCTCCGAGGAATTGTTACAACTCTTTGAGGACAGGACTGTCCTGGTTAAATTAATTAATAGAGTGCTCGCGGAAAGTGTTCAAAGCTGAAGAAGGCACGCCACAAAGGTGGACTCGTACGACAGATGCGGATTCGTTTAGACAAGAATTGCGGACCGACAATAACACCGTCAAAGACAACTACGTTTAATAGCTTCAAAGAGCTGCGGCAAAAGTGACACGTGGTCGAGAAACCACGTCATTTAGACCAGGAAATATATTACAGTGGTCGCGACGAAAGTTAATTGCGTTTCGGTTCGGGAAGTCCGGGCGACCGTACCGAATGTGCTAATTTTCCGCGTTGAAAGCTCAGCGAGGGGTGAACGCGCGATATGGGTCGACGTGCCCCTGATAAATGTGTTTGTTCGTCTCTTCTCTGATGAAGATGCGGATACCAATTGAAAAAAGAGGTAAAAATTGTGCGCCAACTGAAACCGTGAACGCCACACTTTCATTAACCCAAGGCACGAATCGAGTTATCCTTTCAATTTGCCCGAGAAATCGAGCTATGCACTAAGAGAGTCAATTGAACCAGTTGATAAGAAATGAACAGTTTCGTTAAACCTGGTAACTTTGATTCAAGGAATTCGTGATTCGACGAAGAGCTGAGAAATCCTGACGTTCTAGAAATGTTCTAGCTAACTTTGGTCAGGTGTATCAATGTTTTGTCTCTTTTGTTGCTGCATGTACGTATCTAGTCTGTGATCGTGATATGGACGAGTAAGCATTGGTCGATTAATTGCTTGGTAGACTGTTGTGTAGAAAGAAATGTACATCTATCGGGCTGGTTCTTTAGTCCAGTTGTGGTGAAGCCTTTTATCTTTGCGTGCCAAAAATTTATAGGGAAACAAATTAATAGAAAATTAATTATTGCAGAATTTTATTGAGACGAGTTTAAACATTACCATAGAAGATCATAAGAATGGACTCATAACTGGACATATACATTGTCGGACAACTGGTCAAAAATATTAGAATATTATAGTATAATATTATATACCTTTTTAAATTTGATGGAGTTTTCAGCATGAATTCAACCTATTGAAATCTACAAAAATGATGAAAAACGACCTTCACTAATTTCTGCGCTATTCTAACTGCATTTTTTTATCAAAACGATGAAACACGTCACCTATTAGTAAACTAACCCTTCTAGCTTCTCAAAAAGATTCAAGTCGTTTGGACCAATCTTAAAAAAGTGATTCTTTTAAAGAGTATCTAACCATATAATAATTATTTTAGATTAATATATCAAGTATTAAAGATATCGCCCGAAAATCTTCGACGCGCCAACAAAATTTTTGTACGTGCCATAGCCTGGTGATGCTTGCTTTAGTCGAAAACCTTTGGTTTACTATCGGCGAGAACAATCGCTTGATGCAAGCTAGAGTTGTTGATGAGTGAAGCTCCTTAGACAATTTTATCCTTCACCGTGCACTAAAATTGAACTTCGCGAGCGACCGTAAGACAGGCTTGATAAGGAATCGTCGATAATTTAACAGCGAGCTGACGAAGCTGTTCAATCAATTTCTTTCAGAGCAATCTGATTATTTAGTAATTATCCATCACCTGTATTCTATTCCCGGAATATGTTCTTAAAAGAAATCGACGTAGGTATTATTTTAAGAAAAAGATTAACAGCATGTCGGCTGAAATGAACCCGAGAATTCTAAAGTGGATATTGAAATACCTGGAGATTGTAATAAATATTTCCTTTCGATATTTCCACAAAGTAAGTACTATTAGTAACATCCATTACAGTCATTCAATTTTAGAAAGCTGAAAGGCACTGTCAGCGCGAACCAACTGACGGCTTTAAAATAGAAATCTGTCCTGTCAATTGGTATCTCGATGTAGGTAAACGTTCTGGATAAAGAATTCCATGTACTCGAAATTTCATCTTGGCATTACTACTCGCTCCACATGCACTCACTAATTATAAGAATCCTTCAGCCACACTATTCATCCTACAAGTCCCGAGTCTTTTCTCTCCCATCATCCCCCACGCTCCTTTCCCACACAACAAACGTCTTCACACCAGCGTACACTTCCTCCGAATTCAGAGTTTTTAGAACACGAAGAGCGTTGCTGTGACCGTGACGCGACGAAAGCCATAATCGTGGATGATATTTTTCTCCCCTATCAACGCGGGCGAGAACATGGCGCGATATCCCTTGTCGTGGAAGCGCAGGGGCTACCAAAGGGAGCGGAGTCTGCGGGTCGATTATCGAGGGAAAATCCGGTTTTTACATGGTGCTCGGTCGCGCTGGAATTAATCTCTTTTCGGTGGAGGGTGGACGGAGCCAACGGCCTGTGAAGGGGAGCAGAGGTGGAGGGACACGTCACCGCGGGAAAAGGGACGCTTTCTGGGCCCTCTCAAAGCAATCCTCCACGCTCTGCGCCGAAACAATGCCGGGGCTGTGAGCTCGCCCGAGCATGAGACAGAATGGAACGGAACCTGTTGCAGCCGTACGTCAACGGCGCCACGGGAAATTGGATTTTTTAGAGCGGCCATAGTGCCTGAGCCAGCAGGGTACGCTGCTGCTGGATGCGTTTCTCGTGTTCGCGAACGCGCCGCACGGTCGCTTATGCTCCGCGCCGAGTCTCTCTCCCTTTGTACACGCGATACGCAAACGAGATACGCGGCTGGTCAACCTTGTTACCGCGATCCCGGCTACCTTCCGCCCTCCGGGGAGGAAAGAAAGATACACGGGTTACGGGGCCACGGTGGACAAGCGGGCACTGTTTGCGGGCGACGAGCTTCACTGTGTTTTAAACGTTGCTCCGTTGCTTTATGTTTGACGGGGACGCTTAAGGGGAGGTTCTGGTCTAAATGTCGATTTTTTTTTTATTTCATTTTTCGAATGTTCAACCTTTTAGGAAAACGTGTTTAAAAGGATTTGTTGAAATTCGTAAAATTCACGAAGTTATAGGCATTTGAGTAGCGGCAAATGCATGGGTCACGACCGGCCACTCGGCGCTCACGTAAAACTTCAAACGCGTTTTTCTCGAAACAGTGTTTTCAGAACGGTGGGACCTGTATCTTCAAAAGTTATTATCCGATTTGACTGAAACTTTTTTTATTTTGAAGAATATACTTCTGGCTAGGGGGGGAACTAAAAAAAATTACAAAAAGTTGAAAATTTATAATTTTTAAAGGCGTTGAAAGGACGGAAAATACAGTGAAAAGTGATTTCAAGCTTGAAGTGTTGTTATTCTCTCAAAAATGTAATTTTTGTAATTTTTTTTAGTTCCCCCCCCCTAGAAAAAAGAATAATCTTCAAAATAAAAAAGGTTTCAGTCGAATCGGATAATAACTTTTGGAGATACAGGTCCCACCGATTTTGAGAACACAGTTTCGGGAAAAACGCGTTTAAAGTTTTACGTGAAGAAAATAATACAATTTTTTTATTTACCGCTAATCCGCTATTCCGGGACCATACAATAATCCTTCCGTCTCTTCAAAAAGCTGCTGTTGATATTCTGTAGTATCTTTTTTTGCAATTTTGGCCTTTTTATATAAAAGTGAATCTTGGTGTTCAGCGGCGGCTACGCGCCGACGGTCGGCGTCCTCCGCAAACATTTTAGCACGTGGTCCTACATGTAGTCCTAGCACGTTCATTAATTTCAATAATGGTGCATAACCATTATTGAACGTACAAACAGCCAAATATGTTGCTATTTCCACTGCTTGAGCTCCACAATGGAGATGCTTCGGAGCCAAAGTCCACACACATGCGTTGAAGCTTTCGTTGTTGTTTTGCGTATTGCCTCCAGTGCAACGTTGTAATAAATTGCTCGAAGATAGATCCTCGTAAACAGGTCGTATAGCTTTCAGAACCATGTCATTGAGGGGCGGGGGATGTTGAAATGAGTCCAGTTCACCCACTGCTGCAGCACGTTGCCACTTACACCAACTTTTCTGACCTTTTAGACAATATTCATGATGTGGATTGGCATCCGTTGAAGACATATGATAATATGTTGCCCACACTGCTTGCTTCATGTCTTCAGCAGAATTAGGATTTCTCCTAATAGCCAGGCCATAATACTGGGTCAATTTATTTATCATTATATTTGTCAATTTGCCTATACCTTTTCCTCCGATACCTGCATGGGCTTTCTTGACGGCTCGTAGTCGAGTCCCCATCCTCTTTTGTACATGCCCCACACATTCCTTCTTGGTAACGATGACATCTTCGTACGGGTTTTTATCCACAATGGCTTTGAAAGTCTTTGTGTCTCCATCGCCGATATAATTAGTATATTTGACACCGTGCAGTTCCTCAGAACGAAGAAACATTTCTAATACAGCGTCAACTTCCATTTTACCTGCACTACCTATGTGGTTAGCTGTGCAGTCTTCAGCGTGGGACTTTTTCCATTCATCATATTCGGGTGTATCTTCCGTATTTTTCCAGTTGGCACAAGATTGGCAAAACGCAGATTTTATAACAACGTCCACAACTTTATTGCTGTATTTTCCCACTAATGATGCCACTCCAAATAATGAAGAAAACCCTCGCTTCTTCCACGATCCATCTCCCGACACACTCAAGTGCAATGGCTCGTTTCCTTCTTCTGTGTTTCTTCTAATTTCTTCTTTACATGCTTCGTCTCGTACTAGTTCGAACACACTTTTTGCACCACAATGTAAAGTCTGAAGCACAGCATAATACGCGGCGTTCGAAAGACCGTGACAAATGTCCATCATGGAACAAAATAAATTCAATCTTTGCAACCCTACTCCTAATAACCTCATTACGAACACAATACGACGATTTATTTCGTAGGCTTTATTTACGAGAGGACTGGACTCAATGTTCTTTGTACCACAATGACATTCAATATTTAATCTGAACCCTAATCCACCGTCATGACTACGTAAAAATTGTACATCACTTTTGCAAGTTTTACATTGCAAATGCTGAGATATGAATGTAAATACAGATATAAAATTTATGATCACGTAGCCATGGGAAGGATCAACAAGTATGTCATCATACATTGAATCCTTCAACTTCTCACTCGACGTACTTGCGAGCAATGTATGCTGTTCCGTATACCGATTACCGTGAAATTTCCTTTTCCGTGGATTAGCTGCACGTTCACAGATACTACGATTACCTTTTTTCAAGCACTTAGACATTGTAGCACAAGACTGTTCCTTTCGCCAAGACAGCATAAGGAAAACTAACTGGACTGAGTGATTTTGAAGACACACAATTAAATGAGACATTTTACCTGACCCCTAATAACCGAGTTTCCATTGTCACCTTCGACAATCATAAAAATTTACCTATTCTAACCCGCCGAAAAACGACGACAACCTGAGCGCCGAGTGGCCGGGTTTTTCCCATGCATTTGCCGCTACTCACATACCTATAACTTCGTGAATTTTACGAATTTCAACAAATCCTTTTAAACACGTATTCCTAAAAGGTTGAACATTCCAAACACGAAATATAAAAAAAAACGATTTTTGACCGAAACCTCCCCTTAAAAATCGATTTTTTTTTTATTTCATTTTTCGAATGTTCAATCTTTTAGGAATACGTGTTTAAAAGGATTTGTTGAAATTCGTAAAATTCACGAAGTTATAGGCATTTGAGTAGCGGCAAATGCATGGGTCACGACCGGTCACTCGGCGCTCACGTAAAACTTCAAACGCGTTTTTCTCGAGACAGTGTTCTCAAAACGGTGGGACCTGTATCTTCAAAAGTTATTATCCGATACGACTGAAACTTTTTTTATTTTGAAGAATATACTTCTGGTTAGGGGGGGATCTAAAAAAAATTACAAAAAGTTGAAAATTTATAATTTTTAAAGGCGTTGAAAGGACGAAAAATACAGGGAAAAGTGATTTCAAACGTGAAGTGTCGTTATTTTCTAAAAAAAATGTAATTTTTGTAATTTTTTTTTAGTTTCCCCCCTAGAAAAAAGAATAATCTTCAAAATAAAAAAGGTTTCAGTCGAATCGGATAATAACTTTTAGAGATACAGGTCCCACCGATTTGGATCAATTTTTTGACGCCTTAACTTTAACGACTCCCCAGGGCTGTTTGCACTGATTAATTATAAAACAAAAAATATATTTCTATAACATAAGACATCCTTAATACAATGCAACAAGTCCCATTAAATTATATATAGTAGTTTTCCTTTAATTAATTCCTAAATATCACCTATTTTTTGGGGCCCTAGACCAGAACCTCCCCTTAAAGTCGCGCGGATGAACAGGATATTCTGTTTGAATAACGTAGGACGTGAGTGAATGAGAGAAGTCCTATGCAGGTTCATTTCAAAAATGAAACAGGAGGACAATCTAAGTAGTCTTGAAATCGTTTGAAAAAGAAGACGTCCTCCTTATTCATTTTTTAATCTAGTAAATAGTGATGGAATTTTGCCGGGTAAATAAAACAAAAGAGGAGGACAATTTTAGGCGATAGTCAAAAAAAGGAGGACAACGTGTCCTACTTTTTGATACCATATATAGTAACTCTAAGTGCGCGGTAAGATTCTATGCTGAAGTACCAGCAACTGATGCCTCGCACGAATGATTAATGCCGCCAAGCATGCACGAACGACCACTATCCAGCAATCATTTCGGTAATGCGTAATAGCAGCGACGTAACTGCAATTATAGTTCGCACGTAATCTTCCCCGTCTCTGTTCCGCGTTGTAACAACTGGCAGTCGCGCGGGAAACGGCATATCTCGCTTGCGAACCTACCTAATCTCAGAGACATGGCTAATAACAAGCCAGAGATACCGTGATGCGTGCACATCATCAGATATTACAACGAGCATAACGTATTTCGACCCGCTTATCGGACGCCAGCCTCAGCTGCGACGACCGCTTTAGCGTAGGACGAGAAGCCACCAGATGCTTCGCCGTCGACTTTCCAGGCTCAACCCGAATCCCCGTTTTCTAGAGGAAATTTCAGAGCGTACATAGCTGCTGGAGAGCCAACTTGTCGCCGGGTGATGTATGGCGACAAGTCTGTTGCTCCTGGCACTATACGAGGGTGGATTGGAAACTTCGCGGTCTAACACAGAAGTAGTGTATTAAGAATCTTGTTTTTACCCTATTTCTCGACATGGGTACTCACCTTTTAAATCTTGGAGATCTTGGAGATCTTGGAGAGACGATTTTTCGATTAGTGTCTTGTTCTGTTTTTTATTAATAAAGGTAGATAAAAACTTAGATCGAAAATCACATGCTTGACTTTGAGCAGCTACCACTTTTCGAAAAATAATTTTTTTTAAAAATGGCACCGAGAGATACTAGATTTTAGTCTTAAGAATATTCGTGCGAAATTCTATGCGAGATATTTTTGGTACCGCAAATGCCGTAACTATGAAGAGCTAGGCACCATTTCTTAAGATATCAAATATCTTTTTCAAGAGAATACAGCTTAATTTATACATAAAAAGGTGTATATCTTGATTTTTAAATATAACGTTTCATTATATGGACAAAATCATAAAAATAACGCTATTTTCTCACTTGTCAAAGTTTTATTACACCACCGTGGTAACACCTTAAGAATTTTGTTTTTACATTATTTTTCAATATAGGCACTCTCCTTTCAAATTTCCACACTTGCTGCAGCGATGTCGTAATGCCACGATCCGGGCCCGGTAAAATTTCTCATCCTGGTCTACGAAATATATTTTTTAATCCACCCTCGCATGCCCTGTGATATCACGTAAAGGGAGCCGTAAAACTTTTACTAAAAAGTGTCTCTGTCCGACCCTTGTACGTTGCGCAAGTGAATCTTTAATTATGATACTGAATTATTTGAAACTCGTAAGGCAGATGGTTGCAGGTGCTCATGCTCCAAGAAGCTCACCCCGTCTAATAAACTTTGCAACGCTACAGGGGCGTGTGTATACGAGGATCGAAAGGGGTGGGCCGGTGAAAAACTCATCGTTTACACGTTTTCTGGGCGGAGAAGCGATTGGTATGCAGGGTGGCACGCGGGAAGACGTCGTCGTGCATGTAAAACACTTGCCTCGCATTATCCGTGGCTGCGTTGTTACTTTCCGTGCGACGGCGCGTCCTCTGCCATGCATCTCGCGATGCGCATCGGTTGCACATTCCGGCTGCGACGCGGGCCCTTGATAGAATTACGTGCGCCAGCCACAATAACGATGTTCCTGTTTAGTCGGCATTACTTATATTAGGTCGAGAAGTTACGGCAGTCGGCTCTGCGTCTCGTCGCCTCGGCTGCAGCCAGTTCTGCAACTGCAATTGCATTTTCGTTCCGCCCGTGTATCCGTTGCTTGCATTATGATGGGGCGCCTGACGGCTCGCCAAACCTGTCTGCTCGACCCTGGCGTTTCTGGCTCAGGTATTTTTTGGTACCTAGCGAACTCTGATGGTTATTTCGCGTGCATCGCGATGATTCATTTGACGGCTCGCTGCGCCGTGATTATGCACGCAACAGAAAAGATCTTGTTTCGGGGAATAGCTTTTAATTAATCAAAAGGTAACACGTTTCTAGCAAAAGGTGTAATACAGTCGTAGTACATCCTACTTAGTCGCTTGTTGTGTAACAACACAGTTGTTTTGGATCGATAACCGAGTCCTCGAGGCATCGGATTTCCAAAGTCATTTAAATATCGCACAGAGAGGGTGAAACGACGCGTGTACCAAACATTCCCTTCTGTCACCCTTAGCGCGTGAACTCTGAAATATCCTCGAGGATGTGGCGCGACGACACGATCGGTAGTTAACGATGGGGAACTTTCGAGATGCTGGACCCGGGAATAAGTTCGCAAACCGTAATCAAATCAAACGAATGCCTGCGGTGAATTCCTCGGGCTGGGAGGGCGGGGGGTGGGCAAGGGGCGGCTCCGTTAATTGCCGTGTTGATATCACGGCAAATTTGGAATTCGGTTTGACGGAGAAACGGAGTAATTAGCCGTTGAATGTCGCGAGGCAGTTTCCCTGAATGCGGAGGGATGCATCTTGTTTACCGGCAGGGACGCGAGGGAGATTACACTTTGACAACCTGCTCGTGCCAACGTAAACCGTGTCAGAGGCACATGCACTGAACGCGGCATGTTTTATGTTTCATACGCAGTAAAAACTCCATGCCCTTTCATTACTTCTGAAAGCACCTGGCGCGGATTCTCCCAGTAGACACTCGGGTTAATTGGATCGGCTAATTCTCTAAATAAAATTACAGGCACGAGGACACTCACTCGGGGTAGTTACAGAACTTGCTTATAATTTATGCGAAATGTTGCAAGCCGTCTCCCCGTGCACCTTCTTTCGTACACTTTTCACGGTAATTGGCGCATTAAACGAGCGTCGTTTAAGAGTTATGTACATTGCTAATTGCTGGAGATAGACATTTGTTGATGCAGCAGGATGAAGTAATATGGGCAGATATAAAAACTTAAATCTCAACGTTCTGCGAATTCCAAGGAACAATTCTTGTTTTTCTTTTTTCAAAATTATTTCTCTCTTTAATATTCTCATAGATTCAACCCCCCGTGCTCGTCTGCACCGAAGACTTAATACGTCTGTAAAGTAGTACTGACCAAAGTAGCAAGCTAATCCCATATTTGGGAGTAAGTATGACTAAATTTAATATTCCAGACAAAACGTTGCGAAGATCGAGCTTGAGGGGGGTATCGTGTAAAGCTGCGGTACAAACACTTACCGTCAAGATTAATTGGAAAAGATTCGACGAACCGTGGATAAGAAATTCAGCAGCGATACGCCATCCCCCTTCTCGGTGAATTAAACGGAGAAGCAGTGGAAACGGCGAAGGCAGGTTTTATTCCGGCAAGGACGATCGTAGGAAATTAAACATCGATCGGGCTTCACGAGGAATAGCTCGCGGGTATGGCAGCTTCGTCGCTTCTGCATTAAATTCGAAGACGTTACGGGGCGAAGTCGTATAATTCTCCCCGTATAATCCATATATCCACTGCCTATCTATTCTCGGATTGTTATTCGCCCGACTCAGGCAGTTCGAGCCGCGGCACTAAAATCGAGATATTGCGCCTTGTAAACCGACTATATCCCTCGGATGGATTATGTGCTAACTCAAGGAGCTTACTCGCTGACTTAATAATCCTTCTTGTAAATCAACCACCCTCCCGTACCGACGATATCGTTTCATACTTTAACGGAGCCCCCGCTATTACGCGCCTTTCTACTCCTCGTGAAAGGATAAATATCGAAAATTTTCATCTCGGATGGTTTGATAGCATCAACGGAGTTGATGGTTCGTTTTCTTCTTTGATAGAGGAATAAATAATGTTTGTTGGTAGTGACTTATGTAGGAAGTATAAAATACGAAGCTAAAAATTTTAAAAGTGTGAAATATTATATTTTCTAGAGAAAGTTAAGTAACATTCTTCATTTATATTTGAATCATTTTATGAACATTTAATGAGAACGTTCTCATTAAATGGAGATTATATGTTGCGTCGCCAGTAATAGTTTAATCTCCAACTTGGTTATGGCCCCTATATAATGGCCCCTGTTTAATCACGTCTGTCCGTGGTAATATCGAACTTTAAACACAGCTGATGAAATAGGATATTCGTGTGTATATGCACACGTCAGGCAAGAGGTTGAAGTAAACTCTCAGAGTTTAAGTTCAGAAGTGATGATTTAGATTAAGTTCGGTTATATTCTAGAAGATTGCTTCAGGTTTTGGTGAAGCAAATTACTTAGGTTTCCAAGTTGGTTGAAGCTACTCTGGCTTAACGGCATGAATTGTACTGAATTCTCAAGCCCCGAGAATAATTGAAAAATGATTCGAACTACAGAACTATGCCCCGAACGTTTTACCTACACGTAAGCGGCAATTTGTCCGTGACCTGTGCCAGTTTAACCCCATAATTTTACGCGACACGATGCACATTAAGATAGCATAATCTGGCCTGCTATTAAATTTAAGGCTCGTAAGTTTCAACATTAATCCTCGAAAAATAAAAATTCTAATTACTCCTGTTCAACGTGAGACCCGATTCCTCTGGTATTATAGAAACCCGCCATATTTCCTGCATCGCCACTCTCGCCCACGGAGAGGCGGAAAATTAAATATGAAAATAGTCTACCGCTCGCTCAGAATCAGGCACGGCTAAGGAATATTTCACAACATCCGACGACAGCTGTGCGGTAAAATATTTACACGCGCTCGTAACTCGTACAGCGACTTGAAATTATCATGGGGGGTAGCCGTCTTTGGGCGCGCGTGCCCCGCTCGCCTTTCCATTTTCTCGTTTCACTTCCATCCCTCCGAGCCGCCTTTTCCCTCCGTTCGTCGTCCTCGCTTCCCGCGGATTTACATAAGTCCACGAAAGTGTCAAATACCTTACACCGACAGAAATAGCCTGTCAGATCGCGAGCATCCTTTCTTCGCCGACGCGGAATACGCTGGCGCATTTTTCTCCCAAACTGCACCCACCGCGAAGATTTGTGACGAATTAATTTCGCGTTCCAGGCGATTCGCGCGTGAATTTCATTTTGAGGAAACACAGATTCGTTCTAGCCGTCTCGGATTGTTATGCTTTATATAGTATTCGTCATGGCTGTTGCTTTTAGGTTACTTAATTCAGTTTATCGAGGCTTTTAGATTTACGCAATGCGTTGCTGTTTTCCATCCTGCATTTTATAAAACGGGTCGTACAGTCACGATCGTGACGCGGGAAATTATTCAAGAGTGATAACGAGTCACACGCTGGCGATGCATAACGTTCTCGTGTCACATTAAGCTTTAATTTCTTATCTGTTACTGTTTTATCTGATTGTCGGCGTAAGTAATTGAAAAAAAGTAGTAATAGGAAGTTATTATAATATGTGCATATATAATATGTACTCTGTTTTTCCAGCGTGCTTTTACGAAAGATCGATTTTGTCTATGACAGAGTGCGCTGGAATTTTAACCCCTTATCGTAATTAGATCCGTTCGTAGGAGTTTTCATGAATACGAATATCAAGTTAGATATTTAATTCAATCTTAATGCAGAGTAATTTACGTATCTCTTCGAACAGATCAATTTCATTCATTTCTTCGAATAGACGATTCTTTCCATTGTATTTTACCACTTCTTTTCCTGTCTCGAAATTCCATCGCACGTGCCAACGCGACATAATTTCCAGCGAAACGAATATCTTATTAGGTCAGGGAACTTGTGCATTCTTATCTGCCGTTATTATCACGCCCCGCTGTCGCGTGAGCGCAATTAAGCTGGAGTGCTTTCCTATCTCTGTAATATAACATCTCTATAATACTTCTCCTCGCACTTTCGCTTCCTACCAACCCGATTCTTCTCCGGCATTTGCATAACTCCGTGGAAATTCCGCGGACGAACACCTGGTTCCGTTTTATCCGTCGACAAACCCTCCTGCCGTTCCTTTCGTCTACACTTGGGCAACTTAAATTGATGAAACAAGAGGGCAGGGTACAGAAGTCGATAGACTTCTGTTTCTTCTAGCGCTGTAATTAGGTACGAACTAAATAGAAAGCACCTACCCGAAGTAGATGCAGACATTTGTAAAGCGGCAGTAGGTTCCTATGGTAGTAGATAATCAGAGCCGGATTTATCTTTCAGGGGCTCTAGGCTGAATATTTAGTGGGCCCTCGGTTAAATGTAAAAAATAAAATGACGCTGATTTAATTTTTTAATCATAATACTCGTATAATCTAAATAAGAATTTAATTTCAATATTAACATTGAATATCAAATTAAACATAACATTAAGATAAATAAACATTAAAGATAGAAGTTAATAAAGATAATATAAAAAATGCTAATTTTTCGAAGAAAATATTTAGAATGAGGCTAAACGGGGCCCTAGGCTTCAGTCTTGTTAGCCTAGGGGTAAATCCAGCACTGTAGATAATAGAAATATTCACTACTAACAAAATTAGAATCTGTCCAGATCAGACACATCCGTAACTGTTAATTTCCGACAAGATCTAACTATTCGAAACAGATTCTCACAAGTACCACTTCAATCTCCCCCGATTCCTACGTTTCATGCTTCCCTTTCAGTCCACTTATTCATTCAAAAGAGCCACAAATGCCAGTGTCTTTCAGTGCTTCTAAAGGTCCACGCACACATATCGGTCCCGTGCCGTCAGTGTCTATGATCTATTTGCTCCAGCGTGAGTAACTGCCACGGGTAAGTGTGAACTGCTCTATTCTAAAAAGAGGGAGACGATATTTTTCACCATTAACGCGAATGCCACTGAACTGGTACGTGTGCGCAGACCTTAATACTCCACACCAACCTCTCCGTTATCAATCACAATCCCGCGGATAGAAGCCGCGACGCGGTTCCATCTCCATTCAAATCAGCGGCGTCAGGCGCAGACGTCGAGACCGTCCGTCGTGCACAATTAATCCGGACAACTTCTAATTCGCGCGGCGCTTCTTCCACCTCGCAACCTTCGTTTCCCTTCGCGGTTCCCAGATTTCCGGCCGCTTTCACGGATTTGCATAAGCCCGACGGCGGGAGCGCCGAAGGGCAAATACAGTGCCGCGCCGCGAATATCTTATTAGGTCAGAAAGTTTTGATTTCGCGGACGTCTACGGTGCGCCGAGGGACACGCCTCTTAAAACTGATCCCCCGGTGAATAGAATTATCCGCGGAGCGCCCGGAGGGGAGCCGCGCCGCGGCGGAGAGGCCGGATAAATGGGATTCCGGCTGGCATCGACCCCCGGCGACAGATGTTTGATCTGTTGGAAAGTTGAGTTAGAACGGTCCTCGTCCGCGCTTCCTTACGGCCGTGCTGTTTGCAGAGGAACGTGCATCGCCTCGCGAATCCTCGCCGAGTTTTGTGTCCGTTTCTGCGCGCACGTTTCCGCACACCCCGACGCGTTCCTTTCCATTCGATTAAGGTTAGCAGGCGATTGAAACTCGCCCGTGAATGCTGCACGCTCGTATTTTGCGGCGTACGGGTTTATTGGCCCACGGAAGCAACGGAGTTTCGAAAAATTCAAGAAGATCCCTTGCATGTCGAATAGCAATATGCAGTTGGACGAACCGGGGTAAGAATTTCAACGACAGGGATGGATGTAGAATATTAGCAATGTCAGATGAGATATTATTAATTTCCTTGATTGGACGCTTCACGAAGATACCTCTGTTGCTTCTCTCAGAGGTCAGGTGTTAGTATGCGTCTACTTTTCGTTCAGCTTTCAAAGGGAGGTTGGTTCGACGTCGCTAGAGTAACTTGGTGCTTCAAGCCCGAGTGTTCGATGTCTTTAATTGATACTAGGTATGTTTATACAGCCTGTGCTATCGCAACAACGCACACACTTGTGCATATATGGTATCCAGTCTGTTTACCTTCAAAGCGATCTAATATTGATCACTAGTAGGTGGTACCATTGCGGCTAGATGCTGCTATTACCAAATATGAAAGCGATCTACTATTGCATGAACTGTAGCAGATATATTACATTCGGCGAGTTTAGAAGGCACCTTTGCCCCAACTTTAAGCTTCCTATTGAAACGTTCGCTTAGTGGTCGAACAGATCCTCAGGATGTTTCAGTTTCACAGCTAATTTATATATGAAGTAAGTGGATTCGGGGTTCCGAAAGACGCAGTGCAAATCGCTTTCATGCTTGTTTTTCCAAGGGACAATAAAATATCCCGCGTCAGAGGATACTGGCTCCGATATTGCGACGCGATCGTTCCATCCACCGCAGGATCTCCGCTATATCGCGGAATTAGTTTCTCCAACAGTGACCGTCCGCGTTCTCGTGGCCAGAATGTTTCTCGGCGGTGTTTTTCAGCGGAAGAAACCACCCGAGGGAATTCCAAGGGAGCGCAATCCAACTCGATGCACTCCCGTGCCGGCGCTCGGGAAACTCCTTTGTGGAAAAACAACGTCGAAGCTCTGACCTAACGTGCGCGCACGAGCGGCCAGTCTTCGCGTCTGCTAGCTCTACAGTGCAAGCAAAATCTAGTGTTCGTTCAGGATCACTTCAGTGATAATGCATCGAGACAATCTCCATGGCTACTATTAGTTCACAGAGTATCAGTTTTGGTATAACAGGTTTAACTATTGGATAAGTTTTAAGCTTTGATAAGCACTGAGGAATGATTGAGTCTTCTGGATATCACACAAAGTGATAACGGCGTATTAATTCGGTCAGTTAAACGAGTTTTTTTTAAAAGAAGCTAATTTGCAATTATTAGGATATAAATTCCTCCGACGTTATCCCATTGAAATGGTCTCAACAATCATCCGAGACCGCATTTTTGAGATTTATCATCCGATGTTAATTAAAAAACGTAAAGAGGAGAAAGCCAAAAAGATTGGACCAATTAGTTGGAAGAATACTGTAGTCATACCATTTATTAATAATATTTCTAATGACATTAAAAGAATTTTTAGAAAGATTGGGATACACACTATATTTAAACTTCCAATTTATACTAAAAATTTGTTACCGTTAATTAAAGATAAAATACCTATGTTAAAGAATTCTAATGTCATCTACTCAATCCCTTGCATCGGTTGTAATCAAGTTTATATTAGACAGACATCTAGACTTTTAGAAAGACGGATTTATGAACATAAAAAGAATATTTTTCTATCTCCCCTCCAACACACTGCCCTAACGAAGCACTCTTTTGAATTTGATCATAGATTTGACTTCGACAATGTTAAAATTGTTGATAAAGAGACCAATTGGAGTCGCAGAATTCTGTTAGAGACTTTGCATATGATTAAACAACCTAGCGTAAGTCTTAGGTATGAAACACCTCAAATACAAAATTATTACGCAACTTTATTGAAACAATAAGGTTTTTGATGCAAATTCTTCTAATAGAGTTGTTTACTTCTGTTTATATGATTGAATCATTAATACATAATACAATAACATTATGTAATTATATTTCATAAACCTAAGAGTGTGGGCTTTTACCACATGAACTCAATCAGTGGTATTTTGATTGTGTGTTTGTGGGGTTTAAAATGTCATTTCCGTTTAGTTTTAAAATCTGTTCGTAATATTCAACGGTTCTTACTTTTGACTCCGGTTTAGCTACAGTTTGTTTTCACCTTTAAAAATTCCCAAGATTTATACTGTTTACTTCAGTCACGTTCCAACCGACTCGCGGGTTGCACGTACTTAGCAAACGTGTGACTTATTAATAAGCGAAAGCAGTATTTATTGTATCTTCCTTGAAAAAGGTCTAAACACAGACCGAAACGTCGGAGGAATTTATATCCTAATAATTGCAAATTAGCTTCTTTTAAAAAAAACTCGTTTAACTGACCGAATTAATGCGCCGTTATCACTTTCTGTTATTTCTACAATTACGGTCGATATCTTAAATACATTATTTCTTCTGGATCGTTCGAGACGCAAGTTGCCAATGAAATATATTTCTAACGCGGAAAGAAAACTCTCGTGAAATGAAAAGCTTATACAGATTTGAAATTACCACAAGTTGAAGTTATCCACAAATTAACCAACTTTTGAAATTAATAAAGGAGATATATAATTTGGAAAAATATCCTTCAGCAAATTGTTCTCTCCTGTTATTATATTTGCTGTTTGGAATGCAACACCAACTTCAATAATATTCTCATACTTTCAAGGCTATTCTAATTGGAGAATTAGTCTGTGTAATAGAGTAACAGCATGCAATGTTCATTGTCCAATTAAGTTGTGGGGCATTAAAGAACCGATGGGCGGAATTCCTTTATTCGCCACCGCAATGCCTGCAATCTACAGTAAACCCTTTCTCGTGTAAGTTTCAAGCTTTATTATCGAGCTGGAACACCACAGAGTTACGAGGAACTCAAACTATAGTCGAATGATCCATTTTATGCTACGTGTCGCGTAAAGGGGAACGAAATATAGACTCTTTTAAGGGCACCGCGTACCGTCTGCAGTAGAGAATGTTACGAATTCATGACACGTGCTCTTGTTTTAGAATCACTTACATCATTTACGTGCACATCTGTTCCCTGGCACAGTAACCTCGTCCTCCTATCTAAAGAAGGTGAAGCCAATTACCTGAAACAAGAAACCGATAGATTCATAAGAACAAGATTAACACAGTCTGGCACAGTAATTAGATAATATGGGCACACCAGTGCCAAAAACGAAATGACCTTCCATCTCAGAATGGAAAGTGAAATATTATTCAGAAATCAAATGAGCTATTTTAAGGCAATTTGATCAACGATTCGATAAGTTAATTGAATAAGAGGATCCCAGCCATATCCATCGTCGTTTCGAGTAATAATAATAATTTTCTCAACACCTGTCTGAGGAGAACCACGGAGAGTTGAGATGTCTGATGAATTGAACTTAATGAGGAGCTAATTATCACTCGACAAGAAACTAATATTTCTCAACATAATTGAAGTCCGGAGTCGTTCAGGTTTGATAGAATCTTCAGGTTAACAAGTTACGCTTTCGGGTCCAACCACGATTCGTCCCCGTTGCTGCAAAAACTTTCGGCCAGCAAACTGGTCAATTGCTCGTAGAAGTTAGGTGAGAATAATTAAAAGATTCAACAGGGCTCGAGGATCGAGCGGGGAGGATGAAAAGTACGCCGAGTAACTTCGTGCCCGAGCGTGTTTGTTAAATATTCATAAGCTTTTTCTCCAGTTGACGATTCAACATCGCAAACGACCAGCCGTTTTTGCAATTGAAACTTTATCACTCCAGTGAACTATGCGCCGCCCTGTCTTTCAGCTGAAATCGCCGTAAAAATATCACTGTCAGCGATAATTCACTTGCCGCATTTATACGTGCATTTCCGTATAATTCTTCCGTTTCTTTTCAACGGCGATTTCATCCTGCTTACGAGGCAACAATTTCCTCATCCGACTGTCTACCGCAAGAAACGTGACCGCTAATAAATTATTTATCGCAGACACTTTAATTTCACTTGTAACGTTTGACACCTTGGGGTTCACCGAAGTAACTGATCGGTTATTAAATTAAGTGTACATAATACTGTATCGAATTTCCATTCATGAAAATTTAATTGAAACCTTCGGATCCTTCATGACGTTCGATCAGAAATACTGACTGCTCATTAAACTGTGGTTCAACAAACTGTCCTTCAAAAATATTGGAATACTAAACCCTGCAGAAGTGATCTTCGATCAGCGTCTCCACGACACGGAGTATTAAAAAAAATATATATAAAAAATTTTGTATGTTAAATGATTTTATTAAAAATGCACTAAAAACTAAAAAATAATTCTTTTATTGTACTGCAATTTCGATTGTGTTTTTTCACTTTAAATAAAATCGTGGAGCAGAATTTTTCATAACAGAATATGAATCAATATAATACAGCATCAAGCGTCGAAATGAATTTGTTGTGAGATACCCTGCTCCACGATTTTATTTATGTAAAGTGAAAAAACACCATCGAAATTGCAGTACAAGAAAATAATTATTTTTTAGTTTTTAATGCATTTTTAATAAAATCATTTAGCATCAAATTTTTTTTATATATTTTTTAGTTTTTAGTTTTTAGTGTTTATGGATTTAGCAGCTCAGACTTCTTTAGAAATATCTTTTGACTAATTTTTTCACCCCCCAGGATTAATTTTTTTTTTTTAAATATTGTATTGTCATCCAAACTACGCACGCCTGCAAAGTTTCAAGACAATTGGATAGTTGGAAGTGTTTTTAACATATATACATACAAACAAACAAACAGAGGATCGAAGCTGGATAAAATCGTTTAAAAACCACAGAGTTACACTTCAAACATGACTTCCCCATAAAATAATAGGAACATCGAGTTGCAATAGCACAGCTAGAACACGCCCACGCTGTGTATCTTGTGAAAATCTGTAGGTACCCCGTTCATTTTCTTCTCCGCTTAAGTACGCGCGCGCGCGCTCATCCATGCAGATACCGCGCACGGTAACGTATGATTTCGCTTCTCGCGATACGCCCGAGCCTCGACAATTTCCCACGAGAAGTTCCGCGAAAGCACGCGCGATTATCCGGGCTGTTCGCTCCGATTGTGGTAAGCATATGGAGATACACCTATGTACGTGCACATAACCCGTCATACCTTGGTTATGGGATAACGGCGGAGGAGAGAGACGGGGAGCCGGGCACGGAGGAGTCACGGGCAAAGCATTAAGTTTATGCCTCGCCCAGAATTACCTAGTTTAACACGTTGATAACCCGACAGACGTTGCCGCGGGCCCCGCAATGACAGCAACTTTCATAGCGGTAACAGCTTAGCGACGGCTACGACGTTTTCTATGTAGTCCAGGCGACCGCGAAACGATTCCATTGGATTTTACGCGAACCTTTAGCCGTCCACACTTAGCATCGTCTCCGAACATCGGCAGCGTCGAAATGTGTGATTAGGAATCACTTGTGTTAGCCTCTAGTCTCTATGTAGGTACCGTAAACTGGGGGCAGGTTTTTAAAACATTTGGCAGGTTTTTGAAACATTTGGCATGTTTTTGAAACATTTGGCAGGTTTTTGAAACATTTGGCAGGTTTTTGAAACATTTGGCAGGTTTTTGAAACATTTGGCAGGTTTTTGAAACATTTTGTTATATAATGTAAAAATTAGCATGTTTACATTTGATTTAAGTATCCTATCATAACTTTGCATCTTTTGTGATTGTACTACAAGTGTCAAAATGCATAAAGTTTTCGTCCTTTTTCTTCTTTAAGACATATTAAAAACCAGCCGGTTCGGGGTAACATTGGCACATCAGATAAATAGTATTAACAAGTGAAGTTTGATTAATTTGAAGTCATTAAGATACATTGACACTTAAATTTGTGTATTCTATTTCATTTTTTACATCTTAACTAAAATCTAATTGTAACATTGGCACATTATATAAATAGCATTAACAGGTTAAGTTTTACTAATCTGAAGTCAGTAAGATAAGTTATTAATACGTAACAAAGTAACCTAATAATAAAATCACGATCTCGAATACGAATTTATATGTTCATGCGTATAGCTGCCAATGTAACCCCGGCGTATGCCAATGTTACCCCAGTTTACGGTACGTATTTAAATACTACCTAGAGACACGGTGAGTTGAAGGCTATTGGTATCTAATTTTTCAGTTTTCATAATTCAGAAGTTCCCCAAGTTAACATCGATCGTTCCCGATTATAATGTCTCTAAGATCTAGGCTCGCGAGTCAGTAACCCTTATCGCCGACCCCTTTCCCTGATTCCGCCCTGAGAATCGTGCGCCGCCGATTCCACAGCTGTCGATATCGATTCGACTGAACCAGCGAATCCGGTGGTATCGCGTTTCACGGCCCGCCGCGGTTGTCGAGTCGACCCTAATCACCCGAGTATCGACTCGTTACAACGGAACATCATCTGTTTCCCTTATTCCCAGGCCAGCCTAATTATGCCGTATTCGTAATCGCGCGGGCGATTATCGGGCAGCGACGCGTTAATAGATTACCATCGATGATCGTCGAATCCCCCAAGCGGAACGCGCAAAACCAGATGTATATCATATTTCCAGGGCGTAAATTGGCCGCGTTTAAGTGCGCGCTTGTATCAGTGCGCGATGCGCGCATATGGGAGCAGAAGTTGTGCACTTGCCCTCCCTTCCCCGAGGGAAATCTTCGCGCGAACTCCGAGACCTATGATCGTTCTCTGGCAAACTGACCATCGACGTTTAATATCGGAGCTTGATGGTGACCATTAAGGTCATCAGCGGTCGCGAAACGGCGATACGTTCTTCGTGCAGCGGCGAATCAAGAGGGCGCGGATGGTTTTCTTCGGTGGCTATCTGTCGGACGTCGCGCAGTGGTACATAATGACATTTTTTGTTCAAATCACCCTGCAGGTCGCAATTTTTCAGAAAACTTGAAGGTTTTTTTAAATTCTTCGCAATTAAATTCTCTAATGATCTGCCCGGCCGAAATTTTGAATTTCGTTGCTGATTTTTTAATATTTGGCGAATTATACAACACATTTAGAAGATCAGTTTCTGTGGGATTTTTTGGCTGCCGGTTTCGGATTTTAAAGTCAGATTTTCGAAGTTGAAGGTGGTGAATCTAATACCGAATATAGTTGACTTTTCTGACTGTATATTGATGAGCATGGTTTTTAATATTTGATATTTTTAGATACGTACATAATAGTTTCGCCATCTACAATTTCGGAAATCTTACGTTAAATTCGGAACCGGCGGCCAAAAAAACCTACAGATACTGATCTTCTAAAAAGTGCTGTATAATTCGTTAAACATAAAAAAAGCTGCGACAAAATTCAAAATTTAATTGCGAAGAATTTAAACAAAATTCGTCAAGTTTTCTGAAAAATTACAACCTGTAGGGTAATTCGAACACAAAATTTCATTATGTACCACTATACGTCGGAGGGTAGGTACATGAAAGCTGGCACGCGAGAAGTCGGAGCTCGTAAAACTGGGATTTGGATAATGGCTACTCGGGAGTAGAAAATAATCTGTGAATTGTTGGGATTAATAAAGGGAGAATGAAAGGTCAGGCTCCCGAACACGTGTTAAGCGAGCGAGCAAGTTTTCACGGGCCCTCGCGCTCGACGGCTCCTTCCGTGACGCAGAATCGACGATTCAGCGGGCTGAGAGCCGACGATGCGTAAGCGGCACGAGCAGGTAATCCAATAAAGCAACGCTTCCGGTCCATTATTCTCGTTCCACTTGCAGCCCGGCCTCGGGAATCGTTGACCTATCTATCCAGTCATTATAAATCGGAGCAAGTGCCAGGAGACCTTGCCTCGCGCGACAGCCGGTCGATATCGCGCGTCTGCGAGGAATGATTTCGTGCTCGTGAAACCTGCACGTCGATTAATCCATTCAGGACGTATCTCCGTCCGGAGGCGTACCCTCCATTCCTATTCTTATTTGAAGCCGAGCCGACCTCGCTTCCGCGCCGGAGATCGATAATTTAAAAGTCTCGGGAATTCTTGGGATCAGCTCGGATCTGAATTAAAGGCGATCGCTCCTAAAATTATACCGATAGAAATAATGCTTGTCGACGGAGTGTACATTTACCGAGTGGAGAGATTTACCGAGATGAAAAGGCTCGCGGAGTGTTTCATCCGCGGAGAACAGCAAGGAAACTGATACTTCTGGGGGGGGGGATATATTTTTCGTGAGGTAAAAGGGGTTGACTGGCTATCCTCTTGATCGCGAACAACGCGTACAGAAGCTTTTATTCCTTATAATGGCGCCCTCGTATGAAAGGGAAGGCTTTCGCCCATAGAAAAGCAGACGCGGCCACTCGAAAAATATTGCACGCAGGGCATGTAATCCCGGCCATTTTCGGATAAGAAAACATGCCACGTAAACCTGACCGGCAGTTTCTCTTTTATTAAAACTCAGAAGCATCCGCGTGTATTTCCTAATTCAACACCCAGCGCGTTGCAAATTCGCTCCCTCGATTTCGTCAATTGTCAACCCCATTTCGTTCCGTCGAACAACGAGCAACGAAAAAAGAACCGTTCCTCTCGTCGGTAATTTCAACGACGCAGCGAGCTTCCTGTTTTTCCATCGCCTCGTTACCATTCACGAACCCCTCCGGAATCGTTCTGGGAACTCATTCCTGCACGGTTACGAGGCACGACAGTTGGGACACGGAGATGGGAAGTCGAATTAAGTCTACAGAGGTTCGAGTGTTTCTCCACAGCGTGCTATCTCTTCCCCATCGGTGAGTCCCGGAAAGCTCGCGGGGAAACGAGCCTCTCGCCACTGTGCCAGATATAATAAACAGCGGAACGGAGGAAAATTCTGTCCGAGAAAGATCACCGATACGAAAGACCGAAGCGACTTAAAGCATCGTTAGCGTTGTCGTACACTGCGCGTAGCCGAAGCACGAGTTGCAGCCATAACTTCGCCATTATCCGACTTGCCAACTTTCCCTCGACAGTCACTCAGCCATCACCCCTCTGTTCGCCTTCTCCCTTGCACGTTACAGCCCCGTTGCTTTCTCCCGTCCCCTTAACGCCAGTAAATATCTGTCCTCCTTCATCTCAGCGCCGGACTTCGTTTCTTGCGCGTTTTTCTGCCCCCGTTTGTCTACCTCTTTGGCCCCTTTCTCCGCTTGCGGTTGTGCCTCGGTGGACCGTCCTCGCGCAGTTTACTTTGCCCCCTGTTCTTCTGCGTTTCGTGGTGCCCTGAAGAGCGATGTAACAATGCAGATGGACGGGGAGATAAATATTGGTCGAAAGAGCGACCGGGGAAAGGCTGAAGGACGCTGGAGAACCGGGCGCTGGTGTTTGGCAGAACGATTTGTAGAAACAATGTGACGGATGCTTTCTGTTCTCTGGTGTCTGTTGTCCCTGCTGTCCCTCGTGCGAGAGTTGTTTGGCTAGGTTCGGAGATCGTGAGTATTGGAAACAGAAAATCAAACGTTCTGTAGCTTTAAGTGATCTCGAACTGTATTGCACGGGATCTTAGAGAAGGAATTGGGTCTCTGCAAATTTATGTGCTCAAATATTTCTCAAGGAAATCTACATTATTTGCAAAAGAAAGTGTCGGAATCTGTCGAACAGACGCCCCAATTCCTTTCACGAGAATTATTCTCCTCTAACGACATTCACGGAACAGATATTCCAAGCCGGAACGTTCCGCGAACAGCCGCGATGCTTCCGCCCGTCCCTTTAATCCACTTAATTCTTCGTTTTCTTTCCCGGTCTGAGATTCCATCTTTCAACGACCATCCAGCGTTTTCCACTTCTCCTCGAGACGTTACACAGAGCCGCCTCTGTGGGCTCCGTAGTAACGAGCCCTCCACGAAAAAGGGACCACGAGGTCCCCGCGATAAGGCAAACTTTCGTTGACGTTTCGGACGATAACGGGCCGGCGAGAACGGGATCCAAGGAGAACGGCCGCTTATCTTCCCTCTCTCGCGACTTCACGCCGCTGTTTTGCGGCTCACCCTTATCGGCACCGATCTCTCGCCCCTTCGGTTCAATTAACCGCGATGTTATACGGCCTTCGCGTGCTTCCCCTTAGCGGGAGGAGCGGAGGTAGAACTTGGAATGGCCCAAAAAACCAGCGACGTAAAATTCGTCGTGTGCTATCCAGCAAAGCAATAGTTGTTAGAGATACTTGGTACCCCGAGAATTTCGAAGTCCACTGCACTGATTCCAAATTTCAAATCTAATAGTTAAAAGATAGGGGAAACCTGTCCAAAACCGTATACTGGGGCAAAATCGTATACCGTACTTATTTCCGAAAACTAATGAACGAACCCCACGCGCGTTTGGCAATTGTTTTCCGCCATATTGAACTGTCAGTCAACAGATCCTCGTGGCAAAATACATACGCTCCAGCTAATTATTAAATTTATTATATTTCTACGTGCTGTGATCTTATTTTCGACTGTACTTCAAGTGGACTATATAGTGTTTTGGTAATTAGAATGTAAGTTACATGAAGATATATATTAACAGTATCTATTTCTACTATAGTTTGATGATCGTGGCCGATTGTTGTTATTTTCATATTTAGCTGTAACCAAAAGTGTGGGTTCTTACGTCTTGGGGCAAAACCGTACACCGAACAAGGGCTGGAAAACTAAGTAGTGTTCCATTTTTTTTTAAAGGTGTCAGCAAGATACCACGTAATTATAAAAGAAACACTACCAGACAAGATTGGAACTCAGAAAATATGAAAAAGGCTATAATGAATATAATCAATCGAAACATGGGATCAAAATTGGGTCCAATGTACAAGGTGTAGTGGGTGGGCACACGAAGGTTGCACCGGCTGAGGATCCGAAGAACTCGACGATTTTAGACTGATAATATATACTATACGGTTTTGCCCCATAGGGTGGACAAAACCGGAAAAAGAAGAGGTTTTATGTTATTGTTTAATTAAGTACCCTATTTAAACTTTTCAATTATATTTTTGTTATTTTGTGTTGTTTACGAAACCCTTTAATGAATACCGTTTTCATTACCCAATTTGTTTTATTATTTAAAAAGTTATGAACCTAGAACCTTAAGTATACGGTTTTGGACAGGTTTCCCCTATTTCTAATGATCTCAATTCTATCTATCGATTGTCGATGTCTTTTCCCTGAAAATATAAATACTCAGCAATTTTGAAAATTTCGGCTTGAACCAGGCATTCCGAATAATCGAAAGAAGCTACACGTCCTGTAAGACGTAAAGATAACGCACGGCTGAAGCACAAAGAAGTAGATGGATCTAAGATCGAAGAGAGGGCGGCTGGGAAGGAAGGAAGAAACGAAACAGATGTCAAAGGGGCAATTTTCAATCGGGCAGGAAGCGCGAGCGGTGTTCCTTTTTCGAAGGGGGCGTGCGTCGCCGACGGCGGAGCTTAACGCGTTTCCGGTCGGGTGACGAGCTAGGTTCTTCACGGATTCGATCCACGATGCCTTCAGCGGCAATAAGAGCCGCGTTATAGACGGCATCAAACGAACTGGCGGGCAGCATTTCAGCCACCAGTTACAAAGCGCGGTGGGGCCCGGGGCAGGAGGAGGGGGGAGAGGCACGAGATTGCTAGCAGGAAAAAGAAATTTCGCGGCCGATTAGATCCGACGGTGTAAACGAGATTCCGCGTGGAAACGAACGCCGCGGGCCAAGGGATCCAAAATCGAGGAGCCAGGGAGCTGACTTCGATGGATTCTCGAAGCTGCTGCTTCAAGCTCACCACCCCTTTCACGATACCCATCCCTTTGCGTGCCAGTTAACTGGCGATACCAACCGATTTTCAAATTCCAGTGAGATTCGACTGGGGGTGAGATCGTAGTTCAGCGATGTATCGCGGCTGATGCGTTTGCAGCGTGAGGCGAAGTAGGGGATTACAAAGAATTGTGAAGCGAGAAGGAAGTGGGAGCATTATACTATCTGAATATATGCAGGTTCATTGTGCTTCAAATCTAACATCCAAGCACACGTGTCGTGACCAATCCTTCTCATTAAAAAGTTGTCGGTGAGCGAAAGAGTTGCAGTTTGAGTGCAACCCTTTCGTGGCAAGCGAAGGAAAGAGAGGAAAGAACGGGGTAAGGAGAATGAGAAGCAGAGAGGAGCGCGTGGAGCGTTGAAGTGCCATTATCCGTTTAATCGCCATCGTATGCGCATTCACGAGCCCCGTGTTATTACGCGGCCCCGTGATTAGAAACGCGAACAAAACGCGCGCGTATCGCGCGACCCTTTTCCTCTCGTTCTTTGGCCCGTGGATAACGAGTCGGGTGTCGCGGAAACGAATGGCACGAATATTTCACGGTGACACAGTTCCGGGGACGAGACGCGACGAATAAAACCGCCCCGCGGTGACGTACGATTGCATTAATCTCGCGGCTCGTGCGTAAATATGCACGCGCCGCCTCGATGCTTCGCGGGTATCGATAAAAAGGAACGGCTTGAATGTGTTTTCTGCGCGAGAATAAATTCTGCTCTGAGCCGAGAAGGTGCTGATGGCTGTGCAGGGACGACGGCGACTCTCAACCCGTTTTTAAGGGTAAAGGAAGCTTGGAGTATTTCAACCCTCGTTCCTTCGTCGCACTCTGGGGCGTCATTAGTAGGAGAAGTTAGATTTTCTGATGATTTCTTGAGTGAGCGATAGTCGTCTCTTCTGTATCGAGTGTCATTGTGATTTTTTGGTATGTTGGTTACTAGTTTCATGGGAAAAGAGAAGTATAAAGTGTCTTAGAATCTGAGTTGGGCATTATTCGAATAAATTTTTATTCGAATGATTTCGAATAAGAATTACGAATAAAATGAAGTTATTCGAGAATAACGAATAATTTTTTAGTTGAGATAGAATAGAAGGCGTTTTCGATTTTCTTTAATGGAAATTTTTTAGAAAAAGGAACGTGGAGGTCTTCCATATTGTAATCTACAGTTCACATCTAGTTTCATTCCATTTTTCGGTTTTCTTTCAACTTTGAGACTTGCTCAAATACTCCTTTTATTTCCATCAAAATTATTGGTCAAGTAAATCAGACGAATCTAACGAAATTTTTAGAACACAGATAACACTTTCAATAAAATCTCCAGCTTCTTGTAAATTTTTATCTTTACGTGACGCAATTCGTAAAAAATGAGCGTAAAAAATGGTGCACTGTGGACGTAAAATACTTAGTATGTGGAAACGCGAGCTAGACTGACAAACAGGCGGATTTAGCGATGCAACGGCGGCGTCCACATAATTTATTAATTACGTTCAAGCCCGGGACAAATTTGCCGGGGCGAAATTAGCGCTAGTCAAATTCGAGATACGCGGACAAACGAACGGAATGAGGGGGGCAGTAAACACAAACAACGACACATATGATCGACGAATGAATCGAAATGTTAACTGAAATTTACTACGCAACGTTCTACCTTTACCGTACGATAACAAGCAGCAATGGTGCTCCTAAATTACAGCTGTAATTTTAATGTAAATCGTTGAAATGTATTTATTATTCGCCGGTGTTCCGTTTCGAAGCAACAGTTTCCCGCGTTCCATTGATCCTTATGACTTCGTCGTTTTATCAACAAGCCAAATTACACACCGGCGAAATAACTTTGATCAAAAGACTAGATTGCGAGGTGCATAAATTACAATTAACAGTTATTTTCAATTAAGACTTCCACTTGTAGCTGTTGTCCTCGAAAATTGAGATAGAAATGTAATAATGGCCTCTACAATTGTCATTTGCGGGCTTTAAACTCTAATTGACAAACAATTATTGCAATGTAACTCTGGTTTTAATACAACATTAATTACGGTTACAATTTTACTCGGGGATTCTACAAAAAAATCTGTTACGGACAAATCTGAATGTACCCACGATTGTGATGCGACGAAAAAAAAACATTTATCTGCGAAACGTCGGGGTTTGATCAACTACCTTGTGGTGTGTGGCATGTATTTTTACAGTCGATGGAGACCGAACATCGCTCACCAAAACAAATCTTGATATCGCCAACGCTGGTGGCGTGAGAAAAAAAAATCCTGATCCGTGTACGGGTGGGGAAAATCGCGACGTAACGACGAGGGAAAAATGGGGCGTGGAGACCGATTTTTACGGAATATCCTGGCCCGAAATGATCCTCGACAATGGGCGCTCGAGCAAACTCGCGGCGAGCGACTTTCTGGAATTTTCGAAACTCCGATGAATGCCTGAACAGGACACGCAGAATCCGTTCAAAAGTGGATAGAATCGATCTGCTGGGAATTTTTGGGGGAAATTTCAATGGAATCGTGAACGAAGGAACATGTCTTTAGACTATTTGCTGAATATTGGCATGGTTCTACTGTCGAATACACCTTTACTTGTAAAGTTAACGAATTTCTAAGACATGTAATAAAAATGTCATGTTGTTACTTGCAGTTGATCATTATTCTTCGACGCATCTGTGTTTTCATATATACTGGTTGATGTTGAATTCAGGGAAGACTACGTCAAATATTGTACCATTGAAATGTCAGAAGGTACCTACTTTAATTTTATCCACTGATCTTCCTACGCTATCAATTAAAAATTGCACTCTGTGGCTATCAAAGGCAACACAGAGAGCTCTCGAAATTTCCCCACCTAGGAGGAAAACACGCGTGACGTTGAGCCAGTTCAATTGAATTTTTGGAAAAGCTGCTCGTTAAATCGTAAACGTACACTGCCGAGATAATTTATTATTGAACAGTGAATCGGTTCGATTGAAATTTCCGCGCGAGCGACAACAGCGCGCGCATTCGATCCTCGGCTGCTGGAAGTGCGACGCGAAAGACTGTTAATTTAAACAGCGGTATAAACGGTGTCGTTGAAATTTTCAATACGTGTCGTAATGCGTCTACGTGGGTGCATTTAAATTTCAACAAACTCCCACGGAATAATTAACTCTGGCCAGACGCGTCAATAAAGAATGGCCGCGGCTGTAATTAACAATATGGTGGAGCGTCGGCTTCACAAAAATAATCAGCCCAGCTCCGCTCGTGCACCGCAATTATCGATCACAAACGTTAACGAATACCACCCACGAAACACGAGTCCGCGCGAATAAAAGGTACGCACAGATTGAAATCTTCATCGCAGTTAGAACTTATATCAAACGTAAAATGAGAAAACTGATATCTCGAAAATCAATTCTCCTCGAATAAAGAAAAGAGATCATTTGAAATTGTTAAGATGAGTATTGGTCCTTTCTTTAATATCCAACGCCTCCACCTAGTTTCTTCTCCTTTTTGTCTGCGAAATCTGTGAAATCGCGCGAGGAAAGGCACCAACGGGATCCTCGTCAAAGTCAGTGACGAAGTCGTGGCGGAAGTTCAATTGACTGTCACGATACATGATGGAGGCCGTAGGAGCGACAAATTACTGCGGAACAATCACGTTCGTCTGGTTGTCGACCATTACCGCGCGCTGGCTGGATTTATGGGAAGGAAATGAGCGCTCGGAGCGACGGCGCCTCCGTCACTCCGGCCATGAAAAAGAGTAGCGAAGGTGGAAACGAAGGAGCTGCTTGGAGGGGGTGGGGGGAATAAAACGAGAGAGCGAAAAAAAAAGAAAGACGAAGGAAATCCACAATACGCGCGTAACAAACTATGCCCGGGGTTCATCTTGGCTCTGCATGGAAGCGTTCTATGGGCAGGCGGGGTCTCGTCGTTTTCAGGCCTGCTTCTCCTCCGAGCCCTCGAAAAGAAGTGGAAAAAAGGGGGATGGGAATACATTCATCGTTTCCCCTGGGCTGTCGAGAAGAAAGCGAACGCCTCGATTTCGCCGCGAGATCTTCGAACGAAACCGTCCTCGCATCGCGGACCTTCTTCCAACGTTTTGTTCGGGAAGCTTGCTTGGATTTCTCTAAAACGAGGAAGTTTTTTAATCCCAAGGATCGATGAAATAATCGTATGTAGCGACGCGAATTGGAGAATTGCAATTGGCAAGTTGGAGTAGCTGAAATATATCGTTCCAGAAAACACTTGGAAGTCCGCGATTGAAATTTATTCGACTTGGATGGGAAAAAAGCTCGGTACTGGCACGATCAATTTTTAATTCGCCTCCGTTCCACCAGGATTAATTCGATTTCGTCAGTCGAAATTAGAGTTTGCGGAGCGCGCGTGTACGGTTAATGACTGAAAACGTTCAACGGGAATGGGGAATAGAGGCATGAGAGGGGAAAAAAAAGAGTTTTATCCTTCCCAGAGGATTCACCTGCGCGCTATTCCGCCGTAACGGGAACTCCATTATCCGAACAAGTTCCCAGCGAGTCCATATATTTCTCCGACACACTTCAAATTTTGGAAAGAGAAAATACGTGGTACACGCTGATAAAGTCTCTCTAAATATTGAGAGGAAAGGTGCTGGAGAAAATTATAGTAAAAATCGAAAAGTGATTTCCAAGATTCGATCTCTCATCTTCCCTACATAATGTAAAATTAAGCAAGTTAAATAATTCTCCAAAAGTAACTCAGCGCAGATGTAGCAAACATTTCAACGAGTGATTCTGTGTTAAACTGCAAAACACTCTTAGAATTGGAGTGGCCAAGCCTAATTCAATGCCTTAAACGATTCGATTCCCCGTGGAAAGAGGTATGCAACGTTTAATGGAGGCAAAGAGAGGAGGATCGTTTCGTGGAACAAGCAAAAGTTGAAAGCGCGTGTGCACACACGTGGGAGTAGGTATCAGCAGCGTGGCGCGATGCAGGATGCACACACGGTATCTCTCTATCACGTGTAGAATCGAATGAAGCGGAAAGCCCGGTGCAAGTGCTCGAACACAGGATCCAGCCCGGTATCCGTGGTTTTCGGATCATTTGCGCGACGGTGCTGGATGAATCCGCCTCGGTGATGTGCATTACGATAGAAAATCGGCGGAATCTGCGCTCGTTGCGCGCGTTGTCCATCAAAATGTTCCAAACCGTGCGGCCCGTTTCGCACCGGTAACCAGAAAACGCCTCGGAAATGCTCCCACACAGTTATATACCGCGTTTCGATTCAAACGTAAAATAACTAAAAGCAACCAGCAGTGCTCGATCGGAAAATCGGGTTTCAAACTAGCAGGCCTGATCCAGCACTAAGAACAGAATAGTTCGCAAGTGCGTTCATATAGGGGCCATTTAATCAAACTCGGCAAGCTCATGTAGACAAGGATTCGCCATTTGGACGAGGTATATCTGATCGAGGTCTCGTCAACGGCGACCAATTTTTCCATCGAAATATACCCACGCGCCAATTTAGCGAGAACACGAAGAGTATCGGGGGACGTTTACGGAATCGTAAAACGCGGTGAGCGCAGATTGCACATTTATAGAGGCAGTAAAACGTCAGAGGTCGTCGTCGCGTTAGAAAAACCTTAACAGCGATAGGTGTAACGGGAAATATTTATTTTATCGTCACCCCGTAAATTCTCTAGGCCCCTTCCCCCAATTTTCTCCGCCCGCGGTATCGTATACCTATCGAGAGTACTTCTGACCGAAGCCCACATCCGAATACGGTGCCCATATCGGTATCAGCGGTTTTCCTGCCATTTACGCGACGACAGTTGATGAATCTGTATTGGTGGCGGGCTCGCCGCTCGACAACCCGCAGTTTCCCCAATTTCAATCCGCGCCGTTCCGCAATAAACCCCCATCGTTTTTCAAGAGTGCCCGCCGTGGCGTTTACGCAGCCCCGTATATAACGATCACCGCCATGGCCAAGCTGGTAACCGTGAAAAATATATCCGCGTTGACTGCACGCGGAAAGGCTAGGCTGACATTACACCGACCCGTGCTACCACGAGCCACGTCGATTCAAGCGGAGGTGAATTCACGCGGTTACGTAACATGTCCTTAAGAGGAATGTCCCTCTAGGGCTTGAAACAATCCTCTATTTTCCTTGAAAATATAGCTGCCACTCATACTGAAGATTGCTGTTCTCAAACTACTGAATTTCACTTCCATAAGCTTTGCAAATTAATCTCCTAAATGAGAAAAGTTACGGAGCGTATATATCCTTCCCGTAAACCCATAAAGAAAACTGTTCCCAACGATCCTTCAATAGAGACGCCGAAGGAGCTGGAGTTACAACCTCGTTTGATCCCAAGTGGCTCGAATTAAAAGATAAAAGAGAGCAAGGGATGGAGCAAGGGATGGGGTGGAGGGTGGCGCGGGTTTACCGCAATGCATATGCGGTAAATCAGTGCAGATGAGCAGATATACACGCACACGGGCGGCCAGTGGTCATCGGGCATCGTTGGGGTGGAAAAGGGCGGGTGTGGGTGCATTGGGGCGCACGTTGACCGATAGTAGGACAGAGGAGGGTCGACGGATGCTACAACGTACCGTACACAGATTATATACGCGTTTGCATACATGAAACCCATGTACGCGCTCCCGATGGTCCTGCCTGTGCCTGGCTTATATCACTGTTGCCGTTCGATCAGCCGCCGGTCCTCGCGCCGACCTATACTACTGCCGCCGTTGGCCGAAACGTTTCCACGAGATTCTCTCGAGCTCTGCATGTACCAGTCGCCTCTTTCCATCGTGGCGTGCATCGAAGGCTTATCGAGTAATTTGCCTGGATGCTTAACGCATGGACAGTGCTGTCGGGCGAAATTAGTATTATTCGTCAACTGTTTCATTAATGAATGAGGGAAGTAAAAACACCCGGCACGTGATTGGACGTAAGTTTCAACTCCGACGTTGTACTTCAGCTTGGAAATAATAATTTACTAGTGAACAGCTGTGTAATACCGGGCAGACTATTATTATTTCGAGAATTCATTGATTTCTACTCGGAATAAGAGTGGAGCACTTCACCCGCCTGACTAAGGGGAAGCAACGTTATCCTCGAACTTCATCGTCGAGGGCATGCTTTCTGAGGACAAGAATAATCATCGCGGGGACTGTTTCGTGGCTCCGGGTTTGCGTAGCTCCCGTTCCACGTTTACCCAAGAACATGCTGCATAAAATTAATACGCTAGAAGTCGCTAATTCGACGAATTACAGCGATAACAAGGGGGCGAGGGGGGCACGCGGCATGGGTATTTATGTCAGAACGCACGTAGCCGTGCACGCAGACGTCGCGGCCGCTGAATTAATAGTGCGTGTACATTACACGCGCGCACGCACACGTACACAGAGGAGCGCCGGCTATAAACTAAGTTGCTCCATAAACCGAGCCGCGAATATGCATGAGGAAGGTGTGGCTCGCGTTGTTGTTGCACCCAGCAGGGTTGATTTCGGAAACGTTATAAGTCGGCCGCGAGTGCATCGTGCACGTTGCCTCGCATTTGCAAAGCAAAACACACACCAGCCTGCCGCGCGTTTCGACCTGTCCCAGCGAGATTAGCCGGCACTTTGTTGCCGTTTTAAGGAACTCCGCTTCCGCCGCCCCCGCTTGAGGGCCTTCTTATACAGGACTGAGGGATAATTCGTAGCGCGGCCTGAGAGTAAGACGACTCCTCGGGCAAAGCTGTGTCGAGAGTGAGGTGTAAAATTTTTTAAAGTGCACTGCACACCGCGAATGCATCAACTCGATACTTGTTTTTACAAAAAAAAAGCTTTCACCTGAGACTATGCGTTCGAATCATATTCCTGAACCATTTCCAGTAATCCTCGGATCCCCGCCTTTTCGCTTCTGGTCAGCGCGTCCATTTTTAAATAACGTACTGCTATTGCATGGTACTTTGCAAGATTAATCCTCGGGCAAAGTATTATTGGGGAGCAGAGTTACTTTCCCAGAGAGCACAATAACAAGCCATGAATATTTTAGTACTAATTCTTCGAGGAAGCACTATCGCAGGACAACAGCTTTATGCATGCTATATCCGATGGTTCTCGACTGCGACTGAATCTAAATTTTCCATCGGCCTCAAGGAGGGGACGAGCGTTATTTATGTGAAAACGGAGACATCGGGAAACGGAATGGTAAAATACGTGGAAAGGTAACGGGGCCCCTGGTGTGCCACGTGAAAAATTAAAGAGAGAGCATTGGAAATTGTCACAACAAAGACGCGCGAGGGACATCGACATTCGCGTGCACATGTTCTCCTGAGCTATGAAAATTAATAAAGGGTCAATACCGTAAAGTTGTAAACAAATATGTATACAGAATATCTCTTCTGCGATACAAAGCAGTGCGAACGTTACAGAGCTTCAAATAGAATCACGATCCGACGCTTTAACATAAAACGTAACGCAAAAGGAAACAAGCACTCCAAGCTACCAGAGCTCCATCAGAAACAAGCGGATATAAAGAAGGAACGTCATCCACTAGATCTAAAGTAGTGTTTTTGGCCATTTTCAGGCTTTAGAGAAAGAGAAAGAGGGATGTGCTCGAAGGTTGAGAGTCTCGCACGGGAATCGATGCCGCTCCGCCAAACGGTCGGGACCCGACGCAATTTGTTTAGGTTAAGGGTTGACGAGATTCTGTAATGAATACAAAGTTGCCGTGGAGCCGTGGCGCGCATTCCGCAGCCAGAGGCTACGGGGCTGGCGAAATTGGAAGAAAGAAATATTTACCTCGAAATTGGTACATCAGCCAGCCAGCCAGTTGGGTTTCGACGAACAGACGGGGCAGCCAGACTTTTCCAGGATAATATCTCAAAGACACTTTAAACAGGATTTGGCCGGGTTTCTTCCCGGTCGAATTAGCCGGCCGCGATCTCTCGCTGGCCGAAAAAGACCGAGGCAGATGCGCTAATATGAAGGGGAGGAAAAGGAAGCCGACGGAAGGCAGCCTCGTTATCGCTTTCCAAGCTTCTCCGGGAAATTTGTTTCCCCCCTCCCCCTCTCCCGCCAAGTCTCCGTCCATTCCATCTTCCAAGCAACCCCTCGCGCGTCAGTCCGAAGCAGGTTTCTGGTATTTTACGGCGTAACCCTTCGCGCTTGGAAAGCGTTCGTTAGACGGGCCCCGGGCATCTGGGAATTTCGGTGAAAAGAAGGCTTGTCGATTGCGCGGAAGACGCTTTCAGCCGGTGGCCATTAGGCTAACGATTTTGGAAGGCGCCACCGAGCTGAAAAATTTCGAATTTTATGTGCTTAATCCATACTGCTGGCCCTCAGCTCGACGAACAAATAATTTATTAAAAGCGTAATCTTCTTGAAATTTTTCCAGTCAACGAGGGAACACCTCGCGTGATTCACCCTGCATAGATATTTTATTATGTAGATATCTTGCTAGAAGCAATGTTTGCATATGATTAATCCTTTCGGTATTTACGTATTTAGCGAGCACGATGTGCAAGGAATGTTTATTTAACATTGCTATATGTTTACTATGAGCTTTTCTACGATATTTGATCATTGATCGTGGATATGTGTGTCAATCGTGGGGTCAAAGCGGGAAGAAAGATGTAACGATGGTTTTACTATGGAGAAAGTTGTAACGGGTATCAAAGAAGCTTATAACTTGGTTCTCCTTTGATCAGCGTCCTGCAAGACCCGCCCATCCATCCGTTATAATACAGACTCAAGAAATTACGAACTAAGAGTCGATTGAAGTTTCAGATCGCTCGGATAGCTAAACAATCCCCGATAACAAAGCGTTTCCCTCGGACAAGTGAATAATCGTCGTCGGGTAATCGCTGATTTACGTGACAAGTTTACTGCCGCCCGCGAACTTGCTTTACAATCGCCTCGGGTTTATATCGACGCGCAACGTATATATACACCTCGACAAAGGATGGAGGGAAAGCCTGACAGATGAAGGGTAGCGATGGGATCGAGTCCGATATGAACCGGATCGGCTGGATCAATTCAATCTTATCTCCAATCGAATCCAGCGATACTCGTAAAAGTTAAATGTTTCCTTCGATTTACTCAGCAGGGTACATGATATCGTAAAGTCGCTGTCATAAAACATAAATTCCATAAAACGTCAAGTGATTTCGTAGGTATATAGAATTCGAGGAAATGCGAAAACACCGAGCCTTATAAATTATACAAGACCGTTCATGAAATTCGAACGTGAAATCGAATTGAATTCAGCATGCAAGTATTATGAAAGTTCTCTTTCCAAATGATCTACGTCGTTAAAAATTATGGAAACGAACAACTCTCAAAATCCCTGCGTGCGCGTTTGGAAATCTGCAGGGTCGACGAGAAACGGTAAGAAACGGTGCCTCAAAGAGGTTTCCGCTCACAAGAAACCCGGGACATACTCGACAATCTTTTCCTTGGTAACGTGTAGAGAGATGATGGAACGTCAATGTCGCGCATTCTATCTGAAAATTTGCCTCGTGAAAATTCTCGACAAAAGAGGGCCACGGCACTCGGCACGTGGATGAAAGGTATCGAAGTTCCAGGATATAGAAATGCCTTTATTCGTTACGGAAAACGCTTGTTAAGCGCAGAATAATTATCCTCGGCCTTTTGCTCCGTGCCTGGCATAAGCCCTTCTACGCTCCTTTTCCAGATTACTCAACATAATAGTGATCATGAGCATTCCCTGCTCCTATAACGCGTTATATCCGCGATTATTAGGAGAACACTATGGCCCTGGTGCAATTAACGCCATCGGGCGATTATTCGCGATACGAAATTAACGAGAGCACGATATCCGCGCGGTCCTCATTGTCCCGGCGTAAATATAATAGGAATGGCGAACAAATAAACAGCAGCGGACAGAGAGGGCTGTCGAATTTATATAATTCATTTATTTCGCGTATTGAGTGTATACATTACAATAATGCGCCAAAGTAATTGGCTCCTTCGTCATTATACTAAATTACGATAATCGTTTAAAAATCGATGTGTTTTACTAGTACAGGGGAGAGTTGGCAGAAATATATTTGTACGAAGATAAATAAATATGGTGGGAATTTAAGCTTGTACTATTAAAGCAATTTTGAAGGATAGTTTAAATTAAAACGTATCGAAGAAGACCCTCGGGCACGAATATTTCTCGGGACAAAAATCATTGCAACCTGAAAATAGAAACGAGCAGATCAATCAATTACGATTCCCCATAATATCGCTGTCAATTAATTTATTGAAACCTAGTGGTTGAAAGAGAAGTCGAGTTGCAAGAGTTTCCATTAATTTCCTCCACTTCCTTCGATCGAGTGTTTCAATACATCGAGGCAATCGAGTAATTTATTCCGATTCGTAATTGAACGTAATTACTGCAAGATGAAAGAGCGATGGAGAACGATGCAATTGAAATGCAACTTCTTTCACGAGATCGAAGCCGAAGAAACTCGGCGAAGGAAGACTTAAGACTCTGGGAAGCAGCTCGAACGATTCGTTCCCTCGAAAACGAACGATGTTTCAGGAGCAGATCGAAGACTTCTCGCGGAGGATGAAGGACACTCGAGAACGACCACGCCTACCGTAATTCCGCGCTTCCATCGTCGGCTACGACTCCCTTTGAGCCTTTCATCGACTGACACCACCTTCCTACTCACTTTTTCCACCAGTTCCCGTCCCGTCTCTACCTCGAGGCTTTCGTGCCGTCTAATTTCATTCGACCGACTTATCGGCCCCTTATCGATGGCCAGAAAGTTTGCCAAATTCTTCGTCCCTTTCCCTACCCCTTCGCGGCGACTTCTCGCCAAGCGAATCCGCTCGACTTCTCCGACAGTTTTCTGGAACGTCGCGTGTACTTCGCTTCTCTTCCACCCAGGAAAAACTTTCGCTCGCCCCGGACCGAAAAATGTCGTTCCGGATGGTTAATCGTGTTTGATCTACCTCGGGCTGCGGTGAAGGAAGCGGTTCGTGAATCCGTGGACGTGTTTGGACAGGGGTTTTCTTTCATCGAGGGGAATGATGGCGAACGCGTTTGATAATAGATAAATTCATTTCGGGTCGTGGCAGATACGAGATAGTATCATTTACCTTTTTAGTTAATGGCAAACGTTATAGTAGAGGGGAGATTGGAGGGTGGTGAAAGATGTTTAATCGGGTTATGAAGTTGAAATAAAGAAATCTGGGGAGTAGAAGAATTCTGGAAAGGAATGAAGGGACACGAAGAAAATTTTCCCGCAAACGAGGCGATAATCGCACGAGGAATTTGCAAAAGCAGCTTTGTTCTAGACATCGAATTTTTAGAATCAATGGAGGGAAGTCGATGGGGGAGGGTGAAATTAAAATGGACGAGTCTATCGGGGCTCGTGATCTTTAATCGAATGTATCGAAACGCGACGCCGCGGCAGGAGGCGGTCCCCTTTAAATTTCGCTTTCCCAGGGGTGATCTCCCAGCCACGCTTCAATTGACTTTGGAAATTGATCGGAACGAGGTAATGCTGTAACGAACCACCCCTTTTTTTGGGACATCGTCGCGAGCAGTCGCATGAATATAAATACCATTCACCCAGTAGCGTTCCCTGGTTTTCTTTTTTTACCCTCGGTTCCAAAATTTGCATACGCACGCCCGATACGGTTCGTCAGTCTTCTGAAAAGAACAGGGACAAATCAATTCGCTGTCCTTTGTCCATCAGTGTAACTTCACGAGTGTAAATTTAAAGATTGCTGTAAGTTGCAGAGAGTAACAATCGCAGAACTAACGTTATTAAAAATTTTTAGCATTTAACATTGCAATTTTATTAGTTTGAATCTCTTTCTGTTCTCTTTGAAAAAAAGGAAAGCTTGTAGGTTGAATAATTCTCAGTAGGGTAGCTGGTACTGGCAGCTCGAAGTAATTTGTTTTAAACGATAAAAATTTACTTCTATAGTTTGAGGAATTCTTAAATTACGCTCTAGTGGAAGGAACAGTTCTATGTTCAACAGTCTCGCGAATTAATTTCAATTTATTTCATGGACAAATTATATTACACGCGTTACTACGATACTTTCCAGCAATTCTGTTCTATCTTTACTTAATTACAACAACTGAACTCGCCCGTTAATGCTTTATTCCGGACTCAGTCCACTGAACACGCTAAATTCCCTTCCAATTAATGATGCATTATGCACCTTACTCATTCTATTCCTTAAACAAGCTGCAATAGCCACGAATTTAATTACTGAAAATACTGTTTAATCCACTTCGAAACGAGAATTTATAAAACTTTCAAAGTAGAACTGATGCATACGAATTTATGCTCCGTTTCATTAAAAATGGAGCAGAAACCACAACGCTAATGAAACTCTTGTTACGTCTACCAGTAGTAAAATCCGTATCGAGTCAGACAGTTATGCGTCACAGTTATTGAAAGAATACTCCCTGAATGTTTAACATTCACGTACCTACTACTCTTCTGCCATCGTTCTCGGGAAATAATGAAGCGTTTGGCGTGCAGTTGGGGAGAAATTCCCATCGCTGGAAGGATGCGCAGCGGAACGCGGGGATAATAACGCGGCGGGTCCATCACGTCTAGCAGCAGGAGAAGTCCCGCAGGAACGCGCGCGGACGAACAAGTTCTCTGTCATGGCAGATAGCTCGAAGCTGTCACTCCTTGACCGCACGGTCGTTTGTCTAGATCACTCCCGTTTTGCGACCCCTGAGATCCTCGTTACGCCGCTCCGTTCGATTTTATCCCCCCTGGGCCGTGTGCCGCAGTCACCCGCGTCGAGTCTGGAATTCCTGATAAGAATTTGACTTCTCCCAAGACACTGTTTAACGTGACTCGTCGAATTTTTCGTCGTCCACCTTCGAAATCCTATTCCCCCTCCCAGCGCCCAATCTTTCCAGGAATGTTCGGTCGTGCTTAATCGCTGGCTACAGATTTATATCGTGCGCTCCAGCAGCTCTCGCTTTGAAGGGGAAATGTGTTTTGGCTCTGTGTTCGAGAGCAGGGGGTGACGGATGGTGATATCGTTGTTTTTGGGGGTCAAGTTATCCTCGCGTGATTTAAAGAGAAAAATACGTGGTCGGACCAGCGATCAATTCATCGCCGCGCCTTCTCAGGGTGAGAAGCCTCAGCGCGAATTAAGTGGGGACGAAAGAAGTAAAGCTGGCACAGCCTGCTCGATACAGGGCGGCGAAGGGGGTGGCTGCGAGCCGATTTCGTGGCGCAATATGTATGCACAAGCGACGCGAGACGATTCCCAGAACACACGAGTGGGTCGCGGCGTAAAAAGTCGTGTGCCGCCAGAGCAGGCTGAAGTAGGCATTCAAATAAACCACCTAGGCGCTGGTGGCTTCCACTTTCTGTTATCCAGCAGCGTGGAAGCAACCCTCTTAGAATACTTCCGACGCGAGCAGTAAATTCCATCGAGGCACCGACGTTTCCACTCGTCCCCTTTCTTCCTTCACCCGTCGTCTTTTCCATCCCCCCGTCACCCCCTTCAACCCCGTGCCCGACCATCGCGGTGCTTGCTTTCCTCTCCTCTTTTTTTTCCCTCTCGCCACTCTCCTTTCGTATTTTTGTTTTCAACGAGAAATGTCTTCTCGGCTCGACTAAGATTCGAGTGGCCGAATCGTTACCCGGACCCACCCCTCGTCCCTCTTCCTTCTCCACCTCTGCCCCTTTGGACGTTACACCGGTTCTCTCTGTCCTTCTCTATCCTGTCAGTTTTCGGGGCCTCTAGCTGGCCGTCGCCATAGTAACTCGAGTCTGGCTTCGTTTTATTCGGCGAATTAAGCCGCCCCCGTAACGATTCCAGCGTCGTTTTATTTTGGCAAATTAAGTCGCTGGCCGGTTTAAGGACACAGCTGCTACACGAGCTCCTAAGGATCCAGACACCCCTGCGAACGGGTTATCGGTTCCACCTTACTGTTCCTTCTTTCCTCTGCTTCCTCGCGGGTCTTGCTAGTTTTTGCTGAGGAATTAGCCTGAGTGTCAGTGCACGTTTGCTTCTTGTGCCTGGAGAAGTGCCTTCTCGTAAGTTTCGCTTCGAGCAATCCTCTGCAGTGGGACAAATGGATGCTGCTCGTGGATTATGGAGAAGTTGCACCAGTTCTGGAGGAGTTACTATAAAGGCTAGTTTAAAATGACTTCGGGGCCTATGTGAAGGGTAAGGGGGAAAACGAGGAATGTCTATTTTTCGGGATTTTCTGATTTATAGCATGTTTAGTTAGTGGCAGATGGGACTACAGAACTGTCGAGTGGCTTTCCTTGTTTTGATAATAATAGAAGTGGAAATTTCTTATTTTGGTTCAAACTTGAAAAAAATATTAAAATATCGAATGTAAAATAATTATTATTCTATTGCTTATTTTTTCTGATGCCTAATTAGGGTATACGTTTCAGGTTACGAAGAATGCAGATAAATTTATTGAACCTTCTTCCTTTACTGGTGGACTAAAGTATTATAACTTACTTTTCTCAATAAACCTGTTTTCTGACATTTCCTGTTTCCCGCTTGCTCTTCATATATGAATTACTTTGCTAGCCACTTACCGCGAAAATCTCACTTGGCAATCATAAATGTAGATAAATATGACTCTTTTATGTACGACATTTATGAAATATGAATCCTCCAAGCTCTCCGTTGAATTATCATTATCATTAAACTAAAAGAATGTCTATGTTAGGTGGTCTAATTAGGTGTCCAACGACTGCAACATTTATTGTTAAAGCCGACGTGTATCAGTGGTGGTTTTAACTAGAGGTTCGAGGGACTTTCGAGAGGACCTGGCGCGTTCAATCTGGCCTCGGTGCCCTCGTAATTTCGATGGCACGGGAAGGACGAGCGCGACTTCTCGGCTGGCTGGCGTTTTGCTCTTCTACGCGCTCCAGCAGAATTCAATAATGACCTAATACCATGGCGTCGTAAATTAACGGGGAAACGTGCGAGCTGGCAATACCCACTGGCCTCGGTATTTATCGTTGGCGATCGATAAAACCTTCCTGCCTGCGAGACGGCGATATTGACAATCTGTTTCGAACGATTACCGAGGAAAAACTGCGCGACCATTCCCACGTGACCCCTCTGCGATTTCTTGACCTTATACCAATCGATCCTGCCTGCGAGTACTCGATATTACATTCGTATTCGGGTTACAGCTTTCGACGTAACCAATTATTGTCTCCGAGTATTGACAGAACTGTCAGCAGTTATTTGGGTAGCTGATTATTGCTCTCATTAGAGAAGACGGAGAAGGGCTATTATTGGGCACTCTATAAAGATTCAAACCATTTCTAAGCTATGTTTGAGACAGTTTATACTGGCGCACGAGAAATATCGAATAGCACATCGTGCAGCAATGATTATTAATAGGGACTTAGTATTTACCGCGCAATGGCCACGAAACTACTTTAATTAAATGGAGCCGTATGCGATGCAATATTGATGACTGGTATTTGCGCGTTAATATTAAATTGGTCACGCTGTAACGTGTTCCCAATAGGTTTGAATAGTAGTCACTGTTATCAACATGTCCCGATGTATGAAAATCGATTGTGAAAGTGACGGTAGACATTCTACGTTGTTGTACTAATTTCTTGATAAATTACTCCTCGCAATAGCTTTTTATTTTCATACATAAAACATCACTGAGATTGAATCTTCTGGTTGTTCCTCAATAAAATTGTCTCGTTTCTAAGAGGTTCAGCAAGCAAATGTAGTGTTCAAAAACGTACTTACTCTTCAAGCTGATGTAACGTCTACTTTAGGTACCATCTGTTATTCAACCAAGCATCAACAAGACCAATGTTACGTACCTGAAACCAAAAGGATTACACGATTAATGCAAATGTAACAACAGAGAATGCTACCAGAACTGTTTATACAATCGGAGCCGACAATAAATTAACACTGTTCGATGAATAAGGGATATTATTAATTGGTCCAGCTGTTACAGAGGGACAGAATTTTCCAACACATTACATAATTCAATAATTGTACTCAGTCCCTTGGACCTTTCACGATAATATATGTACAGTAACTATAAAAGAATAAATATCATAAAAGAGACTATAATAAAGAATTCTCTATGCTGTTTATTCGCACACACGTTACAATAACATCTCAAATAAACCACAAATGCTTCCCCTAAGCATGATCAAAGTTACCGCACACAACAACCTTGGAAAACGTAAGGCGATACTACAATAGAGTAGTGAAAAGAGGACTAAAGCGGCGAGGTATCCGTTTCCCTTTTCTGCCCGAGTCACTTTCTCATCGGAGAAATTTTTCGGTCATTTCGTGACAAAAGCTCCTCGCCGAGGGTGCAGCGCGCGCAAAAAGACGGTCGTAGCTCGGGAACACGTCGGCCTGGCCCATATGAGAGCCGTATCTTATCCGAATGCGGATGGTACAAGTGTGACAAAGTGCCGTCCGGCTTCGGTAACCTGTCCGGTTCTACTTGACGTACGGACACGTACATACGTACATATTCAGCCCTCTGGCTGCACGAGAGGGCGGTAGGACACGAGTTATGGCCAAGGAGGGCCGAATTACTTTGGAAATGAGCTGGCTGGACTGATAAAGTCAGCCGGGACGAATGTTATTCCATCGTATGCTTCCGCTCACGGTGGCCCAGAGATGCGCTGCCGACCACCCCAAACTTACGTCGGACATTTTGTGCCGTATAAACGGTATTCGAACGGTTCTGGCTTCCATCTTCATGGTGCGATAGAATCACACGAGAAACTAAACGTTTGATAAGATATTTTAGTGGCGTTGCTTGCAAGTCAAATTGAATGCTCATACGTTTCACATCGGTGGCAGCTGAATTAATTGAATTAGGGTAAAAGCACCAGTAGTTGACCATGTATCAGTAGTTGACACTTTTCAGAAAAATCTTATTTCTCAAGTTTTTCTGTAGTAGTTGGCACTTTTCAGAAAAATCTTATTTCTCAAGTTTTTCTGTAGTAGTTGGCACTTTTCAGAAAAATCTTATTTTTCACGTTTTTCTGTAGTAGTTTTCACTTTCCAGAAAAACATAAAAAGATAAGGTTTTTCTGTAGTAGTTTTCACTTTTCAGAAAAACATAAAAAGATAAGGTTTTTCTGTAGTAGTTTTCACTTTTCAGAAAAACATAAAAAGATAAGGTTTTTCTGTAGTAGTTTTCACTTTTCAGAAAAACATAAAAAGATAAGGTTTTTCTGAAAAGTGTCAACTACTGATACATGGTCAACTACTGGTGCCTTTACCCTAGTTGGAAAAGAATTTGACCGCTAATCTGAACTTTTAGTGGAGATATAGAAATAGGTGGAACTTGATATGCAAGGTATATACCTATATAGTATTTAGTTAAGACCCCTGAGTGGTAGGAGTTGCAGCATCGAATCCCGATTTCGTGGTACGTCCGCGTTCTTGCTGAATTTAATGTTACAGTGTGAATGCTTGACAGTTACCTAGCTTCTATGTCTCAACTGAAGAGATCGAAGACTCAAGAAGACATACAATACTCCATAAAATAGGTCAAACTATACGTGGCCGATTAAATTTCATAGCGGTCCGGAGATAGCGCCATAAATATTGGATGGTCAGCACTATAAATATTGCATTATGCGTCATAAATATTACACCGTAAATATCCCCCATAGTCTTCTGCTTACCCGAAAGGTACCGCGATATTCTTGCCGCACTGGCATCCAACCAATATCCTCAGAATCGCGTCGTTCTGTGCCCAGGCCCTTTAACATTACACGCAAGCTATCACGATCCAGCGAAATTACAAGGACGCGGAATAATGAAATCGTGGATAGCGTAATCTTCTCTTCATAATTGAATCCGTAAGGGTCGCAGCGCTCGTCGAGATCTCTCGACACGATCTTCAATGGTATTGAACTTGGGATCTTTCTCGCGTTTCGAACAATGGGCCCCCGAATCGCGCTTCCAACGCCTCGAATCTAATCAAGATTTCACTTTACCGTACAAAATGTTCAGCGATTTTCGAGAGTAATTTCCATCTTACTAGACCGCCTTTTCTATTGTTTAGGCGATCCATAAGATAGGTCAGAGCAGTGACGAAGCACAGAGGGCGAGTGCTGCAGCAGTCAACGTTCTCGAGGGGTTTAAAAACACCTCGTGCCGGGTATAGTCGCGACGGCGGAACGGGAGCGATTCTGCCAATGTGTCTGGGATACTGAAGTTGAAGTTCGACCAGACGGGACCGATGCACCGGGATATTTCGTGTAAAACGGAAGGGGGCGACGGCAAGAAGAGGGAATTCGGGCTTCCACTCGAGCCTGTAAGACGTGGCAGGTGGTCTCGAGGGGCGACCCACTCGGCTAGAGAAGGCGTCACGGCTGCAGACGAGGGAGAAGCATTCACGGGTCTTGATTTAACACCTTGGATTAATTACAGTCTGTGTACCAAGACCGGGTGCTGCGGGTGTGTACGTGGAAGGGCCGCGCTACGCGACTCGCTGCAAGAACTGGGGCTGCGCGACGAAAGCGACACCGGCTTCCATATTTGTCTCCGAAACGGAGAATGAGAATTTAGATCCTCGGCCCTAGTAACACGTAACCGGGCCTCGTGGCTTCTTGCGATCGCTGTCGCGCCTCAACGTGTCGAATCTCCTTCCTAGCTGATAGGTTCTTTACCAGCCACTCGATCTTAAGTCTTTTGTCTACAGGGTTTAGATATCGATGTTTTCTGAGCGAATGAATAAATGAGAGAAAGGTATAGTGGAATTATTTGTCGATATAATAACAACTCTGATAAATGAAGGTGGGATCTTAAAATACATTTGTATTCGACGGATTAAGATAGAAAGGTTTGCAAGGAGCCTTCGTGCAACAGACAAATTTGAGTGGAAACAAAAGAAACATGCAAAAAAGAACATAATAACGAGCCGATTATATAATCCGTATCGCGATTGTGGGTGACCAGGACCAGCGTGCAAAAACAATCTATCCTTCGCGAAACACTTAATCCAGAGAGAGCGTTGGGCGGTCTGTAAAAACACGTGCTTAAGTAGAGTATTTAATGGCGGTTCGTGACTGGCGTCGTTCCATAAAACCGGCCGCGTCACGTTCAAATTAGTTTCGAAGGATCATAATCGGGAGGGCTACAAAATCTACGTATTAAGTCCCCCATAAAAATGCTAATTCCCGCGATCGAGCGGGGCTTTTACGCGCTCCGCGACCCTATTACCCATTTTCCGAAATTATATAGGCGCCAGAAGGTTACGCGAATGAGTTTTTAATTTATGAAAATCTTCTTTTCCCGTGAGAGGGGGAGGAATTAACGCGGAAAGAAAAAAGGAACATGCGGGCACGGAATAATTAATCTAGAGCGCTCGGTTCTAGCGACCCAATTTCGTTCTCAAGCTTCTTCTTTAACGACCAAACCAGTTTTTCTGTAAATCAATATTACACACAATATTTCTCAGAGGCTGGCGAATTTCCATATTGTAGGCGGTAAGGGCTACATAATTCTATTATAAACGATCCAGGCAATGATTCCTACGAATGTATAGAGATATACTATGTTACAGACGGTGGAATGAAATAGCCATCCACCGTAATTTTCGGATAACAATTTCTCTCGAACGAAGAGAGATACGGACACGTTCGATCCACGAAACGATAGGGTACCGCGAACCTAAACATTTTCCCATCGACCCTGTTACTCGACATCGCACTTAGCTTCATTTTTCACGTTAGAAGGGATCCCGGAAAGCTGAGGGTGGGCGCAAAAAATGCGCGATGGCCAAGCCGAGGCGAGTACGTTCGACGTGAGAGCCTCGCTGAAAAAGGAAGCCGACTTTCATTCTCGTGTTTACTACTCCGTAACACGTCCTGGCCATTTTTCAATTCCCTACGACTGCTTCCTCTCACCGTCGATTTCTGTGTTTCTTTAAAAATGTTGCTACCGTACTTGCACGTCTCGCGATTTCCCATAATATGTGGGAACGTAGTAACGAGCTTGACGTAACCAGAATATTTTTATACCTACCTCGTTAATGATAAATCTGTATATTTGAAGAAGATCGATACTCTAAATTTTTCATTCCCTTTCTCTGTTCGTGCTGGAAATATTTTTAAAACTATCGGTTCATCGATCGATTCGTCGAGATAGCACAGATTATTAGACGAAGCAGATCATCCCATACCTTCAATTATCCTGCCATAAAGCGAGATAATGGCACTAATGGTACTCAACGCTTCAGCCAAGTATATTCACACCACAGTTTATGAAGAACACTGTACAGGCTCATCAATACAAGCCTATAGCTCGTCTCCTCTCTGAGAGTTTTTCATAGACACAGTGGTCGATTTATCACGACACCTTTGTTCGAGTGCAAAGAACGGTTCCTCGACAAACAAAGCCTCTTAGAATTCTTAACAAAGTAACGAGAATCTCCAAGAACAATTAATCAATTCCTTGACACTGAAGCAGCTTATAAAATATTTCATTTCATGCCCTTAATGATAAGTATACATAATATAAGTTTATCCAGCGATCAATGCCTATTCCACATTTTAATAAAAGTAGGTATCGTTTTTCTCGAATCAAGTATTCCGAGTACTTGGCCCGATTGCCATTTCCTCCCCTCAAGAGTTCCATAATCGCGCAACAAGGCAAATAGCCAGGACAATACACACATCCCCCGGCAGTTTATCGCGTCGTGCGTCTCGATATCCTCAAACAACGCCGTTGCGTTGTCAATTAAATCCCGTGCAAACGTTTGCCTGCTAGACCCCCGCCGAATTAAACTAACATTTGCCATCGACAAAGGCATACCCCCTTGATTGTCGCGGCAGAATTCCATATTCGGCCACCGCTAGCGCGCGCCCTCTGGTGCGTCGTGGTGCGATCACAAGATAAAAGTAATATGGAATTGCTCGTAAATAATCCAAGCGAGCCGGACTGCACGTCACCGGGCGACGTACGCGCGACACGGTCGGACATTCGTGACACTCCTGGACATTTTTCAAAAGTCACTTTATGCGTCGCGACACTGTCGTGTACCGGGAAAAATCGCGCGGGGACGCTTGGTGTTTTCACGGGAGAAAGAATTCGAACAGCTCGTGATCATACGATGGGTTCTGTAACATTACGTTTGGGATCCTAGAACAACTACTGGTTGGATGAGCGAAATGACGAGATTTGACGATTTTATTCCCGCGGTTGTATATTCCACTTTACGCCGCATAAATAGATCCCGCGAAATAAATAATCGCGGCAGTAAAATTCCTCGCGAAGGGCCATTGATGGTAGCGCGGCGCCAATGCCCGACTCGCGCCACTGCGAAATCAGTAGAACGAGCGGCCGTTAGTCAGCCGCGGGCCCACAGCCCGCCAGAATCGTCGCGGCTGATAACTGAAGGCGCCCCGGAACCGTGCTCCCTAATTAGGCAAATCGTGTTTCACCGCGGCGCGTCACATTTTCCGCGCTAGAGCCGTGGGCACGCGGAGGACAGCTTAATACGCGTTCGTAACATGCAAAAGATGGGGAGGCGCCGCTAATGGACGACGAGACTCGACTTTAAACTGGCTGGCTGCCGTCTAATGTCCTCGTAAGTGCTAATGAACGCCGCTTGTATCCGGCCGACATTTATCCTTTGAGTCGAGCGTCGCGGTTACGTGAAAGGCGAGGCTACGTGACTCGTGGCCGTGTGCGCCCTGGCTTGCTTTGAAAAACGAAGGACGAGCCTCGCTCCCTCGCGGCTTAACTAACGAGATTAGTTTTGCGACGGGGGATGCTCCGCGGTGGCGGATGAAAAATAGAATCTAGGTTGGAATTTAATTGAAAAACGCCCGTTGCTTCCGTGTACGCGATTTCTGGCCCCCAACTTACGAGGTAAACGTCGCATCGAGCTTCTCCGACGCTCAATCTTTTTCTCTAGTAGGAGAGACAGAATAGGACATATTTCGTGGTGAATTTTCAGACGTATACTTTTGAAAGATGAATTAAAAACAGGATAGAAACATAAAGTATCCCTTCGTACAACTGCGGTCCACTTCCCTCAAGTTTCTCTCAAGATGACTCCCTCGGATGGCTTCTTACGAAATGGCCATTTACCCCCAACCTACGTGTACACGCGTCCATCCGGCTCTATAAGAGCAGATCCTCTTAAAGACCGCGTAAGTCGACGGGCGCTTTAGCTAAGAGACAACCACTTAACGCTACTCTTTCCTCGATCTGTAATCCCAACCACCTATTAGCAAAACCGCACGATGCTACACATCTGTTCCATCGGTGACTTCTGTTGCTATCATTGTTCCAAATTGTAGAAATGACTTGCGTTAATGATCTTCACTGTCTAACAGACGATTCTAACTGTGAAGTAGCCTAGGTCCAAGGTGGCGATGCGAGGGCAACTTGAACGGGAATGTTTCATTTCGATCGGGTCACAAGCAACTCGGAGCTTTCAAGGGGGAGGAGTTAATCAATGTAGTCGGCCCCGTCGCGAGTGCTGCGAGAATTATCGACGGTAACGAGTTCGACGGAGCTTCCCGGAACGTTCGAACTGCGAGATCACGCACTCAGACTGATCGCGCTAATTAAAACCGGCCGAGGCTCTCCCCCTACGATCCGGAATTTATCACTGAAACGCCCCCCGCTGCTGCACGGTTAACTTCGCCGTGAGGTAAGTAGCGACTCGACTGGAATTACCGAAACAACCTGGAAATAGTAATGGGTCTCCGGCAACTATAGTTCCGCCTCGGGGAACTAGTTTCCAAACTGCGTCCCGACACCGTCTACGGATTGAATTTTACCGGAAAAGACTTTGTACGCGGCCGACACGTGCGCTAATTATCGAGGATCACACGAGAGCAGATAATGACGTAAGCGAGTCGAACGACGCGGCATCGAAAAGCTAATGGGAGCAATCCTCAAGTTCGGGACGTTCTAACGACTCTGAAAAGGTAAAAGGCAGACGAACTAATGTCCGGTTAAGTTAGCGTTTCTCTCGCGTCGAGATTATCTCCACGCGAAAACGAGCGTTCACGCCAACTCTTCAAGCTTGCTCGAGCCTATTAACGCGCGAGGAGAATCGCAAAGAGTGGGGTCAGATAAAAACAGGAGGGCCGATGGCCCATTAGAATTCGGATGATGTAAGCGGAAACGCGACGGCGGAATGGAGCTTGCAGAGCCGCAGAGACATAAAACTCCCGAGCGGCGGACCGGGCGTAGAGCAGGAACAAATCGCTTTAAAATTTTATGAGCGGTAACGTTTCTGCCTCTCCCTTTAAAAGCTTTTTCTTAAACTGGCCATTAAGGTTCCTGCGGATCTCGGCGGCTGGATGTAACACACTAATGTTCTTATCCACTTATTGCGCCATCACCTCGAGTAGCCGACACACCGACGACGGAGGGAAACGACGGCTCCCGTTTTACCGTAAAACTCACCAGGATTCCTCGACAAAATTTCACGCACCACCTTTCTGTTCACTCGCCAATAAAACCGTTTTTTTCGACGGGCGAGATTCCGTTCCTTCCGACACTATTTACCTCGTTCTTCGTTGACCTGGTATAAACACTCACATAATTATTAATTCGCAGGCCACATTCACGATTTTCAGCGTCACAATTAAAGGAGAACAGTCTAGGTACATCTACTTCGCAATTTAGCCCCATTCCATTCAATCGATCCTCAATTTTTCCAAATCTTTGACTCTCGAAGAGAAACTAGCAGTCCCACGAGTTATCGACGGCACAGCTTGTTCACCTCGTCCCGTATTCCCCTCAAAATTCAAGCCAGCGGCTGCACGGCAACCCCGCTGCATCCAGGAGAAAGGGGACCCAGAGGAGAAGGCTCATTCGCACGCATTCCTCGCTGGAGAACTCGGCTTCCTGAACGATGGAGGCAACAATCCTCGATGGAATCGTCGCGGTTGCCGCAAACGCTCGGTCGAGAGTGAAACAGACGCGAAGAGTGGGGGCAGAGTGAAAGAAAGTGGAGGAGAACGTTTCCTTTATGCGGAGGGCCGCTCTTCACCGGCGCAAGTACAAAGCGGAAGATGGTAGATAGTGCTCTAACCGCGTGCGCTAACCGCTCCTCGTGTCTACAGCCATCAGGACCCTGCGAAGACGTTGCCGCGTCTTCATCGCGTCAACGAGATCGCGGCCAGTCTGTTTTCTTGGCCGTCGCCACTCCGCCGACTGAAAGGGGAAGAGGAAATTCCACCCCTCGCTCGTTTAGTTTTATCTTTGACGATTCCGTGTCACTTGCGCCGTGACTCTGTTGTCGCGGGGCAGTAAGACAGTCTTGTTGTCCCAGATTCGCGGACTGGATTCGAGAGTCTGAAGTACGAGATTTTTATTGGGAAGCCACTTGGTTAATGACAAGAATAATATTCTCCAAAACTAGACACTCCACAAAGTCCTATTCTATCTATACGATCAGACCTCCAAACTAATTTAATTAAGCTACAAGTAACACGTTCAAAATCCCATCCACCACGCTGCCGATTGAAGTAATCTCGCGCTTGATCGTCGCCCAACTGAGAAAAAAGGAAGCAGCCGATCAAACGATCCCGATAATTGTACCGTCGAGATGGCAGGGGGGAGGGCGCAAAGTTTTTGCCCCCTCTCGCGTCCGATTCCTCTTCTTCAGTCTATTAAAAGAGTTCGGTCCACGGACAGGTGAAGGCAGAGATCGCGAAAAGGGCAGAGCAGAAGGGAGAATAAGGACAGAGAGCGCACGGGGCGAGGTAACTCGATTTAACTCCCATCCCCCCCTCATCCGAGAAGGACTCCACTTCCCTTTATTACCGTCTCAAAGCGATCTTATCGTAAGAGGGGAAGAAGGCAGTGGCGGAGACTCGCAGCCACGGAAAAGAGCCATCCTTTCTTTACTTCTCTTTCCCTTTTACGGGGGCGAAATAGGTTTCACGAGGGACAACCGGGGGTTAAGAGTCGCCGCGTCGTAAGATCGCCGGGTTACGATCGGACTTGGCCCGAGACACCCCCTCCTAGTCGTTAAATCAGCACACATGGCGAAACTTCCTGTGTCGCGGGCGTGCGCGGCGCACGGCTCGTTACACGCTCGCTTAAATTCTGGACCACAAGGCGGAGGACCACGCGAAAGAACCTCCCCCCACCCCCTTCGTCCACCGGCACGACGAATAATTACACCGTTCAACGAGCTTTTTGTTCGCCACACCACCCCGCTTCTGACCGCTGGTAACAGATTGCACCGGCTCCAGTTAAATTCTGCCGCGGGAATATTTCGGGAACCAATTTCTAGGGCGGAGCACGTTTTCCGGCTTGAATCGTGCATGGCTCTGGAAGCTGAGTGGGTTAACGCGCCAAGTTTCGCCGAGACGCGTAACGAAACTTTTTGGGACCACGCCGGTGATTTGTTTATAGTGAATCGGAGATAATTAGCGTTCATAGCTAGGAAATAGTGAGCAGGAGGTATATTGTTTGAAGTAATTCATATTTCTAGCTAGTATTGATAATTTTTACCATTAAGCTGGGTTTACACCTGACGAGTGTCTCGACCGAATCACTTGATCTACTACTCAGCCGAGTGAAAAGCTTGGCAGATTTGTCCGTCGGATTACTCGGCCGTGTACATAGAATATGCGATCAGACTGGGCGAGTGCTCTGCCCAGTAGGCTTACTCGGCCGAATACTCGTCAGGTGTAAATCCAGTTTTAAGCCTAGTTTATATTAGTCAAGTAACTCGGCCTAGTGAACTGAGCCCAGTAGGGTGTTTCATATTATAGGGGTAAAATTAAAATATTATATTTTTATTTCACTTTGCGCATGCCCTGATTCCTATTAATAAAAAAAAAATATCCGACAAATTTTAGGAAGATTGAGTAATATTTAGAGGTTGCACACTTTTCACACTAAATAATATTTAGTAGGCTAAGGAAACACGATTTCCAATGATAATTATTTTTACTCTCAAGTCCTAAAAACTGAAATTAAACTTCAAAGAAGACTTACATTTAGATAAATTTACATTTTATTACTTTCTATTATTGTTCATACCTATAAAAGTTCTGTACGTTATTATTTTACCCGCATTTTCAAAACCTGGAAAAGCGAAAGTATGTAGGGTAGATCAGGGGCGGTAGTAACCGGGGGGCGAATGTAACACATATAAATTGTGTTGAATCTCAAAACATATAATGAATATTGACATCAATTCTAGATATACACATGATAAATAATGACATTTGGAATACACACATCCATGTTCTGGCAGTATAGATACGCAATAGACATGGATAGTGAAAAAAATAACTTTTCGATATCCTAAAGTAACTTTTTCTTACTGATTTATGAATCTAATGTAAACACTCCCTTTGCAAGTATGTGCGTTTTTAATCTGTAATTTGACCTTTTTTAAAGTAATACTGATCGTTACCTAGCACTTTTAAGTGTCTCGTTAGTCACAATTTATAATTGAAGTTCAAAAGCATGGCCGGGGGTGATTGTAACATCAGCAGTCGGGGTCGGTTGTACCACAACGAAACCGAAAGAAAGCGAATAATATTGTCTTGTTTGCATAGAATCTATGTAGTGTTACAACCGATCCTAGATCAGCTATGGTTGCAACACTTTACACTATATCGTTAGGGCTATAACACTCCGCTTCTCATTTTTATTAATAACTTGGATATTACTTGACATACAGTGAAACTGTTGTGACTCAATAATGTCAGATAAGTAAGTAACATTTCCATATAAGAGTTTCTGTTGTAAATGTAATAGTTCCTGCGCAATCGTATTCCCAAGCCAAACTGTTACTAGCGCCCCAGGCCTAACCTAGTGATAAAACTGTGCAACCCCTAAATATTATTAAATTTGACTAAAATTTGGCATACAGATCACTTAGATGAATAGAACCAAGGGTGCGAGCAAAGTTATATGAAAATAGCACCTTTAGAAAATTGAAACACCCTAGAGCCCAGTGCTCGGCCCAGCTACTATGCTGTCCGCTCTTCCACTCGACTCGGCTAATACCGTTTACTCGACTTATTTACTCGACCAATTGTTTACACTAGTCGATTTAGATATACTTTTTCACACTCGCCACTCTACTGTACCGTTTACTTGACTAATGTAAGCTAGGCTTAATGCACTCGGCCGAGCCACTCGGTCTACTACTTGGCAGATTTGTCTGTCGGATTACTCAGCCGAGTACTATAATATGCGTTCAGACTGGGCGAGTGCTCGGCCCAGTGGGCTCACTCGGCCGAATACTCGTCAGGTGTAACCTCAGCATTAGAACAAGGAATTACTAATCCTCAGAATGAGTTACCAGAAAATTGAACGCACTCGCTGTGCATACTTTACAATTCCTGCTAAAGCTACTCTCATTCTTGTAATCCACCCCAACGAGTGGAACCCCGTGCAGAGGTTCCGCGGATTCTGCAAAAAAGGAGCAGAGCCGTGGCGCATCGTAGCGGGGAAAACGGCAGTTTCGCGAGTTCGTAATGTGCCCCCCACTCGTAATAGCGGCTATCATCGCGGAAGTCCGCGACGTCTCCATAGAAGTCGGTCGTACAATTACGCGGGTATATCCGATTCTAAGCGTTCCGCCGTAAATTACACGGAATAATATCGTTTCGCGATAATGGCTGATAATCGAGTTATAGCGTGCTGCGGTCGGCTATTGAATTACGGTGAGGGGCGTAAACGGGGGAGGGGGCGCGCGAGGGTGGCCGTTACTCGAGGAATAATGGACGCGTCGCAAAATCCTGCAACTTCGACGGCCGGTGAAAGCGCGGACGCGCCGAAAACCGCAACGACAGAGATTGCTGTCTGTTCACGCTCTGGGTAAACACGACACGGGTACACGGCGCAACGTGTGTTACATCGTGATCGCTCTCGATCGAGCGTGCCACGATACAGCAAACGCGGCTTCGGTGGCGGCATTCTTTTTAACCGCGAACAGAGAAAAGAAGGAGTAGAAGCGACGTTGGCACGTTTCAAGAGCTTCGCGATTTTATATTCGAAAGATGCCGCGGACAGATGAGGTATGATTTATGGAAGGGTGACGAGATGTGCAATGATTTGAATCAAAAGGTTCGTGTCATGAAAGTTTGAGATCGAGGGGTAGTTGCGAGATATGGAAAGATGGAGCTCATTTGTGTGTTGATTGGCAAGCTCAGATTTAAATATTATATTTGTCGTTGTTGGGGCTTATGAACTAAAGTTTATTTCAACGCGACATTCGTATTCAAAGGGATTGGCTAAGGTTATAATTGGAGAGAAAATTTCGTGAGATTATAATATATGTTTAAAAATAATCCGTAGTCCAGTAATTCAGTTTAAAAGATAACGATGGTAGAGTGTATAACTAGAGTGTACCCCTACATACGTTAATATAGCATCAAGGATTACTGTCATTAATGCAGAAAAGGATGGTAAGTTTAAACAAAATATGGGCTTTATGTGAAAACCTCTCATTATATTGCAAAGTACGTATTTTCTAACAAAATGTCCATTTCACTGGGCAAGGTGCTTCAGTGAGGCTTTTAATGAGGGAAAACAACGATGCATTAACGGAAACAGAAACGAATAGTATCATTATATTGAAATGCACGAAAAACTCGACAGTTAACGAAATTCACGTTTTTCGTCAAAAGGATGTAACATATTGCGGAAACGTGCCCGGATATGTTTAATGATAACTTCTATATTTAAATATGCCCGAAAAAAACGACTTTGTATGGTCGGAACATTAATGAACACAGTTAGCGTGAATTTGAGTTGAAACCAACTACCTCTAATGAAATACAATTTCTCACATTAAAATCTGATTTCAAAGGCACTGCAATAGAGGATTGAATTACACAGGCTTTGTAAAGAAATACGCGATCAGCATAAAATACAAGCTTTCATACCGAAGAGACGCAATTTACGGTCCGGAAAAAGAATTTCAATAAAAATTTCAATGGGCCAGCAAACGCTAGACGACACCATTCCCCGCGAAACCAGATACCACGGAACGCAAATGACCAAGTATAAAAATCGTTCAGCTCTAACTTCATTTCACTGGAAAAAAAATCGTTTTAAAAAAAAATCCGGAGAGAGAGGGGGTGGTAGGCGAATCGAAATTACATCGTGACATCGCGAGCGGCAATTTCTCCTTCCGCGAGGTACGAGCGGAACGTCGACTATTTCCTAACGTCGTGACTACACCAAATAAATAGAGAGACGGAGAGAACGAATATCCGGGGCAGAAGTTAAACTCGATAAACTGTCAATTTCGATCGGCAATCGATTTTTATTTTACCCAGGGCCCGCCCCTCCCCGCCCGATCGACCGAATGTGTCCTGGAGGACTGGAGAACGCTGGCATCGAAAATAAAAAACGAGAGCGAAGGAGGGGGGAGAAAGCAGGACGAGGGAAAAAAATCAATAATTGCGAACCTTCCTAATTTCCCAAGTGGTACGGCGCGTAGCGAGGCAATTTCGTGCCGGTCGCCGCTATTTGTATTGGTGCAAATAAAAATACGCTTCATCCGGAACGACGTGCGAAGCGATGGAGAGTAACAACGAGAAAGATCAAGCCTGGCGAGAGGAAGTGTGGGGAGTAGGGATCGGGTAGGAAGAAGCTGACTTGCTTCCCCCCCGTCGCTAAGTTTCAATGACGGAAGTTGGACTTAACTCGGAGGACCCCGGGGCGGGAAATAGAAATTTCTTCATCCTTTATTCCCTTTCGACGGGGAACGATCCTTGTCACCGCCCGAGATAAACGTGAAACTTTCTTTAATAAATAAACATTGTATCTCTGCTCCGTCTGTTACCCTCCGCTGTTTAAACGCGCGGGGGCTCCGATGAAGAGGAACGAGCTGGAAGAATGGGGAACAGACGGCGAAGGGAAATTGAATGTAAAGAAAAGTTTCGTTAGGTAAGATCCCCTGCGGTGGATTTTTCTGCCACCGTTACTCTGGATTCCCTTTGACGTACACAGTCTCCTTTTTTTTTTAATGGAATTCCGCACGGCACATTTGCATCGACCGAGCTTTTTCTTTGTTTTGAAAAGAGGCATTGCGGATAATGAAAACTGAAGGTGTAACGTTATTGAAAAGTGACGTTGATCAGTTAACGTACCTACGATAATTTATATGCAAATCAGGTAGATTCGAGAATGGATCACTTTTAAGAAGAGGTTGTAACGTGGCGTTTAACAGGCAATTTCCTTCGGATGGAATCAAAATTCTCTTATTGAATGGGATCAATGGGAACGGGTTAGTGGCTAGCGTATTATCGAATAAATTCGTGCCAGGTTGCGTTTCAGACCGGCAACTCAGCCGTGGTACCGTGATCGTGGGCGGTTATGAAAAGATCGGGCCAACGAGTGGAAAGTTGGAGGAAAATCGTTGATTATATTCTTTATACGAGCTCCTGCAACCAGCAATTCACCGATGGACGGCTGACCAGCGCGGCTTTCCATGCACGTGTGCGCGTGTATACACGCCCTAATCTATACAGGCTGCACGTACACACAGAGATTGCGGGAAGAAATACAGAGGAAGTTTGTAGTGGACGGAAGAGATTATAGAAGACAGAAACGAGAGGAAACTCGATTCCGCAGGGCAGTGGGCGCGATCCAATCTGGCAATTGGCCAATCTAGAATGAAAACTTGGCCGACACTATCCCGTGCCTGTTCTATGAGGCACTGGAGCAGATGAATTGGCTCCGAAACGGAATGCTAATATCTGAAACGCTCCTAAACAAATCGAGTATCCTGTATAATCGTCAGAGTAATCGTCCACTCAAACGCGAGCTGAACGTATCGGCATTTCCCTCTAAGATAAATTCACTTCGCGTGACTGAAACGGACCACGATTTTCCAAGCGCCTCGCCGGGACGGACGCAATCCAAATTCTCACCTAAGAATCTGCGAATTAGAAGCGCGGGTGGATCGTTCGACTAAGAACGCGGGCAGAGCGACGCAAGGAATTCCGGTCGCGCGAACCCGACAAGAAGCGAACCGGGCTAAGAACGTAAAATAATTCCCCCCCGAACGGACCCATCCCTTCGCGAGCAGATAGCCAGCTTCGATGGAGCTGGGGAACGTCGCAAGTTGCGGCGCGATACGTCGAATTGCGAGGTCGTATCCGAGGGTTGCCCCCGCAAAACGCGGTCGACGAAGTCGCAGACGGCGTTCTTGTCCAGCATGGGGACACCTGCACCAACACGACGACGTGTTCTCATCTCGTCTAATTTGCGCTTAGGTGGGGACACTTTAATTTGGTCAGGTAGACCCACCATCTACCGACAGCGGGAGAACTTCGCCTCTAATTTACCCTCCCCATCTCCCTTCGCCGGAAGTGCCGTTCTCGCCAAGTCCAACTAGCTGGCTAATACGTTTCGCTGGCTTTGGAATATATGCTTGACGATTGGCGAGCTAGGAACGGGGACCCCACGGTGATTCGTTAAGGGTAAGAAACACCGAGGGACGTTCTTGCCTCATTCAGTGCTTTGTACGAGCGGTTGAAGGTTCTGTATCTTTTTTTGGATAATTGAAAACAGTGGAGCATGTATTAGCTTGCTCAAATGGCTTGTCGAGGTGACTTGTTTGATTGGGTGCCTTCAAGATAGGGAATCGTACGAACACAGTTGTATATAAATGTAGGAGTTTATGTGAACTGTACCTATAGTTTGAAGTTTAGGTGTTGTATGTAGAGATTTATGCTCATCCCGGAGGATATCGAATACTATTGTGTAGGTGTATTGTATAATTCACGGAAAAGCTCGATAACAAACAATAGCTGTAGGGCTCGGTGTTGCCGCGATGACTAATTAAAATTTAAACCGGACTCGCGAGAGCTAATTAATGTGCATCAAACGGCGGCTATCAGGTGGTCGAACGAATAGGTAATTAATAGTGTCAGTAGCATGCATTTCGCATCTACCGATACATAATCATTAGATAATAAAATGAGAAACTATGGGCGAAGCCAATGAACGTGGAAATGGCCACTAGAATTGCGGATAATTATATCTAGTTACAGAATTTGAAATCGTTGGGTTTCAAATATAATAAGTAATAAAGGACAATGTTAAGTCGCAGAGGGGATTAGTGACCCACGAGTTGAAAAAATCTCGCTAAGGCGAATCGATTGATACCATTTTTAACTTTGAAATCAGATGGGATCGCCTGGAAAAATGGCCTCAAAGTTCGCGATTTTGCGATTTTGAACAAAAGAAACCGGTAGTAAAATCCCAAACGGCCCGATGGACCTTGGGTAGGCACCTGAGGAAAAACGGAGGGATGTAAACTGATATTCCAGCAGGCTGAAGCGGCAAATGTGCCTCGTGACCTTCATTTCACTAATCCATTGGCGATTTCGTACTGGGCATTAGGAAAAGGGTCCATAGGACAAACGTAGGTCCACCACGGCCCTGAAATGAAGGTCGTGGGGCACATTTGCCATCCCAATCTGCTAAAGTATCGCTTGCATCCCTCAGTTTTCCCTCAGGATTTTACTACCGGTTTCTTTTGTTCAAAACCGCAAAATCTGGAACTTTGAGGCAATGTTGCGAGGTGATCCCATCTGATTTCGAAGTTAAAAATGGTATCAATTGATTCGTCTTGACGAAATCTTTCCAACGGTGTATGGCATACGCTGTAGGCTCGTGGATCACTAATCCCCTCTGCGACTTAACATTGTCCTTTGTTCCGGCGACTTTATATGAAAATGCACAGACTAATTACTCAGATGAAAGCTACCAATAAGAAGCAAACATCTCTGATACACAAAGGACGGCATAATCCTTGGTAAGCATCTCCTCAACACAGTAACAAGAATGTTATTTTCTTTCGCATGATACAAAGATGCGTAAGACGAAGCTTCCACAAAAAGTACATACAGTCTCCCAGTCGACTGATGAAATTGCCTTGACAAGAGTGGGTATAAAACAAGCTGGAGCACCACTAAAAAAACGCATTACCACACCGTTCTGCAGGCAAATGTACATTATATCGATCATTTGCTGCAACAACGACACAACTCAAAATTTGCAGTTTTTTAGTTATTTCTATAGAAAAAGTGGTTGTTGTCTAACCAAACTTTCAAACCTGTTCCCCTAAAATCGTGAATTTTTAATTATGTCGTTGTTGCAGCCAATGAGCGATATGTTAAAAAACATGTTTTGAAATTTCATTTCTTTTCGAAACTCGTACCACGAGTTCCGAAAAGATACAAATATCCAGCTATATTGGTTTTGCAGTTGTAACACACTTGTTTAATTAACATGTTAACCAACATTTTTCGATGGAAAGAGGTCCCTAGCTGAATGGTGGCAAATGAAAAAAAAAACGAATTAACTCGTTTTGCCCACAACAGGTATGACGAGAGTTCACGTGCATCAGATCCCCGAAACGTTCGAAGAGCTACGCGGAAATAGTTGTTACAGAAATAGAGTCAATAATAGAGAGCAGACAGGGCACAAAAGGCGCATGTTTGCCGACAACGAATCCAACGAATCGCGAGGCGACATAGCAATTCCTCTCGAACTCGACCGTTCCCTGGGCCACCGTTTATCCTGTTATCCGGCGGCTGTGCGAAGGAAAAACAGAAAGGAACTAGTCCACGGTGTTTTCTCGCCGATCGAACCGCGCTCCAACGAAGTGGCATCCACGGATAAAAAGCGACCCCTGGGCCACGGAATTTATTTCCGGTGCCTGACGGAGGGTTCGCCAGACATCGCCTCGTAATTCGTGCGAGCTTGTACACCGCTGCCCATGAATGGCGTACCGCGGAATCGTGAATTACGGGCGCGACTTAATTGTGACCGCGGGGCCAGGAGATAATAGAGCTCTCGGCCGGCAACGGGGTAGGTAACGAACGCGTCAAGTGAAACGGAACGCCGGTCGTCTCGTTGAATTTTGCATTTTTGATTTCATTAGGCGGACAATAATTACGGGAGAAGGTAATTGGGCTCATTAGAATTGTAGAACTCGGCCCAGTTGCTGCCATTTTTCGCATTTTCGGCCAATGAAAATTCGTTACGAACCCCGCCTCTCTTTCGAATCCTGGCCGCAGATTGCGGTGGGAGCGTTGTGTAGTATTGCTAAATGAACGATGCGTAGCGTGGAGTAATCTGTGTTTTTATTCCGAGAACAATTAGTTTAGATTTAATTAACAATTAGAAGTAATTTCTACTTCTATTCTCCTTGTATTAGCTAAGTTTGATTATAGCTATTCTTACTTATAGTAATCGTTCTACTCGCGATAATCCTGAAAATACCCCGGCGAAAGGAAGGCTCGACTTTCCTGAGCGAGCCTCGCAGAAGAAGGTTTTCCTTCGTCTGGTAAGTACTTTGCTGCAGACAGCGCAATCCTTACTGCTGCCTGCTGCAATCTGTCTTGAAATGGCTTATGAAACTTGGCTCGACAGTGAGGACACGTGATGTTAGGTTGCTGCGATAGCTCTGTCCCTCGACTTCTTGCTGGGTGCAAAGTGAGGATCTTAGCGTTTCCAAGAAACCCTCGTTGAAAATGGTACTTAGAGAATACGGAAATGGACAGGTAAAAATACTGGCATTAAAATGGTGTTTATTTGAACGCCCGTTGAAATAAACTAACAGAGAATTGACTGATTTGAATCCATTCAGCAGCGGATCAAAAAATATTTACGGAGAAGCTGTTGGAACGAACTGCATCCTATATCGTTTTATTTTATTGGAAAATGTATACATAAAACCTGTTTGCTATTGGGCAGTTCATTCCTGTAGAGATACAGAAAGCAACATTGCTTGCCCAGTTCAATACACTGCGTCTGGAACACAGCAGTAAACATGTTTTGTTTTCAAAACTTCCAATACGCTAACACAATATGTATGTTTCTACCAGCGAGGTAGAAGTTGGCTTTCCATTTATTGGAAGGTGAAAATGTAATATCAGAAATAAAAGCGTCAGCACCGATACACAATGGTTTGAAATGATAATCTAGCTAAGCAAAATAATTCATATCATTATTTTTTCCTGTACGCATGTATACTTTGAAGTATTTACGTGTTTATTATTTTTAATGTTTTTCTACTTATTTATGATTACATATTTTTTGCTTGTTTTTGTTTGTGAGTAAAAACACACGTGTTCTCGATAAAAGCTTATATTTCCAGTGTAGATTATTGAGAAATTAATATTTTTCAAGGATATAGCCGAATTTTAAGAAGAATTTATTTATTTATTTGTTTGTGTCAATTTCATAATCACTAGAAATTGTATGCTAGATAGTGGAAAATACTGTTTGTATTCTATACACATTATATCAATTTTTTATTTTTTACTGAAATACTTACCTGTTTATTTGTAAATTTACAATGAACTAATTAATTATAATCTGGAAATATCAACTTTTATCGAGAACACCTGTGTTTTCACCCACACACAAAAGCAAGCAAAAGAATAATCATAAATAAGTAGAAAAATTATTAAAAATATTAAACGAGTAAATACTTTTAAAGCATACGTATATACGCCCAAGAAAAAATAATGACAATAAATAATTTTGCTTAGATGGAATCGCATTTTATCCCACTGAGCGACAGGAAATTTATACCTTAGTATCAGCCTGGGTAATATATTCGCATTTTCCTGGTAATTACAGAATCCTCGTCTGTTGGATGATCAGCGGAGACAGCGACAGGGTTAGACGAGGGTTAACGGACCGACGTTAGCGTACACACGCGGGCTAGGCGTGTCGCAGCTGCTACCTACACGACGTAGCCTATCGATAATTTAATTGGATCCTTTTATTCGTCCGACCGGAGACGAGCGGCCAAGCTAAACAGACAGAGAAAGAGGGATGGCAACGCTCGATAACGAGGGAACGGGGCTGCTTGACGCGAGAACTCGTCAAAGGTAGACCCAATGGCAGTCGGTTTACTTGTGGCGTGTTTTATGAACTTTCGATTGTTTTTCGTTAATTGGACCTGCACCCCTCTCCCCGGCGCTCCTCCAGGTATCTTCCGTGCACCGTTTTCCGTTTGTCTGTGTTGTAAGCGCAACGTGGCCCGGTGATTAAAGCGATTTCAGTCGACACCGTCGGATATCACGCGGGAGTTTATCGACTCCTCGATAAACGTCAGCGTAGGAATCTGTATTGCTCTTCATCGTGACAAATTTGCGCGTTTAATGCGCCGTTCCTATCTGTCCGTCTTGTTTATCTCGAAGAAATTTTCCGATGGAACCGTTTCTATCTTTGGAAGTTCGACAGGTTTGATATTTTTCTGGCGAAGGTGGACAACATTTTTATTTAAATAACAATTTTGAATATCGAATAAAAGTTAAAAGAATTATTCGTTATGTATCGAATATATACAACCCGGGTTAAGTTTATTCGTCGAATAAATAAATTAACTTTATTCGTAAAATAATCTAAGTTAAAGTAATTTTTATTTGATCCATTATTTAAATAAATTTGTATTCTCTTCATGCTCAATTCTGGTTTCTGGCAGGGGTTGAAGAATAAGCAAAATATCATTTCACTAACATTTAACGACGATATTAATACTCGACTAAATTTACGTCACTTCCAATATATACGCTCAACGAGTTACAAAGAGGTTTAGTAGGACTTTGTTTCAATAAAATATCCTATAAATATTAGATCAACCATATCGAGGTCGAAATTCACAAGCTTAAATTGGACTATCGTTTAATCGAGATGTTATAAACGAGCTGCGATGTAGATCAAAGCGTTCGCCGATTTCCATTCACGTTTCGTTCAATTTCGCAATTCGAACTGCGCCAGCGGTCATTATAGCGACGGTCTAAAAACGCGTAACAATCCACTTAGCTCTTTGCTCTGGAGCTTTCGATCGACGTAGGCAATGGAAAAAACAGGTGAAAAACGCGGTAGGAACGACCGTCCGTGAGGATGGAAACTGTCTCTGATGACGGTTTCGCCATTGAGCACGAGGCACCGGGGGGAGCAATATTTAATTCGTATTTCGACGGCAAAAACGACAAGAGACGCTCGTACAGAGAGTAGACCGCTCGGAGGATCGCATAAAATATTTATACTTCTATCTGCATTTTAAAAGCTGCACCACTGCCTCGTATCCTCGACACGGTCTCGCTTTTAATTGCGAAAGCAGTGGCCGGCTCCCGCGCGTTATCGTCCCTCCTGTCCACGATACATCGATTATAAATCCTCCATTCTCTGCGCGCGTCCATAAATCAAAGCTCACTGATAACTCGCAACTTACCAATAATCGATACCCTATCCATAATCATTTCCAGCCGAAACTATGCATCCCGGATAACACTGCTGTCAGTGGAATCGGACCGAACGTCAGCTATCCGCCGTCAGCGTTAAAAAAAATGCAGCTCAGCTCGTTGGGGGTAGAGATTCTTCAGGCGCAAAGCACCCGACGAAGATGCATTTCAATTCGCAGAACTTTTAATTAAAACATCCCGGGACCGGTGTTACCGAAACTTTTTTTCCCACCCCTCGTTCATGAAATTTTTGCCTCGCGTCCGATTTTTCAGGCTGATCCCGGCAACTCCTGGCTGGGGCAAGAAAGAATCTCGGAAGATTCTTCCCGCCAACCTTTCCAATCACTAACTTAAATCCACGTCGAAGTTCCGGGGGCGCTGCAAAGGCCAAGAAAAAAAGGCGAGATTCCTCGTTGAGGGAGAAAAAAAACGCATAGTTTATCTTGTCAAAAAGCGACTGTCCCAGTTGGTCAAACAGTATCAAAGAGTTGGCGTTTGGAAGCCCTGATTATTCGGCGTAAAAGTCGGATTCATTTCCTAGTGGGTCGGGGCAGTGGACTCGAAGAAACTTAAAGAATCGCTGCGCGTTTGGATGGAGCCAGACGCGAAAGATAAGCAAAGCGGGGGTCGAAAGAAAGAGGGAAGCGGTTGCGGGGCAGACGCGCGGATGTCTTTACCATTCCGAACGTAATCCGAGACTTCGACAGACACCGAACTTCCTGGCAAGTTTTGATTGCTTTCGCAATGAGCTTTGTTAAATGTTAAATAGGATGACGCGTCACTGACTAACACGACGGTTATACTCTGCAGCTACTCGCTCGATCCTCATTACTTGCGTCCCATTTGCGCCGGTGCTTTCTAAAGACGCATGTTCGTGGTGAGAATGCACTCTAGAAACCAAGCATCCAAGTGTTTCCAACGGCATAACAATGTTTTTTTTTCGTGATGAAATAATAAGTAGACAAAGGGGCAAGGGAATAGGATGAGCTTTGAGCTTCTTTTTCGATGCATGTTAAAGTACTTTGTGTGGTGGATTTCTTTGCCGAGAAAAGCACCTGACGGTGTAATGGGGAGTATAAAATGAATAGTTTGTAAAAAGTATAGTTTGGTTGCGGGAAAGGGTGTAAAACTGTTTTGCGGAGGACTCTATCGCTTTAAAACGTGTACTCTGCTGGGCGACTGGATTCAATCAATTTAACCGAGCAAACGAGACTACTCGTATTCGTGAAAACGTCAGGTTATCGCGGATTATAATCCAACAACCGGCGCTCGCGTGATTCGAAACTTTTAATACTCATGCTGAAGCGTTAAGCTCGAAAGCAAAGCAAACTTCGGCCACCGGCGTAATTGTAGCACTCATCGATTTCGTAGCCAGAGAAATCGTTAGACTCGCCCGGAGGGCTGTTGAAACTTCGTGAAAATAACCGCTCCTTCCTTAAAATTTCATTGTTATCGACAACTCTGTCAATATTGTTCACTTTGTGCTACGAATGCACATTTTTTTTTACACAATTTAACGCATGAATTCGATTAAAAAGACTTTATTGTTTTTGACTTTACAAATCAATATCCCAGATGGAGCACTTTCTGTTCAGCGGGGAGCATGAAATGACGTAATCATCCTGTAAGTTTTGTGTATCTTAGAATTTCAAAATTCTAAGTTTGAAATAGCTTTAAGCCCGAACATCCTAGTTAAAGGTATTTATTTTTTAACGAACAGCTGCTAAGAATATTGTAAGGTCGATGGAAACAGGTCAGCGCCCCAAGGCCGATTCAACAACGATATTATTCGACGATGCGGGCCACCGGCTATTGAATCCCGAAGATATTGGTTTAATACACAAAGGCGAGCGTTATGGATTTTGGATGGCAGCCTTTGCTGGAGTCAAGTGACCTCGTATCGTAGCCCCGAGAAATCGATGTCTCCTTTTAGAATAGCCGTTCCTCCATTTTTTCTCTGCCCACATTTAAGGGTACTAAGTAGGTAGTCATTTTTGTTAAAAATGAAGCATTTCTTTTTCACTTAATTACAAAGAATTTGTAACGTAATTGTAAAGAATTTGGCACAATGCCAAACAAAAGAAACTTTTTTACAAAACCTCTTGAATGATTCATCTTTAAGGTCATCTATAAAGCATATTTCTGGCGAACCAAATATGTTTTTTTTTTATAATGTTTAAGGATATTATTAAACACTGCACCAAAGAACAAGTCTCAGTTTGAATTTATTTATTTGTAATTAATTGAAAAAAATAAATGTTCATTTTCAACAAAATCGACTATCCTTAAATAGCGCCACGAAGAAGGAAGTATGAATCTCTACGATCGTGAGTCCAATTCTGAAACGCTAATCAACCCCAATTTGTAATTTGACATGCGAAATGTTTAAAGATACCACAGTTGTGTTTGTTCTGAAAACTGTTATCAAATAATCCTCACACAGGGATCAATATTAGTAAACGAAGCATAATCAATACTTTAAAAATATTTCTACAGCGAGAGTGATATTTTTATTCGGCCGCAAGAGGAAATACAATCCGTTCTGTATTTATCTACGCGTGTGTATTTTTCTTTTATATTTTTCGACCCATTACATATGAAATACGCGAAGCGAACGGCACAATCCCATCACGATTCCGTGGGACGCGACGTTATAAAATCGTAGGAACCGCTAACTGTCCAGCATTTAAAGAGAATGTGAATAATTAATAGCGGCCCGTTGGCCTGGTTTCGCGACCCGTATCCTGCTTTTATGCCGTCCAGACGACACGTGAGCGAACTGGCAATTTATTCACCCTTTACTGTCCCGTAAAAAAAAAGAACGCAACGAAACACATCGTGCCCGCGCGCATATACACGAGTAATTTCGAGCGGTATAGGTTGACGAGGGGGCGCCTCGTTCGCCACGCGAATTTCCATAAAATTTTGGACCGTGCTCGTCTTGATCAACAACGCATAAATTCCTGGCCATGAAACGAAATTCATAGAATTCACGGGGGTTATGACTACTAAAAACGAAGATGGGGTAGTTTTGCTAGAATGCTACTTTAAAAATTCAAAACCACGGCTGTTCACGTCGAAACGAAGGGGTGAAGTAAGTGTTGAAGCAGGGCAATTGGCTTTTTTTTCAAAAGTTAGCCCTGCGAATGGATCGAAATCGTTCGCTGCAGTGTTCCAAGTGATTTTCCATGTTTCCTGTTTTAATTACAAGTTTGCAATCGCATGACATGGAATTCATTGCCGAATGCTCGCGTAACTTTTTCATTGGAAGGGTTAGGAAACGTATGCGTAATATTATGTTACAAACACATTATTATGTTTTATTCTTTTAATTTTTATTTTTTTATATTTTTTTAAAGTGAAGCCAATGTGGCGGCTGGATTCAGTGGGCACACGAAGAATGTGGGGCTTCAAACGAATTATTCACGTGCCCAACGTGTAGTAGACATAAAGAGGAATAATAGATTCCAAAAATGATATATATTTGTTTATTTGTATCTTCTACTTAATAAATCTTGATTTTTAGTAACAACAGTAAACTTTTTTAGTTTTTTCAGTTTGCTAGGCGTTCCATATTAGATATAATTTTATCAAAATGCCGATTTCCACTCTGTCCAGTTTCTTTAGTATAATTTAAAGTTTGATTTTTTTACATTTGACTATGTAAATATGATTATGCATTAGTTCCTACGCCCCCTTATGTCAGTTTGATTAAAAAAAGAAAAATTCCCCTACTTGTGGCAAACTGTTGAAATCAGCTGTTTCATATTACATACGTTTATATACCCTACTCACTGTTAGAACCAATATTCATTTGGTGTCTGACCATGGGGCGTCTGACCATAACGGGGCGTTACTACTTCTCTCGTACTGTCAAACGCTACGTTTCCAATCTCTGCTTACTTCATACACATCTTCCCTAATCTAGCACAGTTCCACTCTCGCATTCCCTAAGAAAGTCCCATTTTAAATAACACCCAGCCATTCAAACGGAAAAACGAAAATCTCTCGAGCTCCCAACAGCTCCATTCACCTCAAAATAACTCCCATTGCTGAAAGATTGCGCTTTCCTAACGTATCAAAACTTAGCAACTGAAGGAACGAACTTTAAAATCGAATGGATGATCCTTTAAGCTTCTCTGGCACAAGCCTGAATTACGCTATAAATAAGTACGCGAGACCACTAAAGTCTTCTTCTTCTTCCTTAAGAATCACTGAAAGACATCGGTTAGTGGTATTTCGAGGGACTGCCATTGAAAGTTGCCAAAGAAGCATTCCCTCTGCAACTGGCACACGATCACGTAACGGCTTACCGATTCGGAAAATATAAAGAACACTCTATAAGAGCGCACGACGAACGGCGTGCACCGGCAAGTTTCGCGGTACGTACTAGCATTATGGCTTGCGAACTTTTCCGCGCTGGTACGACACATCGCTTACGCATGCGGTACTTTGCCTGATCGTTTCGCTGGTATTTAGTGTGCAGTCATTTGTGCGCTAAAGCTCTCGTGTATCGACTCGTTGGGACTGCATTTCTCCTGGTAAAAGCACGCGCGGAGGAGCAGAGTCGATGCTAGTCGCCTCGCAGCTTTTAAAGTTAAAGCGATTTCCTGCGAGGAAAAGCTGCACGTACCAGCAGAAACACGTGTTTTCGTTGACATTTTTATGGTAATGCATGTGGAATATAACCTCCTCCGTTCGCGCAAACCTCTTTTCTTCTGCTGCAATTTATGATTTTAAATTCCGAAGTAGTGGGATATTTGGGATTCAAGTTACAATTTTCGTTGAGGAACTTGGATATTGATTTGGTAGTTCCGTGTACGTCTCGTTTGAGCGGAACGGATCCGAAGGAGGACGTCTAAAATTCAATATGCGTCGTTGAAAAACAATTACACGTTGTCGCGCCTTTAATTTGTCTCCGGAGAAAAGGTCACGAGGGGTCCGCTGCATAAAATCGCAATAACGAATATCAATGAGCGTGTAACGTCCCGGGCTCCCTACCGTGCGACGGCGTCGTAGGCGCGACGTAATTTGAAAATTGACCGGCTAACTCGAAATCGAGTCCGCCGAAGTCGCAGTCGATAGCCCCATTAAACTTTCATGAGGCTTAATAACGTCTGATAACGGGAAACGGTCGGGTCCGCTGCGTTAGGACAAAGAATTCTTCCTACCTTCCAATTCGTATTCAGAAGAATCGTTTTAATTCCGTAACATGGAAATTGAAGCGAAACGAGAAGATAAGAAGCCAATTTAGATGGAGGGTAATTTCCATAAATCACAAATCCCCAGCAAAATCAGTGAAAATTGGGAGATCATTAAGCATAAATGATGTTACGGACGTTATAAAAATAAATATTCGCAATATTTACTAAGTAGCTTCAAGACTATATATCACCCATCACATAGTCTTACCCACCACCCCGAAAAAGACCCTCCTAAAACATTCTACCAAGAAAGCCACAGCCCTCTAATAACACAGCTATCTATCTCACCCAACCAAACCTAACTTACCCCGAACGTTTCAATTTACCCCAAGTCGAACTAATTTTCGCCCATAAAGAAGAGTAAATGCAGCGTGGCGGGCGTAACGCGTCCCCAGGACCCATCACTATCGCGCTGAAAGCAATTTGCTCTTCGGGAGGGGTATTTATTTTGCCGAGCCGATAGAAAAATCCGTGCCGCGATAAAGCGCGGATTTCGGTGGGTCGTGCAACCGTGTCGCGACTTTATAACGCGCGTAATGCCATAATAACCGCTGCAACCGTCCGCGTTCGATGTCGTTTAGCCCTGGCGTTTTCATCGGATAAATCGACGCGCGCCTGTGTATGTGTGTGTTTTTTAACCCTCTGCAGAGCACAGGACTCGGGTTTCGCCAAACGGGATCGAGAGGCATCCGACACGGATAATATTATTTCGTTGCAGGCTGGCAAAAACGATTTTGGCGTCAATGACGATTCGATTGTTGACTGAAAACAAACGACAGAGGGTGTGGGGGGTTACGCGTTCGGCTGGTCGAACAAACGGGCTGGAAGAGGGGCTCCCAGGGCAGCAGGGGTGGGCGATTTCCGAGCGTCACCCTTTGGCTGGCGTGAAAAGCGCAACGCGTGCTCAATTAGTTCATAATTTCGGCGCCGGCCCCCGTCGACTCTCGATCGCCGCACCACCCGAAAATTCAACGCTTCCGCTCGAAACGCGACTGGTCAATTGATGAAAAGTAGCCGGGCGTGCCGCGCCGCTACTCTATGGATCGCGCTGTGATCGATCCGTCGCTGGAATTTGATCGCTCGGAAATTTTGCTGTTAACTAAAATTACAGTGCGTGCTGTTTGTCGGGGTATTTTTCGATTCGTGTGTCGAGCACTCGACGGCGTTTGCACGCAGACAAATGGGGGATGGTTTAAAAACCCTAAGGGCTGGAGAAAGATTCGAGGTTGGCAACAGCGTAAATTTTACACTCCATCATAGTAGCTGCCTGGTGTTTATATTTACCTCTGCCAAATATGGAATAAATTACAAAGAAAAATAGCGAAGTAGAACGTGGAAGAAGTTGAAAATACACGATGCGAGTGGAATATCTCTATACACTAGGGAAACAGTTCGAGAAAGATGAAATGATTTTGAAGCGTGGTAAGTAATTTCGAATACAGGAAGGTATAAAAGTAATTGAATTATTCGGAATAACTGGCTCGCTAATGGAAGTACATTGCAGCCCCCAATTGTGTTATATAGAAATAGTGATTCCTCAAGAGTGAAACACGAGATACGACTACCGTGCGCGCGTAACTTTTCCGCGATCTTCTATTTCGCAGGGAGAAGGAGAGAGCGAAAAAACAGCACATAGCGAAGAAGCTGTGGGGAACGAGTGGCTGCAGGCGAAGGGTATCCTTGATCTGCGGCTTTTAACTTTCCGGAAATCACTTTCCTCCATTATTTCCTAACGCTCTTCCCTCCCAGACGCTTCCGCCAAGTCTTGAGCCAGACTTGGGCATTATTTACGTTCTCCGTTTGCTGGTACTTACGAAACACCTACGCACCAGGATACCTTCTTATAGCTTCCTCGATTCTATCATTTTACGAAAGGTAGATCTAAACATCAGGGCTCCTTACAATAACGAAATTAAATCCAGTCGAAAGATTATAACAAAAGCAATTAGGGGAGACCGGGGCTGGTTGGCACCAGGGGTAGGTTGACTAATTGTTAATAACTTTCCACCGACGTATGCTGTACCGCGGAGCGATTTTCTGTAGAAATAAGTCACTTCTACTATGACATGCATTTATGTCCGACCCCGCGATCGCACGTTTTTTAAAAGTTACCAGCGTTTATCGAAAAATTGGCTATGTAAGTAAATATGTTTTCTTCAAGATTTTATGTTTTCACGCTCTATATAGTTAGAGTAGAATAAATGTGAAGGGACTATTCTAAAGCTTGTTTATTAAACGACCTATTGAGACGGCGTTTTTGATTTTACATAAATAATTAATGGTTATATAAAGTATCGAAGTCAAAATGATCGTTCGGGGCTGGTTGACTAATAACGTCCGGGGTTACATGGCTAAGCTGGTTAACCAACCTCAGTTATATTAGTTTATTACGAACTTTTCGTTACTCAAGGTTAGTTAATAACTTATTTCACAGAACAATGAGGACATATCAAAGAAAGTCAAATAGAGGTTCAACCTCAAAAGATCTTATAGAACAAGCATGTCGTGAAGTAATTCTTGAAAAGAAAAGCATTCATGCAGCTGCCGTGGAACATAATATACCGTATAAAACTCTGTATAGATATGTACTTTTCGACGAGTGCAAATATTTCACATCAGGTTGCGAAGATAGTAATTAGTTGATAGAAGATGGCGAATGTTTTTATAGTACCAGATATAAGATTTATTGCTACTATAAAGGTTTAAATTGTTATTTATTATTAAAAAGTAATAAATATTTTATAATGAAACAACTCTTGTGACATTGTGCTATTTTATTACCACTCAGATAAGTTGTTAACAAAATTTTCTTAACTGATTGCACCTATAGTCAACCTACCCCATACTGTTAGTCTACCAACCCCGACCACGGGGCTGGTTGACCAGCATGTAAGGTGTTAGAAAAACATTAAAATGCCTTAAATGTTGTCACATTGAGTCAACATTAATAATTTAATCAGATAGCCAAATGTATGCCCTATCAAATATAGTAATCGATTTAATATTTCGCCCACGTAATTTATTAAAAATCAAAAACTGAAAAATTGGCCTACCAGCCCCGGTCTCCCCTATCGAAAGCAGTCTCTACTCTCTTCCCTGAATCATCAGTCCCGAAGAATCAGTGGAATCTATTTGTACAACATTTCCCAGAGAAGTCTTCGCGTACGAGACGCAACACTTCTAAAGCAACCCCCTTAGCGGAAGAATCAAGTCGCCCTCGTGGCTAGACGAAAATCGCGCTGAGAGAGAATAAGTGGGGCGTCGGCATAACGAATCGAATAGCGCAGCCCATGGAATGAATTTACCGATCAGGGACCTTAACTAGGTCGTCCAAAATGAATTTGGCGCGCGGCCACGCGCAGTTCGCTACTCTAGAAACATCGGCACGAGTTGCCGCAAAGGGGACACGAAGGCGACGAGGACCATTCTCCGCGAGACCGGAAGTTTCTCGAGGACAGCAAGCCGTGCTGGTTTCACTCTAGTAACTAGTGTCATAGGAGATCCTCCACGTCGAGCACCATTGAAATACTTTTTGGGGAAATAGAGAGTAACGCTATCGTCGTTTGTACACAAACATCGTTCGGCTGTACGTTCCAACATCCTGGAATGTGTGTATCTCTATCAATTTTTTTTTGCTCGCGTTACAAACGTGGTATTCGGGACACACCAATCGAATCCGAAAACAAGCTCCACGAACGCGAGGGGAACTGGTTGCAACGAAACTTTAAATAATATAATTCTCCTGCCTTTGTCTCTTTCCATCTCGATTCTTTCCCTTCTCTCCTGTGTTCTCGGCTCGCGTCACGTTGGTGGCATTTCGTCGAAGAAATCTCCTGGCGAGTCTCAATTTCATTACCGGGCACGAAAGGGATTGCCTGTTCCCGGAAATGGGAAGAGAATGGACGTGTAAGGGAATCTGTTGTGCATAGGAGCGACCTCGTTATTTCCCAGCGTTCTTCTCGTGAAAAGGGAACGCTGAGAGCTTTCAGCACATGCTATCGCGTGCCAATTTCTTTTGACGGTTTAACCAACGATGCGACATGAAGAGCTTCACAATGGTTTTCGTTTTTCGATTATACTTTGAAGTCACGTCCCCTTTGATTAGCAGTACAAATATTTTTGACACCCAATTATACGTTATACATATTTTAATCTCTAAATCCAGTGTCTGTTATACAGAATATTGCTGGTGGAGGAAATTTCGAATCGTCAAAAGAATTCCTACCCAACAATTCTCGCTTCATTTACAATCGACAATATTCACAAACAACCGATGCTCGCGATTGGAAAGCCAGCTTCTAAAGGGCCCATATCATATCACGACTATTTCTCCCCAAAGAGGCTTTGTTGCTGCAAAGTGTTCCGGATTACTCGCGTGTCCACGCAACGTGTACGGGCGTATAATAAATTCTTCTTCTACCCATGTAGCGGCAAAAACGGGGGCATCTACAATGGGCCATTTTATCGAGATACTGTATGGTCCCCATCGAGGTTCTCTCGATTGCCGAACGAGATCTCGATTCGCGACGGGACATGTGAACGGACTTTCGATCGTTATGCCGCACCGTGAACGTGGAATCGTATTATGATACAACTAGCTTTAATACTGGGCTTCGTTCGGAATTTAGATTTTTATATTATAAAATAAAATTATTTTTCTGCTTTATATATTACGACAGCGGTAGACAAGATATTCATAATCATTACTTTAATAAGTAATAATCATTACTTTATCTTGAATATTTTCTTCTCTATTTGTTATTGATACTATTTTTAGAGGAGGTACGATTTAGGAGACCGGTTGCCTAAATCGCACCTTTTACAGTATGTGACAAAAAGAGTAATAACAAATTAATTTGTTCTGAACAAAAGGTTAAGCATATAATATAACGTAAAATGTCTTAAATGGTACGATATAGGCAACTCTCCCCTAATAGTGACTGTGCTATTATTCAAAAATACCTTTATACGCGTGTCTCCCTATTAGCTCGAACGAAGAAACTTCTTGGGGATGTTTTCGTTTACCCACATCGATGCATCGGATCGAAGGGTGCGCTGACATCGAACCGAATAGGGTTTCGTAGGAAGCCTCGCGCTTAATTGACATTCTTTCCGTCGGCTTCTCGGGGGTGGACGCTCTTACAGGCAGATTCTTTCAGCTTATTGCGGCGACTGTGTACAGTTTATGCGCGCAGTTAAGAGGCGAGGCTGCATAAACGGTGGCCGCGGACGCAGGTGGACTTCTGTACGAACGACCAATGAATTCTTCCCAGGGAAATTGCTCGTCCCGCAACGAAAATGCCCGTGGACACTTCCTTCGTCGTGCCGGCGTAAAAATCGACCGCGAATTCCCGCGTCTCGGGCTATGAAAACATTATCGACGGGACAAGAGAGCTAAACTTCGCTCTATGAAAAATTCTGCCGCCGCTCGTTAACCGATCACGCGACTCGCCGTCCGCGGGAAACGTCCGATCGGTTAACGAAACTGCGAACAGGCGGATGGCTGCGTTTAAACTCGCGCTGCTGTGCTTCATGCGATACGTGAGACCGGAGAGCAGTTAAAAGAGAAGAAAGGGGTCATAAGTCGAGAAGTATGATACGTGGAGTGCTTAGAAAATGGGGTGCAGTATTTGCTTCTAGATTACTTGCTATTCCGTCTGTGTCTCGTTTGTATTGCAGTATTTACGATTCGAGGATAACTCTGCGAAGGAGATTTAGAGAATCTTGAAATTCCCTGAATGCTACATTATAATGTTTTATAATGTTGTTAATTTGGAAGTGAAATATACTTTTCCCTTATATCAACTACCCTCTTTGTTACCCTTGAGTAGAATCACGTCCCAAAAGTGGTGTCCTTTCCACCCTCGAGGAGAAAAGTTTACATAGCCAGGAGTTTCGCGTGTCGTCAGCGTACCGAGGTCCAGAACTTGGACCGATTCTACGTCTACCGAAAGTTCGTAGAGGGGTAATAACAGAAGTTTCCAAAACGCGGGGAGCTCGAAGGACTTCCACCGTAAGATCTCTCCGCCATACATGTCTTGATTGTTTCAATTCGTGACAAAGAATGTCGACGAGGATCGCGATCGGAAATCCGTGGACGTAGAAACCGTAAAAAGTGATGATATTCGCAGTGACAATATTTGTTTTAACACCGACAACGTGACAGATGAATAGATTTAAGGGACCGTCATTTACCAGCTAGTCATCCCTCTTGTGTGTTCTCTATCGAGAGTTCTCGACCTTTCCAGTGGCATCTAATCGATCACGACTTTCTCTGATGGGTACAAGTGTTAAAGGACATTTGTATTCATAAATGCTAGGTTTGGGTTGAAGGTTACCGAAAGTAAACGTGACCTTCGACTGATCCAAGTTCAAGGGGCTTCTGAAATCTGGACCCCGGGTTAATAACCCCTGCTCTAGATGGACAGCGAAGAGAAGTTTTGGGAGCCAGAGCTTCGTCCATACGAGAGCTTTCAACTTAATCACGCGGTCACGAGAGCGGATCTCGCCCTGCCGGAAGCGGCTGTTAAGGCGAGGGCGGCAATTGCGAACAATTCCAATATCGGAGAGAGCGTAGGCAAACTTTTCAGATGCTCGGTTCCTCCCCCTTGTTTTCATGCCCCTTTCTTTTACCCTTCTCCGCCGGACCATCTACGTTTCTCTTTCTCTGTTCATTATTTTATCTCCTCTGTTTCTTTCGCTTAGTTTGCTCCTCGCACTTTCTCGCTTTATCTCGGACGAACGGACGGTAGTGGGCGTCAAGACGCCTCACGGCTACTCGGCGAGACCTCTCAGCCGTCCGACGGGAGATTACGGGCGTCCTCCTTTCATCGGACGATCAAAGTTTCCCGCGCGCTCGTGTATATTGTTATGATTAAAGTTGGCGCGGATTTTTACGCGCGCCTTAAGTGGATTCTTATGTTGCGCGTCGGTAAAGCGCGAAGGATACGCGAGAAGCGAACCGCGTTCGTTTTCCCTCAACGAACATCCGACGAATAACACCTCGAAGATCTTGTGCTCGTTAACTCATGGAGTATCAATTCCAGAAGTTTTATTCTGTAGTATTCCGAACTTGATTCGTTATGATTAAAAGTACAATGAGAAATAAGTTTATGTTTGCCTCGTCACGTTGCTCAATTTATTAATTCTAATAATTATATTGATTAAAAGTAATTGAAGAGAAAAGATCATTTGAGATTCAAGGTCCTATAGCGACACGATGCGAAAGCATATTGCGTTTTGCTTAACGTCTTAAAAAAGGGCGAAGCTTTAGCTTGTAAATGGTTTTCTTTCACGTCGATACGACTCTCCATTACCGAGATATCGTTGCTTAAAGCAAAGCGTAACTTTGAACAGTTTACTGTATCATTCTCGGCCGTTTAGTCCAACCTCTCTCTCTCTCACGTCTTCACTGACCTACCCCAAGCTCGACGACCGTGTGGGGGTCAGCGACAGACGCTGAGTCAGCGTTTTTTTACTATTGCTAGACTCAACGTGTTTACCTCCGCGAAAAAAGTAGGTCAAAACAGTTCCGGGTATTCGGCCCCCATTCGGTAACTCTGTAAGCTTTAATCTCTGAACTTTAGAGTCCTATATCTCGGGAAATAATTGAGATACACTTTCTTCTATCTCGTGGTTTAATTCACTTTCAAATTTTCACATTTTTTTCGGATGTACTCCGTAGTCAAAGTTAACACTTAAAACTTTTTCGCTACTTCCTTATCCACTTTTAGAAATTTAGTTCTGCGTATTCTGGACGATTAAGTTGCAATATTTTTGTACTTGTTATTTCATCTCTTTCTGTTGTTTCCTTTGCTATTTGTGTACTTGAATCTTTATCTTAAAGTTATCTTATTTGTCCGTCCTTTACTCATGACGTTTCATTTCATTATTATATATCAAAGGGTTATTACAAGTAATAAGTAAATAAATAACAATTTTCTACGATTTCCTATAAATTGGATGTAATTCCGTGTGTAGTATAATTATAAGTGGAAAATGCGCTTATATTTAACTACATATCCTGGTTCTACTTATCGGAAAGTGGACACCAAATCGAGGGGGTTGATACCCAGTCACTTGCACCCTGCAGTCGAAAGTTGTAATCGAAAAATTGAGGATGTCTTGCAACGTTTTACGGGATTATCCACGGAATCGAATCGGATGTCGACTGCCGCATCGTCTGGACCGACGTGAAGTTCCGAGAGGACGCAGGAAGCGTCTTAGGGTGTTTGGCGGTTTATCGGACTTCGAAGCGTTTGACAGAAAATAGCTTGAGACAGTTTTTTCAGCCAACGAGATACGTTTATCTCTCGTCAATAAGAGTCGGATGAAAAAGTATCGTAACTCATCCTGTTTCACGAAACGAACTTCGAGCTCGAGGTTCAACAGAAAGTTCATTCTGCAGACTTTGCGCGGAAAGTCCATTGCAATTTCAAGATTCTTTTTCAGCAAAATCATCCATACATCTATAACAGATAACTTTACGATGTATCATAAAAGATATCAATGAAAAACAATTTATGAAATTTGCCAGGTCAAACCTAGTTTCCTCAAATCGATTGTGGGAATCCTTAATTACCCTTCACTAATAACCACGGAATTGTTTAATTTCTTTAACATTCAGGATCGAGAATGAGATGGCAGTGTTCGACAAAGAAGCTCGACTGTAACCGAGTCCTCGAATCATAAAGAAACGAAGGAACGCGAAAACGGTCCCTTCCTTCCTCAGGGCTGGAAAAAAACTGCTCCGTAACTCTTCCGTGAAATGGATCCGACGCGAAATAGAATTAAACGGCGCTGGTGGCCGCGAGCGATGACTCGTGACCAGGTTATTGAAACGGGAGCGCGAGGATCCTCGAGAAGAAGCTTCAGGATATTCTCTGGAGATTTAACGAATTCACCGCAAGGCCCTAACTAGGGCAAGTTTGATCAGTCAATGGAATAAACGCGACGGGATTTTGTTTTGAGACAATATCGCGATGCGAATTTCAGTGCGCTTGAAACCCGACCTCGGGATATTCGATCTCGTTGGCCGAGCTTTCAATATTCGACTCGCGGCTTTCATCGCGCGACCCCGAGCACTCGATATATTTGACGTTCAACCATTCAGCTTACGATATCTCACCGCGGACATCTGAATTTTCCGCGTTTCACACGGCTCTCTCGATATTTAATCTTGGATCGCCAGGCTCCCGATGTTTGACACCGGGCTTCCGTGTATTTAACCAGGGATCTCTTTAGTTTTTAACGTTCAATGCGGTGCTCTCGGGCTGCCGCGTGCTTTTTTCCAGATCCCAGCCAGTAATTTCGATCCGTCGTTTGTTAAAAAATTCTGCGGAGGATGTCGATGAATTCCGGATAGGGGACAGTGGCGTCGATCGTCACGTCCTCGACAAACCCATTCCGTTTATAAATTGATTCATTACCGTGGCTCGCGAGGCCTTAAGACACGGGGTAATAAAGACCAGCACAGGCTACGAGAAACGTACGAGGCGTGCTGATATGATTGATGGCGGATTTCGTCCGGGAATCAGCAGGTGCCCGGTGCGAAGCTTTGCTGAGTAATTCATCGCGTGTACTTTTACTTGAGGAGCGGGATATGCTTTCCAGGGAGAGACAAAGAGGGCAGTAATTAATAGCCTCTGGGAATCGACCGGTTTTTTCCGAACAATTTCCGCGCAGGCAACGTCGAAACACCGCGACGATTGTGTTTCGTTCACAAAGCGGGAAAAAGTCCCCTTCACATTTTCCCTCGAGTTTCCTTCATGCCTGTGAACCGATCATGTTTTTTTCTACAAATAGTCACTCAAAGTCGCAGAAGTTACTACCATCGAAACGATATTACAGGTATATAAGTTAACGGGAACACCTAAGTAGGTCTGAAAGCTACCGTCATACCTTTATCCTCTTATCTGCGTCAAAGTATATCAGACGTAACTTGTCAGAGATTCGCCAATGCTCAGAAAAAAGCGAGTGAAACGAAACAGCGGCGGAGACTGAGAGGGAAAGCGAGGGTAATAGAGGGAGGGAGAGAGCACGAGAGAAATCCACCCACCCGCATAATCAAGTTATCGTGGCGACGTATCGCACATTAATCACAACTATCAATGACAGCCCCACACTGGCAACGAGGTCCTTTAATCCCTAGGCACCGCGTGTCTCGCCACCTCCCGTCACCTTCCCTGCTCCGTTTCGGTTCCACCGTGTCCAACCGTCTACCCTCAATCCGCTATCTTCGCGATTAATGACTGGACAGGAGAAGTTTCGTCATTGCCGCCTCTCTTGCCCTCTCTCCCGGCGCAGAAAACGCTGTACCCTACCAATCATCGTCTCTCTGGCATTAAACCTTGACAATAACGAGGAAGAATCGATAGTCGAAGGGAATCACTGACTACGTAGATCACGGAATCTCTAAAGTCAGTGGCCGGAGCAATCGTAGGTAAAATCGAGGGAGGATGTCGTCGCGACGGAATTAATGGGCGACAGGGTTTACCAGCGTCACGATCTCAACGATATCCCCCGCTCGATTATCACTAGACCGTGATTTAGTGACTACGATGGGAGGACAATGATAATTCCTGGTAAATTAAGTTAACTTTATTCATTATAGTTGCTCGAACTTCTGGCATAGTTCGAGGTACAGAAAGTTGGTCGTATAATATGCTGATATTGAAAAACCCTGGCGCGGTAATATAGCGCTGGACCGCCTGACATTATGTCGCGAAACAACGTAGATTTTCAGCCCTTAACGATCTACGACTTTAACGCTCAGGATTTTTGAATTCCCGCCTTGAAGCGATGCTTAAACGGGCCTCCTAATTTTCTTATCGCGAGCCTAGCCACTCGTATCAGGCGTGCAAGTTCTATGTGAAGTATTCCATTGGAATAGGGAGAAATGGAGAAATCGAGAGACAGTCGATAACGAAGGAATCAGCTCGGGACTTGGAAAAACTTGCCGTTCCCCCGATCGTTTCCTGGCGAGACAGGTTCGAAGGAAGTCGTTCTCGAGAGCGAATTCCGATCCATTCGAAGCCGCCGCGGCGAGCATCGAAACGGGCACGGCAATTTCGTGTATCGTCCATGGTCAATTAGATCGGAATAAGGGGTAGGAACGAGTGGAGCCGGTGTTTCGGTCGAGGGGACAGAGTCACCGCGCCCGACGGCGTGGAAATCATTGGCCCACGGTGCAGGAATCAACAGGAGGACGTTTCTCCCACGCGAAAGCGCAACAATAGACTTTCTAATGGCCAATCGAAACTTGCCGATCCACTAACGAGATCCTCGGGAATTCCCGGACTCCCGAGTTTCAACTTCTCCGTTTCCCCCCGGCGATCGGTAGGGAATATCTTATCAATTTTTTTGCAACCCTTCCATTCTGGCGGAACGATTCATGGAATTCTGTTCAATTTCGCAAAATAGTAATGAACGGTTCTGTATTCTAGATTATATCCTCGAATTGGTCACGCGTGATTAAGAGTTACTCCATTCGGTACGAGAGCAAAGAGAATTTACCCAGAGCAATAAAATCCACCGTATCGATGTTCGCAATCCACCTTCTTCCTACAAATCCACCCTTCGTTGCGAAACTTCGTTCCCACGACACGGAGTTGCATCTACAAAGACAGGTTTCCCATGAAAACTTTCGCTGGACCATTCGAACGTCCGACGGAGGTACGTTCGTCGAGCTGGAACTTTTGATCAACATCAGACTTCAGGATCTCGTCTCGCTGGGAAGTCGGTTCATATTCGGTGGTCCTTTCCAGTTAACCTCCGAGCAGATAAGCAGAATTCCTCGGGCTCCCGAAGCGAGCTGGTTTTTTGAAAGTGACCATTTTCGACTGGCTCGTTTGCTCCGTGCCTCTTGCCACGCCCATGTAACCGTTTTATTTCCACGGAGGACGTCGTCGTCGACTCGATGCAACGTCGTGGCGAGGTCGAGAAATACCGCAACGTCATTGTCAGAGTCTGCGGTTGCCTAATCGGAGCTTTATGACCCGGCCAGCTACGTGGCTGGTAATAATGGACGACGGCTATTATCCAGAACAATCTGTGGCTCGCTTAACGGTCAACTAACGATCCCGGCACGATCGTAGAAATAATTAATATTGGCGTGCGACGGAATTTACGCCGGTGTACACAGATGTGGATTTAATATCTGCCCTGGGTGTATCTTGGCGGCGGTCTATCGGCTCGGAGGCGCGCGAAGATCGGGCCGCCGGCTTCCGTATCGTTAAACAGCTCGGTGCGTTCGTCAATTCGGCCTAGTTATGCTGCCAACCCTCAAAATGACCAAAAATTAGTTAAACGCAGTACGACTCTAGAATTTTCTGATCTTTGTTTCAGAAAGTTAGTTTAGTTTAGTTGTTTTCCATTTTAGTTTAGTTGTTAGTTCCATTTTACGATTAAAAAGTAAAAGCAGCAAGAAAATTTATAATAATATTAATTATATTACTCATTATTAAATAACCCACCAAAAAATTGTAAAGTAATAAGAAGAAATAAAATATACCTACACTATAAAAATACAGTTACTTTTCTTTAAGAATTCTTCAAACTAAAACTCAGCTTCAGATCATTGAGGGTTACTAGCTTTCTTCATAATTAGGCCCATTTGTTCTACAGTCGCAAAATGGGTACGGAATTTGTGGGAATTGTGAGTCGAAAGGGTGCAAGGTCCATAAATCATTTTTGGCCTTCTCAAATCCTGACAGGACCCGAGTAATTCCGACACAAAGCTTTTGCCAACATCCTTTTCTTATGAAATAAAGGCGCGTGTAAAGGGTTGAATGTGTCCAGGTTAAACGCTGATGAAAAATCGTTCTCACTGAATCCACGGTGTGCGGGTAAATACGTTAACTTGGACGTGCACGTGTGCAAACGTGTCGACGGATTTAAATCGCGGCCGCCCGATGTCGAGAGCCAGGATAGACGGAATAGGGAATGTCGAATAAAGAACTTGAAGGGGTGGAGGGAAGAGTGATTGCGACCAACGCCTCCGACGATCGGTTTCGATTCGCGGGCTGAAACTTCTGGCCGCGTCGCACGGAATCACGTCAGCCAGCCAATGAAATGACACCTGAAACTCAGTCCTAATTAACATGTATAAGCCATCGACGTATTCCCTGAGATTTTAACGCTCTCATCTGTGTCCAAGTACGACGTACGGAGATTCGTCAACATCGCAGACACTCATGGAAGAAATTATTGAAAATTTAACAGACGGACACATGGCTTTATATTCATTACCCAACTGGCGTACCTATATTTACCAGATCGGCAGATTTCTGTCAGTCTTTCATACTTGTTAGGCGGAATACGGCGGACTGACGTGAAATTTCAACCCTCCATAATAGACTCTCGGGAACGTAAATTACTGCATCGCGGGGAAAGGTAACGAGCACGCCGAAAATATCAATCCTCATGTAACATGAATTTCACGGAAAAAGCTTCTACCTACAGTAATGAGATATTCAAAAAGTATTCTGATATTCGGTGATACTATTACTATTTTTTTTTTTTTTTTTAAAGAACACTGTCTGCTTGTTTATCATCCTGACAGCGCAACGTGGGAATAATTACAGGAGGTATCTCTGGTCGAATTATTACAGACGAGATGGAAAGATCAGAATCGCCGTCAATCATACCGGTTTCGCGGAAATTCTGGCAAATAGGCAGCTCGTTACGGTGTAGATATCAGAGAAATTGATAGGAAACCCGCGTTCGTCTAATTTGCCTAAAATCCTTGTCTGTTCGGTTTCCTAATCACGTTCGACCTGCCCAGAGTCTACGGAGTAATTAATCGCAGAAGTAATGGGAGTAGGTACGGTTAGATAGGAGACGCAGATCAAATTCCGCGCAGATCTCGCGAAGCGGGCAAACGAAAATCATTACCGAAACGAAAGAACGCGAGGTGAAATGTTTCACGGAAACGGACGAGCTTACGGCAAGAAAACGTATTTGGCGATCAGTATTTGAAATTTTCTTAAGTGATTCTGCTAAGTAGTTGGTAATTCGAGTGATGGAGGCTTTAAAAATTTTAGTAAAGAATATTCACAATGGAGAAATTTTAGTTTAGTGTGGACTTGTTTGAAATGGAAGGATCAGCGAAGCAGGCAATTGTCAATCATAGTCAAATCTTCGTCGAAAATGTTCGCTCGTTCGTTACTCTAATCGTATTGCCGAAAAGCACTCGAAACTTGGAAAGAACGATCTTTGGCACAATCCGCCGCGGTTCGCCATCGATCTCCGCGATGTTAATTATATAACACTTCCGAAACGGAATCACGTAACTTTCAGCGAGTGGCAAAGATGAAGAACGTAACGATAAAGCGAAAGAAAAAGAACGGACTGGCGAAGGAACGAGAGGTAACGGCGAAAAGCTGGTCGAAGGGGGATGTAAAGATAATTAGAGTGGCCTCAGAGGCGCGCAACGGAAGCCTTATATTCCAAGCAATACTCGTTAAAACAACCGTTACGTACTGATAGCGGCTCATTAACGGAAGTTTCGGTTCTACGATTCAATTACCGCCGCCGGTTTTAATTGCGTCTGTCTATCCGCTAGCTGCTGCTTTGACTGTCCGGAATTTCGGCGGGCAGAGAGTTTATAATTATTATTCTGCAAAAATCTTCCCGCCCATGGAACGGGGGCTGGAGAATAATTGGGAAAATGGAAGCCCCGAGCGTGCGTGGCGCTCGATTCTTGCTTTTTGCCCGCGCCCCGACGGTCCCCCGGATCTAATTTGCCAGTATTCCCTACCTCTTTGCTCTCCAATTCCGCGTTACTACGCTTTGGTAATGGTTACTCCCGTTCGACGAGCTTCTTCGAGACTTGCCCGCCATTTCGCGGTGTTTTAACCCCACACCCCTTACGATTTCACGTTTCCCTTTTTCTTCCTTCTTCCGGGGCAAGCTATTACGAAAAATTCCTAAATTGCTGGCGTATGGAAACTCTGCAAGGATTTTCTCTAAATTCTTAACTAGCATTCTGACTCATTACCAGCTTTTCGTTACAGCCAAGGTTGCGATCGACGTTCTAGGGGTAGAAGGTACGAGTAACTGCAACTCGTGGGGTTAAATTGTTACGAAGATTGCACCCCTCGAGCACCGGGAAAAGAAAGCTCTGAGAAAGCAATGAAAGGGGATACAGTCGAACGAACGGCGACTTATCACAGGGCTAAATTAGAATCAACGTGTCCTCGGTGCACAGGTTTCTGTCCCTAGAAAAGCGTTCGGGACTTAAGGGCGGAGCTGGCGTATAATTAGATGAGTTAATTAAGCAATTTGCCTAAGTGGGGCCAGCTTAACGAGGAAAAACATGTGACGCTTCAACCCTTTGTCTCGTAAGCTTCACTTTTTTCCTACACAGCCGTGCATCGGAGCAACAAAATGCGCCCGTGTTTCTGCTGACTCGCGTCTCACTTCCGACTTTCCTTTTTCAACTGCCCCGCTCCGTTTAGCCGCCTCTCTCCGTCCAGCAGTTCTTTATCCGTCGAACGCTTCTTTGAACGATATCCTCAATAACGAGGGCAATTTGTTATACCAAAAATCAGCGGCCCGTGAACGTAGAATCTTCTTCCTTCCGGCGTTTCCTTAGATGGCGAGAATGGGCAAGAAATGACCTCGTAAAGCAGACAAATTTATTGTTTACTTTATAGCTGCTTTCGATACTTATTCAGGTTGAATGTACCATTCGTTTGAAAATCTGATGGTACGAATAATTAGCTTAATTACAGCGCACAAGAATATTTTCTGAAGGAAGACGTTCTTATTTTCACGCTGCTTCAGAGATCCCGCAAGCATGAAACTCACAATCAGGATCCTGCAGAGCTGCGAGGCAAATGGCGCGTAAGCAGAAAAACGAAATCTCTTCCCGCGAATCGTCCTGCTTCGCAAACATTCCCGGCCGGCGGGATTCGGCGCGGCTTTTGCGCCCGCGTCGTCCGCCAAGTAACTAATGAAAACGTAATTAATGGGCACGGTAGTTGGGAGCCCGTGGCAGGGGCCGTTTGCGGCCATTTGCATAGATATTATTCTTTTAAACAAACGCACGAACCCGCGAAATTATTTCTGAACAATGGCTAGTCGCTGGCAAGAGATGCTCGCCCGCTGTCCGCGAATAATTGATGGCTTGTAAAACGGACGAGTGCATCGCGCGACGAAAAATACAGCTCTTTTATTGCTTGATTCCTAGCTCTTCGACGATAGCTTGCTCTACGATCGCCTGAGAAGTCTTAAAAGTTGATTTTTTTATTTCATTTTTCGAATGCTCAACCCTTTAGGAATACGTGTTTAAAAGAATTTGTTGAAATTCGTAAAATTCCCACAGTTATAGACATTTGAGTAGCGGCAAAAGCGTGGCCAACAACCGGCCACTCGGCGTCCACGTAAAACTTTAAACGCGTTTTTCTCGAAACAGTGTTCCCAAATCTCAAAACGGTGGGACGTGTATCTCCAAAAGTTATTATCCGATTTGACTGAAACTTTTTTATTTTGAAGAATATACTTCTGGCTAGGGGGGATACCAGAAAACATTACAAAAAAGTTAAAAATTTATAATTTTAAAAGGCGTTGAAAGGATGAAAAATATAGGGAAAAAGTGATTTCAAACTTAAAGTGTCGTTATTTTCTAAAAATATGTCATTTTTGTAATTTGTTCTGGTCTCCCCTGTAATCAGAAGTATATTCTTCAAAATAAAAAAGTTTCAGTCGAATCGGATAATAACTTTTGGAAATACAGGTCCCACTGATTTGGATGAATTTTTTGACGCCTCGACTATAACGACTCCCCAGTGTCGTCTGCAATGATTAATTATAAAACAAAAAATATATTTCTATAATTTAAGACATCCTTAATACAATGCAAAAGTCCCATTAAATTATATGTAGTAGTTTTCCTTTAATTATTTCCTAAAGATCACGTATTTTTTTGGGCTCTAGACCGAAAGGTCCCTTTAATACACCGTGCTGATTGCCTTTTTCGAGACGAATAGAAAATCTTTGCAAGCCTGAAATTACACTCTCGAAAATGTAATAGCATTTTCTGTTCACCACTATCTCTCTAATGTCAAGAGCCGCCATAATTTTTCAATTCGATCGCACCACCGTTCATCCAGCACTTACGTTAGTCTAAAATGGGAAAATTGCTTAAAGTACCTATCCCTGTCCACTGAAAATAAAAGTTGAACTCGTGCTCCCAAAGCGACACGATTATTCCATCGTTTCAAGCCCCTCCGAAGAACAATTCTACTTGAAACGCGCGCGCACACAGCCACGCCTCTGTGACGAGGGTTTTCTGAAACAATACCTGATATCCTGTCGCGATCCTGCACCGCCGCTCGATATTTATACGTGCAATTAAGTCGCTCCTCGGCACGTATCTCTGGCGGCGTTCGAGCGTTGACATAACGTTCTCGTGTTTGTAGTTAAACTACGTGCCGCGTAGCCCTTCCTGTTGAACCTACGAGCAGCGGCAGTGTGCATAACAGGCGCCCTGAATGGGGAACAGTTCGAGACGAACGAACCGGAGGCCGTGTAAATTCCGCATCTTATCGCGAAACAGGCGAAGGGGGAATGCAAGTGATTCGGCGTTAAGGCAAACAGAGGTCCACCTCTGGTTCAACGAGCAAAACGAAGGAAACACCATAAACAGATGCGATATCGAAAGTATTCAACATTAGAAATTGTAAATTGTAATAGATTGATTAACAAATTATAAACTGGGGCACATTTGTCATAAAGCGTAAGTTGGGGCCTCCCTCTCTACCCTCGCCATATATTTAAAAAGGGGAAGGAATTTGATTATGTCAGTGATTTCTAATTGAAGCGAATTGTTTTCTGAGGGGTCGCTACGATTTTGGGGATTTTTTTTTAATATTATTAAGTTCGAATTATATTCTGAAATACCAATTTTTAAGGTGTTTTCTTTAACTTATTAAATTTACCTTATATTATATAGGGCGGGAGGGGTCGCTAGTTATTCGAATATTATAAAAGGAGATCGCGACTGAAAAATGTTGGGAAATACTGGATTAGGTAACTAAAATACACTTCTTCTTTTGAGGCCTCATTTGGAGCCTCCAAAAGTATTAATGCAGCCATGATTATAAATTGTAATAGTAAAGAAATATAACTATGAAATAATCCTTCACCTACAATTCCTCTACTATATAACAAAGCAGAAAGCAAAATAATGCCCCAAATAAAGAAAAAGATGTCACCGAGAATTACAATGGACACATGCTCGGTTTGAAAACCTCTTTGTATAAAGAGGGTGGTGAACACGAGGGATGAGATTTCGTTGGTTTCCTGCAGATTCTTACGGCGCACGGTCTCGCACACGTGCGGCAGGTAAGGCTAATTAGTAAAATCAATATGAAAATCCCGCGTTTAAATGGGGACGGAGAGCGCGACTGTGACAACTGTTCCCGGTGCTTCACGTAATAAAAGCGTCCTCGCGTGCACGCCTCGAAATCCGCTCGAAATTCGCGGGAAATCCTTGTTCCAGCATGGAGCGTTGTCCCGCCAGGGCAACCCCCAGAACCGTGTAATTTCAAACGGAGGCTGGAGGTGTACGCCCCCCTGCTAGCAGCGAAAAAAAATGAATCTCAGCGCGGTGAAAAATCGTGCATCGGCCGAGGAATTCAATTTCCAGCGGGATTTCCCGGCTTGCTTTTTCATCGGCCGGATATCTCCCGGCGGGCGAGGTCTATTTGAAATCTGTTTGAAATTCGAATCGGACACTCGCAGCGTCTTTCTCGCGGTAAAATCATGGGGGTGGCGACCGCGACGAACTGGAACGAGATTTCTTCTGGGCGCGCGAAAGTGGGATGAAGTGAAATTCTGCGCGGAGTAGGATATTTCGTTGGTTGAAATCAGAGATGGGCAAAAAATTATTTGAAATAAAAAATTTGTGTACGAAATTTTTATTTCAAATAATTTTTTGCCCAGCACTGGATGAAATATCCTTTGATAGTAACTGCAGGGAATCGTAGAGTACCTCTTTCGATTATAAAATAAACAAAAATGGTAAAAGTACACATATAGGTGGCATTATATGTAGCATTGGTTTCATCCAGTGCCAATCATTTATAAGGGTGGATTTCAACGACAAAAAATCGAACTCGTTTCGAGCAGAATCAATGTAAATAATAAACAGAGAGATAAAGTCACGTACAGCGTTGTAAACCGCCGGTTAATTAATATCGACCATTATGAGGGGTTCGCTTTATTTTTGCTGCCCACCCGCCCTTAGTGGAATTTCAATTGAGCCAGCCACTCGATTGGGGGTAGAGAAAAAGCCCTCCACGATTGTTTTATTTAGCCCCGCCGTCCCCTCGCCGACCCTGTCGATGGTCATTATTTTATCGGAATTACGGGAGATATCTCGACGGAGTCCAAGGGGGCGAAAGCAGGAAGAAGGGAAAGGGGGTTGCAGGTGTACGCTGCGGTGTGCGGTCAGCATTACCCACCCGAGCACTGTCAGCACCTCCCCTAATCGCCGTTTTTGTCGTCGCACCAACCATTTCTCTTGCTCCAACCTCTTTCAACCCCCTTTTCAACCCTTGCCACCGCCCATCCTCTCCCCAACTCCCCGTTTCTCCGTGACTCCCTCGGTTTCTCGTATTCGTGTTTATGCTCCAGTCACCGGGAAATTTTCGTTCGTTTCCCTGACCAATGTTTCCTCTACCTACCCCTTCCGTGCCCCCGCTCTCCTCTTCTTCGTTCAACCCTTTTATTGACGCTTTACTTCTTCCAAAGTGGCACGCTCGCGGAAGACGGATCGCCTCGAGGGGGCTGTTCCATTGCGTTCACACGACGCTAATTACGTATTCCTAAGAACATTTGTCGTTCCCAACGCTCACGAAACGAACATCGAATAACGCCAGCCAAGAAACTACCTAATTACAACTCGATCTTTCTCTTTTTCAAGAAAACCCAAGCGACACGAGTCGCGAGCGCAATGCGACATTCCGCTACCCTCGAGAATCTATATATAAAATGGTAAATGATCCCATTAACTTACGCGTCTTCCTCCATCCGTGGCGTAAGATATCAAAAGGCGCGCGCAGTGGAGGAGAAATAGTTGGCGAAAGAGAGGTTGGGACAGGGAAAGAGGACTCGTGGAAACAATGCGACAGAGAATTGAGCACGAGAGCAGCATCGGGCGCTCGAGCATCGGCCATCCTCCCCCTCAGGGCCCCGTGTCTTTCTCCTTCACGCCGGAAGCTTACCTGAAACAGAAAGGAAGGCGAAATATTAATGACGCTCGTAAAGGTTAGCGACGCCGCCGTGTCCCGGCGCTTGACCTTATAAATCTCTCTGCGCCCGTGCAGCTCACGCCGCGATACAATGCCGAGGTCAACATCGACGACCCCCGACAGCGATGGAACGCTCCACCCAACCCCCGTTGCATCGTAATGGCTATCGCGGCCGACGTAACGAATGCATCGTTCTTAATTGCACGGCGACGTAAAGTTTTACGGGCTGTCGTCGAAATTTATCCTCCAATGACGTTAATGGAAATTCGTTGCGCGCGGGTAGAACCGAATGCGGCGTTTCAACCCCCAGCAGGAGTTCCATTGCTGATAAGTGCGGAGATGCAGCTTTCGAGAACGAATAGTTTTGTACGAGCAGCCTATTGTTTTCAGAATTTCTTGATTAGTCGCTATTGAAAAAGAGTAATTGTGCAAGGAAAATGCAGTTTCACGCGAGTGCTCGGTTAAAAAGCATGGAATCAGCGGAACGATTCGATTCAAAGATCAGCCACAGAGATCTGGGAAATGGAGTGGCTCCATGGAATTGGGAATGGACCACTCGACGCCCGAACACTGACTTCCGGATCCCCTAGGAAGGAGCTAGGAAATCGGGAATCGGACGTCCGGCTGATCCTCGAGAATTAGAGCTCGTCCGAGAGGAAGGAAGTCTTGGTGGGAAACGTGGTCTTGCAATGCAAATCGTCAGACGGAGGACTTGTGGTTCACGAAATTGCGGTCGCACTTGGGCGATTCCCTCTCCCCTTTCCGTCGTGCTGTCGGGAATTGCAAATTCGCGCACAAACGCGAGGACCAATCGAACGTTACCAGTCGCCGATTACTTTCGACAACTTCAAACTATCGATATCCTTCACTGCCCCAAGTGCACGAAACCAGCGGAATGGTTAACCACGAAAAGAAAATTAAACGAATGCACAAAATTCATTTATCGAGAATAATAATTCAAGGATATCCAAGTGTTATCATCGGGAATTTTTTAAAGCACCCAGGAACGCGGGTTTCGTGGCAATGAAGGGAAAGATCGCTCTCACAGGCCAAAGTAGGTATCATCTTTCTATTTGAGCAGAAAAACATAGAGGCTGCTGCTCTTGATGCTTCCCCAGGCTCATTATTAACGCAGTGCACCTTCGCTTTTTCGTAGCTCGAAAGCACTTCACCCGTACCACCCCTTTCGAGAACCGAGTGGCGAACGTTTTCAGCCCTCAAAGAGAGGAAGAGCCGCCGAGTATTAGCGTGCGTACCACTTTGTGTCTGTTGCTGTTTTCGTTCTTGCGTTCCCTCGCGCCCGTTGAGAAACAGTTCGCCACATTTGCCTCCACTATTTTCCTTTCCTTCCTGTTTCGATTGCAGCCCCGTGCACCGATCATGAATTCAAGAATAACATCACAGGAACACGCAGATTACTTCGCGAACGCTATCTCATATCCTTAGAGTCGGATAACTTTCCTGTTAATAATACGGAAACAGGTCCTTTCGAATTAGGAAAATATGATGCGTTCCCTCGAAAATGTAACAACCACCGCACGTGTGCCTCCGGAAAATTAGGCTGCCCCAACTTCGATCCAAAAGAGAAGAAATCATGGACGAAGGCAAACTTCTGTTCGATATTGCGAAAGTGCGATCGCGATACGTCCGAGTGTGCGCGGGAAGGGCCGTTTGCACGTACGATCGAGCTCGGTCCGAGCGAAATTACACGAGCCCATAAATCTCGGGGACATAATGCGACGAAATAATAATGACAATGGAAACTTTCGACAATAAGCGGCGCGAGGGACAATCGTATTGAAAGCGGCGCGGAGGGTGGTTCAACAATGGCGGCCTGTCTTACGTGGAACTCGGTGAATAATTATTGGCCTGTAAGGAGCGGCCGTGAAAGTTCACGGGCGACGTTTCCACACGGGCGATATTTTCACCGTGGCGTTGTTTAGTGTCTTATTTCATGGTTGAACGCGCGTTGTTTAAGGGGTCGTCATTTACACGAGAAACTTTCAGGCTGCTTCGCGACGTTCGTAGGGGTCGTGAGAAACACGTTTCGCCCCGTTATTAAACCGAGGAACAAAGATATTCACGCGGTATTATAATTTCTTCAAATCTAATAGCCTTTGGATAGAGCAGACGAAATAATCGCGGGAATATTCTAGACGGACAGACGAGAAGAGAGTGGCAAAGAAAAGTCGAGCTTCGATCGACAATTGAACCCGTCGCGTCGGTAGCGAGGCAACGGGATTCGCCCGGCAGCCCTTTAAAGATCGTTAGTTCATAACCGGGAACGCGTGCCCCCGTTTACTTTTAATTACAATTAAATTAAAACTACCCGCCGTCTAATCCTTTTCTCACGCGGCCAGCCTGCCGCGCAGACACGTTTAATGATACCCTTTTGTTGCGCGCCCTGGCACAATGAAAATTGTTCGAAGCACCTGCTTTGTACTTCGTTAGAGATTGAAAGTAATATCTCGCGAAATAATGGCCAGCCTGTTAGAGACCGTCGACTCCTTCTAGGATCCAATTATTATTATCTCCTCCCGCGTTTCCTTCTCCATTTTTTCTTCCCCCGTCCTCCAACCCCCCTCGCGTTCACCCCCTCTCCCCCTCTTTTTTCCTCATTCGTTCAGCCGTCGGTCACGACGACTGCAATTCAATAGAGGTATTATCTATGCGGGACGGCGGAAAAATATCAATTCTCTCGTCTGTCCGTAACACCGGTCCGAGTTGAACAATGCGGGCCGAGGAGCGATTCAATGCAGATTCAGACGAATTGCATCCGGCCGTGTCGCGGCCGATCGAAGCCTCTGGATACTTTCCACCGGAGGACCGGGAATATTTCCTTCGACAGCTTTATTGGTCGACGGGAGCCTGGGCTTCATGGAAATGCCAGGCTCTACGTTTCAGCTCCTGAGCAAAATTCCAAGGGGGAATAATTTTCTTCTTGTCTTCGGGACGGTACACGTTTCCATCGCGGGCTGATCCAGTATCCCAGCCGTGCCGATTCCAAATTATTGCGAACCGAAGCCAGGAATCATACGACATACTATAAGCTAATACTCGAGTTTTCCCACCGACGAACGCGTCGACTCTTGATTATTAATGAGATGTAGATTTTCCAGCGGAGAGCGTTACAGTGTCGGCGATCGAAGGCTAACAAGGAGAGGCTGGGCGAGAGGTTTTTTAATGGAGGCAAGCTTAAAACGTTGGGGCAAATAAGTATCGATGACTTGTAGAATATTAACCGTTAATGGTCAGCCACTTTAGCGAAAAAGTGGCTTAGTGTCGATATCGTAATCCCAAGCCACGGCCGTTATAAAACAAATCGTTCGAATTTCTCGGGAATATATTTTTTTGCCGGCGCAAGATTTATTTACCGCCATGGAAATGCAAATCCAATAACCACTATGCTATTGGTACCGGCAGGATTCCCCGTTCTACCACAAAAAAATATCAAATATCAAATCGAACAGCTATCGAGCATTTGAAATATAGATTCCCATCGATCGTCGGAGGTAATACGAGTATGAACGTCAATGTTACGTGGCCTGTGCAGTCGTGGAAATTGTCCATCACTGGCGAGGAAATTTTGCTCGACATTGTGGTGGAAAACAGTGGCACTGTCGCTTGCCAGACATTAGATTACGAGCAGCACTTAGCGGTTATTATTCCTCGTAATCTCAGCGATTAAAATAAATTTAGTGGGGGCATTAATTACGCTCGTATGAGCTCCGCGGTTGTTTCCATTGAAGAGCGCTTATACGGGTCACACGAGTTGTATTAGGCGCGGCTCATATGCACAAATTCGCCTATAAATTTCCCAAGAAGCGGACCTCGTTTCGCTTTCGCCCTGGAATCGCTTTAAGCCGCGCTCACACTTAATGTGTCCCTTCCGTTGCACGGCGAATTAACGGTGAATTTATTGGGAATTCTCGGATTCTTACGGGCGACGACACTGTGAATTAAGCTTGTTAAGGTCTTAATACACACTGGGCTAGTGTGGACCGCGTGGTTGGAAAAGTTGCATGTAAGTTTGAAGATTAAGGGGGTAGTGGACTATTGGAGACGTAAAATGGTTAGTTTCTTTGACGCTAAATTACTTTAATACCAAACAATCGTTATAGTCGTGCTTTTGGCAATCTATTGTGGGCACGATTGCGAATATTTACAAAAAAAAATCGTTGGAATGTATAAAATTGTCGAAGTTATTAATCGTTGAAGATGGTCCTGTACGGCGCGCCAATCCAATGTTGATGCGGAACTTCCACACGATAGAGAATGGAATTCTACAGCTCCAGTTAAAATTTCAAGTGAAAATGTTCACTGGTTCAAGAGTTATGATGTACACCGTTTCTGAAAATCGTGTTTCGAGTTATCCGGCTTCAAAGTTACCTACGCGGTTACCTACTCGGCGGTACACTGTGTTACGTTCGGTGCTATAACTTCGACAATTATTTGAATTTTTTCATGAACATTTGTTTAAAATGTTCGTAAAGGATAAGGCTTTCAGAAGCAGTAAAAAAAATCGATTTTTTGAAGCTGAAATAGTCCACTACCCCCTTAATAAGTCAAGATTTGTAAGTCGAATCTCGTCTGCTTCAATATTTAACCCTCGTGGAAGACTCTCAACGCGTTGTTTAATACTCCCTACTTCACGCCATGAATTTACGAATTCAAACGGGACAATAATACCGCGAAAACGAGGGGAAGAATAACACTCATTTGAAATTCAAATGCGAGTGATATGTCAGTGGAAATACAGCCAAGAACTGAGATGACCATTTTATACAATCTTTACCTAAAAGCCAATGAATCTTAGAATCAACATTTCATTTTCTACGATAACTCTGCCTACTGATCAATCATATTAGAGAATTTAACGCTTGCTACTTTCATCCTGCAATTGAACACTCATTTACGATCGCATGTAACGATCAATTTTTACAATAAACTGCCCTCGCAACTTTTCAATTACCTGGAAAGACGAGGCGCGGAGAAAGTCAGATTTAAAGGATCGACCTGCATTCCCGCACGGTACCGTATAATTTCGCTGGTGGAAATCTCGTTCGCTTTAATGTCACGAATAAAAAAAAAGAAGAAGTGGTGAACGGAGTCGCAACGCTGCTCACCGGAAGCCCCGACTTTCGTCCTCCGCGGAGGCGGTATTCTCGCGAGGCACACTCGTCTCCCGTGCAATTTCTTTCCACAGCCTGGTGCGAACTCGCGCCGATATTTATCTCCTGGCATCGAGAGAAAAGGGCGGCGCAATAAATGTCACCTCGTAAAGCGTTACGAGCTGGATTCCTTTGGCGCCAAACTAAGCGCATCCCTGCTTTCAATGTGTCTTGGGACCGTTGCATTACCATAGACGCTATCCAGCAAACAGGATAAACTCTAGCTTCTCATTAATAGTATTATAATATCATCAAGATGAATCAGATATCGCTGGAAGATAAAATATACCATAACGTAACACCTTTCGCGACACCGGAAACAGAAGAGCTCAAGGTGGGAAATGTTTCGCTGCCAGTGGTGAATACTAGATTGAACTAATTCTTTCAGAAAATATTCCAAAAAAAATATGATAAATTTGTTTCATTATAACAGCTATGAAACTAACTGTTCGGTTCATTAATCGCGCATATAAGCCCCTCGATCGCCCGCTTTGCGTTCGCGGCGAATCAACAAGTGAATCAACCCCGACCATCTTAATCGCCCCGAATAATCCTCGTGTAATTTTCCTTCCCTTATCGATACCGCTGAACAGCGATATATAGTTTTTACTACACGTACGCCGCAGCGTATTCCTAGCGCGACGGCACGCGATCGTAAAATCCAGGTCGTTCGACGTCGCTGTACGGAATTATTTTTTTTCCCCTACGCCCTCGACGACGTTAAAGTTTCGCGGGATATGAATTCCAAGAGGATAGGTGTCGAGCTTCACCTCCGCGTATCGCTGTGACGTTTTCCAACTTTACGCCAATACAGCCAGCTGCCGACAGTCATTTTACGCTTATTTGCACCCCGTCGCAGTGTTACACCCTCCCCTACAGCTGTATTCGTTCGCGAGGCGAGAACCACTTTGGAAAACCGAGCCTCGTAGAGCAGAACTACTACAGGATTTGGAAAGTATTGGTACCTGAAAACAATATTCACAGTGGTAAAAGTTCCACCGCTAATTTTTATTCGCTGTCGCAGATTTTAAGGGGTGAGATAACAATTCTTCAACAAGAGACTTCTAGTACCTGCTGGGATTGAAGCAGAAACGTCGGAGAATGATTTATTAAATAAAATGACACACTTGACTAATTTAAGGAACGAACAGTTCAATGCAAAAGGGAGATAAAACCCTCCGATGTATCTTCTTTACAAACATCAGCCAATCCGAGCAAAGGGGTCACTGACCCGGGTCTCAAAAGCAACGAGATAAATAATAATAAACATCAAAGGGACGAAGGGTTTTCAATATTTCCTAGGGCTACCCCGCACGGTGCGCCAGAAAATTCTAGACAAAAAGGTCGGCGGAAGACGTGCTCGGTCGAAAGATAAGCGCGAGAGGAAGCGACGAGGGAATAAGCGATAGTAACAACGGGCGTAGTACTAAAAGAATATGAACCCGGCAGCTTATAAGACGAGGAACTTGTGTAGAGGGCGAACAGCCGTTAAGAGGGTAAAAAAGACTGAGTTCAGTGGCTTCTAGGAAAGGCGACGGGGAGTGTGCAAAGGGGGCGGCAGGGGAGGCTGGAAGAAAGGAGGTCGGAGGCGTTGCACGCTGGAAAATTGAAAGTGTGAGTCGGAGAGGGAGTTTCATTAACAGCGGTGGGTGTCGCCCTGCACACTGCCAGGGACTTGCCAACTTTTAAATTACGTTTCGGCGGGAAAGTGGCGTTAAGACTGCACGGGCCGACTTGGCCCGCCATCCCTCTTCTCTTCTATCATTCACCCTCCCTTCCTCCCATTCTTCTGTTGCCTTTGTGCACCTCTGCCTTCGCCCTTTATCGACGATCTCGTGTTTTCACGCACGCCGTTCACGAGCCTCGCCCGTCGCGCAGAGAATCGATTCCACCCCCGCTTCTGCTTACACGGCCAATCCATCCAAGAACGTTTCACGCCCTTCATTAATCGGAAAACAAGCCGCCGTAAGTTCGACGCGACAGCTAAATCGCGGTTCCGAGGTGCCCCCGATGGCGAAGTTTTAAAGGGATAATTAACGGCTTGTTGACCTTAGATCGTGGTAGAACGTTTCACTTGCTGGCTCGGTGTATCGAAACTGTTTGCGCTGCGGCGTGGGTGGATGCAGCATGATGCTACGGGATCCCTGAGGATTTCGATGAATATGTTGTTAGCTTCTGGTGACTACATTTTCCAAATATTAAAAGTCAGTGTTAGTTGTAATCGCACGGCTGATTGTAAATTTCTCTCGAATGGGAACTTGCGAGTGGTACCAATCCATTACACTGATGGCTCGAGATAGATCGCGTTATAGTGCAGCTTTCGTTGAGTAAGGGTTAAGACGTTCGCCTCTGTATTGCCATAACGCTTCCATCCGCCATCATACGCCCCATAATCCCGCGATTTTATTACAGAAGGGTTGATAAGCGGGTCACGCGATCGTTTCGTTTAACTATAAAACTTCCTAACGCAGGGAGCGTTTCGTCGGTCTGGACGAATGGCTGGACACTTTACGCGTCCATTACGAGTCTGCTCGCCGCTTTGGCGTAAAGTTTTTAGCGCCGACGCTGCAAAGAAGCTCCGCGTTCCCTCGCTGGAGGAGCATCGTTACGAAATTTCATTATTACTACGTATTTAATGGGAACCGAGCAAGCTCGCTTCCGGTGTAGACGGGCATCGATAAACTAATTACTTAACGAGGATGTGCGCGGAGCGACGCGCAGAAATGGAAGTGTTACGGGAACAGGGGAAAAAATCAACCCACTTTGTCGCGCTGTTACGTAATATCGCGGGGAATTTTATTACACCCCAGCGCCGCTCGACGCGAAAGAAATTCATCGAGTGAACACAGAGAGAAACGCGAATTCGTCGCGCTTCCCCGGCAGTGCTCTAAGGACAATTTGCGAGCACGAGTTAACGAGTAACGCGGTGTACAACTGATGACTTAGGATTTGTATCGCTCTGCGTTCTGGATGCATTCTTTCGCGCGAGAGTAAACTCCCCACGGTTCAAAGAATCTGCAACCCCTTTTGTAGTCATCTTCCAGATTTTAACGCAGCTGAAATTCTTTCGTGAATTCTTTATATCAAGACGGGAAACGGTACGCGTTCGTACTTTCGCGAGAGAAAGGAAAAAGGTAACAAATTCAAAGGAACGTGGCAAGTGCAAAGGCAAACGCAAGCGTTGGTGAACGCTTTTTTCTCCATTCCAGAATTTTTCCCTTGTTTCACCGCTCTTGCTTTTTCTGCTGCGATTCAATCTCCTCCGAGCTGCTGCATTGTATTTTTCTCCACTTTATGGAGTGAAGTGAAGGTTATTTAATAGTTCGCAAAATACAGTCGATGAATGTGAAAGGAATGATGGATGAATCTAATTTCGCTGGAGGACTGTGCAGGCGGGAGATTTAATTTCAGAGAAGATGTAGTTTTTTCTTTAGAATACTGACCATCCAGAATCTGTGTTGAGCTAGAAATATGTAGAAATATCTACCAGAGTTGCACCCAATTGAAAAATATATATTTTCACATAATAAGTAGTAGTTATTGAGTTGATAAGTTTTTATTTCTATTTTTATAGAGTTCCTCAAATCTGTATCTGCCCAAAACAAAAATATTGCACAAAACAGTAATGGGATCAGGTTCCAAATTTGCAAAAATATCCTTCATTTCTGTTATCAAATTTGCATCAAACGTGCCTCAAACGATGTATAACTTTTTTTTTACATATATTACTTACACGTCATAACTCAAAAACCGTCCAAAATAGAGTTACAAGATCCTCAATTTTATCGAAGGAACAGCACAGCGAAAAGAGCAACCGAATGAAACACGCAATTTCACCGAACACCGAACTGTGTCATAGAAACGATTTAATCAAGAGCTCGACCACCCAATTGTGGGCTGTTAAACCTGTAGCAGCTCGATCGATATGCCATTAAGTTGCTTACCCTCGAACAATAGCCTCCGAGAAATCACAAATCGATTCGGAATCGTGAAAAATGGTAACGCGACAACGGTCTTGTCGGTCCTTCCGATGCCCGTCGACCCTGAACGAAAGAAAGGAAGCAGAAAACCATCAAGGACCGACGAGGAAGCAATTCGTCACGCACAAGATGATGAGAAAGCGTGGAACACGCCCTGAAAACGGGGATCACGATTTTGCCATGCTCCTTCGTTGATGGTTTCACGGTTCAACAAATCGGATGCCCCGAGACCGTGTGCAATTGGAGTAACGTTGCAGGCACTTGCCTTGAGTGTGCCGAGAACAGCTCGTGATTGTCGCCGGGTGTGGGACAGATACGTGGCGATTAAGTGCCCTTAAAGATGGCTATCCCGACAGGTGTTCTGTGGCCAGTCGTGCTTGAAACAGGACACTGGCGACAAGAGCACAATGATCGGATGAAAGGCGATCACCGAGCCAGAGATGTTCACGATTAACAGCTGCTCTTCGATTCGAGTACCGTTACAGTCAAATAGTAGAGAATATTCATGATTTGTTTTTCTCGCATTCTGGAAAACGTAACGCGACCTGCTGCGCGCATATATTCAGAAGCTAGTGTGCAATGTTTCCCCTCGGACGAAAGGAAACAAGGAGCGTGTATGCAAATCGAAAGATAACGATCGGCTGAGGTACTCGGGAGGTACAGATTTCTGGGGTACATAAAGCACTTCTGTTTTTCAGCAAACAGCCGCCAAACTGCAGAAATAAGTTTACAGACAGCCGGTCCCCGTCAAGAGAAATGAATTTCAAAATTTCCAACGGAATGAAACGATCTCTAACCTGCTTCTCTCTCTCTTTCCCTCTTTCTCCAAGTGTGCGTGTACACACGGCGTACCAGCAACACTTTGCACTCTGTCGTCTGGGCTCAACTTTCCTCTCGAATAAGCCAGAGAGTTGCCCCAGAGGGACGAAATACGTAACTCGCTTATATACCGTACGTGAGTTTCCCCCGAGTGGTCATAAAATTGCATATTCATATTACACGACGGCCGCTTTTAGCGCGGTAATGAAATGGCGCGAATAAGAAGACATTTGAAGTAAGGGCGGCAACTGATAGACCGAATAACAACATGCCCCAGGCCGGCACTCTCGCGTTCGCTCGTTTCGTGCTTTGTATCGCTACTATAGTCGAATCAAGATCGACTGGCCGCTGAACGATATTGTTGGTCATGCTAGACGTGACTCTCACTTGTTCGCTACGTCAGTTTAGTAAACTAGCTTTACCTCTTTATCAGTGGCGGATTTAACATAGCCGATTTAACATGCCGCCTTGGGCCCTAGCCCAGAAGAACACCCAGGGAGGGACTCATCTCCAATAAAGAATTCTGATTTTTATCGAAACACTATAATTATTTTTCTGTACACTACACTCAACCCGTTTTCAGTCACCTACCTCTTCATTTTCCCGAAAAAAATGGGCCCTTCAGAAAAAATGGGCCCTTCAGAAAAAATGGGCCCTTCAGAAAAAATGGGCCCTTCAGAAAAAATGGGCCCTTCAGGAAAAATGGGCCCTTCAGGAAAAATGGGCCCTTCAGGAAAAATGGGCCCTTCAGGAAAAATGGGCCCTTCAGGAAAAATGGGCCCTTCAGGAAAAATGGGCCCTTCAGGAAAAATGGGCCCTTCAGGAAAAATGGGCCCTTCAGGAAAAATGGGCCCTTCAGGAAAAATGGGCCCTTCAGAAAAAATGGGCCCTTCAGAAAAAATGGGCCCTTCAGAAAAAATGGGCCCTTTTTCCTTAAATCCGTCACTGCTCTATATTGTGGAATGCACAGGAGATGGAATATCTGCGATAATTATCAGAACTGAAGATATAAGATTCTGTAACCTGAGAACAAAATATTAAGCATCTTGCATCGTTATTATTATTTGAAATGTCCGTCTTCCGTTTTGAAATCGGTTCCGTGGGTGTTTGGTATTTAAAGGAGAGTGGAATGGCTGGCCAGGTCGCATGAAAATGCGATCTCACCCCCGCTGTAATCAGGCACATTGTCTTTTACTACGGTCCAATGATCGTTAAAACGTAACAATGCTCATTGAAGCGGCGCAATTACAGCCGGAGCTAACGTCAGCTCGCATATGTCAATGTTTGCTCGTTCACAGCCGACGTTCGTCGCTCGACACGGCCATCGATGGATCGTAAATTAATATTTTGTAAATTAATAATACGTTCCAACGCGTTGCTTGACGGTGCCGGGCCGAGTGAGCGATACAATTCCACGCAAACCGATTGATCCCCCTCGTTTAATGGCTCTTTCAGTGGTCGTACCAAACATAACAGGATAGTTCGCTATTTAAGCGATTGCAAATCAATTACTACGTTCGACAATTATCATTATACGCAACGATCACCATGTTTACCATCATGACTTCGGTCTGTGTACGTTTATTAAGGGCTCATTACCGTTAAATAGTTGCTTATTGACGCCAACGAATATTATGGCCAAATCGAAGGTAGTGAAAGTATATTCGATACATTTCATTCAACATTAACGCGGCTGGATAATTAATTCTTTCTTACCTATCACACCCTCCCCCTTAAACAGCCAAGAACATCACCCACGTTCAATTTCAATGAACGCTCCAGTGTAAAACAAACGAAATCATTAAAAATATACATCTAATCAGTCGCGAAATGTTCGAAATCCTTCGCGAACTTTCAATAGCGCAGGGATTGGGGTGTCTGTCGAACTTGATCCGATTGTTCACCCTTCTCGAAACAGATTGCTTATCGAAACGCAACAATGTTCATTGAGATGGCATAATTGCAGGGTTGGCCAGCATACGTCAATGTTTACGCGACGTGTGTGACAGTCGAGCCCCTGATGAAACACAGCCCCTTGTTTCGCGAACAATCAGCGAGGATAGGGGCAAGGATTGTCCCGCGATGCTGCCTCAGAATATCTATTACACGTCCTTTCATACTGTGCGGTCACACGAAAAGAAACGGCCCTATCATTATTTCCCATCGTGCCTTTTCGAATTCTGCACGGTGTCGGCCACGGTTTGTCGGGGGTAATTGACGCGGATAACAAGGGCAAGTAAAGGGGAACATTCTGATGGCCGTGTTCGTGACAGAATCGGGGAAAATGATGGACGGTCAAATTGGAGTTGATACATAGTTTTTGGGGCGTAAAATTGCCCCGATGCTTACAGGAATGTGCACTTTTATGAGGTACAATCTGGTATCTGATTGCGTTTCTAATATAAAAATGTAGGTAATACGTGTAATATGTTGAGTATTTTTTGAATATTTTTCTCCTCATTTACTATTTTTCCAGGAAGAACTGTTGATTGAACACTCGCCTTGTGAACCAAAGCGAGATGCTTAAAAATTAAAATAAATCTTGACTTTAGAACAAAAATTAATTATATATAAAATTCCTGTAAAATTCCTCCGCGTGCCAAGGTGTAAAAGGTTTGAAGAGGAGAGAAACGAGCAGAAGACGATTAAAAGTCGACGGGAATCTTTGTAATCCGAATGACTGAGAAGTCCAAAGTTCTCAATCCGAAGATTTCCTCACGGTAAGAGAAAGGTAGAAATGAAGTCGTTTCGTTTTCGCGGGATCGACGATGAATAAAGCAATGGCAAACTGCAGGGTATCGTTGAGATTTGACAGGAGCAAACACTTGCAGATTTTGAGGCACTCAGCGGGGTAAACAGCGCGCAGGCGGAAGTAACTTATGCATGCAAATTTATCACGATGCGCCACTCTTATCTTCAAGGAAGTCAATCGCGGCGTTGTTCCTGCTTACGTAATCAGCTGATTCGCGCGAAGTTGCGTGCGAGCGGCCGCGTTGTTTCAGCGATTTCGCGGTGTAACAACAACGGGGCCAGAACGACGCTCGCGTTAACATGATAGCGAGGATAAATAACGTTTCTGCCAGCCGGAAATGTTGAACGTCTGTACGCGAGCGCTTGTCAGAATGCTGCAGATAGATGTGCGCAAAACGGTGTCGATGTTCTAAAGTGATAGATTACTTTCCTACAAAACATACAATTAATATCAAAGTGAGTAAACGAGTGGCTTCTTTGTTTTATAAAAGTTCTCTGAAGAATATTCTCGCTTAAAAATACATTTACATAATTCGTAAACCAAACAACCGAAATTTCTCTATAATTCACGCTTCGCAACAGCGTTATATTCTTGCACGTCTAATTAACGCGAGCAGTGAAGCTTTTAAGGAAAGTAGCTCCGAAGTGGAAATTTCTATCGAGCAGCGTCCAAGCGAACGCCGAGGTAAACTTCGTCCCTTTCACGTCCAGATTGATCGACACGGTTAATTTAAAGGAAACGCACGCACGCGTTTAATAAAACAACAGAATTACCGGGTCGGAACCGCTAGCAGCAGTTCACGACAAAGGATGCCGGCAGCCGAAGCTAGCTAGCTCCGAACAGCTTTTAATACTAATGGCCAACTATGTGGCAAGTTGGACCTCGAATGGCAAAGCTCCGACGCTCCTGGCTACCCCGGGCAACACAACGCATACCGATTTCGGCTACGGCCTGACCTACTTGATCGTCGAAGCTCCTCGTTGCAGATTCAATTTAATCTTACGACCGGATCAAGCCGCGAGAGCTTAGATTGCGCTCGTTTGCTGGCTACGGAGCCGCAGGAACCTCTGCCCTCCCTCCTCGCCATAAGGAATCTAATAATTAGATTGTTGCGAGCTGAAACGAAATGCGATGCGCTATCGGTATGGGAGGGCTCGTTGGTATCGCGAGCAGAACAAGAATCACCAGGGAGATGAGTTATAGAAAATTCGCCTTGAGTATTATATTTCACTCGACGAGTTGATTGTTCTGCGAAAGTTGAGCCGGGAGGATTCGGGGAATGAGTTCGCAACTTGATTCCTACTGAATCATTGCGTTTATTAGAGTCAAATTGATTTCATCTTCTTCGTTGCGTGTAACTCGGGAAAATTTCCTTTTATAGATGTAGCTTTGGTAGCCTGGATAGAGGCTGCCAGATTAATACTTATGTTTCGTGAAGCTATTTACATGGAAAGCTGTATCCCTTTGGAGAACTTCAAACCACAGGCGGAATGTAAATGTTTGCCGAAGAACTGATCTAACTTTTCTTGTCTGGATCCGGGGTATTTTCAGCTCCGAGCTTTCTGTTTGGAGATGCTGATTCGCGGAACGTTGCGGCGCGTCCGACCCACGCGAAAATTTTGTTGCGTACGGGGGAGCATTCTTTTTCCCTCGCTTTTCATTTATCCCTCATTTTCTACTCAACGGTGCCGTTACCTTCCCTTCAGCGAAACTTGCAGGCTAAAAGGAGTATCAACACTATCACGGTGACACGTTCATCTTCGGAGTGCCACACTCTTGAAGGAATACCCCCCCCCCCCGATGAAAGTTTCCGAAGCGCCTTTGAAACTCCTGTCCCTTACAAAACGCTTTGAGCCGCCCCCGCATCAAGCCTTTTCAATGATGCAACCAGCTTGATTCACTTTTTGACCCAGAAAAAACATTTTACCGGTACATCTCGCCCTCCTCCGTGCTCATTCGCTTACGCGTACCTAACGTTTGCCCTGCTTTCTTTGGCCAGGCAAATCTCTCCGCGAGGAAAGAGGATCCCGCGATCGGAGCCTGGAATGGCCTTATTCAAACGAATAAGTTGAGTTTGAAAAAGTGGTAGATCAAGGAATATTGAAGGCGGTTTTATTTTCTGAAGACAGCATTTGCAGATGTATCCAAATCAGATGAATTTATGTACTTCAGGAAAATATTGTACATTGAATTTGTGAAAGCGTTCTTCCGATTTTCTGCAAATTTATTCACTTATTTATTGTAGTATTTCAATTTATTGGATAAAGTTGCTTGAATTTAGAAGAAGGAATTATACTCTGTTTCTAACTCAATTAGATTGTGTCTAATACACTATGGAAGCAGGCACGTATGCGTGAGAAAAGCGAGGGCGCGTATTTACAGAACAGAGTTAGTTGGTCAAGAGTGAGCTGCTAGAGAAGAAACTCGAGGAAATGTATTGCGAATTACGGTTATGTGAGCCCAGGGAAAAAGAGAAGTTTCAAGTAATACTTTACAGTTGCATTTGCTTTGTTTTCCTCTTCCCTGATTTATTTGCGACTATATACGAAGTGTCTGGTGCACGTGATGCCGTGGAATTTCAAGAATTCTCTTCGTATAAAAATACTCGTGCAAGAGGGTAATACATACACTGATAAGCCCAGTCATAAATTACACACACACACACACTAAAAACTAGTCGAATTTTTACTCTAAACAATTCTTCTGAGAGCGCACAGGAAAGATTTAGAAATCCTCTACAATTACATATTTAAGGAACATTAAATTTGTGTGTCTCTTATGATTAGCATTATCTAAGAACCACACTTATAAATAATTTAAATAATTTCAGACACTCGATCAATCCCACTTCTTCCATCCATCTTGGAGGGATAATCCACCAACTCAGAACTTCCACGACCCTATTTTAATCAGTTGCCGAGATAAATAATCCCATGTCAGCGCTAAAATACAGAATTCATCTACTCGCGGATCGAGCTTTGAAAATCTCTCGAGTCGAGTTTACAATCCACAGGGGGGTGCTAGCCATCGTGTTACCAGAAGAGGCGCCGATATCCTTAAATACTCGTAAAGCCTTAAGCAGGCATTAAGTAGACAGTAACCCGTAGAATGATTGCAGTTAAACGACCTCATTAAGCACTTAAAACGGCCGCGGTTACAGGCAATTACGCTCGATAGTAAAATTCACGCCTCTTGGAAACGACTTTTATATCGACGCGTGGCACTCGTGGACTATCTCCAGCGTTTCTTCGATCGAGAAGATGGCAAGCTTGATGATCGGCTGCTCGATCGAGAATAAAATCGACGAGAGGGAAAAATGTCCAGGCTCTGAATCTCATCTCTGTTACGTTCTGTTTGACAATTTTCTTTTCGAGCAGTATCTCAATATATAAAGCAGAAAACTTCTATATATTGTGTGTTTATTTGTCGCCTAAAAACTTTTGAACGATGAACTCTGGGATCACGAAATGTGCCTCAGCTCATTATGCCCAACTAATCCAGATAAATGTGACTATTTTCACAAAAACCTAAGAAATTTTTTTTATAAAATCAGGATCTAAATTTCAGGCTTAGCTGAGTAGTAAAGCTAGTCTACTATATTTCCCAATAGGTAGCTATGGTGAAAGTTTACTCTTAGAATGTCACTGTCCCCACGTCAAACATTCCCTTGCTCAAAGGCGTCCATCCACAACGCTGCTGCCAACGACATACCACCTTCACCTTACCACGTTGTTTAATTAAACGCGAAAAGCATTCAGGCTGAATTGTTCCACGTTAAACGGGGCAATATTAGGACGTTTCACGCGTTGGACGTCGCAGATTGAAACGGAGAGCTGGCCCTCCATCCCCCTGGCATTCTTGCCTTCTTCCTTACGACGCGCATTCATAAAAGCCAACTTCCAGGCGAGCTTCCGCGGAACATCTCTCCATTTGTCATCCCCCAGGAGCCCCGAGAAAGCCCCGTGGAACGGAATTAACTTCGGTTTGTCGGTCGCCCGGGGGCCAACATTTTCGGGAGAGTCTTCCATCAATCGCCTTCTGCTCCCGTCATCCATCCCGACGCTCTTCAATCCAACGGTCCTTCCTCGCCGTCGCTTCCGTTCTCCAACGTTCCCCCGTCTTAGTCACCCCTAGCAGCCAGGTCGCCGGCTATTTTCCACTTTCTTTCATTCTCCGGGCCTCATTTGTTATTCTGCCAGGTTGTGTTATTTGCGTGCTTTCAGTTGCCCCCTTCTTTTCAACCTGCTTGGCCCTCTGTTCTCCCATACCACCACCCCACCCCCATTTTACCCCTTTTCCACTAGCCCCTTTTCTTCTTGCTTGTAGGCAGGCTTTAGCCGTAGACAACTTCTCCGACCCGTGATCGATATTGCGAGCGAGGCAGAGCCCACCGACGACTCGGGGCGAGCTCGAGTGTCAGCACGCTTGGGAGACGTTGCTCGCGACGAGATCGACGATACGCGCAGGGTAGCTGCACCCTTAAACGGCCTTTCTACACGAGATCTCACCGCGATCCTTTCCCGCGCAACGCTTCTACATTAGCATTACGTGATTCTGGGCTTTTCAGGCGAACCGCGCTGGGTCGAGGTGAGATTGAACGCGTTCAGTGGGAAATTTTGTGCATTTAGTTTGGTAGTTGGTGTCAATATGAGTAACAGAGATTTGAGAGAAATTTAAAGGGCTGTGAGACGTTTGAGATACATACAGATATTGTTTAGGGTCGGTTGGTAGACGGAAAGAAGGCCCCTTCACTTTAATTCACACTAACAACGATAGAATCGGAATGAGATGCTCCTGTTTAATAAACTATACGGATATTATTGATGCTTCGTAAGTTTTATCCCGCTGGCAGTCATTGTTATTATCTTGTAAAGTAAACAACCACCTACGTAAACTTCGGGGTTGTCAGTACATCTACTTTATACTCGCTCCCCTGCGAGAACGCGATTACGTTTCAATATTTAACGAGCAGGCGGAAATTCATACAGGCTCTCGACTACACCGTAGAATACTGCTAACAAGGTTCGAGGAAGTAGTAACGAATTATTTCTCAGCCTGGAAATATTTCTCCTCGACGCGTGGTAGGTATACGCGGGCGTAAAACACAGCGGTTCTGGCGTTACGATTAAGTCATAAAAATCTGTCGCGCGATTTCTCGGGAACGCTTGCACGCGCGCTGAAACAGGGATGCTCGCGTTTACAAGGGAATCGCGGTTGGATAATGCTTCGCGGGTCGACGGCGCGATGAAATAATCCCATAAATTCGCATTACGCTCGCTGCCGCGGCAGGGTGAAAAATCGCCCTGCATCCTTGAAAGATTTTTCATCTGCCACCCCCGCGCGCCCTTTGGACGAAGGTTCACATATTGCTGAACGATAAAATCTCTCTAGCTTGCGCGACCACACACGTCTTTCTGTATTTTGTGATTTTTTTAGATTGCCGAGATTTAAGCTTCTCGTCGTTACTTTATTTTTTACTCATTATTTTCCTGAGTTTCTAAACCAGTTTTTTAGGATATCTGCGAATTTGTTAATGGCAAACAGTAAGCCCATAATCAGTCTCGAAGGAATCCCGTGCTTTATAATTTAAATTATTCTGCGAAGTTCAACAACTTTCAGACATGTTTCTAAAGATTATGAGCGTAAACTTTGGGATTTAATTAATTAGCGAGCGATAAGTGGACTAGAGGAGCTTTCAGGTACGCCAAAGGGAGAACGGAGAGAGCAATCGTGACGAAATTAAAGCATAATTTGGCGCTCCCAGGGACGATAATAATCACCGTTCAGCGAGTTTCTTTCTTTTCAATTCTGCACGAAAGTGCACTTCACCTGTAGGACTCTTCCGGAAGTGTAAAGAGGAGCACGAGTGTTCTCGGTTTCACCAGCCTACCTCATTTCCTATCTAATTTCCGGTCCTCTGCCAGGGATTATATCTTTAAAATACGGCAGCTTTCCACTAAGCCTTCATCCAGTGGTTCGAGATATTAAGTAAACTCTTCGAAACTAACAAACGAGCAACGCCCCAACGAAATACGACTAATTGCTTTCGACGTGTAATTTCCGTTGCTCTCGCGAGGTGCCGACTTGGATTTTGTTGCTCTGGAAGACCTACCATGTACCGCAAGCCTAAAAAGTTGATCCCTAGACTAAAAATTAAATGACGAGAGCCCCGAATTTTGCGCGCGAGGATCTGTAATCACTGTCCTAATTCGAGTTACAACCCATTTCACCCCCTATTGAAGCGCGAAACGGCACGCTAGGCTAAAATTATACCAAATAGCCCCGTTCGATTTTCGTTTTACCTTCGCGGCACCCCTTTGCCCGTTCACTGTGTAACAAGATATTAATTAGCTCCATTGGCCACAACCGAATGGCTGTTGGTCGCGACGCGAGGTGAACAAAACGGGCCGCACCCACGCCGATGTCTCTCTCCCCCGCGGACGGGTAGGATCCATCGGAACAATGTTTTCCACGCAAATCAAAAGGAACTTGGAGGGGCTTCGCCCGCAAAGAACACTGGTTAATGGCGTCGGGAAAGTTCCATTCGCGGAATATCGAGTTTCACCTCAAATCAATCGACTTTGTTCGACTTGGCCGACACCAGACGAATCCGTCCCGGGAATAACTGACTCTCCGTGAAAGTTAACGACTTTCTTCGAGACCGAATTTCCCGATAACGAAGTTTCCCCCATCCTCCCACGACCTGGCACCCCCCGCAACCCTGGCCCCTTTCCCTAACCCCATCGATTCACCGGAAGCGACTTTTCTGCGACCCCCACCACGCCCGGTTACCTTTCCTTCTTGGCCCGCATCGCTGCCATCAACTTTCCTTTCTTCTCAATCATACTCGCTTCCACGCTGGATTCTCGATAAACCGGGGATTCTCGATAAGCAGAGAGGCGGGGGGAGGCATAACAGGAACTGTAAATAGAAGTTGCGGTGAAGGGTAGGGAAAAAAATGGGACGGGGCACGAAGGAAGAAGCTTCTCGCTCGGGAAAACTGGATCGCCAAGTTTTTCTGTACCCCGCCGACTCGTTAGAAGTTTTCGGCGATCCGACGACGAATCGTGACAAATTCGGTTGTTTATCGAGGGCCCGGTGCGATCGAGTTACTGTCAATCGAGTCTTTGGACCGCTTTGATCATTCTTGCGACAGAAATACAGCACCCGAGGGGCAGTGGATCAAACTACAATTCGAAACTGTCGAAATTCCCTCTACTTTAGTTAGGTGTAACTGAGATTGGTTAGAATCGACGTTTTTTTAGCAAAACTCCGCAGCGGAGTGTCAGAAATATTGTGTAAAGCGAGAGGTGTTATTTACTCGTCTTTGTTGCTCGGGGTTTAATAAAGGCCCGGCGTGTGTACAACATCCATCACGATCGCTTTTGCGCCGACGCTCCACTAAATTTCATTTCTTTCTTCCGCGTAAGGGGTTATTATCAGCCGCGGCCGAATTACAAACACCATCACAGGAGCGAGGTCGAAATCGCGGGAGGCATCGTTCACTTAAAAACCAATTCTCATGAATATAAATTGTTGAGTCACGGAGATGAGCGACAGCGTGATAACAAGAAACCTATTTCATCCCCCTTCCTCGATTTTATACGTAACTGAAGTATCTAATTCAGACGAGAAGAAACAACAAAGGCTTTATTGCATCTAATTCATTTCTCTCCCTAAGAATCGATCCCTTATATATAACCTGCAGCGTTTAGCAAATCATCCGTTGAAAATGATTATTTTGAGGGGACTTCGTGCCACCGCATTACGACTGCCGTAATAAAATTCCATCGACGACGGAGGGCAGATCCACCAGCCTTAAAGAGACACGTATCGAGACCTAATAAACGAGGTCTCCCAACGATTAGGTACACCTCGCACCCCCACTTTAGCCGATGGGCTTTCCCTTTGATGTGACATTAAACGTCCATCGGCGGTACGCGGTTCTATCCTGATTAACGGCAGCGATGCACGTGCGACACGGAGAGGGTCTCCAGAAGCAATAAAGAAGAGACACGGGGCCGAGAGGAACGGGACTGATCCGACGCATATGAAATTCTCCACTTATTCGTACGTGTCGCAGCTGGTCGAAAAATTTTATTTAGGGTGGGCGATACGTCTGTGAAGGCTGGCCTTATTTTTGATCCCGGCCAACCCCATCCAGCTACGTTACGCGCGAGCTTCGAGAATTTTCCCCGCGGCAAATTCCAGGATTCGAAGAGTATATTTATTCATCGAATTCCATATCTTTCTGCTACATTTCGCGGTGTCGTTTGCATACCATGCTACATTTAAATGCATATATATAACGCGCGTCGCATCGGTTAGGAGGTCCTCGGGGCGTCTCGCCGTTTTATGGCATCGAAACAGACGATCATTCCGGTCGGAGAGCAAGTATGAAGTTGCAGTAAGTAGGCAATCTTTTGGATAGATCATCCCGGCGAATCGCGCTTGAGGCAGCTTCACTATTAAGAAACAGAGAAATGAGGTATGAATACAGAAGCGTTATCCCTTCGCCCTCGCTTCGGAGCCCCTACTTCGAATATTTTCGACATTTCCTCCCTACACGCTCGAGAAAAACGAAAAATCCTTCTCCTCTGCTAGTGCGATTTCGCGGGAACGTTCGAGCCATAACTCCGAGAACTTCGAGAATGCCTTCCCCGGGCGTGTTCAAGAATTTTGAAGTCTTCAAACAAAGAAACTTGCCTAAGTATCCCGGAATTCTTGCGCCAGGTTTGTCGCAAAAATTTACGATCACCTTGAAAAAAATGTCAGCCCTGAACTCTCTGAAGAAAGGGAGCTATAAGTAAAACTGCGCTCGTCGAAATTTTTAATTAAAAAAAACATGCGGGACGGCATTCTTCCCTGTACCTACACCCAAGAAAATACGAAGCTTCTCGTTCAATTCCATCCACGTACCCATCCAGCGACAGAATCTACCGAGACAAGCACTCGCATCGTAATATTTATGAGCAGAAGACATGATTCGCGGGCTCGTTACACACTCCGTGCAATGAACCCCTCCCTGGTCGTCGTCGTTTCTACCCCATCCTTCAACCCTCGCGAAGTCTCCATTCCCTTATCAGCGAACCAAATCAGCAAACATAATGGGCTCCCGATGACGTCGCTCAGGAGGAATATCTCGATAGTTGGGGAACGATAGGAGACGACGAGATGAGGGAAGGGGAGGAGGGGTTGAAAAGATGGCGTATGTAAATAGGAAGGTCTCGGGCATTGGCTGGCGAATGAGGTGGCAACGATCTCTCCCCTGAGAATCGTTCGAGTGACAGCCAGCTTAGGCTGGGATCCCGTGAGCAGACCGACGAGTTAAGACGACCAGGGCGAAGGCTCCAGACACGTCGTGCCTGCGGGTGGGTGACGGGAAAAATCGGTAGCACAGGGCACTCCTGGAATGCGGATTACCCTTGGGCGCTGACTCATTGCGATTATTTCTCCTCTACGATTGCATCATTATAACAGTCGATCGCTGTGACAGGCGATAGGTAGAAACGGAAAGATTAAAGAGAATATATATATATATATTATTATTATTATTATTATTATTTATTGACGGGAGAACCCATTAGATACACCAATAAGAACAGTTTTGAACAAAATAAAGAATACAATAAAGATAACAAGTATTAAAATAAACAAGACATAGCAAATCAAAGACGTAACAATAAACAAAAACGCGCGACGACGCCTTTAGAACGACGCGGACATACAATAGATTAAGGAGATGACGGCCTCCTAAGCACAAGCGTCCTGAACGTAGTGAGGGATTCTATAAAAATATCTATATTCTCCGGGCACTGATTTAGCTCCTCCATAGCACGGTTTATGGGGTCCATCGAGTAATAGCGATAACCGATATATACTTTGTATACTATACGTTTTATTTATCAATCTTCGTAGAAGGCACACCCCTCCGCAATCAATTCTCAAAATAGTCAAAACACTAGATACCCCCCAAAAAGCTTCTCGGAGACAATAAACGATTAGACGGAAAGAGGAAAGAAAACACCGAAAGCACCCATTTACAAATTGCCCAGTGGGCGTCTCATTCCGAGCATTACATTCCATTCGAGAATTAGTGCCCCATTTCGAAATTACATTCTATCTCGCGTGCCCGCGTGGCAGGCACCCGGCCCGTCCCTGGCGATAAATTCGCAGGGCTATAATTACAACTTTAATCCACCGACGAATTAATAATATTACATCATATGTACGCCGTTCCCATGCCCTCGATAACTTCCATCAGACATACGCGTTTTCCCTCGTCGCGGGCAGATAGAATCTCGCCGGCGAGCTCCCTGACGGTGTCACACGAGGACGGAGAGAGAGAGAGAGAGAGAGAGAGAGAGAGAGAGAAATTGAAAAAAAAAGAATAGGGAGAAAGACACCGACGAAAGTAATTCATTTTAGTGGACGTCCGTTTCCGTGTTCGAGGCAGCGGACCGTCGCCGTCGCCGGCATTGCACGTGGGGCTGAATCGAAAAACTGGAATATTATCGCCCGGATCGGGCTGACAGCTGAAACAGTGACTTGCCAACTGTTCGGACTTAACCGAGTTACTGGCATTACGGATCGAGTAACGGTGACGCTGGGGGGTCGGAACTAGGTTAATTTAAGGCATTAGATACACCGGACGTGAAGAAGGGACACGGGGGAATGGATGTGGCGAATACATCGCGCGATTTACATCGTCGGTCAGCAATCTGATTTCGTTCGAGAGACAGCCTCGTTCCTCTCGTTCGTTAGTCTCCGCGGTGAATATTTTCCGCGCGAGCAAGTGGCTCCGCTAATGGGGAGAATTTTCGTTACCTGTAGCCGATGAATGAATCGTTAATGAGACGTGCTAATTGGTACCTGCTTCGAGGGATTAGCTTCGATATCCTGTAGGATCAATCAACGAAGAAAGCTATCACTTTACTTTCGCATGGATATAACGAGCTTCGCTGGTTGCGGGAGTCAGTGTTTCTGGAGGCACTTCCCGTTTGCAGGTCCTCCTCTTCGTAACCTTCTCACTATTTTATATTATATCTATTTCTAGTTTCGACGGTAATCTGTAGCGATGCACTATCATTTACGCGTGCAATGAGGTATTATACCTATTGCGAAAGTATGTTTAATTGGTTCCATGGAGCTCGTACACGATTTCATTCACGTGTAAATTGTATGCACCTATCGCGAACGCGCGTTCCCGCATTTCAGTTTGTCATGCTGGAAAATTAGTTCCGAATTTCAAGGGTTTTCACTTCGGTTCCCCGGATCTCTAAGCCGTTAATTACGCGAATTTCATTCCGGGATCTTCCAGCCGTGCGAAAACATATTTCCGCGAGACGGTCGGTTGCCGCTGTGTTAATTGGACCGACGATAAGTCTCCAAAGTAAGTATTTGTACACCGTCGATGCGAAATTGATACAGTCGCTGGTGAAATTTCTAAAGCAGCCACCGACTACTCCTCCATCTGCGTTTCTCTTTCCACAGGAATGTTTCGCGGGCCTGTATCGACGTTTCCACAGTGTCAATAATAGTTAAGAGGACGGTCGAGCTTTGGCTTTCCCCGTCTCACCTCGTTCGCCCAGCATTGTTCGCGGCTCCGTCGTCAGCGAAAATATTTGCCATCGCGGCGAAACCAATCGACGGCCACGAGGTTTTTTTAGTCTTTTAATTAAGATCGGCCTACCTCTGCCTCTCCCTTCCGTGGCTGGCACTGTCGTCAATCCGATTCCAGCCGATCGATTCAATCGACACCGTTGTACTCGAAACCATTCAGACGTTTTAGTGAAATTAACTTCACTCGACGGTATCATGCTTTAATGGAGATTTCAACGGAGACTCTCCTTTCACGAACTGTCCCCGATTTATTATTTTTATATCTTCATTTGTACTTCATTTTCGCCAATCCCATTCCTCTCTCCGACGGGTGACTTTCACAGACCCACGCTCGTCATAAATTAAAGAGCACTCCGCGATGATAAAAAGTGACATATACCTACTGTCAGCGCGATCGAGTCGAGAATGATCAAGACGCCGCTCTCTAATTTAGCTAATCGACCGCAGGAAACACTTCTGCGCTTCGTTTTCCAGCGAAGCTCCCGCAATCGTGTAATTGCGCAGTGTTACGCGAGAAAATCGGCGAAGCAACTTTCCCTTTCACGCCTCATTAAACTCGCTTCCTGAAACTGTGCTTCGACTCATTCGCAATAACCACGACGCGGAGCTTCGCGACTGATCTTTTGTTTCGAATAAAATGCCAGTAATTTCGGTAGAGTCTTGCCGGAAGTGTAGACGAGGCGATATCAAGCGTGTTGAACTGCATGAAATAATTTCAATTTAATCGCCTGTTAATTGTCCAGCCACCTTTGTACTAGTTTCAATGTGGCACGCAATTCAACCTAACTCCCGATTCATTATTAAGCGACATTAAGCAACGTCGTGCCGCCAGGAGGTGTCACGGTTTCAATTAACTTCCCTAATTTCTCGTGCGAACGGCCCGCCTCGAAAATGCACCGCGAGCAAATATGCCACAGGCACGTTTCAAACGTCGATCTGATGAACTCCGGCAAAGAGCCGGCACGGTAACGAGAAACACCGTCGCGAAATTTCTTGACCGAATTTTGACACGTGCTTCTCCCCTCGCGCTGACACACGCGTACGTGTTTCTCGTTAGCGCGAGCTCGTGTTCGTTGCGCCGACTTTCTTATTATATTATCCTTAGTGGATCTGCAGACGCGCACACGCCGGCTCCTTCACGCTCCTAGCATGAAAATTGAATTAACTCCGCGACACGTGGTTGTCAAGAATACGATCTTCGTGAAAACCACTGTCGTTGCAAGTGACGAAGTTGCGAAATTCACAGCGATTCTGTAACGTTTGGGTTGGGTAAGAGATTTCTTGGAATTCCGCGGAATTAGGATTTACTGGGTTTAAGACCAATATAACGGAAAAACTACAGAAGAACGTTAAAATGTTTACCAGAGAGCAACGCCATTTCTAAAGCACATATATCTGTGGTTGTAAGGAAAAACGACCCATGTCACAATTTCAAAAAAATTGAGTTTATACATTAATTCAACTGTAGAATATTGGATGTATGTTTTTATCAGAAAAAAATGCATGAAAACGAATTTTATACGTTGAAAAATAATGCAATTTATCCGAAGTCCAATATTCAATTAATACACATTTAGCAAAACAACGTAAGTCCACAAAATTTAGAGAATACGACGTATCTTTCCTTTGTGATCGCTTTTTATTTTCTATTTTTATTTATCTGCATGTACTATAACGTATTTTGCGTAAAATAAAATGAGCAAAATTATATTTTATATTTTTATTTTACTAGAAACAGCACACTATGAAATACCAGTGATACATAAATGTGTAACTTGTATTTTACACGACACAATGCAAAGCACAGAAGAAAATGAAAGAAGACAAAAAAGAAACTAAGAGAAGGAAAAGTAATCAGAAAAACTACTTCACTACGACACGTTTAAGCAGAACAACACAAGTCCAGTGGACTTGTGTTGTTCTGCCTAAAGTGTATGTAAATTATTACTATTTTGTTTATTATTATTTACGTTAATTATACGAATATTGAATATTATGCAAAGTGAAGGAAATATACGTTTATATCGTAAGATGAAAACAAGGAAACATTGCTAATAAGAAGAATTGGTGTTTAGAACTTTCAACGACAATATCTCGAAAGTGAAAACATGTGACATGGGTCGTTTTTCCTTACAACCACAGATATATTTCTTAACAACTTTTTTGCAATCTCTATGATAATAATAAACATTGGGTCATCTGGATTTGCTTTCCTTTTTTTGCAAATACTTTAAAAAGAGTGTTTCTTTTGCGGAAAACTACTGCCTACTTACAATAAGTCCCCTTAAGTATCCTATCATAATATTGCATCTCTCATAATTCTATAAGTGTCAAGATGCATAAAATTTTGTCTTTTCTTTCTTTAGTACATGTTACGTAACTGCCAATGTTATTTCTTTTTCTGCTGGATGAGTAAATACTGTGCCGCGTTATGTGTATATTAATAGTAATGAAGCTGTCACGTGTAGGAAGAACGAAGCAGACTTTGTAAGATCTAGATAAGAAACTTGCCGACTTCTGAATCGTAATGTCCACTTGGCGCACTCTCCCCATTTAGCACTGCGAACCCATGTCAAGTTGAGCGCGTTAAAGAACCTAGATTGATGCCCCGATACCACGGTGTTAATTTTATTACGCTACAATCTCTGAAGCCCGATAAATTAAACCTTGTGACCCGTCTAAATGTGCAACTAAGTATACCATATTCAACTTGCCTCTTGTTTCTACAGTAAATCGCTTTGAACAACCAAAAGAAGCTTCCTAACCATTTCCAAAAAGCAATTTGTAAAGAATCATCCACCTACGCTTCGCGCATTCCATGAAAAACCATTTCACGCTTTGATAAATACTTTTAATATCAATTTTAGAGCACCGGCCTGCGATCCTCGATTACCTTTTCAATTGGATCCGATCCGTTTATTAATAATTCGCCGATCGATCCACGGGAAAACGTTGCGGATCCATTTTTAAAGGGGGGTGGTTTCAGGCGGGGGTGGAGGGCGTGCGGTTTGTACACTAACAGCGAGTAATTCGGATTAACTCGTATGTACACATGACGCGCGATTTGCGCGGCGTTCCGCGGAACGGAACGTCGAAATTGGCGATACTGAAAAATCGAATAACGCGCCGCGCCCACCGTGTCGCCCTCGTCCCCGTCCTGCGGCGTTACAAATTAACCGCCGCATATTTTCCGTCTCCGCGTACATTAAGCGGGCGGCGATAATAGCATCGACCTGGAATAATTTATATACAATTCGCTGGGCCCGGGCGGTTTTCGGTTCCCGATGCGAAAACGTCCCGTGCAGCCGTGCGTTGGTATCGTCACCGAAATTCTAGGAACGAATGGGCTGCTTTGACCCTCATACATAGGCGAGATGTAGGTTTCTGTCATGTCCGTGGCAGAGTAAATTAATTAAAGCGCGCAGAATGTTTCTAATTGTTGGCCGCGGTCCTCCGCAATTAATTAATCCTGTAGGTGTAAGTGTAGTACAACTAAAGTAGAACTCACATGCTGTTAAGGGACCGGGCGGGGTTTTTCTATGTCCACACATATTTTTTTCATCGGTGTTACTTTTCCCTGCTAAGCGACGACACACCTATGGCGTGACTTTCAACGACGCTGAGTTTGCTCCGCTGGTCGTTTTCTACCCCTGCGGTGAACGCCCACCTTAATCCACGCTTGGGTGCTCATCAGCAGCACCCTTTAAGCCACACCTTCATGTCCAGCGCGAATTAAAGGGATATAGCAGCAAACGTTCACAATTTGTCGTTCTATTTAGTTGGCTGCCCCACGAATTAGTGGCTCAATATTGGGAGCTTATTCTACTCGCTTTGGGGACGAAAGAGGAAAAGCGTTTTGTGGATTTTTAGGTGTTTTCGTGTGCAAAGATTAATCCTCCACAATTGTTGCATATTTAACGTTCGTTCTTCTAATTCTCGAACAAATGACAAATTTCCTCCATCATCCCACGTCCAAGTCCCTCTTCAAATTCTTTTCATTGCCGTTCGCTCGAGTAATACAGAAAGTCTGAGGTAAATATCTGCGATGAAGGAATCACGTCCAACGAGCGATTAATCAATGAAATCCTAATCGATATCACAGAGGGGGTGCCTATAGGTGAGCAGCGAGAGAGCAAAATTGAATGGCCTCTGTAAAACGATTTGTAGAGATGCGGGCCACGGGAAGGTCTTCCGTGTTCCGGCAAATCGCATTATCCCTGATAATAAAGCAAACTCGCCGTTCGAGGATGAGGTTACGCTCTCCGTATCGGCCTGCCCTCGGTCTTCTCCTCTCGATTGTCGTGGTTTCTTCGTGGAGGTTCCTTTTCAAAGAGGACTCTTTGTTCGAGACGTCGATACAGTCGCTTGATTCCATTCGATGGACTATAGGACACTGTGATATCTGGTATTGTAACCAGCTAAGAAAAGCAGAAGGAAAATAGTTGCAATCAACGATTGAGGTATCGACATCCTTGCCACAAGAAAACGGAGCACCAGTGCCTTTGACGTTGGTGGTTCGGTGTAATCCTAAGGCCACTGTCGAAAATACCAATTTATTCGAATCGATCAACATCGTAGCTGTAGCGAGTATCAAGGCAAATTGATAGACTGCTTAATACCATTGGCCTTGTTCTTGTGCCGTAAATATACGGACTTCTAGCTCTCTCCGCGAAGATACAGCCGTGCAACGTTGGTGCCCCGGCAATTTCCCGTCCGGTATACACTGCCAAGATTTACTCTGACACGTCGCAATGTTTGTCGATAGACAGCGTCGGGTATACAGCGCAGTGCCTCTTCTACGCGAGTGCACGCCTATGCGACCAGGAAACGTCGATGCCTGCGACGATCCACACGCGGAAACGCGAGCTCGCGATAAATCACTGGTACTTCACCTTCCCTTCATCCCCGATCGGCATCGCAAGCACTTGCCTCGACTCCGCCAACTCCGTGCAATCATTTCGATACGCGAACTTCCGAGGAAATAATTAGTTTCTTTAGTTTGATACACTGACGCGACGTTTTCTTAATCTTTATAGGAGAGAGACAAAGAGATCCCAAGTTTCAGTGAAAATCTAATTTCAATTATTTTTAACAGGATTAAAGGTTTGGTTCTATTTTTAGGTATACGTTTGTATTTTTCAGAGAAGGGAACTATTCTAGAAGAATACAAGCTACGCGATCCGATCCCTAGGCTGATAGGTTTCAGGACATTGAAAGAAGATCCATGCGGACGAATGGGATAGAGCAGACGGACAAGAGAAACCGCTCTCATTTGTTTTCATTTCCGTGGACAGACAGATGTCCTCGGGGAATAGGATTTGAGCATTCCTCTGTTTTACAATTTCCCTGGTTTACTCTGCGGCTTTACGTACTTTTACGAACAGAATCTGATAGCGCTTCTGTATAAAACTGCGTATTATATTGAAGACGATGTATTAATACATTTATTACTCGCGTAATGTAACGCGGAAAACTGTCGACAAAGGGATTGAAAATTAGGTATTTAAGAGTTTAATTACTCACTTTAACAAGCTATTAATCGCTTCAAGTAGCATGTGCTCTTTCTACCTCTTTTTATAAGGCAAAGCGTTCTGCGAGGCTTAATTGAAAATACCGTCGGAGGAAATGGCTCGATACAGCGTACCTCGCTTTTCTTCTACGTAATTCTTGGTAATTCTTCATAAATTCAGTCCTTTCATGAATTCCATAATCGCCTCTGTTTTCATTAAAGTGCTTAACGTACGCAAAGGCGACGCAATATGACGAACCAGATCTCGGGGATTTTCTTTTTTTTCCCCTCGTTTCGCAGCAAGGTGATTAAAAGCTTCTTAGGCAAAAGTTTTAAAACACCATCCCCGTGGCTCAAAGGGAGAAAATTCTTTTCAACTTCTGCCGACAGCAACGGCAACGATGAATTTATGGACAACAATCGCGCCGCGCCTTTGAACGCTTCTCATAAACGCAAAGGGAAAGCAGACGCAGAAATGGATAGGAAACGAGTTGATAAAACACAAACGATGCCAGCATTCGTTAGATCGCCCCTGCACGGTTCAAAGGGACGTCTTCCGGCCCGTAAAGAGCTCGCGGTCTCGAGACATCGACGGTGGTCGAAGAATTTAAGGGGCTCGGCCTCTCGGGAGGCATCAAAGAAATTTCCAAAGTAATTACAAGCGAGGAATTACTTTTGGCGTCTCGGTGCTCGTTAGACGGAAAAATAGCGGGGCCCGCGGCGTCGACGATTAACCAAGTTGACGAAGTATAGGGAAATAATGCAAATTCCCTCGGGAACGATGATGTAAATGAACATTTTTCAATATCACGCCATTACTGCGGGGTAGTTTAACTTGACCGCGGAAGGGAACCGATCAGCGGAAAGAATAACGCAGTTTCGTAAGAATATGAACCCGGCAAGCCTCTTCTCGCGTTATTGAAAAATATTCGGATGACGATGACCCGCAGTGTTAAAGAGATATTTGTTTAGTATTTAATTGTAATATAAATATTTTTCTTAATAAAGATTGTGTACTAGGTACAGTAGATTACGCGCAGTTTAAAAATATTTTTTTCTCAAAATATCCATGCATTCCTAAATTTGGAGATGTGGGCCTGTGAGGCCCAACGTGTTCAATGATGTAATTTTAATTTACCGGTGCATTTTAGGGTTAAGCACGATGAAAGAATAGTTTTCATTAGATTCGACAGGCACAAGAAAGATTAAGCATCGCGTGGTTGTCGTAACGGAGGGAGCAAAGAATCGTCCCTTGTTTGCGAGACGAACGGCGTCCCCCGCCGCGAATACATTAACATCTTCGAGTCATTTTCTGAGTCGCGACCGCGATGAATAAGAGAAAGAGAGGGGCAGGGTGAATCCGAGATGGATGGCGCGTCATTTGATGCCGGGAGACTCGACGACGACCTCGCGGATCGTAATTGTATTCAAACGAGACGGGGGACGATTGATGTTATCATGGAAGAGACAGCTTTTGGTCGTTTTTCGCTGAATCTTTGTGAGCGAGCCCCTCGACAAGCATGTCTCCCGAAGGCCTCGATTGAATCTGTGATCCCCCTACGTCCTCACATGTATAATTACAGGTATACATAGCTATTTCGAACTGTATTACAGTGACAACGCAGATCTGGCCTCCGGAGACCCATGATTCACCCTTCTCAATCGCTCAATGAAACCCTCAACCAAATAACATTCATCTACGCTCAAATGAATTTCCCTTACCCGCCTTGGATCGTGCGACAACTGAATTTGCATAGCGCACGGTCCGTGCGATGAATTTTAGAAGCGGGGGAAAAAATTCGCAGGCTCGAGTAATCGTGACTGTAACGCGGCCGTTTATTCGCGGAAACATTTCGCGCGCGTTCAAACGGATAGAAAAGTGAATGGTGGGGAGGCAGTGTCAAAACAGAAAATAAAAGATATTTAGTGGACGCGAGGGTGCGAATCAGCGGTGGCGGCGGCTTGATAAAGTGGAAAAATGCAGACGGGCGGCGCGACGGGCTTGGACGGGGGTGGTTTTGCCGAAACAACGGGACGGTCATCCCTCAAGCCACCGAAACCCATCAGCTTCGTGCTTGGCCGGTTTTATCACGGCGCCGTTTATCACCGCTTGCCTAGACAATGCCGTTGTTGTTCCCATTGTGAACCGCGCGGGGACGTCGTCCTGACCCACATTCCCATTTTGCTCGAATACTCCCGTAGAGAAAATCGACCGCAATCGGGACGTTTTCGACATTTTCTGGCGTCAGGCAATCGGGGAAGGTCACACTGATCTCTTGTCCCACTCCCATTGCTTCCTTCAATTTGCTGCTCCGCGGATTTCTTAGTTCCTCGACGCTACCAGGATATTCTTCCTTCTTTATTATTCTTTCAATAATGCATGGTAGGTAAATGGACTGTGGTTTCATAACTTAAGGGGAGTCAATTTTCTATTAAAGAGATTGAATTATATAATCCATGAAAGAATAATATATTGAACTGAGTATTTATAATGGAGAATGGATGGATTTGATTCGCGCCTCGGATATTATTTAGCAATACTACTTGCCCACCCAATTACTGTCTTATTACTTCGAGCAGAGTTTCAGTAACGATGTACCTACTTACTATCACTGTCCACGGATGAAAGGATATGTCACTGTATCTGTTTCGATTGAAATTCAATTGCCATGGAGATTGGCTGCAAAGATAACGCGCATCTCCTTTCGACTATCCAAAACGTACTCACAAGCCCCGCGGAATGTCGACTCTGTTGATTGTATTGTAATTCTATGCAAATGCCCCTCGAGTACTATTTCCTTCGGTAGTATTTCCTGCATCAGGGAAACGTGCGATGAATTGAAAAACGATCGCTTCGTCTCACGTTGTTGGAATGCGTCTGAAGCCTCCCTCGATTATGTCACCGTGAGCACCTACCCTGCCCTATCGCCCTCTCATGACATCATGTAAGCAGAATCTTCAGCTCCTTTCACGGAAATCGATAAAGGATTACAGCTTGGGAAATTCCATTTTTCTGTTCGCAGGAATTGCAGTAAGTAATAGGTGCTCTTTCATGATGCTATTTAAAGGTTGAAAAGAGGATTCTCCAAAGTATTTGCTGCTGCGGCCGTACAAATGCATCGGGTATCCGTTTACACGGTATTACGCGACTGAGATATCGCCCGCGAGTTCTTCAAATTTACGAGGGCAATTTGCGTAAAACGATTTAATGCGAGCGGAAGGCTGCAGCGATTTCGTGGCCACCGCCGCTGCTGGAAAGATTGCATAAGCGATCGATCGGGACGATCGTATCGTAATTCTTTACAGCTACGATAACGATAATCGCTGGCAAATACCTGTAACGCGTAACGATGCACCGGTTTCTTACCGCGTGCCGCGGAATATTTTCACATTCGATCAGGTTTCATATAGCACCTATAGCATCGCTTTGTTATAGTATTTTCAATTTTTATATTCTGCTTTAAGGTTGGTAAAATAGAAGGGACTCCGTTTAAACATTTATTTATAAAGATAATCAAGTTGTATAGGGGATCCATTTAATTCGCATAATAGCAGAATTTATCTGATACCAAACACACATGTATTGTATTTTACTGAGCTGAAATTACAAGAAATAATTAAATAAAACAGATACCAGCATCGCTAGAATATTCCATCCTTATTAACCTGTGGAAATTTTACGCATTTAGTTCATTAAAATTGGTAATGCTTTAATGAACTCGTGAACGACAGGGTCGAAAATATAAAGTATGGAAATAAACGAACCAGCTACCGGTCGTTAGCATAAATCAATTCCCGTTATTCGTTGCCACAGATTACATAATAATTCTCGTAAAGGGGACCGTTGTTACAAGAGAAATTATTAATGACGCCATTTACTGTCCCGTCCCAACGAGAATTATTAATTTGCCGAGTCAGGGAAGTATTCTACGAGCCGACAAAGGGAATAGGTATCTTTCGAATTTCCTTCTGTCGCGTCTTCATTTTCGATCGGGGGAATAAGCAGTTCATTAGGATCGAGGTTCATTATGGATTTAATAATTCTGTGGAGATGGTCCCATTACAAATTGCTGGATCAACACGACAGTGCCGTTTGAGTAAGATAATTGACGTTAAAATTACATTAATGGAGAGGGAATTGTGAGTAAAACTTCTTACACGAGTGTCGCTACTCTTGTAACAGCTGTCTGCAACCGACACCACTGAATTAAAGATAATGTAATTATTTCTGCAGAATAGTCTTCCCAATTGTACCATAAATATTACTCAAATACGTTAAGGAACTAAGTAGTTCTTGATCAGGCACTAATTTTTTATTAGGTTAAAAATAAATATTAAAGCAGGAAGCCCTCTAAACTAATCAGAAACTAGTTCCTTAACGGTACTTGATACGAATATCCCTGGAAACACAGTCCAGAATTCGTCCCTCTTCGCTGCGACATAGCTCCAGAAAGGTCACCCCGCTTTTATTCCCCATTTTCACCCGATACCCGTCCTTTTTCCCGGGTCGTAATCGTACCTCCCCTAAAAGCAGACGCTCGTGAATCAATAATGATCGATTCAACCACGAAGAACAACGGCCCCGCTAATTGAACGAGGGAAAAAGTGGAGCGTCGTTAAAAGGATCACGAGGACGAGAAAAAGAGGCGAGCGGGGAAAGTGAGAAGCGCGTCGAAAGAGGAACGTGTGCCAGAACCACGGTCACTTAATTGCCACCTCGAGAAACTAATAAAAAGTGTCTCGTTTGGCGGCGCAACGGGGGAGGGGGTGGGGGCTTGGGGTGTCGATCGACGGTAGCTGCGAGGGGCTGCCATCCCCGACGCGTTTCCACGGAACAATGCAATGCTTTTTAGTCGTGGCCCCCGAACCGCCGCTGGATATCGGGAAACATTCGAGCAACAGGAACGCGAATGGAAGTCGCTAACGCCTGGATTTTCGATATTGCAGCCTCCCTTTATTACGATTCGCGATTTCGTTTCGTGTTCCCTAAACTCTCGATTAATGTTCGACCGGCATCCGCGGTTTATTGGCTCTCGACGAGTTGACACAGTTCCGAGGGACTTCTTGCTGAGCGCAGAACTCCTCGAATGTGGAATGTGGTGTTCAGAATAGAAGGTTGCTCGATTACTTTCTCGAAGCGTCTTTCAATACGCAAGGGGCAAAATGTTTTAGAGTTTTGAATGATAGAAAGAAATGTATTGGAAAGAAGCTTCCTAATATTTCTGCAACTCTCCTGCAAAATGAACCATTTTCATGTAGAAATTCTGAAGGTAAGTGAATGAAGCACAGAATGAAGGGAAAGTTCTGCTTGCCCTCGGGAGAAACTCGTCTTGCCCTTCACGCACAAACGGTGCAATTTCTGCGAAAGGTTAGGAAAGCTCGACAGGTCCGAGGAACGAGGCGATCTCGAAGTCGAAAACCACTCGCAGCGAGGCCGTAAGCTTCGTCGAATGACGAACGATTCACGGATTAACTCGACTGTGTCGTAGGAAGATAGATACACAGAGATTTAAACTGAAGGGTGGAGTTTCCGGGCATACGTCGCCTACCAGTACAAGATTGCAGTATATTTCACGATAAATCTTGCCTCCACCCCTCCACGGTTGAGTTTCGCACACTCCTCGAAATCCTCTTACCATCTTCCCTCTGCCCAGCAGCCTGCACCCTTTACAAGATTCTAAGCACCTTATGCCTTCTGATTATACCTTCGATCAGAATATATGGAAGCTGGCGCGTGCTCCGGTGCAGCTGCGAGGCTCCTTTGATTTCAGATTCAATTGTACCCTGCTCTACACCCTGAACAGTACGCAGCCTCTCATTAGTCCGGTTTTTGGGCTAATGATAATTCCATGCGCTTGTTTCTTGATGGTCCTTTATGGTGGTGGAGCACACGGATTAAGTGACACGGGATCTGATCACGAAACAAAGACACCTAATTTGTAGTGCCGTTTTTAATGATTCGTGGGGTGACGACTCTAAACGCCGGGGAGAGTAGGTAAAGCTTGTAAGTACAGCGATGTCTACCCTAATAATTACAAACTTTTATTTAGCTTCACTTGTGACTTCGTTAATTAGTTTGTTAGGGTGAAATTTGTTTGTTAGGTTCCGATTACAATACAATATTTGTATTAAAACTGATAGAATAATTTATAGTAAAAATTTAAAAAAAAAACTTTTAATAAAATGTATTAAAAAGGACACAAATAATTTTGATACCCGGCTAAATGACTGCCTTAGTATTTTAATAAAAGTTTCTTTTTGAAAAGAAAAATTTACTATAAGTTTTTTCTCCCAGGTCTTATACTACAATGAAACAAAGTGGCTAGATATTTATTTTAGGTCTTTGAACTCTAAAAGCATTCCGCATTTAGCGTAAGCATTCTTTCCCCCTTTCTTAGACTGCAAACCTTCAAATTGCTTGGAGGCCGCGAAATTAAACCAATTTGTCGCCCCGTCGTGGAATTACCTCTCGTCCACGGCTTTCTAATTACGCTTAATCGCGCCTCTTCGAGTCGAACGGAAATTTATATCTACCGATTCCTCGGTTATTTCGCCGCTGGAACAAGTCATTGCCGCCCGGCTCCGTATCCCCGAGATGAGAAATTCTTCCCGATGAATAATACCGAGGCTTATACAGCTTTGTCTCGCGCAAGTCGCGAACGAGCTCTTATTCTTACGATACGGCGCAGCCCAGCGTACCACGAAATTAAACCAATTTGTCGTGGTCGTGGAACGTCGGTACACGGGAAACCGCCGCTCATTTATAGGTTTCTAATTACATTTAAGTCTTGCGATTTCTCAGGATCAGCGGGGGTAAATGCACCTAAATGAGATTACGCGATCGCACGTTCGCGGACAATCTCGGGGCTAATTTGAATTTACCGTCGACCCTTTGCACTTTTCCCGGACGTTTCTCGCTCGTGACCCGCATGCTGAAACCACGCGATATTAGAAAAAAAGGAGAGACGATCTCTTTCTGATTATTTACCACTACCTATAATTAACAATGTTTTAACTTGGAAGATTTGAGTGAAAAACAAGTAAACTTGTCTTAACCGCAGTTTTCAAAGTTGAGGATTGATCATTTCCCGTAAGGCGCATTAGAATCCACTGTGCTTTGTGCGGGAATCCTTGAAAACGCGAACAAGAACAAGGGTAGAATGCCTGAGGGCAGCTGGCACCTCGCGGCGGTTTTCTCGCGAAACGCGCGGAAACATTTCCACGTGGCTGGAACAGAATTTAGTGCCAGAGGATTGGATTACGGAGTACGGTCTATCTACTACTGGCAGTGTTTCTTTGAATAACTGACTTTGCGCGGGGCGAGAATGATTTTAATGAAGGGTGGGAGCAGCTTGTGGAATAATTAACCGCGACCAGCTGCCGTATCTCGTGGTTTAGAGCTGTCCTTCATCATATTCGCTGCTCCGTCTAGCAAGAATTCGCAAGAAAAGCTTTCTTATAAGGTGGATAGTTACTACTACCAAGTACAAGGGCGCCACAGTGCTGTCTTATCGTTTTCGGAGGCCCTAAGGCGAGCTCCATATGTGGCCCTCTAAATTATTCCAAATGAAATAAAATCAAACATACCGCGTTGACATGCGAAGTGAATAAGCATTAATAAAATTAAACGCGGGGTCCATTCCACGAAAAAGGGCCCCATTTTAAAATCTAAATTTTGGTGTATTCGTTGTTTTCTATCCATCACAGTTGAAGGATCCACTTCCAATTTTTGTCTAACTTTTACAACCCTTTCTTTTTAATTTTCCAATCTTTCGCCTCCATACCAATAATTTCTAAGATGTAAGGTAAATGTACCAATAATGAGCCATGTACCAATACCTAGCCATCTGTTGAAATATTAATAATATTAAACTATGCGCGTAAGATAAAATGCATGTATGGTATAATTTACATTATTTAATTGTTCGGTTTGATATCTGAGGTTATCTCGTCTTGTTTTTTTGTCTAGATATTTAGAAATACCATTTTAAAGTCTCCAGGCCAGAGATATGACGCGTTTTCAGACATTCGTTATGATATGGCTAAGAAAAGCGTGCTTCTTGTTAAGAGCATAATTATTATACGATAATAGTTTTTTAGATAGATAAAAGGGTTTTAGAATCTTGAAAATATTTGTAACAAATAGAAAGTAAATATTTGGATATAAAAAATATTTTTTATTTAAATATTTACATGGCTATTTAGTGGTGCAAACAAATCTTGTTAGCCCAGTAACTAACCACGCGTTGAATAAATCGGGTGAAATGAGTTGCAAATGCTAATCGACCATAATACGAACCATAATCGACAAATTACGAAAAAGGTGTGAATTTCTGACGCAATATTCGGAATAAAGCTGGTAAGTATTTTGATTATAAATCATAATATAAATATTATTTTTCTAGATGTTTTATTAAAGTTTATGTACATATACAGTTTTATGAATTTGTTGGTTGTTTTTAAGTCATATATAAAATAACCTCAAACATCTATCGATAGTGTAACTAAACTTATTGTTTCTTGAAATTACAGAAATTTCAAAATGCCCAAAAAGGCGAAGCAAGCTTCTTATTCGCAACAACAGGTTAATTTAGCATTAATCGAAGTGAAGAAGGGGGTGCCCACCAGAAGGGCTGCTGCAATGTTTATTATGTTTATTTATACAATAATTTTATATTTCTGTACTTCTTAATTTTCCTTAACAGATTTTTCCATTTAAGACAAAGAATCAGTTTTTAAAATCATTTTTCCCAGAGTACAAAACCTATGGCTAGGTACTGGGACATGACAATTGGGACACTGGGCCAATAGCGTGAGGTTGGCTATCTATTGGTACATTTACACGTCCAAATATTTTTTGTTTATTTTACGTTAAATATCAAATAAATAAAATTTGACTATGTAAGTACTGATGAGAAACAACAAAATCTTTATTAATGAAAAAAAGTTCCATTTAAATTGTTAATTTTATACAGAATATTCATTATACTTTGTCACCGTTTCCTTAAACGGCTCCTTATTGGTACATTTACCTTAATTTAAACCGCTTATTTAAACATATTTTACCAAATACATTTATATTCACACACGATATGCCTCTCGCATTAGCCTCCCTTCCATCTCAATGAATGCATCAATTCCCAAGTCTCGAATCAATTACTCAGCCCCCTCGCGCACGGCCTCGTTACAGGAGCGTAAACAAGAGGAAACTGTACCTACGCTCACGAAATGAATTAAACATTCTCGCGCGGAGAAGGGACGCCTACAATTGGAAACGAGCCGTCCAGGATCGACGGGACGGTCCAGCGTCCTTGGCTGTCAAGAACATCGGGAGTGGAAATTGTTTGGACGTCTCGACAGGGTGCCATTCGTTTCTTCAGCAGCGTCCCCGCGGGCGCCGTCTGTTTTTCAGCCGCTGGAACATCGGTCGCTGTAATCCCTCGCCACGCACCCCCGTGCGACAATAATACATCCCCGAAGGACAAGAATCAATGACTGATCGAGCCAGTGCAGCGCGGCGACGCAGCCGCGCTCGCGATCGACAAACGATGAAGATTGATCGCGCCGCGCGGGCTGCCCCGCGCGATACGTCGCTCGCGATTATCGTTTTCGGCAACGACCAATAATTCTTACGGCGTAATCTGCGCCACGGTAATCCTCTTATCGTTCCTTCCGCCCCACGCTCACAGACTTCCCGAAGTAACGCGATACGCAATTAAGATCGCTGCTCGTCCGGGAGAAATTCGTTAAATAAAGGAGGGATAGAAATCTCGATTAGGTACTACGCGTGCGGGGCACCGGTGCCAAGGAAACATATTTTTCTGTCGCTTTCTTGCTCGTGCCACTTCTCGCGGACTCGAGTACCACATTTGCCATTTTTGTGAGCTGTAACTTGGGATACGGATTCTTGAAGGTTTTCAAGATTTATGTTAGTTGTTGGATTGAAATTCGGCACGACATTGATGGATCGTCACACAATAGGTAAAACAGGCAAAGCGCTCTGCTTCTCGTGTTACCAACACCGCCACGTGCCCGTGGATGAACAAGGGAGACAACTTCTTTTTTCTACAGTTGTACATTCAATTTCTTCCCATTGTCATCCGAGAGTACGGGATGAAAGTTCTTCGCGGTCGTTACGTCGCGCGAAACGACCCGAATGAATCTTTTATGAATTCGCACGTGCAAGAACGTGTTCGCCTCCCTCGGGCTACGTACCGTGGGTTTCAAAAGGCGCGGAACAGACGCCAGAAAACGCGGCACGGCCGAGGCGTCGTGTTTCGAAACGCGCCGTCCTGTTACCGATGCTATTAACAATGCATAGAAACCTTTCTTATGTAAACCAACTCCGATAAATCGGCGGATGTTTCGCTAACGCTCGTTCGACAACTTTACGGTCCGCTTCCAAGCGTAGAGAGTCGCGTGTCGGTAGTCTTTGTCCCATGCCTCTCGAGACTACACGAATGCCTTTCGCGGGCTACTTCCGGTGAATCGAATGCACGACTTGTCAGTCACTTTTGCATCTCTTTCTTCTCCCTCTTTCGTATGAATGCGGGTTTCTTTTCGAAAGAAGTTCCCACGGGATGATTAAAAGACAATGGATATGTAATTAGAGAAGGTGTGAATCCTGTTAAACCAGAACAACAAATTTCCATGTGTCTAATATCACAATCGTGGTAACCCGTAATAGATAAATAAATAAATAAACCCTATACAGTTTCTATCCCTCAGGATAACTTGTCAACCATCATAGAGCAACTTTCACTTTCGTGTCTCATAAAAGTGGTATTACAGTCCAACTTCCGGCGTAACAATTTGCTGCAGCTCCCAAACTTCTCCCATCTTGGTTGACTGTGTAACGTTTGTGGTATCACACAACCGTGAGTCATGCAACGACTATGTAAAAGCATTAACATGAAGTTAAGCCTCGATGCCGGAGTTCGGTTCTGTCTTGGTGCACCTAATATTGACTAACTGACTGGACCGTCGATCGATACGTTGCAGAACACTTGCCATGTTATGTCAAAGTAGCATATAGTCGCGTGCACGCGCGTACGTGTATGCACGGGCGCAGGCATAGCCAGAGGACAAGCAGCCGTATAGCCAGGGATATGTATCAATGATCAAGGAAACAACCCGCTGAGATTTCAATAGAAGAGACTGTAGAATCAGATTTCTAGTGAATTTGATTTATCAACTCGGTACGGTGGGTTCCCTAGGAACATAAATGGTTCCGTTCGACTAAACACTCATTAGCTAATCAGCGGCTGCTGATTAGGAGGCCGCCAAACAATCGACTGAGCTCTATTGATACGTGTATATCGATCTGTTAGTAATAGCACTAATAGCACTAACAAGGGAACTTTGGTTATCCGAGCATTCCCATTTTTTATTAAACTGCGCAAGTTTGTAGAGGAACCCAATAGAAGTATCAAGCAATTTTATATTTGGGCCCGTTTTCGGTTCCTCAGGGTGAAAACACCCCTTAGAGATTTCATACATTCCTGTATATCGTGGAAACTATAGTAAATATAGAAAAATTATTAAAATGAAAACTTAGCGGCTTTTTATGCCCTATAAAATTATGTAATCGAATTGTTTCAGATCTGTAGTGGGGAACTTTTTTTTATCTGACCTATAAATTTATAACACTTTCGCTGCACAGTTTTATAGGGCATAAAATGGCGTTAAGTTTTCATTTTAATAATTTTTTGATATCTGCTATGGTTTTCAAAGTAGACAATCACGCATTAATCTTTAACGAGTGTTTTCGCCCTGAAGAATGTTCGGGTAACTGAACTTCCCATGTAAGAGCACACCGATTAAAACAGTCAGAGCATCACCTATATATTCCGATTGAAGCTTTATTTTAAATCGTTCTAAATATGGAATTCATGGGTGTTAAAACCACTGAAGTAGGTAAACCTTCAATCATTTTCCGCAACGCGCATTCAGACACCTGGCAAGTTTTCGCCGAGCTTCACCCTAATGTTTCTAATTTACTAATGATTTAGTTAAAGGCAGCTGTAAGTTCAGGCGTTACTTCTTCGAGATATCCCGTTAATGCCGGCATCCAACAAACACCAAGTTCTCCGTTACGCGCCAGAAGAAGCTCGGACTGAAAATTCAAACGAATAAGTTTAGCCCGTGAGTCACAAGAGAAAGTAGTTCGTATCCTGATGGCGAAACTAATCCTGTAAGAACTTGAACGCTAGTAACGCGATCGAGTTTGCACGGGCAGCGCGAAACTTTGTCGATTAGATCCACGCTCGCGCGAGAAAAAAAGCAAAGGTCAAAGGAAATTGCATTGTGCGTCGCGAGGCGTGCAGTTTTCTTTATAAGTCACTCACCCGCAAGGTCAGAGTTCTGATTGACAATTAATCCAACAGTCAAGGCAGACATTTACCTGGAACAGAAATAATAACAGCTTCATAACAGATTGCAATTTTCCGGAAAAATGAGTTTGCAATGGTTGGTTAAAGAAATCTGTCGCAGAGAGATGGAGTTTTAAAATCATAAATGCGAAATATATTGTGCGCGATATTAATAAATACCTAATTATATTTCCCTCGACGCGATTCGCTCGAAAACTCGTTTCGAACCGTAAATTTAAATATCAATTCACACCCACCGGGTGTTGATTAATTCTATCATATTATATCGCGTTTCGTTCATGCCCGGACAGTTATAAAACTAATTTCTACGGTATCAGAGGTTGGTATCGGAAATTAATCTCCCCGCATTCGAATAGGAGCAAGTTATATTAATTTCGAGAAAGACTAATAGTAACCACCTACATCGATTTCCCTGAAACATTTAATTTAAAGTGCCTTTAATCATCAGACACGTGATTGAATTTCACGTTGCCGGTAATGGAGAAATAAAAATGGCGAGCATCCAGCGGATCTCAGGACGTAATGTCGGTTTGCTTCGAGACATTTTCATCGAGACGCCTCTCCGTTTCACCGACCCATTATTAAGCTCGATAATAACGTCGCGACAGATGACACTCGTCGACATTGCATTACTACTCGCTGGCTTAATTCGAGAGTACATGTACACACGAGCGTCTTTACGACGACAGTATGGAATAATATCGGTCGCGGAACGGCGAGCAGGGGAAATAAGCTCGGCGACGCGGTAAGGAATCATTGAACCGCGGGAAACCCTTCGCACTGCAGCATTGAGAAGATAATTTATTGGTTCAGCGACTTCTTTCCTCGAGAGTGAAACAACGCGATTCCAACTACACTGCGTTCTTTTTCTCGTCGTCGCCGCGGTCTCGCAGCCGCAGAGGAGCACGATAATATCGGACCCGATGGGAATCCCTCCCGCCTTCAATTATCTGTCTCCGATGAACCGTGTCACGGTGTTTAACCCGAAACTTAACGATCTCTCCCCTCTTCCAACCTTCCCCGTCCCATTATTTAAGCTCGATACTTTAGAGTGGAAAGCTTTCCTGGGTCGCGATCACGTGACGTTTCAGTTGCCAATTATTTATTTATTTATTTAACATAAACGGTTAAAAACCATTTGCGGATTATGCTTCAAATGGTATTAAGTGCCTTCAGAGGTGCAACTGATATTTGAAGCAGTAATTCTATCTCAGTAAAATATTGATATTACTGCACACAAGCTACTAAATACAACCCTACGAATTTTCTTGTAATTTTTCGGATACCGCTAGAATATGTCCGCAAGGCAAGGGCAACGAAGGGAGGATGAAGTTGAATATGTTCCGAGGTCGGAGCGGGTGAGTAAAATGGTCAACCACCGTCTAACCTAGCAACTCTGGGATACGTGTCCGTATGCGAAAGGGAAGTTCTCCGGTAACTTCTCTAATTAAACGGGCGTCCCTTTCGCGATTAGTAATGCCCCGTTAATGAACCCACTACGGTTACTTTCGGGTTCACCCTCTCGAGGTCTCGTATCTGTTTTGCCCACCGTACCCGAGTAACAATGTCCCGATCCCTTTCTTGTCGAACCAAGCAAACACAAGCAGAATCGAATGATTTCCAATCTCCTATCAACAGAGTGGAATTACACGAAATCGGAGACCGACGAGTAAATTCTTGACTTCATGAAATTTCTATACCTACCCTCTGGAGGATATCGCGTGGCCGAATTTCAGGGTAGATGGAGTAATAATGGGGGAGCTTCCCGGCGCAATTACAGAGTCAATTTATAAAAAGGAGGCGAACGGATTTCGAGATATGCAGATATCGGCGGAATTTTCATTGTTTCCCTATTTCAGTCGGCTCAGGGCTCCGCGGGGATTGAACGCGAGAGCGCGCTTGTGCGACTCTTCCGGTGACACGCCCTTTCCGAGCGGGCTATTTCCCCGGGAAAGGTGAGATAACGGAAGTACGTAAGGAATGCGAGAGCTAAAGGAGAACGCTTAACGGGATTAGAATCGGTCGCGTGCCGAGCATATCTCGCCGGTATTACGTAATTGCGCCGTTTTCGCCCGTGCGGAGCTCGCGTGAGACATTGCCCGCGTGTGCACGCGACGACCATAAGGATCCACGCAACTACACGCGCGTCTCGAGCATTTTCACACTACGCTCCTCGCTCGGCGTTCTTACTCATAATACAAAGTTGCAACGAGATTTTCCTTGATAATCGTGGAAGAAGATAAGGTGGCGACGATGTACAAAGTTTCTGATAAACATATGTTTCTTCATTGTCTAAAATAGGGGAGAGTTGCCAATATCGTACTGGTCACCTAAATCGTACCTCATCAATTTCTAAGTAATTAATGAATGTAAACGACATTTGATAACAAAAATATCAAGTAAATGCGAAATAAGAAATAGAAACAAAACATTTTGAGCTTACACCCTATTTTGTGCGTGCTATAAACATTTAAAAAATCAGGTATGATTGATGTAACTTTTTATCAGTTTATCGTAGCTGATAATAATCAAACAATACAATTTTGTCCCGTATTTTTGTATTTTTCTAAAAGCAGGTTTAATGTAGAATATTTGACATTCATTTTAAGTGCATATTACATTCATTATAAAGTTTAAATTCATATTTATGAATAAATTGATCATGTTTCCTAAATCGTACCACTACAATCCTACTAGTAGGATTTGACAACTCGTATGTTTATAGGTTATGTACATATATCATTTACATAGGTTATTGCGGCCTGTGTGTGATCCATATACATTTGTATATGTATAACTATATAATAATCATTACTTTATGTTGAATATTTTCTTCTCTATTTGTTATTTATACTATTTTTTAGTGGAAGTACGATTTTGGAAACCGAGAGGTACGATTTAGGAGACCGGTTGTCCGAATCGTACCTTTGACAGTATGTAACAAAAAGATTAATAACAAATTAATTCTGAACAAAAGGCTAAGCATATAATAGTAGGTGCCTAAAAGATCAAGCTACAATATCCAATAGTCATTTGCGTTCATATGAGTACCAAATATGAAATATAACGTAAAATGTCTTAAGTGGTACGATATTGGCAACTCTCCCCTATATCCTAAAATAAAATCAGTCCAAAAGATCTTGAAAGTATAAGGGTCTCAAATTTTCGATACTGTTAATTTATCAGAAAACGAACGAACAGAATAAACACAGCTATAAATCAAGCACTCGTTGATACGAAGGGTCGATGCTGGCCTGCAGAAAATCGCGTGAAAATCCGCGATCCCTGCGCACAGTCGGGACACCGTAGTCGCGGCAGAATTTCCCTGACGGGAGGGAAGTCACGAACCGAAGTGAACGGAAGTGTTCCAAGCGAGTTTCTCCGGGGCGAAGGACCCCGAAAGAAGTTAAACACAAATCATCCCCTCCCGTTGGCCACGGAGAGACCGTGGATCAGAAGCGAATCGAATGGAACGTGACAACTAGATTTCACAGGGTTCGCGTGCCAAAGGGTGCAGGGGGGAAGGCGCTTTATTCCGGCGGAATTTCAGCCGAAGCAGTCGGGTCCAAGTCGGGTGATACGCGATGAAATATGACGCGCGGGGAGTTCCTGCCGCACGTCGACCGCCGCCAAGGAGCAATAAAATCTGCCCCGTGGAAACCGAGGGCGAAGCGCCCGTGTTCCCGTAAAGCTCGAAGCTTTCATACCGCGTCTACTACTCCCGAGGATGATGCGTTGACGAGACAGAATGAAATTGCCCGTGGAGTGCGTCATGTAAATTTTCAGCCTGACATCGCGATACGCGCGTGACGTGGCTTCTCTGCGCTAACAACTACACCGTCAACTTTCCTGCGGTAGGGCGAACTTCTCGTGAACGAACGTTTAGAATGGAGGGCTCTTGATGGTAGATTTTCGACGTGCTGTCTCGTTCGTGACTCGTTTCGTTCCTGTTTTCAATCAAGCACAATATCCCACGCACTGGGCTCTCGAAGGAGCTGATTTTACTCGACAGATCGCGTTACCCCCTCGCCAATGATAGATGAGCTCCTTACCAGCGCTTCTTCGATGTTCGACTGAAGTGTTACGAGTATAAATTACGGAAAAAGAAAAGAAACGAAAGAGACGAGTGTCGGTGGAGAGAGTTAAGAGCATTTACCATACTGGAGATAGTAACTGACACGCCCTTCGCAAACCATCCCCTCGATTCGTGTTACTCCGCACGGAAAAATGAAGGGAGGAGATTAATAACACGCGGGATTGTGTACAGCGTTAAGAACAATACACACGGTCTGACACCTCAAGAACAATGCACTGGCCACCATTATTGCGAAGAAGGTCATCAACGACACGTAATAAAGACCCCGTTGCCGCAGCACGCGCCCTTATAACACCCTTGTTTTACTGGATTTATAGCCGCATTATTGTTACAGCAGAAAGGTTAACGACCATCCGAACCAGCCTTCCTTCCGTCGATCGGGCCCCGGCTGATAAATCCCTGCCCCCTTTGTGCGCCACACTAGTCGCGGGTGCGGATGATGTCCTCCGTCATGCAACATTTACGACGTCCCCCGCATTACGTTGGTTTTTATGACGAAACTGTAGCGCCCCCATCGCGGATGCAAGCTTGCATATAGGACTTACGCGCGAAATGAATTGTAAATCGGTGGACAGGCGAAGATTTCGCGGATTCCGCCTGGAAACCACCCCCTTCCCTCGTCGATCCTGTTCGCCCGCGCGATCACGCGGCAAATGTTTTCGACGCGCGGACCGTCATTAATTCAGACGCCGATGTTATTTATAAAAGCTCGGAATCGTGACGCGACTGATCATTATGTCCTGGAGAATTGAAATTCATGGCACAATTGGCACGAGCCGCGACAGAGCCGTTTTTCTCTGCGATTCTGGTTTTCAGCGCGATCAACTATTTCGACCACGTACCCACTGGCAATCCGGATTTAATTCGAACTGTTCGATCAATATTTATATTAATGGCAGTTTTTCAATTGTTTCTTGCTTTGAATTCGCGAGTCCCAGGAATTCAATGATATCTCGCTTTGGGTATAAGGGGGATGCAAGGGGTTTTGCGTGATATAACGCGGGGTAGGGGGTTTCTTTGTCGCGAAAATGAACGAGCTGGCCTGGGCGAGGGACACGGTTCCAGGCCACGGGGACGATCCTTAAAGTTCTTCATACAAGCCGGCAGGCGACATTATTCCAAGCACACGCTCGTGGACACGGGCCTTAAACCGCATTCTGCGCGGCGCCCTGGGGTGCTTTTGTCAGATGACACGCCGGTGAATAATTCACCTGGCGCGCATACAGCGATGACGCCCGGTGGACGGGAAATCGTGATACCACGGCTGCCCCATAAAACGGGCCTCCGCCCGCTGTTTTCCAGCAACCAGAAATTTATCTCGGCTTATTGTGCTCCCTTGCCGCGTAATCTGGACTTTGGCTATTACATGGGACTATGCGGACACGTCTTGTGACACGAGCATAACGGACACTTTTATGTAACCGTTCCTTTTAGTTACCTTACGCAAGACGTCGATGCACAATTTAAATACGTTCGACGGTTATCGTTGAAATTTATTTTATGGTATTGCTCGAGATATTTGCATTGACCTTCTACACTAGCGGACAAAAAAGTTACCACTTTTTCGATTTGTTCTATTTTTGTTATTTTGATCAGCATACATTTAGGACTATGGTATATTTAATATGCATATTTTGTGATGGAGAATTTAAAGATGTATAAAATCCAATTAAAGTTGAATTTAATTAACTGACAAGCAAAAGTGTTGTATGAAATTAAAGGGGGTAACACATTTTTGGAGCCGACAAAGAAGTTACCACGTTTAGCAACTTTTTAGATTGTCCTAAAAGCAAAATGTCCCCCCACAAAATATTAGATGTTTTTATGTTCAAAAGTGGTAACTTTTTGTAGACTTTAAAAGTGTGTTGTCTTGTTTAATGTTATGTGCGGTTTTATGATTGTTAGTTAAATAAATTCAACTGTAACTGGATTTTATACAGCTTTCAATTCTTTTTCAGAATATCTATGTTAGGCATATACTACAATTTTGAATTGATATTGAAAAGTAATAGAATTAGGGTGGGTCGAAAAAGTGGTAACTTTTTTGTCCGCTACTGTAAGTCGGCAGAGATAAGGTTTCGAGATCAAAACCAATTGATTATATCCTGATTATGAGTTTACTTGTAGTAGAGCGCGAGAAAAATGATTTTCGCCGCCCAAATGATTATTTCAAAACATAATTTTTGACAGTGACCGAATTTTTCTGCAGAAACTTGTTAAGTAACAAAAAGCTTTTTATAAAAAATTTAATATTCATAAAATACATAGGAACGAAATGAAATAAAATATATAGGTAGGAGGTAGATACCTAACTATTTTTTAAACCTAAAAACAACTGTTATAAAATATTTAAGAAAATCAATAAAGTGTTTACGTTGGTTTTTATTGATTTTTTAAAACATTTCATGAGTTTTTTGTTTTAGATTTAAAAAATCATTTTAATCTTTAGGCGTTTTTAATTTACCACTCTGGGCGGTATCCCTGCTTGAGCTCCCCTAGATCTGGCCCTGCAGTGAGTGACAACTGTTTATCATAGAGAAATTGAGCGATTGCTTGGAACGTGAGGATGAATTACAAAGAATTTCGCACAGAATGCATTTGCCAGTTCCATCAGCGAAACGTATACATATATGTACGTCGAAGATTCATCGTAAAGTACCTTTGTTCATCCTTCTCTCCAGCCTGGCCTGCGACAAATCTCCACGTTCCATTACCCGAGGGAATGTTCACGGATGCTCCCAGTATCCTGCTTTCCCTCATAACCACCGAATCGCGCGATCTCTACGCCCAATACCCCATTCCCAATCCCCTAACATGCTCCACTATCGCGTCTCGAACGGATCAACGTTTCTCCCGTGTACTTGGGGGCCTCTGTGGTAGCTCATAATGTCGTCGTCGCCAGCCTTCCCAGACATAAAGGATGTGAGTGTCGTTTCTCTGTTTGCAACACGATCGCGACACGTCCCGTATTTTCCAGGATTCAGCCAGCAGAGGTGGCGCGGATAGGGGACGGGTCAGGGACGCACACGAAAATCTGGGAATATTAAATATTTGAGATTTAATACCTCCGACAGCGACGCATACATGCGCGCACGTAAGCGAGTCTACTAGCATTGCTATCCTGCTGGATACATCGGGGGCGAAGATGCTCCCCTTTCGGGAGGAAATACCGCTATTCGTCTTTCGATTTCAACAGCGGAGCTCCGTTGAAGCAGCGTCACGGTGTATCACGGGAATAAAGTCGAGAAAGTTTCGGATTGTAAGAAGAATGGAGGATTCACGCAGACTTTTGATGGAGGTGAAGCAAGTAAGTTAGTGGCGTACATGTCGCCGATGTACAGGATGTCGCTGAAATAAATAGCTAAACTTCGGTGATCGAGTATCGGTCTTAAAAATGAAGGAAGTTATATTTAAGAATTGAGGCATTTGATGGAAAAAGGGCACATAGGCCTATGTGCCCTTTTTCCGTAAATCGGTTAAATCGACTCAGGAATATGTTATATATATATAATATATCAAGGACATTTCTTCTCCCACGTTTAAATGAGCTAAATGCTGTTTTGTTACGTAGCGTGAGCAACATGCAGCTACATAGCCGCTGAGCGGTCGCGCTGCCGTGCTGTCTATTGTCTGGTCGTGCAATACGTTTGATTTAATGTAAGCGAGGAACTATGGAAAGTGAGGCGTGTATCGAATCCGCAAGGAAAGAAGCGAATTTAGGAAAGATGAAATTGATTTGTAAGACAGCTTGCTGCAAAAAATCGAAGAAATTAATACTTACTTAAAACATAACATTTTTTGTTTAGTTTTGCCCTTCATTTTGTATTTTTTATTTAAGAAATGTATAAAAAATTGGCATCGAAGTATGTAAACAAAATTATATGTAAATAACTAAACAAAGAAGCAATTTTGTTACGAATTTACCCTATTTACGGGAAAAGGGCACATAAACCACTTGCATAAAACTATTAAATAAAGACACATATCATTTTCAAATCATGACTTCTGTTTACGAAACGTTTGAAGGATATGATACTACATCCTTAAAAAAAATTGGATTTGATTGCATTACTTTTCATTAAGTTATACTATAATGAAAGCTTTCAAACCGATTTACTCGAAATGGCATTTTGGCGTATGTGCCCTTTTTCCATCAAATGCCTCAATTCTCGCATTCGCGGCTGCGAAGAAACAACACGGCTCAAAGCATTGAAATTAAAAGTCCCTCGGAATCCCGTGCGAGCTCGTGTAAGCACTCCGAAATCTGAAGAACTTTCGACTTCGTTACGCATGAAAATTTAAAGGAAAAAGTTTAATGAGAATGCTATTCGGTGCTCGGGTAGAAGCTGAAAGTTAAGTGTTAGAGCGACGTTACCAGCGCGAAGACTTTCCTGAAAGTCGAGGAAGAAGCAAGTACAAGTACTCCCGGCAATTTTCCCTTCGAATTTTCATTTTGTAGAAGGCGGAATGAAAGCCGAAATACCTGGGAATATTTCCTTAATGCTCCTATTTAATCCTCTTAATTAACTAACTTTCCATTTGCGTATTTTATTCAAGAACGACTCCTGGCCGAAGAAGGTACCGTCAACCGTGCTGGAATTATCCGACATTATCGTTCAGAAGTTGGTTCTACCTTTGAACTGGTATAATTGGTTATTAGATGCCAACCAAGGATATCGATCAGGCCTCCGGAACCTGGCGACCACACAGAAGGCAATTATTACCGAAGTGGCAGTTCGGTCTGAAGATCACTGGCTGCGGAGCAAGACTCGATCCAGCCTGATCTACAAATTATTGCTCGTCGAAGGAGGCAATTAGTTAGTGATTAGACACTTTCAAAACTTCCTTTATCCATGTGTGACGTCGGAGTCGAGTGAACGTTTGTAATCAATCAATCAGGCGACCAACGTCAAAGAACGGCGGTATGTTCCGGCAGGAAAGTTAGCCCCAGGCATCTTCAATCGACTTGCTGCACACCAGCGCGGCGGAATCCGTAGAAATACGGCGCCGATAAAGCGAAACTCGAAAAGGAAAATACGACGCCCAGAGGAAGCCATCGTTCACGAGGAGACAATTTCAAAGACGATCCCGTCTGGAATTCTCGCGACCCGGCGCGATACTTCGAATCGGCGAATGCATCGTTTAACACTGCTCGGAGCAGCAGAGGCAGGGCCAGGGTTGGGCCGCGTTATTCCCAGAAAAATGAATTTATATCCCCGCCAACCACCGACACCTACAACCTTTCCCCCTTTCATTTGTCTCGGGCCAAGAGTGGGTGGAGCGGCTTCAAGAGTTGATAAATGCGAAGCTCGAAACTCATCCTACCGATTGCGTCTCGCTCGCGTGCGACGAAACACCGGGCGGAACACGCTTTGTTTCCGTCCGCGCGCGTTTCCAGAACTTGATGGACGGAAAAAGAACAGGAAACGAAAGAGAAACGGACAGAAATTCTGCGCTCTGCCGCGATAAACGACGCTCTGCTGCACCGGGAGATAAAAAAAAATGCTGGAAAAAGAAAGGAGCGAGGCATCTACCACCGGTGGAGGCTACCCCCGATCGCGCTTTCGAGAAATTTGTTGTAAATTCTGTATGAACTTTTAAACATTAACTTTCGACTTCTGACATTTCAATCTTGTATAATGTGTGGAGGAATTTATGAACCCTTCTTTTCGTTTTGCTGCTATTATTTTTAGTATAGTTTACCTACCCTTCTCGGGTTTCAGTTGATATTTTCCCTCAGAGATACAGAGCCGCGCCAATCAATGGCTATTCGAGGCTGTACACTTTAAGACAACCTGATCGTTATTACTTTACTCGGTGGTGGCCGGCGGAGGTGCTTTATCCTCACATATCAGGAGTCGATCGCTCGCTGGCTGGATCGCCGAAAATGATTCCGAGACGTTCCACGAGACACTCCAACTTCAATTTCTGCGACGTTGAAACTCCGCCGGAAGTTTGAACGAGAGCTTTCCTAGGCTGGGCTTACGTGGAGCCTTCACGCGAGCTCTCAACTCGTTCCGATGAAACTGCCGTTCTATTACTGTTCCATTTGGCCCGTTGGAAAACTGACGTCTTACTCGGTGGAAAAGTTCCGCGAGTCATTGAAAAACACTTCCGCCCTTCGTCGAAATTCCAGCCCCGGCTCGCGGCTCGTTATTAAGAAACAAACAAAAAATCGCAGAGCGAGGGGGAAAAAAGAACTTCTGACTCTAAGTTTCCGCAACGCGGTGAACAAACATAAACGAGTGCTCGCTGTAATTTCCTCCTCCTACCCCCTACACCCTACTGTTCCAACTAAACTCCTATTTCACTCGCAACTCGGTTAATTAATCATTAATCGATCGTTGCGCAATAATTTCCCAGGGAAATACTTAAACCGCCCCGCAGAAAGAAAGCTTTTCTCCCCTATCTCGCTACAAATTCGCGAAATCTATGCCACGAGTGCTCCCCAACGCACCACCGGAGATCTCGGTCGTAGGTTTTCCAAGCGGGCTATAGTTCCCGCTGGCCCGTGAATCATAGCGCTTCGGGTGCCCCAGAACGCGTCCTATAAAGTTCTCGAGGAGAATTTCTTCGTGGGCGTAAACGATCCTGTCGTGGTATACGGCCAAGCCGGAACGGCGGTGCTGCATTACGATATTCAATATCCGACATCGTAATGGCGGTCAAAGTTCCGTTTCGCAGCCCCGTAACCGTGGAAATTTGCATGTATATCACGATTTAGCAGCCGGGAGACGTAGCTGCGACCGGCTACGAGGGAATTGTTCTGCAATGCAGAGATACCTCGCTGAGAATTTCGATCTTACACCGCGGCTGGAATTATCGCCCGTCTTTCTGGCGAAACGTACGCCGCACACCTTGCGCGATCCCTCGATGCCCAACGATCGATTTCCATCGTTTCCTATCCCCTTCGATTTGGGACCATGGTGCACTTTGCTGATCAACGAAACGAAGGATCTGGTTGTTGAGATCTCATTGTATTGAGAACGTGGAATTATTATACTATGGCAATCCTTTCTAAATGGACTTTCTCATATACCCATTGTTGGAGGATCCGGCCACTTAGACACGCCATTCGATTGATACGCGAAAACGTGCGAGACAAAAAGTTGCCCGTAACCTTGAGCTCTTGAGGCGTCACGGATCTCTTATTTCTCCTGTCGATCTTTTTACCGAAAAGTTGTGCTCCACGAAGCTGTCCAAGCGTATCGATATCGTCCCGCCCGTGGCTCATAGGATCCGTTGCCATGGAGCTAACCCACGATGTTGGTAGATTCCATTCAAACGTGGGGCGAAGGATCAACCGGCCGGAAATGAGAGAGACAAATACAAAAAGACTTCTCTGCCAACTCGAACGCGAAGGATACCTGCGAAACGGTTACCCTCGTATCATCGAGACATCACAGGTTTCTACGTCTCTTGAAATATCTTCTGCGAGGACACTTTCGCTGTGTATTTTCTTACACCTCGCAGATGCTCATGCCTGACACTGTTGCCTGAATTTTTCTTCTAAATCCTTCTTGCAGCAGTTTCCTTGTGTATAGGGGGAGTCGGGCACAATGAAACATTAATATTCTCTTGATATGTAGAAACAGTTATAAGTTCAAAAAATGATCACAAAACAGTATACTCTGTGATCTTGAAAGGTGATATAAGATTATAAGGTGATACCCTATAGATATCAATGTGATGTTTCATTGTGCCCCCTACATCAAAGTGCCCCAACTCCCCCTACAGGGATTTTTTCAATCATTTATGTAATTGTGCGTTTTAGAGAAATTTTGGTAATGAGAGTCAGTTACTCGCAGGCAACGCGTTACCTTCAGCGATTAAGACTGATTGAGGTTGACTCGCTGGTTGATTGGTAAAGGGAACGGGGAAAAATTCCTGGCTGTACGTAGGCCCACGAGTTCTTAGTTCCGACAAATTAATCTATATGAAGTAATAAGTCTGCTCCTGAACCTTGGCCCCGGTACCATTACGTATTTAACCGCGATGACGCTCGTACTAATTGTCAGGCTCTCTACCTACGTAACTGCTTAAGTGCCTGTCGGCTGGAACCATCTTCGGGATGTCCGCGTCAACTTCGCCATTTCATCGATTAAACCGTCGGTGTCTCCTGTAATATCGCTAACTGCATAATCTTTTCAACGGGAGAGGAAATGGTTATCCAATTAGACCACGAGCTCTGCTATAACATGGGATTCGAAAATATGGTTAACAATTTAAGTGGGGATTTTAATGAAAACTTAGTTTGTGAATGTTAATTTAATTCCAACTAAGTTGCAAACAGATCAAATAACAACTTGAAGTTAATTAGAAATATTGGCAGATTAATGAAATAATGTTTAAAATGTTTTCGAAATCAAAACGAAACTCGAGAGTTACGTTGCCATTTTTATAATCGTGCCAATCATCCTGGTTTCCTTGTGACTATGAATACGTCATCGTGCTCCTATTCAATTGCTATAATCAAACGTCTATTTTTCTTCCTCCAGTCTACGTGCACCCTTTCATCCAGCTCTTAGTACACAACATCAACTGCAGGGAATGGTATTATTATCCTCATGTGAAGTTTGGGTAGTAGCTCCTCATGAACTGAATTGTACTTCATATATTGGCCCTATTGTGCCTTACATTCTGTTTCGATGGGACGATTGTAAACCCTCTGGCAGATAAAAAGGCAAAAGGAAAAATCATATACCCGGTGTATTCTATTTCATCCACGTCCCTGTCCTAGCCGAAGCCTCGTCGTCCACGTTCATCGAACACGAGCCTATTGTCAGAGTTCACTCACCCCTGGGGACTTCGATTCACCTACGCCCTTTACCTCCGCGGAACGTTTTACCAAAATTGCGAGGGAAGAAATCGCGGAGGACATCGAAATTATATACCCGATAGACGAACTTACGACTCCGTCAAGTCGTAAAACGTTGTGCGGCACTCGCTCGACTGGAAGGAACACGCAGTAACCGAGTTCCCAACTAATCCCACAAACCCTTCTCCAGCAAGAACGACTCTTCTGAGATTAAACCCACGATGCCTTGTGTAACGAGAAATCTTCCATGATCCAATTGCAAAATGAACGTACCAATAACCAGCGCATCCGAATGTCCATCTGGATCAGACAGATAGGCTCTCTACGTGACATCTCGAAAGGCCCGCGGAACCTCTTTAATCGTCGAGCTAACGGGATGCGTCAATCGCGCGAAACCAAGCGAGAAGCTTGAGAAAGCGACAAGACGGAGCAAAAAGGGAGCAAGACAACTCGCTTCTCTCGTAGTCCAACTGGATACATTTTAATCAAAGATGCACCGAGTCACGTGACGCTCGCATTTATTCGATATGGTCCCATTGTCGAGCTCCTCTGATCCCTGCTGATCATCCTCAGAGCAAGCCTGCCCAGGTGTGTAGCGAGGCAGACGCCGCGGGTTTATGTACGCCTGCACGCGAGTGTGCAGGTGCAGGTTGCGTCTGATGCAGCAGAGCGCGGACCATGAGGGTGGAGGTCGACGGCGGAATGGCAGGGGGCGAGTGCTACGGGGCTCGTGGTACAAGGGACGGTCGTCCTGCAGTTAGGTGGTTTCTCCCTGTCGATGGGTATTGTCGGTGCATTGACTTATCGACCAGGGATAGGAAGCACGGCTCTGTCCTACGATGGATTGCGGTTACGTCTGTTGTTCCGGTAACGAGGCCCTCCTCCCTCGACGCCCCTCTGCAGGCTCGAGCCCTCGTCGCGCCACGGCCTGTCCGTCTTTGTCGTCTGAACGCGTCTAGCGGGGCTCGAATGCACGTCATTACTTGTCAACGCCGGGGATACCGTCGATGTCTCTCTGATAAGGAGCAGCGGAGAAAACATGAGGGGCTCCTCGAGACACGTCGATCGGCTGATCCCGTCGGATGACGAGGCAACGTTCTCCAATTTGCGGCCACGTCGATTCCTCGAATCTGCTCTCAGATCACCGTCGACGGACTCGTCTTGAGTCAAGAGCTCTCATGTATTCTAATATCCGTATCATTGGAAACATACGTAAACATGGAAGATTGTATGTACATATAGTATGTATGAGTGTGACGTTTTTCTGGAGATCGGGTAATTTTCAGTTTGCTTTAGGCGGAATGAACACGCGGTTATTAAAGATTTAAATGGACAGGGAAAGGATAGTTTCCTTCATTCTACATTCACATTATCGCCCTCGGATCTAATTGTTATACCACTATCCGTCACTGTCATCCAGCTCCCCTTAACAGGGAGGGGGTCCGAATGCACGTCATTACCTGCTGTCAACGACGGAATACGTCCGATATATCTAAGAGGGAGGATGACGTATGCCGGAGAGGAAACGCGGAGAATTCCAGGAGAGCCGTTCTGACAGGATTCTGTAAATAAGACAGTACGCGCGAGATAATGGATGCCATCGGGGCATGATGGATGCAGGGCCATCCGTGATGAGGAATTGCTATTCGATGTCGCGTTACATGGGCCGCGATAATTCCTTGACTGATCCCCATTAATAAAGTTCCGACTTCGTTGGCAACCGTACTCTCTCTGCGGCGCGAATTGGTCTAAGCTTCGTAAAGCCTATTTCGTGCTTGCGCGCTACGGCTGGTATTAATAATGCTAACTGGAATAACCACTAGGTAACTGGAAATCCATAAAATATCCCCGAGTGTGCGAGGGAACGACCCTCAGAAATTGGAAGAACGCTTTCGGTAGCGTGGGCGAGATCCCGGATAAGACGGAGAATGCTTCCTATTTTTCTCTATTCTGTAATCTTTTCCGCGATGCTCTGGACGAATGGCGGGCGTGCACGAGCGACGGACGCCGCGATTCCGTGATCGGAATCGGCAGGCGCCGAGACGACGACCGCGAGGGAGAAGAGGGGAGAACCTCCAAGAAAGAACGGCGAGTTATCGATGGAGAGAAAGTCCCCGACGCTGGCGTGGGAGGGGATTGCATTTGTGCAGCGACGACAGCGGGAAATGAGAAATAGCGAGCGAAGGGAAGAAGTCCCTATCTACGTACCGGTGTGCGTGCAGTCTTCTCTTACGACGCTAACTACGGGGCTCGAGTGCCTCGATGGCGGACCAAAGAGATCCTATCGCGTATGAAACGTCGGTAATAGGGCCTTGCTGTAAAACCGTGTCTATCCGCTCCTCCCCTTGGCGAGGAAACTTAAATCAGCACCCACAGACGGATTCTTTTCGAGAGTCCAAAGTATTGGGCAAGTGGATCTCTGTTGCGATAGAGTTGGTAGCTCGACAAGTAGGATCAATGGCAGTGGAGACTGAATGTCGTAGACGGACTTGAGAGATTCGTCCTTCGGTGAGTGATCAATTATTTGAACGATTTAAAAACAATTTGAGATGATAAAGTGGTGGACTTCTTCAAAAGTATATAAGGGGCAGACCGATGTGAAGTGATCCTTTTTGCATCTTTTCTTTCAACTTGCATTTTAATATTGGTAGGAACTATAAATTTATTTTAAGTATTGCTACTCATAATTGGTCAATAGTAGTGTTTAAATTATATTATAAATTTATTTCTACATATTTTTCTTGAAAAGGAAAAATTGTATTCTAATTCAAACTTTTTTAGACTCACTTTATCACGGTCTCCTTTACTTAAAATTTAGAAGATGATAATACCCGATCAGTTTTTCGAAAATAAGGTTCAGAAAGGTAAACATAAATAACATGCAAATTTTCCTATACCTCTCAATCGTTTGGAAGTTCCATCAGTAAGAAGACGTGCCGTCGAATAATGCTCGCCATCTCGTCTTTATAAATCTCTACGAAATCTCATGCGAATCTTGTTCCATGTCGAGCAGCGTTTGATGGATGGAAAAAAGGAGCGTCTTCGGAGCAACGCGACATCCACTTGCAAGGTCGACGTCGATCAAAGAGCTGTCGTTAAAACGCACGGGGACTTCTTATTCGTTCGACTACCGACTGCCAGAAAATCGAGTTCCCCCTGGCCCTGGCTCACAGTCCTTCTCGATACGGATTTAATCCCGACGGGATCGTGAACTGCTGAATTGAGACCGACAGATACAACGGGGACGTTGTTTTTAAACAGGAAAGAAGCTACGTAAGAACGACAGGGAACGGAGTGATCGAGGGGACCTGTAATTGTAATAGAATTTAGCTTCTCGGCGGTGGCGGTGGATGGGGAAATGAAAAAGTTTCTCAAGTGTCGCGGACCGGCGCGCTTTTCCTCGGAGATTTCATGATTTATCGTTCGACCAGAAGTATCGCTTATTCCATGGAATTTCTCCTATCAAGGATTGTTTACAGCTTGCTTGCCCTCTTATTAATGCTATTTCAATTTTTCCCCGGATGATTGATACATTTCCATTCTTCTGTCTTTTCCGAAGCAAGTGACCGAGATTTTAATAACACCACTAAATGAGCAGTCAACTGCTAATTGTTTCACGAACGTGATAAGTATGTACAGTAATGCCTCGTTAGTGTCCCGTTTTTACCATGCGTTATAATCCCGCTCACTATCCCCACCATTTCTTGGAATCCTTCGGTCGAGAGTGAGAGAACGAAAGAGACGACGGCAAAGAGACTTCGTGTCAACTGTTTCGTTCCCTCTCGCTCTGCTCTTGGGTTTTCTCACTCGCGGCATCGGCCGCACGGAATAGTCTTAGAGCATATACTACTCCAAGGAAATAGTGTCCGCATCGCGTTAGTGTCCCGCCGCCAGCCCCAATCGTCGGGATTCTAACGAGGCATTACTGTATTCCGAAATTCCATAATTAGAATGAAAAGTAACCGTGATTATCGAAAAGCGAAGTAAAATCTTTAATAAACAGGTTTAAAAGCTAGATGACTCATTCCTGTCGTGACAGTATTCACTATTCACCGTGCCGTGACTCACCAGTTGACCCACATAATGTTAGACACATCGAATGACGTGCAATTAATCATACTCGACAGAGAGAACTATTCTCCATCGGGACTGAAAATGGATTTAACTGTGGCATGGAAGGTGGCACGCTGCATTTTATTTACTGGGAACGATTCTAATAGAAAATAGAAAAATCCCATCGCTATTATATAGTGACACCCTGAAGATCCCTGTCACCGAAGCCGCGACGACGCTCGCGTTTCTATGGAGCGGGCGATATCTCGTCGCTGCTTCTTCGCTCGCCTGAAATATCATCGTCGTGGAACGGGGGTCCATTCGGGCGTGCGAAAAGAGATTGGTCCGTCATCGGTGCTCGACCCCTGGGTGTATCGAATGCAAATCGATACGCGCTCGGCAGAAGCGAAGAGAACGGAGCTCGTCGAAAACGGACAGAGGAGAACGAGACCGTAATGGCGAAAGGAAATGGTCCAAGCAGATGCGATGTTTGCCCGGCGCCCTTAGCTGGATTCACGCGGCTGCCCTTTTACCCCGTTCGGCATCCCAACAATCGCCGGATCGCCGGCAGGGCAAAGTGTTCGGAAAATCTATCGTTGATCGTTTTTGGACCCGACCACCGCTCGATTTCACACCGGGGAAATGAGTTTTCTCGCGCCTGATCCCTACGATGCCCATTCCCCACCACCCTCGTAGCGCTGCACTTTCCTTTCGCCAGTGGAACGAACCCTGTGATCTCGGCCTGCAATTTTTGCAACTAGAATTTTCAATTATCTAAGAGTTAAGAGATAAGAAGAAACAGTCGCCATGGGGTACAAAGCTTTCCACGACAGTCGAGTTCCTGATTAATTAAATCCCCTGATATGGGGTGTTAGTTTCACATAGAAATCTCTTTTACTTTGTTACCTAACGATTCATTGATCGCTCGTCAAACGTTCATCAGACTTCGCATATTCCGAAGCTTGATTTTCACATCACATTTCTAGCCAACGTTATTACGGACGTCAAAGCGGTGCTAAAGGTTTTACGACACGGATCAGACATAGTGGCGATGCTCGCAGAGAAAAAAAAAGAAGGACCGATTGAATCAGATCGTGGCAACCTGCCAATACGCCGATACCTCGGTTATGAAGGTGCGCGATTGAAGCGCGAAAGCGCAATTTTATATGTTTCGCGCGGATTCTGGTTAATACGGACCGTGCTCGCCCATTCAGCCTATCGGATTTCCCCCATTACAGGGAATTGAATTTTTCGTCGAACCGCTCGATTCGCCGCGTGTTTATAGGAACCCCCAATGATTTGGAAAAACCAATTACAGCCCCGATTTCAAATGAACGTATGCGTGCGTTGTTCGGTACTGTACTTAATGGAGGCAGAAAAAAACGAATAATGGCTCTTGACGAGTTTGCAGTGGGAAAAGGGTCGGAAAATATTTCCCCACGCGCGAAAGGTTTGAAAGTAGCTAAATAAACGCAGGTGAAAAATAACGTTGAAATTCATGCTCGGAATAAACGCCCCTCCAGATTTATTACGAAATACAAATCTGTAATTAAAGATCGCACGACTAAAAGCCACCCCTCCACTGCCGCGCGGAATTTGAATCAAAATTATCTTGCTGTGTAAACGTTTGAACAGAACTTTTACCGGCAGGCTCGCTCTTTTGTTTAACCGAATTAAATATTCGTTTTCAAGCGCGAGAGTTAATGCTCGGTGGAACGCCACTCGCGCTGCTTTGTAACGGCTTGCCTCGGCTGAAAATTATCCACCGTATGCTCTGTAAATACCTACTCGGAATTACATCAAATTGTATATGGTTCTGCTTGTATTAAAAATAATTCTTCTACGATTTACCGGCTGGCAGAGCTACGGAGCAGAAGTTCCTGCTAGCGTATCGTCAAATTCAATTATATTCAGTTTAATACGGTCATGTTTTAACAAAAATTTTTGAAACCACCTCCGAAACCTTTACAGGCAAACGATAAGGTTACAATTCTATTCACGAAGCTGGCAGCTAGCGCGAGACTATATTTATTAAACGACTCTTAGAAATTTCGCAAACTGGTTGATGCAATAAACGTAGGCGACTAATTGGGACCTTACTCTTCACGTTTTTCGACGTACTTACGGAATCACGCTGGAGCGTGTCTTCGAAATTCGTACAGCTCGTAACGAGATCGTTAATCCACTTATCGAGGATCAGAATCCTTTCGACTTTGCGATTCGACCTCCTTCCTCCTCTTGTAAGTCCATTAACCAGGTGCACTAAGTGCACTTTGATTCATCGACGATTGAATCGGCCTGAACGAAATCCAGCCTCATATAATATTTAGGATAGCAGTAGATTAGTAGCGCATGCGTGGGCGCAATCGTGCGCCGGAGAGGCATGCCCGAGACAGCGCCATGAATTTAAATTTCCGCTAATTGTAGCCGAGCTAAGGCAAATCGACTAATTGCCGTTCAATTCCAGCCGAGATCCCCTCGGGTTGCGCGTTCTACGCGCCGGTACGTTTCCTCGAATAATCCGATAATTATTCTTCGATTGAGCGCTCACCGGGATCCGACGATATCGTCCGATATTAATTGACGTGCGCGGGAAACCGATTCTTCGAGGATTGGGAGCGGCATTTATAGAAATATCTGCCGGGATTAGGGAGCAATTTGTCTTGCAGCCGTTGACGTTTTTCATAGCGCTGAGAACATTTATTTAGGCCAGCCAGCTTTTGTTAATGGACTATTATCTGCGAGAGTGTGAGAGACACAGGAGTATAGACATTAACATTTCAGGATGATATTGTAAAAAAAAATAGCAGCGTACCTAATGGGCGTGATAAATTAGAATTAATTGGAGAAGGTGGACCAAATTGGTGGAAAACACCTACAGTTTGAGGGCATAGAATTTCCATCGAATAATCGAAACCACGGGCTTGTTACATCGCGAAATCGATACGAACTATGGGGAAATACTCGGGAGCCCACCACTTTTCCCTACCGTTCGTACGCCGAACGTAAATTAAACGAAGGAATCAAAACGATCTCCTGAATGATCGAATTAAAATAGGCCACCGGTTTGGAAGATCGGGAAAAGGAATCCGAGAGAATCGCTTTCCACGTGTCATTTTCAGTTTTCGGTTCACCGGAGAGCTGCAGCAGCCGGGCTAACTGGAATTCCCGCTAAAGTGGATCAAAATCGTTTCTCCTTTTTCTTTTACTTGCCCGTTCGGCCCTCCGGATTATCCGAGCACGTGGAAAGGGCCTTTGGACCGCTTTTAAGAGCAATTATACTCGGAAAATGGCCCCCCGAGTACCTAATTGCCAGCGTGAAATGCGATAACGTGCCTTTCTTACGCGGCCGCTTTCGAATTTTTCTAATATTCCCAAACGCCCCAGGGAAAATTGTCACGTTAGCTTTCGATTAGCGGGAACATATTTCCTATTACATTGAACGAACCAAAATTCTTTCTATAACTTGATATTTTCAAAATTACCTGTCTGCCGCGCTAGAATATCTTTCAATTTATACCATGCTAAGAGATTTTAATTAGTATAGAGTTATTATTGTTTTAAGTCTGATGGAGGTCCAGACGTCAAAGCACCCACGACGTCGAAGCACAGGCGCCTCCGTAATGGCGCGCATTAAACCCGAAGAGATTTCCTTTAACCCTATAAAAGGTCATGTCGTCTCACGGCAGTCATTAACTCCCTTTTTCCATAGCGCCACCGCCAAAGGCCGATACAAGCGCGTCTTTACGGCCCTGTAAAATTATACAGCGCTCGTTCGGTGTACGTGGCACGTGTGCACGCATTATCGAAGAAGCATTATGCAAACTTTCTTCGAAAACAATTACCCACCCAAACAACGACACTCTCAGAGGGGGCATGAAATTTCGCAGCGAAGCGCCATGCACCTACTTACGCGTCTACGTGACCGCGTTTAACTTTGACGCGCTCGTGTACGAAATTTACGAACTATGATGCTTGTCGTTCATTAGCTCGAATCAGATCATCCCCAGCTTACGGGGGATACAGGTTTATCCAACGAGAATGGAAGTCACAAAGTCGAAATCCTTCTTGCCAGCAGGAAGTAATCGTCAACCAACCCTATTCGGTCCCGCGGCAACGTCCAAATTCAAGTGGCTCCTGATACCGCGAGGGCGGCCCGCTGACGTCCTTTTCCTGCCTTTACGACAGGACCGATTCGTGCTTTCCACGTTCCACTATTCGTGGCTTACTCGTAAACCTGGCACGTTTCAGACGGCCACGGTGAAATTACACGGTGGATACGGGTGCTAAACACGCGACGTAACCGCTCTGATTCCTGGAATTGCGATTGCATAATGCATCTCGGCGTCGTGCGTCGATCATCCGACGGCTGCCAGCGTCTACTGGATCTAACCGGGTTGTCGATTATCGACTAGCCACAGACACGAAATTTGGCATGGCACGGACCTGTCGCCTGCGAGCTGCCGGAATTACCAAATGGAGAACGACGTTGCAGAAAGCGTGGTTGTACGTTCCTTGAGCTATGGGACCATGACAGTGTCTATCTCTATCACGTGTAGGTAATATCTCTGTGCCTCACCTCGCTTTGAGATACTAATCGCTCCATTCACAGAGTCATCTAACGACCAAAATTATATAGAGTCACATCTGAAGCGAGGACATCAAGGGAATCCGTGCTCCAGAAAATCGAATTTAGTGAATTACCTATTCATTCGATTTTTTATCGGCGGTAGGTTCTGATAAGTTTAGAGATCACTTTGCATGCGCGCTCTTTTGATCCCCGCGCACAATTTTCTCTTTTGAAATACCGTCAACTGCCCAAACCTCAAGCACTCTGTGCACATGTTTGATCGTGCCCTTAATCCTCTCCTTTAGAAAACGATTAAATCGAGCTCCCTCGCGGATGGCCAGCGAGGGAAGAGCAAACTCGTTCGTTTAACGGAGTTTATTTTACCAAGTATTTTTCCCCGGCTGTTTGGCTCTGCAAGTGCACCGGGACTAGTTTCGGGATCGTCCATGAGTATCCGCCGTCAAGGAACTTCCCAGTTCCTCGGGAAATTAGCGAAACTCGTTTACCTCGGCAAGACAGGTAGTTTCGCGGCAGGGTCGTTATAACGACGAGTTGGACGTGAGGCGCGTGTACACGAAGCTGAAGTGGAGCGAGAAGAGGATGGAAGTGTGACGTTCTGATGGGTCAAGGAACCACGGCTTCTGTACATCGCTAACGAGACGCGTTTCTGGTCGATTCCGGCTGCAGATCCTTCGGCACCACCCGTGCTTTCGAAGGACACGACGATGCTACTCTGCTCGGGCACTTCGCGAAACTGCAGACCTATGCACCGTGCGGACACGATTTCTGAGGCTCAGGGCGCAGTTTCGAAGCTGCACCCGCTGTTAGGAAGCGTCGAGATTTATTATCCAATTTCTGTCGCGATCGAGACCGATCGAGCTTGGAAATAGAACGATTCGCTGAGGCGTAATTAAGCTTCCGATGGGGGGTGTGAACGGAAAGCATGGAATATTTCAGGACTATTTGATGCAGCAGATAAGGGGAGGTTTACTGAAAGTCGCAGTTTTTCTGTTATCAACTCGATTGGATTTATAGCGGGTAGACATAAAGCTTGCCTGATTAGAAATTTATCATGGAAATCTGTTCGACATCTGACCCGACAATTCAATTCAGAGGCACCATGATAGAAAATAACACTTTACCCAGTCAAGAAACCTAGCGATTGCGTTGTGATATCTTAGTAACGTTTTAGAACTCACTCTTTTCTACAGATTTCTTAGAGAATCGAACGGTGATGAAACGTGGGCGAAGAAAGCTGGTGGAATTTCCCTACAGGCCCGGCGCGGCTGAAAAAGACAAACCTAATGGAGCGTTCCGCTTAATCCAGCGAAGCCGCGCTGATCGAAGAAGTTACGCGGATCGCGCAGCTCCAGAAACGGTGCCAATGTTCGCGAATAATTGATCCCAATCCCCAAGAATCGGGGATGGGCCGTAAGGCGACGCGAAGACACACACCGGCACACAGTCAGCGAGTCTCTGTGCCTAACTGGAACAGATATTCTATTACCGTCGGTTCCAGGGCTTCTCTCGACACATTTGAAACCCAATCCAATTTCATATCGAGCGTCGGAAACGTCTCGGGTTCGCCGACCCTTTTTCCGCGATCGCTTCATTCGTGCCGCCGACGCCTCGAAATTCCTTCCCATTTTTTTAATTGCAACCCCTGCAACGCACAGACAATTGTCGATGGCCGCGGCACACCGATGGCGTTTAATTAAACGCTTCTCCGCGGGAGGTACAGCGGTTGTAATCGCAAAAATATTTGCTTTCAAGCGGGAAGCATTGTGATGATGGTTATGAAACCTGAGTGCACCTTGCAGTGAAGTAGGATGTAATTAATTTGAGTAGGGGAGACCGGGGCTGGTGGGTCAGTTTTTCAGTTTTTGATTTTTAATAAATTATGTGGGCGAAATACCATTAAACCGGTTAGTATATTTGATAGGACATACATTTGGCTATCTGATTAAATTATTAATGTTGACTCAGTGAGACAACAATTAAGGTATTTTAATGTTTTTCTAACACCTTCCATGCTGGCCAACCAGTCCCATGATTGGGGTGGTTGACTTATAGTATGGAGTAGGTTGATTATAGGTACAATCAGTTAAGAAAATGTTATTAACCCTTTAGCGCCAAACGTATCATATATGATACATTACTTTTTTGTGCCGTTTCGCCGTTTGTATTCGCGTTTCGCTGTTTGCAACAATTTAAGTGATACATGTTTAGTGTAGTTTTATTCACTGAAGAAAGTTGGACCTATCTGAACCCTGTATTCTTTGGTTTTATGCATTTTGACCTCTGAAAAAAATAAATTTAAAAAAAATAAAAAAAAATTTTTTGTTTGATAATATATAAATTCAGACCATTTTTAACGATAAAAACAAAACGGGATATTTTTCCTTCAACGGGATCTAGGTGCGGGCGCTAAAGGGTTAAGTAGTAACGATGAATTAAGCTAACAGTTTATCTGGTAACTAAAAGAATCATGTACTTAATTTCACAATTCTATGGTTTAATGCGAATATATGTTTAAAACACTCAAACTATACTAAAGTCATCATCCCATCTTCCTGCCCCTCCCATCTACGAATTTAAAACTTTCCCCCTAGAGAACTAAGGGAGAGAATATAGAACGTTACCAAGCCAAGTGAACTAATTAATTATATCAAATCCCTCGGATTCAATCTCGTTTCTTTCGTTCCGATTAATCGTTCCCGCGGACCCAGAGCCAGCGTGCCACTATCAGCCCGTCGTTTCTTTCCGTTTTAAGGACAGTCCGTGGAAAAACAGTCTCCAGAGTTTTCTGGTTGTTAACGCTGGCTAAACGGCAGTTTTCCTCGTGGGACGAGCTGCAAACGACGATTCATTCGATTGTCAGGAAAGTTTAAAACGACTTGTCACCGGCCGACCGACGCCGCTCGTTCGTCTTAACTGCCTCCCTGTTTCGAGGACTTTGAGTCCTCCGAGGCAGTGCGCTCCGCGACATAATAACGACAATTATTGTTATAAGTTTGCGCGGGACGTTAGATGCACGCCGACGAGCAACTTCCGCTCGCGACGACCGCGTTCACATTGTCGCCGCCTCGTACCAGCGACTTTTACAACCCACTTCGCGTTAATCCCTCTCGACGTTCGCAAACGAGACAACTCCTCCGGCCTTCCCTTCAATCTGCCTCCAAGTTCTGCCCCTCGGACTTTCCAGAATTTTTCTATCCGCAATACGAATACGAAATTTGCTTCGCAGCGGAAGCGTGGCTGAGGACTCGCGAGACTGCGATTTCGCCCGTCGGAAACTTTGAGAGTCGTCGACATTCCGCCGCAACAGCGAACTCATAAAACCAAAGTGGCAAAGGCGGTGCGAACTTTAGAAAACCAGAATTTCGGTTTGTCGTCTTAGCCGGTGAAGTCGTTTCACCAGATATACCCGTTGCCCGATATTTCCAAGCAACCGAGAACATTTTAAAACTCACTAATCTGCCTGCTTGAATGGTTAACATGGAGAATGCCTGGCCGAACTTTCCCCACGTCAAGAGGAAATAAAAGCTGTAATTACGGCAGCCTCTACTAGCCGAGGGAAAGAAATTCTTTGCAGTAATTACTGCTGCTGTAGTCAGACACAAATGGAAAGAGAGGAAGGGCTGCGTTATATCGAGTCTCGGTGGTTCAGCCCGCATTTCTTTCCAGATTCGGTCGCGTTTCTTCCTCTATTTTAATTTACATCCTACAACTGTTTCCGACCGCTGTAACGATGTCACGTCCAACAATTTCTAGCAACGAGAAGCTCTGCCTCGATACTGTTTACCTCGTTAACGAGTGAAAGCACTCGAAACGTCCCTTCCCTCACCATTGCGGACCAGAAATGTTCGCAAAAAGTTGTCCCTTGAATTTCAGCCATTAGAGTATTAGCTGCGCCGCGCGGACGCGCATAATAATTTCGTATTATCCGTTTACAAGGTGGCACTCGGGTGGCGGAGTCGAGCCGCGAACGGTCCTGCTCTTTAAATAATTGCAGCCGCGCGCGAGACCGATAATTAGAACACGTAGAATGGAACGATGAGAAAAATTGCACGCCTCGGTGGTGCCCGGCTTTTTGCTTACCTCCTCGGGGAAGAGTTTTTCTTTAATTTCCACGATGCTTCCCTACCCTGATCGCCTCTCGAGAATCCGATCTTCTTAGAGAACTTACCCCATCCTCGCCATTTTTCCCATCATGTCCGCGTAATTAATAATTCAATTTCATTATCCGGTGATCGAGCTATCTTCCATAAGTAAAGCCCCATCGGGCGGACACGCGGTAAGTCGATTATATCTGTTTGGTATTTCAGTGACTCCAGCCCCGGCGGGATTATGATTAATAAAAACGGCGGAAGCGTGGACCGGAGAGCTGCATTTTTCGACGTATTTCTTCGCTTATCTTCCGTTGCGAGTTTAACGACCTGTCCGTGCTGGAAAAATTGCAAGTCCCAGAGTCGATTGGAGTGCTGAAAGTATTTCTGAAGCTTTCGACGTGATCCAGGTTTAATCACGCCGCATTAGTGTCGCATTAAGCGCAACTTTTTCCCTTCTCTTCGAAACATATATAGAGCCTCTCAGCAAGTTTAAATTTACGGCAACAAATTAATCAATTAAACAGGAAGTGTTATTAAAGAAGATAATCCATTTGCAAGAAATTGTGAAAGTGAGAGCGGAAGAGCAGGGCATATATCGGGTGTCAAGTCGATGTCGCGAATTTACGAGGACAGCACATTCCGTAACTCGATTCCCGACCCGCTGGATAATCGAAATCCCGATCGATAGTGGCAGAGCATGAATTCTTGGGTATAGGTCAGGCTGACATTATCCACGGCAATCGGCGACGACACTGCGCGCATCAGGGTGTTTCGCAAGCATTTACGAGCGGCACGAGCTACTGCAAAATTGATTTCGCAAATGCTGGCAGAATACATTTCTCTATGCAGAGAAATACGGTGTCGCGACGTTAAAGGTGAAGTAGCTGGGACGCTGGTGAAATATTAAGAAGGGCATTAAAGGTGCACGACGAAGAATTAAAATAGCATTACCTACTATCAGTAATTTATCTCTAAATTGTGAATTAATCGATGTGAACGAAATGTGGGTGAAATGGTTAACCCCGAATATATCTGCCGGTGTTACTAATTTTGAAGCTCACTGTACGTCCCCATTAAGTGCGCCAGCGATGCTTGGAAACAATTCCCGATGGAACCACCGAGCGTGCCCAGTGCTAAGCCTGAAGCTCGTCTCTCCACGTTGATCAAGCAATCCCGCGTTAATAGGTCCCCGGTACAAGTGAAAACACTTACAGGGTACAAACCACGATTTCCAGGCTACCAACAATCGCAGCCACGCTGAATGTTCGGGACAGTGTCTAATGTTTGGACGGGGCTCGGGGTTAAATTGGATTCTCCGCGCGATCGCGCGTAAAACGGGAGAAAAAGGCCGGTGTCCCCCGGTGAAATTTGAGGAACGAGCGGCAACGCTGAGGGAAATGAATATATTTTTTTATTTTATTGCGCGTATGAAATGCGACTCGAGTTTCGCTGACTGCGAGGAACGGCTCCATCGGACAAAATTACGAGTGGCCCAGGTTGGTCACGATCACCGAAACACCGGGCAGCGACCTTGCGCAGTTCAATGGATCCACGGTTAATGGAGGCTTTTAGTGTGCGCGTAAACATTTACAGGAAATGCATCCTGATTTCCTGACCGTAGTTAAACACCGCGATCGTAAATCATAACGCGCTGCGCTGTTTACGGCGACGACGCAAGGGACGCTCTTGTTTTCGTGCAATAATCCCACCGTGTAAAAAAAAACGCGGTTTTGGAATCGGACACCGTTACCTCCTGCGGTCGAGCGCGTCGTGGGCGGTGTTCACTGGCTTGCTTTGCCTTACCTACCTGCAACAGAAAAGGGGGGTTCAGGTCGATTAGTCGCTGTGACAGACGTGGACGAAGTTGGGAACAAAAGGCTAGAACTGTGTTGTCACGAATTTGAATTGCACTCGCGTGCAAAACTGGGTAATCAGTGTTCTACAGTTTAAATGCCCAACAGTGGTAGGCTCACTGTGTTACGACGGTTCTTCACCCCTTGTCTGTCTCTGGTTATAACCACCATTACTACCTAAGTAGCTTGAGACAGAATAAACCGAGTAACCAACTCAAACCCTCCGGCATGAAATATGAACCAAGTGAACTTTAAACCACGCGTTTCCCTAAAGTTGTCTCTCCAAATACTAACATGAGAAGTCTCGCAAAGAAACTTGCCAGGTGCGCTCGAATTCGCGTCTCGAACGGTAGATCGAACGTCTAACAAAGGGAAAGATAAACTCGACCAAGATTTGAGAGAAAGAGAGAGAGAGAGAGGAGGGAGAGAGTGTGTGTGTCTGTGACACGCGAAACGAAACGACTTTGGAGGAAGGGAAGTGTTTTCGCGTGTTCAGCATAACTCGAAAACTGATCCACGTTACACCCTGGCAACGTGGCCGGGTAACGAGTCGGTGGTGTAGGTGGTGTCTGGGTGGCTTGAAGCCACGGCAGAGCTACTACGAACGGATAAGACCTGGCAGGTGGCCAGCCTTCGAGATATTGCACATGTTTCTTCGGCCGCATTTGCATACCAAAGCCCCGTAAAGTGTGAAACTATTGCCGGGCCGAAGCCAATCCGTAGATCGCAGATTAAACGGCTGTTCGCGGGGGCCTAGACCAGCCCCTTATACCACCAGCCACCCCCTCCCGTTTTCCCTCTTCTTATCTGCTGGAAAGGAAAGCTCACGGTGGAATTACGCGCGATATACCCATGCCGCGGGCGTGCTTTTCGTGCTTTTCCTCAAAATAGTTCCCACCCACCCTGGTCCTGTAAATATGTATGCGGCCTCCTGTCCAGGGAGAAGTCATAAATATTTAACCACGAATTTATTATATTATCCGATGCCTTTGTAAGAGGCTGCCATTCAGGCGGCCCCGTAAACAGGCTGATGAAAAATAAATACCGAGGGTGTCGTGTAGACACACATGCTGCAGGGGTGCGGAAAGGACGTTAGACAGAATTAAGATCGGATTTGGTATTGATAAATTAGAATTCCATAGTAGGGTAAACCAACCAGTAATTGACCGCATACCAGTGAATGACCATTAGGCAAAGAAATGTCAAGTACAAATTTAAAAATTACTATATGTTTATAAATGGAGTGTAGTTGCACGTTTAATATCCCATATTTTTAGTTATGCGTATTAAACAAACATTAATAAGTACGATTCTTAATAAAAGTATGCGGTCATTTACTGGGCTTCTCATTCAACAATTCGGTCATTCACTGGTTGGTTTACCCTATGACACTCTGTGTAACTTCCCAATTCCCATAATATCCAAATCTGTATCCCACACTGTACATACACTAGCTATATAACTACCCCTTTATTTTTACAAGCAATACAGCGAACTAAGATTATGCAACGCGTCCATGCCCGAAACGGGTGTCCCTGAGTAACACGATAAAGGATCGAAGCATCGAGCGGTCGGAGACACGCGAGCGCGTAATAAATTAACGTGGCGAAGCGGTACTTAGCGAACGGTCGCGTTAACGCGTGAAAATAATTCGCGTGCTCGCGGTAGTCCGACCTGCAATAATTCGTGGTGTTTCGCGTGGACAATAATAGTATCGCAGATAACTGCGACGATAACGCGCGTTAACGTTCGCATTCCGCGTGTAGAAGGCCGTCGCGACGGAATAATATCGAGCCGCGACGGAGGATCTTCGAGGTCGGTAGGTTGTTGAGTTATTAGCTGTTTCCCTTCAGAATTAGCAGTAAATTAGCATACCATTAGCGCTACCGGCACGCACTACGCTTACTCGATAATCCTCTAATCCCCGGGTTTATCTTCGCGTGATCCTATTATCGCCAAGTGAAACGCCGTGTGAGCCTCTCTACGTGTTGCTCTTCGGATACGAAGAAAGGCCCAAGTAAACGCGCGCTTGTTCGTTTGCCCAGGAGATCGCGTTTTCCTGCCAGTAATGTTGCATTCCCACCTCGCGATCGATCATGCTGCACTGCGAACACGAGTCTAATCCGAGGCTGGAACGTTCCACGATCGCTGGGTCGAAGTTACGGCTGATCTTAGTACGCTGCCGAGTATCGCGTTGCACGAATACGAGTAACGACGAATATGCAATCCAAAGGTACCTATCCGTGGTAAATGTGTGCGATAATTTTTTTTAAATGCAGCTCGATGTTTACGGGCTGTCGTCACGCTTCAAGAAGTTTACGACTATTGCCCCAGAACGACGATACTCCGCGAAGTTCGTAAAAAGTGGTATGAAGGACAACGGTAGAATTGCTCGGTGCTCTTAAGAAAACCTATTAACGCGTTCCCTTTTTCAGTGCGGCTATTATCGATTTCCGATGCGGAAGAGGGCTTGCAGGGCTTGGGAAAGGGAACTCAGGTATTCAGTACTCTGGAATTGTACTTATAAAATATTACTCGAACGTCAATAATACCTATATACTTTGTAGCCGCGTTCAACGTCCAACGAAAGCAGTACATGAGCTACACTTTTAATATCTTTTTATTCACTGAACCAATCTTCTTTATAATCCTATTGTCTTTAAACAAACTAAGAATGTCTACTTGCTAAACCCTTACTCTCAAAGGTCAACCAATTGTTGTTAATTGAAGAGAGGAAATCAAGGAAAAGATGGTTCAAGAAATGTAAGAAAAATGCGTTTCAGCGTGGGTCTGCTAATGAACTTATGAGTGACTCTAACCAACAATAAGAAACCCATCACTTAGAAGTGAAGATGTTCTATATTCGAAAGGAAGATTTATATATGAAGAAATGGAAGACTGGATAGAAATCTGCAGAAATAGAGATTGATGGAACCCTATGGTGAAGAATACTGAAGTAACAGTCTCGGTTCTCCACTACATCTTTCTTTCAATCTATTACTTCTAGTTTAGCTTGAACAGATTACAGATAATGAATGTATTCTACATTCACCGATGAAATTTTGCTGAAGTATCTACAAGCTTAATCCTCGCCCCCACCAGGAAGCCAATAGGAAGCAAATCAATTAGAGAAACATCAGAAGCATCTTCAAGTTTCGCGCTAGCACCGCCATAACACGCGACCGCGTTACATCCGCCTGGGACCCGGTATTAATCCAACCGTAAGCGCGCCGCGTAATTCCTCGTCGAGGATCGCGCTTAATTCGAGGAGCGTCTTCTGGGAGGGTTCCGAGGGAACGAAGAAAATGGATGTTTCGTGGGGCTCGCCGTTGCCGGTGGTTCGCCACTCGCGGCGAAGTAGTCGTAGCGGCAGGTCGTGGGAGCCCGGCGATGCATGCAACGCGGCAAGCAACGCGTCGCGGACATTAAGCGGAGGCGCTAATTTCGTGGACGTGGGGAGCTTGTCCCAGTCGAGCGTGCTCAAAGTTTCAAGGTCTCCGCGGGGAGATGTTCCGACGGTGCGAGTCGTCGATGTAAATTTCGACCCTTCGAGCGTGAACACTGTCCCTCTCGCCCTTGTCTCTCTATTTCTCCGCTGCAGCTCTCCGGCCCAGCGGTACGTGTAAAGCGAGCCCGATGGATAATACCACCCGCGTGTCCGGTTTGTTTCGGTACTTACAATTTCGTGACGCCCCACGGCCGAGGATTTACACTCCTGTTGTCTCTCGCTGCTTAATTAATCCCAAAACGAGCGGGAGGACGATATTATTAGACAAGTTGCCGCGCGAGGCTAGAAGGGACGCGGGACGAGCCGCGCCCACTCGCTCTGCGTGTGCATGTGTTTCGACGAAGATTTGCCGAAAAGTTTGACGACCTTCGTGCCCGGGAAGTTCGCCCAAGTCACGGGAGCGAGGCGAGGCGTTAATTTCGCCCGGAAAGGCAGGCTGACAGGCACGATGCAACCCCGGGGACGTTCACGGGGACGAAATGGACGCGTAACCCCGATCCATCTGCAGGCGAAGTCTTTGCTGGCAGCAACATTTAACCTGCCATTATTCCTCTGGTCCCAGCACCCCCACTCCATCCACGGCTCTTAACTCGTTTCCGGAGATGGAGTTCAGTCCTGGGTCACGTTCGTCGCTATTTCTCTGGGTCGTCGTAATTAGGATTCAGCCCAGTTCGGCTCGGCTTCGGCGAATTTATCCCACTTCCGCCGCTCCGGGTCTCTCGGTCTCCGCTCGGAAGAAACTTCTGCGCCTCCTGGCTCGCTTTCTCTGTCGCCTGGGCCTCTCTTTCTTCTCTCGCGAGACTTCTCTTGTGAGAACGAATCTGTGGGTACCATCTGGACGGGCGAGAAGAGTCGAGACGTGTCTATTCGAGGGGCACGTACCCCCGCTAGGATTCACTGCGCCTGGCTCTTTATCTTCGCGCGTAATCCGTGATTTAAGATTCGGTATAACGATAACGATTAACTCGCGACCGTTTACGTAGCGCGGGATTTGGGCAACTTTCGGGGGTTCGAAATTCTACAGGCGTGGGAGCATCGTGGTGATTATTGTTCGGGCCTTTGATCGAGTCTCGGAGAGATAAAGGAACGGGGACAGTTTACGAGGGAATACTGCATGTACTAAGTCTACTTTTACAGTGACTGTGCCACACTTCACTGGCTCCTATACCTACCTTTCACTCGAAGAACCCCGTTCGCGGGCAATGACAAACAACGCTCCTAGTTTTGGAATCGAATTTCTCCAGCAGTGCCCACGGGCGATGTAACCGGTCCTTTATCGAACCAGTAGATATCTCCGCATCGTTCGTTCCAGAAGAACGAATAGATTTTAAGCGCGATGCCACAGTTTTCGAGGGGAGTTTGCCGCTCGCTTCGCCGATCGGGACGCAGCGAGACGTCGTTCATCGGAAGTATCCACTTATCGAGCATCTCGGCAACGGGACTTTAATCGGGAGGTGTGCGCGCACATAATTCTCTCCTCTCGCTCTGGGGAAGGAAGAAACTTTTTCCCTCCCTCGCAGATATTCCACGTTCGAACACAGGAAGAAGAGATTCCACGGATCTTCGCGATCTTTAAATATCTTTAACGGACAGAGGACCAAAGGCAGTGCAATCTGCTATAACATTTCGTAAATGGAGATTTATAGAGAGTATTTCATCCCGCGAGGAAAGTTCACGTAATCAAGAAATATCGATAGAAAGAGTCCTACAAGTGGCAGTCCGTAATTCTTCGTAATTGATGGACTTCGAGTGGAGCAATCTGCGCTGAACTTCCAGATTCCTCGCGGCATGAATATGGGGAGAGCCGCGCTGTATTTCACGCAAAATATATTATCTTTTATGGGTTGCACCTAAGCGGCTCTCTAATGCCTTTTATCCGATAAAGAGCGAAAAAGGGGGGACGGTGAACGGGCCCAGAAAGAGAACGTCGCGGGGAACAGTCGTAAATCGTCCAATGCAGAGTCCACTTGAATTCGGAGGTGAATTTCCTGGCTCGTTCCATGGTCGACGACAGTGAAAAAGCGTTAAACGTTCCTGAGATTTGCGACGGGCAACGGCTTGAAAGGCGGTTATCAGAGCCGAGATAAGATCACCTGCAACCAATACAACCTGCATTTAAAACGGCTGCCTCGATGCAAATGAAAACAATAGGAGGTATTCTCAGCTCTAATCCCAAACGAATGCATCCCCTAAATTGTTCTTAATGAACGCGTCCAGTCGTTTCAATTGTAGAGATTCTGCGCGCTACTCGAGACTGTTTGCTGATATCTGTGTCCGGATCTTAGCATAGAATTCAGTAGAATGCATTAGAGAGTAAACCGTGGAGTGTGAAAAGCAAAACGAGCGAGCATTATGAAGAAACGCGAAATCCCTTGCGTTCAATGAAAGAATCATATTCCCATGTGTCAGGGAGCATGATTATCCCACTGGGATCCGACGAAATCGGGATCGAATATGATCTCGGCGCCAGGTGCGATTCGAGGAAATTGGAAAGTTTTTTGGAACGGACTCGAGCCCCGCGGCCCTGTTTGTTTTGACTCAAAGCACGGAAGTTTATTTTCTGCTCTCCGTATTTTTCGGCTCTGCATGCCACGGCGAGAGGGAATTCGAGCGAGTGTGTGCTCGAGAACGAGCGCGACTGTTCGCTGGCCAAGCAGACCCTCGAATCCGTGCGTCTTCATTGAAATAACAAAACGGACCGAACCGTTCCCTGAATAAACGCGAATCCACGTAGGTATTACGCTGACTTTTCGCGTCCCTTTGTTCTCCACGATGGCCGTGCGACGATAATGCCCAATTGTTCACTGGGCCCGGAACCACTGCCCACGGAAACGAGAGATCGAGGCTGTAAAGCAGTTTTAAGAGCAACTTCTTTTGTCGTCGCTACCGAACGGGAAGCCACGTCAAAGAGGTAGCAGCGATCGACTTTTATTGCGGGAATCGGTGCACCGTAAAGCAATTCGATTCTTCATCGAGCTACCCTGCGCTCTGGCAAGCGACGCATAATGCATAAACACTCGATATTAAGTGCTTTGCAGAGATGCACACGCATCGTCGGTGAACTTCAAAGTCGTAAAGGTGAATCGTAAACACGCGTCGAGGTCTGAGTACGAATGCGACAAGGGTGATTGTGTCGCTGTGATCTCGCCTCGTTCCACACAGATACGAGAAAACTGGTGCACGTGGTCAAAGGGCACGGGTTGCACTCAGTAATTGGAAGATTATGGCGTACAGCGAGTTTTTAAGCATCTACATCGCTCTGTGAACCACGGATTAGAGTTTCGATAAGTCTGCTTGGGAGGGTCAGTAACAAAATTTCTCAACTTTGTAGCACCACATTCTATGCGTCAAACAATTTTTTTGGGGTGCTCTATTTGTAGGATTGATGATTTGAGAAAATTTGAAAAGAATCAATTAGTCACGAAGAGCAAAGAGGGATGCGCATAGGTTCTGTCGGAAACGGTTTATGTATCTCTCAAGGAGATTAAGCCCAACTAGCGTCCGACTAATGATGGTTCCAACCACTTTGAAACCGATTCAGATTTCAGACTACATACAGAGAGTTACGGAAAATGAATTGATATCGTAAATTCATGTTATCACGAGTTCTAATGAAATTGGTAAACTGCGAACTTTTTCACTCTGATGTTAACGATATAATGTTCCCTTAAATAATCCTGCATTTCACGTTCAGCAGATCTCTCACTAATAAATCCCGTTGAATTTTTATGAAATTTCGCTTGTCAGAGGAAATTATCAGATTTTTGTGCAGGAGATTAAATGAATCTGTCCCCGATGGAAATACGTTGTTTATTTGAGGAATTACCCAAAAATAAAAATCGAACCGTCCGTGTCGGTGCATTGTAAGCACACGCGCGCCCGTTGTTGCTCACGTTTCCATGATAATTCTCGCCGTGATTAATTCCCTTTCATACTTCCGCGTTGCATAATGAAAATTGTCTCGCAGCTGGTTCTCAATTACCGATGCACGACTCGCGGAATCCGTTGCCCACAACACTTAATCGCGGCTGGTAATAATACCTTACTTGCACTCCTGTCGAACAAGAGTATCATCCGTGAACATCAACGAATTCAAGTATCCCTAAAAATGTCTAAGCAAAAATTCGTCGAAAATAGAATATACTTTTGAGCTTTGTTCAGCGATGCAGCCATTCCTCTTTCGTGGAAGAAGTAGCGTGTAATTTTAGTTCGCTGTGTTGCCGAAATAACGAGTCCCGTCTGTTTTCAAGTAACAAAGTTTACGAGCACCCCACTCATACGGCTGCGCGCACATTCGTTGATATTTAACCGTGTTCTCTGGAACGCTGGATTATTCCGTTCGCTGTATTTCTGCACGTCATTCGGAAATAAAAAAATGCCCCGTGAAATTGAATTCACCTGGTAGGGGATTGTACGTGAAACGAATGTAGATATTCGAAGCTTCACTAGGACAGTCTCGTGCCGCCACGTGTTCCTACTTTATACGTGCCTGCGTTTACAGGAATCCTCTAATTTCAAGAATTAAAACACACCGTTGATGTATAATACGGCAACCCAACTACGACCTCCCAAGTACACCCAATTTGCACATGATTGCCAGCACTTTTCGCCAGTAATTGCTAGCTAATAAAGCGATTCGCGACCATTGAATTGAGGTGATCGTCACCTCGTTCATTTAATTGGCACATGAACACGTGGGCAGCAGGAAGCACCACGGTGCGTTGACAATAACAATATCACCGCTTCCAGAATGGGCCACGGTCCCACTATCGACGCCGCTAATTACTCAAACGAAATCAGCCTCCGTCGAGTGCAATCCCCGTGTTTTAAATCTCTATTCTTCCGAACGATCGCGCAACCGCGTCCAGCTGGGTCGGCCTTAATTGCAATTACAACGTCGAGAATTACAGCACGGCTCGATTATCGGCGGCCGTAGCGAGCGCGAATTTCCCCGAGCATTAACCTGCACTCGCAATTACGCCGCGATACCGGCTGTACGGAAAACGCGCGACACCCGCCCTGGTAAACAGAGATTACGTCAATTAATTTAATAGCGGAACGCGCTGCTGGCTTTCGTCGGCCCGCGAAGTCTGTCTGCCGCGCTGACGGTATTGTCAGCGTTGCTAATTACCGAGATTCTGGCGCTGCTGGGCGTCACGTGCTGCCACTGGAGGACGAAAACAAGGAGGTGTACAAGGCGCGCACGTACACCGGATGCAGCAAGACGTTGCACCAGGGGGAGCGTTGCACATGCTACGGTTTATCGATGGCTAGCTAAGGGCGGCGCGCGAACCTTGGGCCGCACCTTCAAACGACAAGGATATGTGTCCTGAATTACACGTGGCACCGGTGCCGTTTTGGGAAACGGGAATGCTTTGTAAAACGGGAAGTGAATGGACCGATGCAGCCGGTGACAACTCAACGTCATACGAGAAACTCGCTGTCGTGTTACGCATGTGCGATTACAGTGGGAATCGTTGCGTAGCATGCGTGCTGTGAACCAGCCGTGACAATCCATTCTATGGTCGCGACGTGTTTCTATAGCGACCTTTTTCCCTGCGAACGCGGGATTCAGGGGAGTAGCCGACGATAACTGGGTTGCGAACCGCGACACGGGGGTGAGGGGTCGACCTTCCGCTGCCACCCTCCTTTCGCCCTCTTTTATCTTCTCCTTTTGCGGACAGTGTTATCTGTAGGGGTGGTATCGATGAGAGGATGAATGGAGGGCTGGTAAGATGGAGGGGTCGGCGAGAGGTTTCATCGCGTCCGAGTGAAATGTAGCTTTTATTGGCTTTAATCGATACTTGTACACCGGCCGGTGTGATCGTGTTATTCCATCGAATACAAGCGAAAGGCTCTTGCATTTTTCATTCGGTCCTCGAGTATCGGCATCGTTTTGTAACAGAAGCCACTCGTTGGGCCGAATTTGTCGCCGAATCCAGTTACGGAATAGGCGAGTCATTAATCCTATTAGTCGGACAATCGTTATTCAGTTGACCGGATCGCTTAGCAATCGCAATTAATCGTTCGTCGCGTTGACGCCGGAGACGAATTGCTCCCTCGTTGCGCGTTTGATCCAGGAAATTAATCAACCATTTACATAAAAGCAAACATCCACTTTTCATCCGCCATTTTTACGACCATTATCGAACATTTCTCTCTGCGATATTCGCTAAAAAGGCATTCCAATAACCCCCGTGACACAGTGCCGGGGCTTAATAATTCTGTGCCGTATGAGACTGCCCTCGACGAGGCAGCGCTTTTAATTTTAACCGCTCTCTGCCCTGCGAGTGATTTCCTTTGATTTGACCATTTCGCGAACCCATCGAATTCAAATTAGGATAGAAGGATCGCCGTGCCGCGAGTAACTTTTTGAGTAGACCGTTCGTTGTATAAATAAATAAGTAAGTAAATACACAACGAACGATATTCAGCGTGCATTTCGCGGTTACGCCCCATATAAAATCTGTTTACACAGCTGGAGAGGGTGCACACCCCCTCCGGTTGGACGACGGAAGTGGCACGAGGAACTAAGCGCTGGGTGGCTCGGGGCGCCATCGCCTCTGGAATTTTATTAGCTGGAAGACCAGGAATTTGCATCGGGTCCTCGACTCCTCCCGAGTCTTTTTGTTGTTCCAGATACATATATATTCACCCTCGACGTCGCAGCCGACTCTAGTCCTCCCCGATATATCCCTCGAATTTATCAAGCGCACGCAACCAAGCTCAACAAAATTTTACGATTTACGACCAATCGTTGGGGTTTTATTGGCCATTCACGGAGAAATTAGCGGCAGGGATAGTCGCCCCCGTCTGGTTTTACGATAGCCCTAAAAACTAATTCGCACGTTCCAACCAATGTATCCATGGACGAATCTTGTTTGAAATACTAAGATTAATCCCCAAGGTGGCACGCTAAGAATAGAATGATTAGACGTACGGAAAGGTGTAAAGATAACGTCGCGCCATATGTGACCTCCGCTGTAGAGAGAATGAATTAATTCGCTTTTGTGTTGAAGATTTAAGGGCTTAAAGGGTTTATTACGGGGCACGGGGAAAAGAAATGAACAGCGGGCAGAATATTCCAGGGAAATTAACAACGGCACCGGCGGTACGTTAAAAAATGTAGAGGGGTGTGTGCAAGTAACCGCAGAATCTGGAGGGCTTTACATCGACCATAAGACGGCGCTGTATTTTATTAGCCGAAGAAGATGAAATTTGCATGAGGATCCCTGAACTTTCGTCCCCGGTGCTGCTTCTGCTTCCAGTTTCACGATTCCACCTTTGTGGACTTGCATAACGCCCGCGAAGTTACTGCTAAGTTACGACCCGAACTTTCGGCCGAGTTGACAGATTTATCGCGTACGCACACATAATAAGTGCCGGATAAAGAGGGATGCATGACCGAGCGGTTTAAGTGAATACCCACAAACCATAAACCGATACACTTGCACTTCATGTAATAACAGCCAGTCTCCCTAACGATCTTCGTAACAGCGGTGTAATAACGGCGTCAATCTAGTGCCGCTTGCTAATTTCTGACGAGCAGACCGATGGAGCTTGCAACTGCATATTACAAGTACCGAAGCATTAATGGAACTATTAGTTCCAGCAATAAACCAGCAAACCCCCAACGTTACAATTATTTGGAAGCACGTTGATTTTAACATTCCGTCGTATTTTAACATTGTTCTTGGGTGTAGAAAAGGTTTAGAACGACGATGAAACGAAAAATGCATGCAGTGTTTATGCGATAAAATAAGCAAAATCGCTCGAAGAATCTCGAAATAGGTTTGCCGCGATAGAAAAAAAGAGAAGAAATACGAGTAATGCTGGTCTGAATGCGAAACGTACGTTTTATTATCAGAAAAGGCGGAATATTTGCGACATTCTACGATCGTTCGTGTATTGAAACGATTCTCGCCCGTCATAATTTCACGTCTTCGTTACATAACAGTACTCTTTCGCGGGACTTCTGGCTACGTGCAAGCCGCTCGCGATTTATACGCGATTCGCCAAATAAATTACGTGCCGCGCTTTCTCGTTATTCCGTTTAAAATACGGACGGGGGATTAATTCGTCTTGTACGGCTCCGTGCTCGCGATTTATACGAGACGCGTTAGCGTTCGACGAAACGCGTTCAACTATACCGAGCGATCCCGAAAGAGGACGAGAAATTTAAGGGCGCGCTGTCAGCAAAAGTGGCAAAAAATGGCCGATCAGTAGATTCGTAAAATTGTAATGATATTAAAATTCATAAAATAATATTTCTCAAAGTGATTAAACTCGAGCATTCTGTTAGCATTGAATATTTCATTAAATTCTATTGCAATATTTGTTGCAACTGCGGTGCTTCGTTAATTGCACACCCTCTGAATTTAATACCCCTCAACCCCATATTAGTTACTGCCAGCGCAAAGTGAAGAATCAAACGAACTAGAGAAAATGAAATTCGCCCGGCAGTTCGGGGAAATATGAAATTCAAACCCTCTTTGTCTGGTTTCTCAATCATCGCCGCGGCGAATGGACATTCATGAGGCAATATCAAGCACCGAAATTTCATTGAGGCCAATAAATTTATCGCGTACGTACACGCTGGGCGCCGGATAATTCCGAATGCATGGCCGAGCAGATTAGCCAAATCCTGGCCGAAGGGGTGAGCGTTGGCGCGTGATTCTTTTGCATTTTCCGTCGAGTGGTTTAAGTGCCCCCGAGGGCTGCTTCAATCCGAACGGATGTGTGCCTGTGTGAGCGCCGAACAACACTCGTCGAAACCACGGGGGGACTTCCGTTCTAGGAGGACTGTTTAAACTTTCACCTCGCGTCAACACTCGATTCTGTGGGTCGCAAAAGATTCGCGTCCCGTTGAAAGGTTGACGCGGACAGGTGAATCTGGCCATCCAAGCTGAAATTCACTGTCCAGCAGAAGAATCTCCGCTGAGAATTTAAATATCGCAGTGAAATTTATTCCGTCGTTATATGTTAAAAGGAGTGAAAATGTTTATGACAGTTTTATGCGCAGAGTGGGGCAACAAGCTTATTCCCTTACGAGAGGAAGCCTGATGGGAGCAGTATTTTGGGGTCGACGGGGCGAAGGAAATTTTAGGGCCACCCTCGTGCCTTCAGACGCATTTTTTAAGAAATGAGGGTGACCTTAAAATTCCCTCTGTGCCTCCGCGTGGAAAAAGGTATATCCATCACATAAAGTTTCCTTGGATATCAGACAATTTGCGTGGGGACCATTTGTTCTCGCTACCTAAAAGTAACGCGAATACTTTTCAGCCCGGCAATATTGTTGCTTCTCCTTCGGGATCTATCAGGCAATGCCCTAAATTTTCAAAGATAATTCGATACTCCATTACACGATTACAGATTCTTATTCCGCGTTTATCCGGCACGGCAACGACGAAGGATAAAAAAAAGGGGAGCTTTGAATTTCGTATTTCACGGAAGCAGGGCTCATCTTGAAGGCTCCCGCCCTCCATTCGATTTTATGAAGAGTCTCTCGACATCCCTGGGTTCAATGAATTGACGAGATCGAGGCTGGAACCGTCCCAGGCGCCGTTTACGCGGGCGATTTCGGCACTCGATACAAATCGCGTATCGGGGTCGTTCCCTTTTTTACGATCCGAAACGAACGGGTTTGGCCACTTAAAATCGAGCTTCGAGTCAGCAGTCGCGTCGTAAAACGGCTTGGGGAAGGAACGGCCGGGTAATTTCAGGTCTCATCGCCTAATAAAAGCTTGGAAACTCGCATGTGCAACACCTGTTTAATCTCAAGTGACGGAAATCGCCTACGGAGGACGAGAAAGAAAAATAACGAAGTTGGTTATCGCGAATTAATGTCAAGGTCGATTTTGGGCCGCTGGTTATTAAATTATTATCTTCATTTTGATTTAGGATCTCGGTAGCTTGGGGGCTGGAGCCGAAGTTGCGCAAAGGTGGCGAGATCTTTGAACAAAGTCTTCGTTCCTTGGTGTTTAAGTTTAAAGACCGTAAACTCGCAGAGAAAGGCACACGACGATGAAACATAAACGGTGTTTGCATTACGTTACGTGCAAAGATGCAATAACCCGCATGCGCCCGTAACTCGTGCTCTGCGTTTAGTTATCGCGCCTTCCTCGACAAATTAATGCTGAGGGAAAATATTGAAGTAGGTAGGAAACAGTGGTATAAAAAATTCCGTTCCTTTACTGAGGCTAAATACGCGCCAGAAATTAACAGCTGGGAAGCAGTGAAGTAATGGTGAAAGAAGATCTTTAAAATACATTGTCGACTTGGTGTACGACTGGAGGACATTTACTGTACTTGTAGATGAATGCTCGAACACAGACGTCGAGTTTGGAATTTTTCTGGTCAAGTTTCATTGGGAGACTCGTTGGATCAGTTTTTGTGGGCGTTGGCTAGTAGCCGACGAGAAAAGGCAAGACGTCTATCTGGCCACTTCCACGGATATACTGTGGCCATTATTCTAAATGGCCAAGTGTTTCGAAAGCGCTGCGACGTTGTTTAAGAACCAGACTTGCGAGATCACTCCAACTGATGGGTCTCGATACGAAGTCACGCTGGCTGTTGAACACCTTTCAAAAAATGTACCTACAACTTCTTCGCTGACATGAGAAGACAGTAGATATATGTTTTCTTAGTGGCTACACGTACTCTATCGCACCCCCAGGATATTTATTTGCCAATACTTCTGTAAATTTTTAGACCTTAATAATATAATTTAAGAATCTGATGAATTTAAACAAAAACATTGCTCTTATCCACAACTATTTTCTGAAATACAAATTTCAACACATGAAAATTTAAATTTCTAGAACAAGACTATTAGAGCAGGATTGTGTGAGAATTACGAGTGTACAATTACCACTAAAAAGTTAAAATTCATAAATTCGAAAATGGTAACTCAGATTTTTCTTAATACGTCCCTCTCTGTACTTTATTTATTAGAAATGACAATAGCTAACAATTACTCAGCGTGGTGAGTAGGAATCGGTACACTAACGACACACTCGAATAGGGTATAGGGAAAAGGGGGAAAAATGAGAGAATGTTTCCGACTAATCGTTGAAAATTGTCGCACGTCGGTCCCCCCGGGTTGGTCAGCGAAGCCAGTATTTATCGCACCAGCGGACCCGTCAATATTTTAGGACAAGCTACGTGATCCGAAACTAGTTACGGCCGGCCCCATTGTGTTACAAATGCCGGCAGGATGTAACAGGGGAGGACAATGTAGCTGTGCGCGAAACCGGAAGCTAAATGCCGTCGCCACGGGGTCAGTTTCGCCCTTAGCCCGCGGTGCGTGCTGCGCGCGTGTCATATAAATAATGTCGTTTTACATTTTTATGGGTGGCGCGAGCATATATCGCAGGGACGTTTATTTAACCGAGACCAGGGCCCTCCGCCAACTTCTGACCGTCCTAACGACGAGATAAATATTTAAGCGCGCTCCTACCGATTTATTTCAACCAAGAGGTAGTTGAAAGCTCCCTGCCCGTCCAAAGAAACCATCGCTGGCAACGATGACGTCCTCCACTCGTTAGGTACGTTATCTCTCATGGCTTTCGAGTTTCCAGAGAAAATATTTCGTACGCGCTCTGTGTCTCAGCAGTTTTTCGCAGCCCCATGCATTTGTTAACATTTGTACAAAATTTCATGCTGGTAGCCCGGATAGCAATATTCTTGTGCTACCACTAACTAGCTGACGGTGCACAGAGAGATGTGCGTGACACGCGGGGCTCGTATAAATAACGTTGCTTCGCTGCTCCACGATGGCCTGAATAAAGTTGACAAACTCGGTTAATGGACGAGCGTTTCCCACGAAATCGTAAGTCTCAGGTGGAGAGAGAGTAGTTCGGTAGATAGGGGGGAATAAAAACACGGTATGCTGGGAGGACACTGTTAATTGCGAGAATTCTTTTAGGTACGAAGCCTGCGTTATGTAAATTACGCTCGTTTCTGTTTTACGAGACCGCTAATGCTTCAGGAGCAGCTAGTTGACGAGGGGGTGTATAATTCGTGTTTACTATTCGTTAATCGTAATTAGATACGCGATCTCCCTACGGGAGCAGGGAAACTGAAGGGGCTCGAAGATTTTCGTAATTAGTACTAATCAACTTGTACGAGCAGACAAGTGAGTCATCGTATACAAAGACGAACTACTTTCGAAAATTGACCGTCAATTTGATAATATGAATTTACGGTCAATTTGGGATCAAGGGATGATAAAATATCCCTTCTGAGAGCATTGAACGAAAAGTCCCTCGAGCAGCCCTTAAAAACGTAATGATGCATGGTACATAAATAACTTTGGTTTACATTCCACCGGTGGCCTGTGGAGAATCAATGTTCTTGTTCTTATTTAGGGGCACGAGGGACGATGTCACGTGCGAGCATCAACGAGTGGAAAGCAGCGAAAAGGGGCGAAAAGGGGCGAGAGACGGTGGAAGAAGGGCGGCAGGAAGGCAACCAGAGAACAAATACATGTCCGCGCGCGTTCTACATCAGCGAAATAACGTACGAACTTACGGGAAGCACGGAAGTATTATTTACAGATAAAACCTGAGGTGGAGGGGCGCAGGGGACGGGGCGCGCATGCACGGTTTCTTTATGCCGACACAATGACTCCGGCATCCTTTTCATGGGGGAGCCATTACTATCGTCGACGGCGAATGTATCCGAGGAACTAAGCTCGCACGACTTCCCCGGAAGAATCCTGTAAACGATCCGGAACGGGTCGACGCTTTTATACCGTTGAGCTGTAATTTCATTCCGGCGGCGACGAGATTTGCGCGGAAAATTAGATGTCGAACGATGTGGCGCTAGAAGGGTTGGCGGTTTACTCGATGGGGATGATCGTGATCGGCAAAGTAAGTTTGAGATATCGAATGGAACAATTGACGAATAAAGGGTTCGGTAAGTGTGAATCACATGTATATAGGGTAAAGGCAGGTAATATGGAACGACACGTAATATGGAACTTTGTAAAATTTCGAGAAAGAAAAAACGAACTCTTCAAGCAATCATATTTACTGGATGCCTAGAGACAATAGACGATGATACTGACAATTGAGCCTCAGTCGGGCATTCATCATTGAAAAAGAAACGTTTATATTTTTCGTAGGGTGTAAAAGTTTCTGAAAAGTGTATCAAAAAGTAAAGATTTTTGAGTTTTCTTTACAAATTTCGTAGGTGTTCCATATTAGGACCCATTTTTTCGAACGGCCAATTTTCACTCTTTTCAGTTTTTTTATTATAATTGCAAAACCATTGGATTTTTTCATATTTGACTATGTAAGTATGATTATACATTAGTTCCTTCGTCCCCTCATGTCAGTTTTATTAAAAAACACAAATTCCCCTGCTTTTGACAAGCTTTTGAAATCAGGTGTTCCATATTACCTGCCTTTACCCTAAACAATTTTTATGATTTAATGACCAATCATTAGACGACGAACGCATAAAACGTTATCAGAAAATGCGCAACGTAAAAGTGGGAAGCAAATTCTGACGGTGAATTAATTTGTCTTGCACGAATCGTTAACTCCCTATCAGCCAGTGAAATACTCGACGAGTCTCTCGGTTTATTGCTGAAAATGTTATTCATTAAGGGCGGCGGCGAACGATGCAACTCAATAAACGGCGAAATCAAAATCGCGAACTAATGGAGACGAGGAAGACCTGGGCAAAAGGAAAGGTTGCGTCAGCCAATGCAAAGCGGCGAAATTGGCGAATACCTCTGTGGCTCGCCGCTGGCCAGTTCTGAATATTTCGTGTACTCGATGGAATGCAACTCCAGGTACACGCAGTTTCGAAAGTTCCGCCCGCCTGAGAAGTTTCCTCCTACGTGGTTACATTTAGTTCGTTAACGAATTACGTACATCCTCGTGGGACGTTATCTTTTATTCAATGGCCCCTCGAAAGGCCATTGGTGGATTTCGCGCGACCCTAAAAAATGTAACTTCATTGCACCGGGAGGAGTATGATACACGGTGTGCAATTATTTAAAAAATAAAAGTAAATACATTGAGAGTTAAATAATCTTGTATGTATATTTACCTGTCCAATAAAGAACGAATTCGTAACTACAGACTACAGGCAGAGAACTTACAATTAAGTTCATAGTTCTGATTCAAAGTTTAAGGAGATATAAGTTAATAATTCTCCACTTTTTTTGTGTTCTTGCATTCTAGCTTTTCATCCCTCGAAGAGCACCAGAGGAATCCTTGAATTATTGATTCGCTATTATAAAGTAAGAGGATGCTTCAGAGAACCATAACGAGCAAGAGTAACGGTTCTTTTTTCATGTTACTTCTGGCAGAGATAAAATTCCGCAACCCCTCGCGAGTTTAGTAATCTCGAGTGACGAGCGTGTTAAGTTTCAAACTACAGTCTCAGCTATCTCAGAATATCATTATTTCTTTGAATGCACAGTGTCTCTGTAATATTTTGCAAAAGAAGTACATACGCAGTAGTTGTGCTCACTGCTACTTTCTTCAGCTCCAAAAGAAAATAGTTGATTTCTGTCAAAGACTTTCCGAATTTTATCGCGACTCAAATTGTAAATTTTATGAAGACTCCAATTGTAAACGACTTCGGTGGCCGTTTAAATCCATGATCATCCCTGAAGCTCTGCGTGTTTTTGCGAGCAGAAATCAGAGGAAGACGAGGCGGTGTGGAAATTTTCATTGAGCCCGATGCGAGAGTTAACGCCGGAAGAAGTAGATTCTCACGCGTTAACACGGCTAATCCGGCGAATGGTGCGTGGTAAAGCGGACACTTGTCAAAGCGGAGAGACTTGGCGCGCGTACGTACGCCTGCTAAATTAATTTTCCCTCTCTCGTCCCGACTCATTTCACATTCCAGCGGAGCGGCCGGCCGGTCGGGCGCTGGTAGCGCGTGTCAAGCGGCCCGCGGCGTTTAAAATGAAATTCCCCGCCGAGTTGCCTCGGATTTCATAAAACAATTGAAGGACGCGCTCGTGCCAGCACGTAGCATTCAGCCACCCGATTTCCTTCAATTTTTCCTCGGGCCCCGTGACGATCTTGGATACAAATTTCCCAAGTACTTTCAAGCACGCTGGCACCTCTGCTTGTCATCTTTTTTCACACACTTCCTCAGCTGTCTCTAACGGTCGTGCTGGAAAACTCACGAACCTTTTCGCGAGGTAAAATATTCAGAGCTCGAACAATTCCCAGGAACGGAATAAGTACGTCATTATTTCTATCGAAGGGATTATAAATATTCTGTGCATTATAATGATAATTTAACGATGAAACGTTAATGCTCCATATCGGATGTGACTGTACCTCGAGGGCAGAAGATCACGCCTACACTGAAATGTGTTTAGCTGCGAGCCCCTGCATGCAAATTCTCTAACAACATTTCCATTACATCCTGTATACAATGAATTTTTAATGTGCTGCCCTAGGATATACAGAGCTGCCGGACGATTCAATCAAACCATTCCCGACAGCCGGAACACAACAGGATCGTTTAATTGGAGAATGTTCGAAATCCCACAGGGATTTGCAAAGAAATTATTCGAGCCGAGTGACACGTAATCCGGCCCCATTAATTCACCCATTAAAAATGAATATAACCTCGAAACGAGGACGGGAGCGAGAGCCCGCGTTGCATACATGGATCACTCTAATCTCCGCATTATGCGTGGAAAGGTTCCAAGCCGCGTATCGACCATTCCTCTCCTCCTCCTCCCGACCCCTTACCGGGCTTTCCTTTCTCGCAGCCGGTGAAAATTATACGCGAGACGGTGCCGTACGCTGAAAACCAGATAAGATTTCTGCGGCAGGCCGCTCGTCAGGGAAAAGAAGAAACGAAAGAGCAAGGACGGCGAGGTGTGACGAGCGAACAAAGAACGAGAGGGATGAAAATGGGGCGTGATAGTGGCAGCGATTGCACAAAGGAATCCGACCGTAATTCAGCGACGAAAGTCGACGGTGGAAACCTCGAGGACCGATGCAAAAATCCAGCTGTGTACATTGCTACACGACAGCGTTTCAGATTAGTGAATTTGTCTGACAGCTTCATAAATTCCGGGGCATTTTTATTAGTACTTGTCATGGATTTATATTCTGATCCACACCAGCGAAATTGTAATATGTTGAACGGAAGTGATACGATTAAGAATGGAAGAGGGTTTCCTGATCATTGGCTTTTAAGATGTCATCTCATATTTCTGATTCTTACAAAAGATCGCTTGCGATTTATTCAGAAACTTCTACAAGAATATTTAACTATCCAATTTCCATTCATATCATCTGTCTGGTCCATAAGAACGTCGAACCGACAATTTCGTCTGGCCAAAGATTTCCTATGAAACAGACGTTTATCTTCTTAAGACTCGTCTGGCTGACACTCCTCTACTCTATCTCCGCAATGAAACACTTGGGGAAGAGATATCGTGTCGGGCGAGGTGTTCAAGATTCAAATTTTACGAGATTTTGAGTGCTCTCTATTGGAGCGCATTTTCCAGGGACCTCGGGACCTCTCTCCGTTACTCTCTATCTTTCGGCAATTCGGATTGGAGCTCCAATCCACGAGAAGCTAGGTAGTAGATTGGTCGAGAGTAGTTACGCTTTACGTCGCCAAAGTGGCTGCAGCCACCCAAACTTTATAGAATTATAGGAATTCACGATCCTTGATCGGGCCAAATCTTCCATCAATTTCAATCTCCACATTCGAGGTAAGAAATACATATTTTTAAACAGTTGTGTACTTATATTTATCCCGCAGACTACTTAGATCGAAAATGAATCGATAGAGATGCGCAATGTGTATCCATAGCTGGAACAAGTGAACACACATGAATTTATCCAACGCTCCCTGGGGGGTGCAAAGCAAATCCAGGGAATTAATAAAGCGTAAAAATGAGAGGTTCTCGAGCCGGTGGATTCAGTTAACGATAATCCGTGCCACGTCAATTATCGACAGCCGCGATTATAAATTGCAGTCGTCGGTTTCCCGGCAACGACAGACTGTAATTTGCTACGCGTAAAACACGGTTCGACGGAGTCATCAATTTAATCCTTCCTGACGCGAACGAGAAAAAAATGGTCGGAATTAATGATTTATTAACGACTGTTGTTTTTTTTACGGAAAAAATCGCTCGATTCTGTTGGGATTATCGTTCGTGCACGATCCATACCCGTGTAAAACAGAAGATTTCAGTTGTCAGCAAAGGACATACAATCGCCAACATCCTTGACTAAAAATGAACAAATTCTTGAACTGCAACAACTGCAGGAATTGAATTGAAGTACTTTACAAAGCAGAAGTGTAACAATTGTAGACGAAGTAAATAAGATTGAACCTCACATCTTTAGTTTCCTTAACAACTGCTCTACCAATTACACTGTATAAATTGCCAAAAAATGTCTTTCTTCCCCAACGAAATTCTGGTGCAATCATCGAAAGTGTCAATCCGTCTGATCTGCTAGATTCTACCGAGGGAAGATAGAAGGGTAAAAACGTATCCAACCTGCGCGTATCCATTGCCATTATCAGAAGCACTGTGCCAAGAAACCCGCTAATAATTGCGCCATTTGAGAAGTGAAAGAAGGGGCCAGGGATAGTTCCATCGAGTCGTGTCGAGCGTGAGAATCATAGCAAGTAGAAGAGGCTGTTACTGCGGTAAGAAATTAAATAGCTCCGCTCCTTTCCCCCGTATCTTCGCTGACCATCACGGAGTCACTTAATTCACTCAAATGACCGTTCGGCACTGGCAAAAAAAGGAACGAACCACTAACGAGGGTATCGACGACAGATCGAACGGCTCGATTAGTGTCCCACTCCGAACTTCTTCGAGGACTTGCCCGGGCTTTTTATTCTCTCACGAAATTTTAAACCAATATGGCGGTTCAACTTTATTAGGACGTTTCCATTAGACTTCTAGCAGTCAACACTCAACGCGTTCTCCAATGGAGATTGGAATTCAGGACCCTGCAGCAAGAGGGGTGCCATTTTGACAGTTGTTGAATTATGACGTATAATATACGTAAACAAAATTTTACATCGTTTGGTGCACGTTTGATGCAAATCGGATAAGAAATTAGCAATTTATTGCAAACAAATAAAAATACTAATATTAATATTATAAAATTATTGCTTTGACTTAACATTAAAAAGAGAATACTAATTGAAAAATATATATTTTCACACAATAAGTAGTAGTTATTGAGTTGATAAGTTTTTATTTCTATTTTTGGAGAAAGAATATTCTATAATAAAAATATCAATAGTAATATTAAATAGAAATAAAAATAGAAATAAGTCAAAAAAGCCAAAAATAGAAATAAAAATTTATCCACACAATCCACTAAGTACTTACTACTTCTTGTGTGAAAATATATTTTTCTCAATTAGTGTTCTCTTTTTAATGTGAAGACAAAGCAATAATTTTATAAATAGTTTTTTTATCTCATTTACTGGAAGTTAATAAAGATGGAGCTGCAAAGTCCCCAATTCTAGGAAAACCGAATGTTTGCCTACAAATGTTATATATGAAATTTGAGCTTGCTATTCTGGGGGTAGTGAATCGGAACTGCTGACTTTTATAGTCTCGCTCCTAGCGTGTACTTGTAGATGAAAAATGAACTGAGCCGTTGAGAAATCATTGGCAAAACGAAAGCTTACTTTCATTGCAATCAGACTGAGCTGCACTTGTTAAAGGCAGCGTTTTTATCTATCCACAAGCAATACTGTGCAGTTACATCTCCAATGGCCAAGTCTCGCGATGAATCGGAGGTAGAAATAGGCCATGGAGAAGATTAGAAACCGAGATTGGAAGTGCAGCAAAAAGCGACTATTTCGCGTTTGAAGAAAGACAGTCGAAGTCGAAGTGAGCGTCGATGGTGTCCGAGTGGCATAACGAGTGCTCAATTTGGCCGTGCTTTCTCCTCATTTACAACAGTCGCTTAATCCGCTCGGTCGACACGCTGGTTCTTCGACGCAATCTCGCAAATAGATATCACGATCGACCCGTTTCTCGTTACACCGGCGGTTTAATTTGTCAGTGTCTAGCCGGGGATATCGAATCAACGTCGATGCGTTCGATAAAATTACGTATCGAACGGTACCCGCAACCTACGGATCGGCGAGATAGCCGCGATTCGCCGTGATTCGATTCAAACTCGTAATCTTCAATCGAATCGACTGGACAGAAATATCGGTATCGGATTACCCAGCGCACGTGGAATAACTGGTATAACTATTCATTGGACAATAGCGTGCTCCTATATCGAACGGGATGGCTACAGCCGTGCAGCGAAGTCTGTTAAAAGTAATCGCGTGGAAAACGTCACGAAAGCATTCAATATTTAATCAACAGGACCTTCTATTTAAATTCAACGGATATACCTCACTCGCGTGCCTATATCCCAAATGTTTCATAAGTACCTACTACGTTCTACGCTGTATAAACGTCAGTCTTACTCAGTGCGTTTCAGTGGATTTCTCCTGTCGTCTGGAGGTAAGTACTACAGAGTTCATCAGGGGACGTCTGCCGCAGCAGGTATTTCTCTACGTCAAGAATCGTCCTGCGACATTTCGAAGACAGCCCCCAGGCGACTAAGGGATTCTGGCGAGACTGTTGGTCGGGTCTCGTTGGTCAAAGGTAATGTACAGTGATTCGGGAAGCTTAGTTTATGACATTATCGTATGACAAAGGGATATTTCAACTAACACGACCGGTGAGATCTTCCCCTTCGGTAATAACAATTGTAATATTCCTACGCTCTTTCTACCTCATTACTTAGGTATTAAGCATTCAACGAAAAACAAATGCGAGGCAGAGTAAATCATGCCCAACACTGAGAACAGCATTGTCATCTACGTGCTTTTAGCTACTCCATCGTACAGTTTCAGTTTCACTGGATTCTGCTAAACGAGAGGGATGCTCTCTCGAACATTTCCACGTCTTGCGTTCAGTCGTCTGTAACGCGTCCCTTTCTCTCCCGCAGAAAAATCTTCGGTTCCTCGGTCGAACCAAACTCCCTCCGTAGACCTCGAGACCGCAGAAACTTTAATCACGGATCATAGGATTCAGCCGCGATTCCCATTCGTCACGGGAACCAAGAGAGCGCCGGTTCGGACTACCTTCGTGCAGTTTCGCGGAGCATAAAGGATGCGGCCCCGTAAATCTCGGCGGACCTCATTTCGCCGGGTGCAACACAATAGTTGGGCGAGGGGGTGGGATGAGCGTTCGAGGGGATGCTCAGAACGCGGTCATTTGATTGTAATACGATTTACGATTGAACCGTCTCACCGTTTCGCGGCCCTTCCCGCTTCTGGAATTCGCCCACGCGTCGCGCGAACGTCGCATGCCATGCCGAAGTCTCGCTTCTTTAACGGAAAGCTTGTATTTACCTGCAATGAGAAGAACGATGAGTTAATTAGAGCGAGGGAACGCGAGTTCAGTATAAATAACTCTTTTGATAAAATAAGATCAGATATCAATATTATTATTTTCTTTTTGTGGTTTTCTTTCTTTCTTTGGTTTTATTATCTTTGTTATTATATTTCTCTGTATTCTAAAGGGTCTTCCCGTTATTAAATAAATAATAATAATAATAATAATAAACAGGATCAGAGAATTCAGGAGATAGACAGAACAATTTAATTGCGAAAGGGGGTTAAAGTTAGAGAACTGATAAGAGTAACAGGAAAATTCTAGCTTTGAGTATAACGAAGCATCTTTGCGCACAGCACTCGTGCCCTTCATCATACTTCCCTACTTCTGCTTTTGACCGTGGCCGACGTGCCCTCGAACCTCCTTTTTCCATCTAGCGTCGTAACGATTACACGCAGCAAAAACGTCCATGCAATTACGCGCCGCGAGCCACCGCGAGGGCTGCAATTAACTCGAAACCTCGCGGCTCGCGTTCCTGGCGATTCAGCAGTTAATCACCCAGCAAGTTATACGGCGTCGGGGTTCCATGTCGCATCCATCCCCTTCGAACGATTTTCCGACACCCTCGCGCGGCATCTCCTCTCCCCGCCACTTCATTAGGGCCGCATTCATAAACAACCGCCATTTCGCCGTCCCGTGCCGTCGGCATCGTGCTATTATCGATGGTTATTGGATGCAAAGTAAGCCGATAGCCGCGCCACTGATTGAGCCACCTCGCTCGTTAGCCACTCGAATACTTTTCCGCGGAATCCAATTTTCGAATTTAACGCGAGCCCGCTGCTAATTGCAGTCCCCGTGATTAGAGCCGTGTGCGCGTTCCGGCTGAGCGGCTTTTTCGGGTGGAAGGCTCGAAACTCTGAATTTCGTGGATCGCTCGGAACTTCGGGCTGTCGTCGCGGTCGCGTTGCCGAAGGTATTTCGACGCGATGCGTCGCGGTGACTGCCCTTCAAGAAGTATGCCTGACATTTTCGGGGATGGCCTTAGGATTATTTCATGGCTAGGGTCAGGATTTGAATCCCGCGGTCGCAGACATGCGGCTTTATCGATATTTTCCAGACCAACGGTTCCAGGGTCACACGCACTTAGTAAAAAATAGCGTTACAGTCAACTTGACTTTGTAAGAGCAGTGGAAATTTTCGTCAATGGTGGGCTGATTGTGGAGAGATTATTTCCTAAAGAAGCTTTAATAACATAATAGTGTTTAAATATATGTAGAAGAACCAAAACGAAATGTTGAATATTGAGTAGATGATAATGGGCTCCCGGATTGCACGATGCAGTTTTAATGCATATACAAGGGAAGATCCTCAAGCCGAAAATTTAAAAAATTATGCAACTTTGGGGATCTGTAGAAAATATATAGATATATATTACATAGGTACTCATTTTTTTGGTACCCAAATTCACTTTAAGAGGGTGAAATTGACCCCCTCAGAGTGAATTTGGGCAGCAAGAAAAAATTGCGCAATACGTACCTATATATCCTCCACATATTCCCAAAGATTCATAATTTTAGGGAATATCCGAGTTGGAGATCTTACCTTGTTAGATTACTGAACACACGCCATGAGTGAAAAGTGCATGGGATAGTGAATATTATCGAAAGGAATATTAAATATCCTCTCGCTGAGCACTCTGACGCAAAATTAGTCGACCAATTGTAGGTTTTGAAATTGTAGGTAATATGATGAGAGTCTAAATATGGTTTGTAACAGCTTGACCCAATTGTATCATTAAGTATAAGAAGACCTAATTGCATTCTGTGCGTCTCAGACGTGCCGTAGAATGATTCAGATCGGGCAGAAACGCTTTTAACATTTTTATCCCGCGGCCGAGAGCGAACATGGCGCTGTAAAATTTTATGGTAGCTAATTGTAAGCGATAGCGTCCGGCCTCGACGTAAGAGTAAGATTTATTCCGACGATTCCCCGGGAGTTATCGCCTCGCAACACGAAAGCAGATCGCACCGCCCGCAAAAGAGATGCCAGAAAGCCATTTGCACACTTTACTCGTTTGACAATTGCCCGATACGATCGCTTTTACTTTGAGCACTCTCGAGAATCCCGTGATTGCCATTTACTGGATCCGCTTTGCGCGAAAGACGCGGCGACTTACACTAATGTTACCTCTGCAAGTGGCATTTCGAGAACAATGAAATTCTTCCTTTCGGTGTAGACTACCGTACTTAGAGGACGGCACCGAAGATTCTACTGCAATGTCCCCTGTAGCAAAGCATTACTCTGGCCGCGTAAATTTGCATACAGAAAAAGAAAAAGTGGAAGGAGACCCTAGCTCGCCGATGGCGAAGGTGCCAGGTATTTCTGGGTGCCTGAGAAGCAGAGACGCTACTTGGTATCGTGGAAGCGACGCTATCATCGTGCTCGCGTGATCGGGTCGAAGCGGAGAAAACCGTTTCGTGAGCGCTAATGGATTAAGGCGGAAAACGCAGTTAAGCCGAAACCAATCCCTTATCTCTCATCTCGTAAGTGTATTGCGGCGGTGGTGCGCGGCGAGGGATCCTTTGTAAAATATCTTCCTTTATTTTTTATCCGGCCTTCTCCTTCGGAGAGCACGTATCCGCAACGGTGAATGCTGAGTTCGTTTCCACCTTCGGCGATTGTGCCTTCGGAATTTCCTCGTGTCGAAGCCACTCTCGGCGTCGCCCTCGATATTGCATTAATCGCGGGGACGGGTGCAAATCACAGAGGCATCTATTTAATGGATTCCCGCCACTTTTCTTCTTTTTCAATTTAATAACGCGACTAATGTTACTGTAACGAGCGCCACTACTTTGACTTGCATTGCTTGAATACGTCGTGTGACCAACACTATCACGAATTGATCGATATTTTAACTCTTTATGAGTAGATTCAAGCCTGCCACAGTATATCTTTTACTTAGCGCGGTAATAAAAACTGTACGGGGCTTATTATGAAATTGAATTATAAGGTTTCGAAGAAAATTTAATGGACGGAATCGCGTTTTATTGCCGCGGTTGTTTGACTGAGAGCACTCTCAGCTGAACGACGTGGCGTGTGCTGCACGAAGAAACGAAACGGGGAACAAGCTTATCGTTACGTCGTTGGAAAAATTACTTCTGAATGCACAGTTCGTTTCGAAGTGCACAGATATTAATCCCTAGATTTCTCAACGAGCGGTGATTAGCGAACGATAAAAGAAACAGAGGACTCGTCGGCTAGATGGTTAGCGACAAGGAATGAAAAATTAGGGACGTGTAGGGCGACTCGAATCGAGGACTTTTTCCCTTGACGAGTTTAATCGGAGTCTGGGCTATCGACCGGAGAGTCGGAGTTACAAAGTTACATTACGCTACCGGGCACGTCACATGCGCGTGAAACGCGCAAAGAGAAACAGACACAAACGTAGGTATCTAAAGCTGGATGAACGACGGTCCAGGGGTAACCAAGGAACTTATACATTGCCGGGTTGCGAGGGGGCCAGGTGTCCAGATTTAACGTCCCTTTCGCAACGATCCATTTTCATCTCGACGTTCCTTTAATACCAGCCACGCCCAGAAGGGTAACACGCAGTCGAACGAAAAAAAAATTAATAAATTCCGGCCCCAACGATGCGTAACAACTGGGTAACGTCTACATAAGTTAGCAGCGGTAATGTGTCATGTCCTAATACGATCCAATAAAACTCGCCCAGAAGACGAGCAACTTGCCCAGAAGTCATGCCATCAATCGTTACTGTCTTCGTTAAGGAAGATAAGAAACAAGCTCCCAGTGTTCCGGGATAAATGCAGGAAAGATAGTGGAAACGACTTTCTAGATTCTAGATCCACGCAGAGATTGAGTCACTTCGGTGGCGCGTGTACGTACGTCATGAAAATTCAATAGACAACGTCCCCTTGCATATGTCCGGGTGACGCGAGGGACAGAGACGGTGCGCTAAATACGGGGGTGAGAAGGATGCCGTAGGAAGTGGCAGGCAAAGTGGGACAGAGAGGGGAGGAGAGAAAAATCCGTCAGAGATGCAATAACGGCGCCATGGGGCGCTTATCCTGGGGATCTTTGTGTGTCGCGCGAGGCTTGCCCTTTGTGCGTCCCTACCCCTTATCGTGATCGACGACCTCTTGCCCGCCACGTTCGAAACCAACCCCTCCCAAAAAGCCATTTCTACATACTCCTGTGGGACACCGTCGAAAAGGCGCCCCCGGATGGCCATGCGTAATAGCTTTTACCCTGTCTTTGAAACTGGCCCCCGAGACTCTTCCGTCGTAATTGCATCGAAAATAGAATTCCGGAGCATCAGTTGCGCGCACATATCCAGTGTTGTTATTAATCAATATACTTGCCCGCGGTACGACTCGCTGCAACAATGTATTATACTAAATGGAGCTTCGGTAATAATATTGCTTCTGTCTTCTGTTATTACGCAACGATTCCATAAACAAAATGCTTGGTCTTATCTTTTTTCCTGCTAAGGAATTAGTGCGCCACACCAGTCTACCTAGTGGCAAATGAATTTAGGAGGTTCAATGTAGTTTCATTAAAAAAGGACAAACACCGAGAACGGCACCGCGAAATTGATGAAAACTTGGGCGGTGAAGCGGGCAAGTTGATTCGCGAGATCAATGAGACAAATTCGGGGGGATGAAGTCTTCTATCGGCGAGGGGTTCATTAATTTCTTCGATTCGAGGAGCGTTCTTTACCGGTGAAAGGTATCGGAGGCTGATGGATTCCTAACTTGGTTACCCAGACGCACCAATTCCGAGGCCAGTGGTCTCGCGGGGGGAAGAGAGAGCAGAGAACTTTCTAGTTATCGCCCTTTTATCAGCCAGCTCTCGACTGACTTTGATTAAAATCCGAAGCTCGGGAATGCTCTTCCCGGGCCGAGGCACGGCTCGCGTGTATCGCACGAATACTTTGTGCGCCGTGGTGCATGTGGCTTATCGTACGTGAAATTACGGTGCATTTAAAGTCCCGCATTCACGACAAATGTGAATATAGCCTCTCGTGACAGAGTCGCTCCGCGATATTTCCGCATTAACGATGCACGTCATATATCCGGTTTTCGTTCAACGTCTGCCGTCTCTTAGTCTGCATCCACGTCTGTCACTCGTCTAACTCCCTATCACTCTCCTCCCCTCTCTCTATCTCCCTCCTTTTTGCGCTAATAAACCAACGTGTCCCTGTCCTTCGCGCCGGATGTGTAACGCACGCGGAAAACTTAAAAAAAATTTGATCTTTAATCAGAGAAACGTCACCCCGATAATACCCCCGAGTACACGCTTGATAGTACTAACTGCGATTATGTACGCAATTTTTCCAAACGCACAGAGGACCGAGGGACGAATATCTGCCGCGAAACAAGATGAAAGCGAGCGAAATCAGTAAGATTATTATCACGCGGGGAAATATACCGAATGGACAAGGGGGGCGCACAGTGTCCCTCGTTTCCAGGGACTGACGTTTCATGAGATATTCAAGGGTGCGCGCTACCATTTTCCCTTGTTCCACTGATTGTGAGTGCGAAGTGAAAATTCAAGGGCTTGTCAGGCAGCAATACTTCATGAGAAATTTAAATAGAACGTTCGAATAATTTCTTACCGCTGGCGTCTTTGGGACTTCGAGGAGGTGCTGGAAATTTTAATAACTTGCGGTGCTAATTGGCAATATAGCATGTCACAGGGAACCTTTTCTCCAATCCATTTTCTAGTTTCCTTACCTGCAACAAGAGAAAGAAGCGAGTTAGAGAGAGTGCGTATACTTGAACAAGGTACTAGAAAGAAAGCTTTCCATAAACGCAGAAGAAGAAACAATACAGGAAACATTTTTTCCTTATAAACTCCACTTTGATATCCAATTTTGAGCAGTGATCCCTGTCATATGTATGTAAAAACAACAGAAAACAACTGACCCAAGCGTGCGCCGCCTTAGGTTTCCTAATTGTTCAACTCTTGTATTATTATATTTGAAAATATATTGTTCTATATTCCCGTTAGAAAAGACACAACACTCCAACATCCCCAAAGACACCACGCGTCAAGTACCAGTTACCCGCATTTCGACAGAAAGTATCGCCAACCTCGGAGGACCAACGACGTACACGCGTAACACGCTGTACCCAGCAGGCAAACGCTCAATTATTGCAACAACATGGAAAGACAGTATCGCGGCGTCCATGGTAAATCAAGCTAATTGAAACGAATTCGGCTACGGGCCGAATGCATAAGCAACGAGGAGCAATTAATACTCTTTGTATCGGGCTGACAATGTACGATGGCTCCCGCAGAAAAGACAAATAACCAGCTTCCAGTCCGTGGAAGCGTACATATGGCGGACCTAAATCAGAGCACAATATGCGTTACGCGTATCCGATGGATCGGCCAATGAGATATGTGCACGCGTACGCACACGCGCGCACATTCGCCGGGAATCCGGTTATCTGTCCGTGTTCTGATTGGGCCTATCAGCCCGACGCAGCACCGTCATTCACCATTTCGTATGCCAGCCAGCCGGTTCTTTGATCTTTCGCGATTTCAATCCAGTTACACGCTCGCCTATGCAGCTTCATCCCGGTCCCCTGTCCCTTAACCGAGACCGCGTCTGTCACCCCTAACTTCCTTTTTTTATCTCTTCCCGCCACGACACTCCTCCCGAATCGAAGCTCGCCGGGCGACGCGTCTCCGCGGATTGTATTTACGCCGAGGATCCACGTAACAGGGACAACTTTATTCGTTCGTTCCGCGAATCAGACACAGGTCGCGGCTGGCTGAACATCGCCCGTGTTCATAGATGGATTCGCCACGGTGCTCGATGCTACACGACACGCGTGTGCATTCGGATTGCACGCGGATACTTGGAGCAGACAGCGAGGGGGAGCCGCTAGGGTTCGAAATTCTGTTGGGACGCTGTGACGGGTGGAGGGAAATAAAAGACCGTTGGAGATAAGGAAATTTCGTTGTCAGAGGAGCTTGCAGAGGAAACAGATCGGCTGAGAGCGAGGTTCGATTCGGAGGATTGGTATGCAGATTCTGCTAATGTTGTTGCGGTGTCTTCTTAGCGAATAGGTACATTTGAAACGCCTGACAAGGGTTGATTTTAATGTATAGTATTGATTGGTATTGAACTGAGGTTTAATGTGGATTGATCGAAGTGGCGAGAGGGATCCTCTGAGATCCCTGGAACAGTCTATTTATGTATATGGAATTCTACTAACACGACGATGTCTATATCGAGATGGTTATGTACAGGATTATATATTCCGAGACCTATAATTTATAGATCGTCTATATTAGATTCTGCTATTCTGGGACCTTGTACTCGGGAAGTCGAAATTCTAGATGTCTAAGGTTAATAACCAGAGTCATTTCGTTTGCATTCTCGCGCGGTTAAGGGGTTATGCTTAGTTGGGCGGTCAAAAAGAGGCGAATGTTTGTGAATTTTTTTGCGGAAACATATATTTTTACAGAACTTTTCCACTTAAAAGAGCAACATTTAAAGAACATTTAGTAATTTTTTCGTAGAAAAATATTTACGTTTATAATAAAGTAACAACCGACATACAAGAAACCTTTTTAAAAATTTGGTTTTGCGGTGAGCATTGCCATCCGGACCCAGAGTACCTATCTAAAAAACGATTCCTTAGTATATTAATGTATCCTCTGATTAACGGAGGAAATTTCTGAAATATTAATTTAAACCAAAATGACGGCCATTTAAAGTTGAAATCCTGATTTTTTCGTGTGATTTTTGTACGAAAAATCAGGATAAAGTTAGTCAAAAAAAATCACAAACATTTGCCTCTTTTCGGCCGCTTGACTAGACATAACCCCTTAAACATCGAATCCCCTCGAAACATATAAACAGTCGCTGTCAAGTATCCAGAGACATGCCTTCATCTACGTTCGTCAATGATTTAATTACCGCCTGCTGGTTAACCTCGTTCGAATAATCGCGAGATTGCACCATGCCACGCGGATGCCACAGACACTAGCAGTACGAGAAAAAGCATTGAACCGATAAAAAAACAACGGCAGTAGTGATTAGAATTCATTATTCTCAACATCTGAGAAACTGTGCTCGCGCATTCCTCCACTAATAAAATCCTTGAAAAAGAACTGTAACACTTCCCGCGAGTCATACAGCGAATGTTTTATTTATTCCATACCCCTGCTTCATAAGTTGAAGAAGATCTATGCGAATGAAGCGACGTAAGATGAATCGTTCTCTAGAATGGTACGGTAATGAAACGATAATAAATTCCCGCTCCGATAACCGTGAAGCAGATAGAATCCCCAGGCAACATAAATCGTGCGCCTATTGAGTCACAAGTATACGCGTGCGAAAGCGATAAGATTCGACACGTAACGCGCGAAACAGATTTTCTATCGAGCCACCGTGTGGCTGTACACCCTCTGTTGCACACCCTATGCTTCGTAATTGGCGTGACGGCGTGTACACGTGCTTCGCAGTTTCGGTACACAAAATCACAGCTTTCCTGTCCCGTCCGGCATCGAGTTTTCGCGGTCCGCTCTGTTTCATTCGGTTAAAAGGTTCGGTATTTGGTTATCCAACGCACCCCCGCATCGTTGCCGGTCCGCTTTGAATCGCCCACGCATCGAAATCAGTTTGTTTACGGACAAGTCCAACGTTCATCAGGCGCGCCTTTCTGTTTTTTTTCGCACGTGTAATCATCGCCGCCATAACCGGCGCGCGAATGAATATTCCGCGCGATTCCGGCCGGCCGGTCGGAGAAAATCGTTTCAACGGTCCGCGATGGCGGTAATTTAAATTGTACTCGGCGAATCTGCGAATTCAGCTCGACTGGGCGTTCCGCAAGGTGTCCGGTGGAACACGAAATTGCCAGAATAAATTGAGACAGGCCGCCCAATTCCGCGGCCAAACACGGGAGGAGCCTGAAACGTCGGCTGGGAGCGAGCTAGTAAATTTTATCCGCTTCGTTGATAAACACGTACCCCTGATTGTCGCTCATAGAAATATACGAGATAATGGCACGACACTTGCGGAGTATTTTGCCGAAGGTTCCGACTTCCAACTAAATTCATGAATTATTAACAAAGTCGTCGCACGGCGAGCGAATTAAATGCATCCGCAGAGATATAGTTGCAGAGCCGACGATAACGGCGCAGAGGAGAGATTTGAGGATTAAAAAGTGGATGTTTCCAGTTCGATTTATGGCGCAACGCTTTCTATAAAGTTGAACGTGTGAAGAGGAAAGATTCGAACACGGGACGTCAAGGTGTTCCTGGATGTCGAGCCTGGAGAAGCTGGGCGATGCTGGAACTCGAGCCGCAACGAATTTGGCAGTGTTCCATAACCGATACGCGAGCCGAGGCGCTATCTGGAAACGAACCGATTCGTACGAAGAGCGTGGAGATCGTTATCCAATCCCGTGCGTGCGTACTCTCGTCCCCGTGGGTAATAAAACACTCGTATACGCGGCCAGGGCATTTTCCACGGAGCCCCCTAAACAAGGAAGGATGCGCCTTTTGATTTCTCTTCCCCTCACCGCTACTTATCGAGGATCTACCATTCGAAATAGGCTATTTATGGTGGAAAAGGGTGGGCAGATTTTCTGACCCTCTTCTACCCCTGCGTATCCCCGTGATTCTCCTCTGTCCTTCTCCTCTCTAACCGCGTTCCCCGTCGCTGCTCCCTTCGCCGCGGAAGATCGTCCTTTCGTGCAATAAATCACGCCACTTCCGTGAGAAGTTCGCTCCGCGCTGTGTCTGAAACGCGCCCGGGAATCGGTCGGACTTTTACGATGATAGAAGGTGATCGCGTGCTTCAGATTGGACAGGTTTCCTGGTCAGGGCCGGTGATTACGTTGGGAACGCAAACTCAACGAGAAATGTGTAAGAGATTCTTTCAGAATGTCTTCAGAAATATTCACAAAGGAAGGGTAGTAGGGTAAAGGTAGGTAATATGGAACGGCACGTAATATGGAACTTCGTAAAATTTCGATAAATAAATAACGAACTCTTCAGGTAATCGTGTATATTAGGTCGCTAGATACAATAGACAATGATACTGTCAATTGAGCCTCGGTCGGGCATCCATCATTGAAAAAGAAACGTTTATATTTTTCATGAGGTGTAAAAGTTTCTGAAAAGTGCATCAAATAGTTAAATATTGTAGTGAAGGTAAGTTATAAAGTATTATTTTGGTATAATTTATCAATAAATATGTGTGTTCATGATTATTCAACAAAAGTTAACCAATAAAGTTACTTTTTTGTTAGTATAATTCTTAATTTCTTGTCAGAACAGGTGTGCACGTAATATGGAACATACCGAGTAACATATACCTACTGCATTCCACATTAGAGCATACCGATTTCGCGCAGGCACGACCCTCAGGAAACGTTGCTACGCTCGATTCCCCACTTAATTTGATAATAACGATGTCGGCGATGATGCGGAATGCTTATTTTGCGATGGTAATTATAAAAATAATGACACTGAAAAGTAGACCCAATGTATTCCCTGCATTCAGGGGGCACACGAAGAATGTGGAGCTTCCGATGTATTTATTTACGTGCCCAACGTGTAGGACACGCAGAAAACAAGAATAAATTCCAAAAATGACGTATATTTATTTATATATATATCTTTTACTTAATAAATCTTCATTTTTAATAATAGAAAATAGAGATTTTTTTAGTTTTCTTTACAAATTTCCTATGTGTTCCATATTAAGACCCATTTTTTCGAACAGCTGATTTTCACTCTTTTTAGTTTTGTTATTATAATTGCAAAACCATTGGATTTTTTTATATTTGACTATGTAAATATGATTATGCACTAGTTCCTTCGTCCCCCCGTGTCAGTTTTATTAAAAAACACAAATTCCCCTGCTTTTGACAAACTTTTGAAATCAGGTGTTCCATATTACCTGCCTTTACCCTATATTCTAAATAACTACAGATGATCTGCAGAGTTCCTCACGTGTGCTGTAAACGCGACAGCGTGATATTTCTACGCTCACGCAGGTTTAACTATACACAAACACAGTTCTACCAAAGTAGAATTGACTGTGGGCATGGAAATCGAAATTGAAGGAGCGTTTTCAAAGAACGAAGTAGGTCGGCAATCAAGCAGCCTCGGCTGCGCCACGGGGGGAAGTGTTTCCGCGGCGAACTACGAGAAACTCGTTGAATCAGAAGAACCTAATCCGACTGGCGAAAAGGGTGAAGGGATATCCGCGCCGAAATCCCGGCGCTCCATCGAGGGCCACTCAAACGTCAGAACGATTCTTATTTGCGATTCTTTCGAGGGGCGAGAGAGCCGACACCCCGTGAGGATCCTCGCACCCCTTTGCCAGCCGACTGCTCGAGCCTCCCTCGGCTATGATTCGTCCCCTAACCGAGCTAATAAGCAACCCCAAAGAGACGTCGACCGGCAACTGTGACATGTATATACCGACACGGGACGCCTGAGGGCAATTTGCATTCATATTCGGGATGGTAATTAGGCAGAGGGCATAATAATCCCTGATACTTGGACGGCGAGCCGTGCCCCGAATGGATTCAGTATAATCGAGCTCTGACTTTAATAATAACACTGCGGCCTGCGAAAAGGGGGAAAGGGGAGCGAGGAAAGCAGAGCATGGGCCAGCCCTTCGTCGCGTGCTTCAACCCTTCCAGCGATTTATTTGGAACTTAGGAGACCGCACTCGAATCCCTGGCCCACTGACGTATCAATTCATTCTGCACGGCAGTCGATTTCCATCTGGGACACGATTCGTCAAGTTTCAACGGGGATTTGCCAACGCAGCTTTAAGTTTTAAACGCATCGTTAGCTAAGGAACTGAATACTCCCGGGAATAGTTGATTCGCGGATTCGTGTTTGTTACGAGTGTTTGTTCCTCTTATCCACTGTACGCTTGTAGTCCTGGGACATGTACGTCACCATAACAACGAGCATGGAGAAACTGCATTTGGAAGTGAGCACAATGCTGCGCGACACAGCGTGCAAACGAGCCTTAAACGCCAACGGAAGAGTGCGATTCGGAAGCGAGGAAAAAGCGTTTGTATCTTTCGATTCACGACGCGCACCATTGAGGCGCGAGGACCGAGCATTGTCCGACACGTTCGCGTCTAAATCCCACCGAAAAAAAGCTCGGTCCACAAAAATTCGAGTACGAAACGACGAGCGACGAATGTAAAGCGCAATGTACCGCAACGGCTCGCGGCCCGGCTCAACATCACCGAGCCCCGCTTACTGCGTAAACATACGTGCATCGTTTTGTAAACACGATGCCACAAGTGCGAAAAGGAGGGATGAAGCGCGATTTTTCGATCGTTGCTCCTACGATTTTCCATGCTCGTTCCGGATCAAATTTGATCCTAATGGTTGCAAACGAGGGGGAGCGCGGCACCGACAACGGGAATCGCGAAAATAGCCGTATAAAGTTGGCCCGCGTACACCGTGAATGAAAATTGCGATCCATTTTTCTATGGAGCTCCGAAATAAATCCTAGGACGCGCTCGCGAATCGCGCAGTAAACGCGCGCGTTTTGCTCGAGCTTCAAAATATCCCAAAAGTCCGTCACCATGGAAAACCATTCGGGCGGTTTCAATATTTTTTGATAACCCGCGCCGCGATTTTTACGCGCATTCCGTACAGAAAGAAAGAAGAGGAGAAGGGGTGGGTGGAGGAAAAAATACTTGTAACGAGTCGGTGCTTTCAAATAAACACGATATCGGGGCGGACGGAACTGAAGCGAATATTCCAATAAAACGCGACGACGACGGCGACAGAAAATCGTCGAACGCAGGATGGAAGAACCCTTTCAACCGGGAAATTCGTGGTCCCGTGGAGCGAAACAAGCTTCGCCGTGATTACTGGCGGGTTAATAACGACTCGGAATCGGCGCTGCGCGGAGACCTCGCAATGAAAAATGTCGCCGTGGCGACGAGCGTGGTCCACGCCCCGCAGCATACGGACGTCAGGAGCGATTTAGGGTGAAGCTACGGGTCGAAGTCAAATAGAAACCCCGTCGCGTTGAAATACGATGTTGGGACCATCCCCCGGCACGCTAATGGAAGAAACGAAACGTGTATCTCCATATAGGGTGCGCCGGGGCGTTGGACAATTTCATGTCTGCCAGCGCGTGTGCTCCTGAGCAAATAGCCTATAAATTACGGTTGCAAGTATTTCGTTCTGCGGCACAATACACGTCATTGCACATTTCAATTACGGGAAAAGAATTTTTACTAAGTTGTATGGACACAAACCCTAGTATTTTTTTTCAATACTCTATAGATAGGTATACACTTGATTTTATTAAATATTTTGATAATCCAATAAAGGTGCAGAATGTGCCCCCGCACCTGGGCGGCGAAACGTACCATTTATTATAGGTATGTGAAATTTTGACTAAGTATAATAATCAAAACTCTTTTGCATGATAACTGTTCAAAACTATGTATATATACAGTCGCATCGGAAAATAAGTCGACACTTTAAAATCGCATAACTTTTTTCAAATTGGTCCAAACGACTTGAGTTTTTTTAGGAGCTAGCGGAATTAGTTTTCTAGGTGAAGTATTTCGTCGTTTTGAAAAAAATCAATTGGTCTGAATAGCAAAAAAAAAATAGTAAAGGTCGTTTTTAGTAAAACTTTTTTCGTCTGTAAAAATCGCGCAATTAGCGATTTTCGACCTTATTCTGTGATCTTTAAGCGTTCATATCTCAGAGCAACGTTAACCGATTTTTATGAAATTTTAGGCATGTATATAACTTATTTCAATCTACAAACAGGTTTTTTGAATTGTTGCAAAACCAGCCCTGCCAATAATCCTCCTCCTCCTAATTCCCCGAAAGAAGAAATGACAATCACAGGAAGTGCCAAGAATATCGATCCAAAGGTGTCCATTCACGATGGCTAGCACCCCGTAATGCCGCGTTGCAGGGAGAACAGTCGCGTCTTTGGGGGACAGAGCCTCTGCGACATTATGTATCACTTAAATACCCTCGCGCCGACAAATAGCCTGACTCATGGGATTTTATTAGGCCACCGTGAGCACATTCTATCGCGAAATAATGGCGCCTACCAAGCTCGACGTGTCCGGCCACATAGGATGATACCGCGCGCGCACATGGCGCAACACAGGCGCATCCTACATACATAATGTATGTGCATCCTGAGAGGGACCACGGTTTAGACACGGTTATGTTTGCCCGTGCACACTTCCACGAGGACACGAGGGGCCAGGGCCATTAAGGGTGGGGGACAGTTAAGAGGCAAATGAATTAGTTAAGACGTCGTTTTTTCGACGTCTTCGGGCGGGGTCTGATTCATAGCGCGCAGCCAGCGAGTGCTTTCCGTAATCGGGGCAGGGAGAGAAGACCGGAAATGGCTGCTTTTGTGCGCCACTCGCGAATAGGAATTATGGGTCGCTGGCAGAAATTGGAGAACGTTTGTCGTTTCCGTGCTTGATGTAAGCGTTCTCGTGATCCTCGTCCCTCTAACGAGAGTTTCACTGCGGCAGTTCGTGTCGTTCTTCCCGTTCGTGAAAGCGAGCTCTAATTTGAGTGGAGGAAAAGACGAGCAAAGGAACGTGGCGCAGGGTGTTTCGTTATTTGCGAGTACAGTTCCGGGGACGTGAATCCAGCACGCCATGGTAACGACACGCGTAGATCGGCATTGGACTGTTTCTGACGCCGCGAAAATACTTCGTCGCTCCTCGCGAATACTGCTACGTAAATACAGAGGATGACGAGGGTCCGTGCTCTCGCCGTGCGTGTATGGAATCCAAAGGAGCAGCGAGTGCACGATGGCCTGGAATGCGTTGCGAGTTACGACACTGGCAAGCACGCTCGAGTCCCCTTTCATTCGGCCACGGCTCTATCTTTCTCGCGCGGCAAAGCTCGGTGGAGGAGCCGGGAAAAGTGGAGGGACGTCATTCAAGATTTTTCCCGCCGCTTTTCATGGTGTCTCTACGAGCCCCCGACGTCATCCTGCAACGAGATCGTACGAGCAGGCCGTTACAGCTAACCAACAGCCACCGGCAACCTTCTTAACGTTTCCTGCGATCATCATAAATTCCTATTAACGAGTTTCTCCTTATCCTTGCCGTGTGTCGCGAGGACAACAAGCTTCTGCCGCGTAAATTCTCAACTTTCCGTCGGCGAGCAAAGCGTTCCTCGAGTGCTGTAAATCAGCGACGCGATAGCGACAACACACGCTGTCTTGGGAATATTACCGTAACCCGCGATTCAGAGTTATTATTTCGTACCTGTGGAGTGGCTGCAACAGGCCGTGATTCGCGGACAAGGTTTATGGTAAAGGCACGTCAGCAAATCGGGTTGACTTAAAATTTGCAAGGTTGACTCTCTAATCGCGCCTGTAACGTCGACATTTTGATTTACCAGCAGAGGCTCGTTTGAATATTTATAACCGTTCTGAACGAACCGGAACGGAGGAGTCTGTGAACCAGGAGTCGGCACCGTCGAATAATGTTTTACCGAAACACGCCAGCTAACGAGCAGCGTGTAACGGTGCTGTGCCATACAAAAGCGCGGGCTGAGAAAAAGAAGACCGCGCACGACTTCGCCGTGATTACTCCGCGATACTGAAATACTTTTCAATTCGAATAGGAAGTAAATCCGGGTGAGACCATTCAGCCTCGATGCGCGATTCACGATAGCTTTATGAAGTGTATATTTCCTTCAAGAACTTCCTAAAATAGCGATAGTTTTCAAGCTTATCTTTCAACGTTGGTGAATGGAAATCTAAACACATCGCGGAGACAGCCTCGCAGGTGGACGATCTCTCGCTAACAGGGGGCAGATTATTCAAAACCCCGGTCCAATTTTTTCTCACCCTCGTCAGACCCTTTTAAAGGAACGTTGGCCCTTGATTAACTCGCTGCTCGCGATATGAATATTTATGGCCTCGGGCGCTCGCAGTGCCATGCTTGGCCCGGCCATATTTTCGAGGGAAGTCGACAAGGTAAGTAAGTAAAGCGCTGGCCCACCGGTCAATTTCCGGGGGAGACTCTGTTGAGACGAGTCGCAAAAAGCCCGGCCCCATCTTGGCTCGTATCCACGGACCAAACCGAACAAACAAATGGAGCGGGGCTTCGCCGTGCAAGATTGACCGGAGTCTTTCGCGCGGCTCCGCCGCGAGTAACGAGCTCGGGACGAGAAGAAATCGGCTAGAAGACCCAAGAAAGGTATCTCCAGCTGCTTTCCAGAAAAATATAAAATCCTGATTTTCCCTCGGATATTCGAGAACCAGCGCTCTGCTTTTTCAACGTCGGGGAAAAAGTTACCGTACAGCGCTCGCCGAGAAATACCTCGACCCTGCTTAACCGTAAAGCGGCGAGCAAATATTTTTAAAATAAAGTTACTTCGCAAAACAAACGGGCGGAAGAACGGCTAGCATTTTGTAACGAAACTTCGATCTATTCGATGATACCCCCAACCCCTCTTTTGTTAGGCGAGTGAGGAAATCGGTATTTTTTTCTTTGTATTTCGAAGCACGCTTCCTATATAGGGTGTACGAATTCTCTTCCCTTTCCTATTGGCTATGCGGTATGTATGTTTTCACGGGTCGATGTTCCTGTACTATTCTCGATATCGAGGATCGTCCGAGGACGAACTTATTTCGAGGGGTTGAAACTGTTACGACTACGGCTCGCGAAATTGCGTTTCCCGCGAGTTCTTATCCATATTTGCCGTCGGCAAACCATCAAGTAAATTACACTATCCCGGTGGATTAAGTTACTCCAAAAACCACACATATTACAAAATGTCTCGATTAAATATTTACCCTGAAACGCTCGGTCCGGCCGGTCCCAGAGGCACCGGAATGAAGTTACGGCTTTACCTTGCGCCGCCAACCCCTCGACAGCCCTTAATGAAAATTCACGTGCGCTTACGTACATCTTGACGGCGTTTGCCAACGGCTTCATTTATTTATACTCATCAAAATCCTTTTATGGACAGATGCTGGAAAAGACACTCTATCAGATGGCATTTACCCTTCAGCTGCGAGTGGCACGAGGACAGTTTTTAATATTGAAAGTAAAGAGAGGTGGAGTATCAAATCGGTGGATCATTGGAATGAACTCTTCGAGCTTATCTATCTAATAATTCTACAAATTTAGACAATATACGTTCAGCACTTCGCCGCCACAAATACTTTTTCGTACTCGACTGTGTCGATTTTTCGACAAGCATTTAAAAACAATAGGTTCAGCTTTCCAGCGTATTATAACGCGATTCCCATTGGAATTGTTCGATTTTTTGGCACCATTCGCGTTGGGATCGCTTGGTTTTCTGTTCCGATATCGCATTCATACTTTCGATGCCGCTCTCCATTAACATATTTTGCACCATTTCGAATTTTTACGATCGACGTCCTCGTGATTTTCAACGATTCAACTCTCATCATACCTTCGTTACACGAGCACGCATACCCAGTACAGTGTTAATAAAACACAGACGAAAAGGAGGTCACCGATCTGGACGCTCGATAAATTATTTTTATTTTTATGGAATGTGAAAATTGCAAGACAACGAGCATCCAGCGTGTACCATTTGAAATTGATTCAAATATCGATAGCCATATACCATTTGATTCGCACTCATTTCTAGTTCGACTTTCGAAGCAGCCTGCAGGTATGTATATACATAAATCGATACACTCGTGCCACACGCGCGTTTCAACATTTATATTCACGTGTACCGAGTTTTTCCCGCGTGATACCAGTGAAATTGCAAGTAGGAAAGAAAACGCGAGAGTGGGATTACATTTTCCATTAGCGGTCGAGCCGAGCTTTCTTCGGTCTTGTCGCGCGGGCTCTCGTGCTGATTATCAACCTGTTCGGGACAGGAGCTTTTTCCCCGCGCTTTACCTCATTTCCCATTCCCCTATACAGGGCGAATCACACGGACGTAATAATAAAGCAACGAATCCGTGACATCCGGCTAATGCACACTGTTCCTCTTTTTTCCCTCCCTTTTTTATTCGCAGTCCGAATCGTTGAAGATTAGCTTTCTGAACACGTTGCGCGACCTGCGCCAAACACATATCGTTATACGCCCACTACAATTACATTCAACGAGGATGGAAAATAGCTGGATGTTGCCTCTGAATATTCCATCAAGGAATAATCAGATTTTTGTAGAAGAATATTAAAATAATTGCGCAGAAGTATGTTTCATATAAGTCAACTAACATTTTGTTGTTTGTTCATATTTCGTAAATACCACACCGCGTTCCTTTAAATAATGCCACACTAAATATGTTCGTTAAAGAAAGCCGTGGGCTTTTCGATTTCATTTCCTCGCGTGCTACGCTGCCGCGCGTTCACTCCGCCTCGCATCTCTCCACCAATCTTTCACAGAATTTCCACCGTCTCGCTAAAGGATACGCGGAAATCGTTAATTAAACACCGAATCTTTATGGGCACGAATAAATTTAATCCCTTCTGTTGTTCGTGTTGGCTGCCCGAGCCAGGCAATTAAAGGTAGAAACGCGGGGATGAGCGGCCAAAAGAACGTTGATTTTAATCCCCCGTAGCTGATTTCCCCTTTTGTCCGGCGTGATCACTATTAATTTCATATTTCATCCCCAATTGGTCACTTTCTCCAGTGGCAATTTCCACTTTCTCTCGTTTTCAGTTGAAGAACACACTTTGTACTACCCCTAGCAACAGTTCGTTCCCTTTAACAGCACATCGGGCAAATTATTACTCTCCGCTTGTGTACGGTATCTTGGAGATTCGCGGGGCTGCCCAGCCGCTGGAATTGCATTCTCCACGGACGCTATTATTCTGGTAAAAAATTCCCGCGATATTAAATATGACGCGCAAGAACAGCGGTGGATTCTTTGTCGCTCCGTGATTGCAATTTCCCACGGTGTTCCCGGGACTGAAATATGGTTCACCGGGGAACCAATTCACTGATTCCGTCGTAGGTCCACTCGGAAAATTCCTAAAAATTCTAGCAGGACTAGGAGCGATTCAAAAAGGGATGTTGAGCGAATTTAACACTTTGAAATTAATCCGCGTGCAAGCGGCTGGATCTGCCTATGGCGCGTGAGTCAGAGCATTAAACCGAGAAATTCTCGTTTGTAGCGCAATTCCGTCGACAGAATTGAGCACTTAACCATGTACACGCGAATCTGCCGTGCGGAAAAATATCCACCGACCACCGTTACTGTGCCGCCCAGAATGACATTCCGTCGGGACGCCGCAATCCTCCCCTCGTGAAAAATTCAAAGTATAGGTACGCTCTTAGTTCCTAGGGAGAAGTGGTTTCCTTGCTGTTAGGCTAGGGTGCACGCGACCTCGGCTAGATGACTTCAGATCGGACGGGAAAAGGGAGGCGAATAAGGGAGATCGGGAATGCGTCACGTGTCGTGCGTTAGAATCGAACGATTGCCGTATTCGTAACACGCTTGGGCAGGAAAGGAATTCGATGCCTCCTAATGCCGAGCAACGAGAATCGGAGGGTTGCTAAGTTGCTACCTCTTCCCATCGTTTTATCTATTACGTACCGTGATGAAACTTTCATCCGCAGACGGCAGCGTTCCTTTATTGAGCATGTTTGATCGATCAATCGAGAAATTCTATTAAGCGTTATTCGTTCTGACTCGAAACAGTCATCCCCTTCGGTGTCCCCTATTACGAACTTGTACTACTGTTATTTCTTGGATTACAAATGCCCATCGTCGATTGCTTTGTTTCTGGACAGTTGGATTCTTGACTGGTTGGGTCAAAGTAAGCTGCGCTGCTCTTTCAGAACTGGTTACATCAGTTTATTTGAAACCTCGCTCTATTTTCAGTATACTATTAAATTTTGAATATAGTACAGTACAGATGTCAACTTAATAAATTATTCTAAAAGGAAGACACTTTTGGTGTCCCCAACAGAAGAATCTCTAACACAGAATTCCTCTTAATGCATAATCACCCATATTTCCCAGAAAACTTGAGGAAAAATGAGCCCAGTACATCCTCGATAATCCAGATACCAGAAATAAGTATCCCCGAGGACATCCATCGAAACGAACTCTCCCAAACGAGGCCCATAGTCACCCCAAAAAGACTCGTTGATCTTTCGTCAGCAAGCAAACGTATCACGAACAAACGGATCCCATCGTCGTCTCTGCTCTTTTATTGCGCTCGCTCGAGTGGCCAGCAAGAAATGAAATTAGTCTCGTTTGATCTGTAACCGCCGGCACGGAATCTTTCACTGGCCCGCGCACGGAAGGGTGGTATCCTCTAATACAGAAGCTTCAGGGCGCAGCAAGTGGCCAAGAGGGTTCTGTCTGCAAACTCCTGCCAGACAGGAGGATCTCGACAGAGGGGGCTTGCAAGGCCTGGGGGCATAGAGAAAGCGAGCCTCTCTCTTTCTCTCTATTTCACTCTCTCTCTCTCTCTCTCTCTCTCGTTCGCACGGCTGGTTCCACGTGTTACGCAAATACATGTATGTTTCCGGCGTATGGATGCGCTTGTGCCTCCTTAACGAATATTACCAAAGTTCCGAGGGCGGATGTTGCCGGATGAACACGGGAAGGAGCGTGCGCTGATTTCCCAAGCAGAGTGTGCGCGTACTTGACAGAACGAACTGTTCGTTTCTGGCTGCATCGCTGAAATTTATTGTTGGAGCGATGTTGAAGACAAATTTAGACAGTAGGTTGAATGAATCTTTGGCTGTGAACTATATGGCTGACTTGACTAGAATAATTGTTCAATAGACAGATACCTACGTTTTCTATTAAACGTACTTCACCTTCTGCGTGTTCATGTTTTTTGAATTCAAAAACAAAGATCCTTCTCGTCGCCTGGCAAACGATCTGCATAACAGGCACGTTGATTCCACTGCACACATTGTTACGCTTCACACGGTCGCTCCGTGAATAGTGGCAGAATCAGTGCATAGGCAGTGACAGTATAAAGCGACAAGATATACATACGCCGATGTGCAAGTGCGCGTTGTACACAATGCAGCACTTGAATCTTTGAGTGCATTCGCGCACTAGCGTATCGCTGCAGCGGCTCGTGCAGTCAAAAGTGACGCTTGATCTTTTGATTTCACTGGCGCCGAGTGGATGCAGCTGATTATGTTAAATAAAACGTGGCGCATCGTTGCAAAATCACAGTGTAACTTTCACGTTTCCACGTGAAATATATCTCACGTGAATATTTCTGAATATTCTAAATCGAGAACGAGAAAATTTATCAAATTTTCAACATGCCCAGCCAGGGAAATTCAAGCTTCACGGTCTGTTAGATAAAGTTGAAAAGATGAAAAGTTCCTTTCCCTGGCTTTCTTGGTAATATCCCCTAGACGATCGTACGATTCATCCCCCAAGACTCAACGTCCTCGCCACAAAGTGCCACTGCAAAAAAGGCACCCCTGAGTTACGCGAGTGTGACACGCACGTTTCTCCCTTATCTTCGGTACGCACAGTACGCACGGACCGCAGTCACGCGCCTTACAAGTCGTGCGTTATCAGCGGTATCGCGTTGGTCACGTGGCAATTCGCCGCTATTGTCATCGTTTACGTGCCTCGGGACGATTGCTCGAGCTCCGAGTTCTGCCAGATTCCTACAGGTTTCGAGAGCGCCGTACTCGCGCCAATCGACCGCAGAACTGCGCGTGCAAAAATTCAAACCGATAACCTATACCTAGTCTAGCTATCTTCCAATCAGAAACTTTATACTCTCTTGCAGCAACAGTATACTGCTAATTAATTACAGAGTAGAAATCCTCGATGTTTCTAGCTCGAAGCTGAAGAATGGACACACCAAGCTAGGTTGCAATATACATACTTCTACGGTCAGGTGAAAGTGCAATAGAAGACGGATAAAAAAAATTTACCTATATAAAGCTGCAGGTAGCGAGTATAAGTAGCCGCTTTCTATCGAGGCATTTCAAAGTAACGTATCGTTTAAAGTGAATGTAAATATTCATACGAACGTTCACCAATCGGGAATTTTCAAGAAAAGTTAAATAATGCGGAGTAGAGTTTTGCTAAGGCAAGAACTGTGATGTGCAGCCAACGTATGGTGTTATATTTGGGTGGGCGTCGCGACGGCATGAGATCAATCGCAGAGCAAAGACCGCCGTAGCTTTTCAGGGAGAGAGGTTTAAAAATTTCGAGTTGAAAAGTTCTAAGTGGTGTTGCGACGAAACACAACACCATCTTTTGTTTACTGGATAAATTCAAATAAATTTATGTACGAGTTAATATTTGTTAAAGTAACTTTCTTTATGACTTCAGAAATAATAGTGAAAAAGGTTTTATAATTATATTATATTTTACGCGTTTTTTAATAGATACCCGATATTAATTACTCACACCTAAAACCGGGTACTTGCACACTTGAAATCTTGTTTTCCCTGTGAGCCAAATAGTTTTTTCAAAGAAAGACTCTCATTTTCTGATTCAATAAGGTCCAATTAAGATTTATAGCGGTGTCAAAGTTTATTATGCCATTTGACTTTTTGCTAACAGAAAAAATATATTAACCACCCGACTTTGTCCCACTTTCCCCTACTTCTATCGAATTATTAAGAAGGAATAAGAAGTTTATGAGCATCAGGAGCTAGAGAAAGTGATCGGGGCTGGGTGTCGATGCACCAAACACGGTTAATATCAAGTTCCATTCCTTTTCCACACTACAGATTTTCTCATGGTGTACCTAACCCGCGTCGAACGCACACGTTTTACCAAATTTGCTGACGGAAAACCGGTTAGCGCACCACCAATGCAGCTGTTATTCAATTTATATTCAACGACGTGCCGGCTAATGCATCAAGAAAGGACTACATGTTCGCGCTATAATGGAGGATCTGGAATATCATTACAGGCAAAGGGTTAATTTAGAGCAACGCAGCCGGAAGATGAGCGTTTCTATCCGGGAATCCAGAGCACCGTCTGCGAAACTCGGCTGCCGAGTAATTCGATTGAAATTTAACGGGATTTCGCGTAAACAGTTCGGAAATCTCGTCGAACTGGCGAAGTGACGCGCAGAGTAAACGCTCGGAAGATGTCGAAGACATTAACAGCACGAACATAATACGGCAATCAATATCCTATAATGAGACCAGGGATGATAATGTCATTCATCCCAAAATATTCAACAAATACTCCGAATAGTGGTATCTACAACTCGCGCTGTAAATGAAAATGCTCCCCTAAATAAGAGTGAAGAACAAAAAATGAAAGCACAGATTATCGACCAGAGAAATAACTCTTTGACCCGTTAAGGATACTGTTCCAATTGCGCATCAGTGTATCTGTATACAGATCTTAATTCAGGTCCGATTGTTTCCAGCGCAACTACAGAGAAACGCATTCATTGTGCTGAACCCCCGAGCTCGTGTATCCTATACCGAACTTACGATAATTCACCGCATTCATGAATATCTCATCGGCGAATACAAAATCGTAAATCGTTACGGGCTATCCTTATCCTATGCAAATTCGACCGCGGATCGACGTGGCGCGGGTGCCTGCGAACGTTCCCTGGTTACGGCTTCTCCACGGCGGGCCGGGCTTCGCCCTCCATGAATTATAAACGCCGGCGAAATGAGGAAGTTGTTTAAAAGAATTTAAATTCTGACACGCGGGCGCCCCGGTGAAGCCCGGAAAGTTTCCTCTTTCAATCCGCAGGTGTCGTAAACTCCTATTTCCGAGAGGTCGGCGATATCGTTTCGAGTTCTGGTGAAATTGAAAGCAAACGGGCCGGGGCGCGGCGCGGCTAGCGGCGTATCGCGCGAGAATCAACCACGCCGCGCCGCCGCGGAAAGGTTTATACGCTGTTCCACTATCACACGCGATCCTCGCACGTTCCGCCGCGAGACAAGAGATAGTATTTTACGCGTACGTGCGCGGAAAATCATCCTTCGTTCGCGGCAGATCGAGGGTTCCGAGGAGAACACAGCACCCGTGGCCGCGCCTTCGAAGCGGATGTTGATGCTCGCGAGGAGTAATCGAATTCGAAGGAACGCCAGGCGAAGGGAAGCTGAAGTTCCCTGGGTTAAATAGAGGGGATTACTCGCGAAATTGTGTACTAGACGCACGCGGAATAACGTGCAATGGCAGGAAGAATTGCTCTACGGCACCATCCCGAAGCTACTGAATACGTCAACCATCTTCGGGGAAGATATGTGCTCAATTGCGTGAATGTAGATTGGCGATAAATATTAGCGGTTATATTATAATATTACGGCTATTACCGTAGCGGTAATGTACGAGGTAGGAACATACAACTGCTAAATCTACCTCGCGTTTGCGTATTTAGTAAAAATATTTCTCTGAAGAGGTAGCACATAAAAGGGTCGATGTTTGAAAGCATAGAGTCCTTTATCCGTTTCCTTTACTGAAATCGGAATTGTCGATAGAGCGCGTAAGTTGAAAATAAAATTACGGAATTCTTTGCAGGCGAACGTAGGTAATTTCATACAATAATAAAAGTCGGAAAGAACCCTTGGTATCGCGTGGAGTTCATAGTAGCGTTTACGATTTAACATGACCCAGGGCAAGGGAAGCTCTCGACCGTTTCCGCTCTTTTTCCGTCCTTTGTATGCGCTTTCGCCTCGAGTAGCAACGGCGGAGGGAACGGTAGGGAGAAAGATGCAATGAGGAAGAAAGCTCGGAAACGTTGTATCGAGCTGAAGAAAGCTTTCCAAGGGATAACGGAAATCCTTGCTTTTTCATGGATATATTAATTAACCTCTAGAGTGTTTAACATTTTCATGAAAGTATCATATTATTTAGCATTGATTTTGGAAGCGCAATCCGATCCCCAAGGTGTAGTAAAATGAAATTGAATTAAATTTCATTTAAATACAGATACCCATCAAACGTAACGCAATACATTATTATCTTGAAATTATATCCCATAAAGCGTGTCTGTCAGGCAGAATACATTAAATTAGTAGTTTCATGGAGCCGAATAGAAAGAACGTTGAAAAGGAAGGTCACAGTTTATGACGCAACGCCACCCCAGTCTACAATTCCTATTTTCAGCCCTCGTATGTTTTCCGCTCCGAGTTGGAAGGAAGAAAACGGGTGAGCATTAAAGGGGGAGCGAAGGACGAAGGAGACAGGGGCGCGCGAGCAGTCGCCCTCGAAACTCGGACGATAAAAATAATCTGCTGGAGGGGGAGAGAGAGAAAGACGCAGTTACTACTGGCAAATAAGGGTGTCATCTTTCGAATTGTCCCCAAGGTAAACGCCGCCTCTCTGTTGTAACACCGTGACCAGAGGGGGTGAAAGTGCGACGTAGCGTTACGTGTAAACCGTCGCCCATGGACGCGTTTCACACGACACCGACAATGGAGGAGATCAAAGGCCCGAGCGTCGAGGCGAACATTCGCAATATTCCCCCCTAATTAAACGAACGAGAAGAAACTGCTGATCTTGAAAATGAAACGTCGAGACGCCCAATGCGGCGGACCGCCGTGGGAAACACCCCCGATGGAAGATGCGACCAAGATAATCTCGACACCCCGACACGTGCCCCGATTATTCGCACCCTTCGATTAATGCGAGGACCCCAACACAGTTTCGAGCTCTTTAGATAAACGGGACACCCCTTTTTGCGTTAATCTACGGCGCAGATTCTGGCCGCCTTCTACGCGCGTAATTTATGCAATGGTCCTAGAGATTGCGTTATTATATAACTCGGCAAAACCTATTCCTTCGCGTAGTCATTAATTCCTCGGTTGTATCAGCAGTTACGAGGCACCCCTTGCAGCCTGATTCTCGTTCAAGCTTCAACTACTAATCCCGCGGCAACTAGTATCCAAACTATGCCATTTAAATCGCTGCAGCGACCGAACGTACACTCCTCCGACAAACAACCTCAGCGAAACACAACAGCGAGATTAGTCATTTGCGTTACGTTGCAGCAAGTTCGCCCGATCCCTCCCCAGTTTCCATGCATCTAATACGCGCGAAGCTTAACCTGCAAGTCAGTGGTATCGGTGGCGAATACGCGATTGTGCTCGTTCGGTACACTGCAAGCGGACACGGAACATGGCAAGGGCTCCGTAAGACACCTATGTACGCCGTGACACGACGCTCGACTATAAACGTGTGTGTTGGTTTGGGCGTAGGTGGGCCCGGAGACGCGCACAATGGGCGCCCAAGTTTGTCCAGTTACCATGCAAGGAAGCCCCACGACACGGCGATATACTCTGCTCGCCGTCGTAGCGGTGCGTGGCGTTAATTCAGGCAAACAGCCCGGGACAGAGAGAACTGTTTGTGTTTGTTTCGTGCGCATGACGTTTGCGGGACCGCAAACTATTCCGAAACCGGCGCAGAAATTCGGTAGATCTGCCAACTCTCCGTTGACAGAGGAGCATTCGTCGCGGAATGACAGCGTCAAGTCAATTGGGCCTGGTTCCCTTCATTCGAGGATACGTCGAGTAATTGTCCATTGTACAAGGAACTTTGTCCGATGACGATTTGTCTTCCCTTGGATGCCGCGTGTGTTTGGCAAGGTAACCGCAATGCGAGCTTCGAATTAAGCCCAATTTACTGGCCCCTTGTAAATCTACTCGCTTCCCATTCGAATCTGTAATCCGTTTCTTACGTTGTCCACATCTTGTCGCGTTCAAGCTCGAGCCTCCAGCTGCGTGGACCGCCGCGTATTCGTCCTCGGCACAAATTGAATATCGATCAACATCCTTCGTGCGCGGTGCCGATATCAGAACAGATACATCGCGGAATCGGGTCGGAGCGGCGATAAATCGTTGCAATTTCGCGGGAATCGATGCCGTGCCGCCACTTTTATTAAAGTCGAACTAACGCGTGGCTCTCGCCCGGGCCAATGTATCCCGTCCATCGATCTCGGTGATTAAACCGGCGGCAACAGCCTGCCGGCCGCTAATTAAATAACCCTGCCCCATATAATTAACAGGCCGCAGTGACGGCAGAAGGGAACATCCACCGTCGGCCCGTGTCAATAACCAGCTTCGCACAATGGAGAATTTCGTTTTCATTGTTCCGCACCGTCGACCTAATTACGAGCCGCGCGCGCTCTTGTCGATTGTAACTGCGCCGGAGACCCGATGCCTGGAAATCCACTTTCTCGCGGTTGGAACGGTGGCACAGATTTCCAAGACTTTCCATTTCGCGCCTCTCTGGTAGAAGCGACGGCGCACAAAAAAAAAGAAAGCACAGAGCGGGGACGAGAATTCTTGGTAACATTCGAGTCCCGTTTCACGAAAATCGTCGTAATTCATCTGGCCGGCTTGGCTATTCGGCTAACGCACCCTCGGGAAGGTCGGTCAGGTATTTTATCGGGGATAAACGGAGAAAAACATCCGTGGGAGGAAAGAATCCAGCCCGATATAACCTGTCTAATATTTCTCAACCCTTTTCTACGATATCCAAGGATTCCCGCCTCGGAGTCGAATGTCAGCCGGTCTAGGCAGTGTTAAAGCGGAACAAAGCAACGAATTCCGGGGGAAAGAATGCGGCGTGTGCGTGGGCGGAGGCTGTGAACGTCGAGGGGCTCGGAGGACGACGTATGACGACCTAAGCCGTCGGCGACGACTCGGCGAATAAGTGTGCGCGAATGTGGGAGGAGGTGTTACGTATTGGAAAAGCTCGGCGTGGAATTCACTGATTTTACGCGCGTGGTAGAAAATATTTCTGGGAATTGGTCGGGTAACGGCCGAGGAAAGCTGCCGTATGTGTCTACCAGCGCTACCACCACGACCACCAGCTGCGAACAGTAACAGGAATAACGCTGCAAGAATACTAACGACAGCTTTTTCGCGGTCTGCGCGCGGCTTCTTGCTGAATTCGGGCCCATTCATGAATGCATTATTGCCTCACTCTCGCTATGCCGCCGTTTGTTCTGCTTCGTGCTCGCCGTAAGAAAATCCCGAAGCCCGGTGTACGGTAAAAATCGCGGTAACCTGTATCGTGGTATCTTGGAAACGTGCTGGAACGCGGCTGCTGGTTACTATGATCGCGTTGATGATAGTGCTGTGGGTTGATGCAAATGAGGAGCACACGTTTCAATCGCTGAATATAGTAGTCTACGATACCTTCGATTTTAGAATACAATTATCGCCACTTAGAAATAATTGCTGAAGAACACCACGCTGGGGTTGTTTCGATATTATTAAATACAAGTAATGTCTCAATACTTTTGATTGGAAACAGAGTATTTTTGGTATCGATACTTGTGAGGTATCGAAAGAAAAGTTATTTAAATCGAATCGAATCAAATGCACAACATATAATTTTTTCATTTTTTTTTTTACTTGTCAATATTATCAAAATAATAAGAGGCCAGAGAGGAAAATTGTCGATCGGCGGTTATCCTAATGGGTAACGGTTTTTTTTAGCCACAAACATCACATAATGTCTCCCGCCACATAAATAGTCCCGATACAAAACGTATTTTTCTGTTACTGATTTTTACTACTTTTGGAGTGGTTGGCAATGTAATAGGAAGTGATTACGAATCAAGGCACCATGAATAATACAGAAGTAGATACTTTTTTACGAAAAATAATAATCTATTCGATACCAATATTTAAAGGTATCGTATTTTTCCACCTTTACCCAAGTATTAACGATACTCCTATTTAGATCCAAGTCACGAGTGCAAGTATCGATTCATTCCATGGTGGTATCGAAACAACCATACCAACGTCAAAATCGTATGTATAATTCTCCCTCTTTACTATGATTTCCCGCCCTGTCTGTCCACGATCGATCTCATTCTACTCTCGAAAATTAGGTCGAACCAGGGACCGAACGATACAGGGGCTCGGTCGATCGCGGCTGAAAGGCAAGGGGTACGCGTATCGATCCTGTAAACTGTAACTGCTTGCAGGCGAGAGATCCATCGGGAGCCGGGGTTCCGATTTAAGCCGCATAGTGCTGTTCAAAGATTCGAGAATAATCTGAGATCAAACTGGATTTAAATCGTGGAAACCCGGCGAAATACAGCTATAAATGCGTGGAGGTCCGCTATGATCCTTTGTAATAGCATTACCGCAATTTCAGGCACTGCACGGCGAAAGCCTTCTTCCATGCGCACGGTATTTTCCTGCCTCCGGGGCTTGGTACCCTTGCAGATTACGTCGAGCATATAGAGAGGTTCAATAGCGCCGGCGAATTGCATCCCTCGGCGAGCGTGGCGCAGCGGTTTCGGTAGGTACCTCTGCTACTCACCTACGCTAAGACGACTTCGAGAGATTTTCAAAATACTGAGGACCTCGCGTCATAAATAGGTTTAACCGAATGGAAATTATCCGGGCAGAGCTCCCCGGTTATACCCGTGGCCCGCGGTGAAGGGATAAAACCAGTCCCACTACACGGGACGACGAGTAGTTCTGCACCCAGTGGCCGTTGGAACGCAATAAACTTGAAATTCGGGACGATGCGGTAGACCAGAGTCTTGCTTTTCAGTAGATTTAGATTTTGGATGAACGTTACTTGAAATCGAGAGAAGAAATAACGATCTGTTGTAACGCTTCAGTATTCAATTTCCACTAGTCCTCAACGCGTGCTCCCACTGTCCAGATAGAATTGACAAACATGATCCTTTCAACCCAGCCACAGACGTTATTTCAACACGTCGCGCGCAAATAGCCTCGTGGTGACCGCCGAAAGGCACTCGCGAATATATTAGTTGAAACGTCAATACCATGCAAGTACCTAGTTAAGGAGGGCCTAGGCACATAGGGCGAGCAAATTTCACATTACTGTTCCCCGTTGTGCCATGACCATAATTTCTATCTCCATAAAGATTGCCATATCCGCCCATCGTCGCGAGGGTTTTCAATTCTCCATGGGAATCAAATTTCTGGCATTCTGTCTCTATATCGAACGCACGCTTCGTCGTTACAAAAACCCAAAAGAAATCGTTCGACACGCTTTCAATTCATCACTGAATAAATCCACTGCTACGAGTTTTCCACTCCTTATTATTTCAAACGCAAGTTTTAACATCGTAACACGTCGTAGACGAGCTTCGAGCTACGAGCAGCGTACCTACCGTTCGAAAGATGAAATTATTCAGCCGGGCGTGGAGTAACTAAACGGATAAATTGCTTGTCTTACAATTTCCTACGTGTATTTACGAACGCCAATGAGAAACAGTGCGGAGAAGATTGTTATCCGCAGACAGTAGCTACTCCGCAACGTCGTTCTGAAACGGGGCAATTTAATCAGCTCTCAAACGTTACATCAACTAGGAACGGAATTGCGATTCTTATCGCGGCGGGCTGCTTCTCTATGGGACAGATTGAAAGAGCTTCCGGGTGCGTCTCTTACGCTTTTTACCGTACGCTCTGTACAACCGGGCGCGGCGGCATCAGGACGCGATGTCGAGAAGAAAAACTGTCTCCACCTGTTATCAGACAGGAAAGACAGCTCGCGACGAGGCCTGTAATCCGCCATGCGGATGCACGAGCATTACACAATCCCGCGGAGAACAGGAGCTCGAGTAATGACTTTATTTGCTTCCGATACGCCTGCCACAGACGGCTACGGAATTGCATTTCAATTGCTTCGCCGGAATCAACAAACTGCTGAATGAATGCTTTTTTTTAAAAGGCCACAATCAGACTGCGAAGCCAAATATTTTGTACCCATTACGAACTGTATAATTAAGAGTGGTCCCTTTTCTGTAGCGAGCGGACTCGTTCAATTAAAATTCGCAGCGGAGTATCGCTGGAATTGCGGCGTGAGGAAAGCTCGCAGAGGGAAACAAAATTACACCCTCTCCACCGCTGTAACGCCGGCTGAAACGCCAACTCTCGGCTACGAACTCGATAAACACGATGCTCCGCGGCCGAAGCACAACCAACGTGTAGGGAATTCGGTGACTCTACAGCACGTGACCGTTGCGCGTTACCGAGTACGGGAGCTCCTGAGTCGTATAGAGCTCAGGACAAATTCGTGCTCCCATTTCCTCAAGCCCTATACGGTCTTTTGCTGCTGTAACTTCTTCGAGCAACTGGTCGCCTACTTAAAAGTCAACAGATTTTTAAAATTCTATCCTTGAATGTAACGCATGGTACAATTTCAAACCAGGATATGTAACGTTTGGAATATAAACCACTGTGCTCGTTGCAACCAGAAGCTAATCGCCTCTCAGAGCTTGATGAGCGGATTCGCGCACAGAGGCCCGAACTGCGAACGTGTTAAACGTCGAATTGCATGTCGAGCTCCGCAAATATGACGGATAACAAGCTCGTCGTTCGTGTTACAGATGAAGCTGGAAGACTCGCCCCGGGGCGTAACGTGAATTAGTAACTAGCGACGAGTGCGTTCGCCCGCGACGAAAACCCCGTGTCCGACGTGACGCGCCACGGAACCCACCCACGCGAAAACACTCTGACCGCCGTCACAGGCGGCTGTTATTGAAATTTATATGAATGCCCCGGGTGAGCCCGTGGCCGGACGATTTTGGTAATTTTCGTCCGGAAGCAAACACGTGCGCGTATCCAAGAGGGAAGGCGAACGGCTGCGTGGGCAAAAGGCTCGAGGGTCACGTGCCATTCGGAGAGCAACGTTGCCTTTGCTAATGAAAAATGTGGGACAGGGTGATGTAATGTTTCTTAAGCGTGCCCCTGGAACGGAAGCACGCAAATACAAGACACGATCTATGGCGGAGCGATGTTATGACTGATGGGGGAGCGAAATTGGGCGAAGGGAGACGCCGCGCCCTGGAGCGGTATGCGGAGCTTTCGTGCAAGTTACGTCTTTCTTCGTTCCAACACGCATGCAGATTGGTCCGGAGGGAAGCGGGAATTCAATTACCTGGATAATGCAGTTTTTATGAGTATCTGAATGATGAAAGGGGAACGAGGCTATCTGGAAGAACAGTGGGCCGCTGTTCAACCAGATTGCAAGCTTGTTAGTTAAGGCTCAAAGGGGCTGGTTAAATCGAGATGCAGGTAGGAATGAAACGATACCGCCAAGGTATCGATACTTTTACTGATTACTTCTATCGAAGGAAAGTATCGATACTTTTACTCATTACTTGTATCGAATGAAAGTATCAGTACTTACTCGGTATCGAATGAAAGTATCGGTACTTACTCGGTATCGAATGAAAGTATCGGTACTTACTCGGTATCGAATGAAAGTATCGGTACTTACTCGGTATCGAAACAAAAGTATCGATACCTACTTGTATCGAAACAAAAGTATCGATACCTACTTGTATCGAAACAAAAGTATCGATATCTACTTGTATCGAAGCAAAAGTATCGATACCTACTTGTAGCGAATCACAATGAATACTTTTTTATTCATATATAGAATCGATCAAATTTTTTGTACTAGGTAGGGTTGTCACATGGCATTCCGTCATCTCAGCTATAGAAAAAATCAAGTTGGATAACCCTTCCTTTTGCTGCTACCAGAAGGTATCGCAATCGAAAACAGTGGTACTAAAAGTACTTGATTTCGAGAATTGAAACTGTTATCGATATATGTATTTCACTATTAAATATATTTTAAAGGATGTCGAAAAGAAGAGTTTAGGAAAGGTGTAGAAGGCCCGCGGAGCCGAAAGACTGGCGGGCCAAGTGTATCTATGTTTGCTTTCATCTTTCATGTAGAATATTGAAACTCGCCCGATTCGATACGAGTATTTTTTTCGACACCTACTTGGTATTGCAACTCTAGGTATCGATACTAAATTTACTTGGTATCGAAACGAAAGTATCGAGTATATACTCGTATTTAGTTGTATCGATTCATCCATAGATGCAGGGCATGACGTGGAATTCTAAGAGAACGGCTTTTTTTACATATTTTGGAAGAAGATGTTTAAAAGAATTAGAATGGAGTCGTTGGCTAGACGCAATAGGTATGTTCCATGGTTAAGTGAACCGTTGTTCATAGACCTAACGAAGAGCAACGAGTAGGCATTCGGTGCTAATGCGGCATGAATAATAGATAAAGTAATTAACAAATCATTAACACTAATGTATGTTCTATCGGCTAATCGGTCTACGCCGGGGCAACGATAATAACTAAACTATAAACGTTTCGCGTCATGGTAAACTGGATTATAACATTTAACCGGCGTGCACGCTCGCTCGGCGTGATACAATATCGATGAGATAAAATGTTCCACCGAACGCTGTGCAGTCAAACTTAATATCCCCGTATTAATTTGCATCGTGGAATCAGAATGATGTAACGTCATAGCGCGCTAAGTCGATGACTCGCATTGAAAAATAACGATATATGCGAAACGATCGAGATTGTCCAGGGAGCTTCCAGAATTAACGCGTCACGCGGGGCGTAAAATTGTTTCGAATACCACGGTTCCAGCAGCTTCTATTACGTACGAGGGCTGATGTTAATTTAGGCTCTGGATTTCTCAATTACACCAGGGATAATTGACTTTTACATAGTTGTAATCCTTTAGTCCGTACATTAAGCACGTTTACGGCTATCGTCACAGTGATTAAGTACAAGAGGAAACAAAAATATCGTCCCGAAAAGAAGGATGAGCATGTACCGTCACAGGCACCGAATTCAAAACCGCTTGGAGAAGATTCTAATCAAACTTTTTCATCTCTGTTTGCCTTCAAAATCAACGGCGCATTATTCCGCCCAATTAAACCGTTCTATCGTCGATAAAACCGGCACGAAATTCAAGGGTGACGAGCGGTTACCCGAACGACAGATCGATATTAGGATAGCGAAGTTGGAGCGGCCCGAATATAGAGATTCAATTTAATGGGGCTGCCTGATCGTAAACCGTTTCCACGGTCCGATTTGAGTCACGCTTGCGAGTTTCGCAATCCTCTAACTTACTCGCGCGATTTGATCGTGCGAGAAAGGCGAGGTGACCAGTTAAGAGATTAAAGGGACTCGTTCGAATAGGTCCATTTGAAAGATTGAACGCTTCGAGTCGATTCAACTCCCGAGAACAATTTGCGTGTTCAATCAACCCGCGATAGGCAAACACCGTCTTATAGACTTTGGCAGAGTCTCGGGATATCGCCATTGGAACATTACTTCGAGGTAGAAATGACTGAAATTTAAATTGCAACGGAGATTGTGAATTTGTAAACATAGAGAGACAGTCCGCGCACAGCTGGGGCTTTAGAATCCTAAATGGCTTGGTGAGTATCGAGTCCCAGGCAACCACCCCGAAGAGAAATCTCATCTGGGTCGCGCTACCCTCAGGAGCGACGCAGCGCAGTCCCGAAAAGAATTGCAATTTACGAAGCAGCGCCGTCGTTAAACAGCTTTAAGCTCGATATGGATGGCAGGGGTTAAGGAGGTCGTTCCCGGAATCGTACGAGGTGCCACGGGCAAAAGGGCGTGCCAGCAGTTGGCTCCTGTGATTTAGCAGCCAACCCCTGCCACCGTCGCCGGAGTTGTCCAACTGTTGTTCAAACTGTTGTGAGCACGGCTTGCGAGCCGCGATATCGGTCAGAGAGTTATGAGCCCCCGTGACGAATAGCCGTTTCGCGTTGTCGGAAAAAAAAAGAAGAAGAACGAACGTCGTAGACAGCGCGATTTATGCAAACCAGCATCTCAAAGTGAAGCTGCGATCTCAAGCGAACTACGATTCTGTATTATACAGTATACTGATCTGGAAAATTTCAAAGTGGGCAAAAAAAGAAGCGGAATTGTCGAAAAGATCAAACACTACAGATTTACCGTCCCGCTGAACGCGGATAAAAAGGGAGAAAGAGGGGCCTGGTCTAGAGCAAACCTTTTGACACGAGAACACAATGCCGATGGATCTAAGCGACCTCCACTTGTCAGTGCAAACAGGGAAACAAGTATTTAATGCGGATAACGACGCCCGTTCCATCGTCGCACAAAAACGAAATGCACCCTCGAGTGGAATATTGGGGATTTCGTCACGCCGATAGTCGAATGATTTCCGTTCAATTTCACGCCTCCTCTGTCAACATTAGCGAAATACGTGGCGCTGAGGCGCGGCAGATGCGCGACGAGTTCGCAATGTGTACTTACATAAATTGCAGGGGAATCAGGGAGGGGGGGGGGGGGGGGCGAGACATATGTCGCCGATGCATCTCCCGCAACGACAAAAGCGGCGGGAAATATCGGCGACACCGAAATTAGGGCGCTGTGAATTCAGAGTGCACGATCGACCGTGAAACGATGTAATATAAGGGGAGTGACACGTCTGCCAACAGTCTCGAGTCTGGGGGCGCGATCTAACGGACTGGCCGGGGGTAGTTAGGCCCCAGCCCCTTGGGGGCAACTTCGGTCATTTCCGGAGGCGCCGTATTAACCGATTAATTAGAAATCTTGGCTCGTTGACGCGCGAGCGGTATTAATCTAAAGGGAGTCACTCTCCGAGCGACTGAAAATTACGCCCGGCGAGGGCGCGCCGTTCAACGACGCGATACGGAGCAATATAATCGGGCAACCTGAATTAATTATTGTTTCAGTACCGCTCGAACATGTCGCGGATGGAGAGAGTGCAGTGACATCGTAAGAATAATAGATGAATCTATTAATGTCTCGATTCTGTGAATGGTAACGTGTTATCAAATGGCGATAGGAGCTTATTCAATGAAATTGCATCACGGAAATTGATATAAGTAATCGTATCTGTGGAAGAAAGAGATCTCCAGACGTTACAAACAACACTTGTCAATTGTTAATGAAGCAGTCTGGACGAGGACGCAAACATCCGTAGGGGACATTAACCTGAAAAGGAGCCTCACTGTACTTTTGTTTTCCCTTGGTAGGTAACATGTTTTAAAAGGTCAGAAGCGAAAGGCTGCGCGCCGCGAACAACTTGATAATTATCATCTCGTTAGCGCAGGGGACAGGTGGTCGAGGTCTTTTCCCAACCGAGACACTTGTCCTTTGTGCGACAGCCGATTATAGTTTTTAACGAAATTACGAACGTTGGGGAGTGTACACACGCCTGCTTTTAGCCGAGATGCCAATTGCTCAACACTGTTTCAGTGACGCCTCGACGATCAACAGGTACTTTTCGGTATGAATTCCGGTTCAACGTTAACGATTGACTCGAATGTGGAAATAAAATGGGTGCAGTAGAATGAATAATTGGCATCGCATTCTGGGACAATGGAAAATATAATAGCGATTACGTCTCATCTCTTTGTCAAATTTAATGAAACGGCAACACTTTGTTCGAAATGCGATTAACGTATCGTACCTACCGATCATTTACTAATCTGAGGGATTTAAATTTGTAGTTACAATTCTTCGGCTTTAAATTTTACGATTTTAGTCCACAAAGGACTAAGTAGAACCTACGCGAAAAGCAAATAAAATAAAAATGTAACAGCAGTGAAAGATAAATAAAATTCTGTAAAATACTTCCCAATCGATCTACATCCGCCAGGTTATACGCTGTTTGATCAGAGCACAGATAAGGTATCGAGGGTGACAAGTTTTTATACGATAACACGATGACTAGAACTGGATAAGATAACTGGCTGTTAAAGGTAATGTCGATTAAGATAATCATAAGGTAATGTTGAGCTGAGATGCAGCCGATGCGACTATGTGCGCGCGTAGCTGCATGCGTTATGCATGGCGCAGCGTGCACAGCGTCCGTGGTCGTCGATGCATACTGCGAGCAGCACTGGTGCACCCACGCAACACTGCGATGGATGGGTGGAAGGAGTAGGAAAGAGGTTGTAAATGTGGACCAAGGCTACAGATTGCACACGGGTAACACGATACCCCGCAAGGAAAGGCTTTTGCATGTGTGCAGCAAAACTTCGCGGCCGCTTTGCCTTCTACCTGCGAGCGAAACCCCATGTAGTACCTACTTATCATTTTCCTTTTTCTAATTTATTCAGAGATAGAATAGAGTTCTGCTAATTGTCTCTCATCAGCTGGATCGCTCGTACGACGTTCCATTAATATACGACTCGCATAGAATACAATGTGAGTAAATTTGATTATTCTTTTACCAGCCCACGACGAGAAAGCCCCGTCTGGCCAGAACTTTTCCAATTTCACTTCGCAAGATGCTACCTTTGTTTCTGTTACAGTTCCCTGTTCAAGTGGAGGCCGTTCTCACAGGAACATTAAGTATTTTATTCCGCACTGCCATTGAATACCGCGGAAAGAATATTCCGCAGCGCCGCTGCAAATTGGTGAAGGGGGTGCGCTATGTCTCCCCGCTCCAAACTTCTGCAATTTTGCTCCGTAGAACGTTAAATCTCATTTATACTGTACAGAGGAGCGACGGCATTCTCCTGCCGCAAAAAAAACGGGACAGATTACGCCGAGACCAATTGATTGTCATCCGAAGACTGCGGACAGGATTCCGGGCAAAGACGCAACGTCCACGATAGAATGGCCCCTTAATTTACGTTTCGCCGTGGAAGGCGGGTTCGATTAGCGCGGGGAGGTGACCGTTCGGCGAAGGGAAGCAGAGGTATCCGTAAGGAATGCTCCTCTCGTCGATTCGATTTTACAGTTAACCGATCGAACGAAGAAACGACAAAGGGACACTGGCGGGAGGAATTCAACGGGAGGGAGCGAATATCAGACTAACGCTCGACGTGCCGGCTATCAAAGCGTACAATAAGAGCCAACGAACCGTGAATTTTCCGGCGTCACGCGTCGAATACATTTCCGCGCGTCGCTCGGCTGTAGTGAAAAATCCAGAGACGCAGAAAAAGTATCCCAGTCGCAAGCGCGTAATTCCACCGCGCCATCATTGGAGCATCGAATGCAACGAGATGCAACGGGAAACGAGTCGCCCGCACATCCAGGCAAGAGGATAACTCGCCGGCTTACGAGCTTTCCGTTCGATTTCACAATACACGCCAGTCATCGGGGACAGCTCGATGGCCGCGACATTTTAATTCGCTGGCCGCCTAAACGTTCATTACCCTTCCGTCAAGATAGACTACCGGAGCCTATCCCACGCATCGACACGATCCACCGCGGTGCATGCCACCAAACCTCCCTTTCGTTATCTGCCTATTCAACTTTTACAACCGGCACTTGGCGCACCGATTCTAAATTTTATGGATCGTTCGTCGTTGTTCCGCCGGCGTGCGTGTCCAGACGGCGCGCGCTAGACGATGATATAGATATTATAGATACGGGGTGTAGCTAGTCGATTGGCAGTACATCCCAGAATCGATATAACGGATCGCGACAAGTCAAAGCCCCTGGACAAGGGAGGCACTTGCAGCGGATTTCGGCCCCGTATTGGCGGTGCTGGGGCTTCAACGGGTTAAAGGGCGACGGTTACGTACGCGTTGCCGTTTGAGCATGGTTTTACGGAAGCTAAATATATATATTTATACGTGTAGGTATAGGTACATGTCCGCAAGGAAGACGGAGAAGGAGCAGAAAGCCTTTGAACGGTGTTACCTCGAGACAAAGCCATCATCTCAGCATTGTCTGGGCCAAACCAAGCAAATCAACCGCCAACCGCTCCTGCTGCCTGCTTCCACCATACTCTCTGCCTCTCGCTCTCTCCTCTTCTCTGCTCTCTTGCCCGCTCATCCTTTGCTCAGCTTTCGCACACCGGAGACCCGTGGCAGGCAAACCCCCTTCGGGTACCTACTAAAGAGAGCATTGCCTCCGCTGATCCACCGTGTTCAACTTCCAACCCCGCTTCTCCATGCTTGCTTGCCCAACGAACATTCTGAGAAGCGGGATCAAGATTTCCACCGATCCTTGTCACTGAATCGGTGTCATGGACCGTACGGTTTACATGTTGCTTGTTAAATACACTCCTCGAAAGACGCACGAGCGACTCCAAGAACTATGAGCGTTCTGTGCGGAATGAAGCAACGAAAATTGAAAAATGTAGCGCCTAAGAATTTGTGGCGCACCCAGAAGAAGGCCAGGGCGCCCTGGTACCCCCCAAAGAAAATGGAAAAAGGAGATTGATGTAATCACGGCTGAAGTTCATAATTCAAGAGCTTTGTAAAAAGAAAATAAAGTGAATTTTATTATTTAACCTTCAATTTTAATACGGCTTCCCCAAAGATTAAATCCTGAATGCGAATCAGATTTGTAATAATGGTAAATAGTTCGGGCCATGGGAGAAAAGTATATAGTTTAAGAATTTTAGATGCCTGCTAGTGTGATGATTTAATAATGACGTGGAAGTGCCGTCTGATTAACGAGCATTCCGCAATTTCCTGCATTGCTGGATTGTGCCGCGAAAGGCCGAATATTTTCGGGGTGCAGAGCGAATGAGGGAGACCGATAATGTGGGAGAATGACTCACGCCGCTCACGTAGGAGGAAGAAAAAAACAGCTGGTTGTAATTTCATCGTGAGGCATCGGATTCATCTAGATATATGATTATTCGCCGCGGACTCTTGGGAATCGTAATAAGCGAAGTGAATGGCACACCTTCCAGGCGTCCTGTTAACAAATAATTCTCACGCGCTCCCTCTAACTTTCCTATTACATGTCCTTGCGCATGTCGATCCGACAAGCGCGACAATTAAGGATCTCGAGCCCGAGGCGAAAATTAACAAAAGGCTAATCACGAACGCTTCGAACTAGGCTGCGTGACGCGATTGATGATTCTGTCATACGAATTTCATTTTGACCTGATGTGTGCGCGACGACGTTGCCTATTGTCAATTACTTCAGTGGTCGTGGAGAATTCGGAGCAGGCTGTTCCGCGAACTCAGTTGGAGAAACGGTAAAATAGTGAATAGATCGACGAGTGGTGTGTTAACCGGAAACGCTGACCTGCGAGCGCAGGTGTTTGCGTGAAGCCCGTCGCCACCCAAGCCACTAGAGGGTTCACGCTACGTTACGCACATTCCACCTTGCCGCTCGAATAGTGTGCCCTCTTCGTGTATACACGAAATGCAGATGCGACACTATTCCTTCACTTCGATTGCCTCGGTCTGTAAAACAATTAGAGACTGCGCTTGCGACTAAAGTTCCTTCTGATGGCTCTTCAATTACTTTGCAAACTGATATACAAAATGAACAGTTACCTGTTCCATTTTAACCCTTAGTTGACACTCTGGTTGCGAGCCATAAACTGATTTTCACGTGCTGTACCTTCTACACACAAAATACCTTTTTTCCAAAGACGACTTACGTATCAACTATTTTTTTTCACAGAATGTTGTATCTGAACAACAACCTTGTAGATTTTTAACTTCTAATATTGAAATTTGTAAAAGTTACAATTTTTTGAAAATTTTCTTCGTTTTTTCTTGAAATACAGTAGTCTAGATTTTTTTTACAAAAATTGTGATAGAATTTCAATAAAAAAAACTATTGGAATACATTCTAGAGACCTTGAAATTGACCCATGATTTTTTTCATAACGATTGGAGTTTCCAGATGAGAATGGCAGTCGTTGAAAAATTGATCTGCGTGTGAGTCACTCAGCATGTCAAAGTTGATAGAAATACGAGATGTGCCAACAAAGGGTTGACCCTCTGCGCGCCAAATATGCGCAGACATAATCAATGCCTCACGTTCATTCTAAGAATATCTGTCATGCACATGGAACTTTAATTTGACATGATTCGAAAAGTGTAGAAATTATGCAATTACCAAGCTAATGTGATGTAAGAGCAGACGTAGTGCCTTATACAATTCGCAGTTAGGCGGTTACTTGCGTTCCGGCTATAGTACAGGCGGTAATCACTTTGATAACAGGATTGAAGAGAAAGAATCGGCAAACGGCTGAGTAGTTGAACCGGTTAACGTCGTTGTTAGCCAAAGGGTTCCGGTTCGGTAAACCATAAAGCCACTTCACTTTCTTCCAACCGCTAATCTTACGACTCGCGGGTCTTAATTTAATGCAGGCCTCTTTCCGATAATGAAAACGCTCGAAGCAGAAGTTGCGGCAGGAAATGAAACGCAAGAAAGGGGGTGTGTGATACCCGAAGACGTTACCGATGTTCCCAATACATATCAACGTATGCATATACCTGCGCGTTTATAGATCACGTGGCTCGGTTGGATATCGGGGCGAAGACAAGCTGGCCGTAGACAGTTACGACGATGACTATGACGAGGTCTGCGGGTTTGCGGTTAACCCTATCTACCAGCCGGGGAGAAATAGGGTCAGTGCGTTGCATGCGAATAACAGCTAATCGCTGTCTAATAAGTTTGCCCGCATAATCGATAACAGACGTCGCCTGGAGCGCGGCGCGATCAAACAGAGCGAGGAGGAAGCCGCGCCGATTTCACGGTGACCCTTCGATAAATGATATTCGATTGATATTCCGATTACACCGACAATCGATTTCGAATGGCTGACAGATTGCTGACGTTCGCCTGATTTATACAGCTAGGATGGCTAACATCCGAATAAATCGATAATACGCAAGCGGATTCAAAAGAATGAACATTCCGCCAGCGATGAAAATAACAAACGGTACGCAATGACAGTTTTCCATTCGAGCGGAGGTTTCGAGCGTATCGAAATTCCCGTCCAGCCCGTGCCACTCTAAAAACTGTGCGTCAGTTTTTCGAGAACGTCGAACGCGAAACAAAAATACCCCTCGCCTCGACACGATGCGGATCGAGCACGTTAATACGCGAGCCACGTATTACTGTCTACCGTGTGATTCGCGATCGGCAGCAATATCGGGAGTTATATGTACCCTCCATCGATACCATTTGCAATCATGCGTTCGTAGCTGACGGCAGATCTCGTTTCAGTATCGTCTATTATACGCGATGAGTCTGCAATAATACCGAGTGGCCCAATGCTTTCTCCGCTCCGAGTGTACACTAACGGACAACCTGTTACGGTTTCGTGATAAAGTTTACCCAATTACGCTCACTTATCGAGCCAATATATTCATGTTTTCCACAGAATTCTGTGAAACACGAATACGCGACAACGAGTACCAATGCTTTCATTTTGAAAAATAGGGATAAATCAATCTGTGGATGGAATGATAAAATTTGATTCTTTCGTTGCTGCTGCAATATTCATCGACGTCGCAGTAAAGTCTGTGATTTTTAGATCAGAGAATGGGACACCGCGGAGGATTCAATTAACAGTCAAGGATAACGGAAGAAAAGAAGTCGCATTGGTTGCGGTTTAATTCACCCATTCCCTACGAATTCCCCTAGAATTATGATTTCATTAAGAAACGAAGCTATTCGATACCCTTCGTTTTCTACTGCAGCGATCGTTTCTCTCTAAAGAAAATCGCGGTATATTTATAAAAGTGCCGCGAGACAGGAGGGACAAAATTCGACCCAAGTTAATTATCCAAGTAACGTTTATCTCCAGTTACAAAGAAATTAAAAGAAAGAGAGAGACAGAGAAGAGAATGAACCGAGAGCAATAGTTAAGAAATTCCACTGTTCCCGATATATTTAAACCACTTTCCCCTGCGGTGCCATTTTTCCCTTTGTTCCCGTAGACTCGAGATTACTCTCGTAATATCTCATTAAACTTCCCGATTCGGAGTCGCTCCTGCGCGATTCAATTAAGGGGGTTTACCCGTTTGAACCCTCGGAAAATGTGTACATTTGGTGGATTTTTTTACAAGTCAACGGCTTCATGAAGATTTCCCGGTTTTTTACTATTTTTACATAGTATTATGAACTACTTAAAACAATAGTTTCAATTAAAAAACTATTGTTTTTCGGAAGTTATGCATACATATCCGAAAGTCTCCCGATTTTAGACGGCTAAACGGTGGGCCTAAAAACTCGCGCTACGTTCAACCAATTCACTTCCAATTTTGCATGCAGGGTCGTAACAAGATTCCACATCGTCCAACGAAGGCTTTTTTTATTCCGATTCCCCGTTTATTATTTATAAAGAAAAAAGGTGACCTTTTCTCTTAGAAAAATATAACTTCACCTTTGATCTCTCACCATCTCTTTATTTTTCAAAATTTTCAAAATCGGCTCCGTTAGACGATAGCAATTGACATACTTTATAAGAAGATTTTATTGTTTTTGATTTCAGACACTTGTCGTTTAGCCGTCTAAAATCGAGAAACTTTCGGATATGTATGCATAACTTCCGAAAAACAATAATTTTTTAACTGAAACTTTTTTTAAGTAGTTCATAATACTATGTAGAGATAGTAAAAAAAACAGGAAATCTTCATCAAGCCGTTGACTGGTACAAAAAAATCCCCAAAATGTACACATATTCCGAGGATTCAAACGGGTATACCCCCTTAAAGTAGCCAGTTTACAATTTAAACTCAATGCATGCGAGAAGAAAAATCGTTCGATAATAGTCTTTTTACTTCCCAGTGAGTTCACTTATGCTGCAAAAAATTTCGTGGCATTTAATAAAGCACTATCGCCTTACCCTTACAAGGCAACTGAAATCTGTTCTAATGAATTCGACGAGAGCCAGTAATTAAGATGAAGGAAACACTGGAATTGCCGTAATGTACAAGGAAAATAAGTGGACGAAACGCAAGCACTCTCCCGGTCCGTGTCACCGTCGACTTCGGTCGGCTTCTCTGCCTTCTTCCCCTGGCTTACAGGCCGTGTCGTCCCTGAGAGCAGTCTCTCGCGATTCTGCACTCGCAGCGTGGGCGTCGAATAGTTAGATGCGCCCTCCCCTCGCCCTTCAACCCACGGCAATCTCCCTGCACTCCTGTGCATTACGGCGTCGGTTGGGTATCGTAGACAGACCGCGTCCGCCGTCCATCATGTTGTTAATGTACGTCGTTTTCCCTCCTGTCTCCCCGCGCCCCGCAAATCTCCACCCCTCCCTTTTATCTCACGGCCGGCTCTTCCTCTCCTTTTCCCGTGTCTTCTCTCATAAATGCATTTATCTGTCTTGCCTGGACGCTTCCCATCCAGTTTCCGTGGCGGCCGTTTCTTCTGCACTTCCTCGTCCGACGTCTCTTCATCCAACGTGTCAGTGGTGGGCCACGCGCACGCTGGCTACTCCACATTCTACAATTCCACGTTCTACGTTTTTCCAGCCAGCGACGTCATCGCGGTTCACCGTAACCTCCTGTTCTACAGCCTGGCCACTTACGAGTAACTGCACATCACCGTTTTAAGGAGTCCTTGACGACTCGTGGCTCGGCGCTCGCGTCTCTGCCCTTCGACGGGAATCTACGCCGCACGGATTTTTCTTACCCGTTATAACGACTTTTAGCCGTTATTTTGTAAAGTTAATTTAATTGAGGGGAGTGTAGAGGATTATCCAAATTTAACCGTATGTATGTGCATCAAATGTGTATAGGATTATACACGTCTCTACAACTCAAATTTGTAGAGTTTTGAGTTAATTAGAACGCGCAGTGTTGGGAAAAAATGTTTTTTTACTTGAGCTTGAGTTTAGTAAGCGATGAAAGTATATGTATTAAATAGCACAGACTCAGCATCTTCTATATCAGGAGTTCGTTCTTCATCATCTACTTTCACCGGCAATTACTAACCTCGGATAATATCTGCCTTTTCCGTGACGAGTATGGAAATACCTTCATTAAGTGTATCTTCCACGAGACTCGGCTATATAACCCGCAAGTCGGGACACAACTAGTGCTTTCCTTTTCGCCTACTGCAGAGTTGCCAGCTCGCTCTGTAATTTATTATTTGAACGTGCCTTTTCATGAGTTATTCATTACAGATATATACGCGGGTGTTTATACGCGGCCCGCTCTCACTTATCTTCTCTCATTTCCCCGTCTCCAACTTTCTCGATATATCGTATATATTCCGCTAGCGAAGTGGAGACTATTACCCTGATAAGCTAGAGACTATTTTCTCAAATTTCTCCCTTCCCATGCTCGCTCGCCTCTCTCCTTGCAATATACCCCCCCACCCGAGTTTTATGAGATGATCGCTCACCACGTTTACGTAGCTTCCTTCGCGGTTGCAACCTGTTTAATTATAAATTCCTCAGTCGGATCGATCGTGATAAATCAAACGAGTTTCTCGCGGCCGATCGACGGCCGGCAGATAAACCTCCATGCTCGTTGAGCCGTCCCGCAATTTCTGCGGCTTTCAGAGTCCGTTCTACATTCTCGTCCTACCGAGCCACTCGATTTCGTTCCTGGAGAAGGGACGAAGTAAGCGGCTTGTGCGTTCCGAACACGCCGAGGAAGCTTATCAGCCGGTCGACGATGACCGTCATCAAGGAAGAGAGCTCGAATCATGTCGATTGTTAAGGTCATTACGCGTCCCTCCCACGACCCTTCTTCCGGGGCCGGCTTACGACCGACCCAGCAGCGTTCTGCTTCTACGGACAATAATTCCGGGGTTTACGATCGCTAAGCCTCCGCTGCGAAAGCGCAATGTTGATATATAGCTCGAATCAAAACCCCGCGCCACTTAAAAATAACAAATGTGGAAAAAAGGCTCCACTGCTTTCCTGTCGAAAAGTTGTAGTTGCGATTGAAAATATCACTTCGATGAAGCTTCGATCGAGGAACACTGCTCGCTACTTTAATGTTAGGCCTGCTAGCGAGGACGTGGCTTGCACTTGCCCTACTTTCATTGAATAGAACGAAATTCCACACACGTTAGTTTTAATTAAAAGTTTCCTAAGACTTTCCGAGTGTCACACTGCTCGCAGCCGTGCTCCGGCCGTAACTCTTAATTCCTCCACTCCTGGACTTCTTAGCCAGTCACTAGACCAAGCTCGTGGTAGACTTAACGCTCGAATCAGCAATGTCGCGACACGGAAAACATTTACGGGTTGCTCACTAACGTACGTCGAGGATTTTGCAACTGTACCAGCTGCCTTTGAGAGTCACGTCGCTGATGATGTATAATTAGGCTACAAGAAGCTGGTACAAAGAAGATGTATATGATTAATGGAATTGTGAAGATCACGTGGAAGAGAGGGTTCTAGATTTTATTTATCCTGCGTTAGGTTATTAAAATGAACGGGTCCGCGGACGACTGAACGCAAAGGATTAACAGCCTTGAAGCTGGTAACAGGATTCGAGAAGATTGTCAGACAAGCGAGGCAGTGGACCTTCTCCTCGGGAGAATCGTAAACAACGTCCCAGGCCATTTATTCCTTTGTCCGGGACACTTTTTCTTCGTTTGCAGAAGTTGACGAACCTTGACTGCAGACGTTTCTTGGGGTAATCAGAGGAATCCTCCGCGCAATCAGCATCCTATCCCCTCTGTTTACTGAGTTCGAGCAGAGGATCGTAGTTAACGTTCTCCCGAAGGGGCTATGACCGCGGTCGCTTAACATTTATACGGCATTCGTTAACATTTAAATGCAAATTCCTACTTAATTGGAGTGAACACGTGTTCCCCAATGCTCCATTTCAGTGAGCTGCACTTCGTTATCGCCGTCAGCGGACCTGTGATTAACGGTCCGTCGATTTAATACGCTAGCACTTGTAAGCTTTGAAGAGAGAATTTTTTTCCGCTCTAAGATTGATAATCTTTATCCTCGAACTTGCAAAATGTTACACAGACTTTCTCCCACAGCGAATCGTGAATGCACGTAAACGGCAAGCTACCGTGATTAAAGGAAACCGCGGCAAGGTGTATCAGAAATTTGGTGGGAATTTAAGACGCGCGAGCGAGCAACAATCACGACGGTATGAGGCAATATGTATCCGTATGCTTGTTTCACGGGAATTTAACTCTTCTCTAGGGTCAATTTCAGCATCCATAAAACGCGGTCTCGTTACTGTTTCTTCGGGGGGCACCGCGGGGACGACAATAAATTCCAGCGAAAATTGAGTCGTAAAGTTTAGGAAATGTGTTTCTGCGAATCCGCGCGCGCATTTACTCGGTTCCTAGTACCGTTACAGGAGGGAGGTCGCGCCTTTTTCCTTGGCCAGAAGGCGCAAGAACGATGACATCTTGGCGAGTTAATTAGCAACTCGAGTCGAGAGACTTCGAGGCGCCTTAATGAACCGTTAATCATAGTTCGTCGCTGTGCCACTGGTCGAAAAAGCTGTGTCACGTCGACTCGCGTCGCCCCTTAACGAGTACGTTTTATGTACGAAAAAGGTTTTTGTCCCGCTGACATGCCGAATATAAGACTGGCGTGGCTGGCCCCTTTAATTAACAGTAATTGTGCAAGAAATGCGCGTAATTAATAACTGGCTACCGGAGCCAGGTCGCGGGTATATTTTTCACTCGCGACAACTCGCTTTACTCGCCGGGATTAGTCCTCGGGACAATTATTCGAAATAAAAGGGACGCCTCCCGCATTGTTTCCAGCCGCCGACTCAAAATATTAATTTTCTCCGCGGCTAAAAAGTCGCGAGCTAAAAGGTTAACGCGCGAGCCAGCGACCCAGGAATCCTTGCTTGCGCAGCAGATGATTAATTTAACCGGGGGGGTGTCTCTTCTTCTCTCTGTCTGGCTGAAGAAAAAAGCCCTGCCCGCGCAATTATCCCTTCTTGCGTGGACTATTGTCTCGCGGAGGCGAAGCTGAAAAATGCACCGCTTGCACCGCGACTGGCACGTTGCAGTTCGTTCGTCGGCCTGAATGAAACTCATTATTAACTAAGGAAGACAAATCCTTTTTATTCGGGAGAAAATTTCGCTCCTCTGGTCCTTCGGCGGGGGATGGGGGCCGAGGATAGAGCCGAGGGCAGGAAGAATACGCGTGTCTCGAGCACCTTCTATCGTCTACCCGCTGCATTCTTCTCGGGCGTACAAGCCGATACGAACCCCACCCGATCCACAAAAGACGAGCTACGCAACCGAACCTTATCTCGTTCTCGCGTGTAACGCGACAAGCCCCCGAGCGGATCTTTCGAACACCCGCGACCCGGAGCTTCCGTTCTCACAGGGAAGAAAAGAAATATTCGACATAGTTCCGAGGTGGTGCCCCGGGCGGAACCGTTGTTACGCGGGACGTGACACGGACCGATCATCGCTCCTCCAGCGTCAGCGATTCCTCGAGGACGGTGTCTCTTTTCACTCGCGAATTTCCCATTCACCTTCTATTCTGGCAACTCGTAGCAGTCTGCGTCTGCGTCTCTCTCGATACGATCGCAATTATGCCTGTGTCTCGGTATATCTTCTTAGATAGGTAGTACCTACGGTACAGCAAATGAATTCATTTTCATTTTGTAAGTACCTACTCAATTTGTGAATGCAAAGTGGATGTGATATAAATATTGATCGTCACCGTGGTGCATCGAAACGAATAGATTATGTACACGGTGTGCGGCCGATTCGAAAGAAACTTGACCCCATTCCGCTCGCGTACTCCTGCAGCTCGTCTACGGCGTTATGCTGGTCATGCATGACGGCCGCGCAAGCTAAAGTAACTCCTTGACCAGCAACGACGAAACTATAACGGGACATGCACGCCGGCCGCGGCGTGTTTGCAAATTGCAAACGACTTTAGAAGTTAAATATCGCGCCTGCGTTGCGCCCGACGCGATTTTCGTCCTCGGCTAACTCGACGCTAATCTCGCCCCGTCAGTCTGCCTTCGGCGTGGAATTCGAACTAGTCCGTAAAACCGCGATTATCGCGGCGAGCACCGTTTACAGTCACCGTTCGCGTTCACGTTTACCGAGCCGAGAGAGCACGGCAGTTAACGGGACGTGGAAAAAGAAACCGTGGCCGACGGGAGAGTGAATTTTAATGATTTTCTGGGAATTTCTGAATCGAACCGAGACGAACGGAATCCACGAGACCGTAAAACCTTCCCTCGAGGGGGCTTATTACACGCGGAGTCTCGTGTCGCGGAATGAATCAAACACGCGACGCTGCACGGCGAGTCGCATGCACCGGGGGTCAGAAGACGAAGTACCGTAAGTCAGGCGGGAAATGAACGAGACCCAGAACAGGTGGAAACGGCGCGCGATCCTCGAGGAAACTGTTACACCAGAACCGTTCAACAGAAGCCTCGGCCGATCCTTGCTGCAGTTTCTTGCAATTCCAATTCTACGGTGCCAAAGAGTACAGACCGATAATGTTCCACCAGACATTCCGTGAAGCCCATCCGAAGCTTATCCCGCACTGTATCTAATCCAAGTTGATTCGCGAGCATTCCGGGTCGACTGCCGCGACAGATAATGCGCCGGGAAACGGAGCGGATTCCGCGGTAGAAATCTGCGAAGTGTTCGGCGAGCAAAAAGTGCACCAGCAGCTGGTAAACTCGGGGGGAAATATATGCTCAGCGGCTCAAGGGTTTCTAATACGAACGAAACACGCGACACCTCGGGTCGAGTATGCATTGCATCGGGGAAGTTGAAAATACCGTGGGCGAGGATTCGAAGATGCTCGGGATCGCAAGAAAGATATGGGCTCTCGAGGGGAGAGGTCTGAAGTCGACCTCTTCGTCTGCTAAGTCGGACAAAGTTCACGCAAGTTCGTCCACCTTAGCCGGTTTCCGGACGGTGCCACTGAAGAAATGTCTCCCCCGGCCTGCGGCTTACGCCCATTCTGAATAAAATATGCATGTACAAGGTTAGGGGAGTACAATTTTCGCGGAAAATAGTCGTGCGCCGCCTCCGTTTCCCAGCAGGAAGTTTCCCTCCTGGCGGAATATAAAAGATGCGCCACGGTTCTCAGGTGGCTACCATGCAGAGGGAACGCGAAAATCCGTTACTTCTAGTCCCGCGGAAAAATACCAACCATCCGTCCGTCATTTCAAGTAGACATGCCTCGACCGTCTGATTATTTTACGAGCACGTCGGATCGATGTTAATATTAGGTCCGACGCGATCGTGAAATATTCAGAGCTCCGTAGTCCCGTCTAGCGATAAAAGTATTAATTGTCTACAGACTAGCTAGAGTCTAGAGTCTAGAGTCTAGAGTCTAGATTCCAGAGTCTAGGGTCTAGAGTCTAGAGTCTAGATCCCCGTTAAGGATCTTGCAATATGCAAATGCCTGTCATAAGTGTGAACTTATCGAATTAAAAAGAAATTTTAATAAGGAGGTTTCAGGTCTCCCCGATGAGCGTGAATGCACTTCAGAGTACATGCTCAAAGAATCTTGTGCCCCAGTGATTCGACTCCCCTAAGCGAGCAGAGAGAGTATGCAAATTTCTCGGGAATAATTCGGATTGAGCTCGCGTGCGCTAAGAGAGATGTTCGTTGCCAATGAAACGTAGTGTATCCGCGAGCACTGCGGGACATGTAAATGGCTGGACCATAAAGAATTCAGCAACAGGAGCGCGCTCGTAAAGAAAACGGCAAGTCCGCGCAGCAGGCTGATATAAGTGCAGGCTGTATCGGATGTGTCGATATTTCAGCCATTTCTGGATCTCGGAGAGTTTCCCCTGATCGTGGCTGTCAAGCCGTTCACGTTCGTGCCGCATTTCAATTTCTTTCCCCCAGCTGCGCTGGAATTCTTATTCCTTTCGACGCCACGCCACGCCGCGCTCTTTCTTCTCCACCCAGGCCAGGTTCAAGCAGCAGATTTTCGATGACAATTTCGGCAGGTGCTCCCGTGGAACCCCCTAAACGGGAACGCTCCTCGACGAGCAGAGGCGACGCCGTTGAAACATTGGAGGTCTTGCGGGAATTTTCCTGATGAAAACACACCACGGAAGCAATCATGCTTGACGTTCGCCATACGCCGCTCATCCTTCTTCAGAGGTTACCTCGGAAGCGCAGGGAAGACAGAGCTAAAAAAGCGGACCAAAGTTCGACAGAAAAGAGTGCTCTTCTTCCGTGATGTTTCGATGATCGAAGCCAGGGGACAGTGCAGTTCCAGAGCAAGCGTCGTTAACGATGTCCTCCGACTTCCACGGTATAATTAAAAACTTGGAGGAATAACGAGAGTCGCGATTGCCCCAAAGAACGCGGTAATGAACAAAATCCGATTATTTCGTCGTGCGTCGGGGCTAAGTTTTTAAAACGAAAGTTTCTAATTGGCCGGAGGTTACGGCTTTAATATGCCCGTCCCCGGTTTTCTGCCCTTAATTAATAGAGTTTCGGGCCGTTTGAATTTAATAACCAGGGCGCGGGACAAATCGAACGTTTATTCCTCCAAGAGACTAGCAAATGGAACGCGTGCAGGGGAATGCGAAATTACGAGGCGGGAATTTTCCACAGGGAAATGCCGGTAATCGACATGGAGAGCTCTAATGGCGAAGTGACTGGCGGACAGGAGCCTCGAAAATGGGGGCCTGATAAAAATTGCATATTATCTGTCCGCGGCACTCAGCTCCCGGCATTAATAAATAAAATGCCACCGCTCGTACTTTCTTTTTTCCGTTTTTTTTTATTTCTGTACCCCATTGACGCATACGGGGAGTCATAATGAATCTCATTTGTCTAGGGAATAAAGAACGGACGGGCTGGACACGATGATCGATGGCCCTACCGTGTTACCTAGTGCTTCAAGCACCCACTAACCGCAGTTTCCCATAATTTAAATACGCTCATTCGTAACTTTTTATCCCACTGTCGCTGGAAAACTGGCAACGATTTAAGCACGCTGACTGTACGACTTTAGAAGCAAGTGGCTCTATCTCGCCGGGTGAATTGCCATTTTATCACGGAGAAGGGTACACGAGGAATTATACCGCGAACCTATCACATAATAAGAATAACCAGACCACTGATTTGCACAGCAATGATCTTGTCAATTTCATTGAACTGTACTTTGCACCGACATTACGTGAAAAAGGACCATTCTTCTACAACGCTACAAATCGAACGTGCCATTATTCTTGTGGTTAACCACCAAGTCCTTGCTAAGACAATCGAGACGATCAGAGTTATTCATCCGAGACAGAAAACCAGTTGTGTAATTTATTACGAAACGCACGGTGACGTTTGCCGGAGGTATAGTTGACAGGATTGGATCCTTTCGTGCGCAGACGTATCAGTGGAATCTGCGTGGCATCGCTATCGGGTAGGATCGAAATTTTCGCGTCATTTCACAGCGCAGTGGAGTGAAAAATGGAAGTGGCTTCCCCTTAACGTCGCGCGACTTTATGAACCATACATGAATCATCTTTTGTGCGGTGTATTAATGGCACAGGGAATGTGAAATTACAATCTGATTCGTGGAAGAATAGGTACGAATTTACCATGATTGCAACGAAATTCTGCCGATTATCTCCATAATTAGCAATACAATGAATATAATGGCTTCACTTTATCAAATTTCATGTTTCCATGGGACTTTCTTTCACTCCGTTTAAGTGCGCACTGCGTACCTTGCGCGTTCACTGGAAAACGTTACCGTAGCTAGACGGTCGCATAAAAAATGATCCGTTATGTGATTGCGTGACTAGGGTACGAATGTTGCCAGGTCAAAAGGAAGAAGGCTGGCATTTCGCAGGCCCCTTGGTTGCCCGATGGAAGGAGAGATTATTTGGAGACAGAGGGGTAGACAGAAAGAGAGAAGAGGGAGGAGCAAACGGAGCATACGTAACAGTACGATTCATCAAGGTTCTGTCAGACTAATCCTGTCGACCTTAGCCACGTGAATGCACTTCCAATCAGTTAAAGGGTCCGTATGTCCCTCCAGTCATCCGAGAACACTTAGCACAAATCATCGTTAGCCATTGACAAAGTGCGAGTTTGGAATTTCGAACTAACTTCTGCGTCACCGTGCAACTAATCGCCAACTTCGATAACTACACTAATATCGTCCGTCACCCTGACAGAACTGGACATAAGCTGTCGATAAAAATCCTGCTACCCTCATTTACCATTTCTACGTATCGAAACAGGGGCATAAAAGACGACGAGCACTTGAAAGTAATGAAAGAGATCGCAAACGTGGTGATTAAACGTTCATCCCAGTGGCATAACAGACCACTTGATGATTTAATAGCCGTTCGAAGAGAGGCTTGATATGAATGTGGCTTTATAAACAGATACATTACTCGGTATGTAATGCTGCTAATGCAGCAGTTGATCGATCAACAATTTTATCATCCGTATCGTACAAGAAGCGAAAAAGCTGGCGGAAAGTGCGTAAGAAAGTCAAACGAAGTAATGTTAATATGTGACGCGATTAACAGTCGTTTCGTGTGTTGCAAGGAAATGTAACTCGTGAGTGGAAGGTGCATCGGCAACGGTGCACGCGTCTGGCATAAGTATGCAACCTTCGATCTACGATCGTTGCGTGTACCTGAAAGGTGCGAGTGCTGAGCTTGAATTGCCCGAATCAAACATGCGGCACGAGTGCTGGCTGCCTTAACGACGTCTGAATGCATTTTCGGCTATGCATCGATGCCTCCGACGCACCGAATGCACAGCACACCGAGTCCAATCTAATCGACTGCTCGTCAAACAATCTCGGTGCGCCGTCAATCTGCATCGTTTCACTGTGCCCACGATATGGCGCGAGACGATCGATTCCATGATTCCACGGCTGATGGAGTGCAGGCGGCGATATCAAGTGGTTTTGCAACCGCGCTGTTTGACTTGGAAGAGGATGAACTATTTTTCTTGCCCAAGGCTATGATTCGCGAGCAGACTTTAAATAACATCGTTGTGCTGAATTTTTCAGGAATTTCGAAACAGCATTCTATTACTACCGCTCGAACGATAATTTCATGCATTGATAATACCTATTTTCATATGATCCTCGTATTTGGAATACGAAATTTATTTCCTAATTGGTCCATGAAATTATGTAAATAGTTGAACGAAATAAACATCAATTATTGATGAATATCTAGTAAATAATGGGGAACACATACCCGGATGCGTATGTACAAATCACTGAACAATTGTTATTACCAATTAATTATTGGATTTCGACAATGCGCCGTTTAAATTTCGTCTGCCAATAATTCATCGGGCGGCGCGTCAAGTCGCGTGTAACAAGAGGATTCGGAGGAAGGGGGGCTAATTAAATTGGATTAGGTGGCAAGCACACAGGCCGTATCGCCGTTTTAAGAAACCCTATCAATACGAGTATTCATTAATATTCCAACCGCGGCTGAAAGTTCTCGTGAACGACACTAGCCGCCCGAGAATTGAGTACCCTGTCCGTAATCCCCAATTAATATTAAGCTTTAAAGTTGTTCCCTCGTTAGGAAGCTCCAACGGCGACACGGCAGCTCCCTTTTCCCCTAGATTCTAGATTATGAGAACCGACTGACGTCCCTACGATTAATGCACGTTGTCGCGGGGCATTTAAGAAATTTCGTGCACCACGCGTCCTGCACCTGCTCGTCCGCGCGCGTAAACCTGCAATTGCGTCGCGTTACCCAAAAGAATGTAACTCTTCGAAGCAAACTAACAATTAAATCGCAGTTCCGAGTTTATTGCAAAGTTCGTTCATTAATAAGAAATAAGTTTTCGAGTGTCATTCGTTACGTTCCTTCGTTATCCGAAAGAAAATTTGCCCGACTCCGCTTCGAAAGTTTCCAAGTGCGATGGAAGTTTGGGAACCTGGATGATACAGTTTCCAGCGTTCCATCTCGCGGACTTAATACGCTCAGGAACGGTACTTCGTCGCACAAAGAGACGCACTGTGCCAAAAGTGCTCCTCGAGGATGCAAAAAGGGGAAATGATTAATGGCGATCGAACGGCGGTTCAATGAGTCGGGGTGCGCTGGCCGCGGCGCAAAAAAGAATCGGTAATTTATCGTAATCGAGTCCGATGACTTGAAATATTCCGGCGCATTTGGCCGCAGACCGTGGCGCACGGGGTCTTGCACAACGACCGCGAGTAAGAAAGCCAAACGTGGTGCTGGAGTCGAAGTGAACGAGAAGAAGTCTTTTTATTCGAGCAGCGGGCTCGGGGTCTTGCATTTCGCCACATTTCTTTCCTCCTACGAAGAATTTGCGGCTTCCAATAATCCCGCGTACACAGCGAACGCTCGGAACCGATTCGCTCCCCACTCTGGCTCGCATTTGACACGCGAGTAGCTCGATCACTGCTCCCCGACTGCTTCGCTCTAACCGTTCGAAAGCGACTCTCGCAGTTTCCTTAGTGAGACACCAACGATCGTAACTGGAAATATGGAGAAGAGAAGGGAGTCGTTGGAGAGCGAATCGGATGAACGCCGAGAGGAGAAGCTAATCCTTTGATATCTCGTCTTAGCAAACGTAGAAAGAAACGGGGGAGATTAAGCGACGGAAAGTACCGCGATCGCCAGCTGAGTTCTGAAGCGTCACATGAATTATGAAGAGGAGACAGAGGGGAAGAAAGAACTTACGAAGTGTTTAAACTTTAAACGGCCGGAAACCATTTTAAGAGTTCAAGCTGCACGGGCCGCCTGCTTCCGTAAATGTATATAGACTTTCCGCGCGTATATCACGGAGAGATTGCGCTCTTCAAGATCCCGGGAGACGACATTCGCCTCGGAAGAACGTAGGCATACCCTTTCCGCCCTGAGATGGGGGTTTCGGCGTAGACATTTCGCACGTTTCAACATACCTGAAACAGAAATGAGAGAAAGCAATGGATTAGCCAACGTATCCAACGAAATAGACTATTCAAAGGCACACTTAACATTCGCAGGTTCAAATTACACTTTATACAGGACGGTTATCGTGCGCAGATCTTTTGTGGAACGAGTCGAAAGTTTCAAGATTCCGCCGCTAGTAAGAAATAATTACTCTTTCGTAGATCGGATTCTATCGAGCAGAGGTAGAATAAAAAGATTGGAAAATTTTTCTCCAGTTCAATTCGATTTCATTCAATTATTCGCTTTTATTATCAGCGGGCCGACACAAATAATCGGGCCGAGATGTTCCAATAATTACAATCCCGGAGATTCGACGATAGGAAATAGAATTAAACGTGACCCGCCGCTGATATCTCGACAAGCGCAGATTAGGTTCTATCTGCCGGTATAAAAGGCGAAAGGGGAGGTAGGGCGCGGACGCAAAAACTTTCCTCGGAAGTTGAAGTCAGAGTGAAGCTTTCAGGATATCGAGAAACTTCGGTTACCGGGGGTCTGCGTTTCCGCGGAAAATGATTAATTGCACTCGGAATCGAGGCGAGAATGCCTTCATCCACCGAAAAGGATTCCCCACGGACTTTCTGGTCAGGTCGTCGTTCGCGTTTTTTTCACCGCGATTTCCTTTTCAATGGGCACCTTCCCGACCTATCTCCGCGTCTCTTTAAAACTCCGCAGAAATTACCCATTCAATATTCCCTCCGCCAGAGATAATCGTCCTTCCGGATTCCCTGGATAATCGGGCGAAATCACTAATTGAAGTAAAGTCCAGCGCAAATGGAGTGGCCTAATAGTCCATGCTAATAACGCGCACAAACAACGCGCGGCTTTAACAAAATTTTCCGCACTGTCCATTCGCTGGAATTCTTGCTAAATCGTGATCAGGTTACATGGCTCGCCCCGTAGAGAGGAGGAACCACTGCTAGCTCATTTTGGAGGACAAAGAATTAGCTGGTGGTCGCTGTATCAAAAGGGAGGAGGCGAAGAAGGTGAAGAAGGCCGAGAAGCAGAAAGAAAATCCGGCCAAGTGGGTGTACTTCCTTCGGGGTGCAACCGAGCGAGTCCAACGGCCACGAAACGGAATACGGGGACTCGGAGGGACGTGTAAACGAGCAGCAGGCCGTAATAGCTGGCCTGGAAGAAACGGAAGCTGGAAAGCCGAGACGAGAGCCGATAAAATCTGCCGACCAAGGGGCTCCATGCGCGTATTAATATTCACTGTGTCTCTCCGCTTCTCCGCTGGGTTCCGCGAAGGCGTACACGCGCGTTGCCCTCTTCGTCTCCCATTCAGGATAACATCGGTAAACGCTCTTGCTGCAGGGAGCCCAGCATTCAACGGCTTCAAAGTTACGAAAGAGCAGCGGCATTTCGTGGCCGCGTAAGAGAAAAAGAAACTTAGCCGCGGAGTCCGTTCTTCCCTACCGAAAGCTTATTGGGTTGCTTGGCTAATTAAAGATGTTCCATCTAGATGCTAATGGCGCCGGAGGGGATTCATTTCTTTTTCGCAATTGAATCTCGTAACTGAATCATTGTGACGAGCTACGGCGAGAGGGAGCGACGAAGAAATTGAAGACGTTACGACTAACTCCACTGTATTTTCCCACCAAATGCTCCTCATCTAGTCGTACTTCTTCCGGGATGCGCGCGGGAAGATTGAATTCGATTTATTGGAAAGTGTAGTTGAAAAGATGAGGGAAGACAGAAAAGGAATCCAACGGCGTAGGTATAAAGAGAGCGAAACGGGACTGTGAAGTGCCACTTTGAAGCTATATTATCGTATGAAAGGCAGCAGGATCAAAGAGTGTTTAAATGGGAATATCAAATCAACATACAGCACTAAAGGTATATAGTGTTGTTTTATTCAAAGAAATAGTAACAAATGTGCAATTGAAGTGCTATCAATGTATTGCAGAGAGAGAGAGACAAATTGAATGGAATTTTCAATATAAATAAACAAAATTAAACGTAGGAATGCTCTGCCATCTCGCGGCAAAGCGCACTGCAGGCACATATCGGATAACCTGAATAACAGGTGGCGCACCTGCCAGGTGCATGGATAATATCAGCTGGCGATCATAGGCCAGGTAATGCGTGCCACGGCGACATTCACTGTGACTACGTAGCCTGACCCGGTTAGATGTGCACTTCGTGACCCAATTTCCAGTAATGAATCATATTACACGTCAACTCGCCTAAGAAAATCGAATTTAAGATGCGGGAGAACGTTTTAAATTTACATTGCAGCTCGCAACGGAGAAAAATAATTACTTCTCTTCTACATAATTGTATACCACCATTCACGCAACTGAATATATTTGAACGCGATATAGATAATTTTGCGCTACATGTACTGCTCAAAACGGTGGTTATTTTAACGGAGATTTTAGTGAACGTTTTACGCTGCCAATAAATGTTATCCCGTTGCCTTGGCCGTTCTGCTCACGAGTCCGCGATTGGCCACGCGCTCGCTATTCATACCTGTCCGACGTGTGAAATCGCGTTATCTCACTTTCCGTTTCAATAAACCACTTCTCAGAGAACAATTGTTAACGCACGTCCTACCTTTGTCCCTAATCTGGCCTCCCGTGAAACTCTCTGTACGTGTCTCGCGGCGTTCGCGTGCACGGATCCGCAGCGTATTTTCACTCGGACGCTTCGGAGTGAATCATCGTTTCCGCTGGCGACTACCATACAGTGCTACTTTTCTTAACAACTACCCACAGTGCGCGCGTAGTAGCGTATTTAGGTGCACAATCGTGATGCATAATTTCAGAACGGCTACCATGAATGTCAAGCGTGTAGTGAACGCGAGGGCCCTATAATCGTCGAGCTGCAACACCTGCGCCTCCACATCGAATTTCCCACGTCAGGCAAAAGGGGGCACGGCAAAAGTGCTGAAAAGAAGGGGCAAAACGTGGAAAATGGATCTCAAAGCGACAGCCCCGCGCTACAACGACTATTATCTCGTTTACCTGGCTCATTACACTGCAGGACATCCCTGGCCCTCCGATTTTGCAAACTTTCAAAAACCCAAACTTTTCCCGCGGACGGTGTTACGCGATCCTGAGGGGAGATCAGTGTGCAAGCCGTGTAACTCTTGGCGCTCAAAGGTATCGGTGTTAGCATGGCAGCGGGCTCAACGTTCTGTTGCCTTAATTATACATCCATCGCGCGGAACCACTTTCCTCTAACGAATCGTAATTTACCCGGAACGCTTGCTTCCAGGGAAAACAGTTAGCTCGCGCCGGCATTTAAATGAGTCAGACGTTCGAGGAGGATGCTTTTGCAAAGTCGAGGCGATCGCTCTTCTGTGAAAACAGGAAGCGGAACGTCCACACGGGCTTTGAACGAATATTAGCCATTCGTCTGCTGATATTTTAAAATTTTCACGAACCAGTGCGCTCAGTATTTCATTAAGCAGTTAAATAAACAACAATTATGTGCACAGCTGCCGCGCGGCTAGGGTCGATCAATATTCCAATGATTCCTCCTATGGCCGCCACAAGTGGCCTCGAGAAATACCATTCATCTTCCTCCAGTAACGAAAGTCACGCGATGTCGATTTTTATTGCTCCAGGCGTTGCATAATCGTCACTCAGGAATCCCACAACCGACGAACGGTTCTATCGCGAAGGGAACGGTGACAAGGACACGCAGTGAACCACCCGGCCACTCTGCGCACACGGGTACAACAGCCAAGCAGACGCACGCGGATGATGGTTCATTAAAAATGCAAAAGGCCCGTCTCTGACGAACGAAACGTAGTTTGGCTGCGAAAGTCACGCACGCTGGGACGTTACGCTCGCCCACGGAATGCGAAAGAGTCGCGCGTCGTTATAAATATTAATGTCCCGTGTACAGAAGCCCTCGACGAGGCCACCGCTGTTTGACGCGACGCCTGAGCATCATTATTGGCCAGACTTTCCTCGTTACCACCGATGAAACCTAAAATTTCCTCCACCCTCGATGCGCGATAGCCAGTCGCGAAATAAAACGAAAATCCTGTTAGTTGTTACTCGGACGCGCGCGAAAAATTACTTTGTTATACATAAATATACTCATCGCAGCGGTGACGAATGACTGACTTCACGCGTTTCAATTATCAGACGCACAAACGCACTGACACGGCCCTGCGCCGTTCTGAATGCTATCTTCATTCGCAGACCATGATCGCTTGCACGTACGCGAGGCAAGAAGGTAAGAGAGCTGCCGTTAAAGTGGGCTGTGCGACGTTTCCTTGCTACTCAGTTAATCAGCGTGCCAGAATCCGCTCGGCGATTCGTAACACGGTTACAAGAATGAGATCCACCGACAAAATCATCGTGAACGAGCGAGCCGTTATCGCGAGATGCTCGTAGATTCTTCTAACCAGAGAAACTCTAACGGCTTCTGTCTTAGGATGCACCGTTATCTTCGCGGTTCAAACGAAGCTGGAACGAGAGGAATTAGGAGCATGCCTTCGCACCTTTCGTTTGTGGTTTTAGTGAATTGAACCTTCGATTTTCTAATGCAGGAGAGAACGAAGTTATTGAAAATTGAAATTTAGTAACGATACTCTTACAAAAAGAGCACACGTGGCGTTCAGTCGGTTTGAAATACGTAAGAATGTTTGTGGTTTAGAAATTGAAACTCTGCACGTGAAAATGAACGAGGCAATGAGGTACAGATTGCCAGAGAGGCGAAAAGTGACTAACGACAGAGCTGGATAGAACGTACTAATCATCCGCGATGGCAAAGTTACGAGGAGCGCACACTTGAAATAAATGTGCCTGTGCTTTTCGAAGGGGATCCCCGTTTATCCCATGGTGGAGAAAGATCTGTCGACAGGAAGTGCGTTGAACCGCAGCGTAACCTTGGTGCCGTCACGGTTGTTGCATCCTCGTTGTCAGGTGTAACAACGAACAAAGAGAACCTACACCGCGAGCTAGGACCGAAACCACTACGTTTCATTCTCGTTTAACATTTAGTCATTTACCATTTCGTTTCCCCCTACACGCTTGGACCTTCGTCTAGAATAGACGTTCTATTATTTATTTCCCTCGACAAATAGCAGGAAAAAAGAGCTGGTGCCAAGCCAAATTGCAATTAAACCCTGCCCCAAGAGGATTTCCCTGCGAATTCGCGGAAGGGTCGTGTGCAAAACGAAATACCGCGGCCGCAAGTTCGTCACGTGTCCGTTATTACTCCGAGAGACAAAAACTTCAGATTGATGGAAAGAATGGTTTTAACGACGCGTTAATGCCTGCGCGCCGAAGAAGTAGGGACGGCCGCGATGCTCGCCGAGAAATTACAATTAACGGGGGTTTGCAGCGATCAGCGATTCCGAGCGAAATAAGGACGTGGGAAAAAGTATCTGGAAAAAGCTTCCAACTAGAATCCCACGATTGATTGCGCCCAAGTGGGAAGGTACAAAGCGGAGACACAAAGTGAAATATTCCATCTAGGCCGCGCGGTATCGAACAATTCCTCTCAATTTTCATCGGAGCCGAGCGATCAGCGGATACCTTTTTATCCACGAAAAGAAGGGACGTATATCGGGAAAGGTAGGTGGCAGTGTCGCATCAATCCGACTCACCGCGGCTCCCCGATACGTGATAAAAACAACCAACGACGTAAGAAGAAAGCAATACGTTCCTTTCTTACATCAATGTCGCCTCTCTCTCTCTCTTTCTCTCTCTCTCTATCCCAGGCGCGATACCACCACGCTCCTCATCCTCCGTCCTTCTCTCCTGCGCCTCTCTATTCCTCTCTGCAGTGCAGCCCGGTAGCAGTCAGAGGTGTCTGCAGCGGCTCGCTGACCTGTTGCATGCTCTTTTGTCCGGGACGCAGCGCGATTCTGGTTTTCTGAACCGTTCTATGCCGCCACTTATTCTTTCTGCCTCTCCTGGGCGACACCCGCGAAACAAGAAACCGCATTGTTCCGTCGCTGCGAAATACTGTAATTTCAGTAGATCGACAGAGGTGTCGTTGGAGGCGCGCGCCGCCCTACAAATGAGCGTATTTGTAGTCGAGCGAAATTGTCCGTCCAGGTGAGTTCGGGACCGATTCTTTGGGGGAGAAAGAAACATTCCAACGTGGCTACGTGGAACACTGATAGGTACTTGGAACGAAGCGCTCCGTTCCATCGACACCTGGTATCGAAGAACCAAGATTCTCTAACAAGAAAATGTTCACCTTATATTGCTACAGAAATTGGAGGACCGAGAACGCTTTAATGGGAGCGAAACGATGGTTCGGGACGGAATTAAAACGATCTGAAATGAATCGTGTTACTTGGAGTAAAGACAGCCCCCGTGCGTCGAATTACGTAGACCCGGGAGCGATACAGGACTGAAACATTATCCGTTCCGGGTCTCTAATTACGACGTATGTTGCATTCACATTAGCCCCGACGTTCTCCTTTAAACGCAAGAAAAACAATGCGACGAGCGGGTGTAAGAATTAGAAAGTAGATTAATCCCGGCGTAAGGCAGCCAGACGCGCCAGCGGGAAGCATCGATGAAAGTAGAAAGAGACGAAATTATTCGCCCGTTACCGGACTACCCGTTCAGCATAATCCACTTTCGTGTTCTAGATATCGCTGGATAATCACGTGCCTATCGCCGCGTTTATTTCGACCGTTGCCAGTCACGCGGGAATCGGGTGAAAAATCGTGAAACAATGGCGCGGAAATGGGTCAAAGCGAGCACATCGATCCCCGTTTCCCGATTAGAAGCAACGAGCGGTTGGCGGTGGGGCATCGATCGTCCTACACTCTCGCACTCATCGAACCTACGCTCCCCCGCGTGTATATTACTAATAATCGTCACGGAGATGGAACAACATTCAAGTTTAAAAGGTTAATGCTTATTATTCGCTTAAATGCTCGATGAGTCACGACGGCATTGATATGGAGGCATCGTTGGACGAATCGCTGCTTCGGTGATTCTGATTTAAGAAGGTGACTCAATCGAAACCCTCGCGATCACGATCGTTCCATGCAAATGACGTCTCGTTGTTAATTAGCTGCTTCGAGAGGAACAGTGGCCGTCGTCGGTAGTCAATTTACTCGATGCAGGTTACTCATCCAAGCCATTTTTCACGATCCACGATCGCCGGGTAAAGTGAAATCGAAGTAACGGTCTAGAAACATCGCGTTTAATTGAAAGATAAACGAACCAAGGTGATTTCAATTTCGAAACTCGTTATCGTAACTTCCGCGGCGGCTGGGATGCCCGCACGAAACGCTCCTGCACGATATCCCGATGTATCGCCGTTTACAAGCGAGACCTAATTTATATTCGATCAAATCCCGCGTACGTCTGCAGATTCAGTTCCCCGCCATGCGCTCGCGTGCGCCTGCAGTTGCACGAGGCGATTTAGTAGCGGAAAGCCCACCCGCGGGGGAAAATATTCGAGAGACGGATGATCGTGTAACCCTCGTCTCGCAATCTCGTTCCCGTGGTGTTTCCTCAGAAAATCGTGCGTGCGTGCGAGCACACGTATGCCCGCGCCCAAATGCAGGCTGAAGCTTCGCACGTGTGCGCGCATGGTTGTTCCAGGCGGTGCAATATTTTCTCGTCACGTGCGGAAGAATGCGTTATTCCGTTGCACATTCGAGGCGAGTCAAGAATTACCGGAGAAAAGAAAAACGACCGGCATGCATCGATTCAAGCCCCGTTTGCTTTTCCGTCTGCGTTTCGGAAATATTTCCAAGCGTATCGACGTTGCCTGAGAAAACTGCAATCCACTTTTCGCGAGCGATAGCCGGGCAGGCAGCGCGTTCTGCATTCGCGGATTACGCGCCCGTGGAATTTAACCGGTCAAGGTATTCGCAACCGTTTTTTCCACTCGCGAAAAACCGGTCATTCAAAGTGCTGATGAATGGTAATAAACGCTCGGCAGGCAGTGACTTTTAAGCGGCAGAGTTTTTCCTAACATGTGCAGAAAAACGGATAGTCACAAATATGTTAGAAGTATGATTTGCTTCTTGGAACTAACGGTCAGGCTTCTCTTTATTTAATGATTCATTCGTTCTTGCAACGTTCTGAATAATCATATTCTTACATGACCGGTAACGGGGCCCGTCTGCCTCCTTTCCGTGCGTTGCAAATCCCCTTACTCAGAAATTATTACAGTCACGATGTCAACTGAAAAAGTACGGACACACGACGGTAATAATATTCCACAATGCTGCATATTACAGTGGCCGGCTTCTCCGCCTTGTTCATTTCCTCATTGTTCCACCCGTTGTGCTGCAGGTACACGCGGGACCCGCGCGGATTATCCGCGAACCGTGGAAAACAACTTAACGAAAGGAAACACTTTCTCGCAGAGTTGCCGCTACAACGAGTGCGGACACGCCGAGTATGAGGAACAGGCGAACGGTACACCGTGGCGCATGTACAATCCCGTCAAGAAAATCCAGCTACCTTCGCAGACGTATCGCGTTCCAAACGTCCCCACCCTCCACCCCTCGCCCCTGATCGTGAGAGTTTGTCAAGTTACAAATGGCAGAGCGTGACGCTCGTTTGCTCCTTCAGACTGCGCCGGCACGTAGAGAAAACCTTCCTAACAGGTCCTCTAGCTCAGCCTTTTTCCATCGTCAACTCGCGGCAAAGTGCCGCTCCGAGACAGCTCCCTCTCTCGTCCTTCTTCTCGCGCAATCACGCGGAATGTTGAAACCGGCCGGGAATGTCGAAATAATAACGGTGCACAGGCTCGAATGCCGATCAATTACCTACACTTGCGTTTCACTTGCTCGGCTCGTGGCCTGCATTAAAGTTGCTTCTTTCCTTTCGCATTTAATACGATTCGATTTTATCGTCGGCAATCAAGGTTGCAGCTCGAGCATAGGTACGTTACTTAACTGCATCGACTATTTGCGGATTTTAGGATTGAAGTCACTGTTAATATAGTCCGAAGATTTTGGGCATCAGGGGTGTTCAATAGGTATAGTAGGGTAGCCCGGGGCGATAGTAACAGAAGGACGATTGTATCACGTTAATCTGATAGATATAAACACACATTTTGGATATATGATGGAGAATGACATTTGGAATACACACATCCATGTCCTAGCAGTATAGATAATATTAGACATGTACACTAGCGGACAAAAAAGTTACCACTTTTTCGATTTGTTCTATTCTTGTTATTTTTTTTAGCATACATTTAGGACTGTGGTATATTTAATATGCATATTCTGATGGAGAATTTAAAGATGTATAAAATCCATTTAAAGTTGAATTTAATTATCTGACAAGCAAAGGTGTTGTATGATATTAAAGGGGGTAACACATTTTTGGGGCCGACAAAGAAGTTACCACGTTTAGCAACTTTTTAGATTGTCCTAAAAGCAAAATGTCCCCCCACAAAATATTAGATGTTTTTATGTTCAAAAGTGGTAACTTTTTGTTGACTTTAAAAGTGTGTTGTCTTGTTTAATGTTATGTACGGTTTTTTGATTGTTAGTTAAATAAATTCAACTGTAACTGGATTTTATAGAGCTTTCAATTCTCTTTCAGAATATATATGTTAGGCATATACTACAATTTTGAATTGATATTGAAAAGTAATAGAATTATGGTGGGTCGAAAAAGTGGTAACTTTTTTGTCCGCTACTGTATAATGATGTTCTTATTGATTTAAAATTGTAATATAAATATTCCCTTTGCAAGTACGTGTTTTTTCTTTTTTTTTTATATATTTAATCTGGCCATTTTTAAAGTAATACTGATCGTTAGTTATCACTTTTAGGTGTCTCGTTAATAAAAATTTATAATTAAAGTTCCAAAGCTTGGCTGGAATCGATTGTAACATCGACAGTCGGAGTCAGTTGTACCGCGACAAAACCGAATAGTGATAAAGAAGATGAATAATATTGTCTTGTTTACATGGAATAATATAACACAGCACAAGCAAACAAATGAAAAAATGGGTGGAATGTACTGAATGTATGGATTGATCACATGAAGAATGTACCAGCCAAAATGTTTTCTATTTCTTTCACAATTGCGACACTGCATAATTGGTTATAAATTTTACTTTTTTCCATTTACTATTATAATTAAAATTAATAAATATTTCAATTTTGTAAAGTTAAAGTGCTACTATCGAATCCACACAGTGTTACAACCGACTCGGAGTCGAGGACCGTTGTAACACTTTGTCCACTTCTCACTTTGTATTAATAACCTGGATATTACTTGACAAGCAACGAAGCTGTTGTGGCTCAATACGTATCAGATAAGTAAGTAACATTTTCGTATAAAAACTTTTGTTGTAACTTTAATAGTTTTTGCATAATCGTATTCCAAATACAAAGTGTTATTACCGCCCCCGATCTACCCTATTGTATTTGAATACCAATATTTCGAATAGCGTCGAACAGCATTGATAGCGTCATAAGAACATCGATACCCTGATGCTGTTTGACACGCTCACGATCGGCTGCCCCAAATCGTATTAAACCGGAATTCGCGTTCGCTCCGAATTATCAGTGTTCCGCGGACAGCTTATGATAACGAGGTCTGTAATTGGGATCGGCTCTACTTCTCCAATATTTCATTAGGAACTAGGACAACGGCTGACAGCGTGGCTAACGGTCGTGAGAAACTACAAAAGCGATTGAACCGTGACCACGCGTCTAGCTCTCGCGCACCTTTAGCAGGTGGAGAAGCAGCTCCAGCAGGTGTGTTCGACGGTTTGATATTCCGCTGAATGAAGCGTTAGTAGAAGAAGGTGGTTGGAACTGGTTTCCGAAAACTAATTCACGTCACGCGCGACAAGCGTTCCCGCCGCCGCCTTCCGATCGAATCTTCGGCATGTTCCATTCGACCGCGGTTAGATATCGCCATGGCCCGCGATTCATTTGCATGCAACGAGGCCATTCAAAGGATCGTCGACGTCATCGCGACGGTGGCCGTCCAAGTTGCACCCCAAACGATCATTTTCCTCCCCCAGTGACATCGCTCTCGAGCCAATTCGGAAGCGGACAATCTCGCGGTTGGCTCGAAAATTTGTCAGGTGGAAATTGCCGGACCACCCTGGGAATACGAATGTCGAAGAGTCGAGCTACCGAGCGTCTAACTAAACTCCACCTATTGTAACCGATCCCCTATCGAGATCGTGAGTTTCGTTGCATTGAAAAGTAGAAGATCAGAACACTTTCACATCCTTAGGAAATATACATATTTTATTAAGAAGCTACTTAACTGATTAATTAAGAGAAAACTGAAAAACTTCGATGGACAAGTACCTACTTTTCATTTCAATACAATAAAGACTTCGCGTAATTCACAAACTCCGTCTTCCTTCTATTTTCTGTTTCGGCGATCACGTCATTCGATGTGGGTTCCGTGCGTTGGATCTGTGGTGGTTTATTATGCGATCCACAACTGGTCCTCCGAGGAACCACGGGGAAAGGAGGCGGAGGGTCTATTACGCAGCAAATCTCCCCGAGAATCGTTTTCTACTGCGTTCCAGGAACGCCTTGAAAGAACGAAACGACGGGAGCGGAGACGACGCGACGCGACGTAGCTGCCGGTTGCCGGAAATCAGTTCGCCGCTGCGATTCCGCGCAACAATTTCATGTATCCGCGTTACTTTGCATGCACAATGCACACACACGATCTATGAGGGATGAAATTTCAGTTGGCACGGTTGATATCGTCCCACCGCTGTCCCACTGCGAACTCTGTTACAATATTTCTCAGCTATCAGCCGTCCGTGCACGTCAGAAGTTACTGGGACGCGTTACTCACCAGCAAAACTATGTACGATACAGTTAATCGAAACAGCTTGGAAATTTTATACCTCTCGCAGATGAGCTCCTGTACAAATCACAGATAAGGTAGGCTCTGCGTTCGCAAAAATATCCGTCTAGTTTAATACAGGAAGCAAAATATATAGCGACGTTATTTCTGAAGATAGGAGTGTCATAGAAAACGGCACAAACCTATTGACAGTTACCAGGTGAAAACATTCCTGATTCGTATTAGTCAGGAGAATTTGTAGCGAAATCCGCAGTCCCCGCGTGTGCCGCTCTAAATACGCCAAATTAAAGACTTGACGTTTGCTCGACTGGTTGCGACGTTTACGACTGCAACGCGTGCAGGGCATAAATGGTTGCATGCGAATTCGCTGAGCCACTCGGAACAAAGAACTATCCGCGGATCTCTTGAGAACGATCGCTACGCCTGTATCAGGAAGTTTGGAAAAAAACTGCTGACTAATTCAGAGGGAAACTTTCGAACTTCTGCCTAGCATCCAGCGGTAAGAGTGTATTTTCGCTCCAAACTCAAAGGTTGCGTTAACACTAACTTCCACACGGCTCGTTAAGACGACGAATGAAACAAAAAACACATTTTCTAAACGAAACTCCGCGTTCTGAATACAACGATGGACGGCCATGGAAAAGTTTCGAAAGTACGAGGTGCGCAAGATTGAAAGCGTTAATGAAGAACCTCGTACAGTGATTTAAAAAAAAAACTATGCTCCGCAGTGGCGCACTTCTGTTTCTTTCGAGACCAGTGTAATCAATATACTCGACAGGATGCTAACTGTCTGGCGAGCAGAAAGCAATGAAAATGTTAACCGGTTTCGATCGGCCGAGATCAATTTAATTCGAATTACACGATAAATATTGTGGATAGCTGCGCAGCAAGCAAGCGACGGAATGCCAAGGGCGGGCAAGATAGCTCGTCAAATCTTTCTAGAAACTCGGGGGAAAGTTTCCTAAGCCGAATTGATAAGATACACCAAAGATGTAACTCGTAAAGGACGGGACCGAATTCCAAAGCGAGCCGAACGAACCCCATGGAAATAAAAATAATGAGAAACTTTTCTATCGTCGGTTCTTCTTTGTCATTTTTGGCGTTTGTAAACAGAAATCCTGGCAAGCGTCCCGAGAAGGGAATAGTCGGGTACGCGTCGTCTCTGCTTCCTCGAACTTCGCTTCGGAGCCCGATCGTTTTTACACCGAGGAGTTCATGGAAAATACGTGGCCGGTATTTTGCAGTTATCACTGTCGGGGGACGTAACTTCTTATCTTATCGGTGGCTGCATCTAACGCATTGAAACTTCGTACCATTGACAGCGACTCGAAGGCAGGTTCTATCGTCATCGTTTCCTCCAGCGATGGAGGAATGATACAACTTAACTGCTCCCCGGAGAAATTATCCAGAGATACCGTAATTTATTTCTTTGGAGATAAAAAGCACGCTAACGAAACCGTGACGTATTTTATCGGATGGAAGGAGAGCAGCGAGTAGCGAGCAAAGGAACAGCAAACTCCGGAGCCAGGTGAGAGAGGTCGTCGGACCACCGTCCAAGTGGCTCGGAACACTGAGGCAAGCTCAAAGCTTAGGTTCGAAACGAGTTTGCGCACCGGCGTACCAGTAAATTTAACGTTTCTCGATACCAGCAGCCATTCGATCGGATATCGTATCGTTCCACGATATTCTTCGTTCCTGATCAATGGCGCAGAACGTGGGGGGGAAGGACAGTCTTTACAGAAACGCCGACCAACACAACCAGATCGTCCTCTCCATTCTGGCTTTTACCGTTCCGTAAACGAAACTCTCCCGGCACGGCGATAAAACGCTGGGGCTATCGCTCGACGTCGTCAAGATAAGTAAATCACGGCCAGCGAGGTTTTATTTGACCACGTTTGGAATCTCGTACGCGATCTTCTTTGTCATAGGCTCCCGTCTACGTCCCCCCTTAAACCAGAAACTTCAATTCGGGTGTGGACTGCAAAACTATTCGAATCTCGGTCCTCGATCTTTTATCTCTCCCCCCGTCAGGGGCCGTCGCAAATACGACGCGTCGTTAGGTCGCGCAGAGAAAAAGAGTACTCCATGCCACCGTATAACCTCCGTGATGCATTGTAAGTCTGCGATCCAACCCGCCGAGGGTCCAACGTACCTCGACAGTCACGTTCCCACCGAATCGTTCCACTGAGAAAAATGTACGTGGCGGTGGAACCGGACCGATATCGCCTCAACACAGCGCGCCAACGTCTGTCAAAAAGGACGACTCAGCTTCCTGTTCCTGGGTCTCAGGGAACGTCGCGTCCAAGGACGTTTATAAACAGTGATCTTGGCAGGTTTCCCGAAAAAGATGGAGCCACGCCTCGGCGAGCCGTCGGAGAAGTTTAGAAGGTACGTATTATATAGAGGAGACTGCGGTAAACGTCGTGTGTGCAATTGCCAACGACGTTCCGTCATAAGATACGAGAAAAAAAGGTGCGGAAAAAGTGGGAGAAGTACATGCCGGCGACACGGTATGGAAGGTTTTACAACAATCGCGAGAAGGATACGTGGTCGTGGCTCTTTCCACGTTAAAACGACGAAACGGTTACTTCTGGCTGACCGGGGCGCCAACAATGATCATTTTACGGCGCAGCGACGGATATTTCAACTCGTAGCACGAGGATACTCCTCGGCTGGGGTATTTTTACGTTATTTTACGGCGGGGATTCATTATTGTCAGCTGCGAAGGTCGGAGACACGTTGTACGGTATATGCTCGGCGATTCTCGGCGAGGATTCGTGGATGCACGAAGCGCGGAGGTGTCCCGCGGCTCTCGAGAGAGTCCAGCCATCGCCGAGCAAAGAAAGAGGCTAACGGAGTAGAGGCTTTCGCCTACTCGACCCAAGAAACCTGTTCGACCGGTCTTACCTGGCCGACCGCTTCTCTTTCCCTTCCCGTCCCTCGCTCTCCTCCTTCCACCTTCGCGTCCGATTCACGTAAACTCACACAGATGGGCCGGGTCGGCTGCGAGAACACTACGATACGCTCGACGCTACATCGCCTCGAATCCTTTCGTACCGCGGGCCCCCGAGTCTCTAGAGCGCACCGGTTACCGAACAACGCTGTGTATTATGCTCAGACCTTCGCGCATTGTGAAAACGCTTTATTCGCTGTCCCCCGCTGCGCGATAGACAGAAATTATTTTCTATTCCCCATTCGATGAATCCACTGTTTGCTGAACGGTTGACTTCTTTATCGTGGGCACGCTACACCTGTCCGATTTATAGCAGACGTTGGACCCTCCTTTGGGATTGCCATTAGTCTGTGTCTGTGGTTAGGTGGTACCTTCGCAGTCGGAGCATCGATTAAATGGGGATACATTCTGAGAAACCGAGGAACGACTGCCATTATCGGGCCATGAAAACGTGATGAACAATTATAAGTAGCGGCAACGAAAGGAAAGGAATAGGTTTAATGATACCAGCACGCACCATTTCTTGGAGAGGGGAGCGACGGTCTACTCTCTCTCCTGTAAATAGTTAATGCTTCTCGAAGTGTCTGAACTGCTCGCGAAGAGCGGAGCCCACTTCGAGGATCATTGAACCCTACAGGCAGCCTTGAACCCGTCGACCGGCTTTCCTTGCTGGTACCTTCGCGAAGGTTCCAGGAAGTATAACGATCACGAGTAAAAGTGCGCCTCCCCCATCCTCTGCGTTTGCTTTGTTCTGCCTTTCGTTTCCTCGAGCCGAAACGAGGGCCCGCTTCTCGTTAGGGTCAAACTCGGACCGAATATCGCTGCTGGACCAACAGACACGATACGTACAACGTCCGTTATGAGTGAACGTAAGTATATGTATTATTTTGGAAAGATCGACAACGAAGAGACTTGGCGGGTAAGCGCGGAAAACTGCATCGTCCAAATAAATGATTCATTCCTGTTGTTCTGTACAAAGGTCATAGAGTCATAACTGATTTAGTCGCCCTGCAACTAATTGTAAGGGCTAAGGTCATCCACGCCCCACCAAAACAGGATGGATGTTTACCAACTTGCCATTGTTTTTGACCGGGAGTTGTTCATTGAACGTTGCCAGAATAAATTGTATATATATTATTAACCCTCCGTGGTCACACGTTCTTGTAATCAGAAATTTGTCACATGGGTTTCACTGCACCCCAGCGTCATTTTTGACTTACCATTTTCATATTTTTGAATCTTTAAACTTTTGAGTGATAATTGAACATTCGTAATACTCGTGCAATCATGCTCTAATACTCTTTTTCTACAAATGTAAATTTTGATATGTTGGTATTTGAAAAAATAGTTGTGGACGAAAGCGATTTGTTTTTATTAAAATTCACAAAAATTTTAAATTTGAATTATTAACGTCTAAAAATTTACAGAAATATTGGTAAATACATATCCTGATATGTGATACACCCCGCATGGTCACGAAGGGTTAAGTACAATCGGCCACTGAGTTTTTCACCCTGGATCGCAACAGGGGTAGAAACTTGTGTAACATTCTACGAGCTCCGCGAAGCAGTTAAGCTCGTCCCTACAGTTAAACATCCTGTACAAACGACCGCTCCACACCCCGTGGAAATTGACACGCTCGTAAAGTATCCGAAGATGCAGAAGCAAAGCTTTTTAAAGTAAACGGCTCGCGAAATATCGCCCATCATCCGTCGAGAATCGGAAAGCAGTTTACCGTCGCGCTCCGATTCGCGGTGCTTCATAGCCACCCCCTCGGATCTACGGCCGCGAATTTCGTGAAGCAGATCTCGAGCGTTCGATACTTGTCTGCGTCAATGGGCGCCGCGACGTTCGGCCCAAGGCGAAACGCTTGAATTTCGTGCCGTCTTATGTCGATAACCCAACAACCGTTTAAATCTACCCAGTCGGCGGGGTCGGTGGTTCGAATGGAGTACGTAATTGACCAGGATTCTCTCTCATAGATCCCCGTTAGGGGATGGGCCCGCATTATATGTACCACGGACGGGATCGTCTACGTTTGCGCCCACCGCGTTTCGATGTGTGCCTCGGTGTGAAAGTGTCCGATCAATGTGGTAGGCTAGTGGCCTCGGGAGTGCACTAGCGACGGGGTAATTACGAGCAGCACACCGTCTCCGCCGCCGACGATGCAGATCTATGATGGCAATGGATGGCCCGGGCGAAAACGAGAGAGCCGGCCCGCAGCGGAGAGGGAAAGAGAGGAGCCGGAGTGGAAGATCGGCAGGAAAAGAGGAGCGAGATGAGGGTAAGGAACATTCGTGGAAGAAGAATGGCCCTGAGGATGGAAATTCACCGGCTTTGGGACACGAGGAGGGGACAGAAGACTTTATTAACGTCCGAGGGTGGAACGAGCGTCCCTGGAAGACGAAGGACCCGTGAAGTAAAACGCGGCTCCACGCGTGGGTGTGTACCCTTTGTATTCGCCCCCTCCTACTATACTCCACTCGTTCCCACTCGAGTTTATAACGCCCAAAAGCATCGCGACGGTGGTCAAACATCGATTGTCGCATACAGAAGCGTAAACAGCCGACGAGAGTTGAAAGTAACCGATTCGTGATGGAACGCGCGAGTCGTTTGTAATTTTCCTCACGGAGAGCGCATCCGGCGTCAGTACCGTGCTCGTCGACCGAGGTAACGACGACACGGAAATCCATTTTTGTATCGAGACACGATTTTTTTTACTGCCTTCGCGAAACCGTTGAAATCGTAAAACGCTTCGTGTGTAAAAGATGATTGGAAATAGGAGCGCGAGCGATTCTTGCACGCGAGGCGTGGATTAACGGGAATGACGCCACCAGGTATACGTATACCCGGCGAGGAAATTGAAAAAAGATGAACGCTGGAGATTCGCGGGAGGAATTGCATCGATCGCGGCCGAGGTCCGCGGTCTGTAATGAAAAATAAAACGTCTTCGAATAATAGAACGTAGTAATCAACTTTCGTTTCAATTTTTCCCGTTATCCTCTCGGCCAGGAATTACGAAGACTCTATAATCTGCAGGCTTACCGTGACACGAAATCAGCAGAGTGGAAAATCTTGGCTGCGAATTACGCAATCGACACGATGCCCGCGAATGTTCGCCTCGACGGCTAACAGTCTCGTTAGCCGCCGCTTGTAATTGCATAATGAAGTACTGGGATAATTGTAAAATTTTATATGCATTGCAATCGATCGGCCGCTGCCCGGGACTTTTACTAATTAGAATTGCATCTTCTCGAAACTCGATACAAAACGTTGCCGATTATAATTGCGCGGCATAATGAAGTACAAATCTGCGGCGTGTAATAATGACAAATTAACATAACATTAATACAACGCGCCGATTAGCATAATATCAATTTATACCGATACGAATTTAAGGGCAATCGTACAAATTTGCGAATACAGGAAATGCCGAGTGCGAGCCAGTAACGAGCGTAATCAGGAATATCGTTATATATCATTATTAACGCGAACCGTTTATATGCGAAGCGGGCAACGCGTTAACGGTCTTGAATGAAATTAATTCAGAGGGGGCATAAAAATCAGTTCCCCGATTCAACAGTTAGGTGACAAATTCGGTTCAAAGACGCGAGCAACAATCAAGTGCTCTTTATCGGGTGGACGCTGAACTCTCATCTATCTTGAGAATAAACGAGCAAGCAGTAAAGCTGGTTCGATTGTGTCGAAGAAGAAAACCCGCGGAATCGTCAACCGGAGCAAGGCAATTATGTTCGTTCGGAAAGAGAGACAATAAATTCTAAACCGAGTTCCATCGAGGCTTCGCTGGCCCCGACAAAGGAGGAAGTATGAGACTGGAAGAGAGAAGTGAGTCACGACTTTCATCGTGAGCATGCCACGCGGAGATCCACCTTGCTCTCGTCGCAGCAGGCGGAGCGGCGGCACTACCTCGTTGTTCCTCATACTTCTCCCTTTTCTATCCCGACTTTCTTTCTGCCCTATTGTCACGAAGCTTCTGACGCCGACCGAGAGGCGGCTCAGTTCGCAACGGTGCTAAATTATCAGATGCAACTGGGGTTCAATCACCCTCTCCCCGATTGTCAATAGAAATGACTGAAGTGAACCGTTGAAATTGACCGTGGGTCAAGCGTTTTCGCGATAACTTATCTTGTTGACTCAGAAAATTAAAAACACTTCGGAACTTGCTCAAGTGACATTCCGCGTTTATCTTATACTGTACACATAATGCTTCGTAAGAAAGTAGTCAAAACATCTATCCTATAAATCATGCACCGAAACACACTTCCTTCCCACGTATTTCCAAACAACGTTCTCGAATGCACACCAACCAAGAGATAAATTATTTTCATTCCCCGTCGCATATTAGGTACAAGTGGAGTGAAAAGTAACACGTGTTGCATATCGAGCAGCACCCCCGCACGGAATAAATATACATGCGTGAGCTCGTACGTCGACGTTCACCTCTGCCATGGAAAAATTAATAAGCAGCAGGATTCAAAAATTGGAGACAAACGTCAGTTGGGTGCTCACCAGTGAAAGGCGATCCTCCACCGTTCGCTGGCAAGGTTCTAAATTATTCCAGGCATATTTTGCGATACACCGGCGGCCGGCTGATCGATTTTCTGTCGGGAAAAAATGATACTGATATACAGCAAGGAGGGGGCAGTTGATTCCAATTCCCGTGAGGTCTAGTCGCCCGCGGAATATAACAGTCCACTGATCTGTAAGTCTGCAGGCAAGCTGGTTCCCCTCTGCCTACTGCATACGTACGTAAGTACGTGTATGCCCCGGGTGCACTTATATGTGCATGGCTTACACGAGCACGCCACGAAAAACACGCTTATGCTTGTCCCAGGATTGACCGGGGGCCTGGCGACGACTTCTTACAACGGCGAGGAGCACGAGAGCGAATTGCTCACGCAAACTCTCGCAGCACGTTCTTTACGTCGAATTAAACGCGATTAACGGCCATTACTCGGGACTTGCTAATTAACGAGTCGCTTGCCTCTACGCTGGCGCCCTCGCCTAATTGTTCCTTCCTCTCGCATTTTTCAACGCTTGACCTTTTTGATCGACGACAATTGCCGCAGCGAGAAGTTCACCAACGTGCATACATATGTACATCGTTGAATGGCACGAGTTATGTCTCCCAAGCGACCTTGCTTATTGCCGCCTGGTTAGATGAAATAGATTTCAAGCGGCTCGTGCGCATTGCCGGCGACATGGGCAGGTCCAATTGAAAGCTATGACCGTAACGCAGGAATCTATGACGAAGGCCAGTGTATCGGGCGTGCGTGCGCTGACGTTTAAAGTTTAAAGTCGATGGTCCGCGAGTGCGGAGGACCGATTCGTTTCTAAGAAGTAGATTCCACGATCTGATGCACGCTCGACGTTTACAGATCTATCGTGTGTATTTACAGCGGAAGCATGGCCCCGAAAACGTATTTTCTGGCGGTACGAAGAGGCCACAGCTCTCTCGGTGGCCATGACTCGTTTCTCTTGGGCTTACACGGTCTCGTAGCAGAACCTCGTGGATCCACGGGGAAACCCATCGCTGCCCATAACAGTTACATGGTTTATGCCGACATGCAACACGTGCGTGCCTCTGTTGCACACATCTCAGCCCAGTGACGTGCATAAAAGTCACCGTCAACCCGTGCGTTACGAGATCCAGATAACGATACACTCGCGATTCGGGGAAGTTGATTTTCCTAACACGTTACGAGTTTTTAATCTGCCCTGTCGGGGCACCGTCCTCTACGCTTAGAAATGGCACAATTTTAATGGCATTACAGGCTCACGTGATCTGTGCGAATCGCGGATTACATCGCGCTAATCGTATTTCGAGAGGGCGATCTTATCGGAGGAAATTTGATGCCTAAACGCAGCTGGTTTCGAACCAGCGCACATTCTGCGGAAAAATACGCGCGTGCCGTAAAAGGAAAGCGTGAAATACGAATTGCATTAGCAATTCAGATTACACAGTCGATATTTATCTCGGTCGATGGGTTTTCGATACGGTCTACGTAAACCAAAAAATGGCCATCACGAGGGATGTTGTGGTTTTCAATGCGCTACCAATTATGCGCTCGACACCAGTTTTGTGTTTGTTCCATAGTTTTTTATGGAGTCCTGTTCAGGCTACGGCTCGCGAGAACGGGCAATGAATACGCGTAACGAACAATTAATTATTTTCCTTGCGCCGCTTCCTCAATGGAACGCACTTTTGCAACGAGCGAGCTCAACTGAAACATTGTCCCAGAGCCGCGCAGCTCGCGAAAGCGGATTAAAATCCAATTAAAAACCCACACAACGAGCGGGTAACGAATGAAATTTGTCAGCGGCGGGTTATTCAATTCCGATAATGATAACGCACGTCGCGGATGTAATAGCGGACCCCGGTACGGAAAGATTTGCGGGGCGTCCATAAAATCAAGATGGTAGGCATATCGCGAAAATCCCAGATCAAAGGAGAAACTTGGCAAGTTGCCTTCGTGTACGCGGGCGGTTCCCGTCCGCGATTCCATTCGCAACAAGGGAAGCCAACTCGGAACGGTTGCGAAAACCGTGGCTTATACGGTTATAATTGACTCGGAATTCTTTCGCAGCATTCACGGTTTTACGGCACTCGTAATTGGATCGTTCAACGAATACCATTCACGTGAATCTAACGCAGTCTAATTAATACCACCGATGGACGTGAAACTGTCATACTGTCTGCTGATCCAATGAAACATTGTGCTTTTCGGTGTTAAACGGCATCGAACCACTGTAAAGCTCATTAACAGGGGCCCCGCAGGTGCAGATGAACTTCGCAACAACATTCACCAACAACAAATGATAGTTTCCCCTGTATAACCACTCGTCTAAAACCTCCAAATAGAATGTAAGAGATAATTTAACGCAATGTGACAAAAAGTTGTACGATCTGGAATTAATACGCGTGGAAGTTGGAAAAATGGTAAAGGTTCCATCGTCCGAGGGAGACCAAACGGTGTTGCGTACAATGAATTCTATTGCGTAACCATCGGGAGGGAAAGTTGCGAGCGTGCGAGCGGCGTTTGGTTCGCGTGCACTTTACGAGGTCCCTTTCCGTGACCATGTGCTCTTTGGGAGCGGGTCAATATCCTCCTTTCATCTGCTTAGCCACGTACAATTAAGCCCTGCGCGAATGTCCGTCGATTAACCGAGACCTGCGTAACGTTTCGCCCCTCAATGTTCTTTGACCGCCACCATCGAGTTCGATCGATTAGACCAGTCAATTTGCTTCCGTTGCTTCTAATCGTCCACCTTTCGCGAGCCGTGTATCGCGGCAGAATCAACAGCCCGCGAAGTGTGTCACGCACGGAACGGTGTGCCGACTCCAAATGAAATTAAACTTCGATCGAAACGCGCGTAGTTACCTACGCCTACTTCAGCACGGCACATCGCGTATTAAAGGCGAACGAGGCTGATTTGTCACGGCGACAAGGAGAAACATCGGCAATTTGTGTCATTTCGAAACGTATCGGTTACCCGGCGCACAGTCTCCTAAATTCGCCCCCATTTAATAGCGCGAAAGTGATGCATGCATTTTACTTAAACGCTTGGACGTGCGATATTTATGATCGAGATAAAAGCGTGGCATTCACCCCGCGGCTTCTAACACGTTATAACTTTCGTGGTAAATGCAACGTGTCGCTTGATAAATCTTCGGCAATGAACTTTTCCGCGTGAATCATCAGTTTTGGCGCCGAACGCCGCTCGTCCCCTTTCGTTTCGACGGAGGTACACATCGATGGTGAAATCGTCAAACGCGGGACGTTGACCCAGCAACAGCGACAACGGTAACCGGCACAGAATTAACGCGTATCACCGTGAATCTCGATTTTCATTAATTATGCGTGGCTGCACACCGTCCGACACGGTACTACGTATTTTCGTGGCAGCTTAACCGTGCCCGGCCGCTTTAGAAAACGCTCGGCCGTATAAAATACGCGATATCGACGCGCACGCGCGATCAATCTGTGCGTGTGCGATCGTTTGAGTGCATGCGAACCCATATGCCGCTTGTACACCTCGCTTAAACTATTAAATGACTTTATTACGAGGCTATCGTGCGCAGCCATCGTCCGAATGATGATATTTTCATGCGATACTAACTGTAGCCAGACAATACCGCGAGATTGGAAATAAAATCGCGACAGTGCACGTGCCAGGCGGGTCCAGCTCCATATGTAGTATGAAGAACGGATGTCTGAACGCTAACCCGCTCCTGGAAGAACGCCCCACGTAATAATATATAAGAAGGGACGCCATAATCCGCACGTTTTAATTACGCAGGTCCGAGAAGGGTCGCCCTGTCAAGGGTAAGGGAAAGAAAGACCGGACCTGTGGCAAGAGACTGCCTCGGTTAAACCGTAATTTGAGGAGTTTAGGCAGCGGAGGAGGACCGAAAATAGGTACCGAAACCTGTTCCAGAGAGAACCTGTTGGTCGTCATAGGCGTATATATAGTCCTACTCGCGCCTACGTGGAGAATGTGTGAGTGTGTGTGAAGCAAATGTGTGTACCCAGCAATGGGGGAACGCACCTGCCACGTAACTTTTCTTCACGGGGCGTTTCACCTTCTTTCTGCCGCATCAAAATGACTCTCGTGGCTTGGCACGACTTTGACCGTTGCTCTTTACGACTGGTTCGACCCCTCGGCGCGGGTTTCAGGCCCCCGATGCCTATGGCCCGCGAGGCCTTTGTTAACCCGGAGAGCACAATTCGTCGAAGGAGAACCGTGTCAACGACCCCTAAAGTAGGTCGTAATCATGACGGAACGTCACGTGCTTTTACGCAAGACGCGTTTAATTCACGTGCCGCCCAATCACGGGACGCTTCTGCAAACAAACGCGCCGTGATCGCGTGGGAATTTATCAGCGACGCGATAGAGGAATCGATCGAGTAGAACGTGTGACTCCAAGTGAGAGACACGTGAAGCTGTGAAAGATAAGGTGACGTAGTTCTTGGGCACGGAACATCTCGGTTCTTTTTGAAGAATATCGATAGCGGTTAGTAGAAAGCCAACGGCTGAGCGAGCCGAGCATTCCGTAGCCTACCGTGTTACGTATTACGAAGATAACACGTAAGCCTGCATTCCGGGGAGTATAGGTAAGGGATGAATCACTTGTACGTGGAAGTACAGATTACATTTGCGGGAACTCATCGCGCAACTCTACTACTTGCAGTCATTACGAGAGCTAACTATGATATTCTGGATGGGAATGCTACTTTATACCTTCCATTGTAATTATTCCAAGTTTGACCACTTGCGTTCTGGCTATTTTAGGGAAACTTGCGTGAGATATTGAATTGGGAATTCATTACTGCTCGTGTAATTATTCCTGGCATTTCCTGCAATGTTTAATTCTGTTTGAAAACGAAAATATGCTACCGAACAATTTAATTATGGAACGTGTAAGATCGAAGGGCAGGGCGTGTCTGCGTAATAGAAATTGCATCTGTTGTAAGCATACGAGTATGAACGAGTATTATGCCTTTCTAGTTGCATCAGGAGCGTAGCAATTAGTTTGTTGTTCTGTTGCACGTTCCATGGCGTAATGTACATTCTTCTGAAATTAATTTCGTTAACGTAATTCGATACTGTTCGCCCGGTGCCAATCGAACTCCCAAATTCGAGACTCGTAGTTCAAAGTATACATGTACTAACACTCATTCCGCAATAACGTAGCTTCTATATGTATGACGCCAGCGAATCAGTGTTTCAAGGCCTGGAGACACGTAATTGAAACCTGTTATCAACATGTCGATAATGATAGCAGTGCGTTTCCTTTCCCTCTACCTTTTAAATGGAAGATAAGTCTGTTTTGAAATTTATCTTCGGTGGATCATGTTTAAATATAATTTCGCCTAAAATATAGCATTCTCACGGTTCTATGTATAATCTCTATGCTTTCTTTGGGAACAAGAATAGTTAGTAATACTGCTATAAAAACACGCAGATCTATTGAAATGATATTTCACATAAGCAGATTCACAAAATTAATTTCCACCTACTTCAAAACCCACCACAAAGTCCAATCTACTCCAAAACATGATTTTGTATCAAACAGAAGACCATATACTAATTCAAAACTTCTTAATTCTGAATGGAAACTTTACAGGACTGTCTAAAATCCACCCTGAAATTTTTCAACCCTTCATGATTCTATTTAGTATTGTAATTAGTATTCAAATTTCAATAATGCAGACGTCTCTTTATTTAACTCGCAAGTCGGTTCCCTAGATGAAATCTCCTTTTAAACTCGAGTAATTTTCCTCGGAATAACCTGGAGGAGGATTGATGGGGTCTCTGACCGTTCGTAGGTCGTACATTAACCATCTCTACTATTGGTATGCGTGGGCTACGAAACTGGATTATCTAGAGTAGACCCTGAAATGACCTGTATATAGCCTGCGTATTCTATGCGGACGTACAGCGATGTCGCGTGTTCGGTGCAAGAGACAGATGCGCGGGACCTTATCCTTGGACCGATGACTCGAGCTCATCGATCAACGTTGACTCACCGAATCTTTCGAATCGAGATGCATTCTCGTAAAAGGATGTGGTTACGTCGTGTGGAAGAAATCACGATGGCGGCACAATGTCTCAACGAGGAGAAAAAACAACGGCTATTATTTGCAACGTGACGTAGTCCATGTTCGACTTGATTCCTCGAACAATAATCAGACACTAGGATCTGAAGACAACCAACTATCTAATACCGGAGAGGTCTCTTGACTATTCTAAGAAAATTTTCAAATTTTCAATTGAGTTTGATTGTTGGTTGAAGGTTCTACAACACCTTACATTGCTTATGGTTTGCATCATTTATGCGAACTACTGTATCTTTAGCGTTCTTGATTGCATCATCTGCATCGACCTTTCTTTGCAGCTCAAGGTAAGCACGAGTTAAATCCAAGTCTCACAGAGGGAAAGGCATTTCGTGTAAATGTGACCTTAAACTTTCCGTGTACGCGAGGCGTATCCCTCGGCGCCATCTCCACGACGCCGTGCACGTGGGCAAGATTATAATTCCCCTGGCGATAATTTTCACCTTGACTCTTGACGCGCGTCAGGTAATTAATTTTCGAGCGCTTTTGTTTGGCGAAAGTTGACGCCCTGCAACGAGGTTTCAACGCCGCGGCCAAGCCGCGTCTTCCAATTTTATTAAACAAAATGCCTGATCGCGCTAAACTTCCGCCTTGGCTACCCATCCTCGCTCCTCTTGGTCTCGCCGATAATAAAGTTTATGGCGAGTAATTATGATATAGCAGAGCATTAATTAGTACACGAGTTTCGCCCGGAGGCTCGTTGCTTTTATTGCGTTATATTGACCAACATTTAATTATAACTTCTTCGCATTTATCGGTTCGCGATGCAAGAGCAGAAGCTACGTATAACCAGGAAAAGTTGCGCAAAAGTTGGTTGGGAAAAAAGGGAAACTACGAATTGTGAAGTTGCCAATGTTATCCGATAAAATTAAGTGCACCCTTGTAATCACAGCGATATCCTTGAATTATATAAGATATTGTTGAGAGGGTTCGAGAGCAATAAGCAGCCGCTATTCGAGTCATTCTTCGTTGCGATGAATAACAAAGGCCGGTGTTGCTCGATGCCGAGCATTATTCATAACGCAGATCGATAAATACCAAACGCCCGCTCCGTTTTATATCTACTTGCAGGGAAAGTATCCGTTCCGTTTTACTTTGTACCAACGCCGTGGAAAATAATACTACGATGGGAAATAGGGGCGACGTCTGTTTTGCATGGTAATCGAATTCAAACAAGATACCATCCGACCACTACAAAATTTATAAACCATCAAGGGAAAATGGCCTGACCCTGAAACGTCGCCCCCTAAACAAGACAACAACTTTTTCGAAGTATCAAACTTTCCACGTGAAAATGTATTAAGGCATTATCTAGGGAATCTGGTCGCGATAGAATCTCAAATAATTGCCTCGCAGTTCTCCCCACGCTACTTATTCTGGTGAATGCTTTGAAATTACGTCGCTGGTATTAATAGCTAACAGAAACATGGAAGAATTTCAGCGTCTGAATATTTCATGCGTAGTAAATACGTATCGATCGAGGGTAAAAACATGACGAATGAATGGAAAAAACAGAGGAACGACTGTACAAAATGTTTTACAAAGTTGCGGTGGAGAACTACGCTGCACAGTTGATATGGAAGACATTTTGTACGCTAAAGGTCACAAAATAATAACACCGTACCATTGTTGCTATTTATACGGATCGATGATGTAAAATTTCTTTCGTTAATAACAGAAAAACAGTGATTCCAAGCTGGACGTTTTCAATTTTTTGGGATAATAATAAATGCGCAATTTAATTGAAGGATTTGGACATTTGTCGGATAATGTGTAATTATGTTTGCCACAGCGGAGTATAAGTGGCAATTACACGCATTGCGGAATTTATATGTGCCCTTTAAACGAGACGAGTGCTAAAACAAAGTAATGCTCGGTGCGATTATAATTAAAGCCATTATTATCATCAACCGGAACGTTATTTCCCTAGTTTGAAATCTATTCCCCTTGGAAAACATTCACGTTACGATGCACATAATTTGTAATTGTGTGAACGATAAAATGAGAGCAGGATTTCAGTTCAAGTTAATTAGCTCGAAGGGTGGGTGTCAACTATTGCAGCATTCCTACTATGCTAAATGATTAAAACGATTGAATATTCATCTTTCTACTTTCTCGTAGAATACGATCTTAACAAACTGTTCTTATATTAATCTCTGATACAATTCACCTAATCGCAAGTGAGAGAAAGTAGAGCATCGCGATGATAAATCACCCATTATCGCGCGGTAATAAACGAGAGAACGATCGCTAACGGGTTCGATAATTTTTTCGAATCTCCGATTTCCCAACCACTATCATGGGTATCGAGCACGATCGCTCCGTATCTAATTCGGAAAGTAATCCCTGAGAGATAAGCTATCTGTTGCAAGTGTTAGAATTTAGAATACCAAGGAAATGGGTAAGTAACGCTATTTATGGGTTTCCAAGGAAAACATTTCTCGAAGAACACCAATAAAAATTCCAAGTTTTTTTATATTTTGAAAAAGTCTTTTGAAGAGCCATTGAAACGCGCGTACTGCCGTAAATAATGTTATTTTCATTCACGTTTACTTCACAATTAATACGACCGTGAATACGTCTCGGTCCACAGATCGTTTGACCTTAGCAATGATCGGACAAATTACGAAGTCACTCGTCTGGTCTCGCTTGACCAGAGACCGATGTACGCGTAAAGGTTACTTTTACATATTTCCCCAGTTATTAATTTCCGCGCTGCGAGCCAGCCTTATTCCATTTCGACCCTTTCGGTTGAGCACAACAGTCGAAACTTAACGTCATCAGTCTGGCACCAGTCTGTCTCGCTGACTAATCGACCATGATTTCGACGAGGATTGGTCACGTCCGCGATTAGTCAAACCATACATAGTTGGCGTTAGTCGCGTCTGCCCATCGATCCGTCATTATTTTCATCAATGAAACTTCGAAATTCGAGAATTCGTTACGTGTTTTCATGAAATGAACATAAAACGTACCCTGTCAAGTTATTGCGAAATAAGTGCGTAAAGAATAGTTGAAAGAAGAAAAGGTTTGTAAATCTAATAAGTTAATAAAGTAATTGTTGATCACAAGTTTCTTTAATGCTTTGTGATTCCAACGATAATGTATTTGCTGTGTTTACGTTCGGATAAGTGTAAGGTGTGGTTTTCAATTATCGATAGGCCGAAGGGAAATCCCAGAAAAATTGTCGGCATCGAAAGAGAGACGAAGAAAAATATGAATTCGTGATTGTTTAAGAAAACCACAACTACTTCGAATGAATCTTGATGATAACTAAAAGTGTAAACAAAACTAATTCTTAATATTAGTACTAGCTTCACGGTCACAACTTGTAGATATGTATACAGAAGTATTAAAGATACCAGTCCCTCCATAAAATATGTGAAAAATGATCGTCTAACGACCTAGCAAATAGAGTGCCTCGGGAATGATTAATTTACCGACTTGTGTTTATCAGAACATTTTTGTTTTCTTTTTAGCGATTCCTATTATCCTGTTAACACTATTCCTACCACGAACCGGTCAAAAGACCGTTTTTAAAATATCGATTAGAATTTCCTATATACAACGTAATTGAATCGCCTTTAAACTTCACGATTTTGCCTCAAATATACGTATAATACATTTTTGAATATTCACTTCTTGTTTTATTGTTTATTTTCTGAGAAAAATTTATAGTCTGTCTTACCTAACGCGACCGGTCAAATGACGTGAAATGTGTCGGTAGGAATAGTGTTAACTGGATCCTCTTGCCCAGAGACACCACACGTAAACTTAAAAATGTGTAATTAAAAATTCGCAAAATCGAATGTGTTTGTTTTCACTCCTTCAACACAAGAGTAATTATTAAACTTTCGCGACAAGTGAACCCGTATTACCTAACCTAAGAGACATTATCCAACGACGAGTGAACTCGTTTTTCCAGTTAACAGGTGAACCACTTAAGTTCAAGACCCTACAGTTCCGATAACACGCTGCATTTCCGACGCCTCTCGATTCCGCCTTTCGACCGAAATATTGGATCGAGAATCGGGACCGTTCGATACATAGATCGATCGAGCGCACGGACCAACGGTCGCACGAATAACGTTACACGCGACTCCACTGACAACGCCTCGATGAACGGTGCGACGAAAGTAACGATGCGTATACCATTGCACGCCGAACGCGTTAGAAACTTTATAGTAAGAAAGTTTGCAGATCTGTCGCACCTTTAACAGCCGTCGAACACAAAAGGCCGATGATGCAGACCCAGGCGATCGTCATCCTGCCGTCGTGTTGGCCGCTCGTCGTCTTCATGCACATCACAGAAAAAAAAGCACTGTCCAACTTCCTCTTTGGGGGGCCGAGATTCAACTGCGTGGATCGCGGGGACGTTCCCAGCCGGACGGAGCACAGAACTCGGGGTAACGCGTGGAAAACAATCGCGGAACGTGACCGGAACGTGCGAAAACACGAGGTATGAGAGCCGAGAGACGTTGCGACGTCAATTCGAATGTAAGTGTCCCGACTCGACGCGAGTGCCAACCAGATAGTTCGGCGCGCGAAGACCGTCTGCCGCGCGCTTTGCTTTCGGCCCGCTTCGTGAGACATCGGCAGGAGCCGAGATCGCCCGAACGCCCCGATCCCCCGATAGCGCCGTTTGATATCGTCCCGTCCACACCGGTGTACACCTACTTTCCGTGCCTAACCTACGTATGTACATACGCACTTTAACCGCATATACCTGCCGTATTACGTGTTTATTTTCGCGGTGCACGTCCCTCGCTGGCCCACCAACGAATTTCCACTCCGGCGAATAGATTCGCAAGAACACGCGCGAGAGCCTGCGCCTCTTTTACCGCTTCCTTTAAATTCTTTTCGCGTGATGATTCAATCTTTCCGTTGAGTCACGTAGTTGATCCTCCGGTGATCCCTGCTACCTCGCCGCGATTATCTCAGTGCATTCTCGGTGTACTTTCTTTATTAACGGTTTCTTGCTTGTGAAAGGTCCCAGTGCAAACAGGTTTTCCACGTCATCTGAAACAGTCGTTGTACGTATTTCGTTGATACAGCTGCGGCAATTATGTTTTTATGGTTATATGGTTAACGGGCGTAGGTACTTCTCCGTAATTTGAACGAGAGATGTATCGAGTACAAAGTGGTAGACAAGCTGCAGACGTCTTTCTCTACATAGAAAATTAACTAACAAAAATTACTCCAGTCTTTAAATATAAATATGTTCATCATTAGCAACGTTTACACATGTTGGTTGTGTATCATTATAGCTTCAGCAACTATTTAACTCCGATGAGTGATTTTCATTTAGAATGAATTTGTTTTCAATTAATTAATGTATATAATGGAAAAGAGCCTGATAAAAATTTCAAATAAACTTTCCTATCAAACCTGTTCGAAAGGTTGGGAGTTATTCGTGCATAAATTCGATCCGATATGAACGAAATAAATTACAAATTGAAACTGAGTTTTGCATTTCAGTAGAAATACGAGGCTCGTAAAGCAGACGATTATTGAGCATAAACTTTAAAGAAAAAGCTTAAGATATGGCTTCATGGTCCACGGGTTACGCGGAGGCATAGCCTGCGATGGAATTATCGCGGGATCGAAGCGAAGAAACGAGGCTAAACGTGTACGTCAAGATAGCGAGGGTCGTGCCCAGGTACAGCGATACCGAGGAGCGACCGGCACGGTTCGACCAGATGCAGCCTGGAACCTGGAAGGGCGCAAGTGTACCGCCATGTGTATTATGACAATGCTTTCCTATCGATGTTTACCCGGCGATAACGTTGCTGGGTCTTACGAATGCCTTCTCTACGGCGGCGTACGTGACCGATATGTCGAAGGCGTGCCGTCTGGGATCGCAGAAGCTGCAACAGCATACAGCAAGGAGACACACTAAGAACCGCAGTTCCGGAATTTATCAGGTAAGATAGTACCCACTTCCAGTTTGCGCGATACATAGGTAACACGGATGAACAGGCACTGGTACTACAGAGAGTACGTGTACCCCCTTAACAGAGCCACTTAAAACTTTCGTGCCCTTTTTTACAATGAGTTTTAGCACGAAATGTAAATTCATTTCCTTTTTCGATAAAATTCCGCACGAGATAGGTAGCAATTTAAAGTTTCGCGGTACGTGCAGGAAAGTTTGAAAAATTTTTCGTTCGAAATTTTACATCGGACGCTACTCTTATTTATTCGCTTCTCTCCTTTTTTTTCGGCGCTGGAGAAATTTAACTGTTACGGGCAGTTGAATACGGTATCGCATAGTTTCGCGTTCAGTAATTATTAGAATCGATAGGAATCAATAGCAGTACGGTTCAGCGGCCCGATAAACAGTTGTAAACTCTTACAGACTTTTACGTTTGTTGCTCTCTCTCTCTCTCTCTCTCTTTCTCGGAACGTGAAATTGGGTTTATCGCGCGGCGCGTTGAATCACAATGAACGGTGATCATGCTAACGTTATCGTTAAAATAGTTATGGATAGTAAGATCTTTAAAGGGAAGTTCTGGTTTGCGGTCAAGCAATCTCCATACCAGACCGCTGCCTCTGTATCGCGATAGAGGAACACTTCTACGGATTCAGCTAATCGAGTTGGCAACTATTGTGTAGGCGCACACGTACACATAATCGTGTTACCGGGAGCCAGTCGAACCCACCGCCTCCGTCTAAAACGGCTATACGAGTAATAACATCTAATAACATCTTTTATTGCATGTACATGCTACATAAGCACGTGCATGGCGCCCATGTACTTGCGATAGGTGCCCCTGTGTGACTATTCAACCAACAAACAGTCTTTGTTTCTGCCCCCATTCGTTATCGAGCATCAAAAACAAGACCAGTTCAACAACTTCCATATTAGTACCTTATATTTCTTTGTCGTGTTAGAGTCGGGATTAAGAGAAAGTAGTAGATAGTGGTAGTCTACGTAGCGCGCCTGACCAAAGGCAACCCAAATTACACGAATGCATCGGTGTTCATCCTCCGTGACGAGCATAAGTAGATCAGCCTCGAGTTTACTAATTTTCTTTTTAATTGATCAGATATAATTATACGAATGTTTTCTTTCCTCAGATTCTAAATTACAGCTCCTTCGTGAAAAGTGCTGATGTCACTGATTGAATTTATACGAAGCGTGATAGTTTTTACCATTATTGTGCCATGAAGGTAATCAAGCAGCCCTTACGTATTTAATTAAGGCAAATTCATGTGGCCTGGATGCTTGCCCATTATTTTGATTGATATTGAAATCCCTTCAACTGAACCAAGCAGAGAGTCATATTTATTTAATACACGACTCCCTTTTGATAGAGACGCGTTTCGTGTTCATTTACAACTACATAATGGGCATATTATATCGCGTATGACCGTTTAATAATTTTCAGTTAATTAACCCCACGGTTACTATGCTATGATTAGAATTAATTGCAGTCTCAACGGCTGCGCTGTAAAATATACCTACGCGCAGCGGTTCAACGAGTAGGTAAATTTGCAACGGCCGGCTCATTGGATGATCGAATTCGGTTATTCAGCCGCGACTCTGTTTCTAAGCAAGCGTATTTTCCCGGTGGCGCATCCACTTCAGTTACAAGGACCATAGCGAAGTTATTTTCACGGCGGGTGCCGTAAAAGCTTAAAAAGTATGCGTTGCAGGGCGCTGACAATTTTACAGCTGCATTTTAAAAGCCGCTCGCTCTTACCTACATATCGGCTTTAAAAAGTTATTGGACCGAGGATTACGCGAGTAAAAAAGTTTAAGGCAAATATCTTACCCTTGAATATGAGCTATCTTCCTCCCCGGCCATACGCAACTTAGGTAATACTTCGGCTTCCGGTAACCAAGTTAGCTTTTACGCGGTGCAAATTCGCGTGAAAAACGTCGCGCGCGTTTTAAGCCAGTTAGCGAACATTAATGAACGCGAGTTGTTAGATTCGAACCTGTTACCCCGGCAGGTCCCGTGGCACACGACGGGAATACGTGCGGGGCCGTATTAAGAATATTAGCATTTATCATTGCGGTGGAAGCAGCCGCGTTGCACAAAAATAGATTTACCGTCTCCAGGTTGTTGCGCTAACTGGATTGTTGTCATCCGCTTCGGGCTGCAGGCAGTTTCAGAATTGCAGTTAGCAGCGGACCCGTGCTTTTCATTCATTTCGTTATTTCCAATTGAGAGAAAAACTCGGTTATCCCGTTCCTTTTGTCTCCGCCAGAAACTGATACACGAGCTTCATTATAATATTCCGGTGCCTTTGTTGTTCGGCGCGTAACGTTCGCCACCGATTCGAAAATAATGTCCCGAGAGAGGTGTTTGCTAACTTTTCTTTTAAATACCCCGGAACGCGCTGGGAGAAGGTGTGCCTTTTGTAAATGGGTGTTTTAACGCGTATCAGTTGCCTACATCGGTAACAGTTGAATAATGGCGAACACGTATTGATCAAAATCGTTTCGCTCGCTAAATGCGCCGCGCACCTATATCGAATTTGGTATACAGCGCTTCTATCAGGATTTAATTTAAGCCAAATTAAATATCGGATACACATGAATTACAGACGTACGTACATTAAAATGTTCATTTAAAATGTTCGCAGGGACGTTTTAATGCTGTGCACGCTTTCATTTCATTTCCTTTTTAGAACAGTTTATGTCTTAGTAATGACAATATTTTGAGAATTACCGACCATAAACCTGCGACATTATTGACCGATGTTTACGACCGCCGATAATCGCTATTCAATATTTCCTGCATAGACGAAGTGCGCGTTAGCTGGTGCGTCAAAATTTGCACAACTTTGTTTGAAACGACTAGGTACATACATGTTTCTAGATGGGAAACTGACACGGCGGAGTCACCAATGTAAAACTTGAAAACAAACTGTCCCCGTATAAAGCTATCCCAAAGCCAATGTGTACATTGGAGATCTACCTTCGGGGGCACAGTTAGCAATTCAAACATTGACATCCTATAACGAATTCAATTCGAAACTCCGCGGCACGTTACTAATGAAATTAGCCACCCCGATGTAAAAAATGCACGCAATCAAAGACAATGTTACTAAGTAGATCTAGTGACGCGCCTGGTAAATCGTTAGAACTCCCTCGTTTTAAGCTCATTAATCCAAATATATTTGACGTATAGACTGAAAGGGTGCAATCCAGTGTGTTGGGATTTAATACTACTAAAACGCTTTTGTACTCGCTACAGAAGTACTCTGTCTAGTTTACTTGTGACTCTTCTCGCAGAATTCATAAAAGATCCTCGCAATTTACTAATAAAGGACAGAACTCATTCTTTTTTTAGCAAACGTTAAATCCCTCGCCGATGTGCATGAATCGATGATTTCACTTTCGAGTTACATCAACATTTCGTGTATAGACGGAGAGGCATTTAATATCGCTACAAATATTTCCCTGGCGTACTCATAAATCGTGGATTGCTGCCCTCTGAGTCGGTAACGCCGGGTGCAGGTATTAAAATATCCCGCATACCCACGGTGCAGGTGTATATATTACTTCGAACTCGGCTCTCAGTTTCCTACGGATTGAACGTCTCGGCATTCGTCGGGAAATTGGATACACGCAGAACGAAAGAAAGCATCATAATTCAAGAGGACCGCGCGCGCGACCCGTTGGTTATAATGTTCCCTTCATTTTGCGACCGGGGTCAATCCCTTTTTTCCTTTCATTGCCCGGCAAACTCCTCGGAGTTCGGGTAGAATCGTCCATCCGTTCTGTTGAAATTGGAAAGCATAATTAGATTACGCGTCGGCACTAAATTAAACCTATAAATCACGGAAGAATCGATCCACCCACTCACGGGTAATCTCCAGTGATTAAGAACCAGCTATACGCGGTTATTACTGCCGGATTCTCCCTTCGCTCGCGCATAATTTCGATCTATTTATTCCGTTTTAAACCAAAAACCAAATAACCCCTTAACAAATCTTCCCGCCTCCGTGGAATACCGTAGAATTTATTATTTAAACACGACAAATTCGAATTATCGCGGGGAACAACGAAGCGGGTTAATGTTTCAGTGGTACGGTATCGATGAAATCTTCTCTGGATTAACGCTCTGACGACGTTGAGAGCGACGAATAGGTACGTTTATCCGTTGAATGCACGCGAGCCCGTTAGTTATTTCTAGTTAGTTGGTCGGTACCATAGTTGATTGACGCGGCCACAGACACTGAATTAGAGCGCCTGCTGAACGTCGACCACCGAGCAGAAATTGAATTTCGATGACAAGCGCAAAATATTAATGGGCAGCGAGCACAGCTATGTCGTTACATAATATCCCGAGCACTTCGGTCCCCCGTGTAGTGCTAGAAATTGGGCGCAATTGTGGAATAATTGTGCATAATGCCGACGCGAAAATATTAACGATTCAGTGAGTACGGTCGCGCGTTTGCACGTCGCGTCGTCGCAACACGAGAAACCGTTCAGTGAAACGAGAACCATGAATACTTGCTAAGTTCCGTAAACTGAACAGATCACGTATTAATAATTAGTAATGAGCTGTTGCTTGTCGCGTCAAGGGATAAACGTTCGATTGTAAATATGCAAAGGAAAGGAAATAACTGTGCCAAGTATAGTACACTCGTGGAATTATGATAAACGGAATGAGAGGATCAATATCTCGTCAGATCTGTCGATCGAGTCGTAATTCCCTCGACCTGGACTCATCACGGGGACGTTACAAATACAGGCGGACTTACGCGTCAAGAGAGACACTCGGCGAAGCACAGCGCTCGAGCCGCGGAAAATTAACTGCACTCGCTTTAAAAGGGTACTCGCGCAGGGTTGGACCAATCGATCCACCCCTATACCGTATGGGCATAATCGCATTTGCATGCTGTACTTTGATACAGCGCCCGTAAAATCCTCTTTCGAGTGGTCCGCTGAATGAGTGGTGTCTATTATGATCATTGTTATTGGCGCGTTCCTCAAATGCGCGAGATTGCCACAGCTTTCGCCTCCACGGGCAAATTTTGGGAATCGCGGCCGAAATTCCGAATTTCTATTGGGACCGCGCGAATTCAGCCGCGAAATTGATGCGGGCGATAAAGTTCCTTCTCTCTCATTCTCTGGTGTGGAAAGCAGGGCCGGGGCGTCGATCAGGGGAATAAGTTTGCAACAACTTCGCGATCGAGCACTAAATGTCGAATGGTATGACAAACGCTGGGAGAAAAGTGAAATCGAGCTCGTGCATCAGCGGAATTACACCTCGGAGAACGCCGGATGGCTACCAACGCTGTTTCGTGTGGAATCGAAGTTCTACGGTGGATTTAATTTCAACCCGGCCGGAGGATCTACTTGAAAACCAGGTACGCGGATACCGTGGAACTTCGTTTCCTCCCCAAAAGAAAACTTGCTCTAATTCCAAGGAAAAGATTAGCGAGCAGGGAGTAATCAGATTACCCTAGTTTAAAACCGTGCCTTTCGTTTGTTCCCCTCCGTTGTTGTCTCTGCTAATGACTGCGATGCAGCAATTTCAAACTGGCTTGTCCGGGTGCAATCGTTCCTTTAAAGTTAACACGAGGCACGAGGGAATCCATTTGCACCCTCCTGCGCTGGATACTTCCGTCATTAAGCTTTAACGGCTCGCTTTTAACGTAGAACCGTCAAATTCGAGGAACGCAGCAGTAAATGGGGGTTTCGATGAAAAAATTATTCCCTCCGTACATTGTGCGAGTGGGAAAGATTTCGTAGAATATAATTGGCGAAACGTAGAATACCTACTACTGGCTTTCCTAATTGGCCAAACGAGAATGGTACTGATCGACTCGTTGTTCGTTGCTGTGTAAATGCGTCTGACACTTCTGCGCTGACGATACCAATCCCGTGCTACCGCTAGTTTCCAGCTCGTAGTAGCGTTACATAAACAGCTATCGAAAATGATCTACAAACCGTGCTAGTGTCGACGACCATCCGTATAATTTTGATCGATTACCTCGCCGAGACGTGACGGATGCTCGTCACGTAACCGTGCGAATCAATAAACACGGATTCTGGACCTGACAAATGCATGCTAACGATTCTTACGCGACGAGGAGGACAAGCGACGAAAGGAAAGAGAGCGAATAACTGCACAAGCTAACGTTTCCGCAAACAGACTATTAGCTTCTTTTTTTCCCCCCGGAATTCATCGCTATGGGAAAAAGGAGACTTTCCACCGAGCTCGGCAATACAATGTATAATTCATACAATGTGATCTTATAAGGAAGCCGATAATTGGATATATGACGGCCCTATTGAATCCTATGTACCGTGCGTCTGGCTTCGATTTTCGATACATACTTGCTTTTGACAGGCACTTACCTCCCGGGACACAATACTTCGCGTATATAGCTACGCATAATGCGATCGTATAGAATTAAATCGAACTTCTTTCGCGTAACTTATTTCTCCTCGGTTAAGTATTTCGAAAAATCTGTGCACTTCAATCGCCAGCGTGATTACTAATTGAACGGTTTTCTGCGTGTCTTCGTGGAACACCACGTGTTACACGGCTTTTCCCCCTCGTGTATTTTAGTATTTGACACGGATCAGGCCAACACCCGCGGATAGATGTGAGCGGAAATCAAGTTTAATTCACCAGAGAGGAAAAACCACCGTTGCTAATAATTGACAGGCTGTGATCCGTGTAACGCTCGACGGTCTGTACCTCGTTATCTTTGTTATTTTTTTAACGTGTTATTGCATCGAACTGGGCTAAAATATCGGTATAAAAACGTGGCGAGGCGTTGGGTTCGACAAAATCGATTGGCACAGTGAGACCAGAATCGCGTTTCCATCGAGAGAGCGTATTCAACGAATCTGCGAAATTATATCCGATTGCCTGCGCTTCACTTCGAGCGCCGAGAATAAAGAATTAATGCACGCAGAAATTATGCTGCGAGTGAAGGCTCGTGGAAAGAAGACGTAGCAGTCCGGAATGTAGGATTTAAGAAACTTTTCCGTGTAGCTCAATTATGCGGAACTGTAATTCGACTGGGTGACCGCAAGGGGAGTCGAGATTCAGCGATGTAATTGAACAGCCCGAGGTGGAATTATTAAAAAATCCCCCTTGATGGGATAATTATTTAAAGTCGAGGGCAAACTATTAGCAACGCGAGAGTTGAGTGCAATGCTCGAACGAAATCGAAGCTTTTAATTCGAACGTACACTTCGAACGTGCAATGGGAAAATACTCGAATCGAAGATTGAGTTTCGTTTACATTGCAGATTTTATCGTTGCAAATTGTTCATTTTCATTAGCCTCCAGCAGATGTTTGTCCAATGGCATAGAGCGATTGTTGATTTAAAAATTAACAGAGACATTCTGCTAGGGGTTGGTCCGACGTTGAGTGCTCCGACGTTTCCTTCGATTTCGTCGACCTACGAACAACTAATAAGCGGCTTTCGACGAATCAAGTCGGCGCTTTATCGATGGCGTAACTCCCAGGTACGTTATTAGTTTTCGAAGCACCATTGAATAAATCCGTGGCCTACTTTTATTGTCCGCCGTGTATTCGAGAATTGTGCGATTCGACAGACAGCGAACAACGCTACGATTTGAAGAAAACGATCGATAATACGTTCCGTTGCTGATTGAAAATTATCTATACGTCGGTGACTTCGATTCAACCGCTTAGGAATATCCGGCGAGTTTATTGAAATCCTAGCTATCGTCTGATATCGCGGCGTGATAATTTATATCAGAGATGTGCCAATTGGAATGCTTGCGATTGGATTATCGAGAGAACGTAATCTCCATGAATTACGAACATGAAGATGGTTGATAAGAAGGAGGAAATATTATCCATAGGTCTTCTTAAAATAAAGGAATAATTAGTAAGAATGAGCCCGTTTGAATGAAATAATCCGGCGGCGGACAAGAATAGAGCTCTTCGCGAGACAAGGCTTATCGAATTAAAAGTGGAATGAAAGGAAATAAACAGATTTCTAACGTGGTTGCGAAAATGCCAACGGAGCTTTATCCACCACCGGATATACGAGACGGTGACTGAAATTTAATATAATTGTCATTTCGCGAAATGATACTTTTGGCATGTTCACCTTTTGCCCTTTATTCTCCGCAGACAGGGCACCATTCGATAGAATGGTCTATGCCCTTTGATAAGTCTGTGACTTGTCATGCATTTAACATTCGGGGCATTCTCCTCCTCGTTTTCGTTGTTTCGCAACAGAGGTCAAAGGCACACACGATGCCTTAACTTCGCGTTCCATGCGTCGTCTCTTCAGAAATGTTTCTGGGTGAATAATTCAATAACAGAATGAATTGTAAACTCCGTTTAATTATTCTTTGTTCAATCCCCGAGCACGATTTTACTAGAGACAATCGATGCTCTACGTTAGCTACTCCACGAGCACTCCCAATCTCTTGAAATTGAAGTACTTTGCATTGCGGCGTGAGAGCATCATAGACCAAGTCCTTGCGGTTGTCCTTAATCACGGATTATGTATCGCTGTGTTTCGCAATTAACGTACCGCCGCGTTGGCAGCTCATTGAATAACATTTCAATTTCTCGATTTCCTGTCTTATTACACCTACTACATTATCAATTAACCTCGCAATTATTCTGAAATATAACAACCTTAACGAATGATCTAAGTGAACGTTTTTAAATACAATTGAAACGGTGTCTCAGGGAATGTGAAAAAAAAACAATATTTTAAACGCCTTGAATGCACTTGAATTGCGTATGATAAAAAGGATATGTGTTTGAAGAATTTCGAGGGGAGGAAAACAGCACGTTGAAAAGAAAACTTGTAAGGTCGATAAACGGAGAGGCAACGGGAAGAAGATGGCAAGAAGCACCATCGATTCCCTGGCAGTACATCCGTGTAATCCGGGCTATCCGCGAGTCGACTTTTTATTGCCAGGTCGACTAATTTATCTCCCTAAGCCCTGGTGGCGTCTCATACATAAATCCTACTGACCGTCTCTGCGCCATTGCCCTATTCCTACACTGGTCATCGTGTGCGCCGGCTGAATCGCGCTGGCGTCTCTTTCTCGCCTCCTCGCCCTACCTCTGCCCCTCTGCAAATTAGAGAAACCCTTCCAAGTGTACTTGGATGCTGCAAAAAGGCAGGTTGGTTCGCCAGCATACTATAAGGGGCAACGTAAACCCGGTGGGACGCTTAATTTTCTTACATCGTACCTCAGGGATATTCCAGACGCTTGAAAAATCGAGATTACTCGACTCCGTGCTGCAGGTTAACTAATCTTTTTCCTCTGCGCGTGTTTGGACTGAGAGAATTTGCATTCGCGTTTTCACTTATTCAATCCTTCATGCGATGAAAATTTAAAGGCGCCGAAGTTAAGGCGATTAATATCGATGCTATCGAACGCGGTGAACAGTCGCAGACCGTGGCGGCTTATAAAATATGTAAACGTGTCGATCCTCCATCCTATCGGATGCCGATAACTAACATTATCAGGTCGGGTGTAGATTGATTCATGGAATTACATTAATTGAAAGCCGTAGAGTTCGAAAGATAGGTGGTCGAATGAGCCGTTAGGTTACATCTACGCTGCTGGAACATTTCGTTGCCAAACACACTTGAAACTTTAGCATTCCCGAGCTTTCTACTAGCCACAACACGCTCGTCTCGAACCTGCGCTGCTTTCAATTTTAAGTGTTCCGTGGCGCGAACGCTGTGCATCCTGTTGCAGCAGTGTAGGCGAGCCTTAATGAGGACATTATGACGTGGCAGGTAGGCTTTTAAGTACCCACCCCCTCTATCCAACAATGCTTAATTCTTACTCCAACCCCTCTTTACATCACAATATGTCCTTTCCGCGTTGGCGTTCTGTACTTCGCCAGTCGAGCACTACCGTACTTGGAGCCGAATACACGAAATTCGGCCAAGTACCACCAGCAAAACAATCAAGTTTCATTAATTAGAGGTGGCTATTTGATTACTCGCGGCTCCATTAATTCTGCAAATTCGAAAACAGTAACTAAGTAGAGCTGCTTGATATTTCTCGGCCTAATGGAATAATTAAGAACACGCGCGTGGAAATGCAGAATGATTACGAAGTTGCGCAAAGTTAGCAAGAAAGAGGTTCGATTGTGGTAAACAATCGACGGAATGGTGCGAAAAGTTTCTGCCGTCCGAGCAGTGAACTCTCGTATTACTGGAGATCGCGGGAGTTGCCGTTTTAATCGGTGTACTTTAACTTCTACGGCAGAGTAAGCTCATTAATGGCGTTATTAACAGGATATCGATAACGTCGTTAAATTGACAGACCATGCGTTTTATTTGCTATGAAACCAGCTGCCATAGTACATCAATGCAGTGGAGTAGAATTGGTGGTGTTTTAAAAATTTCATCTAACTTTATCTTAATTTCATCAAATAGATAAATTTGTTCTCAAAAAACGAATTAATCTTTCACATTGCGCATCTAGTTTACTAACAGACTTCTATGCACATCTATGCTTCGAAGCATCGTCAGCGCAGTGGTTTTTCTGAATCGGCTTACATTATCCTGACCGATACTTTCCCGGGTGTCCTTTATAGGTGGTGTTTTTTTATGTACACCCCGTGTCGTTAGATAATCGGTGTCCCTGCCAGACCCTCATCAATCACTAATATCAGCTGCCAAAACCCATGCCGTCGTGACTATGCGAGCAGGCAAACTGTAAAGAATTCCATACTGAATCTGACCGTTTTATTTCTGTTATTTGAATAATAGTCGTGACCTGTTCAATCATAAAGGACTACTAATTACAACGTCGAATACCACGGGCTGAATGTCATTACAAGCGTAACGGTGTGTTTCCACGAGATTCCTTCCCGAGACTATAAAAAGCTACAATCCCACTAACGAATTATCGTGCTCGATACCACGGCGACAGGCTGTTTTTTTGCCCCTTAAGTAGTTTCATAGACCGAGCGCTACGGATACGTTATAAACATAAGAGCTGATAACGCGTACCTCATTGGTGCTTAGAGAAAATGGAGTAACTACCCCGCTTGATAGCGCCTTCCACGTGCCCTTCTTTTCTTAATTTCATACTCGAGCTTATCGTAGTCCACTGTTACTCGCTACTGGCCCCCTTTCCTTCTTCTCTTTCTTTTTTTCTTAAATTATAAGATGTAAGACACCGCAGAGTCGCCCAGCCCGGAATGTTGGAGGTTGGAGAGCCCTTCTTTTAAGCGATCCTCACCAGTTATCTCGAACAGACTACAGCTTTGCATAACGATTATTACTTTCTTCCCAGCGAGGCTTTCGCCGGCCGCGTCGAGGGTTAGTATCTTTTTCCACGTCTCCGGATCGACCCTATGCTCCCGTGTCATCCACGGGGGCAATCTCGGGGGAATTAGTCGGTTAACTATCGTATTATTAAGACGCGCTTATAAAATCAGATAGCCCGCTCGGAACGATAATTCCTCGTGGGCACGATAAAGAACTTTTTCGACTGGCCTCTCTGTTCCGTGATTCCACGAGCTCACGCGAGGACACCGCCTTCCGTTCCTCGTTTCTCTTATTCCCTTTATCTGCCGCTGAAAGAATTCAGATCATTAGCACGCCTCCGTTTCATCATAATGTTTCCTCGAGAAACGCTGGAAACGAGGGACGTGTTCCACTATATACCATCGCGCACCGTAATCTTTGCAGCCCGTCGCTCTGAATCTACCTAAAAATGTAACTGTAACCTGTCGTGACCCGAGGAAAGAAACGTTTCGTTATGGCTGGCAATGTTTCACGGGAAAGTGTAAAGAGAACGTGCTAAAAAGTCCTACTCGTTTCACCTAACTGGCATATTCGGAGTTGCTGGTAAATATACACTTCCCCCGTGTGTTTTATCTTCCCGGTAATTGTGCACCGAGCTAACCCACTCACAAACATTTAACCGAAACGTACATCGTGTGCGCGGCGCAAACTGCAAATTATCCAAGTATATCGAGTAGGTGGTAGTTAAATATCGCGTTTCTGGGTAAACGATGTAAGTGTGTTCACGCGATCGCCACGGCAGGCGGAGTTTGCGAGCGAAGTTCGAGAATACAACTGCAAACAGAAATATTTCGTCTGACACATGCTTCTCTAATATCTAAGTTTTACATATTCGAACACGGTGTGATTTAAACAGCTGCTCGCTCAATTATCTAATCAGGCGAGAATTGAAAACTACAGAGGACGTAATTAGGAAGCCTGTAATTGAAAGTCGGGTTTGAAAAAACATTTTGATTTTCTACTATAATCATACTGCTGCTTTGAATGAAAACACGTGTAAGCGTTCGTCCAACGAAAAAACATTCCAATACCCGTTGGAATTGCATTGGTCGCAGGGGTAGAATATTTATATACAGATTTATCAGGTTTTCAGTTCCCTGGCTGATCGTTTTATAAACATTTGTCACGAGCAATCCAAACATATCCAGCCAACGATATGATCGATCGATCAACGTTTCAGGCGAGCAATTTTCTGCGCCTCTTGAGCAATATCATCGTGAAATAGGATTACTCGATTTCAAATTAAAATCCAGCAATTTCTGTGCGATAATGCAAGGCGTATGAATCCAATCTTCCCGAAATTGAGAATAGAAAAGCTCGTGAATTCGTATGCGAGTCTCTCGTAAAGTAATTGAGTCCTTTTTTTACAGAAAAACAGGTGGATACCTGGACACGTAAAAGCATAATGGTCCCCGGATTACGCCGGGCCACTTATCGAGTTTACACACCGTGAAAATCGCACGGTGAAATAATAGATGCGCTCCGATTGGTATTTCACGTGTAGCTTTTAAAACAATCCGCAGTTCGGCTTCGGCTGGACGAGCAGCAGGTCCAGTGTATTAGAATCGATAGTCAATTTTGCGATCGGCCGCAGACCTCGCGCTAAAATAGATCTCCCCTTCTCCGACGAAACTTTCCATTAGCTTTCTCGTTTTAAATTACACGCGACCGGACCGCTCGTTTATTCATCGATCGAACCGGTCGATAAAAATTTCTGGACCTCGCAGTCTCCCTTTTCGCGTCTGCTTCTCGATTAATTGCCCCGTCCCTTTGTCCCGAACAGTTTGCGCACTTATGCACGTCGGTAACCCGAGCAGGGTTCGACGACGAGGGGGTAGAAAATACGGTGATCTGGATGCAGCCAGTTTCAGTGATCACCTATCTGGTAAAATGTATTTTTCACGCGAAAATCGGAACCGACAGGGCGCAACGGAGTCTGACGAAGTCGGGTCGTATATCGATTCGAGGTCGAAGCTCCTCCACCGGTCACCGTCCATTTTTGCCCGCGGTTTCCTCCGTAGATTCACCACCCAGCCACCCCAACCCCTCCTCCACGTTGCACTCCTAACCCACATCCGTCCCCTTTTTTTCCATCAACATTTATTTATTCGGTTCTAATGAACAGGACTGCTGATAAAAGGGAGGCACGTAACCCGATTTCGCGGCCCGCTGCTCGCGCCTATAAATCAAACGCTTGACGGTCCTTCCAGCCTTTTTCTCGGTCTTCCTTTCCTGCTTCGCGCCAACTATCGTTCACTCTCGATGTACGAACCGAGACGCGCATGTGAGCGTTTTATCATAGAAGGCTGTCGTCGTTCTTTTTACCGTGTGCCACGGCAAGACACGGCCGAATAACCGTGCCAGCAAAACAGAAGCATACCGTTAAAAGTAACACGATCTATTTGATAGAGGAATACATAGGTGCAGATACCCAGTTGACAATCCTAACGTCGCGTCGTCGAACATTTATGCTGTTATAATTTCGCGCTGATTAAAAGAAGTGACTTTTGAAGCACCCCATCGACTATGTACGATTGGGGAACGATGGACCGATGGTAGAAAGTGCAATTATAGGAGTAAGGCTCAATTCCGTGTTACTACTTAAGATACTAGTCTCTTCCGGTTCGGTGAGCAAGCAGGCAGAGAGAAAGAGATCAATCTTCGACGTGCCGCACCTCGAAATGGATATTACCCTGGTTTCACGGCCTCGTCGGAGACACCGATCCGATACGGGAGAGTTACGAGCGACTCTCACGGGGAAGGTATGGTTTCACGTGATACCTTAAAGTTTAATCTCGATACGGTGTACGTCGCCCCGCAGCACCTCGAGCCGAAAAACCGGGACACCGGAGTGCTTGTCCTCCTCTTTCGATTCTAACCCCATTCTCGTCTCACTCGTTCTCACAATTATTTCCAGTCTATACTACGTTTAAGAGACGCAGGTGATTACTACAAGGTTTGAAAATTAAATCCCGAGGCTGAGTCCGTTGCACTACAAAGGCGTGTAGGAACGTTCGGTTCAAAGAACTCTTGAAGGGAGACTTAAGTGTTGGGGGCAAAGGAAACCTGGATCCCCTTGCATGTCAAGTGAAATCTCACTCTGCAGTCTATTCTCATCAACATCAAATCTGTGCTAAAGGAGGGATGATTTAAAGATACGAAGGGGATAGGTAGAAAAGAAAATTATACTGAAGATAGTTTGTCCTATGGTATATACTTCTTACAATTATCTTTTTCTTATATTTCCAATGTAACTCAATTTCCTTCTGTAATCACGATGCCGCAGAGCTTGGAACGCTCTGTCGCAATGAGTGCGGGAATTTGCGACAATAATGCGGCGGTGTAAATAAATAGCGTAAGTGGCAGCGACTAATAATTCATTGGAGCTTAAGTGCTGTAGAAGAGCGACAGAAACGAAGGATTCTGGCCGGATCAAGATTGCGGTTTCGCCCTTCGCCTCACTGTGATCTGCATCGCTTAACCGTAGTAGCGCGGCCACGACGCTATTCCCACGAGGCATGAAACTTTAAAGAGGGTACCAAGAGCACCGAAGGTAGAGCTGGTAGCAAAAAAAAACTCATCGCCTGGCCGGAATCCCATTTACAGACGTATTTTTAACGCGTTTCCACGCTGGGAAACGTGTCCAAGCTGGTTCGCGTTGTCGACGCGGCTGGAAAAACGACGAATACACGAGCATATTGTCCGTGATTCTAGTATAACTAACGCTGAAAAATAATAGGATTGGAAGTCAAATATTAGTTTCGTAATCGCGATGAAAAAATATACCAAGATACATATCGTCGAAAAATATGGATTAAATTAACATTAAATATAAAAATTTTAGTTAATTGTAGTATTTCTGGATATTGACATTAACACAGAGTCACAAAGAAGCTGGGGAAGCATTAAATTAGCCTCACAATGAAAGAAAGTGTTTCCTAACCCGTGCAATGTCTGTATCCAGTAGAGTAACCCATGCATTAGTCAGACGGCGTAGCTCAAGAGGACGAAGTAGGTCGCTCCGTACCATAAACTTTCTTGTATTCTTCAATCTACCTTCTACAAACAATTCGAAGCCCAATCGTTGTTTGCAATTTCAAGAAACATATATTTTTTCCGAATGCCTGTTATTTAACAGTTTTCATTAAAACAATCCTGAGGCTTCCGCATGTTCTTGCGGCTACAAATTCTCCGCGATGTATGGACAGAGCGGGAATTTTTCAGCAAGATTTATAACCAAATACATAACGATAACATATACTATTGTTTTCTGAACATTCTCAAGCTTTGTCTGATTTATACAGGCAATGATAAATTTGCCAGCGTGGCTATCCGCAGAATTTCTGACAGGCATTGATGGATTAAGCTTGCATTACTCGCTGGACCCGCCGGTTCTCCTGTATCTCGTAAAACTTTTATATATCGCGAAATGAGCGGTTGACTCTCGCTATTCTCTAACACACAGCCGGCTCGCGATTTTAGTATCCCCTTGTTCCGAATATTCCCATCGCAGCGTACGCTGGGCTGCTTTAGGCAACGCGGAACGGTTCCCTGCAACTTCCGCCAAATTTTCTCACTCTTCCCGCATTATGTTCTAATTAAAATATCCGGGAATGCCATTGCGCATACCTGCTACCCGCTGGCAAGTTATAATAATTTTCATGTCGCAGAATGTGTATAATTTTAACCGATGCGCGACCGCGTACATGAGATAACTATTGAAGGGCGTGCATTACTCGGACGATTAATGAAATTTCCACCGTGGTACATTGACGCCATTCGCCGCGAGATAAATCGGAATTAAAACACTGCCACGTTTCATTCGGTACAGTGGTCTGTAATCGCGATGATAACGCGAGTAGGGGGACACTTTTGTTGAAAATCATAAAATGACTCGGATCAACTCGAGTAATTCGAGTATTTTGCAGTAATATTACCACCATTACCATAAAGTCTCTTTCCACGACACATTCAGTTTTGTCACTCTAATTATCAAGTTCCATATTTTTCCAAACCCTATCAACTATTGACCCCGAGTTTCACAGTATTGCAAACAGGATACGGGGTTGAATAATTATTAGAAATGACCTGACACTCATCGAACGACCGAGAGTAACGATCGATTGGCGAAAGCCATTCTCGTGACGCCACGGCTATCATGGTGTACACATCCGGCCATGTTTTCGTACGGACATACTTCCGTAGTCAGAATGCTCGATCTCCACGTCGAAGAGGGTAACATTGATAATACGGAAACGGATGACGTATTTTTGCATTTTATGTCGGTGTCGCTGTCGTAACGCACTTACCTACCCACCTTCGCATCATTGCGGCAAGGCAAACGCGTGGCATATGGCACAGGACATTTCCGCCCGCAATATTTCTAAAAGCGCACTCCGCCGGATTGTGGGTAACGCATTTACATTTTCATAAACCGGTCATGTTTTGCTCGTAGCCCGGTTGACGTCCCGCCGAAAGGTCTCCGAAGTTGTATCCGCTATCCCACCCGAAACCATCGCTTTTAATAACCCCTGCGGATCACAACTTTCAATTCGACAAAACATAAACATATTTCACGGTGCAATAACGTCCCCTGAGACGGACCAGTAATGGGCACCAGTGGAACCCGATGAAAACGTACGAGCACTTCCCGGGAATTAGAAGTAACTGCTACTTCTTCGTCGATATATGTAGCACTGGTTTCTCAAGTCAGCTGACCATACACGCGATAGAAGGCCACGTTCTTTGCACAATCTTTGTCACAAGAGGGGACAAACTAATAATTCGTGAAATCGTTGCAGAGCTACTAGGGCGTTAAGCTTCAGTCCAAACACTCGTCCCAAGAATGCTTACTCGCTGATGTTTGTGTAGATGGGCTGTGTTTGCATCGCGGCAGACGTCGCATCCTTTTCAACGATACACTTCCACGCCGAGCGTTAATACGTTCTCAATGAGAACGTTCCACGAATTTGTGGACGCTTAAGACAACTCGACGGAGTCACTTCTGGGAATGTTTGGGCTTAAAGCCCGGAGAAAAAGCTGCGGAACAATAAACTCTCCGTCCTTCCTGTTTCTCCCGAAAGCTTACGGTTTGACTTTCGCTCTGCCGGGTGTATAAAGCTCTATGGTAGACTGAGTGTTTTACTCTGTTATCCTCTTACCTTTCGCACAGCTGTTTCCACGCTGGTGGTTATCGCGAGCCGTCATTCTATCTGCTGTACTTTCGCGTGTATTTTTCAAACTGGTGTGTCGCTGGCCGCTCCCGGTGTATAATAATACGGTCTCTCAAGTAAATCACGTCCCTTCACGTGGACTGCAACCGACCGACGTCCTAGTTAACTGACAGCTGATTTACTCCCCTTACCTTTCATCGAAAGCTAATTGTGTCCCAGTTAGCCATCGTCCTCATACTTTCTACATATTAATGACACCACAACCGAAATAGCTGTCTTCATATAAAGCTTCATTCCCCGGTTAGTTCTCGCTTCACAAATCAATGTCTCGTAAACGTTACTAATACCTGCATTCTGTTCAAATTTGGGACAGTGTAATTTCAGGAGAGATCTGAAATAACTTCAGATTTAGACTGGATAGACGTTATCGCATTGTCCTCGCGACGTCTGAAACGGTCGAAAAGCGTTCTACAAGCATCCTAATTAACGACGACGTGGCAGGTAAAGCGGCTAATAAAAAACTAGCCGCTAGCTCAGAGGGGGAATGACATATCCAGCTACGGATGTTACCGTATCTTTTTCTGCATCGTCCCCCGCGTTTCTTCACCCCGCCCGTGTCTCGGTGTTTCTCCGTGCACGCTTTCACATTGCGTCGAGCTTTCAAGTGTTTTACTTCACCTTTTAAAGGGGAGACGCCGGTGCACGTCCAGCCCCGCTCGCCCGAGTAGAAGCTTCCGTGTCCTAGATGCCCTAAAACGAGACGGGACGGGCGGAGAGAAAGCAGCGAGAGGTGAGCACGCATGGAAATGGCGGGCCACTGCATTTGCATCTTCAAATCCGTTGTGATCCCGTTCCCGAGGAACCGCGTTGACACGGTGTAGACTGAATTTACTCGAGATAAGTAGACAAATACCGGGTGTATCCGGCTTCGTGTAGCTACATGCGTCTCTCCAGGAAGATTGGGACCACCGTCCCGTATCGATTGCGATGCTTCAGAACCTCGTAATGCTGTTCCGACGAATTAGTACGCTGACGCTCGCCTGGCTTCGCAAATACCTTAGACGCTGATTAGAGAAACGCAGCTGTGCACGGTTAAATACGACCGACCGTTTTATCCTAATTATACAGGATTCGCCAATGTAGGAACAGTTTCTTAACGGAAAAGGTTTCTTAAGGTAGGTTTTTCTACACGCGACTGGACGCAACGACCAGAATTTAAAATTCGATTTTCTCGAAAATGAAACGCGATAGCAAAAAATTTTATTGCTTTTTCTAGACTTATTTACTTGTTACAAGTCGAAAAGAAACAGTGACTTTTTTTGACATCGCGCTTCATTTTCGAGAAAATCGTCTTTGAAATTCTTGACGTTGCGTATAGGAAAACCTATCTTTACGCGAAACGAGATTTACTTTGAATAATATATATAACATGCACAGTGTTTTAGAAATAAGTGGCGACACGATGGCACATCCTGTTCGTCACGAGGAGGCGAGAAAATCGTACATCCTGTTTTCTGCGTCTATACTAAACTTTGATATATTGGATAAACGTCTCTACTCGTGCTGCATTCCTTATTAATAGCAGCTCATAATATAGCAATGAATTCAAAGGATATCGCTATTAATATAGCAGAGCAAGTATACACAACGACGCTCGCGAATACATGAATCTTGCGCAGCATACCGAATTGGTCGTGTCAGAACGTGCCCCTCGATGGGGTTTTATCAATTTTACATACACCGACTAGTTTTCCATTCCTGTTCGGCAACGTGTCACGCTACATTTAGCAATTACACCCTGATTTGCGAGCTGTCTGCCGAACCGGAAATGAGAAAGAAAGGCGACCGCCATTCTTTTTCCCTCGACGCTAACCACTGTTCCCAAACGTCCCCCAGTTCTCTTCGTTGTATCGAACGATAAGCGACGAAGAAAGCGACAGACTGCCTCTCCTACCGATCGAACACTATTTTAATATCATTTATACACAGATAACGCAAAAGTGGCGTTCCAATTAACACCCGAGCACGTTTGTCTCCGTTCCCACGAATTAAGATCCACAGACGAATGTGAATGTGTACTCGCCGCTTTAGAAACCGATACTGCGAATAGTGTAACGCCTCTAAATTCGTTCGCGCACGTGTATTCAAACTGTCGCGAGGAACGCGTCACAGAACGTCAACGGGGATCCGTGAAATCGATTGCACGCTGTTTCTGTCTCGAAAAAGCCGAACGCCCCCGTACTAATGCGCATTGTTCGGCGGCCTGCACTCCTTCGTATACGTGCCTGTACACAATCGTTCGGCTGCAGATGCGCGCGTATTCGCGTGTACCCTGGAGACTTGACGAAATTTCAGTGTTCCACGATACGGTCCGGCGTTTTAAGGGAATTTAAAATTCCGCTGACGATGCTGCCCTATTCACGTGTACGTTATGTGTAGCTACATGTACAGCCAGAAGGAAAAAGGGAGGACAGAGCGGCGAGATACACGCGCATACACAGGCAGGCACACACGCACGTGAACGTATTCTCGCACACGGGGGAGTTTGATGTCGGCCACTGCGAAGGTTATTTCTCGGACGCCGCCAGCTCTGACTCGTATCTGCTCAATCAATGAGGGTTGCCAGACTGTTACGGGGTTATGAAATACTGGCCAGGGACGTGGTAGTTTTATAGAATTGCCGAAAAGTGAGAGGGGACGGGAGAACACGGAGAAATCTTAGCCTCTCCACGAGAATCCCGGCGCGTGGGTGGATGTACCGATTCTTCGAAATGTGCCGTTTGCGACCTATCTCGGCGATTCGACGTTTCTTCTCCGCCGAGGCTATCGCCTGTGCTATCACAGATGCCGGCGGGGCGATCATCTCCGCGGGAGATGCCCTGCTCCCTCAGAAATGGGTGTTGAGCATTGGCCGCGCACATGATTTACGAGACCTTCACTGCCGACGCATTTCGAAACATAGACGATTGCTCGATTGCCGTTTTCAAATTGCCTCGAGACAACGCCGATAGTCTGGCTCTCGAAAGTTTTTAGGTTACTAACGCAATACCGGAGCCTTTGATCCTTGGAGATCGTCTTGGTTTCGTCATATGTTCCTCGATCGAGGAAAGGAAAAGCACAAAAGGCGCACAGAGGGTTTCAACGTGCAGTTGTCGTTTAAGTCATGCCGCTTTCGTTGACTGTTCTTCAGATTTACTGTCACGGGGCAAGCAATTCTTTTCAGACGGCAGATGTTTGCCTGTGCTACTGGTAGATGCACCTAGGATATCCTTCTTTGCGATATTACTGAATATTGCCCCAGCTGGGGAATGAGGAGGAGGGACGAAGTACGATGGAGGGTAGTACTTTCCGCGAACAAGTCAACAGGATTATATTTTCCACGGTGCTTTCGTCGCTCGCGCTTTCGAATTACGAATCGCCCTTAAGCCCCGGAACTTTTCACGTGCTGGCACGACCGTAAATTCGCGCGTTTTATTTTCGAGTTGGCGAGCGCGTGCGTCGAAAAACTTCCGACTAGGACCGAGAATCGATCGCGCGCGAGAAACTTCGGTGGTTCTTCTGATTTTCTCGTCGCACAGCGAGATGAAATCTTACCTCTGCCTCTTGGAAGAATTTCAACACTCGAGTCCTGTCCAAGATCGATGCTAACGATTTTATTGAATTATCAATTGCATAGCGCTGCGCGCACAGGGACATAGACGCGGGGGTAGTTAATTTATGAAGCTCCTATCGATCGGAACATTCACATCCAGAGGGACACAAAGAACAGAAGGGGTGGTAGGTCCATAGAAAAAGAGGAGGCAAGAGAAAGAGAAACAGGTTACACGGTATAACGCGCCACGTCGATGTCGCGCCTGTACAAAAGGTGGACGGACGATTTTTCAGGCAGATAAAAGTCGCGAGTGAAAAATCAACATCGCCTCGGTCCGCTGTGGACGAATGGGCGCGAGTGATATCCATGTGTATGGTCTGTCCAGGATTCGCCCATTTCCTCCTTCCCCGAGCCCAATGCGAAAAAAAAGAACAATGATGAGGGGAGTAAGCGTGGAATGAATATTGTTTTGTTAGATGTAGCCGGTGACGAAGCTGATATGATTTAACCGCTTCGTCAACTCCCAATATCGATCCTTTCAGTGTTTCTTCTCTGAAGGTGTTGTTGATACAAGACAAGGCCACGTTGTCCTCGAGCTAATGAACTTGATAGATCACGGGGTATGCAAGCGTGAACCACGTAACCAGACCGTCGACATTTCTTTCGGTGTCGAGATAAACAAGGCGAAATTGTGAACTTTTGTTCCAAAAACTGAAGACGACATTGACAACTTCGGAACGACGTTACCCAACATGAGACAATTTGAATCGATCCTCTAATACCAGAAGGAATGTGAGTGATGAAGTTATGGAACTCATCCTGAATTCAAGTAGATTACGCTCGCGGTGGTCAGACAAGGTGCAATGAATGATTCTGTCAAGGGTTTCAAACTGGATTGTTCTAGTATCCCTATAACTGTATCTACTTGGTCAAAACGCGTTACATTTATCGTAACGCGCCATGAAATTTAATTTCCCTCTTGATTTCACGATTCCGACCGGATTTTCATGCGTTGACGCGTCGCTGTTTAAACGCAGCCGGCCTAACGAAAGCGTATTCCACTTTCGGAGGGCGAATGACGTTGAACTAGCTGCCAGGCAGCGCGTTGAAATCGAGCAAACGTGCCTCTGACAGTCATTTAACACCGGTTTGAAATACAGGCGACGTACGACGGGGGCGCGTAATAATTAAAAGGGCGATTATACGCGCCATAAAGCGAACGGATCGCCGCGGGACATACGTGCTCGCCAACTTTGCCCGCGTTCACCTCGAGTGCAAGGTATCGATTCCTATATTATCTGAGCACGACGCAACGAATAGCAGGCAGATTCCATCTGTAAGTGGAACTGCGGCACACGACCTCGCGAAACTTCGGCCCCCTCGCAATAATGTTCGAGTTTTCAACTCGATAAGCGCTTGATTAAAATGTGCCTTTACCCTCCTACCCCTGCCCAACCCCCCCTCGCTCCTCGTTCTTCCGCTTTGGCCGAGCGGCGCCTGTAATTTGAAAATGAGACGCGCCTCCGCGAAACTTTTCAATATCATGCCACGTTCCCGCCGTTGTTCTTCTTGTTCACTACCCCTCCTCGCTGTTATTGTTGTTCCTCGTCTGTTTCTCGATTTTAGAGCAGTCTCTCTGGAAAACCGAGGAAACTATTCCAGTCTCCATTTCTCCGTCCTCCGTTCGCATAAATATCGTTATACACTCTTCTACGCGGCGACCTTTTAATGAATCTCTTCGAGGCTTTGTAATATCCGCGGAAGTGAAATTGTACACTCGGAGTTTCGCGCTTCTTTTTGTCGTCAAGACAAAATTGTTGCTGGAAGTTGAGCTTCTCCTTGGATGAATTTCGCATAATTTCGGGTGTAATGGTGTTTTAATAATGACCGGAGAAATACGATTCTTGAGCAGCCATAGATTCGGTGAGATGTAACTAATGCTATACTGCATTCCAGTTTAGAGTAGACTCGTTCCGCGCAGGGATATACTGTTGATTGGTAGGAAACCGGCAGGGAAAGTGTTAGGGTCAATTGCGACAGTGCTACGACCAATCGCGAGTGTCAGTTTCGTGGGAGCTGCGCAGATCGGTCGCAAATTTGTAGGGGCGTAGGTCTAATCTTATATGGAATGGTGGATAGAGAGTGCCTATTTCCATAACGGCTTATTGTTAGACGTATGATAATTATGGAATTGCTCCGAATTACCTAGAAACTGTTATAATACCATTTACACAGCAATTGTTAAACGTCAACGACATTAATTAACGTTTCTATATAATATATATTCCGTTTAAAATATTATTAATGGACGCTTACCACGACTGCCTAATGAAGCTTTATCGAGCGGTCATAATTGTAATGAGCCGTCAAAATCAGTGCAAATCTGGCAGACGATCAGTGTCACCGGCCATCGAAACGAATCGAACGTCCGCTAATAGCTGGTATTGCATTTCCAGTAAGTGGGTCTATTTTTGCCGTTGTACATGATTTATATTCCATTTCGAGAATTCCAAATTCGAGCTGCAAGCACGCGCGAGGAATTACGTCGTGTCCGAAAACGACGGAAAGATTTTATTCCCCGCCAACGTTTTATTAATTGCATCGTCGTTTAACAAGCACGACAACTCCGCGTTCGACGAACAAAATAATTCACAGACACGATGAGCCAGTTCACCGTTGATATTTACGCGTTATATCATTTGGTTGCGGACAGGTTGGAAATGAAACGGTCGGAAGCGCGAGCAACGCAGAGTATCGAGTTCTTAAAAAGTCCCAGAATCATACGGGGGGAGCAAGGGGGTGGCGCGAAATTAAAATAATGCATTATCAACGCCTCGTATCTCTTTTCCCGCCTTCAGTGTTGTTTCTCCGTCGCGCGGCATAGTTTGCATTTATCACGCGCATTGTTGCACAGCGTATGCAACACGCCGCGTTTCGTGAGCGTTAAGTACGGAACAAGGCTGCACTAAATAAAAGAGCATTCTACGGAGTACCGTTATGCAAATTTCGTTTAAAGGATATCTTATCTGTTTTACGAGTCCCTTAAGCGAGCTAGTAGGTAGTAGACCACTGGTAGTGTGGCTTGGAAGCACAAAATTCGCAACCCTTGGTATTGTATAAATGTATCGATACACGTACTGCGTGACTTCGTTTGCAAATCCACTGTCACAGAGGAAAGCTATTGTATGTTGACTTCAAAGAAGTCCATTGTAGTAGCGTGCCGGCAAAGTGGAGCATCGATGGGTTGAATGAAAGCATTTCAGGAACGAGGGGCTCGAGCATGACTATCTCATAATTATACACTGTGAATTAGACCACGTCTGGGTGATGGGTCCTGAGTTAGACAACCGTTCTTCTATCATCACCACGCCCGTAGCAAATGCGCGAGAACAAAACGCTCCCAGCCGATCCGTACAGCTGTGCAAGTGATAAAGCCCCCACTGGCCGACAATGAGCATCCGACAAATCCAGTGCAACAGGTTTTCGTTTGACGGATATCTCCAATTAATTTCGTTTAATGCCCGCGTAGCCGCGAATCACGAGGATAAAAAGCGAGGCGCCCTCGAGGAGCGCGTTAATAAATCGAAGGAACGCCAGCGATCGTTTGCAAATCGCCCGTTAGGCCGCGGCTGATTATATTGTCTGAGGAACGATTAATCATTGAACGACGAAACGGGTATCGCGTGCTGGGCTTCTCGACCGACACGGGGGTTCGTCTATTTTTATTTGTCTGACGGCCAATGGGTCTGAATGGCAGGCGTCGCGGGTGACTGACTTTCAAAAATGTTCCTCACAGAGCGGAAGTTGCGCCGAGGGAACTCTTCCACCGCGGAGACGATCCATCATGGGGGCTCTTCTTCGCGACAACTCCTTCTTCCTCTGGCAAAGTCGAAGCGCGAGTGTAATAAAATCCGAGTCAATTAACGGAACGTCCTAGGGTGCCATTAATAATTCCGCGGGCTTCATCCTGGTCCTTGGAATCCCAGAAGGGGTTGGTTACAGGCGAATGGGGAAGAGAAAAAGAGGGATTAGTGGCGGGCGGGACAACGACTCCAGAGGGAAGAACGTTTACCTGGCGATGCTGCTTTAACGGACCTTTGAACCTTGAGCAATAAAATCGCAGGAGTTTCTGTCTTCCTGAAAAATTAACAAACATTTCAGAAACTTAAATTCCAACGACTCTTCTTTAAACATTGAATGCTTCTAAATGAAATCTACGAAGCACAATCTATCGCTTGTATCTATGATAAGCGAGACTTAGTTTTTAATTAGTGCTTGAAGGCAGCGGAGGTCTGGTGTACACAGCGGAGAGTATTAGATGTCTGAGCGTTGAAAGAGCGGCTCTACTCGCAGTAGAACATGACCAGCATTGATCCGACAGTGGAAGGTCGGCGGACTAGGGGAAACGAAAAAGAAGGGCTTGAAATGTAAGCAAATAGTCGTCTTTCGAAAGGATAGCAGCATACCTGTATAAGCTCTTCTCGTGAGCCCTGCAGCCCTCGCCAGCTCGTGCGCGCTGCAGCTACTCTCTTTCCACCGTCTTCAGGCATTCGCTATGCAAAAAGTAGTCACGAGTCGTTACTCCCCGTGGACTTCCTCAGACCTTTCTTACGTCGATATATATACGTATGGGTATGCACGTGTAGGTGGAATCTTGTACGTGCAGCAGTTTGCTTTTGTACAGTAGCTGGGTACACTTAACCGCTCTCGCAAATCTTCCTCTGTGAAACAAATGAAATTAGGGGTCGTGTGCAATAGAGATACCGCGTGCAGCAGTTAAGCAGTATACAAATCGTCTTTTTCTATGCGTATGCACTTTATTTCCTCTTAAACGATTCGGTAAATATGAGAATATATATTAATGTTTAATAGCGCAATAATGTTGCTTCTTCCGAGCAATTATTTCCTCTAACGATCTAGTTCCACTATTTTATAAAGTTATCGAGCAGCAGGGTCTCGCAGAACGAAGTATCAAATGGAAACTGCTTCAGAAGTTGAGCAACTATGCTGAATATGTCCCTGGACTCTTGACTCGCTGGGACGGCACTCGGGGACGCTACCGAGTTTCCCTCCCGCTGCTTTTATGACATGGCTATACCTCTGCAAGCCGTTATACGTTCGTTTATCGCTCACCCATCGATGGAACATGCCCGAAATGAGACGGGGGTGCAAAACAACACCAGTCGGGGAAGACGCGCGACGTTGATTGCTCTCAGTAGGTGAAGCCAGGCAAGTAGCCGCAAAAACCCTTTAATTAATTCCGCTCACGCCGGGCAAGAAATAATGCGCCAGGTTACACCGATATTACTAACTTGGCGTTCTGTATATCCGCCGAGTAGAGGGAACGTTTTATACGCGTCATAAAGAATCGTCCTACAATGAAAAATATATATCCCCGCGCGAACAGTTTGGTCAGCGAGTTATTACGCCCGCGGAACTTACGAATTTTACGGTCGAAGGGGAGAAATTTTTCAGAATGCCCAACATCCATGGACGAAGCTCTCCCTGGCCGGCGATCGCACGTCCATCACAGCCAGAAGAAATAGAATATTCTAGTATGAAAGTACTTCAGAGAGAGAGCGTGGTATATTTCCTCGGCCGCGTAATGAACGCGGCATAAACCTAAACGTTAATAAATCATACGTATTTCTCGCGACCTTATTGCACTCGGCCATTTTCCAGGGTTCTAGACGAGCACCAGACGCCTCGCCATTACGCTTCCAACCTCTCTCGTCTTCCTCGTCTTCGTCGAATACATTCTGGCCCACGCATCGCTCCGCGGCGGTTTCAAAATTAAGGGAAAAAAGAGGAAGAACAAAAGAAAAAGGAGCAGCTCCTTTTGTGAGCCTCTATACATCGTGGTCCGCTGACGTTGAAAAGAAGCACCATCAGCTGTGGAGGAACGCGAAGTCCTCCGACGTGAAAATGCTTTTGTACGGAACAAAAGCAGTTGTGCTTTATGAGAGGGCAGAGTGTTTTCAGTATAAAGCGAGAAATGTTACCGACATCTCGACGCGGGCTATCTTGAAGGAGCATTGCTGTTCGTTTGCATTCCAATGACGTTGGGGCGCGCGACCTCGTTAATAAGTCACAAAAGCAGTCTCGGCGCCCGTAATTAACTGTTTCTCGGGGACTGTCGCGACGAAGAGTGGCGTGAAAAAGGCTTGCGCGAGGAAACGACTCGCTTTCACCGACGAGGGGAAGCCGTGGGACGGCGCAGCTTTTTCTTTCCACGTTTCACCTTTGCGATAACCAACCGGCGACGTCACCGGCTCTTTCGGAGGATTCTAGAGGCAATAGCAAGCGACTGCCGTGGCAGACAATGCGACGCTTATGTCGGAAAGGTCAATTCCCAGCGAGCTTCCTATTCACCCGGCTCTCCGAAAGCCCCACCGCCGCGCGATCGCTCTTTAAAACTTCCATCCGTGATATACACCGTTCTGTGGCCCGATTTTTCGTGTCTTCGGGGAACACGGGTCTGCCAGTTTCTCGGAGGGGAGCGATGAACTTGTCACCTAGTTAAAAAACGCTAACTAATAAACGAACTAATAATAAAAGAATTTTAAGAAGAAATGAGGAGTCAATTGGATTGATTCTTACTCGCAGACAATATCGAACGCTTCGGTTGTCAAAGCACCTAAAGCAGGATTTTTCGGAGCGTGACGCAAGTGTCTTCAGGCCGAAGTAATGATGGAAGCAGGAAAATAGCTAATGACCACCAGACGACGTTAGATTTACGCTGTGAGGGTTCTCGGTGACTGTCTCTAAAAGCTTTATCCATCCTGTGATCGTCGTTCCTCAAAACTTTCACAGTAGAAGACTGCTTTCTCCTCACGCCCCGTTACCCTATTTCCAGGCGCTTAATTAGGGGGTTATTCTGGTTAGATGGTTTGAAAGAATCGACTTTTTTTTAACATTTTTCGAAAGTACATTTCCTCAAGAATGTACTGTTAAATTTTAATGGAGAAATTCCAATTATTTTAACTTGTACATAGGCATTTTGTAGGGAGCGCAGTGGCTCGGCCTCTGTAGATGAAAATTTTGAACGCGTTTTTCTCGAAACGTCATTTTTTCACATGGTGCAGGTAAAATCTCAAAATCTATCTAACCGATTGCTTTATAACTTGCACTGCTATCTATGCACATTTATGACTCTTGCAGGGACTCCAACCAAGTATTTTTATTGAGTCTAACCTACTTTTAAAATCGAAAATAACACAGAAAACAAAGCCAAAATACATTGATACTTTTTATTTGTATTTTTGGTAACAGATAAGTCCAACAGCTGGAATCGCCCGAGCGAGGCATGAATTTTTAACCTTCCGATCCAAATGGCCTTCAAAAACATTTTAAAAGCAGTAATTTGATTATTTTTATATTTTTTATTTACTGTAGAAATGTAGTTTAATTAACAAAAAAAAAATTATTTCATTACTATAATTCGTTTCTTCGCAATACATTCCTAAAAATCGCTGACTTTATCGGCGCGGATAACCAGAATGACCCCTTAAAAAAAATTCTTCTGCTCGCATCAAGCATCGCTACACGCTAAATTAGACACAGTACCTATTTTTTTTTTTGGCAAAGACCCTCAATTTGCAGATTTGCATAGAAATTTGCTAACTCGATGTTAATTCTGAAATTTTGCCAGGAACTCATCCGAAGGTCGTTTGGTAATATTTTGAGAGCGATAACTAATTGGTAGCTTTGTTCTGCACGTACCTGTTGGCGAGATCGAAGTCATCGTAAATTGCTGGGAATTTTAAAAAACATATTTGATATCCATTCTGCTCGGTGGAACAACCAGTCTCATTACGGTGTCCGTGTATAGCCTTTAACGATTCTCGTTTTATCTGTGGATGCGAAATTGGGAAAATGGCCACTTAAGCTTCGTTGCGAGCTACCGTCAGGTCAGCGAACAAAACGGTACAGGGTATCGAGTACACAACGGGAATGTACGAAACATTCGGCGATAGTCTTAACAACGTTCGTGCACGCTCGTTTCCGAACTGGAACCTGTTATGAGTTTCGACCGGATTGCACGCTCGATAGCTCGTCAGTATGTATTCCCAGAAGTTCCTCAGCGTTTCGCTTTCACCTATCGCTGACTACATTCTCTCCCTTGAGATGCTACCTACCCTCAACGATGTAGATACATACAGTTAGTCAAATGCATGGAAACATTGTATTCCTCTTCAGAGAAAACTTGATTCTTGTTGAGAATGTCAGTGAAATATTTACGACGCCTTCATTGTTCCCTATTTCAAAAGCATTTATCAATGATTGTGAATACCTATGTTTCATTGTCGACCAGAATCCGCTTTTAACGGTGCCATCTCGCCGCACTTTTCAATTGTATTACTGCAAAACCGGCGGAATTGAATCAGATATCTGTTACAATAAATAGTATTTAACTTTAGTTATATACTGTAACATAGTAATAATTACGTTATAATGTTTGATTTTATTTTGAATTGGTCCGCGTGAACCATGGCGCGCGGACTCGTGTACCCTTACGTATGCAAATAATTTACAACGTAGATCCTCATCTGCATCTTTTCTTCTATCTTTCTTCTGTCTTCTATCTGTCTGCTCCTGTGAGCTTCGATATGTGTCTATGCACGTACGCACACACCTCAAGGCCCAGTGAAACGGCACCCTTAACGCTTTCAGAAAAAATGCGTCCACACACAGTACTCGGCGATGTCACCTCGGAACAAGTTCTTTTTACCAACCGCAGAAGTTACTCATTAGCGTCCGTCTGTTTACTAGGGACGCTTCGATTAATTCGGACCATAATAAAAATAAGACGACACGATTTAATAATAGTTCCGATTTCTCTGCAGCATCAGACAGACATTCCTCCACTTATAAATATCATATTTCCGATTTGCACTCTCTCACGTATCCATCGATCAATCAAATTAAATAATCAAACATTCAAAGTCTATTGGGCTAGTCTTTTAGTCGCGTGAAAGTGACGTAAAATTTATCGCCACTTTAATTGTCCATTTGAGGCTCGTCCATCGAAAGTCAGCGATAATTCGTCTCGACGAAATCCTTTGGCGGGGAATAAAGAGGGCGAGAGCGTCGCTCGTAATTACATTATCGCGCGGGTACTTTATATCGCGGTCGAACCGTGAATCGCGACGGGGCGCGCCCGAGGTAGAGAAAAATCAATCGCGCCCCGTTCTGCGTTTTACAAACAAAGCCGTACTAATTGGACAATTTGATTTAATGGAGTCACGTTTACGCGCCCGTGCGCTCGCTATAAATTACGGGATACGTTTAATTGCCGGTCCCGGTTTTTCTAACGACACCAGCCGCTGGATGGTTCAAGATAGCGTCGCGTTGAAACGTTCCGCTCAGTATTTATCACGCCTCGCCTCTCCGCCCCATTCGAAGCTGTAAATATTAAACAGTTCATTAGATCGTTCTGAATTATAAGCCGTTGCGTTTTACGTGGCACGCAATACAGCCTAGATAGACGTCGCGACATTTTTCACGGTAGATTATACGCGACGTATGTACTCGCGACCGGGGTGGCGTTGACGCGACGTCGGTTCACGAACAATGACGTATAAAAATAACCGTGATAACAAGTGGACGTGATGGGATTCTTCGGGCCCCGTCACGCCCCGTCGCGCCCCGCTAATGACGTAAACGGTTCAAGGGACACGTACCAGGAGCTCCGTGGCTTTTCAGGGACTTATCCCTGCGAATAAAGAAGAGGCGCAACTGCCACGGCGGAACAAAAGCTTGCTTCTTCGACAGCGATATTAAACTCTTACCAGCGAGCTACCCTTCGTAATCAACATCTACCTTGGACAATTTTATTTCGATCAACCTAACGACGAACCAGTCTATCACGAACCTATGGTGAACGAAGATTTAATTGAGCTCTGTAAATCTCGCGCGGTTCATCGAGATCGTGGTTAAGTTGGTCCGTCTCGCGACTGTGTACCAGCGGAACACCATAAGAAACCGACGTGGCGTGGATATACCCGAGACCGTTCTCGAAAACCGTCCGAAACAGTCAGCTCGTGTACACGAAGGAGCCGCGGACTCACACAGCCGCGCGCATGACCGCGCGACGACATAAATCCTCGGCTTTTAAACGGATTTATGAGGCAGAAAGGAGAATGGAGGCAACGGGAAGACGAAAAAAAGGCTGGAAGGGGGGAAGGAAAAACGAGAGACCCGGGCGAAGAAGGCGGCCAAGGGGGCGGGAGGGCGAGAATTTTTGCGACGTCTTCTGGTGGTGCAGGCAGAATGGTCGCGAATCTTATTAAATTCCGAAACACTCGGCGCGGCTCTCGTACGCCGGGCCTGCCCATAATATCCGGTGGCGGGGACCTTAAACGAGTGCCGATATACACGCTTCGCAGGGGTGGGCAAACAGGTGCGCGTACACGGAAGGAGGTTGGAATCGTGTACAGGACACGCTCGAAGGCCTGCAGGCACAGCTTTAACAGCTGGATTACACAGGCTGAGCCAATGATTAATCAAACACTCCGATGTGCAACGTAGTAACAATGCACGGCTCGCCGCTCAGCCGCTCAGCCGCCATTAGACGTAGGGGTTGCGGCCTCCACGGTTAACCTGTGATTAACCATGTATCCGGATAAACACAGACCTGCTGGCCGTGGACCAACTTCAAGACGACTCTGGAATCGAACCGGTCGGGCCCCATTAAAGGGGAAGATACTACCCTGGGGTTTAAGCGGCCGTTTCCCGCCTCGCCTTGACTTTCCTACCCCTCGCCAGGGGGTTCGGAATCGATTTCAGTGCGTGCACGACGGAATGGGTGTCAGTGGTGTTTGGTATTCTTGCGGGGTGTGCTGGTTTTTAGGTGGCATTTTACGTGATCTCGAGTCGAATGGGAACGTAAATGGGATGATCTGGGGGATGTGAAATTGATGGAGGCTCGGGGTGGTACGCTCGTGTTTGAAAGTGTGTAATTTGAGAGGGGTGTGCGCGTGGGGATTGTGTAACTAATTACGCAAAGTGGGACGTGCTTCTGGGAAGACGTCGGAGAGATTTGTATAATCGAGGCAGATGTAGGAGTGGAGTACTTTTAACTGTCCGGCTTGGGAATGATGGAATCGTTAGAATGCGGGGATCTTATAAAAAATTATAGGATTAGAGAATTAAAGGATACGTCTACCTTGCAATTGTATGCACAGAATACTTCCACCCTCTATACACTTTGTGTTATCAATCTGTGTCACGATCCATTACGTTCTCGACGTTGTTTAATGAGGGTGCACTTGTTACGCGTCATGGCTGCCGTCTAGTTATAATACGGCATCACATTCACGATCAACTTTGGAATATTATGATACATTAATTAGAATTTGATCATTTATACGGGGATAATTAAATGGACAGTTATCTTATTATACTGGGATATCGTGAAAGCTTTTAGTGGCACGTTGAAATTTTCTTACACTTCGTTTTAGTCTCCAGAATAATAACGTAAAATCCTTGCTCTTTACAACGTAATCATATTTTAATAACGCTTTAATTATTCGCTAGATTCGTGGATGGTAGTACGGCGCTAACGAGTATTATGGAATAAGGCAGTACTCTGCGGAACCTATATATTATTAAAGAGAGAAACTTACTTGTTCAAGCTAAGTAATAAAGTATCGATTTATTCGCAGCTTTATATCTGCACTGAACTTCACCCGTCATTAAAATGCTCTATACCTGTATCAATACCCTGTAAACTGATTCTTCTGATACAAATCTGATTTAGAAGTACTTATTTAGCAATGTCTTAATTTCCATTGTCACGTTTGCCCATTCTGTAGTCTTCCGCATTAAGCGTATAATACGGAATCAATAACTTTTAAATATTCAGTATTTGTACATCGTATAATTTCTGTGAATATGATTAAAGAAAATTCTCGTATAGAAGACATATATATCCCATTCCGCTGGTGAATGGTTTCATGTTATTTCTGTCGATGAATAGAATCGAAGCCATGGAGGTGTTATTATAATAATCTGCTGAAACAAACGCGGGCGCGTGCAGGTGCTTCGTATTCTGGTGGGTTTAATAAACCGCAGTTTCGCGTTAGGTGCGTCGTTTCGTTCATTGTTGGTGACGTTAGCCCGCATTGCCTTCGACATCCGGTTTACGAGGAAATTAGTATTCCGCATCGCGGGAACGGCGGGGCAGCGTATAGACGCATTAGCTGGTTCTATCTTCGCCACTCGGGACAGCTTCGAGTAAAATGACGAATGACGAGCGCGGTCGCAAACATGGTCACTGGCCTCTGATCGTTTGGTGACTTTTGTGGTACTTGGAACAATAAGAGAAGGGTATTAATGCAGGGAACTTCTGGCTGCGAGGAAGTCTTCAGATTATAGTTGTGTTGTTAGGTAGTTGAATGGATTCTAAGAATATACGTGGAGGTTTTAAAAATATATTTTGAGTTATTAATTCCTTCATCCGTGGGCGTCCGGTGGGGGGTGCAAAAGGGGCGGTTGCCCCCTCCGGCTTTTCAGAAAAAATAACTTATTTTTCAAAACTGATCTTTATTAAGTTTATACTAAAAAAGGTAATATTTTTTAACTTCTCTTTTAAATTTTTTATTAAATTGGCACTATAAAATGGGTTAAAAAAAGGAAGAGAGGTATTTTTTTCTTTACCATCATTCCAAAGTTGCCCTCCCCTGGAAAAAATTTTGCGAACGCCCCTGTTTTCGTCACAAACTTCCTCTCATCCTGGGTGCGTACTATTCTTCTCCCACGCACCTATCATGCCGCTGTTTTCGCATTTTCACCAAGATCGATAAGCAGCGAATACAACGTTTCGCGAGGAAGAAGGAGAAACATGGTCTGCGGGAAATCGAGCAACACGATTCAAGCTATTTTTAATAAAGCTTAGGACAGACCGCCCTCTCTTCCCGGGGCAGATTTTTGTCGAGGGAAGTTCGTTAGTAGCGACCGGCCAGAATTTCATAAAACTCGTTAAAGAAAAAAGGCGGAGAGTCAGATGGACAGGGTTGTTGAGCGTGGGACGAGATGAACTACGCTGGCACGGGGTGGGCTTGCGAAAGAAAAGTACCCACTAACTTTCCGGCAAACAAGCCGACCTGTTATCGTCGATTACACCGGGGAATATTTACTGAGGAGCGCCGTGGATATCGTAGCGTTTTTATATCAGGGTGCTCGCTCATTGGTTGGAAGTAATTCGCTCAACCTTTATGAATTCCGTGGAAAATTGAATAAGACAGATTACAGGGCCAAGGAAGCATATAAAAACTATTTCAGTTCTACGCCACGGCGATGTTTACACTTATATTCGCAAAACGATGATCAAGGAATTTTGGAACCACTAATCTATCTCAGCGAATAAGCAAACTCTATGCAAAGTAGATTGCGGAATATTGTTCCTTGTTCCTTCTCGTTAAATCGCGATATTTTTATGACTATTCATACTACCTACGAACTTCTGCACGTCTCAAGTGAATTGCTGTGCAAATTGGGCAAACATCATTAAACAAACATAACGACCGCCCATAGCGGGCATTCAGCTTCGACCTACCCCCCATCAGGGTCAATATTGATTTTAATTCCGTTGACAATACTTGTACAAGTCCCATAACGGAAATCGGGGGAAAAAGGAAACGAACGAATGATGGGGGGAGCAAGAAGGGCAGGGGCAAAGATAATCAAACTTGATAAAATCGAACCAGATATGTCGAAAATTCGTGCCGCTTTCATGGCGCCCCCTTTTCTCTATCGACTTTCCTGAAACGCGATGAGTCAAGTGAAATTATGTTATTGAATGGAGAATGACGGTACGCGTCGTGGGATAGGGAAAAGGATTTAGGGTAGAGACAATCGTAAAAGCGGACCTCGGCCTTTTTCGACGTCGTTCCGAAAGGAAGGCCGCCCATAAATGTTTCTGCTAAGTTTTCCATCCCCCGTGAAAGAAAGTGAAAGCGACGGGCACCGTGGCACGTACACACGGCGCTCTATATTCTTTCGCGCGGCGATTTGTCACCGGCTTTTTGCTGGTGGAGGAGGCTGCCGGAAGAAAAATGTATGTAAATATCTTGCGAAGATACAAATGGTCCGCTCACAGCCTTAAACTAATCCTCGAGTCGCGCGCGACGTGATTTATGTCCCCGGTAATGTCCGAAATATGGTGCGACTCGGGACAATAATGAGGACGTTTCGACAAGAACTTTTTACTTTTGCCGCGACTCACTCTTTTGTTAGCGACAGCAAAGGAAACTCAAACTATTTAAAATATAATCGCGTAACATTTAAGTTCTTTTCAATGAATCTACTCCCCTGTGATTTTGCCTAAAATTTTGACTTCTGCTGTGTCACAATGCCACTGGTAAAATCGCGTGAAAGATCAAAACCGATCGACCAAGTTCTGGTGCAGGCCTTTCGCGTTGACGGCAGCCGGATTAATTGGCGGCGATGGTTTAAAATTCCTCACGGTCCACGGAAGCGCATCGCTAATACCGGGCTCGTGATAGAATTAATTCCCATAATCTGCAGGTGACGCGGGGCTAGTTCGGCAACAATGCCGGTGTTCATGGTCCATCCCCGATTGTAATACTTGACGGTGACCGGTTCTATTTCCTGGACAAAAACAAGACGAATAGGCTGGCTATCTAGAGCAGATAGGCGCCGAATGGTTCCTCGTGATGTACGGGCTCGAATCGAACGCTAGTGGCAGCAAAAAAGTGTCCGTACATTGGGCGCATTGAACGCGGCTTGATTTTCATCCCCCTTTGAATTTCATCGATGTGGGTATCGTTCGTTTGTGCGCGAGATCGAACAGTGAATAGGGAAGTGAAGTCGGAGAAAAAGTCTACAGTCGAAGGATTGGATCCGGGATACGTACGTGTTTGTAACGCGTACACAGAGGAGTGAAGAGGGAGAAACAAGGACGGCAGTGGTGTTGGACATGAGATGTAAAGCAGAGAGTGGCCACTATGGCCAGATTTTCGTCCTGCACATTAGGCTGGGATTAGGGAGGGTAATGAAGGTAAAGCTGCATGGTTACTCGGAAGTTCTTGTCGCACTAATGGCTCCCAGGACGAGCCACTGCTGGACTTTGCCTTTACAAGATTTTCTTTTTGTAAATTTCTAGTTCAAGTACTCCCGATTAATCAATTTGTAATTAGAATGTTTTTCGCTACTGGTTGCTTTCGTCATTATTTTTTACTCTACACGTGGTACCAACAAAATTAATTAACGGATAGTAAGTGCCACTAAACATACAGAACCTTCTGCTGCATCGATATATCATCGAACTATCTGTATTGAAACTCCCTGCTCGCACAGATGATTGGATTGATATTAAGTGGCTCGTCGTTTCCTCTTTTTCATCAATTTGGTTACTTTACCGTGATTTTCTGTCTCCGGGGGATCTGGAATACACAGTACATATATAGACACTGCCGGGTAACTTTGAGAGAAACGGTAAGACTCGGTGTGGTGTGCTGCGGTGTAGGGTTGATGGTCAAAGCTTGTATTAATTACAACTGTCACGATTTTGAGAACACCGACTGGAGCAGAGGCTTGCCAGGCGCTGCCACTGCTTCGTCCGAGGTCCACTGTGCCAACCACTTCTCCGTCGAAACTCTGAGCAGTCAAATATTTACCTTGCGAAAAGTCCCATCAATTATCAGGTTAATTGCATTATTCTATTTTTTCATAGTCCAGTCAACTTTCCGAGCCTTCTAAACCTTAGACTACAAAACATATAAAATACATTTCGACATACAATAACATGATTAGAACCCCATTGATCACCTAGAACGTAATATAATGTCCCACTGGCAAAGGTAATATTGCAGCCTGCGCGCGCGATGGGGTTAAGCAAAGAGGAGCCAGAAAATCAATAAATATTGTCTTAGGCGAGATTAGAGTCGGCGTTCTAATACCGTGGAGCGCATCAATCATGGAGGGGCTCCTCCAATATTAAGGAGACCGGGATAATCCATTATACCCGTCGGTGTTACATAATAAAGACTCTATCACGCTGCATCTGGCTTCTTCCGCGTGCAGCCGCTGGCGTCGGGCGATTCGGCTGCCTGTATCGCGGGGTGAAACAAAGCGGGCTGAAACCCTCTGCTTTGGTATCTCGTTTGAGTAGGCCAGTTAACGGAGGCTCCGTTGGAAAATCGTCGCGCGAGCATCTCTTGGCTGCTGGCTGGATTGAGGTCCTCCGGTTCAGGAGGGTGTGGGCGGTCGAGATTATTCCCTCGCTCCCTGTTCCGGCCTGCTCCAAGTAATACACCCCGGCGTCAGCCACCCTCGGCGCATAAAGCCGCATATCAACCACCGCAATAAGAAAACGGTGCAACCGGATTTAATATGACGTGTACCCTGTTATTGCCGGTGCTGTCTTGACTTTCACCCGTTTCCCTCGGCCCACCCCCTTTCTTTCGTTGCCGACTGGCAGGCAACGTCTTGGTCCCTCCTCTCGCCGTTGCCACGGCTCGGGATACACGGCCGGCTACGTGTGAACGTGAACAGTGGCAGTGAATCTCGCGCACGTTCCTTTCCTCCCCCGTATCCTCGCACGAGCGCCGTGGAATTCCGCGCCACGTCACTTGCCCACTGCAGACTTCGGATTTTAATAACACCGTGTTTCTGGCTATTACACCCGCCCTCCACCTGCCGCCCACCACGCTTTTTATCTTTCCAGGATCCACGAAGGCAGTTTGTAACCTCCATCCCCTAAGGGCGGAGGAAGTAATCGCGTTCGTCAACTGACTCTGTTATAGCCTGGGGACGTTTGAGACAGATGTTTAAGATCCTGCAAGTGTCTGTTCAATGATCAGCGTGAAATGGTGATTTTAATCGAGGTGTGTGGGAAGGTGTGTAGTGGAACCACGAAAAGTGCAAATCTACACGCATCATGAAGCACGATGTTAACACCACCGGACATTAATGGCAATATGCGGCGTGAATGATCAGTTTGTCAAAGCCATTGTAAATTGTGACAGTGAATTCAGAGCGTGCTTCGGTCATTCGAGCGGAAAGCACTGTTATTAAAGCGTCGAACGGCACGGTGAAAAGACCAACGCGAAATTTCGTATAATTTCACGCGGGCACGGGGGAAACTGGCTTACATTGTTGTCGGCCATTCGGTCGTTTTACACATTTTGATTACCATCGTACGTGGGACATTTCATGGCCAGCATAGAACAGGTCCGGCGACCATGTAAAATATGCATTGTCATCGAATACGTGAACAATCGCCGTGCTCGTGTGACGATGCTTGCCACATCGCACGTCTATTTCTGCCATAAAATTATCTAATCTTCCTTCGTTCACAAGCAAAGCTGCCGTAATCGTTGGCTATAAATGTTATCGGTGAATCAATCCAATTGAAGAATGTTATTTTAGATTATTGTTAACTAATCTTGCACTTTCAAGTGTAAATATATTTTTCTAATTCGCCGATATGTTTGTATCTATTAGAAATGTCACCACTCCAATACGTCTGTTAATCGATACGTATGATTCGGTCTAATTACTCGCAATAATTTATACTTTGATTGCCTAATTGACCGGGCATGACTGATTATAATTGACTGTCGGACGCAGCATTCCAGATTGCATTCCTGAAACGCTGTCCTTCGCGTGATTATTAACGACGCATCGGCTCGGCTATATTTTATTCGCCAACTTAAGAGCTTTCTTAACGCGCTAAGAACTCTTTCAGATACTCTCTTCGTTCGTTGGATTACATGCTTTAATTCGCGCCTCTCTATTCGTCTTTGAGATTTTCATTGCGTTCCAGAGTTTGCATTTTATCCTTCAGCTGAAATGATAAAGTACGGGCGTGTTTCTGCCAGGATTGAATTAAGACCTCTAGCGACCGTAAGCACTTAAAAGATTTAGAGGCCCCCGTATACACGGTGATTACTTCAACGCAATGTACGATTTCCTAGGCATTTTTGATAATTTGAGTAAAAAGTGTTTCTTACAAAAGTTAGATTTTAAAATTCAGAAAATTTTTATGGTGCCTTCGTTTATCCTGATGCCCTAATTTTGCTTATTGACCAATCTAGTACTGATTTCTGCCCGTTGAAAATAACATTTTCGGCAAAACTTAGATGCAATCCAACTTGGAAAAGATATAGGTACATACGACTCGCGAACTTATAACCACGACAAGCAGAGACTTCCTTTGCCCGTTTCTTCGTTCCCGACTTTCCTCTGGTTCGACCACTCCACGATTTATGCGTCGCGCATAAACTGTTTGCAACGTTTGTATCTTATAAATAAATCAATGCCAGCTGTTGCGAGGCGGGTTAAACGAGGACCGATAAATATGCGATTGAACGCGATCGTTCATCGGACCAACGTTATCGAATGCGAATTCTATCCTCGAACAGATGCACAAAAATATTCCTGAGTATTTCGTATTTTCATAAACGAACACTCTTGGTGGCAAACGTGTATACATAGAACAGAGTTTGGCATTATTCAAATACAAATTTATTCGTTAGGTATTTTTGAATAACTTCATTTAATCGCAATTCTGATTGGAAATTCCTCGACTAAAGCTTTATTCGGATAATGCCCAACTCTGATATGGAAGAATAGATATAAATTGCGGCGATAGAATTTCATACAGTAATCTTATATTTACGAACTAACACTTTCTAATCCGATATTTAGCACGAGATTACACTTGCACCTCGATAGAACCATCGCCATACTATTATCAATCTATGGTAATCATTCAACTACCGTTGTTATTTCTCTGAACTTTTTACGCCCCATTTCGCTAAAGAGTTAAAGCACAACCGTCGTCGCCGATTTGCATAGAAACGAGGCGATTCAAAATGCATCGCACTGCGAGTAACGCGGGCGCAATCTCGTAAGTCAATCGAACGCGTGCAAGAGAAAACGAAAAGGAAAAAGAACAATGACAAATTGACCGAGAGCCGGTGCCGTGTTTTTGCTTTATCGGGCGTGTACAACATGCAACTTACGCGTGCAAGTCAGCGCTCCGCCACGCGAGCTCCAAGATACGTCCCAAAGAGTTTAATTGAGTAATAAAATACACGTATTAGGCGGTAAGCGGCAATTACGGGGACGTTTAGTGAATTTACGCAACCGTAATACCACGCGGTATTCGATATTGCAATTTACGAGCGGCGTCTCAATTTTACCCCACCCTATTTCGTCTTGCGATAAACTTTCAGAGGCGTTAAAGACGGTGATATCCTATAAAATGATAATTTGTCTCGACAGCTCTCGCGTCGACACTTATATAGCTTCGTCGATAATCTCGAAGTGTCATCTCTTATAAACAATTTGAACAATTAACGATCATTGAATAAATCATTGATCGTCGATCAACATTCAGGACGAATATTTTTGGAAAACGGAGAACGATTTATTCAAAGTGAAATAGCGTAAATTTATTTAAAATAGCGTAGTAAGACTCCAAGGGAAGCGGGTTTCTGGGCGGATTTCAGTTTCAGAAAGCCACCGCGGAGGCTAATTTCGTATTAGACTAAGCACGAGGGTAATATGGATAGTGGCAGATAAGGGTACCGCTCTCTTCCTCCACCTTTGAATTCAATTATTCTTTTATACTTCTGGGAGTGTAAAACCGAGGGAACAGGGAGCCGTGGTAGAACGAAACGTTCCTCAATTTTCCCACGGTCGTTTTTCGAATTTAAATCATAGTCGTTTACCGCGCGGGATCTTTCTGAAACGCGTACTCACGGGGTTTCCTTTCGCGAATCACCGCCGGGGCAAAGGGACTCCGACGAAACTGTGAATAAAATAATCGTAAACGTCGTAAATTCATGGCGATGCAAATCGTCAGATGCGCGTGACGTTTAGCTTTAAAATATGTTTTCCGATCTCGATCCCGAAAAGGATGTGCTAAATCATCGCGGGAAAAATGTCCGATTTTTTCCGCATCGTCGATCTTCCCCACAGTGCAAACAGACACGGTAGACAAGCCCATTTTTTACCAGTTTAATTAAAGCGAGAAGGGTCCGCCAGCACCTCGATGTACCATTTATTTGTTAGCGATTCAATTCCTAACAACTTAACAACCACGTTGTTGAATAGAATGCGACGTAGTTCCATGCACAGAATTCTTTAAAAACAAAAGCACTTCTTGCAAAGAAGAAGCGACACCGGAAGATCTAATAAGGCTACCGATGCTAAGCGTTTCAAATGCATTCGAGAATTTCGCAAAAAGACCTCCCGATGTGTCTTGCTTTTTAAGACTCTGAAACGCGCGCACTTAAATCAGAAGAACGATTGGAAGCACGTCGGCCAAGCGGGTGCCGATGAAATATACCAGCGAATGCGAACAAAAGAAGAAGAGCATCGACGTTGTGTTTCTCGCTCGTCCGATACATTGTGCGCCAGGGAAACGCGCGATGTACAGTATATTTTCACCAGTGGTTGCACCCACGTTGCATCAGCCCTTCGTGATATACACAATGTACACCCATCGGCCTAGAGGGCGATTCAAAGAGAGCCAACAGATTATGCAACGTTGAGATTATGCAATGTTTCCAAACGTAAGTGATTCATACGGATAGAGTGTATCAATTGCAGTGGTATATCCTCTTGAAAAAGAGGACACACACAAATTTCCACATGGAGTGTATTAGCACTGTCAGCTGATTCCAGGGTTTACTCCTTCATGTCATATTGAACTTGAACTAGTCGCATGTCTGTCTAGTTCTTCTCATACTGTCAGTTACGATGTTAATTACCGCGATACCAGAATTACTACTACTCATAGCCACGTAACTTCAAACAGTCTAGGAAAAACAACTCCGTTGAGCAGAATATAAAACCTCTCACAATACCGCATTCGCTCGTCACGAACGTCAGTGATATATTTTAACGACAAAGATTTTTGAAACGATCTGTACATTTAGGCCCGCGCGTCTGTGTCCGTGTGCGAACAGGCACGATAATTTAGAGCGGGAAGGGAAGGCGTCTAGATAGATGCGCCGTAGAAATCGACAGGTATGATGAATGCTCAACAGGCGCCACCATATACTGCTAGCAGAGATTATTGCGTATTCCTGTCAAATGCGCCGTCGGTGGTAACGTAGCAGAAGGTGAGGGAAGGCAGGATGGAAGGCGACGGTGGAACATCTGCATTTTCAGAGACGCGGCCACGGTGAAAGAGAGACGGTGGGGCGCGGGAACGTGTTCTTCTCGCCCTCTCGCCCCTCGGTTCTTCCACTTTTCTCCCTTTTTCTTCTCCTCGCCTGCTAGTTCGTCGCGGCGCGGCGCGGCGGGTACCCTGCGCTTTTTCGCACTCGTTTTTTTTCTCGCTCCCCTTTCTTTTGCATTTTCCACGACGCTCGATGCCTCTATCGAAATCCTTTTAGCTTCCCCCCCTGTTCGAGTGATTCCAGGTTTTAAGGCCGGCGTTCAATCATCCGACACTTCACGTCGGCGGGCGGCGTCGCTCCGCAAGACGGCGACGACAACGAGAGAACGTACGCGGCGTCGAACTTCCCCGATGATTCCCGCAGAGTTCCCAAGGCAGCTCGGCTAGGCCGACGTGAATTGTTAGGACGAGTTTTGATGGATTATCCGCTCGCCAGGGAAGTCAGTCGATGCGAATTTATCGCGGGTACACGGCAAACACCGGCGCGCTGCCGGGTCTCCGTCACGAAGTTGGATCGTTACGTCGATCACCGCGAGAGATAAAAGTTTTCCATTTACACGATTCGCGAAGCAGCCGCGTGCGCTTAGCTTTCCTCGGATATAAAACGCTCCTGTGATTGGGAGTACTCGGCAGGTCTATCTATCTGTACAGAGATCTTACGCCCACCCCTTCCAGGAAGCTCGCCACGGTTAATTCAAATTACCTCCGTCCGAACCGTAAATAATTTAGCCGGCGACCACGCATCGTGGCCTTCGGTAAATCATTCGAATTGGTACATCAGCCAAATATGACAGCCTCCGTGCAGTGTCCATCAGGGCTAGGCGTTCCTACGCGAGCCTCGGGCGCAGAGGACGAGCCGTGCCTAGCCGAGGCCCTACACCGCCGGAAGGAAATCATCAGTACCTGACTCGCAGAGTCGCGGAGCAATGGACAATGAGTTATTACCTTCTGGCCTTGCGATAGTACCACATGCTAGGCGACCCATTATGTCCTCCGCATTGAAACATCTCCGCGAGGGCCGCGTTTAGGCACGAAATAACCAAGATCGTCGCGCTTTGTTTCCGCGACGTTGCGTGTCGCGGCCTCCCGGCCGTTTCCGGCCTGGCGGCGGAATCTCATTGTGACGATAATGCCCGACTTCGTATCGGGGCTGACCACCCCTTTGGCTGTTCCCCCTGAATCGCTTAATTTCAGGGGTCGCGGGCTCGAGAAGTACGGGCGCCACGGCTCTCCCGCATTAAGTGATTTACGCTGTTACAAATTTCGAATATTCTACAGGGGGGATGGAAGTCACTGGTCCCCCATTTCATCAACGTATCGCCCGACAATTTGTCCCCGCGTGGCTAATATTTCTTCGTACTGGAGAGATCGGTGTTATCGAAACGTCGAAATGGAAGAGGATGAAATTTTACTCATTGCGAATGTGAATGTACCAGGGTCGTTTTCCATAAACAGGTTTCAATTTCGCATAACAGAAGGTATCGCAAACCGTGGCGCATTATTGCTCGAGGATCAGCATATACCTACGATGAAATCGTGCATACGACGGAATACGGTTATACGTAGGGACGGAATCGGATGTACCGATCACGAGGGTTCATACTTCCCTCGCATTGTATACTGTCCTAAACGTTTCTACAGCTTTAAATCTTTCGGTTTCAGCGTCATCCGATTCGCCCGTCAAGTTTATTTAGCCCCGTGTAAATAATGGAGGGAACGGACGTCACCGTGAAGCTTTGTTTTATGTATGAAATCGGTTTATCTTGATTTTTACACGAATTCTTCTATGGAAACGTCAAAATTGTATTCGATAGCTTGCAGAGATCTGAACAGATAGTATAATACATGCATTTCCATGATCGTTAGTTACGCGTTAAAAACAAAGAGGATTTGCACGTAGCGGTATGTCAAAACATCATTTTCTTTTCTATGCACTCGTGTTCGCTTCGCTGGGGGAGACTCACCTTCGGAATTCTTACTTATTGTTGCGAGCAGAGGTTGCTAAATAAATGCAACGATGCGAGAAATAACGTGAACCCTGGTTCCATTCTCTTCGCTCGCGATTTCTGCGAATCAGAGGGAAAGCATTTATTTTTCTAGCCTGCCGCGTTAGACCTAACGCGCACTGGCAACGGGCAAAGGTAATTTCCGGCAGCCGAATGGAGTGGATTGGTTTCCTGTTACTGATATTCAAATGGCCATGGTCGCGCCGGAACGAACTGGGTGAAAAATTTATCGTTTCTTCCAGATTCGAGTACAGGATCGTAATATCGAATCTTACTTAGCAAGTGCAATCACGTGGCTGTAGGTTAAGGGGTTGATTTTGGGAATCTTTTCGGGTCGTGATATTTGGAAAAAATTTCAAAGAACTTATTTATTCTAACTTGTTGAAACTTTCAGGATGAATTAGTACATATTTAAAAAAAAGTAAAAAAAGAAATTTTCCATAAGGAAAAATAGTCAACACATGTCGAATCATGGAAGTAGTTCCCAGTGACAACGGCGTCAAAAGTATAAATTGGCATGCAATATAGCTAAAAAAATATTTGATCAGTCGAGTTCCCTCAGTGCATAGACATAGAAAATTAATTTCTCTTCTAGATAAAATAAGCCCTATAAGTTTAACTGTATTATTTAATTATATAATATTTATTGCACATTGAAGGCGGAAAATTTTCGTAAAAATCGCTATCTTTTAGTTTCAAGCCCTATTATTTTTTTTTAATAAAGCACTTATTATTCTAATAGGTTCATACATAGCGTAATCTTATTACAAAAAGAAAAGTTTGGTTTTGTTTTATTTCTTAAAAGTTTCCAAAAGTCAGGCTTTATTTTAGTCATCTATATGAAGTTGCCCCTTTAAATGGGCACATTCTTAATCGTCTCGATTATCTTCGCCAAACCACCATCAAGCTCTCGCAACTCATTAATAATTCCTAAACATGGTTTCAGCATAATCATGAATGTTATTGAAAGTTTTCACCTATGAATTTTCAAATTGGAAACACTAATGTAGTTCTCATGTTTGTCCCCTGTTACCGAAGAAATACAATCACACGAATTTCTTTCGTTGTGGCTTTAGTTCACGTTGAACATTCGAAAATGTCCTCGCTTCCAAGGGAGAGACATGTTGGCATGCCGTGCGCGCAATTTAGCCGCATTACCATTAACAAAGCGACCACTTTTGCCTCGATAAACTCGAGAACAAAGGTACTCCAAATCACGAAAGTTTTCGTCACTCGCGTCCCGTTTTCAAACACACTTTTCAAACGGTTTGAAATTTCGGCGGACGTTGGTGTGTGGCTTTAGCGGTTTTAATCGCGTCCATTAACATTCAGCATAGATATACCTACCTCTTTCCATTTCGTTCTGTCGCCTAGCAGACTTTAGCGAACGCAGTACCTTGACAAGCTTAAATAGCTTCTCGCTGATTCTTTTGATTTCAATCCGAACGCTGCTAAACAGTATATGCACCTACCCATACATTCTGCTAATTGTCCGCGCTACAATTTTATCTCTCCGATGAACACTCTAGTGTTCGATCAAAACAACGATATCCGGATGCGTTATGCCGGGGAACCGGGGCAATCAGAGTTTTTGTACTAGAATTGGGGATGATAGATCCATGCACAGGTTCAGGAAGCTATATGCAAAATAACACAAAGAACGGGTTCAGAAATACTTGCTTTTAGCTGGCAGTGATGCGTGCATTATACGTCTAGTTCAATGGCACAACATCGAGGGTGCTATTCCACCCCGCGGATTCCACGTAAATTCCTGGACGAGGGTAAAATTCCCGATCGCCAGGATAGATCGCGGCAGCCGCGTTTTTTATAAAGCGCCATTGGCACACTTGGAGCGGACACTCGGCCCGGCGGGCGTAATAGACGCTCCAGCCTACATTTTCGGGGGTGTTGGGCAGCAACCGGTGTGAATTCGCGTAAATTTGTTGGGGGCGGCAAAAATGGTGGCCTGCACGGAACGAGGAGGGGGAGGGGACAGGGTGAATCGTGAATAATGCTGGCCGGTTTAAACGGCGGCCGTCCGGTCATCGGGGGGGAGGATGGGCCCCCCCCCCGTTTATGCCGCATCAGAGTTCGCCAAATTTATTCCATTGCTCGTGGCCACGTTCACGTGACTTGCACGATGCCGTGCGCTGGCTCGCGTGATGAATGCGCGCATTAAAATTGTCATTGGCGCGCGCTGCACCCGCTGTAAAGTGCACGGTTCGGTTGTGCGTCGCCTCCGCCAGCTCTCCCGCGACGCGGATAATGCATTTCGCCCCTAAATTGTCCGCGGGGCCCGTCGTTAAATAGATAATAACAGTTACTATTATTTTAACCGCGGATGGAGTGGAACCGCGAGATGACTCCTCGGCAGGCTCGACGCACCACCGACGTGCGTCGCTCACTACGAAACGGAGCCACGCGTCGGGGTTGCTAGTCGATCCTTTACTCGCGACGCGCCCGCTGCTTTTATGATAAAAAGATATTTCCGAGACTCGTCAAGACTTCCGCTAACTAGGAGGATACTTCCAAGTGGAAAGAAGTCGCGGGCGTAAATCTACTCTCGAGACTGTAACGACAAGTCGATGGCAGCGACGGGCTCGATCGAGGTAAAACCATCGGGTATAATAAATAGACTTCCCAAGTTTTCTTGCAGATTATTGCCAGCGTGTATTCGAGCAATAATTCAAGACTGACTAAGGGAGAGAGAGATGGGGAGGTGGAAAGAGAGACCGCGTGTCGGAGGGGTGAAAGTTATTGGGCCACGATCGGTTAGAAAATCAGATATGCCGTAGAGTTTCGCTCCTGGGAGGAAGTGGCCCCAGCCGGATGTTTACTTGAAACTCCAACCGCATCCACGGAGCTAAGTGAAGTAAGGTGGGCCGGAAGCTTCTTAAGTAAAACCATCCCTATCGTTCCTCTCTTTCTCCTTTCTCCTTCGAATCAAATCAGCCCACTCCAGCTCCGCATAAGTCCGCGCGTCGCCGTCTCACGGAGATTTGTTTTCTCGTCGTACTTCACGCCTGGGCGAGAGTAACGATGATTAATCCCGATATTCGGGTCTGCCCGAGTCCCAAGGCGTCGTCACGCTTCGTTGGTTCGCGTTGGTCCACGCTGGTGCACACGACGAGATTGATTTTCTGCTTTCATTCGGTCCAAACGACCACTAAGTAGTGCGGCAGTAACCAAGGTTACTTGTATGTCGTCAAATGGACTTTGATGGAATTTAATTTAAATTATCGAGGAAAAAATTGCAAAGAAACTCTGTCCTCGTATTTATACGACTTCACCGCGTTTCTTTCGCAACCGTGCAAAGTTCCAATGTCGTCAGGCGCTCGTCGTTGTAAGGAGAACTTGACGGGCAGACGCTGTGGTATTTACAAGTTTCGCGTCTTGTAAGCTGCGCGTATTCAATTTTACAAGCTACTTGTTATCCGGGCAAGGAAAAAGTTACGGGCGCAACGGCGGATCCATTGGTCGGCTTCCAACTCGACTGTTTTTACTGTTTGCATGAAATCCGAGACTGCCGATTACCTTCACATTGGACCACATCCAACTTCCCATTTTCGCCAGTTTAAGGTCTCCCCGGTGCTCATCTGCCACTGTTTTTCTGGCTGCTTCATGAATTTGCCATCTCCCCGATCTACGAGCGGGCTTCATAACCGCATTTGCATCTATCGTAGCGTCGCGATTGTACTTTGCGCGCGGCGGACACCCCCCGTCGTCGTTCGAATGCAACGCGCTCCTTCCTGCTGATTATAGAAATCCTAATTAAGTTACTCGGTGATCCCCGACGGGACAATCGAGCGCGCCTTCGCGGACGGGGAAGAAATGTTTGTCCCAGATTAAATTGAACGTGTACGTTCCAAGGGAGGACGATAATACTTTCCAACGTCGGCCAGAAAATCCGATATTACGTCGGTAAGTAGTAACAATGATTCTCTTTCTGCTTGGGCGCAATTGTTTCGATTTCATTGAGGCGGGCATTGAAGCGGGGATTGAATGAAACGGGTCGTTGGGCTCGAACAAGCTTGGGAAACACTGAAGAAAAGCGGAGTGGATATTTCATTGTGAGCCCCGAAACTTCGGCAGGATCGTAGAGATTCGTTAATTATCATCGTCGGTGAATCGACTCTAATTACTTTCCCTCATTGTTCTGGTACAATCCGACGCGTTACAAGAACCAGAGCTGACCCGCGATAGTGCTCCACGTCCGTCCCGCTTTCGCTGGTCATTTGTACGCTTTACTACATAATTACGGCGCTACAACGTTTCAGAAGCGAAGTATCTACACTGAATTTCTGCTGGACCCTCTCGACTAGATCGATGACAGGGGCATCTGTTTTTTGCTCATCGGGACTGCACACCTACGCGGGGTTCACTATGAATAATGACGTGACGCGGCGTGACACGAATTCCATGGCCCTTCGGCCCGCGGAGAGTAGGGTCCAACGGAAGGGCGAAAGAGGTGGAGGTTGGGGCGTGAAAAATAGAAGATGTCGCCGGTTAAAACGGCGGGCAACATTATTGTGGGGCACGGCCGTGACATAAACACGACTGTCGCTACATCCGGAGCTATAACATCGTCCCAGAGAGAGAGAGAGAGAGAGAGAGAGGTAGCGGGAAAGCCTCGTCGTCGCATGGTAAATTTTTCATTACTCCCTGACACTTTCTACGTACGAGAAAATGACGGGGGCACTCGCGTATGAAATTGAAATACGTCTGCCGATCGAGCGGCCGATCCATTTTCCCGGCTACGCTCGAGGGCCGTGCGGCGAGCATCGCGACGTCGACGCCGACGCCGCCGCCAACGCCGACTCCGATTCCGACGCCGCGTAAAAATGACATCGGATCACGGGCGCGTTTCGTGCACTCACGAGCACGAGCACTCATATGTACCCCGCCACAGCCAGCCGTGATATTTCTTATAGATTGCCAAACGCCGACGATCCGACGATATTTTCCCAGGCTCGCCTCGATCCTTCCCGCCGGATTTATCGGGGAGGAGTGCTCGGAAGTAAATGCGGTTTCCGTTATCGCGTGCCCGCGAGATTAACTCGCCGGATAGGGGCTCCCGCCCGCTCAAAGGGCTCCCCGGCGAAAATTCTTATCGGGGCGAGAAATTTGTTTCGAAACGTGCCAATGACGCTCGACCTCGATCTGTTTCCAACTTGTACCCGCGCGACCCGAACCAACTTTCTGCAAAACGAAAGTGTCGAAATGCCTGAGATATGATTTATATGGTGTAGGGAGTTTGAACAGATGTAGGTACTTATCGTCGTATTGATAGCGCGATGTTCGTCACTCAGAAACTTTGATTTCCATTTTTCAATTTTCAAGACCCGTCGGAATATCACAGAATTCCAATCCTTTTTTCTTCCCCTCGTTTCGTTTTACTTGTTTTCTCGGACGCTGCGGGAGCAGAGCCCGGTATTCTCGAAGAAAGTCCACTGTCTCTCTTCGACGAGAAAAATCAAGCCTTGGGTGCTTACGAGCAGATTTCCACGAGACTGTTCGTCGTCCTCCCTTTTCCGGCTTCCTTCTTCCGCTCAATTTCTTCTAACGGCCCGGCTCGCGACGGGAATTACTTCCACGGAATCTTTGAAAATGATGATCCCACGAAATTCTCACCGCCAAACTTTGACTTAGAGTCAGAGAGAGAGAGAGAGAAAGAGAGAGAAAGAGAGAGAGAGAGAGATGGAGAGAGGGCGTGGAATCGAAGTGGAGTAGAGTCGACCCGGTGCACCCCTTTACGATCAATTAACTGCGTTAATTTCCAGCGTGGTTTTTACACTCCTTGGACCGACGAATGAATAGAAACACACAACGCGGAAACAATGACAGTTTCGTACTTTCGGTAACGTTGTTTTGCACCTTGCAAACTCGATCCTTTCAGCCTGCCCCGTTGTTTCTCATTAATTATTCATATTCAATTAAAACTTTTTGCTCGTGCCTCCAGAGTGCACCGTAAACGTTTCGATTACCTCCACCGTCGGCCAAATAAAACTGCCGCCCCCTCGATGCTGCGAAGGGTTGCGCGAACGTCGAACGTATTAAGGCTATTGTACCACTCGGAGCAAACTGAACGGAAAAGAACAAAAAAATTGGCTATTGCGTAAATAGTGGGGCGGTGTACAGGGCAGAATCGTTCGATTTCTGCGCACCCCATGTTAATCAGGAGGATCGCGGGCCCGTTGTTTGGACGATCAATCTTATTTGAACGCGAAAAACGTTCTCGTTTGCGCGAACGATGCAGCTTGATGGATGGTGTGTTTGTTCGATGACATTAATTTCCTGGTGAACGGTGTTTATTAATAAGACTGTTCTGCTCGATGCAGCGCGCGCTGTTGTGTAATCATTTTCATTAGCAAATCGATTTTACCCTACGAGGCGCGGTAAGAACTATTTCGTTAATTAACGTTGATCGCTCAGCCGAAGGGATTTAATAGCAAATACCGGTGAATTCTGATCAATTCTCTGCGACGAATCCCTATAAATTTCGATGATTAATTGTGCGCGTTTTGGAAAGTTTAGAATGTGCGAGGGGACTTGTATCATTTCCCAGCTTAATGATATATTGTAGATTCGTTTCCGTCGTTCCCCATCGAGAAAAAAAATGGCGGGTGAATCAGATCTGCCCGATGTTCTATCACTGAAACTTCCAATGCGCTCGCTTTCCATGCCCTTCCGGTTAGTTGAGCGTATACGTACTCCCTGTTTGAGAAAACAGCGATTTCGAAGGGGAGCCACGTTTCCATTTTATCTGCTGCCATATCGTTCCAGTCCTGAGAAAGAAGAATGGGCGCTGAGCAGAGTTCGCGAAGGGGTGGGATTCGAAACGAAGGGTTGGCTCAGGGATACATCCCCAGTGCTTGGAAGTTAATTGAATGCAGAATAAACAAGTCTACCGATATTGTCAATAACTTCGCGGACGCGCAACCCTTTAATTAAAAAGTTGCTGCGATAGATTATCCGCCGGAACCCAATCAATCTATTTTCTTGCGATATAGGTATTTCTGTGCAAATACAACGATCACTTATAGCAGATGTCCGAGTTTCAGGATTTCAGTGAGTAGCATTTCTTCTTTTTATATAGGGGAGAGTTGCCGATATCGTACCACTTAAGACATTTTACGTTTTATTTCATATTTGGTACTAATTTGATCTTTTAGGTACCTACTATTATATGCTTTCACTTTTGTTCAGAACAAATTAATTTGTTATTAAGCTTTTTGTCACATACTGTAAATCGTATATCCATTAAAAATAGCATCAATTTACAAATAGAGAAGAAAATATTCAACCTGATTTTTTTAAACGCGTATAGCACGCACAAAATAGGGTGTAAGCTCAAAAGGTTTTGTTTCTATTTCTTATTTCGCATTTACTTGATATTTTTATTGTCAGATGCCGTTTACATTCATTAATTACATAGAAATTGATGAGGTATGATTTAGGTGACCAGTACGATATTAGCAACTCTCCCTTAATATCTTTGGATCCAGCGCCATTACAGCCCCATCAAAACTATAATATACCGTGACTATTAATTTGAAAAACGTCCACGACAAGCAAAAGTGTACCTATCTAAAGAGGGTAAAGTCGGTCAGGCATAAAGCTGTCGAAAGTGGGGTATAAAGCGTCTCGAGTTTAACGCGTATTACGTCCGAATAAAATTTTACGCGCACTCGTCTCCCCGCGAAGTTTGAAGGGGCAATAGGTATCGCGGGCCCATCGGGCAGAAACTCAAGAAAACATTGACCTAAACTCGGTGAAGATTCCTGCAGGCTGGCAACGCCAACTATCCCGACGGCCCACCCGAAACCACAACGGGTCGTCCAGCCAAAATGGAAGGAAAATTTAACGTTAGCCGGCGATTCGTATCGATCGCTCGCAGTCAGAAGTTGGCCGAAACCGCAGGACCAAACGTCTCGTCGCGTCGGCTCGCTTCTCGCTCCAAGTCCCCCGCTCGGTTTAAGTCACTCGAACGCGGGCGACGGTCGTCCAAATTATAAACTTTGCATCGACTCCGCGAGAAACGGTGTCTCTCAGCCGAAAGAACATTTCGTGCACTTCGCTTCTTCTCCACCCCTCCTCGCCACCCCGCGAAACGTCGAATCGCCGAAAAGTAAGGGGAACTGCGGAAGTTGGTCTTCGGACGTGACAACTATCGTCGGCTGGCGAAACTTCCAACCAGTTCCGTTGCCGTTGACGAAACGTTTTAAAAGTTCACCCTCGTTGCTCGATTACCGGGGAAACAAATTCCTCTATTTACCACGCATTGCGGTCGGAACCGCGTTGTTTCGAATTTAAACAAAATTGACTGCGCCAATAGTCGCTCGTAAAGTTCCCGAACCTCGTAAATAACGCCAACTCTATCGGGAACGCGATAAACTGAAGTTTATCTTTGAATCGAAAAGTTAGACTTCTCGAGGAAACGATAAAATTCGTTTCATGGCTTCGATACTGCATTGATTGGTACGGAAGAGATGTGCGCGTACGAAGTGAAATTCAAGAATTCACGAACGTAAGAATTTTCATTTTTATTCGCATACTATCTTGAAACTTATTGCTGGATTATTTGGGGTATAGGTTTAGACAGCAATGAAAGCGAAGTCTATTACACTAAGAGTGTTCCTCAACCTTTTTTGAGTTGCGATCTTGACCTGTGGACCCCCCTCCCCCATATAAGGTAAGGTAAATTTAATAAGGTAAAAAACATATTAGACATAGGTATTTCAGGATATAATTCTAACGTAATAATATTTTTAAAAAGGCACTAAAAACCGTCGCGATCTCCCAGAAAATATTTCGCGACCCACTGTATCTGATTACTTTTTATTAATGTTCATTCAGAATCTCATCAGAATCGTACTAGTGTATCCAATACAGTTCACCCCTCCTTATTCAGTGTTCTTTCGTATTTATGTAAGGTCACGTAACAACGTCTACCGCCAGTTCGGCAAGTCTTAGCCGAGTTTCCGGTTTACGAGCGCGGAAGGATCCTTCCTCGTGTTTATTGCCCGAGAAATAAGGGACGGAATTAGAGGTCCTCAAGGGGGGTTCGCGTGAGCGTGAAAGGCACGAAAATGGAATAAACAGGAGTGAACCGCGTCGAACGAAGAACACGGGAGGTTCCTGAATACGGTGTAGTCTTTATGCCAAAATCCGCCTCGAAATGCGTGATGGCTGCTTCGTTGCAGATTAGCTATCTTACAGGGTCTACCTCGTTTCTTTCCTATTACCGTAGAGCGCTTTTGTCTCGCGTAGCTGTTCTACGCGCTAACCCTCCAATTTTACCACTTGGAATATTACCTCTGCTTTCGGTATTCCAAGAGAAAATATTTTGTAGAAATATCGAAGGCAAAATTATTCGCGCGATGCTTTCCACGACATCGTACACCTTTGTTTAAAGAACAGGAACTTGGTTGAAATACCGAATCGCAGGAAAATATTTCTGGTGACAAAGTCAAGTGACTTCCTTTGTACACTGTAGTATGGTTGCTGTTGTATTTGGTGAATGAAGCATTTCGCGAAGAACATATAACAGCCTCGTGGTATCGCGTGTCGCGGGCTCTTTATTAAATAAAATAGAATATGAAAACAAACACGTGAACTCGTTACTGTTGCGCCGGCGGTCGCAAAACTTTCTTATTACACGGGAACAAATCCGTCACTCGTTACTACCACGGGACTTATAACTTTAATAAAGCTTTTTTACCCGTACGAGCAAAGTCTGCATTAGCATTGACGCTGACAATAACCGCGCTCTGCGTAACTATACCTCCCCCCCTCTCTCTCTCTCTCTCTCTCTCTCACGCCCCTCTGCCCTCTTTTTCGCACTATTTCCCGTTTCCCTTGGAAGGAAAAATCTGTACACCGCTCTAAGAGAGCTGAGAGCGGTTTCATTAAGGGATTAAAGGGGCAAAGGAAAGAATTGTGTTGGCAGGGCGGGGACACGTTCGTAAATACGGGGAATCTATATTAGAGACGTAGCAGAAGGGGGATAATGGTAAATCGCGGGCGATTTCCCGGCTCGTCTAGTCGGAAAATTTACATAATATGCAGAAAACCGTGTTGGTGGCGAAGAAGGTGGTTGTAGCACCGTCGGGGCCCGGTTAAACGAAATGAAAGGCTGCGTACGTCATTGTCTTGTAACGTTCCTTCCAGTTCTTTTATTCATTTTCCAATTTAATTCTTTATTCTCCGGCGGCGTACCGCGGCGGCCCGCCCGGCCCTTTGTCGCTTTTTCACCTTTCTCCCGCACTCACACTTTTCACGTTGCCCATGCTTTTGTGCTATGAGTAATTAAAACATTTTGGCCGGACCATGAGGGCGAGAGTTCTTTGAGCTTTAAACGCGCCAGAAAATTCATCCTTCGTCGCACCCTCCCCGCCCTGCCCCGGCTCACTCACTCGTTCACCCCCATCCCCCTCTTTATCTTTATTCGCGCAGCGAGTTCATGAAAGGATCCACGCACGTTGTACAGAAACAAAACTCTGTTGAAATGATAAAGGCAAAGTGTCCAGCGGAGAGCTTGCTGCGTTTTTAGTCCCGACTCGTTTAAACGTCACTATTTTGTTAAGCATCACGGCTACGCCTTCGAATTGCCGGATTTCTTCCATTGTTTCGCGCGCTTTATCTCGCTTCCTTACGCAAATCCCCGCTGCCCTGGCTACAACGGCAATTCAGAGAAATTCTGTCCACCCCTTGGCGCTTCTAGTCGCTGGCTGCAGCGTGTTCATCGAATCGTGGTGATTACCGAGAGAGAGAGCGTCCTTTGAAGCCGCGCCCGCACTTAAAGCGTCCGGATCGCGCGCCAATATTTTTATTAGCCCGATGCTGAATTTTCCCCTGAGGGGAATGAAAGGATGGGGATTTATTAATCCGGCAATTTTTTCGATTCGACCATACCGCCCTTAATACGTGGACCACTCCCGAAACTATTTGATCGTTAATTAAAATCGTTTGATTCGTTCGTTTTCGCAATTAAAATGCCCTCGATGCGATGAACAGCCCCGGGTATTAGGTACTCATTCGGACCGTGTTTCCTGAAAACAGTAATGTATCCCGGGAAAAATATTAATCTACGCGCGCAAAAAATCGCGTTAGGTGGTTTTTAAAACGGCATGGCTATTACCGCGATAACTGAAAATGTATTACTGGCTGTTTTCGTGAAGCAATAAATTTAACGATCGCGACGATACACAACATCGGCACAATAAAACCAGCACTATTTCACGCAAAACGAGTCCCCAACTTTTTCCGCGTTTTCGAGCCTTTTGTTTCGCAACCAGCGCCGAGCAGAAAAAAAAAGCAATCATTATGCTCCGAGGCACGGAAACGTTACAAGCAGAGAATAAATTTCACCCACACGTTTGCACGGTGAAATGTACACTCATTTTCCCAATAAAATAATCCTTTTGCTCTTCAACCTCCATCCAGGAAGTCCTCTAATCCGGGGTGAAGCTTTACAGCCTCCCTTCGACACAGAAGAAAAGCAGAAAACAATTACCCCGTAGGTTTCATTCGTCCCGGAGGGATGCCTCTCCGAGCATAAACTGAAACGCGCTGAGAGGACGAGCAATTTTCACCTGATTTACGTGGCTCGTCACGTACCACCGGGAACAGGGATGAGACGTGCCTGTCAGAGCTAATTAAAGATTCTCCCGATTCCACGGACAAGCTGCTTCAATTCTTGCGAGTATCCCTCGCGAGTCGGAAGGATGATACCGGCGGGGCCCAATGGTTGCTGCAACAGGGCACCTTCCTCGCGGGGGAGAGCAACAAAACAGTCGTTGATTAATAGCGCCGCTACGCAGACCCAGCATCCCGTGTCTCTCTTTCCCTCCCGTCTTCCTGCAGGCACTCCATTCTTCCTGCCTCCCTTCCTTACTCCTTCCTTCCTCGCGTTTGCTCCCCCACGACGTACGAGACTATTTATCATTCGCGCGCTTCCGCGTGTTATCAATTCCACCGACTCTAACGACTGTGTACAGGCGGACCTTCTTAATTTTTTAAGGCACCGCCACCGTATGTGTAACAAATGGCCCGTGTCTGACTCGTCTCGGACGCTACTACTGCGCGCCAGCGAGCCGTTGCGTGGCTCGCGGTGATTTTCAGGAACTTGAAACTCCGTCGTACATTTGAAATAGGTACGTTTCTAGAATGAGGAAACAATTCTCGAGGCGCTTCATGCTAGTGGTGTTAATTTAGACGAGACCAAGTTGAACGTTCTTGCCCTCGACAGTCTTGAATTTACAAATTATTCGTTGGCGAATTGGAAGTGGAAAGCATATTGAAGAACGCAGCCACGAGAACGGCGCAAAAATTGAGTTTAGCTTGACTGAAGGCGGTATTCGAACGTCTTTCGGGGAAGAATAATGCACCTCCATCGCGAAGATTACATCTGTGCATCTGTCATGTGCACGCTGCTCGCGTCTGTTCAGTCAGGGGAACGTTCAATCGAACAACGCGCGCGTGTAAAGGAATCTAGAAATCTGCGCTCAATCTCGAACGAATTTTGATAACCTTGCAATAATCGACATGTATAATTCCTTCGTTTAAACGAGAAAATTTAAGGTTTGATAATATAAGAAACAAATCTTCGCGGTTGACGGAAGTTGTTAGTAAAGTCCAATCAAATATTAGATTCTTCGTAGCAAAGATATTCGTGGGGCGCCACAATTGGCCAGACCAATTCCATTACTCTCCGAACTGAAGGATCGCCACTATTCTGGCCGCCCAAGTATGCAGGTAACACTTTCCAAAATTGAAATCTCCCAAACTGGAAACTGATTCTAAGTTTGAAGCAGTATTTGCTTCCGGTCTCGTCCAGGGAACTTGCGCGATTTTGTCCCGAGATCCACGCGAAGTCTCTCCTTCGCAGGCAACAATTGTCCGAATATTTATAGGTTCGCGGAACCCTTGACCCGTAATACTTCTCTACTAGAAACCAACTATCGTGGAGGGTTGCGGGATCGTTGTACAGAAGACAGCGTGCAAGGAGATCTGGCAGTGAGAAATTGGAATTGCCAAATGTGCGTGCCGGTGACAAAAAAACTGGCATCGAAGAGCATCGCGCTGGGCCATTGTGGGTGTTGGTTCAGCTGGAAGGCCCGATATCCACCGCGTTACGACTACTGGTGCCCACGATAGAAGTACGTGCATTAGGGTGATCGATGATACTCGACGTCGAGCGGCTGGCCCGTTGGTCAAGTAGATGCATCAGCTGCAATTGCGCCAGCGGCGATGCGGATTTCAATGAACGTCCCGACGCTCCAGCCGAAATCGTATAGAAATAGACGACGGTTAACCGTGCCCGTTTACGTGGTATTTCGGCCAGCATTGTGTGCGCACCCCTCGCGCATGATGGATTAAAAAGCGCAAGGCCAACGACTGGTCGGGATGGGACAGGGGATCGTGCGAATCCCTCGCGGTGGGTGGTGTACTCTCGATTCGCGTTTGAAATTTATAACTCTGGTAATACCAGCGCACACGAGGCAGCGGCGCGCACAAGGGCAAGTCGTAATCGGACGCATTTATTTTCATTGCGCAGCCTTCGTCTCGAATTTCCCTTACGTTCTGGCTTTGAATTAATAATAAACTCTAGCGAAAATATTGGACGCTCACCTGTATTAAAGTAACGCTGCGCGGCGGAATTTATTCAAGGTTTGCTCTCGACCCGACGTCACAGAGATTATATTATAGTGTGTAGTGAAGTTTGATTGCTTTTAATCGCACTGTGATTAACTGTCTTGTAACAAACAGGAAAACATGCTAGGGAATTTTCTGATGTTTATTCCAGACTTCATTTATTTCTAATTCAGAGCCTCGATTTTTATTCTACTATATTATTTTATCAGCGAGATAGTTAGGGGAGAGATTGAGCATTCCACGACTAGTCAGCATGAAATATACTCTCGTTACTCGTGTCCGTCAATTTCTTGGACAAATGCAGAGGTAGGCGGACACGCTTCTGCGGCCACGCAAATGCAATTCACGCCCCTAATATCCGTGACATTATCTGTCGCGACAGGCAAATCTAGCGCGAATTTGCCGCGTAAATATTGCTCGGCCACGACAAATAGATATGTAGGCCACGAGCCCGTCATCAGTCAGGTAGGCCGCGTCATTAATACAATGGGAGGCGCGCGTGCGCGCTACTCGGCTCGATGTACGCTGGGTAATTAATATTAACGGCACGGGCATCGGTGTAATTACAATTAAATAACGTCTCCGTAATTAACACTATTGTATCGCGGTCCGTGGTTCCGTTTCATGCTACGTGTCACGTCCCCTCTGCACCGTTGCCTCCGAACGATTAAACAAGGACAGTACTGTTTCCGTTTCAAAAAACCGAGGAATGTTACAATAGATCGTTTAATGGTCATTGGCAGGAATTGGGTGACTTTTGTTGTCGTACTGCCAACTTTAAGTACTCTCTCTATAACATAAGCACATCCCCTTCTTTCGACGTCTATCGAGAAGCAAAGAAGTTGAAAAGTAGTGGTCTTCTAGTTTTTATTTTACTCTTTGCAATAAACCTTCACTGGCACGATACTCTCATGTTGCATTTTTGTGTGACTTAAAAGGAGAACTGTGAAAGTTTCGGAGGTCGCGAAAAAATTGTACAAAAGTTTCTCCCCAGCGTGGCGCGAGCTTTCAACTGCGAGGAGGCGTTCGCGAATATACACAATTTGGAAATGCACAAGTTTTCAGCCAAGGTGCCCGAAAACTGTAAGCACTCCGCTCTATAAAACCGTGAGAGCTCCCGATTTTTTGTTTTCGCCCAGTCATCGGTGTTGGGTTCGGGTCAACAGCTTCCATAATCGTTAGCGTTGTTGCACTTGCCACTCTATTCTCTTTAGCCAGCGATGCTGACGAGATTTCATGCCTTTGACTGAGCGGAAAAAGGGAAGTTTGCATCCATGCCCTTTTTGCGCCGAAAAAATACGAACTAAAAGCGATGTCGGAATAATGTTGCTTGGATAAGAATACTGACATTAATGTATGAATTAGCGGGCAGTAGCTTTTTTGAATACACGAGGGATAAATAGATTCTATCTAAAATACAAAGCGGAAGATCACAAAGTTTTCGCACTGTGCATTATACAATAGCAATGTGATATCAATAGTTTTATGGAATAAGTTCTGAATATCGTCGCCGGTTAAAACGGAAAATTAATTGTACCTGGAGAGGTATATTCTACTCAGAGAGGCAGACGACATTGTTTAATAACAGTAAAATTCATTACGACAATTTTATGAACCTACGAACAAGGGCATGCGAGCAAATTTTTTGCCGTTTTCCGGGAAAAGCAGAACGCGATTTAACAAAGAGAGAAGCGAACGGAAATGAAAAATGTTAGCAACTTTCATCAGACGTTTCTGATAAATAAAATATAAATCCACTCTGCCACTTTTTCATTCGTTTCCTATTGTTCGAAAAGGTACGGTAACAAAGGCATAACAATATTTACACACATACATACGTATATTGAAATAGAAAAACTGCGTGTTATTGTTTGAAAGAAGATTATGCTTGGCGAAATACTAAACCAGTAATTTGTTTATATTTTATTTGAACTTCACTAATTAATCCAGTATCTGCGAAATAAGAGCGTAGATGGTACAGTAAATGAATGATAAATGGAGAGAAAGTAGCGCATAAAGTCAACTGCACCGTAAAGCCAAAGGGGAGTCAAAATTATGTTGTCCAGTTTGAGGGAAGATCCACGCCTAATTGCACCAACTAACGTCATAATCCACCGTTATTACTCGTGCTGGTAAATCGTGGTATTAGCACTCCTGACCATTTTCTCCGTGCTTTCGTGTGTTAATACATTACTTGCCTTCTTCTTGGGGGCAATTTCACTAGCGTGAACGAGCATCCCTCACGGACGATAACGTGGCATGCTCGCATAAATATCCGGGCCCGGAGGTTTATTACGTCGATAATGCATATCAAAAGGAGGGATGAAGACTACTGTAACGAGATTGCGGGAAGGAAAACGATATACCACGCGTATTTCCGTGTCCTTCTTGTTTCAGCATTTTTTCCAAGCAAGAATAAACGGCGGCGTCGTTAGAAGGTGATTCAACCACAATCCCTTCGTCTTAGAAAACACCATTATTGCGAGACGGGCGCAATCGAGATAGCTATTGTGGCGATAACGATGTCGCCCACGGGTGTCGAGTGCCATTGAATCAGACCCTCGATAAAGCTTATAATATAGTCACGGGATCCCATTATTGCTCCGTATGCCGTTCAGGTGTATATAAATTCAATTGGGGGCGATACGAACGACGTAGTCGCATAAATGAGCTAAACCGAATTTCAGATATCGTTCCGAGAGGAACGTTTCAGACGGGCAATAATTGCGTTTGAAATCCGTTAGTTTCCTCTTTTCGTGCGGCTTTATTTAATGTTTCATTATTTAAGCCATAAAAGACTATCTAATTTAAAATATCATACCGGGACGGTAATTTAATAACACAGAGAGAGTTGGTAATAATAGACAGTATAACTTGTAATTATTTCTCGACGCGGACATTTTACTTCTCTAATTCAGAAAATAGCAGAACAAGAATAACGCAGAATGTATTTAACTCGATTTCGAATATCTCCGCGTCGTTCTCCCTCGCTGGCCGGATAAAAATCATTTGCATCGGTGTGCAATCGGTGATTTATTCGTCGGCGAAGTAGAGTAAAGTCCTCCCGTCTTCCTCTTTTTCATCGATTTGCCGAAGAAATTACTCTTACACGCTATCTCGCGATAGTTCGTTCTCTCGCCGAAGTGGGAGAATTATGCGTTTGTGTTCTATGAAAGGCCAACTACCAGGGCTAGAAGCTCCTTTCGGCTCTTGTCATTTGTCTTCCTCCGAGAGATAGAACCAAAGTTTCAAAGACCTACCCAAGTTGCGTCCCGGGCGGTTACCGGAGACCGCCTCCCTAAATTTTCTCGCTGCAGGAATTAATGGTGAACACAGTTCCTAAAATCTTCGTTAAGTTCGCGGGAGAAGTCCGCCAGGATCTATGTTTCGATAGTTCGCCGCTGGCAAACGGAACTGATCGCCTGATACGACCGTACGTATCGAGGCTTCCCATTCATACCTCTTAAAAACCATGAGAAGCACCTCCATAGATCAATGGAGTTCGAAAGTTGTAGCAGATCAATTCAAAAGTGGGTCGTCAAATTATTCTACTGTATTCTGTGCATCTCAAAAATGACAAGTCGAGTGGAAAATCCTGTGTTCGCAAGTGAACTTCTGTGAGTTCTGTGGTAGGTTCGTCTAAGTAGTACAAACCAGTATTAGGCAGCCAAATGGTAAGGATCTGCGTGTAGTTGGCCAAGGAATGCAGCCGATTCGTGGCGAAGCAAGTAGTGTAACTAAGAATAAGATCTGGAAAGTGGTACAACGGATATGTCGTCGGCCAAGTAGTATAGACGCGTATGTAGCCAGACTAGTAGTATAGAGTGCACAAACCCGTTTGTTTCATTTTACATTGAATTTATGTACCTATTTGCTTTTCCAATAGTTTAACTATCTACTTAGATACATTGGATGTAATATTTGAATTGACATTTCAATAGTAGAACACACGTGACGAATAATTAATTGGAGAATTTACCAGTCCAAGGTAGCATCTAGCACAAGTGCACACATTATATATTATGTTTATCCCCTCGCTTGCAAATATAAGCTCCGTTACCTGTCGTTTCAAATTAACCGACTTATATTTCCCTGTACTGCACTCGAATATTTGCAGGTACACGTACCAGCTAGGTCAAAGATTGCAAGGACCTTTCGTAATTAAACGCTAGATTCAAAGACCGCCGGCGCTGTCCCCTGTTCTCGTAATTCATTCGCAATTAATATCTCTGCTTCCATAATTTTATTGCCCAGCTCGGAGTATCTCTTAATAAATCTCGCGTCGAGTCGTTTTTTCCGCGCTCCTGTCGGGCCAGCGTTCTGGGAGCAGCGTTTTCACGAAAGAGCGTAATTAATATGCGAATCACGTGGAAACGGCTCGGGCTGTCAAAGATGTCCATTTGCAGACGATCGGGGCTCTTTATCATGCCGCCAGTTAATCTACGGCTTCTATAATTCAACTGAAAATGCCTCCGTTATAAAGAATAGCTCTGGAGAATACCGAACCAGTAGACTTTATACTGCGCACATGGCGCGTTGAAAAACAGTCAGCGTAATAGGATGTAACGTGTGAAGACAAACACAATCAGATTCAAATGGTGATTTTAATTAAACTCCGACACGTCGCATGTACCTACACCTTTCGAATAATTTATTTCATCTACGTTAATGACTGCATTAATTACGGGGCAGGCACAAAGATCAAGTATTCTACACTGCGGCGCGTTAATTTAAAACACGCACTTATTCAAATGAAATTAATTAAATGAAGTGAATTGGAAATAAGAATTAGTTTATTAACGAGATGTACCTAAAAAAATACCACCATGATGTAACTGAGGGAACAGTCACTGAATATTTCTATCTTGCATGTCCAGAATTTTTTCAATTTCAAATTTGCTCGACATTTTTCAAGGGACAAATATGGGAAAACTGAGGACCAATTAATTATAGGTCACAGATTCAATTTGTTCGGAAAATGGAAGCTTTTCGGGAACGAATAAAAGCGTTTTAGAATACGATATACCTACGCGTTAGGCATTTAAACGCCACGGCAACGTATTATTGAGTCGGTATTGAAACACCTGAACCCGTGGGTTCAGGTGGTCATGAGAATTTCCGCAAGTCGGATTCCACAGTTCCAAATGGAACTACTTCGGTATTATGAGGTTCTCGATGAGAAACAGCCTACTGTTACATTTGAAAGCGATAGTTGAGACTGCCACTTGCTTCGGACATAAACTTAGCCGCTTCTCTTATAAACCATACCTTTGCAGCCGCAGTTGAAGTACTCACGACCCCTCAACGTTCTTCATTAGTTTTATCTTCGTGCGTGAAACGAAAATTTGTTCATGCGATAGAACGTGTGTTCTTGATTGCAATGCATGGTTGCCTGTGTTGAATAGAGAATCTCGAGTTTGAGAATGATCGTGCAATTCAGTATGCAAAATATGCTCCGCGATATCAATATCTCTGTACAAGATGTACTTTGGTCATCGAAGAGGAATGTCGCTAGTTGAGCTAGTTTGAGAAGTGCACAAATGCTAGATATCTTAATCTAAGATAGATGAGAGCAAAACTATTCCACAACTATACACTGAATACTCAAGGATTTATGTCCCAGAGATTTCTCTGGACTTCGCCACTTCTACTGCAAACACTTGCTATGATTGTGATAGTAGATTGTAGATAATTATCGACAGGCGTTTATCATATGTCCAAATACGCGAGGATATATCATAAGCAACTGTGTGATTAGAATATTTGATCCATTATTTCGTAGATTAGTAAAGAACATTCGGAATGGGCTAAATGTCAAGAACTGTATTGCAATGCACATGGCTTGTAGTCGAACGTGTGAATGCAGTTGACAAAAGTTTCCACGGCGTATGCAGATTTCGGGCGTTGCTAGTTTTCAAAACAGTTCTAGCGAACGGACGGCAACTATTTTCGCAGCTCGCAGACCAATTTATCGTTAACCCGAGGGGGCCATTACCAGCCACTCGAACTAGGAATGGTGATCAAAGTTTAATTGCACCCTTATCGAGCAGTTACACCTGCGAACAAACTCCAATTCGCTCTGTAGCAGCTGCGATGACGAACTAGTTACTTCCCTATCGTGTAAATCTCTCGAACCTTAAACATTGACTTTCTCTGCGCACGCAACTTGCCATGTTACTTAGAAACACATCTGCACAGTACGGTTTGTTAAAAAAACAGTATACCAGATTGTTTCGAAGGAAACAAAGAAGTGTGTTACGATGTTGATCGTTTTATTGGTCCTGTACATCGAATTATACAGATCAACTTAAACATACAGCACACCAGACAAATGTATTTGGACGAATACTTCTCTGAAGATATTTCGATGTCTGTTTCACTGATGAGAATCTCGAATATTTTATGAAGGAATGAGCTTCGAAAAGCTGCTCGTTCAAACACATTTGATCGATATTGTTTGCGTAGATCGTCTTATAAACAAAAATAATGGATTGCGCTTTACACAAGGATTCCGAGTATACTTGTCATTCGAAACAATAACCGTTCCTATTATACAGGGTACAATTATAGTAATATCAAATTAATTCATTGCAATAAAACATATACAACCGTGCCAATCGCCTTTATTCCTTAAATATTTGCAACGATGGGTTCGTGAAACCCGAGCAATAATCGTTACGCGTCAGAAATTGTCGCAGACGCTAGTGTAAGAATGAAATCTCGATCCGGACGCTCGCACGAAATTTATAATATACAGATAAAATAAGTACCGATGCGATCAAGTGCGACCCATTGAACTTATCCAATTCGGGCCCGGTTTCGATTACGTTAGATATTTAGCGTGTAAATGAACACATTTAAACAGAGATGAAATCAACGGTGTAAAGATAGGATTTCTGAGTACATAGTACTCAAAATATCGTGCACAGTGTCACATAAGGAATTTAGTAATCGCTTACGCACGTAACGTACGCTTTTCGATAATGGTAGGTTTGTTCCTTTAGGCAACGCACCTACTTCCGGAACAAATGGAAAATGTAAAAATATATATGATAACATGTATCAAATGTCTCCAGAATACACGGAGATGATACGTAGCTCTGGCGTGTATTTGTGTTGTATTCATTTGACTCGTTTCTGCTGTCTTTGGCGATAAATATCATTGGCGGGCGGTGGTGGTAAGTCTTCCTCTTCGCTGTCGTCACCTCCTAAACGCGTCCTTCTACGTTTCGATCCGAGACTGACTCCATCGTTGCTTTCGTCAACGATCCAGTGCACTGATTTCGCTAGGTCGAACAACTTCGTGTCGCATCCATTATCTGCTATTGGTAACGGGGCTGAAAAGTGGGGAACTTTATACCACCTCTTATCCTGCTAACTTTATTCCGATTGGAATGAAATGTATAACGATACTAGAAATTTTACCATGCTCTGGTAGCTGAATTCGATTAAAGACATCCATGAGTAAATCAACAGCCACAAATGGCCCTCGGAAACAACCTGGAGGTGGGAGTATGGTGCACAGTTGTGCCGCTGCCGGTGGTAATGGGAAAGATCCACCTGAAATAAAAGAAAACGAATAACTGCATACAAATAAACACTGTAAAGGCTTCTTAGTGTAGAGTGCGCTGATAGAGGAACTCACCAGGTACCGGATGTTCCCCGGGTAGCGGATTTACTTTTGGTTTATAAGGAATCATTTGTGACAAGTCAGGTCTGGGTAAAGATGCCATTGCTTCTTCTGGATCTGGGATTCGCGGCAATACACCGGCTGTACTTCTGGTAACACTTGAGACTTCCATGTACCCTATAGATCTTAACTCCATAGGGGTGCATGGATATAAATCCAAAAATTTGTACCTATCTACTAGCTGCGCCGTTTCCTTGCCCTCAAATTCTTTGATCTAATAAATAATAACGTACGATAACGTACAATCCTTAAGAATAACATGTTTAATAGTATAATAATACCTTTTCTAACACTGCACTGCGCCTTTTTTCAACTTTAACAATACTAGCTAGATCCCCGATATTAGATTCAAATTCCAGAAAGCGGTTCCATATGTCACTAAAAATAAATTTCGTATTATTAACCACAAATATTAATGCACTGTTAGATAATATGTTCTTGTTATTACGTCATAATTCAGCAAGATATATATGTTTATATATATTACATACACTGATTTCTCAGGTTCTAAACTACCAGAAGACAAAACCCTTTCAAACAAAACTCTTGTATTATTATCCTCTGCAACATAAGATAAACTATAAAGATAAAGTCTTGTAAATTGTCTTAAAAACACGTTCGTACATCTTACCATTCAAGTGTGATAAATAATCGATATAACAAAGTATATAGTCTGGATTATCTCCAAATTTCTTCAAACCGAGTTCAAATATTCGAAACGCAATGTTCTTATCCTTGGTGCAGTAATATTCCATTAACGCGGCAGCGACGTACACATGATGTTTACATCTCAGATCCTCCCGAGCTCTTTTAAATACTGTTCTGGCAGATTTTATACCTTCTGCGCGTCTAGCGAATTTCATATATTGTACATACGCCTAAACATTAAAAAGAAACTTGATAATGCTCACATCGATGAGAGATATTATATAATTCAATAAATGTCATTGTATAAAAGAAATTAATACGAACTAGTGTTGGATCGATATCGGGTATATCAAGAAACTTTTGATAAATTTGATGAACTTTCTCGTATTTCACTCTTCCTTCTTCAAAATCTGCATGTGCAAAATATAACAACATATTTTTCGACAACAGCGTGCTCGTTGCTCTTTCGAACATGGTAGCAGCTTCGTCGCTCAAATTTTTTGCGGCATTCACGTCACCCTTTTCCGTCAATATTTTCGAACTGAGTTCTAAGAAATGTGCAGCTTGGTGCCACACTGCGGGATGATGTCCCAAACATAATAAACATTGTTCAATAGCAAACATTACTCGTCGGGCAACTAAAGAGGTGTCCTCGGTTCTTAGTGGATTACTACGTTCCCATGCGATGTACTTCTTCCATAATTCAACCTACATAATACGAAAATATTAATTATATTACCGGTGGAATTTTTGAGTTGCATGTACAGCATAGTTTTAGAATGTACCTGCTTAACTTCCTCCGGGTGTCCAGTTGGAGGCACACTAGGTGCACTTCGATTCAATCCCCTCGTTACAGCCTCTAACTCTTTAGCAACCCGTCTCGCATTCATGTAATCCCTGGAACGCTCGATAGCCATTTTCTCTGCAATTATTGGATTAATATTCTGTTCAAAAGCCATGTAATCTTTCCACAATTGCTCCATGTTTATCATAGGATTGACAACTCCACGTTGATACACCTGCAATTCAGTAACACAGTTTAATTAAAGTACCTGGCGCTCGTCGATAAAATTATGTATGGTTTAATTACCTTGCGAACAGCACTAATTTTTTGATTCTCAGCATACGAACCAACAGCTTCAACACTTTTCAAAAACATAACATAGTCATTCCAAATACTGTAGGAATGTATATCCATACCAATTTTGTCTAACGCAAAATCATACGCTTGAGCCATTTTCTCTCTATAAATATATTATTTTTTGTTTACTTACGTTAATAGATCTAAGCGCATTGAATGAATTCTCTTAGAGACGTAAGTACTCACTTATACGTTGCCAAACTGGCTTTCGTTTCTTTGACATAAGAAAGGTAAAGTTTCCACAACTCAATATTTAAGATTTTCATGAGGCACCTTTGGAAAAGCTGTCAGAGAAAAGAAGTATTTTAGAGGTAACATAAGGAAACAACACGCCATCCATGAAGTCCATTCAAATGTGGTTACAAAACACGTGTGTACCACCTTACTTACCATACAGGCAAGTCTTTTCTACATACACATTTAAGCATTATCGATAATACCAATAAGAGTCACATGAAAATATCAGGAAGTAAAGATTCAGTAATTTATTGATGCAAGTGTTTAATACAATTGCTACTACAATATTGTTTGTATATAATGGGAGAAATAATAATGCACCAATGCATCAATTGAGAATGGTTTATTGCACAAACATACGCTTCGATCGTTAATAATTAAGATAGAAATCCTCTAGACATCAGATTATAAAGGTAACATAAAACAAACCCCATAAAATAAAAAAGTTTATTTATTCTTTGCAATCGGGGTTGGTAGTATAATTATGGAATTGACCTATGTGGGATCTAGAAATGAATGATCCCAAAACATCATGAAAAAATTTAGACAGTGCGAAGCAACACAAGGTGACAAAATTAATAGAATTACCATGCAAATAATCGATCGTGTTTCCTGTCGCCAAAAGGCCGTACAAAAAATCCTAGAAGCACGTATTAACGTTTCATCACCTTATGCTACCTCTGTGTTGTTTGCACAATATTTGAGAATGCCTCTCAAATATCATTCAAGGGGAAGGTAAGTTACGTAAATCTCAAAACATATTTCAAAAGCAATTAATTTCTTGAGAAGCAAATCTGTACACTACCAAGACGTTACCGATATCATTATGCGCAGGCATAAATATACCTCGCATAAATGTAATTCTACGATTCTGGCACTGAATACTTTGTTCGTAATTAAAATAATATTCTGTACCATTTGTAATAAGATTTTTACGCTCCGTATACCATGAACTTTATCCTATATCAAGTAACATAATCCAAGCACAGTGAAGAATATGTTGTAGGAAGGAATATAAGGCTGTTACATTCAGGAAGTTGCCTTCGTAAGTTGATTTACGCTAACGACAAATCTGCTTTCGCTATTTCTATACATCCGCTTCATGTTCTCGCAAAACACATGTTATTCAACTAAGAAAACAACCTCCCAAATATATCAACAGATCAACCATTAATCAATGAAATATTTGCTTATGGTGAAATATTGTTTTTATTCACCTCATATAAAATGCAAAGTGCTTAGAATCACATTGTATGATAATATTTTATCACGATAGAATAACCTGTAATTATTACGCGAAGTCCAAGTTTACTAAAAGATTCAAACAGATTCTTTAAAAGACCAATGTTCGATTAAAAATTTTCCTACTGTATACGATGGTTATTTAAATTACAACCATCCTTGATTAATTCATAAACATGCAAGTAAATATTGGTCCATATAGAGAAAAGATCTACCCAATAGTTTTATTCTAAACTCGATAAAAACTGTTTGCGTTTAACTCTGAATGAACAACTTATACGATACATATAAGTTCGATAATATATAAAGTGCTCTCGTTAAATTTTGAAACTCAGACAATTAATATTAACGTACCTTTTCCACCTTTTCAAAGTTGCGCATTTTCATCTGAAACAGCCACGAAAATTACAAACTAAAGTTTCACTCTTATATTACTACAAACATTCGCCTAGACGTATCGTTCGATATATCGCATTTACACTGATTTTTCCCATTTTTTTGAAACAGACATATCAATATTGTTTACAATATATGCGATTAAGAGAAGATAGTTAAGTTTTACCTCTTGTTCTATATAAATCTTCCAATAGCGACCAGCCGAAGGGAACACAGTGACGAGCTTCTCAAACACTGGTCTTACTTCTGTGATAGGTCTGTTCTGTGCTTCTCGGATGAGGATGCTCCATGCCTCCAAATCATAAAGAGACTCGTCTACCGTTTTCTGGGCACGCTGCAACTTCTCGTTTCCCCAATCCTACAAGCAGCAATTAGCATGGTACCTTTCAATATGTGCAATTCAGAATGCACTGGGATGTGAGGTTATGCGAGCCGAATGTAAATTTTCGAAACTCTATCCAGCACACTTACGAATTCCGTTTTATCGTCCGACATTTTTCGATAGCTCCGACGTCACTAGTGCCCCACAACAAGAAAAACTTACACGTATAGAAGAGAAAAACGATCGAAAAGAAGTCTATTAACTAACTCGTAAAAGCTTGGAATCTTACAATTAGGCAAGCGGCGCAGTTCTGAATAATTTCGATTGCGTTCGATACATCGTTTTTAGAGGTCGTTCGATACTCGATCTGCTTGCGATACTCGCAGTTTCAACGCGCGTCGAGCTTCTGACATGGAGCTTTTTGTGTAAATAAATTTTGGTTAATATTGAAATTCTTGAGTTTGGCAGTGTATATTTTGTGGTATATAGAACAAGTATCAAGTAGTGCTCTGAATTTTAGTGAAAGTTGAGTGGAAAGAATATATATGCCTACCAACCGAGGATGTAGAATTTGAATGGCCAAGAAACCGGACCACTTCTTCCAACCCCAATCAATTTACTTTTGGTGAGATACGAGCCCTTAAAACAATCGTTTATTATTACTCTGTCAGATTACTTCAATACATTCCATAAACGCTACAATTCAAATTGAAATATCTCATTTATATCATTTCCCAAGATATTTGTCCTAACCATAAATTGCACCCCCGATGGTCATTGATGCAATTATAAATTCCGCAGAATCGTTAAATATATTGATTTTTACAAGTGTAGTATTAAAATAATTATAAATTACTTACACTTTCTCTGTTACTATACTTTTCTGGCCAATTGTATCTGTCACATTAATTTTGTATAAAAAAGAAATCGCCTCCGGGTGGGCTCGAACCACCAACCTTTCGGTTAACAGCCGAACGCGCTAGCCCATTGCGCCACGGGGGCCTGTGAGGCTCTCCACTAAAGGTGCAATAAAAGTCTAGTGATTTTAGTTTTTTATTATTTTGTATAAAACAGAAAATTTATTATAAGAATACAACAATTCGTTACGAAAGAATAGAATTTTCAAGCAAATATCTTATTCTTTTTTCTCATAACTTCTGCACCTATATCATAGAAACAACCATACGAATGCAACCAGCCTTACATCTCTGTTTAACGGAAAGTATACATAGGGGCGTTGCTTTTTCAGAACTTCTGTGTGGTTCCAATCTGTGGATTGACAACGAGGATGAACGTTAAACGAGTGACGGGATCCTTCGAAATGTGAGTCATACAATTTTTAAAAAAAAATGATGGTAATTGCATATATAAATACTATTCAAGACAATTTCAAGCTCATATCGTGGTATACAGTTGAATTCATTTTGATATCAATTAGAATACATGGTATAGTACACGGAGCATGTAGTCCCATTGTGAAGTACCTTTGCATAAAAAGTATTATTCATTGGATCGCGTAGATACGTGATAGCTTCAGTTTCAAGTACTAATTTCGGTAGAATCGATCAAAGGGTTGTAATCCAGTTGATCCTCTTCGTCGTTTGTCAATTGGATTCCGCCTGGAATTCGATCCGAGCAATCGAATGAGGACGTTTCGATTTTCGAGCATAAATAACTATGGGAATTGAAAGCTACTGACCGCCTGAGTATCGGTCACGATCGAGTCAAATCTACTGTGACGAGTTGGCCGATCAGCCCGGGGCACAAATTCAGCATCGATCTTAGGTGAACACCTACCTCTTGGTACTGTTATGCCATAGAATCTTACGTCCTCGCTGAAGGGGTTCCCATCATTTCGCGGACAATACAATAACCGTCGATCTGACGGGAAAACCGGCTGAACGTAAATTTGTCTTCTGTAAAGTTTTCCTTCAATTCATTTTCCTGAAACATACACTGTTGTAAATATTCAAGCTTAATTAAAAATTATTTTTTGAGCTAATTCCAAGGAAAAGTACCGATTTTCTAGTATAAATCTTGATCGATAGAAAGAGAAGAACACGTGGATAGTTTACGCGAGAGGGATGACACGGTGTACGGTATTCCGTCACGCTCGATCCTGCGCGGCGATTCATTATACACAGAGCTCCAAAGTCGGAACAGATCGATTAACACATCAATTTGCATTTAAGCGTAACTAACTTAATGCGCCGCGCGGATGCATACATGCAAAGTAAGCTGTGCCTTACAAATGATGGCTTCGACTGAGGACCATTTGTTATTCGTGTCCCCGAACAAATTTCTGTTTTGCATAATGGTCTAGATGAGTTTCACCCTCCGGAGATCCACCCTATCTTCATCTCTGAAGCACAAGCTTCTCTACCGCTATTTCCTACCGCGATGTTTGTCCAAATTTAATGCAACCTTATCTCTTAAGTATTCTGCTATATTTATTTTCAAAAGCTAATACGTTCCCATAGAGAATTGCTCGTGGCTGAGGGCGAAATGACGGGAAACGTTGAACCTTAAATTAAGACAGCCGCTGGCGGAGCAACGAGGTGTCGATAATGAATCTCAGCGTTAATTAGCCCCCGAAGGTGAGGCGATAGGTGGCTGGTCGTGGCATACCGATATCTTCTTCTCGGTCTTGCGCACACATCGCAAAGTAAAGCCTAACTGAAACGTCACGCCACTTGTTACTCGTTAGTGTGCACGATGCCATCTTTACTGCTGGCCACTCGGCCGAGTTACTCCTACCAACCGGTCACATCGATACCAGCGTGGCCCTGTAATTAACAATGTTCCCCGCCTTTATCTGGCCTTGGCCAGGCCGAGTTTCTTAGACCGATTTCGCCGAAGATGCGACTTATCGCCCCCTTCGAAGGGTGAGCCGTTTTAAACGGATACACGTACGACTGGCTCCTTTGCTTTCGGCAGATAAACAACTTCAGTAAATCGTCTTTTAGAGTTCTTCATATACAAAGTCACACCTATAATGTTTAACATGAGCATAGGAAAGCTAGATCTCCCTCGCTACGAAACTTGGCGATCGAGTTTCAGATTAAAGTACATTCGAGCTGAAACGATATACCTTCGTCGTGAAATATATTGTACTAAAAGCCAATAAGTAGTCCTTTATTTAGTTTCAGTGCCGTAGTGTTTTAGTAATTTAAAAAGTTTGAAAGTAAACGAGAAGATATAATGCAAAGTCTGTCTTTCCCTAAAGTTGTTTTAAGAACGATGAACTTCAATCGTAAAAATCGTGACTTTTAGAAGAATTTCGTAATTTTCACTTGGATACGGTGAAATTAGAGGAATTGACTGTTAGAAGAATTTCGTAATTTTCACTTGGGAATTGCCTGTTAGGGGAATCCCGTATAGCTGGGTTGCATCAGGTGGAGAGTTAGTTCGTCCAGCTGGACAGGGCCAGTGGTCCAATCTCGAAGGTATCTTTCGAGCGTCGACAGAGAGTGCTTCCATTACGCTGGGCGGTGGTCCCTCGTTATATCCGGGACAGGCAAGTCCGTGGCTACTCATCTGATAGTCCGAGGATTTATGGCGACCCTGATGGTTCATTTAGCGCTGACATGACTGGACACAGGGGCGGGTCGAGACGCTTTCGCGTACGTGTGTGCGTGCGCTAACGCGACAATACGGAAATATCTTGTTAAAAACGGGCTGAGTAGCGCTATAGATTGGCTGATTTAACTGCACACGCATCGTGCGCGTCAACTGCATCAATTGGGAAATAAGGCCTAAACTGCGCCTCGAAAAATCTTTATTAAATAGTTGCTCGCCCGTTAATCAGTCCAAACATTACCGATACAACAAGTACTAACCAACATAACATTCTTTACTCTCAATTCTATCTTCCGTAGATTAAAAATATTTCAATTTAACCCTCTATCAAAGCTAGGGTTGGATTTAGAGATTTGGCGCCCCTTGGCTAACAAACGTCTGCTGCCCTTTCCGTGAAATATCATCAAATATTTTATTTAAACGAGTTGAGACAATTTTAAAATTAATTCAATATGACAACTCACATATGAGTTATTTCTTATTGCTAATTTGCTACATGAAGAAAATTTAATTGCTTTTAAAGTTGTCTCGAGCCTTTGTGTCTAAAGATCACGCGGTAATAAAATCACCTTAAAATAAAAACATTTTGCCCCCTTTTTCAATTTCTTTCGCCCAAAATATGCTGCCCTGGGCTACACCCTACTCAGCCTATATACAATTCCGCCCCTGATCAAAGCACCTCCTTCTGTATCACCGCCACAATTCATCCACCTTAGTCCACTATCATAGTCGAATCACCAAAGTTTTGCAACATTGTCCCGGGATGCGTAATAAAAGTTTCACGATACTCTAGCTTTCCTAGAGCTCTGCGCAGAGCATCAATGTCGAAACTCTCGCCTGTAGAGGCGGGTGTGCGCGTAAATTACACGCGGCGAACAGTAAAACTCGCGGAAATATATGTTCGCGATCCAGCTCCGGCGGCGGTTAAGTGTAACTTTCGAAGATTCATGCGCGATAAACGTGGGACTGGGTGGTAAAAACCGCTCCTAATCCGTTAAACAGCGCGGCGAATAATGATCGATACATCGCGTAATTGTCGGCCCTCGCTGTTGGCCGAGCGTGGGATAAGCAAGGGAATCTTAGCAGCTTGGACACACGCTGCACAAGTCCATTATTGAATTTGACGAGGAGTCGTGTAAACCGCGGCGCGCACAGCCGGTGGCCGCTAACGACCAATAAAGTATATCGCGCGGTTCGTTCACAATGCAGCCAGGATTTTCATGCTCGTTTCAATATACACAACACGCATTTGGCGTTGGGCCTTGCCACGCTGTTGCGATTGAGTCGTAAGGTGCGTTGGCGCGGTGGTTTCGCAGATGCGGCGAGTTCAGAATTTTATATTTGAATACATACAGTTTGAATTTATTAATTGGGGAAGCCTAGCTGAAGCTTCTGAAATGTCAGTATTTTTAATCTCTGTATACGTGCACAGAATATTCGCTCGAAACGAGGAAACGTCGAATCAAAGACGTTCGCGAAGCCCATTGTAACAACTTCGCTGCAACCTTGATACCCTCCGTGGTGCACCGAGTAACTGGTTAAGGTAAAGCTAATAATCGCAGACACGAGGACCTCGCGTGTACCTTTCTACAGCCGTGCCAGTGAACTAATTTCCAAGAGCTGCATCATTGTGCAACTGAATTCGCTCGGTGCAACCTTGGCTACCGTAAATCAACGCCCAGCGTTCGCGATCCTCGATGCTCTTCAGAGAAGACTTTCCACGGCGATAGGACTGCATTGCACAAGAACGTATTTCAACGAAGAAAGACGAAATCAAAAGATCATCAGGGCTATTAAAAGTGCGTCTGCGCGTCGGTCCCAGTCGTCGTAATTTTCCCACTGTCGGGCCTGGTGAAATAAATAGAAATCGAGTTACATCTGAAAGCAGCGGGCCTGGATGGAAAAATACGAAAACATTCGCGCGTAGCTCCCTTTCGTCGTTCGCCTAAGAGGGGAACTGCGAAATGCGTAAAGAACATTTTATGGCGGTGAGTTTCTTGCATGCGCGTATGTATGCAACTCGTGGTACACCGCCGCCGTGGGAAACGTGACACGAGCTCGCTCCTAAACCTGAAAAGCTGTTTCGAGACCGTAGATAGAGGACGCTGGCTAGCCGTAGGAGTTCGCCGCGCCTTGGTGCAGCCTCAGGGAAAAAAGGGCCTCTGATAGCCGTGCGCAATAAATTACTCATTTGCTTGTCATCATACACGACCGAACGTCATCGAAACGTCACGAGCGGGGTCCTTTATGAAGAAATCGGAACGTCGGTCGGGGAACTTGACGAGTGCTTTTTAAATTTTCAAGCCTGCCTCTCCTTGACGTTATTTCAACAGCAGAACGATGATCGATGTTCATCGGCGATTCAGTTGCTCGTATCGCTGATTTTCATGCGATAGAACCCTCGTCTTTCGAATGACGTACTATTTCAACGCTCTACTGTTCGAACATTCTGCTATCATTGAAGATTTAAATTCATCTGAGATTCTAGTGGACGTTTATATTCGAAGTTCATTAACCAAACAAATCTCTCGGCTCGTCGTTCGCTTTATAGAGTGTCGACGATCTACAGGGCGTTAGTTTTCATTGGTAGATTCAAAGTTTGTTACCGCTTCTTGCGACACTGTTCGCTCGTAGCCGTCGTCAAATGATCAGCTTCCTCGTAAAGATCGTGAGATATGACATGCGTTATGGTCATAGCGCGGAGTTTCGTAGAAATGCAGGCGCGCGTGTCCGCTCATGTCCACCAACGGGGTCTGCGATCTTTTGTTTCGCAAAGTCGCCTCGTTATCCGTGAGTTGCGAGTCTGGTGCTCTCCTAGCACGTGTGCAGGTACAGTGGTCCGGTTTCTACGCGAACGTGCTCCAGCGATCATCTCCTTTATGAGAGAAATATCGATCTTTCCTCCGTTCCCTCAAGATCTACGAAAAAATCGATTTACTCCATTGCGTTCTGATCGCGAGAGCAGATGAACGAGACTCTGTACCAGGGGAAGATTAACAGGGTTGGATTGTGGCAAATTTTGAGCGGAAGAAATTCGACTTTTTTCATCTAGCAAATTAGCAATAACTCACGTGTGAGTTGTTACATTGAATTAATGTTGAAATTATCTCGACTCTTTTACATTAAAATATTTTATGATATTCAGGTGTCTTCTATTAGAGTAATACAGACGATTAATAATAATAATTTTACAGAAAGGGCGCAAAAGTTTGTTAACCTAGGGCGCCAAATATCCAAATCCGCCCCTGAGGATTAAGAGAAATCCGTTCCACCATTCGTTTTAAATCCATTTCAATAAAATCAACAGCATTTTCGATGAATCCCTGTTGCCAGTTTCATAACACATTATTACGATGAACTTTTCCTAAATATCACACTAGGTACCTACTCGAGATCGTACCATGGATTTGTATAAAGTACATTGTGCCCTTAATCATGTTTTTTTATTCTAATCTCATTGGAATAAAATCCGTTTTAGCACCAGCACTCCGAGATAATTAAATTAATATCCGATTTTATTCCGACTCGACGCGAGGGTCGATATAACAGCTTTTCCGAGTCGACACTGAATATCCATTTGCCTGCCGAATATTCTAGTGCTCCCAGTTTTTCCTTCACTCTCTCGGCGCCGCTGTTAAAACCCGTAAAATTGCATCTATTAATCGGGTAACGAGCGCCAGAACTTTTTACGCGCCGCGGACGTTTTCGTAATTCACTTTCTAATGCACGGCTAAAATTATATCGTCACTTTTACCGCGGCAACGGTCCACGTACTATCCAATCCCTTATACGTACGCAATCAAATGGGCTCGCCACGAATGTGCACGCGAGGAGACATGATTTATAACCGCGCGCGATGCCGCAAAAAGATGCTCGGTTTCGTTCACACGTCGGTGAAACGATGTTAGACCGGGATAGAAACCCTAGAAGATATTGTACTTATTCTCTGCATCATTTTTTGTCTCTCCGGCGATCTAACGGCGCGATAAAATTGACTTCGAAATCTATGTAACTTCATAGATTTTCGAAGTTTTCTCCCGAGAAGAGTTGAATAGGTGAAAAATTCGCAAATCTCTGAAATCTTATCCAACCTGACTTAAACTGTGCTCTTTTGTTTGCTCCTTAAACATCGACAGATCTAATAATTATTTGATAATTACGCATGTTTCGTCCCGATTTCATGCTTAAGGGTATGAATTGTACTGTTGGATGCAGGAAAGGCTTCAGTGCCAAAAGTCAGTTTCGAGAAAAGTATCTGTAAACATTAAGAAGTCAGATATTTTGTATACATAGTGAAGTTGTTGTAAAACTGTCTATAATATTTAAAATATCTCTTTGTAGTTGCAATTTTACAATCGGAATTATGTAATAAATTAATCAGTGAAATTAGTTTTAATTATAAACCTCAAGGCTTCTTGCATAAAATGAAGAAATATAGAAAAAAAAGTTGTTTTTCAACATTATTTTTCATTATTCATTTAATTTTTGCACAATATTTGAAAAAATATAGAATATTGAAAATGTATACTCATCAAAATAGTCACAGATCGTGTCATGTTCAGATGAATATATGTTTGGCTTAGATACGAATTAGGGTCAGTTGATCAACATCGATTCACAAAATTTACCATAGCTCTGTCCATTTTAAAGATACGGCAATGAAATTTAGAGAGCATGTATAGAAACGAATGAGAAAAGGTTTTATACAAAACGGGCCAGAGTGTCCTGAGGCAATTCTTGCATTCAACAGTACAATTATAAATAGTCTCCTACTTCTGGAAGTGCAGTCCCAAGACGACAAACGGATCCGTCGTTTCCAAACGAAACGACTCTATAATCCTCGAATTGTACCGCGCCAGTTCAAACATATTTGCACCTCGCACCCGCTAATGATGACAAATACATATCCGCGCGAGTTAGTCCCTGCTATTAATAACGAACGTGGACACACTGAGCCATTCGTTACGTTCAACTATACGCAAACGTATATTTCAGTGTAACGGTAATCACGTTGGCTTTATGGGGGTACCCTTATTCGCGTCCACCGACTTCGTCGTGCAGGAAAATATAGGAAAACTTCGATACCGGTGATAAATGACGCGTGCTACGGTTTACGTGTCCCAGGGATATCCAAACACATTTGTTCGAGTCATTCCGATTGGTTACCGAGCTTCCAGATAGTGCCTGTTTGCATACCCCCTCTCCATATCAGCATACTATATCCACGCGTTAACATCTATCAACAAATCTCAAGTTTCTCTTAGAACTTAAAATTCGCTGGGTCGATGACAAATTTAGCAAAACACTGAGGAAGGTCTTAGATCAACCTCGCTGACGTTAAGTTCATCGTACAAGCTCGATCTGAGCGCGTAAAAAGTGAATCGATTACGATGCACGCGACGTATGAATTATCGATTTATCGCGTAGAGTGCGTACTCCAGCGTTCAGCATCGTTTCGCTCCAATCGGTGTCGCTAATTGCAACCAACCGACCACCGACCCTGTACCCGATAACTCTTCTCTTTCTTTTCCCTCGTCCGTCGGCGGTCCAATTACCGAGCAGAACACGGTGATCAACGTTCCCAAGGATCCCGCCATCGCTATCGATACCCCGTGATTCCTATTTCTAAATTTAATTACCGACGCGCCGGATCGCGACGGCGATCTACGTACATATACATTTCGCTCCCCATCGGTCGGACTGTTAGCCACCGGTTGCCTCCGTCTCTCTTTCACCCCTGCGCCCGCAATTTGTAACCGTTTTGTTGATAGTTAGGCCGCGGACGGTTAATAGAAATACCGGTAGTATAACGTTAGTTAAGTTATACCGTCATTAGCGTCGGCGAAATGTAGTATCGGCACGGCGTTCGGGTGGGAATCGTGCGTGGAAGCGGGAGCATTAAGCACGTTCGTGCCTCGTAGGGCCCACGACGCGATGGGAATGTCACGTGGCCGTCAACAGGGCCCCGCGGAAAATGGACGACGTGGGTATACGCGAGCCGTTCGTAAATTCAATTATGGAGACTCGATCCCATTAGAAGCCGGCGAGCAGTAAAAACGTCCACGAGGCAGCGCGCGCGCTCGGCTACCCGATCCAGGGATGCGTGCCGCAACCGTCGGTCGGCTTCTCGGCTTCTCTCCCTCCGCGGCATGCAGATATCGCTCTTTCGAAACGCGCCGCACGAATGTGTTTCTATCTGGATCTCGTTACATACATTCTTCCGACTGTACCCCCTCGCCGTTTTTCAATTAACGATACCTTCCGCATGGAGCGACACGTGGCTTCGTTTTCACGTGAACCCGCGTTGTATTTTCGAGTTCGGATGCCGTCGCCCCGCGGCCCCGACAGCTCGTTACACAGCGGGGAGCCAGTTGTTCATCCGTCGACTGTTATAATTTTCTTGCCTCCTCGTTAAACGTATCGCGCTCCAGTTTCTTCCGCCGATAAATAGCGCCAATCGGAAGAGACACGTGGCCGCGATGCGAATACCACGGCTGCAAGTACGAGTTTCTTATCTGGCGCTACCATAAGCGACTTTGTTCGCCGCTCTTTTTCTCAGCATTGCCCGAGAACTTGGCGCAAGTGGCAGAGCGTTCACTTAATTCAAAGCGAACCTTGTAAAACGCACGCGTACACGTACGGGCCGGTCGCTTATAAAATAGTTTTCGTCCACGTTGGGGAAAGGGCAGGAAGGAGGGGGGCAGGGAGAACGAGTGGATGAGATGCGCGAGAATTAATTATACGGTCGGACGGTTTCGATCGACACGCTTTCGTTTGCGAATATACGTCTCCGGATGGCGGGGCATCAACATGAAAGGACGTCATGTCGTCGCTGATATTCCCGATTGCAAGCGACTTCTGCCGGGGAAAGAGAGAGAATTCTGGCGAGGAGTGGAATCAACGGCGGTATTCAGCTTAAGTTATGGCCTCGGTTATAGCCGCCGGTTCGGACTACAAATTCTCCTGAAGGTATACGGTAGGATTTGTACTTACCTAGTACGGAGACTACCTACAACTTAGCGGAATACCGGCGCGCAGAAATCTTGTTGCCAGACGGGACAAATACGCGGCCGCGGCAGAGATATTGCGTCTCAGGGTGCTGCACTCTGGAAAATAGCCTAATGATCGTATTGTGACTGGCTGGGTTGTCACAAAACATCTCCCCAGCGCTTACCCGGTTGCGGCTTTATTTATCGTCCCGCGACCGCCTAACTACCGTGTAACGGGTAAAACGTTAACGAGGATGCAGATGTATTTATATGGGAGCGCGGGCTGGTAATGTCCGCGGAAAGGGTTACGGCGTCGCGCTGGACGATAATTTTTGCGATCGACGTCGATCGGCTTGGACGCCGGTGATCGATACGAGACTTTTCCCCCTAACTTGGCTCGAGAAACACATTTTCATTCTCCCGCGACTTTCTGTTCGCGGATCACGAAGCAAGTTAGAGACCTCCTTTCTGCAGCTCCTTAAACGGTGCCGATTATTAACAATTAATATAGGATCGAGATCGAGGTGGGAATGAAAATCGAGACAGGTGTTAGCTTTTTTTTTACGATTTTAATGTCGTAACCCTGCCAAATACAATAATAATAGTAATAGTAGCAATTATAATAAGAATCATAATAATGATAATGATAATAGTATTATCTAAAATATGTAACCATCATTTCGATAATAAGATTATCGACAGGCGCGATGTTGTACCACACAGGACGAGCGCGACGCGCCGTGCACGTTGCCGCGACTCGACGATATAATATAATTTATTAACGACAATCGGGACGCGGGCCGCCCTCGCGATACAATAATTTTCACTTCCGCAAGTAGGAGTCGCGAAGTGGAAATATTAAATACGCCCTGAACCGTGCCATCGTTCTTTTGTGTTAGGACTTTCTCGTAGCGAGCACGCATCCCCCAGACGCGTCCCCGCGTTGATAACGTGTATAAATATATGTATATATAATTTCGTGCGTATTAATATATTTCGCTATTACCCCCATAATTCCGTTTCTCATCATCCGCGGGAGATACAATTATTAATTACACGCTCTTCGTTTCCACTCGGTCGCAATAAATAAATTATCCAAATCAAGGACATCGATATATCGATATAACAGTAATAAGATTACAACCACATTTACAATATATATCTATATTTATCTATATATATATATATAGATTTTCATTTATATATATATATATTATATATATATATATTTATTTTTTTCCTTTTAATGCACTAACGAACCCCCCCTCCCACCCCCCTGCCGACGCGACGTGCGCGATTACGAATAGCGGCCGTCCTCAAGCGACGCGGTTAAAATAATTAGAAAGTACAAAGTTCTTTATGTAGTATAATGCCTTCGTTTATACAGTGAGTCGTAAATAATATATTATTATCGATCCTAACGCAAACCTACGCGAGAACATATACAGTTTATTTCTTACGAAGTAATAGTTGGTGGCGCGCGACCATTATTCCGTCCTTCTCTGAACTTCGACGCCAGTTCGAGCGAACGTTCACGCCGCGCTACGTCCAACGAGAACACCATCCACCGCGGACCCGCGTTTTAGAAACGTGGCGGCCCCGATCTTCGTTGTTCCCCTTCGACGTAGCTTGAGCTTGCTCTAGGAATCTGAATGTCGCACGGCGAAAAGAATGTCGCGGCGAAGTTCAGCGCTAAGGGCACGCCACGCGCCTCGCAGTGTTTAAATCCGTGCGAGATCCGAGAGAGAATTACTGGCCCCCATTGATTACATTATTGCGAGATAATTATGCTACGATGACCATCCATCGGCGATCATCAACGGATAACTTTATATATACTATATATACAGTAGTTATTGCTTCGCTAGTATCTACCTTACGACCTAGTAGTTCCGTTTCAGTGTTTTCACGAGAATTTCCGTGTTCCGAGCCAACAGTCACCGGTTTTGCGTGATTTAACCGCCACAGAGACATTGTACCACGGGGAACGCGTGTGAGATGCAAGGGGAGAAGGAAATCGGTCGATCGATTCGTCCCACCCGAGCTTCGCGCTCGACTCTTTCGTCTGTTCATCGACGGTCTGTTTCTCCTGAATCACTACGCGTGTAGAAACGTTGCTTAAATTTTGTATTTGAATATAGCGGTAATTTTTTAAATAAAGTCAGAATTAGCTCTGGGAAAAAGTGAAAGAGTTCACAGAAAGCTGGGTTCACTGGAATTCTATTCAGCTAAATTTAATTTAATATTGAATTTCATTTTCCTCCGTATGGTTTAATATCTCCTGGACGCAAACACGCGCACACCATTCAAAACGAAACTCTCTGCGCTCCCGCGCAAGCGATCCTTAAGGATCGATCTCCTCGTATTGTCCACGTTGATGTATATGTACGCACGTCGAAATCAACGTACGGAAAGCACCAAGAAAGATTGAGCACCGCGCATGATCGCAGATTAAAGACGCAATTTATTGCAGTTGCTTGATAAGGTATACGTATGAGTGACTAATGCGTTCATGTGTGACGTGTGTGCATGTGAACGTGTATCTCTACTGGCCCTTGAAACGAAGAATGGGAAAATTATCGCTGCTCTGATGGACCGACTCGTCAGCTTCGTCCTCGGAAAGCTCGATACATCGCGATCATTTAAGGACTCCTCTATGAAGGCTGCTCTAAACGCCCGACGTTGAGAACTCTAAATGAATCACTCAAATTGTCGACGGAACTCTGTCGAATTCTTTTCGACAGCCTGTAAGAGACTTACGATGAAACGAAGAACTTTTAGAACAAATTCAGGTACGTCGATAACGATCTACCGATCAAAGTTCTCAGGCTATAATTTTGAAAGACTTCACGATTGCGAAACACATATAATCTCTAATGATATCTTGCCCAAAAAGGAGGTTCCTTTATTAAAAAAGATAAGAACGAAAGAATTGAAGAGGGACTCTAGAGAAGATTTGGATTTGTTCGCGTGTCCCGACATCAATTTCTCGCGAATGCAAATCCTCCACCAGCGTATTTACCATCTTCGTCGAAACTGTGCCGAGTGAATTCTCGAGAGCGTCCACCCGATCGTAGAAGGTGATTTCGATCACCGAATGCGAAACCACGATTAGTCGGTTGTCAGTTGACGTCTGTTAAGGCACTTGAAATGCTAATTCCCCTAGGTGGGGCCCTCATAGAGAATCGGTCGCGCTCGAGCTCCATTACCCGCTTGCCCTGTCCATTGATGGTTCGCCTTCTACGGAAAATTGAATAGGCTCTCGCATTAACATGAAACACGCGTCAAGTTTTCGCGAATCTCCTCTTCTCAGCGCGACCCAAGGAATGTCTGTCCGCTCGAGGAATGTCTCCGCTCGTCTTTAGCTTTCAGAAACATCGACGCCGAATGGGAATCCTCCACTATCCAACGAGCTCCTCCTTCCCTAACCAATAATTTCACGATAATTTAACGACAATTACACGTTCGGGTTGTCGCGCGAGCTTCGCGCAGATTGGAATGTAATTGGAATTGAAAGCTGAAGTTTCTCGGGTCTGGGACGGCAGTTGGTGCGCGTGAGAATCCTATCCACCCAGCCGTGTCTTTATCCATCCCGTCGTTTAATTAGAGTCGAGACGGACGCTCGTTTGGTTCACCCGAAAGCGAGCCCGCGCGATGAACGAACGATCAGACGGTCCGCGTGCGCTGGCACGGCGCCGTGATCTATGATAGTTTCGTTTCGCCGTCGTGTCGACAATTAACGAAAGGAAAGGAACCGTCTGTACGACGTCGGGATGCAGCGTCTAGATGCGTGCCACGGCCACGGCACACTCAGGGCTCTCTCTCTGTTTCTGGGTGGAAAAAAAATGATAATGATCAAAGAGGGTGTCGGCATGACGTCAGTATACATTTCTCATCGCCCGCGCCCGCGCTCAGATTACTGACGGCCGCTCCGCTGCAGAAATCCCCTACAGGAAAGGTACAACGGTATCAGTCATCAAGATCGTAGAATGGCATCCTGGGTGGCACCTCGTCCATTTTCGGATTGAATTTCGCAGTGACGAGCGTACGAAAATTATTCATACGCGGCCTGGAGGCGCGGTCGGTCCACCGATCGAATCGTGGTTCCGATACGAGTCACCGAGCTGACCGAAAATGGATGCGATACGAAAAACAGGCGAGAAGTCGACGATGATCCTATCGGATTGAATGTTGTAGGTAGATTGTGTAATTCGTTGATATGAGAATTGTGAAATTGCAGAGTGTAAAGATAGAAAAAGGTGTTGGGATCGAAGGAAGATAGAAGTGGCAACTGAAACGGCTGTAGAATCAAATTAAGAGCCTCTCGATTTTCCCGAGGGAACACGAGATTCGAGAACGGTAATTGGAGGAAGAGGATGGAAATATAACTGACAGTGAATCCCGTTTCGAAATGATGGAAAGTGTAATGCGAGGATTGAGGATCTCGCGTCTGATTTCCACGAGTCTCGAGCGAATATAGCGACGCTGGGTATCTCTCGCCGTGGTCCTCCGGGCGAAGATTTGAATGGGTGTTGGGTTATGAAATGTGTACAAGCACGAAGATTCGCGTGACTTAAGGCACTAGCAGTATACTTAAGGCCTAACGCAGCGTTCTCTTCCTTAAACATTAAAAGGCACTATTCCCTATGAAAATACAACACGTAACAAATACTAATTTATCAATCTTCGCATTAATCTTACACGTAGAGGTTTCTCTTTAACGATATAAAACTGGCTCTAGCATATACTGGCATCTTGTTCCATCGTTTCAACTAGCTTCGAAATAGTTTCTGTTCTCATATTTTCTCTTTCCAAACTAGCTTTGCTGCTTGTCGCGCGTCACTCGCGCGAGTGGTGACAACACGGGTTTACGAAGAAAACTGGGGAATGCTACACATGTGCTGTATATCGAAACGTACGCGTTTCTCGAGTTTTCTAAATTATTTACAGTACCGTCGCGTATCCCCATTGTCACGCGACACGTTTATAGCCGGGAGAGAATCAATTGGCTGGTTTCAGGCTCACCTCCTCAATAGTAAATCGCGCTAAACAAATCCTCGGTTTTACGTGGCTGCATATCCTGTGTACAGAGAAATAAAATGGGGTAGCTTCTCAGTGGCCTCAAGCAACCAATTGCTTTTGTCCCGACTATAGCTTATAACTCTACGTGAAACGCTCCTTCCGCCTATTTGCAAGACAAACGCAACGACGTTGCAGTTTCTTCGCAAATAGTTACGTCGAGGAACGAATCGGAAACATCACCTTTACTTCACTTTCAACGCACGCAACGTCTTCCTTCGATTTAGATATGTTTCACCGCGTTAGAATTTCTATTTTCTATTACCGATATTTTCTTATCCGCCCTTCGCTTACGTAGATCAACGATAATTGAACAGCTGACTCGATGCATCGATGATACGAACCCTGATACGACCTTTTTATATACAGTTAAACGAAAGCACGAGGAACGTAGACGCGCGTTCTGCGTTTTTAAAGAAAACTCTTTCTCCTCGATTCGTTCGGGGCAGGGTTTACGCTCGAGCGTTTCGACTGGCCGCTGGTATCTTGAGCTGTCGTTTCATAGCGGATGCCAAAATAAAATGTGCACGGATGAAGCTTGAAACGCTGTGACGAGACGAAAGAAGTAGAGGGAAAGGTGCATCTCGGGCGTCGTGCTCGAATCGTGCACGATGCCAAAAAAGCGTTTAAAAAATAATTCTTCGAGCAACTTTTTATCTTTCCACTTTTTTTTAGCGCAATGTACCGATGGGAACCAGAGTACACTTGCACCTTCTACTTTGGCACCTTGTGTGGACAAAAAAGAGCGCACCGATCGGACGGCACGATCGAAGGATTTTCTGCCGCTGAAGAAAAGAAAAGAACAGACCCGATAAAAGCATCGTACAGTGACGTCGATGATATACGCATCGTGTGTTGCTTTAAACGCGCACGTATAATACTGGCTACCAGAACGTCTGATTCCCTTGTTTCCTTTCACGATGAAAACGTTAATGATTGTCCGTCCCTAAACGCGAAATTCTTTGTGCATATATAACCTGAACATCACGCTATTTTAATTGCTGTACAAAAAACGTTCACGATCACGATTGTAGTTTATTTAACTGAGCATGCTAAGTCCCAAGCTCCGTCACCGGAGTTCGATAATTCTCTTTACTTATTAACCGTTTAATTACCTTAACGAATATTACTCCTTCTCCCCGTTTACTGGCTCTATTCTTCGCAATAGACGATACATGGTGCTCTAGACTAGTTGAGCTGGCCTTATTTAATCGTAAGAATAAAAAAGAGAGATAGAAAAAGAGAGAGAGAGAGAGAGAGAGAGAGAGAAGGAGAGAGAGAGAAAAGAAACTGAAAATACGAACAAGTAAAAATTGGCTAGAAGTAGAAACAGAAGTGACGCACAGACGCGTGCTGCTGTTGCGCTGAACCTGCAGCAATCGCAGACTTATAACTCCATCGAAGCTATGCTTCTTCGATATTCGTCAAATTTCGATTCGATAACAAAATAAATAAAATTTCCGTCAAATGTTTCAAACACCAACAACTCTTAAGCCCTATCACGTCTTAACAAGCATGTACAATTCGAACTAGAGATTGCCATTCGATAGGAACAACGCACAAACGAAAAGGAAATAATGACATATATTTTTCAACAATTCCAAATGTTGCAACTGCTGACAGATCCGCGCGATCATTCACCAATGATTACAGCGACACTTTCACGTTAGACCTCTGAACCTAACGAGCGATTCGTTCGCTTCTCGGTCCCTTCATCCCTAGTTTTAGCCTCCGACCCTCGGTCGCTCGATCGAAGCGACTTCGAGTCGAGGCGAGACTCTTCAGGTCCCGAATAATAAAAAAAAAGAAGAGAAGAATCATTGTCGTTGTACACGATCGTGATTCGAGCCCCACTCCTCCGGGAACAGCGGTCTTTCTTCCACCTTATTCTACCTCCTCTCCCGAATCTTCCTTCCATCGGCTAGACGGTCCTCTTCATCAGTGCCTTTTCATGTGCAGCGACAGGTGATCGCTCCGCGAAAACGATCGCTGACAGAGATGGCACTTGAACGGCTTCTGGCCCGTGTGCTTGCGATAGTGCCGCGTCAATTCGTCGGAGCGCGCGAATTTCCACGTGCAGCCCTCCCATTTGCACTGATAGGGTTTCTCGCCTGCAACAAATATGTCAAATTCTCAGATTATTTTCGTTTTTTTCAGATTCATCCTATGGAGAGAGATTTTTCTCACTTTCATCACTTAAAAGCTTATTTTGAAATCTGTATTGTTCAAAATAGACCTCGCAGGTGATGTGCGATCGAGCTATGTAAGAATTAATTGCAGAATCACCTGAAAAATCGTCTTCGGGTCGGATTAAAGTGCCCGCATGAAAGAGTGGGAGTTATGATTGCGTAATTCGCGTTTAAAGGCAATGAGGGGAGCGCAAATGCGGTAGTTGAACGAAACATAAAACCTGGCGCTAGGTTTTCCGCAGATTTACGGGCGCCGCGGCGTACATGTGTGCACATACGTGTGTCTGATCCCTTTCATAATCTCCTCAGGCCGGATACGCTTCTTTTCTTATGCGAACGAAAGTACACGTCCTTGAGCAATTTATAGGGGACTATGGGTTTTATGCGTTCACAAATTTACGATCAAAAGGCGCAATTGAAAAGCGACGATGGTCCCTCATTTGCTGGTTTAATGGTCTTTTTCTTCTAATGATCTCGTAGGGGCTTTAATTGGGGACAAAGAAATTGCAGGCATCGAACCGATGAATGAAAAATTACATCAGTTATATCAGAAGATATGTTTTCATGAAGGTCAATAGAAGCTCCGATGAATTTTAGGGAATATTGAGATGACAAGGTGTTGTTACTCTTTTTACACCGTCTAGAGTCTAGACGCTGCTATATAGTCCTAGCCAGGTACTCGGCAGCTCGTCGATACAGGTAGATTTCCCAGCGTTTCACCCGTGGTGGCTCGAGTGTGTCCGTGCGTTTATTCTTGGCTCTTATCGAGCCGAGCCCCTCTCTCGTAAGGACGCCGTGACAGCTGTCGCGCGTTGCAACGGCTCCGGGATCCCTCAGAAAACTGCCTATCACTCTCTTCTATTGTATGCAAGTCACCGAGCGTATTTCTCGGTCCGGCGTGCTCGCCACGATTCGCCACGAAGAAAGGGAACGGAGCAGAAAGAGAGAAAGAGAGAGAGGGAGACGGAGAACGTAATCGCGAAAGCCAGAAAGAAGGAGAAAGGCAGAGAAGCGAGCAGAAAACGAGAGTAAGAGAGCTTAGGGGCTAAAAGCGTAGCCGTCGTCGAGCCGTCTAGATGTAGAAACGGCCTGGTCACAACTCGATGACGCAATCGGCCATCAAGTTCAGCCCGTTCGAGAGGACGAGGAGACAAGTCCAGGGGAAATCGAGCGTTGCGATCGGGCGCAGTTCGCGATCCCATTAACCGCGCGCGAGCACACGCGGATAATGGGCGACGCGAGTGACGGCGGGACGACGACGTGCCATCGCGCGGTTCTATCTCGTGGAAACCAACCACCAACGGCACCGGTTTGATCGATATATTCGCGCTTGTCAACGGGAGATCTCGGATCTTGACGGCGACGAGCCGCCACGGCTCGCGGCCCGCCCGTCCCAGATAAACGATTACATTTTTCGCGCTGCTGGAATCGCTGTAGATCGCTGCCCGAGCACCGAGGACACAATTATCGCTTGCGAAAATCTGCCATCGAACCCCAACCGTTCCATACTTTAAGAGTTCGTTCCGTGTCTAATTACAACATCAATCTCGCTGGGGCTCCTCTGATCATCGACGCTTGGTACAAACTGTAGCCGCGAAATATGATTGCTTTAGTAATCCACTTTAGAAGTCAACAGGCTACACTTACAATTTATTCCATTGCGGTGGACGAGCGTTTCTTCAGTGGTTAACACCGAAGATAGCTTTTAAAGTTGGTTTCGTATCGTTGACACGCGACGATCGCGGAATACAGCTGACTTGAAGCTTATTGCTCCACGCAAGATTGAGAATCGATAGGGCGATCGTTCGAATGCCCAGCTACCATGTCGGATCTAAATCGGTCGTTTTAACGTTTCGACGCCCATCGGCTGAATATTATTATGTAATTCGCTGGGAATACGAAGAAATAATGACGGAGAAGGAACCTGCCCGCAGTCGGTCGTGTTGCGTAATTGCGAGTAATTAGTCCATTTACGAGCGGCTACGAGTACGTACGCTTCGGGCCTCGTGCATACGCACGCAATACGTCGGCCGACGTGCGGGCACCGGCGCAACAAGGCATTAATTCTCCCGTTATTAATGCATTTTGATCGGATTTTTCCGTACCGACGTTACGTTTATTGCACCATAGATTAACGCCCCGTTACACCGTCCGGCTCCATTAATTAACCGCAACAGCGAGCTTAGCCGCTCATTTGTAACGTTGCCGCGGTGCATGCGAGTCTGACGTTCAATATTAAGCCAACGCGATGCGTGTCTCGTCTTTCGCTTTCTTCTTTTCTCCTACAAGAAACAGACTTTCCTGTTAGCTCCTTTACAGCAATCCAATTGTATCAAGAATATTTATATTATTCGTAGATATTTTCCTTGAAAGAGTTTCAAACGATAAATACCAGGCGACCACTTTCCTCGTTGAGTCAGCTCAACGGAAAACCATGAACGAAGAACAAGGAAGATTTGTATTTATCTCTTCTGATGTCTGGTTGTTAATAAAAATATCTTCCCAGAGGAAAAATCGCCAGTTCTCAGAAGTATTTAAGACAGACGTTGCTATAAAACAAAAAGTTTCTAGACTGATACGTCGAAGTGGATTATAAACAATTATTTATCAGTGTCCCATTAGCATAGGCAATAACCCATTTTTTATTATGTTCGCGATAATTCCACGGAGTTTATTGTCGCGTCTCGTGAGAAAACCGTGAGGTTCACGGATAAGCAACGCGATTCGTGTCGGTAACGAGAAGCAAACTGACAACTCTCCCAACCGGGAAAAAAGGGGAAAAGGGAAAACAGGGATTGCACGGAGGGAAGAACGAAACTGGGGTTCGCTAGGTGCGAGTTGTCGACTCTGCGTGGCGTCCCCCTAATGCGCCCAACGGCTACTCCCGCGGCGTGCACGCTCGCCACCGCTTCTTGTAAATAACAACACTCGTTAGCCGGTAAGAAATACCGGCGGCGATGTGTAATATCTCGCAGGACGCGCGATTCAATTTAATCGCGGTCATTACGCGCCATTCATTATTTACGCCGGGTATTGTGGTTTAATAAAATATATCGGCAGGACGGCGGGGCGTTGCCGTCGAGCTTCAATTAGCCGCGAAACCGATTTATCAGCGCGCCGCCATTAACGTTGCGGGCAATTCAGGATTCGTGCGTGCTTGGGAACTGAATAACTCCAGCGTCGTCAGTGTCGATGCTCATACACGTGTCGTTTTTACATTTGTACACGCACAATGTCTGTATCGATTGGTCGGAGGCTCTACTCGAACTTCAGCTGAATTGATTACTTTCTAGAGAAGAAATAATCGAAATCGCGCAAATTAGAGGATACGGTTATTTTCGGAGAATTTTGATCTCGCGTATACATTAACGAGGTCACTCACCTTATCACCGCTTGCCCTATTTCAACGCCAACCGGCAGACGTCAATCATTCTCGGGAAGAAAAAAGAATAGCTTTGATCGTCATGGTAATCGCCAGTGTGCCGCCGATCGCGGCAAATTGCCCAGTAAAAATGCTCCGAAAGCGGTCCGGGGCCAGTACGACGCGGGATTAAAAAAGGAATTTAATTTAAAACCGCGCGCGGCGGGCCGAACCCGATAACGAGAGTACAGCTCTCGCTCGGCAGGAAATTGTGATCGGGGCGGCGGTAATCGTAGCCCTCAAACAGTGATGCATAAGTGCATTGTTAATGGCAGGTCTGGATGGTTCATGCGGCTCGCGTGGAGGGATGGGAATCTCTCGATAGCCTGTGTGTATCGCTCGATACACGGAACCGATCTGGCGCTCGTTGTCTAGTTTATGCCAAGGCTAATTCGCCTTAATTAATACACGAGATCTCACCGAACCTCTGGCTGTCTATCAAGGATCACGCTAGCACGCCGTTGTATTCTGGCGATTATCCAAAGTGATTCTCATGTCGCGCTCGACCCCGTTCGAATTCTTCGAGACGAGGGATTCATAGGGCGAGGGTAACCGTGCAGTACACGTTCGACACGTGGTACCTTTATCGCGCGTACTTTCGGGTAATAATCATGGGGATTAAGTATTTATTAGCGTCAAAGATGATTTTTGCCGCCCTCTATATTTAATTATAAATAATTATTTTAAAGTACAATTTTTAACAGCGACCGAAATGTTTTTAGAGATTTGTTGAATAACAAAAACCTTTTATTTTAAAAACAGATTAATAATTATATGGGTGGTTTAAAAACCATTTATAAGTTTGATACTAAATTTAAACATGTAGGTACTACCTACTTTTTTACCGTTGTTTCAAAAAGTTTTATTATGATTTTTATTAGCTCTTATTGGTTTTAATTTGCTCCTTTTATCAAATTTACCGTTCTGGGCAGTTGCCCCGCTTGCGATCTAGGGATCGGGCCCGGCAATCTCGTAGCTAGCTCGTGGACTCCGACGTCGGGGCGCCCCAAAAGCGCCAGTGCTGTTGCAAGCTACCCTATCCGCCATTTACCATATCCTCGTGATATTTCGCCCCGCTGCCCGTACAATGTAGCTTCCGATGTTCGTGGCGTGTGTTCGGAAGATTCATGGTATCGAAAGCGGTAGCGCGGACCGCTATTACTCCATTATACAGTTTGCGAGCGGCACGATATAAATTCGATGCAAATTCTGGCCGGCTCCGACCCGTGAGAATCATCAATCACGGTTAGCAGGATGGTTTTCGGTGCTTTTGTTGCGTTCGTTACGAAGGGCCGGTCGATCCAAGAATGATGATGGCGTTCGTGGCTTCGTATCGGGGATCGGGGCACGGTGATTGGCGCGAAACGGAAACACAGCGGCTTTCAAATCTTTCCCCCTTGATTCAGAATTGGAATTCCGCCGGGGTTATGATTTTCGCCCGGTAGAGACCGTCGCCGCAGTTAATCTCTGACAGAAGTGTTTGCCAAAAGGACACGCGGCGTTCCTGATAACCCTGTATCCCGTCGACCTTTCGGAACAATGGGCTTTTTCATAGGAGAGACAAATTCCACCGCATCTGGGAGCAGATGGAACGATCGTTTTACCACGAGCACGATCCGCGAACGATTTATGCCGCGGAATGGCAGAAATAACAGTAATCAATGAATTGGCATTTCCCACATCCAAAGTGCCAGTATCCGCCTCTGTAAAGATATCTCGATGGCTGCATAATGCCGTGGTGTTAGAATGATGGATATACGTATCGTGTTGCACAGTCGTTGAAACAATTATTATAACGAGTGTCTGTGAACGACGCACTACGACACCGCCGGTAAATCGGGACCTGGCCTGTGGAATCGACGGATCACGGTGCCAGGATTTCGTAAAACGGAACGTGATAATGGCACCCTAATGCGTGAAACGTGTTGCGAGCGCCGGGGCTCGTTCCCCGTAAGGAAATTCTAATATCGAGATAAAGGGGAGTATCGCGTGACGTCAGTCGGCTCAATGAAACGTTAATGAATTCCGTTCAGACTCTTTCAATGAATGCGTCGATGGAACTGACCCCTAACCTTTCGTTAAGCACCCGAGGCACTGTGATAGCAAGAAATCTGTTACGATGAAAACATAAATTGTCAATATTAAGTTTGATTGCTCATGAGTGTGAAACACATTATTAGTGACCCTTTATTAGCGATTTTGATTTTTAAAGAACGGGAAAGCATCGTGGATAAAACATGAATACTTCGTTTGATAATGTGTATAGGTACTACACACTGTAGAAAGTTATCAACATGACAGCTATAAAAATGCGTAGATATTGTATGCGGAGTGTGCAGATCATTTACGTCCTCGGTGAAAAGAGAACACAATGCTGGGGAAACACGTAGGTCAAGTTTTTCGTTTTTCTGGTAATGTTCGTCATTATTGGCACGATTGCTCATGGCAGAGAAGTGGGGGAGTTTTTTTATCAGAAAGTCAAAGTATCGTTGCGACAATTAGTGTTCCAGTTCTGTCAATTTTACATGGCTCCGTTACATTTTGGCATTTTGCGTAAGGGGCATTGGGATATTATTATCCGGCTATCCTGAGACTGGTCACTTAGGGCGTCCTGAAGTTCAAGCAGGTCCAGAGAAGTTTTGATAAATGAATCGATACTAACCCTCTTGTATAAACATCATATCACAGGGCCCTATCGCCCTGATAAATTGTAACGTGACAATAAAATCAATATTCCCTGCAATACTCATATCTTTCGTACACGTTGCCCACTCCCTTCTTGGTCCTGTGTTCCTACAAAATTTGGAGCTGACGTCAGTAAAGGGAAACCCAACCTGCCGCCCCGTCCCAAGCACGCGAGAGCGCGGGCCTAATCGTCGCTGTTCGTGCCAGTCTCCCACGAATCCTTTGCTCAGGTTGAGCACCTCGATTACACCGTCTTGGTTGAGCCATGGACCAGACAAAAGATCCTGGTTCTCACGACCACGCCCTCTCCCCGCCGCCTCTGCACTCTCTTAGACAGCGGCAATGCCTTCACGAAGGTACCTATCCACCGGAAATTCTTCGTGCCGCGGCTTCTTCAGCACTATGTACACACATGCGCGAGAAACGAACGGTGTGATCTCTTCCAGGTTCTCGCGAGGCGATAATAAATGGTCGGGCGAATGTTCCTATGAAACGCGATGGTCGCGGATAAAAACGCATTCTTTGGTGAATAGCATCCAGCGTCACCTTGGGGTAGGTATCATCGAATTTCTAAGAAGCTTCAGGTCGTGCGTTCCACTATGCGGATGTCTAAGACCCCTGACCTTCGTGGGACGTAAAAAGCCATTACGCAAGATGGTATTCCACGCGGTGGACGCAAGAAGACGGGATTAAGTTCAGTGTTCGATTTCGATGCAACATTCCCGCCATCGAACGACACGTTTCCCCCAACCACCGCGTCACTTCCGTTTGCGGTTTTGTATCGGGTGCGCGAGTACCTTGGCTGGGTATCAAAGGCGAGCGATGAGTAATGACTTATGGTCAATTGGTTGACCCGTCCGCGGAGGACGGACCGTTTTACAGCTGGCAATATTTCAGCGTTAACTATTAACGTTATCGGGGCGAATCCGGCTGCATTATTTGTTAATAACGCTGTCTCCGTCGAGTTAACGTGGGAAGATTGCTTAATGACCGCGGGGCCTGAGGAAAAACGGGAATTTCCTTTTACCATTTCGCGTCGGGTCGCAGGGGATATCAGTCCGTTTCTCCGAGACGACTGAAAGGTGAAAAACGCAGCTGCGCTGGAGTTACGAGAGGCTAATCGCGGTGGTATTGTCCTGGTAATTAGCCGGTTCCTTCGGTGTTCCAGCGGGTTCACGTAATTGTGAGCACACCTCGTGTGCCTCACCTTGAGAAACGGTAACGTCACCTGTGAACCTACGTGATCCCTCCGAGCGAGAGGAGGAAACGCGTTCCACGATCTTGCTTATGACGAAACGCGCGCGTTCTACGCCGGTGATCGCTGACGCGCGTGCGTGAATCATCCGCAGACAATAAAGCGTTTAGGAGCCAATAAAAATATTAAACGGCGAAAGGCAGAGGATTTATGAGTGTGGCTTCCAACGGTTCGTAGAACTTTACGCCTTTAAATCGTGGACAAACCGATGGGACGTTAAATTCTAAGTGGATGGAGTATGTACGTGGTTTAACAGAGTTTGTAATAGAGGGAAAATGGAATTGGTAAATTATGACGATGGTGGGTATCAGAATGTTAAAGTGGATTGTCGTTAATGGAAAATACTTACCAGTGTGAGTCCTCTTGTGAGCCTTTAGGTGGGAGCTCTTCGTGTACACCTTGTCGCAGCCTGCCACGTCACATCTGTGCACTTTGCGTTTCTTCAGCGCATCGCCGCATTCGTTGTCGACCCCTAAGTTACCACCATTTCCGCCCACACCGGCATTGCCTCTCCCACCGATACCGATTCCGGTCGCTAGCGCGGGACGTTTGTGAAAGACCCTGAAATTAAATGAAACATGCCTAGTAGAAAAATTAATATTTAATATCGATTTCAATTGAAAACAATAAAACAGTGATTTATCTGTCTAGGTGGAAGAGAAATAGAATGTTCTGATCAGGACAACGGAGCAACGGCAACATGGTGAGTATCCACTAAAAAATGGTCCTCCCAAATTACTAAATAGCCGAAATAATCCAAGTTGGCGGTCCGTGGCTACCTTTTGGGACCGTGTCGTTCGATACTCGCGATTATACATATATACCTCGATTCCTGCAGCGACGTTGATTATGACGGGCAAAGAAAAGGGCGGCAAGAAGTTCGAGGGACGGGTGATTTTGATTCAGATATGGATAAGACGTCTTCATCGTTATTTTATCTTTTGCCCTTAATCTTTCGTTTCTCGTTTCTTAAGAAGCACCGGGGAATCGACAAATTCGAGCGCATTTGTCATGGATTTATACAGAAAGTTTTTGGTATACATTATTCATCGCGCTGCTGGCATCGGGTTTATCAATCGATGCAGTTCGATGTGTTATGACCGGTTCGATGAAGAACGGGTGAAATTACTACTCGCTGATACATAATACATCGATACATCCGGGCGTACGTGTAAAAAGGTAGAGCTAGCTTATGAATAATACCAGATTTGCCAGGGGAAGCGGAAAAAGTGGAAGTCATTACGCTAATCCGCGCGGTTGTATGGAACCGTGTGCCAAGCAACGGGATGCTAGACGAACGTTAGTCGCAGATTTTTAACGGGACGCACGATTTGCAACTTGGGGAATGACCTGTGATTTTCCGTAACGGCTTCTCGGATTTCGAGCTGCTTACGGAAGCATGCGATAATGGAGACAACGTTCTCGTGCGTTCTTTCCAGACTTATCAGGGAATAGTCTCGGAAATCTGAGGAACAGGCTTCCAAGAATCAGAGAGCTTTTATTTCTCTGCACGCATTACGATATTAAAACCAAACCGTTCATTTCTTCGACCATACTGTAATTCAGTTACAAAGTGTAATTGTTCATTCGAACCTGAACCTTTTTTAAGCATCTCTAACCCTAAAGAACTAGGAGCTAACGGAAAGAAACACCGTGGTCTCCGTTCCTTCGAATAACATTGCTTCGAGTCAACCTTTTCAGAGTGCGCTACTGAATCTTTCCTAAATGTAGCGAAGCAAAATATGTCTTTCACCGCGGAAAATGGAAACTGAAAATGACCAAGTATTCGAAAAATGACCAACATATTTACGTCAATCGGCAGCGAGGCTTTTCTTGCCGAACGATTCTCGTTCGAATACAGAAGAACCAGAGATGTCTGCTCGTTGTTTTACGGTAAGAGCTGTCTCTGTCAGCGCATTTAAGGGCCCACCACTGAAATGGCCATGCGAACGGTTTAGAGAGTGGATTTCTCCTGCAATGATGTACGCCGGTTGTTCAACTTCGTCTGGACGGACAAAAAGGGGCGAAAACACATCGAACCGAGTCGATCAATCTTATCTGGACGCTTGGCCAAACTCGTTTTCGCGGCCAAATTCGTACGACGCGCCGACGCGTGCGGTCGATTGTCCACTCCGTCCAAGGGAGTCGCTGTTAAAGGATAATTTAAGGCATCGGGCTGGGATCGGCGCCCAGCGCGATGAGTCGGACACTGTTGCAGCCGCTCTTCTTCGAAACGCGCCACTAACTCGGGATTATTTAAGGCGTTGCAACCAGGGACGAAATTTAAGGACACCATAATTCTCGGCTCTCATAACGGGGCAACGGTAAACAAAGTCGCAGATACGTAGGATTTTCTATAAATTCGCGTTGGGTATAAATTACGCGCTCTCGCGGCGGGACACGCTCGTCCTCGCCCATGGAATTTACGCTACCGCGAGGAGAGAATTCGCGTTTCAACTTTGAACGGATAAAACAGCGGCGGGCACCGCTGACGCATCCCCCGGACGGGCTATATTTCATCGGAACGGAGCACGGGACTCGCACACTTCGCGCCGTAAACCAGACCCGCAGCTCGCTGTTTAAACTGGCATAAATCCGCTTCTACTTCGCGATAATCCGACTCGCCGCTATCTCGATCTGCGCCCGGCTAGAGACCCTCGCCCCCTCGTATCGCGAGATTTTCCAGATCCTCTTGTTCCTGGACGCGAGAGTTGCTCACTACTTGCTTCAACGACGGAAATCTTTTCCTCCGCCAAAGGGGTAGCTTTTCATTTATTCGCATTGGTCGTTACTTCCTTCGTGGCTTCTCGCATAAGTGGGCAACAGAACTCCACTTAAGTAGCTGTTTGCCTACAGCATAAGGATCGTGTGCTTCGTGAACGTGTAGGAAAGTATAACGGAATGGATCATTGTTTAGGCGTGGAAGTCGTAAGCGCGCGATTCGTTGGAAAGTCGAGGAAGGAACTGGGAAGTACATTTGTCGTGAAGTATTGCTGCAAGCTCTAGCGGCAGTTCCTCTGCAGGGGGCCCTGACATGCGGGTAGCAATGTACGTCGGTGCGTGTGCACGTGCGTACACCCTCGTGTGCGCAAGTAGCGAGTGTATACGTGCATCGAGACGGAAACGGACAACCAACCGACCAGAGATTTATGCGAAACGTGAAGTATAACTATCGGTTAACGGCATTCGGACACGGGAAGACAGACCCCGATCTGCGGCAACGGTGACGATTTCACAGCACGCGTGATATATGGACAGTGAACGGCCACGATGGTATAAATGTTTTACAATGCCACGAGTTGGGAGTTGATAAACAGTGGAGGAGATATTGGAAAGGGAACGATAGAAGTTTTTATTCCCGCTGCTAAATTTATAAATCAAGGTCCAACGTTTTGTATTTCATAATAGTAGGAAGAAATTTTTATTGGGAAATGCCTAAGCAGTTCTGCTTCGTTCAGAACGTAGTGAGAGATACAGAAGCTTTAATAGAGCCATTGACATCGAAGCAACAATCAACGAAGGAGTTCCGAGGTAGAAGGAAACGTTGTGTCATCGTCTGCCACAGCGGGATGAATGGAAAAGAAGACGAGCGGAAATTATTCAGCGCGATCTCAGGCTTCGTAGATCTAGACGGTCTCGTATGGCACACGCTCGAAAGAAATCGTGACACACCGTACGAAATGAGGTTTGTTAGCGTGCACTAGGTGTCACGAGATTACTATGTTTTCTGCAACGCCAGCCCCGCTGGTTTCCGCGACGAGATCGTCCCGGCCGACGCGGCGTCGCGGATCTCGACAATGGAAAAGACATTCGCGAGCACGCGAAAGCAAATTAAACGAGATTTACAGCGGGTGCACGATCCCGTCCTATTAACCCTGGACGTGCTTATACATTCGATGAAATATGACGACACGTAACCATTGAAGACTTGAACGAGTCGCCCCGACATCCTGCTGATTTCGACTGATAATAAAGTAATAATAGTCAGTCCTCGTGTACACCAGCTGTATTGCAGGATACCTTAATCCTTCGTGAGCGTCGGAGATTCATGAGACGCTGTAACCTCGGCTCACTTTTTGATTCCTCCCGAGTTTTTCGGTTTGCCCAATTGGAGTAGGTACGAGAAAAAAATTTGTTACGCGATTGCGAGAAGAGACAACTTTTGTATAGGCTAATTATTGTTTATAAGACATTTCCGAGAAGCGTATGGATATGTGTGATCAACGATCACAGCCGAGGGAATAAATTAGGTGAACTATGATGAATGTAAATCCTTTGTTACAGAGCAACATGTGGAACGTGGTCCTATATAAAGTCAGACTGGTCGGTACTATCGTGAGTAGAGAGACACAACACACAAGAAATATGTGGCCGAAGAGTTACTGTCTTTTTTTGTTGATCTTGCTATTCACCATAGTGAACTCGTCCATCCCAAGAGGAGACGAATGTGAGTTCTCTTTTCACACATCCAAGTACCTACTCCTGCAATAATGCAATTCTTCGTTTCTCTATCGCCCAATTTTAACATCTGTTTTCTTTCAAAATGAACGACGTGAGTAAGTATTATTGATAATTTATTATCCTCCTTTCAAAGGTAGGAAATGCGTGGACGGTAAACGTTTTTACGATGGATGCAACTGGTGCTATTGCGCCAGAGGGTACGTAGTCCGCACTATGAAGGCGTGTTACGACTTTGAGACTGGTGGTAGGCATGAACCCAAAGACGCACCAGAAGATTTTTGGGAGAAGAACCAAAGACGCTAAGCTTGTATTAGTATTGCACAATCATGTTCAATCTGACGAATCTTGAAACTGGAATCATCTAAAGTATTATTCCAAACGGATTGTATTCCGGTATTCTGTCCATTCGAAAAAAATAGAGGAATTATTATAATGCTCGAATTTGAATAAAGATGCTTTAAGAAAAATGTCATTTACAAGATCACTTAGAACAGGCTTCCAGGAGAATCGTAGCATTGTGAGTAGGGTCATGTCAGTCCATGGCTAACTGTATCTGCGTGTTTGCGAATAATTCTGTGGGACCAGGAACCGCCCTAAGAGAGAGGCCGGAATAAGAGACCTTGGAGAGTCGGCTTTGGCGACATTAGTAAAGCGGCAAAATCGTGGGTTCGAGTCCCATCGCCTAAGGCCCTCTTTTTTCATGACTCCCGAACATGTAGGGATTACGAAACCTATTTCTACAATTCCCTTCGTCGAGTGTATGGTCAAAAAATGTGGATTACCAACACGATGGCAATATATCTGTACGACTAGATACTCTGTATAAAGTCTGTCTGGGGTTGATTGTCTCGTCAGTGCAACCCCGTGGTGACAGTCGAGAAACATATCGAGTAAGTTGTTCCCTTTTCTCTTGGTGTTTGCTATCGCTGTTTCGGTCATTTTCGATTGAACATTCTGAGGAGTTTTATATAGGTATTGTATTTAACAAAGAACGACGCCGTTGACTACTGTTCAACGACACTTCGGTTCTCGTAAAGTAACGAAATGCATTGGGGGTAAAGAATATTATAATTGGTGCAATTAGTGTCGTGAATTTGGAGGATCTATGAAGTGTACGTACTCTTACAGTACATCTATAATTACACAATTGTAGACTATCCATTTGTAGTTCCAAGACGAGAAGAAATCTGTTACGTCATTGCGAGAAGCGACAGCATTCGTAAGGGATGATTATTTATAAAGCATTTTTGAAAACCGTGTGGAAATATGCGATCATAGTCGAGGGAATACGTTAGATTAACTACGATGTATGAAAATGCTTCGTTTGATAAAGCGTGTGGAAGGTTATCGTCACGATGGCTGCAAAAATGTGGACAGCGGTCCTATATAAAGTCAATCTGATCGGTATTATCGTCAGTAGAGAGACACAACACACCAGAAACATGTGGACGAAGAGCTACAGTCTAGTTTTGATGGTGTTGCTGTTCACCATAGTGAACTCGTCCGTTCCAGAGGAAGGTAAGTTCTCTTTTAACATATCCAAGTACTGTTGCAATAATGCAATTTTTCGTCACTGTATCGCCTGATTTCAACATCTGTCTTCCTTCAAAATGGACGATGTTAGTAAGTATTGTTTGTTGGTAATTTATTGTCTCTGCTTTCAAAGGTAGGAAATGCGTGGAAGGCAAACGTTTTAACGATGGATGCAACTCTTGCTTTTGCGCGGGAGGACACGTAGCCTGCACTCTGAAGCTGTGTTACGACCAGAATGGTGTTATACTTGAACCCCAAGCACCACCCGAGGATTTTTGGGAGTAGAACAAAACACGCCAAGCATGTATTACTATCGCATGGTCACGTTCAATCTTACGTATCTTGAAAGTGGAATTATCTAAACTGTGTGGCTTATTATTCCCAACTGATTGTGATCCATGTCCAGTCGAAAAGAATTAAATTTTTTACATTGCTCGAATTTAAATACAGATGCTTTAAGAAACATGTTATTTGCTAAATCATTTACAAGAGGCTTCCAAGAAAAGCGTAGCAGTGTGAGTAGGGTCGAGACAGTGCAAGGCTAACAGTATCTATGTGGACACGAATAATTCGCTTCATTGAATGTATAGGAGAGTGCCGAACAGTTCCGACCAAAGCTAGATCTCGTTTCTACTGTTAGTTGGCTGTATGATCGACGATGGGGAAACAAATGACTACTATAGTCCTATGCAACGTATTCCGGCGATGTCCTTTTTTCTTCAGTATTACCAGAGTTTTAAAACGTTTAACGTTTACGCTGGTGATTCGTACATCAAAAGATATTTTTCAAAGCTGACTTCTTATTTTTCATGTAATTAAATAATTTTGTCACATTACGTACATTATTTTTAGACTATTAGGTATACTTAAATGCCCCGGTTTTTGCAGTTTGCTTTAAATATTACGCAACAAACCTAAAACTTTTTCTTGTTGTGTAAAAATTGAAGAAAAAAGATTTGACCCCTTTTATTAAGCGCCATTTGTGCTACAAACCACTTTCTTGAAATTTGATTTTTATCAACAATATCCCATAGTACCTACATAAACGTAGAGTGGTCGGTACTGCACGATTCTCCCCTAATAAAAAAATGTAAAAGGCTACTTGCAGTAGAAACTCTTCAACCATTAAACGTTTTATAAGTAATTACACAATCATAGACTATCCATTTATGGTTCCAAGACGGGAAGAAATCTGTTATGTCATTGCGAGAAGGGACAGCTTTCGTAAGGGCTGATTATTTATAAGGCACTTTCGAGAACCGTGTGGAAATGTGTGACCATAGTGAAGGGAATACGTTAAGTTAAGTACGATGTATGCAAATGCCTCATTTGATAAAACGTGTGGAAGGTTATCGCTACGACGGCTGTAAAATGTAAAACCGTGGACAGAGGTCCTATATATAGTCAATCGGGTCGGTACTATCGTCAGTAGAGAGACACAACACACGAGAAATATGTGGAAGCAGAGCTACAGTATTTTTTTGTTCATCTGGCTGTTCACAATAGTGAACTCGTCCATTCTAGAAGAAAAAGACGACTTTGGTGAGTTCTTTTTTAATACATACAAGTAGGGGAAACCAGGGCAAGTTGATACAGGGGCAGGTTGATACAGACGAATTATCTCGACATTGTATATATGTAGCTCCTTGTGAGCGAGATGTATGGAGCTTATTGTACAATTCTTTACTACGATCTAGCGTACGTCTGTGTACCTTGATTTTAGCAATTCATTTTCAACTGTTTTCGTTTCTAAAGAGAAAAAGTAAATAGTTGTGTTCACTTTCCAATCCGTCTTGAGACGGGATAGAGAATTTTATCACTCAAATTAATTGGACATCGCATTGAATTCTTTGAAGGTAAGGTAATTACGTTTGGTTATTTTGTTTATATGCTCTACATTTTTTTATGGAGATGTTTGTACATAGTGACCTTCTGGGGGGTAGGTTGATATGTTTTCTCTGGGGCATGCTGATACAGTGCATCCATTTTCCCCGACTACTTTTAATTGGATTTTTCCTTTTATTTCGCAAAATACCGCAAAATATTTTTCAAAATATATTTGCCCCGCAGTGGGGTAAGTTGATACATTTTACCTTCGTCCAAATAACATTTTTCCATTCATTTTGTCGGTATTTTCTCAACTTTTCATTTATAATATTAAAGAGGAAGGACCAAAGTATATTTTAGCATATTTGTTATTAAGTAATTAATTCAAACAAAAATGAAAAAAATTGAAAACTCGAAAAACGTATCAACTTGCCCTGGACTCCCCTACTGTTGCAATAATGCAATCTTTCGTCTTCTCATCGCTTAACATCTGTTTTCTTTCGAAATGAATGCCGTTAGTGAGTATTGTTTGTTGATAATTTATTGTCTCTGTTTCTAAAGATAGGAAATGCGTGTTGGGAAAAACATTTTACGATGGGTGCAACTGGTGTAATTGCGGCAAAAAACACATAGCCTGCACTATGAGAGCGTGTTACGATCCTGAGACTGGTGGTAGTCATAAACCTAAAAAAGCACCAGAAGATTTCTGGGAGGACAACTAAATACGCTAAGCATGTATTATTATCGCACGATCACGTTCAATCTGATGGATCTTGAAACTGGAATCATCTAAACTGTATAGACTGTTATTCCCAATTGATTGTATTCTAATATTCTGTCCATTCGAAAAAAGTAGAGGGACTATTATAATGCTCGAATTTGAATAAAGATGCTTTAAGAAAAATGTCATTTACAAGATCATTTACATGAGGCTTCTAAGAAAAGTGCACCAGTGTCAGTAGGATCGTGTCAGTGTAAGGCTAACTGTATCTGTGTGTTTGAGAACAATTCTGTGGGAGGGTTGGCTTTCGCGAAGATCGTGGGTTCGAGTCCCATCGCCCGAGGCCCTCTTTTCCCGCAGCTCTCGAACACATAGGAATTCCTAAATCTATTCCTACAATTCACTTCGTCGAGTGTCTGATCAAAAAATGTAGATTACCAACTCGATGGCAATAAATATACGGATAGATATTCTATATAAAGTCAGTCTCGTTAGTGCAAGCCCGTTGTGACAGTCGAGAAACATGTCGAGTAAGTTGTGACACTGTTCTCTTGGTGTTTGTCATCGTTTGGCTCGTTCGCATTCGATGAAAAGTTATGGTGAGTTTTCTGTAAGTACCTACTTGTCACCGTGTACAAGTAGGTACAGTGTTTAAAAAAAAAACGACGCCGTCGATCACTATTGTTCAACGACACTTTGGTTCTCGCAAAGTAAGGAAATGCATTGGGAGAAAAAAATATTATAATGGGTGCAATAAGAGTCGCGAATTTTGAGGATCTTTGAAGTGTACCTACTCTTATAGGACATCTATAATTACACAATTGTAGACTATGCATTTGTGGTTCCAAGACGAGAAGAAATCTGGTACGTCAGCCTTCGTAAGGGTTGATTATTGGTAAGGCACTTTCGAGAACCGTGTGGAAATGTCTGATTATATTCAAGGGAATACGTTAGGGTAAGTACGATGTATGCAAATGCTTTGTTTGATAAAGCATGTTGAAGGTTATCGTCACAATGGCTGGAAAAATGTGGACAGGGGTCCTATATAAAGCCAATCTGAACGGTACTATCGTCAGTAGAGGGACACAGTACACGAGAAACATGTGGACGAAGAGCTACAGTTTAGTTTTGATGGTCTTGCTGTTCACCATAGTGAATTCGTACATTCCAGAGGAAGGTAAGTTCTCTTTTAACACATCCAAGTACTGTTGCAATAATGCAATGTTTCGTCTCTTTATCGCATGTTTTAACATGTGTCATCTTTCAAAATGAACAACGTTAGTAAGTATTGTTTGTTGATAATTTATTGCCCCTACTTCCAAAGGTAAGATATGCGTGGACGGTAAACGTTTTGACGATGGATGCAACTGGTGCAGTTGCGGTAAAGGATTCATAGCGTGCACTAAGAAGGCATGTTACGGCCCGGATGGTGTTATGCTGCAACCCAAAGAACCACCCGCGGATTTTTGGCAGGAGAACAAAACACGCTAAGCATGTATTAATATCGCATGGTCACGTTCAATCTTACGAATGTTGAAACTATAATCATCTAAACTGTATAGCCTATTATTCCCAACTGATTGTAATGTAATATTCAGTCCATTTGAACGGAACAGAAGAAATAGTTATCTACGTTAAATCCTCTGTTGTAATAAAATTCCTTATAATGCCCGAATTTGAATAAAGATGCTTTAAAGGTTTATTACACCCAAAAATTCGATTTTATTTTTGATTTTCTAATAGTTTCGGGGTTCGAAAATATGTCCTTAAAATATTCAGGTGAAATTCGTAGAACTCACAGAATTATAGAGGCTTAAGACCGCAGCGTGACACGTAATCATTCCATCGACCCTTGTATCTAAAGAAGCTATGTCGGCCAGCAGAGAAGAGAGAGCTGCCCAACATGAGTTCTTTGAAGCTGAGGAAGGTTTCCTCTACGGTCATGGTATAGCAGATTAGGGGTAGGTTACAGAAATTCTATCCATTTGTGGTTCCAAAACAAGAAGAAATCTGTTACGTCAATGCGAGAAGGCACTGTCTTCGTAAGAGATGATTATTTATAAGGCACTTCCGAGAACTGTGTGGAAATGTGCGATCATAGTCGAGAGAAAACGTTAGATTAACTACGATGTATGAAAATGCTTCATTTGATAAAGCGTGTAGAAGGTTATCGTCACGATGGCTGGAAAAATGTGGACAGCGATCCTATATAAAGTCAATCTGATCGGTACTATCATCAGTAGAGAGACACAACACACCAGAAACATGTGGACGAAGAGCTACAGTCTAGTTTTGATGGTCTTGCTGTTCACCATAGTGAACTCGGCCGTTCCAGAGGAAGGTAAGTTCTCTTTTAACATATCCAAGTACTGTTGCAATAATGCAATTTTTCGTCACTGTATCGCCTGATTTCAACATCTGTCTTCCTTCAAAATGGACGATGTTAGTAAGTATTGTTTGTTGGTAATTTATTGTCTCTGCTTTCAAAGGTAGGAAATGCGTGGAAGGCAAACGTTTTAACGATGGATGCAACTCTTGCTTTTGCGCGGGAGGACACGTAGCCTGCACTCTGAAGCTGTGTTACGACCAGAATGGTGTTATACTTGAACCCCAAGAACCACCCGAGGATTTTTGGGAGCAGAACAACACACACTAAGCATGTAGTACTATCGCATGGTCACGTTCAATCTTACGAATCTTGAAAATGGAATTATCTAAACTGTGTGGCCTATTATTCCCAACTGATTGTAATCCATGTCCATTCGAATAGAATAGAGGAAATAGTTATCTACGTTAAACCATCTGTCGTAATTAAACTCCTTATGTTGCTCGAATTTGAATAAAGATGCTTTAAGAAACATGTCGTTTGTTAAATCATTTACAAGAGGCTTCCAAGAAAAGCGTAGCAGTGTGAGTAGTGTCGTGTCATTGCAAGGCTAACAGTATCTGTGTGTTTGCGAGTAATTCACATCGCCTTGGTTATTATTTAACAACACTTCTGTTCTGGTCAAGTAAGGAAATGCATTGGGATTAAAGAATATTATGATGGTTGCAATTAGTGTCGTGAATTTGAAGGATTTATGAAGTCTACTAGGAGTATGGGTTATGGCATCTTTGATAATAGTAGTGATTTTGGGATACCCATAATACGAAGACCTCTAGAAAACTTTTGGGAAAACAGACTACATATTGCATTCTAGTATCGAAAATACAAATAAACCCAATTCCATCATGAAACTGTCCACAGACACTGTTTTAACCACAATAATTTGCGCACCCTTGCCACATGCTCATCGTGAATATCCCCAAAATCGATCAAATCGCTCGATAACGTGGTAGGATCACTGAAGATACTTACAGGGAGGTTTCCTTTATCCTCTGCAACGCGAGTAGGGCCGCCGAGGAGGAAACGAAGACGGGATCGAGAGGTTCCATCACGCAGACGGACACGTCCCTCTCCCTGTCCCTTTCCCTGTCCCTCTGCCTCTCCCTATCGCGATCCCGTTCCTTTTCTCGATCCCTCGGCTCCCTCTCCCTGATCCCTGCTTCCCTTTCTTGCTGCCGTTCCCTGCGCTCGTTCTCCGTGCTCCTCTCTCGCACCCTCTCGCGATCTCGTTCCCGGTGTCTCTCCCGATCTCGCTCGTGATCTCTCTCCCACGCTGTTTCGCCTAGCGTCGGCAAAGGCGGCGACACTGCAAAAAAAAGAACGTCGGAACATTAATTAACCGGCCAGCTGGAATATTATTAACCGTCGGGGCGTTTTATCTCACGTTGCTTTCGTAATTTCATCGAACGCCGCGCGAAAGCGAACGTTCGAAAGAGATCGTTAATCCATTGGCTGCCGCGCGGACGCCTCGCGCTTAAACTCCGCGTCTCGCAAGACGGAGTCGAATAGGGTGCTCGTTAAAGTTGCTCATTAATTGCTATATTTCGTGAAATAGTAGATTATATAACGGATTATCTAGCGAGCGACACCTATGATATTACGTAAGCGTTATCATTTTCCAAGGGAATATAAAATCCTACAGGCTTGGACTACCCGAAGCGGTTGAACGGCTTGGTTGAAGCGATTAACGAGCTGGGCGCAATTAGCGCGCGTCTTTTCACTGCGGGTTGTTTATGTCGACGTTGGCTGGATACCCGTGCAACATTGTCATAAATCTCGTATTATGAACCCAGCAGGTTACGAGGCAAAGGGTATCAGTAGGTGGTGGTTCTCAAGTTTGAAGATAACTGAACCGAAAGTTCAATCGTTTCACAGGCAACTGGTGTACGCATTGTGAAAAACTGTACTACTTGCAGTCGCGTGTTTCTTTCCTTCAGTGAAATACCCTTCTATATACACGAATAGTCCCCAAAGTTTCCCTATTAATTTCTGAGACATTAATTGCCCCATGCTTATTACTCAATCATTCCCTGGCTCGACGCTAGTTGAATAGCCAAAGCGCAGACCATAAAATGGAGAAAATCGTAAACAAATAGGAAAAGTGACACTGACACTAGTCGACGATAAGAAGTCGTTGCGATAACGGACTTAACATTAACACTTACACCGACCATTCAATGATCTTTGGCCCCACGACACTTAACTGCAGTGTCCACTGTATTCATTGCCCTCTTCGCTAACCACCGCATGCGTGTTAAATTTCCGTGGCATCACCGTTACTAATTATTACGCTGCGGTGTTCAATAAACTGTCAATCGATCGAGTCTGCAACGCTGATTAGATAACAGGTGCAGCATCCAGACGATGAAGCAACTTTTGACCCCGCTTGCCCTACTCGCGCGCGCCTCTCATTTGATTATCGGAGTCTCCGTCTCGATCGCCTCGTAATCCACGTAAAATTGTAATTTCCAGGCTTACCCTCGTTACGTGGTAATGGCTCGTTCGCCGGTAAACGGTCGTAATTAGTGCGACGTAATATGGGGTACACGAAATCGCTACGGTATCGTTCCTCGCAATTTGTTCCGCCTCTCGGAGTGAAAAAAGGCATCCTCTCCCACAACTAGTTAGTTAGGGGTAGCTTAAGATATTCTCATACATATGACGTTTCACAGCTTAATCCAGCCACCATCGTTCTTCCTCTTTATACCTTTTCTACTTCCGTATGTACCCTTCTCCTTTCGTTCACAGCCGCTATGTCGATCTGATTTCATTGCATCGACTCGGAGTCGCGCGGCAGAGCACCGTTCCCCTTTTTCTCCGGCTGACAGGGAACCGAGGTAGACACGCACCATGCAGAATAACGGGATTAAGAGGTAATCGATTTCGGAGAGGGACACGACTGTTCGTGGCAGCGCTGACGGAACAACGCGGAATATTGCGTAACGCGGCACACGCACGCGAGTCCCTCGGTTCCCCGTGAATCAACGAGCCCGGAGATTTATGCAAACGGCCGTTTGCGGCTGGCTGGCCGGCCGGTTGGGCGCGCGCCAGCTGAAAGAAACGCGCCCCGACCGAAGATGCATGGCTAGAAAACGGGGCCCGCGTTACCGCGTTTCGCGGCTTTCTGATGGATCGCCGGGGAGAGTGATTTTTAATTGAATTCGAGGCTCGTATTTCCATCGATCGGCCGCCGAGTGCCGGGGGCCTCGTAAATACCTAATACCTGATTGACAACGCGCGCACGCCGCGACGTGTGCTCGATCGACGTCGCCTGGACCGCTCTCGATCACGCCTCTCGCCCCGGAAAGTCCAAGCTGATCTTATAATAACGAGGTTAATCACTATAATCGCGCGACGCTCGGGCCGCGGCGTACACTTTCCTCGAATGTTTCGAGGCGGCACGTTGCGAGTAATAACGATAATCATGACGCGTCGTTTCCCTGGAACCGTTTTCCGTGGTCCGATGAAAATTTCAATGTAAAAAGTCCCCCGTGCTACAGATTCCTATCTCGGATCCCGTGTTCGCTCTTATCGGCACGGGAATCTCGGAGAGAGCCTCGACTGGTCGATCGTCGAATCGTATCGAGGAGTCATTATGAATACAGTCAGCCGGGCCAAGACGCGTTCTAACAGCGCGCTATTATTAACTGTAATTTCCGTGCGTCGGCTGCGCCGGGCGGCTTCGCTTAATTAGCCTCCGCTTCGGACACTTTTCCCCTCCGTTCCGCCGAGGTCTTTCTGTCTCTCGTTCTGGACGTCTCGTTAGGGCCATTAACTGAAACCCGTGGTTCTAGTTGAGGCCTATGATCTTCGCTATCTAATGGACCACGAAGTCGTCAGAACGTTAGAACGCCCTGACAGCGCTCGTCTAACTCTTTGACCTGTGCCTGGCTCTTCCTCCTCCACTCTTCCTCGATCCCTCTTCGAGTAGTATGAACGTTGTTCACGAGTAGGAGTCGCGGATGGATGCATGCTCGTTGGGAAATAATGAAATTCTTTCCAAGACTCCCTCCAACACCTCTGTAGAATCTACCCAGACTCTATTACCTGGATAACGTTTCCAATTTCCTCTGTGCCGATGAATTTTTCACTTTCCTTTCGTTCCGCCGTTTGTTTCGGTGCAAAACGTTTCCCTCGGCGGAGGTAGTGCTCTTCTTCCATCGTCGCCTCGCCCACGCGAGGCTAACGTCGAGCATTACCAGTAATAATGCGTTCTTACAGCGTTTCGCCTTCCTATTCGTTTCACCTTCTTCTGCCCCTCCCTCTTTCTCTCGTTGCTTCGCTGCTTCTTACTTCCTCCTCGTAGTCCGCGGACTCCTTTCACCCGCGCACACGTACAGACACTTTCGTGATCCGGCGGATGCACAGTCAGGGGGGTAATTGATAATGTTAAACGGCGAGGTTAATCTGCCGATTTATGAGCAGAGTTTGCATGGTGGATTTTTCGAATCTGCCAAATTGAGGGATAATAGGCGGACATTAGTGCCTCGCTGCCAGCGATCTAACAGCCAGGCGGCAAAGGGAGATAAGTAGACGTCCAACGAGTTAGGCTTCGTGAATCCAGTGGCAAATAAGAAGTGCTTGCCTAATCCTCCAGAAGAGATATGAATCCTGGGGCTTGAATTCAAGAAAACAGACAACACGGTCGTTCGATTTAAAACTTTTTCACGTTAGACACTCTTTTCCAATCGCATTATCTTGCTTCCCATAATCCGTATGCTGTCAACGTTTCCAACATTGCCATTCCAACATCTCTCCATCATCTCTCTGACGAAGCATTAGATTGAGACTATAACTCGTTTCAGCAATATGATCTATATAAAGAACCCGGGATTTTATACAGGAAGATCATCAATTAAAGCTAGTAGAACAACGCCAGCAATGCAACGTGTCATTCCACAGTAATCAAGCCGGGAATTTATCAAACTCTATCAATGCCCAGGCTGTAGCTGTCCAAGACACAATCAGCAGGAAGCACGTCGTAATTATTTACAGTGCATGAAAACCCTCGAAGACAGCGGCACAATCGATACTCGATTGACAATTATTAAACACTCGGCGTCTATTAATCAGCATTAATTACGGGAGAAAAGTTCGGCATTGAAACGATAAGTTCGTGGCCAGTTCGGCGGGGTCGAATGATGAATCGTGCTCATCGGCGGTAAGCTGTCCCGCGGCATCATCGATTATCATACATTGTACGATCAGGCGGATGTAATGCCTGTGCCTGAGCGAGGAGAAATATGCGCAAACACTGCCTCTCTCTCTGGAATATATGCGTATGCACGGAGGGGAGAAGCTAGGTGGGTGGACATGCCACCCGCATCGCGGAACTCGTTAGACGCGAGTTTTCAATTAAATTTCCGGCTCGACCAGCGAAATGAAGATTAGCCGATGACCCGTCTTGTACCAATTAATCGTAGATTACGATTTTTCACTCGCGCAGCCACCGCCGCTTGCGAATTTATCGTCGTTGTCTGGCGCGCGCTGCGTCAGGTGCGATTATAATGCGCTTGGGATTATTTAACGTACACAGGCGCGCGCGGAATCTGCTAGAAATTAAATTCTATCCGTCGCCGCGTTGGAGAGGTTCCCCAGCGGTAGTAACACTAATAACTTCGGTCACAGCTATTCGAACAGGCATTCGATACGTCACCCAAGGGAACGAATACATACCGGATAATTTTGTGGAATTTATTTCGAAGGTAAATTCTATTTCACTGACTTAGAACCGACGCAGGATTTGGTTCAAAGCTGCACCGTGATTGAGACACGGAATTTTATTGATGCAATAGGGGTGATGGGTGAAGGTTTAGGTAATTGTTTCTGATGGAGCAGATGGAGCTGAAGCGCAAAGGAATGCATAATAAAACGAGGCGAGCCCACGTACAGCGATTATCTCTTCGTTAAGCGTTACATTAACGTGTCGTTATCATAATTAATCACCGGCCGGTGCAGGTTAATTGACAAAGGGGGCGATTATACCACGTCGCGGTGAAAGTAACACGAGCACGGGACCGCGCATGCCAATTGGTATGCGCTTAACACGAGAGCAGCGTCCAAAAAGACCTCGCCCAGGTCCCGACCTCTTCTTGTCGGCACATGAATGCCAGGGAGATGCGTACGGTGGCCAATCAGCGCGGGGGAACGAGGTCGTCGAATTCGGAGGCATCTTAAAAGACGGTATTACCTCTCGTCAGGTCGTAAAGGCCTGTTAAACGGTCGCGTCAAAGTGGAGAGAGCTGGAGAGTTAACCATTTCGCAGGCGAACCGCTCGCGGCGAAGCCACGAATTGTTCCACCTACGCTCGCGATCCCCTTATGAGCCGAGCGGTCAGCGCGCACGGAGAACGGGCGAGGAGCGAGGCGTGGAGTGGACGGGGAGGCGATTCGAAAAGGCGAGAAACGAGATAGGGGGTCCTCTGTAATTACAGGGGGCCGAAAAAAGTTTCGGGTAACGGGGCGAACCTCTTACGACGCTGCGAGCTTTACAGCCACGGCCTTCCGTCCTGATACCTTCCAGGCTGCAAATGAATTATGCGCTTACGATCGAACGCTCGAAAGCTGAGGTAACGTCTTATTCGCTCCAGCGATTTGCGGATGTTCCCTGTGATTACCGGACCCGGTAGGACCGGGAGTGAGACTTTCCAGGACCATATATCGCGGTTCCGTAATCGGATACTCGTGAATTGGTACATTTTATGGCGTTTCGGGCACGTAACGAACGATACCCTTGCTTGCCTCTCAACTTGAGTGGAGCGAGTGTGGTAGTCACTTGATTAAAATTCGGCTTTCACACCTTTACCTTACACCTGCATTATTATTCTACTCCTTAATCATCCGCTGGTCTAATTATATTTCCCTTTCGTGAGTCCTACTTCGAGTTCAAGTTTCAATATTAACACTTAACTGATATACTGTTTTTTGCAAACGTAACTAGTATCTTGGGGTCCTGGCAGAGCCGAAATAAAAAAGGACACAGAAATTTGTAAAGTCGGCATTAGATCAACCTCTATGAATATTTTGTTCTTAGGCAATGTCTGAAATAATAGAAACGTAGAAAGTTAAAGTATTATTATAAAATTAATTAGAAATTCTGTTTATAAACTTAGACAACCAAAAATTTTGCAGCGAACATTGCGTGCTTGGGGTCATGACTGACCCCAGGATACCAGTTAAGGGTTAAATTTTCCGACAACCCCTTCACGTTCCAACGATTCCAATCTTCCAAATATCGTTACCATTCAAACTGCAGGTTGTAACATACATCTCGACTGCTCCAAAGAATCTCCAATCCCACTAACAGACGTAATCCAAAATATATTTCACCCAGACGCAAGGAATATGTACCAGTAAGCTGCACCCTAGCAGATAGATCGATCCCTTAATCCCGCGTCTCATCAAGTAACACGCAATCCCAGCGAGCACGATCGCGACCGAAGAAATATCACGAGGGACGGGGCGCGCGGGGATGCAGTTGGATCGCGAGCGAGAGCGTAAGGCGTAAAGAATAGCGAAGACAGCCTCGACAGCGGGGCTCGCGATCTTTATTGCATTATCGGCGGATCCGTCGGGTTGCCCGATCGTTAGGTGAAAATGATCGTTAGCGGCGGAGCATTGACGCCACGGCCGACGATGCATCTTCCTCGTCATCTGGCCGAGACGTTCGTCGCGGAGCTGTCCGGGGGCTCCGCTTCAGCCCGGCAAAGGTGTATAAATTGTCGAGGCCAGGCGGGACGCGAAGGTGCCGATACTCGATAAATCTATCCGGCCGTGATAGACGAGCCGAGGTGCAGGTTGCCCTGACCGCGCCGTGTGCAGCCGCTGCACCTCTCTCGAGTGGCTCGATGCACATGCACGATGCGTCTCTCTCTCGGTGCACCTTCACCTGTGATCTCTCGCGGATGAGCGTCTCGTGAACGACAGCCACTCGTGCTCCTGCCATCCCCACCCCATTCCGTCCCGTCACCCCCCGATTCACGTCGGTGCTTCTCGCTCATTCCCTTAATTGTCCCGTATCGACATTTTTCTTATCAGCGATTCTTAAAATAGGATTCGTCGAAGAAACGCCTCATATGATCTTGGTTCATTAAGTCTCGGTATCGTCATCGGTCCTTTAGAATACCCCCAAGCGAGGAGATTTCGATGAATGTTAGACGGATGACAGTAGATTAAAATTGAAGTGGAAAGATGAGGGTAATACGTCTATGACGCTCGGCCTTGATATCATTACCTCGATTGAATCCGCGGCGAGGACTCCAGGGTCGCTATATACAGTAATCTGCGCGCATTTATCCAACCAGTGGCCGCGGTCCCAACAAACGGCGAAATAATGAAAATTTATTGGACACTCGCGCCGTTCGATTTTCTGCCGTTAGCTGCACGAGAGATCCGGAGGAACACAATGTACCCGGCGATGGTGACACGCGACAAACCAGCCGATCCCGCGCTAGCGCCGCTCCGGGACTCGCGGAAAGGTCAGCCGCGACGTTGAGCGTCGCTGTCGAGCATTGTCGCAGGTGTTTAACCTTCGCGGGAACGGGCTCAGGTGTGTTTCACCTGCGCTCGAGAGGCTACGAGCACGCGCTCGTACGTACGTACGCGAACCACACCGGCCGGTCAATAAATTCCGCATTTTTCCGTTTCCCGTTCCTCCTGCGCTTCCAAGCGGCTGAAACCCGCGGCCGGCAACCATCCTGCGGGATCACCCTTTTTCCCCCCTTCTTTTTCCCGGCCGCTTCCTCCTGGCCATTTTTCCCCCGCCGTTGCGGCAGGCTCGGCTCGCGGCGCGTACGAGCAGCACGGGGAAAAGGACGGCGATTACAAGGATAATAAATTAACGCACACGACCTTATCGAGCCGTATAATTCATCACGGGCTTACGTGCCAGGCTCGCAGGCCGACGAGCGTACGTGTACGCTAGCCAGACCTCTCGTGTGATCCTGCTTTTGCACATTAACCTCGTAAAACTCTAACGGCGCTCGACCTCTACACCTGTAGAACGATCTGGCCCCGGCGCGATGTGAAAGTTCGGAGCACGGAAGAGGCACGGGGCACGGACCGGGGCGAAAAAAGTTCGCTCGTTAACCGAGAGAGCGTTATCGCGCGGGGCTCGTTAACGATGAACCCCCCGACCCGAAAGCATGCCACTTTTTCGCTGATTAGAAGATGTCAGGCGAGCGCTCCGTGGGCCTTGTCGAGCAGATTACCCGAAGATCCCTGGGTTTCGTTGAACACGCCGGGACACGAGTAGAATCAGACGCGTTCACCTTTTACGTATAGATTGCGCCCTTCTGCCGCAGATCGAGATAAATCTGATCTATGGGGCGCTGAATTATTCGCGCTTAAACGGAGGAGAAGTGGAATCGGAGATTCCTATTACGCAATGGGAGACGTCTGCTATAAATTTCGAATGAGTACCTACACTCCGCGTTCGTCTATCCTTCGTAGGTAAAATGATAGGCGAGTGAAGGTGGATTTCGTGTTAGTATTCATCGATCGATATTTAATTGGCCGACACTGAGTGGTTTGCTTTCTGCAGCGAGTTGCCTTCGATGTCTTTATCCAGATATGGATAATTTCAGTGAACTTTCGAGGAACAGTGGAGAAGGAAACTACCGAGAATTTAGGAACGTGGAATGTCTTGATAACGTATTTATAATAGCGATGTAGAGCTAGCCATTACGCGACCTATTATAACGGCGCGTCGGCGTAGCCAAGTAGATACGGTTCATCTTGATCAGACGCGGAGCTATAACGCCAAAGCAACGCTACGAAGCCGCGAAGGCGAACGATTCGAGAGGGAAATAACGAGGGGCCTGGGTCCACCAATGGACAGCAAATGCCATTATCTCCAAAAGTAGAAGTAGCCCTCTATGCGCAATCGCGGCTACGCTCTATACCGGGCTTCATTAAACGGTCTCTAAAATATCGATCGACGTCGTCGTCGTCGTCGTCGTCGTCGTCGATCGCCGTTTCCCTTCTACCCAGAAACCGATATCTTAGCATGCCGTGGACGATTTTCTTATTAGTCCGATTACTCGTAGAAATCAGGCCCGTTTGCTCCGAAATTGCATCGTGCTCTTTCTCATAATAGCTTCGTTAGAATTAATTAGACAGCTGTTTCCGCGGTTAATCCCCGTTCAATGGTCGAATTGGTATCGCCTCGCGCCCGAGCACTCGAATTTACGATAATTATTCGCGCGATCCGGTGCAGGGTGTCGAGGCCCGCGTTTTGTCCCCGCGCGACTTTTCTCGTTACCGTTTAAGGCCACAGAGGAAACGGGGAATCGCGCAATCGGGTGGTCGAGGTGCTCTCGAGCGTCGAGTGAAACGTTAACGAGGTGTGCAATACGGGCGAAGGGTAATTAATTGCACCGTTACGCGACGCACTGGCCACCCTGGATTTACTTAATAAGAGATGTCGCGTACACGCGCGCTAGAGCTTTTTCACACGAGACACTTCCGCGCCAGAGCGGAATCATATATTTCGCGCCTTTTGTTCTGGATTTACTGTGTCGGAGCCGTGCAGCGACGCTAGTAATGGGCTCGAGACACAATGAGTGACACTGACAGCTGTATCTTTCGCTCGACTCGCACGTGAGAACGACACATTGTGGCATGGCAAATAAGAGATCGGGAATGCGCGAATGTGTGAATGTGTCCTGAATAGCGGTGGCGAGTCACAAAAGTGTCTCGCCCGAGAAGCTCCTTATAGATCGAGGCTCGCTCTAGCTGGCTGCGCCCTCGGGCGTTCTCCAGGCGGCCTTAATCGACTTCCTCCGCGGTCCCGCGGACATGATCCAATTTTACGCGCGTTTGTTTCTGGAATAATTGCACGATCGCCAGACAGTCCTGCAATCTATGCAGACACGACGATCCGTGCGTTTACGCTCGCCCGTTACTTTGTAATCTTCTCGGTTTGCTCGTAAACTCGGGGTCACTACTCGCGCGAGATCTTCTAAATAGAAACTGCGAATGCTGGGGTTACGTAAGCATTATTCATACTGGACAGGCTTTCAGACAGGCGTGTAATGCAAAGTTGAAGGATCCTTTAATAAAGAGCTCTTCTGGGCACAATCAACTCTTTCTTCTGGCTGTAACAAGGTTCTCTACAAAATTATCATCGCACGAGTCTGTAGAAGTCGTGCAAAATTATTCGTTAAACTTTTCTATAAGTGTTCGTATGTAGGTAGTTAATTTTGCAGACTTTTCTTGCGATCATAATTACTGTTCATCTTTTACTGAAAATAAGGAGTCGAAGAATTTTTTTGATTCACAATTCACAGAATATCTGACAGTAAGATATCTGATGTTGATAATAGGAATGTCAGCAATGTATCGCGCTAACTTTACCCCCGAAATAGTTTGCTCTTATCATTTCGTGGTCTGGAGATGCTGCGGGCGCCATGGAAATTCAATTTCGCAGAGGAAAAGGCGCACGTTTGAAGAAAGAAGGATCGCGGTGCAGAGTAGGTACCCACTGGTTAGGGCTGCGCGTTTCCTGGTTAAATCGCGGCACGAATAAGAGATCCCATTACACACGGTGCATCAACAAATCACGGCAACCGATAATCCGTTTCGACCTTCGTCTGCAACCTGCAAGATTGTTGTTGCAGGCCGGCCGTGCGCTGAAGCCGTATCTTCGAGCCGCGGAATACATTATCCCGAAGATTAGTGTGCGAACGATACAAGAAAAGGCATCCACAACACCAATGGGGGTCCACGAACACATCCGTGTACCTTTCCACGTGCTCTAGCGCGGCTATTGCGTGAAATTTACGAGTAAACGTAACTCGAGAACGTTTATATAAGTTTCGCTGAGTTTTACAAAAATGTCATCAACTTTTACGATGCCACGTGGATTGAAATTAGAAGCTTTTAAGACAAATGTCAGGCACGGTCTACTTAAAGCTGAGGTTAGATCACTGATTAGTAAAGTTCGTAAGTTCACTTCTACTTTTAGGAAATTGCTCCATCTTCACCAACTTCGAGTAAATTGGAAAAACTATTTATAAAATTATTGCTTTGACTTCAAATTAAAAAGAGAACACTAACTGAAAAATAAATGGAATAAGTTATTGAATTGATAAGTTTTCATTTCTATTTTTTGCGAAAAAATATTGTGTAATATTAGTATTAATATTTTTATTTTGGATTTGTATGAAATGTGCACTAAGCGATGTATTACACGTCATAACTCAAAATCCAAAATGGAGTTGCACTTTAAAAGAAGAAAATCAATTTCCATTAGCTGATAGTGAATATCGAACGGCAATTTCTGGAAAATTCGGTTCGAAGATGGCCCAGAAGAGATTTAGCCGCGAAAATTAAAGACTCGATGTAATGAAGTCGAGGATTAATCCAATCTTATATCCCGGTAACACGATACGGTTCACGTGTTTGCCCGCCAGGGAAAATTCGACTCCAATCTCTCGCGAGGTCCGTGAAGTATTACGGATTTCACCTGTGAAAGTTTTAAATTTCACCCGCCATTGAACTTGAGAATAGTTATTTTCCAGCCGAGTATTAAATGTTTCGAGGCTCTTTAAAAGAAAATTGGCTTTAATAATCGAGTCGTAAAAGCTGTTGCACAGGACGCTGGGACGCAAGTGGAACAATTATTCATAAATACCACGAGGCCCCGTTATCGTGGGCAGCATATGGCATCGCAAATCTCAGGTAGCAACTATACACACAATAAATTCAGAGCCAGAATAAAAGCACAAGATACAGAGATAGATAGATTATGAAGTATGCATTTCCAGAATTAAATTCTAAATTTTGAATTATTCTTTCCGTAAGAATAGAAACGAAGCTTCGAGAGGATCCCACTCTATCGTTAAGCACGGTTCGATCGACCGACCGACAGATTAACAAACAAGAGCGCTCGATCGAGTTTATCGGGAATAGAATTTCGAGGTCGAGTCATCTAATCCGAGGTCGCGTGGCCGCGGTCGACGTAATTCATGATTGAATAAACGTCAATAGCGGGCAAGGATTGATAGCGTGCGAGTGCACTGGAACCGAACGTCCCGTTTACACGTAAACATCGCTTATAAACGCCGCCGTATTAGCATAATTTCAGCGTGACACAGGTGCACGCTCGATCCGTGAAATTGACTGAGGCGTTCAGCGATCGAGATCCCCCGAGCTCCGTATCTCTCTCGCATCAAACACAATTTATGCTCTATCGAATAAGAGCATTCTGGCGTTGCAGTCGCATAAATAAAGCGCGGCTCGATGCTATTATTATCAACGCCGCTGTTACATCTAACTATTTCAAAGGTACGATATTAAGACATAAAATCGCGAGATTTAGAAACCAATTCCCCGATCAGCAACGATCTACACGATCGACGGGCCCACGAGTCGACTTTTATGCCAGACCTTGAAACCGGTGAACAGGCAAACATCTCTCGGCCGCGATCGATCGCAATTGCACAATCGATAACTGTAAATGCCTCGGACCTTTTCAATTATTCTTCCACCCGCCCCGAGGTCCCTCTGTTACGGTCGTTCAGCAATCGCTTTTAGGATTTTGTATCAACAATCCCATCGCCAGGGAAAAGTGAAATAATAACGGGAACAACTAGCCGATGGATCGACGATGTTCTCCAAGCCCCTCGATCTATCGAACGATATCCTAGACGGAGGAGAGGCACATGGTCCACGTAAAACCAAAATATTTCCCGCTGCCTCAAGGAAATTAAGCCCGGGTAGGTCTGAATTAGAAAACGAGAAAGTCGCATAAATCGGGCACGGTAAGAAGGTTAAGAAGAAAAGGGGATGGAGGAGGATTTGCAACGAAGCTCACGGCACAGATACAACGGTATCCCTTTCATTGCATCCTCCATTATACGGTGCTTATAGCACCGTAATCTCAGTCGCATCTCTGATTTCAATCTGCCCGCTTACAACGCACCCAGCTCGCTAGCTGGCGCGGGCGCGCGCGCGACCGATCTACAAATCAGCCTCGTTTCTTTTCTCCCTTGCCGCAGCCGCTCGGCCTGCGTGAATCGCGAACGTTACGCGGATACGTACGTGTACACACGGGGGTTGCGCAATCTGCGAGCCGAGTTATACGGCCCCAGGCCCCTTCGCGTGTACACGATCGGCAAATCTGTACAAACGACGCGACGGGCTTAAAATTGCTTGCCGTTTGACAGACATCGTGGGCCCGCCACCGAGAATTCGCGAAAACCAATCGAGCGCGGGGGAGACTCGTCCAACAGATTCAAGGGGTGGTTTGATTTAACAGGTGGCGTTTTTTTGGTATCGGGGTAGATTGAATTATATCGTGATTGGATTTTTTTGGGAAGTATGTAATGGGTCACGGGGAATAAGCGATTGTGTGAGTATACGTCTGACCCTTGTTTCAAGGTGGAAATTAATGAAGTGTTATATGAAGGGTTAGGGGAAAACAGGGAATGTCGCAAAACAGCGTTATCGAGAAAATGAAGTTTTAATACTTTAGTCTATCAGTAAAGAAACAAGATTCAATGAATTTAATTTTCTTGTTAAATAATTTCTTGTTTTACCTTGACGACAGACGCGTTTGCTTAGACAAAGAGTGGCGACATTCCGTATTTTTGATTCAGTGCAGAGTGGAAATTTTCTGCTTTTAACCAGTACACCAAATCTTTAACGTTATCTTGCGGGGGTATTTGAACTTTATAACACTTTGTGATTCGACAGTTCTGTAGTCCCAGTTGCCACCAACAAAATTATGCTATAAACCGCAAAATCGCGAAAAATGAACATTCCCTGTTTTTCCCCTTACCTTTCATATGAATTTTACTTATTGCTCGAGTTTTGAAGTGCAAGTCTCGTTTGAATAAAAGAGATACTTCGCTCTCTAATCTCTAATCTCAATGATTCCAGTATTATTAGACGTAACTTCAGTATATAAAATATTGCGCTCATTGACTAAGTGCTAATATACCAAATCTTTCTTTACTAAAGGTACAAACGATCAATTCCCATTGCCATACTTCGTTTCCTTACCGCCCTACATATTATTCGACCAAGTAGTAGCTCCTAATATCTCCTAATGCATCGAACGGTGAACGTAGCGATTTGATATTCGAGAGGGAAGCCAGTCCTTTCCCGCGATTTTGAGCACAGCATCCGCGTCACGTCGCTCTCTGTCCCTACAATTTTGCAATTCCGTCGACTACCCTGGGAACGGAACGTCCAGACCGACGGCCCGCGACTCCCACGAGACGCGCGCGCTGTGTATATGATTATCCATAAACGGTTAAATATTGCGCTCCCTAATGCAACTGCCAGCCGATGAAATTAATTAATCGTCGCAATCTGATGAGTGCTTATTACCCGCCGTCAAAGAGCTCGTTAGCCCGCTGTAACCATTTACCAAGTGGATTACATCCACCGCATTGACCGACAAGTGAAATTCAGTCAACGGGCTCTTGGAAAATTCCCCACTGTTTCTACTCCGTTCGACTCGAGTTCAATTTGAGCAGCAGCAAAAGAATCTCGTGTTATCATAAGGATAACTGAGGATGTCAGAAATCTGGGAAGAAGATTTCCAGTGTTGTCTGACGTACAGTGGCTCTCGAAACTTCTCGAATTACGACGAATGACGCCGTTGGTCTGGACGCCCTAGACAAAGAAAGACCTGGGATTTGATTGCGTCTCAGAACGTCGAGGTGCGCGCTGTGTCCTTCGGGGATTTTTCACGTGCGACCGACACAATGCAAGCCAGCGCGATAATCATATTGCACAAGAGCCGTGTACAGCTCAAGGTTGCGGCGTTACTTTATTTCCATGCTTATTTCCCCGTAAAAGGCAATAATCGAGCGTTGCCACGATGTAGGGTATCACCGAGCTTCCCACGTTTCAAGATCCATCGAATTCCACGACGCTGATCGCAGAAAAATATTTATGACCGTAATCGTTGCGTCGTTGAAACATCCGTAATTAATTCACTGCGTCGCAACTTACAATTTGCGTCGTCACCCTTAAGAGATGATCGATCTTATGTGAAATTCTGGTACAATTTCAAATACGTCAGGGTCTGGTGAACGATCCACCAGAAACGCGTTATTTTCCATCGAAGAAAGTCACGATGTTCTGGATCTTTATAATTCTCTCACGTTCGAGAATCGATCGAGCTAAAGTGGAAAAGGGTGAGCGACTTCCGGCTTTCGGACAATCCGTCGCGACTAAAAGACGATGCTTGACGAGCTCGCACGTAAAACGAGCATCCCGTAAAACGGTGTAAATCATCGGCCACGCATTCCCTTCAGCGTTAATGGTTGCGAGACGTTCATTAAATTTCACGATTTACGCTTTAACGACGGAGCGCGGCGCGGCGTGGTTCGCTCGCGAATAATGCTCCCGTTTAATGCGTTATTATCGCGATTTTCACTCGGCCCCGAGACCGAGGTGCGAAGTGGCGAATTAATTCGTACGGCCGGGCTTTAATCGCGCGCCGGTCGATTCCTTTCTTGCGAAACTCGGCAACGAGTCGTCTCTCATGCCTGCTGGACAAAAAAAGGCGGCTGGCTTCTCGCCCCAGTAATTCGCCGTTCGAACGGGGCCTCTCTTTTTGCACTTTAAAATGGACTTTGAATTTGCTGAATTTACTTAGCCCGCTCTCAGATTTCTCAATCGTCCGATTCCGTCTCTGGGATCGAGAAATCGGAGGCGCGCAAAAAGGACGAGGGGAAAATCAGATTAGTCGATTCTTAATTGGGTATCAATTTACCGTCGATGGAACGAAGAGACTGTTAAAATATTAATACCCACGGAGTGTTCCGCGGCCGGTTACCAGGAACACTATACGTGCATAGAACGGCGCGATTCCCTAGACACGATTTGTCAATCCACGTCCATTACATCAGTCGAGGGGAGACAGTTTACGATCGTGACGAATGCGACCGAGGAGAAGAAAAGTGCGACGGGATTGCAAAGAGCTTGCGCAGGTCCTCGGGAAAGGATACTCTTCCAGCGGATTGCGAGCAGTTCCGTACGCCTGCGCATGACAAAACTCAAACACCGTTTATAGAGACATAGCTAATAGACGTTTTTCTCCGATAATTCTTATCTGAGGCTCTGATTCTTGCCGCTTCCATGCCGAGGTGGCCACGTTTTGCGGTTCGGTCGCGATGATTGCGTTCAAACAATGGACCTATTATCTAAACGCTTGCTCCGTTGTTGGTCCCGAGATGGCCACCTTCCCACGGACCCGTCGCTGTCCATCACTCTGATTATCTTTTCCCCAATGTCGATGGAGTTTTTACGTTGCCAGTCTCCTTCGCGGGGAAATGGTTGGAAGTAATGGGATTAGTCGACGGACGACGCGATTCTTGCCCTTTTCTTCCAGCACCTGCCACTCTAGAAACTCTTACGTTCATTCTTTGCTCTACGGCTTTATTATTACTCCATTATTCGCGTCTCATCGCATTCGCCACGTCGTTAGGACAGAAAAGTCGCGGCCCGAAGCGAGAGGCTGTTTAAGAGCGCGCCGCGAAAGAGCCGAGATGGGCGCATTACCATCCCCGCTGGTATATGCGTGTCCATACGTAATCTAACAACTCGGGGAGCCCGTCCACGTGAAGGTGGCTGAAGGGAGATGGAAAGTGGAGCATTCTCAGTGATGCTCAACCAGTGCCATTAGGTGCACTAAATCACCCTTTTGCTCCGTTTTGATACGCCATTCGCAATCACTATTACACGTGGGAAGTAGGCATCATCCTTCAAAAGCCTAACCGACCACAGCTATACAGCAATCGTCTAGCAAAAACTTAGGTACAGGATCTTCGAACCCCAAGGTTCAGCAGCCTTCTCCTTCGATACCTATCAATCAGACATCACGAGGACCGTGGAAACCGTACGAATAAGCTCAGCGGAATGTCCTCTCCCTGCAAACGCGAATGATCGCGTTAAACTTGGCGTGTGTGAGTCATCGGGCGAGATGCTGTGTCTGGATTGAAATTACCCCGACATCATCGTTGTACCACGGCCTCTCGGACACCTCGTGAAAGGTAATCGCGAGGAAAGAGAGCGGGAGAGGCTCCGCGTCGCGAGCTGGATTTTTGCCCGAAACAGAGGCCGGAGTAGTCGAGATCGGACCACCGCTCCCTCCCACTCTTTTGCCGGCCGATTTGCCAATAGCTCGTTGATATGCAGAAAGCCCCATCGGTTTCAGAGCGCCGAGGCAAGAGCGGTCGCCTCTCGCGGGAGAGGAACGTTTCAAAACAGGGAACGCAACGTGTACGGAGCGACGCCGCAAGTCGACGCCAGGCCCAATGATATATGGCAATTGCTTCTCTCGGGATGAAAATGGGGGAGATGTGTCCGCTCGATTTTCTTCTCGTGAAGAGGCGAGTGAACGGAGAACGGTCGCGGACACGCTCTCCCAGTCCTTGAAGACGAACAGAGGGATTTTAAATCGCCCCGCTGACGCTCCTAGGGAGCAGCGTTCTCGCGCCGGCGGGCGTCTAAGCATACGTTTTAAATGTTATCGGGATTGTACATCGGATCCTTCGCGGCTCGTATACGGTAGCGGTTAAAGAATATAATAACTCATTCCTATTGTTCATGAGATGCGACGTGGCTAAGGAAAGCTGAGAAAATCCAAGGTAGCCGGGGGGTATCGTAACTCAGCTTCGTTTGCTTCGTGAAAATCTTACACAGCTTCGGAATGTAATTGGTGGTGGCGATGATGAGCAATTAGATACACTCGGGCGCGGAGAAATTCGTTATTACTATCGCACTTAGAGTTGAAGAATGTCTATTGCCACCATTTATGACGCGGGTATATTATTATTATACGACAAATCCAGGTTGAGACAAGAACATGGTGTCTCATATGAGACTTTAATCCCACAAGGCAATTATTTCATTACTTTATTATTTTTTAATTCTTTTGTCCTTACTTTCATGAAAGTATTCGCACGAGACAAGTTTCATGGTATATTTTCAAAAATCTCATCTCTGGCGACTAGTTCTATTAATTGCATTTAGTAGTTGCAGAGATATTTCATGATAGAAAAGTCTCATGTAAAATCTCATCTTGAGATAAAAATTTCAGCAACAACTAAATGTAAATAATGGAAATAGTTGCGATAGATGAGATTTTTGAAAATATATCAAGAAACTTGTCTCATGAGAATTTAATTTCATGAAATTAAATTAAATAATTGTCTCACGAGATTAAAGTCTCGTGTGAGACACGATATTTTTGTCTCATCGTTGATTTGCACTTTAAGGGGGCACCTTAACATGGCTATCTATGGAATTAGGATTATGGCTGTATCTGTAACCGTTTTTTTAGATTTTTTTATAAAAAATTCGCAAATATCACCTACTTTTTCGGTCCCACAAGGCAGAACCCCCCCTTAACAGGTGTCAGGCGAAAGTCTCGCAATGACATGGTTTGTCATTAGGATTTATTGGGATCGAGGGGGGTTTCGAAACGCGTCTGTCCCCGCAATCTCGGCGCATGCGAAATGCGAACCGCCTTATGCATATTCACGAACGATGCCCGATCAAAAGTGTACCGAATAGTGTAAAGCATCGCAAGTAGGTGTCCGGTAAGGGGCACTCTATGAATTCTCACGGAGACTCGATTTGAAAGTACCAATCTACAGCAGCGGGCCGGCGGAACGAGCCGCGAATGAAATCAATGGAGCAAAAGTGTTCTTCGGGCTTGCGAAATTGGATCGGCCAACGGGGAACAGATACGGATGTGTTGCAGATGCAAATTCAAAGTGGAGAAACGTGTGCGAATCTCCTTCTTCCTACCCCTTAAAGTTCCCTCGTGCCCACGGGTGAACTTTGATTCGAATGATAAATCAGGACCCACCTTAAATTCGCCACAGAAACATTCGTAACATCTGCCAAATGTTTCGTAGACAGGCAGACACGTGTCTCGGAATCTCCCCAAAAATCTCCTCGGAATCTCCTCTCAACATTAATTACACCGACAGGGACGTGAGAAACGTAGGAACTTAGTATAGTGTAAACTTCAACATTTGATCAATACAGTTATCAGCGAGAAATTCGTAAAAAATCACCGCGGCTCTCGGCGCAGAAGAGAAGCAGTCGGCGTGACGCAACGTCGCTCCGAGCCGCGGGACCAACCTCGACTATTATGCAAATGAATGTTAATTAAAATCAAACAGACATCCTCCGCGCTCGCCGCGCTCCCGACACACGTTGCGTGCTCGCGCGTGCACATACAAGCCGCGCGGATCCTCGACCCCCAGTGTATAGTCATTGGCCGTGATCGAAAGTAAGCGATCCTCTTAATTTGCTGGAACGTCCCTGTAAACCGAAAATGGTCCGTCCTCGTGGTCGTAAACGCCCCGCTATTGGCGCAAATGCAGGCGACTCAATCCCTCTTATCGAAAACGCGCGCGACCGCGCCATCACGGTTTATCTCTATTGAGACCATTCCACAGCCCGGTCGTCCAGATGCGGTTTTACGAGGAATAAAAGCGCCCTGTCGGATGAGAAACGACGTGTCTTTTATCGTCGCCCGAGCGTCCGCGGCTCGACGATGGACAGATTGGAGAGCGAGTTCGAGGGACCGCAACTGGTGGTATTTCTGACTGGTATCGGGACGAAGGATGGCATCGTTTCTAGAGAAATTATAACTTCCCGGCCATTAGAGTCTGTCGTTGGGTACGAACGCTCGTAAATGCCATTTACAGGAATCATTACTAGAAAACCGTGGAACCTGTGGCCGCGTCTCTGTTTAATTTTCCCCGGTTGGTTGGTTTAGCGTGGGGAGCGCGCGTGGATCGTGTTAATTGCCGTTTTAAACGCAACGGGAAACAGCTCGGTTGCTCCGTTCGCGTTTGATCCGATGGTAATGATCGGGGTCGCCGAGCGCCTGCTTGTCTAATGAAATTCTGCTTATTCATCGATCATGCGGGTCCGATCGGCTCGAGCGGAGGTGAATTTAAAGGCGCAGGTGATCCGTGCCGCGGTCGTGTCGGCCCCTGAGACCGGGGGAGGAAAAATCGACGCTGGCAATCTACATACATCGGCGGGGTCACATTAGAAGTAACGAGAAAGCGGGTCGGAAGCCACGCGCAATTTACGAGCAATAAGCGAGCCCCCCAGATATCTCGTGGAAGAGCGGAGAGACGTCGTTAGGATTGGAATATGCACGGCCACGACCTCGGTGTGCCCGCCTAGCTTCACCTTTCCTCGACAACTTCTCGTCCGTGCCACGACCCACTCTCTCCACCTCCTCAAGTACACCTTCACCGATATACACGTGCACCGCCGTGCCGCGCTCGACTTCTTCAGGGGAAGAGGATGCATCGTAATCCACCGTTGCTCGCGTAGGAGTCGATGTAGACGCCGGAGACAAAAGACCTCGTGCGGTACCCGCGCGATTAATGCACGCTGCACCGACGCGCGCACCGGAACCTTTGTACCTGTCCTCTCCTGCGTCGGGAAGTGTCCGCTTGCTTGGGTATTTATGAATGTCGCGAACGCCGCACGGCAATAGAAAATATTGTAAAATGAATGGATCTCGAGCAAAATGTGACATCGTGTATAGATTTCTGGTCGGGACTTTGTTTCGATGCGATTGAAACTGTGAATTCAGAGGAATCCTCTGATCTTTCTCTCCTTTAATTATGCCACGTGGAAAGAACGTTGAAATTGACAGAGTTGTGTGCGATGGAGAACACTGAAGGAGACCATGCAGAGTGTTTACCAACGAGGCTGTCGTCTGCAGGCTCGAGTCCCCTCTCATCGAGAGGCAAAAGCATCAGAGGATCGCGGGTCCTCGGAACGGCGACCTCATTGATACACGATGCACCGGAGTTCCTCGTCCGATAAAAGATGCACCGTACACCGCGGAGAAGCGCAACGTTGACCGCGGGACGAAGCGGTATCCGTGGAACGGCGACATGGAAATAGTCGCGATAAATCGCTCGCCACGAACTATTCCATTATAAAGGAGCATGCCCCGGGTAACATAGCCGCTCGCGACCGTTGCTTTGTGCAACGGCGCACCTACCTGTACGTGCATCGGCTGCCGACAGAGCCGGCTCTATACGACTAACGACAATCGAGCTGCCTAAGGATTTCCCTGAAACCCCTACGCGAATCTTGACGTACATCTCTCCAGCCGCTTCCTTCAATGAATTTTCTGCATAGGGAAAAAGAGGGGAAGAGATGCGGGAACACCGCTTCCCAATTCCACAGCAATTTTATGGGAAGCGACCCGTGCCAGTTTCCGAGAAAGCTAGTCCCAGATGGGGGGGGCTAAATATGTATGCGTTGAATATGCTTGGGGAGTGATGGAACTTTTGCCTTGAACTTGGCAAATGTGTTGGGGTCGCTGGAGATTCCGTTTCCCATCTTTTCCCGCCGCGCTTCTTCTTACTTCTTTATACTAGAATTGGGTAAAATAAATGATACTTTACAAACATTGTTTCGGACAAGCAAATAAATTATGATTCAGATCTACCCTTGCCATTAACTTTGTAGAATGCCCACGGCATCCCTTCAGAGACCAAGACTCTTGATCAGCAAACAAACCGACGAAGCTTCTTCCTCTCCACTTAAAATAACAAAATCGAGGCTCGCGTTCCTCGCGCGGTTCGCCCATAGTGGTGCCATAGATCTCGAGCGGGCGTTTACGCGTAACGCAAGACGAGCGTGCACGGGCTTGCGCGCACGAGACACATGGGCTCCCACACGAGCAAACCAACGAACCAGGCACGCCTGTTATTACTCCCGCAGATTGATGGAATCAAGCAACCAGTCATTTCGCGGTGGAATCAGCGAGAATTAATACCGGGCTATTAATTTCTTCCCCCGCTGGCGGCCGATTCGTCGAAGGAGAGGCAACCTCGCAGAGGCATGCTCGCCGAGAGTGGAAAAGGCACACATTGGTACCGGTTCCCTCTACGTGATTTAGACAACGTCTCATTTTTTCTCTCCTCTTCCTCCGCGTCCCAGGTACGCGGCTCGAACCGTCTTGAACCCCCCGAGCCTCGGCCACGTCGATCGTTCCCTGATGAGGATCAGTCGGATTCACCAGCGCTTAGCGCGAATTGATGCACGGGCATTAATTACGCGATCGGGTTCTACGGTCCGTGGCCTCGATCGTGGATCGACTCGAGGTCGACGAAGGTAGATCCTTGGCCCGCCGCGGCCGATTCCTGCCAATTCATCAAGCGACGCCGCGGGAGCGCGTGGGAGAAGGGACGTCGATGGATCGTCCTCACGGTCCAACTATCCCTGGCGATACAGCTGGAACAACTCCAAGGGTGCGTTACCTAGGTGTCATCCAACAACCGTTATGCGCAATAGGGAACATCTCCGTTTATCTTTCAGTCGATACAGAGACAAGACTCGGCGAGTCTCACCCAGGGTGTAAGTGGTATCGGTCGAGCATATCGAAGACGCTGGCTGCAGCGCGCTCGCCTAATCGTCTAGTCGGTAATGACGCCGGGATCCCCGTGTTTAATATTATCGCGGTCTCGTCGACAATAAATAATCAGTTTCCCCGGTCCGCTCGGCGCGGCTTGGTTTTCAGTGTAAATGCAAAATCGCGCGTAATTTATGCTGGCAAGCAACACGCCCGGCTGGTCGAACCCCCGCGGCGAACTCGCAACGGCTTCATAAAGCGCACCTCCGCCTGTGCACGACTCGCAGCGACCACGGACGTGCCACCGCCAATGGCCAACGATCGCTTACACACACTCAATAATGCTAACCTACTGTTGGAGACCACAGTTCAGGAATAAGGTAATTTCTTTCGCCGCCCAAGTATACTTTCGTGCGACGGGGATGATCGTGGAATTTAATCTAGATAAGTGGCGTATATGGGTTCTTCAGTAGTCTGCTTAAATATACCCTCGCTTTGCTAAGTGGAGCATACTATTATACCCAGAAACTAGTTTGAATCCGTTGCGAGTGGATTTAGTAACTCCACGCGTCTCATAGCTTTCGTGCTAACAGTCTACAAATAGAAGTCCCCCAGGTGGGAAACGTTTATATTCCGGAATACATTAAGCAAACGAAATTTATTCGCGACTTCAGCGACGCGGCCACCAATGATCGAGTTAAATCTCGAAAGGAACCGAGCGGCAAGATCGAACGACCACGATTACGTTTTACAAATGAACCCGGGCGATGAATAATCAGCGGCGCGGGCGATATTAATGCGAACATAAGGGGTTGATTTAACGTCTGAGCGCGGCGGCGCACTTGTACCGGCGGCATTACTCTAATTGATCCCCAATTTCCTCCGTTCCGACGAATGATAAATTGGGCACAAATGGCGTGCATTTTCCTTGAATATACGCAATCATAGTTCGCGGCCGGTAATGGTCAATTACCGAGGGAACGCCGCTGGAAAGCGTTCCCCGCGAGCGCTCGGAACACCAAATTGAGTGCCTATTGATCAAGAGAGCCTTTCCATCGCTCCTCGATGCCTGCCACTGAATGAAATACTCACCGCGCGTCCGAAGTGGACGACTAATTGCGCGTGTTGTGGACAGGTGGAACCGTCCATACGTCGTGCGTCGGGACGCTAATGAGCCCTTCGCGAGGGGAAATTTAGAGCGTCGTCGCGGGTCAGCACAAATTTCCCAGCCCGATTACGACGGTCAGCTTCGTTGCTTTAAGCGACACTTTCGCGGAGACACCTTGCACATTCTCTCACGACGAAACTGTCGCCGAGGTCTTTAATCATTGCGACTCTATATTCTTCGAATTCTAGCGTGGCTATTAATCAGGGTACAGAATAAGATTATATATGCGCACGAACTTGGTGGGAGCACCATTTACGTATCGACTTTGAATCGATAAATTTTGAAGATGATAAGAAAATTGATTAGATTACGAGGTTCGACTATGGGAAAGTTATAGTTGTGTTAAATTTGTATGGGTTAATTTTGTCACATCTCAAGATTTACATGTGTAACGGGCTGTAAAATTTTTTCGAAGAGAACTTATTCAGATGACTTTAACGTTACAAAATTATTCAGTCTTCTAAGAGGACCGTAGAATTCCCTTTTCTACACAGTTTGAAACTCCGCTTCGTACCATAAAGTTCAAGTAGACATTCTTATTACAATCTCGATAAATTCTCTGCACAGAACACTCTTGACACGCTCCATAGGATTTTTCCGTGTTCGATCAAATTATGGCTTCCACGATCGAACACGAAATCGAAGAATCCCGGCAACCCCGTCGACGGCTATTAGCGATCTCGCGCTTCAAACCCATTGTTCTCTCGTTAACGCGTCATTAGAAAGAATTTGTGCGATTCCCGCGCGATTCTCAGCGAACAATCGTACGCGCTGGAACACACGGGCCCGGTAATAGGGACGAATCGCACTGGCAGATGCAGTTACGTGAAAACAGGAACTCTGGTCGCAGCCAATAACGCCTCCACGTGGCGGTGGATCGCTAAATAAGGCAGCCGGTCCAGTTCGAACGTGGGTCGTTCGGCGGTTCTACGATTTTTCATCAAGCAATCGAGATAAAGGTAGAAGATTGCCGGCTCTCCACGGCCCGTATTCCAACATTGTTGGCGTTATTGTGGGAAATTGTTGTCGATCAAATCAATACGAGGTTATTAGGCTCGCCTCGACGCTCGGGCACCATTATTACAGTCTTGGTGGCGGGGATTAAGCGGACGCAGAGAATAACGGAATCTTTCAGCACTGTAGTTGCAGACTTCTTAAAGGGTTTCGCTTAGAATACGCTTAGCTTTTCATGGCGAACTTCAAAGTTAGTTTAAAATTTAATCAGAAAAATAGGATCAAAAGTCCAATTACCTATTCTGACTTTTTGTACGAGTAATACACTCACCAATTAACACCGCGAGTTCGTATTCCAAAGATTCAGCAAAAACTTACCTGTAACAGAAAAAGAATGACATTAAAATCAGATAAAACCATGACCGAAATTAAAAAGAAAATTCAGCTTCCTTGATTTTCTACACTATATCCTTTCAGAATCGTGTAGAAATCATTGAAGGAACTTACAAGCTATCTAAAGGGCTATTTAAGCACCTGTACCCACGATATGGAGATCCTAAGATCCCAGGCTTCGCGATTAGATAACGACTAATTGTAAGACGAGAGAAGGAATTTCAGCGTCGCAATCAGGAAGAGACTTTGCGGTTCCTAGATTAAAGCAGGCGGGACGCGTTATCGGATTGGCCGACGATATCGTCCACCGGTTATATCTATATCGACGATTATAATCGAGGTTGGATCGCGCTCTCCTCGCCTCGTTAGCGGCGAGCATATCGTCTTAACCAACGAGGTGTTTCCTTACTGCCTACCATCCAGATAGAGAATCTTCTTGTTCAGTCACTTGTTCTTCGCCGATTACATCGCTATGTAAATTTATCGTCGCTACGTGTATATGCGCAACAGCCCTTTTTCCCTTCCCTTCGCCCTTCCACTCGTTACGTGTGTGCGCTACGCCAAGCCGCGACGATTACGCTGTCTCGTATTCGACTGTGACGTATGTACCAGCGATTATTCTAGCGGTCTCTCGATTTAGAACACACACTGAAAGCGAAATCGAACAGGGTGGACCCGAGCTCGTTTTCACGGCGAACTGAACGGAGCGATGGTTGTGGCTTCACAGACGTAGATCCATGAAAGTATAGAGAAGATTCTATCTCGAAATTGTTCATTAAGACCTATGAATTTTCTATTCATTGCAACGCAGTTTAATGTATGGAGACTTGAATATTCTAAAATTCAAGCATAAGTGTTGCATCGTCTTCGCTCCCGCGGTTACAGCCCCCTTCATATAGATCCAACTTAATTGGAGTATCAATTGCACACGTCGTAATTACATTGTTTATTAATCAACGACGATTTCCGCGATCCACCGTTCTTCACCGACGATAATGAACGGCTGCCACGGGCAGACGTCGGTCACGAAATCCCCGGTGAGGAATTTTTCTCCGCCGAGGATGATGGACTCCGTGAGGATGCCCCATTACACACGACTCGGGGCCAACGTAATTGCACCGCGGGGCCGGGCAGCAACATAATCGTCCCGATTAATACTCGATCGATTAATTAAGCGGCCGGCCAATAGTCATCGTCCCGAATGATGAATAGCGATTTGTTATTCACCGGTGAAGGATGTTGAGCGGCTACGCGGCGATACGTGCGTGCAAACGCGCGAGTTCGCGAGTCGAGCCATTAATTATGATAATTGATTCGCGCGGCTCTGCGTTCGGGAACATCGAGCCCGAACGAAATACGTATCGTGGGAGACGGGGCTCGGGATCCTTGCGAGCCTGCATGAATTTTAATCGTCTCCCTTCTGTGTTCATCTCCGCGGCGGTGCGAGCTTGTCCGAGCTTTTGCTCCTAACGAATAAATAAATCCCGCGGATTCACGGATTCAGGTCGAAATCGGAAACAAAAGAATTCTGGGAAGTGAGCAGAAGGGAAGGTTAGATAAACCGATATCGCGTCCGCGGCGAGGAAAACGTTAGAGAGGTTGGCTCACGGTCGATTACTCGACCCACCAAGTGAATCAACACTTTAATAAATGATCCTTCCTATTATGAGGATGGACAGTGAGTGGATAGCTCGGTAGCCTCGATCTTCCGGAAAAGGGAAAGTCGGCCTAGGCCGGATCCCTCGTACGACAGATTCTTCCACACGACCTCGGGGAACTTCAACCGTGTCGCGTACAGACGATCAAATCAACGATCATGCCGGAACCGTAGGTATTTCTCGATTTCTTTCTTCTTCCGACTGGCTGATGCTTGTCTCGCTAATCCTTCGCGTGGAATGTGCGACATAAATCGCCGTATTTGGAAAATCAAACAGGTTCATTCTGAGCTGATACCTGAAAGATGAATTTTAACGCATACTTGCATCGAAATCAGGAATATAGAAGAGAATTCTAGAGTGTTAGAAATAAAGAGAAACTGTGGAAAGAAAGACGTCTTCGTAATTTCAGTCGCGACGACGTTCCATCATTTATTCCTTCATTAATTAACCAACACTCGATGTCGACGGATTAGCGGCGAGGGGGACAGAAGAAATGCGCGATTAGGGGCTCGACGTCCGTCCGCATTCATCATCGGCTGTCATTTCGACTTGGCGCGGAGAAAAATGGCGAGAAACCGAGAGGAGGCTAGTTGGCGCTCTTGCGGACTTTACACTCCCGCGAAGTACTAAGTCACTGCGGAGGCAATTAACTTAATTACCGCTCGATACAGCAACGAGGTGGTTGTGAAGGAACCAGCGAGTTTTACGCCGCCATCAGCCGCTATGCAAATGGATTTTGCAAGTCGTTTCGCGGCTCCGGACACCTCCGCTGGTGTAATTGTTCAAGCGCGTCAGCGATTTTTATGTGCAGTCATCAAACTTGGGAATCGTACGCGCGATCACGGAGATTGACTGCTGTGCACCTGCAATTAATTCTTTTCTACGAAACTGTCGTAAATACAGGACGGACGGGAGAGGGGGGGAGAGGAGGGAAATGCCTCTCAGAGGTGTTGCTTAATTTGCCCGTAAGCAGGCTGGAATGCTTTTGTGAGCCCCACAGGCGATTCTCGTAAAGGGGAGAGTTTCGCTGAAAGAAGCGGGAAGCCTCGTACGAAGTATCAGTTAATAAATCAGATACTTAATACGCCGTAGCGGTGATGCAAGAATTATCGTTTTTGCAAAACCGTAAAATTGATGCTCCGCGAGGAAGCGTAATTAGCAGCGTAGTCTTTAACGCTGGATGAATTACTATCCTCCTTCAGATAATTGAGAAGCTAATAGACGTCTCGGCCAGTCTCACAATTATTATACGAGCAATTGACACGTTTCCTTAAACATCTTAACGTAGTGAACACTTTTTTATACTTGTGCTCACCACTTGTGTAGTTATATCAGAAAGATAGGATATTTTGAAATTACAGGGAGGAACCGATGTCACCGGAGATTCAGAGACCTTACAGGTGCAAGCGCTGATCGATCGGGCGTTCAGTTATTAGCGATTATTATTCATCGACGCGAAAGTTACCTGCGTTTACCACGAGGCGTGGCGTGGCGTGGGAGTAGCACGCGCAGCAGTTATGTAAATAGATCCTCGTTGGGAGTTCCACGGGTCGATTGTTCCTTCCTTCTTTAAATAATACGACAATCGACTGCTCCGATATAGAAATAAAGTATCAAGGTTGTACACTAAATGTAAGTAGAGGAGACCGGGGCAAGTTGATATGTTGTTCAGATTTCAATTTTAGTCATTTTTGTTTGAGTTAATTACTTAATAATAAATATGCTAGAGTATACTTTGGTCCTTCCTCTTTAATATATTGTAAATGAAAATTTGAGAAAATACATACAAAATAAATGAAAAAATGTTATTTGGAAGCAAGCAAAGTGTATTAATTTAAAATATACGCATCTGTAAAATATGCGTTTAATGAATAACTATTAAATTTGAAAAATAAATATGAAAACTACAATGATTAAAAACTACACGAATTCTTGACTCGCGATCTCTCCTACCCTATATTATAATCATAACGCTTTCGTCAAACTCTAGCGTAATGAAACTTCGTTCACCAGTTCTCCACTGCCTAGCACAAGTCGCCGTTTGAAATCTGTACCTACTCCCTCGCCCGGTGGCTCGTAAATAAATCGATGCTCCATCTAGCCTGCAGAATCATATTTACGATTCTCGAATCGCGTCTAATTACAACGTTGAGCAGGCAGAACACCGTCGGTTTCCAGCAAGGGGCTGAGGCGAAACGTTTGACGGGGGCGTTGACACCCACACCGGATGGACAATGAAACGCGCCGAGAGAGATCATCGGTTTCCACGCCCAGACGGATATCATCGGTTCGGTCTTTCTTCTGTCTCGAGGCCACGCAACCGTGGCCAATTAAAAGGTGCTCGCCTCTCGTACATGCAAATACGATTCCTCTTGTCCGAGGACACCGGGGATTCGCGTGCAGACCGCCGAGGCTTATGTTCCGTCAAATTTCAGTTTACAGAATGAATGTTACAGTAGCGATAAATAGTCTCGATTCTAACCTGCGCACCGTTCGGAACGTTGAGGATTGGAAGACCGGGATTTATTCCACGATCAGAGAAGGCCTCTCTTTTCCTGAACTGTGACGGGACGGGTGTTACTTTTGCACCGACGTATATCACTAATACGACGTTAATTGCGACCTCGGCGATTGTCTCGCTTAATGAGCGCATCCTTTCCGCGGCTAGAGAGCTGCACCAATTACGATTGTCTCCGGGGCCGCGACTAACTGATTTGGAAAGATTTATCTTTAATTAGTTCGATTCCGAGCGTGGTTCGCGTTACGTGCGTTCGAGGGAAACGCGCGGGGGGTAATCTTGCGCGGATAGAAAGCTTTCTACTGGCAGTCCGATCGAAGCTGGCCTCGCGTCGCGTAGTTGTACCGGTGAAACCATTTTGACGTCGTGGCCAGGGATCGTATACAGGAAATCACACAGAGATCCCCCGATTTTACCAATATTCAGGCTCTTTGAGCTGACCGAGCTTTATCTCAAAGCACCATATTAAGGGCCACAAATCAGACGTTTCGCCCGCACGTTACCTTAATACCTTCTTAAAGCGCGGCCAAACATGCTGGCAAAACGAATGAGAGAAAAGGAGAAACGGGATGACGTTAATCGCGCGAATATCTTAGTGCACTTGCGCCATTTACGGAAGGCGAGATCCCCAAATTTCCGTGATGCTTTATGCCACCGCTTTCTACGACAGACGGCCCAGCCTTTCTTAATCCAGCCCACCTTCCCCGTAGGCGTTCACCCGGCTCAATAATTTAAGCTTTAATGCTGAATTAATGCACGATATTTATACCGGCTCGGCGCGCGTCCAATGATTTATGCTCGCCCCGAGTGAACTACAATCCGGGGAAACGATGTTTGTCACGTTGTAACCTTGATTCCACGAGAAACACGAACAAAAAAGAAACTTAGCTTCGAAAAGAAGTTTACCGAAGATTGATAACGTCTTGGTCAGGAGAATGCAGAAGACCAAGTATTAACTGTCCTTCTATAAAACCATAAGCTCGTGGGAATCAGATATATAGAATGAAACGAAACGATGCCGCTCTGAACTGGCTTTTCACCGAGCGAAACACGTGTTAGCGCGTATAGAAGAGCGGCGATATCACGTATCGCAGCGCATATTAATCGTCGCGGTACGTGCGAGTCGCTCGCCGTCGGCGTTCTCTTGCTCCGCGCTATAATACATAACCTACGTAACTGAAGCACTAATGCAGGAAGATGGCCTGTACGCTAGCTACGCCGGCACATTCAGCAGGATTACGTAAAGCCAGCTTTACATTGCTGCAACATTTTGTTGCGGAGAACACTGGAAATGGATGATTTTAATGACGCGGAGGCCACGAAGCCGTGTAACGAGCGAGACGCGAGCTTCGTCGCTCGTGCCACACGTCCTAGTTTGCCTGTGTTCGAAAATAAATGAACATGTGTGTTTATGTAATGTGTTCGGTCTGCAGAAAGTATGTAGGTAAAATCAGATGATCTTGGATTCATAGAACGCGATGCACATCAGGGGCGGATTTGAAGTTTTGGCGCCCTTAGGCTAAAAAGCGTCTTTCGTTTTTTTTTTCTCGAAATATCATTAAATATTTTAGAGACAATTTTAAAAATAATTGAATATGGCAACCCACCTATGAGTTATTGGTAATTCGCTATATAAAAAAAGGGAATTGTTTTTTAAGTTGTTTACGACAACCTCTGTGTTTGAACCTTTTCCAATTTATTTCGCCCAAAAAATTTGACGTTTCCTAAAATTTGCTAGTCAATATAGAGGCTCGCAGGGGCTTTAGCCTCAGGAGTTTAATAGCAATGATGCCAGTGGCGAGAAGCTTCATGGTGACGTTGTTTGACACGATATACAAACGACTTTCGATTCGTGCAAAGTGTCATAAACGTCCCGTCTTTATCATAGGCAAACGGGGGAGCCATTCCCGTAAAGTCTCGCTGAGAGGAGTCTGCGGAGAGGCGTTGATGAACGGCCGATAGGAATTTGCACGCCGCTCAAAACTCGCGGAACATAATTGCAAAGTATCCGCTGCACGCAGCACGTGTTCCTCGTTGCATATTTTCACGATGAAAGCAATTATTTCTTAATTAGCTGGAAAATTGTTCACTGGCCGCGGACATGGACGCAGCTAAACGGACGTCGTACCTTGAAGCTTTAAAGCAAGGTATTAACGACAGGGATACTAATAGGGGAGGGTAACAGCGCATGGGCAACGAAAGTGCATCACTCAATTTGCTAACAATCTAAGTGACGACCAATTTTACCATCTCACAAGCCCCGAGTTTGTGGAAATAAAGACACACAAACAGAAAGCACCGTTGATCTTCAAGAATTCTGAATCCATGCTGAATTAAAATAGAAAATGTCACTTCTCTACACAAGACATCCACCCACGATGCATAACATCGATTTCTAGTGCGTGTGCAGTTCCAAGAAATCTTATTTCGAGCTCAAGGTAGCCGACGACGAACATTCTCGACGGAAAGAATAGACGGTGAAATAAAAATGGGCAGAGCAAGAAAGTCGTGGCGAGACGCAGCCGCGACTAGATGCGAGATAGGTGAAAAGAGGAGCGAGAGGTAAGGAGAGGACGACGGCGCAGAGCCGATGCAAAACTTTCGAGCAACGTCGTTGAACGCGCAGATCGTAAGCCGAGGTCAAAGGGTTAACCCAGTCTGCATGCACGCATCTAGGCGAGTTGGACGAGGTGGGCTTGGATGGGTATCATCGCGTTTGCCTTTTACAGTCGCCACGGCGCGTATACATAAAATCACCGACACCGGTTGTACGACCGAGCGCCACCAATTTGCAAGTAGCTTTATCGCTCTCCCGTCCATTTTGCTTGAAACCGCCTCAGCAGGGTTGAGCTTCGTTGATGTCTGTCTGATTCTTCGTTTTACTTCTGAGTAGCTGCCACTTTCGCTCGAGCTGTTCTTCAAACTGTTAAGAGTAATCGAAAGAGAAACTGCAAAATTTTATATAAAAGTGCACAATCTGCATGTAGATGCAAACTGCATTTGTCAAAGTATACAAGAGGAACTGGATTAATGGAGCGGTCTCCTGAAAAGGAGTCGCGTGCTGTTTCGCGAGGCTGGCCTGGGTATTCGTTGAATTTCCACAGCGATTCCTTCTCGCCTCCCTTTCTCGTTTCCGCGAGGCTAAAAAGATTCTCAGTGCCGATCAAGCTCTCTGCCCGATGGCAAAAGAAAGGACGCGGCGCGGCGTGCAGAGGCCGCCGCTCGTTAGCACACCGCGCCGGCAATAAAGCGGCTCCAGCACGTATTATTGTTAAGCGCCTGCTGGAAAACAGCCCGGCACGAGGAACACCGAACGAGAGAAAGACAGAGGAGTATCGTGCTAAAAGTGGATATTAGAAGACTGGTCGGTACAGAGGCGGCACGTAATCTCTCCATTCGAGAGTACGTGAGCGTTTCCTTCTTCAGCTTTTCCCACTTTCAACGATTCTGCCCGCGATATTTAACGATTTCACATGATCCGATGCTACGTAGCGCTGGCACTGTCGGAGAATCTTGAGAAACTCTTTTGAAACTGAAGCAATGCACAGTGATCTGTCCAATGAGAATCTAGCGCGAGACAAAAGCCGCAGGTCGTACATAAATCATCAGTTAGGTGGAAATATTTATTATTTGTTTGAAAAACACCATTCACATTGTTTTATCATCCTTAAAACATTCACCTCCAAGGGTGTTTTGAAACTAATACTCGTATTCTGGGCTTTCTTAAAATGTAGAAAGATTATGAACTGTGTTTTGTAGGGAAAAATTATTTACAAACCACCTTATTTAGAATGAATTACATATTTCAGCTCTTAACATCACCATATTTGAAGATATGATTATTTTAATTTTGTATAAAAATGGTGTAGAGTTGCAAATATTTGCAGCGATAACTTGTGAATATGTACCTACTCCATAAAGCAAATAGAGCAAAACAGCACAAAAATTTTCAAGTTCCATGAGGTTCCTGGATATCTATATAGAGCTTTTCCAACGAAAGCTATTGAAAGATTCCATCATTTTTATGATAATATTTTAATTCCATTCGTTGGAAATTAAAATACTCATAGCTGAAGCTTGATTCACTACTTACTTATACATCTATTATTCAAAACCCTAACAATTTAAATCGCGTTACAATTGAGCATTTCTGATACATAGCTGATACTGACGCATTCTAAAAATCAGTTATTAAGCAGCCGATTCTCGTATGTGTCGCCGATCGTTACTTTTATGAAATACGTATAAAATTGCATACCATATCATTCCGATATCTCTGACTCAGTAGCTTGTGCTATGATCAAGATTCATTAATTTTGGATGGTCATGATTTATACAGTCCACTGTTCAATGGTCGTGGCACGAATGCGATTGCTATTAACACCTTGGTACCTATGTAAATGGTTCCCTCGACCACTTCTTCCACAAAAAGAACGTTCGTTTTTGAAAAATAACATATTCCCGACCGTATACAGCCGCGAATTCTACTCCAACCAGTATATACTTGTGAATATAAATGAATCTGCACGTGTGCGAGATAAGTGGCGCGAAATTCCCAAGTGTTGACGGCGCAGGGGAAAAGCGGCGTCTACAGCGAATTACATCGCGACTTTTAACGAACGTGCCTCGCGAGATCGAATAGCCCCGCGACACGCAATCTCCGTAGGCCTCGGCCTAACCGGAAGTCATGCGTTGTACCGCGATAGCGGACAAATAAGCCGTTTAACTCGAGGCCTAGCGAGGCTTTGATTTGCGACTTCTCTCTTTCCCTCGAATCCACGTTTCTCCCACGAACGGTAAAGTGATTCTTTGTAAAACTCCCGAACAATCGTTCGCTCGTGTACAGAGAGAGCTTCGGTCTCGTGACGCCGCTTAATTATCGTATATCATTATGATAAAAACGGGAATAACACGGTGACACGCGAGGCGCAGACGTTCGTACCGTTTTAACCGGAAGCACGTTGACGTAGCAGCGTCACAGTCGATAAATACCGAAGCGCGTGCACTACTTTCTCGCGAACACGCTCGCGAGAAACCCGAGACCGCCCCGCGTGGCTCGATAATTATTACGACCACCACCGGGGGATAACATTTCAACGCGGGACGCGCGATCGTGAACATTTCAGAAATACTTGGGCCTTTAATGGAAAGGCTCTCATTGAATACCCCTTTTTCCTTCGATACCGCCAGCGATCGCAATAGGTCGCTCGGAGGGGGTTGGAATTTCAATTCGTAATTACCCTGGAACATTCGCATTTCGCAGGGACATATTATGCCCCGCGACGAGAACTGCTTTAATCGACGACTTATTAAGATAGGGGGCATTAATAACGAATGAAGATGTGCGGCATCTAACACGTTTAACCCGATGACAGCCATTACACGCATCATTTACCTCGGTCTGCGGCTGGCTCGCTCGTTGGACCACCTGGAATGGATTACCGACATTATCGATTATCTCCGAGAGATCGATTAACCGGATTACCACTCTGTGTCGACTTGTTATTTCGTTTTATCGCGAAACGGGATCTTACACGTCCCATAGACATGCCCGTTCCCCTGCCACTCTGGCTCAACTGTCGTTTCGAAATGGCAAACTTTCCAGCGGAAAAATACCAGATGAAATATAACAGATAAGACGGCCGATTTGCGTACAGGTGCAAGGAGAGGTTTCCAGGGACCTCCTTAACAGCCTCCGTGCGATGTCTTCTATTTCGTCGCGTTTCTTTTTCCCTGCCTTCGAGGCCGGTACCTGCCTCGCGAATATTTATCGATCATGCAGTCGGCTGGGCGACACGAAACTTATTGTCTCTGTCTTTTTAAGCACTCTATTTCGAAGACGCCGAGCAAACGTCCACGAGTCGTTCGCCGAGAGAACTGATTTTTTTAACGAATGTATACTAGTGTGGTCCTTATCTGTATGGTAAAAAATCAAAATTTTTACAAATTTCTTCTGACCCTCTCAGAAGCTTCCAAATAGTTTAAAAGAATATCGTATAAAATTTTGTTAAAATATATTAAGGATTGTAGATCGCTCAATGGCAATAAAATATTACTATTTTGGAATAAATCGATAGAAATTTTTGCAATAAGGAAATATAAAGTCCTTTGAGCGAAATTTATATATCAAAATATACAAATAAAAAACACAAATATATTTTTTTTTGTCGAATAGAAGATTTTATGAGGGTCAGACAATACAAATTTTAAAGTTGAAAAATAAGGAACACCCTAATGCATACCTAGCTAATTGTGGTATTGAAAGCAAAAAAGGATTAACCCACATTTTTTGCGAAAATGAATTAGTAAAAATAATGTACTCCAATAGATGAAAATTATTAGTTTTTCTTTTAATATGGGTTAGTGTGTTACTTTTGACGCAATTATTTTTTCTACCGCTATAATTGGTCAGCGAATGTAAGTGCAGACGATTATGGAAGCAACTATCTTCCAATACAATGTACAAAGATCGTGTAGTGAGTTCGATTGATTTCCAAAATTGTGTTTTGATAAAATATCGAGGCCTCGTGATTCACGGACCGAGGCAGTGCCGCCGGTAGCGATTGACCGATTAGGATCAGTTATTCATTTCTGTAGTTTTACTATCAATTAGCGCCTCTGCAATGAATCAGAGATTCGAATCTACGCGCTAGCACTCGTTACCTCTCTCGGCTCGACGTTAATTGATTTCTTGGATTGTATAATCGGCGCAGAGGCCGGCGGTCCTTGGCGGCGAAAGGGAATTACGTTTGCATTATTAAAAAGATCATCGTGCGTCCATATACACGGCGAAGCCAGATATAGTGCGGTCCCGTTTCGATCTGTGACTCGCGAAATCTCGATTCGAGCATTAAATATCAATAAGAAGATGGGAACGGGATTCTTGTAACTTACTGGTGAAAGGATAGAATCTTTTTTAAAAGTAGCATCGTTAAATTACGCGCTCGATTTCTGTTTCGAGTATATTACATTTCACGGCATTTATTGCTGACTTTAATGGTCACTACTTTTAATGTGCTCACTTTACACTGCAACAGTTCCATGTTGCCTTCTATGTTTATTGGTCCTTCTCTCGAGGGATTCACACTCGTATAATTCTCTGCGCAGATGAATGTTATGATACTGAACAGTACCGTACTCAGGATTTAATCTTGGGGGAACCGAGTTGAAAGAGTAAAAATATTTTTAATGCAAATTCAATAAAATTCATTAGGTGATTATGAAAATTTACTTAAAGAATAAAATGCTGTTTCCTTTTCCTTTTACAAAGGAAATAAATTACTTGAGTCGTGGTTACATTAATTTTCCTTTTCCTTTTCTTTGGAGGTGCCAGGCCCGCTGCACCCCCTATGAGTTTAAAATGATCGGAGTAGAATGAATTGTCAGTGAAAATTTAGGGGAAGCCATTCAAATTTCCTCCTTTTTTGCTCTTTAGGGGTAAGTTGGCCGTACTACGCTTACTTCAACATCAATTAGGATTCTTCTCATATTTGTTCCTCCAGCCCTAGTAATTTCACAGATATTTTCACCACTTTTACCGTTACACTCACGACTTTCTTCTCGCTTTTTTACGTACACTTTCGTTTTTCGCATGTTCACGGCTGGATTTGCGACGCTCATTAATGCGAAGCTAATTTCACGACATTATGTCGCCGTATTAACCACCCATCCGACCGAAGAGACCGATGATTAAGAGGAGCGCTCGCGATGCTCTTTAAAATAACGCGCATCGGACAATTATTATGCGGAGAGAGCGTAATTTAAGTAACGAAATAACCGGCGTCGTATCTTTGCGTTACACGAGAGGCCCAATTTCACGGATCGTACCACGGTACTGCGTTTCGCACGGTTCCACGAAATAACAAGCGACAGGCGCTTCAACAGCACAGAGAAAAAGAAAGAGAAAAAAAAGAAACGGCCACGTTCAAGACGCTTTTCGCGTTACATTCTTGCCGCGGTAAAAAATTAAGTTACAAGCCAGCCGATAAGTCAATTAACATGGCCCACTCGGTCGCCATCTGTAATCATTACTTTCCAGTCCCCCTTTAACATGCATCCAAAGCGTTTTCCAAGAAATCACAAAGGAGAAACGTCGGATGTCAGAGTTTCCATAATTTATGCAAAAATCTACGGGTCTGTTATTTTCACGGCCTTATTGGTTCCTGAGCAATCGTCACAGTGCCGCTGGACCAGTTTTTCCCAAAGATTCAAGCGCGAGATCCGCGAATCATTCCTGGCGACTGATCGTATCCAAATTACACTTGCAGGGCTGCAATCTTGGCTTAAAGACTGTGGTCGTGCGGGGCGACACAAGTAACGCCGAGCGAACACGGGGAGGGATCGAATATTAATATTATTGGCGGTTGGCGGCCCGATTAACCGACAATGCAAGATAAATAAGACGTTTGCCGGCACGCATACGTGTTACGGGTGCAGTTAAGTGAACCGGTTCGCGGTTCGCCGCGCGTTCTGGAAACGTGGCGGGTACAAATCCGCGAAAGCCTCGGTCACCCGCGAGAAAGATCGGCCGTCCAGAGAGGAACAGACGGACAGGGGTCTTAAAAACGCTCGATCCCCTTATTACATTTGCCAGGGAGACGCTTGCCGCTCCTCTGCGGGCGCGTTTTACTTGCGCGTCTCAAACGAATTTATAGTCGCAAATGGCCGTCCGAGAAATTTGTTTTTACTCCTGGCTCAGTCCTTTTTAACGATCGAGCGTCGCGAGGGAAGGAATGGACCCGTATAACTGCCGGGAGCGAAGTTGTGCCGTTGTACACCCTGCCCTTTTCCTCCTCCAATCCCTGCTCTTCTCCTGTCTCCCGTCGGCCGCAAATTACGACGATTTCGGCAGCTACGCCCATCGCCTACTGCTCCTCGTGCATTTCGGGACGAGGCTGGCCGCGGACCAGATCTTATCGGGAATTATTGAGTTTCGAAACACGATCCTTGAACCTTGTAAACGACAGTCGCCGTTCGCCCGGCCACGGGCATTAATTTATTGGCCTGTCCACCGGTGCCCGGCCGGCGAATTATAATTATACGCCCGTAATTGCGAATGATATAATGCCTCCGGTGTTCCGATATTAAGGAGCAATGAAAACGCGGCTGGCGGCTCTGCAGGAGCGCGCGTCGCAGCGACGGAAAGCGGGTCGCGAAGTTTTCTGCACTTTCGGCCTTGTATCGATTGCGCGCGATGAAGAAGAGCAGATGATGCGGTAGGTATACGGGGACTTTATTTATTACAGTAGTAGAGAGTAGGATTGTTGAATCTCTATTCAATGTATTCAGTATTAAGCTTCATTCTCAGCTTGTCACCCTCATTACAACTGGCGTTTTAGAGACTAACAATAAGCAGAATTCTGTTCTAGGATTCCTAACCTGGAAACCAAAATTTCCTGACAGTAATGTATCTTTCGGCGATCGGTTTATGGAATGTCCCGCTGCATTCCTCGGAGCCAGGCCTAATAACCATCAACGACGATGAACGATCGTCATTCGAGATAGCGAGGAGCAGGATTTAAGAGGATCTCGCGCTGCACGTAAGCGGTATGTAGAGGCGGACTCAGCATGCGCGCACGACAAATTTACCGTGGGATTCGGTTATCGAGCGGCCGTCCCGAAATTCTTGCGGGCGTAACGCGGTAGAAAGCTCCTCGGAATTCGACCGTCCCCGTTCGTATAAAAAATTGCACGCGTCAAATACCTTGCTGGCCGTGCACCGTGAAAGTGGAGTCCAGAGTTTATGTTACAGCAATGATATTACGTCCGGCGAACACTCCTCGCTTCTCCGAAATTATTGACAGATTCAGGCAACGAATGTTCCATCCACCTCCACCTTCATAAATCGGCGCGAGAGCGATCTTTCATATTCCCCCATGCATATTAAACGCTATGAACTTGAAGCAGAGTTATTGGCGGAGGTTGCACCCACCGCGATTGTGCCTCTTCCGCTTAGACTTTAGACTTATCTTCGGAGAGTCTCGGGGAGCCCGCTCTCGGAAGTAGGAGAACGAGAGGGAGGAAAGGAGTTCGGTGCAGCCAGAGGAGGAGGGCTGGAGGGATCCACGGGCGATATCAGCTCTCGCGGGGCTTGAAACGCGGGAGAGGCGAGCATCTCGGGCCAGAAGCCAGCAGGAATCTTCCTCTCTGGTTCCGATCGATCGTTAGGGCCCCGGTGGCGGTGTGCGCGAACCGCCTCCGTTTCCCACAAGCAGTGGCGCACCGTCACACGAGCGCCTGTGCAACGCCGGCCGCAGCTCCTTATGGGGTTGCAGCACGGTCAATTTGCGTCTAGCAGAAGTCACGGGGTGCCTTCGTGCGTCCCGAGCCGACGTCATAGCTGGCGCATAGAAATGTCAACCGCGGCGAAGCGCGCGTAAAATAAGATGTAGCGTCGCTGATAACAAGCGTCTCCCTTTCACCCTCCCTCGGGCCGCCGCGAAACTCCGCGGGGGAAAGGCAAACCGGGGAGGAGTCGAACGAGGGGGAAGAGTCGATCTGATAGCGCAGGAAGCCGGGAGAGGAACCGCCACATCCTTACGCTCCCTTCCTGCCCGGCTACCGTCTTTTGCTCTCGTCTTTTCTTCCCCCTCATCCTCCCCCTTGCCCGCACAGCTCCCTCCCTGTCTGCCCGCCTGCCTCCTACGTCGCAACGTTTCTCTCGTTCAACAGGGTCGAGCTTGTAAATTTGTGCTCGCCTCCCCTGATAAAGGCACAAAAGGGCCGCCGTCTCTCTGGCGCATTTGCATAATGCGCCGCGCGAGGAGAAGGTGGACGGCGTCGGCGCCGATGTGATGACTGATTTAAGGAGGACTCACCGACTGGCCAACTGCTCGTTGTAATGATACCTCGGGTTAAATGAGACTGGAGGATTCCACGTCACGAGCAATATTTGGGGGTGTGTCAATAATTTAGCCGATCTTGCTGGTCCTGACAGACATTTCAACTCGAGGCAAAGCGACGGTGAACTTCGCAGTAGCTCTGTGAAGTTCAGCGAGGGGAACAGGGGAGGGAGAAGGGAGGGTGCCGTCGCGGTGATTCAGGTCGCGAAGAAGTTGAGGAGATCTACGGAGAAGAAGACGAACTGGTGGGGGTGAAAAGTTACGAGCACCGGAGTACAGGTCGCTGGAGTGGAAACGGCTCTTCCGTAACGGTCAGCCGGGGACTTTCTTCCCCCGATTCCGATCGACGATATTCGCGAGTCGCCGCACGTTTCTTCCATTAACGGCACGTCGTAAATAAGATGCGACGACGCTGAGAAATTATCGCGGGGCATCGTTTCAATCGACGTTCTTTTGCCCCAGTGAAAAGCGGCCACGCGGTCATACATCACCAAGACGATGCTCGGGCCCGGCCGGGTTTGATAACTCTGCCCCGATGTTTCTTTTACCCCCATCTTGGGCGAGCAGTTGCGCCCGGGAACAAATTGCAAGCTCTTATGACCCGTGTCGCTCGTACGTCACGACTTTCAACGGAAGCCGTGACTCGGTGATTTATTTAGCGGGCCAGTCCGCTCGGGCTTCCGGTATTAACCCCCCAAGTGGGCAGAACGGACACATCCACCGCGTATTCGCCAGCCTTCGTCCCGGTAATACAAGTACCAAACACCATTACCAGCCATTAAGTCCTCGGCAATTTCTGTTTGTAAGCGATTAAAGGGTTATATCAATTGCTCGACCCCCCGGGGTCGAGGTCAAAGGGTTTCCTGGAAACTGAAAAGGATACGTGGCCAGGGAGCAGCGCATAGGAACCGATGCTAAGCTAATAGCAAGCTCAAGATTAGGTACCAACATCATCCTCGGCGCACCGAGTGGCTGAGTGTTTTCAAATGCAAGCGGAGGTCGAGGGGTTGCCTGGGAGCTGTAAAGACTACGTGTCCGGAAAGCCGAGCAGATGAATAGACTGTAAACCAATAGAAGATACCAAGCACTGGGATCATCCTTGGAATATCGATTGGCTGGACCCCGGGTCTTGCGCGTTTTCAAACGCCACCGAGGTCGAAGGGGTTGCCGGGAAACTGAAAGGGATACGTGTCCATGGAGCTCGGCGCAAGAAACTCGCAGCCCGAGGAGTTTTAATCTCGCCCCGTCTGATAATGAATGCCGCGCAACTGGTTATGAATGGCCAACCGTAGCCAGACCGCGATTTTTAAGGTAAATCTCTCCGTGTGGTTACGCACTCGCGTACTTTATGATTATTAGAGGGCGTAGCTACTCGCAGCGTCCAGGAGGATCGTTCAAATAGAGAATGCTTGGCCGAACGAACCGGTCGTGGCTTCCACGGGCCGATTCGCACGGTGCAAAGAAAGTCTCCAGCTGAATTAACCCTTCTGGGAGACCGAGTCCCAGTGGGCTCCACTGGGGTCTTAAACGAATCACATTTCTTTGCTACGTCGTACAGTTTCTTCCTGTACACTTGAACGTGCATCTTGCATACTCTAATAGCAATTGCAGTAGCGACGACACATTACAATTGAGACTGCCGGTATCTACTTATCTAGCCAGAACCACAAAAATATGAAGGAGCAAAGGGGCGTCGAAGAGGAAACTCATATTTCCAAACCAACATCGATGTCCAAAGAACACAAAGTCCACGAACAAACACAATGAGTCGCGCTGCGAGCGGAACGGGCGGGCTTAATTGTGCGGCTCGGTGGTCGCGGAATTATGCGAATAATTAATTTGAATTACGGCCAGGGGGTTGCAGGGAGGGGTTTATCAGAATATGCTCTTACCGCGGGGACATTTGAATGGGCATGTAAGACAGTCGTAACGTCGAATCGGCCAGTGAAACTGTTGGCAGCGGCAGCTCGGTAGCCGTGGAAAAGAGAAGGCGAGGATGTTTTACGAGCAAAAGGGATCCCATGCGTGTCTTCCCCTTTCTCCCTCCATCCTGTCCCCTTCCCCCCCTGGCGAGCCTCATCCTCCACACGTGGGCCCTTCTTCGAGGCTCGTTCCACGGCAACGCGGAGGCAATTCTCGTTAGTCGGCTTCTTCCAACTTCTCGCACGCATTGTTAGATTAATTAATAGGATATAATGGGCGTTCTCGCCGCGATCGTTGTCTTCCCTTTATAAAGCCGGCCTGGAGAAGCGGGTACCCTCGTGGGGAGGAACTGCCCGTTCCGTAAAACGCGCCGGTACCAACAGGATAAACGTCGATTCACCCAGGCCCTCCTCGCTTCTGTTACGTCTGCTTTTTGTGTCCTTCTTCGACTCTTCTCTCGACTTATGGGGATTCAAGCGTGAGTAATTATGGAACAGGAAGATTATGAAAACCTCAGGGTTTTCGTCGAATCGAGCAAAAGCGTGGAATTACGATCACTGACGATTACGACAACCTGCATTTAAGTAATTTTATGTAGATCGATTCAATTTCTCACAATTTCCGTTGGAATAGTGTGAAGTTCATTATGTGAAGCTTTCACTGACACCTCCCAATCACTTTTATTTCCCCTTCGTCGAAATTCCAGCGACTCAGAGCCGATCTCTGGGACGTAGGTGAATTGACCGGGCGCGAGTGATCGACCAGGAGAATTATTCAGAGAAAGGTCTGAAGGGGAGGTCTAGCGATCCAGAGACGGGGCAATATTTCGTCAAGATCCATTCCCGCACGGGTGGGCTATTGCCACCCATTAAAGGAGGTGAGGAACCCAGCGAATGATAAATAGTGCGATTACTGGGCAGCGAGGTTACGAGGCTCGTGGCCGCCGCACGTGAAATTGTCCAATCATCATCAGTCTGCGAACGCCACGAATTATTCTTTCGCGATTGTATAGCTGCTCTCGCGATACGAGCATCTGTCTTTTATGCCGGAAGCTACTGGTTTTAGGGGAGGTCGTTGATCCTCCCGTTTAGGCCAGTTCATCCTACTGGCGCCTGATTGCTTGGTTCTTTTTTGCCAGCAAGATGTTTGAAGTTTCGCGCGGTAGGAGATTCCAGCGATAGCTGTCAGTCATTTGAGTTTTAATTGGGGAACACAGGTCTTGAAAGGATTCGAGACGTAAAATTTTTACGCGAACAGTGGCTTATCGAGTATCATTTCAGGGTTTATGGACACTTGTGACGTTTATGATTAAGTTGATTTCCCTTCGAGGGGCATCGACTGTAAAAATAGAAGCTGGGATAAAAGTGTTAATGATTGACGACGCGAACCGACACATATCCGTAGCAGGAGTGGAATTTGCAATTCGGAAGATCGACCAGGTTCTAATGGTTCTGAATAACGGCCCCCGTGGGAGGGCTGAACGGTTGTTAGACACCGGATTGGTCGTACCCACGCGAGTTTTGAAACGTAAACCAGGGCGATTTGCAGCGTGCCGGGATAATGAAGGAGGTTGCATGCAAGATCATATTTATACACCCGGGGCACTATACGTCGCGCGTGCCAGCACTGGCACGAAATGCAATGCGCCGTTGATGGAGGTAAGCCGCATGTAAAACACCGTGTGGGATTTCATGGGATCTCAGGTTCACCTTGCTCGCTTGAACTGTCTCTCTCGCCGCCTCCCTCGCTCTTCTTTCACCGTCCGTTAGATCCTGGTCTTGCTCAAACGATCTTGCTGATAGATCTAGCACAATCGTCCTTTTTATCGTCACCTCTGTATAAGCATGTTCACCGATTCCACAAATCTTACTACACGACTAATCGTTGCAAACACTGTCCATTCAAAAGCTGTTTGCTTTTAAAGGGAAACTATTGCAATGATTTCACTTTCTTTTCTCTAATCTTTAAATATTTTTCTAACGGGTAGGTACTATGACAAGCTCCTCGGTGTAATACCCCAAGTAGTGGATCCAATTCTGACTTAAGGCTCTGGTTGTTCATTTACATAGTAACTGTTATACTTCATAATTAAATCAGCAACGCAACGTGTTTGGATTAACGACGCGTAACGCGCGCGTGGACACGCCTGGATATATCGTCGCGCGCCGGTTCGTCGGACGAAGACGGAGGACGTATTCTTGACTCGTTTCACTTGAACGGTGCCCGAGGGAAGGAGCGGCCCCGCTCTCGGCCGCGTATATGTATATTAGGCCAGGAATCGTGGTAAACGGGCAACGAAAGCCGCGATCGAAGATCCGAGGAAAGGAGATTGCTTACCTCCAATCGAAAACGATACCTACACGGATTACGTACGATCGAGATCGTAACTTCACCCCGAGGACTTTACTCGCGCCGGAATCGGATCGGTCCGAGCGTTTTAGATACCGTCGTGGCCTTCCAGACGTATCGAATTACACGCGTGCGTTTCACGGTGCGTGTGAGAATCGATCACGGCTGAAAAATGCCGCGGAAATTATCCGTTTATTTCTCCGTGTTCGATCGCGATACCGCTCGACGCGACGTGTCTCGAACGCAACTCCGTATGAGGCGCGCCAGCCTTTTAAAACGGCTACAGTCTTGTCCACCTAACGCACGGGAATATTTCCATGGGTATTTCAAATTTTACGCTGTCCGTTTGGTATCTCGGGTATTCGTTCAGCCATGTTCCCACGAGCCTCCATAAACGTAAGAATGTTGACTTGAGTGGACGTGCTTTTCAGAATTGCGACTTTCTCGAACGTTTACTTGGGCCTTTCCTTCGTTATACGCGTTTAGCCAGCCTGGAAATCGACAATTGGACGTCTCCTATAGGATGCGAGAATGAAACGGCGAAGATTCTCGTCTTCCACGAACGAGCAGATATTATCGTGTCGATTTGCCGCATAGTTGGAGCGAGGGAAGTATGCTGCGAACGTAGCCATAGCCGGAAGGACGGCCATCTTCAGAAAATCTCGCAGTCCCGTGGCGCGGCACCAGCATTCTATTGCCGCGAATACTGCCTGGAACGACAATTACGCAGTTCGTTAACACCAACGCCATTAATATTAGCGTTTCAATACGATCGACCGAGTCCCCAGGCGCGGCGAACGTCTTCATTATCGGCTTATTTACGCCCACGCTTCGCGACGATTTTTCGTCCGGCGTTCTCTCCAGCTCTAACGCTCCGTGTGCCGTTAGCTTCCTTCGAGATTCCATCGCGTATAATCAGCAGTTATGGAATTACGATTCGGTTTCAGTTACGGCATAAACGATGTGGGAAGACGGTTGGGGAATTAATTGGATATCCGTGGTAAAAATTTTAAGGGTGTGGATGAGATATGAGGCATTAAGAGCAAAAACGGATTAACCCACATTTTGAGGGAAATTGAATTAGTAGCAATAATGTATTCCAAAAGGCTGTACTAAGTATATCTGTGGTTGTAACGAAAAACGACCCATGTCACATGTTTTCACTTTCGAGATATTGTCGTTGAAAGTTCCAAACACCAATTCTTCTTATTAGCAATGTTTCCTTGTTTTCTTCTTACGATATAAAAGTATATTTCCTTCACTTTGCATAATATTCAATATTCGTATAATTAACGTAAATAATAATAAACAAAATAGTAATAATTTACATACACTTTAGGCAGAACGACACAAGTCCATTGGACTTGTGTTGTTCTGCTTGAACGTGTCGCAGTTAAGTAGTTTTTCCTGACTACTTTTCCTTCTTTTACTTTCTATTTTGTCTTCTTTCGTTTTCTTCTGTGCTTTGCGTTGTTTTTTGTAAAATACAAGTTACACATTTATGTATTATTGGCATTTCATAACGTGCTGTTTCTAGTAAAATAAAAATATGAAATATAATTTTGCTCATTTTATTTTACACAAAATACGTTATAGTATATGCAGATAAGTAAAAATAGAAAATAAAAAGCGATCACAAAGGAAAGATACGTCGTATTCTCCAAATTTTGTGGACTTCGGTTGTTTTGCCAAATGCGTATTAATTGAATATTGGACTTCGGTTAAATTGCATTATTTTTTCAACGTATAAAATTCGTTTTAATGCATTTTTTTCTGATAGAAACACACATCCAATATTCTACAGTTGAATTAATGCATAAACTCAAATTTTTTGAAATTGTGACATGGGTCGTTTTTCCTTACAACCACAGATATATAATAGGAAAAATTAATTTGTTTTCAATGCGAGTTAGTCCGTTTTTACTCGGAATGCTTCATACATGAAAGCTGCTTGTGAATTGTGATTACCAATATTAGAATCAACCTGAGGCTGTGGAGAAGAGGTCAATAAAGAATACTTTCAATTCACACCAATTCCACTAGATTTCGATTCCCCAGTCTCTCGATCCCGACACACCACATCCACGAGGAACAACGAGTGTACCAAGCAGATTCACGAGACTAACGTCAGAGCTACCTGCTCGAAGCCACGTAACGGGCTCTGCTAGGCAACGGCAAATAATAATCGACCGGAAGAATTGAAATCGGTGGATGCAACACGCACCGCGACGCAGCTGCACCAGTGCCGTTAATCATAAAGCGGAGAGAAGTGTGCGAGATGAGCTCGCCAGGATAATAGTACGTCAAGCCAGAGCGTAGAAGGAAAGGGATGGGCGGTGGAACGGAAAGAAGTCGAGAGAAATGAAAGAGATGCACAAAGGGAAGAGTCAGCGTTCACAATCGGATTGTGACGCGTACGTCGAGCACCTGTTTCCATAATTACGATCTCCTTAAGATCCGTATCGGGACCAGCAGCGAGTAGCATTATCGTCGCTGAGCACGCCACCACCACTGTGGAATCGCGTAGCAAAGCGATAGCCATGCAACTCTGCGTTCCTCTGGCTGAACACTGTAGCAATTAACGATTACGCACAGTTACAATTCTCTGACGCTTTGTTCTCATCGCCTGAGACACGGTGATCCACCGCCATTCGCTGATTCCTGTCCATGTCTAGTGGCTGTGAATCATGCGACTGCGATCATTTACCTCGGATTTGCGTTAAGAAATTAGAAGTCTCCTATAGAATCGCCGTTTTCACGAAACTAGAGGAAACGCGCTAGCTTCCTGGCGGTCGAACGGCACCCCCCTCATCGAGGCCATTTAATGGTCCCCGCGAAGGTAATTTTCCCGCGTAGCAACGCCGTGGTTATCTCTATAGCGGCGTATCGCTTTCCCAGGGACGATAACGATCGCGTGAGTTACGCTGTGGGACGCGTTAACGAACGACCACGGCGGAGGCTGCATAAGGCGTAAGCGGATTGCATCAGAGGCGTAAGCTCGATGACGTGGATGCGTGCGGGCATCGCGATCGGCGCGACGCGTTGAATTTCACGGCCTGGCGGCCTGTCAGGGGGAGAGAAGGCTTCTGTCGGTGGAGAACGGTGGAAAATGACGACGTCGAAACGGTCTCGTTAGCTCGAAGGACGAGAGCCGAGATGCGATATCGGCTGTTACTTATTGCCCATTGTCGAGGAGGCGAGTCGCGCGACCGTGTGCCCGGCGCGCGGTGCAGCGCGCTGGCGAAAAACCTATTAGCCAGATCGGAGCCCTCGCTTTTCCTCGTGTTAGTCTCTCTGCGTTTTGCGATCGCGTCTCCTTGTCTTGTAAATTGGACAGTGGGCAGATTTTTAGCGCGAAGAGTCGCGCGATTATTTCAGACGCTGGTGGAAAGAGCAGTGTGTGCCTTCTTGTCGAATGAAGTGCCGTTCCTTCAGCTTACAGCTTTTACCCGAGGCCAGAGTTGGGCATTAATCGGGTAAATTTTCATTCGAATGAGTATTCGAATAAATTTTTATTCGAATAATCACATTTATTCGTCGTTCAATCAGGTCGAATAACGAATAAATTCTTATTCGAACGAATATGGCTTGAATAACAGTACAGATTTATTTTCGAATAACGAATAATTTTTCGACGAATAAAATCGTCATTTGTTATTCGCGAATAAATCTTGGGGACTTATACGAATCCGTATCCGAATGAAAATTTAACCTAATAATGCCCAACTCTGCCCGAGGCAACGAAAATGTAAGAGAAAAAGATAAACCTCGGACGATGAGACTCGAACCCACGATCTTCAGATCCACTGCGTGCTGACCAGTCGCTTAACCGATTCCCCCAACGCCAACTCCTTGCGATTTCTTTGTTTCAGACTCGACTTAAGGGCCGACACCTATGGTGCCACTATGATCGCACCATAGGCCGTTCCTAAACGCCAAACTCCTACAAAAAAACCCACCCTTATCGGTGCATCTGCTGAAGAGTCTCCTCGAAGATCGAACCTCGACAGAACCACCCTCGCGGAACTAAACACCTACAGTATCGTCGTCGCACTTCACCGACGATCCGATGAAATAAAAACAACGGGAGACGCATTGCTGGTCGATATAAACTATACGTAATATCACGTTACCCGTCCGCCCGGTCGAGCGTTATTTTTCGAAACGCGGCGGAATGCAAAAGTCCGGCCAACAATACCAGACAATAAGCAGGCATTGCCGGAAGGTTGAAAAGTTATGCCGAAGTGGGTGTCTCGTGGGTGGGACAAACCCGCGGAGGTATTCAAGCACGATCGAGAGGAGGAAGAAGAAGCAGAGGTGGAGGAGGTTGGAGGACGATACGAGGCGATGGTGGAGGAGGAAGGCAAAGGCCAAAGAGGGAGCGCGCGGCTAGGCATATCTCCGTGAAAGAGATCTAACGGATCGGGGGCTCGAGTACGCAGCAAACGATAAGAGCCACGGCGGAAGCTCTCGTTCCTTTGTCGTTGCACGCGTATATACGTAAGACTAACCACCGTTCGCTGCCCGCTTCCACCGAGCGTAACACCGTTCTTCCATTTAGCTACCCGGAAAAAAGCAGAGCGGCCGAGCTGGGTCTGGTTAAACGGGGGGCGTTCGTGTTCCCATTGGCTTCTCCCTGATCTAAGGGAATGACACCAGAATGGGGAGGTGATTCCAACCGGAGATCGACGAGAGAGAAAGAAGTATCTGCTAGAAATAATTGACGCCTATCCTCTACCCGCCCATATAGAGCGGAGTTGTTTTCCTCTTCGCAGAAGACCCTGCGAAGCTGTTCCATAAAGTATGGTAATGAAGTGAAAATGGCTTTCGAGTGCTAAATAGAGAGAGCCTTGGAACAATTCAGGCACGGATGAACGAGTTGAACAAACACTGTGCATCCTTCAATCACGTTTAGCGAGTTCCACTTGCAGCAATGCAGCATAGTGCAGCTACTACAAAGCACCCAGTGCTCGTAGCAATAAACAAACCCAAGCAGCAAGCTTTCTACGGCCGTGGCTCGTGACAATAGCGAAAACATCAACCTTTCGACGATAATTGAAAAGCTACCCCGGGCGCTGCGTCCCGTAAATTGCCGAAGCAACAATGGGGCCCGCGACCTTTACCCGCGATTACGATCTGGCAGTCGCGGTCCATTCAGCAGACTTATTCAATTTTCCGTCCCTCATTCAGTCCCGGCGTTGCTTTAATTAAAGATCAACGGGTTGAAGCCAATCAGAGGTGGCTCCTTGATCCGAGAAAAATAATTAGCGCCTACGGTGGGAAACCCGTGACGTGAATCGACGCATTCCACCTTCACCGGCAAGGAGGAGGATTATTCGCTGGTTTTTAGCTGATAATGTATTGTTGCGGAACAATGAGCTGCGAAGGAGTGATTTAGAAGCATCCCGTCTTCACCAGTCACATATATCGAGACCTGCGCGCCGATACACCTGCGCAGATCGGCTTCCTTATGCGTTTTCTAGTAATTATTTGCCGCATTGTCTGCCGCGACTCATTAATTCTGCGATCTCGTGTCACCCGCCGAAGGTTCGTCGCTAACGACGAAGCCAGAGGATCGCGTTTCGACGTACTGAGCCAATTCTTGGTAGAGCACTCGGAGAAAGAGGTTTAACGTTAATTGCTTCCAATTTCTCTACTGGATATATTCTCTACGATGGATAAGAACCATCCTTTAAAAATATTCATACCCTAACTATGTAGAAAGGACAAGTGTACATCCGCAAGGTACACACAGCTTGCACCCTAAGGAAGAAAAGCACAATGGTCACTGACAAGGAGTGTATCGGGAACGGTTGATCTCTCAACTGTGTCTAGCCAGGCATTTAAAATTACATTTCTCCCAAGCAGGGGACTCGCTATTACCGACAGGTATCGTCCGTTGTATCGGGGCTCCCACACCGACCGATTATTCCGCAATCGACGAGCAACGACGACGACGCTTTTCTACACCTGCGCCACCGTGGGCGCGCTTATCTCTCCGGGCTGTTGCTCTCTATTTCTCCCCGACCTCGGGCCCCCGTGTCTCACCACCGTGGAAACGAGAGGGAAAAAGAGACGACGAGGGATAGATATGGTGTAGGGAGCCGGAGGAGGGGGGAATCCCGTGGAAGTCGGTGTCGTTTATTCCCATTTAAGTAAAGTCAAGGTGACGGGACCTTGCGCACACAAATCAGTCAACCCTCGTGGCGAAGGCTCCGCCGAGGCGTCCAATCCATCTCGGTGAAATCACCCTCTCTAAGTCGGCCCCCTCTCGTCTCGCTGGGGACGCTGTCCGCGTCCTCGTAGTCCCCGGCACGCCGGACGAGCGTGAGAAAACCGATCGCCGCCGCCGTCGTCGCCGCGGTATCGGCCGCCTCTATGCATAAATACCTGCGCGGGGTTTTTTCGTTAGGAGCGTAGATCTCGGATCAGCGCTCGCGCGGACAATGATCTTGCGTCAGTCACTATTTTTGACTCGCGCCTTCGGAACGCTCGAATAGCTTCGATTCCGCGGCCGATAGCTCCTTCAGCTTTAATCGCGCGCGCTCGCTGATCAAGGATACGTGTAACTGCGCGCGAACGTTACGCAGGGACTGCGAGGACGTAGGTACTTTTCGACAGCTGGACGATCAATGAGATGCTGAGTTGGTGGGGAATATCTCTGTTGCTAATTACCCTGCAAAGGAACTAGGAAAGTACCTAGTGGGGTTGGATCCTAGAGACGCGTCATGAGAGATTTCTTTTTTAATCCTTTGGTTAAGACAAAGTAGATTGCGATTTTTATTCCGAGCAATGTGTTATCGTACTTGTGAATCTGGAGAGCACCTTCCAGTGCGTTTTCCCACGGTTGAAATTATTACATTTCAACACATTCCAGATACGTAACACAAAGACACGCGCGTCGGAGTTACCGTGCGATTGTGTAATTTCCATTGAATGTAATTACGTAAAATTAATTCCCCGTGAAAATTATGCAGTCGTAAAAGCTTACGAGGGCCCATCGGAGAAGGCCGTCTTGTGTCATAACGTACGTTTCCACTTGCGAGGCGGCGCTCACGAAATGCGCCCGATCTTCCACTTGCGTCGCGTCGCGGCAATAAACGTAATTCAGCGGGTGCAACGCGTGCATCCTCGCGAGTCGCGACCCTCGGAGCGGCAAAAACCGAGAGGACGTTATTCGGTGCTTGCCGCTGAAGGAGGGTCAATGGAATGCGTGAAAAAATGAAACGTTCGGTCGCATTAGCGCCAACGGCGACGAGAATGCGCGGCGGCGAACGTTTATCTGCGCTCGAGGATCCCATAAAAGCACGGAGATTCAACGGTAATCTAAAGTCGTTTTTGTTTCGGGGAACGTCATCCTCTTCGATATCAATTCTCGATAATTCCACCTGCTTGGAAACGAATGGGTCAGCGTAAATTAAGTAGACGATCGTGTGGACCATTAGGGTGGCCCTTATTTATACATTGTCGAAATTAATTTGCTCTCACCCCCTGGAATGGTTCCATTTTATAAAAAAATAGTCCCTGAAAAAGATTATTGCTATCAGACAACAGGAAAGGGTACCGACCAGGCCTTAAAGTTTAGAATTCCATTTCTCAAAAATGGTAAGCCGTATCGAAATTTCGTTCAAATAATATTAAAAGAGTACTCAATTTTCTATAATTACAGTATAAATCATTTTTTCGTGGTTGCAACCAGTTTGTAGATAATAGCGATTGAATATAGAGAAGTCCCACCTCTGCGGCGTGGAGTATTGTCTATACGCACGTAGTACGGACCTCTTCATATTCGAATGTTATTATCTAAAAAATGGTTGGAAGCACGATAAAATTATATATACAATAATTTTAGAAAATTGTGTGCTCTTTTAATATTATTTGAACAAAACTTCGATACGACTTACCATTTTTGAGAAATTCTTTAAATTCAAAACATTGATAAATTCTAAACTTTAAGGCCTGGTCGGCACCCTTTCCACTTGTTCGATTGCAATAATCTTTTTCAGAGACTATTTTTTTTAAATGAAACCATACTAGGGGTGAGAGAGATTATTCGCGATTATTTTAATCTGCTGCGCGTAAAGCCGTACGTCAAGTGTAAGCAAAAAACTATCACGGTTTCCTGAAAAGTACTGCTACTGCCGATCACCAAACTGCCTCGAAATGGGATACTCGTGTACTCTCTACTCGTGAAGATAAAAGAACCGCCGATTAACCGGCTAACGTAACGTACGATTTCCGTGATTCTGCTGGGTAGGACCAGTTGCCGGCTAATTACACTCGTAAAGATTAATTAGATTAACGCTAACCTATCGAACCGTCCCTTCCTTGCGCGGGCCCTATCAGCACCCAAGTGCTGCTGTTCGTCACGGCGAAAAAAAGGACAAAGTCTTCATAAGTATATTTTAACTGCTCCCAGCCTTAAGTGGTTCGTACGCGAGCGGAGGGCGTAATTAGTCGCTTAAAATTGATAACGAAATCGCCGAGAAGTAACGACCACTTGCCGTAACAGTAATTATGATCTGGGGACAGTTGGATCGACATTTCGGGTCCCCTACTTTGTGATACGATAATGAAGTTTTAATAACCCTATCGAGTTAGTTCCTCCAGACTTTACGATACCATTGCCTGGGCGAAACCGCCCCCGATTGCTAATTAATCTTAATCCTTTTTAAATGAAGCGAGCGAAGCTCCAAGAGATTTCTTCATTCCCTACATCTTGATGCCAAGTTAAATCTATGCCGTCCTCTGCCTGGGATCGTAAAATTCTTCAAATTCTGCCACTGGCGATGAATACCAGCGATTCAAGCGATTGAAGTAGTCGCAAGAAAAAGACAGACGGCTTCCGTCCCTTCCCAGGATAAACGGTGAAGTCCGGACGAGACCACCTGGTTCACCGTGGAGATTGCCGCGGCGAGCCTTATCGATTCGACTCAGCGCCGCGCCCTACGTAGCGACGTGCGCGGAGAGCACATCCCCGTTGGTCGCGCGGAAATCGCATTATCAATTAGAAGCACGATGGAGAGCTGTTAAACGATTCCGGCGAGATGACGCGCGGGTGTGGCTGATTACAAGCCGCTCGGGGAGCCTAATGATAGCCAGGCTAATACGCCTAACGCAACGTAACGCGCGGAATTACAGGCTGCGCCGGGTGCATAGGTGTCGCGTGTAATACGGCTGCACCGCCTGGAGAAACGCCGCGCCGGCAGAGACGCGAGAAGAAAAGAGGAAAAATGGAGGAGGCAGCAGCCGGCCGGAGGCCGCGGGCGGCAACGACCAAATCACGCGGTAGAATCCAAGCAATTTAAATGCTCATCCCGGGGAATGTTCCAATCCAATCTGCTCGTGGCCGAGAGGCCACCCCGCCCATCCGCGTCTCGTTTCACGTCGGCGCGATGATAATTCAGGCGGGCGCGAGCGTGAACGCCGGCCACTGTAAACACAGTCATTACGCCGGTATTTAGATGATACGTCGCGGCATCCTTGTGCAAATCCACGCGCATTCGATGCAACGCCGATCGGCCGAGCGTCCGAATGCGACGCCGCGAGGCGTCCTTCGACTAACCAACGACGGATAATTGCAAATGACCGGGTGCTCGAGGGTCTGGAGCCGCTGCAATTTGTGTGTCGCCAGAAATTGGCGAGACCGGTGAGGCGACGATGATGGATGGGATGCTTGTCACTGTTCTGTCGATCACGATCGATGATGGTGTGGGTGCGACGGGATTTCGGGGCGACGAGAGAGTTGTCACGGAGCAAATTATCTGCGAAGAAGCGAGGCTTACTTCTTCTTGTAAAACAATTTGTCCAGATCCATGCAACGAATGCGAGATAGTTGACGAGCAACCGTGCTGCGATAAGAAATCACGCGAGCACGCGAGTCTCGCGACGGGATACCGTGCGCCGGGAATAAGTATCACTCGCAGATTTCCGGGAATGTTAATTATATACATATCCACGAGGGCTTAAATGGCACTTGGCATCGCTTTATTACTCCGATATCGCGGGCGTGAAGTTATTCCGCGTCAGTTAAGGTGATTTAAAAGGTAGCGGCGTGGACGATAAGCGACGCGAGCCGATACGAAATTTACGACAGGTGTCGGAGAGAATGATAGCCTTGATACGACATTTGCATTTCCTCCGATAGAGAATTTGCATAGAGCTACCGGCGAGGTTAATCTCCGATTGTCGGCTTCCTATATCTTTATCATTATAGTCTATCACCTGTCAAGCTGCTACATTTTCACGTAGCGAAGTTGGGGGAACGAAGGTACGAAGTAAGGTGTGAAGTCTAAGAGTTTCCCGAGCCACTGTCTCTTGGGCATTGCGAAATTAGTTATTCCACCATCTCCTACACGCATCGCGTACCCCGCGATTATATGCACCTTGAGGAACGTATCAAGTGTACATTTCCTGAACACGAGAAACTTCCTGAATCGAGTAGGAGCCGGATCTTGGCGCGAGCTTTAGCACGAGGCAAATTACTCAATTAATTAATGAGCTACTTGTCGGTTGCTATTGTGTAATCTAGACTCTACATCCTCTTGGGTGGATATAAAATATTATCAACAGTAAATCCAGCTATTCAATCTCCTTTTATATTGATCACTATTTTAAATCTTGCAATTGAAAGGAATTCCAGTTTTTGTCACACCTTCCGCGTTTCCTTCGAACGCCTACCGATCGACGAAAGCACTCAATTCCACCTGAAATTACTCGCGCCTGACTCCACAATTCGTATGATCGAACGACCCTCGACCTCCGGTACACGCAAAAATTACCAATGAAGCGTAAAGAATCGTCCCAGGGAATCGCGTGCGCGCGAGCGATCTGGGAATCTTCCGCCCACGACGATGATCATCGGTCGCGGCGTCTGATCGTGCCGCGTGATCGGAATGGTAATGAAAAGCGTGCGATCGGCCGTGCGCCGCTGTACCTTCTCAATACTTTTACCATGGCCGAGAGTTGTAAAACGCACTGGCAGCCTTGTGCCAATTGCAATCAGCACTGTGCCACCGTGGACGCGTGATCCCCTCTCACACTGCGCCTCCTGATCGGTACATAAATGAAAATGGCTCGCGGAGACGAAAATATTGTATGTCACCCGTAGCCAGGGGCAAATCGTTGCTCGAAGATGAACAGATTAACGTAGAAACGATTTTACATACCTGCGCCTCTGTGCCTAAACGAAGAATTTCGAGATGTCTGATCTATACGGGACACTGCTACTTGCAGCAGCTCTGCTCGCGGTCACAGCGCTCAGTGTCAGTAGCATTATACATTTAACCGAATGTGGGCATTAAACGAATAGTTAATAACTTATAGATTATATAAAGCTGTGAAAGTTATCCAATAGGAAGAATATCCGAATAGTTAGTGAAATATAGCTCATTAAAAACTTGCTGAACTATTAGGAAATGTACAACGCGGGAGAGGAACGAAGAAGTCTATGGATTTAAGACGCGACAAGCCTATCTCATGCAAAGATAGCGTCGGGTAGATCCAGCGATTAGGAAGTCCGTCGTGTGACAAAAAATATTAATCGAGCCCTCGACGATTTTCAAGTCGAGAATTATACGGCTGTAATGTTGGCGTGTTGCGCCGTACAAGCGAGCCGCCCGCGAGCGTGGACACGCGCTAAACCACGATAACTATAAAGATAGGAAGTTAGGGAGGTCATAGTGCATTAACTGAAGCTTTAATCAATAAACTAATAGTTCCGCGGCCAGGGCCTCCGCGCTACCGTGTGTGCAACTCTGACCCCGGCACGATCGACGTTTCGGAAAAAGGAGAGAAAAGGGAGGCGGAGGAGGCCGGGGAAGGGAGGAAAAAACGTCCACACCGGTGGGCAATAACCGTAAAACCGGCTTTTAACGTTCCGTACGCGTTGGGCTATCGTGCATCGTGATCGGACATTTTCAGAACCTCTTACCCGACACACGCGGAGGACGGTACGTGTATATCGGTGGTTTCGTTCCGCCGCGCGTTTTCTCTCGTAAACTTTTGCAAAGAGGACCCTTCGATACTCTCCGACGAGTAGTTCCAGAAATCACGGGGACCGCGAGGAAGGGTTGCAGAGATTCTCGTTACGGTTGCAGCATCTCCTTTCTCTTGTAGTCTTACCAATTCAATTACCACATGAACTAGAACTAGATCACTGGACCTAGAAATCTCTGGCGTCGTAGAAATACATTGCACAGGGTAGTCTAGTAAACATTGCTGGGTGAATACCTTGAAAAGATTAGAATAAGAACGCTTCGAGACAGACTTTCGTCTCCACTTAACTCGACGCTGGCGGGAAACATAGTCTGCGATGAAAATTCGACTCGAACCAGCGATTTACAGAAACAACTTTCGAATTTCAAGCTCGTTTTTCCTTTCACTGTATCGGAACGCGAGCGATATCCCACCGTTTTCCATCCACTGCCTTTCGAGACCGCTGAACAAAGGCTCGAATTAGAAGCCGGCGCGCACCGCCGGCATTGAGATTCAACGCATGGCCCGATTTCCTTGATTAATAAAGTTACTCGGCGGCCGTTCGCTGTAAAAGGGGGCAAGGATCTATTCCGCCGTCCGTTTCCATACGGAAAGTCAATTTAACTCTTCCCGAGGCGGAGGAGATCGATGATCGTCCGAGGGCAAGTAATCCTTTAGAAGGTTTTCTCCGGTCGGATAGGTGGGGAGGTTAAAAGAAAGAGAAAAAAACGGGGGGAGTGACGAGAGGGAGGGAGATGGAAGGGAGGGAGGAAGAAACGAAAGAATGAGAGAGAGTGAAGGAGAAGGGACAAAATGAGCAGTCTCGATGACAGGCGCGTGGCCTTACAGGGCGGTGGCCACCTCCATTTACATTTACAACACCCGCCACTGCCTTATACGGCCTCTTATCCGGTCGTTCGATGACATTTCTCTTTTATTCCTCTATTTTCGTGCCCACGTAGCACGAAAGCGGCTCGCTCGCTCGCTCGTGCTTCAAACGGTCTTGAGGAGCGCGGAAGTCCACCGGCCGGCCGTAAAGTCGATTACGCGCCGGTCTTTGCAATTCGATCACGTATCCGACGGCTCGCCATTTATTCTCCCGGCTTGCAAATTAACGTGCGTGCCCGGCTCAACTCTGCCTCGCGCGCATCGCGATCTTTCGCGCTCGAGAAACGATAAAAAAGGTGGTATTTGTCGCGCGCCGATCGATCCACCTCCGAGCGCTCTCCGAAAAGGAAACCAAAACCGCGGAACCACGAGATCGCTTGCCATCGAGATTCTGCAATTATACCGAGCTTCGGGAAAAAACTGGATGCCTTTGGGAGTTGGAATTCAGTTGCTAAGAGGTTCAACGAAATTTTTGCACCACTTAAACCACACACTTTAACAGGCACGGGTCTGAAAAGGGGATTGCCATTGAATTTAGAAATCAGGGGTGTTGAAATATTTTCGAATTGAAGAGTATAATTTGCCTATTTTCTCTTCTAGCGGCGTGACTCTATACACAGTCTTCAATTTTCCCCGCTCTGAGAAATGAGACGGTTTCCCGCAACTAGGACACCGATGATTAAACGCTTAAACAGCGTCCGATCTCATCGGTTTTAATCGATTCTCTCGTTTATATCCATCATAATAAGAGTTACTAGGCTATTGTGGACGAGCCGTTCACCTCTTGGCGCGCACGCGGAATTTCATTGGCCGCGCGGGGTGTTGCAACGCGTGTAACACGCTGTGCGTGCGGTAATTGCGGTTTACCAGGGGGATATTACACACATTTTATGATGTATTAACGGTAGCATGAAATCGGTGATTGCGAGCATTAGCCATGTCCAGCCAGCCCCTAACGAGTTACATATCTTACGAATATTAGGTACAAGCTGAAAGCAGCTTTGATACATCAATCCTAATGGGAAAAATGATAACGATGTAAGGGAGAACGACTCCTGGAAGTCCGTATCTCACGCTGATCGCGCCGCTGGAGCCTACCTTGGGGTACCGTTCGCATGCACGATCATTTGTTTCGTTTGACGATCCCAGCCTCTCCTCTCCCTCGGCCAGATACGAACATTCGCGGCGTTTAGTAGCGATCGGCTCGCCGCGAACATTAATTTATGCGCCGGTCGCGGCGTGTTTCGTCGAGGGATCATTTCACGGCTCGTTGGAAAGCCTCACGATCGATCCCTGCGAGAGGGATATTTATGCAGCCATGCGTCGTCCGGGAAGATACGTTTCAGGAACATTCCGAAGAAAACGCTCTTGATGGATGCAGCGTCGATACCCAAGTACTAGATTCGTAGCCAGAGACAAGTATCCGAGCTCGAGTACATTTCAAACGGCACTTGTCACAAGGCTCGTGTGTAGCGGCTCACATGAATTTGCGCTGCTAAAGCGATAAGAGATTGTTCTATCGAGGACGTATCCTTGAAACGACGTCTACATCTTGCGACACGCAGTTCATACATCAGATTGAATCTAAAAGAATCTGTTGATTGCCTGCATAGCTCAATCGCTCACAGCCAAACGTTCTAAAGCTGATCTATTCAAAATGAAAGATGAATACGGCGCGCTAATAAGAGAACACAGTTCCCATAGCGCGCGCCACCGAGTCAGGGTTAACGAACTTAATCGCAGCACCGAACTTGAACGCGCCTTCACCGTAAATCTTCGAGAGAGTCCTCCTCCCACGAAACGATCACCGATGCTCGCGGTTTATTCACGATCGCTCGCAATTCGTTTACAGTTACGCAGCGACGTTGCGCGGGCATTTTTGCACGGCCGTTTAATTACGAGGCGCGAGGTCCCACACGCCAGGGAGCCCGCTCCTGCTTCTTCTTCTTCTTCTTCTACCTTCTTCTTAGCGACGCGAAACTCCGGTGGTACCGTTACTGAAAATCACGCGTTAAAACTGCAAGAAACGTTGATTGTAAAGTCCGTCGGGGCGCAATAAATAATACGTAATTACCGGAGCCGCGTCGGCGTCTCTGCGGATGGCCCTTCTTCACGGCAGCCTCGCCGCGTGGAATACGAATTGCTCGTCAAAGCGATATTAATTCCTGAGCCCGATCCGTTCGACACCCCGCGATAGCCAATAATGATGGTGATTACACGGAGACGCATGGCCACCGCGACGAACACCGCCACCGCGTTTTTCTCGTGGTTAAAAATTACAGCCCTTTCTCTACTTTGTTATTCTGGAACGGAATATTCACCTGAATTTGGAATTTCACTTTGAATATTTTACAAGAAATTAAGATGATCGTGGCGCTGGGCACGCGGAGACGTGTTCGGTATTAAAGGGAGGTATTAAGATCGTCGAATTCCTTACTCATACTCAGGAGGGTTCGAGGTGTTTGAGAAATAAGAATAGCACCGATCGATCCCTCTTGACGAGAGTTTTCCAACCTCGTACATAGATCGCGGCGTGCTATTTGATCGCAAATCACTTTACAGACTTAACATTGTCCTTTCCAAGTGAACACGCCGGTGGGTCTCACCTGCGCCGCGCGCTTGTGACCCTGAAACCGATACCACTGGTTGCGGTAACTTCGCTTCACCTCTAGCGGTCGCATAAATTCGAGTGTCGCAAACCGGCAATGGATCGTTCTGAAGGTAATAACACACTCGGTTTTATTCAGCCGTGCGCGTAATTTAAGGGTGGTGGGGGAGAATTTATTACGATGCCCCTCTGTTGTTCGAAGCTGGAACGTCGCTTGTTACGCTCGGAGCAAAGGCTTCCTGGTCCCTTTAGCCTCGCGAAATTTCTCATTTTCCGTTCTCGTGGCAGGGAAGAGATCGCAATCGTTCGAACTCGTGGTATGTGCTTGATATTGTTCATGCTCATGTTCTTTTAACGAAGTGACTTCATTCCGTGGACCTGTTGGATGAACGATGCGATCGCGTTCAATCTCTAACCATGCAAAAACTAATCGCGCGTGATTCGATAGACACCGAGCAGTTCTATGTTTATACGATCAAGGCTATAATACTTTGCTCGAGACGATGAAACTCACACAACCGCATTCCTCTCGGTTACTTCGTCCAACTTTAAATCGCCGTTCAACAGGTACACATTCTTTCTATCGGGAGTCGTTGCTTAAACAAGATTTAACCGCCCATTAGACAAGGCATCCGCGACGCATGACAGCGCGAACACCTGCGCTCGCAACGATTAATTTTTACGGTGCAATTATCGTGTTGAGCCGACCATTAGCCCTTCGAGATACATCATCGAGAGGTGTCACCTTTTCGACGCTTTCGTTCTAATGAACCATTCACAGCGTCGCGTCGTTGCAACTGCGACAAGACGCGTCCGCCGGTACTCTATCCGCGAGATTGATGATCGAGCCGCGGCGAAACACGGGGAAAATAATTACGGTTAATGAGACAAATGGCTGGTTGGTTGGCTCACTCGTAATGTAACATCGCGCGGACTCACGATAGATTTAACGCCCATTGGTTTCTCTCGCGAGGCTTTCACAGTAAGTAATATAAAAAATAAAGATACTTCAACTCCCATGGTACAGCTCATCCCATATAATTCACACGACTCCTTCAACGGAATATCATCCATATCGTTTGTATACATTCGAGTACAACGGCTCTCGAATAAACGTCACTGATGATACCGCTCCGTGAAATTTTCGCGAGTCAGTCAGACAGCGTAATTATCGGCGAAGTGACGACTCGCCGCGAGCTCCTTCGGCCACGTTTCGGTATCCATCAACGTCCACGCTGCCCATTGGCCGCAGGAATGCAAGAGGAATCGGTGTCCATCGATAATAACCGTCCCACGATCGGCACCGACGCGAGAAAAGGTCTCTTTTACCGCTAATAACGTCTTATTAGCACCGCCACGGCGACACGTGAAGGATGACCGTAATAAGGCCCTTTACGTTTTAACGTGACAAATTGCGATTGCGCGTGCTGCCGGTACGTCCGGCTGCTCGGCCAGCGCGAAACAGCTTCCAGCGTGGCGAAATCATTGTAGATCCGCGCCTCTTTACAGCAACGCTCTTCCGCGACCACTGCTAACCTATATCGCCTACGTCCGAGCTGCGTTACCATTCCAGCGTTTCGAGTCCCGATAGGAATCACCAGTGGCACTGCTAATCGTTCCATTGTGCCACCCAACCGCGCGAATTACGCGGCTGATTAATACGATCTCTGACATAAATGCGGGGAAAATCGGGGGACCATGAACGGACACGGGAAACCGACTCGTTCGCTGGCCTTGCGTGACACTTTCCTGTGGCACGATAGCGTGGGATGTAGGAAATGCAAAGTGGCGACGAGATTGTTAAGAAATATTCGCGAAATTGCGCAGGCACTCGGAAAACTAATTAAGGCTTCACTCGAGGCTAAGGAAAGTCCAGGTTAAGCTTATTTCTGGAGCACGGCACACTTTTCTACCGTATTCTATATCCTGCGCTATCCACTGCGAAACCTCGTAACATTGCGAGTGTTTCCCTTGGCCTCGCTGTAGGTACCAGCTGAAAGCTGTCCACGTATATGGTGCAACGAAGAAATCACGTTTATGGAAAGTTCTGCAGAACCGACTAAACGTTCCTTTAAGTAAGCGAGATTCGCAAATAAAAAGGGAAGAAAAAAAAGAGAAAGGTAAACTAGGATCGTTCCTAACGAATCACATCGATGGTGGTAACCGGCGCGAAATGAAGTTTCTCTCGCGTCTGCCTATCCGCCGAGAGAATTACGAGGACACGCTAATGTCCATACGGTGATGAATCCGACGGATCTCACGGTAGTAACCGTAACGAAGAGGACGAACGATGGCAGCGAGCCGACGTGCTGGCCGAGGCTCGACGAGTACAGCCACGAGGCATCATCGTTCGCTCTCACCTTTCGACCCCTCGAAAGACTCGCGACCTAACGTCGCCTGTCATCTAACGACCGAACTTTCAAAGTCCTGCGGGGTTATTTATTCCTCTATGAAACGAGAACAGCTTTCTATCGATTAGGAACCGTGGTTTGGTCCATGAAGATGTTCCTGATTAGCATTTGCTAAGCGACAATGGTTAATCCGCGTCTTTTCTTTTACAAGATATCGAATGGTTTTTTAGAAATTTCTGATCCTGAACGAAGGGGTGCATCGAAAGGGAGCTGGAAAGGTACTAGGTATCAATCTGCCACCACAGGTCGACAGGATAAATGGCTAAAGATTCTCTCATCGCGAGAAAATCCTTGCCAGAGGTACAAGCTTGAAGAGCAAGATTCCCCGAGGGATACAGCGAGCCAGCTAGAAGCGTTCCCTGAAAGTTTGCCTTTCATTCTGTCTGAAACGTTGGTGGATCGCAAGAGTAAACGAATCAGTAGTGGAGTAACGTGTATATCCTTCGCGAGGCACAGAACGAATGGGTCCCTAGCAGCCGTACGAGCAGAGGTATACCTCGGTTACACAGTGTACGGTGACTAATGAACCTTTACAGTCACCTTTACGTCCTACTGCCGGCGTAGCGTAACTGGCTGAGTTTATTGCCGATGCTAATTCACGAGTCCGAGCAATTAGAGGGCTCGACCGAAGCGGACCCTTTGAGATCATCCTCGTGCTACTGCCGCTGGAATTTGACGGCGTTCTGTCGATTTTCCTCGATACTCTGTACCAATAACGTGAAATACATCGAAACGAACAGTATAGTTTTCCGAAGAATGGACGAGCGAGGTGTTCAAGTTTTTCTGCTGTTAGTTATTGATTGCTTCAACGTCGAAACCGTTTCCAAGAAACGCATCACCAATGTTCAAGCAAATAAGTAGCGAACGGAGCTGCAATTTCTTACGAGGCACGATATAAGGGGCGCGAAGGTGGACAAAGGAGGAGAGGAGGCGAAGGCGACGGAAGGTCGTAGGGAAAAACCGGTACATCGGTAGCGCGTAAGCCTAATGACGGAGCGTGACGGTCGCCGGGATATACCACGGTGCGTCGTCAGGATCGGTGACGAAGACGAACGGTGCAGGTGAACGCGGTTCGATCGAAAGAAACGCGTTGTCGCCGAAAGGAATATTCATAAGGCCGGCTGCGAGCGAGTCGAAGAATTGTTAATGCAGCTTAATGATTCCAGACGTTTCCGCGCGATCGAAATTCAAGTGGACGTTGCTGCAGCCATTAGAAATTCTAATAACTGCGACAGTTACGGTCTCTCACAGTCGCCTTACTTATGGTCAGATGGCAGGAAAGTTTTCCTCCTTGTACAAATAGATACGATCCAAAAAAGTGAGACCATTACCCCCTACGTCTTTATTAGACAATCAGGTTGCGCGAGACAGTCGACTGCCCACTCGAAGATCGAGCAAACGGAGCCGTCCATTTCCTCTGCTCCAGTACGAGCAATCTAAATAGAACGATCAAAATCGAGTCAATAATAAATACCCCGCGTAATTACGCCACATTATATATATCAACGCGCGACACGGTACAATAATTGCGCGTCATTACACGCGATCGGTCATGGTAATATATTATTAGGCCCAGTTGCGCGCCGACGCTGGCCGCGTAGATCGCGACGCGGAGAGATATCACTGGCCACGTTTCTACGATATTTATACGACCGCTGGCCACTGTTAATTAAGGAAAGCGTCGTAAATGTCCCCTGCCCCCTCTCCCTATCAGCGGAAAAGAAGGACGGGGAAGCTGGGGAACAGAGAAAAAAGGGAACAGACAGATGAGGATCACCGAGGCAGGATCGCGGTCGCTGGGAGGCCATGAACCGATCGGATGAGGCTGGCTGAAAAAGTTGGTACGATCGATCTTTCGCTGAAATGACCATAGCGGAAGGCTAACCCCGATGCAAGTAAAAGCGATAATGCCCCTGCCAGCTAGCCAGGCCTCGGGAACGTAAAAGTACTCGGGGGCCCCCTCCCATCGTGTATCGCGCGCAAACAACTGGCCACGGGGACTTGCGTAGCCCCGCGAGAGCAACGAGAGAGAGACGCATGTGAGCGCACGCAGTCGATACACCAGATAGTGATTGATGATGATTAGCCGGCGATTTGCCGATAAGGGAATGTACCGCGCCAAGGTAAGCTCCGTCGCGGGCCCGATGCTGTAGCCGCGCTATGATACAGGGTACGATATTGGGCCCCAGCGCTGCTACAGTCGTGTAAATTGCTGTACAATGAGCAATTACAATGAGTTACGCAACGCACCACCAAGTCCCCCCTCTACTGATGTCAGGCGGTTCGATATTTTTTTTTCTCCTCCTAGTTGAACGCTCTTGCTAGCGCTGGTAGAGGAAAATCGGCTTTTTTCATTGTTTCTGCTTTTTATCTGTGTATAAGATCAGATTGGGTAATCGCGAAATCAGTCACGGTTATCCTTGTGATATACGGTAATCGACGCTAGACAGAGAGACTCCCACGCTCGATGATGATCCTATATAGCATGCTTCAAGCTTTTACAGGTTATAAATCAATGGTTCTTTTAGAACGCAGTGAACTCGATTTTATAGGAAGCAGAAGAGCATGCAATCCAATTTCTATTATCCAGGAGGTCCTAGAATTGAGGGATAATCTGGAACATGCAATATTCTGATTCAAGAAGGCACCGAAAAATCCTTTACTGTTTTGGGATCGGAGGCTTCGTTCTCGAGATATTAACCCTCATCCGTCCCACATGTCAATTTGACACAATTTTCCCGTAGTAAGTTATACTTTTCTGTTATTTGTAATTCTTATAAACAAATAGTTTGTCCTCCACATCGTTTTATTTTATGCGAAAGTTGGGAAAAATCTAAGATGTAAATGTTAACTCATCAATCTGAATAAAAAAATATCGAAAAGTAACTGTTTACCTTGTCATTTCATCGACCTGTTACCACTATTTCAATTTGACACCGAGGGACAGATACAGTTCGTGAAATGAGGGACGTATGAGGGTTAAGAGTTGAATATTTACAATGCAACTTCCGGATCCCAAAACGGTAAAGGATTTTTTTATGTCTTCTTACATCAAGGATATTGTATTTTTCGGATTGTCCATCAATTCTGGGACACCCTGTACACTCGATTGGATTCAATGTCTTTGCCACCGCCGAGTCTCGATACATTACAGCTACCGAAACGTGTCTGACTTAACGACGTCATATTCCACTTGCCGCCGCGACGGGTCGGACCCCTCCGAACGTTCTTCGCGCCTGCTTTATTTCCCTATTAAGTCGTGGCCAACAGAAAACGGCGAGGCATCGAAACACCCTCGATTTACAGCGTCGATTTAACGCGAGTTTCCCTCGGCAGCCAGCGCGAAGTTGCAGGTGCAACGGCGAACCAGCGTCCGCTGTAAAGTACGACGAGCGATACCGATCTACCGGCGTGACAATCTTTCGATAACAAGCGGAGACGTCCGGTGTATCGTGGAAGAAGATCCGCGAACGCGGCCAGATATCTGTTCGCCGAGATACGCGATGCGTAAGTGATAAGCCGTATTGTTGTCGCGCACGATGGCGCGTCCTCTTCCGGCACGATCCTTGCACCCTAACGTTCTATAAATTTCGCTGCGCCGATACCGAGCTGGATCGAGCCACTTTCAGCGTAAATCGATTGTCGAATTCGCTCTTCTTTGTATAATATCTTTATACATGCTCTGGCGCTACTGTCTCTATTCTGTTGTATAATAATCACTTTTCAAACTTCGTTTGCAAAAACCAGAGGTATATAATAATGTCCTTTTTAATTCTTAGAATTTTCAATTTTGTATCACGAGACTTTTACTTACAATTGGAAAAAAATTACGTAGATAAGAAAAGATCATTGAGATGCATACAAAGTTTTACTCCGATCAACGCGTGATTACATTCGTAACTATACTATCAACGTCGAAAGGCAGAGCCGAGGACAACGTCATTACTTCCCCGACACTTGCACGGTACAATAAAATCCCGAGGATTGGAAGAGCGCGTCGGGGTGGCATGCAAATCAACGTCGTAAATAAATCACGGCGGCGGCGCGAAACTCTTTCGCTCTAGCGAGCCTCGCGCCCGCATGATTTAAGCACCTGCTAATTACGCGGCCAGGGTAATTTACACCGCGTAATAATACCTGCAATCGCTCGTAATTAATTATTCATAAGATCAGCTGGTTAATTATGCCGAGCGTGCTGGGGGAAACATCTGCCACATGTAAGAGCTGTGGTCCTCCTTTTCGTTTGCAAATCTTGAAAGCAAGGGCTCCTTGGGCAAGATAAACCGCAGATGTAGATGTACAGGCAAACTACTGATGCGTTTCTGTGAGCTTACGTTCGTATTCCGTGTCATAAAGATTGGCACATGGAATATAAGAGCACTTGTGTTCTAATAACGAGTGTAGTTATTAAATCAATTTTTCTGATCCTCGACTGCCTTTTAATTGACCTCTATTTAGGAATAGTAGCGAAGTTTCATCTCGATTGGACAGGAATTAATTTCTGATTCGTTAGATAAATGCTGATAAATTATACACTGGTCTCATCGCAACGTTTGTAATAACAGAGACGTCTTTGCAGTTATTATTAAAAACGCTTTGACTTTAAGTGGACCTCGAATCAACGTATGAAATCGTATTTCTCTCGCCTCGAATCGGTACTTACTCGTGAAAGTTTATAGTACTTTGATGGTGGACTCGCGACACGGTCACGTGTACAATTATACGTATAACGCGCATTCGAAGAAGTGATCAAAGAAAATGGGCACCGGATGTTTATTCTTGTACAGACGTTTTACAACCGCGTAAATTTCCGGGCCGATCGCCTCGCGCTCGTAAGGGTTTTACGATACAATCTGGCTATGAATACGATGTTGGTGCTGGAATCAATCATGGGCATAAGTCTTGCCTTGTAATGTTGAAACAAATTAATAAATTAACATAAGCGCATCCATCGTGCTAGACGACTGTCATTAGCAAACGCTCATAAGCCCGACTCTCGACTCTCAGTACCCACCATAATCCTGAGACACCAGGTCCACCGAATTTCTTTGAAAAAGTCTGCATGTGACGAGACACGCTAGGGTTCTCTCGCAAGTCAAGCCTCTCGGGAGAAGACGGGGACCGTTGTGTGGTCTTGACTCCGATCGGTCCGGCTACTAGTTAGCGTGATTCAGTCTGAGCCTTGGGTGCTCTCTCACACGCTCGCAGCAGGGGTTCGAGAGACCGCCGCGGTAGTCGATCGGTGATTAGACGGCAGGTTGTTGTTTCCGATCGCCGCTAAATATCTCGAGCGCGCCGCAGGACGACGCTCCTGCATCGCTCGCGGTGCATCGCGCGGATCCTGCTGCATCCTGCTGACGGCCCATCTACACCCCTCGCCTCTCTCTTCCCCCTGGTCACGCACGGGCCGATCCATCCTGCTCTCTCGCCAGCCAGATCCTTGAGAGCCGCCTCACTTTGCGCGCACCGCGGTGAGAAAGTTTTACGACTCACTCGTGCGAACGCCTCGCCGGAGGAATCGCGCCGAGGGAATCTCGAATGTATATCGCCGCCTGTGTCTCTAAATACGTGGCCAGCACTTACCTTCCCCTGTCCTTGCTGGATTTACGCCGGTAAATCAACACTTCCGCTTTCCTTTCGCCATTTTTTTTGCTTCATTTGCAAAGTTGGGGATTATTACAATAATTTTTCTTCGAATAAAAAATCCGTAATAAAAATTTATTCGAATAAAAAATTATTCTTTATTCTCGAATAACTTCATTTTATTCACAATTCTTATTCGAGATCATTCGAATAAAAATGTATTCGTTATTCTCGAATAATTTAATTTTATTCGAAACTTTTATTCGAAGATTATTCGAATGATGCTCAACTCTGCAAGTATAATTGGTCCTGTCATCTTTCCGTACAGAATAACCCTTCCCCACTGTAGATATTTCTCTTGCTGCTGGGATCTCAGAAAGAGCAGGATAATTACATCAAAAGACACGTCCTGTGCAAACATTCGTCATGAAAGGCTCATGCATCTTCCTTCCCAGGAAAACTGCCATCGTGTAACACATTTGGGAGCTGAGTTTCGAACATGGCACGCGTCCACGTTGGGCCAGCCTCATCGGCGATGCACTTTGAAGTCCGCTGGGATTCACGCGACACACACGAATGCCACGCGCGCGATGTTACCGCCACGATTAAGTCCAAACGTGGTGCGAACGAGATATTATCGTTTGCCGGTGTGTGTAACCGTCGGTGTCTCGTTAATTACTCCGTGAGCTGTTTCGTGTCCCGGGACGGACACGCGGAACACCGCGCCTTTCCATATCCGACCGAGAAACATCGGGATCTCGGACGCTCCGAGTCGCACCTCGGGGCTTCAATGAATTTCCACGTGCAAAAAAAATGTGCGGCAGCCTCGTTACTGCTACGTGGATGACGTGTCGCGATGCAGTGACTCGCGAAAATTAAACAATCAGACCGTGGGACGTTGTAGATTGGCTTTGCAGCGACTTATCCATTGTAACTGTGTTAGGAGTTAGGACTAGACACGCTTTTCAAGAACATTCACTTGAATCGTTAGCAGCTGTGATTCCTGGAAATTGCAACTGCATTGTGCAAGTGCATACATGGGTGTATGCTTGACGAAAGGGAAGTATGGTCCTCGAAATTTGGAATATACAGAAATTTCTTTGATAGTTAGGGTATTAAACCCAGCGCAAAGAACCTCCAGGAATAGCAAGTAGTTAGTGGTGCCGTTGTGAATATTGATTAAGCACCGAGTACATAGTAGAGGTATTTAATTTTTGTTATTAAGGAAAGATGAAATTTTTTCCCAATCATCTATAATTGAATTACCTAGCTTTTAGCAGGTATCTTACGATTCAGAGATGATGCGAAAAGGAAATGAGATGTACGAGGAACCTTCGCGCCTGACGGAGTGGATGTATAGAAGCATGATCAAGCGTGCCAGTAATTTTCCTACCAATAAATAGACGCGATAAAAATCAACGTGTACTTTTTTCAATAGGATCCTGTATACACAAGGAGCCTAGCATCTACACGACCACGACTTTCGTATAAATCAAAGCTTCGTTTCGTGGCGAGTCGCTGCACGACCATAGATAGGCATAATATCTTATGTCGAGGTCAAGGCGAATGCGTCAGGCTCGTTTACGGCTCACACACGCGCTGGAATTAAACGCCACGATTCATCAGACGAAGTAGAAAATAATCTGGGTACCTCTGCCACGGGATCTTTGCAAAATTCCCTGCTCGAACACCTGGTTTATCTTACCGAACGATGGTGGAATACCGATCGGGTCTGTGCAGCCGTTTCAAGCTGTGCGATGTACAAGTATCGAATTAAAAATCTCTCGCTTCTTCGCTGGCTGAAGATTTGCTGGCGATGGCAACATTACTCCATTTCATTACTCGGCGAGGCGATCGTTTCTATATTACAGTGTCTGTTCAACGAATTCAGCCGCGTAATTCATGGCGTTGCATACAGTTGCGGGACAAAAGACTCTGCGCGCGTACGTGTACGCTCGTTTCGAGGGCAGTTCATTAAAATTTATTTATGAATGCCTGGTAAGGGCTCGGCACCACGTCCCGACGTCCCCCTTGTCGGTACGCATTATCGTCGGCGCAACGAGTTTTATCGGCGCAAGGTGTGTCATTGTGCGTTTCGCGCCGCGCAATTTGCTCCACTTCTTTTTTTTTCTAATCGCTCCGTTCTCCGGCGCATGGGACACCGGCCGCGTAAACGTTTTTCTCGTAAACGGGCGTGCCAGGTTCCATCGGAGATGACAAGGCAACAGCCGATCGAACTGTTTGACGGCTTCAAAGGATTCGCGACTGCGCGATCGCGGTGGAAGGAATGATTAGGACGCGAGAGTAGCAAGTATCGCAGTGTTAAGCGTGTGGCATGTGTAAAATCATGGTTGAAGAAATATTGAGAGTGGAGGAAAGTGGGGAGACAAATAAGTGGCAGCATTGAAAAAACGTATGAGAAATAGAGAAGGAAACGAGATACCAACGAACAGAGTCAAGTACATACCTAAACACAGATTAAAGTAGACTTTACGCTTCCCAAAATCTTAAAAATTGATCGAACGTTTGAATTTACAGATAAACGAACTATTTCTGTCCCCCCTCACACACACATAGTTTCCTAAAGCAATTAGAGTTTAGAACGCAATGACCGATTTAACACGATAGCAGGATGATTGTGTAACGCCTGGAAAGACTGCGGCTGAGATCTAATAGTGATGTAGAGAAACGGGATTAGTGAGTCGGTGACGGTAATTTGTCACGCGTGCATGACATCGCTCTGGCTTTCAGCGTGAGTCCTCGTTATTGGTAACAGGACAATCTGAATACCCGGTGACACAGACCCGTGTCCTGGTTCGCACGTATGTCACCCACACGTGACGTCCCACGCCTCGTTTGCACGGCTCGCTGTCGTCGTCCCTTTTGCGCTGACGCGGCTGCCTGGGGTCATCCGCGTGCGATCCCCTACGCTAATTCCTCCAAATTCCACAGACGAAGAGTGACACTACATAGTAGAAAGTACGAACCGTTGATAACACTTTCCTTCCCCAACTTCTACCGTCATCCATCTGTTTAGCTAGCAACCTACTCCCTGCGTTTTCACCGCATTCCGTCTTGTTGTCACATCAGCATACAGATCAGGCGCGGCTCGACGTAGATCTATCAACCGGTCGCGGGCCACGGATCGATAGGAAGCGAACGGGACCGGTGACAGATTAATCTCGAAGTGCAGCGCGTGTACAGTGCAACCTATCGAACTCGTTCGTTCGTCCCCCCGTATAATTCATTATTTTTCCACTGTCGCTTGCTCGCGTATCCTGGCTAACCTGGAACAATGAGGGATCGGTGGCGAAGGACCGCGCGTTCCGGGTGCAGGAAATCGAAAGTGCAAGCCGCGACTTTTCGCCGGCTTATTATCGATGCACAGCGAGCTACCGCGCGTCGTCGCGCGCATTCCGTCGCATTAGATCGACGCGCTTTCCATTTCGTCGCGGGGCCCGCTCGTTTATTTAGCGACCCGCAGTGGAGTTGGCCTGTTATACAACCGTCCGGGACAGTCTCGATTTCGTCAAACGAGAGCAACCGGTTGAAAGGAGAGGGAGTCCGACGCGGTCCGATATAGTTAAGTGGTATTGGTCGCGGAGGATGTCGCAATGGTCGCGCATAGCTTCCGCCTGCAATGGGCATAATTAGCATTAAATGTGTTATTACTCGCGTTTCGGGCCGCCGTACACCTGGTGGGCTCGCGTATCTCGACAGGCGTTTATGTTCGCTCCGCAGGCAATAATGTCCCCGCGCACGAAAGCTGCGATAAATCGGGCAATTGAGAGATCGCATCTCTGCGAGTCGATCGGCTGCTCTAACTATGTTTTTTTTTCAACCGTCGCGAGGGAGATTCGAGGGACGCACGTGTTACGGTACCGAGCTTGGTAAAAGCGTTCTGCAATGGTAGCGACTATGGTTTCGTGCGTAAAACATTGGTTAGGAATGTGAGATTGGTGAAGCATACATTGCAGAGATTAATGCTTAAGAAGTATGAAAGGGTCTAGCCGGGTAAACATAGGGAAAACGGCTCCATCACCAATTTTAGTATTTATGAATACCAAAGAATGCTCTTTCCTTAAAAAGCATTAAGAGAAAATTCAGATTTCTATACCTTCTCGTTAGGGTGATATGAGGACAACAACTTTAAACTTTGCCATTTTTTCTCAACAACTAAAAAAGATTTAAAAAGGAATTAAAGAATTAATTAGTTTCTTTACTTCCACCTTTGATGATTGATCTGCAATTTAAAAAAAAATTATATAGTAGAGCTAAAAACTACTTACTACGAGCATTTTGAAGCATTCAAATATCTTAGGTAGTTGTTGAGAAAAAAAATGGTAAAGTTTAGGTTTGTTTGAGAGGGGGTAGAGATCTGAAATTTCTCTCAGTGGTTTTTTAGGCAAAGAGCATTATTTGGTGTACATAAACACTAAAATTGGTGCTGGGGCCATTTTCCTTATGCTTGCACGGCTAGACCCTTTGTGTGAAAAGTCTTATGAGTTCGCAAAGAGAATTAAGAAAGTAAAATGCTGCGAAAGTGTAACCTTTCTTTGTTATGTTCTAAATTTGGAATGTTTCTTCTGATTCGAATTAGAATATTCTCTGTGTTAAACCATTTTCAATTTACTGTTCGATTGATTGAACCACGGCGTACAGCCCATTGCGATACTTGATCAAAATTCACCCTTACAGAGAACCTTCGGCGACAACAATGTTATGAGTTAAGTAACGCACGTGGGTGACTCGATTTATGGGAAAGTTACGGTGGTTCCATTCGTTGCCCATTGTGCAAGCGATGATAGGAGTCAGACAAGATTTATTCGCGGTTTCGTGGACACCGGCGACACTTTATTCACGACTGCAGATTGGTGCAATGCACACCTACGTTCATTATCGAGCAACAAACGTGTGATCGACTCGCTATTCTTACGTCCGAGATAATACATCAATACTTAAAATCACGACAGTCGATCACAGCAGTCGCCAGACTTCTCAGTCACCGATAATGAAAAATAATGTACTCTATAAGAGAGCAAGCTAAAGAAAACTGCGGTTGAAATCTTACCATTGCTCAATGATGTCATGTCTGACACATCGCCGAGTGTTTCGAGATTCACACGCCACGAAGGTTCCTTTATGCAAGAATGTGCATTCGAATACAACGCGAGTTTCGAAACTCTGTTTGGCCCAACAAGTGCGCATTCGACGCACGCGCGATATCGCGAAGTAGATGCAGATCGTTTATACAGACATGCGTCTACTCCCTGCTAAGCGCGCTAACTCAGTTGCCTGAAGCTAGGCACTTTGTATGAGAAAGTCATGATCTTGGCCCTTTCACAGAATAAAACATGTTCAAACAATAGAAAGGCATGCGACATGTCAGAAGTACGTAACCCAAGTAATAGGAAACAATTCTAAGTTCCCTACGAACTTCCCAATCTCCAACCTTCCTGTTCTTAGAACTCCGATTCCAAACGAGTTGTCAGAAACTCAAAGCAACTCTCACCGTTCCCAATTTGCCATTCTGTCTGAATACTTGGACCAACCGGTGAGCAGGCATAGTGGCGGCGAACAGAGACGCCCGTTTATCGTCACGCGTGCGGCAGCAACGCGAAATTAATAATCCGTCGTTTCTTATGCCTCGTTATCGCGCATCGTCACGTCTTTATAACGCGGGCCGGGGCCCGTACGTCAGATGGTATCGTCGTATCTCGTACGGGCTAGCAGCTAGTAAAGTAAGTGCGAGTAAGTATAAACTACCGCGCTCAGCCACCACCCTCGATGTTCCGCCCCAGCGGAGAGATAACATCTTCCTGCACACTCGCCGTCTCTCTTTCTCTCTCAGCCAGCCTCTTCCTCCTCACCACAACCCTTTTGCTCGCCTACCGTCCTTCGTCGATCGGCCGGAGGCTTCCCTACGATCGGCTACTTCAGTAGCCGCACCATCTGCCCTCCATAAATCCTCTCCAGCCGTCTATACTGCGCCGATATCCCTCCGAACGAGCCTCCGTTTCGCTCTATCTGTTCACCCGCCTCACTTTACCGTTCTGCCAGCGAATTTGGGTAGGCCAGATCCGCCTAGCTGCTCTAGAGGCGATAGGCCTATGCAGCGCAACAGTAATATTCCTTACTTATCACGTGTTTGCAGGCAAGGGTTCTTTACACAACGGTCTTAGCTCCCTCGCGGTGTGTAGTTTCCGTAACTGATTTCTTCCTTTAGCAGGGTGCTTCTGACAGCAAACGATGTAAAGCCTAGAATGCTAGATTCGTTACGATGTAAGGAGACGGTTTGTGATGTTCTGAACTGGAATTAAACGTGCAGGTTTCCTAGAGGCATGAAGGCCTACATCCAGCGTATCGGTAAACTATTTACCCACGCCATAAGTGCAGATATCAAATATTCTCTTAAACCTGTTCCGCGGAACTGCCGCGCGATAATAGCCGCAACGGGGCATCAAACAAACCGACCCACGAGCAGGTCGATCTATCGAACGCCATACCGGAACGAGCATACGAGAGCCACCGCGTGGGAGAGTGGAGCCTCGGTTCAGCGCTGCCTCGTGTCGCTTCTTCTTCTTCTACGCCCGCTTCTTCTGCCTCTTCCTCCTCTATCTGTTATGGGAACGGACCTACCGAAGGGATCCCTGCTCGCGCGAACCGCGCAATATATTGCCATTTGTTCCGGCCGCTATAAGGCAATATGTTTGTCAGTATCGCGGAATCGAACCCGAACCCTCGAACCTCGACGAGAGCGAGCCTAGTAGGTTGATCTTGACCGTTATTCCTCGGGTGCATATGGTCCCGTGGCTGCCGATACCACCTCCCGATATCAGCCAGACGCGATCCCCCTCGGCTCTCGATCGCTCTTCTCTCGCTATCGATAAGTCTTACACGGGGATTCTTCCACTTCTTCTTCCTCCTCGTCTTAAGGCTTGTTATTCATTTGTTGCCCGTAGATCTTCCGCCAATCGCCGCGCTGGGCTGCAGCCGAGTTAAGGCTAACGATCCAGGGCCCGGGGTTCTCGCTATCGATGCATCGAACGGATCCCAGGCCGATCGCTGATCGTTATTTACCTCCGGGGGGATAAATTTCGTGGCTTCGCTCTTGTTTCCGACGGGACGACGATGTTCGTAATTCCCTCGAGTCAGACGGTCGTTGGAGAGGGAGGCTGTTGATAAAAGAAGTGCATGTATCCTGTATGCACTTACGCGCTTAACGATGGATCAGCTGAGTAGGGAATATTGAATAGGATTGGTAGCCAAGTTCATTCGCTCCTCGTTTATATTTACAAGGGCAGCATTCACTCGACGACGGAATATTCGTGTTGCAATTATCCGCGGCGTTTCTCCGAGTACCCACGTTCATTTGATTTTGTGGTTCGAGAAATCCTGCTGTAGGCTAGCATCTCATTAAGCGTGTAACCGAGAATTTCATTAAGTATCGGACAGTGACGAATAATATGCATCCCCGCGCTGTGGTACATTCGATTACCGCGAAATGCGATTGCGCGTTTCGCGAGGTGTAGTGACGCGGCGGGTCGAAGGTCGCGAGCCTCTCCGCGTGTTCCTATAAATTCAACGCCTGGGCCCTTTCCTCGGTCGGGGATAAATGGCGACGGGGGGATTAAGTAGTAAAGGACTATCGACTACGAGATCAGACGCACGATCGCGGCCCGTGGCTTTCGTTACGCGTCGTTTCTTGTCGCGAGTTTCGTCGAGTAATTATTGGTTTGCCTACGAAATACTGCTGGCAAGGCCACTTTTTCCTTGTACTGCTATTTCACCGCGATGTTCGTTTGTTTTACGATGGTGATTTCAGAGAGAAAACGTGGCTCCCCGAGTGCTCGTGTTCTATGCGCAGATGTAGTGTCCCCTGCTCCTAAGTACTCGGGTAATTCGAGGCTTAAATTAGTTCAGTTTAGTGTATGTAAACCCCGTGCAATTTATACCTTGAGTCAGACTACACTTGGTCTTACGTTCAGGCCAACAGGGGTACGTTTGCGAATAACGTACCGTAAAATGGGGGAACATTGGCAGGTTTTTGATACATTTTGTTATATAATGTAAAAATTAAAATGTTTACAGTTGCTTTAAGTATCCTATCATAACATTGCATGTTTCGTGATTGTACTACAAGTGTTAAAATGCATAAAATTTTTGTCATTTTCTTCTTTAATACATGTTAAATACCAGCCGGTACGGGGTAACATTGGCACATCATATAAATAGCAGTAACAGGTTAAGTTTTACTACTCTGAAGTCAGTAAAGACTGGTTCAGACACGTCCAGTAGTTTAGTCGATTAGCAAATAATATTGTCTTTAAAGTAACGGATATTTACTGCTTTTTTATCGAGATATTTTTTAACCATTACTTTCATGTCAAATGGGGTTAAAGGATAACCCCATGTAGCCACCGCCAACATTGTATTTACTATAACTTTTTCTTCATCAGTGCTTAAAGTAGTTGGATGCACCACACGCTTGGTACAAAAACGTTTCAAATGGTTTTGAATAGTACCTCTACTTATATTATATTTTTTACTAGCTTGCTGTTGAGACATTTCAGTTCTAACATCAGCTAAAGCTTTATCAAGATCGGAATCTATAAATGCTTTATACTTCCGGTAGTCGCTGTATAAGTTCTAGGCATTATTGCGATCTAATGTTATTAATAATATAATGTATAACGTAACAAAGTTATCTATTTGACAGGCGATTATTGGATATCTAACCGCAAACGTTGAAACAATTGAGTACCTAAAATCTCGATCTCGAATGCGAATTTATATGTTCATGCGTGTAGGTGCCAATGTAACCCCGGCATGTGCCAATGTTATCCCCTGCTGCCAATGTTCCCCTATTTTACGGTACGCTTCTTGCGATACAACTTCCTTCCTCCCCCATTCATATTCTTCGCCAGAAATTCAGTAGGCACAGCGTGCATCCATATTCCAGTAATACACGAGCGAAGCATTTTCCATCGCGACGTCCGGCGAAACGTCTCTACTTCGATTCCGGAATCTGACATTCATCAAGCAGTCCCCGCGAGGTAGGAATTCCGACGAAAGGTAGATATTAATCGCGGCAGCACGCTGCCTATTATAAATAGCGAAATTATATTGAACAGGTTGTCGGGACAGGAGCCAGTGACGATCGGTGACATGGAGGCGATCTTCCATCGATCCTATCGATCCTACCGATGTAAGATAACCGTGGACGTACGCGACAACCGCGGTGCATCTCGCGTACGCCACGACCACGCTGCCAATCGCGCGGAATTCATCTGGTTTCTTTCCCGCCGGGCAAAAATCTACCTCGCCGGGACGACTCTTTGCCGACCGGTGAATTATTATGACGTTAACGGGAAGAGCACGCCGGCCGATGGACGCTGGTTTCTTCCTTCGTTTTCGATTCTACGCGTTTTCCTGTTACCCTCGATAATCATCGACACGATTGTTCGGATGTGACCGTAGTATTAACGACGCTCGGTCGGATGAAAGTAGCCTGGCAGCTTTCTGGAAGCATCCTTGGGCATTCTTGCGACGCGATACTATCTACATCGCGTTCTTTCCCTCCGCGAACATATTACCCTCGCCGCCGCACCAAATTCACCCATAGAAAATACGTTTTACAGGGGAAATCGAGGAGAAAAAGAAATCTGTTGGAATTACATCTATCTTGCGCTGTCGATACCAATTTTTCTCTTCTTGAACTACACGCGACAAGAATTGAATTTATTAAATATGATATAAGGATCCGGCGTAAACGTGGACTCATTCGATTGAAATTCCAGTGGACGAGTCAATCATTTCCGTCGCGCCGAAACCGCGGGAATAAGTAGAGCTGATATCTGATTAGAGCGTGAATCGGACACAGGGGCCGAGCGGCGCGTATATACGAGCCACGGTGGAGAAAACAGAGGCTGGAACGGAGGATCGTGGCTCGCTAATCCGCGGGGGCGAGCTGAGATGCACAGATTGGCGCGTAGCGAGGCGATTCGCGGGACGCCTGCAGGTGAAGCCGATGCAACCGGTGGAAAGAACGAGATCGAGGGACGATAGACGACACACGAGGTCGCCGCGGCAATCCTTAACAAGGACTCAAATGTCACTTCTGGGCCTGACCCTGGAAAACTGCTCCTAACGACCCCCCTAAGGTTTTTTACGGTATTTCACGATCGACGGCGAAATCCGAGGGATCGCACTGCACGTTCTCAGGCAATTTCGTACGATTCCCTCGCGCCGAGGTGAAGCATCATTTCTGCCCTTCTGCTCGGTGTCGTTTCATCGCGAACTTTCCAACGAGATTATTGCTGTTCGTTTCTCATGGATCATCTTGATGGACAAGTGGGTGCTTCTCCTATTTTGGCAATAGAAAATTTGAAATTTGGAGCGACGGCCAGCAAACTTTTTCATGGATCGCATGTGTGCCCACGGAGTTGCCAGATGCTATCGCAATCCAACCGAGGGGCCCAGTCCTGAGTTTTGGGGGATTATTGCTCATGTACGTGCACGTGACCAACGACAGACCATTTTGTGATATCAGAAAGATCGAGGCAACTCTCTTCCTGCTTGCGACAATATTCTTATCACGTAACGGGGTGAGTTCACCCCTTATCTCTCATCTGTCGCCTGCACGTTCATCGTTTTCCGAAATTACCGCGAATAATTTGCCTGCAGGATATATCTTAAGATTTCTGAGCACTTACCACCGAATGTCGTGAAAGTGCGCTTATCATTAAAGTTGCTTTCAGAGAACTCACCTGAAACAGAAAATAAGATTGCAAATGTTAGAATAATTATTATGGATAAAGAATAAATTCATTATGATTGATCGTCTAGGCACGAATTGTCCAATGTGAGCACATGATTCAGATTCTTTCTTCCTGCATTTCTACCCACTGTATCTCGAATTCGTTTGGTCTGCAATTTGTGGGAAATTGCCGTTTGGCGTATTCGAGAATACGAATCCTCTCTTGTTCGAGAAGTTTATCTTTAAATTACTGGCTGTGAACCTGCTGTTCCCACGTTTACGCTCGGCGCATGCATGATAACTGCACTTCGGGGTCCATGCAAATAGTCGCGCATAAGTGTACGGAGAGATATGGTAACGAATTTATCAAAGATCATGGGAAACCGTGCGTCGGAAAATAAGATAGCGCGATCGTGATCCAGAAGGCGAGAAATCTACGCTTACGCATCTTTATAAAAGTATTTCATCCGCTTGTTCCATCCTAACACAATGCTACTCCATATTCACGATACTTCCTCATGTATATACACTCACGACTCACTCGTACAATTAAAAAACACTTTTAAACTATAATTATACACACTGGGCCAAAATGACCCACAATGGGACTTTGAGGTAAAATATCTGTGAGGCATCGTTGAAATAATAAATGTCAATTTTTAACGATGAACCTATATTCTACAGTGTTCAAACTTTATCTCAGAATTTTGGCCACTTAATTTAAGAGATACTTTTTAAACAGCAGCTGATAGAAATTTGGGTTGGGTCAAATCGACCCAGGGTGACAACTGCGTTCGAGAAAAATAGGTGTGGCAACGGAGGGTCAATACGTGTCAAAGTCAAAACGTTCTGTTTGTCAAAAGATGATGCTAGACATACAGAAACATCTTTTTTTACTAAACCTACTTTTACCATAAGTGGCAACAGATCATAGATAACCACGAAAAATACTCGATTAAAAAATTCTGTAATCGATAAAGCAAAGGAACTTTTGCACAGACCTAATATCAATACAACACTCGCCCTTACATTTAGAAAAACCATATAAAATGCCTCGCAGGGTATTCTCCGCCCGCAACAGTCCGGCGCACTTCGATCTCCTTGAAGCGAAAAACGAGAACAAACAGGAGAACCCAACAAGGGTTGAACTGATCCGACCAAGTCCAAGATCGAGCCACGGCAGACGTCCCATCGTTAGACCAACCACCTCATCGTCTCGTCCTTTCTCACCCGAGGATGCGCGCGGTCGGTCTCTCGACGGTCCCCCAGCTCACCAATTCCGGTTCCCACGTTTACATTTCGTGCATGCGCAATGGGTATATACCGTGTGGCCGGTGTATGTAGCGGTGGTAGCTCGTTAACCGGCTAACGGTAGGTCGGCTAGCAGCACGTTGCAGGCGCACAACCACCGAGAGTACAGGCGGCCGGTCGTAGAGCACACTAGCTAGAGGAGGGCGGCGGGGGACACGTCCGAGCGTGGCTTTACAGGGTACCTACAAGCTACCTGGAACGTCAGCCGCATATAGCAATCCCCGTGGAAGCCCTTAGGCTCATAGCAGTGCCTACGTTAACGTGTCTATTTGAGATATCAGCGATCGGCTGGTACACGGCTGCTGCACGACGCGACGAACTCGCCCTCGGGTCCTCCACGTTTTCGCGCCTGATGCGCGTTGGGGACCCTCGGGCCCAAGTGTCGTTGAAAAGCTTTGCTTTTTGGAGAGCTAGGGTGTTGAAGAATCGATGGATTCTGACGAGGATTCTGGAGCTCTATTTAATCTGTGGAGAAATGATAAGGTGTGCCAGCCACGCAGACAATAAAGTCGAAAGGATTATAGGCTTGAGAGGGTAGGGAGCGAATGGGGTAACAGAGAAGGAACTCGAGGGAGCTACACCTGCAATTTAATCAGGTATAAAGTCATTTACCGGCGTAGAACAATTTGCTGGGAAAGAAAGCCTCGAATAGGCAGGTTCGCATTAAATGTATAATGAACATGGAACCGCACGCTCGGTCCAAGGAGAATTTTCCTAAGGGTACTAATTAACGCCGCGCCACTGTGTTACGTGCAAGAAACGGCGCTGTTTGGAGTCGCCATCGCAGCCGCTGCTACCTCATTCAAAGTTTTATTCTCCCCTAGGCTCCCGCAACGAGTTTAGCCGCTGCTTTCGAGGCGGCCATCGCGATCGGTACCCACGGCGAAAATGTATACGAACGAATGAGTCTGTAAATAATCGCACGGACGTTTACGCGACAGGGAACCGTAACCGGCGGAGGGAAAAGGTCGAAAGGGAAAATCGACGATTGCGAACTGCGGATCGTGGCACCCTGCAATTACTTCGAGAACCGTCTCCCTTCGCAATTACAGCCGTGAAAAGCATCGTGTTACTTCGAATTACTATCTGCTCGAGAAATTATCTGAGGTCTTTACTAAACAGTTGTGTGGAGTAGAAATAGGAATGGGAGATTTCAATGTACAATAACAGACATTCCCGTCTCTCTATTAGAGATCTTTCAGTCAAAAATAACTCTTCAACATAGATATTTTTCATGTTTGAATTTCAAAGTACCAATTTAATAATATTACCGCTGAAACTGATAGCACTGCTGTTAGAAGATCGAAGAAACGCGCGTGTTTCAGCTAACTTTTATCTCAATTAGCAGGAGACACGATTACACGCGACCGTTACGAACAAACTCGAAGTCTCCGTGCGCTTAATGCTGGAAATTATCTGTTTATACGTCAGTTCGCATTAATGCATTTTTCCCTTGATAATCCTTGTACTTACTGTCGTATTACGCGGCACGACGCTAATCCTATTCATTCGCGGCTCCGTTTGCGCGATTGTGCACGCGAGTTAAGATCTACGGGCTAACTCGTGCCCATTGTCTACGCGATTTTTACGCGGCTCTGGCGAGCGGTATCGCAATTACCGGTTCACGCCCCGCAAACTCGCGCAGCTTATTTCTGCGATTGGCTGGCTTTAATTGCCGCATAATTGCGGGGACATCGAGGAATCCGTTGCATTCTAAGAACTCCCCGCTAACTGATTGCTAAATCTATTCCTCCCCTTTATTTCACTGCAAGCCCTGCTCATTTCTACGCTCCTATAGCCACGATTTATCCAGTCTCAGTTTTAATACGATCTCCACGAGAATTATTCGCTTGCGTGCAGTTTCTGTTCGCGCGTATCTAGTGCAAGTAGCGAGTCAGTGATTTATCGCGAAATTGATCAGACGTCTGGGCGTTAGCACCGGAAGCTCGTGTTCTGAATCTACTTCCAGAAGATTCTCTGATTTTCAACCATAGTATGTTAATGAAACTTCGGTCAATTAACAAAGTGTATCTCCCAAAGTTCCCTAAATCATTCCCGGAGGGGAACGAACTCACTTTTTTAAAGTCCGCGTCCTCGAATCCTAGAATCCTTGCGCAAATGTCGACCGAGAAGCTCGACGAGGCATCAATATTCGTCATCCTTTACCGTGTGCTTTCCAAGTGACGTGTAATCGCGCGAGTCCATCGACAATGAAGTTATCGACACCGATTGCGGGGTACTGTTGATCGTATCTCTTCCCCTGGGCGCAGCGTGACGGGCATGCGAGGGAAATTCTAATTAGCCGCGGTACGATTTTTTCTCAAATAAATCAATAACACGTACAGTGGCGGGGAGGAGGGTGAGAGAGGCGTGAGAGGGAGAGAGCGTGCAGCGACGCATTCAGACGAGAAGGCTATCAGAATTTATGAGCAGTGCCGATTGAAATGTTCCAGCGTGTTAGCGATGAATACACGCCGAGATTTAGCCCGCGAGAAGCATGCAGCAATAATACCGAAAGGTTATGACATCCTACTATAACCGTGGTTATTACATAATTGCATAGCTCGCGCTCGTACATCCTCTCCCCCTCCCCCTTCTGTGCAAAGCGGTTCGAAAAGAGAGACGACGGAAAATTCAATCGTCGAAGCACCAAGCACAAATCGCAAGGGCCTCGTAACGACCTACGTCACTCACCAACGATATTAATAATACGCCTGATATACGTCGATATACATACGTCTGTACACGAAACACGTGGCTCGTATATCACGTCAATTAAGATAGAAAATGCCTAGTGTCATAAGAGAGGCTCGTCTGCCTTTAATTATCCGCGGCGTTCAGCTCCAACAATTATCCGGTACGCTCGGAAGCGGTCCCAATAATAACAGCTCGCGTTACAATAATAACTGTTATAAATAATTAGTCGGTACGAGGGAGCTCGTCGTAAATCTAGCCGCGAGTCCGCGTACCGCAGCTCGTATGAATGTATTCTCGCTCCCCGAGGCGAGCCGTCCACTGAACGTCGCTTCCAGCTATATAATGCCATAAATGAACAATTGCGATATTTAAAGACAAGCACCGCGATCAATATCCTCGTCGCTGCTGATCGTACCATACCGATTTCAACGAGTTAAAAGCAGGCACTTCCCAATATGCGCCGCGTTAACCTGGCAACTCGCATCAACTGACCTGGCACGAATGTGCCCCGAGGCCCCTTGCATTTATTTAGCTTCCTTCAATCAGCGCGCTATTAATTCAATTTCAGTGTTAATTGCCAGTTGAATGAGCATTTAAAGTTCAGCTCTACGTCAAGCTCCACCTCGGCCCAAGTCGCTCGTAAATCAATTGTAGTCCGCGATCTTCGCGCGCCAATAAAGTGCAGTCACCCGGAGCAGTTATCCAAGTGTTAATTGTTGTGGGACACACATCCGCTGTGTTATTGATTCGTCGGTATCGAGTGATCGATGGCACAAAGAGGTGGTCGGGCGATGGCATCCAGCGTGCATAAGCTCGGTCCAAGCCAGTTGACATTAATTAAGCGGCGCGTCAACGCAGCGCGGATTACCATTTTAATGGATAGTCTCAATTAACGGTTGAACACCAATTTAGTGCCAGCCGATTAAGCGAGCCGGTGGTGTTTAGTTCCCCGATACGGTGGCACGCGATCCTTCGAGGCAGTCACGCCTCTGCACAGATCGATTCTCACAGGCGATGAGGATCCGTGGAGAAGTTTCGAGGCGTGCAACGTCCAACGACACGAAGTAGAAATTATCGATCTCTTTACGTAATACCTTCTAATTAGAATTTGGGCCCACAGGCGCGAAGAGACGCCGCACTGTGCCGTGAAATTTCTACATACTCCTGATGGAAACAGGGCCCTCCAACGACGGATTAAAGGTAATTTACGATCCCGCGTTGCAACAGGGCCTGCGTAACGTTAACGGCGGCGGTGAAATACCGCCCGAAGTCTACGGCGAATCGTATATCAGCGCAATTAAGAGCGATTTCACGTGCACCGACGGGCGAAATAAAGCAGAGGGGCCAGCGCACTCGCGGCGGAGGCTAGCAGTTTTGTAGCCCAGACGGATAGATATATTGCTTCAGTAACGACCGACTGGGTTAGACGGTGACGAGGAAATTCGGGCGACTGCTCCTTCATACGCTATTTTCCCTTTCGCGACTTTATATTACAGTAGCTCTACAAGTATCGATAGACTCTAGGTCTTTGCAAATGATTTCCCAGAAATGAAGCTGGATCACCCACCGCGGTATCATCCCCGCGAGAAATCGAACGGACGATTCCGCTTACTAAGCTTAGCCGCGTACATTAGTCGAGCATGCACGGTGGAAGCGGTCCGTGAATTACGTTCTAATGAAAGACGCGGTTCGTGCGTGAAATTAAACGACGATTACCCGCGTGTACCCTCTTCCTCGTTCCCTCTCGCTCGTCCGCAGCCCCCGAGACTTCCTTCTCCCCCTGTTCCAGGGGCTTATTCGTTTCCACATCGACAACTCAATCGCGGTTCTCATCCAAGCCGCGACGAGTCATCAGGAGGATGTTTTACGCAACCGTCCGCCATTATCGAATATCTTCTTCCTCGGACATCCCTCTACCCTGCCGCGATTCCTCGGCTTCGCTCGCCTCCGCCTCTTTCTTTCTCGGCCGCTAACGATCGCCAGTCGTTACGTCGTCCGTGCGACGCGTACGTATGTACCCGCGACCAAAGACGAGAGGTAGGTACTCTCTCGACTGTTACCCGCGAGTCCGGCTTCGTAAGCTGCTTTGCAACCTGCCTAGCCAACAGTAATCACCTGCCACTCGGCTCTTCCTCTACCTGGGCAAATAAAAAAATTCCCCAATCGCCATCAATCATGGAGAATTAGAGAAAACGGCTCCGTCCGCGATCCTCCTCCTTACCCCCATGTCTCTCATCCTGCCTCTCTTCATCCTACCCCCTGTGTCAGCCTCCATTTTCCTCTTCGTCGCTTCTCTCCCGTGTCGCCTCTTCCGATACGTCGTCTTTACCCTCCCCACCCCTCCTTCGTCGAGAGGATTTTTCTCTATCTGGTTTCGAAGGGCACACCGAGGTCGACCCGCGTGTCGTGACTCGCTCCAGCAGAGATTTCCTCCTTATTGCCGTTAAACGCGATACCCTACGACCGGGACGAAACATCGGAATCTCATTTGATAACTCGTTACGACGTGTACAGCCGTGCGGCAGGACTGCAGGCACTTCGATAAGGTGGCGAGGTCTCGGGGAGTTTCGATGGGGTGTTCAGGTCTGATGGGATTTCGTTTTGGTAACCGGAGGATCGTTTACAGCGGAGAGAGATTGAGAGTTAGGTAGAAGCATGGACGAAGAATTTGTCAGATATGTTTCTCATATTAGACAGTTAATATTTCCCACGTCGTGTTCACGACTTAATCCTCGCTTCCCTGTCGCATAAATTAACTTGGTCGACCAGTGTATCACCTTTCTCACCCAGAATTAGCTTTGGTGAAACGCCATATTGGACTCGAGTACCTACGTGTCTATTGGGTGAAGAGGGGCGACTAGTTGAACGTCAAGGGCGTCATTTTAAGTGACGGACAGCAAAACGACCAGGCATGCCTGCTTGTAAGGAAGATGACCAACGTCCGACGCAATTTCCACACCAGCACGCGCCGTCGGGGTAATTGACACCGTCGGACAGGCTGCATTATTTACCGATATTTAGAAAACCGCTGTCCAAGACGATGACATGCTAAACCAGTAGCCGCAAATAACACATACGCGCTTCGCAGGCAGTAAAGAGGGATTACAAGCTGATGTTGACAACAATTGCTCCTTTGACCAGTTTCCCCTGCTACATTCCAGCTAAATGCTAGCAGAAGTCTTGGACAAGGTAAAAGATTTTACACAATCTGCAGTGCGAATAAATTATTCTGCAGATAAAGTAAAATTTGATGGCCTATGCAATCTCGTGTGCATATTATTATTATTATTATTATTATTTATACGGGAAACCCCTTTAGTATACAAAGTATAACGGATTAATAGATTAAATAACATAAAATAAAATAAAAATAGGATAACATAACATAATATAAAATAAGTTAAATATTTATAACAGTCTGCCTGTACGAACCCAACTCACGACGCTAGTGAAAATATGGTTTAACTATGCTAGGAGTCACCTATACAGATGCGCTCGGAATTAGTCGATTAATATAACATTAATATAACAGACCGTTATCTCGTAATCCACGAAAATCAATTTCACCAAATCTTACCCCACATTGAGATAAGTGCTACTGGGAGCCTCGCCCGCAAAATTTCGCAATCGATTCGGCCAACGCCTAACGCGAGATAGTGCAGACATCGAGGACAGAGGAATGTCTCACAACAATAGCGTTTTCCCTCGTTCATTTATGGCATTGAATTAAGGGCGATAAATTATTAATTGCAGGAAAGGGATCGGTTCACCTGCAACCGTGGGAACGTTGCAACGGCCTTGGGGAACCTCCGCGAGTGACGGCCCGTAAAAACGCTAATGATATCTGATTGCTCCCTATTCACGATGATACCTGGGCCTGCACGCCGCTCGTGCAGACTCGCCTCGAGGTACCCGTCCCTCGGCCACCTTATCTGCCGTCTTATCATCGCGCCGCCTCCCGGCGTGCCTCGCCTCGTCAAACGCTGCCAGCCCCATTAGAATCGCTCCGCGGACAAATGTCACAGCTGGGTCTCTATCACGACTGACAGCGATCACGGACGATCCAGCCGTCGATTATACACCTCGCTTACCGCTTGCCGCTCGCTAATTTTCCGAATCATAGCGCGGCAATCGCGCCTTGCCGGTGAAACAACGGATTTCTAACGATCGCCGGGCGTCCCGAGGACATTATCCCCCGTGTGAACCGAGAACGCCGTGTTCACGCGGCGCGGCGGCAATCTAATCAGTCGACGGCCGCTGTAAAAGGATTATTCCACTTTTCAGCGTGGCTACCTTCGCGACGCGATACGTTGCTCGCGGAGGAAAATCTTCGCTCTGTTCTTTTTTCTTAATCGATCCGTGATGGGTAGAGCAAGTACCACACGAACAAGGAACGTGTGTGTTGGAACAGCATTGAGGAAGATTGAAACTAAGGACAGGGAAGACTGGAAAAAGGCTGAAGTTACAAACTGAGCGTAAGCTGACGGGCTCGAAGAAACTTTTTCTACCCGCGAGTGGTAATCCGATCGATCTTCGCGATGTCAAGGTACGCCGTCTCTGACGCTCGAAGCACGAGAGTCTGCCCCGCTACTTGAATCAATCGACGCTGAAGGTGTTCGTGTCTGTCGAGGTAATAGTCACTGAAAGAAGCCTGAGGGGGGGACGGGGCTAGAGGCGGTGGTTGAAATGAAAACTCTCTCGCAAGCTTCTCGCCCCGTCGGGGATCGAGATCGTGACGCGAAGGGAGGGCAGGCAAGATTGCGGCAACGGATCGTCCGTCGCCGATAAAACAATAGTCGTAAGCTCCTGTCAGGCTAAAGGGACGGAAAGAGAGGCGGGAGGACGGGGCTGGGAGGAAGGGGAGCACAGACTGGCCGACTGCTTGTGGGAGGAAACCGGCAAACTCATTCCCAGCCGTCGAGGACCTCGACATTTCCCGTCATGGTGTACCCCCTGTCTATTCGTCCGAAACGTTTCGATCGCGATACTTCAGAAAGAGAGGAAAGATTAATGCTTCGCGAGCACCTCTCTCCCTCCCGATCTATTGCTCTTTTTCTTTCTCTTTCCCCGTGGTCCCCACCCTCGCCCGTTTCCATCGCCGCGGCTCGCTTCGACAAATGATACTCCGTTGGACGATTGCGCGATAGCCTGTCAGTTAAATTATTATTGCGTTTACTCCGGGGACTACGCAATCTCGCGGAGACTTTGTAATACGTTTGAGCGAAGGTATCGTCGCCTCTCGTAATTATGTGCCGATCGTGATCGAACGATCTACACCCTGGCCTCGAGGATAACCTCGACTCGAAACGCAGCAGAGGCTGCAACTCCTCGGATTAGCCCTTTTGCGCAACGCGTTACCACTGCGTGTCGCTGACAGCTTATTCAGCGTGGGTGTTCGTATCGCTTGATAAGAAGGAGATGATTGAACTGTCTTTCATCCTGTACCCTTGCTGTTGAACTTTGCGAACTATCCGTACACCAAACAACGAATACTTACATTTGAATAATTTACTGATAAGAACTGTGCCCGCTCGTCTTTGCATTACACTTTTAAGCTAGGAACAGGATACGCCAGGAATTAGGAAGTGAACGTAGCCGAGAAGGTTACGTAAAGGACTGTCAAAGTGTACGTAACGTATCCTGTACACGATTCCAAATAAAGAACCGTATGAATGCGAGTTTGATTACTATTGCTCTCTAAGGTATCGAGACCTCGGCATAAGGACTCTTGAGGAATTTATGTGAGTGACTTGCTCGCCAGGAGAAGAAGAGTTGGCTTGTCTTCCTCCTCTGACAGGAATCAATGGACAGACATAGATGACATGCCCGATCTGAAAGCATTCCGTCGAACGTACCGTGCCGTTCGAGATCAATCCGAGTTAATCATCCAACCTTCCGAGCCCGGATACCTTAGTGACAAATCGAAGCCCAGCTTGCACAGGCTCCGGTTAAAGTCTGGGAAAGAGAGGCAGACTCTTAAAATGGAATTAAGTGAATCAACCAAAACCGATCGAGTGTAATTCTCTGGCCGCGCGGTTAGGATAGAAAACCGAGTGGAAAATTAAAGCGAGAAATCAGAGAACGCGGGGCCTAGATATGCCAGGTGATGGAGGGACGATCTGACAACGAGCAAATGATGATCCTGGTAGAAAATCGCCGGAAGGTGTTAACCTGGAACGGTACGAGTCAGGCGTTCACGTTCCACGGAGACGTCGGACCGTCGGCGTCGGTCACGTGGCTGCATCTCGCATTAATTCGTTATTTACTTGAAATATACGGATCTTCTGCCGCTCCGGGCGTAAGAGTGTAAAACGACGGACATCGGCTGGCTGCTCTCCAGAGCGTTTAACCTTAATGACGCGTCTTTAACGACGTACAACGGTTCCAGCCGTGCCTGCGCTACGCTCTTGGCACCGCTGCAGCGTTTCCCACGAGCCTATCTAGACGATCTCTATGGACCATAGCACGATCTCTTAATTGTTACTTCGGCGCATATCATACGCGATATCCTCGGTGTCAGTTCGCTGACGAGACGAGGGCAGGGAACAAACTTGCAGCAACGTCCAATCGTTCACACCCTGCGCTAGAATTCTGTCGGCAAAGCAAATGCGTTCTTTCTTAAACAGAACAAGGACGCGGAGACGCAACTGCGTAATGCGTATTTTATAGAAGATTCTCTTAAGAATAAATAGTCTTCGAAGAAACGTTAAAGATCCCTGGTAGCTGCCAAGACTACTCAAACTCTGATAACTTCCCTATATCCACCAGGGAATACTAAAAATCGTAAAGCGTGACGAACCATAGTAGAGATGTAATTAAAACAGGACTAAGAATCCTCGATACAAGTATAGTATGACGTACCAAGGAAGTGGTGAAAAAGAACGAATGCAGGTAACAGATCCATCAATTCCCCTGTGTTAGAGCCTGGAAAAAGCAAGGATCGTCAGGCACGTCGCATCGGCCGCGTATTTTGCAATGTCGCGGCGAGAGCATCGCGCGGATAAACAGGCGGCCGTTGGTTCGGCACATGCAAATGCCGCGGGTGCAACAGCGGCCGGGGATCGTCGCGGGATTGGTCGGATATCTTTTTCGCGACGTGGCCGATGCAAAAGGAGCTCGGCCAGCGCGGATTGGCCGGGCGGCTTGGCGCGGTTCACCGCGACTTTTCCGATTAGAAATCAACGCTGCACTGGATGCCCCTCTACTTAGGAGGAGCCTGTCGAAGTAGGTCATCCTATCTTGCCTTGGACTAGCGGTAAAATAGCCTCTCTCTCGTCCGAGTGGGGGTGGCGTGGAGGGGTCTCCTCCTCGATGACTCGAGTCACTCTGCTTTTACCTATCCTCTCTATTTCTTTCTCGCTTCTCCTCCCACCTATTCCCTTGGAATATCTTCCCGCCGCGACTGTTCATCCGTCGTCGGTCTCCTCTTCAACGAAACCGAAGTAAAGAAAAGAAAAAAGAGGAGCCACGATACGCGAGGACCGTGATCCTCGGCCAACAAGAGACATCGAACTGGATGAGCAAGAGGGGAGCAGAAAGAGGGAGGCAGAGGGAGATTGTTGGCGGGCGTGATGGAGGGGTCGCACTCCACCACCTGCCAGGTAAATCCCCGGAGCGGAAAGACCTCTCCACGTGCCACGATTCGCCGATTGGATCCCCGCCAATCCCGTTTCGCCCGATACCGCCGTGCCAAGTAATCAAGCAGAGGCGATACCGCGGCCTGGCTGCATGGAAATCCCGTTTCGATCCTCGTTAACGTTTCCACTTCTTATGGACGTTTTCTATACGAGGACGATCCGGTTTTGTCTGCTGGAGACCACCGGGGACTCGTTTCGACCGTTCCACGGTTTTCAGTGGATCGACGCGGGATAACGATTCTGGCACTCTCGGGAATCGGCTTGCTAGAATGACGAACAGAATTGTCGGGACGCTCGCGAACTGATAGCGGAATTTCATTCTGTACGCCAGCTGGGTCTCTGATATCCTCTAACGATTTTATGGAATCAGTAGAACAACCTCGAGCTTTATCATCCTAGGTACCTATCACGACGAGTATTCTAACGTCAACTAATGTGGATGTATACAATTTGAAGACGATCAGGTGGAACGCCAGCCCGAGACACTGCACATCACTCATCGCGGAATGAATGTAATTGTCTCCGCATGCAGCGAAAGATGGATTTCATAGAATAATCGCCAGGTACGCGCTCTTCAACGAGCTTCCTTCGTTGGTGCCTGCAGCTCTCAGAACTTTCACAACCACCCGAGCCGCAGATTCATCCCGCAGGGTGACTAACGTTAAATAATAATCTATCCCCGGGGAATATGTTTTATTGGGGTCAGCGAGTGCGCTGAAAGTCAGTCGGTTATCGTTAGACGCTTAAAGAACCTCGTGTCCCGTTAATCATGAGTTCCAATATTTCTCAATGTCTTAATGAGAAGAAGCATTATCGTACGGCCTAACGTGGCACCGCTGTGTGAAATCGCGTATATAGATCGCGTGTTCACGTGCTATCATACTCGTGCTCGCGCGCGCGCACGCTGTATCTAAATATCCTTTCTGAGGGGAGGACACGGACTTCGTGATACTCATCGATGATCCCTCGACCTCTCGTGTAACGATAACACCGCGAGCGGCACCTATATCTGCTGATTTACGACCCGATACACGTTTCTCAGATACCAAGCAAGGATTAATTGAGAAGAGGCGAGTGACACGAGCCTGCGAATGTGAATTTTGAATTTTACATTCGATCAACGAAAAATATGATCCTTTACATTACTGAGACAAGAGATATTGCTTTCATAAAATTTTCCAATAGGTCGCAAAGCATGAAACAATTCGTAAACTGTTCGATACTCGTGACTAACAGGTGGCTCGTCTAAAAAAGACTTTAGACATTAAACACTCGTCCAACGGCAATCAATTATGTACCGCCTTGCATCGAACGTCGTTGGACCACCGCGAATTTCCATTTCCCATCCTCCGTGTAAATTTTCCAGCTCGTTCCTACCTCTATCTCGTTCATTAATGAACCCAGTCCGCCATCCACGTAATCTCTCTTCGTCCGCCAGTCTCCTCAGCATCCCCCACGAAGAAGAACGAAACAGAGGAATAAAAGTTCCGCGCGCTTAATAACTCGCATAGTGACATGGACACCCGCCCACCTAGGATACCCCGAGCGTTGAGTAATCCAGGCAAAACGATTATAAAGGCCTCGAGTGGCCGGCTGCGCGAGGACGTGCGCGCAATTGATGATTATAATTAAGAAGCAATTAAACGTGCTTATTTGCGCGTCGGCGGACCGTTATGTAGAAGAGGCTGCGCGGAGCCTAGCGCTAATTAAGGGTTAACGTTTCAATCCGACGGTCCGGGAGAGCGTGCGCGAATTGCGCAAATAATTGTACAATACGGCCTCTGGGTGACGTCGCCTTTTATCGTGAGGCCACGTCGACGTGGCCCACGGTCGTTCCTTCGCTCGTTTCCATCGCGTCACGTTTGCATTCGACCGCGCAATCTGTTCCTGGATCTGTGTGGACGCGAGATACCTCGACCCTATTCAGAGGGCTCAGCAGCCGGTGTAGAATCACAGCAGTCTATTTCTTAAGGGGGTAGTGGACTATTTCAGCTTCAGTAAATCGATTATTTTTTTTACTGATTTTCAGTCTTCTCTTTTATGAACATTTTCGACAAAATTTCATGAAGAAATTCAAATAATTGTTTATTCAATAATAAACGTTGTATGTACATATATCTATGTACGTTCATTGAATATTTTTTCCCGTCCTTTATTATGTAATATTTACCACAGTATTTCCAAAAATAATAACAAATTTCGTACGAAAACTTTAAAAACGTATGCGTACCTATAAGAAACTTTTACGGTGGGTGAAAATGACCCGGTAACCGTTCACCGCGTCACTGCGAGCGTCCGCAGTCCGAGGGTTAAATGAATCTTACGCAGTGTAAGATTATCAGCGTAAAAAAGTGCCCCAGAAACTTCCCGGTTCACGACAAAAATTCTTCTGATTCTCCTTCATGGAAGCCTCTCTAGAGAATACTGTAAAGAACGACGTGGAATCTGTACTCTGATTTACGACCTATCCCCTCCGACAAGAAGAGAGTCTCCGACCGTACACACGCAACTGCGAAATGACGCTATCACGGAACCACTGCCAAGGATTATGTCCAGAAAGCGTGCGCCGGTTTATCGAGCGACCATAACCCCTGCGCGGAATCAAAATCCACGCGAAGGTCGTGACGTCGCGGGGCGAGGGCCGCGGGTTAACGGGACGAGCGGACGGGTCGATCGGGGGTGGATACGCGCGAGCCGGACGACGCAACTTTTATCAGGAAACGAGGAGAGTGCGATCAGGAAGTTCCGTGGAATGTCAGCGTTCTGTCCCTACGATTATGTCGCGGCCGAGGTGAATCCTTATCCCGGCAGGATCGTCGGTCGTGAGGTTAAGTCTATAGCTGGAAATAGAGACTCGGCCGTTAAGGGGGAGGAAGAAGCGGAGGAGGTGGAGGAGGAGAAGAAGAAGAAGAGTTTCCTGAAGGAGGAGGAGGAGGAAGAAGAGAAAAGACGAAGGGCCACGGCAGAGGGGACGAAGACAGAGGAGCGGAGAAGGTGGAACGAGCCAGGTAAAGATTACGCGTAGAGATACGCCTAGACGGCGAAATTCAAATGAGCCGCGGGACTAAATCGAAGAGGCACGGCCTGCTGGATCGGTTACACCGCATTTGGTATCTGATCCTGGAAACTGGAACCGTACGGGACGTCACAGGGAACGGTGCTGTAACTCGGCGCGTAACGCGCGTGTCGTTCGTATTCGCCGAGGCCCGGGGTTACAATAGTCCCCATCATCCCCTGATCGTTATCGCAATTAAAACCGGTTCAGGACGAGACACCGTTCCCGTGTATTATATAGGTACACCTCCTTGGGAGCACACACCTGTCTTCTTTTTAGCGTTTTATATCCCGACACGCACGGAATTGGACGGGGTATTGTGTTACCCCGTTGTTGCCTTTGCGTCGCTCCGCCATTACACTCGCGTTCGAGAGCTTCAGCCTGGACGAAGTCCAGTCAAGTGTCAACGTTTCAACTTCCTTCAGCTAACTTTGGCCTCTAGCTACTGAAGTGACACATCATCGCGAACGAATAGAGGATTTGTTGAACTTAACAAACCCCTCGTAGCATCGTCAATTTATTACGATTAAAGATCCATTCCACTGATTCGAAAGAAATCGAGGATATTCAAAGAAGCAAAGATCAGCGAACGCCTGTGCGTCGCGCATGCACTCCCGCGAGTATGCCCGCGGATAAACAAAATTCAATTTGAATCGCGACCAGAAGAACCGTCATTAGCCGGGCGACGGGGAGACCAGCAGCGTCGAGAGATTACGATTCGCGACGGTGCATCGCAGGCTGTGGATCGCGAAGTCGCAGCGGGTAAAACGAGAAGCTGATGCTCGCTGGAAGAGAATGGCAGAAGGGGAGAGCCGGTCATTACCGAAGGAACACCTAGCATGACTTATGGGGAGTCCAGCTCGCCGAGAAGAGCCTCCCAGGCAAGAAGTCGCGAGGATTGGATCCCGCGGCCAGGCTCACGCGATGCATAATTCTTCGACTTGCGCGAGACCCGAGCAAACTGCTGCCTGTGTCGTACTCGTCGGCTACCATTGTAGTAACACGCGCGGGGGGGAAAAAGCGCCAGCAAGGGTACACCTATCTGTACTAACCTTGGGCAAAATTGTACGCGCGTTTGTACCTCGGCAGGACGCGGCGCTGAGCAACGCTTCTGGCGAAGAAAACTACGTTTCTTCTTCTTTCTTCTCGTTTCTTCTCGGTGCTGCGCTATTTTCATAATTGAGTTGCTAGATTGCTTTTTCTTTCGGTATCCGCCTCGTCGTCGGCGTTCAATATTTTAGTTCCTTTTAGGTATCAGTGGCACAGTTTGCATTCCATTGGATAGGTATATACCAGCAGAAATGCAGCAGCGTATTTATCGCCTGTTTCTCTCGATACCACCGACGAACCGTTCAAAATAAATGTCCACTTAACCTCCCACGACCCCTCAGGTGTTCCATGCACCGAAACCGAAGTATTCCGACGAATAAAAGCGCGCCAGGCAGCCGTAGGTGGTTCGGTGAGAACGGGACGCTGGGAATCGAAGGCGACAGGCTGGAACTCGTGGTATTTCGGGTTTTGCGAGCGTCCTCGAATTAAATGCATCGCTAATGAGCCACTCGTGAAATTGCGTCGCGGCACGCTGGTCGCACGAATGCGTCACGCATTTGCCACCTTTAACGAGCGTGCTTAATAGGGACGCAGCCGCGTAATTCTGCTGCGAAGAAAAACGCCAATAAATCACTGAACCAACCGGCCAGCATGCGATACCGCCCCGCGTAAAATTGCTGGACATATCTGAGCATTGTCTTCTGCTCGTTGCTATGAATTTTCGCATTTATGGGTCTCTCAGACTTAAATCTGTTCTAACGTAGAGACTACGAGAAGATGAATACGGAGATCCTCCCTTGCGTTTTGTTTGAAATACCACAAAGCCAAATGGACGAGGATGCCGTGCTATTATTTGGTTATTAATCAAGTTTTCTTGTCGCGCGACCGATAGGGAAATGCTCTTCTTGCGTGGCGGGCGGAGCAAACACCGTGGGCGAACTATCGACGCAAGAATATGATACATGGGACGCCATGCGGCGTCAACCGCTTCTTGCAAACTGCGAGGCTAATGCCTGGAAACAGATTGTAGCGGCGCTTTTAGCTGTGTTCCTTCACAATAGCAGTTTGAAAATTGTTGAAGCAGCAAGAAGGACATTAACTTTGCGACCACTTTAAATTTAAAGCCTCACTAAACTACGCTCATTTCTACAACGTATCGTGCTTAGAATTTTCCCCTCGAAGCCTCCAAAGAAAGAACAGACATTTCATGCTGGTATCCAAGAAATCATCGCGAAGGAAAAAAGGCACTGATAAGATAGGCGGCGCAGCGCTTCGTAATTAACTGCGCAGCTCGAAGCCAGGAAACACGGTTTCAGGGTGACGAGATTTACTACTCGGGGAACCGATAGGGGCACCCGCCGAGAAAAACTATTCGATATGACGCGGGGGACGCCAGCGGGAGAGACGAAGAGGGTAGAACAGAATGAAGGGGGGCAGGGAGCTCGCGGGGACACTATATCAATGTAATTGACGTAAAGCCATGGCGTCCCCGAAGACCTTTCACCGCGAAACATATCTACCGTTATCGTCTTCCGTGGTTCCTGCTTTCAAGCTGCTTTTCCTGAAACCGCGAGCCTACACGCCAATCGACCGTCACCGTGGATAACGCGCTAGAGACGACGTTCGATGCCACAGCATGAGAGACGAATGCTCCACTCGAGCTCATCGATCCTTCGACGATTATTTTACAGCTGATTAGATCTCCCTGTGACCTCAGACGATTCGATGAAAATCAGTACCTTGCAGATTTCAATCTATCTTACGTTTGTCGAGTGAAATGAGGAAACGCAATTAAAGCGTTTATTTCAGGTAGTTCAATGGTGTCCAAGACTCATAAGGAAAATTAGGCAACCCGAAATTTCAGAAAATTTACATCTTTGAGTGCAAGTATCTGTGAAAGTAAAATTGAAATTGTCCCTAGAAAAAAAAATGAAGAATTTTTATTTTCGTGAAATATCTAGAGAACGGTGAGAGATATCGAAAAGAAGTTTAAACAAAAGTTGAAACAGCTTTTTTTATATCTACACAACTCCGTGAAAACAATTTTTAAAAAATTCATACCTTTCAAGTTACCTCCACTACCAATCCTTAATTCCATAATTACTTTTACGCGGTTTGTTAGATATAAAAAGAAGATGCTACGTTTGTTTAAACTTCTTTTCGATACCTCACACTGTTCTCGAGATATTCCACGATAAAGAAAATTCTGCATTTTTGTCAGTAGTACCTACTGAGCATGCACATTCGACAGCGAGGTGAAGTATTGAAAGACGAAGTGTAAAATAATTTGATAATATTCGAAACTACCCGCTTCGCGGAGTGGAGCACGAGTCCTCGAGAGACTGCCGAGGCAGCTATCCTCGAAATTCGTATCGACGTCGCTGATCAACGAGGTAGCAAGAATTTCGCTGAACACGAGCCGTAAAGGGACTGCTGGTACTACTCCATATACGTGGGTTCGTTATTGGCGTAACCTGTTGCGGGATCAGAAAACCGGCGTAGCCGAACTTTACGATCTTAGTTGCCACATGGGAGTGTGGTTGACAGCGGTCGTCATTAGAGTTTCATTGCCGCCGTTGCGAAACGGGTCGGCGTACATGTATAATTGGCCCCCCGCGGGTTACCGGAACGAAATTTTATACGAGGCGTACGGCATGTGCATTCGCATATCGCCGTGTATGGGCAGCGCGCGTTTTCCTCGTCAGGTTCGCGCGCCGAGCCTCGCCTTCGCGCGATCAGCCACCTCGATAATCTGTCGGAAACGTCTCGGCCACGTGGTCATTTTATCAACGCATGATTCTTAACTATCATAGGAACGGGCGTTCTTGCATACCGTCTGACAATCACAAGATCCTTGCCCAAGAGTCTACGGAATAAATTCTCCTAAAACAATTGTGACGGATGTTCCAGGGAGTCCAATGCATGAAACTCGAAGTTAATAGTTTGACAAGCTTCTATATCCTCGATATTTCCATACCCATACAGCACACTTCGTTGCAGCTGTATTGCAGGAACGTTGCTGCAATATTGCGTTGTTGCAGGTTGCATTGCAAAATTGTAGGAACGTTCCTGCAATATTGCCGTGCATTATTGGAGTGGCAATGATCTTACAATATTGCAGCAATATTGCAAGAACGTTGCCGTGCAATGTTCCATTGGTAACGATCCTACAATATTGCAGCAATATTGCGCGCACATCGATGCGCAATGTTTCAATGGCAACGACCCAGCAAAATTGCCTACATATTGCCGTGCAATACTGTAGTGGAAATATTGCAGAAACAGTACAGCAATATTCTGAAGCAACTATGACTTTGACGAAATTTGAAATATGACGTCGAGTAGATTCTACAGCATGTTTCATTTAACTGGATATGCTAGAATTTCTCGTTGGCCGTTGAAGATATGAAAAAAGTGTTATGGCGAGAGTTGTTTGTACATGAATTTAAATTATAAAAGAGATTTGAAAATGAATTTAATTTGTTTAGATAGAGTAGATACTATATATTTTAATGTGTGTAATTATTATTATTATTAAACGTCTTTATTGCACAAACACGTATATACAATCAAGCAAGAAAAAATAGAGATGAAAAGACAAATGCAAAGGTTTAGTCTAAAGACTACTTTCCAACCTAACCTAAATGACACCGGGTTATAGTTAGAGTCCGCACCTACAGTGTTAAAAATCCCTAATAGGTTTGCCAAATGATCCTTCGTTTTTGAATAATTTGAGTTTAAAGTTTTGCACGGTAGGAGTATAAGGTCGAATACGTAAGCAATCTTATCAATCAGCGGTTGTAGCTACGGCGGTAAAGTGTTCGTCTACGATTCTACAGGTCCTCGGTTCGAATCCTCCTAGGGTAAAAATATTTTCTATGAGAAAAAGACACACGGGCGTTATACTACTACGATTCTGCACACATTCATTTCGTCGCGTTCCTCACGGCTTGAAACGTTGCGGTGGGACCATTGCTGTAAAATTTCCGAAACGTTGCGGGAATATACTCCTGCGATATTGCTAATGCGGACATAGGAGTGAACCTGCAACTTCCCTGCAATGATACGGTACAACATTACAATCTCGCACTGCAATATTTCCGAAGAGTTGCAGGATCATTGCCATAATTTTGCCGTTTCGTTGCAGGACTACATGTTTGCAATGCTGCCGCAACATTGCAAAAATACACACCTGCAATATTGCGAAGGCGGACATAGGACTGAACCTGCAACGTCTCTGCAATGTTATGGTGCAACATTGCAATCTTGCACCGCAATATTGCAGAGACGTTGCTGCAATGTTATGGTGCTGTGTGGGTAGCCAACAATGAATCCGCGAGCAATGCTCAATGAGTGATAAGAATATAAGGTCAAACGTAACCATCAGACGTATCGTGGGCTATCTAGCACAGAGGCAGATTCAATCGCAATGTTCCGTAAATCGACTATTAGATGTCGTCGGAGTGATACTCCCATAAGAAACGAAGTTGCCCAAAGGCCCGGATAGCAGCGATTAAATCGAGCGACTGTGGGGGGAAACCGGAAGGTGCTGGATCGTCGATGGTAATGCAAAGGGACGGGACAGCGACGCAACGCGCCGGGATGCAGCCAGCGTTACTTTGTCGGCGCGATAACCATTGGGCATTGAATTTATTCCACGGGGGATAACTCGAACTTAGAACGGAAGGAGGGAAACGATAAGATCTAGCCGGCATCGGGCCAAAGTAGCCCTCCGCGGTACAACACGATAACAGATACGAGCCGCAGATAGGCAACAGCGGGTGACAAATAGCGCGTGCTACGTGCAACCCGAGTTGCCGGCCTTTTTTTTCTATCTAGATAGCAATTCTCCACTGTCCTGTCTCGATGATAAACGTTTGTAAACTCCGCGACTGCTGCGTCCGGAGGATCGCGTTGGGAGGTTCCACCATGTTACCGTGGAATGATAATTACGCGCGACAATGCGATCCGCGAGATTATTCCTGGTTACGGTATCTGATGATCGTTAACGAACCTATTGGAAAAGTAATATTGCCGATTTTGCGACTAACCATCGCGGGGAATAGTCGCTGGAGAATTTATGGCGCAGCTATGTTGCAAATGACTGTTATGTAGGTATGTGAACATGTAAATAAGAGAAGCGACATGGAGAAGTTTCGGAGGACCGATAGGTGGTAAACGCAAATAAATTGAATGTTTCCACAAATTAAGAACCTTTGATGCAGGAGAATAGGTATTCGATTGTTCCCACGAAAGTATCTATTGGATATTATAATTACAGGAAAAGCAGCAGCGCTTATGGCGTTGTCCCACAGTCGGTGTCTTACTGTCTGACCAGTAGATTCGGACAACGCCCGTCTACTACTACTTTCTCCGCTTGGCGCGCGGAGACCAGTAAGTAGTAGAGGATCGTGCGAATCAGCCAGCCAGTCGGAACTTCTCTTCCGCCTCAAACACGTATATAACATACCTACATTTGTAAGAAAAAGTGACGCGAACAGGTGGACATAAGAATATCGTTGTTTAACTTCTTCCGACCATACATTCGCAATGAATAAAACATAATCCACGTAAGGTTTGACACTGCCTTTGAAAAGACAATAATTTTCCCTTATCTTGCACCACATTTATCCCAAATTGTATAACTTAAATAAAGCTCTCAATAAATCAGCTTAATATCGTCAAACCCACTCGATTCTCTCCTACCTCGAAATACATTGGCAATAGAATCGTCATCATCATCGCGCGTGAAAAGGCGAAAGCAGAATTGGTGGCAAAGGGTAGAGGAACGCCTTGACGCGTGTCGAAAACGGCGGCAGCAGCCGCCCGTCACCGTGGACGCGCGACCGACAGGTGACACTTGTTACACGACTTTAATACAAAGCGGCCGCCCCCCTTTGAATTTCAGAGCAGCCGCCACGAACGTCGTCGTCTCTCGTTCCTCCGCGGTCCTCTCTCCTATATGTAAATCCCTCGATCGCATGCATACGCCGAGGAGCACGCGCTCGCGCGCGCGCCTCGAATCGTGCGTCCGCTTACAAATACGAGGCGAACGCAATCTAAAAATACCGAGCGACGGCTCGTGCACCCGCAATGATTGGCCTGCGCCCGTCCACAGGGTGCAGTCGCGATACAAATACGCGGCTGGGCAGCAGCTCCCGACGGATTTCCATGGCACCGTCGCGTAGGCAGCCGGAAAAAAGCGAAGGATTCAGCTGAGGAGAGGCATAGAGGCATAGAGGCACGAGGCGAATAAGAGGGCCGCATAGTTAGTGGCACGAGTTAACATTTGACGCAGAAGGAATACTAAGGTTCTGCATGCGAGGGGGCCCCTTCGTTCTCTCCATCTCTCTATTCCTCTTCCGACTACGTAGCGCGTATCCTTTTCCTCGTGTTTCAGAGTCCCTTCTCCGCGCCCCCTTGGCTCCCTCCTTTCTCTTTGTCGCTCCGTCTCAGTCGTTTGTTCGGCATTTCGCATGGAAAGGTAGCGCGCGCGCGAGCGAGCGAGCGAGCGAGCGTTCGTTGGTTCACTGGTTGATTTACTTCGTTATGCGAGCGATGTCACAGGGAACGCGTGTCTCTCGGCGAGGGCCCGCGTTCGCCAACTACGGGGGACCCGCGAGATTGCGGATAACGAATAGGTAACGATCGGATTGTGTTTCCAGAGATGAGGGCCAATTATGGGTATAACGTCTGCCGCACGAGCTCAGCTGATCTTTGCCCGTTAGCGGTACACCCACGCGTGCGGAGTGAAACGAGCGCTGGATACACTCCCGTCCCGCGCCGGCTGCGGGGATCATATCTGGGAATGATCGATCGATCGCGTGCTCGCGCTGTTCCGCGCGGATCACGGGAATTAGTGCTAATCGTTCGCTGCGCTGACCGCTGCGGCCGAAGTTCAATTCAAGATGCATCGCCTCCTTGGGACGTGCCTCGTCTCACGCGTCTTTCATTCTCTTCAATTGCGACGAGAACTTTTCAAAGCTTGCGAATCGCTTCTCATACCGCGAAAACATATAAGCCAGCTCTTGTCGTCCCTCGAATTTCGTCCTCCCATATAATCTACCTGAAAACTCGCCGCGGTGCTCTCGCAGAATCGATCGCCGAAAAGGCACTCTCGCGCTTGTCGCCCAACACGCGCGTATTGTGCCGAGCAAATGGAATGAGCCTGGGTGCAGCTGGTGCGCATGGTTTTCCCCTCTGTCTCGCTCTCTAGCTCTCTATCGGGCCATCTATCCATCTCGATTCGTCGCTCTCTCCTCGCGAGGATCGTTGCGCAAGGCAGAAGATGCGCGAGCGAGCAGAGAGGAGCGGCACTCTCGGCACGGCCTCAGCCGTGCATCCGTACACCAACAGCCCGCTCGCGTGCCGTAAATTTCGAGCTCGTGCGCGATGCTACGGCGTACGTGTGCCCCGAGTGTGGCACGAAGTGTGCCAGATCGTATACGAGAGAGCGCGGCTCGTATCGGTACGTGGATGCTGGAACGAGCCGATCCTTTTCGCGCGGTCGACTCCGTGGCTCGGCTACATCGCCCCAGCCACGCTCGTCCAGGTCGACATTTAATCCTTCCTAAAAGGCGAGACGCGTCGAAGGGCGCTCTAGCTTCCGCCGACGTGTGTGGGTGAGCGTATAAGCGAGCTGCTCGAATCGGCAGCTGGAAACATCGAGATTGTCACGCCACGGGGAGAGATCTCGTCACGATCCACCCGCCGACATCCTTCCTAAGCTTCTCTCTTTCCTTTTTAACACTCGGCTTCTTTAGCTCTCTCTTTCCTCTCCGACGTCGATCAAGATCGCTTCCATTCTGTTCTGGCCTGTGTTCAGAAAAGCTTCCCCGAGGAATTATTAAATAGTTATTGCGGGAACGAAACGGGCCCTCGACGCTAAAGCTCTCATTCATGTACATACGTATTCTATTGATACACTTGCGTTACGGTTTTGCCAGACGACTTGCAGAAATTATTCAACAGCTATTCTGGGAATAAAACCGATCCGCAGAGTTCCAGTTTCCTTCTTTTCATTCTCGTGCTTTTAATTATTCTCGAGCGAAGCACGACGAAGCATGACTGTTTCTTCGAGAAACTCAAGAGTAATATACTCTTAAATTCAAAACTTGGCCTCAGACGGTGCCAGTAACGAAGAGTTCCAAAAATACCGGACCCGAAAGCGAAGCATTTGGCCCCGACAGGTATTTTTGCGCAACCTGTACATTCCAGTTCGTCTGGTGGACGGGATGCTCGCAGAAATCGATTCGTCGAACGACCGTGTCGGCGAAGGGTCGTCGAGGTGGATTGGAACGGGGCTTGTCGGTCGTTTCACAATGGAGCGAGTCGAACGCGTGCCGTTCTAAGGCACAACCCGGGCAACATCTGCGCACCGGGATTTCAATGCACGCGACACGAGAAAATAATCGGCCAACCACGAGTGTTGCTATTTGCCTCTATAAACGCTTGAATCGACGATAGAAGCCGCGTTTCCTTGCGCGAGGCTCAGCCGGTCGTATCCATCGCGAGGCCCCCATCCGACCCCAACGTATCGCGTGATCCACTTAATTGCTCCCTAGCGGATTGCTTACGTGTTTCCATAGAAATCGCTTTCAACGCGATTCCTTTCGAACTCCTGCCTTTTCCTAAAGACTTCCATTCCTCGAACGCCGAGAAACGCGTAATCGCTTTATGGAGAATTAATACGCGAGGGAGAGATTTTAATCAGTCCTTGGGGGAGGGGGGGAGAAAGTTCCCGTTTCGAGATCGATACGAAATGTGCCAGAGCGAATTGAAGCGTGTAAGACGGATCGAAAGAATACAAGAAAATGAAAGGTTTTTCATCACGGTAATACACCAGTGAATTTTTTCAAAATAAGTGGTCACTTATGTTCAACTTGTTCCTTTTATACCTCACTTCTTTCCACTCCATTTTCAGCTCTCTCTTCGTTCGTGCCTCGTGTCCAATCGAAATCCCCTCCGACCTCCCTTCCATTCTTCCACTTTTCCCTCGCAAGCTCGAGCTTGCGAGTAATAACGTGCATTATCCCATGGATTTTGTACGTGACAAAGCGAGAACCTCCTACGAAAGGCAGCCGGAGGGCAGACGGACACGGGCTCATCCGAGGCGGTATCGACGCGTTATGGCCCTATCGAGATAGTCGGGGGCGGCAGGCAACGCGGAGGAGGTGCACCGAGTTCCTGGTTCACCTGTATACCTGTATGCCTGATCCAAGGCTCACCCGAGGCTCACCTGGCCGTGTTGCCACTCCCGCGGCCGCGGCACCACCTCCGCGACATGCCGCCTTTTCACTCGCGGCGGCGTTATTATCAAAGGTCAGCGGGGAGGTCGTTCGGGCCGAATTACCATAGTATAGGTCATGGAAGATGCACAGCCGACAGGAACCGCGGAGACGAGAAAGAGGACGGAGGAGAAGGCCCAACGATTCAACCAACCGTGAGGTGCGTAATTCAGCGACGCAGTTTCTTCATCGATCGCCTTCATTCTCGCTCCACCAACGCTTTCCAACCAATCTTTGATCCATAGATTTCTTTCAGAAAGGTGTTCGTTTCTTGATTTCAAGATAAGGGTGAAAGGCTCCATCGATTCAAACATAAAATTACATACAACGTAATGCTCCTACCCTCCACGGTACCAGTTGTAGTGCTCGAGGTGCCGCAATGCGGGCACCAATCAACAGGCAGAATTTTCCCTGCCCGCCGATGGAACAGCCACCCTTAAGTCGATTTACTCCCCCAGATATAACTTCACGCCTGCATTGCAGTTACGTACGTGTGCAGCGAATTCGAAACTGAACCACTTGAAAACACAGGTCGCGAATTTAACAGAAGTTCCTCAACCCTCGCCTTGTTCGTCGCGTCCCCCGATGATGTTCAACCCCTCAATTAATCCAACCTACCGTCGAATATGGGAAAAGAAACGCTTCGCTGCCGCGCTCATCCTCTGTTTAAACATGCATTTCTTCGCCACAGGCGAATGGAAGATCGTGCGTGCAGCGCGGTCAAACCTAGCCAGCAATTTCAGTTCAGAACTCTCGAACTCTGGGCTAGAAGTTCAGAGTTCACCCGCGGCACAATGAACCGTTCATCGATGCCTCGGAGCGGTCCGTGCTCCGCTCCCACCCCCGTCGCCACGCGTTCCAAGTAACGGCGCGTCAATGGAGCTGTTGTAACCTCGTGAGACTCGGTCCTACGATTCTCCCCGTGGGAGAAGAAAAATGGAGGCAAGGGGGTTCCTCCGAGCTGCACGGATGATACAGCGCGGTCGGGAATCGAAGGTGGACGTTAATGGAAGGCGATTGCCACCCGCTGCGCGTCATACGGGGCCACAACCGTGTTACGCGCGACTATTCGTAACATTTACAATAGGACCGACACGGTATTGTGGACCAATGACGCGGCATCCGCTGTTCAATACCCCCCGTGGTACTGGACGTCGCGTTGAACCGATTCTGGCCTAACTGCGCGATATTAGTATTAGTTCTATTCGCAGGGAAGTGATTGGATGTTTGCAACAACCGTAGGATTCTTCTGGAACGTCGAGATCAAGAGACACTTGCTTGTGTTTATGTAGAGACATGTTAAGGGGGTATACCCGTTTGAACCCTCGAAAAATGTGTACATTTTGTGGATTTTTTTAAAAGTCAACGGCTTGATGCAGATTTCCCGTTTTTTTTTTTACTATTTTTACATAGTATTATGAACTACTAAAAAAAAAAGTTTCAGTGAAAAAACTATTGTTTTTCGGAAGTTATGAATACATATCCGAAAGTCTCCCGATTTTTAATCGGAATAAAAAAAGCCCTCGTAGGACGATGTGGAATCTTATTACGATTCTGCATGCAAAATTGGAAGTGAATTGGTTGAACGTAGCCCGACTTTTTAGGCCCACCGTGTAGTCGTCCAAAATCGGGAGACTTTCGGATCTGTATGCATAACTTCCAAAAAGCAATAGCTTTTTAACTGAAACTTTTTTTGAGTAGTTCATAATACTATGTAAAGATAGTAAAAAAACTGGAAATCTGCATCAAGCCGTTGACTTGTAAATAAATCCCCAAAATGTACACATTTTCCGAGGGTTCAAACGGGTATACCCCCTTAAAAGTGATTGAATGTATTTCACAAGCGTTGCGATATTGAATGGGGATGTGGTCTGTACTATCAGACACTGTATTAATAGGAAAACGTCGAAGTTGTAATCTGGTGCCACTAGTTTGTAATAAAAAGTAGTAGATATCTATTAATAATACAGCTTGCTGGCCACCGATGCGAGAAGGCTATGTTCCCCGGTAGTAAAAGCGTAAAGGCATAACCTTATAGACTGTTGAGAACCGATACAGGTGGCATCGGACACACGAAGTCCGATAAGCAAGATGGTAGACTCGTGCGACCCGTTACAGACAACCCTGAGGCCGTGAATACCGATATAGAAGAACCAAGATCCCCGGAACTCGATACTATGGACTTCAGAACCCACGAAACTTTATACAAGTGACGTCAAACCCGTAGAACCCAACGGAGACAATGTTGCATTCGTGGAACCCGATTCAAATATCGCTGGAGATGTGTAAAGACGTGAGAAAGATAATCTGAGACTCCTGAAAAGATTCCCAATGATTTCGAGGGTTTCAGTGAATCTCATGGATCTCAGGTGTTCCAGCTGATCTCAAAGATCTCACGAATCCAGAGAATCTTCAATGTTCAGAATGACCCTAAGCATGTCAATGCTTTCTACAACAGATATATCATACACCCCCGACAAGTCGTTCTCGAGTGAACTCATATGATTTCCTGTTCTTATACAATCGCGAAGCATGACTTACAGCAATCCGTCTAACGACACGTGCGAGCTTGCACTTCCACGGCGTCCATGCAATTTTTATCGTCAAGGTAGAGCTGCAACTTCGCACAGTTAATGGCAGAAGTCACAGAGCATGCACGTTCCGCGACAGTGTTGCACTTGAGCAGCGAACAACGATCGAAGCTGTCTGGCGCATTGTGTCGAGCCTATAAGCCCTCGACTTCACGGCGTGGTTGGGACTTCATCGCGCTGCGTACAGCCATCCCAAGTACATACACGGACTGAGTCTATTGCACGAGAAATCAAGGTCTACCTTCCGTGCACTTATTGAAGCCAAACAACCGAGGTGAAAATGCCAAAAGCTAGATCCAATCTGAATCTAATCGCGATGATTGAAAATTTCTTAGAAAAAGAAATTCTAAGAGGAACAATCGAACGCCGAGGCACGCCCGGCTCGCGGACAATTATCTCTGCGGAGATGGTCTGGTGCGTGCTCGCGAGGAGGACAAGGCGGAGATTGCGGAATCGCCTAGAATGCAGATCCACCGTCGCCGCGGCGTTTTCTGCGTGCCGACACTGCCGACGATCCTCGGAGGTTCCGCGATACCTCGCGTTTCTGTCTTTCCCTGCCTTTACAACTTTACACCCATGCATCGTCCTGCGTTATGCGCCGCAGTCATCGTTCGAACCGCCACCTCTCCTCCCTTTCCCTCGACTCCCTAGCCTTCCACCCCCTCTGCCCACAGCCATATGTTCCCCTTTCCGCCACCTCCGCCGCCTACTTTTACCCCCTTCGCTCCACTGTCCTTGTCGCTCCCTCTTCCTGGTCTCTCCCTCCCCGACGCGGACGACCTGTCGTTTCGCAAGGATGCACGTATCGCTTTATCTCGGGCCGCATTTAATTCACGTAGGTAGGGACTAGGAAGAAGAGCACGTGCATAACCCAGTCACTTTCAAAGGTTGGGCGTTCGAACGGTTTGCGAAACGCAGGGAGCATGCCTGCTTCTCCCATTTTTTTTTCTCTCCATGCCGCTCTCTTCCCCCCGCGCAGTCGCCGGCTACACGCGTCTAGGATGCCTCGTAAATCGCGATAAAGTTAAGTAATTCCAGGCTCGAAAGTCCGCGGCGTGACGCAACGGCGACGCCAGCAGTTTTGACGACCGTCGGCGCACGCTTCTGGTACAGTTCTGCCATAGATCTGCCCTGTGTTTTGCTCGAGTTTAAACTCGGTTCTCTTCGTTCGTTTTCAGACCTAACCCATCTGCATAGAGATTCCTCTATCAACGGTACGTAATCATCGCTCCGCGTCCTTCGCGAGGGACCCAGCATCACAAACAGCGGCCATTTTCTCGCGAGCCTTCGTCTCCGACCTTCACCAGCCCCGCGAATTCCATGTTAACGCGTGCAAATATCCCGACCCCCTGTGTGTCAGCCAGCTCTGGTCGCCGACAGCCGCTCCGATCGCGCGTTCCCCCGCTTTGGTGAGGAGTAGGAGAGCGAGGGAGTAACGAAGTGGAATAGAAACGCATCTCGGAGGATGGGTCGAGATAGCATTGTGCCACGGCCCCGATGGGAGATGCCATAGGTGTAGGAGGATGAGTTGTGCCTCATTGTCGGGGCGGCATACCATTAGAATACATTAGAGGATCCCTACTCCGTGGCCGCGTGCTCTCGCAGACTCTATCGTTCGGTCGCGTCGCGTCTTGGCGCGTTAGAAAGAGGAACAACGGTCCGCGGGGGTCGGTAGGGAGGGCATAGGAACAGAGGGTGGGATCGTCCGTGATTCCCCCGATGATTAAACGTTCGCGGAACCGTTGAATTATGTTGTGAACGGCGCTGGACTTACGAAGGGGCGTGATCGATCGTGGACCGAGATGCTAACTAGACCCTGTTGAGAGACAACGCTTTATTAAATAACAGGCGTACTGTTGTTTCCGCGTACCGGCTTAACCTTTCATGGCCGCGTGGGATCAGCCGATCGAGAGTCTTTTGGGACTTGTATGATGCGGTTGATGCATCGTGCTACACTCGGGGAATAGTCTCCTGAGAGATCGTAGAATATTAATAGAATATTCCTTAAGGGAAAGCAATCGAAGCCCCGGAGGAAAAGCAGGAATTTCGCTAGAAGAACAATGGTTGATTTCATTTACCCTCGAACCGCGACGATATTTCACGCGAGCCGAAAGCGTGCAGGCCGCGAGGAGAGAACACTCGCGTGTGCGCTTGTGGTGCTCGCGCCGCGCCATTTCTTACACAGGTACAAATTGCAGGCGCGTTAAGGTAGCGCCGATTTCTCTCACGAACGATACCCAGATCTGTTCCCCGATCTTTCACGGTTGACCAAGTGGAGGCGTTAATTAAGATATTCCCCCTGGCCTGGATGTCGGGCAGCCGGTGAAATAAGGCGAGGTCGATCGATCTCCGATCGGGAACGAACCGTCGCCGGCCGTTCCTGTTCGCTTTAATTAAATCGAATTAAATAGCCAACATAATGCCAGGGATCAAAGAAGATCGGCAGAGCGATCCTTGCGTGATCGTGACGGATCATACTCGAACCCTGGCATTATTCCATTCGAGGTAGTGTAGTCAAGGTTCTCTAATACTTTCTATTCATCCTATAACTGCCCCATTATTTCGGTTCTCGGGCGATTAATCGCGATAAAGCGGCCATTTCGTCGAGAAAGACTAACATGTTACGTTTCGTAAGACCGTTAGATTCTCTGCTGCATTGTGTGGGCGTGGTACAATTAGTGCAATTTGAAATACACGAAACGTAGAACGTAGCCAATACAGGGCAAGTGCAATCGACTTGTTTCGGTGAGCTAATTATTTCACCTTTCATCCAGAGTTGAAAGATGAAGTATAGACAAAGTATAGGAGAAGCGTAGACAAAGTCTACTGTCTCTAGTAGACGAATGCTATAAGTAACTACTTAGAATGCTCTGAAGTAGCAGTGAGAGTCATTTTGACTCCATTTTGCCGATTGCGCATGAATGCAAACGATCATTTCGCGGGTTTACCCGCTATCTCGCGCTGGAATTTCCACTTGCCGCGGGATTATACGATCAACGCGACAAGGGGGACGCGTAAATCTGAGCAGTTAAACTCGCCGGGGGGAAATAAAATTTGTCATAGGCACCCTTCGTCGTAGCTAGTCGGATTCGACGCGTAGGACGTTGAATTTACGCCAACGGCTTGCATTCCCCGCTCCGAGGCGATTTACGATTATAGTGCAACGAGTTAATGGGAATTAAGAAACGCCTGAGATGTATCTGTTGGGCAGACGGATCGGGGGGAGACGTTTTATGGGCGAGATGGCTCGAGCTCTCAATGCACACCACGAAATTTAAATGACGCGCATCACGATGTATCAAAGACCTATTCGTGACTTGTTCCTCGCATTTCGAATATCTAAACAGTCTGTAGATCACAACTTTTTCCAATCTACGCTCTTTACTTTAAATAACACGCGTCACTTTTGCGAGATGATTCTGCGTCGAATATAATTATGAAACATTTCGTTTGGTTCGTTCGGAAAAAAGATAGAGCCCCTATTCTCCTTGAACTATCCACCCTCGCCATCTCTCTGCGTAGACAGTGCGAAGCAACTTAGAAACCTTCTATTTCCATCTTCAATTTCATCCTTGACTTCGGCCAATTCAATCCAATCACACGCCGCGTCGGAACGTAATAGAATAACCGGTAATTAAATAACCCATGCCAGCTGGAAGAAACAATAAGCGACGAAAAGTGGGTTCCCTCGGGGGTTCCCTTGAACGCTCGTGGAGGAGAGAGAGGCCAGCCACGGGATTCGAATTAACTCGACAAAGTATCGGCAGGTAGTCCTTAATTAGCAGAACTAATTGCGCGCTGACTCCGCATGCAGAAAAGGTTACGCGTCGTGATTTATTGACCCTCCCCGCCACTGTCCTAATTAAGTGCAAGCGAACGCTATTGTAGCCAGCAGCGAGCAGAAACAATTACCGATCCGGGCAGACGGCGAAAAAACACAGCATTCACGGGCACGGAACCCACGAAGAAGAGGAATCCGGCCGTCTCCTGCGCTTAAAGGTTCGTTAACCCGGTTTGTCCTCGTGGTAGCTTCGCGTACGATACATTTCCCTTTTTAGGAAGGGCCTACGAGACACCGTTTCGCCAGCCGCCGTAGATCGTATTTCACAAGACACCTTTACCTACCGTCAGAGGGTTAATTCGATCCAGAAACGGGGTCATATTAGTGGCTACACTGTTCGGTAGCGACCCACTGGATAATTACACGAAATACTATAATCAGGGGTGCCATTATCTTGACAGTAAAATAAAGAGAAACGAATAATTCTAATGTTTCTTTAAAATCCCGCGAAACTATGATACTTTTATGTAACATCTATCTGAAATCGGTGCTGCGCCAATTGGTATTCCTCCGTGCACTTCACGTTCGGCTTTCGTTTGTCAGTTACTCATTTACGCAAACTGAATGTCTGCAACTGCGGTACTCATGCTCTCCGACGTTCCCATTGCATGAAAACGAAAAGAATTCTCCCAGAAGCGTAACGCAACCCTTCCTCCAATCACGACTAAATTCCAATCAAGATTAAAATCCAAGCGGAGCAGATACTGCCACTGGTTTGCCGCGAAATGATCGGAGCCAGGCTGCATGTAACAGCCCTTCTCCCGCGAGTACGTGATCTCGAAAATTAAGATTCGCCCGTACGTAGCGCGGTTTCGATAATACGAGTAAACAACGCCGATAATCCCCTTCTATCTCTGTTCCTCTGGCTTCCTCGAGGCCGTGGTTATGCCTCGCTCGGAGCATGGCGCACGAGGGGAACAATCGCCGCCGATCTCTCGCAACCGGTGGCTACCGTATCGATCGATTGGATTTCTCCGGCCGGGCGGAATCGCGTTGTTCCCCGCAGATCGATCTCGACTTGGATATGTTCGGTATGATTGCACCGACGGACCGGAAGGCGGGCAGGCGAGCGAGAGAACGAGCCGCGTTGCACCATCGCGCGATGTGGCACACAATTAAACGCAGTCCCACCGCAGCCAGCCAGCGTGTTTCGTGCGGTCGAAAGTCCGTCGGTAAGTTATTACGATTCTCCATCAACGGTGCCGACAAGCCATTATGTAACGACACGGTGATCGATCTTAAAAGCGAGATAATGGATCGCGGTTCAGTTCCGTATTTTAGAGAACCCTGACGCACCCCGCGCTCTCCATGCCACGGAATCTCGATCTGAATCTGTCCGAGAGGAATTAATTTTTGAAAGGAGATCGACGTGCCCGTGCCTCGGCCGTCGAGATCGCGATCTACACGCCATGACGCGGCTAACACCGATGGGTACATCTACCCTGACAGCAGATGCATTAATTCGCCGAGTTTTATTATAATTTAGCGTGCGACGATTTAACAGGGATGCCTTGTGTTGATGGATTAGGAGGTGCTTTTTATAATTTCGACTCATTCTGGAGACCATACTTCCGTTTTGAATTAAGTATTAGAAATAGTAAGAATTAGGTGCTTTGGAGTAGCTCAGTATACGAGTGTTTATTACAACTGATAAGTGAATAATTTACGATATTTTTTCTGGCAAAAAAGTAGGGGAATAAAGCGGACGCCTCCGCATTAATTATCGTCTGGATTAATAATTATCGATGTAACATGCCCCCTCGTCCACTAGCCCGTTGATTTATGCAGTTAATTGCCACCTTTATCGCGCGGCTCTACACTGCAAAATGTTAAAGTTTGCTGGTTTCTTCGCCTTGAAATGCTAATGCGAACGTTCTCATGTCCCGTATCGATCTCCGTAATCTTTATTGCCGTCACCAGCGGGGAGAATATTGAAATATCTCTCCTCCACGCGAATGTATCGCACATCAGAGATGTCTACGCGGGAATGGCACTCATACGTACAATTAAATACCGATTAAGTAATTAAGATAGAATCGCTTAATTGGATACCGTGCCACGGTTAATCAAACCGTGTCCCGCGTGCTCTTTGTGCTCGGACAAAGCGGCCGCGATAGTAAACGTTTCCTACCGTTCCTTTATCGAGACCAGGATCGATCTGTAAACGCGGCAAATCGACTATGACCGAGCCCCGAGACTCGCCTATCGTATCGACCACTCTGGCCTGTCACGGAAACGTTCCGACCCGTCGGACTCGCGTCCTTTGAGCCTATATCGAGGACAAAAAAGCGTCAAATAGACATTTTACGTTAATTAAAAACCTCATTTGCTAGGCAACCACTTCGACGAATCAAGTCTGATAATTACTTAAATGAAGTCCATTTAGCATTTTCCCACGGACTCGCAATAAAGTACAACGAATATTCTCTGATAACGCGGAAGGGTCTTCAAAGAACACACCGATGCAGAGGAACGCTCCGGTACGACGATTCCAATTTTTTAAGCCTGGAGGACTAGAGGGGACACGAAATTTACCGGGGACACGAATCCATAATGATTTCCTCTTCTCGTGACTGTGTGAACAATACGAGCGAGCAACGCGCTCGCGTTGGCAAACGTTGTGTTGCCCAACGGCACGAGTCCCCCCATGAGGCTCGTCCTCCTCTTCTATCCGTCCCATAAAGCCGCGATTTCGCAAGAGCTTTTGCAGCCCCGGTCTCCCCGTTAAAGCGACGACAAGATAGGATCGCGAGCGCGTCAGGTGCAGCACGGCGCGGCGCAACGACCGAGCTACACCTAGACGCGAGGCGACGCGACGCGATCATAGATCCGATTTATATTTGCATGAAATTTATCGGAGCCGAGGCCGACATATGTTTCGCCGGATTATCGCGTCTCATCGGGATACCATCCATGTGTCTGGCCTTCCTCGGCGATGCACAGAGGGGACAAACACGATTCACGGATATATTGTTCCCGTGTAGAGGCCTTATCGTTTTTCATCGATTATTCTCTGGGAAGTAAATAACCGAGCATCGTGGCCTTTCATCCAAGCAGCCGTGGAAAGCTGGCCCTAACAGATGAAATGCAACGGTGAAAATCGCTGGTTCAGGCTTCGTTCGTGTACCTCTTGAGAAGGTCGAAGGAAATGTGTGAGTCTCTAGTGGAAACGGGATAAAATTGAAGTCGGGTCTTTTTGGATCTGTGGTCTTAGAATCTCTTAGGGTCTCCTTAGACTCTTCAACGCTATGTACATATTACGTGGTAGATAGGTATTGTTTCTATCTCAAAGAAAACCAATCGACATGAATAATTCGACCACTGGGATCCCCTGCAGAACTCGGCAGAAACGCCAATTCGCTTCGCTCAGTGATTGACTTTTACTTCTGTTACGGCCGCGGTTTGATTCCGGAAACACCTGTGTCCATTCCCGTACGGTCGTTGCGCAACCGACAGCAGCACAGCGAGCAGACTTTTGTCGATCGCGAAAGCGGCCGTCCCATTTCTTTTTCCCCCATCGCGAATATGCAGATCGACCGGATCGCCGACCGACGCGGCGGCGCGGCGGTTAACGAGAGTCGAATTTGGCAATAGTTTCGCGAGCGGCGCCGGTGCAACTGGAAAAACCGCTGGGCGATTGCGCAACCCGTCGATCCATCGCCTGTTCGTCGATTTAGGCGGCTCGGCGCCCAAATGCAAACCGCAGATACGCTGGTGAACGTCGAGGCGCAGGTGCGCCTTTGCGCTCGATCGTTACCCGCTGTCCACGGGAACGACCGGTGCATGTTAACGATTATTTTCTAGCGATCCAGATTCGATCCCCTTTGATTTTTCCCGCGCCGCTCGACCTTCGGTCGATTGTAAGGCGAGCCGCACGCACACAGACGCGAACCGCTAGGTGGTTGCAATTACGCCCGTATGTGGACGCGTACCCTTGGCACTGCCTCGAAAGGCGCGACAAATCTGCTCGACATTTCTGCCCGTGGTATGACAGTTTCTGGACAAAGGGATCCCTAGCTGATGTGAGGTTCCTTGGAATTTTCGAACGTCATCGTCATTGATCGTTGGCTAGGTAGATATGAAGCATTGAGTGCCAAAATAGAATAACCCAGATTAAAAAAGTCGCAGTTTATGTGATTAAATAGTGTGGTCTATTGAAATACGGTACTGCTACTAACTCAAGTTCGCAATAAATGTGGGTTAGTCCGTTTTTGCTCTCAATGCCTCATATGTGAAACAAATAAATAAATAGATATGTAATATTGAGCATTGCTTTGAGGAGACCACAATGGTTAGGAGTTAAGTTTAAATTGTATAAAGCAATTAAAAGATTGCTGTAATTATAGATACAGCTGAATTTCAGTGGAATAACCCAATTTCACATCCCACCGAAGAAAATAACAACGATACAGGTTCCATGGCATAGAAGCCACTAAGAAAAGCGACGCGAGGAATTGGAATCCACGCGGAGCGATTCCCCAACAACTCGGCGGGAGTTGATTTATAAAGAGCGCGCAAACCACTGGTAGCTCGCGGGCTTCTCTCACGCAGCGTTAATTTCAAAGACATTGCGCCGACGAGCATTAGGAGCGTCATTCAGTGGCTCAATCGATACGAGGGGATGTGAATACCTCCTTCGTTCTTAATAATATTAACTAGCTAGATGGGCAACCAACCAAATGGTAGCCGGATACGCCTCCTCCGCGCGCGGCTTATACTTACGTCACCTGTCGCGGTCAAACACGGATTCTAAATCACAGAAACAACTTCAAAGGGGACGAAAGAAACCGACCACCTAGCATTTCCCTAACACCGCGGGTAAACGCAGTTTGTTAGGCGATTCCAGGCGGTTCTCACGTCTAATCAGAATCGCGGGGACGAAGTACGTACACAGGTGGAATACGCTGGGATACGCGCCTCGTACACACGAACCTGGTACGTACCCGACGAGGTACTCATTAACATGCATTCACGCCGGAATATTTATCGTTGCTTGTCGCTGACCCTGTCTCTGTCGCTCGTCTCCTCTTCCCTCTTCCTCTGGATGCGACCACGTGTTTAGATGATAGATAAAACCGCGGCGAAACGCGAACGCAATGAGTGTATACGCCAGGACCACGCACCGTGCAAATCAGTGTGCCCCTATCGCGCTGTCTCGCTTTGGGAAGATTCACCAGCTTCCTATCGCCTTCACTGATTCCAAGCTTGGTTCTCCAGTGCTTAGAAACTCATTGGATCCATTTCCGAATAGAAGAATATTTTGTCTCATTACACAGGACCACGAAATTTTTTTTTTAACTGACACAAACGCGACCACCTGTCCTTTACGTATTTTGAGTCGCTGAATCCGAATCCGTTGCCCGTTTAAGCCTATCACGTCTAGTTTTTTGGTAAATTGCAAAAAACCGTTGTAAACCCGTAAAATGCCATATAAACACAACATATCCTATTTTCACAATACTTATAACGTCAAACTCCCTAATCTACTAACCCCAAGACCACAAAACATCTAATCCTATATTTCGTTAAACCTCTAAACCCAAAAACCGAATTTACACATACCCCCACAGCCCACTACTAATAAATATTTTCAAATTTGCTCAATTTTCAAACATGAAGAAAGATGAAACAAAGACATTTCAAAGTTTGAACTTTCTACTTTTCGATGCTTTAATCGGTATCCAGGGGGTAAAATCCGCCCTTAAAGAGAAGTGTGCCAAACTGCAAAAATTTCGTCATGTGTGTCAAGTGCTACGGAGTGCAGACAATATTTTTTGCAGTTTCTATGTACTCTGTCGGAAAGTCTAGTCCTTTGTCTTTAAAATAGGCCAAACCTCATCGAAAAAGGGTGGTTTTTAAGAAAGATACAGCCATTTAAAGAAAACCTGCTAAAATCATAGGACGTCTTTAGGGCGGATCATCCGGTCAACCAAAAAGTTACAAGAAGTTATCTTCTTTTTCCTATGTAAAAATACTTCAATACCTTGAATTCTACTTGCAAAAAAGTTGTTTTCCCAACTAGAAGTTTGTTCGTTTTGTTCCTACAGGTCCCGCATGAATTTTTCGTTTCCAGAAGTGGACCTAAAATGGTCTATGTAAAAGCAAAGGCCTTATGCTTTAAAATGCGGCTAGAAAGATCACGGAGAAATACTGACAACTTTTTGTAACAAGGAATCAAAATAAAAATTTTTCGAAAAGCCATAAGTCCGAAATGGTCAGTAGTATCAAAGTGTAATTTGGCAAAATTGAAATACGTATCTGATTCACTTATTTCCATCACATATCATTTAATATAAAAAAAAAAACGAAATCACAAATGATATTATATTCTTAATTTTCGATGATTTTGAGATTGACGGTTTCGATAGCGTCTAGCCGCGTTATACATTAATGAATAGTAAAACAACCAAAATGTTCAAATGAATGGTTAATAGCTCAAATGTTGAAATACATGTCGATCCTAAATTTTTTTGATTCGGCGATACTTTTTCAAAATGACTTTCTTCCGCGTTTGAGGTACAAATTGTACAAATTGTACAATTTGGTACCTAAGCAATGAAACTCTGCCAGCTGGCTCTGATCCTTGCAGAATTATAATTTTTAATAAACATTTAGCCTGCGCATCGCGGGTATCTTTTATCGATCAGCTCAATTAACCAGGCGATTCCCTAATACCTCGGAGCAGTGTGCCTCTAACGAACACATAAACCGAGCCTAATTCGCCAGCAGTCATACAAACAGTCCTGATTGGCAGCAATTCAATCAAACACAGATACAACTCCGAGAAAGTAATGACACCGCAGCATTGATCGGGCATCGATCAAGAGCAGCGATAAACTGAACGGGGCAGGGAGCAGAGCACAATGTCTTGATTAAGACGATCGTTGTCCGCGCGCCCCGAGTCGTTCACACGCGTCGATCGTCCAGCACGCTCGAAAGCAAGAGGTTTCAGGTAAACGCGTCCACGAACGATTAATCAAAAGCGATATTAAGGTCGCGGCATCGTCTAATCTCACGTACTAAGCCGGATAACCGGTCCACTCGAGACTTGGCGCCAACCGCGCTTGCACAGGCTATGATGCCCGCCGAGCGTGAGCAACGGGCCAGATCGGGACCTCTGTATTGAGACGAAACATCGGCTCGAAGGTTGCGAAAGCTTTCTGCATATCTAGCACGCATGATCCGTCTCTGACACCGCGCGAAGCAACCAGTGGCGTTCCCAAAGCGAAAGGACGCGGCGCTGCCTTCGGATCGATTAGAGAACGTAATTCGCAATTCCCCCACACTGGCGATTAACGATCCTGTAATTGGGAAGGCTTGCAATACCGTGAGCGACAGACTTCGAGCAACTTGCTCGATGTTTCGACAATGTTTGGAGGAGCATCGAGCGATGACGATCTCGCGTTAAGCACCGTTACGCGGATTGCGCAATAAATTATAGCACCTTATAGGGACGCGCCGAGTTCTGAGGGAGAACAAGTGCAGAGGAGATAGGAGCTGCGCAAGGGGAAGCCGCGACGTATATGCTAATCGGCCGAGCGTGCCAGGATTCTTTCCACTATGCTGAGCCAGCCTAACCCGCTTTGGGGTGAACGCGGATGAACACGGTGCCTCTTATAAGGCACCACGTTTCCTGTCCCTTCCCTCTTTGGGCTTACGAATCTCGGCCTCGATCTTTGATACCTGTGATTCCGGGCCCCCGACAACAACTCTGTAGCGGTTACACTTCGTAATTGCCATTTGAAATTTTAACACCGGCTATCGAGGGTTTAATCGGCGTGTCCCTGCTCGCAGATCGTTCTGCAGGATGGTGGCGAACTCGCGCGCAAGCCACGCGTAATATCTCAATCTAGGAATTTATGAAACGCTCAGCTTACTTTGAACATCGCGAAACTGATACCAAGTCGAAGTACACAGTGTACGCATTTGGGAAACGGCCTATGGTGCCATATTGGCACAGAGGTGGCGCCTCGTTACGTTTGGCTTATGTAGATTGCGGAAGAGAATCCCCTTGGGGAGTCGGCGTTAGGGGAATCGGTTAAGGGGTAATGCCACAGTAGAGTCCGGAAAGGCAGCCTGATTTTGAGAATTTTTTTATGCGAGTATAGTTAAAACACGGAACCTCGAAATTGTTGAGATGTTTTGTTCAATTGCGTACCATTCTTACAAAAAAAATATTTTTCAATTTCCTCGTGTACTTCCCGAGTTAATCTTATATAGAACAAAACAATTTTTGATTTTTTGTTCTAGGTCAAAAATTGAAGGAGAAGTCTTTCCGACCGCGGAATATTGTTTTTCAGAAGAAGCTTCATTCGTTGAGCTGTGGCGCCGCCCTTTTATAATAACAAAATTAAACAAACAATTGGAATCATACTTCAAGGTATTTACAATAAAGGTCTTCAAATAGATTTTGTATTCCATTCACTATACTCGCTTAAAAAATTCTCAAAATCAGGCTGTTTTTCCGTGCTCTACTGTGGCATTACCACTTAAGGCGGCTGGCCAGCGCGCAGTGGGTCCGAAGATCGTGGGTTCGAGTTCCATCGCTCGAGGAAATCTTTTTCCGTTTCCTACACCAGCCACAAGCTTCAGAAAATCTTACTGACCAAGCTGACTTCTCGGGATTCGAAATTGGCCGGTACATTTCGAACGTGCTTGAAAATAAACGAAAATGTGGTCAATCCTGCCCGTCGTACGTATGTAAATGACGCGTACGCTGAAGCGGATCGATGGAAAACATGTGGAGTGTCCAAGGGAGCTTCGAGGCACCTGGTGGAGCCGTCTGGGACGCGCGAATCTACGGATGCAAATCAAGCCGAGGCGCAATTGTGCCGTAGCACGCGAGCCCTACACGGTTTCCAATGAGCAAGCTTGTCTGGAGGGCCAGTGGAGTCCTAAAAATACGTCGCCTCGTAAAAATACCAGCGGATAATTAACTCCCACGAATCCTCCGCGAGAGTCCCTTGAATCTCCGCATTAAAACGTCCGAGAGGTATGCAAGAAAAATACGGCCTACTCTGGAGCGATTAAACCCGCGGCTGACCGTACTTGTCAGGAACACCAGATCGGGCTACTGTTCTGTCCATATATTAATGCGAATGCCCCATCAATCGATCCACGCGGTTCGTGGGTAATTAAATTAATTAGTATAATCGAGGTCGTAGCCATCCAGGTTTTCACGCATTACGCGACCCACTAAACGTCAGGTGGAAATAAACACACGTTATCGAATACTGACAAACCTTTTCCACTGGTGATTACCAAGAAATTACGGGTAATCATCGGGAAATGAGGGTTCGCCTATCTCCCGGGAATACACTAATAACATCATTTCTTCCCTTGAATCGACGTGTGGGCTCGTAGTGATTACTGTACGTGCCAAAATGCGGTTTTGCGCGGTTTTGCGCCACTGAGCAAGTCGAAGTAACGCTGGAAAGCTGGCTGCTTCCCACTTGATGCCTCCGGAGTCAACAAATCCATCTACTCAACTTCAGTTCTCAATTTAGATACATAATTTTACTACAACAATCATCGTAATAAATTACACTGACCAAAATTTTATATCACAGCTACGATGACATCGGTGTGCGGGCTGTCGAAGATCAGAGAATAGGAACGGTGGAAAATCCGAGCGCCGAGCGGCCATGCAAATCATACTCGTTCCTCGTGAAAGGAAAAGTTCGCAACCTCTAAATGGGAGCTACTTAACACGCTCGGTACGTCGGTGGTTGCGTTACAGCGTAGCAGAAGTATTTTGATTGGCCAGATTATCGTGGAAATTTACGTTTACTGCGAAACGAAACGCGCCGCGCCGCGGCACGGCCTCGCGCAAACAACGACGTCTTCATCGTGCCGCCCGTCGACCGCTCCTCTCGCCCGTTCATGTAGACAATAATTATCAGGCTACGGAGAGTCAGGTAGCCAGCGCACAGATGCAACAGTACGTCGTGCAGATGCAAATAAAGGTGATCTACAACGGTGCAATCTCGCGGTGGGCAGCTCACGATGGCCTGGCGTACAGCCTCAGTAGGCCCGCGGAGAGCTCGCGGCTCCACGCTCAAACAGAGGTGGAGAGAAATCGCGCGGCGTCTAGATTCTATCATACAGCAGAGTATACACCAGAATCGTACCGGGGATCTTAAAAGTGTCTCGTGTCGATTTGCCGCTGGTTACTGCACGCGGTGGACTTTTTTTTAAGGACGTTGCATTTAAAACCGTGGTGGCTGCCGAGGGAAATTTAATTGGCGACAAATTTCATTTGCGGTTCGTGCATTTTTCAAGGATCTTTGAATTAGGACAGTATACTACGTTCTCTTTGAATAGCTCAGGTATTTCTGAGAGAAGTTGAAGAGGATGATCCAAGCACGATGAAAATCAATACACGCCTAGCATCTAACAAGCTAGCAATCAATGACACGTCGATTATATATTTCCATTCCCATAAGAAGCAACAGCGTGCGCATTTTCGATTGCTGCACGAGCATCTTCGCCAATAATTCGATAACGCTGGTGAAAAACGCCCAGTGACACCGGTACTTCGTTACACGAGCGACCAGTCATACCAGTCTTGACCCGAGGAACCGCTTCGGAACCTTTCCCAGCACAGCTGGGGGAAACGTTACCTTCCTCAACGTCCGTGCATCGACGAAACGATTTACGCGGTGCCTCCTCCATCCGTCGCTTCTTCCCCCCGATCCTCCCTTCGTTATCGATCTCGTACGCGTCTCCGTCGGCCGAGGAACACAGGGGTCGTGGCATCAAGACGCACGCGCCGTGTTCCCGTAATGACAGAGCACCGTTTTCGCTGAATAAAAGTATCAATTCCACAGAGGAGCTCAGCCACAGCAACTGCCCTAACGAAGGAAGCGCACGACGCTCGAGTCGTCGACTTTCTTCGAATTTTCTGGATGCTTTACATAAGTATCTATAAGAATTAGAGCATCCTGTTCAATCACCTGAATTTAACCCTTCGTGGTCACACCTTCTTATAATCACACATTGGTCACACGGGGTTCACTGTACCCCAGCGTCATTTTTTGAGTTACCATTTTCGTATTTTTTAATCTTTTCACTTTTTAGTGATAATTGTACACTCGTAATACTTATACAGTCATGGTCTAATAGTCTTTTTCTAGAAACATAAATTTTGATATGATAAAATTTGTAGTTGAAAATGAGCGATTTTCCATGGTTGTGGGAAAAACCGATTTTTTTAAAAAAATTTTTATTATTATTTTGCGATAAATCCCCTTTGGAAGACGTAAAGGTGCGACATTTCAAATCGAAAATTGCTCTTGGGGTACAATACACCCCGTGTGACCACGAAGGGTTAATATAAAAAAAGTGTACTAGAATTGGAGTAGAAAGTAGTGCTGGGTGAAATACACTGCAATTGTATAGCTCCTCAATTTTTGAATTTTTGTAATTATCCTTTCTTCAGAGTTTCCAGAAATGAATTCCAGATTTCCTGCGTATGTTTTCCCCGGGAAATCCGTGGATACGCGACGTAACAGTTTGCTTGGTTCAGGAGGCAGGCAAAGACCGCGTGATTCCAGCGTTTCGCGCGCGCAGAAATCCACGCGGGGACGTATGTACGTAGCTGAAAACGGGTACGTAATCAGGCGTAATTAGCCTGTTGTGCCGCGGTAAAAGGCCGCGTCGAGAGAGAGGAATAGGTGAGTGACCCTTCGCCTCGGGCGGGGTTCACCGTGGGGTCTTCTGCAGGGGTCGAAAGGGCTCTCCTACGGTCTCTGTCTTTTTCCGTCCGCCTCTCCTCAGGTGCGTGTACCTTTCTAGCTTCGGGATTCTATCCCTCTTTCCCTCCAGCTGGCTTTGTCCCCTTCTATCGCGAGGCGATATATCTTTCTGCGTTTTCTCTGGCCGGGGGCAATGGCCTCGGTCGACGCGATACCACCGCCGCCGATGCTTTTCCACCGATACGAGTAATTTCCGAACTTTTCTCGCCTCGCGCCGTTCATCGTGTGTCCCCGGTGGTCGGGATTCACGAACGAGGCGAAAATAGAGTGCAAAACCCCTCTCGAGAGACACTTTCGGGGCATATTTTGGTTGAATAGATAGCACTGCGGCACGAACGTGTACGGATATGTTCGAAATACCAGTATTAAGACGCGAAGGGATTTTTTTTTCGAAAGCTTGATGCAAGATATCATTGATATTCAGCTGCGCAAAGATTATAATCATACGCTACATAGTTTACAGGTTTTCCCCACGATCGTTTATTTCTCGTTACCTGCGCCTGACCTTTCTTCCTATTCATCGCCGAGGGAAAGAGCCCTACAGTCACCTGGAGAAGCCACTGCCAGAAGAGCCGCGAATTTTTCGTCTATCGATCGTGGAAACATCTTCGTAGGTGGTCGATGCGAATTATCGCGCAGTCAATGACCTGTAATAAGTCACTCTTGCACGCGATACCGTACGACTCAATGGCCGATCTCACGAAATCCACTTGTCACTAAATTGCTTGCCTTAACTATACTGAATTACGGCTTATTAAAGGAAAAACACAATTTTCAACGCAATTCCATTTTACTATTCTCTGATAGAATTCGCCGGACTTGAAGCCGAGGCGATTCAAAACGCTCCTGTAGGTGTGGCGTTGAATGTTGGACACGGTCGACGAAGCGAAGAAGAGCGAAGCAGAGGAAACGACATTACGTTTTACTACTGGCCGAGCACGACAAGCGTAAATTAATTTTACAGCGTTCCAGCGCATTGGAGATGCTGGCTCAGACACAGTCGGAGGGATCCATCGATAAGAAATAAATCTTTAAACGCAACTGGAGACCAGGCATGCCATACATTGCCAAGGTCCTCGCTAGTCTTTCACCATTGGATAGACTTTCATTCTTCGCCCATGCCCTTCACTAAATAAAACAAGAACTAAAAAATTCCTCATAATTCAGCGTGCGCCTCCAACTCTGAAGCATTTAATAAAAGAATCGTGTCAGTACTTTCGAATTCATCCATGTTCAATTATCCCATCTTCCATACTTTTCCTTTCACAATTAATCACGTACTTCGATCGGAGTGCTATTAATGAAACCGTGTCCCGTTATAATTTATTCACGAGCTGGCACCCCTAAGTCTCTCCTTCCCTCTGCATACGTAATTCACGCTCTCCGTGTTTCCACGTTTACGCCTCGCAATAAATTACATCCTCGCCGAAGAGCGTTCGGTCCAGGCGGAGCGGATTTTTTACCCGTAAAACGTCGCGTTAGTTTTGTTAACTGAAAATTAGAGTCCAGCGCCCCGTGGTCGACAAGCCGGGAGCCTCCGCCGACAAGCACGTAGCACAGAATTACGGGTGGAACGCGTTTGCACGACGAAACAGGTAGACGGTTCCCTCGCGAGCCTCCCTGCTTTTCAGAAGCTTCGCCGTGGCGGAGGAAAAAGAAAAACGATCGCGATGCAATCAATGAGATCGCGCTGCATTGGTGGCCGCCATTGTTGCTGGCGGTGCTCCAGGTGAAGCGGAATGTATTAGTGTCAATTAAGTGATAATAAGTCCGCCCGGCAGCGCGATATCTTTTTCTTCCGCGTTCGAACGGGCCGGGCTTTAATGACGCTCCATCCTGCTACTTGATCGTCGCATCCTGACTAGTTCATTAGTCACGATTGCTCAATAACAACGGGAGCGGAATTGTTACACCGCCGGTGAACTTATAAATCACATGATCCACGACGTGATAAAGCGTAATGATCCCGCGAGAGAGCGTTCGCGCTAATTCGAGGGACTTGCCTCGCGGGTCAGAGCAATCGCCTCTATAATGCGCGCCCGTGCACACCGGATGACTTGCGAGCCCCTTCGCTATTAATATCGAATATTCTTGAATATTACGCCGGCTGCGATAATACATGGACGGGGTGTAGATTATTATTCAACCTGTACTGATCTACTCAGCGATCACTGGCAAATATTTGAAGGCTTCGTTGCATTGTGCGCCACGAGCTTATAACGTCGAGGGGATATAGCGCTTCCATTACACGAGAGCTGTAACGATCTGTTTCTGGCGCACAGCACACGCTAAATTTGCACAGTAATAAACTCAACTATTCTCGAGAAGTCTCAACATTAATAGATCTACGGACATTTCTTGTATACCTATTTCTACGAGCACCCGTTATATCGACGGGTAAACGAAAATACGTCTTTCGAAATTCGATGTGACGTCTAAATAAATGACTAATAAGTAAAAAATATCTTCCCAGAAATGATCACAGAAGTGGTAATAATAATATTAGCTTTCTACGATATTTATTCGGTGAATCTATTTGCAAACATATTCATTTTCTTCAGAGCTAGCCCTAGAACAATTTTCACTGATGTGGACATTTTTTTCCCTCTCAATAGTTCGTTATTTCTTCTTCACTTATTCATGATTGTTAAAGAAAGGTGATTAGTGAAAATAAAACAAATACTGTGCCAAATTCCATTATGAGGGTAGGAAACGGAGGATGAAGGGAGGATAGAGAAATTTCAATGAAATGAAAGAAATTATTTTGCATGTACGCGCATGTGTGTAGGTAAGTGGAATGCACAAGTATGGACAGGCACACATGGAAACGTGTTGATCGGTCAGCTTCGTGGGAAGCGCACGCACCCCATAAAGAGAGTGCATCGTGTGCCGGTAATCACGAGGTCCTCGTAATGATAACTATCTGACGTAATTGTGAATTCGTCACGGCGCCGATAAAGGTTATTCGCGAGTCATTATTCCGATTTCCCATTACCCGCGCGTCCCTAAGTATCGGCGCGTCTATGCTTTGTGTCGCGAACGGTGCAGCTGCGCACGACGGAAGAGGAAACGATTAATTTGCAAGAATTAGCCCGCCGTTTCGTGCCCACCTCGGCGATGTTAATCGAGCTTACTTCGAACATTGCACCGACGACTTCATACCACTATCAATTTCCCTCTTTCCCTGGTGCTTACCAATTTGCCTCCATACACGCACGTACATATGTGCATCCCTACTACTAGATATCTATTATTTCTTCTAAACGAACAAATCACTGATTGATCTGCTTCGACGAAATCCACATATCCACGTGCACTTATTCTCTGTCGAAATTTCAACAAAAATCAATCCACTTTCCGTGACACAGGCAGCTCTCCAGAAAATGCTCGCGTGTCTGAAAATGGCGGAAGTCGGATGCCCAATCGATGACTCGTCAGTTAACATCGATCAGAAGTGCGCACTTTGCCCGTTGCCCATTGCCGGATTCCCATAGCAGTCGGCGGTGTAGTGTTAATCGTCCAGGCTCGCAGGCGATAAGGTGGAATAGGAAGGATACACAGCCAGCTAGTAACGAGGGGTCCGTGATCCTGGCACACGGAGCGTGGTAGGAGGGAACATCTATGGGAAAACGAGGATCGTGGCCGTATGTAGATGGCCACGGGAGGCGTTAAGAGGCCGTGGTGTACGTGGCCACGCCACGAGGGTCGCGCACGAAGAAGGTGGTCTATTAGTTCTGTAACCTTCCCGGGCAGTCGAGAGAAGGCACACCATATCTGCGATCACCGGCCGATAAGATACGAGACGTAACAGGAAGTCCGTGCAATTCTCACCCGAATACAAGCGTTTCGTTTTAGTAGTCCCCCGTACTGAACGCGCGCCGCTCGGGCTGTCGAACATCGAGTAGACATTAAATTGGCGAAAAAAGTCCATGGACGTTTGAGTAAAAAATCTCCTCGTGCATTGGAGGAGATTTCTGTTCGATGTTAACGCTGAATGACGGGACGTTACCCGAGATGTATAGTTTAGAAGTGACTTAAGATCATCGAAGCTAGAGAATCACTTCGTGTTTGATCGTAAACTCAGATGTACTATATTTTATCGTGGATTGCATATCGTCAGTTGTACACCATGTTTCTTTTCCGTTTCTGTGCTAAATCCATAAGCTACGAAGGGTTTTTTACTCAACTACCGACGATAGATTTCTACTTCACGTTTGGCACGGTACTGATGCAACGTGGAAGAAACGCGTGTTGAGCTACGAATTCCACGTATCTCTTGCCGCGATGTCCCAAACGGCCTCGGATCATCATCGGCGATAAGATCGCACGCACGATAACGCACAGCTTTATACGGTGTTCCGTTTGCAAACGCAAACGTGCCATACAAGCGGTTGCATCGACCAGCAAACTGCCGATCCCTGTGGATTCGACGTGGCATTAGCTTTTGATGCAATTGAATGCAGCGATTCCGCGAGGTCAGTTCCGGTTCGAGGTTGCCGTACAGCCTGCCTCGTGCCGCGAGATCGAAGGATATACCTCGTCCGCGGAATCCTCCATCGTGTCTGAATAATGCTAATGTCGTCGAGGAAGATGTCTGTCTACCTCAGCCGTCCGCGAGACAAGTTTGAGGAAACTCGGGGAGATAAGGCCGCGGGCTCTGGCGTTCTACTGGCATTTTACCTGACATCTTACATGCTTTCTCCCCCGTCGTCGTCCCATTATCAACCGGAATATCGATTCTCCTGCTTCCCGTTTTCACCGCGTTCCCTCAGCCACTCCATCCAAATCATATCTGACCGTTTGATCTTAGCTTCTCAGGGCTACGCACATCGCTCGATATAGGTATGTATACGGTACATGGAAGACCAAGAGGAAATGATGAAGGTTTGGAGAAACATGGAACAGATCGAGTCTGCCTGTCTTCAAGTTTAAGAATCACTAGTGACGTGCCTATGTGACTGAATTCTGGGAATGCAAGTTCAGAGATTACGCCACCGTTTACTGTATACCCTGCACCTTTATCAACATCATCCCCTGTAGCAAATGCCTCAGCCAACGTCCAACATTAAAAGACAGAACAGTTGGGCTTCTTTCCATCGACAGGCAGCTGGCAAGTAACAAATTCACCCTGTCAGAATATTCAAGATACCGGCGCACTAGTGCCTCGCGAATATCCTTCCCTGCGCGCCGTTCTACGACATCCGCGAATGCAGAAAAGGGTCGTGGCTCGTGAAGCTCGAATAGTTGGCGTATCCTGCTACCTGGGTACCGGTGTCCGGGGAGCCACGTAGAATTCGTGTCGATTCCTACCGGAGAAAAAGGAGCCTGCTCCGAGAAGGAAGGAGGGGTGAGAGAGGAACTCTCGGCGACTCGGCCAGAGGGAGGACAGGAGGCGCACGGCCCACGCCACGGATTCCACGGATGCAAATTCGCCTGAGCTATCGGCGCATCGTGAGCCTCTTCCCCCGGCTCGGAAGGGAAAAGACGACCAACAGCGAATATAAGAGGCGGCTGTCCCCAGGATCGCGACGACCGTGTACGTGCACCCACCCACACAAGCGGGGTACCCCCGGGTCGGACGCGCGGGGATGGCGTCTCCGAGAGCCCGTGTGGGACATGGGGCGCACCGTTTGTGTGCAGGCACCGTTGCACTTGCACCACGACCCGCCACGACCGCTGCAGATGCATGATGTATATCCGCCACCGGGCTGTGCAGTGGCGAATATGCAAAACCGGTGGCGTGGCCGCCCAGGGGTCAAGCCTCCCCTGCGCTCGCCCTTTTCTCTGCCCTGCCCCTGTCTTCGGCGCTCGTGTCCGGACCAACCGAGCAACCAGCCCAGTCAATACAACGAAGGCGATCGTAAATCATACCTCGTATGTACTTCTTTCGCTCTACTCCACTGCGCCCGTTGTCGCGTCGCGGCTCGTTAACCCCCTCGACGTCGAGGAAAGCGACGGTCACCGGGGTGGCTTTTTGGTATTTCCGCGGAGAAAATGCTTGTTACCGCGACCGAGTTTTCATGGCAATTTTACTCCGTTTCTGGGGATGAATGATACGGTGATTTGTGGGGTCACTGTGTAATTGGATCGTAGAATGTCTAGTTTTGCGAGGATGTTGAATTGTTATGGAAGAAGAGTGACTCTTATAGGGTTCCACGTAGATAAGGGTTGGTTTTAGAATGGAACTTGTGTACATACTTCAGTGGAGCTACATAGGTACTATATATGAAGAACAGGGAGTAACGCCAGGAGCAAGTAGAAACAGGGCGCAGTGGACAGACGCGTCAGCCCAGTCGGACATTCAATCTTCTAGGAAGGAATTGATAGAAACAAACATTTGTGAATGGAGTTCTTTACCCGAACTATTAAAGGGTTACACAACCCTGAAAGTTTTGAAAAATCGATTTTCTATTTTTTTTGTATTTTCTTATTACTATATGTGAAGTATGAAGTTCGAATGGTAGACCCAAAAATTCACCAAAATAACCGAGTTACAGACTTAACCCCTTAAGGGCGAGAAGTCGAACCTTGAATGTGTAACTAACAAACACGTAATTTTTTAAAGAGAATCGTTCACGATGAAGGCTACCGGTTTCTTGACCGGCGAACGTTCGCTTTTGTACCACTTTGCGGTTCGTTAAACCCCGAGCGTGCAATTTTACGAAAACTCTGATATTCATTCGATTGACTCGACTGAGTATCCTGGGATAGTCGAGGAACTGATACGGCTCGATGCTTTATGAAACGATAAGCGTCTCCGCGTGCAATTAAAGCACAGTCGGTATTGCGAGAATCGGAGCAAGGAGATATCGATCATTTAAAGAGAATTTGTAATCACAAGTGGCGGGCTCCATTAGGCGAGATCGATCTACCGTTGCGAGCGGGCTATGCGGGTAAATGATGCATGTGGAAACGATCGCGCCGCCGACATCGATTCGGGATAATGGCTCCCCGAGGAGAAAAGCGGCGTTTTCCTCTCTTGGAAACACGCCAGAAACTGCCGTTGGATGGAAAGGGTTGAAGCGAGGAAAGCGAGGGGAACGGATGATTGGGCGAAATAGGGCGCCACTTTGCGATTACGTGATGCCCTGGCATTGGCAACAAGAAACGCGATCTGCTCGCGCGCATGGAACCTTGGGAACATCCACAATGGAAAATTAAAGTGAACTCTACGGCCGGACGCTATTATCTATCATACAAAGTGATTCAAACATACACGTGGTCAGCTACTCCCTTTCACTATTCTACTCGCGGCTGGCTCCTGTGCCGATAAACGCTACGCGTATAAAACACGCAAAACTTATACTGAAAATCAATTTAGATGAGTGAAAGACACGCTTTAGAGATCGACGAGCGAACGCGGAAAGAAACTCCGGCACACTTGCGAGAAATGAATGAAGATCGTGACAAATTTGATTAGCGCAGAAATAAAGTGCCACGAGCCTGTCGCTCTTTTTGCGCCGATTTACGCGTATCGCGAGCACTCCGCGACGAGGGAATTAATTTATTTTCGCGGTCCGTTAATCACCGAGCCCTCGTTACTAAGTGTTACTAATTTAATACCCATCCGCGTACATCGTGGCGGAGAGCTGTTACAGGGAGCGGCGGCCATTCTAATAAAGTAATTTATTATTTACGCCAGGATTTTTCCGCCTCGCGACGGTCTGTCGCTGATTTACGCTAATGACCAACGCGACCTGGGCGGTTTTGTTAACGCGGCAGCGGCGCCAATCATACTCTCTAACCGTGATAAATATAGTTCTTGACAAGTTGTTAAAAGGAACGCCGTGATCCCGACACGCCGGAGTCGATCGGAGCCAGCGAATCGCCACGGTTGATTGAGATTTATGCTGATAACATCGACCGAGACGCGAATACGAGTCGCACGGTGTTAGGTCATTAGAAACTGCTGTCACACGGGTCTGAACTCGTTTTTTATTATTGGCCCACTCGAGGAACAGGAAGCCGAATATTCGATCGATGCCCGGTGGGATTATTCTATCCCACTGCAATTATAGCAGTCTGTTTACGGTATCCCAAAATAAGACAGTGACGAAGATGGTCCGGAACTCGCGGCCAGTAGCGCGCCATATTTCATGCAGACCTTAAGGCGCTCGCAGGTTAATCGGCTTTTTTTTTCGTGCACGGCTTTCGTTAAATTCTTTCGAGCTTGATTTACGGCCAATACTTTTTACCCCGTACTTTTTACGCTCTCTTTCGTTTTCATCGCGGAAGAACGGTAGTCGGGCCCTCGCCAGAGATTTCTACATACGTACGACGCGGTATTTATTCCTGCATAATATGCGAGTGACGCGAGTAGAATTATGGACCTTATGGATAAGATCTTCCTCGGTGTACGCTTTCTTTTTCTCCCCTGCTCCGGGCCGCGCGCACAATATAAATTAACGATCCAGCGATGATTAACATTACGCGACGCGATCAGCATACGCGATGCTTAAGCCTCCTTAAATTCAGACAGCCGGAGATCTCCTTCCATCGCGGGCAGCTGATGAGAAACCGCGTACGGCTGAATTGCAAATCATCGATCCTGCTGGATTTTCTGCGGACGTCGAAACGAGTTACCGGCTGCCTGGAACTGTACGCGGACCGATAAATTTCTACCAGCGGGATGATTCTATAATGTGGAACCGATCGGTCGAGCCGAGGATCGCCGTATTTCCAAAAGCTAAGCGGTTCTCGAGTAACATAACAGTGGGAAGAGATGGTGATCGAGCAGCGATCATCCAGGTACGATGGTCGGGAGCATTCCAAACATTCTGAAGAATGGGATCGCGGATGAAGTGCGCGACCCCTAGAAATCGTAGCCAATCGTGGCGGAATCGACGACTATCTGGTACAGGTGTTCGGTTCAGGTGCAATGGCAACGGGAGAACGGGCCAGAGGGATGCTAGCTGGAAATGCATTCCTACACGAGCCAAGACCGAACGCCCGTAATGATACCGAAGAAGTAGAGGAGGTCGAGGCGAAGGGATCGGTTCGAACGGAGGTCGGCCGCGGCCTGCGCGCAGGCCGTCGACTTCGGTTTGAGCGATCTCCATGGCAGTTATCCACTTGCGAGCCCTGGCGGTCGACTTGCATCGCTGGCTACTGCTACTGGGTCAAGCGTCGGTGCCTTCGGGGGCACGGGAATCGCCGGTGCATCTCGGGATGCACCAGTTTCGTACGGGCAAAATAATTACGGCTCGCGTGGCTTCGTCCGACGGAGGGGCTCATTTCTCCTGGTGCGATTATTCGAGGCACGTTTCAGGTTTCGGGAAGGTGATAAAAGACGTGCTCCACGGTGAAGAAATGGACAAGACACGGTTGCTTTGATAGATAATTAATCGGAATTGAAAGCATAGTTTGTACCCCACAATGTGTTACCTTAGGATGACCTATCCTGTGAATGAACACCCCCCAGTTAGTGAACGTTGCTCATATAATTCGAAAAAGTAATGCCTATGGCGCTCATTTAACGTTGAAACTGACACTGACATCTAATAGACTGGAGACCCACAAATATCTCGCAAAAGCGTTTTTCTGTTTATTTAGGTATAACCGATACGGTATTAATTACGTTTATTCAGCAGTTGTCTTCATGGCGTTCCACAAGTTCAAGATAAGTCTTGTTACGTGATACCCCTGTTCATTCACTAGAAATTTATGTTCACTCACTGGTCATTGGCCCATTTTTTATTTAATCCTCTGCCAGACTTTTAATGAAAGTTATAACTTTCAAACATTACTAGAATTGTGTTCCGGGTTGTCTGACTTTAGTAATAAAACAGCTCGTTTACAGAAATAACATGCAGGGGATTAAATAACGACTTTTGATTATTAATTTTAAGAGACATGCAGCTTAAGTGTTCACTCACTGGACATGTCACCCTACTTCCAGGTGCCTTTTATGCGCGAGTTATCAATTAGACTACAGGCCACGCATCATTACGTATGTTCGAAGACACGAAGCATGCTCCCACCTGTTCATGCCAGCTCACAGTTGCAAGGCCAGCTCGACGCCAAGAACCTCGCTACCAAAAGTACATACATACTCCCATTGGCACGTCCCCCAGCCACGGAGCTCGACTCGTCCTACTCGAAACTCCACGGGCAATTACCGCAAAAACGCGAAACGAAACGCACACCCCGCCGCGCATTATTACAGCCGTGTATGTACACACGGTGTGCCCCACAGTGGGACGTGGAGCGAAGTTAACCGAATGCACGGCAGAAAAACGTTCCGTACGTGACAGAGGGGCATCATTACCATCCTTGCGGCTTGCAAATTATACTTTCCGAAACGGCCGCCGATCCTTCTTACCTCACGCGTTCATTTTTCAAGGCCGTGACAGAGGGGACGACGACCGAGCACGCGTCGACGAGGAGTGCCAATTTTCCGCGGCTTTAGCCGGCTTAATGCGCGGTGTAAGCAGGTGCCAGCGGATACAAAACGGGCCCCGTTTAGCTTGTCTGCCACGTCCTACGTGGCCGGGCGATACCGAGCGCGCGCGCGATAATACGTTTATTACGATAGGCAATTTACGATACAGCGCGGCGGAGCCTTGTGCCGCGTGCTTCTCCACCTTTCGACGGGACCATTCCGCCCGCGAATATGTACGTCGATCATCGGAGGAGGTCCTTCTCTACTCGGCGTCGCAGGGCATAATGCAGCGTTGTCGACGCACTACACCGCGAATCGACGGGACCGCGTACACATACGCAACGTCATTACACGCCAGTTTAACGCCCGTGCTTTGGTCACGCTGCGCCTTGATTATGATCTCACACGCTCGGGATCCAGTCGGTTGGTTAATCGGTCTAACGGTCCACCTCGCGCAGAATCTTCGCGCTGAATTGAATTAGAATACGCGTTTCAGCCGTGACGCTTTATGGGAGACCCACGGCGATCCGCGGCGGTCGAGCATTGCGGAGGCGATGCGCGCTGACGCGAAGAATCAGTGTCAGGTGGGACTCCTATCCTCGGGGATTACAGTTTCTTCGAAGATCCTCTTCTTGGGATTTCAGGATTTACGAGGTATAAGATGGAATAGTGCATTGGTAATCTGTGGTAATAAGCTATGGGTGTTTATGCGTCGAGGATCCTGTAAGCCCCTGAGTAGAGAAGACTCATGGTAGACTTCAATCTGGGTGCATATGACGCACCAACCTGTCCCAGTATCCTTGACTGTGACTTTGCTTGCACCGAAGAGTATTTAGATCCTTCGAGGACTCGCTCAGGATCTCTCAGTGAAATCCAAACGTCACAGTCAAACGCACCTAATCAGATGCACCCGCTGATCGGACGCATAGGCTAAACTGTCGAATGATTGGCACCCTAAGCGGAAATCCCAATTGGATTGCCCATATTTTTTGTGAAGTTTTTATATGGTCTTCATTTTCAGTTATTATCAATGATTATGGATTTCTCATTAAAATAAAATTTTGAGTACCTATTAAGTCTTTCATTTTAAAAATATTCAATGAAAAAGAAAAATAGAATAAAAGTACAATCATTGGCCCTCTAAAGTTTGAGGTTATATAGAAAAACATATGTAGTTTAAAACGAAGTTTAAAGTGTTTAAACAGATTATTTCATTCACTATTAAATGCCTAAAACACGGAGTAAATCTATATTCCAATCCATTACTTAGTTATAAAGCGACAAAATATATTTACCTACCCCTTATCAAAATTTTAAGAAAACACCTAAAACTCAGCCCTTTGTCTCACATTGTGGTGTTGCCAGACGTAAAATGTGTATTTCAACTATTGTGATTTGCAGTGTTGTAGTGAAAGAAAAATAAGAATTTATAAAAAAGTACTTTCTAAGCTCGTACTTCTTAATATTTGGCTTTTTAATCAGGAGTGCCAATGATTAGTGCAGTTTACCCTACTCCCGGAAATTGCCGACCTCGGTGTCTCGATCGGACAGTGAAGAAACAAGGGCCCCGGTCGAAAGTAACGCCAAGGCGCGCGGGGGCGCGCGTCGGCGCTCGCGCCGATACAAATTGACAAGGATCTAGCGCGGCTAACCTTGAGCCGGCAGCATTATTTATCGAATTAAGCGGCGGCAACGGAGTAGGTAGACGGCCTGGACGTAGAGTCCAGACGAGAAAACGGTCCGAGGCCGAGGCTGGAAGGTGGATGCTGGTGCTAGTGGGGGCGTGCGATAGTTCAAGTCGTGAGCGGGCAGCCCCGCCCGACACGACCGCGGAGCATCTCCGTTCTGACCCCCGCTGACTTAGGGGGCTCTCCACCAACCCCCCGTCCCGTCTACCACCCCATCCGCGGTCCCACGAGGTCCGGAGACGACCAGGTCCTACGTCTCTCTCTTCCTCCGTCTCTATTTCCCTGTGGGACCGATCCTCCGCTCCTTCCCTCGCCACGGCTCCTCAGCCGCAGGGTCTCGCTTCCTCTCGATCGAGCCGCGAGTCAGCTTGGCTCGAGCCACCCCACCCTGAGGCACAGCGTAACGCCAAGGGCACACCGTGCTCAGGCACCGTTCCAACAAGCCTCACGGGCCCCCTGGTCCCCAGGGTGGGGATCCACCGCGAACACTACTCCTTTCCACCTCCCGGCCAGCTAGCAGCCAGCGTAGAAGGAATAGAGGACCGAGTAGGGGAAGGGACGAAGCAGAAGAAGAAGAAGAAGAAGAAGAAGAAGGAAGGCAGTGATAAGTGTGGGAAGGGCAGGTTGCATAAGGTCTAATATTATGCAAGCGCACACAGGCCTGAATGCGTTAGATCCCTTGGGTCCTGCCCCCTCCACGCTGCGCCGCGATACTCTACACGGCGTACACGCAGAACATAAGGCCCCGGGTACAAGGGAACGGTTCTCCTGAACGTCAGGGTTCAGGGTTTGCGCGTACACGTATATACGGATTCACCTCTCTGTGTGCAAGATATCCCTCTCTTTCCCACTCCCTCTATTTCTCCTCTGTGTGTATACCTTTACCCTAGCTGCATAGAAATCGCAGGAGCGTTGAACCCAGGAAGTGGCCATGAAATAGTCATTCCTGAAAGGTTAACTCTCCTACCGCATCTCGCGGGGCCCCGAGGTCGAGGCCTGAAAGTCCGGAAAGTCCGCGGGTCGGAGTGGACCAGCGGGAGAGACGGATATGAGAGACGCGGGAAAGGGTCGACCAAGTGGATGAGAATACTGAGGGGAGGGAGAGAGAAAAGACAAGCGGTAAGAGGGAGGTTGGGAAAGTCTGATTGTCGGTGTCCGTTTGGGCTGGTCAGTTCTATGGGATTCGACGAACCCTCCGCGAGGGGAAATGACGGAGGGGTCAACCGATCGTCCCGTGTAATGAACGACTAGTCAGCTGGGCAAAGACGAGCGATGCCGTGGACATTTCGAATGACGTAGTCGTGACAGAGGGTAGGTTCTGGCCTACTCGTTATACAGGGTCTACTGAATACCACTCGTGTCGAAACTGGACACTGCCCCTGGAAGAAGCAACGGCGTGCAATAGCCCTTCCGCGTTTCTTTCGCTCGCCCACGAGCCTGGCGATCTATCAATTTTTGTCTACCAGCTCCAATCTCGACAGAAACAAAGTGAATAGATATCCCGTTCCCACGGGCGAACAGTAACCCGTCGATTCTCGAATCAGGAGGTCGAAGATCGAGCGAAACGTCGAACGTGTCAAAATTTGATCGGGGCCGTACGGTTCGACCGGCACCGGACGAACGCGAGTGAGGATAGCGCGTATAGGCTTGCTCGTCTTCCTCCTTCTCCGCTGCCTCTCTCTCTCCCTCTGCCCCTCTCTCGGTGCACGACGTGGCTACGTCGAGTACCTACGGAGGAGTAGTACCGGGGTACCCTGGAGGCCACGAAGGTCACAGGGCTAAGGCACTTCTCACGCCCCCGCCATGTCGGAGAAGAGCACCCCACTTAGACGGACGGTACATACCTTAACGCGGCCGATTAGTATACGTGCTTAATTACCGCTAACGTGCGTGCATGACGCTGGGTATCGATCATACCGTGCGGGTCGAGCCGACTCGAAAAAGGGGATTAGACGTCGGCGATACTTCCTGGAGCGAAGGTAGAGAACCAGCAATTCCTCTTCCTATCCGAGCCTGTACTCCCGAGAATCAGGAAGTCCCAATCTACTTTCATCTGGCAACTGTTAACCTCGGATCCAGCACTGAATCGTTGTTGAAACGTTAGAAGTATATACAGTGACATTATTTCTAGTAATCAGGAAGAAACAGATGGGAGCGTGAAAGGTTCAAGGTCGCCAGTAGCGTAAGATTCATCTCAAGACATAAATACACTCTACCGTGTACACCTGATCTAGACTGAAAGGCTCATCGATTCTCGGTGACTGGCTTCGATCTTTGAAATGTCAGCCGACGATCGCGTCTGTAATACACAGGGAGCAGAGGCGAGCCGAGGATACGAGGGGACATAATGTCAAGGGAACGAATTGTACGCGCGGTGATAGAAAAATTGATGATGAATGGTTCCGGGTTGAGGATGAGCGCGGTACCATCTCCTTCCCCCAACAGTTTTGGATCATCCTTGTCCTCCTTCTCTTTTACAGAAGCATCGCCCGAACACATGGATGTGCAAACATCCTACCGAGGAACGCGCACCTTTCGATTCTGCTAATCAATCGACGGGAACCTTTCTAGATCCGGGGGCACGTCAAGGATTTTGACGCTCCTCGATCGTCCCATATTACATCCACGGTGATATTAACCTGTCTATTACACTGACCAATTTAACTGAATTTCTGTTTGATCGATGGCGTGTGATTTATTCGAAAGTAGGTATGTCGCTACTGGTTGCCTCTACCCCTGTCATCCCGGTACTTGTTACGTAAAGTGCTTTTCGCCGAAGATGAGTGACTCGTGGCTCTTTTGTAAAACCTAGTTCTCTGTCCATGAGTTTCTAAAATAGATGATAGAGAACGATCGAAAGACATTGTGAGGGATGAAGCAACCCCCCTCGAAATCGTTATTCCTTTTTCTCGACTTTGCAATTCTATTGTAATTTTCTAACCCTTTGGAATAACAGAGGAACGGAACGGGAAGGCGAACAGCCTTTTTACAGGGAAACGCGCTCCCTTCGTACTGATTACACAAGCTGGCAGGTTTGGGATCTCGAAAAGTATTAGCAATGGCGGAGGAGGAAGAAGAAGGTGGCGGAGGAAAAGGAGGAGGAGGTCGGACACGAAGAAGGAACGGTACCGACCGTTTACACCGTGACGAGGACGAAAACGTGGCGCAACGGAACGTCGGCGTTATGTAAAAGCGTAAAACGACTTAAAGATTCGCCTCACGCTCTGCCCTGGCTAAGAAGCTCTCCTTCTCTCCACTTTCGTCCAGAGAACCTCCACATCTCTAACGCCCTCGTCGCTACACATTTTCTTCAGCTCCTTGTAATCCACGAGGCTCTTACACTTGGCAATGTAAACGTTACACTAACACCGTAATTATTTCTAGATTTTAAACGCGTTTATGGAAGAGGTTTTAGACTAGCATGTAGTACTTAACTAGTAAAAGATCGATTGCCAATGTTTTGGATTGAATACGAGAGAAAATAAATGTGATTCATCATCTACTAGCGCCGACAACCACATGCCTACTCTTTCTTATCTCGCATAAAATCAAAGCGTGCAATAAAAAGTATAGGCTCCATTTAAAGAAGTCAAGGCAAACTTGGCATCATCGATAAAAATGAAGATAACGCGAGTCTGATTCGGTAAAATCGTAGACGCTTACTACAGAAGAATCTTATAGCGAGTGTCTTCTTAATAATATTTCGAGTGGCTAATAACATACAATGAATGATAGGTAAACCCTTGATTCACACAGCTTCCCTAAAACTCCTCTGCTATAGCACTAGAACTCTTAATACTGCAGCCTTCCATACAGAAGAACGAAACCACGCTCCCTGCGTTATTCTAATTAACGGTGAGCAAAAGTGGGTGATCGACGCGACCCACGGTTAAAGAAGCGAGCCAAGAGAGACCAGTAGGCTAGAGAAGAGGAGAGAAGGGAGCCTTTATCCGACTTATCTGCTGACAGTGTCGAAGCGCGAGGCCCGCAGCTTCAAGTCGGCTCTACACGGTGCACAATCACTTACGGTCGGTCTGATTCCAACTAGCAGAGGGAAAGAAAGAAAGAGAAAGAGAGAGTGGCGATAATCGGTGTGTTCGTGGAACAGTGAATCGACCAGCCTCGGCTGTGTGCACTAGCGTCTATACGCGTACCCCACGAAGAATCTAAGATCCTATCGTGAAATGCTTGGAGCGCGATATGACCGCCGCCTATTGCTACTCGTCTTACTGGCGGGCCGGGGCCCTCTCTCCATCGCTCCCGCGCGGCCTTCCTTCTCTCGATTATCGTTTTGCCATTCAACCGGGGGATTTATCTCGATCGACGGAACATGCTGCCCGCGGTGTGTGCTCTCCCGGCTCCGATAAGGCTCCATAAACGTCGCCTTAATTGCGGCTAATAAAACCGCGACACCTCGCTGCGGGCACCTTTTTCTACTTTCATTTCGCGAAAATCGCGCCCAAGCTAAATATAACCGTTGCCCAGGGACGACAATAAAATCGTGAGGCACGGTAAGTGTCGCCGACGAGAAGCACCGAGTTCCCTTGTTATCTTCACGGTAAATGCCTTTCGGTGTCTCTCCCATATTGGCTCTTGAAGTTCTTCTAATAGAATTTAACCTTGCGGATGTTCGATGTTCGAAATTCTTTCCTATTCAATTGTATCGCGTAGAGATTTAGTTCCTGTTGCTCAGATATGCGCGACAGGGGCTTGACAAGTTGATTATCGCTGTAACAGTTTGATATGACAGGAAAATTCTATCTCTGCAATCTTAAAATCTTCTGTACTCGCACATTGGGATCGACGATGACAAATTACGCCGCCCTGAAGGCTCCATTTAGACGAACTGATTGTCTCTGACATCTACAAATCCAGCCTGCCCGCTGCAACAAGCGTTTATCACCAGATCAGCTGCTCAGTCACCGATAATCGTTTTACCATTCGACCAGGGATTTATCTCGATGGCCGGGAACATGCCACCGGCAGACTCACTGCGCGCGATAAGGGAACGCTATGATAACAAGCCGCTGTTTGCTAGAGCAACACGGCGTGTCGCGCTGCGATTACGCGGGACCAGCGCGTGTCTCGCCTTTTCAGTTCGACTTCTAATCGGCGGCGAATGCTGTCGCGATTCCGTTATCTGGCTGAACAGTTGTCGCGAGCGCGTAGGACGCGTTCAAAGACGACGGTCTTTAATGGACACTTCGCGAGTCGACAGAACACGTTTACACCCTAACACCGTTTCGATCACTGTAATCTCGCTGCAATCACAATACGTACAAATATACTACACATTGCAACGGCAATGGGAAATGAACGAGCATTCGCTTGAAATTACGGATAGAACTTGTAACAGTCCCCTGGATCGGAGTCTCCAATGGAGAATCGAGAAATTGCCACGTTATAAAGAATTTGCAATTTCAGGATGCAATACATAGTAGTTATTGCAAAGTCACGTTAATTTTTAGAGTCGACCAATAACATCGTTCTTCCCGTCCCTAAAAGCTAAAAGGTCGCTCGCATCGGTGATTCCGTCGGTTTCCCCCTTAAACACAAAAAGATTACGCCGGACCGTTAATACGGTTACGCATTATCTAGATTGCTACCCGTCTGCTTCCGCCGGCCGAGAAACAGCATGAGTAATTAATCAAAGACAATCAAAGTCTGGGAGCGTCGGCTGGGGCCGACTCCCAACAAACGGGACGCTATCCGTCATCTTTTCTCCGTTAAAACGCCCGGGAAGCCAGAAGAGCGGCAAGAGGTCGGATAGGAGGAACAGAAACGCGGCGTTCCTCTCCCGGATGTGAATTACATATACGAAAAGCTCAGGCGGCTTGCCTCGCGAGCTGTCGGCGACTTTCTCCGGGAAGGTTGCACGAGATACCGATCTGTGCTTTTAACGAACAAAATGAACGCCCACGCGGGAATCTGGGCGAGCACCGAGGTGGAACGTCGCGACCATTCGGCTCCTCGTGGAAAGACTCGGTGAAAAATGTGGAACAAGTCTTCTGGGCTCGGTATTTTTTACTCTTCCTTCGTGGAATGCAAATCAACGTCGGGCTTGGGCAATTTTCTAATTTCACTTTGATCGTTTATGCGACGGATAGTACCGAGCGATAAGTGGATCACTTTCGCGTGGTGGCCCTTTTACCGAATCGTGGCACGCCCCTACGAACGTTTACGTGTGCAAACAAGTGACGTTGCTTTTAGATCCGTGGGACAACGTTCGTATCCCTCGAGCGAACGCGTGACAAGTTTCCTTTATAACGCGAACCGTTTCGGAAAGGGAGTCAAAGGGGGCCCCGCGATGAAAGCCATGGGCCGTAACAACGTGGCTCGACCACGCTAATGCGCTCGTCAAGTTTTACGAGATTCTGCCGAGCAACACGCTGAAAAGTTAACAGTTAATGACTCGGCCACCAGCGTACGAAAAAAAAAACACAATAAGTAAATGGACCCCTTTGTGATCCCCCGCGTCCTTAATTGCTCTTTTTCGCGCTACGATTTTGCTTACGACGATAAGATTCGCAACGAACGCCTGCGAGCTTCCATCAGAGTAACGAAGAACTTCTGCTGTGATTCAATTAAAGGATAGCAACGCAATCGATAAGAAGCAAACTGCAAACATCTTGCGATAGCATCTTGAAACAGGGAAGACTATGTAGTGATTAGTTCCGGTGGTATGAAACCTGGAAGCATTGCTCTACCTTCGTTGCTCGGTGGATACTTAAGAATTCCGACGCGCTGAATGCTTCTATATAGACACATCTCAGAATGAAACTCAGTAACAGTGAAATACTCGAAGAGATGTAATTTAATATAACTCATGAACAGTAATAGAATTTGAAACACAGGAAAGGTGACTTTCCCTCGAGGTAAGCCCGCTGCGTTCCCTCCTAATGCGACCGTGAAATTGTGCAAGCGCGCGGATCCGTAGAAGTGGTAGCGCGCGACCTGTGTCAGGTCCTCGTTCCCCAGACAACAGGTCGCCGAAGCTGTCCATTTCTCAAGGTGTTTGATTTTTCGTTGCGTCAGCAGGCCTGAGGACATCCCGAACGCAGCTGAATACGCTGCGAGAGCCAAGTCAGCCGGTCGATCGACTCCGCGGCTATGCACGCGTATATGGTATCCACGCACGATCGGAATTTTCCGATAGCCACCAAGCGGCGATTTATGGACGCGCGAGGAAATGGACGCGAGCCGTTATACACGGCCTCGACTCGGGCCTAGAAAGGGGAGGCTCGACGTTCAAAGTCGATGTTCGATATCTGGCTGTATTATATCGCCGCGGGGTATCGTTACTAGCGATTTACGGGAAAACAATGGAACTTTAGAGAAGCAAAATGGTGCTTCTCCATCGATACATCCTTCAAAAGTTTTCCCCTAGCTTCACAGCAGGAACAGCTTGCACCCCTATAATGGGAGCTTCGATTACACGGATCGTTTGCCTATCAATTTCGGGACGATTAGGTGTTATAATTGGCAGAACATGACGAGGGTATAATCAACCCTTGGACATGATTGAATCGTGAGAAAATTAATTCTGTAACATCGATGTGTTCATGGAAGTGTATCTGAGGTGGACTACCAAGGTACTTGATGAAAACTTTCAACTTACCCAAGTGAATTTACACTGATGAAGAATTTTATTTAGGTATATTCACCATTATATACCTACTACCACGTTTTCCATACAGAGCTCCATGGTCGCGTCTACAGTGGGACAAATTAGCTGTTCGCGGCGTGGAAACGACGATTCGCGACAGAAAAAGTACTGGCAATGTTTAGAGCGACGAACTCGGCGACTATACGACGACTACGATGCCCCGGGGCAAGGACTACGGGTTGCGACCCCAATCGCATTCGGATTCTGTTTTGCGCAGGTGTGCGTGGTGATTAATCCAGAAATGGAAGTGAATGCGGGTCCAAATGCTGGTCGGGAGCGCGGGGCACGCTCCTCGCGTCTCTCCTCTCCCTTACTTCTTTTTTTCGCTTCCCTCGTGATTCCGGCAATAAAAAAGGGGCGTGGCCCGTGCCCCTCAACCGGCCGATTTCGCGGTTCGAACACTTAAGCGGACCATGTTGCACGGTACTTTGCGCGTGGAACGACTTTTTACTCGGGCCTATGAAACTGGTAGTTCACTCCGTGGCCATTAAGCGCTCTTAAGATTATTTCAGCTATTAGCAGCTTCTTTTATAGTGCGCAGCATTTCTACTCTGTTCGGGATACTGGATAGAGTCTATTTCACGAGAACTTCAAACATGGAGAACGAAAGTTACCTATACCTAGCAGCAATCAGCTATATAAGTCGCAGGTCTTATCTCTGTCTTTACTCTATGAATAATTTAACTTGCTCGAAGCCTCCATTAGACTATAACACTTTTAAAATGATGATATATAGAAAGCGATTTCCCCGGCTTGTACCTAAAGTTCCGCAAGAACCTGCCATATTTTCGATAAATAACGACGTAATTTCAGCGCGGACGAGATTAGCGCACTATTAGCGTGGACATGCTCCCCGAGCCAAGGATACGCCTTTTAGTGTCCGGGGAACGGTTCGGGGACGTTTATCGCGGGTAGATAGTGTGGCTAATCGGTAACGCCGTGGCAAGGACGCAACCTATCCACCGTAGCCTTGGCTGTTTCGTGAAGCGCGTATTGCCAGGCACATCGGTTTTCCATAGAATGGGCCGGGGTCGGTGGGCTCGTCCGCGAGCGGTATGCAGAAAAAATCCAACATAATTAACCCATAAAGCAACGCAATCGCCAGAGATCTCCGACGGTTTACCCATAAGCGAGAGAGCCCGGCCACTTTCGAGCCGCGCGCGGTATTCCGCGGTTGCTGCACGCTCGTATGCGCCCGTATGCACCTGCATGCACGCGCCGGTGCGCGGGGAACGTGCAGCGGCCACGCGTGCACGTACACCCGCCGCGAGAGTGTATACAAACGCGCGTAGGGACAGGTAATAGCCGATAGAGGCGGTTTCCTTCGCCTTCGGTTCATAATGTGGAATTGTACGGTCCCGCCAGTGCTGGAATTTTAAGCGCGCCTCTCGAATGCGCCTTCTACGCGCCGTTTATTACGACCGGGCGTTAACTGCACTCGAGGATCTTCCTTGTTCGGGGAAACGTGTGAAACATGTAGGCTATGCCCATCGAAGTGACAAATACTAACGAGGCGATTGATTTTCTTCTATGGATCACTCGTTATGAGGATGTATGGGAGGTTCGAGATTATAGGTTGCAACGAGTCTGGGTGACTAACCCTCTAGAGTCTAGTGCATACGCCTGCCTTAAGGCGGGCACCTGTTTAATCCAGGAATTGGGAATTCTCATTTGCCAGCCCTAAGGTAGTGTCACAGCACACATATTGGTCTAATTGTAAGAAACATGTCAATCTGAGTTTTCAATTTGACAGAAATCTAGTTTAAAGTGCATTTTTGAGCTACGCACGCTGCGAAATCTATTATTATTATTATTATTATTATTATTATTATTGTTATTATTATTATTGTTATTATTATTATTATTATTATTATTATTATTATTATTATTTCCTCCAAATTGAAAATAGACATCGGATTTGGTCTTTTCATCTCTAAATTAGAGTAGTCTAATTTTTCCAACTGAATTAAAAATCTATGCACTAGTGACTAGAGGGCTAAACTCGTTGTCGATGAGGTAGGAATTTAGAGGCCTTTAATTTAGAGACAACAACAAGGAAGATGCCCGTTGATGCTTAGCGAAGAATGGCATGCACAGTTGAATTTCGTTCACTCACCGGTGGAGACGGAGAGAGGCGGTGGCGTAGGCGTCGTCGAAGGTGAAGGGATTCTTCTAGCCGCGGCGGTAATTATAGCCGCTGGACTGTACCGAGGCACCTGCAACACCACGGGAGTTTTCACGGACAGGTCCACTGGTTCCAGCTGCACCGGCGGTCCCGCCGCCTGAAACAGAAACGCAAAGGCTCGTTAGTTAATGCACGTCAGGTGTAGCACATTTTTCGAGAAACGTTCCTTGGGCGTAATATGGTAGGCCATCAATTATTCGCGCATCGAACAGAACACGTGTCGCGAGGAATAGAATATCTAAATATGCTAAATATGTTCATCGAAGTTGAGAATTTTTATGTTCGTTTTTTTTATCTGCGTCATCTCTGATTGTTCACATTGAATATTTATGTTGACTGCTAATATGGAAGATTTCAGCGAGGGAGGCATGGGATAATTACCCTCGTTACACGTATACTCCTTTCTCGAGGAGTCTCACAACGTTCTCTACTTAAAAACTCTCTTGACGCACTCTCAACTCGTTATACACACTATACCCGCACTCGTAATGCACTTACTTCCACATATGTACGTCTCTACGTACTGCACTCATTGCACCACTCAACGGTCTCAAGCACACGTGTTCCTGAGCCCCTTTTCTGAGCCTAGTCGCAGAGACAGTTACCGAAGGCATCGAATTTAACATTCAGCAATATCCGAGGTTTACCCGAAATGTTGGAAGTGAGACAACGTGGGGGATTCTTTCGATCAAATCCCATAGTCGCGGAATTCACGCGCTGCAGACGGAGCTATCGTGCCCCAATGATCGGAACGGCCGATCTGAAATCCCTCTGAGGAAGCGAGCCCGATAAATCGATAGCCAAAGGTACTACCTTCGTACCTAGCTTATCTCCGAGCAGCGCTCGCCGCTAGTAGCCGACCGAAGTGCTTTCGCGCAATTAGCATAACTAGCGTTGCTATTGACGTGGACTAATCACGACCAGTTCCCACGAGATCACAGTGACCCGAGCCTGCCCACTGCCTATACACGCGATGCTATCCAGTGGCTTCGATCGTCTTCGATCGTTTTCGATCGTCCGAGGATCGACGGGGTTGATGGACGACGATGAACGCGCGACGAAAGCCCTCTCCACCACCGAGAAATTTCACGGAGCGGCAAGGTGCGTCCAACCTCAACGGGTGTCGCCAACGAACTGAGCTGAGCCATTTAACGACAACCTTCCGAAGGGTCGAACTCGCGATAATAATATTTTCGACCTTTTTTTCTCCACACACCGCAGTGTATCCCTGCAAACGCTCAGGCAGCTATTGATTAGTATTTATGGTTCTGTCTTTGCACGTGTATTATGTAAATTTTGAGAAGGGAGGTTGAATTGGGAGGGCTGAGTTGACGGAACCGTAATTTCGCAAGGGGAAACGTAAGATGCGTCGATCCGTCTTCGTTACGGTTTTGTAATTCGGATAATTACACGATCATCCTTGGCGTTGGCCTGTCGCGCTTAATTACTCGCGCATTTCCCTCCGTTTGAGAAGATTTATGGCCATGGCACACGCGAGAGGGACATCGGACAAACTTGCGTCTAATTTTTAATAGCGTCCCTTGAGTGCCATTCTTATTACTTCCGATTAATCTCTCGTCTCTAGAGGCATGAAGCAGCGAGATTATGTTTCCCAAAGACAACTTTTCCGTCTATTATAAGAATAGAAAGAGTAAACGATGTTCCCGATTCCCTGCTACCCTTAATTCAACGCAGCTCCGTTTCGACGACCACAACGTGTCGCCCACCGCGTCAACGGCAGCGAAGAATAACCATTTTATATTCTACGGAGCTCGCTGGAAGGATCGTGCCGGTATCGAATTTACAAAACAGAGTCGGATGGAAGATCTGATTTACAGCGGCGGCTGGGTCCGACCACCGAGAGCGATTGTTTCCAGGTAATGTCTTGACGAAACGTGGGAATGCTTGAGCATATATCGACAATGAAAACCAAGGCCCCTCCGCCCCCGTAACGTGCCTTTCATAGAGTCGAACGAACGGTATCGCGTCGTGGAACACGATACACGGATAATAGCGTAACATCGCCGATACGTTAAGACGGAATAACTGTACGAAACTGTAACGTCCGCTGTTTGAACAAATCGAGGAACAATGCGACGAAGGAGCACGTCATGTTCGACGCGGGGTAAATCGTGACGATCGCTGTCGGCTTTCTGCGTTCCTGGCTGTTTTAACTGGGGAATCGGGGGACAGTGATAAAGTGGCAACAGTTTTTCAATCCAACACACAATGATGGTTGCAGCCTACGATGTTGAGGATGAATATGATAGTTGTGTATTCACGATGTTAGGCTGATGCCTGTAATCGTGGATGGTATTCGAAAACAGAAGGAGACTTGCGAAACGAGACGGCGGAATCGATTCCGAAAAAAAGTACAGGGACACTCGTCACGCGAGACACGCCCATGTCGGGCGTTCTCGTTTTCAGGAAACTCGTCGTTACTCGCATTTGTTATTCATGACCGGGAACAAGGGGTCTAGCAGCTGTCGTCTGTAGTTTTGGCCACGACGATGATATCGTAATGGCATGCATGTCACGGCGCGGCGAACACAAACAACGACATCTTTGCAGATCTTCGCTTTTAATTAAGGAAACATGATGCTGAGCTGCGTAAGCCCACCCGTGATTGATTTCTAGATTTTAATTATACTCCTGTCACTTTGGAATTATTTTAAGTATATAAAAAGAAAGGAATTATTTTTGTTTAGTGCACAGATAGTCCACACGTGATTGATTTCGAGATTTTAATTCCGCTCCTGTCACTGTCCATTTAGCTTAGATAGGTAAAAAGAAAGGAATTTTTAGGTGTTTAGTGTAGATATTACTTAGGCAATCAACCTTGGGTGATTCAAGTGGTAGAGGAATTGTTTAAGAAATTACTCAATTGACAAATTTATGATCTTCTTATTGTGCATTTTTTTACTTACACCACTCGTGAGATAATCTTTATTCAATACATCGCGAGTAACCACAGTTAAATTAATAGGGTTTAACGAGAATTCGACGAGGTCGCCCCAGGACAGATCGTTTTACACGATTTGTCTGGCACAGAACTGACCGTACCATGGGCTATTTTAAAAAGAAAGGAAACGACCGTGTTCTCGAAGCCTCCCGACGGATGGAATCAAACGACGTATTAAATCCACGATGACTAATGAAAGACCGGGTAAACTGTTCTTAATGATGCCAGTGCTCTCGAGATACATAAGGGAGCATGTGTACGTGTCCGTATATATTGTGTATTATACTGTACATATGTTCCCACAGTAGCGACTGCTAATGAGAATATAACGGTCATCAATCATTCGTCAGGCGATCCGCGACCGAACAACTCCCATTGGAATTAATTTAATTACTACAAATGATTAGCCATAAAAATGGCCAGCGATCGGTCGATTGTCAAGTTCCAGGTAAAACTGGTTCTAGCCGTTACAATAATTCATGCAGCAGAAAGCATTAGACTCGTTTTGGGTGCCCAGAGAAGAAACGAGAAAAAAAATGGCACACGGTGTTCCTGAATGATTCGATTAGTTCGGCGAGATGTAATTAACAGAATTTAATATGGATAATGACATCTAATGAGGGTAATAGTATGCTAGCAACCGATGATCGATAACTTTTAATGAGCCGTCGTCTTTGGAAATTGATACCATAGTCCGCCATTTGTCCGCCGTGCGCTGACGAAGAAAAAACCAGGAGCAATGAATATTCACCGAGCTAACAGCTGACCGAGTTCGGCTAGTAATTAAGCGTTACACAACGAGGAGAAACTGGGTGTACCCATTTTCTGAAGAGCTGAGATCTGTGTCCCACGTTTCAAGGCGTGACTTTAGGCACGGATCCATTAATCTGAAGAAGACTTAATCCTGAACCTGAGCCAGGTTTAATAGGACCTTCTTTTTCAACATCAACCTGTAGAATACACTTGAAAGTGACACGGAGCTTCTCCTAAATTACATACAAACTTTACAGCTTCTATTATATCTACCAAAGCAACTAGATACACATAACTATTCACTACTTAGCCACCGTGACATTTATTACATTTCCTCGCGTCAGATTTCTGTTTTAAGTTAACAGCAGCTGACAACTGTACCTCGCCTTTTGCACTCTACTTCTATTTTTACGTATACTATATAATTTCTAACTCTAGTATGTTTCTCTTTTTTGTTTTTTTATATGTATTTATCTTTTTATCTTCTTATTTTCGTAATTCCTAGTGGTACAATAAAAAATTATTGTTTTTTATTATTAATATAAAATTTCGTTTACTTATTTCCACCTAAATCATAACCTTTGACATCCACACTGCAAAGTTCGACACTGCTTGCAGCCCCAACGTCCCCAGATTAGGATCGCGGATGCAGGTCCAGTGAATTACTGGCGCGATGAAAATTGATGAATAGACGGATAACGTTTCGAAAGAATTCCTTTAAATGCGAACGTGTTGGCCGGGCCGAGGTCGAGGAATAAATTAGTCGGAAGAGTGTTGCCCTTCCCGTGGATCACAGGAGAGCGTGTGCACAACGGCCAGCGCACGGCTGTCTTTGGAATTATCGGCAAGATCTACCGTGGCCGAAGTAACTACAAGTTATTACGAAGATAGGCCCATTATATATTATACACGGTTACTTTTTATTACGACCCGCTCGGCGTACGCGCTTCGCGGTCGTGCAAGCCAAACACGCGCTGGATTAGGTTAACAGCCGATGTAGACATTACCGAAGATAGGGTGTTTATAGAGTAATTTTTGAGTCGGTAAATTAGACTGTCCGCGACGGCGCGCGATCGAGGCACAGCCTTGAACAACCAGCCGTAGTTTCTCTCGATTTCTTATTCGACCTAGTGTCATCGTTTAAAAATTCCGCCGAGATTATGCGTCACCGCGATGAGCCCCTACTCGACAACCTATAATACCGCGCGGGCAAAAAAACCAAGCCGATGTCAAATTAATCGTACTCGTTAGCACCTTACGAGCTGGTAAACCCTAGTCGTTAAGCCGCTAAGCTTCGGCTTTGGAATACATAGCGACAGTTGTGGGCTCGTCATTCGGTTTAATATGTAGTAACAGCGGAAGGCAGCTGAGATATTAGAGATAACGTTATGTTGTAGTAGCGAGAATAACAACTGATAATACCCTGCTAGTCGTCGAAGATCGGCTGCCTGAGAAGTACTCGTGGACCCGCGTTACGTAAAGCGGGTATAGTATCCCTGGACTTCTTTTTACCGCGACGAGCACAGGTGATCCTCCGGCGCGTACGTGTCCGAACGGCAGAACTGTCTTCATTAACGATCTGCGTGGAACGGTGGCGAACGATCGCGGATAAATCAGTTTGCCCGCCGCTGTAAGTCGTCCGGGGCTAATCGAGGCTGACCAAATTAACCAGCGGCGCATCGTGCTCGCGGACCGAACGCGGCATTATCCTTATTTACAGAGGCCACTGCTTGTTTCTCTCTGCCCCTCGCTGCATCGACCCGTCTCGCGAGACTGCCGAACGTGTACGTTCGATTCGAAACGAAATTGGCGTGGCTGGTTGGAACCCGGGAATTAGTCGGGAGCAAATTGTCCAGTGAAATTGAAAGATTACCTTGTTTACAGTAAAGTAGATTATATCCCTTTCCAAAAAATTGAAACGTAACCGAAGGTTTCAGTTTCATTGACAGACTTCATTAGCCGACGGGCACGAGTGTAAAAAAGGGAGTTGAAGTTCTCCGAAGCAGCGATCGCGAATACTTTCGACACAGTCGAGGCGCGGCTCGTATTTCGACAACTGGAGAGCAAATTAGAGCGGCGTTTCCGCGAAGCCAAATCGTACATCTTCGAGCGGATCGTTACAGCGAGGACAGGGGCCTTTTTACGAAACTGTCAGTGGCGATCGAATACGGAACCATCGCGGACGGCTCAATTCGAGCGCGGAGAATGTTTATGACACCGGTCGTCCGTCTCCTTATTGGGCGCGGGGCGATGCTCGTTAACCAGCACGGGCGAAATAAAAGCGGAGAGCGTCCGAGAAGGAAGCGCTAATTCGAGAGGACTCGCCGTTGGTCGAGCGCCGATTTCCATCGGGAACGAAGCCTTTTTCTCACCTAAGTATTACCCTTTTCGATTTTAATTTGCTTTTTGCCGCGACATCTGCGCCCTGGAACAGCCCCGGTCTTTCTTCCGCGCGATCGAATTCAATTAGCGGAGGCCATAGAACTCCGATGGTGGTCGTTGCACGCTGTAAATAGGGATCGAACAGGAATCGGGAACGATATCGTGCTACTTTTGCGGAGATCGATACCGCGAACCACGAGCCGGGATGGAGAACTTTCATTCGCTACGCGACTTCGCGTTGCGTAATAAAACGAATATTTTTTACCCACTATGGAAACCCCCTACCTTTCACTGTGTTTTTCACCTATCATCGCGAGTTCGATCGAGCTGCAACTGGTGTAAATTGAGTCGAGTGACGTTCCAGCGGACTCCGTCGAATCTATAAAAGAGACGACGGTGTCTTCGCGAATGGGAGTGAATTGGAACTGGTTTAAGTGGATCCGATTTGCGTTCACTAGAGGTCAATCAGATCCTAGGAGGTTAGAAGTTAAAACAATCAATACGTCCATCCCATCCCTGATTTCCTAAAGTATAATTCAAGGATCCCCGAAAAGCGGAGCGACAGTGTCCTCTCTTGAATAGTCACTTCGTGACACGCAGTTCACGTTCGCGAGTGTAGCAAGACGCGGCTCCGTTAGCCGATGGTAGTGGAGAAGAAAAAGAAAGAAAAAGGAAAAGCAGCGGGATAAAAGATCCCGAGCACGTTTCGCGATACGAGACACGCCTTGTGACATCATCGCTGCTTGATCTGAGAGTCCCACGAGGACGAAATAAGAGAGCAGGCGGAGAAACGCACGCCGGAGGAAGAGAGATTCGATGGGGCAGGGTGGAGAAGGACAGTGGAGACGAGCGAGCTCCAAGTGCATCGCGGCTCGACAAGAATTCGAACCGATGTTACAGCTGATGCGAATTAAGCTGCAACAGATTTATCATGCAATGCTGGACACTCCCTGGTTCCCTCTCGGTACCCACCCTCTTCGCTCCATCACTCCTTCATTTCGCGTCCCGTTCTTCGACGGAGCGTCTCCTCACAAGGAATTCGCCGGCTTATCGCGCTCCTCGTAAAGATGTCATTGATTATACGCACCGTCCACGCGCTGAGATATTACGCCTAGTGCGAATATACCGTGCAATAAAGATGCCTGCACCTTCAACGAGAGCCAAGGCTCGTGTGAGTGCCAGAGCGTGTACGTGGGTGCGAGACGATGCATATGTAAGCGGGTACGTGCCGCGACTTCACGCGTGTCGGTGAAAGTCGCGACGGGGGATGCACCGAGAGAACCGTCGCGGCGGTTTAGACCGATGCATCCGGCTAATTGCAACCGGAGCTCTGCGGTATCCCCGTGGAACAAGGTAAATTCGATTCCAAGGCTCGTAACTCTAAGTCTTTCTTTTTCCAAGGAACTTTTAAAATATTCCTCGCAAACCCTTAAATTTTAATTGATATTGGTGTGGGGGTGGAAAGGTGACAGTTTAAGATTATAAAGTATCAATATTAATGGAACCTTCAAAATTCCTGGTGGAATGTAAAAGCAGATGGGACTTGGAATATTTCACTAACAATAAGATAGCAGGGTGGAAGTTAGAATATTTGCGAGACTATTTAAATATTTGAAATAAATATCTTGCAATACCTACGTATAAATAGTAACAATGTAAGAAATGTTTAAACATTGAGAATGCAATAAAATTCATTCGGCGTAGAAATTCATTTCATGTAGGTACAAGTCCAAATGTTACTAATTGCTTTACATATGTATATCTCGAGTTGGGTCGATCGTAGTTAATAATTATTTATACTGGGCGGTTAGTGTAAATGTTGTTAACATCATTTTTCATAGCAATTACCACTGGAATGAATATTTTAACGGAAAATCCATTTTTCTCAAATAATTCACAGACTGTCGCATTGTTTTGATCGTGTGTATCGTTTCGCAAAGTTGAGGTAGGGAAGTCACGGAGCTCCATATCCTCAGCTTTCATCGGTCCTCCGGGGCGGATGGACCTCCAGAAATCCGAGAACTCTTGAACCACGTGGACTAGGGTTCCAAACCTGGGCCTCTCCCCACCCTCTCGCCCCCGTGGTTCGAAGTAGCTTATTCGGTTGGTGTCGACCACATTTTGGGGTTCGTTAAAGATTATTCCAAATTTTATTTATCTGTAAAGGTGAACATTCAGTTTTGCATTCTTCTAACTGATTTCTTCGATGGTTTTTGCATGATTTGTCCTGATTCATTCCATGAATTATTCTATTTCATGTATTTCTTCGATGGATTTGAATGATTTATTGTATTTCATGCATTTCATCGACGGTTTTGCATGACTCGTTTTCCTCTCATTCATCTCATCGATGTGTTTACATTTCCAGTTTCCTTCATATATCTACGATAGTGTTGCATGTTCGTGTATGCTTTCCCGTGGTTTCAAACTATCTGGATCGGCACCAACAGAATAAGTCTATATAATATGTTTAATAATAAGCTTATACCATAAGCCTTGTAACACCATGACAACATCCATCTTCAATTTCATGCCCCAGGACAGTCTGTCACTTGCTTGATTGCGTCAAACTTTTACCAATTACTTGGGTTAGTAATTATAGCTACGCCTGTCACAAAGCACGACCATCATTGTCGAAGGATTTCTAGCCCGTTGCACGGGTTCCACTTTCGCGAGAGCGAGGGCACGTCGAGAGAAGATGCGCCTTTCAAAGAGGCGCACCGCATAGGCACGGTTTCGCCATTTCAGTTTTGCCATTCGTCTGGCCGCTTAAAGATGTCATTGATTAAACGAGCAGGAAGCGTTAGTCGAACGGGATATACTTGTGCGTGCGGGTTTCTCACCCACACGCACGACACCCGCGACGGCCTTCGTGTGGGCAACGCATTATGGCACGGCGGTGTATGAATAGCCATGGCCCCTGGTCCCGAGAGATGCGTCTGGGCGTGTACGGGGCCCTTTTATGCTGCACGATACATACCTCGTGGCATACCAGATTCATCCTTGAACAGAAGAATATGAAGGGAGAGCCGCGGCCTCGAAATCAGTCACGCCCGAACCTCGTTGCTCACCGAATATTTCATTCAGCGCAAAGTCCCTTCTAAGTCCACCGTCCATTTCTCTTGTGACCACTACTCTCGATTCAGCGATAACGAAACGAGGAAAATAACAAAGGGAAATACGAATGATAGTAAAGCGAATGGAAATTATTACTAGAGTCGATTCGAGGTCATTTGCATTGCTTGCGTGTGGAAAACACACTATGCACTCCACATGGTGGTTGATTACTCATGGGAGTCGTTTGCCTGTGAAATTGTGCACTCCAATTTTTGACTAATCCATCCTTGTGCATCGAGTAGCTTTATCATCCTCGTTTCATACCTGCCCCGATATATTTCACGGCACAAAGTATGCAATTTGAAAATGGCATGCGCTAAAACGAAACGCTGGCGATAACCCAAACGCATCAAATGCAATTTCGCTCGACTCGTATTAACGTAAGTACATGAATCCAGTGTCCCGTGTTAGCCGGGCAGAAGCCTTTAGGAAAATAAGTCACGCACGAGGGCACTTCATAAGCATAATGCAGCTCGCGCGCGCGAGCAAGTCCATCGAAGAGGAGGAAGAAGGATGAAAGAGATAGCCATCGACATACTCCAACGATCAGCTACTGGCGTTTATGAAACTTTTCCCTATGGTGCCACCAATTCAACGTGACGTTTAATCCGCGCCCAATTACCTGCCGCCAACTTCGTTACCCGATCACTAATTGCTGCTTCATTAACAGTACCCTGCAGTTTATTGATCTTCAAGATCCTCTGCAAATACGAGTCTCTGACGGGACATACGGTTTATCAATCCCCAAAATTTATCTAAGGAGAAGTTACTCGGTGCACTACTTCCCTATCTTCGTCCTCCAATTTGCTGATCTTCCCTCAACTGGCTGAACGAACGACAAGTTTGATTGCGAGTCGTTCGATCTGCCGCTCCAGACAGCCCCCTCGTGGCAGCCGATATTGACGATCGGCGGGATAATCAATGATAGGGAGTAGCAGCTACGCCGACTGCAAATTGTAAATTCCCCATGAAATTAGAGGAACTGGCTACTTTCTCCTTCCTACGAATCGATTCTGATCTACCTTGAGTCTGTGTACGTGCGCATTGGTACGCAGATATCGATCTAAGCGAGCCTTAGAATCGAGTCCTCCACAGATATGTACCTCATTAAGTTCGTACAATGCTTTCTGCTTCTAAAATCTCGAAGACAACATCCAGTAGGCACCTGGACGCAGTGAACAGGGGATATTTTTCGACGGAGGCGCCTGAAAGTCAAAACAGCCAGTTTCGCCGAGCATTTAACATTTTGGACAGATAAAAAACGAGAGGTTGTGATTAATGGTTCTCCGAAGCGCAAACGAACGAAATTGATCGACGCTTTTTTATGCAAATTGCTCGGCGTCCACGGAACTTAATCAAGACGCAACGATCGCGAGGACAATAATCTTGTTACGCGCGGATACCGTAACCGACCATCGACAATGCCATCGATAACTGGTCACGCAACCCTGTTGATTAATTACGTAGGACTAAAACGCGCGCCGGCTTCGTCGCCGACTCGCGGCAGGATTAGGCGTTCCTGAATTACGATCCAATTATCGTCAGGTGTCTCGACGAGGAGCGTCGCGAAACGGGTTAAGTTGCCGTGTAATCGCTAATTGGAGACAGTCCCCGCGAGAGGACGCTAATCAAAAACCGAACGAGAAGATTACACACTGAAAAGTGACGTAATTATACGTGCACGTTATACACACGAGGAAAACAGACAGAAAAACCTTGCAAAAATATATCCTCCAGTTTGTCAGAGGTTCGAGCGTAATTCATATTCGCAAGGGAAGATCCCCAAGCCGGAAATTCAAAGAATTATGAAACTTTGGGATATGTAGAGGATATACAATTTTTTTGCTGCCCAAATTCACTCATATGAGGGTGAAATTGACCTTGAAAATCCAGCTATATTTCGATTTTCTGTTATAACTCGCGAACTGTAGGAAATAAAAGAAAGAAAATTCTCAAACAACAGTTACATCTTTTAATTACATTTGGTAAAAGTGATTTGCAAGTTACAACACAAAATAGGAAAACAGCCGGATATTCAGGGGTTAATTTCACCTCTTTAGAATGAATTTGGGCGGCAGAAAAAAGGTGTAGGTAATACGAAACTATTGTATATCGTCTACATATCCCCAAAGTTTCATAATTCTTAAAATTTCCGGCTTGGGAATCTTCCCTTGTCAGTCACGCTGAAACGTTTCCCTCGAAACATCCCCGTCGTTCCAACGACCACTCACCACCGATATCGAAACCACCATGCGTTCTGGCACCCACGATACGCGTAAAACTGAAGAGCCACACTTGAGGAGGCTCTCCTGCGTTGACATTCAAATGTACCGTACGGTGGGTTATAGGACTTATAGGAAGTCGCGAGCCGACGTCTCACAGGCGTACAGTGGTACAGGCGGCCAGGGAACCTGTTTGATTGAACAAAAATGTCGCCTGCGATGAAAAGAGTAAGGGAACAGTAATCGTCGTGGGAGGAGGAGGATGAGGAAGAACGATGTAGGTACACGTGTATGGAACGGGGGACGGTGAAGGAGAGACGTGGTGGAAGAAAAAGAGGAGCCAGATAAAAGGGTGGAAAGGAGACGGCGAACGGGAATCAGCGGTACCGACGGTGACCGGAGGCGCGTTTTACGGCGAACGTGGATGCGTCGGTTTTTCCAAACAGCATCGGCATCGAAACTAATGGCGGAATATAGATATGGCGCCGGTGTATCCGCCGGTGGCGGCGATATCCTAAGAAAAGCCGATTAAAACGGCCACGCGGCGGCGTTTTTCAGCGTCGGCCGCCGCGCAGAAAGAGTTGGGATCCTGTATAAGGAAGCACGGCCACCGAGACGCTGAACGGACAATGAGCGTGTGCCGCACTGGAAATGACATTTCAGCGCCTGCCGAGGCGGATCGGAGGAGGCCCGAGGACGGCCAGGACGAGGGACGCGAGGTCGCGGAGAGAAGTAAAGGAAAGGGGCAACACGAGCCAATAAGAACTATCGGCTCGTTATTGCTACCTGGCGAACGAGGATGTTTAAAGATCGTGACTTCTGTCGGCCGCCGACAGCTTTACGAATCCCCGAGCTGGCGAATTTCCGCGATCCCGCGGCCGTACGCTTGTACTTGGGATATTTACCTCGCTCCGAGCACCAATAAATTCCGCCATCGGGAAACTTTAAACGGCCGCGACGCTGCGCTGCACGCTTATCAAATAGCCTACGTTTCAATGGCGAATAAACACCTGATGGCTGCCATTAATATTTTCACGCCGTTACTCTATTTGTCCCTGTCGGGCCATTCCGCTTCTTCCACGGGAGCATCGTTTCTAATTATTTCGAGCGTTGCATCGGGGAGTGCCTGAAGATCGTTCCGTGATAATTGACTGTTGTTAAACATGTTCGTACCTGCTGTCAGCGATTCTCCGGCTTTTACTTTTGAAGCGTGAAGCGGATTGTGAAATCTGTAGTTAAGGTCTGACTAACAGTTGACCAAACTACTGCAGGTGCTGGGCGTCGAGGCTGACCTTAATCGTCTGTCGCTACTGAACACGGTTCGAGTCAATTAGCTTTGTAGATGAGTGCGCAAGTTTCTCTTGTCGCGGGTTTCGAAGGCGCTAACACGATGCCAGCGATGCTTGTTTCGCGTCACAGTTTCGTTGAGAGTACATACACCGTCGAGCGAGGAATATTATCCGCTATAACGGTCGCCCTATCGAGGAATTCAATTATAATTCAGCGGTCCCTGCCGCGGCGGTGTGTTGATCGATCAAATGCTAATGAAATCACGTCCACAATCAGTAGGAAATAGACAGTGGTACGCGCGAGCCTTGTCGATACACGGCTTGCATCGCATTTTTTCACAATAAATCACGCTAACGAGAACGATACTGATTGACTCGGACGAAATACTTGGACCTCCGAGCCGATTACAGGGGAGACGTCGAATCGCAGTCATTAGAGAGCCGCTTAGGAAGGGAGATTTAAAAAAAAAGATTTACCGTCCGTTATTAAAAGCAAATAGTTGGCCAGGTTTCTTCCAGCGCCGGCGGTGAAATCCGCGATCACGGTCGCTTGGGGACCGGCAATAACGAAGATTAATTCGATAATGACAAAGGGAATAATAATACACACCGATTCTATTTACGTTCTTGTAAGTAAATCGTCCAGACAGAGAGTGAAGTTGTAATGCAAGGTTGCGCCGGTCCGACGATATAACGACGCGCTGCTTATTCAAATGAATTCCACCACGGACTCGGCTCAATATTTATTCTATCTCGGGCTCGGTTGTCGCGCGGGACTAATAATCACATCGTTCTAATGCGACAGCACGATCCGATCTATTCCCAATATTATTCTTAACGCGTGTACGAGTTAGACTAATAGCTGCTGCCGACCGAGCTACTCCGATCGAAGGCAAACAGTCTCGGTCGCTCGTGGAAAAACTTGTTCGAGCTGTGGAAGTTCGAGCGACCGAGGAGCGCGGAGAAAAGTGATTTGCAAGCACCGTTCGCGGCGATTAAACGGAAAATCGTTAGAAAAAGTGCGGACCGATCGATGGCAGGTTGGAGGGGAAAGCGAGAATAGAGGACAATCGTAGAGCGAGCGAGCTAAGCGCTTACTCCGCCATGGTCGACCTCCGTTCCCCTCTTATTTACGAGGCACGCAACGCCACTTCAGGAACGTTTTAACGAACGAACGGTTCTCTTTTATAATAGCGGCTGCTCGTACAAATTAAGTGCCTTTCTTCCGATAATAAACGTCCGCCGGTAATTTAGAGATTTAGAAATTGCGCCTGCTACCGCCGCGAACGGTAGGGGACCGGTGCCATTAATGACGTCCTTTCTTCCATCGGACGGCCGGTGAATCCGTTCTGGCCGCGATTCGCGTGTCGTCTGCTTTCTACCCCGTTTATCGGGCGTTCAATTAGCGACGCTGGCCGCTCGTCCCGACGAAATCCATCGTCGGGGCTCCGCGTGTGTGCACAGCTGACGTCTGGATGAAGCATCGACGGACCGACATAATTAAACGCCTCGCGAGATGGTTATCCGATATCGCCAATAAGCCGCGTAGATCCGATACGACACTGACAAATAGCCGTATTGATTCGTTCCGCGGAGCACCGACCAGCCGCCCCGCGATCGGATTAATTAACGATTTGGAGAACGACGGGCGAACGTTGCCGCGTCCGTCGTTCGGAGGAATCAATTTCGACGACAGCGCCTGGGAGCCGGGCTCCGCGCAGTGGCCCCCTGAAAGGAGATCTATTTCACATGAGATAGGATCTACCGGTAAGATCGACGTGAGGCCTATCTTCGGCCGCGATGGATCTCCGCGGAATCAGTCGGTACTTACGGTTGCGCCGTCCAAGTCGGATTCCAGATATCACGGTTCGTTATCTCATCTAACTCGCGCGGTGGTCGATCGTTACGCGATCATTACGGTCACCGGGTCATTGCCACGATCGCTTAGATCCCAATGATAGCGTGCGATCCGAGGGTCAATTAAAAGCGTAGCGCAGGGACGGTCTCGGCGGGGCGGAGGAGGAAAGAGGAAATTAGCTGGCACGATACTGGCTACCGCCTCGCTCCAGCGATGCTCTTCCCAGTCATTTCGACTTGGGATGAATCTCTCAGGGACTCCGTCCAAGACGCCAGCCCGAAGCCTGGGAATACTGGTGTATATCGTAGAACCGTGCATCGGTGTATCATTGAGGCGTAAATTCTCTAGCCAGTGGGCCGCGGAGGCCTCGAAAATTGCTTTATTGCCGGCGATGTCATATACCTATACCTATGTCATACATATTCAGATGTAACGATGGGTTTTCTTTACCGTTAGTTTCTGTTTCTACGGGCAGCCTCTAGGAATCCCGAAATACCTACACATACGCAAGGAAAGTCAACAAACCCTTGGCTATCCATCTTCGAAGCTATAGTAGGCAGAAAACGAAATTTGATCTGTAGGTATCGTTCACTGTCGTTTGGGTTAGAGAAAAATAGACGCGAGTCTGTATGCAGAGGATCGTGAAAAATAGAAAGCACTGATTTCTCCGAATAGAAACGCCGTTTAGGCTAGCCTCTTTCCACGGTCGCGCGAAACGGTTCATTAGACGTAAAAATCGCTCGGGTTAAGAAGCGAGCGATCGACACAGCTGTGACTATAAGAATCAGCAAATAAATATTTGGCGAGCGGCCTGCGCGATCGAGCAGCGATTAAAATGTGAAGAAAGAAAACAAGGGGCCAACTCTTTCCGAGGCTTTTCGAGGGATCGCCGTTTCAGCCGGATTTCATGGGCGTCCGTGCCTGTCAATCACCTAATTTCGAGATCGATGGTCGATCCACCGATCGTGGGTCCGAGTAATTGCAGGCTTGCCGACTCGTCCAGCCCGGTGGTGGGATCGAATAAACACACAGAGTCACATCCGCGACCATGGATACGTTTAATCGAATGATGGTATTTAATTACAGACCATCGTTCTAGATGATTAATCGATCGGCGGCAAGGTGCCACGGCCGGGATCTCCGATCGATCCTACAGCCCGAACTTGCAATCAGCGCGGTGAATTGTTACGCTATAATTCGAAAGGCAGCCAGCGCCGATGTTGCAGGACATCATAATCGTCGGCGAATTTCACCTCGCTCCTGTTTAAAGTCTCAACGAAACCTGTTTTCGGTCCAACAGATTTTTGCAGCTTGAACATCGAAATATTGATTACCTTTTCGGCAGTAGAAGTGTTAGTGACCCACTAATTTCCAGCACGAGTCGTTCGTTTCAGATACAGCGATATTCTTTATTATCGTTTACGAAAATCGTGGTGTTAACACGTGCAATGGAACTAGAGCGAAGCTATAAGATTTCTCACATGGGACTAAGAGTGCAAATACAACAGAGTCGTGCAAACAGAACCACCTGTGCGCAGATAGAACCATAGCACTATGTCCAAGGGAAGCAAAGGCGATCGATGCCAGCTGAAACGAAACCTCGGCTCGAGGAAGTGACCACGTCAGTCGATATGAGCTAATCGCAGTTGAGCGGCGGTAAACCGAACGAGACGAGCACTGTGACGTATGTTTACGACGCAGGGGGTACTTGGAGCAGCCATCCTGTCGGCGATGGATAATAAATCACGATCTGTTCGACTCGCCGCGTTCTAATCCACTGGCTAGACATCCGACGAGGTCCACTTTCCAAAACGACGAGGAAAGGTAATTTGGAGGAAGGGCAAGGGCCTCGGGGAAGGAACGTTGCCCACGTCGGCGCGAACAAATTTCACCTTGCTTAATTTATGAGCACGACTAATCACGCGGGACGAAATTTTTCAGAGAAGTCTTGAAACCGGTTTTCGTACCGATTACCTCTATTTGAGGCAATAAACTGACACGTAATAGCGATTTGATTAACTGTTTCATAGTAAACGTGGGTTTGGTGTTAGGTGGTTCCCTTTTCGTCATCATTCTCCCTATTCTCCAGAACACGATAAGAAAAGTCCAATGTGATTCTTCGAGTAGACGTATAAACTTTCTTTCTCCCGTCACTGTACGATTCATTGCACCAACACGATTCGGTCAACACTGCTATTTCCCACATACCAACATTGCCAACCCCAGACGATGCAGACGTGCATCGCGGATCGTGCCACCGTCGCGTGGTCACGTCACAATCACAGACTACGTACAATCTGGCAAGAATATTTTGTCACGAAGATCGTCACCAGCAATCGACAAGCTCCGGGCGAGCAGGACGTGTCTGTGGATAGCGGTGAATCGGCAATCACGTAGCTGTTTTCTTTTTCCCGCGAATACGGTCCGTGACGCGGCGCCGAGTGGATTGACCCCGAGCTAGCCAGCCAGCATCGCCTATCGAAACGGAACAAGTGAAATCAAGGATGTAGCCTTTGCATATGTCGGGGTCCTTTCTCCCGCGAACGTGTAATTCGCGGGACGGTGGAATTCACCTCGCAGCCAGCCGAGACTACGGTATGATTTAGCGACGAAACGCAATAAAACCCGCGGCAGTGAAAGAAGATGACAACGCGGCAACACGCTCGCGCCTCGTCTGTTCGCTCGGGCAAGCGCACCGCTACTCGACAATCAGCGACGGCAGATGTTACGACTGTGAGCTAGGCTAGAAGCGACTGACTCGACATATTTCGTCAGCGGAGGAGAAAAAAGGATCCGCGTTTTACGCGGCACCTTCCTCTTCCTCGTGGTAACGAGCACCTTACGTTGCTAACCGGGACGAATCGCGTCACGATCTTCCGGAAACGGGGCGAACCTTTGCTTCTCGGTCGACCAGCTGCGGTACGCCTCGAGTGCGTCAATTCGATCTACCCGCTCGCAGTATTTCCACCTTACCTCTCTGTATAATCTCTTTTCTAAAACATTTCCACAAATAAACAGTCGCTGGGACCTTGAATGTCGATTAACCTTCACTCTTTGGACAGGGGTCCAAACAGACCCCAAGTTAATAAAAACGAAAATAAAAAGTTAACGAATGGAAACTTTCTCAAGTATCTTTTAGGAACGCAGCTACAGTTTTTTCTGTATATTTGAGACTGAAAACACATGGGGTCTAATTATACCCCTGTAGGGTAAAGGCAGGTAATATGGAACGGCACGTAATATGGAACTTCGTAAAATTTCGATAAATAAATAACGAACTCTTCAGGCAATCGTGTATATTAGATCTCTAGATAGACAATGATACTGTCAATTGAGCCACAGTCGGGCATCCATCATTGAAAAAGAAACGTTTATATTTTTCATGAGGTGTAAAAGTTTCTGAAAAGTGCATCAAATAGTTAAATATTGTAGTGAAGGTAAGTTATAAAGTATTATTTTGGTATAATTTATCAATAAATATGTGTGTTCATGATTATTCAACAAAAGTAAACCAATAAAGTTACTTTTTTCTTAGTATAATTCTTAATTTCTTGTCAGAACAGGTGTGCACGTAATATGGAACATACCGAGTAACATAGATGAATTTGATAATGACGATGTCGGCGATGATGCGGAATGCTTATTTTGCGATGGTAATTATAACAATAATGACACTGAAAAGTAGACCCAATGTATTCGCTGCATTCAGGGGGCACACAAAGAATGTGGAGCTTCCGATGTATTTATTTACGTGCCCAACGTGTAGGACACGCAGAAAACAGGAATAAATTCCAAAAATGACGTATATTTATTTATATATATATCTTTTACTTAATAAATCTTCATTTTTAATAAAAGAAAATAGAGATTTTTTTAGTTTTCTTTTCAAATTTCCTAGGTGTTCATAGGTCTTAATATGTTAAGACCCATTTTTTCGAACAGCTGATTTTCACCCTTTTTAGTTTTTTTATTATAATTGCAAAACCATTGGATTTTTTTATATTTGACTATGTAAATATGATTATGCATTAGTTCCTTCGTCCCCCCGTGTCAGTTTTATTAAAAAACACAAATTCCCCTGCTTTTGACAAGCTTTTGAAATCAGGTTAGTACACGGAGTGAAGGTTAAAGCCACGCTGCAAATTCTAGGAGGCCTGGATTTATTGCGCGAGAGATACACAGAGACAAGAACCTGTCAACCGATCAAAGGCGTCAAGGAAGAGCTCGATGTCGCCGTTTCCACCTGTCGATCCGCCGAAGGACGCGGGTCTCCTGCGCGAATCTGGGGGCACGATCGGCGAAGAAAGTAGGCGCGATCGTGGCCACGGCAAACACACGGACCGCTGGAACATCCACGTGTAGGTATGCGCGCGAGCCAGCAGGAAAGATCATCATCGATCGAGAATCCGTGGGCCGCGTGTGAATCGCCGGAGTTATGCCTCCGACAAAAGCCACCGTGGAGCCTCGACAAAGCAATTCCGTCTTGTGGAGGCACAATCGAACGAGACGCGCCTCGTACCGACGTGTTTTCCAGGGTCCCTCCTCCTCTTGTAAAAGCGGGCAACACGCGCGCTCCTCCGTGGTCGCGTTCGTGAGAAAGGAACCGAGGGGAGCTGAAATGGCCCCGTTTATGTGTGCGTTAACGTCTGAAAATATATGCGTACGACTTAACCACTGACGGCGCACCGGTGCGACTCGTGCGCGCTTCGATCCCAAAGCGACCATCATCGTTGCACGTATATATACGTCCCAGTGCGCGCTCGAGTCTACATGACGGGCGTGTTGGTGTGGCCACACCTCGAGCGGCATGCGATTCTCGTTGCGGCAGGCCGGTCGACATGTAAATTCGTAGACGTAAAGCTCGCAGCCGCGAGCCACGCGGGACGATAAAGAAGAATGCCTCGTGAAGATGGGGTAGAGTGAAGGGGATGGGGAGGATAAGGTATCCAGCTGTTCGATGATCGATTAAAATGCCATTGGCGAAAACGGGGCTCGTGGTAAGACTCTAAAAGCGACCGTGCTTCATCAGTAACGCGAATACGTTTCGAGTGTCCGAGGCTGTTCGAATGAGATCCGCGGTAAGTAGGTACCCGGGGCTGAGATTTAAGAAGTTATTTCTTAAATCCCAGTAAGTGAATCAGATTGAGATTGAAGTAGAAGTTTCGAGGTGGAGTGGAAGCATTGGTATTATCTCCCTCTCTCCCGATTAGAATTTCAAATGGCAGTTTGCAGAACGGCCCGCGTTTAACGCGTCCGTCCAACATATTACCCTTCCCGTTATCGCGGGGCTCGCGGGATCCTAGCAGCCGGATGATGCATCGCGCGCATCATGCGAACGCTTTCGAAGCGCGAATCCCCCTTCCCCCCGCGGAGCGTGCATCGCATAGACGCGCCGACAATAGATATTCCGCAACGCCCACGTTAGCGGGAGACAAAGGGGCCTGAATGGCCGGCAGATGCACGGGTTGCACCGGCGTAATGCACCGACGTCCGTCGATTTAGAACGGAACGATGCGCCATACGTCCGTACGAACGTTCGTTTATTCGTTCTTCGTGACGAAGGTGCGGTACGTAACAGCCACGACCGACCAACGTCCCCGTTCCACCTTCTCGTGTGCGTCCGTCCCGCACACGTACGTACGCTGGAGGTTACGTAATTCGGAGAAGAGCACGCGGAGGAGCGACCGGTGACGACACCTTCTTCGAAGAGAAGAGAAAGATCCGGGAGTGTCCACTCCAACGAGGTACCGGCCCAGCCCACGTTCCGCGATCAACGTTTCTACGATTCCAGAGATTCGTTTCGCTGATACCGCCACGGATTCTGGCCACCGTGAATTTTTCCACGCGCACTGGCTGGCTGGGATTCTAATTAGACAGGGCGGCTCGCGAGATCGTTGATCGGTGTCGTATATCGCGGACGAGAAACGGGAGACGAGATACAGGCATACGTGCACGAGCCTGAGTAATAAGGATTGTAGTTTGTACACGATTCTGAATCATCCGTCGCGATATCTATGCTGAATGTGTAACAATGTTCATTTCAGATAGCGCACGCGTTTTCTTGGCGTAGAGCAGAGGAGCTCCTCGGATCGTGATTATCCGAGAAAGGCGGGGGATTATAATAGACGAAGGTAACTCGCGAACGAAGTGAGAGGACGTTCCGTGTCTATACTTCATAGCAGCAATAGGATATCGGGATATTATGCGCCACGCTACTTTTCTACGTTCCCGTGAATAGTTTACGAGCCATAAAACGATGGAATCATCGGTTTCTCTGTAGATTTTTTTTGCAAAAAAACACACGATCGACCTGATAAAAACGGAGGAAGGATAGCAGAGCCGTCGTAGCCAAGGGGATCGCGTGGGCGGCTATTTGCCTATTTACCCACATCCGATGAGAAATCGAAATTAGAAATCAGAGAGATGTGGATGCAGATCCGTGGTATCTAGCGGCGTGAAATCATGCTCATCGATCGTGTGATCGTGGGGCGTTCGAGCGTCGTAAATTCTGTTCGACGAGCGGGAATCGACGATGACGACTCTCGGTGATCCCACCTTCGTGCTTGTCCCGGTTTCCACATTTCTGTTCGATCCGAGCTTCATCTGCATTGCTGTTGCCGCGATCGCGTGACCAGCATTCGGGCCGCGATCCCGGTAGCTTTTCCCTTCAAGGACTTTGCAAGTATTCGCCAAAAATTGCGCGGGACTTGGCCACCATCACTTTTCAAGCACAAAGAGAGAGATAACTACTCGCAAAGACGCACAAAGAGTCGAATTGCACACCGTCACGTCTTTGCCTTGAGGAATCATCTCCTTTCACGCATTCCAGCAGAGACGAACACTACCCTATGCTCCCAAAAGCAGAAGCGCCTCTACCGACGAACGTATCTGTTTACCCAACGACCGGAGTCGTTAAATCACTCGAATCCTGCAATATATTCGACCATCAACGTATCTCTAACGAGCATCCCTATCTATCGTCTCCTCCACGTCGGCCAGGAAAATCCGACAAGCAGTCAAACGACGAAAGATTCCACGACTACCATAGCCAGGCGACGGAGGCAGCGGGGTAAGCACGATAGCCACGATGGAATCCACGACTATCGGAAGCGATCGCGAAATCTTCGGGCAATAATTCACCCCCTCGCCCTCCACCTCCTGCCGTGGCAACGGGCCCCTTCGACAACGATGGTCTCGTAGAGACTTCGGGAGAAGAACCGAGCTGCTGCTCCTGCTGCCGCTGTTGCTGCCGCATCGTTGAACAGTTAATGCTCGCATAATACGTGCACGAGGACGAGGCGGAAGGGGGATGGGTATTGTTACTAGTTTACGTACCGTTATTTTGTTGCAGTTGACAGAAATTCCTGAAAGTACAAAGGTGAGCTATCGGCGAATCTGCTTAGGTTTCAAGCAAGAGCGTATGTTTTTTCATTCAGACAGAATGTTGACCCCTCTGCCCAAGTCATTGCTACGAAAGCAGCAGAGAGGTTGATGTTTATAGCTGTTTATATAATACGATGAAACTTTAATTGACTTAGTAATCTCCATTTTTATGATTTTTAGGAACACAGGCTGCGATTAATTAATACGGAATACTATGGGAAGCGAAGCAACCTCTGAGATTGAATGGACTTTTATTGCTAGCTTGGAAAGAACACTGTAACGGCTCCATTTTTCCACTTGGTACTACCAGGCGCGGATAAACATTGAACTCAAAAGCGGGGACATCGTACGGATAATTAATCGACATTGGTTTCGTGCGAACCTCTCGAAGATAGAGTTAGAAATTTATTAGACAAGAGGAGGAAGAAGATGCAAGAGTAGTATAAACGATCCCACCGAAAATGGCGTTCTACCGTTTCGCGGCATTTCCCTGCACGTCAAGATGAAGATAGCCCTCGACACGGGGCCGATAAAGGCCGATAAGTTGCTCGACGATGCGGTTCGCGGGCGTGGAATGGAAAAGGAGGGAAAAGGAACGCGAAACGTTCCCGCGGTCTAAATTTCCCAGACGCGTCTAATTACCGCGGAGCGTGCGGCGGCGGGATGAAAATGTAAACGTCAAAACGAAGACAGGCAAGGTAGCTGTGTATCTCTGCTGGCCTGTCCGGAGTCTTTACACACAATTACGTGTACCACGCGAAGGAAAGAGAAATATTGCGCCGTTGGTGGACGTCGTGGCCGGTGCATGGCAGCGTGCAGTTACTGGTGCAGGCGGTAATATCGCATTGCAGAGCAGCCAGTGGAGAAGAGGATGGTCGAGATTAGTTCCGATTGCCTCTGCAGAGTTATAGAAGGGTTGCCCGCTCGAGTGGCCAGCCATCGATCCCGGGCTACCGGCTTCTGCCCGTTAATGAGTCATGTTTAATTGGCGTGGGAAGCCCTCGGCTACGTCCACGTAACGGAATTGAACTGTACCCGATGCAACAACAGTGGTTGCACCGACGTAAATACCCCCACCCGCTCCATCCAATTGACCTTATACCCGTGCACGGTGGAGAGCAAATAAATGGAACCAAAGAATCCCTAATTAGAAGCAAATCGCGTGGATTAATAGATGTTCCAGCGAACATGCTTTCTGCTTGCTAGAGACTGGTCTGAGAAAGAGTGTTTCGTGGCGACTCTAGAGTAAAGGTAGGTAAAAGTTCGCAACGGGTAAGAGTTCGCACCATAGGAATTTCATGGTTTGAATTATGACAGTTGCCAATGGTGATTGACAGTCAATTGTCAATCAAGGTAGAGTCACCAGTGTAGAATTGTATAGCTGTGCTTTGTTTTGTTATCGTGCAATGCGGTAAGTATTGAATTCGTTAGTTCTGATGTAATATTCTCATTTTTAAGAATCAATACTATTCCTATAAACTGATCAGTAAATATTTTAATTCATATGTCGTCCTTTATCAAATAATAAGGGATAGTAATTAGTTATTTCTCACAAAATGATATGACTATCAGTGTAATACCAAAGATTTTAGAGAAGTCTAAGCTTTAAGTCCACACTCTTGCCCCACAATACTCTACTCAGATCTCAAAACTTGCCTGAGTGTAAATATGTTGAAACGTTGCCACTCGATAAATGCTGACGAGGTGGTTCGTACCCACTAATCAACAGCAACGCGAGTGCTTATTAAAATCCGTGTTCGGGCAGTGCGTAATTTTTCACGCGCAAGATTAATCTGCCAAAAGAGACGAAGGGTACGTTGTTACGCGACAAACCGTGCGGGTGTTGTATACCGGGCACGCGTGGACGTGCACTCGATTTTCACAAGGGGCTACAGTTTTACGGCTGCCTCGACGACAGCCAGCCATTCACCATCAAATCGCGATTGCTCAGGCGGCGATTTAACGCTCGCGGCAATTCCTCGGTCCGGAAACGCTGTCACGCGGCAGATGGTGCGCGACAGGCCGTTTCAAAGGATTACTGTTACGCACGAGCTGCACGGAGGCGCTCTCAGGCAGCATGCCCAGCGTCTACCGGTATGCAAATAAATGGCATCAAGCGGACGCGTTAAAAAACGCACAATACGCTGTGCGCGCGTGGCCACGGCGCATTGTCTCCAGTCTAATCACGGGCCCGTGCATTTACGAGCCACCGGTTAGAGAGACGTACATAGGTACGTAGCCGCCAGGGAAAGACTACCTTTTGCGAGAGGCGGTTCTCGTATTCTCTGCGTTGCCGCACCACGTAGTAATATGCATCGCGAATACCAACACGAGTCACACCCATCATAGAGCCCGACCCTGTGGGTGGCGCCACGTACTCGCGAATAAGTCCTACGAACGGACCCGTAAGGCCATCATCCGCAGTCGCGTCCTGTCTCTGGCTATGAATATTCTACAGCGATATAATGGCTGCCTTTGTGCCACTTCAAGTACGTAATAATCGAGGTACCCGGAGCTGCTCCTTGGAACATTATCGCGCGTCGAACGGCGAGAGGAATTGTCTCCGATACGTGGCCTCCCCCATCCTTTCTATCCTTTCAACTCGAGGATCTATTAGAGGAAGGCTGCAGAGCCACGGGGGAAAAAGTCGAATGAAACAGCAGCAAGAAAGTGTCAAGGTGCCTCGTGGCCAGGTTCATTGGCGCGCTCGCAATCCTTGCACGATCACGTACCTAAATCGACACCTAGCCGCGAACCTGGCGCTAATCGTCTTTCCGGGAGTGACGTGCCGACATACCGTGGTTCTTGCTAACAACCCCGACGGTCCCTATTAGCAGCCCATATATATAAGTATACGGGATGTCTGCAGGCGTAGACAGACGCAGCCGCCGTCACGATTCGGGTGCCATCACGTACCGTGCGGAATCGAGCGGGTTTCCATTCGCGGCCGATCGACACGCGCTTCCCACCGATCGATACCGATCGATACGTGATCGAAAGCGGCCGTAAACAAATGGAGAGACGCGGCCCGGAGTGGACAGAATGCGCGAAAAAGTTGGACAGCGGCTTTGCGCAATGAAGATGGGATGTACTTTAAACTTACTTAAGACGCAAAGATGATTGCGATTACCGTATCAGTACGCGAGCTTTCTCGAGGTGCTTGTGTTTATCAACGTTTGTGTGATAAATCTGAAGGTACTTTGGAAATTGTTGAATTACTGCCTGCTCAAGGTGGGCGCGAATGCAGATGTTAGATTGCCACGCGCGAAGTGACCATTTCGTTACGGTGCGATAAAAGGACTTTGTCGTTTTAACAAGGCAAGTTTATAGATGGACTCCTGTTCCTTGAGCGTGACATTCGAAGATGGCTGGCGCTACAAGTCTACCATAAAGAGTATGATTGTAAACAGATAGTACCTACATACATTCGTCCCATCATATTCACCTCTATACATTACGATCCAATAAAGCACATGAGTATTATCCTGTGAAATGTTTGTCTGCGTAGATAGAACTTTCATCTTTTCCCGTAAATATCGGAGGACTATCTACGAATAGGCACTTTGCACGTTGCAGCCGAATGTAAAGTGACTGTCCTACGCGGCGGAGTTTAACGACCGTTCCTTTACAACTTTACAACTTTACGCGATGTTAGTTTATCCGCGAAAGAGTGACGAGCGAGTAGAATGGAGGGAAAGTTTACGTACCTCCCTAGACGTTGGTGCCCCCAGGACGCAGGGGCTGTCCGGGCGGCGGGGCGCACTGGCCCACCGCTTGCTCGAGAGCTCGCTCTCATCCTGAAACAATAAACGTGACCTGTAATTAGACAAGACGAAGGTAAAGGTGATAGGCGGTTAGGCCTGATGAGCGTTATTATAGCAATCGTAATGGATCCCTCGGAAACCAAATTGCTCCTCGCGGAAGATTAGCCAGGGAACAATGCGAGGGAGCCCGAGAACTCGATCGCGCTATGTTGGGCACGAAAATCGGAGGGGCACCTTTCTCAAAGCGGCTGATTCAGAAATTGCTCGAATTCCAAGAAATATACATTCGCATTATCCTCGGCTAGAGACTTGGGGAACATGATAGACTGTCAACTATTTAGCACCCGACGTATAAGTATGCATATGCGTGGACCTATGATTGACGAGCACTTAGGACTAACGATCAGTGAACAGCGGTTTTCCATTAAAACACACTAACCGGTGCGTGAAAACATCGCGATGGCCGAACACCGTTACGCAGATCAATATTCCGTCCTGCTCATACGCATTTCAATTTTCTGACTCCGTCGGAACACAGCGTATAAAAAAGTGCGACGTATACTCAACTTCGTTTTACGATCGCAGTATTTCATATTTTTTCCTCGAGCGAGGGACATCGTCGGGCGGTCGTGTGTGGTCGGCCGAGTAAACGTGTCCACGAGGAACACGGGGGAAACACGGAACGAGCATGGCCGAGAGGCGCGCAATTTTCCAGGCGCCAACGCGAATCGATGCGACTGCAAACACCTCGGAATTACATTCCGCGACACGATTAAGCCCCAGCAGCGCGTCGCACGGCGTGGCGGGAAACGGCAGGCCGGCTCTAATGGATCAATTATGTCAGTCATTTGGGGTAGAAACCAGAGAAAGAGCGGATGGAGGACGGTACGCGCGACGGCGCGGCGGAATAATTAAGATCGCATCTCGCTGCGGTGTCAACGTGAATCGCTTCTGCGCGAAACCCGTGGTCTACGACGCGAAGGAATTGCGTGGAAACGGCGCGTCATCGTACACCGCCTTTCAAATCTCTATAATTTAGAACAAGCGGCGAGCTAACTTAGGCTCTGCCTAGATAACGATGCTTTCGACAAGTAAGGCTCGAGGGAGTGCGATAAAAAGAAGTTCTGCTAGTGAGAGAATTAATGAGAATACAGGACCAGTTGAGATATCGTAGCTTTGATACTAGGATCGGCAACGACGATCTGGAAGAAGCTGTAGAGGCAACGTGCATGTAACACAAGTGTAACGTATTTAAGTCAAGCCCGCATCATCCAAGCCGCTCTTTTATTATACCTGCATGCGGTCTCGTGCGAGCGTGCACGCGAGCGCAGTTATTAAAACGTTAAAACAATTATGCTCGTCTCGTGACACACACGAGTCCAGGGGAGGCACGATGGTACTCGTGCGGCAATTAGGCTGTCGTTTCTTAGTGGCGTGATGGCACATCGACGTCAACGTAGGAAATACGGTAACGGGAACGATGGTGGTTGTACATTACGTAAAATATTTTAATCGCGTATTGGGATCTAAAATATACGACACAAAAGTAAATTGAAATAGCTATGATTTGGATCTTGTGCTTCTCAGGAACTACTTTAAGAAGGGAGCCCGGTATAACTAGCTGAAAATCGAGGCATTTTTCAGGATTTTTTTTAAAGAAAGTATTGAATTGATCTTTCTGAAACTTTCAGTGAAACTTTGCTGCTCTTTTGTAATACAATTTTTTTTTTTATTTACCTTAATCTCATAATTCAATATAGGTACTGAAAGTTTCAGAAAGGTGGATGAAATACTTTCTTTTAAAAAATGGCCCAAAATGCCTCGATTTTCAGCTAGTTACACCAGACTCCCCCTTAATTCTTCAGTCTCCACTGAAGTATTTCACAAGTCTAGATCTTTCTTCGGCAGAAAACGTGAAATATATACTCTTGCCAATCTTCGGCGACCTTCTAAAATGGAGGCCACTTTCAAGGCTGGGTGAAATACGTTTTCGATTGACGAGGTTCTCAAAGAACCTGGGTGTTCGTTCCTCGCGATAAGGCAATCATCAATGGCGTCGGGTGAAATTGTTTTATCGATCTCAAAGGCGGAAGAGCAGACGCACGCTTCAACCTGAATTCTTCTTGCTCGCCGCGGCATAATCGATGCATTCGGATGGGAAACACACCTATATTTGGGGTCGTTAATGCGCGCACGGCGTGTCCAAAGGAGCCGATTCAATTTCAAGCGCAATCACGCCGCATTACGGAAAATAGGAGAAATCTAGCGAAAGTAAAACGTAACGCCGGCCAGCGCTGTTGCAATCGCTGCGTAATAATGCGATATGCAGTATTAATAATAAGAGGATAGCAACGCATCTGGTTACTAGAATACGAGCCAGCGTAATGAACATGCGCGGCGCATTTTCACCCTGTTAGCTACGCCTCGCGATCGGTTCTTTCTAATTTTACGACCGCCTGCCGACAGATCGCTCTTATCCACGGAGAAGCGGTCGTAAATTTAACGGGGACGTCTCGAATTGTAAGATAAGGCTTATTAATCGAACGACACCGAAAACGTTGCGTAAAGAAAGTGCTGCGTGATGCGCGCTGCTAGCCTTTATTGCCGTTACGCAACGCTGCGATATTTAATAAGTAGCCGCGTTAAAGCATTGCCTGGCGACCTATCAAATGCTTCTTAGATTAAATACCCCGCTTATTGCTTTTAATAAAAGAACCTTGTCGTCTCTCAATTCAAAGTACGATGGAATCGCGAGCCATAAACTCGCGCGATTAAATGCAAATTAGGCGCCCGTAAAAATCACCAGTCAAGAGGGAAATCCCTAATTAACCAGCAGTCGGAACGTCGCGCCTTTTAATTATCAGCGAACGTGGATGCCCGATCTACGTTTATGAATGCGGGCATAAGCGCGAGAGCCGCTCGCGAACCGAGCCGTGCACGCACTCGCTCCAATCGTCCTCTCGTTCCCACGCCGTCTTTAACTCGTTAATGGATCGGAGCTTTTAAAAGCTTCGTCCGAGGTAAAGGCGGTGGAAACGTTCGCGAGCCGCGTAATCCGTTTCGCGCACCGCCGACACGCCGAGCGGGTGGGCCATAAATTATAACTTTCGGCCGTAAAAACGGAACTATGAAAGTGATTTGCAACGAGATAGAGATATGCCCCCGGTCTAGTCGGCGCCCCCTTCCCGGCCGGTGCTATCGAGTAGGTGGGGCGGATTTGAAATAATCCATGAAATCATCGACGAACACGAGCGTACCCATTCTCCATACGCAGCCGGTAGCAATAAGGAGGTGAAACGCTTGCGTAACACCGGGCATTAGCAGAATATTTATAACGTTAAGCGTGTAACCGCGCCGATTATGGTGTACGACAGACGTGCGCTCGAAAAGGCATTCCTTGGTAATCCGATTTCGACCCCCGATCGCTTTGGAGCGAGTGGAGCGAGTCGATGATTTTCGGGGCTCCATTGCTACTGACGAAGCGACGATTGGACATATCCCTTGTGAAACCCGTTGCACTTCTTCGTAATTCCATGGCTCATCGTGGGGGAAAGCTGTTATGGAATATTGAACTTGGAGGGGAATACTTATGTAGTTTAAGTTGCAGAAGAGAATGAGAAGTGGATGATCCAAGCGTGAATCCTGGTTCAGTGATCCGACTAAACCGAGGGTGCACTCTCAGGCATCCGTTTACTCAGTGACTCAAGATATCTAAACGATAGTCTACGTTTTAAACGTTGAACTTAAACGAAGTATCGATCCAGGAAATCCGACTGGTTCCAGGAGACAGATGGGAGATTCGGATGCGAATCCCCAGTTAGCTCTACCATTACCTCCCTGAATTTATCGCACAGTCTTTCATTTAAAAGGGAGGCGATAATTAAGTTAAATGCCTAGCGAGATGCTTCTACACCTGCTGTAAAACGGTGGTGAAAAACTATTTATACGCAGCAGACGAGGAACTCGCCAATAAGAAAGACTTAATGCTCGAAACGGGCGGGATTTATGCCGGATGCCGGCAATATACCGAACAGAAATATGGAATGCGGGAGACTACCGTGCAGCAACGCTCGGGTCATTCGATGAAGGAAAACAATGGAGGGCCTGATTTATGAGGGCATTACCGACAACCCACGTACATGCCCAGATCTACATATTATACCAATATTCTCGATGTTTACTGTGCGACCACTACCGCTATCCGCGTACACGATGTGAATCACGTGAGCCTGGCTGTGTCTTCCGCAACAGTCGGTCGCGAAGACGTCCCGCATGAATACCTAAATTTTTCGAGCGATGCAAATTTTGGGCTAGCCCCAAGCCCCTGTGCCGACACCAGGATCCTCAACGTCAAATGTCCCCTATCAGAGAGTCGAGCTTCAGCTGTCTAATAATCGAGGCGGTAGGTCCCAAAAAATGTCTATCGAGGCACAGACGTCTCTCACGAGAAAGATGACGCACTGTACAAAAAGAAAAACCGCAAACATTGTGAGCCCGCATTGGCACGTAACATCGAACGGAATCGCTGGCAAAACGGTCCGCTCGTAAAAGGTAGAAAAGGAACGGAAGTGAAGCAGGTCGTTGGATATAAATCACAGGATGCGGTTAACGCAATAAGCAGGATATAATGATGACATATATCACCGTACTAATAGTAGGACCGCGATACGATCACGCTGGGCGATGGTCCCTAAGAAACGGCCAGAACTGCCCCCCAACCGCGCGGAAGCGGCCAACCGTTTCGTACGCTTATAATCGGGCGACTTCTCCAGGATAATTACATTCGTTAAAATAACTCGGTCTGCCGGGACGCAACTACACCCACCCCGCCTCTTCTCCTAAGACCCGATTTTTTGCCGCATTTCTCGCCGCGATCCCGAATCGACGATGAACACCGTTAAGGGTGTCCTCGACCGTAAAAACTTTTTAACGAGAATTATTCGTTAAAATCCAGGATGGTCCGGCCCCGCGGAACCGGTTAAACGCTCCCGGCCAAACTTCCACCCCCTCTACTTCGATAAATTCAGCCTCGTATATCTTCACGGACAGGGGGTGGCAGGCCTCGAGCGGCTGGCTGTATAAACGCGTGTCGATATGGTCTTCATAAACATCTAGGCGAGTTACGTTCTTTTTAGACTCGCTTTGCGCTCATTCCAGTCGCGACAGAGGACGAAGAATTAATTAGCGACGCCTGGGTAAAGAGAGAACGCGTGTCGGAGCAACTTAATTGCGAATATCGAAACGCGACTCTGCGTTTAAGGGAGAAGTAATTAATTTGAGGGGGAGAGTAACGCTATATGATTGACGCAAGGGCTCGTGAAAGGGTGCAGAAAAGGTCAGTGCTTCGAGGTCACCGATTTTAATGTTCCTTGGGGAGATTTCAATTGAAACCGGAGGAACAAGTATTCGGGGTTGAGTATTTAGAAATCTTGATTCGATAGGAAAGATTTGCTTCGGAGAATGATATTTAGCTGGCGGAGGAGGGTGTGAAGCGGAAGAGGAGAAACCTAACCAGACATACCTATCGTCGCTCGCGAAGTCGTCGAATGGCGCGTCTTTTAATTTTCCCAGCGAATCAGTTCTTCAGGCAGTTTTTTCCCTCGATGCAGCAAGGTGAAAGTATCCGCAGCCACCTATTTGCCGGCACGAAAGCGAGGGAGAGTAACCACGAACTGCCTCTACGTGTGCACCGCGAATCTTTGCGCATGCACGTAACGCAAATCATGCGGCAGAAGTGTGGCACGTGTTGTCGGCGGACAAAGAGGCCCCGTACGTGTAATGAAAGTCGGCTGGTGCAATTATATAACGAGAGGGATTTCAGTTTCAGCGTGGAAGCTGTCAATCTTACCCCGTTGCACGGTGTAATTAATAATAATTGCTGGTCTCCGTGTCGCTCTAGTTATTGACTTGGTTTCGACGGCTCATTTAGCACACTTCACCCGTGACGCAACTCGATGAATTAAAAATCACACGTGCCTCGGCTAAACCCTCCTAAATTCCCCCGCGGAAGAATAATTATCCCGTGGCTACCGGGGACCACGGTGCCTTTCACGCGGTTCTGGGAAAGAATTTTCCTCTTCGAAATACCGAATCGATAAATGCTGAATGCGAGCACTGATTATGCAGGCTCGCGCGAGAGAGAAGGATCCGCGAATCGCGGTGGATCATGCAAGTAGAACACGGCACGTGTTGTCAGACTCGGTGTCTACGTGACCGTAGATGTATTAGGCTGCACGAGTTTCCTGCGATTACACCAGCGGAACGTGCTCGAAATAAATGTTAAAATCACGATCGAGCCCGTGTTAAATGCGGACGGATCGCAACTCGATCCAACGATATCGTTCGCTCGAGACATACGAGATGAGAGTGAAACATTGTTTTCTCTGATTATGAAGAGGGGGCCGATACTGACGGACGGTTGAAGCAAATGTCTCAGACTGAAACGCAGTAGATGAAAAATAAGCAAAGCTCGTATTAGTAATTTTTGAAAGATACACAGTAAAAATGTACACTATAATTTTGTAGATAATTGGTTTAATAAAAAGGTATCCGACACCCTTCAGTAGTACAAGTAAATACCGACGCCCTTTACGAAAAGTAGCGCGTTTCATTTTTTCTACATGCAGTTGTCCGTAAGAGAAAATAAAAAACACAAAATCAACTATCACATGCACAAAAACGATCGCTCACGAACCGACAACCACCAACTTCAGCCATAGAATGACATCACCTCGCGATCAAGACAGAATAATGATCAGAAATGAAAGTTCATTGGTCGGGAATAAAGAGTTTACGATGGGCACGCGAAATAATTACCTCGCTGATAATCAGACCGACCCAATTACAGGGTTATTCAGTGTTACCCCATTGCCAAATGCAACGCGAAGTACATGCGAGGAATAAATATTACAGCGGTCCCGAAGGGATTCCGTTTACGAGGCCGTTCACGTGCGCTTTGACGAGGACCCTTTGACGTTTAAATCTCGTGATATACTGAATCGTTCGACTGGTATCTTTTCCTGCGGGCAGAAAGAGCGGGACACTAAAATTCGAGGGACTGGTTACGTCTCATCTTCAGCAGCATTCCGTTCGAGCGGGAAAAATACAGCCACAATCACGGCGATCGTATAAAGGTCCCTGGCGCCGTTTCGGGTGGTGTCAGGAATCGTGAATCATACGGGGATATCCAACGGGATTCGCTTAACCACAATGTAGCCATCGTAATTTATTACTAATATCGGCTATTAGCGCCAGTAAAAATCGCCAACGATCTCCTTACCGGCCGATACCATCTGTTTTACGAGTGCGCCCCGCGGAACGTTTATTTTTTTACACATTGTAATTACAGACCGCGAGGACGGTACTCGCGGGTTTTACTAGCGAGCGAACGGGCGAGTTTTCGCCGGAGCCGCGACGTCCCTCCATAAAACAATGCGCACCCACCGCGTTGGTGTAACAATGTCTTGGCGCCGCGAAGGCACAATGATATATCTGTGAGCCGTGGTCTGTTACTTAAACTTCATTGAAACCGCGAACAACAATGACTTTCTCCAGCGTCGAAAGGAGGAAGTCGAGCCGACTCGGCCGTACGACTATTCTCGTTGCTCGTGACGCTCCTGGTTCGAACGGACGAGGGAGAAAAATCAATTATTTATTTCGCGCAGACTAAACAGCCTGAACAGGTCGCGGACGGTGAAAGGACGAAACTGCCTCGCTAACGTTTTACCCATAGGGGATGACTTTCGATCGCCCGAAGCCAGAGGGACATAAAAACCGGAGATTCGCAGGAGTTCCCGCGGTATACGTTTTACTGGGAACCGTTTGAACATGGAATATTTATTAAGGTGGTTCGAATGTTTTGCCTACTGTAATGAGGAAAGTTTAATAGCTTCGTATCGGACTTGATTTATATGAAACTCCGTTTCCTTATTCTCATCGTTCGCCTATTTGAATAAACGTAAACCCAAGATTTTGTGGTTTCAGTGACCGTATGGTCTATGATTGTATCTAAAGTGCGTCTGGAATTGTGTAACCTTGCATATGGTGTGTCAGTTGTACAGGGTGGTCTAACGATCAGTGAGAACTTCTTCCTTGGCTTGCAGTTATTCTCCACCATCTCATATCAGCCTGTACAAAGTGTCTCGCGATTTTCTCTTACCTCAGTCGATGGAAAAAATAGCTACCCTCGCGATAGCTTCCACAGTCGCTCTGCTCGTGCTACTTGAAGTAACACGATCCAGTTGTCACTGCCTAGGATGGGTTCACCCTTCGATCGCGCGGTACCGGCACGAGCCTGCTCACGTTACGACACGCTGCACCGGTAGGCTTGATAATTTATTATTGCTGAAGAAATGGAAGCCGCCAATCTATTAGCACGTTCGACAATAACAGCACCGGCCGTAAGTAACCTAAGTGGTTAAGTAACGTCAATGCGGCTCACCAACCGCCTACGCGGGCTTCTTATAGGTACGTACGTGTATGTATGGCCTGTCGACGATGCGGTTGCTCGCGTTTGGCCTGTTCGACCGGTATCGATCACGACGGTACAAAGGTACCGGGGTTCGTACAAGAGACTCGTCAGAGCCGAGAAAACTGCATTGCCTGGACAAAAGCTACTAGACAATGAGAATCGTTCGTTTTACTAGAGCACGTCGAAGTACTAGCTAAAATATGTGTTACTTTTAACAATCATTTACATACGTTGATAAAGTGGACTCCTGACACCATTGCTCGATTAGAGTTTATCGTAGAAATAGAAACGCCGGTAATCCAGCATGTTTTATGGAGAGCCATTATCCTTCCGCAACGTCACTTTGCTGCATATTTCATGGGTGTATAAACGGCTCGCTAATCCGGCGGTAAACTATGGACAAATATCGCGCCGCGTCCGTTGCTAAGCTCCTAATTAAATCAACGATTCAGGACGCTGCAGGACGTTTAAGAAGGCCCCAAGACTATTCATTTATGTGCATCGCTCAGCCGGCTACAAACGCGGCCGCCGGCTTCTGATCTACGTGGAGCGAACCGGCGTCGTTCCCGTGCATTTACGTGATTGTCATACCGCCTCTCCGCCCCGTGCAACTGCTGAAACTCAGCCAAGTTAACCAGCCAGCAGAGCCGCGTGAGTAGTCCACCGTGTTTTCTCTCTCGTAAAGAATCGAAAGGAGGAGATTCTTAAGCGGCCACCTCGCGAGCGGCCACTATTCGAGAAATTTTCTCAGCGTTTCCCGACGACCATTCATAACGCATAAAATCGCCGAGCGGAAGCGTAACGTTTTCGCCAACGATCGCTAGGTGAGCGCAAATGAAACACCGCGATAGTTTATTGCCGCGTAAATCGTTCATTTCCATTCCCCGGGAGCGGCTGTGCGGTTGGAAAATTTACACGAGGCTCGAGCGTGGGTTTCTCCCTCGAAATCCGGACCGACCCGACTCGCAGAATCGCGCTGACGTCGCGGAGACGAGCATGTCGGGCGGTCAGCTGGAATCGAGACGAGGCAAAGTCGGAACGAGCACGCGGCGAGATGGAGAGCTGTGCCGCGGCTTTAAGAGCGGCGCCGTCCGGCCGCAAATGCGATTCGCCTCGGCGCGACGAACGTTTTGTCGCCAGTGATTGGCGTTTGAAAGGACAACCGCGTACAATGCAATTACCTTGGCCTTAACCGCTCCGACCGACCGATAGGATTCGATTCCTGCATCGAATAAATATACACGCCGAGCAGCGAGCTCTACGACTGGCTTCCACCTTGCGTCACATTCTTTACGCAGGGTGTATTCAAATTGTAAAAGTTTATTGATATGTCCTGTGATAAGACAGAAGGAAATTTGATGTAAATATCCTCGCTAAACAAGAAATAAACTAGGTATCAGAAAGATCGAGTACAATCGCTCGAGGTGTAACGAATCCTGGTTTTCCCCTATTTCGTGTTCGCGTCCCTAACGAACCGTGAGATCGTATCTCGTTAAAGGGTCGTAGGGTCGCCACCTCCCGCTCCCTCATTCTCCCTTCGCGCCAGGGCCGTTTCGCACGGTGGCGCGGAGAAGAACGGTCCCGATACCGAGCGACGATTGTACGGTTCCCAAGGGAATTCAGTCAAGAGTTGCCAGATTCCCTGGAATCTGGCCGACGCGGCGCGGCGGGTAAGATCAGGGGCAGCGACGTCCCGCGATCAAACGGCGGGATCGTTTTTCGCAGAAGCACTCGGCGTAATTTCTCTTTCGGAACAATACCGCGGTTAAAGACGCGTCCCAGCCTTTTAAAGCGCAATCTTTATACGGGCCCGAGAGATACGCGAGAGCGTGGGCGTTATTGCCTTTAATGCCGAATCCGAGATCGTAAAGGGGCATCGCCGCGTCACGATTCCATGTCGTTTATTGCGGCAAAGTGGCGGTTCGGCACTGGTAATCGTCGGATACATTGAATTTTTCGTAACGCCACACCGGCGATTATCGCGAGTCTAATTAGCCCGATCGATCTCTTTCGAGGGTCTGGCGACCCCCGCGTGACCCCCGCGGCCACGGTAAAACTATAAAAAATCCGCCGAAACGAAACTCGCGTAATAACGATATTCCTCGACCGACCGATCGGGCGATTAACTTCCCCGATCGCATCTGATAACGTCCCCCTGCACCGTTACCGTAAACGATCCCGCGAATAACTGTACGGAATCGAGAACGATATTTCGGGAAAAGCTCGCGGCCACGAGATACGGTTGTAATTGGTCGTAACCTCTTGTCCTCGACGGCCGCGGCGATCTTTTTAATACGAAGAAATTATAACTTCTCGGTATTTTCATCGAGGAGCTTCTAGGACACCATTAAACCGACGGTCGTACAGGTCACTTTGTTTCGCGATTAATTACATTCGTTACGAGCCGGTGCAATCGTCGAACGGTGATTTTACGAGCCCGGCACGAAGGTGGAAAGCAATACGACGGACCGAACAATGAGTCTGTAGGTACTCTGCCTCTATTGTGAACTAGTCTCGAGTCTAACCGGACAAAGAGGACAGCCGGGAAGATGGGGCGAGAAAGAAGCGCGGGAAGCTGAAGAACGAGGCAAGGGAGGCACAGGTGCGGAGATTTACGGGTTAGCTGGTAACGAAGGGGACTCATCAGCATCGGTAATGGCGGCATTATGCTCCCGCAGCCTTTTGTGCCCGCTAAGCGTGTACCTCTGTGTCGGGACGTTCAACGATTTCGAAGCGAGCGGCTCGCGAACCGGTCAATCAATTTAATTACTCGTTCGAACGAACCAGCCAGACGCACCAGAGTCGAACGTTTATCAGGATGCCGTACACGGCGGTTCGAAAGAGCTATTTCTCGAGTGACTTGTCTACCCTGATAGCACTAAATCTCCTTTAAGTGGCTGACTTGAAAATTGCGCGTAAAAAGGATCGTCGATCGGTCTACATCTTCTCGACGCGAAGAAAGACTTCAGAGAAGTGAAGACGACTCGAACGGAACGTAGTGAATATCAATAGCGATAGCGGTGATTACTGTTGGGTGGCGATGTTACTTCTTACGCGTGGATAGTGTCGATCGAATCTTTTCACTCTCTCTCGATGTTAAGAGCCGTATGCCTATATATACACAATTTATTGAGACACGGTAAGCAGGTATGAGAAGTGGGAGGATAAAATTATCACAGATGACAAACGAGAATGCGAATGGGCACCGCAGCATACACGTAGATACAGAAGACCGATATTTTATGATCGCTTTATAGCAGATAGGAATACGACGATCGTTGAAATCAGCGCGACCCAGCGCCGTCTTCCTTATAACTTTATGATCCTTATGCAATGGCAGGACTAGCTTGAAATCATATCTTCACTTTCATTCCCACAGATCTCGATTTCTTCTTCGGAAAAGAACAGAACGAATTTCCCTTGATTCCAGTCGCAACAGACGTTACAGCTGCCAGGATACCGGCATCGATGCAATTCCACTCGCAAGCGCGATCCATGCGCGCCTCCCGATCGTTACGACCGCCAATTATAAAGGAGTTACAGAACGATTAGCGTTTCCATAAAATTGCTAGCGAAGAGATTCCAGCGGCGCGCAGAACGGACACGTACAAACGAGATAGCGACCGGCGAGGAATTAGAGATGGACACGCGTCACGATCGCGATCCTTGGATATGGTAAACAAGCTTATTACAGCAGTCAATCGTGGCAGTGTTCGCGCGATTCTAACGATACCGATTTCTGCGATTATCGCACGCCCCTTACGTAAGATCGGGTTTTTCACGATAATCGGTTAGGCACTTCAGCGACACCGATAGAAGGCGTTATTTAATTCTCGATCCGGGGAAGAGGACACGCAGCCACGCCTTGAAAAATCGTCGGTGCCTGATGGTAAGTGAAACCAGACACCCGGAATCACTGGAATCCGTGAGTCGTTCTGCCGATGTCTCTGCATATAATTAAGCTTAACACTGGCGCATGCCATTTCGTTCGCTTTTAAACACGCGCTCGCGGCTCACCGGCAGGGATCACGGAGCACAATAACGCGCGGCGAAGAATGTAATTGCATCGTGATTTAATGAACGCCGCGAGGTGGGGCGGCCGTAAAGTACTTTTAAGTACGGTTGAAGGATTATCGCGAAAGTGAGCCCGCGAATACGCCGGTATAAATTTGATTATACACCAGCTGGAATGCGGGAGCTTTTAAAAGGTGACTCGATGGACATCTTAAAAAGAATTTAATTGTCTACGGCGTCGGCGTCCCCGCCGCGCTCGCCGGGAGAAGGATTTTCCAATCAAGACTTTACACGATTTCTCCTCTTTTCCATGCCAACCGGTTTTAATGGACGTTGCAGAAATCCCGATAATCATGATCGTCCTTGTCTCGATAGCGAAGAAGCGACCGCGCTGCGCGCCGTTCTTTAATTGTCGTCTCGGCGGACAACGTCGAAACTGTCCATTCTCCTCGTTTTCAGTTGCCTGGACGGCAATGGATATCGAGAAATCAATGAACGACGGTATCGCGCAATAAGGCAGCACGTTTCTCGTTGAATTAAGTGCTTTGATTAGATTCAAGTGGTCCGTTCGATAAATATCAGAATTATCAAAGCGGTTACACTCGTGTATCTCGACCTTTATACGATAGTATGTACCTACCGACCACGCAAGTTCAACGAATCTTTCAATGAAGTTCAAGCTATTTGCACACAAACTGTTCTAGCCGTGATTCGAATGCTGGAGAATCGGGGCCAGCGATGTACGAGGTCGACGCCCTATAATAAGCAGCGACAACAGCTCGATACTACGGCGAATTTCGAAAACCATTCACGGAGTCCCAGCCTCTCTAAAGTTTCGGCAGAGCCCTGAACCAGCGTTGTCCGCGAACGAAAGGATAGGTACGTCCAGCCGGTTCGTGGCGGGCTTTGATGAACCGATATCGTCCTGTTTCACGTTCGAGCGGGGCCGCGCAATAAATATTCACGAGGCTTCCGCCGTGGATTGTCGCGGAATACCGACCACTGGGACGCGACGTTGTAACGCAGCTGACTTTCATAAACAACCGCGGTGTACCGGCAGGTTGGTTAGTTATGATCCTCGGAGGTAGTGGCGCACAGGTTGCGCCAGGCAAAAGAGCGAAAGACAGATGGCATCGGGCCGAAGAAGAGCTCTGAAAGGCGTAGCCGTAGCGCGCGCGCGACCTTTAAAATTTCCTCCGGGTTCTGCGTTCCTGCCGACGTGTTTACACGCTTAGCCAACACCTGCGCGATCATGTTACCGGCGCGCGGCGCGGCGGTTTAAGATTTTCACCCATCTACGTGAACGATCCGACGGTTTTCCTCGGGAGACCTCGTCGATTGTAAATTCTGATCCAACTATAGATTTGAGAGGGTTCAAGAGCTCGCCTCGAGGAGAATCACGGTTCGTTAGGAATGCCTGAGAGGCTTGAAGACAACGATCGGTCTTCGCGGGCCATCGCCAGCGACCGACACTTGTCTCGTTTAATGTTAAATTGCATGCTGCGCGCGGGCCACGGTAAAAACGAGGCAGTACGAGGGACGCTTTAACGAGGCGGTCGCCTAAGCAAGAAAATCACCACCGGCACTGGCACCGTCGCCGCTACACGTTATTGTGCTGTACGCTAACGTTCTATCGGCGTGCGCGAAGAAAAAGGGCCGCGGCCTCGCCTCTGTACACCGAGAAGGGACAAATGCCATTTAATCAGTAGCGCGCGCTCGTGCACACCGCACACGGGTTTACGACACTTCGGAACGTGGCGTTCGCCGCGCTCTTACAAATGCAACCCGACATGGGACCGGGCAAATCGAGCAAAAGCTGCAGCAACAACAACCGCGGCGGTTGTCGTTGCTTGGCCAGCAGGGCACCGGCCAACAGAAGCGGCCAGCAGCGCGTTAATTAAACGCGAGCGATTAGTTAGCGGCAGTTAATTATATAGATTAATATGCAAATGAACTCCCGCCCCTACTCCGGCGTCACCGCACCGGGTGAAGGTAGTCGACGCAACGAGACCCCGCAATCTCGATTACATTATGCCACGGACTGCTTTCATCGCGCACTCGGTTCTCCTGCGTTTCGCCGCGCGACTCTCGCCTCCTGCCTCCAGTCTAATCGACCCAACCTCCAATCACAGATACCGGTGTAATTAATCTCGGGAACCCCATGGTTCGGTGTCTTAAACGAGCGCTCGATAACCGAGTTTCTGGATTGTTACGATACTACCTCCACGCTAAATTAACCGATCAGCGCGCGATGCTGATTCTGAGCGTCGCTCGTCGTGAGGTAGCAATCAGGTGGAATGAAGCGACGAACAGTGCTCCAATTTTACTCGATTCGAGTATGCTATGGTAGCTTGGAATAGGTAGAAACGACTTACGGATGACCGACATGTCGGTTGCTAGAACGTGCAACTTATATTTGAAAAATACACAACTTACGTGCACCTGAAAACCTCAACAACGCCCATCGTTTTCCTCAACTACCCGTAATACGTTTTTTGCGCGCGTTTTCAGGCTACGCTGAAAGCGTTTCTGCAAATTCTGTGACTTTTGTCTGCATTCCACGGTCGACGGAATTCTGGTTTCTAAACGTGCTATTTCTTTTCACGCCACCGCGATAAAAACCCATTCACGTAGCAAGTTACTATGAAAAGGTATTAGAACGACACGCGTGACGGCTCCGCCTCAACTTTTTCTGCCGCCGCAGGAAACTCCCAGATAACACTGGACTGGCTGCCAGCCGGCTGGAGAACAGTTGCAGAAATCTGCAACCGTGTACAAGCCTCTCGAAGACGGCGAGCGCTCCATGTCGTAGTTCATGCATTATCGAGTGCACGGATTAGAATGGAGAAACTGACAAATCGGTCTGCTGTTTACCGTAAATTGACTTAACGGCGGCGCGTCAGCTTCGTTAATTATCGCTAATGAAAACCAATTAGAACTTCCCGATGCGTGGCTGGACGGGTCCGCCGGCCGTTGCAAAAGTCCTGAGCTGCATTCAGGCTCGGGGCTCGCGCGAAAACGTGTAGAAAACAGGATCTCGTCCTACCTACTGTCATTCCCTAACGTGTGTCGACGTTCCGCGCAGAAGCACTCATGATTATTCAAGCGACTGCGCGTACTAGAACGAAGAATTTTAATGCAAACGACACGGCTGATGCTGGGCTTTGTGTCCGTTCAGGCGAGAAAAATAATTCACGATTCGGATTGAGATTTCAGTAACGGGCACGCCGCGACACGTGCGAAATAGACGTACACCCTGGTGTTCCAATCAGACGTGTTGAAATTGAATAATATGGCGGGTTCATCAGCATCCAAGTGAAACGCAACGAAGCGTCTGCTTGTCAACGGATACGTTAAACTATCGTGTATTCGAAGAGGTTTAAAATCCCGTGGTATTATGCCCGACTGCAGGTGAAGAGGCAAAAGAACGAGCTAAGCTTTGACGACAGGTAGACACGTCGGTGTCCGATCTTATAAACTCTCTGAGCCCTGGGAAGATGGGCCTAGCGCCTTCGTATACCTCATGTAACTAACATTAGATGCATAATGCATGGATAGGTGGCCAAGCTAGGTGTCGCAGCGACAAGGCTCTACAACTTCTCGACGCCCCTTGTGTGTTGCGTCGTGCCAACAACGCTAGCATCTCCAGTTGCCCGCAGTTCGGTCAATATGCAGCGGCGACAGCGACGGCGGGATCGATAAGATTTTAAAATAAAATTGCCCCCGTGCATCTGACTTTCTATTGCGCAAGTTTTGTGATTATAGAAGCGAGGGCTGAAGTCTTGTAGAAGATAGAAGAAAAAGAATGTTTGCTTGTTATAATACAGTACTTAATGGTATGAAAGATGCGTCAAAGAAAAGAGAGTAAGAGAAAGGGGTTGGAAGAAAATGCAGGCAGTTCGAGGAAAAAGAAATTGAAGTCCTTGGGGAGTTTGATGCAAATCCGATAAGAAATGAGCGATTGATTGTAAATAAATAAAAAAATAAAAATTATGATTAATATTAATAGGTATTCTTATTATAGAATATTTCTCGCCGAAAATTTAAATAAAAACTTATCAACTCAATAACTATTACTTATTGTGTGAAAATATATATTTTTCAATTAGGGTAAACCAACCAGTGAATGACCGAACTGTTGAATTTATGGACCTTTGAGATTAATACTTGAATATATTTATGTATAACAACAAAACGGCTGTTGAAATTGCATTTAAATTTATTTTTCTTGAAATTTCTATAAAAATAATTACTTATTCTTATAGTAATTTTTAATAAAAGATTATAAAATGCAAAACGTATAGGAGCCCAGTAAATGACCGCACACGTTTAATAAGAATTGTACTTATTAATATTTGCTTAATACGCGTAACTAAAAATATGGGATATTAAAAGTGCAACTACACTCCATTTATAAACATATAATATGTTTAAATTAACAATTGACATTTCTTTGCCTAATGGTCATTCACTGGTATGCTTTCAATTACTGGTTGCTTTACCCTAGTTCTCTTTTCAATGTTAAGTCAAAGCAATAATTTTATAATCAGTTTTTTTTTATTAACTTGAAGTTGGTAAAGGTGGAGCTGCACCCCTATTGCTGCAAGGACCACAATTATAACGGATCAAAGAAGAAAAAGCGAATCGGATCAAGGCTCCAAGTCAAAGTTCAAGTAAATACCACTGCGAAACAGCTGAACCTGCTGGATTATTGGATTTCAGATCTACATTGAAAGTTCCAGATGAAAGCGTAGAAAAGCAGCGGCAGGGAACTGGCCCGAGGCCTGATAGCAGCGGCAACCAGCGCTACCAGGCTTTTTCCAGAGACACAAAACACTGTGTACCTAGTAGCTAGGTCGTCTACGTGAGATCCTAGCCGATACAGGCGTTGTAAACCATTGTAATGGTAATATGCCGCGCGCGCGGCGACCCGATACACATCACTGGCATAAGCGCGACCGTTTTGCCCGCGAGCGTGTCGCCGTGCGCGGCGTAATCGGTCGTATGTAAAGCAGCGGTTTTCGTAGCTCGTTCCTTATCGATCTAAGACTGAACGGAGAACGGAGTCACCCGTTTTTAATGCCTGCCGCGTCACCTAGGGTTCATCATACTGACACGGAGTATTCGCTACTTTCCAATCTTGGAACTTTAGTTTCCAATCGGCAATGGAATTAGATTTTATTACAGATAAGCGTTTTCTCTTCCTCCACCTGATTAATACAATTATCATTCAAGATGCGCCCACTGTGAAATAATCAAGACCGCGTCCGTGGCCTCGCCACTTGGCATATAAAGCAGCATCGAGTCGTCTGGTCAGCTCGAAGCGATTTTCCCCGTCACCGGTTTCGCTGGTGAACACAAACGGGGCATAAATCACTGGGAACCCGAGTCGCAATCATATTTCACCAAGGAACGGTAGCGCATTGCTAACAAGCTCGCAGCGTTACCGGCAATTACAAGCGCGGGCACGGAAGCGACGGAGAATCGTCCGCGGTCCCCGTGTACAGCTCCGACCGGGGTGATTCTAAATCGATTTGTCAGGACGTCCGACACGAGGCCCGCGGGACCCCGAGGACATAAGGCCCGGTCGCAACAATCGCGACCGGGACCGGAAGTGGCCGCGCGCGGCCGCTGTTTCGCAACGGCGTACAGCAACGGGGAACAACCAGCGACCGGGACTTCAGGACGCTTTCCACGGGCACGGACAGCTAACAACCGCGGTTGGCCATTGTAGAAGGGGCCCAACCGGTGACTTTTACAAAGTGGACGCATAACAAATGCCCGGCACGCATACATTAGCCCGCATTAATACCTGCTTGGATTTATTAATGCCCATATTATATTCATGCGTTGGTACGAGTTACGGCGCGATGCATTGCGCCGAGGCATGCGCCGGGGCCCGATGATATATTCAGCGTCGCGCTTACTCCATTGTTCGAACTCCCGCCACGAGGCTCGCTCTCTCCCCGTGATAGCCCCTGCGTTACTGTCTCTCTACATGCATCCAACCCCTCGCAGCATCTCGCTTCTTCCTCCTTTCGCATGAACCCTTTCGGTTGCCGCGCATTTAGACGAATACAGCATGAGGACACGGGTGTAGGATGTACGTGTGTACGCTACTTGTTCCTCGAGATTGCAATAAGTCTACGGTTGACTACCGGTCGGCTTTACCGGGGCCGCCTCTCGCGTCACAACTTCCTGGGGGCCAGACTATGAACTACTTAGGTGTGGATGTAACAACAATCAGGAGAGATGGTACGTCGACCAAGTTTCTGACGAGCTGATGATTCGCAGATATAGATGAGTTTCGTTGCACTCGGGATGCGTTACCACCGGAGACTTTCTCGGTGGTCCCGTTGAACATGCTTTGGACTATGGTCCAACGGTTTCGTTAAGTGGCAAATAAGAAGCGAGGAAAGGTATTGTGTAGAAAGAAACAGGTATCGGCGCGACACTTTCACGTGGTTTTCTTGCCGCCGTGCCAACAAAAGAGACTTTTTTGAAGCGGAACGAATGCCTCGCTATGCGTCAGAGAATTGTCGACCATCGATGCTGACTTAACCGCTGCTTTTTATTAAACGTGAGTTTCTTTACCCGGAGTATAAGTACAGCAAAATCCTTCGTTCTGCCATTGCGTAAGAGTAATTACAAATGTTTGCGAAATACCTCACTAATTTCACGCAATTAAAAGCATACCCCCCGACGTGTTTCCTTTCGCTATTACCTCCGAGTCCCTTGTATCCCACGCAATTCGCACGCATCGATCCCAGCACACTCGATCTCTTTAATCCCAAAGTTCCATAAGTCAATGTCGAATCGAGGCATCAGCGTGTCGTGGAGCACGGCAGCCAGAAGCGTGTACGTTTCTACTATGCATTTCCTCGTACACGAGGCGGCCTTGTTAGCCGCAGTCAATAGGTCCACCCGAGAGCGCGGTGCACCGGTGCGTCCGTGTGCCGGTGCACCGTGGGATCCGCGATATATAAGGACGGGACCGCGAACTTGCACTTTAGCGTGCGACGTCTCCTCTCGCGGCGATAACAAACGTGGCACGTCGTGCTCGAGTGTTGCGCGCTCGTGGGATGACCGCCAGCGCGCACCAGAGACGTACAGCCTCGGCTAAGTACGGAGGAGCCAGCGCACGCGTGTCACCCCGGCAAATATAAATGCAGTTACTGCGCGTGCAGACGTGGGGTTGAGCTTTAGGTGGCAATTCAATGGCTATCCGCGCGTGGCGGATCAAAAGAAGAAGAGACTGGATAGGGGACGTGGCTGGTGGCTGGAGCGAGGTCCGACGAGGAAACAGTGGCTGCGAGCGATCCGATCAATAAGAATAGTCCAAGCAGAAGAGATATAGAGAGAGAACTAATGCATGGGTCCAGGTAGCGCGGTGGACACCAACGACATGGCAGTTCCACTGACCATGTCGATACTCGTTAACTGTAACACTACGTGCCTCCGCCACGGCTGCAGCCCTTCACGCTCCCGCGTCTCTCCGTGCGCGGGTAGTCGGGCACACGTCGCGGGACGAGACCAGAAGGAAACGCGTAGCTTCCAGTTTATCCGTGGATATCCGCGATATCGACGGGTCCGCGTCGCCATGACCATATCGAGACACCAACGAGAGCTGCGTCACGGCTGACTATTATTCGAAAGCGCACGTGCTGCTGGGTCTCATTGCCGGCGCGCAACTTAGGCGTCGCGCGGATGTGCTTTACATTCGTGAAACGTCATCGTCCTTATCCCGCACTCGACGCGACGCCTCGAGTCGCTAGATCGAATCGGTAGAATTTAAATCAGTTCGATACTTTAGATCTAAATGTAACCGGCGAGGTTTATGTCCGTCCTCGGATGTCTCTGTCATGGAGGCTGTCCTCGGGTTGACTATAATATGACGTTTTTATATCAGGGCGAACTAGATTTAAGTAGGGGAGACAGGGGCTGGTAGGCCAGTTTCTTAGTTTTTGATTTTTAATAAATTATGTGGGCGAAATATCGTTAACTCTTTAAGGCCCAGACACTTTTCTCGGGGGAAAAAAATCAATCAACCCCGACCGACCATTTTGACTTCAATATAACCTTCTATATAACCTTTAATTATTTATGTATAAACAAAAATACTATGTCAATAGATTGTCTAATAATGAAACTTTAAAATAGTCCCTTAATATTTATTCTATTGTAACTATATAGAACGTGAAAAAATAAAATGTTTAAGAAAAAATATTTACTTGTGTAGGGTAGATGTCCCAATTACTGACAGTGTCCCTATTACTGTCACTTTAATTATTTTACTTAATAGTGAAATAATGCGTGCAAAATCGTAAGGGAAAAAAATTTTAATGTTAAATTAGGTTTCCGTGTTAGATAATAATAGAGAAGCATTGCATACTGATATTTATAAATTAATATTAAAAGGTGAATGACAGTTTTAGGGACATTGGACTTCCTTATACTTTTTCAATTAATTAGCAATTAAAACATACTGTTTATACTATAAAAAAAATTTCTTAGATAAAAGAGTTCTTAAGCATTTGTATGCTGCAACTTGGAATGATTTTGAGGCTAAATAACTTCTGAAATAATTAACGAAAGTTACGCGATGAGCTTAATGTGGCAGTAATTGGGACATCTACCCTAGTCACTTTTTCGACAAACGCTGATAACTGTTAAAAAACGTGCGATCACGGGGTCGGACATAAATGCATGGCATAGTAGAAGTGACTTCTTTCTACAGTGAATCTTTCCGCAGTAGAGCATATGTCGGTGCAAAGTTATTAACAATTAGTCAACCTACCCCTTGAGACAACCAACCCCAGTCTCCCCTATACCGTGTTTTATGCTATGCTTTGCTGATGGCAACGTTTCTATCCCTCTATCACAGTCCCTCGCTTCGTCAGCGTACTTCCAAAGAACCTTTGGACCGGGACAATAAAGGTAAAATTGTCCACGACGAGCACGATAGCGGGGCAATCCGCGCAGCAACCTTGTCTCCCAATAAGCCAACGCGGAAAGTGCTTTCCCGAACAGCGAGATAACGCGCAGCGGCGGATTTAGAGAAGTGAAAAATGGGCGAGTAACGAACGTTGACGCCGTTAACTAACGCGTGGATCACGCCTTAACGGCCGTAGCTAGGCCGTGTGGCATTTTATCGGTCCTAATACACATACGCGCTCGCGTATACTTAGCGGCACCGTTGCGTACCATTAATCGACGATAAAGCGACTCACGGCCAGGGAGGATCGTACCAATAAAGTGGCCAAAGTTACAGCCCCGGCCGACGCGGCGCGGCGTTCCCCGTGTACGCGGAGCGGCAACAAGCCGCGCAAGACGACAAAAAGCCTATCATTATTAACGCGTTAGCATAAATCCCCACCAGGCCGGTCCCCCTCGTCGAGGTGGCAAAAACGATTGTCCACACGGGCGTGAGTCGCCTTTAGGTTGACAATGACCATCGCCGTGGGCCGTGGTAGCCGTAAAGGCTCGTTGAACACGACGACGTGCCACCGCGCGGAAACTACGGAGTTATGGCCGCCCGGAGAGGTTGCTGTGCCTCGCTATCGAGGCACCGACTTACGATATGTCCCCGGGAACCGTAATAAACGCGGCAAAAAGGGCGCCGCCGCGGCTCTGCTGACCGCGCCGCACCACGCCGTAGCAAAAGAGCCACGGCCGAGTGAAAAATGGCCGTCGAAGGAAAAACGAGCCACCGCGCGCTTCCTGTTGCCTTGTCGCTCGTCATTGTCGACCGCCACTGTCTGTTGGGAACGTCAATGCGAACGGCTTATCTCAGCTTTATCGAGTGTCGGGTTTCCTTTCGTCGCGCGTTCGCGGACCTCCGGCTTCTTTGGATACTTTTTCCGCGAGGAGACACGACGCGGAATGTCATGCGACCGGAAAACCACTGTGCCCGATGCGTATCGATATTTACAGAGTGCTCGGAATTTATGGGACGAGTCGAGTGTTGCAAATTCTTCATTGATAATCATCGAGGGATCGAGTCGATGGGCGTGGTATGATGTAAGGTTGAAGCGCGAAGGGAGACAGGTGGATAGAGGTCGAAGAACGGACTCGACGGTGCCATTACGGTGTGAAATATTTAATCGGAAGTCTCGATTAAATTTTCATCACCCGGCACAATGTTAGCTCCAACAATTTGTATAATTTATTCGGGGATAAACCTTCGGCGGAAGTCAATTACACGTTAAAGTGGAACTTATTTTTGAACCAAGAAGATTTTCAACTGTTCAATTTTCATAATTTTTATAATCAATTGACTCACTTAAGTCACCCCTAAACATAAGAATATATTATCCACAGGTTTTATATTGTATTTGTATATCCGAAGGAACAAATCAGGGTGGTAAGACATATAAATAAAGGTTTAATTTTTTTTTACCTTTTAAGCTTCACTCTATTACGCGTAACTACTTAGTCCCTTACAGCTATAAGTCTGTATCTACTAAAGATCCCATTAGGCGTGCATTTCTCAGTGTACTTGCGCCGACTCCAATTCCAGGCGAAAGGAAAAGAAAAAGTACATTAACCTTAAGCGCGACTTCAAAGGGGATACATCTTCATAGGTCGTTAACGAACAGAAACGAAGAAAGCAAGCGAGCGATTGACCCGAGCAAACGAGGAAATATGAAGAAACCCTCGGTGCCCGGGTGCGCGATGCATCCACCCGAGGCTTCAAGTCGGGAATCAGTTCTCCAACGATTCTTTGCAGAATCAACGAACCCAGCCAAACGTACATACGTCAGCTACCGTGTCATATTAGCGGGTTCCCGGACAATTTGTAACGCCATCTTGCACCCCGTCCGTGCGTAACAATGTAACCAGGAGCCTAGACACCGCAGAAAATGAATGATCACGCCGTCGTAAATCAATCATCTCGAAAAGTGGCCACGAAGCCGCTGCATCTGATACGCACAGGTGGTAGACGAAGGAGGAACCGTGTGTTTTACGACGGCGAGTCTGAAGGAGCTCGGAGAATCATAGATGATAGAGGTATAAATTAGAAGCAGATTGACCTTAGGAGCTGCAGTTATTCGCGAAATGGCCGGCAAGAAGAGGTAGATCCGGCGAGGAAACGGCGGGACGCAAAAATCCAGCGGTGCTGCGACCAGTTGATGCCCGGTTGCAACCGCGAAGGGGAAGCGGTCGTCATTTGATGCGGCTCGTTTAAATACGCGCGACGTCTGGCCTCGCGCGACTAGTACCAGCAAATTCACAAAGAGAACCGACGAAAGCGACGCGGTGGAGGCTACGAAAGGGTCTTCGAAAGGTAGACCAGGGCAAGAAACGTCCGCGGCCCCCGTCTGTCAGCTCCTTCTTCTTCGCGCGGCGTGTTTAGGAGCTGTTGGAACGCGATCCGCCGGATCCCCGGCCAGCAGGGAAAAAGCATACCCGAGCAATTTGTGACGACGCCGAGGTGCCGTGGCCGCCGCCACCGCGATATAAACCCCGGGCGACGTTCGTGTGCGTTTCATATGCAGGTACATGCACGCGTATATCTTTATACGTGTACGGAAATATATGTCGCCGACGGCGGCGGTATTCGGCCACGGCAAAGACGCCGAATCCCCGAGACTGCTTTCATTAGCCTGTAATGCCTAGATAATTCGATAAAACTGAAAAATTCCGATGTCGCGTAAGCGAGTGATGCATGGGCCCGCGCGGCCATCCGTCCACCCATTTAAGGCCACGCTCCTTCTGCGCGGCCCCGCGCCTTCAATTTCTGTATTTAAAGTACCATTACCCGTTTTTCTTGCCCCGTCGCTCTTTCTTCTCGTGGCCACTGGAATACCGTGGACGTGACCCCTGTATTCCCATTTGCTTACAGACAAATCGCGTGCGCCACGAGCGAAGAAAAACACCTGGTCAAATGCTATGAGTTCGATCTGCATTTCGTAGTGATGGGTAAGCAAGGCTGAAGTGTTTCAGGGAGAATCTTCCGAGAAAGGAAAGACTGGAGAAAATTAAGGAGGATTTACAAAATCGGTGATGAGCAGGTACCGGAGTTTAATATACGATATCCATGATTTTAGTGAGTGCTCCTCGGGCGAAGTGTCGCCGTTGCTCGGCGAAAACGAGCTCTCTTCGCCATCCGGATACGAAAAACACGATAAATCCTGCGTCACACGTGGGCGTGCCCGCCTTCCGCGGTACCCGTAACACGAGAATCGCGGCACTACTAAATTACGACGACGAGTTCGGCTCTCTCCTTAAGTAAAGTGCAGGTTGCCGGTCCTGCCTTCCTCTCGTCCTTGGCGAGAGGCGCTACACGGGCTTTCGCGCATATAAAACGGTCACGTTGCCGCCTTACAAAACGTTCCGTCCATCAATAACCATGGGCTAGAGGTGGACGAACCAGTGACTCACCGAAACCATCTTCGTAGTCGTACGGAGAAACGAATTGTTGGTTAAGTGGCTAGCAACGGAAGCCATTAATAATATTCAACGTTTCTACTTGTACCTATTGTAATTTATAATACAACATTGTATTGTAATTTATAATACTATCGTCAAATATGACCTCAATCTTAAACGCCCAAAGTTTGTATACCTAAGTAGCTATATTATTTAAGTCAAAATAGTAGTTTCGCGTTAGAATTATAATTGTAACAGAAATGTATCGTTGACTTTAGCTAATGAGGGCAGTGATCCACAGTGGAGAAATCCCTAATCAACAGTTCTATTACTCAGTTCCCAGAAAACGTCCAAAGCTACGTCGATTGGGGCAGATCGCGCGAGCGAATGCTTCATATAACTATGGACGCGAGCAAGCCGGCTGAAATTCTGGAAGCGTGGATCCACGGGACCTCGTGTCTCATCGGCGATGTTCCAGGGGACTCCGCCCCAACATGTACCTCGTTTTATCTCCGGATCGTCCGAGCGTTAATGAAGCGGATCGACCGGCGCTCGGTGCGCTCCGAGCCGACGAGTCGAGCCGTGGAGCGCGTCGTGCGCGACGCTCACTTGCTCGACATTCCATACAAATGTTCCAGTCGATCAGATTACTCGTCGCCCTGCCTGATTTCGCCTCTTCTCTTCTCTCGCTTCTTCCTTTCGTCCGGCATTTTTACGAGCGAGGCCCCGGCCGTCTCTGCAATTTCGTCGCGCAATGGCCCGCGAAGTTCGATCACGAATACTACTTACACGTGTCCCGATGATCCAGATCTCGGTTCGTGACTCTCGAATTACTGCCTGGTGGTAAATACATCTAGGTACGATTTGTAGAAAATTCGAGGAGAATCGGGGCAGGTGGTCATTTACACGCTTTCCTCGGTTAATTCTTTAATTACCACATGATCCACCAATGATCGAGATCTAGTCCAGACCTTATCAGTCGATCGGAGCGAACTTGAAGTGTCAATAACTCCACTAGTGCGAAGCATGTACACTGTACATAACACGAAATCGATTATAATTAATCTTTATCGTTTAATCGCTAAACTATTAGGAACTGAAAGTAGGAATTGAATCCGCCCGCGTTCCATAGATCCCAGAGTCGGCGTGAATCGGCGAAGTGAACCGGCTGGCTCGATCGCGGATGCAACGCACGCTTCGATCGCGATTCCCAGTCGTGTCTGTAAATTACTCTCGCGCCTCAGCGACGGTTGCGCCTCTTAAAAGGTTCGTAAGGAACATTCATTTCGTTCGAGACGCTTATCGGTACGTAAGTACACGGTGTTACGTCCAATTCGGTCTCCAGGAATGCTGATACGCGCGCGATAGCCTCATACTCTGGCTCTAGAACGAAAAAAAAAGTAAGAGAGCGTACAAAAGATCGAGGATGGGAAACGGTTGGCATCGTCCGCGCGAGCACGCGCATCGAACACCGACAAATATTCCATATTCGCGTCGTAAATCGAACGGCAGCCCGGATCTGTTATTATTCGAGACGCGAGGGATCAGCCTGCTACGTTCGCGGTCCCTTATTTCCATGCGGGACCATGAGAATCCCGCAACAATCGGCAAATATATCATTACCCTTGGCCGGCCGAGGAGCAGTGGGAGCACAGGGAGCACAGGGAGGAAGAGGATGCTTCCAAGGATCGGGAATTAATTGGAGGGTGTCGATTTTATGGATAGAAGCGGCAACTACTGCTAGCCGGCAATTTCACGAGGCGTGCTCGGCCGAGGGAGCACGGTGGTGGGGCGTGCTGTGGGAACCTTAAGTAATTTATAGGATGTTGTAACGGGATTTTTACAACATTGGACATTGCAGCATGGGAACGGTAGGCCGGCAAAAAACTGGGGCTACGATCGAGGTCGCGGTTTGCCCGCGTACACCCACCAGCGCTAGACAGCCATTGTCTCGCGAGCTTGAAAAACGTGCTCTCGTTTAAGCCGAGACTACGTCTCTTCCCACCGTAAATCGCAAGGATGATCTTAACACTTAACCGTCCGCGTCAGTTCGCGAGTCTGAACGCGAGTCTATTATCTACCGCTCTTCTGTTGGGCTAAACTTAAGAAGCCCACCGAAATTCGCCCATGTAACGTGCCACCTGCTAACGTTGCTGATAGCAGCAGGAAGTTTTCGCGTGAAACCCGCATCTAACCTACTTTAGATATTAGGCAGAACTGGAGATGTGAGAAGTAACGAGGAGATTTGATTTAGCATCAGCACGGTTTGGGATTAACGAGAAGGCGTATAAGAATAAGGAAACTCCTTTCGAGAAGTTGTCACCCAGTTTCCCAAGAAGCCTCGTTTCAATAAAAATCCGTGGAACGCGACGTTTACGTGAATTCGAGCGCGGTCTAGGCACAGGCCTGCGTAACCTTTGCTACGGCTACGGCTACGCTCGTGTAATTCCCGCCTGAAAAATTCCTCTGATGCCCAAACGGGGACGAATCCAGCGGCAAATTTAAATTCCTAATTGATCTCGGCGCGCACGGGACCCTCTCGTGTACCCGCAAACGGGTACGCGGCCGTTACCGGTGGGGGATGATCGTGTAACCCGGGACGTAAAGTTGCACCACATTAGTCCCATGGTATATTTACGGCTGTGTAAACCGTACGTGGGGACCCCGGTTGGCATTAGCCGGGCCAACATAACCGCGACAGGCTACATATATGGCGTGCAATTCGCACCGTTAACTACCGTCCATAGCCGGTACGTAACCTGTTGTGCATCCCCCAGCCTCTCTTTTCCTTTCACCGCTCTCCCATCCTCCTCATCCTCCACGTCCTCCTCTTCTTCCTCCTGTTCTGCCTCGATTCACCGGCATTGTCCCAAAATTAGCTCGATAAATCGTCCTATACCCGCACGTACACACGTACGTGTACGCTCACCGGTGTACGCGTTAGCCGCGTCGCGTGGGAGTGCGAGGAGGTAAGGATACTTTACGAGCCGTCGAGTAATAAGGGAAAAAGAAAGTGAAATTCTGTGGCGCACGGCGCTTGGGGAATTTACACTCGACACGTTCTATCGCTGGAGCTATGCGGGACCCCGAGTTATCAGCTGAGTTTTATTCCTGTTATGCGAATCGCGCCTGAACCCGAGCCAGCGGCAAAGGTGACAGGCGCGCCCTTGAGCATCCGCAAACGAGCTATACACTCCGGCGTGCTAGTTGCGGCGCGATTCTCAGGCGGGGAAAAAAATATGGAAAGGAGGGAAATTATGATTATGCCCCCGCCAATCCCGTTTCTGCGCCTCACGACTACGAGCAATCGTTATTTTTAATTAAGAGGAGAGAAAGATCGGCGCGGCTTCGTTGCCACGAGGTGAAACCACTCTTCCAAGGTACCTCGAGGTCGTCGAATATTGCGGAGAGATGCCTCGGCCGAGCTGGACGCGCATTAATTGCGCGCGGTGTTAATGGCATTGTGACGATCTTCGCTTTATGAATCATTAACTGCAACCACGCTCAGTGCGCTACGAGCCCACCGATATAGAGCTTCCCGATGTATGGTACGTTGTATATTTCTTTACGACTCGATGCTCAAGGCGATCGAAGATTTGTAAGTATCTCGGTTTCATCGCCGACTAATTTCCCCATAAATTCTTGCCAGTCGATTGGTAGAATTCAGAAGGTGTACTGTCTGTTGCGAAATTTAAAGGTCGCCGGTGTTTATACCGGGCACAAGATTTCCTTCCATTTCAAGAATGCCACGCGTTCCACGAGATTCCTTGGAATCCTTTCGCGAGGGACGTTCCTCAATTAGGGAATTACCCGTCCATGGAATTTGGAGCTTCGGTAGCGCTATACTATCCTCTTCGTTGTATCGCGGGATTTCAGCTGGCAATGTTCTCACGGCCACTTGGCCCCCCACCGATCGCCCGTTACCCTGGCATATTTCGTCAAGAATCGATATTATTTATGGCCGCTCTGTATCGAATCGGAGATCGATACTCGCGAGTTTCTCAATCGGGAATACCGCGGACGGTATCGTTGAAAGGGAGATCGAAGCAGCCACGATGAAATAATTGCCACGTTGGGCCCTTAGCCGTAAGATGAATGCCGTGGACGGGCGGCGGATTTCCGAAAGGTTCTCTCCGATTCTAAAATCGGCACGCGTCGAGCGGCCGGTTACCAGAGGCGATTTCACGGCAGAAGCCGAGCGTAAAAGGGAGAACCGAAGGGAAGAAAGTGAGACGAGGAGGAAGACCACTCCTTCCGTCGATTATGGTATTATATTCCCATGAAAAGTGGCCTCTACCTTTATGCTCACCTGCCGCCATTTCTATCCTATAATCCGATTATAGTTAAACGGTATCGCGGGGCTCGATTCCCAGAAGCCGATTAAGAAATTGGGCAACCGAGGGGAGGCTAGACCTGGGATGACTCGAACCTTTCTTCTCCCTACCGACTCTCTTTTCATCCGTGCCACGTATTCACGCGAGCACTTTTCGAACTTGATGTCGTCCGCAACACGCTGCGTTGCGACATCACAAGCATGCACAGAAGCTCCATTCAACGTGAAAAATAAAAGGACAACCAACGGGCGGTTACTATTCATGCTTGTTAACCGACGTGAGTGTGAATTCTGGGCGATTCTTTTCTTCCTTTTCGAGCTTGCTTACCGCACGCTCCTCCCCAGAATCCAAGCTTCTCGACTGGTTAGTCGATTTTCAGTCTCTCGGTGTGTACAGTTATTATTGTACTAAAAAGCAAGGGACACTAACGACAAGCTGCGTTTGTCCCAATTAGGGACGAGTACAGTGGTTCTAATGAAGTCGTCGCAACTAGGCACGCCTGAAGACACCATTCTGTCAGAGTTCGTAATTTCTCTTTATTTAAGCTCCAATTTAATCCCTCGAGATTCAGTGATATCGTCCCATTGACTCAACTACGCAACTGCTTAGATTGAACTTCTCCAATGTCTGACCTCCCAACACGAAATTGAATAGGATTCATGGATTCCCCTGTACGCGTGAGAGGATACGATACCATGCAGCGATTAGAAAGGAAAAAAGTGAAATAATCTAACTCGACAGAGGAGTCGACCTTCGCCGACCCACATATCGCAGATCCGATAAATACGTCCGTGAGTATGCTTCCGCGTGGGGAGTCGACTCGCATTTCATGCATTCCGGGGGCCGGTACGTGTCCACTCGGCTAAAATCCACGATCAACTCAATTATTGTTATTTATCTGAATAGGAATGGCCGGTAATGGCCGACCTTATTCCCGTTCGTAGCCGGTAGTTCGTGCATTTGCATGCAATTTACTTAAATCAGCGGCCGAGCCGTGCCCGACACCGCCACGTTCACTGGTCCCATAAACCACCGGGGGAACCATTCTGACTTCTTCGAAGGTGTAGGTTGGTGTATCGTGTGTCCGGCGGCTGGTGTCGCTGTTGCTGCTGTTGCCAGCGTTGCTGGTGTTGCTGGTGGCTATGGCCGCTGCGGTCGGGGTCTGTCCGCGGTGACAGGATCGGTCAGATCTCGTACCGATACGGTGGTACTCTCGTTTCAAAGCAATTACGCATAAATTTCCATGCCACGGCTACGACCTTTCCGCTGTGTCTGAGTTAACAACTTATGAGTGATCTCGTGCCACGGCTTGCCTCCACGCCGCGCCGTTCCCAGCCGAGCAGAAAAACACGCTGATAATTATTTCGTTCGGTTCTCCAACCGCGGTTCCATTTAGTTGTAAGCGTAGCCGTTTAGAGAGTAGATACGTTGAATAGTGCACGTGGCTTCTTTAAGTACAAACTATTGCAAATGAACGCTAGAAGGATATCTCCCCTTTTAAATTTGAAATGCTTCTCTATATTGCTGATAATTCCACCGATATTAGTGTGTATAAGATTGTGGGAAGATACCTTGAGCGTGTAAGAGGAGATGGGTACCGTTTTCTGCTAAACTTGTATGGATTATTCGCAATACTTGAAACAGAAATCAAAGTTGTAGGGCTCCCCGCGGTGTAGTAAGAAATCTTGTCACGTCCGCGACTCTTGTACCGCGGATCGAGGCTGCAAATTATTCTCCCAGCTTGCACAACCCATTGAGGAATCTGCACGTCATAGATTGACCATCTTCGGCTAAATTAACGCCGACTTCGAAGAATCGATGGTCTCCGCTATCGCGTGAAAGTGGCATAAGTTGCTTCGAGTAAGTCACGTTCCACTGACCCTGGCGGCTGATGAACACGTCTTTCAACGGTTTTACCAAAAGAGGACTACTACGCGTACCCACGTCCATCGATTATCCGTCCCCCGTCCCTGTGGGAGCTTCTTTTCTTCGTAGTGCTAGCTGACGTCTAACGAATCACGCGGCACCAACATGCGAAGGATTCTAATTAATCCTAGCAACCACCAGCGTTATAAAATACACGTTAATGCGCATAGCGCGGACTCCCCAAGGCGTCGATGATTTTTAACAGACATCCACGCTGGGACAGTAGGGGAAATCAAAATGATATTCATGAGAGTCGTTGCTGGAAAATAACGACACGTGAGACACGTGAGAATGATAATGCCGAAATAGCAGAAGACGGACGAATATTGATGACAGGGGCATCTATAATAAATGTCACGTAACCTATGTTTTCCATCACGTTAATTTCACCCCGTGACAGTAAAGTTTATCAATTTTTTTTCTCCTCAACAGATCTGTCGAAAGTTTTGAATGGTAACGTAATTCTAGGTCTCTTCACAAGGGCGCAGCTCGTTGGAAATCATCATTTGCAAAGAATCAAACACCTGCAAGGCGGACACGCCGATGTTAGACGCCCTGTAACTTCAATAACAAGCAATCACGGGAGGGGAATCCGTCAAACGCGTAGTCGTTTCGCGCGGAAGAAGGACATTGTCCACAGGGTTAATCCTGCGGTCGCGTCATTCTTGTGCAAGTCACTGATAGGTTACGGCTGATTGCAGTAATCTTCGCGTCGATGGTCCGTAAACGAAAAGAAAAATGCTGGGAACCCTAGCGCGAGAGCGGCATTACTAAATAACGGTACGCCTAAGTACGGGCTTTAATGCGCGAGAGAAAATATAATCGCTGGCAGCTTCAAGGCCGACGCCTGGAGAACGGTGTCCCATGTGTGGCCCAGAAATACGTTTTTTTTCTCTCTCTCTCTTTCTTCTCTGAGAATCGACTCGGATACGCCCCGTGCAGTCCAGCCGATGGACACGCATGCAAATTTCGGGAAACTCGCGCACTTTATGGGGAAACAGCAGAGGGAACCTTGAAACGTTAGAAAGTCGATTAGAATATCAGAGCGGAGACACGAGGTAATGTAGGCCTCTAATTCGGTTACACGTACTACACGATACGCGAGCTAGTCGGATACCGGCATCAAAGAGATAGTAAACATTGCGGTTCTTGAGTCCTGTTTGGTCGAGTGTGACAAGCTAATGGTGTCCTTGCTCCGGCGAGGCCCCGATTGAAAATACCGCACAGTAGTGTCTACCAAATCGGAGCGAAGTGAGCGGGCAGCGCGCGGAGCCCTAGATGCAAGTGACACGCGGCCGGAGTCGCCCGGCGAGAGGAGAAGGCGAATGTCGAAGGGGAAGTGTTGGCTTTCGAGCCCGAAGCACGTGAACGTTCCACTATACCGCCGTATCACGGAAAACTATAAAACCTGAAATGGCCAGGTATCGTCTAAGGGAACGATTCCTGCGAAACGGCCTCGTTGAAAGAATCGGTAAACGGCGCTGGCTCGCGGAGCCTGCTGCGCCTTCCGAAGCCAACCGATCCTCCGTATCTTACCTCAACGATCTGACGACATTCTACGGAAGCTATTCAGCACCGTTCCACGGAACACCCCTGGTGACTTCTGGTCACTTCAGCCGCCATCGAGAGCGACGCGAACGCGAGCGAGCGGGTCGAGCCGCAGGTAAGTCTCGAAGCAGATGTGCCATAATTCGAGAGAGTCGACGAAGCGTCAATCGGTAGGCTAATAATCCACGCGGCATGAAGATCGATAAAACGGGCATAACCCGAGTCGCAGAAGCAACGGGAAGATCTTTGGCGGTCGGCTGTCGAAGAATATCCGCAGCATCGTTCCACGGGTGTTCAACAGTCCCACGATAATAAGAAGCCACGGTCGAGAATATACGACACCTGTTCGATAAGCGCCGACAGGTATGCGGCAATGCGCGGACCTGCCACTTTAATACAGCGAGCATAAGTGTCGTTATTGAAAAGGTACAAATGACGTTACGATGCGAGTCTCATAGGGGTTACGGGTTCTTACGATCTTCTGAAAAAAAATGCACGCCTTCTGACCGCTGGGAACGGAGGTATATAAAAGTACCAATCTACCTCGGTGCCTGTGTTCGCGATACCTATCGGGTGCACGATGGGTAATCGCGTAAAGAGCGCGATACGACACTGCCGAGAGTGCCGAGGCTCTCGGTAACGAGCTAAACTCGTGGCGAGCGCTCAACCTTGATTCGATCAACCAGGAAATATGCCCGCGCTTCCTGCGTTGTCATCGGTGGCTACGGCCGTGTCGAAAATTGTGCCACTTGTGAAGCGAGGCAATTCATCACGCTCGCCGAATAACGTCACGAAATATCCAGATAAGTTGGCCAGTGGAAGCTGTTTAATTTAAAGTGTTTGAAAGTTTTAATTGAACGTCGCTGGGAGTTTGAGGTGGACTCGCAGCCTCGTCGCAATTCCACGAGAATTATAATATGCGTCGCTGATTGGCATCGCGCCTTGTACCTTGACCGAGCACTCCTACGACATGTTGGAGCCCGCGGGGCTTTCCTACGGGACTGACGACTTTGTTAGCGCGCCCTGATGTAGATAGAGCACCTCCCTGCCAGGCTGTTGACCATTTGAATGGTAGAACCTAGTTGGCTGTAGGTTACCGTGCTATCGATGCTGGCGTACAACGTCGAGGTAGGCAGCGCGAGCGGCAAGAAGACACCGGGCCTTTCCGTGGAACACCTTCGTGAAACGTACGACGTTACTCGGGGAACAGGCTCCCGCCAGCTAGTGCCTCGATACTTGAGGATGTACCAGGAGCGAGTGCCCCAAGATGTACGACCAGTGGTCGGCTCTATGGTAGGTGCGGACACGGAGGGGGTGTTAACGCGGGACAACTGAAATTCAGTCAGCTGGAACAGCGCCTCTGCGGGACTCTGAAAGAAAACCTGTAATCCAGGGGAGATCTGATCGACGAACATACCGACGAGAGGTATTCCATATATTTAAGCGCTCAGGTGCCTCGGAGGTGGCAGAGCATTACTCAAAATAACTTTCACCGCAGCTGCTGACGCAAACTCAACTTAGCAGCAGTATGAATTTTGCTTAATGAAGAGACGCGCTCAACTGACGCGCTTCGAAAGTTTCATAAACGTGGAATCGACGACGAAGAAAGAAAACTTATGTTCCCCGTTTAAGGATTAACAGCTGAGCTGAACGTGGTTTTCCCAAAATTGGAACGCACGGTGGCCTCGCGAGGAGAGCCGAAGACAAAGTGCAGCGATCGGTAATTTACATCGACGACCATATTCGATGGCGAGATTAAGCGCGGCAACGGAACCAGGGAACACCTGAGGCCTCCGTCGCGGCAGGTGAAACGTCCGCGAGCGAAGTACACGCGAGAGACGCCAAGGAGCGGCGTTCCTGATCGATCCTCGATGCACCTTACGACCTCTGCCTGGACACATGTGCCATACGCATCGACGTGCACGCGCCTGTAACGGCGCACTCCCACCGATGTATCTATCCAACGAGGAGAAAGATAATTTCAGGGAAACGGAAATTCTGTGGCTGGCTCGAGCACTCCGCGAGATTGAAAGAGGATTTAATAAGCCCTGCTGCTCGTGGATCGTGTCGTGCTCGCCAAGTACGTCGCTGCGTGCGCAACGAGACCCCGGCACCAGAAAAAAAGCAAAGGTTACAGCCAGATGAATGCATAATCCCAGTAATCTTCCGCAGCCTCTACCCTGTGCGCCACGGGACAAAACCTACGCTCGTTTCACCAGCATCCATTTTCTGCGGGAGAGTAAAGATTTTTTGCTCGATCCCTCGTTTGATTCCACATTTTACCTGCAAAACGCTCCAATGGATACAATGGTGAAGCTATTGTGTATAATCTGGGGCAAATTAACGGTTGCGAGAATGTACCTTTTCCAGCGACATTTGCGATCACAGTTGGACTTCCCCTCGTTGTTAAACGCGCGTAATTGAGCAACAAAGTCCCGTTCACTGCGGCTGCTAATCGTTGGGCACAATGAGGCGTAAGGTTTGATTACGGAAAAAAAGGTCCCCGACGCGGCGGACGCGGACGTCACGTTTGCGCGAGCCTGTCCCGTTACGATACGTATGAAAAGCCAGCGCGCAGGAACTCCGCGTCGAGGGATAATTACGGATTCATTCATCGATCATTAAGGGACGTACTATCGGATTGTACGTAGTCGTCCCAACCGCTGACGAACGTCCAGCACGCTGGGCGTAACACCGCCGATGAATTACGTTGTATCGGAGGCCTAACGACCGTGGCTAAACTGTCGGACGGGAATAATAACGATAACCAGACCTGCGGCCTATGAATAATACGCGAATAAATATCGGCGTGGAAGAAGGGGAACGCTCCGAGGCGCTGTACGTCGCCGTGCGCGACGCGCTTTTATTCCGATGCCCATAAATAATATTTACTCGAAAACAACGTCACGGTTTATTACACGTCGCCATGAGATACACCATGTCGCGTCGTGGAGCACAATACCGTTTAGCGTGCTTTAACGACCGGTTTAACGATTAAACGCGGGGCACACGTGGCGCGCGAGGTGCTCCGAGACTTATCTAGATTTACACGGCATTAAGACGTATCTCGAGTAAAATAATTCAGCGTTGACAAACGTTTGACGATTGTGTACGAGAGGCATTATTCTATTCTAGCCGTTTCAGGCTAGATGTTTGGACGGGATGGATAACTTTCATTTCAGGCTCGCCGAGGCGTTTAAACAGACGAAAGTTGATAATAATGCAAGGCGATACTGCTCCAAGCATCGCAACTTCGTAGCCACTGCACTTGTGCAGTGCTGCCTCTAACGAAGCAGAATCGTTAAGGGCGATCTTGCCTCGCAGCACAAGAGGCTCCCGAGCTGAGAGGAACGGGAAAGAGGCAGGTTTTTCTGGCTAATTTGAGTAACTAGTGGATACGGGGAAACAAAGAGGGGTGCTCGACGAGAAGAAGTCTTGATGAGAGGGCGTGCCGGTTGGTGCCCGGACAGTTTTACAAAGTCCTACCCCGCCTCTGCTGTCGACAAAGAACGGCGTGAATCAACAACGGCCACGGGGCTAGCCTGGAAACCAGTTGATGGATCCGATCCATTTTTAACGAAATCGCTAGAAAAAGGGCAAGCCTCGGCCGCCGTAGCACGCGGCCCACGGCAAAATTAAATTAATTATAAATCGTGGATCCACCATGAAATTCCTGCGACCAGTTTTTGCATCGTCGAGTTCCACGGCTATGAGAATTTCCGAGAGGGCTGAGCACGGCCAAAGACCGGATCCCCGCATCGATACGGCTCGGCACGTGATTCGTGTGCCTCACCAATTCCGTGTCTCGCTCTATTTGTATGTTAATCCGCTGCCAGAAGAAAGGAATTAACGATTCCGCAGGCAAGAGCGACGAACTTCGCGGAACGATCGTTCACACGATCGCGAGCGTCGCTGCACTGCTGCCCTTTTTGCCCGGGCGAATTCAATTGACTTGGGATTACCGATGGTAACGAGATTCCCCCGGTCCCCAGGGGAATCGACCCCGACGAATTCTCACGTAATCGGGTCGCGACTCTTTCCCGAGGGACGACGCATCGCGACACCGAGCTACCTTGGAAATCGTGCACCGGGATGAAGCTCGCACGGCCTCATTATCCTCGCGAAACCGAGCTCATTACCTCGTGAACCGCAAAGAAGGCAAAGCAGCGCCGTGCTTCGCCGTTTACGTAGACACATTAGTAATGTAGATATTAGGTAGAGGCCAGTTGGGCGGGCAAGCTGTGAGATAATACGATTTACAGTTATGGGACATGTCGTTCCTTAGGTGATGGCTGTGTTTCCGTAATGCTTACGGAACAGGGTACGGTAGAGTCTATTTCGTAAATGTTAGAGTTTAGACCGTAAAGAGTATCGAAGCATTTTGTTTTCTACATTTGGAAGGGACGTTAACAATCTGAAGTTTGTAAAATTTTAACCTCAGTTTACTGATTAAAAACGAAGTTGTATAATATCGATAACTGCTAATTGATTAAAGATCAAGCGCAACGGTTCCGTTTAAATTCCTCGAGCCCCTCGTTCAAGCAGCTTACTGCTAAGAATATTACCATTCGATAAAGGGAATTAAGATTTCACAGGTAAAAGGGCAATTTTCCGTCTGTGATCGAGTTCCGTTACCATTAATCGCGTTTATTACGGCGGTGTTCGCGTCAAACGCTTCACGGCAAAAGTTGCCCGCGGATAGAAGCGCACCTGCTTCGACAGTTAACACCATCGAGATTCTACACACCGTATACACCGACTCTCTAATTGCGTTCTCGAGTTCCTGGCACGACTTCCCGTAGGTATAGCGCGCTGCTAAAGCTTGTTTACCCTGAGCACGCAGAAGGGTTACAGACAGGTACGTTAATTTGCCGTCAATAAATGTAGCGCGTGCTCCCAAATGGTTTTTCCCCGTACACGGTATCGCTTTCTGATCGACTAGATAAACATTCGCACCGTTAGTCGATCCTCAGCCTCCAGCTACTCTTCATGCACGCTGCACAACCGATACATTTCTTAACAATATCTCACGGAGCCACACGATCGCACATTCTGCGTTCGGTTGGTGCAGGAGTTCGTTCACTCACTGTTAGGTGATGCTAGGTGTACGCAAATACCATTTTTCACTACACTTACCTGTACTTTCAGTAGAAACGTGGCAAGAAAATGTAATATGTTCTTGCTTTTAATAAACACTTTGGTCCAATAAAGCGAACCAACTTTTGCGCCGATCTAATATTTCTGGATACATTAATTCTTGATTGAGAATCGAATCGCCTTGACGATGAAAGAAATAAACAATAAGTCGGGACGTGATTATCTGAATAAAACTTTCTAGCAACGGAAGCGTGTCTTAAAGTACCTTGATTCGATTTGAAGTGATTAGGTGTAATCTGTAGTGAAATAATGATCTTATAATTTGTCGAACAATTTAATATATTTTCAATTACTTATAGCTTTTGCCATTGTCCGTTGCTTCTCTACCTGGTACTTTCGTCATCCACCACAGATTGAAATAAGATTCGATTTGGATGAAAGTTTAATGCGTGTACAAGTGTCGACATTCCCACCTGATGCTGTCGTCCGAATCGACTGGTATCGACGCACGCGAATCCTCGAGAGCGGTTGCCCCGCTCGGATGTTCAAAAGCGAGAAATCAGCTCGGTGAAAGAGCACAACACAGACGAAACGCTCTTCTCGCGCGCTTCTGTATCCGCGTACGCCCACGAGAGTCTGTTCCACAGCATTATTAATACACATATATACATCATGGAAACGCGCCTAAGTACCAGCGCTTAATTACTTGCTGCCAGAACTGCCAGCTACCGCGACATGGCCGCGGTGAGCGATAGTTTTGAGCCGCCTTTCTGGTTGTCTCTCCGTTTCGATCTCGTCCAGCCGCTCACAATATTGTGCATACGTAACTGGGAACGATCCACGCCACCGAGATGTCCCCCGCGTCACGCGTTTCGAAAGAAATATAAAAGTGAGAATTACCGACTGGAAAGGCCCGCGCGATTATTTTTCGTATCGTGTATCTGTCAAAACGACAACCTTCCGACACGCGTTCCCCGACGCGCGAGCGGAGAATTTAAATTATTCGCGCGAAGATACACCCGAGCGCTAATTGTTTCTCCGTGGACCCAGCGATCTCTCTTAATAAAGCCTCGCGAAAGCGAAAGTCCGTCGAAGCGGCGGATTTTTGCGTGACGCTGCTAATGAAACGCGCGTATTCGGCTGTTTGTCGAAGCGGGCAGCGCAGGATCGCGAATAAATCTGATCGATGCCGCGAGTGAGACACAGTTGCGTCGGACGGAACGACTTCCCGTAATCAGGTTAATCCTGTGATCTGTACAAGATGGTGAACCGTCATTCCTTGAAAGGGAAAGCCCGGCGAGTCGCGAGAAGATTGATTTTATCGGCGACGATGCTGGGGGATCCGGGGAGTGCGAATATCGTGGATACACCCTGGTGGATGTACAAATTACGCGTCGACACGATTCGCAGGCGATTTCTAAAAGCGATAGGCAATGCATTTATAGGCCGTTTACCGGGACGTATCAGCGGAGCACCGCGAGCGGACGCGTATTTATGCTTTCATTGCTCGAACGAGCAGTCGTCGGCTCGCGGCTACATGAATAACGGCTTTCTGCTGATCGCGCAGGATTCGCCCACATTGGCCTTTGAATCAATTATGTACGATTTATATTTATGCGCGTCGAAGAGGAAGAGAAGTGGACAAGAGGAGTCCGAGGGAAGGGGAGCTGGGGGAAAAGAGAAGAAGAGCGAAACAGAAGGGGGAGGATAGGAGGATAGAGGGATAGAAGGGGGACGAATGTGCAGCGAAGGGTCGGATGAAGAACGAAGAGGGATAAAGAGGGTGGCAAGATGGAGGAGGAGGAGGTGGAGGAGGAAAGTTGCACACGAGCTCGTTTGCGGTGGTACCATCTCGACGGAAATAAATCAAGGCTGCACCCAGATTTCAAAGCGTAAGATTACAAAAATTAATCGACCTGACGTTCAGCGCGATAAAATGCGTCCCCTGAACCTTCTTTTTTTTCTGCTCCTTCTCCCAGAGGTATCCAGAGGAATAACCGCGTGCCGGTTTCGTGGACGGGTACGCGTGCATCAGGTACTGGATAGCTCGTGGGGTTTATATCAATTACGCCGATCGTGGCCATAAAATTTCGATGAACAAGACCGGGACGTCGTTAATTACACCGCCGCGCTCCGTAAACCTCCAAATAAGCCTGGGACGCAGATCGTAATCGCGGCTACGTCGATAATCTGTTCGATTAACAGGAGGAAGGGAAACCGTGGTCCCGCGACGTTCACGGAGGCTTATCCGGTGGAGATCGAACATGATCGCTGTACGATCAGTTGCGCTTAATATTTCAATTATTCCCTTTCATACGGAATTGCTTAACGATCGATGATCGACAACGACTCGAATTGAAGCACCAATCGGAGTAGCCGGTCATTGAGTGACGTATTAGGTCTACCTCACTCGATCATAATAATTATCGATCTCATTGACCCTATGCGAGGACCGTGTGTCAGTATTCCCACGTTTTTCTGAGCCCATTGTCCCGACGCTCCAAACGTGTTTACTTTAACGCCTGGCTGATCCGGCCAACTTCCCTATTTCGCTGGCCTTGCATGTAGAGCAAGTGGACGAGAAATAGGGAAGTGGGTCAGATCCTGCAAGTGTTAAAGTAAACAAGCCCCTGGCGCCCGGACAAGTGCGTCGAAGAAAAAACGAGGAAATATTTCGGGCATCGTTTATGGAGGGTTTACACCTGGCGAGTGACTCGACCGAGTCATCGGTCTGATACTCGGCCGAGAGAAAATCTTGACCGAGTGACCATTTACATGCATCTAGTGGTTTGAACGAGTCAGCCCATTTTTAATAGCGTTCACTTAAATGAAACTACTTAGACAAATATAGATTAAAAAATGTTTTAGTTTTGTTTCGAATATAAGCTGAACGTGAATAAAATGGGAAATCATGAGGGTCTGTTCGATGCGCAGCATTCTACAGTGACTTGTCTATTGCGATTAACCCTTTAGCCCATACACCTGCCTTAAGGGGGGTGGCCTAACAAGAAATTTTCGAAAAATCGATTTTCCGATTTTTATATTTTCTTGAAGTACATCTTAAAAATATTCTCTGAAAGTGTCAAGTTAATCCGACCTGAATTGACAATGTTATATGCGTGTAAGTAGGTAACCCAAAACTTTAAACGCGTTTTCCTCAAAATCATGTTTTCAATATGTTTTCATAATGTATTGTATTATATATACTGTATTCTTTTCGTGAAACATGTATCAGTACAAATAAATTGATACAATGGACGTTATATACGTTATATTTGTGATGTTAATTCGATGGTACAAAATTTTTAATGCATCCCCACCTATTTCTTATCACATGTACGATCACCGTTAAAATGAAATCGTATCCATTAAAGTTGATAAAACCCCACGAAAAAAAAATTAAAGCATTGACGCCATTACGAAATAATTGCTGAATCGAGGTGATAGTTGAAGTGTTTCATTATTCATACTGCCTCCGTCAACACCACCTAAAGGTCACTTTACAAAATAGCGAACTATTGTAATTTTAATGATTGTTCTGAGCTATGAAGTAGTCACCGGTGCGTGTGTTAATGTTATACAAACGTACGTGTGCGGCAAGGTATCTTTTTAAAGCACGTAGAACAGGATCAGAACTGTACGCAGTTGAAATTCGTCCGTCGTTGAATCCGCATCGATACATCGCCATTTTGCCGTCCGTTCAGAACAGGTGTGATATAATATTTCGTTCTTATCATTACTACAGGCTGGTACTACATAATTACGACGGGCACTCTTAGAACTTTTTCGAAAGACTGTCTACACCCATACAGCACACTTCGTTGCAGGAATATTGCAGGAACGTTGCTGCAATATTGTGTTATTGCAGGTTGCAATGCAATATTGCAGGAACGATGTTGCAATATTGCCGTACAATATTTGAGTGGCAACGTTCTTGCAATATCGACGTGCAATGTTACAGTGGCAACGATCCTACAATATCTCGGCAATCTTGCGCGCACATCGACGTGCAATATTCCAGTGGCAACGAGCCAACAATATTTTGGCAATATGACGCGTACATCGACGTGCAATGTTCCAGTGTCAATGATCCTACAATATTCCTGCAATATTACGCGCAGATCAACGTACAATGTTCCAGTGGCAACGTCCAAACAAAAGTGCGCACATATTGCCGTGCAATACTGTAGTGAAAATATTGCAGAAACGTTACAGCAATATTCTAAAGCAATTATGACTTTGATAAAATTTGTCGAAATATGTACATGACGTTGAGTGGATTCTACAGCATGTTTCATTTAACTGGATACTGGATAACAGGGCGGACATGGGGGTGAACCTGCAATTTCTCTGCAATGATGTTGCAAAACTACATATTTGTAATGCTGACGCAACTGTGCAACAATACACTCCTGCAATATTCACGGCGCTGTTTCTGCAATGTCACGGTGCTGTATAGGCTGTTATAATACATATTGGGCATGTCAATTTGGATAATACAGTTTTAATAATTTCTGACCATACTATTGAAAATAATGCATAAAAGGAAATATCCTTAAAAAAAATCGATTTGCAAATAACTTTTCTACTTCTTGCATACAAAATACCTACATATGTATGTTTGTTTCCTTTTTGCATTACCAGTTTTTTTTTACTATAGTCGAAAAGAAATTAAAAAGAAAAAGTTGTTTCTCTACGGACGAGAATAATTAGAAAAGTGTTCACTCTAGACGATTCTCGACTCAACGTTGATCCTTTACAGGCATACAGGTTGAGGGTTCTCACCGAATACTTGATAAACCCCACAGCATTTTTGAAAACGCACGAATGTAGCGCGTAGAGATGTATACGAACATTCAATTGATCACAAATTTATCGAATTCATTATTACCCACACAGCACCATGACATTGCAGCAACGTCTTTGCAATGATGCGGTGCAAGATTGCACTGTTGCACCATAACATTGCAGAGACATTGCAGGTTCAGTCCTGTGTGTGCCTTCGCAATATTGCAGGTGTGTATTTTTGCAAAGTTGCGGCAACATTACAAATATGTAGTCCTGCAACATTCCGGCAATGATTCTGCAACGAAACGGCGAATGGAACATTGCACGGCAACGTTCTTCCAATATTGCTGCAATATTGTAGGATCGTTGCCACTCCAATAATTCACGACAATATTTCAGAAACGTTCCTACAATATTGCGATGCAACCTGCAACAACGCAATATTGCAGCAACGTTCTTGCAATACAGCTGCAATGAAGTGTGCTGTATGGGTAAGCGATTATTACACTAACAATTAGAGCTGTTTCGAGACTCGAAACATTCGAGTAGCTTGAAGTTCGAACCGAGCGGGACTCGGTTTTTCGAGCCGAGCCGAGACTCGAACGGTTTCGGGTAACCCGAATGTTTCGAGTAGCTCGATTTCTTCGAGCCGCTCGAATGTGTTCCGGGTAGCTCGATTTTTTCGAGCCGTTCGAATGTGTTTCGGGTAGCTCGATTATTTCGAACCGCTTGAATCTGTTTCGTTTAGCACGATTTTTTCAAGCAGCTCGTATGTGTGCTAGCTTGGTATAGCGTTTTTATATACATTGTATATAGTTTAGCGTTTGCGTGAATGTTACTGTATATAATACAATATATTATACTATGACATTGAATCTTTTAATTTTGTCCCGTTTATATTATAATAATAATAATAATAATAATAATAATAATAATATATTCTCATATATGTTTTCACTTTCGTCACTTTTGTTCTTGCATACGAAATAAACTTTAGTAAAGTTTTCTATATATAATATAAGTGTTCACTTTATTATATCCCCGAGAGCAGTAATTGGATTGAATCTGGTTTCCCAGAAGGTGTAAAATATAAATCATAACATAATTCGACCATACATAGAGCTACCTAGTACTCCATTACAATAGATCAAGCGAATTTATCTCTTTGAAAAATTTAATCACATTCAGGATATTTTCAAACTTATTCAAGGTTAAGTTCAAATTTTCTCTGATGTTGAGCCGACTTCTTTCCTGCGAGAACTTAGGGTTAACTCGATATGGTTTTCACATCTAGACATCTCATATTATACATCTAACTTAATTTATACTCGGTGCCTACAAAACGCTATACCAAGCTAGCACACATACGAGCTGCTTGAAAAAATCGTGCTAAACGAAACAGATTAAAGCGGCTCGAAATAATCGAGCTACCCGAAACACATTCGAGCGGCTCGAAAAAATCGAGCTACCCGGAACATATTCGAGCGGCTCGAAGAAATCGAGCTACTCGAAACATTCGGGTTACCCGAAACCATTCGAGTCTCGGCTCGGCTCGGATATTTGGGCCGAGCCGGGCTCGGCTCGGTTGTTTCGAGTCTCGAAACAGCTCTACTAACAATAAGCCCCGTTACGGACTTGGAACAAGATGCCGGCGACCAGGTCGCCGACGATCACGATTTACACGAGGATATATGAGTTCGTACGCACTTGGTCGCGGCGAACAACAATGGTTTCTGGTCTCGCAAGTGCGTAATGGGGCTAAAGTGTATTATAAAATATGTATTTGTTGCAACTAACAGGTACACGATCAAGATGACTTCAGAAGGAAGCAATGCGTATATAGATGATATGTCGTATCAGTGCGATGAAAGACCCATTTTAAATACCGAAAAAAGCAAAATCGCCGAATCGTTTGCTCATACTAACGTTTTAGTAACAGGAGGGACAGGTTTCCTGGGCAAGCTGATCGTCGAAAAATTACTAAGGTACGTTTCCTTCCAGGATATATTCAAAATTCCACTAATCCTTCGCGACCGAGCGTTTTTATTTTATTCTGATATGTCGCGTAAACCGGAAGGGCTCCCTATTATAAGGTATTAATATAACATTATACCTAAAGAAAAAGGAAGTTCTCGTCTATATACGGGTTCGGATTGCAATTGTTTTTCAGATTGACAACTATACGCCTTTGCTGGACGTGTTTTGAATCACGTAATAATTTCGATGGATAAAGTACAAAATGTGAACAGTTTCCGATTCATCACATTTTTTAAAATATTCTGTAAATTATAAGCTTTTATAGGTAAAAAAATCATAGCCGTTTGGATTTGTGGTTATGGGTTATATTTATTGATGACTGGGTAATTTTTTCACCCCCTCGGGGTTAATTTTTTTTTAAGATATTGTATTGTCATCCAAACTACGCACGCCTGCAAAGTTTCAAGACAATTGGATGATTGAAAGTGGGTTAAATTTGAGTTGCCAAATTTGAACCAGACAAACAAACAAACAAACAGAGGATCAAAACTGAATAAAATCGTTCAAAAACGGGAGTTTTAAATTTGCATTACGGGCTTAGATAAAAAAAGTTGAATTTTTTTTTTAAAACAGCAAATTACGGCACCTAGTAAACTAATCATTTCAGGTTCGCAAAAAAGCTCAATTCGTTTGGACGAATTCTGAACAAGTTATTCTGTTTTAAAGGGTGTCCGAATATTTGTGTGATTTACTGTATGTACCTATATATATTTATAGATCCTGCCCGGGTATTACGAGAATATATGTGACAGTAAGGCCGAAAAAGGGGAAAAGTTCAGAAGTGCGGTTTAAAGAGAACTTCGAAGATGCTGTATGTGATATACTTATACATATGAAGTTGTATAAGATTAAGATGTATAATTATTATATACACGTTATTGTAATCAGGTATACGATAAATTGAGACGGGAGCAACCGAATTTTCTGAACAAGGTGATAATGGTGGAAGGTGACGCGATGCAAGATGATTATGGTCTGTCACCGGAAACGAAAACGATGCTGATGAATACGAATATCATTTTTCATGCTGCTGCGACCGTTCGATTTGACGAGAAGATGCGCCCAGCCGTAAACATTAATGTGAAAGGCACAAGATACTTATTATTGCTCGCGAAACAGATGCCGAATTTAAAGGTAGATCGGAGATGTTTTAAAACCTTTCGTCAAACAATTGAACCAATCATAATTAAAAGCGCATTATAATAGTACATTGCGTTACAAGGGAGAGAAGTAAGCGATTCCGACGAGCGTGAAGTTTGTTGCCCGAGCGCAGTAAGGGCAGCAATTCACGCGAGGCGAAATCGCTTCTCTCCCTTGTCACGCACTATATTTTTTTCAACACCTGGATGAAAATGTGTGTTTTTTGTAAGCCTGCTGAGCGATACGCAAAAAAATATGCATTTTCAATTGCTCATTTATTTTTCGTTATCTCGCCACTTCATACATTTTTTATATACCATCTCGTACTTTGTTTTCGATGACAGTTGTAATATACGATAAAACACACATGATCGATAACGATTAGTCGAACAACTGCATCTTCATACCACAGGGTAACGTCAAACTCCAGTTTCCTTGGGAGGAAAGTAAGAAATTTGCGAATACGCATGCGCGTAAAGTCTTTTTCCCTTGGGAGAAAGATTTTCCGCGAATACGTCTGAAATTGGTCATTTTGCTCCCGCTCAGCAGGCGTGAAAAAGCACACATTTTCATGCAGGTGTTGAAAAAATTATATTTTATACTTAACACTAAATCTCGAAATCTATCTACAGGCATTCGTACACATATCAACTGCATTTTCGAACTGTATATATAAAGACATTGATGAAATACACTACACACCACCTATCGATGGTGATAAGTTAATATCGTTGTTGGATATCTTTGATGATCAAAAACTTGAACAAATCACTCCCATGTAAGTATTAACTGAATATTTTACGGAACATAATTGAGTGAATAAGAAAATGACGTAGCTATGACTAAACATAAACTTTTCATTTTCATAGACTGCTCAAAAACTGGCCCAACATGTACATATTCTCTAAAGCAGTTGGAGAAAGTATTGTCGCAAAGTATAGCGGAAGTATTCCAACGTGCATCGTCCGACCATCTATTGTTTTAGCAACAGCCGAAGAACCAGTTTGTGGATGGACAAATAATTTATATGGAATTACAGGGATAACTGCAGGAGCAGGTGTAGGTTTGTTGCATACACAATATTGTATACCAGAATACAAGGTGGAAATGATACCAGCTGATTATGTAGTCTCTACTACAATTGCTGCTGCTTGGGCTACTAGTAATAGGTAAGTATTTAATTTTGTCATTATAATTTCTTTACATTACCTTCCTACGTTATTAAGTATATACATATATAAGTGGATATAATCTTTGATATTGGAACGAAAAAATGGAGTATGATATTTTTCACTTGAAATGGAATAAGATTGGTTTATTATAAACAGGAAATAATGAAAAGATCGTGAAATTAGTATTACGAATGTAAACTATAGATTAATAAGAATTTTAATTATTACAAGATTGTACGTATGTAAAAATATATGTACATATGTACTATTATAAGAATGCTTGAAATTTAATCTTAGAATTATTGATTTCCTTACTTTGTAGGAAATCTTCTGCAATATTAGATAAAGATTCTAATATATCTGTTGATGAGAGAATCCCCATTTATAACTCTGTATCTTCATGCCAAAATCCCATTACATTGGAAGCAGCTCTGAAAAAAGGTGAAACTTTTGGTTTAGAAATACCTACTATACACTCCATCTGGTATTATATGCTGATCCTGAACAGACATTTAATTCTCCATAAGATTTGTGTCTTGTTCTTGCATTTTGTGCCAGCAGCTATTGCTGATACGTTGGCTTATCTTTCTGGTCGAAAACCCATGTACGTATTTTATATATCAAATATAATCAATATTAGGTAAATTATAACCGACAGAATATGTATAGCATTGATTAACAATGATGGTTAATATACTTTCAGGTTGTTGGATGCGTATAAGAAAATACAGAAATTTAGTGATGTGGTACAGTACTTTTCAACACGGGAATGGAATTTTCGTAACGACAATGTTCAGAAACTTTGGCAAGAATTGAATTCTACCGATCAAGGAATCTTCAAGTTCAACATCAAAAACCTAGACTGGGATGAGTACTTTTATTGTAGTCTTCGAGGCATCCGTACGTACCTAATAAAGGACCCACTCGACACGGTAGAAGCAGCACGCAGAAAATATCAAAAGTGTGTTTCCTTTCATCGAGTTATTAAAATTAAATTTAATAGCATTCTATGGTATAAAATTGCTTTCTAAAATTCAAATTTCTTCTATTTCAGGCTAAAAATCGCTCATTATACGGTAGTGACACTGGTCTTCCTGTTAATGGGATGGGTAACTCTACATTTTCTATCATTTCTTTGGTCCCTATGTCCTTTGGCACATTAATTATCGGTAATATTAGCTTCGTAACTATTTATTTTAATTGGTATATTGTATAATTCAATGTAAATTTCGTTACGGGTATGCACAGTGCATACCTGTTAGTTTATTTAAATCAGCTGATTATTGTTGGTCTCGTGTACCTAATTTGCTTGTAATTATTATTGTAATTATGTATTTGTTCGTGAATAATGTGTGAAAAATATTAAGCGTGCTGCGTTCTGAAATCGTATTTCCAGCCATGCGAATCACAAAAATTTCTGCTTGAAATTATTATCTTACGATAATAGCTGTTCACAAATCTCGAAGAATTGTTTAGTTGTTACGTATTGGGTAAGATCTGGTATATTTGTTGGATGTTAAGGGGATATACCCGTTTGAACCCTCGGAAAATATGCACATGACATGTACATTAAATGTACATTAACTGAAACTTTTTTTTTAAGTAGTTCATAATACTATGTAAAGATAGTAAAAAAAAAACGGGAAATCAGCATCAAGCCGTTGACTTGTAAAAAAATCCACAAAATGTACACATTTTCCGAGGGTTCGAACGGGTATACCCCATTAAGAGAAAATCGTAACTCTATGTTTAGTTGTAAGTCTGACAGCAAGTTTTTAATGTTTTCAAACCATTCTTGGCCCTGTGACTAACTATAGTCACTATGCGCCAGTTGAATCGAGCGTTAATCATAATAATTGTAAGTCGCCGTCGTTCGTATAACCACTGTCGTGATATGAAATACCTAACTGGAAATCAAATGAAATCGCCAAGGTCCCAAAAAAATCGTCTCACTCGCGCATTATACACGAGTTACTTTATACGCGAATACATCAGTACGTTAGGGTACGTACTCACTCGAGCAAAAGCAGCCCGAGCCAACATCTCCTACCTTCGACTTCACCATGTCGCCAACAGGAAGATACTGATTTCACGATCAACGTTACTGATCCTTTGTAAAAGTATCCCGAGTGAAGATAGCGTTTTCAAGAACGATGAGGTGGTAAAAAGAGGCTCGCACGATGGAAGGTCAATTTTATAAAAGACATCTGTTGGAAGCAGAGGGTTTATATTCCTTATTGGTTACGCAAGAGACTATACACGGTCGTATTTCACGGGCATTTGTAATTTAACAAGTGCCCGGTCCCGGCAGCGTAACGAAGACCGTGTACGCCGATAAAGGGCGAGCTTCGAATCGCTTGACGAAGTTCCAGTCGGATCGGCGATCACTCGAAGGAGAAAGAGAAAAGAGGCATCGCCGAGCAAGATTTACACGCTGCGCGGAACACTCGACCGGCAGCCTCTCTTTCCTGGAGTCGTTCAATAAATACCGAGGTACCGATCGGCCTCGTATGAATTTGCACGATCGTTAGCCTCCCTTCGACACGCTTAATTAGCCCATCGGCAATGATCTCTACAATACCGGGCGCGCGTACACGAAATCACGTAGCGGCCCGATACGAACGAGATCCGGTTAACTTACGATCGGTGAATTCGTTAGCGATCCTCCGGCCACGATTCCCGCTAACACCTACGAAATTCATGCGATCTCCCCTTCCGAGTATTCTGATTTATAGTTATCGCTGTACAGACCGACATTCTGAAGCGACCAAGTATTTCCCTACCGTCCATCGCTCGGGGGAGCATTCCATAGCAGAACGTATGGCAGCAGGACTGTTTACAAGGGAATTATACCGAAAAATGTATTCAGTCTACAGTCCTCCGTACGAACATACGGTGCCACCCACGCTTCGCGTTAACTTGAACCGAGAAGTTTCACTTCCAACCACGATGCGCAGTCCTGTCGCAGTGTTATTCGCCGCGACCCTCGCCCATGCCGAAATATAAACGAAAATACTTGCCCAGGGCGATCGAAATCGGGGTCGTTAAAGTGCCCTGCCGCAGCGGGCCCGAGGGTTTTTATTGAACACTGTAAAGTCAGCGGATAGATACCGCGGTTTCATACAGCAAGGGAAGAAGCGTAGCGGTGGCAGGTAACGAGAGCATAAAAGTGCGGCTCGATAAATCTGTGGCAGCGTTACGGTAGCGGGCCCCTCCCGTTCTGTCCCCTTTGTCCCAGGGCCAACGCAGGACCACCGGTACACGACACTTTGTCTCCACGATATTAACGCGTTACAACAAAGCCGGTGCATACGCATTCCTTGCAAATGGACGGGCGAGGGAAACGCAGAGCCGTTAAAGATTTAAGGAGAGGACTCCAAAGGCCCCTTTTCGATTGAACGATAAAAGAAGGGAAATAAATGCGTGGCGCGCGCCGTACACCTTCCGTCGCTTGCACCAACAGGATATCTCTTGGTCGCTGATTCCCCGGGATCTTGATTTCACCGAGGGCATAAGCCGCACGCGACTCGCCGTAAAGATCGGGATTCAAATTAAACCGCGGGCCCTAACCCCGTGATTCTTTTCCAACTCGAGACTCTTATTACGATCGCCTGACGTTTCAATCATGGAAAACGAGTTACCGTGGTCGAAAGGGGATTTTGGGTATCGAGGGGGGAGGGAGACGTGCCGACGCGAGTTATTAATTACTTCGCGGTTGCGATTTTAATGCCGCCAGAGACGGAGAAGACGGTGGGTAAGAACTCAGGATTCTGAGCGAACCGTTCTACAGCCTGTCGCGACTTGAACCGGGGCTTATGCGCGTCTCGAGCACCGCTCACATATTTGTACAATTAATACGCGCGAGAGTACCGTAAACTGTGGCCCAGCCGCCACGAGAGAAGGTATTAACGAAGAAGAGTCCGAGAAATGTATCCGCGTAGGTGTTAAACGCAAACGTACACCGCGTGACGACGATTCCGGGAACCGAATCTGAGATTACATTGATACCCGCGAAATCGATGCTCGCGGCTTTTCTAATTGTCGATGGAATTCTGATTGTCCATTAGCCTATTGTATCGCCGCTGTAAAATCGCGAATTGGATGGGTACTACACTATATTCTAGAAACAGCAATACTATTGTTGAATTACCGTTGTTGCTGAATGAACTATGCAGCAGACTTGTGTTTGTTTATCATTAATTCTAAACCCCAGTCAATTCCGTATGAAAGAAGCTACTTAGTGATCATCGAAAGAAACGTGGGAAGCACATTCGAAGAGTTCATTGAATCTGCAAAACCCGCTGGAATTCCTGCGGTAACTCGATACAGCTGCTCTTGTGGATAAGTAACGACAATTGTCGATCCCAGGGACATCGGGTAAAGACTTCCTAAAATGAGCGCGCCCAAAGTTGCGTTAGGACCTCGGGGAACCACACGCTGACCGAATATAATAATACCCACACGCTCGGGCGTGCAAACACACCCACGAGGACGACACCATCGTATCCCTGGACTTAGATACCGGTTTTAAAGGCGTTTTATGCCTGCAAACACTCGAAGGTCGGGCCAGCGCGGTTCCTCGAGCGCTCGTTTCGGAGTGGCAGCGACTTCGGATCGTGACGCGCGTCATCCGCCGTATGTGGGTCAACCGTACAAAAATTAATACGAGGAGCTTGTTAGTAACGGTGAGAAGGGGTCTTCGCTACCAATAACGTGGCCAGTCTTCTTCTCTTTCCTCTTTCCTGGCCCTCTTGTTTCGTTTAGCGCCAAGCTGCCACCAGTCCCTGCCGGCTCTTATATCCATGCAAATTGATTGTTATTGGCCATTACGCTCACGGCGCACCGTCGCGCGGCTCCACTCGAAATTACACAGTGACTTTTGCCGTGCCTCGGCAACGACCCGTTCGTTAACCACACGCGAGGAACGACCGGGCGGAACGCAGTTCGGCGCATCCGATTCATTATGAATATGACGTCTCGCTTAACTGTAACGTCGATGCACCGTACACTGCGTTATGCGCCATTATGTCCCGGGATACTCGCGTTACGCGCCTGTACGCGACTCGACGTTGCTCCGGCTCATGGGCGCGGTTCGGCTGGCACCAGCTTCGCGCGCGGAGTCTGGAGCGGATAGCTACTCGATCGCTGGACAAATACCGTTTACGCTTTCCGTAATGACGGTCAGAAAGACGAGCTGGTAAAAGAAGGCGGAAATCTTCTTATCCGAGGTTTTGAAGGTTATGCACACTGGGGGATAAAGGAAGTGCAGCATATTTGGAATACTGTAATTGGTAATTTGGAATACCGAGGTATCTAATAAACTACTAACGCTATCTAATCTGTAACACCGTAGATAATAGGGGCTAATGAACTTTTAACCAATCACATTTGTGGATGAATGCCATTTTGACTTTTTCGACTTAATCTAATAAAAAAAATTTGTGCCAACTTAGATCGTAAAAGAAAATAATTTTTAAGTTTATAAAGTAAGGTAAATTGGAATACCGGTATTCCAAATTACCTGCACCGTAACGAAATCGATACTTTCTGTCCTTTTTCATTTAAACAGTTTCAGTTAACTTTTTGTTTTTTATTATTATTGAGGGTTTGAAATATACAAATTTATTAGTTTCCCTATGATATTATGCAGTTTTATTTGTTCCCATCCTTTTAATTTTTTATACGTTTTAAACAAACTAGTATTCCAAATACACTGCACTTCCTCTATATTTTATTTGAATTCGAAGGGAAACCTTACAATTTCATGGTGACATCTAGTGTCACCTACGTTTTGAAATATATAAAAGAGTAGAGGCAACTCGCTCCACTTATTGCACCGTAAAATTCTCGGCACAGCACGATGTTAGTTATGCCGAGCCAGTCACGGGCGCAAAGTCGCTCGCTCTCGAGGGAATCGAGAGGAAAATCGCGGCTAATAGCGGAACGATTTCCCTGGATACGACAAGAAACACGGCGCCGATACCAATCGATCGTCCAACGAACTCGAACCTGGCAGGAGTCGTTATTCAAATCGAACAATGCGCCCTTTTTTCCGCCGCTCCCCTTGGCGCGCGCCCGCGACGGATTAAAGGAAAAAGGGGCAAAACCTGCCCCGTGGAACCTTCCAATCGATCAATCGTGCATCAGGCGGCGGCGAACGATGGACGACGTGGTCCCGTACGGAGGATGCGTCAGCGGTGCAATAAAATTAGTAGCCTTTACGACGACGCGGTCCAACGAACAAAGGCGTATACGATGCCGTTCAACGAGCCTCGTCGTGTAAAAAAGTACTTTATTACGGTTCACGGATGGGCAAGGCTGTCGCTAATTATCGCACGACTAATTGATGCCCCGCAACTTTGATGAACGCCGCCTCTGCTACCTTGACGGTTTCTTCACCGTTCGAATCGAGCTGCGAGCCTAGACTCGAGCTTCCCGCGATACTTACCGACGCTAGATCGCACTTTCTCACCGTCCCGTGGCCAATTTTTGACGGGATCTTTCTCTTTGATCGAGATACCATCTCAAACAACGCAAGCCACTTCACCGAGCAGCAGTTTTAACCCGTTAACTGCTGAAGGCTAACGAGCCGCTCGAAAAATGTCTGTGCATCAAGCCAGACGGGGATAATTTTCGCGAAAGTTTGATAATTGCCCACTAATTACTCGTACAAAAATAGCGAATCTATCATTTGTCTTTCACATCCGCCGCGGGAGCGTATAAACGTCCTTCAGCGCGCAGATTTTTGCAAGGTCCCCTTAGAAAAAATGGCGCTCAGGGAGCAGGTAACGGTGCACGTGGTATTTTTCTTCCCTCCCGCTTTTAACGTATTCCAGTCTACAAAGCGACTGGAATTCAAGCGTGACTCTATAGACATCCAGTTAATATAAAAGCGTTCACGCACACGGTAGCGAGGGTACAATTCAATCGGGCCCGCGCACACGCGTGAACGATCGTCGCGTATATACTGCGGGACGCAGGAACGGGCGCGCGAGTCGGACAACTCGGGGCCACGCGGCTCGTTTCGAAACTTCGTACTACAAACGTTTGTTTATGCCCACATTCTCGGCGGGGAAACTGATAAATTAATCTCCCATGCTAATACATCGAGGTGCGCTGACACAGGCCGCTGCCTGGAAAGCACCGCGGTTTCGTATCCCCGTGATCCCCGCATTAATCCTCGATCGCTTCCGGATTTCGTTTCGTCCGGGGGTCGAGCTGGAAAATCCGCGCGATCGTAGATTACATGGACGGTGGAAAAAAAAGCTGGGCCAGTGTTATGCATGCACGCATCCATTCGCATCGAACACAGGCCATTATACGAAACGGTTTTGTTCCCCCGATACGATATATACGATCCCTAGACTCATGATTCAGCCACGAAGCCAGATATTTTAATATTAATCGCCGAATATAACGCGGAATGCAGACTTTACCGAGTTCCCGCGAACCGTATCTTTTACGGCTCGAAGGTTAAGCGCGCGTTAACTCGAGCAGACGAACCCGGATTGATCTCGTATTCCAAGGTGGAGGGAGATGAGAGGGGAAAAGGAGGCTGTACGTAATCTGCATCTCTTGTAAATTAATGCGTCTTCGTGGGCACCTTTATCTAGAACGTTCCAGCTGTTAATCACGACGATTTTCTTCCTGCGAGGACAATATCTCAGTGTATTTTATGTGAAGTGTTCGCTTCTGACGGAACACAGGAGCAGTTAGATTTTAATGCCAATTTGAGAACTGTGGGTTTAATGAAATTATAACTCGCGATGGTAGACAAGGAAACAAAGTTTATAGATGAGTTTACGGTGCACCGAGGAGTACGTAGCGCGCGTGCAACGATGCCTGTCGACCCCAACGAATCGCTGACGATACACCTCGGGCCTAATGTCAAGGGTACGAGCAGATCGTTCGATCCGGACGATCGTAAACGACTTTCGTCGCGCGCGGTGCCGAGTGAAGAGGCCCCAGGGAAACTTGGAAAAGGAAAAGTTGGACGGCAAACGGACTGATGGACTTTCCCATGCACCACCTCCGCGGGAGAGCCGTAAACGTCTTGTCTCTCGATTTAAATGTCCTGGCATCTACTGGGTTGGGCAGATCCAACGATCCTGGCCACTGCCGCGCCCTAGTGCGTCCTCGTGTACTTACATATTACGCGCACCGTCACATAGATGCAGAATATGATGGATCCCCTCGTTCGCGCGTATCCCCATCTCCCGTACTCCGCATTAGTCTTAAGCTAATTTAGTCTAGTTTATTCTTCACGTTTGTTACGTTTGTTTTTGTCTCTACTTTAGTTTATTGTACGCGGTTAGGCTTCCCAACAGTGTTTCCACTGCAGCCTCGCCTTTACTCTTATCGTCTATGGCATTTGTAATATTCAGGTTTCTTCATTCTCTTTGAGTAATATAGACGTTTATAAATAAATAATAATAATAATATTTCGCAATATGTGCAGCCTCTGATACAGTTTTCTTCCGCCGGGAAGCCCCTTACCCCTCGCGAATCCTCTACGCTTCGATGTGCCTGGTATACTCGAATGGTTGGATGGTTGAAATTGGAACAGATTTGTGAGCGAACAGTTCCCAGCGCCAATGCTTTGAACACGACGGAACGGAGACAAGGTCGGGAACAATGCTCAATTTTCCGGTTAGAAGCGATAAGGCGGGTTAAATGTTAAAGTCTCGTGGACGTGTGTCGCCGTTACATAATCAGAAACAGCGACGCTATTGCGATAAGCGTAATTATTACGTGGCTACGAGCATAACGAGTGCATTTCGCGTGTGAACCATGGTAAAATCGCGCTGCGTGCAAACAGATGCTTTGCTTCCGAGAAGATACGATTCCGTAAAACACATAAAGACAATATTGACACGGGACACGAATACCGTTTTGCAACGTGTTCGTATTAAACCACGGTTCCTGCGTTGAATTATAACCGGCTGACACGCGATGCTTTAACTTTCTTCGCTTATGCGCATCGGTGAAATTTTTCTGGAGAGTGTTGTATTACGATATCGTGAATTTTAAATTCAAAATAGAACCGTCAATGGCACGGTAGATTACACGAGACAAGTATTCGATTCACGAAAATTTGAAACGCTAAACGATCGCTTGGGATTGGAGGTCGAGGTAACAGAGAATCTTCATTATAGTACCTATTCAATCCATATTTATACGCGACTACTGCATCTACGGTACTAGTAGTTTCAAGGAGCTTAAAAGTCACGGAAAAGACTGTATTAAACGGAACTGGAAGGTCTGCCGGTAACTTGTACCTCGTGTATCGTAGTATTACATTCCTGTTACATTCTCCCTATCGCAACCGCCGGTGTACGAGCCAGAGAGCACGAGACCTTTACGAGGGGCAATGAATGTCTCAACGGCGAAGTTCCGTGAAGCTCCTCCATATATTACAGAGAACTTATTAGAATCAATTAACTTTTCACCCGTACTCCGCATTAGTTATTGGCTTCAACGACCTGGCCGGTCGTCGATGCCTATGTCGCGGCGTATCCATTACTCGATACGCTTGCGAAGTTCGGTTTGTATTCAACCACGTAGAACTCGTAAAATGTTGCAAGGAAAGTTGAGAAGAATCTCGAGAAATTCGAGGTACCAGGCTATAAAGAATACAGGCGAAATTAGTCTGCTCTCCGAGAGTATCAAGCTAACTCTTATGTTGCCGGTTGCTGTTACTGCTAATTCTAGGTATAAACCACTCTCGTTAAATCAAGGCCAAGCATCATCGTTCGAAACGTCCGTAAAATGGCTCTCGGTTGCACCCAGCATCGGGCCGGACCCATGCTAATCCTTCTGAACGATCGAGGTGGATCAGGAAGAAAAAGAGAAACGTCGGAGCCGCACGGAAAGAACGGAACACCGAGGGAAGTAGACGAACGAAAGGTGGAGAATGAGCGAGGAGGTAGGAGGGAAGGCGAGGTCGAGGTGATTCGCGGTGAGGCGAGGCGAGGTGAGGCGAGTCCGGGCCCACCTGCAATTATCCGGTCTAATGAGCAAACAGTCTGCACAGCCCCTCTCTTTCTCGCGAGTTCCCTTGTTCCCCGTTTCTCTCGATTCTGCTCCGGCTAGACAGCCCATCAGAAACGCGTGTACTTGACTCTGCTGTACCAACAACCTTCCACGGCCGTGTTCTCCTCCACCTCCTTCTGTTTCTCTTTTTCTCCCCTTCTTCCCTCCCTCCCCCGCCGCCCGTTCCTCAACCTTCACCTCCGCCTCCGTCGCTCGGATGCAGGTTAATGAAGATTATTAAATTAGTACCTCTCACGGCCGATTTTTCCGCCGGCCAAGCGTACCAAAGACCCCGCCGCTCCCATCGATACGCCACGAACCCATCCGAGATAACCAACTGGTTCGTTAACGTCCGGAGGAGCAGCAACGCTCTCGCGCTTAGGAGGCGCCACACAAAGGGGCCAGGACCCTGAAAAATGGACCTCGATTCCCCTGCGCGCTGGGTGGGGAAAAAAGAGAGCAACCGGACTGGGTTAAATGCGAGGTGCACGATCGTGTCCGCGGTACGGCAGAGGAGGAAACTATCCCATGGCTGCCAGGAACGTCGGGAATAATGCAGTTGCGAGATTTAAAGCGTCTCGGGCGGGGTCAAAGGGCGGCCTCGGCCGACGACACGTGGTTGGGCATCCACGGTTCGATGACCCTGATTTCTTCATTTCAGAAATAGAAATGATTCGGCATAATCGAATGAAACCGGGGGACGAGGGGTTTGGGAGGTGACACGGGCTAAAAGCGGATGACTCAGCTCGGCGGGAGAATTAGGATGACCGTAGAGACACTGATTTCGAAGAGAAAAAAAATTGACTGATGGACCTGATAGAAAGCCTATAGCAAGGCCCAGCTTAGGAATTGCTTGTCATTTCGCTAGTTCAATCAGCACTTAAACAGAAATCGATCGATGCCATATACGGTAGCTAAAATGTATTTAGCGTTGAAGATTCCAATACGGCGCTTTGGATTCCACTTACAGATATTTCAAAGAGGACGACGAAACATCTGTCGAGGAAGGGCGTAACACGAAGATCATTAGCTTGATTCAAATCTAACATTAAATGACGGTAGGTTTAATTTATTCATAAGTAGTACTAATCGTTCAGTCTCGATTCTATATTTCTTTTCCGCCAGATCACGTGGAACATTGGATATCTCGTTCGAACGGCCCCCCGTCCTTCGTCATACGAAATGGCCCCTCGGAGGAAAGGAAGACGGCGATCAAAGCGTCGTTCAAGCAGGATGCACTCATCCTACCTTGGCTGCCCGCCACGCCCGCCATTCACCTTCAACTTGGTCTCTCTTTCTGTCGCGGAACAAACCCGTGTGCTGTAACCGAGCCACACGGACGACGCACGCGCGCGCGAGAGGGGAACAGGCCTGAAAAGCATCGCAGAAAATTGCGAGCCGCGAAAGGAGAGGAGACGAACGCTGCTAGGTAGTCTCGCTGGCCAGCCACCGATGAATACCAGAATTGAAACCAGTTCCGACAAATTGTCCCGGGTCAGCGCAAACCTATTGCTTTCCGCGAACGACGGAAAATCGCAAACGGCAGAAAAACCACGGACATATTTATAGACCCGCCGAGCGCGTTACGAAGTAATTTGTTTCGGAGCCCCGGTGGCTCTCGGCAAATCACTCGCGTTCGTCCGTGGCGTTTATCATCGCTATTAATGTCCGATCGTGAACGATTCATCCGACGACATCGAGCTTTAATGGACATCTTAACGAGCATTTTTCTTCCTCGTTTCATGTCCCCAGGGCTCTCCTGTCTTCGTACGTGTCGGTGATTTATTTGAGCCCAAGTCGATAGAATACGGACTTCAAGATTTGAAGTCCTACGCGATCTTGAGGCTTAAGTAGGTGTGCTCGCGAAGTTCTAAGGAAACGATTCGGTGCAATTCTGTTACCACATTCGAATTGTATGCGATGTATGGATCTGGTGGGCGGTGATTGTACAACTACCGTGATTCCATAGGACTGAAGGGACGTGGAAGCCTAATGGCGCCAGGGTTGCATGTATTCCAGCAATCCGTAACTCTGCAATTCGTAATTGCCGTAATCACGTGACCGCTGGTAATCGCGGTTGATCGAAGAGGGATTGAGAAGGCTCACGCGTTCCTTCGGTGTTTCGAACTGCGACGTCGCGTTTTCATCCCGCATACATTTCCCTGTCGCGAAATTCGGCAATCTGGATCAATTTCGCGCGCAATCACGGATGCACGGAGGGACGCTTCGTACGAGCACAATCCCAGATTACTGTCATCAGTCTGATAATTGTGGACGAGGAAGCAGAATGACACGCGATCGAGAATGTCCCGCGTATTCTGTACATCCATCTTACTGAAACCTTCGATACTTCCACCGAATTCGCAATTTTCTGCAAAACGCGACGTAATCACACGCTGACTGATCACTGTGATTACGCGATGGCCTATAATCAGCAGTGATCGAGGGATCAGTGATCTCTAATAAACAGAACGCTGCAGTCCAATTATCTTATAATTAATCATTTCTCCACACCTCGAATGAACAATAATCCCACCTGTATACATTCACATCGACGCGACTCCCTGTATAAAAGACTTGACTGGTTGACTCCTGAATTGGAAACCGCAGAAGCCGCAATAACCCTGCCCCAAGAAATTTCACCAGTGACCAAGTGGAGCATAAATCTTTTTCGCATCGAGAGGAAAATTGGCTCCGTTGCTTTACGCCTTACGGGGCGAGACTTCACTTGCATTACGCAACTGGACATTTCCAGTGAACGAACTTGATGATCAAACGCAGCCACCATTGAGTCGTCTCGCTTGTAAATATAATTTCTACCTCCGTACAGTTGCAGCTGGTCTGCAGCGTCTAGTCCTAGCCATTATTTCTCATGCAAAAGTGGAGAAGAAACGCAAATGCAGTTGCGCGGCAATGTTCGAGCGACCGCCGCTGATAAGGTTTTAGGTGACGTTGGAACGCATTGGGGCCTTTTGTTACAGCCACGGAAATGCTCGGTGGAACGAGGTGAAGGCTACTAGATGCACGTAGACGCGGGTGCTCGCGTATTAAGGTGCATGCACGCGCGTACTGGCGTCAGGTCGCTTAAAGAAGCTACGACGATGCTTAACAGCGCATAAGTATCTAACTAACAAGCGGGTTGCATAACACAGCGGCCGTTGTCGCTGGCGATATGCACTCCGTACCAAGAGTTCGTGTAAAACGTTCAAGCCTCTCCGGCGCACGGGAACCCGGCTACCTATCAGCTATTGCGTTAACCTTAAGGCGATATACGTACACGTATGTTGGTTCGTTCTACATACGAAGAAGCGTGATATCGGGCGTACGAGCGCGGGCCAGGAACGATCCATGCATCATACGATGCAGAGCGATGCAGTTCGGTACTCCTCGTCGCGGAAATTATATAATATCGACGGGTGTATGCTCCTCCTACGCTACTCGGTGACGCAACGGCTATGATTTTGCGACCCGCTCGTGGAGTGATAGAAAAATTCAATTACGATAAATCTGTCCCATACCCATTCAACCTACCAACAACTTTCAAGTTCCCTTTCCATATACGTCCTCCTATTTCAATTCTATTCCTACCGATACGTATCTCAGACTGATATTTCGTCCTTTGAAGCAGAAGCAAGAGATCTGGTTTTGCATTTCTCTGAATTCCGTTTCGATATTACTATTAATCTCATCGTATTTTTAATATTTTGCTTTGAATTATTGTAAATAATAAATACCGTGTAGACGTTCTTTTGCTCTCGCCGTGACGATAATCTGGTTTATCCACTCGCACGATGCCACGAATCAACGCGGACTCGTGTTCACCGCGACAAGCGAGTGAAGCTTTATCCAGCAAGCCGTGGTATAAAGAAGAACGAGATGGAGAAGAAAAGGACTTTCTATGGAATCAGCGACACCCGGTATGTAGGCGAACCACGCGACGTATCGTGCGACACGGGAGAAGGGCGTGCCTGCAGTCGCTGCACACTGCGCAGTTTGTTGCACGCGCTGCAATCGGCCGTATGCACCGAGATGTGAGAGTTGCACGAGCCACGTACGTGAACGCGTACGCGTCTGCACACGCGCCCGCCTGTTACATGCACAGTGGCAGCCGTGCACACCAGCGAGGCCAGCTTTTACGCGACGAAAGATATCCGATGTGACATTTCTCTGGGAGACGCGGAAAACGCGGCAGAATGACGCCCCGAGGTGCATGCAGGCGTATCAACGTGCCAGAATACACGTAGATTTCGTGTAAGTCGCGATGGCTGTTGCCTTTTCAGCGTCTACTTTTAGAAGAACTGATTCATGAATGGGATTTGACTTATCTGTTACGCTAGGGGGTTCTGAGATGCGCGAGAAGATTATGAGGGGAGATTGTAGTGATTGGAATTAATAATTGGGGCACGAGGTTTGGATTTAACGTCGTCTAACTCAGTCAGTTTAGAAGTTGCTTATCGCCTATGCCGCAAACGTCGTTTCGAAGCTCGATTCAGATTTTACGACGGTTACTGATAAGACGTCACGAGAGCATTTTTCATCGCATCCGAGGGCACGCGTGCCAAGTTGTTTATAGCATCTGTATCACGATTTAAAGAAGAAGCGTACAGTGAAGAGCTACATGTATTTGAAGAAGAGACTAAAAGTCCATGATGTAATTAAAAGGAAAGGAATAAGAATTGATTAGAGTTGAGAAGCACCTCATTAAAAAACTTCATACTTAACTAATCACCCCGAGCAAGAATCATTAATAAATAACTCATTTCATATGTACTTATACATAGTCGTTGAATTAATATCTACGATTGCAAACAATTTGCAATTTTCTTACCCATCGCGATTATCTTTTTACACGTAAGTATACAGTGTTCGTTTCTTTTGCAAATTGTGGAACATGACGGGACAGGAATGTCTGCTGTTATACACGTGTATTTACGGTTCACAAGTTCACGAGCTGACAGATGGGAACGGAGTATGGGCCAGCCTCAACAGCATTTATAATTCTGGTCTCAGAGTACGGAGCATCCGAATGACCGTAGAATGATTCGGTGTAGCAACGAATCACACCGCGGATGACGTCCCTTGCCGTAGTCGAGGAGCACAGAGCGTGTCGGTGGCAAGGGTCCCCCTACTTCCGGCGAACCATATCCGGCAGAACGCCCACCTATATCTCGGCCCGCCAGACCGTGCACACTCCCTCCTGCCACAATCTACTCTATCGTCGTCCAATTGTGATAGATGTTCTAGCCAGACAAAATTGTTCGACTGGTACGCAGCAATAGAAGCCGATTTCTCATAGCAACAATCCGCGATGCTCTCATCCCAGAATTCGTGTCACAGAACTTATGGTTTTCGAGTTCCCCTTTCTTCCTCCCCCTGAGGAACTCTCGATCGTAAACTCGTGACCAATACTACAAAAATATGGACGCAAATTCGTGGAAGCTTATGAAAATTGGAGAATTTAAATCGTGTGGGTACCTACGTATACCCTATCACACATTTCTAAGAAACGTAAGTAAAGTCATTAAAGTGATTCGTTACAATCACGGATTTGGAATAGGTACATTGAACAAAAGATAAGAGACGAGAAGGCAGATCTCGTGCGGCGCGCGAGTCTAATTAAAAATTAACAGAGCCTCGATCGAGATGTAAACAACTTCATGACGGTGCCCCGGGAAAAAGTGGGAGAGGCGGTAAAAAACAATATTACGAAACTGCAAAAAGGTCGTGTGCGCCACGGCGCATGCCTCGGTGCATATAATGCCAGCAAAAACTTGTCTGTTAGCGGCCGTCATCTGCCCATTCGATCGCGTATACGTCTAACCGCTCCTCGTGTCCATCGAGCTCGGAATAAAAGTCGCGGTGGAGGACGAGGCACGGCCGGCTGAAGAGCAGCGTAAAATAAAATCAATCGTTCCAGCGAGAAATTGCGTAACGTTCCCTCCAACGTTCCAGGGGAATATTATTGGCGCGCGAAAGCGACGTTATTAATTCCCCGTTCGTTAATAAGGCTGCTTCGCTGGCCGAACGGGGCTCCCGCGTCCGAGACACACATACTAGAGGAGTTATGCAAGGCCCGCGATCCTTGCAGCGAAATCCCCTTGATTTTGCGCGCCAATATTTATCGCACCCACATCCCGTTATCGTAATTAACTTGGCTCTCGGGTAATCCGACTCGCGGCGCGGTATGCACGATACGCAGGCTCCGCGAGCCGCGCAATTTTATCCAACCACGTGGGTGTCCGCGTGGACCCGCGCGAAGGACTCGCGATACGTGACGCAACCAGCAAAGTAACGGGCAGCTGATAAACCTGATAAAACAATAAAGAACCTTTAAACCCTGTCCCGATCGCCACCATTAACCGAGGCACGGTTCAACGGGCCTGGCTGTCCACTCCCGTGCCGACGAAGTAGACGCCATTTATCATCCAAACGGCGCTGCTGCTTTGCAGCTTCGCTGCCTTCTTTATCAGGGTAGGTATATGGTATGCACCTATGCGAAGCCGTGCAGGATGCTCGAGGAAAGTTGCGTGAAACTTTGGCGCCACGGAATAGTCGTTGGAATGATTGAAGAGCTGTTGATAAGAGTGGGTGAGCTATCGAAGAGCCGGGAGAAGACGTAAGATAAGAACTGAAGTTAGGTGTAGAGAAGAAAAACAGGATCCTGTTATAATGTAAGTGAGGCGGGTTTATTTTATTAACGTCATTCGTTAAAAAGCGTCAGAAACTGAGGGCACGAGCAGTTGCAACGGTCACTGAAACTTGGAAGCACGGTGCAAGTAGCAAGAACCGATAAATGTCCTTATCGTATTACTAGGCTGGCACAGGGTCAGCGTTCTGCTATCTGTTAATCATTTCGGGCTGCATATGCAAGTGGTTCTCGAGTTTCCAATTACACGTAACGAGGACCGGTTGCTTGAACGATACGCTGTATCAGCGGGGACAATAAACCACGAACAACAGGCATCAGCGGAACGGCTAAACGCGAGAGTGTAAAAATAGCCGACGCTACGCTTCGTGATACTTATCCTATTAAAACACGTTTCTCTAATTATTCCTCCGTCTGCCATCGAAGCTCTCGTCAACCGTAAATCGAAGGTGAACGATGTCAGTTGACGGTGGCTGTCATTCAACTGAGAAATCTGTGATCGAGACTTCGTGAATAGATTCCAGAGACGAATCGACGTGTACGCAAGTCATTAACTAATGAAAATTACACGGCCACGCTGACGAGCTTGCAATCGACAGATAGAGTAGACGTGCTCAAGACACACAGGCCAACAGAAAGCTAGAGTCGTGGCCAACGCACACTAACCATTTGTCATGGTTGCTTACTGCGTGCTTGGGCATCGAAGTGACTTCATAAACTCGCGGGAGAACACCTGCGGTGAGTGAGGATGCTCGGATACCTTCTATCGAAGTGTCAACCAACCTGTTATCCAAACAATCTGACGGTGCAAACTTTGCCTGGATGTCGAGCGAGACGTCTACACGGATCAGTGCTCGGTGGGTTCAGAATTTTCTTATCGTACAGTGCTGATATCCCTTCCCTTTAAATTTTATTCATTGCCAGTATCGAAGTGCGCGAAAGTCGTGTTTCTAATAGGAGGAAGATTGCAAACGAATTTTCTGTATAGGTATAAAAGGCAAGTGTATATCTTATCCATTGAGAGTATTGAAGGAGATGTTGACAAAATAGTTTACGAACACAGATTCGTCGCGTTAGCGCGTTCTCTGTTATACAAACGAATCGCAGCCACTTGATGGAACCCTAGAGATAGAACCAGCAAATGTACGGTCTCAACAGGCATTATGCAGTGGGAGCAATAAAACGGGCGTAGAATAGTGTCTGACACTCGGATTGCAAAACACATGTAACTTTGGTGGCGAGCATCGTTCAGTTGCTCGTAAAATCCCAGCACGAGATACGGCCCAGCCATATGCAGTTTGGATTACGTTCTCATTTTACTGAAATTGAGTTTAAACAACGAATCGTAAAGTCGCTGCCGGCCACGGGACAATTGGTACTCTCTCCCCCTACTGTGAGAAATAGAGTGGACGATAATTAAGTGCTCGTATCTGTAGGAAGGCAAACATCTGACTAGCGTTATAACGAATCGAAGTATTTGGAATGTACCTACATTTCTTTCTAAATCTACACTAAAACTGAGGATCTTGCAGCAAGAGTAAATTAGGGAAAAAACTGTTTATAAAGTATTGCTTTGACTTAACATTGAAAACAGAGCATAATTTGAAAAATATATATTTTCGCACAATGAATTGTAGTTGTTGAGTTGATAAGATTTTATTTCTATTTTTTACTTTTTTGAGTTATTTCTATTTAATATTAATATTAATATTTTTATTTATTTGAAATTTAAATAAATCTCATTTGTTATTGGATTTGCATCAAACGTGCCCCAAACGATGTAGAATTTCCTTTTTCATATATTACACGTCATAACTCAAAAACTGTAAAAAATGGAGCTGCACCACTCTTGTTACAAGGTACTCAATTGGAAAATAGCCAGCAGCTAAGTACGTTACGAAAGATGGGATACGTATGAAATTCATTCTCAGACTTATTGCCTGGTAATTCATGAAATGGCGATACGGTAAAAGTGGGGAGGAGGCAGTGTGCAGGAGTATTCAATTGCAAATATTATACATTGTATCCCCTTCGAATACAGATTCAATGTACGCTGCGCTGATGGCAGATATGACACGTAAATCCACGATGAACGAGAGGATTCTATAATAAGAACGTTCACACCCACCGAAAGTCAGGAATAAAGCGCGGCCCCGCAGCAACGAGCAGCGATGCAGTACGCGAGGCATAAAAGGAACAACAATTATTCAGCGTTGCCGCGAGGAAGTCACCCACCAGGACCTCATGCTGAGACGATCACGTTCCAGGGACCGGTCCAACCGTATCGTATCACGAAACCACGTAACGACGACGAATCTCAACCTCACCGGACGGCACCGAAATCCTCTCCCAGAATTGGATTATCAATTACGCTGATTCTTCCTCGATACGACTCCTACCGCAGCTTGTCCCCTTTGCGCGACTATTAATTCCACAGAGTGTCCCACAATGGGTGGTGCAGCAAAGAAGAGAGTGATCCCACAGATAATAATGGCCAGGTACATAAATCCATACAGGCAATACGTTCTGTTCCCCCGTCAATAATAATCACCACCATCGACACTCACCATGAAGTATGCGCGCTGGAATCGGTCGGGATTCAACCGACCGAAACAATCGTACGAGCGAAACGATAAGTAGCGATTTGAATTATCAGCAGGCACGTAGCGCGCGGGATGCCGCGCGTATACGAGTCCCTGTGCAGCGAGAATTTAATAAGCGATTTTCCAGCTGAGGTACAAGGCGAGCTCGATGTGTAACCGCTACCCACGATACGCGGGGTACGCGATACCTTGCACTCGCGGCTCGCTTCTGGACGATTACGAACCGACCTATCGCGTACTTCTTACGCGGGACTTCTCTTACGCAATGGCCGTTTTATCGGAACGATACGCGCGCACAGCGCGAGGATAGTATGAAAATTCTTCTGAAAGCCAGTAAAATTGAAAGTGACGTGAGAATTATACCACCGGCGCCCGGCCATCGTTAAGAGGCCCGCCGCGGTGGGAAGGAACGCATTCAGACGCATTAATAATTAATCCGAACCGCGCCGGGGTTCTTAAGTTCCTCGGGCACGAGCAGTTGCGTGAAATGAATAGAAGACGCCAAAGGGGCGATAAATCGTGCGAATGGATCTCGCGGATTAATTCCTCCGATAGCGAGTGCCCAGACGTAATGCAGTTGCCGTTCTGTCAAGGATGTGTTCGCGAACAGAGCCGACATTAGTTTCGAGCCAATAAACCTTAATGACGGCTAACGTACGCGTAGGAAGCTCGCTAATGACCCCCCCGGTGATACAGCTTTCTTGTAATTACCAACGATTCCACACTTTCCCTCCCCCGTCCCTCACCCCTCTCTTGACGTAGCCGCGATGCAACGCGCCAAGTTTCCACGTAACGTCGCGACCGATTGTCTAAACAGCCGCGAGGAAAATTAATCTCGAAAGCAAATAAAGCCTAGCTCGTTCCGCCGACTCCCTTAATATCCACGCTCGCCGATAACTTGATTTACCATGTTAGACGTCCCCTTCTTCGGCCCCCTCCGTTCAATTAACGATCATTACGGCGTGCACCTGTTCAACCGGGTCTCAGGATACAAGAATATGTATCACTTTGTTCGTGTCTTTGGCGCATCTATCATGCACGTCGGATACAGACGGCGTTTATATCCAGCCGCCTGATTCCGTGGCAATATTTTACACTGTTCCGAGAAGTAATTGAAATTACCTGTTTATAGCCCTTTCAAACTGCCTCCCCCTCCGGTTTCTTATGAAATATGAAACACCTGTTGTGTACACCGAGCATAATTTTCTTGCGCTGGAAGAAGTGGAAATGTCGGCTGAAAAACGCCCGGCTGGTAAAAAAGAGGAGCCGTGGCAAGAATTTATTGTACCCCGCATCTTCCCACGGGGCGCAACGCGGTAATTCAGGCTTCGACAATTAAACCGTTTCGCAAGGCAGGCCTTCAACAGGGGGCTGCCGGTAGCCAAGTGCTTTGATTGATCGTTAATAAACATTAATGCCTAACTTTAAATTGGAGCCTCATTTGGCCGATACAGAATTTATACAGGGAGCTTTCTCCGTAGCAATCACGAGGAATTCTTCGACGTGGCTCGATAATTATTCACGTAATAACTCATGTCGCGGGACCCGATCGATAACTCATACACCGCCTCGCAAGGCAGTAAATTATGTTATTAGCGTTTTAATTGCACGGTTATCGATTTATTCGGGGTACCGCTAAAAGTCACATACATATGCCGCGGCGCGAGTGACCTTTTGCTTTCCGGCACACAGGGGCAGCAGTTTGTTGCCGATAAAATATCGAGATCGATAGAGAAATTGGCGAAGCGGTTGCCGCGAAATGTCAACTCATCCGGTTGAACGCAGCAACGACGCACAAGAGCGTCCCTCTAACGCTCGAAGCGATCCGAAGCAACAGATTTTCGCGGCTGCTCCTTTTGCTCGTGTGCCTACCAGTGGCACAACTACCACGGCCCATTTGTCCGTTTTTGGGGCGGCAACGTGCGGAAGAAACCTTTCCGGTTTTGGCGGTACAACCGGTTTCGCCTTCTTTTTTCGTTTCACCCACCTACGGTGATGCTCCGCGACACGAGGCCCTCGCCAACTTTTTACCTTTTATTTATCAATGTACCTCGTACAGGCATGCGCGCGACCATAGAGATCGGGAGATTGGACGATCTCGCGACGCGAAACGTCATTGCGCCCGGGGATATAAACGGTAGTTTATTAATAAAAGGGCGATCCGCCCGTTTTTTTTCTAAGGGAAACGCCCACTGAATCGGAAGAAACGATCGTCAGCCATCGAAGGTGTAGGGAACGCGTGGAAAAAGAAAGGGATCGTATAGAACGAGATAAACGTCGCGGAGGAGGCCCAAGCAACACGGTTGCGCGCGGCAAGGCGCAACCGGCAACCAGCAGAAATGCTTTTCATTAGCGCTAGCGAGAGTTCAGCCGAGTTAATTTGCCCTCTAAATAGATCGGCGGCTATGCACGTAACCCGTCATTAGCGCACGCCGAACAAAGAGAGACGCTGGAATTAAGAAGGTAAGAGACGGCGAGACGTTATGCGCCTCGGGAGAGCGCATAATCATGGTGGCCGCTCCGTGGCAGACTACATTAATGTTTCCTGTTACGACTATCCCGTCGGTTATTGTTTCTCCATTAGATACGTAGTTAAAGGCTGGAAACGGACTTGCCCGGCTGAACGGTGTTCCAGGCGCCATTCCGAGCGCGATCGGCCAACCACTACGACCACTGCGAACCCGCTTCCTTCTACCATGAAAACCCCGTATAATACCGCAAACGCTGATAATTAGAGAATAATAACAGGTAAATACGGCCTGCAGTGCGATTGCGCGAACCTCTCCCCAGGTAGACGGGGGTTTAAATTAAAACGTGAAGACGATCTGAGAGCAGCGTGCCGTAACAGCGGCAATAAGTTAACACGTTAATTAGCCAAATTAACGATTCCGATCGTTTCGCGATAAAATTTCACGCGTCGCAAGGCACGAGCCCGAGGACGCCCCGGGATCCTGCGCTGCGGGATTAACCCTCCGTGCGGAGAGAGAATTTTTGTGCATCGTTCTCCGGTTAAAGAGAACCTCTGATGCTATTCCTCCCGTGGGTGTAAAATCCCTGTACTTTTCAAAAAGCTATTGTATGATTTTCATTCATTCGAACTATAAATCTATAAATCCCGGACAAATACTTAAGGCACGAAGAAGCGCAAAGAAGGCACATCGTCAGTCAAAGAGCAACGCAGCTGAATAATTAAGGGATTAATAAGGGCCGCACGTTTGGCACACACGTTCTATTGACGTTTAACGTTTCTGGACATATATGTACGTCCCAAGAGAAAGACGCGAAATCAGTCGATCCTCCGTCTGGACGATGTACGCGGCAGGCAGTGACGGATGACGACAGAGCCGATAAAATCGCTTCTTACGATCGTACGACCGGTCGTGCGATCGGTGTCAACCGCGTAAATTGACGTCGACACGATTACTTATCTATATAATCGTAGAGGAACGCGTATCGGTCTCCTCTGCCAGCCGGAGATGGCGAGGCCGCGGCTTTATGACAAGACCTCGCATTTTCATGAAACGATGCGACGCGTCCCGTCGACCAGCGGGCCCCGACCGATCAACCAAACGGCGATGTTGATAAATGTCCGATCGCTACGACCATATCCGTTGGCTAACATGCCGTTTAGAGGATCGATGGCTCCCACCGTACAAAGGACAGGGCAAAAAACCGCCAGCTTTTCCTATGGAACACGATCGAGATTGTATTTGACGAGCACACAGCTTAGAGTGACGCTCGTCTTTAAGCACGACGTCACGGCAAAGTGGACCCCCACCATTTACTGCCCCGATCTGGTTGTAGGTATAACGCGCGGAAGGTAATGGAACGTAATGGAATGTAATGGGGAAACGAGGAAAAAAATAGTATCCCTAACTTTCAACGGTTCGCACGTGAATTATTACGACCAGGTAACACCGAGGAATATGACATCGCGAGGCTTAAGCTGTCTCCGCTACCTCACAGCGATCTGAATAATGCAGATAAGCAAAGAACATTTACAAGCTTGGGAACGGAAGAAACGATTTTTTTCTTTCTTTATACACGACGTATTCGCGTGTCTTTCGTACGAACGTACGCGATTCGGTAGACGTTCCGTATACTACGGTCAATGCTTTGGCGTGAATGAACTTGATGAATACAATAGGCCGAGGAACAGTTCGTACGGATAGTTTAGTGGTGGATTTACTTGTAGATGCAAACACGTGTTGCGTCATAGAAACAGATGTAACAGTCTACTACTTGGTCGGTTTTACGAGAAAGTATTCGTGGGCGCCTTGTTTATGGCCAATGTTTGTCGATAATATGACTCCGGACGAAAAATGATAGTGTTCAGCTGGCAACAATGACATTCAGAAGCTCATAAATTATCAGGGGATTTGTCCAATTGAAATGTGATTCTATCCGGTAGCAGATCCGTTCTGCTGTTCGATTTCGTGAGAAAAACGGGATTGCAACAAAGTCGAGGGACAAATCGTGGGCCCAATTAAGGCAGCGAAGAAACGATCGGTTGCGTAACGTGGAACCTAAGGACAGGGGATTCTAAAAAAACGGCGACCAGGGCCACCGTTCGGAAAGGCAATCTATGCCGAGGCAAAACAGTCGGAGCACTCGTTCACGCTAAATGCACTTGTATTATCGTGAAAGCGAAACGGTCGGCGAGGTGATTTAAAAAAATTTTGCCACCTTTTTAACAGCAGCCAAATTTACACCGAGCCTTATATCTTCCGCCCGAGCAGCGGGATCGATGCAACTCCATCGACTTTAGTGGCGAGCCGCGTGACGTTAACGGTTCGTAAATTAAAAGGTGGCCATTTTGTTGCGGCCGAGCCTGGCCAAAGAAAGAAGACGCTCCTCGAGAGGCCGTGTCTCGGTATAAAATTCACGCGATTCATTGTTCCCCTTTTTATATCGCGGAATGCTTGGCCACCGGTGAAAGGATAGGTACACGAGATTCGGTGCCCCGTGCTCGTTGCAGAACAGAAAATGATACATGACCGTAAATTTCAGCACCGGTAATTATTTTCCCCCCTCGATCGCGCGGGCATTCCCTCTTTCGAAATTTCTGCCCGCCACGTGGCCCGTAAGAGGACACGCGCTCGATTATTTACGGCTTTTCTCCGAGCGGAACTTTCACGAGTACCTACGATCGATTATTGTCAGCGGGGGAAAAAAGGCGGCAGAGAGAGAGAGAGAGAGAAACAGAGGAGCAGGAGCAGGCAAATTGTTTCTATGGACCGATAAATTCTTTGTCCCAGTTCGAACGGGAATATGAGCATCCGCTTTCGTGCGGGATCCTGTCAGAAACGGCCCAGCAAGCTCGTAAATCACACCAGCGTGCGTGTTCACGCCCTTCAAATGAGACGATCGAAAAATCGTCCGGGCTTATCCGATAGCGGTAATCGAGTAGCACGTGAGTTGCCATCCCACGACCACGGGGATAAGATGCGTGTCTGCATACGGGGTGTTTCAGAATCACTGTAGAAAGTATCTTCCGCGAAATTGGTATAGGGTAGATGTACCGTTTGTGGTCATTACATTGTTTTTGGTCATGTGTATAATTATCTTATTTTTAAATTACTTTTAGATCATTATTCTGTGGAAAATTTCACATCATAAATATTTTGTTTAGTATACCGCCCGAAATATAAGTTCACATTTATTGCTTACAAGGAAAAATATTATATTTTTTAAGAAGTGGCCAAAATTGGTACAATACCTTAATGTGGCCACAAACAGGGTTGCCACCTCACCGGTTTTGGCCCGGAGACTCCGGGTTTCGAAGTAAATCTCCGGGCTCCGGTTTTACTGAAGAAATCTCCGGGTTGTAGAAAAAAAATGAGATAATAAGAAAATGTGGTATTATACAATGGTATCAATTTTATATACAATAATAGATATTAATTAAAAAAACAGATACTTATAAATTCTGAATTGTTTGAGCTTAAAATAATCGCACATCTGTTTTCCGGATATTCGAGAACAAAACTTTTTTTGCTTTTTCCATCTCCGGGTTTATATTGGAATCTCCGGGTTGGAATGTGTGGCACTCCGGGATTTCTATGGTGATAAGGTGGCAACCCTGGCCACAAATGGTGCATCTACCCTATATGCCGAGCTACGGGTATAAGAAACGGTAACTGATATACGCTCAGGATCGTCTACAAATACCATGACTAGATACTATCGGGTTATCTTGCTGCTACCAAAACAAACTTCCAAAATCACTTATCAATAATCGACGCGGCTATTGTGTTCGTGAAATTCTAATTGTTCCAGTATACATATGAACTGGTTTTACAATCCAGGAAAGTGAATTGCTCAGAAACTATTAGCTAGCTCGTATTTTAATCAACTCTTCAGAAACTATAATTCTGGAGCACCTTGTATGCACGCGTGCACACGTCCCCGCGGGTTACAGCTGCGTGCGACCGCAATGTTGCTCGAAAATTAATGCGGTATAAATCAGAAGCAACACGCTTGCGACATACGCCGAGCACGCATCTGCATGTATTGACGCTTAAACGACGGAGCATTGTAAACACCGAACGGCGGTGGAAATTTAAAAGTTCCCTCATTCACGATTATTTAGAAGGCGGCAGTTAAATTCCTCGCGCGACCTCATCCCGCTTTATTCACCAAGCGATCGCCCGCAATTTAACGGCTGAATATATAATAATGTGTTCAGTGAAAGTTACACGCGTGCAATTCGATCATTATCCCTTTTCCATGAATGTTTTATGATCGCATGGGGGAGAACGTCCGTCCGTAAGTCGTGTACACGGTAACGCAAGTTGCACTTGTTTTTTTTTTGCACAGCCATGGAATATGTATATCTCCTTACGATCAATACCGACGACGCGTGTTTGAAACGCTTTTCGTCGTCGGACATGGAAACCCCGCGAGGCATGCAATATTGTTTGCGTGGAAGGAACGCGGCGCGCGACCAAAATAGTGCGCTAATAGGTAAATGGCGTTGCGTGAACACGCTGAACAAGACATTCCACCGATCACTCTGCTTGAAATCGTTAATCGATAACAAAGGAGGGTGGTGCACCTCGGCCCACGTCAAATTTACATTAACATTCCTCTGGCCCCGCGGTCTAGATGTGTACGTCGATAGAAAGAGACGGAAGATAAGGCCACGCGTTAGTCAACGATAAAATCTTCACACTAGAAACGGATGATTCATCAGCTTGTGGACATGTTTTTTTTTGCAACGGAAACAGATTTCACTGAGCTACTGATATAACTCGTACCTCGCCGTCGTGTTTCTTTAATTACCGTTTACCTAAGCATCGTATGAAGCGTCCAATTATAGATTCCATGAATATGCAAATGCGCCTATCATTGAGCAACGCTTATCGATCGGATCTGTGCATCGGACGCCGCGCATCCGATAGTAAACGAGGCTGCCGGCGCGGCGCAGTGAATTTCACCGGTTATTTCAGGAATTCAGTGAAACCTGTTCCCGAACGTTGAATTAATTAAATTAAATCGTACACCGTGAGTAGTTTAGAACTAGTAACGGATACCAACAACCACGTTCGAGCGAGTGTTGCACTCGTTGTGCAATAACCAACACGTGCCGGCGTCTTAAATATAGCTCAAACGGTATCCTTCTCTCTCCCTTGCTGGCGCGTTTCGCAGTGTGCGTGGCACGGATCAAAGAGAGGCAGGCCCTAAAGTACGTTAACAAACGCGTTGTTGTCACCAGACTTCCGTGAATGCTTACTAATTGGGGAGCCGCGTTATTTCAAGTGCCGTCCGAAAAGATTTACTCGGGCATTCGTTACGCGATGGTGTAACAGCGTCACATTTCCTTGGCTAAGGTCACCGAAATTCACACCTTCGGTGGTATCGTTTAATCCGGATTTATCTGTCGGCGTTACGTAAACGCCCCTGTACGGTCCCCTTTCATTGTATTTGTCGCATCGTGCCTTACGGTTACGATAATTCAGCCGCGCGTCCTTCTGCACGCACGCCGCGCGAAATTCTACAATTGACACGAACGGCACCGTGAAATCCACAGAGATATTGTACAATCCCACCGCAGGACCGTGTGCACGGCTCGCGTGCAGCGTGTTGCGCCTTTACTGGTGACATTCATTTATTTCGAGCGACACGTTTAAGCTCGCCGGGACAATCGAAGGGAGTATGGATCGGCAACGGAAACGAAGCTTTCTGTTTGAATACACTCGTAAAAATACAGCGGGAGCTCCTATAAACGGTTCAACTGGGCTCGAGGTAGACGTAGGTGCAGAGTTGAAATTTCCTGACCTCCGAAATAAGGGAATAATCTGATTTAGGAAGAACACATTTAAGTTTTAACCGAAAGGAGTAACCATTATGAGCTATTTGCGTCAGGCGATCTTCCAGGGTTGCGAATTTATTCTCGAAGTAGAAAATAAACAAAAGTGGCGGCACGAATTTAAGAAAACATAGAGTATAATCAGACGTTGTTATTCAGAGGCCCGACACGGCTGAAATAGGAATATGAATCTGGGACAGGAGTTTCTCTCCAACGTTTCAAATTTCCCATTTTTAGCAAGGCCATTAATAAAACACGAGGAAACGTCACCTTCGACCGGCTGTCGTTAAGGATTGAATAGGAACGCAGAAATATTCTACGCTAACGATCGCAACCTCCCATTAACCCCGCGTTTCCAATCTTGATTCGCGCCATTAACTACCCCGGAGGGAAAGATCGCGGACTGACGCCCGTGGTTGTATCCAATTAAAAATCTGGGCTCCCCGATCCCTAGAGAAATAAAAGATTCGGCAGCGCGTATCGCCGATAAAACGAATGGAAATTAGGTGCATTACCGGCTGCATTTGAGCCGCGGAACAAATGGTATTCAGCGTATCGTCTTTGACAAGGGGCATGCATCACTTTCACGAGGAGTGCGCGCCTGTACGCGGCTGATGAATCGTGCCAGGCTGTTCTTTCATTTTTCACGTCCCATAGAGCACACACCGAGCGCGTTCGACTCGCTGCCGCGGCTTTCGTTCCCGCTTTAAATGTCCTCCGGAGCACAGGGAGGAGGAAAGAAGAAAAAAAACAGGAGAGATATACAGGTATACTGTATATCCGCGAGCGACGCGTGTACAAACGTTAAGCCGTCTCCACCCTTTAACGGAATTTAATCGAGAGCCGTTCGCAGCCGTTCAGTGCCCCACCGCTTGTCCAAGATATACGACCGATAAACGTTCATTTGTGACGAAGGAAATTTTTATTGACTGCCCGGCCGACTACGCTAGCCCGGTAATATCGATATTTACGGTGCACTTTGAAACGCGAGCCGTACAGAACGGGCACAAGTTACGCTTAATGTTGCTTAGCCGAGCGTTATATCGGCGACTACGTGATTCGAACATTCGAGTACGTCGTTACCATTTTATCGCCGCGGAGGAATGAAATTCGGCGAAGAACTGCACGGATGTGCCGATTCAGGTGGCCCACGGTTGCCTCGCGGGATCGAGGAAAAGGAACGGCAAGGACGCGGCGAAACCGTGGAAAAACAGTGAGTTGCATCGGAGAGTCGACGAAGGTCACGGCTAACGATAACCGTAGCACGCGCCGAGTTTATGCGCGTCACGATGCAAATGCGCCCGAGCCGTATACGTATCTGGCGGCGCAAACGAACACACGCGGCGGAACGGTCGCGAATTGAATTCCAAAAGGGTTGCCGTGCATACTTAATGCCATGCATCACGGCGGAATATTATTGATGCGCCCCGCGAGCGCAGCCGCGTGATGCACACCCGAGCGATGGCCTCTATTAAATTCGGCTCGACGCTAAATATGCTGATTCGTCGCTGCAGGTGGCGGGGTTAATGGCTACGACGACCGTTCCTCGTAGTGGAAGGTGACCAAGGGGCCGACGACCGATTTTCACGGGACCGGCCGATATAGGGGCACACGTGCTGCAGGAACGAGTTCCGCCGAGGGGATTTCTTTTTTCTCCCCCACGACTACTCGCCGATTCGTCGCACCCGCGAAAAGAACGCGCATATTTATCGCGGTCGTTAATAATGCACCGCGGTGAAAGGACCAGGGGAATTCCACCCCGTCCACCGTTGCCGATTTCCTTCGATCTTTGTCAACGAGGCCCCATCGTTGGGTACGTTTAAAGAGAGCGATCGCGGGATAATTGCTAATAGCAATATATAAATACCGTAAAATGGGGGAACATTGGCAGGTTTTTGAAACATTTTATTATATAATGTAAAAATTAACATGTTTACATTTGATTTAAGTATCTTATCATAACATTGCATCTTTTGTGATTGTACTACAAGTGTCAAAATGCATAAAATTTGTGTCCTTTCCTTCTTTAATAAATGTTAAAAGCGTTACTGTACCGGGGTAACATTAGCACATCATGTAGATAGCATTAACGGGATAAGTTTTATTAATCTGAGGTCAGTAAACTTAAATTTCTTTATTTTATTTTATTTTTTGCATCTTAACTAAAATCAACTCGTAACATTGCCACATCATATAAATAGCATTAACAGGTTAAGTTTTACTAATCTGACGTAAAACAACGTAATTTCGGTGTATGCCAATGTTACCCTATGCTGCCAATGTTCCCCCATTTTACGGTATCGAGGAAAACGAAGCTCAGCATTTCTCAAAAACTGACCGTTCAGCGGCCTCAGAACCGTTCGATCGGAGGCACTAAAAGTTTATACGAATTCGATTCTGGATATCGTACATAAATACTGGGAGTCCGAAAGAATTCGGTGCTTCGCGCGATAGTTATCGATGCAGCGAAGGCCCGACCCGTTGCACGCGCGTAAACGGAAGCAGGGGACGAAATTTTTGCGCATAAATTGACCGGGGCCGAGTGACAACGGGCAATTAAATAAATACCCGTGAGATAAACTTGTTTACTTCCTGCTGAGGAATGTTTACTCGAACGGGGACGCCGTGGTGCACGCCGTGAAATTCGCGGGACGATTCCTCGTATTACCGGTTTGTCGAGTTTCCCGGCGACGTTAATTTCTCAGATTTAATTCCGCCCCCTCGCTTCCGAAATGAACCATCAGGGTATCTAAACGCCCGTACTTTGGATAAACACTGGTGTCTACGGCCCACGTGGAACGGCCTTTATCGAGGTGTATTGATATATTCCGCGATTGGCAAGTAGCCGCAAAGAAGATACCAAAAGGTGGATATAAAAATCCGACGAGCAAAGGATTAAACCGCCGCGCCGACAGGTTTGAAGGCGATCGGAGAGGTGGTATCGATTCGCGATCGTCGCGAAGATTTTCAATAATCCAGAAATAAATTCACCTCTATGGCGGCAGCGAGAATCGTGGATGACGATAAAACCACTACGCGTCGGATGCACCCTTTCACCATTGATTATCCTTTTTCGCGATATATACGTCCAACTGGTTTATACGAAGGCAACGTGGCACTTTTTCCTCGTGTTTTGCCGGTCGCCGGTGCCCCGTGGACGATCGCGAAGAACCGAGGGAAGAGCAAGAAAAAGTAGAGGGGAACCAGGGGAGGGCGGAGTAGGAGGAACAGAAGGAAGAGGAGGAAGAAGAGGAAGAAAAGGAGGGTTAACGCACTCGCCACACCCTGCTTTAAAGATTGTAAACGATTATTAATGCTCCACCGTGGCTGACCCGTAACCCGCCCGCTGGATCCCTCTTTGTATCCTTCTCTTTTCTGCGCGGCCCTGCGGCGCGTCTCCTCTTCCACCCTCGAAATACCCGAGCGAGAGCAACAAGACGCGGCGGCATAACCAGGAGAAATCGAATGGATCGAATGCCTCGGCGCGGACCCTTATCCCGGGCGCTCTTCTTAATTAGCGCCAGGCATTATGGAGTATAACTCGAAAGTTATGCCCCGCGACGGCGACTAATTTGCGTAACACGCTGTACCGTCTGCATTAAGGTGTCGACCACAGTCGAAGTCGCGGGGAATTCCGAAACGAGCGAAATTTTGCGGCCACACTAGATGAAGCGCTGACCTCTATCGTGCCTTAATGTTAGATTAATTTCACGACCATTTGAATAATAGAAACGTGTAGGTACATTGTTTGCTAAGTTCTCTTCCAAATGCAGCCGATAAAGTTCATATTCATCCGGTCGAAAGGCTAACAATATTCACAAGAACTTGAAGTTATTTAAAGGTAGAAGGTGGTGAAGAAACGCGGCGAAAAAAACTTTATCAAACGGTCTACCTAACGTCACGTTCCTTGAACCAGAAGGAAATACAATACATATTTGCAATGCAGAAGCAAACTCGCTGTATTTCCGTCCAGACGGTGGGAACTCGAGAAATTCGCGATATCCACGTAGAATATCCATTACATCGAATTCGGTGAACCTGCTTTATCAGAATGGTCACGGCGATGCCCGTTGAATACTACCTTCGAATTTGCGATAAGGGGTCGGTGGGGGAAGGGGGATAAATTGCGAGAGGCGGAAGTTTGTAATACTTTCGGTAGTCGTTGTTTATCGTTATTTACGAGACAAGTTCAGTTCCTCGAATTCACCATTATCGGATGTTCCGTTTAATCCGCGCTCTCCGATAATCCAATGATCCGCGATATGAAACGATACGACGCGCATAAAGATAACGTCCCGGCGCATCACGGTGAAGTGTCGATGTCGCATTATGCAAATTGCGCGTGACACGTGCTATATTTCGTGGGAGTTGCGGCATCCTCCGCTGATGGAAGAAACGGCTTTGCATAAAATCGTAACGGGTCTGCTGGCCAATTCGTAATTGGACGGCCGACGAGGAAAAAAAAGCCGAGGCAAAAACCAGGAGAAATCAGGTGTAAGAACGACGAGAAGTATCGTTCAGATTTCTTCCAGCGAATTTCGTCCGCGCCACGGCAACGTACCGGGGACGTACGAAATCGCTGTTGGACTTTCGATGCGCGATAAAGTTACGACAATGAGAAGCAAGGGGTTAGAGACAAGAGAGAGAAACAAAGATAGAGACAGACCGGGAATGGAAAAAAGGTAACCGTATTAGAATTAACAGAAATAGATACGATGACTCACCATGAAAACCATGAACCTTGATTGCAGGTTGGCGCTCTCGAAGTAAGTCAGCGTTTCCAGCCAGCGTGCTCGCCTGTGTGTACGCTGTTCACTTCCTTTCTCCGTTTCGATCGTTTTCCCGGGGTATTAATTCACTTCACAGCCGAGAAATCGATCGGTCAGTCCACTTCGATAATCACAATCCGATCGCGATGTCCGCCTACTATGAATTATATATTCCCGGCAACACGCGGTTATCGGGAAACTTTTGTTTTAAAGTAAAATGGGGAAATAACGCGAAGCGACCAATGTGCGAGCGGAGAGAATTACGATCGCAGATAAATTACGGTGAGAAAATAATTGCCCCCGTTTGCGATCCTTATTGCTTCTCGATTATTGGTAATACGTTGTTAATCGGCTACGTCTTTATAAATCGACGCGTCCTCTAGTAAATGATCATCCAAAAGGGGTGATGTATCGCCTATTCATTCGACTATCTAAGAGTAAATTATTAATTGGCTATCGGTAGCGACAGATACAGATACTGGCTCTCTACTGGCATCTGATTGGCATACTGGCATGAATACTGGCCCGTTCGGCGTACGTCACCTGCAACATACAAACGTACGTATCTGCATTAGAAATTAGTCGGTTACGATTGCGGGAAACTTAACTAGTAACGGCAAGGTTTTATCACGGCTCCGCTAGTTTCTCCACCCTGCTAAATCCAAGCCATGGTACGCCGCGTACAAACGAGCAAACGTTCTGCATTCGAAATATCCTCGTTAAAAGTCTGTAGAAATATATCATACGCCACAAAGCCAATTTCTTTGCCTGTTCACCTAACGATCATTCGCTTTCTGACTACGAGCTTCATTGAGTCGAGTAACAAGTTCGTTGGGATATTAAACACACATAGGTAGGTATAATCTTACAATTAGAATTCTTTTTAAACCGAGATATTATATCGTTTGTATTCAATCTCGTTGGTATTGGAAAACTGCAATTAACTGTACAAGCACTCTTGAACATTGCAGACAGAAGATCATAGAGATTGGGCATAATAATGAGTAAACGCAATGGCATCATTTAATCGGGCGCGGTCGACAGTACCGAGCCGGGCCCGTGACGCACCCGGTCTTTATTTAAATCATTCGATCCGTCACGCTATAATCGATTAACGCTAATAGCCAGGGAAATGGAGTCGAGAGCGCAGCCCCGAGAATTCGAGATGCACAAGTCCTATTTAACTACCGCGCCCTGCCCGCGAGCCTCCCGCTCCTTAATCGAGTGTGTATCCAAATATGCAGCGAGCCAATCGCTCGCTAAACACTTTGTGTATTAATTAACGTTCCTCTACACCTACACACGCTATTTTAGATCGTTATCGCGGTGTTGTGAGAGAATTCCCACTTTATCCAATCTTCGTACTTTCCGTTCACTCCGTTATCATTAAAACGCCCTGTAATTTACGGAAATATCCTACATTCTCCCGGTTCAACGATACTTTAATTATAAACCGCTCGAAATGACTTTATCGCACACCGAGTCGAAGTACTTCGATCCTATACTTCGAAAGCTCGCGTGTTCGCATCCACGGTTAGAACAGGGAGGAAAAGTGGTGAAAATCTTTGCACACAGCCTGTTTCGTGACGAAAGGTCGATAATCTCGACACCTTTCACGAATAGAAGTTAACCCGCGAGATTATCCTCTGTTTTACAAGAGCAACGCGATTGAACGTCGAGCGTATGCTTCTAGAAGATCTGCCCGATCCTTTTCACAAGCTCGACGAATCACTCGAAGCCTCCGCCTATAGTTCTCAAACACCCCAAGCGGTGCATTGAAAAGCAAGGTGAATTGCATTTCACAGCTTGCACTTTGCAGCCGTTGTCTCAAGGAAACGATCTACGTTAACGGTGAATTCTAGATCCGGCACGCATAATGCGGTACACACAAACATTTCGTACACGGTGTGAGTAAAAACCGCATTGGTGTTCGCACTTTCGTTAGTGCACTTTCACGGCGGGTTCGTAACGGTAGCCCTTGCGCTCCTGCGACTGCGTATACAGGCATGTACCCAGTCGATTCAATTCTCTACGATCGAGCTGTACGCGAAGGAGATCGCTTTCGACCCTGAAATACAACGTGCCTCGCTGCATAACCGTTAAAAACGTGGATAATTATAATATATCGAATGAGTCCGCGTATGATAAAGCCGCTGAAACGTGCAAGCACAAGGCAGGGAAACGTGCGAATACTCTGCACTGCGAACGCAAAGTGGATCGTGCAGTTTACGCTTGGTTCAGAGTAGACCTGTAATTATTCGAGGAATTTCGAATACGAATAATTTCTTCGAATATTATTATTATGAAATCCCATAGTTTACGGAAATGTAAATTCAAATAACTAGGAATATTCGAATATTGTATTCGTTTCAAAATTTATAAATTTACCAAAGATTAATAAAGTTCCAAATTTATCGTTTGAAAAACAAATAATTTTAAAGGCCAATATAAAAAGAATTTCACGATAAAATGTGAAAAAATTCCTATTCAGTACAACCCCAAATTCGATCACTCCGAATATTTGAATTCTCTGGTATTCGAATATCCGAATATTCGAACCCTTAGATTATTCAAATATTTGTTACAGCCCTAAATACTTCAAAGTTTAATGTGTAGATTCGGAATTTTAGAAACGATGTTTTTAGAAACATTAAACACCTGTTTTACACGCCAGTACACGTAAGTAAATTAATACTTGGGTGGTTGAAGGTTTATTTTCTATGCTAGTGTAGGTCTCGGAGAACTTTGCTTTTTAGTGCTTTGAACTTGCATGACATTTCAACAGCGCAAATGGAAATAAAGACTGTCGATGGATATAGAGTGTTTTAGGAATGTAAGTGCAATTCCGAGGGAATACAAAGTTAATGGGAATCTAGATTCTACATAGGGATAGACAGAACAATTTCCACTGGAAAAGCTTCCGTACAAGTCTCGCATAATTTCATACGCATAATAAAAGTTCTAATGAAACGCAATAAAAGTTATGACACGAGTGCTCCGTAGGAAAGTTCTACGACTGGGCTTGACCTGAGGCTACGTGTTCGTCTAGCGTCTGCGAGCTGCGAATGTAGAAGGAATTACATATGTGCATTGTGTTTATGTAACAGCGCCTACTGCTCAAATAATTGAAAGGCGTTAGTCACGTTTCACGCGACGGCAGTTACAAACTATATTCTTTCACTTAAATTTGATTTATCGTGCTCTCTGTTCAACGCGAAACAAACCACTCGTCGATACTAAACTTACCAAACTTCTAATTGCCAGCATAGCACGTAACGAACACCACACGGCTGATCACGGAACCGTTTAGGTATCGATCGCTGTCAGCTGCTTTTATCGCGAGACAAACACCACGACGATGAGCGTCGATAAAGCTAGTCAGACGCGTCGAATCGTGCGTTATCGATCACGGTTCTAAATCATCGCTGGCACGGTCCTTCGAGTGCGAATCACCGCGCGCGGCTCGGTGGAAGCTGTCTCCGCGGTTCACGCTCGCGGTTTCCACTTTAAAGAACGCGGTTGCACCGCCGCGGCACTCCGTTCTTAATTGAAAGGTTACGAAAGCCCGCGTTTAACGAATAAACGGGCGCGTTGCTCGGCTCGCGCTCAACCTTCTATGCAGAACACTAGATCATCCATTATATCTCTTTCAGTGGATATGTGCTGCGCATAATCGCGGTGCACCGTGGAAGCCTAGATAAATCGAGGGACGCGTAAAAGTCGGCGCTAGCAGTTTACATAATTTCGCGTTATGTAACGCGGCATCTTTGCGCGGCCCACTGGATCGTGCCTCCCAACTATCCGCGTTTAGCGCGTTCGATCATTTCGCGTCAGGCCCCTCGTATCAATTCCCTCGCAGCGAGTTTCGCGAAATGTAAAGAAAAGACAGATCGGCCAGGAATTACGTCCATGGAACGGGCACGGTCTGGTTTCCTTGTATTTATGTGGCTACGAGGCTACACCTACGTGTCCCAGCGGACTCTATACGCGCCTTATGGCTTTATGAATGGAGCAGCACGCGTGCGCGACCACTGGAACAGTTCGAGCCGGCAGCGAAAGTGACCTGCTCTAACTTGTACCTGCTCCAACGCACCGCATGTATACGCTAGCGTGTACACGCACACGCTAGAGGCGTAAGAACTGCCTCGGATAATTGCACCGAACGGCTAACCGCTCGGTGGACGCGAGAGTGCACCGCACTGCTGCAAGTGTGAAATGCACCGCGGGGTTCCGTGAATGGTAGTCCCACAATTTCTGCGACTCCGAACACAACCGACTCTAATTTTCCAGTAGATTGTCGCCGACGAAACCTCTATCGATCGTCACGGGCTCGTGCCTCGGAGATCGCTACCGCCGCTATTAATTCTCTAGCAGGTATTTCTACCTAATAAGGTCTACGCAACAAGTCTGCCAAGTAAATCGTTACGAGCTGCGATCACTTCCAGTCCCATTTCGATTATCTCGGCGCGCCTGTAATCGTGATCGTCGCTTTCGATAAACATTGGAAAGTTATGAATCTTAACGTTAATGCGAAAACTAGGGATAAGTGTGAGTGTACGTTCTCATCAGGCTAATAGCTCGGTAATATAATTCAAAGGCAAATGAGACACACGCTTGGCACCCAAGGTGCAGAAGTTTCCGTTGAACTTGAAACTTTCATACACCAATACTGTGCTTATAGACTCATTGCCACTGGTCGTGTCGTGTTGAAAATACAGTGAATATATTGAAACACACTCCGTTAGGTTTCCACGTAGCCACGTATGTATTTGAGATATACAAGAGAAAGAAAATCGTTTCGTACATTTCCCTGGTCGGAAATGGCGGAGATTTTCGCGTTCGATAGCGACGGAGTCACTGGATCGGGACAATTATTCCAACGGCACAGATTCTGTTCGAGCGCATTGAAGTTTTGCAGCGGCTTTGACGCACGACATTTCTCGCATTTTTTCGTTCTTCGGCCAGTCTCTCGGCAATGTTACCGTGCGCCGACATGTCGAAATAGATATCTGCATGGAGCTCGGCCGGTCGTACTACCGGTGCAAATAATTGTGTTATACCGGGGACACGGTAGATAACGATCGCTGCAGATCGCTCGTATCCGCGTGTGAACGAAAGCACATGTACCATTGCCAGGACATTGCCTTATCTGGCCTCCTCTCCTTTCGCCTTGAAGACTGCCGTAGTAGCCCGCGCGGTCGTATAGATATCGAAGACAAATGCCAGACGTAATGCTACATCGGTGTGTAAAGTATCCGGCGTCGAAACGGGGGACAATACGAGCATGGTACATTACTAATTGCACGTCCGATCGTTTCCGTAATTTCTAAGCCAGGCGCGCAACGAAGCTCCTGCTAACATCGAATAAGCTTCTTCATGCAGAATTTACGATATAGGCTCCGTTATCATATGGACAGGGGATAACAAGCCGCAGACATTAGCATTCAACTGGCGATTGGTAAATCGAAGTCATTTAAAAGTAAAAGTGGAAGCTCGTGTCGATGGACTGACACGAAGATCTACGGGAGGCACGTGTTTCGAGGCAGTGCTCCATCATCAATCACGGATTCTATGGTTCCTTTGCGTTTATCAATTCGTTGAGCAAGTCTAATCTCTCTGCTGTTCGAAGTCCATTTTAACTCGATCGATTGATCCGTAACCGAAATGATACTCGCTTCTTTCACCCTATCGTGCGTCGACGCTGTTAATTAAACTAATTGCGGGCGGCGAACAGTCTGCCCCCGCCTCATCACCGCCTTAGAAAGTGTAGCGCGGGGAGAGATTCTATTAAAAGAAGCCAATTATATCGGAGCATTATATTCGACGTGATACGTGTAATTAAGACGTCAACGTTCGCGCACGTCGACGTACGAGAAAAGAAAGCCCTCCGAGAATCATTTTGACCGCGCTGAAACCGCGTTCCGATCTATTTAAGGCTGGGAATAATTGCGACGTTTCCAGGCGGAACGAACGACTTGTCATCCGTCAGCGGTTTGACGATCCTCTCTCGGCTCGCATTAATATTGTACCCACGAAACGTCTGCTTTGCATGAAACCGTCATAACGTTAGAGCAACCTTACGCCCGGCGTATTAATAAGCTCGGTTCGTTGCCGGGCGCGCCTCTGCATCGACATTAATTTGAAATCTCCTCGGCGCAGATCTTATCGATTTGTTTCGAAAGCGAACCGTGCGTTAGCATGCCCGGGCAAACTTGGCGACACTTTGGCGTAAGCGCGCGGGCACGCACGGCGATGCACGTTTGCGTGCACACAGTGAATCACAAAAGCTATTGGCACAGACAGATTTTTTGGATTCAACGATATTCGCATACGAGCAGGTATCTATGTATTCAGCTTAATAGTGAGATCATTAGAGGAGTATACGAAGGATTGTAATTAATACGCACTAGTTCAGGGGATCCAGTAAATATTTCCAGAAAACACGCCCGTTTCATCGCGTTACAAATCTCGTAGAATGTTCCGTATCTACACGCGTGTGAACGCGTTAACGGCTCGCAAGCACGGTTTCTAATGGACGCCGCATAATAACGCGTTAATAGGAATGCATCGAGCTTGGAATACCGTGACATGCGTACCTATAGATATACATGCATACGCGTTTGCTCGGATGCATATATACCAATATATACATATATAGGTATATATAGTACACGTATATATCAGAGCGCACCGCAAAAGAAATTCTCATTCTGTCGCGCGTTAATGTAGATCACGTACGTGTGCCTCATACCTCTCTCCCCAGTATCAGATTTTATCGTCCCACGTGAAAGAATGAAAATTAACGAGCTGATTTAGGTCCCGGATTACGGCATATCGAGGCGGTAGACTTCTGTGAGCGAATTCTATCCGGTCTACGTGGAGCGCGTGCAGAGATCGTAGCGGAGAAGTCCTGTTTCCATTCGAAGCCATATTAGACGAATTTTCTGACGAAAATCGCGGACGGGGGAAACACTGGCCTACATGCGCGATTAGTTTCGAGCAGTATTAGAAAGCCCGCTTTCCTTTTAAAAATCTCCGCCGCACGGCGCCGAGGCGCACGCTAATTTTTCCTGATAGAGTGAAAGGAACGCGCGCGGCAAATGGTCCGTTTTCTCGGGATAAACGAATCCGTAATCGCCTTTTGTCGAGTCAAAAGCAACGTCTCATTAGGCGTAATCCAGGGCTGTTTAACTGCAGCCCACCGAGCTGGCGCTACGACGTTAGAGTATCAATTATGACGGGACGTACATCAATTGAGACGGAACGTTCCGCTCGCTTTTTATCGGCTTTCTCATTATCAACAGCTACTTGCTTCTGCACTCTGCATCGGCTACCGTTCGCCGCAGTTTGCAACCGTTCGTTTCATTTTATTTCACCGCCGATCTATTCGCGTTTTTACTGCCCCGGGAATAGTATGTACGCGATCTCACCGGCTGTATAACCCTATAAACTCGGGTAAATTGGTGAAACAGGTTATTCGGTGATACTTTTTCATTCATCTGTAACTCGAAATTATCTGAAGGAATTTAGATGGAACAAAGGCTAACAGATAGCCTTGATCTTCTAGTTTATGTTTTGGTAAAATAATTAGTCAATTGAAGTTAGTGTGATAGAATGAGAGAGCATTTTGTTCCAGCAGCGCATTATTCGTGAAATTTTTCGCATTAGTTGCGGATGATCGCTTGTTTATGTATTATATGTGCTTTAGAAGATAAATGGAAAGTTCAATCTACATGTAAGTGATCGTAAAAGGACACTTTAACAAGTCTTACTCTTGAAATTATCATACAATAAGGTACAACAAGGTACTAAACTAATGTAAACTAATGTAAAATTATATAAAAAAAGTAGTTGATGACCATATCACGGGCTAGCGAGAACTATCACCGAATTACCAGAGTACTATCACGGAATAACCAGAGCTATCGCCGAATAACCAGAGTAGGTATGTCATGACAACGTAATTTTGTATATTTTCAATTCATGTTAACCTATCATTTGGTTCTCTGATGTCTGGCCTATCATTGTATCCTAAACTCACTTTCAGAATATGTAAATATTAGCAGTTATTAGAAAAATTCTAAAACTATCACCAATTTACCCGAATTTACCCTAACATAGAACGTTCTCGAAAACTTCCGCCAAAGTCTCGTTACAATTTAAAAATCGTGCAACTGTTATCGTGTATAGATATAGGTACGCGCGCATTCGCAGACTGATAACTGTACCTAGAATTAATAAAGCGGTCGATTCAACGGGGGATTATTTACCTAAGTATTAATATTTCGCAAGCGCTTGTAGTTCAAATACATACAGTGGTTATCTACATTGTAGGCTATTCGCGTAAATATCAAAATTATTAGTGATATCAAAAATCGATTCACTAAACGCAACTTCTGACTCATTCTTCTCTCAAATGTTTTCTGACGTCATTAGTTACACTTCAGTTTGCGCAAGAAACGTTCTTCACCATTAATCCCCCAGCACAGTGAAAACGTTCCCCCTTGCATTCTTCCATTCGCATCCGGACTCGCGCTTCGCAACGCAGCCGCTCGCTCCGAAATCCCCCCGGCTTATCGCATTATCTCAATAATCCTCGACGTTGAAAGTCCGACAAAACGATAATGAACCAACGACCGGTGGAAACTGTAGCACCGAGGCTATATACCAACAAGCAGAGGCGGGCAATAACGCAACAGGGCCTCGCGTCTTTTACTAGTCTCGCACTAAAACCAACTATTGCGTTCGCAGCGCTCCGTGCCGTAATGAGACCCGCAGCTACAACTATAACGCGATCACGTGTAAACAGCGATTGATTTACAATGGCAGACAGAGCCGGGGACTAGCCGCGTTAACGTTATCTATTCGACCGGCGACACGCGCGCATTAAGAATACGGGTAAGGATCGCCAGCGGTGTACCCCGATGATAAACGTAATTCGTTGTGTTACTGCACATAAGTCACGGTAATTCACGGTTACGCGCGCGTACGCTAGTTTCTATTTGCGTGGACGGCGAGATAACAGCGCGGAGATAACCAAATTTATTAATGGACAAAGGAGCCGTGGCCGTAGAGCTCGCCAGAAAACAACAGATAGAACTGATACGCCGCATTAGTCATTGGAATTAATCGCCGGCGACTTTTGTTGAGCAACGACATTGTTCCTTTCAGCAGGCCCAACGCGATCTACCCAGTGCTTCTGTTAAATAACGTGCAATAACCACCAGCCACCTGACAATTGACGTTCGCGTTAACGACAGTCCATTATTCTTTTATCGTCGTGGTAGAAAATATGGCCGCAGTTAATAACGTTTGCGTGCAACGCGTAGGACGCTGCGCCTGAGTATAAATCATTTGTCCAGCTTCTGATTTAGAAAGGGGACCTGCATCGTCCGAAGAGGATCGATCGTCGCGCTGTTCGCGAAGGGAAAAAAATTCCTCCGGTCTGTATTGCATTTTCAATATCACCGACACAGCCCTCTCCCCTCTGGGGTGACCAGTGGTACGCGGAGACGTGGTATTGAACGGTAGCCGTCAGCGTGCGATCCCATTAGCCCGTATTGTATGCTAATGAGCGGTTGTCGCCTGTGATCCATGCTTATATCGGGTTATATCGCCGGCAGCGGTTCTCCATTTTTCACTCGCTGACATAACGCATCTTTCGTTTCCTCGTGGCGAGATGCATCGCGATATGGCACATGTGCGCCGTTACATCATCCCTTTTAAACGTGAAATCTTCGAACCACCGAATGTGACTCTTCCATCTCCCCTGTCCTGCGCCGGGCGCTAATTGTAACAGCGCCATGTTCCACTGTTTCAAAGTGAAACTCATCAGGGCGGCTGAGCGTCAAAGCCAATTAAACGGTTAATTACAGCATGCTACATCGGTTCTCGCGCATTCGGGAAAATAACGCCGTTTCATTGCGCCACGGGAAGGTGTGAGAACTGTTGCCTCGGCGCGCGCGTTGCGTTTATGCACGATTTAACACCCTGATGCTTGCTGCAGCTATGTATGAAGGAGCTCCGGTGAACACCGGAGCCCTGGGGTCGCGGAAATGTTCGCGAGCGTCGAAGGGTTGCTCGTGGAGGATATTAATACGCCCCTTAATTTTGCAAGTAACGCTTGTATTAACGATCCAACTGCTAAGGAAACTTACTAAACGGGTTAGGCGTGCAAACTTCGATACAATTACTCACGCCCGTAATCCAGCTACAATGTTCGCGACGTTAAGTGTCCCTAAAACGCAACTAGTTCTTAATGCCAAGGTGACCAGAGGATTAATGGGTGCGTAAATTTTTTATGCGCCATTAAAGTGATCGCACGCGTTTGTTCCACGCCTTGCGATGCTCCGGCGAGCGTACCCGAACGCGCCCAACAACAACAACGCGGAGCGATGCTTTGCGCAAAAGACTGAAACGCGTGCAATTAACGTTACGAGGTACCCGACGGGTCATTATCCGACTGAATCCCAGCCGCGTCTCAAAACCGCAAATTACCTCCAGCACGTCTACACGCACGCACGCCGGCCACACATGGAACGGAACACACAGCGAGATCGCACGTAGATTGTGTATCACACTACAAGATGAATTAGATATCAACAATTAAGAACACGAATGTACAAGCGCATTACATACTTAGGCACGCAGGGGGCTCGGAATATTCATACACCGGCAAATTAATTAACTATCGCCACGGACACGGCCGGATTGCTCCTTTTCATATTGAACTAATTCACGCAACTTATTAAGACGTAAATACTGTATAACATTAAGGACGCCCGACGACGGGCGCGTGTAAACGTAACGTCTATTAAGATAATTCCGAATATGTAACTCGTAATCTTTATTACTATGCATACGCGTATGAAATGATTCTTGTAATTATATATGTAATTCAACTGAGGAATTATTTAAAAGAAATTAGATTCAGTTGAATTCTGAAATTTTTACTACTTCTACAACTGCTCAAAGAGATTATTCCCAATGTTTAGAAGAATTTCTTTGATTCAGTGATTCAACGACATCGAGGAGCAGAAAAATCGCGTTACCGTTCGAAGGTGAGGAACAGACGCGTGGAACGTTTTCTCTCAATTAATTCCTATTCGTTCTTCCGTGTGCAACGGTGCGAGATAATCGTGTCAATAATGATCGGGACAAGTTATAGAGCACGTGTTCCCGTGGTGGAGCCAGTTTGTAGGCGATTAAAACGTCTCGTTGTACGTCGGAAGTCGAGCGAAGACAAAATCAGGGACGTCTAGGCGTTGTCACTTGGCTCGGCGAGGCCCGATACACAAACCGTGTCGACATAATTATGCTACGCGCCGTCAGGTAGATGAAGCCGATACGAACGTGGGACCATTTAAGCGCCTTTAGGAGCATAAATAATCCTATTAAACGTGTCACTGGCTGTGTCAACAATCTGACAGCCAACAAGATAGGAGTCTAGTCGGAGAAACGGGTGGTCTGGGCTAAGGTGTGTCCTCCACGTTGCGCGACGTGGATTCTCGCGCCTCAAAAGCAATGCCTCGAAAGTCACCGCTCCGTGGTTTCATCTGGCCGGTGGAAAAATTGTGTTTTGTTTGAAGTGCATCGCGTTCAAACATTGCGCAAGACGCTCGAGTGGCAGATATATTTGTCCACCATCGCGCAAAGTGGAAGCCTAACCGAGCGCACGTCACGCTATGAAAAGACTACAAGCGTTGGTGTCGTTTTGGGAACAGCTCAACCGTGTTCTACGAGTATTCTACGCTTCTACATAATCGTGCTGGTCTCTATCTTTATCCGAACACTCGTAGCGATATTTTGTAGGGTATAGGAGGATGTTTTCTTTGCAGAAAACTAAAAACTATAAAATAATTAATTATTTTCTTGTATTTAAATTACGATGGTGATATGCCACTTTAAATTAAATCTTTTTTGTTTAAATAGAATAATTTTTTAGGAGCTTGAAGAAATTCAATTTCCTAATATTTTTTAGACAAATCTTTTTCCCTGACAAGTTTAATATTTCAAGGTTTTATGGATAAGTATTACGCGCCACTCCCAAGGGTGATTAAAAAATGTCTTTTTACAGTTATCAGTTATTCCGTAACTGAACACCTGTTTATTCATTTGGGTTCCACAAACTACTTCACCCCTCTCGATGTGCAGGCAAATAGAAGTGCATACGCGGAACGCACGCGGTTCGAGTGTCGTCGAGGAGTCAGTAAACTCACAGAGGGGAAACGTATGTTTCGCTTCCGAAACCATAAAGCAGAAAACACATGATGCAACTTTACACGCGATCTATCCTACACATGGTTTTCCATCGCGCACTTTGTTTACGAAACGAAACTAACATCAATCTGCTGCTGAACTTTAGACCAAGTGCAAAGACGTTGAATAGAGAAAGGATAATAATTAGAGTTCGCGGTTGGTCAATTTACTACCTCGTGACAAATTAATCTACCACCATAACAAGTACGCGTTCAATTAGATAATACATATACACTAATTATCAACGTACAAACTTTCTGCGTAAAAAGAATTCAATGCTTTTGCTAACAAAATCCATAGTTATATGCATTACTATTCCCACAAATTAACGATACGAACGTTTCTAATATCGTCTTCGTCTAGCGCGCAGAAACAACCAGACCAGTACATTAATTGCTCAATAGAGTGACGGTGTTTTTCAAGAAAACGTATTCTTCCAGCTGCACGACTCTCCGGCCGTAGCGCGATTAACAGTACTTTTCATAGGCCATAACTTTCTGGCTACGCTTCGACGGAGCTTTGTCGCAAGCCTTGGTGGCGAGACCCTCGTAAACCTGACAATTACGCGGACCCGTACCCTGGACCATGAGTCGCAAATGAAATAACCGCGAGCGACTAATAACCGTCCTCTCTGTCTCTTCGTGCCCCTTACTCCCGTGTCTTTCTCCCTCTGTGTTCTCTCTAATGCAGTGCAACTACGGCGGAACGTTTATTCGTTGGGTGCACACGGACGTCGGTAAACCAAATTAGGAACGTGCGACCGCAAATTAAGACGCGCCTGCCCGTTTCTCGCGCGTATGCATATATGCTGTGCATATTGTACCATCTATCCGCGTGTACACGAGCACATATCTCGGACCACCTTCGCGACAGCGTTCATTTTCGGTCCCACCGACACTCCTGCAGCGAGTATACGCTTTATGGATTTTTCTCTTCTTTACGAGCTCGTAATACGTGTATATTAACAATCGATTGTTAGGATTAAATACATAGTTGTTATCAGTGGTGTACTAGGAGGGGCTAAGTGGACCTGGTACTCTCCAAAGAAAAAGGAAATTAATTTATCCGTGACTGAAGTAATTTAAGAGCTTTGTAAAAAGAAAAGAAAATAGATTTTATTCTTTAAAAAAAAATTTGTAAGCGCCTAATGAATTTTATTGAATTTGTTCTTTAAAAATATTTTTATCCCTTCAACTCGACTCGTGTAACTCGTATAACTGTATGTTATAAAAGGTGGATAACCCTCTTCCGCGATTATATTTGTTATGCTACATCAGCTTACACTTTATTGAATTAGACATGTAAAATTTTAAAGTCTATTTAATCCCAATATTCTGTGAATTATTTGAAGATACTTCAGCGGAAATTTTCAGCGGGACTTTCAATGGAAAGTGAAAAAAATAGCGATCCTCGCTGTAAAATCTTTTCAATGCTGAATATAAGAATATCCAAGTAGATAAATCTAACCAGCAACAGACTCAAATGAGACACCCGAAATCCTCTTTTACCGCCGTCCTGCCTCGTTATTTTAATCCTACTAATCCACCAAGCAGGATTGAGAAAGTTGAACGATAATGTAAGTGCATCGCATGGAAAAGAAAGATGACTCACGTTCAAGAAATGCGTATTTTTCCCCCTTTCTTTAAACTATCAGAAACGTAGACGATAAAGCGTATCGTTGCATGTCCCCGAAAGACAACAGCAATGCGTACCTATATCGAACGTCGTCGGTTATTGCCGAGAGCTTATCACCGAGTGTGTACCTTTATTATGCGGGCGGTGTTTATCATTGACTACGGCCAGTAGCCTGTCTCTCGCGTTCTTATTCCTGAATATTCATCGTACCAACGCCCTTTGCCCATTTGCTCGTTAGTTATTAATTTACAACCAGAAGTAATAAAATAAAGAGAAATATTTGAATCGTTTGATAATTCGAGATAGCTTCTAATTTGGAGAGAAAACTATTCCCCGGCACGCATGAATATTTATTACGCGAATGCTTATATCACACGAACTGTTAACAGTGGTAATTACCCGACGCGTTCCGACATTGCGCGCCGAAAATCGTAACTGGAAGCACTTAAGATATAACCACGCCAGAAATATAACGCGACTTGCATTCCTGCGTGACATAGAGCGAGGGAGGACAGACGCAGACAGGAGGTAAAGATCGATAGAGGTTCGTCGACTCCAACAACTGACTGGAGTCTATATTCCACCCAACGGGGTTCACTAATATCTCCAAACGTACATCCAAACGGAGAAACATTTACTCGGACTACATATTTCTATCGCTACAGAGTCGCGCGTGAAAGTTTAATCTCTTTCGTCCCGTCATACATAATGTATGATTTCGTTCGGGAACAAAAAATGGCGGGAATAAGATTATACCGTGTTACGAGTTTAACGTAGCTCGACTTTAAAACAACCAACACGCGTGCGTCCTTCCACACGCGATTAAACAACAACGTCTGGCGCTACCTCGCTCTGTTTACACTCCGGCTAAAACACAGATGTTTTTTGTACTCACCAAAGCTTTCTATCGAGATGATTCCAGGAACCGCGCTCCCCTCACAACTGACTTAATCCAAGTAATGACGTTGCTGGTGGCATCGGCTATCACAGTGTTTCCTAGTGCATGAGAAAATCCTTCGACCTGTCATCGTTGCAGCCGACGCGTGCGGGCTGCAGTTGTATCCACCGCACAGAAGGAAACGGAATCACAGTTCAAACGAGCAATGTCGCGATGAGAACAGAGTCACTTTAGGCATCCACGACGAGTCGTCCTCGAGTCACAGGTACAGACGATTGTCAAAACATGTTCTTACAGGGGGAAAGGATTTTTCACGTCCCAACTATACCACCGCTAATAAGGAATTTCGATTTAATCAACGAACAGGCTACTATTACTCACTTCAATCACAATTTCATATTTCGATTCGCGTTTCGTGCCTCGTCGCGCGGGTGCGAAAACTGCGCGGCCATTGCTCACTGCGCCTCCGATCGCTCCGATCACTTCGACATGAAACAAGATCGATGTATCGATAATTTTTTCGAACGTTCACTGCAACACCATGTTCCGGTCAGTCGAATAGTAACGGCCGCGTCGCGTCTTCCCAAGCGTCCCGGTGCACTGCTAGTTTAATCCGACTAATCGAATTTCGTCCCGTTCTTGGATCAACCCGGTTCTGTCGTGTGTCCGTTCTCGGTAGTCCCCTGGAGAACAGGATGGTTATATCGGTGAGCAATCTTTTTCGGGTAATATTATTTCGGTGGTTTTGTGGCGTGTCGCTGATGGTCGCCAAGGCTCGGTCACGTTCGTCGATCCACCTGACGGGGCTACGGCGAACATAACGTAAGGACGTTTGTTTCTTCGATACGCGGCGTGTGCACACGTGTGTCTCGCGTTAATGATGAAACACAGTGCGTTTGATGCAGCGATGGTTAACCAAATATGTTTGTCTAGTATTCGACAATGTCACGTCCGAACATAACCTGGTAACGATTGATCTTGGGGAATTGAGCGATCGATAGTATCGGAGCGATTTCGATATTTTGACCACGACGTCTCACAAAGCACGGTCAGGGGACGCATGGCAATGAATTCTCGGATCCAGTGTAGCTGGGCATTCTTCTCTGGGGCTTCATTTCCAGACGATCGAATTTAAGATGCGTGACGTAAATCGCGGTGAGGTCTCGACTGTTGTGTACGCGGTTTAGCGGCGTCTATCAAACTTGCTGGTACGTGCATCGACTGAGTTGCAACTGTGCTCGCACGACTTGTCATCGGCGCACCACGAACGAGTCACACGAGCGGCGCAGATGTCACTGTATCCTTCCAGCATCGAGGGTACCGAGTACTGGATCGTCGTGGCTGGTGAGTACGAGCTTATAGATACTCTCTGTCATCTCCTTCGGGATTTTTCCGTGGGCTTCGGCGGTAATGTTCGGGAGCCGATGATAGCCGAAGTGCACGCGAACGTTGGTTCGCTGATCACCGAGCCGTCGCGCTAAAGTGCGAGCGAAGGAAAAATTGTCGTTAAAGCACGGGAACGCGTGCGACGAGAACGTACGAAACGACGGACGAGTGGACGGAGCCGCTGCTGGCCGACTGCCGACGGTCGAACACGCTCGGGTCCCGACGATCAGCTGATCGCCACGCGCGCTACTATGGTAACCAACGTCAGTGGGGTCCAACCAACGGGTAGGGTTGCACGCGCGCACTCGACTTTTCGAGGGCGCCCCGCGCGCCAGTCGCGCGCTCCCGATAAATCTGTGTATTGTACGCGCGTGTGTGCGTGCGCGCGCACACACGTGGTTGGGAGCAAGTGCGCGCGTGTTCGCACACAGTGTCCGTCGATGACAAAACACGATAACGATGGTAATCGACGGGGAGAAGCGAAGATCGAATCGAAAGAGCTACCTTTCGGGCTTTTTTCGTGTTTCTTTATGTTTCCTTTTCTGTCGCGTTCGTTTCTAACTGTTTCTCTCCCTCCCCCCCCGCTCTCTTTCTCTCTCTATCTCTCTTTCTATATCTCTCTCTCTTTCTCTGGCTCTTTTACTGTCTCTACTGGATTGCGTGCCACGCAACGTCACAACGCGGTCCAAAGATTACGACCGCGCGCCGTCGCAAAGATGGTTCAAAATACCGCGTGACTCGTCACAAAGTACGACGGCGGTGACCGTGTCTGACAGGAAGGAAAATTTCACGAGGCAAGCGTAGCGCGAGCGGCAACGTACACCATCCGCTCGTGTCGGCAGTCGGGCGTGCACTGCCTTCCTGAGTCGCCGGTTGGCTCTCGATCCTCGACTCGGCTCGCTCGACTCGCTCGACTCGCTCGCGGCCTCCATCCCCGTATATCGAGTTACGCGCTAACACTCGGTGCACGGTGCACGATGCACGATGCTCGCACACACATTTGACAATCATTCTAATGAATTTTTATTAAAGTACACATGTGGGTAAGGATTTACATTTTTAGGTAGAATAAGTTGTTGGATCAATAAGTTATGATCAACTATATTCTTATACAAATGGATTTGTGCCAATTTTCCAGAATGAAATGAATGGTACTCCTTTATGATTAAATACTTTGGATTATGAAAGAAGAATAGTTTGTCAATGGTATCCTTCATTTTATTCTTTATTTTAGAAGATATTTTTCATTAATCATGTTTTAAAGTTGAGCGCGGGATAGGGACCTGCAAGTGGCGCTCAGTTGAAATTGGTCTCACAGCGAATAAATAACCCGTAAAATTTCAGTCGAATGCGCATAAAAGCTTTATTGGCGTTATTTGACTTTTATCGTATCGATTAATTCTGAATGATCAATTCAGCAATTTCGTGAACGCTGTTTGCCCTTTTTCATGCCCCAATTGTCTATTATTAAGTACGGGTGGTTGAATATTTTAAATGTCCAATCGTATTCGCGATTTTCGTAGTTATCTACGGCTTAACTATTAAAACCTTGGTATTATGACACAAATCTGATACTTTTTATTGAATCCATTTCATGATTGATGTATTTTAGTATTGAAATTGCATTACAATAGTCAAAGGGGAGCAAAAGTCAAGAAACAACATCGCTGGATCGATCTTTAACGATTAATGATATTATCATCTAAGAACTTCGAAGGGTAATGAATCAATCGGTTTTATACAACGTGCTCGGCATCTAGACAAACCTGTAGTCACGCCTATAAATGATTGCACTCCCAATGCGATTGTGAGTCTCAAGTAGGAGGGGGACTCCCACGCGTCAATTTTATTTCCAAGTTGATAACTTCTTTTCACTCAGAAACTAATCTTCCAGAATTGTCTATTAACGAATTTCAATTTTTAGATTGTTCTTTGCCTTGACGCGAACTTTTTCCACATATCCTATAATTTAAACGATTTTGAGATAAATCTGGTATACCATTCGAATCTTACATATACCTTTGTAGGCTTTGCATGAAGTACACATAGAAGTCGGTACTCGAGTGTCAACAAGCCTAAAAGTATGTGTCCATTTCAGACTTTCTCTCAATAGTTGCTCCCGGGAGTACTCCAAAATTGTGTGTCCACTTGAGAGCAAGTTCGAAAATTTTTACTCTGAGATAGACGATAGAAACCTCGCGGAGAGTTTAGTATCCGATATAACTCTCAGAACCGTGCCCACTGGAAATTGGTCTCTGCAGTTTCTCTCACTTTATTTCACTTAAGCGTCGCACGCCCATGTTGTTGTGACTCTGCAGATTTGCAGAATTGTCAAAAATATTCGACACGTATTTTTTTTATCGGTCATTGTCCACATCTAGGAGGGGGAAATAGCCGTGAATATTGAGGGATGAAAACATTTTGTTCACTCCTGGATATTATCGGCCACTCCTTGGCACTCTAGGACACTCTCAGACACTTTTGGGCACTCCGAGACACTCTTGGACACTCCTGGACACCGCAAGACACACTTGGACACTCCGATGTCTAGCGGTGTCCTGAAGTGTTCCTGAGAGTACCATAGTGTCAAAGTGTGATCAAGAGTGTCCGGAGTGTCCTAGCGAGACGCAAAAATGGTGTCAGATGTGGGATCCGCACTAGATCGTCGGTAGAAGGAGATTCAGTGTTACAAGTAATGTTTGGTACTGTGCAACTTTCTATAGTGGGTCAGTTTAATGAACAGCAGAAGCAATTCGACTCCCAGTGGAGAGATGAACATGCTTTGTGGAATGAGAAACAGGCCACAGACAAATCAGCACAAGGAACACGAGAGGTTGAGTTGGGCACTCGCATATCCCAAATAGAAAATCAGGTCCAAATGCTCTCGTCTTCATTACGGTATACTACTTTGCATAACAGGGAACAGTTTGGGCAGGGAATAAGAAATAATAAAACTAGTATAAATAGTGTAAATATGTATAGTCTAAGTAGTATAAATACTGTACATAATGTTGTTCCTGTACCTGATCCCACGACTGTGCCTCAAATAGCTTCATCACCGGTTCCGCGGTTTTCCGCGGGAATAGGAATGAATGGACGTCATACATCTGATCTCGGACACGTAGTGGAACCACCGAAATATGATGGAAAGAGTTCTAAATTCAATTTGATGTTGTCGCGCGGGCAAGTGGTTGGAACGAAGCGAGTAAAGTAATCGGTTTAATCGTTTCATTAGAAGGCCCGGCCCTAAGTGTAGTAACTTCACTTTTTGCTGAACAATATTCAAGCCCAAGAAAGATTTGAAAACATTAGAAACTTACTGTCAGATTTATAACTAAACATAGAGCGACTTTCTCTTAACATCTAACAAATATTTCAGATTTTATCCAATACGTAACAACAGGTTACAAAATAAATATATTTTAATGAAGTATCGTTTGGAATGTTGCCACGTTATCATAGGATAATAATTACGAGCTTAAATTTTTGTGATTCGCATGGTGGGAAATGCGATTTAAGAACGCAGCATGCTTAATATTTTTCACACTTTATTCACGAAGGTACAGACGCGTGGCGACATCTGTTAGCGTTACAGCAAATTACGTTCACGAGATCAATAATAATCAGCTGTTTTAAATAAACCAACAGGTATGCACTGTACACAGCCGTAACGAAATTTCCATTGAACTAATTTATCATTTAGAGGAAAAGGTTACAAAGCTAATATTATCGACCATTAATGTGCCAAAGGACATAGGGACCAAAGAAATGATAGAAAATGTAGAGTTATCCATCCCATTAACAGGAAGGCCAATGTCATTATCGTGTAATGAGCGATTTTTAGTCTGAAATAGAAGAAATTTTAATTTTAGAAAGCAATTTTATACCATAGAGTGCTATTAAAGTTAATTTTAATGACTCGATGAAAGGAAACATACTTCTGATATCTTTTGCATGCTACCTCTAACGTGTCGAATGGGTCTTTTATCATGTACATACGGATGCCTCTAATATTACAATAAAAGTACTCAGTCCAGTCCAAGTTTTTGATGTTGAATTTGAAAATTCCTTGATCGACAGAACTCAATCTTTGCCAAAGTTTCTGAACATTATCATCACAAAAATTCCATTCCTGTGTTGAAAAGTAGTGTATCACATTGCTAAATTTCTGTATTTTTCTATACGCATCCAACAACCTGAAAGTATATTAACCATCATTGTTAATCAATGCTATACACGTTCTGTCGGTTATCATTTAACTAATATGGATTACAATTGATGTATAAAATACGTACATGGGTTTTCGACCAGAAAGATAAGCCACTGTATCAACAATAGTTGCTGGTAGAAGGTGGAAGAACAAGACACAAATCTTATGGAGAAATAAATGTCTGTTCAGTATCAGCATATAATACCAGATGCAATGTATACTAGGTACTTCCAAGCCAAAGTTTTCGATTATGCTCATAAATACACCCCAAGAAATGGGATTTTGACATGAAGATACAGAGTTATAAATGGGGATTCTCTCATCAACAGATATATTAGAATCTTTATCTAATATTGCAGAAGATTGCCTACAAAGTAATGAAATCAATAATTCTAAGATTAAATTTCAAGCTTTCTTATATTAGTACATATGTATATATGTATACATACGTACAAGTATTTAATAATTAAAATTTTTATTAATCTATTATTTAAATTCGTAATACTAGTTTCACGATCTTTTCATTATTTCTTGTTTATAATAAACCAAAATTATTCCATTTCAAGTGAAAAGCATCTTACTCCATTTTTTCATTTCAATATCAAAGATTATGTATATATATATTTATACGTAATAGCGCAGGAAGGTAGAGGAAGTGCACCATATTTGGAATACTGTTGGTAATTTGGAATAGCGACGTATCTAATAAACTACTAACGCTATTTAATTTGTAACTCCGTAGATTATAGGGGCTAATGACCTGTTAACTAATGACATTTGTGGATGAACCGCCATTTTTACATTTTCGACTTAATCTGCAGAATAAGAAAACGTCAATCTGCAAAACGTTTTCAGCAAGTAATCAATCGTTCGAATCATGGTTAAAAGATGTCAAAACTTTAGAGTTAAACACTTAATCTACTCATTTGCATGTTCCTTCTATGGTTCCGTGTCAGTTTCGCAATAATTTCGAAAATACAAAGTGTGACATGAAATTTTAGGTTTCAATGCCATGTTGCTAATTCGGAATACCGGAGGTGAAGATAATATGGAATATTGCAAACCTTGGCGATGCTTTTATTTCACGAGCCTGATTAGATCATAAAAGAAAATAATTTTATTATCTACATGTTTTTTTCAAGTACATAAAGTGAAAGTACATTGGAATACCGGTATTCCAAATTACCTGCACCTTAACGACATCGATACTTGCTGTCATTTTTCATTTAGGCCAAAGTTTCAGTTTTTTTTTTATTATTATTATTATTGCTGAGAGTTTGAAATATAAAAGTTTATTAGTTTCCCTACGATATTATGCAGTTTTATTTGTTCCCACCCACTGCCGTAATTTTTTATTTGTCTTACACAAACTGGTATTCCAAACATACTGCACTTCCTCCAATATAAGGAAATTATAATGACAAAATTAAATACTTACCTATTACTAGTATCCCAAGCAGCAGCAATTGTAGTAGAGACTACATAATCAGCTGGTATCATTTCCGCCTTATTTTCTGGTACACAATGTAGCGTATGCAACAAACCTATACCTGCGCCTATAATTACCCCTGTAGTTCCATATAAATTATTTGTCCATCCATAAAGTGGTTCTTCGGATGTTGATAAAACAATAGAAGGTCGAACGATACACGTTGGAATACCTTCGCTATACTTTGCGACAATACTTTCTCCAACTGCTTTAGAGAATATGTACATGTTGGGCCAGTTTTTGAGCAGTCTATGAAAATGAAAAGTTTATGTTTAGTCATACCTACATCATTTTCTTATTCACGCAATTATATTCCGTAAAACATTCAGTTAATACTTACATGGGAGTGATTTCTTCAAGTTTTTGATCATCAAATATATCCAACAACGATATTAATTTATCACCATCGATAGGTGGTCTGTAGTGTACTTCATCAATGTATTTATGTATACAGTTCGAAAATGCAGTTGATACGTGTACGAATGCCTGTAGATAGATTTCGGGATATAGTGTTAAGTATAAAATATAATTTATAATGCACTTTTAATTATAATGATTGGTTCAATTGTTTGACGAAAGGTTTGAAAAGATCTCCGATCTACCTTTAAGTTGGGCATCTGTTTCGCGAGCGATAATAAGTATCTTGTGCCTTTCACATTAATGTTCACGGCTAGGCGCATCTTCTCGTCAAATCGAACGGTCGCAGCAGCATGAAAAACGATATTCGTATTCATCAGCATCGTTTTCGTTTCCGGTGATAGACCATAATCATCTTGCATCGCGTCACCCTCCACCATTATCACCTTGTTCAGAAAATTCGGTTGCTCCTTTCTCAATCTATCGTATACCTGATCACAATAGCGTGTACATAATAATTATACATCTTAATCTTATACAACTTCATATGTATATGTATATCACATACAGCATCTTCGAAGTTCTCTTTAAACCGCTCTTCTGAACTTTTCCCCTTTTTCGGCCTTACGATTATATATATTCTGGTAATATCCGGGCACGATCTATAGATATACAGGTACATACAGTAAATCACACAAATATTCGGACACCCTTTAAAACAGAATAACTTTTTCAACATTGATCCAAACGACTTGAGCTTTTTGAGAAGCTAGAAGGATTAGTTTACTATGTGACGTATTTCATCGTTTAAAAAAAAATCGCAATTGGTCGGAATAGCGAAGATAAAAGTGAAGGTCACTTTTCCACTTTTTTATCTGAGCCTGTGATGAAAATTTAAAAATTCCGTTAATTTCGATGAAATTTTCAGCATGTATACAACTTACGTAAGGGATTATATACACCTAGGACTGTTTTTCATATGTATTTCATTGACTTTTTTCATGTGTAAAAGGGCGGACTTTTTATGAATTTTTTTACTTATATAAGCTTATAATTTAAGGAATATTTAAAAGAAAAATAACGATAATTCGTCTTCTTCGCTGTGTAGCTGGTGTTGAAAAAAAACAGGATCGTCGCGTAAGGAGTTTGCAGTGTCAATATGAGTGTTTGAACTTTAATTCCACCCCGTAATGCAATTTCTCAGACAAATTTCATCAGTGTTTCAAACTGTGGTTATTATAAAAAAATCCGTATGACAAAGATTAGATATTAACGTGAAAAATAATCGTGCCAAGTCTCATTCAAACCGGTTCAGTAGTTTTTTAAATATCATTGGCTCCGATGTGAAAAACGTAGTTTCGAGAAAACAGCGTTTAAAGTTTAAGGTGCAGGTTAATGTAAGATAATTTGTTCTTGAATTTGCTGAAAATCGTCGATTCCGAAGCTATAAAATTGACCTTCCTTTGATGTTGTCGTTTCTGCGAATTCTTTCCCGGAAATATCGATTGTTTCGATTATTCTACCTAGGTGTATGTAACCCCTTAAATCTACAAACGAGATTTTTAAATTTTCATTATAGAATCAGATAAAAAAGTTGAAAAAGTGACCTTCACTATTTTCTTTGCTATTCCGACCAATTGCAATTTTTTTGAAACCGACAAAACACAATACCTAGTAAACTAATCCTTCTAGCTTCTCAATTTTGAAAAAAATATGATCTAACACATAACGATCTAACATGTGGAAATGTAAACACGCAACTCCTTCGACGTCTTATGTATATGCATCTTTTAATTATACAACGCAAATAAGTTACTGTCAAAGGGCGCTGACATTAATAGCGGAAGATGACAGGGCGAAAATCATTATAAAAATATGTCATTATGTTTCCCAATACACCGATGACTGGTACTTTATTGAAAACGCTGGCTTGAAATCATTTTTACTACGCTCCCGGATTTCTAATTTCCTACGGTGAATTCTCTTTCCCTTCAGACATTTTGTTTTTTATTTTCACAGAAAGCAATTTGATCAACGTAATCGTACGTTAATTCATTCAAATTGTAAGCACAACCATGTTACTCTACAAACACCGGATGTACCTTTTGAACTGATCATTAAACGTAAGACTGACGCGTGTTACAAACCATTATAGGATGTGACGCATCGAAAAATGTTCACTTTTTCTACTTTATCTATCGAAATTAGTACGTGATTCAAAACACATCCAGCACAGGTGTATAGTTATCAATTTGAAAAACAATTGCAATCCGAACCCGTATATTGACGAGAACTTCCTTTTTCTTTAGGTATAATATCATATTAATACACATAAAATACCGATCACTTCCGGTTTAAAAACGCTCGGTTACGAAGGATTAGTGGAATTTTGAATATATCCTTGAAAGAAACGTACCTTAGTAATTTTTCGACGATCAGCTTGCCCAGGAAACCTGTCCCTCCTGTTACTAAAACATTAGTATGGGCAAACCATTCGGCGATTTTGCTTTTTTCGGGATTTAAAACCGGTGTCTCATCGCACTGATACGACATATCATCTATATACGCATTACTTCCATCTGAAGTCATCTTGATCGTGTACCTGTTGGTTTCGATGAATATACGCACTTTAGAGTAATAAGCGCTTTATGATGAATTCGATAGATTTGTGATCAATTGAATGTTCGTCACACATCTATGCGCGCTACATTCCTACGGTTTCGAAAAAAGCTGTGGGATTTATAAAGTATTCGGCGAGAACACTCAGCCTGTAGACCTGTCACGGATCAACCTTGAATCGAAAACCATGTAGAGTAAAATACGTTCCCAATTATTCGCGTCTGTAGACAAACAACTTTTTCTTTTTAATTTCTTTTCGACTAACTATCACGTGAACGGGCTGCCCTCAGACCGTCGGTGTACCTACCATTAGAAATAGTAAAAAACGACAGGCAATGCAAAAAGAAAACATACATATGTAGGTATTATGTATGCAAGAAGTATAAAAGTTATTTGCAAGTCTATTATTTTGAAGGATATTTCCTTTTATGTATTCTTTTCAATAGTATGGTCAGAAATTATTAAAACTCTATTATCGAAATTGACATGTCGGATATGTAATATAACAGTAGGCAGTCTTTTCAGAAAGTTCTAAGTCCATTTATCTAATTTCAATTTTTATATTTATTAGAAACCGTTTGCCAATCGTAATTATGTAGCACCAGCCTATAGCAATGATAAAAAAGAAATGTTTTTATAACACACCTGTTGTGAACGACGGCGAAATGGCGATGCGTCGATGCGGATTCAACGACGGACGAATTTCAACTGCGTAGAGTTCCGATCCTGTTCCAATAGCTTTAAAAATATACATTTCCTCACACGTACGCTATGTAACACTAACACACGCATGGGTGACTACCTCTTTATGTTAATTCGGATAGTACTTAATAGCTCAGAACAATCATTTAAATTATAATAGAAAGCTACTTTCAAATATGACTTTTACAATTGAAGGAGGAAGTATGAATAATGAGGTAATTAAACTGTTGCCTCCATTCAACAATTATTAGCAAAAAAATGTCTCGCTGGATCTTGATAGAATAAACGCCTGAAATAATAGAATTCTACCAAATTATACGATTATTGGTTTATAGTATATTCGTTTAGCTTAACAAACGGGTTGATGCCCTCCTCCCTTCAGATCGAAATGAAATTGAATGCAAAAGTATTATCAAAAAGATAGACTTCCTAATGTTGTCAATATCATTATCAATTTCAATGGATGAGATTTCATTTTAACGAAGATGGTACACTCGATGAGAAATAAATGGGGATCGATTAGAAATTTTGTACCATCGAATTAACATCACAAATATAACGTATATAACGTTTATTCTATCAATTTATTTGTACTGGTACATGCTTCACGAAAAGGATACAGTATATACAATACAATACATTATGGAATGGTGTAATGTGTAATATAAACAAAGAAAATATACATACAGCATAAACTACATATAAATACAGAAAATATATAACATCATACGCGTAAAGCACTGCCTGCAGATTAATTATGCGAAGTGGTTGAATACTATAATAAATCAAGCAATGTCTATCACTATATCTCATTTGTGTAATATTCTATTGTTCGTTGTTCTCGATGTTCAATGATAATTCTTCTATCTTGATCTGATACGCCTAGTACCTCTATTCAGGGAGAGTGAACGTGGAAAAATACTGTAAAATATTCTTGCTTATATATTTTATGAATCATGGGCCATTCCATAGCAAATCGGCCACTTTTTGCGCTCATGGCCCTGGCGATTTCGTTTGTACACATCATTTGAATAATATATCGCGCGAGTGGCATGAGTTTGTTACCTGAAATGGAGCGCGGCGAAATCTTTAACAAGACCTAGAAGGAATATTTGGAACACAAAAATCCTTTTTGAAGAGCGAACTTAGTGCGATTCATAGTTTTAGAGATAAGAATTTATTTATAGCGCCTGTTTTTGCAAAAATGGGCAAAAATTGCAAACATTCAACGGGCTGTAGTTTTTCAATAAATTTAAAACCAGAGAAATAATGACGATTGACTTGTCGCGGAATGGCCCAATAATTTTGCAATTTTTCTCCGTGAAAAAATAAACAAGAACGAACATATATCCTATACAACGAATTTTTTTTCATACATCATGTTTACACAGTGCCCATATTTGTAACGCACAGCGTTCTCTCTCCTGTTTTTCATAATTTACACACAATCAGTACCGTGTACTTCTTTCCATTGTTCTTTCCATAATCAATCTGACAACGTTTAATACATCATAATTTAGAATAAATTTCAGAAAAGTGGCTATTCGAGAGCGAGTAAAAATCAAATATATGCATGATTTATTTAACACTTATTTCACCGTCATACTTAATCATCACTTAATCATCTTGTAAAATACTTAAAGGATCCTCGCCAATCTTTTCGGCCGTTTTCTTTAGATCCCTCGTAATCGATTTTTTTACGCTCGCGCGCGTTTCCGTTGACTTCATTTGTGGCTCGCTCGTAGAAAATTTCTTCCCAAAAATATTACCGCTATCGTCATCGTCGTCGTCGGGAGGAAACAAGGATTTCGTCGCGACCACTTTCTTCGGTATAGATTTCACAGCAAAGATGTCATCCTCGCCGCTAGATTGATCAGCTAAGATGTCCGTAATATGCGATGTCTTCACAGCTTCGGTTACACTCGCGAAAGCATCACTTTTGTTCAATTGCTCCCGAATACTCCCCGAATCCGACTGTTGCGATTGCTCAGACTGCTCGAAGAACAGATTAGCATCGTCACCGTCATCGAGTAAGCTTATTTTCTTTCGAGGCTGTTCCACGGCATTCTTCTTCTCGGGTTCAGGCTTTACCGTTGACTTCTTTGTAATAGAACCAAACAAGCTATCATCTTCGTCGTCCTGATCATCATCGTCAAACAGGATAGTTTTCGAATCTTTCAAAGGTTTTTTCACAGGTTTAGCCAAAGGTACTGAAAACAGATCACCCTCTGTGTCGTCAGCGAACAAATTCAAGCCTGGCTTCGTCTGTTCTTCGGATGACTTCCTCATGCCGCTGGAAAAGAGACTGTCATCTTCGGCGAACAGCAAATTTTTACCTTTTTCAGGCGATGGCGTTTTTGTGACGAAAGCAAACAGCGAGCTCGGATCCTTGAGGGGATCGTGACTACTATCTCGTAACGGATCGATCATTTCTTTCGACTCATACATGAATTCAGCGCTATCTCGCTTATTGTCTTCCTCACTTGTCGCTGAAGCCGCAGCGTTCGTATTAGAATCATTGTTAGCTTCAGTCTGTAGGTTAGTATCGTTGCCGATTTTATCAACCGACGTGCCTTTCTCCGCAGCTGCCTCCACACTGTCAGGTTTTCTAATATGCGTGTCTTTTAACGACTTGGAACTAGCCGGTGGCTTTTCAAGAACCCTCTCGACTGGCGAAAGAATTGGCGCTCTACCGAACAAAGTGTCTTCTTTTTGCGGGTCTTCGGGTAGATCAGGCGGTACGTCGAATAAATCTTCTTCATCGGTGGATGGTGATAACAGTGTGTTTTTATTGGCGCTCATTGAGCTTTCCTTGCTTATGCTACCAAGCTCAGACTTATCGTCCACAGCCAAAGAAATATTAACATCGCCTATTCGATGAAGATTATCATTCGCCAATGGCGGTACTAAACGATCAGAAGTCGCGGCAACTGTGTGCAGAGTATTAGAATTTGTAGAAATAGTGGGCTCTTTGCCCAATGTATTCGAGAATTGATTGCTACGATGTCCTTCATCTTGAGAATGATTACCCGCGGCGTCCACGGTATCAAAATCGATTCCGCTTTGTCTGAGGGCAGTTTTCCGCGCGTGCCTGCTCTGGGGTCGACGTTTTGCCTGTATTCTAACTCTTGTCTGAAAAAAATGACACGTAAATTCAAAGGAAACGAATAATCTTAAATTTATCCATTACAATATTTACCTTCGAGGCGGCAATTGACAACGTTTCCACTTGAGCAGGCTCGTCGAAGCTAATGGCGCTCTCCACGTTACTTTCCCCCGAAACTGTCGACTGCAGGGACTGTTTCTGGGTGGTACTGTCTTCTATAAAAAGAAATATGCAGACCAAACGCAACATTATCGTTTAAATACTATACAACAAGGGATAAAGAAATAAACGTTTGCAAGTAGTATACGTTACCAGATGCACTTGGAGGTGAACTGTAACCTTGGGTACTAATACACCCGCCGTCATCGCTATCTCTGTCGGCATTGCTATCTTCTTCGTCTGTTTTCTCCTCGCTGCGTCTCCACAACGGTGGCGTATCCATTGGTGAGAGTATTTTCAGATCGCCCATTCTCCCCATTAGATTCTTGATTTTACCGGAAACCGTGCGTCGGGATGCCTGGCCGCTTTCTTCAGGCGGCGATGACGACACAGCTGCCTGAATGTCCAGTGACTTCGGTGGGATTTTCTTTGGTTCACTCTCAGCATTCCCTGCAGTGTCTATTCCCTGAGAAGTGACCCGACGCGCATCTTCCTCGCTGCGTTGGTCTACTTTACTCGACGTGTTAACACTAGATCCTTGATCTTCTACAATAATATCAGGAGCAACTGGCGCTTCGTTGTCCTTAGCAGATAATCCCTCGACTTTCGTATCCACCTTTATCTCTGGCACCGATTTCTCATCTTCCTTCCTCTTCCCCGTGGTTACACTCTTGTCGCTAAACAAGTCATCGTAATCGTCATCTTCGAAGACTAACCCGTGCGAAACGGTGGATGAGAACAACCCGTTGCCCGACAGAATGTCGCTACCCTTTCTCTTCGTTTTTTGGGTGGACGTATCTTGATCCACGGTATCTGTCCCCAATTCGCTGGTTCCTACTGATTGTTTAGCGTTTCCTAACGCTGGCTTGGCTTCGAACTTCTCCTTCGCCGAGAACAAGTTACCCTCGTCATCGTCGTTGAAGATACGGGACTCAGACTTCGCTTCGGTTTTAATCGGTTTGGTGGCGAACAGATCCCCGTCATCGATATCTTCCACGTCGTCGAACAATCTGATCTCCTTCGGCGGGATGCTCTGCCGTTTCTCTACGTTATTATTGTTAGGCGCTGCGTCGCGGGTGTTGCTTCCAAATAGACCATCGCTGACAGAGATACCTGGGAGTTTCCGAGTCGAGAGATTACTTTCCCCCTTCGACGTCGATTTCGACACGATCCCGAAGATGTCGACATCGGGCGAGTCTTTCCTGCCGAATATATCGATTTCGTCGTCGAATAGGCCACCTCGTTGCGTAATCTTCACCTTGTCCGGGTGCTGAGGGACGGACGTCAAGAAGTCGCTGCTCTTTTGAGACCTCGAGCCCGAACTGGTCGTTGAAAACAGTTCATCGCCGGAGTCGGATTCATCAAACAGTAACAACTCCTTCGACTTTGCTGATTTCGAATCTGCCTTCGGTAAGGGTGGTGGGCCGAACAGGTGATCATTCTCGAACACATCGTCCTGCTGCACGGAGGAAGCGTCCTCCTTCTGTTCCTCCTGAGGCTGATTGCCGGTCAAGTTCGAATTCAGGTTGACATTGGCCTGGTTCCTAGAACGCGCTGTGAAGAGGCTGTCGCTCAAAACTCTTTCGCGATAAATCTCCTCCGATTTCAAGCGTGTCGACGTCATCTGCGGCTGAAAATCGACACTGAAAACAACGATGAACTTTGAAACACGGAAAATCCCAAGAGAACACGCTAAACCGCTGATCGAACCAACTAATCGTTATTTTTACCGTGTACAAATAATGGAAATTCTTATTTACGAGAAACGCGCTGCTCCCTGTGCGCCACAAGAAAAAAAGAAGCAAACGGTAGTGGACTTTGATAAGATATATTTACATACGTGTCGTATAATTTGGGGGTATGTACAACGATGATCACGCTTTAAATTACTGGTCACGGTAAATATTCCATTTAAGGGGGGGGGGAGGTAGTTATTAGTTAAGTAATGGAGGAGCTAAATTACTGTAACACTCTTTCAAGTGATTGATTTTGCGAGGATACCACAGCATAGTGCAAATGTATGCATGATATTTACAAAATATGTACATTCAGAATTAGAGAGGCAAGAGATTATAGTAAAGGTCAACGAAGATAAGAGGAGAAGTCTATGTATAAAAGAGAAATCCGAAGACCCACGATGCATGAGTGAGTATCAGAAAACCGAAGAACTCAAAACGTACGAGATTAGAAGTCAATATGAAGAACATCATCTTGTGCACATTTTTTGTGGCAATGTGCTTACTTGTGGAAGCGAAAGGTATATTATTATCGTAGGACTGTTTTGCAATCTGACCTTGCTACCTGACCTATTACTTTAGGGAAACACTCTGTAGATCAAGAAGTAATCGAAAAACATATGTACGATCACGAGATATATCGAATTGCAAAAAAGAGCGAATAAATCGAATACTCTTAGCGACAAAGTTTTCAATGTAATAATTTATTTGCGTCTCATTGTTATTGGGGCGACTAAGCTTCTGCTGATACACAAAGTTATAGTAGAGGATAACTTTCGTCCGATATCACAACACGAAGTTTAATTTTAGAATGTAGTCGACGGAAGCATTGCATATATAATTATAAATTTGGTGACAAACAGGATCTGAGCCGAGATTGCAGAATGGATGTGCACGCGTTACCCATCATTCAGATGGACACATAACTGCAGTTGGGTAAGTTATGTGATTGGAGTATTGTAAATTAATGTCTACTTAACCAGTGCCCGTTTCCCCCTTACGTTTCACGTATTGCATCAGATCACAAGCGGGGCTGCATTTACCATAAAACGCACTAGTTGCAAACTGTGGCATCACTCTCTATGGGGCCGCATTTTAAAACCTTAGAGGTAGCTGAAAAATTTTTGAGGCTTCATAATGTTGTTGCGCCTAGGGCGTCAAAAAGTATAAATGCAGCCCTGATCACAAGATGAGACTTTCACCTCGCACGATCGATCCTTCGAAATCAAATATGTATTGCGACGCTTAACGTCAGTACACGTTAATGAAATAGAGTTAATAAATCGACAGTAATTAAACGGTATGTGTTAAGATACGATTAAATTTTCTAGATGTGGAACATACGAATGTGCAGAGGGAAAGAACATTGGGTACCGTGAGGATGATTTAAGCAAACCTTACCCTGAATGCTGCGGAGGACCAATTTGTAAAGACTAAACCCAACAGTCGCAAGTGATCGATATTTGATGTAGAACAGAATCTCATTTATGGAGTGCACAGTTAAATAAATATGGACCATGAACCGAAACCATCTCACGCTTACTTGATACGATATAAATAGTTAAAAAAAATGTAATGAAAAAAATTTACGATGAAACAGACGCGTACGAGATACAGGCGCGCGATGGGATACACTTAAACTGGAGAGGCTCGCCTTGAAGCTCGCGTATCTAGTCGACACAATCACTACAACGCAATGGAGGATGACTAATGTTTGGATCATCAATTCAATGACATTTTGAGTATTTGGCACGCGTACGTGTTCTTGGACGAGTGATACGCGAAGCAAACATTAATTCTCATTGACGTTTCATAAATACAAAACTGTATACCAGATTGCAAGATTTATATAGTCAATTTTTACTTTAAAATATATCCTTATGTTTATTAACGAAGTGCTTGTATCTAGTCCAATATTAATTAAGAAAATTTGTAAAATGATAATAACTTACCCTATACTCAAACTTTCTGTGTTAATACTCGGCGGTTGGATCGATATCCCGCTACTGAAGGTGCTTCCATTAGCAGCATTTGAATTTCGATCGTTGATATTATCGTTCGAAACAGTATTTCGCGAAGTACCACGCACTGGTTCCTGGTTACCCTCGCAATTTCCTGATATGTCGCTGCCAGAGGATCCGGATGACTGAGTTCTCGATACCCTGTTTGACAATTTATTTTCAACGTCTGCGTTTAAAATATTTCCAGGTATCGATACCTCTTCGGCAGCTTTCTAAAATATTGAACAATAAACGTTAATTTCATAGTATCGCTGGAAAGCTTGGCAAAGCTCTATATTTGCGGATAACACTTGAATCTTACTTTCTTGGTTGGCGGTTGATTTTTAGGCGTCCCGAAAAGATCGCCAACATCCTCGTCGTCACTGAACAAGTTGTTGGTATTTGCATTAGTTTCCGGTGTACTAGTAGCCGCTGGCACTACGATGTCCAAATAGGTTTTCCGTGCATTTTCTGTATTCACCGAATTACCAACATTCGGGGGTTTATTCTTCGCGATTGTTTTAACAGTGCTCTTCGTCGAGAAAATATCATCAAAATCTTCCGAGTCTGCGTCAGAGAATAGATCATCGATCGAAGATTTCGGCTGTGTAGCTGAAAATACAGGTTTTCGTTAAAGACTCTCTTGAAAAATTTAATCGAACATACAGCAGGAAATTTAAGGTAAAAGAAACATACAAACTGTACTAATGGGAGGTGGTATATCAATGCTGGCGGGTATTATATTATTATCGTACGATTTTATGGGTTTATCCTTCCATAAATTTTCTGAGGATTGGTCAGTTAAAAATTTATTTCCACTGAATATAGTTTTGGGCTTATCAGTTGTAGCATTCTCATCCCCTTCTGGTGTAAATAAATCATCTGAAGGCGATAATAATAGTTTAGTGTTGGCAAATAATACAAATTATTGGTCTCATTAGAATACCTTTAAATCGATTTATCGCTGCATCACTCTTCTCATCTATAATAACTGGTTTTTGTGCTTGTCGAACTGTGCTCAATCGCTTCGCTAATTCTTCTGCGAAATTTGGTGCCGATTCGTTTGATAATGGTACCTAGGAAATAATACAAATATTTTATAGCATTAAGGCACGCAATGTAGAAATTGCAGAAGAAATATAAATTATAAAAACCTTTGGCACATTATCATTAGCAGTAATTGATTCGGAAGCAGAATGCACATTATTTTCACTAACTACATTTATATTATCATTGCTCATATATGTTAAATCATTTCTTTTACTGTATTCTGATTCACTCATAGAAGGTAACTTTTCAACTATATTGGATTTCGGAGTAGTATTCATATTAAACTCTCTAAGGTCTGCTTCATCATCATCCATATCATCGCTCTTCGATTCCTCTTCCTCGTCTACTTGCTCGGATTCACTATTGCTGCTACTTTCCAAACCAATTTTACTTGAATTCTTCCACCTCTCGGAGCCGATAACATAAGGTAAAGGCCGATCTTGGTATGGATTATTTGGCCCCAGTAAGACACTAAAATTTCATTGTAAAATATTTTAGAACATCATTGTTGCAATGAAAGCACTGCAATAGACTTATCTACCTTAATACTAATCTATTGTCTTCTTCTTCATCCTCCTCTTCGCTATCGCTATCGACAAACTCCATCTTCTTATATTTTTCATCCATTATACTTAGGCCTTTCTTTATGCTCTCGCTCACACTGGTTATTAAATCTGCTGCTGCTAAGTCTTCATCTTTAGGCTCCTATAGACAAATTGGCACTTTTACAGAATATTAACTTAAGCTTGAAATATTTTGTATTCTATAACCTTTAGCTACCTGCATAGAAGCTTCTACTTTTTTCTCAATCTCCACATCATCTTCCTGTACACGGCTCTCAATAAATTGAGTATTAGATAAAGCTAAAGATGTATTAGTAACATTATCTATAAGTATTGCTGTTTCATTTAGCTGAGCTGTCAACGAATCCAACGTTTCTTCCGTTTTGTTTGCCCTTGACATTACATTCTATAGAAAGTATCACAAACAAATGTAAATTTTCCACTCGCACCACCGATATGTTAAATAAAGAAAAAAATTGTGTCACAGATTCAATTAGTACCTCAGAAAATTGCTGGAGGTGCTTAAGAAGTCCTGCGTCACCTGCCAGACTCCATTCTCTTCTTTTCGCTCTCATCTCTTCGGTAGTCCACGGATGATCCCATGATTTATCCATTCCATCCGCTATATGTGTATCCTAATATATAAAATTTTTTACAGTTACATTCGAGGTCATTTAACAAACACTATTATATGCTTCACAGGGTTTTTAATAGAAGAGAGAAACATATCGCGTGACAATATGTTTCTATATCGGAAATAGTAACATTATCCTTAGATTTTTTGTTTGTATTTGTTAACCTTAAAATTAGTTTTTACAAGAAATATGAATACTAGTAAACAGACACGTTACATACCATACCACCTAATCCGATTTAGCCTAACAAACTATTAATTTCCTACGGAATTACATTTACATATGTTGCGTTATCTTTTTTTATCAAACTTAGTGAAAGAAAAAAAACACCCAGTTAGCGGTTGGGATTATCAGCCACAGTGTTCGGCACTGTCACATCCGTCGTACATATCATTTAATTCGTACGTTATTTTAAAAGTTTCAGGAACGTGCGTAAGTTAATCCATCGACGAAGTACCTATAGGATAGACCTATCACGCAATGTAATTTTGTGTCACACGCTCGGGGGGCTCGCGAGCCCCCTTACCATTTTCGAGTCACACCCAACGTTATCGACTCAATCTAAAATACGATTACAATGCTACAAGTCGTAGGAATTACAATTACAATTTATCGTGTTATGACTAATTTCAAGAAATATGTTGTACAATTCCATTCACTAATAGATTTTCGTACATAGTTACTATAATAGACAAGTTAGGCTACTAAAAATATTTTTCTTATTACAGGTGAAACTTGGGAATATTTCGACGTGGAAAGCTACTTTATGGGGGCCAAATGATGGAAACCTCAATAATGAACACAAGAAAATATTGATTTTATATAATTTATACTTTATTGTAACGCTGTAAAGGCCTCTTAGGCGAATAAATTGAGAGAAACTTGAAACAAACTGTATTACAATTCAGAAATACTTTTTACATATTCCTATCCAAATTCCAAACATGCAATTTCAAATATCTATGGTATTTTTAAGAAAATACCATAGATATTTGAAATTGCAAGTTTGGAGCATGCAGCATGCGTGCATTTTTGAAAGCAACTCTTATATCTGATTAGAATATTTGACAAGCACAGCTATCGGCTCGGTTTTCACCGATTACCAGGTCTCACCACGAGGAGGTTGCTGCGTTTCGAGACCCGTAGAGAGATAGATGGAATCAAAGTTCCGTCGATCTCCCTATACATGAAAACCTTAGCTTACTAAACCAAAAAGATGGATGGAAGCAAAGTTCCATCGATCTCTTCGCTTTCGAAATACAGAAATGCCAAGCAATCACTCGATTTAAAGAAATTCAGCAAGGAAGGAAAGACTACTGGTGAGCATGAAAGGAGTATTGGATGGCGCAGTTCCTACCACCCTAATGTCCGAGTCGAAAGGGAAAAGCGCTCGGCGTCTCCCAGAGGCGATTCCTGTTACTCCGACTCATGCAACCCGCCAGGAGCACACTAGGTGTGACCTGACTTAAGCCGGCTTACGCGGAGATTGGGTAATCGGACCAGGAGACTTACGCAGGCAGTGTACCAAGCGGTACACCCCCTACGCCCGAAACTTTTCCCTTTCGACAAGAACACCAGGGGATGAAACTGATCCACTCATACCAATTCCATGCCCAGTCGCTTGCTTCCGGAAACGAAAGCAGCGGCGACCTCCTCATCGGAGTTGAGGAGCCTACGAAAGAGCAACACAGTTAATAAAATTCTGTGACTACTTGGCCCTGTATATGAAAACCTTAGCCTACTAAACCAAAGAGATAGGTGGAAACATAGTTCCATCGATCCCTTTGGTTTAGATATCGAATCTAGGGATCTGCCAAGCAATCACTCGATTTAAAGAAATTCAGCAAGGAAGGAAAGACTACAGGTGAGCATAAAATAAGTATTGAATGGCGCAGTTCCTACCACCCTAATGTCCGAGTCGAAAGGGAAAAGCGCTCGGCGTCTCCCAAAGGCGATTCCTGTTGCTCCGACTCATGCAACCCGCCAGGAGCACACTAGGTGTGATCTGACTCAAGCCGGCTTACGCGGAGATTAGGTAATCGGACCAGGAGACTTACGCAGGCAGTGTACCAAGCGGTACACCCCCTACGCCCGAAACTTTTCCCTTTCGACAAGAACACCACGGGATGAAACTGATCCACGCATACCAATTCCATGCCCAGTCGCTTGCTTCCGGAAACGGAAGCAGCGGCGACCTCCTCATCGAAGATGAGCAGCCAGTAAACGAGCAACAAAGCTAATGATTCAGTGACTACTTGGCAATTTTACATGGGGCCTTAGCCTAGGCTTCCTTAGATGTCTTCTGTCACTCCCTTCCCCGCAGAAGAGTGAACCTGAAAAGCTGAAACAATCGAACACGTTATATTAGCAATGGTGTAATATGCTTGGGGGGGAACTAAGAAAATACATATTAGGCTCGTACCGATCGAGACCAGAGTGACCAGAGTGACCAGGGTGTCCAGAGTGTTCAGAAGCTCCCGCGTACCCGGAGGTCTTGCCGGCTCGGAGGATCGACGACGACTGAGGATTTGGAGGTACGTGTGCACTTTGGGCAACAACAGCCGCAATCACAACAAGGTCGACGGTTAATTTCATTTGCGAAAGCCAGTTAATTATTCGATAAAAATTGATATTTCCACTGAAATATTCATTCCAACGACTATTACTATGAAAAATCATGTTAACAACATTTACCCTGACCACCCAGTATAAATAATTATTAACTATAATCGATAAAACTCGAGATATCACGCAATTAGTAACATTTGGCCTTGGATTTGCAAATGATTTTCTACGCTGAAAGAATTCTCTTTTATTCTCAATGTTTAATCGTTCGATAAATGAATGTTAATGCTTATACATATTACATAGTATTATTTATAATGTATAAGTACATTTTAGTTGAACTGGGTGTAAATGAATAGCGCTTCGAATCTACGTATATGGCGAAAACTTCGAAGCACTTCGAACAAGATTCAAAGCTTAAAACTCTTGAAAGTCTTAATAAGTCTTGAGTTTTTATAGGTCTTGGAAGTCTTGGATGTCTTGAAAGTCTTGAAAATGAACATCTGGTTGCTAAAAATTAGCCACGTTGATCGGCCAGAGGGTTTCGCCAGGGTTGCAGTTTACGACTGTATTGTCCCGCGAGTTGTCGGTGAACGTAGATACGGGTCCAAAACCTACCAAGCTTTTGAAGTAAGAGTTTCAAGACTTTCAAAACCTTCAATATCTATAAAGACTCTAGACTTTTCAAGACTTTCAAGAGTTTTAAGCTTCGAATCCTGTTAAAAGTGCTTAAAAGTACTCGCCTGATATTCAAGACAGATTCGAAGCGGTTCAAAGCACTTCGAATCCAATCACTACCTGCGGGAGTGTTAGTAACAGCGTGAATTTTTAATACTTTTCGGCATACGATACGTGAAAGGGTTCTACGACACGCAAAGTACTAATAAACAATGTCATCTTGCAATTTATAGCTTACACGGGCTTTGAAGAAATACCATTTTTGAGCGCCATAGTGTCTTGATCCCCAAAATGGATTTTCGGCGAGAAATCCGCGTGAGTCGTTGGCAAGCCGAGTCAAAGCATAGCGTAGCAAAAGCCTGCCTTCAAACAAGTCACACGTATACAAGCACGCACACACCTTTCAGCATTTCAACCCATTTCAAAGTAGTTGCTGAGTTGGACGCTGTTCATGAGTAGGTGCCACTACATTGAGTTCTCAAATTATGGGTCGGTAACACAGTTTGGGTGGCGACACAAAGATCCATAAGGTGATAAGTCTATCCTATACCTCGTCTGTGCCTATACCTTGTTTGTGATTCGACGGCTCTCTTTTACCGATCATTTTCTCATCGCGTCATGTATAAATAAAAAAGTATGTAAAACGTCGTGCGAAATTCCTGGTAAAATTAAGTTATAGCAAGTAAAACTTTTTCGCGTCAACATTTTTTCAATGCGAAACTGTTCATTTGCAAATGCTCATAATTATGACCGTTTGATAATCATGTTGCAGTAATATCTACGGTAACTCATATTTTCACTGATTATTACAGTACTCGAACCTTTTCCTTCGGAGACTATAATATGTAATACGTTTTTAAGCATTATATGTAGATTTGCTTCCACTAAACGTTCAAGGAAGGGTCTTTTTATTATGCGATACGATACTGGACACGGGCAATGTTGCCAAACCGAACAGTATTTTGGTTCGCATTCAACATTCCGCTGTTCGACCGATAGAGGAACAGAACAGCAGTGCGGATTGTTTGTCAATATCTTGGAGTTAGCTGATTTTTTACGGGCTTTAATGTTGAAAGCAATCATTTTACAATGACACGAAGGCCCGAAAGAATATCCTGATTGTAAATGTGCCAGAGTGTTTAGTGTACGCGCATGGAGTACACTGATAATACTGTCAAGGAGAACGTCGTATATGTGTAATAATGCTACTTTTATATGCAAGTCAGGAATCCCATCTGTTTCATTAGGGAAAAGAATGTTTGGGATCCTTGCAATATAAAAAGTATCGAAACTTTTCGGAAGTGCTATTTCCGAGTTATACGTTACCATGGATATATAATAAAAATATCGGCCCTCCAAGTGGAACAGTGAAAATTTATAGTACATAAAATAAAACAAGACAGATAACCCTTGTTGCACGTAAAGTTCCATAAATTGGCACTTTCAATCGGTAAGTATACGAAATATTTAATGTTGTTCGTTATTTCGATTAAAAATTTCTTTTATCAAAACTATTTAATTGTTTACATAATACAATATACATGATTATTCACACGCCCTATCTGTTAACTAATGATAAGCGACGATATATGCTTTTTTTTATTATTCGAAATTAAATTAAGAGTCACCGTCAACTTCCCGTTAAGGAGTCGCTCGTTCGGTAGTACCAGTAGCACGTAATAAATTGTTTTACTTCTCATTTGTTTTAGATACATCGTGAAAAATGTACATCAGGATGATACATCAAAGAAATATAGGTGGTCTATGTAGCAAAGATGAATATATTCAACAGTTGTGTATCTTGTTTAGTTGATGCACACAATATTATTTTAGACAATTGTCGATTATCTTTATTGCATATCTTTATCGTTGCTCTTACGGAGCAATCTGATTGTCATAAAGTATCCAGTGTTCATAAAATCACTTTTAATGAGGCTGAAAGCACGAGTAGGAAGGTATACTCTCTTTTGAGAAGGTACAGTGTTCTACTACTGACTTTCATGAACAATGAACCATTCGGGAAGTGGAAAACGTCAGGCGAAGGTTTTGGAAGAAAACTATTGGGACTGCAGTGTCTGCACGTATAGGAATACCGCAGAAGCATTTAAGTGCCTCATGTGTGACGTCCGTAAAGGAACTTCTACGCGGAAACCCCGCATTAATCCCCAACTTGTGGCGCAACAGGTTGCAATGTTATAACATTCTGCTACAATCTTGGCCTACATTTTACGAATCTATCGTTACTGTTTAAGCTTGAGTTAGATGATTAATTTTTATTAAAACGCTCGTTCAATTGTAGGTGGCACAGCAACAGTATGTACCACTTCTGAAGCCAGGGAAAAAGGAAGGTGGATGTGGAGGTAGTACAGCTAGTAGCGGTAAAGAGAAAGACCGTAAATTGGACAAACCGAGACGCAAAAATAGGCACCCGCCTCGTCTTAAAAATATAGATCGTAGTACAGCTCAAACCAATGAAGTGACAGTAAATAACGTTACTGTTGTTATTACGGAGTATAAGCCCAAAGTGAAAAAAAGTTCAGATCAGTCTGGTTTATCTAGCAGTGCTTCATCTGAGAATGGAAGCCAGCATGATTCTAATCAAGACTCTAGAAGTTTGGATATAGGAACTGATGCTTAGCTCAATGCGCTATATCAGATATGTGTATGAATTAATCTAATTAATATATTATACAATGTATGTCAATCTCTATGGACTATGGTACATTCTGTGGGCAAAAAGAACGATTTTGTCTGTGTTGCAGGTTACATAATATTCAATGAGGTCAGACGTTTTATGCTATCAGTGGAATCATTGAATTTTCATGACTCCAATATGAAATAAGACGTATGTCGTATATTGTTTGTTTCGTACTGACATCAAAATTGTGCGTTTCATAACAATAATTTACTTCATATACAGATGCGTCAAGCGAAGTTGTACTTAACGTTATTTATTTCGTAGTCGGACAGTATTCTAAATTACGTTTCTAATGTTTCATTAAATATTTTAGATAATTTTATTTGTGCAACTTCGGACATTACTTATTCTACTTATACGATACTGACTGTACCAAATGCATCCTATGCATTAATATTGCGAATGGAATTTGATATATCCATTGCTGACATAATAATGTCCACGTGACTTTCATTGAATCTATAACACCACTGCCAGAAAGCATGTTGTAAGATTATTGTTAATTAGAATGTTTTAAAGAACTCATTTATGTATAATATGAGTTATTTAACTTGTTTATTTAATATTTACTATGACAGCGAATGGAGAAACTGGCATTGGTACGTATATACCTTTATCCCATTCCAAATTATCTGTACATCTGATTTGTTCCAAGCTTTATACTTTCATAGCAGTATAATTTCACTAATGCGGTAATTTCTAGATCGTACATACGAAATGCATTAAAGTGCACTACGATTATGCAGTTAAAGTGCATAACGTAATGAAATGAAATAAGTGATACACAGTTTTATATATTTTACATAGTATTTGATTCTGTGTCCGACAACAAGATTCGTTTATTTTGACCGCTCATAATTTTTATTAAAACACGTCAAAAATAATTTTCATGTACTTTATTCCCCTATACTTTAATGACACTACAATAGATAGATTCTATAGAGCAAGTAATATTCGACCAATTTACATATTATTTTGTATATGTTATACAAAGAATATATTTGGAACGCGCAGTGAAAAGCTTTTCTTAATCGTGGTATCGGTATAGAACGTAAAGGCTACTATACTGGCACATATTAGTAACTGCCCAATTACTTATAACTGTGATTTATAGTTCTTTTTATATTTATTTTTACACACTTTATGTTACCAGATAGTAAATAGCATTGTCGAATTAAATCACAGAAAATTTTATTGCGACTATAAGGACCACGAATGTTCAAGATTATTTTCTAAGTGTGCGAAATTACAAAACACTATAGAACCAATTCCTTTTAAACTTATGTAAAATATTTGTATGCCAGTTAAATTGAAATACAAAAATGTAATTTGTCATTTGAAATTAATATTCTACATTACAAATATGAAAGTAAACAATACTTTTACAACTATTTATACATAAGTACCGCATTATTCAGGTAACAAAAGCATTGATGGATTACAATGATTACATAATCGTGCAATATTAACCGAGATTTTGTAATAGAAAGGAAATTCTTGTAGCTGCCATTTCATAAATAGTTTTTCACAACTATCGTCAAAATTATAAATTTTTATAAAACAAATGTTACACTTGTATCGAGTAGGAACACTTTCTACGTTCTTGTCTTCTTTAAACTTGTAAAAAGTCTTTCTAAACTGTACTATAATATTGCTTCAAAATAATTTATTTTTAATATCATTTTACAATTCACAATTTGAATTTTTTTTAAATAATTTCATGATTTTTTTTGTATCTTTATGATATTGGATCAATGCAAATCAAAAATTTGTACTGACTGCCTTCACGGTGTAGGAATGCGTTAAAATAGAATTGAATTTTGTGTGTATTGTAAATGATTAGAACAGAGTGTCTATGTTGTACAGATTGTAAAACTTTCGGAGAATACTGTTGGGATTAATATTATAATTATTCCAGGGAAAGAATAAATTACATGTTTTAAGAATAAACACTCAAAAATTTTATCCGACTTTCCGAACATATTCCTGTCTAATATTTTATTCGTGTCAAATAATATACAGGTGAGAAGTAACAAAACAGGAGTACCTTAGATTCACAGACTTGGTAGAATTCATCACTGATCATTCCCATATCATTCAATATCTTGATCCTTTTCGTTTATTCCTTTTCTTTTTAGATGCTGTACTAGGCTCAGCTGTGTTAAGAACCATTGACTCCATATCCTCAGATACATCCATCATCTTTTCCCTATTTTGTTGCAAGTCCGTATCAGAATCTTCTTTTAATATATTACATTTCCTATCTTCAAATCTCTCGCGTACTGTTAAAAAATAAATAAAAGGTCACAGAAAAAGCATAGTACAGTAATATTATTTTCAGATATACATAATAAATTACCACGTACCATCTGATATGTCCAAAAAATTGAATACTTTAAAATTGTGCGACTTATTGTCACCGCCACCAGCGAACACAAAAGGATTATCTGGATTTGCCGCGAGACATAGTATAGACCCCAGATTACTTTTCTTTTCCCAAACAAGGGTTGGTTCTATACCAATAATATCCCATACTTTTATAATACCATCATTTGCAGAGCTAACGAGAAAGCCGGGACACGATGAACTAAGAGATAAACCTAATATCAAAATGTAATAAATTCGAATGTAATTTTTATATGTACAGTATTATTTATATTTAGATGCCACGTATATGTACCTGTAACTTCCTTTGTGTGAGCTTGTGAATTCCATATTGGTTCATCTTTCCTAATGTCCACGTACTGTATGTATCCATTATCTGTGCTTATCTGCAGCAAAAAGCAAAAGTTCCGCGATTTTCATGAATAAAACTTACGATTCTGTGAACATTATTACAACTACCAAACTGAAAGTTTGAAGTACACTTACTAAACAGTAATTTGGGTTAAAATGATTCCATAATACTTTCTCTACTTCCCCCAATGCTGTCCAAGATTTTGCAATTGTTTCGTATCTGCAGTCAAATAATCTCACCACCCTGGGAGATATTAGAATTATAAACATTCGAAGTGTAATTAAGAAACATTTATATGGATTGAAGCTTAATAGACATACTTATCCGCAGAACCTGTTAGTAGCTGGTGAGTTTCCTTTGGATGCCACGTTAGTGACTGAACATTCTCATTAAAAGCAGCAAACTTATTTACAGGTGTACCATTCTCTAAATCCCATAACAACACTGTTCGGTCAGCCGATCCACTGGCAATTACATGTCTGAAAGGCAATGATTCATAGTATTGAACTTTAATAGTAAATGCAAGAAACTTCATTACCAATTTTAAAATATACCAACACGTAATTTTCATTCCACGCTAAATCTAATACAGCATCCCTATGTCCAACACGTTTCAGATTTTTCTTTTTATTTGGTTTAGAACCAAGTTTATAAGCTGGTTCTAAACAATCTATTACATCTAAATCCCACACTTCTATTACCGGAGTCATATTACCAATCGCACATAAATTGCCTATAATACAAAGTGTTTATGTTAAGTCCTTATACTATCTTGTGTTATATTAAACTCTGAAATTGCTTTGCGCTTACTTGGTTTCGAATCTGCAGGGTCATAGTTAAGCCACTCTACGCAGAGCGGAAACGATGGTAGTAGTATGTCATGATGACAATAAAATGAACCTTCCGCTTCGTTGTAAACTAGAAATTAAATGAAATTATGAAAACACTAAATATCTATGATAGATCGCGTTTCTTCTCGCAACAGATTTTAACCTGTACGTAAATTAGAACCATACAAACCAAATACTTCCAAAATGCTGGAATCTCCTTCAACATGTCCTACTAAGACAAGATTGTCATCATCTTTTACAGCGTCGTCCTCTTTCTCCGAATCATCATCGTCCCGTGTCACGAGAGGATCTTTCCCATCTTTCCCAAAAGTTGCAATATTACCAATATTGCAATGTATGCTGCCCGCTACAATATCAAGCACACGTTAAGACAAATGTTTGAAGAAAAAGATCCACGATCGTCGACAGAAAACATAAAATTTTATATCCTACATTCATCGTCATATTTGTCGAAATTATATTCATCGGTGTTGGATACATCGAACTTGGGCTTTGTTTCGCTCTTGGTCTCCTCGTCTGAATCACTTCCAGCATCTCTAAGAGAACAAAATTGGTTCTACGATCATTAAATTATTTGCTTATCACAGAGTCACAAATTACTCTATCACTCACTGTATTTCCGATTGTGTCTGTTTTATAATTTTCTGCAATTCTGCCGGTGTTAACTGAACCTAAAATATTGAAAATAGAAAGTTAAGGTATGAAATCGAATTAAAATACTGGACATTTCTTTCGAATATCAACCTTTTCAGGAATCCTAGCCGAGACACCTCTTTTTACCCAACCTGTACACGGTATTATATTCATTTTCGCTTTATATATTATTCACATTAACGTTCGTACAAAAATATATTGCGATTCTTGATGCAAAGATATCGTATTAAGCGTGATGTGTAAATGCACGTGGCAGATGCATGACAACTTACACTGCACGTGGTAGAAAACAATCTCGATTCGATGTATCGATTCAATGTCTATCATAAGTCATAACGTGTCCAATGTAAGGAGCAAAATAATTATTTAAAATTCGGTAATTGTTCAACTGGTATCATAAATAAACATAGCGCTTATATATATTAAGTGTATTGAGTAAGTTAAAAATAAAATAAAAATCGTAAAATGCGAATGCGCTATAAATAGGAACGAAGATTTATTTTTCATTGCAGCCGAGATTTTTTTGAATCCCCGAAATATCTCGGAATCTATCGATATTCCATCTGAAGTTAGGTAATAACAGTATATATATTCAGCCGAATCATTGATGCGACAGTAATCGGCTTTTTAATTGTTAATGTAAATTGGTGTTTTTAAAACAAGTTCTTGCTTATTAAATCACCTAATATTGGTGAGTAATTCACATACATTTGCATTACTGTGGTTTATATCAATTTGCGATGATATAAGACTTTACTACACTATACCATTGTTTCATAACCTTAAAATCTGAATATAAGATTATGACAGATCGAACAGGATTTTTATTGTACAGAGTTGGTGTGTAAATTTCAGGTTTGCAAAATGAATAGTTCGTCAGATCCTAGACGTCCAGAACGAGAGGTTCGGTATAAACCTCTTACAGCCAACAGTCAAGCGCAAGCAAGCGACAACTCAACGCCGGACTACATGAACATATTAGGAATGATCTTTAGTATGTGTGGTTTAATGATGAGATTGAAATGGTGTGCGTGGGTCGCCCTGTATTGTTCTTGTATTAGCTTCGCAAACTCGAAGGTGAGCGACGACACTAAACAGATTCTTAGTAGTTTCATGCTATCTATATCGGCGGTTGTAATGTCGTACTTACAAAATCCGCAACCTATGACTCCACCATGGACATCGGCGATGCAATAAATATCATTCAAAATGTCTATGATGTTTTAAACGTTTGTTGTTCCTAACATGGCCAAAACAATCGTTTCACGATAATATCTGATAGAATCGTTTTGTTTATATTACCTTGTTTAACAGTGAATAATACAAGTCGGTTGAAGGAGGCGAGAAAGGTGTAAACTGGGAATCGAATTCATTTTTTTATTTCTTAAAAAGTATTGTATCTTATTACATTAAATGAACTTTATTACTATATATCACTTTTCTCTAACGATATTCTACAAATATTACTTATAATAAATCCAATAAGTATAGATATATACTTATATAACTTATACATCACTAAGTATATATTATATTTATTAGAATTAAATAGGTCATATATATTCTTTCTACTTTTTACATAAATACAATGAATTTAACAGCTCGACTATTAAGAGACTGCCAACATAAATTATGGTTCATTTATTATTCATTCTTTAGAATGCGATCCTCTTTCAACGAATAAGTATCTTACATTTCATATATAATCTATATATATATATTCAGTCCCATTTTCGCATTTATTAAAAAATCAGTAAAAAAGTCGTGGTAATCGTCTTTCAAAGTACGAAAAGAACGATTGGTGTGTTTTGAAATTAAAACTTATTTGGCAAAATTATATATAGATGATTAGAAAAGTTTGCTTGAAATAAGGCTACTTTTTATTGTATTTTTGTTGCATCCGTTATAAATCTGTACAAAAGATGTGTCATTCGAAACTCTCGTATTACACAATATCCATGCATAGTAGGCCAGTGTAACTTTCGTGCAATGTTCGTACGTTTCCACCGCGTTACAACAACTAGCAGTAAATGACCGAAAATCTAGTAAAAAGATTGATTCTACTACCAAGTAGCAAGGCATCTTGATCTGCGTAAACTACCATTCATGTAGCACATTTCGTTTATCGTAAGTATCCCTAACTTACACGTAATCTTCTCCGTGTATATCTTATATTTACCTTTCGTCAGGCAGAAAATTTTCTAAATCAGAAAATACTTTGTCTCGTCGAAGAAATGTCTGTACAAAGACGAAGGAGGAGTATAGCTCTATGATAAAAAGGTGGACACTGTTCGAATTCGACTATCTATCTTGCTCGACGATTTTCACGCGATTCCTTTATCGTCTGCCTAGTCTCGCATTGTAAATTCAGCGAGCGTACATAGACTGCAGCGTAAGATCGTATAAAAAGAGGCTACGGCGCGTGGCCCCTTAATTTTAGAATCCCTCGGAAGTTCGTTCGCACGAGGGCTGACGAAAACGCATCTGAACAATCACACGAAAACGTGATATTGGCACAGATATCTACAAGTTATTTTTACATTTATTCTGCCTCATCTTTATGGTCCCCGATCGGTCTAGATCCCCTGCAATTAAACGCTACTTTCACCTCGACCAACCAGCGTGATCGGGTACACGTACTTCTTTCGTTTCGCGTTAAAGAAAGGCGAGCTGTGTTGTCCGTGCGTGGGCGTGGGCGATAACCCACGCAGCAGGGGTAACGAAGCGTCGCCGCTCATACCCGTCGGGTCGAATCTCTTCTTCCATTCCGCTCCTAAATCCGTGGCTGGTGCCATCAGGCCTTTGCACTCCGGGGAACTTCTAACGCTGAGGAACACGTCGTTGCTGCTGTCGCGTTGCCCAGAAGAACCCTGTCATATCGATTACGAAAGATTACATCTTTATATCATACTCGGTCACGGATTAATCTGCATTTGTATTTCTACTAGCATTTCGTACCTTCGCCTCGAAGAAGTCCAAGCTGGAGCCGTTTGTCTCATTCTCCTCTTCCGCGTAGCCCGGATGCGCTCGGTTCGACGCGTGAGACGTTCTAGAGGAATGAGAAGAGTTGTGCGACGAGTTCTCTGACAAATCGTCCCTGCAGCACGCAGCCGTGCATACTCTCTGCTCTCTGCGACATTTAGGATATTTTAATGCATTGCGTAGCAAACGTTTTGCTTCGCCAATTACCAAGATCCGGTACGGTACCTTCTAACGATCACGGAATCCCGTCTTCTCGGTACTGGCGGCGGAAGACCAGCGGCCAGGCTTTTAGCGCTTTCGTAGCTAGCCTCGCTGTTGCCGCTGCTAGTGTTACTGCCGTTGTTCCCCTCCCTCAGGAAGTAGTTCTTCGCCGAGAGCATAGCGAAATGAAGGTTGTTCTTCAAGTCGTCCGCCGCCGTTGACAAGTTTCCCGAGATCTTCGGGGTGCGCCTCATCGGCCTCGGTGGTGGTACCGGTGATGGCGGGCTGCTCGACGCCTCCGACAAGGTCTCTGGGGTGGCCAATGGTGCCGTTCGAGAGGCATCGTCCCAGTCCACCCGACGGTTCAGCCTTCACACGAGATCAACATTTAATACAGTTCCTGAACCCGGTCGAGGAAACTTCTGGTCGAAGAGCAACACTTTACGATTCCGCTAAAGCGAATGGAAATAAAGCAACGCGCCGTAAAGTGTTCCTCTCGAATTCCAATGCTGCCGGAGATGAGTTTCTACGAGTTCCTCGTACTCGATGACCTGACAGAGTGCAATGATCGTTTATGTGCGCGACAATTGAAGCGGTGATAACTGCGAGTGGTGAAGTAAGCGATCAGTGGTGAACGAGAGCTTGTGAATGAACTTCATCGAATTCAATAGAATGATACTCCGATTCTCTGCGAAGGACCGAACGAATTCTATTCCATTTCAAGAATGCTAAAGTCTCAAAACATAGCGCACTGTCTTTTCTTAACATCGTAACCTAAATCGAACGCAGAGTTCTCTCGGTCTTTGCCAAATTGTTACCCCCTAAACACAATTAAAACTGGGGAGAGATCGTAAGTAACTCGTGGAACTTTCTCCGTTTCCCTAACTGTCGGTGAAGCTAATCCTAGGAATCCTCCGGCGCCAGTCCTCCGTTAGGGACCGCACACGGTTCGTGGTTCCTGACGTAAAATTGCTATTCTTACGATTTGCTCTCGTCGGCCCTGGGCGTGTTGAGCAATTCGCTGGCCAGGCTGACGTACTCCCACGGTATCCCCCTGGAGTCAACGCTGAGCTCGCGGCCAACTTGAGGGAATTCCGAGGGGCTCTGTAAGGACGTGAAGGACGTCTCCAGGCAGAGTCTGTGTGGTGGCGTCCCTGCCAGGTTGCTGGGGTGCGATTTAACAGGGCTGGACGAGGACAGCAGGGCTCTCATTTCCTGCTCGATCTCCAGCTCCTGGATCTCCACGACCTCGCGAGCCTCGGACGCCTCCGTGGATGATGCGTGACCGGAAGCCAGCCTCTGCGGCTTCGCCGGTCCCAGGGTCGTTACAACCTGACATATCCATACGCGTTTTTTTCTATGTAATCGTTTCGCGCAACCCTCGAGCATTTTTTCTGCTCGCCCCGTACCGTTACCATTCAAGGGACCTTCGAAAACGCGTTTCGAAACGTAAAAGGGCAGCTCGATTGGACAATAAGCGCGTGAATTCTCTGGATCGGACTATTCGTTATAACTCTTGGAATTAACGGGTGGTCGAACGCGGGGATATAAATTAATTCCATTGATTTAATCGCTTTAATCGGATACCAGTATATCCGATTAAGCGGTTAGGTCGCAACTGATCGCCCGCTTGGTATCCGTGTGTGCGGATAATGTGGTTACGGTTAACCCAACACTAGCGCGGTGGCGTACGTAAAAAAAATACCTAGCAATGCAACCAGTTGATGTGACTTATTTCGTGGAGCGCCGAAGGAAATACAAAACTGGAGGAGTTAATGGCAGAATGCGTAAGTACTAAGACCGGAAGGACGCGACTATTGCTTTGAAGGTCTCGAGGAAGAACAGCTTTGTTTATTGAACTATTCTCCGTTCGATAAACTGTGCATTGGCTGTTGCACGTGAGTCGCGGAATTCGTGCTCTTTACGCTATCGCAAGAGAATTTCAACGAGGACCAAACATCAGCCCGGCGATGTGTGCCACAAATATAGCTTTCTCGTAATTATATTCCATGCGTTACACTAATGGGTGGTTATAAATATTAAACCGGAAATTCTCATTAATTCTTCATTAATAAATCGTTAAATATTAATAAGAGACTCGCGAATAACAGAGCCAAATATGACGAAGGAAGAATAAAATAACGCGCACCTATTATAGCGCCTTAAAACTGCATCGCGCGATTTACATAGAATAAGGAACAACCTCGTGCTCCATAATTTTACGCTACGAAGTAAGCAGGCTCATCTGTTTGGATCTGTTATCGTTCCCAGACAGTGTTACTTTGTACATTTCTGCAAACGAAGTGAAGGATTACAAGTGATAGCAGATAACAATTCATTCGAGTGCTCAGCACTCCGTTACGATACTTGGCATGCGATTAACGAACGACAAATCGCGACGGAATCGCGCTATGATTTATCTAAAAAACCAAGTGTGTAGAATGGCGATCGTGATGGACTAAATGATGCGTGGTGCACATGCATGAACGACGGTGACAAGTACCATTCAAGTGATCGACGGATGAATTCTCTGCTCTCCTGCGCGAGTCGTTCAACTATTTCGCGCAACTAATCTCTACGTCGACTTGCAATACGTACTTCTCTCTTGATTCTTTGGGACAAGCGTATTTCGAACGAACATGGCGGTGAACAGTCGTGGATGGTGTCTAGATACCGTGATCCGGGGTGATCGCATGCGACGGAATGCAATCGGGGGTGGAATGTTGCAAATGCAGCTGCGACAGTGGCGTTAGTCGATCAATGCGATCTGTTCGCTGGAGTATTTTAAGTTAACACAAGATTTCTTCAGCGACCTAACACCGGTGATGTTCCTTCAATTCATACCTTCCCCCGCCACTTCACTTCGTCATTCCATCCAGCTTCGATCCAAACGTACTTTTCGTCAAATAAATCTACCATGTACACCAATTTGCACGAACGTACCCTCGGTAGGAATAGAAAGATACCAGGTGCAACGATGAAACAACGATAGGAATGGATTGATGGAATATAGCGAGATCATAAAATGCAACAAGATCGCGAATCAAATATTGAAAGTAAGGAATACAAAAGCCAGTGGCGGATTTAACAGGCGGCCAATGAGCAATTGAAGAGTTCTTGTAGAAAACACTGTGAGTGCTAAGATTGGAAAAAAGAATTTATCGGAAAATGTTCTACGTGCCAATGGTAATGCTATAGTCTATAGAATTTCATTTTTGGCACTTGAGTGTTTTCTACAAAGACTTTTTCCAGGGTCCCTACCCAGAATGCCCAATCATGGCCCAATCTTAAAAAAAAATATGATTTTATCCAAACACTTTATCTTTTTTTCTGTACTACTACATTTAGCCCGTTTTTAGTAAACTACCTCTTCAGTTGTTAACGCTTGCCACCTGGGCCTTTTTCCTTAAATCCGCCACTGTCAAAGGCCAATGGTAGTGGTTCAACGTCGCTTGAAGTAAGTTCACGTTCAATGATAGAAGGATAAAGGAGTCAGTTTCTCTGAAAACCGTGTACATATAGCACGTGACTATAACTTTATCCGCTTCGATCATAACGATCACAACGCGATCGTCGCCAACGCGAAAATATGTATCTCGCTACATTTCCTCCATCTACTACGCTACTGGCGTGCGCAGTCTATGGAAAATACGCCGGATGAAGCCTGAAGATGTTTATGTACCTTGTTTCGTGGCGAGAAGAGTGTGTGGTGGCATGGAAGTCGGCGTCGCGGCCTTGCAAGGTCGTCGATGTACCTTGATGGTGGACCACGACGTAGCGTTGATCATCGTGCCTCCATTGGACCGCCGAGTCCGCTGCAACCGTTGCATGCGTTGCTGCATCGGCCTCCGTAGCACCCCGATCTCTGCGCGCTGACACCTAATCCACACCACACACCCTCAGCCACATATCCTCTGGTAGGATCGCTTATTAGCCACGAATCGAGGGAGCAACGTGTCGTCGGTCTTACTTTTCGCAACAAGTGGGGTGTATACTTCGCGGCTAATCGTCAACACCTATTCTAATAGATAGCTAACAGGTGAATAGATTAATTCTCTACGGTACTGGGCAAGGATGAAAGAATCGGGAGCGATCGAAACGAGCAATAGCGCCGAGTTCAATGTTGCGGGCCAACTGCGAACGGTTCGCACAGGCAATTGACGGCGCGCGAAGCGAACAGTTGTTCAATTCTGAATGCCTCCTATGTGGCGGAAGTTAATTGGTCGTTGAAGTTCAATTGCCACGGCACTCGACGCCTCGATTCACTCTTCCGGGCTCCGTGTGCAGGAAAAAATGCGACTACGACATTCGAACAACGGGGCGTGGCGCCTCTAAAATTCAACTGACTACTTCGGTGCGCGAAAGCGTTCAGTCGTAAATATCCACCAGCATGCGCAACGGTTAAGGTTACTCTGGTCGCTTGAAACGAGCGCGGTAGCGTTTCGATCGACTTATATGTACCAGATCTTCTTACGATTGAAACTAAAGCTTGTTTCCTCGATAGGCAGCTGCGTCTTTTGAAATCCGAGAAATTCAACGTTTCATTGTCATGCAAAGTGGAAATAGGCAAGCGGCCGTTTGCTTTGACCGTGGTCGCTGTTGAAACAGTCTAGAAAAGTGTTTCGAAATTAAGAGAGAGGGATCTGGTAAGTCGAGACATTTAAGCCAGTAGCAGACACTCTAGCAAAATATTATTAAACAGCGAAACAAAAAATTTAATTCGTACTTCCCATCACGGTATCTGTTATCAATGCTAGCATTCAGTCTCTAACGCTTCGAGTACAAAACTAGGAAGCGAATACTTAACAAATAAATAACAACACGTTTGTGTGTAAAAAGTATATTGACCAAGGCAACGTACATCGCAAATTATACAGATTTGAATTGTTACAATGTGCAATCAAAACGACCATTGGAAATTCCGTTCTTCGCATATTATATAAAAATACAGAATCCTCTGTATCAATTACTCGTATTCATTGCTTGAATTACAGCTCCTCTTCTGTGCAAAAAGTTTCCATGTAACCCTTACTCACAGTTCCTTAGTCGTTTTGGGTGCAATCGATCACAGTGAAACGGAAAATTCTCGAGAGATCGCGAAAGTAATTGCAAGAAATAAAGGAACAGAATTACGTGATTAGCTACGTATATAAACTTTGCCAAATGTTACGGTAGTTCATGCAGTGTCGACGAGCATGCGTGTCAATTACTTGATCGATTTCAGCAGCAAAGTAAAAACAGGCTTGTATCTCCTTTAACGGTAACTCTCAATCATCACTTACATCGTACATAAATATCATTGCGTTATTCTACCGACACAGCACAAAACAACACACACGATCTCCGTTACAAAATAATCCCGAAGAGTGAAATGAAAGGGAAAACGGTAGCAACGCTAATGGCGGTAAAAAAACTACTACACTAATCAACGAACTATAACTACAATCAAGTCGGTGGTTTCCTCCGTCACGAAGAAGTGTCTTAGAGATCGTTCATCCGAAAATCGGCGCCGGTTTAAAAAGCGACTCGATCATCGCGATCCAGATCCTTCGGGTGGTATACCTCGATATCGATGACGGTCACCTCGCCAGTCATTTGCTGGCCACTGATCGTAGCTATTTGAATTCGTGCACTACTAGGATCCCGATCGTTAGCGTGTCCGTTACTCTCTACAGTGACAACTACGTCCTCTTCCTTCGTAACATCCGGCTCGGCGATCGCCTCTTCCAAGAGTTTGTAATTACCCAGCTTTACCGCGGGTATCCGGCTTACCTTGGTTAAAGCTTTCAGCATATGGTCCGGCATGTGGTCCTGTATCATCACCGGACTTATCAGCACTTCGTCGAAATCACACGGGCCAGCCCACAACGCCTGGTACACTGGCTCGCGTTTGTTCAATATTCGCCTGGAATCGAATCGGAAAACACAGCTGTACACAAAGTGTCCCAGGACTACAAGCACGCAGACATATCTGGATAATGAAATTTCTAAAAGGGAGCACAAGAGTTTTGATAAACATAGATTCGCAAGCTAATCGTGCTTGAGTTATCCTTTAATAAAACAGATTTCTTGTTTAACAATTCATGACACGAACTCAGCTGCCAGTCCCGCGATAGGTACCATTTGCACGTCCACGAATACCCATCCCGTCCGCGTTTGAACAAGCGCGAAGGATCACTTTCAGTCAGCACAGTTACCGGGAAGAGAATCGAGGGGAATCGTTCCGAGCAAACATACGGTTTCGTGTGAAAAAGAAACGATATCCTTGGGAACATAGAAACGACAACCTCGAGAGAGAGAAATAGTGTTTCTATCTATCGCGCGTCTTCCTGTAAACCCGGTAACTGTTATTCACGTCACACGTACGTGAATTCGAAAGCAACAGAAATATTATGTAGATGTGGTGTGGTATCAGGTGCCCCACCCTGTTCGGTACGATACACGATCCTTCATAGACTCAATCATGCACGACTAAGGAGACATTTATAGAGTAACGTCTCTGAAAGAAGATAGTAAAAGGGTGCGATAGACACTGTGGGAGAGGAGAAGTCTAGAATACAGATCCAAGGGTTCGCATGCGGGCACATCCCCAAGATGCAATTACCCAGAGCAACCTTGAAAATACAAAGTTTCTAATGAACGTACCTCCAGCAGCTCTCGTACTTCTGCCTGGGAACGGAAAAAGAGATCGTGGATTAAAGTCTATCTGGCATACGAACGTCTATCTCGAGGCTCGATGTCGGGCGAAACGGTTCTGGTTAAAGTCGAAAAGCGAACGTAAACGTTGCAACTTACTCTCCCTTGTTCGGATGATGTCGGACCACGTGAATGATTCGACCGGGCGGGTACAGGGGCCTGTGCAGGGTCAGCGTGATGCTGGTGTCGCTTGGAAGAACGGTCTGGGAGCGGGCTAGGTCCTTGTCCCTCTGATACTCGCTGATGCATCCGCCTGCCTCTAAATTCGCCGCCGAGGTGGGGGTGGAACCGCAACCGCAACACATCACCGAGCAGGCTATAGTTTTCCACTGTAACGAATGTTGCGTGATTGATGCGCGAATTTCCACTCGAGTCTAGATTGTTCTCCGCTATGATCACTTTATTTATCCTTCGCCCTATCAGCTGCTAATGTATTTTGCGAACACTGTTACTTATAAACGGCGTCGAATCGGTTCAGGGATATTAAACTTTGAGAAGTGGGTCGATACAGATTTCGCACATATCTGGATATTTATTGGAGCGGTAGCGACGCGTGAAAGTGTTTGATTGATCAGCGAGGAACGCGGTTCGAGATGGTTCTGTGGCTTTTATATATGGTTATTCGGGGAAGCTTCAAGGGATACGCACCTTCGGATCGACGCTTCTTTTTATGGCATTGATAAGATCGGCTCTTAAGCTCTCCATTTGTCGGAGACCTATCCTGGGAATAACATCCTTCCCGACCACCACGGACGTAATAAATTCCTGCGTGTACTGCTGAGCGGGCATGCTCAACAGACCACCCGGTGGAGCGAACGCGAAGCACACCAGGTCTGGGTAGTCTTGTTTCAGCAATACCGCTAAGATAGCTGCTGTTCCTGCTCCTAAGGAATGACCAACCAGCACCAGACCGAATTCAGTGGTTCCCCTCGAAGGATCCTGAGGCAGAAATTTGGACGGTGTCCAATCGAGTGATCGGACAGACATTCCTACCATCTGTGCATCGAATCTAACAGATTTAGGTATTTATTAAATTACACGCGATATCCTACTGTTATCTAAGCCCTGGGAGTTACCGAGTCGCAGTGTAACCGCAGAAAATTCAATAGACTTGTATATTCAGCCTTTCCGTTTCGTGACTCGAAATAGGTAACTAGTTCAGCGATAAGTATATTTAGTCCGTTTAATGAGTCGCCGATATGCGTCGTGCGCCAATCATTTACATTTAAAGCGACGGTGACGTGGAACAATACCTTGGCGAAGGCACGGGACATGATTTCCTCGTCGAGTAGCTTTTTCCGAATATATTCGGCGGCTTGGACCATCCCCTTGTGGCCCAGCCAGTCGTCTCTCGGGGGCGACAATGGTAACACTTCAGCCTCCCCGTTCAAGTCTGTTAGCACGTCCTCCATGCTGAGGGTACCTCGTATACTAACGACAACCTTAAAAAGAGACAGCAGCAAAATTGCTAGTTAACCGTTCAGGGTGTAAGTCCGCCGGAGTTCGGGGTAAAGCGATCGTTAGGGGCGCATTATTAGGCAGCTTAATTTTCTCAAGCGACCAGCTTTGATGATCGAACTAGAACACACTCTGGTTCATTATAGATTGTGAGACTAATGTGCTTACTACCACGCGAGATTTATCCCTTAACCGATGGGGTGAAATTCACGTTATATATTGACGCGACGAGGTCTATAATGTCGAGGATACTGTAAATTTGAGAATCGTGCTAAAAAAAGTGGTAGTGTACCAATGTTCGATCTGTCAAATTTCATTAATAAATAATTTAGTACAAGTAATTCCATAAGTATTCCCCGATTAAACTCATGACAGGCTCGATATAAGAAGTAAGCTTCGCAGCGAAGATTCTAATGTCTCCCGGTGTTCCACCAAGGCAAACGCTATCAGTGCAAGGGAATCGATAAAGGAACGCGGCAAACCTTTTTCCTCGTGTAATCGAGCGCGACGTAGAACGGCGTCTCGCTGACGTCGACGTGAAAAGTCGCATAAGTGACTTCCACCTCGGTGACATTGATCAGCTTCTTCAGCGCCGTGTAATTGCACTGGCAACAATTGTCCTCCACCACGGTCGCCTCGTCATCGTGTCCGCCGCATGGGAAACACCCGCACCGTAATCTGCGACAAGATTCCGACCATGTTACTCTGGAGATCCGACCTGCAGCATTAATCCACTTCGACAGATGATTTAGAGCGTGTAACTGTATTATTCAGCTTCTAACTTCGACCACTATCTGCCTGTTAACTTTAGTACAGGAAGCGTTTCCAAATGGACAGCTAATTTTAAATCCACAATCAATCACATAATTTAATCATCGAACCTTGCAGTATTCCCGGTATAATAATGGATTGCTGAATAATTCGTGTTTTGTCGAGAAGGTGGCAATGAAATGCCAGGGGAGTTCAATCGATGGGTGACGCTTAATGTCGCGACAGCACGTGCGCCACGTTCCCACGACATTACCTTGCACACAACTGGCAAAGGCCGGTGGATTGATGAACGAGGAGCATGGGCCAGCCATAAGCGGCGAGGGCGAAGTGCATGTAATGAATGGCCGACTGGAAGTGGCCCAGATCACCGTCCTCGGTCAAGGACAAGAATTTCGTGCGAGGCGTAACCGGCACCCCCGACAGGAACTCGTACGTGTCGTTTTTCCTTTGCTTCACGATCAGCTCCCTCTCGACTTTCTGGAATTTTCTCAGCAGTACCAGCCCGGCGACCACATCCGACGGCACCACGTCCAGATCGCGAAAGAAATCGCTGAACAGCCTGGCGATATCCGCGAACGAATTCTGAGAACCGAAGCGATATTATTCTACAAGTGACGCCAAGCTGGTCCCGCGTCTGTTCTTGAAAAGCTCCCGTTATTTTCAATGAAACTTACTCGGCTTCTATCGGAATTACCCATGCAGCAAAACAGCAGCCTGCACCTGTTGTGCCAGCTATCCTGGTACGCGCGTATGACTTTTCTAAAAGCGGGGAAATTTTAATAATATCAGTGGTTTCCTTTTAGGAATACCATTGAAAGGAGGCTGATTGTATTAATGCTGTCATTTGTGTCAAAATAAACAAGCTGCTTTCCGTAATGGTTTTCCCATTTTACTTCGAGACGAGGAATATTTTGCAATATATGTAGGATTTTAATTATCAAAACTAGATACTAATAATAAAATAAAATTACAGATGTAGGTATAGTTCTCGCGATCGATTAAACAAAACAAAGAATCTGCGCGTTCACTCGTTTCTCCCAACGTTATGTTCGTTTCGTTTTGTGTCCTTAAGTATTCAAACAGCATAATTGTAGCTCTCACACGACTCAGCAACAACACTCGGGCGCCACGTTGCCACATCGACCAATTCCTACATTCATTTACATTATTGATTAAAGGAAAAGTGAGAGGCGATGAAATTAATGTCACTTCAAGTGGTAAAGGTGGCGTAACAGTTTCGATTTAAAAGAACTTAGCAATAAAGGCAGCAGGCGACACGAAAGGAGAACAGTGAGTGGCGGGAGAGATATCAGTAGAAGTGGAGGGTAATAAGTCAGACGAGGGGGATCAAACAGACGTACAAACGAACACAGAGCCGTTACCTTTGCCTCCAGTTTCTGTTCCTACTGCCGCTCCGGTTGTAATGTAATTTACCGCATCTTGATTCCGCTTCCCTCATACTGCGCTGGTATTTCTTCATTTTCACCCAGGACCTGCCCGCCGCGTCATAGGTGCACCACACGGTCACCATCACCGACGCCAGCACGCACCAATTCGATATCAGTAAACCTGTGGTAAAAGTTCTCGCTAAAATCGAACCGCTCTGATCGCGAAAGAGGCACTGCTTCCTCGTTCACCGGCTGCCGCGTTACAGTTCAAACAAAGAGAAATGATTGGGGAAGAAAATCGTGCGATGCACCGTGAAATTTCATCATCCTTCTCGACGTTTCAAGCACTACGAGTTTAAGAGTAATGTGTAGCATTCTATTCGCTTTGAATTTATGTAACGTCGGATTTCCTTGGTATAGAATTCTTTATCCGCGTAAAACTTAGCTGCTACAGGATGTTCTTATTCCCAGGAAACGTAAATAAAGCAGGGACTTTCAGAACGATAGAGAACTTCGTATTGTTTTATACATCGTCTTCGTTCGATGTTACGAAGACGAAGGATAGTGCTTCATGTCCGTGAAAAGTCAGACTTACCTAACATTATATCCTTGAGTTGGTTGACGGGACAGCTTTGATAGTAATAGATTATCCACGTTACACCTGCGCACAGCCATCCAGTTTCCACCAGTAGCAAGACTGAAATAAAGTTTCGCGAAGTTCATGTAAAAGCTCGTGGGGCAATTTAAAGTCTTGGGATGTTTATGTACACAAGGCGAGCCATGAAACAGACTGCTTATTCTCTCTGTGCGAAAATAAAGAAACGATCACAGGAGAAGTGTGATGATTTCGTAAGCCCTGAGTTTCTAATCCTTTATTCCATTCGTAGTGTGAATGCGTACCTATAAGTTTATTCTCGTTGCAATGGAATCTGAATAAGTGAACGAATGTGCTCGCTATTATAGGACACCGTTCCCAATTGGTAGTTCTAGAAAATTCAGGGACAGATGTCGCCAATCAGAAATCCTTCGAGAAGCCCGAATCGTTTGATAAACATTAGTAGGGACGTCGAGTAAACTCCCCAATGTATTGTATTTCTCCGAGATGTCGTTTTTCGTTATTAAGTATATATTTTATTTCTTTACAATTTTCTTTCATAATTCGAGTTTCTTAATTTACTAGCACTTCTGTATACAAAGTGCAAAGTGTTCTACTTTACTCTCGATTGAAGTGCATCAAGTGACTCTGAAAAGCGTTTAGAAATAAAAGATGATTGAAAGGCAGGGGCGGAATATATTTGGGTCAAGCGTCTCGTAAAGTCAGCGTGCGTTTCTTTTTCAAGGATGATTGGCATTTCTTGGCTGAAATGGAAGTACGTCAACGTGAATGCCGCAGCTTCGCACCGGATAAGGATTGAAGGTATCGACAGTGCTTTCTTCGAGCATCGAGCAGGAGATAGCTTCGCCGCAAAAGCATAACTCGCCGTGTTCCGGTGCGCCAGCTTTCGTTCATTTCTGCGTTGTGGTGAGTGCATTTGACCTGATTATGGATCTATAGGTGCCGTTGCATAACTCGAGATAATTTCAAATTTACCAAAGTAAGGCCATTTTAAGTGCGATAAAGAAAAGTCGATAATTCCCCGGTGTTTTTCTGCTTGCAAGTATTTCTGTTTCGAAAAATATCAATGCAGGATTGCATAAACTATTAATACATAGAAAAACGCCTAAACTCTATGAAATATAAATTTGAATTCAGAATACGGCTAACAAATTCTGCTGATAAAATTAAGATAAAGCACTGTAGCTTTATTTCGTGACATTTTCTGGATGATTCAGTTTGCTTTTATTTCGCCTACATTTGGCATACTAATAAAATGCTATTACAGTGTCAAGGCTGTTACAGAACTGTCAACAGTTTATTTTTAATATTTGTTAAAAATATTATCGTAGCGGCAACTCATTTAGATTGCCGAAAGCAGAAATAAGAAGTCTAAAAGTAGTAGCAGTATTATTATAATGGTAAAGTTTATTTGAACAACTTGAACTGTTGAGGTTCCGATTAGATTCACGCCGATTGGACTTTAGTCGCTGAATCACGTCGCGAAACAGAAAGAGTTAGCTTGCGGACTAGCAATACGCGAGAAAACTGTGAAAGCAAACACTGCTGTCCACGATTTAATTGCAGAGTTGCGAAAATACATATCGCGACGATTAAACCAACATCAATAATTTCTTAGCGTTTACTCTCGCAGAACATATATATTCCGTTTCAAGATTCGTTAAACATAAATTTGGACCATTTAATATACTCCACCGAACGTAGTATATACCTACAGTGGCTCTTAAAAATATTCGGACACCCTTTAAAATCGCATAACTTTTTTAAAATTAATCCAAACGACTTGAGTTTTTTTGAGAAGCTAGAGGGATTAGTTTGCTAAATGATATGATTCGTCGTTTTGAAAAAAATGCACTTGGTCGGAGTAGCAAAAAAAAATAGTAAAGGGCGTTTTTTAAACTTTTTTTTGTGAACCCTTAATGAAAATTCAAAAAACGCGTTTGTAGATTTAAGTAAGTTATATACGTGTCTAAAATTTCATCAAAATCGGTTAACGTTGCTCTGAGCTACACACGTTTCAAGATCGCAGAATAAGGTCGAAAATCGCTGATTTTCGGGAACTTTAAAAAAGTTATGCGATTTTAAAGGGTGTCCGAATATTTTTAAGAGCCACTGTATGTATATGTTGAAACATGGTTTTGCCAAGATCAGAGATAAACAAGTTATTTAAAGCGGGAACTTCCATTAGCCTATCCCTCGCGTTTCCTAGAGCCTTTGTTGCAACTTTCACACTCGCTCCCGAGATACATTCTCACTCCTCGTGGTGCAATCTCGCCTGGCCAGAACTTCCAAGTCCTCTGTGTGTCGAAATCAGACCAGCCGAATTGAACAGGGAGTCGAAAAAGTGCAGTGCTGCAACAACGGTGGGCCTGCCACTCTGTACGCATCCGACCAATCAGCTGTACGTGATCGGAATTTCCATCGAGTTCTTCCTTGGTGCGCTATAATTCCCGGAGAACAGCGGATCACCGTTGGATCCGTTCCAAAACCGTTAATACCCCAGCGATGTATGTGTCTTTCGGGAGAACAGACGGCTAGAAGTAATTCTTTGTACGACTAACTGGCATATAATGTACCGGCAGTGCTCGAGAGTGCTACCACGAAGCAACTTGAGACAATGCAAATTCTCGAGTAGATTTGCACAGGGTACATGGAAAATGAGATCTTCAAAAGATCCTCCAAAGATCCCCATTGTCGTACCGATACTGAAATCTTCTACAGCTCTCTAAGAACACTTTCAAAGGAAAACATAGGATTTTACAATAGACCATTAGATCAGTCTTTGGAACTTCACCAATTGAGTTTCCGAGCTAGTCGACCGTTTGAAAACTAAACTTATTGAATTCCCTTAGTTTCAACTCTCTAGCAGTCCTAAAAGAAGTAGCTGAAGTTTTGAATTGAACGTTCAAACTGAAAGCTACACGAGTACCAGATATTAAATTTTACATTTTGAGTCCAAGCTAACGCTATGAGCATTTTGTCAGCGCTCTCAGTAACAAAGATCACGCCTCAGTTTTTCGAAACAGTCGAACGGAACGCGTTGCATTGTATGTATGGAGGGAATCAAGGGATATGGGGATTTCTATTCAAGTGGTTCCAGACGTGCAAGTGGTGCATTAGCATAATGGGCAATTAAAGGGACACTTGGAGAGATCACAGGCCGCTAGAGAGGGGAGCAAAAAGCCAAGAACGACGTGACTTCCTATTTCTTAATGGCCAGAAAGACAGAAAATTTCACGCCCGTCTTTGCGCAGCGAAAGGAGAGAGGCAAAAAGGCGAGAAGCTTCAGAAACGAAGATTCCTCTCTACTTAAAAGACTCCTTGAAGCTGGGCAGCAAGGTGAATGAAAAAAGTGGAACAATTTTTCCTCACAGAAATTTATACGATTCCTTTTATTCTGAAGAACCTAGATCTAATATTATATTTGAACGACACCGATATCTTTGCCCACAAAAATTTCTTGAAATTACACAGGAACGAAGCGAATCGATTCTGAAATTCTACCCTTGCATTATGCACTCGTACAGAGGATAAGCACGACCCTCGAGGACCAAAATCTTTTCCCTCGCGAGCGATCGTTTATTACCAGCAAGGAGCCATGGGTAAAGACCGAGCCCTTATTAATATTCGCCCCTCGCCCTCAGGAGATTGGAGGGGCCGACAAGGGAAAAGTGGCCTCCCGTCGCCACCAACGAAGCCTTTCGTTAATGAACTCTACACCCTGCGCCTCTAGATCGATTACGATTTCTCCTACGACCACCCTGATCTTCAATTAACCACATATTCATTAACGCGATATAAGTAATTAGATTGGTTAGAAGCTTTGGTAAATACTTTGAGGCTTATCTGTTTTTTATTACATACGTGGTATTACCTACATACCTGAACGTGTCTCAGGATTAATGTTATTACAGGCCAAATGTACTCATAGGCATCTGTATTAGACGTTGTAGGTCTCTCCTACATTATACGAAAATGTGTAACGCTAGCGTTCGCGAGCAAATTTAGGAGCCTCTTTCAACTCCAATTCCTCTTTTGTACTGGCTTACCCCACAGTTTCGTTACCATAAATATATCAGGTAACCACGTAAGAAAGGAAAGCAGCTCTGGGATTGAGGACACTGGATTTTCCGGCCATAGGGGTTGTTAATAAAAGCCTGATCGATTCTAGTGACGATACTTGTATGACCTATCTCCATTACTTACGTAATCTTCATCTTCTAAGAATAATTATTAATTCGTTCCCTCGTCACCACAAACACTTATAAAAATTCCAAGAGATATCAAGGAGAGAATGTGAATAATGCGAATGCCGAGCATATTTCCAGCATGACGTTCCTACATATCTTACAGCATCTTTCAACTTTAAATACGACTTGCGAACTTATCAATGTGCCATAATGTATTAAAGTGAAAGTCGATGAGACGTGTCACTCACGAAGTCGTACGTAGAGGACGTACTGCATGGGCGCCCTGACCGCGGTGTCCAGGATGCTTCCCCTGGTCGCCAGGAAGCAGATAGAGAACTCCACCGCTATGCAGACCGCGAAAATGGCCAAGTATCCCACCATGTATTCCCACAGCAGCAGGATGCACGTGACGGTGCGATCCCATTCCAGAATCCCCAGCAGAACGGCCAGTACTGTCACCCTGTAACACAGACGATAAGAACTTCTATGAAAGCAATTACCTTCGGCCCTCCTTGCCGCTCGTGGAATAAAAATATCACGGCTGGCCCGTCAGTTACCCGAGCGTGAACAGAATATATTTCAAGCAGGATATTCTCTCTCTCTTAGCTTTCACTCAATTGCCCGTTTCCTTCTTTTCTTTCGCCCTTTTCCCCTCCTTTTTCTTCATTCAGTCGCGTTTGACACAGCACACCGCTTCCAGGCTGTTCCGTGTAAAATATGAGAAAAATTATAGCCAACGATGCGTCATAGAAACGGACCCCGTATATCAGGCAATATAAGTCTATCCACCGGTCGACTTTGAGATTTCTGTGGTTCTAGAGCCCGCAGTGACATTTACCAACCCCCTTTACGCTCATTTCGTCCGTCTCGTATTTCATTGTCGCCGTCTAGCGCGATATTTACGTGCCCGTTTCGCGCGGAAGGCGCGTTTCGCTGAAGTTCGTAATAAAAATCGCGGAACGCAGGCCTCTCGCGGAACTCTGTTAGAAAATTAAGGTCGCTGAAGGCCGTGATCTTTGATTGCTCGTGAACCAGAGCTGTAAGAAGTGGAGCGCTGGCTTAGCGGATTCCGACGTCTTTAATATCCACCGGGGACACTGATGTCCACCGACTAGTTGGAAGATGCAGTAATCTCAGCTTAAATTCTCGTCGGGTACAATATTACGAGATTTTCTTGGAACCAGAGGCTCGGGCACGGCTCGCAGGGTAATCGAGTCTTTTCTCGCGGGTGGAGTAAGTTCGCCGAGCTTCTCTCGCGTAAACTTACCCTTTTTCAGAGAGGTAACCTTTCTATCGTGAACGCGGAGCCCCGCAGAACCCACTGAAGCCTCGTTAAAGCCACCCTCGATCGCAAAGTTCGCGCAATTCCCTTAAATCTTTATCCCCACTCCGTCGCGATTTCTCTTCGTATTGAAAACACTTACCGACGGCGGCTACTTATTTCGTTCCGTGACGGCGTAATTACGCGCGATTACTTTGATCGAGAATGCAATGCAACTTTAATCGATTCACCGTTACAGTTTGGACGCTTTCGCGTCGGCAGTTCTTAAACTCGACCACTTCTCTCCTCGTCGCTTCGTACACGAGCAAAGTGATTGGATTCGTCTGGAGATGACTTCTTTCTTTACTTCCATTAAAGTAGATCAGCCGATTTAATTCTCGCAACGTCGGGGTAAATGTCGATTTCATTGGGAGGAAGGGGAACGAGTTGTTGGAAACTAAATGTAGGGAATACGTATGGAGAATAATTAAGCACCGTGACACCGTTTAGGTCCTTCACCTTTACACAGTATTTGATGTAACAGCTTTGGACTATTTCAGAGCTCCTAATAGCTCATTAACATTTAACACACGCTGCGAAGTTTATTCGTATGAAACAGGCATACAGTATACACTAATCATTAGTGGTGAAGTGATCGCTTTAAATCCATGTAGGTACACTCATTGTAATTTTCAAACACACACTAAATAACAGTACAACTTTTTGGTATTAAATAGAGCAAAGCAGTTTGTCTCTATCCCCGGTAGTTTTCATGGAAATAGCTTTTAACGTTTCATGTGGCCAACGTTACATATTCCCTTATACATACACATAACCCAAGGGATGCAAAAATGCATCTAGTAGTTCGAAGGATCAAGGGTTGGTCTTTTCCCGTGCCCATGGATCGCGAACCAATTAATCGGGATTATTCCTGCCTGATTTCCCCGGATATTTCGAATGGTATTTATCGATTTCTCGAACGCTATTGTTCCCCAGCGATGACACGCCGGGATTACGGTACGGAATCGAGGGAAAGTCTCCGCGTTTTTGCCTCCCATTTCTTTCTACCCTGTTCCTGTTTCTTTCGCTTCGCGGATGATTAGTGGACCAAGGGTGAAACGTCCTGCGACCCGGTCCAATTTCCACTGAGACGGACGATCGATAGGAGACAGTTTAATAAATGCTTCGCGCGAATACACGTCACTGCGCAGTTTCGTTAGAGTACGGCGACAAGTAGACAAAAGCCGATGAATTATTAACGCTGAGGAATCAATGGCCGCCAGCGAGGGAGCACGGTGTGCTCCAGCGGTGACCAATTTCGAGAAAGGACGAGGATTAATAATGAATCCCGCGAATCGTATTCATCCTGCGCTGCTGAATTTTTTAGCAACATCACCGTCTAAGACTCTTCCTCCCTCGTTCCTAATGTACGAGCGAAGGATTGAGAATTTCATCAGCGAGTTTCTGCCTCACCGGTCCTCGGGGCATTTTTCGAAACAACCTGCACGGGGAACGGGGAGTCGGATGAAAGCTGGTCGCGTTTATATCACGCAATCTCTTCAAAGCGGCGGCAAGAAACGAGGTGAAACGTGCTAGGCAACTGTGAATGGAGTTACATGGGCCGTGCTTTAATAATGCAGCGTGTGCATCGTGTTCTATGGATAAAGGTCTCAAGGGATATGACCGATCGTCGTGCTTCAACGTTTGTTAGCCACTTCAGAACACGATCTCGACAACCCGGTATCATCGCTCTCTCTGCGGTTCAGATGGGCCACAGCGGAAAATGAACGTGTCACGAAGCAGAATGTTGCTTGGAACGGACTATTATTAAATTGGCAACGGCTCACCGATGCCTGAAGATAATTTAATTAATTCTTCAATATCCGACTCTCTTTTCACGTTATTCTGTAATTCAAGTGCACTGTTCCAACTGAACATTCGTTCCAGACTAAATATGTTAGCGAAAATGGTAACGCATTGAAGTAAAGAATGTAACACCAGAAACAACCCCTAAGGGGAGAACCTGATTTACGACGTTGAAGAAAGGTGATCTTCGCGATTTCTTTAACACAGACCAAAGATCTATCCAGAAGTTTAAGAGTATTTTAATATATATTTATAAAATACAAAAAAATTAATTTAAAAAAATTTCAAGATTATCGCATTGAAATTGCAATTGTGAAATGGCGGGAAAAATGACGCCTTTAATTTTTGCCCAAAATAAACAAACCGAAGTGTTTATTAGTTTTCAGGAATTTACATTGTCGATGAACTAACAGAATAAGAAAAAAGTCTAAAATTGACAAAATTCTGGGTCATTAAAGGAAAAGTTACGGTTTCGGGGACAAAATTCTATTGTCTTTATGCAAAAACTATGATTTAATTTAATATTTTCATAAATGATTTCATTTCATCTGCGATGATTGTTCATTATTTAACTAAAAACCCCAGGAAAAGTCGATCGGTCAAATAGTTTTCTTCCTATCTCCCCGCCGACTTGAAAAATGTTGTCCTCTGAAAACGCGATTTAAAGTTTACGGTTTCCGCATAACTGCTGATACTCCCGAGATACTTCGAATTTCGCTCTGAAACTTTAGGAACATATTTTCTAAGAGTACTACTATCGATAAAAGCAAAAAAGCAAACCTCCAATTTCGACCCCCTAAATTAGATTCTCCCCTTAACAAAAAAAAAACCTTTAAGACTGCGTCGAAATGAGCCCAGCATACGCCCAATTAATGCCAGGCACTTAAGGTCTAACAAACTGGCGGAGCTGCAGAATTTCCATAAAAACAGAGCACTACGACCCACAGTATGGTAATAATCTCGTCGCAACGAGCTGCACTGAAAGAGAACTTCTTAAAACAATCCGATTCTCCTGTCGAAACCCAAAACTTAGTTGGAACGAGTCAGTTCTGCTACACGTTTCAAATCCTCCAATTAGTACGAACGAGTCACGGGTCAATTAAGTCCGTGCTCTGGCCCCAGTTAACAAGAAGAACGTTTGTCAAACAGAATCTCATAGTTCCCCATGGAACTTGGCGTAGGTACAGGAGCAAAGTTCCTTCCCTTCCGTTGCCGGCGTCCTCGATCCCCCGGTGCACGCTTTCGATTTCCCCGTAACCCGAATCGATCTAGGACAATGTTCCCAGCTACCGAGCACAGTCGCTCAAGGCCACGCGCAGTCGAAAAGAGCAAGGGCCATTGTGGAGGAGGAGATAAGGGAGCCGTAACAAGCGGGGCGAAGAAATACGCGACAGAAGAGGGACGGACCGAGGAAGAAGGAAGGCGATTCTATGCGCGGTTAGGGGTGATTTAGGAGGGGTTGTGCCCGGGGTACTTCTGGCTGGATAAGTAGCGTTGGGATCAAGAGGCTCGCGCGCGGCTTTCGCATCGGTGCAACGATTCCTATTCGCGTCTGGCTCGCGCGAATAAGCTCGCCCCGCGCGACCATTTAAACACCGGGGCGGATTTATACGCCACTAAAACTACGGCCCGCGTAATACACGGACTACGAATTTTTACGAGCCTTTCCGTCGCTCCGCATTTTGCACGGCATTCCGTTTTCTTGTTTAACACCTCTGCGACTATAATTCTTCAGTGTTTCGCGTATACTTACATGTACTACAGTTTTGGCGAGGGAAATGGCGCGGCGTGTTACGAGATCCTTGGCGGAAGCAGAAACTTGCGAAACGTCCGATTTGAGATATATTTTAAAATGAGAAGTAGTACAGTGACTTTTGTGATATCGTTCGTTATGTTCCGGTCAGTGGAGATAATTTCGTGGCTCGCTGTAAGTAAACTGTGTTGATCTCGATGGAAAGTTTCACGATGGTTACCGATAGGTTCCCTGGTTTCCTTCCAAAGACCCGCGTCCGCGGCGGAGCGTATTTCAAGGACTCCACCGCAGTGAAAATTTGACGTCCGAACTTTGACCGAGAAGCCTTTCGACAGCGGGCGACGTGAAGTAGATTGAACTGTCCACGGTGTCGATCACAATGGGGGATGCAGTTCGGCAAGAGCCTTTCAAACGGTTAGATCAACCGGAAGTGCGCCACTTGCTCGCATCGGATTAACGATTTTGGACGTGCCTCTGCTAGGGCCACCTGGCATCGGGATCGATCGCGCTGAAAGGGTGAATTGGTTCATACGCTGGCATATTCGCAACGCCGCGCGATTGTCCCGTTAAAACAATTGAAAAAGGGGGAACGACACACCGAACGGAGAGAAACATTTTCTCCGTGAATATTTCTTTTTTTATCTGGTCTCAACGACCGCGAAACGGGAACGCTCCACGGCCACATATTCCGTGTATTCGTTGGACGGCCATTTTTTGGGCAGCCGATGTAAAGGGTACTGGACACGGTGGTAAGTTTCGCTGAACGAGGAGCACTTTCCTTAGCCAGAAGTGGTGGCGCATCGTAATCTACGCCACGGTAAAAACGCGTGTAACGTTACAGGGTACACAGTGTCCGCATCGTGGATCTTCCAAGTCCACGAGTTGATGGAAACGAAGCCGTGACGAGTAGGGTAAACTCTGTGGGATAAGTGGCACTCTCATTCCTATCGCCAGAAGCGAGCGTCATAATTTCAGGCACCATGAAAGTGCGAGGCATCGTTGAAGGGTATATGGAGTACTTATGTCAGCACGTTTAATGGAGCTGAATTTATAAGACAGATTGTACTAACTTGCTATATTTCAGAATTCCAAGTTGTCTAACGTTATATGAAGTTTATGTTGCACATGACATCAATGTGACGTCTTCACCTATCGTAAAGTAGGTACAACTTTCTACCAAGATAAAGTTTCTTTCACCCTTTATCCAAAAAATCCCCCGCGGCTTCTATTTCTGCAATCCGAAACGTTTCTGTTCGTAAACTTCCGTGGCAATAGGAAAGGCGACATATCTTGCAGGGGCAAGTGGTGCTACATTTCCAGCGACAGGATCGAGCATCCCCGTTTGCACGGCTGCAGAAACGCGTGCCACGGCGAAAAGCGAGTGCAGAGTTGGTGGGGTCTCGAGGTCCGCCGAGTCGATAGGCAAGGGGGCCCAGCCGCGATGGCAAACTCCGTGGAACGAGTGCCACTCCATTCCCATCGCTAGAGGCGAGCACCATAATCTGCGCGAGGGGTCGCGGATAGAAGCGAAGGGAGGAGAGGACGGATAGGGAGCGCGAGGAAACGAGGAGGAGAGAAAGTAGAGAGACGACGGAACGAAGCGAAGGGCCGTCAGCCTTGGCTGCTGCGTGGTCCGTATCGATTTACCTTGTGCTGGCTTCTCCAGCGTGTTTCCACGTTACTCTCACTCCCTTTCCCGTGTGCCTCAGCTCCAATCTCCCGTGCTTCTTCTCATCGGCCGCCCAGTTAAAAGCCAGAGAGGCCAACTGATTTTATTCCCTCCCTCTCTGTTTGTGCACCCGCTACTTATTTTCGGGCAAGCGTCGCCGTATCCGCGGGAGAGCCGATTTGTCTTGGGGACAAACGTCTCCTCGGCCTCTCTTCCAGCCCCGAGTAGCGGCGGAGTGACTCGTTATCTGTCTTTTCACGGGAAAATATCGAGCAGCGTTGCATCCCCCCTGGCTCAGTGGGTCTCTAAGGTCGTGCGCCGTTCTCGGAATCGCCTCCGAGATGTTTAAGAATAGAGAATTCGATGATACCACTCTGTTTCGCTTCTACTCCAATCCTTGTAAACGGACACGCCACTGGTAGATTAACGCCGGGTGAGGGTCGTTGCTCGACGACACGCTAATTTATATTCCGCGAGCTTTCTCGTTGTTTGAACTACAGCCTACGTTTTCCCGCGCCTTTGTTTCTCCCCGCTCATCCACGTACCTACTCGTGCCAGCAGCTCGCGATCGTGTTGTCGATGCTTTTAATTAAGCTCAAACGAGCGTCGGTGGTCCGCGACAACTGGAACCTGAGAGAACTACACGGGAAACCATGAACCGTTTCGTTATTCTTCTATAAAAGTTTTGCGCTTATTTTGTCCCCTTTTATTCTGCTTTTATTCTGCGTTTAGAAACAGGATTGTAGAAGCGTGCTTGGCTAACCCTCAGTGTCGTTTCTCTCGAGAACTGGGGCTGCGAAAGAGTTCCTTTTACACTTTCGGCTTATTGCTTCGCGTAGAATCATCAATTGCTTGGTACCACCAGAGACACATTGTATTTCCACAATGCTTCGTAAGGGAAGGGCTCGCTATTTCCCCATTCCCCTTGGTCACGTAACAGTGCAATTCACCGTGTACGTGTTACAAACACGCAGACACCGGTGTCGCCTGCTTAGACGAATTCTGGACCAGCGTGTCATAACGAAGAAGCACTCGAGACCGGGTGCACACACTCGGTTACGGGGAAAACCAGATAACGAGAGTGAAAAGGGTCGACGCTTGCGCCGACCCGACGCGACGTCGGGGCGTCTCGTGTCGATGCTACCCAGTTTCCTTCCGTCTACGATGTCGTTGCCTTTCCTCGTTGCCACGATTTTTCGGAGCATCTTCTCTCGTAGAGCAGCGCACTCCATTCTCGCGTTATCTCCCGCATTTCCATATACAGATAAAACTGCAATTGCCCCGTTAACATTACGCTCGCTCTGATTCGAGCTAACCGAGCAGCTATAGTATTATGCCCAGGGGTATTTTCTTCAGAAGAGCATCACATAAATCCGTCCTGCTTGGCGAGTAGAATATAATCTATTAGCTGAAATGAAACATTGCTGCATAATTGTGTAACGTTGTCACTTTTCTAAATCACAAGAGTCTCTCACCGTTCCTTTTAGCTATTCTCGCATTAAGCTAGCTGACGTCTCAAAGACGGCAGTAAAAGCATTAGATTATCCTACAATTTATGAAGAAAATACGAGGGGACAGGAAGACAGATAATGCCAGAAGATTGAATGCTAGAGAGACGCCAGTGTTACGACAACGAAGAGACGTTTTTATCGTACGCAGACGACAATTCCAAGCCATCTTCCGCGGCTCTTTATCTCGTTCCTTTCAGTCCGCGCAGCAGGATTTAGAGTGACGCGAGCAATTTGTCGAACACGCGGAATATACGCGCTTTTGATAAGTTGCCAGAGAGGACTCGGGTGCACGAGCGGTGGCGCACCTTTTATATCCAGGGGCAAAGAGGAAGAAAAATGTCCCTTTGAGGAGCACGCGTGCATTTACGTGCAGCCAGGACGACAGCCATAACCGAACCTCCAAACGCAAGCACGGACGTTCCGAGCATTGTCGCGGGAATCTCTTCGCGCAGCAGCGATGATTTTTAAAGTCAACGAGCGTGTGCCCGCGTGTCGCTGAATTATCTCCCTTTGTGGATTTTATGGATACGCGTTTCTCCCTTTTCCTAGCGATGCCAGGACGCTCGTGCCCGCTCGTGCGCATGAGGACGAGGCAAAGTGCACCGCCGTCGCGAGTCAGACGGCATTATGTATTTCAAAGTCCGAATGCGACGCACAATTAAACTGAAACGCGAATGGAGTTTTCCAGACACGCAGTCGGCGATTCGTACCGACGCTGTCGGGACATGTTTACGACCCCTCGCAAAAATAATACCCCGCAACGTAGGAGTTGCAACGGAAATGTTATTGATAAATTGTTGTGATAATGTTCGGCGACGAACTCTGTGTCCCGATCCATTTACTTGCGGAGGAACGGGTACGATGCGCGGTCGAACAATTAACAGCGTGAATCGAAGAGTAAAATTTTTATCGGAAGATGTTCTACGTGCCAATGGTAATACTGTGGTATAGGATTTTAATGCAATTTTCCTTTGTAAATAAGTTAGCAAATAGGGCTAAAATACGGCACCGCTGGGACGTCCAACGTCACTTCTGTAGAAAATAATGTAAGTGCCAATTAGCTAGGGACAAACAGGATTGGCACTTACAGTGCTTGCAAATTTAAATGAATGGCACATTCAGTTTTCTGTACAACTAAGAGGTGGCACATGGGTATTTTCTACAAATACAAATCTTTATTCCATGATTTTGGACTATATTAATGCAAAAGATAGGATATTTTGCGATGCATTTGGATTATTGAATAGTTAAGCATATTTACCAAACAAAACAAATCAAATTTCGTAAATAATTTAAAGTCAGAGAAGTTTTTTCTCTCTCCTAAATAATTTGATTTTTTGACTTACAGTGTTTTCTACAAGAACTTTTCAATTCTGAATTAAAATAGTTTTTTGTAGGATTTTTTTCCCTTTGAGCAATTGAGGAACGAAGCGAAAAGTAAAAGACGGTAGAAACTAGGAGACCAATGTATCGGAAGCACGGTTTCCGCGTGGATTACGCATAGCACTATCGACAGTGTAATATCGGGTCCATGTTATCGAGATGTGTCCGAAATGGCTATGAAATTCGTGTCTTATTGATTTCTCTGCTCGCGAAACAGCTGTCCTCTCCGGGAAACGTTCACTCGTGAAATATCCAAAATTCGAAAAGCCCTGGCTTTTGGGCACTAAGCTCTGTAGCTTACTGATTTTTTTTCCACTGAACAATCAGTAATGGAGGACCACGCAGCAAAAGCGGTGCATCTCTATCTCGATCAACTTCGAGTAAATTAGAAAAAAACTGTTTATAAAATTATTGCTTTGACTTGACACTAAGAACACCGATTAAAAAATATATATTTTCACACAATAAGCAGTAGTGATTGAATTGATAAGTTTTTATACCTATTTTTTGCGAAAAAATATTCTATAAGCAATAAAAATATTAATATTAGTGTTTCTATTTTTATTTATTTGCAATAAACCGCTCATTTGTTATCGGATTTGCATCAAACGTCACCAAACAATGTAGATTTTTTTCACGTATATTACACGTTGTAACTCAAAAACAGAGACAAATGGAGCTGCACCCCTCTTAATGCATGGACCTCAATTCGTAATACTAATATCGTAATATTACAAGCATGGAGCAGAAATCATAAAATTATCATGTTCGATGATACAACCGAATCGTTTCGGAATATTAAACAATTTCCCCAGGATTAATGGCGTTACGTGTACAGTGTTTAGCCGCCATTTTGCAGAGGACACATTAGTAGCGCATCATCAAAGGGACAAATGACGTGGATTTGTAATCGAATTCTTCCTCAAATGGTTATCGATTCAGTCCTTGCAGTCGACATTAATTCGAACACCGTAGTTTGTGACAGTACGATCTGGCGATGTTGGTCTTTGCCCCGACTATTCAGCTGGATAGGGGCAAAACGTAATGTATCGAATAGAAAGAATCGCCTCGATGTTAATTCGTGAACAGGGTTTATTTCAGCGAGTCGTTGACCCCAGGCTCGATGTGTCTCCCCGTGCAGCCGTACAACGTTATCGTACACGCTTGGTTTCGAAATTCTATTAACACGATCCTTATTCAATTAACCCGTTGTGGTAATCTATACCATTCGGGCAGTACCTTTGAACCGAGGAACATAGTTTTACGTTTTAGTAAAAGTTTAGTTAGACAGTGTCAGCGAGCTGATCGGTAGTGGCTCGAGAATATTTAAAAATTTAAACGAACTATCATCCCTGCTCTAATAGATACTATTAAAAGATCAGTGAAACGAATAAGTGTTACATCCTCTTCACTCTACCCAATTTTTCACACACTGTGCTCCAGCAGATTCGAACCATTCCATTGCGCGTTACGTGAAACGTAGCGACGCGCGCTTCCATTCAAAAAGTTGCGCGGCCATCGGAAACACACGGTATAAAAATCGGACCGGAAATGTTCGATTACGCGTCGTCGCTTACCGTGAATCGGGGCCAATTTCGCGAACCGTTCGAGCCATCGCGGCACGCGAAGTGTATCAACGAATATCGAGTAACATAACGAATAAAACGCTAACGTGGCATGCCCCGCCAATTCCCTACGTAGCCAGCGATTGGGACGAAATACTATTTCCACGCAATCCCAGCCAATTGATCGATCGCCCGTGTGGCTATGACACTGAATAATACGCTGGATTTACATCGCCGCAGAAATATTTCCGTGCCGGGCGTCGGAGGAATCGTATTTCCCTGCCGCAATTACCGCAGCCAATACGTTGCTTACCAGCCATTTACAAACCGCTCTGTTTCGCTTTCGATCTCTCTGCACAATTCACAATAGGTAGGTAGGATTGAGAGAAACAAAGGCCCGCAGCTCTTTCGTTTCGTCCGAGAACATGCGTCGCTTTCGTTCCTCAAAATACGCAAACACGCTGGCGCATTTTGTCGGTGGCATTAAACAACACCCTGTACAAGTTGGCCGTTCTGGCACACACAGTTCCACGAACGATACGGCGATCGTGTCATGGGTGAAGTCTATTAATTATCGTCGCGGTTAGCGTGACGACGGGCATATTCTTTGGGAAATCGACTTAGTTAAAGTGGGCCATTGCCATTGGTACCAGTCCATACAACGGTGCCGATGTTTATTCCAGGTAAATCCGTTCACGCGAAACGCCTCTCCACGATCAGGTACGATTACGATCACGCGAATAGACGGGGCATCACGCGTTCGATGGTATAACCCGCAGAATTTCGTGCTTCATGGCGATTTGATGGTATCTTTCGATCGGGCTGTTGTCGAGTGGCAGGTGTTACCGGGAAATACTAGATACAGTTTCCCTTGAATGTTTATAAAAATTTATCACCAGACGATGACAGCTACCCGACATTCACATTCACCGCAAATTACTTGCTTCGAGATAACCAACCGCGAGAGATTCGTCAATTGTCGATCTCCGAGCTATCACAGATAACGTGTGTCCACTTTCATATGCTATCTCCTGACGCAACGTAAACGCGATAACACGTGCACCGCTGCTATTCACAGAAATGATTTATCGCGACAGCAAGAACGTGAGCAATACTGTTGCAATTTTAATCAAAGTTGTCGGTACCGCTGGTAGGTTCTATAGGAATTCTCGATGCATTCCACGCCGCCCCATCGGTCGTTCCAACCCTCCTCCCCCATGGAAAGATCAGAAGCGACCCGTGGGGCCGGAAGATTGCTAGCTGCCCTGCCAGCCGATCTTTTTTCGGTCGACCTTACGCGTCGCGCGGCCTCCTGCGTCAAACGTCGAATTGTTTTACGTAGCCGCGCTTCTGGGGAGGGTGCAGGCCCCTTCTCGACATCGATGCAAATCCACCCGCGCGACCCTTTCATGGCTCCTTCCCCAATATTCGCTCGCCCGGCCTCCCCCTCGGTTTTCTGAATCGCGCGTGCACGGGATCGATACGTGCGTTTTTTTGGGGCTGCTGCCGGGACCCCGCTGCGATAAATGGCCCTTTGTCTATGGAACGACCAAAGTACCCCCACGGCGGTGCAAGCTGCCAGTTTCAACGACCTTCCACGCCGGTGGAAGACCCATTTCTGTCTCTAATTTCCTCAACCGATAATCGCAACGAGTTTCTCTGGTGTTTCAAGTTGCTTCGGGTTATATAATAATTATATAATAACTAAACATCGCTAGTTTACTGTTTAAGACCTACTCGAAGAATTCGTTACATAAAGTAGAGCTCGAAGAACAGAGAAACCTTAGTTTTGCAGTATAGTGCCGTTTACTGTCTGCGAAGCACGTAGATATACAGTAATTACATCATAACAGGCGAGATATGTGTTATTATCAAACTTGTGATAACTTCGCGCGAGGTTACATCGCTGCCGAACATTAAAAATAGTCCTCTAGAGTCTAGGCTCTAGCCTCGACGTCAGCCATTTCCTCCCTGTTTTTTTGTCACCGTCCAACATCGTCGGTGGCATTAGGGGGGTGCACGCGAAACGACGTGCACATAATATGCAGCCGCGGATCAATGAACCAAGGCTAGCGTGCTTTCATTTCAGACGTTCTTTCAAGTCTGATTCTATAATCGACGAGAACGAGGCAGCCAGGTAGTCTTTATCTTCCGGTCGCCTCTGTCGACAAAGACAGGTCCCCACGTTGGATTACGCATCCCCTTGATTAAGGGGCTTGCACTCCCTCCAATTTGCTCAAGTCGATAATCACGGGTATCGATCTTTCGTGTGGGTAGCAGCTTTGTTCGTCGCGCAGGCGAGCGCGCCATCCTTAAGACGAGGCAACTCATTAAATTAAGACCGCTCCCGTAACGACAGGACAAACTGCACTTTTAATTACTCGCAATTAGGATAATAACATTACACGCTCGGAATTATGGGAGCTTAATGGTAACAAAGTGTTTGCCCCGATATTAGAACAGTGATTTCCATTCAAACTTCGAACCGTCGCCGTTAACAGCCGAGAATACAGGCGGATGACGTTCCAGTTGAAATAATAGCGGAGAAAATTCTACTTGGTTTGAAAGTTTATCGCGTAATTGACCTAGATGCAAGCTCGCCTGAAGTATATTGAAGAATGTACGTATTGGTAATAACTGCGGGAAGTAGCAGAGGCAAATAGATCGGGGACAGACGAAATGTTACTGAGAATTTATAACGAGTAATTGGCGTGTCTCTATAGTAGGTTATAAAACAGAGATGGGCAACATTTTTAGTTAAGTGAAATATCGAATAACGAATAAAAGTTACAAAAATTATTCGTCACGTGTCGAATAAAGTTAATAAATTCTCGTCGAGTAAAAAAATTAACTTTATTCGTCAAATAATCTAAAGTTAAAGTAACTCTTATTAGGTTCGTTATTTAAATCATTTTTTAGTTAGTTACTACCCCAACTCTGTTATAAAGTAATAAGATTCGACGCATGTATCTTCATAAAAAGCTATTGAACAAATTTCCAGTAGCTTTCTACGACTATGGCACAAGAACACCAGAAAGCTACTTTTCCTTTGAGACTAAAATTAATAAGTTGGAGCATAGCTGTAGGATTAAAGTAACGCTACAATTCCTAATAAGGCGAATAATTATTAATCACGAACGGTGCCGTACGTTGAACTCGGTCGAGCATACTCCACTTCATTACGATACGTTTAGCGCTGAATATTTACAAGGTCATAAGCTCGAACGTCTGAGTGGCACAAATTCTCTGAGACGAGAGCAGTTGGTTTTAATTTGTGGAACTTGCGCTAATTTTCAGTGCAAATAATATCAGATAAGATTTATACTGTTGCAAATGATATAGGCGGTTTATACGTGTTGCTTTTTCTTTTAATTATCGGTGGTTTAGGTAATTAGCACTCATTAATCGACGCTCGATTAATCGATCCTATTTTAGATTGTCCAGCAGGTAATCAAAGCTTTACGATGTGGCCTGGAGAACTGGCTATTGTTAGCTGACCAATTAAAAAGAAAGAAAAGAAACCGTACTCGTCGGCTCTCGTGCATCTGTGCTATGAGCAATGTAATCGTCGTACACACAATGTACCCAGGACAAACTGTAATATCAGCGCTTCTGCAGGCCACTGATAAGGTTACAATGCTGACAAAACGTCCGAATCAGTCTCAAAACATACCCAGCTCGCGAATGGGTGTCTTCTTGACCAATGGTAAGAACTTAAACCGTGGGGACCTTTGAACTTTTGCTATTACCGAATACTCTTATATTGGCACTGGTTCTTGCAACATTCTAAATTAGGGTGGTCAAGGTGGTCAGTTAAGATAAACGTGCAGCTCGTCGAAATGTCAGCGCAACCGAGAAAATCTCTTCCATCTTCTAGACGCTAGAGAAATCTCAGCGTTTCAGTAGCGAACGCGAAAGCTTCTACGTGAGTGGAATGTGTAAAAATGACCTGTAAGGCGGTGAAAAGTTATGGAAGGCTGTGCATACACTGCACGTGTAAACAGTGTCTAATATGAAAAAACGAGGGATGTTTATTTTTCGAGATTTTGCGATTTATATTTTGTTGGTGGCAACTAGGACTACAGAACTGTCGAATGACAAAGGGTTTTAAAGTTCAAATACCTCCGCAAGATAACATTAAAGATTTGGTATACCTACTGGTTAAAAGCAGGAAATGTCCACTCTGCACTGAAACAAAACACGGAATGTCCCCACTGGGGCGGAGTGAAACTATACAGGCGAAAAGTTAAATTTGAATTTTCAGTTGTCCTGGGTGCGGGGTAGTTGTCTTTTGGTTAACCCAACACTGTAAAAAAACTGTAAAAAAAAATGAAAAAATATTCATGTCTGCAGGTTCCTTTTTCTCTTAAAAATGTAAAAAATAACATTTTGAATCTTATTTTTTAACATTTTTGAATCTTATTTTTTACACTTTTAAGAGAAAAAGGATCCTGCAGACATGAATATTTTTTCAAATTTTTTTACGGTTGTGTTTAGTTAATCAAAAGACAACTATCCTGCACCCAGGCCAACTGAAAATTCAAATTTAAGTTTTCACCTATATAGATTCGCTCCGCCCACTCTTTACCTAAGCATAAGCTTCTGTCGTCAAAGTAAAACGAGAAATTATTTAAGAAGAAAATTAAATTCATTAAATTCTTTACTTACGGTCTAAAGTATTAAAACTTAATTTTCCCGATAACGCTGTTTTGTGACATTCCTTGTGTTTCCCCTTTACCCTTCATATATGGTCTACAAACAAATTTGAGGAACCGTGTTCAATCTAACAATATACATTTCGAGTTACTCCTCTAGCTCCAGCACAGACACTGACATAGAACTAAACACATATCGCTCTGATAAACAACGAAACTTCTAAACACCTGGAAGTGAACATACCCCAGTAGACATAGGTGTGCAAGTTAATAGATGCGAGAATTCTAACAATGAGTTATCATCTACAAACAAATACCATTCGGCGGTTGTTGCCAACTCCCTCAACAACGATCGACTGTGCAAACTCGAATCAACGTTATTACCACAACATTTGATTCTGCAGCACAGAAGCAGTTCCGCATTACAAATGGCATTGTATATTCATACACGAATGATAATAATACGACGACACCAGACACTATAACCGAATAGGCTACCTGATCTCTCTTCGGTTACACCCGCCATTGGCCATTTTCGGATCCCTAAAATGCAGATAAAATGAAAACGTGACTACTCGCTGTAACCCGCGAGACAGTCACGTCCATCCAATAAATTTATCGAGTAGGAAGCTTCTTCAATAATTTTCAACGAATCGATAGTGCTGCCAATAAAAGAATACGCGATCCTTTCGACGTGTCTATTCGCGGGGAACAGCGGGGTGCGTCAGTTCGGGTAAACGAAAAATTTGAAGCGTTCTATTTCCAGTCCTACTACCGAGCCGTCACATCTGTCGTCTAAAAACGACAGTGCCTCCGTTACGAAACTTTTGCGCATTGTCACGTCGGCACCGCCCGCCACGATCGAGGGTGGTATTCTAGGATTCCAGCGACTCGTAGCGAATACTTCAACGCCGGTAACATCTTGGGTCGCCGTGCGTCGGTTTTGCAACTGGTCCCCATTGAAAAAGCGATATTTATTGCGTAAGACGGAGCGAGAAAGCCAGCCCCTTAACCGAGGGAAACGGAAGAAACTGTCGAAAAGTTTCATGGACGGGAGTATCGCGAGCGAGATAAATTTGCCAACGATGGGTGGCCGTGATCGCCAGTTTTCGATCCAGATACCGTAATATCGCCGTGAAGGGAAAAGGAAAAACGGTACGAGAAGGGTTGATAAAGCTGCCCGAGATAGGTACTTTCTATCGATTTACTATTACTCTTTCGCCGTGCCCCACGGAGTGCCTCTAATAAAGCGCAATCGGAGGCGAAAAACGAGAAGCATCGTAATTTTAACGGCTATCGCCGACGCGGCGGCCGATAGCTCTCCTGTTATTTGCGTTCGTACGGCGGGGGTGTGGCCGTGCATACGTAACAAAGTGCGCGGGAACCTCGAAACAATCTCACCGAGGCAAACAACAGAGAGCTAGCAAACTCACAGCGATTCGAGTAAGAAGGCACGTGCGCAGCGGAGCTACGGGACATCGTGGGTGACAATGAAAGAAAACAGAGCGGCGAACACAGCTAGCCTGCTTAATGCACTCTAAATCGTGACGGCTTGTAGGCCGGGATTTATATTTAGCTGCCTGCACATCGGAGAAAAAAATAGTATTCGATACAGGCACGTGTCTAACCCATGGTGGACATTTTACGCGATTATGGAGGCTTTAATGGTCCGGGTTCTTGCGGGTGAACGATTTCGAGGTATCGCCAGCCTTGAAGTTAGATACACTAAGGATCTGACACTTACAGTGTTAGCGATACGTGTCAGAGTGAACCTAAGAAGGTGCAGTCAGATTCTACACCTCAAGATTAACAAAAATGTCCCACGTTTAAGTGCCATTTGTTTTTAAGGTACTATTTAATATTCGAAAGCACGCGACCACTATTTCAAAAAGATTTTGAGGAAGGAACGAGCATATAGAATAAACAACTCCTAGAGTAGGTACTTAGCAAAGTGAATCACAGTAGCAACATTGGAATTGTCTCCCAGAAGAATCTATGGCTCACACCCAGAAGCCTCGAGCCAGTGCTACTGGCAAGCCCTGGCGAGATGCACAGGACATGCTCGACGAATTTATCGAACACAATGCACGCGTTCTTGGCTGCGCGTGATATCATAGAAGAATGCAGCTCGTATAATAGGTAGCGTAATGGATGCACTTGGGTAATCGTTGCAGTGCACGCACGCATTAAATGGTGGCCCCTGGGCAAGAAAATTTCGCCCGCCGGCGTATTTCATGATTTATGGAAACGTGCTTGAAACGTAAATAGAACATTCCCGGCGAAAGATGGAGTCTTGGCCAAAAAAAGGGCGCGCGACACGCTCGAGCGCCGCGGCGTGTGCCAGTGACGACGCTTGTCAAACATTCGAAGCGCTGCTCGGGCTCGTTTTTCTTAAATCTCTTGATATACCGATCGTTCATTCAACTCCACTTCCGAAATCTACTGTGCAGAAAGTTGTGACAGAAATGAAAAAAGAGCGATATATCATAGGGGTACTATAAACATGACAGCAACGGTGATGATAATACTGTATAGTGAAATTGAGTCACTCGACACTAAATATGTAAATAATTCAGCTCGCATGTATCAGGTTCGACAGATTACCATTTAGAAAATTAATTCTAGGAATCCTGGGAGTTGTAGTAGGTAGGTGTGTGGGTGAAAAAGTACAGCAGGCATGCAGTAGAAATATAATAAATCACGCGATGTGATAGCAACGCTGCAAACGTGTCATTTTTCATGGCACAGAGCACTGTGCAAATATCAGTACTGTCTGTTTTTTACTTTACTACGTTTGCATGCTAGTAATTATATTGCTAACAAATATATCTACGTATAAATCAATCGTATTGTACGTCGGAGAAGAGTTATAAATAAAATTGCCCTTAAATAAGATCGTACCGTATTTCCTGTTGGAAAAATATTCTGCATATTAATTAACTCGCGCATCATTTCGCGTTCACGTGGATAAACGAAGAATGCATGTATGTATAATTCACTGGATATAAACGGGTTAATGAATATGAAATAACTAAATTTCCGGTTTCTCCTCGCTCTTTGTCCTGTGTCACGACAATTTCTTTCTTCTATTAATAGTGTCTCTGTGGCTTCGTTCTAATACCTCATTCCTGGAGCTGCTTCTCCGCGGGCTGTTTAGGGCTAATTTGTTCGAATCCATCCAAAGTGACTTTTAAACCGCGAGCGCATTTCAAGAGCAAACGCGGGGACGATTTTCCAGCAAGATGCTACACCTTCGTTTTGTCGGGAACGATACATAGGAATCCGGCCTAAAGAAGAGGAAGAGAATGGAACTACGGACGATATCCATCGATCTGGGGGCGAAAAAGACGGGCTCGTTGCGTACGGTTTAGAGCGCGCAGCGCGCGTAAACACAATGCCTTTGAATGGGGATGGTTATATAGGGTGAGCCTTAAATGATTCATAGCTCGTGAGAGAGGGTGTAACGGGCCATTCACTAGCGAGACCATTGCAAGCCGTTGTGCCTGACGTATTGATCATCAAGAACGTACTTTTCGTCTATGCCTCTTGCCTTTTCTCCGTGTTCTTTACCTCTTTTCACATCCTATCACACGAACACATGAATGTGCTCTCTTTCTATGGCACTGTGTTTTTCCTAGCCTTTAAATTCTATTTGTAAAATTGTGACGTTTTATCTAACATCAAATCGAAAGCGACATTGATTTGTATAATATTTTATATTATTTTCGCGTGCTAAATACATATTCGTCGTCGCTCCCGCGTACCAGGCAACGCTTATTGTAACGAAACTAACGCGTCCATCGGGGAAAAAAATGGAAACAAAATGAAATTCGACGAGCGCTACGTGTACTTCAAACTGAGGCGTGTAAATCATTAATTCATACGACAAGCGATGTGTAAATCCATTTTCCTCGTTGATCGAGTATTCCAGCTCCCATCGCTGGCGAATGTTGCACATTTTCGCACAGATTAACGCGCCCCTGCGTTTTCGAATAAATGAATGTCGTCAACGCGGGGAAAACTTTCTTTTGTTATGCTTTTCCTCGGTCTTCCTCTTTCGCCACGGGTCATCGCGAGTGAAAAGCGTACGTGTATCGCGCGGTAGCTTCAATTTACTGAAAGGGCGACGGGGGAGAAGACGATGAACGAAGTCGCTTCTCGGGAAAAGAACGCGCGGTCACTTTCCAAAAGCGTGGTCTTCCGTGCTGCGAGTGCCACACGCTTCAAAGGGGGATGGTTTTATAACCAGCTAAGTGAATTAAACGCGCGTCTACGCGCCCCGTAACGCATGGTAACGCCGCGGAACCAAGGAAACAAGGGCAAAACGTGGGAGAGCGTGTACAAGTTGGAATCGTTTCGCGATTCAATTTCAAGATAATTACGATGGAACGGCGCTCATTTAAGGAGATCGAGGCACAGAATCAGCAAATGCTTCTCGTTCGTCTCAATTCCAATATCAAATTGGATTTACAGCTGAAATCCTAGGCACAACACACCCCCTTTCTTGTAGTCTGTCACCAATCTGCTACTCCTCTCTTTATTTCTATTAATATTGTAAGGGAAAGTCTTCCCAGTTCAATTAACTCGTATAGTAGCCGAATACGGAACTATCTTCCAAATTGTTGTCGATATTAGGAACTTCGAAACTGGCGGTGCCACTATCGCCGCAGCTTTCAAATCGCCTAATTGATTTAAGTACGATATCAGGGATAATATATTAACGTTAACGCCATTAGTGTTACTAATATAATAATAAATTGACGATGCAGCGTATTACAGTGCTATTAGCAGAGCAAAGGCACCAAACTGAAAACGGTAACACCATTTACGAAGAATCATTTACACGCTTACTCGATGCAAAGATGAAAACTGCCTTTGCATTCCCCTTCAGTGTCCCGACTGTTCTTCTCGCGGGATTTGCATCGTTCAAGAGAGATTCGTGAGTTGAAGGAGACGATGCTTCACCGTGGCGAATTTGAAATTTAATCGAATTCTAAACTTGTGCTTGCGTGGACCGATTTCCATGAATTTTCTATCGAGGAGAAGAAAGAGAAACGAAAAAACGACTATATTAAGTCTCTCGCCGAAAAAATGGGAAAATTACGCCCATAGTGGGAAAGGAAGTGGATTCTCGTTTCACTGACGCTTTCATACCTTCAGGGAAACCCGACGAGTTTATACGACGTCGCGGTCGAGTTCGCGCTAAATCTATTTACCGCCGCAAACGAACCCCATGGAACTGCGTCTCCTAGATTCTCCGTCGGAAAAGTGAGAAGCGTTGTAAGCGGAAACAGCCTTCCTCGGGCTGGTTGTGAGACAATCGTTATTATTAGAGTAATTGAGGGCGGAAACTCCACTGTCTTTGACTCAAAGACACGTTAGATTAAAATTCCTATATAAATATCCATTTGTGTATACACAGAATGGCCGGATTAAATCTCTGTTGTCTGCCAGAAAAGGGGAAAGTGTGAAAGACACTCAAAAAGACAAAAAGTTGAAGACAAATCCGGAAGGATATTGTTCTTTTCGCGATGCTCTCATTCTGCTATAAATGAATATTTTTATTTACAATTTGTTTCTATAGTTTTAAAAGGTGAAAGAATAAAGCTATAAACGCGCAAAGTGATACGTGCGATAGGTACTTGTTCCTTCTTTTAATTCCCCAGAAATTAAGTTTCTTCTAGCCGTCACACTAGGAAGACCACTTAAGAGATAAATAAAGAGAAATAAAGTTATTTATTTAAACAATATCATTATACCAATAGCTAAGCTCTGTAAAGAAAATGTTCACAAATATCCGTGCACAAGGTGAAGTCGATTGATTGAATAGTTTTGGAGTTACATTGCCCGCAAATTATAAAACTGTCATTTCGAGAAAAACACATTTAAAGTTTTGTGATAACCTGGTGCTCCGTAGCAAAACCGGCTATATCCGCTTTAATTTTTCGAATTTCGTTTTGCAGCTTCGGGAACATATTATCGTGATGTTCAACTATCGATTTATGCAAAAAAAATCGGTTTCTTCGCCCCGCTACACCAGGCTCCCCCCTTAATCGTACATGTCAAAGGCCAACGACTTGTATCTAAGAACGTTCCTTCGAATGTTTCTAACGATGTAAAACATGCTGATAGCGCGGGCCGTGTCTAGTAGTTCTTGTTCATGTATTATTACGTATTCAATATTCTCTATTTCCAGCCGCGCTTGTTATTCCGTGGAGAAGTTCCGCGTGCTTGATGAAAGTTTTGCATGGAGTCCGTGCCACGTTCGAGCGAGGTGCGCAAAGACTCGCCGTATTTACGCTCTATAAATCGTTTCAGAGTTTGATCATTGATATTATCCGTCTCGCCATGCTCCATTCATAACAGTCACAACTCTTTTTATTCTCATACTTCTATCAATGTCAGCATGTACTATTTACACTGTACGTACGTTCCAAGGCTGGATGAAGGCCTTTAGAGGCCCTCAGCACTTAAACGATTTTGAGGCCCTCTTATACAGGGTGATCACTTCAACGCAATGTACGATTTTTTAGACATTTCCGATAATTTGACTAAAAAGTGTTTCTAACAAAAGTTAGATTTTAAAATTCAGAAAATTTCTATGATACCCTAAGCATGAGCTTATTTTGCTTAATGATTAATCCAGCACTGGCACGTTCTGATGCAATGCTCTTTAACGTATGTAACGAGCGTGACAGAACAGTGGGGGCGGCTTTATTCGCGCCTACAAAAGGCGTGTAATATTTTGAACATTGAAACAATTACAACAGTATCGTTATTGACATTTGCACTGTTACATCACTCTCGAAACTGTCGTCATCTGTCTGAACGAGATTACGAGAATTGATCAATTACACGGGCATACGCTAGCTGTCATTCTGTAATGTAATAAGTACGCATATATACACCTACGTACAGTGATCAACAAGAAAAAGTTTGCGGCACTTGTTTCCCTACAAGCTGAGACATAATGAAAGAAATATACAAAATTCCTTGGTTTGTATGCCCAGTGGCGCACCCAGAGATGGGGCAAGAGGCACTCCCCAAGGAAAAAGGAAAACGGAGTTTAATATAACCACGATTGAAGTAATTCAAGAGCTTTGTAAAAAGACAAAAAACTGGATTTTATTCTTCAACTAAATGTTTATAATACCCTAATGAAGTTCATTGAATTTGCATTAAAAATGTTTTTATCCCTTTAAATCGACTCCCCCAAAGATTAAATCCTGAGTGCGCTACTGTGTATCCGACGCAAGTTACCTTAGGTAAGTATTTAAACATCGCGAGCTGCAAGTCGGACTTCATTCCACCGCTCATAAAGGCTACAACAAACCGGCAAAAAACTCTTCGATCCCTGTCGTCCCAACAAATTCTCCCGCCTCTGTTTCCTCCTTATTCCACCGCCCCCTATACACGTGTATTCGCTTGATCATCGTTGCTGTCATACACGAACCAACTGCGTCGCGGGTTCGCCAACAGCGTCACTTTGCACTCCCCACTGCATCGAATCGAAATTGTTCAATTCCCTATAACCGAGAGGCATCTCGATCCATTGAGCTCTCATATCGTCGCGATTCGTAGAACTGCACACACGTGGGTCGTTTCAACTTAGACGCGATTTCATAGCCGGCATTGGAATGCAAGCGCACGGTAAATGGAAATGAAGGCAGAGCCGCGTGTAGGTCGATCCTCTTCGCACTTACTCGAATAGATGAATGACTGCCAAGACAGTGGCTGGCCAGAGCAGGTCATCGCTGCCGACTCCCCAGCGTCTGCCAAACGCAACGAAGCTCGGCATCCTTCCACCTCCGATTCACCCGACTACGTGGGCCCCCGAGACTAGGCGAATGACCGTATCGCTTTACCTCGTGACCCGCCGACTGTCACGGGCGCACTGATCACGGAAGCGCTGGCCGAAGCTGTGTCTGTCGTTTTATCACCAGGCAGAGGAAAAAATGGAGGGAACTCTCTGGCCCGTTTTCGCTTCGCAGATTTAACACGATCAGCTATACACGGCGTATATACGCGTTATAAGTGAGTATTGGCCTGACGTTTGGGAGCGTCCTATGCGTGCGATAGCGGAACGTAAATAGTGTTAGGTAGTTGTTCATAACATTGTGATAATCGACAGTTGATCCCTCGAATAGACGAATTGGTGACTGACCTAGTGATACGGATCCACTCGGCAATCCGACTTTTCGTTAGGAATACTGGAAATCTTTAGGAATCCTTTTCCCAAATTCCTTAGGCTACTCGCCTATTTTTCTTTCCACTCCTCCAATAGGAAGCAGGTTAAATACCGGCTTCAAACGGAGGGATGGCTCACAATCAGTTAAAAGCCAAAGAACGTGCATTCTGCATGGTAATAGTAAAATTCTCGTAAAACTGTAAAAGTTAATATGAATAATGCCATAGTAGATTCTAATTCGGAGTTACCTCGACGATAATAAACGCCGCGCGCAGTAATTCACTGTTCCAGTGCAACAGTTAATGATGACTCACTTTCTAAACTTATATTCTATCAGTTAAATTTACAATATTCTGCGGGGATTTTTTTTTGTATTATTTATTCTTTGTTCTCTTCTTTTTACTAGTTTTGTTTATTTATTTTAGTTATTCACTTTTGTATTCATTTGATTTGCTAATTGTCAGTAGCTATATAGTTTACTTTTTGTTTGATGTGTTCTTTACTTGTTTAGCGTAAACAAATAAAATTTCAATAAATCTATAGTTGTAAATAATTTTGCTGTCTTCTTTGTTATTTTTTATGAATGATTATGTGGGTCATTTCTCCCAAAGACGCGAACCATCCCTCTGAACGACGAGAGCCATCTCTCCTATCAGCTTAGGAGAGATGCTCCGATGTCATGACTTCAGCTTTCAACCCGATTTTCAGCAAATATTGTCTTAAAGCAAACACAAACCAGTTTTTCCGAAATCAGCATAAAATTCTCAACACCTTGGGTTTATTCTGATAAAATAAATAATATCAGTATTAATTTTAATAGCCATTTCATATTAAGTGGGCCGACTATCCTCAACTTGCCCTGTCAGCGCTATTATGAAATCTATAAATAAATGGGGTGCTGTATGATTATCGTATAATCGCTATTTCATTCCGATCGCAATCAATTCGACGGCCAATGCGTGTAATTAGAATGGATTATCTTGTACAGTTGAACGGCGGGTGTAGATGCATACGCATGCATAAATTCATTAGTGGATTTCCAGCGGAGAATTGTGATTTGTTATGTATTTGGTGAGGACTACCTGGCGCCGACACCGTGCGATTATTATTAGCGATGATCAAAGGGTAGCTTTCGCATCACGGTGGTTCGCGCCTATACGTCTTAGCTTCGGAAAATCGTTAACGAACGCGGCAAATGACCTGGGTAATATACAAGAGGGGGAAAGGATGGCGGAGAAATTGGCGGTCGTCCATTTCATTTTCGTCGGCACTATAAACACGCATCTCCTCGACTTGACGATGCTGCGACCGGGCTTCACCGTGCTTCCTTTCCGCGCCCGTAGAAACGCGGTCGATAGGTGTTCGATTAAAACAACGTCCAACTACCTACTGCTGACTTCTGCGCGATTTTTCGAACAGGAGTACACTCAATTTTCTCATTTCCGTCTGTATATCGTCCTGTAAAATTGTCACGCGGCGCGGTGGAGCTTCGTCTAAGCATTCCGAGGGAATTAAAGGTGAATCAGTGCAAGTAAACTTATCTTCGAAGGGGCCCGGATTCTTTATCGGGACATTGCAATCATACCGGTTCGTCGATTATCGATGAATTCACCTTTATTCGAGCAGATATGATAAACTGGATGTACCTATCAATAATCTGAGAAGGTATCAAAGTGTTTGTTTTGGATTCTTCGCGGATCGAGCTAGCAACATGCTTTGCGATTTTCCTTTTGACGACGTCTTTAAACGGTTTAAAAGTTCGCATAGTTGGTCTAACTACATATGTACGTCGAAGTGCGCGCGAAAGAGAACAGCGGCGCACGCTTTGTCGTAGTTATTGAAACAAGCTAGACACTTGATTGTGTAACAAGTGTTGACACAAGTGGACTGAAACTGGTAACGCTTTGGACGTACTTTATAACAGGATAAGCTTGGAGGGTGTTCCTCGTGAAACAAGATAATCCCCTAAGTTTCTTCCTTCTTAAACATAGTTCTCCGTTGCATTTTCAACTAGCAGTGAGAGCACGCCGTTTAAAAAGAGAAGGTTAAAAAGAAAAGTGCCTGAACGTAGAACTGAAATATTCTGTTTCTTTGTTAAGGGTAGAACTCTTTATAGCGTGCTGCATCACTCTCGCAGGTTCGATTTATAAAAGAATTTATGCGTTAATTAAAAGCGTAACGAGAATTCCCAGTTTTCTATTCTCTCGTAATTGCAAGTGTTTCACCACCGCTGGCAACATGAATCGGTATGGAAGCTAGAAGTTGGGCACGTACCTAATTGAAATTCCTCTGCGCGACTAATCGCGTTCAATTATAAAGCAAATAATTAATCGTGCAATTTATACACATGTTCAAAGACGACGCGATGGGACGTGCGTGTGATTGCGCATGCACAAATCGATTATCGAATCACGCTGGCAATTAAAAGCCGGAAATCACGGTCTTAGAATATCTGTATCAACTAATCGAAATATACATATAACGTGCAACTTAGATGCATCGATGCCTAAAATGTAGGTCACACGGAATTATCCGCGAACGTATCCTATTTTAAGGAGACTCTATAAATACTAGGATCTCCTCGCAAATGCATGTCCTATCGTTGAAAATTCTTGAGACCCGGCGGGTAGCCGATCGTTAAGGGGTTGAGGCGATCGATCGGGGCCCCGATGTAAATAGGTACATCGGGGTGATTTCGATCGAGAAATTCCTCAAGGCTCCCATCCCCGGGACTACTATCTCTTCTAATCTTTATAAATGGTATTACTAGAGTAATTGTGGGAGAGATGCCGCACTCGGAGAGACGCCGCACTATCGGTATTTCAAGGATATCGGTAATAAAACACATCATTGCCGATTTTATTTGTTTAAGGCTGTTCATTTGGGTTAGTTTGTCAAGCCAGAGCGTGTTTCCTGTATTATTGTTAAAGATTTTGCTGTTTTTCGAGGTAAGCCTAGCGTACTTTGCCTGAATAGTTATACGTCGCGTCTATTTTCACTAATATAGTAGCTAAAAATTCATAGTTTTTCTTGATACAACATTTGTAATACGTTAACGGTTAAGGGGACCATGTAGAATATTTCCTTGGCAGAATGGGTTACTTTCGACTTAGCATGTGGAAATACGAAAGTGCGGCGCCTCTCCCAGGCATTTCGGATAGACGCCACACTTTTATTTGGGATAGATGCCGCACTTTGACACTGTACTGTTTCGGAAACTAAGTCGATTTAAATGATGTTTTTAATGTTTAAAATACCGAAAAAGTTTTTTAAAATAGCTAACGTGGTATCTCAAGGCAAATTATTTATTTTTAAATGAATAATCTTATAATCGAAATATATTTGTGGACTATGTACTCTTTTTTCACATTTTTTTTTATTTTAATCTCAAGATGCCAACTGAATATAAAAAAAAAATCGAAAAGCAGATATAATATCTGTTCCTACTGTACCCATTTAATTTTCCAATTTTATAATTGTATAAAGTAAAAATGTTTCATTTTACTTTGTTTTTATTATTTTTTTATATAAAAAGTTAGAAGTAACAAGTTTAAATCGAAAATTAAACGTGTTTCGAAATGCGGCACCACTCCCGCATGTGCGGCGTCTCTCCTACCAAAGGATGTTTTTAGTTTCAATTTTTTTAAGGGTGACAAATATTAAAATTTTGATTTTCTTTAATGCTAGTAGAATCACAAGATGTTGAACTAATAAGATATATCCTTGGAAAACATTTTCATTCCAAAATTTAGACACGGTGACAATTTTGCGTAACGTGCGGCAACTCTCCCACAATTACCCTATATAATGGGGACTGTTCTACTCTTCTTCTTTAAACTTAATTCCGAGATCGCGAGCAGCAGATATCGCTTAGCTTTATGCCCTCCCCCGTGCCTTCAGCTCTGTCCCCACCCTCCAGCTACTAAATAAATAAATAAAGAGGCGACCACTCACCATATCAGGTGCAGGATGAACAGGAAAGCACCAGGGACGACGAAGTCGTCGCTGCCGACGCTCCATCGGCGTCGGAATACCACGATACCAGGCATCTCTTGCTTGTTTCGCCGTATCTTCCATTCAAACGTCTGCTCGGAGTGTTCAGAGTCGACGGGAACACGAGTCGGCGGTTTTCATCCTCGAATCACCGAGCAACGCGAACTTGAACCTTGGTCTGAGCCCTCTCCAAAACACGATAGGGACACCAATCGCCACGTCGTCGTCGCTCTGTTCCACGACGCGCATTTCCGCAACTTTTGTCAAGAAGATCGCGAGCCTTCTCCATCCTCCTGGCGCGGCAGCTTTATTGGAAACCGCTGGAGCCAGTATTTTCCTTGGAGAAAGCGTTCTTGACGCACCGTCGCCGCCACTAGACGACACCGCGTCACGTTCCCCTGATGGGATCGTCACACTTAATCGCGTCAAGGGTAGTTCCTCTCTCTCTCTCTTCGTCCCTTACTTTTCTCAGAGTTCTGTCAACTGTCACTGTCCACTGGAATCACAATTTATCTCACACCTGAAGGGTTTCTTCGGAAGGGTGTCGTGGGACCACCCCAAAGGAAGACGAATGCGGAGGGATTAGCAAGATTGCTCGAGCTCGGTAGTCACTCGTCAGCTTCACAGGCGCAGGATACCATTTGTGATACAATCCCGCTGATTAACGTCTTAATTCCAATCTTATTAACGCCCCCGGGTCCAATGTGCCCAGTTACAGGAAATGGCCCTTAACTTGCAGCTCCGCGATGCTGTTGAAGAGTTGGTGCTGGTGGTGTCTTCGTTACTGGCCTAACAAGTAGAATTTCCTGAGCTTCCTTGTCGAGGTCTGTCGAATATTGTACCCGGTGTAAAAAGGTTCATATTGTCTCGCGAATTCGTTACGGGTCACTGTTTTATTTTCTTTGCATTCGGAGCTGAAACGCGCATTGTACAACACTGAAAGAGCGTAATATCAACTCACGATTTGTATACAGAATAAAGGTCTGTCAAGTTGAATGGGGAGATAAGATAATGTAGATAACTAAAAAATCCACGACCAAACGAAGGTGTATGTTTTTAACAATTTTTAGCTAAATAGTCGTGTCGTGACTCTGTTGCAAGAGTGAAACGAATTTATTATATGGGAAATGGCATAGACGCTGAATTTGCGTTAGATCTTCATCGAGCGGTGATGATAGATGTATAAAATACAGGAATTAGGTATGCGTCATTTGCGATGCATCTTGCTGTAAGGGGTGAATAATGGAATTCTGGAGTCGTACGCAAACTTAACCCGTAGTTAGTATGCATCCGTCTACGTGCGTAGTTACACTTCGTCAGTTGAATCGTTTCACGGTTGGGAAACAGTTTGAACTCTGGAAATGTCGTGATAAAATATTCTCGAAGGATCGTTGAAGCTGTTAAACACCGTTCTAAAGTTCCAAAGTCCTATCCAACCTCTTGCGAGCTAGGCCATCGCGGATTTTACCTAACTAGAGCCTCAAAGGGCGAGATCTTCTCGCCGGCTTTCCAGAAACTCGTTTGGGCTCTACATACATAATGCCAATCAATGGGATCTATTAAAAGAGGAATAAAATCTCAAAGAAAGACCACTTTGTTCGTCGAGAATAGGTTTGTAAGTGAGGATGACGTAACTCGACGCCTTTACGGGGACTAACTATTTTAAAAGCGGATTTCCCTAGAAAGAATCAGGACAGCGTTTAGTTTGCCGGATATGAAACTTCCCTTTGATAGTGCCTTCGCTATCGTTTGAATAAATTCCGGCCCTTCACCGGGATGACGGACGCAGCGAAAGGAAAATACTAGCGCCGCTTTTACTTTGCTTCTTTCAGCTCGACGCGGAAACTTCGCCAGCCGAGCTCGCGTACATGCACGGAACTTGTGCAACCCTTGCCGAGCCAACTTGCCTCCCCGTAACAGCGATAAAACGAAAGCTACGAACTTTTCCAAGAATCATTCCGCGTGTCGCGGCAAGCTGATGGAACGTGCAATCAATACTAATTAAATTATCACCGTCTGCCGAAACAGTTACCTTACTACTAGCAGCTCACCTCCTTTAAGAAACAGAAACCCATTACTCCATTATTCCTCCCTCGACATTCACTTTGGCTCTCGCGCTCGCCACGACACTAATTGCATCATTTAATTATCACGCTTTTAAATAGTAAACGCTAGATATATATCCGTTATCTCTGTTTCAGGATGTACCTCCGGGCCTCGTCGTCTGTCGCGGTCCGAGCAATTTAAAAGTCCACGCTTTCCTGCATCGCTTGCTCGTCACCAGAAGCTGTCAGACCCAGAGAATGCTAGCGAAAGGTCGCGCATTCGCTTTTTCAGTGTCGTTCGTAAGATTCATGGGACACAAAGGCAGATGAATTCCCTCCGGCGAAGCCGATGGGCCGGCGTTACCGTCTACGGTGCCGCAACGCGTGTCCACGCACCCCTGGCATCGTTCCCTCCCCCCGTATGTCGTCCACCGTGCACAGGGGGTGCATTTTATTCGCGGACCTCCGGCCGACGCCGCGCCACGTGCAGAGAACACACCACCATCGCGACGATGTCACCGCGAAGAACAATTATCGGCACGATCGTCGAGGTGAGCCACCTCGAGCGCGACTGAGCTAGCCGAGTTCGAGCCACCGTGCATCTTCCACGGCTCGGAGGGTGCTGAATCTATATGTCGATGGGCGCGCGTGCGTCGCGACGCCTCTGCTGCAGTCGCTGCGTCGCTGCGACGCGACGCCTCGCTCTACGGGACCAGTCGTCGATGATCAGTGGCACCAAGTGGCGCAGGTGACAGTTGACCCCTAGTTGCTGACGGTTCTAAGCTCGACCCTCCTGGCAAACAGCTCGGACGTATTTCTCTCATTCCTGTTCTGACCGCATCTCTCGTGGGATGATTCATTGTTTCTTCTATCTTATTACCGAAGCACGAGATTATAAAGTTGGGAGGAAGGCCTCGGTTACAGACTGTTGCGTATGCTCTATCGTAGAAATATCTGACCGCAGTTGGAAAATATAGTATTATTCCTCTCTCTCGTATATTTAGATTTGTAAGTTATTCCTGCTATGCGCTAGTGTGATAAGAATACAGATATAGAATGTTCTCGATCTTTCCTCTATTTTGAACGCTCAATTGTTTTGCTCTCAATGAGAGGAAAAAAGATTATCGACCGTGAATGCAGTGCACATAATTACATTGAGATTTATTTGCTAGCATTGACCGATCATTGACCGCAATTGGAAGGAACCGCTGGATGATTGTAACAATATACATTTGTGTACTGACCTATTTCCGTAACCTTTGACTGCGGCGGTACGTTCAAAATTCTTGAAGAACAAGAAAAGTAATGCGAAAATAAAATTTCCTGTGGTTTGATATTGAAACTTAATACATGTTTACTTGAAAATCAGTAATGTTTATTTAACAATCTTACAATGAACAACATCCTGTCTGTGTTACAGTCTGAAGAAGACGCGGTATCTATAGAATATTTATTCCAAAAATATACAATATTTATGGCATTACTTTTTAAAATAGACTAGTGGAATTGTCAGAAGTTAGGGATATACGATTACAACTCATTTTCAATCCTCCTATAATCTTTCATATAATTACATTAAAAAATGGAAACGTAATGTTTCGTTCCACAGTTTCTTTGCTGTAATTACTGAAACAGTTACAATACTATGTGAATGAATTTGAACTTTCTTATTTTTACACAGCCAAATATATCGTAGATGGAATATTCGAATAGTTTATATTCGCTAGTTCCTCGCCCGTTCATAATTTTCTATGTACCAGTCGACAGTTTCTTTAATGGCTTGATTGAATGGCGTGAAGTGAAAATCTGGTAGATACTTTCGTAGCTTCGCATTGCTGGCTGTTTTCTTATATTGTCCATCGGCTGCTGAAGTATCGTATATCAGCTTCCCTTTGAAATTGAAGGCCTGTGCAATTGCTTCGGCAACTTGAGATATCGTAACTTCTTGGGACTCGTCAACTATTTGTTACAAACATAATTATTTGGATAATTCAGGCAATGCCACCCACTAGTTCTCTATATGCCTTAAAATTTACCTGATAATATAATTGGCTCCACAGAGTTATACTCTCTCAGCACCCATACTATCAACTTAGCTAAATCTAAACTGTAAATGAACTGTCTTAAAGGCTTTCCAGAACCCAGTACTGTAAACGTTTTATCTTCGGTATTACCTATAACATATATATACCTATTCCTGTAATTTTCCACAACATAATAGGTAACTTTAAAAATTTTATTAGAACATCGTATACCATCTTCTATTATGTCGTAAAGTCTCCGCATCAAGCCTGGTATAACGTGACTGGCGCTGGGATGAAAATTGTCATTTGGACCAAATACATTGCAGGGAATGACGCTGCTATAAACTCTGCCATACTGTTCGTAGTAACCCCTATTCGCGATATCTATAAGACGTTTAGCGTAACTGTAACCATAATTCGATGGATGCGGTGGACCATTGTGAATCTAAAAAAATAATGAGAAAGGAGAGATAAATTTACTGTCTATCAAAGCTCTGATAAATAGAAATATTATGTAAGACATTTACCATAGTTTCATCGATAGGATATGTGGTTTTATCAGGGAATATACAAGTCGACAAACAAGAAATAACTTTAACTACACCAGTCTCGTGTGCAGTTTGTAATACATTGTCGTTCATGTGAATGTTGTTCCGCTAAAAGTTTCAAGCATAAGCTGCGATTAATTCTGTAATAATAATACACCAGTGGTTCAGAGGTTACTTCGTTTACCAAGAAATCCAAATTATGTGCCATGTTATGGAATAGACCGCCGACCATAGCAGCCAAGTGAATGACATGCGTTGGCCTGTGCCTTTCGAACAGTTTCTCTGTACTTTGCTTGTCACTGAAAACATAACACGTATACTTTCAATACTCCGACCGTATAATTAATATATTGATATACTTCCAATAAACAACAAACTACCATAAGTCTGCATCTTTGGATCCTACAAATATCCACGTTTCCTTTTCATTTTTCTCTGCGTTAACGACATTTTGAATAGCTCTACCTACTAATCCTGTTCCACCAGTCACAAGTATAATCCTCTCGTCTTCAGACATGTTTCATGAGATCTACGAAGAGCTTAAATGTTAAGATTGGGCTCCTTTTATCGGAACTATAATTATATACATTGCGAGTTACTTAAACTCGAGAGACGAAGAGATTATTTCTGCTGATGTGGTTGATTTACTTATGAAACGCTTCTATAAATCACACAGACTGGTAGAATACAAAATTATGAAAGTGGTGTGACAATATGGTTGACATTAAATTAAAATTATGTTTGTAGAATTATTATCACATGTTATGTATGACACCAATGTCGCATATGTTTGCTTGATTATTATTTAGTAATACTATTCAGAGACTTACATGTCAAAAGCAAGTGCCAATAAGTGGTTCACTATTGTCAAAAATCTTCTGTCACTAATAATAATATTCGAAATTGATGAAAATTGAGGTTCGAATTTCACTGTATAATAATGACGTTCGTCGCCATCTGCTAGCAAAAATGGGGTATAATTTGATTAAAGTATTGTTAATAATATTGTTATACTTCTTATCATATAAATAAAATGTTATTATAAAATCGAGTATACTTTCAAATTCTCTACGTACGATTTAGAATATACAAACAATATAATTTATTATAGAATTGTATTAAACAGCTTCAATGATTCCGTTACTTATTTATTTACGATCTGAGAAACATTAGATCATTATGTAACCGTATTAAATAAAAGCATTGCTTATTTATTACTCAAAAGGATGTTTTAAAATTTAAGCAGTTGTCTCGTTTACCGATCCATATACGTGGTCTGTGGTAAAACACTAACCACCTAGTGGTTAAATGTATGAACTAATGCCAAAAGTACTTTTGAACCAGGAAATTCAGGAAAGTTAACAGGGGCACAGAATGATATAAGAGGTATGTCTCTATCCTTATTGCACATGCTCCCCTTCTCCCTCGCACGATCCACACTTTAAATACTTCCAAGTTTTTCTCGGATCCTGTTAGCACGGGAGAATTTCTGCTCCTATTCGAAGCATGTCGAGCAATGATACCCTATCAGGGAAGAAACGACAGGACATGGGTCTCCTCGATTGTAAAGCGACGCAATTGTTTATAATTCAATTTCGGCAGTGTAATTTATTTCATACTCCGTTATTGTTTTAATACAAAATATTTACAATTGCTTGAGAGTCAGTGACTACTAATCAAGGCTGATGGCAGTGTTTGTACCTGATACTTTTAACAATCTATCGGAACTCTTGGAGAGACGTATCCTTTCTGGCTGTAAAATCTCGGCTATTATTTTCTCGTCGCTTCGTCGTTCCGGCTTCCGCGCAACATCTTGCGTTTTATTGCATTGTTGGGCCGCATCGCCTGCCGCCTCCTCAACGACAACATCCAGTTGAGTCGCTTGGATGTCAGAAAAAGTAAGTCTTCCGTTGATCTTACTTTCTGAAGGCACGTGGGAATCGGGTTCAAGTGCCGTGGGAACGGGCGATCGCAACGGCTTCTCGTCATTACCACCGTTCAATCTTAGAATGTTAGTTGGCTCCACATAAAGCTGCGTCACAATCATAACTTTAGAAACTTAATCTCAAACACGTACTACAAGCTTAAAGTGCATTACTAAATGTCCCTGTAAAAGAGTTATTAGACTCACTGCGTCAAATGTAGAATCTAGAAACAATTCCTGCAAAAATCTTCGTGCTGGCATTCTATATGTACCACTACCTAAACGAGCTGCTACGTCCGAAAATAAACAAGTATCCTATAACGTAAAACATCGTTATGTATCAGTGCAACATTTTGAACTTACGCGTGATTTAGTTATTTCTAAAATTCAATTTTAAACGTACCTGAAACTTTGCTGAATGCAGTTGCCTTAATCTAAGCAAGGTTTGCCGACTATGCCTGTACCATCCAGGGTTTGCTAACCGCTGTATGTGCCTAAGTATTTTCCTATTCGTATAAAGTGATATATACGTATTAATAAACTTAATAGTATTTCATCTTTCGATCATATCGTTTCATTGTGTTACCTTTGTAACTTCATATCTTGTTCTGTAATGGAATCTCTGCTGTTACTTTTGCCATGAGAACATACTAAGCAGATACGACAATGTTCCGCATCTACGTCGTACTCCGAACAAGATTCCTCATCTACTTCGGTGGTTTCTATATCGGGCTTAGGCGCATCGTCCGCTATAACTGGAATCGGCGCCTGTGGCGGTTCTGGGAAAATAGTTATAAGTCTCTTTGGAAGGGCGATGCCCATGTAAAATAAATTATCATTATTATCTTCAGGGGGCGGCGGAGGCGTCGGGGTTAATACGTGTTCCGCAATCCAGCTGCGAGATGAATCAAACTCTGACAAACTTTGCAACGAGAGTCGGCCATCCAAACTGTACATCTGTAATCAGATATGATAATTGTTAACGAAACGTTCCACAAAGCGGAATCTACTTATTAAAATAATAAATCAATTCCGAAGCACGCATACCTCTAAGCTACTTTGTGAATAACTTGGTCTTCGATGGCGTTGCAAGCTACGAAGCTTTGCGTATCCCTCAGCATCTTGTTGACTCAGTCTTTGAGTACTCGAAACAGGGCTCGGCGTTTCTCCCCTTTCTCTGTAAACATTCTAATGAAAATCTACTTCTTATCAATGTAAAATCATCTGGAGAATGGTAGTCTTACGGTAGTGCATAACGCCTAGCTTCGAGATCCGTAGCTGCGCTTTCAGATCGGTTTCTGGTTCTTCGAGCCACTGGTTCAGGTAACTCTGGCTTGCCATCGCTGAGACTCCTGTGGTGCCTTTGTATGGGGACTGGACTGGGTGCTGGGTATCTGTTTGTAGGAGGAAGGACTGGCCAGTGGTCTCCGCGTCTGTGTCTAACGCACGGCCAGTCGAAAGTTAAGAGTGCATCAGCGCCCGCACGGGTGGTACCGATGAGACTAAGAGAGTACACAGCCGTAGCTCGCACCATGTAATACGGGCACGTCTCTGCTATGGACGTTAACAATTCTATCATCCCCAAGTGATTCAAATGTTCAGCACCCATGGCTGATGTCCCCATGTGGCCCAGCGCCCACAGAGCTGATTTCACTTTCAAGATCCTCTTGCTTAAGCTTGCACCCTGTTCCTCCCGAGATTCAGCCTCCAATCTCCAACTCCTCTCCGGGGTGGTGCGCCTCGAATCGTCTAAGCTAGCCTTCCGGCGAATTTCGACCAGGGAATCAACCTTCTGTGTACCATATACATCCGTCGACTCCACGCCCTCGGAATCCATTATTGTCTCCAATCTATTATTTAATTCCAGCGTCTCGTCCGTACTGGATTCCTCCGACATGGCGTAAGCATCGTCAGCTACGGAACGATTAGTTTTGGTGCATCTGGAGTTCGACTCTGAATCTCTGCAACCCGCTTCCATCCTGAACCGTTGAACGATTCGGGCGAACCGTTGTATCACATTTCGACGTAGCAACAGCTGCATGCCCAGATCGTGTTGCGCCAATTGGCCTATTAAGTGCGGTAGAATGAAAATATTGTGTGGTGTCATGGGGACATTGGTCGTTCTCCTCTGATAACAGCCAGTTTCGTCCCTTTGCCGGCGCGTTAAAGAATCGTGTATTTCTCCCTCTATCAAGCCGACGTATCTCTCCGCGAAGCCTCCCGGGCTGATCCACATTTCTAATTCTTCCGCGGGGGACGACAGTGCCGCGAAGCCTTGGTGAAGGGAGTACAGTCGAATCTTTAACAAGTATCCTTTGTCACCCAGCTCTTCTAGCCATTTACTCCAATCCCGGGATTGGCCGCCTTGCTGCAGCAGAGCTTCTAAATACTCCGGTTCTTCGCAAGCTTCGTGTAATGCCTCTAAAGCAGTTAACGCTATGGTTTTATTCGAGTCTGACAAGCGATCCGTCAGTAATGTTATTGCCCAACGATAGGCATCAGCCATCCTGGCTCTGAGTATCAATCGGAGGAACTGTGTAGCGTATAGACGTGTACTGTCCAATGCTGCTTCTGTGATAATCTTAGTCATTACTTTTCTATTAGGTCCGTCCCTAAAATAATCTAAACTCGAAACTATAAGTTTAACGTAACAGTCATGATTAGTAGCTAAAGCTAAGTCTTGCAGTTTCTCTAATAAATTAAACCCCTTCAGAATCACGGTGCCCTTCGCTGAATGGCTCAATTGTCCGAGAAATAGGAAGTACTTTTGACAGCAAGTGGTAGACACTTGACGGGGCGAAAACAAACACTCGTGCGCAGATTGGGCTGTACGGATGCTAGTGATCTGCTCAGCTATGTCTCCAATTAATTCGTTCAATAACTTTGTGCCCTCGGGTTCGTGAAGTTCCAGTAGACAGTTGAGTAAATCACAACCAGCCAGCGTTGCCTCTCGCGCTAGATTGGCATTTGTCGCTAGCTCTACCCTGCTGTATCCATTTAAACACGGTTTAAAATAGCGCACCAGCCTTTTCATGAACAATCGGTGATCAGAATCGTGGAGTATTCGTGTCGTGTCTTCCCGTGAGCGTAATATAGACCGCACTATCGGCCAATTCCACGCGAGGGCATCCTTAGAGCTGAGTACTTGAGCATCTTTTAGAAGAGGCGTCGTGGTTGGCGACTCTCTGCGTAACCAATTCCTGCTGGACGTTCGTTGGCGCCTCGGTAAAGTCGGCCTCAACCAAGTGCCTGCTTGTAAAATTTTGTCGAGGAAGAGACTGGCGGGCGCCGGTCTTCGCCGCATCATAGTGTGCATTCGTTCCAAGATTGTTACAGCTGCCAAGGCTTGGTGCTTTCCAGCGCTCGCGTGCTCCAATAGATTTGGTAAAGGAGGCGTGACATCGCATACTTCGGATGGTAAAAGAGAATGCGCGAGATGCAGCAATGCGCCCAGGAGAACAGCTGCACGTACAGAAATAAAAGTGTCAGTGGATACAATGGTTTCCGCGAGGGCGTGATGTAGACCACATTCCAGTAAAGCGTAAACCAATAACGCTAAATGTATTTCGGTGATATTTGGACAGCGGGACGATAGAGATGGTAAAATGTATTTTCCTTCAGCTGCGACAAAACCTTCTGACAGCTTCCAAGAGTCACGTGCTCTGCTGGGATCCACAGCTGCGAGAGCAACGTCAGGTTCGTCGGTCCAAGTAGGTAAAGGTAAATCCAACAGTTCGTAAAGTAATTCTAAGACAGCAGCTCGCACTTCCATTTGATCAACATACAATATATCCGATATTGCCTTTAAGCCTGAATTATCATCGGGCCGGCAAAAATGTAGAACACCAGAATACGATCTTAGTATGCTGAGTAATGCTAATTTACTAGGGGCGAACCTCTCTCGATCTTCTTTCGTTCTGTCCATACTCAGAGAGTGTAGCTCGCAATAAGGAGCCGCGAAACATAAAAGGGAGACGCTACTCCTTGTATCGGGGGTATTTAATAACTTTAGTAAAACTCCTACGACAGATTCAATTATAGCGGGGCTTTGTCCAGTCATAGCAGCTCTTGCCAGGGTACCGATCCCTCCGCAACTGATTAATACATTTGAATTTAAAACGCCTAATTCGCAAAGAGTTGCCAAGAATGCTCGAAACGCTCCATCTTTCCCTTCGACTCCTCCATTTGTTAGACTTATTAAAGATCTTGCTAAAATGGGACTAAAATGTTTCGGAGCTAATACTAAAATTCTTCTAACGAGCCTAAGAGCCTGCATCCTCTCCATTTCATTTCGTAGATTAACATCCATACTGCGAGCCACAAAGTATGGATATTGTAATTTATTAATCGCGACAACATCCTGCTCCTTCTTGAGCATATATCGCACCGCTCGCAAAGCAGCAGCGCGAACTTGTGTTGCTTCATGGACAAGCCCCAATCGCAAGCTGAAAAATAAATGCATCGTATAATAGTAAATAAGAGTAACGGTCGTACATTATTCGCAAAAAGCATTCCTGACTTCTTACCAGCAAAATATATCATCGATGGAATATCCATAATCCGGCGAATCATTTTGGCAAATTAACTTAACAATGGCATTAAGATACGCTAGTTTCTTTATGTTTGGAACATTGTGACGTTGACACAGATTAGTTAAAACTTCTTTCACATTCTCCTGCAGTCCTGAAAAAATAAATTCATCTCAAATAACCATTAAAAATGCAAGTATGCGATAAAAAATTATTTATGCACGCTGTTGCATAACAGTGTGGCAATGGCAAACATTTGCTTGCAACAATGTTGAGAAGCTTATGAACCCTAATCTTAATATATCACTCGAATATTTTCCCTGAAAAATCATTTACGTTCGTGTGGAAGTAATAATTAGTCGTGTTTTCTAAAAAGAGACACCTGTCGCGTCGCAATATGCAAACGAAAGGTGAGCATGCATATACGATCGTAGACCGATCGGAGTCGGTCACGTTATCAAAGTGCTGTGGCTAGAAAGTTGCAAAGTACAGGTTAGGTTACTAACCTCTTGACAGATCGAGTTGCACGCAGCTGTCTTCACTGTTTTGACGGCCTATAAAAAGAACACATGAATAGAAAACGAGCGCAGCTTCGAAATAAAGAAACTGACAGACCGATGCTCAACGTACTTCGAAGGGATCTGCTTGTGCGAAGGCTCCTACCCCAGATCATCCAACTAGAAATTGCCATTTCTTTACCGGCTGCTACCCGCGATCACAATCAACACTTTTTGTCCGCTTGTTACTACAAGTCTTCCCCGTGGTATATGTCATTCTCACTGTTAATCCGAACCCCGAAGCACTACAAACGCACCGCTGATAAATCAAAGTGTAACACGAGTCAAGTGTTACATGAGAACGTTGCACCCGATCTACCGCACTCTTCGGGAAAATTCGTCGGTACCTGAGAAAGTTGCAAAAGTCACGGTAGACACGCAGTCGACAAACGAACGCACTATTTATCCAAAATCTTCCACTCAGCTTTCCGCGCACACACACACACGTGTCACATTAATCTCCCCTGTAAATATACGATCTCGAATGGGAATATCGGATATTTTATATTTCCAAGATTACAATGCATTTCCCATTGCACGGACGTACGATCGAAATACACCGTATGATATGCTCGACTGGCCTGGACTAGTCGGTGTTCAGAAGATCGAGATTCCGAAGCAACAATGCTGCACGTTACATTTATGAAATGTATTAACTTGGAACAGCTTTATTACACTTAGAATTAATGTTCATAGCGTTTTAATCGTGGCACTTTAATCGCACGGATTTTAATATTATATTTCTTGTAGAGGAATTAAATGAGATCTGGCACGGTAAACGGTCCTCCGCGAAAATTACGTTTTACCACGCGAAAACGGCCTGTTGCGAGACGGATCGTACGATAACGTGATAAACAATGGTAACGTGAAATTCCGCCTTTCTTTAATAAATACTGATTATGAAATGTTTGTTTTTGGTTTTATCATATTTGCGAAATAAATAGTTTATTTCTAGCGAACGTGTTTACAGTTTAGACTTTAGAAGGAAACTTCTCATTATCTTTCAATCGTTGTAGATGGACACACTGTAGTCGTGAATTAGCTTTCAACATTCAACAATCGGTAGCGATCGAGCAGAGGGTTGACTCGTTGCAAATTTAAAATAATGGCTTATATGGTGGATAATTTAGTTCAACCCAATATGGGCCCAACTACTGATAATTTAGTGCCAGATTGGCTTCATTCGGAGCAGAGTACTGGGGTAAGTTTCCGCGAACTCTGACATTAACCTGTTTCTAGGTTAGAATGACAGTGCAACCTTTAGGATATCTTTGCAGAAAACATTGAAATAAAATTATACTATTTAATACCACGTATTTATTTGCATCAATTTCGATCACCCTTCTATCTATAATAATTATCGCAATTTTAAAAATCATCGTATCATTCAGTAACGCTTTAACATTATTTTATTAATTAGACCTCAATCATGGCCTGCGAATTTGACGGAGGAGTTGTAATTGGGGCAGATTCTCGAGCAACAACAGGGTAAGAAATCCTGCATAAAAGTTTTTTATATTAGTTTCCTAACGACTATGTAATCGATGAATATTCTTTCAGAGCTTATATTTCCAACCGGTTCGCCGACAAGCTGAACAAAATAACAGATTACATTTATTGCTGTCGCTCTGGTTCTGCAGCAGACACACAAGCTATTGCTGATATAGTTACGTACCACTTAGGACTCCATAAGTAAGTAACTTATATATAAAATTAATGCTACTATGCGAGACACAGAGGTATTAAATTACAACGAACATTGTTTTACCTTTACAGAATGGAATTAGGCATGGAACCTTTAGTAGAAACAGCAGCGAACGTGTTTCGTGAATTATGTTACAACTATCGAGATTCCTTAATGGCTGGAATTTTGGTGGCTGGATGGGATAGCCAGAAGGGGGGCCAAGTTTACAGTGTCCCCTTAGGTGGTATGTGCGTACGGCAACCGATCTCCATTGGAGGGTCTGGTTCGACGTACGTGTACGGTTACATGGATTCCCGATACAAACCGAACATGTCGAAGGATGAATGCGTGAAGCTAGTTGAACACAGTAAGTGGCTGGCAACCTTTGATCGATACGATTCAATTATCTAACGCATTGATACTTATCACGCTTCCTTCACTTTGCAGCATTGGCATTGGCGATGTCGCGTGACGGTAGCAGCGGCGGTGTCATTCGAATTGGCGTTATCACGGAAACGGGAATTGAAAGAAAAGTTATATTGGGCAACGATCTGCCGCGCTTTTACGAGGGGTGAATTTCCTTGACACTTAGATGTAAATTGTATACTTGCATAAACTTTGTTCTGTGTTTCTAAAAAAGCTTGTATCAAATACGTCGAGTTTCTTAATTAAATCTAAACGAAAATCATCTCGTTGTTTCTTTAGAATATGCAGCCCTTGCTGAGAGCAGTAACGCGCTTCTGAAGGTGTACTATTTAAATGAAATCCCGTATTAAGAATGAACCCTTTGGTTGCCCAAAAACGTTCAGGAACTTGTTTAAATCGTGACCGTCAATCGTGACTAAAGCACATCCACACAACTACAACTATATCTAGGTCGTATTATCCACTTACGATTCACTCCCGGTATATACCCGGTCGTTTTAGCTTCGTACTTAATGTCCATTGTCGGTTTAATGAGAAAATTGTCACAATGGCACAATCGTGATGTGTGCAATCGCATGGAGCCGCTTCGTGCTTTTGGCTCTTTTCAGATGAACTGTCACGGCAGTTGCAGTCGGTCGTCCGTGATACCCTGTGCAATCTCCTGCGGTCACCATACGCCACGAAAACCGTGTACCATGCACTCCGCCTAACTCATTCAGTTCAACATATCTAGATACCTACTTTCATCCAAGTGTGTACAGTGTTTAAAAGCGTATTGTTTGCATTTCCCAAGTTTTACATAAATTTTAATCGGTCGCTCGCGAATGCACATGAGTGAACAAAGCGGAAGTCTTCAGCTACGTGACCATTTCTGATAAAGTACCATTAATGGACGAGAAAACTGTCACGCACAAAAATTACGGTAAGCAGTGTCTTCAATTTGAATTAATTCCAATTTTAGTTCACCTTTGCGTGACCTTCTTCATCCCTCGTCTTTAGGACCTCAGAATTTTAAAATGGTAAATGGTGACGAACTAACTCGTTGTGCGTAGTATATTTGAATGAAAATTTCTATATAAATACATTCGACTACCAGTTGCTGAGAGGATCTACTTTATAACACGGTGCGCCTGAAGGCGTTGGAGCGATCGCAAAAATTCCGTTTTGCAACAAAATGACGGCGGAGAATGTTTTGGAGGACCGTCTGCCAAACTGGTCGCAGGACATGCCGACGGTACAGGAAGTCGGCGAGATAATGCGAACTTTCGGCGGATGGGACTATTCGGTTTTCGGGTTCATGCTGGTGACCTGCGGTTTGATCGGGGTTTACTTTGGTTTCGTTAAGAAGTCCTCGGGAGAAGACGAGTACCTCGTGGGTGGTAGGAACATGAAGACCATCCCTGTCAGCATGAGTCTCATAGCTAGTTTTATATCGGGTACGGTTTTACTTGTAATTATAGACAACCGTTTAAAAATATTTCTATTACCGCGACTCTTATACTGATAATTGTGCCGGTGATTATGAAAGGGGTGTAAGTCGAAAAACCCTCAAAATTGAGATTCCTCTTATTTTATGTTATATGAATATTTCAATATTATGAAAGAATTGTTGCAACATAGCTGTCAAGTAGGCAATGACATGATAATGTCACTTCAGGGGTGGATTTTTAGATTTGGCGCTCCTAGGCTACAAGCGTCTGCAGCCCTTTCGGTGAAATATCATCAAATATATTAATTGAAAACAGCCGAGACAATTTCAAAATTAATTCAATATCGCTACTTACATGAAAAAGAGTGAATCTTTTTTAAAATTGTCTCAAGCCTCTGTGTTTAAACATTTTCCAATTCCTTTCGATCAAAATTTTCCGCTCCTCAAAATTTGTCGATTCCTAAAATTGTTTCCCCCGAAAATTTGCCACCCCTTCCTTCCCTCTTTTAAAAATTGCTTCTGTCGAAAAAATGTTTGATTTTATTACCGTATGAAAATTGAAAAACTAGGTTTAAGCATTTTTGGAATTTGGGACATTCAAAGGATAAAAAAACACATTTTCGTAGAAGTTATTCATAAAATCTATATGTTGTGAAACATTTTGTTCCATAATGAAAAAATATTTTTTAACACGTTCAAACACAACAGTCTAAATATCTCGAAACAAAAAATACATGACTTACTCCACTTTCATAATGACCGACACAATTGATACGCAAAGAAGAGTACTCAACGCGTTAATAGATTCGATTTACTTTTAACAGATTAACAAAGTATTGTTGCAAAAACAGGTATTTCCCTGTTGGGCACACCAACGGAAGTTTACGTGCACGGTACCAGCTACCTTTTCATCGGTTTTGGTGTCATCATCGTCGGTTTCGTAATGTCCGGAATATACTTGCCGGTTTTCCACGAATTGAAAGTAACGAGCACCTACGAGTACCTCGAGAGACGTTTTAACAAAAAGATAAGACTACTAGGATCTATACTCTTCTCAATTAGCGTCGTAAGTGGCTTCGATCGATTTCGAAATAATATTCCGATACATCGAATTGAATACAGACTTGAGTAAAAACTCATGATTTTAACAAAAAAAAAACATAAATTACCATTCTTTTAGATGACTTGGCTTCCAATTGTCATTTACGTGCCGGCATTGGCTTTCAATCAAGGTATCAAACGCGTATCGAATAACTCGCCGCTAAAATTACACATTAATCGCAGAAACTAATACACGGGTATGATGTGCTTGCAGTTACAGGAGTGAACGTACACATAGTCACACCGTTCGTGTGTATCGTGTGCATATTCTACACTTGCGTGGTAAGAGACGGCTCGTTAATCCTCGCGAGAATGATTTTCCGTTAATAAGTTACGTAATCTACTTCGCGTTCTTCCAATTAAGGGTGGTTTGCGGGCGGTGGTGTGGACCGATTTCACTCAAACCTTCGTTATGTTCGGCTCTATGCTGCTGATCATTATTAAAGGCACATCCGACGTGGGTGGATTCTCCTTAGTGATAAGAAGGAACCAGGAATCCGGGAGACTGGAGTTACCCTCGTGAGTATGATATAATTAATTAAAAGAAAGAACAAGGTGTGTACCATTGTTAACTCGTGCCTGTTGGGTGGGCAGGACTGATTGGAGTCCTCTAACGAGGCACACCATTTGGTCCCTCACGATAGGTGGTTTCTTTCACTGGCTGCAAATAGCCGCTATCAATCAAAGTATGATGCAGCGGTATCTCGCGCTGCCCACGCTGCGATCAGCTAGAAGGTACAATTAACTTGTCGACTATGTAAAATTGGCCCCGCGGTGGTAAATAATGTAACGTAATGCAATTGTGGTTTGTAGAGCGCTCTGGATTTTCATATTCGGGGTCTTGGCTATAATGGGAATATGCGGATACGCGGGAATGTTAATATATGCCTGGTACCACGAGTGTGATCCACTTACGACGAAGGTAATGATCGGGCTTCCCTGATAGTCCAATTCCACCACGCATCCTGACTCCAACAGTAATAGACAGATTCTCACATTCAATGAGCGTCATTCATATTCCTAATATTTAATATTCCCCATTTATATATCCTAATGCTACTTTTTCCTTACGCTTTATATTTCTTGGACCAATTTTTTGGGGTATAGTTAGCAGGCGCCAAGGACCAGCTGCTGCCACTGCTCGTCATGAATATATTAAGCGACTTCCCGGGACTTCCGGGTCTCTTTGTCGCCGGCGTATTTAGCGCAGCATTGAGGTAACTTCCTTCTTTTCTCCATCCTGGCTGACAATGGGAAGATTGAAAGTGCTCGCTTTTATATTTCAGTTCTCTGTCCACTGGGTTAAACTCCATGGCCGCGGTGGTGCTGGAGGACTTCATTAAGCCATTCAAAAAGACACCCTTTTCTCCTAAGATGGCAGACATTTTGATGAAGCTCACGGTAGTGGTTTTAGGAGTGATCTGCGTGGGACTCGTTTTCGTCGTGGAGAAAACAGGATCTCATGTTTTACAGGTACAGTAGAGGAAATTAATACACGATGGAACGTTCGACTGAAATAGGGGATGTTTTAGCTGTCCACCAGCTTGGCGTCCATCACCAGCGGACCGTCCCTCGGTATCTTCAGCATGGGTGTCTTGCTGCCCTGGGTGAACGCCAAGGTATACCGAAATTCAATGTCAAATAAGTTTTATGAATTTTATATGAATATACGTGAAACTTAGGGTGCCCTCATTGGCGGCCTCTCCGGTCTGGGGTTCATGGGGTGGATCAGTCTTTCAGCGGAAGCAGCGATTGCCAGCGGAAGATTAAAGTGGGTCTCTTAAATATAATGACAGAAATTCCCTTGTCCCCTACTAACGCGAAATCTTCTAATAGATTCGACGAGAAACCCGTCACCACTGAAGGATGCTACTACTCCTTCCCCCAGGTGGAAAATTTGATGCTGTTCGATCCGCCAGTTTCGATCTTAGAAGACGACAGTTTCCTCCCGTAAGCATTTGCGTGATAACTGTACGGGAAAATAGATTTTCGTGATACACTTCCTGAATTGTTAATTTCTAGAGAGCCTCTAGCGTTGTACCGTCTCAGCTATCTTTGGTACACGGTCACTGGTGCTTTGGTAACGATGAGCGTCGGTCTTGCCGTGAGCCTTATCTCGTCGCAGAACGTTGAGAAGCTGGACCCGATGCTACTGGCCCCATTTATAAGGAGATTCGTGAAAACGTCCGACAAAGTGCAACAAATCGAGGTAGATAATGTTCAGTGAAGCAGGGGCGGGTTTTGGAATTTGGCGCCCCTAGGCTAATAAGCGTCAGCTGTCCATTTTAATTTTAAAGAGTTGGGACGATTTCAAAATTAATTCGATATAGCTATTCACGTGTGAGTTTTTGTTAATTTGCTACATGAAAAAGAGTGAATTGTTTTTAACGCTGTCTCTAAACCCGGTGTTTAAACATTTTCTAATTTCTTTCGCTCAAAATTTATCGCTCTCCAAAATTTTCTGCTCAAAATTGTCGCGTCGAAAATTTATCGCTCCCCAAAATTTTCCGCTCCTCAAAATTTGTCGCTACTTAAAATTGTCGCCCCCGAAAATTTATCATTCCTCAAAATTTGCCGCCCCCAAAAATTATCATTCCTCAAAATTTTCTGCTCCCCAAAATCTGTCGCTCCCCAAAATTTATCGCTCCCCAAAATTGCTCGCTTCCAAAAATTTGCCACCTTAGGCTGCATCCTACTTAGCCTACACACAAATCCGCCCTTGCAATTAAGACTGCTTGATAAATACCTACTTCTGAAAATATCTGATTTGATTCACTCGCATGATACTATGCTCGTTTCTTCGCTCAGGTTGGAAACTTGGAAGTTGGTTTTGAGGCGCGGAGAACCAGAGAGGAGAGCGCAGTCGAAAGCGTTTTATTGGGATGACCTTGACCAACGATCATTGATGTTGATCGAATCAGGGGTCGACAAACCGTATACGACGAAGTGTTTGGTTGACAGGCTGAAATATTAAATTAGACCAGCTGGATGTAAAATAAGTTAGGCCAATCACGAGGGCAAGGTACAAAGTGACTCGGCAGTGCCCGGCAAAGTGAAACGCTGGCGATGATAGGACGGAGAAAACAACTTGCCAGCATAACTCGCAGCGACGTGGAGCGAATAAAATAAAATCGATTCGGCACCGGCCACGAAAGGAAACGGACTTGGAATCAAAAGTGTCCATAACATTTTTTACACTTACCCGTAGATGTATTTCATACCGTATATTTCAATGTCAACGAAGATGTACAAAGATAATACATGTGATAGTATTCTTATACTACGCTAGTTATTCTTTTAACCAACTTTTACTTTCACTGTCAAATATATAACATTCGATGTAAAAAACAATGAAATTTACTTAACGTATTTCTTTTACTTCCATCTTTCATCGCACGTAAAAAAAAGGGGGAATGAAAAGACACCGGGTCTGTACAGTTTGATGAACGATGCGAATAACATCTGGTGATATTGTTTCCGATAAAATGACATATCAAAATCATAAAAATCGCAGTCTAATTCTCGTTTTCGTGGATACGCGATATAAAAAAAAATTGAGAACCCAGAAAGAGGGAAATATCCTTATAGAAATAAATACATAGATTGCTCGTGACCGAAATGGATGCATCGATAACATTTAGATCACTATACTTTAATGTTTAATATATTGCTATTACTATTATTACGTTTTTACAATACGGTTGTCGTATAACAAATACTTAAGATCACTTTTATTGACTGCATGCACATTCGCGATCATCCGGGCCCGTGCAGCCTGCGCGTATCCGAGATTGAGCATCAGATTATACAGGGACTTTTAGCTATTAATGTACAAATCGTCTGGGGCGGTGTGTTTGCATGGATTAATCATGTGAATACATTCTATATCCTATACGCTGGCGCGTGCACAGATTTATACAGAGGGGTAACCAGACACGGCATTATGATATTTTGTACTTTAGGAGGATGTCAAGCTGCACGAGCATCACTATAAATGATGCAGCATAAACGTGCTCCATATAAAAGTATTTATTCACGCCGTATTGCAGGTTTCGTCGACTTATGCCTGGTAGCGTCACGTTACAATTGTTTTACAATTGGGGACCTTGCAGCAAGAGGGGTGCAGCTACATCTTAGTAAATTAGAAAAAAATGCTAATAATATTATTGCTTTGACTTAACATTAAAACGCGAACACTAATTGAAAAATATATATTTCACAGAATAAGTAGTGATAAGATTTTATTTCTATTTTTGACTTCTTTGACTTATTTCTATGTTTATTTCTATTTAATATTAATATTAATATTTTTATTATAGAATATTTTTTCGCCAAAAATAGAAATAAAAGCTTCTCAGCTTAATAACTACTACTTATTGTGTGAAAATATATATTTTTCAATTAGTGTTTTCTTTTTATAATGTTAACTCAAAGCAATAATTTTAATATTAATATTGATATTAATATTAATTTTGTATTTATTTGCTATAAATCGCTCATTTGTTATCGGATTTGCATCAATCGTGCACCAAACGATTTAGAATTTGTTTACAAATATTACACGTCATAACTGAAAAACTATCAAAAATGGAGTTGCACCCCTCTTGCTGCAACGCCCTCGATTACTGTTATAAAAATAAGTGATTCGTGACGCGACACGGCGCAATCATTGGTCAAGCGAACGGAAAACGTTCGAGCGACTGGTAAAAATAGACGAACGCCGCCAAAATGTGTTTTAAATAAATAGAAACAACCGTAAATACTCGTCGCAATATTAACACCGCCGGCGCGTCGGCAACTATAATTTGTTCATTCATCATGGTTTCTTACGATACTGCAAAGAAAGAAAAAACGACGAAACATGGACGATACAATTAAGAAATTTTACACTTATCCTCTTATTATCTTCGTCATTCCTATCTACATTACTCTTTGAAGAGTCTGGCACTTACAGCGTCAACAAACGTACGAGTTAAAACAGTCACAGACATATGAACCCGCGAATAAATTATGCGCGGGAGGAGTGAATGTAAAACGTGTTTCTTGTACTTACAAAATAAATCCCGGTACGTGTTCTTCTTTTACAAAGGACAGAAGGCGAAATGCGGAATGTATATTACCTAAATGCAAATGCTAGAGAGAGTAGACGCGCTCCGAATGGAATAAATAAATAAATAAGTAAATACATACGCGTGAACGCTGGAGTACATGTATTTATTTATTCGTACGGCTCCTTAGACTTTAGACGGCCACTGCTGAAGGAAATCGCAGAACGTTGTGCTAACGTCACACGATCGCCGTAAGAAATATGCAACAAGATTTGCAAACTGAACCATGAAGTTTTAACCCAGAGCCATCGGCACTTTCTGACTCAAATTCGTTTGTCTACAATTCCTTCTAATTTTATTATAAATCTCCCTGTTTCAATGTTGGAACTAATAATTATTACATACACTGTGTATGTTGTTCGTCACTGAAATAATTATAAATATTTATAATAATAAATTAATAATATAGGCATTCATGGGAATATCAACGATTCTATTTATTTCTTTGAATTCGAATTATTTCAAAGGAAAGTTGATTACTGAAGACTCAAGACAAGACCGATTAAGACCAGTACCGATGGCCCTCGTTTCTTCGAGGTACAGCCACTGTTAAAGATTCGTGTAGAAACGAATGACGTTCTTCGACGACAGAGTAACGAAATTAATAAAAAGGTCCCATCGAAAGTACATCATCGGTTTCTACGTGAGATTGTTACCGTCGGTGTTGTAACTACTTTATACAATTTCGACTAGATTAGAATTTTTAGAATAAGGGAAGCATGGCGCTCCGTTTCTTTTGCATCTACAAAAGCAACGTCGTGACCTCTCAATAGGCTGGCCACATCATCGGCTTTGAAGACTCTCTTTGCTGGTCACTGGTATACAAAATATTTCTTACACCTCTCGATATTACACGATACTACAATGGATATGTATATATTATATGTGTACAAACAGATAGTATATAAAATATTCTTCGATCGTTGAGAGAATACGCGACGAACCTTCTCAGTTCTGTATCGAGATGAAAGCAAAATCGTTTCCATTCGTTTTAACGTGTAAAAACGCCTTCGAAGTATCTGAATAGTTAATTAGTATCAAACGAGAATCCCGATCATCGTTGGGCAGAATACAAAATGATTACGTTTGATTTCATCTAGCAGACCTGAAAAGATTGAGGATAATTATGGAATAAGAGAAGCTATTGCCCCGTTTGAAAAATCTTACAAATTCTCTTTTATAAAACCCTAATTGTAAGTGTATACTTAACCGAGCACGTCCTCATATGCTGGTGACTCGTATTAGATTCAAATTAGACTTGCTTTCCGAATGAATGAAAGGATGGACGTATTTTGAGGTAGCACAATCGACATGATTTATTCAAAGAGGGATGATTTCATTCTTTGGTCCCATTTCGAAGTAACGATTTCAATTATTTGAAAAACACTACGCGTTAGTTCGAACCTCAAATCAAATCTGTTTAGTTCAATAACCGAATATGATTCATTGCTATCAAAAACAGAATGAAGCAAAGGGCATAAAACTAACAGCTTATGTAATTAATTGTAAATTGCGATAAAAGATGTCGATTATTCAACGGAGGGCTACAAAATAACGAAGATCAATAGTTTGGTGTGATTCTGCAGCTACTGCTATTAAAATTATCCATATCGACTTCCTTTCCAACCCTCCTTCTACCCCCCTTTTTATTCGTATTGAATCTATATTAAACGTTGCGTAGACAACAGACTTTTCAATGGACTTTCTACTCTTGCAAACAACGAGAAGCAATCGATTACGTTACGTATGAGAAGTGCGTCATCGCATAGAACACGGTTTAATGAGAGACAATCGCATAGACGCGAATGTCTGCCCGGTAACATCGCATAACTATAAAAAAAGCTTCTACCCTTGAGGCGTAAGGCAAAAAATTGTCACCGACATAATGAGCGTGCAAAAACACGGTCGTCATAGACTGTAACGCGATCCTATGAATCCCGTTCGGAGAAAAAGAAGGAACTTAGGTCTTGTACTAATTCTAAGCATGCGATCGTTGTTCCCTATCTACATCTCTAGACGCACGAATTGACTTGCATGTTTAAAGAAAATAAAAGGCGTTTGAGGCAGTTAAAATCTACGCGCAGTCGCCAATGAAATCCTCACCCTCTAATATTCTAATTCTTCGATATTCCAGCTCTAGAAATATTTTCAGATATAACAGTACAGTTACTGTAAGAACGTAATAATAACGACAGCGGTAATTAATAAATCAGAGTATATATAAGTAAGAGAAAGTCAAGTATGCTTCACTAAGACGGCCGAGGATATAAAAAGAAAGTCATTTAGGGTAGATGTCCCAATTACTGACAGTGTCCCTATTACTGTCACTTTAATTATTTTACTTAATAGTGAAATAATGCGTGCAAAATCGTAAGGGAAAAAAATTTTAATGTTAAATTAGGTTTCCGTGTTAGATAATAATAGAGAAGCATTGCATACTGATATTTATAAATTAATATTAAAAGGTGAATGACAGTTTTAGGGACATTGGATTTCCTTATACTTTTTCAATTAATTAGCAATTAAAACATACAGTTTATACTATAAAAAAAATTTCTTAGATACAAGAGTTCTTAAGCATTAGTATGCTGCAACTTGGAATGATTTTGAGGCTAAATAACTTCTGAAATAATTAACAAAGGGACATCTACCCTATAAAATATACACGTGTATCGTAGATAATTTTATCTGCCTCGAAATTGAAACGTAAACGAAACGATAGGGATAGTTCGAACGACATAGGAATTGTACGCGGCGGCCAGTCGTAATTGAAACACCGAGTACAAGTTCGAAGCACGGCACCGTTGACGAAATACTTTCGGACTTGGAAACGACATTTAATCAAAAGCTGACGTTACAAGATCGATCCTATAACTGCTGGCAAGGTACAGTTTGAGGTGGTAGCGCTGGTGGCAATGGTGCATTCTCTTCGTGAATCATCACGAGCTTACCGTACTTCACCATTGTCCTTCTATGTTTCTGCTGCAAACAAGAGCTTCTTCTTTTAGCTGCCATTGACTTTCAAATTTCGAAACTGATAAAATTATTTCTCTCACACAGAACGTAGGTAGGTATAGTACCGCTTGTACATAACTTCTCAGTATTTGTTAAGTATATTAACTATATATTATGAAATTATAAATATGCTTATCAGCGAGTACGACTTAGATCTAAAATTTTCTCTCGTAATGTAGTAAGCAACGAAGGAAATGTTCAGGCGAATGAACGAAAGAGATCCGTGATAATTTGTGCACCGTTTTCTTTTCGAATGAAATCTCTTACAATCGCTAGAAGCTTAACACGTCTATGCCATACTCCCTTAAAATAGAATCTTAAGATTATGTTTTACCTGCGACATCGTGCCCGCCGTCCAACTTCCGTTGCTGCTGCCACTGTCACTGCCGCTGGAGGTGATCCCGTCTTCTAGGACGAGCTTCGTCTCGAAACCCTCCACTTCCAAGTCCAAGTAGAGCTGGCCCAATTGATCGTTCACTAACAGAGGCTGATTAAAGTTTTTTAAGGCATCCATGTCGGCTTGAAGCACTTCGTTCAGTGTCTTAGGGTGTATTTGATACTCGTAGATCAGTTCCGGCGTTAGTTGGACACCCTCGAGCCATGGCGGTTCCTTTCTTCTCTTTCCCTGGTACTGCAGCTGCTTAGCATTGTCCTAGAAACGAATCATCCCGTTTACTTGATGATCAAACCACACTTTTGAATCGCGAGAACGGGCGTCACTCACCTCTGACACGTATTCCGTTGGCTTTTGGTCCGGGTTGCAGCTGCTGTCGCTGCTCTTGTATAAAAAGCTACTGTAAAAGCTCGACGAACTCGACTCGTCGACGGTGTAATCGTTTTGCTTGTGGAGCTTGTGATTGACCGGCGTTGGAACGTCCACCAAGCTCGAGCAACCGCCGTCGTTGCTCAGGCAAGAGGAGAACAGTTCACCGGGCGATAGTACCTAATCATTATTGCGCATCATTGTATACGTTTAAAGAATCAGAACAACTTGAAGAAGAGCAATGTAACGCACGAAGCTAGCTAATATTCGCTCTCAAAACTTTAGTTTACCTTCTTAGAAGATTCAGACATCGCCATGATGCTGCCCGGTTCTGCTTTGACGCTCGTCGCTTGACTCGCCGGTCGCTTCCGGTCCGAACACTTGTTCACGTTCGGCTGGCTACTTTCCCGCGCGGCTGGTGTTTGCTCGGGGATGACAAATGGACGGTACATCATCCCCGGCGGTGGAGCGCCGATCACTGGAGGATAAATGACTCCAGCCATCGTTGTCGTCACATATGAAACTGGCACAAACACTGGAAATTAGTTTCAACATTTAATCTTGCTATGCGATACAAATACCCGCTTCCTTTACACAGTTCACAGGAGGTACGTACTGTAAGGGTTCAACTGTGGGGGCTGCATCGATCGAGGTGGATTAAGCTTCTCCTGCAGAGGCGACAATGCCACGGAGTCGCTGGCTTGTGAAACGGGAACGTAGTACACTGGTATCATTGGCGGCAGTATTGGTATTCTGGGTATTGCTTGTGAATTGGCACTGAAATTTACATACAATGCTCAGTGGAAACGTCTCCCACGTCGCGTTTATTGTGTACACTTTATTTAGTGCGAACGGGACTCACTTTTGTTGCACATTGCATCGTTGAGCAGGCGTTGGAGGGGGCACGGTAACCGACAGGGGCTGCCACAAGTTAATGTTAGTACCTGTTTGAATTACAGTTGATTGATCGACACTCATGCTTGTGACCGTTGTAGTGACTTTCGTAGGGAATCGACCCGCGTTACTCGTTCTCGACGCTTCGTCGTGTTTGGAGATCTGATGAAGCGTAAACAAGTATATTAGATTCATATCGACACCTAAACTCGACAGATCGTAATATGGATTACTAACTTTGAAATTGTCACCCTTCCAGCTATGGCTCCCGCTTCTCTTGACCCCGTGAGCCTGATTAACATAATGCGCGGTCTGATCCGTCGCCATCTTCTCAGTGGTTGTCTTTATCCGCGAGTTCTTCAACTTGTCGCTGTTCTTGATGCTGGAACGTAGCTCCCGGTGCTTCTGCATCATTAGCTTCTCCATATCCTCGTTGTGACGATTCAGCAGCGACTCGGTCAACGTTGGAGGCTTGAAACTCTCCGTGGTGGTGGTGTTGCTGGTGGTGTTGGACGTGTTGCCTCTGCTTGCTGAGCTGGTCTGGTTGTTGGAGCCGCTGCTCAGATTCTCCGCGCTTCCGCTGCCGCTGGCGCCGCTTCCGTTTATCGGCGACATGCATTTCCTCGCTACAACCGATATTTCTGTGTTAAGATTCATTCGAACATGTCCGAGTTAAATATAAGTAACAGAAGGAAACTCCCTCTTGAAGATTTCTCACCTGCCAAATTCGGGCTCGTCTTCCCACCCTCGTCATTGCTGGAATTAATGTTCTCCTCGTCGCTGCCGTACATGGTGGCCACTGGCGGCTTACTCTTAAAGAACCTTTCAATATTTTCGTTGTAGTTGAGCTGATTGTAACTTGGCGGCGTCTCCGTGGAAGATTTACTGTCGTAGTACTCATGATGGGGCGAAATCTCACCGAGCATCACGCTGTCGTGCTCCTGTAACAAGGGATTGCGTGATCCCTTCACAAGTATATTGTAGCGACTTAGGAAGAGTTATCAAACGACTTCGTCTCTGTCAGTTTGTTTTGCAAATTTGCCTTGCGTTATGGTCGCGCCGAGCATTCGGTACGTTTGTTAGACCCGTTTTGCGCAGCTAGTCGACCGTTAAGAGCGAAAGAATACTGCGCGATAGGGAGGATTCTCTGCGCTATGCAAGTCCATGTGTTGTAATCTGGCCACCGTAAAAGCGCAATATTTACAGCGCACGAGAGACCAATCGGCCGATTAACAGTTCTCCAGCACCAATGTTAGTCGCTTCGGCTGCTACACAACCAACCAGACTTCACGTCTCCTCTTCTAACTACCTGCAGCCACACCTTCATCCATACTCGCTCTTCGTTTCAACAGATTCTCTTTTTTTTTCATTTTATTTGAGTATCGCAACTCTTGGAATATTATCGTTCCTCTCGCACGCTTAAAATGTACTCCCTCTTCCATTCTCGCCCTCCCATTTTGCCTCGTTAGTTTCAAAACCTTGTAAGTGAAGAAATATACTGGGCCTCTAATCATGGCTATCATATTGCAATAATTTATAAATACACTTGTAGCCTTTAACGTTAACATATCTCGACTACTCCAATATATGGAGTATTACCGTGCTTCTCGCCCTGCGTAGTGGTGGAGAAGCAAAGGAAGAGACTCGAGGCGCCTGCTCGATTTCGAATGATAACGATTTTCGAGGTCCGTAGTTGAGGTAACGTAGAAGAAACAGGCCTGGACGCATGAAGAGAGAATGTTCGAAGCAGAAGCTCTTCAGGTGACGAACACGACGAAGAAAATTATCATCCAGAAGCCACTGACAGAACACGACAATGGAAAGTACGACTCGATCCAGTGATATGGATGGAATAATAAAGATTAAACAATTTCTCAGATAAGAGAGGGCGATAAAAATCGTTTCTTACGAGTCTCTAATCGTTCCCTCAACAGAGTAAATAATCAGTCAGATAAAGAAAGGGCCATACAATAAGGCAGATTGAAACAAACATGTTTGAATTACTTTGTCAATTTCCAAGGAGAATCATCGACGATACTAAGAGAAGTAAAAATTTGAGATCAATGAACATATCAGTGAATTGAAACTTCTTTCTACCAATTTTATCGCTCGTTGTACGACAGATCTGTCGGTGAATCAAAACGGAAGCGGCTTGCTACTGTATAACCCTGAAGGGTTGCAATCGAGGTAGATTTTTGAAAACTTTCTGCGTGCCTCTTTTATCACGTATATCACGAATAATACATTGAATGAAAAGCAGAATAAATAGACTTACCAACGACGGGCCTACAAGGTTTTGAAATTGACGCTATCCTTCTCACCGGACCTACACAATTTTCATTTTGCCCTCTGTCCGTGTTAAGTGCAAAACATCTCATCCCTTTTCTTTCTTAGTTGTGACTTGTAACGTTTTTACTTACGATCAGCCCTGCTACGAATATTATGCCCTAACTCGTGAAAAAGTGGCTTTAGTGTTACTTTTTCGAGATAACCATCCGGTTAGACGTGACACCAGGCTGTAAAATGTTTAATCAATTGCTGCGTTCCTTACTCACCTTGCACCTTAGCTCACAAATTTCATCTAAGTTAAATTCTGAGGCGTATCGTTCAGAAGCAACGAGAATCTCGTTGTTCCCTCGACTTTCGCGCGGTAATGCCATAGTGAAACCAAGAAGACAAACTCTCATTAACTGAGCAGTTTCTTGTCGCGTAACAAATTTCTGGTTGCTTCACGAACAGATACATCGGCATAGAATTTTTTCCTACTAGCCATCCAACTAATCGTTTATACTCTACTTACGTCATACTTTACCTGGATCAGCAAAGAAAAAAGAAGTTTCACAGAGAATAATGGCGACTCGGCCGTTCTTTAAGCAACTATTTCTTTTCGTTTAAGCAAATCTTCTAACAAGCCTCGCGACAAAATTCTTTTTTCCTTGATCGTCTTGGTATTGACGATGCATTTTCGGTACAACGCATTCGTTTTCTTTTCACTAGGGCCCTTATGGTAGTTCGCGATTCTGGGCAAAGAAAAGCTACGGCGAAACGTGCAGAAAACAGCGATGACTTCAAAGAATAACCGCTTAAAGTATTTATAGAAGAAACGGTACGCAAGACGGGGCTTGGAAAAAATATCAAAATAAATATCGAAAAAACGAGTTTGTACCAAAATACTATCGTACGATTCGCGAAGCCACGGGAGCGACGCGAATAACGGTGCTTAGATTGTTTAAAAGTTCTAGCGTTAAGATCTAATACCTTCCACGTTTTACCGTCCTAAGCGTAACGTGGGAAATATGTAGAGCTGCAAGTGTGTGCTTGTAGCAAACCATTAACAGCGCACCATAGCGTACTACTGCCAAGATAGATATGTGTCGGCGAAACTAAAACGTAGCTAATAGTCACCGAAAAACTCCTGTCGTCGGCAGCGAGCACATCTTTGCCAAGACCGGGTGCCCTCGTCTCCTGCAGCAGATTTTCCATGAAGGACGCGAGGTCCTTGCACCTCTTTGACACATCGTGCTCGGTTATATCTGACTTTCTTTGGATGCTCTGCGCAGACGTACGATAGAACAGAAGAGAAAAATTTGGGAAGTGAGCGGATTACATTTATCGGGGTAAGGATATCGTGGAGAAACAAGCTAAAACATCGTGAAACGAATTCTTTACTGTCCCTCTGTCCCTCATTTTCACCGCTCAAAATTCTTATCGTTTCGTTCTCGCATTTATTTCCACTAACACATGTATCCTTCACGAAATTCCGCAGCACATATTAGTTGGGTCGAGAAGTAATCGAGTTCAGTCGAATTAATCTTGCTACACAACAAACTAACACGCAAACTAATATAAATTTTAGTACGCAATAAGGCAAAATAAGATCCACGCCGAGTTTACTTTTAGATACTCGATGGTTGCGAGTGTTTCTAGGGGGACAGGGAAGTTTGAAGATAAAAATACCCGACTCCACTCGCCCCGAAAATTTCCATTACCCCGCATCCCTATCGGTCACACATTTACGTGGCGATACAACTAATAACGTGCATTTACGATAGTGGGTGGCATAATATTACTGGTACATGTTTACCCTGTAATCAATTCTTATTCCTTCGCATACACGGTCTAGACAAATGTGCGCTAACTATACCGCTGGTTCAGGTTGGATCGTCGAGGGAAGACGTACCTCGTCGAGAAGTGTACGTATCTCTCCTTGTATGATCTTGGCTTCTTTCACCACCTCCTCGCTAATGTTCGCCAGTTGAACGTACCCGGTAGCGCACGGTACGCGAAAGATGTCGGGATTCGCTGGACCCTTGAGTACCCTGTGCTGACCTACGACAAACTCTAGTTTTTTCGTCCATGGATTGATAAAGGACGACCACTCGGTTTCGAGGAAGACGTGGCCACCGTTCTGCACCCCGAACCTGTAGGGTTTCGATCTGAAGGAGGCACCTTCGAGCCTGATCACCTGTTCAACGATATATATATATACATGTATAAATACGAGCAATCGGAGGTTAGTAAGAGTTTCACTGGCTTGCACTTTTTCTGCGGATTAGATATTTTTTTTGGCTAGTTCTTTTTTTGTCTCAAGCGTATACTCGATCGAAACCTAAAGTTTTGAATTTTTTTGTTTGTTCTGGGGCGCATGCTCACAGTCTCATAGATGTCTTTGATGAAGGGCAGATCCTCGGGATGGTAGAAGTCAAACAGTGAACGGCCAACCATATCCTGAGGTAGATAGCCAAAGTATTGGACTACGTCGGGATCAACATGGGATAGGTGGCACGTCGCGGTGTGGCGGGTCGTGAATATCGAGGATATTATTGTTTCTTCTGGCGCTGCGGAGAACGATAAATAACAAGGTCAGGGTCATTCTCTCTTTTCCCAGGCGGTTCCTTCGTGATGAAATTTTTTAGTCTTAAATGGTAGTCAATTAAAGCGTTTCGATCCACGGAGAAGTCTGCCGAGAAGTGAGTGAATGCTTTGCAGAACAAAATGGTACCACGTCGTGTAAATTCTGCAAAGAACCATCGCAGGCTTCTCCGAAGATCTCTACAAGCTTCGAAATGACACTAAATCGCTCTACGACTACACCGGGCCAAATAAACGAACATAGAAAAAATTATAGCATACTAAGCCGCTTTTAATGTAAGCGTTAATATTCAGGCGAGAAAGTAACAGGGCGATAAGTAAAATAAGCGGCAAACGATTTCTAAAGCGAATAAGTAACTGGCGTACGCCTTCGTTTCACCATACTTTGGAATTTGAATGCGATTAACGTCATGGAATACTGATTTGCGTCTGCTACTTTGTTCGTCTAAAATCTAAATGAAGAACGTAGGACGAGGAAGGGAAAGAGAGATAATCAATAGAATTTCTATTAATAATAACAGACGCAGTTGCGATATTGTACACTGCTTAATTATCTCGGTTATTTCTGTTTCCCCCTTTGCTTTAATAAAACGTGGAGTAAACAATAGCAACGACGAAATATCGCAGCGTCTCTAACAAGCAAAGCAGGTGTGTACTATTGGTGAGAAATTATGAATGCAGCGGACGTTTGTCCTGCGTTTAAATGAATAATCGAAACAGTGGTCTCCAAACTGAACGGAAACGAAAAACTGGTCGAAATAAGAAAACGAAGAAATGAGAAGACGACAAAGATGAGATACTATCAACATCGTCACGACTCTCGAGTAAACATTTCTGATTTAATACAAATTACCTTCTGCTTAAGGCATGTCGCCATGGAAACCACCGAGTCATATAGTACCATCGAGGAGACTAGACCGACGAAACGACTCGATTAACGTTTCTTCCACTGCAAAGGATTCGCGTATAATATATTCCAACAAGTTCCGAAGTTACTGGCAATATTTCGCGGGGGGCGGGCGATAGGGGGGGGGGGGGTTTATCGAATCTTTTAGTCAGTCGGCTCTCCTCGAAGATCTTCATCCGTACTACCTTTATATGCAGAATGAACAGGTTGAGCAGTAACCACCAGGAACATTGCTTTGTGTTGCTGCTCAGTGGCGCGGTCTCGATAGTCTCTGAACGATAACGTCAAGTGGAACGGGAGGTACAAATTCGACCTTGCCTCCTTGTGCTGGCCGCTTGATTGGTGAACAACCGATCTCGAATACTTTCGCAACCCGCAGAACAAGCTAGCTCTTCTGCCGTTGATACCTGAGAAAAAGGAGTGTCCCGGGTAATCTTAATATCGAGTGCTACGAGTTCAAGTTCATTTGTATTTTGTACCACTATTTCAATTCTTTTAAATTTGACAGCGAAAGAGTTCGTCGAAACTCTTGCTGCGGTTTGTTGAAACAGTATGAATAGATCTGGTTTAACCCTTTGTAATCACAAGGGGTGTATCAAACCCTAGGCAATTTTCTTTTTTTACCAATATTTCTGTAAATTTTTAAACTCTTCTGTAAATTTTTAAAACTTTTCTTAAAAATTAAAAATTTTTAACAATTTAAATGAATTTTCATCAAAAAATTGCTTAATTCAGCAAATATCTTTTTAACTACAAATTTCATCATATCAAAATTTACATTATCACTGAAAAATTAAAAGATTCAAAAGTACAAAAATGGTTACTAAAAAATGAGGCTGGTGTGCAGAGAACCCCATGTGACCAATTTGTGATTATAAGAACGTAAGACCACGAAGAGATTCTAAATCCTACCTTTCGGTCTGTCCTCTTGGGGCGACACTATCCCGCTGGTGATCTGGTCAGCCAAAGTAGCCTTATCCTTGGTATGGACGTAGTCGATGAAAGAGCGCCCGATCCATGAATCTTTCGGGTATCCTAGAGCTGTGCATATCGAGGGAGTTGTGTACAACACGAGGCCGTCGTGCATCGAAATCACCGCGCAAAATCCCTCCTACAGAATATAACATGAACACGTCAGGCCTCGCTCACGGCAGATCTGTATTTCGTAAGTGAGTATTAGCACGTAGGTGGCAGTGAATCTATGCCATCGAGAGCAGTTTCATGGAAAAAGCTCGACGACGTTCATCAAGTAGCTTGTAGAGAGAACACGCCCTACTTTGTCTTCATTCATGTACCGTTCACACATTTCGTTGAGCTTTACTAACGATTACAAACAGAATTTTGTTTGATTTGACGTTTTTCTACGCGTATTAGTTTCATTAAGCTTGCTTTCGTTGAATATAAAACACCATGCACGGAGAAAAGGGCATCCTTTTGATTCTTTAATAGACTCTATTTTAACAGAGAGGAATGTAACTACGTGCATTAATAATATTCTATTGTACTTTATTTATCTTATTTATATATCGATCATTCTGTTCTCCCTACGACGCGTGTTGCCATTTAAATATCAATTTCATTAGTAAACCCATTAAATACTGCGTAAACCAGTAAACTACAAAAAACCCTGCTATTAGTATACCTATAGAAAACCATTTGTTAACGTGGATGTTAAAAAAAACTTGTATACAATACTTCCTAAGGGACTTGGTAGCCTCACCGCCCGCTAGAATGTTGCCTCGCTAGTGGCTATCGTGGTCAGAGGGAATAAATCTCCTTTCTCCATGCATAAAATTTGCTGAAACCTCTCAATAACAACACTACTGTGTTACATCATCGTAGAGTCACAGTGAATTGCAATGATTAAAAAATACATAGACATGGTATGGGAAGCAGTCCGGTTACGCTCGTATTATAAATAGATAGCAGGATACTCCTTCGAGCATGCCTGACCCTGGACCTCCCCGAAAAGGAGCCCCTCGATCGACCACGGCCGAGCGAGTCCCGAATCACATAATTATGGCGTTAGACGGGTTTATCGTTCGGCGTGTCCCTTTTCTACGTGTCCTTCTACCACGGTTACTATTTTAAGGAGGAATCTGTTTCTCCGTTGCTATGTAATGAATACTAACATTGGCTTGAGATGTGCTATCATCCAGATGGTTCGTACGGGAAGCAAGCCCTGCTTCCACATCTGTGACAGTATCGCCGTTGTGCTCGCCAGGGTCCGTTGCATCCACCAACTCTACAGTGGCTACTTCTTCTTGTACAACACCCAACAAAAATTCTCGACGTTATATTACGTTCTTCTTGGGCATACCTTCCCGCGTTTGCTATGGTTTGCGACATGGATCTTCATACTCGAGCAGCACGATCGCGTTCTATTTATTTAAACATTCCATGGACGCCTCAAGTCTTTTCAGGGGAATAGGGAACTCTTTCAACGCGATAATTTTCATTCTTTTTTGTTCTTTTGGGGAAGAGTTGAGCCGTTGTGATAGGACGTTTGAATACTTTACGAGGAGAGAAGGTGGCAACCAAGGAGAAATAAGGTCACTAACAGAGGATTCTTCGGAGACATAGTCAGAGATCCCCTTGGAAACGTGCTTGGGGCGGGGAAAGACATCTCCGAATTAGATCGAAGACATCTGGATGGAAAGGTTGAAGGTGGCCGGAGAAACAAGGGCGTCCAAGAAACGTGTTACACGTTACACGCAATGTGCTGCATGAGTAATGGATTGATGAAAGGATAGGGGTTGCAAGTGTTTCCTTAGTCCAACAAGACGGCAATATCGCGAAGACGTTTCGCACTGCACTAGGGAGTACTAAACCCAAAGTTCAGAACGATAATCGAACAAAAAATTGGAAGACCAGAAAGCGGTCAACAGTCTTGCAACCTTGAGCTCTATGGATGCGTCCTTCGGAATACAGTGGGCTAGTACCATGGCAATTTTTGCTTCTAGACTCTGAAATTACTATTCGACGCGTATTTCTGATTTCTGGCCCCATACGTGACTTTGTGACCTTTTTTTGCCCCCTTTTTTACCACCGATCTCCGCGTGAAATTGTTTAATCTCGAACGACAGACTTACCGCGCGAAAACTCTCGCTACACCGCGTAGCCACGCGTCGTGCAACGAACTAGAGGCCGAGCATCGTTATTACATAAGTAACCGATCTATTCTCGCGATGCAATGCTCGTAACGAGCGAATCAGGTCCAGGGCTCGTAACGGCCGACGAAAAAAGCCTATGTGAGGATCGGTCAGTTATTAAAAATTATATAAAAAAATTACGTAAATCAGAGACGCTCTCGCGGCGTTATATAAAGCTTGCTTCGATCCGGCAGCCGATGTAGTCGGACCAAACGAGAGTGCTCGTTGCCGCCCTTTGTTCACGGAATACTACTGCGTGATTATATAAAACTGATGTGGAATGAGAGATGCCCGATGTTTAGAATGTTTTGGATTCGTCACCCCCCGTTACAAATGCCGGCGACACATTTAAATTACATTTCACTGCGGAGAAAATGTAAATCAGATACATACGTGCTTAGGTTGCAAGAGAGTATCAGAGGTTTTACAAAGAAATCCTCCAAAATCCAGATCCATTGAATCTCGTCCTTGTCAAAATTAAAACACAAACGTCGATGACACGGCGATCATAGACGGACGTTCGATGATTATAATTTCAACCAGCGAGAGATACGATAGAATCTATTGAATAGATCTACATATATGAGATTGAGAGTCTGGCGGACTAAGGTAACTATGGGGGTTGAGAGGGTGGGTTCGTTCGAAGCCTTTGATTGTGAAGTAAGCGAAACCTAACCGAAGGGAAGAATGCACGAAACCAAATTGTTACATAAAAGTATTGACTGGCTTTCTTCTATTTAAAAAATTCTTTCACATTTTTGCAACATTATCAACGACGCGAATATTAATATCCGCGTAGTATTCGGTGATTAAAATAGAACAGCTCTACGTTTGATCGGTAGACAAACGCTAGGAAGGATTGTATTCAGCGAGGACGGCAGAATCAGTAGTACGAACGAATATCTAGCCCGGCGCGACGGTGAAAATTTGATATTCGTTCTGTCTCCCGTTGCATCGCCACTGCGATACATCGATTACCTCGACGATCAAGAAGTGTGAAGAACAGTAGAGTTAACGTGCATTTCTTCCCAACGATTTCTAGATCGCAACCAACCTGGTTTCTTTTCGAGGATAGGTTTCGTTGGGACGACGACATTATAAGACACGCCCTCCGACGGCGTGCCGACACTTTTCAACGCGCTATCCGCCTCATCGTTAACAGCCAAAATCGCCTTCGACTTCTTCTTCTTATCCTTTCTTTTGCTGATTGGCTGCGGTAGTGCTTCATTGCTATGTTCATATAGACATTATATGTACAATGTGCAAAAACTTCTAACCTTATCTAGCGGACAGATCCAAAAATTAGTACACATCGGTCCTATTGCATAAGAAGGGGTGGTAAAGGGCGATGCTCCTGGCAATATTTCGGAGGGGGAGATATTTTCGTTTTACAAATAAAGCAATCGCGATTAATGGAGTAAACTTAGTGAACTATTTTCTGCCTACGGCATACTGCATTATCAAGTATTAATTTCTCGTTTTAAGTGGAATGTTCGTGTTACGTTTCAACAGACGGGCAAGTGGTAGTAGAGCAGGGATGGGCAAAAATTTTATTTAAATAAAAATTGCGAATAACGAATAAAAGTTAAAAAAATTAGTCGGTAATGAGGTTAGGCCTAATAACAGCTCTAGCTGGGCCTCGCCTTTTCACCATTCTATGTATAAAAATTGGTGAAATAAAGACAAAAAAAAATAAAATAAAAAGAAGAATAAAAAAATAAAAAATGTGTCGGACAAAGTTAATTTTTTTAACTTTTATTCGTTATTCGAAATTTTTATTTAAATCAAATTTTTTCCCATCTCTATAGTAGAGTAAGCTTAATATTTCCAGCAGAGTTTTCGCGCACCATACCAACACCTCGCGTGCATTATCGCGAGGTTCATTTCGTGAGAAATCTTATCAAAATACCCTTTAAACACCTTAAAATAAACTCTGTCTGTTCTCTCGCATTCGTCACGACAACGCGATACAGGAAACGTTCATATCTTTTTATAAACTATTGACGGTTACGGTATCAAGCGAACATGTTCTAAAAATAAGTATAATCTTCGCTGATTCGACAATCAAGAAGCGTGGTGGCTGTGCGTGCGAAAGTGAGCTGCAGGTTCACTTCCGGCGTGAGACATTTTGTCATTGGTCATAGTGTCATTGGTCGGTGTAGGAGTGAACTGAAGCTAGACTGAACCGTGAGATACCTAACTTTCTCCAGGAAAAGCATTTGCAGAAAAATACCGTGCATAACAAACGTTTCAAGACGTCGGATCGTGACTAGATTCGTTACGTAACGAGGAGAAAGCGCATTTCTCTAACGATAATTTCAAGCTTTCTCTAGGATAAGACCGACCATGTAACGCGAGCATTTCCTTGTTCGGATTTAAAGGTTCGAAAATGCCAAAGGCGGGTGAAACTCTTGGAATAGGTCTCTAATATCCTTCATAACCATGTTGCATGAATGCGCACTTTGAATTTGTGTAACTACCCCATATTTAAAACCATATTTATACATTCATACAAAGATACTATATCTAGGATTGTAACTCTAAAGTTATAAGACAATGAAACTTAAAAACCTGATCGATATCGAATTTGGTTCGGCACAGAGGCATTATTTTGCTCCGAAACAGATTTAAAATACATTGTCGAGTGAAATCTGTTTTCATTCCAATTTTGGAAGGTGACCCTAGTCCCTTTAGTCTGGATACTCTAACTGATACTCAAAACATAAGATTTTGTTATGCATAGATACATATAATTATAGATACATTATCTTGCAACATCTTTGTACACCCCTTGTACAGGAACATGAAAGACCTTGGCCATTGAGATTCCCCAGCTATTGTTCCAAAGGTATTACGAAAACCACGTAGAGAATTTAATCAAACCCATCATCGTCTAATTTTATTCGCATTATACCCACGATCCGTGGAAAGTTCCCAAATATACCGACTTGGTACTGTCATCACGATTTAGAAAAACGCTGATGAAGTCATACCCGCACGTAACCTTAACCTCGCCCTCGTAGAATGATTTCCACGCCGAGTGGGACTTTGCTAAAGTTTCCTACGAAGCAGTCACGCTTCACTCCCGCTCTATTGGCTAAAATTCCGCATACTGTATCGTCGAAGACCAATGAGCTGCTCTGGACGCGAGGTATGTCATTCAGCGCGACAAATATTTCCATGCGTGAGCAGTGTCATTCTCGCCGTACGAAAACGCACACCGCGATCGATCCCGTAGAAATTCAATTTCCCCGGTTTTATATCAGATTTTTATAGAAACAAGCGGGACAAAAGGTTCGGCGAACGGTATTTCTGCGAACTGCTTTGAAGATAACGCGCGCGTAGGTGGATCGTAGGCGTTGGTGCTTTCAGATACAAATCCGCGGGAGAATTTTTCGAAGCCAGAAATTGGAAATAGGGGTTGTTTGATTCTAATTCGTGGATTCGATGCCGATTTATTATTACAACAGTGCAGGCCGTCCGGATTATGCAACGGTACGTGGGGATATCTCTTGCCACGTAGGCGACGGCGATGGCGACACTGCAGGCACGTGGCACGGCGCATGCATCAATGTTTACAGCCGCCGGTAACGGTGTTCGTGCGCGTTTTCTCGTAACTGTATGTAATCGCTCCATGTGCGTACGCGAATACAGATGCTAGATATTCACGCCCAACGGGGGTATGCGCGCAGGCGCGAGTTCACGCTGTGTCACCTTCACTAATCGCGGTAATTATGGAAACGACCGCGGTGTTAGACGCGCAGACAATAGAGCGATGGGGAATAAAAAGACACGATAAGTAAACAAAAGTAGAAAGAGTAAACGATAAAAAAATCCAGTAATGATTAATCCGTAACTAAAATCGTTCTGCGATCCTGAATGATGCGGGAGCTCTTACGTAACGTTTCTAAAAACTGATCGCAATTGTGCGGTAGGAAATAATCTGAAGAGTTGGATCGCCTATTATAGGCTTCATTATCGTAGACCGATGGACGATGCGAAAATGAAACGCGCTTTGCGCGTGACAGACGTGTTCCACTCGCACAGCTCACGTTAGCATACAACGCCCGTCCAATGTTGCAAGTTATAGTAATTGTGAACACATTGCGATTGCTAATTGCACCCTAAACAGCTATTTTGGTTTCCGCGATAAAAAAAGACGTCTGCGAGCGAGTGAGTAACAATAATTGTTCAGCATAAAATAGCTTTTATGATATTCGAAAAACAACTGCACCTACTCAAAGTGTCAACTTTTGTTTGTTCGTACAAGATTTCTGAATCCATTATCAGCAAAGAATTGAAATAAACACTCTGGAATTTTCATTGCGTTTTTCCTAATTAGGAAATATTGAAAGAAGTTAGAATTTAATGTCGCATTTATGCAACAACAGCTGTTAATGGGTTAATTATAATAGTGACTAGCGAGTGTCGTTTGACGTTAGGGGAAGTTAGTTAACAGTAGTGCGGTGCGACAAACACGTGGTTGGGCACGTTTTCAAGTTACCCCTTACGTAAAGCTCGCCGAGCACTGGGGGATAAAATTACTTTCCACTGGATTCCTTACTCTTATTTTCTACAGTCGAGGTCGTCATTATCTTGTCTATTACGTATTTATTTATCTTTCTTCAGGATTTATCATCGGTGCTCGCCATAAACACGTAAGGTGACGGTAATAAAAAGCTGGTAGGTACTCGTACTGGAGATGCGGAGAATCGACAAACTTTCTGCGTACAAGGATCGACTACCATCGCGATTGCTTCTATCGTATTAATTCTATTGTTTTTTCTAAGTGACCGATGACAGAAAGGTGATTGAACAGTGTGTTACCTGGATCCAAATGTCGAGGGACGCCTACCGTAGTAACCACTACTTTCGGAGCGGTTGCTGTTCCTCGAAATCGAGCTGCCGCTGCTGAAACACACATTAATCGGAGGTTGGTTAATCAATAGCTGTGAAACTGCATCACTTTTACCACGTAACGAACAGAACGTGACATTCTTATCTTAAGGGGTCTTTCCACTGTGACGCCCTGATAAAGTACCGCTGTTGAGGAATATTTTTTACACTATTAATACGTGTTTTGAGAATACAAAATTATTTTGTTCACATTTTTGTAATGTGAACGCGCTGTAAAAAAAGACGCTTCAACTGTGGACTCGATTTTCGAAAAACCGCGTGTCTGAATCGAAAAACCAAAAAGATTTGTAATCAGTAAGACTGCCGCTATGGCAGAGACTAAGATGAATTACATTGATAAAGAATTCAGAAAATGACGGACGCCCAAAGTTGAACTATCGAAATTAGCTAAATTTTTTAATCATTCTGCGACGCAAATGATGACAAAAAAACAACGAAAATGTGTGATTCTAGTCCCTGCCATAGCGACAGTTATCCTAATTACAAATCTTTTGGGTATTTTTATTTCAGACACACGGTTCCTCGAAAAGCGAGGAACGCAGTCGAGGCGTCTTTTTTTTACAGCGCATACTACACTCACCTATTTTGGCGGAAGCAAGCATTACAAAAATGTGAAAAAAATAATTTTTTATTCTCAAAACACGTGTTCATAGATGAGCAAAACCTCACTTTAGTAAACACATGCTTTTCGTGACAAAGCAAAGTTCCAAACAGCGGTACTTTATCAGGGTGTCACAATGGAAAGACCCCTTAAGCCAGGGGTATCCACCAAACGCCCATTTCTGACCAACGTTTGCGTCAAAGCATTTGCCGAGTGTCTCCATCAGACTCCATCAAATATACGTTTGCGAGCAGAAACGTATTCATCGATCCGTCAATGACGGTGCTTATGACGGTCATTCGTCTCCACTGAACGTGCATAAATAGCGAATTTCCTTTGACGTACATATCCATATTGGCCGAATACCAAGCCTCAGAACGTGAGACGCTTTATATAATCTGTGTCATTACGCTACGGTCTGACGTTTAACCGACCAGACTACTGTAGGTGCTTCGTTGTCGCGTCTGACTTCGAACGTCCGTTGCTACTGAACGCGTTTTGGAGTCGAATAGACGAGCACTCAAGTTCCTCGCGTGTTCAAAGATTTTGAGAAGGCTAATGCGTTATCACCGATGCTTCTGGTTCAAGTCAACGTTTTTTGAACCCTTTAAGCATAGAGGACAAATATATCCGCGATATAAATAGTTTATACTAGCAAGTAATTAAAATGCAAGATAACAGATGGTTATAGAAACAAACTTCTGCCATTGAAATGGAAGAACAAACACGATGTTTACGTGCATAATAATATTCATAATGCCATAAGGGAGATAATGAAAGCTAACACAGATGCTACGAAAGAAAAGCCACAATTTTGTATTGTGGTGTATTAAAAGATTTCGATATAAAATAGGGAAAAGTGTTGTTCTTGAAGAAAGCGTACGATGTCATTAGAAAAGACACTAATAATATCGAGAAATCGGTAGTTGCAATCTTAGGAAGAATAATCCCTCAATTATACAGCAGTTCGTAAACGATTTCCAAGAAATCTTTCTTCCTGCATCATTAACGCACCGAGAACCGAGCGAAGACGTCACTTGCAAAACCTGGTCTCCGCAAGACTTAAGCTTCCCGTTAAACGTGCTTGGCATCCACGTGGTAGTGCTCGCATCGGCTGTAACGGAAATAATCCTAGAACGGAAGAAGCTCGAGCTTCTGCAGAAACGCGAGGCTACGTCTCCCTGGAAAAAAGTTTCCTCCAAGAATTCTATACCCCTTTCCAACTTCACAAACACAGAGATTTAGAAGTTCTGAAACTGGCATTCTCGACTTATAACAAACACTACCCACGAATATTCATCCTGTAATTTATTCTACGTTCTCCGTCCTTTCAATTATCACGAGTTCTAGAACGTACCATTTGAAGAAAATGAAAGACTCGCTCTTCAAGCGGAGTATCGTGCGCATCCCTCGATCTAAGATTTAACTGGCACCGTCTCGGTGACTAAATAGGCAGGTACATACATCCTACGGTTCTGTCCGCATCACTGGTCCCGGCTACCATAGAGATCTAGGAGTAATTGCAAAAGTATTGCATATCTCGAACGGCATGAACGGCCTCGGCCCATTGGCCGATTAAACCCGTCGCCGAGAATGCCACGCGATTCGCTGACACAAAATCTCTGGAACCAGTTGTGGAACGGGGAGGGAAAAAACGGCCCGAGCACATGTTCGGCAAACGTGACCAACGCGCTAGATCGGCCCTTACGACCGGGGTCTTTCTGGCCTTTCACTGTCCTCATTATTTGCCAGGGAACGAGCACGGGGCTCCTACATTTGTTGCACCTCGTTTAGTAGGAAAAATTATTGCATAAGGTCTGCTTCACGCTCGTGGCCCCGTGACTAGAACAGTCGAACGGGACCGTGGTCCGGCTATCGATTCTCTTCGACGCTCTGCTCCCAGCGATTCCAAGGAAACTTCGCATCAACGAAATACAAAATAGATGGGGACTGTCTAACTGTCGCTAGTCGCGCTTGATTAATTAACAAACGTTGGCAGATGTTTTATTGCCTTATCTTTGGAGGAGAGAGAGGGCCTCCAGTTTAGATTTTCTTTGTACACGTATGCATGTACTTACTTAAAGATTTCTTGATATTATCGTGGCTACAGAATGTAAGCTTTATGAGAATTATTAAGATTGAGTGAACAGTAATTCTTTAATTGAACGACATTTGAAAGTAATTATGTATAATCGAGTTAATTCTTCGTAAGTGTTATAGATGTTTATCGCAGTTTGTCAATATACTTATAAAAATTCTGTATTTGCGATCGTCCAGAACGTGATTCATTATGCCAAGTAATCAAAACGTGATAAACGTGTGAACTTTCTTCCAGCGGGACATCACGTTTCACTCTTTACCCAGCATCCGCGGCGTACGCGATTTGGTTCGAACAACAACACGTGAGAATTCAGAATCTGTATGCCTATAATTACCGACATGTGTCAATTGTCCGCGTAAAATCCAGCCAGGTCGCCCACGAAGCCCGGAGTAATTACAAAGCGTCGTTATTATCCGTTGCATCGGCAATATTAATTAAGGAGACGACTGGGAGCACAACGTACATAACGAAACATATTCGAACGATAGTTTCTAAGCGAGTTCCGCCCAAATTTCGAGTACGCAACATCCCAGGGAAGTTGTATGAAAACTTGCATGGAAAATGGCAACTAAAACTCTTCTAGAACCCATTCTATATATTTCATAAGCGAACTCACAATTTTTGAAGTTCTACATTCTAAGAAATAAACTCTCCGGTTTCTGCGCTCTTAGCTAATAGCAGAGATTACGTGTCCGAGGTACGGGAAGCATTTCAATCAAGCACTCCCGACAACTCGGTAATCGGTTATCTTACATACACACGTATCTCCCATTCGTTCGACCTGTTTCCACTGAGTTTCGCAAGCCAGACAGAGTATGCCTAGGTGTATCAAATACGAACGTGGAAATGCAACCGGCATACTTCGTCAAGAAACTAGTTAGCCTTAACCGTAGTGTTCGAGTTTCTATCCTTCTCGTTCGCCGCGCTTTCCGTCCACCTCTCACCTACATCATTAACAAAGCGTGTCAATGCCAAGTATCCTGCACCATTGCACGCCAAAGAGCCGCTGGATATCCTAACGTTCTGCAAACCCTCGGATCGTCTCGTTCGCAAAGTGCTACGACGATTCGGTTCTCCCGGTAGATGCGCTATGTGCAATGTGCATCCACGAGACGCTCCGCGACTAGCGCCAACGCTGATCTAGATCTGAAGTAGCGACGGATTAAAGGCGCAGGTGGCAAACGTTCTAAGGGGCCCATTTTTCGGGAAAATCAAGGGGTAGTTTAGTAAAAACGGGATAAATATAATAATATAGAAAAAAATAGAGTTTGATGATGGGGCCCTAGAGGCCTTCTGGGCAGGAGCCCATTTTTCGGGAAAAGTAAGAAGTAGTTTACTAAAAAAAGAGTTTAGTGTAGTAGTCCAGAAAATAAATATAGTGTTTGGATAAAATAATAATTTTTTTTTAAGATGGAGCCTTCTGGGTAGGGGTTCAAGAGACAACTCCTCGTTGGCTTCGCGTTAAATCCGCCACTGATCTAAAGGAAGCTGAGATCGAGATTTGAGCTGATTTGATTTTGACTACTGGTTTTCGAATATCAGGGACAAAAAAATTGTAGGCAATGGAATGGAAATATTGATAGAATGCGCAATTGTACGATCAACCAATTCTTTTCGCCGTACAATTTTCGAAAACTGGATTCGCCCTCGTGTCTCGAAGCTCGGTTTTTATGTTAATTCGAGTTTCGAATGCCAGTCGCTAATAGAACTATAGGCAGTGGTTACTTTCCCGGTGAAGCTTGAAAAGGAAAAGTTTGCCAGCGGCATAGATAGCTTAATCAGCTACCATTGTCCTATAAATAGAAGTTCATCAAGTTTGAACCCTAATCTGTCCATACAGACAGAAGGTAATTGCTCAATAAAAGGTGAAAGAAAGCAAATATGGATAGCGAGTCCTTTTAAAGATTTAAAGATGCAACTGTGACGAAAGATTTGAAACCTCTCACATGGTACCGGGTCGCGCTAAAAGTTGCAAAATTTCTCGTAGAGTTTTGAAACGCGCGGCGTTTTCCACCGCGCGCAATGATTTACTGCCGATTATCGCTCGTGCGTAGATTTCGTAAACGTTCCGTTTAAAATCTGACCAATTAACTTTCAAACGTTTACTCGGTGGGTATTAAGTAATTAGAATCGTGCAAATAAGAGGCAGAATTGAGTACATATGTGCAAGCGATTCTAAAAATAAAACAGATAGTAACATTGGTTATATTAATTAGTTAAAAATTAATAGAAAAATAGCATCTCAACTAAGTAGTGTCGAAATGTTCTTCTTGCATTTGTTTCAGAAATATTAAAAACAGTAACACAATTAGCATTCACTATGTTTCTCAACTCCGCCTACAGTGCAAAAGTAATCGTTAATTCGTGACCTAACATAAATGCTCCATTAAATGTTTGCATTATAGATAGCTCGTGATTAGCGTAATTGAATGAGAACGCATTAACGTCTTTCTCGACGGACTATAGCGGTCATCTTATAGATTTTTGTGGTTGCCTCTGCGCCCTATCAATGTTGACCATCTTTGCACCGTGTGTGATTTTTCTTTCCCTCTTTTTTTAAAAGCGACAAGCTATATATACATTAATTTGCTTAAATGGCATATAAAACAAAGATATGTATGGCTATTTGAAGACGTAGTGCAATGTGGAAAACTTTTAACTCGAGGATAATCGAGGACACGCAATCGATACTCTGGAACAGCTTCGTTCCACGCTGATCATTCCAGTAATCGTATATTATCGTAGTTATCATATATAATAGACAAGAATAGGTTAGATAGCGCAAGGACAATAGATATTCAGCATTATTTACGACACACCAAGTATATGATGCAAATCTTATCGATCAAGATCAAGGTTGCGCGAAGTTTGAAATTTGATAGTGAAGTTTGTAATTTCCTGGAATTAACATAAGACACAACAGAGTAAGATCAGTTCGATACGCACCTCCGCTGCGACTGACTATTGCTGCAAGTATTAGAATATCCGGAATCCGACACTTTGGCATTCTCGGTGGACACCTCCTCCATCATTCTCGTCCTGGGGCAAGCGTTCCTTTCAGACGTTATCCGGTAAGTACACAACACTGCTGCTAAATCAAATGAACTCGATGTTCACGCGTCATTGTTACAGTTCTTTTGGTAAAGTGGTTAAGAACCGATAGAAGGAAAAGGGCGCGAAGGATGAAACTATTCGCAGTGTCACGCGCAAGAGATAAAAGTTCTTAAATGTATAGTGTTCACCATTTAACGACTGAGGATTTAAAGTGCGACGCACTCACTTGGTTAATATCGTTTTAGCGTCGTTATATTAATTTGAAAGAACAGAGAGTGCTTTCACTATATCGCCTGGTGGCTCGCAACGCGTATGTAAACACTATGGTGCGTTCCAGGCGGTGATATCTGTGAAGACTGGCACCACACAGTGCATCGCATATCATTCGTGCGGAGCGACCAGCAGCGACTGTTTCGCATCACGCAGCACGTTTGGTAACACGTGAGCCGCTACCCCCTCCACTCCTCCGTTAACCTATATCGATGCAAAACGTGCCCCACTTAAGCCTCATGACCGACGAACAAGATTAAAATAGTCTCCCCCCCCTCCCCCCAAACTTCGCGCACTTGGTATAGCGAAAAATTTACACTGGCGCGAAAATTCTATTTTGCACATGATCATGACACCTACTGGCAAGCACTTCGACGCAACTTCCGAGGATGTAACAGTGCGAGCTCAATTTATGTACATAGCAGCGGGAAGTTTTTGTAACATATAAACTCAATTCTGTTTGTAAAAATTGTTTTATTGTACACTTTATGAAAATATAAAAGAAATATTTGAAAAATAATAAATTATAAATATTATACACTTAAAAGATGCTGTATAAAAAATAAATACGTTTCAATAAATACAATAATTGTTCTCTAATTAATATAACATTGTTATCCTAGCAACAAAAAAGAGGGCCAACGTAAAATTATAATTTATTATTTGTACGTTGTATATCTGATATACATTTATATGTATATCAGAAATATCTTACTCTGCTATGTTATCACAGTCATCAGGTACACGTCATTGAATCCTTCTCAGGTATCCTGAAAGTTAAAAGAAAATGCACGTCAGGTCAGTGAGTTACGAATGTGCAGCGTAGTACACTCTGTTCAGTGGTTTAAAAAAAAGAGAAAAAAAAGAAAAATAAAGAATAAGTGGAAGTCAGTGTGAGGTTTTGAATACTTAATGTGTATTTAATATCATCAAACAAGTCAGTTACAGTCTCCTAAAACATCATTGCGTATAGTCATTGAGTAGAACAGTCTAACACACGTACAAAAGTGTCCATCATAAAAGGTTAATGTTGTGCGTCAATCATTAGTGTTTGACGAAGTTGTGATCATGGACGTAAGTATTAATTGTCTAAGAAAACGTACTTTTCTTGACAAGATCCGATCTATTTGTAAAAAATAACATGGCGATATATTTTATGCAAATATATCTATGTATGTGATGTCGAAGTATTTCCAAAACAAGATGTACTCGCATTCTTGAAAAAATTTAGTACCGTGTTTTCTCATCTTTTTATTTTCTCGCAAAAACTGAGTTTACGCCCATGAAAGGGCACGGTAAAATATTATAATTATAAAACATAGGTCTGATATTATGTAAACAATTTATATATAACCCATGATAAAATGTAATAAATGAACTTTTAAACTTTAATTTCAACGTAAGCGAATGTAACTTTAACACGTATAAAACTTTTCCGCAAAGAACGCGCGCTCGATTATATGCTTTAGAAAAATATAAGATCAACGTATATTAACGATTAAAGACCACGTTTGCGAAGCATTAAAAAATAAAAATGCTTTAGAGAATGTATCTTGTTTTGGAACAAATTCTATGAGATTAATTATTATCGCGACTCGGTATCGCGAAAATATTCCTTGAGATATATGCAAGAAATAAATTAGTTTACGTTTTCTTCCATACACAGTATAGCTAATAAAGGAATAGTACAGAACTATTAAATATTAATTATAAACGAAACTTGGTTTTACTAACTCTAAAGCACAGGTAGTGTTTTAAAGCCTGCGCGAATAGTTAAAATTAACATCATAATCAATAATAATTTCTATTCCTGTTTCACAAACAGGAGTAGAGGTTCTTAAGAAACGAGTTCAGCGCCCGTTTCCTAAAATCACTTCGCTTTTCTAAATCTAAAGAAAACTCATTCCTTTTCAGGCAATTCACTGGAAAAAATTTCATCTAAATTTGATTTCGCTATAAAACTGTAAGAGCATAGAAATCCTCTTACGTCTGTCTAGTGCCTGCAGCACATTATCGTAACAACAATAAACGCCTCAAGCAAATTGCATAATCGTGCAACTTCCTTTTGTTAAAGAAAAACATTTTAAAAGCTAACTAATTCCGTGCGTTCTATCTACTCGTAAATTGAATCTTTAAGATCACTTTTCGCACAGGCCTCTTAAACTAATCAAAACCAGGAAGTCAGGTGTACGTGTAACGATATGTAAGGATAAAGTAAAGTATCGTTAAAGTTTCAGTAACGTTGAAATCGCGAACGTAAGCGATAGTTAAAAGTAGGTAGTTGGAGTAGTTTCCTTGGATGCGGGCCCGACGTGGTCAAGTGAGTCTTAAAATTCGTCTCTTTTTATTGCGTGCGTCCAGCTTGTGTATACCAGTCAGTCTGTGAAGACAAATAGAAAAATTACATTTTCTCCTGTTTCCCGAGTAAGGTAATCGTCAGTTACAACGTCAGGGTGTTAATATTTAAATGCTTCTCTCTCTTTCTCTCCTTTCTTTCTCTCTCTCGCTCTCTGTGCCATGTGCTCGGCGATGTACTTACGAGGTATACAAAAAAAATTTAATTTTCATCTTCGTCCATTCTTAGTCGTTTTCTACGGTCATCGCCGACGTTGCGCTCTTCTGCTTCTAGTACTTTTAGTCGTGAACCACATATTTCTTGCCCGTGCAGGACCTACCATAAAAATTTTCCGTTTCACGATTTAACTGCACCTCCCCTTTAATGCATCCCGCGTTCATTGAAATTAGGAATTCATTCAGATTTCTAATAAAATACTACACAGCATACCTCGATCGCTTCGTTTGCACTTTCCACGGTAGCATACTTCGCGTAACCACAATTCTTCCCTGGGAGCATATAAACGTCTATGAGGTTTCCGAATCTACAGAAAGCATCCTTCATAGCGTAGATAGGTGGTACAGGAGGTCCACATACAATGAAACACCTCTTGGCAACCTCCGCATCTATACTGGCCATCGGTTGCACGGGCGGTAACTTGATGCACATCGAATTCTCTAAACCTAATTATGCAAATACATAAATGTGCGACGAGTCTAAGTATTATCATAGTGCATAGATAAAATAATTTCTCACTTGGTGCGGTAAGTCCCGCAGCTTGAATTAACGATGTGGCTTGAGCTATTGTTTCTACCAGATGCGCTAAGTCTGTCCGGGCACTGGCGGCTCCAGTTGTAGAACTTCCAGGTTTTACGACACTTTTCGGAGGCGTGCTTGACGAGTCTGGTTTCACTATCATCCTATGACCAGGAGGATACTCGAAGCCATGAAACTTCTCTCTCGCGTATGCTGCAGCACTAGGATTTGAGTATACCACAACAGCCTGACCTCTGGGCATCCTGTATCGTGCGTCATTTTTTAAATGACAGTAATCTAGCCCAGGTACAATATCAAACAACTTCCATAGCTGATCTTGATTCAACGCTGGATGTGCAATTACTTGCAAATGCGTGAAACCTTCGGAATTCGGATAATTCGTAGCAATTTCTAAACTGATACTGCTCTTTCCAAAGTTCGACGAACTGTAACCGCTGCTGGCACTCTCGTAATGAGAGGATATTCCATTATTATACTTTATGTCGACGTGTTCAGGTTTTGGCTTTTTCGGTTCGGCAAATACAGCCTTGTATTTTCTATCGCATTCCTCAAACGCCTTCGCGGCGCTCGATACCTTTTTAAATTTCACGTAACCAAAACCTTTCGATTCATTTGTATTTCGATCTTTGACCACGGTAGCGTATTCGATAGGTCCAAACTTCAGAAACTCTTGTTGAAGTTCGTTGTCAGCCATAGACTTAGGCAACACACAAAAAAGACGAACCCATCTTTCTTCCTCGTTCGTTTCTCGTACGGATCCTTGGTCACGACTGCAACAAATACCTATATTTGCATGCTTACAAACAAATGCGTGTATATGCGCTAAAGAGGAACCAATGCTTAGACAGCGATTCACAATAATATTTCTCATCTTACTTTGAAGCAATCATTACTTTGATAGGTCTTCCAACCGAACCCAACATTTTTCCATTCATTTCTTCTAGAGCAAAGGCTGCCTCCGACGTTTTCGAGAACTTAATATACGTAACTCCTATATAAACAATACGCTTCCGTTAATAAATATCTCGTACAATGTATAAGGAATACGTAAAACGAAGCTGCACAAAGTCACGGAAGTGATGTATCAATAACTACGCAGCTACGTTAAAAGAAATACAAGAAAAACTGAATTGTAAAACCATAAATAGATTATTGATTTCTTTTGTAGACACGAGAAGTTACCTTTATTTTCGCCTGAATTCCGATCTTTAACCACCCAAATGTCCTCGATCTTCCCAAATTTCTCGAAAGCTTTCCTGAGGTCTTCTTCTTCCAAGCTTTTGTGACAAATAACGAATAAACGTGAATTCGGTGGATCGTCATTTTTTGATCGTAAATCCGCTTGCGAATAATATGAATCCCTTTCCCTGTGGTCAGCCATTTTGCAAATGAACGCTGCAGACTACGTCGCCCGTCTACGGTCAGTGAAGCCGACACCAGGGACGGCTGAAATAGGAGTTCCCTACTATCAATTTTCAAATGTTAGAATTTGCATATTTTAGTCTTCCGACATTTACTTCGCGCGAAAATAAATTACACAATTTACTTGTGTTCTCGATGTAATATAAGATTTATTTTCGAATACTTACGAGAGTGGAATTTCTTTTTGATAAACCTAATGCACTTTTAACCAGTTTCAGAATAAACTATTTCGTATGTTGTTGCATTAAGAGCCTCGACTATTTTTATAATATAACGTTGTAAATTAAATGTGCTCTCGCGCAAGCATAAATAAAATACTCGTTAATTCAAGTTGCACGTTCCCTTGTTTTCTGAAGTTTTATTTAACTGTGATGACTCATGGCGCGTAATTATTTTTACTTGGATTTCCATTTTAGTCGATATAGGTACAGTTGTAAGTTTGCGCGTTGTTTCCTCATTGGACCGCGTTCAGATAGAATAAATATTTCATCGGTCGAAGTATTTAAGCACTTACCTATATGTATAGGTACTTTATTATTTAGAAATGCAATAAGATAGACAATTATGATGAAAGATAGGTTAGATTAAATTACTTCCGCATCGATTTCACAAATGTTATTCAGCAAATTAACAAGTCATGCTCTACTAAATATTTCCTTGTAGTAACTTTCTTATGTGAAGGACACATATAGGTAATTGGAACACTTATATTTATTGGTGTTTTCACCTCCTGATTAGGTATCCACTTAAATACTGCTTATCATCTGTCCTGTACCTGTTTTTTTCTTTAAAAACCTGTTATTTTGTCATATAATTTATAATTAGTAATTTGAAAACCTTGAAACAAAATAAAACGACTATCCAAAAAGTATTGCTCTGAAAAGCATTCTGAATTAAAATTAATGACCCACACACGTAGAAATATATTTAATATATTTTTTTTCAATACAAAATTGTATATTTCTCAATGTCAACAGCATTCCCCGTAGATCTCCGCAAGTATTCACACATTATTATGTATAACATGTATTAAAATGTCTATCACCGATAACAGTAACTTCAATTACACATTGTATGTACATACATTCTCTTATAAAATCACTTGAACCGTTTATTACCAATTCTTATACGTCATACGTGGAAGCAGAGACATTACCACCATGTCCTGTCCAATTGGTGTGCACAAATTTTCCTTCTTGGCCGAGTAATTCATAAGTATGAGCTCCAAAGTAATCCCGTTGGGCTTGAAGTAAATTTGCTGGAAGTCTAGCAGTTCTGAACCCGTCATAGAAGGCCAGAGCAGTCGATAAAGCAGGCGTTGGAATGCCAAGCGTTACAGCAGTAGAGACTACTACTCTAGCACTGGCTTGACATTCTTTCATTGCTTTAGCGAAGAAATCATCTAACAATAAATTGGAAAGCTTAGGATTCTTGTCGAATGCTGCTTTAATATTTCCCAAGAAAGCACTGAAAGTAAAAGTAAATAGATCAGCACGAAACATTCTCAAAAACATTAATAAAACTTGTAAAATTTCATGAACAAAACATACCTCCTTATAATACATCCTCCCCGCCACATTAGAGCTATACCGCCGTAATTCAAATTCCAGTTGTGAACTTTCGCAGCTTCCCTCAGTAACATAAATCCTTGTGCGTAGGAAATAATTTTGGATACGTAAAGGGCATTCTTTAAATGCTCTAGGAACTGTTTCTTATCACCCTCGTATACGGCATCGGGACCTTTCAATATAGCACTTGCTTCTATTCTTTCACTTTGCAGAGCAGAAAGGCATCTAGCGAAGACTGATTCACCGATTAGGGTTACGGGAACTCCGTAATCTAACGCGGCGATAGCTGTCCACTTTCCAGTCCCTTTCTGACCAGCTGTGTCTCTAATCCGTTCGAGCAAGTGACCCTTTCCATCTTTATATTTAAGAATATCTCGAGTGATTTCAATCAAGAAAGAATCCAGTTCTCCTTTATTCCATTCGTCAAAGACTTTGCTCATCTCCTCTGGACTAAGCTTTAAACCGTTTCGCAGAATATGATAAGCTTCGCAAATAAGTTGCATATCACCGTACTCGATACCATTGTGCACCATTTTTACAAAATGTCCTGCACCGGTTTCTCCGACCCAATCGCAACAAGGTTCTCCGCTAACTTTTGCACATATCGACTGGAAAATTAATACGTTAACAATTAAACGTTTAATGAATTTGTGTTGTAAAACTGTTCAATAAATGGCTGCATTTTTGTGAAATACCTGGAAGATGTTTTTAATATGAGGCCAAGCTTTTGGGTTTCCACCTGGCATTAAAGATGGACCGTATCTGGCACCATCTTCGCCTCCGCTAACTCCGCTGCCAACAAATAAAATTCCTTTCTTCTCCAAATCTTTGGTTCGCCTCTCTGTATCTTGGTATTCAGAATTACCACCATCGATTATAATATCTCCAGGAGATAATAACGGTACTAATTGTTCGATAAATGCATCCACAGCAGCGCCAGCTATTAGAAAGAAAAAGAGGGATTTATTAAAGGAATATTGTAATTAAATGTAATTACATAAACCAAATAATTTCATAGGATTAATAAGCTTTAAATAGTAAAAATAAATTGAATTTCGACCGTATCATCTCTATTAATAAGCTTTATATATATTGATAATTATTATAGATCCATAACTTGTGAGCTTTATGAGTCATTTGTAAGATACATGATATCAGATCAAAAGAAATAATCAATTACAAGGTCAAGCACCTATATCCGATGCGAACACCATCTTACCTTTAACCAGAAGCATTACTCTTCTTGGTAGCTTCAATTTCTCCACCATCTCTTTCAACGAATATGCACCAATGACTTTTGTGCCCTTTGCTTCGTTTTCTAAGAAAGATTTAACTTTATCCGTTGTACGATTATATGCACATACAACGAACCCATGATCGTTCATATTTAGAATTAAATTTTGCCCCATGACAGCTAAGCCGATGAGGGCAATGTCTGCAACACTACGAGCATAATAGAGTTACAATAGAATCATATTAGTCAAGAATATCTATCCTGATACATACAATGCAATATTATAACATGCTGCATAAAATAGTAATTCGTAAATCAACTTTGATAATAATAAAATATCTCCCCTTACTTATTTTCATATATTATCGTCTTGTTGATCAAGGTAAATATGTAGATATTTGAATTAACATAAATGAAACGGTGCGTTAATTAAATTACCGGAAAGCTGAAGTTTTAGATTTGATATATACTTAATTGAAAATATTTATTTGATTGAAAATGATACTTACGGTTTACTCATTTTCGTTAATGGTAAAGCGCTTACAAACTGGTATGCAATACGTGCCCTTTGGAGTAATAATGAGCAACAAGTGGTCGAGCGCTTCTACCGAAGAGATCGAGAGTGAACATTCATTCGCGTGTAGTCCTCGGCATCAGCCGACGTTCCGTGAGCCAATCGCGATGCACACCAAGGTCATCATGGAGTCAGCACTACGCGACACTACTATACTGGAATTTCATAACTTCACCACCACACACATATACCTTAAACGTAATATTACATAATGATTAACGAAAACTTGATTTTTATGTGCCCGATTACTCAATCTTTACAAAAACTCCATCCACCTAAAAACGATTCACGTTCCTGTTATTACAACATTTACCGTTCTATACTGAAAATAACATAGCAAAATGCTTACATCGTAATTCGAAAAATGAAATGACTAATCGATTCATTTAATTCAAACATTCCATTACAATTTAGAATTGTTCACGAAGAGTCTTAAACGAAAGGTGAACGTACGAAATCAGTCAAATGTAATTTTTTATTACCGTATTTTATGCTGATGTAATGTCATATCGATACTCAAACTTATATTATAGCTATAAATATTTATGATTAGTTAAACATACGCAACGACTGCAAAGTACGTATTTATCATGCCCCATTTTGTTTTGGACAAAAGAAAAATGTAAGTATGATTCAGCGAAATTGACTGGATTATTTTAATCTTATATGAGGTGTACTAACGAATTCAAACGGTAGCATTGTTTTACGCGCGCTTTGCTGGAAACTCTGGTTCATCCAATCGGTGCGCGCGTACACGGGACTGACGTCACTTTCGCTTGTGCTCAAGAGATGATTGGTCCGAACGAGCGTATGGATGTTTTAATTGGAAACGCAACATGTCGCGATTTACTTGATTAGATTAGGGAAGGTCTTCGTATGTTTCTTTCACTTTAGTGTTAAACTTAGCGAATTACCAGCGATTCGCAGCAATTCTTAAGTGCACAGTTCTCTTTTAATTTGCAACGCGTGGATAATGACGTTAAGTTCCCCGAAACATGTTATGAAAGACCTTTGTGGACAGACGAACATAACCCCGCGACAATGAGATGCCCCATTTCTGAAGCCAAATGCATCCTTTTTATTGAGAATAAGACTGTACAGTAATACAGCTAAATAAATATATTATCTGTCCAAGTTGTTTAGTGCTTCGAACAATATGGGACTACTCTTCGCAAAATTGTGGAGTTTCTTTGGCAATGAAGGTAAATTCAGCATATGCACTAACAGTATTGTGTCATGATTATTTCGCTGCTTTGTCAGTCGCGTTGTATAAGCAATCTTACTGCACTATATTTAGGTTTAATAGCACGTGCGAATTATTGCAGCTTATTTTACACATCGAATGCGTGTAAACAGTTCTATATAATTGCTCTTTATCTTCACAAAGTATGCAAGAAAATGGCCAACAAACTTCACAAACATGTTCTTGCCAAATGTAATTATAATATAATGAAATTGATAATGAATTCAGTACAATCTCTGTTTCATCTCTTGCGTTTCATCTCAGCAATTTATTAAAAAAAGCATTCAAAAGATGATAGACTATTTTACTCATTGAAAGTATCAAGTGCTATAGAAATAGAAAGTTTTAAATGAATATTTCCATATTTATTACGTACAACTGTATATAATTTAGAAAAGTAAGTGAAAATCTGTTTATCGTGATTGATTTCATAATTAATACGTATTATAAACAGGTTTACTGAATTGATATTTGTCCTACTTTAAACATATGCTAACATATGCTTTCTAAATTAAATCTTCTATAGTATTATGCATACACAGTGTCTTTCACTTACTATAGTATAATATAGCTGTAATATATGTTTTATATGAATGTAATTTAAATTTTATTACAATGTATGCGCATCTTGATAAAGTAAATAAATAATTACGATTATTATGATTTTTATGTTTCAGAACATAAAATAGTTATGGTAGGTTTGGATAATGCTGGTAAAACTACCATATTATACCAGTTCTTGATGAACGAAGTTGTTCATACATCACCGACTATTGGATCCAACGTAGAAGAAGTAGTTTGGAAGAATATCCATTTCATCATGTGGGATCTGGGTGGACAACAAAGCCTAAGAGCCGCATGGTCCACTTATTACACTAACACCGAATTCATAATCATGGTTATAGATAGCACGGATAGAGAAAGACTCGGCGTGATAAGAGAAGAATTATATTCTATGCTGAACCACGAAGAATTGAGTAAAGCCAATGTCTTAGTTTACGCTAATAAGCAAGATTTAAAAGGCAGCATGACGGCTGCTGAAATTTCTAGGCAACTGGATTTGACATCGATTAAGAAACATCAGTGGCACATACAAAGCTGCTGCGCGCTTACAGGAGAGGGGTAAGAGCAGAATCTGTTTGCGTAATGTTGTACGTGATTAAGATGAAGCAACTTAATCATTTGCATTATTTCAGGCTCTATCAAGGACTTGAATGGATCGTTGGTCGTTTGAAAAAGACATGACGTAGATTATGAGGATTCGTTTTAAATATAATAAGATATCTAAAATGTAAAGTATATGTTCGCCGTAAGTTATGTGCCACTTTAATGATTGTACAAATGAAACGAGAATGAATGGTCATTTTCTAAACGGTACACTAGCTTCGTGCATAACTTAAAGCGTAACTGTGCGCATTGGTCACAGTTACGGCTGCGGACACTTAACGTATCAAATGGTGGACGGGTAAATTTTGTCTTATCTATTAATGTGATACAAAATATAATGGCAAATGATTATATCTATGATGTAATAGCGAAATAATGTTTTAACTATTCTCTGTGTAAAATATATTTAAAAGGAATCGTGTTACGAAAGAAGTGGAGAAGATTTAAAATATCAAGAGTCTTTTATAGGGGGTATTGTTGTATTAAGGGAAACGTGTATAGCAATTTTTTCTTCTGTGTGTAAAAAGATATGTATTAGGAACATTCTACATCGGGACTGCCAAATTTTACATTACCTACCAGTATATCTTACTATTTCTAGCTATAAATGCTGCATTTACATCACAATCTGAGAATTATTCAATTTTACTCTTGTTTTAGTAAAGAAATTTAACGAAAATTCTGCATGCGTATGTGAGGAATGTAGAATGTAATCTTGATCCCGTCCACCTTTGTTCATATAGTAAAAGGGGAGTAGATAATTATTCATTCTATTCGGTTGACATGCGGACAGAAATTGTTTGGCCTGTGCGACTTCGAAAAATATACCTATGTACATAGTTTTATATACTCCGCATTAATAGTAAACAATTGTAAAAAGTGAAATCCGATTTAGCACCAATTAAACCACATATTTTTAAATTCTTTCTGCGCGAGGTTAGACATCTCTTAGTTCTTGATGCTGTAAACATCTTGTAAGACTTCATGGCTAGGTCATTCGAACAGTCTAACTAAACGATTAAAGGCAGACTGCTAACTGCTCTGTGATACGTGGATTCGACATTGAGACGGTTGTTTGTTGGGAACACTGACTCTAAGTTCTATGAAAGAATGGTAGTTGCGTTTTAGAGAAACAATTTTTAAGTATTAAAAAGCGTTTCTTTGATGTAAAAAGAACTGATCGTCTCTTTGCGAATATAATGAATCTTTTACATTCTTAAATCTATAAATGTCCAATTGACAACTGTCTCATTTCTTTTATTTACCTTATTAATTACAATAACTAATTTCTGTAGCTAGAAATAATCCAGTATTTAATATCTATTAAACTTAAATATTGATAGCGTACACAAAAGATGATTATAGAAATTGTTAAGATCATTGTATGAAAGATAAATGCCGTCTAAAGTCAAGAGTGAGATCATACACATAAAGTTTCGTAAAATAAACAGTAGTTTTCTCATATTGAGAAACGAAGCAATTAATTGTCTTGTATATGATACAATACTGCAGATTATACGCGACATTTTATTATATATACTCATGCGAGCAGTTTTCGTTACATAAAAATTGCGAGATGTGCAGTACAACTTAAAGGTTGTTTTATTCCCAGTGCACACGACGACTCGTACGAGTCCGATATGCTTGTGCGCTTTTAAGCTTCGCGAATGGCTCAATTTTAATTCGACTAAATTCAAGACTTCGGAGAAATATGCGTTTTTATTGTATGGGCCGTTGTTGATTAATTCATGTACTATGAATCAAATAATCACGTACAAGGTTGTTAATTAAAATAAGGACTGAGATCGATGTAAACTGAATTTTAAAATTTTCTTTTGCAGGAAATAGACGAACAATTATGCATTGTAATTTTTTCAACATGCAGTCTCTTACTTCCTTCAGCTATTTCTCTGTTTCTAGACGTTTTATAGTTAAATTTCATTAATTATAAATACAGTGTACTAACATGAAATTATGTAAAAAACTGTAAACATGCTCTAGTACCTACTTATTCCACATACAAGGAGCATGAACCTTTTCATTTCTTATGTAATAAAATCATTTAATTTATAATAAATATATTTTATTGTATTTTACTTTTGCCCCTTTCGTATTACGATACTCGTTAAAACATTTTAATTCGTTCTTTAAGTAAATACTTTCACAACGAAAAGAGTTAACTGCCCGTGTTAGGAGTTGGAGGAAAGGTATTCGATAGATATAATTTTCAAAGATCTATTTATTTTCACGTTCGTTATAAATAAAGTATCGCACACACTCACTCATTCTCATAACAGTGGATCTACCACTGGTCATCTTTTTTTAATTTACGTAAACTGTAATGACTCGATGCGATTGAGCCATGCATTTAGTGTAGTCGAAGAATTTAAAACCAACAACTGGTGTGCTAGTATTGCAACTTTGTTTACATATTTCATTAGCCCTATATATTTTCCTTCTCTATTTTACTCGCTTTACTAAGAGTAATTATTGTTTTTCGTGAACATTCTGTCGGTGAAAATCCCGGCGTATTCTAAAAATTCCGATGTTCCTTGGCAGTGTCTGTTACATTACAAGACATTGTCTGCAAAAAGTTAACTATGCACACCTATGGTTTGTACTGAATAGTTCCGTAATTCGCTAACTTCCATTACGACGATCTGTATCGGTTTTACTTCTAAAATTCTCACTATTTAAGTTAAACGTAAAGCGACAAATATATTTACAATGAACCGTGCCTACTGTTAATGTATGGTATTACTTTATGCTCTCGCAAGGGCTTGGCAGTTGAAACTATGTATACCAATCTATATTTGTCATACGTGTTTCTCCGTCGCAGAAACGCTACCCCATTTAACTCGAATCTACGCGGGCAGCAGGTCGAGAGAAATGCAGGTGAAAGTTTTCACGACACAACGCATCACGAAATTTCATTTTAGAATATCTACATTTGAACAATACATATTTCGTTACGCGAGATGATACTTGCTGTTTCGAACGTCTAGTCCTGTATCTTTTTAACAGGACTCAGCAATTAAAACGACTTCCCTGAAGTCATAGCAACATGAATTCGAAATGAGCTCCGAGAAAATTCCATTCGTAACATGATACAAAGCAGTCAGTTCCTTGGTTCCTGAAGTTATGGTGATGGTGTGACACGAACTTAGAAGCCTGAATGATTCCGATTTCTTTTCTTCTTTTTATAAATATGGATGTCGCCGTTTAAGCCTTGACAGATTTCATAAGGAGGTCGGTGCTCAGGGATTTGGGCCTCTCGATCGGAAGACCGAGGGCACGGTCCCAGACGAGGGACGCGAGTACACCAAGAGCACGCGATACTCCGAACAGGACGGTGTAATAATTCATCTCCTTCATTCCGTAGTATTGCAAGAGAACACCAGAATGAGCATCTACGTTCGGCCATGGGTTCTTTACCTTGCCAGTTTCCAAGAGAATCGGAGGAACTATTTTGTACACTTGAGCGACCAGCTGAAAGTACAAAACATTATTGTTGAATTATCTTAATCAAACGACGAGACTTATCGCGAATGAAAGAAATACAGCATGGTCGTGTAAAACCACCGACTTCCGCGTTCCTGCGAACCAACGCTACAACTACCTCGCTATATTCCTGTCACCTGAAGTACTCCAAGGCTTACCTTGAATAATTTGTCGTCCGGCAAATGTTTCAACGCGAATTCTCTCTGGCAGGTGTATCTGGGATCAGTCTTTCTGAGCACGGCATGTCCGTAGCCGGGAACGACTTGGCCACTCTTCAACGTGTTCCAGATGAAGTCTTTGAGTTTTTCGTCGCTGGGGCTGTCGCCGACTTGAGCGCGGAGCTTCTCCAGCCATACCAACACCTCTTGGTTCGCGAGACCGTGGAGAGGTCCAGCCAAGCCGTTCATACCAGCAGCGAACGACAGGTAGGGATCAGACAATGCTGAGCCCACCAAGTGAGTAGTGTGCGCCGATACATTTCCACCTTCGTGGTCGGAGTGAATCGTCAGATACAAGCGGAGCAGCTCGATGAACTGAGCGTTGTCGTAGCCGAGCATGCTCGCGAAATTCCAGGACCAATCCTTGCCAGAGTCGACGGAGCCCAGGCCTTTGCCGCCCTTGTAAATGTTTCTGTATATCGTGGCAGCGACTACTGGCAATTTCGCGATCAAGTCCATCGAGTCCTCGTAGACGGTCTCCCAGTACTTGCTCTTGTGTACACCTTTGGTGTACGCCTGCACGAACTGGCTCTCGCTGTTCAGAAGAGTGATGGCAGCAGAGAACTGGGACATAGGGTGAAGGGTCTTGGGGAAGTTGTTAAGGGCTTTGACCACGTGGTCGGGCAACGCGCTCCGCGCGGCCCATTCCTTTGAGAGAGCTTTCGCTTGGGCATCGGTGGGGACGTCGCCGGTGATTAAAAGCCAGAAGAGACCTTCCGGGAGTGGTTCCGCACCACCAGACGCCTTTGGAAGAAGCTTCTGGCACTCGGGGATCGATTTGCCGCGAAATCTGATACCCTCATCGGCGTCCAATACCGATGGCTCCCACACGAGGCCCTTGATACCACGCATACCACCGTACATCTGCAAAGTTTCAATAATTTAATGACACCTATCAAAGCTGGACTTAGAAGTTTGAAGGGTACAAACAGGAAATGAATTCATTAACACTGACCTGTGATGTAATAAAGCAATAGGACGCACATTTTCAACAATTTTAACAGCTACTTTTATAACAATATCGATTTTATGCCGACTTCAGTTTTCTCTGATTCTTTTTACATTTTACATTCATGGGACTTGGCGAAGTTCGTTCCAAATATAAGACTTTATCAAAAATCGTGAAGTTTCGTTTTATCTTTACTAGCGGACAGAAGAAATCTCGTAGCCAACTAATTGCATGCCTACCACGATCACATGATAAGCACGCGATGCCCGCTCATTCTGCGGTCCCTATCATCTATCGGTACTATTCTTATCAGCAAGGCAAAAAAAATCCACTACCAGTATGCCCCTTATGAGAATTCTGCTTCCACGTGGCGTTACGTACTTTTGCAATATCGTCACAGTTAATAGTTTACTCATCCCGTCCGTCGTTTTCTTTTGAAAACGCACGATCGTCAGAAATTGCATAACGATAGAACTCGTACCATGTCCACGGTGACTTCTCCAACTTTGGTGGAACCATGCTGCTTGCGGAACGCCTTGACACGCTCCTGTTCCTTCGGGATCTTGTCGGCTAGAACTTTCTTCAAGTCGGTGGAGGAGTCGCTCAGCGATCTCAAGAATATCGTGGAAGTCACCTTCTGCAAATGGAAAGACGGCCGATTAATTCAAGCGAACGCTCTCTGGTAGAGGAAGTTCCACGTTTCATGCTTCGGGAAGCTCATCATTCAGCGAATTAAATTATTTAGTGACGAGTTGCTCTCTCTGTTATCGCAACGGGCATGTTTTGTGTAAAGTACATACTTTGGTGAATTCCTGGCGATAAATGTTCTTAAATCGCCATTGTGGATTGGATCGCAAGTATCGGTGTTACAAGTTTTAACGAACGATCGCGCGTGACGGGTGGATTACGTAAAAAGAACGTTGTAGCGCATAATGATATAGTTGTCGGATCCACTTCCGTGTAGGAACCCGTGACCGCTCGGCGAGCGTTAAATTCGACGTCCATCAGTAACAAATAAATCCAGCTTCGAAATACACACAACTCAAGATAGACCATTTTCATGGATCGTTGGAGTTTCCTCTCGTTATCTTACGAAACAATTAAGAATGAAAACGGTATAACGAAGCGTAAGAATAATAACATCATCGAAGAATATGAATTATCTCGAGCATAACGTGCAATTCATAATTTATATGAAAGGAGAAGAAAAAGTAGAAAAAATCCTACTGTAGATATCAATGAACATCGCTGTGCGATTCTTGTTTCCCTCCTACATGCCTCCCCTATCGGAAAGAATCGAATACCACGCCAACTGTAATAAATTGTCCGGCTCGAGGTCGTAGGGTCTCGCGTTAGAGTTCATTATCAGAGTGCAGGTCTTGGTCAAATACACCGGCGAGCGTGGCGTTGAAAAAATGATTGTGAGTGACGTCGCGTAACTCGGTTATTACTGCACACGTGTACTCTCGAATCTCGTAACACAGGAAGACATTAGTTCCTCGAATGCCTCCTCCCAGGGATCAATTTATTTTCTCGCTCGACTTTAATTTTCACTCGTAGATAGCGCGCTGAGCAATACGCGCTTCGTTACGCTCGGAAAGAACGAATTTAGAAACACGTACGATCCGATTGTCCAGCAATCACTTCCCTCAAGATTATTCCCGCTCTTGGGCCTCTGAATATCCCGTATTTTTTCCGACGGCTAGTGTTTTCCAGCCGACCAGATTCGCTGTATCTGTGTCGTCGTAAAAATCCGCGGATAGCAGTGAATGCAAGGGAACGCTCGGAGCAAACACACATACACTGGCGCGGTTTGCAACGTGCGTGAGGAATTAGGTCGAGGCGACATCTCGATGGGAAGGTAAATGGGACAGTAGCCTGGGTCCCGTGGGTTCTCATATTCGTCGATTCGCCCTCATTGTTTTTTACAATCAATCTTTCGTGAATTGGAGATCGTAACCCGCGGACACGACATCTCGATTCGTTTTACGTAACAGCATGATCCACGGGAGGCCTCCCTACAGACACGTGATTAGTGGCAGATAAAAAAGTAGTCGAGGGACTATGTATCTTTCCAACGTTCTGTACGTTATTTTTTTCTCTATTGTGCCTATATCGACGGGGCTTGGCGAGCGATTAGGAATTTGCTCATTGCCGTCGCGTTACTGTGACACTTTGGGATTGCAGTGTATAGTGTGTACCTACACTGCTCCTCGTCGAGCGTTGTATTTACGAATTGGAAACGAAACAATATGCTCAGAACGTCACTACGCGCTGAACGTTATGTTTGGAAAATGGCCAGCGTTTGAAATAAGTGGTTCTAAATATAAATAATTTCACGTGTTCTATAATTTAAACCACACTGCATAATACACACGTGATAAGGAAAATTGGAAGCGGGAACGTGACCTTTGCAACACTGCGATATTCAATGTTACAAAAGAAGGTTACGTGAGTTCTATGAGAATATATTCAATTCGGAGTGGAACTGTCCTTTATATTATAGACAGAGCAACGTTGCGTGTCTCTGGGAGCGAAAATGACTATTTTCTTTCAGTGAAAAGACAATCTCTGTGAGATTAAGGGAGTCGACTTAAAATCCAATTTTTAAGGAGAATCTGTTACTAGTATTAATGTTTTGGGAGACACAAGCTCCTATCGTCATTACACGTGACGTATTGCATAACAGAAGAGGTCGTTAAAGGATTAGAGACCTTACTGTGTGACAAAATCGTTTAAGTAGATGCCCTCGTTACTTGGAGTCACTGTATCCTTATTATCACGAAATAATGCCCACGAAATATCAAAAAGTAAAGATTGTGTAATAAAGCTATGTACTTATGAGGTTCACGTGCGAGAATAAAGCAAGAATATATCTCACACGTTGCGGGTTACAGTACGACAGGTTAATGTCAGGAATTTGTCGTCAGATACGCAGGTAACAATATACTTAGAATGCAACACAAGACGGATATCAAGTTGTAGCCGCAAGGATGTAATGAAATACTAATTGAACAGATTGACGGCGACTTTTATTTCCGCTCCACGTATGCTTGTGTATCAAACAGGGTTTTAAACCTCTCGCGATTTAATTCCTTTGCTATTAACGGACCCACCGAATCCAATTAACGTTCGAGGGATTACTGCCAATTTTAATTGACTCCATCATACATGTTGGGTAGCAGAGCTTAGAATTCCTCGAAAGCGTAGTCAAAGGAAAGTTGTTTCATCGAGATTAGTGGAAGACTCGGTCACTCGAGAAAGTACTTCCAGCAGATCGAGAAAGTTCGGTCTTTATACGATTTTAAGGTGCGAATTTCTTACGATTGCAAATAAGATATGCTGCGGGTAAAGGTTACTGACAAGCTTTACGACGAAGGAAAACGTAGAGATTCGATAATGCTCACGTTACACGGATACACACCACGGAGATGTCTTATCACTGCACGCGTGCAAAGCTATAGTAGTATAGGTGGAACAAAGGTAAAGTAGCGGAATTTATAAAGAAAGAAGGAGGCAGAAGGGGGAGTTGCAAATTCGCAGCTCGCAAAATAGTAATAACTATCGTTTTTGCAGGGGCTGAGCTTTTTACGATGAGCGATAATTAGTTGGTTACGAACAAAGTTCAACACGCGATCGCGCTAATGTGGGTTGCGATTGAATCGCGTAATTAATAAACAATTTTACGTAGTACTAATTAAGCCGCGGCAATTCGTCAATTCTTAGCCGCGTACTTATTCAATTAATTATTTATCGATAATTGTAACAATTTGCGCTTTCTTCATCGATTGGCACTGATAATAAGTAATCAAAGAATAATATCTGTTTACGTGCAAATCTTACGAGTAGCGAAATCTGTAACGTTTAACGTTCGAATCTGATAATAATGATATTCAAAGTCTACTCTGATTGTAGTCTAATCGCATGCTTGGTCGAACCCACTGCATATAGATCGGTCGGCGTGCGTATAAAAATGTAAAAGTCAGGATCACTGTGGCACGGAAGTGAATGATAAGAATTTGCGATGGTTATTGTTAGAGGCGAAACGCGTCTACGTAATGCCAGATTATCGTAATGGCACGGACAGATAACACATATGTGCACATTATGCTATGTCCACACGAGCGTAATGCATATCGCGATCTGTCTTCCAGCCCGTGCATGTTGTTTTTTGTCGTCGTCGACGTTATAAATCATTCCAGATAATACGCAAACTAATCGAAGGCATACAAAATCTCCTAATAAAATTTAATTCGATGATAGGTGCTGAAGGTTCTGATTAAGCGATACAATATGCGCATCAATGGGAAATTTTAATGGCGTAATACGATTCATATCGCTTAAGGCATTTTTTTATAATTCCAATATGGATAAAATTATGTTGCCAAGTAATGTGAACCATCGATACTTGAGTCTTTGGGAAACTGAATTTTCTGATAGATTTAAATTGATTTATTTACTTATTCGATGACACGTACGCGGAACTTTCCGTCCCGTGACTCAACTTAAATCGTCCAAGTATTTTTTTCCGCGATTCAACAGTAGATAAAATCCTCGTGACCAGGAAACTGTCAAAGGTAATTCGTAATGTGATGTTTGTCGATTGCGTTTCAATCAAGAGCAAATACTATGACGTCGTTGTATGCAGTCGTCTCGCTGAGCAGACAGTGGAGAGATTACCCCAGCGACCATGAGATGCCATTATAGTTACTATTATTAAGTTTACCGTTATCGAGATTATCACAAGCAAACTAGATTTTCTATTAATATTTACATCCCCGATAAAAAATTTAATTATTGCGGTCGCTTGTGTATCTCGCAAATTCCCAATTCAACGAATGTAATCTCAAAAACCATTTACATATTTGAGAGTGCCTACATGTAATTAAATTTCGGATCTAGGAGCTTATTCTCACACGGTGAATAAATTATCGACCTACGTGCACATGATATAGGTATTTGCATATCTGATGTTCTGACGTCATTCCTCGAGCGCTATACTCCTTGCAACATGACTCACGTACTCGCGATAAATTTTTCAATAATTCCTACTTTTCGGCGATTCCAGTAGTTCCGTGCTTGCATGTAGAATTTCAATGATTTTCCTGGGCTATACTTTGTTTACTTACGATAAAAACGATACAACTCGAAAAATATATAGGTTTTAGGACAGATCATTTAAAGTAGAGCCTTCATTAAACATTAAACTGCAGAGTTCATAGTTCACGCGTACGGGAGTCCTTTCAAACTGAACTTACTTTCTGAAGACCACAAATATTTGCAATGCTACGTGGCGAATTATTTACATCATCTTTCTTGACGTTACAGGTGTGGCGTTATCGTGCACGTTGTACCCGAATTGAATTCGAAAATAGGGAGCGTTGAGTAACAGTTTATGCCGTTCTCAAGAACTAATGCATATGGGCTGCGAGAGTCTATTTGATCTCTACCGTGGAATATCGACGATGGCCAAGCACTGTGTCACAACTTACGTTATCCTATCGCAGCATTCAAGCTCGGAAAAAAGACAATTTCTGCGCATTCACCTAATGATCATCAATCAAATAAAATTCTATGCACGCGCGCTTTGTCCATCATTAATTGCAAAAATAAAAGATCCATTGTTTAAATCTTATTGAAGCGAATTACTCCAGTGGGAAATTTGGAGTCACGTCAATCTAAATGCAAACGAGCGATCCACAGTGTCATTTAAGATCCATATACATGTGCAGTATGACTTGAGAGGCGCATAATTACATTCTGCAGTCATGCCACGGTTTCATTGTCGAAGTGTCTGTGCGCGTGTCAATGGTTCAGCATAGCCGCGCGCACTGGGTCAATTGTATTACTCATTACCGTGTTATCGAGATAACAATTTCGTTTTCTATTGATACATGTCTCTATATCTTGACCTATCTACATGTACCCGTTAAATCAATTCCCTTTACGAATGTGATCGCCTCGATAAAATTTCAAACAGGTCGCTGGTGCGTTCCGTTGCTCTTATTATCTGGGAAAACACGTGTTTGCCTCAAACGAGTTTACCAAGAGAAACTGCGCCTTTCTTACTCCCTTAGAACGGAGTTGCAGGTTTTTTTCCTCGGGGCTATAGCTGTGGAATGACGCATAAAGTTTCCTCTCATTCTCATTTTAAAGGGAGAGAGAGAGGGGGGGAGGGGGGGAAAGAGAGAGGGGGGGAGGGAGTGTGACGATGCATCAAACGATTCTAACACGGAATAAAATGTTTTATGCTGGAAAAAATCGAAATAAGATGCTTAAAATAGAGATCTTCAACCTTATTTCTTCTGTTGATTGAAAGCAGTTTATTTGGATCATGATCTTGTATATTCGCTACGAGGAAGCTTCACTTTCTTCTCCTATTAATATCCATTATTTCTATCTTTTGGTCACATTCCAGAGCGAACGATGTCAAGGTGGCAGACTCTTCGTCGAGTACTCAGATAGTAGTCTAACTTATGTAGGATATTGGAGTTCTTAACTCTTAATGCCGGTTTCGTGACTTTCGTCGGTGTTTTTAAATATTATTAGCTTCTCCCGTGGAGCATGGAATGATGTACGTAAATTAAACGAATTAACAACGTTTGATAGCACCCACGGTTAAGATTTACTATTCGAAGAATTCGTAAATTATTTTTAGCAGCGAGCGAACGAATTTTTTTTTTCGTCGGGGCGATAATGTTAAAAACCGCTATCGGAGTATGTAAATGTGGTAATCTCGGTGCGATCAGAATACACCGACAGTCTGTTCAATTAATTGTTCGGAACTTCGTATGTACCGGGCCAGATAGCACTCGTTATCTGTCATTGCGTAACCAAGAAGCTCGTGAAGGGCATTACAAGATAGAATACACCCGCAGACTACAATTATCTAATTGATTTCGCGCCATATAATCGCCAAATGGCGCTAAAGCGACTGAAGAGGGTGTCACGCGCAATCCAGCCTTTATTAACGCTGAAATACGACAGTTTAGCTGTTGGCTAAAGTTTTGCCTTTAATTTCCGTCAAACTCATAACTTCCAGCACTTGAACTTATAGTTGGCGAGTAACGGTACTTGTAAGTATTTTAAAATTCCATCGATTCTCCAACGTGATTGTATTAAACATAACTTTGCGCTAACTGAGGTACAAGAACTACAAAAAGAAGTGATTAAAAGAATGTACAGAAATAAAATGAAGAAGTTACTACGAGTTACGAGAAGTATGAATCGTTTATGTTTTGATTCACTGCATATGGTTAATTGTAGAAAACTGGTGACAGCAAGTAATCCAATTTCTCTTTCTCATTATTTATAGCGGGTACATTAATAGCCGCATTTGATATTTAGGCGATCGAAAGTTTTGGCTACAACGGGGCATGTTGAAAGCTTCAGATACATCAAGCAAACGTTAATAATAAATGGTACTAATATCTAGAAGGACAAGGGAGAAAGAGAGCGAGAGAGAGAAAATAAGACGTTCATGTGGCAGCGTTACGCGATTCGAAGGTCGTGTTCGTATATCACCGATATTAGGTAATCGTCGAGCCATCTATAAGTTGGGCGAGTCTTCGAATCTGCCAAAAATTGCGACGGCCCTGGGTAGACTACTAAACACACAACTCGAACTCGATCCACTAGAGGCGTGGAATTCAACGAAATAACTCGATGAAACGTAATACTTTTGATAATGTAATCGTATCGATCGCGAGGTACCTATTCCCATTCAAGAAATTAATGTCCCTTTTTCCTTTAATTGCATAACTGCAAGGTTCAGATAGTTATTGATTACAACTGGAAATATGGTCTATTGTATGCAAGTAGAGGGCATGGATTGCTCCCTAATGGAAGCCACACGATCGATAAGAAGTTCGATAGCAAGCAGGTGTTCGCAAGTAACAGGTCACGACCGATGTGGATCAAGAGGACGGAACAGATTTTGACCTCGAATTCAATTCAAAATTAGCCAGTCCCTTGCGAAACGTACGCAATTGCCCTGAGCTTTTCTTCAATGGGCATCTCTGCCCGTGAAGAAGATTCTAAATTCTAAAGGGTACTTGAGCCTGTGACCCACAAAGGTCTGTACTCGTGGCCTTATGATTTGTGACACGAAACCATTTCGGTCGAGGTTCCATCGATTCTGGCTGCGGTGTATGCGGTATCGCGAGAATTTACAGCGACAGAGATCGACTGACAGACTTCGATTTCAGACAGGCCGACTGACCTTTTATTTTTAGTGTCAGTGAATGAAGCCAACATCTGGCCACAATTCTCTCTATCGGGCATAGAGATTCCGCGTTTTGGTAAAATCAATTTCAGCCATCATAAAAACGATGTGTGTTCACATTTTATACTTATTCACTGGTTTTCGTGAATTTTCTACACACCCACGCTACGAATTGTTCTATGACAAACTTTGCACCACGACTTGGTTATTCACCGAAAACAATACGTTGAAAAAAATCAACTGTTTATTACAATGCTAACTAAGCTCTACCTGTAATTAACACTAAGTAATAACCAGCTAACATATGTCTCCTAAAAATTTATTACGTAACTTCGGCTAAATGAATGCTACGTGTCGGTCAGGTAAATCTTGGTATCCGTTCAATATACAATTTCACTAAAATTTTTTGGGAACGAGATAGTACATGTTCGTTCTACCGTGCTCCTGATATTTCCCGTCGCAACTAAGCTGAACGAGTGAGTTCGGTAGGACGATCACATATTACGCGTATTGTTCCGAAATAATGTGCATTGTTGGAGCTTCGTAAAGGTGTACCTGGGCCCCACGCTCGATACGTCAGAGAGCCTTCAGTCGCGAACCTTTCACGGCCAGTCTTATCCGGTTCACTAACGACGAATTCCAGACCCCCATCTCTACCTCTCTCCCCTCACTTTCGCGCTCTCTCTCTCTCTTAAATATCATCCGTGTGCATGGATTGTCGTGATTTTTTCGAATTTTTAACACCTACCGAGGCTCGATCGCGTTACATAGAATAGTTACTAGGCCATCGGTCGATAGAACGCCTGCCTCGAATCTAGAGGCTCGTAGCGTCTTCACTCTAAACAGAGCACAAAATTCTGCCGCCACGAAAGGGGCAAACGATGAAACATGTTTATCCCGGAACAATTGTCGCCCCCAAGTTTACTCGTTTTAATTACCGAAATTAACGACACACGTAAACATCTACTCGTCATTCGAATTTCGCACCGGAACAGCATGTACTATGGTTTAGGGTCCATTCAAACATGATATTGCGTTGTAAGACCGATGAATTCTCCGTGGGCCGGTTTATCACGTACCTGGACTTCCAGACAGCGTTTTGGACTAAAACGGAAAAGTGCCATTGCTCTTCGTATCCTGGCTTACAGATCCTTCCTCTTTCTTGATACCGTCAAACCACCTATCCAACTGACCACGCGGAGCTCTGGCGCCCAACTCAACTAACTCTTCTCTCGGCTCGTCACGAATACGCCGAGGGCGCATGCGCACTGTAGCAGGTATCCTCGAAGGATCATCTGTATCTACAAATCTGCCATATTACGTTCATTAAAAGCCTCAAGTAAAGCTTTATGATTGCCATTAGTGAGAACGTGAAGGTATCAAAGGATGACGATTGGTTGAATTATTGTAAATTATGGTTGGGGCTTGTCGCGATTAATGAACGTTTCCTACCATTAACAACGTAAATTAAACGTTTCCATGATTTAGCAATGTTCCGCTATAGGGAATTTTCGCAATTGGTAATTACTGATTATTTTGGCGCGTAATACGATTGTTTATAAACAGTTTACTGTATATTTCTCAGGTATACAAAATTGAAATACATAAATTGTTGCGATCTGTGGTTTCCTTTTCAGACACGCTTCCCGTCTTCGGATAGTCGAGTGAAAATACCCAACTTGTCACATATTTCTGACGACAAAGACGTTCTGCAATTGGCAAATATATTTCATATGAACATATTATTCTTTGATCGTTAGAACATCAGACTTACCTGTTTAATGTAAATAAGTGGAAGCCGTAACTAGTTTTACTCGCAATGATTTCATTGATTATGTTCGTAGCTAATTCTGTTCCATAGTTACGTACTTCGTGATCATTCCCTTTTATGGATTCTAAAGTATTTAAAATATTCTGTGGTACTTTGACATTACAAATTTTTACCATTTTTTCGAAAGTCGCATAGTTTGGAATGGGAAGAATGCCCGGAATAATCGGGACGTTGATTCCAATTTCTTTGCAATCGTTCGCGAACTTAATAAAAACGTCTGCCTCAAAAACTATTTGAGTTATGATAAAATCAGCGCCCGCGTCAACCTTCAAATTAAATTAATGTTAATACATATATATGGGTAGCAGTTAAATCGAATTAAAATAATTACTTTCTCTTTCAAATAAAGTAAATCCAATTCTTTGGACGGTGATTCTGGATGCATTTCTGGATAACCAGCAACACTTATGCAAAACGTATCTCCAAACTGATTTCTTATAAAACGAACCAAGTCCACAGCGTATGGAAAGTCACGACTCGCGATTGTGGAATCTATAATTCGATGGGCAGTTAAAAAAGAAAGCTGGAAACTGTTATCTACCAAAAGTTTCACAAAAATATATTTCATTACCTCCCCTTAATGCAAAAATGTTGTTCACACCACGATCTAACGCTTTCTTTAAGATAGTTAGCACATCGGCGCGAGTTAAATCGCTGACAATTAGATGGAGAACTGTATTGCTCGGAAATTTATCAATCAATTCTAAAGACGGGCAATCGTTTGTCGTACTTTTCGCGTGCCATGTTAGCGCATAAAAGAGAGGACGATATTTATCCATTTCTGTGAAGAAACTAATAGACAAAATTTTTATTTAAAAACTGTAAACATGTTACTTATTATATAGTGCGTAATATACGAACCTTTGATAAAAATCATGATTTTTTGCAGGAAAAAGCTCGAAACTACAAAATGTACTGTTTGCATCGATTGCGTTTTTTAATAACTTTCTTAGATCTGGATGTTTAGTACTTTTTGCGAGCCCAGAAATAGTTCGCAACATTATTGCGTTTGCTATCGCCAACCAATCTTTCGTGTACGTTACGCCTCGAATTGCGCGATCGTAAGCGAGGCCGTTAACAACTTATTCTCGTACTATGCAAGACTCTTGTTATCGGATTATGCAACACACGAAATTCATGACCGGTTCCACGTGGTACATTCTGCTGGAGAAATTACTATACCAACAGAAAGTTCATATTACATAGAGGATATGAAATTTTTACTATAATTCTTTAACAATCTATTTAAGTTTTTAATACAAATTTATTCTCATTTCTTTTTTGACAAATATAATTTTCTGCAAACTTCGGTTATTGGGATATCAAACACAGGGGGTATACCACCTGGAACAGTTTCTTTTCTGGAATGCGAATATTTATCTGTAATTGTTGCGATATCATCTACATCTGGCGTCATTAGCAGATTTATCGCTGGATAAATAAGAAATGCAAAAGTAGCAAGAGCAGTTAAACCCCAAATTGGAATCGCTATTGCCCAATACTTGGAAGGCCAATACGTTAATCCTAAACGATGTAGAACTTGATCCGGTACTATTGCCCACACCAAGAACAAAAAGAAAAGCATATTCGAGCCTATGTACAAAGCATATCCATAAACAGATCTTGGTCCATACGGAGCCGGCGTATGCTCCATTTTACATAGGATTATTTGAAATAATTTTAGAAGATTCAAACGATGGAAGGTAATGTGGAATGTTTACTCAATAATAATTATAAGTAGGTACAGGTGGACCAAACTGTTGAATAGTCTCTGTTACTAAAATTAAGCTATCGAAGAATGATGTCAACGCTACTCGAACCTTTCGTGCTTCTGTCCCAGAAATTAATCTATAAAAAATAATGCGCATTAATCGGATAGAACTAATTGTATATCGCAGATCAGAATGTGTATGAACTTACACTTGCAATGAATTATTATCTAGTATTAACTTTTTTGAAACGCCACCCCTCGAAGGTTCCTTGTCAACTCTCAATACTTGATAAACAATTTCTGCTTCCCTTGCTGATGGGAAAGGTATAGACAAATTTCTGTTCGAAATTAAGGTTAATTACGAAATACTTCGAGAAATATTATACAATATCGTGACGTTGCTTGTTTCAAAGGATACACAGTAAGATTACTCATGGCACTACAATGGAGACAATAGTGGTCGCTCAATTCATGTACAATAAAGTACTTTTTATGCTACAATCAAGAAATCAATCTCTTAACAATCCATGATGTTTTGATTCTTCGCACGTGTTATTGGTTGGACACAAAAGGTTACGAGTCGAATATATGTTTACGTAGTAGGTATAATCATTCATAGATAATGCACAGACATTGATCCTACGAATCAAAAGAATTTCATTCAATATTTCGAATACTTTTCACGAAACAAAGGACTGCAACTTTAACATTACCTGCTCATCGTACATTCCACGCGACACATATGTAACTTTCGTATACATATACGCGAGTCTAGTAATTTTTTACGAACTCTACTGTGTTTTACCGCGTCCGGCTGATAGCACGCAACAGTTTACATAAATATAGAGTACCAATTTCGTATAGGCCGCTATACGTTAAATGAGAATTTCTTAATAAAGGAACACATAATCCGATCTACTTGAGGCGTAATGGGTCGAAGGAAGAGCAAGCGAAAGCCTCCGAGCAAAAAGAAAGCTATTCAACCTTTAGACACGCAATTTAATTGTCCGTTTTGTAACCACGAAAAATCGTGCGAGGTTAAGATGTAAGTATATATAAAAAGTTCGCTATCGATTGCTATGCTACTTGAATTTCGTATTTCATTGTCTCGTTTCCCCTATACAGGCACAAGTCAAGAAATACAGCAAAGATAACTTGTAGGGTCTGTCTAGAAGATTTTCAGACTACGATAAACTTGCTTTCCGAGCCTTTGGACGTGTATAACGATTGGATCGATGCATGTGAGAATGCAAATTGAAGATTTATTATAGCTGTATGTAGTAATTACAGAGCCAGCAGATTTATTTCTTTCCTTTCGCTGAGAAGTCAGCATTTCGTAGGATGAATCGATGTCGAATTGTGTGCAATGTGAGAATGGCAATTTTGAGTCACTTATTTTATATATATCGATAGAGAGATATTATATATACACATACACCCGTACTTTACCTAATTTAGAGTATAATCCTATACTACGCTAGATCTTACTAATTTAAGTCATATGATATTCATATAGTCACACGTAAGATCTGTCATACTTAGATAAATGTCTGAACATTTACCTTTAAAAGTAATGAAAAGTAATGAGATTATAAATCACATATATTTATAAAAATATAAAGGACATGTAATGTTTTTTACTCTATGCTTTTATTATAAGAATTGTCATGTTATTATATAATATAGGGACAGCACAAATAAAGAAATTACTATAATTTACGATGTACGTGTTCATGATTTTAACTTAAATTACTCCTAACAAATGCAGATGTATCAAACAATGCCTTTTACCCACTGAAGACAGTCAGCTGTTTCGAATAAATTTCTTTCATGTTGCAATACTATATCCAGTATTTAAAACAACATTTCAAAGTCTTCAGCATCGAATACTGCCCAGACCTGAATGTGCTTATTTTAAATAAATTAGTTCAGTTAAGATCGTATTTCCATTTTCACGGGAACGCGGATAACATGTAGTATTCGAAAAGTGTACGCAGAACGAGACGTTATTTCAATCGCGACGGGTGAAACTCGGGAAATAAATGTAACTAATTACTATTTGGAACTGGAGAGGCATATTTGATCCAGCTGTGGGTGTCGTTCCCTCGCGAACGCTGAGCGGATGTTTTATAGCGCAGCCAAGATGGCGTTTCACCGAGTGGAATATACTTGTTAGAAAAAGTGCGTGAAAAAAATGCCGCGGAAAGCTTGAGAGCGACGCGTGCGAGCTTTAGTGAACTTGCGATAGTAAAGTGAATTCTCGTAACCTCGTCATGCGGTTGAGGTGAAAAAAGATCGGGAGCCGAGCTCGGAACGATGCGTGCATTAACCCAAATGACAAGGCTCGTTCGCTGATCTTCGGACATTGCGGAGAACCGAGATCGCCGAGCGGCGAACAACGACGCTATGGCGTCCATTCGACGTGTGTATGTGTGTGTCATTAGTTTTAATCCGTAATTAACGGCTAATTAAGCAGCCGTGGACGCGGATCATCGGTAGAGCCCGACGTGTGGAAATTTCGCGTGGATGCCGGTCCCTGAACGACGTGAGCTTCCTGGTGCTAATCGCCGAGCCGGATCGGCTCGTCCGAAAACAAACATTCTGAGCTGCTCTCGTTCTCCCTGTTTGACAGCTCCTACCTTAAATAACTCGGGACATTATGAATATCTCACCGCGATACCTTCGCCTGTGTTGCCACGAACTATGTCCCGCGGCTGTTGTAACCTTTTTGTTAAACAGTACGGCCGAATTCGTTGCTGTTAGAGTCTGTTCGTGAGTTCGAGAATGTGACTAACTAATCTCTCAACAAGTGCGTTCAATTGCAATCCTCCCGGAATGATTCACAGTTTATACGCTATGTTGAAATACTTTGCCTGCCTTAAGCCTTTATTTATATCGATCATATATATTCATGCACGCTATATTCTATGTAAACATTTCTACGTATAAGTTCGTAGTGGCTCGCTTCTATTAGGACGTATGGGTATTTTAATTTTCATATCGTTGGATGTTTGTTTACGTTACTTCACACGTAACTAGTAAATTCTCCTTTGCACGCTTCACTTATGAATGAAATAGGAACACCTTTATTATATATCGATATTGTTCGAGATAATTGTACGCGATGTAGCAATGTATTTCATAAACGTGCAGGGAATTACTAGCATTTTAAAATTATTGTACACTGTGTTCCGATACTGCAGGATTTAATAAATCGCTACTTTCAGTGCATATTAAATGCATGCGCGACGTAGCAATATTTTTACTTTCTACTGTCTGTGTTTCATTGTCATAGTTTGATTCTTATCGTCTCTGTCTCGTTCTGAATGTGTAACTTTTTAATTTCTCACTTTGGCTTATGCAATGAATCATCGGTATTTCCTGAAATTCAATTTATAGAGAAATACATTTCTTATTACAGGCATAAATGGATATGAAATTATGGGTAAATAATGTAAGTGATGCATAGAATAATAGAATTATTAGTGTTACTCAGAAAAGTGTCAAGACATTCCATGAGTTCATACAAAATTTTAATGAGACACACCGTGACTTAATGGACTTTGCGACGCATCATGTCTAATAGTTTGGACAGTTTTCTAACACGTATTGGGGACGTCACTATAGAGCGTGTGACTCCTCGCTCGGGCAATAAGCCTAACGAAACATTAATTTCCCATGAAACTTCGACAAATACAAACATGAACAATGTAGAGCCTCAGACAGGAAACGATGAAAGTTCGGAAGAATCTAGTGGTGAAACATCCGACGGGGAACACGACAAGAAAAATGATACGTTACAGTCGGAGGAAATAGAAGAAATACGTTCCGAGGGTTCGGGAGATGATATGGATTTAGATGAGACGATTGATTCGCAAATCGGAGTAAGAATGGAGTCAGAACGGCAGCATCATTCTTCACCCGAAGAGGATGATGACGAACCAGTTAACATATTGGATACTTTGCCGCTGGAAGGTTTGTATAACATTAATTCTTTTATAATTATAATATATAGTAACGTTATGTCATTCTCATGCTTCTAAATTATATTAAAAGGAGCTCCAATAGAGGGTCAGGAAGTATCTGAAGCCGATTTACTCGGGAAACCAATTTCCAAGGACACGGATGACGAAGAAAGCATAGAGCATGAAAGTGACAAACACGAAGGTCATTCCATGGAGGAGGAAAATGCCGAGAATAATAAGAGACATGCTGATTCAGAGCATTCTGATACCACCAAAAAGAAACAGAGGAAAGACAACGGCAGTGATGGGACTACATCAGAATGCGAAACAAAGGCAGAAAAGAAATTGGCAAATATGAGAAGAAATATTCGAGAAGTTATGGACGAAACCCAACTAGACGAAGCTACCTTATCCGCCCAGCGACAGGAGATGGAACGTCTTCGAAGGGTACAGGAACAACAAAGGATTATACGGGAAGTTCAACGACAAATAGCAATAAATAGGCAAAACAATAAGACGCAAACAAAAGTAATCAGTCTTTTACAAGGGAAGCAAAATCAAGTAGGCACTACTATTTCGCAGTCATCTTCGTCATCATTTTCACCTACTCCAGTTCGTTTACCAAATACAGTACTTCTTAAAGTAAATTCCGGGTCTGGGACTGGATCTCAGACTGCTTCTAGTATACAAGCAAGTCAAGCGCAAAGAAGGGCGGTAGATGGATCTCGCTGGCAAAAGGGCAGGGGTGTCTACCAAGGGGCACAGACATCAATTTCTCGAGTTCCAAATCGCTCCACTGGTCCCAATATGTTACAGCAAAGAATACGAATGATGACACCCTCTGTGAGCATATCACCCGTGGTTCCCAAAAAGGAACCTATAGACAGATCTGAATATTATTCGGATTCGGAAATATCCGACATTGAAGCCGAGGAGGCGTTCCGCGAACAACAGATACTTTCTGCCAAAAAGATGTCTATCGGGCCAAAGTCTCAGAAACCGGCTAAGGGCAAAGATGTGGTTACGATATCTAGTTCTAGCGAAAGTTCTGATGATGATTGTATAGTTTTAAGTGATCCGAGCGGAGAGGAAGAAACAGACAACGAAGACGATCCATCCAATTCTGGCATGCATACCAATGATAGATATAACATTCCAGACGAACATGGTAGAGTGTTAATTAACGTGGGTCATCCTGAAACTGAACCTGATGTATATTTAGCTCCGCAGGTAGCTCGTATTATTAAACCTCATCAAATTGGAGGCATTCGTTTCCTTTACGACAATATCGTTGAAAGTATCGAAAGGTACAAGACTAGTTCTGGTTTCGGTTGTATTCTTGCTCATAGCATGGGTCTAGGGAAAACTCTTCAAGTCGCCAGTTTTTGTGATATTTTTTTTCGATGCACCACAGCTAAAACAGTCCTTTGTATTATGCCGATTAATACATTACAAAATTGGCTAGCAGAGTTTAATATGTGGTTACCGTACGAAGACCCTAATGCTCCAGAAAAGCATCACAAAGGCACAAATATCAAATCAGAACCAGGGTCGGAATTTAAACAAGAAGTTAAGGACGAATGCGGAAATCAGAGTGATATATCAAATATGTCGAGGCCTATTAGTACAGAATCAGCTCATCATTTTGGACAAGAAAATACTTCCCAAACTATGAACATTATGTCCGAAAATCCATATGCTCACCAAGGATATGAGACTCACAATATGATGTCTGGATATGCACAAGATAATATGTTAAATAAAAATATGCCGGATACCCCGATACACGTGAGCGAAAATTATCAGAATGATATTCCACAGAATGCATTGTATAATGCAAACCCTAATCCAATATCTAATTTTGATTCCATGAAGTCGGAAGTAAATTGCCATGGTATGCAACAGAGATCGAACATGCCAGACACAAAATTTGGAGTGGAAAATCAGAACTCTGGTAACATGTACCCTGGTTTGGAGAATCGACCACAAGCTCCTATGTATTCAAGCATGGAAACCCGAAATCCTAGCACTTTGTATTCTGGTGGAGAAAATCATCACCCTGGATCAATTTATCAAAATTATGATAATTCTACCAACACTTTCCCTAATTACACGAATCGGCCGTCGCAAGAATCAGATCAAGAGTCAAGAAATGAATGTTTCAAAAATAATTTGTCTTCTGTAAATACCGAAATTAATGTAAAGAAAGAGCCCGAAGAAACAATTAAGAAGGAAGAAGGTACTTGTACGACAAAGGAGGAAATAACGAACGAAGAGAAAAAAGACGTTGAGAAAATTAAAACTCCGTATAGCGTGGATTCTCCAATTGGCGTGGAAACAAGATCGCGACATTTTCGATTGCACATCTTGAACGATTCTCATAAAACTATGACGGCCAGAGCTAGGATAATTCAAGATTGGCAAGTAGGCGGCGGTGTTTTATTAATTGGGTATGAATTGTATAGGCAGCTGTCTTTGAAAAAACCGAACAAAGCTAAAAGGAAACGTGGACAGCCTTTCAAAGATACCGTCGATGTCGAGGAAGAGGACAAGAATAAAGGATTATTAGACGAGATGCATGTAGCTTTAGTTAATCCAGGACCTGATTTAGTTATATGCGATGAAGGTCATCGAATAAAAAATTCACATGCTAGCATTAGCATGGCATTGAAGCAAATGCGCACAAAACGTAGGATCGTATTGACTGGCTATCCACTGCAAAATAATCTTTTAGAATATTGGTGCATGGTCGATTTTGTCAGGCCCAACTACCTAGGAACTAAAAGTGAGTTCTGTAACATGTTTGAAAGGCCAATTCAGAATGGACAGTGTATTGACTCAACGCCACAGGACATACGATTAATGAGGTATCGTGCACACGTGTTGCATGCTTTACTAGAAGGTTTTGTACAAAGAAGATCTCATTCTGTATTACAAGTCTCTTTACCACGTAAAGAAGAATACATCCTTCTCGTTAGGATGACGCCGCATCAACGCAAGTTGTACGATACATTTATGAATCAAGTAGTTAAAACGCGCGCTGTTCCTAATCCATTGAAGGCTTTCGCTGTGTGCTGCAAAATCTGGAATCACCCTGATATTTTATATCATTTTCTACGAAAACGTCAAGCTAATGAAGAAGATGATTTAGATTTAGAAGAAACGATTGGCGAAAAGCCTGCCGCCGGAGGGAAACGTTCGAAAGCTCGCCAGCCAAAAGGAGAGACTAAAAAGGGGAAGAAAACGAACACGACTATAAAAAATAAACCTGCGGCCAGCGTGCAACCTAATGCTTCTTCATCGTCCAATACTGATAACGTAGAGTCTGACAGCTCGCATACTACATCAAAGCAGAACAATTATTCTAATTACTCTGTGCCCGTGAGTAATTCGGGTTATTCGAATTCTGTGCCGCAAAATTCTTATTCTCATGGTTATCAGAATTACAGACCAAACGATCAAACTACGTATTATAGAAACGACAATAATCATGGAGAATATAATGAATTTTACAACAACCAAGGACCGCAAAGATATGGAAATCAATCGTTCCAATCGTATGCACAGAATCCAGGATACAATACTTCGCAGAACTATCCCAATCAGTCACAGAATTATATGCCGAATAATGAACAACCTGCGAACAATCATTCGCAACGGTACCCAGCTGCTTCTTCTAATTCGGAATTTCGTTCAGACCAAAATCAAGGGAACAATTACGAAGTACCTGGAATGTTTTCACGCCAGCCTTATCCGTACCAAGATCATGGACGTAATTATGCATCAAATTTAAATCAAGGATCTAATAACTACCCTCAAGTTCCAAACCAGTCATCTTTTCAATCACAAATGCCAAATCAATCTACGAACATACCGATGCCGGATTACTCTCCGTATACACCTAATCCACCTCAAAATTATAATTCTGCACCAGCTCAGACAAATTCAATGTATTCACGAAACGAAAGCCAACCGATACAAAATTCTACATTGGGATACGGTGCTAATCAGCAGAATCAGAATCAGAATCCGGCCCCTCAGACTCCAGCTGCTGGATACATACCGAATCAGCAAGGGCAGAGCACAGCACCTGGTCAAAACCGTGGGTTTTCACCTAATCAACAAAATCAAAGTCTTACATTGCAAAACTCTTCTCACGCTTACACTGGCCCACAGTCACAAAATATGCCACTATCTAATCAGCCCCATAACTATCCTACTCAAGTGAATACTAATTCTTCGTCACAAACGTCTCTAACTTTTAATCAGCAGTCTCCAAATCCAATGTCACAAGGCCAGCCTCATACATATATGACAAATCCATCGAGTCAACCTTCAGTTCCACAGAATCAAATGCGTGGATACCCTACATCGGCTCAAAACCAAATTAATGTGCCACAAAGCTCATCTTCATATCCCACAGGACAATCAGCTCCAAATGCTCCTACTCAAACACACGGATACCCTCAAGATCAACAGGGGCCAGTTTCAAATGCACAGAATGCTATGCACGGATATTCCCATCTCGTACCTTCATCAGCTCCACAAAATCAGTCATCGTATCCACCTACAGCACAAAACCAAGCGGGAGCTCCTTCAGGTGCAAATCATGCGTACAGTTCTAATCATCAGGGCTCCGCACCAATTCAACAAACTCCGACTCACAGATATGGCACTTCCCAGCAGGGACAAGTGCCACAATCTCAGAATCAGTCTCTTACGTACCCTCAAAATCAACAAACGCCAGCCTCGTCATTGAATCAGAACGATCAACTTTACCCTAGACCAGACAGTCAACAAGCTCAAAACTATACACCGACATCTAATACGTCTCATGAATTCTCAACTGACCGTCAAAGTGGAAGTTCATCTAGTAATTCAACAAATACCTATTCGGTAAGCCAAACACAATCGCAGAACACTGTCTTGTCGAGTTACTCATCGGACGGCACTCATCAGAATCAAGTGGGTCAGATGAAGGGACCAGAAGATCCTTATTGGCAAAGAAATTATTCCCAGCCATTTCGATCCGATCAGTGCAACGACCCTTATTACAGGGACGTGAATCCGAACGTGAACCGCTACCAAAATAATTACTTTTCATCGCAAAATTATCAAAATCAATCTTACGATTACGCTAATAATCATAATTCAGATGTGAACTCCCGCTCGGACGATTCAAAGTCTCAGCAGTCTACCGCTCATGTTCAAACCTCAGGACCTTGTGATAAGAATAATAAAGAAATGACATCGAGTGTTGGTGTACAGAGTCAACCAATACATCAAAGTAATGTATCTACAAGTTCAAGCTATAGTTCTGAATCAAGTTGCCAGACTCCAGTATCCAGATCCATGCAAAGCCTCAGTACCTCGCACAGTCCGCGACTAAGTCAGAGTGATTCGATAAAGGAGGATGAAAGGGAGAAAGAAGATTTATTAGACAAAGATAAAGAAGACAAGTCGGATGATGAAATTCTTACGAAAGATGAAGAGAAGGATTGCAAAAGTTTTTCAGGAGGAAAAGAAGATCCTGGAATTCCATACGACTGGGTAAGTGGAATGTAAACAAAGAATAAATAATACCAGGCTCACGGGCATCTAATTAATGTTTTATTCAATTTATTTGCAGGCGACAGAATTGATGAAGGGCTATGTACCAGGATTAATTGACGCATCCGCGAAAATGACCATTTTTTTCTGTATTTTGGAAGAGGCAATCAAGCTTGGCGATCGTGTTCTGGCATTCTCTCAGTCTCTGTTTACGTTGAATCTCATCGAAGATTTTTTAGCTAGAAATAGTTTGAAACATCCAGACGGACAAACGGATGCTTGGATTAAAAATGTAAATTATTATAGGCTAGACGGGAGCACTAGCGCTTTAGAAAGAGAGAAGCTTATCAATGAATTCAATAACAATCCAAAAATCCATCTTTTTCTCGTTTCAACGCGAGCTGGCTCGCTGGGCATTAATCTTGTTGGCGCGAATCGTGCCATTGTGTTTGACGCTTCCTGGAACCCTTGCCATGATACGCAAGCTGTTTGTAGAGTTTACAGATACGGTCAACAGAAACCTTGTTTTGTTTACCGTTTGGTAACAGACAACTGTCTGGAAAGAAAGATATATGACCGGCAAATTAGTAAGCAAGGGATGGCTGATCGCGTCGTGGATCAGTGTAACCCAGATGCTCATCTTTCGTTGAAAGAAGCAACCACGTTATCTTGGGATTGGGAAGAGGATAGTCAAGTACAGGATTTCTCACAAACTAAGGACACTTATACCGACGAAGTCATGCACCGTGTGTTGGAACGGCACTCTTCGTTGCTCACGAAGCAGCCGTTCCACCACGAAAGCCTGCTCGTCGATCGGAAAGACAAGAAACTTAGTCAGGCCGAGAAGCGATTAGCTCGTCGTGGATACGAACTTGAAAAGATGGCTGCCAATTGTTCCCGACCTAGTTATAATTATGTGCCCGGAAATACTGCCACACGCGGTACGATTCAATGTGTAACATTTGGTTACATTAAGTTCTTGCTAAACTGTTTGTAATTTATATATTGTATTATTGCAGCAGGTGGATTACAAATTAGAGCAATTCGAGGTGGTGATAGTAGTACTACATCTAAACCTGTCGCTTCGGTTAGACCGATGCAACAACGTGGTGCTGAAGGATTAGGTTCGCGCGGCGTTACTGGAAGTCGATGGATACCAGTGGAAGTATGGCAACGGCAAGGAATGAGTGCACAAGAGATGACATTACCTTTGGACGTTGTCATTCCTACCAATTCGCCGGATAAGGGAAGCATCGTTCTAAAAGCTGGACAACGAGTGATGGTATTGAAGAGTCCGAAAGGCATTTATATGCAACTAGAATCTGGAAAGATTATAGCAATTCGAACAGCCCTCAAACTGAATCAACAGAAACGTGAGGAAGAACCTAAGAAAGGTATGCTGCAATCTCGATTCTGTTTTAATAATTATATATTTTACTGTTGCGAAGGAATCTTTTTCTAAGGCTTATGTGTTTATGTATTTAGGTGTAGCTTCAATGACACAGAGGAATTCGAAACCAGAAGTCGGATTCCCATTACGAAACAATTCGGCCATTTCCATAATACCGAAATCGTCTTCGAGTAATCAGACAAGTGCTCGTCCACTTACTAAGCCTGGAACCGGTCCTAATTACAGGCCATTTGCTGATAAAGAAATATCGAAAAGACCAAAACCTGTTGCTACTGCGACTGCTAAACCTTATATGAGTCAAGTTACCTTAACCAATCAAGTTTCACTCTCAAGGTTACCAAAAGTAAAGCAGGAGCCAGTAGATCATTCAGCGCTTGGAGATAATTCGAACTCTTCGGATGGTCAGGTTAGGACGGAGCAGAGGGTCGAGGAAGTCAGATTAGAAGATGTAGTTGCCGAAGTAAGTTCGAACACAGATTATAGCCCTCCTAACCATAATCGTGTATCTAATTCGGATACTGATAATTCCCTACAAAAGTCGTCCGAAGAGAATACCCAAATGTACACTTCGGATAACGTGACTGCACAAGGTGTTCAAACGCAACACGATCAAACAGAAACGGAGTTGATATCGAACATTAATAAGCAATGTTCCCCTTCGATGGAAAATCAGCTTACAAAAGCAAATGACACGCTTACAAATTATGGGCATGCCTTTCAAACTCGGCAAGAAAAGAGAGACGTGTCTAATGATGAAATTATAATTGAAGATGTACCGCAAGTAACGCCTCAAATACAACCACAAATACCATCCCAGATACCGTCGCAAATGCCACCACAAGTATCACAAGTACCGCAGCAAATGCCACCTCAAGTACCAATTCAAGTGCCACCGCAAGTCCAACCACAGGTACAACTGCAAGTACAACCGCAAGTGCAGCCGCAGGTACAGCCACAGGTACCTCCACAGATACCACCACAATTGTCATCGCAAGTCGGAACACAATCAACACCCGCTCCATTACAACCCCTCGTAACGCAACAGCCTACGCCGTCTACTATGCAGGTGCCACCAACGCCTACGTTACGAAGCACTGAAATTCCTAAAAGTGCGACAGAGTCTACCATTGCCTCGTCTACTGCGTCTGTATGCACTGGAACCAGCACCATGACATCTCCAAAAGCGACAGAATCAAGTATGCGCGAAATATCTGTACAGGGCGAACCTAACGTTCCACAAGGTTACCCGTATGCCCAATATCCTCGGTACTACGATTACACCGATCCTCGATCGCGATCGTTATCTACTCCGTACGGCACATACTTTCCTGGTGTTCCACCCCACGCGACAAACCCCAGATTGCCAATAGACACCGCCAAGTCGCAACCAGATTTAGGGAAGCCTATGGAGGAAAGAGCAATGGTGAATGTGTCTGCTGCATACTCGCAAGTACCTAACACTACTGCCAAAACATTAGCAAATACAACGGAAGCTAAAGGCGCAGAAACGGTGGCAACTACGACAGTTGCTGCTACTCCTAGTAGGGACGATGCGCATATACCTACTGCATTTAGTCATCCCACGAGTAGTCGTTATCCTGGACCTTATCCACCGGGACCGTACGATCCGTATTCGCAGCACTACCCTCCGGCGCCTGGTTCTTCAGCGGCATATCCACCAAGTGGTAAGCTCATACCTTTTATGTGCGATTGTTTATCCATATGATAAATGTGTGCTGAAACTGAGTTTGTGATGTAGGTGCACCTGGATATCCAGCATATGGCGGGCCAACTTATAATACGGACTACGCTCGTATGTACACGGCATTTCACGGTCCTCCTCCCCCAGCGGACCCTTATATACATAGAGGTTACGCGCCACCTTCTACCCATCCGCCTAATTACTATCCTCCCTTTCCGCATCCTCCACCACCTTACCCGAATTATTCATTTTTATCGCCATATCCTAATCCCAACATGCCTAGCGAGCCGCAGCCACCTGCTCAGTAGGACGGTTAAGTGGTGTTTCGATGAACGATTAGTTTATTAATAATTTCAAGAGATGTCGCATATTGCGAAAGTTCGAAGGCTGTCGCGGTTCAGAAGCTTAATAGACTGAAGCTGTAAAACGCATTGATGTAAATATTTAGTCACGAGTATTGTATTAAGGATAATCAATCTTGCGCTGGTACTTCCCCGGGAAAGTACCGAGTCTTTGTCGAGGGAGATGGAATAATCTCTATGAACCTTGAACTGTGCAATTTGTTGAAATGTTCAAAATATTTAGCCTTGACTGTCATGCCGTTTTACGATGCGTCTGTACGACTAAATAACATGTCTGCGTTTGGAAGCATACAAGCATATTTCTCAGTCGAATATTCCCGAGTTTCGTGGAAGTTTCGATGGGCTTACTTCGTGGACACTTTGGTTTTATAAATTCATCAAATGCTTATTTACGCATTTCCCCGTATTGGTAAAAGCCAATATTCTTGATGTGCAAACAATTTTTGAATAAAGATTGGCGAACGCGAATGACACTAGGGGTATTAAGTGGGAAATAAATTTGTAACTTTTAAACGCGTCGTACAAAGAAGAAAGGAATGCTGTATACTATCATTTAGCTTTGTGCATAAATGATACCGCAGATCACTTTTGTATATTCTCTGAGGAAAACAGGAGGGAAATCATTTCGATTAAGCACAATACTGGAGAAAATATAAAGTATAAGAAGAAAAGTAAGAACGCGTTGTTGAGAAAATTTTATACATCAGCATTCCATCTTCGATTTTATATACACTTAAAATAAAAGTATACATCGCTTAAACAATTGATTCTTCCTCCTATGTTAATATAAGAAGAGTGATGGATATTTATAAATTACCAGCGAAATGATATGATTTAAAATAGCGAAAAAGTTACCGGCACTTGGAAGGCAGTAGAATAACAGATATAATCTTAGAATTTAATACTTTTGTAATACCTGAATTGAACTGTTGTGTACATTCTACGTAATAAGAATATTTTTCATTATATATTGCAACATCATTCATCACTCTTCCATATATGTAAATCGCATACTACCGCGCATCGTTACTTCGGTTTCCATAACTTCAACAATTAATATACTTAAAGAATGAAATTTATGCTTCGTTTATGCAATACGCTCTGAATATATGTGTCACTTCTGACTTTTTACATACATTATACGTACAGTATTCACTTGGAACATTTAGCAGCCAGTATACAGTTTACAGCATCCTTAGCAAGTTGTATATGACTATGTATTACTATTAAAAGTTACGATTTCTGAAATAGGTAATCTCATAGTAGCGCGTAGGATTGTTGTTAACTAGGATGTCTTGCAGTTCATGACTGTCTTGGAACATAGATAGAAAGAGGGAGAGGGAGAGCCATGATTTTCGGAAGCGACTTTTCAAACTCGGAACTGTGATATTTTGTCATATTCTCGTGTGATACTTTTGCTTATATTTTTATTTAGGATCAGAGTTTAACTTTGACCCGTCGCGTGGAACTAAATAGGGAAAAGTAATGAGACTTGTAATTGGGGTCGGTAGTGTACTGGATCGGAATTGTGCATTTACGTTAACGTAAGCTAATCGGGAGTAAGAGCACGAGATTTTTAATCAATTTTCCAAGTGGGATGTAGAGCCGCATACGTGTTTATCATGGTGCTCCCTTCGAATATTATAGATGAATTATTATAGAGAATAAGCACTCATGCTGCATACTATTAGTATGTGTTTCCCATCGAATCTGTCACGTGTTTGCTACACGCAAAATGAGGCAAACATCGTTACGTGTCGGTACGTGTCACGGCTGCACGTTCTCTAGGTTCTAAGTGTACAGGTATTGCATGACGCGATATTAACGTAAGATGTAACTTTGCAAACAGGCGACAGAATCCATTGTAAAATACATACGAGATTATATTTACGGAGGATGAAACAATTATTTTGTCTGTTATAGCTTTTTTGCCATTTACATACTTGTAAATACCCATTATTTACATTTCATACATTATTTATTAGTATACATTATCCATTATTATTGCTTTTTTGATGTCAGAGTATTGCTCTTGTGTAAAATAAATTGTTTACACTGATGAAGAGATTGTTTTTGATTGTAGCGTTGTTATACAGAGAAATTGGAGGCGTATATATAATTGTTTGTATGACATTTACCCTTATGTCTGACCAACCAATCAACTTGGAATTAACACACGGTGCATGTAAATGCGTAGAATTAAGGATCTATTACTTGTATGTCGAAATGATAAGATTGTAATTAAGAAATGGATCTACTCGTAAAAATTTTAACATCCCCCGTGGTAGCACGAATGAAACATTCTTGATTACACACTTTCCTCTATGCACATTATGTGATTCAGTGTCACACGCAAGCTGGGTTTATTGAAAAGTTATAATTTACGAATAAATTTGTAGAAGAAATATATCGTATTCGTCTCAGTTTTTTTTGTATAAATCATTTTCTCTAATTATAATTTTTCTATAAACCATGCTATAGTGTACAAGGAAAATAAAATCATTCGAAACTAAGAGAAACAATCTTTTTTTTTGTAACAAGTAAGTTGGTTTGATGATGCTTCACTAATTTAATAAAAAAAAGAAGAAATAAGAAAGTTATAGTTGCTTATGTGCGTAATATTTTCTACTTTGTATTTATTCTTTCCATCAGAAGCTCTTTAGTTGTAACCACATGTTATTTGTTTTGGAATATATTCTTTATACAAAAAAAAATATAAGAATATCGTTATAGACAAGAAATGTTCATTATTTGTAGCGTTTATAATTGATACACTACAAGAGTACAAAAAAATAGCGTTGCAAAGTATTCGTGCGTACATAATTATTTGTTTCAAATGTTTCACGGAAGCTATGCTTTTGAAATCAGATTATACAAAGATCAAGTAAAGACATTACCTATTCGACAATAATAAATTGCTACGGTTTCATCATGCTCTCTTTGATTATTTGAAATCGTACGAATTGTTGCCGCCAACAGTATCGTATCCTTAAAAATCGGGGCCGGCGAGTCCCTCCATTAGGAAAGAGGTACAAGTCGGCGTAATCTCGCCATTCAAATAGAAAGCATCGCGAATGCAGTGCATTTCGCATAGTATACGCTTCCTTTGCAGACGATCTGCTTCAGCCACGTGCAAGCAGATCTCAATTAACAAACAGTTTCTCCGCAGATTTACCGTTACATCTAGGTTAGCGAATTTCAGTAATTGGGGTTCGACTAAGAAGCATCGGAACGTGAAAATACAAATTTTACTCGATATGGTGGATCCAAAGATCGAAGAAATTCTGTCACCCCTTCGAGCTAGTGTCAAGGAACAAGTAAGTGCCATATGGACGTTAATCGGTCTCTGTCTATGACGCGTGTGCCCACGTGCAAAATATTATAATTCACCTCTGTATTATTAATTAATCTCTATCACCAAAGAACTTGGTCTATATAAATTATAAAACGTAAGCTTGTTTTATTCCAACAATTAACGTTATTTGACTATTTCATCACCTTTTTCTTTAAAGGGTGACTATGTTCGAAAGCTCAAAGCTGATGGAGCTCCAGAGTTGGATGTCAAGAAAGCAGTCGCTGAGCTTAAACTTCGTAAGAAGTTGTTGGAGGACAAAGAATTGTCTCTATCGGAGACGTCCACATTCGATAGGGCAAGAATGGAGGATCTTTTAAAACGTAGATTCTTCATGGATCAATCTTTTGCAATTTACGGTGGAATTACCGGTCAATTTGACTTTGGCCCTATGGGTTGCGCTTTGAAAACGAACTTGTTGAATCTATGGAGGAACTTCTTTGTACTGGAAGAGCAAATGTTAGAAGTCGATTGTTCCATTCTAACACCTGAGCCCGTACTTAAAGCATCCGGGCACGTTGAAAGATTTGCAGATCTAATGGTGAAGGACGTAAAGTCCGGGGAATGCTTCAGACTAGATCACTTAATCAAAGCGCATCTGGAGAAAGTTATTAGCGATAAAAAGACTGATGAAGGTATACGTTTAGAATGTAAAGATATAATCATTAAATTGGATGGAATGACAAAAGATGAAATGGCTGCAATTATGACGAAATTTGCTATAAAATCTCCTCTGTCTGGAAACGATCTAACAGAGCCGATAGAATTTAACTTGATGTTCGCAACACAAATCGGACCTTCTGGCCTGGTGAAAGGATTCTTGAGACCTGAAACTGCTCAAGGTATCTTTGTAAACTTCAAAAGATTGCTCGCATTTAACCAAGAAAGACTACCGTTCGCTGCCGCACAGATTGGCAATGCATTCCGTAATGAAATTTCCCCAAGATCCGGGCTGATAAGAGTGAGGGAGTTCACTATGGCGGAAATAGAACATTTCTGCGATCCCAGCGATAAGAGTCATCCTAAATTCGAGACCGTGAAAGATTTAAGTCTGCTCTTGTATTCCGCTTGCAATCAGATGGATGGGAAGAGTGCTCAGCACATTACTTTAGGTGACGCGGTGCTGACGAAACTTATAGCTAATGAAACGTTAGGATACTTTATGGGTCGAATTCATCAATTTCTAATCAAGGTCGGAGTCGATCCAAAGAAATTACGTTTCCGTCAGCACATGGGAAACGAAATGGCTCACTACGCGTGCGATTGTTGGGACGCCGAATGCTTGACTTCTTACGGCTGGATCGAATGCGTCGGTTGCGCGGATCGATCCGCTTATGATCTTACGCAACACACTAAAGCCACTGGAGTGAGATTGGCGGCAGAGAAAAAGTTACCGGCTCCAAAGAATGTCGATGTATGCGAAATAGTAGCGAATAAAGTCACAATTGGCAAAACGTTTAAGAAGGACAGCAAGTTGGTACAAAATGCATTAGCGTCGTTAACCGGGATTGAAATCAACGCGGTGGAGGCTGGCCTTAAGAAAAATGGGGAGTACAGTTTGAAACTTTCTAACAACACAGAGGTGGCGATTAAAAAGGATATGGTTCAAGTGAAACGATATCAGAAGACTGTACACGTTGAAGAGATAATTCCATCTGTGATTGAACCGTCTTTTGGTATTGGTCGTATAATGTACGCGATCTTTGAACACAACTTTAGGACGAGGGAGGGAGATGAGAAACGAACTTATTTGAGTCTGCCACCGGTCGTGGCTCCTTTAAAATGTTCGGTCTTACCACTGAGTGGCAATGAGGAATTTGTACTATTTGTAAAGCAATTATGTAAGTGTGTTCGCTCTCAAAAATATATCGAAACTCGGATGGTTAGAGTGAAACTTATTTGTCACTTATTTACAGCTCAGAATCTCACGAAAGTAGATGTCTCGCATAAAGTGGACGATTCTTCTGGCAGTATCGGACGCAGATACGCACGAACGGATGAAATCGCGATACCATTTGGTATTACGATAGATTTCGATACTTTGAAAACACCTCATAGTGTCACACTTCGTGAAAGGGACGGTATGGGGCAAGTCAGAGTAAACGTGAGTATTATTTTGGAATCCATGAAAGGGGAAGAATGGATAATTAGAGAGAGAATACATTGTTCGTTTAATTTTACAGCTGGACGAACTTCCGAGCGTAGTGAGAGATTTGTCTTACGGCAAAATTACGTGGTCTGAAGTTGAAGCGAAATATCCGAAATTCGAGCAACAAGAATCAACGGAGCCTTAGGGAAATATGTTTAATATGTGTTGAATAACTTATTTGTAATATACAACTATAGATGAATTGCTACAATAGCAATTTTTATTTTGTATTGATGTAACTTGCATTTTTTTAAAGCATTTGCTTTCCGAATATTTTCCACAAGTGCTATGTTAATAATAAAGTACTCACATCTGCAATATCTCTTTCTTGGAAGTATCTTGGTCAGCAGCGGTAGAAGTCGATATCAAATTTAACACCCATTCTTGCAAAATCATGTTTAAAACAGACGGTTAAGTACTTTACACTTTTCACCCACTTTTCCTTATCCATGTCATCGTGGACAACTTCTTGAAGTTGCATATTAACACAACGAACATCTGAAGAACCCGACAATTAAATAGCAATCATAAATCTAGGGATATCTAGTAAACAGACTATAGATATTAATTAAATACTCACTGCATTTGCGAGATCGTATTTGACAGCACATGGCGCAAAGTGTTTTTAGCGTTCGAATTTCGCCGATAAACTCGAAAACTTGAAGTGCCGGTAACTTAAGAAACAGCTTTTTTAATTGTTTATCCAAATCCTCCCGATTATGCCACAGTTGTAGACTCAGGTATACTGGACAGAGTTAAAAAGAATTGCCTACGTAATTCTATCTTTTCAAAATAATAAAAAATCTATTATACAGTAAGATTGTTAAATTAGATGTACAAAGATCGCTAGGAATTAAATTCAACATACAGTGTTCTAAATAGTATCAGACAGGAATGAGAAAAGTCAAATATAAATAACATATAACGAAAGACGATCGACTGTTTAAACGCGTCGATAATCGATGTACTTTCAATCGATAAAACCGTTAGTACCGCCTTCTGTTCATAGGTAGCGCGTGTTAGTTTCCCGCGTTTTAAAAGTTTCGTTGAAGAAAGTGCAACGGAAAGTGATAAAAGTAATCGCGGTGTGAAATAATAAAAGAATTCTCAAATATTAAGAACACAAGTTCTATCGTTACTTATATTACCTAAAGTGCTCGAATACCACGTGCACAATGTCTTAATCGTGCAGTTGAGGTACCACGGATGTCGAAATCTCAAATCGATGCTTGTCGACAGTGCAAAGGTATGTACTTCCGTGCTTTCCGTCAAGAATTTCTTATGCACGTCATACTGCGGTATTCCGACTGTAAATTGCGAACAACTAACGCTTGCTATGTACGAGTTCATGTTAAAAGACGTCGATAATAATCATACAGTATTTTCGTACTAATGGCATATTGTACTTTCAGTGCTGGGGCCCAAAAATGTGTTTCTCTCCAAGCACCATCGGGAAGCAGAACCACTGTGCTGTACCGGCTACCACGATTTCGAAACGTTTCGTCCTCCATACACAACAGTTGCAGCCAACGCCAGTTCCGGCCAAGTTTTCTACGGGATTATGGCGGGTAAGAGTGAATTTCAAATTAAATACGTATTTATTCAGATTTTCGTAGAAATACCTATTAGTTTCAAATATTAACTAACGTTTCAAATATGTAAAGCGTACAATAGTGAAGATGTTATGAATATATTATGTGCTCATATATCGCAAAGAAAGAACTATCATTTGTTAGGTTATAGTTTACGGATTATACGACTAGAATAGAACAAACGAACCGTAGTTGCCATGCTTAAAGCAATGCCCCGTAGTTGTGTACGTATAATGGATTAAGAATACGGAAAAGATTAAGTTAGTGAATATACTTGGCTAGATTGACAAGCAGATCCCCCGTGGGTGTTGCTATATACGCGTAGTTTACGGACAAGGTGGTGAGAAACTCGAAACAGCCGATCGCTCGGAACCAGTCGCATTTCTTGATTCTTTTATCTGCATAAAATCTTGATCCAACGGGACGGTCGGTGTCCACTGCGAGTCCTACCATTTTCTCGAACGCGCGCCAACAATACACGTATCTCATTGTTTTACGAGAGTTGTACAATGCCAATAGCAGCTGTACACCTTCGTCTGGCGTTAATGACAAACCTTCCAGACAAATAGATTCCAGGCTGGTCTGCTTGCTATAATGTACGACATACACATAAAATCAGTATCACCACAGCTCGATACATGCCTAACATCCTGTCGCGCTTTTACGATTCCATCTGCACGTTCATTTTTTCTAACGAACGTGACGCAACTGATACGTTATCCAGCTGGAAATCTGACCAACGAATTCGCGCGATCTCTGAGTTCTATTTAGTAAATGTGCATAATTGCTAAATACTAGAGGAGTTTCTTGAGATGATTTATTATGCCCTTCCGACCAACGTGATCAAAGGTCTTCAGTCGTATTAATTGTTCCCATATGTTGATGCACCTCTTGCGCGTTCGGCTTCGTGAAAGTCTGCAAAAGGGACGTCACGTAGAAAATTCTTCGGAAGGTTCGCGCGCGCGTAGGGTTATCAGATGCAAATATGAAAAAGAACATTTTTAGGTGATACAAGGGCACTGCATTTCAGTAAAAAAAATAGGACATGTCACCCTTTTGGATACCATGTACTAACCCTAGGCGCGCGAGAAGATTCGACAAGGTACCGAAGGGTGAAATGTATTTCTTACTTGGCCAGCGTAACGCGGAGGGCTAGATTGAGATTTTTCTGGTAAAGGGGCGAGTGTTTTGCCGCGGTCGAGTACAAGTGCCAGTAGAAGCGGGCCTGGGCATAATAACTTTTTAATTACCAGCCACCGCACGTTCTCGCCGACCGACATCCGTAATTGAGTTCTAGCCGTTCGTGTTAATTGAGTTCTCGGCTTTCGGATACACCGGCTTTCCTCTAGCGATACCTATACGTACCTCCCTCGAGGGCAGAGGCAAATTCGGCGTCGCCCTTGGAAACGCGGCCCTCTCGCAATGCAGCATCATTTCCCAGTGTCTGTGTGATTCATCCGCGTCTCGCGGTCTGCGCAACGTCGTTTGGATCTTATAATTTCCCGCCGCGCGTTAAGACATTGTTCGCCTTCCCATCTCGTTATGGAAATATTACCTGCCAAGATATTTCAGCAGCTCCTCGACAAACGGGTCCTGTTCCTCTGTCATATCGTAACACACGGAGTAGTTTCCGCAGGTGCAGTCGAACAAGGATGTCTGTCTTTTCATATTTACGTCGACAAATAACATAGAGCAATTGGAGATTTTTTATAATTGCAAATATTACCTACAATCCTCTTCTTCCGGTTCTTCCGTCGACGAATCGGACTTCTTAGATGCATTGTAACACACCGATTGCTTTTCACGAACGCAAGTATTCGACTTGCTTCTTGAAAAAGATGATTTAATAGTAGGAAGTGTACATTATGGAAAATATAGCGAAGTATTACTTATGGTGCTTTTGCAGTTCTTCCGTCGACGAATCGGATTCCTTAGATGCATTGTAACACACTGAATTCTTTCCACAATCGCAAATATTTGGTTTTCTTTTGGAAAGATGATTTAATGCGAAAGAGTGTACATTATGGGAAATATAGCGAACTATTACCTATGCTGCTTTTGCAATTCTTCCGTCAACGAATGGGATTCTTTAGATGCATTGTAACATACTGAATTCATTCCACAAACGCAACTATTCGGCTTCCTTTTGGAAAGATGATTGAATTGGGAAAAGTGTACATTACGGAAAATGTAGCGAAATATTACCTACTATGCTGCTTTTGTAGTTCTTCCGTCAACGAATCGGATTTTTTTGATGCATTGTAACACACTGAATTCATTCCACAAACGCAACTATTCGGCTTCCTTTTGGAAAGATGATTGAATAGGGAAAAGTGTACATTATGGAAAATATAGCGAACTATTACCTATGCTGCTTTTCCAGTTCTTCCGCCAACGAATCAGATTCTTTAGATGCATTGTAACACACTGAATTCATTCCACAAACGCAACTATTCGGCTTCCTTTTGGAAAGATGATTGAATTGGGAAAAGTGTACATTATGAAAAATATAGCGAACTATTACCTATGCTGCTTTTGCAGTTTTTCTGTCGGGGGATCGGATTCCTTAGATGATTCCTTGGATGCATTATAACACACCGAATGCTCTTCACGAACGCAAGTATTCGACTTGCTTCTTGAAAAGATGATTTAATTACGTGAAAGTGTATATTATGGAAAATGTAGCGAACTATTACCTATGCTGCTTTTGCAGTTCTTCTGCCGACGAATCGGATCCTTTAGATGCATTATAACACATTGAATTCTTTCCACACACGCAAATATTCGGCTTCCTTTTGGAAAGATGATTGAATGGGAGAAAGTGTACATTATCGAAAATATAGCGAACTATTACCTATACTGCTTTTGCAGTTTTTCTGTCGGCGGATCGGATTCCTTAGATGATTCCTTGGATGCATTGTAACACACAGAATGCTCTTCACGAACGCAAATATTCGACTTGCTTCTTTAAAAACGATTTAATGGGAGAAAGTGTACATTATGGAAAATGTAGCGAAATATTACCTACTATGCTGTTTTCGCAGTTCTTCCGTCAACGAGTCGGATTCTTTGGATTTATTGTAACACACTGAATTCTTTCCACAACCGCAAATATTCGGATTCCTTTTAGAAAGATAATTTAATGGGGAAAAGTGTACATTATGGAAAATATAGCGAAGTATTACCTATGCTGCTGTTGCAATTCTTCTGTCAATGAATCGGATTCCTTAGATGATTCCTTGGATGCATTGTAACACACCGAATGCTTTTCACAAACGCAAATAGTCAACTTGCTACTTGAAAGATGAGTTAATGGGTGAAAGTGTACCTACATTACAGAAAATATAGCGGAGTATTACCTATGCTGCTTTTGCAGTTTATCAGCGGATGAAGCTGATCGTGAGTTTGTACAGGAACTATCAGACTTCTTCATCGATTTGCAATTCAATCTATAATTTTTACAGACGGAAGAGTTTAGAGCCATTTTAATTCCAGCGAAATAGATAAAGAAAGTCGATGGTTCGAAAGGGAAAATATCATACTGTCACTTTCACATTATGCGGTTGTACCGTGTAAAGATACAGGTTAAAAATATTTATGATTCGCAAATGTTCTCTACTACATTCTTGCCAGATAAACGAATAGAGGTTCTGTCCTCTAATCAACGCGGATAATGGGAATGATCGAGCCACTTCCTTTTAAGTGCCATTGCTTTTATTGGAATTTCGGCCTGGTACCACCTCGCGCACTCACGATTCGAAGTGACGTTTTAAAAAAGTTTTAATAGACTACCAGGGAAAAGTACATCAGCCACGCGTGTTCCACTATCGAGGCCCGTGGAATGTATCGTGCATTAAGAACACAGGATACGAATTACACCGTTATTAGCTGATTCTCTTGTGCATACATAGAATGCCACGAACTGTTTCCATTAGTTTTGTAATTATCGGAACTTCTATATCTACAAAAATATCATCGCATTATTCTACCATCACTCAGATCATAAAGACCACCCACGTATTTATGATCACACAAGTACACACTTAACAACGATTGAAGCGACTTTCCCATCGAGTACTTAGAATCCTTGGACAGAGTTGCAAAAAGTAATCTGATTAAAGTTCCTATCGGAAAGCCCCGTTTCCACGGAGTTGCAAACGCAAGCACAGTTTCAATGTGTCTTACGAAGCCAAAGAAGGACATGGGAGGTGAGAAAGAAAAGGCGGGACAATCATACAAGGACCGAAGCCGAGTTCGTGGGTGCGGTTCCAATTATCCACAGTGGCTCTGAGAATGGAAAAAAGGACCAGCGTGGCCCCTAGGCCGTAAAAAGGGTGGGGTTCTTACCCGTTCCCTTTTCTTCCTGCTCCTTCATTCAACCCTCCCGGAGATCGTGTCGAATCGATTCTCCACGACTCGTTTGCAAGCCGTCCGTCGAGTGACACACCGGATGCGTGGCGGCTGTGAATTATCATTTTTCCCAGCGAAAATACCTCGCATACCTCCATTCGCTTAAATCGTTCCCGATGATTTAATCTTATAGGTGTCGATAGATGGCTAGGGGACAGGATCGATTTCGATCGTAATTCTCTCCGCGCTCTCGATTCTGTGTTCGACCAGCGGCCGTTCTATTTTCCGCTTCCTACGGACATTCACGTTCCCGCGATAGCCGCCCGTGGGCTCAGCTCGGTGTCATTCAGAAAGTCCTCGGGGAATTGTTTCGCTTCCCTGGTCTTTTTATGCGCTGTCTATTTCTTGCCCCGCGACCCGTTCAACCGCAACCCGTTGATGCAACGGCAGCATCCTGTTCCTCATTGAAAGCGTAACTTTTTCCCGCGTCGACGATCCCGAAAATAGCTGCTCCAGGAAGGAGACTGCCTCTATTTGCGTCGCGGTAGGTCCGCGACGCTGTTATTGCTCTTACAGGCCCGAGCCCTCGTGGTCCACAAACCGCTGGCCTCGTGAAAACGCTTACTGGAGCGTGGCTAAAGACACAGACAACTGCTTGTTCGTAAACGAAAAGTCACTCCGGCGAGTGCGAGCCTCTCGAATAAGTCTCGCTGCCCTCCTCCTCGTTCTTTGGCCCCCCTCGCGTTACAGGGTGCAGCTACCTGCGTAGGTGAGCGAGGGTTTCTCCGATGTTCCGAGCACGGTCGCCCGCTGAAACAGGAAAAAAGAGATCGCGGGATCGTCGCTCGTTTTCTTTCCCTGTTGCGTTTGCTCGTACACGTGACCTTGCAAATTGTGAGTTATGAATCAGCCGGGGTTGTGCGCAGCGAGTCGTGAAATTATTGGCATAGATTTCTTGGAGCAGTCTCTACGTTCGATTTCCTTCGTATTTTCACACCCACCAACCACCTGATCTTCGGATATTAAATTAAAGCTTTTCATCGCGATATAAGTGATAATGAACCAACTCACATTGATAATGAAACCTGACCTACCGTATTTCATCCCCTTATTTAAATTTAGGTCTTCTAGATCCCCGTTGCGCTAATAATTCTGCGCCTCTCCGTGAACATGGTGCAGTGAGCTTAGGATCGATACCTCACGTTCTAATGCAGGACAGAGGAAGAATGGATCGCGTCATCGGTTGCGTACACCAGTTGCAATTAACAGTCGCTTCCTCGTCGCGGCTCCATGAGAACTCGCGTTAACTGTTCCCTAGGCTTAACGGGTAGGACCCCGTGCGATAGTAAAGCGCGCGATAACGACCGAGTAAATTGTATCGCGAGCGTTTTACGCTTTCATTTGCATAAATATTCTTCGGTGCTCGCGTTCTTATACGGCCACGAGAGCCATGATGCCCGGTTTACCCGCGAACGCGGCCGTCTGCTAACACTTTATTCGGTCCGTTCGCTTTTGTTTTTCCCAGGAATCCCATATTGCGTCATCACGCTCGCGACCGACACTTTGTGTAGGATTTTACGACTGGGCGAGGTGTTTCTAAAGCTGCCCCGTCCGGTTTTCCCTTCCCGTAAAAATGATTGAACATCCGAGCTCATTAAGTGCACTCGCTTGTAGAAGGTTATCAAATAAATTGCCCGATAAGATGATAGGAGTAATTAATGCCGATTTACCATCGGCAATTGTACAGTTGATTTTAACTGCCCGCGTTTCCGCGGCTAGGTCCCCGCGGGCTGCCGGGCCGTTTGAATTCAGCGCACATTTTATCGCATTAAACGTCCCTGTATTCGTCGCCCATTAAAAGAGCATGCCGCCGCTATCCGTTACGTTTATTTTCGGCATCTGCTCCTTTTTCCCCCGGTTGTCGAAGTAACGTTCCCAATTAATCGACGGCTGCGTCATTTACAAGGCGCGGAGGGGGCATTAACAGAATTCTAAGTTACCGGGGGCTGTCGCGCTCTGTGTCCCCAAACGAGCGCGACACATTCCTGAAATTTTATTGCATGGTCGGAAATCTTGTTCGACCGTCTCGCCAACAGCTTTTCGATCGTGCCCCGTTTGTTCTTTTCTCTTTTATCTCCTGGGTACCATGAAATCCCGCGTGTCCCGCTCGGAACAGGACTCGGCCTGCGGGGCGCGGATTTATAGGCTTTAATTAAACGCTATTCATTAGGCTTGCCCTGGCGCGCGCGCCATGGTAGCCGAAATTGGCTCGAATGTCCCCCGAAAGCACCGATTAGGTTGGCATATCGTGTTCGTCGCGTTAGACCACACAGGCTGACCGAGCCTTTCGTCAGCTCGTCGACGATAATTTTATACGCATAACGTTCCGCGAGTAGGATTTTATCGGGACTCCTTCTATCGTTACGAGTGTGTTCGATGTGTTCGAGATAAATTCGCGCGGCCGAGTGGCATTATTCCGCTTGGTCCCGGTGATTTTCTGCTAGGCCACGTTATCCTTCCTTCGTCCCTGCCAGCCCTCTTCATAACTTCCCAAAAAGTGGGCTCGATGAAGCGGTCTGATTAGGCAGCCTGATTTATCTTCTTCGCCAGTACGGCTAGCCGGGGCCAGGTCGTCCAGATCTCTCCCTCTCTCTCTCTCTCCGGCAATCTCGTTAAAATTTATTCATGATTCGGTACTGGCGGAGGCGCATCCTTAGCAAGACCCCACCGGGGACTGGTCCGACTGGTCGCGGTCCAAATATTCGCCGAGACGGCCTATTTTCCGCGTAATGCGATAGGGGGTTAATGCCGCTCTCGAACCGGTCGCGAGCACTGATTTATCGATCGGCGGTATCGACTTTGCTGCGTTGCGGCTGATCCATCGCGGCTCTCGTTGTACGCGGTGCCGATGCGCTCTCTTATTGTCTCGCCGACACGAACACGTCGCTGTGAATCTTAAGCACGTTAATAGGAAAATTAGGGTTACGGGTAAGCTGCTGCAGGTAGAACGAAAGGGGGAGATGGTTTTATTTAATATCACACCGAGGACGCATTCCTTTGCATTACCGAGGTATTAAGAATTGGAAGGGGCTCAGTTGGGCGTGGGCGCGGGGTCAGAAATTGTTTTCGAGGGGATACATTCGCGCTCCCCACTTAGCAAGTTGAATAAGCAATTTTCTGTCGCGGTAGCGTCGCTAACTTCCTCCGGGGAAGAACACCAATCGCCCGGAGTAAGGTCTGCCGGTGTGCTCGGTGTAACGGGGAGGGTCTGAATTAATCACGGTGAGTCGGGAAATCCGTTGTGGGATTTTTATTCGAGGTGGGGAAGAGCTGTTCCCTTCCAGACGGTTTCGTGTACCCCAGGAGTGATGCGCTGGCACCTTGTCAGACTTGTAGGCGTTCCGCCTGCCTCGCTTCATACCTTCAACTTGTACAATGGGGGTACAACGACGTGGAGAAAGAGGAAGAGCATGCTCGCCCACCTCCGAAACTAATAAGTATTGTCCATCAGGCGCATTGTTTCGATGCCCACGTAGGCCAGGCAACACGTTCGAAGCAAGTTACAGTTTAAAGTACCCCGGTCGTTAGTTAGAGAGAGGGTGATCCTTGCTGGCTTCGTTAGACCTTCCTGCGCACTCAGCCTCACGACATTGTAAACGGTATCAAGATTTCGAGGGTGACGATACTTTACGCATTCCAGCCTCTTCCTCTGTGGTTTTACCGTGATTCATACTGTACCATTTACAACTACGTAAAGCGTAAAGGATAGCGAGCGTTCACTTTGGAGTATGTTATTTAAAAAGTGCTATTAAGCTTTTCATTAGCTACTTTATTTTTAATAGACCGCGCGTTCTAGTACTGTACTTTCCGCAAAGAACTTTATTTTCGTTTCAAATTCTCTTTAATAATCGCCACGAGCTGCTACATCTATATTCAAACACCCAATAACTCGAATTTAATTTACGATCGCATAGGCTGTAATTTCCCCCCATCGCACAGCACGTATTAAGTTCTCCCATCTTTCGATTCCAGCAGTTTATAAGAGGCGGTAAATCGGCAACAGCTTGACCACAGATTTGCAAATAGCCGACGATGATTACCTACGCAGTTTTTCGTCCATTGCCGATAATTCTCGTCTCCCCTTAAACAGATACTTCTAGATCCACGAGGTATGTGTTCACAGTTAATCATATTGTTGATCCCATGTCCAGACAGTCGTTGCCCGTTTTCCGTTCGTGCCTCGATTTACATAACACTCGTAAGCGCCACGTTAAGACCCCCCCGTTTAGATTTAACTACCACTTCGGGAAATCATATTAACCAAATACTGCAGTCGTTATGCGGGGATACCCGATGCGCTGGAAATAAATTACCGCGGGCACCCTTGGAACCTGACTGCGGTGAATGGGACGCCGGCAAGAGAGAAAACGGCTCCACGTATCCGTTCGCCCGGAGACCCACCACGCATCGGAATTCTTTACGATTTCTATTCAATCCCTTTATCGTCCCTTGGCTCAAGAATTCCATTCTGGCGCTCCTCGTTGGCCAGTCGTCAATCAGGGCCCGTGTTTCACTTGGTAGGTACGCCTTCGATTTACGTTACTGATCGTTGCCCCAATATCGCGACAGATTAAATTGCGTCGGAATCTGAGCGACATTACGATCCCGCGTCAAGGTTGCAGAATTTTTTAATCGCACATTTCGTCAGAAAGTTCAATTATGTCCGTTATTTTAATTTCCATACGCTAAAAGCGCTAGGAAAAGAAATAAGAAATTATCGTTGCACAGTTTTGTGATCGTTAGCTTGTCCCAGGGTGTATCAGCGATCGGATGTTCCAGCATTGTTTCCGCGATAAATTCGATGGTGGCGCAGGGTTATCACGTATAAATTTCGCTGCCGTGTTGCGAACTGGTGCCGCTGCGAGCGCTGGAAAAGAGAGAGAGAGAGAGAGAGAGAAAGAAGGGTACGCGCGAAGAGCGAAGGGGGATGGTACTGTCTCTCTCTTTCCTTCGCGTATGAAATAAATTGGCCTTTATATTAGCACGAGTCACGGCATAAATCCCGGTTCTCATTGTATCGGCCCCCGTGGGTGGACGACGCTGCACGTGGGCAAAATCCGCTTCCCTCCGCTTCGAAAGTGGCGCGCGATCGTGGGGGTGGAGGAGGCCGCGATCACGGTGGAAGGGGAGGCGGTTCGATGTGACGGTATCACGCGGCATGGGAGAAGTTTTCTGATGGAAGTCGTCAGGGTGAGGAGACGCACGTGTTCGACGAGTCGATAAAATAAATCCGCTTAAATCGGAATCTGGGGATGCTGGTCGGCCCGCGGAGGCTCGCCACACCGAGCGCCCTATTTTATAGAGCTGCCCCCGCGATAAAAGGCCCACGCTCTCGCGGAAAATAAGAAACTGTTGGTATGGAAGCAGGATCTCGGCAGGTGCGTCCGTTATTGCGGCACCCTCCATTTAGATTTCACCACGCCGCGCGATAGCCGTGAAAGGAACCGTGGGAGATTCGTGACAAACAAGAATTGGTGAATTAGAAAAGTAGTAGGAGGTGTTATAAACATAAATCGAGAACTTCCCTATCTTGGAGTAAGAATCTTATTATTACTTTCGAAGAATCCCAAAGTGTCTGTCTATTAGCGTCTAATTCTACTTGAATCTATGTACTTTCTACTTCTACTTCTCTCTATAAATTTTTTCCAGATTGCTCCATTCTTTTACGCTCAAAAATTGTGTTCGGATCGGTGGTGACGGTGCGCAACACCTTGACGTTGAAAGTCGCCACGCATCGCGCCGTTTCACTTTTACTTACACGAGTTTATCGGTGGAGGGGGTGGTTCGTTTGCGGACGGCGCGAGCGGAATTATGCGTGGAAAATTGCGATTTAAAAGCTGCCGGCGTGAAGGTTGGTGAAGAGATCGGCTGGTATTCGTGCAAATCGTTCGCGAGCGGGTTCGGGAGGCCGCACACGGTGCTGCCCGTTCCGGATATACACGCTGCTGCAGTAGGCGGGCGTTGTGCGGCTCGTCCACGCGTCTACGTCGCGCGACACGACACGCCGCGAGGATGTCGATTTATATCCATCGATGAATCGTGGCTTTCTGTGCCTACGAGCGCAGCCTGGGTAAAGAAGGGTGATGCTCCGAGACTAGGTGGCTCTGTGTCATTTTATTCGTCTTATTGGCTCTGGCCGAGCACAACGGGGCGGAATAGAATTCGTGAGGTATTAAGCCTGGCGCTGATGCGACGATTTATGAAAATCTTTCGCAACTGCTTTATAAATTGTGCTTATTATCGTCATTATTCCGCGATCGCGTGTATTCGCGGTTTTTCACTCCTCTCTATTCGTAATCGGTAGAAACGAGAAGTGTGCCTAAATCCATCGCGATCGGTGTACTCGACTTAGTAGCACTCTTGGCGCGACGTTTATCGCTCCCCTCCGGTTAATACAACAGGCTTAACTTAACGAATCGACAAGATTTACGAAACGTATGTGGCGTTCGCGAAGCTGATCATATTTCTTCGTTCACGTGACGGAGGCGGCGTACGTGGAAGTAGCCGCTGTGGTTCTTGATAAATTGAGGCACGTGTAAGACGATAAATCGTTGCGCGCCGCATTAGTGCCGCTACTCCGTATTTGTCTCCGTTCCTTTAGTATATTAATAAGCGATAATATATTAGACGATGCACAGAAAGGGTAGCGCGGTTTCGTAACGACGAGCACGGCCGTGATCGCTCGTGCCGTTGCTTAATTGTCCTACTCGATCCTACTTCCAGCGATGGTCCTTATTCGAACGCTGGCCCTTGCCGTCCAGTCATCGTTCAAACCGGTGCCTATGCTCTTCTCGTGGAGGAGGCGAAGGGCGTAGGAACGAAGCCACTGTAGGACGCGCGAGCGCATTTACGACAAAGTAATTACGCATTTCCTCGTCACTAGCGGCCGTGTTGTGACTGTTTCTTCACCACGGACGATGTGAGCGATGACAAGGAGTCGCGGTCCCAGTGGGAGGTCTTAACAATGACCATCCGCCTCCGACTCGGCTACGCCGCTACCTGGAGAACCTCGGCTCGTGGCTTCGCTTACTGATGGCTCCCGATCGCTCTCGAGCTTCGTTCAAATGAATCGTTCCAAGGGAGTCTTAATTTTTAATCCTACAAGTTCAATGTTCCTAGGTCAGAGTTCCTTCGTACCTAAGGTTTGACTTCGAATCTGCGATGTGTAATCTAGCGTTCCACGTATAAACATAGACATCACCTGCGACTCTACATTCCTCTTCATTCTGTTCTTTACTTCCAACTTGTTATTTCCGTTTTCGTCACTAGGTTTGAGGCTAGTTTTTATTACTAAATAGTCACGTCTACTGCTCTGTGCATCCAAGTTTTTATCGGTGATCGAATTAGGATGGATTGCTTTTCGATTCATTGATCGATTCAAGTTGAACTCCAATCCGTTGGTCGTGTTCGAACGAAATCCAAGTGAACTGGCAGCAGTCCGGTCGGTTCAGCGGCGAGCTCTCTTCCCAGCAAGTGAGACAGACCTCCTTACTGATCGTAGGTGGTCCTCTTCGTCGGGCGCAACGATTTTAAATTAAAATTAAAGTCAAGCGATCTTATGGTTCCCGTAGCCGACAACGCCGCCACCCGCGTAACAATGTTAATGGCCCTGGTGAGGAAATTGCGGACCCTGTCGCTGCGAGCCGCCAAATTCCCTTGCACCTTCGTAGAAGGGGGATCGTGATCCTGAAAACTGCTGATATTTACAGTAAACAAGTGCACTGCCGTTTGGGAATGTCACTTCATCCAGACATATTATTGCTAAAATTTAATTATCAAAATTATACGCATTTCGCGGCATCATTTCGCTTGAATTTCCCAAACTTTCCTTAATACATCCAAATAACTTTAAATATTCAGAATAATAACACGAATATTCCAAAACCAGCGTGCTTCCTGCATGAATCTAAAGTCACATTCTTTGACCTCGTTTCATCTCAACAAGTTTAAACGCGGAATCCTATTTTTTGGGCTAGAATCATAGCAAAATTTGGGAAGTTTTTTAAGAAACTAGAAAATAATAAAAAGAAAACTGCACCTTTTTCAAAGATGCATAAAAACACCCTCCAAATATCAGAGGAACCAAATTACTATTTAGTTTCTTCAACAAAATTCCCAAATTTTGCTATGTTTTTAGCCCCAAAAATAGGATTTCTTCTTAATCCTTACTCAACCCCTTACAAACCCTTACTCAAAATTGACCACCAAGATCTCCGCTAAAAGGTAGAAAATTCTATTTAGGTATGTAGGTACTATCATGTTTCAAGTAGAATAGGTGACCGAATCGAAAAGAAAATATAGGTGTCAGGACCGTGCAACGAACAGAATGCAAATCCGCGGTTATATTCAGCATAAGGCATTGTTTGAACTAGGGGCTCAGGCCCAGTCTCAGGCCCGGGCCTCCATTGTTGATTTTTGCTCATTGTTCGTCGCGCATTCGCACGACGCTGGCCACTTTATGAGAGGGCGTACGTCCGTTCTCACCGGGCGGCAGATAATTGGCTTCGTGTTTTTCGGAGTGTTACCATGTTTATATGCGCAACGGGCTCGTATCACTATTTCATAATTAGCAAGAAAGTTATTGTCGGTGCGGCACGGCGCGGGTCACGCTGCGAGAGCCTTGCGTGAAAAACGAGCGGGACCGCTTCGTTATTATTTCATTAATGTCGTCCTTCGAGTGACGGGTATTGTCCAATCGTGACTCTCGTACGTTCGCATAATTTATCGCCCGTTCTCGTTTCCGACTAGCCCCGACCCGCTCGCAGCTGTACCTCGCGTCAACGGGACAATTTGTACGAGGAATAAAAACGTTGTGTCCCCGTTTCAATGCTCCTCCTTTACCCTCCTCTCTCGACGGTTAATTTAACGACGGACCATTCAGCATTCAACGATCGTCGAAACGCGTCACCTAATAATCCCTCAAACAACGATACGAAAGAACTCTTTCCGCAACTTTAACTCTCTCTCTCTTCCCTCTCCCCCTTAAACCATCCCTGTTACACCTTCTGTCAGCAACGTTTCCTTTTTGTCCATTTACTTTATACGCCATAAACACCTTCGATACGTCCGTCGAATCTTTGTTTTATGACGGACATCAAATCCCGACAGCGATATCTTGGCCCGTGTACCCGAAGGTCCGCGAGGCCCTCTAATTGGCAATTAATTTAATAAGCTTGATTAATCTCCGGGGTTGGATTCAGCCGCAACGGGAACTCGCGCGCGAATGGAGGCTGGAACAGAGGGGGAAAAGGAGGAAACGCACGTATCACCTGGACGAGAATGTTTCCTCGTATTTCTGGCGGTGGCTGGGAACCGTGGCTGCCTTTCTGCCTTTTCGAATATCAAGCAAGGTCGACAAAGTGCGGTGGCCCCCGCGCTCGTCGTTCCCCTCTCGCCTGCACTTTTTTTCTCCCTCTTCTCGAAACGAAGATATGCTAATTCGACGGGCGGGCGTACAGGTGCGCGTCAATTTTTTCCTCGCCATTCGCTACGTGATTCGATGCCGTAAAAACGACGGTTTAAAGTCTAAGGGCACCGGGGTACCGAACGTTGGCCATGCGAAATGAATTATCCCCTCGGTGGTCGGCTGATTTTATTTTGATGAATTTCGAAAAGCAGCCCGCGGCCACGAGGCATTAGTCACGGTGTAATTGGCGAGGGGGAAGGGAGCGCGGTTCTATACGCGCAGCGGCCACCTCTTCAAAGAATTTCCGTCGAAAGTGATCGTTCGGGCGATCGCCCGAAACGTTCCCGCAGCGAGCCGGGCCGATTGACAGGCGTTATTAAAATTTTTCTACCTACCTTTTTTGCTGTCTCTCGCGCGTTTCACGGTTTCCTGAAACGACACAGCTCGGCTGTGCGCGCTCGCGATAACAATTTCGGCCATCCGCTTTGAAGCACAGAAAAGGAAATGTTCACAGGGTTACCTAGTGTCCCGTGAAACCGAGCCTTGCGGGATCATCGACGGTCCTCGCTGTTCCGACTCTCTCCGCGCGCCTCGTAAAAAGTCATCCGATAAAGATCCAGGCTCGGTTTCCACTGCGAGAGCCGCGGCTGTTGAATGGTTTTCGGAACGGTGCAGTGGTGGCTCTCTGTTCGTAATCGCGATTGCAGCGCGGTAAATTTCAATGCTTTTAATGACTGGATTCTAAGAAGGAAGGTCAGAGGAAGGGGCGAACGCCTGTATGCTAAGCGCAGTAGAATACAATACCGTGGCCTGGCAAAAAGAGGAGATTTAACGATTACTCTGCGTCAGATCTCCTCTACGGTCACATAGATTACAGTTTTTTGAGGTTTAAAATCTTAATCACGTTGCGTCGCGACTTCGTACTGGCGATAATATTTGTAGAATCTAAGTAGACGAATTCAGATTCGAAGGTACTATAGATGCTTTGAAACTTTGAATATGAATGAGACAATTGAGGGAGCGAGGTTGGTTCCGCGACGCTAGTCAAAGTTTACTTTATTATCGTAGCGGTGGATGATGTTCAGCGATTTAATTAGCATAGAATTATAAAATGTCAAAGGTAGGCGTTTCGCGTGAAGAGAGATCCGACTCCGATCTCCACGGGAATATTGCACCCGCGGGCAATAATCTGTCCCGTGGATTATTCACCGCGGCTATCGCGCGATTCGCCAGCCTGTATTTGCATACACGCCCAATATATTTGTCGATTACCTTTACAACGTTTTCTCTATCGGTGTTTACACCGTATCTCACCCTGGATACAAAATACTGTCGTATCAATTACACGCGCGTATATCTTGCGCGGAGGTGAAATTAACGAGATGCGCGTTCGCGCGCGCGCGCGCGCCCGCTTTCGCTGGCGTGCGAAAGAAAGGAAAAAATCGTGGAGCGAGCGGTAAAAACGTCGAACTGGCGCCACGATGTTGCGGAGAAGCGGTCGATTCTCACGAAGTCGATCCACGACGCGAATTCCACGTCCCACACGTTTCCATGGTTTTCAGTTTTGCTGGCGGTGGTCTCTCCCGCACGTTTTTTCCGCGACCATTCTTTCCCTCCGCCTCCCTCCGACCTTCGTCCTTTTTCTTCCTCGCGTCTTACCTTATCCGTGGTTCTTTAATTCGCACGCGTGGGCGCGAATGGACCGCGAAGAATCGCTCCGTCCTCTTCTGCGGCGTGCAATCACCCATCAGCTCCGTCTCTCTCCATCCCGCGGCGGTTCCCGCGCCAGCGCCGAAAGCACGCGCTTTTAAACGCTATAATCGCGTGGCCCTTTGGAAGCTAATGCATTCGATCGCTGATTTATGCACTATCCGCGTCGAATATATTGGGACTCACTCCGTGTATGAAATTAATTTCGTACATGCCCCGCTGGCCTCGCGGGCATGTAACTATCAATAATGAAACGCGAGGCTTACTCGTCTAAGGATCATTCCAACGACGCTCTCGCCCTTTCCCCTCCACGCTCTTACCTTTTATTTTTCTTCTCTGCTTATTTTATTTTATTTTTTCCTATTGCAATTCTTTTGTAGTTCAACCTTGTATCATAGTCCTTTTGTCGCTTTTCCTTCGACCGTACTAAGAATCTCGTTTATTTACTCCCATCTGTATTGCGTCAATGTGCAATGCATCCGTGAAAATGGGAAATAGATGTTCGCTACAGTACCCCACGCAGAAAGTCGCGAAACATTAGCTGAATTAGCATTGGAGGACTCTAAGCCCGTACGAAGGTGGACGGATAGGTCGGTGATTAAGATTAGCCATTAGAGGGAAGCTGATAAAAACGCCAGTGGCTGGATAAGGGTACCGTTCGTTTCTCTCTTCCCACACAAACGCGCAACGAGACACATAAAGCGCACTCGTGCTAGACGGTGGGAGAAAGCTCGCGGCCGCGTGCAAGTTGCGGGCGACCGATACACATGTCGCGTTATTAATATTGGCTGCACACCCCGGCACCGCCAGAATCTGGGAACCCCCCGCTTTCTCGCTACTCCTTTTTTTACGCCCTGGAATCTCGTCCCCGAAGTGTATAATCTTGCACGCGAAGTTCGGGGACACGCCGCCACCCAGCAATCTGCATATGCTTATGCCGGCATACGACATCCGAAACCCCTCCGCCGAAAAAGACCAAATAAGGGAGGCTCGTCGATAACGCGGGCTGTCGTCGACCTTTCTCGTTTCTCGTAGGAAACCGTCCTCTTTTTTTCCCCTCCACTTCGGTCCGAGAACCTTGCCGCGACGTTATTAGAGGCGTTAGGAATATCGATGAGACGCCGAGGCTAAAAGTGACGTTTCAGAGGTATTCAAGCCTCGCGCGGATCAAACTCCGCGGTACAGAATAATAGTTGCGATCGAGGAAGACGGGGAAAGATTCCTGTATAGTTGCAGCTTCGGTGCACATGCGAGGCGCAGCCGAAGGCTTCATGTTTGAACGTGCAATTAACACCTGCGTCCGAGAAATTGGCAAGTGCGACGGCCCGCCTTTCGAGTTCCCGTAATATAAATATTACGGGTTACCGTGTCACGTTCTCGGCGTCGATCATGAAATAACCATTATCCCCGCCTGATGACCCGCGATTCGATCTCGCGATGCCTCTAAAGGGGATATTCACGGGATCGAGCGCGGCGACCGTTCGATCATGCGATATCGCGCCCTCCCCTGGTCGGATTAAAAGTTCCTCTCACGAGTATCGCGTAAGCGTCGATTACCAGGCACTCTCTCTCTACATCGGTGTCCGGGGACCGAACACCTCGCGTCCCCGGATCCGAACGGAGCAGGCACTCCGTATTGGTCGTTAACGTTCCGATGTTAAATATTTTAAAAGCTCGACTCAGCCTGATCCACCCACCGTTCGCGTTTACCCGAAACCGCGTTCGCCCCTTCCGCGATGGAAAACCAGCTCCCACGAGCTCGCGGCACTATTATATTTTCCCACCCTCGTAACGGCAGCCTCGGGACCACTCGAGATGGATCAGTGGGGCCCAACCGCGCGTCGGTGAAGTAGGATGTTTTTCTCATGAGCTCACGATGCATCGCGGAGACTCGTTTGGATCGCGTTTGGAAGACTTTACCTCCGCCTTCCATATATGTAATGACCGGGCTCCGAGGGAGGCGAGTTGGAAAAGGGGGGAGGTGGAGGAGGAGGGGGAGAAGGCCCGGGCCCCGGAAAGAGGGAGCGAGAGGGGACGATAGAGGGACGGGTGAAGGAAAGAAGGCGAAAGAAAAAGACTGTCCGGATGGAGGGGGAGGAGGAGGGGGGCGGGATGACGGAGAACACGAGGCCCAGGAGTATGGGCCCCACCTAGACGCGTGGGACCGACACCCACGATCCTTGCATCAACGTACCGACTCTCATCGCGCACACGCGGCACTTACATATAGCAGGGTTTTACGACGGGGAGACAGCCTGTCGTAGTAATAAGAGGGGCCCTGGCCACGCGCGCCCAAGCCTGCCAACCGACTCGGAACAGAGGGCCGATCTACCGAGCACTCGCGAACGTTGCTCCTTTCGTCTGTGATCTCGCCGATAAGGGGCCTGATCTAGGAGAGACGATGCAACGATCTCCGGGCGAGATGGATCCTCGTTTCCAGAAACGGTTGACGTCTATGGGAAATGGGCGAAAACATTTGGGTACCTACTCTCTGTGAGGTACGACAAAGGAAAATTTAGTCGCCTCGCGGAGCTCTTCAGCTCATTCTCTGCCTGACTATTGTACGATTATTCCAAAGATGTGTATTGTTCACTATAAATTAGTGAACCCGGGGTACTATAGGATTGTAGTTTCTGTACCTTGTTGGAGCCGTAGACGTCTTCGAAAATCACTGAATAATTCTGGAACTTGTCAGGGATTACTGATAAAATGTCGATATAATATTGTAAAACCGAACGGCCTCGATTCGCGCGGCAAAAAAGTGGCAACAAATTTACCGATGTCCCGCGCTTGTTCCATTGGCATCGCCGTGGTTTCACGGTGTTCGACTCGATCCAGCCGATCCTCGATCCGGTCCATTCGATTTCTTCGAAGCAGCCTCGCCATCAGAGCGAAGTCAAATTAATATTCAATCCGACCGGCGATAAGGGATATATTGGGAACACGAGTTTTATCGTTAGTGTGTCTCCGTGGCAGATAACGCTTACGAATTAATTAAGCAAACGACATTGTACGTCTCGTAGCCTACCCTTCCCCTCGACGGAAACGACGTTCCGCGTCGTGCAAAAACGGGCCCCATTTCGATGCCGACCGAAATTCATTAGCGCCGTGGCCGCGTTTCGATCGATGCAAAAGAAGAATCGGCTGAGTCGCGGAGTCCGGCTGATTTATTATGCGGGACTGTCGAATATTTTATATCGCGCGGCTCCGAACGATGTATAGGGACCGTCAAAACGCTTGACGGGCCCGATACCTTCCGCGGACGGACAATGAAATTCCGTCTAACGTAGACGAATCGTCGAGATAATTGCTTGCCTCGTGAAACAGAGTGACGTGGGTGGGTGGTAACAAATCACGTGAAATCCAAGCGGCCCGAATATGTATCCCGCGTCCACGAAAAGGTAACGGGGCCGGCGTGCCATATAAAGAAGAGCCACCGAAGACGAGCCATTGCTCCTTGCCCCCATCCCCCCGGCGAGAAAATGATATTTCGATGTAATGCGCTTCAATTGCGATCGTGAACGCCGCGAGAGCGAAATGGTCCCGTTCGAACGACGACAAAATTACAAGCCTCTGACACGGAACGCGTATCGTCGGCTGGTATCGCCTCGGGTGACGGTGTTCCGTAGCTCTTTGCTCGCGTGACTCGAAAATCATCTGCCATTGTCGGTTCGTTCCGCGTGGAGAAGGTCAAGGGACATCCGTGGTACATTATTCAAGGCTGTACCAAATGAAGAACTTAGAGTGGACAAGGACGAAGGCGCTGGTACTTTCTCAGCGGTTGATAAGAAAAGGCCCGGCGCGAGGCTCTTTCCATTTCTTCTCGCCTCTTTTTTTCTGCTCCACCGGTCGAAGGTGCGAATTCTTGTATCTGGGCGTGGCAAATTGCCGCACGCGAGCCTCTAATGATGCGAACAAACGAGAGGGACCTCGAGGATAGAGAGGATTAAGAGAAAGAGGGGGGGCGTCAGTGATCGACCAACGAAATAAGGGCCCCTTCGACGAGTGTCCAAGTGCGAGGAATCGGGCCCCTTAATGCCGGTAACGCGCGGCTAAAAGCGACAGAACTGCGAGGCTAACTACCTGGAGAACAGTCTGGACGAGGATGTTTCAACGAGTTCCAGTGTAATCCGCTCGAATCGACCTTAAACATGGTCCAGATCACGCCTGAACTGAATACAGAACCGAAGAATGACAAGTATTAACTCTTTAGGTATTTTTAAAAGAAGATTTCCAAGCATTTCTACCAATTTACTTTGGAACCAACAGTATTTCTTTCGCGTAAATATGTAGTGGCTACCATTACTTAACTGCTGCCTCTTTAGTTAGTGAGAAAATTGCAGATATCCTCCTTTTTTTTGAGAACAAACATTCAACCAAAAATTAATTATTATTATTATTATTATTATTATTATTAACGGGTATAACCCTGTAAATACACTGATAGAAGCATAAGAAGAAATAAGAAAACTTATTACTAGGTAACAATTCGTTGCACTTAACATTGACTACGCCTAAAGTATATACATATATACAAAGTTTATAGAACAATGTCACCCCTGACCGCCTTCAAGACACCTAAACACTGATGTTCTGAAGGATGCCAGGGATCCAGAGAAAAGGTCGAGAGAGTGAGAGTCGCCATTAAATTTGTCGTAACAATTACAACTTCGAGTGACTACATCCAGATGACCGATATTGGTCCTGTATTGTCTTGCGTAGAATAGAGGGCTCTTACGAAGAGCTCTGCCCGCGACATAAAAATTCACGCTTCCTAACAGGCTCGGGCATTTAATATGGCCATTAATTAATTTAAACAAAAATACAAGATCACTAGTAGTCCTGCGACGTTCCAGTGTCGCAATATCCAATTGAGTTGCAATATCTGTATAGTCGTGCGACAAAAAAATCATATTCCTAATACACATCTGGGTATCATCCTAATTTTTCACCGGTCCAGGGTGACAATTTTAGAATTGATCGTATAGGAGACGAATAAAGTCGCAACATTTGTACATGCACCATGACGTTTCCACGCTGTAAGAGTGCAAGCGTATCATTTCACATACACGTAGCAGGGGAGAAACCGAGAAGAAACCGACTGGCGCCCAATCGATCGATTCCTCCGTTCCCCTGTTCGACTGAAAGCCATGAGAAGAGCCAAGCCGAAGGCGGCTTTCGTTCTGGACCGACTGGTTCTGTTTCTCTCTCGCCGTCGATCGGCCACATTAATCATATTGCGAACGACGCCGCGCCTCTCTTTATTTATTCACCTTCCTTCTCTCTCATCCTCTCCCCGCTTTTTCTTTACCCCGGGTATCTTCTTCGTGCACGGAGCCGCTCGATATTCGTCGCAAGTCCACGGTTCAGCGACTCCGACTCGACGCTGGATCATCCCTATCGTTCGACACCGCCACGCGAACCCATCGACGCGTCCCATTCGCATCTCGATCGAAGAATAACGAACCATTCCCCTTCCCATACACGTGTAGTTGCGCTTGGTAAATGTTACTAGCATCGGCGATCTAGAAACTTCACATCATAATTAATCCTCGCCTGATGGGATAGAATTGATAGAAATTCTTGTTAACTTTGCAGTGGAATTGGAGCAAAAGAGCATCAATATATTTCTTCGCGTACTTACACTCTTTTTATTTCGTCAGGTGGATTGATAAGTGTGAGTGATTAAAGACGCGTTGAATTTATCGAATTGGCGTGACGGTGCAACGCGGCAATCGCGCGTCGGAAAGGAGAAGCCGAAAATGGTGGATAGCGCTAATAAGAAGAGTGGGCGCGATATTTATTGCCCATCGCGGAAGAAACCTAACCCGTCGTTGAACGCGCAGATTACAGGCTATTCGCGCTAACAGGCTGAAACGATTCTGGAAAGAGAACGATTTCGGGGTCCGGGCGGGGAGAGGAGAAATTCGACGGGTAATGACGCCGGTGCCCGCGGGGGACTGCAAAATTGATTTTTCGAAAATACGTCACGCCCGGGGGACGTGCCCGAGACGGTGGTAGCATTACACGATTACTTTAAGGTCGTTTCTTCGGGAACCGCCGTGGATCAACGATAAATTGAAGGACTTACAAAGGAAAGCGCTGGCGAAGTAGCCGAAGGACATCGTTCGACGAAAGCAATCTCACGGCGATATAAAGGAGACTGTACTCCGAAAAATAATAAAACGCGATACCACATTAAATTCGGGATGTACAAAAGAAGGACGTTATTTATCTCAATGCTCGATTTAAATCATAGTAAAAAAGAGCAGTTACAAGAGTAGCTTCAAATGTTTCCCCCGGGTCGCTCGGTATCCCGTGTCGATATTGTATCGAAAAACAAAAGGAACAGGGATTGAGAAACGAGGTAGCGGACAATCGGTGTTCAGCCCGAAGTATTTCAAGATAAACGAGTAGTATCCCCGGACTATTTCGCCCTTTTATTCCTACAGACGTGTATTTCAGCAAATTCAGTTTCGTTCTCCCGATTAAGGTCGTATTTTGCGACTCGAAAGTCCTTTTCCCTTTGCTCGATAAAGAATCGAGCAAAAATACAGTCGGGACAGAGTCGTCCTGTGTAAAAGTTCGCAGTGCCTCCCAAGATTCGATTGCTCGCCGGAAGGGGGTAAAATAAAATTTAACCCTGTGCGATACTACGGAGGAGCCACTACAGAAGTGCCTTTTTATTCCTAGACGAGCCAAGGAGCTAGAAGGGAAAAATCTCGAGTTGATCTTTTACATCGCTTGCCCACTCCCCTGCTTTGTAACCAGATTAGCGTTTTCATCCCCTAGCAATCGTAAAGGGACGCGGTGGGACCGCGTAACACGTATAAATTGACCTTAAACGACGGAGAAGCGCGGCGGTAACAGGATAGCCGCCGGTGCGCCACTTTGGGAAACACTGTTCTAGGACCAAAGCGAAAGAACAAGGGGTGCGCCCACGCCTGGAAGAACAACTTGATACAAGAGACGCCGTCTCGCTTACAATCTAGTCTCTTTATAGAATCCTCCGTTCGAAGCCGAGGAGGTGGCGGAGGGACAAAGACAAAGGTGAGGGAGTAGCAGAGACAGAAGGGAGGCGGATAGAATGGAAAAAAGGTGGGGCGCGCAAAGACGTGCACAATGGAGAACCGGAAACTCGAGCCGGCGCACCGAGCGGGCGCATCTTCGGCAACAACGAGCCTGAGATCTTGTCCGACGGACAGCTTTAGGAGGAAGCAGATGGAGAAGTGGGGAAGGGCGAAGGGGGGCAACCGTTGGATGAAAAGAAGGAGGCACAATCGACGGAACGTCGAGATTTATCCGAGGCCGCGCGATAAAACGCGTGCAGCCAACGGTCCGCGGGTGTGAACGAACCCTTAGCTCGTGGAAGCCCGAGGGCCGCGCCCCTTGTATTAGGCAGATTTATTAACGCGGTATCGAGATGCCTCTTCGGTGGTTTGAAACGAAATGCATGAATAATCTGACCGTGGGATCTACAGGCGTGAATCAGTCCTCTCCTCTGGTTGGTCCAAGCCGCGGTCTTAGGATTTGTAAGAACGGCCTTGAGGAACACCGGTTGCATCTTTGTTGAGGGTCCCAACCAGCGGTGCCTGCCATTTACACGCCGACGCACGTTGCTCCGTTCCCTTTTCGCGCGCCATACTTGGTTTATTGGCACATATCTACCCCTCTTCTTTGGGAATTGGATTTTCCTTACGTTGCAAGCTTTTCGTAAAATCCTCTGGGCGACTTTGGATCTGGGCATGTCTTGTTAATTTGTCTCAAACTTCAGCTTTTATTGCGCTACGCAGTGTAAGGTTTGTTGGTCCTTTTGCAAAGAAACGGACACGGAAATCTCAGACTGCACCGTTATAGACTGTCACCCAGTCGATGTATCGGCATCCAATAATTTCCTAAGATCGCAGCGGTGCATGCGCACGATTGCGGGGGTGTAGCGTACAACTCGGTCGGTTTTCGAAGTCACGGGGAGAGTTATAGATCACCTGAGTTGGGTGCATTTCTTTATTCTTCGGCGTTTAATTGTGATATATGGACAGTTACGTCTAAGCGTCTCGTGTACACCTTTCCATAAATTGTCGATTTTACATGGAAAATTTCTCGCTGCCACTGATTTATTACCGATTTATATATACGTTATGCCTTTACAAGGCCCCGGACACCGTCGTTAAGGCTTTTAGAGCACAAAGGGAGGCAACGTCTCTACATTATGGCTACATCATCCGGGAGTGTCAAATTGTTTTCCAAGCACCAATTTAGTTGTCCAAATTATGCCGTCTAACCTCGAAGCTTAGGAGATGCTCGGAGGCAGATAAGGTGAAAATACGAGGGGACGGGATTAAGATCAATCAGCCGTGCGCGTTTAGGGGCACGGAAATAAATCTTGCACGCTGCCCGGGACGACTTCGGGAATACGATTCGTGATTAATGTGGCCCCTTTTATCGACGCGTCCATCGGAACGGCATAATTACGCTTTCGAAAGAGAATTTTGTCTTCGCGTTGACGCGTCACCCGTTTTAAAAATGGTCCGCCGGCAATCGACCGCCGATAACGAAACAAAACGTCGTCCCGTCGATACATTCCGATCCGACTTAACACCTACGTTCCATTAATCATCGCACCCCTTCCGTCCCCTAATTAACAGCCAATTCCTTTAACGCGATTATTCACCGTGCCGCTAATAGACAACACATTATTCCGTGAAATCCTTCCTTTCTAATGCTCGTAACCACTGTCCGCCACCTACTCGTTTCCTGTAAATTCAACGTCCGATCCTCGCAGAGGCGATCTGTCTTGCCTATCAGGAAGCTCGTGTTGCTAACAGGTAACATGTGTAAGACCCAGAATATCGGCTTTCAAGCTTGAATAATAAGTGGTGCACGAGCCGAGCAGACATTTACCGCAGGAATTTCACGGAACGGGAAACCGATACAGTCACTGGCAGTTGCTCGAGTTACGTTTCAACCTCCTGTCTCTGTCGAAGTAGCTTTCTCAACGGAGAAAAACGATCTGCTAACCTCGGGGGGGACTTTCACGATCTCTACTTACCCCACGCATCTCCTCGATATTTACACCTCGTTCCACTTCCTTTAATCACTACATATACCCAGCGATACAACCCTCTACTTCGCATTTGTATTCCCAAAGACGATTTGTACAAAAAAAATCGGTTGGGTGATAAGGTAGCGATGTGTCGTCTACGTTCGAACGTCAGAGTATTCGGTAGCCACGTTGCCAGGAATTTTAAGACGTTTAGGGAAGTCGCAGTAGAGAGGGGAACGGTGGCGCTCGCGGAATACCAACAAGCGAATATTTATCGAGGATAAATTTGAAGTGATCTGAAAATCTGCGGCTAGGGGGTGGCTCGGCTGCTCCTTCGACTCTGTATATCTAAGGACGAACGTGCAAATGTTTGCTCGCGAAGGGGCAAGATATACTCCGTGCAAACTGAACGCGGCATGGTGCAGCCAATAAGGGAACTAGGCAGAAGGAGAAACAGACGGTCCATGTGACCAGGATCCGGCGGTAGAAAGACTCCCGTCACACGGGAATATAAAAAATACGCGCCCGATACTCGGTGTAGCTAAACGGGGACACGTGATTCACGGTTGGCGACTTAAGACACGGACACTGGTTTCGGATGGTCAGCTGTGGCATTTACCGCCATTCCCGATGTTTGTATTTCTTATCTACCAGTTTCGCCACCCACACCCGACCGCCGTCGGAATTCCTCATCCTTTTTCTCGCGCGCTTTCGCTCACCCGGTGACTAACGCGCCGTGACGAAATGAAATATCTGATTTACACATCTGACGCCGTCTCTTGTCCACGTTTCGCGCTAATGACTGCTATTCGCCGCTGGACGATGGCGACGAATAATTTCGGTATACGAAATGGTGGATCTCAACAGAAAAATTAAGGTTTATTCCTTGTGAGGAATTGCTAGCATTTAAGAAATGTGTGCAGTTCCCGCATGGTATCTATAAGTGGGGATGGAACAAAGTAGGGGAGACCGGGGCTGGTAGGCCAATTTTTCAGTTTTTGATTTTTAATCAATTATGTGGGCGAAATATCATTAAATCGATTACTATATTTGATAGGGCATACATTTGGCTATCTGATTAAATTATTAATGTTGACTCAATGTGACAACATTTAAAGAATTTTAATGTTTTTCTAACACCTTACATGCTGGTCAACCAGCCCCGTGGTCGGGGTTGGTAGACTAACAGTATGGGATAGGTTGACTATAGGTGCAATCAGTTAAGAAAATGTTGTTAACAACTTATCTGAGTGGAAATAAAATAGCACAATGTCACAAGAGTTGTTTCATTATAAAATATTTATTACTTTTTAATAATAGATAACAATTTAAACCTTTATAGTAGCAAAATAAATCTTATATCTGGTACTATAAAAACATTCGCCATCTTCTATCAACTAGTTACTATCTTCGCAATCTGATGTGCAATTTTTGCACTCGTAGAAAAGTACATATCTATACAGAGTTTTATACGGTATATTATGTTCCACGGCAGCTGCATGAATGCTTTTCTTTTCAAGAATTACTTCACGACATGCTTGTTCTATAAGATCTTTTGAGGTTGAACCTCTATTTGACTTTCTTTGATATGTCCTCATTGTTCTGTGAAATAAGTTATTAACTAACCTTTAGTAACGAAAAGTTCGTAATAAACTAGGTAATATAACTGCATGGGGTTGGTTAACCAGCTTAGCCATGTAACCCCGGACGTTATTAGTCAACCAGCCCCGAACGATCATTTTGACTTCAATACTCTATATAACCATTAATTATTTATGTAAAATCAAAAACGCAGTCTCAATAGGTCGTTTAATAAACAAACTTTAAAATAGTCCCTTCACATTTATTCTACTCTAACTATATAGAGCGTGAAAACATAAAATCTTTAAGAAAACATATTTACTTACATAGCCAATTTTTCGATAAACGCTGGTAACTTTTAAAAAACGTGCGATCGCGGGGTCGGACATAAATGCATGTCATAGTAAGAGTGACTTATTTCTACAGAAAATCGCTCCGCGGTAGAGCATACGTCTGTGGAAAGTTATTAACAATTAGTCAACCTACCCCTGGTGCCAACCAGCCCCGGTCTCCCCTAATTGAAGCGCTAGTTTCCAAACAAAGTGTGAAAATAGAAATTCTTGAGTAACTCAATGTAAGTACGTCGAAGCACTTCTAGAATCTAGGTTACTTAGGTGCAAGCTGAACACCTGTGACAAAATCTCTATAAACCCGTGACACCATAGGTAACACGATCACGTTGCTCCAGGTTGCCCTTGCAAGATCAGCGTCCTTGCCTTCCACTTACGCGACTTTACTACCTTTCTGCCCTTCTCTCGCCGCTCCGGTAGCTATCCTAGGAGAGGCGCTATCCCACCGAGCGTAACAAATGTCCGCGATTAAAAGTCTGCTCGACGTGGAAATGTGAATGGCGTTACTCGATATGCAGGCTTCTATTCAACGTTTTATTCGTCCACCGAGCCGTGAGCTTCGCATTGGAGCGATCCCAATTAAATTTCGTCCTGCTGCTGCAAGTGCAAAGTTCTTAACAAGGACGTTCCCGATGAACGAGATGAAAAGATAACGGTGGACTAAAAGTAATTAGATGGTGACCATTGCAACGTGCAGAATTCACGCAGCTTCGAACGGAATATTAAATGAAATGGTATCTCGTATACATTTGACACTTTCGATTCCAATTCGTACCTAAAACTGCTTACTCTCATTGTTTACAAAATACCTTGCATAAGAACTTATCAACACTCTTCAATATCGTACTGCAGATCTACTCAATTCTTGTTTCGCCTCACCCCTATCCTATCTCTAAAATCTAAGTGCTGTATAGAGTCAACAAGATCTTGTTCCTTGATCGATTTAGCGCACTCCTGTGTACTCGACGCTTACATCTCAAGTGTCTGCTTCAGACCCCTCTATAGCGTCATTCCCATACAAGCAATGTTCCAAGTGAGCCATTATCGCGAGTGGCCACAGCAATACGACTCGTGTACGCGTTTATCCCCTGTACATGGTACACTGGAATTCTACCTGAAAAGAGCGAATCGCTGATGAATCCAGTGACCCCGGCGTACAAGCACGGACTGTGCGCGATACGTTATTTTGACAAGGCGCGCGTGCAGCATCAGCGGCATTGTGCGTGGACGTGTCCGGAAGAGCGTGAATATTCAAATGCCGTTGGCTGGGACCTACGATCGTCGGTGCCATCGTCTCTCTTGCTACGTGGAAGTCACGAAGCAGCCGTACAGCTCGGAGGAGTAGACACGAAGAAACCCGTTCGGTCGCGTGGCTCGCCCACGCTCTGCTCGCGGGTGTGCGTGCGTGCGTGCGTGCGTGCGTGCGTGCGTGCACGCCGCATCTCGTAGATAGCTAGCAAGGTCTTCGATCTTAACGATGAACCACCGACGCGAACGTGTCGATGCCTCTCGTCGTCGTCCTCGTCGCCGTCGTCCGCCCTACGGTGTATCCTTATCTCCCGCCGTCGATGGACCTTATTATCGGCTGGCTGCCGCTACGAGCAGCTGTCTAATGCACTGCCCGATTGGCACTTACATTTCGCGGACGTCCAAGCAGCGAGGCGCGATAATACGGTAGGCGGTATTCCACCGATAGAGTTGTATTCACGCTCGTGTCCTGACGCGCTCATTTGAATCGGCTCGTCTGTAACCCTCCTCCCTGCGCTTTCTCCTTTTTCCTCGAACCAGCGTCACACCACAGGACATTGCATTGTAGGGCTGGCTTTGCGGCAGTTACAGGCTCGATTTCGCTGGAATTTCAATGCAAGTCGGTTTAGAAGTTCGTGGGTTTAATTGCTCCATAGGTAACAGGAGATATCGATCATTCTACGGTTATTCAGAATCGAAACGTTGATGCTTCAACGCTCGCGAGTTTATTTAAGGTTTAGCTTTAAATTAGATTATAAGCTAGTCTTTAAGTAAAGATAGTCGTTAAGTTACACGTAAGGTCACGGTCACTTTGTATTTACAGGACGGTTGTACAATATATTACACTTAAGTCTAAGCCACAAAGAACACTGAACTTAGCTAACAATAACGTGAAAGTACGCGAACAATTAGATTTTTTATCAAGCAGTTCGTAGTGGAGAAATCTGGTACGTTCCAGAAAAGACGCAAGCACGTGAGCAGAGCAATACTTGTCGTTAAGTCGACGATTCGTGGAAGAGAGTTTGTCATTCAAGTTTGTAATTCAAATTATTAAATAGTCAACGATCCCGCGTCGATTAAGACTTTTCACCATTTCTCTCGAGCTCCCTTAATCACCCGTGGTATATATTCCTTGCATGCTTGCAACGCCTTGTACAGCGTACAACTTTAACCGCTCGACAGAGATATAATGAGCAATCATTCGCGGTGCGGATCGAACGTTAACAAACAACGTCGGCCGCGGTTGTTAACGCGCGACATTTACTGTTAGAATTCATCGCTTCTCGATAGGGGATCCCTCTGTAGGTACTCGAACACGCCCTGAGGTGGATTCGTGCCGGTAGATTGTCGAGAAGGGGCTGGCCGATAGTTATACGGACTAGGCTGCTTGCTCCATATAGAAAAGCGACAAACGGTGATCGTCGCGACGGCAATAAAATCCGGCAGTATGCACGCGGTACGAACCCGGGACGATCATTTTCGCTGATATATACTGGTACGCTTTACTACCGTGGTAGCAATATTATAGCTTATAAATTCCTACGTGCCCGGTGCTATGCACCCCGAGATATAAATGGGCCACTTAAGCGGGATGTCGTTCGCACGTAATGACGCCTTCAAAGCTTACCTACCGGAACACAATCTTCGACGTGTCGCTAAACCGATTGGCGTCGATTTTCCCACAGTTTTCGGCCGGAGGCTCCGTCGGAATTCTTCCAGCGAACTCGAACGCCTACCACATTGCAACACGGATCTCCGAATTCAGACCACGAGATGAAAAGTGAGCAGAGTGACGAATCCACATGTTAGATGGGACTTATCAGTGGGACCCTTTAGTGACTCAGAGCTAACAGAAGGCTGACCATCCAACAGGTCTTTGACTGCGTCTCATATAATATATTCATGAGCAGAGGTCTAACGATGGAAACGCGCTATTTTAACGAGGCTTGTCTCAAATTATAGGTCTTCGCAAGATGTTAAAGAAACACTCCAGTTCTAGATGTTATTCTCCGCGGTAGCGGTTCTTGCTCTTATTTCAATGTTCGCCGCGGGTAAATACGTTTAAATTTTCTGCTTCCAGGGCGATAAACGGTGGTCCAGAGACACTCACTGTCCGCTGTTAAACTGTTGCTCCGCTCGCTTACCCGCGCCGCTCGGGGAATCGCGCTGTTAAACGTCGAATAACAAACAAGGTTCAGTTAGCGGCTGTACGCTGGGTATTTTTATGAGTATTGCTTTGTGCTCGACCGAAGACAATTGACGCTCCGCTCCGGGGCGAAAGCGTTAGTTTTACGACGCCGAGAGGGTTGGAGATGCGCTCCTGTCGAATGCATCCGCGCGTAGATTATGATTTCTGGCAACGAGGAGCAGTCGCGCTCTCGCCCCATCCAGCAGAATGGAAAAGGAAGGAGACAGAACTTGGGCCCGAAAAGAAGGGGGGCAAAAGGAAAGCGAAAAACAACGCATGCGGTCCGTTATCTCAGAGCCGCGTCGTAAAAGACACAGGAGTTACGACGCGAGCGAGCATCCAGCCAGTTGGCCAATTGGAAAACTTCTTTTTCGGCCTGCCTCTCACCCTCCTTCTCCCTTTGTCCATCTCGTTTTCTTCGTCGCACTCCACCCACGAGCGATTTACGGGCCGAGTGAAAGACACTCGTCTGCCAGTTTTATACCGAAACGGCCATATAGAATGACGCTGCTTTACATATTTAATGGAATTCCTCGGACGGGTCCTCTTCACCTTCGATCATCCCGCCGCGAAGCTTGCCCCTCGGCGAGTTTGGCCCGTAGAAAAATGTCCGTTCCTTCTTTTCATTCTTGCCCACCAACTGTCGCCTTTGTAGCTTAATAAGTCGTAAAACGCGTGCCGCCACCGCGGTTGCCTATTGTTCGATGGGATTCGTAAAACAGGATACCGAAACTAGGGGGGGATTCAGGGTCGATCCAGAAATTATTCGCGGCCGTGATCGTATCTGCCGCTGTTGGGAAATTTACGGGACGACCGTGCGCCCGCTCGCGCTTGAATGTCTTCATCGGAAGAGCGGAGAAGGCGATCGCGCGCTGCATGGGACGCGATACCTACTTGGTCGCCGCGGCGCAACGGTTTTCTCGTTCTACCATTGCCGCGAATAACGATCGGTGGTATCGTTGGACGGGCTGACAAACGAGACGGTTCGACCGAACGTGACGGCTGGCTCGCTAGCTCCAACACCATATTCGTAGCACGAGCATCGTTATTCGCGCGATTTTTGAGATGTTAGGGCGCGGCGAACGTTCTCGGAGCCTGGTCGCCGAATCGGTTCCCGCTTAACGGCCCCTTATGCGTAATATATTTTTCGAGCGTCCGGAACGATCGCGAAATTTCTGGCATCAGGCTGCCGGATAAGTGGCGGGGCATCCGTGGTTGTTTACCCGTTCGAGCGTTTTAATTTTATGTCCCCCCGTATCCCGGGGGAAATTAAGGGCGGCGAGATTCCTACCGGATACTCGCGCGACCGCAACGATTGCAATAAATTCGAACGCGAAGGGCAACTTTCTCCACGGGGGTACGCGTAGGTGGTTGTCGAATATTGCTTCGATACTGGTTTCAAACGAGCAGGAAGCATTCGTTTCGTTCTGCGATGCTTCGATTTTAAGCTTCTTTTTCGAATAGCGGCGCGTAAGGCTGTCCCTATCCTTGTCTCTCGCTCGGGGATGCGTTAAACATGGGGCCGCATTAAAACAGGAAAAAGGCGTTAATACGTCTGTGTTTTCATAAATTTCTGGCCAGACTCGCGTTCGTTCGCGGGAATCTCGCGGCGCAGAACACGGTCGTTGGGAACGTTGCTCGCAAGAAATCGCTCTGATGAGAGGAGTCTTCCGGGCATCCGGCTCGTGAGCCCACGAATCAGATAATTTCGCGCGCCAATTACGTTATCGTGAAAAGGGGCAAGAAAAGTCGGGCGGAACGAGATGGAGATAAGAGGGGGAGGCTGAAAACTTCATTGGCTCTGTATGGAAAAATCTCGGGGAGGGGAAAAAATGTCTGTAGATAGCCGCCAAGTAATAGAGCCGTGTACTCGTCGTGGACATTATCTGATGAGAATTTGCATCTTCCCTCTTGCCTCGCTATAAATACCTAGCGTGCGCTGCCGGTTGTCGACGAACCGACTGGATTCGACTGGACTCGACGTGGACTCGGCTGCAGTCAATTCGACTGGGGCCGATTTTGATCTAATCTAAGGAGAAAAAAAACAGGTAGAATAAGCTCTCAAAGTTTAGCCATTGATACCTTCAACCGTCGTGCTCACCGTCCACACTTCAAATGACTGAAATGACCAACCCCCTGAAACTTTCACTCCCAACTTGAATCCCTTCGTTACCGATCATCCCTGCCATTCATCCACCAAGCGCAGTGGACGGGGGAGACGAGGAAGAGAAATGTCCCTCGACAGTCTCTAAGTAATAAAGCCGTGTAGTCGACATGGACGTTATCCGATGGAAATCTACGCTCCCTATCCTGCCCCGTTGTAAATCCTCAGCGTACACTCGCGCAGTGTCGTTGGCAGATGAATTGATTTGGAATTGATCGTAGTGGATGTGGACTCGATTCGACTTGCTCGTGGTTGTCCGCGAGTGGGCCGCCGCCGCAGCGCGTGCGGAACGCGCCGGCATTGTGTACTCCTTTTTCCACGCGCGCTTTCAGCCGGTGCGGCTCGCGCCCTCGCGCAAACGACAAATTATGTACTCGCATTTGCATATTTGATACGTGGCTACAACCTCCTGGAGGAAACGGTCCCGGTGCTGAGTTACGTTACGACGCCCCTGGCTCGGACTCTTTTTAAGCTTTTCGTCCCGCTCGCCGTCCCATTCTGGCTTGCACGCGCGCAACTTTCCAGGGGATCGAGCTCGTTAGTCTGCGCGATCGAAAAGTCGCCGGATCGCGAGTAGAGACTGGCTCCTAATAATCCACGCGAACAAGTGGGTTTATCTGCGCGCAAACGGGCGGACGAAATTATTGATATCTCAGCGGCGAGTGACTTATGCAACGCGCGAAACGATCCCGCTCGCATTCGCAGATACGGTTATCTACACGTGTATTAACTTGTATCGGTCGCCGTGCCTCGTCTGGTATCGATTAATTTTCGTGTTCCAGTTAATCTGGCTTTCTAGCACCGCGTAAATACGCCGTCGAACCGCGGGCTTCCCATCTTGTTTCCGGCGATTACGTAATTACCAGCGGAATGGCCGAGTTGTCGCGTGGTTTTTCATCGGGACGCCAAGCTCCCTCTCTTTAATCCCCGCGCGTTTACGAGCTCGACGATGATGCAGTGAGATTATAAATGTCGATACGGAATCGGACTTGTAATTCAGGTAGCGAGATCCGTGGAAGTGTGTATCTTAAGTCGATCGATGTCGTTCCGCGTCGCGTTTTACAAATGGGCCCAGGGGCGACTTAACGCGTTTCCCTCGGCTATCGTCGATCGCGATGCGATGCGATTTTTCACCAACGTGGGCCGTGGATCGCGGCGATCGCGCTGGGCGACAAATTGTCCACTTGTATTTGCATATCTGGCGCGCGTGGCTGTGCTCCCGCAGACGGAAACGCTCAAATGCGAATAGCGACCGGCCAGGCGGATTAAATCATATTCGGGAAACCGGTACGAGCGCAGAATTGACGCGGCGTGATCTGAAAAAGAGATCGCGGGAACCGCGATACGAGTTATGCTGTTCGCTTGGCGCGCGTTTAACGTTCGACACGTGGGACGTCGGCTTAAAATACGCGCGACTTTTGCGCCACGCCATTGTGCCATTCTCTCTTTCCCTTTTCTCTTGGCGTATGGCCTGTGAAAAGCACGGATCCTATACAGAGTGTCGCGTTTTAATCGATCCACTCAAACGTATCGCTATCAAGAATCATCCAGATGAATGCTGAAGTGTGTTGACGGGGGCAACATGGTTGATCTTTGGATTTAAGAGGTAGGTAGCATTGTGTGCCTTTTTAAGTAGTTGCAGGTTGCAATGTGGGTGGAATCTGGAAGACTCCTGCAGAATTAGCTTTCCTATATTTTCCTTCTTTGCATTCGATCTTGTTTTAGAATATTTGTCGTGTTACAGTGACAACTTTTAGTGGTTTTGAACCAAACATGCATAAGTATCTTTTTAAATATATGATAAAGTCACTATTTAATAACTCCAGTAAATATGTTTAAAATAAATTTAGGCCTGACAATGTCAAATTATTATAGAGGAGTCTGTGAGACTCCACGTCACTATTTATGTCACGAAGTGGGACGTCGTCGGTTAAGGGTTAATGAGGAATCCTATTCTTTGGGCTACAAACATAGCATAATTTCGGATTTTTTTTTAAGAAACCAGCGATTCGATTCATCTGAAATTTCGACGATGTCTTGAAGCATCTTTGGAGAAACTGCAGTTTTTTTTATATTAATTTTTAACCATGAATATAGTAGTTACACATGATTTTTGGGTCTACCATGACTTAAATTATTCTTCAAACTTCACGTAATAAGAAAATGCAAAAAAAGAAAATCGATTTTTCAAAACTTTCAGAGTGGCGTAACCCCTTAAGGGAACTCCCCTATTCAGGAGAGACAAGAAATCATATCCACTACAGAATGTCTTCCTCGATATCCCGCAACTCAGATAGTAATTACTCCTTCACGTCATCAACGGATTCACCGACACTCTTTGGGGTCGATTAAAGCAGGACACCCTGTGCCAACATTTGCATAATTCACACGTGGGTACAGGATGGGCCCGCTGGCGAGTGACTGTCGGATAATATTTTTCTTGTTTATCCGCCCGCTCTCGCGGTTCATTCTCCTTTTTCCCTTGATCCCCGTGTACTTTGCATTGTTTAACATCACCGGGTACCCATCCTGTCGATACAACCACAGAGGAGGAACTCGTTTCGGAGCGTCGCACGACGCTCCATTCGACGAGATACGAAAACGGCCGGCTGGTCGTGACGACGCCCCCTGCTCCTTGGATAGCCACCCCGCGAGTAATCGGTATCCGATATCGCGAAGAAATCCGCGCGGTCGTTAAGCCGCGAGATTATCCTTCTTATCTCGCGTTATCGTGCCCGGCCGTTGCTCCATTATTGCGCGGCGATCGCGTTGTTACGATCGGCATTATTAATATCACCGATGCCGCGCGTAATATTCATACTCGTTAAGTTCGGATTAGAGGCGGGCGGTGCTCAGGCCGTGTACAGCGCCGGGTCGTAGCGTGAATACCCAGATAAATTCAATCTCGAGAATCCATTAAGTGCGACGCACTTCTTGGGGCCCGCGTTACCCTGGCGTGCGTGGGTGCCCGGTAATGGGAAGTGCACATAGAAACCGTCCTGCCCATATTTGTCTACCATTCGTCTTTTTCAACCTCGGCCTCCTTCCTTCGCTCTTTCGTGTGCTCGCCTCGAGAGCCGAGGATTTTCTGTTCAGGTATAACACACGGGTCGAAGCCGCTCTGTACGTGCACAGGAGCGAGGGAACGGGCGCACACTGTGCGCGTAGGTCGTGCATTCCTGAATGTCCTTTGGGGAATCAGCGGCATTAGTCCTTCGGGATTCTAGGCCGACGCGGGGCGCGCACACTCGTCACGTGTCACGGACGTGACGAATGGGCTGGCAGCGATCGCGCCGTTTGATAAACATATTAAGTCGCTTTAAGCCTGCCTACGAGCAAACGGGGTAGATCCGAATCGATTTCACCACGGGCCATCACCCCGCGCCTGGAATTCAGCTGGCTTTTTTCAACTCGTAATCTACCTGGTGGGATGTCATATAACTTACTCTGTTGGTATACACTGTATACTCAGAGAATCGATCGTATCGCTCGAATTAATACCGTGTAACGTCGCTGAAGGGACATCTGCCACGTGACGTGTACCTACATTAGCTCGATGAGATCCTTACGCTGGGATACGAGTAGGTATTATAGTAAGTATAAGTGTATAGGTACGTTTCTTCGATTTTCCTTAGTTACCGCGATCCATGTCCAGTTTTATCGAGCCTCCTTACGATCAATGCGAATTTATAGTGGCGACGAGGGAGTGTTGCTCGTGAGTCACTATAAATATCGGCTCGGGATCCAAAATGTGCCTGCCGTACGTAAACGTTTGCGATTCCAACATGGTGGACGGTATGCACGACGTGGCAGTAAATTTCGCGTTAAGCCGAAGTCAACGTGGGTGATTTACGTGAGTACGGAGAGAGAGAGAGGGAAGGAGAGTCGCTTTGGACCGACAGAACCCAAATCTTATTGGCTATCGTTTCGCTTTAGAAACTTTGCTTACGAAACGCTGTGACGTCAGTGGCTTTCAGTGGGTCCCAGCCAATGTATTCCTCAAGCACTTTAAAATCCTATGGGGCAATTAAAACTGTTATTTAGTATTCTCTCTCATGAGTGGTATCCACAAAATTGGCCCTTCGATCGAGCAGACAGTCCACTAAATACGTAACTCTCTCAATCTACAGAAACCATCGCGATTGTCGTTCTGTCAGAGACTGCAAAAGTTAGGTACGTTTCAAGCCTCGGGAGATGCGACTATAAGCCAGCGCTGATACGCCCATAACGTCGTCGCAACAAAGCTTTGTGTCATTACCGAAACACAGCAAAGCCGACTGCATCTGCTGGTGAATAATGTTCTCCGTCCTTTCGCGAAACCTGAGAGAGTAAGGAATGGGAATATAGGTGCTAGTACATTTGCCACGCAGCACGCGACGCCTTCGTAACAATAGGATTTTAGGATGCGTGGGTGGGCCTCGCGTTTATTTCGCGCAAGACAGCGCGAAATCCCTTGTTTACAGACGATTCTGTCTCGACACGACCCTGTCTTCGCGCCTTTCTTCGGTTACACCCGTCCCTCGATCATTATTCCCCCCCATCAGCATCCTCAATTTCCATCTTTACGCCCGCTACGAGCGATGACCCTTTCCCCTACGAGCAACAAACAGAACATCAAAAGCCAAATGGGGAGGTAAGAACAATGTCACCGTTCAAACTTGCTACCATGCGTCTTCCTTAATGGATCTACCTAAGCAGGATCATCATAATTTTCTGTGGCCATGGTCCTCGGCTAAACCGGATGCGTATTTCTAATCTCTGGAACGTTGCGCCCCTCACGTGTGCCATTTCTGTGAATGCCTGATTCAACCTCACAATTATTCTCTCAGAAATCCATTGAAATTGATGTCGCGCCTTTTTCACTGCGTAGCGTAGTTTGTGATGGATGTCTTTACCTTTCTAAATCCCGAAACACTGTTCCCCTTTCTCCTCAGAGAACACAAGGTTGATGCAGCTGTACCAAGTTCTTCTCAAAGTTATTATACAGACAACCGGCGAGTGACATTTTTATGCCCAGTCAGTGGCCTGCCACAGGGGACGTTCAACGATGTTTGGTCACGTCTGGTCGTCAGTTCGCGTTAATTTACGATGATTCGAGGGTCGGATTGATTTCGTTCCAAGGCATTGAAAGCATCGAAACGCGTCTGGCTATGCGGTGACCTCGCGCGTTCCGAGGTCCTCCGAGGCGGTGCTCAGCGACTCGGGGGCACCCTGTTCGCTCCACTTCAGCCGCGGATCTTCTTATGAATGCCGCTTACTGTCTGCAACAAGTGCATAATCAGCGGGCGTTTGAAAACGGCCTCGTTATCGTCGGATCGTGTCGCGTTGCGCTTCGATCCGATCCGAGGACACGCCTGGATTCGTCATCGTCTGGGCATACCGGTTTCTCGGTGTGCCGTCTGAAGCGTTCTACGCGATCTCAAGGTCGGGATCAATTCGGCGAAGCGGTTTCCGCCTCGATTTTCGCGCAGATGCGCGTCCAATATTTTCGCAAGTCTCCTGACCTTCTGGGCTGACTCGGGATGGCATCGCGTGAGGCGCACGAAATTTTATCGCACTTTCCGGTGGTTTTACCACATCACGGAATCCGGTTGAACCGCGATCGGCTCGACCCGGCACCGTTCCCCCCTAGGCGATTTAAATAAATTGTCTTCGACGGACCGGCGGAATTGTGCCCCGTACATTATGACACCTTCACTCCATATTTATTCAATCGCCGCGGTGTAACCGCGAGCCTAGACAGAGGGACGCACTGTGGAATGCATCCCCGCGAATTCCTGCCACGTTGCAATATCAATATTTTCGGAAAATAACGCAGCTGTCCTTCGCCTGTGCGACGCAAATCTCAGGCCTGCACGTGCACACGCATTCTCTGTTATTTTCTTTTTCTCTCTCATTTTTTATTATCACGATCCAGCGGTCGTTGAGAAATACCTACTTTTCGCTGTTCCACGGCGACGATCACGGCGAGCACGCGTGCTGCTACGTACCGATCTATATTTTCGCGAACACGGGGTATTCCGGCCGAAGTTTACGCTCTAGAGGTGTATTTATTAAGGGAAGGATGTCCATTGGCCGAAGCGAGCAGATATCGCGACGGTTTATAAACGGACGCGAGGAAACTGTCTCCCGGTGCACCTGAAAACCGGTCGCATTCTGCTAATTGGCTAAACAGTGTAACTACCCCGACTTATAGCCCGATTTACATCGCCCATAAGGAATTTGTTGCCCCGGCTACTCGCCACGGCGGCCATAACCGTGGCTATTACTTTAATAGAATATTGCTGCGCGAAGGGGGCGCGAAAGGGGGCGCAACCGATCGCGAGGCATTCGCTGCTCCGGCCTCGATACCTCAATCATTAAACGAACGCGTTTCCGATCCGTTAACGACTCGACATCGGTGCCTTTGAGCCAGCGATGCCACCGGCGTACATACAATCGCCCCTAGCCCGCGGATCGCTCGACTGTAATCTCGCTCGAGATACAGCAGTTTATTAGTTTTCCAATACTACCGAGCTACTTGAGAACGGCAAGCCTTGCGCGTTTACTATCCGAAGCGGTCCGACTGATAGTACATCGTGCTAAGTAGAGGGATAAGCTGGCTTACCCTTTTATGCAGCCAGAGAGCGTTTGCGAGTCGTTGGTTGCGAAGCGATATTTCACGTTTCATCAACGATACCGTTGCTCCGCGGAAGGGTGGGGGTGCACAGTGACCACGTGATTTCTAGTAGTTTAGACCTAATTAATGTGAGTGATTTGATAATGTACAACAGTGTGAAAAAATCAGCAGGGCTTTAGACGTTTGGGTTGCTGGGGCAAGTTGGTCGTAATGAAGATCTAAGCCGAGAACACAATGGGATTAGTTGGTCGTTTAGGGCTGATGAAGTCGACCCTCCGGGAGATAACGCTATCCTATTAATTAACCGTGTCGAAGCGTCGAAACCGATTAAATCGAAATGGCGAGCGAGACGTGCCTACTTCGCGGGGGCGTTTCTCAGCCTCTTTAAGACCGCATTAATTGCTCGTGAAAACGCCCCCGCGCGCGCGTCCCGGCGCACACAGACGGGCACGGACGCGCGGGCCCGGTTTCGCCGCAGTTCATTAGTGTCCTCGTCGGGTAACTCCGGTTGAATCCGATACCGCGAAAATAAATCCTTACGGATGGACGCCTCTGTTCCTCCGTTCTACAAGGCGCCATCTTGAAGAGTAAAGAGAGGCCCACGCGGAAGTTTACCGTGTTCCGCTACCATCGTCGTCTCACTCCCCACTTGCGGCTGTTCGGCTTCCTCTCCTTTGCGCCGTGTTATCGCCGCCCATTCGATCCTTACCAGAGATCGATTCTCGTCGACGGTTCCTTTGATGCTTCAATTTTCACCTAGTGGCGTAGCCACGACCCAGCCTCGCCTCTTCTCCCTTCGCTCCAGACTCCAAGTATCAGAAAAGCGGAGTCGATTCTACCTCGCCGATTAATCGGTATGGAACGCCGTGGCTTGAGTGAATCATTAATCGGATCAAGGGTGATATTAAACTTGCCTAATCGTGTATTTATGATAATACATTGTGCGAGAGACGAATGTTGAATATTAAAGAGAATCGCAGTTTTTGTATAGGAGAGGAGTAATGTTAGCTAATAACAGCCGTCGAACATCGTCGCGGAACGTTTTGATTCCACGTCTGGCAAGGTGGCGTGAGATAACATATTCGAATCCGTCGAAGAGCTGGTGCACGCGGTCCCCGCTTTATCGCGTCCCGATCACAATAAATTAATAAACGTCCTTTTTTTCCCCTTGCGCCACGGAGATCGTTCGGCCGCGATATTAGTGGTTTATTAATTTATTTTTTCTTTATTAGTCGAACGAGTCGCGCCCACCGGTAATCAGGGATCTGTAATTAGTCGAACATGCTGTCTGTCCATAGCGATTTATGCCGTGCCCCCGGGGATCACCTCCCCTCCTCCACCCTTCTTCTTTCGCTTCGTCCGGTCGTTCCTTCCACCAACGCTTCTTCGATACTCTCGTTGGCGAAAAGATCGCCGCGGCGCCCTTCGCTCGGTCCTCTCGTCATCTTCGAATCTCCCTTCGAGGAAAGACGGAATCCTTCGCCTTCCACGTATCGCCGCGACTTATCCCAGAACTCCGTAATTGTCGGTTTACGCTGGGAAACAGGAACGCAAGGTGATCGATCGCCCCGTTGCATCGTGAATTTCGTTACTGCGAAGTATTCTTCGTTAACGTGCACGCCGCTGCATAATGTCCCGAAAATTACACGCTATTCCCCCGTCGAATACGTAATTACCTCCAGTCGTTTAATAATCATACATTGTGTATTCTTCGTTACAATCGATGCACGTTTTTCATGTCGCGTCCCTCCGACGCAGTGGAGACTCTCCACTGGGGAAAGTGGCCCGGATGGCCCGGTGGCACCTTTTGAACCCTCGGAAAATGTGTACATTTTGTGGATTTTTTTACAAGTCAACGGCTTCATGCAGATTCCCCGTTCTTTTTTTTAACTATCTTTACATAGTTTAGCCGTCTAAAATCGGGAGACTTTCGGATATGTATTCATACTTTCCGAAAAACAATAGTTTTTAACTGAAACTTTTTCTTTAAATAGTTCATAATACTATATAAAGATAGTTAAAAAACGGGAAGTCTGCATCAAGCCGTTGACTTGTAAAAAAATCCAGAAAATGTACACATTTTCCGAGGGTTTAAATGGGTATACCCCCTTAAACATTCTGGTGCCTCGTAACTCATAGTCAATCATCATCTGGGAAAGAACAATAATATAGCACGACTGCAATCGTTTGTCATGCAAGTCCTAAACATTCGCGTGCATTGGTTAACAATAAATGATTCACGGGATACAAGGATGTGGGTACCTATATACCTACTTACAAGAAGCACGTCTACTGTCTGTTTGGCTTGAAGCCAGCCAGATATCCGTCTGTCACTGACCACACCTTTCCTTTCCTGCGTCTCGTTTGTTCTCCACGAGACAGATCCCCCAGGGATCCAATCGTCTCCACCTGAAACGGCCCCTGGCAGGAACTACAGGGAGGAAAAGAACGCTGTCAAGCGGTCGTAATAATAGGTGGTGGCTTTCCAGCCGGGGAAAAGCTGCGTAATTACACGTGCCTCGGAATACGTGGTCACGAGGCGGAGATTCGAGGTGCCCCGCCGCGAGATCGTTCAGCAACGGGATCGCTCGTGGACGTTTCCCATCGGTATTTACATTTCCCGTCGCGCGTACCTCATCGACCGCTATAAAGGTCCGCACAATCGCGGCTGTACATTTTTCTTCGTGAAAGTTTAATCCCGCGCTGTGGACGTTCCTCGCGCCGTTTACGGTTCCGCAGAGCGCTCGTGGCCCGCGCAGGCTTATCGTCCGAATGACTTATCGCTTAAACAGCAACCTTTCCGCGAGCTCGCCGGGCCCCCCTCGTAACAACCTAAATTAAGTCTGCGCGTCCGTCTCCCACCCGTATTTCATTTCCACCGACGCTCGCGCGTGCACGCTCGTTTTCTCGGTTTAAGATTACCGGTCGGGCTACCCCCTTCGAACGACCGTCATTAAACAGACCCACGACCACCGTCACGGTGACGATTGACTAGCGTAGCGTAAAGTGCCTCGCGTGTACACGCGATGGGGGCCCAGCGAATATCTGTAATTGGTGCGAACGTCGAATCTAAAGCGCTAGATAGTCCGGTTGCGGTGATGGTTTTCGGTCAAACGTTCGCGGTTGTCGTCCACCCGGTTTACGACGACGTACGCCTCGTAAAACGGAGGATCCAGTCGCGGGATGGTTCTGGGTGTACAACCACCCGATGCTCCTCGAGTTCGATAACGTGCCGCGGCAGTCAGCTGAACTGCGGTCGCATTAAGATTGAATTGTGGAACGACGCGATTTACGGTCGATATACGGCTCATTACCGTGGAAAGTGGCCAATTTGCGTCAACTCTGAAACGGATTCGAGCTCTGGAGTTGTTGCACGGTATCAGCGATCTTCACTGGTGTCGAGATAAGGCGCTTAAGAAATTCTAGGGGATCTTTAACCGTGCGAGCTCGCACCCCGCGAGTCGGGTAGACGTTTCGTTTCAAGGGCTATGGTTACCGCGCTCGATCGAGGAAGACGTCGAGTGGCTACACGTGTCCCCGCGAGTCTCCCTCGTTAGAATGCAAGCATTATTATCCTTCTGATAACGGTACATACGTAGGAAGCAGCATGCGAGTCGCGGACTTAATTTAGGCTATTACGACATCCGGGATCGAATCGGCGCGTTTCTCGATAAGCCGTTTCGGCCGAGGGGGACATAAGTCCATTGGCCACGGCCGATTAAGCAGGAAGCTGTTCTTCTTGAACTACATTAATCCTGCTTAAAAATGTCCCGACTCTCGCATAAATCTTCGTACACTTTGGCACGCGGAGGTTCCCTCCACCCTGAACCGTAACTGCTCGCCATTTTTCTATCTAGAACTTCAATTTACGCTCGTTCGCCTTCATCCGTTATTTCGCAGCTCGTACCACTTTACTGTAAGTAACGTCTACTTTCTCGAGGCTACCTGCGTACGCCACGCGGATCCCGGCCTAGCAGCGCCGTTCGTTACTCGAATAGACTGTTAATTCCATAATAAGTTAGAGGCGATCGGCAATCTTTCGCGACGTGGATTGCCGCGACGCGCGATAATTCGCGAACACCCGAGAGATCATAATCGACTGGTTACGGTGCAAGTTGGAGAGCGGTGGCACCGTTGCAACAACCGACGACTTATTCCCGTCGATTTGTTCGTTAGTGCCATGGGGTGGGGAAGCTAAAGGGGCTCAGAGGGGGGCGAGTCCTATTCGACGGGTTTCACCGCGAGTGCCGCGAACGGGAGACGAGGGAGACGAAAATGACGAGGAAGAAATAGGAGGCAGACGCGGCGAAGGAAGCAGGACGAGAGGCGGTCTCGCCGCGGCGAGCATATAGCCGGCATGAAATACGATGAGAGAGTGCCTCGGGTGCGAGACTTATGCTAAGTACACGCACACCAGCGCGCCCCGTGTGTGCCTTTTATGCCTCGCGGTCGTGGCGCGGTCCACCGTTCTCGCCTTTCGTCTTCGTCCAGGCCAGCTGCCCAGCATCCTCTCGCCGATCTCCGCGCGCTCGGCTACGTGTGTAAGCGCGCGGTCGCGTGTTTCGCGCTCCCGCGTTCTACCTGTGCCAAGCCTTTATATGGGATTCTGCGTGCCGCTCCGATGCGCACGGTAGTAACCCGCGTGCCACGTCCGACAGTTCCTCCGCGTCCGAGATGTCCCGCGCTCCTCGAGCCTCGTCGCGTCCCTCGTGTACGCGAATTATATCCACGCTTCCCGCCGCAGATTAGTCAATACCACCCACCCCCGTGCGATCGATCTCCCCCTCGTTACTCCTCGAGTCGCGGCGCTCGTATCTACCGACAATCGTATTACTCAACGTTGCCCTTGACAAACATATAAAGGCCGAACCACGCCAAGCGTTACGAGGTAAGCTCACGCGAGCATTTGTAAGTTCCCGCGACGACGCTGCGACCGAGGGTGGCTCGAGCTGTAACGCAGAGCCCGGAGGCGACGCTCGCTATAACTCATCCTCGTTTCCCCGTCATCGACTCGTTCCCCCCACTCGATCCACTCTATCCGAGACTGTAACGCGCGCTCCGTGTACGGTAAATAAATTCAACCGAGCCGGTGATCGCGTCGTGCGCCGCGAATAAACGATAAACTGGACGAGGCTGGCCTCCCCTAGCCCCTGACGACGGGGACAAATCTGCGACGCAATAATTTCCGATGCTACCGCTCGTTGTAGATCGGAGAGCTTATAAGATTAGTTTAATCAACCGTACACGTACTTACTGTCCCGCTCCAACAAGGATAATCGGCTGGTGCGCGCCATCAGCGACAAGGATATGGTCGCGGGGCGAGAGCCGTGCCCTACGGGCCAGACGAAGCCAACAGAGATCTGGTTCTCTTTTTATCCGGCCACGACAGCCTCATCGCGGCGAGGTCGACCGAAACAAAGTGGCACATTAGCGTTCCTTACGTGTATTGTTAACGAGCCACGCAAATCGATCCATTCGTTAGCTGGCGGATCAGTCGGCGCGGTAGCTTGTCTCGTCTTTCCATCGCCATATTTTACTCCCCTCGCTCGACGATTTGTCTACCGTGCTCTCTCCCATGTTACCCTCTCCCCCCGCCCTGTACAACAAACAGGTTGCGTCGAAAAAATCGGTATCGCTGGACGGTCACGTTCGTCCCTTTAACGCTATCAACAACGCTCGGGATAATCCTAGATCTCATTACCGGCACGAAGATGTGCCTCCGCGGTCTCACGAAAAGATCGGTATACACCTCGGACGTGTTTATCGCTCGAAATTTGTTCCCGCGTGTAATAACCGACCGACGCGCAGAATTTACTGGCTCGAAGATGGGGGAACCGCGGATAGCGGCGATAGGCCAAGCGAGATACCGATCTAAAAATCGTTTCCCTCGTGGTATGACGGGAGGACGGGCGCGCGGTGGTGTTATAACGAAATCCATAACTGTAACGGACATTGTGATATACTCCGGCGTGGAATTGCGCCATTAACACTTGGCAGGATATTATGCGTTCGGGAACTGACTATTCCGATGGAAGATACGAGACAATCCCGCGGCGTAACGTCCACACCACGCCCTTCGGGGATACGATCCGCGGACAAGAGGTAAGGACATGCACAAGGACATGCGGCTGAAACGATCCGCGGCGATATGTCGCGCGCGAGCGTGGGCATCGAGGAGCGATTCGCTTTGCTCGTCGGCGATCGTGCCAGGCCGCGTGCCTCGTGGCAGAGAGGGGGGCAGGAGGAGGTGGGTAGGGGGGACTTAATGCCCCCATAGAAGCGTTTCCAGAGCTGTTCCTTTCGAAAACGATCGCGTGCCAGCCGCGGATCCGGGCCGTTCGACCGTGCGAGAAATCTCGTTTAATCGGCGGCGATACGGTACGGATCGTGCCATAAGGCATTCATTAGCGTCACCGTTGCCTATTACCATCGATGCATATTCCCTCAACAATGCCACTAGCCCAAGCCTGCATTCCTCCGCGGCCACGTGGGCGAACGTCGGCCAGATACGGATCTGTGTTTCATTATCGCGTCACGATAACTGGTCCGACACTGTGTCCTGGCACTACACAAGATTCCTGGCCTATCGAAATGCCCACGTTTCCTGATGTCTGGCGCGAGCACGCGCGAGCTCGCCGCCCTATTAGCCGCCCTAATGAGCGAATAGAGGCAAATGGTTGGCCGGCCGTGGCTCCAGTAAATTGGTCGACTGGGCTAATGAAATCGCGCGTCACTGCTGGAAAGTTGGAGTTACACAGAAGTGTCGTCGGGACAGGGTAAAGTGACGTGGAAGTTTCTTTTTCCTGTATGCTGGTTTGAAGACTTTCTACATTTTCATTATTTACCCGACTTTTCCTGGTGTTATACGCTTTGTTCGTTTAGTGGTGCGCTCTTATATTTGTACAAGTATTCTTACAAGTGTCGTTCTGATTTTCAACGACCAGTTCTCGCCACCCCCTTATATGGTGTTGAGAAAGTTCTTGTACTGTACGTTTGTGCGTTGAGAACCGTGGATGCTTAAAAATCTGTTCTTGCAGTCGGCTAGCAATATTTTGTTAGCAGGTAACTTTATTAGGGAGGAATGTTCCTGGTGTCTTGTATAATACATCTATTATCTTGTGATTTTTAGAGTTCTATCTTCTGTAATGGTAGGGTTAATGTAAGGTGTAAGGGTTGAATTGAGGACTTTGTATCACAAGGGGTGCAGTTCCATTTTTACCATCATGGAATAAATTAGAAAAAATTGTTTATAAAATTATTGCTTTGATTTGACATTGGAGAGAGGAATATTGCTAATTGAAAAATATATATTTTCACACAATAAGCAGCAGGGTAAACCAACCAGTGAATGACCAAATTGTTGAATTTACGGTCCTTTGAAATTAATACTTGAAGATATTTATGTATAACAACAAAACAACTGTTGAAATTGCATTTAAATTTATTTTTCTTGAAATTTCTATAAAAATAATTACTTATTCTTATCGTTATTTAAAAAAAAGATTATAAAATGCAAAACGTGTGGAAGCCCAATAAATGACCTCATACTTTTAATAAGAATTGTACTTATTAATGTTTGCTTAATACGCGTAACTGAAATTAAGGGATATTAAAAGTGCAACTACACTCCATTTATAAACATATCATATTTTTAAACTTATAGTTGACATTTCTTTGCCTAATGGTTATTCATTGGTATGCGGTCAATTACTGGTTGGTTTACCCTAGTTATTGAATTGATAAAGTTTTATTTCTATTTTTGGAGAACTTTTCAAATCTGAAGCTGAAACAAAAATATTCCACAAAACAGTAGTAGCTGCAGCTTGAAAATTTGCAATAAATCGCTCATTTGTTATCGGATGTGCATCAAACGATGTAGAATTCTTTTTACATACCTATATTACACATCATAACTCAAAAACTGTCATTAACGGAGCTGTACACCCCCTTGCTGCAAAAAGTACCTACACACCTATAAAAAACGAACGTATGATATATTCGGCGAAACTCTAGAAGCGATCCACGCTTCATTGTGTATTCGCGAGCACAACGTAAATAATGCAAATGCATGTAGACTTTTGATCGATAACACAGCTCTCAGTTTTTCCCGCGGAATAGTAAGACCGAGGCGTGGGTGCTCCATCGTTTTCCACGGCAGGGCAGAGATCTAGTGTCCACTTTGTGGATCATGTCCGCGAACGTTCGAAACTGGAGACCATATCTGGTTGGCAAGACAAGAATCTCATTCCATCCACGCCCAGCGCTCGGTGCTGCATAACATTGTACGCGAGCGTATAAATATCCGCGGAAATTATGATGTACCATAACTGACGACACCGTAGATCAGTCTTGGTTCGCGTTCTACCCCGCGCGGGGGAAACTATTATCATAAATAAGCGGGCACCGAGCGCGCCTCTTTCCATGTACGTTGTCACGTCGAAGTCGACCCATTAACTTCCTCTACGGACTCGTTAAAGAAGGATTCCCACCGTTTCGTGGGTGATGCTCGGAGCTCCACGCGTGGCGGCTTGACCGCGCGAACGGGACTCGTTATTATCGATCGCCATCAATTACCAACCGACCGAGATTGTAGCTCGTTAAGTTGATATAGATTAGATCGTTTCACCCGGATGCCCCCTTTTTCGCCTGGCCAGTCGTCACCCACGTTGTCGAAATCCCCGCCATGTCGAGGCTCTGAAACGCGATCTGCACGCAACACGCGCTGGTCGATTTAGGGGTTCACGTCCCGATAATTCATCCGAATCCACTACAAGCAAAACGACTTTGGGCATCTTAACTCCGAAGGGTAGCATCCCACGACAGATTCTCCAAACGTCGTTCTAGTATTCTCTTAGACTCGCGAGGCAACAGCTTGGAAGATCGTAGATATCCGTTGACCGAGACGCAATATGGAAAACATATTAAATTTAACCCACTAAATTTGACCCATTTGCTTTTAATGTTAAGGCGATCGTGCACATCTTAGACACCGTGCGTCCATGTCTTCCATGGATCGGTGCGCGTATAAGTGTGTCAATAGCACCCACATATAGTACTCATGTTGGGCACTCACGTGGCAGACACGTCCGGCTGGCTGTGTTGGTGAAGTTTCTCTCCTCTCTCTGTCTTCTCTCGTTCACCCCCTCCCTCTGTTCTCCCCGAGCCGGCACGGGAACACACACGAGCGTGCACCGAAAGAGGCGGGAGTGTGTGTGCGAGGCTGTCGGTGCACACACATCCAGCCAGTCATCTCTCTCTCTCCCTCTTGGTCCCTTGGTCTAAGGCGACTTACGCCTACACGTTGTAGTTGCAGCATCCACACTTAGCCCTCCTCAGTCCAGCGCGTGCCTCCACGCGACCAGCCACCACCTCAACCACTGCTCTCTCACTCTCGCGCAGGATCGCGGATAGTCGCCGTGCCAACCTGAATATCGAGCGGGCCGCTGACTTCGCGTTGACAGTGCTTTTGGCAACGGTTAATCTCGCGTGTACGGTTCGGTGCACCCGTCAACCGAGCCGCCTACCCGCTTCCAACGGTCCATCGGAAGAGATCCGCTAGCACCGGGCGTTATTCTTCGGAGCGATCCTGTGACAGCTCCCTCGACAGCGGTCGGCGATTCAATCGACACCACTCGATTGACGAACGGTTATCGCGAAACGGCCTACAGTCGCCGCGGTAATCGCGATTCTACGTTGCAGCCAAGTGATCCGTGACAGTGGATTCCCAATCATTTCCGAAACATTAGTGCCGGCCAGTGTCTCGCGTGTGGAAAGTTCGCGATCGTTCGTTTCTGTTCTCCATCAAGACCGTCGGGTTAAAAGGGAAAGATTATAATGAACGGTGGGAAAGTACGGTTTGAGTGAAAGTCAATCGCCCGTCGCCGTCGATAACCGGGCGAAATTGTTTTTCCAAGCGTGAGGAGTGGACGATCGGCTGTGTCAATTCTAAGGATCAAGCTACTCCGAGTTTACGGGGATCGGGGCAGTCACCGAGAAGGAAGCTCGATCGGTTGACGCGAATGCGCTTCTTACGACTCCTTGGCAGGACGCGTGGAATCGTCGATGGTCGCGCATACTGTAACAATATCGCGGGGAGTCGGCTTCTAGTCCCATCGGGGTGGTGATAAAACGCCGCTGATACGAGGCGACTCGTTGCCGAAACGACAGTTTATCGATCGATCGATCGAATCTCGCACGGTTTCGCACTTGCCACGGTGGAACGGGAAACGAGTGACGCGGATTGGAAATCGGCGAGCGTGGGTCGACACACGGCGCCAACCTGTTGCTCAAGATCACACGCCTCGTAAGATCGGACTCGTTTCCATTTAGAGGGCTCAGGCTCGAGCGGCCAGGTATCGTTCGCTAGAGAGAGAGAGCCACGTTCCGATCGACAGCCGGGAACTAATCAAACCGAGGCGGGGATTGAACGGAGAATCCTCTTTTCGATCGCGCTAGCGGCTGCTCGCGTACAGTGCTATCGCTTTCCAAGTATCACAGGAACTTCCCGAACGTCATCCATCATTTCACGTCCGTAGATACCCGATGCTGATTACGCTGCACTGGCTGCGACAGGGACTCGATGTGAATTAATTGAAATAATCGGGTCGACTTCTCCCGCCGCGTAATTGAGCCATGACCTTAACGAACGCGATGGTGCGCGAATAATTACGGGGCAATCGATTATATTGGCTAACACGAGAAACACAGGTTGGGAATTAGCGTTGCCGAAGGGTGAAGTGATGCGTTGAGCGGAGTGAATTCGGACACGCAGAGATAGAAAATGGGTGTGAGCTTGAAGATCGGTTTTCTCGTGCTGTGGGCAAGCATTATGCTGCCGATGGCCGTCTCCTCGACCAAGGAACTGCTCGACTGCCGAGCGAATTTGACCGCGGCGATCAGGAACGACACCATGTTCATGGGGAAGGTCCGCCAGGCGGACTACATATTCACCGGGAAGATCAAGGACCTGAGGAACGGGCAGTTGCACGTGCGCGTGAAGAGAGCGATCAAGGGTGTGCTGAACGCCACCCTTGATCTCACCGTGAATGACACTTGCGGCCACTACATACGGCGCTGCTACACGGGAATCTTCATGGCGCGTCGAGACAACGGTTTCGGTGATCTTCAACACCTGGACAAGATCGTGATGCACTTCGGCCCGGTGCCGCTCACTCTCGCGAACCTGGACAGGCTCAACGCGGCTGTCAGAGGTGAGTGTCGTACCTGTTTCTCACTTTCACGTGTCGCCTTGCGTCGCATGGTTGCTCGCTGATCGGATAAGTCGGGGCATACGGATGGAAAAGAAGCTTACGTAAGATATAAGATACGAAAATGTTATAGTTTCACGAGGAAGGAGTACGTTCTTCGCTCTATGCGACGTGCAGAGTGGCAATCCATCTTAAACGCGACGTTTCGTTGTTAGTTATATAAACGTGGGTGCTACTCAAGTATTTATTATTATTAATATACGGGAATACCCATAGTATACAAAAACATTAATGAACAGTAGAAATGACGGTTAATACAATAATTAACAACGTAACGTAGCTTGGAAACGGAGAAAATACTATTAAACTATACGCTACTTGTCTGCATGAAAGTGCTTAACATACCTATTTAGCAACGTCAAAAACGAATCTAGGGAGCCTATGAAAGGGTCAATGTAATTAAAGTATTGATTCGCTGCACTCATAACTCTATCAAGAGGATTAACCGTGTAATACTTGTACTGAGGTACCCGCGAAACAAAAAGAGGCCTAGAACGCATGGGCCACTGCGGAGCATTAAAAGTAACTGAGGCAAGTAAATCAGAACAATTTACGCGACCATTGATAACCTTATATAGGAAAAACTCGACTTTGACGTTTAGTTATAGGATCTTTTAGCAGCTACAGTTTCCTAGAACAGTCAGTATAGCTAACGAGAAGGACTTGGCATCTCAATGCTGTCTTTCCTCCCAGAAATTTGGATACAGCGATGAAACAGTACGCACGTTTCCACGTTCACGGTAATTAAAATCGCAGGTGACACTTACTCCTGTCCGCTATCTTGTTCGAAACTGTTCTGCGAGCGAAGGGCAAGCATGCCGACACAGCGAGCGTTGTCCGCCTGTTGTAAGCACCGAGGCAAGTCGTCAAGGTCCGCCGGACACTGTCTCGCGAGTAGTCGTTGAGCTTTTGAAAAAAGTCGGCGTTATTCTATTATTAACCTATCAGGGGGGGGGGGGGCCGGCGTAAAATTCAGGGGCCCGTTTGGATTAATAATTTACGACACTTATAGCGGCGCGAGGTTTATCGATAGGAGAGGTAATGGCGGTATCGAGTGTCGCGCTAGGTGGAAGACAAAGCGACGTCCAGGACTATTAGAGAAATTAATGTAGGAATTATAAGATGAGACTCTGAGATATTGGCTGACTAGTGTAAGGGGTCGAATGATTTATTTAATAAGAAGGGGTTAAACGCGTAGCCGGCACGGTGGGACCGCGTGGTTTTTCTCTTTTTCGAAGATCGTCTTACAGGCGTGAGCGCCGACGGTGTCAACGACGAAGGTGTCCCAGGGACTTTGATGAATAAAAGTGTCCTGCGGTTCCCGCGGGCAATGGACGGGCCATCATTTAATCTCAATAACTTACAATACCGTCCACCGACAGGCGTATCGCTGCCCTTCCAGATAGCGAGCTCCGTTCTTCGTCATTTGCAAGTCGATCGCGCGTTAGCGTGCCCACCGTAAAATTGTCGTCGACGTTTCTCCGAAAGCCGTCGTATATAATTAGGAGTTTTTCTCTCTCCCCCCTGGAGAACGTGCCGCGAGCGAAATTCAAATTAGCTATCGCGGTTGGGTTCGCGGCCGAAGCGCCAAACGTCAATCACAACCGATACGGAAGCGGTTCGCTGGAAATAATGAAAGGGTTAAAGCCGCCTGGAAAATGGCCAAGCTCCCGTTCGCACGGAATGGCGGCCACTGGACAGGATTGATTAACACGGCTGCTCCTTTCCGCGCGTTTTTCTTCGCCACAACCTCCCTCGTTTTCCTCGACAGGTACGTCAACCTGGCGCCTTGCTAATCACAGTGTCATTACATACTTGGAACGCTCGGTCTTCTGGGTATAAATCTGTCGTTACAGCTTGTATCGGTTTATCTCCCATTACCCAAGCACACGGGGGTGTAATTCGCGATGCAGTCAAGGGGACGAGAATCTTTTCCTTTCTAGAAAGAAATACCCCACCAGCTTTATATCCATGGACTTCCCTGAAGCTACTCTTATCTACCATTGCAGTAGCTGCATTATTGCCATCGTTTCCTGCTTGCCATTACGTTATCTCTATCGAACTCCTGGAAGAAGTATCGTTAACTTAAACTGTCGCTACCGACTAATACGAAGAGATCACTGGCTTCAGAATGCAGGGGTCGATGAATGTGAACGATTCTTAGGACATTAGCCAATGCTGATTACTTCTCGTTATAAAACAAATAGCTTTAAACATCGCCCTCTATTTCAACGCATTTTGGCGAACAGAATCCGCTGCTTCTCGATTCTACCTACCGTGTAAATATTTCCACGCACCTCACTTTCCTTCCACCTACCGTAAATCCCGCAAAGTGTTTCCATCTTCCAGCCACAGCCGCCGCTTCCCCCGGCACGTATGTACATACTCAAGTGACTAGCGTCGCAAAAACGCAGTCGTCGACATTGACACGATTACCCTCGGAATTCTCGTTCTCGCGGTGGTTTTTCTCCGTGGCGCGGCGATGGGGGCCGTGGGAAACCGTATCGTTGTCGATTTTTCGCTCGCGGAAAATGGCAACCGCTGCTACCTGCGACACCTGGCCCTCTCGGTGCTTTATAGCGCTCGCCCACGTACATACACGTCCATGAACGCAAGCGGGCGAGCGTGTACGACCGCGTCACTTGACGCGCGTTTTCAATGCGACAGGCCACGGCATTTCTGCGTGGACTCGCGGCGGTGCGCGCGGGCCCTGAAAGTCGATTCAAGTCCTCGCGCGAGTCTCGGGGGATCAGCATAATACGAGGCCAGCCTACGCGTTCTGCCAAGCTGTGCCAACACCGACACGCCCTACCTACATAACCGCGGCCCAGGTGTGCCCGATTTCGAGGACTTTTCCTTACCCCTCCCCGTGGGGCCGGGGTTGCGCGTCTCCCACGCCGCGGAACATTTTCCACGTGCCATCGGTACACGGGGGCGTGAAAATATATGGCGGCGAACGATGCTGCACCCTCGTTGCCCCAGAAAAGCGGGATTTTTCACGCGATCGCGAAATCGCGGCGTGGTGACGTTTATTATTCCATCGGGAGTAGTACATACATGGCTGATGAATGGGGATGTTCGGGGGTGTGTGCTTAATGAGCGCCTCGCGTGTCGTGTTCGTTTGACTGATTGCATTGTTAATGTAAAGAATCACTGTCGACGTTTGTATATTGAGGCTTGAATAGAAAGAATTGTTAGACGTACTTTAACCCTCCGGTACTCGCGCGTGTGCACGGAGTGCACGGATGTCAGTTTTTGGCTGAAAAAAACGTTATATCGTGATATATTGTACCCAGCACACCTATGTATTCTTCCAGCGGACATTTTTGCATAATACTATGTACTTGTCAGGTTAAAATTTAGTTTGGAAGTGTTTCTGATTGAATGAAAACGAAAATATGCCGCGTATCTTGCCGGCGACCGCGCCCGTGTACTCACAAGTACGCCTCCAATTGCTTTGGTTTTTGGATATGTTTTAGAGGACCGCAAAATAAGATATACGTGTTTTTTTATTTTGCCCTGTTTGCATGTTTAGGGGGTGAAACCACCCCTCAAAGGTTTTCAGGTGTTCGCCTCCGATTGTTCTGGTTTTTGGATATGCTTTAGAGGACCGAAAAATAAGATATACAGTAATGCCTCGTTATAATCCCGACGATTGGGGCTGACGGCGGGACACTAACTCGATGCGGACACTATTTCCTTGGAGTAGTATATGCTCTAAGACTATTCCGTGCGGCCGATGCCGCGAGTGAGAAAACCCAAGAGCAGAGCGAGAGGGAACGAAACAGTTGACACGAAGTCTCTTTGCCGTCGTCTCTTTCGTTCTCTCACTCTCGACCGAAGGATTCCAAGAAATGGTGGGGATAGTGAGCGGGATTATAACGCATGGTAAATACGGGACACTAACGAGGCATTACTGTACGTGTTTTTTAAATACAGATAAATGTATATAGGAACCCAATTTTAGCATTATTGCCCCAGCCTAATCATTTTTCTTAATAATACGTCACCGTGCACTCAGTGCACGACGCGAGTGCTCGCGGGATCCAAATAGGCGCGAGTACCGGAAGGTTAAAATGTATGATTAGATATCCATCAATCTCTATCGGCTTTGTATCGATTCAAACCGGACAAATGTCTCTAATTACGCCTCTTAATAGGAACGCGGATATTACTCGAGTGAAACGCAATTTCTTCTGTCAATCATAAAATCGTATCGATGTCTGAGCACACGGAGCAGCGGGCGCAGTTTCGTGCGTAGTCATCCTTATACGAGGGAGCAAAAGGGGGAACAATAGATTCTTTCCCCATTGGGTTCTGCTGTATCTACGATTGAAAAGAAAGTCGACAATGAATGAATCGTGGATCGGGTTCGCGACTATTGTGCCCCGACGCCGCGGTTCTACCGATGCCCATGCGTGTAAGATTTCAAAACTGTAATTATCCTCCGCGCCTACGCGCCGCGTATAAAGCGCTCGGCGTGCCGACGATGATGACTCCCTTCGATCGATATCACCGTCGGAGGGAACGAAGGGACGGAAGCGGGACGCGATGATCGAGTGTCCGCTCCTGAGGGCTGCGTCAAGCGGCTTCACCCCCAAACGAACCGTGAAATTAGTGCTCGGTAGATTATGATGTATACATTTAGTATAGTTTCGCTACGGAAACAGGTAACCGCTTTCCTCGCTGGAGACGACGGATCACTTAATCACTCGTCGTTAGTGCCTTTTTTACAGAACACGTCACGTTGGATCGAATGAGTTTCACTTCTATCGATACCGAATGGAAAACAGTGAACTGTGGTTCGGGGCGTATCGTTTTCACCGCGTAACTGAAGCGGGACTTGGGTTTCACGCGGCTCGTGCAAACGCGTGTTATGTGTCCGTCGTTGTGACACGCTCCTCTCCTCAATTATCCAGCGTGCTCGATAAATTTACCGCGAATCAAGCGTCGAGATCCTTGGACTGTTTAGCATGCACCGCGAAGACGAGCAATGTTGAATTCGTTTCGACAGGCGAAACGGGACGGGCAAAAGCTAGTCCTGGTTGCGCGGTACGTATCGGTAATTGCAATTTATAACCGCGTTTGTTAATGGTGCGTATCATTTGTCGTTCGGCGCACCGTTCGTGCGCGTTCGAGATCAAAGACGGCAGTGCTTGGACATCGGGATCGGGGTCCGTTACTAATCCAATAATCGAACAATCATCCGCGGCAGCGAGCGAGTGTATTACTTTCACCGGCTGGCAATGGCCAGGTTGTCTTCGGAGGCACAAATGTTTGGAGCCGGACTTTCCTCCGAACGATTATTGATCGAGGCCTTCCGATCGAATCTTCCCATCGCGTGAATTATAGTGTCCTGGTTATAGAGTTAGCTGGGAACTTCATCCTTCGATTGGTGATAAATCTCTGGTCGCTTTCTTAAGATTCGTTTGATTATGAATGTCTTATCTTTCGAAATAGGTGATTTAGTCTCCGTATGATCTTGGACAATACCAATACCAAGCTTCCCAATGTAATAGAGACCTCGAGAATTAGTAGATAAGTACTACACAGTAGTAAAAAATGAAACGTGGAGTTGTTAAATTATTTATCAGGCTAATTATCGTACAGGCACCGTAATTGAAGCGCTCATGAATAAGGCTCCACAAAAACCTCCCTCCTATTATCATAAAATCGTTCCCGTAACTGCCAGCTTGGCTCTGACAACGTTATTACGATCGACCGATCGTCTGAAAATTTCTCTAATAATTCCTTAGGCAGATTGCGACACGTAATGGATCGCGCGCGCGGCGGTTTAATGCATCTGTCACCGTGCGATGCCGCGCGGAGTTTATACAGAGGCTGATTCCGAGGGATTAGTCGGTGGGTTGTTGCTGGGTAAGGTTTACACCGGCCGGTCCTCGTGTTGCTCGTGCCCTGGTAGGCGGCTGATTGCACAGCCGCGAGTGTATGCACCGAGGGCGCGTATTATGCACGCTTTGTAAGCCGAGCTGCTGAAAAATTAGTCGCGGCCTCACTCCGCGTGGCCTGCCCGCTTGTCCGTTGGGGTAACTTAATACGGACCTGGTCGCCGCGTTGCTGTGAAAATTTCAGCTCCGCCGCGTGTATCGGGCCGAAATTAGGGTAATTCCGTTCGCGGCGGCACTATTTAAAGATGTCGCCAGTGGACGTCTTTATACGTCCCATTTGCATAAGAATTCCTTTTTAGAAGATACCCCTTTTCTGCTCTCCCCCATCCCGCCGTGTAACCGATGCGACCTGCTCAGGTATTTACGTTCAACACCTTTGTCGACCGGTGATCATTCTATTCGACGGTCTTTTCACTCGTCGCCCGCCGGCCCTTTTCACTTGCTCACGCGTTTCCACGATTATTTTCTCAGCCGCGCGCTCCGTCAGCCGACGAGTCTCGTTTTCCGTCGTCGCGGGAATAAAAAGAGCCACGAAGACGCGCTTCCGGATCCGCCGCCTAACCCACCGCGATAAAAGCTTTTAACGACGGGCGCACGGATTCGTGGCTTCGTTGAAGAACAAAGAGGAACGAGCAGAGAGATTCTTTCTCGCGACAATATCGTGGCAGCCGATCGAATCGTCCCGGGCGATAAATCTGGGATTGTTTGAATTTCCCTGAGTTATATTTACAGCTGCCGTGCATTAGTATTATTAACGACTGGACGAAGGCAACGTGGTCGTTGCGGTGCGTTTCAGTTCGAACCAGTGAATTTCGACACCGTTACGGACGTAAATAGAAAAGATACGCGCTGTTTCCTGCTGCACAGGCCGTAACGAAGCGTTTCGGGCACCAGGTTCATCGAATTGCCTTAGGGCATGGATCCAATCTCCTCCAATTTGCCTGGTCCCTAGAAGGACGAAGGGTAACTCATTTATTTGGGGGCCAGAGGCGCGTACGCCGATCCCCCGCCCTTGGAACGGTCCTAATTAAAAGATTTCACTTGACGCCGTGAGTATTTCCAGACTTTCTCACGGGCAGCTGTTCGCAGGTTCTCCCTAGTGCAGCCAGGCGCCAGTTCCTTGGTCGAAGAAAAGCTCTTGAGACACTCCTGTAAGCGTTAGGGGAGACCGGGGCTAGTTGATACAGAGGCAGGTTGATACAGACGAATTATCTCGACACCGTATATATGTAGCTTCATTTCAATGGGATATGTGAAAATTGTTGATAAATTCTTTCCTACGATCCAGCGTACGTGGGTGTACCTTGACGTTAGCAATCGTTTTTTAACTGTTTTCGTTTATATAAAGAAAAAGTAAATAGTTGTGTTCACTTTCCAATCCGTCTTGAGACGATATAAAGAATTTTATAACCCGAAGTAATTTGGCATTATATTGAGTCTTTTGAAAGTAAGGTAATTACGTTTTGTAATTATGTTTATATGCTCTACATTTTTTTATGGACATGTTTATACATAATGACTTCCTGTGGGGTAAGTTGATACGGTTTCTCTGGGGCATGTTGATACAGTATATTAATTTTCCCCGACTACTTTTAATTGAATTTTTTCTTTATATTTCTTGGAAAATGGTTTGAAATAACAAAAAGAAGAAGACACCTCATGTTAAAGTGGGATATTCCAGACATAAAAAAAAAATGAAAATAAAAATGTTTTTCTAGGTATGTTTGTTTAAAAATCTGTTTGATCTTTGAACTTTTGACTGTTGGAAAGGTATTTAGATTGAAATTATATTTTTCAAATTTATTAGTTACTCATTAAACAGATATTTTAAAGATGTATCAACTTGCCCCGCAGTGGGGTAAATTGATACACTTTGCCTTCGTCCAAATAACATTTTTTCATTCATTTTGTATGTACTTTCTCAAGTTTTCGCTTACTATATATTAAAGAGGAAGGACCAAAGTATATTTTAGCATATTTGTTATTAAGTAATTGATTCAAACAAAAATGAAAAACAATGAAAACTGAAAAACGTATCAACTTGCCCCGGTCTCCCCTACGTGCGTGTTTCTACGATAAGCTCGGCGGCGGTCCTTGTAAAGCTTTCGTGGAAGCATCGTGGATTAACCGGTTGCTTCTTTAGTTTCCCGCTGGCGGATGGGACAAGATATTATTTTATCAAAATTGAATGCTTCCGATAGTACCTAAAATGCGAAAACCCTCAATCGTTATCAAAGGGTTTCAAATTCAATTGCTTCCTTCACTGTCAGCGTTCAAGTCCTGCCTTAATAAGCCTCGATACCTCAGGTTCCTCTTCCCTTCCCAAGCTCCGCGTCAATTAATCCCTCAGCGAAACCAAATCTTCCCGCGCCAGAATTCTTTTCACAGCGCCGTTTTCTACACAGCCCGAACTGGCTGCGACTCGTGTTTTATTTCAAGCACACCTTTATCTTCCTCGGTCCATAGTTGCTGGCTCACCGTGACACGAGGGACCTTTCTCGTTTTTCCAGTCACCTTACAGCCGCGCAGGCTACCGATCCTTCTTCGTTCGGCCGCAGATCGCCGATTATGTCCCTCGGGCCCGTGGCAATCCTCGAAGGTGAAGGAGCCGTGACCTCGCCCACTCGTCGCGATGCCTCCCCTCGCTTGCGCATAAAGACGTTATTGCTATTATTATTCTTATTGCCATCATTATCGATACCGCTGTCTCGTTCAGAGCAGAAACTCGTGCCGCACGATCGACAGGGGAGGGAATGGAATCGTGCCTCTCGTTGAGCGTTCATTGGCTAGCAGCCTCGATGAGCACACCTTCTGTGCTTGATCTTGTCAGTTGGTTATCTAGTTTGACTGCACACTTTTTTCTCGTCTCGCTAGACGTCTCGAGCCACTATCTAATTACCGAAGCGTTCTCCAATCGAGGACGTATCCTGAACCGTGATTTCTCTTGGATAGCAGTTTGAATTGATCCTCTGGGACGCGTGAAAAATGTACACAGTGAATTAGGATCGTGGGTTCGTTGTAGTTGTTCGTGGTAGGTACAAGGATCCAGCTTTTTCTCGAGCGTCGATCGTGGATCGGCAGAAACGATTCAGTGGTTATTTACGAGCTCGAGGCCGAACGACCTTCCTATCGTTGGCACGATTCCGATCGGGAATACCCCGCTGCGGCTTTCGGACACCGTGGAGCGGCAATTAGACAGATCGGAATCTCGTTTTCGCGGCAAGGATCGTTAAGGATGCAGCGAGAGGGCTCCGCTGGCACGGCTACCGCCCGAGGGGAGGTGGCCCGGAGTGGCTTTAACGACGATTTTGATGAATTTAGTCGGATTTAATTAGGAGGCGCGTATTTTCGTGCCCCGTTACTTAAGCCAGGCCCCGTCCGCGTCGGAGGACCTTAAGAATCGAGTTTTGCATGCCTCGAGGACAAAGCCATAAAATACCAAGCGTAACAGCTTTCAATTACAGGTCCCCGTGCGCGTATGAGCCGCTGCGCTTATACCCGTGGCCCCTCCGCTCGCCTCTCCAGCCGAGGGAAAAAACGGGCAAGGGCGGAAGGGAAAGAAACGAAAACGAGCCGAAGAATTCACCGGGACCCCTTGAAATTGCCCGTTGCACGGTACCTACGGGTATTTGGGACGTTCGTACGTGACCAGCGCCGGTTAATGATGTATCGAGGGTAATTGACGATCCCCCGAACACGATCGTACCCCTACATTATGACACGTGATCGTGGCCAACAGTGATACGTGTCGTGCATCCGTTAACGCGCGGGGCTACTTGTCGGAAATCCATACGGATACAGTTGCAGATTCAGATTTTATGCTCATACATAGAATTAATGTGCGAATATTGCGACTCAATTACTATTTACTTGGAGCAGACACGTTCCAAGTTGGAATCTACATAGCAATTACATCTTAGGGCAATTCCTTCGTACAGCCTTCGAGGTACCCTGAGCTTTCAGATCCAAGGGCGTCCGAAGACTTTTTTCCTGGGGGTGGGGCAATTTTGGCATGATGGTAAAGAAAAATATACCTGTCTTGCTTTTTTAACCGATTTTATAGTGCCAATTTAATTAAAAATTTAAAACAGGCATTTAAAAATATTCCCCCCTTTTAGTATAAATTTGATAAAGATCATTTTGAAAAATGAGCGATTTTTTCTAAAAAAATCAGGGAGGGGCAACTGCCCCTCCGGACGCCCATGTTCAGATCTGCGTGCATGCAGAACTACTCGCAGTCGCTAAACTGGCCAATCAATAGCCGTTTTCGAGTTGGAAATGATTTCGAATCTCCAGTTCATCAGCCCCATCCACCGACTCCCTTTCTTTCCCTCGACTAAAAGTAAGCTTCGCGCTGTAATAACCGTAGCAGGGAAAGCTCGCGAACACTTGGGAGTTGGCGAGTGATTACCGCGTGATGAATTGTCGCCCGAGGCGATCGGTCATTTTTCCGGGAATAGACGAAGATATTACATCTTGTTGCGTAGTCGAGCATGATTGGCGTCACCAAGGTTGCCGTGAAGGCGCTGGGTGGGAAACGTTCGAGAGGGGGATGGATGGAAAAGGGAAGGTGAGTGACGGGTCGTATGGTAATTGGCGATTCATCACGCCGCGACAAGCCGCGCCAGGTCCTTGCTCACCGTGTTAGCCACTCGTGGAGACACGACGTGACTTAGCCGAGAACCCTCTCGGAGCACTTTGCCGACGAAAACGTTTGATCAAGATAAAACGGCGGAAAAAAAGATCGCACGGCTGGCTGCGAGGTTGTTTTCGGTCGTTGTTCAACCGGTGACATGACTCGCCGTTTCTTTCGCGACATCGTAATTATTTCGTAATTACACGCTCATTACGGCGGATGGGCTCGTCGGGATTGCGCGCGAAACAGTGGTTTAATTCCGAGATACCGCCAGGATTGGTGAATAATAATAAATCAAGCCCGTCGAATGCGTGCTCGTTTAACGGACTCGTTAAGATTTTCGACGGAAGAGTCAAGGGTGGAGCTGCGTCCGCATATTTTACATTTATTATACAAATTATAGAACGTGGCTATAAGTCATCGCTTAGGGGCCGACACGATCGATCATCGAACTACGAGAAGCAGCACTCTTAACAAATTCCTTCGACCTTCTCCGTGTTTGCCTTTGACACGTGTCGTTCCTTTTCTCCTCGGTACGAAGCCAAACAGTGGGTGGAACGTCATAGACGCATCCGAGGACTCTTCCTGAGCGAGTCGGGCTTCGAGTGGGTGGAATGCACCCAGCTCTCTCTCTCTTTCTCTCTCCTTTCGACGTCCTCCGCAGCTGGAAGAACCAGTTTTTGTTTTCTCGAGAAAATTAAAATTCCACCCGTCGGAGTATAAAAAGGCGGCAGTTTTCATCTCAAGCACAATCAAGATGCAATGTTTCCACGGTCTTTCTCTTTGTCGTCTGAAAGCTGCGGAGCACCAAAAGACGAATCCAGTCCCGAAAGGTCCATTTCGCTTCGTCTGCTTCCTCTATATACAATAGACAGTGGCGTAGTCGCGATTCACGGGTCAAGCAGCTCATATTTTTCCATCGACGAAGGAGAAACATCTCGATGGGGAATTAAAAAGAACGATGTTACACGGACAAGGGGGGCAAAGATTTATCGATCCCCGAACGCGTTCGTCCATTCGCGTCTATTATAAATTTCTCAATCAAACGACGGTCCGCGATTTCGAGACCCGATGAAATCTGATGCAACGTGAAACATGGGATATTACGTAGGAAACCCGAGTCCTTTGACGACTCTTAGTTATCTGATGAGAGGGGTCGCACGGGGGTAAGTAAAAAGGGATTCTACTTACGCCACTGATAAATCATTTCCATATAAGGCGGCAGACGCGCGGTACACGTTACAGATTCAAATTAAAAGCGTGCTTCTTAAATGTAACCCGAGCCTGGGCATCCATTTGGAGCCGCGCCGCCGACCTGTGCTCGCCTCTCGAATCCCGAATGAGATATAAAACGTATACCTAATCGGATTCACAACTCGACGGGATCAGTCGAACCGACCGCGCGAGACGATTAAGTGCCTGGCTGATAAGGGGACCTTACCAATCAGCCCAGCCCATATCTTCAGATAAGCTAATCGGCGGCCCTTTTACACCGGCTAAACGTTCCCTCTGTCGATGGCCCTTTCGCCGATACCGGTCGCGACTTATAGCCGCTCGTTGACATACGGACAGACTTCGTGTATCCCGGCGCGAGCGGCTGGATTCGTTAGACCCGAAGTGTTCTCACCTTCCTTCTAACACGAAACAGCACCAACGGCACCGTGGGAGAATAACTCACCGACGGGTGCCTGCGACGTGTCACGGAGTGCCTTCGTGCTCCGAGCGGATGTGTGTACATTGAGATTGTAACGAAATTTATGAAAGAATGCAGCCCGAGTGGCCGTGGCGTTGTTTAGGAACAATTAGCTGCGCTTACAAGTAGTCGATATTACTCTTCTGCGTTAGGGCTGGCGAGGTAATTTATGGAATATAAATCCAAGCGAAACCAACCCCCGGCAAATTTGACCACACCCCACCACGCCTTCTCGCGTGGTGCTTTTGGTTCCGTCTGCCTCCCCTTCCTTCCTTTCCACCTCTTTTGCCCCTTTGATCGTCCAGTAATTTTCTGTGTCCACGCCGGTATAATAACAGACCATTCTTCGCCACGTTCGCGGTCCCTTTCGCCTCCTTCGGCCCTTTATTTTTCTCTCCTCCTCTGTTTGTCCGGTGTTCGTCGCGCGTCCTCAAGACCCTGCGCTCCGCAGGGCCATTAAAATGGCAGGGTCGAAACGTAGTCGGGCGAGCAACAGCGAAAAGGGAGATCAACCGCAGCTGGAATGTGTAGCGCGTAACTGAGTCATTTGTTTAGCGAATCGATTCTCCAGTCTCAAGGCCGACCCATCAACCTGACGGAGCGTGAGCATCGGAGCGTGCCCTTTTCGTCCCTTCGTCCCACTAATTGCCTCCTGTCTTACATTTCGTTGCTGCTCATTCTTCTGACCCATCCGGGCCAACGTTTGTTCTCCGAAACGCCTTCATTTGCTCTCGTCGATGCTACAGAACGTGTTTGGACCATTCTCGATCTCAATGCCTCATGCTTGTCGCGTGAATTTCGGTCCTTTCGTGCCCCTTCGTCCTTGCCCGGTGTCGAAATGCTGGATTAATAATAGCCGTTTTCGAATTCGTAATTATTTTCTGCGGTCGGCGAGGATCGTGCCTGGGTGGCGGCGCCTTCCTCGTACGAGCGGTCATTAATTATTATACCGGACAGAAGAAGGGAGGTACGGGTGTGGGAGTGGGTGGAGGAAGACGGGCGGCCCAAGGTGAATAGAAACGAAAAATAAGCCCGGAGATGTAACGGACGACCGTAAAAATATGCGAGGACAGATCTCGAATTAGGAGTCTGCTTGCTCACGGGGTTGGTCTCCGCGTCCTATGAGGACGACCGTGACATCGAGGCGTTATTTCACAGAGAAATTCGTGGTCCTACGCACCTTTGGGAAATAATTAAACGTTTCACGGTGCTCCAGCGATCGGAGAGGATAGTTTTATTATTTCTCTCGGGTACCCTTCCCTAGCAACGCAAATATCTGGGATCGTCTCCTGACAGAGGGCAGTCGGGGGCTGATATTTTGACAGATATAATTACACGGTCCAACCAGCGACCATAATCAAAATTCAATTCGTCTCTATCCTCTTCTCTAACAACGGGCGTCACCTAACGCGCGGTCCTCAATTCGTTGGAGACTGTCGTGGGTGAACCTTTTTTGTAGACTCGAGAATGTCACGCGTTATTACGGGAATTCACCTTAATTCTTAACTGGTATATTGTTTTTTTCAAACGTAACTGGTATCTTGGGGTCGTGGCAGACCCCAAATAAAAAAGGACACATAAATTTGTAAAGACGAGATTAGATTAACCTCTATGAATATTTTGTTCTTAGGTAATGTATGAAATAATAGAAACGTAGAAACTTAAACTATTATTATAAAATTAATTAGAAATTCAGTTTACAAATTTAGACAACCAAAATTTAGCAGCGTACTTTGCGTGCTTGGGGTCACGATTGACCCCAGGATACCAGTTAAGGGTTAAACTTTGCATTGGCTATTAGGTACCTTCACCACGTGCTCCTTGGAAACGTTAGAACAGTTGACGGATAATTGCGTCACGGCGGTCCACGAGAGCACTTCTCTTCGAAACGCGTCTTCTATGTCCCTTCTATTGGTAACTTTCCTGCCCGTACCATATTGTTTCTGAAACAGTGGGAACCTCGACGAAGACACGCGTCGAGTTATGCATTCGGGTGGGTTGAGGGCGCGTCAAGCATCTTCAATGATTAAAATTATTTCTACCTTCCACTCCAGAAGTGCTAGGTTCCGAGCCATCATAATTCCAGTAAATATTCCACGCCCGTAAAATCGTCACGTTGAATTATTTTACCCGTAGCCCTTGAACAGCTGTAAACGCGTCTGTCAGATCGCACGATAGCGCGTCCAAATAATTGCACTTGTTTGCTATTCTATTCCCGCGTAACGATAATTCCGAGTGTCATCGAGGCGCTGTGTTACGTTCGATGGGCACAGTTCGATAATATTACTGTCGCTCTAGCTGTCATTTCGCCTGGAACGCATCGGTCGCTGTGGACGCGAGTTTACGTAGAGTGTTGGCAGGGCTGGGCGAGAAGTGGAACGCGCGGTATCTCGATTCCCCCGGGGAATTGACGGATCGACAGGTGAATATACAGATTACAAATAGTCCGGTACGAAATTATCGATGGATCTGACATTCACGGTGGCCGGCGGTATCGCCGAAAACCATCGACAAGGGGACCCTCCTCCCTTTCATGAAGAGATCAGACGGAACCAGTTGGCCGAAGTGAATCACGAGCAGCGCGCATTTCTACCCCCCCCCCCCCTACCTCTTTTACCTTTTTTCCCACTCTCATCTCCCTCTCCCTTTCCCCCGCCGATACGTGTTTACCAATATGTCCATCCGATTTATCCGGAACGGAGCCCCTCTCGCGGGGCTGTTCGATTACATTGATTAACGATGGATAACGCTACGAAATATTCACGTCCCTCGGGCTCCATTTACTCTTTTATCCGCGGAATAATGGGAAAGCGAGACGGTGTCGGCGATCTCGTTATCGAAATCGAATGATGAATTTCAATGTCGAACACGGGGGACGCGTGGTTTCACACCGCGGCGAAGGGTGTGAGCACATGTGAGGCAGGGCGAGAGGGGGCACGAGGATTTATCATCAAGTTGGACGGAGGAAGGGGAGCAGAAAAACCGCGAAGAAATATTTTAACAAGGGACGTTTGGAGCGAGCAACAGGATCGCTTTTAGCCTTATCGGTCTAATAGGACACGTGAGGCGGTCGTTTAAACGCTCGAAAGCCGAAAGTTTCGAGATAAGCCGATGGACGAGGGGGATCGGAGTGGCGGGGCCAGGAATTTTTGAATAATTATCACGCGGCGCGGAGCGAAGCCGCGTTAGAAGAGAAGTAACCGCTATTAAAGTTCAATGGAACCATTTTGCTGGATGCTGGATGCCCGTTCCTCTGGGTCCAGGCGACTTTTTCGTCGTTCACGGCCGGCCGATAATGACGACTGCTTTTCGACCACTCATTTCAAGGGGTGGGGACAAAGGACGCGACGCAGCCACCAAGGACGAGCGAGGTCCTTTACACGTGGAACGGGACAATCTGCCCCGTATGCAAATGCAATTTCGTTGCCTCGCGAAAAGGTGTACGCGCCGCTCGCGCGTCCCTTACGATTGGCAATATTTCGGGTGTAAGAAATGAGAGGCAATCTATATGTAAGTAAGGCCCGGGAACTATAACGGCCGATCCTTCGGGGGCCCTCCTCCCTCTGCGCCTGAGTGGAGAGATATGGAAAGAGCGCGGAGGCAGGCATCGGCAGATAACATCTAAGGGATCGGTAGCCGCAGAAGCAGGGGTATAGATCATACTAATGGCACTCGGGCCTGCGCGGCGCGCGGCTCTACGCGCGTACACCCTGGCAACTGTCGATCGCTATCGATAGATCGTTCGTACATACGCGCGCACGTCGGCTAGATCCTTTCTGTTCTGACGTCTCGCGGCCGCCTATCTACTTTGACAGAGCCACGCTGGCGTATTTAGATCGACGATCAAACCCGTGTCAGCTTTGATATCCCGTGTCGTTCCCTTTGTGCTTCCGTAAGCTGCCATCTCTGTGTCACCTGACAAACGCGGCACTAGCGATTACGAGACGCTGCGCGGTTCACGTTTCCACGTTGCATTCGATTCGTGATCGATTGCGCTTACCTTTACGATCCTGCCCGTTCCTTTCATCCTGGACAAAAGGAGGAAACTCACCGGCTGAAGGAAGGGGCCCCGCTCATCAGTCAGAACGGGGCGACGAAATTGCCCGGTGTTCAGCGGCGTCCGATTATGACATTACCGTTCATTTGTTACGACTGTCATTAAGTCCCGGACCTCCGACCTTAGTCAGGCGTCGAAGGGGCCGGATCGATCAACTTCGACGTACGCGGACAGGATCCCAGCTTGCCTGTGCCTCCCTCAGGGGCATCGAAAGGGGGACTGATGGGGACGGGTCGTCTCGAAGGGAGGCCGTAACAAATCTCGAAACAAACAGACGCCGGTAGATTCGCCATTTAAAATCACAGCATGAACGACCCTGTGACCCGCTGGCCGGGCTTTAATTTGGAAATATGTCGAGCGATTAGAGCTCGCAGAGGGGGGTGGCTGTACGCCATTCAACGCCCCCTCCCTCTCGAACGGGTAATTTATACGCCTCGGGATTTCGGCCTTTAAACGCGAGCTTAATAATAGACTAAACGGCTTGTTAACCTTAATTAGCCGTAAATCAGCTGCGACTTGTGCCCTGTAGGTACGCCTCGCAACCCTCGCGCGTAGATTAACAGCCCCGTGTAGAATTGCCATCAATAATACATCGTAAGCCGCGAAACAATGCTCTGAGGGATACGCGTGCTTGATTTATGCGCGGTCGCCAGGAACCGGGATTCCTCTATGCAACCAAGTTATCCTTTCTAGAGTGGACACCCATTTTTCTCGCGAATGATTCGGTGCATCTTTGAATTCAGAAAATTCTTCGAGAGTGACTGTGAGCCTCGTACAACTTGGGTAGTTTCTCTATAAACTGTGCAGGGTTTCGCAATGCTGGTAGAAGGATGGTAAAAGGTTTCTGTTGCGACCTTAGTAACACTCGGGTGACCAGACGACGCCGTAGAAGATTTTTGCTTCGTTTTCCCTTCGATTATAGTGGAATCTGGGACGCAGGAGGTAGGATTTCAACGATCCTGCTCGACCAGAAAGTGCAACACAATTATGGGTCGATGACCGTATTATTCATGTCCTGTCTCAGTGCCGCGGACCTGTAGTTAACTTATCTCATCTACATAACCCCCTTCGCCGACACCTCGTTCGAAAATTTCACTCGCGGGGATCAGAAAACGTTCCCCGCTCCTCTACTGTGCTTCTCCCAGTCATTACAACACTGGTTGCAAGTTGAGGGCTTTATTTCCACATAGGCGGAATGCCCTGAACATCTGTCAGCATTGTGCACGTTCGCTGGCGTACTTAATCATGCTTTCCACTTTAACGCGACTCTTTCATCGGAACGCAAATACTATAAATCTACCGTGCGTTGAGTTAGTGCCACGTCGACGCGAGAACAAACAGAAGTTCTGATTGCCCACGCAAACTTGAAAGCGATAAGAATATCTGTGAACTAACGAGACTAATCTACAAAGCTAACGCAACTAATCCATAATATTATTAATCATCACTCGATATCTCAAGTTACCTACATTTTCGCGACAGGTTTCGACCAATCTTAACTCATCCCGCCTAAAAGCCAACGCGCAGCAAAACCCGCAGGCCGCAGTGCAGAATTATCATCGTAAAGCTCCCGGGATATTAGCAGTTGCTTGGCCGCAAGTGGGTGTTACAATAAATATAGGTGCGATCGTGATGGGTGGCGAGCTTGTAAAAGGTCAAGACGCGGTGCTCCTCGAGCGTAACGCAAACGGTGTCCGATAAATTACGAGTCATTGCTACGGGTACACTCGTACGTCAGCCAGGAGCGTCTAGTTACCCTTATCGCGTCCACGCTCGAAAGGGTCTCCAGCGATCGGCCGGGCGCGGTGTTCGCCGCACCGTCACGATAAATTCCCTTCCTATTCCGAATGGTATCTGGCCGATGGTGATCGTGCGGCACGCCATAAATGCCCGACGGAGGTCTGGCGGATGAAGAACCGACGTCGGCGCCAGAGCCCCGCTATTACAACTTGTACAAGCGTTGCGCAGCGCCCGGCAACGAGGGATCCGGGTGTTGCTGTTGCACATTTTTACGCCTGCCTCCACCGCGGGCTCGCCTCTTGATTACGTATCGCGCCCGTGCGTTATTACACGCTTCCACATAACTATAAAGGGGCGATTGCACGCCTAACTGCGACTTTAAATACGCATCGACGCCGCGTAAGACGCGCCCGCGGGCAAATTACACGTAACACGGAGCATTACGCGTTTTCTCTTCGTTTCCAGCCCGATTCTCGGTAATCCCGGGGAGTATAAGAACCGCTGCCTGGCTTCGATGCGGCGTTCGGCAGCGGCTTGGAACTAGTGGTACGTGTAATTGATAGGAAAGCGTTTCCGTGCTGCCATTAGGGGCACGTATACGGTTTAAACGAAACCGATTAGTAATCGCGTAGGAAAATAGATAATAACCTACAGATGAGTGGGAGAGAGGGGTTGGGATGAAGACACGCCGCAGTGAACGTACGATTGGTTCCGCGCGCACGCACCGCTCTGCCCCGCGAGAAAATACAATTATATCGCAGCGTTAAGCCCGCCGCGGTGGTCGTTTTGTTGCTACCAATCCTCCTGGAGATTTACGAGCGACGTCTGGTTTGTCGCGTGCGCCTCCATGCCCTGGGCCATTCGTCTTTATTGTGAAAGCAGGGAAACGGAGAAACGATATGAAATTTCATGTACCATTGCTACTGTGGCACGGTGTTGTTCGATTAAGGGGACTAGGCAGTCGAAAAATCGATTTTTTTTTATTGCATTTTCCAAAAGTACTATCCTTTCTGAATAAAATGCCGCTTGGTTTATAGTAAAATTCGCAAAATTATAGATTTGACAGCTAAAAACGTCAAGCGGCAACCAATAGCGTCGCCTTTGCCCAGAAACTTTAAACGCGTTTTTCTCGTATATTTTCTTCTCTTCGTTTTTACCTTATTGTGAACGAATGGAGGTTCAGATCGACTTGAAAAAATTACAGGATGTGTAAAACATGTGCCATTTCCGACCAAACCTCTGATATGGTCCGTAAAAATTCGAGATTTTCATAAAAAAATTGAAAAGTCACCGGATTTTAGTAGCGCACAAGCAAGAACGAATTTTTCTCGGAAAAATTACCGTTTTTCGGCCACCAATCGTATACTTTTGATTTAATTTCTGTTTTTATAGGTTTTTCGGAAACTGTAAATCCAACAAACAAGAATCACACCTTTAAAATCGAATTACGTCACATTTTAAGACCGATATTAGGGCAAAACGACGGAAAACCGTTAAAATGTTTACCCGTCTGCAGCGCCATTTTTAAAACACATATATATTTCTTACCATTTATTTCTCAATCTGTATGGTAGTAATAAACATTGGGTAAAAGTGTACACCTGGATATGTTTTCATTTCTTTACAAATAAATAAAGGACAAAGTCTCTTTCTCACGAAAAACGACTGCCTAGTCCCCTTAATAGAGATTCATTTTTTCAAACGATTGTACTCTTGTGGAATCAGTGAGGTGATTTAGAGATGAGGACATTTACCGTTGTTTAATATACACAGTACTTATACTTCTGTTTTGTATAAACTTGGAAAATTAATGTTTCCTCGATCTCGTGGCGAAAATCGACGTACATACTACTGCAGCGAGACCATCGATGTCCGACCAGTCAACCGCGACCGTCCACATTCTACTTCCCGTTCCCATTCAGACAACTGCGCTGAGTCGCTCCTCGATTGTCCGCGCGTAATAGAAATAATCAGACAGACAGCGCGTATTGACTTTTGCAAAAGAATCCAGCAACATGAGCGCTGGCTAATTATCAACCGGTCTTACATCCCCAAAGGCTCGGTTGGCCACCAGAGTTTCCGCCAGAAGCGATAGCGAAACATGTAGCGATGATCGCGCGGACGAACGCGGTTCGTCCTGTACAAGGAGTCGTAACTTGTCGGCGCGGTCCGCCGGCATTTAAATGAATTGCGCGAAGCGGCTCCCAGGATTAGTCCATTTCGATATTAGACAGCTCGTTAATTCTGTTGCCCCTGGCTGGCGCACAATTAGCATGGCGTACACGACTGATTGGCCGCGCTGGAAAAAACTCGCTAATACACCCGCCTGACTAATTAATTACCCACTTAACTTTATCCTACGAGCCCGTCCCCTTTTATTGCCCGACCATCGCCGACGCACAATAGCAAATAGGCGAGGTGCTCGCGGTTGTCGAGAGACCGTGACACGATCCAGCTTTTAATGTCGCGGCAAGTCGGAGGACGCGGTCGAGCGAGTCATTTGGAAGCGAAAACTCAGCCGCTCGTCGCGGTCTTATTGTTCAATTAATTACGAACACGGTGGAAACGGTACTCCTTTCGGGGCACGGTTTTTAAAAGGGTGGCTGGTTGCACGAAAACGAGCATAAAGATAACGCAACACCCGGGCATTTCTTAATTCGTCGGCGGGGCCATTAACGGTAGGGGCCGGGCGATGGCCGAAAATCGCTCTTAAAAATTCCCACCGGCGATTATCGCGCGTTTATCGCGCGCGATCTGTCCGCGTTGGTACGCGGCCGCCCGGCGACAATATAATCGCCGCCGATAACCGAGATACTCCTTATGAAATTGCCCGTTCTGCGATTGCCGGATATATCTACGTCGGCCGATCTGACCGTATCCCCGGCCGTTCATTTATCCGCCGAGAAAAATCGCTCGAAATTCCGCGCCACGTATATTTAGCCGGGCATAAATCTCTGCCCGCGTGGCAACTTTCGTATAATTCTCGCGTTCAATTTCAAACTACGCCCGATAATCGTGTCTTATACGCTGTACGCATTTATCTACTCGTTAGCGGCCGTTCGGTTTCTGTTGGTTACTGCTAACGACGGCTATTATGAATTCTATGAAATGTATCGCGGAATTCGCCGCGATAGCTTGAATGGCAGCGCGCGGATGGCTGCTATGTAAATGAGGGGCCGCAATTAACTGGGAGACAGGGCAAGAGAAACGCCACCGGTTGGCCCGGAATTTATCGCGAACAGCGGACCACATTTTTACGTCAATCTTTCGGCTCGTCCGCGAACCGCGACGGTGCGTCGACTGAATCACTAAAACGCGTATCTTGACACTGCCAAGAGACAGTTCAAGAAGCATCGCGTAAGACAGGACCGTCTTCGCGCTTCCTTGAAAGCCGCCGCGTCTCAGTCTAGTAATTAAAACAGCAATGTAACGACTCGATATGTAAATTTATGATAATGCATAGCACCGAGTTACGCGCGATAATTAGCGATAATTTATTACTATTTTTCCGCGGCTAAATCGTCCAGTCGATGACCACCTTGACATCGCGAAGTCGCTTTTTGCGCGCTTCCTCTATAACTGTCTATGTTAATTTCGCGGGGTAAACGTTCCGCGTCCGATAACCTGGATACTTGCGCGCGCGCACGCTTGGCGTCTGTTCTTCGAGTTTAATTGAAACATCAGGGGGGAGACAAAGACGCGGACGGAGGCAGCCGTGAATGCCTTCGAGCCGTGTATTAATTATGAATAGCTCCGGGACGGATTCACAGAGGGATGCGTCCAATTACACCGCGATTGTCTTGGGGCGCGTGACATGCGTTCGAGCGTATCCGCGGTTAAATGACTGTATTATTATCGCGACGGTAATTGCGCGAACACTCGCAGAAGTCGCGCAGAACCTGCCGATGGTCGCATATAATTAAGATCCGACTTGTCAGAGGCCCTCGGCCGTTTCTTGTTCCCTTCTACGTGTATACACACGCGCCGCTACGCACGATCCTTTCACGTTCCACGCGTGCTTGCTCGCTCCTTCCACGATTACGGTTCACCCACCGCGGCAACGCTCGCCGCGTTGCTTAATCAATTCCGTGGCTGGATTCCCCGAGTTCCTACCGAGCTTTACAGGGGGAATTAAATGGCCGAGCGTGAAAACTGCGGTTGTATCTGATAATTTCACTCGCCGCTACCTCGAGCTTTTCCACTTGGACAGAGTAGCGTGGACGGTCAATTAACCTAGTCGCTTTCGTATCGTTTGATCTGTGACGCGGATGAACGGGCTACCCGTTGCCCGTTCGTGTGCTTGCACCGGGATCTTACAGCGCGTTTACCTTTCGTGGTGAAGGAATTTAGTGGAATGGTCGAATCAATCAGGGAGGAATGTGCAATTAGAGATAACGTATCGGTTAAATGTCCTCTTCTTTCACTGATGTGATAAGAGGAAATATGATCTTTCAGGGACACGGTTTAAGATTGCCCTTCTAGTAGCGTCCATCAACAGACTCATAAGGAGATGCTCTCTTCTGTCTTCGTTACTTTCTCGAACGATCCTTCTCTTTCATTTCACAGCCACCTGACTTCCATTGCAACGCAAAGGGTACCTCCCATTTTGTCATTATTGTAAGTAGCATCATTTGAAAACAATCACAACCGTGTCAATATTGACAGGCATCACGTTCGGATGAGGCAGTCACTTAGGCATTCCTCCTTCCTCATAGGAGGCGCAGATCGCAGAGTCATGCCATGACTCGGCAGGAAAGAGGGTGGCGTGGCGCGGCCTTACAACCACCTTTAACCTGCCACGGGTGCGAATGTACCTGTTGTCGGTCCTGCCACTACCGATCGGCACCGATTTCGTCCGAACCTCTTCCTCGTGCCTCCTACCAAGCCAGGTTTCCCCACCTGCCATGCCCGTCGGCCACGCCAACCACGTTCTACCTACCACGGTGGCAACTACCACGCTTACTTCGGCTCACTTAACGTCGTGGCCGCGGCTTCCATTTGTATCTGATCTGTTACAGATACCGAACGCTGCTTACACGCGCGTGAGACACTTAACTCACGGGCCACCTGACGGTTTCGTTTCGTTGGATTCACCGTATATCTGTGGTAACACCAGCAGTAATCCTCAAACATCTATGTAGCTTGACTTCAGGTGGCTTTGACCTAGCGAATCCTAATCACTTAGCCTTTGAACTCTATTTCTACTAGCTACCACTTTGAATTGATGAGTTGAAATGGTATGAGTGATATGAATGGTGATATAATAAAAATAAATTTTTTAGTGGAAAAAGATGTATATTCCACATGAAACGCGGTGGCAATATTTATAATTGCTAGAATAATTTATTTTAAGAGTTAGGGCTATCGCTAGATAAAGGTAAAATCGTAAGTGCCAACTTCGCTGTGTTGAAAAGCGACGAAAGTGGTAACAACTACTTCCTTCACGGCCCTAATCTTTCTATTTGCCTCTAAATATGTAAAGGCGGTACACGCTTAAAGTCCATAACGGTAAACGACCAAGTCGTAAGTGATAAAATGCAAACACATGCGGTTTTTATTTCTATTGAAAATTCTAACAATTGGCACTTACATCGTTTACCGTTTCAACTCCTCAATTCTCTTCACTATCCTCAACGAGTTATCCAAGCTTCTACATTTGATTCAAATATTGCATGCTAGAACGCATCATCCACTGAAACATCGGGGGTCCTATTTCTAATCCAGGTGTGAGATCAATCGATTATGTTCCCTGTACGATGGCTGTAGGAAACTGTGAAGGGAACGAGGCGTCGCTCGAGCTGTCTCTCGTACCCTGGTTGAAGGGCTTAAAAGGTACAAATTATTTCGACGGAATGCCAAGGACGAGCATACCTCGAATGCAAATAGGGGAGAAGCAACGTTGAATGCCCTCGAGAACCGACGTTTCTGTGCTTCCTGGCGCTCAAGTAGACTATCGTTTCGTGGCCGAATGCTTGTTTACTCGGGAGGCACGCTCGTGGTTAAACACTTCAGTAATGGTCGGAGCATTAATGCATGTTATATTGCCAGATGCCCGAGCGACAGAGCGAAGCATGTTCAACGCCTCACAATGCACCGTGCTCGCTTACGACGTAATCGCGGGTAGAGAGGAATCCCACTTCCATAAATTTCTTCCTATAGTCCTCGGCCATGTCGCCGGGTGAACAATGCTCGTACTCAATCTCCAACGGTCTCGTCTAACAATTGACGACTTTTTGCGCGTGACTGGGTAATGACTGATGGCCCGTCGAGGTGGCTTTGATGACTCAATGACGAACGCGATTAATGTCTCAATCGTGAATGGCACCGTGTTCGCGTCAGAGTATTGTGAACTATTCTGTTGTTCAGTGAAATAGTGATTGATAATTACTAAGTAGATGGTAATTAGGTGAAAGAATCAGAGCATTTTACTCTAAGCTTCGCGAGTTTCTGGCTAATTCTGGTGGTATTAAATTGTTGTGGAGCAGAGAGTTGCGGTCACGGGTGCTGTTCGTTGGTTGCGAGACGTGCGAGCAACGGGACACGAAGTGACCACGAGAAAAAGACATCGCTAGGAGAAAGAGGGAAAATATAACGTAGTCGTAGTCGACCAATGGAACAGGTTTCCACACGCGTGTCATAAAAATGCATCCGCGACGCGCGAGAGCGAGCGTCGGTCCGGGCTCGTGACTAATGGCGGCCCGGGGGTTGCTTTTATCCTTTTACGGCGAAAAGTCGGAGTAAAAAATCGTGTACCCGGCGGGGATTAAAGGTCCTTACGTGCCCTAATAGCCCCTAATTGAAAGGCCCCTCCGCGGTAGGGCGAGATTCTTATTCGACATCTTTATGCAGTGTAACGTGACATGCTCACGCTCGGCTACTCTTTCTCCCTCTGTCCTTTCCCTCTGTAATTGTTCCGCGAGTGTAACGCGAAATCGCTGGCAAATAAGATAAGAGGATCGCAGGAACAAATATGCAAATGGAAGAAAACCGAAATAACGATCGGCCGCGGCTAATGACGCGCGATTAAACTCTGGTAGCGGTATCAAGTATCCCGCGCTCCGATCTGGTAGTCTCACGTCCCCGCTTTAATTTCCTGATTATAACTTGTCATTAATTTGACGAGCGGTAAATCAATTCTCCTGTTCGTGACTGGCGCTCGTGCAGACGTAATAGGAAGCGCGCTCGGATCCTCCGACGAAACGAGAGGGTGGCGAGTGGGGGGATAAGAATGATTCCGTGAATAAATCTTGCTGCCACCGCGCACTCAAAGGCTACCGTCCATCGTGATTTATGAATCAATCATTATCACTTCGGAGATCCGTGCTCGTAGCCTACGAACGTAAAAGCTTCTATGGTGGTAAACGACTGGCGCGGCAACGATTCCACTAGAATGTGCCCGGCGCACTCGTATCCCGCTTCTCTGTGAATGTCATTATGGAAACGAGCGTTCCTGTAGTGACTCACAGACCACGTATTATTCATTCATTCGATCGGGTCACTTAAGATCCCCGCACCATTCGTGAAAACTTGAGCGTTCAGCTCTACCTCGTAAAGTCCGTCACAAGTCAGGCTCCCGAGTACGCCGAACGAGTACGGCTTTTCGAAAGTCAGCTTGCCTGTTCCGAACGTCTTAATTAGAAGGGAATTTCGGTGGCGATAGTCGAAACACGCCTTAAGTCTACTCGTAAGTACCCCGCACGCTTTCGTTTCTCCGCGCTCGTTAAGAATTCCTCTCGCGCGCCCTTCTCATAATCTCGCCCGGGCCAAAAAGGTGTCTCGCCGCGTAAAATAGCGCGTTGATATTTTCCCCGGCGCGTCGAGATGGAAGGAAAAAAATAAAGCCGCGATCGTTCGTTAAGCGTGTCGAAGTTAAGAGGATACGGCGATAAAGGAGCGTTTTTTAAGAGCACGTATGCGCCTGGACCCGAGGTTTTCGCCGGGTACGCGTCCGCGATCCGTTTTAATGTAGCTTTTACGATCTGTTAATTTCAGAAGCGTCCTTAAACGCACCGATACTCGGCGTGTCCGCGTATTAACATATTAAAGAGCGGATTACACCGCGACATTCTTGCGGCGGCCGACGTTTCCCTTCTCGTCTATCAGCCGTATTTCAAAATTCATTACCAGAAAAATACTACGAGCCACGCTAATAAGAGCCTATCCCCAATAACGTAATTGGAACGGGATCTAAACAGGCCTGCGGTAATCGCTTTTACGTACGAGACACGATTACGCGGCCAGTGTAAACGGAAAAACATCGTTGAGACACGGAATCCTCTCTTCCTCTCTGTGCTCTCCCTTCGCCTACATTCCTCCCCGTCAGAATAAACGCAAGAGCCCCAGCACTGGAGAGCAGGTGGTGTTCGCGGTGGCCGAGGATCAGGGAAAACAGGGGGGGACGACTATTCATGATAGTAGCCGCGTCGATATCCCAGGCACGCCGACAAAAGCGGTAGTACCGCCCGGCCGATGCGCTATTATTGCCTCCATTAGTCGTTAATATATGCAAAATATCCTTATTATGTTGGCTCGATCTGTGTGCGTGGCTCGTAGAAAGCGCGCGCTCTCGGTCGCGGTCGTCCCCGCGCGGCGAACGCTGCCCGATACGAATCTGTCGGCGGAGCACGGTGCCGCGCGGCGTTCATATCACCGGCCGCGTCAGCCCTGATCGAGTTAAGGCTCGTCTCTTCTAATTATTTCGTGCTCGGCGAGCTCGTTGCTTATCTGCGAAATTCCCATTGCCACGGCAATTGAACCGCCACCGTTCTGGTACTCCGACCGTCGATTTAAATCCCCGCTTCGACGGTGCGTGTGTACGAGCGCCGGCAATCTACCGGGTACATTTCGCGCTGGCTTTTATTAAGCGAGCCGCGGCTTTCTTAAACGGGATTATTCGCTTCATGGGCAGCCGGCGGAGATTTAATTAAGCTGTGACACTTTTCACCGGCGTGCCGTCGTAATAATTTGTTCTTATCGCGGGGGCTGAGGAGGCCGGGCTTTGCGGGTGGTGTGACGCGGCTTTTGCGTTAACGTAGTCGCGTGGTACACTCTTATCGTGGATTCCATCGGGCAGCTTCAGGCTTTCGGTGTTTGGTTACAGGGGAATGCGACTTTACTGATCACTTACGCAGTTTTTCATTTTACTGAATTCATCTTTAAGCCGGAAATTTAAATGGTAGCTAAGCAAAACTATGCTATACTGAATTTGGCTATGCTAAGGTAAATGGCCCAATGCTTAAACAGTTAAGGCAAAGGTTGCGGTTACTAAGACTTTTTATAATTAAAAATAATATAATTTGATCTAAATGTTTATCCAATCGTTAGACCAAGTCTTCTTCTTTCAAAAGATGTATTATAGAGTATCATTTATATAAAGAAAAATATTAAAATTTATAATTTATAAAAGCGTCCAATTGACCCAGTGATTAAACAGAATTTACGTCATGTCCCAGTGATTAAACTTAGCTGTCCCAGTGTTTGAACATAAAATAAAATTGAATAAAAATCGTTGATAAAACAATAATTAACATTTCTTTATATTGCAGAACTTTAAGAAGTTCGAAAACAAATACGAAAACAATAAAAAGTAAAAATAAAAGCTTATAAAATAAAAGCTATGACTTTATAACCTAAAATAAGGTAAATGGCCCAGTGAATAAGTATCGGCGCCTAACCACCATGCCACCATTAAACATGCGTTTAATAACTGGTCCGTGCCATATTATCGTGTACTAGTGAATAAACGCAACAATTTAAATATTAAAAACCAAAAATTAATAAGAGATCCAATTAATTTTCAAATCTTCAATATTTAATAAATCCAAAACAACTGTACTATTTAAAAAACGATAAAATATTAATTAATTACAACCTTAACAAAAATATTCTGTTGCTTGCTTGAGCCCATTAGGTAAGAAGCGAGATTGAAACTGTTGAAGCTTTACTGTACAATAATATTTTTTCTTGACATAACTATTCAGTGATGTAAGCATATAATTGTATCTATATAAAGCTAATACATTTTGCAATTATATTTCGATCAGATTAAACGTTGCAAATTACTAAAACTGTTATTATTAGCAAATTTTCTTCTCAATTTTTAATTATTGGGGCTTGTTTAAGCACTGGGCCATTTACCTTATGCTATGTTTGAAAAAAGAGCTTCAATACCAGTATTCTTTTCCATTAATATCCTAAGCAGAGAGACGAATTCCGGCCACTGGCCAGTTCTGCTACTGTTAAGGCATCGAACCACATGGCCCTCCAGTTCGCGTCCACACAAAGAGCGTTCCCGTTGCGCGGGTGCGGTTTCCTATAAACATCGCGTTTATGGGGGGACACGGAAGGTGACAGGAATTCGGAGTGTCCCGGCGAGGACGGTGCGGATACACGGAATACCGCACGCGACGCGAGGTAGCCGAGTGGAATTTGATTTCGAGGATCCTACGCGGTCGCAGCGAGCGCACGCTGGTGAGCGCGCAACGGAGGCGACGCCTCGTATCGTCAGAAAAATTACGGCCACCGGTTTAGGGCGCGCGAGAGAAATTACGAGCGGGCAGAGCGCACGATCGGCTCGCCTCGAAGCGCGGAAGCGGACACTGGGATATTTGTGACCGTGCCACTGTCCTCCTACGTGCCGTATATAGGAACAAATGTCTTCCTCGGGTCCACAGTTAATGCGGTTCACGCACCGAAGCCGCCTGGCTAGATTCCCCTTCTTTGTCTCTTTCGCTTGATGATTTCCTCGCCGGCGTTACACAGACGACCAGGGGGGAGACCCGTAAAGCATTGCGCGTGATATACCGCGTCGAGCGACTATACTTCGGGCCGCACGATTCACTCTCGACAACGCGCTATATCAGTAGCGTTTTATGGCGCGGTGTATAAAAATCGAGCAACGTCTTTGTCGAATGTCAGCGCGCCCTCGAGACAGACGCCAGCCCCCTCGTCTTTCCGCGCGCCCCATTTTTCCTCGCTGCAGGCACCGCGACGGGTTTTACTGCGGACGTGGCTGCGATGCCTGGATCGAGATAGAGATCGCTTACACAAATGATGTAGTAAAGCAACGAAATAAAGTAATAGACGACTAATAAAGCTAGAACCTCAACGGGCATCGCGGGAATTAATTTCACTCCTCCAAGTGGTGGTCCCGTGTTATGATCGGTATGGTGTACGCATGGTGGGCAAGTTCGCGGTTGGCGCATCGCTTTTCAGCTGTGTCGTAACTTTCCATACATGGGCGGTTCGTAAAAGCTGGCGAGCAATAATCGGTTGAACCTTTCAGGCCTCCGCGAGCTTGTTGGTATAGCGATACACGCGCGTTTCTTGCCCGTACAAGGTTTAAAAGTTAACGAGAAGCCGCGATTCATAATCGTCACCTTTTAAATGCCACTCTAAAACGGTTGCCTATCTTCCGATTGATTCCTGTTTGCTCTTCGTTTTTTTTTTGTTCAACTCGATGGCCGTGGACTAAAGAATATTTATTTCCCGTGGAATCAGGGGCACTGTGTACGCGCACCTTTCGGGTGGGACGAAGAAAAGGGGACAGGGTAGATGTTGGTATGCGGTCAGCAGATGGAGAGTGCTTGACGGGGGAGAGGAAGAAAAAGGCGCGGTGGAACGGGAGAGGCTATCTACCCGACTGTACAGGCTCGCCCTCGCAAATCACACCCGGTGTATGCATTGAAATGCGAAATGGTGCAGACCGCCCAGCTACCATAACTCCGATTAGTTAAGACGCGCTTCGGCAATGTAATGCATGTGAGCCCCGACCGGCAACATGTGTTATATCCTGTGTCGTCACATATTTACGAGGCCAACGCGTTCGCGGCGGTAATTCGAGACGCGGCCCTCTTTCTCCGCCCGAGTACCACGGCATTTAATTAATCGTAGTTTCCGTTTAATATACGGCAAATATTTACATACGCGTCGTAAAGCATGGGGCGATTCTGCTGGCAACTTGGACGCCCTTCGATTCTTTGGATCCCGTCTTTTGCGAAAAATCGCAATCTTTAGATGTGTACATGTAATGCAGGTTCCTTATTGTTAGATAGATGGTGTAATTGTTGTTTATATTTACCGATGTGTTGTATAGAGTCTTCATGTGGCCATTCGTGTAGGTAGCCTTTAATTGCTTTGACTCTCAAGCCAATATGATGAAGTAACTGTAAAGGTTGGTTCAGACACGTCCAGTAGTTTAGTCGAGTGACAAATAATTTAGTAATTTTTCGTGTGTGGACACGAAAGTTTAGACGACTAGCTTACAAGGGAAGATCCCGAACCCGAAAATACCATAAATTCTGAAACTTTGTGAATATGTAGGCGATTTCCTCCTGATTACAACGCAATTTTTGTTTGCTGTCCAAATTCACTCATTTGGCTATTTTCCGTTTTTGTGTTAAAGTTACTTTTTTTAATTAGATCTGTCATTTGGTAAAAAAATTATTTTACAGTTTACGAGTTATAACAAAAAATCCGCAAATAACCGGATTTTCAGGGCTCAATTACATCTCTTTGAGCGAATTTGAGCAGCAAACAAAAATTGCGTTGTAATCAGAAGGAAATTCCCTACATATTCACAAAGATTCAGATTTTTTTGAATTTTTCGGATTTGGGATTTCCTTGTTAGTAAAACAATGGTAAATTATTAAATTACTCGCTTTTCAACTAAATTACGGGACGTGTCTGTTCCAGCCTTTACTCCTCGTTCCCAGCATTCAATTATTTCGAGCTGGTTAACACAGCGATTCTTCGGTAAGAATGGCCGACGAAGCCCCGCAAAAGGAAGTTTCGAGACATTTTTTAGAGGCTTACAGCCCCTCGTGCGGCGTCTCATCTTCCGAGGCTCGTACGCCTCCTGCCACGCCGCTTTTAATGTTCCGTAATTGCTTTCCGTTTGCGGCCTGCGGTGAAATATTTCATACAGCACTAAAATGGAAGTCGCGGTGGCTCGTCTACCGCAGAAATTATCCTTAAATAATCCCGTATTCGCGCCAGCCGCATTTCTGAAGCCCTCGTATCTTCATCCGCGCCATTCAGTTGCGACAAGCCGCACGATAACATCATCGTATCCTCCTGGATCATGCTGATTTCGCCCTGTCGATACTTAAAAATACACCAATCGTCCCGTTTCCCGAGCAACATAATTCCACCGGACGCTATCTATATTGTCACGAGAAATTTGTTTAGCGTTGCATCGACAAATTATACCCGAGGCCTGTTGCTTCGTTCATTCCCGGATCGTTCGTTTCATTGCTGCGCCAACGTTTGAGAATACACCGTGCTATCATCCCGTCCCTCTTGATAACGCGATTCCGCAACAAGTTATCCGTACCGAAAAATTTCTTTAAAAGGTATACCAATGACCGAGCGCGCAAAACGCACACGACGAATTGCGTACATAAGCCTCCGACGTTACCGATCCGTAGCGATGCTCGTTTCGCACCCGTGTCTGTACTTAAAAATATTCGTATCATTTCGTTTCCCGCGATAACATAATTTCACCAGGAGTCAGTCGTATCGACGCCGAAAAATTCCACAATCTGCCTCGTAAATTTCTCTGCTATGGTGCCCCCGATGCCAAGCTCCCCCTACCCCTGCCGTGACAGCGTGTTAGCACGAGGCTTTATCAAATATTTCGTGAATGCCCGTTTTATCTGTCGGTTATCCAGGATTCACGGGACAACGGTGGTGAAGATAAAAAGGCTCGCGAGAGGGATAAGGGGTTGGACGTTTTTCCGGTACGAAAGATTCCACTTCTCACGGGGCTGGTCGGTTTGGCCTCGCGCTTGCGGGCCGGGGTGGGGGATACTTATGCGGCATAGTCCTGTTTATAAGGACGCGTGGTCGTTGTCGAATTGTCTCGGCCGAGATAAAAAGTTGATATGTGTACGTTCCACGCGAGGGGATACAGATAAAAGGAGCCGTGGAACGTGGTCCCGGGGCGCTGCACGCTCCGTGTACCGCGATCTTAAATTGGTTTTACAAATTTATCACCCTGGCCCTGCCCTCCTCCCCCTTCCCCCGCGCCGTCCTGTCTACTTGTTGCTAACCGCTCGATTTCCTAGGAAAGGGTAATTTTCTTCCGTGCCGCCTGTTAGATAGGAAGGGGGGGGATTTACGACGCGATCTCGCTGATATCCTTGTATCTGTACCCACGTGCGTGGATCTTTGAAACTAGTTTGAATGCGCGACAACTCGACGGGAAGGGGGCGTGAGTTATTCGAGCTTGACTCGAATCCTAGCCCCGGGATCACTTTAGCCGAGTACCTACGACTCTTTCGGTCGTTTCGTGATCCTTCTGGAAGGGGAAGCTTATTTGCTTCGAATTAGGTGAATTTGTTGCGCTAGTGGCAGAATGACAATTCTATTAGCGGATATGGATAAGTTCAGTGCACGAGGCCCTCGTAACAGCTTGTACAGCTACTCGTGTACGGTTTTTTTGCGACAACGGTATCAAATATTTGAAGGATGACTTCATCGGTTAGGTGGTATCGCCGCGAATCTGCTGCGGGACGAGGCTCGTTTATAGGAGATTTGCTCGGCTGATCGGTTTCGAGATTGATAAAGTCATTCTGTAACTGGTTCCGCGTCAGATTGATGTCGATCCGGCACCGAGACCCTCGTTGGGCCGGCAAAGGAGGGCGCGATGAGGCCTCGAGCCAAATTCGGCGACGGCCGATTTGCTCGATGGGAAAAAAGGAGTATCGAAGGACAACGTTCCACGACAGGAAGGGAGTAGCATTGTTCGAGCGGTTGACTGGATCGTCGAGTGAAAGTATGCGTAAAAAATTCAAAGGGACGTGTATAAATATTGTTGATAAATCACCGGGATCCACTTACTAAGCTAGCAAGTGGTTTCACGAGCTTCGTGGCCCTCCTAAACATCGAATCTGTGCACTCGTCTCTTCTACATACGGAGAGGTTCCCACAGAGGTTATCCACGCTGGAGCCGCGTTATTAATATGTAAACTGCTGGCCCCGCGATAGACCAAGTCCGTCCATCAGGGTGAAGAAACGTAGGACGTCGCGAACACGGTTAGGTAGCCTCTCGCCGAAAGGGAAAAACGAGCAGAAAATCGGGAACAACACGGATTCCCTTGCGTAGGGATGTGAAAAAAGGACTAACGACGTTCGGAGGAAGCGGACATAAATATTGTCCACGCCCAACCCGTGAATTCGCAGCCTTGCCGAGAATCCTCTCCTTCCATCGCGGCTTTTTCTTTCCCACACGCAGAAGACCCGTCCACCACTACCACCGTCCCCTGTAACCACCGCCACCGTCCTCCTCGTATCACCACGAACGGTGTCCACCGGTGTCCACCACCACCACCAGGCCCCCGATCGTCATCTCGCCACCATCGCGGGGCCCGTGCAATCGCCATTGCGGCGAAAACTAATAAAACGAAAGGAAAGCGGCGGAGCGACGTCGATGTGCCAGAAGTAAGGGACGGGGGAAAAGAGAAAGGCCAGAAAGAGGCGAAAAGAGAAAGATCCGACGTGTCAGCGGAGGAGAGAGCGAGCGGGAAAGAGACAGCGGAGGGAGGTGGCTCTCCCGCGATCGGGGACGAGCGCACCTTCCGCTGGCGTGGCCCTATTGAAAGGCGAAGGTAAATTTACAGCCCGGGTGGGAAGGGTGAAAATTTACTACTGGCCCCGGACACTCGTCTACGGGGCCCGCGAGGCCCCGCGCGCCAAAACTTCGCCGAAAATCCAATAACGACGCTCCCGGACGCGGCGAGCAACCGCCGTCGCTTGTATTAAGTGAATAAATAATCGTGCGGTGCGGCCAAACCCTTCTCGCGGCTCTCGAACGCGCTGCCAGGGGTGGGAATTTATTTAAATTTTTACTACCCTATAAATAAGGGCTCCGGTATTGTGCGACGGTTACTGCGCGGCCGGCGCCGAACATCGACGCTGGGATCTAGACGCACGGCAGCTGGATCGCGAACGGATTCATGGAGATTATGACGTTCGGCTTAAGAATGCACGCGGATGGATATTCTTTCATGACTGCGCCCGCGATACGGACGGTTTCCACGGCGTTTTATGGACGGACTGATGTGAACACGTGAGAAGTTTAATGGCGCGGCTAGTAATAATCGCGATACCTTTCGTTATCGTACGTAATACCGAGGAGAATCTATGGTTCGTTGCAATTTTATATACGACGCAGCTGCGAGACTGTAGGTATTAATATAGCTGCGCCATAATGAAATGATCCATGTACACAGGTAATTCCAGTTTTAGATGTCGGTGTAAGAAGCAAGGAAATTCTGTACAAAAAGTTTATGTAGGTAGATATAGGGTAAAGGCAAGTAATATGGAACATCTGATTTCAAAAGCTTGTCAAAAGTAGGGGAATTTGTTTTTTTTTTTAATAAAATTGACATGAGGGAACGAAGGAACTAATGCGTAATCATACTTATATAGCCAAATGTAAAAAAATCCAATTGTATTACAATTATAGTAAAAAAACTGAAAAGAGGGAAATTCGACCATTTGAAAAAATGGGTCCTAATATGGAACACCTAGGAAATTTGTAAAGAAATCTAAACGATCTTTACTTTTTTTTTTTACTAAAAATGAAAAGTTTGTTATTTCTTTATCGAAATTTTACGAAGTTCCAAATTACGTGACCTTCCATATTACCTACCTTTACCCTTCATTAAACTAAAAAAGTTTCTTCAAGTGTCAGCCATTCACCCGCTGTACCTCACGATCTTAATTTACATCTCGCTCGTCTACAAGTTTGATCACTTTTTAAATATCGTGTACCACGGTCAATTAATACGTCGCCCCGCCATTCGGGCCAACAGTCGGATCGATCGTAGTGCGGGTCCGGGCCGTTCTTGATTGTATAAAATCACGAAGATCGGTATCGGCGACTGTATCGGATAGGACGGTCCGAGGAGCATCGATTACCTAATTGGGTAAAAGTTAAACGCGAGTGGAAAGATCACGCGATGTCCCGGGAGATCTTAACGATCGCGTCGCTAACGAGATAGGCCAGAGGAGTTCTAGGTAGTGGCGCGTTAACGACGGGCCCCCACCGTCCGAAATATTTTATACCCGAGATACCACGGCCGCCGGATCCGCCATTAATTTCCGAGGCACCGTCGTTTCGCGCCTAATAAATGTTCCCTGGAAAGAGTTTCTGGACCATCAACGCGCAGTCGATTCGATAATTTACTATTTTAACCGTCGTAAATAAGCGCATCGGTCCGCATTTATAGTAGGGGCTGACTCTGGTGTATCCGCGCGGTTCTCGTGGAGGATTATTGTAAAATGAGTGGGAATAAAAGAGCGGGGCGTCACGTTCGATTACATTGGCTCCCTTTTTGCCATTTCTCCTTCTCTGCATTTCGACACTCTACGCGTGGAGACAAAACGACCAGAGCAGGTGAAAGGACGAGCCGACGATACCGTCTTTGTTAGCGTAGTTTACAGTGAAAATGGCACTAAAATGTACGCTAGGTTCTTCGGCGGTTTCGCGGCGAATTTACGGTCAGATCGATCGTAAAATAAAGGCTCGCGGGACTGGGAAACGATAACTTTCCGATTGGTATTCCGCGTTCGGTGAAATACGCGGAAATTTTTTGGCCCAAAAGGTCCGCCCGATTAATGCCGATCCGGAGGTTCCCAAAATGTCCAGTTTATGCAAACGATTCTTTTCGGTTTATATGCAAATGCCGCGTCATTACCATCGCATTACCATAAAATGCTATCGGGAATTCTTCTTCGGTCCAGTTTCGTACGCGTATTTGTCCCTTTCATCATACGGCTACTACAGTTCCGCCGCCAGTCATTAACGCTAATACACGCGATAAATCAAGCATAGCCCGTGTATACCTACGCTCTCGCCGCTCCATCAAATATTTACAAACCGTTATTCGAAAGAGTATAACACTATTACATACTGGCTCGAGCTTTATTATCTTCTAATTACGTCGCCTACAAACGCCGATCATAAATTTCAGGCTGTAGATCTGGTCGCGCTTTGATATACGTTTAACAAGCATGCCCGACTATACTGGTTCCAGGAAACCACTTAATAAAATGAATTACATCGCCGTTCGGTGTTCATTTATTCCTCATTTACGCTTTACGAGCCGCGACAAGGATCGCGCGGAATAGTTCAGTTGTTATCGGTCGAGGCTGCGGGCTTTTCATCTTCTTGCTCCATTATCACCGGACGCGGAAACTAGTTATCGTCGGGTATTGAACTCGTTTGTAAGTCCCTCGCGAGACGCGGTGCTCGAGCAGTTCAGAAGTATCCGCTGCTCGTAACGTAGCTGTCTTCGGGTGGTAATGCAGTTGGCCTCTTTGCCGCCGATTGGACAGCAAGGATCTGAACGCGAGTTTCGCTTTTAAAAAAAGTTTACATATTAACGAATTTAAAGTTTGTCAAGTGTGGAATACTTTGTACTCTTACAGATTTTAGAATGTTATTTAGGGAAGCAATATATTTTTAGTCTACCCTCTAATATTACTTCAAATACTTTATTGCACATTAAATTATAAGCAGTGACACGATTACTTTAGGGGAATATAAAAGTTTACTACTTTAATTATAATTCGGGTCAGTGGCACTATGAAAACTTTTATTTCATTTTCATTTCTACAAAGTATTAAATTCATTGTGTTAACTGTATTATTATAATACAGTTTTATATAAAATTGCAGAGAACATAAATTAAAAGTACATAACTGTTTCGGAGAACTACCGGTCGCGTTTAAATATGCGCGCGCGTCGGTAACATCGATATTCACGCTTTTTCGGTGCGCGTGATCTGACTTCGATAATCGAAAGTGTAAACAAGTCTGTATGCAAGCGTGTGACGATGGTGTGCGCGTCGCTCGTGACTTTTAGTCCTTTAAACAAAAGGATATCGGAGATTATTTTTCTTTGTGCCCCGTGAGGTGAACTATATAAACACGTCGCGCTCGAGTTACGATATTTATACTTGTTTTCCGCGTGGACTCGGTCGCATCTCTGCTTCCTACGATCAGTGTTTCCAGTTCAGTAACGTCGCGGGAACGTGTTTTCGTTTCGCGTATAAACATTCGGACGTCCGTGGCTAAACATATTTCTCAGTGCCGTGAAAAGTGTAACGGGAAAATAAAGCGATGCACAATGTTTCTGCCTGCCCGTGTTTTATTTGAATAATTCTCCCCGCTGGTGGCTCTCGTACGTGTTGGACTGGCAATTTTAGCGGGCACACTGCGTTCAAAGGTGGGAGCACGAATTTATTTTTCTATTTATCTGTTTACATTATAAACAATACACAAACACATGGTTACAAGTTAAAAACAATGCGTACATGTTAGATAGAAAATATATCGAGTTGAGATAAGACTGATTCGAGGTATCAAATTGAGAAAACGTACCCAGGAAACAAATTTACTTAGGTCGATCATAAAACAACAATGAAAGTCCTTTCTTTTCCAACGTTGACTAGGTTTTATCTAACTCTAAACCTGGCAATCTGTATTTATCGTCGACACGTTGGGAGATAAATCCGTAGGATCGTATATATCGGTATGGCTCATCAGTAGAAACATTGAGAATATGTAACGCTTCATCATAAAACAAATCCCACTTCGACCCGCCCGTATCCTCGCAAATTCGATTCATCGACTCCTCCGAATATGTGACGAATACCAGGCAGTCCTCGATTTTACTACGCTTTGACGACTACGATTCTATCAATCGTGATATCGAGTAATGAAATTTGAAGGGGTGTCGGGAAGACGAGAGCGATTCCGAGAGTTGCATTCTTTCACGCTGAGACGACGGTCGCACTTCACGCGCATACAATTCTTGTTCGTCGTAACACCGGTCGTTTTCTACCTATTTTCCATCTTCCGTCAGGCTTCCTTTGCACGTCTGCAAATCCCCCAGTCATGCCTCGGAATCGTAATGGAAGAGATGTCATATCCTGCGCTCAATAATGTCCTCTGTTATTCCTTATCCACCTTCTGACTCTATCTCGCGCCGACGATCGATGAAGAAATCTAGCGTAACCACGCGAAACAGCGGCTACTTGGTTTCACGGGGAACGCAATCACCGTGGCAGCGATCTTTAGACTATTGTACGCACGTCGACGGGTGAGAGGAGGCGTTTAATCTGGACGTGTCACCCTTAATCCATCAAGCTTTTATGGCTGGGACTATCCTATTCAAAGAGAAGGCAATATTCTTCGGTAACGCGGCACGGCTTACGCCACCGACCGCGAATAAAATTCGCAAGAAGCGTGTATCTCGGGGGTGGAAGCGAGGTCCAATGTCTTGGGTTGGATCATCGATCACCGCCGCGAGGAAGGGAACCCTTTCCGGTTTCATGCGCCACTCTCTCGCTCATTGTCAGGCGATTCCACCTTCTGCTCCTCTCCTGCTGTTTCTAAGCGACCCTGACGCTCCAGCGAAATGGATAACTCGGCCACGACGAGCTGTCGCGATTTCTTTGTTTCACGAGGAAGGATCGTACCTCTCCTCCTTTATTCGTGCTGGAACGAAAGGTGATTCCACCCTTACGGATCCGCGAGCTTTAATACTTTCGCGGAGTCGAAGGGGTCGAAAGAAGTAGCTGATAGCGATAGAGGATTACTCCTTCTTTCGCTTCTTCGCTGCTCTCAATTTTTTCCCATTTTCAATGACAACCGGAGAGGGAATCCCGATGGCCTGGAACGGCCTTCATTTTCCATCCGTTCGAGATAACGTTCTCTGTACAGGGTCGTTAAGCTTCTTCCACTTCGTATAAGCTTGGGTGTTGAGTACATCTGGCTGGAGGAGAGGACTCGCTTTACCCTCTTGCTTCTTCGTTCGCCTTGGCCGAGCTCTTTTACGTGTCTTCCGGATGGCTGGGATAGGGAAAGGTAGAAAGACGAAGTCGCGTGATGGCATCCCCCTCGCTCGGTAAATAAATTACCCCGACCTTATCAGGAGTAATAGGAGCGCGCACGACACAGATTGGTCGGCGTCGGGCACGCGAATTAAAAGTTACTGCCCCTGCTTGCTCTCGCCCGCAGCAGACGCGGGAAAAGCTGGCGGCATGAACGTGAGAACGTATACGCGCATTCTCGCCGCTCACGAGGATGGAGGGTGTATCGCGGCTCGTATTTTTTAAAGATTACACCGATCTCGCGGACCTGTCCTTCGATTCTTATCGCACTGCGTAACTTGTAGCCACGTTCTTTATCGTGTCACGGCAATTGCATCCCTTGCTACTGTTCCATGTAACTTTCCCCTCGATCCGCGTAGGAGTTGCGTTTGACTATGGTATTATTATAATTACAAAGTGTCTGAAGTTTTATATGTCTTATAAAATTTTATCGTAACATCTGAAAGAAAACGTGGTGTTAGGTAAAAATTGGTGTCACTACAAGTTTCCAGCGAGTGGTTGCGTTGGAGAAAGAGCAAGGACAGACCTTGTTACTTATACCATTTTCCTCTACTACCTTTACCGTCAATGAAATGGGGTCCACGACTTACACCAATCTCGCAACTCACTTTACATAAAACACTTCCTAGATGCTGGACTCCTAGCTCAACCACCCAACGCGTTTACAAGCAGTGCTCGTGAAAACCTGCTCGTCCCACGCGTCCCGTATCACAGATCCATCGTCCAATCATTCGTACCAGTGTCAATCACGATGATTTCATTCAGTCGAATGGGCTATTTTTACTGGAAACGTAGTAAATGGCCTGATGTTTCCGCGTATGTAGAACGTCCAGGTTTTATTTCTCTGTGCGCGTCAATCATCATTTGCCCGCGCTAGACACCCGGGGGCGTTGTGAAATCCTTCTACCATAGAGGGTATCGAAGTGGTCGCCTTCTCGATTCGTCGCTCCCGATTTCCTGCGGATATATTTTACCGTTCTGCCCCGATACAGCAACTTTGTCGGCACGTATCTTACATAAGGAAGGAGCGTTGGTTCGAGCCGCGAAACTTTCCCGTGCTTCTTCCCCTTTCCTCAACTCTCCTCGTCCTGTTTCCTTTTTCTCTTCCTGTTCCTCTTCCTCTGCCGCGCGATTTCCCTAGCCCCCCACGCGGCGCGAGCGTCTGGTTCGAAATTTTTTCTCGCTGGCTCGCCCACTCTCAGCCTTTCTCGGTCCGTTCGCGCGAGAAGATCTCGTTTGTTTTCCTCCTCGTCACGACCAGCCGGTTTCCCACTTTCCCCGGAAACTCTGGCCGAAGTGCTGCCGGAAGCACGGTGAAAAAACGCCCCGGCGCGTTTACTTCTGCCTGATTGATACGATTTTATTGCTTCGCCGAGATTTATCGGCGCGCTGTTTTGCATATGATTGATTCACGCCGATTTCCTCGTTTCCCCGATACGACACGGTACGAACCTACATCCCAACCCTCCCCCGTTCACTTCACCATCTTCCTCTTCTACTTTCCACTCTATCTTTCACGCTCGTTCCATTATCGGCCCGCTGCAATCGTACCGTTCTGTCGCAGACGCGAACATTGGCTGCAAAACAGTAAGACGTATCTCTTCGATTCGCCGTTACGGTGGCGTCGACCTCCTAAGGCGAATTTTTCAAAACATCGTGCGAGAAAATGGAGCACCCTTATTGAATCTCGTTTCCTTTCTTCGGCGAGGAAGTATTCGAGGATGGGGAATAAAATCGGGGAGTGTGGTAATTCAGAGTCGAGGGATCGACGCATATTTTTATTTTGTGTGGAAGATTCTTAACGAGAATTTTATTAAGATAATTGCACTACGATTCATCGATGTAGAGTTTTTGTTATTTTGTTATTAAATTTGAAAAAGGAACGTAGAAATTGTTATTTTAGAAATTCGAGGTTGGAGGAATTTCACCTCGACAGCGGAAACTTAAGATTTCTGACCCAGATAGTTGAATATTTGAAAAGTTCTAATTATAAGGGCTTAGCATAGTAAATCTCCAATCTCGAAAGTTGAACAACCAATCGCACTTTAATAAGATTCTATCACGGGCCAATTGCGTGTAATGATGAATATTTATTATTATAAGCTATGCTCGGTAGAATCCAATGTTAAGTATACATTCACCGCGATATGATGGGCGGTTCTAATGAAATTTATTCGTTCTCTTCTGTTACAGGTGAGTCGGTAAAACAATCGTATTTGTCATCCATGAATTTTTCCGGGACTAATGGAAACTCTTGCGGTAAGACCTCTGTTTGATTTACGAGCGCTGGATATGAATGCGCAGCCGGAGGTTCGGTAGAGAAGTGTCGGGGGTGAGTTATTAGCTGAAAAATATGTTTTCGCGGAAACTTCGGTTTAAATTGACAAAGGGGCCAAGTTTTCAGCGTTGCGAATCGCGCAGCCTCCGCCGAACCCGTGATTTATATTCGCATTAAGGAATTTTAAAAAACGCTTCGACGGATCCGGGATAAATTTGTCGGGTAACGGGCATCGATTTCCCCCGTTCATGGTCCCATAAAATCAAACTCCGCTTAGTACCATATAATTACAGCGGTTATATTACGTTCCCGCGATAGGCGCCCGTTCCGTGAAACATTCTTTCTCGTAAAATCAGTTAAACAGAAAAATACCTGCTCCTCTCATTTTCCCTCGTGTAGGAGATCAAGAAAATTGTACGGGCCTGATATCCGTATTAAAGCATAACATGAATTTAATTTGGATGCTTGCGCGAGCAAAGCCATCCACCGACACGAGTCACGCGAGTGTTCTGCAAGTTAAAATGGGGGAACATTGGCAGCATAGGGCAACATTGGCATACGCCGAAATTACGTTGTTTTACGTCAGATTAGTAAAACATAACCTGTTAATGCTATTTATATGATGTGGCAATGTTACGAGCTGATTTTAGTTAAGATGCAAAAAATAAAATAAAATATAGAAATTTAAGTTAACTTAACCTGTTAATGCTATCTAAATGATGTGCTAATGTTACCCCGGTACAGTAACGCTTTTAACATTTATTAAAAAAGGAAAGGACACAAATTTTGTGCATTTTGACACTTGTAGTACAATCACAAAAGATGCAATGTTATGATAAGATACTTAAATCAAATGTAAACATGTTAATTTTTACATTATATAACAAAATGTTTCAAAAACCTGCCAATGTTCCCCCATTTTACGGTACCTGCTGAGAGCGTGTACAAAGGTTGCCTACAGTTCCCTGTGATCTCGTTGATCTTTGTCCTCTAATTGCAATTCATCTCGGATTGATATCTCGCTCCTGCCGCGATAAGATTAAATTAGACAGTAGCTCGCAGTCGGTCCCAGCACAGTCGTCGCTAATAAGACCACCCGTGACTATAGCTTCCACTTTAAACACACATTTAAGTGTCTCGCCCTCTGTCTTTACTTGGCAAATTAAATCGTATCCTTCTGCCGGGGGTTGTAACGACGGAATGAAATTCGCCTCGGGAACAGGGCCGCGGGGTCTCCGGGTTAACGCCGGTTATATTTAATCGTGCGTTTAACGTGCGCAATTAGTCTGGCGAATTAAGGTGGTATTGTCAGAACGGCCAGGTCAGCTGGAAGTATGCAAATGTTTACCTTTAATTGCCAATGTACACGGGGTGTCCGCGACCGTGAGGAACAAGTAGCATTTGTTGATGTGGTTGGCGTCTGTTTGGAGCTGTGGTTGTAAAAGGAGCAAAGGGGCAAAGGGCCAGAGGAAGGGATGGGGGTGGGAGTAAGGAATATCCATGAGACTCGAAGAAACTTTTGGTAGGGATGGTAGGACACTAACCTGGTTCGACTAATACCCGGGCGAGGTCTCGTCTACTTTAACCCGACCTAACTTAGCCTTAGATTAGACCAACGGACCATGTACTTGTTCACTTGCACCGTCTTTACTGACACGGTCCTCGACATAACCGTACCTTTTCGGTACCTGCACTTTATACACGACCTTTGCCGGGATTGCGAGGCAAAGATACGTGGAAACTTTTTCTCCCCCTCCCTGAAGAAATTTATCCCGCTGTTGTTCGTACCGGTCTTCGTTGTTACTTTTTCCCGTCTCAGGTCTCGTTTCTCGGTTTCGCAGTCGCTCGGTTCGCCGAGCAATCGTCGAAGAGGACGGTGATTTAAGTAGATGTGCATTTTGAGGAGATAGTGACTCGTGTCTTCAGTTCTCATTGAATTTTCAACTTTTATGAAAATTTCGAATGTGTATCGATCGTATACATTGTTCCGTATCTAGCTACTCCACGAATCGGGTGGGGGATTATTTATCAGTGAGTTTGCTCCGAGTATTCTCAGTCTGTTCCCTGTTTGCCTTATATCGAAATTGGCTTCTCCTCATATACCCGTCCCTCTGCCCCCTCCCCTGGACTCGGTGGTCCGTCTAAGCCTCGAAAAGTACATAACGCCCCTTTGACGGACGCAGGATCTGTAGCGGATCCTGTGTTGTGTACTTAAGAAATCGACGCCAAACATAATTAGAGGTTTCGCTCGTTTGCTCCCGACAAACACGCCCCTAGCTAATACGGTCAAACACATTCCTCCGCATCCCCTAGTTTCTCAACTCCGTCCCCATGTACGGTGCGCGACGATGATCATTAAATTGTGTTTGTATCGATATACGTATCGGAGTCTCTCAGGTCATTAACGAATCAGGGGATGCCACCGGCGAACGTATCTCTCGTTTCTCCACATGGATCTGATAAATCAAAGTGAGTTTAATCTTGCTGTTCAGCTTATCACACGCTACGAAACTCTTCGATCACTATTCATATCGCCTTCCATAAACTGAATATGTAGCTCGAGTAACGAACTAAATCAAGGTCTAAAACAAGCACGTTTTATCGAAACCGTAATATCAAGACCCAGCTAGCTGAAACCACCATTCGAAGCAATGCATCCTCGAGTTCGCAGTTTCTAAAAACCTACGGGATATATGACAAAATCTCGCCCGTAATCCTTTATATTCTCTACTACCTCTTTTCCTAAAGCGCTTGAAGAGGCGCCGGGGCTGCTTTGAATCTGGAGAGATCTCCTAACGTGCAGAAAATCAGGTAGGTACGCAAAGTAGCGAGGGGCTCCCATAACTTTAATCCACGTATGACTACTAGGATGTAAAGGGGTCGTGTCTGGGAAACCAGCGTACAATATTTACGGAGAACCAGTAGATTCGCGGAGTTCTCTTCGGTGGCAGCCGCATAATTAGGTCCTGGGAGGGCAGTCGCAGAAAGTCGCGTAACTTTGTAACAGAATTAAGCCACCATATCTCATTCTATCTTTCTTGCATTTGCCCGCTCGCTCGCCAGGACACCCTAGCTCGCTCTCTCGGTGGGGGCCCCCCTTCGTAGAATCGTTTGGACGGTGGCGCACCGTTCCTGCAGCAGGGGCCCCGCTTATTAAATTCCTCCAAGTTTCTTCTCATTTGACACAGTAGCACCTCGTGTCTTTACGGCCTGTAGCTGCGTTTCCTGCCATCCGTATCCACCATCCTACCCTCTTCTCTCACTCTCCCCTTCATCCTCGCCCCGCGAACCGTGTGACCTTCCAGCACGTGCTTGACTTAAGCGCAATTTAATATGGTTTAAGTTGGTGCGCAAGGAGCCAGCACGGAAACAAGTTGCCGCGCCTAATCAAGCCTCGCTTTAACCCTGAGAACCGCCCCCGAGAGATGTTGGCAACTACTTGTCCAACTAATAATCGCGCAGGATTTCCAAACTAAAACTTAGCACGCGCGACGAGTAGCTTGCTCCGCGAACGTCCTGGATATGTTTCCCGATAACGATCGATGCCGAAGTTGTTCGGTTTCCCCGCTTACTGGCTTTATGATATCGTTGGAGTCTCTTGCGGAGGATCGGTCTTCTTCTTGTAAAAGTTAATTACTGTTTCGTTGCTTCGATCTCAACCACAATGGATATTATAGTATTTCGGTTTACTCGGGTGACCACATTTTGGGTACATGTGTCCTGTGCAGTGGTGTTTTGTTGTATATTCAATATTCGACATAATATAAATAAAATCATCGACCCTGGGAAACTGTAATTGCTGTTCCCGTGTCGCAGGACTTTATAACATCTTTCCTCTAGCTTGTTTTGCGAATTCATCCGCTCGGATGTCGATAGCACTTCGCCTTCCGTAATTAATGTCCACTCGACTTCACGGTTGTTAGGAACTTTAACGTGGAATTATGGAGAATCCAATCGTGGCTGAGTTTCAACCCTCTCTCAGCCAGGCAGATGCGTATACCTCATCCCTGATATTTACTCCGTAAATCTGACTTAATTAAAGTCGTGCCTCGATATCACGATTCAGATGGGTAACAACGTTACCCGCCCTCGCATTCTGCGTAATCAACTACATAGAACAAACTTGACAGGGCGCTCTCTGATTAGAGAGTTTGCGAGCTGTCGTTTCCGCACTATCTGTCGCGCGGGAATAGAATCAGTCCTGGGAACGGCGCGAGACTTTCGTTAAACTTATTCGTATCCTCCCTTCAATGGATATTGATTCGCACTGTTCCCTGCTTGATTTGTCGCAGGCGGGCATTTCTGCCCTCGAATTCGTCGAACAGACACGCGATGGGATATGATAGTTGCTTCTTTCTTCGTCGAACACCTTAACCGAAGGGTTCGCGCATCCATCCCTCGACGTTTATCGTTTCGAAACGCGTTAAGGGTGCAACGGACAGGCGTCGTTTGCCGTGTGTCGACGAAAGCAGCTCGCGAGGGAAGTCGCTTCCACGGCCTGGGTAATATATTTTGCCAGGGAGTCGCGACATCCGACAAATTTAAACGCACTTCATATTTCTCCGCCGATAGGTATCGATTTCTGGCCAGGTGGCACGGCCTCGATATAATCGCGTTATTCCGGAAGCCGCGTCGTCGCGTGCTCTGCTCTTCCATCCACTCTTACTCTAGTGCTCCTTATTTGTCTTGTCTTCCGTTCTGCTCGCGAACGAGAGCAACTGAATATCCTTGCTGGAAGACAGTGAGGTAGACAGAGACGGGGCGTGAGAAGCGACGGACGTCCATGTGAAATACAAGCGCGCCGGGCTACCCAGGCAAAGAGAGGAGAGAAGACTGTGGAGGAAGGAGCCAATGGAATTTGATACCGTGCGCAGGACCGGGAAAATAAAGTGGAAAAATTCCATCTGGTCAGACGTATCAAGCTCTACGTCCCCCGTACCGGAAAAGAGAGGAGGAAGGTACACGGGGACAACTCGGCCAGACACACTCAATACACCTTTCCTCGATCCGCGGGAAAAGGAGCGCAGCGATACGAGGGGACGAAGCTTCGCAGCGCCGGCCGAGAAATTTATTACGTTTTTGCTGTATGGCCCGGCCGTGAAAAATTCATGCGAGAGAACGTTACCATACGGGACCACGTGTTCCATTTTCTGACGGTTACGAGGGTGTAACATTAACATTTTCATCTTCATCGAGCCTCCTCGACGCGTTGAATGACCCAGTGAACGGCGCTGGTGATCCTATCGAACTACGTTCAGACATTAGGACTTCATCTTAATACTCATAAACGCTTAAACACTAGCGCTAACGCAACAACGTCTAAAGGCGAATTTAGACTTTTCGCTTTGGATTCGTCCACTGTGAAAGGTGTAAAAATTCTTTTCTTCTGCATTTCATCCAAAGTGAATATCCAATGTGACCAGTATTCAAAATAGATCTAGTAGCTTTGATTCAATCGTTCACTATCCTGAAAACTTAATTTGGTATAAAATGGCGGCTGTTCATAGCAAAGGATTGATCTTCGCCAGAGAATCGCTCTCATTTATCATAATTTTTCATCGTGAAATAAAAACTACGCAAAGAAATTAAAAAAGCCACGATCGGGTACTAGACAATCTAAAATATAATAACTAAATTTGACCGAAATTTTTATTTCTCATGAACCAGGTCAAAGCTAGTTTAAGCACCGGAAAGTGCTTTCAAAAAAACATTGCCGGGAGATCTCTCATAATTCTGTCATTTATTTCTGTCTAAATTGCAATGCAAAGGAAGTTTCAAGAATTTAAAAATATATCCTTTCGACTACACAATCGTTTATTCAAAACAGTCTTCATTTTTTAAAATTAAGTTTCAAAAATATCCATGACCCATTAAGATAACGATTTCTCTGTTCCTCTACAAGGAAGTCAATCGTGATTCTGCAATCAACGCCTTCGCCTATACTGCCCCTAACCACCATGAAGCTTCAGCGAAACTGCCATCTGCTCCCCAGGGACGATTCATTATTTCGCGCGTTATCGATCGGTGCCGTCTCTTTAAATTCGTGGAAGGAGCTCGAGCGCTTTTTATTCGCCCCCTGGAACGTATTTGAGACGTTTTGCCGTCGTTGATTTCATCTTCCATCCACCCAGCGCCCTCCCCCGTTCATGTCTCTTACCGCCGGTTTCCCGTGGCACTTTTCCGTCTCACGAACCGTTGACTTTCGCGACGGCAAAAAGCGGCGAACGACGAAACCTGCTGGTCCCCGGTCCAGACGGGGGTGGCAACGAACCGCTAGTCCGAGTGTTGGCAAGCGACGCGTCGTTCGCGTTTGCCATTTTCCCCCGTCCACCCTCTGGCTTCATCCTCCGTTCGTTTGTAAGTGGCGGCTCGGGGGGTGGAGGGTCGAGCCTGGCGAAATTAAAAACATTTACTTCTGCGAGAAAGAAACGCGAAGCGACGGGCCACCCGCTCTCATAAGCTCGGGGACACATCTTGTAGCCGTAGAAAGGAATAGGATGAGTAAAAAGCTCGCGAAAGTGGAGGGCTCCGGAGGTGGGGTGGGTAGAAGGCTCGTACCCACTTTGGAGATGTACAGGCTCGTGCCGTCGCCGGCAGCGAAAGGAAGCTAGGGGAGGGAAGGTTGGGAAAGGACAAACCATGGGTAGACCAGACAGCCACGACCGTGAGAATTAATTCGAGACATCGCGCTTAAGTGGAGAACTAGGACCAGATATCAGGGATCCTAAATTCGCGAGATTGCTTATAGGCAATCTCGCATCGTTGAATTTCATGGAAAATACAGTCTATTACAGTTCTGTCTATTTTAATCGTTAATGATCGAATGTGTATTCGATACTGATACGAGAATATCCTGTAAAGGAAATTTCGATTGCTGAAGTCCACATAAGTTTAAACATAGAGTAATGTGGGGCAAAAGTACGCACTTAAAGTTTAGACTTCTCTAAAATCCTTGGTATTACACTGATAGTCATATCCTTTTGTGAGAAATAACTACTATCCCTTATTATTCGATAGGCAGTGACTTTATGTAAATTCACCTGTCACAACTTATATAAAATAAATATTTCCAAAAAGTGTAAAATGCAAACTTTTACCCGCTATGTGAGGCAAAAGTTCGCATGTTATGGGGCAAAAGAACGCAACGAGAAATATCCAAAGAAGTGTTTTATTTTCCAGCATAAGTATATAGTTCGAGTAATGTATTACTGTAGTATAACGCCTAATCGTTTATAATTAAATTTTTTAAGTGTAGCTAACAATAGTCGCAAATAAAATTACCCCGACCTGCGTAATTTGAACAGGCATCATGCCACCATTCTTTACATGAATCACACTGGATCCAGTGTAAGACAAAAAAGTAAAGTTATATTTTATAATCAAAAAGTTAATAAAAAACGTATTTTGGAAAAATATTGCGGATTAAAAATTAATAACTAAAATCAAAAGCTGATATCAGCGTGGCTCAACTATCATAAACTCAAAATTGAGCAAACTCTAGAATTAAAATAAGTTTAATGAAGGTAGAACACCCGTCAAATTATTTTGGGGCAAAAGTTCGCATGCGAACTCTTGCCCCACTGCATTGTGCGAACTTTTGCCCCCACAGCTACTTTTACATTGTTTAATCAATCCTGTTATCTGTGAAGAGAATTGAAAACTTCTATTAGCATTTTTTAATAGAAGAATTTCCGCTCTTTCAGACGACATATGAATTAAAATATTTACTGATCAATTTATAGGAATAATATTGATTCCCAAACATGAGAATATTACATCAGAACTAACGAATTCAGTACTTGCCGCATTGTAAGATAACAAACCGAAACACAGCCACGAAATTCGACATTAGTGACTCTACCTTGATTGACAATTGACTGCCAATCACCATTGGCAACTGCCACAACTCAAACCATGAAATTCCCATGGTGCGTACTTTTACCCGCTGCGTACTTTTACCTACCTTTACTCTACCTAATTATTGAAACATAACGAGTATCTATTTTTGTCCTCTCGGTAATTGGTCGGTTTAGAGGAAGAACACCTCTTCAAAGTACGCCGACTGAAATAATCTTTGCATGTTTAATGCCAAATGATTAGTTGAGTCGAAAAATAGTTTTAAATCGCTTCCGGACAAAACAATTCCATTACTCGTCGCGCTGTCTATGAAAGTCGACAGATTTTATTAGACGGGCATTGAACTGTATTAAAACGGGCATAAATTTTAGAATTATCCTACAACTAGGTATTTCTGTCCTTTAGTGCTGCTTGAATCGGACGCGCATAGGTCCGTCTGTTTGCCAAAAGGCCCTCTGTGGACTATCTAACCCAAAATCGACTGAAATTTCGCGTCGCTCGTGATCCTCTGTTAATCGGTGTCTCGCTCGGAATCGGAACACCATTGAGCCCAATTTCTGAATGCCGACGAGCACACCGCGACGCACCACGTGACACGAAACAGGGACGGTTCATAGGAGGAAGCTGGGTTGATGGAGGCCGCGTAAGCAGATTACGCAACTGTGTAATTGAATGGGCACTCTAAATACCCCGGCCGCTAATTAAGAAGGCGATCAATCGATTATCCGGCAGCCAGCATCGATACACGGGCCCTCCTTCCACTAGCCTCCCTCCTGATCCGGCCTTCTAGCAATGTAGCTGTGACGTCGATCAGGGAATCGTAACACGGTTGCTCGTTGCACCGGAGGGGGTTTTAACCCTACCTCTCCCCACCCTGCCCCACTTGCCACCCACGCTAAGTCTGTTATCAGCAAACCCCAGCCTCATCGGAGACTGGTAGCTCGGCTAACTGCCGATTATTGCCAGCGGCATAACCTTCGATTAAAATCAACCCCCTCCCCCCTCAGGCCCGTTTAATGGTCTCTTTAGCTACCCCAATCAACGATCGCGAGCATAGAAGTATTCCTACCTCGTCTCATTTTTCCCTAACGAGACCACTGCGGCTCCGATTTCGTTCTCCCGGCTTCTTGGTTAAGCGTGCATCAATAATCAGCCAGAATTCTCGATTATCGCAACGTAACCTTTAGTTCCAACCACTTTAGAATCGCGTTTCTCTAATCTCAAGGGGTTATTAGTTCCCACGCGATGGTTTTCATAATCCACGTTGCAGTTTAAGCGCCGCTTGTTCTCCCAGGTGAGATTAACAACCGGTAAACCACGCGGCAGTGTTCACAGTGGTTGAAAAGGGTCTGAAATATTGAGGCGTTAAGTTCAACGTTCTGCATTTTTCTAGGTAGATTATAGCTTCGGGTAGATCCTGGATCATCATGGGTCGGCGAGGGTGAGCTTTCGAGGGATTTAAGGGGTGGATGATAAATATTAAAATAACAATTTGAATTCCACTTTCGTCCAACCACCGTCCGGAATCCTGTAGCACCTGGGGAAGCTTCTGCAGGGGGAGGGTGTAAACTCTTGGGCGTGCGAATACTGTAGATTCATGTAATAATCATCTGGGCGTTGCTCAGGATCCTTTTCTTCTTCTTAAGACCCTTTGCTTCGTGTTTAGACTCAAGTCCACGAACGTTGCGCCGGGTCGAAAGCAACTTGGCTTCCCGGTTTTATAAAATCCCACGGAATTCGGGGACGCTGACACAGTTCTTTAATGGCACTATCTTCTACGGTCCCACAGTCGAATGAATCAATAAGTACATACACTAGGTCTATAGGCTTTCAGGCTGCAAATAGGTTCCGTAGGCGGTCCGATCGTAAATAAGGAATGAAAATCGCGCAGGTCAGTGCACTTATCGAGCCGTCGTTCTACCGTTTCAGGATCGATCGCACGCCGAGTAAAGCTCGCGAGCCTAGTTGTAGATTCGTGGACGGTTCTACGTGTTTTCTTCGCCGGCAGCGTATCGCGCGCATTCGAGCATTCCGCGCGCCTCGTTGCCCTCTTTGAAGCATTATCGTGCGAGCACGTGGCACGTGCAAATCCATTCAAAACTAACTTCTCGAGCAGCGTAACGGGGAAAGCTGTGAATAGTTCCTAGCGTGGAAAATTGCTATTGGAATCTTTCACTTTAAATTAACAGCGCGTTGCAGATAGACTCAGCAAGAGTGTTAATTACCACGCGAACACATGATAGCTAGCTTCCGTGGTACGATCATAATCGGGCAGAGAAAGTTCGACAGTGAACGTTACATAGGGCGAGCATTAGAGAGACTGCTTAGGGCTTAGGTGTTTGGGTATCAGTGCGTCCTCAGTGGTTGGCGACGAGAGGAGACACAGGATGAGGGTTTCATGGGTTATAGGAGGGCAGACCAGGTGGTGGAGGAGGGGGAGGGGTACTGTTGGTCGGCGCATTCGCGACAAAGGCTAATTGCAAAGCGCGGGAGAACCGCGTCGCAAACGGGAACAAGCCCATATTACGTCGGAACACACAACCAGCTATCGCCACCCCGTGTTGCGTCCCTCTCTCTCTCTCTCTCTCTCTCTGTGTCTCATTCGCTTTCCTTCTCTTGACGAGTGCCTCCGACCTCTTTCTCTGAGCGTCCCTCTGTCGAACTTGCTTCCCCATCTCGCTCGTTTCATCTCTCTTTCCCCTGTGTTACCTGTGCACGCCGACCGTGGATAGGGTGGCATCAGCTACGAGCCCGAGGTCAGGTGACGCCTCCAACTATGCGTGTGCCGCAGAGGAACGATCCAGGATGGTCTACCATGACTGAACTATGGTCCATCAGCCCGCCAACCCCGGGCTTGGTATGGTACACGCGCAAAGCATCCCTGCACGGCGGTGCGACCAGGTAAACCTCGACCTCCAGACCGCATCGCATACAATTCCTCTGTTACCCCTGTTTGGCAATCCCTTTCACAGCGAATTCAACCTTCGGCCGTCCCCCACCCCTCGTATTCTCGCCCTCTCGAGCTTCACCGCGGTTCCCTGTACCGTTCTGCGCCCGAGCCACGTGCACGACAGTGGCGAGGGCGTGAACGCGAGCGTGCATCAAGCCTCTTTCGATCGGCAGCGCGGCGTGCATCCTCGCGACCCACACAAAGGTGCTAATTGACAATATCGCGGGGACGAGGGAAAATTGGCGGGAACGACGTTACCGTTAGAAAATTCGTTAAAACGGTAAAATGATCGATTATGAACGTTGCCTCTGCACAGGGCGAGGGGTGGGGCCGTGGCGCATCCGAGAAGGGATATCATGCTTCGTGGAAAAGTGAACCAAAAATGGGAAAGGGAATTTCTTCGCGGGAGATCTCTAAAGGTTTTTTCCCCGTTAATAATTATAATAATAATAATATTAATAATAATAATACTAATCTCTTTTTCGTGTGAAACCTCTGTTTGTGAGATTTAGATTCATTCTCACACGAATGGTAATGGGGAAGATGACGCAAAGCTCGGCGCAGATGGCGCCACTAGCGCAAGTTTTGTGGTTGTGCCCGAGTGCGTATGTGTGAATTGTTTGCGCGCGAATTTTTCATTTATGTATCGTATAAATGGGAATGCGTGCTGGTGGCGTCACGGGTGGAAAAAAGTTGCAGTCATCTTCCTGATTGATATGTATTTTTTCTACCAATTGAATGTTGCTCCCAATCGAAATTCATTCGGTAAACACCAGAAAACATGAGTTTTATTCTGTAGTGCCAGTGTCAGCACTGCTGGCAAGTAGAAGTAACCAGCATTAGTCAGACGCGTTCCCCTAAGTAGTCATCCTCGATAGCGTGCCCGACCACTCTTCGAAATCGATATTCTCGAGAACGAGACCCCTTACGGAAACATTATGTTACATATTTTTAATTAATTTTTGCACGAGGATTTAACCCTTTTTCGATCGCGCAACGGATAACGTTCCATTCTGTACGTAACGCGGATGTAACAGGAGGTCCCCGACCCGAGTGAAATTTCGCGCGCACCATTGCACAGGTTAATTCGATCACAATGGACGCTTTGAGCGAAATTTAATCGAATTGAACTAAATGAAGGTTATTTAGCCGGGATATTGCATGGACGGCACCGTACGCGAAGCAATTACGGCGAAATGACCGCGATTCTTCGTTGAGCGAGCCGCGCAAGGAAAGCGCGCCTGGAGAAATCTTCGCCGAGTTTCCGGGGCCCTTGACGATTATGGATCGCCCTTCGTAATTGAATGGATAATTGAAACGATCCTTATCAAAGTTGCGAGCCTTATGGAGCACGGTCACGGCAAACACGGGGCTCGTTGGCCTGCAACTGCGCCACGACCTCTTTCGACCCGCACGGATGCGCCGCGTTACCTACGCTCTCTGGTGTTCGCCCAACTAACCGATAATTAATCGGTTAAACGTTAATCCGAGCCGTGCGATTCGCGTCTTGGAGAAATCGCGCGTTCACTCGCGCGGAAATCACCGACAAAAACAGAACAGACGCCACTGTCTTCGAATACTAATTACCCTACAGATTATGACACACCACTGTGGAAAGACGCAACAAGTCGTCGATACCCGTCGATAATTAAGACATCGCTATCGAGCTGCTAGGAATCTCTCGACCGCAACGAGTAGGTATCGCCTGACTTTTGAGTGCATGTTATAAAGGTTCATACAAGTCTCGGCACAAAGGACGCTCATTGTCAGCACGAAATCGAATCCCTTTTGTAACCCTCGATGCGTTCGGAACGGCCATCTTGGAATTTCACGATATTCCATAGTGTCGCAATATCCTGCCACATCGTGCCCCGGTATTGTGAGTCGGTGTGAAAGGTCGCGGGCGGCGGTTTTTACGAGAATAGGAGCAGCGACGTCGAGGTGCTCCAAAAATTGTGACGTTGAACAGATTAACTCGTTATACTGTACCTACTGAATAAAATCCAGCTATTCATCTTTCACGCGCACTTCCGTGCTATCGGAAAACCGTCTGGGGATTTATCCGAGAATCTCAGGGACACTTTTTGTCTGTCGTTTAATTTCGGAATCGATTATTGTCGTCTGCCGGTTCTATCCTCGCCGGTGCGCCGCCTTTTTAGACGGAGCCGACGGGACGTGGTACAGCGAACGGTAGGCAGGTTACTTGGCATGCAGGACGAGGATGGTCGGGCCTGGAATTCCGTATGGATTAAGTAACCCCGTGCGCATAAGCCCGGATAAAATCGTGTACACGTACACAAGCTGCACGCTCGAACCGTTGCACGTACATTTTTAAACACCCCGCTGTGACTCCGTGGAAGAAACCTGATTTATTCGTCGTTTAACGAAACTTGATTTAACGAGAACCGCGTCGCGCTGCTTTTTACGTTATTAAACCCGGAGATTATCATTACAGCGCTTTTACATTATAACAAGTATCCTTTTTCATCGTTATTCTTTCTTTCTTCTGTCTGCAAACTTTTTTCGGATGAAATGGCGCTGTAGTGGGATTTTTCTTCATCTCGCATTGAAAGCTACTAAGTTTATACTAACGTAGATTCGATGAAACGAAAAATTGTAAGCATTGTAAGAATAAGGGTTAAGTGTCTTTTATACTGGAACTCCATCCCCTAAGATCTTCGAGGGCCTTTCGAGCAACATTGTTAACAGGTAACTTGTTGACGCAGCAATGGTATTCTTGGCGACGTGTAGGGGTGTTCGAATTTCGTCAAGCTTGTCTGGCTACTTTCTAGCACGAGTTCTTCCGCGCTTTCTTCACATCCCTCCATTCTTTTCTTTCCTTCTTAGGGCGCTGAGTGCTCAACCCCTGGGTAGGGAGAAGGAAGGACGATGACGCAGGGTGACAACGCAATTTCGCGGCGGAAACAGGACGAGAGAACGTATAAAGAGATTGTCTTTCGTCGTGCCGCTTAAAAATTTGCACTCACCCGCCGCGCGGAATAAGACTACCCGCGCGGGCGTGTGTGAAAATTACCCGCGGGCAGGATCGACATTCTCTCACGTTCGCGCGCGTGCACGCCGCGAGGTGGTGCGCCGTTTCTTATTACAGCACGGGGCTAATAAAGCTGGGACAACCATAACCAGTACGTTGTTCCTCGCGCTATGTTGCAAACGAGTCCGTTACACCCGCTTACGTTGGACGAAGGAGCATCGCGATAAAGATGCGCGTTATCGCCGTGATACGATTAAGCTTCAACCAACGCGAGCGAGTTGAATTCCTCGAAGAATGGTATGAATTCCCCCGCTCAAGAATCTCCCAGCGTTTCACGGGGAAACAGGGGTGAAGTATACAGGGTGAAAGGGGAGGGAGGGTATACTGGGTGTCACAGGATTTTCTGAGCGAAGTGTGCGAGTAGCTTCACGAACTGAAGTAAGGGAAAAATTTCACACGAGTATGAGCCTATAAATGCTTTATTGGAGAATTCGAAGGAAAATACGAGATACAGAAGTAAGGATAAGAGGCCTGATGCATATGAGTGTTCTTCAAACGGAAGTGGACTAAAATTATGTGAGTCTATGAGTGTAAAGAAACCGCAGAGAATTTATGGTTAATTATTTTCATAAAAGATGGCTTTAAACGTCGATCATCCCTTAACTTCACTAAAATTTAAGTGGTTTCCAACCCACCGTGGTAGCTCAGCATAGGGTCATCGTCTTTATTGGCGAACTTTAAAAGACTGTAACTCGGAAAGGAAGCGCCTGTGCACCTATCAATATGATTAATAGAACTCACCTATAAAGCGCGGCTGAGCAATCGTGGAGCAGCCTGTACGCTGGCACAGTCGGAGGATCCTGCAGAATTCTGGAACCCCCTGTATCGGTGAAAATGTTCTCGCGCAGGCTGCGGTAAGTTGAGCCCAAGTCCGTTGGAAATATAATCGATGCGCTCTCTCTCTCCTTTATCCACCTGCACGGAAACCACAAAATAAACGCAGGCGAGATCAGAGGTAGAACGGAGCAAGTATGTACGGCGAAGACACGCCCAGCTTTTGCCGGGACCCCTTTTGAACGCATCAGCCCCAGCTCCACGCATATTTCGCATATGCTGACTCGTGCATTTTCCTATTTATCTCGCTGCTCCGTTGCAGTGCTCCGCGCAGAGCGAATAGGCGGTTGGGGGAACGGCGGGGCGCATCGACTTAGCCAGACAGACATTTGACGTTGCCGTGTTTCCCGCGAGTATCGACCTTTCCCTGGCAGGATCTCCCCAAAACGGATGACAAGACGAATTTCCATGCAGGTGGGGGAGGGTTGGTTTTTGTTTGAACAGCGAGTAACCATTCCCCGCCAGAGTCAAAGGGGCATGCCTCATTGAGATGCCGACGAAATCTGACGACGCGCAAACTTCCCGTCCCGATATTATGCACGGTCGACGCCGAGCTGCAATTCCACTTTTAAACCCTCACTGCCACCGTTCGACGATATGGCACGATTATGTGCGCCGATCTCCTGCGGCAGTCGCGAACTTTCGAGTTCCGAGGCACTTTACGCATTGTTCGCCGCGTAGCTTTGTTCAGCGCGGAGACGCGTGCAATTTCGTTGCTTAGGCCCGGGATTTTAATCGTTGATGGTCTCAATTAGACTGCAGCTTGCTTTCATCCCCCTTAGAGGGAAGAGAATAACGGAGGAAAAGATGGAAATTCAATTTTCATGCATTTTTTTCGTAATCTCTGTGTCATTTACTTAAATAAGTAGTTATTTATTAAATTCCAATGATGTTTAAATGTACCCACGTTCACGTGGTACAGGATTGAAACGGCGTTACGAACCGCTGCGTTAAGATTCCACTGGATTTTCCCTTCGTCAGGTTTTCCAATGCTTCCGACGAATATTCCCGTCGCGGGAAATTACCGAGAGGCCGTCTCTCGTCTATCTCGTTCGTTCATTATCGACGTTGTTAGCGAGCGAATTTGTCTTATCGCTAATGATTTTTCGCGAGCCCCGAAAACGGGACGTCGACCATTACCGCGGGTATTTCGCTGGCCCGAATTGCGAGTAAGAAGGTATCAATTACGTTTATATCCAGCTTGACCTAGAACGATGAAAAATTAATGCTTGCAGGCCGATAAATGTACCTAGTGGCCCAGGGATCAGGGCAAACATTACCATGAACCTGGACGTTCATTATTCGTGAAATTCTCACCGCTTTAACGCAGGTTATGCTATTCGAGGAGTTGCTAATCGTGGAACCGACCGAGCTGAATCAATCTACCCCGCGTTTATTAATAATTCCACGACGCATCCTACATTTAGCCGGCCCCGAAGTAAACCGGGTTATATTCGTTGCGTGGGGGTTGGAGCCGATTGGGGCGCGGACAATCCGAAGCTAATGCGTCGATCGACGTTTCGCTGGAGTTATCGACCACTAATTAACATCGCGACCAGCTGATTAACATATTATCGCGGGAAGACAGCCGTCGCTGGCGTGGGTGTGCGGAAGGGGGTCGGAGGAAAGCCGAGTTGCTTGCAAGCGCGGAAGCGGAGAGATTGCGTGGCCCAGGGAGCGTGGGTGGGGAGAGGAGGAAGCTGGGGACTGAATGCTGAGATTCAGCCTTTCAGAAACGAACAATAATGGCGCGGCGGCGTGGAGGGGCGGCGGAGGCAGCGCTGGAGAATCCCTCCAGGCACGTTCGACTATTAACCCCGCCGAGATTCGGAAACGCTCGGCGACTGAAACCACCGTCTCTACATCCAACCCCTTCTAGGACGTTTGAACGAGACTTCTACCTAGCCGCAGTGTCTCCGTAACAAGGGTGAACTCAATCCCCGAGCAGGCAGACACTACCCCCTTCCACCAATCCTCCCCCGAGCCAGAGCTTGAATCAGTTTTCTCCGCCTCTGTTTCTCACCGTTTCGTTCCCGGCTCTCTTTTTCTGACCCCCTGGTAAGCGCCGCGCAGTTGGCATGATTAAAACAAAATCGTCATCGTTGCCGTCGTGGCCCTCTGACGATTTACACTTTCCAGCGAAGAGAGTTCACCACGCAGAACGACCGAGATGCTGGAAATTCCAATTCCTTTGACTTGCAGCGAGCGCCGTCACCGACGATGTTATTGCCGACGGCTCGTTCCTGTTTAGACGTTTTCTGTTGAATATACGAGCCGTCCCGCAACGTTTCATAGCAGAAGGGATAATTTCTTATGAGGTTCTTCTTGAGAAAATGCTTTACGAAGCTTTGGCATACACTTCTCCTTCTGCTTCTGTTCTTATAAGCATTGAGAAGGCCATGACTTCCTTTCTCGTTTCCTACGTTCAAGACCTGAAACCCAAGAATTCCGAATCGTCGGTCAAAGTTCACGCGACTTATCGTCCAGTGTAACAACTCATTCCTTCGTACGATTTTAAACGCGAGCTCTATCATTTCGACAGCGTTGAAGTTTCCCGGGTTGTAGATAGCGAACGATTACACGTCGCGATAAATAAATGACTTTAATGGATCCGTGGCATGTACTGTCGACGGAGAGATCGAGAGCATGATTACCAAGACGGTTTATTAATGATCCACCTACGTCGTATCATTGTATATTCATTTTTGCGTCCACGCCATGCGCCACTGGTCCCATCCCCCCGGCGAGGTTAGATAAAACTAGGGGAAGTGCCGCGAAACAATTTGTTATATCGGAGGGCAATGATCCGGCCGCGAAGGAATATCTTTACGACGCAGTAAATAGCAATACGTTCCCTCGTAAACTGCCTCGCGACTGGCTTCCGAAGCTGATTTTTAAAAGCGGCGCGTTCTCGCCCAGATATCGGGCGCTCTGCAAAATTTCTAATAATCTCGTTATCGTCGTGTTTTACGTACCCCACTGGCGATACGGTGCCCCTTCTGCGCGCACACACGTACCTTGGTCAATATTCAAAAACGTTTCCACTCACATAACAATGCGGATGTTTTTGTGCAGCAGTGATATCCGCAGTGACCCAGAAAGATATCGCGAAAGATACACGTTTTTCCGCGATATCCGAGAGTCACGGAAAATTTATGCGACCTACCAGCGACGTGCGAAACTCGCGATCCCGCAGTTGAAACGCGCAGCCCCGTGTTTCATTGAGAAAACGTTAAATCGGCTTGCTGGTAGCTATCGCGGCTAGAGAATTTCGAAAGTTTCGGTGGCAAACTGGTCCTCGAGGTCTGAGCGAAGGAGCGTTTACCTGGGATAGGATGTTACAGAGTCGGTGGCCGACATTGCCAATAGCTATATTTCAGACTTAGCGTATTATGATGGTATTCCATGTACAACCATGCTGCACCTACATACCTCCTTCTACTTACGTGTAGGTGTGTCTACCTTGCGTGTGTACTCCTAGGTGTACACATGCAGTGAAGTTCGAAAGTGCAAGAATGGTTGCAGAGATTTTGCTCCTATAGCGCTTGATAAGCTGTGGGATGTATGTTGTATGCAAAGGCGCCATGTTTTAGGAAGTTCTAAGCGCTGCATCCCGAAAAGATGCTAGAATTGAAGCTCTGGCATAATTTTACTGCCGGTTTCATCGTTTCACATTTACCATCTCTATTCTCCTACACCTCTGACGATATAATTTTCATGCAGAGGTAATCATCTGGGCTAAAATCCCGAGTTTAACCCTCAAAAACATCGCAGCAGTATAATTATTTTTTATTATTATTAATCGTCTTTATTACTTCAATAGAAGAAACCTGAATATTTACAATAGGCATAGGCAAGAAGAAGACACTGGCGATCTTAACTTATTAATCTTAACTTAACTTAAAGTAATATTAACTTGAGATTTTAGACTAAACATGAGAAAACACAAAAGTAAAGTAAAGTAAAAGAAAAGTAAAAAATAAAATATAAAGTAAAAGTACATGTACTGAACGAATAGTGTTGCAGGATAAATAACCGAGTATGAGATCTGAAAGACGAGTAGAACATAATTTCTTTTCCTGTCGATCGTCTTGGAGTAAGTACTTACACGCGTTATTGCGGCCCGTCATTATTCCCTTCATCTTCCGACATTATTAGCCGCCCGCGTGCTCGAATAGGACGATTATTCGGACGCGAGCGTTTCGAAAGTTCGAAAGTGCATTGTACCAGGAGTATGTATTCCGAGGCCGTTGCTTTTCCACCTTCTATATTCACTTTTGCTCGCCGTGGACTGGCAGCGTCACATTTCTACGCGAGGTTACGTATAGAGTTCGGCTAAGTTGGAATTTACTGTATGCTTACGCGAACGACGGCGCACCTGGTCGCGGCGTCGAGCACGCTTCCACGGGGTTGAGGGAGGGGTGCGTCGCCGGGGAGAACGGAAGAGAGGGACAGCGCGACGACGAGAGGAGACGAGAGAGGCAAAGCGAAAGGGGACGCCAGCGGGACCGTAGTATGTATGTAGGCTAGTTGGTAAAGGCAAACCCGAACAATTTGCCGTAATAATCCGATAACTGATAATATTGGCAATTTGGCCGTAGCTAAACGGATCTCGCGGCGTTGCACTGCGTGCGTTATCTCGATTATTGTTATTGTTCGTACTCAATGACCACCGTAACGCGCGTGTCGACGGATGGATCACGGGCGTCATGAATATCCCTTAGGCTTGCCTTCTTTCTTGGCAACGGACAGTTAAAGAGGATTGGGGTCTATGAAAGTATTTAGAGATATATAGGAGCGAAGGAAAGCTCGTGAATCTTTGAAAGATTCTGTAGAAGCGTCGACAGCAAACGTCCAGTTCGCGTTATGTTTGCGAATCTACCATGTTGAAGTGCTCTGTGACTTTAAGTTTCATCGACTTCAGCGAAGGTAAAACTTTTGGTTTCTACTTTTTTGGGTGTTACGCGTTACTAAATTTTTCAACCCCTTTTGTTACTTCACCCTCTACTTTCTTAGAGGCTCATGAATTGTCTATGCTGAGCACACATTGTCGCTTAAAGCCTCCCCGGGGTAAGCGAGGCAACGGATCGAGTCTTTAGACGTTACCTAACAGCAGACGTAACGGTAATGACTTCGGAAGCGCGAAAGTAGTTTGAAGCGTTACGGGAGTTTCAAATAATCACGAACTGGTATCGGTTTAATCCCTGCCTCGTCAAAGCGTTACGAACGCGGACGAATCGTTGCCGGGAAGAATCCTCGCGTTTCCAAAGTTCCCGGGAAGTGGTTTCGGGGGTGATTGATTTCCCGCATCGAATCGTCGACGCCGCCTTGGAGAACGCGGGCGCGAGAGAAAGCGAATCAGAGGGAGAAAGAGAGAGAGAGAGAGAGAGAGAGAGAGGGTGGTAGCACAGTGCGGAACTGAGATTCCATGGGTTACCCGCGGAAAACCGTTGACTGTGTTGAGAACAACGATTCGATTGATTTATCGTGGTTGACTTTAATTAATCGGTGGGGACATTCGTGCATCCCGACTTCGCTCCACGATATCGCACCTCGTTACGCTACATCCACAATTTTCGTAATATTGTTGACCTTTCGATTTCATTTCCCGCTATTTTGTCGCGGGATATCCCTCCGCATTCCACGTCCTCTCGTTTCCGAATTTGCCCAATGGAGAATCTTTGCTTAACACGTTCCTTGCCGTGGCAAAGATTAACTCGGTTAAAATTGTAATCCACAAAGCATACCTACGGTAGAATGAGCATTTAAATTATTCTTCAAGTGGACAATTCAAAACTGAAGTGCTCACGTGAATTATTCAGTAACTGTAGTTGACACGAAATCGACATTATTCTCCTCGCAATTTTAATCCAAATTTAAATCCTTCCCTTAATCGACACCACTGCTCTTAAAACATCAGCCAAATTCCAGGCATCCATAATCTTGCACGCGTGTAGCGCGGCGCGGAGGCCAGTGGTAACCCCGATGAGATAAATGCACCACGCTCGATGACGCTCAGGCCAATTAACTGCTATTACATAATATGCATCCTACCATTACGCGCCTATAATATCGATAACATCGCCGCATCGCCTACTACATCGCAAAACCAGCTGGACTCTAAACGCGTAAAATACTTGAATCGATTAGAGGCTTCTTCCATTCCCACTGTCCCCAAGTCGATCAGGTTGCTTCTCTAACTTACATCGTCGACTTGTGACCCATCAGTGGGTCGCACTCCATGGCCCCGTGGCAACGGTGTCCACTCTGTGCTCGGTGGTCCGCAAAGGAAGATTAAAAAGCCAGGGTGGCACTGGTGCTCGGGCGGCGCGACTGACGATTTCTTCCCGACTCTATTTCACCTGCACAAGCAGCGCAGGAGTAGCGAGTGTCAGGCATAAAGTAGAAGGAAGAGTCTCTGGTCGGACGGTTCACCTGGCGCAGGCGCCAAGTCCTCCATCCCTCTCCCTGGTCTCTGTTTGTGCCCTCTTCACCCCCTCCCCCCACCTCCCAGCCACCCCTTGCCGCGTATGGGGGACCGAGGGAGACGGCGGATTCGTTGAACGAAGAGAGCTCGAGGCGAGTTTCGGGTTTGGGGTCGGTCGACAGCCGAACCGTGCTTCAGTCGGCCGGCGAACTCGCGTGCCGTGCCTTCGTTCCGGTAGTGACGTTCCTCGGTGCTCGTCGGCGAGAGCGCACCCCCCGACTCGACGCGATGCGAGCGTCCACTCGTCGCCGAGGAACCACGTTGCTCACCGTCCCCCGGGCACCGTGACCGCGCGAAATGTTGCCGTCGGGTCGCGACGCCCCTCTACGTCGCCAACAAGGACACGTACCCCGTGGGCCACGGGGCCCCAGCACGGCATATCTCGCGACGGGCGATGATTCTGTAAGCCTCTGCCCGCCAGACGCTTCGAGCGGCGAGCACACTCGCGAGGATGCTCAGCTCCGAACAGCGATGATGACGAATTAGACCACGCTGGATTACGATACTCGCTAGTGCAACAGTGTACGAAGTGGCGTCGCGTAGAGTGTATGTGTAGTGCGTAGAACTTAGAGAACAACCCCCGAAATCGTTACGACCGAGCCGCAAAGTGTTCCCAGAAGATGATCCATTAGCTTCGTCCCGTATTCGCTGCCGCGCGCGCCGGGATCCGCTCAATTTCCGTCATTAATAACCCAACGAGCGTCCGATGGTCGGGGAGCCACGCGAAACTTTTCACCGCGATGTGCAGGCCCCGCGTTGCGATCCATTAAGGTCCATTAAGAGTCTGTTCTCGTGCGACGCGAGACGCCAGCAATCGCCAAACACCGACTCGCCAAGTGTCCCGCGAAGGGGACCGCTCCAAACATATCTATAAACATATCCGAGGACTCGATAATCCTGGTTCGAGGGCCACGATACACTATCAGACAGGAAAAAACGGAATGGTGGAGAGTTTGGCGAGCCTCTCCAGCGAAATGGGTCGATAGCAGACTGGTGATACGTATCGTTTGCAGGTGATTCGCATCGTTCGATTAAAGTATCGCGCGTAATCACAGTCAAAAGTCCCGCGAAGTGTACGGTCCTCATTTAAATAAAAGAAAAATAAAGAGACACAACGACCGGTTTCTAACGAAACACGCAAAAAGGACCAGCCGTCGTTTCGCGTTCGCTTTCGTCGTTGGAGAGTGAAGTGTTGGGGAGACGAGGGAGGACGGTCGCAAGAGAAGAGGGACAACGATTGTTAATTAAAGAGCAGGAGAGGCCACAGGGAAACGAACAGCCAGCAGCCTGACAGGTAAATATTTACCGACACTGTGCCACGGTAAAATCGGAATTTTACTTCGCGAGTTTTCCCTTTTACGTTCGAACTGCGAGTAGGGACAATTGGGGATGCGTAGTCTCTCCCTTCGCGAGGGACGATCAAATTCCCTCCGGTCATGGATTCGTCTTCCTTGGCGTGTGCCACTCGCGGCACAAGGCGTCGTAAAGAAATCCCTCGGAGGGGTTTTACGTGGCAACGACACGCGGTGATAGGTTCCCTGGTTCGATTCTGAGTGGAGAGGACCGACCAAGGTTTCTCCTCGGTTATCTGGCCGTTCCCCCCCCTGCGTGCGAATTTTCAGCGATGTACGTTTACTGCTTCCCTGATCGTTTCCTTTCACGCGAAATTGGATTTTCGACCTGTCGCAGTCATCCTCTCGTTCCATTGCCTCGGAAAGACGGGCGCCGCTTATTCCTGTCTTTGGTCCTTTGAGCCCTGCGGCGCTCTCCTTAAATGTCTGAGTCGAGCGGCACGCTTTTCTACCCACTTCGCACGCCCCCGCGGAATCGAACGTTTCATCCGGCTCCCAATTTCTTTGATACGTCGGCACACACGGCAGCTCGCTACGCTGATTTCTCCGGAGCCCTCTCGCGCTCCGTTCCCCAGTCTCCTTGGCTCGATACGGGCGCAATGAGGGCGAACAGCATTCGACATGCGAGCACGTACCTACCCCTCGGCGACGCTCGACGTTTTACATCGGGGTGAATTAGAATCACGGGCAAAGTCACGTGACCGGATGTGTCGTACACGAGTAATCGACTCGCGACGTGCCGTAATTCTTGCCAGATTTTCAGGCTATTTATGTGCCTCCCTGCTCGCCAACTTTCTTCAGATTCGTGAAACAGCTTGTCCAACGTACCGTACTATTTTATTGTCAGCTGGAATTATCAGGATTTGTAGTTATAGTGGGAAAGTTTATAGAGTCAGTTGAGACTTACTATATTCTCTGCGACTCCACTCGCTTAAAACATTTTAAAGAGACACTCAAATGTCACTTGTGAGGACTCATCTCCACGCACGTATAAATGAACGTACTCGAAGTTATTTCTCAGGTACCATCAGCTGAAATTTTTTTTCGAAGCAATCCAATCGTACTATTACGTTAGAAGCTCCTACTTCAACGATGGGACGCCTGAATATCCGTATTAATTAACATCAACGTACAACGCAATGTTGAAATGCACAAGTCCAATGCTATAAGTTTAAATTCACGGTATGGAACGACGGAAGTATAAGCAGATCGGTTCGTAGTTGAAAAGTCTGCTGGAAAAGTCCGGCCAGTTCACAGTCTATCTAAAAAATCGCAGTGTCCTTTTACAGTCAGACATCCTAAATCCAGTTACAGACCTGTAACGCCACTTTGAATCGTTTTAGTGCCGTTTTATGGGGAATCGTGAAGCTTCTTTTGATACCCGTTCGAGCAACTTTACGCCTGTGTCGAAACAACGTACCCTCGTTCGGCGTGTATAAATCCTCGCATCCGTTGCCCGTATCTGGCGATCAGGCGGGATTAAAACGCGTTCCGTCGAGACTTTCGTGCTCGACGTTGTTTTACACGCGGCAATTCGATGCCTCGTTAATACGGTCTGCCGACATATTTTATAGCGGCGCAATTGACTAACGGGATAACATTCGACTGCCGGTCACGAACGTAATAGACGTGATCGGCGTTTTACGGCCAGTTGTGTGATAACATGGCGAACCTTTCGTGCAGTACAACCTGGCTCGCTATAAAAACTGAGGTCACGGTCGGTTTTTCGATGGCCCCGATAATACTGCAGACGTTGTTCTCGGGTTTACACAGTGGTTCACGGATTTGTTCAAATAAAACCGACCTATTTACTCTGGCTTGTCCTACGAGCACATTTTATTGATATACCCGGGGAAATTAATCTAGAACACGCATTATGGAACTGTCTGATCATTTTTTAAATTTTCAAACGTGACAATTACCTTTCGCAACGGCACATCTTATAATTCTTAAAATCTTAGATTTCAGATGTTAAAATTAATTAAAATTACTTCCTTTAACAAGAAGGCCCCGATAATAATTATACACGTGGTCTTCGTCTCGTCCCCATCGAAATGTTGAGATCCGAGCTATCTCATGGTAATTCCGTGAACATTACCGGTCTTAATCGCGCTTACGGGCGCCCGAAAGTTTACCAGGAAGCAGGGTGTATCTGCTTAAGTTCGTGTGCACGGTATCGGAGGAATCAATTGGCACGCCACGTCGTTACAACGATGACGCTCGAGATAAAATATATCCTGATTGGGCGAGTAACTTCGACCCCAAACCGTAACGAGGCTCATCGTGAATTACACGAGCTTATCATTGGCCATATCTCGCGAGTCGTCGACGTAAATGAAGCTCGACAAGTCGAATTTTCATCGCGAAACCGCTACTGACGCGTTACATTTCCACGCTTTCATATCAATCCAACTGTTCAAGCCTCGGGGACAAGCTAATTAAACGCTACGGAAATATTAATTATACGATCATTGTTAATACTTATATTTATAGTTAACAATCATTAGCGTGGTTTAATACGATTATACAGGAGATGTAATAAAAGGACAGGGTGGTCGTTCGTAGCTAGTAAACAAAGGAACGTTATTTTCCTGCCTGTTAATGTATCGGTCATTTCGATGGAAGCTGCAATCGTGATCATTCATTAATACGTGTATGTCTCGCGGCAACAGACGAACGAGCTTTGAATGAGGTGCCCGCGATCCGTCGACGGAAGTGACAACCTTGTAGTTAACGAGAGAGGAAGAAGGAGAATGCTCCGCATCGGCTCAGACGCGGCCAGTAGTAATATCAAAGGCTCGACAGACCAGCCGGCCTTTGGCCCACGGGTAATTAATTACCGCCGCGCGTTCGTAAAACTTTTGTCCGTGATTAGCATCGAGAACATTTTTTTCACCCCCTCCATAAAGATCCGGCGACCTTTTGTCCCCCGAAATCTGTGTACCCGTGGGAATGGCAGTTTTAAAAGAACGAACGGGACAAAGGAACGAGGCAAGAACATTTTTCTTCCGAAATCTCCGTGCAAGGTTCGGGTGAAATATGATCCTGTTTTGTTACCAAAGTTCTTCTTTCTCTACCAGCGTTACTCGAACGTTTTTAGCCTAAAATTTTTGGCAACGTACAAAATGATTTTTCGACATCGGGATATATGGTGCATATTCCGTTTAGAGGAATATACATAATAGAAACTGTGAGTGGAATATGACAATAGCATTGTATTAAGATTTAGTGAATTATCATTGATCATATTGATAAATCACATAGTTGGATGAAACATTGAAATGTCGGACAAAGAGCAGAAATTCGTACCTCTTCGTATTTCGTTTTGTTGTTAATCACTCTGTTCTGAAATACTTTGTATTATCGAGCTAGTAATCGAACGTACCTATACTGACTTTATATGAATTTATTAATACGTTACTTTATTTGTGTAGTTGATGTATATTGCTTCTACTAATTACAGGAAAATTCACTGCGAAATGAAGTTCTTAACGAAGGTGATTTCATAACGTTGCACCGTTCCCATTCTTGTTTCTCTACTGCGCAGTTCCTCTTTATTGTATGCGAAAATTTCAATTCTTCGGATTAATGAGGCGAGCAATGAACGAAATGTATCGATATTGCACGCTACGGACTTGGAAATACGATGTAATTCAAGTATCAGCCCGTGTTATCGTGGAAAATTAACCCCACATATTTCGATTTAGATTCACTTCCATTTCATAACCAAGAATGTCCAATATGACGGATAGAATCTTGTTTCACAAATTGTCTCGTTAGCGTTTTCAGAAAACTTCCATAATTATATAAACAACATCGGGTTAAGTGAATTTTCAACTCTGGTTTTCCGTCTCTGGTTTTTCGTGTCTGGTTTTCATAAACCTTCTTCATTTATTTTATTGTCAAGTTTGTAACATTATTCTGTTAATTAGACAGTCTGTTCACTATTCCAACTTTATTCGTTTCTTTTCGAACGTTCGGCAAGAGGTCCCCTTTACTCTGTTTACAAGCAGGAAGTTGTTGGCGTGCTCTGTACTCAGGGAATTATTCAGCCCAAGAAACGGAAGTCGCGGTAGTTATCCGCGGCACTCGTTAACAACAGCTTGTAAGTTCGGACAATTATTCAGAGGAGTAATTGGACCACCCGAAATCTGCGGGTCACGTAGTTCGCTTTGACTTGCAAGCAAGAAAACAATCTTGTTTGCTCCGCTTTACTCGCCGTGTCCTGCATTTTGCTCTCCCATAACGAATTGCTCGCGAACATATTTTCTCCAGATTTTATAATCTGTGTAGTATGGTGAACATAGTGAAATATGAAAGACTGGTCGTAACATCTATAAAAACATATAATCCCTCTCGCGTCCTGTAACACAGAGACCGTCAAACAAGAGTCTATGTATTTATCCCTACCGACTAAAATGCAAGTGAACATAGTTTCGAACAAATTTCCTCGTGGAGGACTCTGCAAAAGAAAGCAACAAAAATTCTGAATTCATGGCAATAACGCCGTAAGCAATAATTTATCGGAGCCCCGGGGCGATTTTTTCTAACTCTATTTGGAAAACTCGTGTTGATTAAGTTCTCGTTAAAACTTCCCTTTGATCTGATTTATTTCACTCGACTAACTCGCGCCGCTTGAAATTCACTTCGTAAACCGAAGTTAATAAGTAAATAAAACGAACACGACGACGTCCAAGGGAATTCCATTTCTCGATTTTCCCTTATTTTAGAGACGGTGCAGGGCGCACCCAGCAATTTGTAAATATTCCAGCGAGATGGTCGATGCTGGCTACGATATCACGCTGACGCGACGTCAAAGATCAACGAACCCCACGACCAGTGCCTCTCCTCGGGCAGTCCTTCATTTCTGTCCAGCGCGTATCGATGAGAAAGTAAAGGTCCTTTAATTTCGAATGATTCGCGACGCTCTCGTAATCGTCTTACGGTAGCAAGGTCCAACAGCGACGCATACTTCCGCAGGCCTCGGGAGCTTTGTGTCTGTTACCGAGGCCAAGACACAGACGCGTCCCCGTGTACCGGGCCCCGTCCATGAAACGCGATTCAAGATGCATTTAAGGTAAATGCCTACTTCCATCCAGGGAAGTGCAGCCCCCGGCGCCAGCCCCGTGGCCAACCCTCCCCACGTCCCTCCCTTACTCTTTCACGACGGAACCGCAGCCACAGCTATCAGAGAAATCCGTGCACTTTCAATTAAAGTGACGCAGCTCGGCTGCATTAAGGCCGCTCGAGGCTCTACGGCGTTATGGCTTCAATTAAGGGTTAGAGGATGTGAGGGACGGCAAGACGAAGGAGGGGACAGGTGGGGGAGGGGCTGGTTGGGCGACGATGGTTGGTCCCCAGGCTCTCTGCGCATTTATTTTAAGGCTCCTCGAAGGGAGCCGAGCATCCGGCGACCGCGTTCGGAGCAACGACGATGAGCTACGCGACCGCAAGCGAGGGCAGAGGAAAAAAAGAAGGAGGAACGGCCGGGGGTATCTAAAAGCTCGACAAAGTTTCATTTAAAAAGCTAATTAACTTATCCAATTACCGTCTCGCCCCGGAGGCCCAGCATCGCGGAGGGCGCAGAAGAAGAGAAAAAGAAAAAGAAGAAAGATGGAGAATCCGGCGGCCGCGTCGGCATTCTCCACCGCGCGCAAAATGCCACGGGATTTCTCGCGACTCGTGCAGAACCGGAAACGCGATCGAGGACGCGCAGCCCCTCGTGCGGGGGATGGTCGTGAATGAACGCGCGCGAGGATCCGGGGTAGAAGGTGCGGGGGAATCAATTTAGTCGCGACCACGCGAGCTTTTATGAGAGAGCGCGTGGATTACGGGTTCGGTAAGAAATACAAATCGTCAGGGGGTAACGGCGCCGCTGATCCCGGTGATTAATGATTCCCTTTGACGCGTCGCACGTTTCCACGGTGCACAGTAGCGCGCACAGGGCTGCGACGAATCGCGCGCGCCTTCGTAAGGGGAATAGGGCATGCTTTAGTCAGACGACCACACGCGGAGGCGCTTTCGTACGGGAACGTGGAAACGTCAAAGACGAACGGGTTTGTGAAATGAAGTAATTATAAGGAAAGGTGTAAATATTCCTTTTTTGACTACATATTTGCAGCTTAGTGCATTTTTCAATGATAACTTGAATAATAAACAGTGAAGCTAATCCACGTTAATACTTAAATGTAATCGAGGACCTTCATTTTTGAAAGTTTTTGAGTTATGAAGTGTAATACACGTAAAAAAATTCTACGTCGTTCGATGTAAGTACGTTTAATGCAAATCCGATTACAAGGGATTTATTGCAAATTGTGAATCTGTACCCATTGGTATCTTGCGCAATACGAATGCTCCTGATTTGAAGAATTTGCCAACAATAGAAATAGAAACTTATCAATTTAATAACTACTACTTCTTGCGTGAAAATATACCGAAGAGTAGAGTCATAAATATAGAAACTACAGTTGGAATTACTTCGATATTTTTTCGTCACGAATACCTTTGTGTCCCATTGGGTTTGTCGATCGTTGCTCTCAACGGTTTGAAAGTGGCGCAGCATTCAACGTGTCTATTATAGCTCGCGAGTTGATAGATTCGGTATAATCCCGTTATTCCGGGGGATTCTATTTTTTTTTTAAGTTCCAATCTAAACACAGTATCGCCGGGTTGCGCGAAACGAATAATAACGCGCCGGTGTAAAGCGACGCGACGGGCAGAGGCCGTGTCTGGATTTGCGGGGCCGTATATCCACGCGTGAGAAAATATCGTGTTTACTATGCCTGATCAAACAGCGTGCATGTGTATTGCCATAGTCCAGCTATCGCGTACCTCTTCTTCTCTCCGTCCTCCCTCGGTCCTCCGATGCAAATGCACAGTCCCGTGGCTAGCATGTATTCCGAATCACGCGAAGAACGCTTGACAGACAGGGAATTCTATGGGCAACGTTCGATTTGTTCATGCACGGCGGATATACACTTGGGCTACTTTCCCTCCCCCTTGTGTTCCGAGCAAACAGACGGAATTCGAGCGTCCTCGCCGGCTGGCAACTACCGTGGACCAAATTTTTTGCAGTGTCACGCGAATTGCGCCGCCACGGTACGCTATGAAAAATTGAAACACCGAAGTTGAGCCGATACACTTTTTGTTCGCGGCGGCGGTTTCAAATCCATTTAAAGTCGAGGCACATTTCTGCTGGTACAGGCTTTTAGCGGGATCGCTCGGAATGGACACGAGCGTGAATACGGTGCCGAGGAAGATATGAATTCGGGAATGTGTGGCAGACATTTACAGTATTCACTGGCAGGCGATGCACTTTTACTGCTTTCTGAATGCTGTATTAATCGATAGGTTTGGAGAAGTATTTATTCATACCTTACCTCGGTACTCGTAACCGAGCAACAGTGCTGTAACTTTTTCAGTTTATTCTGAAGTTTCTCCAGCAACGAAATCCCTTCATTCCATTGGAATGAAAAGCTCGCTTTCCGCGGGCATGTGGGCCGTAGATAGTGCAGAAACACGCGCGCTGCTGTCAGGGAGTATTAACCTTTCCAGGGCCAAGACTTCGGCATTGTGACCTGACATTCTGACCCATCTCGTGCCGATATTTCGTGGGGTACATACCGGTCTCGAACGAGCCGCGCATACGTGCATAGCCGGGCATCACATTCTCGTTCTGCGCCTCGAAATGCGCCGCGGTTATGTGAACTTTCAATGGGGGGATGCAATCCTTCCACGCCCACGCGCGGCCACGCCGTTTTTAACCGCGAGACCGCTAGAAATGTCTCCGTGGACGTCGTTGGCCATAATGCGCGCCATTTACCCGAACATTCTGCCTCGAGATTCCAGACTGAATCCGGCTACCGGCTCGCCTACTTGTTCCTCGTTCTTTTTCATTTCATTGGCTAAGCTATTTGGTTACGGACGTCCTCTTCGTGTGGCTCGAAAGGAGGGATGGGCAGATTGTAGCAAACAAATTTTCAGAGCTTTTTCTCGAAAGTGTTTTCCTTAATCAGGAAATAATTTGCGTGACTTACTACTTACATATGTGGTGAACTCATTGAGTGTAAGTACGTGACAAAATCTTGGACACTTAGACATCTAGCTTCGTCTTAAACAATTGTGAACCTTTGTTACAATGTGCTCCAGTCCGGGGTAAATTGTAACACATGTTACAATTTATTACACATGTTACAATAATTGTAACACATGTTACACTGTTTTACATCAAATTACTAACCAAAAATTCAAACGGTTTTTAATGACGATTAATTGAAATAAAACTGCTAAAACAACATTTACTTATGTGCTCTAAATACTAAAATTCTGGGCTATAACCACAAAATGTTCATACATAACGCTCGTTTGTGTCTCTAAAACCGACGGTGCTAATATCGTCAAGCAGCTCTCGCATGCTGTGGGTTACCAGATTTGTCGTTCAAAAGATTTTACTTATGTTACAATTTACCCCGTGTTACAACCTGCCCGGAACTCCGCTACGTTGACTCCTTTTTTCAAAGAGACTTTGGTGTTGACAAGGAACAGAGTTATGAAATAATTTCTCTCCGTCACCACATTTATAGAGTAATCTAACTTTTTAATTGGTTTTTAAGTTTCTACCGCGAAGCTGAAATTCCAGAGAACCGATCAGCGCATTACACAACGGAGGGACATGTTGGCCTCTGGCCTCGGTCCGAGGACATCTCGATGTTCCGTAGGATTGTAAGAAATTCCGCCGGACCTGAAGACAAATTTATGCCGCCGAGGGTAATATCGTCTCAAATTGCCGGGAGATCGTGCATAATTCAGCCGGTGTCACTGCAAAGTACCCTCCTTGAGCTATGATCGCTTTATTATCCCGCGATTACGCGCACCGCTCCATTTGCATTAATTATCCTCGCCGGCCGCGAAATAGAATCGCGTACGCCCGGTTCTGTCGTTGACGTACTTAAGCAACCGCTCAAGGATATAATAAATGTACTGGTCAGTCTTCCCGATCCCGATAACCCATCCCCATTATAACGCAATTTCAGATAAGAAACATCGCCTGGTAGAAGACAGCCCCGATAATAATTTGTACTAGCCGAAGGGGTTGGCGATGGGCCGGCGGTGGGGGATGCAGGGTGAACTCGGCAGACAAGAGCGCAGTGCCGCGTACGAAATAGTAATTCTATAGGGTCGATGAAATCCACGAGTGCTTAAACACTGAGAATGAAAGCGTATGTGTACGGAGGAGCGTATAAGATGGGCGATCTTTTGCTAGGCTCGTTCCATGCTTTCGGTTCATGGGTTATCAGACAGGTGGAAGATAGGTAGGTAGCTAGTAGAAGGTATTGTCGTCGGAACGACCGCGTTGGTCACTGGAGAGGCCCTTTTATATCCCGCCGGAAAGGCACGAACCGGCAGAGAAAAAGGACGATCGAGCCATACTGCAAACTCTCGTCTTATAGTAGAACCAATCTTCGGCCGTCCCACGGCCGGCCGCAGGGGGGTGTAGCGGGGGAAAAGCGAGCCGAGAGAAAGGAAAGAGATTACCTCGCGTAAAATCGGGCCGGCGACTTTTCGACGTTCGCGAGGAGGCGGTCGTCGTGTCGACAAGTTCCTTCCTCTTTCCTTTCATCGTCGGTAATTCCCTCGAACCGGAGCCATCCTGTAAGCTACTGGTCCTGACAGACAAAGGAGCCCTGTAGCGGATTTTCGCCCGTGAACGGCCAACACGTCCATGGCCGCAAATAGGGCACATGGCCAGCGTGAATCCGGCGACGTCGAAAGTTGAAACGGCAGACCGGTTTCGGGGAAACAATTTACACCGATCACGTTGCCACCTTTTCAGTTGGAAGTCACCGTGAAAGGTAGCACGGCAGTAACAGATTCCCTCTTCCCCCGAGCAACGTACCGTATGATCGAATATCTCATTACCGCCTCATTCTTCATAGAAAAAAATGAGCGCGATAAGGTGAACGATCTCTATCAACATCAGTATGTAATATCTAAGCTCGCTCAAACGCACCAGGACAGTAACCAGAGCACTCGGAATCGCATAAAGATGGATGTTTAACAGGTGTCGTACGTGACTCGATTTTGGCCGCGTTCATCCCCACGAAAACAACCCTATTGGATCACCGTGCGTCGCGCGCCCTCCGAGCGGTTTGGCGAGGATCAGGCTGGGAGGGGCAGTAAAGTTTTTGCGGCTTCTATGCCGTCCAATCGTTCGCCCGGCACAGCGGGAGATTAGTCAAGCAATTTTGGCGAGTGAAAAAGTGGAGACAAAGTTTGCGGCGCGAGCAAAGGGGGCCACGCGCGGCTGATAGTAAACCAAATTAAAGACCTCGCGAGGGGGCGGTAAAGCAATTTCGTAGTCCCGCACGGGCTCGTCGCGAAGCGTTTCTACGTCACTGGATACGAATGGCGGGTGGAGGGTAATGGCGAGAGACAGACCCAGACCGAAATGTATCCTCTCTCTACCCTCAGCCGGCTCCAACACACCCTCCCCTCCCCCTCCCTTTCCCTCCCGTCTTCGCGAGCGCCGCGAATCCTTTGCACGTGCACGCTTTCACGTAAACCTCGTAGACATTTAACCGTGCACGTATACCCTGGCGACGGAATAGAGAGGCAGTCTACACGCGTTCTCGGTTAAAGCGAACGACAGCGTGTGGAAGTCAATCCTGATCCACCCCGGTACTGTCTACCACCCCTTGAAAACCGTTCGTCGTTCGCGTGGCGGCTTACGACTCGGCGGAACGTACGGGTACACATAGAACGCGCTTGGTGCTGAAATTCCATGGGGCATACGTAGTCGTCGAGTCTAGAGATTTTATAAACGTCCAGACGCTTTATTACAAGTTCGTGGAAGGAATTCCATTACGAATTAGGCGGGAAAGAGTTCGCAGTGGGAAGAAGTGAAATTTGATTCGCAGATTGTGTAGAATGCATTCGTTCGGCTGATTTATTGGGAAATTAGTTCACTGATGCTTAAAATGCTTGAAAAAGTTCAGATTTGCGACAATGGGGGAATATTGGATTTGTAGAATTACTAAAAACTTATTCCAATATCCTGATATTTTTTAATAGAAACAAATATCACGAATTTAAGCAGGAAAATGGAATATTATTTCTACAATGCTGGATATTGTTTTTGTTAACTAATTTCTCTGTTGAATGGGTTGTTTATTCTGTTTCACTGGTAGAATTATAATTTTCTCGTGGAAATGTGTTTCTGGTAATTATGGTGAAAATGAAGGCAGAACTGTTGTTCTTTTGCAACGTATATATTGTTTCCGGGCGATAGGACAGGACGCTACAGATATGGTCGATATTTATGGAGCATCGATAAATATCGAATGATTGATGTTTTTAATGGCGATGAGTCTGCAAATAAAATTGCGTGCAATTTGAGCGTATGATGTTACTCGTATGTGTTCCATCGCGTGAACATGGTTAGAGTAAATAGATCAATAGCTGGCGGCAAAAATAATTCAATTACGGTGTTCTAGCCAACGAAGAGATTTATGTTCAATTTGTGCGAATTGATCGCTTTTAGTTCTTGTAAATACGATCCTGCGTTCAGATGGATCAATCGATTGACCATTTACAGAAAATTTGATGGTCAATTGTTTCTTCAAAATAATAGTATCGATCCCACGGATGAATAAAAAAGAATACCGATTATTAACCTCATTAAATTACAATATCTAACATTTACAGAAGCTGGAAAAAGTTTCGCACACGCGTTGCCTTTACACAGCGACCAGATTAGGATGTCCAATTTTATCGATGATTGGTTTTACAAGTAAACTTATATGGGATTTTGTATTGCTAGCTGATCAATCAGCTGCCAGCTACGAATTAGAAGGTGTTACCTTGAATTTAACCCCCTTCACGCGCCTTTACCAAAGAATTAAGCTCAGTAGGATCCGTCTAAGCCATCGACTTTACTATTTTTCCCAAGAAACTGTTTTTGCCGCCGGCAAATCGCGCGGATTAAGCTAAACGTGATCCTCAACGCTCGACTGTCGAGTTCACTGCAAGGGACCTTCTCGCGTGGCGTAATTGGAAATCGTAAAGTTCCCGAATCCCATTTTGTCGGCAACTTTCTACGCGACTTTCGTGGTTCTTCGGACTTAGCGTACACCGTTAAGTATCCGCCCCAACCACAATAACCGTGGACTCGTTTTCGTTAATTCTATTAGCTGTTCACGCACAGAACCCAGCCGCGCCCTTCCTTTCGCCTCGAACGCGCTATTTTATCATATACGACGGCGATGGCTTTTCGCACTCGTGTGTCAGTCACGTGTATACACAGTATAACCTGCATCCAATCTCCCTTCAGTTGTCTGCTTCTTCCCCATACCCCCGGGCTGCCATTACGGAAAGCCTTTATTAAGTCTTCAACTTCACGTAACACGCGCCCGTCCATCAGTCTGGTGATCTCGTTCGCATTGATCATCGCTGCCTTCTGACTTATTGTCAGAAACGGGGCCACAGACAGGCGCTATAGACTTTGACGCTGGTAGGCCATTCGGGAAATGATTTTCTAAGGTCCTCGATAGAGTCATTTACGAAATGGATTAACAGTAACTGGGATAGGATGTAGTAGAAGTTGTCAGGAGACATGTAGTGGTATACTCATCGAATTAAATAAAGGATTTCTATGGAGAATTTGTGATTTTCCTGTATTTAAGGTTTAAAGGAACTTGAAGCAGAAACTATTAGAGATATTTGTAAAAGAAAGCAATGCTAACACTGCTCGCTTCATTAAAACCTCGTGAAAAGCATTCTATGAGACTGTATTCGCTCGGAACTTTGCTCTTCATTCGCTACCTACCCCAATCCATCGTTCCATCGTCTCGGCGGAGCAGCCATTACAGGAAAGCCTTTATTAAGTCTTCAACTTTGTGGGACGCGTGCCCGTCCATCATCGCGGAATTGAGTTCCCATGCAACCTGGCCAAGCCGGCACACATCGACGATTTTCTGGCTGAATGTAATTAGAAATCAGCCCGGCGTAAAATCCACCCCCGCCCACGGTTCGTTAGACTTCTGCCCGTCTTGCGAGCGTTTCGCCGTGTTCGAGCATGAAGGCGTCGTAAAACGTTGAACGAGCCGAAAAATGAACCGTCACGGATCGAGATCACGACCGGCCACGTACTCCCTTTTTCGATCGCCGGGAACGCGTGACGAGCCGGCATTCCTGGCAATTTCGGGAATGATTTCCCTCGTTCCTGCTCCCAAGCGAGCGTGCGAATTTGATTCCGTGCCGTTGGCAGGGGCGCGTTCGATGAGTTCCATCCTCGACACCGGGGCTCTTTTTTCCCCGTGTTGCTGCGCAAGGCGTATGCAAAATGCAAGCAAACTGTCGGGTTGTTTCGACGTTTCGAAACGCGAGCCACGGGAGCGGTGGTCATCGCGATTTCGCGAATCGAAACGGCCCAGGTGCGTGCGCTAGTTTGAATATTTTCGGGGAGCAAATCGGTGGAAACTGTCCGCGGGGAACGTCGCGATTCGCTGCGACGAGAGATCATAAGGGATTAGCAGCTCGTTAGCGCGCCGCGTTTTCGGTCGACTCGATCCACTCGCGATCGATCGTGAATATCTCTCGCGCCCCTGTGGACGGGGGAGAGGTCGCAGGGGTGGAATCGCAATTAAGTCTCTCGCTGGCGAATCTGAATTGAAAATAGAGGGCTGTGCTTCGACTTTAACCTTTACCCTCGAACCTAGGTTATCCGTTTTCTTTGAAGATGTTACACACTTCTGACAGTTTTTATAGTGGGTTTCTTCGGGATAGAGCAATATGCCTCGAAGACATTTCAGCAGAGAGAATAGCGTGCGTCCTGACACGTCCCAGATACGTGGAGAAACAAAGTACGTATATCGAAATCGACGACCCCAGTGCTGTGACCTCTTCCTGTTAGCCACACATACAGAATGCATGCTCTCGCGAGCCTGCATCGTGTCTAAGAGGCAGATTTATTATGCATACACGCGGGGATATTGAGATACGCAGAGTGGAAGCTCGTGGGTCCCCTCCGGGGAGGAAAACTTCCTCGTCTCATTGTCCGACGAGGGGTTTGAGCGACAGGGGTGAAGCGGCGAAAGAAATAGGAAAATGCCGGCACGGGAATTGTTGGAAATATTTCCTGGATCTTTTCATCCTCGTCCCCGACGCGAACACTTGAACGCACAGAAATAGATCGGGAACAGTCGGGGATGGAACGAGAAAGAATAAGCGCGCACCGTTTAAAACACGTAGCGACGCTTAATGGAAAGTCGGGGGGAGCCGTCGATCGTTTGGACGAAAAGGGGTGTGAAAAAAGAAAGCACGACGGAAGCTCCATTAGAATAATCGTGTCCATCGTTCTTTAAATTTCGAGGCTCGTCTTGAACTCTCGCGTAAAGTCTACTTTGCGAAGTGGCAAAAGTCGGCGAGTTACGGGCCTCGTTTTTCTCTTCAACCCCCCCCCCGCCTGTGGCAAAAGTTTGCCGCGTATACGGCTTCGAAGATTGAAAGAGACGAATCGAAGACGGCCAGACAGCCGGGGAAGGGAGGAGGACGGAGAGAAATGGAAAAGAAAGCGAAGAAGTCGAGAGTCGTCGGAATATATTTCTCGGTTGTCTATTGGTCCTCGAGATGCGACGACGTCTCGAGGAGACACGGCGTTTTTCTAATCTCGAGAGAGAGAAGGAAGAGAGAAACGGACGCTGGAGGAGAAAGTTGGCGAAGACAGGGGCAAGGTGGAGAAGAAGATGACGTGGGAAAGTTTCATCAAAGTTCCCTCCCCTCTGCGTACCCCGCTGTTGCGAACCGGGCTTGGGAAACGACAGAAGGGGATACTTTATTCACGAGAATCATATGAGAACTACCTATATACGGGCCAGCTATATTACTTAGTTGGTAATCTTCGTACGCGGAAATGACGGTCCCCGTGGCGGAATTTTTTACTAGAATTTGTGAACATGGAAGATACCTTCTTTCACTTCAAAGATACCTCCTTTTTATTTCTCCGAAATAAAATATATCTAGAAAGAAATTCGTTTGAATCTGGTTCCCTGTAGCGGAGCACAAATTTTGGGAGTACCTTCATAATACTCTTAACTCATAGAACTCGAATACCTGCTGTTGAGTACCTGAAGAAGCTCCTTACTTTACTTGTTGGAACATCGAAGATAACTGACCTGAATTGAAGTTAATGAGGCAAGAAGATTAAAGTTCGCTGTCTGCTTTGAAGTCTCTCTTAGAGAATATTCCTTGTGAGTACTTTCCAATCTGTAGCACAGATTTTCAGAGATGTTCAGAATTACATAATTGAGAAACGGTAACAGGCTCGTGTAATATTTATAGTCGGGCCCCATCGCCCGATTAATGTTTTGATCGGTACGCCACTGGGCGGACAAAACACGCGAGAAGCGTGGCTTTATTCGCGACGATTCGCAACGCGTCATTCGGTGGCAGCTAACGTGACCCTCAAGTAGCCTTTTACGTTATTTGATACCCTTTATGCTTGCCATTAACACTGTTCCAAACCATATATTGTAATAATTAGAAGAGCTGATTTCGGTCTACTGGTTCGGTCTATTGAATAATTAAATTAAAGCTATTTCGCAATTTTGAAAATTTTTATCAAATTCCAACGTTTCGGTCAATGATTATGACCATTATCAAGAAAAGTTAGACAAACATGAAAAATACTGCGTATGCTTTTAAAAAATTCTCACGTTCAATGCTAGGAACGTGCGACGCATATATTGTAATCACTCATACTCCTATTCCTATTTGAATAAACTATTTGTTCCACTATACTCGTAAAACCAGTTACTCGACCACTTCTAGATCAAGCAATCCTATGTATCTACGCGTCCAACTATTTCGTAACCAGAGAAACACTTGCTACAGGAAAACGTAAACCAGGAACCAACAAAGAAACGACCCGGAGAGGGGAACTTTTATCGCAAATATCCCGGTCTAAGGGTGAACCAGATTGAAAAGCGATAGCCCGCCGTCGAAACTCTAAAATTCGTCGATATTTTTATCGCCGCGGATATTCATTCGCTCGGCTCGGCCATTACGCCAGCTCCGCGTTCTCAAGGTACAACTTTCGAGGCGACTGTGCGCGTAATCCTACTCGAAACTTGGAATTGCATAACGAGAGTTTCGCCTTTCCCGATCCCACCAAAGATTTTTACGGTCCAACTTCACCGCAGGAACGTTCTCTATAGGGCCGAGCACGGGCCCATTTGCTTTCTTCCGTTCACGGGACGTCGATTTTAATCGAGCTCCGAGGGACGACGCAAGACGTAAAAATTGCTCAACGACTTCGGGAGTCAGGGGTAAAAAAGAAACAGCCACGTGTCCGCGGGTAGCCCGTAGCTCAGCTTGCGAGCTTTGCAGGCGCACGGTCAGGCCCTCACCGTTTATTTCAATCTGGCTTTTCCACTGCTTGGCGGCCGCTTTTGAACACTCGCGAAAGAATGGTTCGCGTCGAAAACGCTCGGATCTCGGCCTAAAATGTGCATTCGGGTCACGCGAGCGCCCGTTGCGAATGCAGCTCCGAAGAGCGCCCGACTTTTCTCATATTCGTCCGTTTTGAGCAGAATCGCGCAACTCTCTTCCGTTTGCTCACAAATTGGGAGGGGATGGTAAGTGTCGTGAGTGGAAGGAATCCAGGGAGGTGTTTGAGGAAGCACTCGAGTAGTGTGTGAAGCAGTAGCCTTGAGAATAGGAAGCCACGAAATGTGTTTTTCACCACTGGCTTGGAATATCTTTTCGACTTGCCAACGCAATACAGAATTCAGACTAAAGCTTTAGTCTTATTTGCTTTAAATTTGGGTGGTTGTTGACAAAACTTCAGCAAGTACTTTGAACGAAGATTTTTATTACCGCTGCAATGCTTGGTAAATTTGCTACTATATTTCAAGAGATGTTCGGTTTCTTCGCCCAGAATTCTCATTTACTGGGTTTTTCCTGCGAGCGTCAGTAGCAATTCAGACCTCTGTGCCAGGCTTTGCTTGATTTCGTGTTTGCTTAATGCTAGTTGGGGAAAAAGAAGATATAGACAGAGAGAGACGGGGCCACCATGATTTCGCTATTTACATTCCAAGAGATGGTTGCGCGATAGACACGAATCAATTTCGAGGGAAAACGCCGGACGGGATGTTTGCAGAATGCAAAAAGTTGGCGGGATACGTTCCCCTGGCGACTAGGCGTTCGATCCGCGGGAAAGTTGGCGGGGCTGACTTGCCTATGTAAAAGAATTTTTTTTTCTTATTTATAATTTAGCGTTGCACCCCGGCGAGGGCGAGCCGATAACGCGCACGCGAGCCGCAATTTCTTACGTGCCCGTCCGCGCAAAAAACCTGCCCTAACGATGCACATTAGCCGAAAGAAATAAGAGGAGAACGACGCTTTACGATCTGGCCGTGTGGAAACGAGGCCCTGGAAATACGACGCCTTTGTAAACACCCGTATATTATTTTTCCACTGAAAAGTCATACCCGCTACTTTTAACGCGGGCGCACGTACGTGTATGCAGACAGCGGGCATTCAGCGGAAATGGTTTCGCGAGACTGACCCCGTTTTTCTCTCTTCCCCGTCCCTCTCGTAAACAATACGTCAGGGTCGAACAGAGTCCAATAAGTAAATGGCTTCTAGACGACGTGACTTCAGCTTTCTAACCCGACAATTTTGCGACCTTTACGAACCTGTCGCGTCGCGAGCAGCCTTAGCGTTCATTGGCTCCTCCTGGGAATCTGCGATGTGAGTCAGAAGGCAGTTTGCGAAGGATTAAGGCAGCGATTTTTTTTTAGAACGAGGTCCTTTCATATGAGAATCTTTAAATGACCATACTTCTTTTGTCGAGAGGAAATAGTGGGTGGAGGAGTCCGTTGTGAACCACTGTGGGACCATAAGGAATTGCTGAAATCCTCTATCGTTGAAGAGGACGGGGGTTCGATTCTATGGATTACACGTGCATTCTAGGATTTATTTCAACCCTCCACAGATTCCAATATAGCCGGCGTGTCTAGTTTTGTTGGGATCGTTACGCTCGTTGTGTGTACTCAACGTACCGTGCTCAAGATCGATCAACAGTCGATGACACAGCAGTCGCGCGTACGTTTCTGCTTCCCTCATTTTCCTGCTTTTACACCCGAGCTAAGCTTACCCCCCTCGTTGTGTGTATGAACTTTGATCCAGAAACATCGACTTTCCCATGCCAGACCGATCGGGGGGGTCTGGCTCTGTCTCTGTGTCGCGATTCCATCGGTGGCGCTAGAACACTGTGACCTATCTCACGGAAATCGATACTCAGCCCGAGGATATCGAACTCTAATATCCTCTTCTGCGAGCCATAGTCACATCGTCGCTGGCTTTGCCGACGTTGAAACGGTTCATCGTACCGTGAGTTTCGGATATAGTCGTCGATGTAACCACTACGCGGGGGTCGACGCGGCCCCTCGCAGAGGAAATAATCGGTCGACTTTTGTCTCTGCCTGCAGTGGATTGAAAATATTACGGCTCAGATATCATCCCCCGGCTCGCTCTGTTTCCTTCGTAAAAGAAATTCGATATTGCTTGTTCGCCGTATCTCCGACAGTTTTCCTCGCTCCCCTTTCCGATCTTCCGGTCGCGATTAGCGCCGCGACGTTAATAATTCCTATGTCTTCCCCGGGACAAGGAATCTGCGATCTTGGGGCTGTCTGTGAAATAATTCTTGCGCAAACTCTTCCACCTTGAGACGAAGTAACCCGTTGACCATTCGTCAGAACAGTGTTAGTACACAGTGATCATTGGTTCGTTACATATTACTGAAACCTTAGATCTGGCTTTTTACAACGAAGAAGCAACTCCATCTTTCCTGCAATCCGCCGGTACACAATCCCGCCCCGGCAATCTATAGAATTGTCTTCTCCTCTATATTCCGCTATCAGCCGGCGTCGTTGATCATCCGATGACAGATTGAACCCGACGACCTCGTTCCACGCTCAGCGTCGTTTGAAAAAGGAAAGGAAGAAAACCACGGCGGTGGGTGCGGGCGATATGAAAACGAGAAACGACGTTCGCGGCGGCGGCGTTGAAAGGGGAGAAAGAAAGCAGACGGGTGAAAAAGAGAAAGGGGCAGAAAAATAGGAGGAAAAGCGAGAAACGTTCGCCTCGACGTGGCCGTTAAAGAGCGTGGGCGGGGGGAGGGTGTGGACGATAGGAAGCAACGAAGGAAAAGGAGACGGACCAGAGGGTGGTTCGCGCGAGCTTGGACCACTGGGAAAAAGAGGATGGTGGGAACGGAGGACGGGTGGCATCTAAATGGAGATGTCTTGTATGCAGAGCTGCTCCGTCAGAACGACAGCAACTGGAAAGCCGTGTCTGCTTCCAGGACTAAAAGACAAAAGTTGCTAAAAGGGAAATATATCAGAAGTCTCCTTCTCGTCGCTCAGCCCCGCCCGCCCTTGCCTTTATCCTTCGACACGTTTCTCGATCGGACTCACGATCTCTATTTTTTTGCCCCGCTCGTATATACACTGAACCTTATCCCACACACAGAAACGGCCATACACTGTCTATGGTCCCTCTTCCCTTTCGTCTCTACCCTCGATACACCGCCTTTTCGATCATCGTCTCTCCCTCTCGCAGCCCCTCCCTGCGCCGCGAGCAACCTCCTTTGCGTTGGATTTTTACACGACGATCCTCGAAACGTCGAGATGATGGGAAACTGGGATCGGATGCGTCGTTGTCGGTGTACCAGAAACGTCCTCCTCGAGGGAAACTTTCCAGCCGTTGCTGAGAGTTCGCGTTTCGGGAAGCTGTAAGCTAAGACCCTCGCCGCGCCCGTCGTCGCTTGTCGACCTTCGATTCCGCTCCGAGTGACAGCGGCGTGTGCACCTCGAGCGTCGCGTCGTCACGCCATCCAGTTTGCATGTAGCCGGGGAATCCTCCCCTTGGAGAGGCAGTCGAGAAACACGGAATTTCTAGGAATATTGTTTCGGATATTTCTTTGTTTGAGCAACTCACGGGCTGGCGACGCTCTGTGAATAGAAATTCTCGTCGAGGGAGTAGGCTGGAGGGAAATAGAGCTCGAGGGAGGGAATGGCGGGGAGAGAAGAGATCAACAATTGTCGTGCGGGATCATTGCTCTGTCGAACGGCGAGAAATTAAATTCAGCTCGGCAAACAGACACGGGGAAAGATCGATTGAATCGGATGGAGAGGCTGAGCTACCTCCCCTTCCCACCCCTTGCTGGAGATCTTTTGGGAATAGTGGCGAAAACGCGGGCAACAGTTTGTCTTCTTAAGAAATTGCCTTGTTTCCACGACTGATTGCCGGGCATTCGTTTAAAATGAAACACTCCTCTGATTTTTATCGATCGCCGGTCTCCAGGGAGAGCCCGCGAAACGGGGCCAGGAAATCAAAGTGTATTGACCCGCGAACGCCGGGCGAATCGCGTGGATTTAGTTCCAGTTATCGAAACACTGCTATCCGAGATGATCATAGGGATCGTTAACTACTGAATTCTTTTATTGTACGATCATATACACTCGCGTACATTTTCAACCAAAGGTATAAGATACCATTTGGAATTTGAGTGGATGAAATAGTTAAACATGAAAGTAGGTTAGAAGAATCGATAGGTCAGTGCAATCTCAACGAAGATTTCAATTTTATCGCGTTTTGTGTGCTATCTATAGACACGTTCCTCAGTGACCGGGTTTCACAATACGAGTACAATCATCGATAGCAGTGATTTTAAGAGGACACGTCCTAAATAATTAGCGTGGTAGTCGCTGGGAGTAGCGTGGAGTTTCTTGTCCAAGCAGATAGGTTAGAGGGAAGAATCAAGCCAGTAAAAATAATCGGCGATGTCAGCGGCGGCCGCCTCTTAAAATATTCAGTCGCGTAGTTACGGAAACGTGTAAAGCTTCTTGCCTTCCCGGCTAGACCTATGGCTACGGGACCTTTAACTATTGTTCTTTATCTTCGGGTAGTAGCTACCGTACGCCCATCCAACTCTCTCTATTGATTACCAAGTGGTAACAAATACCGTAACAGTCCATCGACCGATTACTGTGGCGCCCTGTTATTCGCTGTTGCACTTTTCATGATCGAAACCGGGAGGTCTATTGTGGCGCTTTGGTGTCTCGGGGTGGGTGCACTACAGCTCACATTTTCTCGTGCAATTGCACAATTGTGCAGCACAAGAACATAACACATTCTACTAACGTGACATCCTAATGTAAGGTAAATGTCCCAATACCTGGACATTTAAGGTACGGTGGAAACACGTTTGACAATTTTTCAGTCATGCAAATCGATTTATTTAAAAACTATTTTGCAATTATATGGGGCATCGTGTGTACTATATCATTAAAAAAACAACATATTGTAGGATTGAATAATTTTGTAAAATATTGAAAATTCGTAGTCCTTACAATGGCCCAATACCTGGACAGCTTAACTAGTATGTCCCGGTGTCCCGATTTTACTGTCCCATTACCTGGACACATGATTTTGGATGTTTCCTAGGGAAATTAAATAAAAAAAAAATAACACAATAGTTTTTTCTTTTAGCATATTTCTCCTGTATAAGAAATTTATTCAAATCAGTAAATAAAGTTAAGTAAAAAGAATCTATTAGTGAATGACTAATTTTAAGGTTATGTGTATTCGTGTGTTACACACGAATTTTACACATGAATGAAATATTATCATTAAAGCAAGATACAAAGAATACAAAGTGTTTGCAGGGTGCAAATTATTTTTAAGGTGTTAAATAATTATTTTATTATTGTGTCAACAATAACATGTACTTATTTCACAGTTAGTACACGTGGTCAGGTTTGGGGACGTTCTGGGATTTCACTGTACCAGAAGATAGACACGCGAATAAAAAACTAATGCGAACCTTAAGTTTAATTTTCCAATCAAAAAATAATACTACAAGGTACCATTTTTCTAAAACTGTATTAGTTGTACCAATATACTAAACATTATTAATAATATTCGCTTAAGAAAATATAGAGACTGTTTAGCAAATCAGACAAGAGCAATATTAAAATGGTGTAAACTGGAGAGTTCAAGAAAATTTACTTTTATTACGATTGTTACTAGTTTACTAAGAAAAATATGTATATGAATATATTTTATTAAATATTTGAGTAATTGAATAAAATAAATCTTTTATGGATAAAGCAAATATTAAACGTAATAATCAGCATTATTTGCACTAGTGTCCAGGTATTGGAACGTGTCCAGGTATTGGGACATTTACCTTATCTTAGCAACACACTGTCTCAGCAACACAATTTCTTTTGCCCTCGTCAATTTCCTACTCCCTTTACCAGAACGTAATCAATTTCCCCACTTTCATATTCCACGCGTGGCGCTCCTCCACTTCCTCCCCTGTTCTGCAGCCAGACATATTGAAACATGAGGTAAGAATCAAAGAATCTCTATTACACTGTTAGGTAGCGTCAGACATCTACTTAGAAGTAGGGGTCGTAGTTTCTCCTGTATATTTTCACCCAGGAGCCAGAGTATTTCCGATTGCAGCAATTGCCGAGCAAAGCTGCGCGGCCGTGGTTCAAAGCTGCTTAGCCAATCTCTGGGTAGAATTAATAGAAGCTCATTTGCGAGGTTTGCGCGGACTTCAGAGCAGGAGAGACGTTTGCTCAGTACCTCGGTTCTTCTTAAGTACGTTTCGCCCCTTCTTTGAGGCCCCATCCGCCCAACACCTCCCTTTCCTACCCCGCGAACCAAGCGACGTTGTTTATCTTCGTGTCTCACCCTCTGCTCTCCTTTAAGCTCGAGACCGAGAGGCAGAGAGACGGATAGGCGGCGAGAGCGAGAGGAAACGCTTATTGTTAGACTAGGATTCCCTACGTTCGTTTCTTGGCAACACGCGACGTCGCTGCGGATGCCTCATTAAGTTGAGCGCTGAAGAGAATTGTGTATGTCATGGATGTCGTTAATAAGCATCGTTACGGAAGATTTGCAGCGGAAGCCCCGCTTACGCGCCGCCGATTTCCGGCGTCATAATGTTCGTTCCGCGATGGCTGTAGCTCTGGCTATTCGTCGAGCGACGTTTTCGTCGCTGGTAATTGTATGAAATACATGGCGTCCCAGCTTATACTTGTTTGCTCCGTCATTTATACATGGATACACGATTTCGCAACCAAGGGAATAAGAAAGTGATACCTAATTAAATAAAATGTTTTTCTATCTTCGCCAACTTTATCAGATTTAACGGCACGAGGAAGATAGTTGTTTACTTTTAATTTAGTTGTTTTACTCAGGTGTCATTGTCTTTCTCCTTACACCTTTTCTACAACCTCAAATTGAGGCATTTGATGGAAAAAGGGCACATAGGCTTATGTGCCCTTTTTCCGTAAATCGGTTAAATCGACTCAGGAATATGTTATATATATATAATATATCAAGGACATTTCTTCTCCCACGTTTAAATTAGCTAAATGCTGTTTTGTTACGTAGCGTGAGCGACATGCAGCTACATAGCCGCTGAGCAGTCACGCTGCCGTGCTGTCTATTGTCTAGTCGTGCAATACGTTTGATTTAATGTAAGCGAGGAACTATAGAAAGTGAGGCGTGTATCGAATCCGCAAGGAAAGAAGCGAATTTAGGAAAGATGAAATTGATTTGTAAGACAGCTTGCTGCAAAAAATCGAAGAAATTAATACTTACTTAAAACATAACATTTTTTGTTTAATTTTGCCCTTCATTTTGTATTTTTTATTTAAGAAATGTATAAAAAATTGGCAACGAAGTATGTAAACAAAATTATATGTAAATAACTAAACAAAGAAGCAATTTTGTTACGAATTTACCCTATTTACGGAAAAAGGGCACATAAACCACTTGCATAAAACTATTAAATAAAGACACATATCATTTTCAAATCATGACTTCTGTTTACGAAACGTTTGAAGGATATGATACTACATCCTTAAAAAAAATTGGATTTGATTGCATTACTTTTCATTAAGTTATACTATAATGAAAGCTTTGAAACCGATTTACTCGAAATGGCATTTTGGCGTATGTGCCCTTTTTCCATCAAATGCCTCATTATTGTCTTCTGCATGATACTGTGATTATTTCGAGTTTGAAACTGAAGTCCATTTACAGACGATAGAATCGAGTAGAGAAGAATGTTAGATACGTGTTTTGTAAAGACTGGTGAGGCCTGTTTATCTCTGGATCTAGCCTGCAGATACGCCGGGAGATGCCTCTTTTCTTAGGCCACTTAGACCCCAGTTGTTACACACGACGTGCTCGCCCGGCTCATTAAAGCTGGCTGCAGCTACGTGTGTCCCTAGGAGATACCTAGTTGTGGCTGCGTCTTCGCCCCCAGCAATTCGTTGCGGGGGGTGTGCCGTCGTCAGCATCTCCTGGCGGGGTGCCCTCCACTCTCCGAATCGCCGGCATCGCAATTTTTCGAGTAACATTGCGTGCCTAATTAAATCTGCCACTCTCAGCGGGGCGATGACCCAAAACCTGACGTAAGCCTCTTGCTTTCGTGATGCAAGCTGCAGAATAATTTTACTCTAACGCTGGATTAAACACAGAATCTCCATTAATACCAGACTGGTGACAAATAAAAGCGAAGACACTCTCGGGGCAAGTGGAATTCTAAGAAACGCAAACATCGCGAATCAGACTCGGTAAATTTCTCATCTTCCAGAACATCCACTTGCGCGCATGTATTAATGAAACCAAGAAAAATATGAGCATATTCTTCCATGAGAACGCAGTTTGCACCTGGAAGCCTGTAGTGGCACGCTCATCTTTTCAACTCTTCTCATTTACTTCTCTGTTAGCCAGGGAAACAGGAACAGTAGAAGGGTTTAATTCGCACAAGGTATGGCGTTTCTTAAAATAACGTTTGCCGAAACACCTTTGTTACTACGATTCCTGGCAATGTTACATACGTTTTAATTAACTCGCTCGCGTTACGGTTCAAAGGAGAAGGAAATTCCGCAGTGTTGCCCGGAGTAATTACTCCCGGCGGCATTTTTATTTAGTCCGGGGGCAGTATTACTTTGATTAGGTAGACGGCGGAAGTATCACTTCGCGGAACACGGGGCAGAGTATTTTACATTTTTTCCACCCTTCTTGTTCTTCGTTTCTTTATGTCTACCGCGTTCTCTGCTCTTGTAGAGGGGATTGAAGGGAAGTATGCAGAGTACACATAAATAGAGAATAAAAATAATTGATTTTCTGGGTGGTTGGGAATTGAAACGGTTTCGAGGTCACGGCCGGTGGCACCACTGACGGAAGGACGTGGATTAAGGGGCTGGCCCGTGCCGAATGGAAATTGGGAACAGGCAGGTATCGATGAATCACCCATCCACCGGTGCTGTTCCTATCGATTTATCGGGGTGGTTACGGCACTGGACTGTTGCCCAGGTGATTTGACGCGCTATTCGCCGAGGCCAGTCTTTTTTCGTACTTCGATCGAGCTTGGCAAACACGCGGGCTTTGTTCGGTCACTTCCCGTATGAGAAAAAAGTGGCGGGATCGCCACGCGGAGTTGGATCGGTTACCGAGCAGGAGATTTAGGGGCCGTTTTAAATTCCTTTGTAAACTCCCCCTTTTGTAAATTCATAGCGCGGCCCGAATACCCGCGCAATTTCTGGCTGCCGCGCCTCGTAACCGTCGCTCCACTGTTATTTAATATTAGTGCGTGGAAACATGGCCGACGTCTGTTCCGCCGATACGCGGAGAGCAGTTAATGTTACGAATTAATATTTACGATATTGCTCCCTCATGGTAACCTATTCCGCGCGTCCAACTCGACCGATCCCACCTAACGTTTTGTACATCTGTAATTACTGGATTAAAGTGGCGATGCGCTGGTCATTTTCGAGGTAAAAATTTACACTTTTATGTACTATTTTACAGGCAATTCTTTTTAAAGACACATTCGTAACTGTGTGGAAGAATGCTTCTTCTGTGACAGAAGCTTTCATGAGATTTTAAGGGAGCTGTATCTGATCTCTTAAAGCATTAAACGTAGCATTTAACTAATTGTAACTGATAGTGTCAGCGATATTTCATTAGTTCTATATTAATGTAGTATCAATTTAATGAATTTGAATTGATGTTGTTTCTCATTATGCTGCTTTCTGCAGGATAATTTTGTGTATGGATAATTTTGTGTGTACTAGATTTAAGGGGTCAGTTCACTGTGACGGTTTGAAAAATGAAGCTATATTTAAAGATTCTTTTCTTCGTAGATATAACATATAATGCAATAAATCTGTTTGGTATTTATTAAGCTGCTCTTATTTTACACAAAAAATTAAAAGAATTTTTTTAATTTGTTTTAAAACTTTAAACGCGATTATCTCAAAACAACATTTTTTCAACCGGTGCAGCTGATTGCAAAAAATTGTTTGACCAATTAGTCTGAAATTTTTACACATTAATCAGTACTTCAGTGGCTATCGCCGGGACCAGGATTATTTTTACTCATAAAAAATTAACAAAATGACGGAGGTTAGAAGTTTAAATGTTGAAATATGGTGAATTTTTCAATCATTTTGCTTTGTAAAAACTTTGTAAAAAGTATGAAATGGTTAATCAAAAAAGGTTTCCGTGGTCCCAGCTATAGTCATTGAAGTGCTGAATAACGTGTAAAAGTTTCAGACTAATTGGTCAAATAATTTGTTTGCAATCACCTGCACCAGTTGAAAAAATGTTGTTTTGAGATAATCGCGTTTAAAGTTTTAAAACAAATTAAAAAAAATCTTTTAATCTTTCAACTAATTTTTTGTTGTGTAATATAAGAGTAGCTTAATAAATACCAAAAATATTTATTCCACTATATGTTGTATCTACGAAGAAAAGAATGTTTAAAAGTAGCTTCATTTTTCAAACTGTCACAGTGGACTGTCCCCTTAATTTCAATTATCGTAACCTTCTATAGAGTTCAAAGAAACTGTTGTCGCCTTTACGAAAGAAAACAGTATCGTGCAATTATTGCGTTTACTCAGTCAACATCGACTACGCACAGTTATACCCACGTGACCTCGTGCTTTTCTTCCCCATTCTTTCGAGTTCCTTTCTGTTCCTTTTGGCGCTAGAACGATTCATTATTGTGGCAGCATGCCCCCTTGTCAGGCACGACTGACGCCTGGTACCCTCATCCCCCCACAATGCTTGCATTACGAACGAATTTTCTTTCGCTACTTTCCCCGTCCACAACTCTCTGCTTCTTTTTCCCTCGCCCCTCGACGCAATTTTCCTTTGCTTCTTTCTTTGATTTTCGTTTGCTTAGTTCCCGTGTCCCGTGTCTCATAATCCCCTACTTTGCAATACGAAGCCGTTCTTAAATTACAAGCATTCCATCCCCTGCACACTCGCAAGTCTTTTGTTTGAGATAATCCTCTCTCGAGCGGAGAATCCTTCCCGAGCCACGAACTGATCTCATTTGTCACTTGATTATTTACTTCTTTCCGATTTTTACTCTATTTGGGAGATTATCTTTGTGCTGTGGTTGCTATTATATTTAAGATGATTACTCTTAAGTAACAAAACACGTCGGGTTCCCATTTCCCGGAAGGCTTTCATCTACAAAAATACTTTGTGCGGCTAAGCAGAGGGCAGGAGCTTATCAGAAATACGCTAGACTCCACTTTTGCGTAAAGAGCTTTCAACTTGAACCTTGAAATTAAAGCTAAACTAAAAGTAAACTGCAGACGTGACACGGAACACGGGTCAAAGTAGCATCAAAGTGAAATTTTCGTGCGAGTCAAATGTAGCTGGAATTTCGCCGCGTATGGTGCGCATTCCACGATCACAACTATGGAAACTTTTCGTATATGGTTTCGCTGTGCCGTGTACGCCCGTTGAATACCAAAGGACCAAGTTTTTTCTCCGAACTATGTCTCTGTAACATTTTCTCCTGACGGGGAGACTCATCAAGCAATTTGCGCAAGTACAACGCCGGGGACAAAGTTTCCGTCACGGATAAGGGCCCACAGGCTGATAGCGATGCGAATTAAAGACTTTGCGACGCGGGTTCAGGATGGTACGATGAAAACAGGTTCCCCGGGTTCTTTTGAATGGGAAGTAGCTTCTTTGGTCGCTTATGTTTTCAACCCTTTACGCAGAGTGGCGCAACTGGCATCTTAAACAATAACTCGATGTCAACGCAGGTTTCACCGCGGAAATCCTTGGTATCCGCATGGTATCTTTGTGTCGTACGATTTTCTTCGTGGCGCGGTCGATAGAAGTGCGGGGATGCTAAGCGAGCCAAACTGCGAGCAGGAATCGTGCCAAGATTCGACGATCCTCTACCAGCCTCGGTTTAGCTCGTCGCATGCCGCGGTGTTGTTTATTCGAATTCGAGGTAAGAACAATCCGTGGTTTCCGTGTTTGCCTTGGGAAGGCGAGAACCTTGGTCCCCGCGTTTACTGGAATGCAAGGTTACAGGCGAACAGCGCAGGGAAAGTAGGTATATACATACTTGTTCAGACTAAAAAGAACAGACCCTCAGGGCAACTTCAGGCGCTTTCGCCCTGAAAATTTTATGCTGTCCCATGTTCTCCATGCTTCATTAACAACTTGCAAACTACATATATAAATTAATTTCTCCATTTTAGTAATGGTTCCAGTGTCTGAATAAAATCAACTTATACTACTGTTTGCACATTCATTTCATTTCTTCTCCTTATTTAGACAGATGAGTCGAATTGTTGTTTCTTTATAGTTTATACCATCGATTATACAGTCTTTCAAAGCAACACTTCATTACCTGTTCATCATTTTACCATTTTTCAATCTAGATTAAAGAAAATCGGGAGTTCTGTGGTAATCCTTGATCTACCATGTACAGAGTCCTCTCCATTGTCTATGTACTACTAAAGCTCATTGTTACGGTGTTGCGAGGATACATGTATGTGTATAATAATATTGTGTTCTGTTCTTGTTTTATTTTATTTTATTTTATGTTAGTTTATTTGTTTTTATTTTATTTTATTGTATTTTATTTTATTATAGTTTAGTTTACGTTATGTTATTGTATATATTTTATTTAATTTTTTATATGATATCGTTATCTTTGTATTAACTAGCTTCAGACTCTGTACACTAAAGGGTTTTTCCCGTTGAATAAATAATAATAATAATAATAATAATAACACACGCGTGCAGACATGCGCACTCGTGGTGCTCAGAGCGGTACAAGCAATCGGGGCGTAAAATCGAAATGGATTCAATTTCTGTCTTGATTCGCCGACTTCATTACTCCCTTTACACGTAGGTGGCTGTATATGTATCCGACCACTTCATGCATTTACCACCCTCTCCCCTCGCTCGCCCCTTGTCGAACGCCGGGGGCTCGAGAACGAAGGGTTCTTCAGGCTGTATGCCCAATCGCGAGAGGGCCGCAGTTCGAACCGCTCGTCTCGACGAGTTCGACGAAGGAGTCACGGTTAAAATTGAGACAGAGGGAACAGGGATGAACGATCCGAGGGCGTAGGAAAGAGAGGGCGTTATCGGGCGTGCGGGGGAGGGTATGTAAGGGATGTAGGAATGCTCGGAGTCAGGGTTAGGGAGAAGACTTTTCGAGAGCAGTGAAATTGGATAAGAGAAAGTGAAGGGAACGGCGCGATGAACGAACGCCGAACGAGGCAGTAGAAAGGGTCTTAATGAAGTGCGACATCCGTCTTCTTTTATGCGCCGTAAGATTCGTCGGCGAAGCGATTTCCTCCCGCCTTTATTTACTGTACCTTCGATCGTGCCAGGCCTCTCGACGCCTCCTAATTTCCTGTCGATCACTACCTCCTAATTAAATTAATTGAGCGCGTTTCATTGATGGGATAGGTCTCTTCAATGTTTGCTTGCATCGCAACAAGTAAATAGTCGTATTGAGCTGCAGCGTAATTGAACTGCATACACCGGTAGTAGAATTAATTCAAAAGTTTATAGTTAAACTTAATTATACCGGTAACCTTATTACTGCCTTGCGTGTGATTGGCTCTATTCCTGAGACATGTCCTATTACTCAAGTATCTCGATATCTTTGATTTCCTTTCAACATAAATATTAAATACTGAAATCGATCTTCCTATTACCATTTTGCCGCAACGGAAGCAGAGAGATTTTTGTGCCCTCGATCCACAATTTAGCAGAGGTTCCTTTGGTTCGTTCAAAGCCCTCAGACGGACGAGAAAATAATCCGCAGACAGGCTATTTCTGTATCGTAAATAAATGGGGATATACCGAGGAGCCGAACAATACGTAACCATGCTCCCTATATTCCCATTCTTCTTTCTACGCACAATCGGATACCAATTACGAGTCCCGCAGTCTTTTCGCTTCGTTAAAAGACAGCGTACGAGGCGAGTTCCTTGCTTCGATACCGGTAACAGCTGCACGGATCTAGTAAAGGTACCCGATTTTGCTCGAGTAGCTCGTATCGCAAGAGCGATTCTCCTACGACAGGCAACCCGGTAGAGCTAAGCGCCAAACGTACACACCAAAGTCCTTAATTTCCAGTGGTAAACTTGTACACGGCAACAATATGCTCACGCTTAGTATCTGACGCCTGATACATTTCCTCTCCCGTTAGTCAGAGGGGAGAGGAGTGAGCTCTCGCTGATGAATTCAATTTCGTTGTCGCGTATATGCGTCGTATGGGAATGCAAATTTGGTTTAACTCGAATAGGGCGCCTGACTTTCGTGTAACGATCTGGTCAACGGGCCTGGAGGACAGAAAATGACGCAGCCTTTTCATTTCGATCCTCTCGGTGTCTATGCCCTCAGCCAAGCAAATATCTCGAAGCGAAGCCTTGCAACAAACTACGGCCCACCACGAAAAGTAACAAGGATCATTTTCCCCATCGTGCCCACGCAACTCTCTCGACTCCTTTAATTGTCCACATCTTTTGTGACTCGGTGCGTGGAAACGACGTCCGGCCGTGTGTTTTTCCCCCAACGTCAGCTGGGGCTTTTCCAATAAACGAGCAGCTTGTTTCGCTACGCTCGTGAAACGATATTTTTTTCGTTCCTCTTGTTTGTCCGGCTCGCCCCTGGCGCTTCCTTTCTTCTCCTTTTTTTCAATAGGGTCGCTGGAGGCACTTGGCCCGCTCCCGATTCACCGATTTTTATTGCTGATACAAACACAGTATTCCCTGTCGTGGTAATAATATTTGTGTTATTTTTTAATTGAAATCTCCGTCCCTTTTGTCCCGCGAAGGTCAGTCCCGACGAGTTATATTCATTTTTGGTGACGGGTTCACTGTGTCACCACGCGGCCAGTGTGTTTTTCCTTTGGCCCACGTTCTGTTTCTCTTTCGTCGTTGTCGGGGGCAATACTCGGGCCTTTGCATAGTCAATCTCTCGGACGTAATGAATCGCGTATTCGGTTTCTCGTACGACACCGCGTCACTTTGAGCCTAGCGGTTGTCAAAGCGCGTGCGTTACTTCCATTACGTCGTGAATCAAAGGCAGTCATAATTTAATGCCGCCGCGTGGCAGCGACGCGGCGCGAACGGGCTCGCATTTCCACGAAACGTTCGAAACTGTACACGTGTATCTGTCGAATGCTTTGTAGAACGAAGCATGGCCTATTGAAGCTGTTAGCCAGACAACTGGTTATCTCTCGCGGGTGATCAACGGTGAATTATACTCGATGTTGCGAAAGAAATAACGTTTAGGGGGTTACATACGTTTTAGGAACGATTTTAGGAATATTTTTTAGGGATTTTATTACTAAAAATAAAATAAAACACTTATTACACATGATTTATTAGTCCATAAAGTGCACGAAAAAAATTATGTATAATAATTCTTGTGTTAAATTATTTTTTATTATTGAGGTTCTTTAGACCACTGCAGAAAAAATGCTCAGCATGATATCTCCTTTAAACATCGATGGATCTGAAAAATAAAGTGATATTCTTCTAAAATAATGCTGCTGATATGGGCTGACGAGCCAGTTTTTTATAACAGTCGCGATAGAATTCTATTTCACAAAAGAACAGTGTCATTGATAATGCAGGCAGCTACGTTTGCTCAGCCAACGTGGAAAGACTTACAAAGTGTTTCGCCCATTGTAGTCCCAGGAACATCGTCCGAGAGCAGTTTGACGCGGAGAAAGATTCGAGACGCCAGCGTGCGCACGGGCCATATTAATTTCTGGATACGTTTCCTCGAGCTGTAGATACATCGCGAGGATACTTAGGAGAAGTTGGCGCGACGGACAGAGACGGAGCCCCGTTCCCCAGGCTGCGCTCCATCTTCTCGACGTTTCCCTCTTCATCTTCCGTTAGGGGTGAACTGGTACTCGCGTAAGACGAGTTAAACATAACTCCTGTCAACTGTACCCGGAACAAAACAAACAGAAGTTACTTCCTGGGTTGGCCGCCGCGACGGAAGTGCTGGGGATCCTCCAGCCCTTCCTCCACCACCGGCGAAAACCTCTTTTACTCTGCGCTACCTACCCCATCGTCACGCTGGGATTAACTTCCTTTGCCGCGGTGAAATTAAATTATCAAGTTTTCAGCCCCGTAGGTTCGCCCATTGCGCAACTGGCCCTGAACAAGTCCGACCTTTAATCCGATTACTCGTACGATTCGTGCAACATGGAAATACTGGCTACCCAAGTCTACGCGCGTCGCGTTCTCACCGATTCGTTCGTTGACAGTGCCATTTTTCCCCTCGATTCTCCTCTATTTCCCTTTGTGATCAGATTTCCCTTGGTAAATAGATCTGAGAGTTATATCCAGTCTGTTTAATCTAGCGTCCAGTGTAATCTTTTTACGTAAAAATCACTTTCAAAGATACGAGAGTGCGTGTAAGTCTTGAAGTAGAGTTGAATTGAGGGATGATGTGCCAGGGCGACTTGGCATTTTCACCGAAATGTCCATTAGAGATCTCCACATGTCACTAAATTAAATACAGGGGCAACTCGTGATTCCAGAAGCATACATTTAACCGATCCAATGATTACCTGTCCACTGCTATATTCGCTAACTAGTCAGACGGTGGACAGTGATAATTGTAAAATAATGATCTTCATCGGCTGAATCGATAGAAAGCTATTTAACTTTCCAATCGACGCGACGGTGGCCCCTCGATAATGTCAAACGCGGGCACCTAGCTTCCGAAGTTAAATAATGGTTTTCGGTCATGGGGCGAATATAACTTAAAGGCACATTCATCCTCGTAAACGTTGGACTTTCGGCACGATCCATCACATTGATGAATCGTTCACACCAAATGGATTTACAGCGACTAAGGGTTACCCCGGGCGCTAAGAGTGCTCCAAGTTGGAGAGAACAGTCGGTCCCGCATAAGTAACCCATTGGAAGGGGCATTTGTTTTAACGGGACTTAATGAGGGATCTCCTTAATGATCATCCTTGCTTCTCGCGTGAATTATTCGCGATTCATTGCCTTTTACGGTTCACAGCCTCGAGTGGATGCTGGCTCACCTTCTTCCAAGATATATAATACATATTTTACCGATCTTTGAATCGTATTAGTGTATTTAAACTGGTATGCTCAACTTGAAATCGAGTGCCTGTTTTTGACTTAGTGCAAACGAAAAGTGTACTATTTCACAGACGAACTTGATATACGACTCGAAGCGTTCCACCACAAGATAGTACCCACTACCCAGCAATCGCGCGATGCCAGATGTTCCAATGCTCCCGTGGTCCTCGTCCGCTCAATTTGCATCGTAATAAGTTTCAAATTGCACAGTTGTTGGCCCCAATGGTCGGTTTACTCGCGGGCTCATGTCGTACCGAAATAATGGACTTTCTATCCCCTGTTTGTCGCGATTCCGCGCACGTCATCGCCTCCGCGGGACGCCTTTTCCCCGCGCGGACGTCTGAAAATTGCTCGCCGACGAGCGGTAGAAGGTGCGCAGCTCCCGACGTCAACGCTCGACGAAACTGCTGAACAACTTCACTCTATTCGCGGCGCCGAACTAGCACGCCACAGGATGTCTGGGACCTGCCGAGTGCAATGCACAGGCCCCCCGAACCAGATACTGCACGACAAAGTCAGGACTTGCTACGACAGTTTCGTAGGTCGTGCTGGGGATGTGTCGGGTCTGAGGGCTATCCGGAACAAAAGGGTGGCCGAGGGGGTGAACGGCGGTGGTGCACGTATTAGAACGACGTGTCAATTGTTCCACAAGAACGGAAACTTATCGGCCCCTTTCGTAATCCTGCGCTAAACGTGGCCACTGCCGTCGACGGAATGGCCAGTTTCAAGGACGCCCCCCTCGTGTATCCTCGAAAGTTCTCCAATAAACCCCTACGTTCCTCCTCGACAGCCTTTTGTTACGCGCTCGTTTCCGTCACTTTCCTGGCTTCCCCGCTGTGCTGACCCAAAGAACTTCGAAAGCAACAATCTCGCCAGAGGGCTGGACGATCTCCTTCGCGTTAACTCGTGAGTGGTAAAACGTATACAAGGCTGGTTCGAAATACGCGTTACAAATTTGGTAATAGTAGCGGCAGGTGATTTTCAAACGTGAACTGTTCCAGTTTTGCAGAGTCGTACTTATTTCTGTGGCACTAGGGTGGGATTTACATACCTCAACTTTCCCGTCGTCCTTCGTCAACGCTTGCCGTAAATCGGTTTTCAGGGGCAACGGAGTTGCTTGAAATTTCAAACCCGCGCGATACGAGGGGGTAGGTTTTCCGTTTGAACTGATAAATTTAATTGAAACTTGTTACCGAGAAAGTTCGAGAGCGAGTAGAGGTTCAAGGGCCGTTGATATCGAGCATCCCGATGATTTTAGGTCAGATACAGAGGCAGCGGTGTATATTTTCGAATCCACTCGAAACTTCTCGTCTGGCTGAAAGTTTTAATACTTGCCGATATGGGAATCTTCATCCAATCACCGTCGACGCCTCGTCGGTGACGGTGCGCAGCGTGTCGAAGGGCAGGCAGGGAATTTTTCTTCTCATCCGGTTGGCAAATTTAATTTCTGTCTCGTTCGACGATGTTCCACCCTTCAAAGACGGACGACGTCTCCCTATGTATTTCCAATCATCCCTCGTGTCGCGGAACGGAGATTCGCGCCCTCCCCCGCAGACTGGAAATAAAATTGCGCGCCTGCTGCATAATTCCGGGCAGGAGGCCGCGCTGCAGTTACATAAAACATTATCCGATGTTCTCGTTCCGGTGCCCCATGTATTTTTTATCGGGTGTCGAGCTTTCGTTCGCTAAACAAAAAACATACACCCGCGCTCGGTCACCTATGCTAATTTCGTCGCAGTTTTTGCAGATCGCTCCAGTAACTCGCGGACAGTGACACAATTCAACGAATATTTCTCTTTATGGAATGCGAATGCGCAGGCTGGCTCGAAACATGGGGGAAGAATTTACGGGTCAGCGGTACTTTTAAAAAATTACAAAACTGCGAAGTCTCCTCTAGAGTATTGCTTCGTTAATGCACATTAAATGGGTCCATTTTTGTCTGTTTCCCTGGGTATTACAGGTTTTTGCAATACCGTGTATTTTCGCGTACCAGTGGAACCGCAAAAAACACTGAATTTCTCGCATGTACGAGCAACGAAAAGACGAATATTCGCCCACCAGAAGGTTCAGCAAATGCTCCAGCCCACTGAAGAAGCAGTTTACGTGATTCGAGTATCATGCAGTTTTCAAGTAGATCGAACGGACTTTTATACTGGGTATGATCTTGGAAAGGTTTATTTGTATCTTATACCTACCTACGTTTCTTCGTACACAAAAGAGGATCGATTTATATGTACCAGCTACGTACCACTTCAACGGTATAACATACTTGTCCATCCACCAGAAGTCATGAAATAATACTCTTCTCGGTACGTAGAACATATTTACCGTCCGTCCTACTTTGCACACAATCTGTTTTATCTCACCGAAGCGCACAGTGGCTTTGGAAACGCTCTGTAGAACCAAATTCCGCGGTTGGAGTTAAATGTGGCCCCATGTTTTTTATTTTTTTGGCATTGGTGTCTCAGTTATTGCTGTTCGTGTTCGATTAAAGGCTGACACCGAGGTGCTCGAAAATTCGAAACTATATCGTACGGGATGTCTAAATACCTTGGAAATTGACACGCGCAAAGCGTCGCCCCAGTTACAGGTAGATGATCGCAGCTACTTTGACAGTTATGCAGAGGATGCGCATACCATAATTACGCACGCGACGTCACGCTTACGCGTGGTGGGCCGGCGTTAATTAAGTAATTTCAATTAAAATTCTTCACGGTTCTCGGTACTTTATATGCTGACACGGGTGGGCCATGGCTCGCAACTTGGACGAACACTCGTCATCGTAAACAAGTTCCACCCGTCCCCGGCTTCCGGGGCCAATTTGTATGCAAAACTCGCGCGTAAAGGCTGTAACCATGGAACACCGTGGCCCGTTTCGCTAGCCGCCGCCGCTCTTGACAGAGCGCTTCGCCTTTCGAGGATGATCTTCAGAAATTTTGTGTCGTTTGTCGCACGGCGATTCCCTTCGCCGAAGGGATTCGTTCTCATTTTTGTCGCGACTAGGGTGATATTATTCACAGCCGAGTACACGCAGCACAGGAATTGCGTTTGAGCATGATCGACTGGGAGATAATGTATGCGCATTCAAGGTAGCTGAAAGAACAATGGGAAAGAACAATCTAATCGGTGACTGATAAGCGCCTTGTTATCCTTTGAATTTTTAAGGCACCCGTAATGGCCCCGCGTGTTGTTGACAATTAATTAACTGCAAGAAATCATTTGTGTAGGCATCGAAATATCTCCGTTGGTAAAAGTTAGTCAAAGCTTCATGTCGCAGTAAATTGTTAAGGTCCAGGTGCATTATTGCGAGGCAGTGTGCTCGGTAACGTGTCGAGATTACACAGGTAGTCGAATCGACGGTATAAAGGCGCAATTAACGTCGAAAAATCCATTAGAGTCCGGCCGGGCTCTGGCAGTCCGTTAATATTTCCATCGCGTCGCTTTATAAATTGGCCTACGGATCCATTGTCGTGCAGCACGCTGTTAACGATAATGCAAGGTAATAGAGTTCGCTTTGACGGGGCCGAAATTAAGTGAACTTTAATTGCAATTTATACTCGACGCCCGGATACGTAGGGCGTCTAGAGGCGCTTTGAAAGTTTCTCTCTTCTCGCACGGCTGCCGGCGATTTGCTGGCTGGAGCGCACACGCGCAGGAAGAGCGGGCTGGAATTTTCCTACGGCAATTAAACATGGCCGTGTCGTGTTTAAAAATGACGCTTTTTGTGCCGACGTTATCTTCCTTTGAGCCTGTAACGGCGCTGAGACGCGATGCTTCCCGGTTGGAAAGCTATGAAATGTTTGTACTTTCCCGCCTCTGTGAAACCACCGCGTTCACTTTTATAACGATCGGTCACTTGCACGGGCGAGAGGCCTTCAATTAAGAGGATTGGATCGAGAAAGCGCTTTAGAATAAAAGCATATTCATAGGCTTATTGCGGGGTATCAGATGAAGGGTAAGTGGGATACAGGGAATGTCCACTTTTAGTGATTTGCGTATTTTGTTGGTGACAGTTTGGGCCACAGAACTGTCAAACCACGAAGTGTTATAAAGTAGAAATATCCACAAAAGACAACGTTAAAGTATTGGTGTTAAAAACAGGAAATGTCCGCAGTCTCCTTACTTGCACTATGTATTTCTGATCAGTGTAAGCTCGCACTACGACAGGAGCCCTCGATCGGCACTGTGCACACATTCTTGTTTTGATAATAATGGAAATGAATATTTATTTTATTGCAGTATTTTGCAGTATTCTATTTGAAAGTTATTAAAACAATGTAAAACAATTCTCTTGTTGCTCATTTCTTTTCTGATGTCTAATTAGAATATAAATTGTTCATGTTGTAAACGATACAGTTACGTTCATCGAACCTTGTTTCTTTACTGATGGACCAAAGTATTAAATTTTGATTTTCTCAATAAAACTGTTTTGTGGCATTCCTTGTTTTTCCTCTTGCCCGCCAGGTATTTTAAAACCCAATACAAATCATAAATACTTTATAAATTCGATATTCGCGACATATGTAGGTACTAGCTAGAAAGTACACTTTTTCACGTCGATGATTATTGAAACGTCAAGGAACGAGGACGACCCAGCAAGACACTCCAAATTGATTTGTAGAACTCGACGTGTTAGCAAGTCGAGCGAAATTGTATATACTCTGTCCGCGACGGGTCAGTGGTTTACGATCGTGGTACTCGTTGTCCTGACAAAGTGGAATTCGGGCATTAGAAACGTACACTGAACTCGGGAAACGAGTAGCTGGGCACGGACGTGGATGTATGTGGGTATTACAGGCTGGTACTCGTGCAAAAACGTCGCACACATACGGTCGCCGCCGCCGAACGAGTTTCCACAGGCACGTATCGCGTGTACGTCGGGAACGAGTGTAGTCCAAGCATCTAAAGATATGCTTTAAGTAAAACTTCACGTGTCTTCTCCGCGTGTACAAACCGTATCAATTCCGTTTATTGGGTAATAGCTGTAAACGCAATCAGATAAGAAATACGAAACCCTAGTTATTGCCCGGAGGGATCATTGCTGCGTTGCAAAATTGGACACGTGATGCAGAAATTCGTTTAGCTATTGATGAGTCCACGTAGAAATCCCTCCTGAAGTTCTACTAATTTTTTGCGGTACGTGGGCATTTCGAAAAGGAATGTTATCCTGACGCGAATTCTTTCATAACGCTGCGAATCACGTGCCGGACAGCGAATAAACTGTTAATTATAATTATGTCGTTACTAGGGCGCGTAACGATGACCGATTCGTTCGATGCGACTACGAACGTACCAACCAGTAATAATGTCGGTGCTCGTAATATGGAAATGCAGGGACGTCGATAAATTATAATAAACCGGGGAAGTTGACTTCGTTACGGGAGTGTGGGAAAATATCCGTTCGGTCCAGCCAGGAATTTCGAGGACATCCACCGCGAGAATTAGATCATTGAACGTTCGGTTCAGCTGAATGTTATCTCTTTTGGCGAGGAAAATCATGTTGGCTAGGCTGGTAAGCCTTTTCGCGGCGATTTGCTGGATCGATCAGATCGTGGCTACGGACTTTTCTCGTTTTTCCATTGGTAGCGCTTGCAATTTTGGCATCGTTGAATGGGTTTCCACTACACGACAGCAGGATTCGCTTGTTGGACATGCTCAGCTGGCTTGGCTTACGAAAAGCGAGTTAGCACATAGTACATCAGTTAATTGCAAGGCTATTAAAATATTTAATCGCGCTATAATCATTCAGCATCGAGGAAACATTTTTCTTATTCTAGGAAAAAAATGTTTGAAGTTTAAACTGAATTTTTACTGCTCGCCCTATTATTACTATTAGGTACTAAAAGTCTTTATTGTATCATTACAATTATGAATATAATTACAAAAGTGTATCACTGATAACGCGAATTCGATTAATCTGTTTGCTAATGAAAATGAGAATTGAAAAATTCCATAATACAGACGTTAGTAGAAGAAAAAACTCGCCACTATATGGCAGCAAGTAGTTTATGTCGCGCAATGGTCAGACAACCGTCCGATACGTCGACCCATAATCTGTCGCATTCACTGCGCAGCAATTTCTGCTGCGTCACTATCATCCCCACTTTCTAACCTTCTACCACCTACAGCGATACCAGCAAGAAACACGGCGTCGGGGGGAATTTTCTTGCTGAACAACTCGCCACAAAGCAGCTGAAGAACGGAATGCAAAACGATACAACAGATTCCAGGAAAGTTTCCGCATTAACCGAGAAGAGGGTACCGAACCCACCCCTGTAGATCTTAACGGTAAAACCTCTGCAGATACGGCGTTATACTCGGCCCCCGCGGCGGTCCCGTGTAAATCGTACCTGTTAAAAACGAAAAACAGGGCAGGTTTTGGAATAATTATCTTCGCCTGTGGCCGGGAGATCCGTGTATAACTACAGATTACGGGCTATCCGGAGCGTTTACGGTCGTCCCGCTGAAAGTGTCTCGCAGGCTAACCAAAAACAAGAAAAAGCACGGAGGGGAAAAAGGTTGGAAGGGGAGAAGGAGCCGGGAGTTTATCGCGCAATTTATCGTCACGACTAACCCTCGCCGCTATCACGGATTGGATTAAAACAGTGATTAGCACGAGAATCGGGCGTGTTAGGCGTGCGTGCTCTCCTCTGTTATCAGCGGCCGGCTATACGATAGCGATCGGACATTTAGTAGCCTCGATAGTGACGCTAATCCGGAGTTACGAAGGAAGGAAGCAGTGGTTGTCAACCGTTATCCAGGGAGGAACAGCAGTTTCGTCCGGCGTGCGCGGACACGCAATCAGAAGGGCATGTAAATTGTAGATTAGCGAGGCGAACGGCAGCCTCTTTACTCGATCGCGGATCGATACCGCGATAGGTGGAGTGGAAATTAAAACGTTTACGGCCGGTGTACGCCGCTGTTCGTGGAAATCCCTTAGGAAATTACGGATATTAGCTAGTCTCGGGATAACGTTCGCAGGGGAAAAAGAAGGACTGGCAGGGAACGTTGAATTTTTCCCGCAGCTTGTGAAGTTTTAACCTCTGATCGATAACTTAATTCAGCCGTTTGGGATACAATGAGGATCGGATCGATGAATTATAACAGAATGGAAATTTCTCACTTCTACCTTTATCGTTTTCTGTGTGGTAGATTTAAAGTCCTCAATGAGCGTTTCATTCGAAACTGTAGATTGAACTCGATCGAGTTACATAATCGAAGAATAATCGTGTGAAAGGGCTGCACAGAGTTGCTTAAAAGTTTTATATTAATATCACAGTAATTTTGTCGTTAATTTTACTCATTGTACTACAACTCATGCATAATCCCTTCTGTTACGTGTCGTTTCCTCGCATTTTCTAGATCTGTGATGCGTCATAAATTCAGGCTTAACTGTGATTCATAGCGATCGCTAATCTTGCCCGTGGCACGCCGTCGGGGTGATATAAAACGTGCTTAAGGACCGTGGAATTTTACTAATGCGTCCCTAATGTAACAAAGGGATAGCCACTCCGCTGATCAGCCGAGGACGTGATGTACGCTCTCCTGTCATGCGAGTGCTGCATTCGTAGGAGCGGCATCGTTCGGCGAGCAGCCGTATAAAAGTTTCCGCAGCTATTAATCCGTAGCTACGCATTAATAATTGTCGTTCATCAATCCGGCTTCCAATTTGCTGGTATCAGCAACGGCTGACCGATACGAATCAGACATTGTGTACTTTGCATACACGTGTTTAACTGGGGGAGCGAAATTAAAGGATTGGGATCAGGAACGGCTAGCCTCTAATCGTTTTCTGCGATCAGTACGTATTGCTTCTGGCCTCTCTGCTAACAGCATTCCTTTTCCCATTATCACGTCGACCTTGCTGTAGGATTCTCCTTGTAAAATCGCGTTGAAGTGGTTGAAGACTAAAATGCCGGGGATGTCTGGAATTCAGTTAACCCTCGTCAGGCGGCATAGGTACAATTGTAACTTTTGCGTTTTTTTAAATTGGGATAACTTTTTTTCGAGAAGCCGTGGAGAGCTGATGTTTCGTGTCTTCTCTAAATATTTGGTCTAGATTACATAGACCAAATTTCAGAATAATATCTCTACCCCCTTCGGAGATAGGGGATTGAGTTGAGGATTGCAAAAATTGTGCCGCCTGACGAGGGTTAAATACGGAAGTTTTTCCTCAGTAAGTGTAATCTGAAATTACGACTCCGCGTCTGGTCACGCATCGAAGTCATTCAACTTACCTACGAGCCTCCCTCAAATGTTCTCGAAAAGTAGGAGCGCTCGTGAAGTCAGCCTCCGAGAAATCCTATCGCCATGGCTCTCTGGAACACGAGCTCAACAGACCAGCGGAATTAATCGAGTTGTTTCGCGGGGAATCGGATTATCGCGAACCATTCGAGGCCTTTGCTCGAAAGCATCCGCCGTTCTTGCCGCTTCGCTCCGCGGCCATAAAAGCTTTTAAAATGGCAGGAATTTTCCGGCGTTGCCAGTCTCGGCGTGCTTCGGGGCAAGAAAGCAAACGAAGCACACCACGCAATAGCAACGAGCGCTGCGAGGTACATTAAGCTGGCAATTAAAAGGGGGCAGGGGAATCGGAATTCGCCGCGAGCAGGCCGGGCTCCACCTTCTTCCGCGAGGGCATTCAGACCCTGGACCCTTCTGCCCCGTGTAAATCTAAGCGAAACGGGTTCCTCGACACTGAAGCCCTGTGCTTGCGGCACTAACCCATTTCGATGCTACAATCCCTCTCTTTTTCCTCTTGTTCCGCGAGCACGACGGAGATCGGGAGAGTCGTAAATTCCTTTGAATCGCAGCCGCTTTCCACTTGATCCTCAGCCTTTCGATTACCTTCGGTTAATTAACGGGCCAGCCAAACAGGGAACAAAGAGCGAGATATGGCCAGATTAACCATTAAACTGCTACACTTTTTGAATTCGAACGCAGCCCCCGTTCTTTGGAAATTCTTTGCCATCTTGTTCCTTGATTTTGGCAAAGAGAGAAAATAGTATCCTCCCAGGGAATGTGTTACATTATGTAGAGTTGATCGTTAGCAAACGGCGGACGTTCGACGTGGACGCGTTGGCAGTTTACGCGCGCCCGAGTTCAGAGGCGCAGATGGAGGGTTAGTCGGAGGATTTGGAAGAGGAGGAAGGCCCGTTGCTCGTGTTAATAGGGCCGAGCATTAGGTTATCTCCCCGAGGGTCGGGGTGGTGGTGGCGCGGTGTCTGTGGTGGTGGTGCAGGTTTACTCGGCGCAGAGGATGGACGACGTCGGGGCGCCGCCGGTCGTGATTCGGTCGGACACGCGTATCTCTTTGATATATTGCGGCCAGAGATGCGTTTTTACCCCCTAAAGCTCGAGCCAGCTTCGTCGGAGCTTGTGCACCTAACTTTGGATCTCTCTCGTTCAGTTTTTCCTTTTTTTCCCCTGTCGTCCCCCATTCCCGTGCCACTCTCCCTATTGTCTATGAAGTTGGCAGCGAATTATGGCAGTTTGGGGCTCGAAAAATATTCGCCACCCTCCGTGAATCCGTATTCACGAAAAGTTCGTTGGTTGCGATTGCAGAGGGCGGAGGATGTGCGAATTCGGTGCTGATACTTTTCTCGGTGACGCAAATCGTGCTGGTTGTTGACGTAGTACTTGCACTAGATAGTTTGCGAAAAGCAAAATATATTATTCCTAATGGAAAAGTTATAAAGGATCTGTGGGTCTTTACATACAATTTAATACGCTTTAGTTCTCTTAATATTATTTTTATGCTTCACTCTCTGATTTGATTATTCATTTTGTATTTGTATTAAACCAGTACCAATTTAATTATTTCGTCAAACAGTAATAAATCGATACCACGCTACGCTTGGTCATCAATGAATTCATCGAAATCGCCATCTGACCATTTAATTTACTTTCGGTACAAAGTATATGTATTTATTTATTCGCCAGGAATTTTCGTACACAGTGCAGCTGTGAATCATCTTTTTATCTATCCGCCTTCGACAGGCGCTCTCTCCGTTCAACGGTATGGATAACCGCCAATTAGCTCCGCGGTGAAACGTATCAAACGGTGGAAATCCGTTAAGTTCCTTGGAAAAACGAGAAAACCATCCTCCCGCTCCCGTGCCGAGCCATTTTTCATATCGTCGTTCGCACGAAAAATTCCGGAGGGAACGGGACCGTCGAGAACTTAAACGATCCGTCGATGACTACGCGAACTTTCCGTTCGCAATATTATTGGCAAATACCTCGTGCCTGTGTCGCGTCGTTTTTCAACGCGGATACGATTTTCCAGCTCGCGTTCTCGAGGAAACCGATATCAGAATTTATCAGAACTCACGGTTTCCTCGTATAATTTCACTGCTCCGTTGTCAATTCAATCTTTCTATTCTCAATTGGATTCACTTTCATCTAACCTTCTTTTTTTATTTAAATAGAAAAGTCTAAACTGATTATTTATTTAGCACCTTCTGAAAATAAATTAAACAGAAGTTAATAATTGGAAGAATTATATGGTATTAATATAGCTTCTTGTTTTTACGTGTTAGCAGTAATTTCAGGTTTCCTCAGGCTCTACCTCAGACTTACTTTATTTTCTAGCTTATTTCTTATACGAACTGAAAGAAATCACCGAATTTCAATCACCACAATAGAATGGTTTTCTTTGCCGTGGAAATATCCAGATGATATTCCAATCAGCTGGTTTCTATGGATCTCATCATTCTCATTCTCGTCGATGCGTTTCCAGCGCGTGCACATATCATCCGGCGAATAGCTAGCAGGCCACAATACTCGGTTTTCGTAGAATCCGTGCCGTTATTGCAAGACGATGCGGAAATGCGGAGGAAAACTCACAGTACCCAAGCTATTTGCCTGTCGATATTAGACGAGCCGCTCGAATAACGCTTGGAAATGACGTAACGTCGATCGGAAGCGAATAGACGATGTATTAAATATGTATAGGCCCGAGTGGAATAGCGAGGTGATTACTTTCCGCGATAATAAATTACGCCCGTCGTTGCGAAATTTGCCGCCCTTTGTCCCATTCAGCTACGTCCAGCCGTTGCGACGCATTCAATTCTCGTCCTGGCGCTCTTCAAATCCCCGGGGAAGCGTTTTTATAGCGGTCCTCGTGTTTTTAAATCGCTCATCAGACACGGATTGTCGTGGAGATTGAAAGGAACGGCGGTAGTTGTGGCGCGAGGTCGCTTCGGGCCCTGGCTATTTGTTTTTCATCAAGCTTCGATAAACATTTTCGCAACTTCGCGACAATGGCACCCCCGAGGAAAAAGGGCGCGCGTACTAGCGCCGTGGAAAGTTTCGAATTTCTGTTTGTACCCCCACGTCCTGTTCCTCGCGCGGACCTTTTCATCGTTTCTTGATTACATTTCGCTGCACTGGTGAATCGTTGTGAACGTTCGCTACTTAGTGTCGACAATTATTTCTCATGATCTCTGATTTATATTAAGTAGTACAAGCAACAACAACAATAAATTGTACGTGTCGTAAAAAGGACTATCCGCTTGGATTTAGAATACAACGTTGCAGCGAGTCCACCGTATGGAAGGTATCGACAAAATATTCGACGGTGAACGAGCGGGCGCTCGCGTTTATGGGTATGAAAATTGAAACGCGAAAGGGCCTGGGAGTGGCAATGCCGCGGAACGAAAATTGAATTGTCGGATTTCAGCGAGCCACAGCGGCTTTCGCCCATTACCAGCCGGCTAATTCGAAAAACGCGCGCGGATTTCCATTTCGCTGCAAGTAGTTTCTGTCGCGCCGGGCCAGACCATATTCGCCTGCTCGAGATTGTCGATTACAGACTATTTTAGGGAAGGCTGGCGAGATTACACTCGGGCATCGTGGCGATTTTGGTCTTTTTTCCATCTACCCTACCCCCTCGCGTCGTTCGCTTCGCTTTCGGTGCTCGCATCTATCTGCATGCAACAGGCGATTCAGACTCGTTCGATTTGTATTTCGATGAGCCTCGATATCCTTTAATCCTCTTGCTGCGTTTAAAATCCTATGGAGAGGTATGCTTCGGACGTTACCGGTGGCTACGAATCTTCCCACACAAGAATCGAGCGTTGGCGAAAAGTTTGATGGAGCTCTGAGTTTAGACGAACAGGGTATAGCATGCGAGTGAAAGGTTTGGATGTGCGACGCGGTAATTTGGATACTAAGTGGCGAGGAATTTTAGAAAGTTTAACAAGAGAACAGTCGAGGTTCAAGCGTTTGCCGCGAGAGATATAATTAGCAAGCTAATGGGTGAGAGGGTACAGAGAACGAGGGGTGTTTACACAGAGAAAAGAGTTAAGGTAAATGTACCAATGACTGGCCAGCTAAGGCCACCAGAAGAATATATTGCCAATATCACGTAAAAAACTAATACTATCCTAAACTTTTTTGTATTTAATAGATAGATTGGATCTTCCTTTATTTAAAAAAAAAGTTATTCGTTCATATAAAGAAACCGAATATTATAATAATTATGTGCTTAGCAAATTCCGAAGAATCTAGCAAAATTCGTCATGCGTCTTTACTGTGAGATTTCAAACAATTTTTTAAGTGTTTTAAACATAATATTTATCAAAATCATTTTTAGGGTATGAAGTTTAAGGATTATATAATACAAATTAATCAATATATTGTGCCTGATTTATATACATAGCTTAATAATAATTAATATCTGCATCAGTGGCCATGCATTGGTACATGGCTAGTCATTGGTACATTTACCTTACAACTCCAGAGTAGAATTATGCATATTTGTAAAACATATTTATTCTTCTGTCACCTCAAATGATTCTGCTGAGTTCGGCGATAGCGAAAGTGTAAGAAGCTTTTTAGTTGAATGGAGGAAGTCTGGTGAATGAGGCGGGGTATCTTCAAGCTTGTTTCTGAATTCAGATAGTAATCAGTTAATAGTACCCAGCTTCCCACTTCCTAAGTGCTGGCGCGAACTTTGTACGTCTTTCAGTAGTTGGAGCCAAATCTGGTCAGCCCCCGCCTAGTGATATAGCTCAATGTTCGGCCCTCGCGCCTTACCTCTCAACACTTCTCGTTCTCCCAAGGGAACTTGGAAAATTTCTTCGAACATTCATCCCTCCTCGGACTCAAGTACAAAAGCATGCTGTTAGAGCGTTTGCAAGGAGCACGCTGTCCAGTGTTCTGGAATCACCCGGCCGCTGTTTGTTTGTGTTACGGGGTGAAAGTCAGAGAAGTGGAAACAGATTTTCCTCGCTAGAAGCAGTATTTTAGGTACTCTGGTCGACGGAGCTTCGTAGAGGCTACTCCTCTTTCTGCGCGAGAGCCGACCTTCCGGTCGATGGGACGTGGAAAGTTGACTTTCGATAAACGGGTTTATAGATTGTAGAAAGCCTTACGACATGCTTCTTCCGCTCGACTGTCCTGCACGAGCTGTGACCCGACTGATATCTTTACGCGAAATCTCGGATCTCCGGTTCTCCCTGCCGCGTAGATTTAAATTCCGCGAAACTTTCTCGCCGCCCCCGTCGGTATTTCTCCCGCGAGGACGATTTATTCGACTGAATGGAATCCATCCCCGGCATAAATTCCCTCCAACCGATCACCCGTTGTATCGTTATCAATGCTCGCGTATTTGCGCGAACCTTGCAGATCCATTCTTCATGGAAACGGGTCGCAAACGTGGCCCGTAAGACTTAAGGAGGAACACCACTGTGAAAGTTGAAAAAATTTCGATTTTTTTTTCTTCACTTTCTTAATGTTTAACTCTTCAAAAATACTCTCTGAAAATTTCAAGTTGATATTCGAAGAATTGACGAAGGTACAGTGCATTTTGTGAGACGCGTCACGATGCTGTTCCGAGCGCGCTATGTTATTCTTACCCACTGTTCCCCCACATTGTTAAAGGTTATAAATTTTGGGTTTTTCCCGTTTTTACGCACGGTACGCTGTTCGTTCGAGAATCGAAGAAATGCAACCGTTGATCGGGCATTCGAGTGACAGTGAACGTCACGAACGGAAGTGTGATTTTTCCCGTGCAAACTTTAAACGCGATTTTCTCGAAACGACATTTTTCTAACTGATCGAATCAATAGCTCTGTCAATTTTTATCCGATCGACTTGAAATTTTGATAGGATCTTTAAAACAAGAGTATCTTCAGTTGTACGTACCGATTTTTTGATCGAAAACATATTTTTTTAAATACGCTCGAAAAACTATCCATTTTTTTGCGGATTTTCGAAACTTTTTCTTCCCAAGCGCACCATTTTTACAAAAATAATTTTTTTTAAAAATCGGTACGTACAACGGAAACTACACTCATACCGATTATATTAAAAAAAAAATTGATTTCAGAGTTGCCGTTCCAAAGATATCGTTTCGATAAGCGACCTATGTTTTCTTGTGAGGGATGTAGGAGATTAACTGTATATGGAAATTTATGCATGTTTTTCTATTACTTTTTTTTATAGTCTCTTAAGACATTGTACTAAAGATAGGTAATAACAATTTTATAATAAAACTGTAAGTTGTCCCTTAAAAAAATCTTAAAAATGGGCTCATTTTTCCGGCCGTCACAGTGGTGTTCCCCCTTAACGCGTACCCACGACTTTCTGTCGATGTTGTTAACGTCGGAATATCCTATAATGGTTCCACGACCCGCAATTTTGATTAATTTTAACGAAGTGACGAAAATTAATTTCTGATATTTAGAATTATATTGCTTCTTGTAATATAATCCCTCGTCGGTAACGTGGTCGAATCTGATCCCAGTCTCAGGAGCATATTTCCTGCCCGAGGGGTTGGTTATGTTATCGAAGTCGTAGACAGAAGGCAGAGAAAGCGCTTCACGCTGCGGAGACGCGAACCAGTCTTAAGCAAATTACGAGACTGATCTCCTTCGTCGAGGAAGTGTCGCGAAGCGGAAGAGATAAGGGGTCGCTTGCTTAACGATTCTTGTTTCGCGAACTAGCACGCAACATTCCATCAATTCAGCCATTAGCAACCCTTGTGTACCGATTAGCGGCCGCCGTTCACGACTTCGGTCTCAACTGATGAAAAACTTTCTTCCCCTGTTCTCTACCGCTTTCGCGAGCACCTGATACGGCTTGTTTCGCTTCATTTCACTTTGCCATTCAATTATGCGGAGGAAGATAAAGCGCTGTTTCCCTATAACGTTATATATATCCAAACCCTTAAAACATTAAAGAAATACAATGTCCAACGCTAACATAATTTCCCTCGACTCTTCCAACTTCTGCTTCGTCCTTCAAAGGAATACTTCCACTACTTTGAAGCTTCCCTTCGGCCAAGGAAGACTCCTTCAGGTTCCTGATTTAAGGACACGAGAAAACCTTCGAATTTAGGCGAAGGCACTTCCGCTAGCGCGAACTTCCACTCCTCATTTCGCCCCCCTTTCCTTTCTAACGTTCCCGCAAAACAGATAAGGGTAGTTTACACCCGAAGATGACCGCGTTTGTATGCAGAGTCCGCGCAGCGCGGAACGCTGAGGCAGGAAACGAGACAAAGGTGGAGAGGAACAAAAAGAGAGGAGGGATCGTACCGGCAGACAAAGCGGAGCAAAGTGAAAGGAAGAATGGCGAGAAGTGATTTGCACGCATGCAACAGCGGGTTTTTGGAATGGAGGGCCTTTTGACCGTCGCCTGGCCATCCAAGAAGATACTGTTGCCTCGGAGAAGCACACCGTTTACTTCCAGTACTCGTATTCATACGCTGCCACACAAAACGCTCCCGTTCTATTCCGCGCCACCCCCTCTCGCCCCGATACGCGTCGCAGTTTTCCGCCTGGCATTCTGTTTCGCGCGTAATTGAACGTAACGTCGTATCTTCTTATCTTCAGGACGTCCTGCGCTATGCACTTGTTTCACCCGACCTCGCTTTCATCCCCTCACTGTTTTTCCTCCTCCGCTTGCCTCTTGTCTCCCGGCGGCGCACTTTCTTCTCCCGGCTTAAGCGAACGAGCGCTGCCATTGTTTCGATTCATCGACGGCAGCGTCGGACCGAGGGGGTGGTTCTTTTGACGGATTTTTAGACGACGTTCAGACGACTGTGCTGAGCGTGTGGCGTGGAGGATATTGGGGGATAAATATTTAAGAAAGAAGAGAGGGAGGTAAATATCTCATAAAAGGGATATTTGAAGATCGAAGAGGTCATTGTCAAGCGCAGGAAGGTAATAAAGTTCGATTCTTCGCTTCTGGATGAAATCAGCACTCTTCAGATTGCCTAGAAGTTGGCAAGATAAACTTTGAAAAGCTACTAATCGTTGTAACGTATTGTGACACTGTTATCGATAGGTGGAGAAATATTTGCGGTGTCAATATATAACTCTGAGAAATGTTAGTACAGACAATTCCACGAAAGGCGCCCTAGAGAGATTATCTTCCCTTTTTGATCAATTTCGAGCGATCTCGGCGGGAGAGACATATTGTCCGTTGAAAGCGTAGAACGCCGACAATTTCTCTCCTGTTTGCTTTCCTATTTTGTCCAGCTGTATTCTACGTCGGTGTCCAACAACGACCGATATCCTTCTTTACAGTTCGCCTCGCTGGGACTTCGTTTAGAACTCGGAGCGCAACGACGCCGCCGCAGTGGCAAACGAACTTTTACCGCAATACAAACTGGACCAACAAAACGCTCGTAGAAGTTAAGAAGTTAAGGGATTGCGAGGAGTTTTTCAAGGCCGCTGACGCCGTTTCCATTACCCAGCATCGAGCAGCGGGTACAGATTTTTCACCGCATCCTCGCGAGGATATTTTAAACTGTCCATTAGAATTCAACCACGATGAAAACTTTCCCCGTCGCCTCGCGTACAACTTCCTCCGAGCTATTCTCAAGGTTGTGAAATTCATCTGGCGGGGCTTCTGCTGCGTTGTTATCGAAGGTAACTTGGAACTTCAGAGCATCAACGCTTACGGCTGTATTCAAGCACTGATACATTCATCGTCAATTGTTTTTAAAATTAACGGTACAAGTCAACCGTCGCACTTGTATTTGTTTGTCAATTCTTAGAGCTTAAGAAGGCACCCTTAGAAGGCACCCTTATAAATTTACCACAGGGTACACACCGTCAGACGTATCGGTAATTAAGAGAAGACGTCGGAGACTCGCAGGGGTTTCGAAATTTTCCGCGTCGACGGAAACGAGCGGGCAGCTACTTAGTCTCCTTGCCGTTTCGTGTGGACCCTTTCATTCGCCCTGCCAACCTTTGTCTGCGGCGAAGTGATCGTCAAAGAGCGACCCCCTTGACTTTTCCCACGTCTGGTCATTCACTTGCTACGTGAAAAACACGGTACACCGGCGAGCACGCGAACCTGGAGGAACGAAGAAAGGGGTGAAATGGGAGAAAGGAGGCAGAGAGGGGCGTAAAGGGAAAGTACAGGGGACACGGGAAGAGGAGTAGAATGCGCGGGGAGGGAAACACGAGACGAGGGTTCCATTTCAGGATGCACGAACTCGCCCGTACCATTCCGAGAAATAATCTTCGCCGACGCTTTTACTCGCGTCTGGTGTCGTCTTTTCGCCCTTTCGACCTTCCTTTGCCTTACAACCCTCTCTTTTTCACCAGTCCACGGGGATCGTCGCTCCTCCTCTCTCTCTCTTTCCATCGTTTCTTCCGTCCTCCGCGCGTCGCACTTTTTCTCAGTGTCCATTTACAGCCCTCTGTCTTTTCCGTGGCCCTTTGTCTTGCGCCAAAGTGACTTCGGGTGTTGCACCATACGTCGGAAGGTGTTTCACAGCGACGTGGAATAATCGACGGTTGCGCGTTCGTAATTACAATCTTAGCGTAGCCAGAGGCTCTTCGTGTATAATTATCGGCGTCCTTGGTCGTTTTGCTTCTCCGTCTTGCGAAGACAACCTTCTTCGACAGCATTGAGCTTTCTGAACGTTGTCCATTTTCTCTTCTCCACATCGCAGTCCCAAGATCCAATGTACAATACAAATACCATTTCTACCCATCGCTGATACAATAAACCAAGCCAGCAACAGAGAATTAGAGCAGTCGAAAACTTGTTGCGGTTCATTGAACATACCGAGCATTTGTGCATGCGGCCAAACGCTCCGCGATCGATGGGAAACTATTTTAAACTGTTTGACAAAACAGCTTGGAACGTTGTTTCAACAGTTGGTTTTGTGCGAGGTTTACGCTCACAGAAAAACACATGGCTCACGGATTACGGGTGGGCCGCGCGTCGGTTTAACGTCGACTGCGGACAGCGATGTATTAACTTGAAACGAAAGTTCCGCGCTGATCCGAACGTTTCGCTGTGCGACCATTACTAACACACCTGGTGCCATTCCACGCGATGCTCGTGAGTATCTCTACGTTCGCAACTTTCCTTTGCAACATCTTGAAAAAGCAACGTTACCATTCGTGAACTACTAACGAAACGATGTCGGGAATCATCGTTGGATTTACTTAACGTGTCGCAAAAAATCGGAGATCGGAATTCCGAGTTTACTACTTTACACTTTACGATACCGCGCGTCGCGAATCAAACTAGTCGCAAGCGATTTCACGGTTTTAATGGGAGAAAGGAAAATTTTATCCTGTGCGACGAACAATGCACAGTCAGTCGTGTTCGTTCGAATAAAAATCGTCCGTTCGCGAAGTTCGCAGCATTGCACGCGCCAAAGGTGGAGGCAGAGAGAATGCAGAGCAGGGAAAGAGAGGGGCGCAGGGATTGAAACAGGGGGATGAGAGAATTCCGCGAATTTTCAGGCGGCGTGTATAGCTAAAAATTGTACTTGCCGCACGAAAGTTGTAACAGCGGGCGTGTTTCATGGGACGTTTATCATCCCTTCTTTTAATTACGCTGTAACGAACGCTGAAATGGTAAAATACGCGGCCAAGGAGCGCGGATGAAGCGTTTCGCTCGACGAAACAATTCGGATTTTAATGCGAGGCTTTGGCTTCTGTGTAGCCGCGCTGCCTCTCTTCTGTTCAATTTAAACAATGTAGCCGACTTTGTAATTAATACCGCGCGTCTCCTAATTAATACGGTAACCACTGAACCGTCCGCCGTCGAATTTCATGAATTTTTTCTCGGGGAAAATACCAGCGCGTCTGGCGCGCGTTCGTTCCCTGCTAGACGAAGGATCGGGGATTAAGGTCTTATCGGAGGTAGCAGTGGCCCGAGCAGCTAATAATGCTCAGCTTCGATTAATATATCGAGAATTAGGGGGCCTCCCAGAGTTTCGCGCCGTCGGTAATATTCGCAGCTCCTATATTCTGGCTAAGGAGCTTATTTTTTCACCCTCGGCGCCTTAATGCACCACCGAAGGCAAGTTTCGGTACATAGACCATATTTGTCTTCTACGTACGAATAGAATAGAAACTGTAGAGTTCTAACGTTCCACCTTACCTCGAGCTGCCCATATTTATTGCACATTTTACGTTGACATACCATCGCGTTTATCTGCCCAGTTCGTTGATACGGTTTATTAAGATTCCCGGAAGATAGTATTTATGACACAGCTAGAGGAGTATTATCTCACAGGAACATCTCTTATCTACCAGGCACCGAAACGAGGAAACCAAGCCCCGTAAGGTGATTCGTGGACTATCTTTGTAAAAGGGAATTTAGTTGGCAAAAGATATTACGTTTCAACGTTATCTTTAAGTAAGGTGGCTGTTGGAGAAGTAATGGATGCACGAACCGCAGGATTAACTAAATTTCGAAGGAATTTGGAATTCGTACAGTAACACGATTCCTTAATACCCTTGAGTGGAGTATCCCCTCGGCTTCCGATTCCATTCAAGAGAGCAAAGACGAATAGAAGCGATTAAATAATAGACTCCCTCCCCCCTGGCAAAAAGAAATTTATTAAAGCTCGTGACCGGTCGGAGTAGCGTGTACGTGATCGAGGGCATCGCCCGACCGCAGAGTTGAACCGTCGAGACGGAGCTTATCAGGGCTGCACGCCCATCCGATATCAGCCCTCTCCGCTAACCAGACCCCTCTCTACACCTGATCATCGATGACCGAATTTCGACCGGTGAAATCGCATGGAAATGATCGATGTCGATCTACGCCCCTCCATCTTTCCACTCGTTCTTTTCACTCTTTCTATATTGTGAGACCGATATCGACCAGCTCGCTGTTCGACGGAGAATTCGCGAGATAGAGTTGAACCGTGTAACGTGATTATTAAACGATGGTTATTAATGGAGTGGATCGTCTGGCTAGCAGTTGCCGCGGATCGTTCGATAATTACTGAGCGTGGTTAACAAGTTTCCTTCGCAGTTGCCTGTAAAAATCAAGATTTCCGGGGAGAACCGCTTTGGAACTAGTTGATGAGCGTTTATGACGAAGGAAGAGTATGATTTTGATAATAATTCTAGAAGTGTACGGGATGTGTTTCCACCCCCGGCATCGCTCGCCCATATTAGCAAGCTTGTACTGAGCAGTTCGATCACTCCACGTGTATTAATTATGCATAATTTGTTTGAAACTTTTTCTTTTCAGGAAGTAGCTTTTGTTAGGTCAAAGGGAAACGTCTAATAGCTGGGCGATAGTCAGTTCATTATGTAAACATTTCTTCGCTTCGGGCAGATCGGGTTAGTTCGTTGGGAAAGTTTAATAATTACACTCGCGTAAGATGAGTAAACCTGCCATTTACATTGAACGCAGCGTTCGCTGCGAGCGAAACCAGATAATTTGCGTTCAACCGGGTTGAAATACGTTCATGTTTCTGTTCGAGAAGTGACCTAGTTGTCACGTTGATAGTTGGTAAAGAAATATATTTTTCCAGGCCTCCATTAACGCAAGTAACTCTTATGCAAAATAGTCGTCGATTACCGTGCGTAGCAAAAGTTACAGAGGGATATGTTGCCAATAATATTGTCTCTATCGCGTGTCTGACTATTGGTTGACCGTTTCCACTAGCGCCCGGTTTCTCTTTACTTCACGTTCATCTCTATCACTCAAAAATCAATATACAACCACGAATAACATCCCTTGCAAGTGTCTGTTGCCAAAGACCTATGTTTTCGAAACCAGATTTCGTCACAACGAAATTCGTTTACAAACTGCATTTACCATATCGAGTCAGGTAACGAGTCGATCATTCGATGCCCAACACCCACAATGGAAATTTTATTTACACGCTACTGCGGAAAGAAGATTAAAAAAGCTTTTCCATCGCTCCCATCCCTCATCCTCCCTTTTACAGGATGGAACAATCGTGACAGGTAACGGGGATGCGTTATAGTCCGACGTTTTCCACGCCACGGAAATCGTTCGGTGCGGTTCAGCGGAAAACGTGCCGTAATTGCAGCCCCGCGAAACTAATTAATTATGCAGGGATGGATCGATGAAGAGCTTTTCCCCCCTCTCGAACGTAATTCTCCGTCAGCTTTTTTTGCCCCCCTTGGTTTTTCGGACCGTCCGTTTCCAGCGGACCTAACCGACGTTTTTAGGATCTCTTTATCCCTCTTTCCGCCCCGTTCCACGGCCCCCTGCCCACGGGGCGCGGGTGATTCTTCTTTTTCTCTTGGTCTGAGACCAACTTCCGCCTCTGGGAGCTGGTCGATCGATGGAATCGATGGGAATCGGCGCACTAGACGGTGAAACTTCTAGCTTTATGGGATCGCGTCTGCTCGGCCACGCGATATATCATCTTCGGAGTTCATTGGAAAAACAAGTGGAGGCGCAAAATGTGCTCGAATACTCGTGACGTTTGGTAGGGAGCCTTATTGATCTAATGATAAGTGACGGGTGCCCTGGCTACTAGGTATTAAGCTTGCAGCATCTCGGAGAATCGCTGTAAACGAATAGGATTGTGCGCGGTGTTTGAGCTGGCTGAAAATTGGAAAGGACTCGATCCTTTCCAACGCGCAGCACGTGACCCGTGCAGCTGGAAAATCTCCTGGTCGCGTAATTGCGTTTGTTCTGCGCTGTTGACGTTCGATTTTTATTAGCCAAGAGCTGGTCGCGCGAACTAGAGTTTAAGGAGAGGGACAGATGGAACTACGTCTGCTGCAGTGTCAATAATGTCGATGGTATTTCAGAGAACGGTCGGCGACGAACCGTGCGGGATGAAATATTTTCGCACGATGATTAAGGGCGAGAGGAACTTCGCTGCTGGATAAACGCGAGTCGAGTTATTTCTACTCCGAATCGGATCTGCAAATTCCGCTGTATTATCGACTGAAAGACGGCAGTATTGGAAAATCATAGAAAACAGCGAAATAATCGCGACGGAAGGGCGCAAGAATTCTGCTACAACATTAAACCATAAGATTTGATAACCTAATAATATACTTCCGTGAGCAGTAGCCGCTGCCACGATGCCCTCTCCGCATTTAAGTATTTATTTAACGGCGAACGGGAAGAATACGCGAGAGGAAGACTGGAACGTGGGGGGATGGTGTAACGGCGAGAAATAAGACGGGGTGGAGGGCACGGATCGGGGGAAAGTTCTTCCGGTCGAGACGTTGTTGGGGCACGGAAGTGCCCCCAGGGGCGTACTGCGGACTTCTACTGGACACAGAAGTGCCATATTGGGGAACGCCTAACGGACACGTACACATCCTACGTACCTGTCGCATTGTGCTCGCATCCCTCGCATGCTCGAGCACACACGTAGCTACCACTCGACCGAGCCAGGGCCTTTCTTACCCGTGAACCTGAAAGCAAAGTCTGGTGCCGCTGCGAAAAACTCGTCAGCTGGAATTACTCGGCGCTACCTCGATTGTTACGGGTGTGGAGGCTGGAATAATTGCTGGAGGCTGCTGGTGGGAGAATTCTTTACGGTTATCGCGAAGTGAACGGGGGTGAGGCTTCTTGCAAGGTTAACAGCAACAAGAAACCCGCAACGTTTTTATTCGCTTACGTGAAATTCTAGCGTGGCTACGAAACGGGGGTACACCTTTCTTCTCGGCTCGCACGCTTCTACGTGTGTCGTGTTTTACAAAGTCGAAGGTTTTAATGAAAGAAGGGCAGGTATATGAAATTTTGGGGTCGAATGTGTTAGTTGAAACTATTCGAAAGTCTGCGTTGCTTAGAAAATTCGATGCACAAGTGATTCGAATTCTTCAAAAACTCCGTTTTCGAGTAGTAGTTATTACTAATACAATTGAGGCATTTGATGGAAAAAGGGCACATACGCCAAAATGCCATTTCGAGTAAATCGGTTTCAAAGCTTTCATTATAGTATAACTTAATGAAAAGTAATGCAATCAAATCCAATTTTTTTTAAGGATGTAGTATCATATCCTTCAAACGGTTCGTAAACAGAAGTCATGATTTGAAAATGATATGTGTCTTTATTTAATAGTTTCATGCAAGTGGTTTATGTGCCCTTTTTCCGTAAATAGGGTAAATTCGTAACAAAATTGCTTCTTTGTTTAGTTATTTACATATAATTTTGTTTACATACTTCGTTGCCAATTTTTTATACATTTCTTAAATAAAAAATACAAAATGAAGGGCAAAATTAAACAAAAAATGTTATGTTTTAAGTAAGTATTAATTTCTTCGATTTTTTGCAGCAAGCTGTCTTACAAATCAATTTCATCTTTCCTAAATTCGCTTCTTTCCTTGCGGATTCGATACACGCCTCACTTTCCATAGTTCCTCGCTTACATTAAATCAAACGTATTGCACGACCAGACAATAGACAGCACGGCAGCGTGACTGCTCAGCGGCTATGTAGCTGCATGTCGCTCACGCTACGTAACAAAACAGCATTTAGCTAATTTAAACGTGGGAGAAGAAATGTCCTTGATATATTATATATATATAACATATTCCTGAGTCGATTTAACTGATTTACGGAAAAAGGGCACATAAGCCTATGTCCATCAAATGCCTCAATTTCTACAGCGACACGCGTGTACTGAACAGCTGTAATAGTAACAGAACTGGTTCACGTTCCTCGTAATTTTCTTTACTGGATTTGTCGTTCGAATTTGAACCTTGCGATTCGATGTTACTGTCGTTACAGGTGCACAGGCTTTTGTACAACTGCACGCGCGTTTATGCACCTGAACCTGAAACTGTAGGCGAGCCGCCACCGCTCGCCTCCCGCCCCTCGATCGCTCCACTCGTAATCCTAACGTTTGATTGCACCTATTACGGTTGAAGCACCTAATACGTAACTTTCGAGGCTCGCGCGATAGGTCGCTGCACCAGCCGGCTAGAATCGATTTCACCTGCGCTCTTCACCTTCCCTACCCGTTCGACCCTTCTCGCCTCTCCCCTTCCTTGCCCTTTCGTCTCTCCCTGTTTTTCCCGTTTGCTGTCTCAATTACGGGACGAAGACACGGTAGGGTTACACCTGCTTCTTTCGTCTCGCGTTTTTCCGTCACGTTTCGCGCTTTTAACGACCCTTCAGGCCACCTGTCTGGTTTTTAATTCGACACCATTGCGCTGCATGTTGTGCCGAGGGGTACAGCATTCACGAACATGCAACGAAGTTTTGACAAATATAGAAATATTTTAACAAACACAAGTTTGCTTCACATCACATTGTAAAGTGGGCGAATAAATTTAGCTGTGACATATTTCTCGGTAAAATCGTGTTCTTTAAGACAAGTTTCCTGAGTTCTATTGTCAGAATTGAGCATTAACTTAATAAAAAATTATTTCAATAACGGGTCAAATAAAAGTTACGTTAACTTTAGACTATTTGACGAATAAATTTAATCTTATTATTCAGGGTTAGTTCTGTCTGACCCAGGTTAACTTAATTCGATACGCGACGAATAATTTTTTAATTTTTATTCGTTATTCGAAATTTTATTTCAATTTTAAAATTTTGCCCATTTCTGTCTACAGTTCACTAGGCCTTTTTCTAAATGGATTTCGGAACTCCTACGTAGCATATACGTGAACATATGCTGTTATATTCTATCGTAGATGAAGCTTGCAAGCTCGAGAGAGCGCAAGAGTTTATATTGGCACATTTCCATGGTCGTCGCAGAAGCTTGTTTCGAAAACGGTCTAGATTGAACAGCCTGAATTGCGTCGAGTCATCGTCAGGTTTATCAGTTTAATTGCGCGTTACGCAACGATCGGGGCTGGGCAAGTTTCATAAACATTCGCGCGCCAGCGGGAAATAATGCGATGTCGTTTGCAATGGTCGTGTCGCCGACAACGAGTAACAGACAGATTCGATAATGAAGGGTATTCTTCGAGCAAGTTGTCGTTCGCCACGGGCGTGTGCAATTAATGCGGCCGCATTGTCCAGCCGGGCGAATCATTTTTCCAGATTGGTATCGGCGTTCGTGGAAACGCCATTCGAGAGTTCCGGTTCGTTCCATTTTTCCATGTTTTCTATCAACGCTTTGAGCTGCGAAATGTTTGTTATTGTCGTAAAAGTGGCATTGACGGGGCTTCATAAAAATTCAACGAGTGTTTTATTAAACATCGAAATGCTTTCACGGCTGGGCGTGCGTTCAGCCGGAAATTTAGTTATCTGTTTTATTATCGTCCTATATTTACGGCATCTCGCGATATCCACTAGAGAAAGATCCGATTTAATGGTCTTTCCCCTCCGGTGTGTTCAGATCCCTTCGACCAAGTCCGGCGTTGACGCGCGGATCTCCGTGCCCCGTGAGCTGACCGAACGCGAACACCGTCCGTCGCATTAAACATTCAAAGGGACAGCAAAAAAGGAGATGCATTTGCATCCTGGGCTGCAACTGCGGACCACCCGGGAAAACATAAATAATTCAACGGTTTTTACGCGGCCGCCGAAAGGGGACGCGTTGGTGATTCGGGCCGGCAGGGAAGCAGAGCTCGATCGGAGCGTGCCAAATTGTCAAATAAATGCATGAAAAATGCTCCTGGGGAATGGCGGAAAGCGTCAGGAAGAAGCGGCGGTTTCAAACCGGAACCTTCGCCGGTCGGCTATGAAATTTCCATCGAAAATGACGCCACCGTTCGGCTGTCTGGAATTATTGAAGTCGTTCGCGTCGAGCGGCCGCGGGAAATTTAGGGGCGAGCTTGTGGGATACATTAGCGAGTACGCTGGGGCCATTTAGGGGAGTATTGGATGCGAAAGTAAGAGGATGTTGAATATCGAACACATCACATAGGGTAGATGTACCATTTGTGGCCACTTTAAGGATTTCCGTACCATTCACAGATACATAACTTACAAAAGAATACGTACACATAAATAAAGAATATATCAGTGTAATCCAAAATCTACAGATAATTGAAATATTCTACGTTGAACAATGTTTTAAACATAATTATTTAAAAAATCATTATATTATCGTGCCGGACTGTTTTGCACCATTTGTGGCCACGTATGATTATTAAATAAAACGGGACAACAAAACAGTAGAAATGGTGCCAACAACCCATCCTTAGACAGCTTAATTCATTGTAATGAAAGTGAACTAAGAATACTTAATATATCGGAATAAATAAGACAGTGGCCACAAATGGTGCAGTGGCCACAAATGGTACATCTACCCTAGTACATATGATTTTTCTCTGCAACTTTTCGACTTCAATTTTTCTATACATTATCGTGCTGTGCATTTATTTACATAAGTAGTACCGCGAAGGGAAAAGGAAAGTAAGGAAGCTGTCACGGAGCAAGGGAGCTCGGTAAATGGTTCATAATCCTAAAGACTAGTCGAAGAACTATAAATTGGTGATCGTACAGCAGACACACCATACTGCATAGGTATCGGCAACGAATCAGACACTGTCTGCGTGAGAATATCGAGAAAGTTTTAACGGCGTCTCATTAGAGAAAATAGTTGAAGATTGAACCCCAACGAGAGACGTTACTAATCCGAAAACACGGAATAGTTGGCGTGGCTCGACGTTCCTTCGTGACAATAATTGCCAGCTGGTGACGGGGTACATACCAGGAAAGCGCGCCGCGAATGACAAAAACGGACAGCCAGAGAGATTACCGTATGGATTAATGTTACGCTTTCTATCCTTTGTCTCTCGTAACTTTACCTTCGCCCTCGTCTATAGAACAACGGTTCCTCTCAGTCGAACGCATTAAATTCTTTCGTCAAACGCGCTTGCCTCGCTTTCTTTCCCGCGATCCGTTATAAAATCGCAGCCGTCACGTGTGCGGTCGTCAGTTCTACACCGTGTAACATAGGGTAAGTGTGGGTATTACTGCGGATGCCCCGATTACTGCGGATATTCTAAAACAGATCATATTTAATGTTAGAAAGTAGATAATCTCTTGAAAATTTTTAATAAAATCATTTTAAACCCTATTACAGGTAATTATTAATAAATATGTACAGCAAAGTTATTATTAATTCTTTTATCGTAGTTTGAAATTCGTCAAGGCGAAACTTCGGTCGATTCCCGATATGGCGGTCATGAACACCTACTAGAAAAACATTTATATTTTTGTTATTAATAGGAATACATGTAATGTAGCATTATTGCTCGGTAGAATAAGAGTTATTTTTCCAGAAAAACAATCAATCAGTCGTCTACATTTTAGTTTTAATTTTTATTTGTCACCGCAGTATTAGGTGCAGTACTTTACACCATGTGCATGTATTACTGCGGACCGACCATTGCGCCACCTAACCTTTCTTCCGACCGTATTTACTTCTGTCTACGTAACCTGCAAAGGTATTAAGGTTATGTTTCGCCTGACATCAGACCGCAGTAATACATGCGCAGTAACTGATTTTTCGTTAGTAACTGGCACGCAGTAATACATGCATGTCCGCAGTAACTCATGCAATGACATTGATCGACAAATCTCTGTGTTTTTAATTAACTGTACATATTACCCCGACCTCATATTTTTTTATGGAATTATTAAGGTCCCACCTTTCTTTTAAAAAAAGAAGGAGGAAGTTTCATTCATTTGAACGCCGTATCGAGGGTTCTAAAGTTAACCTACCTTAAAAGTTCGCAGTAATACCCACACTTACCCTAAATGTCAGTGAAATCGCAGAGCGCAGTGCCCTCGTTTAATTAGAATCGTCGCTTCAATCCACACCAATTGCGTTTGTTCTTTCAACTTACCCCTTTCATCCATTCAACGATGAATTTTAGAGAAGTCTACAAGTCTGGAAAAAGAATCTTCGATTATTATTGTATCGCCAGTTAAAATGTATTCGGCGTAACAGTAGAAAGGTGCATGCAGTTTTCCTGGCGGGCACGCGTGGGTGGACAACGCTGTTTGAAAAGCGAGAATACCCCGTTTTTGGCTTGGGTGTATTGTCATACCGAGGTGACTCGTAATTACGGGCATCTTTTTTGCGAACGAACGTTGCTGGCGCACGGATGGAACATTTAACGACTGGCAATCAGGATCCAGGAAACGGCAGTGCCTTTATCCCGTTCCTGCTCGGGCCGTCGACCATTTTTCCTCGCCCCTGTTGGGTCACTCGTCCTTTACAATTCCTGGCAAAACATTTTTTCCTCACCCCATCCTGTTCTGACCCTTCCCGCGCTCATAGCCGGATCCCGCACCACGCTCATCCTGTCGTCGTTTGCATAAACTGAGCTATCTGCGCTTTTAATATACGCAAATGAAGTTACGCTCCGGAACTAATCATATTTGCATGCGGAACAGCGATCTCCTTTGGAGCCCTTGTCGTACTTATTACAACAGTTTAGTCGCTGGTGAACATTTTACGACGGCAAGCCGACTGGCATGACAATATGTCGATCGATCGACGATCCGGCTCACATCTGCCTGACACGTGTGTCGCAGGTATCCTGCGGGCTGACCGCCTATCGACTGATACTACTTGTGTCTGTCGGACAGGCTTCTCCACTAGACGTACGTGGATAGACGAGTGATAGTTTCAATGATATTTCCTGTAGCGGGATATAATTCTTACCCTATTCCTTTAGAAATCGCACGTGGCACCATATTTTCAATTTCTCTTTCCAAGCTTGCGCCTCAGGTTGCTTAGAAATTTTAGAGAAACGCTGTAATTTCAAGGAAAAGGAACAAGCCGCCTTCTCCGCGACCTAATTCAAACTAAACTTTCCTATAACGAATAATTTTTGGGGTTAGGTTGCAAAACAGCAGATATGCTGAACCTCGCCCTTTTATCCCTTAATTCATGTGAATTTGTGATAAATAAAGACGAATTATTATTATTATTATTATTATAGAGAGACCTGCCACGGCATTAAAGTTCGTTGAAATTTCCTAACGTATTGATTTTCCCTGAAACCTCTCTAATTGAGATTTTTATTCCCATTCGGGAAACTTTCTTCGCGCATTGCAGCGCGTGTCGCGAGGTGCTGGAGCAGCTAGGATCGGAATTTCCTGAGATGGCGGATCATCGTTCCATCGGCTGGGCGAAGATTTTCAATTACGCGGAGGAACAAAGTTCCGTTTTATCGGTGGTAGCCGAGCGACGTGGGGGATTACGCTGTTATACGTTAATGAAAGCGCGGCTTTCACGTAAGATACGTACGAATGAAAGATAAACGCCATTCTAGCGGGACACTGTTTGCGGAGCACTCATTGTACACTACTTGAGAAGTTTCGCAACTACGCCGAAACGATATTCTAGCCGGGGCTGCCGCCTGGAACTTCCGGGGACGTGACATTTTGTCGTTTCGCCGCAATCATGCTTAATTAATTATCGATCGGCCCCGACTCGGCGTTCACTCCCACCGGAGAATTGATAAGCGTTAAAAGCGCCAGCGTTTCATCGATTTCGATTCGAAACTACTTAGTGAATTTATTTTCCTGACATTTGTACGTTAGTTACTTAATTCTTCATTCGCAAAGTATTCAGTAAATCGTTGTATGCTCAGAAAATTACAAAATGAAGAAAATTCTGTGCTTTTAAGTCGCTTCTTCGTTCAAGATTGCATCTTATGGTCGATTGCACCGAGATCTAGTGGATATGTTATATAGTTTAGAGTAGGGGCAGTCGACTTTGTTTGCCAAGGAAAGGTAGAAGGTATCTGAATGTTAATTTTATTTGACACGTAGGGCTTCGGTTTTCCTTGAAATTTAGTCGGTGCACGTGAATTCAGGGCTGGTATTATCGTTGGCCGCAACGAACATTGCATTTCGGTCACGCACGATCGAGTATTATCGTCGTCATTGTTATATCGACCATTCGTGAGGTAGCGAGCATACGGCTGTAATCGTAGTCTGGAGGAACGCTTACAGAATATTGCGCCTCTGAACACACTGTATTGAGATACACATATCGATAACCGACTACGGATAAGCGCGCTTTCTAAGAGCTTGGCGAACTGTCTCAGAAATGCATTGAAGGGATATGAAGAAGGGAGTGCAATTAAAAGAAAACTTTTGACTAAACAACGATCCTATTACATCCAATACTTTCACCCCACAAGAAAAATGCTAACTTGCCTTTGAACTAACTCTAACTAACCCCAAACATACCCCAGAATCTTCGCAAAAAAATATTAACCCCATAGTACCTCCTCGTACTTTAATTCTAACCCCCTAACACAATAACACCACTAACCCCCTCTCTCTTCTCTTCTTTCCAGATTCGGTGTCGCCCACCGACTAACGCCTACGCTTCGAAACGACCACTGCCCACTAACCGTCACCGAAAAGATGTTCTCGCTAACTTAAGAGGCGCCTCGCGAACGGTAGCCGCGCAGCACGAAGGCAATCGTAGTCTAGGAGCGGTCGCCACGGTCGTTCGTCACTCGGGACCGACGATGCGAATTACTGAAGATGCGCAGGACGAGCAGCAACGGTTTGAAGCTGGACCTAACAGAGAACACGCCAGGTAGCTCGTTGTCCCGGCTGCCGAACTTAGTCGAGCATGCGGAGACTTGCCAGGCGTTGTCCGCCGGAACCGGTGAGAATTTAAGCAGCAAACTGCCGAACGTGGTCGAGGGCTCGATGGACTATGGTAGCGAGCGTAGATCCTCCCGGTACCTCGAGTACCAAGACACTAAGCCGTATCAAGATGCACAATCGGCCTCGGGCCTGCCCCCGTACGAGCAGGCCTACCACGATCCATCGAGGAGCTACGGCAGAGGCTACGAGCGAAAGCCGTACGACAGGGAGGACATCGAGCGATACGATAACAGAATTTATCCCGAGGAAAGCCTGAGGTACGATCGCCGCGGCGATCAGAGATCGTATCAGGAGTCGGACTTGGACGCGCCGTACGAGAGAAGCGATGCCCAGAAGCTCAGTAGGACTTATCCAACGGAGCTCCAGGAGCCGGGCAGGAGATACTCCCGGGACTTGACCGATTACGAATACGCGTCCAGATACGCCGAGGAGACGTTGAAGCTCGAGCCGAAGAAGGACCACCACCACCATCACTCGGGCAAGGTGTACGAGCCGACCCCGTCCAAAGGCTATGAGTCCGGGGTGAAGACCCACGACTCCGCCTACGAGTTGTCCTGCGCCGCGCAACAGGACCTCTCCGGCAGGAAGTACGAGAGCAAGTATCACTCGGTGAACAAGATGTACGGTACACTGCCCAGGTACGAGAGCAGCAAGTCCTACGATCCTAGATCGTACGAGTACGAAGAACAGGCTTACGAGGCGAGCAGCAAGCCCTACGACTCCAAGTACGAGCTGACCAGCTCCAAGAGCTACGAGAGAACAAAATACGATTGCTCCACGTCATCCAGGTATCAGGATAAGTCCTACGATCAGACGCTGAAGATAGGGGAGCTGGGATCCTCGTCTTCCGCGGCTTACGCCAGGAAGACGCAGGATCACGAGGAGACCAACGCGGAGAAGATGAACGGATACAGGAAGAACAATTTCGAGTCGTACGGAGTCTATTCCGATCCTGAGGACGATCACGGTTTCCTGGCGGAGAAGAAGCCACCTCAGTACCCGTACAAGGGGGTCGTTGTGAATGTTAGCGGGGAGTCGAGCGTCATCGATCAGAAACGGGCTAAAGATGGCAGACAGACTGAGGTGGCTGGGAATCCTTGGTGCAAGCCCACTATACTTTTGCTGTTGCTGGTCCTCCTCGTTGTTATCTTCGTCTTCGTCGCTGGAATCCTTCTGTACCTAAACTGTGAGTTTTAGCAGAGCTTTTTTACACATTTGTTTTTCACTATTTGTGTATGCCAACAGGTGTTTTAAAGAGTTCAGGTTCGTGGTTTTGTGGGTTTGGTCGCGTGGTTCCTAATGGGGATATTAACTATACAGAGTTTATGACAGATGTGGTGGAAATGAAAAATCGGTTAAGTCTATGTTTTTCTCTCAAAGACCGTCTCGATAGCGCGAAAGATCTTTGGAGCGATGTAGCCTCTAACTTAACGGTCTCGTTTGCACCCCTACATTTGTCTCGCGAGGCTGATAAAGCCCGTTTAAAGTTATAAGTCACGTTCCACGGGAAACGAATGCCGTTAGTAAGCAGGCGGCGTAGGGAGGGGGACTTTGTTAAAGGTGGATACAAAATTAGCGAAGTTTCAACGGCTACAAAGACTTCCTTCGCTCTTCGACTAATAGCACGTCTGGTCCGTTTCCTCGTTTTCCGTCATTTTCTTCTTCGCCCGCGTCCGAGCGATTTCCGAGGGCCATTTAGTTAATGAGCATCCGATACCAATTATTTACGGTCGCCCATGTGACCGCCATAATAATGGCCGACGACGACGCCGACGACTACGACGACACGTGCTGACGATACGTTAAGCCGGAACGGTTACTGTCTCCGCGGCAGTTTTATGTGTCGAATTTGACTTGCCCGGCACGTAGAGACTTGCCACTAGCGAAACTGTTCGGTCGGAATTACAATGCGAAGAGTGAGAGGGGGCCGGGTTGGGGGGTAAATGGAAGAATAGGGTTTAAAGAATAGAGGTGGACAAAAGTGACGTATACCCTGGGAATTCGTTTCGTTTCATCCCGGAACGTAATAGTCGCGTACAACACGGAAAGCGTTGTACATTTATATTAAATTTCCTTTGGGCCAACGTAGCTTTTAGCACGATCGGGTACCTTAGTGATTTTTCAACGTTTCCTCAAGTCACAAGTATTAATTCGTTCTCGCTTTACGCGAACCCTATCCCAGTGTACATATATATATCATTCGTTGAAATCTCGACCACCGAGCCTCTCGACGGCTTTCCCTTCGACACGCGGGTCCAGAGCTCGTCCCGCCAGCATCCGTCGAACTGAACAAAGGAACACCCCGAAAGAGCGGAGAGAAAACAAATTTCCCCGTGAAAAGAGAGGGACGTTTTGCATCGGCTATCGGCCGTGCACATTTCCCCGTGCGATTTCCGTTTGCCCAGGTATCAGCCGGCGAATGGCACTCCGGGTGAACGATGGCCGCGTAACGGACAGAGAAACCTCCCTGCACCCTGTCCACCCTCTCAGCCCCTCCCAACGGGGGAAAAATACCAAGGCCGAGCCACGCCATGGCTCGGCGTCCTCGGGTGTTCCGAGTGGCTGCATTTGGCAGCGGTCGACAGGGGCGTTTGAGCGATTCGGTTTATTTTCGGGTCAAGTTTTCGCCCGACCGGTTCGCAATCAGCCGCTGCATTGTCCCGCGGACAATACATTTACTGCGACGACTGGCGTGTCCGCGTAGGAATTCGCTCAACGACCAAACCCCGCCGCCCAACGGACCCACGGCCCACGACCGACTCGTCGAACGTCGTATTTTCAACGGGATTTTCGGAAATTCGATTTAACCGGCGACGCCACGCGTCGTTTCATGCCACCGACCGACGCTGATCACACCCAGTCGATGTTCATAGAATTCCGCAATAATTGGCTGACTATAAATTCGCGCTGGAAGGAATGTATAGTCACCTTTGCATTTGCTTTCTGTGAATGGACTATAATCGTGCATTTAGAGATTGTAATGTTCTAGTCAGATTTTATAAATTTTCAAGCATTCTGTGTATGCCAGAGTGTTGGGGGTGTGTGAATGGTTAGTGAGAGAGAGAGAGGTGTTGAAACGAATAATTCGCGGAAGATATGTAGGTTCGTTGTCTACTCGTATCATTACTCTGCAATGCGACAGCAATAAATCAGAAGCCGTAAATCAGACCTAGATAGCCATCGTAAAGCATAAAGATTATTAAGCTGGAGGGGAAAAAATGATGGAACACGCTAACTGGGTTACATTTCAAGCAAAAAACTCGGTAATTCATAGCTCGCTCTGATTAATACCTACCGTTGCCATTTTCCTGTAACGCACTCAACAAGCATCCAGTTAGTACGACAAGGATGACTGGACATTGACGAATAGGAGCGAAATGAATCGTATATCGTTGCACAGAGGAAGATTTGTGTTACGAGTTGATGCGGGATAGACGATACTGCTGTATGACGAGGTATAAATTGTATCTTGCCACTTTACAACGTGGCAACGTACGACACCGAAACCAAGAACGACACAGCAATATATCACTGGAAGCTCGAAACTCCCATTCACTCTTTTCTTCGAGTCTCCTTCTCTGCTTCGTACTTCCCTATTTTCCCCGGACGTAATGTTGTGCGAGTAGCAGAGCTCGAACATTCCATCTACCCCGTCTGACTCAAACGGAGTATACTACTGATAAGAGAATCACGCATCGATTTTCCAATCGGTACAAACAAACACCTTCACCTTAACCCCTAAATATATCCAACTGCATCAAACTTTATAAAAAACGGAAGTCCCTTAACTTCCCCTCCCCACATTACTCTCATAGTTCTCATCCCTCGAAGAATCCCCCTTCAACTTGTTACTCATAATAACGCGACGCAGAAAGTGTTCGTAGCCCTCCGATGCTAAATTCTCGCCGCAACATCCAGTTCAATTTCGACCACTCCCGCCGCTCGATCTTGCCCGGGCAGCCCAGGATCCCAGTGAAATTAGAGACACCCGGTATATATGCGGCAGCACGACGTCGTGAGCATGCAGCGCGGGGCTTTGGCGCAGGATGAGGATTTAGTATGTAAGGCACGTGTTCGCATCTGCCTTTATGAACGTTTCCCGCGATTCCACCATTCCGTCCTCATTCTCAGGCAACCTTGCCACGGTTGCACGGCATCGAGGCGGGCTCAGGGTTTCGGGATTAAGGGCGTCGCCGATCATATTAAGGCCGGAGATATCTCATCCGCTCCTTATCCAGGCCCCCGCTACGATCCCGGTAAACTCGCTCGCGTTTGTTCCACATAAATTACAAGGACTTTGCCCCGGAATGCAACGTCGCCCCGGTGTGTACGCAGCTTTAATGCCGCGTAAGGTCGTCAAACTCCCTATACCGCCGGGCACGGCGACGGTTTACGAGACGGGCCGGGGGTAAACGGATTTTAACGTTGGCCCCAGGATCAGCCCTCGCCCGACGACGTTGTAATTGCTCTTCGGATTATCGTTGCAGTTGAAACTTTGACTCGCTCGCTCCCCCCTCCTTTTTTTTCCGCCGTGAAATGTGATCGCGATTAACGCGCGTTGCTTCGTTCCCGCTGGGATCACGGCGCACCCCGTCGCGTTATTTGCCAACACCATTCGCAAACTGGGATACACAGCGAATGGAAGTGTTATCTGCGAACGACTGCGACTTACTGCGAAGCTGAGCAACTTAAATGGCAGTATTAGAACGGTGTGTACGTATTCAAAGCTGTAGGCTTCGACTGAACATCCTCTGTCTATTTTTCTAAGTCCATCAATTTCTCGATACCCCTAACATCGTCCCTTCGTGTGACTCGTCAAAAGAAAGAAGCATTTCGTATATACCAAGCCACTTCGCACCTTACCACGCATACGGGAACCTACGTAGCATGAATTGCCCCGAAAAAATCACGTGTCAGAAGGGTCCATTAATCACGCGGGGCGGACAGGACCGTTACTGAAAATCCGCGAAAACTGGTCCACCAGCTTGAATTTCCCGTTTTCACTCGGCTGTCAATCCTACTGCTTGCCCGTCAGCCCTCGAGGAAAGTGTATCCGGCCAGTGATACCGTTGCTAACGCGCGCTCCACCCCACTAGCCGAGCGCCGCAAACTCGAGCTGAGACGTGTCTCGGGGCGCGAGGCGGGAATGTCGTGGAAGGAACAGGACGAAATTGGATCCTCGGTCGGCGGGTAAATTGCAAGCGCGGCCGTTTCGCGCGTCGGCGAATCGCGGCCCCCCCGTTTTATGGAGCGGCCATCAGAGGCCCGAGGAACGGAGGAGCTGCGGTGCACGGCCGCTCGCCGAGCGAGCAGCGACTAGGGAAATTTGTTGCCAGCACGAGCTGGCACGATGAACGTTCCGTAACCGCTCGAAATTGCCAGGGGCTGCAAAGTGTTTTCGCCGCGGCTGGAAAACTCGGCCCTCTTTAAACCGGTACAAATCCAGCCGCCAGATAGATAGGCCTGGGGTGCAGGGACGGTGAATAGACGGCGCGCGATATTTTCTCGCCTAGCTTCTGCTGCCGTTAAGGGCTCGTTTACGTAGAATGTAATTTTACATCGGGAGAATCTTCGAAGGCTAATTGTAATAAGTCGCGAATCACGGGACGGAGTTGCCTTTGTGTTTAAGTGGAAAGATGTCTGAATGTCTTCCGGGGAAAAGTACAGTGCAGGTGTTTGTATGCTAGACGACGGTGGTAATTTTCCATCCTCAGCAAATTCAAGCTGCTCAGTTAGAAGTTGGAAATTCTTTAAGCAAAGCGACCGACGATGCGGTTCCTCGCAAACAGTTTCTGTGTTACGAGATTCCACGCTAATACGATCCCCATGGTCTTTTCCCTCTTTCCCGCGATGCAGACGTTCGCGTGTAAGTTTCTTATTGTTGCGCAAACTTATCCATCCCCCGCTGGGGAGGGAGGGCGGGTAGGGTGTTAAACTGGTAAACGATTCGGGCAACTCGCTGCCGAATATATGATATCTACCGCGGTGGTTCATGCTGGATTAAATCCATAGAGGGATTTCAGGAGAAACAGCGTAGTGTTGCATTCGTGGCGGAGAAGTGACGTTGGGGAAAGGACAATGGAAGTTGCGCTTCGTTCTCGCGCTCCTAGCGAGATACGGTTCTCACCGTGATCCTGGGAATTCTCCAGACAGAGGAAGGATGGGGAGAGCCAATAGGGAAAAAGGTCGCAGCAATCGGTGCTCACCGATCGCTCGATCGGGATTGTTCGCGAGCTACCGGCTTCGAGTCAAGATTAATGTTAACTTCGCCGTAGGAGTTAATAAGTCCGAGACCGATAAATCCTGCTAACTCCTTCTCACCCTTCCTCCCTCTCTCTCCTTTTTCTTTCCTCTCATTCCTCTGGTGCCCGCGCTCCTCTGGGCGGCTGCTCCATTACAGTTCCCCTTTCCTGGCCGTTCGCATTCGCGTTCGCGCCGTTCCGAACCGTCCCAGGGCTTTGAGAAACTCGAAAACTTTGGCGGCGAGAAAAAGCCAGCCGTATCAGCCCGGGCAAGAAGCACACCGTTCCGAGGCGGTCCTTTCCACGATCATTTCCTGCAGGAATCCGAGCCCTTTTTGTTGCGATTACTCGCGTCGAATAGTTTTCCTATTATCCAGGTCCCGGGCCTCTGGAGCACCGCTCACTATTTGGTGCTCTCCCTCGGTCACTCCTACAAAGTGGCTGCGTAAACGTTTCCCTAAGTACATTTCTGTTTATACACAAGTAATATCCCAGTGTACTACACTTTATCTGTGGATTTACAACGTTAGCCACGTTTAATGAGTTTTGCAGCTTATCAAAATGTAAACTCATCCCAATTACACTCGAGGTCATCGAGCGTTGGTCTCGTACAGTTATACGGTACCAATTACATCAAGCCATCCTGTACGGAGAATTAAATGTAAGGGGCGCGCGGTAGCTAGAATCGTAATAAAAATGGGAGGCAACTTAGGAAGAGCGTAGAAACACCGGTCTGACACGGTCAGCTTGCAGGTTTTCCGCAGGAAGAAATAGAACGGAAGTTGGTCGCTGAGGAGGACTCTCTGGAAAAGCCCTGTCAGGGAAGCTGACGTTTAATTTAATAAATGCCGCGCTGTCGTGCTCCTTCTTTTCCCTTCGTTCCTTGGCGACCACCCGGGGAGAGGGGCGTTTCCACGCCATTTCCTCCTGCCGCTGGTAACTGCCGCCTTCCGTTGCCGTGTAAAATTTTCTTCGGAAAAACTGTGCTAGGCGAGGCGAGGCACCGCTTATTAAGAACGTCGAAGTCGTAGGCAGCAAGTTTCTCCGTAAGTTCGTGGCTCCTCGGCCCATACCAGCACACGTTTCCTCGTTCTCGCGGCTGTCGTGAACTTTTATCTCGTCTTTCCGCTTCTTTTTCAAACGAACAGCGTGGAATCATGCCTGTCGACTTGCCGTTTGTCGTTACTGAGAATGGCAGAGAATGGCGCCTCCTGTTATTTCTCAATGCACTTCTTGGTTCTTCTTCATCGATCTTCTTCTTTGAATAGTGATGGCAAGAAATGAGGAGATGCGTAGCACGGTTGCATAAATTGAGATGTTTCTATTTTTGCATCGAAATTGTATGACAGTTTTGTTGAGTTTACCTTGGAACTGAGTTTTGTGAAACAGAGGACGCGTCACAGGACTTTGCGTTACAAATGATACAGATATAGAATGTGTCGACTCGAAGGAGCGTAGAATTTTTTATCACTTCCGTTATCATAGCCTTTAAAGGAAAATTTTGTACTCGTGCAATGTTGTTTCAAACAACTACCAGGGAGCATTCTTTTAATTTCTTTCACTTCTTCGCTATTTTTGTGTCACACACTTTTTAAAATTAATTTTATTTTTGGGAACAGGAGTCTGTGCGATCGCGAAGCTCTACGTCAACCGAATAGTTTCAATTATTAGCGACACACGCCTAATACCATCACTGTCAATTACGTTGTGGCTAATTGCGAACAGCTTAATAGAATTTTCGAGTAGACTGGAATTATTTGTCATACAGTTTATGAAGGAGAGCTATTGTTTAAAATTCTACGTTAAATGGATTACCTCTGCCAGTTCTGGTCAGAGTTCATGCTGGCCTGCTTAAATTTATTTGAATTTAAAAGTATAATGAGATCCATTATAATTAAACATCATACGCTATTGGAATACAAGAAAATGCTTTTTCCAATTTCCTACTGATCAACAAACTACAGTAGAATACCAGAGAAGGAAAGGAATATATACTCCGTGCGGTTTTAGTAGATTAGTCCCCAACTAATCCCGGGTTTCATTGATTTCCAGTCAACTTCTCGTAAGTCGGCGAAGTTCCGTTTCTAGCATCTGTACGTGTGAATTTTCGGAGTTGATTCCCAAATACACGGACACAGACACGCGAAGATGTAGACAAAGAATCGGGGCAAGTATATCGCGCACGTGGGCACAGTTACGAAAGACGTGAGCGCGAACCTGGCGAAGAAACTTTCTTCATTTTTCGCCCCCCTCCATGGCGGTCGGACCAAAGTTTTTCCCTGAAATATCGCGGGAATCAATCGCTGGCACGAGTGGCCCCGATCGAACGGCCTTTCCCACGTTTTCCCGCTGCCCTGGACTTTGGGAAAAGTAACGAGCTAGTTTTAGCCGTTCCGATGCTTTACCGTCCTTCGTCCTTCCACACTCCTGGGAAAATCTGAATGTTCGATTAGTCTCGGGATAGCAGCTGCTCCTTCTTCCGAATAAATCCCACGACACGCGATCTTTTTTTTCAAACAGGCATAGAGAGACATCCATCGATACAGGTTTTTGTTTCTTATATCAAATATAAATTTAAAGTTTATTTGTTGATCGATGATTACTAATTTCTAACGTCAAATTAGATCGTTTAAAACGAGCAATAGACTTTGGGAATCTTAATCAGATAGTGTTTAATCCAGTGGGGTTTCCATCAGAGATGAGCAAAATTTTTATTTAAATACAATTTCGAATAACGAATAAAAGTTAAAAAAATTATTCGTCATGTGTTGAATAAATGTAACTCGGTTTAACTATATTCGACGAATAAATTCTGGTCGAATAAAGACATTAACATTATTCTTCAAATAATCTAAAGTTAAAGTGACTTTTATTTGATTCGATATTTAAATAATTTTTTATTTAGTTATGTACTGCTCAACTCTGGTTTCCAGGAGCTAGGCAGTAGATGTGGATAAGTTTTGTCAGACAGAGTGCAACGCGGTCAATCAGTTTAAGTAGCCAACTCAATGCATGTCGCGACAGGAATAATTCCTCCATCTAAATCAGACCACAACAACATTATTGATCGAACCACCATCCTTCTAGTTCAATCGATCCGAATCAGTAAATCTTGCTTGTCATATATGCGTGCACTCAAGCATCGCTTTATCATCGATGGTGTCTTCGCTTTCGCAGCAATTCACCGATAACACAGAACTCTGATACCATTGTCTCCCAGAAGTTATTGCGCTTATCGATGGCACAATGGTCCACGGTTTTTCGAGCGAGACTTATTACTTGTACCGTCGACGGATTATAAATCGCCGCGTATTATTAAAATGAAAGGGAGTAGCGTCGTTATTCTAGCCGGTTCTTTCGCGTGGCAAATTCCTTTTCCGCCGCGCCACCTGACGCCTATCGGTTTATTGGAGAGTAAAAAAAACCACGGTATACGTGTTTCGTCTTCGCAACCGGTATACATCGGAGGAAACGGAAAATCGAAAGTGCTTCACCACCATTTCCGGCGTCCTCACACTCTCCCTCTCTCTCCTTTCCCCTCTTTCTCTCTCGTTCACCAGCGGAGCATACCTACCTCGGGCACTGCTGTCGAATGCAAAAAAGGAGAATGAAATATCGCGTCTGCGAGCACGACGCGTGAAATTCTTCCTTCGAAAATGGCTTCGATATACGAGACGCCCGGCCGGTTTCCATATATCTGTAAATCCTTTCGATCTAGGTGGCACCGCGAAAATAACAATTTTTCACGGCAAATAATCCACCCTGCTACCCCCCTCCCCCGCTCTCTCACTCTCATCCTTTTGGTTCCCCGTTTTCCTTCATCAATCGTACATCGTAAAGCTCTCCGCTACAAATACAAGCGGCAATTCAAGCCGACCGGGATCGTCTCTGAAATGAGAGTGTCCCAACGGGTCGAGTGAATTTTACAGGAAAGGAAAACACCGTCGTCCGCTCCACTTCTACGTCACTGCGACTTTTTGACACAGTTTCCAGCCGTTACAGAGGGGACCAATAGCAACGCGGAGCAAAGCCAGGGGCTAGCTATGTGTGTTCAATTTTTCACGATTCCGCCTGGTTATCCAATCTCGAGACGGTTTTGTAGTCGCCGTCAGACAGCGTACGTACGTACCTAGATACGTATATAGAGGTTCGATACAGTTCGATGGGCCTCTTCCGCGAGGAAATTACATCTGTGCACGCAGGAAGGCGCGCCTGTGTGGCCAGCCGAAGTGCAACTGTGTTATCCGTCGGTTTGTGGGAGTGGCAACACGTGTTACCCATGTGTGTCAACCCGCAGTCGTAGCTGGGTCGAGAAAGGGGAATATCGGCGCGATATCGGGCTGCACGAGTTCTCATAGAGGCGGGCTGCATACATATCGTCGGTTTGGTAGTGCCGCGTGGCACGAAATGCGCGAGACGTGTATACACACAGGTGAATGCACGCGGGTTTGCTCCTCCGACGTTCAAGGGCTTCTCTGCGTCGCAGTAATTTCTCGTAATTTCTTTCGTGAATGCTGGCGATCAGTTTTTGCGAATCAGCTTGCGTGTATCGTGGTGGTCCTTCGATCTTTCAGTTGGTCTCAATGTTGGTGAAATAAGTGTTTAGACAGAGGCGAGAATGTAGACAGGAATAAAAGCTCGTGGTTGCAAAGAATCTTTCAGCATACGTTATACAATAGAATTTATATTTTCTGGGAAAGCTTTCAATAAATAATTATGTAACTCAGAGTCAACGTGCGCAGACGAAACGTTGATGCATTTGTTCGTCGAAGCCTGGAAGAGTCTGTAATTTCTGGTTTCGCGAGTACAATCTTTGCTACAGATTCGATTTGGAACAGATCTGGTTATTAAAAATTTGCCAAACAAACGACGAGGGTAGTCTTTCTGGTTTGGGAACGCCGTTCATCGAATGGTAATCACGGGGCAACGGTTAGATTCCGCGAGGCGCGGGAAAGCAGATGAACGAGTCTAATTAAGAAACAATTTCGGGGAGGTAATGAAATCCCGTTTTCCCGAGGGCGGGAGGATAAAATTTGACCGTTATCGAACGAGCGCAAGAGACCGTGCAACGATGCGAAATTGCGCTCGGGGTCCTTATGAATCGCCGCGGCGACGTAATTACGTCGCCATTGCAACGAGTAATTTCCGAAACGCGCGTCTCGTTCCCAGATACCTCGTGAAATTTCCTAGAAAAATACAATTATAAGGGAGTAGTGGAGCGATGTGCAAGTTTCGGTAGGTAGAAGGTAACTCTTAATTTAACAACACGTTTAAAATTAAAATGACAAACAACTCTACGTCATAACGACTAAATGACTCTGAAATGCTACATCTTTACTACTTGGTGCTTTTCCCGTTCCTAGTCTCCTATCACTGTCTCCTAATTTATGTATATTTTTCTATTTATTTTTTCATAATATCTTAAGACACTGTACTAAAAGTAGATAATACAAATTTTATGCAAATACTGAAAATTATCCCCTACAAAAATCTTAAAAAAGCTTCTTTTTCCGGCCGTCACAGTGGTGTTCCCCCTTAACTATCACTTATTTCTATCATCTCCACCAGTAGTGCTTACTAGTGGCTCCACAAAATGGCATAAAACTGTAATCTTCATATGGCGTGTCGTATTCATAGTCCACGGATACGGAACAGAAGTTGCACCATTCATAGCACCTATTTCGTGGCCAAGACCTAGAATCCATTCAACACCCTACTTAATGGCAACCTTCACCCTTCAATTTCTTTCATAAATACTCGTCTACCGCGTCAGACACCCCCTGTTCAGTACATTCACCCAGCACCATATTTTCCCGTGACTCTTCGTTCGTTGCAATCAGGGTCTCCCTGCAGAATTTAAAAACGGCATTTCCATTCCATCGATTTTTGCATTACCCCCTTCCTCCCTTACGGGCAGTACGCTGCAGATTTAAAATACATTTGTTCCCCTGGAGGGCCCGTTTTTCCGGCGCGCGTACGAGTGTAGATTACCGTAAATGCATATGCGTGATGAATTACTCCAGCGAACGGGCGATATTTCTGCGTTAATATATTCCAACGTCAGAGGGGTGGGTGGGAGTAACAAAACTGCGACGCTTAAAAAATCCTCCTGGCCCCGTAACGTATATTTAATTGCAAGAATTATTGCGTTACGTCCACCGACGTTAGTTGCAATTCATATCAACGTTGACAGCGTTCGCGGCACGGTTGCGCGGCTACCGTCCCGCAATAACGCTCCATCCGCCCTAAAATACACGCTTCCGCGCGCTCACGCTTTTTCTTGTGCCCCGTAACTCTGTAGGGGCTTCGTTTGGGGGTAAACTTCGAGCAGGATAAATATTAAGTCGCCTGTGGTACAGTCAGCTACATAAAAGCGCATCCTTGTTTATCGAGCATAGCATACAGGAAGTGAGGTCAAAATATAGTTCCATATTACACCAAGATTGAGGAGATTAGAGGCAGACACTCTTTAAGTTTCATCTTCTTATAGCTGTATTTTTTCATAAAATGCATCAATGCACCTTCCTCTGAATCGAACCTGGAATATAAACGAAGCTTCCCTTTCTTGTGATAGACTGTACGTAGAACGGAGCTGGCGAAGGTAGGAAAAATTTTCATCGCGTTGCTCGTTATACGATTATGATACTGAGCAACGTTGATGCAACGAGGTAAGCTTGGTCATCGTAGAACGGGCGCCCTTCGGCACGCTTCAGAATTCATCCAGAAGCTTGTAATTATTTTCAACGTCATACGTGCGGGGGGAGAGGGTCTTCTTCATTAAAGGGCGGGCAGGGAAGGATAATTAAAAGTTTCATGAGGAACGTCAGAGTGCCTAGGATGTTGTTGCGCAACTAGACGCGGGACCCTGGATCTCCCTGTTATTTGCTCCTCGAAATTGCCCCGGCCTTCCGCCTTAGCCCTGATCCGCGCGAGTCTTCTTCCTTCCTCCAGGGTCGTTGTTCGAGAAACCTTGGATCGGGCTGATTAACGCTTTGGACGTTGATTACGGTTGTTTTACAGGCCGCGACCAAGTCGTCGAAAGTTTTCTCCGGGGAAGTGGTTGTTTGATTTTGTCAGGAGATATTTCAATTGCTCTTCTAACTCCTTCGATGTTCGAAGTTTTGCTTAAAGGATGAATATTCCTGCAGCATTCTGGAGGATGACGTGTCTTATGTTAACTGTACCATGGCACAGAGATTCGCAGTTGGGACAGAAAATTGAGGAATGAGGTCACATGTATTCTGGCCCTAGCTGAGCAACCTGTTGTTTACTTTGCGGGGATGTTGGAAGTAGAACATAATTAGTATGCAAGGAGGGAAAAGGAAATCGTGGGTTAGCGAACTTGTCAGCGAGCCTTAACGTACTATTTTCATTTTACTCACACTAGGAACATCTTGCTCCGCTATAAATGTCGAGTGTTTATGTAAAGAAGCTTGACAGGTGGTGGAAAAGCTTTACCATGTTTCCTTCACTAAACAATTCTTAACAAACCAGATGCACATGTGACTAATCTTGCTAATATCAATCCTTTTCTCTTTCCAGACATGTCCTACAAGCCGCAGCGTCCCATTATCGAGGGTGAGTACTCACTTCCAATTTTTCATTACCGTGGCTTCTCTCGCAGCTTATCGGTGCACGCTGTTTGTAATTAAGACTTTCTCTAAAAATAGCAAAACTTATCGCCCTTGACACCTCGCAAAAGCAACGATAACATTATAAGCTGGCAAGCACCGCGAGAAAGCTTGCCCCTGAAGCAATCGCGGAGAACTGGCATGAAGAAGTGAGAAATCGTAAATGCTTCGCGTTTTAACGGCTGGGCGATGCAAATTGGCGATCACGCGATATTTAAGAACGCGTTATCCCAGAGGCTGATGGACACGAGGGCTCGTGTCTTTCAGGCCGGCCCACGACTCAATTACCAGAGGGAGCGCAGCGCCTGGCAGATCTCGAAATTGCGATTCGAACGATCACGCCATCGCGCTCGCATCGAGAACATTGCCGGATTAATTGAACGGCCCATTCTTGCGAGCAATTTTTCCCCACGCTTGATCGCGCTCATTTCGCCCGACGCTGCTCCTATCGCCACCTGGCAATTTTTCACCTGGTGAGATACAACAATGGTCGCGCACAAATACCCAGAATCACCTACGTAAAGCACTGCTACACCGCGGATCGCGAAACTCACGTTGTTGTGCGAACAACCGTTAACTAGGTATACATTTGGTAGTGTTTTTCCCTTGCTCATTCTTTGGATAGATCGTTATATTTTTAAAATGCGTAGACTTTATACGTAGAACTGATTACAGTCGTTTGAAATCTTCTAGGGTTTCAATCACCAAAACGTCCCTGTAGGCAATATTTTTAATTGAAAGAAAAGCTGCTTTGCTTGGATCAGGGTGGATTCCTCTATCGTTTGTGTAATCATGGCTGGTGTACAGCTAAATAGAAAATATTTAATACAAACGCTATCAAAGGTTCTTTCATAAATCAGAATTCCATTGCCAGCTTTTTGGAAAGTGTAAAGGCATTCATCGCCCTGTTTTACCGCTGCGTTTCGAATATAATCTTTTGGTAACCTGAAAGGGCGGGCAGATTTACAAAACACCGGCGCAAATCATTCTGTCAAACACGTTATGCGAGGGCTGTTTTCCGATTCCACACCCGTGTTCGCCATTGTTGCAAATATCCTATGTAGACCGATACCGAGCACGGGTTTTGTTCTGGACTCTTGTTGGCACTGTTCTCGCATTTTGCTATCACTGTAACAGTGTAACCGGGGTGAGTGTGGCGAGGGGATGTTTTAGTTGTGCAGACCGTACAGTCTCCGTTAATTTAGAGTAGGGTCCTGTTAAAGCGCAGAGAAATACATGAGAAGTTAATTCGTTAGTTATAAACGAACTGCCAGGGGAAAGAGGAAGGTACATATTTGTAGGAGGTACGTCTTCTTGTCTGCTATAATTACTACCCCTCGACAATGGCTTCGTTAATTAACAGTTCAGGAAAATAGGTCGAGCAAACGCGAACAGAAATTATAATGGGCGCTTTAGTATTCTATTATTTCAGAAAGATTTGCGGGAGTACCAGTAGATGACGTAACGTTTCCGCGATGAATAATAGTCACTGTCTGTCACGAAAGGGGAGCACCGCTTTGGAATTATTGACAGTGGCGGGGGATGATTTAACGTTTTTTGACGGACCTTTCAAACAGCAGAACCTTCCACAGGAGTTGCATTTCCGTGTACGCGTAACGAGCTTAATACGTACATTAAATGAAAAGATTCGATAAAGTACAGCTTAATTATTTTATAATTACACTCTGCCTCGTCAGGAATTCAACCTTCCATTTCACGCAATCCGCTTTCTCCACGGCAGACGCGGTGGATATTATGCACTTTTGCTAATACCGTTCCCCTGTTTTTATATCTCATCTAGACTTAAATTCTCTCTCAAATTAACGTTACCAGGATACACCGCTTTCATCACCCACTTCGAGCAACAATTTCTGCAGAAGTACATTCATCGGGTAATCAGCGATTACCAGGAACGATCGCGACTCCCTTGTCACTTAACTCCATAGTTCATGGCAGATGAAATGTGACGGGCAAATTCCAGAATTTCCAACGCCCCGAAGTCTAAAACAGTTGGCGGGGAACGTGGCTGCGTAGAATCGTCTTAACAGACGCGGAAATTACTTTACACGTTTAGACGGGGCCGCGGAATGCCTGCGTGAAATTTGTAGCGCAGCGACTGTCGATTATCAATTATTACCGAAGTTGGTCGGTGGGGTGAGATGGGCGGGGAGGGTTACGGCGGGAAAGGACGAGGGCGGACGTTAGGTACAGTTACCATTATTTGAATAGTTCACCGATACGATCGTTTCGGCAATGCGCACTGCGGCTATCCGAAGTTTGAACATCCGGATATTGAATACGGTTATGCGGAAATTGGGAATATTCCGGATACTTCGCTCGCCGTTACTTCGTGGCAACGTCAGATGTTTCGATGACAACGGTGCGCCCCTGGCCAATTAGTTTTGAATTCCGCGTAAATCAGCCCCCCGGAAATGTCGTGCACACGATCGGAGTAATTGGAAACGGCGCTGGTTCCGCGAGCTGATCACCGAAATCCAGCGAATTTGCTTCTTCGGAACCCTCGATCGGGGGACAAACCCTCGTCGTTTAAATTCTGGTCTGCTCTGCTGTGTAGCTCGATGCTTCTTCTTCTCGCGTCGCTTTGAAGTGGACCATCCGTCACTTGTACTTATTGGTATATATCGATAATGGAGATAAATAAGAGAGTTTGATAATTACATACGTGGTTATTGCTATCAAGGAATAATGGGAATGATGGAAATAACGGGCTCAAGTGGCCATTGGATTTTCATCCAACTATACATAACTGTTACTTGCACGAGTAACAGCCGGCGCATCCTTCAGCCAGATACACCTACACTTTCGCATAACGATACAATATCCGCCATCGAACTGGCTCGAGTGTTTGCACAGAATCATTCGAACATTTTCAGATGCTTCGCGCTTCGAGTGCATCCCCGTTGCCAAGGAAAGCCTCGCGAATATATCTCTGCGTTTTGTGGCTCTCGAGATGCTCCACGGCGCCGCGAAATTTATTCCATTTACGAATGGCTTTCCCGCGAATAATTTTTATCGAGTCTCTCGTCGCGCCCGTATTTCCGCTTTCGTTCCGCGAGGGATAAGGAGATCCGTATAATTCGGATAAATAATACGGCGCTGTAACGAGGTTCTATTTCGTTCCCCTTTTCTCTCTTCAAATAATACTTTCCTGGTGTTACGTACGGCGTGTTTCAGTGACTGTGTTATGAGTAATCTTTCAGGGATATATTCATGATATTCGTTGAAGTTTAATCGTATAAAGGGAGTCCTCAGAGTACACGAAAAAGGAATTTACCTGTATTTCTTTGAAAAGTTGAGAAGCGATTCAATTTGAGAATTTCGAACGATATTGATATCTTGACATGTAGGTACTTAATACAATATTATTTAGAAATATAGAATTTGTATTGAATACAATTTTCAAAATAGTAAGTAGAGGGAGTTCCCTTGAGAGGGGAGCCTTATTTAAGACGCTAGGAATAAGGTGATCCTTGGGAATTTTTTCTAAGAAACTGTTAAGTGGATTTTTTCCAAACTTTCAGTGTATTTTAGTTCACATTCAAACAATAAAAATTAATTTTTACGTTACAAAGTGTTTGGTAGAAATGAAGATATATGAACACGTTCGTTAGGTCTCGCGCGTCGGATGTTGCAAATTGGCGATTGTAATGGTGGTCCCATTACTAATTACTTCCCTAAAATAAAAAAAACAAGGATTTTGTTATATCCAGTATAATTACATTGTCGATGAACGTAAGACATTGATAAATAAATTGAATTGAACAACTCATTTTCCACAAATAGTACGAAATATCTGATGGGACAGAGAGCGTCAGTGATAGAAGGTCGTATATGGTCAGACGCGCCCTGTATTCCTAAAACAGATGCTATATTCCCCTGCATACAGCGATGCACGTATTATCTTAGTACTATTCCAAAAATGAGAGCTGTCCAAGTCTACCAAAACTTTCGTTTCAACTTCAAGAGACTTTCATGTAATTCGAAACCCCATTTGATAATACAGACTCTAAAAGAGTACCTACTCTGCAACCAACTCACTGCAATGCACTCTACACGCGCAATATTCACGAGCAACGTTCGGATACAGGATGCAACACGGTTGTCTCGCTACAGTATGATGCGTGCTAATCCAAATGTTAGCCCGTAGTCGTTTGAGCGTTTCACCCGTCACAGTTGCCAGAGGTAAAGGGTCGCGAGGATTCACCGTGAGACACGCAACGTTTCGAAAAAGGTGTATCTCGAAGCGGAGGAATTGTCTGCGCGCACCGTCGCATTTCTAGATTCGCCCGCTATTTCTGTTCACGAGATGCATTGCACGAGGCGAAGGGCCACGCAGCGTTGCGGCTCTCTCGTTCGCTGAAAGGTCACTGATACGCTATTTTCTTCTGTCCCCCAAGGGTGCATCGCGGCGCGATATGCATCAGTCGCATTACAGAGATCGTTGGCGTGCGTTCCTGTAGAATGTCCACATTCCTCGGTACCCTGGCGCAGACGCGGTCTTCTCTTACAATTCAACATTTAAATCGCGCGTCGGAATACCGGGTGTTCGAGCGTCTACTTTTAAATAAATTCAACCTCGATCGTGTATCACCCCACTCTCGACATAAAATAAAACACGCTTCAGCCAGATAAGGGACGTTTTTCAACGATGGGTCTGTGGAGGATGCGGTGCTCTGAAAGTCACAATTTCACTCGTCTGCTGTGAATAGTATCGATTATTAAGTATCGGGGAATTACTGTCAGCAAACACACAGAGAGTAAATGGACGTTTAGGAGTTACGACTTAGAGTTCTTACTTGTAAACGTTTCAGGGAACGCAATTAATGGATTTCTGTCGAAACGGAAGCCTCTGGACGCGCGGGGAAAGGGAGAATAAACGCGGAACAAGTGGCGCCAGCAATCAGATGCAGAGAAGTACAGGGTATATCGTTATTTCGAATGGCAAAAGTTCCATTTATGTTTTATGGCACGCTCCGGAGGGGTTCGTTGAATGGAGGGGAAACGCGTGGCGTTCCATAGAGACGACTGGATGAAAAAGGTAGAGTAGAAATTCCGCCGAAAAATATTCTACGACAGCGGGTGCAGTTACTATAAATCGCTGCGTCCTCCTGTTCCATTCACCTCCCACCACTCCGTCGCGGTGGTGTGAATGCAAGCGAGGGTCGCGGGGGGCGAGGCAGACGGGGAGGAAGGGTAAAGGAACGCAGCCGTCGGAGGAAAAAAAACGAGTCTGGCCGATAAATTACACGTGGAAAAAACCGTGCACAGCCAGTGGAAGGGGGAGAAAGAGAATCAGAGATCCAGGGTGGCAGAGTGAGAGAAAGGAATGGAGATAGGAAGAAAAGGGAGAATCGTCGGTTCACGTGGTATAAATGTGGGAGGGCTCGGTTTTTACGGTTTTTTCTGACCCCTCTTGAAACCACCTTACACTAGCAACCGTTATCGGCCGGCTCGCTAATATCAGCCGCGAAATTTCAGCGAACACCTCGGTCGATAGCGTGGCGAGGAAAATCCAGACATACTTTTCCCTGCTACCTGCTTGTGGAAAATCGGAGATAGTCGCAATGATACGCTTTCGTTACATAAGATTTAACTCTTTGTAGTATCTCCGGATTGATCCGTACTCAACTACAAAGAAATAAAGAAACGTTTTTAACGAACAGACTCGAGATTAACGCGAGACTATAACACCCCCAGAGGCGAACGAAACTCGAGCCAGCACGCGCATCGACGAGTGCACCTGACGCCAGGTGTTTTCGAGGCGTCTCGTGGCGGTGTCGATTTGCGGGGAAACCCGACGCGCGTTGCGCAATGACGCGGATTCCCGAGGAAACGCAGCGAAAGCGAGCGAAAGAGTTACGGTGCGCACGCGAGAATGTCAGGGACGCCGGAGTTCCCGGCCCACGATTTTACTATTCCCGGCCTCTGCGGCTCAGATATTTCTAGTTTCTCCCCGCGAAACGTGGCGGGGCACCTTTGTGTGCGCGGCACATGCGCGTCTTTGCGCGGGCCTGTACGTGGCGTGCAAGCTACACCCGCGGACAAAGATAAGGTTACGTTAAGAAATTGCTTTCCGTGGGACGAAGCCAAACCCGTAGCAACTCCCTTCTCGGGCGGCAATCTTTTCTTCTTTGCCTCTTTCCGTGGCCTGCGGACCCCCCTCTGCTCGCTAGCCACGGTGGTTTCTTCCTGTTTCCCTTCACTCCCATCCTTTCCCTCTTGCCCCGTGTTTCCACCCAGCGTCGTTCCCCTCGTCTCATACTTATACCGCTTCAGCTTTCGTCTCTGTCCACTTCCTTCCGTCGAGATGCACGCCGACAAAGGGCGACGGAGTCAAAGAGGCGCAGGCAAAGAACGCGGGAAGCTGTGCAGCGGCCTTTGAGCTTGCACGAAGCCAGACTAACGCTCCGTCTTTGGTCGCGGGGCAAGCTGACGGCGATCATTTTGTTACGATAGCAGTTCCATTCACGCCCAGAACTTTCGCGCCTCTCCCAACCACTCCTGGCTCCTCCGCTTGCAACGACCTCCGCGCCCTCGCTGCGCGGGAGAGACAAATTGGATAGGAGCGATCTTGCCATCCGGTTTTCCTGAGAAATTGGACGCGCACGGTGAGAGGGCTTGATATCTTGGACGCGTGACTCGGTGCTTGAGTAATTATCCGGATTTCGCGCACGGAGGAGTAGTCTAGATACTTCGTATGTAGGTACTTCGTTGGGCACCTCCTTTGACTCGTCAAACATATATCTTTCGAGTTCTTTCATCTTGAGGAGCATTGGGGTCAAACGGTACTCTAGAATTTTTATCAAGAATTTTAATCAATTTATTTAATCAAGAATTTTTTTTGGTGAGTTTGAAGCGACTTATAAATCTGTCCATAGCACTGTTATTGTTATGTGAATAAATATATGTGGAGAATAGACGAGGCGCAGTTGAATCGAGCAGATAATGATCAGAGAAAAGTCGAATATCCCTTGTCGCCGTAATTCCATCAGTTCAGTTTTTGTGAACGTCGAGCCGCTTCTGTGAAAGGATTTAATACGGGACAGTAAATCGAGTCGTTGAAATATCTGTCTGTTAGTCCGGCAATCCTGTGTACCTATCGCATTCGATGTATCGGACAGAGGGCATGGTAACCGCGTAATACGCGGCGTAACAACGAGCGATAACACTTTATTATATTTTACAAAACCGGTCAGTAGCACCGGTTGCATTATGAGCGAAAAGTCGGTGGCTCGTGGAGGGGCCAAGGGAGGATTAAAATTAGCCCGTCATATTAACAGGACCGACGGCCAATTTACGTATTATTTAAACCCGTTTGCTGTAAATAAGCAGGACGAACGGTAATCCCATACAAGTTATAATGAAAAGCAAACGCCCCGTTTGTTTAACTGGCCCACTTTTCCACTTCTTCGATCCTTCCCTTCGCTTCTAGACCTTCATATTTAATGCCTCCCTTTCATGGATGGAGGGATCAGTCGCTGGTACTAGAGAACGATGTATTTAACAGCATTTTTTAATAACTCTTGTACACTGACATTCGAGTTCTTGAATCCAGCTCCCATTCATGAAGATTCCTAATGCTGGTAAGCAAAGCGGTGCACCAATGCACATAGACGCAAGAAATAATCGTAAAGAAGAAGAGGGATTGATAGTCGTGACTGCTAGGACCGGAAAAAAATTACTTTCGACAAGGTGAACGCGGTTTCTGGGTTATACACGGAGGAAAGAAACGAAACTCTCCTTCACCGATTCGGGAACATGGATTATCGAAGCTCCCGCAGCCACGGTTAATGGATTCGATATCTGGGGAAGTAAAAACGCCCGTGCACCAGTCCGCGGATTAAACAAAAGGAGATAAACGCGAAACGGGTCGCCACTGAAAATGGGAGGTATGAATTAATCAACTGAGCCGACTCTCGTGGTCTGCCGTTTATCGAAATCTCTCCACTCTACTGTGAATATCACGCGCCCCCAACGCGATTTTGCAAATCGTGTTTCGTCATTCTTCATTTTTCACCTCTTTTCGTTGCAATAGGCTTTCGAGTGATTTAGAAAGAATCATCATCCTCAGCGCGGTGGCTAGAATTTATCAAATGCAGTTGGATGTGCGCTTGCCCTTCGCGCGGTCAGTTTCAATATTGACCCGCTCCAGCGACCAGCGTTGGCATTTCATGCACACTTTCGTTTATTTTCGTGGACGCTACCATTCGACGATTTTTAATTACCTTACATTGGAAACGGTACTGTCGATCGTTGAAAAGCACGATTGTATGTTGTATTGGATGCACTGGTTCGATTGGGTGGCGATACTGAATTGATGTTACAGAGAATTGTTTACAGTGCCAGTAGATGAGCCAAGAGTAACAAGATTCCAAAACGAACAGTGAATTTTTACTGTTCAGCTTTCGTCGTGTGTTCCACTTGGCTGACTGCATTCCATTCTACACCACTTGCTTGGGTACGCACTGGTTCGCACTACTTGACCCACGAATCCTTGAGACACATCGCTCGTCGCGCTACGTGTTGGTTTATACTACTTGTTTCGACGCTCGCTGTTCCAGTTGGACGACCAGCTTCAACCGGTTATTTCGCTCAGTGAATTGGTTTTAAATAGTTAAAATTCCGCTTCGACTCCAGGGCACACGTTTTGCGCAACAGAGAGGGGATACCCGCCCCTAACCGTGTTCGAAAATTCTAATTTCACGAGGGATTCCTTCCACATCCTGGGCCGTTTAAATAGTTCGTTGTTATTGAATTCATTAGAGCTCCAAATATCCAAGCCAGCTATGTCTATCGAAAGAACTAGCTGCAGGAATTGGTAGGATAGTTCCGCAGAGCACGTCCATCGAAAGCCGTTACACGCGCCACTTCGATATTAGAATTAGGGTGAAAGAATTTAGAAACTGCCCGGATAGTTACGATCCATCCCTGGCATAGTTATCCAGCACGATAGTAGTTTCAAATTTCAACGTTCCTGCGAAAGAACGACGAACACGAGGCCACGAACGATACAGTATTTACAATTCCGTCAAAACGTTTGCTTTCGAACGTGCAGGCAATCTTTCAGAATCAGAGTCACATTTAACGAGACCCAAGGTTCCAGACACTTCGTACGAGCACACAGACACGCGCTTAGGTACTGGGACGTATGTACCCACGTTGCGGAGGGTCGAAACCCTTTAACTCGCGCAATCGCGAGCTGTGACTGAGACATGGTTCTCCAGGGACGACTGGCCGAGATTTACGGACTCGATTCCCCTATATCGTCCCTCTGCACGTACGTACGCAGACCAACGTGAGCTTGCAAGCATTCGCCTCCACCGCCTGTGCGCATATGTGCACGTGCACATCTTCGAACACGTGATCGTCCCGTAGTCACACCTCGTGCCTTTCGAAAACATTCGATTCGACTTACGTCTTTGCACCACGTCGATCCTCCCCTTTTCCCAAGTCCGAGTGCATTTTGGCGATTTTTCAGCTGGAACTCGAGGCATCCTTTCCGGTAACAGAAGGCGTGTGATAAAAGGGATGGATAAGGACAAACAGTCTGGAAAGATTTATTGGGTACTTTGACACTGGAAAATCTGAAGGTTATTTGCAAAGAAAGTCCGATTGTCAGCGCGATCCTCGTGCAGATGCTTCCAGATGTTCATAGACTATCTTCTCGACTGAAGCAACGTGGAAGAGGATATTTGAAACGCGCGGCTTCACTCGCAGTTAATCGATCGTTCCCTCGAATGGATTACGATGCAGCGCACACGATCCTTGGCTTCCCGTTAAGAGACAGCCAATCGAATTCCCCTGATCGTAATGATAATGCGCGTATTATAGCTCGTTCTGGCCCTTGCCCACTGATATCCGAGTTCTAGCTGCACGGCTGATTGCGACTCAATACCGGGACGCCGCTCTACCCGATGCAACCTCATATACGCTGCTATCTGACGGCACGTTTCGGTAACAATGGCGCATTACGTCGGTTTAATCGATGATAAATCACTGGCCGATACCCGCGACCGATACAGCCTGCTTTTCGAGATGCAACGCTGAGAGAAATATTTATCGCCCCGAAATGATGCACGATCGTTTAAAGCCACCGAGTGCGTTGCACTTTTATCTCCGCCTCGTGTTCACGTCCGTACTACACGGCCAGCGAGGCCGTAAGCCGTGTTATCAATTATTTACGGAGTCGAATGGCGCCTGCAATATCGTTACAGCACGGAGATCTAATTAATGCTGGTAGACCTGTACATAACAACAACAAACGGCTCGACATGGAGACTGGCAATGAGTTTAAGGCAGAGGGAACGATGCGTCAGTGTTGGGGAGGAGTGATAATGGTCCGTATAAATATATAAATGGTACTTTTCACGGGGCGCACGCAGTACAGAAATGCGCCCGTGAATGTAATATTAAAAGGGATTAGTTTCGACTGTAGGGCTGAATTAAGACTTATAGAGGCCCTAAGCACTTCAATGATTTTGGGGCCCCTTTATCACTTTAACGCAATATATCCGCGTATTTGACTAAAAAGTGTTTCTAACAGAAGTTACATAGATTTTAAAATTAAAAACAATTTCTATGGAGTCCTTGTTTCTCCTGATGCCCTACGCACGTGCTTATTTTGTTTATTAGTTAATCCAGCAGCATACAGTTTTCAATATTTCAGACTGGAATCTAGAAGGCTAACGCGAATAAATTCCAATGATTCCGGCTGTAAGAATCTGAACAAGTTAATAACACAAAATGGGATGTAGGTACGTAATCTATGGCTGAGACTGATACCTAGGCTTCTAACAACAATATCGATCCCCGTGATTAGTCCAAGACAAGGGACACGTACGCAAACCGGTCGATGCAGCTTCAGCCGCATAAGGTGCATCGCGCAGCAGGTGTGAAACGCGTTCTCCTAGCGTCGCGACGCCACCCCGTACGTGTGCATCCGCGTACATACATACATACCTGCCACGTTCCAAATAGCTTCCACCGCCCAGGGGGGAACTCCATAAAGACTGATTTACGCGTTGGATTTATGAAGACCGTTCGGTTTTCTGGGTAGTATTTCACCGATGCGGCCGCGTTTTTTTCGCGCTCGCGCGAAACCTTCAATTTCTCCTTTTTCCTCCCGTCCTCCCCGCAACCCCGCGCATCCCTCGCGCGCTCGCGAAATCCTCAACACGCCCAGAATCAGCCCACCGAAACGTAACAAATGGAACAATGACGCACTCTGTTCTGGCCGCGTGTATCGGTCGTTACGTCGGATAATCGCATAATTCAACGTGGATGGAGCCGATTCGACCGACCAAAGCGTTATCTCTAAACCTGGGAAAGTATTAAAAGGTGAACACGATCCTGTGCGGCCGATGGCGAGTGCGAATTTTCCGTTGCTGCCCCCTGCCGCTGCCTCACCGTGAAACTATTATAGTTACGAGCACTGGCGATCGGCGTGGCCAAGATTAATAGAGTTAAAACCAGTCGACTTTCGGCCGAGGTTCGTTTAAAGGGGCGAGTTTCCGATATTTCTCATTCCTTCGGGGAGTTGATGGAACAGTGGCGATATCCGGCTGCTGTTAATAGTAGGAAACGGGTATGTACTGATAAAACCAGTGAATTATTTAGGGACATTACGCAGCACGAACGATGTTTATATTCGGTTATAAGTCGGTTCTTTAAATATTGCTATTACTGTTTTATCACGGGGTTGGGCATCATTTATGATTCTTTATGGGAAAAGCCTGCAAGGAAACGGGCTCATAATTAATATACTGCTTCGCCGATGATGCGGCAAGTAGTGAAGGTCCGTGCCGAGTCAGCCTTAATTGAGACGTATCGAGCGGTAAGTGGCAGTGGAATAGCTGGCTGAAAAGTCAGACCGACGACGGTATTGCTCGATTTTATGATGAAGCATCTTCAACGTACTCTTTAAATTACCACTGCACAGCGGGAAAGGCTTTTATTTTCCACGTAAATTACACGCTTTCTTTATCCGAGGATCATCTAATTCAAAGCGGAATACCCACTTCACCGCGACTCAAATAGAGGTAATTGTCTTTCAGAGAAGAACAAGGGAGCGAAGCGATTAAAATTGTCTGCGCAGATGCTTATTTGTGGAAGCCTTTGCACGTTCACCACAAAAGGACGCAGAGGGCCAGGGGGTAAAGAAAAAGGGAAGTAGGTGTAGATTATGATGTGACTATGCAGTTGCATAGCCACTAGTCACGTTTTACGGGCATCGGTGGGAATATTGCGAGTCTTTGCATGTGCCCCCGACGCGGTCTACGCGTAGGGAAAGCCAGGGTAGCGAGCGAGGCAAAGGGATAGCTTATACAGAGCCCTAGGATTTAACTTCCCAGCGAAAGGGGTGGATGGTGAACGGAGAGGAAGGAGATGGCGTGGAACATACGTGTGCATGGACACGAGCGTGGCAAGGAACTGGTGTACTATTCCGAGGTATTCGAGAGGGTTGATGGGGGTGGGGAATCGAAATGATGAAGGGGTTAATACCAGGTGGCTAATCTGGCATGGATACATTGGTGAGGGGTTAAAAGTAGTCAGAGGAAGGGTGTAGCCCAGGAACAAAAACACGTTGTCGCGACAGAGTGTTCAACTCGAACAAAGGAACACCGAGCCGCAGGACAAAAGGATAATCTTCCTTTTTACGGAGTTTAACGCCATCGCCAACCATCCATTCCACTTTTCCTCTCCATCTTCCTCGTTCTACACTCGGGATTGGCCTCTTCTCCTCTCACCCTGCCCAGACCAACGCTGCGCTCAGACGAGTACGCTTAGATTTATAGACCAGAAAATCGTCCAGGAGGACAGACTGCGCGGTGAAATACATCAGCGTTGAATCTCGATAAACTTTCGCCAACTACAGCCAAATTAAAACGGTTTACGTCGATCAACCCTCCGAAACAATTTCCAAGAGGTAACGGTAAATGTAAAGAAGATACTCAACAGGGAATAGAGAAGTAGGGTAGGGAATAGGGAATAGGGAATACAGAATAAACATAGATCCGTCTCTCCTACGCAAGGGGTTTAAAAATCTACAACCTTACGAAGTCGATCCTCTTGTCCCACTTCTCTTTCCATCGAGAAATCCCTTTTTACCACGGCTAACAGAAAATATCCCCAAACGAGGTCTCTCCGCTCTTCAGCGATTAAACGTCGTCCAGTGGCGTCGCGGATGGGCAAAGCCCTTCTCTTTAGTCCACTCGGTGTGTGTACACCCCCATGCATCCCCGGTGTTTGCCTCTGTGGAAGGTATATTGCGTGCAGGCTACCGCTTAAAGGGGACACGGTTGCTCCGCGTTTCGAGGCCGGGGCATAATGAAACTACGCAGGCAGGAGGGGGCGCGACTCCATTTAATTCGCGAAGTCTGTCCGGGTCCGGCGGCAGGTATGCCGTAATGAAATTCATCGCGATGCGATATTGAATTCAGAATCACGGTTACTTACTTCGCGACAGTCGGGAATCACCTTAAACGGAATTCCAAGAACGTCTGCAATAAGTAAAGGGGCGGATGGCGGGCTGCAGAACGTTGTTTACAGCGGAAGGCTCGCACGATAGTGATTCCACCCCTTGGGAGTAGGATAACCCGCCTCGCGGTGGCATGTTTCAGTCGAGTTCGAGAATAATTTCGAAGTGGGACGAGTAGGTTGAGAAGCTGACGACCTATCGCACGCGCTAAGCCGTTTTCTGTATTAGAATTTAAAATCGAGACCGTAGATCGGACCTTGCGTGTGTCGGCACACATTAAGAACGCCTACGTGAAGATTTTTCAAGATATCGCGTCTACGTCCTTGCATATTCTTTCCCTTATCCTGGCGTTTCAAACGTCGAGTTTACTACTTACTTAATAACTGTGGCGGGTGGTACATCATTTTGGGGGTGGCTACATTAGGAAGGCAAAGGATGTGACGTGAATAACACTCTAGAACCGTCGCGAGTGCGAAAGTTTCTAACAGGCCGCGTCTGCGGCACGTGCACGAGATTCTTGACTTGCATGAAGTTGCGCGTCTAATTGTAAGCGACACTGTTCCAGGATACTTAACTGGTTAATTCGCTCATGGATCTCATTCTTCTACTCTCTCATTGGTGAGTAGAGTTTGTAGGTCCCCTTACACTCAATCATCTCTCGTTTCTGTCCACCTGAAATTCCACGCGTAAAGTCGACAAGTTCGGGTGCACGAAAAACACCGAGGCCACCGTGAATTCAACTCGTCCTTCCGTTCTCTCCGATTATCGTTACAGCTTGGGGCAAGTAAGCAGCCCCGGTAGCTTGTTACCCTGTAACGGCCTCTATCTCGGCCTTAATGGGTCCAGATGCTGTTACGTCCGGAGGAAGGGGATGCGGCTTAAACTACTTCTGGACAGCTTTATCCGTCTAGTCACCGCGACACGAAACGGGCGACCGATCGTGCCCCGTGCCTTCCGCTCGGATTAACAATGTTGTACAACGCACCGCGGTGGATCCTAATTACGCTTTATATGGTGTATTACGGTTGCGATACGTATCAGCGGAATTGCCGCGCCCCTCACACGCGAATTTATCGTCACCCGCCATCTGCGACTCTGTACTTAACCGATAAGAAACGGGTGTCCTCCCGGATCAAGGGGCCTGATTCACCGAAGGCTACTCCGCTCTTCGACCACCCTCCTCGTCGATTCCGTTTCTCGCCAGCCAATCTGTCGGCTGCGCTTCAATTAATTGGCGCGCCCTAACGAGGGCCCCTCGTTACGGTCCGACGAGAGAACTTTCAACGAATTTCGACGAGTTTTTCGAGAGTTTTTCGAACCACTTCGAAACGTCAGCGTCCTCTTTTCGAAGGAGGCTCGTCCTCGACGTAACTTTTACGAGTCCTTCCAGGCCGCCTTCTCTTCAGCGTCTTTCATTAAACTCAGGCATCCGTGCGCCCGAGTCAGGAGACAGATTAGTTCGGCGACGTCAGCGGGGACTTAATGGTCGTGACAATTAAATGAGAGTTTTGACACAAAACGGTTTACCTGGGCGAGTAATCACGTTACACTCGCTTTAACAATCCTGCTAGGCGTGGGCGCGTGGTATGGTACATACAGGGTATACCAAAGCGAAGGGTCGACGGACGTAGGGAACATTGAAAGCTGTTCACTTCCCTCTTGGCTATTAATCTTCCGATTCTAAGTTCACTACGCCATTTCACGTTTCGCCTGATGCCCACCCTGCGTGCTCCTCGCAGGTCCCATTGTCTTATCCTCGAGGGACACCCTCTACGCGTCTACGCAAACGGGATACCTCCACGGTATCCTCCTTCAATATCGGTTTCCTTTCGGGAGTCGTGTTAATTAATCATTCTCAAAGAGAACCAATAATCGCGAGGGAATCCGTGCTCGTCGCCCAAGGATCATCTCTTACACTGTGCTCCCAGCTTCCTGCACCCCCTTCTTCCCCCCGATTCCGACCGTCTGCCTTTTTCCCTCCAGGGCCTGTCTTATAAGGGAGGATTAATTAACGCGGCTCGACCGTGGCCGGGGCCACGATCTTCCCGTAATTGCCGCGAGCGGCGTTGCTCCTTCGTGGCCGTTCTCACGGCTTATTTTAAATGCGACGTGAAATCAGCTTAATAGCGTACCACGGAATCGCAGCGACCCTCTGCTCTTCGCTACGCCTTTCCGTCGTCGAACGGAGTCCTAACGGGGCAACGAACCGTGACACTTTTAAGCCAGTCCGGATAAGACTTAAGGACTTAACGTCGAGTGCTCGGGCTTCCCTTGTTATCGTCGAGATCGTCTTGGATGATGACGATTCTAAATCAAGCTGCGCGCCACTCGTTAGCCCCCACGTGCTCGCAGACAGCCGCTGGTCGAGTGTCTAGGTACGGAGAAGTTCGAGGAGGGCCTGGATGGCTCTATTGGTCGGTGTAATTGTCCAGCACGTCCGGACACTGAAGTCGAGATCTCGATTAAGCAAATCGCGAGGGCGATCTCGTTCTTTTTCTTCTCCCTCTATAAGCACTGCACGGGAACTCCCGATTCTCCGAGGGCACTTTCACGGACTGCTGAAGCTCATCCTTCGGGCTTAACGATCCCAATTCTGGGCGTTATTGGAAGGGTTTGTTGTGAGTTGGGCTCATTGCTGGGATTGGATCGATGAGCTTAATATATTAGGTTAGAGTCTGGTAATGCCTCGTCTGTTGCGATAGAATTGACTTCTACACTTTTGTTGTGTGCTATTGCGTCGCCTGTTTTTGGAGGTCGTAAATCTCCGACGGCGCAACGTCACTCTCTCTGCGGTGTCTTACGACCACAAGAGATCACTGGATAAGGATGTGTTTGAAGGTTGTAATTCAATAAACTGAGGCACCGCACATTTAACAATAACAATGTAAACTGTATTTAACTGAACTAAACTTGAACAAAGGATTATGGCAATTAATAAAGAGTTGTAGGAGTCCCTATGTTACCCGTGTGGGTCTTGGTTTTGGACTGACTTGCGACTCTTTCGCTGGTGACAAGCTTAGGGGTCGTCCTTAAATTACGTAAGGCTTTTTGGGGGGGGGGAGGGGGTCGCGAATTTCTTACGTTTTCTTATAAGGGGGAGGGGGAGTAAGGTAGCGTCTTACGTAATATTTTTTAATCTAATTTTCAATAAATACAAATTCTATCATTAATGTTTTAGAAAAGCTTTTTAGTTTAAATTTCCCGAAACCGAGTTAAATGAGTTAGATAAACCTTTAAGAGAATTTTAATAACTGAAAAATTTCAATGTAGAAAGTATTAAGTAAGAAAGGGGTCGCAATACCAAATCTTACGAATTCTTATACTGGGGGAGGGAGGGGGAAGAAATCGTCAAAATTACCCTTACGTAATTTAAGGATGGCCCCTTACGTCGAAGATTCCTTTTAGGGGTGGAGTTTTACAAAATGCAGTGGTAGGAAAACGCTGTTTATTGGCGGAAGTGATTTGGTTGTAGGTGGTATAGTACTAAAGGAAAGGGAAATTCCGTTCAAAGTGTTCGTGAATCTGTGTTACGGCTGTTGCGAGACCGTCTGTTTTGTGTCACGGCGATCTTGGGCCCCTAACCCTGACTTGAGCTGATCGCCTGAGTTTCCGTAGTAAATTTATGTATTTACAACGGTCCCAGGTCTACGAGGCGCGGACTGACAGACCAAGTGTCTGCCAGATGAGGTTTTTGAAAAATACAATGCGCCCTTGTGCGGCCTTGGTGGCCCGGCAACGAACTAACGCTCAACAACTTTCGTGAAGAATCGTTAGTATACTAGATGTCTTTACCAGCAAAATAGCAAATTCAACTTCGTACACTGTCACTTTAAACTCTCTATCCCCGACGACAAGAAACGTCACTCAGCCACGTACTATCTCACCTACAACTGGTCCGAAGTGAATGTAAGAAAGGAGAGAAAAGAGAATTAGGGAGTCCAGCTCCCTAACCATGATACCGTGTTCTACATCTGTTTCCTTTATATCTACCGAGGAAAGAAGAAATTACAACGATTCTCTATCTGTCAGGAAAATAGTGGGGCGACGTTACGAGGTGGTAGACCCTCTCGCGGCGTTGGTGTGCCCACTCGAAATCGTCGGAGTAGGTACAAGTAACGCCTGAAGTTCGAAATTAGTAGTGTTGCCGGCCGTTTAAAAGATAAAAGCAAACTTTTCCCATTAATGGCCGCGGGGCAGGAGTGTGGAGCTGGCGGCTCGTGGTGGATGGGAATGGGGCACGGGGCACAGGGGGACGATGGCAGCGCCGTGCTTCTATCCGACTCAATTGCAACACTTCACCCTTCCCGCCCCCTCGCCTGACCCAGCGACGCGGTTCCCTGTAATTATTTAAAAAGTTTTCGGCTCGTCCCGACTGGGTCTGTTGAGTACCCGCCGCGGATCAGGTATCATTATACACACGAACATCCGACACGATTTATTCCTCAACTTCATCGTTTCCGCCCGCTGTAGTCAGTCGAGTGCTACTTACAACGGAATTATTATTCGTTACAGGATTTGAAGCTTAACGAAATGCTCCTCTACGGGGGAGAATTCAGAGAACTCAGATTATGGACAACTGATATTGTGTGCGTTTATGTTGGCAGCTGGTGTAATTGGTACTGAGCAGTGGTCCAAGAAACGTGACATAAAGTGGTGGCGATTCTGTATTGTTAAAGAGTAGTGGTAGTGAGTTTGGATGTAAGGAGCGTTTATCAAAGCTTCGACGTACTTTCCTCTTTTTAATCGAAGTTTCGAAACGATTCCTTCTATACAGCAAGCTCAGACGACTCCATTCACTTGAGGGAAATATCGGAAAAGAAAGCTCGCAATAGAAATATCGCAATGGAAGCTCTCATTCAGCAAGCGTCTAATTAAAAAGTATGCCTTCTTCTAGCCATATTCTTCTCAATGATTCATCTATGCTTTCTTCTACGCATCGGCATTGACGGTTTGTGGAGCGCAGTGGAAGACAATCCTTCGATTACACTGAGGTGGAAAAAAGAAGTCGGTGTATACACATCCTAGTATTATTGCACCGGAGACGATAATTTGCGACGGCAATGCCTTTCGAAAATGCTGTAATGGCACTATTGCACTCAACCCCCTCCGTCCTCTGTGCCCTATTCACCCCCACCATTTCGTCGGACGGCCACGCCTGCACATCCGTTTCCGGCTATTTTTGGCAATTTTCATCCATTCACGGGACCAAATAATACGCGAGCCGCCGGTCTCGTATAGAACCCGCGGCCATTTGAAAGGGAAATCGCGTGTTCACGACAAAAAATACGCCGTCCAGCTGCATGGAAAAGTCTCGATTATATTTCGCCATGCGAATGTCGCGAAGTCCAGTAAAACCTTTGGCTGGACATCGCGTTTAATCCGCCTTGTGACGCGTATTGTAACTTTCACCCCCAAAATCATCGTACATCTTCGGGGGTTGTTGTTCCATTTTTTTCAGAGCTCTGTGGAATCGGAGAAGGGATTGTCTCAAAGCAGAAAGGAGTTAAGACATGTAATTAGTTATTTTTTGTTATTGTTCGACGGCGTTTCGAAACAGGAAAAAATTTTACAAATAAGCCAGTGAAAGTAGGAAGTATCTGAAAGTATTTGAAGCTCCTAGAATATAATCAACTTACGAGTGGCTCTGCGACAGACATTCATCCATCACTGCTCACACGCATAGTTATATCGCCTCACTGCACGGGTCAACGCTTTTTCTCCCAGGAAAATAGAATATCTAACTACAAGTACACGTGTAACGACAATAGTAAAGCCTTGCGGATATTCCAGCGTATGGTATTGTTTCGCCTCGAATTGGAAAGCGATAAACTTAAACATGGAATCGAAAATTGGCTTACGTCATTGAACTCGAAGAGCTGTGTACGTTCCTTTCGCGTTTATACTTCTGTGCTCTCCTCCCTCTTTGCCGCCCTTTGATTCCTTCTCCACCTTTAACTGTTAACTAGCGCGTAAAGAGTAATTAACGCCGGCAACGGGAGTATTCTGTATTCATTATGCACGCCGCTTTACGATACCGCGTCCCGCGTATAATATCGCGTCGCGTTGCACCGAGGCATTAACGGCTCTGAAAACATCCCCCTTTCCACCATCAACGATTCCAGTCAATCCTGTCTCTTATACAAACCCACTTTTCATGGGATTCTGAGTTCCCAATTAGACCATTCGCGAATCATAAATCGGTATATACATGGAGCATTCAGAAATTATATGTCTTTACTTCAACCACCCATATGGGCGCCCACTTAAACAATTATAAAATTCTAATGCCACCCTAATCAAACAGATCCCCGCTTGCGCTACCCCATTTCCCATAATACTTCACTATGGAAGAACAGAAACTGCACGATAATATTTTGTTGACCCCCAGCAAGCACCTAAGCCACAAATATTCAATAAGATCGATCTCCCTTGGCTGAATTTCGAGGCACATCGGCACAGGTGAACGTGATCGAAGGCCCTAACTTCGCGCGGCTGGTTCGCCACCGAATTGACAATCTCCCAGGCGGAGGGGAGAGACTGTACTGCGGCAGCGGTACGTTCGTGCGCGTAAGACGCATGTATGCATAAAATTTAATACAAAAAATTCTTGCCGTGCATGCCTCGTAAAAGTTCCTTTACGATAAGGGGCGGATGGCGTGCTCGAAGGAAGCCAGAATGGGGAGATCAAACGCGAGGAAGGGTATAAGTTACCCGGCGAGCCGCCACCGAAAGAACTAATATATTCCGCCAGACAGAAATAAAATTATTCGCCCGAAAGGGTATTATCGATATCCGGAAGATATCGAAAGCCCGGAACACGCGGTCCGCTCGCGGGGGCTCGAGTGGATATTCAAATGAATCGATATCACCTGTTTTCCTTTTCTGAAATTAATTTCGAGACCCTAAAGTCTAAACCGAGCCGAGCCCGTTCATCCCCGCAGCGTCGTCTCTCTGACGATCCTCTCAGCGAACTTCCCTCGTATCCCTGTCGTCGTTCTGGGTCTCTATATTAAAAATAATCATTTCGCCGCCGCTCCTTGATGGATCCGCTCTCGCTTTACGGTCGAGCGTGTTTTCCTTTCCTCGTTCATTTCACTCGATCCTTTCTCATCATGCGATTATATTCCACTGTTGTTATATTCCACTGCGGTATTGGTAAAACCGAAGAAGTTTTCCTGAAATTCGGGGAGCTTCTACAGAACCTTGGCGCGTATCCACCTATTTCACATTTCATCAGTGATAAATTGCGCCTGCTCCATCTAGCCCCAATCCCATCTTCCCACCGTTACAACACTGGCGACACTCCCTCCTCTCTCATTACCAGGGATGTTATTACAGGAGCATCCCTCTCGCCTTTACTACCAGTGAAACTAATCGCAAACAATTCCGGCGCGCTCTCGAGGCTCGCGCGAGCGGGGGCCATTGTAAAAGTCGGCTTCGGAGGGGGTGGCTGAATATTAAAACATCTCGTTGAATAATTCGCTGAGGGGGGAGGGTGAGCGGCTGAAAATAGCCAAGAAAGAGAGGAGATCCGAGAACACGGCTCGCTCCGCGCTAGGGAAAAGGGAGCGGCCGTGGCGGCGCTTGTCCCGGTGAGAAAGACAATTTCAGGTTAGGAAGCAGTTCATCACTAATGCATAAAGCCGTGAGGAGTAGTAGGGCGCGCGAGCCAACCTACGTGAGGGGGGGCGATGGGGGGATAGCCAGCCGGTGAGGGGGTTTAACCGACGGCAGCCATGTTTGTATAATATATTCGACTGCAATAATAGAGTCACTTTGGAAGTAGCATTACCTGCTTGCACTACTACGCCGGGCTTCGTAGATTGCAGGAACGACTGTTTGCACTCGCTAAATATAATAAAGCCAGGGGTTCTCCGGCAAGCGCTCGCGTCGTCCACCCTCTTCGTAGATCTCGCGAGTAGAACGCGGGGTCAGGGGTTGGGGCGCAACGAGGGAGGAACGCAAACCGAGATTCGCGTCGAGACTAGGGTGCGTGAATCTCAGTGGTTGAATTCTGGCCTCCTACAGCGGCATTTGCCGAAACTGTTAGTCTTGCGGGGTCCTTCGGGGTGCACTGGAAATATCGCCTAACGGAATTTCCACGGAATTATACTCGATTAGCTCACGATCGCCTTTTGTTCGAGAAGTGACGGCAGGTATCTTTTTACAAGTTCGAATTTTTATTTATCACCCCTGTGAACGCGAATAGCTCTGGTCGTTATTCTAAAGAAATCGGTGGTAGCGTGAGTGACGTAGGGACGCGGAGAAGAGTAATTCCCAAGTAGTAGCGCTCAGTCTGTGGTCAGACGCAATTGCCGCGCAGGAAACTCTGGAAGACCGCATTGTTCCGAGGGAAACAAAAGGATCAGGCCCACGGCCAGACGATTATTCGCCGTTTACCTGGACGGCCAACGAAAAAAGGGCTCGGCCGAAGCGGAAAAAGGAACCACGAAGGCGAATAAAGCGAACGCGTTCAGGCAACGGGACAAAGGGCGTTAAGCGAGAAACGAGTCATCGCGGGAGAATGTGGAAACGGAGGATGGGGACTGGTTGCATGTAAAGATGGGATGGGACTGGGACGCTGATAGAGGGAGGGGGTGTATTGCCCATGGTTAATTGATTGCATATCGTGGGAACGGTCGAAGGGTTTAATAACACAGAAAGTAGATGCGCTCAGCTAATACTTATCCCCGGGGAATATTTTTCATTTTACGTTAAAGCACCCTACCCCTTGCCTCCCTGGACCCCGTGATTTAATATTGTTCCTTCAATAATTAATTGAACGTCTCGGATATTAAAGACGCGGCACTGTGAAAAGAAAGAAGTAGGAACGAGAAGGATGGGGCGAGCCTGGAGTTGCTGCTTAAATCTCTGGCACCGCGTATAATAGCCCGAGTCAATAAATGCGAGGGGGAAGGCGCAGAGAGCTCTCTCTTTTTATACTTCTCGCAATGCCACCTGCTACGAAGGTGTCTCAATACGTTCAACGGCGCATAGCAGCTTCTTTTGTGGAGATTCTGCGACAAAGTACGAGTTGGCTTGCTGCCATTGCGACTCTCCTTCGACCACCTTTATATGGCGGAAAGCTTGTCGGAATAGTGTTCCTATCTCCGATACCACCCCTCTACTCCCGAACCCTTGCCCCGGGGGAACGTCCGATTTACGGCCTGTTAAAAAAGTTACGGTAAATGAGAACTTCTTCTGCACGGGGAGAACTTGGAAATTAGACTCGAAGTTGGCGGGAGATATCAGCGGATCGGATTCGCAGGTTATCGTAAAAGTGTCCTGAATGAGGCATCGCTTGTTCGCTGATAGCTTTTCAGCAACATTTCAGACGATTATTCGTGATATTATTTCTCTTCGTACTATGGGGACCCACAAGCCTCGACAATAGGGTAACTAACTACCTACAGTATGCTACAATAAGCAAACCTGAATATTGCGCTTGGATTTCTTTTTACCACAGAGCACAATCTGTTTCTCCGAGTAGTTGAAAATTATAGGCCCCTCTTGTCTCGAAGCAACTCCGACGTCCACTTTCCCAGAGATCGGCTAGTTGATACAGCGAATCAACCCGTGCCAGCAGTAATTTTTACGAATTCGTTACCAGTGCGAGGCATTTTTATCCTCGGGCGTCTTTCGCCCGTGGAAAACTTTTAATGAAGCCGCGCCTGCGTCATAGGGCACACGGGAAAGCGGGAAACAGGTCGAGCAGGATTCTCGCTCCGCCCGCGCGAAACATATTTTAATATCCTGCCAATTTAATACGCCGCGTCTCCCAACGTGGCCGGAGCCGCGACTTTTAATAAAGTGTCATCCATAGCGCGACGTCCGCGAAAAGTGGGTGTCCCGCGATTGCGTTTTTCTCATCTCCAGCTCACATTCATTGTTTGTCCTCTCTTCTCTCCCGTGGTACGTTGTTTCGCCCTAACCCGAATGGGCCATTTTGCCCAGCAAAAAGGAAGTGAGCCACTGCCGTTATTATATTTAACCAGTGTAAATACGAGCCGCCGTGGCAATCTTAAGAGCGGAGCTGCGCCTCGCTGCTGCAACCGCGAATACTTCGTTATGCGCTGTGGATTCTGTAGGAAGTATTAAAGATTGAAAGCAGCCGGTTGTTGTACTGTTGCGTCCCGTATTTCCGTTCCGGGGTTGCGAAACGGGGGTAACACAGGGTTCTATTTCGAGATGGACACAAATATAGCTTACTCTGCCTGGGTCACAAAGGATAATTATTTCTTGCGATTGTATCATTGCCATGGACGAGGAAGTCGGGGGAATCGTGAGGGTGGGAGAATTATTCAATAGAATGTGGATGACACATATTTCACGCCTGAAGGGGGTGATACAGGTTGTAAGAGTTAATAACATTGCAAATTAAAGTGGGAACGAAGTATTATATTAAGGGGGTATACCCATTTGCACCCTCGGAAAATGTGTACATTTTGTGGATTTTTTTACAAGTCAACGGCTTCATGCAGATTTCCCGTTTTTAGCCGTCTAAAATCGGGAGACTTTTGGATATGTATCCATAACTTCCTAAAAACAATAGTTTTTTAACTAAAACTTTTTTTTAAGTCGTTCATAATACTATGTAAAGATAGTAAAGAAACGGGAAATCTGCATCAAGCCGTTGACTTGTAAAAAAATTCGCAATATGTACACATTTTCCGAGGGTTCAAACGGGTATACCCCCTTAATAGGTGACACGTTTAGACGAACCTAACATCAGACGATATCCAGTTTCCTGTTCGATCTCGACGAGTATCGTTATAGACTTTAATGCACCGTCCAGACGAATAAAACGTGGACGCGTCGCATAACTTTATTGGATCCCGCACGTGTGCGAGTCTGCTGCACATTCTGACGAAAATTCACGTTTAAACTGGCGTTTCCGTGCACGTACGGCCTAACATATATCTAATAACGGCTTTCTGGCCAATCCTCATCTGTGTCCTTATTGGTTTCCAATATTACGTCAATAATTTCTAGTTTCCCCCCTCCTAATGGTCGTTTTCGTTTGTGCAACGAAGGGAGGACAGGGGACGACGCATACAAGCTCATCGATTAGGCTTCAATGGGATGTACTCATCCCCTATCTCTTTCTACAATCCCGCCCCACGGTTCTATTCACCTGCTTCGATCACATCTTGTTTTCAAACGTGGAGCCTTAAAAACGTCACAATCGGGCACTTACAAGGAAACGCCCCGAAACTTTACTCACCGATTGTGGGTTTATAAAGTGACTCAATATAAGAACAACGGTATGTTTCATTCGTGCTTAATTCGTCCTTTAAGGGTGTGAAAACTAACCTCAAAGTCAAATGGGCACTCCCACTTTTTCGCGTATAACTCCTAAAGTACAAGACACAGGGAAAAAATTTTAAATAAAAGTTCAATAGTACAGTATGCACTGCAAATTTGCATTGACAAAATTGTGAAAAGTGTTTAAAAAAGAAAATACTTGACGAAAACAAACCTTTTTCAAAATTTTGTTAACGCAAGTTTACAGCGCTTAGTGCAGCATTAAATTTTTGTTTCAAATATTTCTTTCTGTCTCTTGTACTTAGGGAGTTATACGCGATAAAGTGGGAGTGCCTATTTCAATTTCATGTTAGTTTCCACATCCTTAAAGGGCGATTGGGCACGAATGAAATATACCGTTGTTCTTGTCTTGACTCACTCTATAAACCCACAAAGTTGCGTTTCAATAGATAAATGCAGGTTCGCGGTGTTCCGTTGTTAGCTCTTCCCATTATTTGCACTCAGTTTCATACTGCTCTAATCGTTTCCAGTGCCACTACAATCTTATATATAAAGTATTATCGTTCCATAATCTGTCCAATGCACGGTTCGTTTCACTTCGACCAAGCTTTCGCGGTATTAATCCATCCCGCAGGCATCCATCGAGCCCGGAGTTCCCCGTTGCGCTGCAACCCACACGTACGTCTGTCTAACGCGTAGCTGCGCGCGGTTCGGTTCTGCATCATCATCATCCAAGACTGACAAGATTAAAGTCCCTGGCAAGCGGAACGGTCGTATTATTGGAAAATGGAGCCGCGGTATCCCTACGTGCAGCGTATACGAGAAGCCCGGGGGGCAAGAATTGATTCGAAACGCTCGGACGACGGTCAACTATTCGAGCCACCCTCGCCGAAGCAACGCCCAGTGCACAGGCCTCGTCGATGCTCCGCCGCAGCCACCCTCGTTTTATTCCCCTCTTATGCACCCACCACCCCCGTCCTCATCTCATACCCCGTGTCTCTGCTCGTGTCCCTACCCCGAGATTAGTGGCTCTAAATCAGCCGCGGAAAACGTCGGTCCGAAGAGGAAACGTAGCTAGTCGGCGAGAGCTGCCCCGCTACAGGGAGCATGGTGGACGAAAAGGGCGACGGAGGGTGAGCAGGGTGAATAATCCAGCTGGCCAACCACGCGTGGGATTAAGGAAGTCTGCGGTCTTTTCAAAATCTCGACCATCTACCTAGCCCGGTTCCAGTTGGCTTAGGGGGTGGATATCTTCACCAGGGGAGAGAAAGCGTGCGTATCAAGGGCGGGAGAGTGTAATCGAACGGCTGATATCGCGATACTATTACGCTGATAGAGTTTCACGGGCTGACGAGCTGCCGGCGGACGAACACCCTCGAACAATTCGTGGACGTTATTTTCCGTTCCCACCGTGAAATATCAAGTTCATCGCTGTACCTCCACGGGGGATAAGTGTCTTTTCAATTACCTAAGTCGCTCTGGGGGTTACTACAGTCTTATCTTCCCTCAAATAAAATGGCGCACTGTACCATCGCACCACCCCTTTCTTCGTCTTTGAATACATTCATATACTATCTTCTCGCTGCATGTGTCAACGAGCTGTTGCGTTTACGTCTGCTTAAATACTCGAGAGCGTAATTTCATCGATACCAATCGCCCCGCGGTGTTATCGAACTCGGGCCACTGCTCGAGGGTGAACTTCCCGTGGAATAGAAATATCATTTCGGCTAACGTGCACGAGTAGATCCGTTGATCCGTTGGCTTGGCTGTGAAAATTTTCTCCCCCGCCGTTGGATGCTCCGTTGTGAGGATTTATCGGGGTGGATAAAAGGAACGACGGAAGATTCGCGGCGTGGATCGTCTTTTTGGTGGAGGAGTGGCTGAGCGGCGACCGTACAGACAGACCTAACGGCCAGAGGAGGGGACGAGAGGTGGGAAAGCAGCGAGCAGGACAGAGACGGGGCAGAGAATAATTTTTGAGGAAATACATTTTTCCTGTCCCTTCCCCGTGGCCAGATACCCATCCGTTCTTCGGGCCATATACCGCGCGCGATGGCGCAATGGCGTCGAGCGAGAAGGATGAAGGCACCTCCTTTCTTCGCCCGCAATTTTTTATCTAAACGCCTTCGCCTCTTCTGCTCAAGTTCGAGAGCGACGATGAACCGTATCGTTTTCTCAGCAACGGTGCACGACTGGTGCACAGACGCGAGTACGTTACGGAAACCCATACAGCACACTTCGTTGCAGCTGCATTGCAGGAACGTTGCTGCAATATTGCGTTGTTGCAGGTTGCATTGCAAAATTGTAAGAACGTTCCTGCAATATTGCCGTGCATTATTGGAGTGGCAATGATCCTACAATATTACAGCAAAATTACAAGAACGTTACTGTGCAATGTTCCATTGGCAACGATCCTACAATATTGCAGCAATATTGTAAGAACGTTGCCGTGCAATGTTCCATTGGCAACGATTCTACAATATTTCTGCAATATTGCGCGCTCATCGACGTGCAATGTTCCAGTGGCAACGATCCTACAATATTGCAGCAATATTGCGCGCACATCGACGTGCAATGTTCCACTGGCAACGACCCAGCAAAATTGCCTACATATTGCCGTGCAATACTGTAGTGGAAATATTGTAGAAACAGTACATCAATATTCTGAAGCAACTATGACTTCAACGAAATTTGAAATATGACGACGAGTAGATTCTACAGCATGTTTCTGGATATGCTAGAATTTCTCGTTGACCGTTGAAGATATGAAAAAAGTGTTATTGTGAGAGTTGATTGTACATCAATTTAAATTATAGAAGAGATTTGAAAATGAATTTAATTTGTTTAGATAGAGTAGATACTATATATTTTAATGTGTGAAATTATTATTATTATTATTATTATTATTATTATTATTATTATTAAACGTATTTATTGTACAAACACGTATATACAATTAAGAGAAAAGAGAGATGAAAAGACAAATGCAAAGGTTTAGTCTAAAGACTACTTTCCATCCTAACCTAAAATGACACCGAGTTATAGTTAGAGTCCGCACCTACAGTGTTAAAATCCCTAATAGGTTTGTCAAATGAGTCTTCGTTTTTTAATAATTTGAGTTTAAAGTTTTGTAAGGTAGGAGTTTAAGTTCGAATACGTAAGCAATTTTATCAATCAGCAGTTGTAGCTGCGGCGGTAAAGTGTTCGCCTACGATGCTACAGGTCCTCGGTTCGAATCCCCGTGGGGTAAAAATATTTTCTATGAGAAAAACACACGGGCGTTATACTACTACGATTCTGCACACATATTCATGACGTCGCGTCCCTCACTGCCCGAAACGTTACGGTGGGACCATTGCTGTAAAATTTCCGAAACGTTGCGGGAATATACTCCTGCAACATTGCTAAGGCGGACATAGGAATGAACCTGCAACTTCCCTGCAATGATACGGTGCAACAGTATAATCTCTCACCGCAATATTTCCGAAGAGTTGTGCAGGATCATTGCCACAATTTTGCCGTTTCGTTGCAGAATCATTGCCGGAACATTGCAGGACTACATGTTTGCAATGCTGCCGCAACATTGCAAAAATACATACCTGTGATATTGCGAAGGCGGACATAGGACTGAACCTGCAACGTCTCTGCAATGTTATGGTGCAATCTTGCACCGCAATATTGTAGAAACGTTGCTGCAATATTATGGTGCTGTGTGGGAAGAAGCCCGAAGAATTATCGAGTTTCCCGTGGTCCACTACGCGCTCTTTTGCTTTTGGCCAATTCTCATTGTGGCTTCTTTCTTGGATTATCTTAGAACTCGTTCCCCGTTCCCCGACTTAAATTGCTTCGTTTGGAGAGGGTGGATTATAGAATTAATACGACTTCGTTCAAGATGCTATCGCTTTCGAGGTACGATAGTCATCAAATTTTCGTGGAGACTCGCCTGTATTAATCTCAAGTTGAACAGTCGCATTTCTCTTTATATTCAGTTGAGAAGACGAGAGGGGGAAGGGAGAGGCGGGCAACGCGTTAAGCCGCGTACGCTTTGCATATCGCGTAGGACGACGGAAACGAAGGGGGTCGCAACGTTTTATTTTCTTCCGGCTGTATTTGTATCCGGTTTCGCCAGGCCGCCTCCAACTTCAAGTTCCCGGGGTTTAATTTCGCCGGGACGAAAAGACAAACGATCGGTCATAACTTAATATCCGTCTCATTTCCATACGGCGCGGCGCTGCTATTTATTACGCTTTGGCAACGCCTGCAGACAGCCAATTGCGTGCATCTAACAAAGAGCGGCCCGCAGGCTGTGATTTATTTTCAACGCTCAACAGGAACAACGCCGATAAAATCGCACATTTGCGATAATAAGAGCAATAGAAACTTTCTACTCCCCTAATTCGATCTTTCAATTAATTGTCAGTATCGCACAATTAAACGGCAGGAAAGCAGACAACTCGAAGAAGATGGCCGCCGTACAGGTTCGATAAAGTTATTTGTTGCGACCTGCTCGTCGAGTGCAAAGTTCACCTGCAGAGCTTAACGAGGGTCACGAAGTACAAGCATCGAAGGACAGGACAAGGAGTACACAGACATACCCCGGCTGCGATCCTATACTTCGTCTCTCTCTCTCTCTCTCGCTTGGCCTCCCTCGGCGTCCCTTTCTCCCTCGCCCCCTTTTTGGGGTCGGTGCATTCGTGGCGTCCCATTCGCGCGCTCTCCCTTTAGAGGAAGGAACATTCCGACGTAACGGGAGAAAATAGTGCGGTGAACCCCGTTGGAAAATTCCCGGGCGCGATGAATGCTCGATGTAATAATCGAACTTGAGAAATTCAAGGCATTCAGCCCCCATGAACGGCAGATATTCATTCGTCGTGTACGATTTATCGATCAGGAAGCTGCGAGCTGCCGCGACAATCAGCCTCGATTAGAAAGCGGAAGGAATATGTAAATCGTGGACAAAGTGGTGGCGAACCGTGTTTAACGCGGTAGACACGTGTCAGGGTATGAAAACGTTTACTGGCAAGGTAATTTCCAGAGCAGAGGGGTGGAGTAAGATCTTACCACTTTGCGAAACCTGGGAACTTAAACATTTAATGCTTTTCAGCTTAACTAAGTAGCAAGGGCTTGTGTTACCTGGTCTCTAGTCGTGCATCTTATTATTATGTTATGGAGAGGAACAAGATGTCGGCGATAAATATGCGGCGCGGATTGAGGAACGTGCCTCAGGGTTTGAAGGGGGTGAAATGAATCACAAATGAATTCAAACGTGTTGAAGTTCGCGAAGTACCGCAGAAGGAATTTTCAGCATCAGCTGCAGCGATTCCTCTACCCAGTGATAACATTGAGATTTGACTTTCGGGGAAAGGTGGAGCACGCCACGGTCCCAATCTCTCTTATCTACTGGCATCAGGGAACAATGGATGTCGAAGATGTTCAATTTTTCATGGCGTCGCCATTTCTATTAAAGCGGTGCGCAGCTGGTTGGACGCACGCTTCCTTTTATGCATACTACGTTTATGTATACTTTATGCCCGTGTTCCGTTCTGATCGCGTAAGATGATAAGAAATGGGACTGATCGTGGGAATCAGGTAAAAATCTTTCCTCTGGTTTGTTTCTCGTGATTTGTGTAAAAAGTATTTCCTTCTGGTCCATTGCGCTTAGGATGGCACTACCAATACACTGAACGGGTAATTTACATGTTCCTCAAATTTTCCACGAAAATTAAAAGCGTCGAATCGTTTAATGCACAACGGTTTGCAATACCTCGTGAAATATTCATCGAAATGTTTTTTGGCAGCGAATATTTTGATTATTTGCTGTACCTCAACTAACAAGTATGAAATATTGAAAGCCCTCGTATACAAAATTATACAGAAAAGTGCAGATCGATGGGAATATTAAACATAGGTAAAATTCATTGAATTCTGAGTACATGCGGAATTATTGTATTGGAAAAATGATCGACGACGAAATTTTTTAATTTCGGAGCAGGGAAATCTTGCGGAACATTCGTTAGAGTGAAATATTCAAAGACACCAGAGTATGTAGTTTTTTGGTATTAGCATTGGGAAGAGCTTGTAATTCCCTTCGAAACTCGATCGTTGTTGAAAAGAATAATAAAATTCATCCATTTAAGCCGTATGGTAAAGAGAGATGAAAATGGAGGCGGTGCTGTATTGGTGGGTCGTCGCCTCGACTTGGGTACTTAGTGGCCATGGCAACGGGTGCCAACTATTTTTCAGTTTTCCGCCCTTACGAGCGCCGTCCAACCTCCTGCTAACTTCTCCCAAGCTTTCCTTCTTCTCGACCTTCGCTCTGGATTCCGCCAGACAGGGGACACATTTCTTTCCTTTGTATCCTTTCAGGAACACCATCCCCCTTTTGAGGTCAAGACACGAGATTCCATTTGCACCACGCTGCTACCCCAATGCAACAAACATCGGTTCACTACGGGCGAATATTATTCTACCTTGACTCTATATTATTTTCAATGAAAAACTCGTGCAGCAGGTCAATCACCGCTTTCCAAATTGATTTTCCTTCTTCACAGTTGCGACTCGACTGTATTTCCATTCGCCCCACAACCCTCCGTGAATCGGACCCTTTTAAGTCGCAACAACTGTAAGCTTTCGTGCAGTCTTTCGACACCGAGTCCATTCGTCCCGAAAGGGTTGACACTCGATGGAAAAGAAGGGTTGCACTAAGTGGTAGATTCAGGGTGATCGAAAGAGGGGTGAGACGGGGAAAAAAGGTTTCCACGCCCCGAGGAAGGAAGCCGAAGTGGACTTAAACTACTCGAGAGGGTTGCACACTGGAGGCGGAAAGAAAAGAGTTGGACGTCGATACAAAGTGCTATTTATATCTCTATCTCTCTTGCTAGTTTCATTTGCTACACTCCACCCCTTTGGGCCACCCTTCTTCGCCTCTGGAGATTTTAACTGTCCCCCCCTTGAATGCCATTACTTCAAACACGATCGCTTGATCCCTTTACAAAAAGCTTGCTACGGTGGTCAATTATCGGAATAAATTTTGCACCAGGTTCTTTTCTCTTTAATTATTCAGTGAAAATAAGCGGTCGATTCGTAATGATTCAGCGATACAGGCAATGTTTCCATGGTAAATCAAAAGTGCTTGATTTTCCAGTAATTAATTGAAACTCAGCGAAGCTTTTAATCGATAGTATTATTTCAAATTCATCTCTGCCACTCGTCGTGTAAACGTGGTAGTGCTAGTTATAAAACTCATAAACGCCAGTTTATTTAACTTGAATATCATTTTGGTATCGGTGGTACTTTCGAAATTAATTTCCCACGCGCGAACCGCAACCCGGCGCGTAACGTAATTTCTAACTTTACAAATATCACGGAGATGGAATCGAGCAAGCGTGAAAAACGATGGAGAAAGGCCGAAATTCCATCTCGTGGAAAATCGTGAGGAATTAATTGCTTAGAAATTATATCGACACTCTTTGAATCGTTTAACGAAAACTTTCGAAAGAAACAGAATTAACTGAATCTAATTACTTCCACTCCTGAAACACGTGATTAAAAGTAACCACTGTTTCGTCTCTCGTGAGTCGAAAAAGTATGAACGTAGGGAACGATGCGCGAATATACGAAACTGTTCGTGGAATCGGAGTCGATCTCCGTGGAAATTTCGATTCGCGCGAAATTTATCGCCGGGTCGGAACACTTGCGAGTAATATTTGACAGACGGCGAGAAATACTGGCGCTTGATCCGACATTTTTCTTATTAGACGTAAATACGACCGCCGAGAGATATACGCGCCCTCCGCCACCCCACGGAGAAGGGCTTTCACCCTGTAAAAAATGTCGATCTTGCCTCGCGCGATTTTTTTCCCGCCCCATTCGCGCGACGGGTCCGGAATATAACCACGACCCTCCCAATTTGCATTTTTCTCTCTTCCTTTCTTTCTCGCCACCCCTAGACACTCGGTGACAAAGGATCCTCCTAAGTGGACGGGACGAACGGAATAAAGGTGTTCCGACGATGATCCTCCATTTGGCCGCGACCTCGCGATAAATCTTCCGCGGACAAGCGCGATCCATCGACGCCACTATTGAACGTTCCGCTCGTTTACTTTGCCCACGGCTGATAATGCAACTCCGCTCTCGATAACTTAATACGGCCTAACAACACCTCCACCATTTTTCCTTCAACTTTTATGTCATGTCAACTTCTTTCGTTATCTGTTCGAAGAAAAGGCGCACGCGCCTACAGATCGGGGCTGACAGAAGAAATATGCGCTGATAGGGTAGCCGAAGGGTACTACGGGGATAGCTTTCAGAGGCCAGCTGATTTCCATCCGACAGCAACAATCTTCGTGATAGCAAGGGCGTCCTTTATCGCTGTCCCCAGTGTCTTACATTCCCTCCTCCCCGGTGCTTTCGTCATATTCTGATCTCGATCAAGCAATTGTGAAATCGCGACGCAGGATCGTATGTGACAGGGACGAATGGGCAGGGCTTGAAGGGGATGAAAATCAGAAGTCATCGACCCCCAAATTTCATTTGTGTGCTCCATTCGCGTCCAATCTTTTTACATTCCATCGTGTATTCCCGCATCACTCGTTTCACAAATTTCCAACTTTCGCACTGGTCGTTTTGAAGCAGCCAAAGCAAAAATTCACGGACTGAAACGAGATATTATATGTAATGCACTGACCGGCGGGGAATATTGTTCATTCCCTGGGCACGGACGCTTGCAAACAAAGTGTGCTGTTAATAAATAAACTGGCGATATCGATGGGTGGATGGGAAAAATTCTCTGGCACGGGAATGTCATAAGGGACGTTATTAGTAATTTCGCAGCGAAAGTCAATAACCCCATTGAAATGTCGGAGCAAGCTCAGTCGAGGCTCGCCGACGAAGCTACTCGGGAATAAAGACACAAGGGGCGGGCAGAACACGATACAATGGGAATCGTGGCGCAGCCGGGTCGATTTCGAAACGATAAGTGGCAAAGGCCAACGTGGAGCGCGTTGCATCTTGCAAGTCGTATGCAGTTACGAGCGCTGTGTCCTCTCGCACGCGCGCATTATGCAGCTGAATCGCGCTATGCATTTCATCCTGCATATTTACGTTACTCCGCGAGATCCACCGCGGGATTCTTCTCTGGTCCGCTTCGTCCCTCTGCACACCATCCAGCGTATTTGCAGTATCGTAACTGACAAACTTTCTACTCTGCATGTGCGCCGTTACGCGCAAAATGATTCCGCTGTTACTCGTTAGACGTGTTCCGTGGGAATCGTTAGAAGTCCACCGTCGAAATTCAGGCGGCAAGTTTGCTGGTTCCTTTTTCATTAGAAATAATGGGATTTGCGAATTTCGTGGTACCTACCATGTGTTTTGATTTCGAGTTCGGTCATAAACAGATTCCATTATAAATCTTATTGGCAAATAGGTGGAACCTCAGTGGTCTCTTCCACCATTTTTACTTGCCTGTATCTGATTGTACTTTGCGTGTCCTTTTTATGCGCTCAGAAGACGACCACTTAAATTTTCATCGCTCACGTCTTGGAAACCCATCCTGCAATCATAAACCGATAAAGGACTTTTTAAAGAATTCTCACGATTCCCCTTGTTCTATAATCTATGGTTTCGAGATATTTTGTGGATCTCGTACGAGGCGCCCATAGAAGTGTTAAGTACCGCTTAATTAGTAGAATTATTAGGGAATCTCGTTCCTCGACACCGCTGGGTATCGCGATCGCGATAAAAATGCTTAATGTTTGAACGGGTTCTCCCTCTGGCGCGTAAATTACCCACGGGTATTATTAGTTTACTTGAAAGGGTTTCCACGTTTACATCGGGTAGCATCATTGTACGTTAATTGATATACACCGCGAGAGAATTAATTAGCTGTGTGGAGAGCAACACCCTTGCAATGTAATATGTTGTCCGGATACGGGGCACGGAATCGATGTCAGTATTATGTTGTATACGATCCTTGACGATACTTGATCACTCTAACAACCTCTGCTTCCTCTGTTTCAGGTAAGGATCAAAATTTCGCCAGTAATAACGCCGGTGAGTGTTCATCTAACAATATAACATTACTATTGCATGCACATATTTTACGTTTACGTTGTTGCTCCTCTGCGATGTGTGAATTTTTGCGCCCGCCACTTCGTCTAAGCCATAATTCCTCGAAGAATTAACGACTCTGGATATAATCTTGAGTGAGATGAATTGTGAGCTTAATGTAGCATCAGTCATCGCTGATTTTTAAATTAATCAGGAAGTCATATTTAACAGTCTATTAATCATATTTTGCTATTAAGCCGTGAAAAGTACCATATAACTTTCCGATATCGCATTCCATTGACTATCAACTGCTACGTTGGCCCATAATTTCAAAAGTAAGAGGAATTTACCTTATGTAACTTAATACTCTACTTCATCCACGACCACGCCATATTAACTGTTTGTAAAACCATAAACTCCAGAATTAATATTGGAAAGTACATTACGATTCACTCGAAACTCAACTGACCGAGGATAGAATACATAAAATTCGAAACGAAAAAGCTTAGAATACTTTGATCCCATTCTATCAATCGATGTCTTGAAACTTACATCTCCAGCTTTTACGAATTAAAACTATCGTGCACGCCGACCATCAGTAACCTCGAAACATTCGCTAAATTCGTCGTAACAACTTAACCTCGATACAGTGACATTTCGTACAGTTTCGAGAAACTGGGCTTTCGAGGGTAGAGTTAATTCGTTTACAGGAACCGTGGCGCGGCTTTCCATCGAGGAGGCAATTTTCATCACGATCGTTTTCGGTGACAAGCAAGCAAAGGTGATAAGCAAACCGAGAGGAAGTCTCGAGTTCGTTGATCTGTTATTTATTGCGATCGTAATTCTAACATGACGATTCGGCGGAGAGGAATTTCCTCTTTACGGGGACAGGTTCGAGGACGATAAGGAGAATCTATTCAAATCTGCTCCTCCTTTTTTCGAGTCTCGCGACTGCAATTTCACCCTGAAGATTTCCGTGCACCCGGGGACAAAAGGGCGCGACGGTGGTGAGGGAAGATTTACGTACATTGTGGGCAAGGGGATCGGCAAGGGGGTGGAACGGTAGAAGAGGGTATTCTTTCGAAAAGGCCATTTTCAGTAATGCTCTAAGGTGGGTTTTCCTGGAGGGAAATAGATCGCGACCGTGATCGTGAAATGTACCGAGATAAGGATGACAAATTGCAGAAACAATCTAAACGATTAGCTATCAAGCAGCGATGACGATTCACTCAATTTTATGATTGAAATTTACCTCTGCATAAGACTGATCGAGCACTCAATTACGTCATAACTGTCGAATATTGAATAATTCAAGACGGCAGTTTGACACTTACCATTGGTTTCCAGGATTAGATTAATATTGAAACGAGATTGAACTTGCTAAACGAGTGGTCTCGAGATCGAACTTTATCCCCAAAGAGCACTCTATCTAACTATGAATATTCGTCGAAAATGAATTTTAGTGAAAGCCAATATTTACGGAGTTATCGAAGCAATTCCAGCTACATGCCCCGCGTACCTCACCCTTCGTTTCCTTCTATCGTCAACACACATTTATTTATTTCCTCTGATTTAAATCTACAAAGCCTCACTATCTTAACAAAAAATCACTTAAGCAGTCTATTTACGTCTTGATCCTCCACTCCACTCCATTAATTTCCAAAAGAATTGCCTACGATCCGGGTTCTAACAGTTGCCAGCTATTTCTAAGCCTGCTCCAACACTCCCAACCCCAAGCAGCACCAACTCTACCATTCAATAACACACACGCACACAGCTTCGTTCAGCAGCAGGCATCAACTACCCGCGATTCCACGAAACAACATACCGCGATTGAAATTTCCACATGCGGTTCAAGCAGCTTCCGCCCCTACCGTCTCCGCATTCACCCCCAAGTCGATTTCCTCGTTCTCCTTGCAACGCGCGTAATCCCGAATTTAGTCGAAACGCGTGTCCCGGTTCGATGCAGAAAGAACATGGAAGCGTACGGGGGTTGGTTCGGGGGATGAGTCGCGGGGGGGTGGGTGGCACGGCCCAAGTTGGCTCGCGAACGGTCCGTCGTTCGGCGGAGGAGGAAGAATAGAGAAGAGCCGCGGGATGTGGCGAGATAAGGTCGGCAAATTGCTGGCAATCTGGCTGATTAGGCTGCACCCTGGTAATCCTGCAGGTTCCATCGGGGACCCGGGCCACGACCTATAACCGCCTTCAATCCCCCCACCCCTTCCTCTTCGACGTGTATTAGCTGAAGAAACGAGAAAGGATGGGACGCGGGCGAAGCAACCGCCTGGAGGGTAGCGACGGTTCTAAGAGATTAGAGGATCCTTTTTGGGAGGGAGGCCTGGGCGAATCGAGAGAAACCGGTCCTTTTCAGGCTCCAGATACGCGATATACGTTTTCTTTTCCCTCGTGCTCCTCCTCATTTCATATGCGCTTACCCAGCACACGGCGTTTCGGGCTTTGAAGGGTTCGTTTGTCGATAGAGGGCTCGAAGTGGTTTCTATAAACTTGGCCGCGCTTCCGCTGGAGTTGGTGTTTATATTGTAGCGATACGCCGCCCAGGGGGGCCTCGCAATTGCGGGGGATCGGTTGCTGGTTTTCCAGGGCTTCCGAGGGCACAAACATGTACGTCGCTTCTTCTAATCGGGTGACAGTAATTGGACAGATGAAACGTGCAAATGGATGTGCAAATTTGTGCTACGATTGGGGAGCTATATTAGCACCGATCGTTAGAATTCTATACAAATTTACAGAAGTTATCTGGAGTATAGGAGAAATCAATTTGTGCTCGCGTAACGTGCTGTGTTTATTTTCAGCATTCGGAAACGGTCGAAAGAATGGCACTCTGGTAGGTAATTGAATTTCGAAAACGTCAGTCCCGGCTATTTTGTGCTTCGTCGAATATTGCAAAATATTTCCATGGCTGGTAATAATTCGGCATTTAGAGCTGCCTTCTGTATAGCACATTCTCACGTGTACGCGAACCGTTTTGCAATAGCCATTTCTGTATTCAGTCAAATCTTATTTGATTTTTTCCGAATTAATCCCATTGATTTTATTAGGAGCGTAAAAGAGTCATAAAGGTCTTTGACATGTTAATTACAGGTAATTACGAAGAAATTAGGAATATTCCAGCAACGATTCGTACGACTGATCGCGTTTCCATTACCCAATTACTTAGAATACGTTTCCTGTTTCGCGTTCGCGTAGAACAGGGGATCGTAGCGGGAAGGAAATTGAACGAAGGGAATCAGATTTTTTCGTTCTCCAGCCGTGGACCAGGATCCGAGCGAGATTCCAGCAAGATTGAAGTACACTTAAATTCCTCTCTCAAAACTAACCTTCTCGGGAGTGTCTCTCGCGAATCCTTCTTCTCACCCTTCATTTACATGTAACGCCTGCATAAAACGTTACTTGCCCCGAGTCTCGTTTCCGTTCCACCGTCGTCAGACTTATCTTCTTCTTCTGCAAGGGCAGCTCGTAAAGCAGCTCCGCTGCTGTTTACGACGAGATGAAAATCGAAGCTCGCTGTCAGGCTGACTTTTAAAACGGCGACGCGCTGAGATTGCATATTAATCGATAATGGCATGGAATATTGGTTGATTTTTCCGCATTTTCCGACACGGCAAAGGCTAAACCCGTGGGATTAACATTTGTCGAGTGTCGAGTACAGATTTCCAGCTGAAAATAACGCTCGATAACGATTTAAAGAGAACTGAAAAAGGTAGCAGGCGAAATGGGTCCACGTGAAATCGAAACACGATGAAATGCACACGAGTTTCGAAATTCGAGGATTGGTTAAAGAACGGGGGAAAATAAATCAGCGAGCAAATAAATGAATTCGGAAAGTTTAGAATTCCGGGGAAACCGTCGAGCCCCGATACTCTGTCGACGAAAAAGAAAAATCGAAACATGCACGAGGAGGACCATTTTTCCTAAATTTCCTTCGGGACGGGCAGTTTCACTTATTTATTATTATTATTATTATTATATTTACGGGAAAGCCGTTTAGAATATATATAGTACATTGAAACAAAGATAAAAATCCAATAACAAAAACGAAAACGAAATAGAAAAACAATAACAAGAAATATACATAACTTAAATTAGATTAAATTAAATTAAATTAACAAAAAATATAAAAAAAGAAAAAACACTACAAAAACAGTCAGAGCACCACACTATTTATAGTGAGGTTGGTGTTTCGATTCGCGTTGCCAGGATAAAAGTGAAAAGAAACAATTCTTTGATAGGAAAGAAGCCAAAATTGTAAAATAATTTATTATCATTTTATCAAATTGCGATGCTGCGAATCTCGTTATACCTACCTATATCATCCATATCACTGTATCATTATATCATCGTTTGTAGAATTGCGCAAAAAGCAATTCCTTGTTTCAAAGAGTAACCAAATTTTTCTTCCACCCTTCACGCGAAAATGTAGCACTGCAAGAATGACTTTTCCTGTGGTTCCATTCATTCCATCTAGACCCGGTGTTTGTTGAAACCTTATTTTTCCTGTAACCTCTTGAAACCACTACGTTCCCCCGCGCGCTGGTATCTTCAGAGTACCATTCGCGAAGTTGCTAGGCTCAACGTAAAAAGCTAAGCGTTCCTTGGATGAAGAATCCTCTCATTTCTCTTGCTTCGTTGCAAGCGAGACGTACGAAAAATTGCGCGAATAAAAGTTTCCACCGGGGCGGTTTTATATCTCGTTTTAATATGTGTTCCGTTTCACTGTCCACCGCGCAACGGAATTAATTTTTAATCGTCCCGGCGAATTATGGAACGTCGGATCGGATAACTTTATAAACGTTGCCGGGTCGAGATTTAATAACCGTATCAGCGCGCTAAAGCAGCTCTCTGTAACCGAATGAGTTACGCACGTGCACGCAAGCTGCCTTGAAAAATCACGCGCCAAAATGATATTTCAGAGAGGAATCCTTCAATCCGTCAAATCTGAAAATGAGAACCCGTTTACCAGAGATACGCGCCTCGTCGCTTTCGTACCTATCTACTTCCGCGCTTATTTAAATCATATAAAATAGCCGTCGTCTATTGAAACAAACCAGCATCTTGGGGTTGGGGGTGGGGGAAGAAATAAATCGCGAGAAAAAAGTTCCTGGCTGACTCTACTTATATCCCCGAGGATATAATTGGGATTAAAGTTGGCCATAATCTTCTATTAACCGAACCACATTTTTTCATCCCCCTAACCACTGCGCGCGGAAAAAGAAGCACGGGCATGGAATCCATAAGCGGAAGTGGTAATGGAATTTTGGAACGGGTAAAACGGGAACGGGAGGGTGAAACGGTGGGGGGGGGGGTTGAAACAGGGGGTGGAACGAAGGGTAGGCGAGTGGCAGAGGGACGGAGAAGAGGGAGGGGCATCGTCAACTCGACCACGTCTACTGGAGGGATTATCGTGGGTGACAAAGGGATTTGAAAGAGGCGGCACGGAATTGGATTCTGGGAGAAACGCAAGAGGCCCTCGAAAGCCGCTTTGTGTCTCTCGTACAATAATTATTTGAGAAATTGTCGCCAAGTCGCGAGGTATCGAGTGGCTTTTGATGACGGATATTTCTTCGAGGGCCCGATAGAAAATCGTCGAGCATCGACTGTTGCGAGTCCCGTAATTATTTCGATCCGTGGTGAATCAGACCCTTCCATCCCTCCATTCCCTTCTATTCTTTTTCACTGCCCGCCCGCCCCAACCCCTCCGTCGCGTTTCTGTCGCCGTTTGTAACGCAGCGCGCGGCGTAACGTATGGAAGAATGCCTGCGTGCCCGGTTTTCCCTTCTTTTCTCCCTCTGTTCGTTTTTTTTTCGGCGGTCGTGGTTTAATTAGAAGCCGAGAAATTAAAACAAACGAACGCACCAGAGGTCGTAGGCCACGCTCCGACGTGGCCATTGTTGTTTCTCCTTTCGCTGGGCGCGCAAGCATCATCGTCGTCCTGGGGACCAGGCAAATTGCGGAGAACCTCCCCATCAGCCGTTATTTTCCGCAACTTTTCCCTGCTCCCCTTTTCGCAAAATTAATAGTTTGTTGCTGCGCTGCTCTGGAATTCTATTCTACGCTTTACACGCCCGAGTGACCATTACACCCTCACCCTTGCCCCTTCTTCCTTACCAAAATTCGCGCGTCATCGTCGTACTCGTCATTCCCCCGTCGTTTCTCAAATACTTATCTACTTTTTCGTCGATTCAAAATTCAATAGAGTAACTGTATACATATACCCCACCAATAAACACCGAAATTTTTCGCGACTCATCGGATCTCGTCGAGATAAACATTTCTGCTCAAACTGAAATACCGATCTGTCCTCTCAGCCGAGGCTATCGTATTTCCAATTCTTTCACATCCAAGCTCGTAGACGTGGCAACGCGCAACACAGTCGCTGCATCACACCGATAACGACCCTGTCGCCGAGCCGATGCCTTTCTGCGAAGCCAGTCGCAGAGACATACCGAAAATGCACGAGAGCCGGAGAATGAAAGAGGAAAAAAGCGCAGAATGCACGGGGAGAACGGTAACAACGCGCGAACGGGGCCGGAACAAATGTGACTTTCAATAAGCGGCGTCGCGCTCTGAAACGAACGGGGGTGCGGGGAGGGTTGGACTTTCGTCTAGCGGAAGTGCTCCCTTCTCCGTCGCGCGCGGTCAAATTTGTTCGTCGTTACGCGAAGCGGCGAGCGACGAGGGATGGGGAGGAAAAATGTCGTTGAAATAAGGGAGCGTGTATGGCTGGCTGGTCCGCGAGGGGCGATATAATAGGGGTGCCGGAGGGGAAGGGGCGGGCGGCTAGCCCGTGCGATGTATCGGTCGAATTATCGAGTGGTGCGTTACGGGTTTTATGCAGATTCGCCGGGAACCGCGCGGCAGTTTCGGAATTAATGCCGGCTGGACAAATGTTTCGCGGTTTTTCTGCTGAATTATCGTACCCCCGGGCGCAGCGGAACGTGTGTACGCTCGTCACGCGCGCGTGCACGCTGCCGCGACCACGGCTGAGGTAAACGCGATTTGACGTTCCTCGTACGTGTACGAAGGCTACGTATTACGTCTCTGTGTGCGCATGTATGTCCGTGTGTACTCGAATTTGACGTACGCCGTGTATCGGGCCGCGTCCCTCCGTGTGTAAGAAGGCACACGGCCATTCGTACACGGTGCAACGCGGCCGCTACACGTGCCGCTGCTTCGTACACCAATTCTACTATCGGATTTATAATATAAGCGGGCGTGGTGGATGGAGACGTATGCGGCAGCGCACAGCGCCCCGGCAAATCTATGCGTTCTTGTCAAAGTTTCGTACATTGCTGGGTCTTCGTGTGCGCACATCGCCACCGTGTGTCTGCGGGTATTTTTCACGTGAAAGGGCGCCGGCCAATATTGCTGCTGCGGTAACACTGCTTTTATGCTGTCGAAAAATATCCTTTTTAGAAAACGGGAAATTTACGAAGAGTGGCGTGTGTCAGCTGAGGTCGTACGAGGTAATTTTCCAGTGAATGCGGTGCAATAAATATCGCCGGCGCAGCTGCCTTGTTTTACCCCCCGTACACGAAAATATTCATTTTACGAAATCGATAGGACAGGAGGCGGGCGCGGGGGTGGCTAACGTGTCGAGTTTAAATCAGTCATAAATCGTTGGGCGTCACGTTTAAATTGTCGGAAGCGAAAGAACCGCATGAATGGTGTATAAGTATTCGATCGACAGCGTTTCAGCGGCGCGGACGGAACAACGGGAGGATCTCGGTGTTCCGTGCGAAACACCTCACCCCTTGTAGAAATACATCGAGCGTTCGTGGACGCGTGACACGTAGAGGGACGGGTTTCAGTAGAATGTTATCTTTCTGTCACGAGATGTTATCCCCGAAAAATCTTGCCCGCACGATAGTCGCTCGTGCCTCCCGTGGATTTCGCGTGTACAAAAAGACGGGGCGCCGCGAACAATTTTAAAAAAACAGGGGAATACGCGAGCCTGGGTGGACGGATATATCGATGGAGAACACAATGCAAGCTCGCGCTATTCACCGGGGAGACTCCAGGCGGAACTTAATTCGTGCTAATCGCTCGAACTCGAATTAATCCCGGCTCTACCACCTCCTACCCCTCTGCGCCCACTTTGTGCAAACGTTTAATTCAATCCGTCGCCGACAATCGAGCTGGAGTATACTAGCCTGGAAATTCTAGCTCTTCGCCTGACTTCGCCTTTCTGCTCTTCTCGTTTTCACCTTCATCCCTGCCTACGTTTATTTCTGCGTTTCTGTTTAACTCTCTACCTTTCTACCGATCTCTTCCTCCGTCTTCTCTCTCTCTCTCTCTCTCTCTCTCTCCCTCTCTCTCGCGGACGCGCATCCCCTCGTAGATCTAACTTTCCACTGATATCTTGTTTTCCGTCCCTCTTTCTCGTAATCTGTATCCACACCGTCGCCCCATCTTCTCCGTTAATCGCACAGTTTCCAGTTTCGTGTTTCCATCGTCGACGACACTCAGGGAGAGAGAGCACGCCTGGTCGCTCGGTACGGCTGGTGGTAGTACCAACCCTCCAGCGGTTACACCGCGTCTAGAATTACCGCAGCCCACCCCAGGCTCCCGCGACGACGAGTTTTCTACGTTCGCGTGATTTTCTGGGCAGAATGTATCTCGCGTCTCGTTCATCGTCGTTGTAGGCGGACGATTCTGCGCGTTCAACGTGATTTGACGGATTCGAGGGCTTTCAGAGGGATTTTATACAGATTTCACGATTTATGATCGTGGTGCGATCATAGAAATGCACGGTACACGAATCTCGTGTTTCGTGATTAATGTCTGCACTAGCTTTGAAACGAATGAAATACGTCATTATGGGATTTGCTGACAGGTTGAAGGTGGATGGTTGCGATATGAGTCGCATTGAAGCTATTACCTATGGCTACAGGTTGAATGTATTAATGGAACATGAAATCTGATGTAGTTTTGGTTCGAATTCAATGGCTTCTGTTACCTCAGAATTTCTGATAATTTACGTCACAGTGCGTTGCCTCAGATGGCACAAACTAGAGCTCTTACTTTTTGACCCGTCGAGTACCCGGGTACCCGAAAATTACCCGGAATAACTTCAAGCTATTGAATGTAATATTGTCTGTGATTGTCTGTGATATAGGGTAGATGTCCCAATTACTGCCACATTAAGCTCATCGCGTAACTTTCGTTAATTATTTCAGAAGTTATTTAGCCTCAAAATCATTCCAAGTTGCAGCATACTAATGCTTAAGAACTCTTTTATCTAAGAAATTTTTTTTATAGTATAAACAGTATGTTTTAATTGCTAATTAATTGAAAAAGTATAAGGAAGTCCAATGTCCCTAAAACTGTCATTCACCTTTTAATATTAATTTATAAATATCAGTATGCAATGCTTCTCTATTATTATCTAACACGGAAACCTAATTTAACATTAAAATTTTTTCCCTTACGATTTTGCACGCATTATTTCACTATTAAGTAAAATAATTAAAGTGACAGTAATAGGGACACTGTCAGTAATTGGGACATCTACCCTAGTCTGATGTTAGCCAAAAATTATTGAACTATACCACATTTAATGGCTTGAAGTTGTTTCGGGTAGACGGGTACCCGACGGGTCAAAAAGTAAGAGCTCTAGCACAAACGCAGTCGAGCTTTCAAATATTATCCACGATCGGTTAATGTCGCCTGTGATACGAGTAACGGCCATTAAAAGATTATATGTATTCGCGGGACGCGTGTTTGCGGCAAACAAGTCGCCCGCCTAACAAACCGGACGTTATTTATATAAAAAATCGGGTTATTGGCAGGCACGGATTTACGTGATCCCACGTACGACGAAAACCGATAGCCGCTTCTGTGGCAATCGAACTGAAATTCTTCACTTTTTTCGTCCCTCATTCCGGGCTGCACAGATACAAAATAAACAGTCGAAAAAGCACAGAGATATTTGTAAAACGCACGCACTCTCGTTTCGAACGGTTGGAAAGATAAAAGGGAGAAGGGTGCAACGATGTTTGCCATAATACATGACGATACCATTTCAAACAGTTGAATCTCGCGAATTCTCGCGCTTTCAATTACAACTGTCTCTGCGTTGCATAATAGGGGAGAATGGGGTAATTGCGAACACCTAAGCAAAAAGGCAAACAAAACGAAAACTATGTGATAAATGAATTTGTTTATTATTTACAAAGATACTTAAACTAGTAATCTATAAAGTACTGTGACGAATTTTTGAAAAATTATGATAAAAATCAACTTTATAGTGAAAAATATTACTTGAAACATGATGAAAATAATAAATTGTGTTTATCTTGAATAGCATGAGTGTTTAGTATTTATTACTTTGTGCCCGCCGGTGGATACGACCTAAACAATTAGCTAGTAAAGAGGGAACATCGTTTTTATCTATTAAAACGCCGTAATTATCGCATTCGCGATTATTCCGCGTTCGTGTTTACCCCACTCTCCCTTACGCACGCGACCAGGTACGATTTTCGTGATTTTCATTGACGATCGCGAAAGCAACCCCCCATCCCCAATTTTTATTCGAGGTGAAAGAAACTAGGGAAGTCTGTGTGATTCTTGAAACGACCAAAAGAAACCGTCCACGAGTCGATAGACCGCAGAAGTTATCGAGATATGGACTAGATTTAGGAGTCTATAAGTCGGGGAATCCGTGGGCGCGCGTGTACGTGCGCGCGTGTGTGTCTAGAGAACGGGATACCTATCTACGTTCCCTTATATCTGTCGCGAAGGCCAATCTCGATCTCGCGACTTTCGTCGCCCTGAAATAGACACGTAATACGGGTGGGATCCTGTTAGCGATGGGATCGAACGACACCCGCGGACACGAAATATCACACGAGGAGGAATAAATTTTTCTCCTCTCCGCCACGATATCGCCGCTGATCCCACGCTGATAAAGTCCCGCGATTTATTTACGTTCGTCGAAGACAGAGATCCGGTTTGCACGCGATCAAACCCAGCCCGGGGATTAATTGAAACGGGGCACGTTCGTCTGCTAGATTCCAATCGTCCGCCTTGCAAAAATCTCGATTGAAAGATTGATAGACGTTATTGCACCACAAGTCCGCCGTGCGTCTCGTAGTCTATGCCTCTGTGGTATGATATCAAGTAGAATATGGATCATTTAGTCAGACTTGGCACGGTCTTCATCGCAGTCGAGAGTTTCGTGGGAATTGCGGCGAACCAGTCGTTTTATTATGATAGAAGCTTTGTCTTTACGTTGTCTGTACCTGAACTGATTTTATTTATTGTTCATACTCTACTTGTCTAATATAGAAAATTGAGGCATTTGATGGAAAAAGGGCACATACGCCAAAATGCCATTTCGAGTAAATCGGTTTCAAAGCTTTCATTATAGTATAACTTAATGAAAAGTAATGCAATCAAATCCAATTTTTTTTAAGGATGTAGTATCATATCCTTCAAACGTTTCGTAAACAGAAGTCATGATTTGAAAATGATATGTGTCTTTATTTAATAGTTTTATGCAAGTGGTTTATGTGCCCTTTTTCCGTAAATAGGGTAAATTCGTAACAAAATTGCTTCTTTGTTTAGTTATTTACATATAATTTTGTTTACATACTTCGTTGCCAATTTTTTATACATTTCTTAAATAAAAAATACAAAATGAAGGGCAAAACTAAACAAAAAATGTTATGTTTTAAGTAAGTATTAATTTCTCCGATTTTTTGCAGCAAGCTGTCTTACAAATCAATTTCATCTTTCCTAAATTCGCTTCTTTCCTTGCGGATTCGATACACGCCTCACTTTCCATAGTTCCTCGCTTACATTAAATCAAACGTATTGCACGACCAGACAATAGACAGCACGGCAGCGCGACCGCCCAGCGGCTATGTAGCTGCATGTTGCTCACGCTACGTAACAAAACAGCATTTAGCTAATTTAAACGTGGGAGAAGAAATGTCCTTGATATATTATATATATATAACATATTCCTGAGTCGATTTAACCGATTTACGGAAAAAGGGCACATAGGCCTATGTGCCCTTTTTCCATCAAATGCCTCAATTGTGAGTTCAAGCTTCACTACAGAATAGTTTTCAGTATCGTGATTAAATGATAAATTTATATTTCTATTGTTTTCATTTGCTTTTATTATAAACAGTGTAATAAAGACGTTTTATTATTATTATTATTTTTATTATAAAAGTATTTGTTAGTCTTGTCACTTTCGCAAAACGTAAGCACTTCGGTGTCAGAAACGAGAAGTTCACCCCGAAGTCCAGGTACAATATTCCTAAATCCCTGTTGTGGGAAGACAATAAGCAATAAGCATACATCTGTAAGTTCCCCTCGACAACCGTCGATCCTTTTTCAATACTTGTAGTACGCGGTTCAAGCAGACTCTGTTCTTCGACTTTCCCTCGGCTCTTCTCTCGAATACCACTCAGGGGATCGAATGCTACCATCGTGATCGTTGTTTGTATATTCCTAGAGTTTTCTACCTAGTGTCCCTGCTAAAAGCGAACTCCATCAACGTGCTCGACGAAAACGCGCTCGATTCGGCGGATATCTGCACGCCCGATATCTCGACCCGCGGCCAATGGAAGCTCATTGGAGCTTTCCGCGATGGAGAAAGAAGCGATTTGCCGGGGGCCACGGAAACAGCGAGTTTTCAATGCCAACGAACGATCCTTTTTGTCGGATCCCGTGATTCGTATCTACCATCCCGCTTTCTCGAATTTAACGTGGCTGCAGGGCACGAGGGAGACGGAGCGACGCGGAAAGACGGGACGGAAAAAGGGGTTGGGAGGGGACGGAGCATTGATTGGCCGCTCGTCGAAACCATGAAGAGAGGAGCAACGAAATGGACAAAGTGTAAAGGTGACCAATAAGATTACCAGCCCGATCCTCTAACGTAAATCCACTTTTCAGCTAGTTTCTCGAGACCGGGACGCTCGTTGCCGAAATGACCGTTCCCGAATCGTTTCATCTTTCCGTTCGGCGATCGAGCGCCGTATCGAGCCCCTCTGCCCGGGGAAAATCATCGAAAATTCCGCTGGCGCCGACGGTCGAAATTGAAAATGGATTGCGGGACCGCGGCGGACGGCAAGCAACCGAATATCGCGTTACTCGATGGCTGAACACCGCCCGAGCGTTCTCCCCTTCCAGCGCTCTTTTTGATATTTTAACCCTGTCCCGCTGTATTTCGGTCGAGATATTTGTTTGTAGATCGAGCCGACATTTAATCTTCGCGGTCCTTTGTTACAGCCGCGGGTAACGTTAATACCCTTTCAACGAACCTCGTCGCGAAAAAACCGTCGCGGTAACAATGCGGAAATATTTCCGCGGGAGTTGGTACAAACTATTCTTTGTCGGGGACAGGTCGAGCTACGTTTCACAAAAATTTCGTCGTTATTTCTGTGAAAATTTCCTCTTGGAAAATCGCCTAGTTTTTGGATCGTTGTGCTGTAGCTTCCGGGCCACAACAGGTCACTGTTTCCCATCTTTCTCGCAAGTTACGCGACGAAAGTGTTAGCGAGGGGGAAAGCAGGATATGTAATTTTCACGTTGAAAGCTTTGAAAGATCGCGGCACATGTATCTGCGATATCGTTGATGAACTTCAACGATATACGCTTGGATCGATTAAAACTAGGACACCCGAGCGTATGAAGCAGGAATTACGGAGAAAGGTTGCGCGTCGTGTTTAATTAGTGCCTCATCTTGATCGATACCCATCGATCGGGCGTTTTACGTAGACGTGGCCGTTTGATGTGTTCATTAAGGTCGATGCTGCATTACCTCTTTCGTGGAATATCGACCCCGGTTTAACGAGCTCGAGAACACGCGCACCTATGACGTGTCAACCTCCCTTTATCTGCTTGCTCCAGGCCAGGTCGACGATGCTCGATGTGGTAGCTACATGTGTACCGCCCCTTGTAACGCCTGGTTTGCATTAAAGCGCCCAGCGTTTATGCGGATTACGACTTATTCCTCGATGTCAGCCCGCTGGGGAACGCACGACGCCTTGCCTTGCTGCGAGCTCCGCGCGGATTAAAAAGTAATAAGTTTTAATCAGATTTTTGATTTTGAATCGGAGCTCGCGTGCTCGAAAGGATTACAGGTCTGCAAACGAGAGACGCTAGACCCGTTGAGGACGTCAAAAATTCGCCTGGTAGAAGAGTACGGTACGCATCGGTACGTGATTTCCGTAAGTTATCGGTTTTCGATCGTGTGTAATGAAGGGCTCAGCCACTAACGTAAGGGAGTGGTCCTGTCGTGACCCATCCTGGATATATTCCGGTCTGAAGGGTTACCGGCGCCAACCGGGATTATGAATCGTCCTTCCTCCTTCCTAAAGAAATATTTCACGCGGCTCGTAACGCCGTAACTCGGACAAATTCTCCTACTGCTCTTTCGAGGCTCGCGCATGGCCGCGGTCTTCGGTCAGTTAAATTGAATCCCGTAAATTCGGTGCCCGCGTAATCTCGCGGAAAATTCAACGGCGAGTCGTTTTACTTTGTTTAACAGGTTTAATGGCCGGCCTTGTTCAAAGTAATTAGAAGGGGTCGAATTCTTTCATTTTTCGGCCTGAATATCGAGAACGTTTCAGAAGTTGCCAGGTGTTAGTTCTCGATACCCTGCGTCAAATGTTTCCGAGTCAAGTGCGCATCACGTTTGTCATCTCTGAAATTTCATTATTCCCAACCGTGCATGAACTTCCGTCCTGTTTCATAGCACTCGCTCGCGATGCGCATTTCATTATTTTTAATTGCTGCTTTTTCCTTTCCCTTTGCATATGGATATCGCAGAGTCGCGTGTAATTAGGATGTTATCGTCACTGGTTACTCTTTGAGAGCTCGGTGTATTTGTTGCTGAAAGTACCGTCGTGATAATAAAAGACAATTGAAAGCTGTCAGTCATACGTAGGATACAAAGTGCATTGGTATATAAATCTTAGATCATATACTACTGGAGGTCTCATTGCCTTATGTCGCCTGTCCCCAGGGAGCTGCCACTCTCAAATGTGATTTTGTGACAGTGTTTCAATTGCCACCTAGGCAGTTCCAATTTTTTCGAACTAAAGTTCAATATGGCCGTCCAACATAGTCTGCGAATCCAGTAATGATCTATTAATTGCTGCAACATTTGTTGCATTTTAATCGCAAACCATACTGAGGATGATAAGTCCCGTTCCTTCGACAGCTTTTACAACAGTTTTGATGCAGTGCATCAAATGATTTGAGGACGTCTTGCATTTTTTAAAATAAAGCAATCAGAGCAACAGCGGACTAACATACATTTTTTTCGAAATTCAATTAGTAGCAATAACGTATTCCAATAGGCTCTACTAACCACATAAAATAGGAAAAAAAACATTTTTTTAAATGTAGGTTGGTCCGTTGTAGCTCTGACTGTCTCAAATAATAAGCAAATGGGAGTTTCCAGTTCGATACGATACCTTTTAGCATAAACACTAGTGCATGGCCATATTGAATTTTAGTTTGAAAAATTTGAAACTGCCTAGGTGGCAGTCGAACACTGTCCCAAAATCGCAAATTAGAATGGCAACCCTCTGCCTGTCCTCGAAACTGTCGCCAACATCACGCAAGAGACAAACTCCATGATGTTGGCGACTGTTTCGAGTTCTCGATGAGACCTCCGCGTATATATGCTCTAAGATATAAATACTTATATGTCGATACCATTTCAACAGAAAGCACACAGAACGGGAATGAAGAATTAAGTAGATCGATAGCGTGACCCAACGAGCGCCAGCGAAAATTCGCAAATGGTTCCTGTTCGATAAATTTCTCATCGATATCGGCTGGGAATGCGACGAGACCGTTATTCGCCAGTCCAGGGATCGTTAGCATATCGGATATAAGTAACGATTCACCGTGGCTCGTGTTCCCCGCCCCACTTTTAACCCATTTCCAAAAGTCCCCGACAAAGTCCTCGTCCCTAACGATTCCGTCAATTTAAAGTTCCCTCCTCGACCATTCTTCTTCGCGCGGCTCACCGCGACGTGGTGGTTCAGCTGCTAGCAACGGAGGAACGGAAGATAAGTACACAGAGGGTGGAGGAATACAGAACGCAGAGTCCTTGCGTTTTTACAAGGAGAAATAACGTGAGACTGGTTACGCGACTTTACGCGCTCCTTCGCGGTGCTCCCCTTTTTCCCAGTTCCTGTAGCTCAGGGACCAGTGTAACGCGCGCCAGCGTTCACGAGCGATCGGCAGCTCGTTTTTCCAGCCGAGTTAGAGCTGCCTGGATACAGCAATCTTCAAAGAGGTGCAGGCGCGTCAAAGGGATTTTCCAGCCGACGCGAAACGAAACTCGAAACTTTGCTCACGTGCGTTGGAAAGAATGTAGGTACACTGCCGCGCACAGGCTCGCGAATAAGACGCTCTGTTAGGTCTTGTCACGCTATGCAACTCTTTGAGGATGCATTCTGTACGTAGAAATGGAGTGGAGCTAGTGGGTGCTGAGAAGATTAAAAAGGGATCGGGTGGCCTCTGGAGTAACAAGTTTATTGCGACTTCCAGCGAACCAATTTTACGTGAATGTTGTAAGAAAGATGTTTACGAGTATGCAGCGCGCTGATGTTGTTTGCCCGCTCGAAAACGTAACTGTCTAATGCTTGGAAATGCTCGTGCGCGCAGCGGCGTGCCTCGTTTCTTTGACGTCGAGATTGCGACCCATTACCGCGATCTTACGTCGACGCTTTGTACGACGTTAAGCGTAACGGCGGAGTTTACTTTCTCAACGAGTTTCTACTTAAGTCCTGCGGTTCTATTACGCCGCGGCGACGCGATACACGGTCGATCGTATATTAGAAACTTCAGTCGTAACTAATGCCGCGCTTTGCCTCCGCTTATTCGGCGAACGACTGAAGCAAGTAAGTATCAAGCTCGGCACAATTACGAGAACACAGCTGGCTTCCAATTTTCCTTTTGTTATGAACGCTGCTACTGTGGAAAATCGAACCTCCGCTAATCGAGCTTCCCTGGATCGCTGCTCGATCGCTTTAATTGCCTTCGATCTTCTTACGTCATTCAGCTATTCAATAGGAATTCTACTATTCAGATAACTACCTCATTCAAATTAGAGCTCTTACTTTTTGACCCGTCGAGTACCCGGGTACCCGAAAATTACCCGGAATAACTTCAAGCAATTGAATGTAATATTGTCTGTGATTGTCTGTGATATAGTCTGATGTTAGCCAAAAATTATTGAACTATACCACATTCAATGGCTTGAAGTTGTTTCGGGTAGACGGGTACCCGACGGGTCAAAAAGTAAGAGCTCTAATTCAAATACTCGACATATTTTTCCTCTAGAAGGATGGCACACTTTGCTTTACGGTTAAAGTAATTTTTTTCATGTAGAAATAATATTCCAGGTGAATAGGTAATACGAGATCAAATCATGAAGTAAATTAAAAAGCAAATATTTGTTGAAATTATTCCTGGATTATTAAACTAAAAATTGATACGATTGAAATAGAGTTAGTAAGCGTGAAGGAATTGGTTGTACGTTCTTGACTACAGTTTGCAAATTGAACAAACCATGGCCACTGAAGAATTCGAGTTTCTCTGGCGGTGGAAACCGCTCGCAGCAAGGGCGGAGAGCTCGAGCAAGGTTTCCGGTTAATTTTCCGGTAAATAAAGGCGGGAAATGAAATAAAGCAACGAGACCGCTGCCGGGTGGCTTCGTATCGCGAGGAAAGAATCGATAGTCTATTATTCCGGCTTAAGTTGCTCGATTTATATGTACACCCTATCTTCGCTCCTTGGTGGGAAAGTCAAGTGCACCGCCGACTGAATTCAGTTTCCGAGATTTACGCTTCCCCTTTTTCTCTCCTTTCCGTGGTGGGTGCCTTTCGCCCAGCACGCTGGAAATTCACCAACATATTCCCAGAGGGGAGGAAAGGATGTTGCTCACTTATAACTAAGAATTAATATCATTCTTGCATTACTACAGCAGAATTCCAAAGATATTCTGCTGCGAAGGGTGAACGGAAAGTGTCCATTCTCTACTCTAAAGATACGTCTTCCAAAATTCCACGAGATAATGCTTCTTTTTTCTCAACTAAAATAAATTCCTCAATCATGCGATATACCGTAAAATGGGGGAACATTGGCAGCATAGGGTAACATTGGCATACGCCGAAATTACGTTGTTTTACGTCAGATTAGTAAAACTTAACCTGTTAATGCTATTTATATGATGTGGCAATGTTACGAGTTGATTTTAGTTAAGATGCAAAAAATAAAATAAAATATAGAGATTTAAGCTTACTGACCTCAGATTAATAAAACTTATCCCGTTAATGCTATCTACATGATGTGCTAATGTTACCCCGGTACAGTAATGCTTTTAACATTTATTAAAGAAGGAAAGGACACAAATTTTGTGCATTTTGACACTTGTAGTACAATCACAAAAGATGCAATGTTATGATAAGATACTTAAATCAAATGTAAACATGTTAATTTTTACATTATATAACAAAATGTTTCAAAAACCTGCCAATGTTCCCCCATTTTACGGTAATGCTTCTTTTCTTCTGAACTAAAATAAATTCCTTAATCATGCGATATATTACCTCGGGCTCCCAAATTTGTATTACATCTACACTCTCCATAAATTTAAATTTTAAACATTCTCTTCTATCTTGAAATCCAAAGGATTCATCTAAGCGCGCCACCAACAGCGACTCACCCCGCACCATCGTCGCAGGGTAGAAAAAGCGACCGTCCCGCGATCAGTTAACCGAACACAGGCAACAAGCACGGATCTCGAGGCATGAATATTTTACACAGCCCCGAAAATTCATGCGATCCCGATCCGGCGGCCCGCTTAATAAATCCGAAATATAAATCTGCCGCGCGGAAAGGGGTCTTCCGGTCAGGGGGCAGCGAGCGCGGCCCAAGAATAAATCAAACGCGAGCGTCATTATTCCCCGGCGAAAGGCTTTCTCAGCCTCTCCGCGGGGACATTGTCTCGCGCACCGTCTGTCTTCGCTACCTGCGGCCCGGCAACTGGGAAGCCAGAGGGAACGGAGTCGGGGGCGGCTGGTTGGGCCATCCGGTTTACGGGGGACAAAGAAAAGTTGGCGACTACCACGAACGAGTTGGCTCGCGCTAAGAGTATTTGGGCCGAGTTTAACCCTTTTTCTACGTTCGACCCTCTCCCTCTCTCGCAACCCCTGCCGGAGAGGCCGAGCAGCCGGCCCTCGGGGTATGAGTTACCCTTTATTTCCGGCGAACGTTGTCCAACAAGGCGTTCGCCACAATGGGGCGAACTTTTCATTGTGCCGCGCGGCCCGCACACGCCGACACTGCCATTTCCGCGCACACGTTCACGGTGTCGTGAAATTTCTCTTCGTATGGCCGATTCATGGCGCGGTCTCGGAGTAAAAGAATCTTAAGTGCCTCGGCTCGAAAGGCGACCCTCGGTTACTCGTGAGCGAGTACCCTGGGCGAATCACTGGCAGGCTGAATTCTACAAATGTTGATGACTGTGTGGAATGTAATAGGGGAGATCGGGGCAGGTTGTAACACGGGGTATATTTTAACATAAGTAAAATCTTTTTAAACGACAACATGCATGCGAGATCTGCTTGATTATATTAGCACCGTCGTTTTTAGTGACACAAACAAGCGTTATGTATTCATTTTGTGGTTATAACCCAGAATTTTAGTATTTAGAGCACGTAAGTAAATGTTGTCTTAGCACTTTCATTTCAATTAACCGCCAATAGAAACCGTTTGCATTTTTGCTTCTTTGTCGCGAAGGAATCAGTACACATTGGTTTATTATAATGTGTACGCATTTTAGTAATTTGATGTTTAATTTCTCGTTTGCTCAGATAAAATGCAAAAATTGAAGCTCGGGGTAAATTGTAACATGTTACTATACTTACTCCGCTCTAAATGGTGATAAAGCAAGCTATTTGCTGACACACCCGAAAGAGATGCTCTAGAGTCTAGACGAACAACAGAACAATCAAGAATCAAAAAAGTAGAAAAAAGTATAAATGAAGAAGTAAAGTAAGCGATGAAGAAGATTTTGATAGAATCAGATGAATAAGCAATGATTGTTTAACTCGTGTATATCAAATGTTTAATAATGATCTGTGTTTTCATTAATATTTTCTAGAAATGTTTATTTGTGTTCATATTTGTATTTAAATAAGTAAAACAGGTGTGTTACAATTTACCCTGGGCTGGGGCACATTGCAACAAAGATTTAGAATTGTTTAAGATGAAGCTCGATGTCTAAGTGTACAAGATCAGTTCACCACATATGTAAGTAGTAAATCACGCAAATTATTTCCTGATTGAGGAAAACACTTTCGAGAAAAAACTCTGTAAACTTTTTTGTTACAATCTGCCCCTATGTTTTCTATGTTTCATGTAAATAAAATCGAAACAATAAAACGAATTAAATATATGTGGAAGTATATCGGAAGTGCAATCGAGTTCGAAACGTCTCCGCGTAAAGTCACGTTTGTTATCTATCGATAAATTATTCGAGCGTACCGTGCACGATACGAGGCTCCCAGATTCGCGCTTAGCTCGCCGCGCACTCACCGAGATTAGATCTCGTAGTATCGCCGTTGAATAATAAATTGTCCAGGATGTGGAAACAAACGCTAGTGTTTCCACGCGTGTCAACCAACCATTCCTCTCAAGCTGTGCATAATTCAGCCCATCTGTCTGTCCGCAAACGATCGAAATCGACAATCTTTGCGGCGGTTGGGAACCTCCAGCTTACTTACCCTGCACGTTCCTTCAAATAATTAGACGAATTTGCATCTCTGGATTCAATTCAACAGGATATACCAACTACCAATTACCTAGCATAATAAATCAATGATTCTCCCTTTAGTTCCTCGACAGTAGACCTCTCTTCAGGCGCTCTTTTCTCAATTGCTTGGTTCCGCCTGCCAGCAGGAAACGCGTCACCTTAAGTCGCTCGAAATCTACTGAAATTTGCTTGCATATTCTTGTCACGCTTTCGCTCAACGTAGATCACATAGCTCGAGTTTAGAACTGTGCGAGTTGCGTCGCAACTCAATCTCGCCCAGCCTGCCCTTATGCATCGTTTTCCGTCGCTCAGAGGGCCTGGCGCAGATGATGCTGATGGAATGATCGAGCCCGGCCACGACGTCGCAAAGCCTCCATTAAAACTTGCTCAGTGGAGCGGTTTGTCCACGCCACCATCACCGCCAATGAATTTCAGTACTTCACACTTCAGGAATCAGTAAATATATTCTCGGGTGAAATTTCTTGAGAACGCTCTTGGAGGAAGCATTTGTGGGAATAACGATTTCAGGGATAAAATAAATCCTCTGTTATCAGATCCATTCCAACAGAGTCGAACCAATCGAGTCGAACCATCGAGTCCATCGCCATTATCCGGCAGACGCAACTTCATGGGAAGAATTTTATCGTGGGAACTTGAACTGACTGGGGGCAATTTCGCCGGGCGTGGTAGACTCTCAAGAACGTTGGATTGAAATTTTATACCTATTAGAAGCTGAACTCGAAGGCTTTTCGCTTCTTCGTCGCCCAAGAGGATCCTTAGTTCGTGGATCTAAATATTCAGACCAGCAGTGGAAATCGTTCTATCGCACTCCGCGTTTCATCCCTCTCTAGAAGAATGGAGAATATGAGTATTCGTCAGTCGTGGCCCGAGTGGCACAAACAAAACGCTCGCAAAGGAATCCAATTATTGCAAGATTATGTATCGCGGTGTATACATAAAAAGCGACTCTTCCTTCGTGCACAGGGTACTTCGCAGTAACTTCACCCTCTAAAATCCACTTGGTGTTGCATATATGTATATCCGCGTGGTAGATTACGCAGGAGCAAGGAACATATCGGTTCGCCAGGAGACTGTATCCAATTAGAGCCAAATCTCGACCCAGTTGTCGCTGAAGGATCAGATTGATGTAACGCATTAGGTTCGTGAACGCGGAACCATCGAAGCCGTTCCATCCGAGGATGTTGAAAATCGAATTCAATCGCGGTGCCAATGATGACCAATCGTCTGTCGCTATGTCACTCCACGGTGATTAGCGCGCCCTTTAGGCGAGAATTCTGAACCATCACCTGAAAACTTTCTTTATTGACTCCTAAGATGGGCGATAAAGTTGGGCTTCGTTAGAGTTCTTGCTCATTTAAAAGTTTTGGTGGAGTAAGTGAAAAAATTGTTCTATAGTATTTGAACTGATGAAGGCTCCCTCATTATTTCTACCAGATCTATTATCGCATCGACGTTCCACTGTCTGTTGAGGATCTGACGAGTAAAGAGGCTCATAGGTGCACTTGCGGTTTTAGGGTCGGCTAAGTTCGCGGGGAGGGAAGAGGGGTGACAACGTTTGAACCCGAGACGTCTGGGGCTTAGTAAACTAAAGCAAACTATCACTGCCGCTTACCGTTCCTGGCATACCACCTAAACGCATCACGGGTGCAGACAAGGCGGAAATGAGACGTGCCGGAAGATCAAGGCTGCCTAAGCTCTGTCGTAACTTCCAACGACAACTATTCGGGGTAATGCGCGGCAAATATGCTACACTCGCGGTGCTTCTCAATGAATTACTCCTTCTTGAACGATTTCATCCTGAATTGACCCATACGATCATCCCTCGATCATCCCATAAGTCACCCTTAATTTCATACAGAATACAATCGAGACTCTATATCTCGGGTCACTACGATTCTCCACGCCATTATGTCTGGCAGAAATTTGCTACCCCTTGAAACACGCGTTCCATTCGCACCCTACAACCATACGTATCTCCCTGGGAGCCAGTATCACGATACTTTCGACCACCCACGGGCACCGTTTCCTTTAGCAGGTGATTAGCCGCTATCAGCAGAAGGGAACGGTCAATCATTAGCTCGTTATCGCGTCAGATGGAAATGGAGCTCGTAGCTATCAGCTATCGACTCGGCTTTCGGGGGCAAGCTAATGTTCCCTGCCACAATAGCCGGCTACCTGGTGTACTATTTACCCCGATAAAGCGAGCCACATATAATTAAGTTGCCTCGGAAGCTCACGGCCGTGCCGCATTCACGTGCAAGCGCGGGGGTAGGTATCGTCGCGACGGACGGTTCACTCGGGCGAGATAATTGAATAGGGTTTTCGGGTTGCTGGCGGCTGTGCGCCTCCTGACCCTGGAGGAATGGACTGTACAGCTGCGGATGTATTGTTCGAACGCAGCCACAGGAACGCTCACGGATGTCGATACACTCAGCCGCTTTTGGATAGCCAATTCCCTGGTCGCGGCTTAATTAAGGTCGGCCAGATTCCATCGATATAATTATATCCCATACTCTTTCATCCTGGCAGCGACAAGAGCCAGGACGATTCCAGTTGTCCTCGTTAGGACGTCTTTTTGTGTTTCGAAGATGGGATTGGTTGCTGTGACACTGAGGATTTAGTCGATTCACGCGAGTGATTTTTAGATGTATATGTTTAAGTGATCTTGAGGTTTTTGGGGGTGTAGTTTTTAAAATGTAGCACGGTAGAGTTGAGTGGAATTTTTATTAGATACCCCTTGGTATCATTTATCTATTTGAAAGGTGCTTAGATTTTGAGGGGAATTTTATATCTGAAGGAGTTTTTCTAGGTATTATGGATACTCTTCTCCTACTTGCTAAGCTCTTCTTAGACCTCGAGAGGATGAAGTTGGTTTTAATCATTGAGAGAGTACTTAGCTACCACAGTATCTACATACTATCTAGGAATTACACCCTTCAAAACTCGCTGCGTACCGTTATGCTATCTTTCCGATCTTACAGTTGGAATGAAGGGCGGCGAGGGTGGGACCAAGCATATGTAGCGGATTCGTTGCGGGGTTGATTTATACGACCGTGATTTTTACCGCGGCCGACGTGCCGCGTTCGCAATCCTTCAGCTCGACAATCGCACGTGACGCTTTTAATTAAGGTGAAATTTGCACGCGACATAGTTGGGCGAAACAAAACGGTTGACGGTGAGGAGGGGGAGAGGGGGTGGCGGAGGGGGGAGAGGGTGGAAGATCGATCGTTGAAAAGCAGCGGGGGCGCGCGAAGTCCGCCCCGGTATCGTACATCGTTCCCAATTTTCAATGTAAGTAGAAAATGTGAGTAGAAAATCATGCGGCGCCGGGTATATTTAGATAATAATTCCGCGGCGACGAAATGCTCGATTACGCGACCGGCGTCGTTTCGAATTTAATGGCGGACAAATTAGGGCACGGCGGGTGGGAGCGCGGTCGCGTTTCAGATGCCGGAGTTACACGTTATTCCGTATCGTAACACGTAACTGAATAACAGTTTGATGTGATTCTCGATATCCCCCGCGGGTCGTACGCCGTTTCAATTTAATCAACCTAATCGCGGTCCTTTGATCCGAGCTGCAACTTCATAGCGTCGAAGGCGACCGTGCTTACAATCGATAACCCTCGCCAGCCGATGACTTCGCCTTCTGCAATTGCCCCGTACCGAGCGCGATGAAAAGCCACCCTTCCGTGTTTTTGCGTTGTATCGCGTGCGCGGAGTTTTCTCTGATTTCAGATTTTTCATGGATACGGACAGTCATTGCTCTGGTTGGTTAATCTGGATAGGAATTGTAGGAAGTCAAGGTGTTCTAACGACATGGTGTTAGAAAATCTTGCAATTCCTACGTCGAAAGTTTGGGTGGTGCGAAAGATTTCAAAACTACTTAGTCTCTTAGCATTTGGAACTCAGGTGGCTTCCAGAAGCTAAGAGATTTCTTCGCAATATGTGCACCGCGAGTCCTTAATTCCTACGATGTCGGTACAACACGGACCTTCTCGTCCCTGGAACGAACTCGCGGTCGAATTGTTCGGTTCGATTGGCCCGTTTCCGATCCTTTGATCGGGCAAGCGTTCATCCATCCGGACAAACAAGAGGGAACAAGGATGTCTCTATTGCGGGCTACGAATGCCAGCCACCGTCACGCCTGCTGTGTGCGTGCCCGTCTACGTGGCCAATTATGAGCGGGGCCTTAATTAACAAGGGGTGTGAGGGCGCACAAAGCCGCGCACTCTGGGCGCGGGTGGGCAACGCTCTGAGTTGATACTTCACCGACGACGCTGATTGCCCCTGGTATCCCAGGGTTGCTATCCTTAACCCGAGCGGAATCTCCGCGTGCACGGATGATTGATACTACTCCTTGGCTGAGGAAGAAGATAATCGCGTGGCCGGTCTCTTTGTAAAGGGGGATTCGCAGACCGATCAGCGGATCCGGCGGCTCAGCTATCGAGATGGGCTACTTAGCGTAACGGGCCTGATTTCCCGGTATTGTGTAGTTTGGAATTATAGCAGCGACGATATTGAGTGGTTGGGAGTGTGGCTTTGGATCATATGTTTGAGGGAGGGTGGAAAATACCCCAAAGAGGGCTGTGAAGTGTTGTAAGTTTCGTCACAGGATGTTCAAACCAACACTTATTGTAATTTCCAACACGAGGGTAAGGTGTGAATTGCGACTAGATTTCGCGGGGATGTACCAATGTTATCGAGGGTGTCTCACTATTTATTTCATTTTTGTAAATATAATAATAATAATAATAATAATAATACGTTTATTAACGGAAGCCCATTGATACATAGGGTAAACCAACCAGTAATTGACCGCATACCAGTGAATGACCATTAGGCAAAGAAATGTCAATTATAAATTTAAAAAATACTATATGTTTAGAAATGGAGTGTAGTTGCACTTTTAATATCTCATATTTTTAGTTATACGTATTAAATAAACATTAATAAGTTCAATTCTTAATAAAAGTATGCGGTCATTTACTGGGCTTCTCATTCAACAATTCGGTCATTCACTGGTTGGTTTACCCTACATACCTATGTGAGAAAAGAATAAAAATAATGTGAGTGCAACGAAGCGAACAAAGAAACATTGATAGAAAACGCAAGACAGAACAGTTATAGCAACAGTCAGCAGTTGACGACATTAAAGATTGATTGTTTGAATGAGATTAACGAACCGTCAAAGAGGTCAATCCACCTGGAATAATTATAAACATCAAAGGAACAACCAAGTGGCTCAAGATTGACAATAAAGTTACGCAGACGTGCCTCCTATTTATTACGTTGTCGCCCAGCGATAAATGCCCGTGAATTTGCAGTGGTGGAAGAGCAGCAGGTTCCAAGGCGAATATTATTCCTAGCACGCGGCTGTTATTTGGTGTCATTTCGTGGTCGTGGCCATGTCTTGCTGGGGTCGACCCCGAGAAATTTCACGGAGGAATCGTCGAAAGACGCCGATTATGCGATGCTGTGACTGGCAATATCTCTCCATCTGAATTCCAATCGAACGTGGAATAACGAATGATGGGCTGGGCGCCGGAACATTGGTTGCCCCGCGCACTTCGATTCATCAGATATTCCTTGTTAGGCTCTTCGAGAAACCTAGAAGCCGAAATTCTTCCAATCTCAACACTGTACTACGATATTCTTATCACAAAATATTTGAAAATATATTCAGATTTAATTCTTGGAGCAGATAAATAGTAAACGATTCAAAATCTCGTGTCTTTATAAGAATAATTTAATAATGTTATATATCACCAGTGCAATGCATGCTTTATGAGATAAAGCTTCAACCACCCAGCAATCCAGCTTTACCGTTTGTCATATTTCTATTCCAACCTCGAATCCCTTTCGATTGCCCGCCTTGGTCGTGCAACACGTTTACATTTTTCTTAACTTCGCCTTCTCATCGCCTGCTGCGCACGATCCTGAAAGCTCCGGCTTATCGTCGCCACGATCGACTATGAGAAAAGCAAATGCCCCGTAAATGGAAAGACCCACGCAGGAGAATCTATATGGAAATGATGCGTCGACTTTAGCTGGCAGGATTTACGAGGAGCCTCCAGTTCGCGAATATAGAGCCCCGGTGTATGCGAGCCCTGTATAAAATAGCCCGCAGGAGAATGCAGAGGAGTTGAGATTTTCCTGGGGACGGGCGAACGAAAATTTTTATATCCACGTTGCGTGGTAAACGGAGCAGACACGGTGTACCGCGGAATCAGACCGAACGTTGAAGAAAGGAGAGAAGTAAGAGGGATAGAACGAAATGCGATGTATACAGCGATAGGAGCTCATCGAGCAAGCAGAAAGTCGAGAGATTAGGTTCGTCAGGAAGCTTGTAGGGTAGCTTGAAAATTGAAACGTCGGCCTTCGCGGAAGCTTGATAATCATCGTGCAGCTGATTCCCTACGGAACATTCAAGATTCCTCCACTTCCTCCGCGCCTTTCGGAAATTCTCGAAATTCACGGTCTTCCAATGATTACATCTCACGGAGCCCAAGTCGAAATCAAGTTTTCAATTTCATCTGCCGAAGGTCCAGCGAATTGCGAGAGGCGGGCGTCCCTGGTGGTCCCGTTCGATGAATTTCAAGCAGCTTTCACGAGAATATTCTCAGTCGCGACAAGGTGGCTGTCGTACCTGGAGGATATTAGCTGCTACTGTACTCGAGGCGCAGCTCCGTGGTAACCGCAATCACTCTGTGTCGCATCAAATCGAACTTTAGAATCAAATTTGCTTTAGACATGCTGGTTTTGTCCCCTTTCGTGTGGCCAGTTGTCTTTGTCAAGTTTCGTTTACCTGGTTTGGTGAACACGTTGCCTTATAGAGAGTGATGTCTGCTCGAGTCCTGCACACAGAGCCGGATTTACCTTTCAGGGGGCCCTAGGCTGAATGTTTGGTGGGCCCTCGGTTAAATGTAAAAAATAAAATGACGCTGATTTGATTTTTTTATCATAATACTCGTATAATCTAAATAAGAATTTAATTTCAAAATTAACATTGAATATCAAAACTAAACATAACATTAACATAAATAAACATTAAAGATACAAGTTAATAAAGATAATATAAAAAAATGCTAATTTTTCGAAGAAAATATTTAGAATGAGGGGCCCCCAGCTAAACGGGGCCCTAGGCTTCAGCCTTGTTAGCCTAAGGGCTAAATCCAGCACTGCCTGCACACAGTTCCTACAACCACCAACGAAAACACTAACAATATAGTTCCAACGACGCTAAAACATATGTTGCAAAATAATGAATAGGGTTGGACACCTTGAAACCTTAAATTTACGAAAAACAGAAGCGCAGCGTCGCTAGACTCGTGAAAACTCCATCGCTGACCGCAATAAGCGGATCCAGTACACCTTGGCAAGAAAATCCGAACACGGGAATCCCCCCGTCGTTCGGATCCCGCACTTTACGACACGCTTACGTACTTACTCCCTGTATCTCGAGATAAATTTTCGAGCCACGTGGCCGGAATATCTCGCTTCCTTTCGCCAGCTCCACCGGTTTATTTTATAATTCTCGTATCTCAGTGGCTAGCACCTCGCTGATAGTCCGTATCTCGTGGATATTGGGCGCGTAAAATCCAGCACCGCCACCCCTCTTCGGTTCTGTAAAGTCCAGCGAAATCGAGCTCGCCGATCGAATTTACATGGAACAGCCGAGAATCTTCCAGGCTCTTTCGCCATCCACGCCGGCTGTATATGTATTTCTAGCGGTTCCCGGCTCCACCTATTTCCTTCGGGAACCTACCCCCGCGCGCTGGATCCACTTCTTGCCGCGCGACTGCGAAAACTTGTCGCGAGTTTCGAGACTTTGGAGACGCGGCCGGCGCTCGCAGACGCGTGGACTTTTAGCATTTCGAATATCGTAATGGCACGTGCGGCATCGAGGGGAGTTTGGGTACAAGGCCGCGTCTCGCTCTCGCGCGGCAACGGTCGCGAACTTCCGGAATAATATTCGGTTTCGCGGCTGGAGCGCTCGGGAATTTCGCGAGTATTTGTTTCACGGGCGGGGGAGGCGAATTTAAATGCGAAATCTCTGGGCGACGCTGAGGAGCGAGTAAACCAAAGTATCGATTTATGGTAACGCACCTCGATTTCGCCACGTACGGCGTGTTTAAATAGGCGCTTTACATTCCCTTCCTTTTTGCATCCCGAGTTTAAGATAATTTTCTCTTAAGACAGTAGATAATACACGATGACTTATACAAGAATTATTTTGGTCAGACTTATTAACAATATTAAGAACCTGATTACTGAAAGGTTTTCAATACTTAAATTCAACGGGAGTTTGTATTCATTTATTTAAACCCTCCAGCAGTGAAATGGATAAAGATCGAAGCAAAGTGATATCTGAAAGACACTCCAGCGGTGCCTATTCATCAACTGTCCAATTAAATTTGACTGGCTCAATCGAATCGAAAGCGCACTGTAAATCTTAAATCAGCACATTCTATTCGCGAACATTTAACCTGCCTTGTCTACAGTATCTCTACAACACGACAGGTCGTCAATAAATTAAGGCAGTTTCCCGGACGCAAGTGTCTGCGATAGCTTACCAGTACTAACATCGCAACTACATAATTACCCCGCTGCCTGAATTCGCACAATACTCAGCACCAGCGAACCAGGTAAACCGAGGCCTCTTTCTTCGCTGCAATACAGAGATTATTCTCATTAAAACCTCGGCCATAGTACCCACAAAACATCCCCGGGGCTTAATGAAACTCCCCTAACAACTGACTCGAACGTTGCTCGCGATCTGGTCGCTGTATCGTATTTGCCTCGGTTCAAAGGCCTCGGTCGCGGATAGGGGTGCCCCGGCACCATCATCGTGAGGGTGCCTCATTGCCACGACCAAGAAATAATTATCTGCCGCGTCGTCATCAGAAAGTGAGCCGCGGGGGTGGCGGCTGTCGGGGGTGCAGTCTCTATTCGTCGGCTGGTAAGGAAGTTAAACGGGGCGAAAAGGGGTAGAAGGGTGGCGGAAGGATCTCGCGAGATGCAACTCTGCGGCTTCGGCAACAGAAGGGCTCTCAAAAGGCCGACCCTTGACTGCACTCGTGCGGAGGGGAGGGCGAGTCCAGGCCGGAAAGAGTGGTTGGCCAGGCACGAGGTTCTTGTCTCCGTCATTTCGAGTGCACTTCCGGCCGCCTCGCGGCATGCAAATATTGACTACGTGCTGCCCGCGTCCCCGCCCCCCTACTGACCCCCTCCACGCCTGAAACCATCCCTCTCCTCCCGCTGCCTATTCTTTTTTATCTCTTTCGCGTGCACTCGAAACGCGGCCCCGTGGGAAAAGTCATAACCGTAATTGCGCGGTCCCTGGGGGTTTCACGATCGTTCGCGTCGGGGTCCGTGGAAAATTTCACGGGAAATCGACGCTACCCATCACTGGCTGCGGCCACTCCAAATGCACCCGCTTGCAAATATTCAGATGGTTCAGAGGATTTTGCGGAGTCTCGACGGTGTCTGGGGAAGTGGAGTAAATAGGCTTGTGAATTTGGATATTCTGGGATATCTATAATGTCTCGTGTAGAATTTTGATAGTGGGGGGAATTGTAATTATTCAGATGGAAGAGAGTAAACGTGTCATAAATGTGGGATAATTCGAGGATAAACCGTAGATGCACTGGGATACGAAGCTCGGGAGGCTGATAAAGAGACATGGGGTTGTGCGAGGCGCGAGTGCTAGCCACGGGATTCGAATGTCGCGCGGGGGTAACGAGTGTGCCGTGGAATAAATGGAGGAGCCTGGCGAAAGGAGGGATCGCGCTTGCAGACGCGTAACGAGGAGAAAATCACGATGGAAGGGTGCGCGGCAACCAGACCTCGGACCACACGTTGTTATCCCCCGCGGTCCCCTCCGCTCCTTCGCCAACCCTCTTCTGGCTCACTGCAGTCACCTCTGAAGAACCCAAGAAAAATAACGTATAAACCGCATATATCCAATCTACCGGTAAATCCGTGGCGGTGGTGAAGAGCGCGCCAGAAGTAGGGAAGCTCGGCGAATGGGGGGTCGACGTCGGCGAGGGGCCGTCGCGGACGAAGTCGTTTAGATTGCCATAAAAAGATGCTTCGCCGACCCGTCGCGTCGTTTCTCCGGGATACCGCGAGCACGACGATGTACGCGGGCATTTCTTACCTTGTCGCGGGGAAACTATCCTTCCCACGACGTAGCCGCGACTGGATATTTAGAGGGAAATGTGTTCACCAGCAGCAGATATGTTACCGAAAAATACTGTGTCTTAAACAGGAGTAGAAATTTTATAGTAGGGTAAACCAACCAGTAATTGACCGCATACCAGTGAATGACCATTAGGCAAAGAAATGTCAATTATAAATTTAAAAATTACTATATGTTTATAAATGAAGTGCAGTTGCACGTTTAATATCCCATATTTTTAGTTATGCGTATTAAACAAACATTAATAAGTACGATTCTTAATAAAAGTATGCGGTCATTTACTGGGCTTCTCATTCAACAATTCGGTCATTCACTGGTTGGTTTACCCTAGCTGTCAAGAGAAATATTGAAAATATAGAAAAGTACGATGAGCACATAAATGCTTTTACATACTCTGCCCTCCTTAGTTAAACTGTCCTATCTAACATTTTTTCATTTTTTGAGATATGTTGAAATATTTGAAGTTCCACACGTCTTTAACTTTTAAGTAAAGTTAGAAACCTCTACGTGCTTCGTAAAGATTTATAAACAGTCTAATGTATTTAACCTAACTTCTTTCAAAATGGTTAAAATATCTTATCTGAAACAATTAATTAATTGGTACGTTAATAATACATTCCCTACCGGTACACCTATTACAAAAAATGATATTAGGCTATTACGAAATAATGACAACATGTTTTAATTTGAATGAAGGAAAATAAGTATGGTACAAAGTAAATGATAAAACTTCAGTTTTCTCGGTTGTTTCAAAATGCTAGATAGGACATTTTAACTAAAGAGGGCAGTACTATGCATATGCACTCACGTTCTATTAACAAACGCAGGATCATTACGAATATTTCATGCTATGGTTACAATTCATGCAAGTCCCTGCAAGTAGGCAGATGTTCAGACAGCTGGGGGTGGTCCCCGAAATTACCACGCCAGATTATGATTAATATAATATATTACCATCCGCGCTAAATGGCTCGTACACGCTTTAATCTCGTATAAATTACTCAGAGGCTTAGTAGACGGGCTGGTAAGGAACAAAGGGATCGCTTCGATAATTCATAATTACTCACCCGCCGTCTAGCTGCCCTCCGCCACATGGTTTTATTCGTGTCTAATGGATGTGCTCGCGCGGCAAACTTTCGCGTTAACTTTTCTTTTAGCCCGCTAGCCCTTCCATTTCTGGTTGCTCTAATCTCGCCGACACGTTCGCCAGGCATTGTGAGGTCCGCGGCGTGCCTGTGTCGTCGCGGGGCCAACTTTAATGCATCCGAAAAGGGTCAAACTTCCGGTCGCTACTTCGGAGACCACTTTGCGCCAGTCTACGAACCGCCCCGGGTCTCTACTCTCGCCTCTCTCTCTCTCTCTCTTTCTCTCTCTAGTAGGTCCCTTCATTATGTCACACAGGACCGACCCAATTCCGCGCCGTTGGAACTTTCGTCTTCGAATTCGAAACTTGAGAGGTGAGATGGCGTCGTGCTCCCGAGAACGAAAGTTCAGGGCGATGGCCAGAAATTGCAGCGTGAGAATGCCGGCCACTTACAGACCAAAAGATCAGACCAAAGATCGTTCGTCACGAATCAGGTTTAACGCTTTGATTACTGCGTCAGCTGTACATGTCTAATAGATTTGCGTGTCTCGCTGTAAATGATACTGTGGAAGACGGTGAATATATATTCCTTACGTGGGAATGTATTACAGCTGTAGCCTGTAAGCGTCTCGCATAATATATAGCATGGCAGTCAAAGCGTTCAGATGCCACCCAAGTCGATCGACTTGCCAATCGTCACCGACTTCTTTAACTACTTCCCTCGTCGCCCGCGGCTCGCGACTCGTTTGCATTTTATTTCGTGCCTCAACCTGGGACTACGACCGCCTGTAAGTTATTAAAAGTAATAATTCATGTTAGCGGGAATAACCCCCGGCCCGAAGTTCTGTATATTCATTAGAGTACTCCCGGATGACAAAACTCGTCCGCGGGATCGCTTTCGTCTCTGCTGCAAGCCTTCGAAGCGGCGCAGCTATGCAGCCAAGCTTTTCAATTTTCACTGTTAAAATAGTTTCCACGTGCAAATTGCGAGTGGCATTCGACGTCTCTCTCAAAGTCGATTAGAATGAAATTCATGGCAAACTTTGAACGCAATCAAAGGGAGCAGTGGGGGCAGTTTTATCGAGGATGAATTAGTAAAGTTCGTAGTTTATGTACAACACGCTCGGAAATGCTAGTCGGGGGAAGCCACGCCGAACAATCGGTTTCACTTATTTACCGCGGCGCGGACGCGCACCGTCGCGTCGTAAACAGACAGCTTTTTCACGCTGAAATATTCAGAGTTCCGTTGCTCCCATTCGGCGGGTACCCTCGAGCCCATTCGGACCAATCGAAACTTCCGTTACGATGTCAGATGGCAGTGATGGTTTTTCAGGGACGCTGATACATAATAGCGGTCAATAATTTTCGGCTGATACGCAGCTGCGCGGACCGTATCGCGGAAAGTTTGTTATTATTGAGGGAGGCATTACGGTTCCCTAAAGTGTACTAAACTCCGCGCCGCCCGTTACCGTATTTTATCGCGCTGTCATATTTGCCGTTAACCAAAATAGCGAGACGCAATTTTCTACGCTCTTCGTCTAGATATATTCGTTGATCGGGAATCGAGGGGAGAACGCTCGACGACCGCGAAAACGTTTACCAAGGGTGTTATGAATTCCCGAAATTCCTCAAAATGCACCATTATTAAATTCATTTATTCCACGGTTGACAATGCCGAATTGTTCTATTCTGCCATGTTAACGCATAGTAGATCGAACAGATGTAGCGAAGAACAGTGAACCGCTATGAATGCGAGTTAAAACGAGCGCCATGGCCGCGCGTGTGTAAGTGGCAGGAGTGTCCAAGTGGCAAGTTCCTTGGGGAAGGACCCTTGGAATTTAATTTATAATTTCGCCGCGAAATTTCGAGCAGACGCGCAATAAAAAGCACATTAGAGGTGCCCTGGACGCGTAACTTGCAACTGCAAAGTGGATTACCGGCAGGTTAACTACTGGGTATGAGTTAATTAACGGCTGTTCGAACTTCGGTCTTTCAGGGGTGCATCCGGCGCTATTGCTGCATCGTCGAACTTTGCCAAACATTTAATGGCCCCTTGGTAATTCGGTAAATACTCTTTTACTATCCCTTTGCGCGGGCAGTGTCGCACGACTGTTTGTTCGAAACATCCCCTTCAATCGAAAGAATGCAGAGTGTCTAGATTCATTTGCAACAAGCAGCCTTTCAATTTTGAAGGTTGATGTAGGTACTAATAATTCCCACTATGTCATAAAGGCTATGAGGTAGCTAACTGAATTAATTTCTTCGGCTCCTCTATCTATTATTTCAACGCGGTCAGTAATTCAGTAATATCCACTTTTCATACTTCTTTGTTATAAATGTTCTGGGAGTCAAAGCTTCCAGGCGTTGTGTTTTTATTTCTCTTGATCGCTGCATTATTGTGTGATGCTTCCTTGTGGAGATATACAGTGTGCTTCGTCGAGTTCAATAAATAATAATAATAAGGGAGGCGTAGTTCTCTCGAAATAAGGCAACAGGAGGCAGGGGTTATTAATAAACCAGCACATATGGCGTTCCCTCGCGAGGCATATGAAATAGAAAATCGACCACTTTGTCTAGACTTGGCTCGTGACGGATATCGTGGTTGCGTCAGGGTCGAAGTTCGCCGAACTTCCGTCGATGAGATCGCGGTCGAAACTAAAACGTGGAATGCATGGCCGAAGTTTATGAAAGAAAATTAGAGGGTTCAGCTAGCTGGTGGAGTAATATCATAGAAAAATCACGTGATCACTGTTAAGAGTGTTCTCTGTAGTAAAATTACAAAGGAGTTCGTAGAAACGAAATGGGTAACTTACGTGTCTAGAATAGTGCTGGAACTATTTGTCGAAGTTTTTGGTATGCGAATATTCGAATACTTCAGGTGCTCAATTATTTGGGGAATATAATTCGAATATTTAAGTATTCCAATAGTATGGTGTGAATTATAAATCAAGTTCTTTAGGTTCATTTTTTTACAAGCTTTTATTTAGTTTCAGTTGTGAGTTAGCTAGTTGGTCAGGGTGAAATCTTGTAAGCTAATAACTTGATTTATAATTCACACCATACTATTTGAATCCTGAAATATTCGAGTAGTATTCGAATACTTAAATATTCGAAGTTTATTCGTAGCATTCGAATACTTGTAAAATATTTGAATATTAAATTATTCGAATAGTAACAGCCCTAGTCTCGAAGCGATTCTGACGACCTCGAATCCCATTCTAAAGAATCAAATTGAATATAGCCATCGACGATGCATACCGAAGACGAAGTGAGTTAAAATTAGTTCGAGCAGGATGAAATCCTCCAAAAATCGAGGAGAATTTCAAATTTAAGGACCCATTAGAAACCTAATTGTCCACCTGTCAATTAGGTACACAGCAAACGTACAGATTATCTTCCGCTTTTCCACCGATGTAGACATGCAACGCACTGTTGTTTAATTAACTCGAGACATCGTTGAGATTCGCCCGTCTAACGAGCAACCGCAGGGACCAATTAAAAATTCTGCTAGAAAAAACAATTAATATCCTGACAGGAGAATGTTTCGCGTGCACGGCGAACTTTTCAACGACGTCGTTGCTTCCTGGATTAATAACCCCGTATTCTTTTAACGACCAGAATGTCTGAACTGGGAAATCTGCTAAATTTTGCACTGTAACCTCGCTTTGACGAAAGAAAAGACGAAGAAATACACAGGCGGGTATACCTAATTACGCGATCGTATCAAGATCAATTTGAAATTAAAGGATCAATTCTCGCAGTTGATTTTCCAAGCAGAAATTGTTGTCGCAGTGACAGAATATAAGGAGAGCTATACTCTGAACGCTCACCGAATGTTTCATGAATCCACGTAGCACGTACCTACTCGCCACGTGTATTTTAAATTTAACCGCGCACAGGAATGTTTTCCGTAGCCCGAAAGGGCGATTCTACGACACAATATTTCGTGCTACGAACTGGCCTCGCGCCGTAGATCACAATTACCCGAAAATGGTCGGGAACAAGCTCGTTGGAACTCTTGCAGTTACGATCGCCGCGGCGGCGCCGGCTTCTAAAAGCGGCCCCGGCCCCGAGTAATGGTCGGCTACTAAATTCTAATAAATATCAGCAGATACAGCAGGCCACTGGTCCCTTTCGTGGGCCACCTAAGTGTTATTAATCGTGCCGTGAGCCAGAGTCAGCATCTTCGATTCCACCCGGCCCTTCCCCCGCAGTGAAACGCGCGGGAAATCCTCGCGCCGTTATTTTCAATCGCGAAAATGTTTATGTTCCTTCTTGGAAGAGCGCCGGAGTCTAACAGAATTACGATCACGCGGATACCGGTGAATGCGCTGAAACGAGGAGATACGACTAAATTTTACTCTGCATAAGCATGGAATCGCTGCCTTCCTTCAAATACGACGGGGATCTAAAGGTTCAGAGGAGTCTGCAGGTACGCGTTAGAGGATAATTGTATCTTACTTTATCGCCTCGCGTTTGTAACTGAGTTTCGCCTTATTTAATGTGTCCATAAACTCTTATTTGAAAGTTCCTGCCTAGACACCGATTTTTACTTATAAAACTTGTGTTAGAACTGTTAGAAGTTACTGACGGGTGCAGTAGCGAGTTTAAGAAGAAAGGAGCTTCTATCGTCCTTGAATCATTCTCTTCATCCTCGTCCTATCTTGTCCACTGTCTTTAAGGGGGGGTTCTGTTTTGTGGGACCGAAAAAGTAGGTGATATTTGCGAAATTTTTATAAAAAAAACTGTTAATGGATTTATTTGAAATTTGGCAAGTTGTTTTATTGTACTTTTAAGTATTATTACAAATTTTTATAAGGCTATACAAAGAAAATGTACGCGTGTAGAGCGTCGATGGCTGCAGAACGTTGAAAAAGAAACGGCTCGTGCTGGCGTTGAAGGAAAGTGTCCTATGGTTTATCTGAAACACAAAAAGGAAAAGGAATTCTTAATCTACATGAACATGGCTATCTATGGAACTAGGATTATGGCTGTATCTGTTAATGTTTTTTTTAAATTTAAATAATTCCTTGCGATTTTTGGACGAAATTCGATTTTTTTTTCAAAAGGCTGCCATTTTAACAATTTTTCATTTTTTTTAATTGTTCTAGTTCCATAGATAGCCATGTTCATGCAGATTAAGAATACCTTTTACTACTTGTGTATCAGATAAACCATAGGATACTTTCCTTCAACGCCAGCACGAGCCGTTTTTTTTCAACGTTCTGCAATCGACGCTCTACACACGCACAGTTTTTTTGTATAGCCTCATAAAAATTTGTAATAATACTTAAAAGTACAATAAAACAACTTGCCAAATTTCAAATAAATCCGTTCAACAGTTTCTTTATAAAAAATTCGCAAATATCACCTACTTTTTCGGTCCCACAAGGCAGAACCCCCCCTTAGTAGACAGCAAAAATTTAATAGAGCCTCGAACCGGGTAACTTTGTATTCGTTTAGACTTCATATGTCAGGGCCAGTGATCATGACATTCCGAATAACGAGAATTCTACAGAAAGTTGGCCACGTTCAATTCCCACGCTCGTTTCTCATTTTCCGTTTCTATTAGGGCTGCGTGGTCGCGAGGGGAAGTCGGGCAAAGATAAAGGGATGTGAAATTTCCAGCCAAAAATCAGCAAACGAGCCTGCCTCTGGATAAAGTTTTCAGTATGAGGGTAATACGTTGCTTCCCCCTCGAGAGGCGTCTGTTTTCGTTTTAATAATCCCAGTTCTCCTGAAATAATTATAATACCTTTCGGGCGTTTCGAGGGAAGCGTACAGACTCCCGTCGCCTCCCCTCGCCCCTACTCGCGCCGCGCACAGCCCCGTCCCACGAGTTCTGTCTTCTTAGCAGATAGGAAAAGCCTGGCAGGACGGGCGCGGTGTACACTCCGGCGGAATTACTACGAATGAAGTTCTTAATCTTAATAAACTTCAAGGTTCCCGCGCCTTCATCCACTTCCGCTGCCACCCCCTTTGCCCCACAGCCTTTTGCCTCTCGAGTTTATCTCCTGTCAGTTGATTCACAATTCTCTCGCCGGATCTTATCGCGGGAATTCTTTAAACCGCGTCACAAACATGGAGGCGTCTCTGACTCTCCCTGGCGACGTGAAATATCGCCGTATCTCTCCGGGAATTTCAGCCTGAGGGAAGAAGATCGGAGCGGAGACGCGGCTGTCTTTGTTCAAGCTAACTCTTTTAAACGAAAATCCTTGTAAATAGAATTCTTGAGCATAATAAATATCAAACACTCCTATGCTATTCATTATTACTATTCATTCAGTATTATCTTGGTGTTTGCTGTCTAATTTTCAGTTTGGATGTTTTCCAAAAGGAGCCTCGAGTTGGATTTGGGCTATTTTGGTGGTGACCCATCGTGGACGGGTCCGCGAAGTTACCCGTCGAGTTTCACCGAGAGATTAGATTCATAGGGGACTATAGGTGGCCGCGTTTAATAGGCAACTTCGCCCCTAAATATCATTCGTCCTCCTCGAAATCCTTCAAACTCGAACACAATATCCTCTCGTCACTCGCGGCTCTACACCTCGAGCACCCGAGCGAGTAATCCAATCCGATTGTTGAATGCATCCAGGAAACTCTTGGCGGAGTTCCGAAGTGTCCTTTGGAATCCTAATGGCGCAACATCTGACGTCACGTATTTCGAGTTTACCCGATACGTGCGGCATCGAGAGTCGCAGGAAACGTTCAGCGAGCCTTCTGCGCAGCGTTTCCAGCGTGATCAGCGAATCCTTCGCACTTTTTACCCAATAATTTCTTTCCTTCGTTATATTCAACGATCCCCTTCGAAGATTTAACATATTTCACAAGTGTCGACGCACTTCGCATCCGGTTTATCTCGCACAAACTCTGCTAAATTGGATGCCGTGTTACAGTTACTGACACAATACTTGAAGTGCGCCGAAATTGTTGCTAAACTGTCTTCCCCCTTCCGTCCTAGTCGAGGAACGCCATTTACACGTCAGGGAATGTTGCTGCCGTGTAATATTCGATAACTCGTCATTGAACTTGCGAATTCCAACGTTCTGGAATTAGGTTCATCCTGTTTCGCTTCATAGTTACAAGGGTAGGTACAGTGGGAAACCGTTGGTCCGTGGAAACTTCCTCGAACTCAACCGCAACGCTTGATTTCGTAGTAGCTAGTACATCTCGCAGAAGACGGCTGTCTTTGCAATTAAACATTTTCCAGTCCCAGCGAGTAATGAATTACGCTCTTATCTTTAAACCGTACAGGACCCACGAAAACATTGAATTGTTAATATATTTCATCAGGACGGAACATCGAGGGATCGGAATAAAATCAGCGTTTAATTATCCACGTTTGCGAGGGGGTCGCTGTAAAGCGCTCTCTTTGCATCGAGTTGGCGGTCCGTCGGTTCATTAAACGGGTCGTTACGCTGGCTCCCGTCCGCGTACGTCATTTTCGCGCGTTGCTACGGCCGCTGAAAAGTGTTATCCTGGAATAATGGCACGGTTATCCAACGGCCCTGGGTACGGTCTGTAATCCCAGCAAGAGACGACTCATTGGGCCTCTAGGTCTCTCCCTCGGCCACTCTAATTCTCGTTCCTCTGGGCGTTAATTGAAAACTTTGCGATTCCGTCCCCGGGCAGATATTAACATTCATCGTGGCAGCGGACCACCGTCGTCTAACGCTCCATCCATTAGGAATTACATCCATTCGCTCGACATCTCTGGCCCGCCTCGATCCGGGCGCTGCTCCCTCTCATCAACCCTCTCGCTCGTCGCCATCCCCTGTCTCGCGATTGTCCCAACAAAACGCCGTGTAACTTGGCCCGTCGGCCCTCCAGTTTGTTCGCAGGCGAGCCGCCACCGGAAAGACTCGGTCGGATTGATCGCGCGACAATTACAAACACGCCGCATCCGTAGTAATTCCGAACTTCGTTCGAGTTTGCCATTGTGCAAAGCTTCGTCAGACTTTGGGATGGAATGGCCGTGGGACGACTGAGGGATACCGCGTCGATAGAAGAAGATTGGAAGGCAGCTCGAGCGTCGTGCAAACCCAAGTTGGAAATTCGGTGGATGTTTCTTTAAAACTCGATGTAAATATGAGCTTTCGATTAATCACTCGCGAACGACTCTGTGAGGAGTTTATACTGCGAGAAAGAAGCTCGTGATATCACCAGGATTCATCTCCGAATTTGAATGGCTGTTTAAAAAATTAGTTCGAGCAACAGGTTTCTCGATGTTCAGAGAATAAATTACAGTCACACTTGGCCGTCACAGTTGTTCATTCTGACAGTGATTAAATGTAGAACGAAGGATTCATTCCCATGATCGTCACCCGGAAACGTTCCATATCGACCCATTCATTGTGATTCACAAATTGGCTGGAATAAGTAATCGTGTAGCGTCTGCAGCACCTGGTGGTCGCGTTAAATAGTGAGAACGTGGTTACCGAACAGTGCGGCTTCTTCTGTTCTTGTATTCGCGGTGAAGTTTTCCACTGAATCATTTATTGCCGAAGTACCGCGGAACGTCTAACTCGACTTAGCGTGCACAGTGGGGCCTCCATTGTTCGGCTGGCTCATTCATTATTCAGCCGCGGGTCTCGAGATGGATTCTTGAAATCTGGAAAAATTCCTCGACGCGCAGGAAGCGCCCGTGGAAACCGATAGCGGATCTGTACATCGGGATATCAGGCCGGGATTGCATGTTTCATTGTTGACTGTCGCTCGTCGGGCCTTTTAACTATTCATTCCGTTCCTCTCGGAGCGATACTGAACGATGCTTGACATGGTTTCTGAATTGTTGCCTCCGTCGCTAATGCACGATGGCTCCGATCCTTTTGTTTGTCCTTTCGGAGCTCCGTCAGCCGTTCAAGTCGAGAGAGCCCTCCTTTTTCACCGTGCACCAAGATTAATCGCGTTTCTTCGTTTTGGAATATGTACTCTTCCTCCACTATTGCTACCTTCTCAGCAGCCTAGAATAAAATATTGTAGAGATGTAGACATGTGGATATATTTAATACGCAAACACACTAATTTCAACCCGTCTCATTACAACCAATGCCTCGCTTCAAGGGAGGGGGATGAATTCTCCCCCCATAAAGCCGTCTAACCGTCCAACGCCCTCAGAATACTATCGCAATAATCAAACATCGCTGGGCCATCGTGCACAACCATCGGGTCAGTCGGTTCTTTTCCATCCACCCCCGTTGTTTCTCATTGTTTGTTCATCTTCTCATTTTTAATCTGCCCCCGTCGTGGCTTCGTTCGCTCGCGGGAGACAAGGGGTGACACAGGCGCGACAGCCACTGGCCCACGAGAAAGGGCAGAGAAGCTGGGAGGAGTTTTTGCCCGGGAATATTTGCGTTCCCGCCGGGAGAAATACGGCATCGCCCGCTCGTAATTACGTCGAAACGTCGCGAGCTCGCCGGGGATGCGAGGCTAGGAAGGGGCGGCGAAATATTCGCCCGGAAGACGGCACCTGTCGCTTCAGCCGGCAGAAATTCTGGCCAGGGGCGTAGATATGCGTCGCGTTCCACGGCAGCGAGAATGAAGCCGGCGGAAGTGATAAGAGACGAGGAAGGAAGGACGAGCAGACCTTGAGGAAGGACTGCAGCAACGTCCTCCCCCTTGGAACCTGATACGCCTACCAAGATTAACTTTTAAAGTGCTTCGGGAGCCGGGTCGAGGAGGCCCAGGGTTTATTACTCAATTTGGATGATAGACGAACCGCGTGGAAATGGGGGTGCACGCGGCGTGTTCTCGGCCCGGATGGGAATATTCGGGAATTAATGAGATAGCATTCCTGCGGGCGCGCGAAGAAAGTTGGCGGGATCTTTCGAACCATTTGGCCATTCTCCTCACCGCGGGAGAAAGATGATGAACGTAATTGAGGGGACGTCCTGGGCTGGTTCACGATGAAGGATGTTGAGCATGCTTACCCGGAGTAGAACGTTACATTGTACATATGGATTGAATTTATTGTGTTAGTGATTATGGTAAAATAATGGTTCTTTTGGATTCCTTTTACCTTTGAAACCTTCCTTCGAACATCCCTGTATATACAAAGAGGTTTGAGACGAGGAAAATCTCACAAGCCTCGTTTACTGAACGACTACTGGCGTCAGAAAAATTGTAGAAGATATAATACTCCACTGTACGCGCGTGGGACAATGGCCGATGGAGAAACGAGAGAGATTTTGGGGAACAAATGGAAAGTGTCAAATGCAGGAAAGGGGATGCTCCCGCGTCGAGTGAGAGACATTCTCATCAGAGTCGAGACAGAGGGCAGACCTTGTTACTTTGACTCGGTGATTCGTTCGCGTAGTCCCAGCTTTGTTCCAGGAAAATCCTAAACCGTGCAATGTCCATCCCTCATATCCAACTACGTCCTTCGCCTTTGCTAACAAAGAGCCATTTTTATTATTCAACGTGACGCAGTAATATCATCGGCTTCAGGTTCTCCTCCCTCTGACTTCAGAAGCTCGCGAGCTTCCGAAAAGCACGCTTCTCGCGAAACTAATCGTCAAAAGCCCAGGAGCGTTTGGAAGCGAATGGATTCCCCGAAAACGACCGGTGCTCTTCTGCAAAGTGCCACCTCCTCCGCGGTCTACAATTTTCTCGAATCGTCAGAAGGAAGCTGAGTTATAGAGACGCTGGTAATTACTCGTCTAATTAATGCGGCAGAGACATCCTGCATTCTGATTCGACCCGTTATTCTCGGTTCTGGGCGACGCTATAAAGTTGTGCTCGCGGATCCTGTTAATTATTTCGACTCGCATTTGCGCAAGCTGGGATAGCAATCCACGAGAAACTTTATCTACGTTGCTGTCTTTCTTGCACAGAAACATCGATGTGCCACCAGACTTCCGCTTCACAGACACTACCTACGTTCTCGAATAAACAATCCGAAGTGAACTTCAAAGATCTCAGAAGCACGACTTGCAAACTCACAGCCGGAGGACCTCTTCCAAAGAAATAATCCCAAGTGTAATCTCCATCAAGGTTGACTCGCGTCTTCGATCCTTCTTCCACATCCACCCTTCAGATCCAGGTACCAAGCGAATCGGCTATCCTCCGCTGAAGCTAGCATAATTTAATCACGTCAGACTCTCTGATCTCCCCAACGCCTTGCAGATATCCTCGAGTATATTAATCAACCTTATCGCCCCGTTAAACAGCGTCGGCGTTTCAAAGATCCCGCCATTATCGGCGCACAGTTTATCGAGACCGGACGCGCCACCGGGGATAATCAGCGGCGGGATAATTAACTGGGAGTGTCATCGTTTAGTCGGACTCGGCAAGATACGTCTGTCCATCTCGGACGATTTCGTTTCGGCCGCGGAGAGTGCGGCGTCGCTACATGTATCCCGGAATCGTTGCGCGCGTAAATTCGCCCCGATTGCACCAGCCTCCACCTCATTTACGAGCATAAGTGCCGGTATGATTATCGGGGCTGCATTATAGTCTGCACTCAGCAGTAATTGCCATCCATTACGGCTCGATCCATAATCGAGCGGGAAACGCTCTCGAGAGAAGGCTCTTTGTCCCTTGTTCAGATGCGCGCGAATTCCATCTTTCCTATTGCGACCATCCGCGTCAGCTGCCCTGCCCGTTCATCCTCATTAACCAGGCTGACTTAATTAGCCGCCGGGGCATTCCGCGAGATGAAACGGCAACGACGATATCAGGGGGGACACTGGCTTCTTCTGTCGGGCCGATAAACTCGAAAAAAAGCTGTCGACACAGGAAAAGGGTAGCCGTTTGATCGAGGATGCGCAGTATGTAACGAAGTTACGTCGCTGATAGGCGAGACGCGACGGAACGTGTTATTGGATAGGTGGAGAGGCTCGTGTGCGTGCTTTCCTTCTCGTTAAAGTCACCCACTATGTGAACATCGGAGTGGATGGTTACAATATTTTTGTTTAGGGGAATGATAGAATATTTTACAGCAACACTCTCGTTTTGGGAATATTTCAATATTGCCTTAATTTTATATAGTTTAAGAAATATGATAATTTAGGGATAGAGAGCAAAAACTGACTAATCCAGGTTTTTTTGCGAAATTGAGTTAGTAGCAATAATGTATTACAATAGGTTGTAATAATTATATAAAATAGGAAAAATTAGTTTTTTTCAACGTGCGTTAGTCCGTTTTTGCTCTGGATTTATTGGGACACAATAATGTACGGGGATACACCTGGCTCCAGTGAATAGTTTGGCTACAGAAGTATACGTTTCTTAGTTAAGGGGGTATACCCGTTTGAACCCTCGGAAAATGTATACATTTAGTGGATTTTTTTACAAGTCAACGGTTTGATGCAGATTTCCCGTTATTTTACTATCTTTACATAGTATTATGAACTACTCGAGAAAAAAGTTTCAGTTAAAAAACTACTGTTTTTGGGAAGTTATGCATACACATCCGAAAGTCTTTCGATTTTAGACAGCTAAACGGTGGCCCTGAAAACAGCTGTATGCCGTGTCTGAAATCAAAAACCATAAAATTTTCTTATAAAGTATGTCAATAGCTATCGTCCAACGAAGCCGATTTTGAAAATTTTGAAAAATAAAGAAATGGTGAGAGATCAAAGGTAAAGTTAAATTCTTCTAAGAGAAAAATCCACCTTTTTTCTTTATAAATAATAAACGGGGAATGGGAATAAAAAAAGCCTTCGTTGGACGATAGCTATTGACATACTTTATAAGAAAATTTTATGGTTTTTGATTTCAGACACGGCATACAGCTGTTTTCAGGGCCACCGTTTAGCTGTCTAAAATCGAAAGACTTTCGGATGTGTATGCATAACTTCCCAAAAACAATAGTTTTTTAACTGAAACTTTTTTCTCGAGTAGTTCATAATACTATGTAAAGATAGTAAAAAAACGGGAAATCTGCATCAAACAGTTGACTTGTAAAAAAATCCACAAAATGTATACATTTTCCGAGGGTTCAAACGGGTATACCCCCTTAAGAAAGAAATAAGAAAACTGTCCCTTAACTGAATCCAACAGTAAGTCCGACTTCTGGCTCCAACCTTTTGGTTCCTTTCAGCTTCAAACTTTGGACTTCAGGCATGCTTCCATGACCTCTAACTTTTCACTCGTGGATTCTTGCCCTCCAACTTCGTTTGCAAATTTTCGGACACTCAATTTCATCCTGTCGGCTCGAACATTCGAGTAAAACCGATCGCTTGAAGTTTGACTTGTCAGTGAAGTGTCCCGAGTTGGCAATTTCCACTTAGCTGCTGATGCACAGTAATACCAAGTGAATCCGATGACGTAGTGGTTGATGTATCGACGATCCCCATTCGACGTATCGGCACGAGGACCTTTTAATTGTTATTTAGTTTGGCACCTAATCGAGTGCCGTTCATCAGAGGTTAATGCAGCCCGACCATCAAAGGAAATCATGAATCCCATTTTCTCTCGACAGTAATTACAGTATCGAGGATCGATATATAACTGAGCGAGAAATGGTCCCCGGGCGACCCTCTTTGTCCCCGTTTTAGCGCTGGGAGCATCTTTGACGTAACTTCGTTACTATACCACTTGCCTGGCTGTATCTACGCATCCCCGCGACAGTGCAACTTGTTAGGCGAAGGAGCAAGGTTGGCCATCTTGCGTAAATTAATTTCCACGCGAATACCCCCTCCGTACAGCACGACAACAGACCTTCCATTGACGTTGATAGTTTCCAAGATATCATCGAAATATCTTCGCTAGGTCTGGAAGCATCCAATCTCCAAATTGGCCAAAGTGCCTAGAAACTAAAAGTTTCCTCGTACATGCAGAACCTTTGGTCCCCTATTATACAGTACTTATCGTTTACGAGAAATCGAACGTCACGTGCAATTAAGAAGCATGTAATCAAGAATCTTGAGGCATGATCGGCACGAGACTCTACTTCAGGTCCGTGTTACAGCGCCATAATAAAGATAGCACCGAGGACATGGTCCTTTGGGAGGTAATGGCAGGCTTCTGAAAGGGTCCTCTGCGCTTCGAAACACGCCAGCATTACCGTCTTTGTTCCAAGTTCATTAGCTTATGGCTCGGTACTGCCTGCACGCTGAACTTGCTGAATGTTATTAGCATGGAAGGGGAATGGGGAAGGTAGACGTTCGATCTAATAATTGTAACAGCCCGTGGGAGGGCAGGGGAACTTCGAATCGATTGGATTAAATAATAAGCGTAGCTGATAATACGGCGAGTTTACGGCGGTGTGTTACAATTATCGTGTCGGAGCCGGATGATACGGTTCGGTAAGCGTTCATATCGTTCTTCGAGTGCCAGCATCAATTAAATTGATTAAAGGGAATAGTATGTTTATATTGATAAGCAGAGAAGCTCCAATGAACCTTCACCTGCTCCCATTGTGTTCTACAAATTGTTAACAGCAGAAATATAATATCTGAGAACAGGGATGTCTTCTCGTGGACTTAATTCATATTTCAAATCATTTTCACACGTTCCCCCCAGTTCCAATTTAAACACGAATACCACCACCCTCATTAAAGTCCAAACAAAACGGAGTTGCTCGTTGGAGCGCCGCAGAAACAAACGAAGGGAAGTTTCGCAAAGCGCGGGGAGCGTTTTGCTTCCCACCCAGGCTGCTCACCGGGACAAGATTTTCCCTATAATTTCGCCGTGGCAATAAAGATGGCCGCCGTTTCCTAAGTACCGGGGCTTTCGTCTCGCGCGGCCCGCGTAATTAGCCGCGTTTCGCGCGCGCATAACTCCTCGAGAAATGGTCCTTTTACGTGTGTGCATTACATCGCCGGCACTCAAAGCGGACAACGTAAACTATCGGCACAGCGGGCTGTAATTAAATTGACTTTGTAGGTGAGAAGCGGGCGTGCTGTATAGAGGGGCGGGAGAGAAGGTGGGGGAACGAGGGTAGATCAAAGCGGTCGGCCGCATCCGCTCGGGAGCGGAAAGAGGGATTTTTGTAGAGTGAATTTCATTACAATTACCCGACGTGTTCCGCCCGGCGATAGCATTATAATTCCAGGGAAATTTTTTAAATAGCCCCGGCTCCCGTCACGCGACGCCGCTGTTATTATCATCCTGCTGGAATATCAATCGCGACGTCCCTCACTTCGAAATCGACGAGAAATTCTGTCCCCTGCCATGGAACACCAGCGAGAACGAAAAGACTAAATTAGCCAACATTGCCCCGACTTCATACTTCATGAGACAACTGTAAATTGCATGAGTCGCAACGATTGCACGGTCGCTCTATCGATTTTGTATCAGTCGCAATGACGCGGGAGATCCACCGTGCGGGGCTCCGAGCGCAAGCACGCGTTCCACCCCCGAAAATCAAGTTTTCCCTTCCGTCGTGTCACGTAGCCGATGTCTTCCAACACGTATGATTCACCGCTGAAGGAGGTCTCGTTGGAAAACACACCGTAGGGGAGAAACGTGCGATAGAAACGGGCTTTCGAAGAGCGGAGGGTAGAACGTGTAGGGGAGTGAGGTAGACATGGCCTGGAGGAAAAAGGGTGCCAAGTCCTCCGGGACAGGGAGCCCCTTATATCTTGTCCTGACAGGACGTCCGGTCGGCCATATTGCCGAGCCTCCTTCTTCAGCCACCTTCTTCATCCCTCTGCACCACGCCGCCAGCCCCTCCCTGGTCTTCTTCTCTTCTTACCATAGACGAGGGTGCTCTCTCTTTCGCAGGCGTCGTTTTCGCGACTAGAGGGGCGACGAGCGATCGAAAAGAGGAAGGAAGCAAACGGGCCTGGGAAGGGAGGGTTGGGAAGGTTAGTTTGGCTCTTGCACGGACACGGCTGCTTGGTATTCGCGGCGGACAATCGAAAATTTAATTTCTAGACTCGGGGCCCAGGCGGAGGCAAGCCTATGTCTACACCGGAAAATGGCGGTGGGATTGAGTTGCCAGCGCGTCTTTGAAGACACCCGCTCCCATTGTCCTTCCACCCTTCTTAAAAAGAATGCAAATCAACGCAACGCGGACCGAAAGACTGTACACATTTTTGCAATTATCACGACGCGCCGCCTTTGGGTTCTGACGAGGCTCGAATTTGTATCGGGGCGGACGTAATCTTGTTTGTGCGCGAACAATCGACCGCTGCACCCTCCTTCCTTCGATCCTGTTGAATCTCGACGAAGAATGGAGCTGGAGTGCTTGGAAGTGGAAGATACTTGATCTCAATGTTGTGAAACTGCAACAGGGAGGTTCGGAATTGCTGCTGCTGAAGTGTTGTCTATAGTTGCACGGTGCTAAAACAACGTTTCTCCACGAAGTTCCTATGGTTTCGAGAAGAATCTCCATTGATCTCTGTACATCGCTGGGAAGACTTTACGAATGAAGGAAACGTTATAGGTAAATTATTGATAAGCTTTCTCAAGTCACGCTGGAAAGTAACGCGTTAAAGGGTTCACTGCATCCTCAACTACGTGACCGTAATCTGAAATAGGGGTTACAATGCATTCGACTTGACAAGGCGTTCGACTGCCGAAATAGAGGAAGCGCCAGTTAACGTTACGGACAGAGGCGGTCGCTGGCGGAATCAAGTAGTCGGGGTGTAGCAGACGGGAGAAACGAGGGGAGACGGTTTGATTCGAGGCCCTCGACGCTGACGTCGGGACAGACTGTAGGGGCACTCGTAGCCTGACGCTAATTAGATGGGCTCACGGGTGACTACGATGGGCGTCGAGGCGCCAAGAGACGCCGATTTCATGTCATGGAAATAATAAATCGCGCAACTACGTTGCATCTCAAAACGCCCATCAACAATCATGAATATTTTATTTATTCTTTATTTTTTGCCTTCTAAGATGTTCAACAAGCAAATTCCAACTATAGTTAAATATCACTTGAAGTCTTAATATTTCAAGTAAAAATTATTGAATAACTGATTTGAGGAACAGGTTTAGAAAGATCCCTTGTCTATTTCACCTAGAAATGCTACCACCAAGTGTTTCAAAAACCAGAAACAACAGAATCGTTTAATTCTTCTTTAATCTGATCAACGCCGAAGAAGACCGCAGACGATTGAAGACAAGCGACAAAGCCTGGTTACAGGCATCGACCCATGCCACGTCCAAGGGGGGAGACAAATAAATCCAGGTAGCACGCACTTCGTCACAGCCCGCGGGCGTACTCGTTTCGACGCGATTGCACTCGGAGGCATTGTGCATCGGAGGCACTTCGTCATCGGGGACCTGTCGTTGACGTTTAATGGCCGCCGCGACGGTTCTACGGCAGGGATAGATAAAAGGGAGGCGGAGAGGGCGGTGAGGGCGGGGAGGGAAGAGGCTGGGTGACCTGTCGAATTCCATTTCGGACGATTGCCCGCCACGAGGTGGTCTGGGGCCTGGATTCAGGTCTAAATTCGTATATACGCGCCGCGTGACCGGATGTCACGCACAGGGATCGCTTTCCCGCGATTCGGCCTGTCAGCGGGCGTCATCGTCCACGTGACATCGAGAGGGACGAGTACGTCCGCAATATTGGACGCGGCGTCGATGCCCGAATGACGCGCCAGTTGTTTTTAGACCCTTCGTTGGTTCGTTCGTTTAAGCCACTCAGTGCTGGCGCGGTGGTGAAACTCGAGCACGCACTCCGTTATCCCCAATTAATTGATTCCCGGCCGCTGCAACTCGGTCGGACGAAAAACCTTTATCTATCCTTCCTTCTCTTCTTTGCTCGGCAGCTCCATGTATTTAGCTGTCCTGATTCCTTTTAATTTCGTTCAAATGTTTGATTACCTTAAGTAGAGAGAGTTGCCAATATCGTACTGATCACCTAAATCGTACCTCATCAATTTCTCAGTAATTAATGAAGGAGCCCTAGGCATGTGAAGTACGTTAAATTAATCGAAAGGGTCCAGCATAAATTTCTAAGGTTTGCTTCGCGTATTCTTGGCTACCCAATGGATAGAGATGACCATGATTATCGACCAGTACTGAGAATGTTCAACATCGCCACTCTGGAGAGCCGTAGACATATCGCGGACATGATCTTTTTAGTCAAGGTTATCAATGGTAACATCGATTGCCCTGATCTTCTTGGTTCGATTTCCTTTAATGCCCCAGTGAGGCATATGCGTACTAGGCCGCTCTTTCTCCCGAGTCTTCCAAAATATAAGTACTATGCGATAGACCCAATTAATAGAGCAATGATCATATCCAATGAAACCTTTAATGATGTGGACCCTTTTTTGGGGCCCCTCAATTCGTTAAAGACTTTGTTACATAAACGCATAGAGCTACAATAACACACACTCGAGACTGATTATTCAATAGTGTTTCAGACTCTGTAATTTGACTTTATGGTAATTTGTATACTATGGGTTTTTTTCCCGTATATTAATAATAATAATAATAATAATAATAATAATGAATGTAAACGACATTTGACAATAATATATCAAGTATATCAAATATATCAAGTGAATGCGAAATAAGAAATAGAAACAAAATCTTTTGAACTTACAGATGATTTTAGATGATTTAGTTGAACAATAACTTGTTTCATTAATGTCACAGAGTAAACTCTTCTATTCTCGTAAAAAAGGAGACAGCATTCTCTGTCCCGGGAAGAATGCGAACATTATACACGTGTTATCAGAGAAATGTTTCAACACCAGCCAAAGTGTGTAATTTCCTCTGAACCGAGATTCCATCGATCGACACTCGTCGATTTTCACCGATAACAGGGTGATGGCGGAGAAAAAGAAGCGCGTCGATGCCGTGGTCGTTGACATCGGGGCCATCGAAATTATTGACAGAGTGTCGCGGCGGTTACGATGAGCCTCTATTTAGGGCGATATTCTGCAATTAGTCCCGCCGCGCGCCACGGCGAAAGCCTTTCACGTGACAGGGCCCGAAGATTGTCAGCGGAGCTGACAATCCAGTGGCATCGCGGTGGCGGCCACTCGTCTGGATCGAGCGTTTCAAGAGTTTTCACGCCCCCGAGGATCCTGTTAATGTATGACGGGCTCCCGATGTCGCTGACACGTCGAGTAGCGCGCCACACGAGGACATTTTTTTTTACACAGTCATCGCGTCAGCTCTCTATGTCGAAGGATTTCAATCCGCATACAAGGTCTGTCATCGACACGTCCGTGTCGTAACCCATTCATTCCATTTGCGGCGAGGTACCAAGTGTTCGATTATTAATTGTTCGTTCAACACCCCTTCGCCGTTGCGCTACAAGTGGAGGAATCGTTTCGCCAGTCTCTCGAGGGTGAACCTCGTTCTACTCTGCGTATTTTCGTAGATGACGTTCCATCAGGAATAAATTCTAATAAAACGAGGATATATTTAGCAACCACTCATCGATTTAATCGTAGAGCTTCTCGGAAGGTAGTCTGGTGACTTTGTAGAGGACTTAGCAGAGGAACCTCCGCAATTTCGTGCATCAATTGCTCCAAGATGCCGAAGCCGATGAACGTCACAAGCCATAGTGTCGCGCTCTTCATCGTCTAAATACTCTTAACTCTAAACACAGATCCCCGCCGATGAGGATAAAGCGTGTGCTCAAGGACTGATTCAAATATCAATCTGAATGGCACCCGAAGCTGTGAGGTTTCGCTCGAGCGCACGCTTGTGGTCCTCGTTGATGAGATCGACGATGTTGATCCAAGGGACGCAACACCGCGGAGCTAGGTTTGGCCCGCGCCGCGTCCAGGAGAATCGGCGCAAGGGGGGCCATTCGGGAAACACGTGTAACCGAAGCCAGGCGGATCGTAAATCAATATTTTCAATTATCGACCATTCTTTCGCGCAGATTCTCCTCGAGCACGGTGGGGACCTTCGTCAGGAGACGTTGTTAGGCGGCTAAAGCACGGATAGCTATTGATTTTCCGGGGCAATCCTGAAAATCGGTCCTTCGAGTCCTCCACCTCTGCTCACGTCTCCACGCCGGGATTTTCAAGAAGTAATTTCGTTACCTCCGTCGTCGTACTTTCATCCCTCTGTCAATACCGTACGCTCCCCCACTACCTCACCCCCTCCTTCCCCGCCCGATGTTTATCGGATTTTAGAAATTAGCCCGAGGACACGCGACGAGAAAGAAAATCCCTCCGTGGGATTGCGATCCGCCGACTTCCGTCCGCGTGTTTCGCCGCCGTCGATTCGATCCCATCAGGCACGGTCACTTTATCGGAGATTCCAGAAGCTCCTTGGACCGTACCGATTCCTATATCGCTCACAATTACGAAATTTCGCCTCGTCTCGAGGGGAGGCGATCCTTCGATTACTTTCAAGTAGCTGTGCAGGTTGAAGACCACTAGATCACTTTGTAGCAACTGCACTTTCCGCGCGTAGAAAGGAATAACTAGAAACGTCACGTGAAAGATTGCAGACTGCGCAAGAGATGAAGAAGTATAAAGTGTTAGAAGGATGGGGAGATGTAAAAGGAAGCGTTCGCGTTGTCACGATTCCACTACCCGTTATTAAATCGAAAGCGTAAAAATTTTAGTATCGTCCCCGTGGGGGCTTTATCTGCATTCTTTCGGATGCATTCGCACCATCGTAAATTGTGTATCCCTTATCAGAAACAAGAGCAGCGCGCTAAAAGTTTTACACCTAATGATCCCGATCTCGCGGTTACACGGTCGCTTTCCATGCAAAATAAAGAGTGTTACTCGTAAGATGAGAAGTTTATTGTCTCGGAACCGAAGCTCCGACGAAGTGAAAACCAGTGGGAGGCGAAGTAAACGTCTCGTGAGGAAGTTTAAACCGTTTTTACGCCGTTTTCTCGCCGCGATACGTCCCGATGCATCCATTTTTGCAGGTGCCCGAGAAAGTGAGGGCTACAGCTTACCGAAACGGAAGTGGAGAAAAAGTGATAAAACGGTTTACGCTTTGCACCGAAGAACTGTCTAGACTAGTTACAGAACCGTAGGTTATAAAAATAGAGTGAACGAGAAGGGTAGTGACGTTGTTTTGACGAGAGGAAATCGCTTTCTAGAGGAGAGTTGGCGTGTCTGACTATACAGCCGCTCGACTACTTAAAATACTCGGCGCAGTTTATTACGGCTGTCCCGTGGAGAACGATTTGTTACTTCCCTTCATTCCTAATTACTTTCACGCTACAGCCCCTGTTACGAGCGAATGACCTGTAATAACACGTAACATAAACATCGTTTGGGGCTTTTGTTTATGGTCAAAGGAATGGTCCATCACAATGCACATTACAATTCGAAGAGTACTGAAATGTGATTCATGATCGAGTCTGAGCTAATCGTGAAGTAATCGTGATCTATTTTAAAGGAATAATTCGTCACATACCTTCTTCATGTTTTGATAATAATTACTGCTACATGTGTGTAGAGAATGCGCTTCAAAAAGCTGTTTAATCAAAGCTGGAAAAATGTGTTACTAGACAGTGAAGATATTAACAATACAGATGAAGAGAAAGTACAAAGCTCGGGACAGAAAGGAATCGAATAACAAGGAACATAGTTAACCTTTCCATGTCGAAGAATCCGCAGCGCGAAGTTAATGGAATTTCTATGAAATCGCAGCGCAACAAAAGTTTCGTCGAAAGAACGGTCGTTGTCAAGGTTTATCTTGTTGCAGAAATTTATGATAGTTGGAAGACTTTCTTCAGACTCCGAGCGGCTGGTACTTTTTCCTGGTCGATTAACTGCCGCGGCTATCATGGTGTTTCGTATCGATTCGTTCGACAGTGATGGATGTCGATCTTAATAGTTCGGCCTCGAAAACGCGCGGGCTGGCTACGACGGACCGCAACTCCTCAAAAGTTGCTGGAGAAAACGTTCCAACTTGACGATATCCGTGACGCGATATCCCGGAGAATGAGTCGAGCACAACGCTGACCTGATATTTCGATGATATTTCCAGCCAAAGAAAAGTCATCTAGATACGCGCTGACGCCCTCCCTATTCTTTCCCTCTCTCTTTTTTTTGTTAAACGTTTCAGTGAAGCTGCAACAATGCCGCGGAATCTGGACCAGCGGTGACCCGATTTCTGGTATCGCGACATCACTGTTCCAGATGTTACACTCGAACATGGAAAAGCTCGATACAAAACTCTAACGCCTGCTGTACGTGGAAAAAACTTGTACAGATTTTCAATAGATAATTTTATCTTTTTATGTTACCTTAGCTACTTAGCTGGAGTATTCGAAAAGGTCAACCTTCGATTCAGATTCATCGAATTTCCTATCGATTTATCATTGAGGAAAATGAAAGCACGGTGCGCTGGAAGAGTTCGGAGCGCGTAGAATACGAGAATTAAATGATAGCACGCGATGGAACATTCGTAGAAAACCCACAGCTCGGAGATCGCCGAGCCTACTTGACGGATCGGTCGATTGTGCGGAATAATTGACGGCGATTTCGAGCGTCACACGCGATTCCGTGCAACGATGAGATCCGTTGTACTCGCGGGACTCGACAGTTCGCGTGTATGCAGCGTGCAGAAGCGTTGAGGAAAGGTCGGAGGTGACAACAAGCAGAGCCCAACCCACGGAACCAGCCCAACAATGGCTTTTTGTCCTCCTCTCTCAATACGTCTCTATCTGGTGTCCTCAATGCTTGACTGATGCCTGGCCATTTTACACCTATTCCTTTCCATTCCCTTCCATCCCTTTCCTAGTCACACCCTCCAGCCCCCTGGTTTCCTGGCGACGTCCTCTTCCCGTTCAACGCCACGATCCGTGCTGCTTTCCTCGAAGATCGAACCCTTACATTTTTCACGAACTTCTTTCCCTCCTGCTTTATTAATATCCCAAACGCCTTCCCCGCCCCCGTCTATCACGGAGTGGACCTGGATAGAGCCGTGTCGAGGAATAATGGGGATGAAATGGAAGCAGTGTCTGCACTTAGAAAAACGATGAATAGTTAAAGCGAAGGACAGTGGTTGTTGGTTGTGCTGAGAGGTGAGAACGAAGTTGTTTTTTCGGTGGAAGTGACAGGAAACCGTTCACTTGGAGGAAAAACTGTGCTCTCGAGTGCTTCTTCGATATTTATTATTAGTTTTATCAACGGGATCGAAGTGACAATTTTGGTTATTATAGGAAACTCGTGTGATGTGAAGCTTTGTGGCTTCAACCAGCTGGCGTGCCATTTATGGATTAAGATCGGTACTCGGTGGTTATTTCTCACTTCGTTTGCACGAAATTAGATTTTATAGCAGGTTTAAACAGGATGGCAACAATTGCCCTTGTCGTCTGGTTTGTTTTCCTCGTCCTCCGATTATGAAAAAACACGGTGATGAATTGTTCCGTTTCTGAGAAGGGGACTTGGAATTTAACAAGGGTTTACTCTGGCAGGCACCAGGTAGTTTAGGATCAAATATTGTAATTCGGGTGTCTGGACAGTGTCTTTGAGGTGACGGAGTCCTGGGAGATTTTTTTTCCTCTCCTTGGGGACCGAACCGCGGGGCAAAGGTCACGCACACATTAGGTGATCACCAATATGCAACGGATAATTTGGAGAAAGTAATAGGGCTCCACCCACACAGAGGCTGTAGGAGATGCGCTTTTCTCGTGACTGAGAGAGTCACAGTTCGACGAGTCAATGGTTCTAGCAAAGACCTTTGTACGAGACGCATCAAGCGTAAAGACATTGTCATCCACAACCTTTACTATTAGAGTTTAGACTATACTGTTATTATTATCCATACTTGTGCCTCTACTTCTTAATCACAACCCTCTCCACCGCCATTAATTTGCCGTTGGAGGCGTAGTCGCGAATTGGTACAAGAATTTCGTCTACGTATGTGAATTACGCAAAAGGTAAATTCACGGTCAAAATATGCATTCTACTAATGACAGAACGCTGCTGGAAATAATGGAAACTGATTTGCCGGACTGTATTTAGAATCAGACCCGTTAGAGGTGCGACCCAATTGCGGATAATGAAGAATTGCTACGGCACGAGCGTCGCCGTCGACGACGGAATCAAGCGCTTGGCAAATTGCTTAGGTAAATTTCCAATTTTCCGCTGTTAGGAACGGTGACGTCCAATCTCCCGACGAGCCTGCCACATACTTCGATGTAATCGAATCGAGATTTCATAAAGTCCGTCCCAGGCGAGAAGGTTAATTGCCAATTGGTCTGGTGGGGGTTCGCGGAGGACCTGATTCCCGTGGGATCATTAATCGTCGAATTTTCAACAAACTACAATACCCTATTAAAATGAAACCAGCTTGCAATAATAACGAAGGAAAAAACAGTTGAGAAGCGTGGGCAACCGATGCACTGCAGAATGGTTCAAGTTGCATACAGATAATCTTACCCTCCTACTTTAAATTAATCGCGATACAAAAATCCGAACTCAATGGACACCAAGATCATTGACACATGCGCACACGTGTGTACCTATGTCGCAATTCCCTCATTAAATATCAGGGTAATGCGTTCGTGTCGGCGTGCAACGAGCGGACTGGCGGCGCATCGTCGAGACTTAATTGGAAATTTATGGGGGCGCGAAGGATTTTACGGACGATTCGTTTTTGACAAACCCCCGTCCTCGCGCGTCGATCCGTGCGTGCACACATATTCCCCCCGTCGCGGGACCCCGTTGAACGTCAGTTCGCTCGTTACGGCAGCAAGTAACGAGCGTTTCGAATTGCCGGAGCCATTTTTCTCGCGGACGCATCTAATTGATTGGACGCCTCTATACCTATTGTTCGTTTCTTGATTTATGGGGCCTCCGGTCCGACCCGCTGGAACAAGGGACAACGAATCGCTGGAAACTGTGCCACCGCGTCGCTTCGACCAGCGATCTGCGGGCGCAGGTGTACCTTCATAAATGTCCCTGTATCTTATGGCGTCCGGCTATGTATTTACTTACTCGCATTAATTCCATTTAATTCCTTCATCGTCACTAGAATATCTTCTGCACGTGGAGGGCCTTCCCCTTTCAAATTCCCAAGTTTACCTTGAGTACGATGAGTTACCTCTTAGTATGATGAAGTTAATCCCATTTTCCTTCACTATTTTAACTGTAAATGTATAAATTGTTAATAGTATAAAGTGTATAAAGTGGATCATTGTTGTCACATTGCGTCAACATTAATAATTTAATCAGATAACCAAATGTATGCCCCATCACATAGGTATACTAACCGGTTTAATGATATTTAGCCCACATAATTTATTAAAAATTAAAAACTGAAAAACTGGCCTACCAACCTCAGACTCCCCTAACTAGCCACCCGAAACGTATGTTAAGTTACTATTCCGTGTTTCGCATATTGATGGAGTCGTTGAGCAATCTGTGCTCAAAAGCGATACCCTTGTCCGTTCGAATTTCGACAACTTGACGTCCGTCCCGAATCGAACGAGCACGGTAAATTTATGCGAAACATCATTCCCTTCCGCGCTAGGGACGTTATTGATCGCGTTAGGTGTCCCCGTTCGGAATTGCCTTTATGGCAGGGCAAGTTTTGATTGGATCTGGAATTTACGCGATTTGTATGAGTCGTAAAATGAACAGGCCAACTTAATTATTTGCCTCTGCGCGATTCGTTCGAGATCCAGCTGCCAGCTGCTTACACCATCCAAGTCGAGCACTGTGGCCGATGTAACGTGCATGTTGACGTGATAAAGTTTCAATCCCGCGGTTGTCGTTCGACCGCTGTATACCTACCTATACATTTCGTTCGACAATTTTGCTTCATTCTCGACAGCTGCGAATGCATTCTAAATCCGAATTTCAAGATTTTCGATGGTAATCTAATTGCAGGAGGATATTTCTAAATATACTGAATAACATTAGCTCTTATTATATACCATTCCGAAGAGGATTGACCCCCGTGTATACACACACTCATAGCCGTTACTTGACTATTCTAACGCACACTTATATCTCTCAAATATAGAGGAACTCTATTTTATGCCATTTGAAACTACCCTCCTCTATATTAATCTATTACTCGACAGAACGTTCAAATTGAATAATTAAACTAATAATCCACGATCGTGTAATGGTGCCTGGAATCTTCTTCCGGCAGAAAGGAGCTTGACAATTTTCTCCCCGTCGTTGGAAAACGATTCGTCGGCAATTCCCGTCCCGTAGACGATCATAATGCCCGCCCGAATGTTCTTCCGGTTGCAGGGTTGCACGGAGGGAAAGGAGACGTGCCATTAAATCCATTCTGTTTAAACTTTCCCGCATAAAATCCTCATTCAGTCCGCGTCGTACGGCCAGCTCGATTCCGCGTCTAGCATCAACATCTTCAAACAGACCCACACAGTCCACAATGAATGCCAGATTTTAATGGCGCTATCGTGGCGGGAGCTCATTACCGGTCACGGACCGGTAAACCTTGATTAAGCGATTCTAAAACGTCGGGGATGGAGGACGTTCCTTTTCTACGCGAAGATCGGAAGAAAATGGCTTTCTGCCTCTTCGTTTCAGCTTTTACACCGTCGTATGGCAAGCAGGCCTTATTGACCCCCATCAACATCAGACATTATTACTAAATATTATTAAAAAATATACATTTATTTCACAAGACTTATAATTGCACTTTCTCGCCACTTATGTATTATTTGAAAATTTTATTTATTTCTTATAAAAATTAAACGACAGCCTTATAGGGTAAGTGTGAGTATTACTGCGGATGCCCCGATTACTGCGGATATTCTAAAACAGATCATATTTAATGTTAGAAAGTACATAATCTCTTGAAAATTTTTAATAAAATTATTTTAAACTCTATTACAGGTAATTATTAATAAATATGTACAGCAAAGTTATTATTAATTCTTTTATCGTAGTTTGAAATTCGTCAAGGCGAAACTTCGGTCGATTCCCGATATGGCGGTCATGAACACCTACTAGGAAAACATTTATATTTTTGTTATTAATAGGAATACATGTAATGTAGCATTATTGCTCGGTAGAATAAGAGTTATTTTTCCAGAAAAACAATCAATCAGTCGTCTACATTTTAGTTTTAATTTTTATTTGTCACCGCAGTATTAGGTGCAGTACTTTACACCATGTGCATGTATTACTGCGGACCGACCATTGCGCCACCTAACCTTTCTTCCGACCGTATTTACTTCTGTCTACGTAACCTGCAAAGGTATTAAGGTTATGTTTCGCCTGACATCAGACCGCAGTAATACATGCGCAGTAACTGATTTTTCGTTAGTAACTGGCACGCAGTAATACATGCATGTCCGCAGTAACTCATGCAATGACATTGATCGACAAATCTCTGTGTTTTTAATTAACTGTACATATTACCCCGCCCTGATATTTTTTTATGGAATTATTAAGGTCCCACCTTTCTTTTAAAAAAAGAAGGAGGAACTTTCATTCATTTGAACGCCGTATCGAGGGTTCTAAAGTTAACCTACCTTAAAAGTCCGCAGTAATACCCACACTTACCCTAGTTGTGGGTGTGCCCCCTTTGTACCCCAGCAACCAATATTTTCAGACCCCCCCTGTCACTGCATACAGATATCTCTATAGGTACTGTAATCGATATAGTTGTAACTATTAACACATTATTAATAAATTAGAGAATTCCAAGGCTTTGGCAAGCCATAGAGTCAGGCTACTTTCACAAACTACCCCCTTTGAAACATCGCTCGCGTTTACACGACCACTTCTAAATTACCGAAACTTCACCGTGACGAAAGTGTTTAATATCGCCCAAGTCGAGGAAACCAGCCGAACAAAGGGTCCCTACGGAAACGACATTTTTCCCATTTCACCAGCCCTTCTTTGCATCCCAGTTCATCTTCAGCGATATCTTCCACTTTGTCGAGAAGTCCCGCCGCGTGTCCGCTTTTCTAACGAATTCAACCTTCCTTCGTTTTTTCTTGCGCGCAATAACCAGAGCAGGATCGCGAAGTTAAGCGGCCCAGACTGTTCAGCTACCTTGGCAGTCGCTGGAACTGGTATCCGAGCTCGTTTATGCCCTTCGTCTTCCATTCATATCGACGGATTCCCAGGTCGTTCTCCAACAGAGGAGGTGACGCGTTCATGGACGACTGAGTCGCTATAAAGGAAATCGCAGCGGAAAGAAATGTCCGTGGAATGGAGACTGATAGAGGGTCGGAGGATGGCTCATCGAGATTAAAGCGTGTACACGATTCAGTAGGCGAGATCTTAATAGGGATCAGTCGGATACCATTCAGAATCGAATCTATATGCTAAAATAATTCAATTTTCATTGAACCCCTTGGAGTTTAAAGACTGAACGATAATAAAAGCTCCATAATCCGACAAGGGGAGCTGTATCCTTTATTCCCTGATAAATCAAGTTAATTACTTAATTATACAATCCTTTTTTATCATCACCGTGTCGATATCAAAAGTGAACTGAAGGCTTGGTAGTTTAATTCAGTTATCAGTTACATAAAGCTTTAGTTACACCGCGTAGATTTCATTGAAGGTAGATAATGAGCCTTCCAGGAATGCTTAACGTACCCTCTACACCCTTACGAAACAATTCAAGCATCCCCTGTCCCATAATACGTTAAAGCATCGAGCATTCCCCGTTCTCGATTATTTAACCCGCGGACAAAAGTGGCGGACACACCATTCTCCCGTGGAGCATGAATATCGACGGATTTCCGCTCCCTTCGCAGCGGGACGATCCAGGGTAGGGACCAGCCACTTAGACTCTTCGGTCGTTACTGGCTCCGAGGAATTCCCAGAGGACGATCGAAGTCGAGAGCAGGTGCAAGCACGGAACTCGAGTGACGTAATCGTTTTACAACCGATGGAGAAGCTAGGGAAGTGGAGCTGGCGCAAAGGTGGCTTGGAATAAAACGGAATCAAGCTAAGGTGCGCTTCCCTTGCGTTGCTATATCCCATTGCGTCACGTGCTCGTTCGATTTTCAACGTCCAGTCCTTCGTCTACTCAGGAAATGAATAATTATTGCTACTAGACGATCTTTCATCGCGTGGCTGATCTTTCGGTAACTTCGCCTATTAAACGTCTACGAGGGACACAATTATTGCGAACTTGTGTAGTATGGAGCTCCCGAGGAAGGTATGCTCTAAATTCTTTTAAAATGGACACTTTGTAGCTCGGTCGATGAAATTCTTTGGGAAACTGAGGTCGCCGATTCACATTCCGCTGGGAGCTCTCCCAGTTGTGGAGTGTCATGCTGGACTTTCCATGCGATCCACGGCTGGCCGTTTCGAAGCAAAAACACCCATAAAGTTGCGTGCTCGCTGGAGAGTAACGTGGCTCCTCCGTCGCGTCCTGCATGAATATTAAGCGATCGGGCTTGGGAGTCCTGTTACGACCAGCTTGTCGGTCGAGTTAACGCGGGAAATTGAGTTCACCCCTGATTCTCATCTCTCCCGTATTGCACGGCTATTGTTGCGTAACTCTCTTTCCGCCTCGTCCTCGTACTTTTTCCCTCCGCCCGACTGTTTCTCTTCCCGTCGTCGCTGGCAATCGAATGAAGCTTCTGAATAAAAATCGTTCGATTCAATGTGCTGCCGAGGAAGTTGATCTTGGCGTCGGCTAAAGTAACGTGGTGAATGTAGAGAGAGAAGAAGGAAACAATTTTAGAGAAGACGCGGGTATATACGGAGTTCATTACTAATGACTCAAATCCTGTCCCCTTTCGTTTGCTCTTCATATTCATAGAACCTAAAATGAAACTAAAACTAATTTCGTTAGCGAAGTCCCTAAATTTCGCGTTTGTTCCAGTATTAGTCAATCTTAAGGGGATATAGGACTATTGAACTGTAATCGATGTACATAGTTCCAGGTGAACCAATCATCTAAAAGCAAAATGCTTTTGGGTGAGTAATTTATACACTAATAGTTATCGTATAAAAATTTGCTGGGCGAATTTAAACAAAAATTGTCAAAGTTACACACGAATCAATTTTTTCCCCACATATTTATGGAAAAAACGTCTTTAATCAGTTATAAAATGTTTTATAAAGATCCAATATTGATGCGCAAATCCCACACAATAGAGAAAGAATTCTACAGCTCCAGTTAAAATTTTAAGTGAAAATATTCATTCGTTCAAGAGATATGTAGGGTAAACCAACCAGTAATTGACCGCATACCAGTGAATGACCATTAGACAAAGAAATGTCAATTATAAATTTAAAAATTACTATATGTTTATAAATGGAGTGTAGTTGCACGTTTAATATCCCATATTTTTAGTTATGCGTATTAAACAAACATTAATAAGTACGATTCTTAATAAAAGTATGCGGTCATTTACTGGGCTTCTCATTCAACAATTCGGTCATTCACTGGTTGGTTTACCATACACCGTATTTGAAAATATAGTTTCGAGATAAACGGCTTCAAATTTAAGTCCCATACGCCAATACCGCTCTGCGAGGCCGTTACTCGACGGTGCATTCAATTACGTTCAGCGCTATAATTTCCGTAATTATTCGAATTTTCTCACGATACATTGTTGTAAATGTTCACAACCCATGCCACTTTCAGAATTAACAATAATTAAAAAATCGTTTTTTCGCGATTTCAATAGTTCTATACCTCCTTAAGCGAACCTTTGCAGAACGTTGCACATTACTTCATTCCGATGCAACGTTTCGCGCAACAGATGTTGTTAGGGAAAGTCGGGATTACAAGGCCATCGATGTCTCCTGCGAGTAATCGCTCGAAAACAGGGTGTTCCTTGAGCACAACGCGCCGATCACGCGACGAGATTACAGGCTAATTATCGTTAACCAGATTGGCTGGATTGAAATTTAGCGAGATCGTGGGGGCGAAGACGCCACCCTCACCCCCGATGGAAAATTGGAAACCGATGCGCCTTGCCAGGAGAATTCTCAACCACGCTTGATAATCCACACCTTCTCTCGCGAGGCGGCTTTGTGCGCGTTGTTTGCACAGTCCTTCGTGTACACCTTTGCCACACCTCGGTCGTCTACCTTCGGCGTATCGGATTCCTAAAACCCAAACCCCCACCGGCTGGCTCGTATAAGTGAGAATTATCGCTTGCAGTTACGATCAGTTTACGCCGCGTACTCGCTGTGTCGAGATAAATTAACAATCCGCCAGTAAATTGTTACGTCTCTAACATATATTGCTTGACCGTGGAGGACGAGATGCAGACTAGCGAATTTCAAGGGTGATTAAAAAGCGAGTGGGATTAAGAAGCAAGCATGAAAGTGCAATAATATTTGGAAAGTCTAATTTTGTGAAATGAAAGTACTAAAGGAAGTTCGACGCCGAAAGTGCGTTTTATTATGCTGAACACGGCTTCCTCGATACACAAGGACGAAATAGAGGAAGGAGGAAAAACGGTGGGCTAAGGGGTAAGTAGCGTCAGCGATCGTGTCGAACAGCGCGCAAGGCAGAAAGATAGGATTTCCTCTCTTCCTGGCTCGCTGCTTTTATACGGGGTGGCTATCGCGCGACACAGATCTCTATTCAAAGAAATATCAAAGTGCTGAGTTAGACCATCCAGACGCTGGTTACCGCGAGGGGGCTGTCCTGCATTAAGCGTGTCCCCCAGCGTTAACGAAATTCATCCACTTTGAATATCCTCGCCACTCCATTTACGCTCTATCGCGACATCTCTCCTCGAGATTAACCATCTTTTCGTAAATAACGAGAAAAAAAGGTCGACAGCGATGATATCCACTCTATACGCTCCCCTTTAACTCTGTCCACTCGGAATCTTCATCTGTTCGACACACTTCCATTTTACCATCGTCTCTGTATTATCTACGTATTATATTATTCTTCTCTGAGAGATTTCTCCTGCTCCGTGCACTGTCAGCTCGATATTGAAACTCCACTGTTCAATCCACCCTTCGAAAACACTTGCTAACACGCGGATATGACTCTTCCAGGCACAGAATCGGGGCGAACAAAGACAAAATTAGCATCCTTTGGCCGTTGAATTTTCGTTTAACGATCAACGGAAGTGACACAGCAGCCAGTCCCTCAGTTTCAACCAGAACTGCGCTGGACCCAGCGAATAACGTCCTCGTCAAAGATCCTCTGATAATTGATGCTCCGCGCCCCGCTTTGAATCCGGGGTCGATCCCTTTTGTGCTCTGTTTTCGATATTCATTCCGCCCCGAAGAATTGCTCGCCGTTCCGGCAGTTTTATCGCGGCCCGTGCAACAGACACGCGGCAGCCCTCGATTCTCCTTCGAATATCGTTCGTTCAGTCACACAGAAATAATCGACCAATAAAAGACGCACTTGCTCCCTCCACCCCCGACCACCGCTCGTCCACCGCCTCGAATCTCTTCAGCGGTTTCCGCCACGCGTTTTTCCACTCGAAAATAATTGGTCTCTCGATCGAGATGCGGCACGAGTCGCTTTTCCCCCTCTTACCCACACTACACGGGGCATGAATGGTATGGGACCACGTTTCCACCCCGTTCGCTCTCCTTTCTCACTTCGATCATCGAGCATTTCCTCTTTCCAACCGCCCCACCGATACGATGGAAGAGACGCGCGGCGAGCAAACAATGCGAAAAATAGACTTACAAGGACGCCGTGCGGCGACGAACCTCGAAAGGCAACGATCGATCTCTCAACCCCCCTTCGTGCTACTACATCTTCACGCCCTGCCACCCCCGAAAGGATGGGGGTCGTAAAAAGGGCCGAGCGGAGACCTGAGGACGGCCGGGGACCGTTCTCTGCGAGGAGACGATTTAAAGAAACGCGGGCGAACGTATTTCTTCCGCCGAGCGATCCTCCGCGGGACAATGCCTGACGCGACGTAATGGCCGTTTTTAGGTCGTCGTAATTAATACCCCCTTTCGTCCCATTCACGTGTAACGGGGCAATTGTCCTGTACTTTCAGCGCGGAAACGATTGAGTGGCTCGAAGCTAAGAGGCTTAATGAATTCGCCGATCTTCCTCGTAATTAAAGGCTATTCAGGTCCAAATACTTTCCAATCGTTGTTTTATCACTGTCGCCGATGGATTCGTTGGTAAGGTTAACTGGTGGGGACTGTTTTCGTAAATAGAATATAATATTTGTGACGGGTTTTCGGTCGTAGAAATAGGTAAGTACGGGTGGATGTGTATTGGAGCAAGTTGTGTATTGTTTACTGCAATTTTCCTCGTGATTTATTTTTGTGGGAAATGGGGGATTCGTTGCGGCAGGAACTAGTTGGAACGGAACGCCTGAAATCGAAGTGACCCGATTTACGGGAGCGGTGAACAGATTTCATTTCAGACCCGTGTAACTGTCTCAAAACCTATCGCCGTTCCGCAATTATTGGCATCTGATAAATCTGCTGGTTGGTCGTGTTGTGAGCGTGAAAAAGTGGCTATTTACGTAACGCTGGAAATTCGCTCTGTATCCTCGAAGAGTTTGACACTATGGTTGTTGTTATTTTTCACTCTAGAATCTACTATTACGATGTGATATTAAATGGGACGCGTTAGGACTCTTTCCTGTTTCGGTTGCATGAAGGAAAAGTCTTTGCTTGTCAAATTCAAACTTTTCTTCGAGAAACTCAAGTTTCGATTACTTTTCGAGCGACAATTTCTGATGTGGTTAGCAGCGTTGGAGTTCTATGGATCGATCATTAGATTCGTGAAGTAAAGTAGCTTTTATAAAAATACAAAAGTCATCGGTCGCATTGGCAAAACTTGATTGTTGCGACCGCATCGTTCGCAACCGACGTGGCAGCTCGTGGATTGCGGGGGACAGGGAACGCATTCCCTATTTTCCTGCTCCTTTCGCCTATCCTGCCATGGGAAGGTCGGAAGAACGATGGAGCTGCTGTGAGCAAACACAACGGGAAGACAATTCCCCGTCTACTGATACGTCTGCCGCGGTTTACGTAACACGCCCGAGGGAGTGCTGTATACAGAAGGGAAGGAAGATAGAACCGGTGTTCCTTAACGCGTGTACTCACGGGGAATACCCGAGAATTGATTCGGAATCAATAGAAAATGATTTCATGAATACCGACAGTGACACCTTCATCTGAATTACAAACTCGAACGACCAAGGCATCTGTTTCTCAATAGATATCTTCCACAAGGGGTGTATCGCACCGCAGGAAATTTTCTTCCAGAAGTATATGTATTTACCAATTTTTGTGTAAATTTTTAGACCTTAATATTCAAATTTAAAAATTTGGTGAATTTTAACAAAAAATATCGCTTTGTCCCACAATTATTTTTGCAACTACAATTTTTATCATATCAAAATTTACATTTCTGGTGAAAGACTAGGAATATAGAATTATCACTCAAAAGTTAAAAGATTCAAAAATACAAAAATGGTAACTCAAGAATAATGCTGGGGTGCAGAGACCCCATGTAACAAATTTTTGATTATAAGAAGGGCTAGGGCAAATTTGTAATTATAAGAATGTGGCCACGAAGGGTTAATAATATTTAACGCTTATATTCGAGATTCTAACTCTACTAAACCCCATTATTATCTATTGCAAGACAAGGTCACTCAATCAAGCATTCAAGATCGTGATTTAAGCCCAAGCAGAGACACAAACTTGATTCCGTACAGTATTCAGTAAGAGTGAAAGTGAACTATCACCACCAACCGTTTCTCGCGGTTCCCTAGTCCAAGTTCCTCGACGAAGCCAAACAGCCAGTTGCAGAGCTCGCAAATAAAACCGTCCACGCGCAAATATTAAATTAACGTGGAGATTTCTCTGACCAGCGTTCGGGGAGCGTTCTCCGAGGCCACGTGGAAGAAGGTATCGGCCGCTCGCAAGGTGAATACACAAGATACCGCGGAAGCCGCGGGGTACCTCCTGGCCCCCTAAATTTACCGGCAAATATTTAACGACGATGGCTAATAAAACGTTCGCCAGCGGGGTCCGGCCTCCGCCAATACGAGCCGAGACGCACGGGAAGCACTGTTTACGCTGCATGGGAAGAATGGACACGGAAAGGAGCTGCATAATTTAGGATCCTGGCGTACGGAAGGACGCGCGCGACTCCGCTCCGAATTCTATAGAGAGGTGTATTTACGTTGTGTTTCGAGACTCGATGCTCGTAAACGCGGGGTAACGTGTCAGCCGGCATATACACCCGTATAACAGAAAAATAACGTCGTATATAAAGGCGGAAGGTTTTACGTACGGCCGCGGCCGGGGAATTTATGTGGAGACGTGCGCGGAATACATTCCCGCGCGCTAAACGCGCGCCCAACGCCGAGGTACCCGGGGAGTATTTCCGCGTGGAAGGGATGAAAAAATAGAAGGGTAAGGAGACTCGGAACAGAGGGAATAGCTGCGAAATTCGAGAGATCATGAGGAGCGAGGGAGGTGTCTTCCAGCGACGGTTAATATTTCCTTTGTGAATTTACACCGCGGTTACGTACCCTCCCCGGGCTCGCGTTTTACGCGGCGGCAGAGGGTAAAAGGCGAGACGCGTGGTTAATCGCGGTGGCCCGCTCGCGAAACGCAAGTAAAAGCGGGGATACTGGCGAACTGTACTCTGGCGAGAAGAAAGTATCGCGGATGTAATAATGGTGAAGAAAAATGCGGAGGTGAAAGAAATAAAAGGCAACAAGGGGGTGGAAACCTCTTGCTTGATTCTTTCTGTTTGAAGTAGGTACACGAAGGGTCTCGGGGAGTTACCCTTTCTCGAATGCTAACTTAGAATAAGCATAGCTGTGGTTAGCGAGTGTCCTGTTTGCTACATAATTCCACACGATTCGTATTTTTATACGGTTGCGATCGCAAGTATGATCTTTGCTCTCGAAAAAGAGAATCGATCTAAACGGTAAATAGAGGTAAATCATCCCCCTGCAGTTGGAATCGAGGAGGGAGGCGAAGAGGCAAAAAGTACCCCGGAGGTAGCGAAAGCCAAAAAATGTGAGACCCCGTTGAGGAGGTCGTTTGTTACCGGTAGGCGGAACCCGAAAAATCACGTGGTTTGCGCGGGCTGAGACAAAAGACCGAGGATAGATTGAAGACTGGGAAGAATGTGGGCGGGAGTATCTGAAAAAAGCTCATTTTCGTGGCATTTATCGAGTAAAAGCACCTCTTCCCCGCCATATTGCAACGGAAACCATATGTCCCGGCGGAGCTGCCACCCTCCTCTTTGCTCTAGCAAATACGATCGTTTTTGTCGCCCCCATTCTTCGTCGCTTCCTTCGTCCCCGTCGTTGCTCACTACCACCAGCGTCTTCCGGCCGAGGGGGTAGCTGGTACGCTTTATAAAGTACGTGACTTCCCTCCACCGATGCGTGCTCGTATCCTCGAATCCTTTGTTCACCCCCGACCCCTAAAGGCTTGAATCATTGTTTCTCACCGTCTTCGTATTCCCGGGGGTCCATCCTGGCTGCGTTGCATTCCAATCGCAAATGGTCGAGGATAATACGGGGAATTGCTGCTGGAACTATCGCTGTGAACTCGAGCGTCGACGTACCTCGAGTGGCTGCTTCGAGCCTTTTATTGAAAGCCTGGATATGAGTGGAGGATTAATAGAAAGCGACAGATTACATGAATTAAAGGCAAGTGATATAGGCAAGGGACGTAGAGAGCGAGATGCAGGATGGTAGACGTCTAATCCAGAATAGAAGCAATTGAGAGGACAATAACGGTAAACTATATGTCCGGGGGATTGAACTTAGGATTCTCGTAATCTCAAAGGGTTTCAGAGACCCCGAAGCTTGGAGGGAGATTCTTGGGGGTGGGTCCCCCAAAGGTCCCAAGAAACTTCCAACCTTCAGGACCACAGAGATCTTCAGAATCTGCACCCCAGAGACATCTTAAACCTCTCAGTCTTCTGGTATCTTTCCCGCAGACCTGTCGGACACTTGGGATCAGTGGTAGCCGAACGTGTTGGTTCTTGATTTCACGATTCTATGGAGACTGATATCACGATCCACGAATCTACTATTACCCATGCTATCACTCCATGAGTCCTGGGACGACTTCTTCTCAATGCTTGAATCGACTTCCACATTCAAATTCCGAGAATCTTCCGTCGTAATTAAGGGACTCGAATACTGTGCTCGTAAAATTCTCAGGGAATATCTGCGCTTAGCGCGAGGGTAATGTAAAGACACTCGAACGGGGGAAGAGGCGAGGGCGACAGAAACACGACCGTTGCATTCGAGGGGCTTTTGTTCGACCGCAGAACAACGTGGGCCAAACCAACCATTAGTGGAGATGCGAGCTTTTTGTCCGCGGTCGCGGCCCGACAGAACGGATAATGGATACTTAACCGCCTTGTTACGCATCAGGCCGGCCCTTGTCTGGCGATCTCCGTGATATTCGTGAGACTGCAACAGAAGCATATGCCACTTTTGCATGGCGGAAGGACGAGGCTTACGGAGCCCTTCTGTCAGTCCCGTTCGCCCCAGTGTATCCCCAGAAGCAATAGCTGCCGAGTCTCGACAAACGAATCTGTTTTGCGCGGTATAATTGCGCGAGCCAGTCGTCTGCTTCAACAGCGCCTGCTTTCAACCTCGCGTATTCGTTTGGAGAAATCTAGGATATATCTTTGGTCGATTCTGTTCGTTGTGATCTGTCTGACTATGAAAATAAGGTAAAAGTACTAATAACTGGACACATCCCAATACCTGGACACCAATGACATTTATATTTTTACTAAGCTTCATAGAAAGTTTAGAACAATATTGTTGGGAATATATGTTATTTTGCAACTTGTTCTTTTATATAAAAAATTAAGAAAGTCCTAGATGTAAAGTTTAATATATAAAACAGTCTTTAAATATCGGAGGTGCATGCACTTGAATTCTGCGTAGATTTCTTAAGCAATTCTTAAGAAAAATACAGTTAGTTGTTAAGGTGATAATCATCGTTATATAATGTTGTTCTGAGAAAAAAAACGTATGTACAGAATCTTAAGAAGTTTCTTGTCACATACAAAACAAAATATTGATCGGTTAATGTTGATTTTAATTAAAAATATACGTGTTCATGTACCGGTACATAATAATCTTGCCCTCTGCACGCTGTCCCAATAACTGACCAGCCGTCCAGTTGGTCGGCCTGCCAGCATTTTAAACGGTTAGGTAAAATCCCAATACCTGACGGCATTGTCAAACCGATAAAGTGTCTGTGTTTCCTCAAATGTCTGTATATCAAAAGTGTAAGTACAAGTATACTGTACATAAATTAACAGCTTTCTATTTTCAAGTTATATTTTTATTCAATTGCATGCTACATTTTCAAAATAACCATTCACACAAACACTAGTGTCGCCCTCTGCCCCGAGCTTTGCGACATTTTCCCTATTGACCAGGTATTGGGACACCACAAATGGGACGCTGGGACAAATCAGAATTCTATTGTCCATGTACTGGTACACATAACTATTTGTGTTTTTACTCAATTTAATTAAAATAACGCACTGAAAACAAGGTTTTAGTAGCTCATTTGATAGAAAGAAGTAACATTTATCTGAATATTGACAGTTTTGTTCAAAAGGACATTTATTTTTTGTCCATTTTTAAGATATACAACTTTGATATCCTTAAGTGTCCAGTTATTGGTACTTTTACCTTAGTCTAGCTATGAAAATGTGAAGGAAATTTGAAAGACTGTCAAGATTCCATTCTAGAGTCTGGTAACATAGGTGTCTTCAGAAAATAGAATCGCCTTTGACAGTTTAAAGAAGACTTCACTAGGATATTCTTCGTCTTTCGTATGTTTATTAAGTTCCATACTTTATAACTTTATGAAGTATGTACTATGTTCTAGAATTTTCATGTATGTTCTGATTCTATAGACTTGGATAGAACGATTTTAAATATAAAAGTGTGCTACAGTCTCAAAGGACACTTGATTTGACGAAGTAAAAGCAGCGCGGGGATATTTTTTATGTACGAGACGTTAAACCTCGTGACACTGTTTCGCGACAGGCTCGTCACTTTCGAGTTCCCTCGGAACGCTTTTAGCCTGTCGGTGTTCGCAATTTACAGCGGAAGTTCGTAATCGTATAATGGACGCGGCTTTAGTATAAGCACCCGAAGCTGGTTCGAACATTAACAACGCCCCAGTCTTACGAGATACAATCTCAAAAGGGCCAATAACTTCTGCCTCGTTTCGGAGATTCATTTGCAACGGCGCTTTTTAATAACGGGCGTAAGAAATCTCATTAACATTTTTCCCTCTGCTCCGGGCCAGTGTGATCTCTGGACACGCGTCTATACGAAACGCAAAGAGAGACGAACAGCTTAATTAACTTTTATTTTCAGGCAGTTTCCCACTGTCACGTTTTAAATTCTTCCGTCAGACGGCTGACAGCCGTATTTCTCCTCTTTTGGCTGTGGAATAAACAGCGGGATAAAAATACCCCCGCGTGAATAGTATCGTTTCATCGATGAAGAATGGTCCGAAATTAAGCAACGAGAAGCAAGCTATTGCGAATTTTATACTCCGACGAATCGACAGAAACTCGATTCCATCGAATATATAATTGAATACCACGGATATTTTCAGGTATAACCGTGTTGGAGAGACCTCTTTTCATCCGTGCATCCGAAGATGGGCTCTCGTGTACTATGACGCTACTCTTGGCATTGATTATTAAATCGCCAATGTCGCGTCAGTGACGCAGAAACAATCGCAGGCCAGAAATGGCTAACGATAGAGCGTCTGCAAAATACACGAATTAGAAGTTAGCCTTCCTTAAATTTTCACGATTGTCTGCCGCAGATACCTATAAGACATTCGTGAAAAATAGATGCAACCCGAAAAAAGGTCAGGAATCCGCAGTGCACGAAGCGTTCCCCGTTCTTCCTCTTGAAACCACGATCCCGTGACGGTGGCGTTCAGACGATGAAACACGTCGTACTCTCTTTGTCGAACGTTCCTCCTCGGAGATTTTATCGTATGTCCTGCTCCAGTCTCGTTTTTAGAAACGGAAATCAAAGTGATCGAGTATTCCCTCTTGGCCCAGCCTCTCTTCGGTTACTTTGACGTTATTTTTAGCTGCGGATCTTAAACCGTACCTACTTCGCCTGCTGCACAGATAACGCAAGAGGAAGTAAAGACCTACGACTAACTCTTCACATGTAATGTTAAAAGTAAACTAGTCGTACGTAAATGTCTGCTTCGAGGGATTAATATTCATGCTCCCGTTCCCTTTGATCTGTGAGTGTTTAGCCTCTTATCTGGGTCACTTATCGATCACAAAGGGAGCGCAGAGCATTTTACCGCGATGCATCGTCTTGCCTTCTCTATTTAACGGATTATTTCTTTGGTAGCCTACATACTCAACTTTGAGCTTCCAACTATGTACCATCTCACGTGTCGCAACTCTCTTCTATTTTCTACCTTCTAGACTCCCTTTCAGAATTATCCTCTACTTCCAAAACTTTTCCTCTAACTTACTACATCAAACTTTCCATTCTTTCATCGTCTCATTGCGTTTGCATTTACGAATAAGTCTCATTCCCTCTAACCACCTCGATTACACGCAAGTGGTCGCAGTACCGTGGACGCACGGCTCGTTCACGTGACTCGCATCGAATATCCACAAGCTAGGTGTGAAGTTGCCACCTTGGCTGAATCGACGGTGACTTTTGAACGCCTCGAAACAAGGACCGCGACTGCAAGGGAAACCGTGCGTTTCCGTAACTGGCTTCCTCAGAGGCATCCTCGGACACAATAGGTTCCGTGCATAATAGAGTACCTAGGTCTCGGTTCTGGAATGGCTTTGGAGCCCGCGGAAGCGAATGAGACGGTTAATTACCCCGGCAAATTAAGTGGAAACAGTCTGATTAGTGGTAGCTGTCTGCCTCCTGACGGTATTCCGCAAGTGGCCGAGCACCGTGCCCCCTACCCTGCTGCCCCCCTCCCTTGTACGAACAACCCTTTATAGGCGCGCGAGGGAGCGCCGGGCACGGGGAGAGGGATAGTCGAGAGGTTGAAACCCCAGAAGCTCAATTTCGTGGCTGATGCGCCGCTCTCCGTGCAAATCGGAGAACGTATTTCGTGTCGATATTTCAGGGGAAGTTTGTCGGCACCTCGCCTAGGAAGCGAGAATTCATAATTAGTTGCCCAAGCAGCTATCTCCGAGATGAATGACGCGGGACGCCCGCGGGAGAAAGTTTAGAACGCGGTGGCGGAATGTTTTTCAACGATCAATAACGACATCGTGACAGCGATTGTTGGTAAATATCGGGAGATGAGGTCTGATAAAGACCACCTGCTGACTCCCAGAAGCCTGTAACTATGACCAAGGGGTCATGCAAGCTGATACCGGCGACCCTGAGGTCGTGAAAGCCGATATTATCAAGCCAGGTGTCACGAAACACGATACATACAATAACGCGATCATAACACCTTGTATCGGCGATCTCGCGGTCTTGAGGGACGATACTATCAATCCTATTGCTGGAGCGGTGGCGCCAGGGAAGCTGAGGCACTAGGCCACCGACACCATCAATTTAGTATTCATAAAAGAAATAATAGTCGCTAGAAGCTCGTGCAAATCGGTGGGATTCCATGTCGACGGTATTTGAAGTGCGTTAAACGGTAGAGTGCGCCTATGAATCGATAGACGCGACTGGCGGCCAGCCTAGAGTCGTTGCAATCGATAGCGAAGCGTTGGCGGCTCTAGAGTCATTCTAACCAATAGCGAGCACATAGTCCCAGTGACAAACTGGTACACTATAGTTGCGCTAATCGATACAAAGGAGCTTATGGTGACAACGCTTCGTGCCAAGTATCAGAAATACAACAATTAGAAATTGATTTCAATTCACCTGATACACCCATTAACTACTTATCAACGCGTGCCTTATCAAAGCAGTTTCCAGATTTTACTTGTAGTTACTCGATCACGCTCGCCTATACGATCTTCATTCGCACTCCACTTAAATATTCAAGATAGCAGTGGTTCATAGGGTAATTCGGGGAGACGCGGTCGACCTAATATAAAATGGCTATTAAAGCTATTATAGAAATGATTTATTTTATTAGAATAAACGACCATCTCACCTTTCTGCAGCGAGAGATGGTCTTCTCGTTAACTTTGAGAGGAAGAGATAATATGACCAAATACTTTGGCTGCATTGTCCCTCAATATCTCTACTATGTTATTATCTCAATCACTAAACGAAAATAAACTTAGAAGTATATTTTAAATACGATTTTGTACACTGTTGTTTGACAAAAAAGGTTAAATGTAACCTCAATTTACCTTTTATAGTCTATAAATCCAGAAAAACACAGAAGGAATCGAAATGACGCTATTCATTCAACTGTTTGGCTTCTAGAGAAGTAATTGTTCTGCACTTTAACGCATTTTTACGTATAGAGTCTGATATATATAGACTGACTCGACCAACTCTGCGGCCCGACCGCGTCTCCCGGATTTATCCTACACCACCCTGACCCAGAGATCCAATAATTGGCCGTCGATATAGATGCAGAAGGAAACTTTTAAAATAGACTGCCGAGGGTGAGAAAAGGGCCACGGATTGATTCATCTTGAATGGCGCTCTTGAATAGCACGAAATCCAGTTAAACATCGAGCGAACGCCGCTGAATAAGTGAGAACAGGTCGGGCATTAATTTTCCACGGGAACGTCTCGAAGATCCCCCGCGATCGTCGTCGTCGCGCGAAATTAGTGCGCCATCAATATTCCACGGTCCGTTAATACCGTCGTGTCGATTATTAGCGAGTTAGATATCCAATTGAATATTCCGTAGTCGGTGTAATTACAGTATCCCGTCGGCTGTCAGCCAGTTACATAATCGCTGGATGGGTTACGCCTAGCCGGACTAATTAATTAGGCGTTTCGCGTCTGTGCTACGCGACGGTTGCCTCTATTCCCCTCGTGCATCCAAGCTCTCATACATTTCGTGCTCTGTCCTCTCGGGGTAGTTACACTGTCGCTCAAAAGTATTCAAAAAGAAAACAGAACCTTTTTCTACATGTCTGTGGTCCAACTTGGACATTCTTTAGGACGTAGCAACTGTTTCGTTGTGTTTTCTTATCTGAAATGTGGTTTCCAAGCTGCAACTTGATTATTATTATTATCGACACCTGTAGAATTCCTCCCGAGCAAACAATAGTCAACTATATGTACCTGATCAGTTACTTTTGAGCGGTAGTGTACGTCGAACCCGTGTCTGTGTTCACGTAATCTGCGCATTGTTTCGTTACGCAACGAGACCTATTGTCCCCGGATAAGAAGGAGCACTGTACAAAGGCTGTGCGCAGCGGCGCGAAGCCTTTAACACGATATTGCATAACGCAACCACGTTACACTGCTTCGTTATAACGAGGCAGCAATAGCGTCTGGCTAACCCCTTGAATAACTGCACTGGTTACTCGAAGAGTCAGCCTGAAACGCCGAATTAAAACCGCGATGCAGAGGACGATATAAATAGGTCCGGGAATTTGGGACAGCCAGTAAACCAATGAATCGATCCCCTCACTTTTTAGCTACCATGTGCTGCCTCTCAAGCTTTCACCCACTATGTGACACACATGAACTCCTTTCGCTACGAAAGAGAATAGGAAGGATCTGCTATTGGAATAGGCGAATCGAATTTTTAGGCCACGCCCATTCGAATGGAAAAGTAAAGAGCTGCGAGAGTGGCGCACACTGATTTCGAACCTCTCTGCAAAGAATCCTCGAAACTAGTCTCTGTGGAGCGACAAAAAATGAACGAAAATCCAAGTTACAGGCCTGAGACACGCAAACAAGCCTTCTTCTCTGTCGTCTCTCGAACAGTGGTCCAGGCGCTACAGCAGAAGGCAAGTGAAAAATAAACAGTCGAGATGGCTGAAGCTTCATGTGGTGTCCCTCCGCGGAATATGAAAAAGAAGATCGCTGGCATCGATCTCAGCCTTTCGAACGGCGGAGTGTACACTCGAGTTGGCCGTAAGATACCAACGACGTCGCGGTATCGGCGAGAAGGATCGATAGCGTTGGCCACTAAACGTCGTCGGGGCCCACTCTAAATGTCCGAAGTTATCGATCGCCGACACCGGCGATGAAAATCGTGATACGCCGTGATAGGAACGAGACCCAAGGCTCGGGCATCCGTGGATCGCTCGGTCATCGAGCTTTCCTCTTCGGGGTAGGGGGACGGGAGGTTAGGTCAAGCCACAGTAGGTTAGGATAGGTCAACTGAGGTCGATCGGCCGCGTACGGCAGTCTGCGTTTTACGATGGCGGCGCGACAGTGGTTGCTGGCCAAAGGGTGGCACGGGGAGGGGTGGAGGCAGCTTGGGAACGGAGGGGTGGTTCAGGGGCTGGTCGAACCGCAACCTCACCCTCCGCAATTACAATGCTAATTCCGCGTACACGGGCCTCTACGGTTAATCGTCGCGCGATTTTCTTTACCCTTAAGCCGCCAGTCCCGCCGCCCCTCCCGCGCGATTATCGCGCTCTCGTCGCACGCGTGCACGCAACGCGGGATCCCTTAACGCTCCGCGATGAATGCCTCTAACGAGCGTAAATTTCGCGTCTAACCTCGCTCGCGCGGACGGTTGACAGGGTTTTCTTTTTCGAGGGATCGAATGGTTCCTGTTCGTTTGAGCTCTTTGGATGCAATGGAAGGGTGACGAGGGAACAGTGAGATGAGGGGATCTTGGCGCAAGGGGACACTTGAGGAGACTGGGGATTAGTAATGAGGGAATGGTGAGGAAAGGTGAATGGGAGTGGTATGTTGTAATGATAAAAATGTGTTGAAGGTTGATGCTATTTGATTCTTCTTGCTCACGCGGTAGTTACGTAATCCTCTAAAGCTATGCGATAATTGCATTCCATTTGGTCGGTTTAATTTCATCCCATTACCGTAGTGTTCGTAATGAACCCAGTTCCTGTGGAAAGCTCTTTTATCCAGACTCGTGATTAGGCTTAATCGAATGATAGGAAAAGAAAAAGGGGTATGTTCTGACGATAAAGGGGTACCCGTAAAATGGGGGAACATTGGCAGCACAGGGTAACATTGGCATACGCCGGGGTTACATTGGCAGCTATACGCATGAACATATAAATTCGTATTCGAGATCGAGATTTTATTATAGGTAACATTGTTACGTATTAATAACTTATCTTACTGACTTCAGATTAGTAAAACTTAACCTGTTAATGCTATTTATATGATGTGCCAATGTTACGATTACATTTTAGTTAAGATGTAAAAAATAAAATAAAATAAACAAATTTAAGTGTCAATGTATCTTACTGACGTCAGATTAGTAAAACTTAACCTGTTAATGCTATTTATATGATGTGCCAATGTTACCCCGGTACAGGGTAACATTGACAGGTTTTTAACATGTATTAAAGAAGAAAGAGGACAAAAATTTTATGCATTTTGACACTTGTAGTATAATCACAAAAGATGCAATGTTATGATAGGATACTTAAAGCAAATGTAAACATGTTAATTTTTACATTATATAACAAAATGTTTCAAAAAGCTGCCAATGTTCCCCCATTTTACGGTACCTACTCTTTTCATGAATCTTCTATGATACAATGAAAAGCACAGGAAAGAATTCCTTCGTTTCTATTTTACACTCTATTTCTGCTTGATTCCTACTTCCTAAGATGCGATAGGAATCATCACAGTACCAGGCTTCAGGTGGAAGTACAGTGGCTTTTAAGAAGAACGTCAAGCTCAGCTGTCGGCAATCTGCAAGAACAACGTCTGTCTCAGTAACGGGAACATCCGATCGAATTGGTAATTAGACCCAGGTCGCCAGGTTCCTATAACGATCCATCTATGGCGGACATGCTGGCGCCGTAGCAGCGACATGTCATGCGGGACAATCCTGTAGCATCCGGGCGAATCGAGACGAGACCCGCGTGTGCGCGTAGATTAACGTTACGCCACTGCCAGTTGCCTGGAACGAGCCGAGAGACCGCGTCTCCTTCGTCGCACTTGCTGCAACTGATATAACAAACTATCTACGGCACTCTGAAGTAGTGTCTGAACCAGTACCGGTTGAAACTTGAGGGGATGAGCTACCAAATGCTTCTTCCACCACTCACAAGCCATTGTAGGGGAGAGTTGCCAATATCGTACCACTTAAGACATTTTACGTTATATTTCATATTTGGTACTCATATGAACGCAAATGACTATTGGATATTGTAGCTTGATCTTTTAGGCACCTACTATTATATGCTTAGCCTTTTGTTCAGAACAAATTGATTTGTTATTAATCTTTTTGTCACATACTGTCAAAGGTACGATTCGGACAACCGGTCTCCTAAATCGTACCTCTCGGTTTCCAAAATCGTACCTCCACTAAAAAATAGTATAAATAACAAATAGAGAAGAAAATATTCAACATAAAGTAATGATTATTATATAGTTATACATATACAAATGTATATGGATCACACACAGGCCGTAATAACCTATGTAAATGATATATGTACATAACCTATAAACATACGAGTTGTCAAATCCTACTAGTAGGATTGTAGTGGTACGATTTAGGAAACATGATCAATTTATTCATAAATATGAATTTAAACTTTATAATGAATGTAATATGCACTTAAAATGAATGTCAAATATTCTACATTAAACCTGCTTTTAGAAAAATACAAAAATACGGGACAAAATTGTATTGTTTGATTATTATCAGCTACGATAAACTGATAAAAAGTTACATCAATCATACCTGATTTTTTTAAATGTTTATAGCACGCACAAAATAGGGTGTAAGCTCAAAATGTTTTGTTTCTATTTCTTATTTCGCATTTACTTGATATTTTTGTTATCAAATGTCGTTTACATTCATTAATTACTTAGAAATTGATGAGGTACGATTTAGGTGACCAGTACGATATTGGCAACTCTCCCCTACCTCCAAAACGCTTCGATAATCCTACTGATGTCCAAAAGCTACCCTAAATATAATACGCTTCTAAGCTTTCACCTTCTGCTGCTCTTACAAACTCGATTAATACGCATTTCGCTTTTACCATTTCTCTGAAACCAATGAGACACATAAATGGAAGACTACTGTGTCTCACGGTTCCTATAATGGTACAGGGGACTCCAAAAGTAACGACTCCAGCAGCACCACTTCCCCGTTCATCCGTGTTTGTACACCTTTATAAACCGCTTTGAAAGCACCGCTCCAAGGTATTAGAATTCTTCCTCTCGTCTGTGCCCTTTCCGGCGCGGTTGCATAAAGTGGAAGATGCCTCGCGAGCATCGCGCTGCACCACGGCTGGCTTTCTTCCCTCCGCAAATATATAGGTCGCATCCTTTCGCTCGGATATCTCCTCCCGATACGCGGAAATTTCGGTCTGTATCCACCGAGTTGGAAGAGTGCTCTGCTTGGCCTGCGAACGATACCGTGACACGCTGGGACACCGCGTTCATCGGGTTTGTAAATTCCTAGAATTTGCCGAGTAATTCTAAACTGGCAAAGTCTTACTCTACTGAAAGGGACGACCTTTGTACCTAAGTAGAAAGTAATCCCCGTCGCTGAATCGCCATGCAAACTTTGTTCGAAGTATCTTTTCACGGGAGAGAAAATTTGGAAGCTGTTTGGAGTCGTTAAGCTAAGTGAATCACCCTGTGTATTTCTACAAACGCGTCGCCAGTACAGGATACTCTGCTTGGTGGTTTTCTCTGTTGGGAAAAAAATATAAATGTCTATACTGGTTCCATTGTAGAATGGACTGTGGCCCTATTGAATTCGGTTCGCGGGCTTGCATCGTTACCGAGCCAGTTCTGATACTATTTGTACCTACGTGTTAGTTCTGTTTCGTTGTTGCCGCGAAGCTGCGCTGGTTCCTCCGTGGATACACGCGTGTACATATACACTAATTACGAGTCGGTGTGCATCGATCACTGTTGCACCTCTGCTCCCCCGAAGTAATTAGCGTAAATAGAACCGTCTGTGATAATTAACCGTACAACACTGCTTCGCGATACAGCCGTGTTTCGTCTGTGCTCGGTGGATTTATCTTTCCGCGCAACACTTAACTTCCCCAATTGCGTTTCTAAAGATTCCGAAACAGGGGAATTCTATTACGAAGCGTCGCGGAAATTTCATTATTCTCGCAAACATTATTTCCCGATCCTTATAAGCCTGACTTTAGAATCCCACAATTATTACCCGCGGTAAATTGCAATTCTGTCAAATATATTTAAATCCTATATACACACGACACACGTCAACTTCGAAAACTTGGAGCATTGATTCGACCAAGGGCTCGCGAACCGAAGCAACTTGTGTTCCTCGTGGCCCTTCGCGACGGTCCATTAAGGTATCGATTCTCGGCGGTGCTCGTGAAAGGAATATGACCGTCGCTCGCGAGTAATTAACCCTGCCTGGCAGTCGAAGCACGGACCAATTATCACGGGGGAAAAGGATGGCGTCTCGTAGACAAGAGATATCTCGCAGCCTTTCCTCCAAGGATAATTCCGTGCCGCGCGCTCCTCTCGAGGAGTTTTTAAAAACGATTAAACTTGGAACGGCATCGCCAGCCCTGGCTCAAGCTTTTTCATCCCCGTCGCACTTCATCCCCCTCTTAGACCGGCTCGGGGAGACTCTTTTTTCATACGACCATGAAGGATTAATGCTAGCTGGAACGTGAAGAAGGAAGTTGCCACGGGCCACGACGGTTTTTACGATACACAGGCGACCGTCTGTCCACCCCTTTGCCCCCTTCGCCCTCGCGCCTAAGTTTTAACGTTCGAGGTTTAAAGCGTCAGTGGAGCTTTCCTTGACTGCTGGTGTTAGTTCCTTAATTATTTATTACGACTCACCGTCGATCTTACGCGAAGAGTTGCGAGGATTGTTTACTACTGTTGTGGCGAGCCACTGATAGGGGTATTGGTATCTACTCCTCAGTCTGATTTTAGAAGAACGCTCGATAAACACAAAAGTGAGATGTAGTTTAAATAATCGAAAAAGACCCACTTCTCGACGGGATCCTGCCAGCCTCGGGGCTACGGTTTGACGTCACGTCTGCTCGTTCCAGTTCGAGGTCCGTTAAACGAAGCCAACGGTGGCCGCGATCGAAGGTTCTGACTGCAGCCGTGGACGGGCGTAAAAAAATATTTCATGAAGCACAGGGACAAAGGGGGTGGAGGATCCCTTTCGAGGCGATTTAACGAGCGATTCACGGAACATCGCTGTATCCCGCGGCCCAATTTCTGCCTCTCAGCAACAATTAGGCGAGCCTCGAAAAGGCTTCTGCCTCTGGTCTCGTATTTAAATCGAATCGTTAACGGTACAACAGCTTGTAAATGACCCACTCGAGCCTGGATAATTGCCCGCGGCACGGGAGCCAGCGGGAGAGTTTAAAGTTAATAAATGATCCTCGGCCCGTTTTATCGACGGAAGGAGAGGCGCTTCTGCACACTCGTCGAGGAGTCGTCGAGTAGTTCTAGCCGCTCGAACCGCCTCGTCAGCCCTAGTTCCTTGATCAAAGGAATCGAACTCCCTTAGGGTAGGAAGAAGAAGTAGGTCTAGGCGAACCTGCGAAAGAAACTGAAGCGTGGTAGAGGGTCGGTGGAAGGGATGAAGAAGGACAAGGCGAAGAGAAAATCGAGGAATGAGGAATAAGATCGAAGGGATAATTGCTTGGTCACCCTCTCCTCGCGATGGGGTAAAAGGAAATGAAAAACTAGACTCGACGTATGCGTAAGAATTTCCTATATATTGCACAAAATTTCATTCAACCAGGAATTATATTAGGGCACACCAGGGCGAATCCGATTACTTTGTATTTGACGGTAAAAAAATAATAGTCAAACATTAAAAAACATTCGAGACCAGTACACCTTTGGCTTGAACGTGAATATATAAAAATTTAAGCTAAACATAAAAATCTTTCATTTATAAACAAAAAACGAAAAAGACAGAAATACTAGAAATAGTTCAACTGACGTTTGGAACTAACCCTCTGGGTACTGACTTTCAACACGCGCGTATACACCCGCAACCGTGTGGGTTCAGTCACAGTAGTTAAAGGGTTAAAAACGCAGGAGTGCTGTGAAATTTCTAATAGTAATTACTGAAGGCGTGGAGATTTTCGCAGCGCGACTTTAATTTACACCTTGATAGCCAGATTACGTCTCGGAGTACTATTACAGCACAGTCTCTCGCTGTAGAAGTTCGAGTGACAGGGTAGCCTGGGTTCTTAATAGTGCGTTGAGCGCGCAGAAACGTGCAATTTGTCGCGGATATCGCGACAGAAACGCCTCGTAATATTAGGGACAGAGGAAATGTATAATCACCGCGTCATTACGGTTCCCTTGGATCGCCGTGATTCCGCCGATTCGTGCCGATAAAAGTATACTTAATTGTCCCTCGGTCAGAAATGAGACGTCGCCGTCATGAAAATTCTATCATTCGATTCTTTTAAGCGGCGCATTAAACGTGGCTCGTTTAACAAAATCGACGTTAATTGAATTTTTCTTGCTCGCCCGTTTCACGACCCCCAACCCCATCCAGTGAAAATCGCGTCCCATTTATAACAACGATTACCAGGCCCGATCCGTCCGCTCGATACTCCGTCCGCTCAATTACTATTTGCAGAGCTCCAAGTACGTTCTAGTAGTAAGGAGCCGTGCTTGGTCAGGCAGTTGGAATTCGTCGATGAACGACGAAAATAGATCGTCGAGCGAATTTATTCACGGCAGCGACTAATATTCCATGCGATCACATTTATGACATTGATTATATTCCCGACGATGTGCTATCGAGTACTGAATTGAAAGTAAGAGGATGGTATTACTCGGTAAACGTGAGATATTATCGATATTGCGATTCTATTCGGTTTTTAAATCATTGGTTCTCCAAAAAGTGGGTCAAAATTTTTTCTGAGTGGGTCGCCGTGGTTATTTTTAGTAGACGATTCTTAATTATTTATTTTAATATGGTTACATTGACATATTCTATTAATGATATAACACTCATTTTTCATTCATAAAAAAGAGAAGAATCCGGTTACCCCGAAGCAAGCACAGTCATGATACTAAAATAAGATAATTAAATGTATTAAATATCTTTATGTATATTTAATACATATATTAAGATAATTAAATATTATTATTATTATCATCATCAACGGGAAACCCCCTTAGTATACAATAGTTTACATAAATACATAGTAACTAAAATAAAATACAATAAAGTTCAAATGAATTCAAATAACACAAAACATAAACAGAAACAATAACGAAAACAGTCTGCAAGCTACAACAGGAAAATTCGTGGCAGCACCGAACAGTAAAGTATATAAACTAAACAGAGAATCGATTAGCCAGTTGCCTCATGAACGAATCTAACGAGATCGAAAACAAGTCAATTTCATCGATAAACCTGTTCATCTCATCCATAGCATGGTTTTAAATATTATTAAGTTAGAATTATTACTTTACCTAACACGGGGGAGGGTGGTTGCGAGTTATTTGAATATTATAAAAGAGGATCGCGGCTCAAGAAAGGTTGAGAAAAACTATCTTAGATACTTGAGTATTCATCTATTCCTGACTTTGTTGAGCAACATCTATCAGCAACAGCTTTTTATTAATTTCGTCGATTCTAACAAGCCCGTTTACCATCCAAAGTGGGCACGCACGGTGCACGTGTATGTTTTTCCTTGCCCTGTTATCCGATCAACGTCAACTCGCCAGAACAACTGCAATTTCGCGGAGCGACCTGCACAGGGATCAGGGAAAAACGCGACGCTCCACTGGCGAGAACGTAACGCGGGTAATTAGCGGAGTTTATTCGAATAATTTGTATTCGCGTGGAGAGTCACGGCCCCAAGTTGAAGGTTGAAATTGTGGTGTATCGCGGACACGGGGGTGGAGAGGGGGGAGCGTTACACGCGCAGCGAAGGGCGGCTAAGTGCAGGGACGGGCTAGGTAAGCTCGTCGGAGACTAATCAAGTGGCATGCGGAATAATTACACTCGCCGGCAACTAGGAAATCCGCGCTCTCGGATCGAGTTTGCCCTTTCAACAATCGGATAATAATTGTCCCGGTTAATGAACCGTAGAGGAATGTCGCTTTCTACTGTTATTGGATTTCCCTGTCCCGCCTCTCCTCCGACGCTTCTTGTACTTGCCAATTAGAGCCCCAACGTCGAGTATGCCCCTAGGGGGGGACGTTCGAAGATTATCGAGCCGAGGATCTCGAAGAAAGTTGCTGCATTAAGATTACGCTGGCTTACGTCTGTTTCGCGATTAAAGCTCGATCGCGAAACACGTGAAAGCGGCTGCAGTACACGGATTAAAATAAACCGTGCTGTCGAGATGGTTGCGCACTTGGCTTCTGAAAGGGTTCCATTAGTCGTTACGGCGCAATAAAAATTAACCCGGCAGCTGTTTGTAGATTCCAAGTTCTTTACGAACACTTCTAACCCGACTGTGAATTAACGCTTGACTACTTGCTAACGTTGGCTTGTTTGGTTTATCGAGTAGAAGAAATCTGAAGGGAGATCATTGTATCCGATACCTAATTTAAATCAAACTGAATATGGCTGCCCTGTTCGTGTGTCTGAATTGATATTCGAGTGGTGTATTGCTCGCATTGACAATACCATATTAATATACCGTAATTAGTGGCATGAAATAGTGATTATTAATGACCCACTCGGACGCCCCTAACTCGATGGCCATTACTCTTCGCCAACACGTCTGTATACGTGATCCCACGACTTCCCTCGAAGAAACGTGGCTGCTCCGTTCGATAGCCCAGCAAGACGGACCGTGACGGATGATCGAGTCGGGGAGGAAGTGTTAGTCAGTCGCAAGAAACCGACACGGCCTCCAATCGAACCATCAGAAGTATGCTGCCTTTCGCGGCGACCAGCTTCTTGTCGCTTCTTCTTCTCACCCGAGCACTGCTTTTCGCCTTACGCGACAGGGTAACTGACAATAATTGCACGGGAATCGGAATCGCACTTTGTCACGTCGAGCATCGTATGTTCGCTGGTACTATTCTATCGAATGTTACGTCAGAACTCAGACGTTAAACAGAGGTCTTCAGAGTACTACAAAGAAAGGTTGATAGTTAAAATTTTAACGCTTCATTGGAGCTCACGGTGCAATAAACTTTATCTAATTCAGATAGAAACTGTAACGCGTGTGTTATATTCGAGCTTGAACGTTCGCATTGCTCCCCATGATTTCGGTAAGATACGCTGCGTGCGTTTAATCAACATTCAAATGTGTTATCAATACAAATAACGTTGCGTTCTGCCCGGGGATCGATTCACGTCCATGCCACGAGTAACCGAAGCGTTTAACGCAACGACGAATCGGGGGAATTCTATTGACCCTCCTGTATTTCAAAATTCCGCTGTTGCCGCTCGGGTGGCTGCGACCAAGTTACCCTTTTTGGCAACCGAAATGTAATTTGTTTAGAACCAGGAATTTTGATATCCTTCAATTTTAAATAAAAAGTGGGATCTCTTTCTCTCTCCGACTCTCTCCCTTCGCTTTCTCGATACCTTGTTTTCGACTTTCTAAAAGTTTCCTCTGATGTCTCATCTAAAAACCAATAGCTACTTGTCATTAAAAATGTCACAGAGAATTCTCGTTGGTGATTCATCTTCGCTAATTTATTCCTTTCCAATTGTCATCAGGATAGCAAGGAACGTTTCAACGACAAATGTTTATTCACGCCATTAGCGCGGCCTGACGCACGGACTTATTAATTTCTCTCGGAAAATGTTATTTAATTAAATGCCGCGCCGCTAATGGCGTGTACGCGAAATATATCCCGGCTCGAGAGGGGGAATTAACCCGTTATCAGGCAGTAAAATCTCGGCCGTAAGGGGTGCCTCGGAACCACCCTTTACACACCGTTATCTGCTGCGCCCTTATCACGATACGAGTGGCCAGTTATGCACTGTCGACGTAACACGGAACGCGTAGCGGTACTTTAAAACGATCGTAAAGGACGATACACAAGACGTCCGTGTCGTATGGGTAAATGGCTGCCGTTAAAGACCGTCGATCGTCCAACGAGCTCGTTCGCGACACTGTCTTCGTTGCCCATGGTCGCATTCTGCCCGAAGAACTTGGGCAAATTATGATAGCGCGAAACTTGCGGAGGAATTCGACCGCTGGCAATTATCGTTAAGCGCAATAGCGTGGTATAAATGTGAGATGGGCTAGGTTGTTTATCCGAAGCTGGGGGAAATAATAGGAGAAGACGTTAACAGTATGGTGGAACGAAGAAATCAAAATTGCTTGATTGTTTCCATACCGAAAAAAACTTGCCTTTGGTGATTACAGATTAAGATACAGATTAAGCCTACAAAATCTAGATTCTATCCCCAAAAAAATTTCAGGTGCCGCTGGAACCTTGAAGTATTAAGTAACTTTTTGTTTCTTAAACATGTTCTTAGAATTTTGTATGTGGTAAATTTTTTATAGTTTGAACATATTCACTATCTATACCTCTGGCAACAGACCGCTTAATTTAGACATTTGCGTTTTAATTTGTATATACAATATATGTATAATGTATCGTCACTCCTTCATCGTAGCAGCTTTCTTGAGTACTTGGATAGCTAGGAAACTTAACGCGTAAGTTTCTTTTAAAAAGAAGTGCTATCGTATGATAAAATAAAATTCATGAGACGAATAAAAATAATAATTTCTAAGTGACTTACAGCACCGTAAAACATTATTTGCTGAAGCTCAGATTTTTACAGCTTAAGTACCATTATAAGAGGCAACGTTTGCCAACTGTTAGAAGTCACGAATAATAAAAAAAAATTGTGCCCCCACATTTCGTTCGACTCTACTTAGTTAATAAGTTCACAGAGCGAATAAGATTTTCCCGCGCCTGTACTCCGACTGCTTCTATGCATTTTCGAAACTCCAAGCCATTCTGAATTCTTCTAATATACTGCGAGAAGTGCGGGGTGCTTAACTGAAGTTCACTTCATTAATACAGACGCTATAATGATGGCCGCGCCGTTGCATACAGAATCATTGGCCACGAGCTAAATTATTACGCGCTCTTCCAGGCGAGTACGCTGAATCTTCGATTGCCGCGCTTTGGTACATTTGCCCGCGATAATGTGCGCACCCCATTCCGGCCGGTTCATGCATTAATTCATCATTTTAATAGGGGTGATCGACATTTCGAGTAGAAAGTTATCGAGCGCGTTGAATTTTCGACGCGTTTCACGGAAAACTGCCTTCGAATCGGCCGACATACTTCCCTCGTAAACGGCACGGTCGAACGGCCTCCGTGAATCGACCCTCGGGCGCAGCGATACGAAATGTCGCTTGGATGGCATCAAAGCGGCCGGGGCCGAAAAATTTATGAGGTCTGTTCACTGGTATTTGTTATTGATTAACTCCGCCGAACGTCCAGCGCGGCCGCTGATCGCCGACGTGTATTGAAATTCAGCGCGCGGAACGCCAGTTCGCGAACGTCATTAATTCCATGTGGCATCCAACGAACTTGAAAGCAGATTCCCTTCGATCGATCTGGCGTAACGACATTCCCTTCGGTTATTAAATCCAATCGTTAGAAGGAATTTATTATTCCAAATTGCTACAAACGGTCGAGTAGACGTAACAAGCTGCAAACAAGCGTGCAAGAACTATTTTTCGAGCCTCTCGCGATAATTATCGTAAATTTTCACTTTGAATAACAGAATCTTGATGAAATACGCGTGTTTGAGGAGAGGGGCAGGGAGAACGACGGGCGTTAACGCGAACAAACCCTGGGGTGGGATCGAATAGCGAGGAGCGTTGACCCTTACCACTGGCTGACTATAGGCGGCACGTTACTACTTAACGCGGAGCTGTTTACCGTAACGCAGCAAAGTGCCCCTTCTCCTTCGTTATAAACCACGTGAAATATGGATCGTAGCGCAGCGATTGCATCAGCCCGTGTGGCAAGAAAGGAGCCAACCCCCATTCCCGGAATATCTACGGGCCGAAGAAGGCGGACGAGCATCCCCTTTCCGGCGGAGCGTATTTCGTACACAACCGCGGCCGTTAAGCGTAAACGAATTCCAGCGCGGGCCCGTCACGATCCGCAGCCGATTAATTTCTCGCATTCGGAACGGAAATTAATTACGGGGCCGACGGTTTCGAAGCTGTGAGACCCTATCAAGAAGCTCCGTCGTATTACAAGAAGCTGTGCTACGAGAAGACGCTTGTTGCCGAGGGGGAACGATAAGTAGCAGCAGTTCTCGGATATAATAGAAAGCTCGCTCGACGATTAATCGTGCCAGAATTTTGGGGATTCAAAGCATCCGTCTGAACGACGCGAGAATCTGGAATGGATTAGAACGACACTCTTCGCGGAGGTACGATGAAAAATCGAGGCCCAAGAGTTGTGGCTTTAACTACGGGATTAACCGTCCGAGGAAGATTCTCCTCTTAACGAGCGTCGAATAGCGAAAGGGGAGGATCTAATGAGAATTGATAGCCGGTAGGAAGTCGATTGCCAATGAAACACGACCCCCATCCTGCGTGCTCAGGCATATCCTTTTAACAGTAAAACCGGCGAAAGTGAAATGTATTCGTTACAGCGAATGTGTCGCTTCCACTGCGATCGAATTGAGATTCGCGTAATTGCGTTACACTGGGAAATTTCTATCGGGCACGACAAAACGGTGGGCATCCGATTGAAGTCGTATTCAACGGTCACGTGTTTCGTCGTTTTTTGAATTGGGATTCTCCTAGTTTGGTGAAAAGTGTTTCCGTCCAATCTGCGAATATTTTCCAACTCCGAATTTGAAATGCTCTATATCCATTGGTATTCGCGTGTAACGAAAAATCGTTGAATGGATGGATATACTGCTGGACGCTATTTTTTGCCGATCGGTCACGTGAAAATTTAAAAGAAATTCATGCGAAGTAAATAGTGTGTCATCTGATACATAGATTGCTGTTTTAAATTATCAATTATTAGTTAGAAGAAGATGGCTTATTGTTTCAAATCTAAGAATTAGTAAGCAAGTAATTATTTAAAGCGACAAACTTTATTGCGTGTTGAGTTCGCGAGAGTTCATGGTACCCTCTAAAAAGCATAATTATCGCGATTCCGCCAAGACAAACGTTCGCGTGCAATCATGACGAATAGAACAGCGGTCTCGTTGCCTGTAGTTGATGATTTTTTGCAGGAAAAATTGCGGAGGAACGCGCGCCGCCATTGAGCGTATGCAAATCCCGTGTAACATTACGAGCCACTCAATTGCCCGGACAAGGGGAGAATGGAAATGAGATACAGTGTTCTCCGTGCGGTCGGAAATGGTAACGTTCCTCTGTTCGGAAGAACAAACGTCTCTATCATTTTTTCTCCCAATTTCTCGCGAGCCAAAGCTGTTCTACATAGCGGTGGGAAATTAGAATAACGGAGGAGGTGTGTTTCTCGATTGCATGTTCTACGTAAAGCATATAAAGCGATGCTCACAAGCTGCTAGCGGATGAAACAACTCGTACAAGCTGTAAAAATTTCACAGACCTTCTAAAACACAAGACGCTATTAAAAGAATCACCTTCACCTGGCACGGACGCGAATATAATTTCCCCTTGACGAAACAGCGCTTTTAAATCTACCTTTGATCGTCAGCGATGAATCCTAAAATTAAAAGGGAGCGGGTTGCACGCGTCCCCAGTCATCCCCGATGAAACTATACGGACGAGGCTCCACAAACGACAGAATCCAAGATTAAAATCCACTCTTGACCATTGCAACCCCCGCCCCTATCCCTATGGCAATCCAGCTGCGCAGGGAGCGCTCGCCAAAAGTCACTCAGCATCCATCAAGCCAGCCGTGAAGTATTACAAAAATCTGCTCCGGCTCAAAGGGGAAAAAAGGACAGCCATTGAAACGTTACACGGGAATGCTTTGAGCCGACTCGCCCCCCAGAGGCGTTTCCTGCCTGGATGACGGCAAAACCGCAAATCCGCCGGCAGATCTCTGTGTCCCCGGCGTCCGTCAATTCGCGGGAAGAAAGGGAATGGTCCAGCGGTAAAAACACCCCCCTCCCTTTATCATCCCCGTTTCTTCGACTAGTGCCGGTGACGGTGACCACACCCTGCAGGCACGACGAGATATTCGGGGCCGTGGAGAGGCCAGCAGCCAAGGAGAAAGGAACGATCGACCCGCGGCGGAGAAGTTCGCCGGTGGTCGGGCGATTTTTTCACGGGGGATCAACTTGTCCGCCATATTAATGACCACGGTGCTCGGATTATCCGTCGAGGTTAGCCAGCTCGGCCCTCCTTCGTGGCTGAAGCCAACTTTCCCGGAAAATTGATTGCGCTTCCTTGAATCTCTCCTCGACGGCCGAGGGTGGACGGAAAAAAGAAGGGGAGGCGACGCTGGAAAAAGGGCTTCGTCGGGGGTTGTGCACAGCCTGGGGGAATCTCCTCCGCGCACGTTCAACGGGGGGAGGGTGTCATCGGTCGAAGACGCGGGGGAGGGAGGCTAATTATTTTCGTCGAGCGACTCCCTTTAATTGGTGTTTTCTTATCGACTGTCCCCGGCGGCGTAAGAACTACAAAGCCTTCGAAACACGAATTTCCGCTCCCGACGCTGCAGTAATTCAGTTCTGAGAAGTTTCTTTCGCGCTCTCTCCGCCCCCCGACGGAACTTGCTCCGACGTCCCTTCGGCCTCCTATCCCCTTCGTTTAAGGATGTTTCGCGGACTTCGTTAAAGGTGGATCGTTAACGTCGCGGCCGAGTTCCCTACATAATCGCGAACTCGAAATCTCCGCGGTCGCCGTTGGGGATCGACGATGTCGGGAAGGAAACGGATGAGGGATTGCTGCATTGCTTTGGTGGCTGATTGGAACAACGGTTAGGGGGGCAGGCTGTTTGTATTTGAAGTGAGCGTGGAGTCAAGGGTTGGCCAGTACGTGTCTCTCGCAGACTATCTTCTGCGTTGATTCCTCGTGGCTGTATCAACGCTCCGATGAACCGTTGTAATTATTTATCGTTGCGATGGACGATTGAATACTTTACGTAATAGGAGATGTGACGATACAATTTCGAGAATAATTGTGTTTTTCTATTTTATTTGTAACCTGATCCTACCTGCTTGCGATGAAATAAACATTGTCAATTGTTTGCAAGTTGGTTCGTGTAAAAAAAGTGTTTGGGTTTTGTGTTGTGTAAACAATGGAATAGATTTTCCTGAGCTTTCTCCTTGTGACACTAGAAAGGTATCTATTCTCTAGATACCAGATAGCAGAGATGGGCAAAAAATTATTTGAAATAAAAATTCGTGTACGAAATGGTTATTTCAAATAATTTTTTGCCCATCTCTGTCAGAAAGTGAGTTCCAGGAATGTTAGGATGAAATGTGTGTGCACAGATTAAAGACTATGGCCTGACATCTGTTTCATTTTCAGAATGAAACTTTCAAACTAATTATTCTCGACATTTTATTATCACATCTCGTACTTTGAGCCTTTGGATTTCAATTCCACGGGGCTATTCACCTCGCTTTGAAACGAGAAACTGTAACCGTCACGTCAAACCACGAATTTTTTTCCAGTTATTCCCTTCTATATTTTTGTGTTTTAATCACAGCATGATTGAAAGCCACACCGTAGTGTTCATTTACTCAAATATCGCTGTATCAAGATACACAGTTGTTAGCAATATATATTTTCCAAGTAGCCATGCGCATCGAGATTAAATCGAGTGAAATTCAATATTCGCCCAGCTGCCTTTTTGTTTCGCTGTAATACGAATCAATTTAGGTTTCCCAAAGGCTTCTCTGTATCGAGTGTGCGTTACACAAACGGTACTTTAAATGATTCGACACTATATTCTCGCGAACCCTTCGTGTCGTACCGTTTATGGGTCTATGAACATTCCTCCCCTACAAATTGGTCACATTCTGGTTTCAGAGCCGTGCGAGAAGACGTATTGTTCGTGGGGGGCGACGTGCGTCGTGTCGGAGAGCGGGAAACCTTTGTGCCAGTGTCCCGCCGATTGTCCATCGACTTCTGAACCTGTCTGCGGCTCCGACAACGTGACCTACACCAACTATTGCCACCTACGGCAAACCAGCTGCCTCAAGAGGAAAAGTACGCGTGTCAAGCACCAGGGTGCCTGTGGTGAGTACAGTTCTATTATACTTTCGCTGCTTTCGGTGCTCTATTCTCCGCGGCAGTAGCTGAAAAACATTCACCTACAGTAGGATAATATAAACCGACAACACACAACCAATATCTGCTTCTGGTAAATGAAAAAGTACTGTATGTACAAACAGTTTCAATGATCATTTGAAAAGGGTGATAAATAAAATAGATTCTGTCACGGTTGTATTATATGATTCGTATAGAGACATTATTCTCGTGGATGTTGATTTTAGATGGTGAGAGGCTTTATAGGCCTCTTACAAGTGTATTCCCAGAATAATTGATTGAGGAGAATTTATTTTCTCGACGATGCACAGTGCGTCGAAGTATATAGGCGTTCGGGATAAAAGTCATAATTTTTTAACTGATCAGTTTTCGACCTGAGTACTGTAATACTTTTTTAAAGAGAGTATAAAGATGCGATTGATTGATTAGCGTATAATAAAATATACGGTTTCATTAAAAACATTGAGGTGATCTTGATTTTTTATTGAATAAAAGGTTTTTTATCAATATTCACTTCTGCAACTTGTCAACTGAATACTGGGTAACTTTTGTTCGAAACATTTTTGTATCAAATTATTTTTATCTAGAACCTAGATAAAAAAGGTCATAAACAACTACAATTACGTAGCAATCATAAAAAAATTCCATTCCTGAACATCTAGATGTAAATATTGAATGATAAATATCGCCTTAAAAAATATTTGATTTTTGAATTTTCGTCCACATATCAACGCCCTGTGCGATGGTGCTTTCAAAATCAATGAAGTATTAAGTATCACGTGCTATTTAAAACTACATTAACCCAGAATTGCAAAAACTGTTCCCCACACCTGAGGAGTATTCGCAGAAGGAAACAGTAAATATTCAAAGAATCACGTTTATGGAAGTACACCAACCACAGCAGACAAACTAAATCGATAAGTCGTCCCGTTGCCAAAAGAAGCACCGAGAGTGCCGCGAGGAAACTGAATCTGCTCCACAGGCGACAGGCTCAAACTAAGTTTTCCTCTTTCTGTTTCGCTTATTTCTTTCTCCCCCGGCAGCAAAACGAACTACACGAAACTCGCGATCTCGCGAATATCCCCGCGATAACGCCAGCGCCGCTCGAGCGTTTTGATCCTCCTAATGGCGCTCGCGGAAGTTCCGCGAGAATTTCCAGCCGGCCGGCTAGCATCTGTCGATGCAAAGCGGAAACTTATTGCGCGATATCCTGCAATAACGATAATGTCCCGGTATCGGGCGCGCTCCGACGTCACGTCATATTATTCGCCCTGGATATCGCGAGACGCGGAAATGGAGACGCAACGGCCCCGATACGCCCCCGTCCCGGATGCTTCGATGGCCGCGTGACGGCGGGGGAAAAAGGTCGGAAGGATATAAACGAGGAGTTATGCCCGCGACTGGAATCAAGATTGACGTGCCCCCATTTGTCGTGCTTGTAATTTCAAGGAAACACGCGGCCCCGCTATCCGTTGCTTCCGTCCCGGGATGCTGGACGGGTTCGTTTCACCAACCATGGGCCATCCTCGCCTCGTGTTTCATTCCGTTCGAGTTATTGTTTCCTCGTTTACGACTCAGAACGTCGTTTTTCCCCGGCGATTGGACACTCCGCGGCATTTCACCGACCAATGGGCGCAGTCACGCGCTTCCAGAACTTTCCTTCGCGATCGTAAATGCTCGCTGAGTATCCACTTCTTCCTTTTTCGTCTGCGGGTAATGTTTTGTTAAAGTTTCGTGTTATACAGTCGTGCGTCCCTTAACGGCGGGGCTACGTTCTGAGAAATGCGTCGTTAGGCGATTTCATCGTTGTGCAAACGTCATAGAATGTAGTATGTACTTACACAAACCTAAATGCTATAGCGACTTAGTACAGCCTATTGCTCCTAGCCTGCGAACCTGTGCAGCATGTTACAGTACTGAATACTGTAGACAATCGTAACAGAATTGTATTTGTGTATTTAACCCTTCGTGGTCACACGGGGTGTATTGTACCCCAAGAGCAATTTTCGATTTGAAATGTCGCACCTTTACGTCTTCCAAAGGGGATTTATCGCAAAAAAATAATAAAAAAAATTTTAAAAAAATCGGTTTTTCCCACAACCATGGAAAATCGCTCATTTGCAACTACAAATTTTATCATATCAAAATTTATGTTTCTAGAAAAAGACTATTAGACCATGACTGTATAAGTATTACGAATGTACAATTATCACTAAAAAGTTAAAAGATTCAAAAATACGAATATGGTAACTCAAAAAATGACACTGGGGTACAGTGAACCCCGTGAACCAATGTGTGATTATAAGAAGGTGTGACCACGAAGGGTTAAATATATCTGAACCTAAAGAGATGATTATTTTACTTTGTAAACTTTTTGCTTGAAAACTACACATGGGGTTCTTCTTGAAGGAGTGTCACTCTTTTCAGAAAGGGTGGTTTGCTTGGTATGTTTTTTTTTCATCGTGGATTTATTATAAATCCATGGGACTTAGAGGTTCGAAAAGTGCTCTGTCATATCTTTTCCCATAGTTAGATTATTTATTTTATCTGAAACGTCAGGAAATGGAAAGCGTATTGGATGAATAGATCGAGGAAATTTGAAGACATAAGGGATGCACATACGGGAGGAGCGGTGAAAAACGGAATACACGGTTGGAACTGTATTTTATCCCTGTTGGATCTCTTTTTACCCAGGGGCGGGTCCAGTGGGATCCCACCGCCATGAATTAACCATCGGTCGATACCCGATTTTTGCTCCGTTAGAAAGCTCGACCGTGGCTCGCCCAGCGCGCTGATTCTTAAAACGATCTTTTATTCAAACGAGCCCACACGCGCTTGTATCGACACGTTCCCCTCGAGTATCGGGAGCAGAGGCGCCGTGAAAATCTTATGGCCTCCCCGCGAACAGAATGTATTGCCTGGATTGGGTGGCGAGGTGGGTAACGTACGTGTTCATGGAAATTACTTGGAATTCTTTCAACTTCTCGCAATTGCTGAAACGAGCTGGAACAGGATCGGCGCCGGGAAGCTGGGGCGTTCTGGGACACGAAGATTTTTTAGACTTTGAGGGCACACTGTGTGAAGAACCCTGGGATATAGAGCGCAGATGGGAAATGAGAAGATTGGACTGAATTTTAGATTAGCTCTCCCATTTCTCTGCAGAAATTTCTATTTCGTTAGTTCGTAGTCTTTGGATTTCTCTGGTGCTTTAATATCTTGGAACTTTCGTTAACTTGTCGCATTGGTAATCGATATATTATAACATCCACCCAATTTCACTGAATCGATTTATAATCTTCCTTACGTTAATTTGCTTTAAAATAGATCTCTACATTCATAATAAAAGTTTAGAGTTATATTTGGAGGAATGCTCGATCGTTTCTCTAGGAATGCATTCCTCCGTTGAAATACTCGTTGCAGCGAGGGCTCACGACGCAACTTTCGCCTTCTCGGTGCTGATTAGCATTCGCTGGTTTCTTCCCTTGCCCCGCGACGAAGGATCGACGAGAACGTAACTAGAAAAAGGTCGGAGCAGAGGGAAAGAAAGTCGCGCCCTCGTAATTCTCATTCGGAAGTCGAACGAGCTCGAGCACGCGCGTATTATCACGCTCGCCGTTTCCCTTGCTCTCTACCCTTTTCGCTGCTACTTTCGTGCCTTTCCGCTCTTATCTTATCAGACGCAGTTCTACTTCATTGCTTGCCCCACGCTGCGAGCAACTGGCAAGACGCCGGCGAACTTCCGTGTTATTAAACGAAACTGCTCGGGCAGGAGGAACGCTGGAACAGATTTAGCAGGTCTGCCAGCATTGTTGAAGTCGGGGCGCGAGTTTTTACGTTTTCACTTCGTCGTTACGAAGTGATTCCGCGTAACTACTGCAAGTTGTCGAGGAACATTATTCTTACGACGAAGAATGTTATTTGAAGCGTATTCTGCTAGAGTCGCAGCAAAATCAAGTGGCCCGTCAAAGCGACCAGGAGGAGATCACACGAAATCCACAAAATTTAAACTCTATTATTATTATTATTAAAATTGAAACCATTTTCGCGTTAAGCTTCTATTACTGCAGCTGAACATTTCTCATTTTGATTCTGGTTAATCTATATGCGCCCCTTTTTTTTCTCAAATCGACTTCTTTTTTTTATTTATAGGGGCACAACACGTCGTTTGCAACGAATAACTCCATTAACAGAATATGTAAATTAGCCAATCTTTATAGCGAACATTTCGACTTTTTTAACGGTACATTGGCCACCTTTAAATATCGTTTGCGTTCTTCTAATTCTAATTTTAATTGTATTAATTCATTAGTTCCATTATTTTCTTGAATTATTGTTTGTTTATTTATGTACCGGTTTTTCTTCTCTTTTCTTTTACATTGTTTATTTGTTCACTTGGTGAACTATTCATTGTAAACCAAAGGATCTTTACCCATGGAAATAAATAATAATAATAATAATAAACTCATGTTCCACATGTCCTCGAAACCCATACAAAATTTTTGATCTCTCAACCTTTCTCCTTCCGTATTTCAAAATGTAAAAAACGGAGCGGGAATTATCATAGACGGGCACTCTGTCATTTAATTGAGACCGTACTTTCCCGATGCGCGCAGAATCCTTATTTGCCTGGCTGCTATCTCTCTAACAGCTTTCCCGTGCGCGCGTAAATTATTATACCAGCAAACAATGCGAGACAGGCGTCTAGGTAGGTATCGTGTAAAATAGCCCCGTTGTCCCTGGGGGGTTTCCCGTTCGAGTTATACTTCTGACGTTCCTCCTTCTTTCTTTTCCCGCAGACTCGTGTCCTCCTTGGTCAAAGTATCTTTTCCGTGTACGTCTCAGCTACTTCGCTGTGAACACTCTTATTCCTCGTTGCTATTCCTCCCCAGAAATTTTATATTCCACACGCACCACTTCACCATTTTCTTCGCCGAACTATAATACACACTCGATGCCTGTGTACGCTCCTTTCGCAACCCCGTGTTCCGCAATCATCGGCGACGTTCGAGTTCCTTCGTGGAACGAAGAGGCTGAGCGCTGGGACAGATAAGAGCACGGGGAAGGTAAATGAATGATAAGGCGGAGGCTTAAGCCTGTCCCCGTTGTTCCAGCGACTCCAGAGCAACGGAGAGCTTTATCTCTCTCCTCGAAACTGCGTTCCATGGATTTCCACGGCCTCCTGACGAATAGCTGGCTTCGATTCACGTCGAAACGTTATTCGGATCGTCAGCAGTGCGATCGCCTGCGCTGTTTCACTTTCTGCTACTGTTTTCCCTCTATAATTCCGAGGAGGAACAATAGCGCGGAATGATTGAGAGCTTTCGAAACGCACGCGTACACGGGACAAAGGGGAAAGAAAGGGAGGATCGGGAAGCTGTCGGCTGTAATTCTCTCCATCCATTGATTTCGTTGACGTCTCCGAATTCCCGGGCACATGACACTTTCGCGCGCGACCCACGCTTCGAAAATATTTCCTCTTCGGTGTCCGATAATGGCTCGTTCTCTCGTACTGGAGTATCGTCCAAAAAGTAGCACTGATAAATATCGTATTAAGGGATCGATTATTTCGCGGTGGAAATTGGAGTTCTCGATTTGGGGGGGATGGAAAATCCAGTGGGAAGTTGGCGAAGTTCATTATGCCGAGGAATTCCTCTAGGTTCTTTCGATTAGCAAAGATTATTCTCCACTATATTCTCGTGAGCGCGCAGGTGTGTGCTCGGACGAAAGCAGCGAGAAATTAAATTAATTTTATCGGCTTAAGGGAGGCCCCTTCCGACCCGGATACCAACCCCGATCCCTTCGTTTCCGGCTCACGTCACACCACCGGAAATGCCCGGCTACCGTTCTTGTTTCTTCCTTGGAGGGTTGCTTGCCACGCACGGCCAGTGTATAGTAACATCCTCTCCATATTTTTCACCATTTCGTTACATCGAGGGGGCTTGTAATGGATGGATCTTCTTATCTCTCGCCAGGAACTGCAAACAGAAGAATAAGTTTAAAAATAAAGTCGTACTATACTCATAAACGCATTTAAAAAAATTCTCACTACTCTCTAGCTTGAAATTTCTCAGAGTTCACTCCAACACCCACCCTTTGCTATATAATACCCATCACCCCAGTAGTAGAATTCCCCATGTTCTTCCCCCTCGAAAACGTCACACTCTATAAGCTCCATCGATTATAAGCTGGACACTCTATCAGGAACTCAGATGCTACAAAGAAGATAATAGTTCCTCTCGACTTGCAGGACTTCTCTTTACAACTGAATACTTGGATGAAACGCTGATTTCGTGGCGTGATGTAATTGACTTCGAGCCGATTTGCATTAGGGGTAATGCAGACGCACGGGGCAGACGAAGCAAATCGAATTGGACGTTAAGTTAATCGTCGGTCGAAAATTGGATTTCAATGGAGCTCGCGAGAAGATCGAGCCGTGGATTGCTGGCGGTATCGTTAGCCGAAGGCAGCTCGAACGATATTAATAAGTTGGCTGGCGATCAGGAATTTTTACGACGTCAGACGTCGCCGATCGCTGGAGGGCCATCGCCAATGGGGTGTAATTAAGTTAATCGTGGACTATCTCCTCGGTACACTTCATTACATCCTCAAGCGGGGGTCTCGATCGCCGCTGGGGCAAGTTTTATCTAACTTTCTGCGCCGATAAATCCTCGATATCTCACGGCGCTCCTTATCCAGCCATTTCGAGCGCCACCTTGTCAAAATGGAACAAAGAAACTGCTCCCGTCTCTCTGTGCCACCCGAGGGAGCAGAGCTGTGGAAACTGCGGTGGAACAGACAGGTCTTTCGCGAGAGGAAGCTCATAGCTGAACTCTGAATAAGTTTAAGAGTAACGTTGACGAAAATACAATACAGATTTCAACTCTGTATCGCTTTGCGGTAGGAAAGGCTCTATGACGCAACGATGACGATGAAAGGTTTGTACTTTGAGCAACTACAATGAAGTACAAATCTAAAATAATATGTCACTCTCACTTTGACGGACTCTGTTGACTGGAAACTTCATGAACGTCGCGAAGAAGGTAACAATTACGTCCATGTTCAGCTACACGTTCTACTTTGGAGAACATCGATTAATGTCTTAATCCCCAAGTCTCCACGTGCATCCTGGGACCTTATTAAGCTCCATTCGCGAGCAATCTGTGTTTTAAACAGTCGCTCGATCTCCTCCCTAAACAATTACCATTAAATCCTACGCACTATAACTTCTTAGCACTATAGCTTAGTGAAAGAGTTTTCCTAGCAGATAGCTTGAAATTTCCTCTACAGCAAATGCCGATGCAGTCCTCATAATTATACCGTCATGGAATATCTCACCACCAGAAAAGTCTCCAACAAATACAACACTCACTGTTCCAATTAACCACGTTCCCCGACTCGATTCAACAATTTAGGATTTCAATTAAAACACTGATTGGATATTCCTTGTCGCGAGTCCCCTGTAATTAAATTATTTAGTGGAGAGTTGCAAAACAGAGGAACGATTCCCAGTCCCGCGACACGTGTTTGTGATTCCACGTTCGCTGGTAATTCGATTGGTCATTACGAGGTGTCTTTGGAACAGTGCATCCTTCGCGATATTCATTCGCGTTAATGTTAGATGCCTATCTGCACCTTCGAGCTAGAATCTCCTTCGAAATGGATGAATTTCACCGTGGTGCTCCCCATAGAATCAAAGTCCCCCTTGCTCCATGCATACCGAGCCACTTCGATGCCCAAACCAATGTCACCGAGGTAACAATATTCTATACGTCCTTCGGAAAGGATGCTGGATGGCTCGTTTCCTCGCATACATCTTCATTCCGCGAAATGGTGTCCCTGTTTGTCTTCTTTTTCTGCGAGGCACTTCGAGAGAGGTGACTGGTTGCGTTGTCGTACTCTTGTCTCTCGAGAAAGGCGCGCGAATATATCCGCTGGAGGACATAAATTCGATCCGAGTCCCCTCGGGCATTCCTGGCCGTGATTTAGGCGGATTCGATGATGGGTGAACGAATAATGCGTTCCGGGGACGTCGTTATGATACCTGACGCGCGCCTCGCGTATTTCTCGAGGATATCGGGTCGCTGACGTTCCAACGTGAACATCTTTAAGGGCACGAGTTGTTGACGCACTGGAGGACACGCTTCCTGGAAAGATATCTCTCGCAGAGGGAATTGGAGACACGTTGATGCGCGTGGCAGCTGAGAGATGGATGCTCGAGGAAATCGGAGGCCAGTGGTTTAACGACATGTAAATAACGGGAGACACATATTCTGTGCGCTTGTCGGAGCATCGTAGATTGAGAATTTGTCCCTACACTGCGCATTGTTGCAACAGCATTAAGTTAAGAATAAAAGAGAACCAGAGACATTTCTTTTTTGTTTTGTAAAATTTCGTAATCAATAAAGCAATTGTAGTAAATGTACTTCCACTGCACGATGTAGCAGATACGATACATGTACATTAATTTCAATGGAAACGTACATAGTGTTCCTTGTCGAGAAATATTGTAATTTCTTGTTTCTCATTTCTCGAGAAATTGCAGTATTTCTCGAGAAACTTAAGTGTAGGAAAATTATTATAAATCCCATTTGTTTTCAGAAATGAATTTTCAGTTAGTTCAAAATTGTGTGGTACTAATTAATCGTGAATTTAAAAACACATCTACAACCTGTAATAAATGTCAGCAATAGGTACATACGGAGAATTGCGCGATTGTTTATAAACTTTTCTCTTCGTATCGCCGATGCTCTATATACAATTAAACCAACATCCACTCAAAATGACAAAAATTTTCTGCAGCCGCAGATTTTGTCACAAAAAATAAGGAAGTAGGTTGGCTGACGCGATATTAGACGCATTGAGCTTTTTACAAAACTATTTTAAAACAAAAATGTAATATTTCGCCTTGCACACATTTTGTATTAAATTAATAAATTTATCAATTATATTTACACAAGTTTTGTCTAAGTTAGACACGAATAAAAATTTAGATAATAATTGCCAACATTATTCCAAAAATATAAATATTGCAATATTATTTTAAATTCTTGAGAATTCTCGAGAAATATAATCTGATTTCTCATTTCTTGAGATGCAAAAAATATCGAGAAATCAGGAACACTAAACATACACATTACACACTAACCAAGAATTTCTTCATTATTTTTTCCGAATTCACAGGTAAAATCTACGTTAGACTTTATTTTCCACAAAAAGAAAATGTGCAGTATAGGGTTAATACCCTCTTTTACGATTCATTCTGTAGTATAACTCCGAGAGAACGTCGCAGTAAGTGCGCCTGAATAAGATAAGTTGGAAACACGTTCTAAATACAGTTACGACGCGGACGTGACCTATAGCCCGTTAGTTTAAAGAGAAAACGAGCGTTGGGTCCACGGCGCTGCCTCTTTCCGCATTGATAGTGTCACTAGCGACCCACGCTATTCACGCCCAATTCGACAGTATTATACTTGGATGGTCGCACGATTAACGACCCGCCTCGTATATCATTCGTGAGAAATTGATGCGTCGACACGGGTGTCATTAAATAATAATCAATACTAATTGTGGGGAGGTGTGTGCGTGCGTTTAACCGACGATCGCTACCAACTCGAACAACAACAATTACGTAGCGGGCCACTTTATCGAGGCGATATCTATTTTTCGATACACCGTCCGCAAACAACACTCTCACTACCCTTCGTGTGAAGACACCACCCTCGATCACGCTTTCTGGCAATCAATTTTGGTGCCCTGCGTTCATCGACAAGATCCACCATCCGCTGTCAGCTTGTCTCGCGAAATTAAGCTACACATTTTCCGGCAGCCCTCGCAGAAATTGGAAAGCAGCGTAACGAGCGCGGGCTGGCAGGCTGCATCCTCCCGGGTGCCATTTGTTTCCACGGCGAGTGCAAATTCTGCCCCTCAGACAATGTGCCGCAGCTTCTACCCTCGGCGGATGAATGACAGTAACCAATGGTACCGTTCCTGGTCAGGCGGCGAAGAACGCGGTGGCCCGCGCTGCGAGTAGAGTGAACCCACGTGTGATCAGCCGTCTAGCGTAGCTGCATTAGTATTTATCGTTTTCCAAGCAGGCTGCCCCGTAAATGTGTCTTTATTACTTGTCTGCCGGCTCGCGATAAACCAACTCCGCCGCCGCTGTCGCGTTTCCAGCCGTGTCGCCGCATACGCGGAGCTACTCCACTTGCCTCGCAGCGCGCGACCTTCGTTCCATTTGTCTGACCGTGTACAGCGCGGCACTACTCGTATGACGATCACGTAGAACGTTACACGACCTGCCTGATCATAGAAGACACGTATCCTCCCGTTCCACCGTGTATAGCAGGACACGGGGGTATAGTGGACTCGTAAATTCTCCTCTCAAGCGGCGGCACCGATTGAGGCGCAGGCATTGAGAACCGTATATGCCAGTGTAGTGTAGGGTTCCGTGTGGTGTACATTTTCTGCAACAATTTCTAATCAATGATAGCTTACTTACCATCGGGAAAATTACAAATTTTAATCAAGTTTTGTATTAATTGGAGATCGTTTCTGCGTTTGAATAAAGATTCGTGGAATGATATTTTATATAGATATATAATGGGTTTATGGTATAATGTAATGTAATGTGTAAATAACTTTTTTGAAAATCGTCGCCGACAAGTGTTAGAGTATGGTCTTAAGAATATTCGTGCAAAATTTGATTCAAATCGGTACAGTGGTCTCTGAGATATTTTTGGTACCGCAATTGCTGTAACTATGTAGAGGCGTGGGGAGAAGGAACTGTTATGGCACCATATCTTAAGATTTGAAATTTCTTTTTGAAGAGAATACAGCTGAATTTATACACAACAAGGTGTATATCTTGATTTCTAAATATCTGTGTTTCTTTATACGAAAAAAAAATCATAAAGGTGACTCTATTTTTGGACTTATCAAGGATATGTAACTCCTTAATAGGAACCGAATGAATTCGACATACTGAAAGAGCCCCAAGTTTTTATCTCCCGGATATATCCATCAAGTAGCCCGTTCCAACACCTGGAACATATATACTTTGACTCCTTCGGGGTTTTACGGGTTAGCTATACCACCGCGTCGCACTGTGCATGCTCTACTTGACGCCTGACCATGAATAGGCTTATTCTACTTACATATAATCATACCCCACGTTTCCACCTGCTTCACGTTCCTTTGACAAAGCGGATCGACCAGACGCCCATTTTATTTCTCACCTCGACTACTCGTCAATGCCTTAATTATTAATTAAAGCCATTTTCCGCGAAGGTGCGTGGAATTGGTGCAGCGGTATCGTGCCGAATGCCATCGCGGCTCTGTCTGGGGTGAATTTAACGAGCTCGGTGTCAGAGGGCCTCTCACACGCGGAAACTAATATCGCTGTGCCCCTAATTTAAGGCCGGCTCGCCGTTCACCCCTCTCAATTTCGAGGCGTCTTCCGCGCGCCAGCCAGCCAGCGAGTCGCGCGGAGCTCCTCAATTATTACCAGCCGTAAACCCAGTGGTATTTTCAAGGTGTTTTGACGATAACTGATGGGGCCGCAGCTTCGAGCCGCGCCGTGCGTCGCAGAGACGCTTAGAAGGGGCGCAAGGCGCGCGTACACGCCAAGGGAACATTGTTTCCCGCGTCGGAGGGGGAGTACCGCTTTCTCACTCGTAGCTTTCCAGCCACGTACCAGCCAGTCGCCCCGACACAATGGTAACGCGTTGCTGCCTACGAAATTTAATTCCAACGGGCGGCATTCTTACCCAACCAGGCCGCAGCATGATTTATAATGACATTGAACTGGCGCAACAACGTATAGGACGCACGGTTACGCGTGTTATAAGTTGCTCCCGCATCACGGTGAAATATCGCTCCTTCCTCGCTCGTTCTTGCTTACACTTTCTACTCGAAGCAAGTTCACGCTTCCTCCCTTGCGTTCGTCGCTTATCTGCGATAGCGTTGAGAGATACGCCAGATGGTCGATTGTTTAACACGTCGCCCGCGTAACATGTTCTTCGGTATCTCGCCAGATGCGAGATTTCATTCTCTGGATCTGGTTGCATACTGATTGCTTCGCCATTCAATGGATTCGCGTAATCACTAGATGCACTTCGGTATTGTTGCCCACACAATGCGCGTTAGTAACGTAAACCACAGAGTTCGATCCATTACCTGCCTGCGTCCTTCCGCTTGTAACCACCGGTGTTGCCAGCACCGCTGTAAAAATACGTAGCCGAGCGTGTCCCCGAGCTCAGACTCGATTCACTTAGTTTCGTGCCTGGGGACGCGCCTTGACGTTCGTGAGCGCTGAGAAAGTTCCAAAACGCTCGGATAAAATTCCGTTGCTCCACGATCGGGGTTGCCGTTCGTGCTCGGAATACCGAGTGTCTCGCGGCTGCTCGCTGTTACACGAGTTTACACGCGGAACAGATACGAGCTGGGGTGCGGGGAAATGTGAAGGCGGCATAAACAGAGGCGTACGCCGCGGCGGGACGCGGAAACGCGTGCTCTTACCGAAGCACCAGAAGACGTAGAAAAATGTAACCGAGCTGAAACGTGCACGGGGGAATTCGATGGCCCTCGGTTCTTGGTTCTCGAGGCGCTTCCGCCCGCTGGGGGGTGTATTATGAGTGTCACGTGGCGGAGACGCGGCGAACACGTCGTTCACGCGGCAGCGTCACGCAATTTCATATCCGCCCGAAATGCGCCGCGTTTCTCTACCCTTTATCACTCGTTTTCCTTGTTCCGCTGCCTTTATTCTGAGTGCACGTGAGGCTGGCAAGCGTCGACAAGGGTATAGAGGGCGACGAAAGTAACTAGGGATGGGGAAACCTCTGTGGAATAGGATTAGGACTTTCTACAGCCCTGTTTCTTCTTTTAGTGATTTTGATTAAGTGCTTTATAGGCGAGGTGGATTCAGTTAGATTGTTTTAGTCTTCGCTCTAATGTGGTATTATATAATTCACTTGAATGGTCTGGGTATAGATGGTTATGGAGTACTCGGCTGACTATGCGCGACCTTACTCCACTTGAAGTTGTATGCGATTAGCTGCAGCAGTTATACGATTACGTGAAATCCTAATCAATTTGTACGATTTGAAGGCGACGCAGCTGTACTTTATTGATAGTAAATTGTCTTTCTAAGCTCGTCTATCTTGAATGCATATAGTAGTTTGATTATGTACAAGTTATTGTACCAATTGTTATTTTATGTGAAGAATAAGATTCTATATTCAGACGAATAATTCAAGGAATGCTTTTATTATTTTATTGTATATTCCGAGCCCATTATACGAAAAGGAAATCACGTTGTTATACAGTTTGGCGCAAGTTCCATTACAAAGAAATAGTGTTGTTTATTGTGAAGTCGAATTTAAATCGAGCAACTTTTCTGAAGCGTCATATCGATCCCGAAGGATTTGAAATTTAAAACAGAGATTCAATACCGACTGGCCAACGCGCAGCTGAAACTTCTGACTCGCGTATATGAAAAACAGATAACGAACATTTTTATACTAAAACGTCCTTCAAACGACTTTGGACATTCTATGAAGCTGGCCACTGGAATTATCTCGCAGTCTTCTCATTTTCGTAATTCTCCTGACTCTTAAACAAACGCAGCTAGACGCGTATATAAACGAAATTGATAAACGATGCATTAATATTCAAGGTACTCATAAAGCATCAAAGTGAAAGAATCTCGGTTGCTATTATAAAGCTTGCACGTCCAATTCGAATATTATAATATCGCGCGTGTAACGGGGTGAGAGGGCAGATGTGCAGGGTCGAAAAACGTGACACGATTCGACTGCAAATCCTGGACGATATTAGATACTAGGTAGACGAATAGCGCTACACGTGGGACATGCATACACGGGAGAATATGGACGAATATCTTCAAAAGAATTTGCCAATAAAATATATTGAAATACTTATTGCGCGAATCCTGCGCGAATTCCGTGCTGGGCGATCACCGGTACAAACGATCATTTCACAAACGCACTTCACGTTCGTCAAACACTTCGGTGTACCCAGCAACTTATTCAAACATCCCTTGAACCTTTGCCCGCGTATCGCTGCTAATCGCTACTGTCAAAACAGTTTCGAGTTTCATTGGGAATATCGCATTTCCCTTGACCAAGGAAAAATCTCCGATTCAAAGCTTTTAAATCCTGCGAGCTCCGTACTTTCCCATCGAGTGCAGGAGTCACACGGTCTATCGAGCGCGAATGTACACGCGCCTTCGAATCAATGAGTCGTCGATATCCGTTTGATAGCGTTGCCTACTGTTTCGCAGATTCCATTTGCCAACTACGTCCGCCCACCACTAGTCGCGGAATATGCACACCTTCCTGTAAATCCGCGCGTGTTTCCGCGATAGAGATTGCGCACAAACTGGATGTAAAGTAAATAACAACATCCGCTATGATTGCATGTTGGTGATACCGCCGCGGGGCTATAGACTGCGAGTTTCATTGTCGCGTATGGATTACGCAGCAGCCTAGGCAGGCTTTATAATCTCGGGCACGAGGATATTTCGCGAAACCGACGCCGTTCCCGCGTCTGCTCGTAATTAGAAGGGCAGATAAGAGGACGAACGTAGCACCGGGTGATATTAGGGCAACGCTGCTGAGCCCGGGCCCTTTTCATCGCGATTTCATTTAGTTCGTCGCTCTGGGTACACTTTAAATATCATTAAACGTATTCGTTTCTGGCAAGATAGCGGTCCTGATCTTTGATCACTTTGCACAGTGTTTCATAATATTCCACCGTGTATGTACTGGCCTCATAACGTGCCTCAGCCTTCTATGCGGTGTAATTCACTCTTGTCGTCTGATATAACCGGGCCTACTCCACTTGGCTGAGTATATATTGGTTTATACTACTTGGTTTATACACTGCCGGGGTCTAGATTGTTCTATTTCAGATATTTCGTTAATGATTTAGTAAGATTTAGAGGACGTTGACAGCGAGATGTAATGTGATGATAGTTACAAGATGGATTCTCGTAAAGATGGCGAGCATTAGTTAATTTAACCTCCGAACCGTCCCGCTTTATTTCAAGTTTCCCTCAGCGTTAACGAGCTTCGTGAAACACTTGCAAAACAGGGGTTAAGTTTCAAAGCTGAAGTTGGGCGAAAAAGTGGGTTGCCAAGTTACGGGGGACAGCAGGGGAAATACCAATTCCGGGGTTCACTGAAGAGAACGGAATTCTAATCATCTTGATCAAATTTTGGGGAGATTACAACTCAAACTATAAAATTAGACTAGTTTCCGTAAATATATTATGAATTCTAAAGGTAGCTGCTTCAATTGCTCCGTTTGCGAAATAAAGGAAGACATTGAAGCGAAGAAATATGTTTTATTGATGACGAGTAGGAGGGAGTTTGTATATGTAACGATTTATAATAGGTAAAAGGCTCGATAAAACTGTGCAAATAATTTTGGGATAGTCAGTAAGAGGAAGTGATAAGAGAGACGCAGGTCCTCCAGAGGTGGTTGGAGCCAGGTTGAGAATAAATTACGCGGCCCGGAAATTTCGACAAATTTCGTACGAGCCGTCTTAATCCATTCCCGAGCGGAAGTTTCAATAAGGGGCATGAGTTATGCGTCGCCATAAAGACTTCTCTATTTCCCTCCGAACGTACCTTTCTGTAAATCTTCCATCCTCTTTCTTCCTCTACGCTGACTTCTCCACGCGCTTCCATATTCCTCCTCGCTCAATATTTCGTTATTTCTATTATTATATTTCTTTGCACCGAAAGTTTCACGCTATATTCACGTATCGATTTCCGGTGGACGTTGCAATTTTAAAGCATACCCTTCGAACGTATTTTCTGTCTAAAGAGATAGTTATAAATAGAGTCAATCAATATTTATTTCAACAAACACAAGTGTAGAAATGTCTTTCGAATATGTACATATATCCATAACTTCCGGAAAACAATAGTTTTTTACCTGAAACTTTTCTTTTAAATAGTTCATAATACTATGTAAAGATAATAAAAAACCGGAAATCTGCATCAAGTCGTTGACTTGTAAAAAAATTCACAAAATGTACACATTTTCCGAGGGTTCAAATGGTTATATCCCCTTAACGAGTTGGACAAATTCTAGGTAGTAATCATTTAAAAGATTATTTACGTTGTTACAATTTCATTTTCATTGAATCAGTAATCAGAACAATCTTTACTTCAACCGTCCAAAAACGATAATGCAAGGAATGTTGGAGTAAACCTCTCTTGCAAAACCACACCGTATCTGTCCCAATATTTATCTATGCCGTTTTTCGCCATCTGTTCGGTCGACGTTCCCTAAAATCTCTGTCCGACCTTCTATGCTTTACCTGCTCCTTCTGTCCGCTGGCGGGCAGGCTAATCCTGAAGAATAGCGTGCAACATTTTTCACAGGATTCGAAGTAGCAATTTGTAACAGGGAATCCGTGGATATGGGTCTCATCGTCGTGTCGGATGTATAACATTGATGCCTGGGAGGTCCACCAATAACGGACGGGTATTCGATCCATTCCGAATATTTCACAACGCGGCACATACATAAAATGGAACAGACGTTATTTCGAGTCACGTGATAAAGGAAATAAATAAATATCATTTCTCCTCCGAGAAATGTTTGATGATACAACAGATTCTCACTAAGTGCAACATTTTCAGTTTTCTTTTACTTGTCTGGCTATACACGAGGCGTTTCTACTTATATATACTAAAATATCAGTGCTCAGACACTTCTCAGTTTACAAGTGACACTTCGCAGTGCATATGTCACAGCTCACATTTCATCCATCACTTTACACACCACTATTAATCATTCATAACTTATAATTCACGTTTCGCATTTCCCAGTATATATTTCTCTCGTCCTAGTTCCCACATCCAACGGCTTCCTCCACACCTCATACTTCATACTTCCCGCTTCCTACGCCATACTTCATACCTCATACTTCATAATTCACGGTTCATAGATTATAAATTACATTTAACACATCACGCGCGACCATCATATTCCATCCCGAATCAAATACATTGCATGCGACACGAAAGTGACACGATAGAGTTCCAAAGCCCCTAGACGACAAAAAAATGTACATTGGATGTTTAGTCTATCCTGTACCTCGACTGCGCCTCCGAGCACCAAGTATACCCACTGCGTAAGAGTAGCCAGCATCCCAGCATCCCCGAGCAAAGTCCCAATTAGAAAGTTTCGTCCTCCGCGGAACTTATCGTTGCCTTTGCGTTCGACCGGTTGGAAAAGCGAGTTCCGTCGAGCTGGCCTGTCGATAAGCTTCCGAGTGGTGGTGCAGCGAGGGGTCGACGGCGGGGGAGCCGCGCAGCCGGAACTAACAGGGGGTGAAAGAAGTCGAACACGCCGAGGGGTCGGTGTAACGAGGTGAAGGTTTGCAAGTATTGCCGATGGCAGGTATTAAAGCATTTGTCAGCCGCGCTGAATATTAGCGCCCAGGCGAACGGTGGTACACTTATTAGCGTGCGCCTCTATGCATGGCTCCGTGCCAACTAGTTACGAACCGGAAGGTGAAGTCCGAGCGCGTACTCGAGCCCAGAAACCGGGCTATGCATACTTAGTGTCCTGCTCGCATCCGTCGTCGTAGCGCCGAGGGGGACAGAGACAGTGGCATGGGAACAGAGAAGGCACGGGAATACGGGAAACCCGGCTAGGGAAAGGGGGTGAATGGGAGGGCAGAAGAGAACGAAAAGCGGATACCGGTGGAGGGAGAACTGGTCGAATGGGATAAAATGGAAAAAGAAAGGGTCACCGAACCGATGACCCGTCAGCGACAATGAAGATATCGATTCCAACCGAGCCCCATCATTTTATCTTGCGCACACGTACCTCGAGGTATTGTACCACGAACGTAGCAGGGCGAGAACGATATGCAGAGTTGGGCATTATTCGGCTAAATTTTCATTCGAATACGGATTCGTATAAATTCTCAAGATTTATTCGCGAATAACAAATGACGATTTTATTCGTCGAAAAATTATTCGTTATTCGTGAATATATCTGTACCGTTATTCTAGCCAGATTCGTTGGAATAAGAATTTATTCGTTATTCGACCTGAATGAACGACGAATAAATGTGATACCCTGTCGGGTATCTATCGATGGAAGTCTGTACTGTGTTCAACATATGTTTGGACGTGTGAGTCTGGAAGTATGCGTATTTGTATGTATTTAAAAACATTCAATGAACGCTTATAATTTGAAGAGATTGATTTTTTCATTAGTTTAAATGGATTGCCGTGATCAAATTTTATTTAAAATAAATCAAAACGCCACTCTATGTAATATCGCGGTCATACATCTTCCTGCAATGTGCGAGCTATGACAAGAGTTACTTAACCTAAAACATTAGGTCTCACGGGTGTCAGTTAGTGGTGTCACGATACATCACTGAAACCACGTGATCATTTTATTCGTCCGTTGAGTCGACTAAATTTTTATTCGAATAACAAATTATTCGAATAAATTTTCAGTCAAATAAAAACTTATTCGTTATTGCCGAATAATTTAATTTTATTCGAATTTTTTATTCGAAGATTATTCGAATAAAAACTTATTCGCACAAATGTATTCGAATACGTATTCGAATAAAAATTTAGCCGAATAATGCCCAACTCTGACGATATGGGAATTGGCAAAATCTCACTCGACGGTCGATATTTTTGTGCCTCGAGATAATGAAGCGGTTTGTAATTCTTGAAATCTTACTTTGTAGACTTAATATATTGTAGAAATAATTTCTACAACCTACGATAGTTGATCTCCTTCAAATATACTATACACTCGTTATGTACTCGATTATCCATTGAACTTGATACAATGGCTACATTAGGGTAAAACTATACAATACGCCCCATTTGACAAAACGCCCCACCATTATTTTACGCACATAAACCAGGATGCATCAACGCCATCATCAGATTCGAACTTGCCTCAGTCGGCCACAACTGCCGCAATAAAAATACCAGCAAATATTACGGCATTTAAAAAAATATACAAGAATTTATATTTTCGGCCTTCAGACAATTTGCGGTTAGTATGTGTGAAATTCAATTTTCTAAGTCACTATTGTGTTTGCGATAAATTCACACATATATTTCGAAAGTAGACAAACTAACCTCTTTAAATCGTTATTGCCCGAACCTTTTTTCACTACGTTGTTGTTAAATTGAAGCCGGGACGTTTTGTATTCCAGAATTTACAATATGCCCCAGCAAAGAATTTACAATACGCCTCACCTCAAAATCATATTTTTCACGAGTATAACGTATTTCTTTTCTTTTTCCTGGATAACACAAACGTCACGCAAATATACATATAAGGACTACATTACGGGCGAAACTAACACATGTTTCGTTCGTCAATCGCTATCTTCACTATGCACTCTGCTCCAAATTTTGACAGCTTACAGTCAGGTTATAACCTAACGAGTATTAAATAAGAAAACTTTTCAAAATTTGAGATGCCACGTGTTTTTACAAATATGTATCGTTGCACCATTGAATTGCAACCAAAATGCAGTCTCAAACACAAGGTAAGTTGGCAAATTTTTACTTATTTATGTCGGGGCGTTTAGTCACATAGGTGGGGCGTTTTACCTGACGACTGTGTTACAAAACGCCCCATGTAGGGTTCAGGAAAATGATTATTTACAGTTATTTCCAGTTATGTTTTTATCACAATTTCGGTGTAGTTGTGAAGAGTAATGAACACTTAATGTGTTTACACAAAAAATTTAAAGAATTATTAAAAAATATTGGTTTTATAGATGTTTCTTTAAAAGTGGGGCGTATTGTATAGTTTTACCCTAAATCTAGTTTATCTTTGCCTGAATCTCTCGTTACGACGGATCCCAAGGCTACCACCAAGTACCGCGAAAAAAATCGGCGCGGCTGACGAATAGCGACGGACCTGCGACACGGTGAGGATTCTCTGCATCCTAAACAAACTCGTATAAACGGCCACGCTATTTCGGGGCGCGCGAAATTGCGCCCGGTGTATATATCGAAGTTGGCTCCCTTTTGCGCGCTCCATCGCGACCGTGTAAAGCTGTCGCGTTTTTCCTACGTTTACATGGGCCCGATGCCGGGATCGCGTAAATTTCCTTTGTCCGCGCGCGAACTCCGCATCCTGGACTGTTTTATTGAAATTTCTCGCGTGCCACGGCCTTTTTCGGGGGGGCGAAAAAAGAGCGCGCCGATTGAACTATCGATCGCGTCCGCGGGGGTGGACACTTTGGATGTTTCCACGGGAAATCCTGAGGCCGTGGAAAATTGCGCGAGAGCGCGTGGGCCGTCGTGTGCACGTCCGTGGACGGAAGGGCACGCGAAGGACGGAAATGAAAATTCCGTTGCCGCGGGAATATAGGGCGAGCAGAACAAGAACGATGGAAATGTAACGTTGCAGCGCACGCGGCCGGCTCAGAAAAACGAATTCCTGCTTTCGACGGTTCAGTTTAATTTTCATTTGAAAATGGCATCTTGGCTGGGTCGATGAAAAGAAGGGGACGTTTAGATTAATGAACGTCGTGAATAGCTGATGCCTGATGGTATCATGATGCGCTGTCCCATTCGTACTAAGTTCTCTGTTAAACGGGACTGCATGGCTGACGTAGGTATTGCTACGCTACTTACTGGATCGCAATATTCTGCGGCTGTAGTGGGAGTACCATTACTGTGTACTACTTACATTAATGTAAACAACTTTGTTCTACTCGGCTGAGAGCATCGAGTGCTGCTCCACTGGGCTGATCACACAATGACCTATTCTACTGCGTTGGGTTGCATGCAGTTCTAATCCACTTGTCTGACAATACGCCGAGCTGCTCTACTTGATCCACTATCTAGCATGTTTACACGATCACAGATAGTACAATGCTGTTCTAAGCGGATGATGACACCGTGATTTATAATAATTCTACGTCAGTGGCGGTTCTGCTGACGTATTTTATTTGTGACTAACTGAGAGCATTTATCCCATAATTACTTGGTCTACGGACCTATATTTCAGAATACAGCATCGATCGTATTATTCTGGAGGAATTTTAATTCATTATATAATTCTAATTATAAATATTGTTGCGCGGACTGTGTGTAACTTCACCGACTGAAATTCTTATCGATTTACCGTCACTCTTGGACGGACCGGAAACGGATTACGAAGGATGTATTTAAATAATTGCTATATAAAGTTTTAATAAATCGTGTAACTGAATTGTATTACTATCGCTTTATATAATAATGTCTAATGAGAAAGAAGCTAGACATTGCTGTATATTCTGGATTCTGCTTGATTGACAGTATCCTGTTGTATTTTACTTTAAAAAGTCGATGAATATAGACTGAAAAATAGGTAATGGGGCTACGTTCCGAAGATAGGAACGCAACAAACATATTCAATTCCCCGACACACCGATGCTATCTGTATCGTTGGCACAGTAGAATTTCGATATCTTTTCTCTTCACTTCCCCGTTGCTACTATATCGAAATTCTCGCGAAACTTCTGGCCGTCTTGACATAACTACCAATGGGATCGCGGCAGGGCTCACGTAAAGGTTTCGCGAGATCCCCTCAGGAAGAACTTCGGCTCAGCCACGAAGCAGAGAGAATGGAGATAGCAGGTTGGAAATACGAAAGCAGTTTTGCCTTTACTGACCCGAATTTCTTCCCATTTCGGTCCTACCAACCCCTGGCACGGCTGGGCACTCGACACGATGTTATCACTTTTAATCGAAGGGAGAGCTAATTACAACAGGAATTCCAAGAAGGGCGCGCAGCAAGGAAAAGTTTTTGCTTCTTTAATGAAGAAACTAAGAACGGCTTCATCTTTTTCAAGTCGAACTTTCCTTTTGTGCCCGCATCCTTTCGCGCAGCAGACTCAGCCCTGCTGTCTTCAGAAGTTTCATTAGATTTTGAGAAATCCACTTTACTCTCTATTTAAAGAATCAAATAAAATTCTCTTCAGAAAATGATGCCAAGAAGAACCTTCCCTTATCCTGCACCAGTACCTTGAATCTTTTGTTTTAACATCCGAGAAAAGTTCACTGAATTTGAGTCTCGTCAAGATCCTTTTTCGTAACTAAAGAAAAATACTCGTGGAATAAAATAACAGCAAGCCTTGAACAATTACATTGACCGTGCCGCGTTAACTACTCCTCTTATATCTACCAACGATTTTAAACCCTGCCATTTTCGCCCTCTTTTCCGCCCGTCCCAAAAAGAATCAATATCTCAGTAACATACACCGACACCCTTTGTTCCATCGTTCGTTAAAAAAGAACAGACACACGGGATATTTTCACCCATTGTCCTATATCCTACAACCCCCTCCGTTAATGCACGTGTAACTTTCGTCGTCCCTTCTATTATCCATACGCGAAATGAAATTTTTAATCCGCGCAGGGGTACCGTTCGCTGCGCTACATCGTCCTTTTTCTAGATCCCATCTAAAACAAAAGAGTGGAAAGAGAGCAACGAACGTACATGCAAAATATCAATTTCGAAATCGACCGTTCCGCGAGCGAGACCATTGACTTTTATCGAGCGAGTTCAACCCACTTCCCGCCGAACTCGCGTCCAACGGTATCGCCAAACACGGTGCAGGCCATTTTCATAAAGATTCAACGACGTTCGCAGAGGACGCGAAACGGTCGGACTCATCCCGCATTCATGTATTTACCACCTGAAGTGCCCACCCGCGGCCACGTTACCTGTTCGCGTTGAAACGGTGGCATGGCCAGGGGGTAGTTACCCCTTTGAACGACCCTTTGGTCGAGCGGACGCCAGCTAAAATTAGACCGGGAAAGAAATCGACGCACATTCCTGGAACAAGCTGGTAAGTAGCGTAGAACCTCCCCTCTAGTCAGACTTGCGCGTCTTGCAAGTGGCCCTGCACCCCCACAGAGGCTGGAAGCTGGGTCAAGCCGAGGCCAGACAACCACCCCCACCCCCACGTCGTTTCGCCCCGAATGGTCTTTAGAATTTAAATTTTACGGGCGGAGATGGAACGGCCCCCGCGTGTGCTCCGAAAAGGGACAGTTTTGGGGTCGGAACGAGCCACTCCAGTCGAAGGAGCAGCTATTTTTGTACCCTGTACCTTTCCATGCCGGCTTCATTGTGTTTAATAGACGCTGCTTTGCATACAGTTCCGTGCAAGTGTCTCGCGTGTTTGTGTTCCGTTACGAGATCCTTTGTATCGGATGTTCGCTCAGTTTCGGCGGAGCTGAAGGTAGTTGGCGCGGAGTGGATTGAGACTGTTACAGATTTTTCACAGTGCCATTTCAAAAGTGAGCGTTTCGCCGGCACCTCTTTCCGACGCAGTGGAAAAGCGCACGCATACAGAACCAGCTGGCCCGTTGGACGGTGTCCGTTCGAAACGTAAAATCGACGGTGTTGCTGGCAGCTGTCGCCGTTGCCCGAGTCATCGTGCAGGCGTCTCTGGCGCCCCGTGTTTTTGACACGGCGATTTGCCTCGATTCGCCGACATGATGCTCCACGATTGATTATTTATCAATTCCACGGCTGGAACATCAATCGACACCGGATTATTTATTTGGATGGCACGGCTGGACAGCGTGCGTGCACGCTCGTTAAGTCGAATTACTCGTGTCTGTCCCATGGTGAAAGGGAAAAGCGAAAAATGGAATAGGGGATGGATGGACGTGTATAAAAGAAAGGAAATCGATGAGACTTTTCAGGAACATCGTCCTCGTTGCGAGCTTCCCTGCGAGATTCCAAATCCTTCGTCAGCCGTGCCCGGGGAAATTTAACGATCTTATCGTTCCTTCTTTTTGTAAATGATGACGGATGACCGTGCTTCCGAGGTATAATGGCAACTTCCTTGCCAGTTTAACCGCTCCTCGCGCAATAAGGTAGATCCTCCTCGGGGAAGCGCTCCACGTTCGTTGCATGAATTTCGTCGTGCTGGCCATTAAAAAGGATTATGCGTTTCAAGTCCGGAGGAGTCTGCCCAGAGACGGAGTTGGAAATGCAAACGGAACTTTTCAAGCCCGCGAACGCGCTTTACGTCCCGAGGATACGAAAGTTCTGCTGTTAAGACGATTTCTCGAGTTGCTGGGATCTTTGAGTCGTAGGAAGGTGCACGTGATCCGCGCGCCGTTATGAGGAGACGTTTAGTTTATAGTGAAAGGATTGATGCTTTCGAAGTGACATAAAGCGTGGATGTCCACGTTCATGATGTAACAAAGATATAAGCTTCTACTATTTTAAAAGTTTTCTAAGTAGTCTTTTATGTGGAAGGTGACTCGTCAAAGTAACAGATTCAATGTAAATATTTAGAATATCTAAAGACTGTCTGAGATTTAAAAAATGCTACATACGTGCTTAAAGAAACATCATTCTTTTACAGTATAATATTCTCAAATATCTCATGGACAGAGTTAAATTTGTAATCCTAATGGTGGAACGGTGAAATATAAGAAGCCCAGTTTTCTATATATTTTCTGCACACCGAAGCAACGTTCAGGACCGTTATCGAATTTATTAGAACCGTCTGTGCATGACACTGGTAACTCTAACGATACCATATTTAGCTGAGCCACGGCTAACTTTTCCCCTGTTCCGCGGAATGGCAGCTTCGCAAAATAACAGGCTACTGGAATATTATTGCGCCGAATGCATCGACAGAGCGTATAGGGCAGAATGAAAATATTTCACTGACGGGGGAGGGGGAAGGATTTTGCGCAAACAGGTCGCTGGAGTAACGCAGAAACCGGTGAATGTATGTAATTGATGAAGTTCGTATTCACGAAACCGGCAAGCAACGCGAGCTTCACATTTCCGCGAGCCCTGGGCATTTTCATCGACACCATCGAACCCGACTATGGCTGGGTCTCGGTGCAATTCCTCGCCATTCTTCTCCGCAAATTGTGCAACTGTTACGAACCAACGATTCCTTGGATCCTGGATAATGGGTATGTGACTCACGTGCGCCCCAAATGTAGGATACTGGTCTCCTATCGGGAACGGTCTGCGCGACTGGTAGGAACCAGCTTGGACAATTATTGGCACACCTCCCAGAATTTCCAAACGTTGGCTAATTTAAATTCCACCATACCAACGTTCGATCCTGGGCCAATTAAGATTTTTCCTCAAGAATTCATATTGCTGCGTTTTGCTTCTCCCTCGTTTAATATTATTATTTACAATAATAGAAACACCACTTATTAAACTCTAACTTTATACGCATAATACAGTAATTAGTGGATCAATGAAGACCAGCGGTGAAGTTATAAACAGTGCACACAAGAATTTGTATTAAAGAACGTGGAATACAAATTAACGCCTAATCGATGAAATTGCTGATTGATTAATTGCCATTTTCTATTTTCTCCGAAATTTTTCTCTCATTACTTAATTTAACAACCATCAGATTATTCTCATCAGAAGCTGCTTCCCGTCATATCTGAATCCATCGCCGCGCGTCTGACTGCACGTCGAGCGTTTCCACTGACGTCGCGACTCAGAGGCTCGGCGATGCGTCGCGTGACCGTACCGGTTGCTGCCAGGACGCATTGTCGCAATATGCGTGTGTTTCATGCCTTTCGCGTCCACTTGCATGCGATTCACGGGCCAGGACTACGCAGGATGCATTATGAATGCAATCTCGTGCGGCCAGAGCCGACCAGCCTGTTCCCTTGTTAATGCCTCTACTTAGAATAACGTCGCCGTCTACTTTCCCATTCGCCTGCGGAATAATTAAATTACACCGCGTTACGCGTACCCCCGCTAATATCGTTGTGTAATTATGTAGTAAAACCGTGAACTCTCTTTTGCGCCTCGCGTAATCAGTGCGCAAGAGCTGCGGTCTTGGCTCGAACAGATTCCTCCGCAACTCAAGCATCCGCTGGCCTTCGTTTCCACGTGGAAATTTTACGTTCGCAGCGAGCGCGTACCTTGCGGTAGCTTTCAGTTCGAGGTGCATCTCGAATTTGTTAATATCCGAACGCGCTAACGGGTGAAATGCGAGGGTATAGATTCCTTTATCTCCCACTCTCATCTACGGTTCTCTTCTGTACTGTTCAGTGAATCGCTGATACGGCGAACAAGATTCTGTAGTTCCACAACTCCAGTCGAATTCGAGCGACCTCGTCGCGCCCAGCTAGCCGAAAGGATTTAAATAATTGAAATAAACTGGTGGTCGACCGTGGCGGCTTACCACGGTGGTCACAACGATCTCTGAATGGCGGGCGACCACCCTTGCTTTCTGATCTCGAGCCACCAGTCTGACTGAAAGGGACCATATTCGTCGGTTAGCTCGGCCAGCCGCCTTTTCACGCTCACCGTCACCATTCCGGCGAAATCACCGACCTGTTTATTGCCAAAGTTTCATAATTCAGAGTAGACTTATATCTGATATGCTGTTTTTGTACAAGGTACTCCATAACCGAATAGATTGTGCTGACTTGCTAAGTAGATTAAACTTTTATGCCCCGTGCAGATATCTCCGTTCTAGACCTGTGTTTGATTTCAGATTGCCATCATATGCTCATCATACGGCTGATCCCATTAATCGGGCCATGTGTGAATTCAATGAACACTTCCTGAACATTGATTTGTTCTCGTGTACAATTAGTAACTTTCATGTGTTGCTGCAAAGGGCTGTGTTGGATGTATGCGTAGGTGTGACTGTGTGATAGACTGATTTTGTTTTTTGTTTTTGTTATGTTTACTGTTGTAATTGAAAAGGGTTTGTCCCGTTTACTATAATAATAATAATAATAATAATAATAATTTTTCGAGCTTTCGCCTCTGCTTTACATGCGTTCTCTTGCGAGTGAAGTGCGAAGTGGTGCGTAGTCTACTGTTCCTTAAAAACTAAGAAACTTTTACGCGAACATACTGAAATCTGGAATCCCGTTTTATTCGCAATAAAACGACCGTATAATTTCAGGCTGCACGACAGTTCGCTCCCCTCGTTTTTGTCGCTCGTTCCCTCGATTACTCGACCCGAAACAACGTTCCCACCGATCATTACGCGATGGGAGTTACGAGCAGTTTATTCGCCATAAAGACGCGAGTCTCCCTTCATAGTCTCCCCATGGCGAAAATAGAAATAAAGCTGATCCTCTTTCTCCATTTATATTCGTCTATCTTCATTCGCAGCTGTTATAGCGACACGATTAGCACGTGATTCCCGCGTACGTTTCAATTTTCCTGTAATTTGCTTTATTTGATTCCGCGTGCTCGGAGGTGCGCGCGAATCTATTTTCTATCAATCAGGATTCATTCCACGGGATGCATTGAAAATTTGTCTGGATTACAGTAACGCGGGGAGTACGCCTGCGTTTCAGTGCGACAGAGTTTAGAACTGGCTGGCTAAAACCAGAGATGTCTATTGACAACTATGAATCACCCGGTCGCGGTGCGCGTCAGTGCGACAAACTGCATTAACCGACTTAATTTCTCGGTCGATGGTGGATTTTTATCGCTGCGTATTGCAGATTGTCGCACCGTCGAGTCTCTTTATTTAAAATTCCACTAGGCGCTACGCGATTGCAGCTGTCGTGAACATTAAACACGTCAGGGGAAATAAAACGGGACACAGTAATACCTTTTAATGTGAAATGGTCACGGTATTATGAGCGTGGGTATTAAAAACCGTTCGGGGATGAAAAACTATCATGAAAGCTAATGGTGAATTTATGCGCAACGAAACCATTTGTTGTCGAACGCCACAGCGTTTTAATTCCATGTGAAAGCTAACAGATTCTTTGAAAGATTCATTTATGATCACAGCCGTTTATAATGCACCTCTCGAACAAGTGTAATCCCCACCCCGTTTCCAAAAAAGGTGGGTAACTTTCTCGCCAAAGCAAGTCACTTTGTAGCTCGTAAAATTTGGACGAACGGGGGAAGAGCTAACAAGGTTTCCCCCACGGAAACTTATCCCGAACTCATTCAAAACCATCCTGCACTCGTCCCGGAAATTCATTCCCCCGCTCCTGGACCGTGAACTTCATCTTTCACGGCGATGACCAAGAACTTTTCCCGAAAGCAAAGTTTTAAGCCACTGGAGTATAATGACGGAACGCTAAGAGGAGACATACCGCCGAGATACTTCTATTAACTTCTCGCTTCCTGGAAGAGTCCTTTCTGGCGAGAGGACCGTAAGACACTACCAGAACACTGTTGCGATACCTCCGCAACTTAATTAAGATCCCTATCATCGATACACCGTGCTCGAAACGACAGAAAATAATAAATGAACCGCGCAATGTTGCTTCAAACAGAACATGTGTATATTTATCAATAAATACAGGTGCGAATGTGTCAAACGTGTCCTTGGGTCACCAAAGTATTGAATTTACGGTTGTTTCGATTATGGAAGCTCCGCTGTATTCATAAGCGAATGAACACGAAGTTGATCCGATTTGGTGTTGCCAGTTTCCACGATATCCAAGCGAGCGCAGAAAGACTCCCGGCGTAATTGAGGATTAAAATGATTTCTGATAAGCGGCCAGAGGTTTTATTGGATCATTAATTACGGTCACACTTGATATCCGCGTTTTCGTCCTCCGTGCGGGCAGTGGTTCGCAGATCGAGCGCGGGAAATATCGACTGTTCGTGGATCGTCCTGGCGACCGTAGTCGAACGATTTGTTATGAGCTTAATTGATAATTTACCGGCCCATAAGCGCGTACCCGCTGCAAATTATTTTGGTACCGGCGTCCAGGCAATAAATATCACCATCGACGTATCGTCGTTCGTAATTAAATTACGACTTATCGATCTGTCTAGCAGGCGGATTGAACGTTTTGCGAGTAAGGGATGTTTTCAAGGTTGCCGTATCTTCCGCTGGTTATTGGAATGGGTTCCCGAAGTCGCGTGATTTGGAAACAGAATAGGGAACGAGGAAAATGTTAGCGCAGGGAAAATGGTAGAGGATCAAATGATTGCAAGCGATGGAAGATTGTTGGAGAAGAATTTGTGGTTGCTTGAGTTGAGACTGCTGTACTAGGACGCAGCAATTGTGGGATGAATTTACATTGTAAGCTGATGAATCTGAATCAACCAGCAGAAGAAGTAGAATCGGAATGAATTTTGATGGAGAATTCAATTTCGAATGTAGATGCCCGAGCTTAAAATCGGCAAAGCATTCGTTTTCTATATAAAAGCTGTTGAATTTAAAGACTGGAAACGAATAAACGATCGTGCATTAAGCATTCGGTGAATTAAATTTTATCCTTAGCTGGGTTTTAATTTACCAGAGTCGATTTGCAAGTTTGATCGAACGTAAATTTTTCGATTATCGCGTAAACCCATGCGTTATAATTACATCCACGTCGTCCTGCTAGCACGCCCGACGTTCCAAGCGTGTTTTTTGGTATTTGTTCCGCCACACATTTAGCAGAGAGTTTCGGTAATTTATTATAACTCGTGGCAGATTCCAGTTAACTGCATTGGCCCCTGAAATTACATTCCTCTCAAAATTCGTTCCGTGCCGTGCCGTCAACCTGGTTAACGTCAAACGAAATTTGAAATGAATTTCATCGACGCTCTCTCTTTCCCTTGCCGCGGCTGTATCTGTTCCAAACAATCAGTGGTGTGTTTATTTGCGTTTAGCATCTTTAATCAGATTCACTCCGCTGGCGTGCACCAAAAGTATAACAAACAGAGGTTTCAAAGGTAAAATAGGGGATGATATAATTGTTGAACATCGAAATCCTCATTTGTATGATTCTTGATAACAGAGTGAATTTTTTAATTAACTTTTCAGTTTATTTAGTTCATTTAAATGATTTATTTGCTGCACTACTTTCTTAAGTGGACAGTAGAACAGAGTTTTAATTCAAAGAACCACGAATTTCTCGAAATAGGATTTCAAGAAAACTCCACAGCATGTGGAAAACGATTCGTCTCGATTATTTTCTTACACGAGAAGCCAGCTTCTAAAATCGATGTTGCAGATGACCTGATATCACCCAGCACCGAAAGGAGCAACTCGTTTCTCCCGTGTTCGCGCCAGCTCGCAGCCAATAACAGCTCAGAACAATAGAGTCCGTGTAACTTCCGGCAACAACGGCACGGCACGCTGTTCAACCCCTCTGTTTCGTTTGCGCCTTGCGCGTTCACCCCGAGAAAAGTTTCAAGCAAAGTTGCGCTCCGCTCACACTTTTCCACCCGCAAATCCGTTCCACTGGCCGCCCCCTCGGTGGGATGGGGCAAAGTTTCGCGGTGGACCAGCAGCCTGCCCACCCTCGAACGAGGGGTGACAACCCCTGTACACCCGTCCCAGCGTCCAGAGGAAATTATTTACGGACGTCGAAACGGCCGCGTGGCCGTTTCGCGGAAAAGTTGCCACCCCGCGAAGGCAATCCGCTCGTCGTTTACAATCCGGACGCCCCTCGCGGGGGCGAGTTCGCTTCAACCCCCATCGCGGAATTCCCAGGAAAGTTTCGTCACGGTGGCCCACGAACGTTCGACGACGTGATTAGTCGCTGGATGTAATTTACGGGGACCGGAGGGCGAGTTCTGCGGGCGAAGCTTCGCGCCACGGAAAAATAATGCCCGACGCGGTCGGAATATCGAATTAATGCGATTACTGGGGCGGTGTTCGACTCCGAGGGGGAGGATGAATACTTTGGAATGGTTAATGGTGAACCGAAGGAAGTGCATTTCGTGGGGCGATATTTATTGCGTCAAGGTGGTTTTGGTTTACGTCTTCGGTTTTTGGAATGGATTAATTCGAAGAGAGTAGAGTGCTTTGACGTTAGGGGAGACCGGGGCTGGTAGGCCAATTTTTCAGTTTTTGATTTTTAATAAATTATGTGGGCGAAATATCATTAAATCGATTACTATATTTGATAGGGCATACATTTGGCTATCTGATTAAATTATTAATGTTGACTCAATGTGACAACATTTAAGACATTTTAATGATTTTCTAACACCTTACATGCTGGTCAACCAGCCCCGTGGTCGGGGTTGGTAGACTAACAGTATGGGGTAGGTTGACTATAGGTGCAATCAGTTAAGAAAATGTTGTTAACTACTTATCTGAGTGGTAATAAAATAGCACAATGTCACAAGAGTTGTTTCTTTATAAAATATTTATTACTTTTTAATAATAAATAACAATTTAAACCTTTATAGTAGCAATAAATCTTATATCTGGTACTATAAAAACATTCGCCATCTTCTATCAACTAATTACTATCTTAGCAATCTGATGTGCAATTTTTGCACTCGTAGAAAAGTACATATCTATACAGAATTTTATACGGTATATTATGTTCCACGGCATGAATGCTTTTCTTTTCAAGAAATACTTCACGACATGCTTGTTCTATAAGATCTTTGAAGATCTTTGAGGTTGAACCTCTATTTGACTTTCTTTGATATGTCCTCATTGTTCTGTGAAATAAGTTATTAACTAACCTTTAGTAACGAAAAGTTCGTAATAAACTAGGTAATATAACTGCATGGGGTTGGTTAACCAGCTTAGCCATGTAACCCCGGACGTTATTAGTCAACCAGCCCCGAACGATCATTTTGACTTTAATTCTCTATATAACCATTAATTATTTATGTAAAATCAAAAACGCAGTCTCAATAGGTCGTTTAATAAACAAACTTTAAAATAGTCCCTTCACATTTATTCTACTCTAACTATATAGAGCGTGAAAACATAAAATCTTTAAGAAAACATATTTACTTACATAGCCAATTTTTCGATAAACGCTGGTAACTTTTAAGAAACGTGCGATCGCGGGGTCGGACATAAATGCATGTCATAGTAGAAGTGACTTATTTCTACAGAAAATCGCTCCGCGGTAGAGCATACGTCGGTGGAAAGTTATTAACAATTAGTCAACCTACTCCTGGTGCCAACCAGCCCCGGTCTCCCCTACTGTAAAGAGGCTAGATACATGTACTTGTTACTGTGCTAGTATTGGAAATTCTGCGTGGATATTCCCTGTTACGACATCCCTTTTCGTCGCACGTAAAAGAAATCATAAAACCTGCGCTCATATCTAACTGAACGTAAAATTTACTATGATAAAATACCATATATCTGGGTCTCCACGGCGCGGAATTCCGAAGGATTCCAGTTCTAGCCGACGTAAGAGTTTCAGTTCCAAGATAATAAAGTGCACGTACTGCTCTGTACAGGGTGGTCTGAGAATCACGATACTGGCATGAAACAAACGAATCTCCATAGAGCAGTACATAATTTTAGTTCTAGATCACGCTTTCATCAATCACTTTAAATCTAACTTCACATGGAACAGTGGAATTAAAACTGCCTTCTTACTTAACACTGTGATGGCCATTTATTCCATATTTAGCACCGATAAAACCTTTCCCTTCAAACATTTGTATTCTATTTACAATAATCCCTTTTTAATGCTTCTCAAGAACCAACGAGCAGTTAAAAAATTGTTAAACTACCTACAGGGGGCACAAGTTTATTCGAAAATTGCATAAAATAACCACTCTACAAGAAACCATAGAAACTATTTAGAAACCTCTTTAGACCACAGATCACAGAAGCCTCTCGCAACTATCATCCCCAAAATCTCCCACACTCCAGCCTCACCCTCCACCGATACCAACAACAATTTCGACCCACCCTGTACATCCTCGAGAAGCCTAGACTCTCCAGCAAAAGAGCCAGCAACAGTAAACCCGACGTCGTTGCGGCAAGTTCTCAACAGACGAAACGTCTCAGCTATTCGGTCGTCTCAGCTATTCATGGCACGCAGCGGAAGTTTGCGCTATGGTTACGCCGCGCGGTGGCGTTACAGCGCTGTAAAAAACAAAAGTTCGACAACAGAATTAACTCACGGCCAGGATATAAACCGGCCTGGCCTTACGTCAGCCAGTTCCGAGGCTTGAATTTTCGACGCTCCGCGGTGGTCGCGTCAGCGCCAATTGGAAAGTTTCGCGAGGTCGAAGTTCGTGCGGGGCAGCGGCGTTTCCGGTCCGATTGCGGCCCGCTGGCCGAACAATGAGTCCCCTCCCCCACGTGACATTTCAGGCTGGCGCGCTCTTTACTTCCGCTTTTACGAGACGCGCCCGGCCCGGAGGGCACTTGTTCTCGTTCCAACGGAAAATCGCGCCGTTAGTTCGTTTCACGGCGCGCTGTAAACCCGCGCCGCTGAAATACGCCAGCGCCTGGCCCATCCGCGCCCTCCCCGTTACGGTCTACCTTTACGATTTACGGAGTAAACGTGTGTTTACAATTCGCTGGCAAGCGTTTCGGCGTACACGGTGTAACGCGTTCGCTCGTCGTTCGAAAAAGAAAAAGAAGAGCAGAAGAAGGAAGAACGGTGGTGTATTAAGGTAAAAGTACCAATAACTGGACACGTCCCAATACATTTATATTTTTACTAAGCTTCATAGAAAGTTTAGAACAATATTGTTGGGAATATATGTTATTTTGCAACTTGTTCTTTTATATAAAAAATTAAGAAAGTCCTAGATGTAAAGTTTAATATATAAAACAGTCTTTAAATATCGGAGGTGCATGCACTTGAATTCTGCGTAGATTTCTTAAGTAATTCTTATGAAAAATATAGTTAATTGTTAAGATGATAATCATCGTTATATAATGTTTTTCTGAGAAAAAAACGTATGTACAGATTCTTAAGAAGTTTCTTGTCACATACAAAACAAAACATTGTTCGGTTAATGTTGATTTTAATTAAAAATATACGTGTTCATGTACCGGTACATAATAATCTTGCCCTCTGCACGCTGTCCCAATAACTGACCAGCCGTCCAGTTGATCGGCCTGCCAGCATTTTAAACGGTTAGGTGAAATCCCAATACCTGACGGCATTGTCAAACCGATAAAGTGTCTGTGTTTCCTCAAATTTTTGTATATCAAAATACAAGTATACTGTACAATGTACATAAATTAACAGCTTTCTATTTTCAAGTTATATTTTTATTCAATTGCATGCTACATTTTCAAAATAACCATTCACACAAACACTAGTGGCGCCCTCTGCCCCGAGCTTTGCGACATTTTCCCTATTGACCAGGTATTGGGACACCACAAATGGGACGCTGGGACATATCAGAATTCTATTGTCCACGTATTGGTACACATAACTATTTGTATTTTTACTCAATTTAACTAAAATAACGCACTGAAAACAAGGTTTTAATAGCGCATTTGCTAGAAAGAAGTAACATTTATCTGAATATTGACAGTTTTGTTCAAAAGGACATTTATTTTTGGTCCATTTTTAAGATATACAACTTTGATATCCTTAAGTGTCCAGTTATTGGTACTTTTACCTTAACATTCTGAAACGAGAATGTGGGATTCCGTTGCTGTTGTTTAATTGTCTTTGAAGTCCTTCGTAAAACAGAAAAATAGGTTTCTTTTTTATAAATAAAAAAGCTTCCATCTGTGAAGATCTCCGAGGGCGTTGGACAGTAGTAGCGGAGCTTAATCTCGCGAAGTATTGTGATTAACAAAGAATGTTGCTGGCATGATTACGGTAGTGGTGCCGGGTGCGCGCCGGCGTTGGTACCTAAGCGTGATAAGCACACGTTTCTTCGCCTTTCCCGGAATAATCAACAAAATTGCGAGGCTATGCCTATCGATCCGGAACCGCTGCAAACGCGGCACAGGCACGCGTTCGCGTTACAACATAAACAAGTTGTAATCTTTGAATTCGTAATACGTATAACAAGCTCGCGCCCTTCTTCATGAAATAATCATGGAATTAGCAGAGCTCGCGGCCTGGCTGTTTCGCGCGGGCTTTCTATGCAGTCGCACGTAACACGCTCCCCTCGATTACCCTGAAATTAAGCGCTATACCTCCACTAATATACAACACGAATATGCAACAGAGAAGAAAAAAAATACTGCTTTAATAACGTTATAGCGGCGGCGGAACTCAATTTCACTGACACTGATTCGCCTGTGTAGCCGCGGCGCCCCGTCGAAACGCGAGATTACGGACGCGTTAATTATCCACGTTCGACGAATTCCGCAAGATCGCGGAAGGCTGGGGGGGGCATGTTATTAAGTCATTCCCGTGTTGCTTCTCACCACACAGGAATTTAATACCGGGAGGAAGGGGGCGCGGAGAGAGAGTCGTTTCCGTTTCAGACTTCTTCATCTGCCGGCTGGAGAAGCAAAGGGAGAGATAGTGGCAGGAGGAGGGGTAGGAAGCAGAAAAAAGTCCAGACTGGGGAAGATCGGAAGATCCAACTCCCGCGGGGGAAATTTAGAATTCCTCTCTCTCGATAGAGAGGGAAAGAGTGGAGGGAAGAATGCGAACGAGAGGACAGGGCGGGGGTGGGTTATTAGAAAGAGACAGAAAAAAATAGGAGAAAAGAGAAACAACGGAAGTTGGAGGCCAACTGCAGCTGACGTGCCAGATATTAAAATGGATTCCCTGCCGCCGTCGATTTTCGAGCTATCGATATAATTCAGTCGTTACGAGATCGTCCGTCCCTGTACCACCGCCATTTTTGCCTATCACACGCGTGATTTCCGTTTAACGGCAGTTTTACGAGCGACGGAGAATTAATTTTCGTGCGGCAAGCTCGAAAACGAGCGACGTACTCTTCTTGTTACCTCTCTTTCATCCCCCGACCCTCTCTCTCTCTCTCTCTCTCTCTCTCTCTCTCTCTCTCTCTCTTTCTCTCTGCGCTTCTGTATCGTCCCCTCTTCTCTGCGTAGCTTTCTCTTCCCGCTCCTGCAATGTTTCTCTCTTCTTCAGGCCCGGCAGAGTCCTTTTACAACCGCGCTTTTCGCGTTCAATGTTATCTTTACCGCCTACGCGTACGTTCCCCCGGCGAGGTAAGTCGCAACAAGCGATAAATTATCTCGCGAGAATGCGGGCATTATTGTTACACCATTTCCCGTTCGAGTCGCCCTCTGGCCCCGCGTGTAATTGCCCCTGCATAAACAAGGATTCGTTTTTACGTCCGTGAAATATCTTCGATGTCAGGAACCGCTACCCTCGATTTTGTCTTGCCCCAATTCGGGGGTTGATATAATTGCTCACAGGTGAAGGGGAGGAGGCTTTCAGTGGTAAGACTTACACTAGGGGAGAAAAAGGGACAATAATATAATTCTAACGGGCACTTTTAAAATTGTAATTCAAGTAGAATTAGAAATTCTGAAGTCCCTCCGGTACAACTCGATCAGTCGATTTTTTCCCTCGGTAGAGAAGAAGGTTGCATTATGACCCCCTCGTGATTTTCATATTATAAACAAAGGAAGCTAGCGGCTAATAGCGTTATCTACTTCACCTACTAGCTATACACACAGAGAAACATATTAACACATACCCATATCGTAAGACTTCGATGTAATTTTATGTAATTTAATAGGCTTGGGAACTTGCAAGTGTGATGCAAGTGTTTGCAAGCAACGAGTGCCATTTCCCGAGGTAACTGAATAGCGTAAAAATTTGACACCGTTTCGCTCGTGGGTCCCGTGTCGGCGAGCTGCACCCTGTAGCAGCACACTGGGGTGCAATAAGGTGTCGTTATCGTCATCGTCGTCATTATCGTCATTATCGTCATTAACCGTCAGCAACGTTCTCCCTGTCATTACAGTCACGCGAGCCTCGATTTACGATGCCGATCGGACAGTCGGTCCCGGTTATGCGCGTCGGAAGTTGGATCAGGCTGCTGCCACCGAAACTAAAATGTGCTCATGTATTATACAGGGTGTTAATAAAAATACGGCTTCTCCTTCCAGGATGAATTTCACACGCCCAAGTAATGAAAGAACAGTTACCTCATCGTTTACAATTCACATTTCACTTTCACCTGTAAAATCGATTCAGCAAGAATGTCCCATATTTTTATTAACACCCTGTGTACCGTAGATGGACCGCGAGTCGCGATGAATATGGATGACGAAACGGGCGTGTGTAACCGGCCGTTCTTGCCGCGCGGTTTACGTATTCACGAATTTATAACCGCGGAACAGCGGCTTGTCGGGGCTCCGTGTCGATTGCTCGTCCTGCTGGGACGACGTGCACCGCCGCGTTTGTAAGGAATTTTAAGGGACACCGTGTACGGAAGCGTTTGGATTATGATTAACTGGACGGGGCAGGGGAAGTGGCCGCCACGTGGAAGAATCTTTCCACGCGATGGACGCAAGACGAAACTCGATGCTGTCAGGGTTGTAGAGAATTTTAGAGGTTTGTTGGAATGATCGTATGGTCTGGGAAGTACATAGGTACGTTTAAAATATCTCGAGACCGGGGCAAAATCGGGACGTTAAAGATAAAAGCTCATAACTTTGACATTATTAATGTAAAACGGAAATTGAAATTAGGATTCATTAGAATAAACTCTTTATTAGATAATAGTATATATCCCAATTTTTTTAATAGAAGATCAAATATAAAAAAATAACGATTTAAAATATGATTCGTTTTTACGGTTTTTCCCGCGTCGTTGCGGGAGTTTTAAAAATTAAACAGTTTTAAAAATTATAGCATGTCCCGGTTTTGCCGAGGTACCCAATTTTGTCCTAGTTTCCCCTACCTAGTGCATGAAGCAGTCTATGTAACAGATGTATGGAACCCGAGTGGTTGCAGATGTATCAATTGGAGAACTATCTCTCGTCGATTTGTTCCTAGCAAATGTAGTAACTTTCAAGCTTCTGTGGGATTAGAGGCGTGAGGGAAATGCACGATTTACAGTTAACACTTTAACAAATGAAAGAATATCGGAGAAACTTCTTATTCGGTGAAGAGGAAACGGAACTTCCGGCGTTGAAATTTTAATCCAATGGCAGAGCGTGATATGCGATAAGTGGGTTAGTCAAAGAACTATTATTTAGTGATCTGTTCCCAATTCTTGAGATAATGGGGACGGAAATATTCCTTCCGTGTGTGGTGAACGGAAAGAGAAGTGGATGGAAAATTGGTACTGTTAATATCGAAGCATATATTTATGAGCATTGAACAGCTAACGTCCTATTATAGTAACTAGCGATAGACTCTGAAGCGATCAATGATCGTGTACTAGAAAAGAAATAATCAATTAATGAAAGTGATTACTTGTGGAGGGTGGATTAAAAACGAGAGATTCAAAATGGCTCGTAACATTGCATTTAAATGAAGATGGAAGCAAGATGAAAGTGTTTACCGTTGAAGTCACTTCGAATCACAATTCCCTTACTGTAGGTGCGGGCTTAAGGGGTTACACCACCTTGGCGCTCGGAAAAATAGGTATAAAAATAAACCTTTTTTTTGACGCTGCCATTAAGTGTATAAAATGATCTTTATTTTACACATATATATAGTAGTTTTATGAATAATTTACAATATTGACGATTAAAAAAAAATAAAAAATGGCGGAGATATAAGCCGATAAGTAGGACCGTCTTTTGAAAATCCTTGCTGATGGTGTATATGATTTCTCTGTTAGGCATCATCCAAAACATACAAAATAAATTTTTTCTTATTTAAAAGGGTAATAGCTAAAATGTGACGTAGGGAAAATTTTTTAAAATTTTTTTTGTAGAAATGACAGCTGTTTGATGAAAAAGAATCGAATTTTTATCGAAATTTTTAGTTTAAAAAATTTATAACTTTCGAACATGGCACTCAATCACAAAAATCCTACGTCACATTTTAGCTATTACCCTTTTAAATAAGAAAAAATTTATTTTGTATGTTTTGGACGATGACTAACAGAGATATCATGTACACCATCAGCAAGGATTTTCAAAAGAGGGTACTACTTATCGGCTTATATCTCCACCATTTTTTATTTTTTTTTTAATCGTCAATATTGTAAATTATTCATAAAACTACTATATATATGTGTAAAATAAAGATCATTTTATACACTTAATGGTAGCGTAAAAAAAAAGGTTTATTTTTATACCTATTTTTGCGAGCGCCAAGGTGGTGTAACCCCTTAACGGTTTGGTAATTTTAAATACACGGTATGCAATAATTCCGTATTACTGTAATATTTCGGCTGAATATTCCGTCGCTAAATGGCACCGTAACATAATTTTTCATAAACGAAATGCAAATAATCTCCGTATGCGTCATTTTATATTCTACTCCATTATAGCGGAAAATGGGGAGGGGTTGAGGGGGAGAGGTGGAAGTCATGCACGGATGCAAATCGGTTAATATTTCAATAAAATCACCGCGCGCGGTACAGCCATTGGAGGATCGTTAACCCGATTTCCATATTCCAGGGGTTAATTTTATAACCATAACGCGACAAATGATCGTAGAAATATCTACTATTTCCTATACATATACAACTTAATAGTACACATTAACGTGACTTCCACGTAAACTATAGCGCGGCCTGTTATCGCAGTCTCGACATATTTAACTGTTTAATTACCAGCCATTTCCATTTTTCCTTTCAGCGTGTTATTAAATTTCCCCACCGTGTCCGCCTCCCCATCGATATTCCCGTGATATTTTTCCGTGGGTTCGAATTGCAAAAATTATTTCCCCGGCTCGACCGATTATGGAAATCGCTGGCCACGGATGCGCAACTCCTGGAAAGTAAAAATGCCGCCTCGTATAGGGGACTGGAATTAAAGGAAATGGAAATCGTTATTTTCGTAGAAATCAACCGAACCTGCAATTCTATGCGCACTCGTGGTGGAAAATTGTCGACCTCTAATATGATCTCCGCAGGATAGTGCAAGTTTCAAGTGATTGAATTATATCTGCTCCTGAATTCGTCGATTTCTTGGTTGAATTATTTATTTGGAATAGTGTAGTGAAACTTTTGAAGCATTTACCCGTTCGAGAGCATTTACTTTTTTATGAGGGCATTATCACTTCTAACGCTACTTACTTACCTACGCATCGAATGTTTCTTTGAATACATAACTTTTCTGTACTCGTCGAGGTACTTGTCAAAATTAAATTAAATTAAATCGTTACCGATCAAATTCGTTTAATACTTCATCTTCGACGATGGAAAGCGACAGATATGAGAACGTCGAGCGTAGTTTGCGATCCGCGTGTTGTGTATAAAATGACATTCACTGTGTTTTTAGGGGCAAAGTAACAATCGAGTCGTTGCATATGAATTTTGACTTGTACGAGTATTACGCGCAGCATTTGTCGTTTTTAATCAACGTTCGAGGAAACAGGCCAACGCTAAAAGATCAATCTCGACGCGGTTCCGTTGGTACCCAGTCCAACTCCCACTTAAAAAGCAATAAATTGCATTGCAGGAAAAATATCACTCTCGAAGCGGACCTTTCTTAAACGAATGAAACGCGGGCATAAAAATCACACAGTGCTGTTTAATATAACAATAACCAGATAAAAGATCCACGTTTCTATCGTACACAAGGTTCTCCCAAAGCTATTCTCCAATTCTATCCATCATATAACAAACATTTGTCGTACAACTAAATCAAAGCAGAAACCCTGTTCCTCCAGCTTCCTCAGCTCTACGCATTGTTTCACTGGCTGAAAATCTATAACTACAGTCGCGAGAGTGTTCTTTCAGAAGTAATTTCAGACTACGTCTGCAACATCCAATTCCCGTTTCCTCGACGAACCAGTTCACGGGAGAGACTTCTGCGACTGAGAAACAGTAATAATGTAGATAATACAGCGGAGAACGTTCGGAACAAATATGCTTATCTTTTAGTTTCCGAAGAATTGAGGGTGATTAGCGTAGTCTCTTGTTTCCTCGTCGCAAAATCTCTCCCCGGTTCAACCGCGAGGAGCACCCAGAGTGGGGCATTATTCGGCTAAATTTTCATTCGAATACGTATTCGAATACATTTGTGCGAATAAGTTTTTATTCGAATAATCTTCGAATAAAAAATTCGAATAAAATGAAATTATTCGACAATAACGAATAAGTTTTTATTTGACTGAAAATTTATTCGAATAATTTCTTATTTGAATAAATATTTAGTCGACTCAACGGACGAATAAAATGATCACGTGGTTTCAGCGATGTATCGTGACACCCGTGAGACTAATGTTTTAGGTTAACACGTTCCGTGCCAAGCCATTTTTGCCTGACTTGTCGTTCAGGCCATTTGATATTTTGACTAAAGATCGATATATTATCACACAATATTTCATTACATCATCAGTAGATAAGTAGTTCTCTTGTTTAGAGCAGTTATCACATCGTGTACCACCGGTGGTACACGTGGCCTGACGATCAAGTTTACCGTGTACCACCGGTGGTACACGTGGCACGGAACGTGTTAAGTAGCTCTTGTGATAGCTCGGACTTTGCAGGAAGATCTATGACCACGGTATTACATAAAGTGGCGTTTTGATTTATTTTAAATAAAATTTGCTCACGTCAGTCCATTTAAACTAATGAAAAAATCAATCTCTTCAAATTATAAGCGTTCATTAAACATTGTTAAATACATACCAATACGCACACTTCCAGACCCACACGCCCAAACATATGTTGAACACAGTACAGACTTCCATCGATAGATACCCGACAGGGTATCACATTTATTCGTCGTTCATTCAGGTCGAATAACGAATAAATTCTTATTCGAACGAATCTGGCTAGAATAACGGTACAGATTTATTCGCGAATAACGAATAATTTTTTGACGAATAAAATCATCATTTGTTATTCGCGAATAAATCTTGGAGATTTATACAAATCCATATTCGAATGAAAATTTAGCCGAATAATGCCCAACTCTGGGAGCACCCCTCACGGAACGTTACCGAAATCTCTGATGGACGACTTGGAACAGGTGAATGCCAATGTGAGGACAGATTAATCTCTACTGACGATGACCAACTACCGGGGAACCCATTATGCCCGGTGTAATTCGACGACGTTATAAATATTGATACACCACGTCGGCACGGGAGGGAGGAAAAAAAGGGCAAGGAAGAGAGAAGCATCGAATTCGATTTACATGAGGAGTCCATTTATCCCCGTGTTGGTGCGCGTGCAACCGCCAGGTCACGCAGACGCTAGTGCACGTGCACGTACACGGATCCTGGTCTAATGGGCAATTTGAATAAATACGATATTAAAGCCGCGGAGCGGCGTTGTCGACGCCGTGTAACCGGTCGTGCAGCGTGGTCACCCTCGAATCAGGAAGAGGCAAGAAAAATAGCCGACAGCCAGGCCAGACACGGGCCATTAGCGTTGCCATCGATTCCCGCACGCCCCGTTACGGCGTATTGTCAACGAGGAACGAGGCATGCATCAAACGCGTTTCCTGATTACGCCGGCGGGTCGCGTTTACCCGCGGCGCGATCGTAAATTAATATACGCGTCGACGAGTGCCACCAAGGAGCCCTGTTTCGTCGGAAACACTGCATTAATAAAGCCAACGTACGTAGGTATCTGTTCGTTCTTGTAAATCCACCTTTATTCCTTCGCGGTTCATTTCGAAACACAGTGAGCCTTAACAAGATCCGCCTGCAACAAGGTAGGCTACAGTAACTCCTCATTTCGCGATCATACACTTCAGTCGATCCCAAGCGACTGGGATAAGAAATGGTCACTGCAAATCGTTAAACGATGTATTCAAAGCTGCGCGAAAGGTGAGGTGCCGAGAGTGCTCTGGATAAATAATATTCCATTAACAGGTGAATATTAATTAAGAATTTAGTCAGCAAGCGAATTTAGCCCGGGGATTTTCATTTGCGAGAGCGAAAAATCGGTGATCAAGATAGAGGCGAGGTAGCGCGCTGGGTAGCGTGGATTTCACGTGGAATTACGGGTTCGTTCGGCTGGTGGCAGGCTTTCGGTAGCTGGGGCGACCACGTTCACCGTGCGGCACCGTCAAAATCGACGGGCGCGCGCGTTCACCGGCTAATTAAATCCGGTCGAGCCTTACGTGGCAGGCGACGGGACAGGCCACAAACAGATACAGGGCCCCATACGTGGCTATATGCTAGCTAGCGGGTCGGCAAATAGAATTTCGTGGGCGACGAGGACGCGGCCGCTGCAGGATGTTCAATCGGACAGGACGCGCTCAATGTCCCGAAAGGCTATCTGCCTCGATATACTACCGTCCGTTTCCACGCGTGCACACACGTGTAGGTATACAGAGAGTGAGAGAGAGAGGGAGGCGTGCTGGGACGTACAGAAGGCACGACGAGTACGTATCTGCGAGCGAGGCATGGCGTTCGTAATGCGGTGACAATGAGGGGCCATATTAAACCGGTAATGGCGCCATCCGAGTACACGATAACCGATGTCCTTGCTATCTCGCCCGGGGGTCAGTTGATCACTCCACGAATATCGTGAAACTGAGAGGTACTTTCATCTGCATCTTTTCCTGCTTCTGGGTGACTTGTTTTGTCCGATTGGTGGACGTTTTGTAGGTAGGTGTGATGCTTGGGGGTTGTGTAGTGTGATTTGTGGTGGCTGAGGTAAATCGATGTTGTTTCGATTTCTAAGACAACTTGTAGTAGAGGAGAGTTGCTAATATCGTACTGGTCACCTAAATCGTACCTCATCAATTTCTCTGTAATTAATGAATGTAAACGACATTTGACAATAAAAATATCAAGTAAATGTGAAATAAGAAATGGAATCAAAACCTTTTGAGCTTACACCCTATTTTGTGCGTGGTATAAACATTTGAGAAAATCAGTAACTTTTTACCAGTTTATTTTAGCTGATAATAATGAAACAATATAATTTTGTTCTGTATTTTGTATTTTTCTAAAAGCGGGTTTAATGTAGAACATTTTACATTCATTTTAAGTACATATTACATTCATTATGAAATTTAAATTGATATTTATAAAGAAATCGATCATGTTTCCTAAATCGTACCACTACAATCGTACCAGTAGGATTTTACAACTCGTATGTTATACATGAATATTTTCTTCTCTTTTTGTTATTGATACTATTTTTAGTGGAAGTACGATTTAAGAGACCGGTTGCCTAAATCGTATCTTTTACAGTATGTGACAAGAACATTAATAACAAATTAATTTGTTCTGAACAAGAGGTAAACCATATAATAAAGATCAAGCTACAATATCCAATAGTCATTTGCATTCAAATTAGTACCAAATATGAAATATAACGTAAAATGTCTTAAGTAGTACGATATAGGCAACCCTCCCCCCACGTGCTGATACTCCCATCCCTAATTTTTCTAATAATTAATGTAATAGTACAATTTATAATATGTACATGTCACCAATTTGCATCCCAAATTTGAAATACAGCGCAGGGAGATACGTTACACAGAAGCGAGTCGTAATAATCAGCCCCTTTAATTCGAGAATCTTCCCTTCGACACTGTAAAAAGTGAAAAGACTGGAAATCCAATGGAACGGCCTTCATTATCGTTCGTTCTTGTCCGAGCACATTCGACGAAACGATTTCACATCACGATCCCAGCCGCCGACCACCCCCTGTGCTCCTTGCTGAGCAAGGACCTAAACCAGAATACCTCATAACGCTCGCGGAAAAGCGAACGCAGCGCGGCAGGATGTGATCCAGGATGCACTTCCGGCGACGCTGATTCCGCCAGCCGACCAACCCCGCGCTCGATCGCCGCCTATCCGCCCCCCTCCACCTTCCGACACCGCACAGAAACGGAACCCACTACCAAATATCAGAGTCAGATCTTCCGTCCAACCCCTGTTCCGTGCTCATCTTCCCTTCCCCTCCAACGCCCTACCATCGAATCCACGAGAGGAGAATATGAGGCGAGCGTGTACATCCACGCACGGTCCACCGGATATTGAACGGTCGAGAACGTTTCGAGCGGCGATTCCAGTCGAAATTGGCTAGACAATTAGAATTTTTGAAGGGCCTGCAATCGCGTTTCGCCGTCTGCTCTATCATTCTGATAATCACTTTTCAACCGATCGAAAAATTCTTATAGCTTGGAGTGACACTCGATCAACATCGATCGGATCTGTTTGAGAAAGGTCCAATTTGCATTAACAGAAGCTAGTTTCTCCGGTCGCAATAATCTACATTCTACGTTATCTCGTGGCGATTGAATATTGTATGATTATTGATGATGCTATAAATGGCGCGACGGGGACGATTCCACTTCGATCGAGTTCCGTCCGGCGTTCACTCGAGCACGCGAGCCGCATCCCCGATACCGAAACTCGCGCAGCCTTGTTCAGTTCTTGTATAATCGAGACGAATCCTCAAATCGAGCGGAGAAGCCAGCAAAGCGCGGCCCAGGGAAATTTACGGCGGCGGAAATCCATGCTGGGGGCGTTCGTTTCCGGTGGGCACACCGGATCTCCCGTACGGTTCTGCTGATTGGTTAATTAGACCCGAAACGAAGGCAACGGCACCGGTTTTCGGGGACGAAACTCCGCGGACGGAAATAGTTCCGCGAAACTTCGTGGCTCGTTAGCGACGCGCTCCTGGCCCTGCGATTACACGCGGACACGTGTGTTCCTGTCGTAACCGAACCGATCCAACGATCATAGCGAAACAGGGATCGTTATTAGGTGGGATAGTATCGGTGGGGAAGACTGTTGCTGACTGGCGAATCAGTTACAAGGGATTTGGTATTTGTGAGTGATTAAACTGTGAAATTGTAAACATTTATGATGGTTTCTCTAACAAGCGAAGTTAGGCACCCTGAAAATTCAGATAATGATGCAACTTTGTGTGTAGGTATGTAGTGTAGTTGATCCGTAACACAAACCTATTTTTGTTGATACCACAGTGAGGGTTTTGGGGGTGAAATCACCCCTTGAAAAAATGTAGAATTTTCTTTTTCATGGAATATCTCGGAAACGGTGAGAGATATCGAAAAGAAATTTCAACAGAACTTGCATCTTTTTTACATCAACAAAGCTGCGTAAAAATAATTATCGAAAAATTAATATTTTTCAAGTTATCCCCACCAATCCTCAATTTGAGAATTATTTTTACCCAATTTTGTAGATGGATTTTGTCAGAAACTCAACGTGGATATGTAATTTGTGGCACGAATGAAAGATCACAGCGAACAGACGTGACAAAATATGCATTATGTCACGCAGAGAGATTTCCAGGTATTACGAAGCACGTCGGCGGATCCAAAATGTCGGCGAATCCGTATAATTACTGGCAAATGTAACGCGTGCAACGAGTTCGGTCACGAAGGAGCCTGTAACCGTGGAATTCTATAGGACAAAGCGATACTCGGTTCTTTTGAAATGATTCTCTGAAGGAATGCCAAAGGGCCATGACAAAGGGAAAGAAGTATTCCTTTGCGCATTCGACTGTAAACGAAGTGTACATTTGCGAATTTCTTTAAAGGGTTGATTTCCGCGCCAAAGAGCGGGTTCTAGTGGCGGCAGGAAAACACGATGGAAGTTTTCCTCGACTTTTTAATTGCTCGACGCATTGCTTTCATCGATTTTCGCGTGCGCTCGTTTGCATTTTTTGTTTTCGCAGATTCGCTGTCGGCGGCGGTGGAGAACTCCCGTGGCGAATAGAAGCGTGATGAATCACTGGAGAGCGATTAACGCCGTTTCCATCGAACGCGATTAAATAGGGAGCGCACAATCGAACGCGGGAATTTAAACGTAACTACATTTCTGGCGACAAAGGTGCACGGCAAAAATTGCAATAATTGGGAGGAAGGTTTTGAAAAGAACAACACGGGCTCTCTGTAAGGAAATGAATGGGGACTGACAGGAATTTTCCGAGGGAGGACTGTGAATTTATGCAAATAAAATGTGCGCTGAACAAAGGTCATGTATATGCAGCACCTCAAATTCAACCCTTTCTTTCCAGCACGACTCTCCGGGGATATTAAGGCTGGGTTTAATAGTCGCTGTAAATGGTCACAATACAGATTAAAGGGTTTCCCAGGCTGATGCGGATATGCGCGGACAACGGAGGGGAATTTTAATCGACCACGAACACGCTTATGTACTATTCCCTACGCATACGCTCTGAAAAGCCGCTGTAGAAACCAAAGCAGGTTCTCTGATATTCGTAATAATTATATATGTAGGTATATACTTTTTCATCATACAAAAGCGTTGACTCTTTCTCCAACGAAGATTATCCACCAAAAACACTATCAACTAAGTAATCAAGAATGTCGGGATAAAATTCCTAGTGGACACGACTTACACCTGGAAGCCTTAATCCAGTGTTTTCCAATCTTTTTGGGTCGCGATCCCCTTTTATAATATTCAAATAACTTGCGACCCCCTCCCCCCATATAACCCTAAAATAAATTTAATAAGGTAAAGAAAACAAATTAAAAAGAGTTGTTTCCGAATACAATTCTAGCTTAATAATATTAAAAAAAAAAACTGTGACGACCCCTCAGGAAACACATCGCAATCCACCAGTTTGGAATCATTGCCTTAATCCTTAATCAGTATCAACTAAAAGAACTGAATCTGCGATAAAAATGATAAAATCCTAAAGCATCTCTAAACAATCTAAGTATTCAAAATTTGTATAATTAATTTTTTCAAGGCCCACAGCACCGCGGCCTTCAATCTCCCCATTCGAAAGCGTGCAGAGGTGATGCCCGAAAATTCGTTTCGTTCATTCGCAAGTTCGGCCAGCGAAGACCACGCTGTCGCGGCGGTAAAATCACACGAGCCCGCGGTTTCGAAGCGTCACGGTTTAATCATCGTTGTAAACGCCGCCACCGGGGCTTCAAGGGTTCACCATCGATGTAAAGGTCAAGCGTGAAGAGGAGCCGACAAACCGCGGAAACGGTTCCTGGCTGCCATTGCCCGTCACGCCACCCCGTGAGCCGCTCTCCCCTATCGCCCCGTTTTCACCCTGCACTCGATAACCTCGTTGAGGATCGGAAACGAGGAGGCGGACACGGGGGCCCGTTGACATCCGATCGGCAAACGGAACGACGTTACCGTGGAAACTTCGTTACGCCGCGATACACGTCGTCGATTTAACGCCGCGACGGAAGTCTCAGCTACTGCTTCGACTCATTTGCCTTTAGAAAGAGAGGAGGAGAAAGCCAGGTGTCTTGGGAACGATTTACGAGTGCGGTCAAGGCGTTCGTACTGTGGAGTTACAGTGGTCCCCGGATTATCGAGAAAGATTCGGGTCTGGGGATTCTCCATAAAGCGGGGCAGGGGAAGTAGTTTGCGCCTAATAAACTGACCCTTGTCAGGACCCTCGCCCGAACCTTTCGACAAGGAGAGTGAACGACGTAAACCGAGAGTGAGTGAAATACCGCACTCGCGGGAGACCCTCGGTCTACGGCGAATTGAGATTCAGTATTGAATATGAAAATTTTCATATTACTGATTACACTTTGATGGGAGTACTACCAATGGATTGGGGAGTTTATGTCGACGAAAATGAGTCCAAACACGAAACAATTCGGTCAATTTTTTATTATGATAACACAATTAGATTCCAGTTCCCTGGTTTAAGGGAAAAGCACGCTTCTGGTGATTAACTCACAATTATCTAAGTAATTTGCCAATTCTTGTAGTATTTGCAGCTTCGATTGGAGTGTAATGTAGTGACATTCACTAAAAATGAACCGAATTTCTCCATATTTGAACTCATTTTCATTGGGAAATCCTAAAAAATCCATTGGTAATACTTTCATGAACTTTTATCAAAAACATGAACATTTTATTTTTCTCTACTGGGTATTTTACCTAGCCCAGCGATTTTATTGCTCTCGGCAGTCAACGGGCGGTCTACCTGGGACCGAAGGCCCTCGCTCGCACCGAGGAAGCAAAACTGTGGGGTGGGTAGGTCTTTCCCGATGATCCGGGGAAAAAAGCTTGTCAATAATCCGGGGACCACTGTACTTCGGGATCGATATTTACGTATTTATACGTCGATACAGTACGCAGGACCAATATTGAAAATTTCGAAGAAATTCCAGTAGCCTATACATCGAATAACAGTTGCAAAAGCCTGATTTTCTATGGACCACCACTTCGCTGCTAGACGGGTCTCGTGTACGAGACTTATCCCCTCCGTCGCTGCGATTTATACAAGCCGGGATCGATCGATGCACCGTGGAAAGAACAGAATCGGCAAATTGGACGGGTCTCGGCAGAGGGGAGGGGCCGCGGCCGTGGCGGCGTTTTATCAACGGATTCCTGGCGAAAGCCCGGGGTGAACGTCGCTGGCCGATCACCGGCGATACGCCCCGCGATTTTTCTATTTCCTGGAATCAGCCGCGCGGCGACGGGAGCGGAGACGGGAGGCTGAAAGCCAATAGATTGGCTCCCGTTGCGCGTTTTCGCGACTGCCGAAAGTGTAGTCGAGTCTGGGAGGGTAATGCACGAGACCGATGGTTTGGTTTTGGCGACCGGAAAGGGGCGGAGAGGGGGTGGGGTCCGACGGGGCAAGGGGGCGCTCGGGGTACCCGAGATTCGTGGGACAGGCCACTAAATTTCCCGTCCAATTTGGGTGTACACGATTCGAGCGCTGTTGTGCTGCGCCCTACCCCCCGGCGAGCCACCGTCCGCCCCCGCGTACAACGCTTTACACCGAGCATGGATCAGCTCGGTGTATACGAACGATCGAGCCCCCTGTTGTCGTTCCGTTAACCCGCATAACCGGGTTCTTACGCTGCGTAAGCGTGCGTGTGCGTCGAAATGGTCCCCTGGCATAAGCTCTGACCGCAAATCCATCCAACGATTCTGTATTACGATTTCGGGAACTAACGAGGAACGATCGCTGGTCGATTTCCGCCTGAGAGAGGAAGACTCCGTATGGTATGGTACTCAGGTGCAAGTTTAAGAAACAGTTGATTTAAGATAACTATGGAGTTCAAAAGTTATCTAAAAGTAGACGGTTCAGAATTCTAATTTCCCCTCGCGCTAATGCGTGTATCTTGACTGTATTTGTGATGTTCGGAGGCTAGAAGGACGTTGCTCCTTCACGAGACTGATTGACACTGTCGCAAAGTGAGCGTGTATAGCGTAGACCTAAGCTCCATGTCAGTTAAAATAGAAACTTGATATCGGGGATTCGTCAAGCGTTTTCGTTAGAATCAATCGACTAACAGACTGAAATACTACACGTGGAATAGGCAGAAGGATTAACCGCGGAAAATTTAATCGACAAATCGACTGTTCGACTAAGACCGAATGATTTCATGTGACAGATACTCGATACGACTGTCAGAGTCTCGCGGAGACATGTTTCGTAGCGGTGAATCCTTCTTGAAGCCCCGCATTCGATAGCTTGGCCTAGATAGGAATGTAGGAATACATTATGGCTCCCAATTATATTATCAATGACGTGGAATATAAATTGTTCGAAGCTGTCAGCTGCTCCTTAAGTAGCGCACATTAATTGACCAGGGAATTGAATCGGAGTCGATCAATCTCGTGGGAGTTATCGGACACTCGATACAGTTGTTATGGACGAATGCGTGCAACACCGTAAACTCGCATATCCGATTCCTTTAGGGGCGTGTATATACAGTTTGGAACATAAACGCGTATTATGGAACAGCCAGCGCTATGTAAACACGTCGGGGGTGGCTTGTATTTGCAGATCGATTCGGGGGACCAATGAATATCTGATCGCGCACCTCCTCCCGATGATACACCCTGGCCAATACTATACTGAGATAGTTCCAGTGGATTATAATGCCGCTAAGAAACTGGATTCCAGATATAAATTCATAAGGGATGCAGTTGCTTCACAGTTGTCTTCTATTTATTGATTTATTTATTTATTTATATATGGGGAAAACCCTTTGGTACATACAGAATAGAAAAGATCAGTAGAGGAGTAGAACATAAAAGTAGAAACACAAAAACAGAACACCTAAAGCCAAAGTGAAATAGTACCAAGATAGAATACTAGCAAAAGGAATTGGATAAAATACAATAGAAATACTAGGAGTTAACGAGAATTATTAACCGCCTTTCTCGCAGAGTTCTTGAAAGAGTATAATAAGTGGCAGAAGAAATCCACTAAATGCGCGACAGAATTAGAAGTTCTACACAGTTTATCAACACAGTTATTCATGCCAAAAGTGGTAAAATGTTTACACAGCATAAATAGTGGAGTATTCCTTAGCACTATGAGTGGTAAATTAAGTTCAAATAAGATTAGAAGCTCCGGACACTTGACATGGTGATTCATAACTTTAAAGGTAAGTATTAGATCGGAAAAAAGCTTTCGCTTTTCGAGAGGAAGGTAGCCCTATTAAGTACAATAAGTGTATAATACTGATCTTCGATTTTCTCGAAGATAATAGAAATATGTTGACGAAGGTGTTTTCTGTTAAAGCTTCGAGGGTTAGTTTTCGCTGCCGCGGTGTTATCAAACTTCGACACATGTCCCCCGCGAGCTTCGTCCGTCCATTCCAAATTGTATTTCTGTTTCTTCCGCGAACGACGCGCCGTATGATCTCCCCGGTATAATTTCAAAGCGCAAGGCTTTGAATACGGAATCCCGCTCGCGGAAAGAAATCAATAGACCGAAGTTGGGAGCCAGCAACAGCCGCAATCTGCACCTACGATACCGATCCACAATCAAAGCCACGTCGAATCTAGCCTGGGACCGACGGGCTAACCACATGTAACTTTATATCATAGCCAACTTAATCAACGTCCAACACATCCGCAACCCGAGTCCATTCTGCCTTTAATCTGGACTCAGGCCCTGCACCACATTCAACCGCATCGCTTCTATTTCGAGGCCGCATTCGATTCGCGCGCCGCGCCGGCTGCTGGCAAAGTTTTTACGCCACGCGGTGATGTGTTTGGAACTAAATAGTGCTTATAGTGGGAACGGGAGGTGAAGACTTTTTCGGTCGAAAAATAATCAAAGTTTTACGAAGATAATTGGTGAACACTTATGGTACTTAGAAAACCTCTTCGTAATAGAAGTTTGAACAGTAGAAGCTTGAAAAAATAATCCATATGAATAGATTTAAGCTCAATGTGAGCAGTATGAACTTTCAAAACACTGCTCATATTCTACACTTAATCTTGCTTCGATTTAAATTTTGTCTAATCTGAACTTATTAGTGCAAACTACCGGTTAAGGTACCATTAACATTTCAAGCAGTAAAAGAAGCGGAAACCTCTGTAAGCACGCTCACAAAGCCGCATAAATGGCACTCATTATTATGCAAGCCATCTGTGTTCATTTGCCAAAAAGACGTGTCGATTTTATCGGATTGTCGACGTTATCAGCGATTAATCTCGCAAAGGTAGCGCGAGAATGGCTCGATAGCGGATCTTCCTGTACCAAATCGATCGTGGCTGTTAGCTGACCGAACGAACGGACGAAACCACAAACGCGGTCCCCTTGATATGCCACTGATACGACTATGGAAGCCGGATGGTCTGGTCTCAAAGCTACCGAAAGCCACCGGAGCTGCGGCAAATATGCGAGTGATCTGGCCTCCTGACTGGCTATTAGTCCTGCTGCTGCCCATACTAAATCCCATTACACTCGTATAGGTACGTTTATTTTCAGCGGTTTATTAATGGTCGATCATTTAACGGCCCCCTAAATCAGAGCGAGACTGCATCGTTTCACTTGCGCATCGACTCGTCTGCCATTAATTGACTTATGCGTACACTAATTGAGAAAAAGCAACAGGATGAAAAGCAACACCTCTGCAACTAAGATCATCATACATCTAATTACTCAATAATTAGTAATCAGAAAGGGTAGTTTCACGTTTTACGGTTCCTCCACGTGACAACGCGTAACTATCGATATTTCTCTGCTGAGTCTTTGTTCTACCAAAGAATTGAAGATTACAGAGGTGCAGAATAATTCCCTTGCCCGTGAAACAATCTCTGGATCGTTAATAAAATCGAAACGGGGCCGCGAATTCGGCCCATTGAAGAACGCCACAGGGGTCGGGGGTGTCGTTTTCTTTTACGTGAGATGAGCCCCGCGCGCACTTCGACGTAGCCACCTGTTGCGGATGACAAAGCATTAGGTATGTATATCAACGAGTGTCTAATAATGCTAATTCATTGCTCGGCCGAATGCCACAAACACGCGCGGCGTTAACGCGAGCAATCGCGCCGCGGCAAGCAGTGGAAAAGGTAATTCAGGCGAAATTGCAAGTACCCCTGGATCTTTCGGGTTTGAAACCCACCCGTAATCTCTATTAGATTCGCGGCCCGTGTAATTTACACGGCGACGTGTTCCCCGACCCACGTGAACGCGACGTCGCGTCGTCGCGATAACGTGCGATACAAGGGGACGCCCTGCTGGAATTACTCGCAATTTCGCCGTTGCTTTAGCACACTGCGAACGGTACACGCTGACAACGAGCGACCATTTTAATTCTCAAGATTGCAAGATCCTCTGGATGTAGATAATTCCTGCTTTCACCCGAACAACCCTACTCTTGGTGAAATATTAGAGTAACTGTAACTAATATCGCCAGGCAAAAATTAAATCGCTGTCAAATTATATAATAATTGATATTTTTGCATGCAGTTTGTTTCAAAGTAAAGAGAAATTATTCATCTTTCATGTAGCATAAGTTATAATCGTTGAAACCTACAAATTTTTAATTTGGGCTCAATAAACGAAAGACATGCAAAAATCCGGTCCTGAAAAAAGTGTAACCAATATCGCTAACTCCAGAAATATTGATGAATTTATGTATATATGAGTTTTTAAAGTCATTTTCACATGTGGTTTTATTATTTCTTGCTCTATAAATATTTTATCCATCTTCGATTTTATTTTTATAAGGTGAAAATACATAAGGTGTTCCCCACATTCCCTCAATGCTATATTAATCTACTCACATAAAAAATTTAGAAACTAATTTCTATTTCATCTCCTGTCTCCAGGGATTCGTTAAATATTTGAAAACACGGTATTACTTAATGATTCAGGAAGCGTTCTGAAGGCGAACAAAGAAATACCCGTTACAATGGGTAAACTTTCAACGACACTCTCGTCAGGCGCACGAAAGGTGTTCGTGGATCACGCGAAAGTTCCTCCCTTTCTGTGACTCACACGGAAGAAGCGTCTCTGCAAATTGAAACCACCTTCGCACGGTGTTCCTCGCAGGCGTAGCTCGCGAGTGACTCAGAGCCACGAGGCATAAACGTCTTCCAGGCGGCCATTCGAAAGGCGACCGTCGTGTTTTCGGGTCGTAAACCGTACCGTGGCTAATTCACCGGCAATCCCACGCTAATTGTATGTATGAACGAGTCGTGACTAAGGGAGAGGGGCTACGCGTACGCTCCGGTAATAACCGAGAGGCAACTGCGAGACAAAGGCAGGAGGAAGAGGCTGCAGGTCCATTGTTGCTTCCCATTCCCATGAATCGTGCTTCGTTAAATAAACATATATGACTTAATTTCATTGTCCCTTTATGAAGTAACATATTTTCCTAAGCCACCTTTTCTTCAATTTTCTTTTGGTAAGAATGATATGTATTGCTCAATTTTGTATTGTCATAGATAACTTAATGTTAAATAGAATTGTAAATGGCATTCTTGAAATACTTACAAGTACGCGTGATTTTTAAAGTTGAACTAAACCCAGAAATAAAATTCGAATGGCCTGAAATTAAATATTTTCGAGGAACCAATGACAATCAATTTATTATAAGTACTTCTCGTGTGACACGACATCAAGCTCGAAGAATAAAATATACCTACATACAAAATGTACGAATAACTGTTTCCGAAATGAATTTACGAGACCATTTTGTAATATTTTAACGAAGGTATGGGACGATGAGAAGATGAGAATTTAAAAATGCACGGGGCGTGGAAATTTAATACGGGTAATAATAGAAGACCCCGTTTCCCTGGATCAATCTCGACAATCTCTTTGTAAACTCGACACTGTCGAATTATTCTTTGAAAAACTGCTAAAAATTCACTACACACGTTTATCCGAAGACAAGAATAATCTTCTTAAATCACTGAAACAGTAACACCGACGATAATAAATAATCCTGTAAAGTTGGGGAGGAAGTTTTAATTGAAACGTTCGAGTGGGCGCAGCGGTCGCGAAGTAAGGATGAAGAAATCACTTGGAGCACTTTGGAGAAACTCGAGGAGGATCGTGCGATCCCAGGAGCGATCGCGCAACGAATCACGGCTCTGCGGCGCGGGTAATTAGAAATCGAGCCGGGGCAGCGATATTAACTTCTTCGATGGGCATGCGAGGGCGAGCACGCGGTTAGGCTAATGCAGATTGACACGCTATATCGACATTACCGGTTAAATCCGTCGTTAATACCGATCGCGTTCGGCCACGGCTCTTAATTCACGGGGCAACCGCCGTGCGCGAAATGTAATTAACAATAATGGCCGGTATATCGCGCCGCGTAATTAGTTTCCAAGCGCTCGTTGCAGGAGCCAGCGCGATTCCTTCAATTAATTTCCAACCGATCGAATTCACTGGAATACGCGTATTGTACTTTGTCGGAGCTCGTGGAGATACAGAGTTGTCGGAGTTAGAAACTGAAATAGACGAAGGGACATCGAACTTCTGATACTAAACTTATGTACTTCTCTAAGTGCCCATTGTGAATGTATCGTTAATGTATCGTCAGTGGGAACGAAGACTACTTCGTCGCATAATAAGTAGGATTGTTAAGCAATAGAATACGAAACAGAATCGTGAAATATTGAATTAAGCAGAAATTGAAAATTAGGGGAGGCTCGAGTTCGTGTCGAACAAGTTGCTGCGGGAGAAAAATTGCGTGTTGAAAGCGCAATGATACCGATGGGGGTTGAGAATTAGAAGCAGTCAGGCTAGTATCGAGTTACCAAGATCCAACTTTCGGGATACCAGTTAAATTTGTTTCGCACGCATTTATCGCGTCGTTTCGCGCACGTCACGATACCTCGGCTCGATGATTCGTGCACTCGGTAATTAAGTGGTCGACCGATAGCGAGCGTAACGCGATTCCACGCTTTTCGGCGAACGCAACCAGCTGTTTGCTACCATTATCGTTTTACTGCGACCGCAATAATTGGAACTCCCCCCGCGAGTTTAGTTCGCGAAAAATACTGGTTTCGCAGAAAACCGTTATCCCTTGTGTTAAATTGCCAAGATTAAGGAAGTAGTTTAAGAAAGTGAGGCAAAAAAATAATTTCCCTATACTCTGTATCTACTGGTTTAAGAAAGTTCTGGGACCTTCTACGGTTATCTGAGAGGAAGGATTTTAGGATTCTCAGGGTTTTTAGTGGATTTTAGAAAGGATTCAATTTTAGAATGAAAATTAAAAATAGAACTATTGCGGATTCAACTCGATAACCACATAGTTTAGAGCTATATATGACACAGTACTATCGAAGCATTCGAATTCCCTAATCTTCAACTCAACATAAAAATAAATAGATCTAATAACTCAAACACTATAACCCACTAATCGTTACAACGACAAATCCAAGAATTCTCATTCGAAGGTACCAGAACACTTCAGATACACAAAGGACACGAACGAATACGACATTCCCTTTAAACTAAACAGAAAATCGGGAGAATAAATTTCGTCGAAAGCCAACGGCGTCAACTCGTGAACGGCGTACTCTTATCACGGATTAGCGTTCAAATTCTTTCCCAGTCGACGTTCCAGAGGTACGAACAGCGTCCCGGTTCCAATTTGTCAGCCGTCGAATTCGTTGCCGGCCAGCAACGATTCGGACGGACATGCTATTCCGTCATGGCTGTGTGATTTAGACAAGACGGGCCGAAAACTTTTCCCTCCAACGTCCGAGCCCATGACCTCCTCGAACCCAGACGGGCGGAAGTTTAAATCGCCTACAGAGTGCATTTGTCTCTCTTTCTGCCATTCCGCACCTCCGCTTTTAGCTGATTCGGACACAAGAACGTAGTGGCTCCTTTTTTACACATCGGAAACCCGCGAACCAATCTTGGACTCACGTCAAAACGGCAGACGATCGTTCAAGAGGATCGCGTCACGTGAACGAAGATAACAGGCAAGTTGAAAAATTTGCGAGGGTGCGAAGCGAAAGTGCCTCTCTTATTCCCTCGAGGAACGTTGGCTATGATGCATGGGTCTCCGCACTGCTTGGCACTTTCTTGCACCCTTCGTTGTCCTTTCGAAGAAGAATTTATAAGAGATAGGTACAACAGATGGTTACCGATCCTGACATCCCATACCACTTGCAGAATTCAGTAGTTTTGGTATTCAGTGAATACTTGAAACCGAATTTTCCGAATAACAGTCAAAGAATATTACGCCACATATACGATAAAATAATTCATGGTATTTAGAATGCAATATCTGCAAAGAAAACGTTCTTAAACGCGGGTAGAGATTTCAGAACGATAAAGAGAGACAAAATAGAAGAGTGGAATTCTTTTATTTCCCCACGCCAGGGTGCCCAGGTCCATAGACTTTCAATAATATTTCCTGAAAGCGTCCCGCGAGCATTCTGAAAATCACAGCAAGAAATTGTTACGGCGCGCGACGCACAAGATTCCCAAATCGAAAATTCCAATGGTTCGGCGTGGTATTCTTTATACCCGAGGATTCGTTTGGATCCGCAGTGGCAGGGGGTTGCCGAGGATTGCCAGGGGAAAATAAAAGCGTTCCAGTGTCATCAGAAAGAGTTTTACGCAGAGCCGACCCCGTATAAACTTTTCCCGTATATGTTTCTGGCTGCATCAATCTTCCATGTCCGCTCGACGTTTCTTCTCGCCCCCTGGCCCCAGGTTTCGAATGCGCTCACGACTTCGGCTGCACCCTGAATATTTAACTAAATCCCACCTGTATCTATCGGCGATTCCTTTTCGTCCCCCGCGACAGAAGCGAGGGGGTTGCGTTCGAGGAGATGCTCGCGAGTGGGAGAAATAAAATCAGAGTAGAAACTGATTCCAGGGCGAGTATATACCGCAGGGAACCAGGGAATACGAAGGGTTTTCCATCTTCGGTTGACTTAACTTGGAATATCGCCGACCTTGAGTGCGCTTCCTATTGGCCCGACAAAGGGAATTGGCAATACCGTCGGCTTCGATTAATAATAAGAAGCGGATGTGGATCGAGAGGATATAAAAGATTAAAGAAGATTGCTGGGAATGGCTAGACCAAACGACTTGTCGGTATGAACCCTGAATTGTACATAAGATACTGAAGAACCGCTCCTAATGAGAGAAAAAGTTGCCGAGGTCCCCGAAAAGTTAAATGCTCTGGCAGCTTCGCCTCGGAGTTCGCGTGCTTTTGGCTCGCGAGGGAGAACTTTCCGTGCGACGAGAAGTAGTATTATTAAGTATGGCAATTGTGCATTTTAAGCTACTTCAATTTGCGACGCTCTAAAATTCATTTAGTCAAGTACCTAGCTAGTTGGTTGGTAGTTGAATACATGCGAGCCTGGAGTGAGCATCAAAATTGTCTCTTTACGAGAGGGTCTATCCTGTGAAACCTCGTGGAAGAGCCACATTACTCCCGTTTGGTAATCCTCGAAAGGGTGCTCGATATACAATTCGAATTACCTCGAGCAATTTACATGAGCAATCTGAAAAGGACAAAGCTGAATTCGAACCTGCATCGGTCCATATTTTATCGGGTCATGGACAAGTTCGACAGTCCATTTGCGAGTGGAAATAGCGTGCCGCTCGTTACAGAGGGAACAAATAAACCAGTCTGTTTGCTAGAAGCGGCGAAAGGTCGAGAGGCCAGGTCTTTTCACGATGATGCGGATCTCTCTACCGACGAAGGAAGAAAAACGTTTTACACATTTATCCGGTATAAATGCTCGATAATAGAAGACGATAAAGGTCGATTGTCGACAGAGCACTCGCTAAACCACAGATAAATAAAACGATGGAATTCTAAACGGGATATCAATAGATTGAATTTATATCTCGAGCAATTAATTTAATTGAAAGAACAAATTGCGATGTGACGTCCATCTCGACTACGTAATTTAAAGCATTCTTCTTGAGATTGGATAAAAGCTTTCCCTATTTATAAGGCAGCGATATCTTCCGGATATCAATTAGCGAATCAAGTGAGTTTAATATCCATATAAATTTCACGTTATAACATATCTAGGTAGGGTAGATGTACCGTTTGTGGCCATTGCACTCTTTTTGGCCATGTGCATAATTATCTTGTTTTTAAATTGCTTGCAAATCATTATTCTGTGGAGAAATTCACATCATAAATATTTTGTTTAGTATACCGCCCAAAATATAACGTTACATTTATTGCTTACACGGAAAAATATTATATTTTTTAAGAAGTGGCCAAAACTGGTACAATACCTTAAGGTGGCCACAAATGGTGTCTCTATCCTACGTAAAAAAAACAAGATTCACATTATCCTATAAAGCATTTGTCGAGCAGCTTGCCAAATAATCGCGCGGAGTAAAGATTTATCAGCAGATGCAAATCATACCAATGTCAGGGGGCGAAAGAAGGTGCAGAGCGTGCAATGCCTCAGCAATCAAAGCTGAATGGGCAAGTGTCATCCCAGCAAAGGAATGATGCCGTTGACTTTTCGCGTGTCGTTGATCCCCGCCGTTTTATCCGGCGGGTCTGTGAATATGTACACGCGGAATCTCGTTCCCGGTCTGAACGTATGAAAAGATCCAGGTCAGGCCGTGCGAACGCCTTCCTGGTGCATCGAGCAAGAAGTTGGCTCTCGCGGTGCTCGCGAAGAAAACTAAAAAAGAAACGGGCGAGAGAGGCGAAAAGAAACACGGAGAAAGCATACGAGGGGCTTTGCGCGGTTTCACCGTGCAGTTTTGAGAATTTCCTAGGCGAGAGGGGCCGGGGGGAATCGAGCCGCAAAAATTACAAGACGCGGGGGACGTAAGAAAGCGGACTAGATACGAGCTTGAGCAAACTATCCACGGAGATTGCACCGAATCGCAGCATGAATATCAGAATTCACCTTAAACATCAGAATTAATGTATAACTCGCGTGTCTGGCCATAGTGCGTCCATTCTACTTGCACGTAAAACGAGAAAGCGATAACGTGGTATGGATCTACATAATAGGAACAAGCCAAGTGCCCGACGATTGATACTGTTATTCTACTTCCAGGAAAAATACCTAAACCCACGACCTTTGCTTCTTTTAGAACAGGGTTGTCTAACTGACGATCGCAGTGGAATTCGTCCGTCCCTACACAGACATAAATACATTCGATTGCTACGGCCGGCTACGGCCATACGTTTACATGTAATTATAATTAATACGACAATACGAACTGATATATACTTACTTTTACTCGTCTCTGTGAATGTGAACGTGCACATTGAGGCCGCGTCATATTATTGACAAGGGATGGTATATCCACATCAATTTTTGTTATGGCTATCCTTAACAGCGAAGATAATGAATGGTCCGCTAATCTTGACCGATATTTACTTTTTATATTTTTCATAACGGAAAACGCACTTTCGCATCTGTATGTAGAACCAAACATTGATGAACGAACGGATCTGCTTGCAAATTACACAATGCAACTCGATAATACATTTCTTGGTCTTCGCTGTTAAGGATATATCAGTTCGTATTGTCGTATTAATTATAATTATATGTAATACACGGCCAACGTATGGCCGTGGCCGGCCGTAGCAATCGAATGTATTTATGTCTGTGTAGGGACGGACGAATTCCACTGTGATCGTCAGCGTGGCCGCAAGGTGGACGAGCCCCCGGCATCTCGTGAGTCGTCAGTTAGACAACCCTGTTTTAGAACACACAAACCCTCGAAGTAAAGCTACTGCCATGCGTTTACATATTCCACTTGTAAACGGAATCAAAAGCTCACTGCCCTAAAAGGTGTCTGGCCACATTCGGTCTATTCTACTTCCATGCGAATTTCCATAGAGTCGTATATACAGAAGGATCTCTTTTCCCATCTTCAATTTCCCCGTTTTCCCTCGAACATGTTTTCGCGTGACAGTGTCGTCCCCGACCCAGCGCTCCAACCCCTTCGCCCCGTCGCAGCCTCCACCCCGCGTCTCGGATGGCGAGTCACCCGGTCGGTAGCATATCATAGGCACACCTCTATTCTGTTTTCCCCCGGAAAATCAATATCGGAGGTCGGCAGCGCCTCTCGGGGGTGGCACTCGCCGGAGACAAATCTCAGTGTCCGGAAAATCCGTGGCTGCTGCCAGCCCCGCGAGATTCCATCGATAAAAGTGGGCCACGCGACCATTTACCAAGAATCGTGCGGCTGTTTCGCGAAGGGGAAAGGATCTCGCGACAGGGCCGTCAGGTATCGTAAGACCGGGGGACGGGAGTGCACGGTAGGTCGTCGACGAAAGTCGATCCCGCAACCGAGGCTCGGACCTCCCGTCTGCGAGGGAAGGACCTAACCTCTCGTGGTAACCTCGTGCGAGGGGTTCAGTGTGTCTGCGTGCCTGGGTCTGTTCTGCGAGAGTGGCTGTACCTGGTCGCCATATTGAGCGACGCGAGCGCCGCCACGCTACTCGTCGCGCCTTTTTTAATTGTCGAGCAAAGTTTCTTCTTTATATATTCGAACTTTCGAAGCTGCTTCCTCTCGAGTTCTTAAGTTAACTGGTCGACGGGGCGAGACTAGTGGGAGGGTTGTAATTGACGACAATATGGGAAGAGATTACAACTGACAGGGCGGAGAGTGGGTGAAAGTTGAGGGAGGGAACAGGCCAGAATATGAAAGTTCCTGACAGTAGCGAAACCACAGCGGAATTTATGCGGCAGGAACGCGGCTAATCGCGTTAACCCTGCTCGCGGTGGCGGCTTAACTGCTTGTGATGCAGGATTATATCCGACTTCGCGTTACCGTTGTTCTCCTGGGTTTTTTCTTCTTGAAACGTTCGCCGCGGATTACACGGTCGTTTCATTGTTTTAGCTAGAAATTACTTTAGGGAGGGCAGGGGGTGCTCGGGGCCACGGGATATAATATCCAACCGGCTGCAAATACCAGCAACGGTTACGCCGTGTGCGCGAGACACGTGTCTGTTTTCTGTAATCCGCGAACCGAACCGCAATACACGCGCGACACGGTAACATACGAGCTTGGGACGGCTCGCTTTAAGCGTTCAACACGCGCATTTGGGCGAACGATATAGGTACGAGTCAGGGGATGTGAAGTTAGCTGTACGACTGTGAAAGGGCTGACTCTGTTCGTGCAAAAAGAAGTCAATAGTGCGCGATAAATTTCTTCTTTCTTTTTTTTCATCGGAACCACTGTTTACCTATTTGCAATTGGCCGTCACTCGTCGCGGAACGCTCGCTATTTCCCTCTTTTGCGCGTACGGCGTGTTTAATTAATCGATCATCCGGGCTTTAATTACGGGACAAAGCAGCCAGGTGGATGTTGACTTCGTTAATTGGCCATGGAATATCGGAATATCGGCGATAAATCGTGCGGCAGCGAACGGTGGTCAGTGAGGAGCCGTCTTCCCTGAGAACTCTCCGCGGCTCCTCTTGATGCAACCGCGACCCGCTTTGAAGTTGCCCTGGCTTTTCTACCGCCTTCTTTGCCCGACCCCCATCTTTGTATCTGTATTTAGATTACGTGTACAGAAAGCCACGCAGCGGGGCAGCCTCTGACGGGACTCTCTCTCCTTTGCGCTCGCGCTTTTCGGGGCGAAAGGAAGCCGACGCTCGTTCCCTTTTTCCAAACCGGCTTTGAAAATCCTCTGCACCGCCGAAACGCGCGCTAAAATCGAAACTTAATCCTCTCTGAAATCGTACGGCTTCGGACCAAAGGTTCGCTGGATTCATTGAACCAGCGTTTCCGTAGGCTGGGGAAAGGATGGAAGTTTAGCGTTTCCGAGGAGGATAACGAAATTACAGTTTCGCCCGGGACTCGGTGGTTTCGACGAACTATGAAATATATACAAAATCGCATGGCTATTATAAATCTAACTTACAAAATCACTGGCCCGAGGCAGGTTCTATCTCATCGAGCAACCTCCACTGAAATACAATTCAATTAGTATCCTCCACAAAAAGTACTCTTTTCTAATAAAACTAAAATATTCAGCCTCCGCCAAGCAGGACGACGCGTACATAACTTTCATCCCTTTGTTCCGCGTGCAACCTAACAAGCGTCTCGCGCTCTTTGGCAAAAGCAGGATTTAATTATTACTACTGGCGACAAGAAATAACAAAGGTGAGGGGACAACTTAATTTTCCACGCTAATTCGCAGGTAATTCTTGCCACGGGCGAAGCTTTCGGCAGCAAAGCGTGGACCGCGAATCAAGTAGCCACAGCGACGCCTCAGATGGGGGTCGGATAAAATGCCGCGGAGACTTCATTCCGCGCCGCGGGATAATTGGGCTCGCGCGCAACGGGACGGTGGTTTAATCGGACGTGCACGGTGGGATTTTAATTCGGTGCCCGATACCTCTAATTTATTCCTTCATAAATCTGTTTGTCCACTCCCTGGTCCGTGGGGGCTACCTCGACCGCCACCCCCTCGACGGTGGGTTTTCCAGTAGAAGAGGGGGCCGATTTTTCGCCACGGCCGAGCTCGTCCCGGCCAATCGGCGATCGAGTTATAATTCAACGACAGCCGACCACCGGGTACATTTTGTTGGGCTCTCCGCTGCTAAACGTTCGCTCGTCGTAGGGAACGATTTATACAAATAACGGAATTCGTACAAATCTCATTAATGGATCCCCGATGGAAATCATTCGACATTGTTTTATGACGACGACATTGTCATTTTCCAGCGGGCGTCGAAGCGAAATCCAATTAGGCACGGGCCGGGGTGGGAACCGGGGCCGATCCCCTGAATAAATGAGCTTGAAATGAGCGAGAATTATAAATGAGATGCGCCCGAACGGCGGGTAAACGTTCAAACGCTCGTTCAAATGTTAATAATTAAGCGCTCGAGTGTTTGGGCTGCAGCGTAATCGGTTTTCGGCTCGTGCTCCCGCGGATGACTGGAGAGGGAAGAAGGGGCCTAGATGGATCTGCTGGGGCCGTCAGTTTGAAAGAAATCACGACAGGGTGCGGGACAAATATTTAGGGTAAATCCGGGAGACACGGTCGGGTCGGAGAGTTGGTCGAGTCGCTATATTTCAGACTCTGTACGTAAAAATGCGTTAAAGTGCAGACCAATTCCTTCTCTAGAAGCCAAACAGTTGAATGAATAGCGTCATTTCGCTTCTTTCTGTGTTTTTCTGGATTTATAGGCTTTAAAATGTAAATTGGGGTTACATTTAACCTCTTTTGTCAAACAGCGGTTGTACAGAATCGTATTTAAAATATCCTTCTAAGTTTATTTTCGTTTAATATTTGTGATAATAAGATAGTAGAGACATTGAGGAACAATGCAGCTAAAGTATTTGGCCATATTGACTCTTCTTTACAAAGCTAACGAGAAGACCATCTCTCGCTGTAAAAAGAGAGATGGTCGAGTTCTGATTTTTTTCATTATTTTTGTTTATTTGTTTATTTATTATTATTATTTTATTATTATTTTCGTTTATTTAGTTTATTTATTCACTTTTGTATTAATTTGCCGTGCTAATCGATAGTAGGTAGTTCACTTTTGGATTGATGTGTTCTTTACTTGTTTAGCGTAAACAAATTAAATATCAATAAATCTGTAGTTGTATTTTCTCATAAATAATTTTGGTTTATCCTTTGTTAATTTTCCATGGATAATTATGTCAGTGGTCTCTGCCAACGACGGGAGAGGTGGTCAGATGTCATGACTTCAGTTTTCAAACCGATTTACAGTAAATATTGTCTTAAAGCAAATATCGACCAGTTTTTCTGAATCAGCATAAAATTCAGAACATATAGGTTTGTTCTCATAAAATAAGTAATGTCTATATTAGTTTTAATAGCCATTTTATATTAGCTCGACCGCGTCACCCGGGTTTACCCTACGTTGAACGCAGGTGCTTGAAGAACGAGCGTCTTCCCAAGACAAGCACTCGTGATTTCTTCAACCTAAATGCGCGCGATGTGACACTTTGTACACTACCACGAAGATAAGCACAACTGCGGTGGATCCTCAAGAGAGAAACGAGCTTGCATAGCCTCCTAAAATTATCAGACTACGCGAGACATGCAGATTCTTAAGTAGACCGTCCTTTGCACCCTGCGCAGAGATACGACAATTTGGAATGCGATCCAAACTATGTGGACAAAGTGTTCCACTCGAAAGCGTAGCGTTAAACTTCCTTTTGAATACCAGCAAAGAAAACACCGTGTCAAAGGTAATTTCCCTTCGTTCCCAGCGGGGATTCCGCGTGGCCCGTGTCCGGAGAAGCTTCCGGCGCGTCCCCGCGCTTAAGATCGCCGCGGTTCAAGGCGCGCACCTCGACAGCGGTCGCGCGACCCTCGGTTATGCAAGAAAACGCGCGAATTATTTTGCAACCGGTGAGGAGGGTGGCGCTCCGGGCAAACGTTCCGCGAGCGCTCCGCTGAAAGCTCACGTTCGGCCGACTCATTAGAAATCTCACGTATTTGGGTAAGAGCTTCTCCCCTTCCCGCGAGACACCGGTCTCAAAGCTTTGACCGTTCGTACGTGTTCAGGAGTGACGAGGGCTGTCTGCTCGGGACGACTCCCCGGAAGATTGTTTCTAAAACACGTTTTACAGGGTTAAACTCCCGCTTCGTGTCGCCGTCTTCCGCGCCCCTTGCCCTTCAGCTGCGACGTCCTGGGCTATTCATTTATTTCACCCCTGCGCGACACTTTCCTCGCTCTCCTTGGGATATCTGTCGGCGGTGGTTGGTCGCGAACCAAGGAAGTCGGGCTTTGTTAACTTCAAAGAGGCTCTAGAAGGGGGATGCCTCTAGCGTGTACTCGGGATTATAACAATTCTCCTCTGCACATTTAGTTTGAAAGAATATCAAGTTCAAAACTGCGGAAGTGTATCAGAGTCCGACAGGATAACGCAGCGATGCATGTTCTGTTGCACTACGCGGTGAAAGAAATCGGTCGAAGATTATTATTATTTCGTCTTTATTACTCGTTAAACAAATAAAAAACAAGTAAATAAGGAGAAAGTATAGGCGAATAAAGGCGAGGCCGCAGTATAAACTGTTAATAAGCCTAATCATAACATAGAACTAATCATTACATAATACTTAATACTATGCATACTAATACTAAACATACATGATACTAATTCGATAATGAGCTACATGGGCTAGGGTGGAAAGGAAAGACATGACAAAGTGGAATAACACTAAACGTGCTGGAGGATGTGATGCCGGGCTGCTTGCTTAAAGGATACAAAAGAGTCACATTGTCGGACAGTAGCAGGAAGAAAGTTATAATAATGTGCTGCGATATGTAGGGGAGACCGGGGCAAGTTGATACGTTTTTCAGTTTTCATTGTTTTTCATTTTTGTTTGAATCAATTACTTAATAACAAATATGCTAAAATATACTTTGGTCCTTCCTCTTTAATATATAGTAACCGAAAACTTGAGAAAGTACATACAAAATGAATGAAAAAATGTTATTTGGACGAAGGCAAAGTGTATCAATTTACCCCACTGCGGGGCAAGTTGATACATCTTTAAAATTTCTGTTTAATGAGTAACTAATAAATTTGAAAAATATAATTTCAATCTAAATACCTTTCCAACAGTCAAAAGTTCAAAGATCAAACAGATTTTTAAACAAACATACCTAGAAAAACATTTTTATTTTCATTTTTTTTATGTCTGGAATATCCCACTTTAACATGAGGTGTCTTCTTCTTTTTGTTATTTCAAACCATTTTCCAAGAAATATAAAGAAAAAATTCAATTAAAAGTAGTCGGGGAAAATTAATATACTGTATCAACATGCCCCAGAGAAACCGTATCAACTTACCCCACAGGAAGTCATTATGTATAAACATGTCCATAAAAGAATGTAGAGCATATAAACATAATTACAAAACGTAATTACCTTACCTTCAAAAGACTCAATATGATGCCAAATTACTTCGGGTTATAAAATTCTTTATATCGTCTCAAGACGGATTGGAAAGTGAACACAACTATTTACTTTTTCTTTATATAAACGAAAACAGTTAAAAAACGATTGCTAACGTCAAGGTACACCCACGTACGCTGGATCGTAGGAAAGAATTTATCAACAATTTTCACATATCCCATTGAAATGAAGCTACATATATACGGTGTCGAGATAATTCGTCTGTATCAACCTGCCTCTGTATCAACTAGCCCCGGTCTCCCCTACGTGAAAGAAGATTCAAATTTGGAGGTATAATGTACAGGAATAGAGAGAAGAGATTGGGATCGGGTTGAAAGAGAACTAGAGGAGTGATAAGAAAGGTTTGTGCGGTTCTCGGTCTCGATTCTCGGTGAAACGGTAATTTCATTTGAGAAGAGGGGTGAAAGAATCACGGTGAGTCGAGACGCTATGCAGCGCGCTAGGGGTATAAAAGAGGAAGGGGTTGCGGGGTGATTGAGACAGTGGGCGACGGCAAAAGTGACGGCAAGATTGCGCAATGCCCAATACAATAAATCGAGCGGGGATGCGAGCTTGGGGATAGTTTCCTCGGGGCACCAAGGAGGAGGGGGGGCGGTTAAAGCAAGAAAGCAGCCGAGTGGTTGCCACGCTGGTGGCTCGGATAAGCCATAAATAAACGAGCACACCCGGTATAAGCGGGAACGTTTATGGCCGCCGCATACACGGCGTATAGAGCCCTCGTGCAGGCTGCCTAGACACAAACTACTTTAAAGTTGCACGAGCCGAGATCTAAGAGAGCGCGGGCACACCTACTTCGCCCCTTTTTACGCTTTTATTATGCCGCGAGCGCGGCTGGGAATATCGCCATCGCCGCGGGGCGATGGCGCGGGGTGGGTGTAAATTTTCAAGAAATTAAAAATCCACTCGCTCCCTCCGGCCGCGAATGCCGCGCCGGCGAAATTATTCCGCGCGTTACCCTTGTAATCGCGGAGATACGTTTTCGTTAAAACGTAATGGCGAGCCGGGGTGGTCGCGCGGCAATCTGGAAACCACCACCGTGATACGCTAACGAGAGACGAGGCGCGGGGGTGGCTCGCCTGGGATGCCGAACCGAATGAGGACGTTTGCTTTGGATTATTGACGCGCGTTGGTTAAGCAGTTGAGCGTATTGGAGGTTCGCAAAGAGGTGTTAGGATAACGTCAAGTTGGCGGAGTGATTTGTAGCGCGGGCCGTACAACGGTAGGATCTCGACTGGCGTCGTAAAGTTCGATACCCGGAGCAAATTTAAATCCCCGGAAACGTCTCTTTTTAGAAAGACGGACCGATGTCCAATCCTCTCCGGGAAATATGAAATTTCCATATGAAATCGAAGGATCTTACGCTCGCGACTCTGGAAATCTGTTTGAACGCTTGCTACGAGTCGGATGACGAACGCCGTAGTTGAAAGCGTCCATATTCCACGAATCAGAATCTCCTCCCAATAAATTCTCTACCACTTTGGAAACACCCTCGACAGTCGAAGTTAGAACGTCGCGGTGCGAGCTAATTTTTCATTTCCCCGCAATAATATAAGTCGCATTCTATATTTCGCAGGGACGATTCGAGACTCGCAGCAGCAATATCGTTTCTGTTATTATTGAACGGAGACGCGAGGGATAAAGCTGGAATAAAATTTCTAGAGAACGAACGGCCCTTTCCACGGAGCCTGCTTTTATCCCGCGCCACTCGACTGGCCAACGTTTCCATTCATACTCGATAGTAACAATCTCTTACGGTGCGGTTGTAATTGAATTTTTAAAAAAAACCCGCCGCAGGGAGTTCCATTTTTAAAGCTCATCGCGTTGGTACGCTCCATTCGGTCCTTGTTTCCGTTATTATTTTTATTATTACTATTATTACGCTATTAGAGCAGCGCGGTCGGACCAGGGAACAGGGGTGCGGGTAGTAGTCGCAAGGGGAGACGAAAGAGCGGACACGGGGCGCGGAAAATAATTGCCAGGCACCAGGGGAGGGATGCGTCTGAATGCGGGATGAAATGAAAACTTTCGTCGTTTACATTCACTCTCGACTTTTATCGCGGAAATCCGTGGATATCCGCCGACACGGCTCGCAAAGCCTTTATGAATTTTCGCTCCATTTATACGATTTCTGTTCCGCCCCAACCTTTTAGCGGTCTCCACCTCTCCGCCCTCTTTTTCGCTCTAGAGAAGAGGACGGAGGAGGGGGTGAGGAGCGACGGTAAAAGTCACCGTATAATTTCCCGTAATCGTACGGTCCCCAATGAAACTTCCCCTTTGCCTGTTTCTCGTCGCGAAAGAACAACGACCGTTCTGCCTCTTTACCTCGTTTACCATCGCCGTCGACGGTGAATTAAACGAGAAACAAAGGGAAAGTAGACAGAAACAAGGAGGGGGGAAAAGCATTTCAAAACTTTTCTTATTCGATTTGCAGGGGAAGGAAAGTCGCGTGACGCGCCGCGAAACGCTTGAGAATGCATCGGTCACGCCTTAGACTTTCCTCTTTTTTCTGACGCTGTATCACGCGGACGAGTATATTTGGGAAATAGCGAAAATCGAGTGAAGTAGTGGACATGGTCGACGATTCGTTGACTATCGCCTTTTACAATGGTTGTTGGTGAATCAATGTTGCTACAAGTGGTACTGGGAGATTGGAACGATTTACTTTGTGGAGGAGTGTTAACTTTCTACAGAATTCTTTATCAGCAATACGGGTCGATCGTGCAGCCTAGCATTGGCAACATTTCAAACGCTGATCTTCAAATCTCACACCATCCTTATCCTACGAAACAGGTTCGAAGCTCCCTCGCCGTGCATCAAGTGGAAATAAAAAGTTAAGGGAGGTTTCTGCCTTGTTGGGCCAAAAAATGTCCGATTTTTCATTAATTTTTATGCGAAAAGTATTAAATATAGAATGTTGATATTTGGTATGTTGACTAAGCGGTCTTTATTGAACATAAAAATATTTTTTAAAATTTGACAAAATATGGTAGTGGGAGTGGGAGGTGCCACGTATGCCGGTGCGCGCGCAATGACATTTTTCGCTTGCGGAAGTCCTAAGTCCCGGACAGGTGATCTGAAGCGAAAAAATGAAACATATTTTTAATTTGTACAATATTGTGTATAAGTTGAACTAGAATCAAGAAGAAAAATTGGAAAATAAAACAATAGTGAGCGATCGAAGGGAAGTTTGTTTTTTTTACCAACAATTTTTGCAGTTTTTTGTTCATTAAATAAAAACATTTGAATATTTTTGGATAATTCTAGTTCAACTTATACACAGTATTGTACAAATTGAAAATATGTTTCATTTTTTCGCTTCAGATCACCTGTCCGGGACTTAGGACTTCCGCAAGCGAAAAATGTCATTGCGCGCGCACCGACATACGTGGCTCCTCCCACTCCCACTAGCATGTTTTGTCAAACTTTAAAAAATATTTTTATATTCAATAAAGATCGCTTAGTCAACATACCAAATATCAACATTCTATATTTAATACTTTTCGCATAAAAAATTGATGAATAATCGAACATTTATAGGCCCAACAAGGCAGAAACTGTAAAATCACTGGAAATTGTAGGCATTCGGCGTCTCGAACGGCCTGTGGTGCGATTGGCACATAGGTGGCGCCCCGTTAAATAGAGCTCTGAACATAGAGACTTCAAGGAGTCGAATAAGACAGCTGACAAACACGCAGTGGATCCTAAAATCGAGGATTCGAGTCCCATCGCCCGAGATTCTTTTTTCGCCTACGAAACTCTCCCCTACATCTTCGAAACGATCAATTTTAATTATACTCAGAAACGACGAACCAGCACAACGATGACTTTTCATTGCGACCCGATGTGAAAATGCAATGCACGAATTATATCGGATCTAGCATGTGCACGCACATCCAGCGACCAACGAGAAGATTTCTAGCTGAGCGGTGAATTCATCGATCCCCGAGGAAGAAAAGAGAAGAAATCTTGGAAGTAACCAGCGAGAAGAACGAGTCCCAGTGATTATTAAGGGGAAATGCAAAAATAATCATCACCCTCTCGTTCCTCCGTTCGAGTCGCGATCGACCGTCGCGCCGAGAAGTTGAAATTAAGGGGTCTCACGCGACCGCCGCCTCGCCGCGATATTACGCGCCTACAGGGCCCCCATTATCGAATTAAACTGGGAACCGAGTCGAATCCACGGCCGTTGGACAAGGAAAGATCGCGAGGTATCGCGTGCTGGGAATCGGTGTTAATTGTAACACGAGTCGCGTCTCAGGTCTACTGACATTTCTTCCTTCAGCGATTTCGTTTGATTTATGGACAACGGTCCACCCTTGATAAGGGGGCATACAATTTCGCGCAAGAGGTTGCTCCTAAAACTTCATAATCCCGTTAGACGATGAAGTAACGAGCAGAACTACACCGTTTCCCGCGCACAATCAAATCGAACGGGTCGAGGAATATCGAATCAGATGCGCGGTAATAAATCGTTGAACCCGTGCGACACAATATTGAATTACGTATCGACGAATCGATCACCGTGCCGGAAAGAAGATTGTCGAAGGCCATTGACAGATTCTTCATCGCGGGGAGTGCAAAGTACACACACGTACGCCGCACTCCCGAGGAAAAGGAAGGAATCGATCAACGACCTATCCACGGAATCGCGTGGCGCGCACGAAACTGGAATCCAAGTGCAGCTCACGCGACCATCGACACGGGGGATTCGAAAGCGGAGCTCGCAACGGGGTCACAGGCAGGGTACGTGTTATTGAATTAAAGCTGCGCCCGTTGCGAGGTTTTCTCGTAGGGGGAAGAGGTAGTCGCGTGTAAACACGGAGGATCGTGGGACAAATCGTAATCAGAATCGGTAGGAAAGCGATGGTGGAGGGTGGAACGCGGGGTATAAAATCACGTGGCGGTGTAAAGCGCGACGTCCTATCGTGTCCATCGTGCGGCGACGGTATAATGGCGAGCGATTAATGAGATATTAATCGGACGTTACGTGACTGGTCGGTGTTCTATCCCTGTACGTACGGGACGCGTATCGATCGGCGCTTGTCTTTGCACTCGTACCTGGCGCCCCACTCGTGCGTGGTAAGAAATTCAGCAGCCATTATTGACTAGTTAGAACGGCGCGGCGCCCTTCTGTGTCTGCGCGCGATGTGTGTATGTGTGTGTGTGCTCACAATATCGACGAAGGGATTAACGAAATGACGAGTGGAAGCAGGCTTGCCAGGCGGAAACGATCGACGTGGAAATGGCAATTCGTTTCCGTTTCGAGCACGTTACGTGTTCTCCTGTGCACTCGTTACATCTACCCCGACGAATTAATTTCGGGCACGAGCATTTGGCTGGGCGGGAGATTGGACTGGTAACTGTCGCTGCGAGAGGTGGACCTGTGCGCAGCGAACGACGCCGAGGACGCTAGGGGTAGGTGAAATAAAAAGGGGGCGCTTTTGGAGCTTGGTAACCGTGTACGTGGGATGGCATCAATGAGATTCGATGAACGATGGCAGATTCTTGGGGCGGATTATGTATGCAGGTCTTTCATGGGTCCCGGTAGATTTTAGTAGGGGTTGTTGGAGTCTGAGGAAGTTTTGAAAGTCTTAAGATATCGAGGGTTCACGAAGGACTGAGATTTCTGAGATTTTTTTGGTTTTCAAGACCCGAAAGAATGTGATAGACTTCGGAAATGTTCTTAATGTGTAATGGTATTATATCGCACGCTATAGTAATTGTTTAAGGGGTCATGCTCAGTCACAACTTTCAAAAAATCGATTTTTCAATTTTTGTATTTTCTTTAAGTACAACATCTTAGAAATATTCTGTAAAAATTTTAAAGTAATCCGAATAAAATTGGCCGAGATATAGGCGTTCGAAGTGAACCCTCCCTTGAGCGCGCCGCCCGGGTATAAACTTGACTTGAAACTTCAAACGCGTTTTTCTCGAAACAGCATTTTCAAAATCGGTGACCAAGATATTTCAAAAACCATTCAACCGATTTACTTCAAATTTTACAAGCTTACTATAGGAACAATAAACTAGTCTTTGAACGAAGGATTTTTTTTTTCCAATGCTTAGTTTTCTTTTAATTGACGAAAATCAGGCACGATTTATGATGAAAATTGAAACTTTTACTTTAAACATCCGCCATTTTTTCCCAAATCAATATTTCGAAAAATCCTTCGTTCAAAGACAAGATAATATAATATAATAAGTGAATTCTTTTGAATTTTTTAATTTAGATGATCGACTTTCGAACAGCAGTGGTCACCACAGAAGCCTTCTTTTTAGAGGACCTTTGAGAGATGGATAATAATTTTGTTATTAATAAATATTTTTAAATAAAAAAATTACGATATACAGTACTAGATGCAATCTTTAAAAGGGAGAAAGAATTTTTGAGAAATGTGCTATAGCTTTCGAGTAAAAAATTCCCAAAGATCACCCTTTTTTCGGCCTCCTGACTGAGCATGACCCCTTAAATTCCATTACTTGTTGATACAAAGAGGCCATTAAAAACATACGGGTGAAAATTAATTAAACGCTCACGGGGTGCGCGAATCACGACGCCAAAGCAACACTTGGATCGTACATCGTTAACTAACGCGAATGGAAATTCGATTGTCACGAGCGCAGTGGTAAAGACCGTGAAACTGTTAAACCGCTGCCTCAATTAGGGAGTTGTACGCGCGATCGTCATTCATCAAGGACGAAAGCGTTATTAAATGCAACGCGAGAAAACAGCCGCGGCAATTACGCACAAAGGGACAGCCCGTTGATCCGTGATACAGCTTGGACCGGACTGGATAGAGGGAAACAATCAGTTACGACATTTTTCACAGACTTTAATTGGCAATCTAGTTGACAACGCGCGAATGAATGAGGAAAAAAGGGGTTGACACGAATAGAACGGATGGAAGTAATTTATTGGTGCATGTTACTACCTTTTCCCCTAAAACTAGTCACGCATAATTATTATCCGCTTGAAGAAACAGTGAGAACAGATACAGTAACCCTCAAACTCTCACACCGACAAATTCTATTTCCAAAGTTCTAGTAGCTAACACAAACAATTCTACGCTCCCAAGTTCCAAAACTTGAATCTTCCTCTCTAACCAAAATACCAAGAAACATCTTCAAGGAGACACGACCTGTTCGAGTCTAAAACGACCAACTGCGATTAAGAATCATAGCTCGGTTTATAAAATCCGTTATCTTGCTACCAAGGCCTCGCAGCATTGTATTTCAATGAGATCGTTAACGCACCCCCGTGACCACTGACAGCCGCGCGTGGAAGGGATGGGATCGATGATTCGCGGCGAGTATGCAAATCCACGGGATCGTTAAGTTTCGAAATCGCCTGGACGTAATGCCGATGTTTATTTAATACGATTGGTCAGACGATAGCCAGCAGGGGGCGCGCGCGCTTTTCATCCATCAACCGTTTCTTTCGCTGTTATTAAGAACAAAGATGCGGTCGCGGGATAAGAGGAGAGTGGTACTCGGAAAGTGGAGACCGGTTATTACATCATTACGCGTGATATATAGCGGCCGGGGGTGGCGCGGTATTAATCACGCCCGCCAGAGATAAATTTCGATGCAATCGGGACGTGTGCACGCGTGTATATGCAGGTTCGCCCGTGACGATAACCCGGCTGAAAATACGTGCCCGCGTTTCGTTAATTTATTTCCACCGCGGACCGTCGCATTAAGGGAAGGGGGGTGGAGTTGGGCGACGCGGGTGAAACACGCTTTTAAGCTACCCGCGACACGCTTTAACGACGACAAAGTAATTGTAATGTTTCTTCTTCTTCTGCCTCTGGCGAGGACCCGGAATACCGTGGGTCCTCGTGCTTTTCAACGGGCCATCCGTCTTCCCGGCAAATTTTTAGAGAGATTTCTTGGACACCTCCCTTCTAATCCCTCGTAAAAAGTAAATTTAACCTCGAAGTAACAGTGATAACTCTTTAATTACACGATTAGAGAGATTCGACAAAGCTTTCTGAAGCTGCAGAAACACGGATCAGCGGGTTTATTAAGCGCAACGATCACAGGAATCGTCCCAGCGTGTCCCATCGAAAGGAACGCGATAATTACTCGTCCCCCGCGACTATCGGATTCCATTCATTATCGCGGAGCGAACGGATTCCTCCTCAAAGCGCCTCGGATATCGACCAGTAACAATGGGAGTTTTAAAACGCGAGGCCAGTCCTCGGCAGCGGGCTACGTTGTAATTACTTCGCTCGATAAATGTTTTCAGAAGCGGCGACGAGGGTGGGAAAGTGGCGGTGGCTGGTTTCCACTGAATCCCCATACTCGCCCTACCCGCGGACGCGTGTTATTTTTAAAACTACTGTACCCACGTCCACCCTAACCAACCAACCCTCATCCCTCCGAGCTCCGTACCCTTACCGTCTCTTTCTTTTTCCTTCTGCTAGCGCGTGGATACATTGAGCACCTTTTAACGACACGCCAGGCACGAGCGTGCTTTCATGAATTATACATTCGGTTTACCTTACCGGTTCGTATAATTCTCCGTCATTAAATGCTCGCGCGCATAAACTTTATCGCTTTTGAACCGCGTGCGCGCTCCTTCTGCGGCCAGACGTTTTACGGCCTTTCGTTACGGCGAAAACCACGCCGAACTGTGTTTGTTTATCTGACACACGTTCGCGTTGTTGCGCCGACAGAAGGGACAGGGAGAGGGTGGGAACGGTTATTACAAAATTTTGAGGGGAAAACGGCGGTTGAAACGAGCGATCGTAATTACACGCTGCATTGGAAATTGTAATCTGGTTGCGTCTCATTCTTCAGCGGGGTGAAACAACCTTTGAGGATTACTGAGCACCTGCGTAACAGCACGGTGCATTGTGTCTCGTGGCTGTAACGTTTTTACCTGTTCCCCCGTTAAGATCGCAGAAGCACGTTCAATGAAAAGATCAAACGCTCCTCTTGCTCTCTATTCGTGGTGCTTAGTATTCTGCGTTTTGCGCGTAGCCTTTTAACCTTGCTGTTCGCCAAGTTGCATGGAATTAAGAGCAAGTAGTCTGTGACTGTGCACAGTCAGACCACATTCTTCGTCGCAACAACCGCGTCTTGCTGCTTCTTTAGGGACGGCTGTTCCATCATTGCTCTTCTTATTTCTATCGTGGAATGCATAAGCTTCGTTTGTTGTGTCATTTCAACACGTTTGTCTAAATTCCATCACATTTTTGGAATGGAAAGCTATGGGACGTTAAGAGTAACCAAAGCGTGGAGGATAAAAATAATGGGGATCGTAGAATTCCTTTTGAAATCTAGTCTTTTTATGATTCTATACCCTCTACTGACCCATTTCGAGTTAATTGAAGAGTCCTTGTAGAAAACACTGTAAGTGCCAAAATTAAAAAAGAAATGGTACATAATTCTATCACTACATAGTGTTTGGAAAATTTAGCGTAGAATTTAATTTAATTTAGTTTAATTTAGTATAGAATTTAATTTTTGGAACGTACTGTGTATTCTAGAAGAATTCTTCAATTCCAAAAGGGTTACGCGAATCGAAGGAAGACTTTCGAAACTGTTGAACTCGAAAGGGAAAACGCTCTTTATTTGTCTACAGAAATTTGAACGACCTCGAGAGAATTTGGTGAGCGGGTAAAGCTTTCTACCACCATCGTACCCTTGGAACCTATCTTTATCCCCTTCCTCTTCGTTCTCTTTCTGTCACCATTTTTTGCAAACTCTCGGCCGAGGGAAAAACCTCTCCCCCGGACTGCCAGTAACAGACACTAAGTATGCAGATGAAAAATACACCACTTTTCCACTGGTCTTCGCCATTTTCTCACGTCTCGGACCTGAACCAGACGAATCACTGTCTGACGCAACAAACGAGCCCCACATTATTTTTACGGGACGCTCGCGTATTTCCCCCGAGATGTCTGAGGACCGTTATCCTTGCCATTTTTTCCTCCGCCGGCGGGTCTCCCGACCTTCTGCGAGCTTCTGCCACATTCCGACGTTTTATACGCCCGGCATTCCTGCGGTTCCATTCACTTTGGATTTGTTGCGGCTACCTTCCTCCCAGCGTGTGCTTCGAAACGTGAATTCGGCTAATTGGGGAGGTTAAAATCTCTATTTTGAACCTTGTGCCCAACGTTTTTACTGTTTTTCAATCTCGACATTGGTTTTTAAGAGGACTCGATTGGAAATAAGTGTTACCTGGTGTGCTTAAGAGGATATTCCAGTCGAGAGTCCATAAAAATAAACAATACTTAGGAATTAATTAAAGGAAAACCACAGAGAATTGAATAGAACTTTTTGTATTGTATTAAGAATGTCTTAAACTATAAAAATATATTGTTTCCTGTAATTAATCATTGCAAATGATACTAGAGCTCCCTTTTTCACCTCACATCTGAATATTCGAATGTTTCATTCAGTAATACCTAGTGTTAACCTATCCGATAAACCTGTACGGCCAATCCTTGCGAAGTTTGACAGGATTGCAAGCCCCTGTCACCAACCTAATAGGCTAGGAAACCCGCGCTAGTCTAAACTCAATTATTGGGAAGATCTAGTCACAGCTGGCTGAATCCATGTTCCCCCAACTTCGACTATATAGATTTGGAAAGCGAAGGGGAATCCATATCCTAACAGACTACATTGCAAACAGAAGATACCTTTATTCCAACCTCGATTTCAACACCCTCCCTCCCCATTTATGATAAGGTTGTCAAGCCTCTTGCAAGGTCTCAACATAGGTGAGCCAGCTCAGGTACCCCAAAATCGCCGGTTCCCGTCTCGAGGACCTGTTTCAAGGAAAATCACCCATGAAACTCGCCCCAAGCCCTAGGGGTCGTTACCACTAACAGAGTTTCCCTAAAATCTCGCAATTGCCCTATCGCACTCTCCCCAGCGAAGAACCCGGCGACCCTAGCAAAGTGGATAAACAATCCGTGAATCGATCAATTACTTGCACGTTCGTCGATGGTGTTTTGCGGGCGGGACGCGCGATAAATCGATCCTAGTGGCGATAAAAGTCAGCGGAGGGCGGGGGAAAGTTCGCTGGCCGTCTTAAACGAGAGGATTTAAAGCGCTCGCGCCGGGGGTAATGGAACGGACGATTTCTCTCTCGCGAACGTCCTCGCGTTGCGGTCTCGATCCTGCAGGAGAACGCGCGGAGTTAACGACCCCGATATAGATTTCCAGGGGCCGCGGTACTCGTTCGGGCCGGGCTCCTGTGAAACGTAAACCGGCATAATGAGAGTAACAACGACGGCACCCCGGCAATACGCGTACGTTTGTCTAGCAATTACGCGAATTTGCACGCGACGCCACGCGTGTGCATCTCTACGTGTTTCGCTGAGTAACGAACAGCCAACTTCCACGGGGGGTAAGACGTTCTAAACTATTGTGGAGGGAAGAGAGTAAACGGGTGGTTTGTGGCGCGGTGAAGATTCTTAATTAAATAATGGGCGTGTTTCAAACTATTACCGCAGATAATGCGGCACGGTGGTGCAAACGTATGCCACTACGATTTCGACTTTTAACAGCTACTTAGGGTTAACGCATAGTGACTTTATACTGTATTCAAATTTCATGTGTATTCTTCGAAGCTGTTTCAATGTGTATGTATGTATGTTTGAAATCGATCCTTGCATCTCGATAAGCGGGTCGATCTCTATTCAGAACACTTATCATGCACGCTCCCACGCGCCCCACTATTGTTGCTTCAATTATACTAAATCCTGTTTAACGTATGTATCCAGACATGTTATACCGTAATTCCGCGGAATTACAGGAAGTTGTAAATCTGGTTAGCGCCGATGTCGCGACGATATTCCATCGGATGCCGTGCGTCAAATTAATGCGGTGCAACCTATTCGATTGACGGGTTAGGATAGCAAGATGATCGTAGATCAGGTGCGCATCGATTTAATAGATTAAGTAGAGGCTCGATGAAACTCCAGTAATTGGCACACATGAATTCGGGGCGTCGGGTCTTATTTATTTTGATTTCGAATGAGTTTCATTAAGTGCTAAGGCGGTGCTTAGTAATTCCCTTGAAAAAATCAAGCCTTCCTACGTAACGCGGCGCAAAGCTCGAGGAATAGAATTTTCCAGCAAGCTGGCGAGAATTTTCAAGGGAATTGAGATATTTCGCGAAAGTAACGCGACAACGGCCGAGGTGACGTTGGATTCTGTCATTTTACGAATTCTTCCGATCTACCGACGACGCTTACAGGAAACTACGCGAAACCTTCCCGATTCCACGGAAAACTTTCATCAAAATTCGAGTTAGGAAACATGATAGCGGTGTATGTAGCGAGGAATCCCGCGAGTTTCAGAATTTTCCCCGCGTTTCCTGGATAATGTCCCGAATTAAAACTTTCGTCATCCCGCGGAAAACTTTGGCCCAAAAATCGATACTGCCTATTGGAAAAGTATTCTGGCACGCAGTTCCGGCAATTTCTCGAAATCCGGAGCACCTCAGGCCCCCGACGAAATTACGTGTACCGAAATATCTGATTACGTATATGAAACCGCTCTCCCTTCCCAGTATTCAATTGTCTCGAGGCACAAGAGTAACACAAAAACGCTACAGAAATCTAAATTCTCAAAGCTCCGAACAGAAGAGAAGCCTTACAATTTCAGTTCGGTTATCCAAGGGCATCGCATCCTTATCCAAGGATCCTCTGCTTTACATTTTCGTTCAAACGTAAAAACGAAAAGCATCTACTAGCGTAGAAATTGATTCCCCTTAAATCCAACTAACGTGGGGACTAGTTTTTCTTCATTTTAAAGGAGTTCCTGCTTTAATATTGATTTTTAACGTAATAAAACCCTAAATCTTAGACATTTTTGCTACGTAAAGATAAATTTATGTTTAAATTTTAAAGAAAAATTTAAAAAACTTGAAAATAAGTATATTTTAATTATTTATAAGGTATGGAATAATAAGGTAACTTCGAACTAGTTTTTGATCATCTAAAATACATGGGAACTAATTTCTCATCACGTAAAGAACATGACGACAAAACCCACAGCCAATTTATTATGATTGATATCCTTCAGAGTTGGTTTTAAATCTTCTTCGCTATACTTTCTCCTAAGACCTCTTCTCCTTTATACTAACCATTTTGGGTTAAGTGCAATACTTATCTGAACAACCCTATGTGTTATTCCGGTAATCAAAATATTAATCACACCAGAAAAAAATTAAACTAAATACTGATCCCTGACTTTTAAATCAAAATGATATATATAACACAAAAATTCTTGCCTTACATCATAAGTAAACAATTTAATAAACAAAATGTATGAAAATAACCTTTAACAGTTGCAAAAACATTATCAAAATCGACAGTGTCTTACTCCGATCGATAAGAGATGACACCCAACAAGCCCTTACACATTTATTTTCCCGAAAACTCACAACACTAACTGCTTTCACATATAACACATATTTTTGAATTGTCAATTTTGATTTTAGAAAGTATTTCAAACACTTATTCGTTGAACACTTAAAATAAGGATTTCTTTCATAAACTAATAAAAAATTAGTGCCTGATTTAGAACCGAGCCATTGGTCGCGGCGAAGCGTATCTCGCGATCAGGTCGATCCCTAGCGCCACTGGAAATATTAATCGCCCAGTAAAATCCACTGGGGTGAGATCCTGGAAGAGATAAGAGGCTGCGGGGCTGTGCCTGATTGGAATCGCGGACCTGTTTTCCAACCGAAAAATCGCGCGGATGGGACGTTGCGGCCTGTGTCGTGTCTGAATCAGATAACGATGTAATTGGCCGTTATCGGGGCTGGAACGCAGGCTAGTACGTCTCGCCGTGTTCTCGGGTCAGCGTTCAAGTTTACCCCGTTTAACCCTTTCGCCCTCTTACGCAACAAGCCGTTTGTGGCGCGGACCGTGTCCCGGCCGCCCACTCCGCCCTCCTCCGAAGGGTCGGCGTTACGTTAATTAGCATAGATAATGGAGCGGGCTACTGTGCACGCGTGCAATGCGGTACGCTTTCGCCTGGGGAACAAAAGCGGCGGGGGGCGAGATAAGTAGAGTGGGTCTGTGCGCGGTCAGCCAAGCGGATAAGTAGATGGAGACGGTCGGATGCTACCGGGTTCTCTGTTTGATGGGCCTAGCAGAATTCTCGGGCAAAGATCAAGCATTGATGGAGAACGGGTTGGAGAAATAATCAACGAGAATGTTCACTAGTAGCATTTATTGTTGGCAATTTGATGGCCAACTAATTTCCAACGTGGGGATACCGTGGGCCAACCAGAAATGCTACTAGGGTTGGTCGAAAAGGGTTGAATTAGTGGAAATTGTGTGGAGATGCACGCAGAATTGTGAGATTGTTAATATGTTTCATTGGGTAAGTGTAATTGACTGTTACACGAATGTCAGGTTTAATTAATAAGTCGTTGCGTATGAAATATTATTCCAAAGGGATAGTACAACTGATCCCTGCCACGTATTTTCACAAATATCCATTGAAGTCCGCTGAAACGTATGAAATTTCACTTTGGTAGCAGAAATTCCCGTAAATTTGCCATTATTCCTGACAATCGATGTTTTAAAAAATTCTCATACAGCGTGCCAGATCCATGCGTGTCGTGTTAAATTCATTATAATACTGTGAAACGCCGACTGGATAATGCTATTACTGGCATTAAAGCCATTACTGGTTTCGCATGGTTAGGTTCAATTATATTCGTTGCATTAGCTGCAACACAATTACAAATATTGCCGCGTTATAGAATACCGGGGCGGTAATTAATTCTCAGGCGGCTTTAAAGCACTTTCTCGTCTCGTAAATTCATATTAATCCCCCTCGGCTGTGTCCGAGCGATATTCGTTATTTTGCGTATTGATAAGCTCGCGGGGGCACTCTGTTTCCAAGACTTTTTCGCGAGCAACGTTACGCGGCACATTTTGTCGCAGTTGGGGTTCGAGTTTGACCCGTTTTTGGCCCGCGCGCAGATAAGTGAAACGAGGGCACCGCTGGTCAGCCAAGTAGATAAGCGACGCGGGACAGGGTGGAATCGATTGCATATCTAAACTGAAGCGGGACGGTGGCTCTTTTGTCGTTTCAACGGTGGCAACGGGGAACTCGTGAAAGGTCTGTAATTACGTTCGCGAGAGTCACGACGCGTCGTCGCTTCTCTTTTCGCGATATGGCAAGCGAATTCCTGAACGATAAACGTGCCGATCGAATCGCGACAGAAATGGTACGATAACGCGACGGAAAAAGAAGATAACCAGCTTTCGAAGACGATTAATTCGGCGCCGTGTCGATCGGCAGCGCAGAGGTGGTTCGTGTCATGGAATTAAATTATTGTTAATAATAAGGGGACGCGAGCGTGCATGCGTTGCTCAAAGCGGTTTACACGCGCCCGTGAGCGTTTAATATCAATAAAACGGGAAGCGCGGCGTCGCGGAATATCATTACGCGGTATGTTAAATGGAAATCGAATGGACTTTTTCAAAAGAGCGAAGCTGACCGCGCGGATGATACGCAAATAGCTTGAATACGGTTTGCAAAGTGACACCCCGGCTAACGGGCACAAATAAATGGTAGCGGACACGCGATTCGCGAGTAATTACTTCCTATGCAATAATTTGCCCTTTTATGCTGTCGACAGAACCGATAACGGGTCATTAATGTACTGACACCGGGGATAATGATTTCGTTAATTTTGCAGGACACGGTGTAAACTAATTCGAGAGATTTGATTAGTTGTCCTACGATGACAGGTCTGTTCACTTTTCTCATTCCTTTCAACCCTATCTAAATATTCTACTGCTACAGAAAGTGATTCTTTTTTGGTGATAAGGTAAATGGCCCAATGCTTAAACAGTTAAGGCAAAGGTTGCGGTTACTAAGACTTTTTATAATTAAAAATAATATAATTTGATCTAAATGTGTATCCAATCGTTAGACCGAGCCTTCTTCTTTCAAAAGATGTATTATAGAGTATCATTTATATAAAGAAAAATATTAAAATTTATAATTTATAAAAGCGTCCAATTGACCCAGTGATTAAACAGAATTTACGGCATGTCCCAGTGATTAAACTTAGCTGTCCCAGTGTTTGAACATAAAATAAAATTGAATAAAAATCGTTGATAAAACAATAATTAACATTTCTTTATATTGCAGAACTTTAAGAAGTTCGAAAACAAATACGAAAACAATAAAAAGTAAAAATAAAAGCTCATAAAATAAAAGCTATGACTTTATAACCTAAAAAAAATAAATGGCCCAGTGAATAAGTACCGGCGCCTAACCACCATGCCACCATTAAACATGCGTTTAATAACTGGTCCGTGCCATGTTATCGTGTACTAGTGAATAAACGCAACAATTTAAATATTAAAAACCAAAAACTAATAAGAGATCAATTAATTTTCAAATCTTCAATATTTAATAAATCCAAAACAACTGTACTATTTAAAAAACGATAAAATATTAATTAATTACAACCTTAACAAAAATATTCTGTTGCTTGCTTGAGCCCATTAGGTAAGAAGCGAGATTGAAACTGTTGAAGCTTTACTGTACAATAATATTTTTTCTTGACATAACTATTCAGTGATGTAAGCATATAATTGTATCTATATAAAGCTAATACATTTTGCAATTATGTTTCGATCAGATTAAACGTTGCAAATTAGTAAAACTGTTATTATTAGCAAATTTTCTTCTCAATTTTTAATTATTGGGGCTTGTTTAAGCACTGGGCCATTTACCTTAGCACTGAATTTAATCTAACATTCAATCGACAAAACTACACTCTTGCGAAGTCTTTCCAACCCCCCTAAAAGCGAATCACCAACGATCAAACAGAACACACGAATTTCATTAATCAACGTCGCCATTGAATCGCAATCACGATTAAACACTCACCGCACGTTCTCCGTTTCTTCCTCCTCGCCCGAAGATCTCCCTCCATCGACTCCAACCCCGTTCGTCCCCGCCACTTGGAAACCCGAATAAAACGCAACGTTTTCATCCCCCAAGCGGATGCAAAAGTCTGCCGCCGCTTCTGCATGCCTGTCCCCATATTTGCGGCGCGATCTCTCTCATCCGCCGTGAAACAAACAACGATCCGCCCGGGGGTCTCGCCTCGCCGGCGTAAACTTGAAAGCTATCGATTTATTCCGCGCGCGTCTTCATTTACCCCCGAGCGCGGGGGTCCCGTCGAAATATTTGACGACGAGGCGAGCCGCGCCGTATAATTTGCCGGGGTGAAAGGCGGGAAAACGAGCGACCCACAGCCGCGGGCGTATCCCCCGCGGGCCATCCCGCTCGATCGGGATGCGTTCCCGCGTCATTATGCTTCCAAAGGGATGGCGCGACCCAGAACACCCCTTCTTAGCTGCTCCGAGGCACGGTCAACCTCGCGAGAGCAAGCCTCGGACTAAGGGGTGGAAAAGGAATGGAGTGGAATAGAATACTAGCGACAGCGGAGGCTCAGCTGTAAATTGTGTCACGGAGAGGGATTCCGGGGGCTGTTTCTACCCTGTTCTTGTTATTACGACGACATTACGAAATTGTAATGCTTCTGGGACCCGACCTGTGGTGCTACAATGCTCCGATGTCGCGCATATGACAGTTGTCTTTAGGGGTGGGTATCTTCAAGGGTTTAGGGTAGGTTGGGGTTCTCTACGATCAGGGTAGAACTGTGCGCAATGGTGAAAACGAGGGAGACTGAACTAATAGAGATGTCTTCTTCGCTTACGTAGCTAATTCTTTTTGTTATTTTTATCTGTCGATTCCAATGATTACCAAAATAAAAACACAAATGCAAACGGTGAAATTGAGACGTCGCTGTTCGGCGCAATTAACGTTTATCGGAAAGAGACGTTACGAGGACGCGGTGAATTTATAGTTGCAGTAACGTGCATGTTCGAAAGCAATCCAGTTTTTTCATTAGTCGAGGCAAACAAATTTCCCTGGGCCACATGGCTCGCTAAAAGTCCAGCGGAAACGTACGGCCCGCTTTTCCCTGGGCGCCCTTCAATTAGCGAGCGCACACACGCGGGAGAATAATTTCGCTCGTCCGCTAAAACCAAAAACGGATGAATTCGATATCGACTTACAGCTGAAGCTGTGGTTCATTTAGTTTAGCAACAACCGAAGAACGAAGTGTCTCGATGATAACCGGTTAATATTATTTTTTAAATTAGTGAGACACTGGCATCTTTTTAACATTGTAGCTTCGAATTTGAATAAGGATTGGCAAAGTTAGAGATGTTAATGAATATTTATTGATTTCTAGATTAAACTGTACGTAGTTCCATCAGACTGGAGGACAGGGCAACAGTTGATTAGCTTTTCAGGAAGCTTGATACTTCAGTAAATAGAAACTTCGGAGGTACAGAATTCTGTGGGTAGTAAATATGGTAAAATTCTTAAGCAGGGATAGCCGCAGGAGAGATTCCATTAGCTCGTGGTTTCTAATAAATAAAGGTGTCAACAATTTCAGTGCCTAAAAGGTAGCATACTTTCACCCCACTTCCGCTTCTATAATTTCCTCGCACCCATTTCACTAGGATCCAACGTGCATATTTCATCAGTGGAATAACGAACGCCTTCCTGTTCCTAAGTACTAAGCCTCTTTAATAATAAATCTGGCGAGAACTTATTAAAATCGATCTCCCCTCGCCGTTTACACTGAAACGAGCACGACAGGGCGCGATTATCGTGTTTGGAAGTCCAAACGATGTCGCGCCGTAGATAAAGGGGTTTCCGTCAAAGAAAGAGTAGAAAGGGGAACGAAGAAAAGCCGCTGATGTTACAAGAGCTTCGTAATTAAGCCTCGCGATAATTGCGCTTTTAATGCCTCTTCCTCCGCCCCGCCGACCACGCCCTCCTTTTCTGTAACAGTGTTAGGATCAGGCGGATAGACCTGGCACGGGCCACAGCGGGAACAAAGTCCATTGTTTCCATCGAGTGAGGTGAGAATTGATTAGCGATTTGATCCGTTAATGACTCCACGACGTAGGAGGAGTTTTTCTATCGGACCGTTCAGATGTCGGACACGCGCGCTCTATTTGTTCCTGGTGAAAGGAAATCGGATCTGATGGTTCGTTGGGAAAGCAAGGAGTGTCACAGACATAGGGGAGAGTTGCCAATATCGTACTGGTCACCTAAATCGTACCTCATCAATTTCTAAGTAATTAATGAATGTAAACGACATTTGATAATAAAAATATCAAGTAAATGCAAAATAAGAAATAGAAACAAAACATTTTGAGCTTACACCCTATTTTGTGCGTGCTATAAACATTTAAAAAAATCAGGTATGATTGATATAACTTTTTATCAGTTTATCGTAGCTGATAATAATCAAACAATACAATTTTGTCCCGTATTTTTGTATTTTTCTAAAAGCAGGTTTAATGTAGAATATTTGACATTCATTTTAAGTGCATATTACATTCATTATAAAGTTTAAATTGATATTTATGAATAAATTGATCATGTTTCCTAAATCGTACCACTACAATCCTACTAGTAGGATTTGACAACTCGTATGTTTATAGGTTATGTACATATATCATTTACATAGGTTATTGCGGCCTGTGTGTGATCCATATACATTTGTATATGTAACTATATAATAATCATTACTTTATGTTGAATATTTTCTTCTCTATTTGTTATTTATACTATTTTTTAGTGGAGGTACGATTTTGGAAACCGAGAGGTACGATTTAGGAGACCGGTTGTCCGAATCGTACCTTTGACAGTATGTGACAAAAAGATTAATAACAAATTAATTTGTTCTGCACAAAAGGCTAAGCATATAATAGTAGGTGCCTAAAAGATCAGGCTACAATATCCAATAGTCATTTGCGTTCATATGAGTACCAAATATGAAATATAACGTAAAATGTCTTAAGTGGTACGATATTGGCAACTCTCCCCTATATGGATCAGTCGGAATGGATAGAGAATTAAAGCGCGACGTACATAATTCAATCGGCATGAATTTTAAGGACTTGATACACTAGAGTTTCAGGAACTTCTTTCCCGAAACCTTTCATCCCCGTAGGCCCGAATTCAGCCACACGTGCGTGTCTGCATTTATCGGTGATCGAAAACATACTTTTAAAATTGCACGCGTCGGATCTGCTAAAATCCGATTACATCCACACCCTTAATCCTCTGCAGCCAGTCGAGAGTGCTCGATGGGATCTCCAGCAATCCCCAGCAAACAAGAAAAATCACGCGATTCGAACGGATTTACCTGGCATCCTTTGCATTCTTATTCCAGCCTTAATCTCTCCAATTTCAAGCTGCCTGCGTTAGTCAGCACACTGTCGGGCATGATTCTGCTAAAATATCAGAGAGAGAGAGAGAGAGAGAGAGCTACACGTAAATACACATTCCACTTGATCCCGTTTCCAAGTTATAACTCAGTTCAAGTTCGCATAAATAGAAAGTGCTCGCAGAAGTAGCCCGTGCCCCTTCAGTTGAAGCCATCAAAGTGACCAACTCGAGTGCAGTCCAGCGAACCATATCTTGCCTGTCGACCCCTTCGAAGCTCAAACTCTAATTTCTACGTTTAATTAAACAAAGTCCTCTCCGCTGGCCCAGTTCGCAACGAAACACCCTAACGCTGATAAATGGTCCCGGCCAAGAAATGCCAGACGTAACAAACGTTTCCTCGAACCTTCGACCGCGTTTCCCGCCCGTCGAATCCCCACAGTTACGCCCCCGTTGTCGAGCCTCGCGTTGTACACGTGAACAGACCGTGAACGCGTTCACATAATTCCACGGGCGAGCCTTATCGAGGAGGACGTAGCACGTCATCCTTTCGATCCTTACACACGCCGCGCTCAATCCCGAATTCAATCTGATGCCTTTACTACCGCCAGGCTCCGGCCGAACAGCCCCATATCCGCTTACGGCCATAGAAACGTCCAGCTGACAGGCGAAACTCGCTCGTTAATCACGTCAATCGATGTCCCCTCCTTCGATCTCGTTTATACCGATCTGTACGTCGTCTCTCCGTTTATCAGCCCATCCCTGCACCGGCCTATGGTTCGTGGGAATAATTTGTTTTCTGGCTTCCTAAGGGTTTAAATCTCGCGGAAATCACTCGTCCAGAGAGTTTACAGCGCCACATGTGGGACGAAGTAATTTCGTATCGATAGATCTGTTAAGGCTCACGAACAGAGCGGCGGTGAAAAATATTCCCCCTGATGCTGAGGGTAGAATTCGTAATATCGCTGGTGTCAAAGTTCTCGCGGAAGTTGGGGATAGGGTAGTAGGAATTATAAGCTGCGACCCAGTTTCCGAGTAGCCAGCTCGTTGGCCCCTGTGTCGAGACGCTGGCAGGTTTTCGAGCACCAGTGATATGAGAAGTTTGAGATTTATTTTCCTGCTACGGACGTTAATCACTTCGATTTGACGGGGGAGAGCGTGGCTCGCGGTGGCGGTAGAATTCTGATGAAACTGAAGGTAATTCACGCGTTATATACCTACTAGTTTAATTAAACATCTCCACTTTTAGAAGTTCGCTTTTTCGAACTGGAAGTCTTTAGGGTAAAACTATACAATACGCCCCATTTGACAAAACGCCCCACCATTATTTTACGCACATGAACCAGGATGCATCAACGCGATCATCAGATTCGAACTTGCCTCAGTCGGCCACAACTGCCGCAATAAAAATACCAGCAAATATTACGGGTTTTAAAAAAATATACAAGAATTTATATTTTCGGCCTTCAAACAATTTGCGGTTAGTATGTGAGAAATTCAATTTTCTAAGTCACTATTGTGTTTGCGATAAATTCACACATATATTTCGAAAGTAGACAAACTAACCTCTTTAAATCGTTATTGCCCGAACCTTTTTTCACTACGTTGTTGCTAAATTGAAGCCGGGACGTTTTATATTCCAGAATTTACAATATGCCCCAGCAAAGAATTTACAATACGCCTCACCTCAAAATCATATTTTTCACTAGTATAACGTATTTCTTTTCTTTTTTCTGGATAACACAAACGTCACGCAAATATACATATAAGGACTACATTACGGGCGAAACTAACACATGTTTCGTTCGTCAATCGCTATCTTCACTATGCACTCTAGGGGAGACCGGGGCTAAAAGTTCCGGGGGTAAGTTGTTCCGACGGTTCTATCTTCAAAAGGAAAAGAGCGTTGTACTTCAAAATATTTTTTCCGTGTGAGCTGATCGCGCCACTCACACGGAAAAAATACTTTAAAGTACAACGCTCTTTTCATTTTGAAGATAGAACCGTCGGAACAACTTACCCCCCGGAACTTTTAGCCCCGGTCTCCCCTACTCCAAATTTTGACAGCTTACAGTCAGGTTATAACCTAACGAGTATTAAATAAGATAAGTTCTCAAAATTTGAGATGCCACGTGTTTTTACATATATATATCGTTGTACCATTGAATTGCAATCAAAATACAGTCTCAAACACAAGGTAAGATGGCAAATTTTTACTTATTTATGTCGGGGCGTTTAGTCGCATAGGTGGGGCGTTTTACCTGACGACTGTGTTACAAAACGCCCCATGTAGGGTTCAGGAAAATGATTATTTACAGTTATGTTTTTATCACAATTTCGGTGTAGTTGTGAAGAGTAATGAACACTTAATGTGTTTCCACAAAAAATTTAAAGAATCATTAAAAAATATTGGTTTTATAGATGTTTCTTTAAAAGTGGGGCGTATTGTATAGTTTTACCCTAAAGCATATTCACTTCTACGTGGAGTGTCTCTACCAGTGTTAAGCTTCCGAGTCCATACTGAGTAATAACCCCTCGCTACGGCTCGTCAACTTTTCGTATTAATTACCACCAACGGTCCATTAGTTCCAGTTAAATAACAAAAAGCCGCAGCCCGCACGCATCAGTTGCACGCGGAAATGTAGATTAATGGGTTCCTACGTTTAGGGGTGGTCAGATTATTCGACAAAGTGGCCTGAAGAAGGGTGGGATTCTTATCTCGAACGATCCCTCGTCGTCATTCACTGTCGAAGTCCACTTCGTCGTTTCCTGACCCAACAACGCCCGACCCTGTTCCCAAAGTTTGCCTAATGAAGCTCATTTGACACGGCCCGACAGTACCAACCATACGACCGATCCTTCGATCCCATTATTCCCTGCTCTTGATCCACCCCCTTCATCTTCACGGCCGTTATCTGCCGACGCGCCTTCCCACGCCACTATACTGACCAACCTGCGTCTCGATAATGGCCTACTAATTGGCAATCATCGCTGGATAAGCTGGGAATCCAATCATCCATCGGTTCGTCATCGTCTTAAACGTTTCTCGAAAGAAGCTGCAATTGTTTTTTAAAATGTTTGCCGGATAATGGGTGAATATAGACAAATGCAAACTTTGTATGAAAAATGTAGAAAGTTGGATTAAAAATGTCTCTTTCGGTTTTAGTTCTGTTTCAGCTAAATTCACATTGGAATGAATATTTATTTTTGAGTAAAAAATGAGTCAGACTGAAATCGATATAGTCGGAGTAGTTAAAGTTGAAATAATTCTGCGATATTTATGCTAACTAACAAGTAACATCATTTATCCAGTATTTCATACTCACGTTTGATATGTTACACCTCCATTTTATCCCATTTTCTCCGCATTTTCCACCCATTACACAGCCCAATTTTTCACCAGCCACCGTCTATCATCGAAATCCGCGAGATAATAGAATGCATTACACGCTCGTCGCGCTATAGACGTGGCCATCGTTAAAGCACAGTACCAAAACGACCATGGCACAGCGATGCCATCGACAGTCGACAGACGTTTCGACGAGCATTAACGAAGAACCGAGCATCAGTATAGGAGTAATGCGGTGCTCGCCGATAATAAATTATCCGTGAGCGGTTAGCGGCCGACTGCGACGGTCAGGTGCACCGGCAAAAACCAGCAAAATGGATTATTAATTACGATATCACGTCGACGTTGCCATGGGAGGAGGGGTGGAACGAGAAGGGTGGCCTTTGAGTGGGAGGAACCTTCGTGAGCTTTTTCTCGTCCCGCGCAACGCAGGTGGATGTCGACGTGTACGTTTTAGGATGGACGTTGGTGGTGAAATTAACCTTCTGTAGTCCAAGTTTAGACTACAAAGTGCAGGTTAAGGGGGCAGTCCACTGTGACGGTTTGAAAAATGAAACTATTTTTAAAAATTCTTTTCTTCGTAGATACAACATATAATGCAATAAATCTTTTTGGTATTTACTAAGCTACTCTTATATTACACAAAAAATTAAAAGAATTTTTTAATTTGTTTTAAAACTTTAAACTTTAATTTTTTCGACTGGTGCAGGTGATTGCAAAAAAACGATTTGACTAATTAGTCTGAAATTTTTACACGTTATTCAGCACTTCAGTGGCTATGGCCGGGACCGCGGGAACCTTTTTCGATTAACCATTTCATACTTTTTAGAAGGTTTTTACAAGGCAAAAGGATTGACAAATTCGCCGTATATCAATACTTAAATTTCAAACCTCCGTCATTTTGTTAATTTTTTATCAGTAAAAATAATCATGGTCCCAAGTAAATAATACAGGCCAAGAAGTGTTTTGCCCCTGCGACGTTTATTTTTTTTTTTTTTTTAAATAAAATGTTAAAAATTACCTACTTCTGGAGTGATTTGATGGGGGGCATCCTTAGCACCGATTTTCTCCCAGTAAAACTTTCCATAACAAATTCGAGGTTGGGAAACGCGAGAGAAGCAATGGAAATCTTTTCGATCGTGTTCTACCCTTTGTATTTTTTGTACATTGTATGGAATTTTGGTGTATAGGTAACTTGAATGGGCCAATGGAGAAAATATAGGTATAAAAGCTAATCCCTGAATAGAATTTGACAGAAATTGTTCTTAATTATACTACTCTACTGTTGAATCAGCCATTCAATTCTTCACGAGCGCGAAACAAGCAATGCTCGCAGAAGATTGGCGAGCTCGATTAAACTGGCTTTCCGAATCGAAACCGCATGCGACTAACTGATATCCGACGCTATTTCGTTCGCTGAATAGAGACGCGATAGTTCTATAGACAAGATTAATCTCCCATTGTGTGAATGAACGAATGGAATGAATTAAATGTACTGAACGCGAATTCGTGGAGTCAAGAGAGACAGATGGAAATTTGGAAAGACGATCAAGTATTGACAACAGAGTTTCGTAATGTTTGTTAGAATTTGATCGCTTGCTATGTTGAAGTAAATTCGCTTTTGAATTTTCTGAAATGTTAAGCGCAACAAAAAACTTTGTTGGAGATAATGGCGATACTTTTAAAAGCTCCCTCCTCTCAGCTCGACCTATATACTTTCCATTAACGCCAAATTATTCTGCAACATTCTTTACAATTCACTCCGCAAACCGAATAACTGAATTTCACGATGAAAAGGATCCCCTTTCGTAATATCCCCGCGAAAGCAACCGACGCCACAGGAATTTTTAATTCTAGATTAATTTAACTTTCAAATCGACCCTAGCGAAATTTCTTTTTAAAAGTGATCGCGGCAACTTCTCCCATTTGCATTTAAAAATATTTCCCGTGTAAATGTTGCACGCTTACAGTAATAAAATTTGTTTTACCTCGCGAATCCCCTACAATACACTATCATTAACAAGAAGATAAGTGTTTCTGAAGACCTAAAAAATAAAGTTGCACGCATTAAATTCCAAGATCCCTATGTTTGATTCCTCAACGAAGTAACAGACTCCCTGCCTTAATCACGATTCTCAAAACACTGTCAATATTGTCCAAAAACTTGTATAAGATCCGCCAGAAACAGAGGCCCCTATGGAGCCACGTTCTGCCAACGAAAGAAGTTCGAAGAATTGCTGGGTTAACTACAGCCAAGCGTCTGTTACCCCTCGACTCGTTAGATCAGCCCACGTTACATCAGGAATATTCGTTTCATTAGGAAGATTGCGGGGTAGAGATGGGGGAGAAATCGACTGGCGTCGTCCAGCGACGGGCAGAGATAACCGACCGCTAATTGCATTTGTCATACCGATAATTAATAATGCATCGGTCGGGATGGGCGTGACGACGAGTAGCGGGCGGCGAATTAAATGCGTTAACGACGATAATCGGGTTGCGGTGAATGCCAAATCGAAAATACACCGTGGCGGGAGTTATTGAATGCAAACGAGGCCGCGATCCATCATCCAGCTGAGCTGGCTGGCTTTCCACGCTGGCACAAACGTTTATCTGCGCAACTGTCGATCGTTTTTCAAAGGCGAGCTAAAACAATTACTCTTGCTGGCTACTGGTAAGAGGGGCAGCTGTTAAAAGTTCAGATCCCCGCGACTGCGACGAAGATACGGTTCTTGGAAAGTGTACGCTTCTGAGATCGACGTTTTGTTCGAAATACGAACACCGAAGATACTTAATATGGCGACCGTAGGAGTACAAACACTAGTAACTAGCTTAACGTATCTGACACAGAGTTAATGGCCATCCGAAGTATACGCGTGTATTAGAGATCATCGAGTTTTACGTTCTATCTAGATCGTTCACGTGGGAGCTGAGTTTTATCGCCTTAAGTAGGAAAGCAATCTTGCTTCTTACAACCCCAGTTAAAGATGTACCTTCCTCCACCAATTTCTCGGATAAGCTTCTTACTTGTCTCATCACATACACTTCTTCCTCCCTTTTTCGACCCCTAGTCTACGACTTCCTTGCCCGAGAAGAGGTGGACTTAAATCGCGAACTGTACGACAAACAGCTTCCACTTGCAACCCAGTCAATAAATAATCACAAATCTACGATTAAAATACAAACACAATTTCCCTCGCTAATTTTCTCACCTACCATCAAAATCCTTCGTCAACCCCAAAAAACATCCCCCCACGAAATAACCAATTACGACTACCCGCTCCTCTTACCTCGACATAATTCACAAATGTATTCTTCGCTTAACGACGCAGGCGCTTAATTGCAAAGGAGCTTACAGCCCTCGACGGAGGTGTCGTTAAAAAATTCACGTCGCTTCCGGTGGCTCGCGAGGCCTCTAGAGAGCGCTCAAAGCGATCGCGAGTACGCGCGTGCACGCTTCCTATTGTCCCCCGGCTGAAAGGCGAGAAGAAGACGGCGCCGATGAAATGCAGCGAGTAATTGGAGCGGCGTTACTCGGCGACGCGATGAATAGTGTGGTCGGTTTGATTTGCAGAAGCCAGCGAGGGCCGGACGGGGCCGCGGGAACAATGATAGGGAAAGCTGTTCTGATACTGTGCGCCGGCTTCACGATATCCCAGTGCTGCTACGTTTTCCCAAAAGGTACTTGAGCGCGGATAACGAGCGTGACGACGACCGTCCCCGGCCTCTCCATATTCTATTCTCGGTCAACGAGACTTGATTTGTAGCCGCGGGAGCGCGTAACGAGGGCCGCGCGACGAAAGACGGAAAATCTCGGCAGTCTTGCTCGCGGAGTGAGACGTATTCGAGATTAGTTTGTCGACAGAATTTCGCGGTAAGAAAAACAGAGGCGAGAGAACGAGGGAATAGGGGAGAGGTGGGATGAAAGGGACACGTATTGAAGGGGACATGGTCATTATCTCAAAGATAAAGGATCTGCCCAGACCAAAAGTGTTTTTATTTAGTAGCCACATTCATTCATGTGTAATCAAACCAAATTTCAAGCCGCTATCGTATCTACGACGACAGAAATACAAGATTGAATTTTTTTGAGGTTCAAAGTATAACTTTTAGTATTTCCTTGAACTGTCTTGTGAAGTGCTGTTACCAGCGACAGATTTCTCTATTACTGCATCTGAACAGGTATTTATTTAAGAACGATATCGTATAATGTCTGATCCTTTTTGTGTCATATTGCAATTGTAGGAATTAGATTTTCAATTTTGGTGGCTTATTTATGAAAGGGACACAACAAAAATTTATGAAAGGGACGTCGTTTGCGTACCTGTCACTTTCGAAACCTTACTATTCTTCATTTGTTTCAGTGAAAATATGCCACCTAAAAGTCGGGTTAGGATGCCATTAGACAATTCATTATTTATAGCTATTAAGATCATTTAGTTACATAAGCTTAAGTGTTGAGTTTTTAGTTCCTATTACAAATTAAAATAGCTACTGTGATTTCGGTACCTGCATAAATAATAATTAAAAAAATGATATTAATATTACCTGGTTTTATTATACTGTCCCATTTATAAACACCCATGTCCCTTTCAATACCGCCAATTTATGAAAGGGACAAAACACACTTTTTTAAAAAACGAAAAATATGACATGTAAATATAGAGAGAAGCTTAATAGGCCCGTGTATTATTATAGCCAGATAACTGGCCTTTCTAATGTTACCAATTAGAACTCGAATGGTTATTTAGTTTTTTTACTATCTGGTCCTAAACACAAGTGTCCCTTTCATCCCACCTCTCCCCTACAGAGGTCCGCGTTTGCAAATCCGTGATCGATACGAGGGAGGTGAAAGGAAGTTGATTCCCCCGTTGATTTTACGTACACATCCCGGGCGGTTGATCTAATGAGAGGGGAACGCGATATCGTATCCAGCACGGACGGGGAAAAGGATAGGGAGGCGTTTATAATTGGGTTTACCGTTCTATATTCCTTCGCGGCGCTTCCATTAAAAATTTTCAACGGCTTAGCCCGCCGCTGAATATTCGCCGGCGGTTTTTATCTGTTTAAATCCCGGGGAAGAAAAGGGACGAAGACCGCGGGCGCGGTCACGCGCCGCGGAAAACTGTATTTTATCGCTGCCGGGGCTGAATCCTCCCGCCAGGCGATACTTTATTCACCGTGAATCGCGCGGATTTAATTTCACGCCGTTTTACCCGGCGCCCCGTGTTTACGGTTTGTAATTACGTTTGACGCTGGGGCGGCCGTGACACGAGCCGGGGAAAAAAACTTATCGATTAAAAGCGAGTCAGCGTAGCTCGATCTTAAACCATGGGAATCGCTCTCAATCGCCCGAGGGGAGCGATTTCCATCCCATTCTCCTGTGCAAAATTGCGTTAGCCGGGATCAGTGAACAACCAAGGATCACCGCCTGAGGATCGATACTTCGGAGTGCGCGTTTATGAGCACCAATGTGCCCACGGCGATTCAAACCAAGGAACCACAATCTTAGAGCGTAGAATTTAGGTGTAGCTAATTCTACTGTATTTAATGTTGAAAAATGCAAAGACTCGATGCTAGGCAATCATTAATAATACTTAACTGTTTATTTTATTTTTATCTCTCTTTTATATGCTTCGTTAAAATTATGTTTTTGTTTTGTTTCTGTATATTTTCTGTATATTTTCTGTTATTTTATTTATATCTATTTGTTATATGCGTTGTCAAAAATTTTGTAATCTAAAGGGTTCTCCCGTCATTCAATAATAATAATAATAATAATAATTAATCAGCCCCGATTCGACTGTTCTTTTTGTTGCAGAGATCCAGGACCCTTGTTCGAAGCTGAACTGCACCCTGGGCTCGCAATGTGTACGAAGTAGAGACGGCACCGAGGCCTCCTGCGAATGCTTGGAATCCTGCCCGAATTTAGGGGATCACGAGGGATCGAGTCCTGTCTGCGGCACAGATTGGATCGACTATCCGTCTCTCTGCGAGCTGAACAGAGCGGCCTGCGCGAAGAGCGCTAATATCACTGTAGCGTTCCAAGGGAAATGCGGTGAGTATTTTTCTTGTGACCTCGGCTTAGAAGCGACACACGCTGACGCTCGCCTTCTTAACGTGAGCGGGAGTGAACAGAAATACAGAGGGTAAAATGAACACGAAGAATCGTCCTTCGAGGTTATTGAACTGAAGTTTAGAGACTTGAAGACTCCGTCACTTTCTTTGCCACCGTAAAATGGGGGAACATTGGCAGGTTTTTGAAACATTTTGTTATATAATGTAAAAATTAACATGTTTACATTTGATTTAAGTATCTTACCATAACATTGCATCTTTTGTGATTGTACTACAAGTTTCAAAATGCACAAAATTTGGGTCCTATCCTTCTTTAATAAATGTTAAAAGCGTTACTGTACCGGGGTAACATTAGCACATCATGTAGATAGCATTAACGGGATAAGTTTTATTAATCTGAGGTCAGTAAACTTAAATTTCTATATTTTATTTTATTTTTTGCATCTTAACTAAAATCAACTCGTAACATTGCCACATCATATAAATAGCATTAACAGGTTAAGTTTTACTAATCTGACGTAAAACAACGTAATTTCGGCGTATGCCAATGTTACCCTATGCTGCCAATGTTCCCCCATTTTACGGCACGTATTACAATTAAGTTATTGTTTAACGAACTCGTCAGGGAGAGTCTCACGATACAGACAACACAGGAATGCATTGATATTCCTAAATTGTAGTCCCCTGTTTGTTCTTCACTCAGAGAAAAGTTGGCAGGCTCCCAATAGCAGTAAGGTTAAAATATTGGAAGCGTAAAGGAAAGATATAGGTAGAATTGGAGGAGCAAGGGGTTGCGAGGGTGGAAGGCATTGCGGTATCCTACACGCCGTAAACACGCCAAGGCTGCTCTCCGGAACGCACTTGGCTGCAGCAAGATTATTTATACAGAAAGGGAAGATGCTTGGACTGCGGCAAGGTTTCAGTTTTCCAAGGAGTAGGAAATATTTACAGAATCGAAGGAGATAGAGCGCTAGGTTTGTCAGCACGTATTTACTCGCACCTTCTTTACGCACCCGATCGAAATTACTTCCGGGCAGATTCGTTCGTTTACATTCGCGACGGCCCGCGTACGCGTCGCACAGTGGTCTCAAATCCGGAAAACGTGGCCAAAATCTCAAATATTATTCAATTTAGTAAAAAATTGGCACCCTGATGTTTTGGGGTCGCTGATTAGGAGTCTAAACTTAAAACTTTAAAAACCAAAATGGCGAATCCAATATGGCGGACAACTATAGTAAAAAATTGTTGGATCTGCTCGAATGTCAGTACCCTGATGTTTTTGGGGTCGTTGATTACGAATCTGAACCTATAATGTTTATAAACAAATTAGCCAATTGAAACATATAGACGAATTCACAGTTAATTAGTTCTTGGTGTTTGACAGGTAAAAATCCAATTATATTTCCTAAATTTCAAGACAATTTTTTAAAATATGCATGAGATACATAGAAAATCATTCTTGTACGACTTTGTACCACAAGGATGTATAATAAATGTCAAATAGTTCAAACTAGTTCAGAAGAGCAATTTTACTCTCGTATGAGCAGGGTGGCACCTAGTGGCAGCCAATTTTTTAAAAATTTGCAAGGTACAAGCATTAGCAACAGGCCAGAAGAAAAATTTCGGTGGAAGTTCGTGGAAGTTACAACTTTTCATCTACATTTGTAAAATACGCGGGCCAAGTTTTGCTTCTACGTTCTCCAAATAATTTTGCAATCGTGTAACGTAAACGCTAACAAGTATGCTTATGTAAATGTAAACAAATATTCTACTTACTTCCTGGAGTAGCATCCATTTTACACAATGGAAATTGGTCAACTCTTTCAAAAGTTATTCACTTTAAAAGTCGGCGTTCAAATTCGTATCGGCGGACACAGCAAATATTTCCGTAACGAAGGCTAACTTTGAAATGATTTACCTGTGAAACCATAAACATTTTGTCTTTTTCCTTGCCGGTATTTTATAGTCGGATCATCACTGTATCCTACCCAACGGCTAAAAATTCCGAAATGAAAAATTCGTTTTCGAACTTTTGACCAGGTTTTCGGGATTTGAGACCACAGTGCGTCGCGACGATATCGTTCGGATACTTATTTCCCAGTGCCTGGTAACCATAAAGCGCGAAATGATTCCGCTCGGAATCGATTTCCCTCGAATTGCGTTCTGAATATGACACGCCCGAGAAGATCCGCCGAAAGAGGACGAATACCGCTCGCGGGAGCTACTATGACTACAAATGTTACTACCCCTCGGTTACCACGATGTTCTCTAAGAAACTGATCGATTAAATGGAACTGCATTGCAGTGGATTCTCCTTTGATCAATCCGAAACATCTTCGAAAAATATCAATGACACACCATTTTAAACCACTACCACCGGAGAATCCTCGATTCTCTTTTCATTCTACCCTCCCCTTTGTCGTGACCAACATGTACCCTGCTCCTGCATTTTAACCACGTACACAGTTGCATCCCGTTAACAGCGGGCCCCTAATCAACGATTAAAAAAGAGAGGAGACAAAAAACCGGCAGGGCGAATTTCCCCGGCAAATGAAAGCCTTAAATTTGGAAACAATGCGTCTTTAGCGGCCCCCTGCCCCCGCGCGCATGCATCGCGTCGCCAGAATTAATCAGCCACGGTTTATACAGCGGCACGACAATGGCGCATCGAAAAATGGCAGAGAATTAAACGAAGGCCCGACAAAAGGCGGGAAGACATAAAGGCAACAAAAGAAACTGGATGGAAGGGGGAGCCGGCGTGAAATCGGCGGAAGGCCGCAGCCGACGGAAAGACAATGATAAATTAGCGGTATGCGAGCGGCGTAGGCAGCCGTTCTCCATCCGTACAGCTCGCACCTACTTGCCCGGCTGCAAGCTAAATCGCTCGCACACGTGGCCATAAACGAGGCGAAAACACACGATCGTGTACGTGGGCGCAAAGCAAGAGCAGTCTAGCGAAACGCGCGCGAGATTCGGGATTTAACGTCTGACTAAATCGATCTTTCCACTAGTAACGAAACGGATCCAACTCCCTGCCGCGTCTTTCCTCGCTCGTCCTAGAATCAAAAGCGGCAGCGACGGGAGAAAAAGCAGGATCCTCTTTGTGAGCTCGCGTTTCTTTCTTTCTCTCCGCCTAGCTCATTTCCAGTTGTCAGCGCTCATCTCTTTATGCTCATCGGTTTTCTTCTTTATCTAATTTACCCTTTGTCCGCGCCTCCTTCGCTGGCCCTGCCTCTATCTTTGATACCGCCTTTAAGAACCCCTTTCCTCTCTGGCCGCCGGAGTCTAACGCATTTTCCTTGCTTCTAATTTTCTCTCTGGATGCGCTGCGCGTTTCCTCTCTCCTTTTCCACCTTGTCCTTTCGCAATTTTTACCGTCGCGGAAGCAGTAGCTGGTCCTCTTTGACCAAGGAGCTTTCTGTTGGTCAAAAACCTCTCGCTCCTCATTGCATCTTCTGCCAAATATATTTCGACTTCTTTATCCTCTACATTCAACCCCCATGTTTCCTTTTGCAACCACCCTGAACGTCCTTCAACATTCTTCTTCTCCCTGTTCTTCAATCCAACATCTTCGATCTTCAGACTTCACCACCGGTGGCGCGTGCATATTCTGCTTTTCCTTCTTCACCAATCGAAGAACCAGTTCTCGGGATGTCCTCCGCGCCACGCGGAGCGGAGGATGGCACCGCGGGCTCGAACGTAGTACAAACTCGCCGGGCGTTTAATCAACCGAGTAGTAAAGACAAATGTTTGATCAGACAGGTAGCTGCGAGAGAAGGTGCTGGCGTTTACTTAGGATTAGGCAAGTCCACCCGCTCTACTCGCCAGCTAGCTCTGCTCGCGTCTTCTTATTCTTCGAGCAGCCACCACGGGCGGCACGGTTACGGTAATCGTGGATGGCGGTTGCCGAAACGCCCTGGGGGAAACCGACGCCTCCACCCAACGGAAGGACGGTTTCGGCACGATGTAATTGCTGTTGATCTTCAGTCTGACTGCTGGAAAGTGGCTGAGCAAATGTGAGAGGCGTAATTGAATTACGTGGCTCCCTCGCAGCGCGGATTTCGAAAAATATAGGGTTGATCAAGTGATCGACTGTGGAAGAATATTCCAATTAGCCTTGAACGATGAAGGAAACGTCTTCTAACACGAGTTTAGGAAGATCCTGGGTACCCGATAGCGCGACTTGACCGTGAAGTTGGTTGGATGAAGAATGACTAGGATGGGAAAAATAGAAGTGGGAGAATTAAGATGACGATGGTCTCAAAGGTTCCAAGAATGGGGGTTGTTCCTTCCGTTCGCTCCTCTGTTTCTCAAATTGCACGGAGAACAATGAGACATAATAACCGGACGGGGTTGCCATTCTTGCCGCTGATACTCGTCGAAGTGAAAGTTGCGAGGGTTACGGGGGGTGTTCTTTATCAATCGTATCCAGCCACCCCCACCGCTAGTCAGCGAAACGACGGAATCAATAATAAATTCCCGGCGGCGAGGGGACCGAGGCATCGTTCCTCCTTCGACCCACCCCCTCCCGTGCAAATCCCTGACCCCTCCTAATTTCTTCGGCAACGAGGACGCCGAGTCAGGGGTGGAACGAGCCGGGTCGCGAATCTCAAGTGGCTTGCGACGATAAATCAAATTAGCTCGAAACTTTCGAGACTTTTCGATCGTCAACCAGCCCCCGGCCCTCCGCCCTCTGCCACCCTTGCCGCTGGTACTCCACTGTCAGCGACGATTGGCTCGGGGGTAAATTGAAAAAAAAGAGGAAAGGGGAGCAAGGGGAGGGAAATGAGTTTTTCGAGGCAGACGAACTTTTTCAATGATTGAAAGTAGCATCGGAGACGGCTGGGGGCGAAGTAGGGGGGCGCGTAGGGTCGCGAACGCGATAAAGCGTGGCTGTAGCTCGCGATTAAAGGCGCGGCGAGGTCTTTAGCGTTAATGTTATTTACAATCATCCACGGCGGGGAGGAGAAGGGATGTTTGTAAGGGTAGAACGAATCACGTTGAACGTCGAGTGCAGGAGGGTCCAAGGAAACAACTCGCGGAACAGTTGAAAGGGGTGGATATGAAAACTCGACGGAAGTTGTTCGAGTTTCTTCCAGGTAGCAAGTGACAATACCCAGTAGATCGCGATTGTACGAAATAACGGAGGCCCGCGTTGCTCTAACGAGGACGAATAATTTTCTAATTAGCAACTGGACGCGTAACGAGACCGATTAATTTGCTGGGAAAGTAGTGGCTACGGTGGAGGATTAATAACGCCAGGTTGCGCGAAGGACGCCAAAGTTATGGAGCCGCATTAACATAATTCCAATTATCTGTCGCGGAGACTTGTAGTCGATCCGTAGCCCTCGATCCCTGGCTGTTATAATTACTGCCCCGCTAATTACTTATAAAATGACGTCCAACTGAATCTTCACAAGTTTTCCCACTTGATTTCACGATTGTCCAGTTCGCAATGAACCCTTGAACACACTACTGTCTCGAGTGTGACGTCTAAGTAACCCTTTTCTGGACAAGTCATCGGGAGATAAGCGCACGAACGCGGTTACTTGCCAGACCCTCCACCCCGCTGTGCTTCCTTCCATTTCCCCGAGAATTTCCTTTTAGCTCGGTTCCCGTGAATATCCAGATCCGAAATGGAGGTGAGCGTACCGTTTTCTTTACGCTCCACTGTGCCGAAATAAGGGTCGTCGAGGGGCAAAGGGGGAGAAGATCCGTAGCGAAGAACGTTAGCCCCGAAGTCTGGGCTCCCAGAAATGGGCTCAACTAAATTCTCACACTAGCCGGGCTAAGGTATTCCTCCTACGGGCACCTTGGATCTGCTTGAGACGTCCAAGACGAGCGTAGGGGATCCGATCACGCGGCTCGAATGCACTCGCGCGAGCACATTCAGTGAGACGTGTGCAACGGGCCGGTTATACCCTTCAGGTGTTTGTCTCGCGACAAGCGAGACGCTCGATTGATCGCGCGAAACGGTAAATAAAAATCCCTAGACACTGGTACGCGAGGGATCTGGGCAAACAGATTTGCCTTCTCAAGGTAAGGGTGTGCAATGAAGATGCGCGGGAATGTCACTGGTGTCAGTAGTGTGGGATTGCAAAGTCTGTGCGTTTGATAAAGTATGTTTGGACCAGAGTGATTGGGATCGAGAGCGAATGTTTATGGTAGAGTGTCGAATGGAGAGTTTGGTGACCGGAGCGCGTGTCAAGAGTGTGTGTGTAAGTGTGAATCTCGGGGAGCGCAAGATAAGAATGAAGGAAGTCAGTCCTACAGAGTCCGTCAAACGAGAGACATCGTTGCCTGATCATATTCTTTTAATAAATAGCTTCTTTTACTTTTCTACAAGTGTGTAATTCACTTCTGTCTTGTTCACCTAACATCCCTTCAGTAGTTTATGACAAGTACGGAGCTGAAAAATGAAATTAAGAAGAAGATATTCGAACTCAGGTATGTGACTTGAAAGATCTAAACGCCACTACTTTTCCCACTCTATGTTTCCTGATTATCCAACATAATCCCCCAGCATCCTCATGCATAGTACATTCAGTCCTCGCGGAAACTATATTCAAACTACCCCCAGAAGGATGACTCGCCCCTATCCCAAACGCACCACAAATCTCTCCCGGCAAGTTGCAACGGAATATTCAATTCCATCTGCGTTCATCCGCGAGATCGGTCATTATTCACCAAAGACAGTGCACCGCGGCGGGTCTCCGCAGCAGGGTCGACTAGGTCCCCACAAAGTAGCCTGCTTACGACGCAGCAGACACAACCAGGGATCCGTTGGAGCCAACGCCTCCCTATGTTCGTATCCCCCGGACCGCTGTAAATTACCATCATATTCCTGGGCGGATGCTGTTGCGCGCTTATGTTTACGCGCCCCGAGCCTAAGTGACTGGCGCTCTGTCGGGGGAGGGTCTGCAGGGTTTCGGTACACTTCAGGGCCGCCGCAGATCGAACGGAAGTGGCTCGCTGCCGGGTGCACGCGAGCAGGAAGCGCAACGATGCCGCTGTTAACATAAACTCCAGTCATTGCTCCGGGGGCATAATTCCCATATACGATGCTCGTAACGCATCCCCGCCTCCACCTAGCTCGAGAAATTTTCCCAGCTATCCCTCCAAGTATCGGTACAAGCTACTTTATACGAGCTTCAGAAAAGGATCCTCTTCCCCGGCTTGTAATGAACGCTCGATGCCTCTTAAAACAGGGATTCTTAATACCGGACCTACGCGCCCCTAGGGGAGCGAGTTTCCATAAAACGCTAAACTTCAAAGCACGTGCACTTCAAATCTGGACGACATCACGATCCCGCCTGCTCGTCGAATAACATTTTCCACGAAAAAAGACCACCCCTCATTACGCCACGAACGTGTTGTACAGCTTGCACAGGGGAGAACCAGGGGAAAACGTTTCAAAGTCGTTTTAAAACCGACGGACGAAACCGCGAGCAGACGCGTTGTCCCCTGAGAGAGCGAGATGTGCGAGGATAAACAATAATGAAACGGTAAATAAGAATCCGCGAAGAGGTGGGAGAGTTGGGGCGATCTTTCAAATCGTTGACCAAACTCAATTCAATTCCCTTTATCCGCCACTTACCCTCGCGGACAGTTTCTTTGGTATTCCACCCCTCGCCCTCCTCGCTTATTATTCCTTTCTGAAAGTTATTCCGCGGGAATGCAAAATACGCGCGGCGTGCCAGAAGAAGCGAGCCAGGGGGCAGGGAGGGTACCACAGGGACAAGGGCAAGGGGGTTGCTGGGGGGGCGTGGGGGGAAGTGGATAAAGCAGAAAAAAACGAAGAGAAAAGAGGAGAGAAAAGAGAGAAAACGTAGCGGGGGCCACGTAGAAAGTTTCGCGTAACTCGAGAGATTAGACGGGGCAGGCGTTGAAAGGGGACGCGAGGGGCGTGAAAAGAAGCTGCGGACGGGGGTGCGGACGGGCGAGGCGGGTCTTAGCGACGGACTTAAAAACAATTGCCCCGCGGCGACGCGGGAATTTTAAACACACTTTTATCGCCGGCCCGGATGGCTTTTGTTCGAGAAAATCGCCGAGCGGGGCTGGAAACGGGGCGAGAATCGAGAACTCGACGCGACCTGTCCACGGATCGAAGGGCTTTAAGGCAATTTACGAGGAGGAGGAGGGGAGGAGGCAGGGTTTTACGGTTTCAAGTGACGCCAGCCTGTCCTGATCTTTTTTCCCATTTCCCTTATCCGCGCTCTTTTGTCCCTTCGCCTCCCACCCTTGCTCGCTTTACATTCGATGTTATTTTAATACCTCCCACCTGCGCGCCTTCCTCTCTCTCTCTCTCTTTGTCTTTGTCTCTGAGTTGAGTTATAAGAGGGAGGAAAAATACCCATGGCCCAGGGAATTTGAATACGGCGAATCACCGCCACCGTCCACGCGACAATTGCTTTTCATTGGACGCTAGCTAAACTTTTAACAATCGTGTTCGGTTAAACGGTTAAACTCTGTTGCAGGGTTGATTCCTCTTCTTCCTTTTGTCGTTTTTTTTCTCGTGCACGTTTGTCTCTCGTCGTTGTTTGCTGGTCGCGTACGACGTCGTTACGCGCACTCGCGCCGCAATTCCCGGGTAACGACGAACAGACGCCGATAGAGGATCCTCCGGCTCAGTCTGACGACGGTACAAAGAAATCCGCATCAGGGTAATGTCGCGTGAAGTTAGCCCTCGAGCTTAGAGACCCGTGGCGAGCAATTCTCGAGGGTAGACCGTGACCGGTATATCGGCAGAGGGCTGAACCTCTTCAGGAAGGGTGGCTACGTTGGAAATGTTCTCGAAGACAGCTCCTCCGAGAGTGTAATAATCGAGTAAATTCAGCGTGGAGGGAAGGGACACGTAGCAGGAAACTGCTGTACTGAAACAAGTCTCAAGTATTGCTTTCTGAAGAACGGAATGATGTACGTTATTGTAGGTTTCAGGGAAATACTTTGAGATACGATTGAGCTCGACTGGTTTGTCCTCCATCATAAATTTATATACTCAGTATGGATTCCTTTGATGGAAGCCAGTGACTTCTTTTTAAGAAGTTTTGACAGTGGAGTTAGCAAAAGAAAAACCAATCAAATAAGCTGAGAGACGCTAGCGGTGGGAACGCACTTGGAAAAGTTGCTGCAAGTGCGTACATTTCTCGATGATTGAAACGAGTATTGGAAATAAGCGAACGATTAGGGTAAAGGCCCCATACACCGGACGGCCCCCTATTACCGGACACAATATTTATTTTCATGATTTATAAAATCCAGGCTATATAAATTAAATTGTAATATTCTTATAATAACATTTGAAATTATAGTTTTCTAAATAAATGAAGGTTTTTATAATTAATGTAGGTTAAACATGTAAGAAATGTATAGAAATTCTCATTCTCGCAATTATCGGCATTTCACCATTTATTATCAAAATGGCTAAGCATCATTCACATTTAAGAGTCTATATAATAATAATTCAATTGGTATAATGTACAAAAATGAATATGCAGTGATAGTGCTAGGTTTAATTGATAATAAAAACTGCATATAGAGGTAATTTAATAATATTTTGAGAAATTAAAGCGAGTCCGGGGATTGGGTCAAATTATACGACATTTTCAATTACCGGTGATCGATATATGGGTCAATACTCGTGTTGATTCGACCGTTACCGGATGGTCGCGAACGTTTGAAGGATCTAACCTATTTATCCGTGTCCGGTAGCTCAGGCACGGTGTCCGGGACAGTGTCCGGTAGCTCGGGCACGGTGTTCGGGACAGTGTCCGGTAGCTCGGGCACGGTAAATAGTTCTCAAGCTTTAAGTGTGTCCGGTAATTGCGACAAAATTTTGTTTTACATTTTTACTAATATCTCTTTAATATTTCATTATTTAGTTAAATCAGAAAGTCCTGAATTTACGGAAATGCTTAATAATCAGTTCAATGCAAAAAGTTCCCAGAATATACAAAAACTTATGTTGAAATTCCTAAATAACTTTTATGTCATCACTAAATGTTCGGTATATGGGTCCTTTACCCTACGTATTTAAAAATATCGAAGTTGTTCCTCGATATGTTAAAAGATACACAAGCTACAGCAGTGGCGAACCCAGGGGGAGGATTAAGGGGTCCTAGCACCCCCCAAAAAGGGGCTTTGTAAATAGAAAATAAAACTGGATTTCGTTCTTCAAATAAATATTGATAGTCACCCAATGAATTTTATTGAATATGCATTCAAAATATTTTTATCCCTTCAACTCAGCGCCCCCCAAGACTAAATCCTGAGTGCGTCACTGAGCTACAGGCTCTGTAACTGAATGAAATTGATCAAGAAGGAAAGGACCTCACAAACCACTAACTTTTAACAAGAATCCCACAGAGAGCAACTACGGAAACTTTTGCAGTGACCCGCTTGCGTCGACTCGAGCTCCGCGAAGGGAGAAATCATGCCTGCCTATCGTCGACCCATAAATTACCCTCGAGGAGGGACCATCGTGGCGGAATTAAAATTGGTACCAACAGCACCGGGAATATTTGTGTCTCGATAGGGAGGTTGAGCAGGGGGTGGTGGCGCTTCGATTACAACTCTGGACGAGCCACTAAACGGGCGGCTGGTGAGGAAGAAACGGGGGGTGGTTGCGGAAGGGTCGAGTTTAGCCGCTCCACTGGTCTGTAACTCGAACTAACCCCGAGAAACACCACCACCACCTCGGGAACTTGCCGCGTCAGCCCCCGCTATAAGGTCGAAACCTACCGCCTACGGACAGGAAACGGAATCCAACTTCCTTCCTTGGTCGAGGGGCGAAGATTAATCTCAGCCTGGTCATGCCTCTCTACCTGTGCCACGAGTAACCCAGCCCCGACACCCTCCCACCGACGTTCCCTCATCGCGAGACCGCGTACACTTCTCGCCATGCTCATTCTATCTGGGTTTATCAATCCGACTCCCTCTAACCTGCCTCCAGAGCCGCGCGAATCATCTTGATGCGTTTTCTTCGCGAACCTGAACTTGCTCGTGCAACTTCCTATTTTGTCCCGACGACAGTGGTTTAATCGCCTTTAGTATACACTGGGGAGCTATTATCTGATTAATTGGGGCACAGCTGAGGGGATGACTAAAAGATTAGGTCAGTGGATAGACTAATCCAGCTACGTTTACTGGTTATATTAAGGAGATTGTAGGGTTTGAAAGGGAAACTTGTTGAGGATTTGTAGTCTCTGTGATGCTTTCTGGACGGCAGAATAGAAAATGTACAAAGTTTGCTCGTTAGTTTCTGTCTAGGTGGTGCAATATGCATTTGGTGGAATAGATTGCAATGGGCTGTAAAACGAGGACAGGGGAAAGTGACGGGGTTGGCGTTAATCCTGGTACTGTAGGAATTTATAGCCGTCCGAAAACGTTTGACTAACGAACAACGTGGCTCAAGCGCGAGGGTTGAACGTGATCTCAAGCTGCACGTACCGCAATTTAATTTTCCAGATCCTTGCGGTAACGTGGAGTGCGTAAAGCCGGAAATCTGTCAGCTGGACGAGTCGAGGCAACCAGGCTGTCGTTGCGGCGAGCAGTGCGGCCTCGAGTTCTCGCCAGTTTGCGGCAGCGATGGCAAAACATACTCGAATGAATGCAGCCTCAGGCAGGAAGCTTGCAGATCGAGATTATCGCTCAGGAAAGTCTACGACGGCGCCTGCAGTTCAGGTAATTACGAACCTGCCCACGAAATCGTCGAAATTTCTCATAGATAAAATGTATTAAGGCAACTTTCTCACAAAGTACCAACTTTCTTCATTGAAGACCCAATTTTGGAATAGCTAACATTTATGATATAAACTACACTGTTCTAAATACAGTTTTACTTTTAAACTCAAGGAAATACGAAATAAAATTTAAAGATTAGTAAACAAGTGACTATTCAAAGCGAAATACTTTATCGTCAAATAAAATGTTTCGCAATAAATTAGTCCTCGTTATAAGTTTTCTACAGTTCTATATAAATTTTGTATATTCAAATTGTTTTCTCTGTTTTATTTACTCCTTACACGATTTTTAAGAAAATTGTATATGCTTTTTCTTGCGAATTTATTTTTCAATTAATAAATATCAATACCATTAATTATAAGTAGATTGGTATTGATCATCACCCCCACCTTGCCCTCAATTCATGGTACAGGGGGTAACACACACCGAAAGTTGCTTTTAATCTCCGCCCTTGTGCAGGAATCAATCCATGCGACGAAGCAAAGTGTCACCCGTACGAGCAATGCGCCATCAATCGTCAGGGGATCGCGAGCTGCGAATGTGGTCCAGAGTGCGAGCCAGTGATGAGACCAGTTTGTGCACGAGGTGGGAAGACCTACACCTCGCTCTGCGAGCTAAAGAGGCAGTCCTGCCTCACGAAAGTCAACATCGATGTCGCCTATACAGGAACCTGCGGATCTAAAGGACCCTGCTCTGAGAAGGTCAGTCGCGATTTCCACCCCGCAAGTAAAATTTGAATCAAGGAACATTCCCTTCTTTAGACAAGTACACCCAAATGTATTCTTATTGGAAGCCTATAAGATGCCTCGCTTGTTTAAACAGAATTTAGAAAAATGAGATCTTTAGATTTAGATGAAAGAATATTCCGAAGCGAAGTAATTCTCACGTAACGGTATACTGAAAATTCGCCTGCTCACCCTCACCCCCAATAAAGAGTTTCACGATACTGCGCAAGGAATTTGGTCACAGAAGCCAGGGGTATTCGCAATCATAGCTGGTATTCGTGGTCTTTGGCCCGATTCCCAGTGACACGAGCGGTCGACGACGCTTTTCCAGGGGCGATCCGGCGTGCTTCGCCTAGCTTCATTATTCGCGAGCCCTGTCGTTCGTGTCCGCTTAAATTGGATCGGTTTGACACGCTGGTTTTCTCTGTTCGCCATGACGACGCCTCGGGATACGTTCAATTTACTAGAACTCGCATTTCTCGAGTGGATGCGTTGTCGTTCATAATTAAGCCTGAGACCCCTTACCCTGCCAGTTTCCATCGTAATAAAATCATACACGTAGCCGTGGAAGCGATTAAACCTCAAATTTAGAGAAACCCACCACGAAAATAAGCAACAGCGTTGAATATTGTACAAATACATCAGAAAACGGACGAATAAAAACCATTGCTGGTAACTAAACGATCGTTTAATCAAAGGTAGAATTACGAAGGGAATTTCACCGCGAATAAATTCTTCTTTTCCCCATCTAGGTACAGTTTGCTTTTCATTTCCCACCGTACACACGTAATAATGGACGCGACTGATTAAAACGAAAATTATGACGACCGTGTGCATTCGCGGTCCGCCGTGAATCCCCATCCCCCGTTGCATTTCACAATAAAGCCTCCGTCTCTTTCTACGCGATAGCATTGCCCGGCTTAATCGCAAATGGGCAGCGGCTCGTCGTGAAAAATGTCGTCGCGACCCGTTCGAAGCTAGCGAAACACTGGGAGAAGGCGTCGTTACGAGCCTCGCGGCGAGGGTGTAAGTTCTGGTCATTAAAGTGGCGCAACGAAAATTGCCACGGCCGCGGTAAAGCATCGCGAACGATAGATTATCAGCTTTGCGCGGGATGGCTGGGCGGATATCCGGTGGAACCGGGCGACAAAGAGGCTGGCGTCGCCGAAAGAGCGAGATTCTCAGGGAGCCGTGCGACGATCCATCGCGATTAATCTCGCTTTTTTTTCTTGCTTTTCCTTCTCTCCCTTTTCTTTTTTTCTCTCAGCGGGGAATGAGGGGTGGAAATGAGGAGAGCGCCAGTGTGGGGTGGATCGAGGAGAGTTGAATTCAGAGGGATTTCCTTTGCAGACTTGCCAGTGGGGCGCGATCTGCGCGGAGACCGGCGGCACAGCGATTTGCGAATGTCCAACCTGTCCAGCGGAATTTCAACCGGTTTGCGGGAACGATGGCATCAGCTATGGGAACGAGTGTAAGCTGCGCCTCGAGGCCTGTCAACATCGGCGAGAGATCCGCGTGCTTTACGAGGGGCTCTGCAGTGAGTACCGATCCCTCTGGAAACGGAGGCCTTTATTTCACGCGGATTTCTATTCCCAACCCTGTCTGTCTGACTGGACCAGCTGGGGATAACTGCTCTTTGAGGGGCGCCTCTGTATTTTGTGACGGCTGATAGGGAAGCTTCGATGAACAGTGCATTGAAAAATCTGCTGTTCGACAATAACGTCGGTTATTATTATATGTTCTAATGTTTATGAATATCGAGCGTATTGTTTGAACATAGATACTCTTGTGAACTTGTAATCCTTATTGCGAAGAAGTTCCTTCACGGAGTATAGGTACGACTGCGATTCTTTTACTGTCGATAGCTTCGCAGCAGTCAATTGATGAGGTTATAGACAATTCAGTTATACAATGCTGGGGATAAAACAGGAAAATGAAATTGCTTCGAGAGTTCAATCCAGACAAGTCAGGGGGAAGACTGTACCTGGATCATTGACTTTCTTCTACTTTTTTCCGGATTGTCTCTTCAGGAAACTTGAATTCTCTGATGCTGCTAGTGTATTATACAGGAATAACTGAATCCTCTACAGTACATAACTTCCTCCATTCAATTTACCTTCGACTTAGTCGCCTAATTGGCCTTTCAAGATGGCTCGGTTAAATTCCCAAAGCAGGCACCCCTTTATGAGAAACTTCGATCGAATGCAATTATAGATCTTATCGAATTGGTGGGGACGAAATATATCTAGATCCATGCCATTCCTCTTTATGCGATAATGATATAATTTAGAGGATTCTTAAGTGCCTGAGGAATATCCTTTAAGACACCAAAGGCTAAGTAGCTTCTCTACTTTCACAGTTTTTTATCCGGAACTTTCGACTTCATGGAAATCGGTCACGAACGCGCTCTGGCACGAAACAAACGCACAACTCGACGGGGGTGGTTCGCGACTGGTGACTACCACGTGACACACGACATTGTTCATTTCCAACGCAAATTATTTCCACACGTGCACCTACGGATCTCCCTCCGATTCGGGTCACTCACACATGTAAAGGCTCTATTACACCCTTACCTTTGATCGTCGGTCAAAAATGAACTTTATGGAGAACAGGAGAACTGTATATGAAATTTTTGGGGAACGAGGTCAGGACAACACTCGTTAAGTCGCCGATGTCGGTTCATCAGGTAGACGGCTCCTCCCAAAATAATTCAGCCCGCTGGAAATCCATTCGGACGTAGAATCTCCTTAATAAAATTCTGGACAGAGTGTCGATCCTCTGATGAGAAAGCGAGCAGGTCAAATTGATTTCCTGATGAGAAATGGGCCCCGGTTAAATTCGAAGCGCGGCTTTCCGCTAAGCAATCACGGAAATTGGATTTTAAATTATTCAGAGGAATTGAATAAATTAATGCCGATGAATGATAGACGAAAAAGATACAGCTCCGGATCCACGGGTGAAATAGAATATTCAATAATAATTCTAATGAATATATAAGTAGTGGAGCCACGAAGAAGAAGCGGGGTAATATGAATTGAAGAAAAGCATCGATTTACCATCTGTCCCCGTTTTTCCAGGAAAATATTAGTTCGTTTGCAGCCTCGTTATGCTGATTTTCCGCGGAAATTCTGGCGAGTAAGATGTTACAACGGGAAATTCGTTGATCGGGTATTGATCGAGCCGAAGTGGAGCAGTTGGAGCGGGGCCCCTCGGGTAAATAATTAAGGAAACTTTATTAACGAGAGCAGACGGGGAGGAAGAAATCGGAGGATGATCAATTCCGGCTGGCTAAGCTCATTATATCAAGATGAAGTTCCAGTTGTTGCGTCTGGCTCACCTTCGGCGGCGGAATTTTACGAAAACCAAGGAAACTTCTGATTATTCGATGAGCATTCGATACATACCGCGTAATTTGCATACAATAGCCGGGGATCCTTTGACCTCTACCCCCTTCTACCTCCCTCCATATCGTAATCGTATTTGCATGTTGATCAACGATGAACCTTTGTACTTTAAGAATTCTTCATTAACAGGATTTGCATTTTTATTGAAAAACCCTTTAACCGAGTGCTGTTGGAAAGTAAAGAGAATAAAGGGGGAAAAATTGAGTTATTCTATGCCTTCCGAAAAAGCCTCATTTCAACCGTCCATCGTCGATCACTCAGGGTTGCTACCTACCTCTTCGAGTTATAATAGCAAAAAAAATAAATTGGACATCACCGAACCCATCATTGTTATCAAACATCCAATGCCAACTATAACTTGTGCAGCTTTTAAGGATTTAAGACGAAAGACGTCGCTTTCAACCGTAGAAACATTGGATAGGGTGGGAGAGTTGCCGCACGTTACGCAAAATTGTCACCGTGTCTAAATTTTGCAATGAAAATGTTTTCCAAGGATATATCTTATTAGTTCAACATCTTGTGATTCTACTAGCATTAATGAAAATCAAAATATTAATACTTGTCACCCTTAAAAAAATTGAAACTAAAACATCCTTTGGTAGGAGAGACGCCGCACATGCGGGAGTGGTGCCGCATTTCGAAACACGTTTAATTTTCGATTTAAACTTGTTACTTCTAACTTTTTATATAAAAAAATAATAAAAACAAAGTTAAATGAAACATTTTTACTTTATACAATTATAAAATTGGAAAATTAAATGGGTACAGTAGGAACAGATATTATATCTGCTTTTCGAAATTTTTTTTATATTCAGTTGGCATCTTGAGATTAAAATAAAAAAAAATGTGAAAAAAGAGTACATAGTCCACAAATATATTTCGATTATAAGATTATTCATTTAAAAATAAATAATTTGCCTTGAGATACCACGTTAGCTATTTTAACAAACTTTTTCGGTATTTTAAACATTAAAAACATCATTTAAATCGACTTAGTTTCCGAAACAGTACAGTATCAAAGTGCGGCATCTATCCCAAATAAAAGTGCGGCGTCTATCCGAAATGCCTGGGAGAGACACCGCACTTTCGTATTTCCACATGCTAAGTTGAAAGTAACCCATTCTGCCAAGGAAATATTCTGCATGGTCCCCTTAACGTATTACAAATGTTGTATCAAGAAAAACTATGAATGTTTAGCTACTATATTAGTAAAAATAGACGCGACGTATAACTATTCAGGCAAAGTACCCTAGGCTTACCTCGAAAAACAGCAAAATCTTTAACAATAATACAGGAAACACGTTCTGGCTTGACAAACTAACTCAAATGAACAGCCTTAAACAAATAAAATCGGCAATGATGTGTTTTATTACCGATATCCTTGAAATACCGATAGTGCGGCATCTCTCCCACAATTACCCTACAAAGGACTGCGAAGGGAACTTTTTTGAAGAAAATTTGAAGAAATCTGTCCCATTTCTTACAACTCGCACTCCTTGGTCCACCGCGAATCGGCACGAGGAGCCCAACATATCCCCCCATCTGGACGTACGATAATTTGCATGGTTTAAAATCGCGTGAAACTTCTGAAACGTACCGGCGGGATTCGGTTCCATGCATATCACGGCACGGGCGACTTCGACCCTCGCTGAAATTGTATGAGTTGTTACCCCGCGGCATGCACGTTGCATATGCATGCAGCTCCGTTCCTCCACCTTCAACCCCCGCAACCCCGCAGGATCCTACTTCGTGTGTGCCGATCCCAGGCAGCAGGATCCTAGCGTCGCGAGCACAGAAAGCCAGAAGCTACCACCCCCAACCCCCACCGCGTTCCAAGGCCTCCTCATCCCCCCGAAGGCTTGTTACCCTCGACTGTAGTAGCATCATCGACACGTCGCTGAAGGAGGGGGAGGGTAAGCCGACGCCCCTTTCCTCTCCGGTTTCAATGAATTCTAAAGATAACTTCTCGACTGCAAATCCTACTTCAATGGCGACCACCCACCCCCCGCGATCCGAGTTTTCTCCCTTTCTCTGCTTCATCCTCCCCCCTCGCCCGTTACCGTGCTCGTCTGCTTTCGCCTCCCCTGGCCTCTCCGTTTCACTTTGTTCTCGGTCTGGATCCCGGGGATCCAGTCGGTACCGGCATCCACCGCGCGCCAAAACGGCCGAGATAATTCCCCGCGAAACGGATGCAGTTATGCAAATACCGGCTAGGCCGAGAATCTTTATTAATGTCGGGGTTGGAACGTCGGCCAGGAGGCGAGTTGGGGCTGCAACAGGGGGCTGCAGGCGGTGGTTTGGCGAACGCTTCGATGCCCTCGCGGGGCGCAGGAAGTGGCGCGCGCCAACCGAAACAATTCACCGCCACCCTAGGAGGCCACGGGTGAATTTAGCGGCGGTCGAACGGGGTGGCTCGAGGCGTGCGAGATATCGCGGGGATCTGCGATTTCGAGAACCGGCCCGCCGCCTCGGACTCGATGACGAATGGCCAGGCCGTGCCAGTCTTTTTGCCTCCGACGGCAATTACGGGGGGAGATAGATTGTCCCGGGGATCGCGTTGCCCGGGAACAGCAACCGCGATAACGGAACGCTCGTTAATTGGTGATCGTTTGCTTGTTTGCTTGCAGACGGCTGCGAGAATAAGAAGTGCGACTATTACGCCGAATGCGAGAGCGACAGCACGGGAGAGGCCAAATGCATTTGCCCCAGCAAGTGCGAGACTTCGGTAAGTAGAAGAGATTTCTTCCATTTATGGTATTTGGGAGTTACGATGAGCAAGTTTAGTTTTATTTAGAATTCCGTTGCTTGAAGGGACTGCTGTTCACGTGTTAAACCTATTATACTTAACATTCCCGCCGCAACGCGATTATATTTGCAAGATTAATCCACGAATCGCAATCAGGTAATTGAGTTAATCCTTATCAAAGTGAAACCGCCAGATGCGTGGTTAACCAATTTCAATTTTCCGATGAGCGAATCCGCTTACGAACTGATCATTATCCACTCGCTTGCTGACTAGTATTCCCCACTTCAATAATGAAAATAAAACGTCCTTGATATTTGAAATTTCTCCTTAAACTTCTAAAGAAACCTGCTAGATACGTTACTTAAATGACTTGCTATAGAATGCTTTCATACACCTACTATATTTATTGAAAATAAATACGAATTATTTTGTTCCTTTTTTCCGTAATCTAAATACATAATTAACGTTGTGATATCTTACCTGGATCGATTTATTTGACTGAATATTGACCTTCAGTATATTCCTAAATTTTTTCATAAGTTACACAGAAAGTTTACACGAATTCATCATCAAAAAATTGAAATAATTTTTTTAGTATTTTAAGAACTTCTGTGTTACATGTTTAATTTTAACAAATAAATAGTTAATTGAATTTAAATAAAGAAATTTAATATCTCTCATTCGATAAATATAAAATGAATAATGCTTAAATTTTTTTTAATAAATGAAACTAGAAACACAGTAAATGGGTACTCCACAGTAATTGATTTCTCTACCCTACCTATTAAAAAAAATAATATAACCAGAAGTCTACAAGAAATCATAACACCCTCAGGTTCCTTAAAACAGAAAGTTCGTCGAAGATGTGACTGCGACTCGACCCAAGGGTATTCTCGCGAGGCCGATTTATTCGCCAAAGAAATCCCCCTATTAAACGATCTGCAATGTAAAACTATGGTCGTTGAACATAATGAAGCATCGAACGAGCCTTTACGTGCTCGGGGCGAGTCGTTGCGTTAAGCCTTGACTCGTTAGCGCGAGCAAAGTTAAATATTCATACAGTGATGGATGTGCTGTCGGGTATATGTACTTGTCGATGCTGGAATACGCTTCCGTGCACGTTATTTCGCATTTCCGTTGGCATTGCGCAGTGTTACACGATCATGCAATGAGCTACAGTTCGGTGTCGTCGAATTCAACAGATCTGCTAGTCGTTTTCATTAATGACATTCTATCAATTTTTACTTTTTCCTCTGCTCAGTCCGTGTGCCTTTATAGCTCTCATCGCGTGTCTAACTATGTCAATCTATTTACCTTTATCGACCCGTTTAATTTGACAGAACGATACTTACGACAGGTTGCATCGGCAATTTGGGGATTCATCAATTACGCTGATACGCGCCAATCCTCCTTTCCGTCAATTAGAACTGCCATCGAATAAGTGGAAGCTTCCATCCGAAGCGTTTTCCGTTGTTCCGTTTCTAATTTGATTAGCTCGCGAAAGTTATACGTCGATAGAGGAGAGTTTCCTCGAGGAGAGGTAGGTTCTTGGAGCATTGGACTTGGCAAACTAACAGGCACGCGATTCCATGTAACAACCATCATCACTGACATTAACCTTTGACACGACACTATAACTCCTCAATCTACCCCCCATAATTCGAAAATACGTTCGCTCCTTAGAGCACCGATAAGCACGTCGATATTCCCACAAACGCCAAGGCCCTCGAGAAACATGCACCTGCGCAACCAAACGGGAACAACTGCATCCAGAAACTAACCCCCCGGACAGAAGGGGTAGATCTTGTCAGCTTTATCGCGAGTAATCGGCGAGTTTCCCTTCGGAGTAGGTAGCATAAAATTTCACCCCTGGAAGGAGGAATATTCATTGCGAATGGAGAGCACGTCATGGTTCTCCGAAGAGATATCGTTATCGGCGGAGAGGCTCTCGTCGAAGCAGCCGATTCGCGATTCAGGAATTCACGGATTCGCGGAGCGTCCTGCTGACAAAACCACGAACAATCCTGCTGGGTTTTCTACGATCGCGGCGTCGAGTTTGTGGTCGTTGGAGTAACTACCCGCTGGCAGATGATTCTTTTTTGCGAAACGGGGGTCGCTGGAGGAAAAGTGCCTGGACGTGGCAGCGGCCGTGCACCCTCTCGCCCCTTTCTATCCGAAATTCAACGACGACCACGTTAGGGGACGGTTATGGGGGGCAGGCCCGGCGCGGAGCCATCAAACAGAACGACCTTCTTCAGCGGCAGCACGTGCTATCGTCTGGCGAAACCCTGGAGAGATAGACATTTAGCGAGAGATCTGCTTGGTCGCTCAACTAGGTCTGGTTGCAACTGCTGCGGATGGTATCGACTTCCAACCCTGTCGCCAGTCACGATCTACGGAGCTGTTTAGCGATGTAGTTGGGAGAAGAATACGAAATGAAGAATATGTACTGGGTCTGTGAGGCGACTTAAGTTAGATCGAACTGCGTAATTAAGACGAATTCCATGGTTACACGAAGTACATATCTGCTATGTTATGTGGGCATTATGAGCTAAACGCACTTATCAGTTCCGTGATAAATCAGTGCCGTCAGTGTCAATGGTCTCTTTGTTTTAGTGTGCAATGAGATAGGGCTGGGAAAAGTAGATAGATTGTTTCAATAGAGGAAATTAAATATGAGTACCTATGTAATAACAGTACATTAGATATTGCAGGGTTGAGTATTATTTATTTATTTATTTATTTAGGGGATAATTCCTTTAAGTACGAAAATGGTTAAACTGAAGTAGAATCTCGCCCATTTACAACTCCCCTAAAAACTATCTGAATTCCTGGAAGAACCACTCTCAAGGGATGGAGTGGGAGCAATTTGATTCTCGTAGGATTTATTGTAAGGATGTCGAGTAAAGATTAATAGATAATAGTATTGATGAAGATCTCTATTTTGTGGATGAGAAGTAAGTATAATTCTCATGGACATCGAAAATGACATTTCGCTTCGTTCGAGCTGATTGCGACGTAACAGTAGAATTTTTAGGATAAAATCGTCGAACGTTCCACGGCTCGTCGTCTTAAACGTGAAATTACATCTTTCTCGCATGAACGCACCGTGTCTCAGCGAATCCGAGGCGTCAGCATTCCGTGAGCAGGGAACGCGGAAGGTGGGGCAAAAGGACTTTCGAGAAAAGGACTGAATCGGAGCGTGGGGAAAGAGATGAGGGTCGGAGGCATTGTTTGAACTGCAAACGAGGAATATCGGCACGCCCCAGCCACCCTTATAGCCCCGTCGGCCCCCTCGTAATTGTCTCGTAAATTACAATAAGATGAGGGGAAATGCGTATCGAATCGTGGGGAGTAATTAAAACACATCAAGAGACTGTGAATGCCACCCAATGGCTTCTCGCTGGTACTTCATTCTCCGTCGTAAAAACAAAGCCGATCGATTCAATAAAGCAGAAATAAAATAAAGAAAAAACATCCAAACTACATAAATGGAAATTGAGATCAGTACCTACAAAATAGAACCAGAATATAAAGAAAATACGACGAAACTAAACTAAAGTCTCTAATAACGTTTTAATTTCTCATAAAATGAGAGCTCGCAGAGCGTCCCTGAAGAAATCGATCCCAGGACAAGTTACCCAGCAAAAAGTCACCCCCGATTCGGTCAATAATTTTTGCTCGTCGAGCTACCCATCGCAAAATGCCCCGCTGCACAAGAGGACACATCGAGCGCGACCGTGTTTCAGGTCTCCTACCCATTATCGTCCATTTCAGAGACAGCAAGGCCGCAAATACCTCAGTCTCGAATTTCAATTACAACGGACGAGCCTCTCCTCTCTGTCCGTCGCTCCGGCATCCCTTCACACCGACGTGCACGTGTCCCTGCACGCCTCCTGTTACACACCGAACCAGGCACGCTGCTCGAAACAGAGGGATAACGCTGCGAGCTGAACGCCGGCCAACGCGCGCGTGAAACGCGTGTAACAAGCGGACAACAGCGGAGCTCGGATACGGCGACGGGCTAATTAAGTTTTGCTCTTTTGCGCATTATTTTCTCGCCACTGTGCACGACTCGTTCCCCTAGCGTCGCGACGCTAGCGTACGTCAGAACGACGCCCTCCCCCCAACTCCCACGCTGCGCCTTGCCACGCGCAACAAGTGCGAAACGCGTGCTGCCCGGCGTTTTTCTGCTGCTCCCCTTTCGCGATCCCCCTTCGCGGCATAAATATACAGGTTTGGTTCGAAAGAAAAACGGTCGAAGAGATCAGGGGAACGTTGTGCTCGTGGAAACCAGCAAAAACTGACGGTTAACATGGGTCTCGGGAGTAAAACAACTCAGTTACAGCGGAATCTGGGGTGCTCTGTCGCGGCACACGTGGAGGATGATTTAGAATCTCCGTGCGGCACACTTTACGGTGATGCAAAAGTATTATCACTACGTTTGCTGAAGTTTCTTGTTCTCTAAATATTATAATTAGGTAATGAAACTTTTGAAATGAACGACGGTGATCTGGATTATGGGGAGAATAGGCGAACCTACTTTGGAATTTGTCGTTTCGATAAGCAGAAGAGGGGTGACAAGTTAGTTGAGAAGCTTTTATTTGATACATTCGTATTTATGATTTCAGGAGAAAGAACTAGCAGACGCTGAGAAGATATGCGGCTCCGATGGGAAAACCTATGGCAACGAATGCTTAATGAAGGTAGCCTCGTGCACTTCTAAGACTGACATCACTATCAGCTACATAGGTGACTGTGGTAAGCATCGCTTGTAACACTCGTCGTTCGCGTTAGATATCGTTAGAAATAAGAAGGTGGACATTCCTTAATCCCATCATTCAATTGACTGTGAAAAGTGTTAAAGAGAAGTCAGGAACCTTTAAAGGAACGAGAACCATACTTTTGCAGAACTTTGCGCGCGAATAGAATGCGACCACGGGGCCCACTGCATGGCTGGTGTATGCGTGTGCCCCGAAGAATGCCCCGAAAGCAGCGAGGAGCCCGTGTGTGGCAGCGACACGAAAACGTATCCATCCGAATGCGAGCTGCAAAAGGCAGCCTGTGGCAGGGACCCCAAGCTACCCGTCCTGCACGTCACATTTTACGGCGACTGCAGCGAGCGATTCGCTGTGGCAGCGTTAAGTACGTTTCAAAGCCATCCGCGAGAGCAATGGAACCATTCTAGATTCTACCTAGATCGCGCTAACAAGGGACACTATTCGGTTGATGATGGAATCGCGCAGATTTTTTTATATAGATCGAAAGTATATATCACCACAGTCACAAAAATGTAAATTAAAAATGGTCCCAAAAGCTGTTCTAATCTTGAAAAATCAACAAAGGTGGAACAGGGGAAAGAAGAAAAATGAGGAAAAGAGAATAACACCGTCTGTTGAAATTCAATTATCTCTATTAGGGTGAAGACACCAGTAGTCGACCATGTATCAGTAGTCGACCACTCTCAGAAAAACATGAAAAATAAGGTTTTTAGAAGTGACAATCTTTTGAACAAAGTGCAGTTCTCTAACTGCACTCTAACTGCACTCTGTTCAAAAGATCGTCACTTCTAAAAACCTTATTTTTCATGTTTTTCTGAAAGTGGTCGACTACTGATACATGGTCGACTACTGGTGTCTTTACCCTATATGAAAATACATTATATTAAATAAATGATACTAGATTAATGATAAATAAAATGAATGATATACTATTGAAATCACAACAGTGGAGAATTAACCATTATATTTATGATAATTTTGTCGACAGGAAGGTTTAAGAAAATGATTGAAGCAATAATAATTTTCGCAATGACTACAGCGAGCGAACACTGTTTTTTGCATATCTTGACCAACGAGACAGTCTAAACATGTCACTACGAAGACTGATCGACAAATCACACTAATACTGCGCGACACTATTTTTTGCAGAATATATGATTATGTATACATTTATTGAAAAATAAATTCCCAGAAAAGGCATATACAATTTTCTTAAAAATCATGTAAGAAGTAAATAAGACAAAGAATACAATTTGAATATACGGAATTTACATACAACTATAGAAAATTTATAACGAGGGCGAATTTATTGCGACACATTTTTTGACGAGAAAGTTTGTCGCTTTGAATAGTTTCTTGTTTACTAATTCTTAAATTTGAAACAATACGCCAGCTTTTTCTTGCTATCTAGAATCTTTATCTTGAATCTATTATTGCTTCAATCAGTTTTATAAACCTTCTTGTCGACAAGATTATCATAAATGTAATGGTTAATTACACACTGTTGTGATTTCAATAGTATTATCATTAATTTGATTTATTATCATTAATTTTATTCTAATTGTTATCTATCATTAATCTACTATCATTCATTTAATATAACGTATTTTCAAATAATAGAGATAATTAAATTTCAACAGACGGTGCTGTTATTCTCTTTCCCTCATTTTTCTGCTTTCCCCTGTTCCACCTTTGTTGATTTTTCATGGTCAGACCAGCTTTTGGTAGCATCCTTAATTTACATTTTTGTGACAGTGGTGACATATACTTTCGATCTATATAAAAAAATCAACGCAATTCCATCATCAACCGAATAGTGTATCTTCTAAGTGCCAATAAAAGTACCAAGACAATTGGAAACTAATCAGCTATTAACTCCATAAAGACTATTTGCTAAGATAAAATAGCTTCTGGAACTGGAACAACTTTGACTTTTTGCCTAATCCCCCCTATTAATCTCACCCCTCTGAAAGGGCCATTTTAGCGAACTAACCGTACAGCGTTCTAACAGCCACTAACTACTTTAACCACCGCTTTTTAACCACCCTCCAATAGCCACGATGTCGACACCCGCGGTGGTTCGATTAGCCACCACAGCAGTAGACGTGACCAGCACCCTGGGTCGCGAGGACTGCAAGAACATCAAGTGCGACTTCCAGGCCACCTGCGAGGTCGGGCCTGACAGCTACCCCAGGTGCAGTTGCAAGTTCGACTGCGCCTCGATCTCGGTAGAGAACATGCATCCAGTTTGCGGCAGCGATCACAGGACCTACTCGTCCCTGTGCGCGATGAAGATGGAAGCCTGCCAAAGGCAGCAGGATCTGAGGCTCAGACCCATTGACCTTTGCCGAGGTTCGCGCCAGAATGGCAAGCTTGCTGTCCATTCGCTGGCTAATCGCCCCGACCCGCGGCAAACTTGCTATCAACTAGTTAGATTGCTCCCATAGCTCGCTCCCCAGCTTTGCTGTTCCCGTAATTCTTTACCAAGCTGTTTTTTCCGGGGCTTCGTCCTTTCTTTTCGATCCAATGTTTCTTATGGCTTTAGCTTTGAAATGGTTCGGGTAGCCTAATGATAGGATCAACGATTAAGATGATCCGTAAGGTTCCTTTAAAGTGTTGTGCTTGATCGTAGCAGTTGCTTGACGATGATAAGGATCCTCGTAGCTATAGCGTACTTCACACGAGATTTTCTGTCACGCAGGCATGGACGTGAAGCCCTGCAACGGTGATCCTCCGTTGATGGATGAAAATGGACAGGAGTACAACTGTGGCAACGGACCAGAACGAAGAGACTGCCCAAGCAATAGTTACTGCCATCAAACCACGAGACTCGCTCGGTGCTGCAGAAAAGGTCAGCTGGATTCCCCTGAATATCTTGCTTCAAAGCTATACTATCTTTTCACTGTTCCATCGCTTCCTCTGTATATAATCATAAGACAGTTTGGAAGAGAATAATCAATGAACAATAAATGAAAGCTAGCGTTTAAGTCAGTGCCAGCGAAAGAAAGTAGTAAATGTAATCTATTCATCGTCCAGCTCCAGAAACCCAGGTCCAGAAATGCTCGGATTCCTGGCACGGTTGCTGCCCAGACGGCAAAACAGCCGCTCGCGGTCCCAACGGCGCAGGTTGCCCTAGCTTGTGCAACTGCAACAGGTTGGGCAGTGCTTCCGACACCTGCAACCCGAAAACCGGCCAGTGCGAGTGCAGACCTGGCGTAGGTGGTCTAAAATGCGACAGGTGCATGCCAGCCTACTGGGGACTGACCAAGATCAGCGAGGGTCATCAGGGATGCATACGTAAGAATTGAAGTTGATCTTGAAATTCACTTCGAACTTCCTTATTTCTACTAGCGAATCTGTTCTCGTCTTATCGAAGCTAGTGAATGCACTTTTATCGACGATTTCAGAGAAGTTGGATTTCAATGGTAGCGTTTGAGATACTTTGCTAGATAGTCAGGCTTAATCGATAGCTAAATCGGAAATTTGAGGTTGTTTTGATATAATGCTTCAGCATGCGGCTGTTCGCTGTTCGGCTCCGCCAGAGAAGACTGCGAGCAAATGACAGGTCGCTGCGTCTGCAAACCGGACATCCGGGGCCAGAAGTGCACTATCTGCACCGATTACAACAAGATTTTAACGTCTACTGGTTGCTATTCAGGTATCACGTGGCAGCTAAGCCTTATGAGAAACTTTACGAAACCTAGAACTTAAGGAAACACACTGGAATACTCTAACGATTATCAATCACCGCTGAAACCCTTAGGGAGTCCTCCAAAGTGGAAAGAAAGGTGCTCCCTATCGAGCCAATAAATTTCACTTGTATAACACTCGGAGTATTCCATCGACGAATTATATCGATCGATCGACGAGGATCTTAATGTGGTCGTTCTGTCTGCTTGCAGCGGACACGATACCGCCGATACCAACGTCCTGCAACGAGCTGGAATGCTACTCTGGTGGCCACTGCTCGGAGAACGGTGGCCCACACTGCGACTGTCCATCGGCCTGTCCATCGGACATACCGTCGGTGCCTGTTTGCGGTAGCGACGGTCAGACATACGACAACGAATGCGAGCTAAGGCTCTACGCTTGTCGCCATCAGGCAGACGTGGTCACGCAGGCGTTCGGCCACTGCAGAGGTGGGTTCACTGAGCGCACGCCGTACAGGCCGCTTTATATACTGCGTTATTAAACTGACAATACAGCTGGAACGAACGACTATTAGACAGAACTGGATCCTATAGAGTTTCGAAGCTCGACAGCTTTGTCTTACCAATTGGTTCTCAACGATAAGGGACGAGTACAGTAGCGTCTTGAAGCTGATTTTTGTCAAAGTGTCTGTTAAAGTATCTTCGAGACTACGTTAATTCTATTTGTATTTCTCGACGCTTGATTTGAAATAAGATCGATAAGTTTGATGACGCGAGTCGTGGGTATCTTTCGAGTTGAATTTAGCTACTAGTGACGAGCAGCGAATTTCTAGGTAATCGACGAAGCATCTGTAGGTTGTTAAAAGAAGACGATGGTCTGCCTAAACGTGGAGCTACGGTCTTAACGATTTCGAGGGTTGATATATGATATAGAATTTAGAGTAGGTGAACGTTAGATAACATGTAGGATTGAATGTCTAGGACCAAGCGTTATCTAAAAACTCGAGGAGCGCTTGATCGCGTTACTTCTAGGTTCGACGTAGACAATGCACTAAGAACACGATGAATAAATTACTAACGATTGTTATTACTGTTGGCCTGGGAGACATCGAACCGATCTCGCAGAGCTCGTAACTAGGACTAACGATTAACAAACCTGTTCCTTTGTATCCATAACGTGATAATAAACTCATCAACTTTCTACTAACATGTATACATAATATGTTTATAACCCCCTTACACCCGAACTACTAACCCGGCTACTTTGCTTGCTTTCTTCGCTAACGACGTCGTGATCGACCCTTGTTTTGTAACGTCTGACCAAAAGAGTCCAGTTCCAAAGTGCCCGGCGAATGGGGCGCAACGAGAAAGAAAGCAAAGTGAGTGAAGCTACTCGGAGAGCTCAGCGTCGCCGGCGATATGCCCGACCTCGACTACTGAATTATTGAAACAGGGAGGCGGCTGTGCATCGCGTCCGCTCAATGCTGGATAGTTTCTTCCGCCGAGGGGGTCAGAGAATCGAGCAACGCTAAAAGATCCACAGCGGGGCTGTCCGAAGGCGGATTCGTGGAATTCCCTTCGTCCCTGAATGCGCGCTGTCTCACTACCCGTAGGTAAATTCCTGGGGGAAGTTTGGTGACGTTAACTCGCGAAACTAAGCGGCAAAGGGTGGATTTAACTAAATCACCGTCGACTTCCGAGAACCGAGGTCTCGTCTTAAGTGGTCCCCGTGAGATACGCCCCGAAACTTAACATTGGAACACCTTTAAGAAACGGTTACCGAACCACTTGCCTCGGTCGTTAAGCACGGCCTCGAAATAAATTAGTCCACGGCAGCTAAAGCTCACCCCTAACTTCCGACGAACGTTGCGCCGACTGCTTTTTGATACCGTTGTCCACCATAAATCCACCCCGTCCCCGGGAGGGGAGGGGGTCGATTGGCGTCGAGCTTCGACGATTCGAGAGTCGCGATAAATCTGTCGAACGGTGCGACGAAGAATTTCCTTTGCATAGCTCCCCAATCAATTCCTACGGTCTCCAAAACGAGCATTTTGCCTGAAAATTTCTTCGGTCCTAACTGTTGCAGGTTTGAGTTTTTATTCTCCATTCATACTTCCAATTATTAATCCTCTTTGGAAAGTTCAAATCCCTCAAATTGTTTAATTTCTTCAGCTGATGAATCGTCTACGCATTTGCAGCGAAATTTTTTACTCTTTTATACCACCGGGGGCATAACTCCAGCAGATTCGAGATTCGCGCGTGATCGATTGACTCGTCGTGTCGGGTTATTCCTCGACGCGTACAAGAGAAGGAGGGAACTCGAGGAAAAAGACACTCCAGACTGCATCGACGTCTCCTATCCTTGCAAAGTATTCCACGCTCACCGACAAACTTCGCGAAACGAAACGTTGGAATCTATTAAAGTCTCCTGCTGGGTTCCCGCGACCTTTCACCCCTTATTTTCGATTGCTCAGCCCCTCCGACAGCACCCAACTCCCTTCTAACTGCGTCGCCCGGTCCTCTCGATCGGTGGAAGTCAATCTCTTAAGAAGTTCTTCCCTGGGACTCGTTCCGCGGAGTCAAACATAAATCAGATTACTCCTGGCTCCTGGACTCACCCCCTTCCGCCCTCTTCACCGCACCTTCCATGCACTACGCTCTACGGAGGATCCATGCATCGGTTTCAGTGGCCGTTTCTTGGCCGTTCTTTCTCCACGATCGCGTACCGCAAGAAAACTAAAATTCTACGGATGAAACGACGCGAAACCGTAAGGACGCCACGTTCGAATCACCAATAAATGCTCCCGAAAATATCTAGGGATTAGAATATAATACTTGAAAAGTGTGTACATTTCTCCAAATTATTTTCACTCACGGACAAATCACAAAACAAACATCAATTGATTACTGTTTCGAAATTTTCACAAAAATCATAACTCCCTTTTTCTTGAGCCGCTGAAAGATGGCTACCATTCGCGGCAGTGAACGACGACGATTAAAACAAGCAAAAATCGAGGAAAGTAGACGTAAAAGCGGAAAGTATAAGTGCAACGACGTCCTGCTCGCGTTTGAGCTCTCGACAACGTCGGCATTCCACTGCTTTTCAACGGGCAAACACAGGGCTAATCCCCCCTTACTTCGGGGGCTTTTTATAAAATAAACAGCAAGGGGGATGAAATAATGGAACAGCGGAACGGTTAACGGCAACGTCGATAAAACCTCGCCGATGAAAAGGCCAATCGACAAGGAGAGACGGCGCCGTGAAAGAAATTCTCTAGATTCGTAAATGTCAACTCGTATTTCCCGTCGGGCACTCTTCTCCGCCACTCGGCGAACTCTTCAATTGACTAAATCCATCCCCTCCCGTTCTCCGCCACCCTCGCCGTACCAGGTTCACTCCGTTCTTCGCCGATTTTCAGGGCGGAAAATACTTTCAATAGGAACGGAGGGGGGAAGAGAGACGGAAGGGGGAGAGAGAGAAAAGTTTCGTTGCCGGATTGTCCCGTAGTCAATAAACGGGAGTTCGATTATATATCGAGGGGAACACACGAATACGACAGCCAGGCGAGGGCTGGAGGGGCGCGCAGAGGGCGGAAAAATGGACAAAGGAAAGAGCAGCGTGCAGCCGGAAGTCGTCGATGTGAAATAATAGGAAGCAACGGTGCAATTGGAAAGTAATTAAAATCCCATCAAGCCGTCTCTAACTTCTGCCGACCGGGGTCCCGCTTTCCGCCCCCGCTTCCCCCCTCCGATAGAATTAGCTTCCCGATTCTCATTATTTAGAGAAATTGCGACGCACCTCCGCGGCTCTGCCGCCGAGAGAGCCACCCCCTCTGTTCAAAGCCGACCGATTTTCTCTGTCGGCGGTGTATTAGCCAAGGGTGGGAGAGAAGGGTGGGTAGAATGGAATTACTTCGATGATTAAAACGTTGAGGGATGTCGCCGAGGTTTACATGTCCCCCTGTAATCGATCGAATGGGGATGCATCGGCGGGCGAAAAGTCAGACGATATGACAAAGCTGCGGCAGCGCCGCGCTTTGCATCCCTTTTTCTGTGATCTCTCTATTTTAATCGTCCCGCGGAAAGAAAAAAAGGAACCCTGCGATCTGAGTGCTTTAATTCGTTGCTCGTCCAATCGCCGTTCAGACACTTTTAAACTCACCGAGTCTAGACCGAAAGTGACTAAAGAGATACGAATCCGCCGGCGCACGTCTACAGAATATGGGAATTGCGTGACATTTTCAGACGACCCTATGGTGAACACGGACTTCCCCGTGAAACGGTACACCGCGGTGCAGTACACCCAGCCAGCGGCTGCCATTTCACCGCTATCGAAATCCACCAGGCATCTGTTGGTGCCGGAACCGGATCCACGCTATTATTACACCCACCGGGCGCATCAAGAAACCATCACGATCGACAGAGACAATTTGAAGCACGGTAAAAGCCAAGCTCCCGCTATTCAATCTCGCACCGCTCCCCGCGGATTCGCTCGGGCCTTACGTGTACACGCGCGGGCGAGCGGAGCCCCCGGGATCTACTCGGAACACGTTCCGTGGAAAAGCGTCAGGTTCTGGAGCCCCACGCTTCGTAATTCGCTCGCGATAACATACTCAGCGCGACGTAATTAATAGTTCGGAACAGCGTTGGGCCGTGATAACGAACTGTGTGTATTTGCTGCTTTGAACCGCGCGCTCTAAATCCGCTTTACAGTTAATTCTGGATCGGCTCCAGGTCGGTGATTGGATCGATAACTGTTCCGAGCAGCGTTCCAATGAGCGCCGAGCGTCCCGCGCCCCGAGGAACGCTACGCCCCCGTGCGAAATGGATTTATAGTGGCGTTCTCTATTTTACAGGAGTGGCGGCAGCTTATAGGCCGACTCCGGCGACTATCCGCGTGGTGACTGCGCTGCTCGGCGATCTGTGCACCGACGACAAAGACTGCACCATCCCTAACAGCGAGTGCTCGAGTGGGGGGTGTATTTGCTCCGATGGATACGCGGAAACCAGCGACAGACAGGAATGTTTCGGTAATAAACAGGGTGTTGAATAATATTTACAATTAGCGGTGGTGTTAACCCTGTCAGTGTTTAATTAAACAACGCGGTACAATCGAAGAAGTGACCACATACTCCTTTTCGTTGATATTAATCTTTCATTAAGTGCATTAAAAAGTTCCTGAAGAAAGTTGAAAAAATCGCACGTAACAGTAGAATACCTAGTTAAATTACCACCGACTGTGGCAGAAATTTCTCCAGTATTTAGAATTCGTCGAACTAAATCTCCCAAAGTTTACGCAAGTTTCCAAGGGAAAGCTTTTTCACGGTGCCCATGCTATCGACTTAAGAACTACGTCCCACTGCAAATGGAAGCAAAACGAAGGAGTAAGAAGGCAGTTTAGAAAGTAGCCTTTTTCCTTGCTCGAACGTTTAATGCTTCTTACGTCCTTGGAAGGGCCGAGAGAAGAATCTAATTAACCCGTTTGCAGCGAATTACGTGCCGGTCACGCCGACTGAGGAGTTCCGTGCCTGCCTGTCGTACCCCTGTCACGCGACATCGACGTGCATCGATCTGCCCAGCGCCACGTTCGTCTGCATCTGCCGGCCGAATTACACCGGGCTATTATGCGACGAGGAGATCAACAAAAGGGATTACGACGTGCCGTCGTTCGACGGCAAGAGCTACGTAAGGATGAACAGGCTGAAGGCTTATCACAAGTTCAGCGTCGAGGTCGAGTTCAAGACGTACGCCGACAACGGGATTATACTTTACAACCAACAGAAGAGCGACGGAACTGGGGATTTCGTCTCGTTAGCCATCGTAGACGGGTATGTAACTACTTGTCATCCGGTCGACTAACCCTGGGGACACCAAAGTGGGATATCCATCACGTCTTTACGAGCGAACGATGAAATATCATAACAAATTGAAAGATTAACTGACAAGGTAAGATCCCGAACAGGGAAATTCAAAAAATTCTGAAACCTAGTGAATATGTAGAGAGTTTCTTTCAGATTACAACGCAATTTTTGTTTGCTGCCCAAATTCACTCTAAGGGGTGAAATTGATCCGGAAAATCCGGTTATTTTCCGATTTTGTGTTATAACGCGTGAACTGGAAAATAATTTTTTTTACCAAATGATAGATCTAATTAAAATATATAACTTTTGTCTTGAAACTTTTCTTCTGTCTCTTACAGTTCGTGAGTTATAACACAAAATCGAAAAATAGCCGAATTTTCAGGGGTTAATTTCAACCCCTTCGGGTGAATTTGGGCAGCAAACAAAAATTGTGTTGTAATGAGGAGGAAATGCCCTACAGATTCAAAAAGTTTCAGAATTTTTTGAATTTTCGGGTTCGGGATCTTCCCTTGTGAGAGAAATACGGGGGTTGTTTGATCCGGGTTCGATCATTGGGAAGATAGTCGATGTGCATTGCAAAATGATTATGAATTTTCTATTTGTTGGCTGGTGAAAGCAGTGATGTCTACAGTCAATTTTCGTTATAAGCTCAGCTCGTTATATGCTTCCTATGCGTTATATGCTCGGTGGCTATCCCCACCATTTCTTAGAATCCTGTAGTCGAGAGGGAAAGGTTTTCTCACTCGCGCAACACTCTTATTGACGGTTAGGAATAGTCGACGCTACGCGTTGTAAGCTCGCCACCAGCCACGAGCGTATATCGAGAACTTACTGTATTGTTTTGGTAGAGAGATTTTTGAACATGTACCATTCCTCTTACAGACACGTGCAGTTTCGATACAATTTGGGAAACGGCCCAGTGATCCTGAGCTCCTCCGAGAGAGTCACCATGAAGACGTTCCATCGCGTGGCAGCGAAGAGGTACCACAAGGATGGTGTTTTGATTTTCAACGACGGCGAGGACGTGGCTGGCCAGAGCCAGGGGATGCTCAAGTCGCTGGATTTGAACCAGGACGCGTTCATCGGGAACATGCCCACGAACTACTCCAAGTGAGTACACTCTATAGTGTACGTTTTAGACGACTTGCATTGTCTAAAGTCTAGGATCGTCTACTTTAATCTTTTTACTGTTTTAAGATGGATAACTCTAAGTAGGCTCCTTGTATCTCGGATTTTAGCAAAAATTCATTGACTGGCATTTTCACTTTCCAGAGTTTACGACAACATCGGCACCAACCACGGTTTCCTCGGCTGCATAAGGAAGCTGAAGATCAACCGGAATTTCGTGGACCTTCACGTGGGCCACGACAAGGATATCCTAGAGAGCTACCGCGTGAAAGAGTGCGGGGAGAATGCGTGCGCCAATTTGCCCTGCCAGAACGGTGCTACATGCCAACCGATCTTCGAGGAGGATCTCTGCAACGGCCGCGAATGCAGGCGGATCCAGAAACGCGGGAAGAACAGAAACAAGAGCGGTGTGAATATCGTTCGGTGCAAGGGATCCCATTGCACCTCGATCGATCAACGCAGGCCAAAGAAGAACCCGAGGAAGCGTTGCACGACGCCCAAGTGCGATTACGACTACGACATCGACTACGAGAACAACTACGAACACGGGAATTACGCTGTGGAGAAATACGACCCACCCGATTACAGGTGCATCTGCCCCCCACAGTTCACTGGAAGGAACTGCGAAGAATCCTTGGATCCCTGCATAGGCGAACCTTGCCAACATGGCGCCACTTGCGACATCCTTCCGCAAGGTGGTTACGTCTGCAAGTGCCCGCCTGGTAGAACTGGAGAACATTGCGAGAACCGTGAGTAAAATGTGCTATTACATATTTCTGGTGGGTGGGCCAACAAGTATAACACAGACTGAAGTGCAACAGAATTGACTCTCGCTCTGCTCTAATGAATCTATCTACCGCTAACGTTTCCAATCTTCGCTATATTACAGTGGACGCCGAATTGACGGAGCTGTTGATACCAGAAATGTCTGGGGACGGTTTCCTCGAGCTCCCCTGCCTAGAAGGTGTCGCGAAAGCGTTCTCCATCGAGCTGTGGTTCCTCACGCACGCCAGCGACGGCCTGCTCCTCTACAACGGCCAATTGAACAACGGCCGAGGAGATTTCATTAGCCTGAACCTGATCCACGGCAAGCTGGAGTTCAGATTCAATCTTGGCAGCGGCATCGCTAACATCACGTCGCCGGATCCTGTCACCCTTGACACTTGGCACTGCGTTAGGATCAGCAGACTCGGCAGAGAAGGTGTCCTCCAGTTGGATGACGGGACGGTCGCCAGAGGGTTGTCTGGGAGTCCTTTAACGGAGCTGAACCTGGAGATGCCGCTTTACGTCGGTGGCGTCAAGTACGTTTGAAAATTAACGAAGGACTCAGCGTCCCTCGTAGAGACGATATCAGGTACGATGAAGAATATGCAATCAATCTTTTGACGATCGCAGGCATTGGCGAGAGGTTCACCGTCTAGCTGGAGCCTGGACCGGGTTAGTCGGCGCGGTTCAAAGACTGATGGTGAATGGAAAGACGTATCAGAATCTAGCAGTAAACGTCACACAGCACAACACGGAGATCTACGATGGTCTGCCGTGCCCCAGCAACGAGAACCCTTGCCGCAACGGTGGAGTGTGTCTGCCTCTTCTGAATAGCTACTTATGCAAGTGTGCCAGTGGCTACAATGGCCTCCATTGCGAATTTTGTGAGTTCCATTCTATATTCTCGTTCCATTTGATTCGATCATTGCTCGTCAGCTGAGCAGGAAGAATCAAGTGACATAAAATTGATGGTGTATCGTTCTAATTGATACAGTCATGGGCTACGACGTTTCCACTGAGCTAACAGAGAAGCCAGTTCGCTTCAAGGGCGACAACTTCTTGCAATTCAGGCACCGCGGCGGAAGAAGGTAAAACCGATGAGACAGTGCGACATGCTCTACCATTTATTCTTAGTATCACTACAGCACACCTCTCGAGGTATCCCGAATTTAGGGGCACCATTGTTCTTAGGCTATCCGATAACGATTAGTAACGGTAGACTAACTAGATCCTCGTTGACAAAGTATCACTAACCTTCTGATTGTGTAACACCAAACTAGTACTAACTCGACTAACACTACCCTCGGCGAGTACTTTGAGGAGTCCTACTCCGACTACGACTTGGAGGAGGACGTCGACTACGATTACGAGAGTTACGATTACACGGAGTAAGTTTCTAGGAAACATAGCTGTGGCGTACTCGTTTGAGGGAGATTTATCGTGTACCCTGTGCCCTTGTGCCGTCACGATTCTCGTTGGTGTAGCGAGTGGCAGTAGCAAACCCTTCAAGCCTGATCTCGAGCATCCGCAGACACAATGCGTTACAAAAGGGCTTCCAAAGAAGTATCGCTGGATCAGATTTGAGGGGTTGACAAGAACGAGTAAATGTTGCTTATGTTTTGGAGTAATGCTTGCCTGAATGTGTAATGTCCTCGTCCTACGGCACCGTAGATCAGTGTTGAGCGCTTCCAATCAAAAGCACAAGCTACAAAGAACGATGTTTTAGGCGCCGAGGGCAGCAATCGAACAAGTTCGAGCTGAGGCTTAGAACGACGCACGCGGAAGGTCTCATCGCTTGGATTGGAAGAGGAAAAGTCGAGCACCTTATATTATCGCTACACGGTGGCCAAGTGGTTCTCACGTACAAGAACAAAAACGACCAGATATCCTTGAGAAGCAGGGTTCGTATCACGCCTTTCATAACATGGAACATTTAAATAAACCTCCCCCAAAGCTTCCAAACAATTAAATAGACCCGCCAACCTAAAGTACACCGTGTAAAAGCCACGTTTATTCCAGGAACGAGTGGACGATGGGGTATTCCATCACGTGAGGGCTTCGAGGAGACGAAAGGCCACGATGATACAGATCGACGACTATGCCCCAGTGAAAGTGTCCACGGAGGCCACCCTGTTAACTACCAATGGGAAGCTTTTCATCGGTGGCAAGCCGGGCCATCGCGGCATCAAGGGCTGTATGACGGACTTCGTCGTAGACAAACGGAGGCTTCAGCTAGCCAGGCGGAAGATAGAACACTGCCACGACAACGACGTATGATAACGAGCCGCGGGTACGACGACCGTCAACGTGACGTCGCCTCTGGCCACCCTCGTCGACTGGACGGGACCTTTGTCTTCGACGAGTTAGCACCAGCCTGAACACAAACGCGAACAGAATCCTTGGGGTTGGCTGGTTCCTGAACGGAGGGAACCAAACGGGGCGTGAGTCTCGAACGGACTTAGAAGAACGAGGCAACAAAATGGAGGATAGAAATGGAAGCTTATAGAGAGACACGTGATTCCTGCCAAAGCCGTACGAGGGGAGGGGGTGTGTGTGGGGGGACTGTTGGAGAAAACGATGATCGTGCCATGGGGAAAGGATGAAACGCGGATCCAATAATATAGCAGGCTAACTCGTATATTTATTTTCGTTCGGATAGCATAGAGACAGAGCTATGTTCCGTCAGGGTCGTTCGTCCACTGACGAACGCCTAGACAGGGGAAAGTGTCGGGTAAGAAGATGTACGTGCACGCGCGTTAGACGCCACACATTCTCATCGAAGGACAATAATATATTTTTAAGGTGACGAGATTAATATACATACGATTATACAATATGTACGTATGAATCTTACGCGTATACGTGCGACGAGGGGGGTGTCGATGTTGGCGCGGAGTGTGGCAAAAACAGTGCGAGGCATAGAAGGGAGAGGGGGAAGGGGGGACTTATCGATAATCGTTAGTCGTTACTTTGTAAGTTAATAATATATCGAAGCACCTATAAATGTTTTACGATGCCAAGACTGATTAAAGAGGGGAAAAATGCAGGACGGAAGCGTGGCTTGGACGAAGGGTGGAAAGTAGAATTGAGGGGGGGGGGGGCGATAAATCGGTGTTATGTTTGAGTGTTTCGGTAGAGAGATTTAACGATCGTGGATTATCAGAAATAGAGGAATGTATTTTAAAGGACTTGTTGATTTATGCCAGTAGAGAAGATAAACAGAAGAATAAGATACACCTATACACACGCGTACACCTACACACATACACACACACAGTGACAGATATTATACTAAGCAAAAGTATAAAAGTATATGGAACAGACACACCGTACAACGTTGTTTCTAGGAAGGCAAGGCTTTTTACAAATGCGCAAAGGGATATATATATAATATATATATTGATATGATGCAGATTACATTCCATGTAATGGACACACGCCGCGGTTAAATTCCACGCGATAGGGTATACTGTGAGCGTATCGGTCAACGATGTCCTCTTACATTTCAATCAAGAAGCAAAGCATCGAGGGAGCCTCGCGCGAGGTCACTCCCGGTTCCGTTCGACAATCCGCGCGCACTCATACACGAGTGTACCCTTCAGATTCTAAAAGCGAAAAGAGAACTGGATCGACCGTCAGTCAGCGGGAAACTTCTTCTTGATACAGGGTTCACGGGAATGCCGCGATCGATTCAAATGTAAATGGACTGGAATTGACGCGAACGAATTGCGCCGAGTCGTTTCCCCGACACCGTAATTATAACTTTTAAGACGTCGTTAGTTTATGAAGAGGGAGAAAGGAGCTCTGTAGCTAAGAGCGCTCTGATTGGCCTCTGATGTGGGAGACGATTCGAGTCTCTCGGAACGACAGGAAATAATAATTAACTATACGATAATGTACCCGCTTGTGTGTAACCGAATGATCAAAGAGGAGTGTCTGAATGAAGTCTGACGTGTGTGCGTGAGGATCGACAGCCGTTTCGCTATATACTTGTAAATAACTACAACACGCTGATCTACGAATTAATTGTCGTTTAGTGTGTGTGTACCGCACGCGCGAGACGCGCGTACGTTGGACCTAATGAATCGCCAGGACGACCTAATTAATCGTTAATGTTCATCGAAACAGCCTTTCGACGGTTCGCGTCACCATTGCGATTTCAGTTTCTCTGTCGCACGAGGGAAACGGAAATGTCTGCGGGAACGTGTTCTTCCCCTGCTCATCGATCAGAGCTGTTCGAGAACTCGGGAAAACCGGCCGGAGTTTCACTCGAGTCAAACAACCAACTCGGATATTAGGAAACATCGAGTAGCTAAAATAAATCACTGCGAGACTCGACCTACTCGGCTTTCCGTTTTAGGAGCTCGAACTTTTTTCGACCTACTCAACGTATCATTCGAATGACGATAGATTCGATCCGAATTTCGAACTACTCGAACAGCTCTGTCATTGATCCCTTCGAACGAAGCGTCTAACGAGGAGCCTAAGTTAATTGTTTCATTGATTATCTGCCGCGAGAGCAGCCCCGAGAATCTCGATTTATTTCGTCGAACCTTTCCAGCGTCGCTCAGTGACTAAACGAATCTTTGGTTTGTAAAAATGAGGAGCTAATTGAAAGGGATACTTGATAGGGATAAGTGTCGGCGAGTTCATAATTGTAAGTTTGTTTCGAGCACGCTGTTACGTGCGTAATTATAGTCAAGAACAAAATCAATTGGCTGATGGAGTCTGATAGAAGTGTAGTGTCTAGCTACTCTCACCACTGTACTTCTCAAACAGAGAAGCAAGCTTTACATGGAACAAAAGTAGAATCCCTATCCAATGTAACTCACAACTTGGGAGCATGGCTTTAAGCATTGATTTTGTTCTAACTATAGGGTCTAAGCGCGAATATGATACATATCTTTACCAGGCATAATTTTTTATACCAAAAGTCGACGCGATTTGTCATTAATTGGCGCGTAAATACGACCATTTCTGTCTGGAAATGTTCGACGTCGAGAACGTTTAAGTAGTTCGAAGTATTCGTTGGAGAAACGACCATCGATCGACCAAAACTATCGCGTCATTGTTGTTGAAGACCGAAACCGTCTGAACGTCTAAACTACTTCAGCATTGACTCCACTGCTACGGCGAACCCGTTAAATATTTTTATTCCGTTCGTTTACTTCAGAGACACGCTTACACGGATTTTTTATAAAGCCAATCGTTTTGTATCCTAACCTCAACGTTACGAAATAATCATATCTCCGCCGTGTCTGTCGATTTCTATTATAACCTCCAGGAAGTTCAAAGAATCATCTCACCTTGGACTGTCAGGTCTCGACTAATATACTGTAAATTGTTCCTCGTCGGTAACACGCGAGAAATCGAACGATCGCTCGCAATATCGTCACATATCCTCCTTTTTGAAGTGCGATTTTTTTATATTCGCTAAATTGATATCGCCGTTTAAACATATCGGAGTATATTTACGGCCAGTAACGCGTCTCCCCCGTGAGGAGATATAGAGCAATTCCATTGGATCACAGGCTTGTATCGTACAACTCCTGATCGCGTTAAAAAAAACACGATCTGTACGTTTGCTTCGACTGATCGACGTTACGCTTACGAAACATATTGCCCGTTATCGTTTCAACGATATTACCCGTTATACTTCCACGGAAACAATATAAATTTATAAGTAACAACAATTGTAGGTTTCAGTTAAGTCCGCGGGCGACACAATCTCGAGACAGCTTATTTCGTTGGCGACGTCGCGTTTCGGAACACAGAGGGAAGTTCTAGCTAGTTTCTGGTAAAATAGAATGCACAATAACTTACCAGAAAGAAGAGACGGGAACTGTTCCGAGACCTTCGTTATCGACTGTGTGTTACCGTACACCTGTTCCCACTGTCGATCAGCGAAGTGTCGATGTTCGAACCGCCATGTTCGTTGCATGAGAGACCGTGGACACTAGCGCGAGCATGCCCGCGCCGATACCCAGTGATATTCAGTGGCGCACTCAGGATTTAATTTTGGGGGGGGGGCGAGTTGAACGGCTAGACGACGCGCGACGCGATGATTGTTTCGCTACGTTTTTCCAGCGCTTCATACTCCGTTTTTGCGTGATGTCGAGTTCCTAACGAAATTTTTTAATTTCTCTTAAAGTAGTTAGGTTTCTCCTAAGGAAACTTTTTCCTTTTTTCCCTTTATCTTTGGGGGGCCCTGCCCCCCCCCCCCCTGAGTGCGCCACTGGTGATATTCCACTAGAAAGCAACGTAATTTACCGTAATTTACGTTACGTGACATACGTGTATAATACTAAAGTATCCTGTATAAAATGTCCAGTGGACCTACCCCGGCAATATAGAGCCTAGTAGGGAAGTTCCCACATCTTTTTCAAACTTTATTAGGCTCTTATATTGCCGGGGCAGGCCCACTGGACATTTTATACACGTATGTCACGTAACGTAAATTACGTTGCTTTCTAGTGATTTACCCATCACTGCCGATACCTAAATGTGTTAAACCACGTGTACTCGATGGAAAGATACAAAATGAACCTACAGAGGCGTTACCTTGCTAGGTCGAATCGCGGAAGGATACGTAGCTGCTCTGCCCCGTCGAGAATCACTAAACGATCACGTGACCCAAGCAACTGGCCGTTTGAAATTAAAGCGCGCGCGTCGAGAAAGAGGTAGGGGATCAGAGGGGATATTAAAACCCCACGCCAAAGAATTACTGCCAGTCCATGCAAGCGTGATACGCCTTGATGTTTCGCTATCTCTTTTAAGCACTGCGACTCCAATTCCTCACTGTCTTGAACACTAATTTCCCGAAGTTTCACGACGCGCGAGACGACAGCCCCGCCTGGCGGGCAGGAGACGAACTAATCGGATAGTTGCGGTTCACAGCGACACCGCTAGAGCGCCGTTTGATTCGCGCGAAGGACAACCCCACGCGACAGAGCGATCATCTTAATTAGTTTTTTTACTTTGATACCGTCTTTAACTGCGACCACACGCCGTTCACTGACCTAAAGTATTCGTGAGCTACACACTGTATAACAAAAGGTAAGCGTTGTAAAGTGACTGTATATACAAATATAAATTATGCGATTATCTTGAACATGGTGTTCTGTGCCTTTTGCTACCCTCTTTATGCGTCAGGTAATTTAGTTAGGTACATAGTTCATTCGTTTATATAGTTTTGATAAGTTCGAATTTTGAGTTTCAAAAGTTTCAAAGCCTTACAAACTTTCGGATTCGAGTTTCGAGAATTTAAACATTAGCTTCGGCAATCCTACTTTACTGAGGTCAAAATTGGAATCTTATTGACACAGGAGAATTGATAGTATCGCTTTGAGTAACAAGTATGCCGTACTTAAATTAACTAGGATAAATGGATTCCAGTTAATTTGCCTGGTTTACGAATGATGATGATCAGAATATATACTACATATCCGAACATTGGGAGATTGTGTCTTTAATAATAATTAATTCATCTTGTTCGTTACAATGATATGATAGGTATATGCAGGGTGAGGAACAATTAAGCTTAACAATGGAGGGGGGAAAACACCTTCAGAGTGGTGGTAATGATGTTTTCCCCCCTCCATTGTTAAGCTTAGTTGCTCCTCACCCCGGGTATATGATACCTGTGTTCTTAGATCTAAATTTTTTTTAATACAAGAAGTACACGTACCATTACTATGCTAAGTCATATGTACAAATTCTATTAACCCTTTCGTTACGAGCACCGACTATAATCGGCACCCACGCGACGACCTGTGTGTGCGAGCACCGACTTTAGTCGGAGTCATGGAACGAGCTGCCGATCCTTGCGTCGACTTTAGTCAGAATCTCTGGTAGTTAAAAGAAAAAAAATTTTTTTTTAGAAAAAAGCACTCGCGGAAATGTACGCCGTAACGAAAGGGTTAATGGATTCATTCGCCGGAAAGGATTCTTTACCGTGTTCGCCAGTTGCATCATGCCTCGTTACAATGCGTAGTAGCTATTTGCTCTTCCAACAAACGGGACCCTCAACTGTGGTGTTTCATTAAATATCGCCGAGCCACGGACACCGGGGTTTCTCACGGAAACCGCATTATCACGGCCACCCGTTTGATTAGGACAATTGATTTCACGCGTAATCATAGCGCGCGTTAATGGTTCATGGAACTCTGGTTACAGGGGGTGACAATGTTGAAATGTCCTGTGATCATTGAAAGTTAGTCGTTCCATTGTAGATTCTTTCTGTTACTGTACGTGATTATTTATTTATTTATTTATTTATTTATTAACGGGAAGGCCCTTTAGTATAAAAAGATTATAACAACAAAGATAATAAAACAAAGAAAGAAAACAAAAATAGAAAATAAATACTACAATAAGTAATAACAAGAAAATAAAACAAAAATAAACATAATAAAGAAACAATAGAACACATTTTACTTTGACAAACATCGTTTAAATAAGTGACCTCTGAACAACGCAAATGAGACCGCAAAAAAGTCAATTTCTAACGGGCAATGATTCATTGCATCCATGGCCCGATTAATGGGATCAACAGTATAATGAAAGTAAGCAGGGACAGACGTTACAAAAAGAGGTCTCGGACGTAACGACCGTTGCGGGGCATGAAATGAAATCATTGCAACGAGTTCCCGACAGTTAATCAGACCATGGATTACTTTATAGAGAAATAATAAGTCGGTACAGACACGGCGATCGCTAAGACTTGCAAGTCCAGTCTTACGCAAGGCAGGCACATAATCATGATCGTCAAACCTCATAGGGCTACCAGAAAGTCTCATGGCAAGTCTAAGAAACTTATGCTGCACCCTTTCTATTAAGTTAACATATTGCTTATGCTTAGGGGACCAGATAACTGACGCATATTCAACCACTGGCCTAACTAGTGCAACATATAATAACTTCAGTGTCCTGATTTGTCTGAAATGTTTGCCAAAACGGGCGATAAACCCAAGGGTCTTCATCGCCTTACGAGTGATAATGCTATAATGGTTACGAAAATCTAAACCAGAATTAAACATAACACCAAGGTCCAAGATCTCAGTCACAACTGTAAGTGGGGTGTCACAAAGCATATAAGACGATTGGATACAACTGATAGCCCTATGAGTCCTGGCAACCTTACATTTACCGGTGTTAAGGTACAACTTATTGGCGGTACACCACTCCTCAAATCTCGTTAGATCCATCTGCAACATTTCAACATCGGCGGGCGCACTAATAGAACGAAAGATTTTCAGATCATCAGCATACATGAGAAACTTGCTATGCAGAAAAACAGCGCTAAGATCATTAATAAAAAGAAGGAACAGGAGAGGACCTAGATGTGAACCTTGAGGTACTCCTGACGTTACATTAACAGGATCAGAGCGCTGATCATACACACTGACAATCTGCACACGGCCTTCCAAGTAGCTACTAATCCAGTTAAGAAGCGAACCATTGATCCCGGTTGAAACTAACTTATTATATAAAATACCATGATCAACTGAATCAAATGCTTTCCGGAAATCAGTGTATACTGTATCAACTTGCAAACCCGAGTTCAAAGCTGATGAAACGAAGCTGTGATAAACCGCTAAATTAGATGTCGTCGATCTACCAGGAACAAATCCATGCTGCTCTTCACAGATAACATTTGCAAGACAGGGTGTTAAATGCTCAGTAATAATTTCCTCAAAGGTCTTAGGTATAACAGATAATTTACAAACCGGCCTATAGTTTCTGACATCAGAGCGATCACCCGCCTTGAATACAGGAGAGACCAAAGTGGTCTTCCAAGCTGCTGGGAAGGTCCCAGTTGAAAGAGAGGAGTTAAAAATATGCCAGAGGGGCCTAGAAAGAATAAATGAACACTCCTTTAAAAACTGAGGCGGAATACCATCATAACCTGGACCTTTCGTGGAATCTAGTGCCACGAGCTTAGAATATATTTGGCTTATTGAAATAGATACCGAGTGAATATTCAAATCACCAACAGAGGATAAACCGGGATTCAAGACAGGCGCCGCTCCGGACTGGGGATTATATACAGAACCAAAGAATTCAGCAAAAAGATTAGCAGCTGCCAAATGCGTTGAAACAGAGTTACGGTCTAGGTGTACCTTAGCAGGAATACTTTGCGGACTTCGCACGGAATTAACAAATTTCCAAAAACAAGAAACATTATCCGACACAGCACTCTCCACGCCATCGATGTAAATACGATGATCACGCAATAAGGCCGCCTTACATTTAGAACGAAGACTAGAAAAGTGCAGATAGTCACCGTGTCCACCCGACCGCTTAAAGGCTCTATGCGCTATCTTCTTATAACGGATCAGGGACCTCAAACCAGGGGAAAACCAGTGCGGAAACGTAGATCGAACGACTGACCGAACAGGAATAAAGGCATCAATTACCCAATTAATATGACCATAAAGTCGCTCAAGGGCAACATCTGGCTCAATGTCTCCAGTCTCTTTATCCCAGTCGATAGAATTTAAGTAACCCAATACACTAGGGTAATCACCATGTTTGAAGTCCCTATATTCGATGTTACCACCCACAAGATCAGGGCATACAAAAAGATCGCTAAATAACATATACAAAGGTGGGTGGTAAACATCAGGTAAAACAAAAGAATCAATAGCACGGTCAACTAAGACTTTAGCACTGCTCACAAAAATAAGGTCCAACATCGCGTCGTATTCATTAAAGACAGAATTAACTTGGGTAAGATTACAATAACTTGCACAACCAAGGAGGAGATCAATAGCAGCTGATTCATTCGATGACACACCGGATCTTTTGAAACACGCTACATCCAAGTCGTTAAACCACACCGCGTGTGGCAAATTATAATCCCCGAACAGAGAGAAAGTATCCTCACTGTATTTGTGGAATAATTCACTAATACAATCAACATGAGTCGCGTAAAGTGAAGAATGTGACGAAGGCGGAAAATAAACAGAACCAACCAATAGATGTTTATTATCACCAAGGTGAACTCGAACAAACACTTGCTCGACATTAGAACAGCTGATCGTAATAGGACTGGACGGTAACGAATCTTTGACTGCGATAAGAACTCCCCCTCCCCTAGTAAGACAACTTGTATAACAGGTTCTATCACACCTTATGTGATTTATGTGATTATAAGTAGGGCTAGGACTATTTGTCGAATTTTTCGGTATTCGAATAATCGAATACTTCAGTTGCTCAATTATTTTGCGAATATAATTCGAATATCCAAGTATTCGAATATAATTCGAATATCCAAGTATTCGAATATAATTCGAATATCCAAGTATTCGAATATAATTCGAATATCCAAGTATTCGAATATAATTCGAATATCCAAGTATTCGAATACTATCCGAATATTTCAGTATTCGAATACTCATGTATTCGAATAGTATGGTGTGAATTATAAATCAAGTTCTTTAAGTTCATTTGTCAGGGTGAAATCTTGTAAGCTAATTTTGACTCACTTCACACCATACTATTCGAATACATCAGTATTCGAATAATAACATTCGAATACTCAAATATTCAAAGTCTATTCGTAGCATTCGAATACTTGTAAAATATTCAAATATTAAATTATTCGCATAGTCCCAGTTCTAATTATAAGATAAATGGTATGGGGGAGTTATGTTTCTATAGCTCCCGAAGGCTTGTGAAAAGCTGATAAGGAGATGATGGTACCCACTGTTTGTGGGAGAAGCTTCAATTCTTATTTGTGAATATAATCTGCAGATATTTCATTTGATATTTATAGATCGCCAACGTCGATGAATCACACGCTGATATTTGTAACGATTTTCTTTCAGACCGTGTCCTTTTCATTCCTGTGTGTTATAGTTGTTCACACATGCTGCTCTATCCAGTTTAAGAAAGGATACACAGCAGTGTAAATGCCTGGGATGCCGCTGCCGCAATCGTATCCAAAAGCCACGATACCGATCAACTTATTACCAGATTCGGTTGACATCACTAATGGCCCTCCACTATCACCGGGGCAGGCATCCGCCCTTCTGGTGGTGTTGGCATCTACCACGCAGATCATACTGTCGTCGATACCATGGGGCAAGTGATGGGGGAACCCGGTGTACCATTTGTTGCATTCTTCATTGTTCACGAGACTGTAATTTTTCGAACATGAATAATTCTTGTTAGTATTAATCTCGAGGTATTCAGAAAGGATACCGTGAATGAACACTTTAAAAAAGAACTCTTAAGATTCTTAACTTGAAGAATTTGGAGTTATAAACAAGGTGGGCTGTAATTCGTGAAGCGAAGAGGAGACGATTCTGTACGCAGCAATGAATGAAAAATGCGGGATAAGTATTTGAGAAAACTGGCTACGAAGATTGGTCGGATCGCGAACGTGTGCGACTTGCTTGACGTGTCTGCCACTTTCTGGGGCTATGATGGACAAGGCACTGCGCCGTTTTCACCTCCTAGCTGCAGGCAACCAGCCGAGCGTCAAGCTATCCCAGTCATATACATGTACTTACACTAGCGGACAAAAAAGTGACCACTTTCTCAATTTGTTCTATTTTTGTTATTTTTTTACCGTACATTTGGGACTGTGGTATGTTAAATATGCATATTCTGATGGAGAATTCAACGCTGTATAAAACCCAGTTAATGTTGAATTTATGTAACTGACAAACAAAAGTGTTAGATGATATTAAACGGGGTAACACATTTTTGGGGCCGACAAAGAAGTTACCACGTTTAGTAACTTTTTTGGTTGCCCTAAAAGCAAACGGTGCCCCCACAAAATATTAGATGTTTTTATTAATGTTCAAAAGTGGTAACTTTTTGTTGGGTTTAAAAGTGTGTCTTGCTTAATGTTATGTAAGGTTTTCGTTTGTTAGTTAAATAAATTCAACAGTAACTGGGGTTTATACAGCTTTTAATCCTCTTTCAGAATATGTTTATTAGGCATATACTGCAGTTTTGAGTTGATATTGAAAAGTAATAAAAGTAGCGTGTTTCGAAAAAGTGGTAACTTTTTTGTCCGCTACTATACGTTACGAGCAGCGTTGCTGGGAAGTGAGTTCCTGCAAATTATTCATAGTAGAGGATGAACTCTTACGGCTTGTAAGTAGGAGATGAAAACGGCTCCTTGTGCACCTCTGCTCTGGCAGTTTCTACTTAACTACAACTTGTTTATTTACCGGTTTTCGGGGGCACTTTTATTAAATCATTAGCAATCATCAAATTCTGATTACTATGCAGTAACGTTAGATCATACGATAACCATTCTCATATATTTTAAGACGAACTTTCAATTTTTTATATGAGGTGAGCCTAAGTATCATGTACCCTCACCGTGTGGACCTCTGTTTTTATCACCAAAATTTTTACCATCTTACAATATGTATAAATAAATACCAAAAAGACTTATGTGTTACAGTTACTTTCCAAAAAATCTTTAAAAAACACGATTTTTTAAGGGGTTTCACTAAAATGTACCTTTAAGACTTAAGTGTTTCCACAGGCACATTAGCCAAAGCGGCACTTTTCATGATTATTAATTGTAAATTGTACATACATATACAGTACCTGAGATTTGACGACTTCAACAACTGGTTAGATGGTGTGTTATCACCGAACGCAGTAGCTCCCCATCCGAGCGCTACTAAACCTGTGCTCGTTGTTATATTGACGGTAGCTACCGATTTGGTTTCCAGGCAGATAGGAAAAACTCTAGCCCATTCAGGTGCCGCGGACATCAGTTTCAGAATGGCCACATCATTGTAGTACTTGCTGATCCTGTATTGCGGGTGGGCAATTATTTTGCTTATCAGCAATCGAATTCCGATCACGTCGAATAGGTTTACGCTTCCTAGCAATACCTGTAACAGAGCGTACAATTTACACATTTCTCCGAAGAACTTGAACTGAAATTAGGTCAAACTGTCCATGCTGATTGTAACGATGGAAAAGGAACTAAATAGTACCTTTGCTAAGCAGTGCTTACCTCAACAGGGACCTCTCCGTTTATGTTCATCACGCAGTGTGCAGCAGTTAACACGTGTTGAGTGGTTATTAAACTACCTCCACAGTTGTATCTAATAGGTTTTTCATTTTCGCCGGTTTTCTTATTCTTATACCCTAAAGCCACCATATATGAATAAATGTGATGCAGTTGTTCGGTTACAGGGTCTCCAGCAAGCATAGGCTCGACGATATCGGGCGTATCAACTCGTTGATTGCTTGATTCCGGGCGAACTAAGCGACAAAAAGAGAGAAAGAACCGTTGGTATAATTTCAATTGAGCAATATTGATGCGCTATTAAACGTTTGAGAGAGACGGGGAAAAAGCTCGAATATGAATCTCTTATTAAACACGCATACTTCTCATTTCACGTATAAATCTACTATTTAGCTTAAAGTGCCTGGCGTTACCCGGGCTTCTTAAGCCGGGTGCAAACTTGAGCACGAATGCGAACGAGGCAAGCCGAGGCAGAATGAGCATACAAGTGTTGAACGTTCGTGAAGCTCACCGACGTGCAACACTTGCATACTTATTCTGCCTCGGCTTGCCTCGTTCGCGTTCCTGCTCAAGTCTGTGCCCGGCCTTATAATTATCTGCTGTTGTATCCCACCTACGTGAAAACTTAAAAAAGTAAAAAAATTACGCCAGGTACATGAAATCAAATAAATCACAAAAAATAGAACACAATAATAATTACAAAATAAAAAAAAGATGTGAAATCAAAATGAGCTGCAAGTACAGAAAGGTGCTTTTCCGTAGCGTGCAAAGGCGACACTGGGTAATACAATAAAAGACAAAAAAGATGGCCGGACCTGGAAGTCAAATACTTGGCGTGGCAACGCCAAGGAAAAGGGAAAACTTTATGTTAAGATTCTCGCTCCATTCGATGACCACCCGCTTAAGTTACGTTCTGTATCGTAAATATGTAGAGCGTTTTAGAATACAGAAATGTACATACCGAATTCAATTGGCCAAGAGCCGTTTATCTGGCTGATGTTCACAGGACAACAGGCGATCCCTTTGACAATATCGAATTTGTAACTTTCTATGGAGCCCGGGGCCATTTTCGGAGACAGTAAATAAGACAATCTATACATGCACCTTGATAGCATTTCGCCGACACCTAGACCACCATTCTCCAGAGTACATTGATCTCCTTCTACGCAATCCAAAAGAAAGACGGATGTCTTACATACACTTAGAAGGAAAGATCGCGCACCCAGAAATTAAAAAAAATTATGAAACTTTGTGAATAAGAATGTATAATATGTCTTGTTTTCAGAACAAAGTCTCCCAACCTTTAGGAGATTTACCCGTTTTTTGTATAATAAATCCCCAAAAAGTTAGGCGTCGAGACAGCATGTAATCCAAATCAACTACCGACCACAGTTTCTTGCGAATATCTCCGAAACTAAAGCCGAGCGACAGTAACATGTAGGGAGAAAGTTGCTCAGAATCATACCCCCGACGACATATTACAAGGTCATTGAAATCGGCGAGGGCGACCCTTTTCTAAATAATTACTGGAAATAGTGCGCAGTACGTAGAAATAAAGTAAGATAATTTATATACTTCTCCGATATACTATATGTACTTACCGTCGAGGTTGTCTTCAACTCCCACGGACAGGCCCCTCATGCAACCGATTAAGTGGCAGGAGCTTATTATTACTAATATTAACATACGAATGTTGCACATCTTGGGGGATAATGATGGGCGATGCGATGAAGAACACGCTAAACTAATTGTTCGCGCGTCCCCTCTGAGAGATTCAGCCTCTGAGCGTCGAGTCTACGAAGGACGTATATCTCCGTTACGATTTTTATCGACCCCGGAATTACGCGTTACTAAGGCTGATTAAAGTGAGAGAGATGATAACCGGAAAACAGTAATTGAATTATATTTACACAACAATAAGAATAACAAATAAACGGAATGGACAAGTGAACACTGAAGAATGTTTTGCGGATGACCCGTTGGTCAGAATCGCGATTTCAACTGTTTTGCGCTAATCGTAATGCGGTGACGAATTGACGCTGACCGTTCCGCATTGACGGGAGATGCTAACTGACTTTTCGGAAGTCTTGCACTCGTGAGGAAAGCTCGAACAACTGAGTAGGGGGTTGCGAATTGTCACTTGTGATTGGTCCGATTTCGAAGAAAGGCAACCGCCCTTAAAGTTTCAGTGAAGTCATGGAAGGGGAAAGTTCCTCGGCAAGGTGATGCGTGCAATTAATTGCACGTTGTAAAAGTGCAAGCTCAAGGATCACCTTAACCGGGCCGAGTTTCTGAATTCCTACCGACGGTAAGGGTTTATGACCCTTTTGTTCGATGTTTCGGGATCGTGCGGACAAGACCGACTGTCGACCAGATATCTAAAGTATTTGAATGCTGAAGATTATTACAGAACGAAATTATGGAAGGACCGAGTCCCGTTATGGGAAAACAATCTATAGAAGAAAACTTATTCCTAAGGGATTTGAGAATAATACTACCATAAACGGCGTAAAGCTACGAATCTACATAATTTTAGCTACGCCATTAGCGCGACGCCCACATGTCACTGTCATGTAGGGTAGACCGGAGCGAATCGGATCAAAATAAGAATTTAGTCCATATTTCTTACATCGCGATAGGAATGAGCATTCCGATCGTTCGTAGCAGGGGCTGTAGCTCGCGCCGTACCCTAACTCGATGCTGGTTAACCAAGGAAGGTTACTGTAACCCATACTAACCACGAGGGAACGGTTTCTAAATTCTAGAAAGAGCGGGTTAAGCCGCTCGTAGTGGGTTACTAAGTAGTAACGTAAGGTGATTTTCGCGCAACCTCGATGAGACCCGACTGAACTGAGGCGGGTCAACGGGGGTTGTAAGGCCCCGCTACGGATCTGCCGACACCGGGAATTACGTGGTACCCTATACGATGGTTTAGCATGGTAAAGGGTGAATAAGACTGAAACTGTATATAAGGAGTACCATACATTCCAACCCGGAGATTCGAATATAAACCCGGAGATGGAAAAAGCAAAAAAGAAAGGTTATTCTCGAGTATCCGGAAAACAGATGTACAATTTTTTCAAGCTCAATTCAGAATTTAAAATTATCTGTTTTTTAATTAATAACTTTTATTGTATATAAAATTGATACCATTGTATAGTACCACAATTTCTTATTATCTCACTTCTTTCTACAACCCGGAGATTTTTCCAGTCAAACCGGAGCCCGGAGATTTGCTTCAAAACCCGGAGTCTCCAAGCCAAAACCTTGGTTCAGACCCGCAGGTACCGTTGTTAACCCCCAACGCGCGGGACAATACGGTCATAAACCGCGACCCTGGCCAGATGCTCTTAGTTTTCAGCTTAAATAATTTTTGGGGTCCAGGTATGGCATCTACTTCATCAAGAGGGAGAGGGTTCCTTCTCCGCCAACGAATTCACAGAAGGAAGGCCCTCCCCCCTCCCCCCGCCCCTGTTCGAGGAACGGTGTTTCCAATCTGTGTTTCGTAATTATATTAGAACAACAATTACTTCCATATTATTTTCTCTTCTTTATACAATAAAGTGAAAAATATTAAAAAGTTGAAAGAAGAAACCTTGTTGAACGCTGCTTTCAAACGTATATAGAGGCCAGACACAGCTGAGAGCTGCCGCCTTTACTTTAACCCGCGTTAACTCGGTGGTTAACAAAAGGTAAGCTTTGTAAAGTGACTGTATATATGTACAAATATAAATTATGCGATTATCTTGAACATGGTGTACTGTGCCTTTCCTAGTTCCCACCTTGCTTATGTATCAGCTAATTTAGAGTTACATAGTACACGTTATTTATGGGGCAATTGTCTTCTCGGAGCAATATCTTTATTTTCCTACAAATACAAGTTTGTTATGCGTATGTATTCGTCTTAAGAGTACGTTCATAAATATGTGAATATAACATTTACATGCGCTTTTGTTCAAATATACATAATATATATAGTACTATTGCAGCTCGAAAGGTGAGCAGTAATGAATCTCTACATCAATAAAACGTAAACGTGTTTAATGTTAGTAGAAAAGGGTAGAATGATGTTATTAGAAGAAAGTATAATGGGACTAGCAGATTCATCGTGTATTTATCTAATAGTTGTCGTAATTGTCAAATTTCCGTCGTTTTATTTGAGGTTCGCTTTTTCCAAGTGTCGGGACCTCGAAACCTAAGAAAGTTTATTTTTTCGAGAAATCGAAATTTTGCACTTTCTTCGCGATTTGAAATTCTCGAAAGCCAGGTAAGAAAAAGCATAAAATGAATGAATAAAGAATTGTTCGTAGCATGCCTCCAGAATTTGTCTATTGATTTTCTTTTGTATTCTACTTAGTTAACTATAATCAATAAAGATTTATGTAAAAATTTTGTTGACTTCAGCTGTTAAAACAACATATTCCATTTACAAAACAGAATCAGCACTTCCAGTTTAGAGAGTGTCGAGTTTCGAAGCCTTACAAACTTTCGGTTTTGAGTTTCGAGAATTTAAAAATTAGCTTCGAAACTAGGTACCCCTAGATTTACTGAGGTCAGAAATGAAATCTTCTCATTGACACAGGAGAATTTATACTTTCGCTTTGAGTAACAAGTATGCCGTACTTAAATTAACTAGGATAAGTGGTTCCCAGTTAATTTGCCTGTTTTACGAATGCTGATGATCAGAATATATAATACATATCCGAACATTGGGAGATTGTGTCTTTAATAATATTTCATCATGTTCGTTACAATGATATGATAGATATATGATGCCTGTGTTCTTAAATCTAAATTTTTTTTAATGCAAGTAGTACACATACCATTATTATGCTAAGTCATATGTACAAATCCTATTAATGTTACTTAGAACTTGTAAATTATGCCATTTAGTATGCACATAAATGTCTTCCTACCGAATACGTAAAATTGTTCACCTCTAAAGAAGTGGCTTTAAGATTAAACATGAATATTTCCACATATTCAAACATAAAACATTCATCATTCATCATTATGACATTCTTTAGCCTTTTAAAGTGCCATACTTTCCCTTCTCTTCTAATTAAGAATCAAAATCCTCCAGCGAATTCGTCACGAGACATAAGTGATATAATGTAGCATGGGAAATGGGTGTTCTCTTCTCAAAGTGAGTCAAAATTATAATACATTAAAATATAAAACAATAACAAATTCTAACAATAGATTAAATAATGACAATTCTTATATCTGCTAATATAAATGATAATGGCAAATATACAAATGTTGGTAATGCGTAGAATTCCCTAAGAAACGGATACTATTATATGTAAATTAGATATATTACACGAAGAAACATTTCACAGTATGTTATACAGAATCTCCTTTGCCTTGACAGATTCTGTATAAAAGAATAAGGATGAGTACCAGATTAATATTACTGTAATATCATATACATATGTATATTTATCTTAAATATATATTAATTGCATCAATTATACTGTATTACAATAATATTAATATTTAGAAACCACAAAGGATTATGAGCATTACATTTCTTCATTCTTAAAAAGAAGTCTGTTTCATGCCTCTGACTATACATGATTAAACAAGAAAATACATAAAAGATGTTAAAATGAAAGCTGAAGTATGAAAATGCTAGTACTCTACGGAAATTTCAATGAAAATTTATAACTTTCATGTAATTCTTTTGTGTGATAATGAAAATTATAATATATTGCGTTATACTTGCACTTCAGTTGCATATTATTGTACAATAGTTTTGCCTTCTTTTTACACGATTCACATACACGAAAATGGCATGTACGTGCTGGTTGTAAGCTTTATGCAAAAATATATCGGTGAACAGATTAATATTCGTTTATAAGTTATTGTAAATATTTTCATGTAAGGGGAAACAGATGGACGGCAGAATTTTTATGCTCACCATATATACTCGCGCATAAATAAAATAAGCGAACAACGAATGATCGAAATTTTGTCTATACGTTCTCATATAAACGCTAAAAATCACGCGAAACAATTTGATTGTGTCGTTTCCATAGGACACTGATGTACTATCCAATTACAAGAAAAATGTGTAAAACACTACTTTATCCTCATATCAAGACTTGGAAATGGAAACTATAATTTGAATTTACTGTGCATATAGATTATATTGCGGCATCAGCTAATAACAGCAGCGATAATCTTATTACATGTTGCATCAACAATGATAATAATTACGAAAGTGGTCATCTACTTACATGCAACTAATAACTATTTATACGACAAGTGCAAATAAAATGTATCCGCCTAATTCTAACATACGAAATAGATAATTATTATACAATACCTTTTAGGAACTTGAAATTCTATAATATCGCGTTTTATAAACACCTAAATCTATCGATATTCAAATTAAAATAATTAAGCGCCGACACGCTTCGGTTCTTTTCCCAGAAACAATATAAATTTAAAACGACGGGAAATCGCGGAAGAGTCTTGTTAGAGTGTTATAGCTTCGTATATACATCACTTCATCTTCAGAAAATAAACATCCAATGCATTTTAAAGTCTTTAATCGCCTGATTGCTAATCACGAAATTAAATTCATTTTCTAGAGAATAAACCACCGATCACGTTTCTATGTGATGCATCTTGTCAACTCATAAAATACATACATGTGTATCAATCGATATCGATATATATAAACTGTACATAGAATGCATTAATAAATTAGTGTTAAGATACGAAATACAGGTTTGATTGAACTATTGACCCTATGAAATCTTTGCCTGCAACATACTCGATCTTTCATCGCTGGCACGTATGCCCTTATATTCTGTACAGAAGTATAAATAATGTAAAAACCATTGAAACGATATGCTAATGCTACACTATAGTTGATGGGCGTAACTCTTACACGTTTACTTTGTACAATATTTTACATTTAGTGGTGTGAATAGCACCTATCATAATTCTCATTCAATAGATGTGTAAGGCATAAGCATTGCTCTCATGCTTTCGGTGAAGAAGTGAAAATCACAAGAAATGTAAATCGCCACCCATCAACGACCAAACTCTTCCACGGTAATTGGTCTCCAACCGGACGAGGCAAAGTAGTGCGCGTACTTTTCTTAAATAATTAGAAACATATTTTAGCTTCTGTGACACTCTACCACTTGAATCTGTAAGACCCAGCTACTTCTTGTAATCGCTATAATCGTCACGCTACACGCTATACTGTAGTGACATATAAAATACAGTTACATATTTACTTGACGTATATTACGGAACATATTATATATGATTTTATAGTTGGGAAAAATAGAGACGGAATACGTTACGAAGGCACAAGGAGGTCTTGCTATATAGATTCAACAATCTGTCAGATAAGAACGTACAGTTCTTGACGTTCAATTGTCTATGAGATTTGTCGTGGAAACATGAATCATTCATCGCATTCTCTATAGAACTGCAATGTATACTCCGAATAATCGATACCGTGCTTATTCATACAAATATTCTGCAAAAAGAAAAGAGGTCAGAATCTAAATGTGAATACACGATATTTAAAGATCGCGCAAGTTTGGCACGAGATGGAACAGATTACGTACCTCCTGCGGTTGCACAGTGGGTACACGAAACCTCAATGTTTTCCTGAGATAGTGAGCAACGTCGAGAGAAAACGATTGATCTCCTGGTTGATTGTTATTTTGAGCTTGTTGCTGCGTAGCATATTTCCGACTGCAAATCATGGACTCGTCCACGCTAGGATTCGTCGGCGAAGAGCATTGTTTCACTACTTGCCAGTACCAAGTCCCGCTGAAAGGACAAGATATTTCAAACGTTTCTGTAGTTTATTCGACTCGGAAACTAGCAGCGCGCAAGATTTATAAACTCACACAAAGTGTAATGTGAGATGCATGTCCGGCATGTACTTGGACAAAGGTATAGTGCAAGTAATGTTATTCGGCGTGTCCTGCGAGGATGCAGAGCAATACTTTTGGTCAAGCGAAGTATTGAAACTTTCAGCAACTATCCATAGTTGCGGCTTGGGTTCTGCTGGTAATGATCCTGCAGCGTTACTGGCGACTTCTCCCCAATCACCACCGCTGGTTTCTCTCCTTGTTCTCTTATGTAGATACTTGTAATTAGTCTGCAACAAATAAATGCACAGTTACTTAATATACTCTACCTGAAATCACCATTTCTACAAAACCTATTAGCCGCCATCTCACCTCCTTCACGAGCGTCTGCGTGCTCGGGTCGGATGGACTGATACCATTCTGAAAGCCTTTGCTTACTTTACGTTTCTCTTCGTGCATATTCAATGGCTGCTCTATGTGATCTGCTGAAAAAGCCAATCGCAATTTAAACTCACGAGAATAACAATATACAGAGTTGCGTTCTAGCTCCGAATGAACAGTGTATGAAACTTACAAATTGATTTCTTTTCCGGAGGATGGTCAGGCTGTGGATCCTCGAACGGATGAATTTTAGGCGTGCAACAGTATACCTGGTGGAAACATTTCCCAGTTAACGATGTAGCAGATGAATGAAATAGAGCAAACAGATTTTCAATATTCTACCTGGCACTGATTCTCGAATTCAGTGAAATGCCTAGGACAATTCATCGGTCTACCCAATGGAGGTGGACCTTTGTTCAGCGACGAGGAGTCTACGTCTGACCCCTGATCATTTTCGTCTACGTTGCTGGGAATAGCACCCGCGCCACTTCTGCTCAACCAATTTCCTGGAAATTCACTAAAACATTCGATAATATTAAAATAATCTGAATGCAAGTGACAAGTCAGTAATTTATTGCAATCGCAGACCTGTTCTTTTCGATTTTCGGTTGAGGCCCCGAGTGACTTATCGGGTACCAAGTTATTTCGCGAGAATAAAGTTGCTGTTTCGTGTGGGGAGCTTGCGTGGAAAGTACGCTGCTTTTAACTGGCAAACTACCATCCGAAGCTCTGCTATGCGATCCATGTTTGGTATACGAAGACAGTGTACTGCCTAGCAGCGAATTGTACCGAGGATCGTAATTGGGAGTACTGGACACTGTCGCTGGATGAGCAGTTCTAATAGCCAGCATCCCATTGCTGGCCACCGACGACCATTCGAGGCTACTACGTTTCTGATACTCTAGGAAATATAAAGTTGCCATCGCGACTAAGCTGAAATACAAATGGCTCGTCTGAGTCTAAAAAGTTCCTCTATAGTACAGCCTCTGGGAATTCGAAGCACAACACTCACCAAAACGCCATGATAAGGATAAGTATAACGATGATGATTTGAATGAACTTGTTGCTGCAAAGAAGCTCGTCCTCCCGATCGTTCTTTTTCGCTTTTCCCTGTACAGTGGCCTTATTATTGATAGAGGATGAGTATTTGTTACTTGATATGCTAGATATTGTACTAATGGAACTCTTGAGACTGTCGCCTCTCTTCAGCTTCGCCAGCCGTTTGTTTATTCTTTCCAGCTGGTCTATGCGCGTCTCCAAGCTATCCGTTACCTATGATACAGTTGTACGATGAGCATACAATAAAGTTCAACTATTAACAAATAGGAAAAACAGATAGATATCTCACCTTACACAACTCCTTCACAGCACCAACGTTTTCCATGAATATCCTTTCCTTATTCACCACCAGGAAATTCTCGATTCTCTGGCCATTTGGAAGAACTATGTCGCCCGCCGGTAGCACAGCTTCCGGTAGTATTTGCTGGACTTCCTGCGCTATGACACCCGTGTCTTCCTGATGCTTGATGCCCAGGCCAGAGTGCTGCGCGAATTCCGGGGCGTATCTGTATCGAACTACTCTCAGCTGCTGCACGTTCCGCAGTTGTTCGCGTGTATCCACCTCCTGCACGTTCTGCTTCGCTCGTGCATCACTGGGTTGGACGATGTGTCCTGTCACCTGCCAGCAAGTGCCAGTGTTATACGAAATCTCGTAAGAATATTCACTTCACGAATCAAGGGAAATGGAATGTAGGATTTACCTTCATGTTACCATGAACCACCAGAGCTTCGTCTGGCCTGTCCGTGTTGATGCCAACTCGACCGGCATGATAAACGCTGTCTGGTGCAGCCCCTCTCTGCCAACCACCCTCAGCGCCTACACCGCTGCCCTCTGATTCAAATTGTCCTGGATTACTCGCCTGCATGAAACACAAGCACTGATACTACCTATTCCCATGGATCACGGAGTTATGTGTTACGTTAATTGAGAAGAAGAAGGTTCTGGATGACCTTGCATCCAATGATAGTCACCCTCACGATTATTCTCTCCGATGCGTGCGCTACCACCTGATAACTAGCTTGGTCCGCGGTGTGCGCGTGCAGCCCGACGACCAGATGGAAGTATCTCTGATCAGGATTCGGCTTCCCTTTCTTCCGCATGTTGTTGCTGGTGGTTTCGCTGAAGTGCAGACGGCCAACGGTTACCTTCGTAACCCGTTCACCGCCCAACTCCACCCTGAAAGCGGCCCTATTTTAGCGTAACGCAACGGCTTTGCACCTCCCGCGATAATGAAAAGAATTTCGCACCAAAGGATCCGAAACGTTTGTACAGTATTCCAATGTGAAAACGCAAAACCAAGGAAGAATCGTGTAACTCCCAGTTCTCTCTCTCTCTCTCTTTGTGTATACTTACGTTACAGGATGGAACGGTTTCTTGCTCCTGTCGCTCTGGCTCTGCTCCACTCTGATGGTCTGCGTCGGGGACTCGACTTTGACGCCGTAAAAGTGCAACTGGAAGCTACTTATCTTTTTCAAACCCTCGCCGGTCCGGACGAATATAGCCTCGCCTTGGAGCTGAGCGTGGCAGGTGATCTAAAAAGCCAACGTCGCCTTTTAATTACGTCCAAGCACGCTTCCACGACCTCGGCGAAACGTAGAAAGTAACCGAGAACGGTCAGCGACGCCGCTCGCTCGTCTATCCACCTGAAAATGATTCTTCTTCTGGCAAACGAACGCGTCGTCCGAGTTGCTGAAGTTGAATCCTTTGTCCGCGTCCACCCTGTAATGTGGCACCGGCAACTCCTTGAGGTTGTGGTCGCAGAGCACGTGCCAGGATGTCTGCTGAAAGGGGTGGAATCGGATGCACTGGTAGCTGGCGTCGATGTAGCTGTTGTCTGCCACCTCGTCGCCGTCGAGAACGGCGCTGCTGCTGCTGCAACTGTGCTCCACTGTGCCCAGCTCCGGTTCCTACGGGACAAGGCAAATGATCAAGGGGAAAGAAGACGGCTGAGGGGATGTGTATGTGTTCAATCGCAGGATCGCAACTGAACGTTTCAATCGGTATAATCGATGTTAGTAGCGAATATATTTTACTCGTTGCACCTGCTTCACGTGAACAAGACCGTCCTGGCTGAGCTTTCTCTTCTTGGGGGCGGATTGCAGGGACGAGTACAAGGTATTGATGTTACCAGGGCTATGCTCGTGTGGCAGAGGCACCAGGCTTTGGCCAATCTGCTGCTGCGATTGGATATTCGGTGTTGCTGGCGCGAGGTGGGACGTCAACACTGAATGGGTCAGTAACATCGGGTCCGTGGAGGAAGCCAAAGTCCTTGGCGAGGATGGTAACAAATTTGCAGCGTAGTTCGCTTGATTCCCTTGGTGATGGAGAAGCATATCTTGGAGAGCTACCTTTTGATCTGAAAGCAGGGAAAGACAGCTGTGCGATCTTCTGATAACACTGAACCCCTACATTGCCGCAAGTAGAGCAATTGGGATTGCTGATTTACAATAGTTTGGGAAACTCACGTGGGGAGTGGACGTGCTGAGTGTCGTTGTGACCAGGAGGCGAGTATGGTGGCTCGCTACCACTATCTGGGGGACTTTCTGGTAACGCGTGTCTGAAAACCAAAGATCGCTTCGTCACCAATTTCAAACATTTCAGCTTTTCGAATTTCCACGATGAGTGTATGAATTTTTAAATAAATCCTTCTATTAATCTTAATTTAATTAGTCGTACGATTCTTGATCACTCGATATGTGTGCAGAAATATTTCCGGCATTGGGAATGCTGTGAAAGATGCTAAAAACCTTACGGTGTCTGTGTTGTGAACTTGCATGGTAGTTGCATCGTTTGTGCTTTTCTTTAGCTTCTTATGTTCAATCAACTTACGGGTGAACGTACGACTGTGGATCCTTGTAAGCAGTGCCATTTGGTACAGTTGTGGTACCGGATGGGCACGTACTCGAGACCGGATGACTTTGGGTGATCGGCGATGGTAGTCGAGACGGTGGTTGCTGGTTAACCGTCGCCTCGACGCGGCCACCGTGGGTCGTCGTCCCACCCCCATTCTCATTGTGAGCAAGGGTGTCCGCGAAATATCTGCGGTAACACAGTCGGCTACTTGATTATACCTCATTACTCGAATACAGTGCAAGAACGGCCATTCATGCTGAGACACTTAAATTAGTTCAATTTTCCTTGAATGATTCTCTGAGAAACCTTCGACCGAATATTAATTATTATTATAAGCTTTTGAGTTTCAATATTATCGTGCTCTAGGGAATTGCTTTGAATAGTTCTCCATAAGTCGCGTACCAGGCATGTAAATAGGATGAAGAAGTAAATTGTACTGTTATTGTATTCATTTCTGTTGCGCGCCGATCTTTTTGCGAACCTCCTGATGGTTTATAACGTCCCTGCATTTTAAGCGAAACACAAGGCGTAATATACCGTTACCGTGGTAGTTTCTCTGACACTGACCCACTCATACATCATTATTTCCACGATCGTACACTCGCGGAATACCGTATTTTTGCTGGGATATCACTGGTATCCTACATGTATGATAGAGGCGCTTTTTTCCTTTCGTGCCAATCGCGACTGTTCGAGCAAGAAAAGAAGATTGACGAATCAATCGATGCCGTCAATTATGAAATCAAATGACTATCAATTTGTAGTAATCATTGATCAGTAAGAATTTGATAAATTAACCTATGGTAATCATAATCAACGGACGAACCTTTTTTTGACTTTCCCGCTTCGAGCTTCCACGAATTCCGTTCGTAACGCGGTTGGAACAACAATTTACGTTGAATAATAGATACTATTACAGTGCCTGTTGTAATTATGTAATTATCTTGTCACGATTTCAAGCCCAGGATCCTTGAAACTTGCGCCGATTAACATTGAATATTTGCTTGTTAACTCTGGACAATTGCGTTTTTCATGCCTCTTAGACACTTCACTTGCCATTCGCCCACTATACTTTTAGAAACGTTTAACCGATACCGTATTGTTTTTATAGGAATCGTAACTTATGATTTTTAGTCTCGCTGACTTAACACTTAGTGGATACAATTAAGTATGTATGTACATTTAGGATTGAATTAGAAGGTGCTGGATCCTGGGGCCTTACGAAGTGGGACCCAATAAGGAAAGCTCTAGATAGTAAACAAATTGTATATGTATATGTACGTCTTTGGACTCCAGGATCCGTGAAACTTTCGAAATTTCTGAAGGTGAAGAGGGTCAGGTTCCTCAAGTGTTTCTGGGGACCTAAGGGTTCCTGGGGCCAGAAGATTCTCGAAATTTCTGAAATTGAGAGTTCCAGAACTTTCGAAGTTTCCTAGGACCTATGAATTCCTCGAAATTTTTGGAACTCGAGTTCCAGAGGTTTTTAAGTTGTCTAGGACCAATGAAAATCTTCAATATTTTTAAAAATCGAGAGTTCCAGAAATCTCGAAGTTTCCTAGGACCCATGAAATCCTCAATATTTTTAGACGTCGAGAGTTCCAGAAATCTCGAAGTTTCCTAGGACCCATGAAATCCTCGAAATTTTTGAAAGTCAAGTTCCAGGGGTTTTTAAGTTTCCTAAAATCCATGAAATCCCCAATATTTTTGGAAGTCGAGAGTTCCAGAATTCTCAAAGTTTCTCCCAACACTTCAAGTAAACAAACCCACAAAACTTTCAAAATTGCCAAATCTCCCAAAGTCCTCAATTTCTAAACAATTCATATCTAGCCCTACACATTTACGACTATCAATATCGAATCCACGAAGTCCAGGGGCTCTTCGTTACATTAAATCCTAACTCCATAACTATTACTCTTGAACACAACTGCTCAAGGCAATCGACAAAGTGTGACAATTGAATTCTGCGCAAGACTCTGTAGAAACACCAGAAGATATTACGACATAATATGATTTTCTGCAGTTGATCCGACTGTCTCGATGACCCCATGGCGCAAGAAAGATCAAGGGTGATGCTACCATTCGGTTGATCCGTGAATGAAATCTGTTTCTGAGATCAGAGCGGGGCCTTTAATGGAACGAGTGCGTTAGGCTGGATTACCAGGCCTAACGCGGCAAGCACTGATTCCATCAATTCCGTCCAGGCTGTCTCTGTCATTATATCATTACACCTCTGCGGTCGCTACCACATGATATCTGTCTGCTGTTTCTACACTCGTACATATCCGAGTGCATTTGCATGGCCGGCCGTGTGTTCGACCTGGCACATGAACGTTCATCCTCTTTCTTCTGTATGCGTTTCGTGCAGGCGCGTACACTACCGGCCATAAGTTTCAGACCAAATCCTTCACTCCCACATTTCACAATGTAACGAGAAAATAATTGCAATTACAGCCCACCTATACCTACTACCACAACAAATCGCCCTATATCCGTGTGTAGAATAATTACTTCCTGATATCACAATTGAATTCTTCATAAATTAAAATCCAATTTTACAAAATATTTGCATTCTACAACCTAGGATGAGAGATTTAAGTTTTGGTGAATTAAAATTCCAGAAAATTTGAGAAACTGTAGAGATTCCATTCGATTCATCGAGGGGTAGCCCTAACTTCTGATCGATAGTGTATATGCACTTTCATTCCTCCGCGTGTGCGTGCATAGAACCGCTGCGCTGCATCGCGGTGCACTGCATCGACTGCACCGACCACGAGTACCACTCACGCTAAATAATAGCAAGACTCGGAATATAATTCGAGTCTCCGTGTTCACCGTGTTTCGAAATCGTTGAAATTAACGTTTCTACGTACTTTGTTATGCAATCCGTACCGTAACGCTTGCACGTACACTTTTTTTTCGAAAAGAGGAACACAAAGGGAAGAAACAGATTGCATTCGTGCTTGCTACTAGAGGGATGAAAGGAATTGCAAGTAAAAATAAATGCTGTCTGGAATAATATACATAGATTTGTGGAAACGTTTATGTAGAACTTTTCGACGAGAGTAAGGCAGAACGATCGGGGCACTTTGTGGCTAGATCGTTCAATTTAGAGATTCAACGGGATGCGTTCTATAGTTGGCAGGAAACGCGTGCCATTGCATCACGCTGGTAACCGCGTTATATCTGAATTCTTTAATTGGCGTGATTTGAATCGGGGTGCTCGAGGCGAGAACATTTTGTCGCTACTCCGAATTCATGACTGCCAATCGAGCAGGAAATTATATCTTGTAATTCTCAGCAGAACTGAGCGAGTGGGCGCGAATAAGGCAGTGCATAAGTAAAAATGAAAGTCTCTTTGTGGACTATGATCTCCAAAAATTTTCTGTTGATTAAGTGTATAAAGCTACTCGGTGAAAAATGAAAATGCATACCATTTTATACATAATTAGATTTGCGATTAAAATATTATAAAATATAATTGACACTAAAATGAATCGATACTTTTGAGGAGATCTTTTCAAAATCCGATATTTAATAAGCAATGTGATATATCGAAAAGAATTATGCGTTGATGATCGATCGAGCTGAAGTCGAGATTCTGATTGCACGGTACACATGTGCTTGTGTGTTCTCGATGTAGGCGTCAACGATGGCTTCCGATCGAACTTCAGTTCCATCATCGACCAGAGAAATGTTTGATATCGAGCTTCACACCATGGCAAAGTTCAATATAAAACCTTTGAGAGGAAAAAAGTGTGAAATAAACAAAGTGTAATAATAGAAGTAGCATTGAGACAGTGTTTCGCCTGAAAGCTTCCTCAAACATGATACGAAAGCCCCATTTACGACGTTTCTGATAAAATCCACGGAGCACGCAGTCATGCTACTGAGACGCAGGAAAATATTTTGAGAAGACTCACGTGGCAGGTTGTTCACTGTCGCTGTTAATAAAATCTTCCAATTGCGAGAAGTCCAGGGCCTCGTTGTCTATGCCTCCGACGAAATCACCCCGACCTGAAACCAAAGGAAAATGCAATGTTCCGTGAATCGTTCCTATTTGATTATTAAATAATATTGGCTGATAACGATGACGTAAAGGTCGTTCAAGTATACATCACTTTGTAATATCTTGTACTATAATAGAACACTAAAGGGCGATTAGCCAAACCCCGTTTCTTTGTGCAAAAAAATTCCCTTCTTTCATGTTATGCATGCAACTTTTTTGTCGAAGCAGAATTATGCAATCCTTACGTCATGTATTGTGGCACGCCTTCTACGTTGACGCAGAAGTTTCTAAAGAACAATAGCAATCATAAATTCAGGTACAAAACGATTCTAGTTTGGAGTTTTTACTTATTCTCGAATAAGGTATCACCATATTCCATGTTACACCAATTTCATTTCGTGAATAGAAATTTGCCAAACCTTCTCGCCATTGAATTTGCACTGTGACACATTAGAAGTGTAATTGTACAGAAGTTAAATATCATTTTCATCTCAGTGTCGAATGAAATCTCCACTGTTGAGTGAAAATATTATTACAGACTGGATGGTGTGGATGAGAAGTGCTCGATTAACTGTTCTAATGTTAAAAGTAAAAGCACGCAAGGTTCCAAGGCAACGGCAGCTGGCTACCTTGCATAGTCAAACGATTTCGAAATGATTCCCTTTACGTGAGCCTGTCGAAAGACCTTTAAAGAAGACCTCGAGTCCAAGTATCTTCGCGCTTCTGCATCGGCTGTTCTCACCTGCAAAACGCCTTGTTACTCCCACGCGGATGTCTCTCTCACGGAATACCTGAATTATCTGCATCCTCATTCCTGTAGCGACTCGACGCAAGAAACAACTTTGACACGCGTAGACAAAGACGCGAGTCGCCGTCCATTTCCCGTGCTCGTTTATCGAATGGAACGTTCGAAGAATATGTATATAGGTACTTGGAAGAGACCAGGTTTCCTTGCTGATATCTTGCATATGTTAACTATTAAAATCTACTTGATTCTGGTAGTTGATTCTTTGGGTGATTCTTACACAGGATTCCATTTTCATAATATTGATAACTTATCCAGTAAGGCCTGATTAATTTTGTATTCGTTGAGATTTCAGAAATTTGTTTTGGAGGAAACAAATTGATGTAGTTAAATGTAGGGAAGATCTGGTTGATTTTGTACTCGTTGAAATTAATTTAATTTCAGTTATTTAATTAGTTCAGTTAATTGATATATAAATTTGGTTTTAAAAGAATGATTGTTTAGATAGTAATTTTTTGTGTAAAGATTTGATTTAAAAATTAATGAAAGTTTGATTTAAAAATTAATGAAAGTTTGATTTAATAATTGAATTTAATAAAGGTAAATTTAGTGCCAGCAACAGCGGTTAGACTTATTTTGTAAAATAAGTTAAATATTTTGTAAATTAAGTTGGATAATTAAGTATAAGGAAATTAAGTATCCAGCGTTACCTGGGCTTCTTATATCACAAAGTGTCAAGGGAATGAAATTAAAAAGAGGAGTGAGATGCCTATGTTTCATGGTAGCCTATATTTTCCACAGGGTTCTAGAGGGCAGAGATGCGCAACCTTTTTATTTAAATAAAATTTCGAATAACGAATAAAAGTTAAAATAATGATTCGTCATGTGTCGAATAAAGTTAATTTTTTTATTCGCCGAGCGTTTCAACTTGAGCGTCGATTAAATTTGTCAACTTGAACTTCAACTGTAACTTTAACTTTAACTCAACGAATGAAAAAAATTAACTTTAGTCGTCAAATAATCTAAAGTTAAAGTAACTTTTATTTGATCCCATATTTAAATAATTTTAATTTATTTAATGCCCAACTATGTTAGAGAGTAACTTAACTATACAAAATTTGGCCCAGATCGGTCAAAGGATTTAAGAGTTAACAGGGAGCATACAAACCGACATTCTATTTTATATGTACAAATAGAAGACAGACGATTATAAAGGCGACTTCCTCATGAACAACCTCTGCCTTCAACCACGAGACAACGTAGACACACGAAGGTTGCTCTTACTTTCTCAAATGGAATCGTGTGCTTCTTTTACATAGCATTATAACTTCACGAAAAGCAAAAACAGTGATCTGTATGAGTCAAGCTCCTTCAACATTCATTGTCAATGAACGCATATAATTCGAGTTGAATAGAATGCTCTTAACCTTGATGCTCGAAAGGATGTCCTTCGATTTAGATAAAAAGGCAGGTTCTATTCGAGGAACGCATATACTCGTTAGACACGCACTAACTCTCAAAATAATGAGGCATTATTACAATTGAAACGATTCAATCGCCCCTTGCCTTCTTTTTACACAATGGAGACATTGAGAGTAAAAACGGACTAACCCACGCTGAAAAACAATTAATTTTTCCTATATAATATGATTAGTACAGCCTATTGCAATATATTATTGCTACTAACTCAATTTCGCAAAAAAATATGGATTAGTCCGTTTTTGCTCCCAATGCCTCAATTATTATCCAAACTCTCTAGGGACTCTGAAAACCATAATCCCACCCTCTTTCCACCCCATTCCCACTTCTACCACAAGTCACAGAACAATCCACTTTGCAAGCGCATTTCATCGAGACTTTAGTAATAATAACCGCAATGGTGCACCGTAAACGATTCGAGCGTAAGAGAAAGTACGGATTCATTCAATGTACAAGAGCGAATTTCATGGGCGATTGGAGCTCGGCGACGATACAGCTCAATGAACAAAGCGACAACGTGCACAGAAAGGCTCACCGTGTTGCTGGAATTTCTCTGGGGTCAGTAAATTCTCACATTCCTCGCGATCTTCACGATTTTCTCGTCTAATACACAGTGCTGTACAATTTGGACCCATATTAATTATCCAGTTAATTTTTCAGAGCATTAGACAAGTCATCTTCCGATTTCTAAAAATTCCTCCACTATCGTTACACTCGGTAACGTTACGCTAGGGTACGAAAAGACCCAGGACCGCCGTCTGAGGGCTAACCAAGAGAAATCTTCCCGAGAAAGTGTCTCGACTCAGTGAATCGTTTCAGAAACAGGCAAAGGGACTCATCGAGGGCAAGCTCGTCCGAGAATCAGGCCAGCTGTTTTTCAAAGCTCGCGCGTAAACATTCGCGTGTGCGTGCCGTGGAACACAATACAATCCGGTTGGATACACTTAAGCGTTTAAGAGAGCACGTCAAGTGTCATAACTCGTTGCTTCCGGCCGACCATTCACGCCGGCGACCAAGTGTAAGGGCGCCTTTAAGACTTCGGGCGGAAAATATCGTACGAGCCTCGCTCGTCTTACCAATGAATGCTACATTCAACGATGCACCGTGCAATTTGCCGAGCAAACACTGGCTTACAGTTTCTAAGTGCTTTTCGAGGAACATCAAGCTCGTGTGTGCATCCACGTTGAATACCTGTGCTTTGAGAGATAATGTTACTAACGAAACATGTGCACAAGGCAATCTAAGAATATTAATTCGAGTGATTTCAGCTGTCATTTATGCAATAGTGATAGTTTAACACTAGGATAAAACGATAGACCCCGAATCTAGTTCATTGCTGCACCCACAGTGCCTCGCTGCGCACTTCCTTGGGTTCGCGCTTGCGTATTTAGAAGAATTACAAGCCCCGCGGTTGCATCGAGATAGAAAAGCTGATACTGTGGTGGATGGTGGGACAGATCTCGGGTTTAAATGCACAGGGGCGAGCTCGCTGATTAAATATACGATAGTGTTAGCACATAAAGACGTGGGATTGTCAGAAACGCGAGTGTCGCCTGCAACGTCTATAAATAAAGACAAAACAAGGACACGCAATGGAACAAGTTTAAAACGGAACCTGTTTCCAAGCAGCCGCGTAACAGTTTCTGAGATCCTCTTCCTCAAACTATGTATCTTGCAACCGCTGCAACGGGGAACCGTCTAGCAATCGATCGTGGAACAATGCAGCTACCTGACATATTTACTGTCGAAACTTGAAATTATATAAATGATTACTTAATGCCTGTATTGATTTTTTATTGCGAGGGGAAGTATTGCTTTATCCTGTCTGGTTTGCCTTGAATGTGATGGGTAGTTGATGGGCAAAAGGTGGAATTGAAATGAGATGGCAGGGGAAGGAAATTTAATGTATGGAAAAGGGTTTGTAATTTTATTGCACTGTGGGTGTGCTCTTGATGAGTTGCTCAGGGCAACTGGAATCGCCTTGAGAAAACTCTTCTTCTTCGATTTGGGTGGCAGAATTTGCACCAGGGAACGTTGATTTCAGGGTACGTGTCACAGTTGTTTAAAATGCGATTCTAGCTAAGCAAAATTATTTTTGTCATTAGCTTTCCTGTTTTTTATTATTTTTAATGATTTTTCTATTTATTTACGACTATTTTTTTTCTTGTTTTTCTGTGTGAATAGAAATACAGGTGTTCTCGATGAAAGTTAATACCTTCTTCCAGATTATAATCAATTAGTTTGGTGTAAATTTACAAATAAACAGATAGATATTTCAGCAAAAATTAAAAATTGCATATAATGTATGTAAAATAAGAAAAGTGCGAAACATTAGGGAGTGTTGTAATATTTAGTTTTTTCTAGTACTTTGATAAATTTATTAATAGAATTTAGGAATGACCACTGTGCGTCTGCATTTCCTTCTTGTTGCATTTCATGTTACAGAGAGGAGATTTTACAGTTCCTTAGCTTCTAATGAGAGTCAAATTGTTCTGTAAAGGAAGATCATCTGTCTATGGATCTCCATTCACAGGAATGGGTGATAGCTCCAAATTTTGATGGAGCGAGTTTTAAACACAACCTGGCACTTGGCCTATTATTATTTGTGTTTTGTTTACTTTCTATTTTTCTGTTTTCTGTTTTATTGTATTTTGTTTTATTTTATTTCATGTTATCTCGTAATCTTTGTACTTATCTGTGATAATTTGTATTCTGAAGGGTTCTCCCGTTGATTTAATAATAATAATAATAATAATAATTTACCCACAAACTCCTCTAATCCATGAAGGTTGATTTCTTGCAAATGTTAAATGTTTTGAGAAAAGTTCCTCCCTGGAAGTATCAGCCATTTTGAAATGGTCAGTGAAGCAATTATAGGGGTACGCGCGCACACAGAAAGGCCAGTATAATGCAAGAGACAGAAACCTAAGGGGTGAATTACAGCGGTGGTTGGGCCGTTGCCAACCAATCCCTCTTCGAAGTATCGACCAAACACCGCCCCTTGGTGCAGTAAGATGGACTTAAATCTGAATATTATCGCGACTAAATATACTAGCTAACCATAAATGAATTTATGTATTCCATAGTAATTTTAATTGCATAATCAGAACATCAAAATCAAGGGATAGTGACCCCACCCTTATCCAAATTCAAAGAATTTCTCCAAAATTAAGCTTTAAAATATTAGCATCAAGGTGTTGAAGAAAATAATTATAGATCATATAATTAATATTAATACAGTTGAAAATGGAGTTCAGCTAGCCACACCTACGTCCTAAAATAAATAATTGCATGGTGTTGCGTTTCCCTCTTTTACTTCATTCATCGTCCGACTCGAAAGTAGGATTTGTGCAAAAATGGTTTATTTCTCAAATATGGGGATGATGGACTTTAATAAGTTTAAACGTAGAGAAGAATAAGGAACGTGTAAAACCGCTTGGGAACAGCATTTTTACTCCGAAAGAGAAAAACAGCACGGATGGGACGCGAAAGTGAGAAACGGAGACAAACGCGCACGTCTGTCTGTAACAATTTTATTGTCTGGCAAAATAGTCGTGGCGGAATGAAGCGTAGGGGAACTTTCTAAGATAAAAAGATTGTCTTTTTACCACGGTGAGCCGCGTAGCATCAGCAAAGAGTTTCACCGAGTTTCTGCCTTTTGCGTAATAATTACATTGTTATTCGGAACAAAGCGAAAAGGAAGTTGTTAACGAGTCGACGAGGCGGCCGTGATCGTACCTTAAATCGGTCGACTAAACGGTGCATCGCGAATTTATAAATAATTATTCAACTCGTTGTGACATTAGCATCGAATTTTCTCACATTTCCTCATTGTAGGAGCTGCTCACAAAAGTGGCTAACGGGACAAAGAGGATATTCAATCTTAACAGACTACAGTACCGGCTTATCTAAACAAGAGTCGAAGAATTTCGTGGCACATTCATGTTACTTATAAAACTTACTAGCTTTACTACTCGGCTTTGCCGGAAATTTAAATTCCGATTTTATAAAAAAAATTTCTTAGTTTTTTTTATCAAAATAGTTACATTCATCTGGATTGGTCAGGTATAATGAGTTGAGGCACATTTCGTGATCCCAGAGTTTATCGTTCGAAAGTTTTTAGGCGACAGACAAACACACAAACATATAGAAGCTTTCTGCTTTATATATTAAGGGGGAACACCACTGTGAAAGTTGAAAAAATTTCGATTTTTTTTTCTTCACTTTCTTAATGTTTAACTCTTCAAAAATACTCTCTGAAAAATTCAAGTTGATATTCGAAGAATTGACGAAGATACAGTGCATTTTGTGAGACGCGTCACGATGCCGTTCCGAGCGCGCTATGTTAGCGGCAAATAGCGCGCCGACATTTTTCTTACCCACTGTTCCCCCACATTGTTAAAGGTTATAAATTTTGGGTTTTTCCCGTTTTTACGTACGGTACGCTGTTCGTTCGAGAATTGAAGAAATGCAACCGTTGATCGGGCATTCGAGTGACAGTGAACGTCACGAACGGAAGTGTGATTTTTCCCGTGCAAACTTTAAACGCGATTTTCTCGAAATGACATTTTTCTAACTGATCGAATCAATAGCTCTGTCAATTTTTATCCGATCGACTTGAAATTTTGATAGGATCTTTAAAACAAGAGTATCTTCAGTTGTACGTACCGATTTTTTGATCGAAAACATATTTTTTTAAATACGCTCGAAAAACTATCCATTTTTTGCGGATTTTCGAAACTTTTTCTTCCCAAGCGCACCATTTTTACAAAAATAATTTTTTTTAAAAATCGGTACGTACAACGGAAACTACACTCATACCGATTATATTAAAAAAAAAATTGATTTCAGAGTTGCCGTTCCAAAGATATCGTTTCGATAAGCGACCTATGTTTTCTTGTGAGGGATGTAGGAGATTAACTGTATATGGAAATCTATGCATGTTTTTCTATTACTTTTTTTTTATAGTCTCTTAAGACATTGTACTAAAGATAGGTAATAACAATTTTATAATAAAACTGTAAGTTGTCCCTTAAAAAAATCTTAAAAATGGGCTCATTTTTCCAGCCGTCACAGTGGTATTCCCCCTTAAGATACACTTGATTCGTCATAGCTACTCACTCGCACACAATTCTATATTACCAAAATTTCAAATTTATATAACAAATAAAAACTAAACAATCGAAATAACATTTCTTGAATACTATATGCCCACCAATTCTTCAACTCTTCCATTAAACCCTACCCAGTTTAAATACCCAACATTCCATTTCAAACAAACTCCACAATCTCCAATCATTCCACCATTTCCACCCTCACCTGCAGATTAATCCCATTAATAAGTACACATTTCCAGAAACGAAGAGCCAGCAGCGAAGATCGCATCGTTCCCTCGTATCGACCAGCATCCCCTTTCCACCCCAGCGATAAAAGAGGTCGAGTTAAATCGAACGAGATAAAACGAAAGTTGCATCGCGGTGGTATCGTCTTCGACCATCAAAGCTCTGCCTGAATCGTTGAAATTAGACCTTGCCGAGACTGCCTCCTCGTGCACACGTTATAATTACAGTGATGGTGGAACGTTGTTACGTGTTTACGTAAGTTCGTGCGCGAACAGTTTGAATAGGTAGCGTTCGGTGGACCAAACGCGCGTAACCTTGACTTCGCGACTTCGGATCGTGGATCCTTTTGGTTCCACTGTATCGATCCTGCGTAGGTCCCCTCGTAGGTCAAGGGTTGAAACGTCCTACAGAAAATTTCATGGACAACTTTCTAGGTGCACGTAGCTTTTCTTCCTACGAGTTTGTTTCATCCTTTAGTGTTTGCTTCGATAAGTGTAAAAGGTCGACAGTTTGGTAGTTCCTCCTACAGTTTTTGTTCTACAAGGGAAACAGTTTCGTGTGCTGACAAGTATCAGCTTGTAACAGTTCTCCTGGCGGTGTGAACGGATGCTAATAATGCTCTGAATGCATTAAGAAAGCCATGGCTTTAATTGCCGTCCGCTGAGTGTAAAAATGAGCGTACTTTGCTCGCCTCGGTTGATCGAGTCCGAAACGATACAAAAAGGCTGGCGCGTATAGACTCGCCGGTGACTTTCTCCGGCAAAGTAAATAGAAATGCGTTGTGAACAACGGTTGCGAACTATGTCGCGTCTATGAAAATTAGCTCACTTTCGTTCGCCGTCGTAAAATGACCCATTTGCAACGATCGATGCTAAATGGTAATTGCACTAATCGTTGCCAGCAAAAGTGAATAATAAGGAGAATAGAAACGGTGTACAGGAAGAAGTACTTTTATTACAACAGATTCTGGAGATCAAGTACAATTTTATTTTTGAAAGTGGTTATACAACAAAGTGTGTAGCACGATTAGTTGTTCAAATATTAAACGCAGGATCCTAAAGAATGCAAATTTTAAAATGGCCTGTAAATGAAATGGCTCAATTTTTCCCTGGACTATAAATTGAATGGGAAGCCCAAAATTTTGCAAACGTCCTCGTGGAGGTATCGATATCGAGACGAAGGAAGGGACCAGGGAACGATCACCTGTCGCTGGAATGCACACGCGCGAACAAAACGCTGGTAATTCCCTATGAAATCGCTTCTCCACCATCTGACCCGTGAGACTTGACGATCGCGTATGATACCCGCGCAACACCGGAAGGCCGTTTAAACGGAGGAAGTTAATCGAGCCGAATCGACGATTTCACCCCCCTTAATCGTCCTGGGGGTGAGTGCAGCTGCCGAATTCGCCGTTACCGCCCGAACGATTAGGGAACGCAAGCTTCGACGCAACCTTTTTTCATGGTAATTAGACGGTCACGGGGGGATGAACCGGCCACAGACAGGTGTTGAACCCCTCGCTGACACGCAATCCCAATGATTTTCAGGGATAAACGCGATAAACGTGAGTAAACTCGAGCACCGTTTGTCGATGCAGTGTCACCTGACTGTTACGACTATGTTTACGGTAAAGTGTCCACGATAAAGTCAATGAATCTCGGCGGCCCTAGCGCGGCCGGCAAATTTGCACGTGCGCAATTCTCTGCTATCCACTTAAACGACTTTTATCGTAGGTATAATCATTTAATCGCCGTTATTAGAGTCGATTTCTATTTACCGTGGGATTGCATTGTTTTCTTTGTGCTGGGGAATAATTACTATAAAGATGGGGTTCGATTGTTTTTTAGATGAAAAGGGGGAGGGTGATTTAGTAGCAATTGAGGACCTTGCAGCAAGAGGGGTGCAGGTCCATATTTAACAACTTCGAGTAAATTAGAATTAACTGTTTATAAAATTATTGCTTTGACTTAACATTAAAAAGAAAACTGTAGTTGAAAAATATATGTATATTTTCACATTCGTAGTTTCATATTTTTATTATAGAATATTTTTTCGCCAAAAATAGAAACAAAAACTTATCAACTCAATAACTACTACATCTACTACTCTTTTTAATTTAAGTCAAAGCAATAATTTCAAAATTAATTTTAATATTAATATTATTTTAAAATTAATTTTAATATTAAATATTAATTTTTATTATAATATTAATATTAATATTTATATTTATTTGCCATAAATCGGTCCCCAATTTATGTTTAGGTATAATGAAACGTAATGTTTCAAAGCAAATTATACAAACCATGCATGATAATGTGTTTTCATTCGCGATACATCCAGAAGGTTTACGAAATTCGGTACAATTTACTTCCAGCAGCGTGGAATAGAATTACTTCCCGGAAGTTTCGCAAAAAGTTTGCCACGGTGCACGGATCTATGGATCCCCGTGGACGGCCATTACAGTAACAATAAAACGAGTTTCATTAATAATCGGAGAGAGTGGCGCAGGCACATTTCTCCATTGTCTCGCTAGAACGTAATAATCTAATTTACCAGAAGCACCTCTGAACCGTGGTAAACGCGAGTACAATATCCGTTTTAACGACACAAGAATTTGCGTAGCAGTAAATATGAAATTCGTACCGCATCTGCCGCTATAAAACACAGTTCCTTAATTATTCTCCAATTATTATTAGACCCTACTCATTAATCTCCCGAAATTTATCATCCCATTAGCACTCAAAATTTCAAACAACCCACTATAACAATCATAGATGTGCAAAATATATATTTAAATAAAAATTTCAAATAACGAATAAACGTTAAAAAAAATTGAAACGAAAGTTAATGAAGTTCCCTTCATTCCCCACGTGACGAATAATATTTTAACTTTGTTATTCGAAACATTTATTTAAATAAAAATTTCGCTCCTCTCTAATAACAATTCGTCAAGAAAAAATATCTCAAATATATCCTATTCGAGACACTAATTGCAAGATTTTATCAAACCAGAGTAATTCGACCCATCGCCCGAGCGCAAATTTCGACGCTGCTGCAATTGCATAACATTGCACGTGCGGCACAACACTGTAGACATCGTGAAACAATAATTCCACGGGAAGTCGTAATAAACGTTCGAGCTTCCTAGCATTGTTCGTTTATTAAAAAGACCGCAAGGAAAAGGATAATAACGATCGAACATCGAGCACGGGGATGCAAAATATTCCCACGCGGCTGCCGCTGATATTTAATAACCGGTCTCGTAACGCGTACCGATTTTTCAGTCCAAATTAACCAGAGGAATTTTTCGAAAATTTCAGATACCGGTTTCCACGCGTCGACCTCGATTCACTTCACCGATCGGCACGCTGAGCAACTTCAACTACACTCGCCTGCCAACAAAGTTACCTGTGACGGTCAATAATCGCCGAGTGGCCACTTGGCTAATCCCAGAGTCCTCCTGGTGATCGCTCGGGTGGCGTCCAGTTGGCACAGGATCGGCCGGTTGGTGCTGAATGGTCCATGGAAACTCCATAGCGAGTGGATACTCAAACTCGATATCACTCTCGGAGGAATGTCCCGCAGCGGATCGCGAAATCACTGAATCACTACATAATTGTGGCTCTAGAAACAAATTCCCTGTGTTGGCTCCTCAAGCCAGCCCTGGCGGTGCCATTTCAACCGAAGTGCGACAATCGTCGAGTTTGATGCTTAAAAAACAACGACGATCTTCGTGGTCCAAGGGTGCGATGCGCTCCGATGCATCGCGTGCCACCAGTCGAATTATTTCCCCTGAATTATCTGCGTCCTTCCGAATTATTTCCCCTGAATTATCTGCGTCCTTCAAATTATTTTTGCCTAGAATGCTTATGTTGCCGAGTGTGGTTCTAGCTTCTAGTCGCTCCAAAAGCTTCGGCGGTTGGGGGCCATTGGCTGAGACGGTCAGTTTCACGAGCACACGCGGGCAGATCGAGGGCGACGGTGATGGAACACTGAGATCGATGAGATTTTCAATAACGATCGAGCGATGAGACGTGAACGAGTCGAATGGGTTGGCTGGCTCGCGGAGCTTGTTTTCGCGCGGGGAAACGGAGCGACATTATCGTGGCCCTCCTGGTATCGACGAGGGTCGCTCGTGCCACCACCATGTCTTGGGTGTAGTGGGGGTTGCCGTTGGTGGCTCGAGGGCGGCGCTTACCCTGAGGATCTGAGACGACGCGGGGTAGTCGTGTGCAACCCCTTCGTTCCACGCGTCGCAACGAAATGGCCCAGAATCTTCTTACTTCTATGGTCGTGGTGTTATACTTAAACCAGCGAAATTGATTCTGGACTTGATGAATGGTAGATGACGATGGAAGTATTTGAATTTGTAGAGGATCTTGAAATTCCTTCTTATTTAATGCTTTCCGTAGGATATTAAACAGGATGTTACGTGAGTGGGATATTACGCTTTAGAAATCGATGAGCGAGGAGTTCTATGAATAAATTAGCCGCATTATTTACGAGGGTTGTTTTCTGTTCGCCGTGCTTGGAACTTCATGGAGCTTCACCCTCTGAATCTAAGGGCGGTGTTTGCGTGGATCCTTGGGCACGGGGGTTAAACACTTATTTCTAGTTTTATTGACTAACTTTATGCAATCACTTTGTCAGATATATTATCCTCGTCAGTGTAGAGATTCTTCCTGAGTGGAAAAGTATTTCCACGCTGAGATTCGTGGAATATGAACTCTGAATTGTACTTTACAACTTCGTAACGATGGTGATAGTAATATAGCACTCCAAAAATACTCGCAAACCATTGCACTGGCTTGAAATCGTGTCTCCATCTAAGTTCCACTGAGCTTCACGAGTTGGTCGTCCAAGTGATTGTAAAATAAGATTCTTCGTAAGCGAAAACAACGTGTACAAAGTATATACTTCTTTGAAAAGGAAACAATTATCACGAGGCGAAGTATTGCCTTCACGATACGATCTACCGGAGTTGATTAATAGTAGTAATGTTATCAAACAATGTAGCGTAGATTAAAATTGAATAGACTCATCGGCGAACGCGAATCTCTGTAGCCTGACCAATTGCCAGCAATAATGATAGCCTAGTTCTGATCTATCGACGTTGTATTCTCTGCCATTACTGGCATTTTACTCGCGGTTCGCTATCGAGAGACAAGCTTCCTTGATAGGAATGAATTTCAAAGGGGGACGAACGACATCGATTACCAATTACGACCGCTAATGGCCAGCATTTAGAGCTATTCGAGGCGCACGAACTGGAACAACTCGACGACACGAAATCGACGAATAAATTCCAACCACCTTGATTCGTTTATTAATTTAAAAACTAACCATCGTTTGGTACTCATTCGCGTCTCAATACCAGAGTTGGGCATTATTCGGCTAAATTTTCATTCGAATATGGATTCGTATAAATCTCCAAGATTTAGTCGCGAATAACAAATGACGATTTTATTCGTCAAAAAATTATTCGTTATTCGCGAATAAATCTGTACCGTTATTCTAGCCAGATTCGTTCGAATAAGAATTTATTCGTTATTCGACCTGAATGAACGACGAATAAATGTGATACCCTGTCGGGTATCTATCGATGGAAGTCTGTACTGTGTTCAACATATGTTTGGACGTGTGGGTCTGGAAGTGTGCGTATTTGTATGTATTTAACAATGTTTAATGAACGCTTATAATTTGAAGAGATTGATTTTTTCATTAGTTTAAATGGATTGACGTGAGCAAATTTTATTTAAAATAAATCAAAACGCCACTTTATGTAATACCGTGGTCATACATCTTCCTGCAAAGTCCGAGCTATCACAAGAGCTACTTAACCTTAAACATTAGGTCTCACGGGTGTCACGATATATCGCTGAAACCACGTGATCATTTTATTCGTCCGTTGAGTCGACTAAATATTTATTCAAATAAGAAATTATTCGAATAAATTTTCAGTCAAATAAAAACTTATTCGTTATTGTCGAATAATTTCATTTCATTCGAATTTTTTATTCGAAGATTATTCGAATAAAAACTTATTCGCACAAATGTATTCGAATACGTATTCGAATGAAAATTTAGCCGAATAATGCCCCACTCTGCTCAATACTCTCAATCGTTGCACTGAAGCAAAAGAAACAACTAAAAACAGAAGAAATGTGTTTAGCAATCTACAAATAATTTTAGTCCGTCCAACGATAGCAATAGAAGGGACAGAAAGTGTCAACAGTGATAATTGCCTTAGAAAGAGAAGTAGAACGAACTTTTTCTCAGTGATCGTTAAAACTCCAGATGTTCGAAATTTTTTTCAGCAATTTCGCCAATCTGCGGTTTCCTGTTGCTGCAACTTGAGGGGCAAGAAAGAGGAACGAGGAAGTTAGGTACAGGAAAATCAGATGTTTCCAAGATTTAACACGACTTGACAGCGGTCCACTCAAAATTAATCTACCCACTCATTATCAGAAGAAAATAATGGATCCACAGTAACTTAATTTAACGAGAACCGAATCTAGCACACATTTTTAAAAGCAAAAACAAAAACACAGAACCAGTGACGTGTCGTTCTCCATCAAACAGTTCCCGCGAAATTCTTTCAGCAACCACCTGCGTGTTCCTCCAGTCCGCGTGAACCCGCGAGCGGTCGCGTGCGTGAAGCCACGGGTGCGTGTAATCGCACGCATTAAGCGGCCCCGTGTGCTCCTATCAACCCCTCTGCTTTCATTATCGTTACACACGACCGATCAAACCAGCCAGCGATCACTCCCAGTCCCCCAATCGAAATTCTTTCGTCGACCTGGGCGCAGACAGCCCGATAATATGTAAATGTTTGCCCCCCTGGTTAAACGGCCACCTATTCACCCTCAATTACGCGAACCGCCGTTTTCACGACCGTCATTCGTACCAGATTCCCCCCGCTCCCTTACTCCTCTACATTATACGACAGATTCAAGAACGACGAAGAGAAAAGCAGAAGAAAATCTTACGCAAGGCTACCAACACAAAGCGCTCGTTTATCAGCGACGATACCGACGTGCTCGAATGTGTAAAAAAAGCACCCAGTAGCCGTTTACTAATAACCGGCGTAAGTGGCAGGTTGCTGACTTAATCCACGCTCGTTAGGTTCATTCTAAAGAGCGCAGCCGTACGCTGACTACTGGGAGAGGGGGTTAAAAAAGTATTCCACTGAATTCATTTCCAAGCAGATGCGATACGCGCAATGCATTAACATCGGATAGAAAGAGGCGAAGGAATAGAAGGTTCGCATCTTTCGAATACATTTCGTACGCGGCATAGTGCCGTTTTTTTCTCGTCCACTGAAAGTGCATCGACGGTCTTCGAAGTTTTAATTATATCGGGTCTCTTGGGATTGGATATTGAAAGCAGACAGATGAGTGACGTGTATGGATGTGCAGTTTAGCTATCAATTTAAATTTAATACGTAGAGGAGTAGAATATTCAAGTCGTTAGAAACTCGTTTTATTTCATGATCGTTTACAATGGCGTTTCAATAACAGTGTACATAGTTCGCGTGAAGTTTTGCGTTTCGAAACAGTCGCGCGGGCAGTCGTGAAAGCATGATTACGACCGCTACTCGATATCAGCGTGATTCGCGTGCAACTGTTTTCGATTTTCCCGTGCTTTTCGCGTCACGGTGATCTCATTGTTTGAGCCTTTATCGTCGCCTTATCGGGATTAGGAGCGGTCTCAGCGTTCGCTTCGCGAATTGTTTCGCACCGGTTCGCTGAAATAGTCAGAAGCGAATCACTCCGTCGCTGACGTCCAGGGGCACGCGTATGCTAGCAGTCGATTGTAACACGACCCGCGCTATCGCTCGCGAATTGACCGTCGAACGTCTGTTTTCGAGCGGTGGCAAGAGGTAAACGATCGAAGTCCAAGATATGGCCGTGAAACTTTCCTGCGACCGTTTTTACGCGACGATAGAATTTTTCTAGATTTATTAAACAAGGATAGGCATGCGAGTTCCTTGCAAAAAAATGGAATCGAAAAGTCCTTTACCATTTTGGGATCCGAAGCTCCGTTTTCGAGATATAAGCTGTCAAAGTTTGGTTCCGCGACTTCCGGTGCGCGCTGAGTTGTCGGGCGTTCGAACGGCGCGCGCCGGAAGTCGCGGAGCTACACTTTCGATCGATTGTATCTTGAAAACGAAGCTTTGGATCACGAAATGGTAAAGGACTTTTCGGTTCCATTTTACGTGAGGAATTTGCCTGCTTCAGCTTGTCCCAGAATTTTGAGGCAGCTTGCGTAACAAATTCGTCGTTATAGCTTGCGTTGAAACGATTGATGGATCGAAGAATATTAGTCGTCTGGTTTATACCGTGACTTTAGGATTATTTGCATCGACGATGAAAAATTCCCCTCTGCTCGGCTTCGCGATGATCTCAAAGCTTCCAAGCCGTGACCTTAACTAACTGGAATTGGTGTGACGATGAGAAAATTATTAGGGTCATTAAGTAATCATCCTACGCGGCCGTTGGAGCTAATGCGAAAGCCGCGTACGCGAAAATTAAGTTCTCAAATGAAATGCAGTTATCTCTGGTAATGTACTGCCGTGACTTCATCGCTGCTCTTTGCCCTTTCGTTTTTCCGATGGATTTTCTTTCCCATTCGTTGTCCTTTTCTAATTCTTCTTTCGTGAACGGTGCTCCTTAGGGGGAGCGCTTTTAAAATGCATTATTTTCAGTGTCAAGCGACAGTGGCGTGTGGAGTATGGCAACGTGGAACATGCGATCAGAGATTTCTCCTTCCTTTTTGTTACGAGACTGAATTCCCCGAGGTGTAACAATAACCATATTATCCTGCTCGAACGTTTGACGTCCACGTGCACGTGTCTATCATCGTTTCGTGTCTGAAATAAGCTCTCCGCGATCGACGCTTCGAGCTCCAATGAAATTCGACTGGTTTTCCTCCTAATCCGATAAAACTCGAAAAAATCGAAATGGGAAAAATATTCAATTTCACCCCTTGGTACATTGAAGAAAAATAAGATGTCTGAAACAAGTGTGAAGACTTGAACAACGTCAGAATTCTTCAAATTTTCGGATTCTAAACTTCAACTGAATCTCGCGTTCTAAAGTAGTAACCTTTTATCGTTTCGTGCGATATCATCAGACACAAATGGAAAGAATAAGATGTGTGGTCTAAAAAGATGAGGAAAATGCACAGAAGGAAACAGGTTTTTATGGCTATCAGCTCCCAAAATAGCGGTGGATATGTAGATGCGGACTGTCTCAGGGCTGGATGAGTTATTGGTGCCATTATCATTGTCCCTAACGTTATTCCGATTATCGAACGTATCTGCATCGTGCGCATCTACGGGCAATAATTCTCGAAGAACTGCTCCATTCGCATTCCTCCTCGCTTCGTATCGATTCGTGGAAAACTTTGAGAAGCCGTAAAAGGCACGCGGACTTTGCATACCTGCTGCCTAGAAAATCTGGCTGTTTCTTCGTGGGAGAAAACCTCGCGTAACTTTGTCAACCAGTTTTTCGAGGCAAAAACGTGAACGAATCTTGGGTGCAAATCGGGTTTGAACAGTTGGACATGGAAGAATTTGTGACGCGAGCGGGAAAGATACTTTCTGTTGAAACAAATGCCTTTTCAATAGTAAGTAGTATTTTATAGTAAGTAGTATACTTTTCAATAGAAGTAGTTAAAAATTTAAAAAAAAAATTAAAACCGACTTCAAAAAAGTAAAATTGCACTAAAAGTAAAAAATAATTTTTAAGTCAGCGCCAGATTTACACAATGGAAATGATGAAGCACCAACTTAAAAAATGTGAGAATCGTAGATTAAATAAGGGAAAAAATTATTTTTCACTTTTTAGTGCAATTTTATTTTTTTGAAGTAGGTTTTATTTTTTTTTTAAATTGTTTTATTTAACTTTTCAGTTTTATATATATATTGACACAACATACTAAGGAGATATGCGCGTACGTACATAAAACAATAATAATTAAGTGACAAAAGTCTTTATTATTAACCATAACTGGCAAAATATTGGGTCAATATTGATTCAGTGTAAGATGGGACCACCGGGGCATCGCCCCCTTTCGAATAAAAAAAAAGATCATCAAAATGGGTTCATATGCTGAGAAGTTATGCGGGGACAAAAAAATACAAACGGGTCGAATCTATAACCTCCTCCTTTTTAAAGTCGGTTAAAAATGAAACTTCAACCCTCTTCCTGGAAGGTTTTCAATTGAAAGGTAAGATCTTTAAATCTGCATTAAATTTTCATTTAAAAAATATCTTTAAACGAATAGATAACGATATATCGTTCAGATTTTCCAACCTGTCCCTTCATCTCGCTTTATTCAACCGAACATCGGGACCGTGTGAAGAAACAAGTGAATTTCGTCATAGAGTCCCGCATTCTAAATGACATAACGGTATCGTGAATGTACCAATAATTACACACGCGTTAAGAATACAAACGGAAATTGTTCCTAACGCGGTACGTACGCCTGGCATAATGTAATGCGCAAGCGTTGTTAATTGCTGCGAATTTATTGCAACTTTACGATCGACATGGGAATATCTGCTAAACAAAACCTATTTCTTTAACGAGCCCCTAGCATCAAACTGGAGCACGACTACTCACAAACGCAATATCCCTGTCCCTCTTTCCCTTTGACAAAATATATCATTAAAACTCGTAGCATCTTCAAACAGAATTTTTTCATTAGTAGACAATATATTACTTAAACATCACAATAAAGTGAAAGAAGCAATGGATATATACATCTACGAAATTAGGCTCATAGCACAAACTGGATCTCTGAAACGAACCGGCAGCCACTTTCACCGTAATCATATTTGAATCAGACACGAAGCATAGTTAAATAGATTCGTGTCATATATGAGTCATACTATAGAAATTGCAGTGGCTCGACTACTCGAGTAGTCTGAAAAAAATCGAGCACCTTAATCACTCACATATATAAGAAAAAGATGCAAGTAACTTCATTGCAACACTGTCCAACCAGTTACAAAATGAATTCTAGTACCTCAAATCTTTATGTAACTTGGCAAAACTTGTGTCATCGAAAATACTCGAGTACCAAACTCAGTTTGAGGATTTTCAGTAAGATTATTTATTGTGTTTAAAACTGTTCCACCATACAGCGAAGAACTGCCAACACAAAGAAGAGTCTCCAAGGCTTGTGTTACTACGAATCTCGCGTGGCTCGTAATTCATTCTTATCTCCGTATTCGTCGCACTGGATGGTTAACTTTTTGACGCACTGTCTGGAATCAACAGCCCGTAATTGGGCTTTACGCGAATTGTTCAACGTCTCGCGGCTCTGCATCGCGCCGCGGTTACGTTAACCACACCTGCACACCTTTCACCTGGCACGCCGGCACGTATATGATTGAATGAAGCCTATCTACACACGCACCATCGGCCATACAATTACAGATCCATGGATTGTTAGTTAATAACGGTATTTTCCCCGCGTGCGACGGGGATAGAAACGCAAGCGAGAAAAGCGGGGTACGCGCGGGCATTTTAAACAGAATGCTCCCTGGCCTATGTTATTTACATACTGGGACGCGGAAATTGCTGACGAAACGCGCGTAACTCTTGCTCATCTTTATCAGCTTTTGGCAAAATAACGAAACTACACTCATATAGTTTATAAAAAAAAATGAAATTTGATTTCGGACCTGCCGTTCGATAGTTACACATTCAACCAGCTCGCGTATGAGGGTCTAGAGAAGATTAATTAATATATTAAAATTTATAGATGTTTTTCTATTTTTTTGTATAGTCTCTTAAGACAGCGTAGGTACTATGAAAACAGTAAATTATTCCTGAATAAAATTCTTAAAAATAGCTTACTTTTCCGGTCCTTACAGAGGTGTTCCCCATTAAAGCAAATGTAAATATGTTAATTTTTATATTATATAGCAAATGTTCTAAAAATATGTCAATGTCCCCCCAGTTTCCGGCAACTTGATTAGCATCGGAGGCGTAACATATTTTCACTTGGAAAACTTAGAAGATACCAAGAAGAATATTAAATAATTGTGATCATCTGATAATTTTCCAAGATTTTTTAATTCCAATAGGTTAATGACATTCTGGAATTATATGTAGAATATCTACCTCTCCAGAATATGAATTTACCATAGTCCATACCATGTTTAGCACCGAACGTGATCTTTTTATCCAACGCGCATAATATTACGAGCTCGAAATAAATCGTGTCCTACGTCCACGGAATGCCCAATAACCGACTGGAATTTTTTCTATAAATCGCTTCGATCCCCGGAGCGCGTGCGGTCGAGCGCTTAGCCTAAACTCCTGACCTCATCCGCGCATCATTCTTCCACGACGTGCCTGTCTACGAACATAAATATTTCCATCCCGGCAATAAATATGGTAACGCGTTTACAACGTGGGCGTGCATACGTAACCGCGCACGAATGCACCCGCGCGCGCACCGATTTCGTGAACGTACACGTAACGTGCAATCCCGCTTCTATTGTGACACGGTCGTGTTAGGCCATTAACGAATCCAGTGTTATGTAAAATATTGATTGCGCAAAAAATTTGTATCGTCACGACGTCAGATTTTTCAACGTCTACATCGTCACTAACCATCGTCTGTGTTTGGCCATTATTTCACGGCAGCGTCCAATTAACACCTCGCGATTCAAGTTAAACATTAGCGTTCTTCATAGATGAAAACGAGAGTGTACGATGTCTTAAAGGGAGCGAGTGGCAAGCAAGTATTTTCTGCTTCTGCTATAATCCAACTGCATTTCGGAATGCCGGAAATTGAAGTTTGGAGGAATGGTTACTTGAAAAACAGGGAAAGTCACAAAACAGTTTTATTTTCTTAAAATAAAATTACCTGTCTTTAACCAGTACCTATACCAAAATCTTATCAGTACCTATACCAGTTATCTTAAGGGGCCATTTGAGCTTTATAACCCTTTGTAATTTTGACAGTTCTGAGGTCTCAGTTGCCATCGACAAAAAATACTATAAATCGCAAATTCACGAAAAATGGACATTCCTCGTTTCCCCCTTGCCCTTCAAATATGAAGGACGCCGCATAAAAGATTTAACCCTATACTCGTTATCTGTGCAAATAATTTCGAGACTCGCTGTATCATCGGTGTCTAAATAAATCTCGATTCGTAGAACACTGGGATACATCGTTCTGCCCTTTCCGCGATTAAATTATGCAGAAACGCTGTTGGAATTCTTTAGTGTCGCTTTATTGTTGCGACGAAGACCGTTTGGAACTGCATTCAGAAAGAGTCAGTTGCCAAAAACGGATTTAATGGGGAAAGCAGTGGACGTAACTGGATAGAAATGAAGAATCGCTGACGGCGCGTAGATGCAGGCTTTAAATTTCTACCACATCTGGAGGACGATTACTGTCTTCGACGTCCATGAATTGCAAGACAGGACGTCTTAAACAGTTGTATGCACGCGGCCACGATTTAACGCGCATTGAATCCCGAGGCAGAAAACCGTGGAACGTGATCCATTACGGAAGAGACACGGCCTCGATTGTTCATCTTGATGTTTCGATGCCGTGTCTTCTGCTTAGGTCACACTGAAATCCTCTTTCCCTTCCCCTTTTCACCTGGTGTTGACTGTTCTCCTCCGACCTCTCCGCCGTACGTTCGATACACACTCGCGAGTCTTGAAACCATTGAATACACATTTCATAAATACATATACTGGACTAGGCTTATACCAGCGCGCAGCTGTACCTCTCGTTTTGTACCGTAACTACGTACTCTTTAATGCCTGAAGCCTTCGTATCACATATCCACTGATCCTTCACAGTGCACGCAAATCCGATAGAATAAGTATCACAGTAGAAGCCCGATTATTGGAATTAATCGGTGCGTACAATGTTCAGGAGATCGATTTCTTGTATTTATATAAGAACGAACCGAAGTTTCGGACTATATAATACTAGCTTTACCACTCCGCTTCGCCCGAAATTTAAATTTTGATTTTATGAAAAAAAATTTCTTTTTTATTATTTTTTTGTTGTGAAAATTGTCACATTCATTTGGATTAGCTAGGCATAATGAGCTGGGACACATTTCGTGACCCCAGAGTTTACCGGTCGAAAGTTTTTAGGCGACAGACAAACACACAAACACTTTCTGCCTTATATATTAAAATTATATCGGTTCCATAACAGTAATACATCGGTTTTATAACAGTAATGTGTGTATCGGTTCCGAGATTTTACTGTAGAACCGAAACCGATAGATATTATTATTATAGGTATAATTAAATTCATTTAAAAAGAACTAGATATCAATAAAATCGAATAACATTTTACCTCTAACTATAAATTTATAATCATTAGTCTACATAAAAAATAATTCACAGTTAGCTCTCTTAATTTCGAGATTAATACAATATATATTAATTAATTAATAAACCCAGATACAAAAGGTAAAAAATTAATTTACTTTATAAAATAAAAAATGAATCTTTTACAATACTACAACTATATATAAATAAATTTATTCAAAATAATACTAAAATATTGCAACTGTTTTAACATTACTTCAATTCCTATAACCGTTGCAAAACCAGAAACCGATATCATAACCGTGTTCAATAATGTATCTACATCTATTTCTCGTCAGTTGGATCAAGGTACATCGTAATGTTCGAGGTACGCTGCGAAGAGCGCTCAGCCGTCCCCACGTGAACACGGATAGCCGCGAATCACCTTGCAACAGTCGTGGCAATGAGTGATCGATGCGTTCCTCTCATAGCTCCAGCGTAGAAAAGTCGCCTGATTCCCACACTGATACGCTCGCTGAACTTTACCTCGAGGAATCTGTCGGCTTTCACCGGTTGCGTCACTTCGACGATGATACGAATAGAGCTCGGGCGGGCTGGCGAGCGACGTAGCTAATACTAATACCAAAGAAGCTGGGGGGTCTAAACCTGCTATGCACGTAGCCTCAAAGGGTTCGAGGACAGACCTCGGTCCTAACTGTATTAGGACACCTGCTGTATTCGCAGAAAATGTGATATTTGGTACAGATTAAATACTCTTCACTGCTTTTAATTCGAAATACAGAGTAAAATAAAATTTGTTAGAATTCTTCAATAATTTTGCAAGGTTTTTCATAATTATTCCACACAGAGTAGTTGTCCTAATACTTATAAAGAAGAGTGTACCTTCACCTGTGATTGAAATATCGCATTTTAATCAACCATGAATGTAACCAGAAAATAACAACTCCATATTAAATAACAACTCCATAGTTAAACCATATTTTCACTAGCGTCGTGAGTTGGATTCGTACATGCAGACTGTTATATTTAACTTATTTTATGTTATGTTATGTTATCCTATTTTTATTTTATTTTATGTTATTTAATGTATTAATCCGTTATACCTTGTATACTAAAGGGTTTTCCCGTTTAAATAATAATAATAATAACTGTGTCCCTATGTGATTTGTTTGAGAAGGGGGCCGTATGCTTTATTACACTGTCGAAGGGCCCCGTGGCTCGGGACAGGTTAAGTACCTCGCCGAGGATAAAATAACTCGCGTAAGGACACTGCAGATCGAATAGATGGTTTAGAGCCGCTGTTCGATAAACCCACGCCTGCATGGGATGCAAATCCGTTCCTTCCTCCCGCGTCTCGAGCTCAAGGTTGCTCGTTACGCGCGTACAGACACAGAGAACTAGATGCAATGCTCGAAGATCGGTGGAACGATCCCGCAGCGTGTCTCCGTCGCGGAGAACGTAGCACCCACGTGAAATACCAGCGCGACACGTGAGCAACGTGTGCCAGTGCGAGTCGGAACGATCGGCTTCTATAGAACCGGGATGGAATTGATCATCGAGCACGAGATACCGTTCGATCCGCTCGCGACGGAAAATAAGATCATAATTGCCGCGCGGCGGTTCTGCCACACGGAAAGTACCGTTCCGTGTTTCTCAGCTTGCAAAGTGTAGGAGATTGATATCGGTGCGTTGGCGTTTTATTCGGGACTTTGTCGGTTTTTTTATCGAGGAAAATCTGTGCAAAGTCTGCTTCCAAAAGCGGGGAGGTATCGGGTTTTCTTTGAATATCTAGATGTAAAGAGCTGGAACGACGGTTGGAGTCTTATTTTTACTCCCAGAAAGGTATTTTTTACTTTACAAATGCTTTTTTAAGCATTATTTGCTCAACTTCTGGAAGTGAAATGCTCCGAATTCACAATTTTCTCGAGTTGTCATTTATTTCCTTAAAACGGTGTAGTGAAAACAATTGAAACTCGGCAGATATTTTCATCTCTCCATATACTACATGTGCAAAAATATTGAAAACAGTGGTACCATTTCTTCAAAATTTTTTCAGCTGTTTTATACTTTTATCTGTCAAGATCGTCTTTATCCATATGAGTACGTGTAAAATTAGTGAAAATTAAAATCGTTATAACTCAGCAACCGTTTAGTGAATTTATTTAAAATTTTTGGAGCACATCAGGAAGATTAAAAAGAACAATCTCACATATTGTCATCGACTTGGTACCATATTGAAGACAGATCTAATACATCCTTAAACAACTGGAATATCGAAACTGTCTCTACAAATACAGCATTGGATTCCCTAATACCACTGACACGAAAGTAAGTCCAGCTTACTAAGGAGTTAATCCCCAAGGATTACTTATAAAAAGAGTACAACACTTCCACGTTAACTTTAACAGTCTCCTGTTACACATATCCTGAACTTCGGCACAGTGTTAATCAAATCCCTCGATTCATTGACCCACCTTAAACTTCACCCAGCTTCCCTTTCCAAACCAAAACTAATCAACTCCAAGTGCAGCAGCCAAGATCGTCCTTTCGTAACGTTACAGGAACGGTGACTTCCAAACGAAACGATATAATCACGCAACGATCCTATACTCGATTAACCATTGTACCTACGTGACGCGGTACAAACGAACGATGTTTGTTCGCGGCTTTTGTTGCGCCCCAGCTGGACTTCCGTTCGCCGTACAATCCCGGGCGTCACGTAATTCACGATCGAAACGGTCAAGTACGGTCCGGTAGCAGGTAGCCAGCCACGCGCGTAACGTAAAAGGATTTAATCGTTGTCAAGATAAAGCGAGCCACGGAGGTGTTGGTGCATCCACGTCGAAACCGATAGCAATCGATGGAAGGTGTTGCTTGAGAACGCCGACAGAGAGGATGATTAACGCTAGTCGCACACTTCCAGGAAGATGATAAAGAAACAACAGCACCGCCGGCTCTGCCGTTATTGAGTACTTTTCCTGTCTCCGCGTTTCAAGCCATTCTCTCCTGCGCATTGTCCGGCGCTGACGATCGCTGCAAACGATCCAAGTATCCCATTGGGAACGTGGCGAAGAATGGAGGACGGTAGGAAAAGAAATTGACAATAAAAATCAGAGAAGCTGTAAAATTCTCCTATTCAACTCCGGCAGCCGGTATCCACGCACCTATACATCCATACGTACGTGAACTCTACGAGAACCGACGGAAACTCGGGTTCCCAAGCCACCATATTTCCGATTCTAACCGAGATATCGATGTAATTATCCTATTAATATTTATTCCTCTGCTGGGGCCACGAGTTGCGAAGCTGAACTAAAATTCTGCAAAAATAGCAATTGGGACTGTACAGGCTGATCAAGGGCACAGGGACCAATAACTCTTAACCCTTAACTGGTATCCTGGGGTCAGTCATGACCCCAAGCACGCAAGGTTCGTTGCAAAATTTTTGGTTGTCTAAGTTTGTAAACTGAATTTCTATTTAATTTTATAATAATAGTTTAACTTTGTACGTTTCTATTATTTCATACATTACCTAAGAACAAAATATTCATAGAGGTTGATCTAACGTCGGCTTTACAAATTTCTGTGTCTTTTTTTATTTGGGGTCTGCTACGATCCCAAGATACCAGTTACGTTTGAAAAAAAACAGTAGGTATACCAGTTAAGAGTTAAACTTATCTATCTAATAGCGTAGCAGGTAATGAGGGTGTATCCAAGAATTAATGCAATTTATATCTTTGAAAGTCATTCAAAGTAGAATATAGGGTGCTCTGTGAACATAGAATCCTCCAGCATGAAAGAAAAATGCTCGCCTCTAATTTTCTCCAGAGACAAACTCTACGAAAAGAAAACAAAAAATGGCCATCCCTCGGAGACGTTAATTAACCAACATCAAAGGCCAATTTAGACGTGAATCTTCGTATCACACACCACAGTAAATGTTGATCTCTGCGAGTCGGTTGTTGCGCCAGCGACGACCTTTTATGGCAGTCTTAACCTACTTATTTCATGCGTAACTACTTAGATTCAAACAATTTGTCCAACTGCAGTCGTTCCCCGCGCGCACGGTGTTTACACGGAGGGCGGGGGCCCGCGAGCAAAGAGGAAGAGGTCTTTTGGAGAGGATGATCGTTTCCTTGATTTTACGGGCGTTCTACATGTGGAACGTCCGAGCGTTCTGCGATCAGGCGACGCGGCTCGCCGCTCGCAAAGTAGTCCACACATCCTCTCTCTTGCATTATAAACAATCTCCCATGAAAATCTAGAACGACCGCGCGCAGTAGACTCGCTGTGGCACGTTTGCGCGACCGCCGCCGCGGGAAACCTTAAGTCGCGCTCCCACGCGCGCGGAACAGTGCGCGCTGAACCGATTCCGATCGGATGACAAGTACTGTTCCAAGTTTAAAGGTCTGCTCACGCCTGTTTTTGAAGGGAACAGTTCAGGGAAATTATATTCAAAGCTACGTCTTGAGTGGAGTCTCTAATATAATTGTACCTTCGTCTTCGAATTTGAAAAGGGTTATGGTTCACTCTTTAAGGCCCAGACACATTTATCGGCGGAAAAAATGATTTCTTGCGATTAAAAAAGCAATTTTTTTTCATAAATCAAACTTTACAAGCATTATTCTGTTAGTATAACAATTCATTTACACGTATTTACCAAATAAAACGTAAAAAGAATAATTTTACTGTCAACTGTTTAAAGAAAACAGGAGCAACATTTCAGGTTATCGAAAAATGTCCAACATGCATTCACCAGAAACGTTTCCATGGTTACTGTTACCATTATTTACAGCGGTAAACGCATCAGTGGCTTGCATCTCGGAGCCATTTAAAGAACTGAACCGTTTTGGGACCCAAAATTATCGACTATCGATTTTTTTTATACGTCTGAAAATGGTGTGACCTATATGTCACACTGGACGCTAAAGGGTTAAACTGATTTTTGTGTGGATATTTAAACTCGTGGAGGGAAGTGTGAGTCCACTTTTATTCATGTAAATTATTAAACATCTCCAAGATTTTTATCTTACACGCGCTATAAACGAATGGGAAAATTGAAAATACCGGCGATGAATATTCATCGTGACACGAATACGTGACGGAAGGACTGCGAACCAGGAACGCAAACGATTATCGTGAGTGATGCGAATCGTCATTAAACCAACAACACCGGCCGCGACACTTGTGAAATCTTCCGCGGTTTCCTCGAAAACCATTCCTCGTCACTTGCGCGATCTTCCAGCATGAGGAATTGCGCGGAGCGAAAGTTTCACACGTGCCTCGACTTTTCTTTTTATTCAAATTATCGCCTGAACGCTTGCTTCCATAGTCCAATTGTCATGTCAGCCATGAAGTATCGAAGTGAATCATGTCGACAAAGAATTCTCCCTGAATTTTTCAAACTTTCGAGTTTCTAGCAACTTCGAAAATTGGGAATACAGTTTTGCCAGCGTTTAAGTAGGTATGTGTCTTTTAGAAACAGAAGATTCGAAGGATAACGTCCTTCAGTTTCCTCGAATTGTAAGAACAATTCTTAATATCAAGATTTTTTTTTAAAATTATTTATTTATAATGGTCGCAGCAACAACAAGATGATTAACGACCACATTTTGATACACAGTTACAAATTACCTACAGTACTTTAGACATTCATTATGAAGATTTATTCGCCCGCTCGAGCGCCAACATCGCAGCGAATGACTTTGACTTTCAACCCGGAAGTCTGTTTGCACCGCCCTGCCTGACGTAATCCGAAATTAGAGGTTCGTGCGTGGGCGTAATAGTGTCCTGAGGAGACAGAAAGTTTCGTCCTCCGTGGAACGAGTCGAAAACACGATGGGAGCGGGCAGAAAAATTACGAACGAGTAAATTTCGTGGTCGATCGTTCGAACCGACCGTTTTATTAGAATAAAGGTGCCATTACGAGTCTAATGGTATCCGTCAGAACATGGCCGCGATGAGAACTTTCTCCGGGAATATCCGATTAATTTAAGGGCTCATCGATGGAGCGGGGTCGAATCGCCGACGCTCCGCTCACACAATTTATTACCCCCCTTTTGTTTTTATCTCATCCTGGTAACAATTTAACGGTCCGTTAAAACTTTCGGCGATTTGGTTCGACTTTCGCCGGGGACGAGTGTCGAGCGCTCCTCGCCTCCCGCTTTCGTGTTATCACAATAAACTGCCAAAGCGATAATTGTCGAGGTACATCGAAACTGCTTCCGTGTTGAAGGAAACATTTACCGATAAATTCGTGCCGTTTTTCTGCGCGAAAATTAGGAAGCATCCGTGGAGACGGATATCCAAGTGTGTAAAATTGAAAGACTTCGTAATTTGTAAGAATAAAAGAATTGAGGAGTTGAAATGGTAAACGATGTAGGTACTTACGTGTCAGTAGCTAAAATTTTATGACTCGGTTATCTCAACTTGATCGTTCATCGTTATAGACTTCAGCGTATACCACCTTTACAGAGTTAGAGGGAAAGAAGAAGATTGCTGGCACTTTCATCATTTTTCACCACAGCGAAGTTGACACTTACCATTTTAGCTCTATCTTGCGACAGCACTAACAGTTGAAATAAATTATTCTACCACTTATAAGCTTTGCCACTGTATTCCGCATGGAATTCACATCCTTTCTAATAAAGAAAATATCTTCTATTTTGTTCACACTTACAAAGTGTCTCATTTAAATTCCTCAATTATTGATTTTTAAATCGTTGTACTATCTCCTTTTCTATTCCGGCGTTCTATTCTTTATATAAGTGCAGTATCGAACTAAAGCTCCAATCGATTGACGAGGGAATAAATAAGAATCCATGAATTAAGCTAGGGAATTTGAATAAGAAAATAAGAATCGAAGGGACGAAGGGATACATTTCGATAACTTAATTTGTCGACTGACACTCTGCTGATATTATGCCCAATTGACGTATGAAGCAACAGGAACGTTATCCGTCATAATCGGTAATGATAATTTTCGTGTTGCCCGCCTGCACCGCCTTCAGCGTTGTGCAACCACAATTTGTTTGATACGAGCTGAGCAACGCTATCGTTCCGCGGAACATCTCGCGAACAAAAATGCAGGCCACGATGCTGAGGCACGCGATTATCTTTACAAGCATCCAAAGATAATGAATAGTCGAAGAAGCAAACGACACAAGATGGGGAACACGGAAACACGCGATATTCGAGCGAAACAATGAATTCTTAGCATCGACGATGAAACAGTTGGATGACAGTGGCCCTCTTAATCGGAGATTTTAATTAAAATAAAATTAAGAAGGAACACCACTGTGATGACCAAGAAAACTAGCATTTCTAGGAGCTTTTTTTAGGAATAATTTACAGTTTTCATATCAAATTTGTATTACCTACTTTTAGTGCAATGTCTTAAGAGATCACAAAAAATGAGTAGAAAAACATGCATAAATTTGAATGTATTAATTAATCATCTATACCCCTCGCAAGAAAAACATAGGTGTCTAGACGGATGTGTAAATCAAATTTAACTCTTTTTTTATAAACAATATGAATGTAGTTTCCCTTGCACATGTCGATTTTTTAAACAAAATACTCATGTAAAAAAATTTGTGCTTAAGAAAAAAAATTTCGAAAATCCGAAAATAAGATGAACAGTTTCGAGGGTATATAAAAAAAATTTGTTTTGAATAAAAAAATCGGAGTATTAAAATGAATCACGGTAATGGGCGAATTATACTCTAACCATAATAAAATTGTAACTCTGCTGAGAAATGAAAGTGAAAATCAGCAACAACAGAGATATCGAAAGACACTAAATTACGTCAGAGCCTCAAAGGAGTCCCTGTTGATCGTTCAATCGATTCATTCTCGAGATACCGCACAAGAATGTAATCGCATCGAAGGATCAACAAGAGGGATCGAAGTGATTTTCGCGGCGATACTTAGATCCTTGCTCTGGCAGCGAGAGCGTATCCTTGAAATCTCCCGGTTCTCCGTTACAGGATCTTCGTCGATCCACGTTCGAGACGATCTCTCTAACTCGTTCATCGTAGCGACACACGCCAAACAGATGGAAATCTCGCGCTTACAAGCCTTAACTTCAGATACAAATTCCCGGAGAAAGGGAGAAGGGGGAGGAAGGTATTCTTTTTGCTGAGCAACATGACGTCAAATATGTTCATCACTGGAATTCTACGCACGAAGGTGTATCTATCGAGGAAAAATGTGGTGAAATGGGGAACCCGTTTTTCAAGAGGTAAAAAGAAGCTGAAGACGTCAGAGCATTGGTCGAAGGTCGTCGCGTGCGAGGCACTAAAATTTAATAAGTTTGATAAAGATAAGAATTTACCGTTCGACCAGCATACACGGAGTGTAAGATAGTACACACTTTTGACGCGGAGTCAACACACTAAAAAAGATAAGTTCGTATAAATATACACCCCGTTTCACTTGCTCCCGGAGTTACAGCAAGCTTTGTGTACCAGTAATTCGTTTCATAGCCAAAGTTAGTATAACCGATTACCTACATCCGAGCCTTAACTTCTTCAACAAATGGAACAAGGTTCCCAGTAAATCCGAGTAACGCCTGGAAGTGTGAACGGGATAAGAAAATCACCACGAAACTTTTACGAGCTCGTATCGAGACGCAAGGTGCCATTTCACGCGGCTACTGTGCTGGCGAACGGATAAAAGCGGTTGGGAAGGAAAGATTAACCGTAACTTGGGAGGAGAACAGAGTTCGGTTTTATTGCAACGCGAAATGTCCCCCGCGAATTTCGTTAGACTCGCACGCGGTGTGATAGCGCGGAGCTAAATTCTCGAAAGATTGCGGCTCAAGAATAGGCTGTTGTTTACCTTCGCGGATCGGTGGCGCGCAAAGGAAACAAAGGCCACGTTGTGAGCGATCCGCGATTGTGAAAGGGAACAGAGGCATTGTGGACACAACGGGATCAAAGAGTCGTGGCATCGATTAAACAAACCACCCCATCGTTTCGTCCCCTTTCTTCCGTCCGAGAAAAGGACTCGCACGAACGTTCCTCCTTGGTGGCTATGTATTTATACACCTGGGCGACCCGCTCCAGCTTTTACACACAAACGCCGAAGGGGGCAACTTGGGGTACTTTATGGCTGTAAACAGGCTTCACAACCTGCGTCGAACAGGTTCACCTACAGGTGTGCACGCAGCAACGTGTCTATAGAATTCTTCGTGAAAAAGTCGACGAAAGTAGGTGATTGCCTGATATACGAACGATTTTCTATTTATATAAAAGTGGGGGCCATTCTCGAGGATAGCTGTACAAGTTTGAAAAATGGACCTTCGTTAAGTGTAACGATCGTCGAATGCCTTCTCCGCGAAGTTACCATTTTTTTTTGTAATTCATGGATAATGCCACCAATGTGCCCTTTCAGGAATATTCACGCGCGCTCAGTTTCTGCTCGCGTTGGAGCTCGAACGCGAAGCAGTGGAGCAATGAGGTTTTACCCAGAGCAGGAGTGGAGCCGGTGCGCGGAAAATTGTTACTGCTCCACTGTTCCAAATTTGTTTATATCATTTGAATTTTCTTTCATTTTAGAAGAGCAGATGAATGAAATGGTAAGATGAATGAATTTGGTATAAATACCAAATATTAAAATATGATTTCGGCGCACAGTTTCGGTCAATTAAAAGGAATAAAAGCTAATTTGCAAATATAAGAAGTATCATCTTCCAACGTTTCGGTCAGTGTTTAGACCTTTATCAAGGAAAAGTTTGAATAACTAAATACTGCGTATGCTTTTATGTAACATGCTTGATAGATGCGTGCGACGTGCGAGTCGGTTGGACGGTGACTGAGAAAAACAAAATACCGAAGGCAAGATCATACCGAGGGCGAAACCAATCGAGTAGCACGACACCATGTAGCCGTTGGAACCGTTAAATATTATGAAACAAATCAAACGTGGGAAATACAAAACCTCACAACCCACTGCTAGTGTACCAAAAATCAATTGTTGATGAATAATCAATCACTCAAGGCAATTACATAACGTTAAAACTAATATGTATAAAACAGTTCAAACATAGAGACTGCGGGAAAGAAAATTCTAATAGAAAGAATTGCTTCATTCGGCCTTATTTCTTCAATAAGGTTGCGTAATAATTTTGTATTTTAGGTGTTTCATACCTAAGGTTTACGCTAGGTTGTTTAATCATATGCAATGTTTCTAATAGAATTCTCTGATTTAATTTGATTTCCCTATCCACTATTTTGACATTGTCATAGTCAAATCTATGATCGAACTCCATCGAGTGCTTGGTTAATGCAGTGTGTTGCAGGGGAGGTGAAAAAATATTCCTCTTATGTTCGTAAATACGTTTCTCCAAAGGCCTGGATGTCTGCCCAATGTACACTTGATTACACCCCATGCAAGGGATTAAATAAACTATGTTCGAGTTTTTAAGTAATGTTATATTATCTTTGATTGGTGGAAATAGACTTTTAGTATAAAGAGGTAGTTTGAAAATGGTGTGAATTCCTGCTTTCCTGAAGATTCTTTTAATATCATTTGAAATATTGTTAATAAATGGTATGACCACCGTATTTTTCCAACGGGGCCGATCAGTTGGAAAAATACGGTGGTCATACCATTTATTAACAATATATTTCATAATATTTAACGGTTCCAACAGCTACATGGTGTCGTGCTACGCGATTGGCTTCGCCCTCGGTATGATCTTGCCTTCTGTATTTTGTTTTTCTCAGTCACCGTCCAACCGACTCGCACGTCGCACGCTTCTATCAAGCATGTTACATAAAAGCATACGCAGTATTTAGTTATTCAAACTTTTCCTTGATAAAGGTCTAAACACTGACCGAAACGTTGGAAGATGATACTTCTTATATTTGCAAATTAGCTTTTATTCCTTTTAATTGACCGAAACTGTGCGCCGAAATCATATTTTAATATTTTAAAAATTTTACGGTCGAAATTTTAACTTTATTATATAAATACCAAATCTCAATTTTTCATCACTAAGAAAATATTATATCGTAGGGTCACGCAGCCCGGTTTTAAGCAGGCATACTACTTTCTTTCCCCGAAAATTAAGGATTCTTTATAATTTCTTTTCCATCTGAAAATCGAAAGCTAGAAAGATGGGGTTTGTTGCAAATGAATGATCACTGTTTGAAAGTATTAAAAGAAGCGGAGCAGAAGTGAAGCTGGAGCAACTATTTTGATATCAGAGCGGAGCAAATAAAAAATTGGTCTGCTCCAATCTCCTCTGTTCAACGACTCCGCATACGTAAACAAAGCTCGTCCGTCGAAATCTCTGTAATTAAGTGGTTGTCACCGCGTCTGACGTTATGTCGAGCGCCTATGCACTCTCTATCTGCATGCGTGCGCGAATAAAGCACACGTGCATCGCGGTTATTGCAAAAACAGGGATGTCATCAACGGCGGGCGTTCCACATCCACTTCCGCCAGGCGAACAAAGTTTCCGCGGCGATTCGGGTCGGGGACCTGGAATTCAGTTTCACGAACGGACACGCGTACCCCAGAACTGATCGTTTCTTGGAGTGGGGTCTGTCCTTTGCATCATTCCGCTTTGAATCGCCTCGATTCCATACAAAAGCTCATTGTGTAATGCCTTGCCAAAGGCCTCCGATTTTAGAGAAAATTATGTGGAGTGCGTAATAGGGAGTTCGAAATACCGTTGAAAGATTTACGTACCTCAATAAGTAGGTACCTATGGCTTTCAAGATATGAACTTATAATAATAATTCGACTTTATTCACCACAAATTACATAAATTATGCGATAAATGGACGAGGTTCAGCATACCTGCTGTTGTGCAACCTAACCCCAACTTCTATCTATCCAAAGAACATCATAATGGAGTTTGCAGTATATCTATCTTGAAAACTATAGTAGATATAAAAGCATTGTTACAAAGAAACTTGAATGATTTGTTATGCTGTATAAAACTATGTACCTAATCGAATTGCTTAAAATTTGTGGTGGGGAACATTTCGTTGTTTAAATTACAAATTTTAAATAATTCAATTACACCGGTTTATACAGCACAAAAAGCCGTTAAGTTTTCATTATAATAATTTTTCTGTATCTACTACAGTTTTCAAGATAAGTATACAGGAATGTAGGAAATCATACATTGAGGGGTGTTTTCTTCCTCAAGAACCGAAAACGGGTACGCATGAAAAATTGCCTGACTACTTCTATCGTGGTCCCCTACAAACCTGAACAATTTCAGAAATATCTGAATATTCAGGTAACCGAACATCCCTTGCAAGGTCTCCAAAGAACAGCCACACCCACCCAACTATTTACATACTTCCAATCCCCAAACTTTCCATCCCTTTACACTCTTTACAGAGTACTACCTACATTTCTCTGCCTTCGAGTAGGTACCTAAGTCCATCTTCAGTCCATACGCGCGGACCTGGTATCACAGTCGTCAGAGCGTATATTTATAATCCCCCAGAATGCTCCTCGACTGACAAAATATTCGTTCGTGTCTCATCGTTATTTATATCTGCCGTGGTTGTTGCTCGCCGACGGCACGCCAGGAAAGTATAGCTGGAAACGGGGGAAAAGATAAAAAAAGGGAAGACAATAACACGGTAGCCAATGGTTGTCCCTGGGCGACGGGGTGGCTGGTAAACGCGCATGCCCGAGCTTTTCACCGAAAGGCGGGACCCGACGGTGCTTTTCATCGACCAATGTGCTTTTGTGGGTGGTACGAGGCGAGGAGTGTATCCAGCTTGCGCCGTGCTTTCCTCGACGGCCATGTCGTGCGGCCGTGTCCCATAACTCATCCTTCAAGTCCGACGATCGACGATAAGCACCCGCGCGATCGAACGGTTTTATTGTCGCTGGCGTGCGTTGTCGAAAATAAACTTTTGCACGGCGATCGATGCGATCCCAGGGGTGGGTACAAAATGACGAGAGTAATGGCGGAGGGGCACGAAATCCCTCGAGGTCTCGCGGTGAACTTACGGTGAACGTACTCCGCTCCGCGGGATTGTTTTCCAGTTTCTCTGACCCTCGTTACAAACGCATCGGAAAATGTGCACCTTGCTGGGGATTTGATAAGTAGGACGAGAAGAGGGGAGGAATGTGGGGTTAACGGGGTTGAAGTGAGTATATTCTTATTTAAGGGGAGGTTCCGGTATAGAAATTTTTTTTTTCTTATTTCATTTTTCGAATTTCAACCTTTCCAGAATACGCGTTTAAAAGGATCTTGTGAAATTCGCTAAATTACTGAGGTTACAGGCATTTGAGTACTAGCGGCGAGCGCGTGGGTAAAACCCAGCCACTTCGCGCTCACGTAGAACTTTAAACGTGTTTTTCTCGAAATAGTGGGCTTGAAATCGGTGGAAGCAATATGTCAAAAAGTTATTATCCGATTCGACTAAACCTTTTTTGTTTTGAAGAATTTATTTCTGTGTAGTGGGGAAACCACTAATAGTTTAGAATTTTGGAAATTTTGTAATTTTTAAAAGCGTAGAAAAGACGAAAAATATAGGGAGAAAGTGATATCAAACTTCAAGTGTCGTTATTTTCTCAAAAACTGTCAGTTTTTGTAATTTTTAATGGTATGTCCACTAGGGAGTTTTATTCCCTTTGATAATCTGCATTGTTTTTTATTTCAGACCAATGATTTAGATGCTACAAGTTCCACCGTTTTGGATGAGTTTTTTGACGCCTCGAGTTTAACGGCTCTCCAGTTATGTCTGCAATGATTTAATTACAGAAAAATATATATATTTTTATAGCTTAAGACATCCTTAATACAATGCAAAAAGTCCCATTGAATTATACGTAGCAGTTTTCCTTTAATTAATTCTTACAGAGCACCTATTGTTATGGGCTCTAGACCGGAACATCCCCTTAAAAACAAAAGGTACTAAAGCAACTTGCCAAGTTGCCACGCAACAGTATTGGAGTATTTTATCTGTATTTGTACATTGAAACGTGCAATGTATGGAAAGGGGTATGAAGAATGCAAAGGGGTGGAGATTGCTCACAAGGGAAGGTCCCGAAAATTCAAAACATTCTGAAACTTTATGAATATGTAGAGGATTTCCTCCTGATTACAATGCAATTTTTATTTACTGCGCAAATTCACTCCAAAAAAGCTGAAATTATCCACTGAAAATGCGGCAATTTTTCGATTTTGTGTTATAACTCGCGAACTGTAAGAGATAGAAAAATAGTTTGAAGACAAAAGTTACTTCTTTTAATTAAATTTCACATCTGGTAAAAAAATTATTTTAATGTTCACGAGTTATAACACAAAATCGGAAAATAGCTGGATTTTCAATGGTCAACTACACCCTCTTAGAGTGAATTTAAACAGCAAACAAAAATTGCTTTGTAATCAGGAGGAAATTCCCTACATATTCGCAAAGTTTCAAAATTTTTCGAATTTCCGGGTTCGGGATCTTCCCTTGTCAATCGGAGATCCACAATGACTATATTCCTCTTTCGAGAAACGAGCGTGAAACTGCAGTTTACTTTCGTTCGTGTGTCCTTGAAATGTTTCAGTAAATACTGGAATGGAAAGCATTGTGATTGTTTTTCGTCGATCGGCGTTAATTTTAGGAACAACATCGGGAACGAAAGGTGACGCGCTCGCAGAGGCGCAAGGGCGCAAGTAGCAAGTAGTAAATTGGCTCTCGTGACGACACCGTTTGTTGCAATTTATGGCCGCCATTACTATATGGAGTATAATAAACTAGTGCTACCGGTACGGCTTACCTACCATTCGTTCCTATTTATAGACAAATTCGACGAAGGTGAATCTAGAACGACAGATGCTCTCATCCGCGGAAGAACGGAAATGTAGGAGGATATTCGTCTGATCGATAAATGGCCCTGATTATCGTTCATCGTGCGTTTCACGCGTACATAGCTTTCCATTCTCTATAAACACTTAAGCATCGTGCAAGTCTAAAGCCATCTATGAAAACGAACGATTCTACTCGAGACAAAATAAAAGCAACTACACTCGATTGGAGTAGGTAGGTACTCAAATTTGGAGTACAACAGTGCTAAAAGCTTGAAGACGAATAGATACCTCAGCGAATTATTATTATTATTATTATTATTAATCGTCTTTATTACCCAAAAATGAAGAAACCTGATAGGTAAAGAAGACCGAGATGCCTGTAAATTCTTGATCCCCTCTAATTTGTTAATAGCTATTAGGATGGTCCTTATTTTTCAACTTTAAAATTTGTATTTTCTGACCCTCTTAAAATCTTCTATTCGACAAAAAAAATAGCTTCGTGTTTTTTATTTGTATATTTTGATATATAAAGGTCCCTCAATTCTTTTAAACTATTTGGAAGCTTCTGAGAGGGTCAGAAGAAAATTTTAAAAACTTTGATTTTTTACCATACATATAAGAACTACACTATTTAATACCTATTCCTTATATTCGAGAATTTTAACACGACTAATGTACCTACTTTGAAACTAAGAGACCTCTTTTACTAGTTTCAAAAGCTTCGTTCTCTACTTTTCTTTAAAGAAACGAATAAGACAGCGATTCAACGCTGGAGTTCTCAAAGCGTTGACGCACAGAATGGAATTATTCATTCAGAGTATTCAGTAACCTGTAAAACATCGAAATTTTCCATATTTTTTGCTACGATACAAGTATGTACCTACAAGTTTGCTGTAATATTATCGAAATCCCCTCTCATTCAATACCGCCAAGGATCTTCGTTCTTAAGTCAAACAAAAAGCCCCGATGACTTAGCCTCAAGCCGAGGATCGTAACACAAAATCGTACGAGGTACTGATGTTTATTCTCCCGTTTAGCAACCGGTTTACAGTTATGGCTTCTGGTGTAAAACGTTTTCCATACATCGTGTATGAGAAGTCTTGATCTAGCCTTGGCTGCTCCTTTTCTTTTCCGCGATAAAGGGACCGACGCGACTCTTGGACACATAACTTGAACCCAGTCGAACTATACGCTGCGCAGATCGTTATAAATTTACACTCACTATGCTAAATAGAATACTCCACATCCATGCCAACCGAGGAGTTGGAAAAACCTCAATTATTACAAACATTCCACACAGAATTCGTTCCTCTTCATTCGCGCAGTATCGGACAAAAAACGCTTAAAAATATGAACGAAGCTCTGACTTCTAAACTCCGAAACGGAGCATCGAACTTGGTTTTCTCCCAATTAATATGTACCTACGGCCGTCCGGGTTGCTCTCGCTCGCTGGGTTTCCGCGTAGAAGAGGCCCATTATTTATTCAGCGCAGAGAAGACGTTTCATAACGCGCGTTCGCATGGAACTCGAAAAATCGAAGCGTTTTGAAACGCGCCGATCTCCTCTGTCTTTCTGCGCGCGGAGCCGATGACGCTGGTGCACGCGACCGCGCGCGGTGCTGCATAGGCGCTGCATCCCACCGTGTACGTGTGCACGTGTACAGGCACGTTGCCATTAACGCTCATTTTGCGTCGTTACGCGGTTCTGCGCGGACTGCTGATAAGCGGCGTCCAAATCAGGAAAGCCGCTTTCGACATTGTACACACAGCGAGAGCTTCATGATCTATCGTAATTTTCCTGGAGAAAAGATTGTGCCGCTGGCGGAACAGATATAGGGACGTCGTGCGAGAAACTGGGGGTATAATATGGCGGTAAGTTTAATGTCGACAGTCTACTTCCTGAGAACTCCTTCGTATCTGTCTTCGGATATTTGTGAGTACAGCAAAAAGTAGACTTTTCACTTTGGAAGAATAGAAGCGAGTAGACTCAAGGTTTGGTTGGTGATCTAGTGTCGAGGCATTACTGTTAGATGGCTGACAACAGTGTCAACTGAGATGTATAGACTCTTTTATAAACTACTTTCAAAAAAAGTTTCAGTTAAAAAACTATTGTTTTTGGGGAAGAAAAGTGTAACTTTATCTTTGATCTCTCACCATTTCTTTATTTTTCAAAATTTTCAAAATCGGCCCCGTTAGACGATAGCTATTAACATACTTTATAAGAAGATTTTATTGTTTTTGATTTCAGACACGATATATAGCTTATTTCAGGCCCACCGTTTAGCCGTTTAAAATCGTGAGACTTTCGGATATGTATCCATAACTTCCCAAAAACAATAGTTTTTTAACTGAAACTTTTTTTTTAAGTAGTTCATAATACTATGTAAAGATAGTAAAATAACGGGAAATCTGCATCAAGCCTTGACTTGTAAAAAAATCCACAAAATGTACACATTTTTCGAGGGTTCAAACGGGTACACCCCCTTAAAATATAGACACTGGACCCACTTTTCTCTCGAACAACTTTCACTGAAAGGGTCCAAACAAACCAGACATAGACAATCATTATCATCTGAACAGTACCTAGGTATCATGTATAACTTTTTGCTCGCCCAAGTAACACGTTACTTTCGTCCCCATAGTGACTTGTTACTTTTGTATTATAACATACAAACTGTACAAGACTTGTTGAAACCAAATACAGGACCTTATCAAGCCATTATCTAAAAACGCTCTAGCAAATAATTGCTTTAATATCTATACTTTAACTATGAATATTAACAAAAAAAAAGAACAAAATACAACATACTTAAATGATCTAAATAACAAATTTAGCTTGCCCACAGTATACGATTCTTGTTACCGCTCACTGTCACTCATTACAATAAAAGGGGAACTATACACATGTAACTGTGTACAGCAAACGTTTTGGAAATGTTTGTAGAAGGGGGGAGAAGGCGTGTTACTCTCATGACGCCGTTACGTTTGTCCCCGCTCTCCCCTATACCAACACAATGTTAGATCCTAGAAACGATGCTCAATGCGCCCCATGATACGTTTCCTTCAACCCCTACAATATCAAGCCTCCCGATGCTAGATAAATATTGAATCTGAACGAAGACCGTGGACCAAACTCGACCGTTATACCATGCCACTCGCTGGAACTCTAGATCACGCAAGACTCAAGCGAGCTTGCATAATTTAGCGCGGCGAATTAATTAGTGACGAGGAGGAAAGTTCGCCTCTATATTTAACGCCGGCGCACTAATTTTATTAAGCGACGTTCCGAAGCAATTCTCCGCTTCCTCTAGCTTTCACGCCGATGCAGAATGATCGCTGGATCGTGTTCGGCGGACAAGACCCGCGCCGAAAACAGGGCATTAGCTAGGAAACGAACCGTAGGTGCTGCTAGAAATTCGAAGGGAAGTTGGAGTACAGTGATTGGAAAGAAATGTTAACGACAGACGATGATGGTGATGAGGATGACGAGCAAAAGTGAACGTAAGTGTGTAACGCTCGCAGCAGTACACGCGGCACGGGTTACGCCGTAGTATCGTATCCGAGCCGTTAATTTCGTATAAACGGAAAAGCACGTTCACCAACGCGACTTTCACTGTCGGCCTGCCGGCTAGAAGAGAGAGAATTGTACTGGAATTGTTGGCAGAGAGCAAAGAAACACGGCAATGTCTCGAGAGCATTCTAACCCGCATCTGGGCGACGATGATGATCGTAATTACATTTCAAAACTTTGGCTAATTGCTTGGATTTTATCGAGGGAACCCACTGGATGCGAAATTGATGCGATGCATGGTGATCTTAACCCTCGTCAGGCGGCATAGGTACAATTGTAACTTTTGCGTTTTTTTAAATTGGGATAACTTTTTTTCAAGAAGACGTGGAGAGCTAATGTTTCGTGTCTTCTCTAAATATTTGGTCTAGATTACATAGACCAAATTTCAGAATAATATCTCTATCCCCTTCTGAGATAGGGGATTGAGTTCAGGATTGCAAAAATTGTGCCGCCTGACGAGGGTTAAGGGGTTAGGCTACTTTAGCGATGCGGAAAACTAGGCAATTTATAAGTGGCAGTAAAAAAAAAAGTAACCAACCGATTAATACGAAACTTTGTACTTTATTTAAGTATAAGAAGTATTAAAAAAAACCGCTGCAATATTTAAAAAATGTTTATAACTGAGTCCGCACGACGCTATTTTCCGGAACACCTTTCTTTAACTGGTGTGCAGGATTGCTTGAGTTCTATTTGATCAATCGCTTTGAAAATTTACAGTTATCCTTGCTATTACATTTATTAAGCATTGACGAACCGTTTTTTTTTAATTTTCTAATTGTTTTGCGAAACATAAGCAATAAATTCACTCACTTTTCGTCGAAATTCGAACCCTAAATTTTAAATACCCGCCATTTTGTTAATTTTTACAAACATTGAAATGTTTGATCGTCAATGCTTAATAAATGTAATAGCAAGGATAACTGTAAATTTTCAAAGGGATTGATCAAATAGAACTTGAGCAATCCTGCACACCAGTTGGGCATTAAAAAGAAAGGTCTTCCGGAAAATGGCGTCGTACGGACTTAGTTATAAACATTTTTTAAATATTGCAGCAGTTTTTTTTAAATACTTGTTATACTTAAAGAAAGTACAAAGTTTCGTATTAATCGGTTGGTTACTTTTTTTTTACTCCCACTTACAAATTGCCTAGTTTTCCGCATCGCTAAAGTAGCCTAACCCCTTAAGAAATCAAGATTAGTGTTTCGGTTGGTTGGAATTAGCGAACGTTTCTCTGATTCCTCTCAGTTTCTTCATCTTTCAACCGCGGATGGTTAGCGGAATAATCAACTGGAAAGCTACAGTGCTTAGAGTTATTAAACGATCACACAGGCAACTTAGGTGATGAGTCATTGAAATCTGTTCGCGTAGCGAAGCAAGTATCTTCCAAAACAACGCACAGAAGACTTGAATCACGCCTCTAGACGGTTCAAGGAGGAACGAGCTGGTTCCCAGAGACGAAAGAAATTGAATATTCTATCGAACGATACAGTGGAACGTAATAGGCAATCCTTCGATTCCTTTCAGCAATGAATTTCACAATCTCGAGCACTCGGCGAGGAAACAAACAACTTAAGCAATCCCACTGCTCAGAAAGATTACCCGCTCAAGCGAGAAGGCAAATATTTTCAATGTTCATTTGGCAACAGCCTCGCAACGCGGAGTCTTCCAATGATTTTAATCGTTGCCTCAACGAAAGTAGTGAAACATAGAGGGCGAGTTTCTTGAGCATGTCCGTCGAGTTTAATCGCGTCTATCCGCCAGCGAATAATTCAAAGTAATCGAATAAACAAACCGCGCGCGTACGTGTGTATAACTTTCCCAGTAAACGTGCACGGAAAGATCAAGTTAAACGGAGAGAACCTGGAATTACATCGCAACCTCCGACCCAGATAAAGAATGCTACAGTGCACTCGTTGCAGGTGAATGCACCCGACGCGGAAGACCAGGTTCAGCCGTGGGTATTCAGAAAAAGGTACCTACAGCCACGGTGGGAGACGAACGGATATTTCGACGACTGAAAAATACTCCGAGACGTGCTTTTACGCCCGTTCGCCAGCGATGAATCAACGTTTACCGAAAATCTTCCCCCCAAACAAGACCACCGTATATTAAACACCCGTCGCGCGCGTCAAGCTGCGCGTATCTTAATTTAATACCCGTGTCCTCTTATCGGCGCTGCCTCTAAAAATGGAAATAACGAATCTGATTCACGTTACGCCCGAGATCTGCTGGATCTCGATGCACGCGGGAATTCCTACTGTAATAATTACATACGAACAATCTTAATTTACATACGAAACGACCCCGGATCTGTGTTTCAGAATATCGGTCCGAATAGTTTGCAACGTATTTAAAATCTATTGAAGAATGATTGCTACATACGAGCGGAGTATCAGATCTCAATTTTAATAGGTCTTCCGTCTTGAGTAACTTCTAGTGTCAGCGAATCGAGCGTCCGGTAAAGGAGGCATGTAACGTCGGGGAAACGAGTCGATTTAGCCTTTTTTTCACCGCGTTCTCGCTGTAAATTGAAGGCGCTACTGCAATCTGCATACCAGCGGCCGAATAATGGCAAGAAATGATGCAGCGCGATGCACTGAGCCGAACGTGTAACAGGTATGCGAAGGCGGTTTTTCCGCGAGCGTGGAGGGGAGGCGCACAGTCAAGGCAAAAGTAGGGTAAATGTATCCACGTAGGCGCGCACGGCTCTCCATCGGAGATCAATCAGAGCGAGCTAAGGATTTTGCGAACATTCACGTCGATTCAGGAGAAATTAATGAATGATCCTAGCAAACTAAGTAGCTACGATCCCCGAGCCTACGATCGTGGGCATTGCGAAAGCAGGACTATATTGTGTAACCAAACTTGGGTCGACCTTACTGCGTCGCGACTTTGACAGATCTACTGCTCCTTCTTAAATTCTAATATAAATACAATTACCCGCCCACTCGGTCGACATTGTGCTTCACAAGGAGAACGTACTAAATATTGAACTAGGTAGGGGAGACCGGGGTAAAGTGAACCACGGGGTAAAATGAACTTTCTTAATTTATTCTTTAATAATAGAATATATTTACAAATTTTTAGGGACGTAATAAATGTGCATACTGCCCTCTTTAGTTAAAATGTCCTAAACAACCGAGAAAACTGAGGTTTTATCATTTACTTTGTACAATATTTATTTTCCTTCATTCAAATTAAAACATGTTGTCATTATTTTGTAATAGCCTAATATAATTTTTTGTAATAGGTGTACTGGTAGGGAATGTATTATTAACGTACCAATTAATTAATTGTTTTAGATAAGATATTTTAACCATTTTAAAAGAAGTTAGGTTAAATACATTAAACTGTTTATAAATCTTTACGAAGCACGTAGAGTTTTCTAACTTTACTTAAAAGGTAAAAGACGGGTGGAACTTCAAATATTTAAACATATCTCAAAAAATGAAAAAATGCTAGATAGGACAGTTTAACTAAGGAGGGCAGCATAATTATCAGTGTGATATTACACACATTTATTACATCCCCAAAATTTGTAAATATATTCTATTATTAAAGAATAAATTAAGAAAGCTCATTTTACCCCGAGGTTCACTTTACCCTGGTCTCCCCTACTGGTTTTCTGATCGTAGAATCTCAGATTCTACTGGTCCATTAATTTCTACTAAAACATAACCCCAGATATTAGAATTTCTCAAATCTACGTGACACTAAATTTCATCTCACACAAGTGTCGCTTCGAGAATGTTACTACTTGATTCCTGAAACCACTACACGTGACGAGATACACCACTACGAATGTCAAGAAGCGAGCATCGCGAACGTCATTTTCCTCGTTTTATAAAAGTGTGTTTATATTCAATGGTTTTCTACTCCCGATTCGGCTCGCTGGCTAAATCCTAGCTAGAACGTCCCACCGGAAAAGGAGAGGACGCGCGCAACAGAAACAAGTTCGAAGTGGAGCAGGATAACGCCGTTTATCCCGTCGTACGTTGGTGGCAAAGAGGCCGAAACGCGAAAACGCACGATCAGCCGTGTCCGGTGCGTTTAAAGGTCAATGGACGAGGAACGCGGAGTAACCGAAGCAAACGTTGCGAAGGTATGGCGAGCCGCGACCGATTCGCGACACTCGGTAGCTGTCACGCTTGTCAATCGTGGTCGCGAACCGCTTTGCGGGTGAACGTAACCACGGCTTACGTCCTCATGGACCAAACACTACGCATATAACATCGCCTTTACTCACCGAGAATCGCCTGGAGGGTTTGCTCGTCCCCGTCCCCGATGACATCCATACCTCCGTCGATAATCGGACCCCTGAGATGTTCCGGGCCCGATCAACGGGCCCCATTTTGTCTCCAGGCTACGATGTCACTCGACGCGACGTCCCACATAGTACGCAACGTTTAATGTAACTCTCTTCCGTTTTTCTCTCTGTCCTGCAACTCTGCCTACCTCCTTCTCTCTTACTCCGGTACACTGTACGTTTCCCTCGTTTAACCTGTCCCTTTCTTTCCGCCGAAAATTCACGAACGTTGCGCGTCCACAATCGTAAACTACTTCCGTGCGGCCACTTGTACGTTTCCCCGTAACTTCGAGTGCAGCGACACCCGATCTACCAGCGATCGACGACGGGGATCGGCACGGTGAACGAGATCATCGCTAGGATTAAGGATCCGTCCCCGTATCGACAGAAACGCGCAACACAATCAACGAGCTCGTCGACTTTTCTCTCGCGGTGTTTTTTTTTTTTTCCCCTTTTTTATTCCCTCCGTAGAAGCACGATTTCTCCGTATAACTATCCGCGGCTGGCTCGCCACACCAGTGTAGCCGTGTAGAATCCCGAGGCGCGGACTAAACTTAAGTTCCGTGCCGACACCACACGCGCGCGGAATGTAATACATGCAAACGCGCCCCGTGCATGTCGCGACGAGAACGAGGGGGTCACGTGACGCACGCTGCTTCAGTCGCCGCCGAGGGGAATTTGAAAGACGCGCGCCTATACTCGGATCGCGGTAACGTCGCGCGTTATGCGTAAAAACTCCACCAATCCGTTGTTCGTTGCGTAAATATTAAAATAGATATCCCTGCGTAGCGTTTCGGGTATGAAGTTGTGGTGGTCAGTACGGTGTAGCATTGCAATTTGGAAAACAGTTTGGTTGGTGCTGAGGAGGACCGTTTGCTTCACAAGATGGCTGCCTCCAAGTGCAATTTACGCGGTAAATCGAAACTAGGGATCTACTACTCCGAACAAAAAGGATTCTTCGTTCAGTCTTACCACTGGGTTCTCTCTCATCTCTTCTGGGATAGGTAAGTGATTTATTGATGACTTTATTCTTGCAATGTTTATTGTACATATGACATATGTATCGTGTACTTTTCGTAATTATTGTTGGTCCAATGATTCACGGGAAGCAACTACAATATGTTGAAATTAATTCGCGTAAAGAAGGAAAGTTTATTGGGAGATACGAGATGTGTGTTATAACTTTTCAGAAATAGTATCAGTATCAAGATACATGCTCATTTATAAAACCGAGTACAAGATAGTATGCAAGATACAGAAAGTACACATAAATATTACATGGGTACTATAAACATTTATTACGTCACATAAGTACAATTGAACACCAAAGGGCTTCTAAATTATTATTATTGTTATATTATTAATACGTTTACATTAAACGTTGCTTAAGGCTTTACATATTCATAAATAATTTACTCTCAGTATGCTTACACAAATACATACTCTCTTAAATATATTTTGCTCTCTGTACAATGTATGTACAAGTATATATATATATATATATATATATGATATTATATATGTATACATATCACAATCTTTCGCACAAAATTCACGCTCATACAGCCCACAAGATAGAAGAACTTTGAGGCATCGTATCGATAAATTCGAATGAAACATGCTTACAACACAGTTAATGAGGTGAACAGACTGATCTTGTCTGAAATAACATCTGACTTCACTACGGCACATCCAGTCTAAGATATTGCCAAAATAGTTTAAGATAGCTCGAAATCGAAACGCATAGCCTAATGGAATACATTATATCGGAATTCGATGGGAACTAGTACAAAAAAAAAACGTGAATTAACGTTGAAACAATAGTCGTTAGTCGTCGCAAGTTTTATAGAGCCTGCGATATACCTTTTTATGGTACGCAGTGCTGAGTAAATACTGGTGACTTTGGTATTGTTACAATGTTAGAATCCATAGTCGAATAAAACGCATTTCCTCGATCGATAAAGTCCTAGCCGAAAAATGTAGCTGCTCAACTTTTGCCCTTCGCGTATATCGAATTTCATTTCCATCTTAATTTCCTTAGAGACTTAAAACGCACTTATTGTCAGCTACAGACTAATCTTTCAACAAGCGAACCAATCACTGGTCACATATAGAAGCAACGGTTCCTTCCCTTTTTCTTTTCCCTGCTAATTAATGAGATTCGTAGCAAACGGAATAAATAATTACAGTTTTGTACGTAATACTTGGAGGAAATGCTATTCAGTGAGTTTAATCTTCATTCGCTACATCGGGAGTCGATCAGTATCGATAAGCTTTAGATAAATGAATCCACCTCTACAATTCGCTACTCCCAATGATTTTCATTTAAGTGAAACTACTCGTCTTACAACAGTCATATTAGTCATGAATTTTGCTTTGCGTTACAGAAGCACATTATTTTCTAGTTAGAGTTATAACTTATATAATAAACGTATTGTACTACCTGCGTTCAGTCTTTGTCGATAAAGTAATTAAAAGTCATGGAAATCATTGTGTACGTTAGACTGTTAAATTAACTAGGAACTACAAATAGGATAAAAATATTCAATTGATCTGGGTCCCGATTTCATAACAATTTAATCTGCCTTTCTGTATTCAGCATTAGATACCACTTTTAATCAAACATTTAATCCCGTTTAGTATTAATTTCTGTAACTGTGTATATATATATGTGTTTGTATATATATATGTATATATTGGGCAGCTGAGTTAGTTTTGCAATATGTACTTTGCTGCATCAAGAAGCTAAGGAGAAATTGCTCACACCGTAGAAAGTACAAGGTTCCGACAGTACTATAATTGCAAACTGTTTATAACTGACAAATCTAAGTTTCTGACACACAGAGAATGCATAAAAATCCCGATCGACGTTTAGTCAAACCCTGATCTTCCACTTCGCAAGCCATCGCGAAGTAATCCTTCCATCTCGTCGAGCAATTTTAATTACTCTTTCATCAGAGACGTTTGTTCTCTCTCTTGAGCTTTGTGACTGATATTAATTGTCAACGGTTCGTCATGGCAGTATAGAAATGGCAGCTTGTTAAGTGAGACATAACTCATCTTCGAACAGGTGAAAACAGATGAGACGTCCGCTCGAATTGTAATTGAGATTCTCTTCATAGTGTTCCTTCCGCGGCGGAGAATATTCATGCCTGGACGAAGTAATATGTTGCAGACAATACCTCGCAATCGTTTCGCAAACCTTCCTGCAGTAACTTTCACAGGTTAAGTTTCCTCTCAGTGAACTCTGTATCAATTCCCACAGACGACTCAGCCACGTCAGTCCCCTGAGCTCGTCGATTTGCCACAGTCGAGCGTTTGTTCGTACAAGCACAGTGCTCGATGAACAAACTCATACTGTTCTGATGTTTGAACCATACCTCCTCTGTCATACCTGAAACAGATGATGTTTAAGTACATCTCACCCATTAACAATCTACATTCCGCAAATGTTTCGTACCTCATTTGACATAAAATCCCCAAAACGTCCACATTTCCGTCTCTTAACAACTGTATCATCCCCGTTGCTAAAGCTATGAAACATCCAGTCCGTCCGATTCCCGCGCTACAATGGACAACGACCGGTCCCGGCAGGGAATTTATTTCTGCGGCCAGACTAACGAGAGTGTCCGCAGCTTGAGGCACAGCATGGTCCGGCCATGAATCGTACCTGTAGTCATTCATTAATTTAAACACTATTGTCGAGTATGATGAGGAAGATTTTGAGTGTGATGACGAATCTAGGGCTAATTACCAATAGTGTTGCACTTGTCTTCTTTCTGCTTCGTGCCTGAGTTCTAAATCTCGGACAGTATAGCCATCTCTAGTATCGATAGAAGTAACGACGATAGTAAAAGGTCCAGCTTGCACGCGGTTGTTCATATCCAGTGGGAAATATGGTTCGCACTTTGTCTTGGCGGCTTCGTGTAGTTTTGTCATCATAACAACTGCGGGAACTTTCTCTGCCCAGACCATTTCCCAGAAGTCTGCCACTGTATGAGCTAATGGTCCCTGCGTTGCAATATAGCGAGCGTCTTCTCCATCGTAGCCCTATTAGACGTAACGATTACTTTGTTAGATACGTAGTAATTAAGACGCTTGTTCCTCAAAAATTTCACTTCATTGTGTATATACCCGAATATAGTTAGCGTTTATGTAGCTAGAAAGAGGATCATCAGAGGAACACGGTAGAATCACTCTTGATTGTGGGTTCGGCAGCACGGAGCAGTATCTATTCTTCACCCCGGATCCACAAATATCCAGTTTCTCGGGCAAATTAAGTGGAACTTCCCAGAACTCTTTGTGCAGCGATGCCGGGTCACTGATAGCCTTCTTAAGCTGAGATTTCGACAGAACGTTTCCCGCGCTCAGCAGAAATTCTTCCGCGGTACATTCACGAGTGGGCGTAACTATATGCGGCGGGCTCTCTGGAGGTGGTGCCAATTCTATAGTCAAACTTGCACTTGAACCACGCCGTTCTAGTAACCCTTTAGCTTTTATACGTATAGGTTCGGGTCTGCGTTCTGGTGTTGCCACTGACATTACCTGTGAACGTACAAATTCTATGATGATTCTGTCCCTTTTCTATGATCTTCTAAATTGTATTAAAGTTTGATAAAAGTACCTCTGGCAAGCCAGTAGCTTGAGTAACCGGTCGGACAGACTGTACAGATACAGATGACTTTACCGTTGGCTGATGAATCCATTGACCTTCGAACGATGATTTTGTAGCTTTGCTAGGCTTTTCTGCGTGGCACACAGAACCTTCCTCTACCAAACCTCTCCTATCACCATCCTCTTTATCCTTTTCACGCGACATTTGTTTACGTAGCCATAACAAAACCTACGGGCAAAGGTTGTTATCGTATATACTGTCTTTTAACAAGGGACACAGAATTCTTCAAGAACGAAAGCTAACCAAGAATGTAAAGAGAATAGCGCCAGCGATGGCGCAGAGGGCTACGAAGAGGGGTAATTGCCAGTCTAGCCATGATAAAGTCGCAGTGGTGTGCACCTCCTGTCCTCCACGGGTACTAAGTTGAGCTGCTTGCAAATCCATTCCAGCATCATCCAGTCCCGTTATGGACTGTGGGATCCTGTCCACAAAGAATTCGCATTTAATAGAACTTCCCACGAGTAGCGACCATATGCAGAACGAAAAGCTTTAATGATATACCTATGATGAGATCGAGCAGACATTCCCTCGGTAGATGGCAATAAGGGGATAGGCAGCACTGTGTCTGTATGCCACCTCTGTTCGGTAATTAAGTAAAACTTCTCCAATGGATCTGAATTGTCATCATTGCTCGAAATGTCATAATAGTTTGCGTCATTTACATAGTGATTAGTCAAGGGAGTACTCGTACCGCCTGTAACAAAAGTGAGACAAACGTTACGGATAACAGTGCATGCTGGTAGAATTGAAATATAAATTTACAAGAGGAACCAAGTGTTGCTAAATAATATAAGTCCATAAATTGTTTTTAATATACTCAGTCTTTAACACTGCTTGGTGTTAATAGGAGTGTAAATTAAACTGATCCATAACAAGACATCGATCCAAGGTCACTTACTACAGTTGTTGACACACAGAACTTTCAAAATATACATACGTTATTCTACATTAGTCATAAGCAAGTCTATAAAAACTGAATATCCCCAAAACAATTATATTTCGGACTTACGTATAATCGAACTTTTCTTTTCATAAACTCTATTCAGTATTGATAATTAAAGTACGTGTTAAATACCAAGAACCACCCAATTCGCGCAGGAAATCTTTCTCAGCTTACACAATAGAGCTAATTAAATACAATGAAACATGGAATATTCGTTGGAAAAGTAGCGTAACGCGGGCGATCATAACAGACTCCCCTTTTTACGGCGAGAATTACGAAGATGTCGCAGCACACAAGCACACGCGGCACGTGTAACGAAGAGGATATAATTAAACCAAAATCTACCAAACAAATAAAGAATTGCACGTCTCGTACAAGCTCCCGTCAGATTACAAGTCCACCGTCGGGCCCGTCGGGCAACAACGCATTCCACTTGACGCCGGTACCGATCAGAATTCTAACCGTCGGAACGGAATCCTCGGAGAGCAGAGGAAACGAGTACCGTGCGTTTGCACAGGAAGTAAACATCGCGCGTTAGCTTTATGAACGGTGGGCACGAAGGAGATTCAGAAGCGGGGAACGGTGGACAGAGTGGACGGGCAGATGTTGAGCGCGTGTACACCAATGAGAGGAGTGCATGTGACAAGTGGGATGAATAGTCGTCGTTCCAGTCACACAGACACGGCCGTGGCACGGGGGCGTGTGCACACTAGTCCACCGTTCACGTCGCACAACACGAAACCGAGGAACACACGAACAAACTGCATCCTGTTCGCGGGAGCGTGTGTAAGTGCATGCGTGACGGCGGCCAGTGTGCGCATATCACGAATGAGAAAATCGACGAAGGAAAATACCAACACTATTCACGGGTTCGATCGATACCTTTCGCTAGAAGCACGTACACGAGGAGCACGAGAACTATCGAGCTGTCCAGCGTGGAGTCTCGTTTGCGATTTGAAAGTAGCGGCTGCGTGGACGTGTAAACAGCCATGTTTCTGGTTTGTATATGTGTCGCTAGTCACTGTCAGCAGTGGCCAGACGGTCTCGACTGCGCAAGCCTCTGGTTCGAACTGCCGAAGACGCCGTTCCGAACGGCCCGTTCGTGTACCCTGACCTGGGCTTCGGAGCGACTCGGCCTTGCGCTCGGTTACGCGCACGGGGAGGAAATAACCGGCCAATCGGCGCTCATCGGCACGACAACGACGGCCAATTGGGGCTGAGGTTTAGCCGTTGCGCCGGCAATTCGGCGGGTGGGACTCAAGGTGAATGAAAGGGAAGCACGTGCAACTAATGATAGTAAAGCGCATTCGGAATCAAGTTTTACGTTTGCCCATTGAGCCCGAGCGCAGAAGGTTATTCCGTTTCGGGCAACGAGTGCGTGTCGCGTTGCGATTCATTTATTTCGACGGAGCTGCTCTTCTCGCGCGCAACGCCAATGCCACCGGAAGCAACGTATCTTTGCCGCGCCTGTATCGAAACATTTCTCGGCGTGGCGTCGCAACACCGGGCAATCTTTGCGTATCCTCGTTCGTTAGATAGGCGAATTGGGTGATTGTTTGGTATTGGGTAAATAGAGAAAGGGACACAGTGAGTCATAGAGTTGTTGACAAACGTAGAGACTTAAGGAATGATTGGTTGAAAGGAATTTGACACTTTTTAAATACTTTAGAATATTCTGGGTGATTATAAATTATTGGTGTAAGGAGAATCTATTCGGAGGAGTAAATTTGCAACGGATTATGCACGTGTGCGTTTTATCATCGTCCAATTGTAGGGACGTTTGTGGGTCACGGATAGCCGTCACGGTGGTTAACGTTAAAAGAAACATTTGAACGTTGCGCTGACGCATCCCGGGGGGAGGTGAATCACTCCGTAGCCGCGCGCAATGAAATTAAAAGTTACTCGCGAAAAGAAGAAAAGGAAGGCTTGAAAATCGTTAGCATTGTCCTTCGGGCGAGCTCGAATTACCATGGACTAAAATATCGTCGAAGCACTGCCTCATGTTTGCGCAAGTACACAGCCCCGTGTACTTTTCCATCCAGAAATTGTAAAACGACCGCAGCTCCTCGCCGTCTTTTTCAAACGCCCGACGCTGTCCGATTAATATACAGCCAATGACGAAACCCTCTTCTTATCTCTCGACTGATTCATGATGCAAAGCACCGTATTTACATGATCCCGCTCATGTTTAGCGATCCCATGATGTTCGCTCTAGTTTTCCCTCTCGTTTCTCTCTATATTCCACTGACGGAAATCTCGAAAAACAATGTTCGACTGGACGAAAGTCTAGCCACGTGGCTTACGTATTTCTCAAGAATATCTCGGTGATTCAGAAAACCGGATGCTGGCCATTCATCCCTGCCATATGCCCGACATCCAATATTCGCTCCGTCGAATATACTCTTGTTCTGTTTATATTCCGCCTATCTGTTCGCCTCGCGAATAACATCCATCGAATTTTAAATCTCCACGGCCAGACATCGTTGAAATTATAATGTGCTTTATTTCCCCATCGAGCTCCCGCTATTTCTTTCCCGTTCGATACTTCGTCGGGCCTTCTTGAATATCGCCTCGACTTTAATATTTAATCGATGCTCAGTTGAGGTGGTTGAGGCGCGAAGCGTGTTCTTCTGTGAATATTCTTAATACGACACCGGCGCGGAGAATGGGAAACGTTAGTGAATGGATAGTGCCACGCTTTCACAGTTCAGTGCCTCGGATGGCCATGGTGTTACATAATTTTTTCGCGGTAATATTCTTCATCGGTCGTACGGCGTAGCCATCGGCCACGTTACACAATACTTGGACTGTGCTTCTCGCAGCTGACGTTCAATGAACTCTCGTTTCTCTGAAGCTAGTAAGCTACTCGTTGCCTACCGATGCCTGTCACTCGACAATCCTAACCGACTATCATTGTTGTGGCAGCGGCTGAAAAATCAATAGCCACCGTAGCAGAGCCGAATCTCTGAATCTCTCATGTGTCCCCGCCATCTATAAATTCGTGAATTCGTTTGTTCGAACGTGGTCGATGCGATTCTCCCGGCACGCACAAATATTGGCCGGCTCGTTGCGCAATCGACCGTATAAATGTATTCCGAGTGGGTATCGCTGGGAGTTTTATTTGAAAAACCACGCCACGCACAGTTTAACAGCACTCAACACTCGACGAGTCGATTATAACACTTGCATTAGCCAAAGTAATCAATAATACACGAATCTACGATAGCTGGCTACGTTGGTATATTTTTAGCGTCGCGTAAGAATAGAAATAAACGCTCCGATGAACGATATAAAATATTCAAAAAATTTTAGAATCGTTACTCGAGGATTATTAGAAACGGATCACTTTAGATATTTTATTGCAGTTTCTTAAATTCGCCCGAAATGTTTATCAATGGATTTTGTAAGTTTATATGGTATATCTAAATCACGACACTATTTATTTAAATTGACATTAGTTGTAAAGGGAAAGCAATGACGAAGCACAACTGATTTAGCCTCTCGCACGGGACGAAATTGTACGACGGTGTACGCGAGCGTGGATCTGCACGAATCGTAGGACGGCCGTGGCACTGACTAAATTAGAGGCTCCATTCACCCTTCTGAGGGAGCTTGTGAGCTTTCGTAGGGCGCACGCAGCCAGACACGCACTCGCGTAAAATTACGCTCCCGTCGATTGGCATTCGAACTTGGATCGCGTGGGCGTTGCCTGGCTTCTTTGCAACAGCTTTTCGCGTAAACTTTACCCGAGGGAGAGAACTCCGGTCAGAAAAAGTTTTTGCTCCCTCACGACCCTTTGTGAATAGAAATCGATCGTAGAGTTCGATCAGTTTGCAGAATTTAAAATGTCTGCGGGTATATTTTTAAGCAGAATATATTCTATTTATTTCTTTTTCGAGATTCTTTCTCAACAGTTGTAAGGTTTCAAACCGTATAATGCTTATTTCAATGAATAACAATGTATGTACCTCTAAAGCCGGTATTTTTTGTGATTTTCTCTCATTTAAAAATAGATTTCACTTCTTCGTTGCGAAATAGATACGTGTGCATTTCTAAATTTTTAAATTCAATGGTTCATATTTGAATAAGAATGAATTGCAGGACTACGTATATTAACCCTTCGTGGTCACACCTTCTTATAATCACACATTGGTCACACGGGGATCACTGTACCCCAGCGTCATTTTTTGAGTTACCATTTTCGTATTTTTGAATCTTTTAATTTTTTAGTGATAATTGTACATTCGTAATACTTATACAGTCGTGGTCTAATAGTCTTTTTCTAGAAACATAAATTTTGATATGATAAAATTTGTAGTTGAAAATGAGCGATTTTCCGTGGTTGTGGGAAAAACCGATTTTTAAAAATTTTTTTTTTATTATTTTTTGCGATAAATCCCTTTTGGAAGACGTAAAGGTGCGACATTTCAAATCGAAAATTGCTCTTGGGGTACAATACACCCCGTGTGACCACGAAGGGTTAATACTCTTCTTAACTTATAAATGAGTAATATAAAACTTAAAAATTTCGAAACACTCTGTATTGATTGAGCACTTTATTGCCCACTATTCTAAATAATCACGAATTCTGTGATTATCCAGAATCCTTTTTAAATTAATTAAAACCCTTTTTCGTATGTCCTCGCTAAATGCATTTATCTCGAATCACCCTATAAATTATCGTCGTGTAACGAGGTAGATTGCCAGTCAAAGGATTTCGCCGTTCGAATGACTGGGTAGGCGCATCTACAAAGTTCAGTGAGTGCTCAATGAAAGCTCGTTTAACGTTTACTATAAAGCCTTCGTTATTCATCGCGAGTCATTGGCCGCGAACGGCACTTGCGCTGAACAGCGATGCAGCGCTTTTGAAAATCGACCGCGGTAGGTCCCATTGTTTCTTTCGGAAAACATTGAATTCGTTCGGGACACAGTCGACAAACTTTAAACCGATTTTCACGCCTACGCACGTCATGAGAGCTTCGTATTTATCCTCGTTTAAAAATACGATCGACATTGACTGCCCTTCGGGCGCTCGAAATTCGGGGGGTGAACGGAAGGTGGCAGAGTTAACGATTCAAATGAGGCGTGGAAGATCGCTAAAGTTACCGTGGCTGCCCGCGTGGGTGGGAAAGAAAATTGCGCTACGCGAGAACGGTTTCTAAGGGCAATAAACGTAACTACCATAAGCGGTACCTTGATATCTCCTTTTAGGGTGCGCTGCCAGACAATCGAGACGGCTCCGTCGTCTCGAGAAGCGTCTGTCCCGACGCGTTGAAAAGTAAAAGGAAAGTGGATAATCCTAGGGCGATTTTCTCGATGCTTATTTCGCCGAGCACGTGCGACGTGCGCTTTCTCCGACTTCTTCTCTCTGCTTTATCACTCCTGACTCTTCTTCCTCTTCTTCCTACTGCCTGGAATTTTCCCAAAATCAATACACCAAGAAATAAAATTGATCGAATGCAATGAATTTATGCTTGTCGTAGGTAACAGTTTTTAAATGCCTTTATATAGTATAAAGATTAATTAGAAAGCACGTCGCGAATGGCGAAGGTTATTGTGCGACTGGAATAGGAGATAATTTATTCAAAAGCTGAGCGACACGAGTCAGATATCCCATTACGGCAAATGAAACGAATACATAATTGTATTAGCTTGGAATGCTTCATATTTCACGAGCATCGCGTGGTTGCACTTTAACAGGGGACGATACGAGTTGTCTCTCCGCTAATGTAGATTAGCCTACGCCGAATCGATTTCGCTAAGCCGTCTCGCCATGAAATGACTCATAGGGAATCTACGTGAGCGTGCAATGGACTCCGCCTATCGGGACTCGCAATTTTATCTGAATACATTGAACTTGAACTATCAAATTGGCGAAAACGAAAACACTAATATTTTCTTTTCTAAATCCAAGACTACCGCAGACATCTCCTCGCTCCACGATTTTAATTAAACATACTCACCCCTTCGAGCCGAGCCAAAGTTGACGGCCAGTTCAACTTTAAATACACACGAAGCACTCTTCGGTTTGTCGTTCGCCCAACGTCATACCTATTCGTCCTTCCTCACAGCACCCTCTACTCGAGGAAAAATTCATCGCTCCCTGTCCGTCGCGTGTCAAGTCGTACAAACAGCGATCACTGCCGCGACGGTCCATTCAGAAAGCCTCGTACGCGGATCTCGCGTCGATTCATCCCCTCGCGAACACGAGCAACCAGACGGTGTCCATCAGTCGCGCGTGTCCTCCGGTACCATTTAACTACAAATTCCTTCACCCTCTCTCGTCTCGCTATCTATCCTGAACGTCGCGAAGCCTCCCGCGTCTGATCTCCGTCCACCTAAGCAAAGCGTATATCCTTCGACCGATCTAAATCGGATGCCTGAACGAGAGACCCGAGTGAATCGAATTCAGCGAGAATGGGCCGAACGATCCACGGGACGCCGGCCACTTGCATCGGGCGCATCTGAATGGCGTCTGAACGGGTTGCAAAATGACGGCCAACTGCATTCACCTCTTTCGGTGGCCGTGGAGGGTGGCGAGGTGGAGTGCAGACGCGCGCATTCGTGACACGGATACGAGGCGACCCACCTTCCCCTCTTTCACAGTCGGCGGCCTCGCTTCATCCCCTGTACGCCGCCCGACAGGGGTGCTGCGGCCGCTGATGGTGTCGCTGTTTCTTCCCTTCCAAGAGCACCCACCCCTCCTCTCACCCCCGTTTCGACAGAGTACCTGCATACCATCCTCCGCTGCTAACCACCACCCCCTTCGACCCTGGTTCACCACGCACCGACCGACACAGTCAGAAATGGCCCCCTTCGTGTGCACGTAGGCCCGCCATCGGGTAACCAGGTGCTCTTAGAACTATGCCCACATTATTTGAGTGGAGAGAAAGAGAGGTGCAGGGAGAGATAGTTCAAGGACAGTTTTAATCTGGCCGTTTGGCTCGCGCTGATGAGCCTCGGGCCGCGCTTATTGACCTATTTCGCCGTCGTTAGGGTAATTTGGTTTTCGAGGCGTTCATAGAATCAACGAGTGGAAAGGTTACGGCGGATCGATAAACGACGGCGATCCTTTTAAAATAAGTTTCGAACGGAGGTGGCCACCAACGGGGAGACGGTGATAACGCGACAGGGGGGTGGTTATCGATCGTAGGGATTTAGGGGGAGATGTATCTACGGGGCACTGGTACTTGCGTTGCGATAATCAATGGCACTAATGAGTAAAAGCTAAATATTAAGAAACACGAGCTTAGAAAGTAACTTTGCACAATTTGTTATTTTTCATTCACTACCACGCTGGAAGTTGTAGTAGTTGAAGTATATTTTACACATCTGGTAACACTACGAAAAATGTATTTAAGGGAGCAGTGGGATAAAGGGATGAGTTTCAAGCGTTTTCTTAAATTTTGATAAAGAGTAAGTTATTTCGTCGCTTTATAACTAACAAGGGAACACCCCGAACACGAACATTCAATAGATTTTGTGAAACTTTGTGAATATGTTGGGAATTTCATATTGATTATAACGCAATTTTTGTTTGCTGCCCAAATTCACTCTAAGGAGGTGTAATTGACTCCTGAAAATCCGGTTATTTTCCGATTTTGTGAAATTACTTGTTTACCAAATGATACATTTAATTAAAAAAGATAAACTTTTGTGTAGTAGTAGTAGTAGTAACTTTTGTGTTGAAACTTATTTCTATCTCTTACAGTTTGCGAGTTATAACGCAAAATCGGAAAATAGCCGAATTTTCAGGGGTTAATTTCACCCCCCTCGAGGGAATTTGGGCAGTAAAAAAATTGCGTTGTAATCAGGAGGAAATCCCTTACATATTTACAAAATTTTTCGGAATTTATTTAATTTTCGGGTTCGGGATCTTCCCTTGTAAATAATGGATTGAAATACAGATTTACTAAGTGTTGTAGGTATTATAATAGTGAACGAAATAGTCTATTTAAACTTCGTTTTTAACTATTCCTTTCTACATATCCTCCAATTTTAGTGTGCCAATAATTATACTTTTATGCCTATTTATGTTTTTCATTGAATATTTTTAAAATAAAACAATAAATAGATACTCAAGATGTTTTATTTTAATGAAAAATCATTATTTCAATGCGAAACCATATAAAACGTCACAAAAAATATAGAAATACCAGTTGAGATCTCCGTTTAGGGTACAGTTTACCCTATTATCATTTTTCAATTCATAATCAATTTCTTGGTATCAAGAATACTTTGGTGGTTCTCAAGAGGGTGCACTTCTTCTAAATATTCTCCTCGGAGACACTATTCTGATAAGACACCTTCCTCCGACTTGAGGAATCATTCTGCAGCACAGCTACGACCCCATGCAACGTCCCTGCACTTTAATTTCTACCTGAAAGTTGCACGCCTTAATGCACGATTGCAAGGTACACCACCTCTGCATCGCGCGTAGCTCTCCGGCGTCAGAGCTACCCTCCACTTGCCGTGTTTTTCCTCCACTCGCTCCTCTGAAAACAAGTCATTATACTAATGCAAAGGAAAGCGGGGAAACTCCTAGCGATGCAACGAAAGTGGACGAGAGTCTACCCTGGTCAGCGGAGCCGCGTGCGTTTTCGCAACGAGCGGGATCGATCGACGCGTATCGACCTAGATTCCCGCTCCTCCATCGATTTCGCCGAGTCCATTGAGCCGGCCGTTGAAAGAACCTTCGCGTCTTCTTTCGGATATTCTATTCTGTATCTCGAGGCTGATCCGGCTCCTCGGTTTCGCCTTCTCCGCGGACCCATCTCCTTGTTCGGCGTCGCTCTCTTCTCCCTCGTTTCGTTCATCCACGTCCTAGTAGGGATTGAAAGGCAGGAAGAAACGGGGGACGCTAGGGGAAGCAGAATGCCGAGAGGAGGGAATGTTGAATGAGGACTCTAGGCCTGGGGTCGGGGGTGGTTGAGACCGCGGCGCGGCGGGGGTTGCATGAGGGTGGGGTCAGGTGGGGAGGGAAAACAAGCTGGCCCGAGAAGGGTGAAGCAAGGGGCTAGAATGTAGGCTAGTCTCGTGGGCGGACCGCGTCCCCAATCGATACACACGCAGCAAACCACTTCTACACCCCCTGCCAGCCTTTGATTTCGTTACGATCTCGAATTGAATTGGCCCAGGATTTTATCGATCACCCCTCCCTCCGCCAACTCGGCCGCCCGTAAAATTTCTAATCCCCCGTTCTGGCCAGCAGAGGCTGGACTAGAATCTCTACTCGGCGATCGGGGCGATTAAACCAAGCCCGCTGAAAGTACAATGAACCCGCGCGTAAACGCTAATGATCGCTCGGTGAATAATTTCATCGCGCTGGATAATGAATTCAATCATTCGACGAGTGCTAACTTTGGTTTGTGGACCTTCTTCACCTTCAAATTCATTCCGAGTATCTTGCTTTTCGAATTCTATCGTGAGATTTTTGGATTCAGTGGTAGAGATCACTGAAGAAATTGCGTGTAACTACATACGCTGTATATTATTTTCCGTTTCAAGGTCCATATTCGTGTAGAGCTCGACTCATTCATCTGAATGATTTCCATTTTCCTACTAATTTAAAGTATTGACAGTGGCGCACTCAGGGTTTAATCTTGGGGGAAGCCCAGTTGAGCGGATAAAAATATTTTTAATGCAAGTTCAATAAAATTCATTAGGTGATTATAAAAATTTATTTAAAGAATAAAATCCAGTTTTCTTCTCTCTTCACAAAACTCTCTCTTTAGGGGTGCCAGGACCCCTTGGCACCCCCTCTGGGCGCGCCACTGAGTATTGAGAATCTACTCGTTGACTTGTGTCAAAGATTTAAAACAGATTTAATTCAGGTGCACACTCGATTTCAGCCCGGATTATTTATCAACGATTAAACCGAGTTAATCGATCACTACTTAATTTACGCTGCCGTGGTATTGTATTGGTATCTTAGTTTTTATAAATGAAACACGTCTATTAACACTCAATTTCCTGGGCACTCTCGCTCGCGTAGATATGGCAGACATAATTTCTTCCACACAGGTGTGAGATACACAGGAAGCACCTACGCAGAACACGTAAGGAAGCAAGTTAATGTTATTTCCCCGCGGTACGACAGCTTGTACTAAGCGACGTCTCGACAAGGCTCCTCGAAATCAATTTAACGCAAGAGTTTCTGTTGTCGCCGAGCACAGCTACTTTTCCACCGCGTCACAGCGAAATTGGTATCTCGTAGAAATGAAATTACCGTGGGTAATTGTTCCCTCCACCGACGAGAGATAAATCGAACATTCTCACTCTGCTGTTCCAACTTTCTGTTACACCAAATACTTCTCCAAGAAACATTTCCTCAATTATTAGAATTACTTCCATAACCGATTAAACTAATTCTAATCGTAGCAACTTATTGTGGAACCAGCAATACACGTGACTACGCGCAAGAATGGCATTAAAGGGAAAGCGTGCAGTATCAACTATGGAAGCAAAACACGAGGTATGTAATTAAATAACTGGAAAACTAGAGTGAAATAAAACATTAAGGTGGCTGCTTCAAGATACAGCCGAGTTAAGGGGGATTAACTCGATTCGGTTTGATCCTGGTTTCCCTGACTGCCGCTTGCAAATTCGAATCTCGATTTCCGACAAGCAAGTTTCCTGAAGTTAGCTGAAGTCGTAAATTAATAAGACCTTCATTCATGAATTGGAGCTCGGCTCGCGCAGCCCACTCGTGCCTGCCAGAGGCAGGTGATTGACGGAGTGCTTTGACATACGCGGGGCCAAAAACACGGCGGAGGAAAGAGATCTAAGGAAGCTGTAATTCTGCGGCTGCTATCCATTCGCTAATTTTTAAACGCATATATGTACCTGAAGCCTAAAAGTTTAAATAAGACTAATAGAATCTATAGAAACATTAAGCACGATTATAATTAAATTTCTACTATTTTACTTTCATGAAAAAGTGAACCGAAAATGGGGCCTTTTTAGCCTATTTTTGGTCCTACGATTTTGGAATTGAATTTTGTGCCAAATGATAACTTATGATGAGACATCAATCACAATAAATTTTCAAGTTGAGGTAACAATTAGTTTCTGGGATATGGGAGGTCAAAGAAGTGACAATTCGTTAACGCGTCAACCCATACGCTTCGATGTACGAACTTCTATGTCAGTGCGATAATTTAAACAATTATTTTCAGGGGTCTTGCTGACTGTTAACAACGACTTTGAACTTAGATTTTAAAATTCACGAAAAAAATAAAAATCAAAAAATATAAATGTCCGTATAGTGGGTGTTTATTTTTTAAATATATCGTCCATCATATTGATTCTGTCATTGTGAGTTTCACTGACTGCTAACAACGAATTTGAACATAGATTTTCAAAATTCACAAATAAAAATAAAAATCAAGAAATATGAATATCTGTGTAGTGGGTGCATTTTTTAATATATCTTCCACCATGTTGAATCGACCATTGTGAATATTCAAAATCAAAGTTTAAATTCGTTGTTAGCAGTCAGCAAAAAAGTCTGGAATTAATTGTTTAAATTGTCGGACTGAGATAAAAATCCATACATCGAAGCTGCCATGTTAACGAATTTTCACTTCTTTCACCTCCCACATCTCAGAAACTAATTATCACCTCAACTTGAAAATTTCGTGTGATTGTTGTCTCACCATAAGGTATCGTTTCGCATAAAATTCAGTTCCAAAATCACGTGACCAAAAAGAGGCTATTTCTTGGGTCACTCTTTGCCAAAACTGCAATATAACGAATTCACGAGTGGGCAAGCACCACGTGCCACGCGAAAGAGGGCCATTCACGACTGGCTGAATACATCTGGAGGCTGCCATTCACCGAGCCAGTTAGTTTGCAATTCGATAGGTGAAAAAAAAACATCCGGTACCGGGGCACTTCCGGCAGCGTGCTGCGTTATCTCGCGATTTTTATTCGGCTGTTAACCGATCTGACCGCGCGTCATTTCCGCTTCCGGCCGAGAGTTTACGCGCGCACGGAAAACGTTCGATCGAACGTTCCTCAGGGATGTTCGTTCGCCGGATGAAGCGTTGGTTCCGATAACAAAACGAGTAAAAAAAAGAGAAGAGATAAAAGAAGAAGAAGAAAGGAAGCCTCCCGCGGCGAGATCGCCCAGCACGTGGTCCCATTCGAAATTTGAAATTCGAAATACAAACTTCGCCCGTTCTATTTTCGCGGCTAACCTCTCGCCCGTGGGTGTTGATAAACGCCCATTATCGCCGGATCATTGGCGGAATCCCGATGTTTTCTCTTCTGCCGCCGCTTCAAACGGCCCCGTGATCGCGTCACATCCGCTTCCGGTCAACTGGCTACACCAACGCGGTCTTCACGATTCCACGAAAGATCTATTCGCGAAGGTCAAGGTTAGCGCGATTTCTCCGACGAATTTTATTCGCGTTTGCTACACGAGATGTTTCGTTAGTGACGGGCAGAATTTGGAATATCAATTTCGGGATGTATATTTGAGGATCGATTACAGTAGTAAGTTTGGAATTGCAGGTTGTATTTAAGGTGGGAGTAGTACGAGAATGCACAATGAGTATGCGATATTGGGAAGAATATATATAGATGTATAATATGGATTATAATTTCAGTAGTTTAAGAGCAGAGAAATTTAGTTGAATATAGTAATCATTAATTATTAACGGGCTGATACGGTTTAGTTTGCCGAGAGCAATGTTTGCGGTGTATATTTACGTGAACTTTTTTAATTAAGGTAAATGTATCAATACCCGGGCGCTTTAGGGGCTTAAGGAATAGCGGCAAAGTTTTCGCCTGATTTAATTTGTATAATCATTATGAAATAAAAATATTTTGTGGGGGATAACACAATATTAATACTTCTTTAGAAAAAAATTAATTTTCCTGCGAGTTTAACCTTAGCAAGGTTAAACCATTGCATCTTAAACTAAATTGAAATATATTTACCATTGTACTAATGTATTATTATAATATATAAATAAGAAATGCAGAAGCCTAAATAAGAAATTTCTCGAAATCTGCTAGGTATGTTACAAAATAATTATTTCTACCTAACGATATTCAATTTTTATAATAATGATTTTTTCTTTTCTTTTGCTTTTTAATGACATTAATAATAATTAAGCTTGAAAATAAATCAAATTAGCGATACTGTTCAGGTACTGGGTACTGGTACATTTACCTTACTCTTGTCTCGCTAAATTCATCCATAAAGTCACGTAATGAAGCACAAAACACGAGCTGAATAATTAATCAGCGGTAATCAATCAGCTGATTAATAAGTAATCTTAGTTTGGAGGTGATCCGTAGGTTGAATTTCAGGCCCAGTTACGCGACGATCCGTTTGCGTAACAGATAATTATTCGGCGATATCCTCGGCGAGGAATTTCGATATTTTCGAGCTCGCTGCTCGAGCGTTTTTATTTAAAGAGAACACGGTTATGTAACGCGCCTCGAACGAACCGCGAATTCAGTTGGATTTTCACGAAACTTTTTGTAGACACGCTCCGATCGGCGTGGAAAGTTGCACGAGCGAAATCAACGCGTTGTTTTCTGCTCCACAAACGCCCGGGGCAGCAAACTTTTTATAATAAAAATTTATCGACGAAGATCTTCAATGAATAACATACGAAATTATTAAAAACAAAACTGTTCGTTGGAGATACTATATTACAAAGTGTATTACTTCCGTTTCGATACAGCAGCCTCTCGCGATACTGAACGAATCCCGTGGAAATATTAATTATCGATGGGCACGGTGCTGCATCGGTGCACTCTCATTTCTCCTTGCTCCTCGGTTCAACGAACCGATCCATCGATGATAACGATCGAAAGCAGAGAGGCTTGAATCAGAGAGGATGAAAGACTGTATGAATGAAGACAGGCACTCGTTCATTCGTTTGCTTTAACAGCGTTACTTTCGCGAGCACGGGGCCAATCGCGTAAAGCCACCGTCGCGGTTTCACCTTTCAAATTATTGCACCCGATGCTCTACAAGTAACACTGAAATTAGATCGAATGTCTGTACAATATCCGAACAGAGTTTCGAAAACAGCTCGTGGTATTTACAATACCAAAACTTTTATAATAAAATTAATGCCCACGCGAGAATTCCACGCGAGTATGTACGCCACACTTGAACTTTGTTTATTCTGCATCTTTTTCTCTCTTTTTTTTTAGTTTTTATTTGCCACTATTAATTAAATCGTGGAGGATGAATGAGATAGTTAAGAATGGAACTTATCGGATTTCTATATCAAGGCTGATCCTCGTTTGGAAATAATAAAGGCATTTTCTCGAGCATCGTTGAATGATTGAACGTCACGTCCGGTTTCCGGTCGCGTTCAAGGCAGAGAATGGCCCCCCTGCCCCGCACCTCTGTTACAAATCCACGCGTAAGCGAGGGACAATCGATGATTAATCGGATCGCGAGCACCTCGGAATGCATAATTGCGAAACCCGGCTGAAAGGAGATCGCCTGGCCGTTTCACTTTGAGAACGAGAGTGCGATACCGTACGTTGCTCCGAAAGTATAAATCTTCGCCGTACGAGCGGCTACCTTTCCTTCCTGTTAATTAAGAGGAGTACAGTCGCTCAGAATTTCTTATTCTTGCGATACCGAGCAATCATTAACGTGCGCCTTCTCTGTGTACCGTTTCTACTCGCGCTGCTGTATTGATTTATAACTTCCGTGAATGGCATAGTGTATGTACTCCTAGAGTTTTCGAGTAATCTTTAGATTTTTCGGAAATAAATTAGCCACATTTGTTCAAGAATTTTTAAAATTTTTTCCGTGCACGTCCACGTGGAATATTATCCTTTATATACTTAATTATGAACGTCACTGCATTTCCCTCTCGATTTCGCCATTCATTTGAAACAAAAGTTAACAGTTACCATTTATTCATCGATTCTCTGTTGGAGGCCGTGACGTTATTCCGAATCAAAAGCACCGATAACTTCGTTGCCGGAAATCGTATAGGATTTCTGATTATTCCGCGGTATTAGCGAGCTTCCCACTATCTCGTCGGCATCGCGAAATTTCCAATCAACTCGTTCCTTCATCACTGACAACAGATGGGTGTAATTGACTTGGATCAACGTATTGTATCGAGTTTCAATGTTATCTGGAATCCACGTTGAAGGAATCTTCATTCATATTCTATAAATACCCAGAACCATGGTATTCCTCGTGCCGTTCGTTAAACAAATCTGAGTCTAAAACTTGTGATACTTTTGGAGACTACGACCCACCTGAAATAACAAAGAGAGATCTCGGGGCGTCTTCACCAAGGTGAAGAAACGATTCGTTCATTCTTCTAGCAGTGTTTCAAACGGACACGGGGCGCAAAGGTTGTAACGGGCAGGCATCGATCTTCTATTGTTCTATTGGAAAGAAGACGAGGCATAGGCCAGGGGCAAACAGAAGTGTACGGTTTCTGCGAAACGTCTGAAGGATAGGAAGGGGCTCCGTGGAAGAAACGCGGGGTCCAGGGACCCACTTCTCCGAATCGGCATTTAAACGTTCATCCGGCTTCCCTCTTAGGACCCCTAGGTCGTTACTTCCGCTACGACGATGCCTACTCCGCATTGTTTCCTCATACCAGTTTCGGGGGACAGTTAGACCGAAGGAAGGAAACATTTTTGGCACTTCCCGTCCACGGCCGGAAGCTGAATTTACATTTACTTCTACCTAGAGGTGTTCAGCTAACGTAACTGCCGATCCACAAGTGAAAACTGATGCGTTAGCGACTATCTTCCTTTACTGAATTTAACCCTATTGGTGGTCTACTACTACTCATTCGCAATTCATATCGTTCAATGATTAATCCTGAGTATTATAGTGTAACACCTGTGTTATACGAATTGAAAAAATTATGCACGCCATTTGGGGTCTTTTTCATGAACTTTAAAGCATTACTTTACTATTACCATATGTAACAAGTGTCCTTAGGGCAGAAATACATCCGTAGAAATTCTACTGTGATACACTGTCTCGTATTATTGATTACGAGTCTTAACACTTGGCATGCGGGTATGCTTCGCCGCCGACTTACGCCTGTAGCGGGCGTTTTTTCGGGAAGCGCGCGAGAGTTTCGTCATTCAGTAAAGTCGAAATAAATTGAAAACTACTTCGTTTTTCTCAACGAAACCTTTTTTATTTAACACTTAAATATATATTCTATGATTATTTTAACAAAAAAAAACGATATTTTTACAAAATAGCAGATAGCGAGTATCCACCACAAATCTACTAAATACGTATTTTTACGTGACCCGCGCTCCAGTGACAGACTGCGAAAAACGTAAAAATACGTTGCCCGCATGCCAAGTGTTAATTTCGCCAGGACTACTGAAAATACCACGTAAATGCTAATTTTTCTCTCAATTATTTCTGATTTCCTTTGTTAATAAATTTGATGTTGAACATAATAATGTATGTAACACTAGCCTAACATTCTGCAAAACTGAGTATTGGTTTAACATTATAATACATAGTTATCTTATCTTTATGCATGATTTAACACTGGTGTTAAATCCATATTTTATCATTTATACAAAAAATTGTTACACTACGAATTTTTTGCTTATTTTTAGGATGAAGTGTGGATAAATATGGACCTACAAGAATTTTTCGGGGTAAAATAAAAAAATCATGATATTAAATAGAATTTTATTATGTGGTTATTCGGACTATTCTATTATTTTTTTAAACTAGTTTTCACGCTCTCATGCTATCCTTCCATAAGCATTCTTCATCAGCAATTCACTCCTGTTTCCTCACATATATTCTCAATCGCATATCCCTCAGCTATCAATCTATTGCGCTTTAAATTCTCTCGTACAAAGCTCAGCGCGAAGTTACGACGCAGGAATTCTCTACGATCGAGTAACGTTCTCTACATTCTGTATCCTTGCACCTCCGCCAGTACATCGGCGAGGGATCGGGGTAAGTTTTATCGACAGGCAAGAAACGAAGCTTGAGATAAGTAAGCTAATTATAACCCGTTGACTCCCCGCGATCGACCGCTCTATCTTCTGCTCGAAGATAAAGAAACAGGAGCGCGGGCGTTGTGCGTCTGCCGGGCGCCCCTTTCGCACCCAAGGACTTTGCGTCATTTATTTCCCAAGCAGGCCGAGACTACGGCAATGGGGTATGAGTCAGGAGTAAGCGTAACGCTCATTGTCGGCGATGGAATCACCGAGAGAAAATATAATTAAGCCGTGTGAGAAGGATGCTCGAGCGCGACGATCGAGCGGATCAACGCTCGTGAGACAGATCCACCCTCGTGGGAACCGTAAACGCGCTCCGAAATTACCTACGCAACTCCTTTTATATTCCCCATTTTTTCATGCCAGAAAGGAACGTGAGAGACGGGAATCACGGATCGGCGAGCCTCGTTCGAAAGAAAGACGGGACACGTGTTTCTGGAAGGAACGTTCCTATCCCTGTCAGAATTCCGTCCTAACGACCCTCCGTTTCCTCTATCCGCGCATAATTCATCGGCCACTCGAAATCCTCGGCTGGTGCATTTAGCACGTCCTCTTATAGAATAGAGCGAGGTACCAGTTCGCAGAGGTGTAAAAGTTCGCACCATTCGAATTTCATTGTTTGAGTTGTGACAGTTGAGAATGGTGATTGACAGTCAATTGTCAATCGAGGTAGAGTCGCCAGTGTCGAATTGTGTAGCTGTGCTTCGTTTTGTTATTGCACAATGCGGTAAGTACTGAATTTGTTGGTTCTGATGTAATATTCTCATTTTTAGTAATCAATATTATTGCTATAAATTGATCAGTAAATATTTTAATTAATACATCGTCTGAAGGAGCTCAAATTCTTCTATTCAAAAGTACTAATAGAAGTTTTCAGTTCTCCTCGCAAATAACAGAATCGATTAAACAATGGAAAAGTAGCTGTGGGGGCAAGAGTTTGAATGCAAACTCCCCATTTCAAAATTAGCTTGAAGTAAATGCAGGAATGAAAAGAAAATATGAATGCGAGCGTGCAAAGAAATAATTAGAAAATCAAAAGAAGTCCAAAAGAAATCCGAACAATAACATCTGCTTCTGAAAATTTTTGAAAGGAACAAAACAAATCGGTTTCAAAAAGAGAATAGCCCAACCATCAACATCTATGGACACGAATAATTTGCCCTCTGTGTGAAGAAGAATACACTGATCCTTCAAAAGACTGATGCCTTCGCAAACTACGAAGGTGTGGGTAATGTTATCTGCTAGTACTGTTTCCTTGATAAAAAAAAATGAATTGTAAACTATTAGTCGTTTTGCTATATTACCACAACTATTGTACGTAGGAAAATAAAACACTTCGTGGAAATTTCTCGTTGCGTTCTTTTACCCCATAACATATCGGATAAAAGTTCGCATTTCACACTTTTTGAAAATATTTATTTTATATAAGTTGTGACAAGTAAATTTACACAAAGTCACTGCCTATCGAATAATAAGGGATAGCAGTTATTTCTTACGCAATGGGCTAAATGGGTTATAGCCCAGGGGTGCTTAAGAATCAAATACGTTGAAATGCTTTTTTCTCTTCAATTTTGGAGACAAAAATTTCTATCTGGAGCTAATTTATATATTTTACATTTTGTTCGTGTTTGTCTTGATGAAGACCCGGGGTTGTGATGTACTCCCTTGCATCGATTGCGAAGAAATTGCACCCTTGGGGGCTAGGGCGCCAAAATTGTTTAGCCCAGGGCGCTCAAATTTATTAAGACGCCCCTGCCAAGGATTTTAGGGAAGTTTAAACTTAAATTGCGCACTCTTACCTCACTCTACTCTAATCCCGTGCACACATGCACGCTACACCGCGTCCTTTGTATCCCTCTCTCAATGAGCCGCGAGCCTCGGGCACTTCAGATAATTTCTGTATCGAACTTTTCGACGTTTCGAAATTAGCTTAGAGGAGTCGTTTCAGTATGAGCCCGACTTTGAACAGTTTCAACAGAGATGCGATTCCTATCAATCCAGTGAATAGAGCAAGAAGAATGCTGTTTGTTCTTGCACACTCATAAGACCCCGGCATGCGTCACTTTCCATGCAAGATACCGTGTAAAAATATACCTACTCAATCTGAGGACGCGACCGTTATTTATTCCTCATAACCGCAAAGAAAATATCACAGAGAAAGTGGGAGGCAGCCAAAGTGGGTGTAATTCGAGACGCAATTTCTACGAGGCATGATGAGCCGGTGGGAGTTGCGTGATATCGTAAATAGTGGTAACGGTAACGGTCTATTCACTGTAATGCCACTCGAGCCAGTACGAGTGAGTCACCGTTCGTAATTTTATTCCTAGCAATTATTCGTTTTACCCCCGGGTACGAGCGCCGGACACGGGGCTATATTCTCCAAGTGAAACGGAAGCACGCCCACGCGTCTAGCGAAAAGGCTTCGTTCGTTAGGCCACTCTCCTCCTCTGCAACGCCATACGCGCCGAACTGCCCGCAGAGGGTGAATACTCGCAATTAGTGACTAATTAGCGACGACGGGTGTTACGATTACGTGCGCTGTAAACGAGCCGTGCGTGCCGATTGCCCAACTGATGCCAGATGTATGCATCGATTCGACTAATAATTCTCAAAGCGTGCGCAGCTTCGCATTGCCACGGTACAAATCGCCTCTGATGAATCTGAAATGTTAAAGGGGGATTACACGCGAGGGTACATTAAAGAGTCGGGTCACTTAGTTTACCTCTTTGCATTAAGAAAAGAGGGTGGTGTATGGAAATACTTAGACTTTAAAGGACAAGTAGCATCGGTTATATGGGTGAATACGTTTCCTCCAAGGAAGAGTCGTTGAAATATAAGCCAAGTAGGTATTGAAGCTAACTCATCTCCGTTTCCTCTCCTTTCGTGATTAAAATGTCTATGGACGGCTGACCAAAGGAGCTGAAACGAAGTCGAGATAGTGAAACGCGCAGGATCGTCCGTGCTTCGCGGGGGACTAAAAGCAATCCCCGTAGTGCGCGGAATTTCGCCTCGATATTTGTGGCGGACGTGCGGCGAACAATGGACAATTTGGAGCGAGGAAATTCGCGATGGAAAGACGGGGACAGAAACGTGGATGAAAATAAACAGTCGTTGGTCCCTGCGTTGGGGAAGGATGAAGAGGGTTGGAGGGGGACAGCCGATAAAGGGGAAACGGTGGGGAACAGGGCGAAGAGGGTGATGGGGACAGAGAGGAAGTGAGAGGGAGAGAGAGAAAGAGGGTTGTGGAAGAAAAAGCGAGAGAGGGAGAGAGAGAGTGTGTCGGTTGCTCGATAAAGAGAAACGTCAACCCTGCGCATACGCATTGCGAATATCCGAGGTAGGTATCTTCAATGGGCTGGTTGCCCATTCGCATCCGCTGTAGGGGTAGAGCTCTTTCATTGAGCGGCTCCGTTACTTCCGCTTTCCGTTCATGCGTCACCCTCTCCTCCATCTTTCTCTTCCCCTTCGATCCTCCCTCCTTCGCTGCAACTCTTCTATCCTCCTTTCAGCGACAGCCGCCTAGCGTGTTGCCTCTCCTTCACTTTGATAATTCCAGTTTATAATAGGGGTGACATATTCGCATTGGCAGATGGACAGGATACGAGTACAATCCCAAAGGAGAGGATAGAAAAACGAGATAGAAATATTCCTTATTTTGAAATAAGAAGAAAAAGTAAAAATTCCTTGGAGGATGATCGTACTGATTCTTTAATAGCTTCAGGCAACAGAAATGATTTTTAATTAGAGCTTGATGAGCAGAGAGATACACGGAAAGCAAAAAGAGTTTCTACATCACCGTTTGTTCTCACGCGCACAATTGCCACGATGTGAGTCAACACGGTGTAATAACCCACTGTAATTAATATTTCATTAAAACGGATAACATTGGATAACACCTGCACCGTTAGCGTGCATCATTGGAGGTAGAATTTCTTCACTGAAGCTCATGGAAGACGTTGCCTCACTCTACTTCTTCAAACACTCGCCTACCTCTCTTCTCTTAAGTGATAATCCTCTCGATACTAAGATTTCTTATCAGGTACTTAAGGGTCGCCCTAATTTACCACGAGTCCATCGACACCCACAGCGCCTAAAGGGTGGAGAACCTATAAAGCACTTTTTCGACATCGAAAACAGATAACCCAACTAATTACAGACATCTACCCCAACCTTCCCGCAATATTCCCGCCCTAGTGCGCACAACTACCCGCCGAACCGTTCCATATACCGCACATCCCCATTCGCCAGCGCCATAAGGGTGGCTCCGGCTCAGCCGAGCGGATTCGTTGACTTCGTTTCGTGTACACGCGACATCCGTCCGCTGCCTTTCATCCTTCTCCTCTGTCAAACGGCAGGAATTGAAAAAGCGCGGGACAAAGGGGTAGCAGTGTGCAGAGCAATCTGCGCGCGACGGGAAAGGAAATTTATCGACGAAGCGGGGTGGAACGGGGTGGAGGGAGGGGAATGGAGTAGAGAGGCAACTCGCGACCTCGACGTTTATTTCTCACCGCTGGGGAATTTATCGTCGCCCTTTTATTTCTTTCTGCCTCCGCGACGCCGCTCTTGCCCCTAGCAACAACCCCTGCTTAGTAATTACAAGCTCGAGGAGGAACGGTGAGGAACGATTCACAGAGAGGGGGACCGCGCTTTCCACCCCCCGTCGACCCACCCCCTTTCACGCTCGCGACGCGAGTCCTGCAAGTCCTCGTGGCAACTTCGATATCGACTTCGTAACTGCAGATTCCGCGGATGTTGGTCTCATCAGTTCTAACCGTAGATTTTCTTGTATTAAAGTATGATTCGACTATAAACTTCTGGTCCTTCTAGTGTGAATTATTTTTAAATAGACGAATTACTGGTAGATCCCCTTAGAGTTGTTCAACTTTTCGTGGCCTTGGTCGTAATTTAAAACGATAGGGGTGATTAATTTTATCTCCCGATTCGAAGTGTTTACAGTGTAAACACGAATAAATGGATAGCGAATAAGTGGTGAAAGACGAGAGCATTTCTGCTGGACGTATCGGGGAATTGACAATTCTGCTGATTATCGAGCGGCTCATCGATACGGACATTAATTACGTAGAAATTTAATTACCTTCGTGAGCACGATGCCACGGAGCGCTGTTATATTATTATTAACAAGCCAAATAATTTTCGTTTTTATTTAGAATAGCTTCACAGTATTCCGCGATGGGAACAAAAAATGGTTGAATATTTCGTGGATTCGTTTCATTTTTAAACCAAGATAGAACAGTGGACACAGGAGTGCCAATTAGTTAAATATAAAACCTTGCATCGTCTCAAGGAGAGAAATTCAAGGGGAAATTCGATCTATCCCTGTCGAAAAGGCCCAGCTGCCTTCGTATTTAAAATTCTACTTTCGGCTATGAGTTTTAAAGAGACGACAAGGAAAGACACGACTGCAGTGAGATCTTGACCTACGTCAGATGGCAATCAATCTCTCTCTCGAATTAGCGTTTGTCAAGCTTTCAATGAACGACCCCGCCGCAAGGGGGTGGCGCGAGGGGAAATATGAACTGAAATCTCTGGGCTGACCTACTTCGGGGAGTGGTGACGTCGTGTGGTCCATTCACCTTGCCATTTCTTTCAGCAAAGACGCGCCAGCGCTGGTTTCCAGAGAAAATTCGATAATGCAATTCAACGTGTATCATGCAATAGCCCCATTTAATTATCTATTCTAGATAAAGAGAGAATAGCAAACAACAAACTTCGCCTTTATCCCAGTAAACTATACAGTCCGAAACATATCCCTCTAAATATAAAATAAATAACATGTATACTTCATATGATGAGTAAATGGAAAAGCAGGGAATGTCACAAAACGGATTTGTCGAGAAAATTAAGTTTTAATACTAAACTGGAGATTTCCTGTTTTTAACCAGTCTACCAAATATTTAACGTTATCCTACTGGGGTACTTGAACTTTAAAACCATTTGCGTCCCAGTTACCACCAATAAAATATGCTATAAATCGCAAAGTTGCAAAAACTAGAATTCCCGTTTTTCCGCTTACCCAGAGTTGGGCATTATTCGGCTAAATTTTCATTCGAATAAGTATTCGAATAAATTTGTGCGAATAAATTCTTATTCGAATAATCTTCGAATAAAAAATTCGAATAAAATGACATTATTGGACAATAACGAATAATTTTTTATTTGACGGAAAATTTATTCGAATACTTTCTTATTCGAATAAGAATTTAGTCGACTCAACGGACGAATAAAATGATCACGCGATTTCGGCGATGTATCATGACACCACTGACTGACACCCGTGAGACCTAATGTTTTAGGTTAAGTAACTCTTGTCATAGCTCGCACTTTGCAGGAAGGTGTAAGACCGTGGTACTACATAGAGTCAGGGCCGTTCCTGGCGGGAGTGCAGAAGGTGCCTGCACACCTGGGCGGCCAAACCTAGAGGCGGCTGCAGGCCGTTTATTATATGTAAAATCTTGACTAATAAGAATAATAATCGAAACTCTTTTAAATGAAAACTGTTTAAAATTCTGTATATATAGATGTAAAAGTAAGCATTGCATATCAAATTCTTAATTAAAGAATATTAAATATTAATACTTCTTTAAGGCGGGATTTCCTCGGTTCGTTCAGACGTATACGCACACTTCTAGACACACACGTCAAAACGTATGTTGGTCACAGTACAGACTTCCATCGATAGATGCCGGGTATCACATTTCTTATTCGTCGTTCATTCAGGTCAAATAACGAATAAATTCTTATTCGAACGAATCTGGCTAGAATAACGGTACAGATTTATTCGCGAATAACGAATAATTTTACGTCGAATAAAATCGTCATTTGTTATTCGCGCATAAATCTTGGGGATGTATACGAATTCGTATTCGAATGAAAATTTATTCGAATAATGCCCAACTCTGCGGCCTTACCCTTCCTATCCCAAAAACATCGAATAACGTACGAATGCTATAAACACTACTATACAATCAACACCAGCATCCTATAAATCCTCCCCAAATCGATCATTCATCCAATGATATTATTTACGATCCACATCGGAGTTTCTCACACTCGCACAACTGGCCCGCGGTTTTTATTTATCAACAGCCGCCTTTGTTTATAAAAACAGGGCACGGTACAATAGACGGGAGCACGGCTACTACGGTGGCCTATTTCCAGGCCAGCAATGTCGACGGATTCATTCATGCCGGGATCCTTTTGTGAGCGCCGAGCTTTCAAACGATTCCGCGCAGTGGACCGGCCTATGGAAGGACTTCGTGTGCAATTCTAAACGCGACGATCATAAAAGTCAAAGGTTTCGGGCGCCCCAATTTTCGTCTGGCCTATTTCAATTTTTTACCATCCGCAGAATACTTCCAAATTTCAGTTTGCTGCGATAATCTGCGTGGAATTCTTGTTTCTTCTTTAGGTATTATCTGAACCCTCAGAGGATTAATATCCCTTTGTTGGTCAATATCGATTAGTTGTGGCGAACTGCACGGCCTTTTGGAGTTGTCGAATATCATAGGCATTTTCGTTAATTCGATTTTGTGGAGACGCTTCGTTAGAATGTCGGTGGATGTAACGGGGTAGCCGGGCTCGATCGAAAGGGCCACCGCAACGCAGGCTACACGGAAATTCTATGGCGACCTAGTTCGCGAATAGTGACGTCGATGAGACCATTCAACCAGCAGTTCACCCAGGAACACCGTGCCGCCCCCACCGTCGCGAAACTGGGTCATCCTCGTATAATGCATCCCTTTCAGCATCCTTGGATGTCGTAAAAATAGTCTGAGCTCGCTAAACGCGATCGCCTTGGTAAAACGAGAGAAAAAACAACAATCGTGGGTATTCGTACGCTGAGGAGTACCGTTCGCTGCTGAGACTTACAAGACGCGTTTGTGATCGGAGTCGGTGCGTCAAGACGTTATCGGAGAGATCAAAAGGTTCTTGGGAGACCATCGGGGTCAAACAATTAACGGTGCTGATAATCTGGGCCAGTTATCGGTGAAGATTCTTTTCGTATTTCAGGATAACAGGCTTCTCGATCAGCGTTTTGTTTGTTCAAGCGTGCAAGCTTCGTTATTGAATGTTGACGAGTGTTAGATATTTCATGGATGTATATGTGATTCATTTAGGTTACATGCATTTGCATTTCAGAGGGTTTAATTACTGTCGGTGGATAATTTCGAAATCTATATTAATTTATGGTAACGAGTAATCTGTTCTGTCGAGGATTGTTCTTCAATTAATTTGAGAAACGTGGCACGTTTTCACGGTTTCATTTTCAGCTTGAATGCGAAGTAGAAATCTGTAGGTGTGTCGAAAGTTTTAATCACAAACGCACGATGTGTTTGTAAGACCTTATTGGGTGAATAGTGTACACTCGTTACAATTGTTACGAAAGTCGTTTCTTCGACTGATAGTTTCGTCATTACTGTTTCTGATAATTATATCGCATTGAAAAATAGTCGGATAGAAGTACGGTTGTTAAAATGTCGTGTATTTCATTCTGCACGATAACAGTGTCACGAAAACATGTGACTTGAAGCTTCAAATACAAAGTAATGATCTTGGAAGAAGAATAGGAGTCCTTACGTTCGAAGGGAACCATGAATCTATAGACTAAAATAAAAAAATAGGAGAAAGAAAAAAAGCTGGTTTCCAGTCAAACCCAATTAAAATTCTCCACCTGATCTCATCCTTCTAAGAATCACCCTCTGCAGTTGCAACGAGTAGAATCATCTCCTTCAAAAAGGCTCCAACAATTTCCACCCTTTTAAAAGACAAAGTTTCAAAGGGTCTTAGGTCCCGAGAACCCCAGTTTCAGGGAGAATTTTCCTGCGCTTGAAGAGCGATAAGCTTGAAATTGGGGATGAATCTCCCGGCGATATGCGTCGGAACGAATCTTCGAGACTTGGATGGACGGGCACGGACGAACGTTTCCCTTCTATTCTCGTAACCCTCGTCCTTCGGACCCCTTTTCCGCAGGAAAGGAAAGAGGTCGTGCATTTCCGGCTTACGGTGGCTTGAGACGATTCTCAAAGGACGAACCGGTGTCTCGCCCCCTTTTACAACGGCGTACATACACGCAGCCATGAATAAAACTCGCGGATATACGAGCCGCTTAAATTCTTCGCGGCAGTGTGTCTCGACCTGCTGACACTGCACGCACGCTTCCGCACTCGTTGAAAACGTTGAAAATCAACAATTCATACGGTACAGAAGATAACGTACCGTCATCAATCTAAATAACAATGAGTTCACGTTGTGTCCCCAGACGTGGGGACACGTGTAATTTTCAAAATCATCATTTTATGATGTAGCGTGTCCTAGAATCGTTGGTTTGAAAAAATTATGGATCGAAAAAATCTAATTTGCATCCTATTTCTATTTAATTATAATATATAATTCGAGAATTATGTTAGAACTTAAGGAAATTATTTCAAGTTACAGTGGCTCTTAAAAATATTCGGACACCCTTTAAAATCGCATAACTTTTTTAAAATTATTCCAAACGACTTGAGTTTTTTTGAGAAGCTAGAGGGATTAGTTTGCTAAATGATATGATTCGTCGTTTTGAAAAAAATGCACTTGGTCGGAGTAGCAAAAAAAAATATTAAATGGCGTTTTTTAAACTTTTTTTGTGAATGAAAATACCTTAATGAAAATTCAAAAAACCCGTTTGTAGATTTAAGTAACTTATATACGTGTCTAAAATTTCATCAAAATCGGTTGCTTTAACGTTGCTCTGAGCTACACACGTTTCAAGATCGCAGAATAAGGTCGAAAATCGCTGATTTTCGGGAATTTCGCGATTTTCGACCTTATTCTGCGATCTTGAAACGTGTGTAGCTCAGAGCAACGTTAACCGATTTTGATGAAATTTTAGACACGTATATAACTTACTTAAATCTACAAACGGGTCTTTTGAATTTTCATTAAGGGTTCACAAAAAAAAAGTTTATAAAACGCCATTTAATATTTTTTTTTTGCTACTCCGACCAAGTGCATTTTTTGATATTTGATATTTGACGAATCATATCATTTAGCAAACTAATCCCTCTAGCTTCTCAAAAAAACTCAAATCGTTTGGATTAATTTTAAAAAAGTTATGGGATTTTAAAGGGTGTCCGAATATTTTTAAGAGCCACTGTAGGTACATGAATGGATACAAATATTCGACAAATGTATCTACCAACAGCTTTTAATGAATTAAAATTTTAGCTCCTTTCTTTTCCATTTCCCCGCGGTAATTCACACCTTCCCATGCTTCCCCGTAATCGAGCGTCACATGTACTCGGAAATGGAGCCGAATCTAATTATAATTCATCGTCGCGTTTGTGAAGGCCCTGGAAGGGATTGTCGATTCAACGGGAATGTGGGTGAACAAAGGAAGCTGGCTTTGAATGAATCAGAAGAAGAGTCGAACGTGTCCACGTCACAGGATATGCAACCGACACCTGCCTCCTTCTCTGTGATTAATTCGTAGCTAAAGCCCACGCCTTCCTGCCCCTTTTCCTTTTTCCACTTCCGTCTGTCCAACATCTGTCCCCGCGATTTCTCTCCCCACCGTCGAAGAGACGACGCGAGCGTCGTATTTCAGATCGCGGAGGACGTCGCGGTATCTATTTTTGCCGCGTTGCATTAACCCCTATAAACTTCTGACTCCTGCCTGTCGTAGACTGACAATGACTCCGGCGAAAAGTAGTTACGTAAGTTTTTTTATAACACCAACTTGCAACGTAGTTGTCAGACTGGTAGCTTTCCGCAGTCATAAATAAAATAGAAAACTATTCCTCGCTTGCTTGCATTCTATAAATATTCTCTTATCAGGGACATTCGGATAAAAACGATGCACTTTTCGTCCATTACACACAGAAAACGAAAGGATAGATTTATATCCTTTCTTTACATTCTAATCTACAGCTGATTCCTTGAAAAATTCTAAATCCATCTACAATCTCGAATACGAAAATAAACGAACAATCGCGCGCTACAATTTATGTAGGTGGATAAACATTTCACCGTACTGGTTATATGAATCAACTCAATGGCGAAGTATATAGGTATACACTCCACCCACGAGTTATGTAGGTGGACGAAGCGTATCCCTTTTCTAATCAATTAATTCACCTTATCTGTTACATAACTGAATAAGCGTTCCACTTGCAACTTACATGGCTGGATAAACAATTCCCTGTTGGTTACGTAACTAAACAAATATTTCCCTCTGTCAGTCACGTAAGGGAACAAGCATTCTATCTAGTCGGTCGAGGATAGAGTCGTCACAGCCCGCGTTATCACGACGATTCGATAAAACGAAGGGCAAGTGTGCCGTTTTCAAGGGCTAGGATAGTGGCGCCTCGGGGCATCCGGCGTGTAACAGGGCGGCGTAACAGGGGTTGCACGAGTCGGAGGGTGGGGGTTGCTCGAGATGCGGGTCGTGGGCTGCGTTTCCTCGAACGGGATACATATCGTTTCCACGATCCGATCGTGGGAGAAGGGGTGAGCTGGCCCGGTGACCCAGTTTATTCCCGGGGGTTGAATGAACGGCACTGAACGCGAGTGACGTCATTCCCGACCTCATTTCCGGTTCCCCGGTACAGCCAGCTATCCCAGCTCCGTCCCGTTGACCCGAAATTTCTCGTGAATCGAAGGACGCTCGTTCATCCCGAGCCATTCTAGCCGGCCATGAATGAATTTTCCGCATGCACGTTGCACGCTGCCCGGGAAAAAATACTGCTAGCCTCGGGGAATCGGCCATTACGTGATGCTCCGTACAGGTGGAACGGTGGGCGTGTATAAACAATTCGGGATTAACTGTGTATTTTCAGTTGCTTTGTTTAAATGTAAGAGCTCGTGGGTCGAGCGTACAATGGGGTAGGACAGAGGTTTCTTCGTGGAATTTTAGGGTGAGATTTTGGAAGTGGAAAATTTCGCGCGAAAAGGGGTGGATTTTTCTTTTACGTTGTTGGGGTGGGGTTGGTAGTGGACTCTGAAATTTGGAGGGAAGTTTCGTTGCAATGCTTGTATGCAGTTTGTGCGTTAGTTTACAGGATAAGAATAATCATTTTCACTGGGGAATGAACGTACTTACATTTACAATTACAATTTTACATTTACAATTTTAGAGTTAGTTTCGTTTAACTGAGGTAACAGGAGATTGAGAACCTGTTTCAAATTTTCATCACTAGTAAATTTCACTGTATGGGAGTTATTATGTGGAGCGATCTCCTAAAAATTCATGGTCTGTTGTAAAAATTTTACTACACTGCGATGAAAGCTTATTTATTGCCATGTATCCAACCAGGCTCTGAAAGGGGTCGTACAGTTTCACGTAAGGTTCTCATCTACTGAATTCCACTTGTATTCAATTACGTAATAATGAAATGTATCATTAAATTTATATACGACTCGATAGTTTTTATGTTGAGGTTTATATGAAAAGGAATTGTTAATACTCTTCTCCCAATTGTTTCTCGTCTTTTATTAACCAAAGTACTATTATTTACGACTGAGCTGTGGATGAAAAGACAAGAGACACACTAATCTATCTCCTATCCACATTGCTGTGCCCGATTCTGTCCTATATGATTCTTGCTTCTAAAGGAAATGCATAAGTGAAAAATGGTGATACGGAGGAAAAGCTCGATGCTGTCGGAACTCATCATTTTTGAAGGGTCTCACTGTCATAGTGTTGCCTCCCGACAGAAGGTTTACATTGTAACGCGATGCCCTTTGTCCTCGGGGATCACTTTCCACTACAAGATTTACATCCGCGGTACTGAAATTGAACGAAACCTCTCTCAGACTCGTAGCAACTGCTGCGGATTGAAATTCACGAAAATATCCATACGGTCCTGATTTTTCACTTGGGAAAAATACAAAAATAAACCCATATTCGCACACTCTGTTGTACATTGCCTAACGCCTCGTCAAATGTAATACAAAGCAACGAATTAATTCGTAAGAATTCTCAAAAATAAATATTTCATACTTAAACAAAGATAAAACCAGCAGGAATAGTAACAAAAGAATCAAATTGAAATGGCTTTTCTGAGAAAATTCAATTTAGTTACTTCGCGAGGGTGCAGGGTGAAAACACCCCTAGCACAGCCCTGATCTTCCAAGCCCATTGAAGGTGTTGGTGTCAGCCAGGCTTTTGAGGCTTCGCTTGTTAACGAAGTCGATTGTCGAGTGAAATTTACACCATGAATCGCGTGTATACCTGCTGGAGCCACCTTTTCATCCCAGGGTGGTACAGGTGTCGTTTCAGGTACCAAGTCCACAAATCACGAGCGTGCTAAATCGAGCCAAAAGCTTTCTCTACCAGGGGCAGGTCCGCCCCGGTATTGTTGCTTCTTGGAAGAAGAATCGCCCGAAAAGAAGCATCCCCCGAACATTTTGGAGATCGGATGAACCGTACGATTTTCACGGGGCCCGAGGTGCAACCGATATGCGTGACGAAAATACCTTTTCCACCTTTTCAACTGCACCAGCTGTGATCTTACCTGCTTCGCAAATTTCTACAAGATCCGAAGGTCTCGTTTACCATCTTCGGAAAGAAATGTATTTTCAAGCAAACCTTAGAAACAGAGTTGGGTAAAATGTAATCTAATTACATATTAAAAATTAAGATTAATTACTCATTCCGTGACAAGGGAGAGAAGTAAGCGATTTCGCGTCTCTCCCTTGTCACGCACCATATTTTTTTCAATACCTACATGAAAGGTGTGTTTTTGAAAGCCTGCTGAGCAATTCGCAAAAAAATATAGAATACTGTGCCCAAAATGTTGATGGCTTAAAATCTTTCTTTTTTTCGTTGAAATAATTTAAAGAAACTGCTTTCGATAATGATTTTAATTTGTGGTTATCTCGCCACTCCATAAATTTTTTGTATATCGTCTCGTACTTTTCTTTGGATTTTGATGGCAGAAAATTTTCTTCAATCGCTTTTGTAGCTTCTGCTATTTCGGCGGGCATGTGGTATCCCGTATCACTATCACTCTCATTATTAGTCATTTTATCTTTTAATTCTATCTTTTAATAAAAAGGGGTGCTGTGACAGTTGTAGTATCAAGATAAAACACACATGATCGATAACGATTAGTCGAACAACTGCATCTTCATACCACAGGGTAACGCCAAACTCCAGTTTCCTTGGGAACAAAGTAAAAAATTGCGAATACGCATGCGCGTAAAGTCTTTTTCCCTTGGAAGAAAAATAGAAAACGCGAATACGTCTGAAATTATTGGTCATTTTGCTCCCGCAGGTGTTGAAAAAATATATTTTCAGGCAAACATTAGAAACAGAGTTGGACAAAATGTAATCTAATTACAAATTACAATTAAAATGTAATTATGTAATTGATTACACATTATTTTCTGTAATCGTTAATTTAGGTAGTTGACAAAATTGTGACCAGTTGGTCAATTTGGGAAGTTACCCAAACTAACGATTACAGAAAATGTGTAATCAATTACACAATTACATTTTAATCGTAATGTTGTGATTAGATTACATTTTGCCCAACTCTGCTTAGAAACAATTAAGAGTTCTCTACATTCTCCACGTGATCTACATAAAATCGACTAACAATAAGTAATACTCCCGTTATTTCCCCAAACTAAAAATGATACCATTTTTTAATTATCCCCACCAGTCTAACGCTTTATCAAAATTTACAATTCTCGATCGCAAGTTAAATAGACACTCGGATATCGTCTCGCTGCGTGTGTCCTCCGAGCTCTTGGCTCGTGAGTGCGCGTTCGCGAGCATTTGGCGATTAATGTCGGCACACGGCACCAATATATAAACATTAATGTCGCAATGGGAATATAAATGTTGGATAACAAGCCAACGCGGTTTAGTACGGTCGTGTGTCTGCGACAAGCACGATGGAATTTTTGAGCTTCGACGTGGCGAGCAAGACACTAGGTCTGAAAAAGAGTAAGGACCTGCCTGTACCTAAACAGGACGAAGTACGAGTCAGAGTAGCGTACTCTGGCATCTGTGGGACCGATCTTCACATACTAGACGTGCGTTGCTACCATAACAATTTAAATAATTCTTCATTATCACCTATGCCACAAGTCTTGCAAGAATTGCACGTGCCTTTATTTACATTATAAAATAACAGCCTTTTTTCGTCTATACACGTAAGACGTAAGTGATTGGATATCAGAAGTGTCCACTAGATTGTGTTACGTATGAATCGAATAATATTTCCAAACTTTGTGTACCATTTTTGACCACCAATTTTCATTCCATTTCATTTAGATATCAAGGAGTATTATTTTCGAATAATTCGAAGTCCGCGTAAAATTCACGTCCCGTTTCACTGTGCATTTCGCATCCCCGTCGCGGTTTCTTCTCGTCCATCCGATTTCCGAGCTGTCGCAGCAGATTTAATGCCCTAATTTCCATTCGTCCACGACCAGCGCCTCGGGTTTATCGTTCGATTTACATATTTCGAATACTCGTTCAAAATGAAATGCAAACCCGACGCGTATCTGTACGCGGTAAGAATAATCCCCTTCATCGTGTTTCGCGTGCCCCGCGGACAGAGTTCCCTGCTTTTATCTAACATTACGTGACTTAAAGCGCTTGTACACCGATTAATGTCCCGCGCCCGAGCCGTTGGAAACGTCGCGTAATTTCTTAACACGTATGGTAAGTACAAGTATTTAAAAGAAACAGAGATTACGGCCTCGCAATAAGTACAATGTGCTTGTTGATAAATATTCACCGAACACGGTGTCGGTTGTTCGCAATGCGAACGTGGTGTTGCGCTGGTGATTGGAATATTCCCACGATAAGTAAGAATTTTCATATCTTTCGTCGGCTTAAATTCTTGCGAAATTAAAAATCCAATATCTGTTGAAAGAGCAAGTAAATAACGGGTTCTAACTTTTTCTTGAATTATATTTGAGTTACTTATTTCACAATTCAGGAGGAGGAAGCAACTAAGAGAGATAAATAAAATAATAAATAAATCAGTAATAAATAGAAGCACCCTGAATTTTATTTAATATTTAACATAGGTAGCTACACTTTCATAACTAACTTACACAGCATTGTTAGCTTTTAGATTTGAGAGCATCAGGTATCCTTCTAAATTAGTCACAGGACCGAGTAGTCCTTCGAATAATTAAACAGAAAATTCCACAGCTCGTAGATATTAATTGCAAAGGACTCTATTGTTTAGGGATCGTTCCCATGCAAGCCGGAAGGTTCTCTGACGCTTGGCCATGAATTTTCGGGCACGATCGACGCCGTTGGATCGGCAGTGCGACACTTGAAAGTCGGCCAAAAAGTCGTGGTCGACCCGAACAGCGGCTGCAACACGTGCGATTACTGCCACAGCGGGAATTACCACTTTTGCAGCGCCGGTGGCATACACAACACGATTGGAATCTTCAGAGATGGCGGTTGGGCCACCCACGCTCTCATACCGGAAACGCAGGTTCGCGCCGGTTCCAACGATATTCATTTTTCCATCGAGCCTCGTCGAGGCTTAAAAGCACATTTAGAGAAGCTATAGCTATACAGTTCTACTACATCTCTGTGAACTTTCGCTGGGGTTCGTTACAACCCCGTTAGGTGGAAAGGCTAATAGGGGTGCGACCCTTTCATCGCACATCATCCAAGTCTATTTAATAAAATAGATTGCTCGTCTATTTCAACGTGCATTTAATTCTGTCGAAGAGGACGAATATAGAAGAATTAACTAAAGAGCTTCCTTTAAATACTTTTATACTCTTATCGGTTTAAGGTCCATGTGCTACCCGATGGGGTCGACATGAGCCAAGCTGCGCTCACCGAGCCACTCTCCTGCTTGGCACACGGCTGGGACAAGATTAATCCTGTTAACGTAGGTCTTAACGTGCTTGTAATTGGCGCAGGAATAATTGGACTTCTGTGGGCTTGCTTGCTGCATTTGCACGGGCTGAGGAAAACCGTGACGGTCAGCGAGCCTCAGGAGAAACGGCGGAAGATGTTACCGAAACTTGGTAATTACTGTTCCAGTGCACGACTATGCGTGTGGACGATGACGTAGTTTAATACCCTGTAACAAATTCATATGTCGATGTGTAATCAAAATTACATTTATCAGATTTGGATTACGAGGTGAAGGGCCCAGAACAATTGAAGGAGGGATTCGACCTGGTCGTCGATTGCAGCGGTTCAGGACCAGCTATGGAAGCAGCTGTACCTTTGCTAAGACGAGGTGGTCGCTTATGCGTCTTCGGTGTCGCCAGTCCTAAAGCGAAGTTGACCATCGAGCCATTCCAGGTAGTCACTGAATCACTACTGTGTGTCGTCACTTTTCAGACATTTGAATCAGCTTCCTGGTAACGATTCCTCTGAGAGAACAATTAATGAAGTTTCCGTTTCTCGACAGATTTACATGAAGGAGCTGAATATCGTAGGTGTAAATATAAACCCTTTCACATTCCCCAAGGGACTGGCTTTGTTACAGGCGATGGCCGATAGATACCTTAATTACGAGAAACTTGGTATTAAAATATATCCTCTGCGTGAATATCGCGAGGCGCTGGTAGCACTGAGGCAAGGAGATATCAGCAAAGCGGTGTTCAAATTGTGAAATGATCACACGATTATCGAAATAATAAACTGCTGAAGGATTTTCTAATTGTCTCGTCTAATTGTTTCGCCCCGAACAGATTTCACGGGTAGAGATAACAGAAGACTCAGTTTTCGAGGCAATTGTCGTTTATTAAAGTTCACATTAGTGTAGAAGTAAATATAAAAATGCAAACTCGTAGAAAGGTCATACAAAATCTTACATATTGAGATTCTATGTTCCTACCCTTATAATATCGCGGATGCGTCTGAAAGAGACGGAAAGAAGATAATCCCTGTTATGAGTATGCAGTCTATGTGCTACGTAACAAACACATAAAGTATCCTAGTCACAATCGTATAAATAATTTCGTGTACAATATACAACCGTCGCTCTAAGATCCTACGAACAAATTATACGCTCCGTATCACGATCAAGGTACTAACGTGTATATTAAACTTCTTCGTTCTTCTTCTCCTTTTTTGTTCATTTGCCGAACTTTACATAACAAGGCAGCTATAAAGTATTACTACTGTGACTTCTAATAGAGAATAGAGCATCAACAAGTATTTCAGTGTTATTTAAGTTGTATTGCTGCATTTTTGAGCTCCTACCAGCTTCTGTCTGGAAGGCTGTATTGATATATTCGTAACATTATTATCAATCACTTCCTTCGTGTCCATCAGTTGCACTGATACATGAAAGGACCTCATAATATATGTATATATATATATATATATATATTTATCAAACTATTGTTACGCAATAATATTAAATTTTTTTTTTCTCTTTCACTATGCATCACTATGTACTTCAATCTGGAATGTCAGTTTGTACCTTGCCAACAACTCTTATAAAGCTGGCCCCTAATAGTTTTATATATTTGCTAAAATTACTTCAATTTCGGTTGTAAATAACTACAAAAATAATCATCTAAGAAGAGTTAAAAACAAATCAGGCCCCTAGAAGTTATCTTATGGATGTGTCTAGTATCTATTATATACGATGAACCACAGTACTATCAACAGCCACTTCGACAAGCTGCACTGACTCGCTGCTGCCCACCGGAGTCCAGGGTAATTAATATTTGGCGTAGAAATTTCTGAAAATCATCCAAACACATTTTATTTTATAGACACAGTGGAATGGCTTGATTGGAAGGTTTAAATAGCAAGTCCGAGGAAACATAGAATGCGAACGGATATATACTTCAGATAACATACCTTAGAACAACTGTAAGAAATAAAACTACGACTACCAATGGTCCTGAAGAGATTGGCATTACTGCAGCCCCGTAATGGGCTTGACCACAAGCTGGTGGACACACGGGGACAATGGTTTCTGCGCAAAGAAACAAGGAATGTCTAGAACATGCTAGCTACCGAACTAAATAAATGAACGCATGGAAAATCAAATTGCTGAATGGGATCGTGGCTTGCCAATTTTCAAATTAAATTAAAGACTTAAGACATTTAAAGGGGAATATCCAATATTCTCATGCACACACAATTAATGCATATACATTTATCTAGCCAACATTGCAATTAGGAAACCGACGTCAGTACGATGTATATTTATAATTACATTCAAACTATGATGTATTCACACGAAGCTCGAGATACGTACCAAATAATTCAACTTTCGTTTCTGCGGTTCCCAATTTATTAGCAGCTCTGCAGACATATTCCCCGTATTGTCTTTTTTCGATGGTAATCACTCGAATCGTTGTATCGGTAAATTGGTCCGCTGTTGCAAAATGTGATACGCTGTAATGTTGATTGTTCGACAATTGAACGTCATCCTTCAACCATGAAATAGCCGGTGGAGGATAAGCCTCTACGTGACACTCCAAATCCATATCATACTGTAAGGCTTGACCGAGTCGGGGTCTAGGCGCCGTGATCACAGGTGAAAATTCAACTTCAACGTTAATATTACGTCTAGCTCCACGTCCGACCCCATTCTCAGCTACGCAATAGTATGTTCCTCTGTCTTCTTTGCGGATTGCAGGGATTTTCAATGTATTTCCGCTGGAAGGTTCTTATTTCAGAAAACAGTTTTTACAAGTATTTTGAAGAATGCGAAATTGATTATCTACCGATAAATCGATCCACCAGTTGGTAAAATGGCATTGTTTTCCCTGCGCCATGAGATTCTCGGAGTAGGAAATCCACCTGCATAACAATCAAGCTGCACCGGTTGCCCCTCGCTAACGACGAGAGATCTAGTCGAGTTATCGCTTATAATTGGTGGTCTGCGGACTTGCAGCTCGACGTTTGCGGTTACATAATTATTCAAAGATATCAGAACTTTGCACTGATAGAATCCAGCGTCAGTTTCTTGTATATCTTTTACCTAGAGCATTGGTCGCGTTAATATTTCTTATCCCGTATTACACGTTAGATGAATATCGAAGCTTGCTATATAAATTCAATAGAAAATTACCTGCAACACGAAGGTGGACGTAGCCTCGTCGTACCTAAGAGCGAATCTAGTGTCCCTTATAATTAAAGAGCTACCATGCGAAAGCGGCAATTGGTCATTGGCGATATCTTTATTAATCTTTGTCCACACGACTGGATATTCCTGAGCATACTGAACGGAACAGCGAAACTCTACAGTTTCGCCGATGTCTTTAATTTGTTCCTGAGAGATGTAAGATATTGTTGGTGTACGTTGACCTTCGACTGAAAAGACAAGACAGTGAAATTTTCCGATATAAACATTTAGCTTCGAAGATAAGAATAGTAGAAGCATCGGATTAGAAAATTAAGTAAATACGAAATGCAATCTAATATGTGACCTTGCGTTATCACATCACATTTATTAGAATGCACAGAATCGGCTCGGTAAACATTAAATTGCGTAAAAGGGTTATCGGTATTCCGCTCCATCGATCACCTCCCGATAAAGACGCGAGCTTATGAGAGAACATGAAAATTATACTACGTACAGAATAGTACGTGCGAATAGATCGTTCGTTTGTTTACCTGCTTGTAAAACGGCGAGCGCCAATACTGTATAAACAATCTTCATTATGACACACCCAGCACTGATCTAACAACGCCCGAATAACGTTCACCTTTTTTTCTGTTGCGACGCTTCGTTGCTAGTGCGTCACAGCACCATCAGAGGTCTCCTAATTCTTTTTATTTCTCACAAGTACCTACTCACGATTCGATTTTAGGTGCGACTAGGATTGCCAGGAGGAGAAACATGGCCGTGAACAGGGAGAACAGTTGTTCGAGGATTAGAATATTCAGGTAGCTTGAAATTCGAACCAATCCGGGACTTGGTTTCCAAGTCGAGCCAGGTACCCGAAAGGACCGAGCGGCTCGGGTAGAGACGAGAGTACCTACCTACTTTAATTTTTTTCAAGCAGCCCGAAAGAAACCGAGCGGCTTGGAAAAAATTCAATCCGCTTGGTTCTGTCCAATATGCCCAGTTTCTTTCGGTCCGCTTGAAAAAAATTCAAGTACTTGGTTCTAACAGGCTCAGTTCTTCCGGGTACCTGGCTCGTCTTGTCTTTTTCGGGTACTTGAACAGCTCTACTTCCGGAAATACAACTTCCAGTAACCCTCTCATTATCTCAAGATTCTCAAGCATCTAAGGCAGGATGTCCGTGTCATTCCCTCTGACGAATTTGTAGAGAAGGCTCCAGATGGACATCGGGCTCCTCGTATCCACCTTTCCATTTCCTTTTATCCCGGGAGCCTTTCAGCTCTCCAGGTGGCTGAAAAAGCTGGGTCCTCGACCTTTTAGGCTCGCTAGATGTCGGAAATTGGGACTATTTAAGTTCTAACATTACACTGCGATTTTTATACGTTACATAATATATCCACTTGTTTCTTGTCTCATCAGACATGAACTCCCGAACGTGAATTGAAGGCTCGGATGTAATAAGGGGACTAGCCTTCGAAAATAGGAAAAATGATTGTCCAAATGCTAAGAAAAATTAGAAAATTAAATGTTGTTAAACTGTATTTTAAAAAAATATAGAGTTGCAAAGCTCGTCACAAAGCACATTTTTTCTATTTACAGTTTGTTTATCCAATCATTACTATTCGAGCTAAAAATTATAAACAAAAAATTTTTCATCGTCCAAAATCATTATTTTCGTAAACATAAATTGCGATAACTTGAGAAAATATTGAGGGATCTTTATGAGACTTAAAACATAACTTCAGAAAACTCTAGCGAAGCCATAAAATGTGTGCGGAAACCCTTATCTTAAAAAATGTAATAATATTTAATTAAAAAGAAATACTGGACATAACCCATGTTTTTCAACGTTCGTTAAAAAGTGTCGAGTCAATTTGGAGGTATACATAAAACTTGCAGCGATAAAGTTTTTTCTTAATATACAAGGAAGATTTTCACGAATTATTTAAGTTATGGATAGTAGGAGGAATCTAGTTCTGTACTATTTCAGGAACGGCCAGTGTACTAAACCGCGTAACTAGTTCAAGACAAACTTATTGCCAACAGTACACTCGTAATGACAACTTTGCAATGAAGAAACTGGGGCGTACTTGAAATAGGACTATGAACACCCTTCGTAATATATTGTTATCCTGCTACTATATCCCCTCACGATCGCTATGACCGCAAAACATAATGGCCATACTCTGGACGAGGGAAATTAGACTTTACAATTCCACTATGTAAATTTTATTAATATATTTATATTAATAATAATAAAAATATAGAATTATATTTGTAGCCCTCACAAGTAATCATTCACTTATAGAGAATGGAGTTTCCCGATTTGGAATATATTTTTTGAAAATACTCATAGTAAGTGAGGAATCCTGAAAACTATATCTGCAAAGGATCTATTTTACTCATTCATGCGCACGCGAAAAACGGCAAAATTCTCTTATTTCAGAATAATTGGCTATAACCTGTCATCTATACGTTTTTGTGCTAAAAAAAAAGGATTTTGTATTAAGAGAACTACCTTAGGAATTTTTTTTACACAAAAAATAACATCATATTCGGATTCAGCACCACAAAAACACACATGCCAGGTTTAACCATTTTTATTTTTTTGAAGTCGGTTTTAATTTTTTTAAAATTTTTTTATTTTTATATGTATTAACACACCATTCTGAGGAGATATGTGCGTATGTACACAAAATAATAATAATAATTAGGTGACAATAGTCTTTATTATTAACCAGAACTGGCAAAATATTGGGCCAATGTTGATGCAGTATAGGATGGGACCACCATCGCCCTCTTTCGAATAAAAAAAGGATCTTCAAAATCGGTCCATATACTGAGGAGTTATGCGCGGACAAACATAAAAAATACATAGGGGTCCAATCTATAACCTCTTTCTTTTTGAAGTCGGTTAAAAATAGGTCCATTCCAGATATAATATTCAAGATTTCTTAGTTACAATGAGTACATTAAAAATACATATTCCAAATCAGGAAACTCCATTCATTATAAATGAACGTTTGCTTGTCAGTTTATAGTTATCGCGCAGCTACTGATAAATAAAAACATGTAACCATAGGTCACATACAACTACACCACTTTTTTATTTCCTCGAGTGTGCACAGACTACACCTGCGCTGGTATCGTCGCGACACGCGCCCATCCCTCCACTGGTGTCTCAAGTTCACGAGAGAGCCGATCGGTAATTGCACTGTACAGACACGATACCTAACATATGTGTGTTGTGCTTATTCCGTAACCATAGCGATACGAAAAACCTCGTGGCTCGTTGTTCCGTGTAAGTACTCCCTCGATTCACACCTACACGAGGGCTCAAATCCACGATAGCTTCTTGCGTGTGTGCGTCTGTGGTTGTCCACACGCACGGAAAACTAACGTGCGCACGTGGTGTATATAGGGTGGATGTACCAGTAAATGAACACGTACCAGTGAATGGCCATTTTTTATTAAAACGAGTAAAATAAGTTATTAAAACAAGCAACTAATTAATTAGAGATTTCTTTTAATTTCTTGCTTCGTATCCAAACAATTTTTGCAGCCCGTGGAATCAATCGCGCTACAAACACAATTTTATAATAGTATTGATTCATTAGCCTTAAGTGTTCATTTATTGGTGCGTTTACCCTACCCACCACACTAATGTTTCATTACAAACATTGCTCATATTTGCTGACACACGTGAACCTAGGTACATACTGTGCACGCTAAACAGGAAATGCTGAATCGTGTACATCGAGAAGCTATTTCATTTGAGCCTTGTATGAGACAGCATGACGAATACCCGCGAAAAAAACGTTCGTGACCATCCGTACACGCACGAACGGAATCACGTGTATAGTATAGGTTTGCGTGTAGAGCGCAAGTCGAGCCATGAGTATAGAAGAATACCGAAGCACGGGCCATACATCGCAAGTACATGTGTGTCTATCCGTGCCGAGGCACATATATAGTCGCCATTCGTAAATACACACGCATGGCCGTACGTACAACGTATAAGTCTCATTCTGACACGAGGAGGTCAGTATGTGTCACAGTATTGCGGCGGAAGCGGCCGGCGTCACCTGACGAGCACGAACATCGTTTGACAGTTACGAATACACCGTGGAATTTCGAGGGAAACGATAAACATTGATCGTCCCACTACGACAAAAGGGAAATGACTTCTACTGGCATTTCGATCTCTTGGTCACGCTGTTGAATACAGTAAACTTCCTCCAAAGTAGCCTGTTCAGGTGCATAAGAATCTCTCGTGGAAGAAACGGCACTTGTTGAGAATGCCAATTAAGAAACGAATAACACGTGGGACCGATCTCACGACGCCTCGAGAGACCGAACGCTGTCGTCTGCCTCCCGCGTGACACTGAAGCGCGATCTAGGTATGTCTCGTCAGTTCAGAGATCCGCACAAGCAAGCGTATACCTACATATATTTCGTAACGCAAGTACATATACACACTCACACATCATCTTCTTTGTCAACTTGGCATGTCGCTATAGATTCATGAAGCAATAATGACACTCGAGAGTGCAAGAAGTGTGAGATCATAAATAAGGGCCAAGTATAATTACCTACTACGAATATATAATAAGATCGCTTATAGCAGCGAAGGGAATAATTATAAACGAAGAGGGGAAGTGGCAACGAAGGGGCAGCGGTCGAGGACCAATGCATGCAACGAGGCTTCTAAATGCCGAGCCACGGAGGTCGTACTTGGCAGTCGAAGACGCTTTAGTTTCGTGCGGCGGATCTATAGATTTTCGTTGAATCGGATGGCGAGGACTCGACCGGAATGTCAGCACGTTTCCTCGGCGGCCAAGGGCGCGCGGGTCTGCCCGGGTGATAACTATAGAGTGGTCGACCAGTGTTCCATTCATAATTAAGAAAGAATCCAACCAAGCCGAGGCCCCAACCTGGAACCAGTGATCGATCCTCGTTCATTCAGCGACCACCGATCAGAGCAGATTAACCCAAAGGCATCACGCCCGCGGACGTCGATCGAGCCGGAATCGAATTTTTCTCCTTATGAAACGTGATATCGATCGCTGAATAACTCGAAGACAAAGTCCCGGTCAATCCGTGCATCTTCTTACTAGAATGTGCTGTGTGCTGAGTTTCCTTAAGTGCAATGTGATCCCCCGAGTGCAACATCGTGTTCCTTGTGGCAGCCGCGTGTCGTTCTAATCACGATAACTGACACCGGGATCAAGAGGATTGTCAGAAATTACCGATCGTCGGTGTCGATAATTCAAGGATGATTATAGTGTTCCATGTAAAGCCCTGTTACGAAAATAGCTAGACTGTGTTCATGTTGGAAGCAGGCGCCGGTATTTTAGTGTTGTCCCGGCTATCAGAATGACAGGATCGATCAGGATCGTCGTGGAGTTTGCCTTTTCTTTAGCTGTCGCTGTGGACAGATATTTGTTGCCGACGTTGTTCGTTAATTTCCGTTGACCATGATGGATAGCGGTGAACTTCGGATGGAAGATGAGATACAGGTACGGTATTTGAAATACATATACCCCAATTCCCATGTTTTTTTACACTGAATAACTCGAGTTACGATATATGTATAGGATTGGCAGAAATTTTCATTAAATTCTTAATGCGAGTATAAATAGGTTCTACGATCTTCTATCGCGGCATGCATTAGGTTCGTAAACTGATTAAACATCGTCGCGTTTATAAAAACACACCGTGACGAGGGAAATGGTGAATATTTAAAACTTCGTTTTAGTTGTATCCGATTGATCGCGTCGATATGGCTATTATCCGAGTAATAAATCTAAGCAGGTCATGTTACATCTAGATCGGTCGTTTAATTATACGCCGCGGTACAAAAAAAGGAGCGCACGTTGCTGAATTATCCAGGGCTTACGAGGCATTTTACGTCAAACATATTTCCGTAGCTAAATATCGCTCTATCGATTTTGAACACGCATTACATTAAAACAATCCTGAATGCAAGATACTTTTTTTTCACGACTGCACGCTATCGAGTCTTAAGCATTGTTCATCTGTCTTTCTTTTTAGAATAATTACAGCAGACGATGGAGCGTTCCCACTAATAATACGAATCCCGTGGAACTGAGCCCAGGTGGATCCCAGGGGAATGTAAAGATAGAGAATGTGTCTTCGAATTTCTCTCCAGCGTACTCAACGCCCGAAAAGTCGAAATCTTCGACGGCGACGACTTCGTCAAGCGTGAACAGGAGTGCGCAGGTAGACGGGTACAGCAGAGAGGTGGTGTACGAGATGGATAGAAACGGTATTCAACCTGGCTCACCGAAGATTATTAAACAACTGTCTAGAAGCTGCGTGTATCCCTCCGGAACGAATTTGACTGCTCGAGACGCTTTTGGTGAGTTTCAAATAAGGGTTCCCCCAAACCAACGCGAATATTCGCGGCGCGGAGTGGATCCGACGCGGATCAGATAAAAGCTCCCCAAACCAACGCGAATATCGCGGCGCGGAGCGCATCCAACGCGGATCAGATAAAAGCTCCCCCAAACCAACGCGAGTATCGCGGCGCGGAGCGGATCAGCCGCGGGTCAGATAAACATAAAACTGCTCAAAAGCCGCCACGTATAAAAAACTGGATCCGTCGCCGCCGCCAATATTCGCATTGGTCTGTGGGAGCCTTTACACCACTCCTCAACGTGCTTTCGCGTTTCTGGTGCAACACGCGAGGAGGTAATATATCCTCTAACTATGATGTTTTCTCCACACACTCCACTCCCATTTTCGAGAACTAAATAATTCAATTGGCCTTGTGCGTTTTAATCACTTAGGGAATAGATTGAAATGCACCCAGAGGATGTATATTACTTAAATAGGCACTCGTGCAATAAGCACACATAGAAGCAGGTATTCCTGATAACGTTAGCCTAGTAATAATAGTAGAAGTAGGTCTAAGTCAATAAACTACGATCAATATGCATACAAATGTCACTATGTCACGAAACGCGAGCTTTAATAATTAATACACTTCAGCGTGGTTATAAAGACCCCACGTTCGCCGGACCATTGGCAAAGAAACACGTGTCATGTATTAGTATCCTTTTTTTTTGCTGAAAGAGCATTTCCTTATACCAGTAATGGTACCTTTACCCCGTGTATACCTGTCAATCTGTCTGCCTGCAAGTTACCTTCGGCGAGCAGTCTTGAAACATCAAATACGACGCGTATTGTTTTCGCACCATCAATCCAATCTGTAGATTTAATAAGGCCGCGAGAAATTTTCACGCAACAGGTGCTCAACTGTGTATTCGCGTGTGAATGAAAAACGACTCCGCTATTAAAACGTGGCTTGGTCTTTCAACTCGTTGTCAATGCGATTGTGACTCTTTTGCAGGCCCTAAGCTCACAGTACCAACTACTCCAGAAACCACCACGCCGCCCTTGTTAGAGACGTCAATATTCCCGGACGATGTGCCGAGGGACGCCTTGCTGCGGAAGGACTCTTCGGACGTGGAAGTGGATCCTGAAACGCTCTACTTTCGGTGCGTAATGAATTCATTTATAACATATTATTATTTTGCGAACATTGCCGAAAGTTGAAGCATTAAGTAGGTTTTCTTTTCCTCAATTCAAAGAGATTCGTTTATGTCAGTTGCATAGGGTTGCCAAACCGTACTATAATATATAGTATTGTACTATATTTTTGTCTAGTGTGCTATATACTGTTGGAAAAAGATATAGTAAGGGAGAGTGGTGTAAACAGGAACGCGGGGTAATCGCGAATGCGATGGTTACGGCGTTTTAATAAATAAAAACGATGTTCCCTCTCCACTAGCTAATTGTTTAGGATCTAAACTTTAGGTCGTATCCTACGCCGGGCAGAAAGTAATAAATACAAAACACTCGTGCTATTCAAGATAAACACATTTTATTATTTTCATCATGTTTCAAGTAATATTTTGTCCATTTTCATTTGCATGCAATTATTGTTGAAATAATGATACAATTGTTTTTATTTAAGTTGAAATAAAACACTTTTTTACCAACATTTTGTGACCAGGGCGTTGTTTGAGTCATGATTCTAAGCTCTGAAATAAATTGTTTTTAATTTTTTGATGTCGTGGGGTATTGACGAATAAATCGTTTCTGGATCTCGAACCTTCGAGATTATTAGTTAATAATGCAAAATGCACATAAGGTGTTTTATTTTTTCTTTGTACTACTTTCCTCTGAAAAGTACTATATTTTTTCACAACGTACTATGGGCGAATTCTATTTGCGCCCAAATCGCCCGCAACATCCGTGGTTTTTATTTCAGAATTTATAAAAATCTGCTGAAATATGAAAGAGAAATATCTGTGAAAAGGCCATTATCGGTAAATACTGGTTTTTAAATACAAATTATGACTCGAAAATAGGAACATATGTATAATTTGTGATATTCATTTTAGTACAAAAACTAGTAAAGTGGAATTCGCCCTATCACATTCAGACATAAAGAACTACATTTTCCCCCCCAAAATTGGCAACCCTAATTGAACTTCCACTCCCCTTGTGTCACCCCAAACGTTATCTTTCATTTGCAAAGCTTCCTTTAAGTTTCGTAATTTCGTGAAATTGCTGCTGAATGATTCAAGAATTAATACGAGGCTCATTGGATTGTCTACCTCCCCAATGCAATGTGTAACTTTGCACTTGTTTCACGGTCACGTATAGATCAGCCCAGTACAAGAAAAGAAAGGCAATGAAATGACCGTTCGCAAAGGCCAGCCTTATTTTTAGGCCGGTAATTGCTGGCAATGTTGGAGAAGCCCTGAACACGCGTAAAAAGTACGTTTACATAATTAATCGGCCGGCCGAGTTGTATCGTAAAGGCAGCACCGCAGGCGAATTAAGCAATTGCAATTTTATCTTTTAATAAGCCCACGTCACTGGAGGCCTATTTTCGTACGAGTTGCCTTTAATTTTAGCCCCGCAGTCTGGTCACGGTATTGTTTCCTCCCCATGTCTCCCTGCAGATACCGTACACGAAGCCCCCTCGTACGTGCAACCCGATCGATCAGTTTGTAATTGTGCCGGTCGTGCGTTATTAAAGAGCTGTAGATATTTATCGTGACCATTTACAGAGATGGTCGTAGACGAATCGACATGGTGTTGGTGTACCACGAGGACAATAACGGGGTGATGACTGAGATAGAAGCGCGACGGAAGGAGCAGAGGCGGGTTTTCCAGCAGAACCTGTTGAAGGAAGGGTTGCAATTGGAGCTGGAGCCTAAGGAGAACTCATTCGACGGGAAAACGTACTTCCTGAAGTTGCACATACCGTGGAAAGTGAAAATCCAGTACGCGGAAGTGATGAACCTTAAGCTACCCACCAAGAGGTTCATCACCATCTCTGTCAAGGCTTGGGTAGGTTTGTCTTTAAATTAATAAAATAAAAAATGAGCGTGGAAGTTAGACGCCAGATTATGCGAAGGATCGATACTATTTTTCTCTTCATTAACAGGATAACGAAGATGCGAAGGAGAGGCCGCGGCTCTGGGAAAAGTGGAAGACTTGGATAAGGTGGATAAAAAAGTTACACACTTGGGACACAAAGAAGTATCCAGAGGAGCCTAGCTTTTACGACAGCATCGATTCTGGGGATCGCGAAGAGAGGTACTAGCGTGTATTATACACAGCTAGATACAGAATCTTTCTGAAAACTTCAGAAGAATGCTGTATTCAACTTGGAGGTTCCTTTTCAATCATTATCCTTCCCCTTTGCAGATTCGTGGTGAAAGATAGGGACACTGCTTACACGCCTGCTCAAAGATCGCTGATAGTTATGCAAATATTACTGAGAGCAAGGTACGACGAAACCCACGAGAAAGCTGGCATCCGTAGACTTTTGGCAGACGGTACTTATCTCGATTGCCTTTCCCTGCACGAGGGTCCTTACAATAAGCCGGGGCTCAACGATGAAATCCTCGATAGGCATCTATTGTACCTAATATGGGCCAGACCTTCTCAATGGTAAACCCGCGGACAATATAATTACGCTATTTACAAGGAGAGGTTCCCAGGTGTCCGCCTCCGATTGCTTTGAATTTTGGATAGGTTTTAGAGTACCGAAAAATAAGATATATGTGTTTTTATATAGCGGCCCGTTTTGATATTTAGGGGGTGAAACCAACCCCTAAAGTTATATGATTTTCAGGTGTTCGTCCCCAATTGCTTTGGTTTCTGGATATGTTTTAAAGGACCGGAATATAAGAAATACGTGCCTTTTTATTTTGGCCTGCTGAATGTTTAAGGGGTGAAACCATCCCTCATAGTTACCCCCTAAAAACGGTGACTGACGACAAGAACATCGTCCATACAGCAAGTTATGATGCATATTAAATTTATATCAAGTTTCACCCCCTAAATATGAAAACTGGCCGCTATAAAAAAACACGTATATCTTATTTTTCGGTCCTCTAAAACATATCCAAAATTCAAAACAATCGGAGGCGGACACCTGGGAACCTCTCCTTGTTAGAAAACAGAAACTTAGTCGCTGTGTTTTCAGGTTCAAAAAGCAACCGCTCTGGTTGATCAGACGATACTTCGGCGAGAAAGTAGCGCTTTACTTTGCGTGGCTTGGGTTTTACACGACGTGCTTGTACGCACCAGCGATAGTCGGGCTGCTGTGCTTCATGTACGGTGTAGGAAGCATGGAAGGAAGCGACAATATACCCAGCAAAGAAATATGCGATTCTAACGTAGCGGGTAACTTTCCTCTGAGCACGTTTTCTTCTACAACTCCACTTGATCCGATTCAACAGTTTAAATTCCTTTAGGAAATATCACGCTGTGTCCCCTCTGCGACGAAGCGTGTGCCTACCAGAAGCTTGGCGATTCCTGTATCTTCTCGAAGCTCACTTACTTGTTTGATAATCCTGCCACTGTGTTCTTCGCCATCTTCATGTCGTTCTGGGGTACAGTATACTAAATGTATACCTTCGTTCGTAGCGAGGCAGGTGTTTTATATTCCTTACTAATGCTCCACGTAGCCACGACGTTTCTCGAACTGTGGAAACGTCGCCAGGCAGTAATCATCTGGGAATGGGACCTGCAAAACGTCGAATGCGACGAGGAGCCCAGGCCCGAATTCGAGACTACGGTGAAAACGTTCCGAGTAAACCCTGTGACCAGGGAAAGGGAGCCTTATTTACCGTCGTGGTCCAAAGCGTTGCGTTACTGTGCCACCGGCTCTATAGTATTTTTTATGGTAACTGAACAATCCTCGGCAGAATGGAGTAGCATTTGACAGACCCCCGAGTGTGTGTAGTCCAGCAATCTATGTTTATCTAATTAATCCCCATAGATATGCGTTGTCTTGGGCGCTGTACTGGGAACCATTATTTATCGTATATCCCTGGTAGCCGTGTTTTACCGTGGCGGTGGTCCGTTCCTGAAGAATCACGCGAAGATATTCACCTCTATGACCGCCGCCCTGGTCAATTTGGTGATCATCATGATCCTCACGCGTGTGTACCATCGTCTGGCACGATGGATGGTCAACATGGAAAATCCGAGGACTCAGACCGAGTACGAGTCCAGCTTCACCTTCAAAATATTTCTCTTTGAGTTCGTCAATTTCTATTCGTCCTTGATCTACATTGCCTTCTTCAAGGTTCGTAGGCTAACAAGCGTCTGTCGCCCTTTCCGCGAAGTATCACCAAATATTTTAATTTAAAAGAGTCGAGAGAATTTCAAGATTAATATAATATAGCAACTCACGTATGAGTTATTGCTACCTCGTTATATGGAAAATAATTGAATTGTTTTTAAAGGTGTCTCAAGCCTCCGTGTTTAAACCTTTCCCAATTTCTTTCGCTCCAAATTTGTCGCTCCCCAAAATATACCTATACACAAATCCGCCCCTGCCTTCGAAATTACCAAGCGAAATAGATCACAGTTAATTACTAAAGATCCATCATTAATTACAGGGGAGATTCTTCGTTCATCCTGGAGACGCGGACGCAAGGTCCTCCGCGTTCTTTCGCATAAAGACGGACGTGTGTGATCCAGCCGGTTGTCTGTCAGAAGTGTGCATACAGTTGGCTATAATAATGGTCGGCAAACAGTGCTTCAACAATTTCGTAGAGATACTGTCGCCGAAGATGTGGAACTGGTGGCGGAAAAGGAACCACGTAGCCGCCACGAAGGACCACGACAGGCCGTACACTTGTTGGGAAAGGGATTACCAGCTGCAAGATCCTGGCAGGCTCGCTCTGTTCGACGAGTATTTAGAAATGAGTAAGTGCCTTCAATCTTCTGCACATTTGAAAGACAAAATGCTAAACCGCTGCTTTTCTGCCTGCAGTATTGCAATATGGATTCGTCACGCTGTTTGTAGCGGCGTTCCCATTGGCGCCGTTGTTTGCGCTGTTGAACAACATCGCGGAGATACGTTTGGACGCTTATAAAATGGTGAAGGAAGCGAGGAGGCCGTTGGCAGAGAGGGTGGAGGATATTGGGGCTTGGTACGGCATACTCAAGGGGGTGACTTACGTTGCAGTAGTGTCAAACGTACGTGGCGATGATAATACAATATGAATATTCAGTGGCGGATTTAAGAAAAAAGGCCCAGCTGGCAAACGTTCAGAGGGGCCCATTTCTTCGGGAAAATGAAGAGATAGTTTACTAAAACCGGGCCTAGTGTAGTAGTACGAAAAAGAATGTAGTGTTTGGATACCTACACCTAATCATAATTTTTTTGGAGATAGGGCCCTTCTGGGCAGAGACCCAACTACTCATCAGCCGCTCTATTAAATCGGTCTCTGTGAATATTACTTGCAAGAATTTCAATCTCCCGTGCCAGAATCGCGGACTGAAAGAATGATTGTTTACAGGCATTCGTCATCGCTTATACCTCGGACTTTATACCACGAAGCGTTTACGCTATTGTTTACTCTCCAACCAACGACCTGGTCGGCTACATCGACAGCTCTCTGTCGGAGTTCAACACGTCGGATTACACGGAGGAAATGAAGAGCGACACGGACGACAAGCACCCGGAAACCTGCCAGTACAGAGGCTACAGAAACGGGCCGGAGCACCCAGACCCATACGGACTCAGCCCGCAGTATTGGCACGTCTTCGCGGCGCGTTTAGCATTCGTTGTCGTTTTCGAGCACATCGTGAGTCTCAGGCAGTTGAAGCTTCGAAGCAAGTTCCCCTTTCCTTTGATTTCACTTCATTGCAAATATTGAGTACGAGCGCCGTCTCTCAACAATCTTACTCCACTGTTATTTCGAACGCCACTGTTTTATCCCGCCTGCACAGAAATAATCACGCTGCTCAAAAGAAAGATGTATAATGAAATTCCAGGCAATAGTAACACCCCTAATTTCGAATCAGGTTTTCGCTCTGACTGGCATAATGAGTTACGTGATACCAGCGGTGCCTCTTGCCCTGGCGACTCAACAGCAACGCGAACGGTTGCTCGCCCAGGAAGCCAAATACGAGAAGGGCTTGAAGAAGAAGGAGGACGAAGACGATATCCTGTCGATGCTCAGGGAAGCAGGAAGCATCGGTAGAACCGGAGGCGGTGGTAGAGGCAGCTGGGGGAGACGTTTTAGTAAACTCAGCGACGGCTTGGATGCCCACGTCGACCTCGGCGCTAGGACCACTAGAAACAGTGATGGTTCAACTGTGTGGGAGGTCACATAATTCTTTATGTGATCCTCACCCGTGAAGTGTATATGCTTAATAACATTTCTCTTCGAGGTGCTTTACTCACTCACGACAAGACTTCTTAGGTGACTAAATTGTATAGGATATCTCGTAATCGACGGTAGAAACGGAGGGTGGTGATTCTGTGGCAAAAGATAAGGGGAAAATATAGATGAAACTCATCTCGTGGCTCGCTTCGTTCTCGGGAAAAGTTAGTTCGAATTTCGGTCGCCTGATGCTCGAAGGGTGTACTGCAGTAAGGGGGACGTTTTTCACTTATCGTAGGGCCTACGAGTACTTACACTGTGCACTCCGTACTTAAGTTTAACGTAAGCATTGAAGTACCGAGGGTAAATTTTAAACATGAACGATACGGCGATTGTGATATTTTAGAGACGTGTGTACGTAATGAGGTGATAAATGCCAAAATATGTACTTCAAAACTTATTCAAGTAATTGATAATCTGTGCGGTGACGGATTTAAAGTTCAGAAGGTCTCCCAGGGTCCCATTTAAAAAAAAATCGATTTTATCCAAACACTATACTTTTTCCTGTGCTGTTACACTTAGCCCATTTTCAGTAACCTACCTCTTCATTTTCCCTAAAAAATGGGCCCCTCGGAACGCTTGCCACCTGGGCCTTTTTTCTTAAATCCGCCAGTGAATCTGTGCTTGATGAAGTGGGAAGAGTATTTTTAACATGTGAGATCAATGTGCGTGTGATTCATGACACAAACGTTATCAGTATTAACTTACAGTAAGCTTCTTTTATAATGCTTGAATCCTGTAATTTATTTTCTACACTGAAGTAGCTTTAGACAGAAATATTACTGTAAGTACAAATAGCGTCGGTTGGGAAGAATCTGTTCCTAATTTCTGGATCTCATAGCTGGTTAATGTTAATCAACATGTGAAAAAGGTTGTGCCTTGCATTTAAATAAAAACTGTACATATACACGTAAGTATAACTTTAAAGGCGTTGAATTATTTTTTTATGTCTTCTATGTTTAGATTTCTAGATGTTCTCCATAATTACGAAGGATGAATGGGAAAGGTAAGGAATCTTTCCAAAATCTACACAATATACTCTTTATTGTACATAATTTCAATATTTCATTTTCCGTCTTACGCTCGACATTATTACAATAATTACTATAGAATATATTTATAATAATATACATGTACATATTTACTTCTTTGCTATTGATCAATTTATATGTATAATTCTATATGTATATTGGCCTATGATTCATTCCATACTGCACTTTCTTGCATCTTCTGCTTCCTTTTAAAATCTAAAAGTGTATCACAGTTGTGTTGAGGGATAGACAGGGATTTTAAAGAAAAAGGAGACCGTTCAGACGACTGGAATCGATATATAGCCCATTCAGTCAGATTCCCGCGGAGCCGACGGACACGTAAACATTTACAACGCAACTCGGCGAACAGCTGCGATGAAATGTATCCTACATTCCCAATCTGCGAAAGCGATCGTTATCCTAATATAAAAGCAGTCTATGTCACTTCGAAATATGAACTGTCATTCTCACTAGGAGACAAATCATAAGAATAGTAATTTCCATCGTACGCCACTTAGAAAACGAGAAAGAACATTGTGTGCGTTCCGTACTTTCCCCTAAGTTTATCTAGAAGTAAAATAATTTACAAAAGCCTGCCCTATCGTAAAAAAGACACACTCTCGTAAGTAATATTATTGCTTCGGTACTAAAGTTATGTTAATAATTTCATAGAATTTTGTAATAGAAAGTGTTATTACAGTATCACCTTTCGTTAGATTGTAAAATTTACCAGGCAAAATTGCTTTCCAACGCAAACTCGCCGCGATCGCGTCGCTGCACACATTCACCGCGCCGTTCTATTTTACTTGCAAACGTATTAAAGCTATTGTGCATTATGCAGACACAGGAGACCTCGAATATGCAAAATTGTCGAACAGCCCCTTCGTTCCTACTGTCGATTTATAAAAATATTTCGCAGATATTTCTTTAAACATTCTGTACACGTTTCTCTCTCTTTGGATATTTCCTTCCCTCGGGATAAATGTAGTTTCAACAGAGTTACTCAATCGCGTGGGATACAAGGCCTTACATCTACCGATTATACATCCGCCTCATCTTCGTTATCGATAAAAAAATCTCTAAAAATATACTATATGCATTAAAACATTCTATATCCTCTCGAAAAATAAACTTTCAATAAAAGATAGCGTCACCAAGTATTAAAAGGACTAATCGTAAAGAGGAATGTGACAGCATCTCATCACATGTGGGCCGTGTGTCGAAAATGTTTCTCGTTAAACGAAAGGTCCGCGTCAACGTGTTTACTGATCGTGTGCCTTTAGTGTCGGCTAAGGTACAACAGTAAATACATTAACACGAAGCCATAGATAAATTCCATTCGCGAAAAAGAGAGGAAGCGGTCTCTCCTCGCGGTCGAGCAACACGGCGATGTGAATTTACATTGCCAGCCGATTAATCCTCCTGAGTGGACTAAATCTCGATTTCCAAAAAGATGCGTTTTAATTTAGGTAAGAGGTAGGAAGATGTAGCACTTAACTAGGTCCAGGAGGAGCATTGAAATTAAACATGGTAGTTGGTGGACGTCCCGGCAATGGTTTTGGCGGTAGTCTTGGAGTTACCGATCCTGAAAATCGATATACAATGACAATAGAGAACATAACGTAACGCTGCAAATTTTCATCTAATTCCGTTATACAGGTTTTACCATTAGGTTGCGTAGGTGGAAGTTTGGTAGGGCTGGGCCCGTTGAGAGACGTGTGCCTTCGTAAGTGTACGGTGGTCGAACACGTGTTCTCCAGCGTGGAATTCCGCCTTGCGAGCAGCGCTGAACTACTTGGGTTCAGTGTAAGAAGTCGAGGCGGTAAAATGACTGGCGGCAGGTCTCTTCGCGGTGGTAACGGAGGAGGAGACGTGCCGTCCCTTGGAGGAAGTATTGGCGCGTTTGGAGCTTGTCTCGCCTGTGCATCCAGTTACAGAAATAATACATCACAAGCAGCACGACATCGAAGCTACATTATCCACATTCCATCGGTACATCCATGCTATGCCCTATCTAACAATCTACCCACGAGCCTACGTAAGTTTCCCTGGTAACTTACTTGTTGCGGCGACTCGCTTATGGAACTCTCTCGTTTCCTATGAGATCTGGGTGGCAAAGGTGGCGGAGGTTGATTGAGAGGTACGTGACTGGGAGACGGCGGGGGCGGCATCGCTGCGCCAGGACTGCCACCGGACGACGACAGATTAGTCAGAGCTCCCATTATACCTATCGTACCGGAATTGAAGCCGAAGTGACTGTTCTGCGGCTGATGATGAGGGACAGGCAAGTGACCAGGGGATCCCAATTGCGGGCTGCTACCGGGCGAGCTGATCGAGAGCCCCGACAAGCTAAGAGGACCTGGCGAACCTGGAGGTGGACCTGTACCTGTATTAACAGTAAAGTACGTCTACTACCTATGCAAGCACTTTACGCAACGGAATGAAACCTGTTCCTTCTCCGGTCCATTGAAAATAAGTGTAGAAGAAGCAGCCTACAATCATGAACTAGACCCAAGGCACTAACTTCGCGCTAACTTCGCACTAACCTCCCAATAAAACAGGTGCAAAGACACTGTGGTCCCCAATGTGAGAAACTGTGATGTGCGACGTATGCGGAGGAGTCTCTGGTAGTTCTGGCGGCGGAGCTTCCGGCGGAGGATCGTGCAGCCTTACGCTGGAGGCGACGGCTTGCAACGGGGCTGGTAACTTCCCGCTTAAACTTCTAGCTTTAATGCCCGGCGATTTTAAGTTCAAGTCGGGCCATTTACGAGGCTGCAAAGGTGATATGGTGATAAACAGGGAAAACAACGTTATCGCGTTTATGTGGTTGGTGATGATCCGTGGAAGACTTACGACTCTAGGTGGTTGCCTACATCCTCTCGGCTCTACCTCCAAGCTTTTATTGTACAAATAATTGCTTATGTCCGCATCTTTCATGTTGGGATCGAAGGGCGACAAGTTCTCAATGAAATGTCTTATCCTAGTCTCCACAGAAAGACAATACGGCTGGTTTTGGTACTGCTGAATTTCACCGGTTATTTCCGCCACTTTCCGCCGTTTGCTGAAATTTATCAGCTCCGGACTCCCCGGCAGATAATCTGGGTTCCCTTCCTCAATATGTAAAATGTTGGTCAGGTACATGCCTAGAAAAACAATAGATCGTTGGAAATTTATTTGAATTGTCAGATAATACTGGTTTCTCTATTATTTACCAAAGAACGGTACGCAAGGTGGATTTATGGATCGTAATTTTTCTTGATATTTTCGAAAGTGATCGTTATTCAGATCCCGCGCTTCCTCCAGGGCTTTTTCCAATCGTGCCGGTATTTGCTGCAAATAAACAAGAATTCGTTATCCACTTGGTTACATTTGAAAGGGTTCCACGAAATAATATTAACAGAACGTACTTGGAAAGTGAATTTTAACCTAAATACAGATGCAGATCCCATAGCACTAACAATCGCTAGGACGCCGTTAAAGTTATTAAGATCTTGAAGCACCATCATAATTTCGATTGCTCGCGACACAATCGCTATTCGCTCCTCCAGATTTTCAGCTTCCACTATAGTCTTCTCAAGCCACCGAGTGAACTGTACAATAAAGCAGCGATAACTATTCTGTTTCCCAAAGTATATTGTGTACAAGTACGGTTAGCTGAATCTCGAAACGCTACTTACGTTCGTCGTGTGCTTTATCATTTTCAGTAAATTGGGAGATGTCTTTTCTTTATCTTTCTTTGTCCATACTGACCCTACCAATTCTGAAGGCTTCACGGTTCTGTACAATTCGAATTCTAGGAGAGTTAACTGCCTTGCTAATTCAATTGGATGTAACTGGAATTTTGAGAAAATCCTTTATTTTATTGTTATCCATCCCCGCGATGATTTGCATCCGTAAATCGTACCGTTAATATTCCCCATTCTTCTTCAGGAACTTTTAGGTGCCATTCAATTGGCGGCGGAGATCGTTCGAAGCTAAACGTGATAGGTCGCTGTTCCGAGGGTTCACACTTTCTCTGTACAATTTTTATCACCGAATCCACCCACTTTCTCATCGACTTCCCGCTCACTGTGTCTAGAAATAATTGCAACCTTTCCAACAGATTTCTATCGCGTTCAAAATCATAAAAATGGTGATCGACCTAATTCAAGTAAGATTTAAATGAATATTAAAAGGGTTCAGAGTTAAAATATTTCAGATTCAAAGTATCGAGATGTTACGAACCCAGTGTCTTAAAACATTTAAAACTCTGAACTGCACAGGCTGGCAGAATTCCTTTCTATATCTCTTCCAATCTTCCCTCGCGGTTGTTTTACAACCGGAAGGTTTCTCCTCCTCGCCATAAACTAACGAAGGATCTGGTATGTCAAATCTATCGATTAGCAAAGTCAATAGTTCCTGAGGTGAGCAAAAACTCCTGCAAATAGGGATAAAGTGTAATTAAAATCTACTTCCACGTAACAGTACCAAACTTCTGATATGCAAATCCACGTACCTATAAGTAGTAAGGAATGTTCGTACAAAAGCTGGATCAGCGTATATATGATAAGTTAATCTTTCTACCAATTTAACCAAAGTCGCGCCTTTAATTAATGGAACGCCTCCGTTTTCTCTGGCTTCCAAAACAATATTTTCAGGGCCATCCTGCTCGGCAAATTTATACAAGTGTGGTGGGGGTAGCCTTAAGGGATGCTTCCGCTCTTCGTCCAAAAGGATACTGTCCAAAGTTCTTTCTAACATACTCTTCGTATTCAACATTACAAGATCCGCCATCCAACTGTTCTTATCTTCGACGGATTTGGCAACAAGAATAACATTAGGGTGGTCCCTTGGTCCAATTTCAAAGGCGTTTTTTAATTCTGCAAGAACAATCATTTATACCGAATCTTACAAACCCTACTCTTCATTACAACCTTCCAATTTCCGTCGAACTTACCCTCGGTATCCTCCCTGTCAATAATATCAACTTTTCTAATAAAAAACCTTTCCTTTAAACGCAGTTCACCTTGGTGAGGCGGGTGGCCAACAACGCCAACCGCTGCAACAGTAACGCTAACTCTTTTACCACCACTGGGTTTACAAAGAACTAATAAACCATCGAAAAGAAGCGCCTTTCGTTCCGTTAATCTTCTTCCGTTACTCACTTTCCCCAACATGTCCTCTGCAGCATGAAAAGAAGCAGAATCATGAAAATGTAATACTACGTAAGTTGAGCGAAGAAGCAAGTGTTATAAAGCGACGCCTCGTTTTCGTACCGCGTATAAATTCGTTGCAACACTGGCCGACATCCCTCTGATCCCACCCATCAACAGTTTTCTGTAATTCGCTAGTTTTCTCTAATGCTGCTTGCCTCCTTGCTCTGCTTTGCATTCGCAGGCCAGTGTCCTTTTTTGGAAGACTCGCCATAGATTGTAATAATTCCATCTGCAGTGGTCTCAGAAGACCTTGTACTTGCTCCAGAGTTTCACCATCCTCTATATTTGGTGTACGTTTGTGTAATACCTAAGTAAAATGCCGTAGAATTATTAAACTTAACTGCATCCACCGACACATGCACAGAAAGTTATTGGAAGCGTACCTTTATATAGTCAAAGTATAAAAAACAATGCCATATTGGTTGTAGTAAAAGTTTTGGCAAATAATATTTCACGGCTTCTTTAAATCCGTGCCCTGCTGCTCTTAATGCACAATTAGCTTCGGGCCTCGACAATAAATTTGTTAAAACTTCTCGACTAGCTGGACTATTAATGTCTTTTGCATACCTAATGTCGGGATTGTAATAAATTCTGTTTTAGAGGAGATAATACAAGTATGAAATTACTCAACTGTTTCATACATACTTTATATAAACATCGAATTCTGCTGCTTCTGCTAGCTCTTCGAAACAGGAGCCGACTGTGGGCGTTTGTTTCTCTTCTGTAATTTCCATTATATCTTCTAAACTACCAAGTAACGTTACAGTAACTTCATAAATATCCATAATATTACTGAAAAGTGTTTCAAGTTCAGTTCTATCTTGCGCTAACTTCGCAATTTCTTCCCGAAATACCTGTTCCAGGGAAAAAACAAATTTTACCTCTCTTATATTAACCAGATATCCTACAGATTTATTGTATCACCGTACCTTAATGATCATATGGAGATCACGCAAATAGTGACGTTCATCGTGTATGAGATCCCGGACAGATTCTTCATAAGTTTGAGACACAACCGCGCCTAGACCACTTTGTGGCCCCTCGGCGTAATCGTCTTGATAGAACAGGTCCATTAATACCTGTTAATAAATTGATAATTACATAAAGCAGGCCTTAAAGTTTATCAACAGCGTGCAGGTCTTATCAAACTTTGATCCACGAATTAAGAAGTAAATATACATTACCATGTCTGCGCACATCGCGACTCTTATATCTTCGCAAGATATCTCTACATGGCGTATGTTCTTGACATAGTTTCCAGCTAGCTGAAAAGAAAATAGTCTTAAACATTTTCAGGAATTAGTAATCGTAAAGAGTTTGGAATAACAGTTTATGAAATACGATGTCAATTAAGTTTCTGAGATTAGTCAATAAGTAGCTCTTACCAACCTTCAGAATATCTGCAGAAATGTATTCCAAGACTCCTACTACGAAAAGACTAACTTGCAAATCAATTTTCTGCTGTAATACTTCCTGTAGAGACAAAAATATAGAATCATAATATCAGCCAACAAGCATATAGAACTACACGTAAAATAGAATCAAATTAATCTAATTACTTTCTGTAACAGTTGATGAATTTTGTCAACGGGAAGAACCAGCGGCGATTTCTTCTTTCCTTTTTCTAAGGCATCCCTCGCGTCTCGTAGTGCCCATCTATCAATGGGTGTGGGAAACGTACGCCTTACTCTTTCTTCTACGTCTTGAGGTGTATGTGGAGGAGGATGACCACAAAGCATGCCCAACAGCCTTAAGATCAAACTCTCGACATAGTCCAAGGCATCTTGTCGTGCTTCAAGACTAGGATGTACTTGCTCCAATACCTACATCGTATCAATTACCTCTTAAACCATAACAGCAGAGAATTCAATATATAATAATCATTGCTACTATTCCCCATTTTACAAAAGCATCGTCTTACGTGAAAATTAAAGCTCCGGAGCATTTTTCAACGTCAAATAACCTCATATTTAGTCAAAAGTTATGTCTCAAATAAGAATTATTTTTATTTTCAAACATATTGTTCTAAAAAATATAAGCTGATCTACATATAATGTCAATGGACTACGAATCTGTCAAACCAATTCCGAAAGTGTTTCAAAGTATTCGACTGTTCCAATCGTTTAAAGCGCTTCGTAGTATTCGTTAAAATACCAAGTCGATAATTGATGGACAAAGTGACAATGCTTTCCCAAGAATAATAAACTAAATCGCCCGTATAACACTCCAAATGAAAAGTAAACAACCAAGTTTGTCATAAAGGAGCACACTGTGTTTTCAACACACATGCTGCCTTTAATTGGCAAAGTATAATGTACCATATTGTGTATCACCGAGTTCAGCACGAGTGATTAAACGAATTCGTGGATCATCCTAATGTTTACTCCCGCGAAAGCCGAGGTACAGTTTAAGTTTTCTGATCTGCGAAAAGGGGGCATACGATATCGTCGCGCGGAGTATCACGCGCAACAATGACAATACACGATTATCTTTGGATTACGATCGAATCGACGGAAACATTGCTGTGTGACACGGGGGACCAATGGGAGATTCATCGTGATGGAATTATCCTCGTCTTCGGATACCTTGCGTAGAGAGTTGACAAACACTCCCTTCCACTTGGCGGCGTTCTCCTCTTTCTGAAAGTCGTAGCCTGACGGCTCGCCCACCACTGACGCCGGCGACGAAAACATCTCGATCCACTAGTACGAGGTATCACGCAGCCGATAGAATAACGCGCACTAGCTAGAGAACACAGTCCGAACAATTGCCGATACAGTATTTGTCCGTTGAGAGCTCGCAGCTCGGGACCGGCGCGGCGGCGAGCTCACATCGCGCTGGGGATACATTTCTGAGTGGGTTGGCTTCTCGCTTCTGCCTCGCCAAGCGAGCGACGGAGAAGCAACCAGAGCGAGTTAGAGAGAGCGAAATCTAGCGAGGAACAGAACGGGACGAAACGTAGCGCGTAGGTCTCGTCTCGTTCGTTCTTTCGTTTAGCTGACGCTCCGTCCTTCGCGTGCCTCGGCCCGCGTGCGAGACTACGCGAAAAAAGGACTCTCCGTCTGCTCGCTATGTGCTCGCACGCGGGCCGAGAACGCGAAGGACGGAGTGTCAGCCACGCGAAAGATAGATCGAGACGGGGCGACGTACTACGTCTGTCCCGTGTCGTTCCTCGGTCGTTTTGGGCACCTCTGACTCGCTCACATTTCTTCTCGCTTTGGCCCACGGCGAGGCAGCAGTGGAACAGAAATGGTGGGAACGTCGATTAGATTATAGTACACAGGCCAAAGCGAGCTCGCAACGGGATAATACTGTATTTACAATGACCATTTCGTCGGGAATCACTAAAACTTGACAGAGACGTCTGTCTGTCCGTCAGTCCGTTTTCTCTCAGGGCGCAGACATCTCTGTGTTGTAATGGGACGGCTAAGCCACACGGTTATATTCCATCGGTATCCTCGCGCCTCGAGCACTTGTTATTCTTGGAAGCATCTCCGAGGCCAACCCGAGAGTCCCCGAGTTATGCCGTTTGTGCATTTTACACGCCCTTTTGCACGAGAATTTTTGTCAGAACCTAGCGCAAGCACCACTACTATCAAAGGATACCATTGCGCGACTGGCATCGATCGATAACTGCGATAGCGACCGTCTGCGACCAGATATATTCGCGAGTTCGAGATATATCGCGGCGAGCGAGACTATCGACCATGCTTATCGAGACATTTTTGAAGTTCGCGGAATCGCAAGTTGATGAATTAATCGTTTTTGCTCGGCGGGACGTGATGTTTGGTAGTTGGGCGTTGTGATTTCTTGTACTTTCTGTGAACAGGTTTCGTGGAATTTGGAATCTTGACGAGGCGTTAGAAAATAAATGGGAGGGTTGGAGGTTTTTGGGATAGGTCTGGCGATGAATTCGAACATCGAGACCTGTTTGAAAAATACATTGAAAGGGTTAGGTGTAAACGAAGGGTGTTCGAATTCGAATTTATTAATTGCTCGGGAATTAACGGAATATCTGATTTTTCTTTTAAATAAATTATTTATTGCGCGTTTTAGTTCGTTAATTAACGGGGCGTAAATTATTTTGTGAAAGTGAAACTTGAATTCGACTTAAGCATTTTTTGTGATGAGAAGGGAAGACAAATTTAAGGTACTTTTATTATACGTACTATACTTTTTTTAATTATAAGGTTACTTGCAAGGAGAATTGTTATTTCCCAGTCATTTGCATAAGATAGATATAACTCGTTCGTGTAGTTTGTGTTAAAGTAATAAGAATTTCAGATAAACATTCATTAGTTACGAGTTAAGTAATGTTTATTTGAAAGCATTTCTTTATCTCGTATTCTTTATGCAGCGTTTGTAACTACTTAATTGGTAGTTGTAAAAGGGGCGTAAAATAACGGCGTAGTAATTATGTATTTTGTACGTGGTTCAGTTTACGGACGCTAGATGGCAGCAATGCAATCATTAGCGGCCGAGATTTCATGGATGTCGAAATTCGAGGACTACTATTCGAAGCTGGATTTCCAACTTTGGTGAGTGATTTTTCAGTGAAATTTGAAATTATTTATTGCTTGATATTACTACAGGTGTAACAAATAATTGTTATTATTTCCAATTTGTTTCCTAAATTATTCCCAATTTAAAATACCTCCAAATTTTTTTTATTCTAAGAAAAAAGTTAACTCGATACTTGAAACACGAATGAAATTTAAATTTCACAATTTTTTAACTATTAATCCTCACTTAATGAATTGTTAAGCTTATTCTTCAAATCCAAACTATTCATTTCTTCAATTACTTGTGCATATATCGTTTCTCTATTTTCAACACAATCTTTCACAAAATTGCATTTAAAGAACACTATAACAGGGTAACTGTCGATTAACAGAGGACTACAGCACGTAATAAATAATACATTTATTCACTGAGTACAAAAAGAGTAAAAAAACTATCTTACAGAATGGTATATTCTCCACATACATTAAATAAATAAGTTGCATAAATATAATTGTCATTGGGCGATGCGTGGGAGGCGGTCGTGACGATGATTCTTAACTTAAAGAAAACAAAAAAATGCCTAAGTAATTCTTGATTCGTCGATCATTAACAAATCGTGGCAAACGAGTTTCCATTATTCTTTTTCGGTGGTAGGGTCATCCTTTCAGATTCACCGCACTCCCCTCGGGCAAGTAAAATTTACATCGACGTCTACTGTATCCTTTCGAGGCTTCAACTGTAAACAAAGACGCAATAATTAAATTAACTTTATACCATCCGCATAAATATCACATTTAACATTCAACTGAATAATTAATAAATGAATGACTATCGTATATAAAACTATGCATTCCGCAAACAAATTATTATACTGCAAGTAATTACATAATCGAAGAAACTACGAGTTTCTAAACAAAAGGACGACGTCGCTCGAGCGTAGCGTCGCGAATAAAAGCGCGACCAATTGCCTCCGAGCGAATCGCGTGTCCGCGGCTGTTAATTAGCTCGCTGGCTGTATCGTCGAATTATTTCTGATGCAAATCGGAATAATTGCGACACAGCTTGCGCAGATAAGCTGTGGCCCGAGTTCGTCTCGAGCATCGTCCCGACAAGGACTTATCTCTGAGACTATCGTTACACGCTCCTCTTACATCACTCTCCACGCTTCTCCAGCGTACACGCGAATTTCGAGCTTTTTTTCGCGGCGCGGATGCGATCTTATCTCTCGCGGATTACGGCGGAAAAAAAAGATCAAACAGTTGGAAGCGGATCGGTCTTGCGAACAAGCTGCGCCGCGAGATTTTTTTTTCCTAACGTGAACCAGATTCCCCCAGTCAGCGATATTCAATCGTAAATTTGTGCGCGTTCGATATTGAACGCGTCATAGATGCAGCACGTGATTCTTCGGCGAGGGAAAAATTCCGCGTGTTTTGATTTTTCGTTCATCGATCAGCTTCATCCTGTTACACCATTGGCGGAACGAAACAGTCGAGAATGATCATGGGAACTTTGATATTTCTGTGAGAGTGATCTCCAAGGATGTACCAAAGTGACGTTGATCACTTCTCAATCGATGAACTTTGAACCTGTGTTGGGTTAATCGATAAGCAAAATAAACACGTGCTTAGGGCATGAGGAGAGAGGGGGGAATTTTCTGAATTTTAAATCTATTTTTTGCTTGAAACACTTTTTAGTCAAATTATCGGAAATGCCTAAGAAATTGTAAATCGCGTTGAAGTGATAAGGGGTTCTCAAAATCCTGTATAAGGGAGGCTCAGAATCTTTGGACTTCTAAATAAATCTATGGCACGATCGAGTTACCCCACAGTCATATATTTTTTTAACCAAAATCTTGCAAGAAAGTTCACGTTTAATAAAAGGGGGTTATTTTGAAGATTTAACGAGTAGGTACGCGTTAAGGTCGAAGCTGGCAACACAGTGTAGACGGAGATTTAATAGCTTATAAGTAACGATTGAAGTTATGAGTCATAACGTTAATATCGAATTAAGTTCATGCCCCCCTTCAACTTTCTCAATGACTCAACCTATCGGTACCATTATCCAATGATTTCTCCATAACTTCTCAGTTGATTAAATTCGTGTTATCCATTTTCATTATCAAACAGTTGCAATATCTAGCATTCACCTCGCGTGTGATATCGTGGGCGACAGCTGCGCTTGACAAGTGCATGGCAATTAAGTTAGCAATCTAAGTTACGTACCTAACGACAGGATAAGCCGGGTTTCCCTTGTAGCCTAGTTTCCCAGACAGTCGGAAGAGTTTCCTCAGATTCTTCATGTTCATTTCGAATATGGAGCGTTTCCTTCGACCACTGATACACAGAATACACAAGGGTGGTAAAGAAAAAAAAGAGAAATGTGCAAAGACATTATTATAAAGAGCAATTTTATTCGTTGAGATTCGATACAGATTGGTGAGAATAATATAATCTAGTGAAAGTACTCACGGTTTCAACATGTTCAGTTGTCGGCCTCCCCTCGACACGGTCGCCCATTTTTCCATCATCTGCGCGAGAGCCATCCGGGTCTCTAATTCTGCTCGCCTTTGATCTGACAATCGCTTGTGTCGTCTGCGCGCACAGAAATCGAGAAAAAGTTGGTTAAAAAACTATATTTTTTGCATAGTTCCCGCGCTGACCGATTACGAATTCTGAACCGTGATTTTGTTTAATCGAGAAGGAAACTAGGAAGAATTTGATCAAAATGATTGGGTGGTGTTGAATAATTGCTTGAGAGTTGGAAATAGTAGAGATCCAGATTCGGTAAAAATAGAAATAGAAACCCGACTGTGGTGGTGCGAAGGATTGCTTCCTAATTCTCTTTCCCAAACCGAACTTCAAAATTATTCTTACATTCCTTAAAATACAGAGCTGCATCACAGCTTAATCAAAATACTCACTCTTTAACCGCCCCCAGTAGCTCTTCCCTCATTTGCTCCCCATCTAGCCCAGTTTCCTTGAAATTCAGTAAACCACCCTGTGCGTCCACCGCCTTTCCACTCGTGAATCTATCGCAAAGAAAATACAATCAATCTCTCCCTTCTTTAAACTCTGAATAAAAAATCCTTCTTGCCCTAACACTCTTGTATTCCCAATTTCCCAAAGAAGAACAGTGACGATTACCTTTCGTAACCAGGGTGCGCAGAGACGATCGTCAACAGGTAGAACAGCGTGAAAAGCAACATCACTCTCATCCCAGACCTCATTTTGCCTCTTCAAGGTATCCCGCACGTTAAGAAGAAAGAACACGAGATGAATCAAGAGAAAGTAGAAGATAAAACTAAAACCGACTGATTTTTCGCGATGCTCCTGGAGACTCGTTTGAGCTTAGAAGTCGAAAGCTGCTTTGTTCGGTATGATTCTACTTGGAACTGTATGTTAGGACGGTCCGGTACGCGTATATATTCGTCTTGGTGGAGCATCCCCCCTCTCCACCGAGGAGCCACTGACGTCGCTTCTACACCCCCTTCGTGTTATCGCCAGACCGCGATTTCTTCAGCTCGTCGTACGACACACGGCGTGTGTTCCTCGATAAATCCCGCTCGAATCGCGGATTGATTGGCCGAAATCATTTCGGCACTATCGCTGAGCGGTATCGTGTGCGGCGCGCGAGCCGCGGGAAAACAATGGCAAATTCGCCCCAAGGTTGTTTCTTTTTTAATTACCCTCGCGATTGACATTCAGCGACGCGCAGAAAGCTACTCTATATTTGGCGTTAGGGATTCAACGGTTTGGGGAGATAAGTAGAGGAAGGAGTCTTGATGCGATGCGTTACGGTGTCACGCTATTGCAAGAGGCGTGTCTTTAGTCAGCTTTTGTCTGAAGTACTGTAAAGGGGGCTTAAGGCGCAGACACTTTTCAGATTTGATATTGTTTTTGAAAAGCTGAGGTGATAGCACTGTCTTCATTGAAACATGCGAATGCTGGTTCAGATTATTTCGTGCGTCATAATTGTTCTAATTAAGGAAAAAGATTGCAGCTGAGGATAATTGGGGGATTTTAACCCTTCGTGGTCACACGGGGTGTATCGAAATATTTGCCAATATTTCTGTGATTTTTTAGACCTTAATATTGAAATTTAAAAATTTATTTCTTTTTTCCCTACAATTTATTCGCATTTTTATAATACTATTTTTTCAAATACAAATTTCATCACATCAAAATTTACATTTCTAGGAACAGACTGTTAGAGCATTACGAATGTAAAATTATTTATCACTGAAAAGTTTAAGGGTTCAAAAATACGAAAATGGTAACTGAAAAATGACACTGCGGTGCAGTGAATCTCATGTGACCAATTTCTGATTATAAGAAGGTGGGACCACAGAGGGTTAAGCTTGAAATTTTTAGTTGCAAGGGGGACAGGTACAGATTGGTCCAACAGAGAAGCAGCTATAATTTGAATAAGTATAAACCAAATATTGCTTATTAGCTATCTACTAGCGTTCTTACACAATAATTGCACGCAGCTTTTTTCTCACTTGAAATTGCAAATGTTACATGGGAATCACGTGGAACATTTCCATCTAACGAGCACAGGAATGAGTAGTTTCAGCGTAACTGTGTTGTTAGTTTCATCATTCAAACTACACGTGCTATCTTCCTCCGCGTGGATGCAAAGAAATACATGTTTCCTATTCATAGTTCCTTCGTGTTTCGCACTTCACCGAAGAAATATTCAAAAAAACGTATGCGTTCCACATTAAGGGGCCAATGGAACTCAGAGTTTTTCCTTTTTAACTACTGTGTCCATTTTTAGAACGGGAGCAAGAATTTTTTCTTTATCTTCGTCTTTCACTTATCATTCACCAGATAATGCATGATTTAATTACACCGCCAGGTTTCATCATTTCCTAACGGATTCCTGCAATCCGTTCAGCGGATTTTCCAACATCTTTGAATCTGTAATTACAGATCGATTTCCTTCGACTTCCTGGAAGGCAATCGTTCAGTAAATGGTTGGGGTTGGCGGAGCGCGAATTTAGTAACAGTAACGCGTCCTTGCAACACGAGACTACATAATACACTCAAACGAGTTGGACAATAATCAAAGTTTAAGCACAGTTACGACACCAAGTGTGACGCAGTCGTTTCAACTTGGAGCAATCTTCGAGTTCCGCGAGACCTCTCGCGATTTTTTGATTTCGCGACGTTCTTTCCTTGCAAGGAAAGCTGGCTTCTCAATTTCAGATAGCGAATCTCGGGGGAAGCGGTAGGTAAACCCTTGACCCGTTGAGGAAATGGACATGAAAGAGATAGCGGTTATAATTATTAAAGCGGACGTCCGACGATAAACGATAGCCTTCACATAGGCAAAGTTGTTTCAGACGATCTTAGCAAATGAATGCGTATAGCCAAAGTTTATTAGGCTATTTTATACTCGAGATTCGATCAATCTTCTTCCAGGTGCAGTTGGAATTATTCGCTTTTTAAGGCATGCTAATTATTATCGCATATGAGACAGATTTCTTGTGGTGACCCGACAAAACTGTAACTTACCCCCAACTCAGGAAAGTAATAACTTTCACATTTCTCTACAGTCTATAGTTTCCAACGATTCTTGTACGATTATTGATTACTAGCTTTACTACTCGAACTTTAGATTCTGATTTTATAAAAATAAATTTTTTTATTTTTTGTGAAGATGGTCACATTTGTCTGGATTAGTCAGACATAATGAGCTGAGGCATATTTCCTGATCTCGGAGTTTATCATTCGAAAGTTTTTAGGCGACAGACAAACACACAGACATGTAGAAGCTCTCTGCTTTATATATTAAGATTACCTATTTAGTTTTAATAGTGGATAGAATTCAACTGAGAAATAATCATTTCAATATTTTTTTTTCTAAATAAAACAGTGAGAGGAACGGGGATAATTTGGACACAGGGATACATTTGACACTTTTAAAATTACCTCCAGCATTTCCTCTTATTTGGAGTGAAAAAGGGAAAATGGGCATAAACTAAATAAACAATTGCTATAACCATGACACTATTGAGGCACTTTTAAAACTGTCTAATGTACATATCTCCATCTCCAAACTATCTTCCAATCTCCCTTGCCTATCTACCCATTAAAAAATTTCTCACGCGAGGTCCTCTTCCCTTTAGCATCTAGAATTCGTAACACCTCCACTCAATCCACTCAAAACCAAATTCGAGAACCATGAAAGCTTCTGCAAACCCATATCCGAAGTCCCAGTTGCATCCCTAATGAACAATCTCCCCTTGGGCCACTCTTCCACGCCTACAAGCCTGCCTCTAATTATCAAAATTCTGCTCATACGTTCCTCATTCATAATTCCCACGAAACTCCACCCTCCCTACACCCACCGCTGCATCGTCTCTCGCGTGAAAGTCACGGACGAACCCCCGATAGACAAGCAAACCCTGATCTACCGCATTATCAAACGGCATCGACCCAGAGCGATCTGACCAACGTCGAACAGCAGATAGAAGACAAGACAGAGTGAAAACAACGCGTATTGTGGCGAAACACGGAGGGCGTGGAGCGGCGATACGGTGTTTCACAATTCACCCACCCCACCACCGTTTTAAAGATACACTCGCGCGATCGTGAGATCGGTTTGAGGGGTTTATACGCGCGTATAGTGTCCCACCGAGATGTACATACAAGTGATTGAACCGAAAATCACTCAAGTGTTGAGCAAATCCGCCGAGAGTGTCCTTTGCTACTTGTTACAAAGCTGCGCTTATTTGGAAAGATGTAAGTATATAATTTCTTTTGCTACACTCTTTTACTGCACAGATAAAGAGGCTGAGCCTCCGGTGCTTTTACGAAGTCGCTTTATCTCAGCCAGGCACTGTATCTACCTTCCCTCTCCGCATGCAACACGGACAGTGGCGTCCGTTTAATCGGCGGGGTATTGTGCAACATTTTGGAGGCCCGTTCTTCGATTACAACGTAACGCTTCGCCGCTGATACACGCACGATTCGCTGCGCAGTAACGATTGCGAAACGGTGTGCGGCCACCCACGCGGTCTCTGTGTGCGTATTTATGAAATAATTCGATATCTGTCGGGAGTGCGGGCGCGTCGGCCGATTGCCCCGGCCAATCGCGCTCGCCACGGATCAGCCGCTCGCACGAACGCACAGTGGTTCGAGTATACTACATGCTAGCTGGACAAAATTATTTTTTCGCGGGTTTGGGTTTATATGGGGTTCAAATTGTTAGAAAACAAACCTGATTCGTATTACAGTTTATTATTTCAATAAAAATATCAATAAAATAAAAATATGACTAATTCAATAAAGGAAAAATAACAAACCAACAGTATTGTACTTTAAATATAATTAACAGTTATAACATTATGTCTATTCCCGTAATTTCTGAGTTTCTAAGTTTAAAACCTGCTTTTTGAAATAAGATTTCCCTGCATCGCTATTAAAATAGTGTTTTACTATATGTTCCACGTCGATCCACGCGACAAGGGTTGAATCTACGGAAAGTAGAGACTTTCTAGTTTATTTTAATCAAACAATCGATCTGCAAAAATTTGCAAAACCATATTTTTCTAATTGTTTTCGAGCGCGACGCTCGGTAGCACCACTCAGTGGATTAAAATAGTGTTTTACTATATGTTCCACGTCGATCCAGGCGACAAGGGTTGAATGTACGGAAAGTAGAGACTTTCTAGTTTATTTTAATCAATCGATCTGCAAAAATTTGCAAAACTATGCCGAGCGTCGCGCTCGAAAACAATTAGAAAAATATAGTTTTGCAAATTTTTGCAGATCGATCGATTGATTAAAATAAACTAGAAAGTCTCTACTTTCCGTACATTCAACCCTTGTCGCGTGGATCGACGTGGAACATATAGTAAAACACTATTTTAATAGCGATGCAGAGAAGACTGATTTCAAAAACCAGGTTTTAAACATAAAAACTCAGAAATTACAGGAATAGACATAATGTTATAACTGTTAATTATATTTAAAGTACAATACTGTCGTTTTGTTCTTTTCCCTTAATCGAATTAGTCATATTTTTATTTTATTGATATTTTTATTGAAATAATAAACTGTAATACGAATCAGGTTTGTTTTCAAGCAATTTGAACCCCATATAAACCCAAACCCGCGAAAAAATAATTTTGTCCAACTAGTATGTAGTATACTCGAACCACTGTGGAACGCCGCGAACCACAAAGAAAACTGGACGCCAGCGGGATTATTGCAATTTTCCGCGGCTCCGGCTGCGAATGTACTGTCCTCCCTGGGGGATCCCTATTGAAATGGCGGGCTATACCAGCATTGGTTCACCGCGATGGTAAGCTGGCTGTGTCAGCAAGCTCGGATCGTTTCCTTCGCTTTTTGTTCTTGTTCGTTGGAAAGACGAGTGGTAATGTTTTATGGGAGACAGCTTTGGTGTTTTGTTTGGAGATTGAGAACGCTGAGATGGGTGTAATTTGTATTTAAATAAAATTTTGAATGAGGAATAAAAGTTAATGAATTATTCGTCGTATGTTGAATAGAGTTAACTGAGGTTAATGAACGAATCATGAATAAGGTTTTTAACTTTTATTCGTTAGTCGAAATCTTATTTTAATAAACATTTTGCTAAAGTGAGGAGCTTTTGGATAATTATTTTGGATTGGGTACTGAGATGAGTTTGTAGCAAAAGCTAAAAAGTTTCATTTCTGTGAAAGGAGTAAGTGATGGAGTGGGTCATTTGTCATGGTTACTCTGGAGGAAAGATTCTTTTCTTCCTTTTATAATCGGAAATAGAGCTGGGACTATTTGTCGAATTTTTCGGTATTCGAATAGTTTAGTTGCTGAATTATTTGGCAAATATAATTCGAATATCCAAGTATTCGAATACTATTCGAATAGTGTAAATGTTGTAAATTATAAATCAAGTTCTTTAGGTTCATTTTTTACAAGCTTTTATTTAGTTTCAGTTGTAACTTCGTTAGTTAGTTAGTTAGATTACGTTTAGTAATACATCAGTATTCGAATAGTATTTGAATATTGAAATATTTGAGTAGTATTCGAATAATAACAGTCGAATACTCAAATATTCGATTAAATACTAAATTATTCGAATAGTCCCAATCAGAAACGTTGTTGGTCTGACAATTCCTCTTGCCTCTTGTCTAGTCTGCTTCCTATAATTAGTTTCATTAGTCTAACAATCTAAATTGATTGTTTTCACATTGATTTTGTCTCGTTCCGTTCCAATTGTGGCTGATTATTAATAAAGATTTCGCCGTCAGGGGTCTGCTTAGAATATGTCGGACTAATTCCAGCCTCTCTTTCACTGCCAGTAGTATAAACTGTTTTTAGCCCGACCGTTGAATGCCCTATCGGTTTTCCCGAGGAAACTTTTCCTCAGACGTGTTCGAATATCCGAATGCACGGAGACAGGAAGCTCGTGCGTATTCTTATCAGTCGTATCATTAAAATTTTCTTGAAATGAACTGTATTTACCGACAGCATTGAAATACTTCGTTCACGGCTTCTCCAGAGGGAGCTCTGATGCGGATTTTTAATTAATTTGCCGCGGACTCGTTCGAAAATCGTGAATTCTATGTCAACTAATAACTAGTTAATCAGTAAACTTCCACGTATTTAATTATCCTCTTGTTATCTCTCATTAATATTCACCAAAGGTGGGCATTGACTATATAACAAATAAATTAAGTAATGGATCAAATAAGAGTTACTTTAAATTATTTAACGAATAAAGTTGATTTTTTTAAAATAAAATTAATTTTTTTACTCGTCGAGCGTTTCAACTCGAGCGTCGAATAAATTTTTCAACTTCAACTTTACTTTTATTCGCCACATGACGAATAACTTTTTTAACTTTAATTATTCGTTATTCAAAATTTACTTAAATAAAAACTTTGCCCATCTCTGCTATTCATCCATATTTCATTACTTATTAATTAGTAGATCTGTAGCAAGCGAAGCTTAACACGATTTTACTTAAGGTTTACTCTCCTTTAAATTCCAATACAAGAGCCAAGCCTAATTAAAGCACTAACTGCATTAAGAAATACAATTTGAATATAATATGCAGTTAAGCTACATTTCTACGAGTTCAATATCCGACGTGTAAAAATGTGATCTTTAAAGCTTCGAAGTCTTTGAAAGGCAATCTCTTTTAAACGTTTCAATTGTCTTGCAGCTCTCGACTATCTACAACTACTGTAATGTAGATAAAATAAACTTTATCAGGGAGACGTGTGGGAGGGAAAGGTAGACGATAAAAGTACAATTTCTACAGCTGACTATTACTTTTATTTTGCGTTCAAATAAATAAAATGATACGCACAGATCGCAAGATGAACGAGAACTACCATCTCGGACGCGTTGCTCGATACACACATCGAAGTCGCGGCACGCGCGACAGTGTCTTTAATGCCTGGCCTAGCACTACGGTGCATTTAAATAAATAAATAAATAAATAACTTAATACAAAATGTCCTAAGGGTACTATATGTTTCTCACATATCAATACATTGACGAACAACGCGGATTCGTCCGCGAGTAATCGCGCGATTAACGATTCGGCATCGTCCGATACTAATTACTCGCGCGCCAAGCTCGCGCGTGTTCTCTCCCGATATCGTGACTCTCCGTACGGGGCAATAAATAAAATACATCACATGTTCAATAAAATACCGTGCGGTCTTACTAAATATACGCGCTTCACATAGAAATCCATTGGCTTAGGATAAATAAATTAATTCGACGAATGAGATGGAGTACAAATCTCATAGTGACGGTTCCTAAATTCTTCCCAAAAGTAAATCCTTGAAAAATCTCGATACCTATCGATTCTTCCTCTAACTGTTCACTAAAGAGCAGAATAACACTGCCAATTATTTGCACAGTGCTGTTTGACACTCTTCTAGAGCCTCATAAAAGAAAACTATTTGCCATAATCTTAGAACCGTCATGCCACGAAAACGAAGATGAAATGGACGAACGACGAGTGTCGATCGAAATGAAATCGATCACTTCTTTCTGATTAAATTCTCATTAATTCCTCACAGTGGCTTAACATTATTTGGCGACATGTCAGAGTAGAGCCCCGGGGAAGGAGAGTAATTTTAAGCAGATTTTACCTCGTCTGGAAGCGTTAATGTTGGAAGCTTGCAATTATCGATTTCGAAGGTAATCAGAGTGGTAACTAAATTTCTCAAGTTTCGTGACTTATAAATGTCGCTCTCCTTCTCCTGGGGCTTAGTTGACACTTCTCATCTGATTCTAGCCAACGTGGCTTAGACTTGCCCTAGCTGTGTTAAGAACCGATTGTTGATATTCAAATTTACGATTTTTAATAATTAAGCCACTGGGGTTAGTTGAATGATCTACTAAAATCCGCGATCGAGACGCAGAACGTCGCCAGATTGATTCAAGAGATTATCGATGTGGGCCAGTGATTCTCCACCGAGGCGGTAGGTATAGCTTTTTAATTTTCCAGCGATTGAAATTGAATGAGATTTAAAGGAAAGAAAGTGACCGGTAGACACGAGTTGAGTGATTCGTTTTCACGCTATACCGAGCGCTGATGGAGGAAAGCTGGCCTGAGCTGTCTAAATAAATAATAAATAAAGGTACCTAAATAAATAACTAGAATAGAAGAATACATGTGTAGGAACGAATACAAAACTAAGATTAACGACGGACGATGGTTTCTGTTTGATTACGTTCGAACGAAGAGCACGTTCCAGTGTGACTTTACCAAATCCTTCTCTTCCACCCTCTCTTCGTTCATTCCCCGTTAGTTACTTAGTATCCTAATTAGTGGTAAGTGTTCGTTAAAGAGTTTAAGCTCGGACGGAGGACGGTCCGGTAATACTGCTCTGGCGTTTTAGGTTCGAGAGATCATTAATTTTTTTCCTTCATTCTGTAAGCGTTTTCTGGTCTCTCAACTGTCTTCGCGCTCGCCCTGGATCCCAGCGCGACGCGTTGCTTCGAAATTAAATAAATTGATAGTCGTCGTCGCCACGCCGGTACTCTTTCACTTTCTGCAATCAGAATAAAGTATTTTCGGTTAAGACTAGGTGGTATAAATAATCGATAGTCAAATGAGTATTGGATGATCTCTACAATATTTCGTGAATATGATTTAGAGTTTAGAGCAGGGGTGGATTTCGAGATTTCGTGCCCCTAGAGTCTAGGCTAAGAAGCGTATGCCCCCCATTACGTGAAATATCATGAAATATTTCAATTTAAAAGAGTTCAGATAATTTTATAATTAATTCAATATTACAACTTATATATGAGTTATTACTAATTTGCTGGATGAATAAAAGTGAATTGCTCTTAAAGTTTTCCTAAGCCTTTGCTCCTCAAAATTCTTCGCTTCTCAAAATTTAATGCTGTCCAAAAATTTATTGCTCCCCAAAATTTGATGCTCCCCAAAATTTGATGCACCCCAAATTTTGACGCTCCCCAAAATTTGTCGCTCTCCAAAATTGATCGCATCCAAAATTTGCCGGACCCAATATTTATCGTTCCCAAAATTTAGCGCTCCCAAATTTTATCGCTGCGAAAATTTGATGCTCCCCAAAATTTGATGCACCCCAAAATTTGCCGCTCCATATTAACAAAGTATTGTAGAACGAATACCTATCATTTAAAATGAACCACTGATCCCTGTGCATATGAGTGAGTCGAGCATACACGTTACCTACTGTACAAAATTCGGATACCGGGAATCGTGGAATTTACCAGTAAATCCTAACACTCGCCGCTACGGGGCGGCAAAAGTCCGAAATATCTCAGAAAACATTCAAACCTCGGGCCTCCACCAACAGATGCTGGTAAATGTCAGGATTTATCGATCACACTGTTGGCAAAAGCCCGAAGTTCAAATATTTTCCAGATAGTATTTCAGACTTCCACCGTCGCGCAACTGCGAATGCTAAGATTCACCGGCAAATTCCAAGACTCACTTCATTCTCAGACTTTTAGAGTAAAGTACAAGGACCTCGAAGATTATCACCATTCTGAGTTAATGGGAAGAATAAAGTAAAATAAAATAAAATAAAGAATTACTTGAATTTCGCACAACATGATGAAATATCGTGTAGCGATACTGAGAAATTCAAACCGCGTGGAAATGCACGGCAATAAGTGATTTGTATGTAAATTGCGCGTCTCGAAACGTATCACGAGGAGGCCACACGCTTTTGCATAGAGTTCACGACACTGAGAGGCGCGTGCCAGCAAACTCCTTAGATTTTTCATTGCCGGCCAATTATCGCTGTGATTGCATTCGCAATTAGCTGGCGACGGAGGAGCGTGGCATGTTATCGATAAAACGCCGGAGTTACGCGAACCATTCAGAATCATAGTGGCAGAGCACTTTGTGACTCGGTTATGTTACATCAGCTGGCGTAAGAAGGCTTTAGCATAATTCATTGAGGTTTAATGAAATCTTTCTCCGAGGAAACTTTTGCTGCTCGAGCCAATTTATTTAACTGTTTCTTTTGTCGCTTCGAATCTCCGAGAACTTTTATTGGACATTCGAAGCGAGTTTTAATCGAATGCCTCACGTGCTACCTTCGTTATAGGACGAATGACTGTTTCATTCTGCGTAGAGGAATTTCATTTTAGCACGTCTTAAAGTGTCAGAGTCGAAACAAATTGTTCCACAGTTTAATTCAATTGTAAACGCGTTGAAAGATGTACAAGGTTTAAAATGAAAAGAGTGAAGGTATTGGATGCTTACCAGTGGCAACGAAAGAATCGTTTCCTCGTCGTCGAGCACATCAGGATTGTTCGCGACAAGTCGTATGATGCGTCGCAGGGTCTGGAGTCTGCTGTTCGTGGCTGATCTTCGTCTACGACCTCTGGAATAAGAAAAGAAAGGGACCGTGTGAGAATAACCCGTTAAATGTTCAAATCTCGATCACTATTATTCTCTAAAATCTAACCCATTAAACCTTGACTTCCTACACTTATTCACCTTCGTGTTTTTAATTTTGTAAAGAAGAAGAGGGAAGACTCTATTCCTATGTTCGATTATTCTATTATTAAACCTAATTATAATAAACGTAATTATGGTGAGAATAAAAATTTCAAAAGATGGGATTGCACGTATAAACCACGGTACACAACGAGAAAATTTAGATATTCTGGTACAACGGGTTCAAGGGGTTAAATATGAAGAGAAAGACGAGGAAAAGATGAAACGATCATGTTCCCGTCAGAGATGATCGAGTAGTAACAAATAGGAAGATTCGAAATGGAGATCACGCGTTCAGCATCGATGCCATATGCTCGGTCAACGGAATGGAATTTTTTAGGGGTCCAAATCCAGCAATTTTTTCCCGACCCGCTCCCTTCTTTCTCGCCTTTGGACTTTGGAGAATGAACGCGTCGAACGGCATTTCGCACGATCACGCGTGTCACACGTGCCGAAAGTAAGGAAAGGGTACCACGTGCCGATGGAATACCGCCTAGCATGCAATCGTTAATCGTTTAGAATGTCCTGCTGCGAATTATTTCACTCGAGGCTTATCGCTTGGGAACGTGGAATTCCGAGGAATCGTGAAAATTGTGGAAGTCACTGTAAGTAGCTGGTGCCACTACGCTTCTACCATAGATTTCCGCTTGTCACTGAGTCAATATTTCGTAGATTAACGTTTTCATGGCAAAAACGAGCAGTGGTGACAAGTTCTCCAATTTTCATAAATATTCTCTTTTTTACTCGTGTGTAATTCTTTCGAAATATTAATTTTCCTTATCGATCGTTATAATGTTCTGTACTTTTTGTTTTACTAAATTCTTTTTGATCTTTGCGTATTCCTCAATTCGAATTTGAATTAAGGCTGGGACTATTCGAATAATTTAATATTCAAATATTTTACAAGTATTCGAATGCTACGAATAAACTTCGAATATTTGAGTATTCGAATGTTATTATTCGAATAGTATAGTATGGTGTGAAGTGGGTCAAAATTAGCTTACAAGATTTCACCCTGACAAATGAACCTAAAGAACTTGATTCATAATTCACACCATACTATTCGAATACACCAGTATTCGAATACTTAAATTATTCGAATAGTATTCGAATACTTAAATTATTCGAACAGTACTCGAATACTTAAATTATTCGAATAGTATTCGAATACTTAAATTATTCGAACAGTACTCGAATACTTAAATTATTCGAACAGTCCTCGAATACTTAAATTATTCGAACAGTACTCGAATACTTAAATTATTCGAATGGTATTCGAATACTTGGATATTCGAATTATATTCGCCAAATAATTGAGCAACCGAAGTATTCGAATATTCCAATACCAAAAAATTCGACAAAATAGCCCCAGCCCTAATTGAAATACATTTGACTACTTCTTTAGCCGCCCTTTCCGTGGATCGTACAAGAACTGTTGAGCAGCCAGTATTTTCGTTCAGTCTCCAACTCCGGTTACAAACCTCACTGCCCAATTGAATCCTCGCCAGTATTACCGTGTCACGGTAATTCCATTAGGTCCAAGATCCCCCTTTGCAGTTCAAGATCGAAAGCCCAATTCGAGCACGTTTCGCGCGTAATCGAGCATGAGATAATAGTCGAGCTGGCAGCCTCCGATGCATTTCCCTCTCGCTCGTTACGCTTTCCGCTCACAGTCGTGCCTCGCGCACCACGACTGCAAATTATTCGCCTCGCCAAAACGAAAAGAGACCGCGTACCAATTGATCGGCTCACACTTAGCCACCGAAACCAATCGAATTCCCACCCGAGAAGCTACAGGCACTGCTGAGCATAAAAACAAAATTCACCTCCTAAAAACAAAATTCCTCTTTGCACTTCATCTTCAACTTCAGCGCGTGACACTTTTTCCAGCGAAGCCAAATATTAGAGAGCTCTCTTCTAGAGGTGTTGAGCCCGTGTCTCATCTTATTACACCCTTCGGCCGTGTTCTCCGGTAAAGAAAGTGGCGAAATGGTTCCTCGTGCTCGCACAATGGTCCATCAGACGCGGTGGCTGTTGGCTCCTTCGTTACAGCGTTTCCCCTTTTTGCACGCAATTTTCCCTCGAAAGTCAATTGGAGATCTCTGGAGGGCCGGGACGGTGAATTACGAGTTGAATGTGGAAAATGAAGGGCATAGAGTTGCGTGCAGTCGTGAAAGCCGTGGCCCCTCGGGATGATTAAGGCGCGTGCAAACGTTAGCATATCGGAGCGAGGATTTTCGAACTCGTCCTCGCCTCCGAGGCGAATTTTCGATGTTACCAGCGAGTGAGCGAGCTCGGCTAGCAACGTGTCTGAATAGAAATTTATTCGGATGGCATTCGAAGCGGATAGCTAACCCGGTTAGAGGCTCCATTACGTACCCAGCATTCTCTGCGCCAGTACCACTCTTCCTGTCTCCTCTTATCCTGCGGGGACCACCTCGTCGCGATTTATATTATTCAGCGTGCATCGTTATGTACGTAAGCGAATACGCTCGCGTCTCGCCAGATGCAGTCGCGACCATGATGCTTACGTACGCCTTCTGAATTCAACTTCTGGAATCACTAGTTTCTGGGACGGGGTTGCTCGAGTATGGGGAACGTTGGAATTCTTGAGATTCCGATGGGAGGGATCTTATATCATCGATTTGCTGGCGATAAGAAGTAACGACGGCGAGAATGTAACGCGGGAACGAAAGGAATAATTTTTTATTATTATAACTTTTGAATAATTTAACTCGGGCTGTAATTCTTCCACAAGCACCAATACTTGAATTGTAAAATGTTGTATGCAGAAGTTAACAAGAATTATTAAGAGCAGAAAGCAAAGTCAAATTATCAAAAATCGTGCCAAATTATATTCCAAAATTTGATCAAAATTTCGCAGGCAACTAGATATATTGGGAAATTCTATTTTTGGGCTAAAAACGTAGAAAAATTTGGAATTCTTTTTTTAAGAAACTACTTAGCGATTCGATTCGTCTGAAATTTGGATCATGTTTTTATGTATCTTTGAAGTAGTTGCAGTTTGTTTTCTAATTAATTTCTAATAATAAATATAGGAGTTATACTTGATCGACCATCACACCGCGCAAAATTTGTCTTTATTTATCTGTCGAATATTTATCTCCGAGGTAATCGGAAACAGAAAAATGAAATACCGTTTTACTTCGTCCATATATAGCTTCAGTTTGATGAACCAAAAAATAGGATTCCGTATAAACTTCTTAAGCCCTACGCCCCTCGTTCCAATTCAATTTGTCGCCGGAAATATTTATCCCTTCCCCTTGCTTTATTACTCGCCCACAAATGCCTCACCGAAATATCCCAGCCCTTTGTATTTACAAGTAAACGGGAATTATTTTAGGACCAACGGGTCCGTCCAAAGGTTAATACAATACCATGGCTGACGTTTGCCACTGTCTCGCGACACCCTCGAGGTACCTTCTGGTTAGTAGTAGGCCGTTCTTCTTCATTTCGTCCCGCGATACGTGACCACCCCCTTCCGCGTCGTTAGCCCACCTAGCATCGACCCCCTCCGTTCATTCTCATCCACTGGAAAGATCACCCCTGTCATGCAGGCGACACGAGAACGTACAGGGCGGAAGCAACAAGTTGAATTTCAATGCAGCCACGCCGCTTCGAGCCGAACGTGCGCCACATTTCGTGCAGATTCTCCACCCCGCTCACCCCATTTCCTCCTCCGCTGCGAGCCCCGCGCGGAAACTCGTCAAATTCGCGACAGACCGCCAGGAAATGAAAAAGAGAGAAGCGGCTGGGCAGAAATAAACGGTGTTTGTTTTCGTGACGCGTTTCGTGTACGCTTCGGAGATTCCTGAACCCAGAATCAGTCACTGCACTACCAAAATAACTTTTCTTTGCTTCTTCTATCTAGCAGATCGGTATTTTCGGCGGTGCGATGATGCAACGGTGGTATATCTGTCTCCTATTTGCTCCAAGGATTACTGGCCCGCTTTTTTCGCGGACAATCGAAGGATCATCTCGCTCTCTCTCTCTTTTATCGATAATTCATGCTTCGTCCAGTTGTCGCTCTTCCTCTGTTCGAAGTTGCTCGAAAAATCGGAGCGACCGCGTTATCCTTCGCCCTAGATCGTTACGCGAAATTACCCGGTAGCTTAATCACTGGTTATCGTTTCCAAAGGCTCGTTTACGATATACACCACTCCAGCAGAATTCCCACAGTCAACAAGCGATTCCCATGCGAGCGATAAGCGATCGACGTTGAGTGATAACGTCGAGCACCGATCGTAATTCGCGGCGAACGAGGCGTGATACGCGTTAATCGTTTTTATCCACACGTGCGCGCTGTTGATTGCAGTTTCGCGCCAACTACCAATGGGCTTTGAAGAATTTGAAGACAATTTTCAAATCGACGGATGCAAACACGATTTCCTCTTATTTCGTGGTCCTTCGTAATTCTTTGGAGCGTGGCATAAATTTACGATCCCTGGGACTGTTTTAAATGAAAGGGAATCGTTGAAAGGCGTCGAGGGACTTGATAATAACCATTCATCGTGTTGAGAGTAATTTCGATGGGCCGGTATGATAGGGAATAGCTTAACGCGTTCTTTATCAGAGGAATTTTGTACCCGCCTTAGACGGAGGCGTTTATTAATTACTGATAACCGACCGGGAACAATAAGTCTGCGATAGGGGTCAGTCGACGTTTCTGAAATTATGTAATCGGTGATATATGTACTTACATTTTATCTGGATCCAACACGCCGAATGCAACGGGAACCTTCACCACTTTTCCTCTCACGTTCTCCAGCCCCATCAGCGTCTCGATTTCGGCTAGTCTCTGGTCTGACACTCGCCTTTGCCTGCTGGAAATTCAATCACAGTGTATGAGCATTGTGAAAGAAAAGCTGTTTCTTGTTTTGTAATGTATTTAATTATGTGAAAGTAATTGAGTACCATTTTTTATATAAATATGGGAACGCTTAGATAAGCAGTGTCAATTTTCAAGTCATTGGGTAGAATCATTGTGTTCTTCTAAATTATAGATTTGAATGAATGAAATAAAAGTTGGAGCAGCGTTGCTCCGGAATTAATGATTAGCCGGGAAATTCAATCACAGTGTATGAGCATTGTGAAAGAAAAGCTGCTTCTTTTTTTGTAATGTATTTAACTATGTGAAAATAATTGAGTACCATTTTTTATATAAATATGGGAACACTTAGATAAGCAGTGTCAATTTTCAAGTCATTGGGTAGAATCATTGTGTTCTTCTAAATTATAGATTTGAATGAAAGAAATAAAAGTTGGAGCAGCGTTGCTCCGGAATTAATGATTAGCCAGGAAATGGGATTCATCGATACCTATGTCTTTGAAAATTTTTGGATACGATTAGAGAGAGTGTTGTTTCACGAAAGTCGTGAAAATTCGGAGCAGCTTCGTTCTTCCAAGATCCGATTGCTCAGTTGAGCTAGTTTATCGCAGATAGTGAATGAATTATTTTACCATTTTCTGGGGAGGATGTATATTTTTGTCGCCTGATAAACGAAACGATTAGAAATAGCTTTTTGGACTCGGGCAATCTGAACGCGAGGGGCCTTCTTATCTCCTCGGTACATTTCTATTTACAGAATCGGTGTATAAATTAACTGGATTCTTGGGTGAAAATGGGCACGATGTAATTTCCCTTAGAAGTGAAAATTCAGTCGCACCTGCCTTGACAGAAAAATGGAATCATACAAAAATAAAGAATTCTTTTTAGTATATTCTATACCCCATTCTAATATATCTATTATTAACTAAAAATTGATTCTGACAAAACACACTGATTTTCCACTTAATCCTTCCAAGTTCAAGACGCTCTGCGTCCTCGAATCACAGAAGAATACTGTGCCAAGCGTTGGGAAGAGTATCAATAATGTATCCATGTTTCGGTGTCACGATAAACTTTTACAACACGCTTGATGCATTTTTACCAACTATCTCCAGCTACTTTTTTGTCAGCGGTTGTCGAGGGAATAACGCAACACGTCGGAGGACATTGGGCACGGTACACGTTCCCACTGTATCATTCTCGAAACGTGTAACGATGACTTGCGCCAATAGCACGTGTAATTACATCAGTGAGTAAACTTTCACGGGGGATATCGAGTATGTGGAACCTCGAGAAATCGGTGTTGCAAATCATTCCCATGAGATCACTCGCGCCAAGGAAAACTCGCTAAACGGGAAACCAGTCGTTGTCCCACGGACGTGTCATTTTCGAGTCTCCAATCTGCCGCGAATCCAACATTCACGCGGCGAGCAAAATTAATAGGGGAACAAAGACATTTGAAAAAAAATTGAGTTAGCAGGTGATAAAATAGGAAGAATTATATTTTTTTATATCGTGGGTTAGTCCGTTTTTGACTCTTAAAGCCTCATTCCCCCTTGTATCGCACCTCTCGATTCATGAATTCTTAATCATCCCCCTTCCTTGCTTCAAAATTACTAAAAAATCTTCAAAAAATCCTTCGATTTGGATGATTCAATGTTAAATCTTTAAAACTCCAGATCCTCGAATATTCCAGGTTTTTTGTTCAGATCTGATAATATTTCATTGAAAGCAGAAACTCGAAAGTACATATTTAACTTTTAAGGGAGGTTCCCAAAATACCTGAACATCTCGTTGATCCACGGTTATGCTCGGTCCCTTCGAGGACCTCGCAGGATCCTTGCAACGCCAATAGGATACCGCCCGATGATAAAGCCGCAATAAACGGCGCGATAAAGCGACTGAATCGCGCGTCAGAATTTCATATTGGCAGTGAAAAATGGTTGCGGGGGAGAGATATATTGGCTGGGCGATCGGCAGGCTGCACAGGATAAACCGTGTTTGCGGATCGCCGTTAATTTCGCCATCTCGATCGGGGCGCTAATCTCCCTGAGCGTACGTGGGACGTAAGCTCCGCGTTATCTCTATCTGGATAGAGCGTTATCGGTGTCCATGGGACTCCCATGGAGAAAAGAATGCAGCATTAATCGAGATCATAGCTTCGAAGGTCCGTCAACGTCTGGCGCGATCTCAAGGGGAACGTTGGTAGCCTGCGATATGACTAAACTCTCGCGTCGAAAATAAATCGATAAAGTATCGGTTCGAGATTGTGATCTAGTGATTGGAACTTGGAGCGTGTCGACGGTGGGATTTTCCCTTTGGATCGAAACCGGGGACGGTTCCCGCGGTGAATTGCAGGTTTCTCGATCGGTGGCGAGGATCGTGGACGCGTCGCGTGGTCGTTGGTTCGATTTTGAAAATTATGTTTCTACTATTGCAGGTACAGGCTGGTCGATTTTCTATTGTTACTTCACGCGGGAACGAATCGAGGGACATTTTTCAACCGCTGGGCAATAGAGACTGGTTTTCTTTTCGTTGATATTTCAAAGAGGAAGTGTGGAGCTTCTTCCAGATAAGGGATATTGAAAATCATGCTAGTGTCTTGCTCTTCGCAATTGCACAACCACGCGAAATGCATTCGAAATAATATTCGAATAGTGGATAATTCTGGAGAAGATCGAGGTAAACTGGATCGTTTGTCGAGCAAAGACAACCCCCGTGTGATTAAAGACGCGGTTTTCGGGATGATTGAACGGGAATTGGATACTTTTGCTCACAACTATTGCGATATTCGCTCGAATAGGTAAGCAAATTCAAAAACTGATTCCTCCCCCTGAACTGTTCGAAGCAGGGGTCGAGTGAAACTGTGAATTTTTATAAATAAAAATTATATATTGAACTTTTAACTTTTAAATTATTTCTTTTCCGTGTTAAGTTACTTTGTATATTAACACTTTAATTTTATTGTAAGAGTTCATTTTTTACAATTATTTAGGTTCGATTAGTAAATGAGCTGGAGGATTATATACTTTTGAATTGATATTTAAGGGTAAAATATAAAAGTTGAAAGAAGTAGAGTAAATATACATAGCACAGAAAGCACATTATGATTTTTATATAATTATTTTCCCCGAACAGTTTAAGGTTTAACCTTCAGACTTATCTACCCCACATTTTCAGGAAATCTGCTTGTCACAACTATAACGTTTTCCAAGCAGAATAAATGTTTCTGTTTAACTATTACTTTTTTCAACTTTCAAGAAAATTAGTTTCTCATTTACAGAAAACTGTATATAATAAAAGTTTCAGTTAATACCCTGCATTTTATAACGGTTTTCCCAGAACAGAAAAAATAATATTCATAGAATTACAGTAATTTCATAATTAATTAAGAATTTTGACAGTTTCATTCAACCCCTAGTTCAAACATTCAAACTGTTACAAAAATGCCCCCATAAATGATCCATTCATCGAGCCAAACACTCAGAGCGCCAAAGCTCAAAGTGACCCTGTGCCCTTTTCCCAAAAATTCTGGAATCACTGTCGAATATTCTCGTTCGACTGGAGCCCTTACCTAAGGAAAGGGGATGGCCTGGCGTGCGTGGTCCCCGGCATCAGAATCACAACGATGGCACATAACACCATCAGCGTGGCAAGCAGGCTGACTTTCGTCCCAGTCACGTTTCCCATGGTGTCTTAACGCGAACGTTTAGAGCCGAAAGAGGTAATGACGTAAAAGTCTGCTCTTCCCAAAGATCCAACAATCCTCGGAACAGGACACTTGAACGAACAGGATCGGCACACTGACTCGCACTTATACCGTTCGAACGTGTTCGATGAAACTCTCGTGTGTGGTGTCGCGTGTCGATCGGCCTGGTAATCGCGGTTTTCGATACTAGTAGCTGGCCCTATCCTTGTCGCTTTTGTCTCTTGGTGAACTGTAGCGTACCGTCGTTCGCTTCGAGCATATATACTCGAAGGAGAGTGCCGCCTCCACCTCCCCACTCGGCTCGTGGCCCATGCCCCACTCGACCGGATCCTCCCTCACCTTTATCTCTTTCCTAGACTTCGACCCTTTTCCCTGGATACACCTTTCTCTCGAGGAAGCCAGCCAGCGGCGATCACCAGGCGACGAGCCTCGCCGATCGGACCCTCCTCCGGCTTTTCCCCAGGTCGCGAAATCGGCGTCCACCCGAAAACTTAACACCTTCATCCGCGGGCACGGCGCACTCGCGGCACGTCACAAGCTCCGCTCGATTTTTCTTCGCAGATATTAGACTGTACGATTGCTTTTGTTGTGGTTGCTCAGATCTCAGAGGATTTTTTACAGGGGGTGTCAATTTTTTAGGAGATGCTTGTGGGCGTTCTTCGTTTTGATATTGATGGAAGATCGCGAGTTGCCAGTGACACGTGGAAGGTGGAAATGTGGGTTGATTATTTGGTAATTTTTTATTTAATTGGTTCAATTTTATTTTCTTAGGAAATTGGGGAAAAGGGGAGACGCGTGGGCCTTGAAAGGAAAAGAACTTTGTAATAACATGTGGAAAGTGGAAATGTGGGTTGATTATTTGGTAATTTTTTATTTAATTGGTTCAATTTTATATTCTTAGGAAATTGGGGAAAAGGGGAGACGCGTGGGCCTTGAAAGGAAAAGAACTTTGTAATAACATGTGGAAAGTGGAAATGTGGGTTGATTATTTGGTAATTTCTTATTTAATTGGTTCAATTTTATTTTCTTAGGAAATTTGGGGAAAGGGGAGACGCGTGGGCCTTGAACGGAAAAGAACTTTGTAATAGTCGCGATTTTACGAACAAGTGGTTCTGCTCGAAGATTTAACGGTCACTTATCTCGCGAAAAGATACGCCAGCGAGACGTGGTTGCGGATATGATCGAGTAACGTTTGAAGCGGTTTGTTCCAAAAATAGGACTTATCTGCCGATCGAATCTGGTATGAACAAAATATTAATTACATGTTGGAAAGGTTAGTGTTCGCGAGTTATAGTAATCTTGTTAGATATAAGGGGGAGATCTAGCTGCGAATCTTCTTTTCATTTTATGCAAAGGCTAAATGACGTAAATGATCGATGGGTTTATTTGAAGTAGTGACATCAATGATACAACGCGGAAATGGAATGCGGAGTTGCGAATTAATTGATTGTTTATTGTTTAAACATGAACGCGCCACTTCATATTTTACTTAGAATCATACTTATTTCCACGAGGATTTTTCCTACGGGGAAACCTTTTGTCGTGATCGCGATCGTTTTATACAATGATTATCGATTTTTCCGTTAAGCGTCGATAATTCATTCCCGCCAAGATTGGAATAAAATCAAGGCAGGTGCGTGCTTCCTTTGAGTAGTTACTTCGATCATACGAGCATATTCAGCTTCAAATATTTCTCAACATAATTTTAAGAATTAAAAGCATGGAAACTAAAATTCTGATAACAATTTTCGTCGACAATGAAAAAGTTGTACAAATGAAAGGGTAATTAACTAATTAATTAGATTGATTCTCGAAACAAATTCGACAGTTTTTTAAGGGGTCACTGTGACGGTTTGAAAAATGAAGCTATTTTTAAAGATTCTTTTCTTCGTAGATACAATATATAATGCAATAAATCTTTTTGGTATTTATTAATCTACACTTGTATTACACAAAAAAAATAAAAGAATTTTTCTAATTTGTTTTAAAACTTTAAACGCGATTATTTTAAAACAACATTTTTTCAAGTGGTGCAGGTGATTGCAAAAAACTATTTGACCAATTAGTCCGAACATTTTACACGTTATTCAGCACTTCAGTGGCTATGACTGGGACCAGGACTATTTTTACTGATAAAAAATTAATAAAATGACGGAGGTTAGAAGTGTAAGTGTTGAAATACGGTGAATTTTTCAATCATTTTGCCTTGTAAAAACCTTGAGAAAAGTATGAAATGGTTAATCGAAAAAGGTTTCCGAAGAAAAGAATCTTTAAATATAGCTTCATTCTTCAAACCGTCACAGTGGACTGACCCCTTAAAAAATAACAATTCCACCATCATTCCCCAGGACGCAACAATATTTACCCTGATTTGCATATACATATTTCAGACCCTGTTCCTTTACCCATTTCGTCTATTATGTTTCATCCTATCTTCTTCACACCATCCCACAATCCTCCTCCGTTCCTCCCCGTATCACCTTCTCGAAGGCCAGCATGCATCTCCAAAACCTCGTTCAACTATAAACAAAGCACTCCTGGCCCCAAAAGCTCATTTAAAATCGAAAGCAAAGTACATAGCAAAAACGCCACAGCGAGCTACACTGGTCAACCCCGACGCTCCTCGTTTGGACCACTTTACTTTGTCTTGAGAAGCGAATAACAGATCGAGGCAGCGTGTTCCCCGAATCGAATTCCTTAAAAACACTACAAACAGTGTTTGACCAGAGGAAAGAGCCTCGTTCCGCGTCATCATTCCTCATCGCCTCTACTGATCCAGCAACGCAAGGACCAGCGACGCTCGTAAATCGCTACCACGTCGCTCCACTTCCATTTCTTGCGATCGATCGTGTCCCACTGTTCGCAGCGAACAGATGTACCTACGAGGAACGATTAATAAGCACCTCTGAGATGCTCTTCGGAGAATAATTTCCTGGTTCAGCCGCGACTAATGTATATACCGCGACCGATCTATTTATCGGTGAACGTCTCCTCGTTTTCCCTCGACTTCGTCTCACCTTGTTTTCGGCTGTTGCTTGCACAGACGAGATCTCAGCGTGGCTGGCGTCTGGCAAGGAAGATGACCGGCCATGACACAGGTGCGAACGAATCCTCGTCATGGGACCACCAGCTGCAGGAAAAATTCCTCAGGTAGGCTATTTTCAGTGACGAAGATCGTTTTTCTTCCCTGCGCGACCTTCCCAGAGTTGCGGCTGGTGAACGGGGATTCAGATCCCCTCGTGTTTCTCGCTGATCTTCGACGAATAAGCGGTAAATACCGCGATGCACCGCGGGTGGGAATTCTTCGAAGGATTCCTATAAATAGCGGCATCTTTTGTCTCGGCAAGAACGATTTTTCGGAAAAGTCCGCGGGTGCACTCGAGTTTTGAGATTCCTTTCTTTTATGGGCCGGTTTGCATTCCGTCGCTGTTGGGCAAGCTTGTGCGTTTGTTTCTTAAAGTTTGCATAATTTGCGGGGCATATCTGGCGGGCGCCTCGTGGGCATGGACAGGTTCAACTGATTCAAGGAAATGTGACGCGGAAATTGGGGGATTTTGGGTAAGGTGGGTGCTATTGTTTTAGAGGTTTGTTTGGCACGGAGGGAATCTGGATTTATTTATTTATTAAGATAGTTGATTGTGCGATGAGAATGGATGCGTGTTAGGTTGTTAAAAAATATTGTTGTTTAAAGAATAGTGGAGAGTAGAGCTGTTTCGAGACTCGAAACATTCGAGTAGCTTGAAGTTCGAACCGAGCGGGACTCGGTTTTTCGAGCCGAGCCGAGACTCGAACGGTTTCGGGTAACCCGAATGTTTCGAGTAGCTCGATTTCTTCGAGCCGCTCGAATGTGTTCCGGGTAGCTCGATTTTTTCGAGCCGCTCGAATGTGTTTTGGGTAACTCGATTATTTCGAGCCGCTTGAATCTGTTTCGTTTAGCACGATTTTTTCAAGCAGCTCGTATGTGTGCTAGCTTGGTATAGCGTTTTTATATACATTGTATATAGTTTAGCGTTTGCGTGAATGTTACTGTATATAATACAATATATTATACTATGACATTGAATCTTTTAATTTTGTCCCGTTTATATTATAATAATAATAATAATAATAATAATAATAATAATAATAATAATAATAATAATAATAATAATAATAATAATAATAATAATAATAATAATAATAATAATAATATATTCTCATATATGTTTTCACTTTCGTCACTTTTGTTCTTGCATACGAAATAAACTTTAGTAAAGTTTTCTATATGTAATATAAGTGTTCACTTTATTATATCCCCGAGAGCAGTAATTGGATTGAATCTGGTTTCCCAGAAGGTGTAAAATATAAATCATAACATAATTCGACCATACATAGAGCTACCTAGTGCTCCATTACAATAGATCAAGCGAATTTATCTCTTTGAAAAATTTAATCACATTCAGGATATTTTCAAACTTATTCAAGGTTAAGTTCAAATTCTCTCTGATGTTGAGCCGACTTCTTTCCTGCGAGAACTTAGGGTTAACTTGATATGGTTTTCACATCTAGACATCTCATATTATACATCTAACTTAATTTATACTCGGTGGCTACAAAACGCTATACCAAGCTAGCACACATACGAGCTGCTTGAAAAAATCGTGCTAAACGATACAGATTAAAGCGGCTCGAAATAATCGAGCTACCCGAAACACATTCGAGCGGCTCGAAAAAATCGAGCTACCCGGAACATATTCGAGCGGCTCGAAGAAATCGAGCTACTCGAAACATTCGGGTTACCCGAAACCATTCGAGTCTCGGCTCGGCTCGGATATTCGGGCCGAGCCGAGCTCGGCTCGGTTGTTTCGAGTCTCGAAACAGCTCTAGTGGAGAGAGTATAAGTATTCCTTGAATTTCTTTATACATAGCTTGAACTGCTTTCCATTGTTTCTGTTTTATGGTGTCATAAATAATTATTAACTGCTTTTCAATTTAAATTTTTGCGTTCTGCCGCGAACACTGAGTTTGCTGATTAATTTTGAAGTCTAAAGGCAACAATTGTACGAGATATAAGCAGCGCGAACACTTTCTTTGAAGGTGCAAATACTGTCGTAAAAAATTGTGCAACGGCTGAATAGGGATTCCAAATTAATTTATGATTGCCAATATTGTGTTATTCCTTTTGAAGCTTTATTCTGTTACTCTTTTTGAGCTTCTCGGGAAAAACAAAGTGAAATGAACGGTTCGCACTAATTCTGTTTTAAAACACTTCGTCTTGATTGGTCGTGACATTTTGCATTCGTGACGGAAATTATGTTAAGAAAGGTTTTATTGCCTTTCGATAACGGCTACAGTTGAAAACACGGAATATTCCGTGATCCACAGATAATGTGCTAATTATGGATTGTTCGGTGGAGAAAGGAGGAAGAATTTTGGGAATCATCAGATCAATCGAGAAATAAATTGAACACTGTATGGGGAAAGATCCTTCATAGTGCGCTTATCTACTAATCTAATAAAATATTAGCGTTCGAGCATAAGTTTTCAAGGTTTCCATGACTTTTAATTAACGACCGTAGGAACTTTCCTGACATTGTGTACAATGGGATTAGAAAGACATTGCTCGAAATCAGAACCGTATCTATGTAGATTATTGAATAAACAAAACACTTTTTTACTAAAAAAAGTCACGCGAAAAATAGAGCAGCGAAGCTGTGGAAGAGAACAATTAAAAATGCAACTAAAATGGACTTTAATAATAATAACAAATTTCCAATAAATAATCTCACTCCATAACATCAAAATTAATTTTCCTATCACCTTCTTACCTACATAGATTTTCTAAAAAATTTAATTCCAACTTCACAATGCTACCAATTAGCCCTCTGAGTTTCGAAACAAGAAAACGCGTCATATTCCTCCGTTTTTCGTTGCCGTTTTTCGCTGATAACAGGATTATCAACGTCTGTACAATAAACTTCATTTTATTGCCTCTTTATCGAGGCCAGCCGAAAATAGTTCACCCGATTGCGTGATTTCCCATGAGCCCGCGATTTCACGGTGGCAATGTCGAGCACGTTGATTCCCCGATCAAACAGGAATCGATCAAGTCGTCACAGACGTTACCCACGTAGACGTGATTCACTGCGATTGTGTAAACAATGAGACGTCGAGAACCTCTCGTTGTAACGGCATCATAGATATCCACGATCAGCCTTCGACACGTGTGTACTTAGAATTGGCAAGTTGGTGTGACTGGGAATTCCACTGATAGGTCCTTAACGGGCTAGGATCCAGAACCCTGAAGAGTAAAGAGATTTTAACCTGTTAAGCTTTAAACTCCCTAGAATATCCAATGAAAAATTCGCCGAGGCTTGGATCTCGTTCGCAGAAGCTCCTTTCGAAGCGGGATAAAAGTCCTTCGCAATCTTATGTCGGGGGTAGTTGAAATTCTTTACAAGTTTCACCCTGATTCATGGTGCATCCTTTACAGCTTCAGCGTCACATTGTACTTAAGTAACAATTAACTGGATTGAAGAAAGCATTAAGTAATTGTCTTCGGAATGATTGGAAGAAGAAAGGTGAAGTGAGAAGCTGTGGGTCATCTTCTTACAGCTTGATTCTCTGCATAGATAGTAGTCGATCAACCCCGAAGTCGTCCAACCAGAAATATATGACTAACAATAAAACCAATCGACCCACATCTCCAGGAATGAATTTTGAGCGAAGATCCTTCACTCTGCCAAACAAGATTATCCGTCTCGATCTACAGAAATCATTGAGCACGCGCCGCTATTTAACTCGATCGTATAGTTTCCATCACGCGCCCGTCGCATGGGTTCGAAAAACATTACGAACAGTCCGACGATCTCTCGGAAACAGTGTACAATTCCACTAAAAATGTCCTTCAAGATCGCCTAGAAAAGTGAACCACGCAATGAACTTTCTCTTTCTTCCACAAAAAAATCCCCTTCAACCCTGTAAATTTAAAAACGGCCCCCTTCGCATCGAACTCGAGGCTTCAAATTAAATCAAATCTCAGAGAATACTCTCTCATCGGAGCCAAATTAATCCTGCTCGTTAAAGCACCTGTACGCAATCGTGGTACACACGTCATTTGCAAAATGGTTATCTGTTCGCAGTTAGTGGAAAAGTTTCCAAAGTTTCTGTTTCACTTTCGCCTAAGCCTCATCGCGCCGCCGGCAACTGTGACGTGTGGAATTCCCATCTGACTAACGACGCCCGTAAATTTGCTTTCACAACGTGCAATAGAAAAAGACGATCGGCGATCGCGATCGCGCGGGGGCCAACGCCGGGCGCGTATGTGCTTGCGCGCCTTTTTTTCTCGGTCAAGCTACTGTGACGTAACGTGGCAGCGAATGACCATCTGAAGTGGAAGCCTCCTGTCGCTTTCGCGGGAATCGTGACGAATCGATTACGAGAGCGTAATCTGTACGGTATCTGAGAATGATTCTATTTAGAGTTTCTGCATCCGTGCCCTAGATAACGGGATAACGCGTGTATGATAAGGGGATTGCCCTCCACCTCGCCTCTACACCATCTTCCAGCTCGCGTTTCACAGCTTTCCAGCAGTTACTACTACTTAGTTAGACCAGGCGCCTAGACTGTTGCGCCGATAATCGTCTCGTTTGCGCCACGATATTACATGTTAGTCATCGATGACGGTGACGGTGCTGGAACGCTCGATTTCTCTCCAGTGACGAATTTTCATGCAACCTGGCTAAATGGGGACGGTTCCTGGCGAAGCTTCAGGGCATCGAGATCACGTGCTGATCATGTTGGCTAGGCATGGAATTGGGTATAGGTGTTAGGACGCCTGCTGTGGCTGCAGAAAATGTGATGTTTGGTAGAGATTTAATACTTTGCAATGGTTCTAATTTGAAACTCCTGAGCAAAGTTTGTTAGAGTTCTTCAATTTTGCAACTATTGTGCACAATTGGGTCTAGTTATAAAGCTACCAACCCTCGGAGATCTGAAAGTCAGTAAAAGTTTGAAGATTCTAAAATCTAAGTGTTAAAGAAATGTAGCTTTATTTCTATTCGGTATATTTTATTTCTTATTATTGTTTTACAATAATTTCTAATGGGTTATTTAATAGTGAGTAGTATAATTAATATTATGTTAAATTTTCTGTAGCTTTAGTTTTTAAGCCTGAAATGCAACTATGGCTTGGTAATTTTTTGTAAAATGAAGATCACAAAATTATGGGATCGATACTAAGTTTGACTAATTTTTTGTTATTTTGAGGGTTGGTAGCTTTTTGCATATCTAGGCGCAATTAATCCACAGAGAGTGGGTGGCATAATACTTATAAACGGCAGTATAAAGCGGTGGTATCTAATATCGCCCAGCAAAAGTTAAACCGCTGTTAAGTGAATAATAATTGATATTTGAAGAGCCCTTGTTAAAAACACTGCAATTACATATTACCATTGGCACTTAGAACATTTTCCCATAACCAAATTATAATTTTGGCACTTAAGAGTGTTTTTTACATAGGCTCTTCATTTTTGTATGTAATTTGTGTAAAAGTAAAAGTTCATATAGCATAAGTTAGAATCATTGAAACCTAACATAAGTGGTATTAGGAGGTACCTACCTTCGCTATACTTGTGTAGTAGGAGTGTTTCAAGACAGGGGTGTTTCTTAACCATTCAAGGTGATTTACTTAGAATCATATAATCAGGAAGTTTACGGAATCAACGTTGAATCGACGATACTCAACGAAGCTAAACCAACAAGATAGCTTTTCAGATCGTTTCGCTCTTGCGAAAATTTATGGGCCTTCCTCGAACAGGACATGAAAGTAGTTTTAGTACGAAAGACTACTTGACCCTTGGTTTTCGACGAAAGTCCTCTGAGATCTATAGTAACACCGTCTCTTTTCAATTTCTCCATCAAGAATCTTCCCTCCTCTCCTGCTGTGTACATTTTACAAGAGTTCTACCAACATCGAATTCTGTCGACTTAAATATCCGTGGAACAATGTGAATTCATCGCGAAATTCATTGTTTGTTGAAGACTTGGCTCTGATCACCCATTGATTCGTTGGAATCAATAAAGAAATGGAATTTCTGGGATCCGGAGTGATTTCTAAGTCGCTCGATAAAAATTCACGGCAAAGTTATACTGTGGTTTGAAGGCCGCCCCAAGGCGAACTTTACATTTGAAGTAATAAAAAGCGAGATGATAGAAAATATTGTTATTACCGTGCTCCTTATACGAGACTTTTGAATTTCAACCGTCAGACACGTTCGAAAGTTGCCGTAGCTCGTGCTCGACGATCGACAGACATCTGGAATGCAAATTTCCTTCCACTTAAAACTTTTCGATCGACTTCGTAAGGAGCCGGAGCACTCGACATTTGCAGGAATCGCGCTTATTTTCACAAACTTCACGATCGCTTGATTCTGTTATCAAGATATTCTTCCTCGTTCGTCCTCGCTTACGGGGCAGGCGAACTTGGAGAAACTTTATCAGATCTCCTGGTTAAAAACGTGATTTTCCAACCCTCTCGAACTCCCCCGTAGATATCGGAGTTTTTCGAAAAAAAATCTGAAAGAATCTAGCTTCTCCTATCTCGGGATCATTTTTATTAACAAATTGTAAGCAACCGTGGTAACATTCGTGCGCAAAGAGTAGGTAATTCTCTGGAATTCGCGATCGTTAACGATCCATCGGAATTTAGGTAACCGTGCACGTTGATAATTCATTTTACGTAAACAAGAATTCATTTGATAGTCATAATCTGAGATAGAAAATACCTTCGCGGTCTACAAGCCCCAGAGATCAAAGTTCCATTTCTGAACTTGTATCTCAGACGTTTCTAATCGTTCCTAATCTACTCTCCGTGGGAACTCCGATTGATAAATCGGCAGAACAAGTCAGCGGGGAATGATAGAGGAGAATCTCGATCCTCCTCTGGATTATATATGAAAAGTTGCCTTTATGCTTGTGCTTAACTCATCTACTACAACCAGATCTCCGGTGGGTTCATCGAATTATCTGCTATCCGTCGATCTGCGATTAATAGAAAAATTCCGCGCGGAACGTTGCCAGCAAATGTCCTCCCTTCTTGTCCCACCATCTTCGATAAGAGCGGGCGACACTCGAATCCAGAATTCGAAGTGTTCTGTTTTCCAGACGGATAATTTCTCCCCTGTGATAATTCCACGTTACTTGACCTATGGCCGTCGCGCTTGTAATTTTTTCTTCGTCGATTTGCACGAATTTATTCGCGCGAATTGATAACGCGCGCGATGGGAAATGTTCCTGGGGATAGGGAATTGTTAGCGAGAGGAGTTCGTCAAGTTGCGAAGCGTGTGGCTATGTATACACTTCTTCAGCCATGGGCAAATATTAGGAAGGATGGACGAATGGGAATGTTAAAGAGATTGCAGCGTCATTCTCAAGCCTACGAGAGAAGAGTACCTATATGTATCTGTGAATATTGCTCTATTATTTAAAGTGTTATACAGAGTAAGGATATATCGTCGTATTCTTATTATCATTTAATATTAAATACAGCAATAATGCTAGAAAAAATATACTAGTATCCTAAAATATTCTAATTTAAACCGAGAAAGTGGGATTAACATTTCAAAGTAGAAGATAAATCAGGGGCATCTAGTGCTTAGGGTGAAAAGGGTAAGGAATGAAGGGAAATTAATTTGGGGCTCCAAAAATATTAGACCTCCACACTGTCCCCTATCTTACGGTAAAGGGAAAATGTGTAGTATCTAGACATTTTTTTTAGAGAGACCCAGAGACACGTCGCAGAAAAGGAAATGAGTTGTCTTAACACATTTACAACAAATTTTGATGATTGTTTGACTTGAATTAATTTTCTTCGATTTTCATGGAAGATAGCATAGAATTTCACATTAGAAGTCACTTGTGGTCGAATTTTCGATTAATTATTTGTATTATTATTTGTTCACTCGAGATGATTTTTTCACAACAACGTTAACAAACAGATAAACAATATTCTAAATGTCGTTAGTTCGTTTCTCATGTAATTACCACGTTCGACATTGTTTCAGTTAAACAGAGTGTTAAAATATTTCTCCCCAAGAAATTCCTTAATAGAATCATTTATTTATTCATCCTATTTCGATATCTCTATCCATGAAACAAAATTAAAAATTAGATCGGTTTGTTAGACACTAAGCGATATTAGTATTCAACAGGATCCACGGCCCTTATTTGGTGGAATTCCTAGAAAACTTTAATAAAAGATGTGAAACATCGTTTTGGAACTCGAGATCGTAGGCGTGCTGCGAGCGGAAGAGAATAGATTAAAGAACGTCGGTACCTTATTATTGGCACGTAGGCTGCTATCATCAAGAAGATAGTTAATAAAACGTATGAACTCAGGAGAAATTAATTATATTTAACAACAGATTAAGTGCAAATTAAACAAACTCACTCCGTCTTATCGCCTGACGAGCAGCTGTATATGTTTTTACAAAGCACATACAGGTTCCCTGATTTTATGAACTTCATTACTTCCTTGAAAAGCCTATAAAATAAAATTGGAACGACGTCAGAAAAAGACGTCACAAGACGAAGCTACGTGCAGGAAGTTACATTGGTCTAGGCTAGTTTCATTTTAATCGATTGTTAACGATAGCGAGAAGTGTTTCAGATAAAAGCTGAAGGGTCTCGAAGAGGACGTTGCACGGCGAACGTGACTTGGTGGAGGCGATTCGAGCGTTCGAAGGTCGAATAGAATCATGTACCTTTTTCGTGTCACGCCGTGGCTTCGGGTAAGATAAAAATAACGATCTGCGTTAATCAAGGCCACGCGAGATCATTTTGCTATATGGTTGATGGGGAGTAATAATACCTTTAATTTGGGTGAAACTTTGGGTATAAGATTGAGACAAACTATTTCATATCTACATACAGATTTATAAAAAATTTAATTTGGTCATCAAGAGCAATACCTTAATCTCCAACAGTAAATAGAAATATTAGAATCCCATTCTAAATAGAAAAGAATGGCCCCAATAATAATCGACCACCGTGTATCTCGAAGTCATCACCTGCAAATAACCGCGTATGGATTAAAAAACGCCATTCTGGGAAACTCCAACTGTTTCGATTCGTTTCCTGACAACGCATCTCGTGGATTTACTAAAATTGAACATCGCGTGTGCTAAAAGCGACGCGTTTGCACTATCAGCGTAGGGAGGAGGGGCACCGCGCGGCTCGTTGTTAATACGTTGTACCAACAAGCCAAAGTGTTGTTTCCTAGTATAGTGGGACAAGTACCTACGCTTGTCCAGCGTCACAAAATACGTAATAGCACAATTTTACTTGGAAATTGGTGTCGTCGTTACTAATAACGCGATACGCCATCATCCTCTCTTCATCCACCGCCACACGAAGCATGGAACTTTAATGAAAAGTCGTCAATGGATTTATCCACCTGACGCGCGTACTTGAAAAAGCGCACGTGTGATCTATGTACCAGTATGCATCAGTCTGAAGAATGTTAAGTCGCTGCATTTAGATAATGGTCTGATGACAACGGTTATATCTGTATTGGATCGGTGTCCGAGAAGAGTTAATACCCCCGACATATGGATGCTCGAGATAAGCTGTTTCGTTGACGCAGTGGGTGATGGTGAAATGGAAATGAACTTGGTAACGGTCTAGCTAGAGTTTGCCTTTAAGGGGTAACACCACTCTAGGATCGATGTTTTTTTTTTTGCTTAAACCATACTTTAGAAAGGAAGGAGGAGACGAACATCGACCTAGATGGCCAAATATATAGTGCAGGCATCGCAGATTAAAGATAAACAAAAATTTAAAGGATTAAAATGTTCATAAAACATTAAACGCGTTTTTCTCGAAACCACTTTTTTCAAACTGGGAGGACGAATTTCTCGGAAACTATCGCATGAATCGATTTGAAATGTTTACAGTAGCTTTACAACAATATTCTCTTTGGAAGTACGTAGCCGTTTTTTGATTGAATGTAAACTTTCTTTTTTATAACCAATTTAATGCTCATTTTTAGGGCAAAAAATCGATTTATTTCTTAACAACTGCACCACTTCCACAAAAATTGATTAAAAAAAAACCCCTACGTACTTCCAAAGCCAATTGTATATAGATTATAAATTTTTTTTATTTTTTGTTCCACGACTCATACATGCCGAGAAATCCGTCCTCCCGTGGCGGTGTTTTCACAAAAGCTGTTTTCGACGACGGGCTCTGTCGTCGCCATTTTGTATGAAAATGACACTAAAAAAATTATTTTTCGTACTTCAATATGTGTTAAATAAACCCTCTCAAAAGAAATTCTATTCCGTTTGTCACACTCCCAAAATAAATTGTCAAATTTAGGTATTTTTTTCTGCCTCTAGAGTGGTGTTACCCCTTAATTGGGGATTCGTATTTTCATGGGGAATTGAAAACCTTGTAGGGAGAGGGATGCAACTCCATCTTTAGCAACTTGGAGAAAATTAGATAAAACTTTATATAAAATTATTGCTTTGACTTAACATTGAAAAGAGAGAAAAATATAGGAATAAGTGGTAGTTATTGACTTGATAAGATTTCATTTCTATTTTTGACTTCTTCAACTATGTTTATTTCTATTTAATATTAATATTAATATTTTTAGTAGTAGTAGTAGTAGTAGTAGTTTTATTATTGTTCCCCTCAGGGTTACAATCTGATTGTAATATTTTTAGTATAGAATATTTTTTCGCCAGAAATAGAAATAAATACTTATCAACTCAACAACTACTAGTTATTGTATGAAAATATATATTTTTCAATTAGCGTTCTCTATTTAATGTTAAGTCAAAACAATGATTTTAATATTAATATTAATATTTTCAGTAGAATTTTTTTACATTGGGTTAGGTGGGGTAGATTGTAACACGGGGTACAGTATAACAGTGAAAGTACTTCTGTTTCTTTGTAACATCTTTATCGCGTCATTCTACGTTTTTAACAAACGCAACTGCCTTCATCTTGATTCAGATGTCATTAGTCGGTAATCGTACATTTCCCGTGATAATACCGACCAAAATAGGGTTTATCGTGTTTAAACGTGACAAATTCAAATAAAAGATTTTTGTGTCTATTTCAACATACAGTAATTCCGGTAAGTAATAATATTTTGTAAAAAAAACTACATATATTTGTTGCTTGATATAACAATGAAGTTTGCCGGAATTCAAATCCTATAAAATTCCAGTTGATATTTTGTTGTTTATACGGTAGGGGGTAGAGTGTAACCTGAATTATGATACCAGTTACTTGCGCAAAAATGGAAAGGTAGATCATATCTTTTACTTTCCGCTGCAACTGGGTTTAGAACTGTTGCAATGGATGATATAGAACTTATATTGCCATTTCCTAAAATGGAAAATAAGACAAAACGTCATGCACATTCTTATTCATATCCAGATAATATTTTGAATAGATATCATTAAAGTTAATGCTGTTTTTTGTATTTTATTGGTATTGTAAAGGTTTTGTGCAATTGTTATTGTGTTTCCTATTCTGTTGCATTGTACCCCTAAGGCTGTTAAACTGTACCCCAGTAACAATTATGTGATCTCGGAAAAGTGTCCAATTGATTAGCATTTAAGGATAATTGTTAACATCTGCTAATTCTGATTTGAAGGATCAAGACTCTTGATTTTTTAAGTCCAAAAGAAAAATTGATTTCTTATACATTCTGTTGTCTACAATAATTATAAAAGTTTTTGTTACACTCTACTCCACCTGACCCTATATTACACGTCATAACTCAAAAACTGTAAAAAATGGAGCACCCTTCTTGGTGCAAGGTCCACAATTCAGCAGGGATTTTTTTAAGGGTTTTGTAGTAGGAGTAAGGGTGATAATTTAGAACGAAGAGTGGAAAGTGAGTTGAGTGGGCAAGCAGTAGAAACAGATCTTATGAACAGACCTGTTTCTATGCTTCGAGTTATACGCATTCCTCTGTTCTATGTAATAATCGGGATAATGGTTAGTGTAACAGATTCCATTGAAATGTTTACAAGCAGCGCTTCGTATCTCGTCCGCGGCCTTGTTCAACCTGTTTTCCTCGATTGTAGATTAACGGGAGTGTCTTCTTTTTGTATGTGCAATTAGTGGAAGTCCTACTTAATGCGATATGAAATGCCTGCTCTGCAAAATACTCTGTTACGCGAAGTTCCTCGATCCACCCTCGTATTCAGTATCAGCAGTGGCGGGAGAGTTACAAATGGACTTTCATCGATATCTGTGGATTGAAAACTTCGCGGCCTTAACCGCGTATTTTGCGGAATGAAAAACTTTACCCAACTCGGGATCGTGGCGTTACAAACAACGATGGATCGAGTGCAGAGATTTGAAAGGGGTCTAATGTTGAAAAATAGTGTAAAGAAAAATTCTTAATACACTCCTTCTGTGTTAACCCCTTCTAATTCACTTTTATTTATTAATTACTAAATCTAGTATAAAGCTTCAGATTCTTCCATGCACCACCTATCCCACACAAATATTAATGCAGACAACCCCAGATGCAACGGAAAGATAACTAAATCACAGCGCGCAAACGATAACCCGTATAAGTTTTTGTTACGTTGCAAAACGTTTCACAAAGTATCTTCCATCGACGCTAAATGCCAGTTCGCTGAAATTAATTGAAGAAAAAGTGCAATCGGTGAGTAGCTCTGTTATTGTCGTCCTCGTTGCATGTCGCCTGACGCCGCAGGGGAGAGTGCATTTCCCATTGTTTATTTGTAACCCAGCGTTACGCGAGATTTGTAATCGCGGTGTTATCGTGCTGTATTATCGTGGCTGAAAGATACAAAGAGGCTGGAGTGCATGTTTCTTTAAATAGATTTATAATAGACAGCGGATAGCGAGTGATAAAATGTAAATAGGTCTGCTGTTTGCAACACTCGTATCGCTATAAATAATATATATACTATAATAATCCCAGATCACGTCGGTGATCGTTGCCACGGTCTTTCTCCTGCATCGTGGAACAGAGCAACGGAACGTATTATTCCTTGACGTAAATGGGAAAACTGTAGATCCGTTTTTAACGAGGTGAATCGTGGATCCACTCGGTGTAGAGAAAATATTTTACGACGAACAATATGTTAACGATACTTGTAGTTTAGGATCGTTACAGTGACTTTTATAATCCCTGTATAATTGTATACTCATTTTGCGTAGGAGGCCTTAATGCATGATTTGTGACGAAACATTATTGGCTCACAAATTTTTGCACGTCCCGATTGATTAACAAACTCGAGAGTTGAAGTGTTCCTGAACGATATGGTCAGCGAAGATCGAAGCAACTCATTCCGGTGATGTAACTTTTTAGGGATCTCCCTTTTATCTTTACTTTTTCTATATGTAATCGCCTGCAACGAAATGATGCAATGAAATTCGCCGTGTCTCGGCGGCTGGCAGATTAGAGATTAGATACACTTCGTCATGCTCGCGATTTCAATTGCCTGATGCAATGTCACGCTGGAAAGCAAACCCAGAATGCCATTCCACGAAGTGGGGAAATATAGTTCAATCATAAAAAAACCTGCTCTTGCGTCGATACAAACGAAATTCTGCAGTCGAAACGCGATCAAAGTGCAGTTCTACTTTCACTTGTTCTCACCTAAGCCTAAGTTGAATTAGTATTGTCGAAAAGTTATTGCTTTGCAGTTCTCGCTCTAATTGCTCGAATCTGGTGATTAAATAATTATAAGCAACAGAAGTTATTGTTAATGCAATCGGCCCCGTTGCAAGAATCGTCTTTGCTTCTGCTACCCTCAGCCAAAAAAAATGGACACAAAATGATCTCTAATCTCGCCAAAGCTGAATTTACCTGGGGTAAAAAAGATGATTCGATTTAACTCGAAGTTGGGTTATATATAGATAGATCCAGGTGGATGAGTTTGAAGGAACGTTGGTCGTGGACGTTTTCAATTTTCCACGTGAAATTATCTATTTTAAGCGCGGCTGCTAAATGTTTTTCCGCGGCCGATGCGCTCGCGGCGCTCAAACATTGAAGTAGGACAAGGAGCGATTAGGTAACGCAAAAAGCGCGATCGACGTAGACGTGGGGCTACGTCACGATTCTTTGCTCCCGGCTGATAATCGCCGTTTCTTCCATCCGAGATTAGAACTTAGCAATGACTCGATACTTTTTAGTCGCATAGCCCGCGCTTCCCCTTACCGAGATTCCGCGTTACGTCACACTTTGCGTGCGACCGTTCTCGCTTGGTTCGATCGAACCGATGAACGCTCGCAGGCAGCGTCTCCCAACCTTCCTGCCTCTCCAAACAATCCCCCCCCGCCCTCTCTGTCACTGAAATTGATAAAAAGTTTTATCTTTTCGCTGATTTATCCAGGGGCGGACTTGTGTGTAGGTAAATTTTGGGGAGTGGCAAATTTTGGGAAGCGATAAATTTTGGGGAGCGGTCATTTTTGGGAAGCGCCAAATTTGAGGTATCGGCAAATTTTGGGGGTACTAAAAATTTAGTAGTGGCAAATTTTGGGAGTGGCAAATTTGGGGAGCGGCAAATTTTGAGGGTACTAAATTTCGGGGAGTGAAAAATTTTGGGAAGTATGAAATTTCGGGTGTGGCAAATTTTGGAAAGCGATAAATCTCAGGGAGCTGCAAATTTTGGGGGTATCAAATTCAGGAAGCGAAAAATTGTAGGAAGCAGTAAATTTTGGGGAGCGAAAAATTTTGGAATGCGATAAATTTGGGGAAGCGACAAATTTTAAGCGAAAGAAGTTGGGAAAGGTTTAAACACAGAAGCTTGAAACAACTTCAAAAACAATTCACATCTTTTTCATATAACGAATTAGCAATAACTCATATGTGAGTTACCATATTGAATTAATTTTGAAATCGTCCCAATTCTTTTAAATTAAAATATTTCATGATAATTCGCAGGGAAGGCGGCAGACACTTGTTAACCTAAGGGCGTGAAATCTCCAAATCCTGGCTTACCCTTTTCCCTGGAACATGATCAATTTTGAATTGCAGTAAATCGTGGGTTAGTTCTGGAGTTTGTGTTCTCCCCTTCATCTCGAAGAATTTGGTCAAATATGCTAATTCTTTGACCCACTTTCTGTTTTCCTTCTGTTTTCCTAGAAGTTTGGTGGATAAAAAGTTGTTTCGACTGTGCAGTTTAATTCTGTTTTTTTTTTAACGAGTAGGTACATATCAAGATACACGATTGCATTTCGCATGCTTTGTTCCGTTTGTTTTTGAGTATCTTCTCGGTAATATATTCAGAGCTGTTTAGTAGAAGAATGGTCTTGCACGCGAAATTAATATCGACTCAATAATCTCTGGATCTGTGACCTCACATCGAAAAGTATGAATATATGTAGTATGTATGTTGTACTATTAGTCGATAGACGACACGAAGGTACCATTTGAAATTAGTGCAGATAGTTGATGCAACCGAGGCAACGAACCATTAAGAAACTCTGCTCTAGACGATCCTATCAGTTCCATAAAAAGAGGTTCCTCCATCTTCTACGCGCGATATGGGAAAATTAAAATCCTCGAGGCTGACCAAGCGTAGCGCATGAAATTCGGATCGTCCACGATTACCGATCTCGATTCCATTTCACAATTCTACACTATCACCTTTATTCCACTCTTCTATCTGAGAACGAACGCCTCGTTCTGTCTATCTCAGACTTGTTATGCAACTTTTTATAAATACACGAAGCAGTGATGAATCAGCGATCAGAAGCAAAAATAAACCAATTCCTTTTAATCACTGTAAATTTTCAGTCGGCGCAAAAGTTCGTTCGCTTCACCGAACCAAAGTCTTTATTGAAAGTAAAAATATATAACATGTTTCTTTAATCTAATTATTTCCCTTGGCTATGTAACTGTAACCTTTTGTTACTACTCTGGTAAAAGATCACTTTTGCATTAACCTAATAGAATTTATAATTCAACGGCTGGGAAACCCGTCTATGATTCACACTGGTACAGTTAATTATGGTTAATCGGCGTGCCTCGTGTGCATTAGATTAATTAATCTAATCGATCGCAGTTACTAGAACGAGTGTACGTGTCCAGCATTTACAAGGATGTTTCTTTTCGCAAGTAATATTCGCCCTACAGTGCCACTGAATCATCGGATCCGGGATTCCGCAGCGTTCAATGAAATCGACGCGTGGGTGGTGTGACAAGGCAATATTTCCGGATTGGGTAGCCCACTCTTAATACCGCCTATATATAAATTGGGAAACCCGTTAAGAGATCGTTGATTTCGTCTATTTTTATAACACATTAGCGCGAAACGGCTTGGCCAACAGCTGCTGGAATACAGAAAATGATTCTTCGAGGAGGCGTAACTAATTATCAGCCCATTAACGTCACAAATGATGCAACGACCTTCCCGAAATTTCTGTGGACTGTGGACGTGATGAAGCTTATCCTGGCGAAAGAAATATCTCGATTATCAAATTGAATCATTAAATTGTATATTATTATTCTCTTGATACCGGAAATTACTTGAATTAAAAGTGGCATTGGAGATTGAGAATTTCTGGTAAAAGAGGAAATCATTGTAAGCAGGAGAATATGATTAGACCTAATTAGATAAACGAACGTTTAATGTTACACTGATATTGTTATGCCACTGATCTAATTGTAAGCTGAATAGGAGGCAATAAGTCATCGTTCTAAGGCTATGATAAGTAAGTGCCACTAACGAGTGACGATACGTAAATGTAATCTCGCAGTTTTGCACTTGACGGTTCGGATGATACGTAGAGATATCGAAAGTCCGATTAAACGTACAGTGGCTCACACCCATAATCGTATACTTTTTAAGATCGCATAACATTTTTAAAATTCCTCCAAACGACTTGAGTTTTTTTGAGAAGCTAGTAGGATTAGTTTGCTAAGTGATGTGTTACGCCATTTTGAAAAAAATGCAACTTGTCGAAATAGCAAAAAAATAGTAAAGGTCGTTTATTCAACTTTTTTCTGAGCCTGTAATGAAAATTGAAAAAACTCGTTTGTAGATTTAAGTGAGTAGTATACATGCTGAAAATTTCATCAAAATCGGTTAACGTTGCTCTGAGCTACAAACGTTTAAAGATCGCAGAATAAAGTTGCAAATCGATAATTCCCGATATTAAATCTACAAACGGGTTTTTTGAATTTTCATTACAGGCTCAGAAAAAAAAGTTGAAAAAACAACCTTTACTATTTTCTTGCTATCCCAAGCGGTTGCAATTTTTTTTTAAAACTACGTGGCACGTGGCTTAACAAACTAATCCTTCTAGCTTCTCAAAAAAAAACTCAAGTCGTTTGGTCAAATTTTTAAAATGTTATACACTATGTAAAGAAATTAGTGATATTGTCATATCTGTGGCAACTATGCTAGATAATAACTATTCCACTCAACTGATGTTTCAGTGAAATTGGCATCGTAAAATTAGGGGGGCCATTAGCATGTTTTGGAAACATTTTGCTATATACTATAAAAATTAACATTTTTGCAATTGTCGATTACGGAGTAAAACACTATACCTATAAATAGCATGAACAGCTAAAGTTTTATCTATCTGAACTTACCTTCACACTTAAATTTGTTTCTTTCTATGATCAGTGCACTCTCTTATACTTTTTTTAAGTGACATTTTTAAGTGTGCTTCAGATATCCTATTACAACATCGCATATTTTGTGATTGCACTAAAAGCAGTGCTGGATTTAGCCCTTAGCTAACAAGGCTGAAGCCTAAGGCCCCGTTTAGCTGGGGGCCCGTCATTCTAAATATTTTCTTCGAAAAATTAGCATTTTTTTATATTATCTTTATTAACTTGTATCTTAATTAAATTCTTATTTAGATTATACGAGTATTATGATAAAAAAAATCAAATCAGCGTCATTTTATTCTTTACATTTAACCGGGGGCCCACCAAATATTCAGTCTGGGGCCCCCTGAAAGGTAAATCCGGCTCTGACTAAAAGTGTGAAAATGCATACAATTATTGTCCTTTACAAGAAACTGCTAATGTTCCCCCAGTTTACTGTGCGACAGAAAGGGGTAAAAGAGTGCCTGTAATCCTCGATCGCATCCATTATGACGCCCACCATTCTTCCACCTGTGCCCAGCAAAGCGTCTCCTCACTCAAACCCACCCCCACCGATTCATACCCTCTTCCCTTTGTGCCTTCGACGAAAGAAGAGAAAATGTATTTAGGTACATCGAAAGACGGGAATACAGTCAAAGGACCGAAATAACCCCCATAGAACCCCGATAGAAGGAACATGAAAGTAGAGATCGTTCCACAGAGCTGAATGGAATTTGTGAAAGAAACATTTACATTTCGGAACGATGAGACAGCGATATGATCGGGAGGATGAGAATAAGCCGCGATCCCCCAGAGGGTCGGCGGGGGTTGGGCCTACGTGATTCTGGGTGCGTGCTCCGAGGATCCCGTCGCGAAGATGTAAGGTCAGTTTCCAGCATTTCGCCGGCTCGTTTCTTCCCGCGTGGCGCAGCTCTCGGTCAAGTAACTGCCGCGCGATCGACGGCCGTGGCGGGACGGCATTAAAAATAGTCAAAGTCGCGTTATTTATAGAGACGGTACGTGCAAGACGGTAGAAACGACGCTTAAGATCCGGGGCTATCCCTCTCCTGTGATAGTAAAAGAGGAGGGAGGGAGTTGGTGAGGATTTAGCGAACTGGAGAAGGGAGACAGCTGGATGATTATTTAATTTCTGTTAATTTTTCACAGCGATGGAGCGTGGACCGTCTGGAGGCCGCCGCGCTGAGGATGTCGATGATCCGCGATCACTTTTCGGAGATGGAGCTGTGGAATCTTTAACGTGAATACGTCTTTAACAATCGAAATTGTACTGGGGGACTGCACGAAAAGTCGAGCGTTAAGAAAATTCTGACAAAAATGGATGATAGGTAGGTAATGTTTCATCTTATAATTTAAAAACGAAAATCAACGTTTAACCAATAAATTTAACGTCGAGTAGACAAAGCATGTCATTACCTTGGATGACCTTCGGATTCAGTGCGTGACAGTAGTTGAGTCATCTTAAGCGCAGTTGGAAAGCACCTTTATGTACTTGCAGCTCATTTTCATTTCACATCTTTTTTTATTTTGTAATTATTATTATCTTCTATTCTTTTGTGATTTATTTGATACTATTCTTTACCATCCTCGACTTTTTCATGTAATTGGCGTAATTTTTTTTCTTTTTTGAAATTTTTTATGGTAAAATAATCAATATCAATATCAATATCAAACTTCAATATAATTGTCAAAACTTGCTCTGTCTACTTCATTCATTCCACAATGCATCACCAGAGCCGAGAAATTCACGTCTAAAGACGATAATTATTTACTTTAGCCATTCGTCACCGATTTTGATGAAATTTGAATATGTTGTTGGGGTCATGATTCTGAACAACATTTTTCCTATACATGTCATCCTCGCTTGGCCTTAGTTCCCGAAAACTTCTGTTGATTTATTCCGACACAACGCATTCCTCTTTCCAACTTGTCCGGGTAGTAGTATTGGTTGTGGCTAGATTAGCGCGGGAGGCTAGTTTGGAGATTTGAAACAGAAACTTGCGGATGTCCGTCAAGGCGTGAACACCCCGAATCTGTTAGAACGACTCTGGTTCTAAAACTTAACTTTTTTGCTAGGAATACAGTAGCGGACAAAAAAGTTACCACTTTTTCGACCCACCCTAATTCTATTACTTTTCAATATCAATTCAAAATTGTAGTATATACCTAACATACATATTCTGAAAGAGAATTGAAAGCTCTATAAAATCCAGTTACAGTTGAATTTATTTAACTAACAATAAAAAAACCGCACATAACATTAAACAAGACAACACACTTTTAAAGTCAACAAAAAGTTACCACATTTGAACATAAAAACATCTAATATTTTGTGGGGGGACATTTTGCTTTTAGGACAATCTAAAAAGTTGCTAAACGTGGTAACTTCTTTGTCGGCCCCAAAAATGTGTTACCCCCTTTAATATCATACAACACTTTTGCTTGTCAGTTAATTCAATTCAACTTTAACTGGATTTTATACATCTTTAAATTCTCCATCAGAATATGCATATTAAATATACCACAGTCCTAAATGTATGCTAAAAAAATAACAAAAATAGAACAAATCGAAAAAGTGGTAACTTTTTTGTCCGCTAGTGTAGGATGCTTTCGAGAGCACTTGTTGGATTTGTGGAGGCTTCTGCCAACACCCTGGCTCACATCGGTGCCCCCCCCCCCTAATCTAGCCCCAACCAATAATACCGGAACAAATTGGAAAGTGGAATGCGTTGTGTCTGAATTAGTCAGCTCAAGCTTTTCGCAAATATCTCGGAAACGAAGGTCGAGCGGCGGTACCATGTATAGGGAAAAGTGATTCAGAATGTTGACCATGACAACATATTTCAAGGTCCTAACCAAAAACCAACCCAAATTATAACACTGCAGCAAGGAATTTAAAAAATAATTTTGCAAATATCTCGGAAACTAAGACCGAGCGGCGGTAACATGTATAGGAAAAAGTTGTTCAGAATGTGGAGTTTTACAACATATCCAAATTTCATCAAAATCGATGAAGAATCGCCAAAGTAAATAATCACCCAAAAAACTGCGGTTTGTGTCCCCGACACAACCTACCTATTTGTTTTTTAGTTTTTAGTGCATTTTTCATAAAGTCGTTTAACATAAAAATTCTTTTTATATGTTTTTTTATTTAATTCTATGTTTGTTGGTTGCAAATATGTACCTATCTTCATTGACCATAGACGTAGTGTACCAAAATAGTGTAATGAATCTAATGAACTTGAAGTAAATACGGTGTTCTCTCAGTGTTGTGTATTGGGAAAAAACGAGATTTGGAAAATGATTGGAGCTGACGTTAATAAATTATTGATGAAGGATATAAATTGAGAACAACGAATACAGAAGCTAGCGGGAGCTTCCCTTAAAGCTCTTGTCATTGCGTCGCTGTATGTAATACTTTTGCGTAACCTTGTCACTAGCAGACTTGAGGAAACCGGAACAGCGTGGTACAATTAAAACGAGGAGAACCGGGGGACAGTTGGTACTGTTGAGAAAATGGAATAAGTAAATGTAAAATAAACAGCGATGGGAAGTAGTGGGAGGAACTGCGGCAAGAAATAATTGAAACGGGATTAGCACTACGGCCGATCTGTTTCTAAATGTCAGCCAATCGGGAATTGGGCTATCGATATGAGGCACTGGAAAGAGGCTTAACGAGCAAAAAAATAAATGCGTGTAAGGGAATCGAGCAGCAGCGAGAAAAGTAAGCGGCATCGAAGTAAGAAACAACGAACCGATTCATTGTGGGCTTATGCAACTCGGTTTTACGTTTAACGCGGTCAACGAGCGCAATTATTTTCGCCTGCACGATTAGGCGTTTCGCAAACTTGCAATTGCAGATGGCTTTTTCCGCATTTTAATAGAGGAAGTGCAGTATATTTGGAATACCAGATTCTTTAAGACGAATAAAAAATTACGACAGAGGATGGGGACAAATAAAACTACATAATATCATAGGGAAACTAATAAACTTTTATATTTCAAAAAAGTAATAATAAAGAACAAAAAGTAGCTGAAACTTTGGTCTAAATGAAAAATTACTGGAAGTATCGATTTCGTTAAGGGGCAGGTAATTTGGAATACCGGTATTCCCAATTAACCTTCACTTTAAAATAAATAAATAAATAAATAAAATTATTTTCTTATAAAAGAAAAGATCATAAGATCCAATCAGGTTAAAAAATCACAATACAGGAACAATCTGGGGTAAATATAAATGGACAACAAAAGCATTGCTTAGCTTTAGAATATTCCAAATTACCTTCACCTTCGGTATTCCGAATTATCAACATGACATTGAAACCTAAAATTTCATGTCACGCTTTGTATTCTCGACATCATCGCAAAACTCACAGGGAACTATAAAAGGAACATGCAAATGAGTAGATTGAGTGTTTAACTAAAAAAATTTGACATATTTTAACCATGATTGGAACGATTGAATACTTGCTGAAAAAGTTTTGCAGATTGACGGTTTTTTACTCTGCAGATTAAATCTAAAATGTTTAACTGGCGGTTCATCTACAAATACCCATTATCTACCCTATTATCTACGATGTTGCAAATTAGATAGTATTAATAGTGTATTAGATACTTCGGTATTCCAAATATGCTGCACTTCCTCTAGTGTAAGCGAAATAAACCGTGACGAGCGGTTAAACAAATAGTCTTCATTCCATGGGCCATAGAGATTTCTACCTTTGCTTACACTAACCAGTAGACCTGATGATTACATAGTTATAAATAGAGAAGAATCTTAAATGTGAAAGTAACAATTCTTTCCACACAAAATTCAAATGACGTACTTGTTAAGTTTGCTTTAAAGAAACCTCACCACCAGGACCATTACTCCCATCCCCAATAAAGTAATGGAATTTTAACCATTTATGAAGAATAAGAAAGACGAAGAATCGGCAAAATCCCCGTGCGTCGACTAAATTCGTCGACCATTCTAGCTCCACGGATATTAAATTCCATCGGAGGGAAAATAAGTTCCCGCGGGAAGTTTCCTCTTACCCTTTCGATTCAAAAGCCCGAAGAAAGCGCCCCTGTGGATCGCAGCCGCGCAGCCGAGCGTGCTTAATCCAGTTACGAATAGGAAAAACGGATGATCCACTTTTGCACTCGCTCCGCGCGAACGGCGAGGGAATCGTTGACGAGCGAGCCGCATATAGCAGCGACACGCATAGGCGTTTTTAATTTCCAGAACTGCCGGGCGGAAATGCGCGCGAAGGTAGCGTTGGAATTACGCAAGGGCATTATGAAAGCCGGGATTCGCGTTCGTTCGAAAGAAAAGGAACTGCGACTTCCTATTTCCGAAATTGAATTCCCACGGAGCTCCTTTCCATTCGATCTTCGACACCAGTCCACAATTTTTTTACTACATCTTCAACAGATTATAATTCGTTTGGTGTTTTTATTGGCACGGATGCAAAATTTATTTATCGGTCCAGAGTAAAGATCAAGTTCCCTGTTTTTTGCTGAATTACACGGTAGACGAACTTCCGCGTATCACCAAGTCGAGGGAGATAAATGATTGTCCTTCGAATATGTTAATATTACATTGTTAGTGCGACAGCAAGCAAAGTGGGAGGATTACTCACGGTGCTGAAGACTTTTGAAAGTCATTTTGATCGAAAACAGATGGTTGCAAGGTAGAGTGAATTGACCAGTGAATGAACAGTGACCAGTGAATGAACAAATTGACTTTTTTCGTGTATAACAAGAATATTATTTCATTGGAAACAATGATCTTATATTTAGAATGAAGGAAAATTTATTGAGATAACGACGATACTAATATTTTTTGAATCTATGAACGTCTCGGTCGCTTATTATTTTTTTTTTGTTTTGTGGTTTCGGGTGCTGCCATTCACGGCGAGAAACCTAGTAAGAAAACACGTACGATGACAGTTAACCATTATATTGTGTAAACTTTGTTCTGATTTAAATATATTTGTCAAGTTCCTATTATTATAATATATAGATTATATTTTTATATTCTTATGTTAGGTCCCTCACCTAAACTTCCTTTTTTCTTTTGTAGCGTTTTCAGCGTTTTCTCGTCGGAAAATGAAGTATTATTCTTTGTGTTCATTCACTGGGTACAAGGTATTCATTTATTGTATATTTTATTCATTCACATTTCATTACAATTTTATGATTTATTTCAAACGCCGGTCAAGTAAAAATCACAAACAATTTTTTTAGACATTTTAAAGCCTATTCTGTTACAAATTCTTGTTTCATTAATAAATTAGGACATTATTTAATTTTTATCGTTATTTGAAACTGAAAAAACGTTTAGCTGTTCATTCACTGGTCAATTCACCCTAAACTGCGATACAAGAAACAGGACTTATGATCGCCGAGCGTTCGATGCTTGTAATAAAAGGGAAATGGCACCCCTGGCACTACTGCACTGTTTACGCGCGCGTGTCCAAGTGGTCACCGTCATCCAGGCTCTCGCTTGACAGTTCAGTGTGCCAAGGAAAGGCATAGTCCTTCTGAGATGCCTCTTAGCTCACGGTACACCGTAAAAGTATAATATATTCTAAAAACGACATAAATGTGTAAATTTAAAAATGTAAGCTGAGAACAGTAACGCTATCAAGATGTGAATTTTAAATGGCCCCCGTGTCACCACGAGATCTACGCAGTAATTTCGTAACAATTTTATAATAAACCACATTAGACTTCTATAATCTCATAGTAATATCTACTTCGAGTCAATTAAATAATGACAAATGCCTACTTCCTGCGTCATCATTTCGATCGTTCACCTTAAATTCACGGACACCCGAAGTATTTTGATGCCCGCCCGGCACAGCGAAATTAATCGTAGGATGTTGAATGTCACTCGTTCAATGCCATCCCCTACTAAGATTTGAAACAGCGCCGCTTCTTTCGTGCTAACCTGCCCGTTTTATGCATCAGTAGTAGGGGCGATGGTAATAACCGGCAAAAGGTATTTAGGAGAGTACGATGTTGGGCCTGATTCCAGTTGTGCAAGAAAGGTGCCACGGAACCAAGCCACGCGAAATCGCTCGTACGTTAAAATTCGCTCTCTCCGACGAGGGACACCGTGCGCAACCGTTCACTGGTAAGCAAACATCCGCTTCTTCATTCTCGATTCTCCCTTCGTCCACTTTCGTCGTCTCCTCTAACGCTCTCCCTCACATTTTTCCCGTTTTTGGCCCTCGTCTCGTTTTTCTATCCGCGTTGCAATACCCTAGAACCATCGATATCTTCAATTTCCCTTCTCCTCCATTTCAAACGCTGAATTTGAAAATATTTCTCCAAGGAACTACGATTCACACTATGATCCATTCGTTTTTATACTCGCCTCGAACACTGAAGCTTTAGAATTGTCGGTATTGCAGCTAAGCTTGAGTCTTCTCTCAAACTTTTGTTGCTCGTTCAAGCGAACTCTTTCTTTAATGCTTTTCATAGACGATTGACGTTGTCATGTGGAGTATTTCTCATCTTCTACGTCGACTTCCACGGGATATTTTTCAAGTTGAATAATCAAGTGACGTTTCTTAAAAATGCTTTGTAACTTACATCTCTCTTGACTAATAACCGCACTTTATTGCAGTAACAATAATAGCATCAGAATAATGAAACCTAATATTTCCCACTCCTCAAGATATTTCTGTCATGCTAGTACTTTCTAACGTGCGTCATTCATATGAGCATTTCACTTGGGTACCCCGCATTTAGCCCATGTAAATCTGGCGCCAGTCAGGATCGACGAGGATCAGTGTCTGTTAAAACTCGCTTCCCCGAAGAAAGACGATAGACTACAATAAAACAGAATCACAGTCGCGTTACGTGAACACCCGGGAGAAACTTTCCATGGTCTCTCGAGGCGTCATCTTTCCTTTCGCGAAATTCGGCCGACTGATTTCGGCGGAAATTCGCCCGGCGGACGAACGGAATCCGATGGAAGGAACGTTTCCATCGACCAGCGAAAGGAACGGAACCGCCGGAGAAAAGGAGGAAGGGAACCGAGTGAAGAAAGTATTGCGCAACCTGGCGTGCACGTTGTGTTCGTCTGTAGGCAACACGGAAGAACTTTCTTCGCCAGAGTGTTCACGCAATGCAGATACACGCTTTTCCATTCAATCGCCCCTCGTTCTTGCTCTCGTTGAAAACAGAAGTGAAATCCCAAATTCTGGTCGCGTTAACTGTTCGAGGCTGGCTTCACGTGGTTGGTACTTTTTTCAAAGAACATTTCTACAGTGTTTCGTGAACATTTTTCATGAAGACTGCTACGAATGAAATACAAGAAGAAATATTACTTATTTCAGTATTCAGTTTTCCTAACCCTCACCTCTCCAATTAACATGAGTTCCTATTCTTTTTGTTATTACATTACTTTGTTACGTTCTTTACTTGTTCTTTTGCCTGGAAATTTTACTGTATTGGACCCCAGCGATTTGAATCTTACGAAAGTCATAATAACTTAATTCTAATTTGATGACTGACGCAAAGAATCAATTTTAATATTGTATTTGCATATTAAAATTAAATGTTTGTTCGTTAAATTTCCGTTTAAGCATCGTATATGGTCCATTAGTGGCCTTAGTTCAATGAAAATAAAAAGGATGAATGGTAAATGAATTCGAAATAGCCAATGTAAATAAATTATGGAAACAGAAGTGTTCTAGGCGGGAACCTATGGCTTGGCAGTGCCCTAAACCATGTTCACGAAATACTGTGGAAATGTGAAACGACGAAAGAAGGCCAATCGATACGATTCGCGAGCTCGAAGCTGTTACCTTCACCTATTAGTGTCTTTATTAATTATATATTACTGTTTTGAACGTACGCAATGTGAACGTACAAAGCAGTAGATACGCGAAAGTGAAGGCATGGGCTTGCTTTGCTAAAAGTGTCAACTGATTCGTGAGAAAGAGGGGATAAACAATTAACCTATATCCAACGTTACTAGATTATTAAACGTTGGTGAACTTTCATCGACAGAAAGAGGCGTCTTACGTAATTCGAAAAGAATTGCGTGCTTTTTTGCAAAGTTATGGCGAGGAAGACGATTAAAAGGGAGGAATTAAACGTTACAAAGTGAAATTAAAGTCCGCGTCGCGAAGGAAAAATTTAAAAGCTACTGCAGTCTGCAAACAATTAAGACAAGTGAATTTAGCTATGATTAATTTCTAACATCTCTTGTGTCTCGTCCTGGGGCAGAAGGAGAGCGCGGAGGGGTGGAGTGTAATTAAATCTGTGGAACAGGTGGTTGCAGCGTGTTCAATTATGAGTTTCCGTTTAAACCCGGACAAGTTAAAGTCGGAGATTATTTATCTCGGAGTTATTGCAGACGCAATTCCTTGGAATATTCAAACGTGGTTGATATAACTATTCTTTTATCTATCACTTCGTTGGGAAATCCATTGTGTGTTAAGAAAATGGCAAGAGCTTTTTGCCCATAAAATGCTCGTTAATCCTTTGCCCTCCGAAATCTTCTGAAAGGAATATATTGAAACGCATTCAGTTGATGTTTCAGTGTTAATTTATTTGAAGAATTTAAAGATTTAAAATTCCTCCAAGAATATTCGTTTGAATATTGATCGATAAGTGGTAGAAGATTAGAATGCTTTCTGATAAGAATGTTGGCATGGAGTCGTTCCATTCAACCCCTAAAGACCACCCGCACTACTAGCCCCATCTAACAGGGGGTCCCACCACTAGACCGACTGGGTAGCGTGAAAACTTTACCATGAAACTTTATAACGTCGCTAGTATCTTGGTCCGCGTATCGTAATAAGGGGTAGGGTGCCAAATTTAAGTAACCCCTCCAACATTTATCACCACTACCACCCTAGATATACATAGTACTACCTTCGTTGCCATATCGTGGCCTTATCGAACTGGCCCATCGAAATTCAGATTGGATGGATTTCCTGTAATATCCATTAATTACATTGCTAGCCCTAGCAACTAGACGTCGATTTAATCATTAAAATCACCAGTGACCCACTCGCACTGTCTCTAATATATAACAGTGACATCAATTCCCATTGCCACAGAATGTATTCCATACCAGAGATAGGCAAAAAAATATTTTAAATAAAATTTCTGTACGAAATTTATTTCAAATAATTTTAAGTAAAAATTTGTGTACGAATTTTTTTATTTGAAATAATTTGTTGCCCATCTCTGTTCCATACGAGCAGCTTTAAAAATGTAAATACACAGATACACAACTCTACAATCTACACACTCCAGATAACTACATCAACACCCCCGAGTTTTAAAACTCCCCCTCCTTTTCCGACAAGAATCCATAAACGTAAAATTCCCACCAAGCATCCCCATTTCGTTGCACAAGCCGAACCAAACTCCCGCCACCCCCTCCTGTCGCCGGCAACTGTAAACACAGAAATCACTCGACGATCCCCCTCCCTTAGCCTCGATGCACGGGACGAGACCTTCGCCGACCCCCTTTGTGCCAGCCAGTTTCGAGCTGGCGGTGAACACTCGAGAGTATCAGGCCCGCGATGTGTCGGGTTTCCATCAGGCTCCAGCTGGCTCCCGTAAGCGAGCCACCCTTGCCAGATCCCCTCGGCTGATCGCGACCACCCTTTCGAGGAGCAACCCCTGCGAGTGTCGGCATCTACTGGTCGTCAGCTGGCCGGCCGCGTAAAGTCGCTTGACGAACGTCGACAAAGCCAGTCTCGTCCCTTCGGTCACCACGAAAACTTCTCGAGCGGCCCGTGCACGCTCGTGAGCACGCCTCTGACAAGGACGACCTTGCTGGGAAAGGGAGGAACGGCGGCGGGGTGGCCGAAGGGAAGGCGGCGTGAAGGGGTTGGACGAAAGTTCGAAAAAGTGCGGGGAGTTGTCGAGAGGGAGGAAAAGTGCGGCGGTGGTCGAAAGGAGGAGCGGGTGTGGGGGTGGAACGAGAGGGTGGAGAAGCGTGGACGGGTGGGCGAAAAGAAGGACTGGGTGTGGGGGTGGTCGAAAGGGTGGAAGTGTGAGGGGGAAGGCGGAACGTGTGCAGAGTGACCGTGAAAAAGCACAGGCGGCTGATACGGGGGCGATGTTCGAGGGTGCGCGACCCCAAGCTCGCGAATTCCGAAGGTTACGTGCCTCACGAAAATCCGCACGTGCCGATCAAACCGGCGATCGACCAGCCACGCTCGCCGATTTCCCTGGATCCGTGGCGAGCAGGGAGGAGGAATTATCGACGAACCCTTTGCGCCAGCTCGTCAGATAGAGTGAGTTGCCTCTGAGGAAATCCTTGCGTTTTCCTTCCTTTTATTCGTCCCCTTTGCACGTTTGAAGAAGGGCTTTCGCGTGAAATTGGGGGGGTTCTTGAAATTGTATACCTTCGATCAAACTCGACTGTTGAAGGATAGAGTTCTCTGCCCAATCGGGTTGCTTTCGATCGCTCTTTGCGCACCAGTGTTCGAAATGCTTGTGGCTTCAATATTGATGCGTTGCATCCTCTTTCTTTGTTTTATTCGAGACCGAGCGGGGTGTTTGAGAAGTGAGGATATAATGGCACGTAGGGCAAGTGGTTTCGACTTTGTCGAGGCATTCTTTTAAGCAGTCTGTGTGTCTTTGTTCTTGTATGAAGAATTCTTCTGTAAAGGTACGTTTATGTTGAAGCTGCGATAGAAACGATAAAAGCGTCGATCAGAACGGCGATTATCAGCGATTTGGTCTTTAATAATAAGCGTTGCCCTGCTCGCTTTTTTAATATACACACTTCAATGTAAGCACTTTTGGTATAAAAAAATATAATTTACTTCGACGCTTCGCTCTTATCGCCGCCCTGATGATTTGTTACAGTTCCCATGTAATCGTACCCTAAGTAGGGGAGACTGGGTTTTTCTCATAGATAAGAGCTGCGAATGAATTGGTATCGCGTGATATGGGACCAAAAGGTCCTCACAGTATTTTGTGACAGACCATTGACCCGTGCACGCGTTATTTTTCTGTTAAGAGAGTTGAACAAATTTCCGGTGTCGACGTTTCAATATTGTGCTGTACTTTTGACCAGTTTTCGATACTTGGTTTTCGAAAATTATTAACGGTAAGTACATCGTTGGATTCTATAGTCCTTACGCTACATTTTGACGTATTAAAAAGTTATTTACCTCACGCTGAAGTGTAAATATTAATTGTTTACTAAATTACTGCATGTGGGGCAAAACGGAACACTTTTCGTGGGGTAAAACGGAACATTTATTTAATCCAATCGTCTTGAAACTTTGCAGGTGTGCGTAGTTATGATGGCAATACAAAATTACGAAAAAAAAAACGGGTGGGGTGAAAAAATTACCCAGTCATCAATAAATATAACCCGTAACCACGAATCCAAACGATTTGATATCAGTCTGTAACCCACGGTGTAATTGATAGGTGTTCCGACTCTGTACCTTTTACCCCAGCGATTTTGTATGCCGATTTCTGTTTAGTTCCTCTGGTCGTCGCGAGAGGCGTCGTTTATATTTAATAGCATTTTGTTTCTAAAACGCTTGCAACAATATCAAGGGATTATTAGGGTAAACGATACAGTTATTGAACAGGGTACAGACGTTGACCACTTCCAATTTCTACTGCCATAGTCTAATGAACCAACGCGTCGCCGCATCAATGATGCACTTTGATCAGATGAGACAGTATCTACTACCTTACGTTATTGTTCTTCAAATGTTACACAACTTCCTCGAGTTATTGTGCTTTAATCGTATTAGGCTAACTCCGAGGCAGTCGGTCGATGTAACATAAAATTGCTATTAAAACTACTTAATACTGATATTACTTATTTTATCAAAATAAATCTAATATGTTCAGAATTTTGTGCTGATTCAGAAAAACTGGTCAGCATTTGCTTTAATACAATATTTCCTGAAAATATGCTTGAAAACTGAAGTCAAATATTAATTTTTATCGAGGACGCCTGTGTTTTTACTTACACACATACGCAATAAAAAATAATCATAAACAAGTAGAAATAACGTTAAAAATAATAAATGAGTAAATTCCTTTAGAGTATATTTTTGTACGGGAAAAGATAATGACAAAAATAATTTTGCTTAGCTAGAATCGCATTTTAAACTACTGTGTAACGCGTTCCTCACAAAATTCTGTTGTTCTTCTTTTAAATTACGAGCAAAGTATTGCAAGCATATCAATTTACATAATTTACCAATAAAAAGAAAAATATAAGAAGTAAACAAAGAATATAGGTACTAAACAAAAATGATCAAAGATCAATTTTGCGATGAGAAACGATGGAAGAGTTCCCCGTAACGATAATTAAGGAAAAACAAGTACGAAATAATCTGATTCCTATCTCCCTTCCGCTTTCTCTTCCACTCTCAAGGTACCGTAAGAGCAAATTGCTAGTTTCCAGCCTCGACAGTGTCAAATGGCGCACTTGAGCCCGTGCCAGGAAAAGACCAGAGGCAACCTGTTAGACGTTTGTTTACGAACAAGGCAAAGAGAGTTGGAAAGTGGTAGCATATATGTTGCACTCCGAATATATTATCGGTTTATTTTTGTCAGGTGACCTCGTTTTACGCATTCAAAATATTTGTATAAAATTTAAAGAGGATCTCCAAACTTCCCTTTAAATCAAAATCAATTGCATAGATTTTTCAAATGTATTTAGCTCGCATAAACAAAAAACAGAAAGATTCCAACATAATTGGAAAATCTTATTCCTCAATCAGTGAACTCTCAAAGTTTCTATTAAAAAAAAAATACCATCAAAGAGAAAATATTTTCTCTCAATGTGGAACAGTCCGTTTGCAATTCCGGAGATAAGATAAGATCGAAAATATGCCTCTGCCGCATTATCGTGGAGAATTAATCCAGATTCGCCCAGATCATTGAAACGAGACGTGTCACGAAGCACCCGAGAAGTCGAACGCTCAAGTAACCTTGCTCCAGCAACTTCGAACTTGTCTGCCACTTATTCGAAGTGAATGAAACCGTTCGTAGGTAAATTATTCACGTTCAGCTTCTATTCTAAACTTTACACTGCGCTGTGAATATTGCTCGGAACTCCTTGTATTACCATCAAATTACCTTCCAAATATGCCTGGTTAATATTTCACACAGCACTTACCACCAAACCCATTAATAACGACACTTACTAGCCAGATGAATATACAATTAAATGTTCAGCTCAAGGAGCAGAATAATCACAACAAAGTACAATTTTCAACGTCAAATGCTTCGAACACTTACTATTTTGATTTCCACCTTCGTAATTTAATAACATGCATGTAACAGCTTTCTGGCTTGGAGCACGTAAATGGCAAAGTGCCCTAATTTCCATACGCACAATTTGCATCGTATTATTTAAATCACATATGATTACGCGTAATGTGCACGATATGCGTGTACTTTGAATACGTTTAGTTAGTAACTATTAAGTATGTAGTTTTATTTTGTTGTTTTTAACATTGGGCACGGGGCGTACTTTGTCACTGCTTGGATTTCTTGTTAAGCTAGAAATATAAAGATCGAAGGGGTTCTGATATATCGTGGCCAGTGGAAGGGAGGACTTGATTCTAGCTGACAATCAGCAGCAACGAATTTGAAAGTTGAAAGCAGTCCACCGCGTGTCTCGTCCATGACACGGGTGCACAGAATGTAGGTTGTGAAATGGAGGGACCGATCGATATACAGAATGTCCAAGTACACGCCGATCAATTCTTTCAGAAAGCGTTATGCGTACTGCATACCTACCAATAACTGACTGCCACTACAAAGTGTGGTCTGGCGGTCACCTAAAGCTTTCGTGTTGTGACTGTTCGTTGTTGATTAAAATGGCAATTCGTTGCAGCAGATGTACGCTTCGTTTACTTTTATCTCTTTCTTACGTTTCTTAAACTTGACGTCGTGGTTCTTGGCAAATTTGAAGGTCGGGAGAATTTCTGTTGCAAGAGGAAATCTCTTTCTTGCTTCAACGTAAATGTAGAATGGAGCATGTTAATAATATGAACGCGATCTAATTGGAATTTTGATTTAATGCTTCTTGATACTTAATGATCGACGTGGGGGTGTACACATCACACGCGTCACAGTGCAGCTTAGGCTGCGCTCCCACGTGCTTAATTTGCTGTATAGGATACACTTGGAGGCTTAAGAAGGGATAGATTACCGAAGGTAGCGAAGAGGCTTAGAAGACTTAGAGAAGAGTAGTTTTTTTTAGGAGTTAATGGATGAAGAATTTTGTTGTGTTAAGGGGTATACCCGTTTGAACCCTTGGAAAATGTGTACATTTTGTGGATTTTTTTTACAAGTCAACGGGGCTGATTTTGAAAGTTTTGAAAAATAAAGAAATGGTGAGAGATCAAAGGTAAAGTTGCATTTTTCTAAGAGGAACGTCCACCTTTTTTCTTTATAAATAATAAACGGGGAAGCGGAATAAAAAAAGCCCTCGTAGGACGATGTGGAATCTTATTACGATTCTGCATGCAAAATTGGAAGTGAATTGGTTGAACGTAGCCCGAGTTTTTAGGCCCACCGTTTAGCCATCTAAAATCGGGAGACTTTTGGATATGTATCCATAACTTCCGAAAAACAATAGTTTTTTAAATGAAACTTTTTTTTAAGTAGTTCATAACACTATGTAAAGATAGTACAAAAATGGGAAATCTGCATCAAGCCGTTGACTTGTAAAAAAAGTCACAAAATGTACACATTTTCCAAAGGTTCAAACGTGTATACAACCTTAATTACGCGTTGATTGAATTCTGTGCTACATGTTGCACACGTGGGAATGTGACTTAAGGTGAATTCTGGGATTCACCGATCTGGTCAAAGTAGTTTTGTTAAAACTTAAACTATTAAACTTTTCTAAACTAATTCTTAAATTGTACTTTGCGGCTTACGTTGCACCATGCAGAAGCGTGACTCTACATATCAATTTTAATAACAAATCAATCCATTTCAGTGGAATTTTACCATTAGTTTTAGATTATGCTTATCCATGCAAGGCACGTCTTTTTAATGGATCAATAATCCAGACATGAGAATTCAGGAATAATTCCATCCCCCTTGAGATACGAATTAACAAAACCCAACGTATTAAATAGGAGTCAGGTCAGTGTATCAATGTTGATGATAACGATTATTCGCCATACACTTGGCAGAAGACGGTCCACTTTCTTTTCTTAATACTTTTTCTCAAAAAAAAAGCATTGATCGAAAGTTTATCAATGCACAGGTTGCGATAAACAATTCGGTTTAACCATGCAAACATCGAATTTTACTAAAATCTTCTGTAATTGCACAACTTGAGCCTACTTAATCTAATTTAAAATACAATTCCTGAATAAAAAGTCTGACAGATTATTTCTCTTATTCACAGGGCTTCACTATCACGTCCTTGACCTTGACCATAAAATCCGCGGTAGTTATGAACTGTAAGTTACTTAAGCAGTCTCAGTAATTACTTTCTAGAACGAATTAATTTAAGATAAAAGCATGAAAAAGTAGCATGCAGGCTAATGCGCGTATATAAATTTTTAATTTGAAAACTTAATGAAATTCCGAGCAATAACTTTGCATTTGAAATATAAATGATTAAAACAGGAACATCGCGATCGTTCCTAACAATAGATGCCTGGAAATGTGGGAAGTGTTTGCTGATAATATAAAATAGCGAGCGATCGCGCAGTAAACCCTTGAAAAATTAGTAGCGTTTAGTAGCCCCGACTTCTAAGCTATCCTAGCAAGCAATCCGTTTAGCTAAAGACGATTTTCAATTCACGGTGCGAGGAAAGTGACACTCGCTTTGCGCGCGGCTTTTTATTTTCTGGGACAAGGCTACGCTGAACTATTTCCCTACGAACCTTCATCTCATTGACATAATGAATTGTCTGTCAATTAAATATGCAAAATGTCTCTGCATACAACACTGGTGCGTGAAATATTCATTAGACCGCTGGAAGTACAAGAAGCTGTTCAACACGAACTAGGGAACTTCAAAATGGAACAAAGTTTTCCTCCTCTTCTCAATCAGCTGTCATACTTTTTAGAAATTCATTCCACAGTGCATTCTAGGATCTTGAACGAGGAAACTAGAATTTGCTACCACTATTTCTCAAGCAGCCTGCTTCCACGTTTCAAGGGTAGGGAATCGTTTCGAAGGGGATGTTAACGATTCTCTTCAACGTCTGAGCAGGACTCGCGCCATAACAACGACAGGCGTTTAACGATTCATGGATATCGATCGTTAACGAAAGGGAAGCCAAATGTCATGATTGGTCGAGCACGAGGCAAGACACGCCTGCTCAGTGTCTGTGATATAATTAAATAGATCTGCTCCCTCGTTAACTTCCAAGGGAACTTCGGTAACCCGAAACTACACAAGGGAATAGGAAAACACAGATTAACCTTTAAGGAGTGATTTCACCCTGAAGAACGAAAAGGTAGCAGAAACACAAAATTCCTCGAAGTTAAAAAAATCGGAATTTTCTGGTTATCGAAATTCCCTGCTTGAAATTATAGTGATTCTCTTATTTAGGGGGTATTCTCGTCGAGGAAGCCAATTTTGTGCCTTTCTACAGGGACGATGTACAAAGAAACTTCGCAGTTTTCATCGATGAGTAAAAGAATTGTAAAAAAACTTCGGCCATATATAATAATACTAATTAATAGAGATATGGGTCATATCGTAAAGCGTGTGCAGAAAAATTGCCTCATGGTGCGCATAGTTCTGGCTATTTCGCTGATCCAAATAAAAAAAAACAAAATGATTCTTAACCAGTAAGAGTTTGGCTATAGACCGTAGCAGATTTATAAAAACAATCACAGACTGAGTCTTTGAATTTAAACACATTTTTTGGCGTCTTTTTTTCGGCTTTAAACGACCTTAAACGACTGAAATAACCCACTAGGTAGAAGTTCGGATATCGTGCGCTTGAATTATTATTTATTAATATATATGGATGAAATTCTTTTTACAACATACTAAAATATTCGTAAATACGTGAGAGTAATGCTCATCGGTAAAAGCTGTGTAGTTGTGTTGTGCATCGTCCTAAAGAGAATAAAGGATCTCGCCCCTCTATACAAGCATACCCCCTTAACATTCTTCTCCCTTGACTCTGTGTACATTAACTTCCAAGCAGTTTTGATCGACCTACAAACTACTAAGAACACCAAGACCCATATAAATCTCAATTAATACTGTCGAGCAGACTTTAAGAGCGTGTGAACATGTTATTATTGACAAAAAGAAATTGTTTCTTTACACTCAAAGTTATCAATCGTCACAAAACGATGAGTGACAGAAAAAACGTCTTTAATTGCTACGAGTACTTAGAGCTATCCCGTTCCTACAGGAAATCATGAAAACGTTGTTGTTTCTTAAGACCATCGCATGTCTCCTCTCTTGGTTGCAGAGTTTTGGAGCGGCACTCGTTGAACTGCCTCCAAAATGGGTACGACCAATGCACAAACGAACACGAAGCATGGGAACGACGACACGTACATTAACGGAAGTTCCATCGAGGCATTCTTCGCCGAGTCGGTGATCCTGCTGACCGGAGCGACCGGTTTCCTGGGGAAAGCACTACTGGAAAAGCTGCTGCGCTCGTGTCCGCGTCTGGCAACGATCTTTATACTGATCCGTCCGAAGAAAGGCCAAACAGTCGAGCAACGATACAAAAAGCTCCTAGAAAATCCCGTTCGTACACTTCTATAAATCGCTTACAGCGCGTCACAGACGCGGGTCGCCCCTTTTCAGGTTTAATCGATGAAAGCCATCGCTGGCCGCATGTGTGTCAAATCGAAGTCGAAGAATTTCTGGGGAACAATGGCAAAGTGGGCATTATTTGCATACGTGGGCGTTACAGCTGTTAGGTCACCCACACTTTTTTTTCAAGTTAGATTTAGATAGAAGCGACCTGAATTAGTCAAGATCGTACGTCATTTTACCAATTCATACGGTTCTTTCAAATGTCATCTATCATCTTGGCTGACGATTGTTATTTCGAAGGTCAACATTTAATACAGGCTATTAGTCATCCACTGTATCAATTAACAGAGTAACCTCGACGAACTTGGCGAATATAAACCCGAGGCTTCACCTTTCCTTAAAGTAGAATGTCAGGCACTTGATGAATAGTCGAAGAGAAAGGAATAACGATCTTGAAATGTCGAACACGTGGGTAACTATATATAGAAATTTTGTAACCCTAAAAAACACTTTGATTCTTGTCTAAAACATCCTGTTGCCGTTTATCGTTCACTCAAATGGACTTATAATTAATAAAATAATCAAAGCACAGAATTTAGTAAAGAAAAGGTAAAATCACGGTGTTGTCGATTACGTTGTGTGTATGTATGCCAAGTAAGAATAAGAAACGTTGGGTATACTTGCACGCTAACAGTGTCACGTGTGGAAGAAATTTTGAAATTATGATTCTATAACTATTTCGTTAGCTAGAGGCGTTAAAATCATCTGTACATCTTCGAAAGTAGACATTCGAAAGATTGCTAGGTCTACCTTCGATTTCGAATTGAAAATGAGACACGCGGATGGCTGGAAAAGTATATGTGAGAAATAGATTTTACTGGGAAAACAAAAGTAGAGCCTTTACACGCTGCATTATTCCTGTACAAAGGAATACGTTGGAAGAATCGTAGCTTGAAATAATGTTACAATGGTTGTTCGCAGGTTTTCGGCCGAATACGAACAGAGTTCCCCGATGCGTTCAATAAAATCTACCCGGTGAAGGGTGATGTAAGTTTACCGAACCTGGGTCTCTCGCCAGAGGACAGGAACACGTTGATACAGAGGGTTAACATAGTCTTTCACAGTGCAGCCACTGTGAGATTCGATGAACCGTTGAAAGTGGCCGTTAATTTGAATACAAAGGGCACGGACCTTGTCATAGAGCTGTGCAGGAATATGAAAAATCTAGTTAGCGTTATCCACGTTAGCACAGCTTACAGTAATGCGAATCGACAGGAGATTAAGGAATCGATTTATACGTAAGCATAAATATCCTTCCGTATCTAAAGGGTAAGGGGAAAAAACAGGGAATGTCCATTTTTCGTAATTTTGCGATTTATGGGATATTTGATTGGTGGCAACTGGAACTACTAAACTATCGAATCACAATTAACAAAATGAGTGACTTTCCTGATTTTGATAATAATAAAAGTGGATATTTATTTCGTTTCAATATGTTGCCCTGTAAGTAATGTAAAACAGTTATTAATTAATTGCTTCTTTTTCACTGATGCCTAATTAGAGTATAAGCTTCACGTTCTGAAGAACACAGATAACTTCATTGAACACTAAAGTATTAAAACTTAATTTTCTCGCTAAAGCTGTTTTGTGACATTCCCAGTTTTTTCCCTTAGCCTTCATATAAATCTGCTTTCTCAACTGGGTCCCGCCAGACGCTTTTCATGGTAATTATTCGCTGAAGAAAGAAATTACTTAAAATCACCAACGTGTCGATGAAGTAACGTTGCAAGTAATTATCAGATTTCCCTATAATCTTCTTCCGTTCCCGTTTGTTCCCCTTTATACTTGATAAACACTGGCATTGGCGACCGTCGCGACTATAGTCTAACGAAGATACTCACGTATTATTCATGACATCGCAGCACAAAGGTGAAACCATCCACGGTGATCGATATGTGCGAGAGCCTGGACGACGAGACGTTGAAGGTACTCGAGAAGAAGATTTTGGAGAATCATCCCAACACGTACACGTTCACAAAGAATTTAGCCGAGCAACTAATCCTGACGAAGGCGAAGGACTTGCCAATAGCGATAGTACGGCCGAGCATCGTCTGCGCCGCCTACGAAGAACCGTTTCCTGGATGGGTGGACAATCTCTGCGGAATCACAGGTATTATTACGTCCTCTCGACGATTACCAGACAAATAGTCAGAGAGGGTTCGAACCATATTCGAACCATATTTGTGCAGTTTAAGCAGCGCTTAAATCAACCGGTTTGCTAAGCTGAAATCCATTTAAATCCATTTAAATCCGTTCCATTGACGAAGAATTAAGAACAGAGGTCACTGCCATTGCTCAGTCGCGAGAAGTGATTCTGTTCATTGCTATTAGATTCTTAATTAGACTTCGTCTATCCTGTTCATCTCTAAATATATTTCATATTTTACAGGAGTGATGCTGGAAATTGGCAGAGGCACTGCCAGGAGCGTCATGTGCGATGCAAATATGAATCTGAATATAGTGCCTATCGATTTCGTCGTCGACACGTTGATATGCGCCTCGTGGCACAGTACGATGCAGCATAACAACACTATCAACGTATATAATTGTACGACCAGCGGGGAGGCAATCAGGTAACTGATTTCACCTATAAAAAACAACTTTTTCTCTTCCCAAAAACTTGTAAAGATTAATGAATGACAATATACTGTATTTCTTGATTAGGATAAAACCATTTGACAAAACGCCCCACCATTATTTTATGCACACAAACAAGGATGCATCGACGCGATCATCAGATTCGAACTTGCCTCAGTCGCCCACAACTGTCGCAATAATAATACTGAGGCAAGTTCGAATCTGATGATCGCGTCGATGCATCCTTGTTTGTGTGCGTAAAATAATGGTGAGGTGTTTTGTCAAATAGGGCGTATTGTATAGTTTTACCCTAGTGAGTCTATTAGAATTATAAAAACTATAAAAATATCTGCATCCACCAATCAAAGTGCACCCTATCCGAGCTCCACGCATAGACGCTAACACTCCTAATCTCTTTCTCTTAGATGGGGACCATTCAAGGATCTTATCAACAAATATGCCATAGAGTGGCCGTCGAAGCACGTGATGTGGTACCCAGGTGTCACGTTTAGAACCAACAAATTTATGCACAATGTTATGTCGTCCATCCTACACATTCTCCCGGCGTTTGTCGTGGACTTTTTCTTAAGGCTTCTAGGCAGCAAACCCATGTAAGTATTCATCCGTGGAACGGTAGAGAGGAGCGATATCGAGCTAACTGTCTCAAGCAACAGCCGCGTGGGCAACCGTCCTTTCAGGATGATGAAGATCGTGAAACGGTTCGAGCGAGCGGTGCACACCGGCTCCTTCTTCTCAACCCACGAGTGGAAGTTCGATAGGGGCAATATGGACGATCTGTCGAAGAAAGTGAAAGCGCTCAACGACTCCAACCGATTCAACATCGACATGCACGGCTTCGATTGGGACACGTACGTTCGCAGCTACACGTTAGGGATCAGGAAGTATATTCTCAACGAAACAACGGAGACGATAAGCAAAGCTCGCAACCGATTATTGATGTACGTATGGTAATATTGGTAACACAAACCAAGCGGGGTAGTAAGCGAATTTAATTGTTACTCGGTGAATCACGTTCGGTTTCGTTCATTTCAGACTCTACTGGGTCCATCGATTCATGCAAGTGTCGAGTATAATCATCTTATTGGCGATGATAAAGCGCGTCGGTCACTGACCATCAAACTTGGTAACTGAAATCCTTGGATGAGGCTCAGGAGGATCGAACAGTCGGAGGAGAACGAATTTTCATTTCAGCCTGGTGACTCGATCTCGTCGCCTTCGCGTGGGATTAATTATAAGCGAATACATTGCCGTTAACTTGCCGGTGGATATTCTACGTAGATAGTAAAATATATATTGGCACTTGATTCATTTCAACCCCCGACGCGTGGCTCGCGGGACGTTGGCGCTTTACTGGCAACGTTACGACGCAGAGTGCAACTTCGTTAGGTGAATGATAATCAAGCGTAATTACCTTTCTTTACCCGAGACAGTTTCAAAATGCATTTGTGCAGTTTACGCTCGGTGAAACTGTACAAGGAAACACGAATGCAACACGTCGGGTGCGAAGCTTTTCTTAGACGTATGGTGTGTAGCCCCTTCTTTGGGTGGCGAGGAACGGAGCCTAGGATAACATATCATGAGGACCGTGAGATATCTCGACGATAGACACGCTATCGCGACGATTTGTATATTTTTAATATCGATGCGTTCTACGTCAGAGCAAGGACTATATTTTTTAAGTGAAATGTTACATTCGTCTAGCGTGTGGAAGATATACTATTGCAGGATAATCCAGCGAAAGTAGGCCGCTTAACTGCTTTCAGCTTCGAAGTATAACTACTCGGCGGACCTGAAGATGATTGCTATTTTGTGAAACGGGGCCGAAATGATGAGCTAAATTAGTCAAGCATTAGTAAAGTAACTTATTCGCTTGAATATTATGCATCGATTGATTAAACGATACCGTACGGCAGGCCTGGATTAAAGGAGTGGCTAGGGGGGGCTGTAACCTCGTGCCCCACTTTCCGGGGGGTCCCGTTCTAAGCGATTAGCTCACTAAACCCTCCCGCTGTTCAACCACGGTGAGGCCTCGAAGATTTGATAGCTCCGGGCCCCAAAAATCAACCGCGGGGGGCCTCGATGATTTAATAGCTCCGGGCCCCAAAAATCTTAATCCTGGCCTGCCATACGGCATTGACTAATGTAGATCATTGTAAACATCTTCTCTATTCTGCCTTTGGGAGACCACTCTGTGTAGTGTAGTACACGAAAGCGCTTTCCGTGGTAGAAGGATCGGAACAAATACGAATACAAGGCAAATGTGACGTGGGATATGTGTGTGGTACTTTCTTCCGTTGCTCCACTATGGGATTAAGAGAAATTCCTTTAAAATTCCTCCGTACGCTGCCGATACAATCATTAGAATTCTGCTATCTGCAGGATTCACCGCGCGAACTGGTGACTACGAAAAATCACTGTACAACTTACTACGAATGGCCTTACAACTCTAAACACTTTACCTCGCTAAACGAACATATCTTACGAACGATATCGATCGAAATAGTGCCCTGTTATCGATAGGTACTCGTCCGTCTTGATGACGTTAAATATTGTACCGATACACGGAAACGCATTTTATAACGATTCTCACAGCGTTGAGTACGAAGGTATCGATAATAGTACGATAGTTCCTAACGCTAATGAAAGAGCATTCAATCCGACGGCATTCGCAACGAGAATTTTTTTAGATTATACATCGCAATACGAATTTTTTTGGTGACATTTCTGGACCATAGAAGAGATTTAATTTGCGCTCGCTTTTCATGGGAGATCGTACAAGATTCGCGCGAAACTGTTGGATCAATAGAAGGCGTAACACTTGTCACTACAGAGAGTAGGATTAGATGTCACTGTACAAAGGTATTCATGGACGTTCCTGTCTCATCTTGAATTGTAAGGTTTCGGGTGATTTAATCGCGCGTACGCATGCTTACCGTGTATTTACGGTCACTGATTCGTACACGGACCTTACGACGACGGCCTCGTAAATCTTTTTTACCAAATAATACTGTGCATAGTGTATACTTTTACGGGATGTTGAACTGCATACGAGATGTAATTATCCAGGGAAATAATAGCATTTGTAATTAACATTTTGTACGTTTAACGCAAACGTTTGTGCATGTAATAATAAAGATAAACGGTGGTACAAATTCAGCGGTCACCTAATATGAGTATACTGAATAAGTACATACAGGCATCCGCCAGGTGTGCAAATATTAAGAGCTAAGAATAGAGATAGGGGTAAAATCGAAATGGGTATAGAATATAGGGTAGAAATCGTGTGGTGGCAGATGTAAGTGCATATATGTCGGCTAGGAAGGGTAGTGGAAAGTGTATTTAAAGAACAGAAAAAGGGTGGGGATTGTAGCCAATCCGGAAGAAGGGGAAAGGGCGGGAATGAACTCTTCTCATTTGATTACATCCGCCACAAAAATAGAAGACCAGTAAGAGCTCGATAATAATCGGCATTTCTCCATAAAGTATCTATCAATACAGTAACATTGCAGGTATGAAATGAATAAACAGCCTTGTAGCGTGACTGCACCGCTATAGGTAGTTTATTCCAATTTATTCTCGGCGGCTTAAGCGATGCCGATCGCTTATAGAATCTTCATCAGTATAATGAGCACATGGAAATTGTTACAGCGCCGATGTTACGACTTACTCTCGTACAAATATTCGCTGTTGGTGATATTAATGACGTTTACCTGCATATTTATCGGTATCATTCATTTCGGAGAGGTTAGGAAACCCATGATTTTCCGCTATTGTTTTGATGCTGGATCGTAATCTTTGATCGTTTGCAAATACGTCTTTCATTGTTTGCCAGTGGTTTTCATTTGTCGAGTCATTGTTACACAAATCGTGTCTTCGTAGTATTTCAGTTCTTTTCCTACTTCGTACTATTTAAGTCTTATTTTAAATCTGCCTTTTCAGATGTTAGGTTTCTCTTTTCAAAAGAAACTATGCCAACATGTTCCCATAGATGTTGTGTATACGTGGGTCAATGACTCGGATCTGATGTTCCTGACGAGCCTCAAGGAACATGTTCCTACCATGGACGTCAACACAGCAGCTATCAAATTTAGTGATAAGGATGAATTAAGAGACTCATTACATTCATTGAGTGTACATCCTTACAAATGGCTAGATACCTAGTTGATTGGATATGGATAATCCTAGACACCTAGATAGAATCCTATCACGAAGATATTTTTTTAAATAAGAGCGATCTACCAACATTTTATAGTCTTGCTATTGAAAATCATATTCACAGGTAATACAACGATCATCTGTGTTTTAAGGATTTACAGCTCTCACCATCAACTTAACTCATTCATTATTACTTGTTCAGAATTCCTGGAATTTCAGATAAATTTTTATATTTTAACGACGACGTAATGCTAGGAGCCGAAGGAATGATAGATTCTGGATTGCTCTGACGTTTGCTCTTGGGCCTGGGTGGGCAATGGTTCGTGCGTTCCCGCTTGTCATACAACGTTATGTGAATTCGATGGTAGAAACCTTTATTCCGCTCCTTGATTCAGTAATTGAATATTCGTAAAGTGCCTATAATAACGTTAGTAATTACTTTACAGGTGGAGATTGCGATAGCGCTCCAGTTCCTACCGATAGTGAAGCACTCGAGGAAGAGGTAGACTATCCGCACAAGTTTCTACAGGATACCCAAGACAATAATAATTATGGTTTAAGATGCTTTGTAGAATTCAAGAACTAATTGCTCGAATTTCATGAAAATGTTGAAAATATCCCATTCGCCAGTAGGAGAACGATATTTAGATTCATTTTTTGTGAGTGTACCCTGTTGCTTATAAATTATAATTAAATAGCAAATATAGTTATCTACATCTCCTGCTGTTTCTGCAGCCGATTGTCTCCAAAGAATTGATAGCGAACTGTGAATCCGTCTGAAAAACCACAGAAACCAAGATCGGCGAGAGAAAGCTCTACCCGCATGAGACAATTACAGCAAGGAAACATAAAATATTCGAAATGTTGACGAGCAATGTATCTCTGAGACTCTGACCAAGATACGCGGAGATCCAAAGTAAGTTGACATGCTGATTTTCTTTGATTCTATACGCAATGACGTAACTACGATTTTTGTCTGAGGGGATGGCCCATCTTCTCCCCACTCTCTTCCTCCATCTCCCTTTTGTTATAGTTACAAGACATCTTTATATACATACACATTTTGTAACAATGATTTACCTACATATTTATTTAACACTAGAACAAAGATTAAACTGAATAAAAAATTATTGATTATTTAACGGACGAATATTTTTTACTTATTTTGATAGTTTCTAGGGAGTGGTCATTCCGCGTTTGGGGTCAGGGCATGCCCACCCGGCCCCCTAACTAGTTATACTCTGGTCTACTCGCTGCTTATACAAAGTATCAATGTATTTACGTCGTAAGTAGTTCAAACACTTCCGTAATAAAAAGGTATAATGTATTTGAACGCATTGCTGTTACCGCAGCTTCCACGTAATCATACCCTGAGGGTACGTTTCAGCGGCGTAATTGCGTAATAAATTATATTTTTTATCATGGGAATGTTTGAATTGATATTAAAGCAACGAGCAGAAGAACGGCTACTAGATGACCAACCACCAGTCGCTGTGAATCGCCGCTCTTATCGTTTCTATCGCAGCTCCAGGATAAACGTACCCTCAGACTTCTTTCTGTAAGTGAATTGCTAAAATATCATTATATTATTCTGTGTTTGCCATTTGTTTGCTTGATGACCTATCTATAGATTAGAGGCTGGATTTATTTTTACCAGCATTTTGTTTACTAACAATGATGCACTTTGATCAGAAAAAAACAGTACCTACTACCTTACGTTATTGTTCTTAAAATGTTTCACAACTCCCCTGAGTTACTGCGCTTTAATCGTATTAGGGTAACTCCGGGGCAGTCGGTCGACCTAACATGAAATGTCTATTTAAACTAATACTGATATTATTTATTTTATCAGAATAAACCTAATATGTTCGGAATTTGTAATTAATTCGAAAAAACTGGTGGATATTTGCTTTAAGACAATATTAGCTGAAAATGGAGTTGAAAACAGGAGTCATAGGCATCTCACCACTTCTCCCGAGGTTCGGGGAGAAATGTGTTAAAATGTCCATATTTTTCAAAATTTGTCCATCAAGGGGAAGGATAGAACTATATTCTGTTTTTTTTCAGATTTTTAAAATCGTGCCCGATGTTAAAACTGCATTTGTTTAAAATAATTGCACAAAAATGGTTCAAATTTTTTTTTAAACTGAAATAATTTTTTTTTAAAACTTGAATGTTTTCTCTATAAGCACCGTAAAGATCATCTCCATCCGTTTACTGCTTACATAGCTATAATTTACTGAAAAAAAGTTAAAAGTTAACTTACCTTTAAACAACTGTAAAATCGACACTTTTCAAAATTTTGAAAAATCCTTTGAGGTACGTTTAAATATCACTAAAGACTACAAGATATTCAAATTTCAGCAACATCCGAAATGTTACTCCGAAAAGTGTTCGATTTCGGGTGGAATAACCCATTAATAACAACATTTACTACCCAGATGAAAATACAATTAAATATTCAGCTCAAGGAGTAGAGTAATCACAGCAAGCTACAATTTTTTCCGTCAAATGCATTGAACAACTACAATACATACCATTTTGATTTCCGCCTTCACATTTCCATGATATACATGTACCAGCTTCCTTCCTTACATCATGCAAATGGTAAGATGCCTTAATTTCCATACGCACGATTTGCATCGTATTATTTAAATCACGCATAATTACACGCATACTGTGCACGATATACGTGTAATTAGAATATGCATAGATGGTAACTATTACGTATGTAGTTTTAATTTGTTGTTTTTAACATCGGGCGTGGGGCGTACTTTGTCACTGCTAGGATTTCTTGTTAAGCTAGAAATATAAAGATCGAAAGAGTGCTGATATATCGTGGTCAGTGGCAGGGAGGACTCGATTCTAGCTGACAATCAACAGTAACGGATTTGAAAGTTGGAAGCAGTCCACCGCATGTCTCGTCCATGCACAGAATATACTCAGGCCCAGATTAAAGGGGGGCTAGGGGGGCTGCAGCCCCGGGCCCACTTTCCGAGGGGGGGCCCGTTCTAAGCGATTAGCTCCCTAACCCCCCTCCCCCGCTGTTCAACCACGGGAAGGGGGGGGCCTCGAAGGTTTGATAGCCCCGGACCCTAAAAATGTTAATCCGGGCCTGAATGTACTTAGGTTGTGAAATGGTGGGACCAATGGATATACAGAATGTCCAAGTACACGCCGATCAATTCTTTCAGAAGGCGTTATATATTCTATAGTTTGAGATATTCTTAATACAATGCAAAAAGTCCTATTAAATTATATGTAATAGTGTTCCTTTAATTAATTCCTAAAGATCACCTATTTTTATGGGCTCTAGACCGAAACATCCCCTTAACATTCTCCTCCCTTGATTCGATGTACATTAACTTCCAAGCAATTGTTATCGATCTAGAAGCTACTAAAAACACCATGATCGTCAGAAATCTCAATTAAAATAATCGAGCAGACTTTAAGAGCGTGGGAACATGTTATTATTGACAAAAAGAAAGTGTTTCTTTACACTCAATGTCATCAATCGTTACAAAGCGATGAGTGACAAAAAAACGTCTATAATTGCTACGAATACTTTTTTAAGACCATCCCGTGTCCGTTCTCTTGGTTGCAGAGTTTTGGAGCGGCCCTCGTTGAACTGCTTCCAAAATGGGTCCGACCAAAGCACAAACGAACTCGAAGCATGGGAACGACGACACGTACATTAACGGAAGTTCCATCGAGGCATTCTTTGCCGAGTCGGTGATCCTGCTGACCGGAGCGACCGGTTTCCTGGGGAAAGCACTACTGGAAAAGCTGCTGCGCTCGTGTCCGCGCCTGGCAATGATCTTTATACTGATCCGTCCGAAGAAAGGCCAATCAATCGAGCAACGATATGAAAAGCTCATAGAAAATCACGTTCGTACACTTCTATGAATCGCTTACAGCGCGTCACAGACGCGGGTCGCCCCTTTTCAGGTTTAATCGATGAAAGCCATCGCCGGTCACATGTGTGTCAAATCAAAGTCGAAGAATTTCTGGGGAACAATAGCAAAGTGGGCATTATTTGCATACGTGGGCGTTACAGCTGTTAGGTCACCCACACTTTTTTTCACTTGATAAATAATCGAAGATAGAATAATAAGGATCTTCAAATGTCGAACGCGTCTGTAACTATATACAGAAATTTTGCACCGCTAAAAAACACTTTGATTCTTGTGTAAAGCATCCTGTGGCCGTTTATCGTTCACTTAAATGGACTTATAATTAATAAAGTAATCAAAGCACAGAATTTAGTAAAGAAAAGGTAAAATCACGGTGTTGTCGATTATGTAGTGTGTATGCATGCCAAGTAAGGATATGAAACTTTTGATATACTTGCACACTAACAGTGTCACGTATGGAAGAAATTATGAAATTATGATTCTATAACTATTTCGTTGGCTAGGGGCGTTGAAAATCATCTGTACATCTTCGAAAATAGACATTCGAAAGATTGTTCGGTCCACCTTCGATTTCGAATTGAACATGAGGCACGCGGATGGCTGGAAAAGCATATTTGTGTAATAGATTTTACTGGCAAAACAAAAGTAGAGCCTTTAGAATTTAGATGGTGCATTGTCCCTGTACAAAGCAATACTCTTGAAGCATCGAGGTTTGGAATAATGTTGCAATGGTTGTTTGCAGGTTTTCGACCGAATCCGAACAGAGTTCCCTGATAGGTTCAATAAAATCTACCCGGTGAAGGGTGATGTAAGTTTACCGAACCTGGGTCTCTCGCCAGGGGACAGGAACACGTTGATACAGAGGGTTAACATAGTCTTTCACAGTGCAGCTACTGTGAAATTCAACGAACCGTTGAAAGTGGCTGTTAATTTGAATACAAGGGGCACGGACTTTGTCATAGAGCTGTGCAGAAATATGAAAAATCTAGTTACCGTTATCCACGTTAGCACAGCTTACAGTAACGCGAATCAACAGGAGATTACGGAAACGATTTATACGTAAGCATAAATATCCTTCTGTCTATGAAGAGTAAGAGGAAAAAACAGGGATCGCCCATTTTTCGCGATTTAGCGACTTATAGAATATTTTGTTGGTGGCAACTGGGTAAACAAAACTATCTAATCACAATTACACAGTTATTGAACACTAAAGTATTAAAACTTAATTTTCTTGATACAGCTGTTTTTTGACATTCCCCGTTTTTCCCTCTACCCTTCATATAAAGCTGCCTTCTCAATTAGATCTCGCCAGACGCTTTTCGTAGTAATTATACGCTTATGAAGAACTTAATTAAAAATGGCCAAAATGTCGATAAAGTAATGTTGCAAGTAATTCTTCCGTTCCCATTTGCTCCTCTTTATGCTTGATAAAAACATTGGCATTGGCGACTCTCGCGACTACAGTCTAACGAGGATACTCACGTATTATTCATGACACTCCAGCACAAAGGTGAAACCATCCACGGTAATGGCTATGTGCGAGGACCTGGACGATGATACGCTGAAGATGCTCGAGGAAAAGATTTTGGAGAATCATCCCAACACGTACACGTTCACAAAGAATTTAGCCGAGCAACTAATCCTGACAAAGGCGAAGGACTTGCCTATAGCGATAGTACGGCCGAGCATCATCTGTGCCGCCCAAGTAGAACCGTTTCCTGGATGGGTGGACAGCCTCATGGGAATCACAGGTATTATTCGATAAAAGTACTCTATGCAACAATTACTTGAAAACACTCGGAGAGGTTTCGAACCACCGAGGGTTTTCCAATCAGGAAAGTTTTGCTCAAAGTGTGCACAATTTCAAAATAAACATAGAGGGACTCCAGAGCAATACTTTCAATGCTTTGCAGAAATATCACCGTGAAATCCTCAGCGAGAAAACACGTTAAAACGTTGTTACGCGAGCAACATTTAAATCAATTGATTTGCTAAACTGAAATCCATTTAAATCCCTTCCATCGGCAACGAATTAAGAACAGAGGTCACTGCCATTGATCAGTTGCGAGAAGTGACTCTGCTCATTGCTACTAGATTCTTAATTAGAGTTCGTGTATCTTGTTTATCCCTGAATAGATTGCGAGTGTTCTCTTGAAACTCAATTATTTCATATTTTACAGGTTTGATGGCGATGGCTGGCACTGGCATTATCAGGAGCGGCATATGCGATCCGGATTTGAATGTGAACGTAGTGCCTGTCGATTACGTCGTCGATACGTTGATATGTGCCGCGTGGCACAGTAGGATGCAGCGTAATAACACTATCAAAGTATATAATTGTACTACCAGCAAACAGATAATCAGGTAACTGATATGATCTATAGAAAACAATTTTTTTCACCCTTCTATTACAATATATAGGGTATTCCTTCATTAGTGAACCTATGTTAATTCTTGGTTATCACACGGGGCGTATCGCATCCCAGGCAATTCCTTTTTCTTTACAAATATTTCTATAAATTTTTAGACCTTAATATTACAATTTAAAAGTTTGGTGAATTTTAACAAAACAAATCGCTTCTTTCCCCAACTATTTTCTCAACTACAAATTTCATCAAATCAGAATTTACATTTCCAGAAAATAACTATTAGAGCACGGTTGTATCAGTATTACGAATGTACAATTATCACTGAAAAATTAAAAGATTCAAAAATACGAAAATGGTAACTCCAAGAAGGTGCAATGACCGCGGAGGGTTGAAGAACTATATAAACACATCCACATCATTAGACACTCCTTAGACAAACGAAACTGGCGCTACTAATTCCAGTTCCACCAATAAAGGTGCATCCTGCATACCCGAGCTCTATACATTAATGCTAACACTCTCGATTTCTTTGACTTAGATGGGGAATGGCCAGGGATCTTATCGTGAAGAACGCCATAGAGTGGCCGTCGAAGTACGTGATGTGGTACCCAGGTGTCACGTTTAGAAGCAACAAATTTATGCACACAGTTATGGCGTTCCTCCTACACATTCTCCCGGCCTTTGTCGTGGACATTTTTTTAAGACTTCGAGGCAGGAAACCCATGTAAGTATTCATCCGTCGAACGGTAGGGAGGAGCGATATCGAGATAACAGCCTCAAGCGTCTTTTCAGGCTGCTGAAGATCGCGAAACGATTCGAGCGGACGATGCACACATACACCTTCTTCTCAACCCATGAGTGGAAGTTCAGTAGAGACAATATGGACGATCTGACGAAGAAAGTGAGACCGCTCGACGACTCCAGCCGATTCAACACCGACATGCACGGCTTCGATTCGGAAACCTACGCTCGCGACTACATGTTAGGGATCAGAAAATTCATTCTGAACGATTCAATGGCGACCATAAGCAAAGCTCGCAGGCGATTATTAATGTACGTATGGTAATATTGGTAACACCAGCCAAGCGGTGTAGAAAGCGAATTTAATTGTTGCTCGGTGAATCACGTTCGGTTTCGTTTATTTTAGACTCTACTGGGTCCATCGACTCACGCAAGTGTCAGGTGTAATCATCATATTGGCGATAATAAAGCTCGTCGTTCACTGACCACGTTCCTTCGATGAGGCCAAGGAGGGTGGAACAGTTGGAGAAGAACGAATTTTCATCTAATATCAGCCTGGTGACTCGTTCTCGTCGCTTTCGCGCCGAATTAAATATAAGCGAATACGATGCAGGTTGCAACTTCGTTAGGTCAATGATAATCAAGGGTAATCTGGGTAATTACCTTTCTTTACCCGAGAGTCGCCATACGTCTGAGAAAAGGCCATGCGCGAATGAAGTATGATTTTTCGTATACTACGAATGGCCTTACAACTCTAAACACTTTACCTCGCTAAACGAACATATCTTACGAACGATATCGATCGAAATAGTGCCCTGTTATCGATAGGTGACCTCAAATATTGTACCGATACACGGAGACGCATTAAATAACGATTCGCACCGCGTTGAGTACGAAGGTATCGAGAATAGTACGATAGTTCCTAACGCTAATGAAAGAGCATTCAATCCGACGGCATTCGCAACGAGAATTTTATTAGATTATTTATCGCGATACGAATTTTTTTGGTGATTACAGAGAGTAGAATTTAGAAATTTTTTTTAAAAAATAATACTGTGCATATTGTATACTTTCACGGAATGTTCAACTGCATTCAAGATGTAATTAATTTGTATTTAACCCTTTAGCGCCAAACGTATCATATATGATACATTACTTTTTTGTGCCGTTTCGCCGTTTGTATTCGCGTTTCGCTGTTTGCAACAGTTTAAGTGATACATGTTTAGTGTAGTTTTATTTACTGAAGAAAGTTGGACCTATCTGAACCCTGTATTCTTTGGTTTTATGCATTTTGACCTCTGAAAAAAATAAATTTAAAAAAAATAAAAAATTTTTTTGTTTGAAAATATATAAATTCAGACCATTTTTAACGATAAAAACAAAACGGGATATTTTTCCTTCAACGGGATCTAGGTGCGGGCGCTAAAGGGTTAATATTTTGTACGTTATTAAAGCAAACATTTGTGCACGTAATAATAAAGATAAACGGTGGTACAGATCCAGCGATCACCTAATATGAGTATACTAAATAAAAACATACAGGCATTCCCCAGGTGTGCAAATACTAAGAAATAAGAATAGAAATAGGGGTAAAATCGAAATGGGTAGAGAATATAGGGTAGAAATGGTGTGGTAGCAGATATAAGTGAATATATGTCGGCTGGGAAGGGTAGTGGAAAATGTATTTAAAGAACAGAAAAAGAGTGGGGATTGTAGCGAATCCGGAAGAATGGGAAAGGGCGGGAATGAACTCTTCTCATTTGATTACATCCGCCACAAAAATAGAAGACCAGTAAGAGCTCGATAATAATCGGCATTTCTCCATAAAGTATCAATCAATACAGTAACATTGCAGGTATAAAATGAATAAACAGCCTTGCAGCGTGACTGCACCGCTATAGGTACTTTATTCCAGTTTATTCTCGGCCTCACCGGTTCCATTTTTGTACCAGCACGATCCCCTTTGATGGCCGAAGTCAGCCGGAGCTGTAAACAGTGGTGTATGGATTCGTTCGGCGGCTTTAGCGATGCCAATCGCTTGTAGAATCTTCATCAATATAATGAGCACATGGAAGTTGTTACAGCGCCGATGTTACGACTTACTCTCGTACAAATATTCGCTGTTGGTGATATTAATGGCGTTTACCTGCATATTTATCGGTATCATACATTTCGGAGAGGTTAGGAAACCCATGATTTTCCGCTATTGTTTTGATGCTAGATCGTAATCGTTGATCGTTGCAAATACGTCTTTCATTGTTTGCCATTGCTTTTAATTCATCGAGTCATTGTTATACAAACCGTGTCTTCGTAGTATTTCAGTTCTTTTCCTACTTCGTACTATTTAAGTCTTATTTTAAATCTGTCTTTTCAGATATGGGTAGCTTGGAGTAAAGAGAAATACGAAGCTGTGTTTCATTCTTTTAACGATAACATATTAGGTGTCTCTTTTCAAAAGAAACTATGCCAACATGTCCCCATAGATGTTGTGTATACGTGGGTCAATGGCTCGGACCCGATGTTCCTATCGAGCCTCAAAGAACACGTTCCTACCGCGGACGTCAACACGGCAGCTTCCAGATTTAGCGATAAAGATGAATTAAGATACTCGTTACGTTCGTTGGAAATGTACGCGCCATGGGTTAGGCACGTGTACATCGTTACCAATGGCCAGATACCTAGTTGGTTGGATATGGATAATCCTAGAGTCACCCTCGTGACTCACGAAGACATTTTTTTAAATAAGAGCGATCTACCGACGTTTTCTAGTCCTGCCATTGAAAGTCATATTCACAGGTACTATGACGATCATCTGTGTTATAAGGATTTACAGCTCTCACCATCAACTTGACTCATTCATTTTTACTTGTGCAGAATTCCTGGAATTTCAGATAAATTTTTATATTTTAACGACGACGTAATGCTAGGAGCCGAAGTGTGGCCAGAAGATTTCATTACCCAAGCAGGGGGCCAAAAAGTGTATCTAGCATGGTGGGTTCCGGATTGCTCTGACGTTTGCCCTTGGGCCTGGGTGGGTGACGGTTCGTGCGATCCGGCTTGTAATACAACGTTATGTGAATTCGATGGTAGAAGCCTTTATTCCTCTCCTCGATTTAGTAATTGAATATTCGTAATGTATCTATAATAACGTTAGTAATTATTTTACAGGTGGAGATTGCGATAGCACTCCAGTTCCTACCGATAGTGAAGCACTCGAGGAAGAGGTAGATTATCCGCACAAGTTTCTACAGGATACCCAAGACAATAATAATTATGGTTTAAGGTTCTTAGATATATTGAGAAACAGAAATGCTTCCACGTGGAAAAATACGGAAGCGTTTACTCCGCAATCGTTGCCAAATGAGTCTATGCGCGTGAAGCTCAATGTAAATAATGTTTACAATTTTAAAGATGATAAGTACGCAAGTGGCATTGAAAACTATTTCGACAAACGCGGAAATGATCAGATTATATCCACTCAAAGATCGATGCTATCAAAGATTATGAGTAAGGTGGCGTCTCAGAAGTCAAATTACAGCGAAAGGCGACTTCAATTGAAGCGTTACTTAAACGACGAGAACATGAACCCACCGCGTGCTAACAGTACTGTGAAAACTAATGTTAAACACCATTATTCGGACCAATGGAAACTTAGAACCAGGCAGCTTGATACGTACGCGGAGTCTTTGTTGTACGTGAACCGAATATATAACGTGGCATATGGATTCGAGCGTAGGAGAGTACCTGCTCACATGCCCCATTTAATAGATAAATGGATCGTGAATGATATGCAGAGAAAGTTTAGTCACGAATTCAAAAAAACCTCTAGTCACAAAGTTAGAAACTCGGAAGACATGCAGTTTGCGTTTTCTTACTTTTATTTTCTAGCGAGCGAGAAACGGGGAGTGCCAATTGAGGAAATATTCGATAGATTCGATACGGACAGATCAGGGTATACTATTTCACAAAACAGCAAGCTCTATGTTTATCAGCTTTTAATTTTCATTTGTCGTTAAGGTACACTAATTAATATTAGTATCGTTTTCAGGACCTGGTCGGACAGAGAAATTCGGACACTATTGTCCCGATTATATCCGCTACCTCTGGATTACAGTCTGGTTGTAGAATTCGAGAATGCAATAACTAATTGCTCGAATTTCATGAAAATCTCGAAAATATCCCATGCGCCAGTAGGAGAACGATATTTAGATTCGTCTCTTGTGAGTGTACCATATTGCTTATAAATTATAATTAAATAGCAAATATAGTTATGTACATCTCCTGCTGTTTCTGCAGCCGATTGTCTCCAAAGAATTGATAGCGAACTGTGAATCGGTTTCAAAAACCACGGAAACCAAGTTCGGCGAGAGAAAACTCTATCCGCATGAGATAATTAAAGCCGGGAAACATGAAATATTCGAAATGTTGACGAGCAACGTATCTCTGACGGTGCAACTGCTGGACGAGATACGCAGAGATCCAAAGTAAGTTGACCAGCTGTTTTACTTATGTTTCATTATATGCAATAAACGACAAACAAATTTTAGAAAATTTATATGCCTAAATGACGACATGGATCCCATTCGGCATTCCGAAAACGAAATCGTTCGGGCATTATTGAATGACTTCTACCGCTCGCTGTACCCATTGCGGAGTACATTCGAATTACCTTTGCAATATCGGAACCTCTTCACTCATCGCCACGAGCTTTTCGAGTGGAGGGCTAACCGCGCAAAGGCCAGAAATTTATTGTTATGTCTTATCGTTTTACTGCTCGTCACGACTCTCTATCATTTATTTTACCACCAAATGCGTCGATTATTTAGAATACGAGCACTGCCCACCCTCCTCGTTTAAATCGTTAACAGTCATACTAAGCATAGGTGTAAAAAATAGGATTACGAAACGGCGTATCAATATCTTCCGCGATAACATGAACAGGGCAGTGTCTTCTAAAAAGATTTGTTGATAGTCAGATTATGTATATAACGCATTATACAGATCGTTCCTTTACAAAATGTTGCTGTTTTTTACATGTACGTGTTGATCCACGATTTGAGAAGCTCAATACAATCTCGAGTAATGAATCCGTGCATCGCTATAATCGTTTATTTATTTAAGGGAATCGATACATTTTTATGAGATTCGATGTACGAAGATCTGAACGGTAGATTTTTAACATGTTTTAAAATTAAGTAAAACGTTCCTGTGATATTGACTAAGTACTGATTCTCTCTCTTTTAATGGAAGTGTAGATGCGACGAACTTTTCTACGAAGTAATTGTACAGTGGGAAATTTATTAATATTTAATGATAGTAATTTAATATTTCCTTTTGATACGCATTAGAAATTTTCTACTAGGATGTTTACTCGACATACTATTGTTAAAGACTTACTGTATACCAAATTTGTACTTACTAAAATATTGTAGGTATAATCGATGGAAAAGTGTTGGTGCATTTGAATGTCTTTTGAAATTCAATGTTTATATTTATCCTATTTACAGAGTCATGTAAATAACTTCCTCTAGGTAAAGCTGTACAGTGTACATTACCTCGTACGACTGAGACGTATCGATCGCGATACAATTTAGGACGTAAAACTATCACTAAACGTGAATTAAGTCACTGCTCACAATAATGTTATGATAATAATGTCATCCAAATATGCTAATCATGTACACGGTACCGTACCTTTTATATTTGAATATATTCTGTAAATTGCTGTGTTGATACAAACACAAATGACAAATAAAAATGGAGAAACTGTGAAATAAGTGAAATACAGTGACGTGAATATTATTTGCTAATATTGCGTGATCTATCTCTTGTTTCTCTATTGTGTTCTTTGCTGCCAAGTGTAACTGTGTGATATAAATATTTAAATGTGTCAACATTGAAACGTTACTCTCTCGACCATCACTTATCCGGAATGAAGCTTTTTAATCGTGTCATTCTTTTTAAGCGAGAATTCATTTTTTGTTACGTCACGATCACGATGTTTGTTGTCTGTCTAAGGAAGGGCAATTCATATGGCGCAGATTTCGCGGGCCGACCATCCCCTCTTGCACCCTTGCGCACTCGCTCATCCATATCGCAACACAGGCTACCTCTTCGGCTGAAAGCCGAGGGCCTATACCTACAATTTTCAAATTCATCAATTACGATGAGAAATTTAACAAACTTCCGTTGTCAGTGGCGCACTCGGGATTCAATCTTTAATTTTAATCTTTAAGCGGCTAAAAATATTTTTAATGCAAATTCAATAAAATTCATTAGGTGGTTATACAAATTTATTTAAAGAATATAGTTCGGTATTCTATTCTTTTTACAAAGCTCTTGAATTATTTTAGTCGTGGAGACATTAAACTGAATTTACAGAATTCGGGAACCAAAATTTCGAATTTACAAAATTCGAAACTCAAAGTTGGAATTTCCAGAATTCGAAACCCAAAGTTTCGAATTTCCAGAATTCGGGACCCAAAATTTCGAATTTCCAAAATTCGATCTCTATTTGTTTCATTTACACATGTTTCGTCTAAGTTAGACACGAATAAAACTTTAGATAAATATTATCAACATTATTCCAAAAATATAAATTTTGCAATATTTTTTTAATTTCTTGAGAATTCTCGAGAAATATAATCTGATTTCTCATTTCTCGAGATGCGAAAAATATCAAGAAATCAGGAATACTAGTGCCCTGGCCTCTTGCACCCCTCTGAGTGCACCACTGTACGCTATACAGTCTTAAAGTCGATTCAGTTTTAATTTATAAAAAAACTCCAGTAACTCTGCGACAAAATTTATAATGATTCTCTCACTTTTCTCACCAGGGACATTTGGATAGTACTTGAGGAATTTCGGGTCCACGTGTTTCTTCCTCCTCCTTCTCTCGTTCGAAACTTTGTCCTCCGCGCTGCGAGCACTCTGCTCTTTACTAGAATTCCTTTCAAGAGTACTACTGCCAGCCGAACTCTTCCCAGATACATTCTCGCTCCTGTTCGACACCTTCCCGTCACCCGACCGAGACTTCCTCCCAGATTCGCCAGATACCTCGTTGTTACCATCTATCTTTAAAGTCCCCTCGCTGGATGAACTCTCTTCTATTTTATTCTTAGTCATCTTTTTCTGCCCGTTAAAGCTCTCGCTTAATTGCGGCGTTGTATCGGCTGGAAAAAGGAAACTTTTTTTATCGAACGATCGCAACAGTATACTGAATTAACCAATAAAGAAAAGAAGCTGAGCTTATGACATCGGGATAAAGAGGGACACCGTAAAAATTTTCTGAATTTTAAAATCTAACTTTCGTTAGAAACGCTTTTTAGTCAAATTATCGGAAATGACTAAGAAATTGTAAATTACGAACATCGCCCTGTATAAGGAGGCCTTAAATTCTCTTAAGTACCTAGGGCCTCTAAAGTTCTTAATCCGGCCCTGAATCGCAAAAGAAATAATAAGAAGTAGTAAATATACTTCTGGAAGAATCGGCGTCTCCCTTCGACACCAGCTCCAAATCCAAATTCACGTCCGCCTCGGTGTCTTGGCTCGCGACGGAGCAAACACGATCCACGGAGAACTTCTCCTCGCTGGCCTCTTGACCCACCAACGACGCGGAATCGTTCGACTCGTAACGTATGATAAATTCTGTGGGATCTTCGTCCGAGGAATCTCTTTCACTTCCGTCGCATCGAAGTCCTGCCAAATAACTGGATATTCGACGAAATTATTCAAGCCTCGAATTCTCATTGAAGCTAACTTGTTAAGAAACATATACATAGGATAACTATGCCAGTAGTCGGCAATTTAAGGGAAAACGGAAATTCATGTTACGCGTTGTTATTATTAATATACTATTTTTCAAATGTGGGGATGATTTTTTTAATAGTATAACAATTTTTATTTAAAATATCTAAAATACCCAGAAACATCCTTTTTACCAATAGTCAGCCTGTAAAATCCTAACTCCAGCCTTTCATATGCCACCATATAGTATACTTATTGTTAATCGTCAGAATGTTAAGTGGTTCAAAATTCATGATGCGTGTACTCAAAATTTAAAAATTTATTTTTTTCTGAAAATTCTAATTATTTTAATTTATTTCCGAAAACGCTGACTATTGGGTAGGGGCCGAAATACGGCACATTTGCCCTACATAGCTTTCACTGGAACATTTTACAAATTTCGTTCAACGTACCCATATATTTCCATGAACAACGTAACAGGGACCATAGCCGACCCGCCTTCAGGCTCGTGAGTGAATAGCTCGCAGATCATTATCATCGTCTCGAAGAGACTCGATCCTAGAAGGCCCACCGCTATGGCCAGAAATTTTTTCACCTGGCACTTTCGCCGAAACTTCCCGATCATAAGGATCAGATTTAGATCTCTGCGATCCAGGCACAGACAGTCCCATCGCTGTAGAATCGTTTCCACGGGCAACGATTTGTTGTAATCTACTCGACAAACGTTCTAAATCATTTATCTCGACGTAGCATTACGTAAAAAAGAATCTATTTAAAAGTTGCGAGATGGGACGTGGAAATTAATGGCCTCCCTAAACGGAATTACTCAACGAAAGCTTCTAGGTACAGGTGTCTAAACAATCGTTAGTCGGTACAGTGTTGAAAACAGTGTTGAAAACCGCCTATGGCAGTGTTTCCCAACCTGTGGGTCGCGAAGTATTTCCTGGGAGTCGTCACGACCATTTTGAGTTTACGATTTGTAGCACACATTTATTTTAATATGATACATTACTGTATTCTATTAATGATGTCACCCTGATTTTGAAATATTTACCTTACCTTATATAGGGTGGGTCACAGGTTATTTGAATAATATAAAATGGAATCGCGACTCAAAAAAGGTTGGGAAACACTGGCGTATGGAATAAAGCTTTATTGGAGATATTAATTTGGCAATAATAGCATACGCGCGATTTACACGTTTGTATCGATACCCCCGAATTGTCGAAGCAAGATCCGAAGGAAGCCGAGCGTTAATCCGGAAGCGGTGCTCGGTGGCGGATACTCGAGCCTGAGTTTCGTCGGCGGCTCTTCGCCGTCGGCCAAAGCTCGAAAGTACGACCTGGACCACTTAAGCAGATCGTACGGCTGCGTGCGAATAGCCGCTTTACAGAATTGCTTCAAGATTATCGGCAAGCTCGGCGGCACGATGATCTCCTGACTCGCGACCGATTGCTCGATAACGGACATTCTTCGCCGAGCACTATTACCGTCCGAGTTTCCGTTCGCTCGCGACGAATTGAAATTCTAGCGGACGCAGCACTGAGACCACCGCGGAACAAAGTGGATCAACTTGAGTACCGTAGTACATACGTCGTGTCAAGTGTATCGTTTGTTGGCATTTCGCGGGGTACCGTCGTCTAGGAAACGATATCGATGCAAAAGTTCCGTGCACGACCGGGGATCAATTTCTGGTAAGAACAATACATTAATCCACTGGTTATAGGTTATGAGAAATTCGAAATAGAGTCTTTCTCCTCTCTCTCTCCCCCTATCATTCGATTAGTTGCAAATCCTAACGGGATTATCGTTAATACTTCTGCAAATTTGATATTCCATTATAGTAGAATTGAAGACACCTTCTCCAAGCAAATAAATAACAACATACTATATTATGTAAATTGTAATATTAGAAGATGGAAAGTTCTGAAAACAATTATGGGAAGAACTATAGTGTACTAGCAAAATACCCCCGCGCTTCGCTTCGGGTCTAAGAGATACTGAGGACTTCATGAAAACACATTTCACCCCTTTTCACCACCCCTTTTAAAAATCATTATTTAAAATAATAAAAACGTTAGAACCTTCCTCTCGTCAAGACGAACGAAGTGATGTAACACACTTGTGGTTACAGTTCATATTTACTGAGAAACCGCATTTCAAAGTATGCAACTTCAATTTTATATAATAGTATAGATAGATATAGATTAAGTTTTAAAGTAACTTTATTTATTAATCGCGACAATAACAACGATGTTTACATAAACACCCCATGTTCTTCGATTCGATAGTAAAATAGAATTTACATTATCGACAGAACTGCATTCGCAAATGATATTATGGAAATAGATTTGAATGTTTCTCCGGTTACCGCGAGAAGATCCACGGATGCGTGTAGATGGCGCTAGCAATAGTTTTGGAGGGACAATATGGCGGCGATTGGTGTTGTGCGTTTGTGAACGTCAGGGTGAAGACCGGTATAATACACAGTAGAATCGTGGTTATATCAAACACGCGTTTACGTGGACGTTGGGCCGATCAGTGCTCCCCTCCTGTTCGTAAAGGGTGGTTCTCGAATTACTCGAGATGTCGAAGACAGACGAGACCGCGGACACGGGGGACACCGGAGATAATTCGAATGCATCCTCAGCGGAGACCACGTCGTCCCGAGGCGGTGATTTCGAGACCAAGCTCGAAACCGACCGAAGTAAGCGATTCGATTACTTGCTGAAACAAACCGAGATATTCTCCCATTTCATGACGAACAATCAGAAAGACAAGGCTGGGAGCCCTTTAAAGGTGAAAGCTGGCAGGCCCAGAAAGCAGCAGCCAGAAATCCCGGTGAAGCCTGACATTGTCGATCACAGACACCGTAAGACCGAACAAGAGGAAGACGAGGAGCTCCTAGCGGAGAGCAATGCCAGCGTAGCGCCCACTACGCGCTTTGAATCCTCTCCGCACTACATCAAATCCGGTGAATTACGTGATTATCAAATACGAGGCTTGAATTGGATGATATCGCTGTACGAACACGGTATCAATGGTATTTTGGCGGACGAGATGGGTCTGGGTAAAACCCTGCAGACAATTTCGCTGCTGGGTTACATGAAACACTTCAGAAGCATTCCTGGCCCACACATAGTCATCGTTCCAAAGTCTACATTGGCTAATTGGATGAACGAATTTAAGAAATGGTGTCCGACCCTCAGAGCCGTTTGCCTGATAGGGGACGCGGAGACTAGAAACACGTTCATTAGAGACGTTATGATGCCAGGTGAATGGGACGTCTGTGTGACGTCCTACGAGATGGTCATAAAAGAGAAATCGGTGTTCAAGAAGTTCAATTGGCGATACATGGTGATCGACGAAGCGCATAGAATAAAGAACGAGAAGTCGAAGCTGTCTGAGATATTGAGGGAATTCAAGACAGCCAATCGGCTTCTTCTGACTGGAACGCCTCTGCAGAATAATCTTCACGAACTGTGGTCCTTGCTCAATTTTTTATTGCCAGATGTGTTTAACAGTTCGGACGACTTTGACTCCTGGTTTAATACTAATAGTTTCTTAGGCGACAATCAGCTAGTCGAAAGGCTGCACGCTGTTCTACGGCCGTTCCTTCTGAGGCGCTTGAAGGCGGAAGTGGAGAAGGGGCTTAAGCCTAAGAAAGAGATCAAGGTGTATATTGGACTCAGTAAAATGCAGAGGGAGTGGTACACTAAAGTGCTGATGAAAGACATAGATATAGTTAACGGCGCTGGGAAGATCGAGAAGATGAGACTGCAGAACATTTTGATGCAGCTGCGTAAATGTTGCAATCATCCGTATCTGTTCGATGGTGCAGAGCCTGGACCTCCTTACACAACCGACGAGCACCTCGTATATAATTGTGGCAAGATGGTGATCTTGGATAAACTGCTGCCGAAACTGCAGCAGCAGGAGTCGCGAGTTCTTATATTTAGTCAAATGACGAGGATGTTAGACATCTTAGAAGACTACTGCCACTGGAGGTGTTTCCAATACTGTCGTCTAGATGGTAACACGGCGCATGAAGACAGACAACGGCAGATCAACGAATACAACGCTCCGGAGAGCGAGAAATTCATTTTCATGCTGTCGACTCGCGCTGGCGGCTTAGGTATCAATTTAGCAACAGCCGACGTAGTTATAATTTACGATTCGGACTGGAATCCGCAGATGGATCTGCAAGCGATGGATCGAGCTCATCGTATAGGGCAGCAAAAGCAAGTTCGAGTGTTCAGGTTCATCACGGAGAACACCGTGGAGGAGAAGATCGTGGAGCGTGCAGAGGTGAAGCTGCGTTTAGACAAATTAGTTATTCAACAGGGCCGATTAGTCGACGCGAAGCAGACAGCGCTGAACAAAGACGAGATGTTGAACATGATCAGGCATGGCGCGAACGAGGTGTTCGCGTCCAAGGACAGCGCCATCACGGACGAGGATATAGACACTATTTTACAAAAGGGCGAAGCAAAGACCGAGGAGATGAAGCAGAAGCTAGAGAATCTGGGGGAGTCTTCCCTGCGTAACTTCACGGTAGACGCACCCACGGACTCTGTGTACCAGTTCGAGGGTGAGGATTACCGTGAGAAGCAGAAGATTCTAGGATTAGGCAACTGGATAGAGCCACCGAAGCGAGAGCGTAAAGCCAACTACGCTGTCGACGCTTACTTTAGAGAAGCTCTCAGAGTATCCGAGCCGAAAGCGCCGAAAGCACCCAGACCCCCTAAACAACCAATAGTCCAGGACTTCCAATTCTTCCCACCGCGATTATTCGAGTTGCTCGACCAAGAGATCTATTATTTCCGGCAGACCGTGGGTTACAAGGTTCCAAAGAATCCTGAGCTGGGGTCAGATGCCGCCAGGATCCAGAAGGAGGAGCAACGGAAGATAGACGAGGCTCAACCATTGAGCGACGAGGAGGTCGCGGAGAAGGAGAAGCTGCTCACCCAGGGCTTCACGAACTGGACCAAGAGGGACTTCAATCAGTTCATCAAAGCGAACGAGAAATACGGCCGGGATGATATCGAGAACATCGCTAAGGAGGTGGAGGGAAAGACGCCGGAAGAGGTGATGGAATATTCAGCCGTTTTCTGGGAGCGCTGCCACGAGCTGCAGGATATAGACAGGGTGATGGCTCAGATAGAACGCGGGGAGGCGAAGATCCAGAGACGAGCTGGCATCAAGAAAGCCTTGGACGCCAAAATGGCCAGATTCCGCGCGCCGTTCCACCAGCTGAGGATAGCTTACGGGACGAACAAGGGTAAGAATTACACGGAGGAAGAGGATCGGTTCCTTGTGTGTATGCTGCATAAGCTCGGCTTCGACAAGGAGAACGTGTACGAGGAGCTCCGAGCCACCGTCAGATCGGCTCCGCAATTCCGTTTCGACTGGTTCGTCAAGTCCCGCACGGCCTTGGAATTGCAACGGCGATGCAACACCCTGATCACGCTGATCGAACGCGAGAACCAGGAGCTGGAGGAGCGGGAGAGGCAAGAGAGGCGAAAGAAGGGTGGCAATATAGGTGCGAAACCGGCGTCCAAGCGGAAACAGGAGAACCTACCGGCGCCCCAGGATAAGCCGAGGAAAAAGAAGAAGTAAGGGCGCAGTTGGGTACCGTTCTTCGACTGCCCTTCCAGAGATCACGGACTTGACCAACACAACGATCCCCCTTTGTTTCTTTCATCGTTCATTCGCCTCCTTAAAAATGTCGAAGGGCACCCATTGTTCGAGTTCAAGTTGAACAGTATTTCGTCGCAGTCCTTGCCCTCGTCTCATCCCCTTACGGATCACATTTCTATACAATCTCGTTCAACTCTCGCTTTTTCTTTAATGGTAATCGGTCGTGTGCCCGAGATTTCCACGAGCAACGAATTCGCAACGGTAATCGGATGGCATATTTATTCGTAACGAGCATAATCGAATGGTTGATGAGTTTCTAAATGTAACGTCGAATGATTGCTCTTTGTACTTTTATATAGGGCGACTCTTCGCGCATCTCTGAGTGAATGTACTTTGAAAAGTGTGCTGAGATGAAGCAAATTGGATGTGTTAAGAATTGGGGAAAGGTCTACGAGCGAAAGTGTCGGGGATACTTACAGGTAACTTAACTTTTGAGGTAGCATTTGATACATTTAGTGTACTCGATCCTAAGTCTTCAATGGTGAATCGAATTTAGTATTTGAAAGGACAGCTTGATAGTTTTAATAAGAAATGTTGAAACCTTTTAAAGTTACGATTAGAATATTTAAGCTTCTTGCTATCTTTCCTTTTAACGTTGAAATGTCCAATCTTTCAGTTCAACATATTTTTTAAAATGCATGTACTTGTGAATGGAAGAATAGTCACCCGGTATAAATTCGCGTTAAATTTAAGAATAAAGTGTCTAGCGTTGATGAAGTTAAAATGAAAGCGAGACTTTGGATATACTTAATTATCATTAAAAAAGAAAATAAGAATGTTCCTTTCATTTATTTCACACGTGTACAGTCATGTTGCGCGCGCGACACGGAACTCTGATTTCATTTTACATGAACACTCGTAATTGCAATATTGCGCGAGCGATTTTATTTATTTGCTACGATTTTAATAGCATTGTAATTCGTTTTACGAATAAAACACCGTATGCCGCATCCATACGAAGCATGTAGTAATATCTTTGATTATTTACCTCGAGCTGAAATGAACTGGAGCGGAGAGGGAAAAGGCGCGAGAACAAGGCTGAACCCATCCTGTAATTTCTGTATTGTATAGCTATGTTTATTGAAATTTCAGAATCCTTAGCAACGAGCCAGGGAAAATATAAATCGAAATACTTGTTTCTAAATCGAGTCTTAGCGCACAGTTATTAATAATAATAATAATTATATAAAATATATAAATAGCGAATGTATTGCTCGACCGTTAAGAAAAAGAACTGATCGTCGAAATCAAAGTCGATCCGTGAATATTTTTCGACGGATAATAGGTATTCTCATCTTTTATTTTTATAGAACGCATCAAACATGCACAAATAAATATGATGCTTGATATAATATAGGTTATACATTTCAGAAGGTGTTCCACCCCCCTCGTTACAGAGAGACTTAAAAAATTAATCGCATACACGTCGATAGTATATCTTCTAAAAATGCATAAAACATAATCCTAAGCTACAACATCCCTTCTACGAGGATTTCTACATAGGTGTCGTGGGCATTATTCGCATAGAAATAAAGTCTCGTTACTTACGTAATTAAAGAAAATACAGCGACAATTAATAGTTGGCTGACGAAACGCGCTTTTGTACCAATTTCAAACGTTACTGCGGCAAATTTTGAACAGCACTGATTTACTACATCCCTAGAATCTTCGCTACTCTAACTACCAACAATAGTATTATTTCCTCTATCGATTTAATTGCGCTTTAGCCTAATCGAATGATTTACAATGATCTTGACAGAATAGTAATTTTTCCTCCAGAAACTTGTGTTCTTATGCAGCAAGTTTATTTCTCATCGAGTATCGCTATAAATGATCGCAATTTTCAAAATATTCCGACGCTATTGTATCATATCTTGTATATACTTAACGTAGACGATAGAATATGGTTTAACGAATTTGAGAAACAAAGGATCCACTCGTATATGATGATTCTCATTAAAGTGTTTGTGTCCAGCAACATCTTCTCTTTCACTTCTCCATACATTCAAGCAGATGAACGAATGCATTCTTTAAAGTAAAGAGAAACGCTCTTCCGATCCTTACATTATATTAATGTTATGGAAAATAGGTCCCGAACGGATCTATCTGAGAAAGTAAAATAGAACTATTAATGTACTTTTCTTGAATCACTTTGTAAGGCCCCGGAGAGTTCATGAATATCACCACGGGATATAATATTCTAATTACATACTTTGTATTTGGTGTTACCATACTTCAATGTCACTGAGAGTAATGCTTCCCTTCGATTAACAACGAAATTCTCATTGAAATTAACATCGATCTATTCCAAAAGCAAAATTCATGTGAACGCAATTCGCCCTCGAAGAAATGGACAGTTACATATATACAAAAACAGTTTCTCGTTCGATTAACAACACACTTTTCATTGTTAAAGACACGGCTACTCAGCGCTTGTATTCGTAACTATAAGACAGAAAGCGAAACGTCCTCGCTCGTAAAATTCTAAAACATTCTTACGATTGATTGTTACATCGTTCCATAGCAATGGAAAATATATAATTGTTCGAATGGACACCTCTGATTTTAATCACAAACTTTTAGGAATAAATTCGTCGCCACTCTCGCGCCAATAAATTGTCAAACTGAACTGAACATTTGTACGAACGTCACCGTTATGACTGGTAACAGAATAAGCCACGGAACTTTCGTTTCAAACAATAGCAATTGGACGCTGGTGTTTGTTTATAAAAGAAGCTTACATGTAAATGTACCTTAATAAATCTAAATTCTTTATGCGACCTTAATTCCACACTCTTAAGAAATCACACGTGATAATCATATGTGTGTAGTAAATATTGCTGATGGGAGATACGCATATGTTACATCGACGGATGTACAGAAAATTCGCAGGAAACTAAAGTACTCCACTTCGCGGTGATCACTTAATCCTACTGTTCGCAATATTTTTTCTTTTTTCATAGTTTTTTCTCTCTCTCTCTCTCTCTCGTTTTAATATCTCTTTAACGTACCGCTATCTTACTCTATTACACATACTTTCGGAAATCTTACAGCAACATCGTTCCGTCTGAGATTAATCGGCAGTAGAATACATTTAGTTCACGGCGAATACAATATGTTCGTTCAATAATTACAATTATCAGAAATCATACGGCTCGTTTCTCGTTTACATAATCGCCTATGGCAAGGACCGGCCCAACTGCGAAACATCTAGGTGTGCTCATAAACCCTTTCCTTTCCACTTTTATTTAACGGATCGAGCAGCTAAAACGAAAGGCCACGAACATAATGGTAAATAAACATCTCATCCAGGGAAATAAATAAGATTCATCGAGACCAGTGTTCGAATGGTATATAAAAAAACAAAATGGGCCCGAATGAAAGACGGAAAAGGTAGAAATTTATGTTTCCAGTTAGTTACACTTGTTGCATCGACAGTAGTCAGCGGTTGCGATCGTCATGACAATTTGGTGCTTCTATCGAACACGTATTCTAGCATAATCGATGGGTGTTACGTCACCCGACACGTAAATACCCTAATATTTTAATGATTATATCCGACCTACACTTTAAAGTTTGCAATAATAGCAATAACAATAGTAATACTGGTAAATTATATGGCGCGGTAAGCAAACTTCGTCCCGCTTAGATATCTAGTATATATTTGCCTACCTAATACGTATACTAAAATTCATTGTCCGAAATCTACAGCTCGATAATAGCTCGCGATACCAAAAGACTTAGTACGCGCACTGTTCACTTCCTAGTTACAGAAACGACGCTTCATTTTCTTTCTTTTTTTACAATAGACAAATTGTATTGAACTTTCCCTCGTGGATCCCGATTACATTATTAGACAACAATTATTACCGTGCATGCTTAAAATGACATTTATTCTGAATCTCTTGATGTTTCCGAGTAAACGTGCACATGAAAGTTCCTAAAAATTCGTTTATTGTTGTATTCCATTTTACTTGACTGCGTGCCCGCAAGAAAATCGATTCTCTCGCAAGGATATAATATCACTTATCGTTTTACCGTCCTTAAATATGACTTCTTTACATACAGAAGGGGGAGGGGGGAGAGAAAAAAGGGAGAAATATCTTCACTCGGTTCCGATAACTTTTCAACGGCAAATTAATCGAGAGTTTTCGCATTGTAACATTATAAAATATACAGCTGAAATCTTAGCACGTGTCGTAGACTTAATAATAACAGTAATGCAACAATCGTTCAGTACTTCCTAAGAAAAAAAATATGAGACACACACACAGTATGCATAATAAATAAAAAGTGCATATGATATTGAGAGTGCGAGAAGTATATGCACGTGTGTAAAAATGCGAAGTAAAATGATTATCGTGTCGTAGACATAAATTTTAAGTCAAAAGGCAAACTTACAATAGCCGCTCATTAGATTATATTAAATAAATTTCATTAAACGTATTTCGTTTCATACAAACGAAACCCTAACTTCCTCGTGTATATTTAAAAATCAAAGAAAGTCAGTATATCAATAAATTACGTTAAAATAAACAGCCCTCGGCAGAAGTTGATTCGAAAAACGTCCAACACAATGGATACCATTTATCCCGCGACCATTGTACGCTCAATAGAAAAGAGAATAAAAAGACAACAAAAAAGAAAAGCTTCAAACGTAAATTTAAATATTATACGTTAACAGGTACTTATACTGCGATGTAATAGTAAAGAATATTCGCGATGTACCGACGTTCGAGACACGCATCCGTAGCTCGGTACGAGCTGCGTTTTTACCGGTTTAAAATGCTACGAATCTCTCTTGTACCAGATCACATAAGATAATATCACGCACACAGGGAAAGGATTATCTCTAAAATCGACAACAGTGATTGGACGAGACGGATCTGTTTGAACCGAGAAAGGAACGGAGGATAATGCTGCGCGCGTAGAAATTCATCATCCTGTCCATGATCACTCTATAAGCGAGAGAAGAGAATCTAAGTGAAAGCTTTAATTGAAAATCAGATGCCTCCAAGGGGGTGGATCGGGTGGTGGAGGCAAAGGGACTGGTTACGGTCGGCAGTGGCCCCTTTTCCTGCCACCTTCATTTCCGTCCTCCTCGTCGCCGCCCCTTCTTACTTCTGTGTAACGTTCACCTTTAACGCTCACGATCTTGTTATCGAGATAACGCACTAGCTTTTTCGGCTCCGTTTTCGGGGCCACTGGACGATGCTCGCGCGAATCGTCATCCCTATCCACGTAACTATACCGTGCAATGATACGTGATTTCAGCTCCTCGTCGTTCACTCTGGCCTTGTTACGACCGTTCGGCTGTCACAAGATAATTATGCTATTTTATGTCGTTTAACTCATGATCATTAATTAACCGCGCTATCACGGGAATCCGGCTACATGCGTATAATTTAAACTAACTGCGTAGTGTTTTTCATAAGGGGCAAAGGCAGAGTTACCTTATTCCAAATTGAAAGGGGAGAACAAAACGTGCTTATCGACGAGATATAGTAAGAAGCATAAATAGTAGAATACTTACTGTTAAAAATGTAAGATTACTGACAATACTCTGTCCCGCTTCTTGCCGATGAAGCGCCAGTTGCGCTGCCTTTGCTATGTCACCTCCAGCGACCGCTAAACAATGCCTAGCTTCTGCTGCACTCGCTGATGGAAACATTTCTTGCAAAAGCGCTACTTGATCCCACGATGATTCCTGGCGAAGAAACAGCAATTTTTCTCATGCGATTAAAGGGAGAGATAGCGACGGGTGAAACATGTGAAAGTGGCTCACTTCGGAGAAGTATTCACCGCTGGAATCGCTTCCAACATCGCTCGTTTCCGAGAGATGATGTACTCTCATTCTTTGCGTACCGGGAGGTAACAGCGCCGCCAAACTGATATGACTCAAAGGATCGTGAGCTTGGCAATTCTCGCTGTCTTTACTTCCTTGCCGTAATTTACCTTCGATATCTAACAGCCATTTGGATACTGCCTCCTTCTCGATGGCAGAAAACTCGGGGAGACAAGCGGAAACCATTTCACACAGTCCGTCGACGTCCAGGTCTTCTTCAAGGGCACTTTCTTCTACCATACTCACCACGTAACTAAGAACGATATCATCTATTAAGCTGAAAAGAATACACTCGTCAATTAGGCGGACGATACTTAGACATCGAAAGTGTTTCAAGGGTAAATAGTAAGCGTTATTTAAATTCCTTTACCTTAATTGGGCAGTGGGCACTTCCTTCCTTACAAAACTAAACAGAGATTTCTTCACCAACTCTTCCTTCTCGTCCATTGTTCGATTCATTCTGAAATAATTGCATTCGCAGCTTTAGCACGTTTGAAAAGAAAAGTATCCGCTATATTCAAGCAAATGTGAAAAATCACTCGGTATAAGATACTCGTAGGACTAATGTATTATTTACGAACGCTTGCATCATATATTTAGGGCAATTAATTAACTGACGTTATATATAGAATTTTACGAATTGAACGTAAAATAAACATACTTTACCTTTCTTCGGTTATATTTATCATCAAAACGGTGAATTTATCGGTATAATATTGTAAACGAAATCCCCACTTTACAAGTACAAATACGGAAATGTTACTTTAGGAAAACTTTTACGTTCTCCGTGAATGTTTGACGAACGTATAAAGCAGACCGCTTCCCTCTTTCTATTACATTCGACCCCGGTGTAAACTATTATCTCAACAATCTACCGAATAAAAATTCATCAACTGGGAATCTCTAATTACGGGATCGCCGAAGCCGTGCAATTTACTACGCAGTACATCAGCCGCGTCGGCTAACTGAAAGTCGACGGCCACGCATCCCCACGTCGGTGCTTTGTCTCAGAAAATTCGTTTTTGAAAGTTAATCGCGGTTCAGTGGCTCGCTTTCCCAGTTAGGTTAAGAGAAATAAGGCAGAGCTGATAATGCAGGAGCCCGTGGCATAATTTTGCTGAATGAAGGAGACCCATTTACGTCGCGGTCATTCGCGGCCGAGGAGGAATCGTTACTCCCGGCGCATCGGGACAGAAATTAAACGGGGAAGGGTGGCGAGGGAAAACAATGGGAAAAAAGTGACGAGGAGAAATTGACAGGAAAGGTGGTAGCAGCGCCGGTCATCTCGAGCCTTTAACAATCTCGTCCGCCAACGAGGACGAAAGTATCTCGCTAGTTAACGCCAACGTATCCCGACGCAAGAACGCGGGTAAGTACGAACCTGATCTTTATTCCCTTGTTCCAAGTCCCCGGATCGTAGTTGTCGCTTAAACTGATAAAAATTTCGTATACAAACAACGTTCCACAATTTGACAGTTCGGCAAGGGGAGGGGTGGAGATAATGTGGCGCCATCACGGTCCGCGACCCACTTCGGGATCAAATCAGCAATTTCTGCGAGAGGAATTTTAATAACGAGAGTAACCTACGTTTATAGATAGATAGAGTTTTATAGAGAAAATGAAATAGCGCTCTTCGCTCGCTACAGGTGGGAAAAATGTATGCCTCTTGATGTTAGAATTATAACGCGTACTTATGTTACATTGTAGAAGTTGGATTTATATCGGCGTGGGAACATCGATAATGTGTAACCCCTGCAATGTTCGTAATGCGAATTTTAACTTGTGTGCGTTACAAGCTCTATTTTCTAACTTAGCTCTATTTTCTGGGCTAATTATTCGCGACAGTCTATGATTGAAATTTAATTTGTTTAATGGGAATATAGGAGAATCGAGGAAACAAACTTGCGGATTTATTTCCGATTAAGTTTGAATCGATATAATCGTGATTGTAGTGTTATTTTGTATTTGTAATGATGACAGAATGTTTTTTATTTAATGTACAGTGTATACATTGTAGCAGATACAATATTCCGAAGACAATTGTTGCATGTATATTTAAATGTTTTTTTGCATTAGAAGTCTGAATTTTCTATGTGGCAGTGGCATGTGTTCACGCCAGTGTGGCAGAGAAAATATTGACCCATACGTTTGATCTTGGAATGCTTAAGACCACTGTTATTTAATTATGACGGTTACGACATAGATTTGACGTAAATGAATTCATAGTAGATACGGTAGTAACGTAATACTATGTCTGTCAAATATTGGTATCTTTCAGTCGATAATAGAATTATTGGAAGCGGAAACAATATTAACACAACGCCTTATTAAGGTTAGAGTTCTGTATATAGGTTAGAGAAGGTGTGCGCCACATTAGTGTAAGAAATAACGCAATTATAATTATAGTTGTGTAATAAATTACAGTATCTCTGGTCGAGGTTTAATGCTACGAATCTGGCAATATTAATAAATGAAAGAAGTTTTTATGATCCACATTTCGAACGAGTATTTTATACAAGCTACCGCTTGGTTCGGGTACCTTCGAATCGCACGCAACGTTATCGATTCAGAATAGAATACGATTACGACACTACTAGCGGTTAGAATTAAAATTAAGGGGGTAGACACGTCACGTGGTCTGCCCGATTCGGCCGGTCAGTATTACAGCAGGTTTTTCCTGCACTGAAATGGTATTACCCATAGATACGCCGCTGTCTGATGCACGCGAGAGGGAGCTGTTTGCTATTTCCGTATTCTATTCTGAATAAGGAAAGAAATTCTCAGCTATTGCGTTGTACTTATAAAAATTTAAACGGAAAGTCAGCTGGTACTGCAAACGTAGAAAATTCATTGTACATTTCAATTACTTTAAATATTTTTCTTCTGGTTACAGATGAAACTTGGGTACATTTCGCCGTGGACAGGAACTTTATATGGGCCAAATGATGGAAATCTCAACAATGAACACAAGAAAATAGTGATTTTATATAACCCACAAAGTAAAATTATATATTTTATACATTATTGTAACATTGTAAAAGTCTTTATTCAAATAAATTGGGAGAAACTTGAAACAGACAGTATTATTATTGAGAAACACCTTTCATACATACTGCTATCCAAATTCCAAACCTGCAATTTATCTAAGGCGGAGAACTATTCGACGTAGAGGCGCAGAGTTTTCGAAAGGCTTTCGACGATGAAATTCAGCATACCTCCTTTCGCATCATGTTCTCCTGATACATCGCTCCAAAATCTTGCCAAAATTTTCAGAGCGCTCTAAAATGAGCTTCGTAACAGGATAACATGATGTCGAAAGAGGTGGCACTAAGTTAGCGCCTTCGGAGAGAGTATCTAAGGCGGAGAACTATTCGACGTAGAGGCGCAGAGTTTTAGAAAGGCTTTCGACGATGAAATTCAGCATACCTCCTTTCGCATCATGTTCTCCTGATACATCGCTCCAAAATCTGGCCAAAATTTTCAGATCGCTCTAAAATGAGCTTCGTAACAGGATAACATGATGTCGAAAGAGGTGGCACTAAGTTAGCGCCTTCGGAGAGAGAATCTAAGGCGGAGAACTATTCGACGTAGAGGCGCAGAGTTTTCGAAAGGCTTTCGACGATGAAATTCAGTATACCTCCTTTCGCATCATGTTCTCCTGATACATCGCTCCAAAATCTGGCCAAAATTTTCAGAGCGCTCTAAAATGAGCTTCGTAACAGGATAACATGATGTCGAAAGAGGTGGCACTAAGTTAGCGCCTTCGGAGAGAGAATCTAAGGCGGAGAACTATTCGACGTAGAGGCGCAGAGTTTTCGAAAGGCTTTCGACGATGAAATTCAGCATACCTCCTTTCGCATCATGTTCTCCTGATACATCGCTCCAAAATCTGGCCAAAATTTTCAGATCGCTCTAAAATGAGCTTCGTAACAGGATAACATGATGTCGAAAGAGGTGGCACTAAGTTAGCGCCTTCGGAGAGAGAATCTAAGGCGGAGAACTATTCGACGTAGAGGCGCAGAGTTTTCGAAAGGCTTTCGACGATGAAATTCAGTATACCTCCTTTCGCATCATGTTCTCCTGATACATCGCTCCAAAATCTTGCCAAAATTTTCAGAGCGCTCTAAAATGAGCTTCGTAACAGGATAACATGATGTCGAAAGAGGTGGCACTAAGTTAGCGCCTTCGGAGAGAGTATCTAAGGCGGAGAACAATTCGACGTAGAGGCGCAGAGTTTTAGAAAGGCTTTCGACGATGAAATTCAGCATACCTCCTTTCGCATCATGTTCTCCTGATACATCGCTCCAAAATCTGGCCAAAATTTTCAGATCGCTCTAAAATGAGCTTCGTAACAGGATAACATGATGTCGAAAGAGGTAGCACTAAGTTAGCGCCTTCGGAGAGAGAATCTAAGGCGGAGAACTATTCGACGTAGAGGCGCAGAGTTTTCGAAAGGCTTTCGACGATGAAATTCAGTATACCTCCTTTCGCATCATGTTCTCCTGATACATCGCTCCAAAATCTGGCCAAAATTTTCAGAGCGCTCTAAAATGAGCTTCGTAACAGGATAACATGATGTCGAAAGAGGTGGCACTAAGTTAGCGCCTTCGGAGAGAGAATCTAAGGCGGAGAACTATTCGACGTAGAGGCGCAGAGTTTTCGAAAGGCTTTCGACGATGAAATTCAGCATACCTCCTTTCGCATCATGTTCTCCTGATACATCGCTCCAAAATCTGGCCAAAATTTTCAGAACGCTCTAAAATGAGCTTCGTAACAGGATAACATGATGTCGAAAGAGGTGGCACTAAGTTAGCGCCTTCGGAGAGAGATTCTAAGGCGGAGAACTATTCGACGTAGAGGCGCAGAGTTTTCGAAAGGCTTTCGACGATGAAATTCAGCATACCTCCTTTCGCATCATGTTCTCCTGATACATCGCTCCAAAATCTGGCCAAAATTTTCAGATCGCTCTAAAATGAGCTTCGTAACAGGATAACATGATGTCGAAAGAGGTGGCACTAAGTTAGCGCCTTCGGAGAGAGAATCTAAGGCGGAGAACTATTCGACGTAGAGGCGCAGAGTTTTCGAAAGGCTTTCGACGATGAAATTCAGTATACCTCCTTTCGCATCATGTTCTCCTGATACATCGCTCCAAAATCTGGCCAAAATTTTCGGAGCGCTCTAAAATGAGCTTCGTAACAGGATAACATGATGGCGAAAGAGGTGGCACTAAGTTAGCGCCTTCGGAGAGAGAATCTAAGGCGGAGAACTATTCGACGTAGAGGCGCAGAGTTTTAGAAAGGCTTTCGACGATGAAATTCAGCATACCTCCTTTCGCATCATGTTCTCCTGATACATCGCTCCAAAATCTGGCCAAAATTTTCAGATCGCTCTAAAATGAGCTTCGTAACAGGATAACATGATGTCGAAAGAGGTGGCACTAAGTTAGCGCCTTCGGAGAGAGAATCTAAGGCGGAGAACTATTCGACGTAGAGGCGCAGAGTTTTCGAAAGGCTTTCGACGATGAAATTCAGTATACCTCCTTTCGCATCATGTTCTCCTGATACATCGCTCCAAAATCTGGCCAAAATTTTCAGAGCGCTCTAAAATGAGCTTCGTAACAGGATAACATGATGTCGAAAGAGGTGGCACTAAGTTAGCGCCTTCGGAGAGAGAATCTAAGGCGGAGAACTATTCGACGTAGAGGCGCAGAGTTTTCGAAAGGCTTTCGACGATGAAATTCAGCATACCTCCTTTCGCATCATGTTCTCCTGATACATCGCTCCAAAATCTGGCCAAAATTTTCAGATCGCTCTAAAATGAGCTTCGTAACAGGATAACATGATGTCGAAAGAGGTGGCACTAAGTTAGCGCCTTCGGAGAGAGAATCTAAGGCGGAGAACTATTCGACGTAGAGGCGCAGAGTTTTCGAAAGGCTTTCGACGATGAAATTCAGTATACCTCCTTTCGCATCATGTTCTCCTGATACATCGCTCCAAAATCTGGCCAAAATTTTCAGAGCGCTCTAAAATGAGCTTCGTAACAGGATAACATGATGTCGAAAGAGGTGGCACTAAGTTAGCGCCTTCGGAGAGAGATTCTAAGGCGGAGAACTATTCGACGTAGAGGCGCAGAGTTTTCGAAAGGCTTTCGACGATGAAATTCAGCATACCTCCTTTCGCATCATGTTCTCCTGATACATCGCTCCAAAATCTTGCCAAAATTTTCAGAGCGCTCTAAAATGAGCTTCGTAACAGGATAACATGATGTCGAAAGAGGTGGCACTAAGTTAGCGCCTTCGGAGAGAGTATCTAAGGCGGAGAACAATTCGACGTAGAGGCGCAGAGTTTTAGAAAGGCTTTCGACGATGAAATTCAGCATACCTCCTTTCGCATCATGTTCTCCTGATACATCGCTCCAAAATCTGGCCAAAATTTTCAGATCGCTCTAAAATGAGCTTCGTAACAGGATAACATGATGTCGAAAGAGGTAGCACTAAGTTAGCGCCTTCGGAGAGAGAATCTAAGGCGGAGAACTATTCGACGTAGAGGCGCAGAGTTTTCGAAAGGCTTTCGACGATGAAATTCAGTATACCTCCTTTCGCATCATGTTCTCCTGATACATCGCTCCAAAATCTGGCCAAAATTTTCAGAGCGCTCTAAAATGAGCTTCGTAACAGGATAACATGATGTCGAAAGAGGTGGCACTAAGTTAGCGCCTTCGGAGAGAGATTCTAAGGCGGAGAACTATTCGACGTAGAGGCGCAGAGTTTTCGAAAGGCTTTCGACGATGAAATTCAGCATACCTCCTTTCGCATCATGTTCTCCTGATACATCGCTCCAAAATCTTGCCAAAATTTTCAGAGCGCTCTAAAATGAGCTTCGTAACAGGATAACATGATGTCGAAAGAGGTGGCACTAAGTTAGCGCCTTCGGAGAGAGTATCTAAGGCGGAGAACAATTCGACGTAGAGGCGCAGAGTTTTAGAAAGGCTTTCGACGATGAAATTCAGCATACCTCCTTTCGCATCATGTTCTCCTGATACATCGCTCCAAAATCTGGCCAAAATTTTCAGATCGCTCTAAAATGAGCTTCGTAACAGGATAACATGATGTCGAAAGAGGTAGCACTAAGTTAGCGCCTTCGGAGAGAGAATCTAAGGCGGAGAACTATTCGACGTAGAGGCGCAGAGTTTTCGAAAGGCTTTCGACGATGAAATTCAGTATACCTCCTTTCGCATCATGTTCTCCTGATACATCGCTCCAAAATCTGGCCAAAATTTTCAGAGCGCTCTAAAATGAGCTTCGTAACAGGATAACATGATGTCGAAAGAGGTGGCACTAAGTTAGCGCCTTCGGAGAGAGAATCTAAGGCGGAGAACTATTCGACGTAGAGGCGCAGAGTTTTCGAAAGGCTTTCGACGATGAAATTCAGCATACCTCCTTTCGCATCATGTTCTCCTGATACATCGCTCCAAAATCTGGCCAAAATTTTCAGAACGCTCTAAAATGAGCTTCGTAACAGGATAACATGATGTCGAAAGAGGTGGCACTAAGTTAGCGCCTTCGGAGAGAGATTCTAAGGCGGAGAACTATTCGACGTAGAGGCGCAGAGTTTTCGAAAGGCTTTCGACGATGAAATTCAGCATACCTCCTTTCGCATCATGTTCTCCTGATACATCGCTCCAAAATCTGGCCAAAATTTTCAGATCGCTCTAAAATGAGCTTCGTAACAGGATAACATGATGTCGAAAGAGGTGGCACTAAGTTAGCGCCTTCGGAGAGAGAATCTAAGGCGGAGAACTATTCGACGTAGAGGCGCAGAGTTTTCGAAAGGCTTTCGACGATGAAATTCAGTATACCTCCTTTCGCATCATGTTCTCCTGATACATCGCTCCAAAATCTGGCCAAAATTTTCAGAGCGCTCTAAAATGAGCTTCGTAACAGGATAACATGATGTCGAAAGAGGTGGCACTAAGTTAGCGCCTTCGGAGAGAGATTCTAAGGCGGAGAACTATTCGACGTAGAGGCGCAGAGTTTTCGAAAGGCTTTCGACGATGAAATTCAGCATACCTCCTTTCGCATCATGTTCTCCTGATACATCGCTCCAAAATCTTGCCAAAATTTTCAGAGCGCTCTAAAATGAGCTTCGTAACAGGATAACATGATGTCGAAAGAGGTGGCACTAAGTTAGCGCCTTCGGAGAGAGTATCTAAGGCGGAGAACAATTCGACGTAGAGGCGCAGAGTTTTAGAAAGGCTTTCGACGATGAAATTCAGCATACCTCCTTTCGCATCATGTTCTCCTGATACATCGCTCCAAAATCTGGCCAAAATTTTCAGATCGCTCTAAAATGAGCTTCGTAACAGGATAACATGATGTCGAAAGAGGTAGCACTAAGTTAGCGCCTTCGGAGAGAGAATCTAAGGCGGAGAACTATTCGACGTAGAGGCGCAGAGTTTTCGAAAGGCTTTCGACGATGAAATTCAGTATACCTCCTTTCGCATCATGTTCTCCTGATACATCGCTCCAAAATCTGGCCAAAATTTTCAGAGCGCTCTAAAATGAGCTTCGTAACAGGATAACATGATGTCGAAAGAGGTGGCACTAAGTTAGCGCCTTCGGAGAGAGAATCTAAGGCGGAGAACTATTCGACGTAGAGGCGCAGAGTTTTCGAAAGGCTTTCGACGATGAAATTCAGCATACCTCCTTTCGCATCATGTTCTCCTGATACATCGCTCCAAAATCTGGCCAAAATTTTCAGAACGCTCTAAAATGAGCTTCGTAACAGGATAACATGATGTCGAAAGAGGTGGCACTAAGTTAGCGCCTTCGGAGAGAGATTCTAAGGCGGAGAACTATTCGACGTAGAGGCGCAGAGTTTTCGAAAGGCTTTCGACGATGAAATTCAGCATACCTCCTTTCGCATCATGTTCTCCTGATACATCGCTCCAAAATCTGGCCAAAATTTTCAGATCGCTCTAAAATGAGCTTCGTAACAGGATAACATGATGTCGAAAGAGGTGGCACTAAGTTAGCGCCTTCGGAGAGAGAATCTAAGGCGGAGAACTATTCGACGTAGAGGCGCAGAGTTTTCGAAAGGCTTTCGACGATGAAATTCAGTATACCTCCTTTCGCATCATGTTCTCCTGATACATCGCTCCAAAATCTGGCCAAAATTTTCGGAGCGCTCTAAAATGAGCTTCGTAACAGGATAACATGATGGCGAAAGAGGTGGCACTAAGTTAGCGCCTTCGGAGAGAGAATCTAAGGCGGAGAACTATTCGACGTAGAGGCGCAGAGTTTTCGGAAGGCTTTCGACGATGAAATTCAGCATACCTCCTTTCGCATCATGTTCTCCTGATACATCGCTCCAAAATCTGGCCAAAATTTTCAGAACGCTCTAAAATGAGCTTCGTAACAGGATAACATGATGTCGAAAGAGGTGGCACTAAGTTAGCGCCTTCGGAGAGAGATTCTAAGGCGGAGAACTATTCGACGTAGAGGCGCAGAGTTTTCGAAAGGCTTTCGACGATGAAATTCAGCATACCTCCTTTCGCATCATGTTCTCCTGATACATCGCTCCAAAATCTGGCCAAAATTTTCAGAACGCTCTAAAATTGAACTTTGTAACAGGAGAACATGCCGTTGAAAGAGGTGGCAGAACGAGTGAATTTGTTCTTTAAAACAATGCATTAACGTAGAGTTTTAAAAGCAGCTCAGCATGGATGTTTAGGTGTTCTGTTTAGCATGTCTTTTATATGTGATTTGGAATAAGCAGGATAGGATGTAGTGGAAGAGAAAGGCTTATTAAATAATAGTGTTCTTTTATCACTTAACTGCATTTTATTGAAAAAAGTGATATACAATACAATGAAATCTTATAAATTCGTTTGTAATATAGAAGATGAATAGATGTGAAGATAAATTCATAATTCAGATAAAGCCATGTCTTGCGCAATTTTCAAATCCGTAACTACACTCCAAAATGCAGTCAATGATCGCATGTAACCAGTGCTGTCTTTAGGCATGTACACGCTGGACAGTCGCCAGGGGACCCATGACAATAGGGGCCCACAATTCTGATTTTAAGTCGTATTCCCGTGGGTGGGCAGGGGCCCCCAAGGGCCCGTATGCATTGCTTAGCCCAGGGCGTACAATACTGTTAAGACGGCTCTGTATGTAACGCCTTTTAAAGTCCCTTACCTGTGAAGCAGAAATACACACGATTAATAATCACGTAATAAGTTAAAATATTATTTGATGTTGTGTTCACATTCCCCATCAAAGCGCGTCCATAACAACGCCGGTTTAAGGGGGTAGACACGTCACGTGGTCTGGCCGATTCGGCAGGTCGGTATTAGAGCAGGTTTTTTTCTGCACTGAAATGGTATTACCCATAGATACGCCGTTGCCTCATGCACGCGAGCGGGAGCTGTTTGCTATTTCCCTATTCTATTTTGATTTCTGAATAAGTTATATGTTATATACAATAGACGGAAGAATAATAATAAGAGCATTAATTGCAAATAATTGCTGTAACTTCCACATTCTGAAAATATGATCAGTAAATCAATATTTCAAGTATTAGTAAAAAAGTTCCAATCTCTCCTTTTTATTTTAAATAATGTGGCCACATAATTATAACATAAATTCGAAAGTGATTTCATGTGATGTATGTGTTACAATAAAAGCGTTAATTTAGTAAATGTACACAGTTCCCAGCAGTTTCTATCGTTGTCAATATATGCCTAAAATGTATATAACCTAACCTAAAATCGTCCGAAATTGCATGCATTGACTGCATCACGCTTTTACTGTGGTTCGTGTATCCAGCTAACGCTTCAGTTTTGCTATGATTCCACGTTGGCAGTCCTCCCGAGTAGGCGCCATCTCGTATCCACTAGCTCAACTAAATTTGTCACGTGACTTGCTCTGTATTATCGCCAATATGGCGGAACTCGTATTTGGGAATGCGTTTCACGAGAATACGCTTTTCGTCCTTATGTGAGCAGATTTTGAGCTGGGTGAGGTCTCATTCGAAAGTGGAAGGTTCAGTGCAGCGCGCTCTGTTCATCGATTGAGTCACAAAACTCTTTTGGTGATCTAAAAATACTTAGATTCATGCGAATGTATTTTGTCGATTTTTGCTCTACTTTGAACACTCATATTATTAGATATCAACACAATCTCGTCGAACCATGACCAGAGCGCTCTGCACTGAACCTTCGTCTTTCGAATAAGACCTCGCCCAGCCCAAAATTCGCTCATATAAGTAGGGTAAGTTCTGGAATTTAGATAGGAATGTTCAAGGGAGATTTTGCAATGTTAATACAGTTTCCTAGAGTTTTCTCCACTCTATTTTCTTCAAAAAGCGTTCATTGCGCGCTATGGCACTGCAAAAGTTTAGGATCCTCTATAAATGTGTAACGTTTAGACCAAATCGGCGCTTCTATTGTAAATATCTTAATATATAAAACATAAAGTCAAACACTTTATGTTGTGTTTGTTGCCTAAAAACTCTGAGTTATAAACGCTTAAAAATCGCAGAATAAACTCGAAAATCGCGAAATTCCCAAAATCAGTGAATTTCGACTTTATTCTGCGATCTTTAAGCGTTTATAGCTCAGAGCACTTGCATTTTTTTTTCAAAACGACGAAACGCGTCACTTAGCAATCTAATCCTTCTAGCTTCTCAAAAAAAAAAAACTCATGTCGTTTGGAGCAATTCTAAAAAAGTTATGCGATTTTAAAAGTTGTAAACTTTCTATCATCCGCCACTGTTTTTTCGTATCGTTATTTTCTCATCCCATTATGAACGTGTATCTTACAGAAGTAATGAAACCGATTATTTTGCTATATATTGTTATAGCAATTTATTTATAAGAGATAATTTCACATATTACAATGTACACATATTTTCCAATCGTGCACAAATTTTTACAGTAAACGAAATTTCACAGCTACCTTCAATTTAATACGTACCACATACGTAGGTAGTTACTTTTACGTACACGTACAATTTTAAACAATTACATCCTGTAAACAAATTCTTTCACCTAAAGGAATTTACAGAATAATCTAAAAACCTAAAAGTGGAGTTAACGATAGAATGGAAATCATGAATCATCATTAGTAGTCAATTGGTTCCCCAAGTGTATCTAATAGTAATCATTCTTTACAACTAATATATAAATGCATCGATTTTCAGCTGATTTACTAGCGAATTCATTATTTCGTATATCATATATAGAACGATACAATGCCAAAATAAACAATGCTTTACGCAGTACGAATTACGAAAGATTATCGTAAAATCTTTTCTATATTCATTATTCATAATTCACAGGTATTAACGTTGTACTGTTTCTCGTTCAAATCATATTGCGAACATCGACTTAAACTCATTACGTACAATTAAATCTTCTTTTTCAAGAAACAAGGCTTTTTACAGCATTCGCGCACACGTACACTCACAATTTATGATTAAACTAAAAAACTTCTAATCTTCAGCGAGAATTCGAATTAGAAGTCACATAGTTAAAACTGATTAATCAACTCCCGTTCGCTGATCTACGTCTCGATCGTTGATTTCACACGCAGATCAATCATCTTAGCGATTAAATTAATATTAAAAACGTAGAAGTCGTGTACAGAAAATCCTACGAACCACACGGTAAAACTGGTATAGGTACTTCGTAAATATATACAGTGAATCGTTACATTACGACTTAGTTGAATTTAAATCGTACTCTCTAGACTCTAGCGTAAATCTTTCTCGCATCGGAATATCAATCCCGAGCAGCGAACATGGAGGAGATGCTCGAGTATTGTATATAGCCGCTACGATTCATACAGTAAATGGTAAAAATAGTTTGACTTTATAATTACGCAGGTGTCCTATTTACAGTGTCGATGAAATAATTGTCATAATTCTCTGAGAAGAAACGACACAGTTCCAAACAATGATTTCTCTTTGCGCCATCGCCAATTAAAGCTGACGGATGAAATGGATAACATAGATGAATATCACAATAGTATAAACCTTTTTCTCTTCTACACTGTTTACTTTGAAAGGGAATCATCAGAGTCGATGCCTACATTTAATAAACTCGGAACAGAAGTCTGTAATCATACTTTCATAGCAATACTGCATTAGAGTTCTTTAAGAAAAATTAAAGCGTAAGTGTCGTTACGTTCGTTCCCGTCCTTTCCCCAGCGATCATAAACTGTTAAATAAAATTCATTGAAATTTCCATCGATCGCCTTACTAAACCGGCTTCTTCTCTTCCGAGCATTGTTCATTCTCAACTTCGCTTCTCTCGCCGTCCTCGAGCTCGGCAGAACTATAATCTCTCGACTCTTCTTTGCAATCCTTATTAGAGGCCGTTTCCATTTCGTCAATTATTTCCTGTTCCTGTTCCAGAAAGTCCGTGGGCACGAATTCCATTTGATCCTCGCTGTCGTTTATATCCGGCGGTTCCGGTATCTCGCAGAAATTAATCTCCCTTTCGCCGTCGGTGGTTTCATTGCCGCCCGGGTCATCCTCTTCGTGCAAGCTCATCAACTTGTCGAAGTTCGAGGGCGTGGAGCTGTCCTCGTTGTTCTCGGGGAACATCTCCGTCGGGCTGAGCGGTATATCTAGAGGCTCCAGCTTCACCGTGGTAGTGGGCGACGTGGGCGTGGCTGGTCGTTGTAAGCGTATCTTCGTGAACGGTTTTGGCTCGATGGGCTCTGACTGTTGCCGTTTCTGCGCGCGTTTCGGACTAGAGGGCGTAGAAACTCCGGAAGCGGATGGTTTCTCTTTGGTCTCTGTGGGTGCTCGAGGAACTGCTTGTGTTGCTACTGGCTTCGACTGCGGGATAAGTAGTGGTGGCTTTGGATTCTGGAAGAACGATATGCTTTGTAAAAACAATTAGTAAAGGGGACTATAATTCACTTGAGAAGCAAAATCTATCTTTCACCTGCGAAGAAGGATTTGGCCCAGCTAATCCCTTCACCTGCAACGCCTCAGCTGCGTTCAACAACTGTGGCAATTTATCGTGGGCAACGTTCACCTCGCCGCGGTACATGAATTTGACTAGTGCTTCGACTTCCCAGAATTTCAGGTCCTTCATTAAGATAATTGGATGCTGACACGGGTTTTCGCGCAATAAATCTGCGAGATAATCGCTGCACGACGACAAGATCATTTTATGACACTTCAACGAACGACCCTCGCAGGCCAGGGTCACATCTACGAACTGCTCTGTGTCTAACAAAGATGGGAAACTGTTTTGCATGTTACTGTGGTAACTGTTCCATCTCAAGCAGACCTGGAACACATAAATGTCGCATATAAATTAGTCGCACAAGAACTAGATAATAAATAATATCCTCAAGTGTCCCATTTCTAGTATTAAATACCTCCGTAGGTTGTTGGTGCACGATATTATGAGGTAATCCTTGGTTGCTCTGATTGGTCTGCCGAGGTGGCATTTTTATAGTCGTCGGTGCGATTTGTTTTACTTTTAAAGGTATAGTTTTTAACACAAGAGTCTTTGGTTGCCGTTGCTGCTGCTGCTGTTGCTGCTGCGCTAAAGGTGCCGGTGCGATGTTTCGAATGTGAGGTCTTACCAAGGACTGCGCAGCTATTCTAATGGTCTTGCCAGTTGTATTAGTCTGAGACGTCGACTGCAGTACTGCAAAACAAATTATCGTTAGCTTTACCACGAATTTAAGCAATCGAAACGTACAATGAGACTTAAACAAGTATTTCCTTTCCCCCTATCGCTTTAATGATTCTCCAAAGGATCTGAAAAAGGCATCAGTTCAACCCTTACGCTTTAACTCTAGAAATCTAGAACATCTCCCAACGTCTTCGAAACTCTACTAGCATTGCGCGAAGCCAAAGCGGAGGACATCGCACAACAGGCAACAAAATTAAAATCCAACTGCATCATTACCGTGATAACGACTGCCAATGAGCCTGCCACCGTGGTGCACCCTAAGGTGCCTATGGAGGTTCGTCGTGCCGCATTGTCTAGGGTTCGCACCTCCCCTGACCACGACTGCCCCGCAGATACGGCATTGCGCACGCAGAGGGTCGTTTGCGCACAGGTCGAAGTGCGCCCAGACTGCGCTAGGGTTTGTCATCGCCCTTAAGCTACGTGCGTGGGAACGGACCCGGTGCGCGGCACCAGCGTGTCGGCTAGCCGACAACGGTGGTGACGGGGACGGCATCTCGGCCGTGTCGAGGTAGCAATCCTCCTCGTCCTCCGGCTCCTGCTTCATCGCGACGTCCTCGAGGCTGATACCCTCCACGATGTCCTCGGTGGAAGACGTGACCGGGTCCCTGTCTCTGTCACGTTGTTCCCGCAGCAGACGGCGGGCAGTCAGCTTCGCGGTGTCCTTGCAGGCCACCAGGACAAACCGACCCGCCGTCGCGGCCGTCGTGCTCGTTCTCCTAGCGCCGCTTCGCGATCCAATTCCACGCCGATCGTGCTTCCGTTTCCACGGATCTCTGCGGGACGAAAACGCGCTACTCTCAGACACCGCGACAGTGGCATTCTTTTTTCTCTCTCTCTCGACGCGGTCCCGTGAATCGATTAGGCACAATTCGCGACCGCTTCCTCCGCTGCGTAGGTGTCCCCGAGAGCTCGAGATACTGTCCCAATCGCGAATATTTGTGTCTAGTAATTAGGGAGATTTAGGTACCGTGTAAAGCAGCCTGGAATATCGAATCGGAAGTTTGAGAGAATTGCTTCGATCTCCGTCCGATCGGGTCCCGGTATGCAAATGTGCGTCGGTAACTTAATTACCTATCGAACGTAGAACGACGTGTAACATTTATCGACGGATTCACCGGACGCGGTCCCTCGAGAACTGTGTCACGCCGTTTAACCCATTTCGGAGCTGCGAGTTGAATGAAAAATCACGCTCTATGATTATTACCGAACGAATTTGAGATCTTGATATCATAATGACGCTTCGCGGGCACTACTTTCGAAGTTTCGAGAGACCGAGGAGAGGCTTTTTACTCTTAGAAGCTCGAATGTGCTTCTCTGCAGAGGTTAGGTAGATTAACGTAAAATGAATTTCAATCTCTATCTCTCTCGGTGTTTACTATACAGTATGAATTTGAATATTACTCCGAGATTATAAGAATCATACGCGATAAACAGTTCCGAGTATACTGCACAGTTCTAAATATACACGGAAGGTGTTACATGTGTCGCGTATCAACGTTATTATCAATTCGTTGACCATTCATGGCTGCAACGAACCAGTTTTCGGCATGGTGTTTCTATAAAAAGCGCCAACGATAATCGTACGGTAGGAGTAGATAAAATACCGCACGGCGCGCTATCTTTCTTCCCTCCTCCCCCCTCTCTCGGCGCCTCCCTATTCCCCCCTCCCTTTTTAGCGCACTATGTCATCATCCAGCAGACGACGCACGGATAATACGTATTAACGATTTATCCGATGAGAACGTGCGATAGCACGTACGCGGCTGTATAGATTGATATTACGGCAGGTATTCGAAGCCATGAAAAGTTACCAACGAAAGCGTTCGAAATAGGTCTCTATAAATCTTCGCGCAGATAATGGGAAACGGTCCAAAAACATCCACGGAAAACTTCTACACCTTCTGCAAAGCTCTTTTCTTTCTTCTCCTCGCCCCTTCCCTTTCCCGGTTCCTAAGCCTCCCTCCTCCTTTCCCCCCACGTTATCCTACTCGTTCTCACTCTCTCTTTCTCCCTCCCTCCCCCTCGACAAACGCGCACGTGCACACACAAGCGCGCATAAACGCGCGCGCGCCACCTATCCCCGTCTCTCTTACATTCTGTTAAATACTCCTCTACCCTACTGTTCTTACTCAGTCGCTCCCCCTCTTTTCCTTTGCCTCCCCGAAGAGATCTCTCTCAGGCGACCGGCTATAAAATGGCAACCGTTGCGACCGAGCACGGTATCGAGTGGCATTACGCCGCTGCTACGTCGCTCGTTCCATCTAGTTCCACCGTACCTTTGGTTCGTTCCTTCTATCCCTGTGCCGTCTATCTCCGTTTCTCCCGCGGTGCTCACTTAAAACGCAATCCAGTCGCTCGATCCGCGGCCACGAAACCGGTTCGATTTCGTATCGTGTCGTGTCTGTGGCGACAGAGAGCCGTTGTACCGACAACCACGCGACAATTTATCGACCCCCGGACGCGACGATTGCTGGCAGAGTGTGCGGCGATGCTCGAGTCTCACGCACGGGAGGCTCCTCCACCGATCTTTTTCTCTCCTCCTCGTTGTTCCGGGTTGGCTGTCGGCGGAAAAAAAAGGCCGACACGAAACCGACGCACTGGGGCTTCCTATAGCGTCCACGGTGCGCCTATCTTTCTCTCCCGTGTCGAACGTCCGTCACGATTACCGGTATCAGATTGGCCAAGTATCCCTGTGCGTATCCGCGCCACGGCACCGCGGGATCGCCTGGTTATTCCTGCTCTATCTCGTTCGACGCTCGGCAGGGAATGGTTGTTTGTCGCCGGCGAGAAAGATCGCCGAACGTGTGCCGAACGATTCGGCGAAGTAGACGCCTGTATTCCCTCGCCTCGATCCCGGAGAGAATCGTCGTCGAGTTACGGAGCGCCTTTTTTTTTTCCTCGTTCCACGACGCGTCTGCAACGGTCCTCGCCACGAGAGCGGAACGATTTTCCCCGAAGCCGAACCCGGGAGTGACTAAAATCGAAATCGGTGGACGAACAGGGGCGCGTCGGGGCGCGCATGTGCGACGGCGCCGCCGGTCGTCGACGCATATTATCCGTACCGTGTTTCGGTGTTGCTATCGTGCGGTGCGCGCTCCCGGGTCTCTCTTCGCCTAAGGAATTACTAACCGACCTGATCACGTTCGACTCGCTCGGGGCTCGGCCCCGCGAATTCCCATCGATCGGGAGGGCCGGCTTCCACGGCTCCCTTTTTTTCGCGCGCATCTTCAAGACGCCCGCCATCTTGGACACGGGCAGGAGAAACGCAGCCCGAAATGCGTCGTTACGATTTAATCGCTCCGCTCTCCTCGCCGTTTGCAACACGCCGTTGCAATTTATTCGCGCGTCGGGTCACGTTTGAGTTTCCCGGGTGAAAGATGGGCGCCGTGCGTAACGATCGCCGGGATCACGTGCGATTAATACTCGCGATGTTTGCATTTCGGCTTGGGAAATATTTATCTAATGCCACGCGGTCGTTTGCATTTCGAATAATTGTGATTTTAAGCGAGAATTCAGATTATTTATTATCTGCATCGATTCAACACCTTACTCTAGTATTTTGCGAAGGCTCGTGGAAGTTTTAATACGATTAATAATATGAATAGTTGATAATTATATCTCCGTCCTTGCCGTTATTCTTTTAAAGAATCGAAGAATGGAATTGCATGGGTAAAAATATTTCGCATAGTATTTAATTAAGCGCATAAGTGATACTTTCATTTGAAGCTCTCATGCAACTTAAATGCGCCATTTAATGCCTATTGCTGTCTCTATGTTATTGTACGGGAATAAAAGATTGCATTCATCTATCCTTTGGAGAATCATTTCGTTAACAGCGCGGGTTAACGTGCGATAATCTACTACCGAAATTTTTATGACGATAATAAGAACAGACTACAATACAGAGAAACTTGTGATCATCAAAAATGATAAAATAACATTACATATATATCGCTTACCTTTTCTGGCCGTCATACGCGTCTTCGGTCGATTTCTCGGGTCGTCCGGAAGCACATCATTTTCTTTGTGGAGCATCCGTTGCGATACATTAATAGATTTTTGGTTTCCTCTCACGTCTGTAAAATCAATCAAATTCCACGATCCTATACTCTCCAAAGACATAAGTCTTTCATTTCATTCCCGTGTTACTTTATGGACTTTTAATGACCACGAACCAAGTGGACGTTGAATGGAAAGTTAATGTACTCACTTGCTAGCACGCAAGGTTTCCCAAGCGCCAAGTATCGTTTCCTGGCAACCTGGGCGGCCGCGAAATCTGGCTTATGGTTATGTTCCTTGCGACCTCGTGGTTTTGTGCAATTCGTCGCCGTGACGACGCTACCTTTGCAATGCATCGTTCTATTCACGCATCTCCATCGAATGTTGTACGGCTGCTTTTTGTGCAACGTGTACATGTAACCGCAGTGAATTAATTTCGGGCCGCCTTTGTTCGAGAGCACAACCTGTAACCCAAATAAACAGAAATTAATGAAATTCAATCCTTGCAAAGAATTCGTGGCGGCCAACGTAATCGATGTATTTATCGAGCATTTATTAAATTAAACAAGTACCGACTAGATACGAATCTAAAGTTTACAGGATCCATTGTCTCATACCTCGGCTACGTTCGGATCGTCGTCATCGGGGTTCTCAGGCGAGAGAGAGGACGAAGTAGAAGCTACCTCCTCCTTCACTATTTTCTTTTCACTAGCCACGCAACTTTTCGCACGTCGTGACATCTTGCTCGTGCGTACCCGTGTTCTCTGCTCGTACGCTGCGAGTTTCAAAGAATGTGGACGTGAAATATTACAGAAAACAGGTTTCTCTTATCTTACAAAAAATAATGACTATATACTTTAAACCTAACTTATAATTAAACTTAACCCATTTACCTCAATGTTCCCTGTAACGTATATATTAAAAAATTACGTATATCATACTTCATGGTTTTCGTCAGTCAAGATTTCGAGAACAGAATAGCGTCGACCGCGTGAGCCGCGCGTCGATTGTTCCGTGAATCTGTTATATAGATCGAGATGAGACGGCTCTTTGATTAAAGTTCACGTAATCAGTATCCCGAATGATATACCGATGCCACGATTTTCGCAATTGCATCTGTCTGCTCGGTTTCTATTACTGTGAAATCGCTTAAACGTCTCCGTACCTATGCGCGGATCCAAAAATAGCACGGTACGAAGAGATGAACAGCGGGTCTATAGAAGCACAGAAATCGCGCGTGCTAGAAATTTCAGCGCGCTTGGTATTCTACTGCGAAAGATTTTTTTTTTATGTTCTTGTAATTCACGGGAAATATATTAAAGACACTCAAAGACTCCCAAAAGCAATACTATTATTATCACGAACTGTTTATTTAAAAAAGTTTCTAATCCTCCCGTACCCCTACCTTTTTTAATATTCATATACGCTCCTTCATATCTTTATTGTAACTAATTCGTTAACGGAGAAACCAGACCTTTCACTTTTTCATTTTAACATTCAGTTAATACTTCCTATAACCTTTCTACTCTATTTTTGTTGTAATGGTAAAATAATATATACGCAGTCTCACAAAAGAAATTAAAAGAATAGTATATATATATATATATATATATATATATATATATATATAAAGAGAGACAGCAAGCTATTTAAAAAATGACCCAAATAAACCGTTTATCGAGTTACAGCTATCAATGCCCTCCCCCACCACGATTTCCTAACTTCATCTGAATGAGACGGTTCGGGAAGCTTCGCACGGCGTGTGCCATTATTCGCCCAATAGAGAATAATAATACTCACGTGTTACTGGCGCGTAAAACTATCCGCAAAGCCCGCAGGAACAGCCGGTACAGTCGCCCATACGAATAAAGTGCAATTGAAATGGAAGAATGAGAGTTAAGGAGGGCAATGCCGTGCGTTGATCAGTCGTCGGGGAACGTAACCGTGGACGAGGTTTCTCGATCTTGGTCGAGATGAATCGATACCCAGGCGTAACAGCGGGCGTATGTACAAGTCGTAGCCGTTTTCGCTTTTGGCTAGCTGTATGGCCAACAAAAATGGCGAAACGCTGACGATCGGATCTTGCGCAATAAGCACGGCCGGCCTGGAACGAGGAATATGGCACCGGACAAGCGCAATCAATGAACGGCACTATGGCACCCGTGTGCAGCCTATTCCGCGCAGCGCAAACGGTCGTTTCTCACTTTTACCATTTAAGCCTAAGCGGCGCGCGATACAACCACCAGTTTCCCGCGTGCCCGTTACTATTCCCATTGCATCTGCGATATAAAACGCGTGTCTATAGAAACCAGACTAACAATGGCGACACGCCATTCGTGCTTCGACTAAAACGACTGTATAACCGTATTTCTCAGTCTTCCACGCGAAACCTAGTTGTTTATTTCTGATTGTTGCACGTGTAATCGTTCGTTATTCGAACGCATACGATTTAAAGAGGTTCTAATTGGTTGGGTTAGGAATTTCGGTAACACTAACATTATCTGCAAGATGATATATAAATATGGAAATGTAGCCGTTGTTTTCAGTAGATCGAAATTGTCAGGGAATCAATGAATTGTACCTAATCTAAATATTGTCTGAGTTTGAAAATCTGTGATCTGCCGCTCTTATTCCTGGCAACGTTATTTTCGTTTGCTTTTTGATGTTTAACCGATGCTTCGTTACGTTCTACTTCGTACAGTCTCATTCTACTTTCCACGCTGCGGCCCTGGCGCACCATCTATCTAGTACCGCACTAACTTGCTCTATTTTATACTTTATGCTATCTTAAACGGTCTTGTTTCGTAACTGAACAACATTCAATCCTATCTTACCTTCTGATATCCCGGTTTCTTATTATAGGTGTGCTTTATATCCATCATTTAGCATGGAAAACCGCAGTGCCAAAAATAATCTGCGGGAAAATAGATCGATGCTTTTCCAGTTTTTACAGTCTACATTACATAAGTCACTTTTGAACGTGGTTCTTTAATCACGATCTCGCAGATCGGTGAGCTGTTTCTGCTTTATTGGCCGATCGTTCTAAGGGGCATGTGAAAAGATCCGTTTGCAATGGTTCATCGTTTTTAATGTAATTTATAAGTAGTACAGTATAATATTAATTAAATTGATTATATTAAATATTGTTTCCTTGTATGCATTGTGTAACCGAATAACGATACAGACGAGACTAGCAGGTGGTGACCTTCGGTAGCGCTACCCCATTTCTTTCATCTTTCATTTATCCCTAGCGCTAAGTAATAATTATTTTTTTTTTATCGTTTCTTTACGCCGTTAAACGATTCCGCTCAACATATTCTCCGTTTTCTTTCTTACTCTTCCTCTCCTCCCACTTCCTCGCGCGCAGCTCCTCATTGTGTCTTGTGGCAGCGTTTTGTGTACGATGGATCGCGAAATAATATTCGAGAAAGGAAGCCCCGTTCGAACTTAGAACAGACGACCAATCGAGTCATGCGAAACCGTTTCGTTTGTAGAGAACAAAACATTGCGATCGGCTAAAGAATGGCCCGCGGGCTTTGTCTTAAAGGCACAGGCAACGTGTAGCACAGAGAACGTACGAGTATGGCGTATCCCGTTACAAACCAAAGATTTCGTTTATTACTTCAACCCTCCGTCGACCATTTTATATGGTACAATGAAATACACAGCGTAATCGAAAATAATTGTTGCACTTTCGTCGACGTTGCTCGTAACGTCCTTAAATCATACTAGTAGTACTTTGAGAAACTTTCGAAACAAAACAGTTGTTCAGTATGATCACTGAGGAAGTAGATATTTAAGAAGTAACGGGCTGCAGAGGGTTAAAGAACGCTTCAGAAAACATTCGCAAAGTACAGCATCCGCGAAATTAACGCAGCCAATTAATTCTACCTCCAAACTTGTGTCATGTGTTTCAAGCGACATCGAAATGTAGCGAAGTGCAGTCGTTTGCATATTGTCGCAAGGAAAAATCGTCCGAAATAATTCTTTCAGATAGGTACAGAGTGTAGTGTAAGCTTTCGTTCAAACTTCCAATATCCATCGACTTACAAATTTCAGCTAGATTATCGCGCGATAGAGGCGGTTAGTGTAACACCTTACAGATCACGAGAGACGATGGGCAAGAGTCTTTCATTAACGGATCACCGGGATACAGAGTTTTAAGCCTTACTTCTACACACGTTATGAATTATTATATAAAAGAAGGCTGAAACTTGTGCTAAAATTTCGCATAGAGAATTACAAGTAAAAGCTTCGCGGTGTCCTCGCGTCAAGATTTTTGGAGGGTTTTTGTCTTTGGAAATGAAAGAATTGGAATGTGTACTGTACATAGGATGTTGCGAATCAAGTATATACGTGTATTAAGAGCGCGGTGGCGTGAGCACGTGTTTGAATAATATCTAAGTACACGAACGAGTCGCGAGAACATATTTCACCGATTACATGTTATATAAAATTGTCTGCTTCGTTAACATCACTAACGTGTATATACAAATATATGCGTTTGCCTCTGCCAGATTACCATCGTTTTCGGCCATCTCGTCGCCTAGTCGATCAGCCGTCTACCACAGTTGTTACGCGCGAAGAGCTCGACCGGAAGATAAGTATATGTTGCCAATGCCTTCAGAATTTCAGCGCCGGTAATAGCCTATGACCATAGTATGCGTAAGATACATAGTAAGATTTGCGTATGTTGGCTCGATTTCACGCCGAACGTTTAATGACTTCGTCAACCGTTTCTCGCGCAAGAAGTTTCCTGCGGCGATTCTACGTTACATAGAACAACACAAATCGCTACGAAAGACTTTGTAATTTATACAGGACTTGGAATCGTGACTCAACGGTCTATTAAATTTTCGCTATTCTTCGAGAGATTCGAAAGCTCGATTCGTTGGTGGCGGCTATGTATCTTACGTTGCAATAAAAACGAACAGAAAATGCCAGATAGCGACGACACAAAGGCACGACGAATTTGTAACTCCTCTAGCCGGCATTTAAATTTTCCAATTAATCCTTTCGAGTCTACAGAGACGTTACTGCTTCTTCTCCGCGAGGAATATCTCCCCGAGATATCAGAGAAAAAGTGTATGCGTGTTTCATATGGAAATCGTGCTTACAATTTAAAGAAATCTGATATTCCAGAATTAGACTCGGAAGGATTCAATACTGGGCTCATGCTTAATCCTTTGGGTTTTTACGTATATATATATTCCGCCGTGTTACGACTCGTTATATTAAATCGTGAAAAAACTCACTCCAGGAGCGAGGCTAATGCTTAAAAACCCAGTCTCGAAAGGATTAAACGACCCTGTGCACGAAGAAACTCGCGTTACCCCTAACACCATAAAAATTACGAAAAAGGAAGGAAGTTTTGCGGGCGTTAAAATTTTTGGCCATGTTAAAATACATATTTATATATATATATATATATATATATATATATATTATATATATATATCTACCGCTTCGATTTATTTCTACAATTAATATTAAACCTGCTCTTTTTCTTTGTTTGGCGAAACAAAATAGCGGGACGTGTTTTTCCTCGGCAACGGAATACGGTAAAACCTTGTCGATCAAAAATATTCAAAGGAATACGAATCACAGACTCAACACGCTACTGAAATTATACAGGTATTTTTTTTTAAAAACAAAAAGAAAGGAAAAGAAATATTTAAACGCAGCAGAGAATGTTATTTGAAACGTAAAGGTACGTGTAACAAATTAATCTCTTGAAGTATAATGCGTAAAATATTACAGTTTCCTTTTGGTCTTCAAGCTAAAATGATGCGGATAAAGATTTAAAAAAACAAGTAGGAAGAAGAAACAACAGCACTCAACGAAGATATCGTGATGGCGAATCACAAGGTTTTTCAGGTTGTATCGAATTGTCGACCAGTATTCAAGCTGCCGGCTCACGGAGTTCACGCGTCGTATTATTCCCAAGAGGCGGTGCGATGGTACCGCGATAAAACACCGAGACGAACATCAAGGAAGTTTTCTGGACCGAAGGGTCTTCTGGCAACTAACTTGATCGAATTACTCCTAGTGTCGCGTCATTACAAACCGACGATATGCGAAATATCGATGTCCAAGAACGAAACACCACGGTGGCATCGGAGAACGCGTTACTACAATGACGACGATCGAATCTATCCCACATTAATAAATAGTCACAACAAAAAAAAGACCGAACTTTCTTTCCGCTCCTTTCTTTCCTCTCGCCCGCTGCCTCGAACGAAGAAGATGCCGCAAGATGTTATCCAACAAACGAACAAAGAAATGCGAAAGAAAGGATTCTATTCTGGGTAACGATTCTCGATTAACGATAAAGATTCGACGGTAATTTCGGAAGCTTCGGGACACACGTGTCGTTTTCCGCCCTGCGCGATGCTCTTTTTTTTTCTTTTTTTAAAACGTGACAACCATGACCACTTCCCGCGGTATTACACCCCTAGCGAACGCTAATTATTTACGAACAAATAGAAACATCGAAAAGGCCAACCGATGGGATGGTGTGAACATAGCGATTTATCGTCGGGAACGCCGAGCAATGAAGTCGAAGGACAATTCGCACCTTTAAATTATGCTTTACGATTAGCTTTTGTTTCTCGTTACGCTTGCCGCGATCATCAGCCGTGGTTCTGAGCCGTCAAACAATCATACGGCACATGCGTAACACAATAGACAGCAGTGAAAAACATGCAGTTCGGGTCACGGAACTGCGCAACAACAGAAAACGCAGCACTAACAACAGCATTCCGAATTGTACAGCTTTGTGAAGCCAATATAACCTGGAACACAAGATCAAATTATAATATACACTGTACAATTACGACGGGTATTGAATATTAAATCTTTATATCATGAAGCCAGGGATCCACATGGAAGCTAAGCTAAACTAAGTTGTACTATGCTATGCTACGTTACGCTAAGTTTGAAATGAACAAATTAGCTTCAATACATCCTTACGTTTAAATTTCGGGAAACAGTTTTGATGGAACAGTTTCCATCAAAAGCTAAACTAAGCTCTGCTATGTTTTTAATATGTGTTTAGCACATTCAGATGTAGCATAGCATAGAATAACATAGAATAGTTTAACTTGCAGATGGATCCCCAGTTTAAAATGCTTGGAAGAAAGTCCTTTCTGCGATCTCTCCTTACAAGTTAACTAACGATCATTACCTGCCCCTGCCCCTTCCCCTGACAGTTATCATCAGGGTGACCTATTCAATGCTAGTGAGTGATGTGGAGACGGCACATCGCATTGCAGTGGCCTTAAAAATTTAGAATCGAGTATCGCTGAAAGGCTCAGGATGAGACTTACTTTTTAATATGTGAACGAGCAGCTGGCAGTGTGTCCGGGCTCTCCTTCAGAATGAAGTGCCGAATTCCCAATATGTAGTGTTCCAGATAGGATGACCAGTCGATTTGTCTGACGTCGAACATGAAAGTCTGTCGTTCCTCGGGACTGAGCTGCTCCCCTAGCCGCCGGACGTTGTCGTCCCTGAAGTTCCACTGATGCGTGCTGAAGTACTCGAGGCATTTCGCGGCTTTGTGGAGCTTCGACTGTATGCCGACCATTATGGTCGGCTTGCCCTTCAGCCGTAGGAAAAAGTCTAGAATGTGCGCCGGCAGCATGTGCTGGAAGACCGAGCACACCTTGTTCATTAGGGCGGAATTATGACAACGACCGCCCGGATACCAGATCGCCCCGTTCGGCGGGTGCATCCGCGAGTACTGGAACGTCATGTTGACGAACTGCTTCCAAGTGATCGGATTCTGTTGGCCTGTACAACAGTTGTACACGGGGATGGTCTTCGTGCGATTCGTGGCGGTCCTCCATGCCGCGCAGATCATCAGATTGATAACGATGTCGACTGGCACCAAGTCTGCTATCTTGTTCTCGTCGCACAGCATGGTTCTGCAACGAACAGGCGGGCTCGACAATTAACAATCAGGCAACGGAACACGGGGCCCACACCCGTCTTACAAATTTCGTTCATTAAATTCACAAAAATAGATCTCACACTACACTCTAATCTGTTATTTTCTTATATCGCTGATGTTAATAAGTAACGAGTGACATAAGTAGTGTCAGTCGGGCCTCATCCACTGGGCGAAGGTTAAAATGAAGAATTCGCAACAGCGGCCTACGTGTATGCAGCAGTAAAGAAGAGTTTTGTTAAGGATTAGAAGAGAGAGTGCAATGAGACTATAACCATGCCGGGAGGCTCTGAATATGGAAGACATAAATGGAGCCACTAACAAGGGAAGATCCCGAACCCGGAAATTCAAAAAAATCTGAAACTTTGTGAATACGTAGGGGATTTGCTCCTGATTACAACGCAATTTTTGTTTGCTGCCCCAATTCACTCTAAGAGGATGAAATTAACCCTTGAAAATTCGGCTATTTTCCGATTTTATTTTGTAATCTGTAAGAGATAGAAAAACAGGTTCAAGCGAGAAGTTACTTCTTTTAATTAGGACTATCATTTGGTAACTTACAGTTCTTACAGTTCGCGAGTTATAACACAAAATTGGAAAATACCCAAAATTTATAGGGTCAATTTCACGCCCTTAAAGTGAATTTGGGCAGCAAACAAAAATTTCATTATAATCAGGAGGAAATCCCCTACATATTCACAAAGTCTCAGATTTTTTTTTGAACTTCCGAGTTCGGGATCTTTCCTTGTAAGGTAGACAATCGGTTACAGGATAATCGCTGTAATGGGATTAACAATCTGTCGTACCTGAAGAAACCTTTACCAGCCGCGGCTATAATGCCAGTCGGTCCATTCCAATTGTCCACCCATCCAGCTACCGGCTCCCTGAGCGACGACAGGACGATAGACGGTCTGACTATCGCCACCGGCAAGTAACCAGACTCCGACTGCAGCAGCCTCTCGGTGAGAGCTTTGGTGAACGTGTAGGTATTCGGTCGGTTGCCGATCAGAGTCGGTGTTATATCGTCCACCATCTTGGCGTCCATCACCTTCGTCAGAGCGATCACGTGTTCCGGCTCGGTTGAGAGCGGATAGATCTCCTCGGCGACGTCCGTGCGGTCGCAATTACAATACGCCGTCGAGACGTGGATGAGAGCCTAGTTTTTTCAATTGAAACAGAGACGTTAGAGATCGGTATGCCTGATCTTTTAGCTCTGCCATAGAAGGGAACAGGCAACTGAGATAAATGTATTAACTACAGTGATGAGCGATTGTTTCAATCGTCATTCTATGCCGGAACTAACAAATTCAACTCATAATTTAAAATTCTTTGATTAGTATATTTAACCCTAGTTTGGCTGACAAGGCACCCGGGGGACTATTTGAACTTACTGTTATTTAATAAACCTATCCACTATTTCTAGCAAAGTGATTCTCCTTCCTCCTACACATGTTCTGAGCAATGCCACTTGTAATTATTAACATTGCTTACATACGTTATTCGTGCAGACGTATATATAAAATTAGTCACCGGGTTGACTGCGGCAGCTTAAATGAGTTTTAAAATTCGTCAGCCAAACTAGGATTAAGTATTTGATATTCTGGCTGGCATAGAGTATTAGGCTCCCACTTTCGGCCCCCTACGGGCCAGAGGTTTCTCATCACTGAACTATACATCTGCCTGTCCTTCTCATCATCTATAAATTTATGTATATTATTCGCTGTTCGCCTTCTACGGCAGAGCCTCGGGGGAACTTTTACATCGCGCTGTCTACGCAGAGTAGAATGCGCGGGGGGAAACCTTACCTCTAGATTGTGCATACGATGGCACAGATTCAACAGCTGCTTAGTGCCGACCATGTTGATGGTGACCGAAAGCTTCAGCGCCTCGTCGAATTTTACCGTTGCGGCGGAATGGAAAACGACCGACACGCATTTAATCAGCGTATTCTGGTCGGCCTCCGAGATGCCTAGCTCCTGCTCCGTCACGTCCCCAGCCACGGGGATCACCTTCGAAAGCTCGAGAGGGGAGTCCCGTCGCAATTTCTCGAACAGCTATCGACGTACAACACATGAACAATAAAAAATCCTTTATCGGTCATTGCATACCAATCACAGACGCAGGTAGAGAGAATAAGTCGACTAAATTACATCCTTTCAAGATTACAACTCTGATCAATGTCCACATTAACGCTAACTACATTTACAAAAATGAAATGCTCCTTTCTCTGAGGATCAACTATCGCCCAAGCTCACAGTCCTCGACAGATTCTTTCTTCCCTAGCCTCAGCCTGTAGTAGACGGCTGCAGAAGCTAGTTTCCATTATCTTACCGGCCCGTTTAACAATTCCTGCAGCCTATGCTGAACGTCCTGACTTTTCTTGGGTCTCATCAGCAGATAGATATTCTTTATACCCGGACAAGATCTGAGTAGCTTCTCGACGAGCACTTTGCCCATGAAACCAGTGCCGCCGGTGATGAAGATAGACCTGTCCCTGTAGAAGTCCTTCACGGACGTGCATTGGGGGCCGCTCAGTGTACTCATCTTGACGATTTTCGACGCGAGAGCGAGACGATCCTTTTCTAATCGCTTCCCTTCCTCCGCGGGTTAGAGCTTTCCCGGGCTACTCAATTGAGGAAGAGAGAGACAGAGAGAGGGAGAGAGAGAGAGAGAGAAAGAGAGAGAGAGAGAGAGAGAGAAAGAGAGAAAAAGAGAGCCTGCGTTCCTCTTCTTTTCGCTGGAGGCTTGGATCAGAGAAGAAAACACTTCCGATTCTGACGATTCTCTTCGGCTTGTTCTTTGGTCTGGATGCGATCTTCGTTATATATGTATAGTCCCCTTCTACTGCGACTTCCTCCTCAAATCCGTTCCTATCGCTGTACAGTGGAAGGAAGCTCCCTCAGAGATGGGGAAACAGGCTTTGGGAAAGATGCAACGAAAACTGGCACACGTTCACGCCGTTCCAGGTTTTTCCAAGCGGTCTGCGAATGGATTTAATTTCGGCTGGATTCATTTCGTGCCTCCTGCGACCACAGCTTTTACCCAGCTGAAAAGAGAAAACGGGAATTAGAGAGTCGCCGGCGCACTAACGCTTATCTGGGGAACGGAAAGGGGGATTCTATACATCTGCGACGTTCCTACGCTAGAATCTCGCAGTATTGATCCTCTCTATCGGATTCTATCGTGATTTTCTGTGACTCAACGTGACACACGGACCGCCGCCGGTCTTTTACACTCCCATTCCCTGGCAATTTTTTAACGGGCTTGAAGGTTGAAATATACTTTACCCACGGAAGTGTCACTTGTAATCAATTGAAGAGTTCTTGTAGGAAAGACTGTAAGTGTCAAAATTAAAAGCAAAAATTTATGGGTAATTTTATGGTAATACTATAGTGTGGAATTTGGTCCCTGGCACTTGTAGTGTTTACTACGCGAACTCCTTAATCGTTATCTTTGGTATTTCTAAATAGCTCTTGAATGAAAAAATATCGCTCTGTTTGTGTTTTAGTTTAAAGATAGATGGATAGATAAAAAGCAAGGCCGGATTAAGATCTTTAGGAGCCCTAAGCGATAAGATTTTGAAGCCCCCCTACACAGAGTAATCACTTCAACGCAATGTACAATTTCACTAAAGAGTGTTTCTAACAAAAGTTAGATTTCAAAATTCTAGTTGGTTAATCCAACGCTGATAAAAGGATACAAGGAGGAAGGTGGAGATCGTAGATCCGCGCAAACAAACGGCTGCCACAGTGTTGCAGCGGGGTTTTCGAAATAGCTAAGCGAGTTTAAAGAAGACACTTGATTTTGTCCCCGCTATAATTCCCAGCGCAGTGAGGAATAATAAAAATAAGAATTGGGTCAAAGCTACGATCGTGGAAAATCACGACCGTCCACTTTTTTTCTCGCAAAATGTAAAGAAAGAATCCCGGGGATGTTGCTTATTGAAAAGTCAGTATAAATCCCGGATCGGGATTAACAAGCGGGTCGCACGTAATCGAGCCTGTTAAAATATTCGAGCACGATGAACGCGGCCGCGAATTTCATAGGGGAATTCTGGCAATTAATCCCCCGCACGGTGATGTATTTTCGGGGAAAAGGAAGCCGAGGGCATTGAATTCGCGCTGAAAGGCGTCGGCAGTCCCGCGGAATTAAAGATCAACAGGAAAAAGGCGTTAACTCGCGCTGTAGAAGCCGTTATCGTGGTTAGCTCGTTACACCTCCAGTCCAGCGATTCTTTCGACCGCTCTACATCCACGTTTCATGTGACACGGGCGAGGGCATACCTATCGAGTGGATTCCTTATCTTAGGCCTATGATTCCGTTCGGCAGAATTCTCTCTTGATATCGCGCGACCAGGTGCGACTTACGAACCCTATCGTCGTGCACACGATATTTTGGAAACGCCACTGATTCGTGGAAGAGAAACTTGAGCGTCGCGAAACAGAATCTTGATGAACAGTGGTCACGGATGCTTTTACTCGGAGACAGAACCGCTTTTACAGGTGTTTCACGGTGATCGGCGGAATAAAGACTTTGTTTGCGGGGCTTCTTCTGTACTAAAGGGATGACAGTTGCTTTTGAGGGGTCTTTTCAGTAAGCGCGGCGATAAATTTTTTTGATGATTTTTTTGCGATGTAAATAATTATAGTAATGGAAAATAACTTTTTTTATTTATTAAACTATATTTCTACAGTAAATTAAAAATATAAAAGTAATAAAATTATTTCTTTTAAAATACTTCTAAAAGCGGTCTTGATGACATGTTTAAAAATTCATGCCTAGCTCGTGAAGGCAATTTCAACTGTTAGACTTATCTGAACCCAAAAATCAAAGCAGATTCTTGATCAATATGACTGTCGCTATCGCTTGAACTGTAATTAGTGATTTATCTTCTTTTGCTATTTTCGATTTTAAAAGTAGATTAGACTATAATTAGTGATTTATTTTGTTTTGTTATTTTTGATTTTAAAAGTAGATTAGACTCGATGAAAATATTTGGTTGTAGTCCCTGTGAGAGTCATAAGTGTGTAGAATAAACAGAAAAATTTATAAAGCAATCCGTTCGATAGATTTTGAGATTTTATCTTCGCGATATGAAAAAAGACGCTTCGAGAAAAACGCGTTCAAAGTTTTCATCTGTAGAGACCGAGCCTCTGTAGAAGCTAAAATAATCGGATTTTTTCCCTGAAAATTTAACAGTACATTCTTGAGATACCTTCAAAAATGCTTTGGAAAAATGATTAAAAAGAATCGATTTTTCCGGAATGACCCCTTAAATCTTCCGCGGGAGTAATTTCTGTGAAAGCCAAAACTGTTTCGATGAGAATTCAATTTTCAACCGCGAAGAGTTAAGATTCTTCAATTAAGGACGAGCTACAATTTTTCTACGTTCTTCCTAACTTTACACCGCTCTGCGAGTACCTTGAATCGAAGTGGCCAAATCGAGACATCCAAGGGTTTCTAAAAGTTTTCCCTCCACTAATAATAATAATATTAATCGCAGTGGTCAGGATAATTTATATTCCCCGACGAGCACAGATCGATACCAGTTGGATGTTAATGAGATGGTGCCGAGTTAGGCGAACGGAGGTTGCGTCTGATGAGATCCTTGAAGGAAGGCGGAAATGCACACGTCTGACATTGCTTGCTTCGATTATTCGAATCAGGAGCACTTACGTTAACTGATTACATGCCAAGGGGCTTCGAGGAAGAAGAGTTTTTCTGCGTTCAAATGCCCCCAATACCACGGAATGCTACTAGAAATTCTTTCACCCACGGAAGAAGCTCGCTACAGGCATTTGATTGCATTTTACTAACGACTCGCTCCATATCAGGATTAAAATTATAATGATCAAAGGAATCGTTTCCGAGGTCTCCGCAAGGCCACCTGAAGATACCCTCTGATCAGTGGCAGGACTGTCTAACGGGTGCGCGGATCCTACCGACAATGTTCCTCTAGAGCACCGTAATCCTCTCAAATCTCAGCATCTACTTGCTCACTTGCTTTCCACTCGCCATTTAGACTCTCCTTGAGGAAATTGCATTATTAACGTTATTTAGCGAGAAGCTCGAAAGAACTCCCCCCCCCCCCCCCCGTTACTCGGGGAACAATAGAATGGAACACACAAACGCGCACAATGCAGGCGAAAGCAGCGAAATTCTCCTGGAAACAGTCGGTAATAAGACGTAGGGCACTGCGTGCACCCCCCCGTGCGGGACGCCTATGAATGCTATGCGCTGGTCATGGTTACTGAACGCACATGAGCGTTCTCAGCACGCGGGGAACCGACTGCAGAACGTTTCAATATACGATTCCGTTAGAGGATTTAACGGTTGATGAACAGTGAATAAAAGGTACTACTTTTATTCACTGTTCATTCAAAAAAGAAGTGGGAGAGTTGGTATTTCGAAATTCCTGCTGGATTTACCAAATTTGTTTAGCACGTGCAGATTGCAAAATGTTGATCATCTAACTTCGGTAGGTGACTTAACTATCTTGAACGGTGTATGTACATGTTATAATCATGACGAACGATGTAGCACACTCATCAGATGTAACGAATAGGTTACAAACATTGAATAATTCAATTTTTACAGCGTACTGTCACGTCCCGAGGCTATATGAATATTATTAACCTTCTAATCCAAAAACTAACAGGTAAACGTGCGCAGTGATTAGAATTTGTATTCGATTGAATGTCTCAACAATTCCATTATCGAATTCGAATCGAACTTAAGGGGACTGGGTAGTTAAATCGCTCGATATCGAATATTTTTTGCGAATTAATTACAAGGAGATTAATACAAATTGTGACTAGTACTTTTGGATACTGTTTTGTTAATAGTGTAAATTGTAAACAATTTTTTTTTGATGATATATATGTATATATGACGGCGCTACAGTCGTCTGATGCGTAGGCGTTTTTTCTGTGGTTTTGCAGTGATTGCAATAAAGCGGAGGTTCTGACCCACTTGAAATTTTTACAGCGCGTTCCAAATATATTCCTTTCTGCGCTGAACCTCAACATTAAAGTGTGAAAACTCTAGTTTCGGAGATAAAAATAGTAAGAAAGTACAAATCGTCTTTTCCTATGTATTTTAATAATTTTGGTTCAATTATTTTTTCATAGGTTCAGATCGAAATTATAGGTTCTAAAGAAACATATTCCAAGGATTTTCTTACTCTACGCGATACTGATAACCATTGTATAAAAGAAGAAGTCTCTGTTTGCATTCATCTCCTTCTAATTAATTCGCAAAAGTTAGGTATTCGATCACCGAGCGATTTAACTGTCATTTTCTCCAAAACGAAGCGCGATATAAAAAAAAGTTACTCTTTCTTTTCGACTTATAACAAGTAAATAAGTCGAGAAAAAGGAGTAAAATTTTTTGATATTGCGCTTCATTTTCGAGAAAATCGACTTCGAACTGCAATATAAGTACATTGGAACACAGTAAGATTTTAAAAACAGCATTTCACTGAATCTCGCCCATTGCAGCACAAAAGGCGACCACTAACAACTGTGTCCCAATGTACCATAAATTGCTAGTGCACTAAAGACGTATTCTTATGATAATTACTATCACCCATAATTACCATGCTCCACCACCGAATCGCCCGGTCCTGATTACACTTCACCATACAAATGCCACAATTACACGTCTACTAAATCAGAGATCCATCCTCACGGCGACTAAAGGGCAGGCATCGATCCCTCATACCCCCGCGAACCGCGCACAACACCCAGCAGCTTGCAAGCTAAGCCAGAGGATTCCGATGCTCCTCCACAGGATCAAACGCGACCCCGCGTGCCACATCGGAGCACATATTCAACCTCCATTCATATCCCCCACTCTGGCGAGCCTCCGCACTAAGGCTGTTCGAGTACTCGGGAAAAGCGAGCCGAGCCAGGCGCGATTTTTCGAGCCGAGCCGAGAATCCGTAAAAACCGAGTAGCTCGAAAGAACCGAGCGGCTCGATAAAACCGAGTAGCTCGAATTTTTTCGAGCGGCCCTAAAGAACCGAAAAGCTCGAATTTATTCGAGCGGCTCGAATACGCTTCGAGCAGATCGAAATTTTCGAGCAGATCGACTGTGCTGAGTAGCTTGAAGCTTGAACGTTTCGGGCAAGTCGAATGTTCCGAATATTTATTTATTTGATATTAACGGTCGATGCGAATATTATAGGCTACGTTTATCTACTGGAATGTAAATAATGGTTCTCAATAAGTAATGTGAATAATTAAAATACAAAAATTAATTACTAAAATCACAAATTACACTTATTTTACTACAACACAACCACGCAAGTACGTGGTGAAAAATACGATTATTCAAGATTGATTCTGAGTTACCGGTGCACGATAGGTATTTTTCTGAACACGTGTCGCGGATAAAGGTGTTTATCGTTGTGTAGTTCCGAGGCGAGAGAGCGATCGCGGAGACGGTACAAGCCGGACCACCGATTCGGACACCGATACCCAGCCAATCAGTGCGGTCCATGTCTGTGCCGCCAGACAATTCTAATTAGACGGGAGAGACAATAGTTAATTAATCTAGGTGTCAGCCCCGAGATGGCCGGACCAGGCTATCACCGCGATCGTCCAGCCGCGGCAACGGTATCGGTAATGCGTTCAAAAATCACGCTCCTCATGCGTCTGATGGGTCCGATCGCCGCGACCAATCCCGAACATAATGCAAGGTTTACAAATTCGAATGTGCATAAGTACTTCACGATTCTTTGTAATTATGCTTATTTATATTTATTTAATTATTTATTTATTTAGGAGCGGGTAACGCCCTGTGTTAACAATGACACGAAATAAATAAAACCCATACGAAGAAGGTTAAAAAGTAAAAAAAAAAAAAAAGAAAAAGTTAGAAGAAAAGAAAGATAACATAAAGAGAAGTCTATGAATACGTTCATAAATACACGAAAAAGATGAAAAAAAAGAAAGATTTGAATTTAGTACTAATTTCCAAAAGTTACAGAATATGTCAGAAATTTACAGCTTACATTTTAATTATCCACATTAATCGAGCCACTCGCTTCTTTCGAGCTACTCGATTTTTACAGGTATGTACTCGGCTCGGTAACCGAGTCTCGGCTCAGTCCGAACTTGAAGCTACTCGAATATTCGAGTACTCGAACAGCCTTACTCCGCACAGCGAGGAGACGCACCTCGGCCCGCTGCGAGCGCGCGACCTACATAATACATCGCCGAAAACCCAGGTGTCATCGATCCTTCGGTTGTCAATGAAAGCTGCACACCTTGCGAGCCACTTTCTTTCCCGGGCGGAGAATTTATTCGCGATTCCCTCCTCGGGCTCGGTGGATGATTACATCCATCTTATCGTCGCTCCGAGCTCGGGGCGATGCACGGGGAGAGGAGGGGGGCACCTAATCGCGGTGGCGGGGTGGAGGAGGGCCGGGGTTTTTTAGAAATCCGTGCTAGAGCGCGCAGAGAGAGAGAGAGGGAGAGACAGAGAGGTTTCGGTGGGATTCTAGGTCAGCGTCGCGGCCTCGAAACAGACGGTCACGAGAGCCCAGCCCGTTCCTCGGCCTCCACGGACGATGGGACAAGGAAGAAAGAGAGGAACGTCGCTCGACCCCGTTACATGAAAACCCGTTATGCGACGAACAACGACCGCCGCGACCGACTGACTGACAGAATCTTCTTTTCCTTTCCGACGCCTCCCCACCTTCCTCCTGGCCGTACCCACGGCACGGCGTCTAATCGAGTCTCCTTTTTCCTCTCTGTCTCGCCCATCGTCACCAACTTCCGCCCTTCACTGCCCCGCGCCGTTTTTCCTTAGCGATTTTATTCTGATTACACGTCGTTTTCCTACCGTCCTCTGGCTTAGTCCCCATGCCTCGTGGGAATACTTTTGTGAGAATTGCGGCTGCTTGATACGTTGCATTAGCGGGATATTTGTGATTAGTGTTATTGCTGGTTGGCTGGATTAGCGATTTGTTTGGGGTGCCGAAGGACTGTGTTCGGAGTTGGGGGGAATTTAATTTAAGTGGCAATTTAAATTACGATTTAATTTCTGTTATCGGTGATTGTTACTGATCTAAATTATAATTGTAATTGCCATGTGTAATTGCAGGGCAAGTGTAATTGTAATTACTTGTTAATTGAAATTACACCGTACCCCCGAGATGGGGGTTAGCACCCCACAAAAGAAGGGGCGTTGAAAGAAGAAAAGAAGACTGAATTTTATTCTTTAATAAATAAATTCTGAATATATATAAACCTAAAAGATCTAAAATAATTGAGAAACAAATTCTTAAATAAATTTCTATAATCACCTAATGCATTTGATTGAATTTGCGCTAAGAATATTATTATCCCTTCACCTCGGCTCCCTCCAAGATTAAATCCTGAGTGCGCCACTGTTGTAGTTTTTAACACTCTGGCTGGCGAATGGATTTCAGAGATGCCTGCTCGAGTTGGTCAGGCCTTTCCAAGTGATCTTTGCTGCAGAGAAAGTTCTGTTCCACTCGCGCCGAGGAAATATTCGAGGATTCCTGGGATTACATTTGATGCTTTCCACGTAGTATGAACGCGGAGACGCGACGCAACTGTGCACAGGGTGCACTTCCCTCGGCGTGGAAACGCGCCGACGCTAGTCCAGTTAAAGTAGAATTGAACGATGTGATTTGTTGAGTATCTAAGTTCCAGGTTTGACTGTTCTGCCGAGAGATATGTTTGTGGCGAATGTCATCAGATTGAGGGGAAAGGTAGACTCAATAAGATGATAAATAGAGGGATAATGAAAGGGTAAAATGGGAGGTAGGAACGCACGAACAACTCAATTATATAGAACCAACTTTACTACTCGGCTTCGCCCGGAATTTAGATTCTAATTTTTAAAAATAAATCTATTTTTAGTTATTTTTTCTGTAGAAATAGTTACATTCATCTGGATTAGCATTTCGTGATCCAAGAGTTCACAGTTCAAAAGTTTTTACACGATAGAAAAACACACAAACATTTATAAACTTTCTGATTTATATGTCCAGGACGTTCCAGCAATATTTCGCTCGTTTCATAGCTTTAGTTTGTACGGCCCGAAGTGAGTTGCTGAAGTGACGAAAGCAAATTGGTAATTGCTAACGTTATTGCGAGGGTATCAAAGTTGATGAGGAAGAGGAACCACTTCTATCCGGTTCGTAATAAAAATTTCATGTGTGACGTATTTAGTATACAGAGTCTCTGTTGCGTATTCACTGTCTTAAGTTTGATAACACATTACGTTCTACGAAGATAAGGGCAGGATGTAATTTAGTACTATTGAGCGCAGCAGAAGATTAGACGTTGCGTCAGCGTGTAATTAAAAAGAATGGCCCTAGTAGACTGTAATTATTGAAAACTATGGGGCACAACAGTGAAAGTTTCTTCGAATAGGTACGCAAATTTCTGCGTTGAAGTTCGAGAGGAGAATCCACAAGCTTCACAAACAAACTCGCAACGAATCAGCTGATCAAAATCAATTCTACTCGAAAAGTTCAAATATGAAAATAATTCGCCCAATTTGCGATTAATTTTCCAGAAAGGTAGTAAATCCACAATAATTTTAATTCTGTGAGCCACGTTCCTTTCTTCTAAAACGTCCCCCGGGGTCATTTTTTACCCCATCTTGTTTCCACACTCTTTCAAGCATCATCTTCTGACTTTTAGAGAAACACCCAAGTTTTTGCTAAAATATGCTTCTAGTTCTTCGACGTTATGGTAAACGCAAGGCCGCGGCAAGTTTGAAGAAGAACCACAGGGGAGTGGAGGCAAGTGGAAGCATTCGCGTTGCGCGAAGTTGCAGCTTCGCGTGCCAGCGTGCTAAGGCCTCGCGATAAGTTTGCCCGCGAGTCTATCGATAAAGAGTTATTATTATCGCGACTCGAAGCCAACTGAAGATTTACCTTCGAAACTTGGAGCGAACCCCCTTGCCAATTGCCGTGGCGGTTTATCATTTGACGACCCCGAGGAAAATTCTCTCTCCGGAGACGCTATTATCACGGCGATCGATAGAAAATGGCGTTACGTAGCTATCGGTCTTCAAGTATCCGTTTGGCAGATGTCCAAAAAACACATGTCTCGCCGGCAGCCGTTCGGGCATTAAACGCGCCTTATTCCCCGGATAACGTCACAGGAACTTCATTTTCTGCTACTTTGTTCTGGAAACGGCGTGGCGCGTGCTCCTCGCCGAGACCGCGGAACAGGAATATACCGTTGTATTTTGAAACCGCAGATTGAGCGGAAGAGATACAAGAGACAGACAGGTTTCACTTCGAAGGCGTACAGCTTCCTTGTATAAATTACTCGAATATTTTTATTAGCGTCACAGTTAGGGATATTATGGGGCCTGGTGACGTAGGTTACCTACGTGGGAGCGAATGCGTCATCAGACGTCTGGAGAGGTTGGAATACTTTTTTAAAGAACCGCGGTTCACACGTGGAATTGTTGAGGGCGTCGAGCTGAGATAAGAGGTGTTGGAGGTTTGTGATCGTTTGGGGAAATGGTGAGATGAATTTGAATCTGATTCGGAGGAAGGTTTGAGTGTTTCTGGTAGCTGGTGATAACTGTTTCGTCTCAAAAAGAGAAAGGGATGGAGAATTAAAGATGGGTTAATAATTAAATTGAGGATTTTGCAGCTCCAGTTTTACCAACTTCGAGTAAATTAGAAAATACTGTGTATGGAATTATTGCTTTGAGTTGACATTGAAAAGAGAACACTAATTGAAAAATATATATTTTCTCAGAATAAGTAGTAGTTATTGAGTGGAGAAGTTTTTATTCTATAATATTTTATAATAGAAATATTAATAGTAATATTTCTATTTTAATTTATATTATATTAATTATATTAATTTATAATAAATCAGTCTTTTGTTATCGGGTTTGCATCAAACATGCACCAAGGGATGTAGAATTTTTTATTACTTTTTTACACGACATAATTAAAAAACTGTCAATAATGCAGTTGCACCCCCCTTGCTGCAAGGTCTTCAATTGAACTTATATTTGGTCCTTGAAGTTGACACCCCCAGCGCAAATTTTTATAAAATAGCAACAATCTTCGTTTGTCTATCCTTCACAAAAAAGTTATGACCGAATTAAAAAAAATTGAAGTGGGATATAATAGTCCACGTGTGTCCACCCACACTTTTGGTTTGTCGATCCCTAAAAAAAGTTATAAAGAAACTAAAACAAATGAGCAATAATCTTTTTTCAACACCTGCGCGAAAATGGGTGTTTTTTACGCCTGCGGAACGAAAGTAAAATGGCCAATTTCAGATGCATTCGCGCTTTCTATTTTGCCCCCAAGGAAACTTGAGTTTGCGAGCTGAGTGAATATGGCGTTACCCAGTACTACGAAGAATCAATTCTTGGACTAATCGATATCAATAATGTGTGTTTAAGTTGACTTTACAACTATCACAGGACATCTTTTTATTAAAAGATAAAATGAGTGATAATGAGAGTGATAGTAATACGAGATATAACACGCCCCCAAAATAGCAGAGGCTGTAAAAGCGATTGAGGAAAATTTGCTGTCGTCAAAATCGAAAGAAAAGTACGAGACGATGTACAAAAAATTTATGGAGTGGCGAGAAAATAAAAAATTCCAATCATTATCGAAACAATTTCTATTTCATGAAAATTCGCATTTAGGGGTGTCACCTTCACAGGCCTACTTAAATTTCAAATCAACATACCGAGTCATTAACCTGCGTGAAGTGTAATTCCAATTTTTTACACGCGTTTCACTTTCCGGTAATTCGAAAGCTCGACCGAAAGACAGAATTTTCACTGTGCAAAACTGCACGATACGTGGCTGAATCAGATTGGGTTAAAATATCGAAACCTGGGGGTTCAATGTGACTTGAGGAACTAGTTATTGATCGCGACTTAATTAGACTCGCTAAAGCGACCATCGAAAGAGGAAGATTAGCTTCGTGGAGAAATTTATCCACAGACCCACAACGACAACATCGTCAGGCCGCACATTTATACACGGATAATTAGCACAGCGCTCTTTCATTCGTAACAAATGATTTGTCTTAATTATCCGTGGTATCTACCGTTTCTTATACCTCCACGTTTTACTTCCGCAACATTTCTCTTCGCCTCCCTCTTTTCCACCATTCCCTTGCCTTTTTATGTAACCCAGCATTGATCGGCACTGCGATTTCTGATTCCTCGGTGATGTAACGGGAAATTCATTTCCCACGAACGAAGAAATCAAAGCGAAATCTAATATCTATATATATCTAGCTACGTTTTCATGACCTGAATTAGCAAGTTTAAAAATAAAATTAAAAAACAAAAGCGTGTTGAAGGTTAACGATTAACCTGTTATCGACCAAATACCGTAAATTTGTGCCAAGCAAGCGGGTGAGAATAGTGAATGTTGGAGCCATCAGGTCCTCGAGTTGATTGTGGCAGTCGAGCGGCAGCGGTGTCATTGAAATTCAAAGGAGCGTTTCGTTTAAATCATATCAAAGGCGCGCTCTTCCTGCCGATCATTCTCGCATTACAATTCGTAAGTCGACGTCCTCGTGACACACTTCGCGCAATCTATCTAGCCAAGGCAGCTGCTACCTACATGGACAACCAAGTTTACGTTGTTTTCTCGACCGGTTACTCGGCTGTTCAACGAACTCGAAAATCACGACACTGCCAGTCCAATCAACCCATTAGAATTGTACGAGCGGTGTTACAGTTTAGATAGTGAATCCTTCTGTGAGGATTATTTAGATTGTATACGAATGATATGGGGTACTTAAGGGTCACCGTTGATAGGTTGGAGAATAGGGCCATTTTTATGATTTTTTTTTTCAAATAAAGAACCACAAATATTTAAAAATCAAGATATACACCTTGTGTATAAATGAAGTTGTATTCTCTCCGAAAATAAATTTGATATTCTGAAAAATGGTACCATAGCAGCCGTTTTTACCAAAGTCTCTTCATAGTTACAGCGTTTGCGGTACCGAAAATATATCTAAGATTAGTGGACCGATTTGAACAAAATTTTGCACGAATATTCTTGACACTATAATCTAATACTTATCCAAGCCGAATTTGAAAAAAATTGTTTTTTGAAATATGGAAACTACCCAAAGTCAAACATGCGATTTTCTAAGTTTTCATCTTCTTTTGTTGATAAAAAATTAATCGAAAAATCGTCTCGACAAGTAGGTACTAGATTAAGACTGTGTAACCCTCTACGAAGTATCAAAGATACTGAAATACAATTGTATAGAGTTGAATGAAATTTCAGTTGTGAGACGAAGTAAAATAAACAAGAAGATCTACTTGTTCGTATTATATAATTTTCAGTGAAAGAGAAGGATGAGTTTGCGTGGGAATGAGTTTAGAATATCGCCAAGCTACTTGTGACATCGCCAGAATGGAAATAAGTGGCGGCTAGTGGATTACTGTAACTCGAATGAGACGCTACAGCAGCGAGTGCTGTTATAATTGCGGTATAACGGATCGAAGGTAACTCGGGTACTAGCCTGCTGGATGATACGCGGCACGTACACCTTTTTTTATCTGGTCACACTTCCAACAACCCATTTCCAAGAGTTGCACAGACGTATCGACGCCGAGATGTGATAAATGTGACTTTAAATGCGAGTCGAAGGTCGCTGAAGTATTTAATTCCCTAGCTGGAATTGCGCGGCGAAGGAAAATCGCGGAGTGGCTACAAAAGGTAAGATTATTCACCTGGTCAAAGTGCACCGCAAAGAAGCCGAATGCCTATTTCGATCGGTTGGATCACAGTTCTTCGGGATGGGACGAGTCAATGGTATAAGTGATCGCTTCTTTGTGTGCTAGAGACTGTTACGATACGCGCACCCATTAATCGGCCACTAAACTTTAACGACACTGAAACGCCACTTTTTGCATTCCAATTATGGCACGTACACAGTAATGACTAGAGCAACGAAGTGCAAAGTTAGCCACGTAAGACAACTTGCAGTACGATAAGCCTAATACCAGTTGATATATATTCATGTACAGGGTGCTCAAATTATCAGGCTTGTTTTTCCTTTCAAATGAATGACGTGCGAAGAAAATTGAAGATGAGCAAGTTTCTCTATCACCTGCATAAGGAAAGAAAGAAAAATTTTGATGGTTCATTAACCTTGAAATATCTAAAGATGACCATATGGGGCCATTCTACTTTGATCGGCCGAAAGTTAAGATATTTTCTCAGTAAATACAACATATAATGAAATAAATTTTTTTAGTATTTATTAAGGTACTTTTATATTATACAAAAAAATTTCAAAAGAATTTTTTTAATTTATTTGAAATATTTTTATGGCCTCAATATGGCGCAGATGATTCCCTCACTATAAAGAAAAACATTTAAAAAATTCTTTTTAATTTATTTTGTATATTATAAGAGTAGCTTAATAAATTCCAAAAAGATTTGTTTCGTTATATGTTATATTAATTAAGAAAAATGTCTTTAAAAGAAGCTTAATATTTCGACCGATTAACCTTTAGAGGGCCGGGATTTTTTCATTGAAATCGTAAATTTTATTTACTAAAAATTTATGCATATATACCATCAAAATGGCCCGCAAAGCATCCAAATTCTTAGGTGGCCACTATAGTGGCCAGCCCGGCCCTCTAAAGGTTAAAGCAGAATGGCCCCTTATTAACTATTTATACTCTTCTAAGCAATATTATAGTTCCTCTAATGACAACCCCGCCTGATACAATCTTAAAATCTATGCGAGAACGATGATGAGCTTCCACTAAAAACGAAAAGTAATAACAAACGTCCTAGCTTCGAATCATTTCAAGTCCATCGACCATTCCCGATTAAATACAAAAGTGATACACTACGTTTATACCGTTCGTCTGCAAGAACAATCGAAAAGCAATTGTTAATAATAATAATCGAAGCACCTTGTGCATCCGCGGGTCATTTACATCGGCAATAATGCCTCATAAATTGAATCGTTCGTTCCGGACACCGATACACAGGTGAAACATTAATTGGTCGCATGTTTTAAAACGCGGAAAGCTTCAATTTCCATTCGCGGTGCTGGAATCTTAATTTATAATGCGCCGAGTGGCGAAGAGAACAACAGGGATCCGCGCCCGCGATTCCTTGGGTTGCGACGAGCGGCATATGGAAATCGTTCGACCTCCATTTGAACATCGAACAAAGGGGACCCCGCCCGAATTCAGCCGCCCGGGTCACGAACTTTGCGCCCGGCGATAATTAAGGAAAAACTCAATCGACCCCAATCAGCCTGTCCAGTTTGTATGGAAATTTCGGAACAAATAAGGCAGCCGCGATACCTGTCCACGCTTAGCATTATTACGTAGCTAGAGATTCACATCGGCCACTGTACTTTTTTCCATCCCCGAGGAGCAAAACAATCAAAGTAAAAAGAATCTGGGCACAGCAGGAAATGTAAGCAACGACTGAAACAGGAGGGGTACGTTACCTACTGCATATGCATAAAGTTAATAACGCATTGCTAGCGTTAATAACCTTTTTTTCTATTGCCGATCTGCATCCAAGTTATGCAACTGCGAGGCTAGTAGAGGATAATGCTGCGAGACAGAGCTGGGTTAATTCGATTTAAAATGGAAATGAGAAATTCAACGTAGTACTTCTGTCTCCTATTTGCGGCGGAGTTGAATTAAATAACGAAACCGTGCCCAGCATTCTCGAATTTCTCAGGCACTGCTGCAGAAATTATTAAGGTTCGAGACATAATTAAGTGCATACTAAGCACTGCTGACAAGCTGTTATTGATATCATATTGGTAGTATATGTTCTCGTATCCTAATGCAAAATTAATTATTACTACATACTATTCAAATTCTGATGGTAGTATTTCTAGCAAACGTAAAAGGAAGGAAAAGAATTGAGATCCTAGATGTGGGAAGTTGAAGATTAAATTGAAATTAATATAAGAGTCTTCATTATCAAGAAAGATACCATTCGTTAGCGCTAAATGCATTTGATTCTTAGAACACGGGGCGATTAAACACCCCCTAGTAGTTCAAGTAACAGGCTCTCAAAGATAAGCGGATCTACCGAGAACAGAGCTAGAGGATTCTCTCAAGCGATATCCACCACAAAATTTCACCTGACGATCGATGTACGCTCGATGACAAATGCCGTTGAGAGTTATCGCCTTCTGCATAAAAGATTTTCCCAGAAGAATATGACGTTCCGCAAACAGCAAGCGTTTACACTGCGTCGGGAAAACAGTGCGCGACGAAACGACTGGGCAGAAAATCGCCGGACCTTGCTTCCACCGTCGGACATTTCGCGTTGATTTTTTATCTCGCGGCTCGTCAAGACTCCCCCGCTTTCATTAACACTTTCTCGCCCATTCGTTTACCCTCGGATCATTATACTAGCTCGGGTCCTCCGTTAATCTACGAACGCTTCCATTACCACGAAAGGTTTCAGTTGTTATCTCAGCGACAACTTCCTGTAGACCTGCAGTCAATTTGCACTTCGCGTTAACAGTTTTTATGCGCCGAGCTTCGACGTGGCTAGTAAAACTCCCGCCGAAATAGGATCGTTAGAGTTCTATGGCAAACGGATAAAGTGATGGTTTGCAGAGGAACCTGCGTGTTGGCTAGTTGAATCAATGAAAGGGACGTTTTTTTATATTCTACTTGGATAGAGGATTGCAAAGGAGGGCACCAAGAAGCATACAATGGTACTTCTTTACCATTTTTAGAAGAATTGAAGAGGCTTTGTAGAAAATATTGTAAGTGACAAAAGTTAATTTTTCAGGAAAGAGAAGAAACTTTACTGAGTTTGAATTATTTACAAAATTTGATTTGTTTTTAGTGCTAAATGAAGGGTAGGTAAGGGCTTAAAGAGGGAACGTCACAAAACAGCTTTATCGAGAAAGTTAAGTTTTAGTATTTTAGTCCACTAGTAAAGAAATAAGGTTTAATGAATTTATTTGCATTCTTCGTGACTTGAAGCTTACACCCTAATTAGGGATAAAAAAAGCAATGAAATAATAATTGGTTTAGATAATTAAATATTTTTCAAGTTTGAACGGGGCAACATACTGAAAGGAAACGAGAAATTGACACTTCTAGTATTATCAAAACAAAAAAGCCACTCATTTTATTAATTGTGATTCGACAGTTCTGTGTGCATAAAAAATGGGCATCCCTTATTTTCCTCCTTACCCTTCGAATATTCTTAATATAGCCCAAATTCAAGATAAAAAGAATTGTATGTGTAGACAAGCCTGCATATACCGCCTCTAAAATTGCAGAGAGAACCGAATGTGCCATTCATTTAAATTTACAAGCGCTGTAAGGACCAATTCTGTTTACCTATCGCTTAATTGCCTCATACATTGTTTTCTATAGAAGTTGAACGTACAACCAGTACCTACCATCATTCACCACAATATACTGCTAACTAATTTACAAAGGAAAATTACACTAATTGCACTGGCACGTAGAACATTTTCCGATAAAAAAAAATCATTTTGGCATTCACAGTTTAATCTACAAGGCCTCTTCAAATAGCGGCGAACTAAAGAAAAAAAATTACAATTCATATTCAATATAACTTCACCTGAATTCACGTTAAACGTGACATTATTGCCACTAGTCTATTCTGCGCGATCTCGATGGGACATAAATCCTCCTAACGGAACAATCTTTCCTCCATCACCTTAGACCGCGTAAAGTTTATTTTAAACCACTGCACGCTACAATTATCTGCATGTAAATTTATTACTCGTCAGCAATTGGATGCTTACAATTACGAGCGCGAGCAAAAAAAAAACCAGAACTCGATACGCTGACACGTGCGCATGCTAAGGATATGTTAATATCCTTAATACCTTCTACACTACATACAGTTCACCACTGCCGGACACATCACGCACACGACTCTCAAGTGCTACCGCAGAGGATCGTGGCTAGCGAGAATCAAGAGAGGGGCCATCAAGTTTTCAAACTAGAAGGTCGTAAATTAGTGTGAGGAGCGTGCGAAAGGTATGCCAGCTCCGTGAATAATTTACTCATGTAGTAATCCCAGCACCGATTTGTGAATCGACTATACACGACGCATCTGTATTACTGGTAGAAAGTTCGAAAGCAAAAGAGGATAAAAAGACAGAGCCTGTTGGGACCACTGTGCTCGTTCGCGAATGTCACACGTAAGTACTTCTCCTCCACGTAGGATCTCTAGCTTCAGGGATCAAAGACGGATGCTAGCCTAAATCTCTTAAGGCCGCTGTATCAAAGGAACCACGTCTGAACTTCGTATCCACGTGGTTAAAATCCGCGGACTCTTTTTACCAACATGCGAAGGACGTCCTTTTCATCAGTCGAAAACAACCCACTCGCTATACATCTCATTAACAGACTAAATGGCCTTGTACAGCCGTCGCTGATCCATCACTTCTATCTCTACTCCTCGAGATACAATGTCGCGCAAAAAATTGAGTCCCTCGCAAATACGAGAATACAAGTTGGCTTTCGGCGCCATTGGTCTTTTGTGGAGCCGTAGGGCCAGGTAAATGGTAATCCATTCGGGATGAGTAAATAAATAAGCTTCGATAGACGAGCGGGCCCGATGAATCACGTGGCACTTTAAACAGTCAATTAACTCGGCGCAATGTCGATTGGCCTCTGTCGTGTAATTAATTCGTTCACCATTCCGGCCGGCGCTTCCTCCGTAACGAGGATGGCGATTCAATGATCGAGGGGGTATCAATGTCGTGGGCAATGACCCTTAGAGAGTGGCCGGCGGCCGTCGTCGGGAGGCAGAGGACATCCTCGTGACGCGATGAAATTTCCTCTTTAAAACCGGCGATTAGACGCGGCTAGAACCGCCCGCCACCGCATTAATTCATGCCACGTTTCTTATTCCACTCTGCAAGTGTGCTAGGCCGCTTCCGTTAAGTTCGTGATCCGTGTTAGCTCGCCGCGCCGCGAGGAATATTATCGCTGAGGAAAAAACGGGCCCCGAGACGTTTAGACGAGTTCTTGCTGAGAAGCGGTTAAAAAAATTGAAGAAATATTCAGTTTATAATTAGCAAGCGGCACTATGACTTGTAGGCTTTATGCTCGACAATCTTTTATAACGTTTATTAGAAGTGATTAATCGATCTGTATTTTAATTTAATTTATTGGCTCGCAGATGAACACCCGTCAAATTGACGGGTAAACGAAAATACGCGATGTTTTTCAATAATTGATTTAAACAATTTAAATATGACTTAAGTGTATATAATATTGAATAAATAAATTACTAATAAGTAATAAGTATTTTTCCAGGAATTATCACAGAAGTGGTAACTATAAAATTAATGTTGTACGATTTTTTTTTTGCAAATTAGCTACTTAAGATTGTTCCTTATTCTTGTGATTATTGACAAAGCTGCAAATATGATTTCTACTTAGTAGGGAGATTTTTATTACTTTTATATTTATTACTGGAGTAAGAATTTCAGGATTGAAGCAAATATATCAGGATTACTTATGCAATCAGCCTCCGTGAATTTGACGGCTTCCGTAGAAATAGGTATTTACTACATATCGATCTTAAAAGTTAGAAGGCCTAGGGCGAAAGTAGTGTTTGTGTTAATGACACTTGTACGTAACTTTTCAGTGCAAACTTTGGCGTGCTAAACTACTTTTGCCTTGGAATAAAATTCTTGTTTTGTAGTTGCATAATTCTTACGCCTTAATGTTCGTATTAGACACAAGAATTTGTTACGAGTTAGTCTTTATGTCAACGTAGACAGTGAAATGGGTTTACGCGGTGAAAGTTTCGCTTCGATTAGCTAATACATCGCAAGGAAATTTCGTTTCACTCGTAATTAAGCGAGCCGAAGCGATGCCGCGGATTTCAGCAATTTGGTGAACACGAGAGAGTGAGAATAGAATTTGGTTGGATGTTTTGGCTTACCCATTCTGTGGCGATTGACGATGGGTTCCGTGCTCGGTCTGTCCGCGGCAAAGGAACGAAAAAAGAAAAAAAAACACACGTGCGTCAGAAGAAATTCGGAAATGTTTGAAGCGGGTAACATGGTTGGATAGAAAACATTGGAAAGTCGTTGCTCGCGGAGTCTCGTAATAATTGAAGTGACTTTAAAAGAATTCACCCGTGGGACGATTATGAAGCTCGGATCCTCGGAGAAACGATTTTTTTTTAATTCCCAAAATAAAAATCTACGGAAAGTGAAGAAGCTCGACTTCCCTTCTCTCTTAATTAAATACTACACTTGAAACCAACTATTCAATGATTTATTTTTATTTAAAGTGCTAGAACGTTTTCAAACGTCGTGATTCGTAGAAAGTTCTCTAAAGCTTCCCATAATTTTCAATCGACTTTTCACCGATCCGATGCACGATTGTTAAAAACCACAAAATCACGTCGGCTACGTAAACCATCTCGAACACCATCCTCGGATTAAAACAGTACTCGACTTTAAACACACGAAAGTGCAAGAAAAACAAAACCTCTTGGGGAGTATTTTTTCATAAATTCGATTGTAATATATTTCCGGCAGAATTTGGCGATCACAGACCACAAGCAAAGCACTCCGGGAGCCAAGGCACTGTACCAAACCAATTATCTGACAGACAGCCAGCAAAGTATCAGTTCCAATTAACGCACAAAACAACATTACGCCGATCATTCACCGATCGACACCGCGAGTGTTCCATTACACAAAGTTCCACTACATAAAATTTCCCCCTTACACCAAAATACATACATATTCCTACTTATTTCTGACAGCGAAATATCAGAAACTCAAGGAACCTCCACGACACAAAAGTCCTCCGCAACTCTGCACCGTAAGCTCGAACCGCGCTCGATGAAAGTGTGTTACGTGTGAAAAAGAAAGTGAGCGAACCGAAACAAATCGAAATAAAACGGCGAATAAAGCAGAATAAAGCCGCCTCCTCCTCGAGATAGCGAGTCCTCGTGAAAAGTGGGAAAACTCACCGGTGCAAGCGTGAAAATCCGACTAAACCGATTGATCGGGGGCCAGCGTGTGTATCGAGCGTGATCGAGTGGCTACTCGGTTTATCGTTCTCTTCCCCGTGGCTGGTCAGTCGACGCGAACGGTAACGCGTGTCGAGGATTACTAAAGGGATGATATGTGGGCCAGCCACTTTTAAGACGATGGCAACTACCGAAAGGTGGACTGAGCGCACCTGGGACCAACCAGAGTTCCTTATACCTGGCCGCTGTGAGAGGCCGGGACAACTTCCCCCACCGTTACTGTCTATTGACGCATCCACGCCGCACGCCAATGCTCTGTGCATAATCCTTCGGTGAACTTTGATACGGAAACGTTCTCCTTTTTTATTCTGTTCTCCATCCCGAAACAAGGTAACGATCGCCGTGATGAATCGACTTAATTATTGCGCGCGTTACCGGCGACGCGTGCGAAGGGCACTCGCGCTTAATGCAATTCGAGGAATAGGATCGAAGAAATGGAAGGGACGGGATGAATGTGGTGGATGGAATTGGGAGTTGTAGGTGGCAGTGTTTGGGACAGTTAGGGGGTCTAACTTTTGCGTGGTGGGGGTTTGGAACGCGCGTTTAGTGTGAGTGGAGCTCCGCCTAAATCTGATTGGAATTTAATTTTGTTGGGGATTTAAAGGTGCGGAATGAAACCGCGCGAAACAGTTTCGTTCCGCAGTGCGCAAAGTGTTTGCTGTGAGTCGTGACGCGGGTGTTGCATTAATTAGAATTTATCATTTATTGAAGAAAAGCGGAGTTATTGGTATTAAAAATTGGTACTTTTATCGGTATTAAAAAGTAGATGTATTTACGCAGGCAACTGAATTGTTTAACTATCTGTGTGTAGAAGAGACAAGGCGGTTTGATATTTTGTGTAGAATATTAGCTGAGAATTTTGAATTTTTAATTAATTTATTGTGCTGGCATTAGATTTTTGTCGGAACCCGTCTTAATGCGATGGAAAAGAAGAAGAAATAGTAGGGTTAACGAAATGAGAATGGGATCAGGGGCGGATTTGTCATTATCAACATTTGTTGTTATCGAGTAAGTAGGCTGCAGCGTAGGATAGCAAATTTTGGGGAGCGACAAATTTTCAGCGAAAGAAATTTGGAAAGGTTTAAACACAGAGGCTGAGACTACTTTAAAAACAATTCACTTCTCATTCATACAGCAAATTAACAATAACTCATATGTGAGTTTGTCATATTGAATTAATTTTGTGATTATCTCGACTCTTTTAATATTTGATAATATCTCGCGCAAAGGGCGTTAAACAAATCTCTAACTCCGCCCCTGAATGGGATTGGATCGAATAAGGAACAAGGAATTTAGTAGTGTTAATGAGAGTACTTGTCTGTCCTGTTCAAATGCTAATTGTAAGTCTAGACCTTGGTGGAGACAGTGTGCATTCCAACTTTGCATTATTGTCCTTCGATAAGTCATTTCCGCCTAATGATTAAAATAAAAACGCCAGGGTTTCGATTCAATTTGCACAGATTAAAAAAAAAATTAATTTTAATGTTGCGTTCATACAACAGCAGCTGTTAATGGGTTAAAGTAAGTCGATAGAGTAGCTTTGTAAGTATTGAAAAATTCGGTTGAATAGAGGATGCGTTAATCATCATCGATCAGAGTCTATGTGAGTGAAAGAGATGAATAAAAGGGTTGGAGAGAATGTTCAGATTGTAATTCCAGCACTCAGATTCGATGATGCTCGTTGCAACAACCTGCGATGCACCATCAGTGAATCTGAGCACATTGGTATGCTCCTCGTGTGTAGTGGTGTGTTATAGAAATTTCTGTTGCGCAAGTGGAGATACATTTCGGGCGGGTTGCGCGCTGGAAAGATTGTTTAGTAACACGTATTCCATTGTGCGCAGTGCCTTGATCTCTTTTACCTTAGGCGTAACGTAGAAAGCAAATTTCGTGGCTGCAGATGGCGGATGGAAATGTTGAAGAACTTCACCTCGGTATTTTTTGGGCAATCAGTTTTTGCAATTGAGAAATAACCTTGCAAATTACTTTTAATTCAGTATCAGATTGACTGATAGGTTTCGTTTACTATTGTATTTGTGCAATAGAATTTTATTTAGAACCACTTTTGGATTGAATTCACTTTGGATAAATATCACTTCTTAAAAAATGGCACAAATTGGAATATTTCAGAAATTATGCTTCCTAAGTACTTCAGTTTCAAATCGTGTTGCTATAATACCATTATTATATTATTTTTACTACTCTAACATTTTGATTGTTTATATAAAGAATCATATTAATTGTAATTGATGTATCTAAAACTCTATCACAAACAGAAAAGACTAAATAATGGGAAAAAATTAATTCATTGAAATTATTTAATTCTACAAAAAAAGCAAAGAAAGCACAACTAACAATTTAAATTCTATACTAATAAAAATTGTTACAAATCTATCTTTATAAATATAATTTAAAATAAAAGTTAATATAATGAATACTCTTAAAAATTAAAAAAAATTCTAGAAACATTATTAATACCCAAAATTAATGTTCTAAATTAAACTATTTTTTTAAATTACACCTATGGCAGCCCCAACATTTTACATAAATATAAAATTTTTACTAATTATGATACTGAAGGTGGATACTAATTATATGCAATTCGCTCAAACGCAAGTGATTGATTTTCCGGGTTTATTTTCAAGCGAATCCTCGTCAGGAATCAGTGTCCCGGTTTTGCATCAGGCATCTGGAAATTAGTTTAAGAAATTTTCCTGCGAAACGAAGCGTAAGTGCTTACAATGCATTTAGCATCGTGCTACGTATTTGTCGCCTACCATGGTCAAGTGTGAAGAGCATCGAAAGCATTCCACGTTGCAAGTTCGATGCGTGCAATAGACACAGACCGAAAGCGTTACTAACTACCACCTTAAGGTGCAAATCCACAACGAGACAAAACTATCGTGTCACACACGAAACTTTAATCTCGCGAGATAATTATTTCACTACTTTTTAACTACTTTGTCGTTAGTTTCATGATATATTTTCACAAATCTCATCTCTGGCGATTATTTCCATTATTTAGTTGCTAAGATTTTTGTCTCGTGATAGAAAACAAATCTCGTGTAAAATATCATCGTGGGGTCGCACCTTTAGCAACGGTGCGAATCATTTGAAACTGAAGTACTAATTGGAAAGACACAAAATGCCATTACAAGTAGTTAATAGTTGCAGGCGTCAGCTAAAGCCGCGTTCCCACGTGTGCGGCGAGGATATGGAAATATATTCTCAGAACTCTACGAGTACCTTTCTTCCAAGATAACGTGCGTCCAAGAAGTGTCCACAGAATAATAAATAATGTTAATACATGGAAATATTTCACACGTGGGAATAGGGCTTAACCCCTATTCTCGCTAAATGTTTTATTCACGATGGATCGAAGTTCGGGGGATTTAATTAACGCAGCAGTTAAAAAACAAGGAAGACTGAGGTGACGATTGCTGAAGCATAAAGCCACGCTTCCACGCGTGCAAACACTTGAAAAAGATCACTTTACAATGTGCGCGAGGCAAAGAAACCTTGAGTATACTACGCTGTCTGCTGTACGCAAACCGCGGATATTTCTGCGACAGATACAGAACTAATATCGATGAACACTTTTTCAGGCAACTTGGAGGGGATCGCCAGGTGACGAGGCACGCCAATGTCATTAAAGGTAGGTTTTCCTATACGCAACCTGAAGAATTTCAAAGTCAATTTCCTCGAAAACGAAGCGCGATATAAAAAAAAATTACTGTTTCTTTTCGACTTATAACAAGTAAATACGTCGAGAAAAAGGAATACAATTTTTTGATATTGCGCTTCGTTTTCGAGAAAAGTGACTTTGAAATTTTGGACACTGCGTACAGTCGCGATTAAGATAGGGCTGGGACTATTTGTCGAATTTTTCGGTATTCGATTATTCCAATACTTCAGTTGCTGAATTATTTGGCGAATATCCAAATATTCGTATACTATTCGAATATCCAAATATTCGTATACTATTCGAATATCCAAATATTCGAATACTGATGTATTCGAATAGTATGGTGTGAATTATTATGAATCAAGTTCTTTAGGTTCATTTGTCAGGGTGAAATCTTGTAAGCTAATTTTGACCCTCTTCACACCATACTATTCGAATACATCAGTATTCGAATAATAACATTCGAATACTCAAATATTCGAAGTTTATTCGTAGCATTCGAATACTTGTAAAATATTCGAATATTAAATTATTCGAATAGTCCCATCCCTACTTTAAGACAACCTACCTTCATGAGATAGACAAAAACTAGTATTAACAAATCGAACAGTGAATATCGAATGTATTCTACTCACTCCGCTGACACCACGTGCATTACTTCGCTTATTGCTCACTTCATCCACACGTTAATAGAAAGTTACAGTTCTCCTATCGATAGAGTTGATGGTCTCTAATTGAAGGCTAGACTACTTCACAATTCGTCGCACAAGTCGCCTGCACATCGTCGAAACTATTCGCTGGCAATCTGAGAATCGGCGTGGAAAACGGAGAATTGCGCGGACAGCGTTGCTAATTCCATTTTGTGCGTGTGGCCGACTAAACGGCCGCCCTTTTTCCGCAGCCGAGAAGTCGTTCAACCACCTTGATCTAAATACTCGGGACAGAGGCAAAAGAGAAAACGACAAACGGTAAATAAACGGCGGGAATTATGGGTACTCTATTCGCTGGGCGAACTTTTACACGGGGTCTGTGACAAGTGTAATTGCAGCTCGTTATGAGGTATGTTAATCGGTCTTTCATAACATCCTGCGGTGCTCTATGCTTTTTTAACTGCAACGCGAGCCATTCGACGAGTTGAAAAGAGCTATCGAAGTAGTACTATCTGCACCTCGTAAATAAAAATCCCAATTACTGGATATCCAGAGCTCTGGAGTTCCCATTCAATGAATACCGACGAATTAAGGCACGAAGGTGGAGAGACACTTTCCAAAGATATTAAAAATTAGTTGAACTGGAATCAAATCACAGAAGACGTTTCCAAGTCGAGCTGAAATCGAGACTCGAACTGAATCGACGTTATAGCTATTAATTTTTGAAAATGAAATAAACCGAAGATGTTCCGTTCTTTATTATCTAGTTGTCGTGTTAAGTCTGAGAAAGTTCATAATATATCGCAGCCGCAAGAAATGTGAATTGGCGATTAGATCCTGTTCCCGACGCTCGGATAGACCAGAATATTGCGTTTCCCGCTAGCAAGGTCGTAAAAATCAAGCAAATTATGTCGATTCGTGCAGATGCCACACCGACGAATGCAAATTTTCGCGAATACGAATCGCGATCTCGCGTGTCGCCGCGATTACTCCGCCTTAAGCTGTAACTTCACTAATGTCGATCCCCATTCCGCGAAACGTTTTTGTCCAGAAGGACACCAAGCCGATCGAAATTTTCCTCGTGTCGCGACAGGTCTAAATAGGGGGAAAGGATGAAAAGCCCGTACGTACGAAAGCTTTCACGCTGCAACCACCATAATGTTCTATAAAGCTACCTCTGCCACCTTCGGTGAAGCTTACAAGTTTCCCTCAGCAGAAACACGTCGTTCTTCGACATCTAAATGCCACTCCAATACATGGAAATTGAAATACGTTGAATGTCTTTCTAAAAGATATATTTCAGCAGAAATATTTTATTTTTTTGACTTTCACTTTAACCTTAACCTGAATTTTAACATAATCTTAAATTTAATTATAATTTCAACTTTAACTTTAATCTTAACTTTAACGATAATTTCAACTTTAATTATAATTTTAACTTTAATTTTAACTTTAGCTTTAATTTCAATTTTCACTTTAACTTTAATTTTAACTTTAACTATAATTTCAGCTGTAACTCCAAATTTAACTTTACCTATAATTCCAATTTTTAATTTTAATTTTAAAATTCCCCTCGGAAACTACGAATTTTATATGAAAAAGGTAAGTACTCTTCTCTTTCAATCGATAAAATTCTAAATGAACGTCAAGTGAAACCACGAATCAATGATAACAGAAGACCGACGGAATCGCAAGTCACCCTCAACATTTATTACCAATTATATCCCATTTCTAAAATTCCATGCAAAACTGAAACCACCGAGACACAAAAAGTATCCAGAATTTATACTCCACACTTGTTAACTGCTCGAAGAATAGTTATGCACGCTCCGTTTCTTTTCAGCCAATGTACCTATTCAACGCTGTCGAATAAGTGCTCCTAACCGGATATTTAAAATGAGTAAACGTGACCGTGGCATTGGCCCCAAAAAAAAGCCCACCGTTGGTCCGACGATACCACTGCCCATCAATTAATTTCCCTCCCGTGTATTTACGTAACCGCTCCTAACCGGCCACTTCTTTTTTTTCGTTCCTCGTAGTCAATGTCCAACAGGACTATTTTGGCATAAACATGTTATTCAACGCGGTTGAAGCTAAAGACCGCCCAAACAGGCACCTCGTCGCCTTGACGCGTTACGAAATCCTCCCGAAGTGCCCTTTACTATACATTCTTCTCTAATTATAACGCACGATCCGTGGTAATTGGGACCAGTCGTCGAAATCTGTTGCACACCGCAAACAAGTGCAGCTGCTTACGAAAATGATCGACAGGGAAAAGTGCGCACGAATTTTTCTTCCACTTTCGCGCCGTCCGCCTATTACGTATCGGACAGAACACATTCGTGGAAAGTGATCTTCAAACGACCGTGAACCGAGGTTTTTTGCATTTCAAAGTTCGAATATCAACGGCGCTGAGTTACCGACGCCACCGTGTTCCCATGACAGCTTTAGTGGCCGAACCTACCGAGTTTCGCGGAATTCCAAAAAAAACTCATTCGGAATGTGTAGTCATGTGTCAAGTGTATATGAGACCCTATTAAGAAGTAACTATTTTTATGTTGGACGAATATCGTTGGAACACAATTTCCGGCATTGATGGTACAGAAATAGACTTGGTCGCTGATTTGGAGAGACAGGAGGATCACGCAATCCTTAAGGGGGAACACCACTGTGACGGCCAGAAAAATGAGCCCATTTTTAAGATTTTTTTAAGGGACAACTTACAGTTTTATTATAAAATTGTTATTACCTATCTTTAGTACAATGTCTTAAGAGACTATAAAAAAAAAAGTAATAGAAAAACATGCATAGATTTCCATATACAGTTAATCTCCTACATCCCTCACAAGAAAACATAGGTCGCTTATCGAAACGATATCTTTGGAACGGCAACTCTGAAATCAATTTTTTTTTTTAATATAATCGGTATGAGTGTAGTTTCCGTTGTACGTACCGATTTTTAAAAAAAATTATTTTTGTAAAAATGGTGCGCTTGGGAAGAAAAAGTTTCGAAAATCCGCAAAAAAATGGATAGTTTTTCGAGCGTATTTAAAAAAATATGTTTTCGATCAAAAAATCGGTACGTACAACTGAAGATACTCTTGTTTTAAAGATCCTATCAAAATTTCAAGTCGATCGGATAAAAATTGACAGAGCTATTGATTCGATCAGTTAGAAAAATGTCGTTTCGAGAAAATCGCGTTTAAAGTTTGCACGGGAAAAATCACACTTCCGTTCGTGACGTTCACTGTCACTCGAATGCCCGATCAACGGTTGCATTTCTTCGATTCTCGAACGAACAGCGTACCGTGCGTAAAAATGGGAAAAACCCAAAATTTATAACCTTTAACAATGTGGGGGAACAGTGGGTAAGAAAAATGTCGGCGCGCTATTTGCCGCTAACATAGCGCGCTCGGAACGGCATCGTGACGCGTCTCACAAAATGCACTGTATCTTCGTCAATTCTTCGAATATCAACTTGAAATTTTCAGAGAGTATTTTTGAAGAGTTAAACATAAAGAAAGTGAAGAAAAAAAAATCGAAATTTTTTAAACTTTCACAGTGGTGTTCCCCCTTAAATATCATATGGTAAAAGACTCGGAAATTTTGAATGCAGACACAATTTTTGAAGAGAACAAAAAATTAAGAAACCCTGGAAAGATTTTAACGTTTCTCTTGTTTGAGTCTCGCGAATTTGTCATAATATTATATCCTAATATTAACAATAAATGAAAGCATCAGCGCAGCTTGATTAATAACTCGTTGCAAATATTATTTGTTTAGAGGAAGTGCAGCATATTTGGAATACTATTGTTAATTTGGAATACCGAAGTATCTAATAAACTAATCTAATTGTCGCGATCTAATTTGTAACACCGTAAACAATAGGGGCTAATGACCAGTTAACTAATGACATTTGTGAATGAACCGTCAATTTGACATTTTCGACTTAATCTGCAGAATAAAGAAATGTCAATCTGCAAAACATTTTCAGCAAGTATTTAATTGTTTCAATCATGGTTAAAATATGTCAAAACTTTAGAACAGTGTTGCCCCGATGGGCGGTCCGAGAGCTCGAGCATCCATTGCGTTTTCCAAAGCTCGCGTGAAAGGGGGTGCGCAAATCCAATAATGTTGCGGGCATGTAACGGATGGGGAAAAGTCTAGTAGTGTGCGTGTAGGCTCGCATCTTGAAATCAGCATGTAACCGTTACATACTGATATCATTGCGATTAAATTGATTTGATTTGTAGTGAATGGATACTCGTGCTCTCGGACCGCCCATCGGGGCAACATTGCTTTTGAGTTAAATACTTAAACTCTTTCATGTGCATGTTCCTTCTATGACTCCGTGTCAGTTTTGCGATAATACAAAGTGTGACATGAAATTGTAGGTTTCAATGCCTGTTGCTAATTCGCAATACCGAAGGTGAAGGTAATTTGGAATATTCCAAGGCTTAGCGATGCTTTTGTTTGCCGCGTCGGTTTAGGCGAGCTCTGTCCATTTATATTTACTTAAGATTCTTCCTATATTGTGATTTTTGAGCCCGATTAGATCATAAAAGAAAATAATTTTATTATCTACATGTTTTTTCTTAAATTTATAAAGTGAAGGTAAATTAGTATACCGGTATTCCAAATTTCCTGCACCTCATCAAAATCGATACTTCGTGTCATTTTTCATTTATACCAAACTTCAGTTACTTTTTGTTATTCATTATTACTACGACTTTGAAATATAAAAGTTTATTAGTTTCCCTATGAAATTATGCAGTTTTATTTGTTCCCATCCTATGTCGTAATTTTTTATTCATCTTAAACAAACTGGTATACCAAATATATTGCACTTCCTCTACTAATTCCAATCAGATTTCATCTACTGACGTCATTTAACGCCTCGATAAATTGTAATAACACCAAACAACCAAAATTAAATATAAACTTCCTGAAAAGTAATTTAAAAATTAAAACTCCTTGCTTGTTCCATTTACTGTACAGTACCTACCCCGCTGTAAGCAGACTTATGTAAGAAATGCGCCCAGGAGAGAGACCATGCATAATTTAAAATACAAAGAATATGACGACGTATATACAGAACCAGGGCCGTTTTCATAGGCGGTTCATTGATCACTGAAAAGCACCAGCGAGCAGGGTCGACCGCGTATTGGTTTATTAGAGCGTGATCGAAAATAGGGGCGGATTCTAGACGAACGGAGGACAATGAGCAGACTATTTCCACCCCCGTTCCTGTTTCCATTATGCCTGACAGCCCATTTCATTAACACTCGCAGCCCTACGCGACAGATTTTATCATGTTTATTTCAATACGCGACGCACGAGAGCCACGCTCGCTGGTAATTTAAAGCATTCCAGCATAAAATTAATATTGGACCGGGCAGCCTGAGAAAACTCCAGTGCATTGTTCCGGCCCGCGCGACCACTGTGTGCGAAACGAAAAATAATTTAATAGCGCGTGCAGTCAGAGTCGCTTGCGAACGGCTCGTTAATGGATGAGTTGGGGAGTCTTGTGACGTTCTCCGGCTATAAAGTGGAGACTTTTCGGCCTTTGTACGTATAATGCGTTGTGGTAAGAGGCCTAGAGGTATCCTGATACGCGGAGAAGTAAGAAGACGAACAAGGACCAGCAAGAACAACAGGACAAAAATAGGACCGTAAAAGATTAACGCATTCTACGAAACCAAGCTAACGCTGAACGAGCCGTCAACAAATTCTGCTCCCCCTTTTGATGACTACACAGCAGGAAGACAAAAATTGCTTGTCCCCTGTCGAAAGGATTATCTCTGCGGTCACGTTTCTTACTTTTTTTTGTTTTTGTAAAATAAAATATGTCTGACATCTTCGGGTACTTAATTTGAGAATTTATCGAGCCTTTTGCAGATAAAACCGGGGAGGAAAAATATCAAATCCATGTGATGATCGTTAAAAGTCATCCCGGGAACCAGTTACAGAAAAATATATTTGATGGGGAAAAAACGGGGAATGTCGCAAAACAGTTTTATCGCGAAAATTAAGTTTCAATACTTGGGTCCAACTGTAAAGAAACAAGGTTCGGTGAGTTTAATTTTCTTCTTAAAGAATTTCCAAGAAAATATGCTATAAATCGCAAAAATCAGAAAATAGACATTCTCTGCTTTTTCCTCTTACCCTTCATTTCTGCTTGCTTTTGTTTAGAACGAAGACTTTTCCTGGTAAACAAGAAAAAATCTTACGCTAAAAACATATTTCCTATCTCAGTGACGTGTCGCCTCGAATTATCGACATCATGTCTTTATCTCAGGATCTGCCAGTATACAGGGTGATGTAAATATGATGTATCCCTAATAATAATCAGAAAATCAAAATCTATATATAATATCCCTCTTTAAGCCATTAACAGCTGTTGTTGCATAAACACAACATTAAATTTCTTTTTTTTTCAATTAGGACAAACGCAATGAAAATTGTAGAGTTTTTATTTTATTAAACGCCATGAAAATTCTAGAGCTTTTATTTTATTAAATGCCATGAAAATTCTAGAGTTGTTATTTTATTAAACGCAATGAAAATTCTAGAGTTGTTATTTTATTAAACGCCATGAAAATTCTAGAGTTGTTATTTTATTAAACGCCATGAAAATTCTAAAGCTTTTATTGTATTAAACGCCATGAAAATTCTAGAGTTGTTTTTTATGAAACGCCATAAAAATTCTAGAGTTGTTATTGTATTCAACGCCATGAAAATTCTGGAATTTTTATTTTAATGTTTGTCCGGTAATGGGTTAAATAAATTAAATACCAAACAATCCCTTCGCTCCCTAACAAGAGTCACACGGCTCGAAATTTGATCTTCGAAACTAGTGCACTCTTTCCATAACGATATCAGTAAAAGGAAACTGTTCGGATGCATCGGCTGAAAGTTCGCAACGTTCCGCAAACTCTTCACTCGTCCCCCGAGCAAATATGTCCTCCGAAAGACTGTTCCCCCGAGCCACGGACCCAATTGACCAAGAAACGGCCTCGCGTATCCGCGCACAGAGCGAAACGATCCACGAACGATGCCCCCTATTTAGAAGCGCTTAATTACGCGGGGAAGCATTGCACGAGAATAGGTACAAGTCGGTTCACGGCGAGGCTACGCTAAAAACGGGAATCCACGTTGCTTAGAATTTCAGTGAACGGTGCTCGAGACCCGTCGAGCCGCGTCGAAATTGATCGCCGTTATTTGCCGCTGCTGCACGCGGCTCTGCTGTCTTATTTCGTTGCATTCTAGCGGATCGAAAAGCGATGCTCTGCTAATAGCGTGAAGCTGCGCCTTAACAGTTAACGTTTATCGCGTAACACGAGTGGGCAAAACGGACGAGCAAATTGTTTACTTTCCAGCAGCACTATTTCGCAAGATCACGATCTCTCGAGGATCATTAGGTCCAACGGACTCTCGAGGCAATGATTTGTCTGTTTACTCGATGGTCAATAGAGGATGTACGCGAGAATATTAAAGTAGAAGGTAATTAGGTAGCTGGGGCGTAGCGAAACGGGGGGAAATAAATAAAATTTAGAATCACTAATTATGTGTAGGTACTCTAATAAATTTGTAAAATTAAGTAATGATATTACGTGAAATGTAATGCAATATTATTATCTTCTATCTGTTCCCGCCACTTCAGTATTTATTGAGAGAGTTTTCTCTGTCATGAATGTGAAGTGGCGGGATGAAAGAAACAAGGCCTCTCTCAATCTAATAAAAAACGAATTATTTATATGTTTCGATATGAATATTGAGTGCAATGATGACATTGAGATATTTTAAAATAATAAAAATTTACTCTGTAATGCTAAACGCAATAGAAAATATGTTTGGAAGAGATAACAACTAATAAGATTAAAATGTACTTCTAATTTGTTGAGCGTGCTTTTTTGTATACTCCACAAAAGCAAATGTACGTTATTTTTCTTAAAAAAGGTGGCAACCCTACCACGATCCATCCTACCATCCAATAGCCACCTGAGCCCCTGCCCAAAAAGTCCCCCTAGGGCCCCATCTTCAAAAACAATACATAATTATGGTTATATTGAAACACGAAATTTTTTTCTGTACTCCAACACTTTTTTAGTAAACTATATCTTCATTTTTCCGAAAAATGGCCCCTTCCACGTTTTCCACCTGGGCCTTTTTCCTTAAATCCGCCACTGCTTATTCGCCTACTATATAGTTGGTACAAAGGAAAGCACGAGAGTAGCCTTTTAAGGATCACCAGAAACGTCATTGGTTTTGTAGTGAAAGGTGAAACATTAGTTGCTGGTTAACTGTGAACGCGTTTACGATCCTACAGACTTTTATTGTTTTTAAGACGGATAGAATGCCTACTTATTGTGTATTTATATACACACCTTCTATGCTAAATGCGAACGCTATAAGTTGGCGATTTTTAGGATTTATTTAATTATTAAGTTAGAAATATATTCTGAAACACCTATTTTTAATGTGTTTTATTTACCTTATATGGGGGCGGGTGTATTTGAGTATTATAAAAGGGGATCGCGGCTATAAAAAGGTTGGGAAACACTGATCTAGACGTTCAGGGGAATTTATGTATTAAATGTTCGATTATAAAGCAGAGTTGTAGTCACCGATCAATACAAATTCAATGTTCTGCGGAGACTAGGTGCAAAAGCTTAGTGGATATTTAGTAAGAATCCAGACGTTTGCTTCACTCTCAAGAGTTTTTTAGAGGCACCATCGACTAGGTAATTGTTTTGAACGACACGCTGTGAATCACCGGAGTCTGCTGTTCGATGGTGCAATTATCGGAAGATATCCTGGCTTGTATTTTTAAATCGAAAAATACGTGAAATTAATTTTTTCCACTGTCAGCGAATGAAATATGTAACTAAGCGAATAAAATATGTAACACATCGACGTTTCGTTGTTCTATGCACCAACCATACCCTTCTTTCCAATCCGATAATTATCATATTATTCCATATTTAAAATCCATCTCATATTCAACGAGTATTCTCCAATCTCCCCAAAAAATTAACTACATTTTTCTGAAAAAATTATTGATCCTTCCAGGAAAATACCGTTTCCGAGACTCGGCCAACCATAATTTTCAGTTTGGAAAAACGCGAAACAAAGCGTGGCTTGAATATGCAGTGACGATGATAACATTTCTCGGTATTCCTCATCTTGCACTTTGTCGTAGGCGCAAAGTGCAACGGAGAAGCTACAGAGCGCGCGTCGTCTGCATCCGATTAAATATTAAAATTGAAATTCGGCGTCTTCGCAGAATCGTCGGTAACGATTCTCAAAGGAGTTTCTCTACGAGGTCGAAATCAGTCAACGGTAGATCTACGCGTATTTGCCCATCCAGATAAGGAAAGTCTATTATTGCGATAAGCTACTAAGAAGCAGCGGGCCTCTCGCCTGAAAGCCTTTTCAGTTTCATTGACAGATACCTTTGTCAGAGGAGCGAGTCAGATTTCGTCCCCGCATCGGCAAAAAAGTTACCGTAAAGAACATATTTTTTTGGCTGAATTTTATCTGGGAATATCGAAGCCTTCAGAGTGCTCGATGCACTTTGAATATCGAAATTCCATCGAGTACAAGGAGTGCTGGAAACATCGAGAATTTGTCAAGTACTCGCAAGTACTCGGCTGGTTGATTCGGTTGGAATAGCCGTGGCAAGCTGTTTCGTGTACACAGGGACAGTTGAGCCCACGATGCTGCACGCCCGGGCGTGCAACAGCCACGTGAATACGGGTCATGGCGCAAAAACCGAGTACTTGCTTTAATATTTACTCGCGCGTCTTCTCAGAAGGATCGACAAGCTAAATTCCTAATTAATATACGAGCGTGACTTCATTACCTTGTGACGTGGGAGGCGCAAGGACGCGCTACGTCGCTGGCGAAAAAACAACAAACCTCCAGGAGAGATACTTATCGCGAGGAGTGGAAGGAACGCGATGCCTTCGAATTTACAAATAGTTTTTTCCTGACGAAAATCGACAAGGGACGGCAGCCGCGTCGTCAAAGAGCACCGATGACGAATTGTCCCCTCCTTGAAATTCGTCAGATACGTAGACTGTTTCTCACTGCACCCTAGAGAGGTTCTCGGAAACGAAGCGGTCGAAAAGACACGCGTATGTACTGTCCTGCGAGGGAATAAATTCGTTGACGAAATTGACAGCCGCGCAAAAAACTGTACGTTATTTACATAATGTGATAAATTAGTGCTCGGACTTCTGGAATTCGTAACGATCCTGTCGCATGTCACATTCATGTCCCGTAAGCGATACACCGGTGCCATAGTGTGTCGCAAATATAAATTCCCTGCTAATTTTAGACCTTATTCCATAAGATCGGGTTCCCATTGTACGGTAAGATATAAAATGTATTTGATCGAAGGAAGAATGGACTAACCCTCGCTCCACCTACTCGCGGCATTGACGGCTTGGATACCCTCAGAGCTGGGCAGATATTTGTGAAAGTGGTGATGGGCTCGAACGACTCGCGAGTATTTTTGTTTGAATATTATTCGATGAAAATTAATCTTACAACTAACCCTCCCTCCACCTATTCGCTTCACTGATGCATTAGATACTCGGAATTGGGCAGATATTTGTGAAAGTAGTAATGGACTCGAACGACTCGTGAGTATTTTTGTTTGAATACTATTCGATGGAAATTAATCTTACGACTAACCCTCCCTTCACCTATTCGCTTCACTGATGCATCGGATACTCGGAGCAGGGCAGATATTTGTGAAAGTAGTGATGGGCTCGAACGACTCGCGAGTATTTTTGTTTGAATACTATTCGAAGAAAATTAATCTTACGACCCTCCTTGCACCTATTCGATTCATTGACGGATTGGATACTCAGAGCTGGGTAGATATTTGTGAAAGTAGTGATGAGCCCGAACGGCTCGCGAGTATTTTTGTTTGACTACTATTTCAAAAAATGAATTTTACGTTACTTAGAAATACGTAAAGTTCTTTACATAGAGAGATAAAATATCTGTAATATTTCAGGACAGCCGAGGGAGGGTAGAGAGCGAGGGTCCACGGTCCTGAAACTTCCCCTATCACCCGAGTCGATTCTTTCACCGACCCGATTAGACTTCACTATGTTTCTTCCGTTCGATATACGCTCATTGCACACTGTTAAGCGAAGAAAAGAGAGAATAAAGGCTGGTCGAGTTAGTCCAACGTGCACGGAGCAACCCTCGTCGCGAAGGCAACCCTTTTACCCGGAACGGACGAACGCGGAAGCAACGCGCGTTGTATTGATCACGTTCCACGGATTTACCGACACCGGATAAAGCTTCCCGGCGAAGAATCGTATTGAGTCTTGGAAGAATCTTAACCCAAGTATTAAACAAACCACAGCATATGGCAGGCGCATGGTTCACTCTTGTACGCAGGGCAGCCACTAATTAATTATTCTTCACCTTATAATTCAATCAGTCTCGTTCTATTCACGCACACACTTCGAAAATTAGTGTCACTAACTTTTTTCATTCACCTTAAACTCTGTAGAACTAGCCCTTCCTTCTGTGCATTGAAAAATGATAGTCACTGGACAGTGACGTCTAGAAGTTGTATTTTTTTAGATTAAATTCTTTTATGCTGTTGAGAATATTTGATTAGAAAATAAATCTTTGCAAGGTAATAGACTCCACCGATACTTGTAACCAATACACTAATTTATATTACGACTCCACGCTTGTGGAGTACGATATAATTACACGGTCGTGCGAACACATCGGAATCGCGGTGACAAATTAACAAATTAATTAACGAACAACCTCAGTGAATTCAAACGCAGAGCTTGCGCCAGAGCTCCCCTACTTGAACTTATTACGAGTCGGGATGATGTAATTGTTCCCATTACACGTGGAATTGTTGAGTGTCTGATTCGCAGTGTCTGTGAATTACGAAATTTTATCGCCCGTGTCATCTTTCGTCCAATCGTCGAAAAATGTCTTTAGCACGTCAGAAAGACGTTGTGACATACAAATGAACCCACTATATAACACGAAATAGCTGTTATCACTTTGACAAATAATATATTCGCAATATAATTAGCATATTTATCTATATGTCTGCATAGACCTGGGGGATCATTACCGCGAAATTACGTAACCCATCGAAACAAAGTACACGCGAGCCCCGAAATTTGCACGATTTTTTGATGAACAGGCATAAACAACAATCTAAATGAACGTGATTAACGATTCGCAAACGACTCACCGCAGAAATCCTGTCAGCGAAGATCTTATTGCCACGGCATACGATCCCTTGCGATAGAGAACAGTGTACGTGGCGTTTCTCCACTCCCGTTACCATATTAATCATATTTATTTACTCTTCTATGACTAACGCGATACACCGCTATAATAAACCGCTCGACACCGGTTCAGGCACAAGAAAATGACCAGCAGATAGGAATGCATCGACACTGTCCTTACACCTGTCCACAGAGCCATCTAACTCTTCCCTGCACGGATCAGCATTGGCGGTGTTCAATCGTTATTAGACACTGAATGGACGTACGTATCACTATGACAGGGTTCAATCACCGCCGACAATCGACACCGGTTCAAACACAGGAGAATAATGACAGAATTGTACATCGAGGATTCTTTCCACCCGCGCATACTGCCATCTACCCGTTCCTAGCAAGTGTCATATTAACCCTTTACGGTGCTAAGAATTCAAAGCCAGCACGCGCTGTGTCGCAGAAATCGTTAACCATATCCCTTTAAACATATTTGTCGGACGCCAATAGGCGTTCACCGCACCACGTCCACTAATTGGCTGACCAGTTATAAGCGTTCACAGCACCCGAAGGGTCAACGATATTCGTTCTCGACTTATTCTCGCCTCGAGCACGAAAACTGGCAGCCACATAGAGATGTGACTACACTTCACGAATAACCAACACCCGTCCTCGGCGAAAGCGACGAATTCTTAGGGATTAGCATTATCCGTATTGTAGAAATTTCATCGAGGTCCCTAGTTAGGGCGGGGGAGGAGAAAATTCTACGCATAAGAACGATCTGCTAGAGTTGCGCGGCGAGGGTAATCCCTTTACCTACGAACGTAGATACGTATCGTGTACCTAGAAGAGCACGAAGGAGCAGCAGGAGAAATCAAGGAGATACGAGTCACGACTATTTTACACGATGAACCGGCATGCGGGTTCGCGTTGCGCACGCCAAGAAACGCGCGCGCACACACAGCTCACCGCGGAGCTGTAACGCACCCACACACGTAAGGCACGGGGAACACTGACACGGGTCCGAGACAATGCGTCAAAGGAGGCGGTAATCATCGGCTTTGATGCAGAAGCAGAGGGGTAAAAAGTATGTTCCCGGTGACAAGGCGGAGAAGCCGCTCGGTGGCGAATGCGGTGGAGCCCCGCTGATCGGGAATGGATCCGTCGAGAACCAGGAATAGGATGATATTTATGAGATATCTCTGGACGGGCACGGCGGGAAAGTTGCACGTCTGGAATCGAGTAGAATCGTAGAATTACGCTGGCGGCCGTTCGACGACGGTTTCTGTTATCAAACCCCAAAGCAACAGATATACGCGGATGAATATAATCGGGACGAGTCGGCCGTGCCACTCGACCGTTCGATTTTCGCATGCCAACCTCAATATCCCCACTATGAATTCCTGTAACGCGATCGCGAGCCTCCGCGGCGAGGATCGCGCGTCAAGATGATTTTGCTGTCAACGCGAGAGAATAGCGACACGCTGGTTAAATAGGGGAAGAGAGACGTTCCATGCACACCCACGACATCGTGAGGCCCACGATAGCAGTAGGCGCGGCTTTTCACCCCGTACCGAGAGAAAACGGTCCCGTGTCACTGATTTATCACGTACCTAGATTATCCGAGCGTGTCTTCTTCGTCGACGATCCTCGAGCTGTCCACGCGTGAAACACGCGCTACCGATTTAACACAGAATCGCGAACTTCTCGCGGTCTCGGCACTTTTCAGCTCGTGCTTGTCGCACGCCAACCGAGTCCGCCATCTTGGGGCAACCGCCAAATCCCCCCAGGCAAGGCAATTGTTTCCCGTGAAAAGTCACTAGGCGGCCCCCTCTCCACCTTCATTCACTATCGCTTCTAGTCCCACCCTTACGACGCAGCCGACCGTATTTCCCTTTATTCTGCTCCTTGTCGATTCTCTGCTCCGAAGCTACGTATGCTCTAATTCCACGCTTACCTGTAATATCGATTTTCATAATTACACGGATTGTAATTTCTTTCTCAATAAAATACTCTATCGTTTGTAGCTCGATCGCTGAGTTATCGTAATTCTACTCCCTTTTAGTGATTATTAGAATTGTGCTATTTAATTCTTATAAGTATAGTAACTTTATCGGATTATGCATTTAACATAATATGTAATGTAAGTTTTGGAAAATATATTGGAAATTCGACATGCAGATTCTTGTGCTTATCTTGTCGCATTTGTTAAACCGATTTGATATTTACTGAAACAATTCTAACTGAAATTTACAATTAGTTGAATTTTAAATACGGTGGTGTTAAACTTCTTAATTTACATTATGTGACGATGTTTTTTAATTTTACGGAATTGGTGAGGTAAACAATATTCATATGTATTATTGAAAACCAGGAATTGTTTACAGTGACACAACATGCCATGTCATTTGGTTTTAGCAGTCGTGTTTGCATCTATAATTTTATTATACATGTGACATTTTAGCCACGAGCGCGTTTCTAAGTTACAATCTCGCGTTCGTTTTTAAGTTGCACAGTTATAATTTGCCCATACGTAGCAATTTTAATATTACAAGAAGTGCATGCATATACTCGCACTGGTTTACATAAACAATCAAAGTCGTGCGAAGTAGATCACACTAAAAACTGATTTAACTTTGGAATAAATTAGCACACGTTTTTTTCGAATTGAGGCGCTGTAACAGAGTGTTGAGGAGACTGCCGACTACGAAGTTAAGCAGGATGCCAATATTCAAGGGGCGTCGAGAAAACGAGAAATGCTCCCCCGTTAAATTTTTGCGACACAAATTTATCAAAGCTACAAATTAACAATCTAAATCGAATCTACGATCTAATCAAGTGCATTTACCAAATTACAACGAAATTAATGTTTAAACTCTGCCTATAAAACGCATATAGAATATTTATTTCAGTAACAATAACGAACCCTTCGGATAACAATAAAGACTGTGGATTTATAAAAAAAAATAAAATTCATTTATCAGAATCTAATCTTCAAAAGTTACAAAAAATATTATCCTCCTTGTTTATCAATCATTGCAAACATTTGACTGTGATAACGCTTTCCGAACCCAACGCCAGAGGGCTACGAGCTAGATAAATCACCGGAGTCTAACCGCACTCGTGGCAGAAAGTTTCTCCTTTGAATAACCACCCCAATGAAATTATTTCATTATCACCTTATTTAATATCCCACCTCTTCCCCGTGCCCTAAATAAAATACAAAATCCTCAAGCTTGCAGACACACATCTCTCCGTTTCTCAATTAAAAGCTTGAGCTGGCGATGCTTTACAAGTGCGATATCATATCTCCAGCGATTCGCAATCAGAGAAGTTACTAGAAGTTACTCTGAGGTAAAAATCTCCGATGTCGACGATAACAGCTGCCGTAAAACGCTTTCCCCTGCTTCTAAACGTCATCTATTTAGAAACCGCCGTAACAAGATCTAGCCTGACATCTGTCGGGAATAATTTGCATCAAAGCGCAACGTACGGTTTGCTCCATAATAGGAGACAGTGACTATACCTTCATTCTGTTGCCTTAGCTGGTAAAGCAGAATGATACGTAAATCATTCGTTGCGACGTTTACTTGACAATTCTATTATCTCTTTGCACGACAGAATGGAGATCTTAATGCTAAACTGTTTCTGAAGCGTGTAAACGTAATTAGGAGTACAACATACAGAGGTGAATGTTGGAAAGAGTTGCACTAGATTATTATGACTCGATGCATTACATATAGCTACGGAATAGAAAGCGGTGGAAAGTGATAGTCAACGGAAATACTTACTTTCATATTTAAAGCCGAGGAAAGCAGGACATCGAGCCGGAAATTGCATCTATTTCTATATATTCCGAAGAACTTGTTTCAGGATTAGTTGATCAAAGTTACAACGTAATAAGCTGTCTCCTCATGTTTTTCTACATTTGCGTCAAAGGCCACGAATAGGAAGTGTAAAAAATAAATCGAATTAATCAGTATCCGCGAGTAATGTGACCAATCAGTTTTTTTTCCTGCTTATCCACAGCGGACACTGTCGATAAAAGCAGGTGTCACATTACCGTTCGCAGCAATTCTTTGTGTTAAAGAAACGCGAAACTTGCATTTATTTTTCGGCAACGGATATGCACAGGCTATTCAAAGCGCTGCGCATAATGCATAACACAATCCTGGAGTGTTTGAAATTACAGGAGTGCGCCGGAGATTGCAATACAAATATGCGTTCTACATTTGCGGGGGACTAATTTTCTGGCGAATTGAGAAATGCAAACGGCAGTCGACAGACTCATCTACCCAGCGTCTCTCAGTTTTCTGAGCCTTGCGAGTTCTCTAAATTACGGCAGCAACCTTGTGACATCTTCTGTACTGTTGTAATTGTATTTCTGCAACTCATTACGGAATAGCACGTGTATTCTGCTCAACATTCTCTTCCATTATGAATTTACTAAATTTTAAATTTGCAGAATTTGCACTTCTTTCATTTTCATAGAAAGCTTCGGAAGATTATTTAAGGCCTGGTCAGTAAATCATTAGAATGAAAATTTAGCGAGTCAAGTTATAGGCGCTAATTCACTCGAAAGAGTTCTGCAAATATCGCTAACCGCTTTGAGAAACACTGCCGAGCGCGGTCTTCTTGGTTTTGCTCCTCCGTCATTACCATAAATATTCTACGTAGCTCCTTTTTAATACAAATTTGTATTCACGTCACTCACTTGTACCATAAGTCAAATATTACGCAATTTTTTTTAACGGACTTTGATTGATTTTCTCGCGACGTAGCGTGTCTGTCTAACGACACTGTACTATTGACTGACTAAAAATCTTAATGAAACAAAGCATATTACAATCAAATACTAATAACGACGTAAAACATTATTACATATTAACGACGAATATTTCATATTTAATCAGTTAATGGGTTTCTTCTAACCTATCCTGTTACTAAACTTCCACTCACTTAAGATAAGTGACTTACGCAATAACTAGCTGTACCATTTAACATCCAACAACATTACTTCCCTAAATTCAACACCTACGTCGGCACCTATGCACAATCCCTCCCCAGCAATTAATTTGCCAAATAAAACAAGATGGCTGGGGTTCAAACTACAATCCTTCCTCAAGTATTTACTACTCGCCGCAGAGATCGTCAGAAAACCAGTTTCCAATCATTTGTGACAAAAAGACTAGCCTTCATTGCAACGGTTTTTTCATCGTTTTTAAAATTTCCTGTGGCCTATCTAATCGTGCGCAGAAGACTGCTAACTGTACTTGCAACTGTACGAGTTGCAGCACAGGCGAATCATGATTATACCACGAGGAGAACGCGACGCATATCGATTGTTTCGCTACGTTACGGCGATATTTTTTATATATAATAATATGCCATTAATCTCAACGTAATTACTGCTTACGTTTCGATGTCTCTAATTATGCGGCAAGTCTACTAAACGGTTGCTCTCCTGGCTCCATTTACGCACTCCCCTATCCCACCTACATTGTTGATTCGTTGGGCGCCCCGTGACGGGCATCCTCGATTCCTCATTCCTCTTCACTCAGTGTACGACGAACCAGCGCCGTACATACTGCGTTTCTTCCCGGCAGTTGTCGATGCGTAGTACGGTACATTTACATCAGTAATAAACACATACTCTGTCGTTAAAATCTATTACAACTAGGAAGTGAAGCCCGGGGCAAAGATCCTCGACAAACGAATCACGATGACATCGGATATAAAGAATTTCTACAGCGGCAAAACTGTGTTTATTACCGGCGGCACTGGCTTCCTCGGGATCTGCCTGGTAGAGAAGTTGTTACGATCCTTCCCGGATTTGAAAAATATCTATTTATTGCTACGACCAAAGAAAGGAAAACAGATACAGGAGCGATTGGAGGAGATCCGGAAGAATTCGGTACGGAAGTAGACGAGTGTCCTGAACACGATTCCTGTTCGTTAGAATGCCACTTAATTGAGGAGAATCATCCAATAACCTTCGCCTTCATTTCTATTAGCTTCGTCTTTTTTTCTTAGATTTATGGGTGTGAACGTAGGCTGATATTTGCTTTCTAATGGGAGCTTGAATTTTGGTTTGTTATTGCGAAATGCGAGATATATTAATAAATAGAAATACAAATAAATTCGGTATTTATTTCATAACTATTCACTTTACGCGGCGCATAGAACGACTTTAGTCTCTTGCCACGTGAACAATTTAACTATCGGAGGGCATTGGCACTTCGATCGAAGGAAAAAATTCTAGCTACGTATTTCTAGGAATTTCGTTCGTGTTTAGGGGAACGCTAACCTGTATTTTTTGTATAACCGCGATTATTTGATTTTAGATTTTGTAATTTTAATTTTGAACATTTTTTAAAAATTGTTAACGTTTAAGGGAATTATAGGTGTTGATTTAACAGTTTTTCCAACTACCCGAAATTCTTCTAACTTGTTTTACTATTTTAGGTGTTTAACAGGTTCAAGGAAGAGAATAAGTCTCATCTTTTTGACAAATTAATAGCTGTTGCCGGTGATGTTGGAGAAGAGAATTTAGGATTGTCGTCCGCGGACAGATTAACTCTGGTCGAGGATGTTCAGATCGTTTTCCACTCCGCAGCAACTTTAGACTTCGAAGCGGATTTGAAATCTACCACCAGCATTAACTTATTGGGAACTCGCCGAGTAGTCGAACTTTGTCAGGAGATTAGAGACCTCAAGGTAAACTGCTTTCTGTATTTCGAATATTTTATTACATTTCCTGGAATTTTATTGAATCCAGTTATGCTAATTAACGGATGCCTAGACCCTGGCGTGATCTAGATGTTTTTTGCCCTCCTTAGGCACTGGTACACGTTTCAAGTGCATACGTTAATTCCGTATTGCAAGAAGCAGATGAGCGTGTTTATTCCCCTCCTTACGACGTGAAGGAATTACTGAAACTGGTGGAGGAATTAGATGATGCTACGTTGATAGCAGAAACGCCTAACATACTGAAGAATCATCCAAACCCTTATACATTCACGAAACACCTGGCCGAACACGAAGTCAAGAATGGGCGTATACCTGCTGCTATTGTGCGTCCTTCGATGAGTATGTGTACTTATAATATTTTTAAACACAAGCGTTCCTCCTTACGTTAACAGAGTTCTGTTCGTTATTATGTTTTATTAATTTAATTTCGTTTATTGCCCACTTTCGTGGTACAATTTAACGATCGTATACTCTTTCCATTTCATTCCTGTGATTGTGTTAGCGTAAGTCCTACCCTTTAAATGTGTCCTGCTGTGTCTTAACAATTTGTTTCTATTTTACAAGTGTTTCCTAATCTATTCTATCTTAATATATAAAGTAAGAAGTGAGCAAGAACTTTTGAACGGTAAACTCTGGGGTCACAAAATGTGTCCCATCTCATTACGCCTAACTAATTCAGATGAATGTGACTATTTTCACAAAAAGAAATAAATTTTTTTTTATAAAATCAAAATTCTAATACTTGCCACTCTCTCCACTTACTTCACATGCTTCAATCACATGTTTCACTGTTTCTTCCTCTTTCTTACAAAGTCTACATACTCTTTCTTCTTTTTTTCACCGATATTTGCATGCCCTTGTTTCATTATCCTGTATGAATCTTCCTATCTTTGCTAATTCTCCTTTCCTTTTTTTCTTTTCTCCCATAAGTATTTCGGCTTATTTCCTTGCCATATCTCTTAATTATCTTAGGAACTTTGACTCTTTGACTTTCGTTTCTCCCTCTTGTTCTTGGATGTCTTTACTTATCTGCTCTATTTTGGTCCACACTTCTTCCCCTTTTACTCCTCTTCTTTTCCTTATTCTTCATTTGACCGTCCTTTCCCTTCCAGGAATTTCATTCTCATTCTTTCCCTTTTCATTACTTCATTACCTCTTATTAGTCTTCTCCCACATTCATACTTCAAACTTCAATTCAAACTTCATTGGCTTTACTCCCATTTTAATTGCTATGCCATTTCTTCCTGTGTTATTATGTTTTATATTTCAACAGTAACGGCAGCATGGAAAGAGCCAGTCCCTGGATGGACAATATCGAAGAATGGCCCGCAAGGATTTCTGATGGGTGCTAGCAAGGGCGTCGTAAGAAGACTGCCAGTTGCGAAACATCTGATTTACGATTACATTCCCGTGGATGTTGTTGTAAACAATCTTATCGGCGCAGCGTATGCTGTCGACCGAGATGGGTACAGTGGAATTTCGTTGTTCACATTAGAATGTAATTATACGAACAGTTTCTGTATAGCTTTATACATGTTTGTGTTACAGCGGAAAAGAACTGAAAGTATTCCACTGTACATCTAGTACCAGCAATCCTTTCAAGTGGTTGGCCGTGGAAGGAAAGATTAATCATTTCCTGCACAAATATCCGTTGCGCAGCGCAGTTTGGTATCCGCATCTTAAACTCCTACCGTCGATCTTCCTGTTCAGACTCTCCGCGTTTTTCGTACATATGATACCTGCGTACATTTTGGACACAGTTACCAAGATAGGGGGAGGTCGGCCAATGTAAGTTGTAAATTATGGCTGGTTTACGTATGGTATCAGAATATAAAAGACGAAGTTGGCGAAAATTCTGATGCTTTTAGACTGGTGCGATTACACACCAACGTTAACAATTCGCTGGACCGGCTGAAGACGTTTATCTTTACCGAATGGAGATTTCATAATCCTCGTACCATGGAGTTACATAAGTCGTTGTCAGAGACAGATAAACAACTGTTCGGTGTAGATATTAGGCCACTGGTATGGGAAGATTATTTCGTGGACTTGACACAAGGAGTCAGGACTTATCTGAATCATGAGTCACCAAAAACATTGGAAAAAGCACGCGCCAAAGATAAAATGTACGTAAAATCGTAATCGGGACGGAACAAATTTAAATTCCTGAAAACGTACGACGATTCTTATCATTTATTTACATTTGCGTATTTTTTTTCTTCAGGTTAATGGTTGCACACTTGGGTTTGCAAGCTGCGGTATTAGGATTCATTTGGTGGCTGGTGAAAACTCTGCTGGCCAGTACTTGGACCAAGACGGGCTTGATTGTTCCACTTACGTACCTCATGTTCGAGCAATTATAAAAATTTGTAGATTGCGCTCGTTCCGTACTGATCTGAACGCATAAAGGTTGGTGAACTCTGGGACGTGACTAATACGCGTTTATATGAATATCGAGCGAGTTCAGTTAGCCGGGAGTACAACAGATTTTATACGTTTCTATTTATACGTTATCATTCATTTTCACTTTAGCCTCCTAACGGTGTTGGCAAGTAAAATTATTTAAGTATCATTATGAAATACTTAAACTTACCACTTTAATACGCTACCACTGTTCGTATCAAAGCATATGATATAATACAAATACAATATGTATATAGTTTAAAATGAAAAGTGAAAGATTTCGTTATTTCTCAACCTTCATAAGGATAATTGTTCGTTGCGTAGAAGTTTGAAACGAATTGTATGGTATGGTTTTAATAGAAAAAACGTTGAAACGGAGTGTTGTCGTATTTTAAGGGGCAGAGTTTTTCAAAGTCTTGCACATGATTACTGTGAAATTGTTTAAACGTTCAAATAAAGGTGTAATAATCACTCGAGCTCTTGTAGACCTTATACGCCGTTCCTATTAGCAAGTGGAGTTAATTAAAATTCTAGACATCACTGTTTATAGAAAGCAAATTGTACTTCTAATTATTTCTACAAAAAGTAAAATATTCCTGCAAGTATTCATTTACACGAAGTCCAACTAAAAACTATTTATCTATTACAAATTATTACTTTGCAATACATATAAGTATTAATATTGTAGCTATGTATAATTATAGAATTAATATAGCTACGCTAGTAATAATCCCGTTAAATATCAAGAATTTAATGAAATACTTTTTTTCTAAGATCGAAATTTATGGAACTAAGTGCAAATTGTGTTACTATAAAATGTTTCTTGAAATTAGTCGTAAAATTCAGACCGTTTTAGAGTTTGAATATTTCCGATAATATTTCATTTTAATTCCCATCACTCGTAGCATTGTAATTTTATTTTTGTCGCGCGGCCGCCTGGAGAATCTTACCTCGTGGGAATTTCAGTCTGGTTCGATGCCCGTGGAGCCTTAAGAGACTCTGTTCGCAAAACACGTTTATTTAAATGAACTAAATACCTTGTAATTAATAACTCAAACTCAATAAACTGAAGCTAAATTGTAAAGTTAAATGATTCGAAACTGGTTTTGAAAGGAAAAAAAATTGTATGGTTATCAATTCTTGATTTATTATGACACGTCTGGGTTATTACGAGGTCGTCGACAAATTGCAAGAAGAAACAAATTTCTTCGTATTATCCTTTTTTTTTCAAGAAGGAGGCGAAGACAAATATCAAATCTTGAAACGTACACCCTTAACTCTTTTCTAACACATTTAATTTGCTTAGTTCAAACTTCGCGCTTCAGGAACATTTCACACTGAATCGATAACGTCGGGTGTGACACGAAAATGGTAAAACACAAAATTGGTAGGACACACAATTACATTGCGTGATTGGTCTATCCTATACCACCTAGTCTGTGGTTGTGGCGAGGTTCTCCCGATGGTAAAGAATACACGTGGGAGCACTGAATTTCAATTCTAACCGCTAGTAGCGTGGTGATCGTATTCTATTCTAGATCGATAACGTTGCGTGCGATACGAAAATGGAAAGTGGGCACCGAATCTCCGATCCGTGTGACAAAGACTGAATTATCCATTCTCCATTACAAGTGTAGAAGTTTCCTTGCATATATGTTTCGCTATATCATCTAATCTGTTATTCCTAATTTGCAACACAAAACAGAGTGTTTCACTTGTCCACTAAATAAATAAATAAAACCACGCCAGGTAATCAGGGCCGCAGTAAGGTTCCTGCCAGCTTCACACAGAACAAGAGGAGGAGCTTGTGTATAAAATTCGCTGTATAAAACACAGCATTGAGTAATCATTGATAACAACTCTATCTCCGTATTATCAAATAAAACATTACGTCTCTATCCTTTCGCGCCACTCCCCAATGAAGAATAAAATCAGAAACATAGGTTACAAAGTTTCATGTGTAATAACATTCAGCGTACAATCGATCTCACCTAACCTTGTTCTCCTAGTCAAGTTCATACGCGTGACGATAAATAATCGAATCTAGAGAGCGGCATCCTACACAAATTAATTGAGCTCCTCAGTAGTCCAGCTGATCAGCTCGATAAAGTAAAATATTAAGAAAACTAACATATTAGTCTTAGCTAACAAGCTAGCTCTAATTATCTGTTTGAATACTGAAATCGAGAAAGTCACAGAAAGGGGAATCGATCGGTTCAGCTCTCCGAGAGGATTAATTTATTAGCAGAGCCAATCTCTCCTGTTGTTTCGATGCATTACGAGAGCTTCTTGCTCGCCGGAACCGTCGCTGCAGAGGACTGTACGCGATAGAGTCTGCCTAAGCTGGCGCGCGACCACCCCATGCAGGTGCACGCACGCGTGCATGTGCGTCCAGAAGAGCGCGGGGCTCTAATTTTAGCCGAAGAAGCGTCAGAATAAACGTAAGTCAACCAGGGGCCTTGTAAGGCTAGAAGACACTCCCGGGGACCCCCGGCATGTACACCGCGACAGCCACGGCATCCACGTTAGCCGGCCACCGACAATTCTATTTTTGCTATTTCTTTATTTGTGCCGCGGTTTTGCCGGCCGTGTTGGGTTACTGCTTCGTTTGTCGCTCCTCCCTTCGTGGAAAGGGCTAAGCCGGTTCCGAAACAACGACAAATACCACGTCGAAGATCAGACCTATACCATCGTTCTCGGAACATGGCTAAACATACTAAATTGCTCAACGTAAAATTGAATAAATAATAAAGAAAACATAAATGAACATGTATAACCCGAACAGTGATGAGAGATCAGAAGGGGATAGAGAAGTTAACAGAGCCGTTAGATTTTCTCAACATCTGCGATTTAGAGTCCTCCCAAGCGAAGAGACGAGACCTGCAGAGATAAGCTAAATTTAATTGCTTCTATTCTTGGAAACGTCTCGCTGTGATCATTGTCTGATCGACGAATACGAGTTATGGCCAAGCTGCCTCCTGCTGATACTATTCCTAGATCGAAGTAACAATTGCCATTTATCTTCCAATGATTGAATTGTACAGAATGAATCCAAAAGCATAGTAGACGCTCCCTTTTATTGATGCACGAACGATTTCGTCCCGATCGAGGCAAATAATAATATAGTCGCTTAAGGTTGCGCAGAGCTCTGGCCGTGCGCCAGAACACACTGTATTCGCTAATAAACGTGCCGAGAGTGCGAAACACAATATTTCTCACGAATTTCTCCGTGTATGAAGCGGCAATTTGTCCGCGTTCATTATGCCATCGCGGTGAACGGCCGCCAATTGTATCGCTCGCGACAAAGGTTCACATAATCCGACAGTGTTATTATATAATACAGTTTTATTATCATTAATTGTATGATATAATAAGAAGAACAATACGCCAGGCAGCAATATGAGCCGACGTCGATGCGCCTGGTTGCGGTTCCATTTTTCGTCGTATACTTGAATATCTCGCGCCGATTAACCACCCCGCGCGTATCGCAAATGCCGAATTACGTGCGCGCGCGATTTCGAGAGAAGCCTTTTTTGCGTGTGTCTGTATCCGTGTGCGTGGTAGTGTGCGCATGTACGCCAGCGTGTACATGTTTACAGGACCGAGAAGGGCTCGTTGCAGTGGCCGAGGATATTATCAATAAATTAATTAACGTTAATAACAAACAGTCGTGTTGTATAAACTACAAAGTAAAGTACAGTCTGATAAATGTGTAGAATAAAGGCACTTCAGTAATTTTCGTTTCCCAAACCTTGCCCCCCCCAAAGAATTTTCTGCCTTCTCCTCTCTTCATCACCCCTAAGCTGGATGAGCGGAAGAGAAGAAAGAAGAGAGAGGAAAGCAGGAGAAAATCGCGAATCTCCCCGTGCTGGGTGCGACACCTTAGAAGCACTTGCGGTGGACGATGCCAGGGCCGGACTCGTCGTACTCCTGCTTGGAGATCCACATCTGTTGGAAGGTGGAAAGAGAGGCCAGGATGGAGCCACCGATCCATACGGAGTATTTCCTCTCGGGGGGAGCGATGATCTTGATCTTGATGGTCGACGGGGCCAGGGCGGTGATTTCCTTCTGCATGCGGTCAGCGATACCGGGGTACATGGTGGTACCGCCGGAGAGCACGGTGTTGGCATAGAGGTCCTTACGGATGTCCACGTCGCACTTCATGATGGAGTTGTACACGGTCTCGTGGATACCGCAGGATTCCATACCCAGGAAGGACGGTTGGAAGAGAGCCTCTGGGCAACGGAACCTCTCGTTGCCGATGGTGATGACCTGTCCGTCGGGAAGCTCGTAGCTCTTCTCGAGGGAAGTGCTGGCGGCTGCGGTGGCCATCTCCTGCTCGAAGTCCAGGGCCACGTAGCAAAGCTTCTCCTTGATGTCGCGGACAATTTCACGCTCAGCCGTGGTGGTGAAGCTGTAGCCTCTCTCGGTGAGGATCTTCATGAGGTAGTCGGTCAGATCGCGACCGGCCAAGTCCAGACGGAGGATGGCATGGGGAAGGGCGTAACCTTCGTAGATGGGTACGGTGTGAGAGACACCGTCACCGGAGTCCAGGACGATACCGGTGGTACGACCGGAGGCGTACAGGGAGAGCACCGCCTGGATGGCCACGTACATGGCTGGGCTGTTGAAGGTCTCGAACATGATCTGGGTCATCTTCTCGCGGTTAGCTTTCGGGTTCAAGGGGGCCTCGGTGAGGAGGACTGGGTGCTCCTCGGGGGCGACGCGGAGCTCGTTGTAGAAGGTGTGATGCCAGATCTTCTCCATGTCGTCCCAGTTGGTTATTATACCGTGTTCTATAGGATACTTCAGGGTGAGGATACCTCTTTTACTTTGCGCCTCATCCCCCACGTAGCTGTCTTTCTGACCCATACCGACCATCACACCCTGGAATGGTATTGAGATATGTTAGTGATAAGTCCTGAAAACGGGGCAATCGGGATTATGGATGAGTTTGGAGTATCACGAACCTGGTGACGCGGGCGGCCGACGATGCTGGGGAAGACGGCGCGGGGTGCGTCATCTCCAGCGAATCCCGCCTTGCACATACCGGACCCATTGTCCACGACTAGTGCCGCAACATCATCGTCACACATCTTGAATTGCTTTTAGTGTTACTTTCTGTGAAAAGTTCATTACAAGAGTGAGCGGGTGTGTGAATTCTATTAGCTGGTTTATATTAATCAGGCATTAAATCCAGGAGATTAGTCTTAAGTACAGGATCAACTGAAACCTTACCGTTTCGAATTTATTAGAGAAGCAACAATATTTTTCTAATTTTTACTAAACTCGAGGGTATAAAGCAATTGCAGATAGGAATAATAAAGGGCTCAAAGAAAAAGAAAATTGCGAGATAAATAAGAGAGATTTTTCTAATTTTTTCTTAACTTGAGGGTATAAAGCAATTGCAGATAGGAATAATAAAGGTCTCAAAGAAAAAGAATATTGCGAGATAATTAAGAGAGATTTTTCTAATATTTTCTTAACTTGAGGGTATAAAGCAATTGCAGATAAAAATAATAAAGGGCTCAAAAAAAAGAAAATTGCTAGATAAATAAAGAAGATTCAAAACTGTTATCTAATGACAAATTATCGTAGAAAGTAGTTAGGGTAACTAATAAAGTTCCCAGAGCACCAAAAAAGTCATTAGTAATTATAACCGAAGCTACTGACGTAATCAACGAGTTACCAATCTACACAATTGAAATCAAATATCAGTAACCAAGAAGTCACACTCCTCTAAAAGCAGAACCGCTTCACCAAACCCAATCAGTCATTAATAATTACTCAAAGTATATTCGCTATTAACACCTCAATCAAAAAAGAAATTACGTTCCCCGCTGTTACGTCAGAACCAAGAGCCTAATCGTTACTCGACGTCAGCAACTTCGCCGATTACAGAAGCACAAGCATTGAAATCACATTCGCGGAACGTCACTTCACAACCATCCGCGGGCATGCAAGATCAAGGTGGACGATCCACGAGGAATCGCGACTGCGCTCGGTCCTCCCCGATACCGATTTTCCTGCGATATAATCGCCCGTAACGATTCACTGTATCCGACGATCGCGTGTCCAACGATTCGCTGGCTGGAGGACCGATGCTGTCCACGATTCAGCTGGTGTATCGTCCACCGCGATCGGTGGATCGGCGCGAGATTGGATCGCAAGATGCGAGGCACACGTTCGATTTACCGTTCACTAATTCAGTCGAGAGGATCGGCAACAGTCGCTTAGGGCGTACGTGGTGCAAGAGACCGAGAGCGGCGAGTGGCACAGTGCCGGCTCTGTGGGGTCCCTTTATCCATATCGGTTCGCTGCCGAAAATAGCGATCCGCCCCTTAGATGGAAATCTATCGTGTATTAACACTCGTCCCAGCCCGCCGCCGCCGCCTAGTCCTTAGCCGCCCTAAGCAGCGACGCCGAGAGGGAGAGACGCCGTGCGTCGCGACGAGGCGGCGGCCGACGGCCCCCCGATCCAAATAAGGACTCGTCACGCGCCAGGGACGCCGTTCGTCGGGCGCTAATCACCCAAGGGCCGACGGCCACCGCGTTATCACTGGCGAGCCATCAGAACTCGCGGCCATCGCGGGGATCTATTATGATAAATAAATCCTCGTGAATCCTGAGCCTCCTTTCCTGGATTCTGTGTCCAATTCGTGTCGAGGATCGAGTGGATGTTGCTTCTGATAGATTCGATGACACCGATTAAAAATTACACCCTCTTCTTCGCGGAGTATCTATAGAAATATTTAGCTTTGTTATTTGCATTTAACTAGAAGTGGAAGTTTAGAAACTTATCGACGATTCGGGTTGTATTATTGTTTAAGTAACGATCGAAATCTTGTAAGATTATTAGAAAGTCTATGGTAATCTGTTAACATCACAATATTCTCCTTAACTTCTATTTTCTTTCATTCTATTTTATTCCTCTTTGTTTGATTTCTATCTCGGCACTATTTCATTTTCCTTTATTTTGTCCATTTTTGTGTTTCTATTTTTATTTATTTCTCCTCCACTGGTCTTCTTTATTCTCTATGTACCAAAGGGTTTTCCCGTATAAATAAATAAATAAAAAATATTGATCAGAGGAAGTTCTAGATTTCGAGTTGTTTGCAGCAAAAGCTGAGAATTCTGTGAGAAATTAATGAGACTTGAATAGCTCGTTCAAAGAGACTATCAACTTCCACTAGAATGAGAGTGACGTGACAGCATCTTGATTTAAACTCGCCACGATTCAACAATATGTAATTTCTCTCCATTCCCCGTCGCATTAAATCAACTGAAACCCCCGTGTGACGCGACAGATGTGGGTGGCTCGTGCTGGTTTTATTATTCACGATCATAAACGCCTGAGATATCGCGTGCTCGTTCCGTGCCAACAATAATAATAATAATACGGATTGTGCACGAGGAGTGACGCGAGTTTCAATGTTAAACAATATCAATTTGCAGCAGCTTGTGAGATCGGGAATAATCGATCGGATTTGTCGATGGAAAGTATATAGAATCGAATTATTGAGCGATTAGGCAGCTTTCTATAATTGGGATTGCGCGGGGCGACGATGCATCTCGAGCCACCGTCGATCCCCACCACCTTTTTGCGAGAGCGACTGTGGACGCGTTCGGTTGGCTCTGCGGGTTCGCATTGCCGAGTTTCAACCCCGAAACGGCGCGTCTTTGTCGCAAAGGGGACTTTCGCACGGAATCCCTTGTACGTGTACGCGGTGGTGGATTCAACGGAGCCAGCGAGAGTTCGCAAGTTTCGTGGGAGCCAGGAGGGTGACGATGATCGGCAGGATCGAAGGTGACGAACAATTTTTTTTTCGCCTCTAAAACTTTGAGAAATCTTAGTACTCAATGAAACGTGGGGTTGAATGCGTTGAGAGTAATATTAGCAATTGCTAACCCAAATGAAACGATATCTACTGTAGTTAATTAATTACTTTCATTTTTGATAAATCTACCGCGATTGGAGTTAAGACGATTTTCATCCCTATCTGTACGTGTAGAGTTGAAAGAATTCTGCGAGAAAATCACGACTAACATGTAACGTTCCCGAAAATGTTTGAAGAAGTGAAATTTGAATATTTGAAGCCTTTAATTATTGTTTGCACAAGGTTCCGATTCCGAAATACCTACGCGAATAATTGGTCCTAAATTTGAGTTGAAGTAATGAATAATTTACAGGTACCAAAGCGAGAAGAACGGAAAAGGCAGAATTATTCGAGACGTGGACTTCGTTAAAGGGACGAGTCAGTGATTCTCACGAATGTGTTCCTGGATGAACGTGCATCTATCGTGGACCTGTTGGCACCAAAGATGTTCCCGATAACGTAGAGAAGTTCGATCCGATATTCCCGGTAATTTCGATAGAGGGAATGAGCCTTGACCCCTTGAATCATTCGGCCCATGCATGGTAGATAATGCTGATATCCCTCCCAAGATTTTTATACAACGATATAATAAACGACTTTCTCCCAGAAACTTCTTCTTAATATCTAATTCCTCGATGCCCCTCTGACCTGTCCACTTCTGTTGATCTGTGTAATATATCCACCTCGCGGAACTCCGAGTGTTTCAATTCACAGTGATCGAATCCACCCCTATATGTGTTTAATCAAATTGCAAGTGCACGGTACCAATGACAAATTACCCATCCTGCCCCACATTGTCCCTTCGTGGTCACACGGGGTGTATCGCACCCCAAGAGTAATTTTCAGATTCAAATACCGCGCCCTTACGATTTCCAAAGTGGATTTATCGCCAAAAAAAGAAACAAATTAAAAATATCGCTTTTTCCACAATTGTGTAAAAATGGCTCTTACTCGAACTACAATTTTCATCTTATAAAAATTCACATTTCTAACAGGAGACTATTAGACCATAACTGTCTGAGTATTACGAATGCAGAATTGTCACTGAAAAGTTAAAAGATTCAAAAATTCGAAAATGATAACTGAAAAATGACGCTGGGGTGCAGTAAAACCCATGTGACCAATTTGTGATTATAAGAAGCTGTGACCACGGAGGGTTATAGTACACATTTTAATGATAATACAGTGCTGCATACGGTTTTGATTAGATACGCCGATCAGACAAGTCAACGTCTTCCTAATTCGACTGATAAAATAATTACTGTCCGATAGACACGCAAATTGAAAACCATCAGGCGCGTAAGGCATCGATACCAGGGATCGTAACATGAAAGCCTACATTTCCATTGGTTGTAAGAATATAAGACTGATTTATTCCGTAGATGTAAACTTATATACAAAAGATGACGTATATGCTCAGACGATGCTCCTCGAGAAATATCTCACCGCCGCGTAGAGACAGTGCCGAAAGGTTTTAGCTAACGGAGCCGCTAGACGAAGCGGTGCGGCAGTGAACGGTACATTTTGGGAAAAGGTGTAGCAATAACAATATTGATAGTGATAATAATTTGAATCGAGCATAACTGCTTAGAAGCACTTGCGGTGAACGATGCCGGGGCCGGACTCGTCGTACTCCTGCTTGGAGATCCACATCTGTTGGAAGGTGGACAGAGAGGCCAGAATGGAGCCACCGATCCATACGGAGTATTTCCTCTCGGGGGGAGCGATGATCTTGATCTTGATGGTCGACGGGGCCAGGGCGGTGATTTCCTTCTGCATGCGGTCAGCGATACCAGGGTACATGGTGGTACCACCGGAGAGTACGTTGTTGGCGTAGAGGTCCTTACGGATGTCCACGTCGCACTTCATGATGGAGTTGTACACGGTCTCGTGGATGCCGCAGGATTCCATACCCAAGAAGGACGGTTGGAAGAGAGCCTCTGGGCAACGGAACCTCTCGTTACCAATGGTGATGACCTGTCCGTCGGGAAGCTCGTAGCTCTTCTCGAGGGAAGTGCTGGCGGCTGCGGTGGCCATCTCCTGCTCGAAGTCCAGGGCCACGTAGCAAAGCTTCTCCTTGATGTCGCGGACAATTTCACGCTCAGCCGTGGTGGTGAAGCTGTAGCCTCTCTCGGTGAGGATCTTCATGAGGTAGTCGGTCAGATCGCGACCGGCCAAGTCCAGACGGAGGATGGCATGGGGAAGGGCGTAACCTTCGTAGATGGGTACGGTGTGAGAGACACCGTCACCGGAGTCCAGGACGATACCGGTGGTACGACCGGAGGCGTACAGGGAGAGCACCGCCTGGATGGCCACGTACATGGCTGGGCTGTTGAAGGTCTCGAACATGATCTGGGTCATCTTCTCGCGGTTAGCTTTCGGGTTCAAGGGGGCCTCGGTGAGGAGGACTGGGTGCTCCTCGGGGGCGACGCGGAGCTCGTTGTAGAAGGTGTGATGCCAGATCTTCTCCATGTCATCCCAGTTGGTGATGATACCGTGCTCGATGGGGTATTTCAGGGTGAGGATACCTCTCTTGCTCTGCGCCTCGTCGCCGACGTAGCTGTCCTTCTGACCCATACCGACCATCACGCCCTGGTGACGGGGGCGTCCTACGATCGAGGGGAAGACGGCGCGGGGAGCGTCGTCTCCGGCGAAACCGGCCTTGCACATACCGGATCCATTGTCGACAACAAGGGCTGCTACTTCGTCGTCACACATTTTGTTTCTTCTTCGTTTTTAATGCTCTGCAACAGAAATCGCGGCCTTTCTTGGTTCCTCCTTGTGTTTTCGTTTTATATAATGTACGACAGCTACTGGCGGTTAGGTTCATCTTAATATCTCATCTCCTCGAATACCTATCTGTCTTCTAAGTCCCTGAAGTCTGTCTGGTTTCTTGCATAAGTCTGACGGAGGTTCGTGGCGCGTCACACTGACACCCAATTCACGGTATAACGTTTCTGAATTGAAATTTACGAAGGAAGGGACGTTTTACTTCACGAAAATAGAATTCAAACTACTGAATCTGCATATACTTTCAAATTAATTATTAACTTAACTCGTGAACACCTGCCCTCCAATTAACTCATTGGTAAATGAATAATCTATTAAAACGACCTAATAGACTCTCTTTCATAATCAAAAACGGCGTATAAATATATTCAGAACGAGATTAAAAAATCAACGAATCAAGAAGAAAAGAAAGAAACTTTTTCATAAATATCGAAGTGTAAATCGAGTTTATATTGGGATCGAGTAATCGTAAAGAAATGTGTAGGCACGGGAGCCGAGTGGCTCGGTGAGGCTTTCGCGGAAAGCGTTGATGCTCGCCAGAATTGACCCAGTTGCCTATAAAACGATAGGCAAGCGGCCCCGGCGTCGCGGCACTATTTCGGTGCGCCGCGGCGCTAACTTTAGACGTACGACCGACGGGCGATCCCTAATAAGTGCAAGCGACGATTATGGTGGGCAACACCGGCTCCGTTCGCCGCGGCTCGCCTCGGGCCACGAGGATAAAGCATAACGACGAGAGCCGCGCGTGCCAAAATTATGCCCCGCTCACAAAAGGACGAGCCGCGCACACGGGCAAAGACCTCGAATATGCCTAAACACGACGATAGCTGCCGGCCGTTCGCCCCGTGCCGCGTATTTCTGGCCTACTCCTGATTAGCTGGTTAGAAGAATTTCGAAGCCAGGGGAAGAAACCCTCGGCGGATAAAACGATCCACGCGCGACAGAAAAGATTGTACACGAAAATACTCTGGCGTCTTGGCTGATGGAAAGTGTCTCTTTCGTTGCCAGGTCTTGTTTAGAGATAGGTGAAATCGCGACAGCAACTTGTTGAATTGTTACGTTTCTACTTGAGTATTCGAGAGCACGATTCTATCAAACGATTAAATTTTTGGGTACTTTGTTACGGAATTGGGTGAAGAATTTTGGTAGAGTATTGAAATTTTAGGGTACAATTGCAATCTACTTGTTCGGGTTTCTTGAGCGTTGTGTAAGCTTTTTGGATTTCAACAGTTATTGAGTTATGTTGCAAAATGTGGTATGTATTTTGTGAGTGAGTAGGAAGTTCTTTTGAAATTGGAATTTATGACAACTGAGAGTGACGTTAGATCTTTCTTTGTATTACAAGCTCGAGGGTTTTCCATTATTCTCTCAATTTATTTGAAATATGTGATAACTTATTAGTAAAACATTTTTCTCGCAATTCAGTGCTCTAAACTTTAAAGAGAGGAAGCCTCTCTTCGAACAAGAAAATTTGATTGAAGCTGTTAGTAGAAAGTGAAAACTCTTTCAATTGTTTTGAAAACCTCTACCCGAGACCTGGCTTTCCATCAGCAAAAACAAAAATATTAGTAAAAAAAATAAGATACTTGAGTCGAACATAAATAAAAAACATTGGATACTATCGGATACGAAAATAATATACACTGCACCATATTCTACCGAAGTAACTTGAAAGCTTAATAAATAAAAGTGTACTAAAATACTTCTTAAAATAAAAAAAATTCCCCACAATCCACAAATAACGATACACTTAAATCAACAATTCAGTTCCCCATAAAATCACTGAAAAATACCACATCAAATTGACCACTAAAATTAAATAAAAAATAAAAACTAAATAAAATCCCCAATCTCAGCGCCCAAAGTAAATTTCTAAATATACCTTTAAACTAGAAGAAAATCAAACAAAGCTCGATAGCACTGAAGCAGCCTCCAACACCGAAGCATAAAATCGTAAAACTTTTCTCAATATTTAACCGATCGGTGAACCGATTTCTCCTCAACAAAGCTACAACGTTATCCAAAGGCACGAGTATAATTAACCCCGGTTGCTATTTCAGGCACGAGATACCGGAAGGAAACTCGACCGCTCCCTTAAACCGTCGTGAACCGGACGGCGTGGCCACGGTGGAACCGAACGATCGAAGCGAGCCGCGGATCGGCGGAGGGTGTCGATCTTGTGTGCACCGAACGATCTCCCGATGCCTGCCAGTGGCGCAACCGATAGTATCCAGATAGACGGGCTATCGTCGACGGAATCGTGTGCTTTCTACGTACCGTGCACGGGACAGAGTTGGAGTGGCGTCTGTGCCTCGGGAGCGTCGCGACGTCGAATATATGCTCTCGTCAGGACGCCCCCGCATTCTCGTGGGATGGTGCTTGCCCGACAGGCACGAAAAAGGCTTGCCTCGCGTGGCGTCGCGACGCTCGCCGAACTAGGCGGCCCCAGGCCCTAAGCGGGCCGGGGAGAGCGCGTCTCTTCGGCAACCCTCTATCGCCTCTTCCTCCTACGCTCCCCGATTTTCCCTCATCTTTTATCTAAGTAATTCTTTACAATTTTCACCCTGGCACGCGCTTCTCCCCGGCATTGTTCCGGTGAAGATGCACGTTTCCCGCATCCATTTTGGGAAGGGGTGGGTGGGTGCCTCCGTCGATACGCTCGAATTAGGCGCGGGACTCGCGCTTTTGCCATTGTTTTTTGGTACCGTTTTTTCCCTCGCGGCTTCGTGGTTGTTCGGCGGGTGCTAGGGGCGGATATTGCTGGACTTGCAATTAGTCGTCGATACGGTGCTGTTGGATTGTTTAAATGGGCTTTCGTACCGGTGACGTTGTTTTGCGAGGGGTGGACGGGGGTGCAAGGAGTAGTCGCGCTGGGTCGCTATGGAAAGTGAGGTCGACGGAGATGATGGAGGATGCGATTTGTCTTGTTGGATAGCTTGTGGGGACTAGGCAGTCGTTTATCCGTGAAAGAAACACTTTGTTTTTAATGTAGTTATAAAAAATGAGAGCAAATCCGGAGGTATCCTTTTACCAAATGTTTATTATAATCATAAAGATTGGATAAAGATGCTTCGAAATATATATGATACCGTAAAAAATGACGGTGCTGACTGGTAAACATTTCAACGTTCTTCTGTGGTTTTGTTGTAATATTGGTCTGAAAAAGTGACATAATCCAATTTCGAGGTGGGATTCTTGTTTGTTACATCCGTAGTTTCCCATACAATCAATAAAAAGTAAAATTAAAACCGAATTATTAAATTGGTCGCTGAGAAACGGTGATTTTTTGAAGAAAAATTCGGGCGTGTTTGTGGATTACTAAAAATCCGCGACTTTTTTAATTTTTTGAGGAAAATCTCGGATTTTCACGGAACATATCATAGGTTGCGCGGGAAATGGCACGTGTTTTGTACATCCTGTAATTTTTTCAAGTAGATCTGAACCTCCGTTCAGTCGCAACTAGGGGACAAGTAAGGGAAGAAAGGATTCGAGAAAAACGCGTTTAAAGTTTCTGGGAAAAGACGCTGTACGTTGCAGCTTGACCTTTTTAGCTGCCAAATTAACAACTTCGCGAATTTTAATATAAACCAAGCGACGTTGTATTAAAAAAAAGATAGTACTTTCAGAAAATGCAATACAAAAATCGATTTTTCGACTGCTTCCGTAAATTGGGGACCTTGCAGACAGAGGAGTGCAACTGCATTTTTAACACTTTGCGAGTTATGACGTGTAAAAAAATAATTCTACATCGTTTGGTGCACGTTTTATGCAAATCCGATAACAAATGAGCGATTAATTGCAAATAAATCAAGATAGACTTATTAATATTGATATTTCTATTATAGAATATCTTTTTCTTAATTTTAAGTCAAAGCAATAATTTAAAAAATAGATCTTTCGAATTTATTCCAAGTTGGAAAATATTTAGCTGCACCCCTTTTGCCACAAAGTGACATGGGAAACTCCTTGTCAAGCTTTTCTCCATTTTCTCCTCAAATTCTATCGACTCTACTCTCTTTCATAACACACAGATTCATCAACAGCCACTTTATTCATGTAAAGAAATCTGTAACTGCTAAAACATGCCGAACATTTATTTTTCTCCACTGCTTCCATATTCCTGCAAAGTTTCTTGAAGAAGTACAGCCTTCAAATTCAACATTGATTAAACCTCACTGGCTGACTCTGCTCTATTTATACCACGTAGGTAACGTACCAAGAAACAAATTTCTTCACACTTTAAGCCAGTGAAACATAAAAAAAACAATACTAAGTATTTCCTAACAACCATTCTTCCTTCAAACATCTGCATAAGTGAGTCTCCTAAATCTAGACAAAAGTGTCGCCATATTCGCTGTCTATTTTCCATCGAACCACCAATTGCAACATCATTCGCGATCCCCTCAGCTCTCAATCTTTTAAACAAAAGATCTCCGCCCAGTTTGATACTAGCAGTCTTTTAAAGTCCGTTGAGCAGCGCGATCAAATTTAGTTGTGAGGTCGACGCGGGGTAAAGCCTGACCCCTGCCGCGATACCCATTCTCCTCTTTCCACCAGATATCAAAGTAGGAGGAATATTTCGAGATTACGCACCGGGACGAAAATAAGCCGCAGGATCCGCGGCTCTCTTTTATCAACCATCCGTGCGCCCCGCGGGCCTTATCGACGAGGCAGAAAGAGATCCCTCGACGGAATGCAATAAAGTATATTCCAGCGAGAAGCAACGAGCCCTCTAACAGTGTTGATGGTGTAAATCACGCGGCCGAAAAATAAAGACCAGCTTTTTTTAGGAAGCATCCCGTGGGGGCTGCCCACGAGAACTGTACGGCAAAGGGAATCGAGCAGTTCAGTCATAATAGGCCAAGGTCGTCAGTTACCTCGACGTCACAACAATAGTTATTTTAAAACAACTTGAACAGCGGCAGCCTCCCGTCGCTCAGGAGCAGACATATTCGGTCTTGATCCTAGCGAAGAAAACAGCAATTCTTTCTTACATAAATGCCTGTAATATATGTATACAGGTGTGGACATATATGCGCGTTTTGCGCGAAACGTTTGTATTATTAAATATTGTGGGTGTACCACGGCGAAGAGGGGCGGGTTGTGAATGCTTTGGCAACGATTGAGTGCAGCTTCTGTATGCTGTGTTTACGTGTGACGTGTATTTCAGCATTTTGTAACTTTATCTTCCACGGTTAGCTGCGGACCACGCGTGTATATCCTTTTATCGTAATTTTTATATAAATCTTGGACACTTCGGCTTGGCGTACCGAAGAGGAATCTCGGAGATTGTAGGCGAAGATCCCTGGTGGTTGAAGTGGTTGAGTAAGTTTGTAAACGTAGATTTTTATGGAGTAATAATATGTTGCAGGTTCCTCGCTGGTAACGTGAAGGAAGACCTAGAGAGCAGTGTAATTGAATGCCAAGTGCGTCTGAAGAGGGTGATACACCACATTGAAGAAAGGTATTCGATATATTGGGGAGTGATTTAAGATACTGGAGCTAAAGGGTGTAAATAATGGTATGAGACAATGTATATTTAATTTGAGTTTGATATCGTATAACAATATAGCAATATAGTGTATAATATTTACAAAATAAATTAAAGTAGAAGTGTATTGATGGCGGCTCTGCCTCGATTAGCAATCTAAGTATCATAGGGTTAAGAAGATTTGTTGCTCGGAGGTGCAAGGATCTCGCATGACAGTGAAAGAAGCACAGCTTTCCTCGGAGTTGGTCCAATCCCGTCGAAGATCCTGTTTTCTTCGCCAGCGTCCAGAATACCCCTTTCAATGGCCGAAAGGGTGCATTTGGATGAGCTACTCGAGCCGGTTGCGCTTCGTAAACGAGGCTCCCTTCGATATTCAGAAAAGGAATGGCCTTCCACGAGCCAGCTCTGTACCGAGAACCAACGCCCTCGCCGACTCCCTCGGCCTTGATGAAGTGACAGATGAATGCGATCCTCATCACCCATCGGAGTAGCTTCAAAGGAGCGACAGTGCCGTCAGCCGGGTGGTCGTTTCCTGCTCAGCGACGTGCACGCCGACGGCAATGAATATTCGATGAGATCTGATGATGATCCGGATTTTATGATGCTCCGATAACGTTCCTTTATTGCAGCGTAATGATCGCCCAAGGGTGGCCGGCAGATCGTAGGCCGGATCCCCTTGAGAGCCCGAGATGTTTCTTCGATGTTCGTGCGACGTCGATGATCCCTTGGCGACGCGCTTAGAAGCATTTGCGGTGGACGATGCCAGGGCCGGACTCGTCGTACTCCTGCTTGGAGATCCACATCTGTTGGAAGGTGGACAGAGAGGCCAGGATGGAGCCACCGATCCATACGGAGTATTTCCTCTCGGGGGGAGCGATGATCTTGATCTTGATGGTCGACGGGGCCAGGGCGGTGATTTCCTTCTGCATGCGGTCAGCGATACCAGGGTACATGGTGGTACCACCGGAGAGTACGTTGTTGGCATAGAGGTCCTTACGGATGTCCACGTCGCACTTCATGATGGAGTTGTACACGGTCTCGTGGATGCCGCAGGATTCCATACCCAAGAAGGACGGTTGGAAGAGAGCCTCTGGGCAACGGAACCTCTCGTTGCCGATGGTGATGACCTGTCCGTCGGGAAGCTCGTAGCTCTTCTCGAGGGAAGTGCTGGCGGCTGCGGTGGCCATCTCCTGCTCGAAGTCCAGGGCCACGTAGCAAAGCTTCTCCTTGATGTCGCGGACAATTTCACGCTCAGCCGTGGTGGTGAAGCTGTAGCCTCTCTCGGTGAGGATCTTCATGAGGTAGTCGGTCAAATCGCGACCGGCCAAGTCCAGACGGAGGATGGCATGGGGAAGGGCGTAACCTTCGTAGATGGGTACGGTGTGAGAGACACCGTCACCGGAGTCCAGGACGATACCGGTGGTACGACCGGAGGCGTACAGGGAGAGCACCGCCTGGATGGCCACGTACATGGCTGGGCTGTTGAAGGTCTCGAACATGATCTGGGTCATCTTCTCGCGGTTAGCTTTCGGGTTCAAGGGGGCCTCGGTGAGGAGGACTGGGTGCTCCTCGGGGGCGACGCGGAGCTCGTTGTAGAAGGTGTGATGCCAGATCTTCTCCATGTCATCCCAGTTGGTGATGATACCGTGCTCGATGGGGTATTTCAGGGTGAGGATACCTCTCTTGCTCTGCGCCTCGTCGCCGACGTAGCTGTCCTTCTGACCCATACCAACCATCACACCCTGGTGACGGGGGCGACCTACGATCGAGGGGAAGACGGCGCGGGGAGCGTCGTCTCCGGCGAAACCGGCCTTGCACATACCGGATCCATTGTCCACAACAAGGGCTGCTACTTCGTCGTCGCACATGTTGCTGCTTTTTTAGTGTCTCTGGAAGAAAACAGTCGTTTGGGTTAGCCCACTTTTGCGGATCATAATTACACGATTTCTTATTCGCGCGGAGGGTGTTCAGTTCTGACCGACATTCCTTTACACCTCCTAGCTTTTTCTAGTTATTTTTTTTTCGTTTTTAATAGCCATATTATTCGTGGATTGAAAGACTTTGATACTTTGATTCTAAAAATAACGAATATATATCTACAAAAATTTAGTACCGTCGGGGGTTGCAAAATAATTTTTCACGTTTTCGAGATGACAGAAATCAAAATTTTGTTACACAAAAGTGATTGTCTAGAATACCAATTCGACGAGCTTCAAGATTACATTCCATCGTTTTATAATACTTGCGAAAACTCGAGGGTAGAATGAAAATTTTGCATCGAGGTTTTTATTTTCCGTTCGACTTCTCCTATCTCAGTCAACGTTAATTCCTTCCACTTGAAACACCGCGGACTGTATCCGCGCACCTATTCTCACGTGATCGACTACCAAATCCTACGGAGTGATTTTCTACGGGCACTGTTTGTCACCACAAAAGCACTGAACACTGGAACGTCGCCGTGGTACGAGATGCGATAAAGAAGTAAAGGAGATAGAATGAATGTTCAGAGAAGCAAAAGGTGAGAGAGAAAGGACTTTGCAGAATTTACCAACCGTGGGGGTGAGTTGTGAATCGACGGGCGGCTGAGGAGCGGCTGAGGCTCGAGGGTGCCGCGACGCCAGATATAACATCCGCAGCGTACGCGACGCTACCGAAGATGGGCACGCGGGACGCCTCCAGGGCTGGCCAGCGTCACTGCCCACGCACAAGCTCGGCGTGACGATGTCTGCGGATCAGACACACCGCGAACCAGGAAATCAGTATAGCCCCAGACGTCGGAATCTCGGCAGAGGGTGGACAGCTAGACGAATTTGGACGGCCCTGGCCGTCCGAGAACAGCGGTGAGAATTATGCGCCTGCCCTCCCACCGGCACTCCAACCTTACCCAAGTAGAACATAATCTTAGCTAGAATTAGTTTTTACACCGATCCCATCGGTATCCGGATTTCTTTACCACTCGAACTCCTCTCGAGAACCACACGAACCGTCATTTATCGCGTCCAGAATTCCCGAAAAATCGGTAATCAGTGTTTAGATTGAAACATCATTCTGTCGCGCGTTTCAACCTAATCAGCATTGAATTCGGAGCTGTCATCTTGATCTAGGTAATGGGTCTAATCTACAGAATTAATCTCATCGATGCTTGTCCTGTTTGACATTTGCAGAGTGATTAATTCTTTGTAGATATACTTTAATTTGTTCGTTTTCATCTGAATTCATATTTCTGATGGAATTTCTTTTTTGTTTGTATTCCCATTGCTTCGTAGTAGTTGAACAGGTCACTGGCTCAGGCTGAATGTGCCCGCAACCATATCTAGACATTGATGTGATCGGAGGCACTTAAAATACGTGTCCCGCGTTATTCTGAAACTGTACGGTTTCCATCGCACTGATTTACCCTGCGTTACTACCAACTTCGCAGTGGCCAAGCTACCGCGAGAGTAAATAGATTTATTAGATTATAAATCGAGTTTCTGTCATATTTTCCAAACACTTTGTCCAACCCTTTTCAAATTTCGAAACTCGTTGGGGCGAACGTCAGTGGTTATCGGTGTCTGAGTGAAATAATTTAATCAGATTTCTGGGAATGTGCAATTATCGAACACTCATCGGGTATTGTAATCAAAGGCGATACGTTTAATTATAAGATTAAGGAACGATTTTAATCTGTGATAGTATTTCGCGTTCCCAAGGACGTTGCAAATAATAGAAAGCTCGGTTGTTTATCGTGTTAAATTTGTTACGCTCGTCATTCCGATATCGCGTACAAAAATACATGTGTGGGGCAATGGCGCGTCATTATGTAAGACGATCATTTCTAAATGGGCAGATTTTCTCTTAACTTTCAATAATTCTTTAAAGTGACTTTGATAAATTCTGCTTACCAACATTATTTTACTCTTAATTGCTTACGACGGATTTTACAATATTTACTATCGAGAATTCGTTATATTAAATAAATTATTTCATATTGTTATAACGCCATTAAAAACCCAATATACGTTGACGATTTTTCAATTATTCAGATTTTATCGAGATCTTATGCTTTTTCGAATCACAATTTTTAAGGAAAATTGTCCTGTAAAGCTCATTATAATATCTTTAGGTTGATTATATATTTTAAAGGTATAAGTGTATTTATATTTATTATTAATTCTTTTATGCGAAATTATAAGTAACCGCAGTTCTTTTTGCGAGGACTTATTTGCAGACACCTCCAATAACCTGTTGCTTACGAACCGTGTCTGACATGTGAGGGATACATTTCACTTAGAACGTTAATACTGCAACGAAGCGTGACACATTAAATTCCCTTACAATTTGCACCAGCAAAAAATATTTCTTCTATTGCTTAAGTAACCTTGAGCCGTTGCTAAATAAACATTTCTAAATGCTTATTGATTTTGCAGGCAAATTGATTAAATTGAACGAATTGTAAAACCATCTTCAAGACACTCGATCTATTGGATTACCCAAAACAATTTTCCTCCTCTATTAGTAGCCTCCCAGAATTCTTCAAAATTTTAAAAATTCGTTTAACTTAATATTGAAATTTCGATATTGCAATTTATATTAGTAAACAACGTACAAATTATTATATGTACTTGTTTATAGGGGTTCATATTCCTCGTTGCATTATTCATTTCATTCTGAAAGCTAGGAAAAATGCTTCTAATTTAATTTAATATATATAAAATTGAATTTAGCGAACGCTATACTCAACAACCAATATTGGCGCTGGTTTAGAAGCAGACAAATTCTCTTACACGTACCCCAGCGAAATATTCGATTGTTATATACAATATACGTGGATGAGTAAGCGTTTTACTATTTTGTAGGCGTTAGTTCGATCGTTATATCTATCTTTTATATTTCTGGCCACAGTATTATCTTGTAGGATTAATACAATGTACATATAAACTCATCCAACCGAACTTGCAATTCTGGTTTGCTATTAATAAGTTCGTTCTGCTCATAAAAATTTTTTAGAACACTACTGGTAGGTTTACCACTCTACAGAATTTAAGGATTCCAGAAACACGATTTCATTTAAGGTAGAAAAGGTAGAAAAAGAAAATAAAATAATAAAATGTAGAAAAATATGGTTTCTTTTATTTCTGCTCCACAACCAACTTCTTTTCTGTCACCTCTGATGTTAAAAATAATTCTATTTTTAATATTCAAGAGTGTTACTGATTGTACGGAGTAAAGTTACTATCATAACACAGTGGAAGAATTTATCGTTAAATTGCACTCCATTTATGGTCGCCAGACACGGATTTCCTATCGAGACGATTCGATAAGATGATATCATACATTGAATTGACGAATGTATAGTATCAGCTATTAATGTCCACTGGAAATTTGTATAGATTGTGAAAACATAAAGCAACATATGTATAGCTTTCAGGAGCGAGGAATCTCGTAAATTATTCGAGTATTCATAAATTTCGAGTAGGACTACAGACAGCTGCCAAAACGAGTTTCCTGCATGGTTTTCGAAATGCATATATGCGAGGAATGTAAAAGGCTTTCAGAATTTCTTGGTGTAAAGAATGCAATAAAACTACTTGCCTAAAGAATGTGTTATTTCCATTGTTTACTGTATCCTAGTTCCCTCACTGGTCCTCTTAGTTGACCAATTTTTACTTATAAAAAACCAACAGATGTTTTATACAATATTAAAATTTTGTAGAAGATACTTTGAAATTTCGTATAATTCTGTGTGTGATAAACGTATACATAATATTATCTACGTTCTTTATGAAAGATTCTAAAATTGTTTGGAATGGAAGATTTTATTTTATTAATTTATTAATAAAATAATAAATTAATAAAATAAATTCTTATTCTTAGTTAAAATATCCTATCTAGCATTTATTCTATTTTTTAAGAAATATTGAAATATTTTAAGTTTCACGGTTTCGTAGAGATCTAGAAACAATCTAATTTATTTATTCATTTATTTATTTACAAGGATAGCAGAAAGAAAATGATAAAACTTCAGTTTTCTCGGATGTTTCGAAATTCTAGATAGGACATTTTAACTAATTGTAAGGAGGGCAGAATTACTCCTTTCTTTTCAAGGATCAATTTCATAAAGTCTGAATATTACAAATTGCTCTTGAGAAACTTAAGTAACGTAAGCAATAATTATTCAAACAATTCGAGATTCCCTTCCACGTAAGACTCGTTGAATCTTCAGACTGCAGGTTATTTGCAAAAAAAATCATTCCCTAGACTCCTGCTTCAAAAGAAGTCAGAATGTGAGACGGGTTCCACTTCTCTTTACGACATTGTTGTTGAAACAGGCGACCATAATTAAAAAAAAACAGTATTCAAAAGTCTCAGATTTCTACGGTAACACGTGGCTTAATAAGCTTATTTGCTTTTCTAAATTGAATTCCTTTGGTCAAGCATATCTAAATTCCGTGACACGCAACGTTAGTGTTATATCGCATTATTTATAAACTCTCGTTAATTTTATACTACCAACTGCTACTTTTTCCCTGGATCTTTTCTTAATTCTTCTTTATCCTACTGGATAAACTCGTTTTACATATCCGTGCAAAATACAGAATTTCGGAATCTAAAATGATGATACGATTTATTATTATTAAATAATAGCAAAATAACGCACTCCTCGGTATTTTTTCAGATCCAATCAAGATGCACGAGAGATGTAAGAATAATATTCATTATAAAATAATAACGAACACCCTTTAATACTTTACGGAGCGGCAAAAAATGTAACAAATTTTAAATAGTATTGAAATTTTTATATTAGCTATAGCTACAGAGCTACTATGGTCAATAAAGATTTATGCAAAAATTTTGTCGAGCTCAGTTCTTTTTCTTCTTTTTTTATTATAAGCAATTTAAACCCTAATTCACTTCTTAAAGCAAGATATTCCACGAACAAAACAGAATCACCACTTCAAACTTCAAGAGTTTGGAACTCTCACGAAGTTTCAAATTTCAACTTTCAAAAATTTATAAATTAGCTTCTAATCCACCCCTACTTTTATTCTCGCAATTTTGCCATTTTTGTAAATATACTTCCCGATACCCTTCGCATAACAAGGAACAACAAGCCTCAGTTACGAAACTCTTGCATCCTTGACTATTCCGATTCTTCTTGACCTCCATCTTGAAGGAGCTTACCTGAAGCGTACCCCCTGAGTCACGAGTGCTATGAATAAATGAAATTGGTGTACCGCGGCGCATGATATTTTTTATTCAATTCCCGTAAGGAGGGCCGCTGAGGCCAGCGCGAGTCGAGGATGGCACGTTTCTCGTATTAATTCGAAGTGTACAACACGAGCGTTGGAGAAGACGCCAGAGGACGCTAACGGAGTTTAACCATCAAGGACACGCGGTCCTAGGAATGTAAAACTCGCCGCGAGTATAGGTGGTTATTAATGCTAAGCAACCGGGCCGTTAGTTCCGACGAGGGTATAAACAATATAAAAGGAACTACAAGACCTTGGGGAAATTCGACTTAGGTATCTACGTGTACCGTGTACGCCGACGCGGTATGCTTCTTCAAGGTGCGACAGCATTATGGCCCTCGTGGACGTTTTTCCAACTTTTGCGTTCCTACAGGATCGATTGCATATTTGTGATAACGTGTTCCTGGAGATATTTTTATTGTTATTACGTTGCTTTCGTCGAAGTGGATAAATGTAAGGGGCGTAGCTAGGATTTCATTTAAGGAGGGGCAGTAAATAGTGAAATAAATTTTGTTATTATCTACATAGTAGGTACATGCGGAATTACTTCAAATATTTAATTTATTTTTATTTTGTAATGACTTTAGTTAATTTTGAACAAATGATTGTTTTATTATTTCTTTCCTGTGCCAAGAAGGGAGCAAACACCCTTTGCTACGCCCATGGGGGTAATACTTGACGTCAAGTGGAATGCACCAGTCAGACGTGGCGATTATCTTTGCGCACTTCGGGGGGCTTTTTGCAGGAGATATTTCTGTGGCTAGCCACTGGTATTTCCAGCATATTCGCGTGACGGAAAGAGCATCGGTTTATCTAAGATTGAGAAGGGTAGAAAGGACCTGAGTATGTATATCCCAAATCCTAGTCAGTAGCCATGAAAATATTGTCCATATGATGATGATAATAATAATAATAATAATTACGAGTGGGTTCGAAGCTAATTTTAGAATTCTCAGAACCCGAATCCGAAACTCTGTGAGGCTTCGAAACTCTCGAAGCTTGGAGTGCTGATTCAGGAAAAAAGTTTCGAATCACAAAAAAGTGCAATAGGTATTTCGAGTTTTCAAAACATTCTCAGATTTCGAGGTTTCGGCGCTTCGAGAAACCCATCCCCAATAATAATAATAGTATAGTAACAGTATAGTAATAGTATAGTAATAGTATAGTAATAGTATAGTAATAGTGTAGTAATAGTATAGTAATAGTATAGTAACAGTATAGTAATAGTGTAGTAATAGTATAGTAATAGTATAGTAATAGTATAGTAATAGTATAGTAATAGTATAGTAATAGTATAGTAATAGTATAGTAATAGTATAGTAATTGTATGGTAATAGTATGGTAATATTATGGTAATATTATGGTAATAGTATGGTAATAGTATGGTAATAGTATGGTAATAGTACAGTAATAGTATGGTAATAGTATAGTAATAGTATAGTAATAGTACAATAATAATAATAATAATAATAAATAGTAATTCAAATCCAAATTATGTACATGTTAATAAGAATTAAAAAGAATAGGTACTTTTAGCGATATCTTTCCAATAAATAGGTTTTTCTTAAAAATACATGATTATTTTCCAAAAAATCATAAAACTGTAAAAAAATTCATCTGATACCCAGTTGCCACCGTAAAAATTCTCATATTAGTACGACATTAGAGATCGCAACCCTACATACAAAATAATTTCCCGCAATACATATTGTGAAAATAAAGGGCAAAATTGAGTTTTGAAAAAACAAAAAAATCTACAGGACATCTACTCGAAGTAAAGGCCGTATGCTCCGTACTCTAAAATAACCTCCAATCCCCAAAACCAAGCGAGTCCTAGAGCCGGGCGGCGACTAGCCTCCCGCCGAAGGAAAAAAGACCGCTCGCGGTTAAAATTCCCATTACGATGCGCGGCAACAGATACTGTCAATGCGACACACAGAACGGGTCCGTCGCGAATAATGTCGCGTTTGTTCGCGGCCAGGAAAACAGTGGCCGACGGAGGTGGGGAACCTGCATAAAAGTTAGCGTATCCGGTGGTTCGCTATCACTCGGCGAGCGTTAGCCAGCCGGTCTCGATCACGCACGGAATCGATAAAAACGCTCGGCCTCGTGAAAGTTGCTCCTCAATCGGGCATAATCGTGCGTCAACTGTTCCGATCTCCTCCCCTCCCCACTCAGTTGACTCGTGAAACTTCAACCGAGGCTGCGAAGAGATGCTGCGCCTGTGAGTATGCACGAAATCAACAGGAATGAGAATTCGCGATCGGAATGAAATCAGAATTCCTCGATAGAACGGACAAACAGGCGATCATATATCTATATGATCTTTCGGATGGGGGCTAACGAACGATCAGGAAGTACCGACGAAGTCTAGCAAAGAATACGTAACCTCACAGAGTCGTACCAATACGTTGCGTATGATCCTTGATCAATTGCAGCGTCGGAGGACTGTGTTCTACAGTTCGGTGTGTTATACATTTTCCTTATTTGCGAATGTTCCTTCGATCTAAGGAATTCCGCAAGGACTATTTGGATTTAATTTGCACGCCTGAGGGAGGTGTGTGTTAAGGTATAACGTGGAATTAAGAAAGTCCTCTGATGTTGTTTTGAGCCTAAGAACGTATACGATACATTTCGTGGATGTATTTGTTTCGGTTTCTGTCACAAGCTGCAATTTCTTTTCGCTTTTATGAGAAAGGTTAACCTCAGGCTGACTAAATGTCTGGCGTTGGATGTAAGAGTGATGTTTACGCGTTCTTATTTGTTGTGATTACTTCCTCGGTTTTCGTAGAGTGTGTGCAGCGGAAATGTTAAAGCCTAGTTTATATAGCATTTCATGCATCGCGTGGTTGTGTAATTAGTACGGGTTTCCATGATTCTTTTGTTGAACTGGTAAATGATAACTGGATGTGTACTTTCGGTAGAATTCTTTTTTTTAATTCGTGTTTTAATGAATCATTAGTCTAGGCTAAACAATATACAGATACTTGAATCATTGACTGTGAAAAAAACGGCAAAATGCGAATGAGAACTTAGGGTTTGTTTCTAAACCTGGCTGGCAACGTGTGAGTCAATAGGATATGTTGTGAAAAAAATTGTCACCACGCGATAATCAGTTATGATTGGGCGGATAACGTAAAGCTATGGTAAAGCTACTTTTGACATCGATGATGTGTGATTTTTAATGTATCGCGATACCGGGGGTGATAACTTCGTCTGCTTGAAAGAAACCTCCGTTCAGCTCTTGCGATCAGATACTTCTTTCCGTTATTATGGACAGAATGATTGCTTCTGTGGATATATAAATCGATTTCGTTATTTTTCGTCTGTTATTTTGATTAGTTTCTCGAAGTAGCTACTTAAAAATCGGATTTAATTCAACAAAAACAGGAAGTGCGTGTATCATTTAATCGTTGAAATTTCATAATTACTTGATAAATTCTACTTTATCAACGGAGATTTATCAGTGCTTGAAACTCCAGCTATCGAACTTGATATGTTTTTAACACAGAAACGGGAAATATGAAATTAAAGTGGCTTCAGTCGTAGATTGCAGACGCGCAGGGACTGTTTCGAAATGGGCTCGATTAAATGTCAAAATACTAATTACTGATAAACGCGATCAATGTAACAAGGCAGGTATTATCGACAAACGATCGAGTCGCAACGTTCGAACGCTAGGATTTTGTATTCATTTTTAGATCGCGCAATGAAATCGATATAATCATTCAACGCTACCTGATAACATTTTTTATTGTTATTGATACTTTCGGAATAACTTGAATCGTTATTAACCAGACTTTTTATGTGACCCGAATGGGCACTAAATACAATGAAGGACAATTGAGGTATTGAAAGTAAAAACGGACTAACCTACTTTGAAAAAAATTCCTATTTTATATGATTAGTACATTATTGCTACTAACACAATTTCGCAAAAAACTGGGTTAGTCCGTTTTTGCTCTCAATGCCTCAATTATATGTTTTCTTCTGTATTGCAGCCTCCCACCCCCCTTTACAAATTCATAATAACAATATATAATTGATATTCACTGAACTTCAAATTTCAGATTCATATCACAATAATATTAACCATATATTATAATAAATTTCTAAAATGGCGCCTGCAAAAATGATCAAAGGGTATTATCACCCTTCTTTGTATTTCACGTTCCTTTGGTTCAAGTAAAAAAAAATGAACTAATTACTATTAACCCTTAACTGTTACACTGGGGTCAGTCATGATCTCAAGCACGCAAAGTTCGCTGCAAAATTTGTGGTTGTCTAAGTTTGTAAACTGAAACTTTCTACGTTTCAATTATTTTATACATTACCTAAGGACAAAATATTCATGGAGGTTCATCTAATGTCGACTTTACAAATTTCTGTCTTTTTTTATTTGAGGTTTGCCACAACCCCAAGATACCAGTTACGTTTGAAAAAACACAGTATAGCAGTTAAGGGTTAAAATAAATTAATTAAATACTGCCTATATTATTAATTCATTTAAAGAAATACTAAAAGCATAAAAAATCTATTGACTTATCAATTTGATTTCATCGGATCAACGTACAATTAAATCTCTATACTTTGTTAACTGTTGGTCCGTACAATCTTTTTCCACGTACCTGTAACATATAATCAATGTAAATCGATTTAACTACTGACTCCCCATTACCATCGCGTTTATTGTGACGGACTTTCGCGTAAATCCTACTCGACCCGCCTTACACACTTATTATCGACGAAAGTAAATCTTTCGACAGATCTATATCATTATTCCTATCGCGTCACCGTACTGCGCGGCCACTCATTAAGAGCACTTATCTTATAATTTAACCCTTTCGTTGCTCCCAGCGTATTATACACAGTAACCGTCATTTATCGACCACATACGCGCGCAATTGTACAAGCATCGTAGTTCGTTCAACTCTCAAATCGCCCATACTTGCATTCGTCAAGAGCCTCCGAGCGATCTGCGAATTTGCTGCGCAGTTACTTTTTAAGTAATCGTTCCGGGCGTCGAAGGACACGATCTCTGCCGGCCAGTTTTTTTTCGAGGATCAGATGTGTCCTGAAGCGTAAAGGAGGATAAGGAGATATGTACCTAGAAAAAAATTCCTGCTCCTGACACGGTTTCGTCGAGCGGCTCGGGGGACAATCGAATCGCTGAACCAAAGCGGCCGCACTCGACCTCGTCACTATTTGACAGTCTGGTTTCGCGCGCTGTCGGATATCAGACTCGAAGGACAGCAGTAGTTCATGGGCAATCAGTTCGAAATTAATGTTATCGCGGCCACTTCCGTTTGAATGCTCCGCTGCACGACCACGCAAGATGCAGCGTTGCGCATTATCTCGTAATTATGCGCGTCGCCATCGACGAAAATTGTTTAATTAACTCTTCGCTGATGGAGGACGGGGATTCGTGTACGCAGGGCCCGATCTAGGGGGCCCAATATGGGCAACTGCCCAGAACGGCAAAATTGGGTAATTGTTAATTTGTGAATATTAAATTTTCTATGAAACAAAGGCTTTTGTTATTCAACAAATATCTACGAACATTTTCACTCACCTTCAAAAATGATTTTTCAAAAATAATTACATATTTATGATTAAATATAAAGGGCGGCGAAAGTCATTTTTGCCCAGAGTGACGGAAAAACTAAATTGGGCCCCGTGTATACATGTTTCGAAGCTTGTATGCAGTGGCGAATTTAGGAAAAAAGGCCCAGGTGGGAAACGTTCTGAAAGGCCCATTTCTTTGGGAAAATGAAGAGTTAGTTGACTAAACACGGTCTTACTGTAATGAGACAGAAAAAATATAGTTTGGATAAAAGCGATTTTTTTTTTAGGGTGGGGCCCAGGGGGCCTGTGAAGGGGCCCATTTTCAGGCAAATGAAGAGAGATACTAAAAACGGTCTTAGTGTAGTAGTACAGAAAAAATATAGTTTGGATAAAATCATAATTTTTTTAAGGATGGGGCCCTGTGGGGCCCAGGCGGCAACTGCTCATCGGCCGCCCTGTTAAATCACTCCAGTTTTAAACTCCATGGCCTTGTAATCTCACGAACCCTAAATTAAGTCCAAAATCTTTGCGAACCACTACGTTCTCTAACTATAAAATGGTCCTCTACAAAGAATATCCCTCCAAGACTTCCAAAAAGTGTTCTACAAAAATTTCAATAAGAATCACCAAAGAAATGCGCCTCGATAAATTCGAAACGCCGCGACGACCGCGCTCGCATATTAATAGAATGTTTTCCCACGATTGGTCTCTTGCAAATATGAAACTTACAGACTGCTGGTGGCAGCCCTCGCGACGCTGGCATGCGGGGTACCGAGGCCCCTGGATGCCACCGCCGAGTCCGGGGCTGCGCAAGGGCCCGACGACCTGCTGCAGAATGCCGTGAAGTTCTTGAGCCGCGTGGATAAGCAATACGCGGAATGGAACAACAAGCAGTCGATCGCCGAGTGGAACTACGCTTCGGATTTGACGCCGGAGAACCTGGCTGTAAAGTTGAACGTGTCCTCGGAGGCGGCACGGTTCTACAAGTCGATCTGGCAAGAGGTGACCGAGTTCCCTTGGAAGGACATCAAGGATGAGAACATCAAACGGCAGTTCTCAAAGCTCAGCGTGCTGGGCACCGCGGCACTTCCCGAAGACGTAAGGAAATAATTCATATATATTACATTGCTAATCGCTGTTCAGGTAATTTTAGTAGTTCTCAGGCCACCTCCAAGTTCATGGAATTTTTTCAGTAGCGTTCTATAAACCAACTGTTCGTTTATATAATTTCTTAGGGGGTCTTTCCACTGTAACGCCTAAAAAAAATATCGTTGTTTGGAACTTTTTTTTGTCACAAAACGAATATGTTTACTAAATTGATATTTTTTCTATTTATTAATACGTGTTTTGAGAATGAGAAAAAAATTTTCATATTTTTTTAATGCCTGCTTTTGACAAACTAGGTGGGCGTAGTATGCGCTGTAAATAATACGCCTTGATTGCGCGGTGGATTTTGGAGAATCCATGTCTCTGAAACAAAAAGAAAAAAGATTTATAATCAGTATGACGGCCACTATATCCTGAACTAGATTTAATTGGATTGATGAAAATGACGGACGTCTAAAGTTGAAATATCGAAATTAGCTAAATTTGACCCCTTCGGACATATTCTTGGGGAATAGTTGTCCATGAAACAAGCCCCAAGCCCTGGTGGAGAAAGTTATTCATATCAGGGAAATATTTCATTAATGGAAAGGAGAGATGAAATAATACTTCGAGTGTAAGGGGCATTTTGCAAGCCTTGCCAAGAAAAATTATAGTTCGAGTTGATACGATGAATCTAATTTATTTTTAGCTTGAAGATCAGGTAGCAACATTCTTCTTTAATCTTTAAGTCCATCTACAAGCGTGTTCTCACTTGACTTTCAGAATAACATTGATACCAAAGCTTTCCAAAAGGCACTTTCTGATCTAACAATAAGATGCCCCTATAGACTTATATTCTCCTTTCTCAGACATGGGTCTTTTTTTGCATTTTACAAATCGTAGAATGTTGAAGGAATCCCGGAGAATTCTATTATGGATAAAGCTGTTAGGCGTTTTCGAGCGAAAACATTGCTCCTTCTTGTGTTTGCGAATTACTGGAATCTATATTCCAGAACGGTAGAATTTGCACAAGATCCTCTGGCAGACTAAGTAAAGATAAGCAACGAACCGATGAGAACTAATAAATTCCATTTGTTGCAGCTCTACCAAGAGTACGAGAAAATTATAAGTGACATGGAGAACATCTACAGCACCGCGAAGATCTGCGATTTCAAGAATCGCCAGAAATGCGATCTCGCTTTGGAGCCGGAGCTCACGGAGCGCCTGATGCTGAGCCGCGATCCTGAAGAATTGAAGTACATCTGGGTTGAGTGGAGGAAAGCAACGGGTGAGAAGGTGAAGTCGTTGTACACCAGATACGTCGAACTGAGCAACATGGCTGCAAGGTTGAACAACTACACCGATAACGCGGCCTATTGGATGAAGGACTACGAAGCTGATGACTTCCCTGAGCAAATTGGTAAACGAGACGCTGAAATAAAATTCTGATGAAATATAATATCAAACCAACAAACAAGCTTTCTGTGGGCGTCACTTATCGATAACAATGACACTTTAGTTATAAAATAGTACAAGAGACACTGGCTTTAGCAAATTAACTTCCTTTATCCTTAAATTAAATATTGAATGAGAAATATTTCAGAAATGAAACCTCTGGATATATATATCCCATTCTTATCTCTTGGCTTCATATTCCCTGTAGTATGGGAAGGGTCCAAGAAATTGTGATAGAAGATTGATAGAAGCTGTTAAGCTGTGATTGATTAATACTGAAATGGTAACGTTTTCAGAAACACTTTGGCAGGAGCTGAAACCTCTTTACTTGCAACTGCACGCCTACGTGCGACGAGAGCTTCGCAAGAAGTACGGCGAAGACATCGTTTCGAAGGATGGCCCTATCCCAGCGCATTTATTAGGCAACATGTGGGCCCAAGCTTGGAGTAACATCGTAGACTTCACGATTCCATACCCAGGGAAACAATTGCCAGACGTCACTAACGCTATGATCGAACAAGGTCGGAGTACTACCTACTATAACGTTACAGTTGCTTCTTCGAAAAACGAATTATATGGATTTATTTAGCTCCAGGGGCCTAAGGTGTCTGAAATCTTTTTAAATGGTGTTCGAGGTAGATCACTGTTTTTAAAATTTATCATGAATTATTAGATATTCAGTTCATTTCGTCAAACATCGTAAGCCCTCTCTGATTCCTCATTAAGATTAGTGTACAAGGTTGAAGCTTTAGAACTCACAAAGCTTCACTGTGTTTGACGAGACCGTGTGGCGTTTTCAGGGTACAATGCAACGACCATCTTCCGCGTTGCTGAAGATTTCTTCACCTCCATAAATCTCACCGCGATGCCGGATCTATTTTGGGAGCGGTCAATCTTGGAGAAGCAGAAGGGTCGCGAAATGATCTGCCACGCGAGCGCCTGGGACTTCTACGACGGCAAGGATTTCAGAATTAAACAGTGCACGAGGATCAACATGGAAGATCTGCTGACCGCGCACCACGAGATGGGCCACGTCGAGTATTATCTACAGTACAAGAATCAACCCACTGTTTACAAGGAGGGTGCAAATCCTGGGTTCCACGAAGCTGTCGGCGATGTTATAGCGCTCAGCGCGTCCACGCCCAGTCACCTGAAAAATATCAAGTAAGTTAATAGTGTTCATAATTCACAAATTCAAATAAATCGTTATTTCGTCCGAAAAACAGATTTCAATGCATTTTTCTATAATTTTTAAGAATTTCAATGATCGTCTTTGAGTCAGTTTACAGAATTCGGAAAATTAGCTTTTTATAGATATATAAATATTTGAAATTCTAAGTTTAAGAACAGAACTTCTGCGAGTTATATAGACATTGAATTATTTTTGATATTATAAATCTATAGTTAGTACAGCTTAATAAAAAATTATGTTATATACAAGTGTTACTGGCACATTTCAGATTGTTAAATGACGACTCGACTGACAAGGAGGCAAATATCAACCACCTTTACATGAAAGGACTCGACAAAATCGTCTTCTTGCCATTCGCATACATGATGGATAAATGGCGCTGGAACGTATTCCAAGGACAAGTTACGCCAGACAATTACAACTGCAACTGGTCGGTATAAAAAGCATATACTAACTGAAATTATAAACAATTAAATTTGACATCACACATTAACGAAAGCTTTCCTTTTAAATATACAACAAACGTATGTTTTTCACCTTCCAATCTTTAGGTGGGATCTCGCTGAAATGTTCCAAGGTATCGAATCACCATTGGACAGATCGGAAGACGATTTTGATCCTGGCGCGAAGTACCACATAATAGCAGACGTGGAGTACATCAGATACTATGTGAGCTTCATCATTCAGTTCCAATTCCACAAAACACTCTGCACAGAAGCGAAGCAGTACGATCCACAAAACCCGAGCTCGAAACTCCTGCACGAATGTGATATTTACAACAACAAAGAAGCAGGAAACTTGTTGAAGTAAGCTGTTATATCCTTAAAGCTGTAGAAATTGCTAATACCGGAATAAGTATAAAGATTCACGGTGCAATTTATTATTTCCGCGTAGATCGATGTTGGAGCTGGGTTCTTCCAAACCCTGGCAAGACGCGATGGAAGAGATCACGGGTCAAAGGAATATGGACACTTCCGGTCTCTTGGAATACTTCAAACCGTTGACAGATTGGCTTACAGAGGAGAACAAGAAAACTAACGAGTACATTGGATGGAAACCTAGGACAAGACGTATGTATTTTCATAATGTGATGAAATTCGTATAAATGTATACATACACATCAACACGATCGGACAATAATCATTTCGTACAAAAATATAACACTTTCGCTTAACATTTCGCAGTATATTACATGCAATTTATCAGATTCAACTTGTTTCAGAATGTGTACAAACTAGGTCGGAGCTTGTGACTCCCGAAACAACTGAAATAAGTGAAACGACTGAAACACCTGAAACGACTAAAGCAACTGAGTAGGAGCACTTCGTTTTGAGTAACATTATTTCGCGAAAGTCAAAATCATACTTCGGTACAAAAAAAGAACGCATCCGAGAACGAGTCACGACTTCATTTCACGCGCAATAAATGGCTGAGCTACATAAATAAGACAGTTGCAACAGTAAACAAGTATATTTGGAGACATTAAATTCATCCCATTTCTTCTGAATAAACTCACATTCCAGTTTTACTACAATGTCTGTTATTTTCCCCTTCCACGTCCTCTCCCACGTTTACTGGGCTTGTCGCTGCTACTTTTACGCTTTGCTTCAGTTTTATCGCTACCCTTACCCTTCGAATCGGTTTTCTTACTGGCAGCGGGCTTTTTCGCCTGAAAGTATGTATATTTTAATTCACGAACAACTAATACGTCAGCGTTGGGCATTAACTAAATAGAAAATTATTTAGACAACAGATCAAATAAAAGCTACTTTAACTACAGATTATTTGACGAATAAAGTTAATTCTTTTATTCGTCAAGCGTTTCAACTTCAGCGTCGAATAAATTTTATGTAAATTTTTAACCCGAGTCACCTTTATTCGGAACATGACGAATAATTTTTTTTAACTTTTATTCGTCATTCGAAATTTTATTTAAATAAAAATTTTGCCCATCTCTGCGACACGTTACTTCAATAATACTAAATATTATTTGTAGAACTACCTTGATCATTTTATCGGTGTCAACGTTATCATCATTCTCGTCGGAGTTCACCTCCCCTTCTTCATCTTCCAAGAAGTCCTCGTTGTCCACATTTTGCGATGATTTTTTCTTCGAAGAGCCACCCACTATGTAGGGGACAGCTGCAGAGTTCTTATTATACGCTCTCGTAAAAGCTGCTTTCACCTATAATCACGAACATTCATTACATCCCTCTCCACCTAAGTACCTTCAGGAAACTAGACAGTCGAAAAATTGATTTTTTTATTAGCTAAATTTTAGTAGCGCAGAAACAATGATGGTGCGCTACCAAAATCCGGTGACTCCTTAATTTTTGTTATGAAAATCACGAATTTTTACAGACCGTATCAGAGGTTTGGGCCGAAATGGCAGATGTTTTACACATCCTGTAATTTTTTCCAAGTCGATCTGAACCTCCATTCGTTCGCAATCACGAAAAAATGATGAGAAAAAAATATACGAGAAAAACGCGTTTAAAGTTTGTGTTCAAATCTACAATTTTACAAGTTTTACTATAAATCAAGCGGCATTTTATTCAGAAAAGATACTACTTTCGGAAAATGCAATTCAAAAATCAATTTTTCGACTGCCTAGTCCCCTTAAATCATTAAAAACGTATTAAAACTTGAAACTTACCTTGCTATCGACAACTTGCATAGGATCCCGATCACCGGGCCACAAAGAAAGTTCTGTCAAAGAATCCAAATCTTCCCTGTTAACAAGCAAAGCGTAAATGTTCGCAAGTCAAGTTCAAGGCTACGACTTTTGTTTTACGAATTTGTACGAGGAATTAACCTGAGTAAATGATAGTGACTCATAACGTTCACCGCTGCATCTACCCCTTCGGGACCATCGACCGCTAAAGGTCTGACGATAGCATCCCTAAGAGGTTTAATGTAGTCCAAATTTATCGCTTCTTTGCTTACACTAGTAGTTAAGCGTGTATGGACAGTTATCTCCTGCAGTAATCTAGCAATAACATTATTCAAAGTTGTACACTGCAAATGCATAGAAAATATATCGATGGCAAACGTTATTACAACATGGTATTACCTATTAAATTTACCAGTTTTTGAATTGCGCCCAAGCCAAGCGGGAAAATTAATTTGACCACCGACGTGACCGGACATTATTGATCCAGGTATGACGGAAGAATAACAAGCCTGCATTGGTAACAGAGACCAAGCGCCATTGCTTCTTATAGATTTCTCAACTGTATCTCCCAACGCTAAGCTCTCGGCGGTCTCAGCTACTTTCTCTAGTAATTTACTTCTAAGAACAGAAAGTACTGTTAAATGCGATCAATATTAAACATGTAGAAGATGAGTCACACAATTCAGACGAGTTCTTCAATCGAAGATAAAAAATGTGAATCGAACACGGAATATCATTTTTCTTTAATCGTATGAGTGACCTTGTATGCACAAGGAAAATCTCAATCGTTACTTTATCGTATTATGTACATACTTTGGTGCCTGAGGTATGACCATTAAGTAATTCTCTTGCACAAATAATGGCGCTATGCTATAGTCGTGGAAAAATAAGTCGCTTTTGTCGTGAATACTCATATGTTTATGTTCCTCAGCGGAAAATACTTTTCTCACAACATCCCACGGTCCTAATTTCAAGTCTTTGTTTACATGCTGCTTTTCAGACTTTCCTTGAGAACCAGTCTTCCCAACAAACAGAGCTAAATGATTGATTACTTGTCGAATATCATGATTGGTTGACTCGATTAAGCGGTCAAGATCTTCCGTTGGTATATTAATGTTCTCTTTGAAACAGAGGGACTTCATTGCTCCCTGTATAACAAATCGAATTCGAGAATGAAATATGTTTAAATTGCGAAATAAATTACGCTCGAAGTTTAAATTCAACGCATTGTCAGTTTACCCTGATTTGCTCTAATCTGGGCCTTTGAAATCGAAGGTCGAATGTATAATTAGCAAGCGTCCTCATCTTAGGATTATTTCGATCGTTACAGATGCAGACGATTGGTATTTCGGTGGATTTTATTAAACCAATTAATTCCTGCAGGCCACCACGATCTTCGTTGCCAGCCATACCATCAACTTCATCCATTAACAGAACGTGGTTCGATGTTGGCTTACTTTTGTTATCTGTAATAGGTGATATATGAAGAAACCGGTGCTACTTTATTAAAACTTGCATATGTGCAGAAATATATGTGTATACCTGTGAAATAATCCTTTAATGATGTATTAGACAGAAGTTCCGAAACTTCTGCTTTGAGGAGCTTTTTGCTTCTGGTATCCGATGCATTGAACTCCACCAGATCGAATCCTAATTCCTTACAAACCACCTGAACAGTCGTAGTCTTTCCAATTCCAGGAGGGCCAGATAATAAAGCAGCTTTGAAGAATCCACCGTCATCATTTTTCGCCCAAGGACCTAATAAAAGTACGATTATTTGAACGCTCTAATCGCTGTAATCACTTCGACGGTTAACACTCACTAGGTTTTGCGTGCTTAACTGGTCCAGTTTGATTTCTATGCCAATTCATTAACCATGCGTACAGTTTCTTGGCATTGCTTTTGTCACCTTGCTGACCCAGAATCTGTTTCAGCGTTTTAGGCCTATATTTCTCAACTAATGCCTGTACCGGGACTTGTTCAGTTATCTAAAGAAGAATAGATGCAGCGTAAGGGCTTACAAAATTATTTATGCGTTTAAAAGGATCTTAGATTTAAAAGAATCTGTCTTTACTCGTGTCTCCTTCGTATCAGTGATGTCTTCTTTAGTCTTTGTAAGTTTCATTGTTTCAGAATGATCCTTTTTAGTCGGTGTTGGTAGTTTTGTTGCTTTCGTCATCTGTTGGTCATCGTGTTCTATCTTATGAGACGATCTTCTAGATTGTCTCTCTGTATCTTCGTCAACATCTTTCTTCTCTGGTGAACGTGCTTTCGAAGGTGATTTTATTTCTTGATGGACAGTATGTATCCCTTTCTTCGGTGGCGAAGGAGATCTATCTTCCCATACCGTAGATGTTTTTTTCGTTCTGTCTCCTGACCTTGCGTGAGATTCCTTCACATCTCTAGCCTTACCCATAGGTCTTTTACGAATCATCTCAAACAAATCATCCTCCACTATCGTTTTTATGTTTAAACTATGTGCCTGAAAATATATTCACATGAATGAACAAAGAAAGCTATATCGTCGATTATATTATAATAAAGTTTCAGCGTGTTAGTAATTGACGTTACTTTTGATATTTTCGCAGGGCCAGATTGATCTCCCATTATGACAAAGTCAGTTTTCTTCGAAACTTGATGCAAAACTCGTCCACCATACTTTTTAATAAGTTCTTCGGCCTCCTCTCTCTCCAAAGAATCCAAAATTCCAGTTATTACAAAACTTAATCCCGCGAGACAGAGATCAGCTCCCTGAAATGTTAACATTTTAGCACCTTTGCTTCGATGCGAGGAATAATATAAAGCTCGTTGCGTACCACAGGAATTTCTTTCGAGCCTGGATGTCTAGCACCTCCTCTGTGAAGATATTGCTGATACATCGCAGTGTGTTGTTTCTTTTTCTCAATTCGTTCCTCGAATACATCTTCTGCTTCTCTCTTTTTGGGAGATCCTTTTTTCTTTGATTCTTTGTGTATTTCTATTTTTAAACGCGTGACTCTAGGTTTCTTTATACGTTTAGGTGTAATATCGTGTTCAGAATCTCTGTACTCTATATCTTCACTCGAAGCATCGTGAGAATGCTTCTTCTTTCTCGTTTCATGCTCTCCATCGTTTCTGTCTACGCTTGATTTTTCATGTGTTTTTTCCTCCTTAACACTCTCTTTGTTTTTAACAGGTGTCTTTTTCTTCGCTTCGTTCTCGGTACTAGTTTTATGTAAATCATGCTTCTCATGTTTACTACTCACTGAAACTATAAGAAATAACACTCGTTTATTAGTCTCATACTTTATCACGAATCTAATCTACTTCCAGATAACTAATACCTTCGGCAGATTTAATCTCTGTTAAGTAGTTCCGCTCGATCTGCGATATCTCGTTATCCAATTGACTTAAAGTAGCTTCAAAATCATCATTTCTGTGAACTTTAGCTTCCTAGAAAATCGAACGAAAATTGGATAAACAATTTATAACATTCCATCAATTACATAGTTAATAACAAATTACCTTCTTCTGCAACAATTTCGGTATTTTCGGTGCCTCTTGCCTCCTCACTGGTTTCTTACCAAAAATTTCATTAGGCGAGACTATCGTCTTTTCCTTCGCATCTTCATCGGAATCAGACGGAATAGAACGATTCTTTCTTATAGTTTTAGTTTTCTAAAATACAACATATCCCACCATTGACATTACGATTCCCAAAATTCAAAACCATGATCCCTACAATCTAACAATCTAACAACAATCCAACACCCCCAAACAATAAGCTGTGAAAAAGAAATACATTAAAACCTTGGTTCGTTTGAACGGAGACTCCGATTTCGCATTATCTTCATCGGATGAAAGTACACGTCTCTTCGTTGCCTTCGCTGGAGCAGCGTTGGTATTAATAGTCGTGAAATAAGATCGTATATCCTGCGAAAATAAAAAATTTCGAAATATCAGAATCCCTAAAGACAAGTGATGTTTAAGACGCACCAAAATGTAAACAAAGTTTGCAATCTCAATCGTGATATTCGATCGATAACATCGAAACTTACCTTCGACATGATTCAAACGCAATGAAATTTGTCTGTTCTACTCGAAACGATACCTCGTAAGGGAATTATGAACATAATAAATACACTTCGATAAACTTAAACATGTATCGCCTCCATTTATGTAACGTAGAACGACGCGTGTCAACGTGTGCTTAACAGATACACGTTATAACGCGCAGTAGTGTATGTGTGATCGCGCATAACTCGACGCAGACCACTTTATTGACGAAATTAAACCTGTTCGACATCTATACTCCATGCGAAGCGCATATTATATAGAATTCGCGCGTAATTCGATATCGCAAAATTATATAGAAATTTCACGGGTATATTAAAGTACACGGCGGTTACAGTTAAACACATTCATATTTGCGATACGCCATAACGACGCCGGACGAGGCCGTAAGCCTGAACGAAACTGTCAAATTCGAGATGGCACCACGAACGGAGGACAACACGTGTTTAAAGAAGAATTCCCCGAATTCTTTTGGCTGTTTAAATAATTTGTACATGAAAACCGGCGTGCGCTTCGTTACAGCGTAAAATTTACTTATTTTGTACCGTGCGTTATTTATGAATAAACTTGTACCGTGTAATTTCTCGGATATCGGTGAATGAAGTATAACCTCCACGATGGTGAAGGAGCAATTTAGAGAAACAGACGTAGCTCGTAAAATGTGCGTATATCATTTTAATTTGCTATAAAAACGAGGTTTCTAATTTTAGCTTTGCATTCTTTTTTTTCAAACTTTACTCTGAGCGACGCGGTTTATGGGCTTTGCGTTATGACAAACTGACTTTTGCTGAGACATTTGCATTGCCATTTGAAAGAGTTGAACGTAGGCATTAGTAAGAAGATAGTATTGTTAGAATTTCGTAACAATAATCCTTTTGCTTCGCATACATATTACAATATACATGTGTATTATAATATATATACGCCATCACGAAAATACAAATGTAGCGTATATTATCTAGAATGTATTTAAAACAGATCCTGTTTACGTGCCACATGCCCTTTCCGTCAAAATATTCAATATGCTTATATTCTCATTTAACTCGTCTTCGTTGCCATTAAATAAAATGATTTAAAATTTTGACCGTAAAGAATTTTTAAAACTTAAAAGTAAATGTTATCGGCGCACTGATTTGGCGCAGTCGGTTGAAGGTGATAGTCACTTTTCAACCGACTCGTACGTTCGCACGTTTATAGCAAACGCGAGCAAAATTTATGAAAGCAAACGCAGTATTCTTCCTGATTTTATACTTTTCTTGATAATGGTCGCAAAACTGACTGAAACGTTGGAAATTTGTAATCTTAAAAATTGCACAATAGCTTTTATTTCGTTGCCATTACTTACAATAGCTTTTATTTCGTTGCCATTACTTACAATAGCTTTTATTTCGTTGCCATTACTTACAATAGCTTTTATTTCGTTGCCATTACTTACAATAGCTTTTATTTCGTTGCCATTCATATCTTTTGGCCAGTTCATTTCTAATCGTAAACTGTTACTTTGATTTAACTAGCTCCCATGTCTCGTTTGGGGTGGACAGTCGCCACAACATGGAAAGACAGGCCCACATGCATGTCGTGGCTAAAAATTTATATAATCAGGATGCTGGACATACGCCGGTTCCTTACGGCGTACTCGACAGAAGAATGGTATCTCATAATGAAAATTTCTTCTATCTCTCATATATCTCTTATGTTTTAAAAGAATAATATAATTCGATGTCATGAATTTTCAGGGGACATGTAATAACACAACCAACTGCGTATCGTGTGGCAAAGCTTTAAACGAATGCATCGGCCACTTTGGTTACATCGATCTGGAATTGCCAGTCTTTCATGTTGGTTATTTCAGGTCCATTATTGGCATTCTTCAGATGATTTGTAAAGTAATTTATCATCTACTGTATTTATATTTGTATTATCCGAGATGAAATTCTAATCCTTATTATAATATTCTGATTTGTAGAATTGTTCTCATGTTATGCTATCCGAAGCTGATAAAAAGCGCTACTTAGCCAGAGTACTGAATCCGAACATGGGATATTTAACGCGTAAAGCTTTGCGCAAACAGATTTTAGATAAAGCGAAGAAGACCACGGTTTGTCAAAGCTGTGGAGATCTTAACGGAACGGTTAAAAAGGCTGGCTTACTGAAAATAGTTCATGAGAAATATAAGGCGAAGAAGAAAGTGGACGCTATTGTCCAGCAAAAGTTAGCGGAATATAATAACGTGCTTGAGGATAATAAAGCTTTGGAAGGCATACTTCAAAGTGGATTAGTTAATGTATTAAATCCATTAGAGGTAAAGAACGTTTAATGCCCTCATGGGCGTCCGGAGGGGGGTGCAAAAAATTTCTTTTTGTGAAACACTTTCGTGAAAAAATTGCTTAGTTTTAAAAACTGATCTTTATTAAGTTTATACTAAAATAGTAAATACTTCTAAATTTCGGGTTTAAATTTGTAATTAAATTGGCGCTACAAAATGAGCTCAAAAAAGCAAGTGGGCTACTCGGTTTTTTATTACTACATTTTTCTTCATCGTTACCCTAAAGTTGCCCCCTCCTGGAAAAAAGTCTACGGACGCCCTTGAATGCCCTTTAAATATATCTCTTAGGAATTTCAGAATTTTAAATAATCATTGTATCGATTTAAGGTGCAAAGCATTTTAGAGAAAATACCAGAATGCGACATTCCCCTGTTAATGATGAATCCAGAATGCGCATTGCCGAAAGATTTAATACTAACGAGAATTCCTGTGCCTCCAATTTGTATTAGACCTAGCGTTGTATCAGATTTGAAAGCAGGTACAACTGAGGATCACCTAACAATGAAATTATCCGAAATAGTCTTTATTAATGATGTTATTCAAAAGCATAGACAAAGCGGAGCTAAAGTACAAATGTATAACGAAGATTGGGAGTTTCTACAATTACATTGTGCTCTTTATATAAACAGCGAAATGTCTGGTATACCGCTTAATATGCAAGTAAGTGTCTCGCACAATTCCCCACTTACAATAATAAAACGTAACTAGCAAAGGATTAATGTATTTTAGCCGAAAAAATCTGGCAGAGGATTGGTTCAGAGATTGAAAGGAAAACAGGGTCGCTTCCGTGGAAATTTATCTGGGAAACGTGTAGATTTCTCTAGTCGTACTGTTATTTCGCCAGATCCCAATCTCAGAATCGAGCAAGTATGTTTCAATTCATATAATACAAATAAGTCACTCCGAACAGAAGCATAATTAATGATCCCTCCTTTATTAGGTCGGTGTGCCCATCCACGTTGCAAAAATTTTAACATATCCCGAGAAAGTCAATCCATCTAACATAGAACTAATGCGTAAGCTGGTGAGAAATGGTCCAGACGTACATCCAGGCGCAAATTTCATACAACAGGGAAAAACTCAATTCAAGAAATACTTGAGATACGGTAATCGACAAAAGATTGCCCAAGATCTACAGGTAAAATTTGCAAGCCCTGCTGTTCCAAAAATGGAAATCTTAATTATTATTTTTCCCGACAGTACGGTGATATCGTTGAAAGGCATCTCAGAGACGACGATGTAGTATTATTTAATCGCCAACCATCTTTACACAAACTGAGTATCATGGCTCATAAAGCGAAAGTATTACAGCATCGTACGTTTAGATTTAACGAATGTGTCTGTACTCCTTACAATGCCGATTTCGATGGCGATGAAATGAATTTGCATTTACCACAAACGGAGGAGGCAAGAGCGGAAGCTTTGGTTCTAATGGGGGTAATACACAAGTTATCTGGTATTAAATACAATACGTTACATACTTACATTTAAAATCTAACATCGTATATATTTGTTTGCTTGAATTCAGAATAAGTCGAATTTAGTAACGCCTCGCAATGGGGAATTACTAATAGCTGCGACACAGGATTTCATCACCGGTGGATACCTCTTAACTCAGAAGGACACGTTTTTAAACAGATCGCAAGCGAGTCAGTTAGCCGGTTGCCTTTTAGCAGGAACTGATATTTTAATGCCTATAAGTCTTCCCAAGCCAGCTATTTTAAAGCCGACCATGTTGTGGACAGGGAAGCAGATTTTTAGTTTAATTTTAAAACCTAACAACGCTTGCAACATTAAAGCCAATTTGAAGACCAAAGGGAGAGCTTACACTACCAACGAGGAATTATGTATTAATGATTCCTGTGCGTATAAAGTTTGTTGAAACGCGGCTGGACTGAACGTAGGAATAATAAGAATTATAATTTGCAGATGTTATTATCCGGAATTCAGAATTATTAGCAGGATCAATGGATAAGTCGACGTTAGGCTCGGGCGCGAAGCAGAATATATTTTACATTCTGTTACGCGATTGGGGCGAAGATATAGCAACAACAGCTATGTGGCGATTAGCGAGGATGTCTAGTTATTTTCTTATGAACAGAGGCTTCTCTATTGGCATCGGGGACGTTACACCTGGGCAAGGTCTACTGAAAGCTAAACACGATCTTCTAAACGCTGGGTAAGCAGAAATTCGGAAGACGTAACTAACGTCGTTTCTTCGCGGCATTAATTCATGATACGTCGGAATTTAGGTATTCTAAATGTACGGAATACATTCATCAAATGGAAGAGGGACGTCTTGTATGCCAACCTGGATGTACAGAGGAAGAAACTTTGGAGGCAATGATATTGAAAGAGCTTTCGGTAATTCGTGATCACGCTGGTAAAGCGTGCTTGAAAGAACTCCACCCAAGCAACAGCCCGTTGGTGATGGCCTTGTCTGGCAGCAAGGGCAGCTTTATTAATATTTCTCAGATGATAGGTACGTTTGATAGCAACGCCCAAAATTCACCTGAATTCTTATACTGAATATCGTCGTTTTGATTAGCGTGCGTGGGACAACAAGCTATCAGCGGCCACAGAGTGCCGAACGGGTTTGAAGACAGGGCTTTGCCACACTTCGAGCGACACTCTAAAATCCCCGCTGCTAAAGGTTTCGTAGAGAACTCGTTCTACTCTGGTCTAACACCGACGGAATTCTTCTTCCACACAATGGGCGGAAGAGAGGGTCTCGTGGACACAGCGGTGAAAACTGCTGAAACTGGCTACATGCAGCGACGGTTAGTGAAGAGTTTAGAAGATTTGTGCCTTCATTACGACATGACCGTTCGTAACTCAGTGGGCGACATTGTACAAATATTGTACGGCGGGGATGCTTTAGATCCTACGTACATGGAAGGTAAGAGATCAGCGTTCGTAACAACGATCGAAGAGTAACGAAATAATTACTTTAACAGGGAAAGATTGCCCAGTGGATTATAAGAGGGTACTGGATCACGTGAGAGCGAAATCGCCGTGCAAAAACGAGGAACCATTGGATGGGCCCAGCGTGATCAAAGCTACGAGCGAGCTATTGAATTCCGAGGAATACGAGTGCCTCAGCGAAGAATTTAAGCAGGAGTTAGCGTAAGTTAATACTTGGACGAACGCTGCTTTGCTAATTAAACGATCTAACATTTACTATATCCTTACAGCACATTCCTTAAAACCGTAGCGCGTAAAATAGCTCGCCTTCGACATAACGCTCCATCGAACGTGCCTGTGATTTTACAACTCGAGCGACTTACGGTTCCTCAGTTAGTGGAGTTCATCCACACTTGCAAGGAGAAGTACATGAGGGCTAAGATCGAGCCAGGAACCGCTGTGGGCGCACTTGCCGCGCAGAGTATTGGCGAGCCGGGTACCCAGATGACTTTGAAAACGTTTCACTTCGCTGGCGTAGCTTCTATGAATATCACCCAGGGTGTGCCGCGCATTAAAGAAATTATCAATGCGAATCCCAAGATCAGTACTCCTATTATTACGGCCGCTTTAGTGAGTTTTAGATTTAAAATACACCGCACGATTCGTGCCTGCGCGGCAAATCAATGCACATTATTTTTCTTCTGCTCTTAGGAAAACGACGTGGACCCAGAATATGCTAGGAGAGTGAAGGGTAGGATCGAGAAGACCACTTTGGGAGAAGTGACTGAGTATATCGAAGAAGTTTATCTACCGGACGATTGTTTCCTATTGATAAAGCTAGACGTAGATAGAATAAAATTGTTAAAATTGGAAGTGGACGTTAATTCGATACGCTATTCGTAAGTACATACGCGAATTTGATAAAACAAGAATCATTCATTTTTGAACAGGGAAATATGTCTTCGAATTTTCGCAGAATTTGTACGTCGAAGTTAAGACTGAATCCGAAACTAGTAAATGTTAGAGGTGATTCTATTATCACAGTCAGCCCCAGTAAAAATAAGTTCAGCTTAAATTATGCGCTCACGCAACTTAAGGAGACGATTCCGAATATTGTTGTTAAGGTAGTAACATTAGATATATTATTATAAGGGTATCTTATATTCCTGAGTATAACGAAGCCACGAATATACTCCACTGTTACACTATTTACAGGGTTTGCCATCGGTTGCCAGAGCTGTGATTCACAATGACGATTCAACTGGTAAAACGAAATACAAATTGTTTGTCGAGGGGGATAATATGCGTGAGGTGATGGCTACCCATGGCGTGTTAGGTCGGAAAACGACTTCGAATAATACAATCGAGGTAAATATAAAGCGAGAGTGAATGTATTTTATCAGATAAATGTAAGAGCGTTCGATGTGGTGTCTCAGGTGTTCAGAACTCTGGGAATCGAGGCTGCAAGAGCAACTATAATGACAGAAATTAAATTGGTGATGGAGAATCACGGGATGAGCATCGATCGAAGGCATCCAATGCTCGTAGCAGATCTGATGACAAGCAGGGGAGAAGTGTTGGGTATTACGAGACAAGGTTTAGCAAAGATGAAGGAATCTGTCTTGAATTTAGCCTCGGTAGGATCTTTTACATATGTACTTTATAGATACCGTTTTCAAGCGAAAATGGTAACTTAATAAATAAATTTAAGTACTTAATAAATACTTTTCTCTTCTAATAGTTCGAGAAAACAGCCGATCATTTATTCGACGCAGCTTATTATGGACAAAAAGATGTGATCTGCGGTGTGTCCGAATCAATTATAATGGGCATTCCGGTCCCAGTAGGAACGGGGATTTTCAAACTACTTCACAGATATCCTTTTCAAACTTACTTCTATCAATTTCAGAGAATTCTTTATTCTCTTTTAAATACTCGTACTAATGCTATTTTTAAGCGTTTATTTTCCTTATTAATAAAATACAGCTGACAAAGATGAACCACAGAAAAGGGCTTTGATATTCGACGACCCGCAGTTCCACAAGAAGATCACAAAACCAACGTGAATGTACATTAATTGTTATCTACTTTGTAATAAAATATTTAATGTATATAAAAGCGAAGATGTATTTTAATGAAACTAACGTTTTTATACTCGACAATTTTTTGTTCGCTCGATATTTATCTTTTTACGCTTGAAAATATACTTGTGAAGGAATATGAGTATATCACGATGATTTATTAAATAAGCTGTCTGTTGTTGCTAGGGAACAGTGCGTTTGATCCATAGTTGTCACGAATCGTGTCACTGTAATTCAATCGAGAATGAATTCCGCGACATTGGCTAAAGTAATCTGCTTTTAGAGCGAAATTTTGGTGCACTCGTCTTTCGCTGATAAAGTTGAGCGACTTAAATTGTTCTCCAAACTAAACATCGATAAAAGTTCGATAAGATTTCGGAATGGTAAATGAGACCGAATTCTGGACCGAAATTCGGAAAGATATACCGCAATACAAAAAGAGGAAACCGAGGGTTGTTCCTGCGTTTACTATCCAAGCTTTGCAGGTGAGGCTTCAGCATCGCAAAATTAGAATTTTACCTTCATTCATTGAAATTTATTTAGGAGAACACTGTAGTCGCGAAACCTCCTCGATATGGACTGTACAAACCTCGGCCACCGAAACCATCAACTTTTCGACAATTCTACGAGCGCGGTGTATTTCCAGTTTCATTGGAAAATGATAGTTTCGGCACGAAGCTTAGTTGGAAAGTGAATATCGAAGATCTAGACTTTCATCATTATTTGCCGCTGTTTTTCGATGGCTTAACAGAAACTGAACAACCGTACAAGTTTCTAGTGGAGCAAGGGATATCCGATATGTTAGAGCATGGTGGTCCGAAAATCTTACCCGTAGTACCGCAGTTAATCATTCCCATTAAAAGTACCGCTTTGCCTTCTTCCACTTGTTAATTTTGCGAATACGAGCTTATGCTACAAGATGCGATATTTATTACAGAGGCCTTAAATACCAAAATACCAGAAATCGTTTGCACTACGATGAGAGCAATCCAAAAGCTTGTCACCTCGGCAGAATGCGTTGGGGAAGCCTTAGTGCCGTATTTTAGACAAATTTTACCAGTTCTTAATTTATTGAAAGACCGCAACTGTAAGAGATCTCGAATTTACATCCAGACTTTGGTATTGAAGGGATAAAAAAGTAAATTGAATGTTACAGTAAACCTTGGAGAGGGAATCGACTACTCGCAGCAAAGAGGAGAAAATGCTGCGGATTTGATACAAGAGACTCTAGAACTACTTGAAGTATACGGAGGCGAAGATGCTTTTATAAATATCAAATACATGGTTCCCACGTACGAGTCTTGTATGATGAATTAAAAATCGCCTGTTCACTGTCGAATAACAGCTTGAAATTTTCAGGCGTTAGAATTACGAGAAACAGCATTTATATTAAATACAATTGTTATTTATAAATATTATACAAAATATTACAAAACATGTGAAAGGTTATTGAACTGAATTGCCCAGATAGAACATTACATCCGCAGTATATTGACTATACTCACATTTTTCCTGAATCTTCTTTTAACGTCACCGTTCTGTTAAAAACAAGCTGCAATAGACGAAATAAATTAGCGAAGGTCAAACAGTTTGAGTTCTTACAATAATTACCTTCTCCGATGTGGTGTCAGGATCTACAGAGAAAAAGCCAATACGTTCGAATTGAAACTTATCGAACGGCTTCGCCAGGTTCGCCAAACTTGCATCGATGTATCCAACAATTTCTTTTTTACTAACTGGATTAACATCGCTTAGGAAACCGTTTGGTACTCCGTTGGAATCTTCAGGATTTTTGTGCCTGAATCTAAAAGTTACATCGTACGTGTATTAAAAATTCTTACAATTATAATAAATTATTAGAATGGTTTATTACTTACAGACGTTCGTATAATCTAACTGACGACAACGTAGGGTTCGATACCCAATGTATAAAAGCTTTAGGCTTATTAGCTTCAGACGCAGGCTCCTGTTCAACAATTATGTTTGTAATGTTACCACCGTTATCTTTTTCCAGTTCTTTGACTGTCAACACGACTCCAGCATGTTTCAAGCCAACAGACTGATTCGGTGTTAAGCGTCTAAAATCTTTCTCTGCTTTCTGCGAACATGTAAGAAAATTTTCAAGAAGCTACAGGGATTATTATAAATGTTGCGTTAAAGAAATACTACATACTTCCTTGAAATCAGATGCTTCTATATAGACAACTTCATCGAACACAATTTCATGCTGCCCTTTCTCAGGTTCGTTGGGGAAATTAGGAACAGTTAATTTAATTGGATTCTCATGTGGGAAATTGCTAATGGTTACTTTCACTGGATCCAGAACAGCCATATGTCGACTCGCAGTAATATTCAATGCATCTCTAACGCATGCTTCTAGAACAGCTGGATCGACAACTGCTTGCGCACCTGTTACGCCCATTTGTGCACAGAAGTTATTTATTGCTTCCGGTGGGAAGCCTCTTCTACGAAGAGCTGTTAGTGTGAATAATCTGGAAAGAATATATATTATATCAGTAGTTATCATTACATGTAAGCCGTTAGCTTCGTATAACAGTAAGATATACCTAGGGTCATCCCAATCGGATACAATACGCTCTTCGATCAACTTGCCAATTTTCCTCTTCGACACAACTGTGTAGTTTACATTCAATCTACCATATTCCCATTGTACGGGGCAGTAAATATCTAAAGCATTGCAGAGCCAATAGTACGAGGATCTTCGAGATTGAAATTCTTTTGTGCATAAAGAATGAGTTATGTTTTCTATACTATCGCACAGGCAGTGGGTAAAATCATAAGTTGGATAAACACACCACTGGTCCCCCGTTCTGTGGTGCGGTGAGTATTTTATTCTATACGCAACAGGATCCTGTTTTCCTTCTTCCAGCGTTACTTTCATGCGTAACGTGGTGTCACCTTCTCCGAACATTCCATCTCTCATGTCCTGTGTACAAAAGTAAATCATTTATAACTCATCCTGCGTAACTAAATTCTATGAAATACAATAGCCTGTTACAAATGTAATTACATGGAATAATTGTAAACTTTCTGAAACAGGCCTGTCGCGCCAAGGGCTTGGAGGCGGATTAAAACCTTTCATTTCCTCACTGGACTGATGGCAAACGTATGCCAAACCTTTCTCTATAAGTTTAACGGCCCAATCGTATAACTGTTGGAAGTAGTCGGAAGAATGAGTAATCTTAGCTGGTTTATAGCCAAGCCATTCTACCATTTCGCGTATACCAACAAAAAACTTCTCTTCTTCCTTCTCGGGATTTGTATCGTCGTAACGTAAGTAACATACACCGTCATGAGCTGCGGCATATCTGCAACGAAACCTCTGCTTGTGACTGAAGTTGCAGAATTTGAATTAAATGTTTGATAAAACATACCCAAAGTTAATATTAATTGCTTTCGCATGACCGATATGCAAAATTCCATTAGGTTCTGGAGGAAACCTAGTTATCACTTTCCCGCCTGTTATTTTCAAATGTTCCTGTAATAATTTCTGCGTATTCGGAGTTACAATGTACCCTTCGGTTTTATAATTCTCTCCTGGTTTATGAAAATGAACTTTAGTCCTCATTAGTTCGCTTATCGTTTGCGCACCAATTTTCTCATTCGATGCAACAACGCTTTCCTGATCTACTGAATAACAAAACATTGCATAATCTTTCTGTAACTGATTGTCCAACGAACTCGCTTTGAATCGATTACAATTTCGAATTTACCCTTCTCTTTATTCGCTTTCTTCACCTTTGGTTGCTTTATCGCTTTAGGCGGCGGTGCCAGATCAGAGTCAACTTTCGGCCCCAACAAAACAAGCATCTGAAGATCGAATTCATTTTTCACTGCTTTTCCATCAGCCCATTTCAGATTGTTACGCACTTGTTGCATCAGCGGGCCAACGTTAAAATGATATCTATAAAAGTGTATTTCGTTACGTGAACTTTGGGAGAGTGCTGTTAAAAAATATATAGCTTCGAATAATCTAACAAGCATATACCTTTTTTCCAATATTTCTGCTTTGTGCCCGCTTATAACTTTCTCCACTGCAGATTCAATTTCCTCTGGCGAAACGACAACGCCTATGCCACATTCTTTCTCAAAATTTGAGACATCAATGGTTTCTTTTACGTGACTGAGCAAGAAGCTCAATGCGGCGTCAACTCTTTGCGTTGTATCTAATTTCTTCTCGGTTATGTACTTAGCGACAAATGGCAATTTGTCCGCAATTTGATGTTTAATCTTTGATGCGAGATGATACAATAGAATTCCAATCTCCGGTGTGATGGTTGCATGTTTATTAGCCTACAAATATGAATACATATGGTACAAGCAGATGTTACGAAATTATGCAACAAAGATTGCATACGAATTTATATTAAAGAAAAGATACGCATAGTAAATTTCGTTTATTAAAGAAATTTTGTTCTTAAATGGTAGGATATTCGTCTTATTTAAAACGTGTTTAATACTTTAATAATTAAATACTTTGTTAACCTCTGTTATGGCAAGTTTCAAATTGTTAGAAACTTGTTTGTTTTTTAGCGTTTCTTTAGCCTTTTGTTCACTTAGACCAATTGATTGGAACAATTTTACATCGTCCTCTGCTTCCATTGTCATTTTGTTCGAATACTCTTTACTTTGCACTTCTGATTCGAAAGGTTTGAAGACCGGCAAGTTATAATATGATAATACGCTACGTGTAGGTTATGTTCCAATGAAAAGGGAAGGGGCATGATTATTTTCATTTCATAAGTTCGAAACTTATGTGGCCCATCATTAAAATATCTTCGTTTCTTTAATAAAGAATAAATTAGACTTTGTAGATGAAACTTATAACAATATTTTTGCAATAACATATGTGTATTTTTAATTAATATAGTGCACGCTCATATAATTATAAAACTTATTTTACTTTTCATTCCTTCTTGCCTCATTTATTATCCATTGCGGCAAGTAATTCACACGCGATGCATAATAAAAAGTTTAATCTATCTCACTGTTAACTAATCCATCTTCCGAACTATTATTTGTTAATCAAATACATGTGTAAAGATCGATAAAAAATATGAGCGACAGTGACGATGACTTACAATTATGTCCTACAACACTTGCCGCTTTAAATGAGTTTCTGAAGGAGAAAGAAGAAAGAGAAAATCAGTTAAAATGTATTTCAGAGAATCCAACGCTAAACGTTTCCTTCGATGAGAATTGGGTAAGATAATTTTATATGTCCTAAGATATCCTGTAAATAATATAATATTACTTTTATATTTATTATCATTTGCGAGTACTATGTTCTATAATATTAATTGTACTGTTAAATCGAATTCTGGCATCAGCAATTAAGTCAATTTTGGTATGACGAAGAGACAACAGATACACTTGTGAAAGGCGCTATAAACTCCACAAAGGCTGATGGGAGAATCGCTTTAATTTCTTGTCCGACGCTGTACAACAAATTGAAGAAGAATTGCGGAGATCGACAAAGTATAAATGCATGGTGTTTGCGTTATTACAATTTATAGATATTATTGGTAATTTCAATTGTTCATTAACAGTTACTCTCTTCGAGTATGATCAACGTTTCAAAGCGTTCGGCCAAAACTTCGTTCCATACGATTACAAATTTCCTTTGGACGTACCAAGAGATCTCTCGAACTCGTATGACTTGGTCGTAGCCGACCCACCATTTCTTTCCGACGAATGTTTAACAAAAACTGCTATCACGATAAAATTTTTGACAAAAAGGAATATTGTCCTCTGCACAGGTATTTTTAATAAATGCGATATTTCCTTCTAGTCCATTTATAAATATTACAGTTGATCTTTTACAGGTGCAATTATGGCAGTATTGGCGGAAAGATTGCTCGATGTTAAGATCTGTGATTTTATACCCCACCATCAGAATAATCTTGCAAATGAATTTTACTGTTATTCAAATTTCGATTTTGATAAAATGTTAAAATAAATAGGTACCTGTACAGTTTAAGTATTTTAAATCACGAGTTTATTTATTTCAAGGTAGCGCAAGCGAAATTTGAATATTCAAAAGATTTGTTATGCTTGAATACTTGTACCACTTCTGGTTTGAAAAGCTTATCGACTCAAATGAAAAGTTAAGTTTCGTCGGTGTTGCTGACCAGTAAGCAACTGACCTTAATAAATTGATCATTTATGATTTATAAACGGTCTATGCTTTATAGAAGAATGTTCGCGATTAAAGGCATCCGCCAGTTGAAAAATCGAAAAAATTTTATTTGCATATTTTTATTTAATAACATTTCAAAAATGTTCAGTTAAAATTTTCAGAATTTCTGGAATTCGGGACCCAAAATTTCGAATTTCCAGAATTCGATCTCTGTTTCATTTACACAAATTTGGTCTAAATTAGACGAATAAAAATTTAGGTAAATATTATCAATATTATTACAAAAATATAAATTTTGCAATATTTTTTACTTTCTTGAGAATTCTCGAGAAATATAATCTGATTTCTCATTTCTCGAGATGTGAAAAATATCGAGAAATCAGGAACACGAGAAATCAGGAGTGTCTGAGAGTGTTCGAGAGTCTCTTGGAGTGTACCTGAGTGTTTCGGATTCTCCCCCATGTAAATTACGACTCAAAACCATACCATATTTTTAACTCTTACATATCTTAAACTATAGAAATTAAATTATTAGTCATCAAATGGGATATATCACTGTAATAAATGAAACCTGAATATATGAAAAATTATTTATTTTTGACCAAGAATTTGAGTCGCTTCATATACAGAAAGCCACAATTATCGTAACTGAATTTACAGATGCTTTCGTTTTACATAAAAATCCGTTTAAACATTGACAGAGAAATTACAGCTTATCGAATCTTTGCTCGCTTCGTAAACATACACTTCAATTTCGTACGTCGGTGCATTCTTGAAGCCAAAGACAATCTCGCGCCTTTGGTAAAGAAACCTCGCCTATCTCTAAGGACAACTGGTATAAAATTCTATCCCGTGCATTTGTACGACTCACTTTTGATAACGGCACTTCCTAAATCACACCGAATACATGAAAAATCTGTCGGCCAAATTACATGGAGCGATATTATATAAATAAAGCTATTAGAGAAGAAAACGAAAGTATGCATTGTTTTAAGAGTACCAGCAAGACTCTTTCGCCTTCGGCAGGTAAATATTTAAATAATTTACTATAATAAGGTTTAAGGACATGTGCGTGAGCATAATTAGAATGTATTACTATATTAAATATTTAATTACATTAATTTAATAACTCTCTAATTGTTATTTCATATCAATATTCATATTTAGTCAAACACAACAATTAAGACTGTTCATAAGTTGTGTGACACATTGTTATTTAATTTTTTCCCTCTGTTTCATCTTCACTTTTCAATTGAATTAGGCTTCTCTCAATACATTTGGATTCTCATTCTCTGCGACCCATTTGAAATTTCTAAATCGTTTGATTAAATTCATTCGTTTAAGAAAGATAATGCTAAATATGTTACTGCTCGTTAGGACAATTAGTTCTACTATTACGGCCCCGGTACCAAAGGAACTAATATTAATAACGTGCGCATACTCGTAAATAAAAGTCGTGCAACGTAATCTAAAGATATTGTTCTAGTGCCGAAGAAAATGACTGAGTTGTAAACTTCCATTTTGTATAATTGTGCTTCGCTGTATAAATTAATACAATATACCTACTACAACAATTCGATAAAATTCTATCGTCAAGCTATTTGTTTATTATTCGGATTCAACTAAGTATTTGCGCTTTACATAATAAATACATTTATCAACTACTTGTTAAAAAATCGATATTTTTGTAAAAAATATATTAAGTTATTGAATGATATATGTCGATTAAGCCGCAATATGTGGCAGAAAGTATAAGAAAGAAGGTTCTACCAGATTGTTACAAATTAATAAATTACTAATTGTTAACTGTACGGTAAGCGTTCGACGGATACAAACCACGATGCTAAGAGTTTAGCGCCATTAATGCAGCCATCTGGAATACAATAAATGTGACGAAGATTGCACGCTCGTCTCGTATATATTTAATTCACGCTGGTTTGTAATCCGATAAATGGGTCGCAAAGAAAATACCTTCTGTTTAACATTCAGACGATGAATTTAAATTGGGGGGAGAGATTTTCTTTGTTCTAGTTAAGCGGTCTAATTCTACCGCTGCGTCATTGCACATGGTCGCTTTGTCTACTGGTGCAATATCTGAAATAAAGAACGAGAATATAATATTACATCGATCTTATCTTTAACATACTACCCTCCTTAGTTAAAATATCGTATGTAGTATTTCGAAACATCCGAGAGAACTGAAGTTTTAGCGTTTTCTTTCGGCCGTCCTCGTAAAAAAATAAATAAATTAGATAGCTTCTAGATCTCTACGAAGCACGTAGGGTTTTCTAATTTTCGTTGAAAGCTAAAAGACCCGTGGAACTTTAAGTATTTCGATATTTCTTGAAAAATGGAAAAATGCTAGATAGGACATTTTAATTAAGGAGGGCAGATTTAATCAATCTCATTCCATCACATCGTGATATTCACCAATCTTTATCGGGCTCGTGCTTACACTACCCGGTGATCCAGGTGCTCCAGTCTTTTTATGAAGAAGAGAATTGAAAAAGTTAGCTAAAACACCTTCTCCAGCCTGCGTAGTTCCAGTACCTTTGGGATCCAATTTCTTATTTGGCGATGCCACCTGTACGGAAAACATTTAGTACTCGCGAAAACAGATCCCCCTACTATATCCGTGACAGATCATACCACATAGATTAGAACATGCTTTCGAGCGTTAACTGTAAAAAGCACATAGCGCTCCTATTCCATGGATTACTGAACAACGAAACACATGTCTGACGTCGATGATACTATTAACAGAACAAAATATCAAAGAACCATGTACACACGTACATATCTTCTATGTACATTAAATCTAATACATAGATTATACACGATCTGTGAATATTATACAAAAATAATACATATACAATGCTAATACGTATTAGCATTTTCATGAAACTGCCAATTTGCTATATAAAATTTGAAGGCGATTAGAAGCTATCAGCTCAAACGTACGAGGATATAAACAATAAGCGTTGCCAATATGCCCGAATAAATTAACGAAAATTAGAATATTAACGTACAAAAAGAACCAATCGCGAAATGTAAGTGGAATAAATTACGTAATTGCATCTCACAATGGAAAAGCAACATTTATTTAATAACACCGATCAGGATAAGAAGCAGATATGCTCAGGGTATCGAAAGTGTGAAAATTGGCTATTCTTTAATGCGAATAAGCATTATTTTTTTAAAAAGTGAATGTGGTGACTGCACGTACGATGCCGATGTGTAAATTAGCCACAAAGATCTTGTCACTATTTGATGCCGAATGATTATTAATTGCATGTAATGTGAGAAGCATGCTCCAATTATAAATGGTATAACCTGAATAACTGGTCCAGTGCTTGCCTGGTTCCTGGTTGTCGGAGAACGTGTTGGATCTTTCAGACCTAACAACGCAGCTTGTTGTTTCGCTAGAAAGGTTTGCTCTTCTTCTGCTTGCACTTCTACTTCCCTAGTAATGCACTGTTTAACAAAAACATATTAAAATAAACTCAATTCTTTCGTTTCTCTTTTAACGAACCTCCTTAGGAGATAATAATCTACCTTTCTATTCGTCGGTGGTTGAACAATAATGTCTCGGTAATAATCATCCGGCTTCATCAGTTGCAAATTCTCGTGAAGAATGCTAATCTTTTTCATATTATCCCAACCAGCAGGACTAATAATTAAAGGAGATATAAAACAACATAATAAACATTCGTGAACTTTTAACAGCAGAAAGGTACGTACATGAGCACTGCGTCTTTTTCAACCACTAAAGCAGGTGTTCTAAATGGTAGTGAGTAAATTCTATGGGTAAGATACTTATAAAGCAAATCACAGTTTTTGTCTTCTTTCGCCGACGTGTAGAACAATCCTGCGCCATATTGCAAGCAAAATCGCCTTATCCACTGCTGCATAAAATCAAAATGCTCGTCTCTATAAAAAGAATTAAGCTTGTTAATAGAAGTCGATAGATAAGCGACATAATTTATTAACGCCAGCTTTAATATCAATTATCAGTATTCGTGTATTAGTCTTACTTATAATCGTGTTCCTTTTCAAGGGTGGACATATAATCGGTTTTTGTAATAACAACAACCACATCTAGGCCTAAATTTGTTGTAAGTACTCCCTCCGGTAATGGTAAATTATCAAGCGTCTCGTCGTCGAGATTACGACTGGTGCGTCTTAGAGGACTGCCGGGGTCTAATTCATCTCCAGGCTCTGTATAATCTTGCCATTTCTTAACATCTAAATACACAGGGAATTACTTATTGGATCTTGAGAAATGATTCTATCAAGTTAATAAGCTTAAGGGGAGGTTTCGGTCTACAAATCGATTTTCTTTTTATTTCATTTTTTCGAATGTTCAACCTTTTAAGAATACGTGTTTAAAAAGATTTATTGACACTCGTAAAATTCCCGAAGTTATAGGCATTTGCAACAACGGGCCACTGGGCGTTCACGTAAAACTTTAAACGCATTTTTCTCGAAACAGTGTTCTCAAAACGGTGAGACCTGTACCTCCAAAAGTTATTATCCGATTCGACTGTAACTTTTTTTATTTTGAAGAATATACTTCTGGCTAGGGGGAAACCAGGAAAAAGTACAAAAAATTGAAAATTTATAAATTTTAACCGCGTAGAAAGGACGAAAAGTATAGGGAAATTGTGATTTCAAACTTCAAGTGTCGTTAGAATCACCTATTTTTTGAGCTCTAGACCGGAACCTCCCCTTAAGATTAAAGTTACTTCTTAAAATCTATTTAATCTATAAGAACCGTAAAATGGTAGGGTGTGTATGGAAATATGTGCTCGATAGATTTACTCACTAAATTGTCTGCATCGTTGCCTAGTATCATTATCTAAATACAATTTGTCGACATGGTCCCCCAACAGTGCAGCCCAAGATTGAAGTTGGTCCAGGATAGCCCATGGGGTTGTCATTGCCGCTACTAGCATAATAAGTGTATGCGGAAACCTTTCTGCGTTCAATGCAAATCTCAAAAGATTCGCATGACCGGGATCTCCATCCAGCACCCATACGGATAATCTCGTTTGATCTAAATTTAAGCAAATTTACAACTTCCACGTAAATTCATAATTATTCCTACTTCTACATTTAAACAATAGTATCAATTTTAAACGATTATTACCATCTCTGTAATCGTCTCTCACGTCGATGTACGCAAACTCTAAACCAGAACCTTTTTTTGGATCCTCTACACCTTGTAGCTTCGCAATGAGTGTCGTCTTTCCACTTTCATTATCACCTACGAATAGATTAATCATATGTTATACAATATTCCAAATTTCTAGAGAAAGATATTATAAATCTAAACGTTTTGACAATCGTTCTTATAAATGTATTTACTCTTCATTATTTAAATCAAAATTTTCTAACACAAAATTAATATGGTATCTACAATTACATTTTCTAACATCAGAAGCCTCCCTTTTATGGTGTTGTTATCAGCGTATACGTTTGGACTTTAAAAATTGCCTGCTACTACGAGAGATAAAGCAATAGAATAAACAAATATTATCCTGTGATGTATTCAATGACCCCAAATAAGCTAACCCAGACAAGTTAAATTTATGCGAATACCACATATATATGCCCTACTTTAATCTACAAAACAATATGAAGTTATTCATTTCCAATCGCTCGAATTCAACATAATTCTTCATAAACCTGAGTTCATACCTTACGAAATCCTAATCGGGGCATATTTTTTAATAAAACAATACATTTAAACGTTTTAATCACCAAGCACATCTGCTTCTTCGCAACGTCAAAGAAATCGATTTGGAGACAGATTCCTAGCATCGAAGGAGCGAGTAAACACATCGGGAGGTGAAAGTTCGCCGAAGCGAAATCATGCGTTACGCCATTAAATGATATACGATATTCATGCGCTACATACATATACTGTATTAAAGCTGCATTAATTAAGGAGGATGACTCAAATTTACCTAGGACAAGGATATTCTTGTTCGAAGGTAACTTGTTGTTCCCACTATTTTGTACTTCGGCCAAGATAGAGGACCTGCAAGAGACGAGAAAGAAAGGATAATGCGGGCTAAGAAAAGATTCGAAATCGCCGTCATTTAAAAGCGACTAAATCATTGTCTTTGATATGTGGCACGCGAGGGGACACATCAAAACATTTAGGTGTTATGATTACTTCGGAGTTGCGCATATACTTTACAGTGAGACGTTTATGGAAATGAATTCGTCGAGCGTACCACAAGTTGTCTTTATTGTCTCCATCCTCTTTCTTTTTCGACTGAAACCCATTGGTCTGCAACATCATATCAATCGCTGTCGCTGCCATTATCCATTTGACAGAAATGAAATTTGCTATCGATTGTGCGCAAGGTGCGGGTGCGGCTTGCAGTTAACTTCAGTCGCGACTGAATCTTGAAAGTCTTGAAACGCGTTTAAATTTCTAGGTTCATACGTATCTTAGATATTTATCTAAATATCTTGTATTACTATTTAATCAATTTCCCGTAACAATAATATTTCTCATAATCGTTTTTTTCTTAGAAATATTTTATCCCCACCCAGGGCCAACTTTACCAATGGGCTAACTGGGCTATAGCCCATGGGCGCCCGTGATCTAAGGGCGCTTAAGAATCAAATTTGTTGAAATGCTTTTTTCTCTTCAATTTTGGAGACAAAAATTTCTATCTGGAGTGAAATTCTTGCGTTATTATCCGCGCGGATCGAACCGCAGGTGACAGTGAGAAAACCCACGGCAGTGCTGAACCAGGCTCGGATTAAGATTTTTGGGGCCCGGGGCTATCAAACCTTCGAGGCCCCCCCGTGGTTGGGTTTTGGGGCCCGGGGCTATATCAAACCTTCGAGGCCCCCCTGTGGTTGGGTTTTGGGGCCCGGGGCTACATATCAAACCTTCGAGGTCCCCCGTGGTTGGGTTTTGGGGCCCGGGGCTATCAAACCTTCTAGGCCCCCCCCGTGGTTGGGTTTTGGGCCCGAGACTATATCAAACCTTCGAGGCCCCCCCGTGGTTGGGTTTTGGGGCCCGGGGCTCTCAAACCTTCGAGGCCCCCCCGTGGTTGGGTTTTGGGGCCCGGGGCTCTCAAACCTTCGAGGTCCCCCGTGGTTGGGTTTTGGGGCCCGGGGCTACATATCAAACCTTCGAGGCCCCACCGTGGTTGAACAGCGGGGTGGGAGGGGTTAGTGAGCTAATCGCTTAGAACGGGGCCCCCCTAGGAAAGTGGGGCCCAGGGCCGCAGCCCCCCTTTAATTGGGGCCTGTGCCGAACTAAACCCACGGCTTGTCGCCGTGTTGTGGCATCGACTTTACGCTGCGGCTGCAGTGGCCGCGACTCTGCGTTGCTCTGCGTGAAACGAACATCGCGCGACATTGTCTCTTTTCTCTCTTCGACGAAGAAAAAGACAAATGTCGCGCGACACTCGATTCGCGGGCATTGTCTGTTCGTGTTTGCCTTGGTGGAAACCCGGGGTTGTGATGTACTGCGAAGAAATTGCACCCTCTGGAGCTAGGGCGCCAAATTTTTTACCCCAGGGCGCTCAAATTTGTTAGCACAGCCCTGTCCCCACCTATACTTATCGATACATAAAGAATACATATATACGAAAAATATTGCATGTTATTTGGAAAATCGTATTATTAATAAACAAATTAATACCATTATTTATTTCATATCGCGCTTCGCGTATTACAAAATTCTATTGTAAACGTGAAACATTAATGAACATTAACGTGCACGCGAATGCGCGCGTCATTTATGTAGAGTAATATCATCTATTTTATAATTGAACTAAATCGAACAATAAACTTGAGAACGATTTTCTTGATTATAATATTTTTTCCGCAAAATACAAAAATTTGGAAGATAAAAAAATTCGTCTTATCATTGACGCGACCGTTATCAAGCTGCTCTAACGTTGGTAACGCATATCATACGTCACCATACGAATTTACGCTATACGAATTACCGCACGTAACAACAAATGCTAACAGAATACATAATTAAACGTAACTGATGTGAAAACATATCTGGTAGAAATTAAAGAAGATGGTAGGCATTTTAAATGATTCTGACAGCGAAGATGAATTACCTCCCGGCTGGGAGGAAATGACAACTGTTGATGGAAATGTCTATTACGTGAAGTAAATCATTTTTATATTATTGCTGTCATACGGTGTACATTAGTATTGCGATATATTAATAAAAGCAACTATGTTAGAGATTAGAAACGTACATAAAATAACGCATTGCGTATTAAGGCTGGAACAGACACGTCAAGTAATTTAGTCAAGTAGCGAGTAATTTAGTATATTTACCATTGTTTTACTAAGCTACTCAACTAAATTTTAGTGTCCACACACGAAAAGTTACTAAATTGCTACTCAACTGAATTACTCAATGTATCTGAATTACAAAATGTCTGAAAACGTTCTCCAAATAGCAACGTTGTTCTTTTTTCTAGTCATTACACGAAAGGCACACAGTGGACGCATCCCAGGACTGGTCGTAAAAAAATTGTTGAAGGAGGTACGGTGTTGCTATATAAATCTTAGAAGTTAGATAGATTGTTGGAATTGTCAACTAACAAGGAGAGTATCCCAGGTGTCCCTCTCCGATTGCTTTAATTTATGGATATGTTTTAGAAGACCGAAAAATGAGATATACATGTTTTTTTATAGTAGCCTGTTTTCATATTTAGGGGGTGAAACCACCCCTCAAAGTTATATGATTTTCAATTGTCAAATGTATTTGATCTCCAGATGTTTTTCTCCAATTGCTTCGGTTTTTGGCCAAAACAAATGGAGACAAACACCTGAAAATCTTGTAAATTTGAAGGGTGGTTTCACCCCCTAAACATGCTAATAGGTCAAAATAAAAAGACATCTGTTTCAAATTTTTTGTCTTCTGAAAAATGTGCAAAAATCAAAGCAATCAGAGACGAACACCTGAAAATCATATAACTTCGAGGGGTTGTTTCACCCCCTAAATATGAAAACAGGCCGCTATAAAAAACCCATATATCTTAGTTTTCGGTCCTTTAAAACATATCCAAAAATCAAAGCAGACACCTGTGATATTCTCCTTATATTGTCGCTTGTATCATATAAACATAGAGAACAAAATAAACTATTAAAGTAATATCAACGTAGCCGCAATGATAATATTTTCAAATCAACACTTATACAATTACTAAGTTATAAAAACTTGATAATGTTATTTGTTAATAAGAATTGCCATCCGGATGGGAACGATGCGTGTCAGACGATGGCAAAGTTTTATTCGTAGATCATATGAATCGCACAATAACATACACAGATCCACGGCTCGCATTCGCTACAGAATACAGAGAGTTGTCGCAACCTGTACGCCAACGCTTCGACGGAAGTAGTACAGCACTATCCGTTCTGCACGGTCGAGATTTAAGAGGCAAAGTGGCCATTGTCACAGGCGCTAATACTGGTATAGGTGAGTAACAATAACTAAGTTACTTCGATAAATACATTTCTATCAGTGTTAAACCAATGGTATTTCTTGCAGGATTCGAAACTGCTAGGTCATTAGCTTTACACGGTTGCAAAGTTGTATTAGCTTGTAGAGATATAAAAAAAGGTGAAGAAGCAGTACAAAAAATACAACAGGAAAGGGACAACGTGACGTGCGAAACGTTACATTTAGATTTGTCCTCTTTATACAGCGTTAAAGAGGCAGCTGAGAAGTTTAAACAAAAATATAGGTAAATTCACATCGTAAATGAAGCTTATCGGTAAGAATAGTAAAATCGTCATTCAAAAATTACTCGATACTAATATACTTCACATTCACAGAACGCTACACATTCTTATACTAAACGCTGGAGTTTTTGCGATTCCCTACGAGCTCACGAAAGATGGTTACGAAACAACATTTCAAGTGAATCATCTCTCGCAATTTTATTTCACCCTTTTGTTGGAGCATCCGATTCGAAGTTGCCACAATTCTAGGGTAGTGATCGTTTCCAGTGAATCGCACAGGTATCAAGTTTCTAAATAAAATTACGCACAGTAATGGAAAATTTTAATCCTAGTTTAACGATCGAGTCGATATGTGATATTTTATTTCTACTTATTAACAGGTTTTCGTCTCTTCGAACAGTAGAGGATTTTCATCCATTGACTCTTTCCCCTCCTGCGTATAAATATTGGTTTATGGGAGCGTATAATGACTCTAAGTTATGTAATATTCTCTTCGCGCAAGAATTAGCAAAGCGTTGGCCGTCTGTGAGCGTGTTCAGTTGCCACCCCGGTAACATGGTTTCTTCCTCCTTGTCCCGATACTCGTGGACGTTAAGATTATTGTTCATGCTAGTGCGACCCTTCACAAAATCGCTGGTACGATGCTCGTTCGTCAGAAATAATTATCTGCGAAATGTGTGATTATAATTATTCGAACTTTACAGCAACAGGCGGCAAGCACATCAGTTTTCTGCGCGACCGCGCCAGAGCTGGAAGGCGTGACTGGAGTTTATTTCAATAACTGTTATCGCTGCGATCCATCGAATACAGGATTAGATCCTGCACTCGCATCGAGATTGTGGTCCGTTAGTCAGGAAATGATTATAAGCATTATGAAAAAAGACAAACTTTGGGAAACGTTAGCGCTGAAATGAAGTATAATTATAAATGAAGGAAGATTGGTAAATCACAGAAACCAGAAAGAGTTTTAACTGATAAGAAATATATATATATATAAATATTTACTTTTATTTTATTACGAGCTGTATTATATATTCAATAAAATTGTTCTTATGTCTTTTATACGTTAACATATTTTTCTCCTGTAAATATGCTACGTTCTGAAAAGTTGATAGTAATTTTCTACGGACGAAATTATTTTTTTTTAAGTATTTTTAATCGATTTTGCGAAAAAGGTGATTTATTACTCGTAGATATTTCCGAAAAAAATTATAATTAAAGATCTTGCTTCAGCTTCACGAAGGAACAATAAATGACCTTGTAATAACATTTTAATTTTTAAACAAAGTACTGATATGTCTGAAAGTAACGGCAGTTTCACATTTGAAAATGGCTCTCTTTTTACCACTGTCAATCATGTAGCTTAAAATTTTCTGTAGTCAAAATTTAGAAAAGTGGAATTTCATCAGCGTTCAAAGACGTTATGAATAATTACGTACACAGGTTTTTGGAATCTACTGTTGGTAATCTATTTGGTAAGGATGTAACTTGCAGGGAACCAGTGCACCGTTGCGATGATTACCAACCGGGCGTTTTAACGGAATTCGGGAGAACAGGTATAAAAGTACGTATCTAATTACCAGCTCCCTTGAAATCCGAATACTTTTAATGAATTACATAATTTCAATCTGTTTTTGGAAGATCAAATTTCCTTGGCGCAGCTCTTCGACCTTCTTTTTTTTACCGTTACAAATTTTTGCAAATGACTGCGTAAACCGGAACTACATCGCGTCGATTTATTACAAAATGATGTAAGCTTTTAATATTAGTAGTTAAATTGTATATCATATCAGTGAACATCTTTGTAAAGTCTGTGTTCAAATCTGGTAAGTACATTTATTGTATTATACGTTAATTATAATTCCTAATTAGTTTCTTCTCGATTGCCCGTCGATAACCATAAATTCGAAGCAATTTAAATTTTAATTCAGTCACAATTGTAACAATACTCGACAGTTTTTAATCAATTTTAATTGCAATGATTATCAAGCATTTTTATTGAATCTCGGTTGCGACTATTCCGCTAAAATTCTCCGTTCGAATTTCCCGTTAGAACTATCCCAAATAACATTTCAATTGTCCCACGAACTTACGACCGTAATATTCTGATTGCAATTATCTCGATAATTAGTATATTTACGTTACAAATGAAGAGGTTAATAACATATACTATTCTACAGAAAAGATACCACAAAATCCCTTCGCAAATTTACAAAATTTTGAATACGGATGAAAATGATTACATTCGTTTTCCGGTTGATAACTTAAATTCTCTTCTTCTAAATGGACGCCAGGCGTCGCACTCTTATAAAACACGCTGAAATTTGGTCTGCTAGAGTATGCTCCGACTGCTCTGACACTGGCACACTTTAATTTTAGATATAATATTTACCCATTTTCGCGAATGTTGCAAGATATTTTTATATAATCCACAAACGACCTATAAATTCTGAACCAGGCTTTCCATTCGAACGTACTTCGTGCACTTTAAAATGCAGCGAACGATGGTAATTATACGGTTATGTAGGCACGGACTACACGGTTCATTCATTATTAAAATACCTTTTCTACCATTTTCGATTAAATAATTTCCCTTACGTTGTATTTCAATGAAACCTAAATGGATCTATTAGCGAAACTTAATGATGTTAACAAAACGTTGTAACACGTCTGGCGCGAGTACAGACCTTTTTCTTTAAATATTATTAATAATACGTGAGAGAGAAATCAGATATATGTTTACATGAAGTTGTTCAAGAAATTCTTGATGCCCTGCGGACTATGCGCCGCGGTACCAACGATGAAACCTGCCAGCCCAGCCGAAGAACGTACCGTGCCTTGTAATGGCGAAGCACCGCCCAAACAATTAATAAAACCATCCGAACTACCCATTTACACTGTTGAAGATGGGTATTCTAAACAGATGCCATGGTAACGCAAGTAATTTCATATTGTTGAATTTATTTTTATTCTCTTACATAAAAGAATCCTGCGAAGAATTCTCGTTTCATTTAAATGTAACACTCTGCGAAAGATAATCTACGTCTGCTTAAACACTTTATAACATAAAAAAGAAATCACCACGTTCTTTTGCAGCGCGACGAGTCCTTCGGTCGTGGAGCAAAATGTTAGGAAGATACGAGAAGCAGTGCAAGGGTTGAAAGTTATGTACAACGATGTTTCCAATAATGTTTCCGCGACTGTTGACAATTTCAAATGTACGTATTTACATCTAATACCAGATTTCAATATTTACGCTGTTATTCATGAATTCTTTACTGTTATTTTTATTGGTTTATTGCGCTGAATTTTATTTTTTTTTGATGAGTTTGTATCGCTTTTAAAGGGCAACGTTAAATCTGTGGAGACAATTTGAATGGAAGAGCGACGGAGTAATTATGTCTTTGTCTTTTGTAGTTGTGATTGATTACCTTCAAGACGAAAGCAATCTTATGCCACGAGTTGGAGCTGTTGGTATCGGTGGTTTGTCGGGACTGGTGCTGGGTCTCAGAGGAGGTTTCTTTAAACGATTGGTTTATACTAGCGCGGGTGCTGGTATCGTTGGAGCTGTCTGTTTCCCTCGAGAAACGAAAGAAGCATTCAATACGGCGGAACACTATGGAAATATTGGATATAATTTCATTTATGGTGGTATGTATATTCATTGATGTTCTGGTATTTTAAGACAGTTGCTTTATAAATGAAATGTTATCGGATTTCGCGAATTATATGTACTGATAAAGATTGCTTTAGTCTTTTCAAACATCTGTGGAAAGAGTTTAAAGGATTTCGTGAACTTCTGTATAAATGATATACAGTGGCGGATGAAAGAAAGTTTAAAACTTTTAAAATCGCATAAGATTTTTAGAATTGGTCGGAGAATTGGTTGGAGTTTTTTTTTTGACAAGCTAGGAGGATAAGTTTGTCAAGTGACGTGTTTCGTCGTTTTGAAAAAAAATGCAATTGGTCGGAATAGCAAAAAAGAAAAGAGTAAATGTTTTTTAAACTTTTTTTGTGAACCTGTAATGAAAATTCAAAAAAATTATTTTTAGATTGAAGTAAGGTGTATGCACTTCTAAAATTTCATCAAAATCTGTTAACGTTGCTCTGAGCTATAAACGCTTAAAAATCGCGAAATTCCCGAAATTAGCGATTTTAAACTTATAACTTCAATCTACAAACGGGTTTTTTGAATTTTCATTACAGGCTCACAGAAAAGTTTAAAAAACGACATTTACTATTTTTTTTTGTTCCGACCAATTGCATTTTTTTCAAAACGACGAAACAATCCTTCTAGCTTCTCAAACAAAACTCATGTCGTTTGGACCAATTCTAAAAAAGTTATGCGATTTTAAAAATTATAAATTTTCTTTCGTCCACCACTGTAAATGGCAAGCAACATAGACTTTACTACAAATACGTTTCGATTTTTAATTAATTTAGTTGCATTGTTGCAAAGTATAGTAGATTAGAGCAAAGTATGATGTTCGACAACTATTTACCAGAAGCGGCAAATTTTTTACTTGTAATCTGAAATATAGATTAGTAGCGAAACCAGAAATTTCAACATATTACATTCGTAATTTCAGTGAAACCAGGAGATAGCAAAAAGGAAATTTCGATTAAAGAATTTCCATTAATGCAAACTTTGCTCGAGTCAGAATTTGTTAATATGGTACTTCATCCATTTAAACAGAGTACATCGAATACTACTACTGACAAAACGGAGGTAGGATGCAACAACAGAATCACCTTATTGCATCATTCCTCCTGTACCTTTAATTACCTTAACATAGATCGTCACTGTATTCAAAAATGTATTTTTGGGGCGACATAGGTTCAGCTGCTCGTAATACTCTTCGAAGCTGTTTTCGTAGACCTTTCAGAGAGTGTAAAAATTATTAATGAAGCGTAGATTAATTAAGGAGCCTGACTGACTAGTCATCGTTCAACAAAAGATGATTTTTCATCCTTTATTTGTGAAATTAATGTAGTTCTTGGACAGTCGGAGGAAGATAAGGTACTAGAATCTCGCTGTGTTTCGTTTCAACGGAAACATGGAGATCGTTCGAAAATTTTAGAGTCAGTAATATTGAATGAATCACCGCCTATAGAAGAGACACAAAATTTAAATGATGAAGATGCTTGGATTAAATCGGAATAATTACATAGGTACCCTCCCCAATCTCCACCTTCCAGTGTTCTCATAAACGATTCCTTCTTATTCATTGAAATTTATCCTTATACAATCATTAACAGTGTCATTAACTATTATTTAATCGTTAATATATCGATGTTATATTCTTCTGTTATGTTTTAGGAGAATTCGCCTGCAAGTAAATCAGAAATAAAAAAGGAATGAAGTGTCGCATTCTGTAGTCAATGGATATTACATAATATGTATGGAATACAGAAATTGTACAATGTTTTACTACAACTGTAAATAAAACTCATCAAAAATCATTTAAAAGCTTGATATTAAATAATGTAATATAATTAGAATGTTGAAAGCGTTTTTATCATTTTCCCTATATGTGTATGATATATTGAATGTGATGTAATATGTCAAAACGCTTGAAATGTTGCCAAAAAGAAAAGCAGAATAAATAAATAGTGGAAGAATACAAATTCTTAAAAGATTTCGATGCAAAATTCATTATAGAATTTATTGTAATATTGTCCATGTGGGACTGTAATAAATGAGTATTTTCATCGTCTATACAGTTATTTATATCGTTTATACACGGATTTTGAGTATTGTGTTATATAATGTACTAGAGTTTTTGCCGATATTTCTGTATTTAAATTATCTTGAAAATTCTATAACAATGAAGAAGTGCCTTATATGTAATCAAAGTAAATATCAATTTAATAATACAACCGATATAGTGCTACAACTATTTGTCTAAAAATTCTTATAAATCAGATTTTCGGCCAAATCTCCGATGCTCCGATTCGGCTAGCATTTTACAAATAGTTTCATTTTGCATAGAAATAATGTTTGCGAGAAGGATTTTCGAATTGGTATGAGTGGATCAGTTTCATCCCCTGGTGTTCTTGTCGAAAGGGAAAAGTTTCGGGCGTAGGGGGTGTACCGCTTGGTACACTGCCTGCGTAAGTCTCCTGGTCCGATTACCTAATCTCCGCGTAAGCCGGCTTAAGTCAGGTCACACCTAGTGTGCTCCTGGCGGGTTACATGAGTCGGAGCAACAGGAATCGCCTCTGGGAGACGCCGAGCGCTTTTCCCTTTCGACTCGGACATTAGGGTGGTAGGAACTGCGCCATCCAATACTCCTTTCATGCTCACCAGTAGTCTTTCCTTCCTTGCTGAATTTCTTTAAATCGAGTGATTGCTTGGCATTTCTGTATTTCGAAACCGAAGAGATCGATGGAACTTTGCTTCCATCCATCTTTTTCGTTTAGTAAGCTAAGGTTTTCATGTATAGGGAGATCGACGGAACTTTGATTCCATCTATCTCTCTACGGGTCTCGAAACGCAGCAACCTCCTCGTGGTGAGACCTGGTAATCGGTGAAAACCGAGCCGATAGCTGTGCTTGTCAAATATTCTAATCAGATATAAGAGTTGCTTTAAAAAATGCACGCATGCTGCATGCTCCAAACTTGCAATTTCAAATATCTATGGTATTTTCTTAAAAATATTGAGTTGATAACGTTGAGTGTGACTCGAAAATGGTAAGGGGGCTCGCGAGCCCCCCGAGCGTGTGACACAAAATTACATTGCGTGATAGGTCTATCCTATACTTCGTCGATGACCAAAGTTATAAATTTTTTTCAAGTCGCCAAAAATGCAATCACCATTTTGGCCAATAAAAAACTTATTTCCAAAATTTCAGCCAATTCGGAGCATATGAATTTTCGGAAGAACAGCCTCAATTTCTTCTGTTATTCAAATTCAATTATTCAACACATTTTTCTTATTTGAAATAAATTAATTTTTATCGAGAAGAAACTGATTTACCGACCGCGTGTCAATAGTAGTGACAACTGCCACGAACCCTCATGTTTTCGATGAAAGTTTCCTGCGTTTTCTGTTCGCCAGTGTCACGTGTATTTTCATTTGACGATTACCCAGAATATAAGAACAATAATTATTCTGACAGTGGTCTCACATTAAAATTCAACAATGAATTCGAACAAAGCAAAGTTATCAAAAAGTATTCTGGATATGAAAGTAAGTTAAAGAGGTTACTACATTCTCGAGTGTTTTTTCATATTACAAAAATTTTATTCTATTTAATAGTTTATGAAACGGACTAAAGAAAAAGTAGAAAAGCAACAATTTCAAGAAGAAGGCGAAGAATATTTTGGAAATGAGCTGACAAAACGCATGAAGCAAGAATCGTAAGTTTTTTCAATTCTTAAATACACAAAATTCAACTTGTAGCAGTTGAATATCACTTAGAATGCATATAAAACATGTAATATTACATTACTGTATGTATATGTAACTTACATAATCTGTATTTTAATAAATATAATAAATTTAAAATTCATGCGAACACATAAGTTTCATAATTTGATATAAAAATGAAAATCTCAATATCTCTCGCTTTTCATTCAAGAGAAAGATTCATCATTCAACCTAGTTATGTCTTCTGCGAGAAATTAATCGACGGTAGACTAAGTTATAAAGGAATGAACCCTGAGATAGAGAAATTAATGGAGGCAGAACAGAACAATGAACGCGCTCTGTTAGAAGCGAAAACAGAAACAGATGTTTCGAACGAGCAAATGGTACAGCATTTCAAGGGTTTAAGGAAAAACATTAAAACTGATCAAAAATATGAGAAGCCGTTGCAAAAGAACGACTACGAACCGTCGGAAAAGAAACCAAAGTTTTTGAAACCACAAGATTAGTATTAAAATCGAAAACTATTTATATATATGTATATAATAAATTTAAGTCTAAGTACTTTTTATACAAAAATTACATATTCGATTTAAACCTCGGTTGTCACACTGGGTCAAAATGACCTACAATTTGATTTTGAGGTAAAATATTTTCGAGGCTTCATTGAATTCAAACTTAATCTTAGAATCTTTACGACTTAATTGAACAGATAATTTTTAAACAGCAGCTGTTTGAAAATTGGCTTCGATCGAATCGACTCAGTTTGATAACTACGTTAGAAAAAATAGGTGTTACAACCGAGGTTTAATGGTGTTGTAAATAAATTTGTAGGACATTATAGTTATGAATTACATTTTGTTAAATTTCACACATCAATCATGAGCTATTCATTTTTCTTTTCAATCGTCATTAAATCCTGTCGATCGAGCAAATTTTTAAAACTTTCCACTGATAAATATTCTGTATTGCTCTCCTTTAACCCATTTTCCCAAAGCGTATCGAAAGTATTACCAGGAAATTCAACTCCACTGCTTTCAAATATACTTTTTATTTCTTCTTTACTTCGAAGCTGCAATAAAGTTTTAATTAATGTACATTTCTATTATTACTTATTTTTCCAGTTATCGAGCCACTATGTGGGAATACTTTTACCTAAATTAATACTTTAAACGTACCATAGAAAGATCTTCACAGCTGAGGCCGTGTCTTGTAAAGATGTTTGGAAATATGAGACTGTACGCAGTTGTTGTGTCCGATAAACTATCATACGTAATTCCAGCTATTGGAATACCTAGAAGTGTAAAAACCTTTTCATGTAATTTTATATTATACTACATACATATATAAAACAGATATGTATATATAATATATTTAAAATCGTGTGAAAAGTATTTTAACTCTAACGAACTTCAGATTTAGATAAATAGAAAATAATAAATCTACTGACTTGAATCATCCACTTTTTCCATATTCCCTATTGTCGTATTGTAACTCGTGCTATAATGTTGACATTCTAAAGGTATCTCTGAAAAAATTTGACTCTGTACGTTCGCAATATCAAAATTAATATACGTATAAACATATTAAAAGCGTAATATTGATAACGGAATGTAAAATTAAAATATATTACTCTGTACTTTCGGCAGCGTGGGAAAATGATATTTCCAATTTAAAAGTTTTAATAGCGCCATATAATCCACAGTTCCTTCTTTTCGCATTTGAAGATGATCCAGTAACGGTGTCAAAAGTTCTTGCTTTACATATATCTGGTATTTAGCCAAAGTCGAAAAAACTTTGTCTTCTGGTAAAAATCCTGCAAACTCCTACCGGTATATCAGTTTTATTTAATTAATTAAATTAATTCTGTAGAAATTCCAAACCTTTTTTAATATCTTATTTAAGAAAGTGTTAATATCTTGTTTAATAATTTTGTGTATTACGTATCAAGATTCCTCTTTAATTACTTTATCAATACAAGACAGTTCTTCGGAAACATCTACAAATGAAACGTACGAGATGCACTTCTTAAGCATCTGGCGTAAACTATTTATATATTGCAAATATTTTTGTTGCAGTTTCACATCGATGTTTATGGCACAGTCGCTAAAAATACTTTCCATTTCAGATATTTCTTTCCTCTCGTAAGGTTTACCATGAGTTATATCCGTGTACAAATACATACTCTTCAAATTTCTGTGCGAATTAATCCAAATAACACATTACTACTGTTAATATGAATTTAAATAATTGCAATCATAAATATAATATTATTTTTCAGCGGAAACAGAACATAATTGCTCCATTGAAATTAAATTTCTTATTGATTCGTTACTTTGGTTTTCCTATAGGGGAATGTGAACGTTCTATGAAATCTGCTAAAATGGAATTAACTATCGTAAGAGGATTAGTATTGATCCACGTTAAGAGCCTTTTCACTCGTGTGCCACCAACATTAGCACCCCTTAACATTCCAAAGTAATTATTCTGATTGAATGGTTCCTTGTAACTACAAATGCAATTGGTTTTTTACATAGTACGAAATAATAAGTACCAATTTATTAATTTGCAATTTCATACTTTCTCTTTATTTGCTCCGCTGGCTGGTAATTGTTATGACTTTTTTTATACATTTCAAGAATATCCTCATCTGAAATATCACTTTCAATCGCTTTTGTTCTAAGCACGTCGGCCATAGTTTCCTCTAATTAATAGAAGCTAATTTATTAATAATATATATGTTATTAGAAGTATGTTTATCGTTACGCTTGAAGTTTAACAAACATTATTTTATACCAGACGTGGTTTTTATCCCGAAGCTTGTTTCCAGTGGATTCATACCCACTGGAAGATTCGGGACCTGATAACGTGTTTTACCAACTTCTTTGTTCCAATAGCTATTCATTACTGTATTTCTTAATTCGGAGATGAGTGTTTGGAATGGTGTCTCCTGATGAGCTTGTAAACATTCTTTCATCTGCAGATATTTAGACAATTTTGGGGTATTAGTTTTGTATTTATAATGCAGTATTTTTGTGGTTGTTGTAAATTGAGAAAAAATATAACGAGTCATGCAGTTTAGAGCGAAGAGAGATAATTTTGAACATGGTACTTTGAAGTAAAATTTGTTATTGGATTATACTCTTACTCCAATTTTCTCTTTAATATTACGGATAATATCCCTATGCGATGAGAAATCTTGTTTATATTTTTCATTATGCGTAAGTATAATCTTCAAAGCCTCAATTTTGTCTTCCAATGAATACTCCCTGAGACACTCTTTAGTAGTATCTAGTGAACTTGCATCATTTCTCTAAAAGTAATTATATTATAAAGCTATTAAAAATATGTAACAAATATTAAGTAGTCTACAACACTTAATATATATGCATTAATATTAACAATAAAATATCATCGACACCGATATTAACGGATTATTATAATTAATGATGTAAATAATATATAATAATCATGACATGGATAAAATTACGACAAAAATTATAATGAAATAATATAAGGCAGAAATAATATAAATGGTCGAATAAAATATGTTAATCTCTCTTATAGCTAATAAAATACAATCTTACGAATTTTTTCTCAGTTTTATCCACAACTTCATTTGGTGTATTTATACAATACATTTCTAGCCACAGTTAAATAAATAATGGGTATATCGATGTATTAAAAGTTAACCAGAATTAATATTCTAATAAAACATGGAAAAACAAAACGTAAGTATATTTATGTGAACATGTGACACACATATGTGTTGCAGTTTAAAATACCCGCCTCTGTGCCCTATAGTCACGTGGTCTATATTCATTTGAGTGGTGGGGGATGGCGCTGATCTATATACAGGGTGTTTATAAATATGTGGGACATCTTTTCAGAATCGGTTCTACTCACCACAATAATAAAAAAAATGGTATACGCGTATCTCTAATAATGCTTAGTTTTACAGTTGTAAGCATTTTCATATTTCGCGAAACGCCTATTAAAGTAGTATTTAACGAAATCCACCTGTATTTTCGCTGTGTTCCGCAAATCGAAATATTGATTATCATCTCGCTTTTGTTTTTTTAAAGGCGGGAAGGAACAGATATGTAACGCGCTAGACTGCCGGTTGCCCTTTAATAGCCATTTCGGGCCAATGTTTTACGGAATATAAAAATGCAAAACTAGTACTACTTATAACTGCAAAATTAAGCATTATCGGACCTATGCGTTTATCAACTTCTCTTACTATTTTCATGAGTAAAACCGATCCTAAAAAAATGTTACATTTTTATAAACACCCTGTATATATGTAGCTCAGTCGGTATAGGTGATCGCACATCTGACAGATTTTGTTGATCCATTTAGTTATCATTAAATTCATTACACTCATTACTATCATTACTGTTATTTTACTGTTATTAAAAATAAATAGAAAGAGAGGAAAATTATTTGAAGACATTACAGGACATTCAATCAATTTTGTTTTTAAGTATCCGGTGATATTGAGAGAATTTATGAATTAAAAATTTGTACATTCGTTTATATTTTAAAGAGAAATGTACCTTTATTGCAATAAAAGTATCTGAAAACGCTTGAAATATTCATATCCATACGTCACTCAGTTTATGTCACAAACTACGATCGCATAGTCATAGGCATATTGCGCGTAGCACACATATATCTGAACGTGTGTATCACACCTTTGAAGAAGCAATAATAATAATATAAGAATTATAAAATACATCTAATGGTAATGACAGCAGCTAAGCAGAACACAAAACGATCCAAATGGGCTTTGGACTTCGCCCACAAGTTAGTATTTTTACCCTTTACTTCAAATTTTAGAAAAAATAAATCGTTAGGTTTACTAATTACAATCCCTTACAACGTGACAAGTTACATAAATTTTTCTAGAATTTTTTTATACCGTATAACGCGATTTATAAAGAATAAGTGCACTATAACGAAAATTGTTGTCTTCCAACAACTTCGTGCACACGAGTATATAATTAAACAGTCTTATAGGTTATGGTCCTCCACCTTACTCAATAATCACACGATTTAGGGAACTAATTAAAAACTAAAATTTGTAAAAGTATGTTCAGTACAAACATTACGATTAACAGCTGTTACATTGTAACAATTTGTATTTCTGTCTCTATTTCATTTATTAGTATGAATAATAAGTTTATTATAGCTCGCCTTGTACTTAGTTATTACAGTTGAATGAACGCTTTGTATTTTTAGAAACAAACAGGACAAAAATGTGGACATCCCTTCTCCCCCAGGCTATACACCAGCCGTTGCTTTATTCCACGCTGCAGATTCTATTAGAGAAACGGATTCCAATCATTTAATAATGAAAAAATCATGGGACCTAGCTTTAGGCCCTCTTAAACAAATTCCAATGAATCTATTTATTATGTACATGGCGGGTAATTCTATAGCGATATTCCCCATTATGATGGTCGGTATGTTGATTATCAGGCCAGTGAAAGCATTGTTTACTCTTCAGCAAAGTAAGTATTAACTATTATACAAGCTGCATTACAATAAACAGAACGCACGAATTCTTGGATTTAAAGGGTGAAAATGGTGAGAAGAATTTCTTCTCAAAGACGGTTCCAGAAGATAAAAAGCTCTTTGCACTTTTGTCTGTCTTTAAATCCGAGAAAAGTACGTGTTTTGTTTCGTGTGAGTGGGTCTATATGGGTCGTAACAATGTGTGGTACAAACATAGAGATAACTATTTATTAGAGATGGGTTTCTCGCAGAGTTGGGCATTATTTAAATAAATTTCTGTTCAAACGATCTCGAATAAGAACAAGACTCGCGAATAATGAATAGTTCTTTATTCGAATAAAAATTCGGAACTTTCCTCTCGAAGAATCAAAACCTGGCCATTGTTTCCTCTCGAGGAATTATTAAACTATCATTTCAGCGTTCAAGGTGATAGAAGGAACGCACGCTGTTGGCCAAAAGTTTGTGTACTTTCTGGGACAGTTAATAAACATCGCTTTAGCGTTATACAAATGTCAGTCGATGGGATTACTTCCCACGCACGCGTCGGACTGGTTAGCATTCGTAGAGCCACAAGCGCGATTGGAATATTCTGGTGGCGGATTTATATACGTATGACGTAAGACGTGATGCAGTGCAGAATATTATATATATATACACCCTTAAAGTAAGCCACTATTGTAAATTTAGGTAAATTTCATTGTATGCATAAATTATGAAAGGACACACGCTACATGAGAATCTTTTATTAAAATCACAAAGGCTATGTGTTATATGCTTATATACATACGTGTACAATACGTGACATTAAAATATATTCTGTAAACTGGATACACATGTCTTAAGATAAATTACTGCTAATCGTTACTTTTTTTTATATTCGTCGGTGAACTCCTTTATCCGCTCCATTATCTTGGACGGATCGTCCACACGAGGTATCTGAAATAATTTACAGATCAATTTATACACCTAGTAAACGCGAACTTTGTTCCACAATCGTCTCGATATTTTATATATCCTATCCTAGGTAACGATAGATGACTTTTAAACGTACTTGATAATTCTGACATATATATATACCAGCGTAAACTCCAATGCTCAAGGTTAACTGAAAGAGAAGAAAGAATGTTTTAACGTGTTTGTTGCGGAACGTTGTTGATTATAAAAATGACCGTTCGAAAGTACCAAGAACCTGATCATTTTCTAATCGGAGATATCGCTGCTAGAGCTGCGTTCGAACGCGCAGCGCTTGTCACTCTGCTACGAACCAAGAAACTGATTTGAGTCAACTTGGAATTCGTGACTAACACAGGCATATATGCCTTGTTCGACTTTATATTTCACGCAGAATCAGTCAATCACGATTAGGTCAGAGACGTAGGAGGTTATTTGCGAAAACTAGAGACCTAAATTCTTTTCGAACTATTAATTGAGTTAGAGGTTACGGTTTATTAAATTTCTCAGATCCTTAGGGTCGGATGAAAGCGGTCTTATTAAGATAGACATCACTCTTATTTCCGTCGGGCTTATAACGCAAATACTGACGTTTTCGATAAAAAGATTATATACATGCGTACAATACCTGTTACTGAACGGAGAACTTTCCCCGCATTGTATGCCATGCGCGTGCATAAATGCGGGAAGATTTGAATTATTTAAAATTTATTCAAATTTTAAAAGCATTGTTACTGGCGGTCTGTACTTGCATAGCATTTAAATTCAGTGGTTTCCATTTATTTATGTAATCTATATGAGCGATTTGAAAATGTAAAATCTTAATATATAAAACAGAAAGTGTGTGTTTTTGTTGCCTAAAAACTTTCGAACGGTAAACTCTGGAGTCACGAAATGTGTCCCAGTTCATTATGCCTAACTAATCCAGATGAATGTGACTATTTTCACAAAATATAAGTAAATGAAATTTTTTTTTAAAATCGGAATCTAAAGTTCGGGCGAAGCCGAGTAGAAAAGCTAGTAGACGTATAAATACGATGATTTGGGTTGAATTAAAAAATTAATATTTTCGAGGCGTCAAAGTCTTTTCGTCATAGAGGCAGGGGGCTACTATTTCTATTTTTTCTGTTTGTAATTAAACGTAGTTAAATAAAATTTTGAAATTATAGCGCGGTAATTCTTATCTATACTTATATAATCGTTGTGTCACTGATTCAGCACCGTCCAGCCCAAATCGCTGACCCAAGAAACATGAAATTCCGAGGGTATACTCCTTTTGCGACGTAGGTACTCGATAAGAAGGGATTCTTTAAAATTCCCAGCCGAAGGGGGTACAAACGGGTGAAATATGTTTTTTTGGAGTTCTTATTATTTCTTACGCTCGATTAGATATCAACTTGGTTTTTACTTACAAATGTTACCCACACAAATGCCTAAAAACCAGATTCAGAATTTTGACCTAATCAACCCCTAAGGGAGTAAAAAGGGGTGAAATTGTGTTTTCATGGAGTGGTTAATATCTCTTAGGTTCGAAGCGAAGCGCGGGGGTAGTTTGCTAGTGTAAAATAAAATGACGTTTCAGTGTGATTTTTGCGACTAAAATTTTCGAATTCACTGAAACTTAACTCTGCTAGTAGCAATGTTCCAGGCCTAATTTAGCTCTTCTTCCGCTCTCATCAAAAACGATTTTTGCCGCGCTTTAAATATAATTATAAAGTTTGATACTAAATTCAAACATGTATTACCTACTTCTTTACCGCTTTTTAAAAAAGTTTTACTGTTTTATTGGTTTTTACTGATGATTTACAATTTGCTCTTTCTACTAACTTTTCCATCTCCAAATTTCCCGTTCTGGGCAATTGCCCTGTTTGCGCCCCCTATATCGGGCCCCGGCAATGTTACAACTATAAAATTATATGGAAAGAGGATTATTATTATATGTACAAAAGTCGCGCGTGTACCGTTAAATTAACAAATTCCGCGATGCAATTAGAAAAGTATGAAACCTTGATACGATCGTAGACCCCTTATCTTATTTCATTCATAAAGTCTTATTAACACTCAAGCAAGTACACATTTACGTGCCGGAAATAATTGCGAGAGAAAGCAGGCCAGAGATCTAATGAGATCGTTATGTCTTTCCTGTCTAGGTTAAAGAAAAATATAGTTTTAATTTAAAGAAATTCAAACGAATTCCATCTTCTCAAAATTGTATCCCCGAAAATTCTCGCTATAATATAGTCGCCTTTTAAGCTAAAGGATTGTTTCCTCTTACACCTGTCCTGTTACTAAAAACAGTTACAAGCAAGATATTTGGAATGACCAGAGTGAAAGGAACACCCTGTGTTGTGTACCTACTCTCAATAGTCTTGGAATCTCGAAAACCGCGACCTTGAAACGCGTCATGCCTCGGTTGTAACATTCATCTCTTTAAACGGTGGAAATATTTCATCTTGAAGTTTATTTATTACCAGAAACAACACTGCGATAAAGATGGTCAGAATAAAAGGGACTCGTGGCGTATGTGTGTAATAAAATCGTATTTAAAGCATAAATCATCACCTAAACGATCATAACTTAGAGTTAAAAAAAGCAAGCGGACTACTCATTTTTTCATTACTATATTTTTCTTCATCGTCACCCTAAAGTTGCCCCCTCCTGGAAAAATATCTACGCCCTTGAATTCTTCGTCTATCACGTCGATCGCGTCAAAGTGGCCAACGTAGTAATGCACTCAAGTGATTTGCTGTTGTTGCGCGATCTGCGCCCTCTTTCCGCACAGCACGCACACGTATCTCCTCAGCTTTCTTCGACAAGAAGTTGGTCCCGACAAATTCAGTTTGAGACGTGTAAAAAGCGCCTCTCGGCACCGGTATCCGCACAGCAGGTTGTGAAACGTTGGGGGGAGATCGGCTTGCATGATCGGCCTAGCAAACTCGGTGTACTGGTAGGTATTCCGCTTTAGTACGCGGACTAACTAACATCACCTTCCAACCGGCGTGCACGCACGTGGCCTCTATTCTTCTCCACTTCTTTTTATTATTTCTTTCGCCGGGGTCCACCGAGCGCGGTCACGTACAGTTTTTCTCCGTTCGTCAAGTTTTTGCACCGTCGCCGAGGGGCACGGCTCGCCAGTGCGATCTTCCTCTCGGGCTCGCTCGTCGTCATCGTAAAACAAGCAGCGTGACTTTCGTGTGTCGCGACGGAAAGGAAGCCTGCGCCTCTCTCCCTGCGGTGGTCGCTTCGCAATAGTGTATCAACGCGGCTCGTTCTATAGACACTTACCGGCGGTCGAGTGCTTTCTGCAAACCAAGTGGATTTGTGCATGTACACGACAAAAAGTGAAACTTCCGTGCGGCCAGCGGCACCAGGCTCCCAGGATCGATGAGTACGGATCCTTAACACCGTGAACGACAATACCGTATCGTTGCACGCGCTTCGTTGGATTTAATGACCGGTGCCAGCATCGTTGGCCACGCGATTCGTTGAACATGTCACCTGCAATTTTAAAGGTACCCAGTGGTAATTTGGCGAGTGCGGGACGGATAAGGATCGCGAGCGTGGCCCGCTAAAGTAGCGCGTGATTTATTTTAATATGCTGAGGGAGGCGTTGGCGTGAAAGCACGCCGAGGCACCTCCACGCGATGTTTGGCTTCGGAGGGATACGCGCGAGGAGAGATATTATTTCGGGATGCATTAAAAGTATTGTCCGAGAGTCCCTTAGCTGTTCTGACATTTTTTCTTCGTTCGTGGATCTTCGGGAATACCTGTTATCGATGAAGTGGCGAACTTTCCTGCGTGGAAATCGAACCAAATTCAGACCTCACTCGGATTATTTTTAATTTATGGATTACTGAATTTTGAAATTGTTTGAATTATGTGTAATTAAAGGTAGTCTGAATGATGTCGTAAATATTCTCGGGGGAGATGAGTTGAAGGGATAAAAGTATTTTTAATGCATGTTCAATAAAATTCATTCGGTGATTATATAAATTTATTTACTGATTATAATCTAGTTCTCCTTTCTTTTTACAAAGTCCCTCCTTTGTTGGCAGTGCCCTCGTAAAGAGATGATAGAAGATATAGAAATTTAAATTTTCATTGCTTGTATTCGAAGCACGGGGAGAGCTGGACAAGACATTCCCGGTAGAAGTGACCGCTTCGAAAGGCTTGACCGACTTGAAACGGTATTTGGTCAAACCTTGCGCCACTTAAAGTCCTAATGGCAGAGGCAGTTAATACCGTAACAATATTTAATTATTGCTATTCAAGCCTAGGCCTAATTACTAGGGAGAAACTTAAATAAATAATTAATTCCATTGCCTGGACAAAAGTTACGTCAGCGTACAGCTTTACGACTAGAGATTGTTCACCTTAACTATGTAAAACCTTTGTTTATTAATGAATTGAAATATCAAACTTCGCGGCAAAAAAGGGCAATTATCACTTTTGCGTTCTCATTCACAATAATAAAGTGCAAACGTTCATAAGGGCTTACAATTTTTGTTTTCGGAACAATAAATCGTACGTGCATTCGTTATTATTATTTATATTACTATGGTATACGACAAAATGTACAGATCAACGTAACATTAATTACTACGATGTAGTTTAATAAAAGATTATCATGCCTGCTTTAAAATATATACAAAGCACTGGTATTTTTCAAAACAGAAAAAAACGTAAGTTCCTTTATAAATCTTGATAACGAATCAATTAAAAGTGCGTCGTGAAAATGAAAGCATCTAGTGGATGTGCTACTAAGTATGTCTATTAAATATTTATAACGAAGCTCATCAATAAGTCTCCTCGTGTAAGATAAAAATCTTGCGCCGGCTAGTTTCAGTGTCAGAATAAAATTAATGGCATACATGTAGAATTACTATCGTTTCACATTATGCTTTGTCAATGATATCTTTTTTAGTGATTGATGATCTTCGTAAACATTTCGTTTAGCTGCCTTCCACTCGTTCGATCGAAATATGAAATTTAATGAAATGAATCCATTAGAGTGTCTTAACCGTGTCATTTCCGGTATTTGATTTTAAATTATGATTCGCTGAATACCAAAGTCCCGTGGTGTGAGAACGGTAGCTTTCCCCCCACATTGGGTCCCCATAAACTGTTGGCTTTCCGTCGATTCAATCGCGGCAGCATGTTAAAACTGTCCGTGGTACAAAGAGCGTTGAGAATGTAATTTATCATTGGAGTTTCAATTTTTTTCTCCCCAAGTTTTCAAACGGAACAATTGTTTTCTTCGCATTAGATATGGTAAATTAAGAAGGAGAAATAAAAAAATAAGTGAATCCGCATATTAGATTTAATCTCGCTGGCATAACACTCCTATCATTTCGGTTTTCATAACGATAACACCCTCTTAGAGGTTGTTAGTTTCTAACTATGGGCGTTGTGATTTTGTGGACGTTAAACGAGTAAATTTGATTTATTTCATATTCTGATAACTGCACACAACTGATACCACCGACAGGTTTAAATTATTGGGACGAAAGTATTCAAATAATGAAATAAAAAATAATGTTTCCAGTAATTAATCATGTTAAGTGCTTCCTTATGGGATAACAGGCATTTTATTGGTAGAGAACTTCGAACTAACAGCAACAAGTAACAAAACTGGTTATCAGTTTTTACACTTATAGTATTGTTCAGCAGTATGTATATGATTCGCGTGAAACGTAATTATCGATCTTTTTCTGCATTTATAACGGGTAAAAACCTGTGCAACTAGTCAGCCATGTCCTAATTATTCATATAAGAGTTATATACGTTTAAAGGCGAGTATTCATTAACGAACAATTCGCAACAACGCCCGCGAGCAGTTGGCAATGTTTTTATAACCTCTACTCGATCGTTTCGCGAACATTGCTTGTGTAAAGGCGAGTATTCACTAGCGAACAGTTCATGAACACTGTTGGCAAACGCTACCCGCGAGCAGTTCGCAAACTTTTTATAACCACTATTCGATAGTTTCGCGAACGTTGCTCGTGTAACAAATTCACGAACAGTTCCCGAACTGTTATATTCTGTCACACCAGGCTATCAGATTCTTGAGGAATCAGTTCGTTGTTTGGTCTCATTTTAATGAGAAGAATCTCACTGCAAAAGATTGCACAGTGGTTATAAAATATCTGCGAACAGCGTTTACGAAATGTTCGTTGGTGAGTACGGCCCTTTTATTTAACTTTATATTGCGAACAGTCTCGGAATAGTATGCGAGCAGGTATGCGAACAAAGAATTTCTAGGAAAATCAATTCTGTTTGTGAACATTTGCGAACGCTGGTGGAGACGCACCTTAATATTATTTCTTTCTCTTGTTTACGCGACTGTTCCAATGCATTATGAAAAATAGACGCCTTTTGAGACATTTGCAAGTTATTCTGGCCGTATCTTTAGGCATGTATTTTCTTATTTTTCCTCTCGACTAACGGGATTCAACGTTACGAAGGTTATCCTCTCTCATTCGGACGAAATTATAGGTAGATACGCATCGACCGAGTTTCGTACTGCTCGAGTAAATATAAAGGTTCATTATAAGAATAAAGGTTCAAGTGAATTTATTTCTATTTGAATAAATTTCTTGGTTAGCGGAAGGTAGAATAATGCGAAGGAAAAATAACTTGTCACGAAGTTCGTTATCTTTCAGTACAATTATCGTCAAGTATAGCTCTTCGCTCAATTGTTGTTTTCTACAAATTATTCACCGCCGTTTCGATTATTTTAATGACATTCGCTCAAGCCTGTATTTTGTAAATGTGTTTGTAGGGTTCTTTATTGAAATTATTATAATTTGCATACACCCATCTCAAGAAATATGATTCAAATTACCTAAGACGTGCCATAAAAACAATATTAAAAAAAAATTACTAGGTATATCATTATATAATTATTATATTGTATGAATATATTTTAAAACATTCAACTCTCGCCATTTCGGCATGAACATAAAATTCTCGTCCTCAATCGCACAGAAAACGAAGAGTAAAAGTAAATTTTTTTAAAATTTTCTAGAATCACTATTCCCCGTTTTTTTTGCTTAAAATTTCCCTAAATCTATATTTATTATCAACCAGCATGCACATGGTATCCTTATGTAATCTAGAAGAATGTAACCGGGACGAATTACAAAATGGCTTATGCATAAACTTACCCCTCGATATTTACATATACATTCTACATTCTTAGGTCACCACCTACAGATCATTCCTGACGAAACATATTTGCATCTTTCCTACTTTCTGAAAGTCTCCTAAAATCACATACTCTTTGTCTTGTATAAAAATCTTACCCAGGTGTATGCTTGAGAAAAGTTGAACAAACCTGAAGAAAAAACTTGTGGAGCTATGAATATTGATTACAGAATAGAAAATGATTAAAGTGCGTTACCCCCGCGCGATTATGTCGGATGCAATAGAAAGTGTGCAGCGGCGCGTGGTTTTTAGACTTCCATATGGAGGCAATGCCGATGATTATCAAGCATTCTGCTGCCAGCCATCAGCTTATAATCGCGAATCTGGCGCATGCCTTGAAACAAGATCATCGGGATGCTAGAACGTGTTCTGATATTACGTGTAAACAGATGAAGCGCGAAGCACAGAGAGAAAGTTCGATTACGAGCTTCCTTTTTAGTGCCGGTAAAATTAACATAAATCTGGGAAAAATTTTATTCGCGCGTAACGTAATCGGACCTAGGGAAGATTTTTTTTCACGCAATAATTATGCGCGTATCCACGAACACGATTTTGCGACGGCTAGACAGATAATAATTTTGAGAAATAACTGTCTGCAAATATTTCATACTCATTTGGCGTTAAAAAGAGTGTAATCTTCGTGTGTAACGGGATGCGATTATTTGTAGCAACTGGGGCATATTAACTGGTTTTACTGTAGTTCCTCCTTCTTATGAAACTTCTTGGTGACCGCAATTACGTCGGTATTTTGACGGGCCCGGGCGGAATTCAGTTCGAGAAATATTGGTTGGATGCGTATTTGTTAGTATTGTACTACACTGTATGTACAGAAGAGTGGAAATATTGTTATGATGGTCGCGAATCCTTGTTTTTAGCGGATATGTGATACAGAATACGCAAGTGTGATAGCAGGGATTACGATATCGAGTTCTCTATATGAATATTTATTTATTGTGTCCATGTATAAATATTACATATGTAAAACTATAACGAAACTCGATCTCTTTATCAGCTGATAAAGGCAGATCCTGTATGCATCGTCTGGTAATAATATTAGTTGATATTTTGTAATTTAACAATTGAACTGTTACACCCCTCAATAATGCTAAGTGAAATAACTTCAGCTGCATTTGATTTCTGCACAGGCGCGGATTTGAAGAGTTGGCGCCCCAGGCTAATTTATAAGAGTCGAGACAATTTCAAAATTTATTCAATATGGCAACTCACATATGAGTCATTGCTAATTCGCTACATGAAAAAACTGAATAGCTTTTAAAGCTATCTCAAGCCACTGTGTTCCTGACACAGAAAGGTTCGAACCTTTTCCAAATTGTTTAGTTCAAAATTTCTCGCTCCCCGAAATTTGCCGCTCCCAAAATTCGCTGCTCTCCAAAATTTGATGCTCTCCCAAATTTGCCACTCTCCAAAATTAATCATTTCCCAAAATTTGTTGCTCCTCAAAATTTAAAGCCCCCCAAATTTTCTGCTTTCCAAAATTTGAAGCTCTCCCAAATTTTCTACATTCCAAAACTTAAAGCTCCCCAAATTTTCCGCTTTCCAAAATGTGTCACTTCCCAAAATTTGCCGCTATCCAAAATTTATCGCTCCCCCAAATTTTTTGCATTCCAAAATTTAAAGCTCCCCAAATTTGCCGCTCCCCAAAGTATATCGCTGTCCAGAATTTATCGCTCCCCAAAATTTGCTGCTCCCCCAAATTTGTCGCTCTAGGCTGCAGCCTACTTAGCCAATACCCAAATCCACACCTGTTTCTGCATTGAAATCCTGCATCTGAAACCTTTCTTCATATTCGATTTCATCAGTTTTGAATTAGGTGTATGTATTTATTGAATCTATACAAGGAAGACAAGCATATTAAATATTCTGAATTTTTCTGATGACAATTCAAATTTTTTTTAAAGCGACTTCGAGCGACGCTGTGGTTTTTCCACGGACTTGAAAAAAACAAGCTGAAATGAGCTTGACTTATATATACATTGTCTGATACATAAGTGACGATTCTTTCAACATTGACGATGAAAGCGAATCATTGAAACCACACTACTTAAATACCCGGGGTCGGGACCCGTTCACGCAATCAATGACTATCGGGATTTTGAATTTTAATTCAGAAATCAACATAAAGCAAGCCGTGGGTTACACACATGTGTATTCGTCAGCACCGTTTTATTGCTCGTTAAATCTGTTCTTCGGTTTAGCGCCAAAAGCGCGAAAACATTGATTTATCAGTATCTTAATGTTTCCAACTGGATCCATTTAGCCAAGTTAGATGCAAACTTCTCAATACTATGAATATTACCATGCAGTATAAAATTTATAAAATAATATGGGACATATAACACTACGACATAGACATAATACAATATAAAATTCCGAACATAAATAAATTAGATCATCAATTAAATTTAAACATCTAGGGACTAGATATAAAGTAAAAACTTAATAAACAATTGACACGACGATCTGTCCCAACAATTTACAAGAATAAAATCAGAAGCTTAATATATATAGTACGTCACGTTTATGAATCATTCCTCTTAAACAAATTCCATTGCATAATCGAATAAACGTAGCTTCTATCATTGCTCGTGCACGTGGAATTTCATTCTCCTACGCTGCGTGGAAATCCCCCATCTACATATTCATAAGAAAAAGCCGCGAACTTTGGATGCATTAATAAATAAAAGGCAAAAAATTGTAAGAACAAACAGCTGAGTCATATGAAGCTTCAATGGATGATAAAAAATTAAACCGGAAGTGGAGCGAATAAAGAAGGAAAGATATTTACTTAGTCTTGAAGATATACATAAATTAACTCGCGATTAAACGCCCATTCAAACTGCATACAGAAGGGTTTATAAACCCGAAATCGTCACATAAAATCCGTCTAAATTTACGTGTGTTAGCAGATTACACAGAGTTTGGGAGAGAAGTTTAAAAAGTTTCGACTTTCAAATATATTTCTGTGGGGAATATTCGTCGAGCAGCGTTAAGAAGCTTTTGAACTTCGCCGCGCGGTAGCGCCAGCGTCGAATTATTGATTAAGTCAGTACCGGGGGGTGATTGTGAAATACAAGGATCTCTGTGTTTTTTAAAATACAACGATGTTAAATAAATACTGTTTTGTGGTGGTCAGGTGAAGAACACAGAGTTTTAAGGCTCGGGCAAGTGTATTCGATGCATGTTCAACATACGCATCAATTACGCGGCTGAAAAGAGTCTTACAAAAATGTGTCCTAGCCTCATTCCAGACCGTTAATCGAAGTAATAAATATCTTTTCGGGGTGAGTAAGAATGCTCTTATATGAAAATCTGGTATCATGTTTTCTGATTTAACGTTAATTCATCGAATATTGCTTAAAGCAAAGAATAATTTTCGAAAGTTAAATAATGAAGGGCGAAGATTGTGCTTTTATTTTGGTAATAATCGCGAATAGTAATCGATCCGATTGTATTCAACAGTGAATAAAGACAAATGAAATACAATTAGTAAATGGTATTTAAATGTATGAAGCTTATAATAATATGGTATAAAAGATATTTTAAAGTGACATTATAATAACAAATACAAATTTACTTAATATATAAGTCTACTTACTGTGAAAATAAATATTCTGGTACAATATTCGTATTGATAACAGTGAATCAACAATATTGTTGTTGTTTACTTCCACAGAGATAATTATTTGGGAAAATGATAATATAAATCATATTTAGATAAGTGTGGGAGAAATAGTAAACAAAATTACATCACAAATATTTTAATTCAGTGTTAATTCATTCTTCTAAAGAAAACTGGCATGTTTGATAATTTGAAGGATCTGTTAAAGAAGTAAAAGAATAAAATTTTATTATAAAGCAGCAATCTGTGTCGAATAAGCATTATCATTATATTACGTGGTTTAAGGGTGATAAATGAGTAGAGAATATATAATTGATGATTGTAATAAAACAAACATTGAAGCACAATACATAATTAAAAGCTAAGATATTTCACTTCGCACATTAACTTATTATTGTTAAACTTGGTGTCCTGTATTTATTCATCAAATCACATGTACAGAGCTCATAATTTATTTTACATTAGCTGGTAATAAAGTGTTTACATGTGATGGTTATAGCACATAAAGGAAAGTAGTATATAAATTATTGTACCATTATTTAGAAGGTGGTTTAGAAGTAAAGTATGTTACAAGTGCATGTGTGTAGAAAGTCAAAAGTTAAGCAGTTAAATCTCTTAACTTGAAGAATATTGTTAATTTGATAGTCATATTTGAAGTAATGAATATTGATACATATCCACATTTGGTTTTATTATTTATTGGTTCTCTATTGGGTCTCTTAATTTTACATGATAGGAATTGCAAAACTTTATGAAATGTGTGCAATTTATTTTAGAGAATTTTTAAAAAAAATTGGGAAAAAAGTATTCTATACCGATCATCGGTAACTCAGCCCTTCTGTAAAATGTTTCACGGCTGCGCCGCCGCGAGCGCGCTAGAAATAAAAGCGCAAAACTACCGTAAATTTGAAAATAATTAAAATAATTGTGTCCGTTAAATGGTGCTTCGTGTATAATATTGCAAAAATAAAATTATGATAATTATATAAAACTTAATTTGCACTGTTAAATAGTGGTCTACAGTACCTGGTTCCTGAATCCAGTTTGAAATTCTGAATCTTTAAGAAAATGTGAGATTGTTTAAAACTGTCCGAAAGATCGATATTTGATACTGCAAATATGCTTCACTGTTTCTTTTTAAATAAATGTAGGAATCACAGAAAAGATCTTATTTTAGAAAAGTAAGAAATTTAATATATATCGATATATTTACATGTATACGTATTAAATGACAAAAGCAATTGGAAGTTAAATTAGATTGCTTTCGGATTGTATGTATCTCCCGAGAGAAACTCGAGGAGAAAGTAGAAAGTACAGAGGTGCTAGCACTCACGTAAAGCAATATTTGAAAAAAAAGCACCATGTATGCAGAAAGTCATCTAGTGCAAGCTAATATAAGTAATTATACTCTGTACTCTAATTTCGAACTTAAAGTTGGGCATTTATAATAATTACCATACACCTTCAACGTCCATCTCGCTAATTTCAAAACGATTTACAAAAGGAGAAATAATTTAAGTTGTTGTTAATTCCAGAATCCGTAATATTACTGATGTATATTACCCAATGGATCCCTCGCTCAAGCTTATATCGCTAATGATAAAAAATTCCTTACACAAATTGCAACATTACAAGTAAACGCCACGCAATCAAACCGGGGATTACTTAAATTGATAAAAATCAGAGTATGAGGTCGGGAGAAAGTACAAATTAAAAGATAAATTATCAACAGCCTAAAAACAGCACTACACAAACAGAAAATAAAAAATGGTAAAACGCCCTCGAAATTCCCGAATGTCCTATTCCACACGCAGAAGAATCTCCAGTGTGAATTACTCCCCACATTCCGCCCTCTCACGCCAGCCCTGCTAACAATACTCAAATACACCGCTCAACAAAACAATTCAAGAATCATTTGAATTCTCAATGTCACTGATCTATACCATTCAGAACGATTAGGGGATCAGCGCCCCAAATCATAACCCAACTCTAATACACGCTGCTCAAAATAATTCGAAGATTACCCAATCAAATAACCTTTGGCTAAATTGTCCAACACCGAATCAGCTCCACCTCATCGCGCAAACTAGACACCGTCCACACGTTCCATCCTACATGCACATTCTACAATCCAGAGAAGCTTTACATCCCGATTTCTCGCACCAGCGCATCGCCCGACCTACAGTCACTGCTCTAACCTCGAAAGTAGCGCGATACCTAGCTCGAGAGAGCACCGAGAGATCGAGAAACACTTGGATCCGGATTTAGTCAGTCCCCCTCGTTTTACCGATATAATAATACCCGCGCACGCTGTCCACTGTGGGTCATGGGATACCAACGTCCACAAGCGTCCTCTGTACGCGCGCGTGTAGAGGGCCGCTCGTTGCCCACGTGTGCGCCACGCGTGACACGTGCATTTGACGAGCGTTGCGGTGTTTATGGTGTTGCAGGACGTAGAAAAGGGCGAGCTCCACACCGACGCCGCGGCCCTCTCGTCGTCGATCTGTTCGCGGCCGACGTCTTCGTCGCGTACGTCGACGTCGGCCGAGAGCAGGGTCGAGCTCGAGGACAAGCTAACGAGAGGCAGGCCAAATGTAGCGAGCGTGGAGGTGGAAGTGGAAGAAGCCTGCCCGAACAATGAACCGATAGGTACGCCGGGCGCAGAGGACGAACGGTAGACGCGGCCACGGTTGGACGAACGGAACGAGCGTAATGTCTTTGTGTGTGCAGGAGCGGGGACGGGGGCGACAACAACGACGGCAACGGCGAAGACGAGGACGCGAACGGGAACAGGAACGGAAACGAGCGAGCCGAGCCGGTGGAAGGCAGTCGGCCGCTTGCTTCGCCGCCTGGCGCTCATCATGCTTCTGCTAGCGAGCTTGGTCGCCTGTCTGGCTCTCCTCGCCTTATACGCGGGCCCTGTATCCCTCGTGCAGCTGCTCGTGGTCGTTCTCGTCGCGTACTTAGTCTCCGGCGGACGGTTCAAATGGTTCTACGTCACCTTCATGACCCTGCCCAGGGACATCAAGTGAGTAAATCCGTATCCGTCTCAGTTACCACCGTCTCACCTGAGCCCGCTAATTCTCGCCGAACCGGAGGCTGGGTCATTCCTCTCCCGTGATCGCGTTGCGGTGTTCGTATCCGGGATTCCTCTCGCTGTCTCATCAACTGCGTCATTCTCTCTCCAACACGAAATCAGTCGAATACGTGCGCGGAGGTGTTCGCGCGAAACTCACGCGTAACGGTGAACGTTGGACACGCGGTTACCAAGGGATGATAACGTTCGGGAGATTCATAGAATTTCGGCGACAATCGGCACGTGACCTTGCGAGTTGACGTATGTCATGGGCGCTTTTTCTTAGAATATTTGTCGGGTTCCGTGTTTGCAAGAGCAAGTCGAATATTGGGAATGATGAAAACAGTGGATATTTGGTCCTCTTCGGGCGAGTAGTTTTTGGGGGAATCGAACAGCTGACTATTTGATTATGTGGGACCGTATGGCTGCAGCGAACGTTTCGTTTTACTTTCTGCAAATTTTTATCCCCGGATAGCGCTAGAGAGAATAACATCATTGCGAATGACTAATGAACCGGTGTTTGTTGGACGTGTGGCGGTGCGTCTCGACCAGCGTTCGCGAACTGTTCACGAATAGTATGGGAATTGAATTTCTTAGGAATTGTCTGTTCGCGGACTGTTTGCTAGTGGGGACAAACCTTGACAAACACGTCCATGCTTTGAGGGTTAATGTCGGTATTGCCCTTGCCCCGAAGTAGACGTTTGGGTTTTGCGGTGATATGTTGCTTGGCAGGTCGAACGTGCATAACGGTTGAATCTTATTTTTATTCACTCGTTTGTAATCGGCGCACGTAACTTGGAAATGATGAATATTTTAGAGAATCCATTCTCTTCATTTTTTTTTGCTTCTCATTGATGCGCGTCATTGTTTACTATAAAAGTATACTACCTACTTTCGGCGTCCATTGTCGGCGAATCTCATATTTGAAGAGTTATCAGTTACATGGAAGGAATTACACTTTATTTAAATTATTAAGGACAATTTACAGTTTGTATTCACTTAACAAACGATACTAATTTAACTTGATTATTAAGATAATGTACGTTTGTTATTCGTTTTACCAATCGATTTAACATCCGATGTACATAGATCGTAGACATTTATACAATTGAATAGGATTAAACCGTAATTATGAAGTTGAAGAGGAAATTTGTATACCAGTTTCGAATGTTTAGTCCGCGGTTGGTCAGTGACGACAGCGGTGAATATATGTACATGTACGCGACGTTTGCAATATAGATTGTTAAGGAAAAAAGTACGACCATCCGTTTTTTGTTTGTCACGATACATTAAACGTATAAACGCATGTGATGTACAGGGTGGTCAGTAAATCGCGATACGATCTGCCATATCATACCTCGTGGAAAAAAATACAGAACATGTATCTTTTATTGATAACTTTGTTTTCAAAACATTGATACTTATTTACTTGTCGAATCAAATTGGAGCAATCTTTTATACAGAATAACACGTATTAAACGATTAAAAAGTTAAAAACTAAGTTAGAAATGATTAAAAATTAATTCATAAAAGATCAATACAAAAATTAAACCTTTGTTTACAATAACGTAGACAGTTTTTGGCAGAAACAATTTTTTGAACAGTACTATTACGTACTGTATCTACATTTTCACAAAAGTGACTTTATATTCTTTACTTGCTTTGTCACGAGGAGTTATCTTCCGGTTAGTTGCACTTACCGCGATTCATTGAATATCCTATTGTACGCTTATGATTTATCGAATTAACGGTCAAAGTTTAACGTCGGATCTATTCCGGGAGAATTGACTTTTAAAGCAGCACAATTACCTATTACGCTCGCTGTGCGGTAATGACATTTAAATGATTGTGAAGTACGTATTCGAATGGTAAGTTTGTATGCACATCAAATAGATACGTCCACGGCAAACGATAGATTTTCAGATTATCAGTGATTGCGAGAAGTTGATTTTTCAGAATTCACATTAGGATCGCTTTATCTATATAATTAATTAAACGGGTTAACTTTTACGTATTCTCTCCCGCTTTTTCTTTTTTCCACAATTCCCATTATATCGAATTTGTATTGCAACACTGGTTGGCCGTTTTATCGCACTTTTATCGCGCCGTGCGTTTTCTCTGGAAAATTATTTATAGAACTTAGTCATTAATCACTGTAGATGACTTATTAGGGAGCTACATTAGTGAACCTACTAGTGAACGATGATTAGAAAGTCTAGAATTGGGTAATAAATAATGGACCAAATATTCAACAGTAAATTACATACTTGTTTAGACAAATATTCATTGATTGAATCTCTAATAATCAGACGATTCTATACATATAAAATTTACACATTCCCTTGGCAGAATTGATGTGTACAAGTCTATAAATATCTAAGTGTGAATGAGGATATTTGATAAAAAAAAATCGTGGCAACATAACGTCAGTGATGTACCGCCAAACGTATTTTCGCTCGTGCTCCGTCTCTTTCAAGCTTTTCAAGTGAAAGGAGTTGCAGAAAATATTCTCATTGTGTCTCGCGTTAGAACAAACAATGAATATTTAATCGTGAATCCCGTAGCGGGATCGAGCGATTAAAATTTCGCAAGATTATATCGGGTATCGATTATCGTATTTTGACCTTGTGCTCTTTTATCTCATTAAAAATTAAGAATAGGTACTCCGTGGTCGAGGCGTAAAAAATGAACGTTGAACGAGCACAAGTTACGTGGCTTCTAGCGTAGTACGTAGAAAAGTATAATATGTACTCGCGACAAAATAAACGCAAAGATAAACAGAAATTTCTTGTCCTTGGCGCAGAGATTTTTTTTTCAAAGTGCCAAAGTACGTCTTACAATTAGTTTGTGGAGTAGAGAGTGTACGCGCAAAATCAGCACGTATTTAAGTTTTGATAATAAAAAGATAAGCACTTGGTGGTGTGATTAATTTACTTTCTTGAAATTATTACACTTTTCATTTTACTCGAGGACAAGTGAATATATTCAATTATCCACTTAAGTGAAGTGAACCATAAAATATTCTCCAAACTATTTCATGTTTCGAGACTTAAATAAGTACGTACTTCATATGTTCCTCCTACTTTACCAACCAAAAGAGATTCTTTCTCCTAATCAAGAAACTTATGCACCACAAACTATTTATTTATTCCAATATTCATAAATGTAATAAATAATTCAGTTGGCCTTTATTCGTCGATAATATCAGCTCATGATGGGACAGACTAGCCAATGCATCAGGTACATCTGTATCTGTAAGCTCCGTTTAATATTAACACGCGATAGATTACACATAGAAAGTCTCTAATAGCACGCAACTGCAGGAAGTCGTAATTATGCACATAGAGCCTAGCAGAAACGGGATACCCAGAGCAGAGCAGTTTGTGTTGCTCTAAATAACAAATTCCTGTTTCAGTGTTTTTATAATAAAGAACTTATGTGAAGCAAGTGCTCGTTTAAATTCAATCGTGAATGCTGAGCATCGATTCACTGTCGTCATATTACGAACATTTTGTAACACTACTATCAGGCGCTTTATCCGGTCGATTATAAATATTTGTTAACATTGGAAGTGCGCGTGCCTCTCTCCACTCGTTCATTTCCCATCGTGACGTATCGCACTCGCTGTACGTACGTCGTGGACTGCACACCGGCGATTTATTATCTAACCCTCGGTCGTGATCAACGAGAGATTCCATTGAATCCTATATCGATAAAATTTTCTATAGCAGTGCTTCTCAATCTTTCAGAAGATCCCAAACTTGAAAATTCAAAAAATTCTGAAACTTTGTGAATGTGTAGGGAATTTTCTCCTGATTATAACGCAATTTTTGTTTTCTTCCCAAATTCACTCTAAGGGTGTGAAATTAACCTCTGAGAATTCGGAGATTTTCCGATTTTCTGTTATAACTCGGGAATTGTAAGAGATGGAAAAGAAGTTTCGAGACAAAAGTTACTTCTTTTAATTAGATATAATCAATTGGTAAAAAAAATTCTTTTACAGTTCACGAGTTATAACACAAAATCGGAAAATAACCGGAGTTTCAGGGGTAATTTCACTCCTTTAGAGTGAATTTGGGCGGTAAACAAAAATTGCGTTGTAATCAGGAGGAAATTCCCTACATATTCACAAAGTTTCAGCATTTTTGGAATTTTCGGGTTCGGGATGTTTCCTTGTGAGTCTCGATCCCCTTTTCTAATATTCAAATAACCTGCGACGACCACTCACCTACATATGCCAAGGTACACTTAATAAGTTAAAGAAGATAATTTAAAAATAGGTACCTATTTCAGAATATAATTCTAACTTAATAATATTTAAAAAAAAAACCAAAAAACCGGGACCACCCCTCAAACACTTTGCAACTCACAGGTTGTGAACCACTGTTCTCTACAGTCCCTGCAAAATTTTTATCACTGGAAATGCAATATTTGATCTGCACTGCGCCAAGGTCAAAGTCGATTCACTATGACGTATTTAGGGAAATATATCCACCGGTAAATTTACCTTTTTTATTTTTCATTTACTCTCAGCGCGTTTGTTATTGTTCTACTCGTGCATCCCAAGTGCGTGAAAACCACTACCGGTCGAAGTAAGTAGGCGCGTGGTATTGATGTGCAAGATTTTCAAGGCTCCTTCTTGTGGCTGCGTGATTGTGATTTATGAAATTAACGAGGGGAAAATAAAGGGTCGGGATGCCAACGAGAGGTTGGGGGTATCTCTCTATGTACTCATTATTTATAAGTCACGCAGAGAATATTAATTTCTATCTTCAAATTAAAGAAAAAGCGATTAAACCTCGTTCACATCGGTCAAGTTGTATTTCGAGTAAAGTTGGAAGAATCTCTATTTCGCTTGAAACTTGAAAGAAACCTGAAGGGATATTGCAAGTCAAGTAAATAACAAATTTAAATTGGTGATGTAATTTCAAGTTGCTTGAATTCAAGCGACTTGAAGTCAAGCTCTCTTGTTTTTTTAACCCATTTTATTGTGCCAATTTAATTAAAAATTTAAAACAGAAATTTAAAAATATTCCCTTGTTTAGTATAAACTTAATAAAGATCAAGTTTGAAAAATAAGCGATTTTTTCTCAAAAGCCAGGAGGGGCAACTACCCCTTTTGCACCCCCTCCGGACGCCCATGGTACTTGGTATCAATAATTATCGATACCGATTCTTCTTTAACCGATACCATATCAATACTATATCGAATCAAAACGGGTTTGATACTTTACGAGAGTATCGATATTCGTTTGATACCTTACGAAATTATCGATGCTTGTTTGATACTGTACGAAATTATCATTATTTATTTGATAATTCTGTGATCAGATGGCAAAATCTGTTATGATATCTGATTGATATCTACTTGAAAATATGTATATAATTTTGCTTCTAATAAATAAAAGGATTTATTTTTCTGGATAAATAAGTTTCTTTAAAATAGTTATCTAACTGTAATTGCACATAGACAGATATCGACATTTTCGGGTAGATATCAAACAGGTATCGATATTTTCGTGTAGATATTAAACAGGTATCGATATTTTCGTGTAGATATTAAACAGGTTTCGATATTTTCGTATAGGTATCAAATAGGTATCGATATTTTTGTGTAGGTATCAAACGGGTATCGATACATTCGCATATGTAAGTATCAAAGATGCATCGTTGTCTTTTGATACCTTTGACTTTGATATGTATCAATACCAGATTGAAAATTGTAGAACAGTATCGATACGGTATCAGTCCCATCACTAGGAGACACAGCTTTGCCCCGTTATAAGTCCGACGCTCGACGGACGGGCCGAACCTTTAACCCAGGCCTGCCCCGTAGGGTGCAAATACCTCTTCAAGTTCTAGGACCCGGGCAACAGCCAAGCGCGGAACTTTTACGTTGCTAACCACAGCATGGGCTGCGGGTGAACTGCAGGACTGTGCGTGCGTCCATACTGGCTCGTACCACAAGTCCATATAACTGGGCCCCACGCGTATAGGCGCACACACACCCTTGCAGTTGTCCCAAAACCCTCGCAACGGTTAGCAAAGTAACTGTTCCGCGCTCGGCTGTTGCCCAGGTCCCAGAACTTAAGGAGGTATTTGCACCCTATGGAGCAGGCCTGTCTTAAGGGTTAACACAATATAAAGCGTAAACCATAATTGCGTTCATATCCCCAAAAGAAAACTATTTTCTTATAAAGTCATAATATAGTCAACCTCATTCAATGTTCAATTAAATTTGAATAAAAACAATAGTCGCACATCACAGAGGTAAACCCTTAAAAGGTACCTCGACAAATTTGAATCACCCAAGAAAAAAATCGCCAATAATTTCCTTACTTCAGCGTCCAAGACATGGTACATATTTCTTGTTTACTACTTTGCATCCTGTGTATCACTTTTAACGCGCCGTTGGCGTTGCATAGAAATCCGGGTAAGCATGACGCATCAAATTCTGATTCGCATCGAAAATATCTCGTTCCTGGTCGCATCTGTACGTGCTCAGATTATTCCTAAAAACTATGGTTCCCAAGTATCAGCTTGTCAAAAACCAAGGAAGCTTACGAGCTGTACCTATTCAGCGAGTTACGATACAACGAACGAAATGATTCTACCATCTGCACATCAGTTCAGTTTGAAGCCGTAGCAGTGGCACTGCCACCGATAAAAAAGCAATTTCTTCAGCGTGTTTGCGTCGGCAAAGTACTTATTGACCTTCGATCGCGTTCGTACAATTAGAAGAAGGAATCACGATTATATACACAGTTCACGCAGTTATCCTTCGCTCAATTCAAACGGTGCAAATCGATGGAATCGGAACGCATTCTTCGTCGCGATTGATCGATAAAAAAGTTTTGATCCAAGTTGCTTTACATGCTTGATCTTGGCAAAAACAGCTATTTACACTATTAAATCGCAATTTCGATCGGCGCCTAGAGATACCATGATTACATGATATATTTTTTGCATTATATATTTCTTTATTTAATATACATTTTTGTATTTGTCGCAAATGATTTTTATTCCGCTTGGTGTGCATAATTTAATGGGCGCGTCGAGAAGGACGTTAGTAGCAATTCCAATCGCAGTCCCACGAGGCAGATATCGCGCGGTGCGGTTTATATACCATTGCGTAAGACTGATATTATTTACGATCACCTGTGATAAGCTTGATCTCTGTTACCTGGATCCCTTTCTGCGGTGTGTTAGTGGCTTCCTGCTGCAGCTGCAACTTGTGTTTCATTTGTCGATATTTTTACATTACCTAGTTTGTATGCTTCTTTTTTTTGTGTCTTGCGCAATTGTCTTTTTCACTCTTACATTTAAGAGGACCAATGGGTGGCGTGTAAAATTAATTAATTAAATACCCATTGGTCAAAAACTGCAATGAACTTCGATGTGTTTTGGTGGTTGAGGGATCTTCAATTAAAAAGCTTCTGTGGCTGTTGAGAGGGGTTAACGACACACGATATAAATTACATAACGAGTTTAATCAGGCGTGGATTTGTAAACCTTGGACGAGAGAAATTGAAAAATGTTTAAACACAGATACTTGACACAAGTTTAAAAACTATTCGCTTTCTCTTCACGTAGCGATTTAGAAATAATTCATATCTGAGTTGTCATATTGAATTAATTTAAAAATTATGTCAACTCTTTTAAATTATAATGTTCTATGATATTTCGGGGCTAGAGGCGCCAAATTCACACTTGTGTTTAATATAATATTTGCTTCTAAAAACGGGGTTGTCAATATTCTCAAACAGATTCGCAGAAATTATTGGTAGTAGGTACTTACCATTTTTTCGCACTTTACGTTTAAAAGACGAGGTGTGTCAAAATACGCACTGCCGCTCGAAAATGGATGATTCACCGCGAAAAAGATAAACTAGAAATGTCGAATGGAATCTTTTACGTCATCCTTAGGCGTCTAGACAGTCGATTTCGATGAGACCCCGGGGCATACTCGCCTTCCAAGTTTGATTATTTGGCAATCTATCTTTGCAAAGTACATAGACAAAATTGCGGATCAATAATTGTTCACCAAAGTGTACATTAATATTTACGCAAACGAAATCGACAGATATGTACAGATAGACGGTGTACGTTATTTCTGATGGACAGGTTACTGCAACAAAATTTTAGCAATAGAATGCTAAAATTTAATAATATATATATAATAATATTAAGTTCCCTATCAATCGATGTTCAATTTTTTTCATGGGTTGAAAAATAACAAAATAGCTATACTGTGAAGCAAAAAGATCAGTTTCGCGTGTAAGAAAATGGACCTTTATTTACGCATAAGTCAGGTAAAAATTGAAATATCGACAGATTTGAAATTCGCCCAAATTTAGTTTTATTTAATATTCTATTGTTAAAGTTTTCTTTCACAATCCTGTTCATCAGAAATATTTCTCGACCGCCACATTTGTTTTTAAAGAAAGCTTGAAAATCTTCCTCTATCTTCGCTGAAAATCTTTAATCGCAAAAAGTGTTTTTGTCATTTAGGAATAAATTCCCAAAGCTGCGGTATTTCTCGACCTGACCAAGGTGGTCTAATCCCATAAGTGTATTATAATAATGATTAAATTAATTAGAATTTTATGAAAATAATGAAGAATGAATAAGAATTGCAAATCAGGAAGTGAGACGAATTTGACTGCTTCGGTCAGATATTATTACAAACAATATTTGCGCGTTAAAATGATAATGCAAACGTAGTGTCTGTGTACATTCTTATTTAACTATCGCATTCGTGTGAAGTAGGTAATTGTATAGTAGGCATACAAAGTCAATACCTATGTTTCAGAATATATGAATGCACAATTAACCAGTTGCCTACATGCACGCGTTATCTATGCAGCTACGTAAAATTGATATAGTACCGATTCCTGGCGGATCACTTGAAACGGTGTCCGCAGCGCGTAGATTTCTTTCATTGCTTTAACTGGTCCATTGAGTCGGCCAAGCACTTACATTTCCCTCTAGAGATGCATTTAGATTCGGCTTGTCGCACAATTCAATCACCGCAGTCAAACCCCAAGTCACCGGGTAACTTCGCGTATCATCATCACGTAAAATATAGTTAGATACTTTTGCATTTCATATATTAACAGGCTCAAAGTTTGCTGAATGATTTGTGAAGAAGCGCGGACGATGGCGACGTAGTTAATTTAGAAGCAGTCAGAAAACTTGCGAATCATTTTTAATGTTAGTGATTATTTTTTATTTATTTATTTCTAATGGGTAATAATCATTTGGTACATTATAGTGATATTAAGGAATAAATTGATAAAATCAAATGAAGAGGAGGTCTGGTTAATTTTGTATTTGTTAAATTAATTTAATTTCAGTTAATTAATTAATTAATATCCTCACTTTATAGCGTTACAAAAAACGTGACATTTAAAGCGTTACAGAAAACGTGACAAAATCGTTCAAAAACAATAAAATCGTCACATATGATTTTATAGATATAGGGTAGATAAAACGTCATTATATATTTTTTACACGCGTTTTTAGCAGATGTAAATAACAACGCTTTCCTGTTCGTTTCAGAGCCATCACGAGGTATATAAAGCTCCTTTGGATCATTCGATGTCACCAGAGGAAGGACAGATCGGTCGCTGACGTATTTCGGCAGCAAGTCAATCGGCACCCGAATAAAGTTTGTTTAATTTACGAAGATGAAGAATGGACGTTTCAGCAGGTAAGACGATTTAGCTACACTGTCGTTCAAAAGTATCCGAGCACTTGGTTTAAACTCATAGTGGCTTAAAATGCGATTCTAGCTAAGCAAAATTATTTCTTATTATACTCATTCATTATTTCTACTTATTTATAATTATTATTTGCTTGCTTTTGTACATAAGTAAAAATACAGGCGTGCTCGATAAAACTTAATTTTTTGTTTAAACTCGTTCTCCTTTCAACGAGCAGAATATGTTGATGTAGAACAAAATTACGTTACCATTCACCGTTATAAACAATTTTGCGGCAAATTTTATCACCTCTAAGAGCAGTGACCATCGTTTTTTTTTAATACGCAGCACTCACAGAAACATGTGTTCTATTTCACACTTGCAAAAAGCTTGGTGCCATTCAGTTGAATTAAAATGGTAATTTTATTAGATTTTATTATGCGATAACTTGGAAATATTACGCGTTATGACAGATCCAAACAAGGGTCAGTCCCCTATCTTCATCTTTTGTTTTCGTTACGAAAGAATGTTGTTTTGTGCCAATATCTGGCAAGGATCGCTAACAATAAGATAAGTTCAGGGATTCCAAGCTCAAAGTACTTCAAAGTAAGTACTTGTTTACTGTTTTCGACGATGTATTCACATCTCTCACGATAAAACATCCGGAGATCCACGAAACGATCTGGCAATGAATGTTTACTGTCGATTTCGTTTGCATGAAAAATGGCCCCGCCATTCGAGGCTCCACGGATCCGATAGGCAAGTGTGCAGCGAGCAGACGCGAGACACCCATTAACGGTCCTATGGAGGAAAGACGGATCATCGGGCTAGTTAGAGAGAAAAAAAAGGAGATGTGGCTCTGAGGATAAAAGTGAAACGAGATAGCGTCAGCGATGACTAAATAAAGTATCGCCTGCTATTAGCTCAGAAAATTGGACACACGGTTTTGACCTTCGTTGACCTTGAAACACTTCGGCTCGCAGGTCGTTCACCTCGCCTTGAGAGCCGGCATTGAGCACCGATAGCTCCGGTTGAAGGAACAAGAGTGGCTTGAATATCTTAAAGTTATCTGTATATTGTTATCACGCGACGCGAAACAAATACAAACAATTTTATAAACTTTCAAAGAACGGTTTCCTCGCGATTCTGAAAATAGGGAGATCGTCTGAATCGGTGTCTAATAATATTCATACTTTCGGTAATTTGTTAATATTCAGATCCATTTTTCGTCCATAATTTTTATGACTATGTAGTTTCATTTTTTGCTGATCTAAAAATTCAATATTTGTGATAGGTAAGTAGGAGATATCAGATATTAAATGGAAACACCAATTTGCTTTTCAAAAGAACAGATTACTTCGAAGGATTATCTTTTTCTAAATTCACCAGTGGACAGTTTTTTTAATAAATTAATAGAGTGGAAAGCGTCTTATTAAATCTAAACTCAGATTCACGATCTTCGAAATTAGCTCGAAACTTATTGAATGTAGGTACCAATTTTCTAATAAAATGCCACGAAGGAATTAGTCGATCATAATTGCTAGGAATGCTCTGTGACTGATGTCTATGGAAACGTTACTGTTACACCGTTAGGCACATCCTTTCTTTGGCCCATAAACGAGCTGTAGAATCTGCCGGTTAGGTTCAGAGAAACGAAGGTTCACTGATCTCTAAAGAAAATACCAAGCGTCTTTTCCGGATAAATATTGATACATAATTAATAATATCTATTATAAAAATGAGTGGTGTAATTCGCATTAACCCGAGAAGGGAGAATTTTCTTGTATAAAAATAATTAAAAATTGTAGAATAACATTCTTCCACGCGAGATTTAATTTTCCAGAACATTCTTCTACTATTTTAATAAACGTAAAATATCTTCGTAGGTAGCACCAGACGTTCACTTTGTAGACTTCTGATAACAAACCTATTACGTATATCTTCGTACACATAGAATACCGATATTAACTCAGGCAAAAAATGTTTCCAGGTGGAGGACTATAGCAACAAAATCGCCACGGTATTCAAAACACATGGATACCGAAAAGGGGACGTGGTCGGCGTGCTTTTGGAAAATCGGGTGGAATTCGTTGCGATCTGGCTTGGTTTAAGTAAGCTGGGGGTAATAGTGCCCCTCATTAACACCAATCTACGTAAAACTGCCCTCCAGCACAGCATCAACGTTTCCCGGTGTCAAGCTCTAATTTATGGAGCAGATTTTAGCGATGGTGAGTATAGAGATTACCCCTTTTATTTATTATTTTATCTCGTGAACATTTGAAGGGTAAGGGGAAAAACAAGGAACGTCGATTTTTCGAGATTTTGTAATTTGTGGCATATTTTATTCGTGGCAACTGTGACCACAGAACCGTCGAATCACAAAGGGTTCTAAAGTCCAAATACCCTCGTAAGTTAACGTTAAAGATTTGATTAAAAACAGGAAATGTCGACTCTGCACTGGAACAATATACCGATTGTCCTCAGTCTTTGCTTAAGCATAATCTTCAAGCTTCTATGTATCGTCAAGGTAAACTAAGAAATTATATAACAAAATTAAATTCATTGAACCTTGCTTCTTTACTGGCGGACTAAAGTATTAAAACTTAATTTTCTCGATTCAGCTGTTTCACGACGTTCCCTGTTTTTTTTCATACCCTTCGTTTCATTCTTCATCGTTTTAATAATGGTCGCGTGCCTGCAACGGCGAAACAATCGAGCAATAATTCAATAAGAAATATTTCAATTGTACGGCGGAGTAATTATTAAGGAGAAATTAATGCCTCGAATCTGGACAAGGGAAGATTGCCATTTATGTAATTAATTACTTCGCATTGTAACGGGAGCGAAGGGACAGTTATTATTCCATGCGGCGTATTGCAGCCGGGCTGCTGCATCCGTGAAGCAATGCAGCGACAATTTGATAAATTAAACGAACGGTTATTGTGAAACAGTTGGGCCACGCACGCATGCGAAACAGTACGTGCGAACATACGGAACTTATAATCTACGTAGCTATGTATGCCCACTGTAAATAGGACGTAACTTTCTGCTGTAATTATTAGTTTATTAATAATTCATGGCGGCCGGGGAATTCCCTGCAATTCATGCACAAATATTTCTGCTGGGTATTTTTGGCTTTTAAAATATTCAAATTATAGTATCCTATGAGAGACTTTAAATACCTATTTAAAGTACTAACATATACAGATGCCAATGACTAAATGAAAATTAAAATTTAAATCGATAAATTAATAAAACTTACAATTTAAATTAATAAATTGTGATGAAAATAAATATTAAAAAAATAGAATTTAAATATATCATTCTTTTGTCAATTTAAATACTGAATTCATCTCTGGGCATGGTAGCAGTAGGTCAACTTTTAAAATATTCCCAAAGCAACCGTATAATATTATGCAGAAGGAAATAATCTTTTATCGAACAAATTAGTCAATTCCCGGTATAATTATAACGAGTCAATGCTCTTTAATGCACATTAACAATAATGGCTTTGATTCAAAATATGATATCCTATTAGACTAATTCTAAGATTTTCCAACGATTATTTAATTTAAAAAATCCTTGTACTCGCGACGCTCTATCATGTTTATATCACGTGCAACGCGTGGGTACAGCGAGCGCACAGCCTCCAACTCCAATAATCGATGCAATAATGGGAAATGGAATTAACTACCCCAGAATGAAAGAAAATTAGGTGTTGGGTTGCGTGCTGTGGTCGATTCGACCTGATGGTCATTTTATAAATGATTGCATAATACCGCCGGCTATTACGTTTACACACTGCGCACGAAGTGTGCAAGTGGAGATTATTTATCCCAGCCATTACTTGCGAAATTTAGAAGCTGCAGTTTGAAGCGTGCCACGATCGCCGGCGTATAGGTGTTTCAATACCGATGGACAATCTTAAATCGAAGTAAAGTGGTGATTACGGTTGGACCAATTCGGTTCTTAATCTACGATAACGTGTGATACATATTTTCGTTGCGTTTGAACTCACGGAAGGGTATCAGAAGCACAAGATATTCGGTTTCAGGGAAAAGATCATTTTTCATAACACGATCGTTCCTGAGTTTCTCAGATCATTCGTATTTTTTTTCTTCTTTTAATGTGTCCATATAGGGTCCTCGTATTTAAATGGTATTAATATGCTGATGTAATAGTGATTAATTTACTTATGTTGTGTGTTAAAAATCGTGTAGGTATTATTTGTATTACGTAGAACTGTGTTTCCTTTTTTGAGTCGAGAACCCTTTTCATAATATTCAAATTACCTGTAACACCCCCCTCCCCTATGTAAGATAAGGTAAATTAATAAAGTAAAGAAACCAGATTAAAAATTATATTTCAGAATATAATTGTAACTTAATAATATTTAATTATCTTAATACGTGTATTAAATATACTTAAAGATATTTAATATATTTAATTATCTTATTATTGTGATGGTTTGCTTGCATCTGGGTAACCAGTTTTTCCCTTTTTTCATTTATGAAAAATTAGTGTTACATGATTAAAAATAACCGCGGAGACCCCCTCAAAACACTTAACTACCCCCAGGTTGGGCACCACTGACGCAGAATATAATTAATTTATTTTTACGTATACTCGATTCTTGCCGAAGAAATATGCTCATTTTGATTAATTGATATTCGGATCGACGTCCTACTGTATTTCCGAACCGATTAATTATCGATCAAACTTGTGCCTATAAAGCTATGCTTGATCAATTTCCGCTTTATAGCTTCGCTCAAATACGATTAAATATTTATTTCAGCTGTATCAGATATCGTGGGTACATTGGATTCAAAGTTTACACTGTACAGATTTGATAATGTACCAAATGGCAAGCCATCGAAGCTCAACGACAAAGATTTATTCAGCATTATGGCTGAGGTTTCTGCAGCCCCACCAGTTCTCTCCGAAAAAGAAAAAGGCGGCCACAACGACAAATTGTTATATATTTTCACCAGTGGTACAACTGGTCTTCCTAAAGCAGCAGTTATTACTAATAATAGGTAAGAAACGTTTGACTCTAATAATAATAATATTTATTTATATTACTTGTAATGCGAAATATTCGCTAAGAATTTTTAATTAACCGCTTAAAAACACTGGGGATATGCCTGCACTATTTTAATTCTCAGCTTTGGTATCTTTCCAGATATATCTTTATGGCGACCGGCATTTTTATGATGGCACAATTTAGGAGTACAGATAGATTTTATACACCGTTACCATTGTATCACACCGCTGCCGGTGCGATGACTATAGGTGCGACGCTTCTTCATGGGGCAACAACCGTGATTAGAAAGAAGTTCTCGGCGAGCGCCTATTTCCCTGAATGCATAAAATATAACTGTACAGTGAGTATATTTATATTTGTAACTTTCGTCGCAACTTTATAAAATTCTCAAGACATTCATATTTTTCTAGTGCATCTCCTTAATAATTTATATATATATAAATTTTATGTAATGAAGAATTAAAGTGTATCAAAGCAATGAGTAAAGAGAACCGTGAAATACAACGTTAAAGAATTGGTGTAATTTATTTTCAGGTCGGTCAATATATTGGGGAAATGTGCAGATACATTTTGGCTGTACCTCCGAGACCGGAAGATAAGCAACATAATATTAGACTGATGTTTGGGAACGGCTTGAGGCCACAACTCTGGCCCGAGTTTGTAGAACGATTTAACATTCCACAAATCGCTGAATTTTATGGAGCAACGGAAGGAAACGCTAATATTGGTAAATCATTCTTTCTTTGTGTTATGGTGTAGTTCAGTTTTCCGTTTTATGTATTTTATATACTAAGACTCTATTATACTAACGATTACCTATCTGTTTCAGTAAATATTGATAATAAAGTTGGAGCTATCGGTTTCATGTCGCGAATCATTCCATCAGTTTACCCTATTTCCATTCTGAAGGCAAATAACGATGGTGAACCAATAAGGGACTCGAAAGGACTGTGTCAAGTGTGCGAACCAAGTAAGTATCCCATTTTCAATTTTTATAAAATAAACACTGTCACCTGAATTCCAAATATTTTGACTTTTCATCAGAATATGTACCCTTAAATAATTAAAAAACGTTTATTCTGTTGTTTTTAGATGAACCAGGTGTGTTTGTTGGAAAAATTTTACCGAATAATCCATCCAGAGCATTTTTAGGATACGTGGATCAAAAAGCATCGGAGAAGAAAGTCGTCCGCGATGTGTTTAGAAAAGGCGATTCGGCATTTATATCTGGTACGAATTTAATAGAATTTCCACAACTCATATTATTATTATTAAAACTTTAAAACCTGTGATAAATTAAATTTTCTTACGCGTTGTACACAGTAATTATGTATTTCTGTTGAAAACTTATGATCTAGAGTTAATTACTATTTCTCTTTTCGTAGGTGACATTTTACTAGCAGATGAGTTTGGCTATTTGTTTTTTAAAGACAGAACAGGCGACACCTTTAGATGGAAAGGAGAAAATGTTTCTACATCCGAAGTTGAAGCTATTATTAGTAATGTTATTAACTATAGAGACTGCATTGTGTACGGGGTTGAGGTAAGTAAAGTAGTTAAAAACTGCATGAACACTTATTAAATTATATTTCTTACAATATCGCTACAGTCGTTCGTCGAAAATGAAATTAATTTACTACAGAATAAAAATAAATAAAAGTCTGAAGTAATTCCGTACATATCTGATACCACTATGCAATATTACTATAACAAAATTTGTAATAGTTACCGATTTCCTAAGCGTTTCAAGAGCTCTTTAATCTTGTAATTCTTTCGTTAGATTCCAGGTCTCGAAGGCAGAGCTGGAATGGCAGCAATATTGGATGAAAGTGGAACGTTGGACATCAGTAAATTGTCGACTGATCTGAAGGAACACTTAGCATTTTATGCTGTACCTAGATTTATTAGGATTTTAACCAAGATTGATCTCACAGGTATCTTTATTAATAATATTTGTTGTGTATAACAATAGCCATTTTTTTGCATCAAGATATATTCTAGCAATAAATTGTTTAATTTGAAACAGAAATAGATAACTTCGTAATTTCGTAGAAGACAAGTATTAAGAAATTGAGTCTAACACATTTTCTAAAATATTTCCTCTCCCAACCCCGAATATTTCGAGATACTCCACTGCCTTTTATCATAAAATCAAAGAGTTTCTAAATCATTCTTTCAGGTACATTCAAATTAAAGAAGAAAGATCTTGTCGACTACGGATATGACATTAAAAGGATACAAGACAAGTTGTATTACCTAAGTGAAAAGTCCGGATACCAATTGTTAACCCCCGAAGTTTACGAACAAATCCTACAAAGGAAGATCCGTTTTTAGGAGCACGTTTTTGTGAAAGCGAACGATCATGGGAACAATAATTGCTGTAACCTTTTACGAATCAAGGTGAAAGAAGGCTTTTCATCTTCATTACGTTGAATCAAAAAATTACTTTGTACTAAAGTATTTTTTAGTAGTAATTAAATGATCATAATTCTCACGTCATTACCTAACTAATATGATTTTTGTATGATTTTATATTCCGTGGAATTAGAACCAAATAATAATGTTATATAAAATACACAACATCGAAACTGAAACAAAAGATTTCTGGGCCAGTGGCACCACGAATCTCTTGCTTTTAATTTAATACGCTCTATAAAAGTGTAAAAAGTTGGTTATACAGGGTGCCCCAGTATTGATGGTGATTCTGCGTGAAAAAGTAAATCGAAAATATACAATAATTTCTTCTTCATTCGAGGCTTCATGTCTTAGTTCCATTTGTACACCAAATCTAAGTAGACTGAGATGGATAAAAGACATGTTAAGTGCAGAGGTATATTCAAAGTCAATTTCCTCAAAAACAAAGCCTCGAATGACAAAAATTTATTCTACATCTTCGACTTATTTTTCCCCGTAAAATCACACCCCTCCTCGGTTTTACCATCAGCACCGGGACACCGTGTATAAATATTTTAAAATATGTAATATATTCTCTAAAATGTTTTTAGAGAAGAAGGTATACAAAGTTTTACACGTACCTTGAGAGTTTAGAAATTGATTGGTGAATTATATATAGCAGACTTTAGTTTGGAGTATAGGTACTGTTAAAAGTATGATATATTGTTGTATCTATATTATTGCTGTATGTTATTATTGTTATATCATTCTCACGCTGGAGCACATACAAATACTTTATTGTTAATAGCGTCGTTACACGAAACGTTGAGCATTGTCTTTATCAAGCGACTTCTGCAATTGAAATTCGATAAAGGAAATCTATATATGTGTGTATATATATATATATATACTGTGTAACACTGTTGACTCTCATCCCTATTTATAACACTGTATATAACAAATAACCCTGTGGATGGTAATGCGAAGTTTTGAAGAGTATTATAATTACATTTAATTATGTTACAAGAAATACATACATTCCTTTCCACTAGATTAATTCTTCATTTCCAGTTAATATCCCGAAAGCATTATTTCACTTAAACGTATGTGTACAAAATTGCAAGTCAATATCTTCGAAGAGTAAACAGAGAAAATTAGAAAAAATAAAAGCAGATCTCGTTGTAGTAAAAATGCGAAATATATATTTTTCTCGAACATTTATTTTTCGATATATTGTCAATAAAAATAAAACGGTATAAAGTAGAGGTGCATAGTGTTTGCAGTATATATGTATATTAACGCAAAAATATTCGAACGATTTAAATATTATCTGCCCATGTGTCAATGTCGTCAATTACTATGGATAAATTAAGTTTTTCAGACGTTTACTATAGTAAAAATATTTGCAAATTATAGTCATTTTTAAAAGTGTTGACAAAAGAAATTTTTATATAACAGTTACTGCAGACGCTGTATTTTAATGACTTGTATCTAACACTTCTGGGTACAATAGCACATTCCTGCTCACTGGGGCATTAACGAAGTAACAGAATTATTTAAATAATGAATATACTTTGAATAAAGTTAACTTTTTTACTGATCGGTCCTCGGCAGCTCGTACGCGCGCCAGAAAATTATTCGATATCGAATAAAGTTAATGTTACAGTTAAAGTTAATGTTGAAAAATGTATTTGACGCTGAAGTCGGAACACTCGACGAATAAAAAAAAATTAATTTTATTCCTCGAATAAATTCGCGTCGGATAAAAAATTAACTTTATTCGACACATGACGAATAATTTTTTCAACTTTTATTCGACACATGACGAATCATTTTTTCAACTTTTATTTGACACATGACGAATCATTTTTTCAAATTTTATTCGACACGTGACGAATAATTTTTTCAACTTTTATTCGTTATTCGAGTATTTTATTTAAATAAAAATTTTACCCATCTCTGTTCCTGTTTTTTACCTGAAGTTTATTTTATTCCGCAATATCGATATTTTATATTATCGTGATATACATATAAGATATTTGTAAATGTAATTCGATTTTAATTGAGATCTTGATTTGTAATATCATATTTCATTATTCATGCTTAGGCAGTATTTATTTATTCAATATCTTATACATGCATATATTACGCGTTATATGAAAAATGATAGGACAGTGTTTCTGCGCTTAAATCTATTAGCAAAAGCCTTGTTAAATGGCTTTTGCTCGAACAGATTGATTGGTTCGGTAATGAAGATGTAACACAGCCTAATATACCTTGACTTAAGGTGATCGCAATCTGATATACGTAGCAGATACTTCAATGATACATCGATTACGAGGATTTACAAAAATTGTTAACATTGTATAAATATTTTGGTGTTTTTATGGTATGTTTGTATCATCCTAGTGCAGAAAACTTGTTACTTGTTACTTTTTTAAAATAAAAGTTTTCTATTTTTTAAGAAAATGCTCTGGAATATTCAAATGCAAACTTAGCGTTGTGGATCACATTCCTAATTATTATTAAGAAAGTCCCGAGAAAAAATAATTATTCATTTTTTACACATTGTATTCTTTTAAGCCTCAAGATAACATTATACATAAATATTAACACAGCAAACTTCAAAATAAATAATATTCTTACATATAAAACAGTGGAAAAACAAGGGGATGCCTAAGTGTCGTTAAATCGATGTAATCCGATTTCGACAAAGTACATATATTAACTTTTACATTCTCTTTAAATGATTTTACACTTCATTGTTAATTAAAAAGCGTACAAATTTCCATCATTTCATAAAAAATCAATATGCGAACTTTATTATTATTTCTACAGACTTCATTAATCTTATGAATCACGAAATATAGTCTGTACTGTACATCTTAGTGCTCAAAAATATTCCAAATTTCAACATTGCTCCAGTCGTAGGTTCAAGGAAGATATCTTCTTCGGTAGCCCAATCATTATTTGCAATTACTAAAGGCAGAAAATGAAGAGTATAATTAACACGGATCACAAATACATCCATTAGAAGTGCTAATGAAAACATTGCTTCAAGTTTAAACATATTAAAGAGAAATTCTACAGATGGATTAAAAAATTTCATTCGCAAAATAACACATTCTGACTTACTTGGCTCAACTTGTGATGGCTTGGAGAACAAACTCACGCGTGGTTTCCTTAATATTATTTTTTCGAGGCAGCCCAGCTTTCCTAACATCTGTCGCAAACATAAATTTCACAAAATATTAACTATCTTATCGCACAAATCGCTTTTAGACATTGTTCAAATCATTATCGGAATAAATAAAAATATGCATCAGAATGCTTCGTGTGCTGGTATGTCATTTAAGTAACGCGCACCAGAAGTTGGGCGACTAAATTTAAATTATTTGTATCTTGAAAACGAAATCTCCGATTACGACAAGGTACATCACTTTTTGGTTTCTTTTAACAAGAGAAATTTGCATATTCGCGCTTCTTCCCACACTTGTACGCACAGAGTGTGTTCCAGAAGTTTATCATTACAAACAGTTGACTACAACGAGACACTTTACTTATAATAATTAATGTAAATTACCTCGACCAGCTCGCGTGTGTGGCACGGCTGAAGAGCAGGAACAAATCTATTTTGTACTTTGATTAACGCTATCCCTGGGTGTGTTAAACAGTACGACAGAACTGCTCCCAACATGCGATCAAGCACTCTGCGATTTAAAACCCCGTCTATTCGAATCCACGGTTTTATCACCACCCTTATTTCTTGCTTCGTTCTGAAACATTCAAATGGAGTTATATATTTAGAATTCGAAACAATTCTGAATAATTTAGTTGCCTAAAATTCAGTTACCTTGACAGAGAGATGATCGAACGCATAAAACAAAGATTGCAGAATTGAAATCCTCTTATAATGAATAACAGAGAAAAGAACTTACGTAAGATCTAATTGCTTCGCAGCTCTGGATATATCCCTTTGAGGTAGCAAACGAGTCCTCTTTCTTTGCATTCTCGTCTTCGGCTGCGTGGTGCACTCTTCGTCGCTCTGATTCGATGCCTCCTTATCAGAATTCTCATTCTTATGACTTTTTACTTCTGACTGAGTGTCCAATTCAACTGGGTTTTCGCACTGGGTTTTAGTGCTTGGCAATTCGCTTTCTACCGTAGCATTCTTAGTGGATTCTTCAGTCATATTTACATCGTTGTCTTCGGTAATGATTATCTCAGGTTCAGTCACATCGTAGACTGTTCCCTGAGGCATTGGCGCGAGGGACTCTTTTTCTAGCCGATAAATTTTATACGAACGTATCAGCCAAGAATCTGCATAACGATGGTGTATGTACCGAACCGTCATCACACCGGACCGCAGAAATAATCGGTTTTCTGTTAGAAACGAGGTAATGCGATACAAATCCTCTCCTAAGCTACTCTGAAATTTATTCTGCGGAACAACAGAAAATATAAGTATGCAATAAAAGATAATATATACTTCTTCTTATTTACGAAATTACCACAGTAAATTACCAAATTTAATTACAGAAATTTCTTCCTCTTTTACTCACCATTAATTCTTGAATACTAGCGCCAAGTTCTTTCTTGTCGCGTACAAACTTATAAATTGCCTCTATATCATTCAAATTGAGAGGCAAGTCCTTAGGCAGGTTCTTCTTAAAATCACAGTACGAGATGCTGTCGTTGGGAAAAACAGCAAATTTGTTTATTTCTTGAATCAGATCATTTACCGCGTTCAATTTGAGAGGTAACAACTCCGAAGGTATCATAAAACCTTTGAAAATCTCCTTTTCCCTGGACTTTTGCTGACTCGTATGCAAGGTGTAGAAAACTTTAAACATATTTACAACAAAGTATTCGTGTGCGTGATGGCTGTCAGCTACCGTCAATTCACTCAATTCCTCTCTCATCCTCAACAGAGCTATACGCGTATATCGTTTAGTTACATCAGCTGTATCATCGATCTTGCAATATTTACTCGAATAATTTTGTTCGAATGGTATATTCTTCAAGATACTGCTAACGCGTGTAAAAGCCGGCTTGTTTTGTCTCGATGACAAAGTAATTTCATTTCTTTTATTGGAAAATGCTTCTCCGTTGCTAGTTTTTATATTTAGCTTTGCCTCGCTACTTTCATCAGCTTTATCACCGGAACGTTTTCTCAGGCACTCGGTCTGTATTTGATCTGATAATCCAGTTGGACCAATATCACTGCTTTGCAAAGCTTCTTCATTCTTCGCATTATCCCCTGTAACAATCACTTCTTTATCTAATTTCGCTCTTTTTTGTGCTTGTTCATCCGAGTCTAGCGTTTCTTCATCGTCTCTTGCTCTTTTCTTTCCACGTACATTTAATTCTTGCACATCCATATCTTTTATACAAGATGAACCAGAGCCTTTTATATCTTGCGTACCATCGCTACTCTGCGCTTTGGATGTACCTGCAGGTTCAATGGGTTCGATAGTTTTAATACTTTGCGCTTGCTCTTCGCTCTCAATCGTACGGTTATTATCACTCGCTGAGGCTGTTTCACCTTCCACCGTTTCCGTCACAGGATCTTCATCGCAAAGTGCAGAGCGCTCCACATCATCTTTGTTTAATACAATCGTAGTCCCATCTTGAAACTTAATTACATTCTGTTCATCATCAACTATTTTACGACTATTCTCATCATCGCTTTCGAAAATTATATCGTCGTAATAAGCGAAGCTTTTCGTGTCCTCGAAATTCCTCTTACCAATTTCATACTCCCGCGGAAGTATATTCTTCTCTGCGTCCAGGTCTGAGAAGCCATCTTTATCATTCCCATCAGCGTTGCGCATATTGGCATCGTTGTCATACAAAATATCAACATCCGAACTAAAGCCTTTGTCCCTTTTCTGCGTGAAGTCCGAAGCCGCGTCGTCGTTCTGGAAAGAAGGATCTTTCACGAACTTCAAATTGTCTAAAATAACTAAAACATCCTGGTATCTCTTAGCAATTCGAAAGTAAGTCTCGTCTCTCTCTTGCAACCTTGGGTCCAGCATTATCACTTGATCAGGTATTTCAATATCGAAGTCTATTTGATCTCGTATCGTGTAGTCGTGTATCGCTGCTATTACTCCGCCAGTAATTGGCGACACTTCGATTCCATTAAAATTGCTCAGCGTTTCGCTCTGGTTCTCCTCTCGGTTCTGGTAATGCCAATTACTCAGCTTGAAGAAAACATCGTACGCCTCTTTGAATATATTATACGGCCACTTGGTATGGAATTTGTATATATAATTGCTGCTCAACTGATACTGAGAGCTACTCATCGGCATGTAATTACCATACTTCCTTATCGTAGTTATTTGATGCTTCTTAATCGTAACCATCTGATCGCTCCGAATCTTCGCCATGGCGTTCCGCAAGAGCATCTCCGGGTATTGCTGGTACACCTTGAACAACTGGTACGCCCAAGATCTTCTATCCTTCCCGCAGCACATGGAACTATGAATAACAGAGTTAATCACCGCGAAATGTATGTCGTTGGTGTTCTTAGGATCTTTCGTGAATCCCCGATTACCGAACGGCTTAGCAGGATGCACGACTTTGTAAAATATATTGAACTCTTGCACGGTCGATGGTACAGGAAGCGGCTCCTTTTCTCCAACGTGCGAGATATCGTAATACTTCTTCGCTATATAAGCAACAAGCGACCTGAACACTTCCGCAACGTGTTTATCGTATTCGTAAGAGCATTTATACTCCTCCTTGAGTCTGTCCAGAATACCATCGAAGCGCTTTCTGATATAAAAGTTCTGCTTGATCTCTTCGACGCCCAAGGCGATGGCATTAACGTTCTGTTGCTGCCTCAGCATGTACAAGAGTCGTCGCTGACAAGCTCTAGACGTCTTGTTGTGCGAGCTTAAGGAATACGTTCTCAAAATATCCCTCACAGCAGAGAATGTAAGCACTTGCTTACGCGGATTAGGACACAGGTACACCATAGCGACCTTACAGACGAGCAGAATCTTGTCCTCGTGCTGGTTCCAATCCACTCGCAACTTGTGCATTCGTTGCAATGCTCGATAGTCAACTTCGTCGTACTTGTTCCGCTTTTTACTGGACGACTTCCGCGGCAGTACTCTTCGCACATAGGACTTCTGTTTCGCGCTCCGACAGCACGTCAATGCCTCGTACTTCTTCTGCTGATTCGAGCCTTCTTCGCTCTTAGCGTGCACTTTCCTTCTGAGGTCTGTCGCGTTCACAGACAGAGGCCCGGAGACTCTCTTCAATCCAGGGAACTCTGTGAACTTAATAGGCTTCGCTTTTATTTTAGAAAGATACGTATCCCGTTCGTTCGCCACATTTTGCTGACTCTTTATTTGCCGAACGTTACTGCCGAAGCCCCAATTCCAGTTGCGTTTCAGGTGAGGGAAACACGCTGAATCTATCCCAGCTGCCCCTTTACGGTCCCCAGGCAGGTGACCGGTATCTAGTCTCACAGCTTCTTCCGGGGAACGAGCCACCACTACTTCCATCATGGCACTTTTCTTGGATAAATCTTCTAGTACGATCTCCTTCCCTTGCACAACCAGTCTACCACCTAACGGTGTATTAATGCAAGTATTCCACATATCGTACCAATACTTCTCGACCGCCTGAGTGCTATTGAAGTTGTATCTGATGAGGGGATAGGGTTTATCCTCAATTATGTGATAACCAGGCGCGGACGAAGTTGTGTCCATTAATTCTGCTCGACGATTCACGTAGATGAACACCTGGTCCTTCTCCTTCAATCTCTGCGGACCGAACTGTATTAATCCGATGTAACACAATCTTGTCACCGTCTCGTGAATGTTAAATATGTACTTCCGAGCGAAGAGTAGAGAGTTCCGTGCATCAATTGGCAAGTCTCTGACTAAGTAATGCTTCCGGATCGGATGGTTCACGTATTTATCCAAGTCCGGTATGGCGAAGGAAACGAAGTGTATTTTTAAGAATACTGATAATGGTAGACGTAATAGAACGTCGCACATCAACATCCACCCTTTTGGCCAACCGCTGTAATTTGGCAAAGGTGGCACGAACATCTTCCAGCTGATATCTTTCGTATAAATCGTACTGAACTCCGCCGCTAATTCGTCTGTGATCTTGAAATCGTTGTTTCGTAGAGCTTGTACTTGCTCTTCTTTGGAAATTGTCGGTTCCCCGGGATGCTCGTAAGCTAGATAGAATAGATAAAAGTGTAAGGCTTGCATACGTATGAATTTTGGGCTGTAGCCGTATTTCTTGGACTCTTTAGGGCCACATTTAAAGCCTGCCGATTGGGTTTTGAATTGTTTGAGTTGAGATTTAGTTTCGGCCTTGTCTGTTGTGTCGTCTGTGATTGTACTTTTAGTAGGCATCACTTTGTCTGTGTACTTTTTCGTTGGCAGTCTTGGCTTCTGCGATAATAATAAGTAGAATTTTAGTTTTGCTTGCTCCACGGCTGATTGAATAATAGCACTGTTGATATCGATACTTGGGTCGCATATGAATGTCAAATGCTTCTCTTTTTCAAATCCGGTGAGAATTATTTTTATATTCTTCACTAAGTTGTCTTTCGCGAGCTTTTGTAATAACCTTTGTAAGGATTTCTTATCAATTTTCACGTCGTACCCTTCTTTGTCTTCTTCTTCGTGTATCAACTGAGGAAAAATAGATAGCAATTAATTATCGGATATAGATTATGCGTATAGAGCAACTTATATTTTCATATTAATTACGTAAATATAGCACTACTATATAATTAAACCTTAACTAATTTAAAATTACCTAAAATTCTATTATTTCATTCACCCTCCAAAGAACGAATTTCTAGAATTTTTTAAATCTAAATTTTGCCCACTCCCACTTTAAATTACCACCTAATTTAAACTTACCCCACAAAAAACCCTACTATATAAATAGTAGTTTTATGAATTTGTAAAATTCCAAAACCGGTTTTTTTGGAATACTGAAATTCGGAAACCGGTCTGTTCAAAAGTCGATATTTGTAAACCCTATTACATAGATTACGTCATTAAAAAATATCTTTCTTCGTCCTACCTTCATTAATTTTGTCATATCATCAATTACTTGATTTTCCTTAACCGATTCTATTATCATATTAGCTCTTCGCAGTAATCTGTACGTAATATTCCCAATACTTTTCTTCTCGCTATTTTGTACATTCTCCATAAATCCAAACACTTCAGTGTCTGATTTGTCTGTATGCATCGGTGTTAAAACTATCATGTCGACTTTTATATTTTTATACGCAGATATTGCTTTCTCGTTGCACGACAGCTCGGAAGTCTGCGATGCATTATTAGAATTCGTATCTTTTCCTTCCGCCTGCGCTTTACTAATTGTACTTGCTTGGAAATTCGGGAACGTACGTTTATATCTATTTGGCCGGTTTATTAAGCGATATTTGTACAATATTCGATTGACAACATGAAATATGTCTTGTAATTCTACCGCAGGTGTACTTGATTTCACTTTCACTTCAATGTAATTGCTTTCGCTGCCTTCACTGGTCTTATTGGAGTTAGTTATTTCTTCTACATTCTTTTCTCGATCAGCACTAACAGCCTCCACCCTGCATTCTTTCGTATTACTTGTACTTTTCTCAGAATAGTAATTCTCAGGTACAATTTGCTTTGTAAGCTCTTTGATCTTATGCATCTCCTTGTTAAACTGTTTACTCAACGCGCTACCCTTCTCAAATCTTTTCGACACATACTTCGTGAGCCTTTGTCTACCCATATCGTTCATATAAGTCGCCACAATGCCTGTCTTAACTATGTTTCGCAGAACTGTCCGTGATTGCAGTTTAGTAAGTCCCAGTTTTTTAGACAAGCCTCCTTGGCAGATACCGGCATCTCCACCAGCTTCGATTATTGCATTTGCTTGCTTCAAGTAAGGCACGCCATATTTGTGACTCGAGATATTCAAATCTATGAAACAAAGAAAATGTAGGGAGTTAGAATTCGAGATTGCACATCACATAATTTCTATATTTTCAAACTATGTTTACTCAACCAATCTTATGTAAAACAATAAATGAATGGATCGTTTAAACATTAAGTGCACTCGTGAAAAATGTTTTGTAACATAGTACGATCTTAATTAATATTCAAGTCTTCGAATTTAGGTAATGAAATTTCTTCAAAAAATGAGGAATTTCTGGTACTCACTGAATTCGTCTTAACATTTCCTACAGGATTGCAAAAAGGATATTGTATTGGCTTTTTGAAACATCGCAAGTGCCTGATGAATTCTATGGACAAGTACAATGAATACCTTGTATACTTTAAATACGTAAATTAAGAAAGTGAAGAGATAGAGGTGAAGTACGCAGGTAGATGATGTATTTCTACTTAATTCAGAGTTCGCTACATTTAATTAACAACACAAACCTTGCACTTCATCTTCTTCTGGTACGTCATCTTTATTCCACGCTTCGATGACATCGATAGTGGGAAGTAACAACTGCACTACTTTAATCTTTTTCTCTTTCAACGGATTATTCTTCTGTCGCCACTCTTCAGACGTTGCATTCGGGTACAAAGTTCTGTACGGTACTCTCTATTTAGAAATATAAACTTTGTTCTAAATCACTGAGACCCTTGTAACTATGAAACTATAAAAATAGAGCAATGCGATATATGTTACTTACAATATCAGTCTTCACAACTTTCTGAAAGAACGAAGTTTTAAATAACTTTCTTATTGCATTCTCAATCTGCAGCTTGCGCTTTATTTCGTCATACTCTGCGACACAGTTAGGCTTCGATTTAAGAATTTTGATGACCTCTTCGGCTAAGAAGATCGCTTTCTGTTTCCTTTCAACGAAGAACCTTGGAAGATGTAGAAGGCTTCCGTTACAACTATGACCGCCACTTTTCTGGTGATGTATCTGCTTTGTTATTAATTTATAGCGCAGCAACAGCTTACGGTGATAGAACAAGCTTTTAGGATCTTCTTTTAACGCGTTAAGGCTAAGCTTTCCCTGAGTAACTTCTCCATGATAGCGCGACCTTCCTACTCTCTCTAGAAAACAGTATTGCGTCGCATTCAATTCAAGCGTCGGAGACACCTCGTCTCCCATCAGTGCATGATTTCTCGCAGACTGCGACGCAACGATAACTAATTTCTGCCCGTATCTTTCGATAGCATCGTCTAAACCGAGACTCCTTACAATCTCTGTAACTTCTTTACGAGTGTGATATGTTGAGCAAGATCCTTTATTGCCATTAGAAACGTCATATATTGGATAATGTGGATAAATGTCCGGCGGGACATTGTCCTACAAAAAAGAATCGATCTTAAGTAAATTGTGAGTTAGTAGCGCAACGAATGTCTTTTAAATTGCTTACTGGTTCCAATATAATACCCAAATCGGGATCAACGAATTCATAACGATCAAACATTACAAATGGTTCTCTGGCAGTTTGTAGTTCGTAAAATGCAAATTCTCTGATTTGCACACATAGGGACCATATTTGAAGCATAAACGGTTTTGGAAGCGGTAACGTGTAGTGCATTCGATGTGCCAAACGTAGCCATAATGCTAAAAAGAATGCATCGTGAATTAGAAATTTGTGTTCTTCGAATAGAAATTTAATATCGACAGTATAAATGTATGTAATCGTTTGATAAGAGTTCATCAATTTCTTAAGTTAAATCTATTTGCAATAAGCTTTTTTTAAGGGGGTATTCTTGTCTAGAGGGACGAGATCCTCTATTCTCTTTAGGGATGACCCACAAAAAAATACGCAATTTTTACTGATAAGCATTATCTACACGTATTTACTAACATTTCAGTAAGTTGTAAGAAAAATTTCAGTCATATATAATAATAATTAATGGAGATATGGGTTTTTTTCGAAACAGTGTTTTTAATGATGGTACACACGATATCTCAACTTCTAATGGACCAATCTGGTCCATTTTTTTCGTACACCTACAGAAAACATATAATTCCAGCCGGTAACAAATTCATTCCATACTTTTTTATAACTATTTTATAACTATTTACTCCTGTTCAATAGCAATATGCGGTTGCATTGTAAACCCTGTAAATTTGTATTCGTGTATTACCTCACACAATCATTTCTTACTTACTGTATAGTTGTTTACCAAGGGCTAGTCCCGTTTAAATAAATAAATAAATAAATAAATTTACTACCGTCTAGTAAACATATATGTATTGATTGAAACTTATAATTCCCGAAAGGGAATATATTTTATAACCACAATCCTGTTTCATAAATCGTACAGTAGTTTGATCTAAGAAATATTTTGTCAAATAGCATAGTTGTTGATTGTACAAAAGAATAATGTACACATTTTACGCAGAATTGAATTAATATTTATACTAACCTTCTATAGTAATGCCATCCAAACCCTCCAACGCAACCTCATCAATGGTTAAATCTACTAAATTAATGGATGGATACGACACCATGGTTAAAAGTACTTTAAAATACGCTTTACGGTGTAAAAAATCATTCAAATTTTTATTTGTTGCGCTTTCGTGCACACGGACCAGGAATCATGCTTTGATCTTGGATCACACCGTTTCAAACGATTCGTTTCACATGTGAAAACATTTCCTCGTGTACAGAAGGTATCCTCGTGCTGTGCTGCGCGCCTCTAACATCAGAATTCAGAACTAATAAAAGTCATCACAAGTTATGCAAAGTTCTGCGTCAGATTCACTGGTTTCAAGTTTCAAACAATATGGCAATCACCAAGCAAGGGTTGAAAAGAAACATAATTAATGAAAGTATTAATTTTATTGTGCTATGAAATCACTGTATTTACTGAAAAGCTAATTTGCATTAAGCATAAAAAAGTAGTCATTCCTATATATAATAGTCATTATACTATAACTCATATTTCCAAATCATCATTTGAAAACGAAGAAAATATTACTGACACAATGCATGTTTTATAAAAAAAATATTTGTTTAAAACTTGTCCTTTTCAAGCAGCTATAAATTTATTTCCTTTCTTCAGCTGAAACTCCTCGTGCTCGTAATCAATAATTTCAATTAAACGTTTCCTTTTCCGTGGATGCTTTGCAGCGTGTTTTACTAAATTAACATTACTGGGATTTTCAGTTTTAATGATAGTAGACGACGTAGGACAAGACTTTTTTGAAGTTTCATCTTGCGAGCTCTCTTTCGTTGGTTCGTTAGTATTTGTATATAATCGTGATTCATCGGGGATAGTGCCCTTGCTTTCTGTTGGATCTTTATGCTTTGCGCTTTCGTATTTCAAATCGTTAGTACACGTAGAAATTTCCTTTCTGCTGGTTAGTAATTTGCTGGAAATTGGAGTTGGTATGGGGATGGGAATAGGAATAGGTATAGGTAGTGGTATAGGGTAAGGTACTAAGACCGTAATAGGGGGTAAGAGACTCGTAGGCAACGCACGAACAGAAACTTTAGCTTGATTGGGTTGTACAGGCGATGATGCTCTCGAAGACAAGTTAGGTTGTTTTTCACATTTTGCCGCATTAGATCCATCTGTGAACGATTTAGATATAAGCGGACCTTTGTGTTGCACCGCAGATGCAGTTAAATTCGCAAACCAGGACGATGATCTTAATACACTCTCCGACAGATTGTGGTCTCTTTCTTCCTGTAAATTTCTTACGTCTTTCACATGAATATTCTTCTCTAAAAATATACCGCTCTTTCGTTTCTGGTTATATGAACTTTGATTTATAACGTCCATCAAGCTACAATCATTTTTGAAATCCTTAAAGTTTAAGGCGTCTCTTTCGGAACAATTCCCTCTACAATAATTCTGATTATTCATGAAACGGCAGAAATTGTCTTCGTTTGTTAGAGCCGGTTCTTCTCTACGATCATCTTCGTTAATTTCTGAACAAAGATTCTTCTTTTCGTTACAGTTATTCGCTTTCGCACACATTGGAATGCAAAATGAATCTTTTTTTCTTGTCGCTTTTCGATTAGCTTCTACTAATTTCACGATCTCGTTCTCCTCTTTCTCCTTCGCCTCGCTCTGGGAGGATGATGAATTTGATGTCGTATGTTCGTCCATCCTGCATGTATCTTCCGAAGGATTTGGCGGGGACTGGCAACTTCGAAACCAAAGCTCTGGCGTTATTAAATTACCCTTCTCTGAGTCGTGGCAAGAGACGTTGTTTAAACCGTGAAGCATTAAATGAGTTTGCGTTTCGTGGCAGAATATATCCATTTTGTATTGATTCAAACACTTATCGCTACAGAATTGAAGTTGCCTCTCGCCATCCTAAAAAAAGTTTCCTGTATATTCGTAACTCAGTTATTTAGAGCTATCTATCCTACGTCTTAAACATTTGAAATCGCGAACCTGAAAATCAACGTAGCTAATTGGATTTCTCATGTGTCTACACCAGTCACACGTTTTCGCTCGTTTAAAAACAGCTCTTCTACCAGCTGCGAAGCAGGCTTCGCTGCAAAAATGACCCAAAGTATTTAACATGCTATGAGAGAGAGAGTTTGCCCTTCCTGATTCGCATGTTTGGGCGACTCGACCGCACCAAGAGCAAGATGTATTGTCTGAAATGTAAAAAAGGAATAAAGCGGAACCGTTAACACGCATAACGATAATCTCTGTTCATCTCACCTGAACAAGCGGGGCTTGTGTAATGTTTGTAAGGAAATTTAGGTGTGGAATCGAGCGATGCTTTTTTTAGCAACAGCGGAGGTGATGTCGATTGTTTGTTCATAGCTGTTAAAGTCTTCGCAGAATACAACAGTGGTAGACTCGTAACTTTGCAAGGCAAATTAGCTATATTAGCTGATATCGGAGATCTTTGTATTCGCTTGCTCGAAATGAGATTACGATCCACAGGCATTGCTTGGTTGCTTCTTCTGCCAGGTGTAGAAGTGAAATGATCCAAATTCAGACTCTTCGTACAACCGCTATCAACCTTATCGTAGCCATACCACCCCAATAATTCGCTCATCGTAGTAGCTGCATATTCCTGCGATCATATATAAAACAATAACTTATTACGTGAACAGAGTTTATCAACATAAATTTGAAAAGCACATTACTTTACAAAACCTAGATTTAAACTTGGAAAAAATAGGGCACCATATCTAAACTTTCATTATTTCAAAATGTATTAAAAATATATTTATAATAAAGAAATGTCTTTCATGATTGTACTTATATATATTGCTATAACGAAGAATTAATGTAAAGTAATGAAGAAATTATTGAATCTAAAAGAATTAATTAGACACTTAACAAAAATGAAAGGGGGAGAATTATATTTCGAAATTTATATAATATTCCGAAACATTTACGAGTTCGGGGATAACACGAAGCGCATAATGATTAAATTTAATAATATCTATGCGAGAAAGGGATATGTTATTAAAATTTACGGAAAAAAATAATACGATACATTTTGGGTAAATTTTAATTACCGCTAAATAAAGAAGAAAACATCATGCTTTTTCGGCAAAAAATTATAATGAACGAAACGGGATATTCGCGTTAATTATAACGTGATCGTGGATCAGTGGATTGTGTTACGCGTTAATAGTGTATGGATTACGCTGCTCTCACATTACTCATACTTGCGCGGGATCTTTTACATTCAATAAACCGACGAACTTTCGATTCGATTGTAATTATTGTAACGATCAGGATAAGTGTACAGAGCGTAACAGAAAAAGGATTTATCGTACCTGGATTTCCTCTGTAGTTTCTTTCTCCTCCTTAATTTTAACAGACGTACTTCGCGAAGAACAATTGCCTCCATTATCTTTTAACGAAGACGAAAATACTTTTCTCGCGTTTCTTCCCACCTTTTTCACGAACGACTTAGCCGAGTTACTGTCCATCACGAAACATCACACGAAGTCCGAGCTAACAGTCTTCCTTTGCACCCTTAATGAAGATTCAACGGAATTAATAATGCCCCGCGAGAAATTAATATTAATTTTACTTTCTGTTATAAAGCCCCGAGAAATTTCCGTTAATGATATTTCCCTAACTACATATTTCACGAAACTGAAATCAGCATTAATCAAATTATACTGTTTACGTTTCTCGATTTTATGAAGAACTAATACCTAATACAAGCACGTGAGATCCCAGAAAATTAATTAAATATCGAGAATAAATAGATTTCAAGATTGCAGATTTTTACCAAATGTTCTATTTATATAGAACGAGTAACGTTTAGAAGTATTGGTTACCCTATTAGAATACATGATCATTGAATTATTTTGGGCAGCGCGCGTAATTACGTACGCGGTGCTTTATGAGCCTCTATAAGTTCCACGAGTATATCAGCGAGTAATTAAAAACAGAAATGTTTTCTACTAATCATGTACGTTGTGCAAGATGTTACCAAAATTCTTTTAAAAACATTTTTCGTACTTAATTCTCAGGGTCAAAATAATGGAAAGGTTCACGTGCAAGAATTCTTGTTTAGTTGTAGACAATTTTTCGAAATACACGCGGAGGCTCCTACAGATATGCAACCAGATTTACATCACCCGGCTTGCCGTACTCGAAGCTTTTATTAATTTCAATGTAGGCCAACTGATACACAATGCACTGTAGCGCGGTTGCACCATTACAGGTGTTTTTATTTAATGCTTTAAATAATAAAAAACAGTGCATCAAAAAATGAAATATTATTGGATTTACATCCATTAAGTCTAAATGAACCTTTGTCCTTATTATGACGCGTGGAATCGACTTCAAAAAATGTCCTACATATGTTTTTAACATACTATATTTATTAATTTATTGCGAATGAATTGACATGGATGCATATATATTTACGGAAGACCTATAATTTTGATAGAAATCGTAAAAACTCATTCATCGATATCTGCAATTATTTTTGCAATTTTACCGTGATAAAATGCAATTAAGTAACGAGAAGCAGGTAGCTAAGAATTTTAAACGAGCTGTCTCGTTGAAACAGGAATAAATATTCGTATAGGTAATACCGAAGCATCGAGCTGTGCCTAATCAAATTTCACTGATATTTTTAGGCCACTAAGGTAACACAACTTGCGTGAAAATAGATCACATAAATAACTCGTCCAGTATCTTCTTCTTCTCAGTGTCTTAACGGAGAATTCTTCTTCTCGGGAATTTAATTCCCCACGGCCTGCAACAATCGCTCTGCTGTCGATCGCGGTGCATTAATATCAGTATCGTTATCAATCCACGGGAGCAGCGTATTTCATAAAGGTTCCGCGTATAAACGGGCGATTTTTTATAATACAGCTCGCGTCACTGTGACGAGCGGAAATCACAGTAGAAATCGAGAATAGTTCGTTAGAAACGCACATTTCGTTGTCTAGATCACGTGGCGCGACTTCCCTCGCACATTTCGAAGTATATTTTCTGCTTTTTTTCTATCGGAACGCGCGACGTCGGGCGATCACGATCGAGCATCGATGCTCGATCGCGGTATATTGGCGAAAAGAAGAGAAGGGTGGGGAGAGGAGAGGTGAAAAAGTGTTTTGCGCGCACGCTACTTTCGTGTGTCCACCGCGACGCGGATTGTTCGCAGGGAGGGTTCACAGACAAAATCCCGAGAATGACTGCGAAGCACGCGCACGTAAAAATACTCGCGGGATCGCTTCGTTTCGAACCGTTCGCGTTCGTCTAAAATCGGCGGCGATAAAAACCGACATATTACACCTACGGGCGCTCGGCGTCGACTAAACGCGAGTTCCCGCGGCCCATTAAATAACGCTGAATCTCGCAACGCAGATTCGATTTTATTTAATAGCTATGTTAAATATGCTGCTGACACATTTACTTAGAAAATTCTACAAAAATGTCAACGATGTTCTAAACGAGTTGTAAAATAATGAATTTGTTGGGGGAAAGATATATTAATTATTGTAGTTATAAAACAAATATATGTATTATTTAATAAATCATTCCTATCATTAATTTTATTTTTTTTAATAGAAGTTATATGTACAATTTATACTCGAAAATAATATTCACATTTGGCGCATAAATTGGTGTTCACTCTTTTTTTCAAATTCTTTTTAATGTACGAAATTATTATATAAAAATTGTGTTCAGCAAATATATATCGTCAATGATGACATTGCTAAATGCATTTTTGATTTTAATAAAATGCGCACTGCAGACGTGAGTGCGGAGAGATTGCGCGGACCAGTGTGCGCGCATTTACAAAATATTAACGCGCGATCGTAAAATTAAAAAAGTTGGGCATGTACTCATTATGTGTCCTCTATTATTTTGTAATTATACAAATTACAGAACACATATTTCTGTGACTAATTTCTGAAATGTATCGTTCAAGCGTCGTTACGTTTTTATTCTACTTTTCAAGAGCAATGAATAATTGTTTAAACACTGCGTAGTATTAGGCATTTATTTTTATTGTCAATCAATATTGTTAACACCAGTAAATCAATAATTCTGAATACAAAAATAATATGGTATACGTTAAAAAAGAGTATTGAAATATACAATTAATCTAATAAATTAAGGAAGTATATGGGATTAAAAGAATCTTAAATCTGTTTAATTTCACCACTACAGTGAGGGCAGCAAGTTATGTTTGATTGACATCGCGGAAGAAATATTCCGCCACCAATCGCAACGGCTGCTCCCATCACTGCGCTACACGCTATGTCTTGTCTTCCTGACATGAGCAATTTCGGACTCATTAGTACCTGCGAACCACGAAATATAATGTACATAAAGAAATCGATACAAAACCCCAGTAAGCGGGTACTTACTTGCTCAGCAGTTTTTTCCGCAAGTGTTTTCATATCTAGACCAGTAATATTGATCTCTCTTTGCAAACTAATATTCTCTACGCCACTTAACAATTGAACTTTCAAAATCTCTGCTACTTGACAGCAGCCTTGCGTTAGATCTAAAATATTTGTACTCGGTAATTCGTGTCTTTTGCAAGAGACTTTTCCCACGGAGTCGAAATTTTCGCGGAGAATGCTAAGTGTCCTAAAATAAGAGAACTTTCTTTATGAATGTCTTATTCCCTCGGAATATTATCTACAATTATTAATACATATTAATGGTTAAACATACCTATAAGTTTTCAGAGATGTGTCTCGAATCACATTGCGATCTTCTAACAGCCTTTTTATCGCTTCTTGAAGATCCGTTGTCCTTTGACAGAGAGCTGCCTTCCATTTCGCAAGTTCCTCGACCATTAAGCTATCACAGAAAGTGTTTTATCAACTGAATTGTCTAAATGTGAACTTTAATACTATGCACGACACACATTTAATCAGAAAAAAATTATAAATATTTTGACCGAATGATTTTCATTTACCTACTGGCTAAAAATTTACTTCTCCAAACTTCGCACTGACCAGCCAGCCACTCAGTTTGCTCCTGATGAGTCGAAAGATGTTGAGCTGAATTTAGAAGAGCCCGAGCAAGCTGCAATTTATCCTCAGTCAACAAATGAACTTTCGTTTCGAGGTCTTCTCCCACAGCAGCTACTAATAAATTCTTTAATTCCCCATTGACCTATTTAAATAGAGCGTAACATGATTTCACTCTCGAATATATTTTTGGCCATTCTTTTTCTCCAAAAAATAACAACGTTTTAATACCTGTGCCTGAAATTTCAATTGATTTTCAAGCTGACTATTTTCCTCTTTAAGTTTCTGTATCTCGGCTTCATATGCTTTCTTCTCTTTTAACCATTCACTCTCCCCGAGCTTATCCTCACCAGCTTTTGGAACATCGTTCAACGGTACGTCTGCATCATGAATCTTCATCGCGGCAACTTGAGAGACTGTCACGCTCATATTTAAGTTGCTTCTCTGCAATCTTTTATTTTTCTTGTTGTACGGAATGATTGGATTAACCGCAGCTTTATACGGCTCGTAAGGAACGAACTTTGGTTCCTTCGACTTTAATGAATTTAAAATATGCTTTTCGTCTTTCACGTTAATAATATGCTTCGGTACTAGATTTATTATTGGACCCATTGGAGTAACCGGGGGAATCGAGCTTGATTGTTTTAAATTCGTTGGGTGGTAAATAAGCGCATCCCCGAGACGATACTTAGTTTGCTTGATTTCAGTCTTCCCAGTGGTCACATTTTCCATTCCATCGCCCTGGGTGCGCCCAATGCAACCCATCGCTTGTCCATCTTTAGCTTAACAGAAGTATTCAACATATGTTATAAACGAAAGTAACAATGTTAATCAATAAAATACTAATACACATTTTTACTAACACATTGCATTATATTCATATTACAATATGACACAAGACACTCGTCGCAGTACATTAAAACACACTATGACATCATCTTCGCGACGATAACACCATCAAGAAACTATAAAAATATTGTTTTATGTTTATTGGAATGCTAAAAGTATGCGTTGTATGCTCAATTTTATGTAGAAGAATTAAATTAATGTAATAGAGCAAAGAAACTGTAACAGCTGTGAAGTTAAGCAAAAATATTTTGAAATACAACTGTGCAACATTTTTACAGTGCAGTGACTATATAAGAGAATGTTTTATGCAAATAGTTATGAGAAAGTAGTCTAACCTTGTGACTTAGTTTTTCCCTCGTCTTTCGTAGAATTTGAAGCAGTGGCCATTATCAGATCGATTTGGTTATATTTAAAATAATTTCTCCTAGAAGCGAACTATTTCCTATCGGCCATTATTAACCTGTCACTTGATGGACAATTAGACCAGCTTTATGACATAAGTTAAATAGCTATAGTATGAGTTGGTAGAGTTATAAGTTATAGAGTATTCAAATGAGAATGTATCGCAAATGAAACTCGGTCGAGGTGGCGCTCTGATCGTAGTGCTCAAGTTGGCGATCTGAGCATGCGCGTGATGACCTCGGCGACGCTGATTGGCTGCGGCCTCATTCGGTCAAGTTCTTACTTGACCTTGGCATTTAAATTGGTTGTCTATTCGAGCGGGATATTCAAATCGACTAAATGTACCTTACTGCAATTGGCTGATTATTGCCGAAGTTTACCGATCACTACCGAAGTTTACCGATCTTTACCGAAGTTTACCGATCACTACCGAAGTTTACCGATCACTACCGAAGTTTACCGATCACTACCGAAGTTTACCGATCACTACCGAAGTTTACCGATCACTACCGAAGTTTACCGATCACTACCGAAGTTTACCGATCACTACCGAAGTTTACCGATCACTACCGAAGTTTACCGATCACTACCGAAGTTTACCGATCACTACCGAAGTTTACCGATCACTACCGAAGTTTACCGATCGTTGCCGAATGGGCATTTAAATTGGTTGTCTAGTGATTACCAGTGGTGGGTCGTGTATTTTACGCCGCGTCGTAAATGGATTTACGACGTGTCGCAAATGTATGTATAATATGTCGTTTTTAAGCCCATTTTATACGTGTCATTTGTCGCAAATGTCGTAAATAGAAATATTCATTATTTTAAGGTTTCAACAATTAAAGTGTTGGAAAAATATAGTTTTTCTGGCTCGCTTGTTGTTTGCATGCGAATACTATAGAATACTGTAGAATACGTCGATAATGTCGAAAACTACGTATAATCGCCGCGTTCATAACCCCAAAAAAGTATTCCAAAGCGTGGTCTTGGTCTGAAGGGGGTAGACACGTCACGTGGTCTGGCCGATTCGGCCGGTCGGTATTACAGCAGGTTTTTTCTGCACTGAAATGGTATTACCCATAGATACGCCGCTGCCTGATGCACGCGAGAGGAAGCTGTTTGCTATTTCCGTATTCTATTCTGAATAAGGAAAGAAATTCTCAGCTATTGTGTTGTAGAAAAATTAGAAAAATTTAAACGGAAAGTCGGCTGGTACTGCAAACGTAGGAAATTCATTGTACATTTAAATTACTTGAAATATTTCTCTTCTGGTTACAGGTGAAACTTGGGTACATTTCGCCGTGAACAGGAACTTTATATGGGCCAAATGATGGAAATCTCAACAATGAACACAAGAAAATAGTGATTTTATATAACCGACAAAGTAAAATTATATATTTTATACATTATTGTAACACTGTAAAAGTCTTTATTCAAATAAATTGGGAAAAACTTGAAACAGACAGTATTATTATTGAGAAATACCTTTCATACATACTTCTATCCAAATTCCAAACCTGCAATTTATCTAAGGCGGAGAAGTATTCGACGCAGAGTCGCAGAGGTTTCGAAAGGCTTTCGACGCAGAATTTCAACATACCTCCTTTCGCTTCATGTTCTCCTGATACATCGCTCCAAACTCTAGCCAAAATTTTCAGAATGCTCTAAAATGAGCTTCGTAACATGATAACATGATGTCGAAAGAGGTGGCACTAAGTTAGCGCCTTCGGAGAGAGAATCTAAGGCGGAGAAGTATTCGACGCAGATTCGCAGAGGTTTCGAAAGGCTTTCGACGCAGAATTTCAGCATACCTCCTTTCGCTTCATGTTCTCCTGATACATCGCTCCAAACTCTGGCCAAAATTTTCTGAATGCTCTAAAATGAGCTTCGTAACATGATAACATGATGTCGAAAGAGGTGGCACTAAGTTAGCGCCTTCGGAGAGAGAATCTAAGGCGGAGAAGAATTCGACGCAGAGTTTTCGAAAGGTCTTCGACGCAGAAATTCAGCATACCTCCTTTCGCATCATGTTTTCCTGATACATCGCTCCAAAATCTGGCCAAAATTTTCTGAACGCTCTAAAATGAGCTTCCTAACAGGATAACATGATGTCGAAAGAGGTGGCAGAACGAGTGAATTTGTTCTTTAAAACAATGCATTAACGTAGAGTTTTAAAAGCAGCTCAGCATGGAAGTTTAGATATTCTGTCTAGCATGTCTTTTATATGTGATTTGGAATAAGCAGGATAGGATGTAGTGGAAGAGAAGGGCTTATTAAATAATAGTGTTCTTTTATCACTTAACTGCATTTTATTGAAAAAAGTGATATACAATACAATGAAATCTTATAAATTCGTTTGTAATATAGAAGATGAATAGATGTGAAGATAAGTTCATAATTCAGATAAAGCCATGTCTTGCGCAATTTTCAAATCCGTAACTACACTCCAAAATGCAGTCAATGATCGCATGTAACCAGTGCTGTCTTTAGGCATGTACACGCTGGGCAATCGCCAGAGGACCCATGGCAGTAGGGGCCCACAATTCTGATTTTAAGTCATATTCCCATGTGTGGGCAGAGGCCCCCACAAACCCCAGTGCATTGCTTAGCCCAGGGCCTACAATACTGTTAAGACTGCTCTGTATGTAACGCCTTTTAAAGTCCCTTACCTGTGAAGCAGAAATGCACACGATTAATAATCACGTAATTAGATAAAACTAGTAAAAAATGAATCGTGGAAGGTAAAGTAATTAGAAATAAATGTACGATAAAAGATAAAGTTTATTTGAATTGAAAATTATGTAAATAAAAATATCTGTTTCAGAAAAAATGAATTTGATAAATTGTAATCAAATTTCTTTTTTTGGTGCAATATCCCTTTCAGTGTGGTGGAATTAAGCCACTTTAAACCTTTTGTGATTACCCTATGTTATTTCTGTCCTTGTCGAGTGACGCCTCTTATTATATTTCCTCTTTGGTTTCACTTGGTTTGACGGTGGCGCCGTTTCGTTTTCCACCTTGGCGTTGATTGGTTCGACGTCCCGGCGCTATCGTGCGCATGCGTCGCGTTCCCCCACCACTAATTATATGGCGTACATTTCCTCCGTTCACTGTTCAGAACCGGGTAAAAGGCATTTCTCCACATCACTGATTCAGGGGCGTAATTTACGTTTTATTATTTACGATAGTAAAACGGTACATATTTTTATTACAGTTTTGTAGATAGTGGAATATTTCAGAAATCTTGTCACACCGCTATTGCAAATTCAGTTTTTCTATGTCAAGCATCGCAAGCATTAAATGAAGTGTAAATTGATCTGTTGGTTCATTCTCCTAACAATCAGTACTCCCATAGCGTCCGTAGGGTTTTTAAGCGTTGATAGTTAAACTTATTAACTATCAATGAAGTGCTTGGTGCCCTCGTGCAACAACAGATCCGACTGCCAAAATTGGAAGCAAAGTACTTATCGGAGTAATGTGAAACACACATTTCACAGGTATTGAGGTTATTTTATTATATTTAAAACACATCTGTACAATATATTTTATCGTGAACTTTGTTTTTTCTAGACTCCCACAGAATTCTGACACTTGCAGTGTGTGGTTCGATCTTTTGGACATCGAATCGCCATCGCTCTCAAAAAGTGCTCGCATTTGCTCTGCACACTTTGAGGAGAAATGTTTTGACAAAAGTGGTTCGCGCGTTCGATTGAGGCCTGATGCATTACCACGTGTATGTGTAATAATGAATATTTTTAATTGTTACGAGTATAGTAAACATATTAAACAATGATATTTTGTTTGCGTTTACACTTTCTTTTATTTCAGCAAACCATTATAACACAAGAGATATTGCACATTGATGTAAAACCATTAAACTTGCCAGAGGATGATATGGACACAAAATTCTCACCTAATACAAGTATGTTTCTATATAATACTTATTTTTAATTGATATACATTTTGTCGTAATAAAGAAATAAACTGATAATTGGGGAAAATGGCGAATAAGAGAAAGGAAATTCAAAGATGATTTTAAAGAAGAGTTTTTATGTTTGACCATCTAGTGGTAGGGATAATGTTGTATGGGGTGGAAATATTTGGCTGGAAGGAAAGAGCAGAAATAGAAGATATTCAAAATATTTAAGATGGTGTTTAGGATTAGATTACTGCACATCCAAATATATAGTGTTAGAAGAAACTAAGAGAGGTAAGATGCAGATTAAAGCGAGAAAAAGAGCATTAAGATACGAGGAAGGTATCAGAAATGCAAAAGAGAGCGTGCTAGTCAAAGACTGTCTGAGAGAAAAGGAAAAGAAAGCTGGTATGATGAAAAATAGTAAAGAAAGAGAAGAAAACCTATGGAGAAACAAATATAGTCAGATAGGGATAGAGAATTTAAGACTGCAGAATGTAGATACAGAAAAAATATTTATTGATAGAGACAGGAAGATACAATGGCAAGGGCAATATAATAAAATAGAAAATGCAAAGTATAATAAAAGGAATAAATACATAAGAATTTATATATGGGAGAATATAAGAATTTATATATGGGAGAATATAAGAATTTATATACGGGAGAATATAAGAATTTATATACGCGATTACTTACTTCAATCTACAAAAGGCATTTTTTAAATATTCAGTACGAGCACAGACAAAAAGTTGAAAAAATCATCTTTCCTATTTTTTTTTCTATTCCGACGAATTGCAACTTCTTTCAAAACGACGAAACACGTCAATTAGCAAACTAAATCTTCTAGCTTCTCAAAAAAACTCAAGTGTTTGGACCAATTTTGAACAAGTTATACGATTTTAAAATTGTCCACATACTTTTGTCCCCCACTGTAGGTGTGGATATAGAAAGTATGTGTGATGTTAAATATAATTGTAAACCAAGTCAATTTCAGGCCTGTGAAGCCGAAATAAAATAAATACATACCTACAGATGTCAATATTTCTAAAATAACATAATATTTGTTACTATTCCAGTGCAATTTTTGATGCCTGAAATAAAAGAAGAAGCAACGTCTTCTTCAGATAGTTTTTCGCAATTTGAAGAGTGTCCATTAACACCACCACCTGTAGCATCTACAGAGGACAAAGAAACAATGACGCTGCCTGTGCCTGTGACTGATCATGCTCTAGAGAAATCGTGGTTAAGGCAAAGAATCAAATTTTTGGAAACAGACTCAAAGAAGAAAGTGCGACTTATGCAGCAACAGATACGTCGAAAGAACGATCAGCTTATTCGTCTAAAGAGCATGTTCGTGGAGTTGAAAAATAAACAAGAGTTAATTACGAATCAGGCCAAGCCGATGAATACGCTGGGTGGGTTAACTGGTGAACTTTATGAGCGTTTGATACAGCAGAAAAGTAATGTCGTATCTAAGTGTTACAGTCCTAACTTACGTTGCTTCGCGTTAACACTTCAGTATTATTCCCCGCGCGCGTACGAATATGTTCGCGAAGAATTTGGTAACTGTTTGCCGCATCCAAAAACCTTATCTTCCTGGTACAGAACTGTAGATGGAGAACCGGATATCAGCTTGGAAGGGTTAGAATCTGCTACGGAACGTATAAAAAATGAAGATTATTAATAAGTATGTTATTAGCTATATAAATATGACGGTACAAATAAATTATTTTCAGTGTCTCTGTTTTAATTGATCTTTTATATTTTAATAATCGAAGATGCATATTTCTCGACAGTTTTCATTATATTCCTTTAAACTCATAAGTGATCATTTTTTTTAGTATTAACTTACAATTAGACATTTGTATTAAGGGGGAATTAATTAAAGGAAAACTACTATATATAATTTAATGGGACTTTTGCATTGTATTAAGGTTGTCTTAAATTATAGATATATATTTTGTGTTTTATAATTAATCATTGCAGACGGTACTGGGGAGTCGTTAAAGTCGAGGCGTCAAAAAAATCATCCAAATCAGTGGGACCTATATCTCTAAAAGTTATTATTCGATTTGACCGAAACTTTTTTTATTTTGAAGAATTACTTTTGGCTAGGGGGAAACCAGAAGAAATTACAAAAATTACATTTTTTTAGAAAATAACGACACTCGAAATTTGAAATCACTTTTTCCCTATATTTTTTGTGCTTTCGACGCTTTTGAAAATTATAAATTTTCAATTTTTTGTAATTTTTTCTGGTTTCCCCCTATCCAGAAGTATATTCTTCAAAATAACAGAAGTTCCAGTCGAATCGGATAATAACTTTTGGAGATACAAGTCCCACCGATTTTGAGATCTCTGTATCGAGAGAACCGTGTTTAAAGTTTTACGTGAGTGCCGAGTGGCCTATACTCAAATGCCTATGACTTCGGGAATTTTACGAATTTCAACACGTATTCCTAAATGGTTGAACATTCGAAAAATGAATTAAAAAAATCGACTTTTTGACCGGAACCTCTCCTTAAACTGTGTTCAATAGTTTTTCAGAATTACCGGTACAGAAAATGCGCAGAAACGCAACTAATCAAATCCAGGCACCATTTGGATAGGGGCCCGCCCCTTAATTAGCCTTCACATCCCTTGCCCAGGAACGAAAGAAGTATTTCCGAACCTTCATTAAATCGCGATCCCCTTTTATAATATTCAAATAACCTGCGATCCCCTTCCCCATATAAATTAAGGTAAATTTAACAAAGAAAACCCATTAAAAATAGGTATTTCAGAATATAATTCTAACTTAATAATATTTCAAAAAAAAAGTGACTCTAGAAAACACTTCGCAACCCACAGGTTGGGAATCACTGAACTGAAGCTTATTTGTTGGCTCTAGAGGGATTTACCCAGGGTGAGGAGCGATTAAGCTCAGTGAATGGAGGGGGAAACACCTACAAAAGCGGTGGTACGGCGCATGAACTGCGCGTGCGTCAGTCACGCACACATTACTATCGTTTCTGCAGGTGTTTCCCCCTCCATTCACTGAGCTTAATCGCTCCTCACCCTGTCTTTATAATTTCCGTCTCACGTGCAAGTTGCAACGTTATCAATTCATAGTGGAATTCGTTCGCAATCCTACTAGCGGTTATAATTGACACTAAATATGCCGAAATGTAATTTTATTCGATTCTGAATCAGCGATATAAGACTATATGTAATCTTACATCTTATATTTTGTTTTTTAGACGAAACAGCATCCCCTACGGGGTTCAGCACAAGCAATGAAAGCGAGGGCAGTTTGTCAAATAGGGCAAATAGTCAAGTTGGTAAGTCAATACATGTATATAAAGATAATTCTATTCTATACAGAGATAGTTTTTTATCATGGAAATATAGGATGTAATAAATAATTTTCAGAAAACACAGATGCAGGCCCCAGTGGTAGCAGTAGCAATGCTACTGATGGATACTTAAGAACCATTATTAAACAGAACCGTGCAATAATGCAGCAAAACAATTTGCTGATAACATTATTAGTAGACACGATGGAACGGGTGGAAACCTTAGAGAATAAACCAGCAGCACCAGTGGTTGGGAAAAAACAATCGTTTCTTCTCAAATTTCAAAATTTACAATTCCCAATGAACTCCGTTGAGAAGGTGAAGGAACTGGAAGAAATTTTGCAAAATGAAAATAATTTCCAGGATGCAGTAAGTAAAATATCATCTTTGTTAGTATTATAACAAAGCACTGCTTGGTTAAATTAAAATGAGTTTACGTTATTCTCTAATCTAGTAGTTCGATGTGTGTTCCTACATATGTCGTGTCTTATCAATTTATTGATACTACTTTTATAAAGTTATGATGAAACAATGATGAAAATAGACATTTCCGACATTGAACGATTCGTTACGATAAGTCATTATAATTTAGCCAAGCACATTTCATTCTAATTATGTTCTGTATGCATGAAATATGTAAATTTTGGAACTGTTTATAAAATTTATTTTCGTTATTTCTTTGATGTAAAATTGTACCGAATTCGTTAATGTTTGATAATTTTTTAATTACAGGTAAACGAATTTGCAAAGTTTGGGGGAAGTGACACATATGATTTTGTAAAAAGGGTCATGTCGACGATTTTACACAACGACGTCGCCCTACTGTATAGTTGGCTGGGAAGACAGGCAAAGCAACCATTTTATAAATTAAAATTAGCAGAAGTCATTATATGTAATTATCACCCAAATTTCATTATAGTTAATACTGATTAATATAGAATTCAATATATATATATATGTAATGTCTTATTGAAATTTTTGTTTAAGGTGCTGCGGAGGAAGGCAAAGTGGCAAAAAATAAAAAAGAAACAGAGATTGCCATGCAAAAGTGGTTAAAGCGTGCGTGTGATAGGAAAGCGGCGCAAAGATAAGTTTAACCTGAGGGCAGTGCCGCCCTTAGAGTTTGCGGGGCCCGGCGGGGCAAACGTCGATATTATTGAAAACAGATTACGCCTTTACGGCGCCTCGAGCGCCTGAGACCAGGCGCCTGTGTGCTGTGTGGGTATTCAAGGAATTTATCAAATTAACTTGAACAGGACTTAAGTTCAGGTATGGATGAAGGAGGTAAAGGAGAGGAATCGATGAAGAGATTAGAGGGAAAGAGAAGAAGGGGTGGGCGCGGAAGCGTGAGGGAGGGAGGGATGAAGGTGGATACGGAGTGAAAAAAAAGGAAATAAAAGTCGAAGGTGGCGAGAATTAAACGTAAAGTAGGAAGAGGAAAGAGTATTGTGAAAGTGCAATTTTATGCTGAAGCTCGGCGCTCGTTTTGAGCGTCAAAATCAGTCACGTGATCGGTCCACGGGACTTTCAGCTTCGCCGCTCGTTTTAAGCATCAAAACCAATCATGTGACCGACGCTCAACCAACGAACGAGCGAGTCAGAGCATGTCGGAGTGCACGAGCTTCTGAAAAAGGAGCAGAGAAGTTAAACTCTGTTTACCGGTGGGCCGATGACGTGACTAGTTTTGACGCTCAAACGAGCGTCGAGCGTCAACATGAAATTGCACCTTTAAGAGTCGAAAGCGTAGAATAAGGGTAGGAAAACGGCGAGGACGAGAGAGCAAAAATAGAATAAGAATAGGATAAGAATATGAGTAAGAATAGAGAATGAGGATAAGTTAAGAAATAATGTAAAGAGAAGGAAGGAGAAAGGAGGTTGTAAATAAGAATGTAACCCTCAGGGGAAGCATTGAATCATATACATACATACTTACGTTCAAGTAAATGCTTTATTCTTGTACACAGTACAATGCAGTCTTTGTTTCTTATTCATAATTGCATTACAATCACAATAAATAATGGCGTACAGAACTATAATTAAACATTTAATAATCATCCTCGTCATATCCATATCCAAAATCATTCTCATCGTCTGATCCATGCCGTTCAAGCATCTGACCAACAGTCATTTCTGTGGGATCAGCTTCAACATCCTCGTCGATATAATCATCAGTTTCATCTATTTAAGAAAACATATTTTCCATTATTTCAAATCCTTTAATTCTAAAGATAAAACCGAGCCACTTATTACCAAAGAAGCTTAAAAGGGTAATTAAAAAGTAATTAGGTTTGGTCTTTCTATCTTTCTACGAAATTAAATTTATAACAGAGATGGGCAAAATTTTTATTTAAATAAAATTTCGAATAACGAATAAAAGTTAAAAAAATGATTCGTCATGTGTCGAATAAAGTTAAATCGGGTGAACGAACAAATGACAAATAATTTTTTTGAACTTTTATTTGTTATTCGAAATTTTATTTAAGTAAAAACTTTGCCCCTCTCTGATTTATAACATACAGAAATATCAGACTTACCCATATCACAAGCGTCTACTCTTAACAGTGCAGCTTCTGTAGGTTTAGATTCTACTACAACGGGAGCCTGAACCTCTTCTTTCTTTGTTTGTTGTATATGAGGTTTAACTGAACGAGATTTTCTTATTGCTGTCGCAACTGGCTTATCTTGCATTTTCGATGGGCTAGCATTAGATCTACAATCACAAATACGTAATCACTCGGTTCTCCGAGACGAAAATAAATGTCTGAAAATGATAATTGCTGTTAAATACATAGTACTAACATTTTATTCGAAGTTGGTGGACTTTCTGGTTCCACTTTGGATAACTGAACAGGGTCTTCGGTTATTTGTTCTTTGCTTGGCGTGTTCACAGTAACGTTCAAACTTTTTAATACTTCGTAATTAATCTTAGTCGAAATCTTCTTTTCTTGTAACATTTTCTCAATTGCTTCGCCTGTTAAAATTAGCAGGCATGATTTTATCAGTGATTCTTTCCATAATAGAAACGATACTGTACAGTCGAAATTAACATTATTACCTGCAGTATTCGCAGGTGCATGACTTTTATTACGTTTAGTAGTTCGTCGTCGTTTCTTCTCAGGTTTACCTTCCTCTTTCTCCTTCTGCCGCCTCTCCTCTTTTTCTTTCTGCTGAGTCAAATACTCAGCGTTCACTTTATTCCATAAATTGTGTTTGAACTGAGACTCTTTCTCCGACATTATGTAACTGTCCAATTCTTCGTCGTCCAAATCGGCGACATCGATCTCTCCGGAATTCTAAAGTAACAAATAATGGTAACAAATGTAATACAGGTAAGCTTTCTAGATTTGTTCAATTTATATATTTTTTCAAATACATTGTAAATGCAGCGTCGTCGGAGGTCACTAATGACAAAGTGCTTTTCGCGATGGGCTCAAAATGTCCTACTTTTTCTATCAGGCCTGATTGCAAGTCTCGCATACCGCGATTTATATAACGCTGTTGGATTCTGTAGCAGGGAGTATCACAAGAGGTTTTTATTCTTAAAGTTCTATCTAGCGTGTTTGATACAGGTTTCGTTCTTAGATATTGGAATGGTCTCCCCTTAGAATATTGGGACTGGGTTATATACACAGGAGTTGTCGAAGAAGGGATAAGAATGACGTGGAAAGAACTATAGAAGGCGCAAGGGTTGATGATAGTGACTAAATTCGTTATCGCTTTGCGGAGGATTTTGCCAGGGTGACTAGTCACGATGCCCTGGCGTGTATTTAGGATATTTGTAATGTATATCTAGCTGGCATCCAACAACGCGGCATCTTTGTGAAACGAAATATCCGCATTATACAAGGGTTACCTGCAAATAGAGTAATCGTAGCAAAATTAGAATCAATTCTACTTACATTTTCAAAAGTTGTGCTTGTCTGTTCTTTCGGCTCAGTCTCTCTATCAGTTGTTGTTATTATTCCCATTGAGGCGAAGTTTGGCCCTTTAAATAATTACGCACATTATGGAGATTTATAACGAACGTAATAAAACAACGTATAGCAGGATTCTTCTTCTTACCAAGTCCAGTAATTAAACGATTATTAGCATTCCCTGACTCAGAATCTCCGACATCACTGTCAGGATCATCTACATCATTTTCGACGTAGCTTTTAATTACATCTAGATTACTTTCCGTTACAAATCTCTCTGTATCTTCTCTTTCCACCGAGTCAACTGGAAATCAATATTTATACTCGTTAACAATATCTTAGCAGCAGCTCCTTTTTAAATTATAAGCTTTAGTTTCAGTAAATTATTCATGCCGCGTGTTGTAGTGAATTATTCTTCGTTTAATTACCATCTTTTCGTTTCTTTTTCGGTCCCAGTTTCTGATCCTCCAAATGCTTATCAATCTCAGCTTGCAACTCGTTTATTTCTGTGTCAATATTCTCTAACTGTAAAAGTAAATATTAAAATGACTCCTTTTCAGAATATTGTAGAATGGAGAAGTTATTACGCAGTGGCGGATTTAACGAAGGCCCCCTTCTTCAAAAACAAATTATGACTTTATCCAAACACTATATTTGTTTTGCGCCCCATAATTTTCATACCACACGCGAGTAAATTTATTTGTAATTCTGTTATGCATACAGAGTGGCCCAAACGTTTGCCACCTGAGCCCTTCCCCTTAAGGGGAGGTTCCGGTCTAAATCGATTTTTATTAATTTCATTTTTCGAATGTTCAAACTGTTAGAAATACGTGTTTAAAAGGATTTGTTGAAATTCGTGAAATTCCCGAAGATATAGGCATTTGAGTAACGACAAACCAGAAAAAATACAAAAAATTGAAAATTTATAATTTTCAAAGGCGTTGAAAGGACGAAAAATATAGGAAAAAAGTTATTTCAAACATCAAATGTCGTTATTTTCTACAAAAATGTAATTTTTGTAATTTTTCTGATTCCCCTAGCCAGAAGTATATTCTTCAAAATAAAAAAAGTTTCAATCGAATAGGATAATAACTTTTGGAGATACAGGTCCCACCGATTTGGATGAATGTTTTGACGCCTCGACTTTAACGACTCCCCAGTGCCGTTTGCAATGATTAATTATAAAACAAAAAATATATTTCTATAATTTAAGACATTCTTAATACAATGCAAAAAGTCCCATTAAATTATATACAGTAATTTTCCTTCAATAAATTCCCAAAGATCACCTATTTCTATATGCTCTATACCGGAACCTCCCCTTAAATCCGCCACTGTTATTCCGAATGAAAGATCTGCACCCTTTGTAATCTCTCCCTGTCCTTTTTTCGCGCAGCTTTAAATGCCGGAGGGTCCTGCTCCTCCTCTAAGTCGACCGTCATGAATTCTTCAAGCGTTAACGCGCTCGATGGCGTGTCGCCGAATTCTATCAACCTGCAAATTTCAAACACGGATTAGTGGAAAATGGTAAAATCGACGAGATAGTAATAGACTTGTTCAAAAGAACCGTCTCACCTTTTACGTAACGTGGATTCATGCACCTTCACGATTTTGATGATATTGGCGGGCGACCTGTTGAACTCGTGTAACCGGGCGGCCATCAGTAACGCTGTTTAAAAAAAAAAAAATAAATTCAATATTAATCACAGAGCAAAGATAAGTTCATAATTTATTACGAGTAAATTGAAGCTAAAATTCTTAAAAAAAATATATAGATATTTCGAAATCGCGGTCTGTAAATCGAAATGTTCGTTAATCTAATTGTACAACGTTATGTGTATCAATTACTCCGATAGTAGTAGATTCTGATAATGCGTTACACGTAAATTCCAAGTACTAAAACGATAAAACTGTACTATACTTCTACCATACCAGCTCCACAAAGACCCGACGGTCTACGTCCGCTGTGGATACTATCCCTTTTCATCCTCTGAACAACTCGCAAAGCTGTCATCGATACTTCGTGAGTTTTCTCGCCGAACTCCAGTTTATTTGCGAATCTCATAATATATAAGCATGGATCTGCAATCGATAAAGAATTTTGCCGTAAATTAGATCATATCGCAAAAACAAACACTTATTGTGTACGCATTATGCAGGGTGTCGTAGAAATAGGCGTTTAAATTTTAGTAGCGCAATTCAGGAGCGTAGCTGGGATTCCATTCAGGAAGGGGCAATATTTTATTCTGGGAGGGGCAATGAATGGTGAAACTGAATTTTGAATTTATGTAAGTGGCTAGGAGTCAATATAACCGGGGTCGTGTAATGCGCAATTACTTTCCAATTTAATAAATTTTTATTTTGTAATAAATTAATTTCTTTTTTTACTCTGCTCCGCCTTCGCTACGCCCATGGCGCAATTCTGTTCTATAATATCATAAACGAAAGCCTCGAGAATCTCGAGATGTCGTCATAAATAAACATCTGAAAACCTTCAATTTTTTTTTTTTTTTTTTTAAAAAACAACGTATTTCATCCTCTGCTTATTTGACTATTTTCCTCGAGATCAGTAAAATACGTTGCTAAACTCTGCCCACCTATTTCCGAAACACCCGGTACATACATCGGTGCGCGCCTGTGCACGACGTGCATTTAATTTAACAATGTTTTACAGGGAATACTCACGTAAGATTTTACTCACTATCCTTATTTCAACATAGAGGGCATTCAATTAAAAGTACTATTCAAATTTTAACTGAGACAATTGTATAAATACATTTCTACAAAGCGTCTGTACTTAAAGAGGACTTAAGTTTACCATTTCTTTTAATTTAACGGCTTATGAAGCCTAACAGAAATCATCGAATTCGCCTGTTTCGTTTTGTTAGAAGCCAAAAGATCGCATGCACGCATCGCACGCCGCCTTGTTCGTGTGCAGTGGGCATCGTCAATTGGCGTTATACTGCGCAGATCGAAGCCCGTGTTTTTGAGGGACACCCGATATATGGACGCGCGTGCCCTAACGTTGTCTATCGACCGACGTGCGGCGGAACTATCTAACCAGCGCCCGTCTGACATGGCGCCCATGTAACTGAAATCCAAAATCGTTCCGTGTCGTGTTGAAAGAAAAGCCGGGCAGTGGTGTTTAAAAAGTGACAATGGCGATGTCAAATTTGTACTCGAAGATATCGACGAAACCGATGAAACGCTTCCAGGACAACGTCACGGTCAAGCAGACTAATCCATGGTTAAACGGTGAGGAGACACCTACTTATCGCAGATATAAATAAACATAATATCCACCCTCTTATTATTCACTCGATTTATTGCGACTGGACACAAACAGCGAAAGAAAAAAATGACACACTCCTGCAAAGAACGGTGGACAGTACATGTTTACCACTGACATATCCAAGAATATTTTAAACAATGTTACTCCTTCCACTGTGTTTACTTCGTCTCGCAGTAGATATTTCGCACTCTGACAATTTTTGTAGCGTCCGAAAATGTAAAATGTCTCACGAGGAACGGTTAAAATCCCGTTCAGCGGGATACAGTTATTAATCGTTTTTACTTGTAAATGCGAAAGGATGCAACGTGCAGGCGTAATACATTTCGGAAATAATTTCCTATAGAAAGTATCTACATCTGACAATTAGTATATCTTCTTTTAAACGCAGGAGACAACCTTTTGTCGCGAGATATTAAATGATATAGTACAAGTTTATATGGGAATTTAAGTCATCCTGGACTTAAGAAGGATTTGAAAATTCCGAAAAGATACGTTAAATTAAAGTGAACGTCTGCAGTCGCGGGTGCGCATGTGTTTGTTTAGCGTACATATATGTACACATCACGTGCATACGAGAAACGTGTGCGAAACTGCACGAACGAAAACGGAACGAACCGAGTCGGGTATTATCCGCAGACTTGCCATGAGTATTTTGCTTAAAAAGCCACGCATATATGTATGCGTGTACGTCTGATCTCTGCGCTCATGACAAATCGAAAATAAGAGGGGGTCTGTCAAGCATCAGTGATAGCGATCTTTTACTATGTCATAACAGAGCGAAGGGATTTTAATCGAAAGCATTGTCAAAACAGTGAAATAATGTACACTAACGGTAAAACACTGATGATTCCATAATATGCGTTTATTTCGCTGAGGTGTCGCCAAATAATGATGAATTATGTATCGTTTCACAGCGATGATAAATAAACGGAGCAAAATGCTGCACGAAAGACGAGCTTGATTAATTATAGGAATCGAGAAAGTCTATTTGAAGCTTTCGAGACTTACTCACATAACCTCTTTGTTAATACTTAAATGTTATTCGCCTCGGAATAACAGTGCGATTTGTGTTTCCTTTCGTCTACGATACTCTAAAAAACGAATAATATAATCGCGAGAAATGAACGAATTTTAAGCTAGTTACAACTGAGATGTAGAGTAATGTTATTTTCGTAAGTTTACTGTTGTATTTTAGACATATGTTTAATTTTTGCTGCAATTATTTAATATTCAGAAAATAGAGGCACAGATATTGTCCCTTTTTAAAATTATTTAAGTATTAACGTCGAAAAATACACAAGTTGCACAGTAATAAAATAATTCTGAAGAATTTCGTTTTTCCTTATTTGAAATAACTAATATCTTCAATTTTCTCTGTATCGAGATTCTAACGTTCAGTCTTACTCATTCAGTAAATACATACAAATCCATTGCACCCGAAGGATCGAATGAGAAATATATCAAACTATTTTTAAAGAAATATTAATCCTGCTCCTGTCGAACTGATACATACTTTTTCATATTTCAAAAACATCTGCTTTTACCTTCAACCTCTATGATAAAAGAACAAATAATTACTATGTATTTTGAAAGAAATGTGCAAAAAGAATAAGCTTTCGATATATCTGTTCTAGCGGAGTCGCCAATCACTGTATCAGATTCTCCACCAACAGTAAGCCCACTTTCATCTTCCATTGTACTACAACGCGAGGGAACGATAAACCAGCCACTTAGCACACCCTCGTCACCTCTGTCTTCCTTATCGTCCCCCATAACGCAATTAAATCTCTCGTCGCCCGAAGATTGCACGCAAGACCCTAATTGGCAAGCGACAAAACCCACAGTACGCGAACGGAATGCTGCTATGTTCAATAACCATCTGATGGCTGATATTATATTTATCGTCGGCAGCCCAGGTAACAATTTACGAAGTACCGTCGGAACCGTATAGATTTAGGCATCTGAAATTAAACTTAACGCTAGGTATTATTAATCGACGCAGGTCACACGCAGACTATACCAGCACACAAGTACGTTTTAGCTACTGGTAGCTCTGTGTTCTACGCCATGTTTTATGGTGGATTAGCGGAAAATAAGAGAGATATAGAGGTACCGGACGTAGAGCCAGCTGCCTTTCTAGCTCTATTAAGGTGAATACTTTTTATCTTCGCTGAATTATTAGCTGGAATTATTTAAAACTCATCCCAACTATCTTTCTTTACAGGTACATGTATTGCGACGAAGTACAATTAGAAGCTGATACAGTGTTGGCGACGCTTTACGTCGCTAAGAAGTACATTGTCCCGCATCTAGCGAGGGCGTGCGTTAATTATTTGGAGACAAGCTTAACGGCAAAGAATGCGTGTTTACTTCTAAGCCAATCTCGTTTATTCGAAGAACCAGACCTCATGCAACGTTGCTGGGAAGTAATAGACGCTCAAGTAAGTTTAAACAAGAAAATGTTAAGATCTTTTACTTTGAACGATAATTTAGATACGACGTTAAGAGCTGAGTTGAGCTCGTCTGCAGATGGTACTGACCGCACTATAAGTTTCTATTCTTGCGGGGACATTTGTTTAAACGACAAACTAAAGAATTCCCAACACCAGTTCAGTTATAAAGCGGTGAGATCTAACGATAACAATCGTGGGAGTGTAAAGAATAAAATGTCGCTAGTGCCGCACTGTCTTAGCTTGTCCGAGAATAATTGCTGCTCTACATTTAGTAACAAACGATTATCGCTTTCTTTGTTTCGAACACGAAGTGAACCTTATTTTGCAGACAATAAATTAGAAATTGAAGTGACACAGAATATAACTTATGAAGATAATTTCATAGAGGAGTATGAACATAGGAAAAATGATTACGATGACTTTCCGAGGATAACACATAGTGTTAATCCAATGATCAGTTAAAATTGAGAACGCTTTATAGAATGTCTCTTATACCGTTTAAATAGATTCGTACAATAATTTTGTACCTAGCAATAATATCGATTCCCCTTTCGTTTATATAAATGGTAGAGAATTATTGAAAATATTGGCCTATAATACGAAGCTATCATTCTACCGTCTTGCTAAACTCATTCACTGAAAAAGACAAAAGACTGGTCGATAACAAAGTATGAAACGATGTTTACTTCCTGAGATACATTTTTCATAGAAATGTTTAATATTATACACGACTTTCATTCCATGCTGTACCATATAATACTTATATTTCATTGTATAGTAAGTCTATGTACTTCCTTATCAATTGAGAAACATTAACTATTCAGTGCACTGTGTCACAGAAAATATATAACTTTATAGAAAATAGAAATTAAGAGAATCTACTATGGATTTCTTTTTTACAATTGCGCAGTAGATCAGAAGTGTTTGTACTAAGTTTTAAGAAAAATTGTAATCAAATCAAACGCTCTTTTCGCAGACCTTTAGAACAGTTTCTATATAATACAAATAATACTTTTAATACGAACGTATAAAACATGTTTCTTAAATTTGTTCTACCTTCGAACAATGTCTGTATCAGATAATAAAGCATTTTTCTACAAAATACAACAGATGTAAAAATTAATAAGACTTCTAATTGAATCATTTGAATTAATTTTTCTTTCACAATCTTTATTTATACGTACGCTGTTTGAATCTAACGATTGGGAATATTTAAAATATTGAACGACGATTTAAAATTTGAAAAAACTATTCGAACTTTTTAATAACAACTCGTATAACTACATATAATAGATCGTAAAATGTTATATCTTTCTCTCGTTGTATAAGCTTCTGGATATTTCATACAAACTAAAAGAAAACTGATCGCATACCTTTCTGTACAAGGTTATTAAGAGGCCAATTGAAATAAAGTTAATAACTGTTGTATATATATTCATGGTGCAGAAAAATGTACATAAAATTTAATACATATAATATATATGTACATATTGATATTACGCAGGCAGAAATGGCGTTGAGATCAGACGGTTTTGTGGATATCGATATTCACACCCTCGAGTCAGTGCTATCTCGAGAAACATTAAACTGTAAAGAAATTCACATATGGGACGCTGCATTGAGATGGGCCACAGCCGAATGTATCAGGCAAGAACTCGAGCCCACAGCACCGAATCAAAGACGATTACTGGGTAAGTATCGGAATGAAGACTTCTAAACGTAGAACTAATATCATCAGTTCTTTCTTTATTCTAGGATCTGCTTTGTATTTAATTAGACTTCCTGCCATGAATTTAGAAGAGTTTGCCAATAGTGCTGCACAAACTGGAATCTTAACGCAACAAGAGACGATCGATGTTTTTCTACACTTCACCGCTAGTAATAAGCCTCAGCTTTGCTTTCTCATTAAATCTCGACAGGGCTTAAAAACCCAGGTAAACTTCAAGATATCAAAACAAATGGAATTCAATCATCGAGCGTCAAGGTGGAGAATAGTTTCTAATGTTCTATTTGCAGGTGTGTCATAGGTTTCAATCGTGTGCGTATAGATCGAATCAATGGCGCTATAGAGGTCGATGCGACTCGATTCAGTTCAGCGTTGACAAAAGGATTTTTGTCGTTGGCTTCGGACTTTACGGGAGTTCGTCTGGTGCTGCCGATTATAACGTTAGGATCGAGCTGAAGAGGCTGGGCTGTGTTTTGTCTGAGAATAGTACTAAATTCTTCTCGGATGGCTCGAGCAGTACGTTTCACGTTTACTTCGAGAATCCGATCCAAATCGAGCCGGAATGCTTTTACACGGCCAGCGTGATATTGGACGGGGGCGAGCTAAGTTACTTCGGCCAGGAAGGCATGTCAGAGATCACGGTCGGTAATGTGAACTTTCAATTTCAATGTAGCTCGGAAAGTACGAATGGTACCGGTGTACAAGGTGGGCAAATACCGGAGTTAATTTTCTACGGGCCGCCGGCAGACGACTGACGGAAATTTACAACCGAGATTATGGTTTAACTGGCGGTCTCCAAAAGAATGTACCTCGACATTACTCGAGCTTTTATACGATTATTGTTTTAAGTATTATTTTTAAACCGGCGGCGAAAGTTGCGCGATAGATGCACTCTAAGATTTCAAATGCAATCGTCTTGAAATTTGAATAACGAATTAGTTTTATAGAAGAATAATGCTGATTCTTTGCCTTAGAATAATAATTTTATTGGCTCACATTTCTCGTTGGTTCTATTCCTTTGAATTGTATTAAAAAAGAAGTCGATACACTGATCGAGAGCTTCGCTTTAATTCTAAAGGCAAATATGTATTTCCTGAATACTGAACCACTTGTTTTTCTACACTATTGTATTTTAAGATGGAATTATATGAGAAATCATGGAAATATAATATTCCGTATCAAAACTTAGGCGAATAAGTGACACTTCGCCGAAAGAGTGCATCTATCACCTCCTTCTACACGTTTAAGTTTCTGTTCCCAGCTTATTTGAAAGAAAGCTATTTCTCTTACATAGCTTGAGTATTTGAAAAATCATTTGTAAATATGCAGAAAACAAAGTATATAAGGACACCTGTTAGAGAACATCAAGAAGGCAGAAATGTAAAAATGATCTTTAAATATTAATAGAAGATAATTGAGAAAGTTAATAAGTGCTATTCAAAACAATTTACTGTTTTTGAAATTATTGTTGAATAGTAGTATAAAAAAGTAAGCGAAGATCAATTGATTTGAAACGTACGTCGTTACGACTAATTAGTTTTCAATTACCAAATATTAATAATTAGTCTCTTTTTTTTAAATTAATGAATTGAATTCGAGTCACTACTTGTTAGATCTACATCTTTTTAAAAAGCCTTAAATGGGTAAATGTATATTGCGATTTTTTCGAGTAGAATATATTGCTTTTGCAACAGAATTAATATTACTTTGATATTATATTGAGGCGTCATGTATTTTTAAACGCGCGACAGTCAGTACGAAGCGTCATAAAAATTTTAATACGTATCATGGTTAAAACTGCCTACGTAGAACGATATTCGTTCTTTTACATTCACATTGTTATTTCTTTTTGTACTATATGTTAATAAGGAAACGTCGTGAGGAAAGTATATTTCACTTTCTTCTCTTCTTTCAAAGTATTTTCAATTTTCAGTATGAGCAGTGAACATGATGTGTAATTGCCTATCACAGAAGATGATACTAAATTATTGAAATAAGGAACACGTTAAACTTTCAAATGTAGATTTTTAGATAAAATAGCATTTTTGTATACACTATAAATATCACAATAGTTCGTAAGAATATTCTATGATACTTCGATCGTATGTGTATGATTTGTAGTTTACCATAACCCATGTAAAAAGTAGAAAGCATATTCTAGTACAGTTTCAAGTAATAAGTAATGAAAATAGCGAAGTAAGCACACTACTCGTTACAGTTTCTTCCGATAGTAAGCATTGTATCGTACGCGGTAAGAGCACAGAATCTGGCGCCAAAGTTTATATTGCAGAACAGCCAATACCATTTAGAAAGTACAATGAACTATGATACAGATATTAATAAAATGTACAAAGTAATGCCTTCTTACTATTAGTATGTCCGATCAGTGCGAACAAGCGAAGAGGACAAATAAATTTTGAAAGCATTTCTATAACTGGTCTGAGATGAAGTAAAATAATTCAACACTAAGTACATTATTACTTGAAAATATTTTTAAAGAATATACCGAAGGGTTTTAATTTTAATCGACGACAAATTCAGTTTTGTGCTTTGCGTTGTGAATTCATTGTTCCAACTGAGATGTTTCGAGATTATTCGGAACAACGGATTATGGTAGAGTATTCGCGATATATCGTGGTGTGTAAAAATACAAAAGTGTGATTCGGAGATCACCGTATAAGCAATAAACGAAACTAAACGTCAGAATCCTGTTTACGAATAGTAATTTCTATAGTATTTTTATGTAGTATTATTAACACTATAGTCTCGAAGCAGAGTTGATAAATCTTTAGGCGACCCTTTCTACTATTAATTACAAACCGAAGGCACAAACGTTACATTTAATATTTAGAAGTATTTAAAACATAAATCACTTTAGTCGCCATTAAGGAACGCGTAAAAATTTATAATAACGTTTAATATAATGGTCATGCAGTTGATACATTTTTTTATATTTCACCAACAATGAGTAAACATTAATGACAGTCAGCTGTGGTGAAAATTGTAAAACGAGGAAGTTTGAAGAATAAAACATGACGGTGCGATTATTCTAAAATCGAATTTCTTTGTTCCTCCATCCTTTCAGGATTTATTCTACGTTGCGTATCGCAAACCTTGCATTATTTTACGTATCATGCAAATTAGAGGCATGCAGAATACTCACCCACTGATGGTATATTAATGCAGAGAGCTTGTGTGAATCGAAGATACGTGCGTCCCAACTCGTGTACACAGATTTGAAGAACATCACTGATGTCGATAAGCATGTCTACGTAATTAGTTAAGTATTTACTTTGAATATCTATTACAAGTAATAAATAAAAGTTACATCTCGACTGTGTTTCGTATTGAACAGAACGATAAGTATCAACTTAAAATACTTAAAATACTTTTGATGACTGTATTTATTAAAATACAGTCATCAAAACTATCAACACGCCTGAATGTTTCTGTTATTTTGCAAATGCATAAAGGATACGTGCAGTGCCTTCCGTACGACAGGTAATATAAACACAAGCCGCATGATTATGTGCTTGCCTCCTTCCACGAGTTAAATGACGATTCAGGGCCATTTTATAAAAGTTCATAGAGGTGTCGATGCAGTGTTGGTTCAATCTAACAGTAAACAAGATATATTATAAATTTCTTATCTGTAATGATATTATTACATGTTCCTCCACATTTCTAACAAAAGCAACAGGTTTGATTAAACACGTTATACATACGTAGGAGTCGTTACTTACTGTAATTGCAGGCATAAATGTGTAATTCCTTTTCTCGCATTCTGTAGTGTTATTCCTCTCGATTCTTTCCCATTAACATGGTACGCTAAGAGCAAAAAATATGAAATTCATAAGTACCAAATAGATTTATTTCATTATATGTTATATTTACTGAGAAAAAAATCTTTTCAAATATCTTAATTTTTCGGCCGATCGAAGTAGAATGACTAGTTGGTTAATTCATCTGTTCTCAATTAAGTGGAGGACCCTGTATACAATCTTACATACCTGCTCCAAACCCCGTAGCTCCGCCAGTACTGTCGCTAGAGACAAACTGGCCGAGCACCATCATGTTTCCCGACGGTGACTCCTTGAAAGCCGTCTCGCTGACAATAAGTTGATCTTCCAATACAAAGCCACATTCTGTACATACTGCATCTCCTCTAGCTGGATCTGTTTCAATATCCGTAGATCCACAATTCCGACACTTAGTTCCCGACATCTATTAAACAAAACAGAACATTGCAGGTTCATTTGAAAAATAAGTTCGTCTTACGGAAATCATTAACAATTATTATCATACCCTGATGCTTATTATTTAATGCTACTTATTAAACTCAAGGACTTCAATGTCTCTGGAATTTTTTTTATATGAAGATAAGCGATAATATTATCGTAAAAGAGAATCAAATTGCGTGAAATACGATTTGCGAAACGTAAATATAGTCGATATGATATAAATTCGTAAGAGACAGTGAAATTAACTTTTAAATATTTCCGTGAGAAGAATTCAAGTGTTGAGTTTCAAACGTCCTCTTTTATTATTATATCGTAAGAGAATAACCAAATTCATTATTTCCGTATTGTTATAGAGTGACAATAAATTATTCTTCGAATTACTTACCTTCGAAAATATTGTAATTTTTATTCTCTAGTTTGAAATATACCACTACGATTATTGTCGTGACATGCTAGGGCCAATTATTCGAACAAAAGTTGTCGATCAATTGCGGTAGAATAATCAATTAATACTATGTTATATCACGTTTCACATGAAAACACGTAGAGGTTACTCCTCAAAAGCGAGTTGAATTTTTATCTGACAGTGCTGTCGCGATAGGTTAGATTCAACGCGGACATCACAGTAAACGTCGGAAAACATGACATGCATGCACCACGATCGCACGACAGCGCCGCGGATGTAGCGCTTGTGGACTAGTGCGCATTCTCACTGCGCATGATTCAGTTTTTCCCCGCGAAGTTTGTGTTTAAATGTTTAGTGCCGGCGCACATGAGCGGCACGCGTTATTTTGCAGTCGCATCAATATGACAATGCATGTTGTAAAATACACATATATTTTATATATCTCTGTGTATATATATATATATGGATTCCTAGAACACAATGTTATCGTGTTCGTGCGCGCCGGGGCTTCGATTTTCAATTCTTTATTGTATATAAATATTTTAGTCGTGATTTGTTGAAAACCTTCGATCTTACAAGGGAACTTCCCTATCCCGTAAATTCCAAAAATTCTGAAACCTTGTGAATATGTAGGGAATTTCCTCCTGATTACAACGCAATTTTTGTTTGCTACTTAAATTTGCTCTATGGGGTGAAATTAACCCCTGAAACTCCGGTTATTTTCCGATTTTGTGTTATAACTCGTAAACTGTAAAATAATTTTTTTACCAAATGATGGATCTAATTAAAAGAAATAACTTTTGTCTTGAAACTTTTTTCTATCTTCTCAGATAGTACAGGACGTCTTATAGCAGATTCGGCAACTTGCACTAGTTAATAGTTCAACTTAATTAAAAAAAAATTAGGTTTAGGTTTATTATTCTCCGTGTACACACACAAGATGGCGCTTCAAGACTATTAAAAAAAAAAATTCTTTCCTTATTTATTAATGCGAGTTTTATTGTACGGCTTTTTTAAGTATAAAGGCACCGTAATAGGGGCAGGGCACCATAATAGGGACACGTACCCTAGTTTAACGAAACCAGGGATTGTAAAGTTTTTTTTTTACTTGTAGGAAATCCCCGCGGATACCATAAACCCTCGGGGTAGGGTCGGGGGTTATTTGGGACTCGAACCCACTAAACCCCCAAGGTGGTCAACCTCGCGTCACAGTTGCGCGCCTGCACGGAAAAGGTTCAGCACCGTTAGAAACGATGCTAGGTCCAACACCCATATTTTCGCCCATTCACAACGGTGTTTTTTGATGCTGACCCTTTTCCGTGTGGCGAACGGGGCTTGATGCGGGTCAGCGTTGCAAGGAAATTCTCTACTCCCGGTAGCCGAATGAGAGTGGGGCCGGCTACCCACGTCCACGCATGCGCGCGAACCGTCGAACCAATCAACGCCAAGAGGAAAATTCGCTACCAGGAGTAGAGAATTTCCTTACAACACTACCTGTTCTTTCCTGTCTAAAGTTTAGACTCTAACGTTTAGAATCTAAACGCTATTCTGGAAATTCCTAGTTATATAGTTTCCATCCACTGACAGACACGTACGTACAGCTTGACATTCTTAGAGTAAAAGAAAATTGTACAAATTTGATCACAAATTTAAGATTATTCAGAAATATCATTAAAGACCAGTCATGATGTACTTTAAACACAGTTTTAAAGTGGCAAGTATTAAGTATTTGTATATAGTAGGTTAAACTATATCATAAATTATTCCTTCAAAGTGATAATGTTGATATGAAATGAAACAACTCTAATAGCAATTCTAATTAAATACAACGAGATCATGCAAATACCTAATAGGACAAAGATGTTTTTTTTTTTTTTAAACAAAAGTATAAATAATCCTACATCGATATTAATTTATGTTTGTTTTATTTCCATTTTCCTCAGAAAACAGAATTCTGTATGCTAGTATTAAATTTTTGAAAATACAATTTCAAATTATATGATTATATCGGTAATACTAGTATCGGTTACACAATTTAATGCAGCGGTATATTAATTTACATTATATAATCGCTGCTTTCATGCAGCATGGCTTCAGCTTCGAGTACAAGTGCTCGCAGTTTATTTGTTGAATCAAAAATGAGATTGGCTGATAGAGTACAAGTCAACGTGAACAACATCGCCTCTCTCGCGAGACAAATACAGAGGGGCTCGAAAAGCGGCGAAGTAAAGTTTCATATAAATTTTATGTAAAATGTACATATCCGAGATGAATTTTTAATCAACCTGCACTTACAGATATTAATGCATAGCGCGAGGAATTTTGCACAGCAGGAGCATGGTCTAGAAGCTGCGGAAACTAATTTAAAGAAGCTTGCTCTTATAGCTACTCATTTAGAATATCAAATGGAATCCATTAACAGAAGTTCCATGGTCTTGGAAGAAGTTACCGAACAAGTGCGTGCCATGCAAAGATAAATTGCAAACAATGAAAATTACAGCCGTACTTGTATTTAGCAATCATTTGTTCCATTCATGTAAATAAGCTTCACATAAGTTATATATAATATACTTTAATTTTAGAATTATATGCACTATAGTTTTATAAAAAAATAATGTTAACATCTTTATGTGAAATAGTGATTTTTAAAATATATTATACATACGATGAATAATAAATTAATGCTGCGTATATTACCATCATTATTTAGCTTCATTTATCACTAATATTCATGATTCCTGTTCCACGTATCTTAGAGAAATGTTTATAATAATACATATGATATATATAGTCTCTTATTTTAAACTTACAAAACCTGATTGGTACAATTTATATTGAATTTTTTCACTGGTATATAAAGAATAATACATTATATTTTATGTTAAATTACTTCTTGTTTATTTTATGTACTTAATTTATAAATTTCAACTGAAAAACAATTCATACAATCGAAAGGACTTGATTTAAACTTAAACGCTTTCGAAATGATGCAGTGTGCGAATACCTTTTTTCCTTTTGTATAAGATCTCATGGTTTTAAATTGTATATTATAATGCCTAAATTAATGATTTACAGCCACAATACTATTAGACACTTGATCAAATTATAGTTTCATAAATTTTTTACTACATACACAAGATATAATTTGCTAAATAATTAGTTTTTGTCATGAAAAAGACTTTTCAGAATGTATTAATATGATTTATCAAGGGTAAAGGATATCGTAATGACCAGGACGATAGAGTAAATGAACCGCCGGAGCAGCACCTTCGGGGAAGTCGTGCGCTGTTACTTCAGTACCCGCACCTCGATCCATGTAACGAACACGTACTCCGGTTCCTAAAGCGGTACTCATTGCTATAATGTGAATATGATCTGATTCTTTATACATTGGTTCCACTTCCTGTAAAATAAATAATAGTTAAATGGTAACGACGTCACTGGTGCTTCTTCCTTGCAAAGATTTTATTATACAAATAATTCCTATTGGAAAATAATGTTAACGTACTTGATGGCAGAATTCTGAAATAGTACGTTCCCCTTCTATAAAATGCTGGTAAAAATCAGCCTCGCGTTGTAATTGACCAGACGTAATTAATCTAAGGTATACGACGACATAGTCGGAGTAACCTTGTTCGTTGAAAAGTTTATGTAATTCAATGTAACTCGATTCTGCGTCCCCTCCTACTTTATCGATCACTTCCATAAACTGTAGATGATAAAACTTGTTAGACAATGAATTTGTCGTTGCGTTATTCGTGATTGCACATATTTACCGTGTCGTGAAAATCTTCGACTGTAAATTGAGGAAAACCTAATGCTACCAGACTGTCTTTACTCTTTAATGCGAGTTCGCGAAACTTCTCGTATTCGTCCTTATTCCCAATTAATTTTTCAAGATACGCATAACTAAAGGCTCTAAAAAAACAATTTCCGTCCGGCCTAGTTCTTCTAATATACGAATACTTCTGAGCCAACGCTTTGGCTTTCGAGAGATATATCTCATCTTCTGTGTATTCACGCTCCAAGCTCTTTATCGACTCTTTCTCTCCGACTAAGGCTATAGTTTCAGAGATCTGGAAAATGGAACAGGCTTATTCTACATTCGTATTTAAGAATTCTGAAATTGACTTTTTTACGAAGTGCTAGAAATTTCATGCAAAAATTCAAGATCGCGTTCAACGCAACGTACGGCGAAAGTTTTGTATAATTCATCGAGCTAGACATTTATCGAAGAGGCACAAAAAGGTAAGAATAAATATTGTTGACAATTATTAGAAACGATGAATTAGAATTCAGGATTTACTGTTGAAAAATAATTATCGATTGACAAGAAAACTTTCGACATATGAATTCGGAAAATGACAGAAAATGCATGTTAACCTCCTTTTCGATTCTCCTTTGTTGTTGAAGAATCAACTCATCTTGGTTGACATCTGTAATAAAATGAATATCATAAATTATATGTTCCGGTTTTCGCGTCGTAATTTATATTTAAAGACCTGTATTTTCCGATAATGGCTCTTTCACGGATTTCTCTTCCATATTTCAGGAGATTTTCATAAATTTTGAAACGACTGTCAAATTATCAGTCGTAAATAAAAGCCCGATGTCCATGTGGAAATTGAAAAGACATTTACCATCGTATTTAAACACTTTAGATTGGCAACTGTGTTTCTAGAAATGGAGTATATAGACGAATAAACATCTACAGTATAGTATATTTTTAAACAATTCCCTTCAAATTTTTACGCCCTATATATTCGTGTTCCTAAAAAATGGCCCCCGAATAAATAATTAATGCTTCTTTCTCCTTTAATTTAGACAATGAAAATACCACATTCTTCCACTAGAAAAGCACGTCTGTTATTACTATGTAAGTTACTACAGTTTCCGCAATGTTACAGAATATAAAATTATTTACCATTTCTCATTAAAAAGACTAAGTTTCTAATGCCGGTTTTACATCAAATCTAACAATAGAATTATACAGCAACTAAAAACTAAAATTAACTATCTAAATGAATTTATGCGCGTTTTAAATTGAGTACATGCGATAATTATCACCTATAAGTAGAATTTTAAATACTTTTACCACCTTCAATAATACGAAAAACATTTGAAAATGGAAATTTCAAAAAATCATTTTCATTTGAAAATGAAAATTTGTATCCTGTTTCGCTATAGGGTATGCTCAACATTTCGAGTATTATAAAATAAAAAATTGAACGGAGGATTGTATCCTATAATAGATCAATACAATTTATTATCAGATAATGACGAACTTATTGACAAATAAATAAATGTTTATATTCAAGTACTCTTTGGATCGTAATTGCTAGTCGATAAGTTATAGAGTAATCGAATCGTATCGAGATCTGATCGATGAATCGCAGTAGTTTTACGATTAGTCAGTCGAAAATTGGAATCAATGTAAATAAACATGGCAAGTTTTGAAAGCGAGGGAAGCGCGAGTGACAGAGAATTGAATGAAAGTAGTACCAGCACCGGAGGAGAAAATTCTCATGATTCTCAAGAGGAGATCGAGAACAACATTCGTGTTGATGAGGAACAGAAAGAGAAGTTAGTGAAGTTACCCTTAGGTAGGATAAAGACTATTATTAAAATGGATCCTGAGGTGAACATGGTTAACCAAGAAGCTGTTTTTTTAATCGCAAAATCCACGGTAATTATAAATCATATTTCACTTTTATATTAATGTATTGTATTTTTTCTACGCCGAAATAATGACAAGATATCGCGATGTATTATGTGCCTTTTATATTCGGAAAATTATTTCTAACCTCGGGTCTCCACCAAGACGAACACGAACAAAAACATTGTTCGCGAACGTTTTCCTCTATTCTTGTCGTGTCCAAACCGCCGCAAATAGAACAATCATTCACATGCGATTCACACGCTGAGTTTTGTTCATGTTTACGGCGAAGTGGACAAGACTAGAACAGACGAAAACATTTGCGAACACTGTTTTTGTTCGTATTCGCCTTGGTGGAGACCCGGAGTAAGTACTACATACGTTTGTTTAAAATCAGTTGTATAGTGAAATGTATGCATTAGGATTATGCATATAAAATGTATTTACATATTCTTTAGATCTCTTAGTACCAATCGAAGTAGAATAACGATGTTGGATTATTAGGAAGAACACGAAGAGTCGCATAGAAACTACCTTGAACAATTTTTACACTTTGTATCTGAATGAAAACATAACGCTTCATATTCACTAGCTTAACATAATTATATTGTAATAGACGAGAAATTATATAGTAATATATCGAATTTACGCTAACATTACTATAATACTTTGTAGTTTAAATTTACGCAATTAGATATAAATGTTTCGCGTGTTAACTTTGCTTTTTATTGCAGGAACTTTTTATCGATGCGCTTGCTAAAGAATCTTATAAATACACTGCACAAATGAAAAAGAAGACGGTACACAAACGAAATATACAAAGCGCGATTGATAATATCGATGCACTTGTGTTTTTAGAAGGGATGCTGAATTGAAATTTGATGATTTTTCATATCCATGCTCGATTTAATATAATAATATTGTTCTTGTATCTGTGCGGCAAAGTTATATTTTTATATTTAAGAAAGAGGGAGTTTGTAACGACTGTGAAATATATAAGAATTCCTTTTGTACTGCACGTAGAATAAAACTTAGTACTTTTAAAGTAGAAGAATTAAAATAAGTATTATACATGCGGTACATGTAAGTGAGAACAATCTGTAATTAAATTTTAAAGCTTACCGTAACTCAATCGGCAGTTGCAAGCTTTTGAAATAAAAATACAAAAACTGCATGGAAATTACATAAAGTCACTTTATTATAAATTCTCAAGCACAAAGACACAGTTGTTAATTTGTTCAAGTAACAGAGGCAAAGGTATTAGTCGAAGATATCTCATTGTGTTCGATACTAAATTTGAATAGCTGTATATTTAATGTGTATTTTTATTGTAAAACTCATTCGATACACGTTCGTGTAATTTCATCTGCATATACAAAGAATTGCACAAATTTTATTATACAGATAAAGCGCATAAATAAAACTTTTTTAATAACGTACACATTAACACATTCCTACAAATATTTTAACGTTACTTTTGTTAACTGTATTTATATTATTAGTAGCGTATCTTGTGTAATGCAGAATGAAATTTGTACATTATGATTAGCGTTTTAACTTTAAATAGTAATTATAGCATTTGCATGCGATTTAAGAGGATAAATCCGTGAAATTTTCCTCGGTGAAGTCTCAAAGAATATTCACGCGAAACAAGAGTATTTTAAACATTTCTATCTAGCACGTAACTTATGGATAACAGAAAGAGAAAAAGAATCAGTCTTATTCTTACAGACGCCAATGAATTAACTTTTATGCTACCAATTACAAACATTTAGAGATCATAACTTACAGTAAATAATGATGATGCGGAACCGTACAACGCCAGGAGACACGGACTGTTACTTTATAATGTTGTTAATATATACATCGATCACATGCAGAGGCTACTGTTTTAACTGCACTCGAAAAATGAACAGACATAAAGCACGTTACAAAAGTCCATATCATTTGTAATAGAAAATCTTGTATAGGTACTTGTATTGCATAGTTATTACATTCGTAAGTTTATTGAAAGTGGACACATTATTCAAAGCGATTTGACATATACAGATTTTGAATTCCCTTCATTGCTTTCGGTTTTATTAAAGTCAGGCGAGATCTTTAGTACAACTTATTTTCACTTTACTTTTGCATATTATATATATTAAAATACTACCGTAACATTAATATTACTTGAGTATTATAGATTCTGGGTGAATTAAAAGGTCATTTATACTGTGACAAGCATTGGCGCTGTTATTTCTGTAATACTTATCTTTTTATTAATCAAATTTTCCATCTGCGCTGTGAATGTGAAAATGAGTCATACCGTATATGGAATTTTCATTTTGTTCGGGTTAAGAATTAATCTCCATTTTCTTTGAAATTGCAATTTATAATACATTTTAACATTTCTAGTATGTTATAGTCTACTAGTACGAACCTTTATATTTTAAAACAAATTTAAGTTTTATATCTTAATATACTACGAAAACATAAGCTACTTTCATTAAAAATCAGTTCAAATTTTCATATAAAAATCAGTTTCAAACAAGTCTGCAAATCCGAAGCGAATGCTTTAGCTCGGATTTATGAAATAAATTTTGCTTTGCATCTATATAAAGTTCCTTACTCTAATGAAGAAAGTTCATTTTTCTAAAAATAAACTTAATTCATTACAACGAAAATAAAAATCCAATTATCTTTAATGACAAAAATTATTGTATACATATTTCTTAAAACTCTATTATAATTTCAGTATTGTGCTAAAGTCACTGGATATCATGAATATCGTTTTTAAAGAAAAAAAAATATGAAAATTCATTAGAGAAGTATGTATATTACTGTATAATCATACATAACGGATACTAAAAGATTAGGAAGTAACTTGCCATACTTCTTACTTCTTACGTTTGGCTTTACGTCGCTTACAATCTCCCCTAAAGGAGTTCTGATCTCCTGGTGCATTTGAAGCTTCGGTCTTGCTGTGGTTGTACAGATTATTTAAAAAGTCTTCGAAATCTGCCTCGCTGCTCGATAAAAAACAAGAAGAATTTGCGATGTTACGTGTGTATCAGAGACTGCAGCACGATTTACGAATAGTTAATAAAAGCTTAGAGCAACAATACCTTGTGTTTGGGTCTATTTGTTGTCGCTTTTTACCATTATTGGCAGTTTGCGACGGTGGTCGCTGACCCAAGACAATTCTGTATTGAACACTATGTGTATTCGCTCTTAGATGTTTCAAATTACCACCTTGACAAGCTGCCCAATCAGTGACATCGTATACTGCGCCTTCCATGCAAGCATAATAATGCCAAAGGAAACCCATTAAACGAGACTCTGCCCAAATGTCCCCCTATTCGAGATTTCAATCGTTTATTTAAAAGCATCAGCATAGATCCTTCGGTCTAGTTATAATAATAATTACCTCTTTCGCGCTGTGACGTATTTTACATTGAGCACAAAATCGCGCTGCGTAACAGGGGCGTTGCGTAGGAATTCTTTTGTGCCTCAAGCCACAATTCGTACACCTTATCGTATTTGCTGCCTGTTCCATCTTTCTGTGAAGCTGCGAGAGTAAATCGTTTAATTCGCCCCACGCTGCTTCAACTTGCCGAGTCTGGTCAAATGCTTGCCTGCGTTCCTAAGATGTTGAAAATATAATGTTATTATAAGCGAATCTATTTTACACGCAAGGATACTGTGAATAAATTTTATTCTATTTTATGAGCAAGCTTTGTTAAGACGAATATAAAAAGTATGTAGTACCGGTTCGCCGATTATATCAAATGCGTGTACAAGTATTTTAAACGCTTCCTCTGCACCAGGCTGATTATTTTTGTCCGGATGGACTAAGAAAGCTTGCCTCTTATAATACTTTTTAATATCGTCGTCTGAACATGTCGGTGTTACACCAAGTATACTGTAAGGGTCCTTTCCTTTACAGGCTAGTAATCTCTTCATGGCTTCTTCGCCGGTACTAGGTAGCGCAATGTTGCTCTCGAGACCGCCGCGTATCCAATTACTATTTTCCTCCTTCTCTTCGCTTTTGGTTTTTATTTTACGCCAGAATGCGAACTTACTATTTCCAAACCAATTATCTAATTGTCTACCAACGGCATTTAAGATGCGAATCTTTGAAAATGTCATAGCTATGTAAACCCACGAGTATTTTAAATACAGTATGGTGTGATACCATCCGCATTTACCACTAAAACATAGACATACAAATGCTGGGATGTATTTCTTATAACTTACAAATTTCATTTTTTTGTTTTCTTTCTTAAATGTTACTTACAGCTGAATAATGAGATTGGCACTCATACTAACTACGTCGGATACTAAGTGTAGCAACCAATGAAATATTTTTAATCCAATTTTACTCCAACGACTGGCATATTTATTTATATTTTTATACAAGTCTTTAACCGGAGATTCTCTATTCTCTCTTCTTCGATTTCTTTGAGCTTTCTTAATCAGCTGAGCTTTCTCAGCTTGGAAACGTTTAGAATTCTTCTCCTTGGTAACTTTCTTTTCTTCCTTATTCGTTTTAGTTATAATCTGTTGGTTTTTCTCCATCTTTTCGGGGGGAACAGTTTGGCTGGAAGTATTTATCGTGTTCAGATTGTTATTTATTTGTATAGGTCGTTTAGGAATATTTTCAACGGATTTAGAGTTACTATTTTGAACTTTCGAGTTATTAAGCGTCTCTCCTTTCTCCGGTTTCTTAACCGTTTTGGAAACTTTCTTCTTTTCAAATTGATTAGATCTATCGAAGGTATTTATTTCATGAGATTCAGTTTGCGAACCAAGATTGTCTAGCGAAACCCAACGCCTCGGGAGATTCGAATTATTCTTCTCCAAAACCTTTCTTGGCGCTTGTATTTTTGGAGAATTATGATCATCGCTTCCGCATGAATTCTGCCTCTTTAACGCTGCAGACTTAGATTTGTTCTTGGAATTTTTATTGGATATCTTCTTACTTACGGATTCAGCTTTCGGTTTTACAGATTGAATTGTTAAAGGAGACGGAGGCGTCGGAGCAGACTTTGTCAAAACGTCGGAATAAGAAGGTCGCATAGGTTTAACTTCCGCTACTGCGCGAGGCTTCTTATGTTGAGAATCTGTGGAATTTCTCGGTAACTCTTCAGATTCTACAGCGTCTGCATTTAATTGTGGCACCGGTGTCACGTTTGGGGAGCCTCCGAAGGGGCTGTAAGTACCAGATTGATTAGGTACCCAATTACCAACTAAATTATCAATTAGCTGCTTGCCATTGAAATTCTGTGTTGGCATCTCGGATGGTACTGTTATATGCCGATCATTGAAAAGACCATACTCTCGGTCCATTATATTTTGATTCCTATACGGTGTTATATTCGGAAGTTGACATTGCTCCGCCATGATTTGAGAAGCATTTCCATAAATCACATTTATGTAATTCCCTCCTCCAACGTCTATCGTACCAATCAGATCATTGTTTTCATTTATACCCAAATGATTTACTGCTTGTGACGGAAAGTAAATCGAATCCGTCCCTGTATCGTAATTCGACATATCTTGCATGTAAAGAGGGGCACCCATCGACGTCATTGGTTGCATTCCAGATGGATTAGAATGCGGCGTTTGGTTAGTAATGTAATGCCTCGCTTGACTTGACGAATAATCTCCCCAATTGGGGGACGTAGCTTGTTGCGAATTTACTCCGAATTGAACATAATGACCATTGGAACTTTCCAAGTCTGCAGTCATAGCTTCAATAATTTTATCTAAGGACATGCGCTTGAAACCAGGAGGCGATTGTTCTTGCTCTGCCATATTGTACATTTCTGTAAAGAGAAAGATATATTCATCTAAAACATACATCCACATCCTCGTAACAAACTAGTTTTAACCCTTTCAGTGCTATAAACCTATAAACTGTGCCGTTACTGAGAAAATGGCAAATGAAAGAAACGCGAGTCCGATCGATTATTTTCCTGTAGTCTGTTATTAGCGGACTCGATAACATAAACAATTCGAATCATATAGCACCGCGTTATACAGTTCCCAAGGTTAAACCACAGCTGAGGTACAGGACAGACTTAACGCCTAATAAGAATTCATGTCATACAAACTGAAATACAGACTCGTGAGAATTCCGTAGTTCGCTAGCGAAAAAACGCTGAGTTTGGGAACTACACCCTTTGAAAACGAGTACCTCTCTAACCCCTGTGGCGTCCCACAAGAAATCTCAGTAACGCACAGTACATCTCCAGTAAATACAATCGCGTATATTCTGATGCTTATACATGAATGTGTGGTATAAAGTGAATCCTTGCAAGAATACCATCAACTTACATTCTTTTTGCACGTACATACGTTCAACAAGAATTATCAGTGTTTGCGATAAATAAGCTCTGCCCATGGCACGTGTTCATCTCCGAAGCGCAGCGCACCAGAAGGGTTAGTCTATTGTGAAATAAAACAACAATATTTAGCGCTAGAGGCTTATCCTATCGGACATAAGCGTTTCTTACAGCGACGTAGATAATCTATAATTCGTTAGATACTAAATTTTCGTTTCGTTCTCTGAAAATAATGTAAGAAAGTAGAAGTTGTTTATGGGTCATGTATGGGGAGGGATATAAAAAGGTTCGCGCTCGGAGGAAGCAACGTCGATGTAAGAAGGTTTAATTTAAATCGCTGGCAATGTATGAATCGACTTTGTATAGGTAGTTTAGTAACCTAAAAACAAATGTTTCTCTGCGAGATCATAGCAGGTGTACGACGATGCAACACTTACATTCATCGGCAAGTATATCACCGTTAAATATTAGTTTACATTGTAGTGAAAGCATACGGCTCCTTAATTTGTCGAAAAGGGGATATCACGCTCGAGTGATATATACAATTTTAAACTGCATACCATGCGGTTAATACAAAATCAGTCACTTGTATTTGCCCGTGGTCCGCACTACCATCAGATTCATAAACGGATCACATAAATAGTTTTCTTTCTGTATACAACATCCATGCATATATAACACTGTTGCGAAAAGTTCCTAGATAAACGGATATGTCCAATTACTGGGACCGTTATGGCTTCGAGATGTAGGATCTTGATGTAATTCGCTTTAAGGGACTATTACTATTCCTGTATTACATGCTCCTTCGATGTTTCGTCGAAAACAATTAAGCACGATAGTTCCTGATTTTTTTTGAAAACGATAAGAGTGTCGCGCCTTTTTACTAGAAACGCGTTCGTATTATTACTAGGCCCAACAGGGTGCATCAGGGTGCTCGCGTTTGAATTTCGAAATTCGTTTGGGCATTTCAGCGATTCTTTGTGTAATTTAATACGAATATGGTATGTATAATTACGTTGAATATTTTCGTATTCACTGATTTTTATTATTTTGTGGGATTTTTATTGAAATAATGATTTAACTGCAACATTTATTATGTAATTATAACAATTATACTTATGGTATTGGATATTGGCAGTTCTTTTTATATAAGATATTCATATTGGCGAATGAAATGGTTTAATTTATATTGTTAGTTGTTTGTTTTTATTGTTCGAAGTAGTGATATAAGTAATTTGAAAGGAAAACAGTATATAAGGAGCATACAGGGTCGGACAAAAGTATTGGGACATCCTTTAAAACAGAATAACTTTTTTAAAATTGGTCCAAACGACTTGAGTCTTTTTGAGAAGTTAGAAGGATTAGTTTACTAGTTGACGTGTTTCGTTGTTTTGAAAAAATCGCGACTGCTCCGAATAGCGAAGATAATAGAGAAGGTCGTTTTTTTTCAATTTTTGTATCTGAGCCTGTAATGAAAATTTAAAAATCTCGATTGTAGATTTAAGTTGTATGCTGAAAATTTTATCGAAATCGGTTAACGTAGTTCTAAGTTACAAACAATTAAAAGTGATGAAAATCATAGTTTTCGGCCTATTACTGTAATAAACCTAAAGATTTTACATATTTCGATGCCTGTCGCTTGTTTCTGCATCAATCAATTTACAAACGCGATTTTTAAATTTTCATTACAGGCTTAAATAAAAAGTTGAAAAAGCGACTTTTATAATTTTCTTCGCTATTCCGACCAATTATATATTTTTTCAAAACGACGAAACACGTCACCTAGTAAACTAATATTCTTCTAGCTTCTCAAAAAAACTCCATTCGTTTGGACCAATTTTAAAAAAATCATTCCGTTTTAAAGCGTGGCCCCGTACTTTTGTCCAGCACTGTAAATGTACATTACATGAAATAAATATATAAATTCAAATTATGTTTCATATATTACATCATATCAAAATTAATAAAATTGTGGTAATATACAATTAATACAATAATTCTTAATCACAATTGGCGATAAACAGAATTAGCAATTACGAATGCAAAACTAGTAATCATTAGTACAATGGAATACTTTATTCCCATTGTTGAGTTACAAGGTTCTCTCCCTTTCCTAGAATCGCAAGCACAGACTTCGATTGTGTAACCATCCACCTGTAAAAACGTGTACATTATTTCAATAAAATTCGACAGTCTTTTAACCCTCGCACACCGAATGCCGGATCGTTTTGACCCGTCCCGTAGGGGGTCGTCCTTAAATTACGTAAAACTTGTTGGAGGGGTAGGGGGTCGCGAATTTCTTACGTTTTCTTACAAGGGGGAGAGGGAGTCAGGTAGCGCTTTACGTAATATTTTTAAACCTAATTTTCAATAAATACAAATTTTACCATTAATGTTCCAGAATAGTAGTTTTAGTTTAAATTTCTTTATATTTATATAAAGCTTTAAAATAATTTTAATAACTGATAAAATTCAATGCAAAAAATATTACGTAAGAAGGGGGTTGGAATATCAAATCTTAAGAATTCTTATACTGGGGGAGGAAGGGGGTAAGAAATCGCCCAAATTACCCTTAGGTAATTTAAGGACAACTCCTAGCTCGCCTGCTGCAAAAGTCGACGATCGTCTTTTCGCTTTTCACTATGGGTCAAATTCAAAATGACCCGACATTCGGACCCTGCGCTCTGCTCGAGCATCCGGTGACCGAGGGTTAAAAATAACAGGTCGTTAACAAATATTTGCAAAATGTTGATGAGTTTACATGCAACGTCCTGCTTTCAGCCAGTAAAAAAAGCATTAGATAAAATGATATAATTACATTTTGTTGATAACATCCCGATGTGATCGGTGTTGCTTGATCTTCTATTGCCTTTCCACAGAACAGGGTTGTATTAACAACTGCAATCAGTTTCAGCTTCTTACAATTTATTCCACGGCCATTGTCATTTATATATCGTATACTTACTATTTTTATTGAACACAAAAGTATATCTTAGACAGACATTGCCAGACGTCAAAGGACACAACATAGTTATATTTTCTTTTTCCCATAACTCATGTGGATCTGGTTCATCCTCTGAAATTTGTATAATTTTCAATGCTTTTTCTAATTATCAAATTGGAATAATATATCGCGCAAACATATGAATTCTAAGTAAACCATATTAATAACAACTTCTCCTTAAACATATGTAAAACTACATATACAAAAATTAATATTACTGTCTTATGATGCATGTAAATCTTACCTGAATATATTACAGGTTCGAAACAAGGAACCATTGAATGGTTGTTGGTGTTTGGACAGTCATGATTGCCAGGATCAATATTAAACCTTGGTGCTATCCAAGTGTACTTGAAGCAGTATTTCTTGTCGTCTAAAACTGCTGTAACTTAAATAATAAATGCATTTAACGACCCTTTCTCCAGTTTCGAATAGTTGAAATGTTTGAAATATAATTACCTAATGATAGAGATCCAACACAGATCACTAAAAATACACAGAAATTCATTTTCTCCATTTAGAAACAGTTTTGGTTCCAATCAATTCTCTCTAGAAATACAGCTTTATCTGATAAATATTATCGCCATTTGGTGTAGTTATCATTTATCTGATAGTGTACTATACTAGATAGTATCGCACGAAGATCGAGCTCACTCGTCTATACGTAAAGAATAAACCGTCGCCAACATCACAAGCGCGAATTTCCTTGTGATTTTATATAATTACTAAAAAAATACGTTCAAAATATTTGTGATTTATTAAAATGACTGATATATTTACATTTGTAGAAGATATAAATTGTTTTTAGTATTAACGTTACGAGGTAAGTAGAAATTAGACATTATAAAAAGTTTTTTAGTCTACTGGTAGAGATAAATATTCTTTATACATTTTCTTTTTAATTCTTAAATGCATTTTCTTTGTTCGTTTATAAAAGTATTATTAGATAATTATCCAGGTAGTCTTATTAAAATTCATCATGCCTGGCTAACGCCTCTCCAAAATCAGTTGCTTGAGAGCCAACGAAAATATCATATTTATCTAATATTTCTTCCTTCGTAAGCTTTTGGTCAGCGTCTGTATCCGCTTCAAAAATTAAGTGTCGAGATTCAGCCTCCGCGTGATCAAAGTCGGCTGGAATAATCCAAGTCTTGACCTGAGGAAAATTTAAAAAGAATTAAATTTACCATAATATAATTACACAATTCTATTTTACATAAAATTATACATTACCTCTTCAAAATCAAGAACACCATCGCCATCCTTATCTCGATACATAGAAAATTGCTCCTTCTCATTTTTCACCCATTCCGGTTCGCCTTCACCTTCCACACCATCGTACATATCACCTAGAATAAAAGATATCCTTTATTTCTCATAAAACCTTCTCCACGAAAGTTTTAATCAATGTTTCTGTGTATTAAGTTTCAGATGAATCAAAGCATGTACCAATATACTCGGAGAGAGATATTTTGCCATTTCCATCTTTATCGATATCCTCCATAGTTTCTAACACCACGACGTCCTTCATGTGATTCGCTTCTTCCGCGTGAAGGAAGGCGGCGAACTCGTCTTTAGTAAGAGCATCGTCGCCATCCAAGTCAGCAGCGGTCCAGCGCCTACGATCTCTCTTAAGCATAGCTATGTACGAAAAGGTGCTGTCTTTCGATTTTTCCGGATTTTCTACTTCGTGTTCATCCATGTCTCCATAAACCATTGCCATGTACTCTGTCCATGGAAGCTTCTCTTTCTCTTCTGGATTATGCGATCTCCATTGCCTTTCGATATTGTATCTTATGTAACGTCGTTGCGTATATAATATCCAGTCTTTAAGTTCTTCTCCGGTGACGTATCCATCCTTGTCTTTGTCTATCTTGTCAACTATAATGCCCAGTCGCCTTGTGCTCTCTTCAGGTGTAAGTTGATCGAATGTTTTCGCTTCTTCGCCCAGAAAGGCTTCGTGATCGTAGGCTGGATTGTGTTGGGAATTGACATAGTGCTCTTCGTCGTTTGGTTCCTGGGATAAAGCTTAATTAGAGAAACTAGAATCGAATGTGTATAGGTAGAGAAGCATGATTAAAACTAAGGACTTGTTTATAATATAATAAAGCATATATTATCTTTTTTTAGAAACAGCTTGGGAATTAAAATATTTCGCATTTTGTAAAACCGCGGATGTATAAGATACACAATTTTTGAAATAAATATACCGGAGGCAAGGTTATGTGATGAAAATTTCCATTTTAAGGATAGTTATTTCTTTTATTTTCGGAGATCGTAAATGAGGATTTTTGGATCGACGATTTTTGAAAAGTTTTAAGTAATTGAAAACTTAGGACAAACCTTGTGGATGACTCGTGGTTTGTCTTCGTTGTCCGGCTTCGGGATCGCCGTCGCCAACACGGAAAAACCAATGAGAATTTGGAAAAGCATGAATTCTTGCATAACTCGCGTAAACACCGGTGGAGTAAAACAGCTGCCGGGAGCTGAGAAAACCGCTGAAAAATCGTAGTTATGAACGCTGAAAAGCGTCAACGGGGATAACGTTGACGAGCGAATTCAGAGAAGCTCTCGTTCGGCTTACAGGAACTTCCACATCAGCAAAGCTTAACGTCTTGCTTGACGCCGCATCCCCACCTCCCTCAGCTACATACATATTCGTTTCAGAAACCATTTCTGATGCTGATGCTGGAACGCCTTTGCTCCATATCGCGATCGCGAGCATCATGACCGAGTTTGTACTCGTAGGATGTTGAATGGGTTGGACGCTATCAAATCAACCCGCTTACGATTACGTGTGACTGGCCCACGTGATTGCTGATAAGGGAGTTATATACAGGGGACAGCGAGTGGAATTCTCATCAGAAATCGTGAAATTCCATTCAGGAGAAATCATACGTTGTAGAATTAAGTTTTGGGGGAGCTTTGGTTATATACTGTGGCGCGAATACTTTGATGAGATGAGTATGAGAGGCGATAATGTGAATGCGTGGGTGAAAGAGAGGAAGAAAGAATAAGGAAAAATAAGGAAGATAGAGTAGATAAGGAAGGGAAGAAAGTGATTAAGCGCGAATGAAGGCAGGTGTGCGATGACAGAAATGCAATAAACGTGCCGAATCAAGGATTAGGCCGCAATACGACACTCCATTGCTCATGAAACAACGTTATCTGGTTACATACATAAAAGTTTAATTGGAATGAAATTTCTAACGGAAAACAATGTAACTTTTTTAACCAATTGCAATGATTGTTTTCAGTGATAATGGAAATATGATATGTATATATTTAACTGATCAGTGACTGTAATTCCGATCGATGAAATTATGTTTATTTTATTCTTGTTGGTAACTTTTTAAAGTAGAAGATAAGGTTTAAGATTTAAAGTGTTCAGCATCTGGCTAACTAATTATGGTAGTTCGTTAAACTGTTCCCGTCTAGCCCGAAAATGCCACCACGTATATACGTCGCGTGTATACGTGAACCTAAGTCTAAATTTAGACCCTACATCTGTAACGATATTTCAATTTCCTGTGGAAGATTACGACGCTAAGACTGAAAATTTCGTTTATCGAGTTTACGCAATGTGAAAGGAATTCTCTTGTTTTATTTTTTACTAGAATGAACGGTGGATCACGCGCATAATCAGTATACTTCAATATTCGTTATTGAAGTATTTGATTTTGTAAGGTACAACATGAATAATATATCGTTAATTGTGTATATGTAGTATAGGATAGTTTACCCCTGAATTATAGCGAATTATTGTAGATTGCCTCAGTCAGTATGTACATTATGAGTCATCTACTAATATTATACTAATAATGAAAAGATCTGAGCCTCTGAGATGAGTGCAGTAAAAATGAAAGAAGTTTAGAAACTTATTTACTTTAATTTTCCTACCCCTTATATTAAATACCCTAATCTATACATGAGTTCCTAAAAACTGATTACAACTTAGGTCATACACATCATCGGAAACATACACAATGCGAATCAAAAAGCGTGACGCAGCCGGAAGCGAGGTGATTGTAGTATGCAAGGAATAATTGTTTTCTACAGAAATTCTTTCTGAAGGGTTAAAATCAGCCCTTAACGTTATCGCGGTTTTTTGTTTTTTCAATACAACTTTGTAACGGCGCGGTGTGAAACAAAATTTTAAATATAAAAATTGCCCAGTTTTTTTATATACTATCACACTGCGGAAAGTAAAATAAAGTTATATTAAAAAAAAAACGAAAAAACTCGATAACTTTGAGGGCTGATTTCACCCCTTTAGAGAGAATTTCTGTAGAATAGAATTGTTCCTTGCATACCACCATAAAATCAGAATTCTTGGGTTGGGAACGTTTCCTTGTCAATGATGGAAGCGCAATTTTAAATTATTGCCTTGCATTTCTTCTTTTTCCATGGAAGACGTTAATTATCGCTGAACGTTCAAACAGCTACAGTGAAACGTTCGTTTAGTTCTCAAACTTTTTTAGGCCACCGCCCCCTTAGTCCTATGAAATTAATCCACCCAATTATCCTCTAACACTTAGAATTGCATCGCCGCAACGCAATGTTGTACGTTACGACAATTACGAATATTCCGAGCGTTCTAAAGTTGCAGTCCGTCGAATATCACTGATATAATCGATATAAAAAATATTCGATTGATATACAAAAATCTACGTATGCGTTTTTCTGTTTTTCACGTTTAACCCTTATACGGAATTTGAAAAGTTACCACGGATAAGTAAATTTGGGTCAAATTGACGCAATATACTGACAAGAAACAAGTTTAATATTTTAAGAACTTATTAAATTTCTACAATAAACAAAATTAAAAAATTAAAAGAATTTCTTAATATCTTTAAATAACTAATAACCCTCAATAATAAATAATAATAATAATTTATTTTTAATTTTAATTTATTAAATTTCTGCAATAAACAAAATTAAAAAATTGGAAAGATGAAAAATAAAATTGAAAAATATTATTGACGGTTATTAAGTAATTATTTAAAGATATGGATGAGTTTCAGTCCAAATAATACAATAAACAAAATTAAAAAATTGGAAAGATGAAAAATAAAATTGAAAAATATTATTGACGGTTATTAAGTAATTATTTAAAGATATGGATGAGTTTCAGTCCAAATAATACATTAGTAAAGGAGGAATAAAAATTTGTGACTCGATTGTTATTAAAAATGACCCAATTTCCATGCAAGGGTTAACGAACTTTCTAGGTAATCACGTGCAACCTCGTGTTATTAAAATCCCAATCCGCTTCCTTAATGCCCAATGCGCCCCTAGATAATTTAAACACTGTTTTATCGCGCACAGCGTTGCAATAATACAAAATCAACATTCCGAAAAGGGCAAATGACAGAAAGTGACTCTTCGCCGAAACCTGCCTCCGCGACGATAATTTTTCTGTAATGAAAATGAGTCACTTGCTACGTCTCTTTTATCTAGGACGTGCTTATCCAGTTATCTTATATTTGTCGGCGATAAAGAGAACACTAGGTGGAAGTTTCAGGTATCCGTCGGCGGATACGTTCATAACTACGGTATCCACGTTTTCGTACTATCCCATTGAGCGACCGTCGCGAAAAAGTTAATCGTGCCTGACCACAGTTCTAGTTACTATACATCGCAGTTGCAACGAAAAGTGTTAAATGATGGGTGTGAAAACTGGTCCGCAGTTGGAGCAGCGAATTCAGTGCATAAAATTTACCATTTTCTGCTTGAACGCCATTATATGGGTGAGCGAGAAAGATGAAAACAAATGTGATCGGTATAAGATCGGTGACAGGATTTAATAACTATTAAACTATCACTATGATCATATAAAAACTAATTAAAACCGCTAATTAAAATAATATAGCAATTAAAATCTAATTTACCAAAATATGTTACTCGAAAATGACACCTGTTTATAAATGGACATCGAAGATATGTTTTTTTTTTAAGCAGTGGTTTCATCAATTTCTATCCTTTTTACAAGCTTTATAGGCTACACCTTTGAAGCGGATGCATTGCATCACAGTATACATACAATTGTTTTGCAAGCCGGTAATTGTATGTATACCGCGAATGATTCTTGGCGTCGCCAAGCGTGCATCATGTAAATGTGTCTGCGGAGGCAATTTAGATTGAAACGCTTCTTATTGCAACATACATGCTTGTTACAATCGAGTCGATGTGAGTCAGATCGCCGCGTACCAATCGTATCAGTGTTTATCAGCGTGACGAATACGAGGGCTGTAACTGCTGTAGGCTTAAAAATTAAAAATCAAAAGGCGCGATAAAGTACCTGGTATCGGCTTTCGTTACAGCGCTGTAATTTCTGTTTATTAGGTCGCCTGCAGCGTTCTGGCTTAATTAAAGGAAATTAGATTTTAATTGGCTCGATATCGAGTTAATTAAAGGGACATTTAAAAAATAAAGAGCGGGAAATATATTCAAAGTAACTTGTTTGAAATGGTTAATTTGTTTACAATCAATCAATTGGTGATAGTTTATTTTCTATTTGAAGGGAAGAAAAATAGCAGATGATCTAATAGCTAGCAATACTTGATGTGACACAACTAGGGTTGCCACACGTACTTTAAAATAAAGTATCTTACGTTATTGAGATATTTCAAAATAATGAAAATTTACTCTGTAATGCTAAAAACAATAGAAAATATGTTTGATAGAAATAAAAATTAATAAGATTAAAATGTACTTTTAATTTGTTCAGCGTACTTTCTTTTATACCCCACGAAAGCAAATTTACGTTTTTTTTTTGTAAAAAAGGTGGCAACCCTAGACAAAACGTCCCTATTAAAAAAAATACAGAGGATTATGTTTCTGAAATCTCTTCTGAGAAATTCTATGCATTCTTTCCTAGCTACTTGGCAGCGCAATGTTTGGATTGTGCATGTGGCTGAGGCTGGATCCAGGCTTCCAAGAGTGGGTGGACTTCCTAGATATGGAAGAATTCTACATCGGCATTTACATCTTACTTGCCGTTTCGATATTCATCATAATAATCACATTCGTCGGCTGTGGCGTCACTCTTATGGAGCACACGCTTGGACTATACGTCGTAAGGCATAAATATTCAATTAAAATATTTATTGACGTAAAAAATGAATTTCATAATTTCTGCAGGATTGCATTTTCTTAAAGAAAAATATGATACAAAAATTTGTAGAATATCAGAGCCTGACTCGTTGGATACAATGTTTTAATGGTAGTTCGATATACTGGAAAATGATACAGAAATTAATTAGTCAGGTGAATCTTCATGTGATCGTATATCATTTAGAAAATGTATCGATTCACCTGCACATACTTTTACCTATCTAGCAGAGTCATAAAATTCTTTTCACATAAATAAACTATGGCCTTAGAAAACAAAATACTTTACGTGATGAGTAGATTTATTTATTTCTTTTTATTTATTTTACTTAATAAAACAAGAATATTCATTATAGTGTACAATAATAATAATAAGAACAGTCCCAACGTAATAATAATTTTTCTGTACACTCTTCTTTATACATTATGTTTTTATTAAGTAAAATAAATAAAGTGGCAGTATTAATTAGGGACACTGTTAGTAATTAGGACATAGATTAATAGAAAGTCTTAGACATATTTCTTTTTCAAAAATCTCACGAGGTATTTACTTTGCTTCGTAAAAACAAATACCTACATCGTTCTATAAGGAAAAGTAAATTAAAAAAAGAAGATTAGTCATAGGAACACGGATTCCATGAAACTGTTCAACATTTCCCTCCACTAATTTCCCCTGTCTTCATTTAGAGACAAGCTACAGCATGCCCCAGATTCTATTTAGAATCACCCCGCATAAAACCATGAGAGTGGACTGAATACGTGGCACGTTCAACAATTGCTTTTAATGTTCCCCCAGTTCGCAGGCCTGCAAATGTTCTGCTACGTTCTCGGCTTGGTAGGAACCTGCATACTCCTCGACTATTCCACTTACGACAGTAAAATTCAGCCGCTTATACGTCGGTCCATGACCGCTCTTATCGAGAAGTACCACGACGAGCGGGCAACCTTTGTTCTACGAATAATTCAAGAGAGCGTAAGATGATATATTTCTTGATACTAGAAAGTTCACGCGTGCCTTACGGAGCTACATACACCTAGTGTGAACTTCGACAATTTTTTCTTATTGAAACTATTTTTTAATTTAAAAATCTTGATGTGTCATTTACATACTCAATACATATTCAATCTTCTTAGTTTTCGAATTAAATTTACACAGTTGTTATATTAAAGTACGTATTTTAAAATGCATATAAAGATTTTTAAATTAAAAAATACTTTCAATGAAAAAGAATTGTTAAACCAATTGTATAAGCAGCCTGGTATATGCTCATCGAAATATTTTAAAATAGATCGGCTGCTGCGGTGCTGATGGACCGATGGATTACTTGAAACTGAAGAAACCACTGCCCAACGAATGTAGAAACACGGTTACTGGGAACGCTTTCTTCCACGGGTGCGTGGAAGAGATCTCGTGGTTTCTGGAAGGCAGATCAGGATGGCTGGCTGGTCTGGCGTTAGCTTTGTGCATGCTGCATGTAAGCCCCAAACTTCCGCATCTCTTCGAATCACTGCGGACATCCTTTCAGATTCACATTATAGAAAATAAATATTTTATCAACTTTGTTCAGTTTTCCAGTAAATTCGTTAGAATATTTTTCTACGATGATCATCTGTTTAGTTCTTCAAGAATAATTGTAGACTCTTCTACTAGACAACCAAGTAGCCATGATTATTTAAATTCCTACAAAAAAAATGGATTATTAGTCTATTTTGGAAAATACAGTTAAGCCTGATTCCACTAATGTGTTAATAAAACACTATTTACGAATTCAGGAGAGTTTCCGCGGTGTACCTATCATAAATATATATTGTTTATCGGGATTGTAATTAAAAATGCACTTATTAAATACCACTTTGCAGTAACTATTATCCTCGATCGAATAATTCGCCATCTAATAGTATATATACTTTGCAGGTCGTGATAGCTGCCCTCACCACGACGCTCGTCCGAGCTATCAAGAAAGAAGAAGAGTCTGTCACGTTTAAACGCTAGTCTGCATCGTACGTAATACAAATCGATTCACATTTCGCGCAGCTAAATCCGAGAACACAGTATTCACTTCACAAACCGAAATTTTCGCTGATATGGACTGAAGCAGCAACACGTTCGAAAAAGACTAACAGGGTGTAAGAGCACTTTCCACTGTGACCCTTTATTTTTTAATCTTAACGTATAGTATAGTCTAAGATAAATTTATAATATAATTTTACAAACGAATTAATCATTGAATATACTCTTCCGTTTCGAAGAAGCATTTTTACCTTTCGTAGAAAAAAGTTTCATCGCTCTAGAAGCTTTCTACAGTATTTCTATAATACGCCTCTTTTATTATCTTATTCTCATCTCTTTGGAGTGTATTCCTTAGAAGGTCGAGGAGATAATATGCTTGATGCAGCGCAAGATTTTGTAAGTAGCAATAGCATTTGTATGTATTGTAAGAGTGATTTTATAAACCGGAACAAATTATAGCTCGTTCTGAAATTAAGTCTTAGAAAAATGATTTTTGGATTAATATACTTTCTTTCCTTCGAACTGAATATTTTTTCTTCTTGACGCTTTTTCGTAAGTTCAAATACAACGAAGCAGTGGTGGATTTAAGGAAAAAGGCCCAAGAGGCAAACGCTCTGGAACGTCCTGTACATTAAGAAGTAGAATTAAAAATAAATTTACGCGCGCGTGGTATGAAAATTATAGGAAAGAAGATAAGATATAGTGTTTGGATAAAATCGTAATTTTTTTTGGAAGATGAGTCCCTGGGGGCCCTTCTGGGCGGGGCAACTGCTCATCAGCTGTTCGTTAAATCCCCCACTGCGACGAAGATATTCATGTGTAGTTAGTTTCAAGCGATCCACCCTGTATAACGGAAGGAATGTCGTGAGTTAATTTCACAATACTTTATTTACAAAATTTTCAATATACATACAGTACCGTGTAATGGTCCCTAATTTATTTACAATGATTTGCTCGTCGACCAATTACAATCGTCGTTAAGCACCACGCGATTAGAAGTAGCAACGTAAAACAGTTCTCTGCGAAATTCGACTGGGAATTGTTGTTTTCTTTCTAGTGTCTTATACTACGCACGAATTAAACATATGAACACCTTCGAACACCATTGAACACCATTAAACGTAGAACTTAACGTAAAATGCAAAGCTATTATTGAGCTTCGAAGCATTCGCTATGGAGTGCAAATGAGCTTAATGTAGCTGCACGAATGATTCTGTGTTTTCTTAATTAACATTAATTTAAATATGCAATCTTAAACGAATTATTGATCGAATAAAAATAACCGCGAGTATTATGACGGTTTTCGCCAAATTTAAAGTAAAACCGATGTTTCAGGGAAACTTGTATTATAAGGAAGAAAAATGAAGAAACGATTATTTACAAAGATTTGCATTTAATTTTGATATTAGAGAATAGTTTGAGAGTGCCTTTGAATGCTTCACCTCAATATTACCTGTATTTAGTCTGTGATTAATGAAGAAATTTAAATTGATTCTCTGGGAAGTACTAATTAAAATGATCTGAAAGAATGATGAAGAAATGAACTTAATGCTATCAAACTTTTTTGCATCCAATGTCATGGCTCGAAACTCGACTTCCTCTTCAATTGATAAGGATATCAAGCATGAGGCTTTCGATATTCTTTTTAAACATCGTGTCTAAAGGCATCGTTTTTAAATAAATATTTCTATCGAATGTAACCTTGAACAATTTCGTAGATCGTAATAATTGACACTTTGCAGTACGGATACTGGAATATCTAAAATCTTTTACGTGAGAGACTTGGGAATCATTGGATGTTCATTCTAAGCCTTTACCATTCGTTTGATTTAAATTACTCGTGCGTTATAATGCAGCAGGCCGTATAAAGATCACTCAATTAAGTCCATTTACATTTTCGTTTCATAAGCACCCATCAGAATAATATTCATTTTCAGCACTTATACAATAATTATTATGATTTCGTTAAAAATTAATCAGTCTTTGTAAGTGTACGTCTCCACTGAAAGAATACCTTAACGGCGCTAAAATTTCGCTTGGAAATATTCTATATTTTTGCACAGCGTGTTTATTCTCGGTTTTAGGTTTATCGATTTTATCGTAATGTATCTACGTATCTTGGAAATAATTGAGGCTTTATCTCGGGTAGCATATCGCATCATAAAGCACGAATAAAGTAGATCTGTAAACATTCGAATAATTCGAATAATTCGAATAATTTCGAATAATTTCAAATACGAATAATTTCAATATTCGAATGGTACGGAGTATTCGAATATTCGAATAATTCAAAGTGTTCGAATTTTGGATTATCCCGAATACGAAACTAAACGATTGAAAACAAATAATTGTAAAGGCCAATATGAAAATATTTTCAAATCCGATTACTCTGAATATTCGAATACTCCTAATTATTCGAATAGTGTTCGAGTATTATATCCATAATATTCGAATACTTAGGTCTTAGAATATTAGAATTCTTAGAATATTCAAATTCTTAGAATATTCGAATTTTTAAAATATTCGAATTTTTAAAATATTCCAATATTTGTAACAGCCCTAGAACAGAGTTCTAGCATATTGCACACTTGGAAAATGAGTACACGTTTTCTACGTACCGATTGGAGAAACGACGAGGAATACCTACATATTTTTCACATGTCCTTCTTCATGCTCCACCCTCTGCTCCTCAAAAGTTACAGAGCGTGGTTCCGTGGCTCGTATACCTTAAGTATTAATCCTAAGTGCTAAGTTTTAAATACGTTAAATAATATTACGCTAAAATGCCGAATCCGTGAATAGCAAAGAAGCTTATCGAGACCTAACAGAGTTGAAACACACGCCGTAAATTGTACTTCAACGATCAAACTTTTAAACATCAATTGTGAGTATTGCTCACTTCGTTAATCGATGCGAACGTTTTCTGCCCACCTTTCATAAATATTCGGTAAGTGCAAAAGTTCTCTTGGTTTTCGATACCAAATTTGTATTACAAAAATATCGAAGGCATTCAGATCAACGCCTTTACTTTAAATTTGAAAATGACAAAGTCATTAATGCAGCAGAAGTGGTGAAAAATATTTGTGCTATCGAAGAGGAAGTTCTCTTGGATAAAAACCCGGAATTGAAATTTTAATTGCAAAATTTAACAACGGTATTAAGAACTGTGACGAATTATCGAAACTAATCAACGTTAAACGACACAAGGAATTTCCCAAAAATTTCGAAGTTAATCGAACGAACGAATCGTAAAGATCTCATAAATTCAAAATCTTCTGCAACCTGGAATCCTACAAAATATTCCAGCAGAAATCTTCACATACTCTTCACTTTGCAAAAGCCTGATCCATTCCTGGATCCTACAGCAATAACTAAAGATGAAAAGAAAATATGCTATTTCTAATTTAAACTTCTTTGCTGGCAACGTGGTCACTGATAGTCTCCCTTACAACAGAGTCCTCCTCCATCAAGAACAAAAAATTCTACAGCACATAAATTGCAAAAATGACCTACAGAGAAGCTTACTACATATATCAATGGATCCATACATGTTAAATCGTCAACTCGTCGAACGTTTAAACATTAAACAGAGAGCAGCACTTCTGCACTTACCAAACCCTACAACATAAAGCTTGTCTCTTGGCACGCTTAGCGTGAGCTAAGAACACTCTATCCTACGAAAGGGAAAGGTGGGTAGGCGACCGGCGGCGGATAGTAACCAGGGAAAGCTGGGACGGTGGGTTGCACAGGTACGGTAGTTGTAACATAAGTCGTGACCTCCGTGGGCACCACCCTGCTCGAGTACAGCGTGGTGTAAGCCGTTTTCGCTCCAAAGGTCAGCTTGAGGATCCTAGAGTCGGAGACGGTTGCCAGGGTTTGCGTGACCAGAGGGGCGCTCGTCACAGTGAACTGCGGCTGTTGCGGGTACAGTGGTAATTGTGGTGGCAGTTGCGGTGGCAGTTGCGGCGGCAGTTGCGGTGGCAATTGCTGTGGTAATTGCGGCTGTAGAGCCGGCGCGATCGTGGACGTCCCGTATTCATACGACGTGCGCGGCACGGTGCCCACTGGCCTGGATAGCGTCGAGAACAACGTGTTCCCGTTGTTCACCACGGGGATTACGTGAGACTCGTATACAGTCTCGAGTACAACGACTGGTCGCGAGGTGGTGATCACCTGTTGCTGTTGCTGGCCGAAGTACTTCAACAGAGCCAGCTGATCCGGTGTCAGCTGAGACTCGATGGAGCTGCTGCCTGGCGTTTCTGACCTCACCTTCGATGAGGATATGGACTTGAAAGGCTCTAGGTCAGAGTCCATGTCGCTGTTCGGAGCGATTATTCTCTTCGGTATATCATCGTCGTCCCTGTCGTCGTCACCAACATCCAACTCCAAGTGGAGCTCGCTCCCTGCTTCGTCGAGTTTCGAGTTGAATTCGTTCAGCGCTTTGCTGGGGATGAACTGGTAGATGTCCATCGGCGGTAGGGTCTTTGTAGCTGTGACCACCCGCGCGATGTTGTACGTTTGCACCAGGGTGAGCTTCGTGGTAGTGTTACCGCCGTACACGACTGGTAGTAAGTGAGTCTTCAGCAGCGTCTGAGTGGTGGAGAACGTCTCAGTTAAGGTCTCTAGAGGCGGGGTAGCTTGGCCGGATTCTAGAGATATTGGTGGGAGAGTAGCTACAGCTGAGTCCAGCGGTAGCGTAGTTTCGTATGCTGCCGCGGTGTTTGCTAGAAGATTCTCGGTCAGCGGCTCGGTTGGGGATATCGTTGAGGATGCGTCTGCTGTTGAGAACGACTTCTTTATCGTTGAAGTGACAGTCACGTACCGCGTGTTCCTCAAGGTTCCAACCTGTAATAAATAGCAATAGTTACACCACATAGTAACCAACCTAAAGGTACGTGTCCACTTGAGAGAACTCGCGCAAGTTACTCTTGATAGTTACTCTCAAATTATGTGTCCACTTGAGAGCAATTTCGAAAATTTGTACTCTCAGCTAGACGATAGAAAACTCGCCGAGAGCTTACTATCCGATAAAACTCTCAGAACCGTGTCTACTAGAAATTGGTCTGTACCTACTCTCTGCAATTTCTCTCAGTTTCTTTTAAGCTACGAATGAAGTGAGGCCGTGATTATGGATGTGCAAAAACTTAGTGCTTTGATTATTGCTTATAATATTTTAAAAAAGAGAAAGAAGCAACGTAGAAAGAAAAATTGCTGGGCCAGGTCATGGATTCAGCATAGACAAGAATTAGGAGCATGTTCAACTTTTATGAGGGAACTGCATATTGAAGATGCTCAGCAGTTTCGAAACTTGCCTCGCTACTCGGCTTGACGCATAACTGCCTCGGTCGCGCATTTCTCCCGGCTAACCGCCTAGCAACACTTTTCTGGCAACGCCGTGTCTGCCGCGATGCGAGCCTACTACATAACCCAGAAGCCCTAATCTCGCGACAGCACTCGCAAAATACGAACCTGGTTCGTATTTTGAAAGCAATAGTTTATTTTTATTAACTTGTATCTTTAATGTTTATTTATGTTAATTTTGATATTCAATGTTAATTTTGAAATTAAATTCTTATTTAGATTATACGAGTATTATGATAAAAAAAATCAAATCAGCGTCATTTTATTTTTTACATTTAACCGAGGGCCCACCAAATATTCAGCCTAGGGCCCTCAGAAAGGTAAATCCGGCTCTGAGTGGACACCTACCTTAATAATACCACACCGTAAACACTGTACTCTTACCTGGAAGGTGTACGGTGACTTGATAGTGGCGATTTCAAAATACGCATTGCCCATGTCAGCAGCCGTTGAGATCTCAACGTTGATCGTCTCCATGGGCAAGATCTGCTCAGAATGCTGTTGGTCTTGAACGCTGACGCTGGCTACGTCCTCGCTTTCGCTTGGATCCAGCTCGTCGTCGTTCCCAACATCCTGGATCTTCCTTTGAGCGTTCACTGCCTGGCCTGTTGTCGACTGGGTCGTAGTCGTGGACGTCGACACGGATGAAGAAGTAGTTTTGTTGTCGTCGATGTTCACCGGACCATCGGCGTTGCTAGCATCTGGCGACGGACGCACCTCGTCATCGTCGATTTGTTTCCGAATGACGACTCTAGGTTTAGGGGTGGTCTTGTACGACCAACGACCCTGCGTTCTTGGCAGCTTCAACTTTGGCGCAGGATTCGAGTTCACGGGCTGCTGCTCGATTTTGTTCTTAGCGATCTGCTTCGAGGGCAAACTTGGCGGGTTGCTTGGCCTGAAGCCATTTCGGCGACGAGGTACAGGCGCCTCGGTTGTCGTTGCTGGGAGACTTCGATTTCTAATGGGATTAAAGTGTCGGGTGAGCCGATTTTTTGAATGATTTCAGTGGATTGATTTTGAGGACCGATTGGTAGGGTAGTTTGGGACTGATACTCACTTGTAGCTTGGTCTCGACGTGGTGCTAATTCGATTCTTACCCGGTTTCGCCTGCTGCACTTCGCCGCTGTCGTAATCCTCGCTAATTTTGTTGCGGAATTTCGGACGAGGTGAGTTAGGACTGGGATTCTTTCGCGTGCTTCGCACTGTGGAACCTGATAATAGGAACATAAAAATTATATTCTAGTGTACAGGGTGTTAAAAAAGTGGGGGTCACTGTTTTCAGAGGGTGAATCTACACCTCTGAATCGGTAATTTTTTTTAGATTAATATATCTTGCTCGCTGAAAGAAGAAAAAGTGTAAAAGGAACCATATATCACAAACGCATCGTTTTCTAAAAAAAATTGGTGAAATTTCGGCATGGATGAAATGATCCATTATTATATTTGATGAGACCATTTTTCAGGCTTTTGAGAAAACGGTGCGTTTGCGAAATATGGTTCCCTTCAACAACGCAAAAAATATTTAACATTAATTTTCAATGGAAAAATTTTTCGGCAAGATTTTTTAAAACTCTCCACCAATCCAGAGATATAGATCCACCCCTGAAAGCACTGATCATTACTTTTTTAGCACCCTGCACTTACATTTAGACATTGAACATTATCAATCGATTGGAAAGAACATTCACAGAAAATAGCTCTTAATTTATGCTTCGTTGAAAACACTCGTACTCCCAATTTATTATACAAACCACATTATTTAATATTTCTTGATCATGTTTTTTACATTTTAGAACTAAGTTGGAATGAAAATGTCTTGCACAAAGATAACTATAGTTCGTGAAGTTTTAGTCAGATCGAAGTAATTGAATATTTTGTAATTTACCAGCTGGAGCACTAAATAGAACTTCGAGAGGCAACGATGATTCCTCCTGTTGACTTGTTGGCGTGGGTTCCAGCTGCGGTTTCAATTTCCCTTGCTGTGGTCCAATGGTTTTTAAAATACGCTGCGTACTCGACGGGCGAATCTTGCCCTCAGGAATCGGCGGGGTGCCAGCGAGGATCCTCGAGGAGCTTTGAAGCACCTGAGCGTACTTGCCATTTATGTAGGTACCAATCACGCTCGTTTCGTGAACGGTAGTTAGCCCATCCTTAACGATCGTACCACCAAGCTTCGTGACGAGCCCAGTTGGATTCTCCTTCTCCCTTCGACCTGTCGGCCTGGGCTTCCCCTGAACCTTCGAGGAAGGCCTCAAATTAATCAGCTGCAAGAGTAACCACTTATTAATAGTAAATTAATAATACAGGGAATTAGTCTACAAAGTAAGCAATGCTGTAATTTTCTCTAGGTGTGGACGATGGCCGATAAAAAAGAATACTTGTTGAATATTTTTTTACTATTCTGAAAATCGGCAGAGTCTCATCGAAATCAGTGTGTGACACTTAAGCGATTTCCCTTGATAGTAAATATTTCGCAAGCATTATTTTTAACTTAATAGTTAACTAAATAGTTAAAAGTAATACTTTAATTTAATAATTGGAATGCGATTTCAAAGTTTGAATTTTATATAAAATAATCTCCTTATTTGCGAAATATGTAGTTAGAATTATATTCTCAACCGAAGTCAACGATTACTTGATATCTCTTCCATATATACAATTTACGATTACGTGATACTTGAGTCGACCTCTGAACCTTCTTCGGCGAAATTTCACACTTCGCGGCGAATACGCTAGAATCTATTAATTCGCAGAACCGGGAACTAGACTTTCTGGTTCAGTCACTTTATCTCGTATTTACATACTGCAGAACAATCCGTGTCAATGTTAATTACATGCATCGAGAGGAAACTTGATAAGCGCGAAATTGCATCATGGATCAATGATTTGGAACGCGAGGCTTTCCCATGAGCTGACGGTACATTACAAGTATATTGAGGATAAATGGTGTTTACAGAAACAGGGTCAGAATTTTATAAAAGCTTCTTTCCACTGTATGGAATTGCCGTTCTTTGGAACTGTTTTTTGTTACAAAAAGAATGGTTTTATTGACTCTAATCTCGATATTTCAACTTTGGACGTCCACCTTTTTGTTAATTCTTCATCAATCCAATTAACTCTAAATAGTTCGGGATATAGCGATAGCCATACTGACTACAAAGCTCTTTATTTTTTTATTTCAGATACATGGGTCCTTCAAAAACGACAACGCGATAATTTAACGAAAGCAAGCATTAAAAAAATATTTTCATTTTTTTTTAATTCTCAAAACACGTATTAATAAATAGAAAAAACTTAAATTTAGTAAACACATTTTTTTGTAACAGAAAAAAGTTTCAACCAACACTAATTTTTTAGGGCGTTTGAGTGGAAAGACTCATTAATGAGAATTTTGATTTGCTTAATCGAGAAGAAGTGACAGCATCGTTGCAAGGGTGAACAGTTTTGTTAGAGGAAGTTGATGCAATTTTTCTTACCTTGTATGTCTCGTCGATTATTTCTGCGGGCTGCTTCGACAGGAAGTCATACTCAGGCTCTGCAAGATTGTTCTTTACACCGGGCGTTTCGTCCTTCGACTTTATTTGCACGTGCGAGGACACGACAGGACTCTTTGTCATCGATTGCACTTGAGTGGCCAATTCCTGAAGAGTGCATATTATTCGTATGGAAAATAAGTACACGGTTCTGATACACAGTCTACTGTTTCATATCTTCCATTTGTTTCACTCGAATATTTCTAACATCCGTTTTTTATTTAAAATGACCCAGTTTCCTTCTAATCGTACTTGTATCAATCTATTTCTACAGCTTTCACATTCCCAGCACTCTCAAATGTTTCATGATATTCTTCTGGTTCAAGAAAATACATTTTCTGATTTAAATACAGCCCCCAAACTTAACTTTTATATAAAAAAACTGGTATGCCACTAAAAAGGGGACAAAATTTATTAAAAATTAATTTTATCAGATTTAAAAAGAACGTTTACGATTTTATAAACAAAGGAACCTGGCTCTGTAATACGTAGTAATCTTCATTTTTTAAACATATCAATTTAAGACTGTTAGAAAATTAGATTTTTCATTCTGAGACAGAACTAATTATTAAAAGTCCACCAAGCGTTACACAATGAAATTTATTGAAGATATTGGGTCACTTGCAATACCATGTTGAAGTAGTAATTTTTTACGTCAAGTTTACGTGATCGTTTGAAAGTAGAAATCTTGTACCTACATATCTACGCGTGTGTGCTTACATATAGGCAGATATACGTTCAATAGACGACTAAAACCGGAAAAGTTTGCCTCGCGAAGGGGAAAGTACCTTGCTTCCTGCTTAAGAATATGAGTACTTTACCGAGCAGATCCTACGTACATTATTTATAGCACGTCACGCGTTGCGCAAAATCATGAAATTTGAATTTGAAACTAAAAACGATGACGAAAAAGGATTAAACGACATAAAACGATAATTTTAGTTTTAAATAAAATAAAAGGCAGACAAAGCAACAAGAAAAGAAATTTGCCTCTGATGTGCCCAAAGATTTGTCATTTCCATTAAAGATTAATAATTGACCAGCTTAAGTGTTTCCTAAGCAAGCTTGAGATAAATGGCACTTTACGGTCACCCATAATTATAAACTCTTGGGGAACACTCTTAGTTTCTCTCACCTGGCTTTTCGGGACCCGTGGTCCATTATCGTCGGAGGAATTAATGGCGTTCTGCTCGATCACGGAATTCACGACGATCTTCGTGGCTTTAGATTGTTTTTTCGTTTCTTCCCGTGTATTCGGCTTGTGCGTTTTGCTTGGTTGAATATCAAGAACCGCTTTTTCCTGCGTTTCGGTCGGTTTCGTCTGGATAATCGAGACGCTGCTTTTCGCTTCCTTTTCACCTTCTGAAAGACCGTAGTCGGCGATTAATCGAAGTCAGATGGGTAGTATCGTAAGACCTTCCATAGGAATTTCCAATCTTAAATGTAAATATGTCTATATTGCATTATAATTAATCTTCTTCGATATTTGCAGCGTCTGCGTGTTAGAGAAAGTAAAGTCTACATTACAAGTTCCAAGTACATGGCTGTAACGAATATTCGAATACCAGAGACTTCGAATTTGAGATTCGAATATTCGAATACCAGAGACTTCGAATTTGAGATTCGAATATTCGAATACCAGAGACTTCGAATTTGAGATTCGAATATTCGAATACCAGAAAAATCGAATTTGAGATTCGAACATTCGAATATCAGAGAATTCGAATTTGATATCCGAATTTGAGAATCGAATACAAGAGAATTCGAATTTGAGATTCGAATACCAGAAAATTCGAATTTGAGATTCGAATACCAGAGAATTCGAATTTGGGATTCGAATATTCGAAATTATTCCAATAATTACAGTTCCAAGTAGTCGAGTTGAAGGGATAAAAATATTTTTAACGCAAATTCAATAAAATTCATTAGGTGATTATAACAATTTATTTAAAGAATAAAATCCACTTTTCTTCTCTTTTTACAAAGCCCCTACTTCACCAGAGCACTTTGGTCCCCTCTGGGTGCGCCACTGGTTTAGGGTTTCAGAATTCATATTTCGATATAAAATATAAATAATCAGTAATCAGAATTCACTGTTATATGAATAACTATTTTTATTTCTCTATACCAAACTAATTCTGCCCTCCTTTTGACGTTACTACTCATTCCTTAATGGAAAGTAGGTACCCCAAGTGTCAAGATACTCGAGATAATTCCTCATATTTTATTCGAAGGACCAGCATTTGTCCCTAATCCATATTCCATGTACTCTGACAGTAGTCAAGGTTTGAATATCCATATACCTATCACCAAGCACACCAATCTAAAAATTAAAGGCCGCAGGACGACGCGAACAATAGGCATCCTTGTGTCCACGGTGGTAGACGAAGAATAAGATGACAGGATAAGGTATCTACTAAGTCTTAGTATGTACCAAGCAAGGTCTAACCGAAATTATTAGTGACTTTTGCCCAGGAATACCAGCCTCTTTGGCTCAAGGTCCTCGTACAGTTCAAGGAATTTCGCAATCGAATTTTCGTGGACATTACTCTGGCTTCTTTCGCGACTTTGATGGGGTCAAAGAGTATATAAAAAGGCACGCTGATTACAGGATTCAATTTTCTCTTTTACTAACAGCATATGTCATTTCATGCGTATTAATATCTTATACTTTTACTGAAAATCTTGCTCACCTCGTATTAATAGTAATTCGTTAACCGCAATTACTGCGTATTGGAAACGGAATTATGTAAAATTTGAAATTTACTGTAATTGATAGCATTGGTTGGTTGGTAAGTGTGATAAACAGGGACGAAGGACGTACAGTGAATACTGTGTGCATGTCGCTGAAAGAAAAATGTATGCGAGTGTGAAGGATACTCAGAAATTCGCGGTAGGAACTTTACACTCGTGTAATGCTTATTGAAAAAGATAAAACCAATTTTACAGGCTATAGTGTTTGTCTGGTTAAATTCGAACGCCATGTTGATAATGCTTTGATTGTTATTTATGAGGAGAATTTAAAAAGTATGGAATATTCGGAAATAATTCATACTTTAAGTGAATTGCAATAGTAAATAGAGGGTTTTTATAAAGAAGTAATGGAAATACGTTTTTGAGACTGTGGAAGTAATAAAAAGATGCAACAAGCTGCGCCCAGGTGAGTGGCAACATTTTGAATTTGAACACCTCTTTTAAAGTGGGAATCCTATTTTTGGGGCGAAAGGCATAGGAAAATTTGGGAATTTTTCTTTAAGAAACTAGCGATTTTATTCGTCGAAAATTTGAACCGCACTTTTATGCATTTTTGAAGAAGTTAAAGTTTTTTTATTATTTTTTTAATAATAAATATAGGAGTTATGCTCCAAATATTATATAAGATAAATAGAATATCTGAATCTATAGATATACTTTGATTTTGCAATTGGGAAATGACGAGGGCGGATTTGTACATATAATATAGGGGACCAATTTTTGGAGGGTGGTAAATTTTGGACGATAGAAATTGAAAAAGATTTAAACACAGAAGCTTGGGATAACTTTAAAAACAATAAACTTCTTTTTAATGTAGCAAATTAGCAATAACTCATATGCAAATTGTCATAGTGAATTAATTTCAAATTGCCTCGACTCTTTCAAATTAAAATATTTGATGATATTTCAAAGAAATTCACTCCAAATTAAAAATTCATTACTAAATTAAACTGGTAAAATTCGTACCCTAAAATTCTGAGCACCCATTGTGAGTGGCAGTAGTACATATAATAATATACAACTGGAAACTTGTAAAACGATAAGGAAGAGAAGTAAATATTACTTCACTATTCCTTAGTAGCTATACATATATATATTTTCTCTTCAGTAACATAAGAATCTTTTTGTATGCGTCGATAATATTACGGTACCGACGGTTTTATACGTAAGGAATGTTTGCTCAGAGTAAAAATGTGAGATTATACCTGCCGGCGCGCTTTGTGGGCTGAATACCATCACCGTGTTTCCGATGGTAGTAGTGAAATCCAGGAATCCATAGACGGTTTGTGTAATAAAATCATCGTTTACAACCGCTGGTTTGATTACTGCAGCAGTATCGGCCGGATGGCTCTTGTAAACTTGGGCCGAGCATTCTGTAACTAAAAGTGAAACCAAATATTCCATAACTACGCTAGTTTTCCCATGGCGAACAATTGACAGCTGGAAATGGCCCTTGCGAGACGTAACGCAACGGCTTTATGCAATGTATTATGTTACGATGGGATCAAGTTCAATATTTATATTCACGAATCCGAGTGAATTCCAATTAAGGCTGGGACTATTCGAATACATCAGTATTTGAATACTTGGATACTCGAATTATATTCGCCAAATAATTGAGCAACTGAATATTCGAATACCGAAAAATCGACAAATAGTCCTACCCCTAATTCCAATATATATAAACGTTTCACTTCGTGGGATTCGTGGGGTTGATAAGTAGAATATTGTAAAGAATAAACTTGAAACTACCGGTTACGTTTCTCAAAGTACTTATAGTGAGTTCGAACCTATAAAAGTATTCTTTTTCTTTTTTTAAGTAAAATTATCCAGTCAGATTCGAATCTACTTCCAATATAAATCATTCCAGCACTTTACGAAGTTTCTAACGTCATTCGTCAATTAATCATTTAAATTAAAATCACGAGCGTTCAGGACCAATGTTCGTCCCCGAAATCTCGAACCGGAATAATTTTTGCTTACGTTGTTGTATTGGAAATTAAGCAGATACATCGCTCGTCTGCTCCTCGGCGAGATTTAAATTTCTATCGTTGTTAATTTCGGCCATGAAAGGCGTGTCAGAATTTTTTAAGCAACTCTATGCTGTAACGAAAGCGCGAGCACGCCGCTGCTTACGAATTAAAGTCCTTTACATTGCAGAATAGTACGTGCATACGCGTACGATCTGCCTAGTACGTGGCAAGTGTGGGAAAGAGTAGCCATTTGGTAATAAAGAAACGCCTCAGGCATTCGTACTGAAACCTTTTGATGAGCACGCTTTGCACTGGATGGAGGCGTTACGAAAAATATATACGGGGTGCTCTAAAGACGTATTACCGGGGGCGGATTTGTAAATGGACTAAGAGGGGCAAATTTTGGGCGGAAAAAATTGAAAAAGATAGGAAAACGTTTTTACCTGTAACTTTTTATTTTCTAAATTGTAGTCTGAATTTTGTTTCTAAAAATCTCTGTCTATTTTTTCTAACATCTTCAAATATAGAGGCTGGAGGCAATTTAAAAAAGAATTTACATTTTTGCATGTAGCAAATTAGCGATACCTAATATTCAATTAATTTTAAAATTGTTTTCACTCTTTTAAATTAATGTCTTCGATGATATTTGACGAAAAGGGGCATCAAATCTCCAAATCAAATTAGAACATTTTTCAGAATAATTTTTAATGTTTTTAACGTTCATTTAAACAGGATTCTTTATGCTCAAGGGTATTTGAAATTTGAATAACATTATCCTAGGTCGTTGACTTCCTCTTGATATCTAAATTATAGCTAAGATCTTCTCCCTTATCGTATTTCAAGTATATATACTTTCATTACACGTGTAATAAAAGTTGAAATGATTTTCGATAATCAGAAATCTTGGTACATTAACGATAACAAAATGAGGCGTTGAAATTGTGCAAGTGTTGTTCTTTATTAACATAAGTACTGAATGCTTCAATAGTCTGGGAAAACGAGAAGGGAAAAGGTTGATGATTGATTTCAGAAAACGAGCTACACTATTAGCCAATCGAAAGTGACTAATTGTGCACGTAATTAGTATTTAAAGAGCCACGAATACTCACCGTATATTAAAGATATGGCAATAACGAAGTATTTCAACGTCATCGTGTTCAGTCTGATTTCATTCTTCGTCAACGCATGAATCTTCACTCTGAAACAAAATAAAACAACAAATATTAATCTTATACTAACAATAAGTTTGAAAAATAGATCGGAATTTAGTGTTGAATTCAGAGTTTCTTTAAAAATCACAATTTTAATCATAATTCTTTGAATTTCCGAGTTGGGGATCGTCCCTTCTTACTGAAAGCTTTAAGCTCGCGAAGAGTTTCACCGACTCCAATTATTCCAACTATTCTCAAACACATATTCAATCTCAATCTTCAAATTTAAATCACGCTTGCTCGAGTGTCTGCAGCAAATTACAAATTGCAATTGCACAATCAATTGATGTGTAACTCATCGCGGCATTGTACTTTCCCTTTTCCTAAAACCAGCCACGCTGGGGATTTGTTTTTCGAAGGACAGGACGTTCAGTTCGCTGTACAAAACTCAAAAGCTGTTTACGTAATATACACGTGGTAATGCTTTCATCTACGAAAGTAATCATGGTGAATGCATGAATAAAACGCCTTCTCAGAACACTATTTTCAGATGTTATAAACTTCACAGCCACCGATATTAACATAATGGGTCCCATGCAATAATTATTTACCCTAAACAAATATCCTGTACGTAATATGTCACGCGAGCCATTCGATCGCGAGGGAATATTATTCCGAAGATGGGATTATAAATAATCGGGGAAAAGTGTCGGTTGCGTCAGGCCCGGGATTAGTGTAGGTACTGTAGGTGCAACTGCCAGCAGGTGGATGATATGTTATTATTGAGGCATCTGTAGGCATCTAGGTCTGATGACTCAGAACTCTTCATTAAGTACCGCTACGTATTAATATTTGCACACGTTTGTACACAGAATGGACATTTCTTCATATTCATGTATTATTAATATAATTATGTGTTACACGATAATTCATGAACAGTAGATGATATACTAGCAATATGAAATTTTGTACAAGATCCACGTAAGAATTGTAACTTAAATAGATACAGATTCTAAACTGGTGGTTGTGATAGTACATGCAGAAAAAAATCAACAAAAAAAATTAGTAGAATTTTGTGAATTAAAATTTTATTTGAATTGAAAATTTTATTTTCGATTTATCTTTGCCCAATAAATTACTGAGGAGTCTGGATAATAACATGGTCTGGATAATAAATAATTCCAAAATTGCACACATGCCAAAGCTTTGGAAAAAGTTTGTTGCTAGTTTTTGGTTTGATCCCAGGTTTAAGTGATGGGTGCATGTAATTACGGTGAGTGTTTCGGCCACAATGCACCGTTGCAATACAGCTTCGGGACGTATGAATGGTCTCCTCATGATGCACGATCTCATCACGCACACGTATAAAGTCGCGCGCCGTTAAGAAGCCAACGAAATTATTGCATAAGAGCAGGCAGCGTTGGTAATCGGTTAGCGTGAAACAATAGTAAAAGGCGATACCGTTCCAGCTTGGATGCCCAGCGGGCATGACTGGAATTCGTGATTTCAGATCGATTCGTTGAACTTCAAGGAGCATGAATTACTTCCTCCCTTAGAAAGCTTATTTCTTTGAAAAACCTTGCGCACTTTTTCAAAACTGTACCAGAAAGTGTCTGCAGAAGCTCTATACAAAATAATCACTATTTAGCCATTAAACTTAGTGTTTGGATTGTAAATATGCAAAGCATCAAAAATAGAAGTTTGCTTCTAAAGAAAATTAAGAAATTTGGATGCAGATGGTTAGCAAGCTTTAAAATAAATTTAATTATTCATATAGCCATTTTAAAATGTTCTCTATGATTTTCAGAGTAACTTATGGTGCTTGTTGGTTTACAGAATACGGATTTCGATAAGGTGTATTTGAAAGCTGGTATAAGTTGGCAGAGTTGAGCATTAACTAATTAAAAAATTATTCAAATAAGGGATCGAATAAAAGTTACTTTAACTTTATTCGTTATTCTAGACTCGAATAATCCGGGTTAGGTTTATTAAAGTTAAAGTTAAAGTTAAAGTTAACGTTAAAGTTAAAGTCACACTTAAAGTTAAAGTTAAAGTTGAGACTTTATTCAAAACTGAAACGCTCGACGAATAAAAAATTTGACTTAATCGACACACGTCGAATAATTCGTTTTACCTTTTATTCGTTATTCGAAATTTTTATTTAAATAAAAAATTTTCCCATCCCTGATATAAGGTCGATAAAACTAAACCAGTATTGGAAGAAGTATCGCTAGGTTCATAACCCGTTCCTTTCACTCGTGTTCTCCCAAGATATTGCGGCAAGGTGTTCATATAATCTGCTCGCTCGTGGTGAAAAGCGCGAGCAATCCTAGATACGCGCGTTTCTATCGCGAAACGCTCCAATAAAACGGGAAAGGAAGCGCGATTCTTAACAAAGGATTATTCGTTGCCCGCTTGCTAGTGGCTAGCCATATTCGTTTACATAATTTTCATGGCACACGCTTGCTTAATAAAATCAATTTTGAATAACGTGTCTACAATATACTGGGTGATCCTAGAATTTACGACTCTTAAAAGAATCTTATTAAACCAAGATATTGTACTGCTTAATGAGTTTTACCTTTTTGTGACCATGCCTTTCTTATTACGTTAATGACTCTTCTTTTTTAAATAAACTTTTTCTATCTCACGGAACTATACATTCCTTATTTATATGAATGAATTAGTAACTAATCAAGCTTTAATGACTGCTATTATAACGGCAGTTATACCTTCATTAAAAGATAAAGAGAAACGGGTAGATATGTTTTCTTATCTGCAGGGGTTTAACAAAAGCGTGTCGCCATGCCCGCTACCTGTTCTGGGAATGCAGTGCTACAACCTGCTAGACACCAGAACTATTTCCAGCCAACATATTCTACTTTCTTTATTTCTTTTGCCCCTCACTTTTATTTAACATCATACAAAAAGACACAATGATATTCCTTTTATCTAGAGAAGAACTTTACTTAGCATTCCATTCCTGAGATGTTATTAGGAAATGATAATTTCATGCGGAGATTCTGAAAACGTAAACTATACTAGAATTTATCCAATTTTTATTCAAATTCGACACAAACAGCGAAATATACAATCTGCGACGTAGACTCATAATAAAACAACCGAATAGAAGAACTGAAAATTCAACTCTTAAATAACAGTAGAGTTAAATAAAAATAACACAGAAAAAGAATATTTATATTTTACTAGAATATTTAATATTAAATGCTACGTTCCGTGCCTATTTTGTATTTGAAGTAAATACAGAGGTACAGCATTTTTGCTACCGATTTCGTAGAAATCTATTAATTTCTTTCACTAACGCTCGTGCTCTGTTTACAAAATATGACTTGTTTGGGAAACGGGTTAGCGGAAGAAACCGAAATTTCTACTCGTGGTAATTCAAGGACTAGCGAGTACCGAGTTGAGTCATACCGTAACGTCCATAGTAAGGAGTGGCCTCACAAATACGGCTCCATACCACTGTAATATCGCATACCCGAGTGGAACACGTCCGAAGAAACGTTAACCGAATGTTGCACATTCGGTGGCGAAGGATTGATACTTTATTCGGTGTTCGACAGTTAAACGCATTATAGTGGGCATCCACCAAGCCATATTAAAATAAATCGGTGTCATACGTGTTATTAATATAACCAAGTTATTTATGATCTGGAAAGGGACACTTATCTAACTTGTTTACTGACGATGGTTACCTAATTTTTAAAAACGGTTCAAGTTTAATTAGGATAAGGCACCAGTAGTTGACCATGTATCAGTAGTTGACACTTTTCAGAAAAACCTTTTTTTATGTTTTTCTGAAAAGTGTCATCTACTACAGAAAAACCTTTTTTTATGTTTTTCTGAAAAGTGTCATCTACTACAGAAAACCATGAAAAATAAGGTTTTTCTGAAAAGTGTCATCTACTACAGAAAAACATGAAAAATAAGGTTTTTCTGAAAAGTGTCATCTACTACAGAAAAACGTGAAAAATAAGGTTTTTCTGAAAAGTGTCATCTACTACAGAAAAACATGAAAAATAAGGTTTTTCTGAACAGTGTCAACTACTGATACATGGTCAACTACTGGTGCCTTTACCCTATTGTTCTTCATTGGGAACAGTCGCATTGTGTATGAATTCTTGACAAATGAACGGTTCGTTACTTCTGCTTCTAAATTAAATTTTTTTTTAAATCTTGTATGCATATTTGACAAATGAACGTTTCATTATTTCTGCACAACTTTTTGTGTCTTATCTTGAGTTGGCTATTGTTCTAGCTTCATTTAGTGGATTCTGTGATAGATCCAGTAGATTTAGTTTATGTAAGAGGCTTGTGGCAATCCAAGCTCTTAGTTGATGTAACGTCTGTTTGATAAATTTAAAGGCAAACTTGTTGCTAGAATTCTGACAATAATTTTATGAATCATAATAAAAGGAAGAGTCATTACACCTGAAAATACTTGAATAATTAATTAAGTGAGTAGAAATAGTAACTCGGATTGGCGTCAAATAGAATTATCGACTCCTCGTTTGAATTTGCAAGTCGCCTTACTAATCTTTAATTTGACAGCCCTGTTTTAGGATTAACTTCGTTAATGTATTTCCATTAGGATTTCGAGGTGCTGAGTATCTTTCCGCCAAAGATCGCAAGCGTTCAAAGGTAGTCTGCCTGTGTCAGGAATTTTAAATAAGGAATTCTATTAATGACTGTAACATGTAACGGTCCTTCTGTGTCCTTCGAAATCGTCCTCGAGTGGAATTACGCTCTAACCACTGCCTCGTCTAGCTTATTATGAGATAATATTGTTAAAGCAAATCGCACTTATGTAAAGAACTATTATTGGCGATCGTGTTACCGCGAGCACGATACCGATGGTAATTATTAAGAAAAAATTTACACTTCGTTATACACATCTTTAACGTGACAGATATATCCTTTATTCTAAAAATAACACTCTGGTGTCAAGAAGATGTAATGAAAATTCAAAAAACCAGTTTTTAGATTGAAGTAAGTTTGCTAATTTCAGGAATTTCGTGATTTTCCACCTTATTCTGCGATCTTTAAGCGTTTATAGCTCAAAACAACGTTAACAGATTTTGATGAAATTTTAGGCGTGTAAAATACAACTTACTTCAATCTACAAAAGGCATTTTTTAAATATTTATTACGAGCACAGACAAGAAAGTTGAAAAAATGATCTCTCCTATTTTTTTTTGCTATTCCTACCAATTGCAACTTTTTGCAAAACGACGAAACACGTCACTTAGCAAACTAATCCTTCTAGCTTCTCAAAAAAACTCATGTCGTTTGGAAAAATTCTAAAAAAGTTATGCAATTTTAAAAGTTGTAAATTTTCTTTCGTCTGCCACTATATTTTCAAAAATACATATCATCTTTCGCGACTACTTCCATTAATTACATTTAGCTGTTCCTGAGATTTTTGTTTTACGATAGAAAAGTCTCGTATAAAATCCCATCGTGAATTCGCGCCTTAAGAGTCTTGCTTAATTAAGAAATCCTCTCTGTGGCGGATACAAGCTACCATATGTACTGTTGGATTCTTATAAAAGGGAAATACTAATAACATTCTTGCACTCTGCGGTGCGCTGGAATTTCTATTCAAAACGATATTAAATTCCTCTGAAAACTTTCACTTTCACCGTGAAATCGAAGTGACCGAGCGGGCAACCGAAGTTCACGAGATTCCCCGAGCTTTAGAGAAGGTTTTCGATGTTGCAGACAGATGTACGTATCTATATCCCGTTTCGATTGCACCTATGTCCTGTATTTCCTCGTTTGGCGCAACACTGGCAGAAGTATGCGTTTCGCAAAGGAAAAAGTGAGCGGACAACCGTGTCTCGAGGCGTTCACATATCCCCCTAGAGCAATTTCAAGCTTGGATTTATGTCGCTCGATCACGTGAAACTTTCCGCATGAGCTGAACGAGAACCACATTAACGAGCGCTATCCGCAAACTTAACCCATTATCTGCCATTGCTCCAGTTTCGACGCACCGTTGCCTTCTTGTCGCGAAGTTGCTCACAATACTGCTCTGAAATTATAGTGAAACATCCCTTCCAACGAATTAATTTCATCAAAAAATAACCCGAAGTCAATTACATCTGATTCGAATAAAAAAATCTGTCAAACTTCGTTTTGGGGAACCCAAAATTTGCGGTCCATTTTCGTGACAAAAATACAAAATTTAAGTTCAGGAAATCATGTGCTTGAATTAGAAGCCAAATCTCTTAATAATTTTTTAAAATTACGTCTGAGAAATAATATTCTACACTCATCGTTTGTCTAAAATTACAACTGCAACTTGTACCAAGAAGTTTAAATCGCGAAACAAAAGTTCATTTAGGTATTCCAAAATCGTGAAATCAGCCTAAATTTTGGGGTCGAAAACATATTTTCTGGAATATCTCGAAAACTATCAGGCGTAAGACAAATTTCTCTTTTGAAGCGTCAGTTTTTTAAATACGAATTCAACCTCTGCTCTGATTTTAGAAAATTTCCGAATATATGTTTTCGACCCCCAAATTTAGGGGTTCTTTCCACCCCTAAAACATAGACGATTTCCAATAACAAAAAATACGTGTCAAACATTTTTTAGTATTCTGCAAATCTGCGGAGTCTCATCAAAATTCGCGTGTGCGAGTTCAATATGTTTCCTTATAAGGTGAATAACAGATAACCATGAAGGTCTCGCAAAACTCAGGCGCTGGGAGTTCCGTATGGTAATACGAAAGGAAATTTCGCAGGTGTAATTGACGACTATGATGTGGGTTCGATAAAGCTTATATGGTAATCCGCGTTCAAGAGCAACTAATCTGATGAGTTCTCATAGTAATGCAAAACGAAATTCCTGCATCCCTGCCATCAGGTCGTTGCCATCTGCTTCAAGGGCAACCGGCTAAAAATGTATGATTTTCTGCGATGGTACGAAACAGCCCACTCGTGATATCGAGGTGAGTTCTCCTTTGAATAAGCTATTCCTTAACGGAGATAGTCGCATTTACATGGGCAACGAGAGTCCTCCGCGATAGAACTCATGAATACGGGGACATGGAATTTTTGTTTGACACTTTTACTTGCTACGACTCCAAGTTTTCCATTAGACGAGACGATAAGCTCATTCGTGATTTAACATTTAAATGTTTAAATATATTTGGGAGAAGAATTAAATTTTGTAAAAAAGATTATAGATATGTTGCTTACTAGTGTTTGTCAACCTCTGCAATATAGTGGATCGCGTTGAATTTTTAATTGGTCACGAATAATAAAAAATGAAATTGAGGTTATTGTGATAAATCGACACTCGTCTGATTTTTCATTAGTTTTCACATGTAGAAGTTATTTTCAAATATGCATAACATATAATATACAGTGACTCCAGTTTACCAGGTTTATAAAAATGTTGGGTCATGCGGCAAAAAGGTTGACCATTTTCAAAGTCGTGTTGCCTAAAGTTTTTTTGTTGCAGAGGCAAATATTGTTTTTTGTAGGGATGATTAATAGTGAATGTTTAATTCAAAACAATTTGTCGAAAAAGTAGATAAAGACGTGGAAACTCCGCAGGGACATTTATGTAGCAAATATACGGTTTTATACTTTCGACCTTACTGTTAGTTAAAAATAACAGTCACTGGTAAACCACATCAACCGCTGTTAGATACTTTCTAACGAACGCTTTCGATTAATCTACACAGATACAGGTTTTCGCTATGAAATCACGTTTAAACGACCAAGTTCGCTTAACATTGTATCTAATTAAAAGAAATAAGTATCAGTTGTGATAGCTACTAATTTTTATTTCCCAAATTTCAATTCCCCAATTCATTGTTAATAGCGACAAACTTGTTATATTTAAACTACAACAAATATCAACAACTAGAATTTATCAGAGCCAGATCAAGATCTTTAGATGTTCTAAGTACATCCAAAATTTTCAGCCCACCTTATACAGGGTGATTACTTCAATACACGATTTCTTATGCATTTCCGATAATTTGACTAAATAAAAAGTGGTTCTAACAGAAGATAGATTTTAAAATTCAGAAAATTTCTGCATATAAAACAGCTAGCAGTGGAATCAGTCGATAGTCAGACAAAACGTCACATTTTGGATTTCGACTAACCTGGGCTTCGTTGTCTCTAAATTGAAAAGCAAAGTTTCTTTTTAAATTGAAAATATTTCATAGACCCTAGATACTACTTCTTTTAATGCATGATACTTGTTCGATTACCATACAAGATTGTTAAATCGGTTTCACTGCTTGGCCAACAGTGTTCTATGATAATTGCGATAGGCGTTCCCATGGAACTTATGGAAACGACGCACTTATCCTTTTCCTGGCTAATTTAGAATCGCAAAAGACACGGCGAGGAATTCCACGTCTCCTTAAAAACCACGGTCGTATATAATTGCCAGCCGTCCGTACGCGTGGTACTGTCACTTCCTCGAATATGTTAAAACCGGTCATCAATGGAGAACGGGATTTCTGGCCAACATCCAAGATCATGGTCATTCGGCTGACCATCGACCGGTTCCAGAACCCGCTGTTATGCCTTTCTTAATTCCACTTTCGTACCATCGAATTTCGCTGATAATCATCGCGATCCACGTGACTCCACTCTCCCTGTTCACTTTCTTCAACTCACCCATCATAATAACGAAACCCTACTATCGATTATTTAGTGAATTAAATTTTACGAAATGGGGAAATATACACTTTTGAAGGGGTCAGTCTCGATTGTAATAACGAAACCCTATTATGGATTAATTAGTGAATTAAATTTTACGAAATATACACTTTTGAAGGGGTCAATCTCGATTGTACGAAACTTTCTCCTGAGACGGGGTAGATTGAAATTTCTGAAAACAGAGATTTATTTTTAATCGAAATCAGTTTTCATGGTAGAAATGCTTATCAAGAAATGTGATAAGGAATAGTTTAAAATTTGATTTTTTTAAAAGTGCAGTTATAGATAGGGTTTCATATCGTGTAATTGGAGATTAATTCCTCGATTTAATTATGGAAAGAGGGGGTGTTAGGGTATTATTGTGATACTGTGTCACTAATGACGAATATGATATGTAGCAACATCCACTGCATTAGGGTATTGTAGTTTGTAGTCTTCTCACACTTCATGTGACAGAATTTTTACGTAATCTCGTTAAGCAGTCCTACTTCTATGGAGGAACAATAACAGGAGGATTTCTGTGTAATCGAGTCTGCAAATCTGTCGAGTGTGCACTTGACACAGAATCAGGATTGGTTCCACCTTTGAAATTAATTTCCTCGAAAACGAGGTCTTGTTCGAAAAAAATGGTAATCTACGATTTTAATGTGTTTCAAATGCTAACCCACCCTTTGAGCAGAATTTAATTTTGTGATTAAATTCGCAAAATAAATTTAAAAAATAGCACAATTCAATTTAAGTAGTACCTACCCTAAAAATACTGGGTTTCCTTTGAACGACACGCAAATTAATTAAAAGTATAATAAGCAAAGTATTGTTATTCCTCTTATGATGAAAAGTAAATCCAAGAATGCTTAAGTAATTTTAATTATTAGTTTTAATATTCTTATGGAATACAGTTATAATAATATTCTCTGCAACGTATGGTTCCAGGCACATCTCATCGAAATAACATATTACTCCATAATCTACTTGAATAAGAAATAGGTACCTATTAAAATGCACTTTAATACACAACACTCCCCATTAATCATCTTCAAAAGACCTTTGAACACATTGCGTTCGATTTTACACAGTTTTGATACAGCGATAATGGAAAACATCGCCATTTGAAAGGTACTTACAGGCTCCAGGAGTGGATGGTCAGTGAAAAGTGAAGGATTCGTAATTTACAGAATTATGGGCGGAGCAGTATGTCGCGATCAATTGAATGCAGCAGGCGCGTCAGCCACAATTCCGCGGAACTTCGTAATATTTATTACAGCCGTGGTTAAACGTCCTGCTATTGTGAGAATCCTTAGGAAAGTACTTTCCCATGCATGGTAACTTCTTCCACCGTCAAGAGGAAAGGTTAACAAGAGATGGCTGAGGCTGCTAGTTGTTGCAAGGTAGGTTGCGATCGACTATTTAATCTAACGCACCCTTATGAAGAAAACGAACACGCGTCTTGAGGAAATCGATCTACACTGAAACCTGGAAGCTGCCTTTTACGCAACACATTTGTGTATTAGAATTTAAAACCCCAGTCAGTTGGATCTCCTAAGAAGAAATCTGATACAGTCGAACCTGTATTGAATGAGGGAATTCATTCATAGAGTGCTCACTGCCTAAGTAGAAAATAATTGATAATAAGTATCGATAATAAAATTGAAAGACTATATAAAAAAATAGTAGGTACTGTTTTTATAATTTGAGAAACTTTTAATACTACGTAATAATCATAGATTTTCCGATACCATATTGTATGGATTAATATAAGTATCTATGCTTATACACTCTCCCTTTCTCTTTTCTAATTCTTGTTAAGCTGTTGCTAGATTCTAAATCATAAATCATCTCATGTTTCCATAGCTAGCACGACGTTTCCACTTTGACGACAATAATGTATAATTAGCATTGCAGTGAATTTTTAAAGTCAGAATTAGTATTGACCCCTATTTATGAATGTTTTAATGAAAGTGGGGATGTTCTTCAAGAAGTGTTGCGCTGAATAATAGGATTTTCTAATAGTGGTGCACACGGATAACGGAGATTCGATTGATGGAGGCTCTACTTTACTTTCTTTCTCTGCGGTCGTTCTTTCTTCAAGTTCACGGTTAAATCTGGTACAAATATTTTGCCTGCCCGCAAGGTCAAGAATCATGGTCGGTCGAAATGCCTGCCACGTTTCTCTGGGATTGTATTTTTTTTATTACCGAGGACAAGTATTTTTATATGAACAACTGGTATCACGCGAGGACTTCTGGTCCTCGCACCGGAACAACCTGCGTCAGCAGATTGTAAGAAAAATTGCATTCCGTTGCAATACTTCTAAATTCAATGTGAAAATGTGAAGAATTTTGTAACTCGCGAATTAATATATACAAGTAAATATTTTAATAAGATGTAAAGTTTTAGGTAGCACTTGAACGTAATTATGTTAATATTGTTAATGGTGTTAGTAAAAATTAATTTAAGCATTTTTAAGCTACCGATTTTCACTTGATTTAATGTATCGTTAATTATGCTAATCTTCTTTAACAAGATCGTAAAGTAAAATACATTTCTAATTGCCAGATTAATGTGACTAACAATAAGATAATAAGTTTAAGATTGACAGTAGTCAATCGTCATTAACTATTTCTTTAATTCTTTCCTGCGATTCAGGTTTCTTTTGAAAAAATCTGGCTCCAAGATTGAAACATTATTTAAAATTGATATGAAAATCTACAGTTCCCCATTTCTACAAATTAAATCCCTCCACCTTCGACTTAATCCGACCTTAGAAAAATTCTCTTTCTCCAAAGTCCCACAATTTCAATTCTCTCTACTAATTAACAAACCATACTTGTTACTTGTAAAAGCCTAAATTTATAGCGTTGCAAAACCGAAGATTGCGTAGCGACAAGGTAGAGTACCATTTATGAGTTTTGAATTTAATTAGAGTCTGTCTCGCAAGATCGTAAAGTCGTATCGAGGGTGATAATTTAATTAAGAAGTTCATCGGAACGAGCAAGGAGCTGGGTTTCGTGAAATCTCCCTAGCAGGCACTGTAACCCAACGTGAACGCAGACTTCGGTGGTTGTAACAGCAATTCTCACATTAAGAAGCCAGCCGTGTTATCCTGCGAACGATCGTTGTTCGAAAGTGGTTCCCAGGGAATGTGTTTGTTGCGAGAACAATTGCCGAGGATCTTCCAATTGTCAAGAGCCAGTTCACATCTTACGATTAGATAACTCATTCTGAATTCCGTGCTTCTACGCATGGTGGTAGTATTCACGATCTTCATTCCAGCGACACAACGCTGCGGATTAACCATAGGTAAGTACGTGTATCGCTGGTTGTGAAGATCTCTGCCTGACGAACAAGATTCATCGCTAGGGACCTTTAAGCGCTCGAATCCGATGTCGTTGAAGACCGGGATTGATTTTAATTATACTTATACGAAAGGAGCGAAAAGAAAGTCGGTTTTCTAGCCATTTTTTGTATCGGAAACCCTGCCAGCGCCATATATGCAACGCATGGTTTATGTTTTATGTATTTTCCTTTACAATCTTCACCGTTCAAACATAACTTAACTCGCGCTCAGACGTGTCCGTCACGTACGTGAATATTTTAAAACCTGTGTTCGCGTACAGGCGATGCGCGTCGAAATTTTAAGTCCAAGCTTTACGAGCTGCAAAATCTTTGTGTTTAAATATTTGTTTGAGATTCTTAAAATTCGCAGCGTTCAAATATTTTGTGTAGATAATATGTGAAGAGTCATTGATTATCTTTGATTAAGGGAGAAAACTTTGCATCGACACTGGGATAAGTGTTACACTTGAGAAATGAAAGAGAAGAGTCCTCTCGCGTTTCTTGATTTCTTCTACCATTTAGTAGTTACTTAATTTACTAATAATGCGGTAACTATTTAGTAGATGATACAAGGGGGATTTAAACCCGAATTTGAGTTTTGAAAACTAAATTAAGTTTTGGGGAGGGGAAACCCAAATTTGAGTTTGGGTCATTTGGATTTCCTCCTCTCAAAAACTGAAATTTGGAGTTCCCTCGTTCCAAAACACAAATTTGAATTTCCACCTCTCCAAAACTCAAATTTGGATTTCCACCTCTCAAAACTCAAATATAGATTACCCTCAACCGAAAACAGAAATTTGGATTTCCATCTCCCCAAAAACTCAAATTGGAATTTCCCCCATCCCTAAATTCAAATTTGGATTTCCACCTCCCCAAAACTCAAAATTAGATTTCTCTCATTTCAAAACTCAAGTTTGGATTCCCACCTCCCCAAAACTCATATTGGGATTTCCCTCATTTCAAAACTCAATATGGGTTTCCACCACTTCAAAACTCAAATTTGAATTGCCTCCTCACCAAAAGTCAAATTTGGATTTCAATATTCAAATTTGGGTTTTGATTTCCCCTTGTATCATGTACTCTATTTAATTAAGAGAGCGTTTTATAAGTTAATACAGTGGTCCTGCGCTTTAAAAAGCTTTGCGGTGCATTAAAACCTCATCATAATATTTCTTATTACCTATAAAACTTAGAAAAACAATATAAATGCGTTTCTTTTTTTGGCACCGCACAACTTTGAAACTCAACCCGGCAAATGTTCACGCCACCCCTAAGAAGAACAATTTCCTGCACTTTCAATCTAAAACAGAATTATTTCTTACATTCCCACCCTTCGCGACCACCTTGGTCGATCATGACGTCGGGAACCAGCAGACAGATAATGGCACCTCTCGAAATGGCGTGCAACGTGTGTATGTTCTATACAACAGCGTCACGTGGAACCTAGTTTTAGTATATTTAGCCTGGCAACGGGTGTATTTAACCCATAAAATTTTTTCTACCGTTTACGGAACCCAAGCGAGCATTATTTTAATTACTTCCCGTTCGAGCGCGCACTTTTCGAGCGCCAGCGACCTGGATTCTTTTCCTCCGGTTTCTAACGAACACCGGACGAATCTCGATAGCGGAAGCTTGATTTCACCTCAGAGCTTCTCTCTTACGGCAAGTCGATTCTCCATTTTTAGTTGTTACAACAGGTTGTCAGTGCAGCGCCAAGTTTAACGCGATTCCATTGCATCATAATCATAATATCTCGCCTGCGGTACGCCTAAATACTTCCTAGGTCGATTTTATTCTTTCACCTTGCTTGCCCACTGGTCAATGCTCTTTCTGATTTTTTCTTCTTTTTCAGATGAAGCGTATAATGCAATTTCAGCTCTGGCGATGCATATCAGTTTGCATGGGCACGAAGAAAGGTGAAACGCATCAATCTGTTGCGTTTACATTTTCGAAGGTGTGGCTGATGCATATGCAGAGGCTAAGGCGATACAATTTCACTCTGAAATGTATTCGTTATAATATGACGAATACTTTTCATGAATTATTTTGACGATAGTGTACAGTGGGTGGTCGAATTAATTATTAAAGCCACGTGCATAAATTGAAACAATTAATTTCTGCATTTTTAAATGAAAGCCTAGTCACAGTGAATTTTTATTATTTTTTTTTTTGTGAAGTTTTGATGTTTGCACTGTCGGCAAAATTATTTATCACATGGATGTTTTTATTTCTATACGAATACCAAAAACATATTTTTTGTACAGTGACTCTGATAATTTAAAAAGTAACATTTTCAGTGGCCAACGAAAACCACAAAACACAAAGAATCGCATGAGAACTTGGGTATGGAATAGCTTAATCTGATCTGTTACTTCCGCTTTTCTTCCCCAGTTACAAATAAGAAAGAGAAAGTAGGGGCCCTTTCACTCTTCGGATCAGCAAAACATCATTTTTTAACTCTGTTCACATGTACGCCACATTCGATTCTCAATTATTTAAACACTGCTATCTCCACTAATATTAATCAAAAACGTGTTTCCCACGTGCGAATTGAATTCACTGACACTCGCTTAATTAAGACAAGCGGCTATAAGCGAGACCACTGTTCATTGCCTTGCTCATTTCAGATAAACATTCCGGTTTCCCTCGCATTTTAATTAATTCCTAACACTAACACGGCTCGAGTGTAGGCACTTACGAAATCTGAATCGCTGAAAGAACATTTTTGCGCACTTCCTTCACACGTGTCATAATTATAATATCCCATGTATCATACACATTATTTTCTAAGCCACCTTCCATTCAAGGTAAATGGGTTGCAATTGATTAAGGACTTAAATACCCTTGACAGGTCCGAAAATAGGGTCATTTTTATAATTATTTTCACATAAAAAAACATCATATTTAAAAATCTAGATACACATCTTGTCGTGTACAAATTAAGATTATAGTCTTGAGAATATTCGAGCAAAATTTTATTCAAATCAGTCCACTAATCTCCGAGATATTTTCGGTACCGCAAATACTATGACTCTGAAGGGGTCATTAAGAGATAAAAAAAGTTTTAAGACAAAAGTTACTTCTTTTAATTAGATCTATCATTTGGAACAAAAATTATTTTACAGTTCACGAGTTATAACACAAAATCGGAAATAAACCGGATTTTCAGGGGTCAATTCCACCCGCTTAGAGTGAATTTGGGCAACCAACAAAAATTATATTATAATCACAAGGAAGTTCCCTACATATTCACAAAGATTCAGAATTTTTTGAATTTTCGGGTTCGCGATGTTCCCTTGTAAGATCCTCGGAGACCAACCATTGAGGACCAGTCAGTGTCTCAAGTGCCCCATTCCATCTACCAATAAGACACTTGTGGTGCATGACGGTCAAGAATTCCCCGTTTATGATGTCACTGACAATAATGACAATGCAGAGTGAATTTCTGGGTGCTAAAGCCTCCGTGGCCTTCGCATCCTTCGCCCAGCGCAAAACGTCACAACAACCGAACGCTTCGCACCTTCCGAACCGCGTGCTTTCCGATCCTGCCCACGAAAAAGGCTATCGACGGCTAGCAGGCTCGTAAGATTAGATAATATACGTCCCGATCGGCTCGAGCGTTCTGCGCCGATGCCGGTAAAATTGTGTTACATAAATTACGGCTCGCCTGCGCGCGCTGGGTTCGCGAGTGCAGCATTCGCAACGAAAGCAGTGAACGACGCGAACGTTCCCGCACGCAAAGTGCCGCACGCAAGTCCTTGTAAAATATAAATGGTTCGTGGTCACGAGTAAACGTCAAACGCTGCACGTGTCTGTTCGCAAATATCCGCGCGGCGATACCGCGCACGTGACGGCGGCTTAGAAAGCAACGCGATCCGGAGGAATGTCAATTTACTCCGATCGATCACCAATGCCCTCGAATGGGGGGCATGCCCGCGGAGTAACGGGACCATGTTTTCCATCGAAATGAAATATGGTTTCTCATTGTCACGCGTTATTGAATTTCTCGGCCGGTTTCTAACGCGCGAAAAAGTTCGAGGAGGAAGTCGGTTCTGCGCGGTGGCAGACGTACCGCAACGGTTGGGGTTGCGTCGGGGGGCTCCGAAGTTCGGTGATCGTGGAGAATGAAAAATTGCGAAGGGTGGTTAAACCTATTCGGCGCTTTTCGTTTTTTTTCGCGTGGAAATGTGGATAAGATTGGTGTACTTACAGGGGAAATGAGTTTACTTTAGTTTGAAGGATTAAATAGGTATTATTTTGTGGTATTCGAATTGGTGGAAGTGGAGAGATATTCAAATTTAGATGTGCGTATAGATAATTGATTTCCAATTTGTGGGTCGTGGAGTTTTTTCTAGGGGGGCCGCCACGGTTATTTTTAGTTGGTGATTTTTGGCACTTATTTATTTTAATATGATTACATTGTCGTATTCTATTACGGGGACTATTTAGGCAGTCGAAAAATCGATTTTTTTTATTGCATTTTCCGAAAGTACTATCTTTTCTGAAAAGAATGCCGCTTGGTTTATATTAAAATTCGCGAAATTGTTGATTTGGAAACTAAAAAGGTCAAGCGGTAACTTATAGTGTTGCATTTGCCCAGAAACTTTAAACAGGTTTTTCTCGAATCTTTTTTTCTTTTAGTTTTGCCGTATTTGCAAATGAACGGAGGTTCAGATCGACTTGAAAAAAATTACAGGATGTGTAAAACACGTACCATTCCACGTGGAACCTCTGATATAGTTCATAAAAATTCGAGATTTTGATAAAAAAAATTAAAAAATCACCGGTTTTTAGTAGCGCACAAACAAGGACAGATTTTTCTCGGAAAAATGTTTACCTGTCTGCAGCGCCATTTTTAAAGCACATATATATTCCATACCAATTATTTTTCAATCTGTATAGTCGTAATAAACATTGGGTAAAAGGGTATATCTGAATTTGCCTTCATTGTTTTACAAATAAATAAAGGACAGAGTCTCTTTCTTAGGTAACACTGATTTTTTATAAATGAAAAGAAGGAAATATTTACCTTACCTTATATCAGGGTGTGGGGTCGCAGGTTATTTAAATATTATAAAAGGGAATCGCGACTAAAAAATCTTGGAAAACACTAGTATAGATGGTTAGACCTGTCTTATACCTGAATTTTTAAGCAATCTACTTTGCACTCAATTAAAAGATAACTTGTCACGATATATAATGAACTATTGCTATAACGAACAAGGTTCTAGCACAAATTAGTTCGTTATAGGATACCCCACTGTACCAAATAGAGATTTCGGAAACATATCTCCATAATTAATGTGCATTTGATCGAATAATTAATAAATATCCACAAGAAACCTACTGCTCATTGTTAAGACGCTCGCATTTCTCACTATTGAGAATCAGATTCACGTTCGTATGACCTTTTTCATTCAAAGAACTGATCGTGAGAGACTCAGAAGCAACACGAAAGTGAATTAATTCAAGATACTTCTATCTAGCCTCCCATCTATCTATCCCCCATTCCTCCACCATTTATAACACCTCGCATCCTCTTAAACCATCCGCACATTCACGTTATCGTGAGAATCTCGAATCAAGTAAACGAGCATAAATATTACAAGAAACCCAACGACTAATTCCACCTACAATAACACGACAATTTTACAGAACAAAGTGGTATCGCGCTATCCACTTTTCGGGTGAACTCGTTGCCGAGAAATGAAACATTTCGCAAGCGGAGCCCGCAAAAGGCAAAAAGAACGGGGCTGGCTGGCTCGTTTCTGGCGAGCGGCGCAAAAGAAACGTTAATTGGCAAAAAAATATTCCATAATGTTAATTCCAACTGAGCCCAACACTCTCGGTTTCACTTAGCGGCTGCGCTGCGTAACGTAACGCAATGTAAACGATGGCCCAATTATAATAAGGAACGTAAGCACGTGCCGGCAGAACTATACAACCCGTTCGCGCAAATAGTGATGTACTTTCACTTGCTTTTCGTTGAGCACAGTAGGTAGATACGCAGGTAAAGATAGGTGAGCGGTGGTTACGCCTTCCGTAGGCTGCGAGCCCCGTGTTCTTGATTTTCGCGTATGGCAACGATAAGTGAATTAAAAGTCTTGGCGAAAAAAAGCGCGCCGCGATTCGTTGGCTCGCTTGGAACATGTCAGAGTTACTTTACTTCCCAGGTGAGTTCAAGTGCCGCAGGTGTACCGAGCGATTGCGAGGCCTTCAATGCGCATGTAAGAACAGAAGGTGGGAAAGCAATTCGAACCGACGATCCCCCTTCACTCTAGTGAATTGCGATATTGGTCCCATCTATCCTATCAATGGCTATCGGTGTATAGTTTTAATTTTTTAACTCTTCTTCACTTTGGGACGGCGCACAGTGGAACGATGTAAAGACAATAACTGGACATGGCAGTTACATTCAAACGGTTTGGATTTTCATTGTAAAAATTTGCACACTTTCAATTCATGTTAATTATTGGCTGGAAGAGTGTAAGGGAATAGAGAAGGGGGAGGTTCGTTAGTGGAAATGTTACAGGGTAGAGTGAATGAAAGGGTAATAAAATGGTTGAAAATACTAGACAAGAAACTAAAAGACAAAAAGAAAGAGAAATAGGGGAGGGGAGGTGTGGATGAGTGGTTAAGTAAATATGTAAACCAAGTTCTATTCTGTGGCTGATGAGGCTAGAATTATAATAAATATATATATATAAAATATCCTTTCTTTCTGATCCTAATATATATATAATTCATCTTAATTAGAATAACTGAGATTTAGGAAAAAAATCCTTCTCGACTTTCTACAAATAATGAGGGAACATCCCGACCCAGGAAATTAAAAAAATTCTGAAACTTTGTGAATATGTAGGGTATTTCCTTCTGATTACAATGTAATTTTTCTTTGATACCCAAATTCACTCTAAGGGCGTGTAATTCACCCCTGAAAATTCGGTTATTTTTCAATTTTTGTTATAACTTGTGAACTGTAAAATAGATTTATTTTATTAATCGCAGCTAGAAGCAGGTAATTTTTCTACTTTTTTTAGGCAATAATTGTTTAAAATGGTGTAACTGAAAGACAAAAAGATTCGAATTTTCGTACAGGTCAGATTCATATACAATTTGATCAAACGTAATGTGAATATAAAGTTCATTTCTTTGTGTTTTCTAATGCTACGAACACTTAATAAAGATTTAATGAAGCTATAGAACAGAATTTCGATGCTTCAAATTTTGGCCAATGTCTAAATAAATAAGGCATTCTCGTCCCACTGTGTGGCGTATCGCGAGAAAGCTTATTGGAGAAACACTTTGTACAAGAAGGAACTGGTTACTATTGAGGGAGAAAATCTTATAAGAAAAGAATTCTGTTGGAAAAACTGTTGCGTCGCGTGTAAGCACAATGAGTAACGCATAGGAACGCGTTGTTTTTGTAGCGCTGCAATTTTTATCCAACATTATAGTTTTCTAATTATAAATGGGAATTCTCAGGTGAATTACTATTAGTATGCGTACTTGCGATGGGAAAAATCACAGTGTAACGTAAATCGCCAATAATATGTTCTTCGTGCATGAACAATTAACTTCGAATCGATGCTATCTGGATATCGTTATATAAAACTACTTTATTGAACAATACGCATCTTCTTTGTACCGTGCTCTAATCGATTTGTATTACGGCATCCGAGTTATTGTGAGAAACATGTAAGGTGGAGTTCTGAGATATGTAAATTCAGCTTAACGCCATAATTACATTGGGTAACGTGCCTCGTATTAACTGCTAGAAGATTGTCAATGTTAAAGAAAAATTGTGATGGAGTTTTCCTGTTGCATTATGAATTATTGATAGAATATATCTGCTTGAAATACAGTTTTGCACTTAAATTTGTGTAAAATAGAATTCCAAGGATTACTTCTAAGTGAAATATATTACAAAAAATAAATACTACTCTCAATGTATAGTTGGAATATTCCTATTTAACACTCATTCTTCTAGACGTGCAGAGGTAGATACACTCATTGATAAATACGAGCTGTATAACAGAGTGACGATCAGTTGTACAATTCACGGTTATTATTTAAATGGAGTGATATTTTTTCGAAAGAATTATCTGCAGCAATACAAATGTGGTGGTTATTATGAAAGTGGTCGAAGTCACTTTTTCCATTCCGCGATATTTAGACTTTTGCGTTTGTGTAATCGATGTAATATAAAATAAGGGTATCTTGAATATCTCGAGAACTATTAGGCGTAGGGCAATTTTTTTTTAAAGACGAATCCAGCCCACTGCTCAGTTTTTAGTTATTTCAACTTCCCCTTTACGAAACATTGTTCATAATTGCACAGACACAGTCATCAGAGCTTCCACGAAACAAGAATCACGGTCAAATTCTCTAAATCTTTACCAAGCATCGCAACTAGTGTTCCACCTTAAGAAATTTTACAATTGTATTTCTTATTTCACGAGAATTTACAATATTTCGCGAGAAACTTAAGTCTAGGAAAATTATTATAAATTGCAATTAATTTCGGAAATGAATTTTCAGTTACTTCACATTGTGTATTACGAGTCAATCGCGGACGAAATAAATAGTAACATTAGAACCTAGGTATATGAATTACAATAGAAAATCTCAGTAGAGAAGATTCACCAGTAATAACTGCTGAAGGTGTTCTTAAATTCCCATTTAAAAATTCAGAAATATTATATAGGTACTGAATTAAGTAATGAGTTTCTTGTTGCTATTAAAGAAGAACTATCGAAAAACAAAGTTACCACTATTGTATCGCTTATAAAACTTTTGCATAATCCACAATCTCTTCAAAAAGATCCAAAAGACGCATTTTTGAGAATTCCCCAGGCAGACTTCTCGAGAAATATGATCTGATTTTTGATTTCTCGCAAAACAAAAAATATCCTGAAATCGGGAACACTAATCGCAACGAAGGAAACTTAAAATAAAAACCTAAACTCCTAAATAAAAACCAACCACCCCAAAAAGCGTACACTTCCCTTCCCCAGTAAACAGTCCAAGAAACCAATAATATAAAGGCAACCAGAAGTAGTTTAGTCCAATCACAAGTCAGCCTTTATTCGAAGGACTCTGTGTCGCGGAGGGTTGTCGTGAAACTTTCGAGGGTAGCGCATGAAGAACTAACTCCAGTATACCACCTCGAAGGGATATAACAAACTCATAAAATCTGAGGGAGTCCCAAATTTTACAGCTTTGAGGTTTGCCATTTTTTTGAGAGTTGAGATTCCCAGACTTCTTGTTCCAAAACCACAAAGCTGTGAACTTTAAAGCTTTAGGACCCTCGCAACTTTTAAGACCCTTCTATGCTTCTATGTCCCTTCTAGGTTCAACGCACGGAAAATCGTGTTATGCTAGGCTGCATGGCTCGCTCACCAAAGATGCGTCGACGACGACGGCGTCCAGCGACGTTGATTAGAGATGCTCAGTTCGAGGACTCGTTGGTGCCGCGATGCACGGCGCTCGACATTCCTTTCAGCTTGCCTTGGAGTAACTGGACGCCGAAGCGGTTTCCCTCTCTCGATTCGCACCGACTTCTTTACATTCTACACCAGCCTCGATCCATGGCTTTCACTTCATCCGTCGTGGAAATGGTGAGCCATGGATCGCGGCGGGACCCAGCTCGGCGACGTTGCTGGACCAGCGTCGCCGAGCATTACACGGCTCGGATAAAACGGGGCGGAACGCGACATCCAAGACGTTCGATTTTACTTTCATCCGATCCCTATCATCCTCGATTATGTTAATGGCAATATGGTGGTATTGCATAGGAGACACGATGAGATATCTGAGATGAGAGTTTTACAAAGGGACTAAAGAAATTTAAGGGGATAGGAATGTAAAGGGCGAAATTCAGCAGACAAGGATTTCGCTGCTGCAGCAGTTCTTTTTCAATTAATTACAAAGAAATAAATTGAAACTGTGACTTATTCTTTGACACAATGATTGTTAATATCAGAAGCTTTAAAAAAACATGTTTGTTTAATCAAAAATATGCATTATATGAGCCGTTTATATTGAAAGTGCCCTTATCTATTTATATTTAAAAAATTTTTATATATAATTTTTTATTACTAACTTCAAGTTGTACACGTTACTACAGTCAACAAAAAAAATGAAATGGACTTTGGCCACTTTCAAAATAAATGGCTCATATATGACGCTACAGGTGGATCATTAAAGAGGTTTTTTAAAAAATTTATTTTTTACCTGGCGATTTGTGAGGAAAATTTGTTCACAAGCTCGTCCTGTACAACATTATAGAGCTTGAACGCGCTAGTTCGAGTTTATTGTAACGAACCCCATAGAATCTCAAAAGTGGTCGGATAGCGTTTAAATTGCGTGAGCATATAGAGGACCAAATTCTACATGACTTTTTCTTATAATATTTTTCCGTACGACGTCGGATAACGGAGATATAAGCGTTTGAATATTCTTAGCGACTTGCCCCTGGAAGTAGGCAATCTACTAGCGCTCCTGTATGTCGTCAAGTGTCCCGATATGTCTAACATGAAGGAAGGAGCACTTTTTACTTTCCGATTTTACCGACTTGTGTAATTAAGTAGAATATACATAGTTCAGAGAATCGCCGTTATTGGACGTAGAGTGCGCGCTAGAACCATTGAAACTAGGGATAATAGAGAATCCCTAGGGTAGGGTGGTCTAGAGATTCTCTAGAGAGTGATCGGTATAACCGCAGCTATTTGTGCAATTTGGGGGCAAAACCAGAAATAACATAACCTAAACATTCATTAAATCGTCTGCTTTCCAAGCTGATTGTTTAACTATCTCTTTTTATCCGTATTTCTGTCTCTTTCTTTTTTACAGTTTCTTTCACTGTCTACTTTCGCTTTTGCTCCAAATCGCAGAAACCAATCAGCGACGATCAGTGGTGGGTAAAGACACGAATTTTCGATTTTATACACGACACGTGTCATAAATGTCGTAAATGTCGTAAATGTGTCGTAAATGTCGTATATCTGAAATGAAAACAACTAACCTATAATACATTTTTCGTATAGGTTATGAAGAAGTGCCAATTTATTAATAATTATAATTGTGATTAAAAAAGTTAAATTAAATTAAGTTACACTGACGAAAAATGGATATTGATAGGTTAGTAAAAGAGAAATGCTTTGGGAAACCAAGAATTTCGATACGCCAACTAGTGACAGAAAATTGAATTACTGAGAATAGGTCGAAATCCGTCAAAGTCCATATGATTATCAGTGTTTAAATAGAAAGACATGTTGTGAAAAACGAGTGTTTTTAAATTTCTTTGAACACTAAATTTTTACTTATTCGATTAATATATACTTATTCAGAATGTTTGGTGGAACCGGATCTACTTTCAACAGGTTGCCAACTTACCATCAGAGGGCTGAAATCTAAGCCACGTCTCCACTAAGTTTCCCAATATAGAATAGTAAATATAATTTGTTTAAATTAAAAATTATGTTAATAAACAGACTATTTTTATTTTAGGAAAAGAAGCTATTAATTAAAATTACAGCACCTATCTGCACCTACCTTACTGTTCATTTTGTCCAATGGAATTGTATAATTGTTCATATTGTACATTTAAATGTATTGTATTTAATGTTTCTCTCGATGGAACTACATAGTCCTTATTTAGTGCATGCACGAAAGGTTTAAAGTGGCTTAATTCCACCACACTGAAAGGGATATTGCACCAAAAAAAGAAATTTGATTACAATTTATCAAATTCATTTTTTCTGAAACAGATATTTTTATTTACATAATTTTCAATTCAAATAAACTTTATCTTTTATCCTACATTTACTTCTAATTACTTTACCTTTCACGATTCATTTTTTACTAGTTTTATCTAATTACGTGATTATTAATCGTGTGTATTTCTGCTTCACAGGTAAGGGACTTTAAAAGGCGTTACATACAGAGCAGTCTTAAAAGTATTGTAGGCCCTGGGCTAAGCAATGCACTGGGGTTCGTGGGGGCCCCTGCCCACACACGGGAATATGACTTAAAATCAGAATTGTGGGCCCCTACTGCCATGGGTCCTCTGGCGATTGCCCAGCGTGTACATGCCTAAAGACAGCACTGGTTACATGCGATCATTGACTGCATTTTGGAGTGTAGTTACGGATTTGAAAATTGCGCAAGACATGGCTTTATCTGAATTATGAATTTATCTTCACATCTATTCATCTTCTATATTACAAACGAATTTATAAGATTTCATTGTATTGTATATCACTTTTTTCAATAAAATGCAGTTAAGTGATAAAAGAACACTATTATTTAATAAGCCTTTCTCTTCCACTACATCCTATCCTGCTTATTCCAAATCACATATAAAAGACATGCTAAACAGAACACCTAAACTTCCATGCTGAGCTGCTTTTAAAACTCTACGTTAATGCATTGTTATAAAGAACAAATTCACTCGTTCTGCCACCTCTATCGACATCATGTTATCCTGTTACGAAGCTCATTTTAGAGCGTTCTGAAAATTTTGGCCAGATTTTGGAGCGATGTATCAGGAGAACATAAAGCGAAAGGAGGTATGCTGAAATTCTGCGTCGAAAGCCTTTCGAAACCTCTGCGACTCTGCGTCGAATACTTCTCCGCCTTAGATTCTCTCTCCGAAGGCGCTAACTTAGTGCCACTTCTTTTGACATCATGTTATCCTGTTACGAAGCTCATTTTAGAGCGTTCTGAAAATTTTGGCCAGATTTTGGAGCGATGTATCAGGAGAACATGAAGCGAAAGGAGGTATGCTGAAATTCTGCGTCGAAAGCCTTTCGAAACCTCTGCGACTCTGCGTCGAATACTTCTCTGCCTTAGATTCTCTCTCCGAAGGCGCTAACTTAGTACCACCTCTTTCGACATCATGTTATCCTGTTACGAAGCTCATTTTAGAGCTTTCTGAAAATTTTGGCCAGATTTTGGAGCGATGTATCAGGAGAACATGAAGCGAGAGGAGGTATGCTGAAATTCTGCGTCGAAAGCCTTTCGAAACCTCTGCGACTCTGCGTCGAATACTTCTCCGCCTTAGATTCTCTCTCCGAAGGCGCTAACTTAGTGCCACTTCTTTTGACATCATGTTATCCTGTTACGAAGCTCATTTTAGAGCGTTCTGAAAATTTTGGCCAGATTTTGGAGCGATGTATCAGGAGAATATGAAGCGAAAGGGGGTATGCTGAAATTCTGCGTCGAAAGCCTTTCGAAACCTCTGCGACTCTGCGTCGAATACTTCTCTGCCTTAGATTCTCTCTCCGAAGGCGCTAACTTAGTGCCACCTCTTTCGACATCATGTTATCCTGTTACGAAGCTCATTTTAGAGCTTTCTGAAAATTTTGGCCAGATTTTGGAGCGATGTATCAGGAGAACATGAAGCGAGAGGAGGTATGCTGAAATTCTGCGTCGAAAGCCTTTCGAAACCTCTGCGACTCTGCGTCGAATACTTCTGCGCCTTAGATTCTCTCTCCGAAGGCGCTAACTTAGTGCGACCTCTTTCGACATCATGTTATCCTGTTACGAAGCTCATTTTAGAGCGTTCTGAAAATTTTGGCCAGATTTTGGAGCGATGTATCAGGAGAATATGAAGCGAAAGGGGGTATGCTGAAATTCTGCGTCGAAAGCCTTTCGAAACCTCTGCGTCGAATACTTCTCCACCTTAGATTCTCTCTCCGATGGCGCTAACTTAGTGCCACCTCTTTCGACATCATGTTATCCTGTTACGAAGCTCATTTTAGAGCGTTCTGAAAATTTTGGCCAGATTTTGGAGCGATGTATCAGGAGAACATGAAGCGAAAGGAGGTATGCTGAAATTCTGCATCGAAAGCCTTTCGAAACCTCTGCGACTCTGCGTTGAATACTTCTCCATCTTAGATTCTCTCTCCAAAGGCGCTAACTTAGTGCCACCTCTTTCGACATCATGTTATCCTGTTACGAAGCTCATTTTAGAGCGTTCTGAAAATTTTGGCCAGATTTTGGAGCGATGTATCAGGAGAACATGAAGCGAAAGGAGGTATGCTGAATTTCTGCGTCGAAAGCCTTTCGAAAACTCTGTGCCTCTACGTCGAATAGTTCTTCGCCTTAGATAATTGCAGGTTTGGAATTTGGATAGGAGTATGTATGAAAGGTATTTCTCAATTATAATACTGTCTGTTTCAAGTTTCTCCCAATTTATTTGAATAAAGACTTTTACAATGTTACAATAATGTATAAAATATATAATTTTACTTTGTCGGTTATATAAAATCACTATTTTCTTGTTTTCATTGTTGAGATTTTCATTATTTGGCCCATATAAAGTTCCTGTCCACGGCGAAATGTACCCAAGTTTCACCTGTAACCAGAAGAGAAATATTTCAAGTAATTGAAATGCACAATGAATTTCCTACGTTTGCAGTACCAGCCGACTTTCCGTTTAAATTTTTCTAATTTTTCTACAACGCAATAGCTGAGAATTTCTTTCCTTATTCAGAATAGAATACGGAAATAGCAAACAGCTCCCTCTCGCGTGCATCAGGCAGCGGCGTATCTATGGGTAATACCATTTCAGTGCAGAAAAAACCTGCTGTAATACCGACCGGCCGAATCGGCTAGACCACGTGACGTGTCTACCCCCTTAAGACCAAGACCACGCTTTGGAATACTTTTTTGGGGTTATGAACGCGGCGATTATACGTAGTTTTCGACATTATCGACGTATTCTACAGTATTCTATAGTATTCGCATGCAAACAACAAGCGAGTCAGAAAGAACTATATTTTTCCAACACTTTAATTGTTGAAACCTTAAAATAATGAATATTTCTATTTACGATATTTGCGACAAATGACACGTATAAAATGGGCTTAAAAACGACATATTATATATACATTTGCGACACGTCGTAAATGCATTTACGACGCGGCGTAAAATACACGACCCACCACTGGCGACGATACACGTTGTTCCGATCACTCTCTGGAGGATCACTAAGGTGGTCAAGCATTTTGTTCAGTGATACCATTGGGTGCGTTCCTAACCCAGCTTAACAATTATTACAACAATACTTTCCTCCCTAATAGTAAATACGTAAAAAAGACCACTAATTTTGAAAGCTGTAGTTCAATTCCCTACCGCCAGTCGAGGTGCTAACCAGCCTTTTACCAAATTGAATGAATGAATATTTTATTTTCCCCCGTTAACAAGAGATGGCATTTCAGGGCACAGCCCTATATAGCCCAACGAACATTAATCAGTTACATTTTCTATACACCTTATCACTACTGTTTAACACTAAGCATACAAAAATACACAAAAATACATATAAAATACATATCACTATATCAATAAAACATATTCGCAACCAACCCGTCACGTTTTCTTATGGCCTAGTCATTAATATCTGATATCACTTCCCTTATCACTCTCGTTACATCTCCACTATCACCCCATTGCTCGCATATAAAGCTTACAATTAAAATCTCATACAAACACCCATACTTTACCCTTTTACCAAATTACTATCTCGAATTAGGGTATACATCTATGTTCCTCTACGTCTATGGTATATACTCGGAATCAAATTAAATACTTATTTAATACATTTCATATTTATTTAAATATCGCCTATGAAACATTGGCAAGAAATTATGAAGGCTAAATATCGGAGAAATTAATAGCAGTATTTATGCGAGGGAAAAGTTCCAAGTAACTTTTCCGTTGGGAATTTAAAATTCATTTCACTTCCTGCGTTAGGACTATATTTGATTCGAGTAGTTATAGCTGTTAAGATGGCGCCCGAATGAAGGACGCTCAATTAAGAGGGTGGAAGATCTTGTTAAACTTGTATTGTTAATAATATCACATACTTCTTTAGAAATGAGTAATCTTTCACCGTTCGGGGGTGGTAAAAACCCACCGTGGGTCCGTAATGCAGGTAAATACATTTCATTAATATTAATGTATGTCTTATTGTCGTCCCGTGTGCAAGACAACAACGTTGCCAAGTCTCTGTTATAATTTACACGAGTTAATGGATGTATTTATAAAATGATTTTTACCAACGCTTTCTACATTGTCAAACGATTCAAATATAATTCACCGTTTCTACTCCAAATTATGAAACGCGCGTAACATGTATGCTTTATCAGGCGAAGAAGACTACGAAAATTGCTACTGCTTTTAATTGCAATCGTTGTTGAGAGATGTAAACTTTCATTCCCCTTTGCTTACACGAGATATTTTATTCCTCGTTGCTTGAATTTTACACGCAAACTAATCAAAAATTATCAAATAAACGTGCAAAGAATATATATATATGTGTATTTTAACCCTTTACGATTTTTCATTTGCACAATTTTGTAAAGTGAAAATATGGTGAATACTCTATATAAATAAATACGATCGAAGTATTCCGAAAATTTAGAGTATTTCGATGGCATAATTGATTGATTTTGTATATTATGCAATAGATCTGTAAGATAATCTATATATTACACCTACTTGGGTACATGTTGAGAGTTTGCCTTTGGACATGTACTTAGCACATGTTTTACTCTTATTTGCATATAGGGCAGGGAATTCAAAACATTCAACAACAAATGTTAGGTCAGGCGATGGGTACTATAGGTGGGCAACCTATGGTTCAGTATCAACAACAAACCCAACAAGTTTATCAACAAAGTTTGGGGTTACAGCAGGTCAGTTCCATGAAAACAAAGTATTATTGAAGGAAACATAATAATACGATGTAGTGCGTAATCATTATATTGAATGGATCTTCAATTTATAGTTTGAAATGTAACTTCGTTTAATTTTATCTTGAATATTGCTTAATTTTTGGATACAAACTTGTAAAAAAAGATTGCAACTCGAGCGATCACTGTTTAGATTTAAAGAGACTTAAAAAGGGAGAACGCAATGAATATCAATTCCTACGATATTAATCGATAGCTGGTTAACTATTTATGTAAAAATAGTTTTACGTGTTCAAGATGTTGATATTTATTGACTAAATCACATAGACGTGCTTGACTTCTGTACTTATTAACTCCAAATTCAATTATCAAATACCTCTTCGATCTTGATAAATTACATTTAAGAATTTTCTACTGAAATACTTGCTAATATCTACTGAAGAACATGTTTTACAAAACAGCCGAATATAACGATGGCTTCAATGGCAACACTTGGATCAAATTTACCGTCGGGTATAGCTGGACAGTTGTATCCACAAGTTGCCACGGTATCTTATCCGACGCCGAGAGCGTTAAACACAAATGCATTTCAACCTTCTGTAGCTGGAGTGCCGCAACAAGTACAACAAAATGTACCTTCGTCATCTACAAAGCAGAGAGTATTTACTGGCACAGTTACTCAAGTATATGATAACTTCGGCTTTGTAGACGAGGACGTATTCTTTCAAACAAAGTAACGAAACACTCGATACGACTTACAGTGTTTACAACCTACGATGTTTTCTATGTGATGTTATTTTTCTTTTAGCGCATGTGTCAAGGGATCTAATCCAGTGGTGGGCGATCGCGTACTTGTAGAAGCATCGTACAATCCATCCATGCCATTTAAATGGAGCGCTACTAGAATACAAGTGCTCCCTATGGGCAATAATAATAACAACACCAACACGCAACAAAATAATCAAGCAACTCGCCAGCAGCAGCAACAGCAACAGTCGCAACAAAGTCGCCCTTCGGGAACGTACAATGCTGTGCCTCCGCCTGCAGAAAATGCTAATAATAGGTAAATAATGCAAATCTATGCTGTATTAATTACACTGATAATATTTACCAGGAATAAACGATATTGTTTACGCGTAACATGGCATTATCGTTAGATTCGCGAATACCGCAACGAGCGCAAATACCGCTAGTAATCGCAACAAAGTTGGAAGAGTGAGGGAGAGGTCTCCCCGGGAACGAAAGAACGAGGAGGACGAGATTGAACGAAAGAGGCGTCGCGAGGAGAGAATTAGGGAACGCGAGAAGAAGGAAGAGCGTAGTCCATCTAGAACTAGAAGAAGCAAATCTCCTAGACCCCGGCGACGTACTAGAGTAGTGCCGCGTTACATGGTACAGATACCAAAAATAGCACTCGATTTGTAAGTACAAGCTGGCTGCATCATAACACATTCGCCAGTACGAGATTCTATCGTCGTTCATTACTTCAGGCCTGAAGCAGACGTGCTGGAAATAAGAAGACGCTATCAAAATATGTATATTCCCAGCGACTTCTTCTCCACCAACTTCCGGTGGGTCGACGCGTTTCCGCCGCACATGCCGTTCGCTCTTAATAAACCGTGTTCTTTCCACGTTATGCATAAAGATGTCGATCCTTGTATCGAGAATACAGCGGTGCTGGAACCCTCGGACGCCGACTATCTTTTCTCCGCAAAGGTCTGCCACGTTGTGTCCAGTGCTTGGAGTTATCGTTAATATATATTTATCGCGCAAAATGCATATCGTAAAAATCGACGCTCGCGTTACAGGTGATGCTGATATCCATGCCCGCCATGGAAGAAATATACAAACGATGCTGCGGCGTTTCCGAGGACAGAGATCCGGATCGCGATTACGTGCACCCGACGCGATTGATAAATTTCTTGGTAGGCTTGCGAGGTAAAAATGAGACGATGGCCATTGGCGGGCCGTGGAGCCCTTCACTGGATGGTCCCAATCCTGAGAAGGATCCATCGGTTCTAATCAGGACAGCAGTGAGGACCTGCAAAGCTCTAACGGGGATAGATCTGTCCAGCTGCACTCAGTGGTACGGTTCCTCAGATATTGACATCTTATTATTATCTTTTTTTCTTGGATGCAACTTTGAAACACTTGATAGAAAGAGCAACGTGATGCTATCTACTTTCTCCGGCCGTTATTATTTCATTATTCGCCGGGGTGTATTGTCGAGTTGCCTCGGGTACAGAGAATGAAAAAAAATCGATGCGTAAATTCTCATTCCCGTGGATAAAATCTCCGGCCCGGTCTTCTCCGCTCGATGTTCCATGTTGTATAAATGTATGATATGCACATTCTTCGGCGACGTCCGACTTACATTGTGTTAAACACATGGGCTAGACTGTTGTAGCGTTAAGAAACATCCGACAGGTGTGCCATCGGTGAGAGAGAGAAAAGTAACTTCTATATACGAGTACTGACTTGATAAACTAAGGTTGTAGCTCAATCTCTACAGAGGAGGTATGTATTTTGTACTGTACACGACCGACCGATGGAGAATTGCCGCACTGGATCCTGTATCGAGCAACCGGATGATGATTATACGAGCAGTCGCGGCAGACAGAACCGTCGGCTATTGTTCTATCATTCGTTGTGAATCCCACTCAGTCGTGCTTTTATCAAATGGTCTACATTGTGCGCTGTGTGTGGCTTTGTATGCAGTGCGCGGGCTTTACGAGCAAACTGAGCGAACGAACACTTAGCATATAAGGCAAAGCTAAGGCCGGGATTAACCTGAGTTGACGTTTGGGTATTGTTTTTCCTTGCGGCACAGGTACCGCTTCCTGGAACTCTACTACAGACGTGCAGAAACCACCCACAAGTCGGGGCGAGTGGTGCCCTCTCGCGTTGAAACCGTCATACTATTTCTCCCAGATGTTTGGAGCTGTGTACCTACCAGATTGGAATGGGACGGCCTGCAACTCAGCTATAAGAAGCAACTGGAGCGAAAATTGCTGCGTGCCGCCTCTAACCCCGACGATTCGGACGCTGCCAATGACACTGATGAGGCTGCCGTCGCTGATCAAAAGGCACTGCCAACATCATCCCATATTACTTTTACCTTTTTATTACATTATATAATCGTGCAACTGTTTTCCCATTACTAAACTGGATTTTCAATAGGCTCTACTTGCTCATTGATCTCGTATTCAAGTGTCTCCTTGTTTCTGGCTATTCGCCTGTTTATTTGTAAACCGGATAACGTAAACGGATTCCTTTAGAGTTTATTGTTACAGTAAATTTTGATATCTCAATAGCTTCGTTTTTACTATTATAGCGAGTAAAATCATTTCACTTTGGAAGATAGTAATGTTACGAAGGACGTTAGAGATAATAAGACTGGTTGATGTAATTATTTGTACATTTGCGGGATATAATTGTAATAGTGTCTCAAGGGCTCGATGATTTCTTTGGCGTCACTGCGAAACGGTATCGCGTATTTAATACGACGCAGAGATTATGCATGAGAGAAATGCTTTGAAGATATTATTCAGACTGTTTGAAGGAAGAATCGTGTGATCGGTATAAAAGATCAATGAGTAATGTATTGCAAGTATTCCCTTAGCCACTGGCAGTCACATTGCATTAACAAGAGAAGCAAGCAAGCCTAGCTCGGAGAAGAGCGCAGCTGAGCCATTCCCTTTCCTGAAACCTTCACCGTCATTGATAAATCATTCAAAAGTTTCATTTGATAATCGTTATATACAACATTATTGATATTATCCATAACCTATCGACCACACAGACACCAGAGCCAGGACACTATGAGAATCTAGCAGTTACTTGAATCATACTTGAAGGTCATCGTGAATGAAGAACCGTGTATATCATTACAATGCGAGAGAGTGGTGGTAAAATAGAGAGTGATGAAAGAATGAAGAGGGAGTGGTTTCGTTTCGTTATAGGGGCTGCTTCTGTTTTGTAGTTTTCTACCCCGCTCTTTACTTCCGCGACGTAACGTGCGATTTCTTTTTTCCAGGATGACCCGGTACCGGAGAAGAAGGACCCCACTCATTACTCTGAGTTGGACGCCAAGTCTATGAATGTCAGTTCTTTCTCGCTAAAGTTATACTTACGAGCTCTTTCTTACCATTTCCGTGTATTCACGTTTGTTACTAATCTCGCACAGGTGAACGAACTGCGGCAGGAATTGGCTGCTCGTAATTTAAATTCCAAAGGTCTGAAGTCGCAGTTGCTCGCGAGACTGACGAAAACGATAGCGTCGGAGCAGGCCAAAGAAGAAGGGAGGCAGGATGACGTTGAAGAGAATGAGAAGGATGTTTCGCCGCCGCCGAAAGAGGAAGAAGATAAAAAAACCAGAGACAATAAAGACGTAAGGCTTTCTATATATCTTTCGAAAATCTATACAGCACTGTTTGATAATCTATGAACGGCAGTACATGCATATATTTATGTTCTTTCCTACCGTGTAAAATTAAAAAATTGATTTATATAAAATAATTCACAGCATGACGAAGACAGGAAGAAGCTTTGCGAACGCGAACGCGCAACCCTCGAGAAACGGTACACTCTGCCAGAGTCGTCTCATATTATTGTCCACCCTTCGAGAATGGCTAAAAGCGGAAAGTTCGATTGTACCGTTATGTCTTTGAGCGTCCTTCTAGATTATAGACCAGAAGATACGAAGGTATCATCACCACCTACCAACTTTATATTACACAGATAATCGCCGTTACGTACTCAAACGATCCTTCGCTTAATTTTAGGAGCACTCCTTCGAGGTGTCACTGTTCGCGGAGCTGTTTAACGAGATGCTAATGCGAGACTTTGGTTTCCGCATCTATCGAGCATTATGCAGCCTCCCTGAGAAACCTAAAGAGAAAGATGAGGATAAGAAGAAGGATAAGAAGGACGATAAGAGGGACGAAAAGAAAGATGACAAAAGAAAAGATGACGAGAAGAAATGCAGTAGGAAGGATGAGAGAAGGGACGAGAAGAAGAGAGAGGGAAGTAAGGATAAGAAGGAAGAAAAAGATGCCAAAAGTAAAACGGACGATAGGGATCGAGAGAAAGAGAAGAATGATGACGACGACGACGACGAAGAAGACGAGTCCGATGTAATTATTATATATCTTTATATACAAGCAATGCGCGTTAAATTCTCTACGAATATTTTACTGTAATAAACTCGTTTTGCAGGACGATGACTCGATTAAAGACGGCAGGAAAGATAGAGAAAGAGACGGGAGGAAGAGGAAGACGAAACTGTACACGCACGATCCTTATCTTCTGCTCTCATTCGTTTATTTCGATCAGACCCATTGCGGATATATATTCGACAAGGATATAGAAGAACTTATATACACTCTAGGATTAAACTTATCGAGAGCTCAAGTTCGTAAATTAGTGCAGAAGGTTGTTACAAGGGACTCCTTGCATTATCGTAAACTAACGGATAGATCGAAGGAAGACGATCCGAAGGATGAGAAGAAGGATGACAAAGAAACTGATAAAGAGTATATTAAAGCCGAAATCGAAGAAGAGCTACTACGTTCGTTGGCACTTGGTACACTTTAAATCTTGTATAATTGAAACATCACCATTACTTATATACAAATATTAATACTTCACGATTACTGTTCTTTTAGGGAATAAGAAGTTGTTGCCCGTGTTCGTTGGAAGCGGACCGCTGTCGAAGAGGGCGCGAAGAGAAGACACTGTTTCGGAACACTCCGACGAATCATCTCAGCCAGAAGGTTTCGTCATGTTCAAAGGTTCTTTATTAGACGTAGAGAAACTTGTTAGCCAATTAAAGAGGTCGGAAAAGGCTCGGCTAGACACAGAGGAGCGCATGATGGAGTTGCAGCACGAGCTGACGATAGTAAATGAGAAATCGACGAAGCAAACGAATAACATTAAAGCTCTTTCCGAAGACTTGAAGATGTATAAAGATAAATTGAGGAATACGGACGAGAAGCTGAAGAAAGTCTCGGTAAGTAAAATTATCTCCCTTCTCTTCCACTAATAATCGCAATAGAGCGACGAATATATCGCTGTTCTCCTTTTCGCAGACCGAATGCAGTACGTACATCACCGCGGTGAAGAATATGTATCACATAGCCGCGAAGATGATGCAGTCAGACACGAAAAAGGTGGAAGTCGTGGAAATACAGGACGAGAAGGTTGGCGAAGTAAACGGCTCGGAGATCGAAAACAAATTTAAGACGGACACGAGATGGGGGGACAATAAAGTTACGGTGAAAAGGGAGTTCCCGGACACGGACAAAGACAAGAAATGCGACAATAAGGCCATTAAAAAAGAGATCACGGACACTGATAAGGAAAAGAAATAAAAGATATTACGCTCCTTATTTATTTGTAAAAGATGTGAACGCACCGATATACAATTTTAACCGTATTAGTAAGAGACGAGAGGGCGTGCTTAGTGGTGATAGCACAGAAGGCGGACGAGGGGGGAGGAAGGAACGTTTACCCATATGAAAGTAAATGACTTTGAAGACTCTGTTTTATAACTTTTTTCACTCAGTGACAATATGTGGTAAACCTGTTTCTGTGCGCATTACGTTAGAGAAAGAGCTCGCGTGTTAGTATAAATATAAGGCGACACCCGAAATAATTCAGACATTAGGACTTACCGTTTAATCGCAATTTTTCATATAAATCTGTCGTGTTTCGTGGGACTACGCGGGATACTTAAAAGTCTTTGGAACACCTACGTGACATCGATCTGCCATCAAGTGCCAGACATCGATAGACAGTGTATAATCTTAAATAATCTCGGGTTAAGTTAACGTTCGAGCATTGTCGTCGTTTCGCCAGTGAGGATGCTTTTAAATTTCTATCGTACCTTTTTGGTAAATCCGATCGTTGACCGACTTCAATTGAAAACTTGGTGTTCTTCTTTCTCTATTTGTTTTCTGGTTCATTCGCAAATTGTGACTCATGATCAGAACGATAGTCGTCGGTAATACAAATGAACTTTGCGTTTAGAATTACGGATGTTAGGCGTTGTTGCTTTTGTGCACGGATTATAAGAGGTTCCGCGCTTATAATTCATAAGTGACCTTAGACTTTCATTTGTCGCGCAGTTACTTCTCTTCTAGGAAGCAGCAATCGATTAACATGTTCGACAGTAGCGATGTGTTTGTGTTACGTTGTAAGTGTATTTATTGTTTTGTACACAGGAGAGCAGTATAACGAAATAAAACTTTTACGCAATATGCATGTATAACACCAATCGTAAATTGCACAGTGATGATTGATTTAAGGGATATCGTTGGCATTGTTTTTTCTCGGACCGAGTACAAAGCGGCACCGTTTATCTGTCCTGTATTTGGTGTAACTGTTGTAAATACTTTTACAAGAACGGTACCTAAGAGTCACTTCAACACCAAAGTATCCGTAGACGATTTAGTTCCAAGTGAGTATATCGAGTATGTATAATGTGCGGTAATGTTATTACAGAACTGTAAAAATAGCATTATGGTACGTACTAGCCCCTTTGTGTAGATAAGTATGATTTCCGTTAATACGACTTGACATAAATTTTACACGAATTTATACAGGGTGACCTGAAACCAGCGTTGCAATAAAAGGGGTGGTGATTCTTTGTGTAATAGGAAGTCAAAAGTGTATGATAAAATTCTTCCATACGAAGCTTCGTTTTCAAGAGAATCGAAGAGAATCGTACGAAAAAATTCTATTTTAGATTCTCCACTTAATTTTGCAGGAAGGGTCACCGCCCTTTTGAGTTGCGGTGTTATTAGGTCAATGGCACCCTGCATATTAATGACGACCCTACAAAAGTATAGTAGAAAGATGAGTGCTCATGATGTCCCACACTTTGAATACACCATTGCTCATTAAACGATTACGAAATGTCTCGGACACTCGTAAAAGAGATGGATACACGAGAGTACGCGCTTTCCGAACATTGTCTTATGTGTTCCGTTATCAAACAGCACACAACGCCAAGGACACTCTATTTTGTCTATAACGATCTACGATATAGAAACGTTTGCGTAGTTTATTACTAGAAAATTGCAATTCTGTCAAGAAACGTCGTTAATATGCTTAGAATAAATTAATGAATGACGGAGCAACATGTACGTGAAATGTAATGAAAAACGAGAGTTGTAAAATTGCTACCTTGGCAAGTAGAATATTCGAAATATGAGGGTATAACACGAAGAAAATAAATTTTAAAGACTCTGTGCGACTTTTGTTTATACCTTTCTATATTTGTTACACAAAAGTATGGATCGGTGATTCCGTTTCTAAATTATTAACTATAATGGATGGATAATAATTTGTTCTAGATTTTATATCATACGAAAGATACGTGAATAATTTTTTGATAAATTTTATTCGTACATAAATAAATGAGAAAAAGAAGAAAATCGTAATTCTGAAGCTTAACTCTGCTTTTATCAATTTAGTAAAGTTGTATTATTAATTAAGGAACAATGATGAATTTACATGTTAAAAATTAGGTAACAGTAACAACAATATGATCAAACATAACTTCATTTATTATTCTATCATATTTAGGGCCACAGAAACAACGTATTTATACGTATAATGTACAAATTAAAAGAAGGTCCACTTATTGCTGGGCATAAATTATCAATGTTTCTATTTAATTACAAGTGAAAGCATTTATTTATGTTTATTATCTTGTAAATGTTAAATAAGACCCTTATGCTACCTGCATGTTATCAAGATTTTACAGTGTTGCGTTGTATCTGCAGTATTTACAAGGGAGCATATCGAAGTGACAATCACTAATTTTTATGCGACTTCGACGGAAAGTAGATTTTACAAAAATATTTAATACGTATTTTTTTCTCAGCTGACATTCGTGTCGAAATGGTGAAAACAGCCCTCAAAGTTGCGGGTGAGAAACATATTTGGTTGAATATCTGGAAACTACTCAAGCTACAAAATCGATGTAAATGGCAAAATTGTTTATTTTCTAATAAGGAATGCAACTGTGATAACAATTCCAAAAAATTCCATTTGTTTAAATAATACATTAAAAATTTTTAGTATTTGTTTTGCAGTTGTATTCCTTATTACAAAATAAACCATTTTGCCATTTACACCGTTCTCCTAGCTCTAGTAGTTTGCAAGATATTCGATCAAACATGTTTCTCACCCTAAACTTTGAGGACTGCTTTAACCCCTTCAACACGAATGTCATTCGATAAATAAATACACGTCAGATATTTTTGTGAGAACTACTTTCTACCAAAGTCGCATCAATATCGACGATCGTCACTTCGATATGTTCCTTTGTTAGTAATATTAAACATTCAAAGATGCTTATTACTAGAAGACTTTACAGTTTATAAATACAGTATTACCACGTGTTCAACGGACAGCAGTACTTATAACGATTCTTGTCTCGTTATCTTGCATTCACTGCTTAAGTCGGATATATTTACGTTAACTAATTTCTTGAAATCTAATTACATTCAGCTCGCGGGATATAAACAAATTTTACGTACGCAGTAAAATTCTTTCTTTGCTGACTCTAAAGTTATCGATACCTTTAATGTAATGCGACTGCCGCTTTTGCGCTTTTCAAAAGATTACGATAGCAAGACAAAAAGAAATGTTAAAGAAATCAAAATTAGTTGAATTTAGCAAGCCAACTGTTACAAGCGAACTTGTAGTTTTACAGAAACTCATTTACACCTTAATGAATTACTCGTTAGTAATTTATTAATCAACTAATTTTATAAGCATTACAAGAGTTTCAAAGAATTGCAAATTACTAAATTCTTACTCGGGCAAAGGTGGAGGAAACAGGATCCTGCTGAAAATACGATCATTTACTTTTCTATAGCGACGAAGCAAAATTAAGAATATTTACTATATGTAATACAAATGAAAGATAAAATATGACTCGTTTACCTGAAATATATTTCAGATATGATATTATCATTATTTCAGATGTACTATATGTTGTATAACATTGATATGCGTAAGTATATGTCTACCTTGCAAAAGCAGAATTAAACAGATACTTTTTTCCGTGCATCTGTTTTCAATATTCAGATTAAATTTCATTATATAAGATTCAATCTTGGTAAATGTAGAGTATATATGGAATACAAATTTTATACTTTTCCAGCAGGAAACTGCAAGTGCATAGTAAAAGTCACGAAACATACAGAACCATTAAGAAAAATTCGTAAAAGTGAAGGGGACGAACAAACACGATCTTTGTTCAAATTAAAATGAGATAAAAATAATATAAACTTACCGTAGAAATACTCTATTGTTTCATTGTAAAATCGATTTTGGAATGCCGTTTAAGATACGTTAAATTAAAGATAAGAAATGAGGGAGGAAATTAGCAGCATTCGAGATGTGTTGAAGATTTCCGACTTTCGCACGTTACACTAAGAACCAAATTAATTTCAAACTCGTGAATGAAGTTCAACGAAATCACTTCTGTTATTAGGACATGCGTACTTAATGTATTTGTTACAACACCGCCTTAAACTGTTGTAACAGGGACATCAATAATCAGAATAATCAAAATATCCTTCCATCTGTTTTCGAAGTAGCATTGTTCCTTAGTATTCAGTCTGTCGTTCTAGTGTTCCAACTACTGTAATACACATTTGTACGTATCAGCCGGTGTATCATTACGAAGGTGAGACCCACTACCTCCAATATCGTTACATATTCTCGTGTAAAAACTTGTTCTATCCTCTTAAATTCTTTTTATTATTATACCATTGTACAAATTAAAATAAGAATAAACAGAATATACATGACATATTTAGCATCCCCTGATATCGATCTTACATTTGAATGTTTGCAACTGAATTTTCCCTCTATTCCATTTTATGCCGATCGTTCACAGCGTTATTTATTGTCTCGTTCTTTAAGGTACGCACTTAACTATATTGTAGTTTCACAAGTTATCCTTGAAAATCGATCAACGGACATTACGGCGAGCTCTCGGGTTCGATAATTCAGGAGAATCTAAATATCGCGAACCAAGGGATTTTAATAGCACCAAGTATAATCTTACAAATCAGCAATGGAATAAATTATAAGTAACATAAATAATAAAGAGATTTACAAAATCACCCTGATTTTAACAGCTACGCTTTAACTGTTGAAATCAGGGTCAATTGAAAATTATTACACTTAACATCTGAAATTTGTACATCGAATAAAAAATAATACAATGAAATCAAATTCGCGAGATAAAAATTTGTAAATAACGATTAATGTTTGTGATATTGTATAGTGCGATATAAAAATTTCCAGGTAACTTCCACCTGTTGAGGAGATACGAATTTTGTATAGTGATCGCAGATCTGCTATCTTTAATCACAAGAGGAATAATAAAGTTTCGCGTCTTACGTTTCTACGTTAAGTACTATGCAAGTGCAAAAGCACACAATGCACATTGTAAAAGTACTACACTATAGTGTTGTATATCAGGGTTGACCAACTGGTGGCTCGGGAGCCACCGGAGGCACCTCTGCCTTGTTGCCACGCTGAACGGCTCCCCTCCATATCTACCAGACTCTCAAGGTGCGATTTCATGCTGACGCTCATTTTGAGCGCCAAAACCAGTCACGTGATTGGTGCACGTGACTTTCTACGTCGACGCTCCTTTTGAGCGTCAAAACCAATCACGTGCCGACGCTCGACCAACGAACGAGCGAGTCGGAGCGAATGAGTGCAGGCCCGGATTAATATTTTTGGGGCCCGGGGCTATCAAACCTTTGGGGCCCGGGGCTATCAAACCTTTGGGGCCCGGGGCTATCAAACCTTTGGGGCCCGAGGCTATCAAACCTTCGTGCCCCCCCCCCGTGGTTGAACAGCGGGGGGTGTAATGAGCTAATCGCTTAGAACGGGGCCCCCCTCGGAAAGTGGGGCCCGAGGCTGCAGCCCCCCTTTAATCCGGGCCTGAATGAGCGTCAAGCGGAAAAACACGGAAGAGTTAAACCGAGTTTAGCTTTTCCGCTTAACGCTGAAAATCATGTTTGACGCTCAAAACGAGCGTCAGCATGAAATCGATTGCAATCGAATTCCTCCTTCTTTCCTTCTCTTTTCGACTGCGATCGTCAGAGTCTGATAGGTATAGAGGGGGCCGTTCAACGTGGCAGCAAGGCGGAGGTGCCTCCGGTGGCTCGCGGACCACCAGTTAGTTAGTCAACCCTGTTGTATATTATAGTATAATTATATGCAGCGTTCATTTATTCGTAAAACCCACTTTGCAGTTGGATTGCAGCACTAAAAAAAAGGGAGTTAAAGTTTATATAAACCCGTGGCTTTTGATCTTGTTTCCTCGTATATCGTTAAACAATATTTACAGTATATAAAATGTTGGGTATAAACGGTGTAATGAAATCGAGTATACTAGAGGCCAGCTGGTCGAAAAGAAATACCTAAATAGAAAAATGACTATAACTCAGAAGCAGGATTAAATAAGTCACGTGTTTATATTATCTTTTCGACCTCTCTATTTTTGAATTCAACTTTAAAGTGGTCCCGGCCAATAAACGGACGCGCTATATAGTATAACTATATTGATATTATACTATAGTGTACATATAGTGTAATTACAATAGTGTTGTACTATATTACAGATCATATAGTATGTTTTCTGCACACTTAACTATATTTAAGTGTACCTTCATTGCAATTTTCTACGATATAAATATAGAAAATAAAGTCTTCCAATTTCCAGATGCCTTCTTCAACTGAAAGAAATTGTTGCGAAGCTAGTGTCACGTATAATTGAAGATTCTTGGTAATATCACAAACATTATCCATGAAGTACTACCCGAATGATAAATAAAACTGTACATCCGTGATGAATGTATGCCTTTAAACAGGGTCGGCTGGAATTCGACGAATAATATACAATTACAAATCAATTTATACAACTTTCCCGAACTATTACACGAACGAATTCAGCGATCCTGTTTGAACGTTGGGAAACGTTTGTGTGTTGCTCGATGTGCGAAGTGCGCGAACCAAAATGCGATATAAACATCAAACGATAGGAACTTATGAATTGCCCTTAACTCTTCATACACCATTTGTACATTATGTCTGCTAGTCACGTGTACCAAAGGTTAAACAATTTTTTTCCCTTTTTGGCTCATTGAATAACTGCAAGAAAAATTTATACACCTTTCATTCAGCGCTCGTGGTCATTTGGAATATCTGGAAATGTCTTTGATAATCCAACGTTAGCTCACGAAACGAAACGACCCTACCCGTTGTTATCGAACCATGGCGAACGGTGTTCTCGGAATCGATATTTCTATTTTACTAAACGGAATCAAGACTGTCTGTGCAAGATTCCCCCCCAAATAATAGCAAGAAATTAAATCACAAATCAACGAAATTTCTGAAATAATAATTACGTGTTGTGCGATCGGCCCGTGGAGGTTACGGCCCTCGCTGATCTTGATATGAGAGTCGGCGTTGCAAGTTTTCTAGCTGTTGGTATACACGACTTTGTGGGACTCCCCTCTCCCTTTGTCTCGCGCTGTTCCGTATCGTTCGATTCGCTGGATTTCGAGTCCTTCGGTTTCACAGTTCTCCGGCTCAAAGGGCTTTCTACCGGTAATTTATCTGTATGCCCGTTTTGTCGATGCGAGGTTTCTTCTTGGCGAGATCTTACCGTACGCGGTGTACGATCGGTCGACTTACGAGGGCTTCTGTTACCATTAAGCTCTGTGAGCAATGTAGGGCGGTGTCGGTCCCAAGAGTCACTCCAACTGTAAAGAAAAAAATCACGGCTTTGCATTAGCCCTAATACTTCATTCGCTGGATTCATTGGAATTCTAAGGATTCTTGCGGATCGCTGTACTTTCAATTCTGATAAACAGGTATTTATTGTTAATTGTTTTGCCTGAAAAAAAACTTGTAATGCTTGAGTACTATGAACAATGTGAGATATTGTTTTATAGTAAGGAATCCACAAGAATCTTTATAGCAGCCTCAATACTTTGAGACTCAACTGTTTCTTTCCCTCTACATTGGTGAAATTCTTAATGGACTTTACAAGACTTTTCTAAAATTAGATTTTTAGATTTTTTTGCAGGGGAGGCGAGACTGAGAGGCTTGATACAGTTTTATGTTACCTCCGTAATAAACAATAGAGAACGGTACGTTATGGTATAGAATGCTCCCACAAGGGATGCAACTGTGTAACGGGATCATTAAAACTGTTATTTATTTTGGTCTACAGGATTTTGTTCTCCAAAGTGTATCAATCCTCCCTAGTCTCCTCTATTTATCCCAATTTTTATTTCTTTCATTTCACAGGTGTTTCTGTATAATGCAAAATTTGTAGTATAGACAGGGGCGGATTTGAAGATTTTGCGCCTCTAGACTAACAAGAATATTTTAATTTAAAAAATTTAAGACAATTTCAAAATTTATTTAATATGGTAACTCATGTATGAGTCATTGCTAATTCGCTACATGAAAAAAGTGAATTGTTTTTAAAGCTGTCTGTAGCCTCTGTGTTTCACCCTTTTCCAATTTCCTCCGCTCAAAATTTGTTGCTCCCCAAAATTTGTCGCTTCCCAAAAATTTGTCGCTTCCCACAATTTACCGCTTTCCAAAATTTGCCGCTCCCCAAAATTTGCCGCTTCCCAAAATTTGACGCCCTACTTAGCCTATACCAAAATCCGCCCCTGAGTATAAGAATCTTTGACAAGTTGAAATGTACACCAGGATTAATGAATTACTTTCAAGCTACATAGCGCAAATGGCGAATCGTGAACTTACCGCACATGGCTATCAACAGCAGCATGAAACATTGTTAATTGTGAATCGATTACAATCTCAAAATAATATTTCAGGAAAAAACTATTTAGTTTATATTTTTCAACTGATTATACATTCATCTATTTGTACTACATGCTAGGAGATTGAATACGCCAAGAACGTTAGAATTTCACGAAGATATTCTTAAAGCAAAATTCGCATCTTATACATTATATCATTAGAGCCGTTAAAGTTGTACCTTTAAATATTCAAAAGTATCAGATTTCGTTAGTTCACATATTTTTACCAGGGCTTGCAATCGAATCAGGATTATTATTTACAGAAATTTTACGCCGATGAGATAAAGTATGTACACCTTACTTGTTGTCGATTTTATAAACGAGCATTCAAATATTATGCTTTAAATGCACAAGCTTATTTAAACATCGCCGGTATTAATAATTCTTCTACTTTAAATCCTTATAGTAACTGGTAAATAATGAAAGATTAAATTTTATATACAAAATAGATGTAAAAATACATTTACAAATCTCCGCTTGCTAATTCTAACGCGAAGTTTCAGTAGAATTTATACATCATTCAACTAATAGTTAGAATTCTATATATTTTAGTGTATATTATTTAATATTACGAGATTCGGTCACAAACCCTGAATATAATGCAAAACAATATATCATTGAACTTGCTACATGACAGAGGTGCCTCAATATGTACATGGTGTTAAAAAAGTGATGGTCACTGCTTTCAGAGATTAATCTGCATCTCTAAATCGGCGAACATTCGTAAAAAAAACTTGTCGCATAATTGTTTATAACATTGAAAATTCTGTTTGTTGAAAGGAGAAAAGGTTTAAACCGGACCATACATCACAAACACACCGATTTTTAAAAAAATGTTAGTTAATAAAGATTTGGCACGGATGAAGTGATCACCAATTCTCAAGGTGTTTTTTTTATATATATATATATATAAAGAAAACTGTGCGTTTGCGAAATATGGTTCTCTTCAACGAGCAGAATGTGTTAATATAAAAAACTTAACATTAATTTTCCATAAAGAACTTAACATTAAGTTTTCTTTTCACAAATGTCCACCGATCCAGAGGTGTAGATGCACTCGTGAAATCAGCGACCATCATTTTTTTAACACCCTGTACATACATTCATACGCAGTCGAAATGATTTATTTAACGAATCAGCATGAAAGTAAAGTAAAAGCAAAAGATTGTACTATTTTTGCATGCAAAAGGAAAGAGAAGCATTAATATCGAATGATCAAACAAGTGATCTTGATGTAGAAAAGATGCACGAATATAAGGGCGTTTAAGGCAGAAAGGAGTAAGTATCCCAATATTAAGTCACACAAACTGACGGACTCTACCTTCCCGATCCTGAAGCTGTCTCGCATGGAATCACCGGAGGAAGATAATGACCAGAGCAGCAAGAATAATATGTCAATTATGGCAAATCTCATGGTTTGAAACACGTAAAAGATATTTGTGATATTTGCGTGTACCTCGAATACACCTAAGCCTAGAATTTTCTCATATATTTATCTATAAAATTTCATCGAGACGCGGGATGTTTCTCAAAGGATTGTGATGACTTCATTCGACCATTATTATAACTCCCATAATTGTAAATGTAAATTGTGCTACGTGAACTTATAATTTATATTACCAATTGAAAATTCTTTTTAGTTAAAATGAATTGCATGATTATTTATACTGCAGGGTTGTCTAACTGACGACTCACGAGATGCCGGGGGCTCCTCCGCCTTGCGGCCACGCTGACGATCGCAGTAAAATTCGTCCGTCCCTACACAGACATAAATACATTCGATTGCTACGGCCGGCCACGGCCATACGTTGGCCGTGTATTACATATAATTATAATTAATACGACAATACGAACTGATGTATCCTTAACAGCGAAGACCAAGAAATGTATTATCGAGTTGCATTGTGTAATTTGCAAGCAGATCCGTTCGTTCATCAATGTTTGGTTCTACATACAGATGCGAAAGTGCGTTTTCCGTTATGACAAAAATAAAAAGTAAATATCGGTCAAGATTAGCGGACCATTCATTATCTTCGCTGTTAAGGATACCCATAACAAAAATTGATGTGGATATACCATCCCATGTCAATAATATGACGCGGACTCAATGGCGCGTTCACATTCACAGAGACGAGTAAAAGTAAGTATATATCAATTCGTATTGTCGTATTAATTATAATTATATGTAAACGTATGGCCGTAGCCGGCCGTAGCAATCGAATGTATTTATGTCTGTGTAGGGACGGACGAATTCGACTGCGATCGTCAGCGTGGCCGCAAGGCGGAGGAGCCCCCGGCATCTCGTGAGTCGTCAGTTAGACAACCCTGATTTATAGTAATTATCACACATGATCTTATACACCTCATATCTTTGCATTTTTACATCGTTATTAATGTGTTCTGATTAATTTGCATGTATTTAGTATTTGAAAATCACAACTGCTAGTAATCGTGAAATATTTAACTCTTTGTAATACTGCAAGCTTTGGTATAAATATTTGAATGTAAATTGTGAATAACTTTGTATGCTGTTTTATGTAGATTTATTAGAAGTGAAGCTATCGTTCTAATCTTATAGTCCGTGTTAACATTATCCGAGCTAAATATTATATAAACAGTTGAATAAAGAGACTCTTTAGAGAAAAATCTTAGGAACCTAATTAATTTTTATTACTGTAGTGCTACTAGTAGAAAAATGTTTCCTTCTATTTTAATTTAATAATACAAGCTTAGTTCGTACTAATTATTTTAAAAGCATCTCCTAAGACCTTTCTGAAAATTACTTCCTTTGCTTTCGAATACTGATAAAGACATAAGTACGTTTCAACTGAATTTACAAGCATGATCAAGAAAAAAAATCTCACCTAACTAGAGGCCCCATAACACCATCCTGTGGGAGTGTTTGCAGGAGTGAAGGTCCTGCCGACACTGGACGTGTCTGTACCCATAATTAAACACATAATAAATAAACAACACAAGAATAAATAATACAACAAATAGTACGTTAACAGCAACATCAGAAAAATTAATATTCATAGAATAAGAATTATAACAGTTGTGAGAATTACAGTAATACAGAATTTGTTACGTTTAGGGGTGGGCTCGAACGTAATTTTTTCATTCTCGAATCCGAAACTTAAGGCTTTGAAACTCTCGAAAATTGAAGTACCGAATCTGTTTTGTAAGAGGAATATCTTGTTTTAAGAACTGAAGTCGACAAAGTTTTTGAATAAATCTCTATTAACCATAGTTAAACAAAATATAACAATATACAAATTCCCGAGGCACGTTGCAAAAGATTTTTTATTCATTGATTTTCTACATTTTTATCTGGGTTTGGAGAGTTTTGAATCACGAAAAAATTGCAAAGTCCTCGAAACTTTAAATTTTCTCAGGCTTCGAGGTTTCAACGATTCGAGAAACCCATCCCTAGTTATGTTAATGGTATTTTTAACAAAACATATTGAATATTGAAATAATTATAAACGTGTAATTTAAAAGAACCAGTGCACGTGTGACCAAATATGTTTGAATATACCCAATTCTTCGTTTCAAAAGAAATATACAGTGTATTCATAGGTACAGTTTTGTCTTGAGAAGCACCTCGGGACCGGTCGCGAGCTCTTTTCAAGACGGGCTAAGTCTATGGGCTTGCCTTTGCTCTCTACCGTGGTGAGTGAGAGGGACTAAGAACGAGGCGAGACATCTCGCGACAGTGACAAGCCACAAATTGCGGAAAAAGTATAGGTCTCTATGGCACCTCGCGCTCGCCACAGCGATTACAAAAGAAGTAGCGGGACAGTTATTTTCGAGACAGCACTGTACATACATGAACATGGTATCTACACGTACAGCAGGCCTACCCAGTAAGGAGTAAGGACCCGGGTAACAACCGAGTGCTGAACTGTTACCTTGCTAACCGTTGCGTGGGTTTTAGGAGAACTGCAAGAGAGTGTGTGTATCCATACGCGTCAGGTCCACCCTTGCAGTTCTCCCACAACCTGTGCTGTGGTTAGCAACGTAACAGTTCAGCGCTCGGTTGTTACCCGGATCACAGGATCTAAGGAGATCCATACCAAGCAGGCCTGATGCACAGGGTTATCTACTTAACTCAGAACACTTGCGCGAGAATAGATGCGTTGCGTGGCCTTTTGTAGACACTCGCCTCGACATTTGCGCTCAAGCTCAGGGGAAACCGACGCCAAACCCCTGAGCAAGAGGTTGGTACATTCAAAATCCAATTTCTTCTTTATTACATCGAGTGACTTGGTCAATTTATCTATTCTCGCGCGCGCGTTTTAAGTTAAGTGGATAACCCTCCATGTATGCATAAATGTAATGATTAAATTGAATTAGGTGATTGGTACCATCAGACTATAAGGTTGAAAGAACAGTGCAGATGAATATCCCAAATCGTTTTAGAGAAAATAGCTTGTATTACTTTATCACATATTATTATGTACACTGTGAATCGTAATTGGAAATCTTAGGGATAGCAAAATACTACACAACACCTATACAAAATGGTTGAATTAGATTGGACACTTGAATTACACTGTATTTAATGTGTGCTTAATCAATGGTACTCTAATCGTGATGGAATAAATTGTACCACTGCCTACGACGTTGAACTTTGGAGAATTAATAGAGTAAAGGCACCAGTAGTTGACCATGTATCAGTAGTTGACACTTTTCAGAAAAACCTTATTTTTCATGTTTTTCTGTAGTAGTTGACACTTTTCAGAAAAACCTTATTTTTCATATTTTTCTATAGTAGTTGACACTTTTCAGAAAAACATAAAAAAATAAGATTTTTCTGAAAAGTGTCAACTACTGATACATGGTCAACTACTAGTGCCTTTACCCTAGTATGATTTATAATGAGAGCGTGATAGTAACTATTTTCAGTCATGATAGATGAGATGTATGCAACTGAAGAATAAATATGCTGGGTTCCTATTAAAACTAGAACACGTAACTATGTGTGCCCTACAAAGGAAATTGTGGGGATCGGTAACGCTATAAAATATTGAGCTAAAGCAGATGGTAATTAATTTCAAGAACTCAGCCACTTGTGCAGTGGTTAGTCATTGCATATTAAGTCCCTGTAACGTTGCTATGTGTAATGTTTGGGTCGAAGCGAAAACTAGTAATCATTTTGTGATCTCAAACATTTCTAGAACAAAAGTAAATACCAGTGAGATGCAGATAATTAGACTATAAAGTTCTTGTCGCTAAATTTTATGTGGCACTGCGAACGGTAGTTATTTTCAACTCGTACCTTCTCTGTTTGTGTAGCAGCGTTGCACGTATTTGTGGATGGAATATTATTGTGATTATTGCCTAAAGCACAAGTTTGGCCGTCACCGCCATTAGGTCCTTGAAGCTTGGATATTTGGAACTGTAAATAGAAAATTGTTCGGAGATTAACTATTTGTTAATGGCTAAGATCAATTATCAGTGAAATTTCGACTGTTTGTTTTTCTACGCGAAGCGTTCAGGCCGTCGCGCATTTTGGCGAATCGGAGAAATTAATAATGAGTAATTGATTGACGTTGTGCTTCAGTCATCAATTGTTTATAAACTTTTCTCTTCGCCGCGTTTCGCCAAAATGTGCGAGGGTTTTTATATGTAAAATTCTTCTGACTCTTTACCTGTAATACTTGTATAGTCCGATCTCTATCCTCCACTTGGCCTTGGAGAAAGACAACCTGCCTACGTAGATCGGCCAATTCGTCCGCGATACTACTACCTCCGCTTCCAGGAGAGGTACTAACATCCGCGGTGCCTCCTTCGTTCAAGTTGTAGAAGAGACCATTCTAAAATTTGTACAACGTTTATAGATCGTGAGATTTCATTTCATCGGTATTATAACGTTTCTAACATTCGCGCGACATGAATGTTGGTAAATTTAATTCGAGTGTCATCAAATAAAAAACTCGTGTAAAATCTTTTGTAACTGAACAGAAAGACGATTTCTTTTAAGACTCTTTCCAGTATTTTCCCAATTCGTTAAAAAGAATTCGAATTAAAAATAAACTAGAATAGCTCGATTAAATTGTGTTAAAGTTACTTTAATTACTTTCTGTAAAGAATAAAAATTTCGAATAAAATGAAGTTATTCGAGAATAGCGAATAATTTTTATTCGAATAATGCCCAACTCTGGTTAACATAGGGTGAACAATTGCATTTAACTTAACTTTTAAATCGTTAGGAGCATTAAAAAAATTAAAGATTAAGAGTAAAGTAAAATACTGACCTTCATAGAATTGTCGAATGGGTTGAGAGTTTCTGCCTGCAGACATATTTGAACGAATTATATGATGTTCGGTTATTTAGATAAACTGGTATTTAATATTATTTGTATCAATGATCAAGTAAATAGTAATAATAATAAATGAATAGAATACAGAAAGACGATAACGTGGAAAGAATCTGTGCAATAAAAGAACATAAATAGAACGTACCCTCGTTAAACCGTTCTCTTCTGACTTGAAGGGAAAATCGTGGTTGATGATAATAATGGAAAAAATAAAAGAATGCGTGTTAATAGAGAAGCACACCAATACATGTATGATATAAACCAAATGGATGCATTAGACAAACTGAAGAGTATTCCATTATAAACAGTGTGTCGTCGTTTCGCGTAGGTATGATACACGTAACGTACCTCCTGAAGCACTCGTTTCAATTTCAGGAGCATCGTTTTTATGGAAACAATGTCCTGAAACATGTGTTGATACGTGTCGCGATCGACTCGAAGACTCCCTTCATCTCCAGAGTCGAGACTCGGTGATTGTACCTGAAATAAAATTCCATAAGAATTACATAAATGCACCAATAGGGTACCTGAATTCGTTCATTATTTTACTAGAAGAAGTTATAAGGATTAAAGTTTTTCAGTTAAGGGGGGAAACCGTGTGGGCCTCTGATTGCAAAAAAGAACAATCTGTTAAAGTTAGATACTTTACGCTGGGATTGAACCTAATTTAAATGGAAAAAATGAAAATTTGAAAAATTTATAGGGTTTGAAAGAAAAAAAGTTTCGCGGTTAAGGGGGGAAAACCGTGTGGCCTTCTGATTGGAAAAAAGAACAATTTCTTAAAGTTATATACTTTACGCTGAGATTGAACCTAATTTAAATGGAAAAAATGAAAATTTGAAAAATTTATAGCGTTTGAAAGAAAAAAAAGTTTCTCAGTTAAGGAGGGGAAACCGCGTGGTCCTCTGATTTGAAAAAAATAACAATTTCTCAAAGTTAGATACTTTACGCTGGGATTGAACCTAATTTAAATGGAAAAAATGAAAATTGAAAAATTTGTAGCGGTTGAAAGAAAAAGTAACTTCGTTCCTCAGATAAGTTTATTTATATCGATGAAAAATGTATTATAAATAAAAACTGAAATTATAATTTTATGTTCGGTCCCAAAGTGAACTATCTAATTTTACGAAATTTTTATTCTTTTTGCAATCAGATGACTTTGACAGGTGCTACACGCCACGCGAACAGAAGTTACATCGTCGACGAGATTAATGAGATTCCACGATAATTAATAAATAATAAGAATCGAAATAAAAAATTCTGTACTTTTAAAAATTTCTCCTTATAATCCAAAAGACTTTAATCCAATATTAACAATAGTTTTTTAAAAAAAATCCTCCCTTCAACGGGGAAAATATAATTAGTGGAAATACCACTTTCCTGAATTTACAAGGCCATAAGCCTCATTCTTTTTTATTTACACGAGTCTTAATGCTTAAATTTAAGAGAAATTAAAGACAAATTAATAATACACTACAAAATTCCAGAATTTAGTTGATTAAATTGTCTACGTCCACTCCCCGATTTTTCTCCAGAACGAGATTATACTGGAAAAAAACTATTCACAAGAAATAGGAAGTCACTTACATTTCTCGATATTCTTAATGGGCTGGAAAATTGGCGATTGCGTGGGCTGTCTATGGAACGTGGAGAATCAGTCACTGATCTACTTCGCCATACCTTTGTCGTTTTGTCACACTCATTTCTGCAACAGGGGAACGGAACGAATGCATTAGGACTTTTCAAGTGCACTACAGATTACAGTTTAATCCCCATTTACCCACTCGAGCGCTGGCTTAGCCCCAAAAGCAGTGTCTGAACCTGTTTTTCAGTACAACAATCACATAACTCCACAATATCATTTTAGTATTACCACTCGCAATATACAATACCCAATCTACTCTTAATTACTCCAAAAAACGATTATTAACTACACAATATTACGCTCTCATGTTAGAAGCTAAATAAGACACCAAACAATTTCCATCCTCCTAAACCTTACACCATATCACCCACTGCTTGCAACCGCAGTTTCTTTGCACGCTCCCTAGACTATTTTCGAAGCTGCAAACATTCCTAAATGTACTCTCCTCCGTCCCTCTCCTCATTCCCGTTGCGCGTTTATTAGCTCCTTTTTAAGACACCAAATCCTTCATCACACTCCTCCGAGTTTATCACCAATAAAATAAAATGTTTCGTGGGCGTGATTATTTAGGGTTCCAAGAGAGGTACCTTCCAGTGTGGGTGATGGAGCGTGGTATCGAAGTGGGGTTGGCGATATTAATCGGGTTGCTGATGGCTTTCCGTTGCCTCGGTATCGGCGATCCAGTCGTCGGCGTTGAACACTCCGAAGACAATCCAGAATCGCGAGCCTCCTCGCCGTTCCAGGTTGTAGCCGTCGCTGGCTCGTTTTCTCGCTCAATGTTCGTTATTCCACTCGCAACGCGGTACCTTCCGGATAAAACGGTTCGCCTCTTCGCGCCCCTTGACGCCTCGGACGTCGCCATCGGGCTCGATTAACCGCATCAGATAATACCAAACTGTCGCTTCTCCATCGACTTTACCCCGACTTCGATTAGATTTAGTAAAATCTTGCGCAACTTTCGAGACACTGTATTTATAAAAAAAAATGAAACTCTGTTGGAGGGGACGAAGTGTAAAAAGATAAAGTGATACCAAAATGTTGGACATGAAAGAATGGCAAAGTATTATTCTGTTGCATTTTTGTCTGTGTAGTTTTATTTAAAACATGTGCTTTTGTAGGGCAGTTCGTGCTGTAATGTTTATTAAAATTTTTCTAGAAGAGAGATGTCCGAGACTCATGTGGAGACATCTGTTTCCTTTGAAACACGCGCGCAGTTAACCCATATAGAGGTCAATGATTTTCAAAGAGTTTCATATCGGCATGTTACAGAGGAGTAATCTATAAAATGATACCGTATAGGGTGATAAAAAGAAGTGGGCGAGATTTTTTAGAAGAATGATTCTTCGCGTCGAAATAATGAGTATAATTAGTATGTTAATATAGTAGAGCAGTGTGTAGCTAATAAATTAAACGGTACCGGATATACTTTTTTTTAAATGTCCTGTTTTCTTATTTTTAATTATGTATAATCGTTGCAGAAAAATATTTGTTATCTAGGTACTCCGCATGTATGCTTTGCATAAAGTAGAATTTAATATTCTAAAAATAATTACAGGGAAGGTTTTATTAAAAATAGTGTTCTTCAGATACTTCGAATTAACGCGAACAAGTATAGAAATGTCAATAAATTAAACGAACTTTGTTAATTAAGAATGGTTGGCTATTCATTCACACTCAGACTGCTCGAGTGGTCTACACCTCCACAGAGATCGCTGAATAGGAAAAAGAAGTGTCGTTCAAATGAAATCTACACGCGTGGTACATTCACAACGTTAGAATGAATTTCTGTACTTTTTAATTAAAACGCCACCGTATGGCACTGTCTGGTTCACGCGATGAAGAACCTCTCAGACGAACTTGAAGAAGGAAAGGTCTAAGTTCGCCGTATGTCGAAGAAGGATTTTAAAAAAGTCTTAACAGAACTGTAATTTACATATGATATTGTAAGTTTGGGGATTTATAATAATCAGAATTATCTAAATTGCAAATACTATAATATTCTGTAGCAATCCATAAAGATTGCAAAAGAAAAGAAAAATAGAATGGTGTCTTTCCGTGTTTATTTATTTAAAAAGTAATAGAAATTTAATTTACTTAAAGTTACACGAAGAAAATATATTTATCCAGACAATCATAATTTAGCAGATATGCATATTAAAACTGTTTCACTAAATTACTTTCCGTTGCATATGTATGCCAAAGAACTTGTTATATCCACAGCTGCTTTAACTGTGACCTTTGGAGCAACAAATGCCATTACAAGGGCAATCCCATAGGTACACCTTCATGATCTCTCTATCCCTCTCCCGAGATTAGGATATTTACTGTATAGGTCATTCCTACACGAAACATTTCGCCGATCAAGTTAATACCTGATGCACCAACTTAACCAATGTAAATTTTACAATCAATCTCCTCCCACAATTACCCAAAAACAAAATCTCTACAACCAGCCTGCAATGCCTAAAATAACAAGGAAAGTCACAGAACTCGAGCATCAAAAACATCGACCACACTCAACTCAGAAGGGCATTCGTAACCCGTATCGCGTTGCTCTTTCTCTACACATCCTCCCATAAAGCCCCCGGCAAATAAACATCGCGCATGGACTCGCAAACTCGCGATAAACATACTCTAAATCTTCCCAACACAACAGTTACCGCCCAAGCATCAATTCCCTTAGCCACAGACCTCAAACAAATCCACCAAGTATTCTCAGCACTGCCAACAATCAACAGTTGAAATCTCCCACAAAAAACCCAAACAAAGAACCTATATACCATAACCCTCCCGCTTCATTCTGCCCAGCGGCGCAATCAACGGCGTCCTACATCGTCCCAGTGAAACCCGATCGAAGCGAAGGGAGTTTCGGTGCCTAGCGGGAAGTGGGGTAAGCAAATCCGCGGAAGGATATCGGTGTCACGGAGGAGTAGCTGTCAACCGAGCGCGAAACATTGACTCGCGACACGAACATACCATCACCGATCTCAATAATTCATTCGGTCCCCGTTGTCGTTTGCGCAATGCGACGTTGTTCGCGGCGTGCGATTTCGGTGCAGCGGCCGCGGCAACGTGGCGGCCGCCATTGGCGGGAAATCGGGGGGACCGGTCCGGTGTGCGAACACGTGACAGCGCGGAGATCCGATCGGGTCAGCCGGTTTCACACTCGCAAATGACAAAACCGCCACGCGCAACCGTCGCGGTCGCCGCGCGATCTCTGGAATGAGTTGCTCAGCTGCCGGCGGCAACATCGCGGCTCGATTTCGACGTCACTGCCCGCGCATGCGCGTAGAGGGCCACGGTGTTTCGTTCGATATCGCCGGCGAATTGCGCCACTAAGAAACGTAGAACGTGCGACTGGGGTTTGGGGTGCCGGAGCGGGCAAACGAAACGAATGAAAATCCCTCGAGTGCCACGGAAATTAACTCTTATTATCTATTAACCCCTTGGTAATCAGAGTACGCCACTCAGGGTCGGATGAGGAAAAACCGATTGCACGTTGGTAACGAGACACGTGAACGTGTTTGGTGGATTTGGGAATAATTTAGTTTTTCGGTGGTGGAGGGTAGATTGATGAACTGTTTTTTCTCTTGGGATCCACATTCTTTTAGTTAAGGGCAGTCATGGGACTATGTGATTTTATCTATTGAGGATTATAGTTGATCTCAGGGAGGGTTAAGCTATGTAGCATAATATAGCCTTGGAATGACCTTGAATTCGAACACTTGGAATTGAACAGTGAATATTTTATACGAACGCGAATAGGTTTAAGGCACTCTATAGATGTATTCGTTTGACTTTTCTCTTTGCGATTTGCTTTAGATAATGGAGGTATTGTTGAGGTGGATCGTATTCAGTGGGGCGAACCTGTGGACTTATGAAAGTTTCATTGTTGCTTTAAGCTTTCGTTTAGAGTTACAGCTACATCTGGTACCTTTAGTTAGTAATGTACAATACGTAAAACAAATATGTATTTATGAAGTGTCGCTGTTAGTTTGCTCTATGGGGACCTGACTGAAACGACACCACCAAATGCAAAATGTGGCGCGTTAATGGCCTGGGGGATTCGTGTGTATTCCCATCAGGGGAAATGGTTAATTTTCGATGGAAGATAACCAATTTCAGAGATTACACGCCATTGAAAGAGCGCGGCAGTTAATACGTCTGCAGAAGAGTGTTTTAAATAAATGTTAGCTTTTCCTCTTTCTGCGGATTGTGAATTTCACATGGTAAATAAAGGGTGATACGATCCCGTTGTTGCACCAAGACGAATAAAGCTACTTTGTTAAAAAAAATATATAAATAAACTGAAGAAATTTTTATAAGTGTAATATGACATAGTCAACATAGTGGATTCAAAAGTCTACTTTAGACCAAATATTTTTTTATTTCGATGAAACACTTGGTACACATAGTCTAATATACTGATGCCTATGAAGAACAAATCTACAGGGTGTCCCAGTATTGATGGCACAAATGAGGGGGTGATTCTACATGAAAAAATAAGTCGAAAATGTAGAATAATTTTTTTTATATTTGAGTCTTTGTCTTATTTTCGGTTATAAATCCACTCCAAGTAGGCAGAATCGACATTACGTATGATATTCAATATTTTTGAAGTGTAAGGGGAAATGTCACAAAGCAACTTTATCGAGAAAATTAAGTTTTCATACTTTAGTACGTCAGTAAAGAAGCAAGGTTCAATGAATTTAGTTTTCTAATATAATTTTCTTCTTAAATAATTTCTTGTTTTACCTCGACGACAGAAGCTTGAAGTTTATGCTCAGGCAAAGAGGGGGGACATTCCGTATTCTGATCTAGTGCAGAGTTAACATTTTCTGTTTCTAATCAATACCTATACCAAATCTTTAACGTTATCTCACGAGTGGATTTGAACTTCATAACCCTTTGTGATTCAATCATTTCTGTAGTCCCAGTTGCCACCAACAAAATATGCTATAAATCGCAAAATCACATAAAATGGACATTCCTCGTTTTCCCTTACCGATTTTCTTAAAAACGAAGCCTCAAATGAAAAATATATATTCTACATTGTGGATTTATTTTCCATGTAGAATCACGCTCTCCTCGGTTGTGCCATAAATACTGGTATACCCTTTATATCAATTATTGCTTATCACCATTAAAAACGCAGTAGACTGACTTAAGTAATGATTAAATGAAAAGGTAAAACTGAAGAGGTCATAAAAGGGTTAAATAGAAAATTACTTTCTGCTGAGTAGATTCGAGTGTCCTAAGTACCTACTACTCCTTGCAACGCCCTCGGTAAGTCTCGGCTGACTTCCGCCGCGACGGCACGACAAGACGCAATGCATTTGCAAGAACAGACAGAGATTTTTCATTTCGTTAAGAAACTGCTTGCCAATGGAGCAGACGATCAATACTTTAACTCTTCCGCTCTTTCGAGCCCCCTGCACATTCACCACGTCGCGTTTGGCGTCTGCTCTAGCAATTCTCTTTTCGAGGCCAGACCATAGTAGACGTTTCTCTCCCTCGGCTGCCACTTTACCGCCAACTTCGTGAATTTATGTCGTCTCGATTTTCGCTTCCTGCCGGGGTTGGATACCCTCCCCGCGTTAAACGCTTCGTAAGTCAGTAACCCCCATTTGCATAAAATCGATTCGAAAGAATTCGGCGGTTACCAATCCCGACTGTCCACGAATTTCGTATTTCACTTTATCAGAATTTAATCGCCCATTAAACTACGATTCATTATTACTTTACAGATCACTCAAAGTATTTGTATTTAACCCGACGTTGGTAAGGTGGGGTCTCACAGACCCCAAAGATTTCAAATTGACTATAATTTTTTAACAACGCGTTGCAGTGAGTCGGGCCTCAGTGTGATTTCCTTTGTAGATGTTTAATTAGTTAAGTATTTGTTAGTAATAAAAATTTAATTTGGTGGATCTGCGTTTTTATTCTGTAAAATATCACGCCACTACGTAATCTCATATTAATTACAAGATATGGAATTGTATAATACACTACAATTATTTGTTGGGGTCTGTGGGACCCCACTTTACTACTCTAGTTACATTTCCCCACCTTACCAACGCCGGGTTAAATAAACAAGAAAAGAAGAAATTAATATGTATTTAAGTAATTTATTACTCAAGTATAGATGATCGTGGATTTATAATTATTAAGTTAATTTTAAGTCGCTATGTCAATCGTCTCCCCCTTACGTTTATATTCCCTCTGCGTCAATTATGATGCCGACCCGGCGACAAGACCAATTCCACCGAAAAAGCACAGATTGAGCAATGGGATAACGAATAATTAGCAATTAATGCCTGCAAACGTACTCGATCGATTTGCCGGGAATGCGGGCTCACAAGTCATTCCCTCCCCTATATCCCGACTTCCTCCCTGTCAATGCCCTTTCCGGTGGCGCAGACTGCTGGAACCGCTGCCGCTGCCAGAAACTTTCGACTGCGAAGAATACGCTAAAAGCAACAAAAGCGGCCGGCATTTCCCTCCGCCACTCGCATCAACATATCGCGCGTTTCTGTTCCGCTGGCGACCGCTAATGCAAATTGAAAAAGGAAAGAAAAATAGAGAACCACGCGCTTTCCAAAGTAACCTCCGTTCAACTATCCGCGGGGATGATTTCCCGCCACTGAATGCACAGTCGGAATAAAGGCTTTCCAATGCCAACGGAATTTCAGGGGTTTCGCGCAGCATGCTGCAACGCGGGAAACATCGCTTCGATCGTACTCTGGGTAATTTTACAGTATGCGTGGGTATATGAGGTCTTCTGTATGGTAATTCTGTGAAATGGTATTGGTTTATTCTTGTATCAAAATTCACTTTGGATTGCTGGATGGGAATGTAAAGTCAGTTCAAATGTACGTGTAATAAAAATTGCAATAAGGAAAATAAATACAGACGGGTGAGTGCATTTTTCATTTAAAATTTTGATTAACAATTTGACCCTTTGTGGTCACACGGGGTGTATCGGACCCTAGAATATATCTTTGCCAATATTGATGTAAAATTTTAGACCTTAATAATAAAATCTAAATATTTGGTGAATTTAACAAAAAAAATCGCTTTTATCCGCAACTATTTTTTCTAACACAAATTTCCACATATCCAAATTTACATTTCGAGAAAAAGATGATTAGAGCATGGTTGTATGAGTATTATGAATGTACAATTATCGCTCAAAAGTTAAAAGGTTCAAAAATACGAAAATGGTAACTCGAAAATGACCAATTTGTGATTATAAGAAGGTGTGACCGCGGAGGGTTAATGACTAAATTATTTTTCTTCTGAGAGAAGAGTAGTATAAGAGTGGTTTAATATTTTTGTTGCAAGCATTAGACCATCCCAAAGAACTCAAATTTGATCGCAACTGAAGAAAGCAAAGTGAAAGAGTCGTTGAAAAAGAAAAAGAGCAGGGTAAAGACTGAATAGAAGAACTCGGTTAACTAGCAACGCTCTGATTAAGGCCGTACTGTACTGTTTAGCATAAATCGTCAGCGTCAGGATTACTCATAGTGTTTTCGGTATTTCGATTTCGCTCCGAACGATCCAGCAGTTCAGGGGAATCACATTCTCTCGTTATAAAGTCTGGCGTTGTAAAACTCGCCAATAAATTACACGGTTACGTGTTCGCGTTAAGCGTGGAAAAGTTAATCATAAATAAAAGGAAGGATAGAACACTGGTACATAGGGTGTTCAAATTTTTTCACCGTCAGATAAGAAAAAGGGCCAAAGAAGAAACTTTATACGAATTTCTGCAAAAAAAAAAACACTCGAGGAAACCCATACAGGAACCGAGTTACAGGAAGCTAATAATTACTTACATATTTAATTAAATATTAAAATATAAACAGCGTGTTTCTGTTGGGTTTTTCATAACTTACACCAAACTCCAAAAGTTCGCAAGAAAGGAAAAATAGTAACACAAATGCAAAGGCACAAACGGACAAAAACTCATCAAGCCTGTACAAAATAAATTTTCATAATCCACGAAATATTTATAAATTCCATCCAAGTGGAGTTTCTAGTTCTAACACCATACTCAACGGGATACAATACTTCATCCGCGATATAAAATCTGTCCGAGCACATTTATAGTATCCGAGGAACCGTTTCATTTTTAATTGGTCATAACTCCGTGTAACTCTAAAGAAATGTCCATTTTCCGGCATTAGCCGACATAATTGTATGGAATGCTCAGCATCGAAACGTCGTGGAAATCTATTACAGAGCATTCAGCTTTTACTGTTAAGCACTGTTTACATTAACAGAGCCGCGGGGATTTATGCGTTGCACCCGCGCACGCATCGTAATGGAGCTTTCTCGTCGTGATTACGAGATACTGCGAGCTTTTTATCACTCGACCGGCGAACACCTCATCGAGGCGGTGTCTCTTCGGTGTACGTATTAATCGAATACTCGGTTACCTTCATGCCGTTTCAGTGCTGCGCACGGTTATTTTCACCAGGGTCAGGTTATTTACCCGGGATATTTCAATGCGGAGCGCAACGGGTGAACTGAAGGCACCAGACACTTTGTGCACGTGAAACGCAGAAAGTGCACGCTGTCGTGCGCAATTAAAGAGCTTATCCCCGGAACGTTTTAAATTCACCCCTTTTTCCGCGCGGGCGCCGCGGAATTTTCTGTTAAGCGAGGCCAACTGGGAGCGTTTTTTAATGGTTGTAAATTTGAATGCGCGTATGATGGAGTTTGATGGAAATTATGGTTTTATTCAGTTTACTGATTGTTGGTCATGAGGTAATCCTGAATTGAGGAACCTTGCAGCAAGAGGGGTGTGGTTTCATTTTTTACGGTTTTTGAGTTACGACTATTAATATTAACATTTTTATTATATATATTAATATTAATATTTTTATTATATATATTAATATTAATATTTTTATCATATATATTAATATTTTTAAAATAGAATATTTTTTCACTAAGAATAGAAATAAAAACTTATCAAACCCCATAAATACTACTTATTGTGTGAAAATAGTAACCGCTATTTTGCAATTAGTGTTATCTTCTTAATATTAAGTCAAAGCAATAATTTTATAATTTTTTTTAATTTACTCGAAGTTGGTAAAGATGGAGCGGCATCCCTCTTGTTACAATATACTCAATTATTATAAACGTCCAAGCGGTGCGTTGGGCATTTATCTTTTTAACGGCGCATATACCACGTTTGTTATTTGTTGGGACATCGTTGACCAGTCAATTAGACCATGTCGAGTTACTTATCTCACGTGGAGGACTTTCTTTCGCTACTTTTAGCTTCCCAATGCACTGGTTTCAGTGAAATCATGGAAGATAATTTTCGTTCCTGCGTGTAAGTAAAATTCATGACTGGAATAATTTAGTAATTAAAATAGTGCGATGTATAAAGGAAATGTGGCTTACGAATTTTTCTGGGTGTTTGAATAAATGATTGAAATGTTACGATAAAGTAGAATTAATTAGGTGTTAGTGCTGAATATTATGTTCCAGTTTTCACATTTTTTATACGATATTTGATTTTAGGGCTTGGAATTGTATAATGAGAAGTATATCGGTAGGTTTATGGGGGGAAAAGTAGAAATTATTTTTATATCATTATTCGATAAAATTTCGCTTATTTGCTGATGAAAGGAGAAGGTTTCAATGCTTGTAGTTTCAACGCGTTGCAACAGTTTTTCAGAAATAACTTCTCAGTGAGTCTCCGCGAATTGTAACACAAATAGAATTTTTACGTCGAAAGTCGTATCGATTTTAACAAACCTTAATGTGCGCTGATGCATATCACGGAACTATCTGACTCATGGCTCTTGCGATAAGTGATTCAAAGGTGGACGCAAAAGAAATAACAACTGGGATCAAGGTTCCCCATACTAAGAACAATAATTTGTATATTGGTATGTCAAAAAAAATATATTAAATTTAATTTATTATCGTTTTTGTTCGCAAACATATGATTTGGTTAATCTCATTCTCTGATTTAAACGTTCTTTCCCATCATTATTGAGTCAGTCTCGATAATATAATAACACTTTGTTTCAATGGGAAAATATAATTTACTTTGTGCACCATTAAAGGGAATTTCAAAGTAAATTCAATGACTGCCAGAAGAATCATTTCCATTTTTCTCTGAATAAGAAGGGGTACCGTTACTGAACCCAAAATTGGGCATTAATCTAATAAAATTTTATTCCGAATAAATATTTATTCGTCATTCTCGAATAACTTCATTTCATTCGAAATTTTTATTTGAAGATTATTCGAATAAAAATTTATTGGAATAATGTCCAACTCTGACTGAAATAATGAGTCCCCATTTGCGCATGTCCAAGAAGAATAAAATTCGACAGCGCTAATTCAAGCCGCTTGAAACATTAAATATTAAATTCTGAAATATTAAATTCTGGAGATCGAATTCATCGTCAAAAATGAAACAAGCAGCACATACCATAGGATTGTTATTTAATTTGTGGCTCGCATAATACAGCCAGCTTTCGAGCCACAGGTTACCTCATAAGTACGGGTGATCCTCTAATTATTTTAAGCAGTGCGATTTCCTTGTGCAGCGAGAAAGCGTCATTTAAACATGGTGACGTTCACACTTTCGCCCTCCACAAACGCAGTCGACTTATTCGCAAATTGTGTAAACAGTCAGGCAACAGCAAATCTACTTCAAGCAGACGTAACTTATTGTTAGAAACAAAATACTTATCGTCGCGTGAAGGTGCGACGAGTGATAATATTTTAGCATACAGTTGCTACGCGGAAGCTATAGTTGCCCTTCTGTCTCAAGATAATGTCACTGCAACCTTGTCAGGTCACGAAATTGCGGACTCCCGTGCAAGGACAGGACAAGTAAAACTGGTTCCGCGGTTAAATGAAAATAATATGCGGTAACGCGATGGAACACGTGGAAACGTGCATTAAAGGTTCTAGCGTCGTTGAATTGCTTTTGAAAGTCATCGGTTCCTACTTGAAATTCGATAAATCTAATGAAAAATTTACATGAATAATGTATATTTAACCCTTCGTGGTCACACCTTCTTATAATCACACATTGGTCACACGGGGTTCACTGTACCCCAGCGTCATTTTTTGAGTTACCATTTTCGTATTTTTGAATCTTTTAACTTTTTAGTGATAATTTTACATTCGCACAATACTTATACAGTCATGGTCTAATAGTCTTTTTCTAGAAACATAAATTTTGATATGATAAAATTTGTAGTTGAAAATGAGCGATTTTCCATGGTTGTGGGAAAAACCGATTTTTTAAAAAAAAATTTTATTATTTTTTTGCGATAAATCCCCTTTGGAAGACGTAAAGGTGCGACATTTCAAAATGAAAATTGCTCTTGGGGTACAATACTTGGGGTACACCGTGTGACCACGAAGGGTTAAGTCTTCGAGTATCTATGCATTTGAATGCAATTCTGAACTAACACTGCTTGAAATCGCGTGCAGGTATCAGGATACACTTGCAAACGATGCGGTATAACACCCCTATTTATAATAAACATCATTTCACAGCCGAGACTTACATGAGCAATAAAAATAATACCATTTATGAAGCGAGGAACGTACAATAGACAATTTCTACACGGTTGCATAATCGACTGCATTAGAAACCCATTCAGGAATGCAACGTGAGATGAACTTCCATAGGCATGCTTTAAACCAGTTCTTAATCGGAATTATGAGATAAAATATGGGACTTAATTAATCCCAAAATGGAATATAAACTGTGGGAATAATGCACGCGTAAAATAGAATTTTAAAACTGAGATTAATGAGTCTTCCTACTATTTTTCAGGAAGTAACATTCTCACGGAAATGAGAATATTTATTCGCGTATTTTATGTCTATTTTGCAAGTACCATTTGTTAGGTGAAAAAATGGGAAGTAAATATTTTTTACTGCGGGTATGAATTTTTAGTAAGCATGCAGAGTGTACGCTTCAAATTTCAAAATACATCCGAGTTTCATTAGATACGCATCGCAGACATTTCTATCGCGATTTCTGTTACGAAATTGAGAAGAAATGGTGAAGTGTTGCTAAAATAATAAATTGGACGTTACATCATATAAGCACACGGCACACAGTCAGCTGCTGACTTCTGAATCATGCTAGTTTCCCTTATTATACGATGCAATCGCAAATTCATGATGGTCGATAACGAAAAGATTTCTTGATGAAGTGTACCGTGTTGTTACGTATAAAATGTGTGGTCGTAGCTTTCTAACTTATATAGAGATTCCAGAAACGTCCACTTTGAAAATTGCGCACAAGCAAGAGTGGAAGAAACGTGGCGTTACATCTGTCAAATATAAGTAGCAAAATATAAAAATATTTATGAGAGGAAGTGTAAAAAGTAAATTTCTTTTACAATTGGAATTTTGCGACATAAATGTTTTGTAATTTATTATGTGGAGAACTTGTCTATTACAATTATTTTGTTGCTGTTCAGAAAAATTCTGAAGTACGGCGTGCAACTTTCGAAGCACATTGAATGCCTTGAATTTGTTTTAAAGAACCATACTCGAAGAAACTCGGTAAGAAAACGCGATAAGAAACAGTATACAGTGTAAAGTATATTTAGCAAAGATATCGACAGTCGTTAATTTTGAAAAAGACTGTCAACAATCAGACAAATTACAGACAGATATATAAGAAGCCTGCACTCGTTAGTAGGATAGCTTTCCATTATGACAAAACCCGACCACATGTAGCAATGGCCACTCAAAAAAGGGCCACACAATTTTAATTGGAAAGTAACTAACAAGGGAAGTTGGGCAATCAGAAAACTAAGAAAATTTTGCAACTTTGTGTGCAAGTAGAATATATACTTCATCCGTAACACAATCCTACTTTTTGTTGTGCCACAGTGCGGTTTTAGGGGTTAAATCACCCCTTGACAAAGATACAGAATTTTCTTTTTCGTGGATTATCTCGGGAAGAGTAAGAGATATCGAAAAGAAGTTTAAACAAAATTTGCATCTTTGTTTTATATTTATAATACTGCGTAAAAATAATTCTTGAAAAATTCATACTTTTCAAATTATCCCCACCAGTAATTCTTAACTCGATAATTATTTTTACGCAGTATTATAAATATAAAACAAAGATGCAACTTTTGTTGAAACTTCTTGTCGATATCCCCCACTATTCCCGAGATATTCCACGAAAAAGAAAATTCTGTATCTTTATCAAGACGTGATATCACCCCCTAAAACATCACCAACAAAAACTAGCTTTGTGTTAAGGTTGAACTCTACTTGCATACAAAATTTCCTAATTTTCTGAATTTCCGGGTTGCCTAACTTCCCTTATAGCCATCTACCCACCATATTCCTCTATCTCAACACAATCAAATTACCACCGCTGTCACCCATCCCAAAATCTCTAAAATCCAACAAAACTCAATTAGGGTAGATGTCCCAATTACTGCCACATTAAGCTCATCGCGTAACTTTCGTTAATTATTTCAAAAGTTATTTAGCCTCAAAATCATTCCAAGTTGCAGCATACTAATGCTTAAGAACTCTTTTATCTAAGAAATTTTTTTTATAGTATAAACAGTATGTTTTAATTGATAATTAATTGAAAAAGTATAAGGAAGTCCAATGTCCCTAAAACTGTCATTCACCTTTTAATATTAATTTATAAATATCAGTATGCAATGCTTCTCTATTATTATCTAACACGGAAACCTAATTTAACATTAAAATTTTTTTCCCTTACGATTTTGCACGCCTTATTTCACTATTAAGTAAAATAATTAAAGTGACAGTAATAGGGACACTGTCAGTAATTGGGACATCTACCCTAGCCACCGTCAACTCGCAGACACAATCTCCAAATACCACCGCCCAAAAATCTTACACTCCTACTCAACCATCTACATTAACCGTCTAAAAAGTATCAAACAACCCGCGCCAACAATATCCATTACACAACAAATCCCCACAACTTATTCGCGTTGCGATGCCACAATACCTAAACTAAAAACACACGAGACCAACATATCCTCAATTAATTTCTCAACAGATCACCACCACCATCAGGTGTTCCTCACAAAGCGTGACTAATACAAACACAATACCCCACGGTATGCCTCAATACAGTGAAACACACACATGTTTACGTAAACCGAAAAATGTAGATACTGTGACTATTTACCCATTGGTCGTGGAAAGATTCGGTCGTAGTGCAGCATTGTTCTTCGTCACGGACGGCTCCTTCATAGCTCCCTCGGTCCCTCGGAATTATTCTTTCCCTACTACCAATCCCCGCCGGAGCGTCCCCTTGTTTCCCAATCTTTGTAGCGCGCACACCAACCGAAGCCGTCGTAAACCGTTTTCCTTTTTTTTTTCGCCGAAACTGCCGTTTCGTCTTCGTTCTATTATCTCTTCCAGGAAGCCACTGACACTTTCTACAGTTTCTACCGACCGGCGTGTCCTTCCCGCGACGGGTACCAAGCGTGTCCCGCTAATTCACGGATCTTGCCGAGCAAACCATCGCGACGGATTACGGACGGCAACGTCACGAATTCTACCTCGTCTCGTCGTTCCTCCCTCGAGACAGCCAGGTATAATTGTTCGTCTGTTGGCACTTTGAACCAGTGGCAGTAATTCCCGAGATGGTGTGCTTCGCCTCGCTTTCCTCTCGCTTTCTCACCGTTAGTGCCGCCTATTTACGATGCTCCCTTCCGTTCTGGTGATTTCCTCTTCCTCTTCGCCTCCGCGCCGCCTTTTCCCCCGGTTTCCACCTAGCCGTGGAACCCGAGCAGTGAACGCAGGCACTTTTTTTGCACGACCGAGTCTAGGCTACGCGGAGCTGCTGTTTTCAACGGCTGTTGCGGATGTTAACCGCGTTAGGTTTGCACTTTACTTCGGAGCCGAGCGAAGTGTATCAGTCAGCCGTGAAGGTTTTCGAGGTGGATCGTTTTATTTTGATTATTGTGCGTTGGATGAGTTGGTGCTTAGTTAGTGTGATTGAGGCTGTGAAAGTGATCGGTGCGATGTCAGTGGGGGATGTATTGGGTTGAGATTGGGAGATTGTTTTGGGGGCTATAGTGGAGCCTCGATAATTTGGGTTTTGGCGAATTTGAGCTGGCTTTGGGGGCTGTTTAATTGAACTTGTAGCTAGAGAGGTGAAACTCTATCTTTAGCAATTTCGAGGAAATTAGAAAAGAGAATAATGATTGGAAAAGATGTATTTTTTGCAAAGTAAGTAGTAGTTGTTGAGTTGATAAGTTTTTATTTCTGTAATTAATATTGTAGAATTACAATATTAATATTAATATTTTTCGCCAGAAATAGTAATAAAAACTTATCTACTGAATAACTATTACTTATTTTCGCAAAATATATATTTTTCAATTTGTGCTATCTTTTTAATGTTAAGTCAAGGCAATAATTTTATAAGCAGCTTTTTCTAATTTACTCGATGATATTAATAATATTAAAATTAATATATGTGTTTTTATTTATGTGCAATAAATCACTCATTTGTTATCGGATTTGCATCAAACGTGCACCAAATGATGTAGATTTTTTTATATATATTATACCTACGTCACAACTCAAAAATTGTCAAAACTGGAGCTGCACCTCTCTTGCTGCAAGGTCCTTAATTCTTAGTTGAAATTATGGAGACTGCACTGTGTTTTGTTGGAGTCAGTACTGTAACAGCAACTGTTACTGTTGATTTTACTGTAAGATGAAGGTGTTACAGGTATGATTTTCAAGGAAACAGTGTTGTAGTGTTCGACTTTACGGTAGAATGCTGGAGTTATGGCAATGAAAGTGAATGATTTATTTAATTATTGATCAACAATGACGGATGATAAATAATAGTTGAAAGTGATGCCTGCTGAACATCAGAGATGGGAAAAAAATTGAAATAAAAATTGAAATAAATGAATTTGAAATAAAAATTTGCGTACGAAATTTTTATTTCAAATCATTTTTTCCCATCTCTGCTGAACATTACTATAACTTGTCCTTGATAGTTGTTCATTTTTGTACATATTAGATATAGTATTATTAGAATTTTTATAAAATGATAACGTATCAGCGTTAATGCACTCTATGATAATTTTTATATGAAAATTGATCATATTTAAGCAAGAAAAACTGTTATTCAATAACTGTTTCTTTTATTTGTGTCTCGTAATTTGTAGTGTCTACATTACGTGTATCGTTCGTAAAGCATAATTCTTACAATAAATAATCAAATACTGTTTTTCATCAAATACATCGCAGACTATGCACTTTTACGCAATTACGACTGAAATGGAAAAACTAGAAAATAACATACTGTTGTTCTGTATTAAAAGACAAGAAATGGAGTGGTTTTGAAATATTGGAAACTAATTACATTATATTATTTACTCTTCAACGTTATACACCCTAGATATTTAAAAAATCTACTATAAAAAGTGCAACTCTTTCAAGCATATACTAATGATTTTGATACCTGATTTATGAATCATATATATCAACCTTAAATTATGAATTAGATTAAGTTGCTTCATTCAAAACGAAGTGTTTCATTAAATCTGTCTTTCAACAGCGAAGTTTCACAGAAAAATATTAGATCAGTGTTTCCCAACCTTTTTTGAGTCGCGATCCCCTTTTATAATATTCAAACACCCTATGCTTCATCCTATATAAGGTAAGATAAATTTAATAAAATAAAGAAACCACATTAAAAATAGGTATTTCAGAATATAATTCTAACTGAATAACTAGTCAGATTGGGAATCACTGTATTAGAGACCACCAACATTTGGTTGAATTTTAAAAAATCCAATAAACAGATGAATTAAGAAGCGTTCAATTTTTATGCGTGGGTAAGTCTTCCAATAACCACGCATTAATTAATACCTTTGTAATTACCCGTTAAATATCGAACAGCCGAAGTGAGTGCCATTTTACAGAACCCATTAAGATTTTAAATGCAGCCTTTATTTGTGTCATACATAAATACATCTCATCGGTACAATTGCAACAGCTATTACGAGATTGAATGTCTCTTCGACCGAATAAAGTAATCTTCAAACATTAACGTTTCGTGAGGCGTTCATTAAAGACAAGTAACACGCGAATCATATAGAAAATCTGACTTTCCAGGCATATGCGCCTGGTACTCAATGTACGAATTACATTTAAATGTATCGACGTTATTCAGGAAATCCAGAAATACTCTGTATATGAATTAATTTAAGCGCATTCTACATTCGTCCAAATAAATCTTACGCATGCACAACTAATTTTGGGATCAAGGTTTGGATCGCGACTGACGTTCGCGTTAAGTCACGTTCCCACGTGTCGCAACGCACGGCACAGAACATTGTCATAAACCGAGAAGTGGGACAACATTTCTATCGCCCGAATGTAGTCACTTAGAATAAATCTGTTTATTCTATTCCAAATTCTCTAGCAAAGGATGACGATAAATTACTTTTCACTTGATTATTTAATTAAACAATTTTCATTCAGATTGTAAACAGCTGGTGCTTTGCGCCTCGCGTTGCACGCGGGGGAACCTGGTTCGACGAGTTATAAAGCTAGGATTAAAGTTAGGTGTAGAGCTAAGACTAACGCTATCGTTTGTTCAAATTAAATAGTATTAGCACCTTTGTGGCGGCGTTTCTACCAATAATACTTCTACGTATCCTCGTGTATCGTTTGAAATCAACACCAAGCGACATATTTACATAAAACCTCTCGCCATCTTAAGATATTAGCAAGGAAATCCGGTTAATAATGGGCAGTCGAAATAATTCGCTTAAACTACCTCAGTGAGAACGGTGCTTTCTTTCTCGTGGCATTTTACAATTTCACACTTTATATTTTCTGTATCATTCCAATGACATTTGATTTAACTATTTTAATTGTATGTTTTTTCCTTCATTGACACGTCACTGAAATTGTCATTACTCAGAATTTATAAGACGATAACAAAGGTATGCAATGCGTGAGTCAGCTGTGTGTTGAATCTTGGGAAAGTAGCACGTTCGTTCTCGTTTAAAATTCGCGAAGGACGAAGACAAGATCGTATACTTTATCACCATATAAATATAATAGAAAACAACGTGAGAAATTATATCATTGCGCTGCAATTATAATTACTTCACTTGGTATATTATCTCTTCTTTGGTTGGAAAGAAAAGGGGATTTTTATATTCGAAACATAGTAGCTAATATTAACAGCAATAAGCAAATTCGATTTTATAATTGTAAAAAAAGGGGGACTATGTAATTTTGTTAGAAAAATAAATCTCTATAATAGATAAACACGCATTAAGAGACTACAATTAAATTTTAAGATAACTCGCGTAACTTGAGCAGTGTCAATTAAATAAAATCGAATGTTTGTGATCGGACAAAATGCTTCGAGCAGCTTGTACACATATTACACCCGTAGAAAAGTAATAAAGAAGCAACGAAAGTAACACGAATGCACTTCAGTCTCTATCGGTAACTTTGTGTCATTATACAGAGCACAACTTCAAAAAAAGAATTCAATCCAAGGGGAAATGAATCGATTTGTACAGTTGTTCAAGGGATCATCACATCCGACTGGCTATTCATTAAGGAAGATTATTCATCTTTACGCGGCCGAAGGTGTAACTGGAAGAACTCGTGATTAAAAATTACGGGCCTCTGCTCCAAGCCCCTTTCCATTTTTCGAAGGCTACCTGAATTAAAAATAAATCTTGAAACGGCTGGAAATAGAACTCAACTTCAAACTTTGTACTGCGAGTGAAAAATACATGGAAGAAGCAGATCAATTCTAACTTCCCCTGGAACGATTAAAGTATATCTCACTACCAGCCACACACATGAGGACCCCAATAAACCATACATTTCATACTAAAATAAATAAAAGACAAAATTAAAAAACTATAGAATTTAAAGACCGCAATCTTAATAAATTTCTCACAGAAAATACCACAAAATTCGCAACTTACTATAACACTCATGTTCATTCATTCCATAACGTACTAGCACCCATAACGTCCCCATATGCATGACCATTTCACAGTACTACACGAGTAAATTAAAAAACACTTCAGGCTCGACTACAATTTCTCAGATACCAAAACTACTTCGTGGCCGATGAAGATGAATATAAGGGCTGGTCGACTGGTACGCGATGAACCGTGAATGCCTTGTATACTAATCCCCGTAGGTGCGAGTCCCTAGCATAGATTTTCAAGCTCCTTTCGACGTTGCTTAACTACGTCCTTTCGCCCCTTTGTAACGCAACCCTGCCACGGACACTCGGGGTACAAGTATCAGGGCGCGAGTTATAAGGGCGCGAGCGACATGCATGATTCACGACTCAAGCGACGACGTAATTGCGCCGCTGTTGTTCACAGAAGTCTGTTCGACAGGAGCTTGAGGCACTTAATCCCTTTCGATCTTGGCTAGTGAATGACTACCGTGGATGGGTAAATGTATTATTAGGTCCGTAACTTGGCATCTATCATAACTGCGGTTAACCCGGCTATTAGGAGTTAGTCTGGGTGATTACGTATATCGAAATGTACTCCAGGTGTCGTTCTTACTACAAGTATTCATAGAAAACTATGGGTAGGAATATAGAGCTACTAGGATTTAAGCATACGTCTAAATGCATTCCCTGCGAGTCTGTGTAACGCGTTAAATTAATTATAGTATAAACTGGATGTATGTTAATATATGTTCCCTCGAAATACGCTGTGCGAAATTGGGAAGAGGATTTTATCATTTTGTTATCTAAGGGGACTAGGCAGTCGAAAAATCGATATTTTTATTGCATTTTCCGAAAGGACTATCTTTTTTTAATAAAATGCCACTTGGTTTATAGTAAAATTCGTAAAATTGTAGATTTGGCAGTTAAAAATGTCAAGTGGCAACTTATAGCGTCGCCTTTGACCAGAAACTTTAAACGCGTTTTTCTCGAATATTTTTTTCTCCTCATTTTTTCCTGATTGCAAACGAATGGAGGTTCGGATGGACTTGGAAAAATTACAGGATGTGTAAAACATGTGTCATTTCCGGGCAAACCTTTGATATGGTCCGTAAAAATTCGAGATTTTCATAAAAAAAATAAAAAGTCGCCGGATTTTAGTAGGGCACAAACGAGAATGAATTTTTCTCGGAAAAATCATAGTTTTTCAACCACCAATCGCATAATTTTGGTTTAATTTTTGTTTTTATAGGTTTGCCCGGAAACTATGAATCCAACAAACAAGAATCATACCTTTGAAATCAGATTACGTCACATTTTAAGACCGATATTAAGGCAAACCAACAAAAAAACATTAAAATGTTTACCCGCCTGCAGCGCCATTTTTAAAGCGCATATTTATTTCTTAACAATTTTTTTGCAATCTGTATGGTAGTAATAAGCATTGAGTAAAGGGATACATCTGGATTTGCTTTCATTTTTTTACAAATAAATAAAAGACATAGTCTCTTTCTCACTAAAAACGACTGGCTTAGTCCCCTTAAGGGAGAAACTTTTTTGGAAGGAATGGCCCACGCCTCTTCATGCAAATTAGATGTTTGAAGGTCTCTGGAGGTATTGAGCGACTGGTAGGACACCCTGAAGACAGCAAGTAGCTTCTGGGGTAATATTAACACGTTCACTGTCTAAAACGTGAAGAGACTTTTCGCTAAAAATAAAACAATAATATACATCGTTGCCTCTGCAATGTAATTAAATCCTGCAGTTTTAGATGCTCCAATCTGTTAACTAGGGAGGACGAGTTCACTAACAGGTAAAGTTTAATTGCGCTCGCACGAGAGGAATAAATACAGCGTCATATTTAAAATTCGCTATATGGAGAACTACGTGAACTCGTTTCTGCTCGTTGAAGGTGGTCTCTGGTTAGAAAATAATCCAGTTAACAGGCTCATCATGCCAGTGATATTTGTCGTGTTCTCAGCGAACTTATAGCATAGGTCCGCAGACGGTAAACGTGTTAATACTCCAGTAAGGACATGTGCCAGGTTGAGATTAGCTTTCCGCTACAGGACAGCTACTAAATTGATTAAGAGCGAGGGACCAACGGGGAACCTTCCCCTGGGGGCACCAATCTTCTACCAATATGCCACGCTGTTGAAATAAAATTAGCGAATAACCTTCGGAAGTGCAATCAACGAGCTCCATCTTGGAGAACATGCTCCAGTGGACAAATCTGATGAAAGTGGTGGACCGACTTCAATAATTTGATAATAATATACACGAATATGATAAAAAGCTAGCAGATGCGATCCTATTCCACGGCAAGTGTTCCTTCAATTCCCTAACTCGTGAAAATGGCGATCTTAGATGGAAGAACTGTGACCATTAGGAAGAATTTGGGATAAATACAGCAGTGTGTAAAAATGGCAATTCTAAATAATTGGAAAGATTAGAGATGTGCTGCCATATTTATCAGCTCAAAATATGTTTCTTTGCTTTTAACCCGTAAGTAGGCGCATGGGGTCAGGCCCACTTTGATCGCTAAAGAAATACAAAACGCATAGGTTTGCGAATTTGCCACTCTCAGTAGCTGCCTATCGTATAACGCATTTTTTGTATTATAATTGTATTTTTGGTAAAAGTAATAAATGTGGATTAACAAATATACTTGTTTTTACTTTTCAAAACCTTTTGATTTACCTTAAATATAAAAAAAAAATTTAGGGTCCCTGCTGCCCCCATGCGCTCACTTGTGTGATTTTGCCAGTGCGCCTACTTAAGGGTTAATGATAGTGCTGGTTGCTTACTGGTATTGACTGATGCCTTAGAAGTTGAAGACCCTAATGAAAGCGGAATTCAGGTTACAATTCCTTGCAATACGGTCTTTCGCAGAATAAATATTTGTCCGTAGATTATGGAATTATGAGCCTGACGGGAAGTGGAAGATTTTACAAAGCTCAGTGATGGATGGGCACAGTGATTAGAATTCCAACTAGAAGGGTTTCTTCCGAATTTTAACCTTGAAAAATATTCGTTCGTAGAGAACTATATAGTAAAAGAGTGTTCCCTAAATTAGCTAAAAATGGAAGCTTCAGTGTTAATTTATCAGCTTTAAATACACGTAACGAGAGGATCCCATATTAACATATATTTCATAATAAGACGACTAGTTAATGCTACTGGAATTTACGTTATTCAGGATAAAAATAGAGGACAATTATATTACGTTCTAGGAATTCTCCTACTAATATGTATATATAGAGCACTATTATGTACACGTAATAAAATAAGATTTAAAGAAAAATATCTCTAATGCAGAACGATAGGAATCCAAAGCGCCGCGCTGGCCGATCGCGCAATTCATTATCAAATAAATTGTACAATTATATTCTATCACAATCATCTTCTAACCTATTACAAACGAGCTTTAAGGACAGCTCTACGGTAACATCGATGTACAATTAAAAAGAAATAACATTTGGCATTACTTTGCACGCACTCATTCGCAACGAAAGTGTCTCACGATTAAATCCACGGAAAAAGGAACAGAGGGGAACTAAATCGCATCGAAACGAAGGAAACAAAAAGAAGCAATCGTGCGGCAATATTCTCTCCAATCATGCTGTCTCTTTTTTCAGAAGTGTATAAACGAGAGGAGCAAGCAAGAGGCAAACCGAAGACCGGTATCGGTCGGTCGTTACTCATTCTTTTTTTCAAAACCGTCTCCGTTATTATTTTCCAAGAAACACCGCTAATGCTCGTTACTCGCGACCCAGCGACAATTAATTAGCATATACACCCGTACAGACAACGATAACATTGTGTAAATCGACTATACGATGACACAACTACAATGTTCTCTATAATATATTGCCGATAAAGCGACACGATTATAATTGGATCAGCTAGGAAGCTAGAAAACGCATTGGAGAAGGAGAAACCGTGCCGAAAGAGGCCCGGGCTCGGAACTTTGACAAGGACGAAAGTTATCGGACGTGACGGAGACTCGTATGAAATTGGAAAAATAATCTCTATCATCCATGCTATTTGTCATCATTTATCATCGCCACCTGCTTGTGCTAGCGCTCTGCTACCCAACGATTATAATAGTATATAATACGCGTCTCGTGGATACATCTGGTTATTAGAAAAACTCTCTGCTTCATTGCTGATCGAGCTTAACTGGTATAATCCATGCGTGGTATTACTCGACGTTCTTTAATAGTTTCCTCCTTTTTTTTGTTCTTTTTTTATCTCACTCCCTCTCACGCGCGCACACACTCTCTCTCCTCTCTCTGTCTCTCTCCACTCTCTGTGTTTTTCATTTTCTTTTTGTCTCTCTCCACTGACGAAAATGGTCATCTTGTATGCCTGATCTCTGTCCCCTGCCCTAAGTGTACGTCCGTGTTCTCAACGTTATGCCGACTTAGTCGCTGCGATTAGCGTGGTTTCGCTAGTCGACAGAGAAGGGCCGGAGGGTTGTGGTCGCTAGTTAGGATATGTCAGCTGGTAGTAGTCCCCACCCGCGGAGTCCTCATCGGGGCTTTGCAATTGCTTCACTCGCTTTATTAGCGCGCTAGAACACAAAATACTATCGCTGAATTGACGTCCTTCGGTTTCTGTTTTTTATTTATTTATTTTCATTGGCATTCTCGAGCTTTATATTTTCTAAGACTCTTTCTGGGAGGGTGTAGGGGGACAGCTGCACTCGCGCGCTACCGATTTTCGATGCGCGCGTTCATCGAACGAGTTCGTGGCGCGTTTCGTTTAAGTGATATTGAAATTAATAAGATTCTGCATCTCCTCTGTAAATTTAGCTTCAACGATCTTTATTTCGCCTGTTAGGAGCTTCGACATCTACGGTGGGCCATTCGTTAAGCGTGTCGGTGTAGTGGTGTTCTCTGTACTAAATCTGCAAAATGGGAGATTCGTTACGCGTAATCGCTGCGCGGGAAGTAAACGACAGTTTTGGATGATTGCTTTTTTTTTGGCGGGAAAGTGGGGTCGACCACAACGCATGGACGGTTTCTTGCGGGTTTAAAGGACAACACGATTCCCTTAGTAGAAAGGAACTGAGAAAAGCGAATACATGGGGCGAAATGTGACGAACGAAGTACGATGCGAGCGGAGGACTTGCAGAGTTACGCTAAAAGGACCGTGCGACGAAGCCCAGATGTTATTGTTAACTAAACGACCGGCTTTCCCAGCGACTCTGCCTGCCTTTGGGAATTTTCAGGCCTTCATTTCGCAAGCTTCCTTACGACTACGTCCATTGTTTCGTGCGACGATTAAAGGGGTAGCGTCACGATGATAGGATAAATATGGTAGGATAACATCGGAGGTGATTTGAAAAAATTTCTTATGATATGTGAAAAAATTAGCAAAATGAAATGTTTTTTTTTTCTGATTTTCCATTTGAGTCATTCCGCGGTGAAATTTTGCAGATAAAGCAAAATGACAATAAGTTTTATAATCTACACACTAAATACTAGAGAAGTACCCAAGATTTCGAAAAAATATTGACTTTTATGGGAATAGCAAACATTTGAAGTTTCTCATCATCCTGAATTCTCTAAAAAAAAAAGAATTGCTTTCAAATGTTCACCATTTCTTAGAAAATCAGTATTTTTCCAAAATCTTAGGTACTCCTCTAGTATTTAATGCGTAGATTACAAAACTTATTGTCTTTTTGTTTTAGGTCCAACGGTGTGGACGTAAAAAATTCCACCGCGGAATGGCTAAAATGGAAAATACGTATCAGCTGTGTAGCTGTGGTGCCGCCATTTTTGTTCGAAAAATCTGAAAAAATGTTTTTTCGTTCTTCTTTATACATATCATAAGAACCTTATGTTGCATTTTTAATAAAGTTCATAAATTTCTTTAAAATCACCTCCGAAGGTATCTTACCATTTTTGGCCTTTCGTCGTGGCGTTACCCCTTAAACTCCAATGCGCGACTCTTCATTTCGATCTTGCCGCGGAGTCCTCACGAATCTCGAATTAAAGAGCGCTTAGGTACTTTAAACAGAACTTAGACGCGATTAAAAAAGCTTGAAGCTCCGCTTGATGGGAAGTATTCTTAGATTTTCTGAGTGCCTCGCACCTAACAACGCGTGACAATCGACTTTCTTGACGAAATAAGGATCGAACCAACTACAAAAGCAACGAAAATCCGACTCCAACTAGCGACACGGTACACGTGGACAAGAAACACAGAGTAACACTAGTTAAGTCAATTTAAATCAAGTACGACGAACCCTTAATTCCTATTTATATACAAACTCAAGGTGGTTAATTAATTAAAAGGAGACTGTTTTATGCCTGTTATTTTCACATAAACGACACGAAACCTGTGCAAACAGACTAAATAAATTGCCCGAGTGTTTGTAACAATAGTAATTAAGGGTTACTAAAATGAAAACGTAATTACACAATTTCGAGAACGTAGGGCGCGGAGCATACAACGTATAGGGTGTTAAAAAAGTGATGGTCAATGCTTCCAGGGGTGAAGCTACACCTCTCGATGGGTGGAGATTTGTAATGAAAAAAACTTACCGCAAAATGGTTTATAACATTGAAAATTACTTCTTTTTTTTAAGAAAAAAATTTATTTGGAAAAGTTTGAAAGGAACTATAGAGCCGTAAATGTGCCGTTCCCTAAAAAAAAATTGATAAAATTTTGGCATGGGTAAAGTGATCATTCTTGTACTTCATGACACCATTTTTCACGTTTTTGAGAAAACGATTCCCCTCAACCAGCAGACTATATTAATGTAAAAAATTTAACATTAATTTTCAATGTGACAAGCAATTTCGCGGCAAGATTCACCGTTGAATGCAGTGACCATCACCTTTTTAACGCCCTATACACTTTGCATATTAACAACGTGGATTTCCGAATACCTATAAAATCAGTCCAAGCAATCAAGATATACAATTGATCATCCAAAATAATCTGATTACCATTCAATGCTTCAGAGCTCTACAGTTTGTAACGTTACGGGGAATTGTACCAAGGCAGAAACTCTCAATCACATAGAATTGAATGTCGAAACGTTACTGATCTACGAGTTCAATTCGCTACGGTTCTATGATACATTACAAATTCGAGGAAACTACGAGACGACGAAATAAGGAAACTGACGTACATCCGTCAAATTCTTGTCACGCAGAAACCAGGTGATTGCCCATGCAGCGTACACAATGAAAAGCGCAATTAAATGATCACAACTTACAAGGGACACTACGTGAATTAATGCTAAATAAATAAGTCGAGTACGTGGCACAGACTACGGGGAAACGTTTACTCGTACGTATCATGGTATCTGCTTATGCGGAAGGAAAAATGGCATATCAGATTTTATCGATATCAAATAACGTTACTCAATAAACAGCAAGCAATATATAGTAATTAAAATCGTATTTTGTACAATTGGAGCTACCCTTTATCTCGTATCTTTGCTGAGTAATACTTATTACAGGAAAAAATGGACTTAATGTTTGTTCACTCTTTCACCGAGGCAATCAACTTTTGCTGTCTTACAATTAATACATACAGCGTGAGTCTACCAACCGCAGATTGTACAAAGGCCCCAGAAAAAACAAAAATGAAGAAAATAGAAAACAAAAGGAAAAGAAAATGGGAACGATTTTTTTTATATGATTAAAATTAAGACGAAAATAAATTAGGACATAATTTCTAATATAATAATATAATAATCTAATATGATTAATGATATGGCAATAGAAATGTCATATATTTAAATATGTTAATGTTTACTTCTTTATTGCTGTTATTTTAGTCTCTTTATAATTGTCCTTTTTTCGTGATTTCGGTCTGTGAAAATATGTTACGTTTTTTACCGTTTAGAAATTGTTGGGACCTCAAAATATTTCTTGTAAAATTTTCCTCCACGATTTTATTTCTAACTTCACTTTGAACGGAGCAATAGCCCAATTTCTAGAATCACCCTCTACACGTAATATGTTTAAAAAATTAATTAAAAATTGAGTTGTAATATCACCTAAAATTCCCACTATTTATTGAGTATAGCTTTAAGAAGACTGCGGATGATTATGCATGAGATATTTCTGTTCAAGTTTCGTTCTTCTTTTACCTACCTACTGTTCTAAAGAAATATGCATTTTCATAAACATCCATAGTCTACTTATAAGGTGGACATATCGCAGAGTTCTATATATCTTAACTCGCTGTACGCGATTCGTTGAACTTAATACAGGGGTGCCTGTGTAATTTAAGTAATATTTACGATATATTTTACAGAACACGACCTTCCAAGCCCGCATCGGATTAAGCTTGGTTTATCGGGACTATGGAGGCTCCGCTGTATTAAACTCTTATCTGAATTATTACCGAGCGGCACTTCAGGTTACATTTGCTTTCTTTCCCTCACATAGTTACACGAATATTCTCCAAATAACATATCAAAGTTCGTGCTTAAATATCCACCTACTAGATAAAGAATCTTTATCAAAGGTTTAAGTTCATACGTCGATTAGAAATGTTTATCTTTTGCAGACCCTTTCTTAGAACACCTCGTATGACACGATAAAACGATAATCATTAAAGCTAGAAGAATTGTAAATCTATCAGTGCCGTTAATACAGCGCGTGGTATTTAATATATCCGGAAATGGATTTTAAAAACGCAATATGGAGTACATTTCGTTTCACGCGAAGGGGTATTCATTTAAATAAACACAGACACTGGCAATCTTGCGCCACTGTCGTATTTGACCATATGACGAGATAGATTACCAATGTCGCGAGCAACAAATATAATAAGTGACATTACGCATAGAAAAAGTAAAACAAGACTAGACTTATACTGCCCTCCTTAATTAGAATGTCCTATTTAGTATTTCGAAACATCTGAGAAAACTGAAATTGTATCATTTTCTTTGTGCCGTGCTTATAAAAAAAATGAATAAATTAGACTGTTTCTAGATCTCTACGAAACACATGGGGTGTTCCAACTTTACTTAAAAGGTAAAAGACGCACGGAACTTCAAATATTTCAACATTTCTTGAAAAATGGTAAAATGCCAAATAAGACATTTTAACTAAAGAGGACAGTATACCACACCTGCACAACACAGAATGAAGGTGAAACTATATGTACCATTTATAGCCATTGCATTGTTTTTGGCCATGTGCATAATTATCTTAATTTTAAATTGCTTGCAGATCATTATTATGTGAAGAATTTCACATCATAAATATTTTATTTAGTATACCGTTAGAAATATAAGGTTACATTTATTGCTTACACGAAAAAATATCATCTTTTTTAAGAAATGGCCAAACTGGTACAATACCTTAAACTGGCCACAAATTGTGCATCTACCCTATGTGGTGTTGAAACAAATAGGCAAAAAATTGTCTTAGACTACTTTTACATTAAACGGTTCATACGCGATGGATAATTCACACGATGATTAATCCGCATTCCGAATAACGTTACTTTAGGAATGAAAACAGTTACTTGAGAATACAGAGTGAAGCAGAACGCTAAACGATAAACTAATTCAACTATTCCACGAATCTAACTCTTTTACTTCGTTTTATAGTTCTGTAACGTGACCCTTCTTGTAACACAATCCCTCACTGGTTAGGTCTCACTTTTAACGCGCGATGGACAGGTGGAATCAGTGAGAAGGTCATGACCGTGGCGATAAAAAAACGTTATGGTATAGACTTTTGCCCGCTCGAGTCGAACTGGCTGAATTTTTTTCGCGGACAGGAACAAACCGGTAGAACGGAAAAGACTATCGACTATCGCGAATATTATTTGTAAACACAAGCTCGAATAAAAATACTGGCTTTTGAAACAATACAGACGTATTTGATAAGTTTTTTACTCCAGGTTAATAAAATTATATCGCGAATTATCAACTTATTTTTGCATTGGTAATTGCACTTTTCCCGTTTCTACTACGAACTTATCCCCACCCTGAGTTTTAACGCATTTTGCGCCAGCACCGGCAGTCACAGACCCTCGCGAGGAGTTGGCAAAATTTCACTTTGGCACGCCAATATTATGTGCTTATGCTATCGCTAAAGTAAGGTATTATCATTGAAATTTATATGGGTACCCCGGGCGAATAAAGGCACCCATAACTTGTGGTGCATTAGTTTCGCGTTGCTTGATTTGTAGCTTCGCAGTTAGCGATACAATGCGCAAATGTTTCGCATAATATTCTCGTAAAAATAATATTAGCTAAAGAAAATTAGTATTGGGGTTTATATACATGAAATAGCTCCACGTTGGAGAATTACGTGCAATCCATTTGCTAAGTGTTCTATCTCAAACAGTTTAACAATTCTGCAAAGAGAGACTCTAATAACGAATAAATTTCTTAATTTACTTTACGAACTGACCAAATTAATTCATTAAAATTGGTGACATTAACGCTGATAATATATTAACAAGATACAGTAAACTGGATGAATAAGCGAGGATTGAATTTGTAGCATAAAATTACCCATCAGAAGATTCGCTGACGTGACACTCTTTCGCTGGTAAAACTTCTTTGTTAGACATCAAACTATGCTTCGAACCGACCACTTCTAGCACAGCACAGACGCGAGTCTTTTATATCCACACACTGTTGTATTATTAACTATTGTCCTCGCACTTTGTTCGTTGGTAAAGAGTTATTCGAAACTGATGGAAAAAGTATGATAACCCGGCACGATTAAGGATCAACGATAACGAAATAATGCGAACGGTCGAAGCGTCCACGCGTTACTAACAAACGCGAGTTGCCGGCTGCGCCATGACGCTACCCTCAGCCAGCGAATGGGGGAAGGGTGGTCGCTAGGTGGGGGGTTGAAAGTGAGTCGCGCGCAGCCGCTCGCTAAATTCAAACGCATACGATTATACTGCTGCTTTTATCGTAGAAAATAATGTTTTTTAATGAAACTATTAACATTGTTACGGTTAATGACGTATAACTAATTATTTCTACTGTTTAAAAATTGACCGACATTGACGCAGTGATATGTCTTCCTTTAAAAAATATTTGAATGTTTAAATCACTTTAATATTTGAATGCAGAAAAAGTAGAAAGATAGGGACAGCTTTAATATGAACCATAATTAAATTAGAAAAGTGAGTATCGTATACTCTTGAATATATTTGATGATATTTGAGGGAGCCAAAAATTAATCAGAAAGCAGCTTAATGCGCGTGGGCTGTAGAACCCAATAGGAACAGAGGAATATCAAAATTATGAGAATATTATTTTAAGTTTGTGAGAATAGCGAAGTAGTTAAATGAATTTAGCGGTATTTAGTAACTTTGCGTATCTATGAGATAGTATATACTTTTAACGGTAGTATTTTTCATTTTGTAAAGAATTTCCAATATACATGTTGGAAAGGCATGCGTAAGTAATTTCTATGGAGTTATTGATTTCGATACGAGCGTTCTGGCGAGTGGATATCTCGCCCGACGAGAAATTCTCGAGCCTGGAATGCAGTCGTTGCTTTAGATGGATGAAACAGAGCTTTAGACGTCATGGGACAATGTGTCGCGCGTATCTCGAAACCTGACACATTTCACAAATCCGCTCGCTAAAACCATTGCATTTAATCCGGTTTGGCTAGCCGACTCGAAAAAAAACGACTTCATTCTTCATTTGAAATATACAAGGGTGGACATTTTATACGGGGTCAGACATTTGTTATAAATAAATAATGTTTGCTAGATTCGCTGTCACCCTACTTTCTGATGATTGTAAATTATCATACTTTTAGATAGACCCGAAAGTTATAAAACTTGCTATAAATATATTTCATATACAATCAGATCGAACGCGTAAGCTCAAGAAGTCACAAACGTGCAGAAATACGTGGCATGCATTATTTGTTTAAAAAATTGCAAAGTATATTGACCAATTATGAATTATAGACGAAGAATTGGTAGAGATGTAAGTTATGTTGCAATGTCTTATAGTGTTATTTGCAAAGACGCGTGAGTAATTGTTGCAAATTACTTTTAAGCGGAGGTGGCCAAAATTTTTAATTAAATAAAAATTTCGAGTAACGAATAAAAGTTAAAAGAATTAGAATAAAAGTTAATAAACTTAAACGTGGTTAACTTCATTTGATACATGACGAATAATTTTTTAACTTTTATTTAAATAAAAATTTTGTCCACCTCTGCTTTGAAGTGTGAATCTAAAAATATTATTAGGTCGTCCCTATAGTCCCAAGAAATGTGGTTATAAGGTGCCGAAATTGCGAATGAAACTGGTACATAATGCTGTTTACAACCTTTTTTTTAAGTAGCTACACCTTGCTTTTTGGAAATTTTAAATTATACCAAACTTTGATAATACTGAATGTTAGTAACACCTCGCTATAAGTATTTCATGCAAAATATTTTTCGCTATTGTGGAAAAGCCATTAGACATAGCAAATGTTAACAATGTGCGGTAATAATAATAATAGAAATTAAGAGTTACGAGAAAGTGGCGTAAACAAGATAAAATAATAAAATTTATCATTCTGTGTGCCATATAATTCTTATCTTTAAGTACCTCACGTTTAAAAATTATTAAAACATTGTTACTTTAAAAATGTAAATAATTCATTTCTATTGATTAAGTAATATAATTTAATTTTGAAATTTTCATTTTTCATGAAGGTACGAAGGATTTGTTAAGTAAACAGAGATTCTCTATACTTCGTGTTTGAACTTTATAGAAGAGAAAATACATATCTCATACTATGTAATCTGTTTGTGAGCAGTAGTTGTATGATTACTGATAGTAGCGATACTAGTAGAGTCAATAACTACATATGTGCATAAAGATTTGTAACTAGAATCTTTACTAGAATTTGAAGTTAAATATAAATGTTAGAAAAACTGTGTTGAATAATTCTTTACTGTGTTTGTCAAGAGCAATTAATAACCGCAGCCTGCAACATTTATGTGTAGTATCATACAACTTACCTTATATATCCTAGAAATGAGAAAGAACCTTCTCGAACGATGCTAAAATATCTATTCCTAAAGACTTCTGTCTTTCCTTCGAGATCTACTTTTCAATAAGTATAAAATCTTTTCATGGACCAATTTACACGCATGTAAACTTAACTAAATTCATATTTACATTCCACGAAGATTGATTATATTATTCCCGTATTATTTAAACGCATAAAAATTCCCAACATTTGGAATTGCACAAGCCATAAAAATCAGTTGCTGCAAATTACAGTGAATCAAATATTATCGTTCTTGCAAATCTCGCCCTACTTTGCGTAATATGAAAGCTTCGCGACTACTGAGCTGGGTGGAAAAGTTTGCACTTTCGATCGCGTTTCAAAAGAATGCCGTCATGAGGTTTGAAATCTTATTCCTGTTTCTTTTCACCTTCGCGAAATAGAATGTGTTATTACTCCGATGAATATTCAATGAATTTGACTATCCAAGCATTATACTGAACCTCTGAACCGAAATGAAACACGCCACTCGACGCGCCTAGACTTATTCTGTGTGGTAAGTATGCATATTAAACGTGTAAAGTAACATAGAGCTAAGCAACATATAATTATATGGAAAAGAACACGACGAAGCGATTTCCAAGCTACAAAAGAAATGGTGCGCCTTCTCGAAGTAGGTACATCAACACCAATGGTGACAGGGAACACTGATCTATGTTCAAGAATTATCTCCAAGTGATTTTCAAAGCGGCGACATGTCTCTTATTACTTGTAAAAGGACTAAAAAAATGATTAGTATATTCTGCTCTCGATGCACTCGTGTCTACCACAGAAGCATGCATTGTTTTAAACCATGATCAGTACCAAAGCGATTATGTTCCAACGGGACTATAAAAATTTTCAATACACACCCTATTTCGTTGGCCTGTTGGTTATTGTTATTGGTTGATCCACTGTTCACATTGTTATTAAGTGTATTGGAATTATTAGTTTGCTGCAACGTCTGGCACGTGCCCAGCAAAGAGGTCCATTGCCTCATCACTTCTTCACCTTGGGCTTCCAGCTCGGAGAGAATAGTGGCATCGTCCATATCTTGCAATGGCATGTTTGCCTCCACCCTGAAATGTACAACAATATTCAATGCATTGATTTTTCCGCATAACCAAATTAAATAGGCATTAACAGAGGAATTACAGGGGTTATAAGGGGTGTACATCGTAACAGTTATATGGCAAAGAGAGTTGTGGACAAAGTTTTACCTAGATGAGTGAATTAACGTAACGAAGTAATTTTGAAGATATATTTTTTAGGAAGAAATGAAATTTAATCTGTTGGGATTTTGGTGAGAAATGCCCCGTCAAATGTAATGATTATCGAGCGTTAAATGTGTTTTAACAATTCTTCTATGGAAAAGGTACCTTTAAAATATTTATCACTTTAATTTATTTCTCGTTGAAAGCACATATCGCCAGTGTCTCGAAAAAAGCGAAACTATTGCGATGTACACTCTGTATATGAAGTATTTATAACGTCAGTGAATAAATTTTGCTCGTAAAAATAATTGAAATAAGTAAATAAGTGTTCATAAATCAGTTTCCAGCTAAATTACAAGAAATTTCCAGATTGGATTTAAATTTGAAGATACTGTGCGAACAGTAATGATTTACAAAAGCAAATCAATTAAATAAGGCACATGAAACACGTGGGAAAGAGAATACCAACCGATGTTGATCTTCGTAAGAGCTAGCTTCGCTCTGTTCGTAATCCAATATTAAATCATCAGAGGCAATTGATTCGCAGGGGGATAATGTGTCGACACTGCCAGCTCGGCTTATTCTTTTGCCATGATGGGGGCTGTTTATTGTGTTTTTTCCGTGCCCCATGCCTGTAAGAATATATTCTTCATAAATATAATGCACAATTTAAAATATACAGAATAATCCTTTCAAACTCTCCGACGCGATCATTTCCAAAAACAAAAACGTGTACTGAAATTGTTCATCATTTCGTAGGAGAAGAAATATTCAGTATGCAGATGGACGTCTCATAAAGCCAATAAGAAATAGAAAAGTATTCTACAAGCACGGTCCCGTCGTGAAATTAAAGATCCAAACATCTAAACATCTACTCCAAAAAATTATAACATACGATGTTCCAAAATCAACCTTTACAAACGTCCTATTTAAAAAACAAAACGAAGTTGGCCCCAAGAAGCCTACTTAAAAATCAAATCGAACATCTCTCATCCAAACAGTTCTTGAATCCTAATAATAATTATACATCAATTCTCGCATTCTATTACAATAATAAATTAATTTCCCTATCGTTTCTTTTTGCAACGCGATTCGCCCTACGTCAACTTAACACACTCTCCGAAACTTCAGTCATCTTTACCTGTCTTAGGACTGGACTCGACCAAAGTGTGGCTGTTCTCAGTAACAACTTGACTGGCCATAGCGGATTGCGTTTCAGCGCCAGCCCTCGAGTTGTCATCAAAAATGAGTCCAGGCTGATCAGCGATCTCATCATCGAAGAATTCTTTGCCCTCTGACAAGCTCAACGAATTCGAAGCGTTCGTCGGCGTGCCAGGACTGTCATCGTCAACAGTATTACCGGACTGCTCCATCAGCTGCTCCTTTTTCGGTGCTTTGGCGTCTGAGTGTGTAATACTGGCTGTAAGGCTGTCGAAGAGGCTATCGACAGGGGAGGTTTCATCGTCTATCAAAGTAGTAGCTGTAGCCGCAGCTGCCGCGAACGCGGGATCCTCTATAGTGAGAAGGACGGAGCGTAAAGCGGCTTTCGGCATGGGCCCGTTCTTTCCCGCGTTCGTCGCCGCTTGCATATGTTGAATGGAAGTGGAGCGTTGGCACTCATCGCTAGAGCTCAACGAATACTCATCAGCCATAGCTTCCCCATGCCCATATTCCGGGTCATCCGAGCTCGGCGGGCTGAAGTCCGACTTGATAGAAGGTATCTTTTCGGAATGTGATCTATCTTTATAAACCTTCTCCTCCCCAAGCCCCTCGTCATACCCCTCTGAGGAAGTGGTGGACATAGACGTCGTCGACTCGGTGTACCTATTGTCCTTATTCACGATCCTCTGATACTGCGTCGCCCTCTCGCGCACCAGTCCAGTGCTAGCCGCCGTGAAGGTCTTCGGCAACGGTATAACCGAAATTTCGGTGACGGTGCTGTCGTCGTCCCTAACATCTCTCACATCGAAGCTTTTCCCATTCACGACCATCCTCAGGTTCCTTGGTCTACCCATTCCGCGCTTCCTCGACAGAGAACCGTCTGTATAATCCACACCCCTTAAATCATTCTCCCCAGGACAACCCTGCTGACTTCCAACGCCTGAATCCTCAGTGCCTGAGCCTTCCTTCGAGCTCGACGAGCCTTTAGACGCGGCGGAGACCTTTCTGCTTTGGTTAGCGGCGGTTTTAGCGATCTTAGAGTTCGCGTCGGTCATCCTCACTGCGTACTGAGGCTGAGGAAGATGGCTGGTGTGCAGGGTATACCTTCCGACTGGCTCCGGTATCCCCGATGGTTTGCGATTCACATCCGCGTGCATGTTAGCGGCGTTGTACGCTGTCACGCTGTGCACTGGCGACAGCTTGATCTTCGGTGCCACGTTGCAGACTTGCACCACCCTGTGAGGTTGCTTGGCGAATGCGTCTTGCTGTTGTTGGTGTTGTAGCTTCTCTTGGTTGTAGTGGCTCACCGTGTGACTGTTACAGATATCCCCAACTTTGTTCGTGAATTTCGACTGTGCTTGTCTGTAGCCGAAACGATTCGTTCGGACGGCGATGCCGCTGGATTCTTTCTTCGGTGGCGCTAACCGAGGTGTTGATCGGCCGGATGATGAGTTGTGCATCGCGCTGCTGGTGTCGTCGTCTCGTCGACGGTTCTGCTCGGGGCCAGCTGACTTCGATCGCGGGTGCAGAGCAGTTGATTCGTTCGCGTAGCTCGTTATCGGCATCGGTATCCCGGAGGCCGGTCGTCGTCGGAAGCCAAAGGACATCGCTGTGCCGCGGGTGTGCGAGCTGCCGCGCTTCGACGCGCCCTTGTGGTCGTTCTGAAACATCGCCAAAGAAAAACACTCGAGAGTAAGAACGAATGGAATCCTAGGAATCTTTCGCCAGCGCCCCGGCTTTACGTTCTTGTCACTTTTCTACATAGTGTGCTGGGATCGATAAAACGGACGCGCGGGTCTTTTACGCGGCTTTTATTGTCGTCGTTATTTTTACTTTTCGTGGTGCCGCGAGGATATTCAGTAATTGGAAAAGAAGCGTCGTTGGTCGGATGAAATCGTTGATAGTGAGTCTCTAGGTAGTGATTGGTAAATGTGTTCCGTGGTTTCTATTGGTCGCCGCAATTTTGGTCAAAATTGGAACTAGAGGGAGAATGTACATAAGTGGAAAAAGAAAGAGATAGTGCATCTACCAATTGGATTTCATAATATTGCGTGAAAAGTGGGATCAGTAGCAAAATGAATTTAATACTGAAGTGTCCGCCGATTTGGGACTTCTGCTTTTGACCAAAATTTACCAAAATGGTGGATACAGTTTCCGATCACTATCTAGAGGATCACTAATCGTTGCGACCCACGAGCGTCACCTGTGTATCTTTGTTTTTATTATTGTGAAGGGTTAACGCGGATGCATGTGTTTTGCCATTTCGGTGTTGGGATGAATTTTTTCGGGAATAGTAAGGGCGAAAATGATAAAACTGAGAATGAAATGTTGGAAGCTTGATCAATTCCATCAATTTCTACTTTACTTTATTATGGTCCCGGGAGTGAGAATAGTGGAATTTATTCATGGAAACCTATCTGTGTTTGGAATTATAGAGACAGCAAAGCAGAAAGGAAATTAAAATACATTTAAGTGCTTCGTTCATTAACGATATACAGCACCGGACAAACATTTTTGTCGGTTTGTTTACTATTACTGTCACCGAGCCTTTGTCACTCACATTTTTGTTTATTATTTCACAATATATACTTTGCATTCAAATTTGTTGAATTTATTAACTTAATTTATTTACCATCCTGGCCTCCAGTGGCGCGCCCAAAGAGGGGGGGGGGGGGCAAGGGGTTCTGACACCCCCCAAAGATAAGGGAGATTAATGTATCCACAACTGAAGTAATTCAAAAACTTTGCAAAAAGCAAAGAAAACTAGATTTTATTCTTTAAATAAATTTTTCTAGTCACCTAATGAATTTTATTGAATTTCTATTAAAAAATATTTTTATCCCATCAACTCGACTCCCTCAAGATTAAATCCTGAGTGCGCTACTGCTGTCCTCTGTGAACTATTCAATTAATTTAATGTTAATGCTGTATCCAGAATTGTTCTCAACATAAATCTCAAAAAGTTCTCGGTAATACCGCAGAACTTTTACATCAATAAATTCATGAATCGGCATTATCTACTGAACACTTATCTCCGTTATTATACTCCGCGGTTTACCAGGTTATCAAGCAGTCATATTAACGTAATGAAGATTGAGTAACTAATTTTGTTATTAACTCATTTTCTGTCTTTTATGAAACCGTAGAGAGAAAGTTATTTTAAATGCGTTGTAAAGGTCGATAGATACTTGACTGCTCTGTATGCTGCGTTAAAACGAAGTACTGAGCATATTTTTATTAAATAACAAACTACAAAAATATACCATAAACATTGAAGTACCCACGTTTCAATAAAAGTGCCCTTAACAGTCAATCAACAGTTTCTCACTTCGTAAATTCATCTCGTAATTCGTCTTCTCATCAAATTCTTTTTCTTTATTGATACGTAAAAGATAATTGATTAAACCTAAATCAACATCTGATACAGATACCAATGTCATTTGAAGCGTGATTCATAAATTGATGACTAAATACAAATTAAAAAAGAAACAACATCGGTGTGTTGAACTACGTACAATATCAACGAACAATGATATCAGACCCATTCGTTTTGATACAGCATATCGATGTATCGTAACACTCTGATCAGTCACTCAATAACATGTAACAGATAACACCGCCGAGAAGGTGGAAGTTCAGAAACATGAAGTAATCCGATTCAAACTCCAGAAATAGAGCAACTGCGTTCCCAAATCGACGAACTTCTCTATGCCCACCTAACACTGGTTCTACGCGAGCGCGTGTCACCAAGGCGTGCGTAAAACCGGTGTTGCCGAAGAAAACAAGCGTTAACACCAAATTCTTCCCACATAAAAAATAACAAACCCCGAACCTACGCAACGACACACTAAATACAATCCTCCCAGAATATTACTCAAACGTGAATCCAACATACATAAAAGTACCTTGAATATACTTGCGCAATACACCACAATCATTGCACTGGATGAAATACCAATGCGATTAATTCAGTTTCACCTAAATAAAACGCTTTCCACACGTGGAATCTTTTTATCAAGACCTTGATAATACCTTTTTCTGACAACTAGCTCGATAGCTAGTTCCCCACATTGCGCATCTTCAGTCACAGTTGTTGCCATTTATCTTACTATTTCTCCGCACGAGCCCTCGCAACGTGTGGCGGGCGGGTTGACACTAATCCCCGTCCGTAAATGCCGCAACGAGCAAGACCTACATTTCGCTCGGACAGAGCGCGTGACAGTGTTCCTCGAGCCTATGCAGAGCGTTGCGGATCACTTTGGGACATCCCGGAAAGGCCACTCGAATTCGGTACAGTAGAAACACAACACCGCGATGCCCGCAGAGTAGCTGTCGTTCCCTGGAAGACCTACGTGGAGATGTATCGCGGAAACACATAGAAGGATGCATCCCTTACCGCAGCACCGACTCCTTTCTCGTTCTCCAGGGGATCATCCTCGCACCTGGTGCCAGCAGACCGGTAATCCATGCCTTCGGTGGGGCCAGTGTCGGCCGGTTGTTAAGAGCACCGTATTGCAATCGATCCCGGCGTCCAGGCCGCGAGAGAAGGTTACGCTCGCCTCTCTTCTAAATGCGCAACGGCGTCATCCTGCACCGCTCTGTGCGTGGAATATTTTTAACCGAGGGAGGGCGCGGCGCCGAAAGTACCGGGGGCAGTTTTCTCGGCCCGAGCGAACCTTCCCCGTAATCTGTCACCTCCGTGGAGAGAAAGAAGGGAACACGTTCCCCGCTGTACGCGTTCGTCGCTAAAAGACACGCGCACCGACAACCGTCGCCAGTTGCCCCCGCTTGCCGCCCCCGGCTCCGCGCCTACAGCCCGATCAAGCTCTTTCCCCTCGCGCCCTCTTCCTTTCTCCGCTTTCTCCTTCTCGCTCCATCCGCCTCTTCACCCCCTTTTCTCGACCTTCCTTGTCACGCGCGCCCGGCGAGACTTCTATCTCTATCAGACGCTCTCTGTCTCACCCGCTGGCTCGTCACGGAGGAGGTTCGCACGGCCAGCCAGAAGCGTGGAATCGATCGACGTGACTGCGCCGGCGTCGCGACGCCACCGCACACCCGCCGTCACGCTCGCGTCGACTGCGAACGACTGATCCCGCGAGTGCGCCCGCGCTCTCGACGCCTTCCTACTATATCTGCTTCGCCGTGGCTCTGGTCACCCCTCTCCTCAATGCTGATGGGTACAGCGGCGTGCACAAAAAGTGGACTGCAGGGAAATGTACACATTCGTGAGACGGCGACGGGAGGATTTAGCCGCTTCATTGAATCGTGACGCTTATGGATCGCGTGCAACGAAGGAGCTGTCGGCGATCGGACGACCTCCGCTAACTGATTTAATGTCCCGGCGCTTTGAAAGGAACTGGGAGGGGGTGGAGCCGATCGCGGGTTATGCAATTTTAGGAAACTATGAGTAATGGGTGACGCGTGCTGCTGCTCGCCTTTCTTTTAATTAATGGGATTCGTTCGGACGCAATTCTCTTCCTTGTCGGCTGGATTTCTCTTCGTCGTTTCTAGGTCTGACTTTCTGTGGAAATTTTCTTGGGTTTTGTAATGAGCGTGTGGGTAGGGTACTTTGGAATGGAATTTGTTTGTTATGAGTCGAGGGTGCTGTAGAGGATTATGAAATTAATATTTTTTATTAGTATTGTTTTACTGTATCATGTCGTGTAAGGAAATTATGGGCTTTTGAGTGTTAGGTGCCACAGCGCCTGGCGATAGACAACCCGTGTTATTATTTGATACCCACGGATGCACGCTGTTCTGGCTATGAATACGATTTATAATGCTTGGAACTGTATCATGATGTTTAAGGGCGACCGTAAATGTTTTCTGGGGTGGGGGGCAATTTTGGGGTGAGGGTAATGAAAAAACAACACTGGCGATTATGAAACACGTGGTGCAAGTGGAATAGCCTTCTTGCTTTTCCGAACCCGTTTTGTAGTGTCGATTTAATTAAAAATTTAAAAATATTCACTTTTTTAGTGTAAACTTAATAAAGATCAGTTTTTAAAAAAGCGATTTTTTTTCTCAAAAACCAGGGGGGCAACTGCTATCGAAACTGTCGTACAATGAGTTAGAAAGGAATGGATGTCGAATCAACGTGTGGCACACGTTGCCACTGTGAGAATGGTGGGTTGCCTGTCGCCAGGCGCCGGGAACCTAATTTTGAAGAGCCTGTAATTTTGTTACATGAAGTCGTACAACAAAGTGGTATTAAGAAAAAATGCTTCTTTTTTCGGCCTCTATAACGTTACAAATTTGTAGCACGGAGTTGTGGATCAAAGTGCCTCAGACATCTGTACATCTGAATAATAAAATGGGTTCATATAAACATGTGTCCTATTTGATTTTTGTTTTCTTCTCGGGTAATGTTTTTCAGAATTAGACTACAATGCTGTGCGCATGATACCAAATCCTGTTTGTAAATAATTGTGAGGAATTGAGTGACGCTACGTCTATTTAATAAAAAAATGATTGCGATTCAAAATTCGCTATAACTCGAAAACAAAGTGAAATAGGACAATGTTTATATAAACTTTCTTTATTGTTTAGATGTGCTGAAGTGACTCCGAAAATATCTCCCACTTATTCTGGAACACCCTGTATACACTATCTCTTCATATCAACACCAAACGATATACAGTAGCGTATAATTACAATGACCCATGACTTATATTCAAACTCGCGTGCTATCTGTCAATGTTGTAGATTTAAGCCTTGTTTGTATCACCGCGTGCCTATATCGTTGCACCAAAGAATCTTCGCTGACTTACCACTGCGTGAAAGCGCGCGCGCGAGAGAAGATGCAGCGAATGGAAAATTAAATATCACGCGTACTCTCTGTCACGCCTATCCGAATTAGTTTCTCTGCCAAAGGATCGAGGTCTCTAACGAAAAATGCTCGGCAATCAGTTAATTGTAAATACTAGATAAGATTCTCATTCGTGAGATTGTGAATTTAGCTGCATAGAATGCAATCTTGTACAGTTATACAGAACGCACTAGAGGAAGTATCATATCATTCATATAAACAGTTACTCTGTAAGGCACGTGTCTCTCTTGTGTTGCATTAATTGTTTAAAAGGTTACTCTTAAGGGTTATTAGCTTTGACTTAGGTTTACAACGTCGATGAATTAATTTACTGTTAAAAAAATCACGGGATATATCCTTATCCTTACTAATATATAAAAGTGAAACGTTGTCTGTTTGTTTGTCCTTCTTTCACACCTAAACGACTGAACGGATTTCAATGAAATTTTGAATATACATTAAATAGGTACGTCTCAGATTAGATTACAGGCTATTTATAAATATGCTATCTAAAATAATAAATAATAATAATAATAATTCCCGGGTGAAACCGGGTAACGGGTCAGCTAGTAAAATATAAAATGGCATTCTAGAAAGAAAGCAATTGGGTGTCTTCCAGAGCAAACCGCGACCTACCTTAGGAAGAAATGTAGTTGCAGTGCGATAATGGAAAAGACCCAAAAGTTACATAAATAAGTCTGACACCGATTTCCTTTCTGCTACTCGAAACAGTCTACCCAGCAGTTTCTGTTTACTACCTTATCAATCTTATCTACAACTAATCTGAAGATTTTATTTAATAAGCACGATTGTTCCACATGCAATGCTTCTAGAACACTGCTTCCTGATACTATCTTATCAAGCGTCTTTGTTTCAGCGTTTTATATTTTATTCTTTAAAGATACCAATCTATTACTTGCGCCCTATTTATGGCGCAAGTCAAACACGAGAATTAATTATACTAGTGCGTTGTGAAATCTGAAATTCTTGCGGCAGCAATGCAGGACGGACAATACGGACGCGAGGCTGAAATGTAGGAATCAAGCCCGAGTCTTATCACCGCCGCGACAGACTATAAAAGGAGGACGTAAAGAGCATGCACCAGAGAACTTCGCACAATATCCCTTTCAGACAGCGTGATAAGCTCTCCCGTGCTCTTCAGTCTTAAAACTGGAAGCCTGGAGTCTTTCGCTCTGTATTTCTCAGAGAACTACAGCACTGCTACTTCTGAATACTCCACCCTCGCGACCCTTCGCTCATTAATATTGCGCTTCACGCACGAACCTCGACCCTCGCTAGAAAATGCACTCAAACTACTACGTGCGTATCTAGTAAACAGAGGACCAACCTAAGATACCAAACCATCAGACACATTCTCACTTTTCCTGACGGACAGGTGTGATACGATTGTCTAGGAGTCTAGGTATACGATGCTTTTGTATTTCAATTGGATGCGAAATAGAATAAAGTGACCTTCTCCTGCTTCCTGTCGTATTCATGGGAATGGTGATAATGGGGATTGTTAATAAATAATAACAGGGAGTTGGGATATGATGCGGAATAAACTTCGGCATTTGGGAAATTAAATGCGGTTTGCACGCTAGTCAGGTAGCTTTTAAGATTCTTATTAAGATTTCGAGGACTTGTAGTTTCTTTATGGCTTTGAATAATGATTGACGTACGTAACAAAAAGATGTGAGAAGATCGGTGCTGGAGTAAGCAATAAACAAAATAAGCACGTGTTTAGGGCATCAGAAAAGAGGGAGGCGGCATAAAAAATTTCTGAATTTTAAAATCTTTTATATAGGAATAATATTGTTAAGTGTTTATGTGCATGTGTGTGCGAGCGGGTCAGAGAGAGAAAGAGAGAGAGAGAGAACAAAAGAGAAAGAAAACGATAATGTTACTGATAATGTTACCAAGTGTATATTTGCACTTTGCAAATACGAATACTTCATAAAAAAATAATAAAATATCATAATCGTTTTAATGTGAACTCATCGATTTACGGAGGGGTTTAATAATTTGGTCACCCGCTGTACGTGCATAGAATATACACAGATATTTCCATAGTTCGATATAGAGGGTGATTCACCGATGTGCGCCACCTGTTTAAATTACTTGTAAATATACTCTTTGTTATATGAAAGAATGGTTGAAACAAAAGTCGCATGGCATCAAGAAGAGCGTAAAGAGTGTAATAATTATTATTTTGCTATTTTGTTCTTTTATCGAGATATGAAGGTCACCCTGACGGTTTTAATCTTAATGGGTAAATTTTGATCTCGCAATTGGAAAGAGTGTTGAACGCTGAGTAAAAATAAATTACAATATATGAGTCCAAAAACTAATAATTACCGAGATATTCGTTACATGATTTTTAATGTAAGTAATACTCAAAGTGTTACCCATTACGATCCATGTAAGTGCATAGTTAATTAATAAGTGCAAATGGCTAATATTACAGCGTGTGCCCTTCTTAATACTATACAATCTTCGTTTGAACCGTTATTTTATGTAAGAAAAAATTTCCAAGTAATTTAGGTGGCACACTTAAGTGAACCACCCTGTATACTAGATATCTATAGTTCAATAGGTCGATCTTTTCAGTCGCTATGTAAAGTGTACGCTGCAGTTAACTCTGTCGTTGAACTTGATACATGTAAATGGAGTCTGTAGACAACGCTTACAATTAGAGTGACGTCGATCAGTCTTCTCTACATTAATGCAAAGGTGATGAGTCATCACACTTTGATACGAGCTGTTCCCTACGTCCACTTTTCAGTGATACTTGTCCCGAGGTCTCGTCGTCGTGCCCGCTTCACAACGTCAGCATCTTTAACCTGGCCTTATTCCGACGCTGCATCCTCTTTACTAAAATATGTCACAGTATACTGAATATATCTAGATATTTCTTTTCACTCCCCTTCTCAGAGCCGGATTTACCTTTCAGGGGGCCCCAGGCTGAATATTTGATGAGCCCTCGGTTAAATGTAAAAAATAAAATGACGCTGATTTGATTTTTTTTATCATAATACTCGTATAATCTAAATAAGAATTTAATTTTAAAATTAACATTGAATATCAAAGCTAAACATAACATTAACATAAATAAACATTAAAGATACAAGTTAATAAGTATAATATAAAAAAATGCTAATTTTTTTAAGAAAATATTTAGAATGAGGGGCCCCCAGATAAACGTTTTGATATGAATAAAGTGATCCAAGTTGATTAAAACATTTTTCGCGTTGTCTGAAGTTCATAATTTGAAGGTAATTATTGTATAAAAAGATAATGTACTTTATCAATATTTTGGAAATGTGAAAAGCTCTTTTAGAGAAATTGTTTTGTAGAGATGTTTTGTCAAAGCGCATTCTTTTTCACTTTCGATTATATGAATTACAAGCTTCGCGTTAAGCACACTAACACGCGTGCATCCTTTGGCTCATTTAAAAGTAGCTTAACCCAGAAATTAATCCGTCCGGCATTTCAAGGGTCTTCTAATTTAATTAAAGCTTCAGCGCAGTAATAGCGGTAGAATATCCGTTAACATCCTTTCCCTGAGATAATTAAAAATAATTCGAGCACTTGTATTGCAGAAAATTAACACTCTGCGACAAGTACCAGCTTTATGATCATTCCATGGGTGACTCAAGTTCATTATGGAACATGAAGCATTAATTAAACGAACTTAAATGAACTTCGATAATATAGGCATTCAGTGCACCTTTGAAAAAACAGAATGTACCTTTCTACAGTTCAATCAAACAAAGCCCAAAGTGTTTTAAAGTATTTCAAAATATTTTCTTCACTTTAGTGAATTATATATTAACAATTGTTTTTTGGAGAAGGAAAGAAAGAAACCTATAGAAAATCTTAATATAGGAAATGCAATTTGTCTTCCTCTAATTGTAAGTATATATTCTAAACCTAAATAATTTAAAATCCCAGAAATCAAATTTCTCTAAAAAGTAAAATGAAAAATTATCCCACGATCAAAATCAAAGACTATATCTATTATAAAATTTCCGGAATTATACGATTCTCAAACTGACAAAATACTTAAAAATACATATTACATTGACTTTGTTTACAAGATATTATTCGAAATTATCGAATCCAGCAATTTCTCCATCAATTGCAGTTATCTGCATAAAAAGATAATGTTGCAACTATACCACTCACATACATATTATTCTTCTGCAATGCTCTGCCATCTAGTGTAAGATTCGCGAACTACTTAACTTCTCTGCGAAGGTACAGTGGCTCTTAAAAATATTCGGACACCCTTTAAAATCGCATAACTTTTTTAAAATTAATCCAAACGACTTGAGCTTTTTTGAGAAGCTAGAGGGATTAGTTTGCTAAATGATATGATTCGTCGTTTTGAAAAAAATGCACTTGGTCGGAGTAGCAAAAAAGAATAGTAAAGGGCGTTTTTTAAACTTTTTTTTGTGAACCCTTAATGAAAATTCAAAAAACCCGTTTGTAGATTTAAGTAAGTTATATACGTGTCTAAAATTTTATCAAAATCGCTTAACGTTGCTCTGAGCTACACACGTTTCAAGATCGCAGAATGAGGTCGAAAATCGCGAAATTCCCGAAAATCAGCGATTTTCGACCTTATTCTGCGATCTTGAAACGTGTGTAGCTCAGAGCAACGTTAACCGATTTGGATGAAATTTTAGACACGCATATAACTTACTTAAATCTACAAACGGGTTTTTTGAATTTTCATTAAGGGTTCACAAAAAAAAGTTTAAAAAACGCCCTTTACTATTTTTTTTTTGCTACTCCGACCAAGTGCATTTTTTTCAAAACGACGAATCATATCATTTAGCATACTAATCCCTCTAGCTTCTCAAAAAAACTCAAGTCGTTTGGATTAATTTTAAAAAAGTTATGCGATTTTAAAGGGTGTCCGAATATTTTTAAGAGCCACTGTAGATATCTTCATTGAAAGTTTCAAGTTTCGAGACTTGTATTTTTCCAATAAAAAAAGAAGTCGTCAGATTTACGTACGACACTCAAAACAATCAAAAAAGCTTTGTTACTTTAAATTAGCCATCGAATACATAATTTAATAAACTCTTCATTTCTGTGAATATTAAAGTCAATTTTCTGAAAAATCATGCCTCGTATGAAAAAATGTATTCTATATATTCGACTTATTTTTTCATGCAGAATCACCCTCTTTCCAATTGTAGCACAAGCTACCGAACACCCTGTATATACCTATGAATCGATTACTGCACATTCGTGTTAACCTTGGACACTTCTACGTTAGTGATAAAAAAACTACCGACGTTAATAACATTCAGAAAAACGGTACATTCCACGATAATAAAGTGGGACTCTTAAATGTCTTCGATACGTTTGAAAACTCACGTAACACGTGGACTCCTTCTGTTGTTCTACGCAGAGCCATGGTTTACAGTTTCTTATTAGTAACGCTTTTTATGCTAACACTTTGTTTACTAGAGACATTTTCGACGCGTAATCAATGATTTATTAACTTTCGCGTCTTTCTACTTTCTACTACTTGTAGTAGGACTATTACGAATATTCGGATATTCGAATTCCAACAGAATTCAAATTTGAGATTCGAATTCCAACAGAATTCAAATTTGAGATTCGAACGTTATTCGAATAATTAGGAGTGTCTGAATATTCGGAGTGATTGAATTTTGGATGGTACCGAGTAGAAATCTGAACATGAAATATTTTTTCACATTTTATCGTGAAATTCTTTTCATATTGTTCTTTATTATATTTAGTTATTTGTGTTTCAAATGTTTAGATTCGTTTTCGGTAGAATACGAAATTCGAACACTTTGAATTATTCGAATACTTCATATTATTCAAATACTCCGAATTATTCGAATAAATCATTCGTATTCTAAATTATTCGAATATTTACAGCTCTAACTTGTAGCAGTTATTTTACTATGACTATCTAACATTTCATAATGATACTTGAAGAAATAGCTCAACCCCTTTTAATAACAATATTTTAACACCTTGCATAGACTAAAATCGCATTCCTTCCTCGTAAATCCTTCAAATTAACTACTTGCAAACATTTCCTACGATGTTTGAGATCAGGAAATTTGACAGACGTTTACAGAAGTGGTACGCATTCATCTAAAATTCCCAAAACATCCCAACATAAACATCTCCCTCGCAAAATATTTAAGTATAACTAAAAATTGTATTCTGAACAACCGAAAACAAAACCCTCGTTTACCCAGCGCGTACTTGTTCACCAATTAACGTTAACTCAAATTACCAAAAGCCATCCAGCGACTACGCCACAGCAGTCTATCCACACTTTCGATAGTGACGTGTTAACTCCGTTCGACATGCCATATACGAGCAGCTGCTCAGCAAAAAAAAACAAGTGAACGTGATGGCCAAGAGTGCCATAATTAAAACAAAACCTGGGCAAAAATGTGGGAAAGAAACGGAGAAACTTCTCCTTCTCCACACATCGAGCATAGACAACGTTGATCCTCCTGGTTCGCGTTTTTCCACGGTGTTTCCGGTTAGCGGATACCCGCCACGAAGTCAACTGGCATAACGGAGAACAATAGAAAGCGGATATAATGAAAGGAAAGAGCAAGAACTATAGCCGAGGGAATTAGCATTGGTGATGAACTGAACAATTAATTACTTTCACATATCACGCCTGCTCCATGCAAACAAGCCACCGTATGAGAAACACATACATACGTGAGATGGCCTGTCCTGTGTAATTAGTAATGTTTAATTATAAGAATTTAACTCGTTTGCACGTAGACTTGTCTCTTTCTCTTTCTTCGTTTTAGAAATATGTGAGAGAATACAAGGATCCAGTGATAGATTTATCCTTACCCCGGGTTTAAACCAAGGTGAACATGAACAAAAACATTGTTCGCGAACGTTTTCGTCGGTTCTTGTCGTGTCCACACCGCCGCAAACATGAACAAAACTTAGTATACGAATCGTATGTGAACGTTTTGTTCTATTTGCGGCGGTGTGGACACGGCAAGAACAGACGAAAACGTTCGCGAACAATGTTTTTCTTCGTGTTCGCCTTGGTGTAAACCCGGGGTTAGTCTAACAACGCTGAAGCCTAGGGCCCCGTTTAGCTGGGAGCCCCTCATTCTAAATATTTTCTTCGTAAAATTGGCATTTTCTTATATTATCTTTATTAACTTGTATCTTTAAAGTTTATTTATGTTAATGATATATTTAGTTTTGATAGTCAATGTTAATTTTGAAATTAAATTCTTGTTTAGATTATACGAGTATTATGATAAAAAAAATCATATCAGCATCATTTTATTTTTTACATTTAATTTAGGGCCCACCAAATATTCGGCCTAGGGCCCCTGAAATATAAATCCGCCTCTGAATGGATCTAAGAATTCTCAAGAAACTGAACGTGCTATTCCTTCAGATTCCATCACGCAATATATCAGACTATCTAAACAGTTCTTAAGTTCTTTATTTACCAAAATTAGGCTCTATTCACTCCTCTAATTATGCAAACTTGTCTATAGTGATTAACTGATTCTCTCCCATTCGACTATATTTTAAATAATTATTTTCCCCCATTCCACATCGAAATTGTATTTTTGGTTCTGGTATCCAGAAAGTATATAGTTCAATTTAAAAAAACAATGAGAAACTTGGGAGTTTGAGAATGATTACCTTAAAGAGTCTGACCCCTGCGTTATCATATATTTCTCTTAAGACTGAGCAAAGCTCGTTTATACTAATTATGGGAAATTTGAATGTAGCACAAAGATTCAGGTACATACTTCCAAGTGCCTCATCTTTTACGCCAGCGCCATCGCAGCTAAAGGGAGAGTATGGTACGTAGACCTTTGCTAAAGTATGCAAATTCCGTAATCTCACATGTGTGACGTGCCACAGGCAGTCAAGCCACGTAATTGTACATGTCCGGCCACGAGGAATCCACTAACATCGTTTCGCAATCTCAATAGAACAACAGAACATTTCATATCCTTTCTATCCAACGTGTTGCTATAGAAACGAGGCTGTATTTCTATAAAGTATAGCCATTGAGAGCGATGAAGCGAAAAGATACCCTTTATCACAAACCACAAATATGAAATTATATAATTTTCTAATAAGCATATATAATTTAACTTTTCTAAAAATCCCTCCTCGCTGGACTGAATTCGTGCATTCAATAATTTCGGTCGTGCGAAAGGAGCGAGTACAGTACTAGGTCATGTGTAATATTTATTCCGGAGGAAATTAATTAAGACGCACTTAATTATTTAGAAATATACAATTTATACGTTAAAGGGTTGCTTGAATGATTTCCGACCGTTAAAATCTGGGGAAAACGTGAAAAATGAATAGCAAGTTTTGTTTCAAGATTGAATAAGATTATTTATTTTGCGTGTACCGGGTGTGGGTTGAATAACGAGAGCGGCGCAAAGACTTGGAATGATCGTAACACAAACGAAATACGAACTGATATCAGCGTAGCGGAGTTTTGCATAGCTTAATTAACGCGTAAGAAATAAGAGCACGAAAACAATGCGTATTAATTATTGAAAGTTCCCTGGAACGTGAATGGGTGTAACGTATGATCAGTAAGCGTAAAATAACGGTAGAGCAGCCGCGGAAAGGAAGATCTCCCGTCATTCAGTTTTTTGCCTGACATCGTGTAATAATATATTCTCGATACGCGAATATATTCCGATTCGATTGATGAGTGTCCTAATGAAAAAAAACTGGGACACAGGTGGCTAACCACTTCCTGAAGGATTTTGTTTTGCTCGAAATATTCAGAGAATTGGAATTTTTAATAATTTGGTAAATTGAATAGAATTCGATGTTACTTTGTATTTAAAATGGATAAAAGTCGTAAATGATCGCAGGAATTCATGAATAATTTAAAACATTTGAAATTTCAAAACATGAGCTCACAAGAAATCCAGATCCCCAAAATTATATTCTACACTTTCGACTTATTTTTACGTAAAGAATCGTACAGTTCTCGACTACATGATTCTGCCCCACTATTAATAGTAAACGTTAACATAAATACATAAATAGTTAATTTCAATTGCTCCCTGCATTACATCTATGCCTTTTCTCATATAAGAGTTCTTCTTTATCCTAAAAATCATCAGTAACACTTTTCTAAGAACTGAACAGTCCGAATCTCCTGTGCAAAGATCCCTTTCCTATGTCTGAGGTGTCTTTCCTAATTTTACGTCGCTGAATCTAGTGAAAATGAAAAATACAGAGCCTCAGATGCGATTGAAGCGATAGTAAGGACATTGAACTTCGTGAGCATGACCTTCAGCTCATATCTCATAGAATCAGCTGGCTTTTCCGCTATATGGAGTCAAAGATACCCGTGTACTATTACGGTGCAATGACCAATATGCGGTATTAAATAGCAACTAATACTCGCACGTTCACTTGTACTTGCTACTACAGTACCATGCTTAGTGTTCCTTCTCGAGAATTCTTTCTCGAGAATCTTCAGTGTAGGAAAAATATTATAAGTAAATCCCATTTGTTTTCAGAAATGAATTTGCAGTTAGTGCAAATTGTGTGTTAATTGTGAACATATAAACACATCTACAATCAGTACCTAATAAATGTTTGCAATATAGGTATAGGGTCATTCCACGCGAAGTCGGACACTTTTCGGAGTAACGTTTCGGATTTTGGTGCAACTTGGATATGTTGTAGTCTTTAGGGGTATATAAACATATATCAAAGGATTTTTCGAAATGTCAAAAATTGTGGATGTTACAGCTCTTTGAAATATAGTGTATACTATTTTTCAAAAAATTATAACTCTGGAACTAATAAACTGACAAAAATAACCTTTTGGGTGCTTACAGTGAAGATATAAGGGTACCTAATAAAAATTATTTCACTTAATAAAAACGAATATTTGACCATTTATTTAGCAATTGTTCTTAACAAATGCAATTTTATAGGTGAAGGCAAACTTTTAAAAATTTGAAAAAAATATGAGGATAAAGCCCTGTTTTTCCTCTTTACGGACACGTTTCGAAAATCGTGGACGTTTTAAAATTGGCCAAATGAAAATTAATTGAATGTAACGCTGCGTCAAATCACACCGGCTCGACTGGCTGACACGTGCGGTACTCGCAGCGGCCAAGCGGCTATATCCGTTATTCTTATACAGTGTTCTCTAATATGGTAAGTATATGTAAAAAAAACTGTAGAAAGAAAACTTTTACTGTTTTTTATACACAACATAATACGGTATCTTAATTTTTGGTGTTCGCAATATTTTCCTTGAAAAGTGGGTAACATTCAGTTTTTTAAATGGAATGCTATATATTTGATTACCCAATATGAAAGCGACTGTCAAGACAAATTCAACCATATGGTATACTATGACCTTCAAGGCTACACAAGGTTAGGAATAAAATAAATATATCGATCTATCTATCTAGTAGATTGAATTTCTTCTTTCATTCTTAACCATGTGTGGTCTTGAAGGTCATAGTATACCATATGGTTGAATTTGCCTTGACAGTCGCTTTCATATTGGGTAATCAAATATATATCATTCCATTTAAAAAACTGAAGGTCACCCACTTTTCAAGGAAAATATTGCGAACACCAAAAATTAAGATACCGTATTATGTTGTGTATAAAAAACAGTAAAAGTTTTCCTTCTTCAGTTTTTTTACAAATACTTACCATATTAGAGAACACTGTATAAGAATAACAGATATAGCCGCTTGGCCGCTGCGAGTACCGCACGTGTCAGCCTGTCGAGCCGGTGTGATTTGACGCAGCGTTACATTCAATTAATTTTCATTTGGCCAATTTTAAAACGTCCATGATTTTCGAAACGTGTCCGTAAAGAGGAAAAACAGGGCTTTATCCTCATATTTTTTTCAAATTTTTAAAAGTTTGCCTTCACCTATAAAATTGCATTTGTTAAGAACAATTGCTAAATAAATGGTCAAATATTCGTTTTTATTAAGTGAAATAATTTTTATTAGGTACCCTTATATCTTCACTGTAAGCACGCAAAAGGTCATTTTTGTCAGTTTATTAGTTCCAGAGTTATAATTTTTTGAAAAATAGTATACACTATATTTCAAAGAGCTGTAACATCCACAATTTTTGACATTTCGAAAAATCCTTTGATATATGTTTATATACCCCTAAAGACTACAACATATCCAAGTTGCACCAAAATCCGAAACGTTACTCCGAAAAGTGTCCGACTTCGCGTGGAATGACCCTATACGAAGAATTGCGCGATTGTTTGTAAAATTTTCTCTTTGTATCGCCGATGTTCTATATACAATTAAACCAACATCCACTCGAAATGAAAAAATTTTTTCTACAGCCGCAGATTTTGTCACAAAAAAAAGTAAATTGGCTGACGCGACATTAGACGCATATAGTGCTTTTGAAAAAACTATTTTAAAACAAAAAATAATGTAATAAATAAAACAGAAAGAGGCCAAGAAGTGATTTCAATGCAGGAAGTAACGCGAAAAATCAGCTACGTATATTGAAATCCTCCAAACAGTCGAGTGAAAGGAAGGAGAAGAACAAGAAAGTCAGTGATGTATGTTTTACTGAGCCAGTGGCGCAACTCGCAGCAAGAAAACTGTCAAAAATTTTAATTTCAGTTACATCATTTAATTTATTACTGTCGAACAAAATCAGTTCATGAAAAATGCACGATTAAAAGAATTCGGAGATCAGGTACCTAATCTCCTGGATTAGGAAAGTGAATGAAATATCAGGATTGAAAGAAAGTATTATGTATTTAATGTAACAATATCTCAACTAAATTTTATAACATGTGCTGAATATTAAAAAGCGATTCAGAATTTAAGAAGTACCTAAGTAGTATTTATTAAATTGATCTCAGAATGGTTAAACAAGCTACGTCTGAGTTGAAAGAAAATTAATTCAGTCAGCTAGGTTTTCAGTTTTGATAATGATATATGGCTAATTTGGCTCCAGGATAGCAATTTTGCAGTAAGTAACGGGCTAAATAATTGGGAAATTAAGGAATGGCGAGAGTTCTCCAAATTAATCGTAAATCATAATTCGCACGATGTTTTACTGCCGGTTTTCACGACACCCACTGGTTCTGCGATCGAAATCTGCCGAGAGCACGTACCCGTTCATTCTTTTTTATCTGGAATACTCCCTCGCTTTCACCGATTCCCATTCATTCGCGTGCAATCTCAAACATGCGATGAAAGGATCGAAGATCTGCTGCTTTATACGTATGGACAATTTACTTCAATCATCTGTTGAAAAGAATTTCGCCTTTTTTGCGAGCAGATCGAGTCGCGTTCTTATAAAATCGGATCTCTCTTTGATATACAGGGTGTAAAAATATCAAGCAACCAAGCTGTGCTAATATTTCAAGTAGCAAAGTACACTGTCAAAGAAATCCTAATTCAACTAAAAGAATAATAATTTTATATGATTTTGCATTTCGAAGTCACAGCTGCTTTTGAAACTTCCATCAATTTTAGCACAAATAGAAGATTGAATTTAGAATACTACAAATTTACAAGCTGAAGTTTGAAAATTTTATTGAAAAATCAATAATTCTTATCTTTTACTAAAATAGTTAGTCGTTGATGGTTAACATTCTAGAGTCGATTTATGCTCGTTATAAAAATAGAAAGACGAAGATAACGCGATGATTAGTGTAACTAATTACTATTCTGCAACTATAACAGGATGAATTATATAAAACCAAGCTGCCTGGGAAGAAAAGTAGTCAGGCATTGTACCATACGTCGAGTTCCTACACACCAAAGGCAACGAGAGCAAACTCGTAGCACTCGCTGTCAGGAAATTGTTGAAGACCATCATATCTATTTAAGTTCGCGAAAATAATGAAAGATGTGAGATATAATGATACAAGGAATACAGTAACGAAGTGCAATGATGCGAGATCTGTTTTACTTCGCTGGAGCACGTAATTAATATCACTAGGATGCTTTCTATGAGATTTCCTCTCGACTCTGACAAACGACGAACTAACAATAACTAGTACACCGTACGCGATTCTTTCCTAACGGAATAGCGGGGCATTGTATACGTAATTAGAAATCTAAGAGAAAGAACTAGTCGAGGAACGGAAATGAAACGAAACTGTATTCTGCTCCATTAAAAAAATTGAATGGTTCCTCGTTTTTTAATGCGATGAATACTTATTAACAATCGTCACTTGCATAGGTAGTCAATTTTGCACTAATTGTAAACTTAACACGATAATATCTATATAGCATATAGCACAAACATTTATCTAACTGCTACCAGTTTTCAATATCTTTTGGTAAATAGTTTGGACTGTTTAATTAAACAGTTTAACCCTCGAAGGGTTGACGTTTCTGGAGAAGTGCGTAGGAGACCATTACTGGGTCAGTTTAGACCCATGCGAATCTTTCTTTATTTTTGCATCACTTGCTAATGTGATACCCTTCTTGCAAAAGTTGATATTTCAAAATCTAAAGATTGATATTTAATATAAATTAAGAGCATCGAGAACATGAGTCAAAATAGACTCAAGAACAGTCATCAGGGGATTAATTATTTAACGCCATTGTTTGTACCTCTCGCAAACTATACTGTGAACGGGTTAATAGAGGACTGAAAATTCACATCCTAATTATTTCATGCACGTTCGTGTAATTATTCTAGATATAATATTATTATTGAGTCATTTACCTTGGAGGGTTTGTCCATGATACGGTAAGTGAGCGAGTCGCGATGACCGGTTGCGATGACGGCGCCCGCCTTACGAGACACGCATTGCCCCATATAGATCTCCCAACCTCGTCCCAGCACAATCTGAGCATCGCCAAAAAATCATCGAATTATAACAGGCAAATGTTTTCTGCGTTGATCCAAAGTGCAGCACAACTGCATTTATCTGAACATTTTGGAGAAGAAAATCGAGCGAATAACGAAGGTGTGCTCAAATAAAGGCGGGCCCCCACATTCGGGGAATACCGAACCTTCGTTATTCGATATCGTTTGCAGATTCTCCTAACGATCAATGATCTCTCGTCTTGACGACAGGGTCTAATTTTTCTGAGACTGTATTCGAGGAATTCCGTTTGATTCATTTAAAATAATATCTTCAGAACTATCCATAATATTAATTTTATCAGTGAAATTTTGAGTATTATAATCTAAGCGTGCTTTTTTAAATGAACTATTTGCTTGTTGATTTATTATCTTGAATTAATAATAAGTTGTCAGGTTTGTTTGGAGACACTCGCACGCTCGATTCGAGTTCAATGAACTTTGTAATAGCGAGGATGCATAAGAGTTCAGCAGCAACTTCTGATAAATGGAATTCTACTGCAATATTGAAGTATGTACATAGATTTAGTACACAAATAGATTTGAGTGGCGGGACAGTGTTCTAGGGAACCTTCCGTGTAACCTTTACCACTTAAAGCCACTTTCCCACATGTATACAGGCCCTGTTGGTTGCGCGCGCAAAATTACACCGCAAAAGAAAAAGCACCTAAAAGACCTAAAAAATATGAGATAAATTTTTAAGCAACCCAAATTTGTATAAGCAGAAGTAGGGCATATGTAAGATCCTATTGTAGAGAGGTTCTCAGTTGACTTCCGTTTCCTGTTTTTTTTATTCGGAATTAATTCGCAAAATTTTTTTGGAAAGGCGCCACACATTTCTCCCACACACAAGAAAAACACCACGCGCCAGGCCTCGTGTAGGGTAAGACAACCAGTAATTGACCACATACCAGTGAATGACCATTAAGCAAAGAATTGTCAATTATAAATTTAAAAATTATTGTATGTTTATAAATGGAGTGTAGTTGCACTTTTAATATTCCATATTTTTAGTTACGCGTATTAAGCTAACATTAATAAGTACAATTCTTATTAAAAGTATGCGATCATTTACTGGGCTTCTACACGTTTTGCATTTTATAATTGTATTTTTAAAAATTACGATAAGAATAGGTAATTATTTTTATAGAAATTTCAAGAAAAATAAATTTAAATGCAATTTCAACGGTTGTTTTGTTGTTATACATAAATATATTCAAGTATTAATCTCAAAGGTCCATAAATTTAACAATTCGGTCATTCACTGGAATCGATTTTCACTGAAAATGTTATATGGCCATAGGTTCCACTTTGAATACGAAAAATTGTGAAAATTATTGTTAGACAAGGTAAAAAGATTTGATACTGTGTTCCTACTTCCTGAACCGAATGTTATGAATACTAACTGAGGTGTATACAAAGAACAGTCTTTCTTATACGTTACCATTTTCCATATATAGCACGGAAATAAATACGCGCAGATGTACGCCTACAATGTTAGGAAATTTATGAAATCAATGTCATGCTTCGAATTATGTAATTTCCAAGTAATAGTATGACTTGAAGAATATCAGTAATTTTTAATATTTCGCGTGCCTGTCTAGTATTATTTCTACGATTGCAGTCGAAACTCGCGCAAAGGCAAATTTCTTCGTTCGAATTTCTCATGATACCCATTCGAAGTAATGTCACATAATTTACGCTTTCCCCGTGTATGCGATCTCGATGCAGGTTAATGGTTCGAAACAGATATCGCGGGGCCATTGAGTACTTTCATTGGAACGAACGGAAATACCACACAACTAAAAAGGACCAAATACTGTGTATGGTGTATCGTCACCAGCTTTGGTAAAATGATATCTGGATAAATGGTAACATTGGGCAACAGCGAAATTGAAAATGGTCATTAAAAATAATATGGCTTATTTAAACAGTGTCCCAGAATAAGTGGGAAATATTTTAGGGGTGACTTCGGCACATCTAAATAATAAAAAAAAGTTTACCTATTTCACTTTGTTTTCAAGATACAGCGAATTTTGCATCGCAATAATTCTTTCGTTAGATGGACGTAGCGTCACTCAATTCCTCCCAACTGTTTACAAACAGAACTCGGTATGTATCCTCTAGTCTGCACAGCATTTTACTTTAATTCTGAAAAACACTATCTAAAAACAAACTCCCAAAAAAAGCAAAAATCAAATAGGACATAATGTTTATTATTTAGATGTGCTTAGTCACTCCTAAAATATTTCTCATTTATTCTGGGACACCCTGTATAACAAACAAATAACAGCTAAATATAAGAATTGAAAAATCAGTTACACAATTTTAAACTAAATTATATAAAACAGTTTATCTACTAACTACTTTATAGATTTGCTGAAAATGCTAATTACAACAGAAATAATAGAAGCACACGCATAAAAGCAGGTCGAGTTTATCACCACTGTCAATGGAGATAACAAAATCAATATTTAAATATTCTGCGACCCTACAGCAATTATAGTAATTTCGAAAAGTAAGTCAAACGCACAAACCAATATTTCTTATAATTATTAAATGCATTCCAAAAATCAAAGAAAATCCTTAAAATATAAAATTCTATAATACTGGGATGTTGTAAACGAGGAGAATTTTAGTGATCAACTGAAAGAATAGATCAAGGAAAGAAGATTTTGCGGATCAAATGATGGAATAAATGAAGAAAAAGAGAATTTTGATATTCGATTAAAGTAAGGCACAAAAGAAAAGAGATTTTGAGGGATCATGCATCGTTGTCTAGAAAACTGTGCATCATCGTCTGACATAACAATATCGTTTATGGAACGATATTACCGTAACGCGACCTGTAAATGATAGGAAAGGTACAGGTGAAAGGTAGAACCTTAGCGTGGAATTTAACCTTAAATACTCAAATCAATGGTGAAAGGTGGCGGTGTGTCGTGATTCCCAGATGTAGGACGATAAATGGCACTGGCCCAATTCGCCACATTGGGAACATACCGAGCACACAGGCCGAATGTTTAGGAGGATACCGATTTCTTGCAGCTTGCAACATTTCTCCACCTTCGATTATTTCTGATCGCTCGAGCCGAACCGTTTCACTTCCGGGCAACTTAGCATGATATTCTAAAAAATGACCAAGCTCCTTGCAGCAAAAATTTTTTTATTCAATCTACTTGGATTCGAATTAAATTTTCTCGGTCTTATTATTCTCTACTCTTGCACTAATAGTGTATTCGTTTTCAGTTCACCTTTTTACGTTTATTTAAATACAATCGGTGATGGATCGGGCAATTATACCTTTTGCACGGAAAGTGTGACGCGGGAAATTTCCCATCTGGCGTTAAAATAGTTAATATTTGCTATGAGTAACAAGAAACTGTTGCGAACAGATTCTACGGCGAAGAATTAACAGCTAACAGATTCATCGATTTTGTTTCATAATAATCGGAAAATAAGACAAGACATAAGTGAGATAATTATAGAAGCACGATATTATCGTTCGTTAACAGTGGATAGAACAAAGTTTGTTAAGTTACGCTCATTAAAATCCTGCCGCGAAAAATTCACGGAGAACTATCGAAACATTAATTCGATTATAATTAAAAGAAGGGAAGAGCCGGCTAACATTTAACGAAACGTGTATCGAAATAATTATGAACCAAGATGGTCATCAAGAATTGGAATTCACACTGGATAGAGTCCAACTTAAAGAACTAGAACGAAACTAACAACGAAAGGCCTCAAAGTGTACTCTCTGGATTCAACAGATCTTTGCACAATGATAAAAATCGAAATACTAGAGCTCATGGTACAATATGGTTTTCGAGGCAGAGAGTTCATTAGTAATTGTGGAACTACGATTTAACTGGAATCGAATTGAAACTGACCTCGCGAGAATTGCGACTGTATTTATATCGGATTGAAACTGAGGTCAAATAGGAGATTGCAGCACTCTCTTGGATATTTTCGAAGAGGAGTGAGGATACTACGGCAAAACGAGGTTTAAGAAATTGTGTGCACACATGTGAATCGAGATTGGTGATTGAGAACCTAGGATAACAGAGAGTTTGCGTGACGGAAAGTTCAAAGGACGAAAATATTTTACTTGAATGGAAATATTTAGCAGTGATAATAGGATTTGCACGTTTTATGACCTTTCGGGACTAGTTACCAATTGGAGCAAGTTTTTATCATGTTTATTTCACAATTTCCATAATTATATTTGGTTTTAGAAATTAAATGCGGGATTTGCCACTTTGGACCCTCCTGAGGTTAGTAGGGTAAACCAACCAGTAATTGACCGCATACCAGTGAATGACCATTAGGCAAAGAAATGTCAATTATAAATTTAAAAATATTATATGTTTATAAATGGAGTGTAGTTGCACTTTTAATATCCCATATTTTTAGTCACGCGTATTAAGCAAACATTAATAAGTACAATTCTTATTAAAAGTATGCGGTCATTTACTGGGCTTCTACACGTTTTGCATTTTATGTTTTTTTTTTTAAATTACGATAAGAATAAGTAATTATTTTTATAGAAATTTCAGGAAAAATAAATTTAATTGCAATTTCAACAGTTGTTTTGTTGTTATACATAAATATATTCACGTATTAATCTCAAAGGTCCATAAATTCAACAAGTCGGCCATTCACTGGTTGGTTTACTCTATGTAAGAGAGAGTTTCAACTGTTTTTACGTATTATTATCTAAGAGAAATATTGTGCTTAGTTGCTTTCGTTAAATGCGCCCGTCGATAACAGCCAGCTGCAAAATGGTCTCTTTACATTGAGTAATTACCATAAGTCTAGGTACACGTGTATGCATATCGTAGGAGATCGAGACAGACATAATCTGAATACATTATTTTACATCCTGATAAACATTTGATATTAAATGCAACGATAACTAACACGTCCCTGTACTGTGTTTTGTATCCTTAAGGATTCACGATTAAAAATCGCGTCGATTTATTTGTCTTATGATCAGATACGTTAATAAGCTTTAGGCTGCAGTAAAGGTGTACATTATTAAAATTCTGTAATAATTCCTAATTACTAGCAAGAGTATTTCCTAATTAGACGCGACTGCGCGAATGTAAAAAATTTCTCGAGACTTGTTCCTTTAAATTAAACTAAAAGTTGATTGTTATACTATTTCTATTAATTCATAAGCTCAGCGATTAATAAAATTAACAACAATCGAATATTATCGTCGTTAATTCGTGTACAAAATTATAAGAACCAAAATATTATTCAGAATACACAATGCTGCATAAAAGAACGAACAGCGTACAATCACGATTTAGTAAACGATGATTTTGAAATTTTTTTTATTCACGACAGTTTTCTTTAAACGTATCATCTTTTCCTAGTTGACTCATGCTGACAATTCAATTAGAAAAGAAGCGGAATCATTTGTTCGCAATGTTCAGAAGGAATTTTAAAAGAACGAGGAAACAAGATAACAGTGAATCCGCACCGAGATATCTCGGATGGAGGACCCTACCCAGTTTCACATCCTGCAATCGATACTGACCGAAATATTGAGAACCTGATAGTTCGCCTGAGAGAAACTTGCATACATATCACCACTGCACGATTCGTGAAGAGTATTGCATTTTTGCCGAAAAGAACAAGACAATAAAGTTCATCGAATCGAGTACTGTTTAAATCTTACATAACGTCGAAAACCGGTATTCGTTTGCACATGCACCCACGCGCTCGCGCACCATACGTGGGATTTGTTAGACATTTCAATTTATTAATTTCTGTTAAAATTAAATTTAATGGTCGCTACGACCAAGCAGAGCATCGGTCAATTCAATTTAATATAAGAATTAATTCAAAGAAATTAATCTATAGATTAATGAGAATTTCGTCGAGAATTCCGTGAGAATTTCGTCTGGCAGAATGGAATTTCCATAACCAACCTGTGTTAAATTACTTTGCCTACAGCTAAACGAAGATTGAAGAAGAGATAGGAATGAAAGCCAGAAATTTTGTTAGTCTACCGGTGAAAAGATCAAAACCCTCGGTCGGGATGTGTTGCGCATGCACCTTAACCTTTCACAGACACCTCTTTGCCCAAAAGCGATCGGAAATCATATTGCAATACACTCGTATTTACTCACAGAAATAAAATTCCCTGCGGCCCTATGCCTGGCTTGTTCTCTAGCTGACTCAAAAGCACTGGAAAGAAGAAATCCTTTTTCATACAAAAAAAATTGTCACAAATATCTTCAACACCTCATCCAAGTTCACGACGCTCATTTTTTCCCTAATGATTCGCAACGAGTCACTCGTACGTGTATATAATGCTCTGCACGTACGCAGTGCGTACGAAGTAGCAAATAATTACATTCATAATTTACATATGGAAGACACGTTCATCTTATCGCCGTTTTTCATGAATTACGTCCGCTATCGTATCCGCGAATCGATGATTAATTGTTGCGTCGACAACCAACGTTCCCCCGGATAAGTGAATGAAAATGATTATCGAAAGATTGGAAAATATGCTCGTATATGAGACTAATCGCGGAATCGTGAAATTAATGTTCGGATAGTTCGGTTTAAAAGACACCCTTGGTAGATTCGTGGAACGTGAACCATAGCGCGCGATGCATTATGGGCATTCTCTATCGCGATGGAATTTCATTGATCTTTCGTGTAAACATGAGGAGGATATTGCGGCGAACAACCGGAATCTGAATGATTTTCTCGATAATAAGCTCACCTCTTCTCGCGGAGTTGAATCTCTCAGGTAGCTTGCGTGAAATCGTGGTATGCATCACAAAACTTAACACTGACACCTACGAATAACAACGTGCCGATCGTGTGACGCGAGGATACGACTCGTATCCCCGATGCACAGTACGTAACAGACTACTACACCACCTGTCACTCAGCATATTCGATAGCACGAAACATGCGTCGTGATGTCATAGGCACCCCACCAAGCATCAGGCGCCAATGAGCACACAGTAGATAGACGCCCTCCTACTACATCCTTCGGCAGCACCATCTGCCGCGCAGCAACGGAGTTTCGATTTATTCGAGTAATCGTATGTTGCGTTGGATCTTGCAATTATTTTGCGGAAATGTATATAAGAATAACTTGGAAGGTGTAAATAAAATATTTTATACCACAAAAGATATATGTAGCACAAATGTGGATTAACCTCTAGAGGGCCGGGATTTTTTCATTAAAATTGTAAATTTTATTTTCTTAAAATTTATGCATATATACCACCAAAATGACCGGCAAAGTATCCAAATTCTTAGGTGGCCACTATAGTGGCCAGCCCGGCCCTCTAAAGGTTAAAGTATTAACTAAAAACAATTAAATTGAACAGAACAATAGTAATTGGAAGGATTTATACAAGTTTCCGATTTTAAGAAAATAAAACCGTTACAATTAATGTACAATTAATGTCTATAAATTTAACTTGAAATGAAGAATATTATTCATAAATTTATTATATCCTACTTATGGTTACATTCTACGTAGAAGGATAGCGACAGTTTCATACATTTTATTTTTCATTATCATATATTATAATTCTTGTATTATTCACATTAAGTTATGGGCTATAATATGTACGTATAGCAATATGCAGATGTTCTTGCTGATGTATATGGCTTTATTAAATGCTCTTTTGTATTAAGTCCACATAACTACGTATAGGTAGAATTTTATTTGCGAGGGATTTAATTTCTAAACACTTTCCATTTCTGGAGGACGCTCTGTTGTGCTATGTCCTAATTGTGCCTGGCGTATAGTTCTCTGAATAATCCTTATTTCCTTCCTCGTTTTGTAATCGTCGTAACAGCAGTTTAATCCATAACATAATGTTATTATAGCATAGCTGCCTACCGCTATATGCGTGGATTTTTTTGGTTGACTCGTGAATAAAAATGCCACTAATCCACTTACAACGCCGCCGCCAATTCCGTACAAAAAGGAATCTCTTTGACACTTTGTTTGAATAATTGGTATTCCAAATAATGTCACACCTTGTATCTTTGGAGGTTCTTTTGTGTTCGCGCTATCCGTATTTGCCATAGTGTCCATGTTGACTTATAGGATCATTAACCAGGAGCGTATTCACGTAACCTTTGCAAGTATCATGTGGTAAGGTTAACATATCAACTATGCATGCACATGCACATGCTTACGCATTACTCCACACTACTTCACACTATTCCACATTACTCCCTAAAGAACTGAATCATAAAATTACTAGACATCACTATGCGCGAATTCCACTTACGCCCAAATCGTTCGTGAGTTTCATAAGGGTACGTTTCTCTATACGCGACTGGACGCATCGTTAAGAATTTCAAAGTCGATTTTCTCGAAAATGAAGCGCAATATCAAAAAATTTTATTCCTCTTTCTCGACGTATTTACTTGTTATAAGTAGAAAAGAAAGAGTAACTTTTTTTGCTATCGCGCTTAATTTTCGAGAAAATCGATTTTGAAGTTCTTGACGTTGCGTCCAGTCGCGTATACGAAAACCTACCTTAAAGAAAATCACAGCTGTGATCACCTAGGTGATTTGGGCGCAAGTGGAAAATTTTCCAATATGGAATATAGTCCAATATTTTCCGTAAAAATTGCCAAATAAAGAATGAAGTTAATTGCTGATACCCTTCCCCACTTACGATATCCTTTTTCTTATCCAGATGTCTAAGACTGCGTAAAAATGTGCATATTAAAAGCTACATAAATATTTTTATTTGCAAAAGATACCGTAAGGTTACGAGTCAAGAATTTATTCTAATGTTGCTGAATCCTTTCCTAAAATATGAATAACTAAAGTTTAGAAAGTGCAATGATATTAGAAACAGCTATTTATATTACATAGGGACATTTGTATTTTAAATGGTTGGTATTTCTACCTAACCGCTTCCTAATTCTTTTTCACGCGGTGCGGATATCGTCAAGGTACACGCGTTTAAGAGTTCGGTTTTTGACTAAAAACAAGGGTGAAATGATTCAGAAAACAGTAAATGTTGCACAGCAGGTTACTCGTAGCATAGCAATTTATTAGCTGGATTAAGTTTCTTTCCCGGATCGCGTCCCCGGAATTTGATAAAAGTGGATTTCATTTCATACCATCTCCTTCGAGATATCTGACAGCATATTGTAATTCGCAAATATTGAATTTAAAACTATACTTCTGTGCACGCAATAAGCTGCAAATAAGATTTCTACTGTAGTCGAAATTATTAACAAACCGAAAAGTGGTGTTAAAATTGCAAAGTACGTATAAACAATATCTTAACCTCTCTAAATGTTTCAGATGTTCACGGCAAACGCTAAGATAATAAAGAGTGGTGGAGCCGAGCCTGATGCGTTCGAGGCTAGCATTTCTCAAGCTCTTCTGGAGCTTGAAATGAATAGTGATTTAAAATCACAGTTAAGAGAACTGTACATCACTAAGGCACGTGAAATCGAGACCAACAACAAAAAGGTAACTTAACGCTTCCCTTTTTATCATTCAACTTCCACAATTAATTCATTTTTACTTCATTTCTTTGATAAAAATACTGTTTAAGCTTGACAATATTTATTAACAAGTGTCACTAACTATGCTGGATGATATCTATATTAAAAACAAAGTATTAGGCAGTGCAATTAATTGCTTTCTTTTTAAATAGAACAGATAATTCTATTGATTTACACTTTGGCGTTTTGTCTACTGTTATATGTGAAATACCAATCACATTTTGAAGCAGATATATTATAAACTTAGTGTAGAATAATATTTGTTTTGTTGCAGTGCATCATTATTTATGTACCTATGCCAAAACTGAAGGCTTTCCAAAAAATTCAGACGAGACTAGTTCGTGAATTGGAAAAGAAATTTTCTGGAAAGCATGTCATGTTTGTTGGAGAGCGTAAAATTTTACCCAAACCAACAAGGAAAACACGTACCAAGAACAAGCAAAAGAGGCCAAGAAGGTATGACTAAATAATTGGAAGAATGCTGATACCGTTCATATATTTGTATAGAATTAGGTGTGAGTTAATGACAAATATATAGCGAAAATCATTTTTTTCAGCCGTACTTTGACTGCAGTGTATGATGCTCTGCTAGAAGACTTGGTGTATCCTGTTGAGATTGTCGGCAAACGCATCAGAATTAAACTCGATGGTACACAGCTCATCAAAGTACATTTGGATAAAAATGAACAAACGAACATCGAGCATAAGGTGAATTGCTTTTTATAATGAATATTGCTGCGTTGTGTTGTAGTTTAGAAACTTATTGCACAGCATAGTCTTTATCTACTTTATCTAGACAAATGAATGATTTAAATTTTGTTATACTTATTTCTATTTCCATAATTGTTATGAAACGTCTAATGTATTACTTTGATCGACAGGTTGACACCTTTGCTGCTGTGTATAAGAAATTAACAGGGCGGGATGTAACATTTGAATTCCCTGAAACCTATGTATAATTTGTTAAAAAAATAAAAATATTTGAAATACGATTTCTTGATATTTCCTTCTTCCTGTTATTCAAATTTATTCATAATTTAGTAGCAACTTCTATTTCAAGATCATTTAAATAGTAAGTAACGTTAGGTGTCAATATTTGGAGTTGACTTATTGTTAACAAAATTGATTTAACAAAAAATGCTTAAAATGAAAATGGAGTTTTGAAATATAAAGTACCTACAGTAAATTCGCGCTCGGAGCTGGTAGAACTACTGGCGAGCGCTTAACGCATAGTTGAGATAAGCGCATAGCGAGTGTTAATACAAAAAGTACACCAAATGCAATACCACACGTGTAAGGCTTGCGCGCAGGCGCCTAAAGTCTAAAATTCTATAATTACTAACAGAAGTTTAATCATTAACTTTCACTTTTTTTATACAACACATAAAAACCGTTCAATTATCAGTGGTTTTTCATTCGATAGTGTTAATACAGCAAGTGACTTATTCCTAATAAAATATTTAACCAATTGTTTTAGTCATCATTTTTCAAATTTACATCTAAAATTTCAACCTTTCTGAATCGTAAAGTTATGAGTATTCTATAATAAATTATTACTGTTAGAAGGATAGAAAAACTTTTCGTGAATGAAATTCGAAGTGCCAAATATTCCTAGGAAAATGTTAACACTATAAATTGTCCGACTTAATTTTTGAGACTTATAATTTTCAAGTATCGAATATAAAACGCGAAAGAACGTTTAGAACAAATTATTCAATATTTACGTTATGATGTGAAGTGAGTAATTAATTATAAAAGGTAGGAATTTCTCAAATCAGAAACTTTAAAGACATTACCGGAGAAGGCGTTCGTGATATCTGGTGATATCGTATATTACGTTACCTGTCACAGCATTTCTTGTTATAAATAAAATTGGTAAGTTCTCATTTCATTATTTTATAATGCGTGCGCGAACCCGTTCATCATATAATGTATATTATCTAGTACAAATTATCGTCTATTATATAGACAATCTTCAACGTTAACCTATTTAATTTTTATCTTTCCATCGATCCAAAAAATAACGTCACGACTTGTAGAGTTTTCAAAAAACATTTTATTAAACATTTTAAATTTGCAATTGAATAGCATTACCCTGTTCGATGTATATCACTTTAGTTTCTTAAACACCGTGATAATAATGCGAATAAAAAATAACAATAAATTAGTGAAATCTGTTATGAAATGTACCTTGCTGAGTATATTGTTAACACTTTTATCTTCTACACGTTATCTAAACAGATAATGTTATTCTGAAGTGTTATATCAATGAATAAATGTTATGTATAGGATTTGTAGTCGCTCAAGGAATCTGAACCGTTAATTGTACAAATACCTTCGCTTTGCTAGTTCAAGATGAGTTCTGGATTTATATCGGAAGCTGAGATTACAGAACAACGAAGGATACGACAGCAAGAATGGGAACGTGTGCGAACTGCGGATCAACCATTAGGTTAATATTATTTATTTACTTTTGCGGCATGTTTTTTCAGTATATATGCAAACTTTGAGTCGAACCGGTGATGTAAAATTTATACAATTCCCTTGCAGAGATCAGCTACAGTTGCTTGTGACAAAACGATTTCTTCTTTTACTACAAAATGATATTATTTATGAATGCCTTGTATACCTATATCCTTATATTGTATTTCTCACTTTATTAATCTATTTGCAAAATATTTGGATTTGTAGAACTGTACAGTGATAGAAATATTTGATACGATTAATTATTATTAGGTATCTTTTCTCGATTTTGTAGAAGCTCCTGAAGAACCATATGATACGAGATCTTTATACGAAAGGCTACAAGAACAAAAGAATAAAAGAGATGCTGAGTATGAAGAAGCACACAAACTGAGTAAGATAATAATTCAAGAATACAGCTATTAAAAAGATATTTTACAAGTTTCTATACTTTTGATAATGAGTTCTTTAATTCCAGAAAATATGATAAAAGGTTTAGACGACGACGAAGTGGAATTTTTGGATTTAGTGGATAGAACAAAGTTAGAGGAAGAGCGCAAAAAGAATCTTGAAGAAGAAAAAGAAATGCGCGATTTTAAAGCAGCTGTTGCTTCGTTACAAGAAAAATCATTGAACGAGAAACTCAAGCAAGAATTAAAGAATCCTCAAATTGTAAATAAAAATGTTTCCTCTGGAAGGTAATGTATTAATTTGTTTAGAACTTTCCAGTAATCACAACTGTTTTTAATCAATATTTCTGACTCTTCGCGGTTCTTATTATTCTGAGTAATGAAGTAATAAATACGTAATTATGATTAATTACTACTACTAGTAATTATAAGGATTTTATTTTTCAGCAGTCGTACATCACAGTTAAAATTATTAGCTGGTGTTGTAGTGAAGCGCTCTGAAAAACAGAAACAAGGTAAGATAGTATTATATTTCGATTCTATAATATTTTATACTATTGATTATGAAAATATTTTAATATGCCAATTTGTGCCTCTAATTATATGATTGACGAAAATAATAATAAAGAAATTAAAATCATATTGTAAGTAGTTAGAATTTGAAGTCAGCATCTTTTCAATTTTAATTGGAGCAATAATTTTCAATTGTGTAGGAGATGTCACACGGGGTGTTAAGAGAAAATTATCATCCGATGAAAATACAGAGACAATGAAAAACGAAGACTGCCCAGTAAAAGAGGAAAAGACGACTGAAAATATAGAGTGCGAGAACAATACGCTGAAAGATGATTCATCAGAAAATAAAACTACAGTGGACAATATGGGAGGCATGAAGTGTATTGGAATTTTACCTGGTCTTGGCTCTTATGGGGATTCTAGTGATAGTGACTGTAGTTCGGATACCGATCAAGATCCAGAACCAAGTCATTCCAAATATGATCTTTTAGGTCGGAAAATAAAGATAGATAAAGAAGAAATCTTAAAACAGAAAAGCTGAATGCAAAATATTTGTAAACGATCTTTTTATGAATAGGTGAATCACCATTTCTGTTTTACAATTTCCTGTAATTGTAAAATATAAATATAATTTTTGCAATTACTTTTAGAGCAGTTCACTTTTATTTCGCGTTCTAAAAAATTGTGGGTAAACTTCGAAGAAATCTCTTATTAAGCTTTCTTTGGGAGAAACAATTTTATATTGTATAATATTTTGTTTGTTTCTATATGCTACGACAGTTGTGTGAATCCTTCATTACGTACTGAAAGTATTTTTAGTTTAGTGTCAGCTTTCGATTTTGCTTTTTAGGCATGATAGTTTTGGAAATAATTTGTTATTAGTTCATAATTATAGCTATGCGTAATTTTAAGATCGTGAAAATACGAATTTAATAACGATTGTTCGTACAATTGTAAAAACATTCACTCAATTATTATTGTATTTATCTAGTAGATATTTAGATTATGATCACCGTGTGAAAATTTTTTGCAAGCATGCAGAAGTTTACGAACATTTTAAAAATGTATTCTGTGCAATTGCAATATCTTGAAATAATCATCTTCATAGTAACGATGACATAGAAAGCTAATTTTCACTGTCACGATAATTTATTAGTAAGTTGTATAATATTGTAATATATGATATGAATTTGTCAGAACGAGCACATTTTATTTTATGCGAATAAAATTCTAATATTCATATTATTCTTTTTAAGGAAGTAATAATTATAATTCTCATAAGATTATTTAAAATTGTTCGCATTTTTTTAAAAAATGAGAGAAAGACGAAGAACGATGTAGATAGTTTTATTCATTTTACAATTGTATGAAGGTCAGATTATTCTTGTACTGAAACTTGCAAAATATTTAAATAAAATGGCTATAATTAATAATAGACAGAGTATTACGTAATAATGCTGTGCCTAAATAATGATATACACATGGCTGTATACTGATTAATAATGTTATATATTTCAAATTCATAATATTGAATATCAAATTCACAATAAAAGTTTATACAAAGTGTGTTTCATGGTAAAAAAGACTCCAAACAACACGAATCAAATTTTGTAGCACGTATAATGTAGCTACGTGTTGAAATAACGTTTGCATTTTATATATATGTTGGTCTTTTCAGCGTTACCATTTCTTTCTACGTTTGAACATATCTAGTATGATTACTGAAATATATTACAAAATAATTCAGCTGACTTCTATATTAACAAATTAATAATCCAAGGAAATGTGTTGTTGTCATTATTTATCATGAACAAATGAAATGAAACCAACACTGCCTAATACTGTTGCAGCAAAATAAAAAGCTATATTCATACATCTTAAGGGGAGAGGCCACTGTAAAAAATCAGAAAAATCGATTTTTCCTTTTTCACATTTTCTGAAGTCATATGTTTCAAGAATACACGCCAAATTTTATGAAGAAATTCCTAAAATTGACGGAGATATAGTATTTTCCGTATTTTCCAAGCGGAACTTTGAACGCGTTTTTCTCAGAATTACATTTTCCAACCGCGTTGACAGTCTATACAAAGAAAACTATACATCCAATTTACATGAGCAAGGGCATTTATTGTACGGAAAATCCGTCTCTATTACTTGACGATCATTTTTTTTTTTTTTAATTAACATTTCCCCAACTTTTTACCCCCAAAACATGATTTTTTTTCAGTGGTCCGCGATTTTGTAATGTTTTGCAACTTTGACTTTTTTTTATCGTCACGTAATAGACATAGGCTTCAGGTTTCTAAATATTTTTGTCTTTTTGAATTCAGATTAACCATATGGCCTGGGCACTGTCAACGCGACAGGCACGATTTTGCCACAACGCACGTTTTGACGAAGAATATACAAGAAATGAATTTATGAATTTGATTGAAATTTTTTTTACCCTTCAATATGTCCATATTAATTAACAATACTAAACAATACATTGATTTACTTGCGTTGTTTGGTTGAAATAAACTCCCGAAAACACCCTTAATTTTCGGATCATTACAGTGGTCTCCCCCCTTAAACTAATTCAGTGTTACGTCAATAATGAATGTAGCCATTCCTCGTTTATATCTTCAGACATACTGTAATCGTTACTTAAAAAGTCTTCTAGCACAGTATCTAGTATCGAAGTATCTGGTGTCGTATTCTCTTGATTCGATAAGCTATTTGTCGTTACAGAGTCATTGACTTGAGTTGACGTGTAATCCGTGGTTACATTTGTTACCGGAACCATTTCTTTACAATCATTTTCACCATTTACTACTTTCTGCTCTTTACAAGCATTTTCAGTCGAATTTTCATTCTTAATATTACTTGTCGAATTACTTTCTACATCTTGCATTTTAGAACTCGACTTTAAGGAACTGATATCGTTACCGTTCGTATTAATGGAATTATTGGGCTCCAGTTTTTTCTTAATAGCGCTAAAACTGAATTTTGCATAGTGTTTACCACTATTTACAGCTCGTTTTAGAGACGTACATTTCACTTCCGGAGTACTCGACTTTGGTGTACTGTTTTGGCAATTAGTCGGTTTCAATCCAGATCTCACTGTCTCTGGAATTGTTGCGCGTACAGGAATTTCAAATGATAATGTTATAGGTGGTAAACCATCTATTTCCATCTTCGTTACACTTAAATTAGATTTCGTTCCAGCTGGTTCATTATTGAGTTTACTACTTTTACATGGCTCCGAACTCGCCAATGTTTCAGACTTTGATGAATAACTAGGAAATAGTTTACTATCCGTCGAAAGCGTTAATTTGTCACCCGTCTCCTTTGTAGGCTTATTAATAGTCACAGTCTTTTTCTCTAAATTTTGGTGAATGGAAGCTTGATTCGCTATTCTAACATTAGAGATGTTGATATTTGTTTTCTCGATGCTTGTTATTTTAGGAATTCCTCGTGCATTATTCGTATTTTGAATACTTTGTGTACTAAAACCTTCTTTGACACGTTTCTTTAATACATGTTTGTCCTTAACTTTCGTAATCTTCGCATCTTGGTCGTTTAATTGCGAAGTGATGTTAGTCAAACTTGGGCTACTAACAACATTTTTACTTAAACTATCATTATTTACATTAAACTGATCTTTGTCATTGCTCCGCAACAATGTATTCGATTCTTTATGAATAAAAGTATGCAAATCACTGATACAATCTTTGGTTTCCACCGTGTTTGAACTTTCACGTATACCATCGATGCTTCCTAAACAATTTGTGTCTAAACTAGAACCAGTAGTACATTCCGTTGATGCATCTCTAAGGTCTATTACAGGTGCATCGCGCAATGCTGGCTTTGTTGGCGCTACAACAGTTTCTTTGAACTTTGGTGTCGTCTTATAATCGTCCCAGTAGCAAGACCATATTTTTCCGACTACTCTCGGACAGAATATAAAATCTTCATAGCCAAAGGGCCATGTACACTATAACGAAAGGTAAACAATCTAATTATTTGATATAAAATGAATATAAGAAGAAACGTATAGCATGAGAATATATATAATCCATCCAACATAACGATACAAGTAAATCCTTTTACAGAAATAACTTGAAAATGTAGAACAAAGACCTAAAAAAGAAGAGAAACATTCCAGCCTTTCAGTTTCTCTTGCGAGAACTGTAGCAATTTACGACACAATAAATCGAGGGAACGTTTAAAACAGATTTCATCGAAAACTGAGGCTCGCATGAAAAAAATTATTTTTTTTACTTGATTTTCACCCGGAATCACCTGCTTTTTCAATTTCTCTAGCTTCAAATGCCTAACTTTTAAGGTTATGTTATTATTACGTAAGGTTATGTTACCAAGTAACTCTGTTTACGAAAATACCGAATACAAAGATGTATCGAAGTATTAAGATCCTGGAAAACGGACATGTTTTAACGTACGAGAGAAGATAAATGCCAAAAGTTTACCTTTTCTTCTTCGCATACCCATACAGCTTCTTGTAAATTAATCTGTAATAATTTTACTTTCTTCTTCACGCCGTTTTTCAAGCACAACGGACACAGATCTTGCATCGTGCAAGAATTAATACATACAGAAATATTATCAATGCACTGTTACTTAAAATAATCGAAGCATGAGTGGGTTTCGTTGTTTACATGTTTAAATCGGCTTTTCGGACAGTATCGATATTGTACTGTTTTTAATTCTTCGCGGATGCGATTCAACACGTTCAACACGATTTAAATAACACTGCAAGAGGGCGTGTTGGATTCTCCGAGGCGCGTATACCTGCTACCTACCTGTTACTGCTTTCGGAAAAAATCCTGCACTAAATTTGACCGTTGAGACGAAGTTAGAGTAAGTGTAGACACCCACGTATCTGATATCGTGAGAAATAAGGTGAAGATTATTATCGCGTACTTACATACAAATGTTATGAGAGAGGATTCTTTTAAAGAGTAAGAATCATTACGAATCTTCACGTTTTGCTATTCAAAATGCCAGGTGATCAAATACAGTACTCCGAAAAGTACAGCGACGATAAATACGAATATAGGTTTGTATAGAGTTATAGCTAATTTATATTAAACGTTAAGAAAATCATTAATATATAAATTCAGACTTATGGCTCGCTGCGTTGTAGTTTCATTTACAATTAGTCGAATCTCTTCTTTTATTCAACGCACTACATTCTAATTGAAAACAGTAATGGTTACATCGTTGAATCTAATGTAAGTTAATTATTTTTCAATTGATGCAAAATATTACGAATGTTTTTTCTCACATAAAAGTATGAGTAATTCATTGTTTTGTTAAATAGTAAAAATAAATTGAATTTCGACTGTAAAAAATTTTTTAAATTAGAAGAGATGATATCTATTGTTTTGTTGCCAAAAATATAATTTTATTCAACGATGACAAGAATTAACAGTTGTTTGAAACGTTCGCTTGTTTCAAGGCATGTCATTCTGCCACCTGATTTGGCGAGGCATGTTCCAAAGACTCATCTTATGTCAGAGACGGAATGGAGGAATTTGGGAGTTCAGCAAAGCCCTGGTTGGGTCCATTACATGATGCATGTACCAGGTACGTGTGTAAAAATAACTCCATTTATTTGAAACGAAATAGAAATTTTTATAAAAATATCACCTTTCTTATTGTAGTTACAGAACGTTACTCGTTTCGTTTTAATAGTTTATCTTCTTTGTACTTTCTTGTGTAATAAGACTAACTAATACTGAAATATATCGTCAGCAAATCTGCTTTCGCTGGTGTAACATTCAGCTTAAGATTAAAGTATAAATGTACGATGTGGAATATTGCTAACAGGTTTACTGTTTATCAATTCAATCTTTTTAAATAATTACAAGATAAAAATATATGATACAGTGTTGAATTCTGAAGAATTCTAGTTTATTTCTGAGAAATTATTGAAGATATTGTCCAGTTCGCAGCGTATGCGTTAATGCGATTGTCGTGTGCGCCTAACACGGGAATTGTGTCTGTATACTTTCAGTTATTATATGTAATTCGTTCGAAAGGACTCGTAATATTGGTAGTTTCATTAATACAAACATGAGCAGGTATAATCTACAACAAAATCTAGTTAGTTGAGACATAATCTACCACACAAGTGGCTCGCAAATGTTTTGAGCAACTAAAATATATAAACATGTATTCGTTTGTTCATACAGTGATCAACTGTTCAATTGAATCACAAATTACGAAAGTAATCAGTACTAAACGGAAGTAATTGAAGTCTAAATTGAAATTGCAGTAACGGTAAAGTAAGAAAAGCGAAAAGTAGACAGGGTAACGCTGTAGATATAATAGATGCTTGGTATAATTGTGTAATTTGAAATGTGATTATTTATTTAAATGAGAAATGAATAAAAGATAAATGTATGTAAAAAATCAGTCTTAGCATCTCATAACAAAAATATTGAAATGATCTGTCTCGCTATTCTAAATATTAAAAAAATATAAACTAGCCCAGCACCTGTTGGTATATTAAAAGTATAGTTCACTTGTATTTATGAAATTCTCTAAAGCAAGGTGTTAAACATAGTCCAGGCTTTGCCGGGCAATCTGGGCAATGATAAATTGTATCCAGCCTGATATTCTTCTTATCGTTACATAATTTACATCTCCTCCTCATAATTCTGTTATTTATCCCCTTGGGAAGTAACTCGGGGAGGTGTACTTTAAATTGCGGTGAGAATGATGGAATGTTTTGATCTGGTGGGGGCAATAACGTCGAAACAATTTCAAACTGAAAATCATGTAAATCTTTCTTAACAGATCCGCTGTATTTATTATAAAGAAAATGAGCATTATTAAGCATTATATGCATTATGTGTATGCTCAGTTTCTTGTACCACGATAGAGTCTTATACGTTAAAGGATAATACGACAGCATCTGATCCTGTTTATCAGCATTTTGCATATGCTTGTTATATTCTACAATGAGTTTTGGTCTCTTCTTTTCTTCTCCCTGTTTATTTCTAATATTCAGAAGCTCACCTCCAAACTCGCTCGAAATAACATAAGTGTTCTTTCTGTCCTTCCACTTGCAGCAACAAACTCCGTGCTTGTTATACTTGTATACAAATTCCCCTTTCTGTAATTTTTTCTGTATCACCTCCGGTGGGTTGCCCATCTTCTTCGGTTGCAAACTTCCTGTACAGTAGGTTTTGTTCACTAGGAGATCATTAACTAACGATACGCTACTGTAATTAGTGTCTAAAAAGATTGCATAGCCCTGGCCTGTCTTTCCATCTAATAATTTGTTGATTATTGTTCTGGCACGATCCTTATGCTCTACGTCCTTATCGTTCGAAGTCCCGTAGGTGTATAATTTATTAATTATACCAGACGGCTCTGATAGAGTATGCAATTTTATGCCGTATTTGTATTTCTTATTGGTAGTATACTGTCTAGGATTTAATTGCCCTCCCCATAGAGTCACGCCTTCTATTAAAAGTTCTCTGCAGGGACTGTAAATCTTATCCATATTTCGATTGAAATAATCGATCACAGTATTTATATTATGCAAACTATTGTCAGAGTGCTGTAATCGATTGAAATGGAGGCACCTCAAGAGCAACAGAAAGCGGTCGCGACCCATAAACTTTCCGAAAGGCAGATTAAACAAATAATGCTTCCTCCAGCAATCGTTCATGCGATTTATTCTAACGAGACCCATTAAAAATAGTATTCCCAGAAAGATTTTCATCTCCTCTACAGTAGTGTCTTTCCAGTCAGAGATTCTCGCTCTTTCTCCGCAATCTTCTAAGAATACAATCTCAGCGTACGCATTAGTTTCTACAGTTAAGAGTTTAAAAAACGTTTGCGTGAAGAACAGGGAAAAATAAGAAAAAGGCGTTTGTTCTTGCACTAATTCCTTCAATCCGGGAGTTCCGACGAACTGTATACAATTTCTTTGTGGAGCATCGTCCGACCATTCTTCGACTCCCAACGTAATTTCAGCAAGAAAACTAAATTCATCCTTGTCGGAATTGTCGTCTTCGTCGAGCGAATCGTCAGAACCCAATGTACGTTCATCGTCTGAAAAATTACAGTCTTCTGATTCCTCTTTGATTTCTTCTTGAGGAAACGCTTTATGATCGCTGTATTTTCTCTTCTTTATTTCCGGCTGAGAAGCGCAAGTAGAAGCTCGACCGTCGAAAGACATTTTCTGAAATCGTGATACCAAACGTTTATGGCTATGTAATTATAAAACGAAGAAAGCAAAATGTGTGAACGAGTAATCGTTCATTTTGAAGCGTAAATTGTTTAGTCGAGAATTAATTAGAAATATGGGAGAAAATTAAACTCGGTATACCTAGAAGCAAAATAATGAATTCAGGAAAAGCATTGGAATTATTTAGTTAATTTTAAAGTTGCGGAAATAATGTTTAAATGAAAAGAGATCAATACAGATCTTGCTTACCAGCAGAGAAATTTGAATATTACAATGACTGAGAAACACTGTCGCCAAGTTCTTTTTTCCCTTGGAAAGATAATTGACATGAGTATTTATTTAGAAATACATGTAAATATAAAATAAAAGCGCGAAATTAATAAGATACTTCACATGAGAAAGTAGCGATTTTTGGCGAGGAAAACGAGTTGTTTAAAAATGAATGTAAAAATGAAACTGCAAGCAAAACATTTCTTTCTCAAATGAAACATCACTTTGGAACGTATAACTACTATACAGGCTCTTTTCATGGCGGGCGGTGCTCCCTCTCTTCTATAGAAATTAAGGGGAGTGCTCAACGCCTCTCGGGCGTTACCCGCCCACGGTAATTGACTGCGATCACTTTACGAGCGCTTTTTACAGTAAACTTATAAAATGAATTTTTAGATATTTAACTTTTTCTTTCAAGCCTAATATTATATGCAATCCTATGTAATCTTATAAATAAGAGTTTGTCGGCGAATATTGCAGCGCGATAATTGTTTATCGAGATTTAATACGCTCGTGATAGCGCGACAATGATCATTACGATAAAATTATAAATTTCGATAGGATAAATATTAATTGTATTGAATTTAAATGATTTTTAGAGCCTCATGTCCTATTGTTCCGTAGACCAAGGACCGATGTTTCAACGACTACCAGAAGCGCGCCTTATCGAAGAGAGTATCAAAGCGTACATTGCGTTTGAAATACACGTTTAGCAATTTAAAAAAATGTTATGTAGCGCATTCTATATGCTGCATATTATAACATCAACTAGAATAATTGCAACCTGAATGACAATATTGCAATCATTTGTTCATTACGATCACGATATTGTTAGAATTATTCATAATTCTAACAAGAATTAAAATAAAAGTATCTATCATATGGATATGATAGATACTTTTATACAAACTTTGAAATATAACATTTAAAAGCATCATTATACTATTACACAATTTTTTCAGCTTTTTCTCGTGTAAGATACGAATCTGTAATATGATTATTTCGACTTGTACAATTGTGCGGAATTTATAACAGTATATAAGTTGATCATTGTGCAGAACAAGAAATTATGTATGTCGACGATGGGATGCACGATAGTTTAGATAATTATTTACCGCTTATATTAATATATTCAAATAGTTTTAAGTGATTTTTGTGTATAATATATTTATGATCATGAACTTGGAATTATACACGAGAATTAAAAAGCTAATGTTTTGATTAAATAGGACTCGTAGAATACCTTTTATACTACAAGAAATTAGTGTGATTAAAATCAATTCACCGTTACAAACGCTCGAAAAATAAACTTACCTTTCACAGTTAATTAGATTTAAAAAGACTCGCATAGCGTTTGTGATGCGCGATACATAAAATTCCACGCTATTCGGGGAAATGTGCTAAACTACGATCCTACTACAGAAAGATGTATACTCTGATTTAAAAGTACAAAGGTTTTGCTTGACCCAACTTGTGCCTCGCTTGATATTATGCAACATTTGACTACAATAATATTGACATAAGTCAAGGTGGCAATCTCACACACCTTGCTGTTTATAATAAATTTCACACTGAGTAGTACAGTGTTGATATGCAAAATTCAGCGTCACGTCACCGTTTCCATTATGCGTTAAAATATAGTACAAACATAACATAATATTGCGAACGCATATATATCAATTAATTTGTAAAAACAAAACTAGAATTATGTCAAGAAAGTGTAATAGAACATTACTGTAAAATTTGTAAGTTACATGAAAAGTGTGAACAATCTGGAACTTCAAATTATAGATATTTATAACAAACTAATTTTAATAAAAAAATGTAATAAAGTCTGCCATTTACTGGTATACATGATTTGTCCTAAGAAACTGATATTTATATAACAAATTCCTGTAAGTAGTATAAATATTAAACCTTATACAAGAATTATACAACTGATACATAAAGCAATTTATTCTTTTACGTTTTACGACATATATACGAAGAAAATATGAATAAAATAATATAAATGTTGGACATAAGCTAAATCACTTGGCTGTGTTCAAAAGCAGAATCTGAAGCACAGATATTTTCCCCCTTGAAATTCGTCATTTCGTGAATGTCTTATATTACATAATTACAAAGTATTATTCATTTCGTTGAGAGCGATATCTACATTGGACTTGTCCTGAAATAAAATGACGCTTAAGGTTTATACAATTTATTTTAAGTTATAATATAGTTCTTATTATTGCTAGCATGTCGATTTCTTTCCTTATAAAACACAAAGACAGGACATGGAAGGGTAATAAATAAGAACAGTCTTTAATGTTATGTAACGTTAATTCTATGTTTTCAATAATGTACTAATTAACCTGAAATGACATTAAAGTGGAGCTTTCTCGATGAGCTTGAACCAATGACCGCATTCACAGCGGCGCGTATGGCCGGAGTGTAACCACATCCAATTTACGTGCGCAGCATCCTGTTCGCAAACGCAGCCGATCATGCGGCTTTTAAATGCACTGGGTACTAAATTCGGTTGGTCCTTTGTGCTGTCAGTCGATATTTTCAAGGCTTTCATATTATATGGATCCTATAAATGAAAAGGTTACAGAAATTCAGACCTCGAAACCTTGAATTTAACATTTTTCTGTGAACCATTAACAACCCTCTTAATTTGTTATTTGAAGAATAAAAAACAGAGATGTACTTTTAAAAGATAAAATATTTATTATACAAATAAATTTGATTTTATACTTTTAAAAGGAGATCTATTATCTTTTGAGTCAATATTATAACTATTAACTATTATAGAGCTATTTAATAATGAGATAGCAATGAATATTTTCTGCAAATACAATTTTATGTTGCCTTAATAATCGATGCATGTACCAATATAATTTTTAAGCCATTCAATCTTGAAATTATTAATGAAATTGTTAATTTACGTAGTAGTTTAAGGCCACAGAAATTATAGAAAACGAGTGGAATTCCTGGATCAAGAAAGATTGTGATAAAAAAATTAATAGCTAGTGAATACTTCGAATAGTTAGCGAGGTGATATTCAAGGATATTATAATATGATATTTCGCTTCATCTACGAGTGTGAATGTCAAAAATAATATATCGTAAGTGTGGAAAATGTGTCATGATCGCGAAAAATTGAAACGCAGAAACTTACGAAATTGCCGGCAGCCGCAGCAAGTAATTCTCGTTTCTCCAAACCGGTGGCATGATCCAACGGGTCAGTAAAAGCTGCAGCGAGAAATAATTATGAGCAGTAGTTACGTTTGTATCTAATCCGAAATTACAAAACGATATGGAAATAATAAATTGTATTATCACATTACGTAATGCGACAGCGCAAAATGTTTGAGCCCGATAATTTGCTTGGAATTAACAAGGAAAGTATTAGTTATTTACATTTTCCTTTTGAGTAAGTGACGCTACACGAGAATGTACGCCGACTTGTCTGTAAAGCAGCACGACCGCATAACCATGCCATTTTTTAGATTACACCTTTACTTCGCCGAACCTTCACAGTATTTCACGGCACATAGAATTCCTACTAAAATGAGTGAAGAGTGTCAACCCGCATAACACTCTTCTATCGATTGGTGTTAAGGCAGATTTTTATGACGATCATGATGTGCTGGCGTCGTGAGTACGCATGTGCGAATGGTTTTGCGCGCGAAAGTTTGATTTGGAGAATGAATATTAATAGTTTTATTAAAGTTAATGTGAGCGGTTGATATGATAATATTTATTTGTTGTTATGCATCTGTTTGTACACAATTGTGTATTACATGTCATTGTTAATATATACAATTATAAACTGGCACCGCCAAACTTTTAGGACCAATAGAAACTCTACCATATGTTATAGTTTCTTTTCATGTTTCATCTTTTATGTTGGCACGCGTGATGTGGCGTATTCAATATTCTAGCGGAGGTTTTAAAAAAATATGTTGGAATTAATTATATTTTTAAATATAAAGTCAAATAGAATTAAGTAAACACCTTCTCGCACATTTGCTATTATAGAGGGAAAAGTATGGTACGACTAAAGTTAAAGAGCTAATGTCTTCCTATTATTTAATTGATGATTAATTTTTAAATTCTCGAAACTCGAATCCGAAACTTTGCGAGGCTTCGAAACTCTCGAAGTTTGAAGTGCTGATTTTGATTTGTAAAGTGGAACATCTGACTTTAAGATGCCGACAAAATATCGACCGTTGGTAACAAAATATAAACAAAAATATAACAATATATAAATTCCCGAGGCACGCTGCGAACGATTGTTTTTCTTATCTGGTTTTCGAAAATTTCGAATCACAAACAAAAATGCAAAGTTTCGAATGGTTTCGAGTTCTCGAAACTCGAATATCTATGGAAATATATGTCCAATAATTACCAGTTTCCACTCTAAATTATTCTTCTTCGTTTAAGGTCAATGCTTCGCAAAAGGCAATTCTACATTTCCACCGTCTGATTGGTCGTCGCAGTTCAATGGAATGGTTAATGCAGAATAGGCGGTGCACTATTTGATGACGTAATTTTTATTCTAAGTTTGTAGCGAATCATCTTTAGTTTGACATAAATCCGCACTCATAACGGAATGTGCAGTTTCTATACCAAATTTCATTTACTAAAATTAAATAATAAACTGTGTCAATGACGAATAACAGTATTTTTTAACGCATAAAATTATTAGGTACTTTTCTAAGCAATCTCTAACGCGTTAATACCGAGTATTTCTCAATTCTGAAAAGAATAGACTAGCAATTGCTAATAAGAGACGTGAGATTTAATTAGCTCTTCCTTATCATTAAAAGAATGCCAGGGTAAGCACAAATTATTTCTCTTGCGAAACATACTGTTGTAGGATATCTCTTCCGTCGTCAAAAATAGATTCACAGGTATATAATTTTAAATCCGTTACTATGAGATATTTAAAATCTTAATTCGAACACATCTTTCACGTAAATTTAATATATTCATGCGATCCTGAGTTCATTCCTAATTAAAAGAAATACAAAGTAAAAGTAATAACGACCATAGTAAATCGAGAAATAAATTACTTAACTCCTTAAATAACTTCAAACTGCACGAAATGTTCATTATAATACATACTGAATTCTAAGCAGTTACTTTTTAAAATAAAAAAATATAAATAAAGTTGTAAATAATATTTGTTTATAAGACTCAAGCGAGAAGTATCCCCGAAATTTATAATATATGTACAAGTAATTAAAAATTCAATATATATTATGAATTTAGTACATCAAATTTCAAAGAAATACTGAAATATTTCCTTGAATAATGTTTCCCAAATTTTACCAGATATTTTATATGCGCAATATGTTTGTTATATTTAAAGGTTATTAACAACATAAATTTTACAACAGTGTCGTAGAGATGTCTCTGGATCATATGTTCTGTTCTCGATGCAGAGACGGTTTTGTACCTCATGAAAAGATTGTTAATTCCCACGGAGAATTATGGCATCCTCAATGTTTTGTGTAAGAATATCCATTCGTTATTAACTTCTTTATAATTTAACGCTTTATTATTGGGTTCTGGAATAAATCAGAAGTTTCATAGATTATTCCATGTTTTTCATTGAAATATGTTTCATTTTAAAAAAACACATTCATATACATTCTCTGGAATTAATAAAAATTGCGATAGTAAACTGTTAAAGAAGTATTTGAAGTTTTTTATTTGCAAAATCAATGTAAACTGATGTTTAGGATATGATAGTTTCAATGGTTATCCAAAAATAATTTTTTATCGATTATATTTATCTAAAAAGAAACTGTTTAAACAATTTCCATGTTTCGATAGATGCGCGCAATGTTTTCGTCCATTCCCAGATGGGATATTTTATGAATTCGAAGGATACAAATACTGCGAACATGATTTTCACGTTTTATTCGCTCCTTGCTGCGAGAAATGTGGTAAGCTTCTTTGTGTTTCAGAGAATACAATAAATTTTACGATTGGCACATAAATTATAATATTCAAATTTCTGTGTCTATAGGAGAATTTGTTATCGGTCGTGTAATAAAAGCGATGAACGCCAACTGGCATCCAGTGTGTTTCCGTTGCGAAGAATGTAACGGCGAATTGGCTGATGCGGGATTTATTAAATGCCAGGGTAGAGCATTATGCCATACATGTAACGCGCGTGTAAAGGCGGGAGCACTTGGAAAGTACATTTGTCATCAGTGCCAGTATGTGTTTTTAGTCTATCTTTGTATAACAAAATTGTAACACCCTGTAAACAAACTTTAAGTGTTTTAAATTTCTATATCGTTTGCATGTTCTAACTGATGTAATTTAATTTTTAGTGGAGTAATTGATGATAAGCCTCTACGTTTTCGTGGGGAGCTTTATCACCCCTACCATTTTAATTGTACAGCTTGCGGAGTGGAGCTTAATTCTGATGCGAGAGAAGTTAATTCCAGACCAGGATACGCTGCCAATGAAATGGTATTTATCTCTCGCTGTGTTACCACAAAGTAAGAAGAAAGTAGTTTTTACTTTCAATTGTAGCGGTCATTAATATTTTTAGAACGAATTGTACTGTTTGCGATGCCACGACAAAATGGGAATACCAATTTGCGGAGCATGTCGACGTCCAATAGAAGAGCGCGTAGTGACCGCTCTGGGTAAACACTGGCACGTCGAGCACTTTGTGTGCGCAAAATGTGAGAAACCGTTCTTAGGTCATCGACATTATGAGAAAAAGGGCTTAGCTTATTGCGAGACGCATTACCATCAACTGTTCGGAAACCTTTGCTTTGTATGTAATCAAGTAATCTCTGGCGATGGTATGTATACTGTGCGTTATTATCACTTACGTTTCAGTTAGAAACTGAAAGAGACATTAATTATATCAAATTAATGTTACCTCTATATTAAATTTCTTTTCCAGTTTTTACAGCTTTGAACAAAGCATGGTGCGTTCATCATTTTGCGTGTGCGTTCTGCGATCAGAAAATGAATCAGAAAACTAAATTCTTTGAATTTGATCTGAGACCAGCGTGCAAGAAATGTTACGATAAATTCCCACAAGAATTGAAGAAACGTATGCGTCGGATGTACGACTTGAATCCTAAAAGAATACCCGCTTAAAAGTGCACTGTATCTGTGTTACTTCAAAGCAAAATAATTTTCAGTGCATTAATATAGGTAATTGGATTATTATGGATATAACGTTATACTACTGTATTAATTGCTAATATTGTTTTATATCAAGTCATTGTATCTATGCCTTTTCAAAAGGAAAATTAATCTAAACGCGCGTACGTAAGCGTATACACATATATATTTATTATACACAAGACTTTCAAAGTGCCTTATTATTGCAAATTGATTTACAAACTTATATACATAGAAATGTATTTTGTACGCTAGTAGAATATTTATATATCAGGAGGCAGACAATAGTGCAAAGTTAAATTGTAAATAATAGACTGAGCCTTACAAGGAAAACAAGATAATTGTTAACATATGGCATTTATTATTCTTTTACCGTAAGTACTGATTTTCGAACAGTTTTATCTTGAAATTTTTTAACATATGTTTTTAATGTTGCTACATATACCTATTGCTACGCACAGATATACTTTCAGTAACTGAAATTGTAGTAAGAGAGTTCTGAAACATTTCTATTGTGTGTGTAATAAAGAAGTTATATTTTATGTGTAATTAAATGCATATAAACTTAATATTGTAACTGTTACAAAAAATATAGCATGACATAACATTAATACTTCTGTATGTATTGTTTTCAATCAATCGCCCTTTAATTAATAATAATTTTAATGAGTCTTTAATCAGTACAAAAATTATTATTATTCGCATCTTTCTTTTTCCCTCACGAATGTTGATTGTTTTTTCTTGGTATGACACCACAATTAGATACAATTATCGTTTTCGTTGGTTTTCCTGTCTGTGTGCCGAATTCTTCAATCTAAGAATAACAGAAATCGTATTAATACCAGAAGTTGTCGTAATGATTACTTTTTATCGTGCAAGTATATAAAAGAATATTTTCAAATAATTAGCAATTTCATATAATTCTAGCGAAACAAAGTATCCGCACCTTGTAAATGTTTGAAAAACCGGAAATAACTTTTCCAAATACTACGTGCTTCCCATTCACTGTATCTAAACGCCTAAAAGTAAGATTAAATTTCGAGTCACTCGTGTTATCGTTGTTACACATGGACAAAATTCCAGGGCCAGCATGCCGTAAATTGAAATTCTCATTTTCGAATGAATCGCCGTATATGGAAGTTCCTCCGCTACCATTGAACTTTGTAACATCCCCGCCTTGACACCAATAACCCACAACGATACGATGAAACGGTGTATTTCTGTCGAGTAATAAATATTTTTCAGTTTAATATATTTCATTTTTTGCACGTTGCCTCGTATTATAAACATTGAAAAAAAGAAATCCTGAAACTACTGAGGATTTCTTGCTCCGAGAAAACCATAGAATTGTTAAATGCTTGCTTTAAAATATTCAGTACAATTTCAGTATACAATTACTATATCCTACTATACATTGAATTTTAACGAAAATTCATATTCTCGAAATTCGCTTACTTATACGAAACACCATTAGTTGTTCCCTGGCACAGTTCCACGAAATTTGCACACGTTTGTGGCACGACATCGTCGTAGAGTTCAAACTGGATGATTCCAAGCTTCTGTTCATCCCCTTGGATTTCTAAATCAAAGAAGCATCTAGTTCGAGCAGACGGCTTCATTGTTTCCAATAATGCCAAATCGTTGACCACGCAATGATCTTGGTTTATCTGAGGCACAGTAAATTGAAGCGTAGAGTCTTGGGAATATCTGTACATGGTGAAAAAAGAATATGTGTTTCAGCTTCAGCAGACAAACCTATGCAGTTAGGTCGATTGAACTCTTTTCCATTTCTATGTATTCCAACGTTACTTTTCATATTTCCATAGCAATCGATATACGTATTATCACCGTAGAGTAAATACTATTTTTACTCATACTTTTACTTATATTATACATTTTCCATTATGGAATGCTTTGTATATAAAGAATTTTTGGTAAATGAAATATTTGCCTTGCACCGCGCAACACTTTCATTTTCATCTCTTTCCAACTTTTTATAAGTTCTGCGGTAGGGTAATTACTGACACTATCGCGAATTCTTTGTAGCAAAAGTTTATTTGACCTCCTAATAATCCTATTTTCTATTTCTGGATCGTTAAGACTTGTGTGATACTTGAAGTTCGGCATCCAACAGTCGACACTTCCCTGTAATTTAAACGCAGTCGATTAATAATAATAATCGTAAATAGAGTCTTGATAATCTGACTGTAGTTTTAAGTAAAACGGTTACGTTTTTATGGATGACAACCGCGTTTTTGTGTTTAGATATGCGACGAATACGTTATTTTTATAGGAAATGTGTTTTATACCCACTCCTAATCGAGTAATAAGGTTCATTCTCCTGAGCAGTACCATGTTTTCTCTGTCTATCTCTCTTACACGATTCGCATCTATGGTTAAATCGCGCGACTTGTAATAATTTGCCACATTGAATCTGGGAGGGCTATTATCAACTTTAGCTACAGCCTGCGCAATCCTTCGTTTATAGTTTTTATAAGCTTTTTCGTCCATAGCCTCTATAGTTTTCGTAATGGGGATGAACTTCCTTCAAATACTTTGAAGAATACGATGATTTCACACTGTTTCGGACGACGAAAATTATTAGTAGAATCGATTGAATACTGCAGCTCGATCGTAATAAATAACAGGCATTTCCATTCAACTTAAAAATATATAAACTGTAAAAAGAGGTTACAGTTTTTATATCAACATCCTTTTGGCAAAGCAATGTTATGTGATCATGAGTTGCTTACCGGGAAATTGCCACTCGTAATTTGTTTGTTAACCCAAATTCTTGTTTTATGTATAACAGGTACTTTTTAATTTGATTTATTTTTACATGATTTTTTTGTTGATGCTGCCATCAATTCGCATCAACTGTAAAATATCGAAATCGGTTGTCGATCATGGTTGCGATTCGAATATTCGATAAATACTGGTTTATAGTGACTATAATGCTTACATATGTATTTTAAAAAATTATCAAACAATTCAGATTTGAATGGTAGGCATGTAAATTTTAAGAATTAAATAAAGCATAAATTGGTCGTTTTCCGCAGTCGTTGCTGTAAGAAAGAAAGGGCGGGTGTATGCCGTTTTTTATATTTGCTTTGTGCAGTTTTATCATGTGTTTCAAATCACAGAGGAGAGAATCAGTCTGAATAGAATTTTCAGTCCCTCGGTTTTCGTGCTAATGAGCCGCCCATTACCATTTCCGTGTCACGTCCAACGTTAGCGGCTAATGGCGGCTAATAATGAAATAAGAGCTGATAAGAGCGCAGCAATACAAATATGTATCTCCCATATAGAAAAGATTCACAGTTCTTTAAAAAAACTACCGAATTCAACATTGTTTACTAACGGCGTCCAAAAATCGATAATATCAGTAACGGAGGTAAGACCGTCGGTACTATAGGTCCCTACATACGCCGTGCGCGCGCGTGCACACAATGCAAATAAAGAATTACAAAGTTGGATTAAAGGATTCCTACGATTTATCGGCTTTATAACCTTATCGGATCATTATCACCTATCTATTATCGATTTCTGCAATATACATAGAAACCAGTTTTCCTACATCTCAAATTCTTTGTTTAACCGCCTACACCAAACATTTATCCACCATATTTTACTTCTCGAAGTTACTCAGGGACGTGATGTTGAAGTACTTAATTAAACGTACAATAAAAACATTTGCTATTGTATTTACAGCTACTTGAACTTGAAACACTAACGTATTAGAAACACGTACGAGACCATACGATTGAATGTATGACTTTATCATCGCCCAATGCATTGTATCAAAGTGATATTAAGTCCCAGCACTCGACCTAGATGTCTACACAGCCAATACTCAATCACTTCACGCGACTCTACAAGTATACGCATGTCATAACCGAGCATATGTAGCGCGCTTCTTTATCAACAAAAAAAAAAAGATTGATAATTACTCCCGTAACTTCGGCCTCGCAACATATTGCTAATAACGCTCGTCGCGACATAAAGTGTGATTGGGTATACTGTAGATACCGTTCACGAACTTCCATTCGTGCCTGTTGACAGTAAGAAAGATCGTTTCGGAAAATGTTCGTCCCTTCGATAGGAAAACAATGATACGAATGACAAGTTGATCGCCATTCGCGCGAAGATGTAATCTGTGTTTTAGCCTAATGAAGAAACGAAAATAAAATGGAAATTCACGCGAGAATAAGAGCGAGGAGAGTAAGTTAGTGAATTGTGAGCATAAATGCGTACGAAACCGATTGGGAATTTGTAAAACAACTTTACGATTCGAAATGCCGAGGTTCCATTCGGAAACAATATGTCAATAATAAAAGGAAAATTTTTAAAAAATACGAGGTATGTCTCATATGATACGAAGATAGTAGAACTCCAGTCTTATCTGTTCGAGCGACGTTGAAACATGACATTTACCGAGTTTCTGTTTTAAATTGTAACGTTATATTAATACAGTGTATCATCCATATTAATAACTTTAATTTCGATATATTATTCTCTCCAAATTTAAAATCAAGCTTAAATGAATGTGGTGGAATTGTCCGAAATTTTAAATTATTACAAGACTTGTATATTAAGGTATTTCCTTGCTTTGAAATTCTGCTTTTTATGTACATTAGGTAATAATTTTACACGCAATAGATTTACAGATGATTAACAAAAGTATTTCTTTTATAGGTTTATATTATGATAGCACAAAATGTAATACTATTATTATCGTAATTTCATTATGTTGAAAATGGGGAAAGTTATACCAATGAGCTGGTTGAACCAGTTACTGTTGATTTTAAGTATTTTAAGCGCACTGTTGTCTTTCGTTGTACAAGAATGGGCAGGTCTTACCCCGCTACCGATCTACGTTTCTATATTATGGGCTATTCTTATTATAATAATATCAGTGTGGCTCAGTTGTTTCTTACTTCAACTCGCGTTGAAAGCAAACAGCCCTCTCGATATAAAGTTTCTTAACGACTGGTTGTACCAAAAATTAGCGAGTAATCTGCAATTGCTTGATTCGGAGCAGGAAAATAAATGCAACATCAGACGCAAAGATAACGTAGAAATAAACGAGAAAGCGAATTCTACGAAAGAATCCAGTGAAAAGGGATCGTTTGATGCATCCGATATAAAAAAATCGCATAGGAAAAAAAGCGTACCTAACCAGAGGAGTATTCCTTCTAGAAGGAAAAAGATAGTGGGACTAAACGATATGGTGAAAGAGATAAGCTCGAAATGTATAGACGTCTGGTACAAATCCATTAGTGGTGATAAATTATTCCCCAATGAAGCACAAGAATTATTAAAGAAATTATTGACCAAATTGTTCTACAAAATCAGTTTAATGGACAAGGTGAAGCTCACCCATAAGCTGGCTAACGTGTTCCTGTTGCATTTGAAAGAATATCACAGGTGCGAGGTCTTGGTTACGCTTTTTTAAAACGCTCAGTCATTGAAAATAATTGCATTTCATTATAGAGCATTACGTCGGGTAGAGAGGGGAGCAGCTACGAATATGGAGGAAGCTTTTAAGTATCTACATCCTGGTTCTCGTAATATGCCAGCCTTGGAACACATGCTTCATCGAATGGTCACTATCTTAGCGCAGGAATTTCTGCAATGGGAATTAACGAGTTCGTTGCCCTGTAAGCTGCTGCTGTCTATTTTAGCGAAGCGGTTATTGTTAGTTGTAGAAACAATGAGCTCTCCAGACTGGCTGCTTCAAAATTTGTTGGATCTATTAGAACCAACGGCGACAGAGATTTCCGAGAAACAAAGTACACAGGAAGAAAATGTATTATGCACAAAGGTGCGGCATGGGTTTATAGAATCTAGTTAATTCCAAGATCGGTATATTATTATGAATTAACGGGGTGATTGTTTTAGAAAATTATATCTAATGCACTGAGTGACGGAATAGTATCTTCAACGGCAGCTGTGATTCCACGACCCCTAACAAAGCCTAAACAAGACTTGTCCATGAAAGCGTCGACTCAGGATAAAAATATACAGTCAACTATAAACGATAAGAGACCCACTTTACGTTTAGAAAATTTAACCGTGGAACACAGAGGGCTTTGGGGTCAAAGTATGTCGGAGATCGATTCCGAAATTGATGAAGATAAAGTATCCCCTGTATACGAAGAGCCCACGGACTTTGCTACAACAATTGCTAGACTTAGGACCGTGTTGCAACAGAAATCAACTGTGAGCACACCTCTGTGAGTAACGACATTGTTGGTTTTTGACGAGGTAACAAAAACACATCTTTACGTTACGTTCTTTCAGACATCTGGAGGAGAAGTCGTACGTTGTGTACGAAGGTAGTCAATTTACAAATTTATTAATTCCTTGGACAGAGTTTCACACAGCCCCTGATGGATCACAGCAGTTGCTCTATTGCATTCAATTTGACGATGTGGAACAACGAGGGGTGGATTTATTTGAAACAACAACTGCTACCGTGAGAAGACAATATCGCGATTTTGCCCATTTACATGCTAGTCTGCAAGAGGTATAGTAAGCGACAAAGGATTCGTTGCAATCCTCAATATTCTATCCTGTTTACTGATTATAATATACTAGCTTTACTACTCGCCTTCGCCCGAACTTTAGATTCTGATTTAAAAAAATTTTTTTTATTTATTTATTTTTTTTGTGAAAATAGTCACATTCATCTGGATTAATTAGGCATAATGAGCTAGGACACATTTCGTGACCCCAGAGTTTACTGTTCGAAAGTTTTTAGGCGACAAACACACACTTTCTGTTTTATATATTAAGATAATTTACAGATGCCGGAATTGGCGCCGATTATGGCAGGATTACTGTTACCGGAAGGTGGGCGTATCGAGTTAGAGAATTATTTAAAAACTCTGACTACACGTTTAGCCAGCGAATGCCCGCCGCAATTGCGACATTTTCTGCGTCCAAACAGTAGCGCTGGTAAAAAGGCAGACGTAGTTGTTCCTCGATTAGATAGATTCTTGGCCAAAACTGTAACTGGTGTTTTCAATACTTTGAAAACGGTTGTTCCGGGTTTTGAGATCGAGCAAGAAGAAGAGAGTGCTCCATTACCTACACTAATGCCTTTAGCTGATATACCATGGAGGTTCGTCAAGGATATCAAATCGGTAATCACGCACGGATTTTCACATAAATTCTAATACATTCTACACTTGTCGCGATCTATAAAATTTGTTATATTATTGTAGGAAAGCTTAGCAGTCGAACTCCGAAAACTAGTGTCTGAGAGGACTGAATATTCTAGCGTAGACACAGCTTACGAAGCTGTTGATTCGATGGAAGGTAGCAATGACGCTGCGTTATTAGCTCTTTGGTGGGAAACTATAAAGGGTACTTGCGAAGGTACATTCAGTATGTTATAGAAACCTCTCCAGAGTACTTATATATATAAATATATCTGTCTATCTGTTTCGCAGAAGACGTAGATGAACTGGACTCTCATTTAATGTTAACATGCGTCGCCACAGACTTGATCTGCGAATTGTTAAGCGGAATTGGCAGTAACAACACTATGCAACAAGAAGCAGTCGTTAGATGGGCGAAGTTACTTTTTGGAAATGTCACCGAACCTGTATTACAAGTAATGATTTGCGATATCCCTGCAACGTCTCTTAAGACAATTACTAATTCAGTATAAATTTTTAGGCCGCTGTTCTTCGCATTTTTGACTGCTTGGGTAACAAGTCGCTTCTTCGCAATGTACAAAACACATATTCTAAGGAACCTCTAACGGAAGTGAAGGAAAGACTGTTGCAAGAGTTGTTAGTCAAGATCCCAAGCGACGTGAAATTGATACTCGGTGAGGATGACATGTTAAACATTCTAAAATATTTACTTGGTTCTTACGAAATAAAGAAAATCAATGTAGATTTAAATCTACATATATTACATGTTCTAGCATCGCAACTGCTAATTTCATGTAGGTCGTCTCATAATAATGTATCTTTTTAGTAAGTTCATTTCTAAGAAATTCATTAAAGACAGAAACAGTACAATACATACTTGTAAAACAAAGTGTACGCTATTGAATCGGTTTACCGACATTGGGAGTCTCGTCGATTATTGAAATATATTTTAGTCGAGGAGGAATTGATGTGCCATACGTAGCGGGATTTGTTGACAATTGAGAATTTAGAACTACAAACTCTTCAAAACCAGACTGTGTACCTGATTATATATTTATAATAAGGATGCCAAGTATTTTTTTCATTAAGCTGATATAACTCTCCGGAGTTGTACGACGCGCGTTGGGCATATTAGGTACTACTATGAATTTAAACTGTACATTCATATTTAATGTTTAAGTTTTGTACAAATGTTTATGAAAAACTATTATATTTCACGGTCAATAAAAGTCTATCAGCATATATGTGAAATTTAAATGTATGCGAAATCTTAATAGTCTAATACATATTTATTCTTACGATTAATGACATCTAGTTCGTAATTTAATTCTCCTTTCCTGTGTCGCTCTGAGCCTTTTGTTTCTCTAATTGCGCTCTGAAATAAATAATCGCTATTTACAAGCTAATTACTTAAGCATAATTAGATATAATTATTTATCTATATAACGTGAATATATTCATCTATTTATTTTCCTTCGAAAATAGCTATTAAAATTAATAGAGATACGAGGCCAGGAAATATTCTTTTACTATACGACAAAATTTTTATTTGAAATATTACCTCAATTGCTGATTAAAGTCATCTTCTACGTCATCGTCATCCCAATTGTCCTCCCAAACGCTAATATCTTCGTTGTCCTCATCCACGGCAGTCCAATCTAACAAGTCATTCAGCGAAATTGAGGTTAGGTTGCAATACCTAGACGTTTATTATTTTGACAGGCGCTTTCTAGTCTAATATATACCTTCCGCAGGGAACTCCTCGAACTCGTCGTCCTCCTCTAACAATCCCAGATCAACTTTCGTCTTATCGTTTTTACTGTCCGTCATCTTTGGATTTAACACTTAACAAATATCACAAATGCCGATAAATTCATGCACGATGGAACGCGTTTGAATTTTCTGGAGACTTTTACTTCGTCATCGAATAGAGCATATACAGAGTCGGTACGGAGTGTGCGTAAAAATGCAACCAATCAAATCCAGGCAAATGCAGGTGCTCTACCCCCCCTCAAATCTTAGAGCATACCCACATAGCACAACGTCTGGTAAAGTCTTAAAGACGTCCAAAAAGCGTCTTAAAGACATCTCAGAGACGTCTTGTTACAAATCAAGACGTTCAGACCTAAAATGGACATAAACTAGACGTCTCTAAGACGAGGTGTGCTGTATGGGTATCCTCATGATGTGTCACTCCCCTCGCCTAAAGTCGCAACTATTCCTCCGTCACTATATTCCTATGTCCATCCATGGTAGAACCAAAGGGGAGATATAATAAGAGGCGTTACTCCGGGCGGAACCTTTGAAGTCCTTACTTGACCTTGGCATTTAAATTGGTTGTCTATTCGAGCGGGATATTCAAATCGACTAAATATACCTTACTGCAATTGGCTGATTATTGCCGAAGTTTACCGATCATTGCCGAATGGGCATTTAAATTGGTTGTCTAGTGATTTCCCTAGGTTATTTCTATCCTTGTCGAGTGACACCTCTTATTATATCACTTCTTTGGTATAACCTCAGTCATTTGTGACAAAACCGGAAATAAACATAACTTAAGCATTCACTAAATTGTCTGTTTTCTAAGCTGCTTGTTTATCTATCTCTTTCTATTCATATTTCTGTCTCTTCTTTTCAGTTTCTTTCTCTGTCTACTTCCGCTATTGCCACAAATGGCGGCAACCAATCAGCGACGATACAGGTTAATCCAATCATTCCCTAGAGTATCACTAGTAGAACAGGTGTTATGTTGGCATTAGATTAAAATGTTTGTAAACATAACCTCCGTTATAACTTATGCAATTACATAGTATAGCCGAAAACAATAAAATTTTATTTCTTAATTTGTGAATAATAATACTACATCCAAGATCTTTCCATGAACGTGAAAATTGAATAAAGTCTGAGTCACATTTCGACTGAAATATAAATAGTGGAGCAGACATATTTTATATAAATACCATTATTCTGTGTATTCATTAGTTTTATACTAATATCCAGTATTTATTAAGATTTGTTACATGTATCTGTGCTACTGAATCACCTTTATCCTTTTATACAGTTTTAAAAGATACAGAGAAAATAATACACTATTTATGACACGAAAGTAGAGTACTTTAACAGAATGGATCCGAAAGAGAATAAAAAACCAGAGGTAAGCCTTTTTCAAGAGAATACTTAGTAAACTGTTTATTTAATTTCCTTTCTAACATATTCTAAACACAATTGAAACATTCTCCACAGTTTACCCTCGACTTTCCACCGATTTGGCCCGATGTAAAGACTGAATTAAAAGAATACATCGAGTGCATCGATAAGCTTCCGATACATCAGCTCGATCAAGCTCAATGTTACTGGCCAAGGAAACCCGATGTTCTATCTCTTTTAGACGTCGACTTGGCACCATTAGGCACTATGTTAACATTCGACCGAGATCCTATTACTGGAGAACTGAAAGAAATGCGCGAGGTTGCCCTTAAGACGACTGGAGAAACTGCTCGGAATTCAATGTCTATGACTCGTGCACCAGGACCCGCTTCTGATAACATTAGAGGTATTTAATCAAGAGACACAGTAGTGTCTCGCATCAAGTATATTTAGGGTGTGTTTCAATTCACGCATACTGCGCATGAAATTGGTGGCATCGTACGATTCCCTAGAATTTCTCTGACTTGCCACCAATACGATGCTACCTCCGGTGCAGCGAGCATGCAGCAATCGCAGAAATTCAGAGGAGAAGCAGTCACTGCACCCCTCGCTGCATCAGAAGTGGCATCGTATTGGTGGCAAGTAAGAGAAATTCTACGGAATTGTACGATGCCACCAATTTCATGCGCAGTATACATGAATTGAAACACAGCCATAGGTATATGCGCAGCGCGAGGCATAGAGTGTCTATATTACGCCACGACCCAATATCAAGAACCTTGAGATTATCGAATCTCAATAACGACTGATTCGATTAGATTTTGAATGGTCTCAATGGATAGCTTGGGTTTGATTCACATAAGATATAAATCACGTGGTGTCAGAGGGCATCAGTATTTTATAAGCAGTTAAGTTAATATACGATAAGCTAAGGAACTGTGCAAATTTTGAATAGGAAATGTCAGCAATATTCCATTCTGGCCGGGTGGATTCGACGAGCCTGAAATGATAGAAGATCCGTCGATGGAGGACATTGACTTTGAACATAATTTAAGGACCCTGGCGAAAGGATTCAGCGCTGGCGTAGAATTTAAAAGCGACAATTGCACGCCGAAAGACAGTACTACGGAGGAGGGACAGGAATCGGAAGCCGGAAGAAATGAAATTGAAAGTCTTGCGGATAAGATTAATTTAATGGCTATTGTGAATGAAGAGCGAAACGTATTTGACTTGTGGACAACGAAGAAGGAAACAAAGGAGGAGATTAAAGAGATTGTCTCCAGTCCCCATGATTCATTATTCGATGAGATTGCTCCATTATTAGAAGATATCCCTGTTTTGAAAATCTCTGAGAAACGCACGGAGGCTGCTAAGTCTGAATGGGCTGAGCAGTTGGATGTATCCGTTCCAATGACTGATTTTGAGAAACGCGTTCCAGAGCTTGCAATGAACTTCTCTTACGAATTGGACACCTTCCAGAAACAAGCAATCCTTAAACTAGAGGAGAACTGCAACGTGTTTGTTGCAGCTCATACATCAGCAGGAAAAACGACAGTAGCGGAATATGCGATTGCTTTGAGTCAAAAGCATATGACGAGGTAAGGTCTGATAATTATGCTAGTTAATTTCGGTATTAATTACAGCGACTGGATATTTTTCAGGGTAATTTATACGTCTCCCATAAAAGCCCTCTCGAATCAAAAATATCGGGACTTCAAAAGAAAGTTTGATAGCGTTGGATTACTAACAGGGGATTTACAGATCAACTCAAACGCTTCGTGTCTCATCATGACCACCGAAATTTTACAAGCTATGCTGTACTGTGCATCGGAAATCTTACGAGACTTGGAGTTTGTTATATTCGACGAGGTGCATTACATCAATAATGATGATGTGAGCAATTCTTTGATCAGCTCGTTTCTGCTAATTTTTTATTACAAGAGTAGCAATGATTTCTTTCGTCGCTCGATGCTTCGTTTTAGCGCGGTCATGTTTGGGAAGAAAGCGTCATCCTTTTACCACAAACAGTTAACATAGTAATGTTGTCTGCGACTGTGCCGAATCCGTTGACATTCGCAGACTGGGTTGGTCGTACTAAGAAAAAGAAAATGTACGTAATAAGCACTTTGCAGAGGCCTGTGCCACTCCAGCATTATTTGTATACTGGAACCGATGGTAAAACCAGGGATGATAAATTTCTGGTGCTCGATAAAAATGGCCAATTTCTCCAAGATGGGTATGACAAGCTATCTTTGATACGTAATTACACAAACGCGCTCCTGGTACTGATATTTCTCGTGCGTAATACACAAACGTTATTTCAGTTGGTATAAAGCAATGAGTACGAAAGAGCCAAAAAGAGATAGCAAGAATCTCAAAGACGTTAAGAGAAAGCCAATGTCACAGCACATGAGCCCTAAACAGGAGCAGGTGTTGTGGAGCGCTTTCATAAGTCATCTTAAGCGCAATGTAAAATTAAATCACTCATATTTAACGATTTATAATTACTTACATACACTTACGTACTAATGTTTCAATTTCCTTGTTCCAGAATATGCTGCCGGTAGTTGTGTTCATGTTGTCCCGTAAACGTTGCGACATGAGCGCCGTTGTATTGAGAAACGTTGAGCTCACAACCGAGACTGAGAAGCATAGCATTAGAGTATTTTTCCAGAACAACATCAAACACTTAAAGGGCACCGATAGGCAGTTGCCACAAGTGCTGATGATGCAGGAGTTGTTACAGAACGGCATTGGCATTCATCACAGCGGTATATTACCTATTTTGAAGGAAATAGTGGAAATGCTTTTTCAAAGTGGAGTGGTGAAGGTAAGTGTTTCAATTGATAATACCAGAGTGTTTACTAAATCCTGTGTATTTTACAGTTACTGTTCGCAACGGAAACGTTTGCAATGGGTGTAAATATGCCAACGCGTACTGTAGTCTTCGATTCGATTAAAAAGTACGACGGTACGAATTTCCGTATACTTCATCCTACCGAGTACATACAAATGGCTGGACGTGCCGGTCGCAGAGGCCACGATACAGCGGGCATGGTCCTGATCATGTGTCGAACGGCCGTGCCACATTTCAACGAGCTGAAAGCCATGATGTGTGGCCAAGCTCAGAACTTGGAATCTAAATTCAAAGTAACGTATTCCATGGTGTTAAATCTGAGGAGAGTAAACGAGTCGGTAACTGTGGAAGCGATGATGCGCAGATCGTTCAAAGAGTCGTCGGTAGCCTTGAAGCAAAGTAGTTACAAGCTTGAATTGCAAAAAGTGGAGGAACAACTGTCCAAGTCACCACCTTTAACCGACATACATAAAAAGTTCTCCAGCTTCTATTGGGCAGCTAACGACTACCTAGAGTGTCTCAAGCATTTAAAGCCTTACTTTTACGGGACACAGAAGAAAGCGGTGAAAAATTTGGCACCTGGCAGGGTTCTACTTATATCGTACGAAACTCATTATAACAAGTTGGCTCTACTGTTGGGCTCCGTTCAAAACAAAGGTTGCAGGCAATACAGGGTGCTGGTCCTTAAAAACTCTGAAACATCGAAGCCCGGTGAGGGCAAACCATCAGAAGCATCTAAGTTTAAGAAATCGGAAAGGTGGTACGAAATCATCGCTTTAACGAAGAAGGAGATATTTGTACCGGTCGGAGTTCCGTCCGATGAAGTGATGAATATAAACGCATGGAACATAACGGAGATCACTAATTGTCAGATTAAAGTGGACCCCAATCTGGTGCTGGCTAATTGGGAGAAGAGACAAATACCAAGATTCAGGTATTTAGATTTAGCTACTCGTCACTTTTATACTGTATTTACATAGCATTTGATCGAAAACTACTTTGCAGGGACGAGCCACCCGGTCAAACTTACCAAATCGCTATACAAGAACTGATGACGTTGTCTTTGAATGCTAACCGTGATCCTGCCGTTTTACAACCATACACAGAGATGAAATTGGACTATGACCTCGACATGAACGTGCAGCATTTGCTTGACTTGAAGAAGGCTGTGTACGACATGAAATGCACGGAAATATCGAACTTCGAGGAACAATTCGAAGTCGTGTTCGACCGAAACGAATTGGAGAATAAGAAGCAAATGCTTCAACTTAAAATGAGCGATGAAGCGCTGAGTCTTTATCCCGAGTACACGAATGCTGTTGCCCTTCTCAAAGAGCTGGGATATATAGAGCACGACGAAAGAGGTTGGTGCTGTATTTCAATAAGGATCATTAGCCAGGATGAATAAATACCACGCGATAATTGTAATTAAAATATTTCAGTTGCATTGAAAGGACGTGTCGCGTTACAAATGGGAAGCAATGAATTGCTGATCACCGAACTTATTTTAAAGAATGTATTGACTGTACTTCAGCCAGCAGAAATAGCAGCATTGCTGTCCGCTTTAATATTTCAGCAACGAACCGATGTCGAGCCAAACCTTACGCCAGATTTGAAAAGGGTATAGCAACTTCGCTCACATTTAGAATTTACTTCTGTGCAAGGTATTTATACGCTTGTATGTTTTCAGGGGTGCGAAACAGTGCAGGCAATACATGCCCAATTAGAAGGTTTAGAACAGCATTATCAATTGTCGACACTGCAGTCACTGAACTTCGGTTTAGTGGAAGTAGTTTACGATTGGGCGGAGGCAAAATCATTTGCAGAGATTATGAAGAAAACGGACGTGCAAGAGGGGATTATAGTGCGATGTATTCAGCAATTAAGCGAAACGTTAAGAGATGTTAAAAACGCAGCGGTGACTATAGGTGATCCCGTTTTAAAGGAGAAGATGGAAGAAGCGTCCACTGCTATCAAGCGGGACATCGTTTTTGCTGCGTCTTTGTACACGCAGGATTAATTTGTCGAACAGCCTCCATGTACAATAATTTACTTTTGGCCGTAAGTTTTCCAAGATATTTTCGATTCTGGTGGATGAATGATGTGTGTATATTTTTATAACTTTTACGTCGTTTACGAAGCATATGTCCTTCGAAAAGTGTACAATATTCCTTTTTACTATGAATGTAAAGTATTGAGAGTTGATTTTATTTTGTAAATTATAATTTTTTATGCGTAGATATAGGATAAGAGTACAAACATACGGAATAAGATTGTTGAGAATAATGAATAATTGTTTTAATTAACGATATGTTTATCGATACAAAATATTACCCTATATTCAATTTTCTGATATTATGGCTGGTCTGTATAATAATACAGATAAACTAATAAGTTTCCTTGACCTTTTTTTTTTATTCTTTGTAAACACACGGCCACTGATCCTCGGTGTTTTCACGGAAAAGAGACTCTATTATTTTCGCTACCAACGACCAAAATACCTATCTTTATTTAATGAACAGCTAACATTGCAAATTACATCATCAAAGACGACTCTGATCTGGAGAATAGGAAGAGTAGGAGCTATATAGCCACCGAAGGAAACTACCTACTTTGAAGGTGATGTTTTTTTTTTGTAAATCTCTTTCAAATACAGAGTTTTCTAGTAACGTGCCCGTAACGACTACTTTGAAAGACAGTACTGTACATACGGTAAATTATATGTGCCAGGTATAGGACATAACAAACGTTATTTTCATTGCTATAAACCGTATATAAATGGAGCGGTAAGAAAAAAAAATAATACCAACAACACGCGGTATTCCCAAGCGGTCACCCATCCAAGTACTAACCGCGCCCAATGTCGCTTAACTTCAGTGATCGGACGAGAACTGGTGTTTTACAGACATAGAATGGTCGTTGGTGAAATAACGGATTTATTTATCGAAGAAATATGTAATTACACACCGCTGAATGTATGTACTTGATACACCACTCGTGCCTCCCGAGACACGCTACGAAAACCGATATTTTTATCCCCGATAATAATCTTAATTAAGAAAAAGAGAGAGAGAGAGAATAACTTTCAAAATTCGCGCGAAGAATCCAAATTCCCGCTAACCCACTAGACAGCGCTGGTCAACATAATCGGCCCATGCATTTTCCCATCTAAGTATATATACATACTATAATGACATGCTCCTAAACATGAAACTTATTTAACTAACCATGATCTGAATACTGTTTCGTCGCGTTAAATGTTATAGATATGTAAATAATTTCATATCTGTATAAACCATGTGATAACAATTTCATGTTATAAATTCTCTTAAATATTTTCGAGGATTTTTTTAAAGATACGCTAGGAAGTCGATAAAACTTTGTCGTGTCACTTTTATCGTGCAAAAACAGAAATCTCCTCTTATCCCATTTTTTTGCAACGCGACACACGGTCGTCCACGTTACCCCTTGCCCTTGACAGTTGGCAGTTCGATGTTGGTCGATGAGGCGCAGAAATTAATCAGAACCCGTCGCCGATAAGCGCACAAGTGTGCTTTTGCGTCACACCGGGGCGACACACTAGCAACGGGAATGGGGATAAAATAGCTATATACCTCCCGTCATTATCTTTTTTTCCTAATCTCCGCGTTTATGCCGGGGGATCGACTCCGAACGTTTTCGTAGTGATGAAGTGATTCGTAGTAATCGCACGAGCGTTGAGGAGGACGGCTGTCAAAGTAACAATGGGTTTGGAGGATTACAGGGAAGCGGTGGCAACATGCGCCACGATTTGCACTATGGGACAAATGTTGGCTGGAACGTGAGTTGAGGCAATGTCAAGGATAACATCCTTTCTCTCTTAATCTGTTCGCGATATCTATGCCGAGGAAGTGCAACTCTTAATTGTTAATTGAAACGAATACAGCTCCTCCTCTGCACGTAATGAGAAAACGCATGCAGAAATGTCTGTTTAACGCAGATTTTGGACACACTTCAGAGATTTATCTGTCGACGTTGTGATTCTGCGAGACGTTCGATAAATTGTAATCGATTCATTTTTAAATATACGATATGTTGCGATAAAATTCACCGAGTACGTGCAATTAGCGCGTAAAGATACGAATTTTGATTTATGGAATAGATGCGATTAGTGATAACTTTTATAGGAGAATAATAATGCCAAATATTTTATTAAAAATCTTCTACAGGTATTCGGAGGAATGATGTAATTGTCCTTTCAGATATTCAAATTGTGTGTGGCATATTCAAATGTGTAAATTAGGTTGCCTTGAAGTGTATATTTGTATTAAGAAACGATTTCAGCAATCTTAAGTATTTTTAAACATACAGAGTTTTACACTTTCTCTTGCAAACTTTTACTGTGTCATGTTGGATTTTACAAACCAAACTTTTAAATAAATGCATTCAATAAACATAGCATTTCCTTATATTAATCTTCTGATTGACTACATCACATGTTTAATCTACATAAAACTATCTGAACATTTAGGAACAAGAAACAATGCCCTTGTGGTAACACAATTCGTGGTTGTTCTCGCATGATTTTTCCTTAAAATGCGATGCATTGCACAATGCTTAAATAATAGTCCCTGAACACAATACTAAGGTAGAATGACTTATGAATATTTATTTCTGTTAAGTCATTCAACGAGACGTAGTACAAATTATCTTCATTATCCTTTATACACCATGCGCGAGTTTCATTTTAAAGTATTTAATTTCTATTCTACGAGTTGAGAAATGCAGGTTACTATGCATATAAATTTACAATCAGCCTTTAACATTTTATCGTTAAAGGCACTGCAAAGTAACAAGAAATAATACTTATTTGTGATTTATTTATAGATTAATATGCAAGGACATTTATCGAAAAGGTTCATCAAAAGGTTTCGACCCGATGCCTTTTCTGGGTGGTATAGGAATGTGAGTGTAACGTGTTAATATGTAAAAAGATACTACGCTATTCAAGATATACTGTATTTTCGAGCATTAAGGTTATCTATAAACGATAATAGTCGTTTCTCTTTGGAGGAAAATTATGCCTTACGCACATTTTTGTTTACAAGCGTGAAAACGTTCATAGACTGAAAACTAGGCAAAAAGTCCGTAGTGAATAGAGAATTTTTTTTATAGGTGTATTTTGATGCTTCAGTATGCATGGATTTTGGGGGATCCGGCAATGATTAATATTAATGTTTTTGGAGTACTCACAAATATAGGATACATGGCTGTGTATTATTATTACTCACACCAAACGGTACGAGCCTTTATTTATAAGATAATATTATTATTACTCATATCAAACGGTACAAGCCTTTATTTATAACACAAATAACATTTCTCCCTGATATTTTATTCTGATTTCCATCGTCGCTTGCCCTTCATCATTTTGACTTTATAAGTGCAGAATAATAGAAATTATGCCTCGTTACATAATAGATGGGTTATGGGAAGTCAAAAAATGATTTAAAAGAAACTTTTAACGAGCAGATATATAGTGTACAGAAATATGTGTCTAACTAATCATGGCTACCATAAATTGCATTATACCTTGATTAGTGATCGATTCTAATATAGTACACAGATCAATTTATCAAATTATTTTATTCTCATATCATTTTGATTTGAGGCACTGAGAGCAAAAATGGACTAACCCACATTGAAATTTTTTTTTTCTAGTTTATATAGTGGTGGACGAAAGAAACTTTACAACTTTTAAAATCGCATAATTTTTATCAAATTAATCCAAACGAATAAAAACACTCAACTCGTTTGGATTAATTTTATAAAAATTATGCGATTTTAAAAGTTGTAAAAGTTGATTAGTAGAGTCAATTGGAATACATTATTACTACTATATAATTAAATTTCAATAAAAATGTGGGTTAGTCCGTTTTTGCTTTCACTGCCTTATTTGTTCACTTACGCATTCTATTCATAGAAATTCGAAGGTTTCTCTACAATGAGGCATAATTTCGTTATACGCGAATGAGTTAGTGGACAATCGAATGTAATCGATAGTTCCGGGAATCCTGTACTTACCGTAATTACGTAAAATTCGAAGTTCCTCGGCTGCGAAGTAATCTCGGAAGTATTTGTAATAGTATCGGTGTGCCTGAATAAAGTATTTGTTCTACTTCAAGTATTACGCATTTCTAGAAGGATACGCTTGCTTTAATAGGCAAGGTAGCGGCTTTCGTAATGGTCTTCCTCACGTATGCCCAAGTGGAAAATTCCGAGAAGATTGAATTCAGATTTGGCGTAGTTGTGACCGTACTATTGTTGCTATTAATAGCGTCCCCTCTCGTTCATCTCGTAAGTATACTTTTTGATAATTCTATACACGTTTCCTTAGTGATAAAAAAGTGGGAAGTAGGGGAGCTAACGCTAAATTCATTCAGGAAGACAATGATACCTTTAATTTATGCATATACTATTAGTTTATGTATTATCATTGGCTAGTGCCATCTTTTCAAGGCGAAATAGAATTACGTTCTAACCTGACTAAATGGTTAGTACGATGAACCGGAAATGGGAAGTAAAAGAGTAATTATGGACGAAAATTGGAAAGGTGGTAGCCATATTGGGAAATTAGTAACAGTACTATTTGGGCTTTATATTTAAGTTCTGCGTTTATATTTTTAATACTTTCTCCTTATATGTACGATAACCATAATTAAAGTATGATTTTAATTGAAATAGTTTAGTTTAGAGGGACAATGTTTTTCGACGTTAGTTCCTCTATTTTCCGTAAGAACCGACGAGAAATTTTACGATCGTCGCTCAAACTTCTTACGTTGCGCCAAGAAGTTCTAAAAACTCGTAGGCCATGCTAAATCACAATAAAAAGTTTGAAATTTTCTTTATTAAAATTTATTATGCGTCGCGATTTTGACACTGTTTATTTAGAAGAACTTAAAAAGTGGGTTACGTGGGATTCTCCGTCTTCCAGATGTAACACTGAACTGTATATGATAGCCAAATCAGCTTCACGGTCTGTTGATTATTGCGTTGATTTATATTGGACCGAGACGTTCTGCGTCTGTCATTGATCATTTAGTATATCTACCAAGGGCAATTTCCAGCTGTTAATTTCACTGGAAGAGTTATCAAACTTTTGCTCCGCTTTCAATTTAGAGAATTTGACACTACTTGACTTACATCATTGTAGATAAGTATGCGGCGCGGCATGCGTCATAAAAGGGCCCACTATTCGAAACACAGATAAGAAATTCGGTCACCTTTTCTTACTAGTTAAAAAAAGTCGCTTGCCGAAAATTAATTTATCTTGAATTACATAACAGAGAAATCTCGCGACCAGTTAAAAATCAGTTGCTGCTAAATATAAATATTTGTATTATCTACCGAATTGTCGATATACACCGAGTTCATGAAACTTGGCAACACTGACCGCATATAATTTCACGTTTCTTTGTTCATCAGGGAGAGATTATAAAGACAAAAAATACGGACATCCTTCCGTTTCCGCTCATATTCATGGGCACCATTGTCTCTTTTCAATGGTTGTTGTACGGTCTCATAATTAATAACATGTTTGTGATAGTAAGTAGCGATATTCGATTATCATTCACTAAAATCTGGAAAATATACAATTTTTTATAGGAGTACGTATTACGCTAATCGTTGTGTTTCCACAGTTCCAGAATGTGGTAGGTTTCACCCTTTCTGTAATACAACTGTCGTTGTTCGTAATATTCCCATCGAAGTCGAAAGCGAAGGCCTCCGTTCAAGAGAAGAAGGATTAATGCCAGATTGCATAGCCACCTGCAAACAATTCACATCGAATAACGAAGACGTTCCTACATGTATGTATGCAAGTTGGTACATCAGTGATTACAAATGGTGCAAATGCGAAGATTTACAATAGCGTATGTTGTCAGCCGCGAAATAGTATAATTGTTACTCCAATTGTAATTCGAATAAATAAGTTTCTTTTTAATTGGGGGTGTAATGTCATTCGAACCCTCACAACCAATATCGCATGTCTTTGTTTAAGCTTGAGTAATAAATATTCACTTTCCATACCGAAAAAAATTAATTATACTGAAACTTTATTTATAATGTACTTAATCCTATACGCTCCATAATCGTAAAATAGATAACCATCTTTTACAATTATACGGAGGGTTCAGAAGCCAATCAGTGTAAGTCCATCTTTCCCTGAAAATGAGTTACGCAATTCAAAAACTTATTGTTAAAACTTTCAGTTGATAAAAAAATTAAGTCACTATTTTCATATGTACGCAATAAATGGCGGTATTTATATTGACCGCGGAATTACTAGGCAAAATTATTCAGACAACAAACAGTGTAAATCTCGATTTTAACGCTAATAGACACACTCATTGGCTTCTGAACCCTCCATATATTACTCTATTACTAATTCAGCTTAAATCATTACAAACAGTTCACAGTAATTACAAACGACTAATCCCACACTTTCATTCATTTCCATCGATAATTCCCAGGGGCGGATTTAACAGGCAGCCGATGAGTAATTGCCGCTTGGGTCCTTGCCCATGCAGCCCCCCAAGGCCCCATCTTCAAAAAAAATATGATTCTATCCAAACACTATATTTTATCCTGTACTACTACATTTACCCCATTTTTCATAAACTACCTCTTCATTTTCCCGAAAAAAATGGGCCTCTCGGAACGTTTGCCACCTGGGCCTTTTTCCTTGGATCCGTCACTGATTATTCCACAGGCAATTAAGGCGCGCTCGCTAGTAGAATCTCGATTATACCAAACTCCCATTCTACATTCTACCTTGCTATTGCATTTTGATGTCTTCATTTACGAAGTTCACGCTTTCAGTAACAGAGGGGTCCGTTGTTGGAGAATTGATTATGCAGAAGCGACGGGCGAGCCTCGGAATACAGTCAGGATTCTTCTCAATGATTGACGTGGCCGCGCGCGGATCGTCGGAAGTCGGCTGTGTCGCGATCAAGAATAACCGAAGTGATTACCATTTCACTTTCTACAGCGCCGCGTTACGCTGCATGCAAATGCTAAGGCCTCCTGCCGGCAACGGGCCCGCTCGCGGGCTCCCTTGCGATTTACGTCCGCGACGGCTCGTTGGTAGTCGTTCTTGGTGTATCGGCCTATTATATGACCGGCGTACATCATCGCTTGACTTTCTGATCGAGTTTGCCGGCTAATAGCAGGAAACAGTGACCTTCTATGTAGACAGTAGCGTCTGGTATTGTGGCCAGTAACGTGTCCGATTGTCCAGCCGCGATCGGCGGCTTATGGGTCTCCCGTCGATCGTTCATGAACGCGAACAGTTCAAAGTGGAGAAGGGAAGGAACGGAAGGATTTCGTGTGGTCACCGATTCAAGGGATATCCGTGGCAATTGTACTTTGCTCTTACTCTAATATGATTCCGTGCGAGGGTCCTGGGGTATACACGTGAACCTACGTGTGTCGAGCTTCTTCGTGGATAGATGTTTGCTGTGGCAATTCTGATGAAGAGCTTTTGTTAGTAATATGTAGACAGTTCTGTATGTAGTTGGACGAATGTTATGTTTCTAGTGTGGTTGGTTCAAATACACAATGTAATTCGTAAGTTTAGTGCCTCGGGCTCGTGTAATAACTTGAGGTACTTTGGTACCTTGGTTGCTGGATGGATGGTTTACAGTGAGGTGGGATATGAGGTAAGTGCGCCCTTTTATGCAGTTATTCTTTGTTCGAGTGATAGAGTTTTAGCTTTGTTTTGCGGGTTTGTATGTGTTCTATTTTGTTGATTTTTCTGCTCGTTAAAATTTAATTGGATGTATTATTGTGTTGGAATTCTTGTTACTGGAGCAGTGATTTTTCTTTGCTACGAGTATTTTATTGGTGATACCGAAAGGGGTATTTTATTATTGAGAGTTGAATTGAGAGCAAAGACGAAGTAACCCACATTGGAAAAAAATTAATTTTTCTTATTTTATATGATTAGTAAACCAATTTCGAAAAAAATGTGGGTTAGTGTGTTTTTGATCTTAATGCCTCAAATTAGCTTAATTTTAAATTTCCGAAACTCGTGACTAACATTGCTCCAATCATTATTATTTTATTTTACAATTCACTAGTACATCAGAAAAAGTGTTTTTAATGTGAAATTACATAAAATCAAACATTTCTTCGTCATGGTCAACGGTGGGAAATTTTATATGGGTACATAAGTTAAAAGTAAAAGTATGTGGGTTTTGGTTGGACCAGAAGCTTTGAAAATGTGTTGAAACATTTATTATTAACATGTGTATATATACACACGTGGCGCCGCGCATTCAGCTGCTTGAGATTTAAAAAGCGCGCGTCGGAAGTCGGCTACTCCAGAACATTAATTGTTTATATCTCAAAAACAGAAACTGGGATTACAAAATAGCAAAGGGCTTATTAATTTCATTTATTACAAGCAACAGTATATTTCAATCTATCAAACAATTTCAACACATCCTGCTTAAAAACTACACCCATTTCAACCCTTACTAAAACAGTAAAAATAAATGCAAAATAGAAGCATGTCTTGAACTTTTCGCTCCTCAGAACTCAGAAGTACTCACAAAAATTCAGAAAAATATACAACATTGTGCACAAGTAGAGTAGTTAATGCTTTAGAAAAACCTATTTTTTGTTGGTGCCACAGTGCGATTTTGGGGGATGAAATCACCCCCTGAGAAGAATTCAGAATTTTCTTTTTCATGGAATATCTCGAGAAGGGTAAGAGATATCGAAAAGGAGTTCAAACAAAAGTTGCACCTCTTTTTTCCACCTACAAAACTGCGTAAAAATAATTATCGAAAAATCCCCACTGTTACCCCCACCACCAATCGTTAATCCGATACATTACTTTTACGCAATTTTCTGAATTTTCGACTTGCCTTGCCAGACAAGCAACGTACCTCATAGGTCCCTCGCCTAAAACAGTTCAAGCATTGCAATCGAAATTATTGTCATACTTTACAAAATATAAAAATTCAAGTACCCGCATCTAAGGCGTTATTTACACCGCAAGAACGATGCAAAGTTCTCCCAATTAAGGGTGAAAGCTACTCGAACTCCGGAACGGGTTCGATCGCGCCAAGTCGCATGTTGGTCGCGCATCCACGAAATTCATGTCCGCGCACGGCCCCCTTCAAGATTGATCCCGGAGTGTGCGCCCGAGTCGGCTCTGTTTGTATGTTCACACACAGGAAAATCGCTGCTCAACGTGAACGTGCTTCTGTTGTGTGGAGGTGGGCTCGTTATAACACCTGCTGCATCCCCTGAACCCCTCGTCGCGTCCAGCGTCACGTGGATCGGCTGATGGGTTCGTATTGCAGAGTACTACAGAGATGAGTCGGGACGAGGGAACGATAGCAGTTATCGTTCCTCGTGCGTGTAAATGTATTTCCCGTGTTGCGATACGTACATATGCCTGGCAAATATCTCGATGATCCGCGCGTCGGCAATCATGCGTATCTACACGTGCTCTCTTCATCGGCTCGCTGTGGGATAAGAGGGTGATCTTGGTTGAAGAAGGTGACCCTCTTCCCTTTCGAACCATGGATAGGGAGAATTTGCGAGGAATCTTTGGGGGGTAAAGCGTATAATATTATCAACGTGATACTTTGAGGATTCTAAGCGTGGGACTTGAAATATTAATTCTTTGGGCTCGAGGGGTTGTTTTCTAGAGGGGAAAAAGTAGACCTGTGTCGTGGTAGTCGTGGGCGAGGAGATTTCTGTGATGGGTAATCGAGTGGATAATGTTATAGGAATTGATGTAATGAATGATGAATTTTGTAGTTAACACTTAAGGGGGGTTTTGACTTGTGGGACCGAAAACGTAGGTGATATTTGCGATTTTTTATAAAAAAAACTGTTGAATGGATTTATTTGAAATTTGGCAAGTTGTTTTATTGTACTTTTCAGTATTATTGCACATTTTTATGAGGTTATACAAAAGAATGTGCGTGTGTAGAGCGTCGATTGCAGAATGTTGGAAAAACGGCTCATACTGGGGTTGAAAGTGTCCTATGGTTTGTCTGAAACACAAGAAGGAAAAGGGATTCGTAATCTGCATGAACGTGGGTATCTATGGAACTAGGATTATGGCTGGTATCTGTTACCGTTCTTTTTTTATTTAAATAATTCCTTGCGATTTTTGAATGAAATTCGAACTTTTTTTTTCAAAAGGCTGCCATTTTAACAATTTTTCATTTTTCTGAATTGTTCTAGTTCCATAGATAGCCATGTGCATGTAGATTAACAATCCCTTTTCCTTCTTGTGTTTCATATAAACCATAGCACACTTTCCTTCAACTCCAGCACGAGCCGTTTTTTTTCAACGTTCTACAATCGACGCTCTACACACGCACATTTTTTTTTATATAGCCTCATAAAAATTTGCAATAATACTTAAAAGTACAGTAAAACAACTTGCAAAATTTCAAATAAATCCGTTCAACAGCTTTTTTTTATAAAAATTCGCAAATATCACCTACTTTTTCAAATTTGTAAAATCGACACTAGATCAACCTCTATGAATATTTTGTTCTTAGGTAATGTATAAAATAATAGAAACGTAGAAAGTTAAACTATTATTATAAAATTAATTAGAAATTCAGTTTACAAACTTGGATAACAAAATATTTTGCAGCGAACATTGCGTGCTTGGGGTCATGACCGACCCCAGGATACCAGTTAAGGGTTAATTCGTATCGAAGCTGTGCGTAGATAAAGAAAGTTTGAAGGGAATTTTTGCCAACTACTAGCATTGCGAGGGGAATTATAATTTATAGGTAAGACTTGCAGTAGCAAGGACTTAAAAAGAGAAATTCTTTGGAATATTTTACCCTAATGAATGAAATTGTATCGTGCTAATGGAAAGAAGCATTCATAAGATTGCTCGATACAATTTCTCCAAAGCCTCCCCCATCGCTTCATTAAATCGATCGCCAAGAATTTTCAATTTAATGACCTTCTTAATGGCACTTATTAAGGTCGTTATGAAGGCAACGATCTTTATCATAATTACAGATGTACGATTCACAATAATAAATTTTTGGAGACTGAATTCGCAAATGCGGACGATTTTGCTTCGCCCGATATTCATTAAGCTATCAAAACAAAGTCTACACTATAGTTCAACTAATAATTCCTTAGTACCTACATTTTAATTTTAAATCAATTTTCTTACCCTCACCGTTTCAACGACTTAATAGTTGATTATTATTTTGAAATATTCATCGGGCAAGTCGAGTGAAATTCTAATGGCATTAGAGCTCGTGAAATTTATTTGAAAATATGTGGAAGCATCTACTATGAAAAATCAATATTAGATGCCTCCTGTGTCTCTTCTGTGGTCGACGGGAACAACATAATTTTTCAATCGCCCTCCCGAAACCACTTCGTAAATTATAGACGCTGCGCGGAAAGTAGAGCGTTTCCCTTAGCGTCCACATGGCACACGCTCATCCAGAAACGGCAGCCCTCCCTCATTGGACTTAATATCAATTTAGAGCACAATACCACGGAGTATTTCGATGCCGTGTAATTTGCTTGAACGTTCATTAAGTATACCGGGACAATTATAACCGTATCCAATAATGACGAGGTCGCACGAGTTGGTCAGACGGCTGCAACACGCGTCCTCTGAGGATCTTATTGGTAAGAAAGCGCGCTGAACGTAAGCTTGGGAAAATGAGAAATCCAAAGACACGAAAACAGGGGAAAGAATGAAAAATAGAATACCGTTCTGCAAGTACGGAATGAAGTAGTCTAAAAGTGTCACAGTAAACAGTTAACATTTCTTTTATTTCTTTAATTCTGAAATGCATGTAATTTTTGGATACTTAAGGGGGGAGGCCTACCTATAACGGTCAAAACAAAATGCTTCTTTGGAAATTTTTTCTAGAAAAACCGATAAACTTTTATTATTAAACGTTAGACTATTGGAAAGAGTATATTTTACGAATGTTTTAGGATTTTTTGTGGTAAAAAGTATTGAAAGGTTTGGTAGTTATATTTTTTTTAGATAATATATGAAATTATTTGGGCGCTATCGGGCCCGATTTTGGAAAAGTTATTTTGAGACAAAATGGTGGCTGTGCAAAGTTGAAGCATCGATATTTGGCAAAAATCGCTAGTTTTTGGAGTGTAAAAAAAATGTAAGCAAAAAAAGGAAAAGCTCCCGATAGTGCCGAGATTTTTAACTGTAAAATAAGCCTGCAAAGCCTCGAGTAAATTGGTTCATTAATTTGAGAGTTGTATGTGTGTCACCGACTTTAAAAAGATGATTTTGAGGAAAACGCGTTTAAAGTTTTGGGTCTGAATGCTGCATCGAGGAACACCTAGCGAAGTTACACCCGCATATCTTTGTTAATTTTGATCGGATTAACTTGAAAGTTTCGGGAAATATTTTCAAGATGTTGTACTGCAAAAAAATCGAAAAATCTATTTTTCGAAAATTTCTAGGTAGGCCTCCCCTTTTAATATAATGGACATTTTATATTTTGGACATCTTTTAATTGTATCATTAAATCTAAATCATATTACGATTTCCATTTTCAACGGTATACTAAGGGTGTATTTGTATACTTAAGAAGTAACGGAAATAGTTGATCAATTTTTATAGTAAAAATGAGCTTCTCTTGGATAGCTCTGAAAAATATGCGCGAAGAATCCACGAAGATTAATTATCCGCTCGTTCTTCTCTCGTAATGTAGGCCACAACTACGACTGCAGATCTAAAGCTGTCGTAGGTATTGCACGGTGCAGACAGATGCCACAAGATTGTTTCAAACTTGCATTTATAGAAACTTTCATATGACAAAAGTTCCATTTTCAACTTACGTCCTCTATTACTTTACTCTAAAATATCTCTAAAATCGTTCAATTTGCAATATTATATATTTATATTACAAGTCTATTTTACTTCATAACGTATGCGGTGAAATTTGCATAAGTACAGCATAAAATATTCATTGTTCGATATGGAGAACAGCTTCAATATTATTCCCAACAGAGTTGAATATTTTATCTCGAAAACTAGAATCAAATAATAAAATCCCAAAATTTCCAACACTCACTAATCCTCTACCTCCACAATATAACACCGCCGCATAATTCCCCAAATACAATACAACGAAAAATCTCTTTGCACAGTTTGAGAAACATTTTCTTCCGCCCCTCTTAATTTCAAAATTCCCACAAAAGAAACCTCAGAAATTTTAAAACCCACTAAAACCACCACACCGTCACTTCCCCTCCCCTCTCAATCTCATAACAAATCATCACATTAATGTCCCTAAAAAGCACAATCATCCTCTATAATTCATCCTCCATAAAAAAATTCCTTCGCATAATGAATCATAACATCCCCCACCCTCCAAAAAAATATCAAAAAAATATCATCCCCGAGTTATCCCCGCCGTATAAATAACTCTGCCCAAAAAGGCAATCTTACAAAGTGTACCTACACACGTACACTTTGCCGAGTTTCAACGACCGACATCGTTTTCCTCGAACCATGGTGCCGGATGTACCGTGGTTCCCCGGAAGTGGCGCGGCGTGCCCGAAGAAATCACTGGCAACACCCGCGACTTTTGACGTCGCTGTAGACGGCTTGACCGACGGACGGAGCGGCGAACAGGGGGAAGGGATGGATCACGGCAGGGCACGGGGGATGAGCAGGATAAGACGGAAAAAGAGGGAGATCCTGGCTGGTCGGACTATTCCGTACACGGCGCTGTCCCGCAGGACACGTGATTCGACGCTTTCACGAAATGTGTAACGCGCTGCTATAACGCTGCCTCCCTTTTATGCCTGACCACTTCGAGGCGCACCCGACATTTTCCTTCCGTTACCGAGGATTCGGTTTTGCGCGCGCGAGCGCACCGGCGCGTTCTTCCCGGCTGCAGCTCTTCCATAACGTGTGACGCAAGTGAAGTGGTATCGTCGATATCGCTCTGGACGAATCGCACTGGGAACCATCCCTCAACCGGTAATTATCTTCTTCCTTTCAATTCCGACTAATTCGTTTCGGTTGTTGTCTGGCAGTCTGGCTCGTTGGCTGGTTCTCTTTATCGTTTCGGACGATTTTCCGTGTAAGTTGCTTGTGTGATTTTTTTTAGGATCGTTAAAGATTGCGCGCGGATTTTGTGATGAGATTTGCTTTGAAGTTTATTGCGAATTTTTTGGGGGTACGGCTTGCGGTGTAGTTGCGTCGAAGAAATAAGTTGTTGTTCAGTTTTTAACTTGACGAAGGGAGATCTGGTTTTCATGGATTCTTTAGTTTTATGAAGGATTTTGCGGGTAAATCTTGGTTGCTTGATTTTTGAGAGGACTCTTGATTTTGTCTGTTTTTTTTTAGAGATGTGTAGTTTTATGAAGATGAGGGAATTGTGGGGTTTGTTGTATTGAAATATGTTGGCGTTTAAAATTAGTCTTTTTGAAGATGAATATTTATTTGTGTGTCTAATCTTGTCATTCATCGTTTCGTTTATTATTTTAATGCTATAATTTGACCGTCTGTAAATTTGTATATTTCGCGTTTTATGTTTATTAGTTAACACGAAGGTGTTACACAAGCTCCTGTCGAATTTTCCAAAGTAATTATGTAGACTTGCACGTTCCACCTGAATTTTCTCAGGAAATTATATTTTTACTAGCAGTTCTGAACGATTTCGTGGTTCATGGGGCAGCAGAGAGAAAACATTGAAATACACATTTGGTGAGGAAAACTCTTTCTGAAACCTCAGTAAAGACGGATGGATGTTGTCTCAGATTTCGACTTCGTACCGTGACAAACAAAATTTTCCTTGTTCGATAACATAAGGACAAGAGAGAAAAGTCGGTTTCGTCGAGAGAGAATTGAGATTGTGAGCCACGAAAACTCTGAGATGAATACTTATACATAAAGAACAGACTCGAGACATGTTGAAAGTAAATTCAGTAACAGTCTCAAAGTTTAACTTCGTTATATAATTTTAACGATATGAATGGATATTGTTTAATTAACTCCCTAGATTTATTATGAAAATCCAAAATACATTTAATACAAATTAAAGCTTACATATTAACGTTTCGTCTCGCAAAGAATTTCAAATCTTTGAGTCTTTTAAAAAATTCCTGTATTTTATAATATGCTGACAACGCGACAAATAGAAACGAAAAATGAAACTATTATATTATGTAAGGAACCTGACCTTTTTTTAAACACTATTTATTAGCAACTTTATTTCTTCTTAGTCGAAAGATTTTAACAGAGGATCAGCAATCCCGCAACGAAGCCATGAAATTTTGCTCGCGTTGTAGTTACGTTTTTGCATTACATACAGTAACGAATGCATGTCTGGAATACTTGTGCCTTTCAAGTATGCATACGTCGCAAATATATTCCAATGACATCCCGACCACGAGTAAACGATAGCGAAATAATTCCTTTAACATCCTCAACACACAATTGCTCAAACTTACGAACTTAAATTTATTAATATCAATAATCTGCAGTTTACCCAAGTTCGTCAAATCCATTAAAACATACAAGTCATTTAAAAATTCCCAATAAGTTTAATTTAACGCTTCTGTTACTTGCTACTCAACAAAGATCTAGTGCTAATTTAGTAATAATTACCTGAGAAATTAACCGGTTGAGTCTAGATTAATTCAAGACAAACCTCGAATTTGTTAATTTCGATAACTGCAACATTATCGAATTTTATGTGGATTAAAAACGCTCTTAAGCCATTAATAACAATTAAATAGTCGAAAGAAGCTTCCAAAGAGAACGCTACACTAAACAATTACATTGACACTGTCATTGGAGAATTCGTTTTTGCAAATTTAAGAGAAAATCCTAAATTGCCGCAAACGACAGCGCCTTACTACGATATTTATTTTTTTTAAACGGTCTTTGAAGGAGTAAGAGGCGCTACAGAAGATTTCCTCGCCCGTTTCGGGAAAGTTGCCGAAAGTATCGGGCAAGAAGTTTCGTTGATCGTGGCCGAGGTTCACAACAGTGCTCGTTAGAGCAAAATCATTAATCGGGAGGGTGTTTATTTCAGGATATTTTTCTAGTGACTCCACGGTCGTCCGCTTCTAGCCGATCGTATAAATAGAAGTGGCAGATGCGCCCGCGAGATATGTGTGCTTCCGAATGCACCGATCGTTAGATATTTACTGTGAAAAAGAGTGAGAGGCCGTGTTAAAGCGTCGGTGCAGGTATCGTGAAATTGCCGTGGCAACCGATCGCACTGTGTCCTTCCGGAAACACGTACGAAACGCGGGTGCAACTATTTCCATCGTCCTTTTATCCATCGGCGATCGGTTTGCGTTCGTACTGGTGACACTGATCGTCGGGATTTCGGGATCGATTTCACTCAAGCCGCCCGCGGATTGCGACTCGATTGGTGAGACTGAAGGCGCTGCAATATACAGTACTGGAAACGTTTATCACATCACTCTAATTTGCATAGCGATACGGTTGATTAAATGACACGTATCCACTTTATTTCATGCAAGACAGCGAGGCACATATTCTTGCTAATAAATAAATTTTGAAGCTGTTAGTAGTAATAATAAGAGCGGGATAAGTAATAACATGCTTATTCGGGTGATGCAATAAATAATGTTTAAAGTAATGTATAAAGCGTAGAATGAATTTCTGAATTTACCTAAATTTGTATAAATTTTTATGGAGTTAATGGACAAGTTTTTTTTTATGTCATGATTGGTAACTATAATTGGAAGATTTTTGTTGCTTGGATTTAACGGTAATGTGCCTCCTAGAGGTACCTAGATGAGTTTAGTTTTTAAGTCAGGGTGAGGTTCCTCTTAGAGAAATCAATGATAGTTGTAACTTTTATGCTTGAATCGAAGAAGGATTTTGAGATGAATAAGGCTCGATGGAAAGATTGAGTAGCAAACGTTATTGCCACCTCAAATTCTTCAATTTTTTTGCATATTTATCTTAGTCGCTGTTGAATTTAGAAAGAGGAGGAGTATGGATCACAGATAGATTCGATGTAATTGAAGTCTTTCCTTTTATTTATCCGGTGATATATTTAAGGGGAATATCTTGTTTCGAAAGAAATTCAAACAGAGAGGTAACCATGGGATTTGTGTAAAAGTGATATAACATGTAGGGAATAATATTTCTCTTTCCTTTTATTTCTCCGGTGATTGTGAGATATATTTATGGGGAATATCTTGTTTCGAAAGAAATTCAAACAGAGAGGTAACCATGGGATTTGTATAAAAGTAATATAAAACACAGGGAATAATATTTCTCTGTCCATTTTACGAAGTTAATTCCCTTTTCTGGTATATTATTCAATATCAGACCCCATAGTGGCATCCCCCATACGTTTTAGACCTGCGTACCACGCCAAACCACCATTTGTACTAATATAAGCCAATTATCTCGAATATGAACAACTAAAGGTCAATGTAATCTCCCATCGATACAACTGCTGCGACATTATATAGAAAATACACACCAGCATGCATTTCTAGCATTATTCTCATAACCATTTAAAGAAAAACGCTGATGATTGGAATCGGGAATTAATAAATTAATAAATCCTGTCTTTAACTAAGGCAAACCAAATTATTAAATAAATATTTACATAAACAATTAACCGACACATAATATAACAATCACTAGATTTTTTCTCGTAGAATTAATTTCCTTCTTTTACGTGGAATTTATCGGACGACACGTTTATAGCGGCTATAGCTGCAAATATTCGAATAATTCAAGGTGTTCGCGAATACGAATCGAAACGACTGAGTAACAAATAATTGCGGAGGCCGCCATGAAAATAATTTCACGCTAAAGTGTGAAGAGGTATTTCATGTTTGGATTAGAACATGAAATTGCTCTTAATTATTCAAATAACGTTCGACTATTCGAATACTTCTAATTATTCGAATAACGTTCGACTATTCGAATACTTCTAATTATTCGAATAACGTTTGACTATTCGAATACTTCTAATTATTCGAATACTCTTATTCGAGTAATGTTCGAATATTCGAATACTTCTAATTATTCGAATACTCTTATTCGAGTAATGTTCGAATATTCGAATACTTCTAATTATTCGAATAATATTTGAATACTTCTAATTATTAGAATAATATTCGAATACTCCTAATTACTCAAATAATACCTGAATACTCCTAATCATTCAAATTATTCGAGTCTCAAATTCGAATTCTTCTGGTATCAGAATATTCGAACACCCGAATATTCGTCGCAGCCCTATTAGCGAGCCATCGAGCGATCGACGAGGAAGAAAACAAAAATCTTCTCTCCCACTAATACTGACCCACTCGAAATTGCTTAATGTATGAGCCCGCGAAGGAGGACTCTCGCTTTTCATCCGTAGGCGAATATCTAGCCGCGTACATCCATATCGGCGGCGGTTCATACGTGAGCGAAATTGTGAACGGTCTAATAATAACCGGCGCACTCGCTTATATGGGCGGTTGATTTTAATTCAAGCAAAAACGTCAGCCAGACCTCGTCCTTTTGGTGTGCGGGGTCAGTGATCATCATAATGAAAAAACGCGAGGAGCATCCGAAAACGGTGGAATACGTCGGCGATATGTCGGCGGTAACGCTGCGCCGGGGAAAAGATCGTTCCGCGGGAGGCTCCTTGATCTTGAGTTATTTTCGTCGGTTATGGTAAAAGACGGCTCACATCGCCGACGAGACGGCTCGATACGGAATAAAGTTGCGGCTATTATCGCACGCAATACCGGGGCTACGCCGAAGGGGAGAGTCCCGAAAGTTCGGTATACGCAAGTACGTGCGCGCCAACGGTTGGCCAACGCGAGAGGTCAGTTTCGGGAAGGATGACCGAAGGATAACATCTCGGGGGATGATAAGTCGTTGCCAATTCTAGGCACACGTAGGATTCTTTTTCGCGTGGAATGCGCGATGAATATTATGGCATTGTTTACTGACTCACGTCGAGAAGCTTGGTTAATTTGGAAGCCCTGATAAGGACGATGTTCTTGTCTGTAGAGTGATTGCTGTATATCGTTTGTTGGCAAGCTTCTATCAACAGGCGAAGTGAATGACGGCGATTTTATTCTGAGGATTAGATGGAAGCGTCTTAGAGAAGGGACTCCAATTTTGTAGTTTGAAGATTGTGGCGAAGATAATCGGTAATTAATGTATTATATGTGCATTAGGGTGGTGCCTATTTGACCCAAAAAAATTAATTTTGTTATTTCTTCACGGAGCATTCTGTCGATGTTATTCATCTTTATGAGTAAGTAACGTGGTACTAATTTTATTTTTTCAATTACATATTAGGGGTTGCTAGCAGGCATTGAATTTTGTGTTTTTTAAGAATAAAAATGCAATTTTCTTTTACTCGACGTTTACGCGAAAAAAAGTTTGACATAATAAGAAACAGAGTCTATGAAAATTTGCAGTAAGTACTGTATAAAATAAATCACCGTCAACGCTTGCGAACACCAACGCAAGTAGAAACACCCCGTAGTAGACAGACGCGCTAGCCAAGTTCTCACTCTCGATCTTCAAAGTCGACATTCTCAAAAACGAAACACTGCCGATTTATTTTTACATAAAACACTTGCCCCTTTTGCTTGCGCTGTAAATAACGTCACATTATACATACTGTCCCAAAAATAGCAGGCAAGCCGAAATATGCTAATTTCTGATGCCATAAAAAATGGAAAACTCAGTTACCATTCCACAATCCGAGGATTCGGTTCCGAGATACAGGCGAGTTAAGTTCTGGACTTCAACTTCCGGCGCGCGCTATTTGAATCCCAGCAACCGTTGCACTTACACTCGAGTAGCGAGTTATTTAATACACGCTAGAAGGGCGCGAATGAAAACTAATTCGTATTTCACTATCGAGTAACTCGAAAGACCTCGATATACCAGCAACGCGTTACGGGGAATGTCCTACGAGAGTTCCTCTCGCTATCACGGCTTGAATAATACTGATTGCTCGAAGCAAACCTCGACAAGGGTATTCCCGTTTATCCCCAAATTCGGAGGACACGGAAAATTTGGGGTAGCTGGTTATGAAAGGTGGGATAGTCGCTCATGGAAGTAGATAGGGTAGATGTACCATTTGTGGCCACTGCACCATTTGTGGCCACTGTCTTATTTATTCCGATATATTAAGTATTCTTAGTTCACTTTCATTACAATGAATTAAGCTGTCTAAGGATGGGTTATTGGCACCATTTCTACTGTTTTGTTGTCCCGTTTTATTTAATAATCATACGTGGCCACAAATGGTGCAAAACAGTCCGGCACGATAATATAATGATTTTTTAAATAATTATGTTTAAAACATTGTTCAACGTAGAATATTTCAATTATCTGTAGATTTTGGATTACACTGATATATTATTTATTTTTGTGTACGTATTCTTTTGTAAGTTATGTATTTGTGAATGGTATGGAAATCCTTAAAGTGGCCACAAATGGTACATCTACCCTATAAGCGCGCCACTGTGACTTGTCTGAACGATTTGTAACAGAGTAAGGGTGAAAAGTGCCCTAGGGTTCGCTCTATTAGTGAACATGCTGATTGAGAGCAGGGCCGGCGCGAGAATGCTTGGCGCACTTATGCAAGAAAAATTGTTTGGCACCCCTTAATTTTACACTTGCTTCCTATTTAATATGTTTTGCCTTCACGGAGTACAAAAAAAAATTACATTTACATTTTGTTTATGGGGGAGTTTGATTTCTTTATTATTAAGGGTGGGATATAGTTTTTTTATAAAAAAAATAATTTCTCTTATTTCATGAGCTTATTTGAATACATTACTGCTATTAACTCAATTTCGCAAAAATAGGTATGTGTGTTAGCCTGCTTTTGTTCTGAATGCCTCATATTATGGAAAATGATAGCATTGTGTTTTGATAAATTTGGAAAGTATCGTATAATGTATATTGCGCGATGCTTTTTAAGAAAATTGAAATAACCTACCACCTGCCATCTGCTAACCTATCACCTAATTGAAATACAATTCGGATATTAACAAATCAGGTGTGAAAGAACGTGGCCTTTGGCTTAAATTTTACCAAGGTCAATCGAATTCCCATTATTCTGAATAATTTCTCAGTGTCCCATTTGAGATCACTTTACTCAAACGCGAGTGAAACTGCCTCCAAGTATACAAGATTCTTTGCTTCAACCCACCCCCGTTTCTCTTTGCGCATAATGCACCAGGTATCCACAGAAGATCCAGCTAACGAATTTGAAATTTAAAACTCTTTTAAAAGTAAATCAAACGTGACGTTTTTTGCATCTGACAAGCGAATCAGTTTTTGTTTTAAATTTCATGAATTCCATTTACATGGGACTGCAAGGCTCGCTGCGTGGCATTAAACTCGTGACTTAATCGGAGGAGTTTCAACTCTGCAAATTAATTTTGCCTTCTCGTGTTTGGACTTGTTTTTAATGCCATGCTTAGGGAAGCATTAAAAACTGCACAGAGCCAGGCATTGCTGTAGTTATGTATTTCTTCCTTTCGTTTACTGCTCGACAGGATTTATCAACACTGTTTTCTCACGCCCTGTGTGTCGAATTTAATTCCAACGAATTCGAGTGGATGATTGTTTCGTCTTTCACGCCAGGAAGCGAGTGAGAATTAGCAAAGATGTACGGCCTAATACTAGAGAATATGTCCGAGTACATACGACAGGTGTACGGGGAAGACAGATGGGAGGAGATTCGACGGCAAGCATCCGTGGATCAACCTAGCTTCAGTGTTCATCAAGTCTACCCTGAGAATCTCATACCGAGACTAGCGAAGAAGGCAATTCAGGTAAGGACTGAAACGTAGCATCTTAAATAACTTCTTCATTTCTGATGTCACATAAAAAGATGTCCCACGAAAAGCGTGTTCTGTTCGGCGAGGCACCTTTTTTTTTAAAAAGTCTCAGTCTCTCAAAATATACTTTCTTAGAATCTAAAAGTAGCTTTGGAGTTTCTAATAATTTTCAACGGAGTAATCAAATAATACTCGTGCAATAATTACGCATAATTGCAGGCAGGGGTGGATTTGGAGATTTGCGCAAAATATTAAATACTTTAATCTAAAACAGTCGAGATAATTTTAGAATGAATTCAATATAGCAACTCACGTATGAGTTACTGATATAATTTGCTACATGAAGAAAAAAGTGAATTGTTTTTAAAGTCGTGCCAAGCCTCTGTTTAAACATTATTCAATTTCTTTCGCTTAAAATTTGCCGCCCCAAAATTTTCTACCCTTAGACTGTATACACAAATCTGCCCCTGATTGCAGGTAAAATTCCCAAAAGTTATCTTATAATTAAATGAACTCACAAATAAGAAAATTGTATAGACAATTTTGACGTTTTCTATTGAATACAATGAGCCGGTAAAATCGTAATGAATCGGGTTTAAATAACCCCTAGATGAAAGGGACGAAATTCTGGAATTTATGACAAGGCATGCTTTTCGAATTGAATTCTGTGTAGAATGATAAATTTCTCGGGGAGCAGGGAAGAGTCTAAATTTCTCGAATTGTGGTGAATGAAAGGAATACATGGAACAGACACGTTTGGACCTTGTTCGATCCGAATATATTTTTCGCTCGTATCGCAGGTACTTGGCATCACGGAAAAAGAATTTTTCGATCAGATGGGTGTACACTTCGTAGGATTCGTTGGCCAGTACGGTTACGATCGTGTGCTTTCAGTACTTGGACGACACGTGAGAGATTTCCTAAATGGTTTGGACAACTTGCACGAATATCTCAAGTTCTCCTATCCGAGGATGAGAGCTCCTTCGTTTATTTGCGAAAACGAGACGCGACAAGGTAAACGAATCTCGAGCAAAGGATATTAGCTCTGACACGCAATATGCTTATTTTTCATCGTAATTTTTGTATTATTCCAATTCGAGCTTAATGGTAAACTGTTAGTATTTAATTGGGTTAGTATTTAATGTCATTCCTGAGATCAACATTTATCCTTTTTTTCTTGCATTTTCTGATAGCTTTAGATCAGTGTTGGAATTCGGGCTGATAAGTCAATGCAAGTGTTCATAATATCACTTTAAATCTGAATTTGAACTTCCATGCTAACTTCCCGAAAATAACTTTTTGGAACCAGCGTGCGTGATTAGTCAAAAACTAAGACACCTACAGTCTTGAAATTTTTACAACAGTTTAGCCACTCGTGGAGCTCTAGTATGAACCACGGACAAGACTGCTGAAATTCTAGGTCCTGTTTTTGTTTTATACCTATATCAAAAAATTTGTGTTTGTTTTCCGTGATATGAAATCAAAGTATCGAGAATGGGGTCAAATTAATTTTGATCCTCATGATAGTGGTTCATATCAGAACTACGACCATGCTGATTCTATAGAAATAATTGGTTTTATCACAGAACCCACTATTTTAGTAGGAGAGTGCACACCACACCAATGTACTCTCTAGGCCAGAAAAGCCTAATTTTATTTTCGTTTTTCAAAAATCATAAGCTGTGAAGAATCTATCATTGTGCTTCATATGCAACTGCTAGTTAAGTTGTTAGCGCTACATTTAACCGTCTTAAGGGTATACAATCTCGGAAATTTCCATTTTTAGTATCGTTACTTGTATCACTTTTTCTGAAATGCAGAATAATAATCACGTGTTTCATTACCCGAAAATTTCCTCGATCATGTCTCAATTCGGATAGTGGAATTTCTACTGTGTTACTTTTAGGACCCAGTGTATTTATAAGCTCTCAAAATTTCAAATCCACGTTTTGAAAGGACCTCGCACAGTTTGTCCGTAGTAAAAGCAACATATATTCTAGCAGGAGTAGAAAGATTTATAGCGAGCCCTGCGCACACGCGGCCAATTTGAGTTTATCTTTAATTTCCCCTTTATTGCAGGCTTGACTCTCCATTACAGGAGCAAACGACGGGGATTCGTTTATTACACGATGGGCCAGATAAGGGAAGTCGCCCGTCATTTTTATCACAAGGAATTACAGATCGAGCTCGTGCGCGAGGAGGTCCTCTTCGACACCGTGCACGTCACCTTTCAGCTTACCTTTGATAACAGAGCTTTCACGCAAGCTTCGCTGGCAATGACCCGCGAAGAGAAACACCTGCCGATAGGAGCTTCCGTGCTGTTCGAAATATTCCCCTTCTGCATCGTCTTTGGGTACGTGCAACTCGATGTCACTCGTGTACAGGGTGTTTATAAAAACGAGGGACATTTTCAGGATAATTCAAAATAATAATAAAAAATAAATAGTACACTTATCTGTCCGATAATACTTATTTTTTCAGTTATAAGCATTTTTATATTCCTTAAGATCATCCTGCATATCGCGATCGAAACCGTGGCATGACCAGAAAAATTTATTTTCCGAATAAAAAAATTATCTTGAGAATGTGGAGTTAATTTTCTTTAAAGAAATCTATTTTCTTTTATTAAGCTTCGATTTTGGATGTGCAATAGTCTTAAATTAGGAAGGATACGAAATGATGTTGCATTATTTATGTAGCTGAAGGTGCACACGGTAAACTATTGTAGGAGATCAGATCAAGATCTCACAAAAGCGACGTAACTTTCCTGGAAGCCTGATAATTCTCATTATCACTTGCATAACTTCCCTCTTCCTTTCGTCCTCGTTTTCAGGTCGGACATGATTGTGAGGAGCATCGGGAACTCGTTGATGGTGATACTTCCCGATCTCGTTGGCAAGAAGATCACGCATTTCTTTGATCTCGTAAGACCGCTCATCGCGTTCAAGTTTCACTCTGTAAGTCTTCAAACACTTTAAATCCCACAATGAATTTCATTGCTCGAACACAATTTCTTCACCGCAGATTCTGAATCGAACGAACAATATCTTCGAGCTAGTAACGGTGGAGCCAATTCTTACGGAACGCCCATCCGATCGGCATGGAAACGAAATTTTACTGAGCGAGGAGCTCGATTCTGTGGACGACAGGACGTTGAGACTGAAAGGTAAGCTTCTCCAATTATTCTCCGAGTTTTAACACTGTCTAAAGTTTCTAGAATTTCCTATAGTCTTCCTATGATATACTAACAGTGACGAATTAACCATTATAATGTTAATGACTTTTTAGTAGTTTGAAAATATAATAGAAGATCGAATATAATTACTGTGTGCAACTAAAATTTGCGTTATATTACTATTTAAAAAAAATACTTTATATTTACGAATACTTATAATAAATAATTATGAAAAAATATTATTTGAGGTTGACGCATACGTTATATACCTATGCATTGATATTTACTATTGCGACTATTAAATGATAACCATAGTTGTGGGTGGGCACCCTTTGTCTCCTGGCAACCAATTTTTTTAGACCCAGCTCGCCACTGTATATTAAATTCCTACTTAGATGAATTCCTTCCCTAATAAGTAGAAAACTCCACAGGTCAAATGATATACATGGATAACTGGAGGATGATGATGTATCTGGGTACACCTGTGATGCCAGACCTGAATGCCCTGATCGCCACAGGTCTTTATATAAACGACCTTTCCATGCACGATTTCAGCAGGTATTGAATATTTTACTATATCTATTTTTAAAATTACTTGAATTCTTGGTACTTCAAACGAAAAATAATGAGTGGGAGGGGAGAAGATCGAAACAAGAATACTTTTTGGCTTGCCTTTATCGCCTTATCGCGTAGAATAAGAGGGACTGCGAATGAGCGAGAATTATGAAACTTTGGGAATATGAAGGGCTAAAATCCACTCTGAGAGGGTGAAATTTTATTGACTCCTGAAAATCCGTTTATTTTCCGATTTTGTGTTATAACTCGCGTATCACTTTTACCAAACGATAGTTCCAATTAAATCAAGTAACATTTATCAGAAAACATTTTTTTATCTCGTGCAGTTCGCGAGTTATAGGTAACAGAAAATCGGAGAATATCCAGTAAAATAGCAAAAGTTTTCAGACAAAAGTTACTTCTTTTAGTTAGGACTTTTGGATCATTTGGTAAGAATATTATCTAACAGTTCGCGAGTTATAATAACCGGATTGCGAGGGGTTATTGCACCCTCTTAGAGTGAATTTGGACACTCCCCAAAAATTGCGTAAAACGTACCTACCTATATATCCTCTACATATCCCCAAAGTTTCATAATTCTTTCAATTTCCGGGTTGGGGGATCTTCAGGCCCGGATTAAAGGGAGGGGGGGAGGGCTGCAGACCCGGGCCTCACTTTCCGAGGGGGGCTCCGTTCTAAGTGCTCACTAAACCTCCCCCCGCTGTTCAATCACGGGGGGGGGGGGGCCTCGAAGGTTTGATATGTAACCCCGGGCCCCAAAAATCAACCACGGGGGGCCTCGAAGGTTTGATATCCCCGGGCCCCAAAAATCTTAATCCGGGCCTGGGGATCTTCCCTTTTGAGTCCTCCCGAGTGCTCCTTCGCCGCGGTAATAACAGAACTAGAGGGGATAGCGATCACCTTATTTCGAAGCAGAAATCGCGCCTTTCTTTCGAGGCACCACTGTAGCCACTTGTAGCTTTGTGGGACCAATTAATTTCACCACTACTGTAGTGTACAATTTCCGCAGAAGCAAACTATCGCGTGTTACAGAGATCTGATGTTGGCTGGTACGCAGCAATCCGTGGAGCTGAAGCTAGCCTTAGATCAGGAGCAGTTGAAGAGCAAAAAGTTAGAGGAGTCGATGAGGAAGTTAGACGAAGAAATGAAGCGCACGGATGAGCTGCTCTATCAGATGATACCGAAACAAGTGGCGGATCGATTACGCAACGGGGAGAGCCCGATAGACACGTGCGAGGTAAAGGGAGCAGTTAATTCGTACGATCCACGCATTTTCAAAAACGTCACTTCTTGAAAGCTGACAAGGGAACTTCGGTAGATACTTTCGGTAACCTGAAAATTCAAAATTTTTTGTAAACATTACAGGTTTGTAGGGGATCTCGATCGAAGTATCAGACAATTTTATTTCGGCTACCTTCTTGGTTCATTTTTCTATTATAATTTAAGTGTTCATTCAAACACGCGATTCAGTTTATTTTATACTCGATATTCGAATTCAGTGCTTTGAATTAATGCGTTTTACTTTGGTTGCATCAATTATTTCAGATGTTCGACAGCGTTTCGATTCTATTCTCGGACGTGGTCACGTTCACCGAAATCTGCAGCAGGATCACGCCGATGGAGGTGGTGTCCATGCTGAACGCTATGTATTCCCTTTTCGACACGTTAACCGAAAGGAACCGGGTGTACAAGGTATTCTTAGGTAGTAAGAGTTACCATTTATTTGTTCTCGCGTCATTCTCTTGCATTCAATAAAGAAAAAAAGAACAGCAGACGAAGTTAATTGTAGAAGTTATATCCTCTCGATGTTACCTATGTATTACATTTTTAGTACATAGTCTGAAATACAGAGTGGGTCGTCAGAAATATGAATACCTTGATACCATTCCTGAATTCGAAGACAAAAAAGTGTAAAGAATTTCAATACTATATTAGTAATTAGAGTATGACTGTAATCGAATTTTTTGGCGGCAAAAAAGAAGGAGGAGCAGTTATCAGCTTGGTAATTCTGAAGGCAGCACAACAAATTATGTTCACCGAGATCGTCCTCCAAAACCGTTTAAATGGTTTCATTCTAGACATTTTTCTGACACACTCTGGGTTTCAATAATTTTTTTTAAGTGAAATATTAAACGTCTCATTCGTTTTTTGAGTGAATCCCTGTATGCGTGTCCTGTTCGTTTAGGTTGAGACAATCGGCGATGCTTATATGGTGGTGTCTGGCGCACCAGTGAAGGAAAACGATCACGCTGATCGCGTTTGCGATATGGCACTCGATATGGTCGAGGCTATAACAGATCTTAAAGATCGCTCTACAGGTAGGAGTGCAGGAAAATGTTCTGAACGTAAGTGTGGCTGTACTTCATTGTCGAACAGTTGACTTCTTACACGCGTTTTTACGTTTATAAAGTCTGAAGCTTTAGAACCCCGTTGTCTTATAGTCGAAACGAAACCAACTGGCTGTTCGCGGCCACTGATGGGTTATCCCCACCATATCGTTTAGATACCTCGTGCATTCTGTACAGGGTATTCAAAAAGTGATGTTCAATGCTTTCTGAGATGAATCTACACCTCAAAAAACACTTGCCACGAACTTGTTTATAACATTGGAAATTAATGTTAATTTTGTTCCCATCGACATAGGGGTGAGTGGGGGAATTACGGACGCGGGGTGAACCCGAACACCCCTCTTTTGCTCGCTGAAAGGAGAAAGTCTAGAAGGACCAAGCTTTCGCAAACCCACCGTTTCGTAAAACATAATTGATAAAATTTTGGGTGGTCCATGTATTTGACCATTTTTCACGTTTTTTTTTTGCGAAGGCGGCTCGTTTTCGACATATAGTTCATACTTTTTCTCCTTTCAGCGAGCAAATATATTAATGTAAAAAAATTAATTTTCAACGTTATGAACAAATTTTGCGGCAAATATTTTCTACAAATGTCCACCGATCCAGAGTTGAAGATTCACCCCTGAAAACAGTGACCATCACTTTTTTAACAACCTGTACACTCGTTTCTTGCGATAAAACTGCAGGCAGTAAAGCAGGAATCAGACCTGACGTGACTTAAATTTCTATTTTATTCCGCAGCTGTGCAATATTGTATTATAAAACCATGAACCGTAATAAGTATGTTTGTAGCAGTCCCGCGAGCTCGAAAAAATGTAAAATCATAAATTAGGGAAATTGTTTGGCTATTCTTGTAGGAGTAGTTTGCACCCGAGTAGGCTAAACATAAGCTGTAATTCATAAAGAAACAAGGTTTGTTTTTTTAACAGGTCTCCACCTTCAAATACGAGTGGGAATTCACAGCGGCGCCGTGGTGGCTGGCATTGTCGGCTTGAAAATGCCGCGATACTGTCTGTTCGGTGATTCAGTGAACACAGCGTCACGCATGGAGGCGACGAGTCAGGCGATGCAGATCCATATATCGCAGTCCACCCGGGAACTATTGTCGCCTTCATATAAAGTCAAAGAACGAGGAGAAATAGAAGTGAAGGGTAAAGGTACGAAAAGCTTGAATCGAAGTATGCGAATATGGGTGAATATAAGATTTCAAATCGCAAAGAGGACCTATGAATTCCAAATTATAATTTGAACAACAAATAAATTATTATATTATTTGAAATAAGTAGCTCTCCAAACTATAATTTTCTTGCATAACGGCGTAGATTCTCCTTCAAATCTTTTACAAAAAAAAACTCTGTTATATAAAAGTATCAAATAAATACAAATATATGACCCCACCTTCACTTATGCCACCGTCATCCTTTGCCTCGCAAACTGCACACAAATCTTCCAGGTACAATGAAGACCTACTGGCTAGAGCAACGAGAGCACAGGTCGCTGACGACGAAAGGAATCACTATCCAAGAGCCACCCCAGTGGCACACGAGGAACACAGAGAAAAGACTCTCAGCAGGAACGCCTGCCGGCTTCACCGCAGCGACCATGTTCGAAAGCCAGAATTACTTGGACACGTCTTCCAGGCGTGGCTCTAAGTTGACATCTCCGACACTCCCAGACTCGTCGTTCCTTCCTGAGGAAAGAAGAATCTACTCGCCCATCACGTTCCAGGATGTTGCTCGTCGGTCAGTCGCGAATTCGCCAACGAAGAATAGCGATACGAGAGGTAAGTGGAGGGTTAAGAGAGAATATTAACTTTACCAGTCGACGATCGCCAAGTGAAGTCATCCTCTGATCCTCTATTGGAGCCAAGAACCTCAGCTTCGCCAAGGCTTCAGAGTCAGTTGGCGAAGCTAGTTCTAACGCTCCCTGAGATGTTTGTTCCAGACCCGGATTAAGATTTTTGGGGCCCCGGGCTATCAAACTTTCGAGGCACTCCCGTGGTTGATTTTTGGGGCCCGGGGCTCTCAAACTTTCGAGCCCCCCCCCCCCGTGGTTGATTTTTGGGGCCCGGGGCTATCAAACTTTCGAGGCACCCCCGTGGTTGATTTTTTGGGCCCGGGACTATCAAACTTTCGAGCCCCCCGTGGTTGATTTTTGGGGCCCGGGACTATCAAACTTTCGAGGCACCCCCGTGGTTGATTTTTGGGGCCCGGGACTATCAAACTGTCGATGCACCCCCGTGGTTGATTTTTGGGGCCCGGGACTATCAAACTTTCGAGGCACCCCCCCGTGATTGATTTTTGGGGCCCGGGGTTATCAAACTTTCGAGGCACCCCCGTGGTTGATTTTTGGGGCCCGGGACTATCAAACTTTCGAGGCCCCCCCCCCCGTGATTGATTTCTGGGGCCCGGGGTTATCAAATCTTCCAGGCCCCCCGTGGTTGATTTTTGGAGCCCGGGGCTATCAAACCTTCGAGGTCCCCCGTGGTTGATTTTTGGGGCCCGGGGCTACATATCAAACCCTCAAGGCTCCCCGCGGTTGAACAGCGGGGGGGGGAGGGTTAGTGAACTAAACGCTTAGAACTGTGCCCCCCTCGCAAAGTGGGGCCCGGGGCTGCAGCACCCACAAACCCCTCCTTTAATCCGGGCCTGGTTTGTTCTAACAGTTCTAACCCCAGTCGCTGAGTATCATTCATACCGAACCAAGCGAAGCTTATCAAGAGATAAAGGATCAAAGTCGTGTTTTAAACGAACGATGTTTCTAGAATGCCGGTCGAACTCGATGGGCGCAGTGATCACTAGGGACACCGACATGTTCAGCTCTCTTCTAAGCGACACGGAGGAACATTTCAGACAGCACAGAGACAGCTTGTCACCACGCGCAGAGAACCAGTCGGCGGGGATACACACGAAGCCCGAGTTGAACGTCAACGCGAGCTCTAGCACGTCGTCCGAGGAGTCGCGCGAGGACAGAGCGTCTTCCATCGACCTGGAGGCCTCGAAACTGGATAAGGATGCCCTGTCGGAGAAGAGCAAGGAATACTACACGAAGTACCATGGCGATATCAGTAACTCGCAGTCCCTGACCCAGCAAGACCATTGCTGCCCCGGCTTTACAATGTCGAAGAGTGGAAAGATGCGCCACCAGAACAACGGCTGCAACGTTTCCTAATAGACACCCTCGTGGGTTCACCGATCTATCTGCCTTCTCAGCGAGTCGACGCCGTCGTCTTCGTTGAACACTGTCGAGCTCGTGTCCTCTACTTGAGAGCAGGCTATCTACTTTCGATTAGCTGAAGACTGATAACGACGTGTAACACGATTATATCATTCGACCGATCTGAATGTCTGGAAGATAGAACCTGCTTTATTAATCGACACCAGTGGGCACAACGTTAGCATTGTGCTCTGATAAATATAGGGCGATTCTGGAAGTTGGGATGGTTTGCAGCTCTTCTCTATGTAAAAATAGAACTAATTCTTAGAGGAAGATGTTTCACAGTGCACTACGTCTATTTTAAACAGAATCTTATATTTTTTCATATAAATTGAGTCTTCTCTTTGTTCTGCGTATAACATTGATGACCGAATGAATTTAGATATCATCGAATTAATTCATTAAACAGTAGAACACTTCCCTTTACTCACTTTGTGTATCTGCAGATAGGAAATCGCTGTAGCCTGGCCCATTTTCCAGAAACGCGCCGTATATGAAAGGGAACAAGAAATAAAGCGTCTAGAGTAGAAGTAGAAAGTATTGGTTGTTCAAGATCGTTGAGCAGCTACCCCCACTGCACGGCTCGGTCATCCCCACTACTCCATCTCACGTTCCTTTGCTCCGCCCCTTTGTCGCGCACGAGCCACGGTGGGGGAGACGGCTTTGACAGCCAAAGCTTTCTGCATTGGTTGTTGTACTATCTGTGTTTGGCATTTTTAAGTGGAACTGAGGATTAACTATAACATCTACCACCGTTGAAGGAAGTCGATGTTCTGCAATTTACGGAGATTGCATTCAGAAGTGTCTTAAGTGTAATATATTCGTCATTAGAGTATACTTGTTAGACAAGTTAATCTTAATGCATATATCAAAGCTAAAATAAGTCAGGTTTTTTTTAAAGGCGCGAGCAGTTGCCTGATCTCCATGTGAACTGGAATTTCGGTTTGTGAAAGCAGTTTGTACTGTAGGTATTTTTGGATTTATTCGAGGAAGGGTAAGACATCTAGAGAAGGGGACTTTTTGGTTCACGAAATAGTCAATTAGGCAGCAGGATGAAGAGGAAATTTAGTTGCACTAATAGTTAGGGTTTTCCAAGTCGGTTGTGCACGTAGGAGATTATTTTAACGTAACGTCAGCATTGAAATTAGTCTTATCGCATCACTATTCATACTTAGTCTTATCATTCGTACTTAACTTTATTAATATACTTACTACTACGCTCTATCTTTGAATGCTAATGAAGTTAGAATTATCTTCTGCGTGGGGCACGATTTACGCCCAGAATTCTCGACCTCTAACTACTGTAACTCGCGAAATGAAATTTTGATAATTCTTCACTTGTGAAAGTATGACAAGAAACGTAGTTTCGTTTCTCGATGCGCTGGCGATCCGCCTGCGTTTTGCAAATACTCTTCGTGTCTTTTTTTTTGTATTGACTTTTCGGGTTTTGAATTGTTACTTAGTGTTTTAATTTAATACAAGAAAGATGTTGTAAGAAGTAATATATAATAAACATGTTAAATATTTTCAATATAAATGAGAAATGAATGCATTCCTTGAAGCTTGCACTATCCTTCAGATGACACGGTAATCATTCTCCATTTATGTAAATTTTAATCGAATTTTGTGTACATTTTTGAGTCAATAAATATTTACTGAATTCTTCTTGAAGTTGTGTGGAATGCTATTTATTTAACTTGTAAGCTACAACGAAGTATTGTTGTCATTTCCTTCATTCCCAAAGATTTTTCTTAATAATTGCTTTGATTTTCTTATAGTCTAAGGTCCACTGAAGACTCCTGTTGAAGTCCCGTGTCTTTTTCTCCTTCCGATTTTATGTTATCACCCTCTAAAGTTAAGTGTTCAATTTTACCCTACACTCCCCTACTTTTAAATTATTATGTCTACTTGTTAATAGAAACAAGTCCTCACTTGTCAGTTAAAGAAAATAACAGAAATGTACAATTCTAGTCGCTACCAATGTTATACTAACTAATCTTTCTACACTTCACTCCTCGATGCTTTACCATTTCCAGAGAATTATCAAACATACCATTACTTTTGATTTCGTATGCACAAACGATAGACCATTACTGACGGCGCAACGTTATTCCACAGTGCAGAGTTTCACGGAGACCTTGAAACGATTTAATTACTGCCAATTAATTGCCGTACGGTCTATGTAGAACCCCCGCAACATTGTCATCCCCTATTAGAGCCTGTGTGAATGATTGAACGACCCTATTACGTGTAGACATTTCACGGTTAATTTCTCCGAAACGGAATGTATAATGACGGCGCAATCACGACTGCGCGATGACCACATTTTCTGTGAAAAGTTCTGTAGCCAGTCATTCGAAGCGTGGCAATTGAAAAAGCAGCAAAGTATGGACAGTGACCAGTACGAGTATTTGCGAAACAATAAGCGTTTCTTGTCCAGTATCGCTTTATGGCCATATCAGAAGACGCTGGAAAAAATTCTGATTGGAATACTTGTCATCCCAACCCTATTTACGCAAATGGGCGTCCAGGTATCAGGGTCCAGTGATGCGTACGCCAAATAATTCGTGGAGTCATTTAATAATTCGCAAATTAATTTAATAGTGATAGAAGTCGATTAATATTTCTACGTAGCTCGAATTTCGATTTTTTTTCTCATTTGCGATTTGATTGTTTTGTAGTTGTTTCCCTTTCTTGAATTATTGATTTACAAGAGTTCGAACAAATTATATTTGTATATGCGGTAGTTTTTGAATTTTCTTTGATTTTTGTTGGTGGATCTCATTGCAAACAATTATAGCAAATTTCTACATAATGACCATTTTATTTTCGAATATCGCAATATATTGATTAAGTTATAATAAATTACTTTTGAGTTCACAATGTAAAACGAAAGTAGTTTGTGCTATACTTAATGAAACCTAGTTTCTTTTCTCTTTACTGGTTTTTTAGAAAGCATAAGTTTTGTTGATAATGCGTGATGCATTGGTTTTCAGGGTGGAGGACTGGTAGCTGCAGTTCTCTTCTGTAATGTCGACGTGTTTATGGAAAATTTCTGTGCTTTTGTCATCAGCTGGATGTGCCTTGCTAAATTTTTGAATTTTATGTACAACAGCAAGCAGGTAACTATATACCTCACGCTTCTGATATTAACAATATGGGTTACCAGATCAGGTGAAATTAAATTACAAATATAGATGAGGGATCTTTTGAACATAATGCAAACAGATTGGAAGATTCATAAAAATTTCGCAAACGAGTACGACATCCTTTGCCGACATTACGGAGTAGCGAAGAGAATTACTTTCAACTATGCAGGTGAGGTAGTTTTATATATTAAAAATATAGTTGAAGACTCTTACAATTAGCTGAAATGTTGAATTTTCAATATTCGTTCATTTCTACAAATACTATATTTCATTTGCCATGTTACAATGTCAGATTTTATGCAAAAATCATTTCAAAAAGCTCGTCTTATGAACGTATTTCGTATTGCTGGCCTACTCGAGTTGATTTAACGGAAAACTAATTTATTTAACATAAATATTTATATGAACGTTATTTGTGGACGGAATGATTTAATGATGTTACATGGAATACGTCACCAAGGAATTGAAACTTGGTATATATCAGTAAGATGCTGAAGCAGAAAGGACTTTGAAAATTTTCCAAACCCCTCAGTTCAAGTATCTCCTGAAATATTCCAAATTCCACTTAACCTTTTCAAAATCCTCTCTGCTTCAGCACCTTACTGAAATATACCAAGTTTCAATTCCTTGGTGGGGTATTCCAAGTTACATCACTCTTCATTTATTGTAAAAAGGAAAACATTGCGTGTCAAACAATAATCCGACATACTCTTGAAAATACCTGTCCGGATCAATTGAAAAACTATTTTCTAAATTTAGGGCCTTTTCATACGAGACAGTTTTGTTACATTTTCTGGCTCATGATTGATATCTCAGAAAGGGTGTAACGTTATTAAAAATTATCCTGTGATTTTTAATGTATGATAACAGTTTCTCTATTCGGATCAATGATACCCTTCATGGTGGTGCCATCGGCACTGAACGTAGCCGACGTTTTAGGAATATACAATCTGTCTGATGAACGACCATTGATGTTCCGTGCTGACAATTACTTAGATGTCGACAAGTACTACTATTATCTGCTGATACATTCGTACTTCGGGACCGTGATGTACATCATGGTCGTCGTGGCTGTCGATTCAATGATAGTCGCTTACATTGAACACGAGTGCGGACTTTGCGAGATTTTGGGGTAAATGGGATAATTGCAATTGGTGGTTGCATTTCTGCACGAATAATATTAATGACAGACTGGTCGGGTCTGTCATGAATCAGTGTAAAATCTTATTATTTTTCCCTATATAATATACAAAATACCTACGGTAGTATACATGGTCTGTTGTTCAATTGCTACGTGTTGCACCTACTGCAGGGCTGCACAGGGAGCCTTTTTCAGCGCCTAGCGGAGAGCAACCAGTCGTGCGTCGAGCTGTCCCGTTGCTAAGGGTAGAATCAGAGAGTTACTTATACTTATGCTACGCGTGTCCCAGGCCGCACCTACACTACTGGAGTTCTCCTCACTGATTCTACCAGTGGGGAGAATGCTCCACTTAGCAATGGGACAACTCGACGCACGACTGGTTGCTCTCCGCTAGGCGCTGAAAAAGGCTCCCTGTGCAGCCCTGGAGTTGATTATCTAAGATTGCAATGAAAAATATATTTAAACGAGAAGTTTAAGAAAGGATGTTTTACTGGAGAATTAGATGTGAAATAGACATTTACTTTCCTTCAGGGACACAGCTTTCAAAACTTCATGTTTATTCATGCTTCTTTTAAAATCCCTTCAAGTATTCACATGTAATTATGAATCAGCCAGTATAATTCTACTGTGCATAGTGTGTGCTCTACGTTTAGTTACTACTAGCCGTTGCGTTTAAAATGATTGATGATGTTATCAATGCGTCAACTGCGGCACGAAATATTCTTCAATTTATTATTACCTGTATATAGACATTGTAGCAACAAATTATAATTGTTTAGACAGCGGTTGAAAAACATCGTGGAAGATGATTCCATGGCCGTAGAGCTGCATCCAGACAAACGTGAAGACAGACCGTACCAAAATGTCAGAAACTGCGTGATATTGCATAAACATATAATTGAGTTAGTATTAATCTTAATACGTTCCTTATTATTTCTATTTTTCTTCAGGTACCCGGGATTTTTTGTTGTTTACAACACCGTACATTTCTCATCCTATTTTTCTTAACGTTGAAGATTCGCTAGGAGAGTCGAGGAAGCGAACACGACTTCTTACTTCTTCCAATTAGGATTAAACATGATCGGTATAAGCTTCACTCAATACCAGGTCGGTGTGATCCTTTTCAGAGAATAATTCTTGCACCTTATCAACGATTATGCACGCTGATCGATAGTTTCTTTTACAATTAGGCTGTCACAAATTTAGATACCCCGAGCATGTTACTAAGGTTTGGTGGGTTCACGATTTGCTTGCTGAGCATCCTTTTGCTTGTTACCTGGCCAGGGCAGCAGTTGCTGGACTATACTGAACGGATCCCTCAATACGCGTAAGAATTTTAATCATGTACTGTTCGTGGAAATGGCTGACAGAAAAGCTACAATTTCTGAGTATCCTTTAGAAGTGATTAATGTTTTGTTTTGTATTTAAAATAAGTGCAGACGAAAAGCGTTAGTAGAAAGAATGCAGCAATCCACAATGATTACTATGACAATTTAGAATAATGTTCTCACATTTCATTTTCTTGTATTTTGAAAATGAGGATTTTATATATGTTCGTCCCAGATTGTGCCACAATTTTGGGACTCCCTGTATAACAGAATCGATGGCTACGAAATGGGTATAATTTTTTCTACCGTTTTATGTGTCCCTTCTATCCGCATAATTTCTCTTAGAAACGTTTGCTTGTACCATTACCCATACAGCACACTTCTTTGCGGCAACATTGCGCGCAACATTGCACGAGGCGGACATAGAATTATTGCTGCAACGTTGCTGCAATGTTATGGCAACGTTGCAGCAACGTTTCCACAATGTTGCTGCAACCTTGCGCCAGTATTGCGGCAACTACCATTTAAACCTAAAATATTTCCGTTGTGTTGAATGATATGAGAAAATGTCTAAGGAAAAATATGTTTGCTTCAAGGAGACAATTGTTGTGACGGAGCCGATTTTTTTCCCAAGGTTATATTTCCCGAAATTTCAAGATCATCGATGTTTTTTTAAGGGCAATTTTTTCTTTTTGTGTTTTTAACAACAAAAGTGGTTGTAGCTGCGACTGTAAAGTGTTCGCCTATGACGCTGCAGGTCGCTGGATCAAATCCCCTTGGGGGAAAAAATTTTCTATCAGAAAAAGATCACGGGCTTTGTTTTCCTATGATTCCGCGTCCGTCGCAAACACACATTATATCATTAATACAAAGTTATTTATAGTTTTGGCCCTACTGCCCGAAACGTTGCAGGAGGCGGACATAGAAATATTGCGGCAACGTTGCGTGCAACATTTCAATTTTGCACTGCAAAGATGCTGCAACTTTGCTGCAACGAGAGTGTGCTGTATGGGTACAAGCAATGAAGGGACTCAAAAGGGTTGATAAATGGAACATCTTGTACAAAGAATATTACAGGAGAGATTCGCCCACAAGAAATATAATTAACGTAAATTGTAGCGTTGGCAGTGAAGAGTTAAAATGAAACTACTTGCTTGCAGGACAAGTGGCAACTGGTATTACACTTCTGTCAATGCTAGAAGACTTCTGAGCATCATCATGTCAGAGAGTATAAAGCCTCTCAAGTTAACAGCTTTGAAAATTTATACCTTGAATATACAGAACTTCAGCTCGGTAAGGTTTATTTTTTCTTATCGTGATTTTACATAAACACGCACTTATATTTATTATTCTTGTGCAAAATAATGAATATATCACAGGGGGTGTCTTTCTTGTCTTGAGCACTTTAAATATCTTAGAAACATTTGATAAGAACAACCAAAACTCGAGGAAAGAAATTGATTTTATAAATATATATATTTCAAGATCATGAATGTTTCTTTAAATCAAATTACATGTGTCAATAAAAGTGTGTATCTTGGTTGAAAGGAGAAATTCGATGATTTAGAAATCAAGGGAAAGATTACAAAAATATAGGGCTTTAAAAAATATGTATATTAACTGTAACATTTCTAGTTGGTACTAACACACAGCTCCTTTCTCACATATATATTCATATCATGAAGAAGAACAGATATTTGAAGTAATCAAATAAGGCACTTTGCAAATAAGGCTATCATATTGCAATACTAAATGGCCCCAGCGGTGATTATATTTTGTAAAATTCTTTAAGGTCGTACGAACATCATTTTCCTACTGTATGGTTCTGTGCTCCATCCAATAATAATCGAATAACAATATGAACGTGTATTATTGCTCGTAATGGTGTAAAAAAATGGTAAATACGAAGCCAAAATAAAATGAATACGAATGAAGTGCATCGCTATACCAAATAAATCTGTATTTACATCGAAAATAAAAACAGAACAACTTCTAATATATCTTATCGTTGCTGTCTCTTATGCGATACAAAAAAAATCATCATTAGTAGTAGAACCAAAAGAAAGAAAACTTTTAATAAAAAAAAAGTACTGTGAAAGTACAGATGTACGTTTTTAGGAAGAAATCCTTAGTTTTTATGCAAATAACCTTTGCCCACTAATAAGGGACTAGCCTCCACATTTAAATCTTATATTTCAGAATTCTAGTCAGGATTTACAGGATTCTTGCATCGATATGTACTTGCACGCTGTATGACTTCATAACGCTTCAGAATTGTTACTTTAATGCTTTCTATATTATAACATTCAATTAATTTTGAACTTATTTTTAAAATTCCATTCATCTCTTATAACAACTGTTGTATGTTATTACATTGAATCCGATTTGAAAAATGTATGATTGAAGCCCCACGAGGATCACGTGGAAAATGTCAGCCGATAAAAAACAACGAAAATGCAAACGTAAGCTTATTAAATTTCTATTACTTCATTTCATAAGTTTTATTAATCAGCACTTATAGTTTCGAAATAACTTGTATGCGTCTCTTCTTATATAAGATATAAATTACTTCGTATTAATTACATGGGATACTAAATCAATCATTTTAATGATTACCTTAAAAGGAACTGAAGATTTACTATTCCTTTATCGTCCAATACATTCAAGCCCTTCGTCACAGCTATTGTCACTATTGGCTCATACAGTATTACGTCCACGTTACATAAAATACAATTTTTCCTTAATAAAGCTTAGAAAGTTTTGTATCACGAACCAATCATTACCAAAGAGTGGTAAAAACTGTACTTATAAAGAAAATAACAGAAATGTACAATTGTAGTCGCCACCAACGTTGTACTAAATAATCTTTCTTCATTGCACTCCTCGATGCTTTACCACTTCCAGAGAATTATCTAATATATCATTACTTTTGATTTTGTATGCACAAATGATAGACCATTACTGACGGAGCGACGTTATTCCGCAGTGTAGAGTTTCACGGGGACCTTGAAACGACTTAATTGCTGCCATTAATTTCCGTACGGTCTATGTTGAACCCCCACAACATTGTCATCCCCTGTCAGAACCCGTGTGAATGATTGAACGAACCTATTACGTGTGGACATTTCGCGGTTAATTTCTCCGAAACGGAATGTATAATGACAGCGTAATCACGACTGCGCGATGTCGACATTTTCTGTGAAAAGTTCTGTAGCCAGTCATTCGAAGCGTGGCAGTCGAAAAAGCAGGAAAGTAGTCAGTATGGACAGTGACCAGTACGAGTACTTGCGACACAATAAACGTTTCTTGTCTAGTATCGGTCTGTGGCCATATCAGAAGACGCTCGAAAAAATTCTGTTTGGAATACTTGTCATCCCATCCCTTTTTGTGCAAATAAGCCTCGAGGTATCAGGTCCCAGTGATGCGTACGCCAAATAATTCGTGGCGGAGTCATTTAATAATTCGCACGTTAATTTAATAGTGATAGAAGTGGATTAATATTTCTACCTGGTCGAATTTCGATTTTTTTCTCATTTTCGATTTGATTGTTTTATAGTTGTTTCCCTTTATTGAATTATTGATTTACAAGAGTCCGAATAAATTAAATTTGTATATGCGGTAGTCTTGGAATTTTCGTTGATTATTGTTGGGTGAATCTCATTGCAAATAATTATAGCAAATTTCTACATAATGGCCATTTTCTGTTCGAATATCGCAGTATATTGTTTAAGTTATAATAAATTACTTTTGAGTTTATAATGTAAAACGAAAGTAGTTTGTGTTGTTAGTTTGTTTTCTCTTTATTGGTTTTTTAGAAAGTATAAGTTTTGTTGATAATGCGTGATGCATGGGTTTTCAGGGTGGAGGACTGGTAGCTGCAGTTCTCTTTGGTAATGTCGACGTGTTTATGGAAAATTTCGCTCCTTTCGTCATCAGCGGGATGTGCCTCACTAAATTTATGAATTTTATGTACAACCACAAGCAGGTAACTATATACCTCACGGTTCTGGTATTAACAACTTGGATGACCAGATCAGGTGATATTAAATTACAAATATAGATGAGGGATCTTTTGAACATAATGCAAACAGATTGGAAGATTCATAAAAATTTTGTAAACGAGTACGACATCCTTTGTCGACATTACGGAGTAGCAAAGAAAATTACTTTCAACTATGCAGGTGAGGTCGTTTTATATATTAAAAATATAGTTGAAAACTCTTACAATTAGCTGAAACGTTGAATTTTCAATATTCATTCATTTCTACGAATACTATATTTCATTTGCCATGTTACAAAGTCTGATTTTATGCAAAAATCATTTCAAAAAGATCGTCTTATGAACGTATTCCGTATTGCTGGCTTATTCGAAGTGATTTAATGGAAAACAAATTTATTTAACATAAATATTTATATGAACGTTATTTGTGGAAGGAATGATTTAATGATGTTACTTGGAATATCTCACCAAGAAATTGAAACTTGGTATATTTCAGTAAGATGCTGAAGTAGAGAGGACTTATAAAATTTTCCAAACCCCTCAGTTCAAGTATCTCCTGAAATATTCCAAGTTCCACTTAAGCTTTTCGAAACCCTCTCTGTTTCAGCACCTTACTGAATTATACCAAGTTTCAATTCTTTGGTGGGGTATTCCAAGTTACAGCACTCTTCATTTATTGTAAAAAGGAAAACATTGCGTGTCAAACAATAATCCGACATACTCTTGAAAATACCTGTCCGGATCAATTGAAAAACTATTTTCTAAATTTAGGGCCTTTTCATACGAGACAATTTTGTTACATTTTCTGGCTCACGATTGATATATCACAAAGGGTGTAACCATATTTAAACAACCAGTGGCCACCCTGAGAACTATCTCCTATGAAAAGACCGCTATTAAAAATTGTCCTGTGATTTTTAATGTATGATAACAGTTTCCCTATACGGATCAATGGTACCCTTCATGGTGATGCCATCGGCACTGAACGTAGCCGACGCATTAGGAATATACAATCTGTCTGATGAACGACCACTGATGTTCCGTGTTGAGAATTTCGTAAATGTCGACAAGTACTACTATTATTTGCTGATACATTCGTACTTCGGAACCGTGATGTACATCATGGTCGTCGTGGCTGTCGACTCGATGATAGTCTCTTACATTCAACACGAGTGCGGACTTTGCGAGATTTTGGGGTAAATGGGATAATTGTAATTGGGGGTTGCATTGTGATTGATGATGTTATCAATGCGTCAACTGCGGCACGATATAATCTTCCATTTATTATTACGTGTATATAGACATTGTAGCGGCGAATTATAATTGTTTAGACAGCGGTTGAAAAACATCGTGGAAGATGATTCCATGGCCGTAGAACTGCATCTAGACAAACGTGAAGACAGACCGTACCAAAATGTCAGAAACTGCGTGATATTGCATAAACATATAATTGAGTTAGTATTAATCTTAATACGTTCCTTATTATTTCTATTTTTCTTCAGGTACCCGGGATTTTTTGTTGTTTAAAACACCGTAAATTTCTCATCCTATTTTTCTTAACGTTGAAGATTCGCTAGGAGAGTCGAGGAAGCGAACACGACTTCTTACTTCTTCCAATTAGGATTGACCATGATCGGTATAAGCTTCAGTCAATACCAGGTCGGTGTGATCCTTTTCAGTGAATAATTCTTGCATCTTATCAACGATTGTTTCTTTTACAATTAGGCTGTCACAAACTTAGACACCCCGAGCATGTCACTCAGGTTTAGTGGGTTCACGATTTGCTTGCTAAGCATCCTTTTGCTTGTAAGCTGGCCAGGACAGCAGTTGCTGGATTATACTGAACGGATCCCTGAATATGCGTAAGAATTTTAATTGTGTACTGTTCATGGAAGTGGCTGTCAGAAAAACAGCACTTTCTGTCTGTGTATCCTTTAGAAGTGATAAATGTTTTGTATTTAAAATAAGTGCAGACAAAAAGCGTCAGTAGAAAGAATGCCGCAATCCAAAATGATTACTATGACAATTTAGAATAATGTTCTCACATTTCATTTTCTTGTATTTTGAAAATGAGTCCCAGACTGTCCCACAATTTTGGGACTCTCTGTATAACAGAATCGATGGCTACGAAATGGGTATAATTTTTTTACCGTTTTATGTGTCCCCTCTATCCGCATAATTTCTCTTACAAATGTTTGTTTGTACCTTTACAAGCAACGAAGGGACTCAAAAGGGTTGAAAAATGGAACATCTTGTACAATGAATATTACAGGAGGGATTTCCCCACAAGAAATATAATTAACGTACATTGTAGCGTTGGTAGTGAAGAGTTAAAATGAAATTATTTGCTTGCAGGACAAGTGGCAGCTGGTATTACACTTCTGTTAATGCTAGAAGAATTCTAAGCATCATCTTGTCAGAAAGTATAAAGCCTCTCAAGTTAACAGCTTTGAAAATCTATACCTTGAATATAGAGAACTTCAGCTCGGTAAGGTTTATTTTTTCTTTTTATGATTTTACATAAACATGCACTTATATTTATTATTCTTGTGCAAAATAATATTTTAAAATAATGAATATATCACAGGGGGTGTCTTTCTTGTCTTGAGCACTTTAAATATCTTAGTAACATTTGATAATGACAACCAAAACTCGAGGAAAGATATTGATTTTAATAATATATATTTATTTCGAGATCGTGGATGTTTCTTTAAATCAAAATACATGCGTCAATAAAAGTGTATATCTTGGTAAATGGCCCCAGCGGTTATTATATATTGTAAAATTCTTTAAGGTCGTACGAACATCATTTTCCTACTGTATGGTTCTGTGCTCCGTCCAATAATAATCGAATAACTATATGAACGTGTATTATTGCTCGTAATGGATTAAAAAAATGCTAAAAACGAAGCCAAAATAAAATGAATACGAACGAAGCGCATCGCTACACCAAATAAATCTGTATTTACGTCAAAAATAAAAAAAGAGCAACTTTTAATAAGTATATCTTGTCATTGTTGTCTCATGCGTTACAGAAAAATTCATCATTAGTAGCAGAACCAAAGGGAAGAAAACTTAATAAAAAAAAATCGTTTGAAAGTACAGATGTACCTTTTTTACCAAGGACTGTTAATTTTCTGATGCAAATCATTGTTCTCCACTAATAAGAGACTACCCTCTACATTTAAATCTTATATTTCAGAATTCAACTCCGGATTTACAGAATTGTTGCATCGATATGTATAATACTTGCATGCTTTATACCTGCGTAACGCTTCAGAATTGTTACTTTAAAGCTTTCAATTTTATACCGTTCAATTAATTTTGTAACTTTCGCAGCTTTGGATCTCTGGATTGAAAATGTATCGCCAAGTCTTTAACTAAAGTGAACAAAGGTACGATTTGAGTGTTCCACGGTCATCGTATCATACCGTACGCCTGCCGCACCATATGGTTCTCGGGGGCCGATTCCTTTCCGAGAGAAATAGATTGTCGACACTGAAAAACAGCAACACCGATCTATCACACACAGTCGGCACGTGCCCCACCTCCCACCTGGGCTTAATTGATTTTCGCTCGCGTGTCCGTTGAAGAAGTCATTCGAAGGTCGATAAAAACTTGTTAACACTCGTCACAGTGCATGATGTTGTTCATCAAGAGCCAATTTCCATCTCCGATGGTCAGAATGAATTTCAACATCGGGGCATGGCGCATAGCGAGCAAGACCTGATTAATCGCCCTCGCTTCTATTTGCGTCCATCAAATTTGTCAATTCTTGGTAAGGCCAGTGGGGGTAAGTGGAAGCAGAGAGAAATACATCAGGGAAAGAATTATGGTTGCATTGATACATTTAACAGAAATCTGAAGGTTTAAAATTATTAGGAGTACCAGTGATTGGTTCAGATTTTTTGCACAACAATTAAGGGAAAATAAATGTGCCGGTGATTATTAAAGTGGATGCAAATCATAAAAACCCCGAAACTGAAAAATAGTGGTAAAGAATACTTTACCAAAAATGGTAAAATTGTCATATGGCAAAGTATTTGAAAATAGAATTTACTTATACTTGGAAAAATGTTTGAATTTATTAAGTTGTGAAGATCGAAAAACTACGTTCGAGCACTTTTGGAATGTGGGAGACGTTCAAAGGTTTAAAAAACACATTTCCGTTACAAATTACTCATCAAATGTTAGAATGATACACTAGCGGACAAAAAAGTTACCACTTTTTCGATTTGTTCTATTTTTGTTATTTTTTTTAGCATACATTTAGGACTGTGGTATATTTAATATGCATATTCTGATGGAGAATTTAACGATGTATAAAATCCAGTTAAAGTTGAATTTAATTAACTGACAAGCAAAAGTGTTGTATGATATTAAAGGGGGTAACACATTTTTGGGGCCGACAAAGAAGTTACCACATTTAGCAACTTTTTAGATTGTCCTAAAAGCAAAATGTCCCCCCACAAAATATTAGATGTTTTTATGTTCAAAAGTGGTAACTTTTTTTTTACTTTAAAAGTGTGTTGTCTTGTTTAATGTTATGTGCGGTTTTTTTATTGTTAGGTAAATAAATTCAACTGTAACTGGATTTTATAGAGCTTTCAATTCTCTTTCAGAATATGTATGTTAGGCATATACTACAATTTTGAATTGATATTGAAAAGTAATAGAATTAGGGTGGGTCGAAAAAGTGATAACTTTTTTGTCCGCTACTGTAAATAACTTTGACAATAATGTACCTTAACTCTTCTTATAAAAGAACATACATATATGTTGAGAAACATTTTGTTCAATAATGGAAAAATATTTTCTAACCCTACAGTGCACATGTAAATTAAAATTATTCCATTGCACACGTTGATCCTCAGAGGCCCATATCTCCAAATCTAAGGGATATATGAATATTTTAAGGAAAACAAATTTTTAGACTGCACCAGGAAATTATCTGCTCTCAATCTTAATTAAAAAAAATATTTATAACAAAATGCAATACTGAGCAAGTATCTCTTTAAACCAACCGGTCATCGTTTTGTGAATCTTGTTTTCAATATCATGAGAACTGGCTTACAGAAAGCTACCTAAAATATAGTATACTTTATTTAAAAGGTTCCTCTTTTATATTCATTTAATTTTTCACTTTAACAGTTCATTCAGTCTAAATACCTCGAAATAAAAAATACATGACTTTCACCACTTCCATAATCACCGGCACAAATGCACCAACTATGCTAAACTAAAAGCAATTCTTTAAATGTGAGAGGGTGGAGAATTTTGACATCCTTGGAGTTATATAATACAGTGCCATTTACCTAAATTACATCATTCCTAAACGCATCCCCTACCGTTACTTATCAGACGAATCAAATATCAAAAACCGCTCGAAAACATATCGAATCTCTCAAATACTCTTGCAAGCAAGAATGAAAGATATTTCTCGCCCCTTTTCTATAACTCCCCATCAGACTTTTTCTCGCCAAGGCTTCCTCTTCTAGTTTTCTCCCAAAATGGAGTATTGAAGTGTCTCTAAATCCCGCAATTTTGAAAATACAAGCCCCATTAGCATCTCCGCGAGGTATCGATACCAGGTAGGTTCAGGTCTGTCGAGCGGCTTAATATAAATGTCCTCACCCGTCGCTGATTAGCGGGGCCCCAGGAAATTATCTTCTCCTCGGGTTAACGGACTTCGATCCTCGGAAGGACGGTGTCTTCACGTCCCAGCGCTCTCGAGACAGTTTTTTTTTCTCCCCCTCGGTCGGCGCTCTTTATCCTGAAATCTCCTGCGCTCCGGCGGGGTAACACCTTGCGGCTCCTTTCGTCATGGCGTCCCAGTTGCTCGTTGGCGCAGGGCACGCGCCAGGGGCCCCTTCTTCTTGCGCAGGGGTAGATCCCGCTGCAAGATGGATATCTCTAATTGTCTTAAGGCGATTCACCCTGAGGCACGACCGTTGCATTCTGCTAATTCCCCCCCTCTATATCCTCCCCCTGTTTCGTCTGCACGTCTTCTGCCAAACACTGGCATTAAGTTACCAAAGGATTTGATTTTATGCATCGTCGATTACGATTTGAACCTCGCACATGGTGATTTCGCGAGCAATACCGTCGCTTAACTTATCAATATTTTTTACTAACCGTTTGGAATGTGAGATCTGTAGGATTAATTAATAGTATAATTCATTCACGGTAGTGGGTTTTTAAAAAACAGAATGGTAGAGTAATCGATTCTTTCTAATTTCTTTATACTATTTGAAATACGTGAGCAGTAGGTATGTACAATTTTATTGAGGAGTTGAAATGGTAAACTTAATCTTCACGAGTTCATGTTTTCTGAAGAAAAGTACTAAATGAAATAAAAATTTATAATTGATGTTTTGTATGGATTTTAGTTACTTTAGATTTTGTTCTATTTGGTTTTTTATGTAGTGTATCTACTTTATTTTGTTATATGTTTGTAGTCCCATAAATATTATATGAACTGAAAAATTGCACGGATTTGTACGGATTTTAGTTATTTTATTTTTTTTTTAATTTATTTAGTTTTATGTAGATGGAGTATATTTTATTTTGTTATTTTTGTAATTCCATAAATTTTAAAAAATTCGGGGTACATTTTATAATTAGTATAAATATTTCTTTACTGTTTTAATTGTATTTTTTTTGTAAAAATTCGAAATCCGGTTTAACCAATTTTTAATGAATAGTGGAATTGGAAAACCGGTTTTTTAAAAAATCGGTTTTTGTAGAGATCCTAAATACAAGGAACTTGGCACTTTACTTTTTGGCTTCTACTGAATTTTATACAGAGATGTTCAAGGAAACAAATCTCTGATCTTAATAGATTGACGAATGAGTTGTGGAATAACTATTGCTGCATTAGCGCTAAAGAAAATTATTAAATGCGTCGTGAGCTCGTCAATCTATGTATACATAATGTCAATATACCATTTCCTCGATTCGGCAGTTATTCTTTTCCATTCAACGAGTAAGACACAGATATTATACGCAGTTATTATATTCCGTGGCTTCCATTATAAAAGCATCTGTCGCCCACCGACGTGAACCAGCGAAACAGCGAAAGTCTGTCAGAGTGTTCCGTCTGAACGAGACAAAGGCCGGAAAATCGGAAATTGAGGATAAAATTTCACCGTGAAACTCAACATCGGCGTTTCGCTCAGCTTATCACGTTTCTAATATTCTCGCGTGCCGCAGAATTATAAAAAAACCTCCCCAATCTTCTTCCTTCTCCAAAACCATCAATCTCGCATCGCTTCCCTATTTCACTTTTTAAAATATTCTTAATATACTTTTAAAATATGTCGACACAAATTTCGCACAACTTAATAAGTATATTTCTGCTACTTTCAGTGTTCTCTTAATAATTTTTCCTAAGGTTTTCTTACTAGAAAATACTATTTTCAAAGCTGTAATTTCAAGAAGTAACCAGAATAAGAAACCAAAAATAAATCAATGGAAGTGAAAAGAAAACATAACTTCCAGCAGTAAGAATCGAAAGCACCTTCCATCAAAGAAGCTACTTCTCCACTCATTGAAATCCCCAGCAGCGTAAAGTCCACCCCAAACTTACGCATTAACTAAATAAAAAAAAATTATTCAATCAACGAATCAAATAAAAGTGACTATAACCTCATATTAATTGACGAATAAAGTGACTATTTTATCTTTCAAACCCAGGTCAACTTTATTCAACAAATAACAAAAAATGTATTTAACTTCTATTCCTAATTCCAAATTTGATTTAAATAAAAATTTTACCCATCCCCAGTCTACTCGCCTAAACACTCACCAAAAAAAAAAAAAAAAAAAAAAAAACACTCCCGTTCTAACCAACCGTCCTCACTCATAGCTCTTATTCCCCACCGTTCTAACGCCGCGCAACCCTTGCTACCCCTTTAAGCGTTCTTAAAATCCTCCCCCGATCGAGCACCCGTAAATCTTGGACACGGGGAGGGAGGCATAAAGCCGCCGACAGATCTTAAAGCAACAGGTACCTTGGTCCGTTATCTAAATCAACAGGTATCGCTCCCCTTCAGGAAGCGTTCAGCTTCTGTGTACGCGGGAAGAGATAAGCGTCGACCGGAAGGGAGGAAGGAAAAAGCGAGCGCGGGCCAGCGAGTGGTGACGGCGGCGCGGCGGACGGGTACGTTCTCGTCAGGGTAAAGTGGTACCGCCGAAGAAGAGGAGAGGGTAGGTACAGAAGGAGCCAGAATGGGCCACCAGGTGCACCTATAGAATGGACATAAAACGAAGTGGGAACCATATGTTGATGTGCTGAAGGACGCTGCGGCACGCGCCACACTCAAACTCGAGCCTCTACACCGCGAGGATCGCTGACTCCTCTCTATTGTTACTTGCGACTTAATGACATGATCCTCGGCGAACTCTCCGCGAAGCGGTCCTAGGCGGTCCTAACACGGTTTCCTATTCAAGGATCTCCCTAGAACGAGGACATCGACCAGCATCGGTGACGTTCAATCCCAGGATCGTTGGTGTTAAATGTCAACTGTGCGGCTGATTAATAAGTGCTTCGGTGGTTCGTCGTTGAGAGTGCAAGATCGAAGAATTGGGTGTATCATGTTTGATGGTATTCCTTGAAGAGACTGGAATTTGTGAAACGAAAGTTGGAACGTGTTGTTATGTTGTATTAGGAAGATTGTGGTATATATTCGACAAGGGGATTGAAGCCTATGACCATATTTTGATTTTATTTTTGGAGATTCGTATCACTTTTCCTTGGAAACACAGTGTTTTTGTCATTTTTAAATTTGACACTGAACTTGGAGGACCATCGAAGTTGGCAAGAAAATTGTAAAGAATTTTTAAAAGGATTCAACGAAGAGGAATTTAATATTACGCAGCTTGAAGTCATAAGAAGAATTGAATTTTTGATGAAGTTCAACCCTCGAGGAAGGTTGAAGTAGTCGAAAGATGGCTCTCCTGAGGAATCACCACGACTATCCAGTGTCCGCTGACATGATAACGTCGAATTATCCGAGCACAACGAGGGCGTACGATTCCCTGTACCCCTCGCCGTACAACTCGCCGAATTACGACTCCATCAAGTGCCATTATGGGGAGAATTACGCGGTGAAAGTTGAGCTTACCCCGCGGAAAGAAGTGGAGGCGGTTAATTACGAAGAAGAGGTAGTTTTAAAGTATTCAAGAACTCCAGACTCGTACGAAAGAAGCTCTTTCGGTGTTCTGACACCTGTGACTCCGCAAAGGTAAGATCGATTCTCTATTTTAAGTCGCGGGACCTCACTGGTCGCCTCGTTTCCATGTCGCACGTAAAATCGAATCACTGAATGCATTTCGTCACTGCTTGCGTGAATTTTGGGCTGAGATATCTTAGTCGTGGAATTTTAGGGGGTATGTTTGCTAATGCTGAGTGTTAAAATTTGATTTCGTCAGGTATGACCCGCAACGCGCGATAAGTCACGCAGCTTCGCCGAGATCGATGTTGCATGAAGACAACTCCGTGGAGTATCACCCTCCAGCCTACTGCTACGAGACCCCTCCGCAGGAACAGAAATTTCAAGCCCTCGAGAGCAGCGAACCGATGCAGATGATCGTTGAGCCGCGAAGGAGCTCTTGGGAACCTGTCACGCCTGCGCAAGTGAGTAACGAGGTGGAAAAATCCACTCTGCTTTTTATATGTAGGTAGATTAGGGTGGACCTTATTTTTTGACTTTCAAATTTTTTCGGGACACACCCAGGATTGTGTCATTGGGGGAAAAATAATGTGTTCAAAATTGGAAATCGATCGGAGAACGGGAAACCGTGCCTCATCGCATTTGAAAATTTTTTATTTTTGTAACACGTTTTTTTGACATGACAAACCACCGAAACTTTCGTCTGTAGATCCGATAGTGTTGAATTTTAATAATTGAGGACCTTGCAGCAAGAGGGGTGCAACTCTATTTTTTACCATTTTTATGTTATGACGTGTAACATACGTAAAAAATAATTTTAAATTGTTTGGTATGTGTCTGGTGCAAATCCGATAACGAATGAGCGATTTATTGCAAATTTCGAACCTGCGCCCATTATTCTTTTGTGCAGTATTTTTTATTTGGGTAGCTCCAGATTTGAAAAATTCGCAAAAATAGGAATAAAAACAACTCAAAAAGGAGATTAATGTAGCCACGACTGAAGTAACTCAAGAGCTTTGTAAAAAGCCAAGAAAATTGAATTTTACTATTTAAATAAATTTGTATAATCACCTAATGAATTTTATTGAATTTGCATTACCAATATTTTTATTCAACTCCGCAACCCCCAAAACTAAATCCCGACTGCGCCACTGACCAACCCATTGAAATAATTTGAGAAGTACCTTTTGGATTCCTTCTAGAAACAGTTATCGCCCACCAGCAGCCCCCGAAGAGGACGCCGACGGTCCAGGGACATACCGCCGTCGCCGAGCGTCCTGAAGCGTCGGCGCCTGGCCGCGAACGCGCGCGAGAGGCGTCGCATGAACGGCCTGAACGACGCATTCGATAAACTACGCGAGGTGGTGCCCAGCCTTGGCGCGGATCACAAGCTGAGCAAATTCGAAACGTTGCAAATGGCGCAAACGTACATCGCGGCATTGTGCGATCTTCTCCAGAGACACGACGGAAAATGGCAATGATAGGGCGGAACGAAGGTAGAGTAATGAACGCGTTAACATGTATTTTGCATGAGCCAATTTTGAAAGACGACGAGCGAAGTGTGTTTAAAAATTCAGTCGATTTTTTTATTGTAATAGGGGAGTTGTGGGAGGGGTAATAGGGGGTTTGACGACGGAAATTGTTTAAATTTGTCGTGTGGCATTTTGGATATAAAAGGTGAGGGAATTTTAAAAATAATGGGTCTGAAGGAAAAAAAGGGAAGGTCTTTTGTGTGCTGTGAAAGAATTCGGAAAGGTTGTTCAGGATATTTTTGCAGAATTTCAAGGATTTTCTTTTTGAGATTAAAGAAATATTGTGGGAAGTTGAATGTGGCTAAAAAGGGGAAAATGATGGCTTTGACTATGGTAAATGGTGGTTTTAGGCACATTATAGTTAGTAATAAGTAAAAGAATGAGACTATTAATTTGTAAATTCGTGTGCATTTTTTACGACTTTTAACAATCGCTCGCGTCAATTGTGAACAGTTAATAACTCGAGTAATTTATTTTTAGTCAATATACCGTGATAAATAGTCATGTTACGATAGCACAAAAATTATGATATAGAAGGGCGTCGAAGATATTAATTTAAATATGACACCTATTACGTCGTATTTTTTTATACGATAAGGTTTCGCTAGTAAATACCGAAATATAATAAAAATCAGCGATTTTGAAGGACCTACGCAAACGTAGTTCTGTTTCTATGATATTTCTACTGCCGTTATAGTACCTAATTGCACGTGTAAGTATAGTTTTTAAAAACTTGTGATAAGTGTATTGTAATCCAGAAATGCAAATTAATTTTAATGTATACAAGTAAAAAGAGTAGTAATCATAATGCAAGTGCAGTGAAGCTAGATTTCTGGAATATGATCGACAGTGGTCGATCCTAATAAGTAACATAATTAGTTGTAATAGCTATCAAGCATCGAGTAACAGATCTCAAAATACCAATCGCTATTGCGCACTGAAACTCAGTTTCTTACCCTCCTTATTTGATAATTGCGTTTATTATTTAATTTTCTACAAGTTTATATTGTGTGTGCGCGCGCGCGTGTGTGTCGACAATGCATTGATTTACGTGTGAATTTGTACTTTTATTATTAAACATTGTAAATTATCAAAGACAGCTAAACATCCAAAGATGAAAGTAATATTAGATAATGTTAGATTAAGGGGGTACTCTAGTGTAGGTAACTGTTCCCTTTTCAATGCTGACTTCGAGAATTTATTTAACAAAAAGTATATGCTAATACTGTCTGGTGTTTTACCTGCATATTGAGGTATGTTTGAAGTAATACTCGGATTTTTTTGAGCTTTTTTATCGCATATATACTTCTTAAAAAAAAATTATTTTCCATCGGGCGATGGTGTGGGGACTGCTATAGTCATCTGAAATGGAAAAACTAAGTTTTATTTTCTTTATTATGGTTGCCACTATAATTGAAACCACGGACGAGATTCTATCTTGTAAAAAATTAATTTTACAGATCGAAAACAGCTAAATTTTTATTAGAAATTGATTTTTTTTTGCAAAATGCTGTCATTCTGCAAATTATTAATTTTAGGGTGCCTTCGTGGTTCCCGTCACAGCAACAACCATAATAAAGAAAATAAATCATAGTTTTTCCACTTGAAATCACACCATTGCTCAACGGAAATGATCTTTTTGTTAACTACATCTATGTATATATGCGAGAAAAAAGCCTACCTTAATATGCACACAGAACGCCAGTCAGTATAAACTTATAGTTTTTGTTAAATAAATTCCCGAAACTGGCGTTGAAAAATGGGCAGTCAAACTTGAGTACTTATCGGGTAGATCCTACCCCCTTAAAATTGTGTAGTGAATTATTATCAAATAAGTCGAATTACAGTACTCTGTACATTCGTATCGCGACACTGTTATTTTTTAATGTAAGTAAAACAATTTATTTGATGTACATGTACTGAATAATTAATCGGAGGCACGTGGGGAAGACAAAAGTAATATAAAACATTTGGTGCCATTATGATTGTAATTTCTCAGAATGTATTATGATAAGTATTATGGTAAGCTGTTTTAAATAGGTGTTTAAATAAACTATTGTAGATAATTTTATTTGTACTGTAGCTAGTCAAGTATATTAATAGAGGAGTTAAGGAAGTTTAAAACAGCATTCTTTTGAACCGTCCATCGATATGTAGAACACGCCGTAAAGCCAAAGAACGATTTTGTATCGAAAACTGCTAGAAAAATTAAAAGACGTTAATTATACCTAAGCGATAATTATAAGTAGATTAAAAGTCTTTTAATACTTTTAGTCGCACGAAACGACTAAAACACCGGTGTCTTAAACAATTCACGTGACTTTGTAAAATATTGTAAATAAAGCATGGTACACATGTTCGAATATAAAATTCATTTTTGTTTCCGAATCCCTTTCAGCATAAAATTACTTTCTTCAACGATCAACTAAAAAATCAATTTTTACGAATTTTTCCTCTCTAGTTTTGCAGCAATTTCTAAGTTTACCATTTTAAAATTAATTATTAAAATTAATTATTCGCTACACCTTTTCATACTTAATCAATCTAAGTAGGTATTTGCATACACGTTGTATAGCACACGGAAGTTATAGTTACCAACTATTAACACACAAAAAATGAAGGATAAATTCGCTAAGGAAAATTCAAAATTTCCCCAAAAGATGCAGCTGGTTAAAAAAGAGACGACGTTCGAAAGGGTTCTGGTGAAGGTTCCTGAACTTCAAATAGTTTGAGCAGGAAAACAAACGGTCGACAACACTCAGATGGTGGAAAGGAATGACAGTGATTGGTAACCCTTTTCCATTCGCCAAATTGCCAGGATCGGCGGAGAAATGTCGGTTCGGAGGAGCGTGGGCGGACAGCGGCACGTGCCTCACAATAGAGCTCGTTAGCGGTTTCGCATGAGCCTTTTGCTCTTCTTCTTCACCGAACGCTGATCCACCTTTCCGCCGTAAATAAGGATTCCCTCCAATCCCAGATGTCCGATAATTAGCAATCATTAATTACACGAGCGGATGTGTGCCGCGGCCGATATTCTGGATAAAAATTACCCCCGAAGATCGCTTGCCCTGATACGTTCAGTTCTTGTAGGCATTCCCGTGGATTTCTTATTCTGAATGCAAAGCACTTTTAATCCCTTGTCGACAAAACCACGCATGGCGTATTATTACCTACTGATGCTTCCGAAAGCGTTGGATGCCTTCGACTTTAAGAAATATTTTCGTATTTAATTCTATTTAGAACACAAAGGATCGTCAATTTTACTACTGACGACTAATTTTTGCGGTGCTCGTGACAAAGCTTTTTATAGGGAATAGAGGGCATTAATGTGTTTTAAGTTTATTAACCAAAGATAAAATTTGTAATATTGTGTCATAAAAATTGAAACCTGAAATAACGTTTGTGTTCTATTTAAGGTTAACTCTTCGTGGCATATGGGGTGTATCGCATCTCAGACAATTTTTTTTCCTGTGCTAATATTTCTGTAAATTTTTAGACCTTTTGGCGAATTCTAACAAAACAAATAGCTTTTTTCCACAACTATTCTTTCAACTACAAATTTCATCAGATTAATATTTACATTTCTAGAAAAAGACTATTAGAGAGTTAATAGTCTTACACTACTTATTCTTAGTATTAGAAATCTAAGTATTTATCTAAAAATTAAATTGTATAATTAAAGCTCCGTAGAAATTGCAATCGGTTGCTTGAGTACTAAAATTAGAAAACGTACCAAGAAATACCTAAACGAGGATTGCTGTTTTGTAGTTTGGACCATGCTGGCGTGAAAGATCGCCAGCGGCACGAATTTTACCTGAAACGGATATTGGATACAATTTCTAAAACGACCACTTTTGGTCACGCCCAAAATATCAGAGCCAGTACTCGGTCAAATCTGTCTTACAAGATTCCCTGCCCTTTTCTCTTCGCTCAATCTCGATGGCTTGTAACAAAGAATTGTGTCAGTCCACGAATTTTACGATTGTATTCCTTTGTCACATCTCACTGCTCCCGCTAATTCGATTACACGGAACGTTCGCGCGTTTGTTCGATTGACACCGAATCGAATGCCGACGAAATCTTTATTGAAACGTGAAGAAGAAATTGTGTTTAATCGTTTCTGCATTACGAATAAAAAATGCCATTATTACCGTTTATAAGAACATAATTGAAAATATAATGTGTACGCTGCAATAAATTATAGATTAGAATAATATTCAATATTTCTGTTGCCATTTTTTTTTTTTATAAATAATTGACTTGAATTTTTTTTATGTTCATCCAAATTACTAATAGAGAATAAAGTAGTGTAAGTATTGCAACACCCATATTTGCACAATCACGGTTGCGAGATTATTTTAAAAATTGATATCGGTACTATGTAATCTGAAGATAATGGAAGAGATAAGAATTTACGTGAGAAAAGATCGTGATTATAGATATGATAGCGATAAGTGACTTTCAGCTATTTCAAAGTAACTTCCGTTAATTCACGAGTAAGTGGCATTTTGTTAAGTTTCTATAAAATATCAATTTATAAGACACACAGGTACTAGTGAACTAAATTTTAATTACTGTATTATTCAGTAAAAATGGAGATCTACTTATACAAAACATTTCAGAATGTTAGTTAGATTCACTACTTAGGCACTGGTTATTAAGATGTTAAATTTTCTACCTTTTATACCAGCAATTTGCTATTTTACATTTGCAATTTTAACAATTTCACGTTGCTATTTGCATTTTCAAAGAAATTCAATCGTACCATAAAATTTTAAGAAACATTCTTTGCTGTATAATTAAAAAGGCTGAATATCCCAGAATTGGATCCATTACTTATTTCAATTATTTTAATTATCTCTGCGATTGCAGTTCCAAAAAAAAACTCACTAGCAATTTCCCTAATAAAAGAATTATTAAAAAGCAAATTCTCACTTAAGGGATTACAATGTTGCAATTAGATCTAATACTGAAATAATGGAAAAGAACCCTGGCAGACGTAAGAGCTGCGACGAAAGGGCGGTTTCAGGGTTAAACTCGTCTACGGCCAATAATTCTCCAACAGAAATTACATCCTCATTACTGGGACGCGGTGTTCGATAACGAGGCGTAGCTGCGGGCCCCAAGGGTCTTGTCCCAAAAGGAAGGACAATTCGTTCCAGGGTAGGAGAGAGAGTGCGTCGGAGCGAAAATTTTGTGACACCTTCGCTACCCTTATGGTGTCAAAGGCAGCACCCCTCGACAGGATTACGATTCCAGCCACCTGACTCCGTGTCGAAAGATTCTGCCACCGCTCCTCGGAACGACCACAGAACTCGTTAACCCCTTTCCTGATTAAAACGCTCGTTGACCGTAGAGAAGGGATTTCTTACGAGGAACTATGTTGGCCGCGACGCCTCGGTGAAACAGCGCCGCCAAAATTCGTCTCGAGAACTCCCATGGCGCCGGGTTTCATGGGACTTGGAAGAATAGGAGTGCCGAGAAATATCTTGTGAAAGAATTTCGACATCGTGAACGCAAAAAGGTGAATTAAACTTTTACTTGAGGGATTGAAGCTTGAGGGATTGAAGCTTGAGGGATTGAAGCTTTTACACGACTGGATTCCATTATCGATCAACAGTTACTATTTTCCTATTTTCTTGACACAAGTGGAATACAAAGAATGCAGAATTTTGCGAGAGCAAAGTTATCGAAGGGGCAAAGGTATAGAAAGAGTGTTAAAAATTAAATTGTAAAAGGGTAAGGTGAACTTTGCGTCTTTCTGAGTTTTGCCTTTTGGAGATTTTTATAGCGAGGGGCCACAAAAAATGACAGAACATCACAGCTTTTGGGCACTGAGGCTCTTCTTGCATCCAACAGTACAATTGTTTAAGGGACTGATGCAACTCACTTTATCAACAAACCTAGTTTCTATTCTTTTACCAGTTTTGGTCAATAAAATATGTTACAGAAACCATTCATAAAAATTCGATATGATAGGCTACCTATAATTTTTTCAAACTTTCAATTAGGCCATGTTACCTATAGCTCGCGAAATACCCAGAATTTTCCATATTGAATATTTAAATTTAATTAAGCAAATTTTCCAATTTGAGGGCAGCGTTCACCCCCTAAACAATGAACACGATTATCAGCTGATAAAAAGAGGCAGCCATTGAATAGTTTATAACATTCTATTTATATGCCAAGTTTCATCAAAATTGGACACTGCGATCCCCGAAGGTGGCGCCATATGAGTCTCCTAAATGTCAATCAAGAATCAGGATCTATTAAAATTGAAAGCTGTCCTGCTAGGATAATCCTAGTCATTACAGACAGCACGTTAATAAGTAGGTATATTTTAAGAACACCCCAAGCATAGTTTCGAGTTTATTTCCCCTAGCTCGGCCTGTTGCCACTATTCTTAGTGCGTGTATCAACGAGAATTTCGTTTCTTTCTTCTCAACTATCTACACCTAACCATTACGCGCCCCTTTTAAGGCTCTCGTGCAATGCCAGTATACCGCGACGGTCGCCGAAATTGCGGCTCGATTAGCGTGATCATATCCAATAATACGTACTATTCGGCTGCATTATGCTAATGGGCGCATTCAATGAGCGCGTAGACGCCATGAAAGAAAGGGATCGGTGGCCGAAATTACGGGATACGTGTAGGTTCTCGGCTATGTAGGTTGCCAGTTGGATTTCAGAAAAAGGCGCTACGCCAAAACCGCATCTTAGTAAAACGCAGAGTCCACGGGGCCCCCCTTTCAATCTGGCTTATATTCTCTCTTCCATTACGTCCTCGCCTTTCTTTCACGCTTTCCTCGTCATCGCTCGCCCGGCCCTCTCGTATAATCATACTTCTACCATGCGCAGCGTCAGTTGCGCCAAAATAAGAAGCTAGAAAGAACACGGCATGATGTTCGCGTGCCGACCATTGAAACCGATGACCGCGGGGCAGCTGATTTCTATGATTCGCAAACCGCCGTTCTCTTCGCTCCTTTTGGGCGAGCGTCTTTCTGATTAATCAACCCTTTAGTAGTCACGTGGATTATAATTGCCATGTATTATTGGCTGTGAGAATCTTTTAGCAAATAACTAGAACGACACAAATCAGTTCAAGTTGGCAAGATTGCCATTCTTGGGACCAACTACGCCATTAAATATTACCCCGATCTATTAAATAATAATAATTTCGCTTCCTCTTAATAATGATAATAATATCTATTATATTTCTATTGGTATATAATAGAATAAGTGGATTCCTTGTATCGCAAAAATAACACCAACGTGATAAAATTTACTATTAAACTGACTTGTATACCTATACAGAAATGTAACTCTCAAACGTTTTCTAACCTATAATAAACACTGTAATAAGCACTGTATAGTGGCGCCCGTTGCTAAATAATGGAATAAACTACATCGACGAGGATACGCCTTTATTAGAACAATTATCATCGAATCATGTACCGTCCAATTTCGCCCGACTGTCGAACCATATGTCTCATTGTTCGCATAAATTATTGCCTCGATATCGGCTTCTTCGGGGTGTAATTGCTTACCGCGTGTCACTGGATACGTACCGTCGTATTATCGACACGGCACGCGCCTTGTCCGAAATATGGCGAACAGATGACCGCGATGGACGCCCCGAGAACTGTAGGTGCATTCACGTAGACTGCATCTCCGGCTGGAATCGTAACCGGGTATCACTGGCGGACGATGAATAAGCTTCGTGCGCCAAGTGTTCTGGACACGATCGGGCAAGATTGACGGAGGAACGGTGCGCGACAGCTTGCTCCTGACATTTTATTCCCTTTGTGGGTTTTCTTTGATTTTTCGTGCACCGAAATCGCTATACTTTTGCTACATGAGCCTTCTGTGGATACTACTGTCGCGCCCTCTGTCGCATCATTTAACCTTTCATCTTTTAAAGGGTCTATTCACTGTGACGCCATGATAAAAAACCGTTGTTTAGAACTATTTTTTGTTAAGAGAAGAATGTATTTACTAAATTTAAGTTTTTTCTATTTATTAATATGTGTTTTGGAATTCAACAATTTTTTTTCATAGTTTTTTTAATGTTTGCTTGCCCCGAACTAGAGGGGAGGGGGTGAAATATGTGCTGTGGAAAAAAGACAAATTTTCGTTGTTTTTCTTTTATCTTTTACGTCGCAGAATGATTAAAAAATTTAGTTAATTTCGATAGTTCAACTTTGGACGTCCGCCATTTTGTTATTTCTTCGACAATCAAATTAATCTTAGTCCCTGCCGTAGCGACAGTCATACGGATTAGAAATCTATTTAGTTTCTTGTGTCAGACACACGGTACCTCTAAAATCGACCACGCAGTCGAGGCGTCTTTTATTTTACAGCGCATATTACACCCACTTTTTTTGGTGTAAGGAAGCATTAAAAAAAATATGAAGAAAATAATCTTGTATTCTCAAAGTACCTATTAATAAATGGGAAAAACTTCAATTTGGAAAACACATTCTATTTGAGACAAAAAAAGTTCCAAAGAACGGTACCTTATCAGGGCGCCGCAGTGGAAAGACCTCTTAAAGGGCTTCTAAATGTATGCACCAGAGTTGACGTAAATGAGGGGAAGAAATGGGTTGATAAAAAGAGAGAATTAAACCTCGATATGGTATTACTTCAAATGACCCTATTATCTATTCTCCATAATTCCTTTAACTATTCTGTCTTTTCTTCTTTTAATGGGGTAGAAGCGCTGGGGATGTTCCCTCCCCCTCACGACGACTTTAACCTACCCCTTTAATTACTTGCCTTACAGGACTATAACTGCAGTTTCATTGAACTAGTGTTACTAGAATATACACAATGATTTCGAAGAATGTTCAAAATAGGAAAGCAAATGGGCCCTAACACGCCCCCCAAAGAAAAAGGAAAAAAGAAAATTAATATAACCACGACTGAGTAATTTGTAAAAAGAAACGAAACTGGACGTTATTCTTTTAATAAATGTTCATCATCACCTAATGAATTTTATTCAGTTTGCATTAAAAATATTTTTATCCGTTTAACTCGGCTCCTCCCAAGACTAAATCCCGAGTGCGTCACTGCTAAATTCTGGCAGTACATACCCAGGGTTTTCGGGTACAGTAAGTTAACAATTAGAAAACGTCGCGAGGCAACAATCTGACTAGATACAAAACGATTTTTAACCATCGACTTGTGACAGCGCTGTGCCAGGCAATTAGAGGGTAATTAATCCCCTGCACCTCGTTTATGGTAGCCGACCACCGACCACGGTCACGCTTTGTCGGTCAGGATGAAACCGATGCAACAGATGACACTGGCTTCTCGATGGCACCACCCAGCCTATCACTACGCCAGGGATACCGCATTTATTCTCCGCCCCGTAGACTCGTGCCATGTGGCAGCGGTCCCCCTCGTCCACGTGGAACCATCTACCGACACGTCATCGGTATAGTTAATTTACGATCGCGCCGCTTCGCCCCGAACGGACGAATCTCCCGACTCTGCCTATCCAAGAGACGATCGACCAATTTACAAATATTACAATTGCCCCAATTTGAATCCACTCGAAAACAACCCTCACAACGATCCGACCTTCCGCGAACATTCCGCACTGTGCAACGGTTCGGCGCACGGAACAAACGCGTTATCTCGTCGAGGTTATGTCCCATGTACCCCGAGCCAAGTACTTACCTACCGTATATCCAGGGACACCGACGCAAGTCTTTATCCCGGCTTTGTCCGGCAGCACGTCGCAACACTGTCGTCGAGACTAGTATTCGCGGCTACGTTCGCGACGATTTCTCGAGGTTCGACAGGAAACGTCCATTAGCGTGGCGGGTAGAAGAGGATTTATGGCACAGTGGCCGTCTCCTCCACTTTTTTCCTCGCCCTCGCTCTACCCTGTTCCCGTTTATCCGACAATTGCCGTACTATCAGCGAGAGACAGAGGCGACAAGGTTTTTCGCAACGAGGCTCCCGAATCGTCAGGTAATTTTACAGCGGCATCGCCACCCGTCATAAAAGACGATCGCCCAAAAATCCTCCAGGTTAGGCTCGGCTAAGTGAAGTACCGTGTACGACCACGCGCCGCGATCGCTGCTGCTATCTGTCGATCTGTGACGAGGTACAAGCATGGCGAAGCAGTACCAGCGGGTGGAGTCGTGTGATGTAGATTGATCGGCTGGAAACGGTTTTCTGTGTAAATGCAATGGTGTTCCTTCGAGGAAAAGCAGCAATAAGGTAGTGACTAATTTTGAAGATTGACAGTGAGGAATTGTGTGGCTTATTTTTTGCTATTAAACTCCGCTGGTTGTGTTGGGGAAGTATGATTTGGTAAAACTATGGCGTGAATAGTGTAGTTAGTGCTCGAGACCGGGGGCCATTTGACAAGAAAGAGACAATCCTTGTTGCGATGGTAATGATGTCTTTCTAATTCTTACGCGCCACGTATTAAAACTTAAAAAGGGCTATAAATGGAAAAGAAATCGGTAAGAATTCTAGACCCCCCGTTTCACCGTCGAAACACAATTTACGCCACCGAAATTCGTCACTCCACGGTAACCTCGCGTCACTCCGCCCGTTTCTCCTTTTTAATCGTTTCGGTAATTATACAGAAGAGGACACACCTCACCGATTTAGATGATCTTGAAATATGTTGTATCATCATTCCGGGGATGTTGTATCTACATTTCGGATAAAGCTGAGTAGTAAAGCTGGTATCCAATATTAACTTGCGTTAAAATTCGTACCAAATACGAAATACATATAACGTAAAATATATCGAAGCTATTTTTGCGTGTATGTATCTCGGAAACGTCGGTCGAGCGATGGTAACAGAATGTTCTCCAGGACCATGGCCTAGGACAACACGTTTCAAGGCCATCATAATCGGCGAAGTATGCCCCCTATATAATTACCATTTTCTCAGCATAGCTGACACCAGCGCGTACACTCCCCCTTTTCACATCTACCCACCAAAAGGGACATGCCGAGAAATCGTAGCCGCCCGTGGCCAACCTCCGACCTAGGGGTGAGCTATTCGGCGCCACGCTGGGCACGTCACGTTTGGTTATTCCGCAACTGATACCTGTTCTGTGACTCCTCTTGTCGCCCAACCGGGAAGTCGAGACGTCGTTATTTTGTTATAAATAATAATGGGGGGAGGGAGCAGGAAGGAGAGGGACCGGGCAGGCATTATTCTCGGTCCCGCGGCCGCCCGCAAGAGGTAACAGAGGGTTAACAGGCGAACTGGCGGCCAGCTAGAAATTATCCTGTACGAATACGACGAGCGGTCGAGGCAAATCACCGAGGCGTGACCGAAGAGGGGGGCAGGCTGGCGCAATTGCGGGCCACGTGCCGGTCGCGTGGCGTGGACCCAGCGATCGGGACGCGATGCGACGGATGGACGGGCACGTCGGGGCGCAACGCCACGCACAATGTCGAGTAATGTCCTATTCCGGTGTGTCATGTGCGAGAAGATAGCCGAGGCCAGCAGAGCACGACGGCACGCGACCGGGACCATCTTCGACGGTTCCCTCCGAACCGCTCCCCCTTTCCCTCACTCCTGCGTGGAAGGAGTAATCTACGATTAAAGTAACTGGAGTCCGGTGAATGTTGCGTTTGGCGGGAAACGTGGTATCGCATTTTAGCGGAGATCCTTTCCGATGTGAAGTAAAGATCGGGAGGAAAGGTTAGATGAGTGTTTGTTAGAAAATTATTGATTTCTGGTGGTTAAAGGGATTGCTCAAATTTGTTTTTCTGTGTAGTAATTGTGGTTCGAAATTGAAGAGTCCTTGTAGAAAATAACGCAAGTGCTAAAATTAAAAGAAGATAAGTTTTAGCGGTGAATACATGCCAGTGGTAATTGTGGTAGTATATAGAATTTGATTTTTGGCACTTATAGTGTTTTTTACAAGGACTATTCAATTTTTGATGCATAGTTGTGCATCAATGTCTGTCTATACAGATTAGAGGATTTAATTCAATGGTCATTTAACTTTTGACTGTGCACGTGGGGTGTAATAGAGCCCAGCCAGCTTTAAACATTCATAACATTGTTATTTCAGTCGTGCGAATTTTGTACTTTTGTGTAACTGTACACTTTAGAGAAGAAAAATAAAAATGAAAATAATGTAGATTGTAGGCGTTTTTCATATAGGGTGTGACGAACCCCACCCGGTCGAACATGTGATTCTAAGGCACGTGACCAAACAATTGATCAACTTTATATTATAAAAATTTCGTTAAATTGACCAACTTTATATAATAAAAATTTCTATTAGCTTCTCATGTAAGCTTTGTTGTAAGTACAAAATTGACAATCCAAAAGTGATTATGATAACTGGTATAAATAAAAAAATCTCAAAATTGAGTTTTCTCTTACAATAATTTTTTTTTCATCTCAGGCTTTGCTTTCGAGAAAACCGACGTTGCATATTTGTCCTTTGCAAATAGCATGAATATCAAATGTGTAATGTTGATTTCTTATCAATATTATGTGCTATTATCTATTTCTGTCTACCTAGAACTAAAAAAGCTAAAAAAATAAAGCCTCAAATGAAAAACAATTATTCTACATATATTTTCGACTTACTTTTTCCTGCGGAATTTCCCCCTCCTCGGTTGTGCCATCAATACTGGGACACCCTGTATAAGAACTGAAACTATCGCTGGTAACGTACATACTTAGGTGCGGAAGACAAATCCTCGTCGAATAAGCCGCATCGTCAACGAGAGTTAAATGCCATACCTTTATTAGGTAGGTACTTTTGAATAAAGGCACGTTTGATGGCGAAGACTTAACACATGAAACATCGTGACCAGACGAAATTACGTATTCGTTGTTCTACGTTTAGAATTTATTGCTGGTAACGGGACGATGATGACCGTGTGATTATCGTAAGTATCGTCCTCTGTCTCTTTCCCTACACATGCCCCGTCTTCCGCGTTTTCATCGCTATCAACGTATCGCTACGAGCCGTGTGATTTACATTTTTTCCACCCGCCATAGTATTTTGAACGAGCCCCTGTGTCAAACGATACAACTGCGATTAGAAGTACGACCTATCTTCTCATTATAACTGCATAAAATTCGTGACAGAGCGTAGAAAGCTTATAGTTATTGATCAAAGTTCGATTACCTAAATAGTTGAGTTCGATGAATTTCGATTAGAATTTTTTAATTCTTCCCAGGTAACAGAATCTTAGTAAGAATATTTTTATGGTATTTCTAAGTTTGAATTCGTATTTTTTCAAGAGAATAAACGAATAGCGTGTGTTCGGTAGATATACCTACATGTATTCTGGATTTATGTGTTTCTAGTGACTGGTAACACTCGAGTATAACACTCGAGGCTGGATATTACTATAATCCAATAATAAATCAAAATTAATGGAATGGCGACAGGAAAGCTGAGCACAAAGGCAGATGAATATATTCCTGAAGCTTGCTAACGGTAGACACGATCGTAAGACTGATTACAAAACAGAGATTAATGTGAAATCAGCTAGGCTGCACAATAATCCTGGAAAACTGTCGGACCATTATAATACACGCGTGATTACAAAACACAAGCGGACGAGCGTCGATTACATTATAACGGTGTCATCTCTTTTACACATACAAATGCTCATTATATTTCTATTCCGTATGAATATAATAATGTCTATAGTCGGTGGCGGATTTAAGGAAAGAGGCTCAGGTGGCAAGCGTGCTGAAACACCCTGTATATATAATATAATTACAAATAAATTTACGCGCGTGTGGTATGAAAATTATGGGAAATAAAAAAATGTTGTTTTTGGATAAAATTATAATTATTTTTGAGAGACGGGGTTGCCCCTTGGGGGGAGGGGCAATTGCCCGTTAAATTCACCACTGTGTGTAGTGTACTATATTCTTAAAATTTAGGTTCAAATACTTTCTAAAGAGAAATGTATGGGTATAGTGCTTGATACTATTTTTTGCAGAATATATGATTATGTATATATTAATTGAAACACAAATGCCTCACAAAAGGCATATACAATCTTCTTTAAAATCATGTAAGAAGTAAATAAGACAGAGAAAACAATTTAAATACACGAAATTTACATACAACTTTAGAAAATTTATGACATGGACTAATTTATAGCGATACATTTTTTCAAAGCGACGATCACAATGTTCGTCGCTTTGAATAGTCACTTGTTTGCTGATTCTTAAATTTGAAACAATGCGCCACCTACTTCTAATTAATAATTTGATTGATAGTTTAAAACAATTCCATTTATGTATCAGATCACACACTATTTATTTTACGCGAATTTTGTTTAACATTTCGCGTGATCGATAGGTAAAAATATTTTTCAGCAGTACCTATACTCAAATTTGTGCGTGAAGAAAACTTTTCCACAATTGCCTACTTGGTAAAATATTTTAAAAAAAACATGGAATTTTTAATTTCTGGTCTCAAAATATTTCCAAACCGATTCATGATTATCCTCCTATGAGTTTCAAACTTAATATAGGTAATTATACCGAATTCAAGCAAGTATGCACTCAAACTAAATGCAATTCAAACTAAAAAAAACGTATTCCACTAGTCACAGTTGAAGTTGCCACGCGGCCTTAAAGAATGTTTAAGGCACGCGACGAAAATTCGCTGCGCGACTTGATTCCCAGCATTTTGATTTATAACTATCACCCAGTCGTTGCGTACTCGTGGGTAACGACCCGTGGAAACGCCAAGGAGAGGATGTCGCCGATGGAAATACCCCACTACGTGCGTGCATTCCAATGAGCCTGATGTATTTCGACCGTTACACGCAGAACGGCTGCCCTCGGTGGAAGCTAATCTACCAAATCTCCCGCCAAAACAGTGCATCCCCGCTGGGGCGTGACATCTTAGCTTACATAAATGACTTCCTAACACCAGGACATCATAACTTCCCCTTTAAGTGCGTTACTAGTCGAACCGATTTTTTCATTACTTTGATTGAAATCCTATACATTAATATACCTATATACAACAGTTTGGGTATAATATTTTTGTGGGCATTTAATGTCGAAATTAAAGTCCTTAGGACCACCTTGGAAGAAGATCCTCGAGCGTTCCTCCCAGTGCCGGTTTGAGATTTTTAGAGGCCTTAGATTTTGAAGCTTAAAATGTTTGAAGCCCCCTTATACAGTGTGATCTTTTTAGTTCTTTAGTTCTTTCGTTCAATTTTCTCCTGTTTTCTGTCTTTCCTTAAGTTTCTTCTCTCTCGGCGATCGCCACGGTTTCTCATCTTTCCACTGTTTTTTTTCCTCCCTCTTGCACACACATGTACATAAACACTTATCAATATTATTACTACGTAAAAAATTTTAAAATGCAGAAAATTTCTATGGTGCCCCCCTCTCTCCTGATGGCGTAAGCACGTGCTAATTTTGTTTATTGGTTAATCCAGCACTGGTTCCTCTCGCGTTTGAGCAACCATTAGCGTAGGGATAAGGCTCACATATCGAAATTTATAATCTGCACTAAATACCATATGAGCCGTTGTTTTTGAAAGTGGTATAAGTTCATTTATTCATATATTGAGATATTTAATGGTTTGCGTTTGAATCGGGTAATGTTTTTAAAATGATAAATTTGTTAAATTTTTTCCAATAGAAGGACTTATACCACTTTCAAAAACAACGACTCATATACCTATCATTGACTTCAGTATTTTAGAAAAGTTCGAAAACAGATGCAATTTTGTAATAAAATAGACCAATAGAATAATTTAATGCCTTGTTCTATCAATGAAGGTCCTGTAAAGATATATGTAATTCTTAATACAGTAAAATGCGTGAAAATCATGATCCCTGTTACAAAAATCATTGCTATTGATCAGAGGCTTGTTGTGAACGTAACAACGTACAGTTTGGAGTCGTTCGTATTCATCAAAGAGAAGGAATCGCTCTAATTAATCCGTCTGCCATCTTCACACGTCGCTGGGCACACCTTGCCTGTAATTATACTACTTGTACGAACTTTAAATTACCCTCGAGCCGACACACGCCCTGCATTATACACCACTTATCTACGCACCGCGTGTCTGGCACACTTATGCATGCGTGACGATGATTAAATTAACGGCTGGCTGATTGAAAAACGTGATCGTCGATTGGCTTGTAGTAAAACTGATCAGGCATATTATTTCCTCGTGTGCGAATTTCAAACACTTCAATGATACACTCGTATAAATTGTATAGAATGTTCTATTTAGGAGAATGTTCGACCTATTTTATGCTTCAAGTATTTTACTAGTCTTTTTGTTTATTCTAAAATGGTATTATCACACATATTTCAATTTTTAACTTGATCAACATTAGCAGTTTATTTGTTCACCATTTTAATTACTCGTTAAGTATATGTATACTCATTTTTTAATTTTGGCTAATCTAGTCGCACTTAATATTTTTTTATGTTAGTTATTCTTTTTCTGGGATATTTATTTAATGTTGTTCCTTAATATGTTGACTTACAATTTATAGGATTGTAAGTGTAGAGGTGTTGGTGGTAAATCATTGGGAGATCATCGAAGCAAGTAAGCTCAGTTAATAATTACCGCTTCGAGCAATTTCCACAGAGATTGTAGCATTTATCAACATCACGGCCAATCACTCCCCCATCACAAAACGTCAACCCAATCACGCGTCTAAAAACGTTAGGAGCATTAATGAAATATCGATAAATCTCCTCATTTGTTACAGGAAACGCCGAAGCTCAGTAAATTTGTATTAGGAACGTTTCACCTTTACGAAGCAATCACTCCTCGTAAAGCGTCCGGTGGTTCTTTTACAATCTATAAGGGAATCGACAATTCGCATTGGTGGTTATTGAGTGTTCACTGAAACTTTTATTTCGCACATTTTTGTATAAATAGGGAGCTTTTATATTCTTGGAAAAAAACCCTAAAAATGACCTACATTTTGAGTGATTTGATGGGAGGGTCCCCTTGAACGAGAACACGTATTCTACTTAAAAAAAAGTTAAAATCTAGGTACAGTTAAATTTTTTCAATTTTCCTGTTATTCTTAGAAAAATAAAACCATTATATAAAAACCACAATATGCTTTCTCTTCTATATTTACCCTGCTTCCAATCCCTTAAATAATGCTAATTAAAATAATATTTTACCTTAAAATACCTGTTAAAAAATATATGACGCCACAGAACATTTATTTAACTGTTAAACCTGAACCTTTACAACAAACTTAAAGCGCTCAACACTGCTAAAGACTCACTGTCCAAATTTACCTCAAATTGAAATACTAATTCTAACTTCTATATTTTATCTTAAAATACCTGTTAAAAAACCTATGACGCCACAGAATATTTATTTAACTATTAAACCTGAACCTTTACAACAAACTTAAACCGCTCTCAGCACTGCTAAAGACTCAAATTCCAAATTTACCTCAAAACAGAAACAAAACGATTTAAAAGTTGAAAGTTCACTAAACACCATTTATCGATAAAACTGAACAGTTCCATTGAATCCCTGATGCCCACACTTATTCCGCTTGCCCGATTACAAGGCAAGTGCTTGCAGCGCGCATCGCAGGCCATCAGATCTGAGCTATGTTTCTGTCTCTCATACGTCAAACGCAACGAGCAAAACGAAGACATCAGAGATCGAGGGATGAGGTCAGGCGAACGGTATAATGGGGATAATCCTTCAGTGGCCTTGAGCGACCAGTCGATTTTATCCCAACTGTGGCCGCTGAAGTGACGTAGCAAAGTGTCAGCGTTTGCAGTCACTTCCTTGGTGGCAATGTGCTGACGCACCGGGTCGCCCGTTATCCGCGAGCAGGATAACATTGTTGGTCCCCATGATTCCCCGATTAATGCAACTGCCGGCTGTTCCTCTCTCACCCTTTCCCCGCCGTTCCCTTGCCGCAACCATCAGGACACCGCGCTCGACGACGATACCCTGACGATCTTGAAGCTTCCGTTCGAAACGGCCAGCGTAACGCCGTCTAACACGCAATCACGTTACGATTCGACGCGGAAAATCCCGCGGTATCACGCGGATACTGCTCTCCGGGTTAAATGTAGCCACTGGCTCGCGGCAAAGCGAGGATTTCACGGGAATGAAAGCGGGGTAAATGCTCGAGGCGAATTAAGAATTTCTGCGAATCGCGCTTTAAACGCAGGGAGAAGCGTGACAAAGTTCCCCGCGCTTTCCTCGCGTCATTCCCACCTAGTGGTAACTGTTTCTGCGTCGCGGGACAATTAAGCGAACGCGGTCGTTGTGATTCTTCGCTTTGTGCCGAGTGAAACTCAGCTGATGCAGCGGAATTGTCTGCGAAAGATTGATCGTATCAAACGAGCGATATCTCCTCTCGTGTGGGGAATTGAGTTGAAGCGAGTCGAGGAAAGCGAGCCGGGTGTACGGTTTACACGGGGAGCTAATTAATCATCAAAAAGGGGCATTGGTATTCACTTAGCGGATTCTGATGGCTCCTATGGGAACAGCGGCGGGAGATAGGCGAAATCAAAGTTCAAACGTTCAACGAACGACTTTCCCTGATGCGAAGTTTGATTCAATGTGGCTCCGCGGCTGGTTGTAAATTGTCGTCGAAATGTTGAGACGGAAAAGTGATTCGTGATGACAGGAAGAACTGTGTAAAAAGGAAAGAGAAATGGATTTTATTCTGTAAATGAATTTTTGTAATCGCCTAATGAATTTGATTGAATTTGCATTAAATACATATTTGTTAAAAATTTTTGTATCCGTTTAAATTGGCTCCCCCCGAGATTAAGTGGCGAAGAAAATTAAGTAGGAAGATAGTAGGTCATAGAAGATTATAATAATTGGTGATAAGAGCTGACAAGTGATAAGAGAATTTCGGTAACCCTGAAAATTCCGATTCTTTTTAAACTTCGCAGGTTTGTGGGGAACCTCAATAAAAGTATCAGGCAATTTTTATTTTCTGCTAGTTTTTGGTTCTTCAGGGTGAGAACACCCCTTAATGATCAATGCTTGTTTTCTTATTTTCCTGTGTATCTTGAAAACTATAGTGGATATAAAAAATTTGTTAGAATGAAAATATAATGGTATTTTGTGCTCTATGAGGGTATTTAAAATTTGGAGTTAAGTAAAGAAACATTCCCCGCCGCGAACAATTAAAATAACTTCATTGCACAGTTAAGGAACCATTAAATGTCCATTCTAACCATTTTTATGTCTAAATTTTCTTTACTTAAATTTTTAATATCTCTTTTTATCTTCTACCTTGGAAGAATAAAAAAGTAACAGAAAAATAATTGTCGGGTATTTATATCGGGGTTCCCTACAAATCTGCAAAGTTTTTCAAAAATCGGAATTTTCCAGTTATCAGAGTTTCCTTGTGAGTTGACGATTTATGTAGGTACTTTACAACTTCTGTGTAACGGACCATCATCTAAATGCATCTCTGTCGCATTCATTCGTGATAGGGATGCCGATAGCTTGAGTCATACTACTAATCTACGTTCACTGTTATTAATAATTGATGTATTCTCATTTAACGAGTGTCTTATAGACTTTTGTTCTGCATAATTGATCACTTTTGAGGTAGAGAAGTATTTAACAATGTTTCGAACTTGGTAAATATTCAAACTTGTCCTGTGGAAACCGTTTTGAAGCGAGCAAAAGGTGATAATCTAAAAGTTAAACCTTTCATTTGCTTTGTTCTTGTTATTAACTCCCACCGACTTGTCACAGACTTTCATCTACCTTTCCAAATGACGATAACATGTTTTCTGTTTTCGACGTTGTTCGATTAAAAGCGAATGTTTAAAAAGTGTCGAAATCGTTAAAGACGTCTCGATTATTTGCATAGGCCGGTGCGTGGATAAATATATGCGAACAAATGAAATAAAGGGATGCGAGGGATTTGCATGCACCGGTTACCACTCATGACTTTTTGCCAGCGAGATGCCACCTGCCCCATTCTCATCCGTTCACGAAGTAGAACACGAGGGGGCTACTTAGAAGTAACAAGGATTTAAATTAACGAGACTGATCCTTGGTACTAAATCAAATAATTACCCATTCATGATACTATTCATTATCAGAGTAAATTATGAAAAATGTATATCGGGTTGCAGCGTATGAAATTAAAAATTCCTTTTAAATTAAAATTTCCTTTGTTTATGGTGGGGATATAATAACAATGGCTAACGCTGTCGTAAGACTCCAGAAATATCACAGGATTTCCAACAAATGAAACGAAAATAAACGAAATAGTTAAAAAGCAAAAAATATTTTCATCCAAACTTCATAACTATGCATCTACCTGATAAATAAATTGTAAGTTTAAAATTGAATCTAAAAAAAGGGAAGAATGAGGACTTCATGTTTTCATCTGTTTTTGTTCCTAATGTTTATAGTTACGATTGTAATTATGATAAGTTTTTGGATAATTTTATAAGGTGCTCGAAGAGTTCTACTACTCTGATATCGTGAACCTTTCCAGCAGAGATATGTAGATCCCCGACGAGCCTCACGAAGTCGAGAATACTCGGCTAACGATTTTCCAACTCCCATGGAGCTTCGTCATGCTTGCAAACTATCATCCACGCGGCTATCTCACAGGGATGATGCTAGTGTGAGCCGCGAGCGCGTGAAATTATTTATATAGATATGTATGCCTATATACTTTGTTGCATGTATACCCTCTCGGAAGAGACACCGTTGAAGCTACTTCTGGTAGAGCTGGTTCTTTTATGGTTCAGTATTAATTTATTACTCGCTGCAACTTTATTGGCTAATGAAAATTTTCAGATGCAATGAATGTAACGATTATACGACTTTAAATCACTTTCTACTAGAATTTTTTTTAAAATAATCTTGAAGAGGTTGCATGCTTTGGTCCGAAACATTGCAGTAGGTGGACACTAACAAGGGTACCCTCGATAATAGTTAATTAAATTTTGCTAACGTGTGTCACCTGGGTGGCACGGAGACAAGTTTAACAAATTATATTTTGATTTATAAACTACTCCTTTCGTATTGCCAAAATGTCTTAAAAAACGAATAAAGTTTATGGCAAAGATTTCAGTCGATTGAGTTATACATTATCGAAATTGATATCTAAAAAGTCTGTAATATATGTGCACAAATTTGAGTTTATAAACTGCCCTCACCGATGTTACTGAGGAAAGTATGATTAGATTCTGTATTCAATAAATGAAGAGTTCTTGTAGAAAACACTGTAGTGCCAAAAATTAGTCTATAGGTACTATAGTATTACCATTGACACTTAGAACATTTCTCGATGAATGTTTTTTTAATTTTGGCGCTCACAACGTTTTCTACAAGGATTCTTGAAATATTTACAAATACCTATTTCCAGAAACTTTCCAGAGAAGTTGCTACTAACACTCCATTCAGAGACGAAGTTACATACACCCCCAAAGAAATTCATATTTCATATGCAATAATCCAATAATTCAGCTCAGCATGGCACAGTTCCAAACAGTTATCTGTACCTTATAATTATCTATGCGAAGAAACGGAAGTCTACCGTCTAGTGAGGCCGTCACCTCCAACTACTGAGCGGTTAATAGTCACTTAACAGTTTCGAGGAGCAGGATAGCACAGGTTCCACTTGGTATCTGAAGCTTTCCTAGACGCAGCAGCGAAAAGGTTAACTGCCTTCCCGTATGAATAATTCTTTTTGCAACTCTTTCATGTTGGAAACGTACAGGTATCCTGTAACTTGCTGCGCAGTCATATTTACAGCAATACAGACACCAGCTTCAGGATTGTCTTTGCTGGCAAATAAGTAATTAACGCTATTACAAGCATGGGCTGTGTCCAGGCGACTGTAATTACAAATAAACAACGCAGGCAGAAATACGCGTTACGGCGCGACGAAGCGCAAAGCTAATTGTAAATCATGTGCTTAGCGAGCGCACGCGGCTCAAACACTTGATAAATTGATAAAATACTGGTGAATCAATGAAAAATAGGGTGCATCGATCCACTTTCAAGTTCGCACGAGAGAATAATGGCTGATTTCTACAAGAAGTCGTCGTTTTGTAATTTCCAATTTTGTTGCATAATATTGTTGAAACTGATAGCTTCAGAATCGATTCAAGTTTAAATTTAATTATTCACTTTCTTTTGCGATGCTCATCGTTGTACAATATTTGTAATAATATTAATTAATAATTTTGTAACAGCATGTTGAATTAGCACATTTTCTTTCGAATTATCTCTGTAGCATTAAGTAGAAAGTGTTGCAATTTTCAGCATCGATAGATACTTAATGATATTTCCCTTGTTTCTCTGCTTCTTTTAATGGCTTTTCTTTTTAATTTCCCAAGTGAAACGCTCGATACGTAATTTCGAAGTTAGAAAGGGGACGATGGTGACTACAATAATTTACATTTTTGTTATTCTATTAACAGCACTTCTTGCAGCTAATTTCCCCGCGTTATATGAAAGTCCGAGGCTTCGAAATTATCGTGTCTTCGTCGACGATGCTATCTCCAACCTGGCATCCTTATTTTAATGATCTCTCGCGAAAGTGCAGTAGCGAGGACATCCGCTATCTCTACTTCGTTTTGAATGCGTCGAAAAATGAGCGCGAAGAAAACGATCCGTATGAAACTTGGAATTTTACTGGCCAGTCAACGCGTTATTACCGTTGTTAATTACGTTATAGCTACTTAAAATGTCCGAAGAGTAACTGTATAGTGAGCCTTCTCGTTGATGGAGACGAAACGGTGAAGTACCGATAACACCACTTTGAAAACTATTTTCCATTTTGTTGGAAAAAGCTGCACTGCATCCGGTACAAAATTTCGAGAACAGAGAAATTCGATATCATTTTGCAAACGATGCGCTTCGACGAAGTTTGTGCACTTTGGTCGAGTTTTTTTGGACTTTTGGAATTTGGTGCGCATGGCAGAAGTTGGGTTAATCGTGACAATACTAACACCAGTGGCGCACTCAGAATATAATCTTGGGGGAACCGAGTTGAATGGATAAACATATTTTTAATCCGAATTCAATAAAATTCATTAGGTGATTATAGAAATTTATTTGAAGAATAAAATCCTGTTTTCTTTTCTTTTCGCAAAGCCTCTTTTTGGGGAAGGGAATTATAATATTAAAACTTCATTTTCTGGATAAAGCTCTCCTTACCTTCAATTACATATAATCAGAATATGAGACCAGAGATGGGCAAAAAATTATTTGAAATAAAAATTAGTATACGAAATTTCTATTTCAAATAATTTTTTGCCCATCTCTGTATGAGACAACTAATCCATACCAAAGCTTAACTAAACACAAAATACAGATCACACTGTGCATTTGTATAATGTTCAGAGTGTTTCTAATACCTGTAAAAACTACCCTCGAGACGCCCTCTAAACAAGGATAATTAAATTTCGTTGTCAAAGAAACCGCGACCGCTTCTGCGGCTCGTGGAAACGGCTTTTCCTTCTATTCCAATTTTTCCTTATGCCTGGAAAGGGCGAAACAAAAGGTAGGCCTAAGTGGTTCATTTGCGGTTGCGGCAGAGTGTCAGATATGGTGTGAGCTAATCAGATGTAAATCTCCGAGTGGCCGACGCCCACGGTTGCCTACTTTTCCTACGATTAATGAGCCGTTACCGAAAAAAGGCAAAAATTGCCAGGACCTGGCAGGATTTTGTGCCAAAGGCCACGGCTGCGGACGCTCGAAAACGCTCGGGTACCTACCCTGTAATTAGGACACCTCGGTGTGATTCTGATTAGGGGCCTCGGTTTGCCATAAATCTCTGCCCGTTATGGGGGTCATGTTTGAATGAACCCTCGAGGAATCGGTACCTTAAATCATTTAGAAAATCAAACGTTCCTCCTGCAGAGGGTACGAGAGATCTGTAAACTCCTGTCTTCGATTCTTCTGCCTGTAATCTTATCCGCAGCTTTTGTCTGGAAGCTTCAAGGTAAGATTTAGGCAAACTGCTGAAACTAAGCACCTACACTTTGTTTATTCATAAAATGAAAAATTAATGAACTGATTTAAATAGGCTTTACAGGCCTATTTTAGGGTTAAAAATCTAACCGCTATCGGGGACTATTTCTTTTTTTCGCCAAAATTTTCTTTACACTCGAAAACCGGACGATTTTTTGCCAAATATTGATGCTTCAACTTAATTTCATATATTATCTAAGAGATTTCGAATTTTCAATTTTGGATGAATAAAAGTTTATCGGTTTTTCTAGAAAAAAATCTCAAAGAAGCATGTCGTTTTGACTGTTTTAGGTAGGCCTCTCCACTGCAATAAATAAAATAAAAATAAATATAAATGTTTCCTCGTTTCCGATCAGTAAAACAAAATATAGCCTATTCGAACATGCGATGGAAATTCGTCAGATTTTTCCTTAAGGCCTCAGATGCTTCTTATTACCCGAATGATCCAGTTATCTATTAACAAAGTCCTACTATACCGTCTTCCCGCTTCAAACGAGTAATAGGTAAACTCGCTATAATATTAACAATGCTAAAACATCGATTTCTCGCGAAGTAAAGTCTTGAATAAACAATACCCACGAACTCCACACGATCTCCAGATTTGATTTTCTCATAAACAAAGCCTCAGACGTCAAACGCTTATTATAGCCACACGACTGATTTTTTCCAAGAAATCACGCCTAACTGCAGTGTCGGGAATTCCTCAACAGCTTGCATAATGATCACCAGCAAAGAGCTAGTGATCATTATGCAATTTCATTATGATATTTAGCAGAATTTGCGGGGCACTAGAATCACCAGTGCATAAGAGGAAGAGCTACTGTGGCCGCTATTATTGGCTAGAAAAAATAGTCGCGTATCTTTCCTATTTGCGATTAGTGTACCGACGACGTCGTCCTCTTAAATAACATTTCAAGCGCGCTAATTTTGGGATAAACACTGACACTAGCGACACTTATCTCCTGGCTCGAACGCGTTTAGGCTCCTCGGATATTGTCAGGACCAACGTAGGCAGGTGGTAATACGCTGGAGCAGGTACAAACACACGTGCGCGGGAGATACAAGCACACGTGCGCAGAAGGTACCTAGGTACACATCAGTCGACCGCGAATCATTACGCTGTAAATCATCAGCGGTCGCCTGAACCGTAAGTGGATGCAACGTGGCATGGCCAAAGTGATAATCAATTTGTGCCCTTCATCGGGGGCAATAAATTTATTATCGCTCGCCCCCATTATCCGTCATCCAGCCGACCCAGGGATCGCTCCCTCGGCACCTACCGAAGATCTATCGTAGATCAATAAACCGCGAATACGCGCGCAGCCATGAAAAATTAAGTGCACCGGGGTCATATGTTCTTTTTAGTTTGCGCAGCACGCTGAGATTCTATGGCAAGCTGATTGCGCATGCACACATGCTCATTCAAGACTGTATTGTGACAATAAGGTCCCTCGAGATTCCGCGGCTTCCAGTACGTCTTTAAATGATTTTGTGGGAGATACGTGTTTATTTTGGGCGTCTATCGCGTTGTTAATGCTGCTTGCGCTCAATCGTAGGTACATATGTCTAACTAGCACGTGGAATTTTAATTATTCGGATGGATGTTTTTGAACAATCGACTTATTTTGCTGTCAATGTTACATTTTTAACGATGCAACGTTGCTAATTTGAAAATTTTGATTTTTATGAAATTTTGTGTGAATGTGGGGAAATTGAGGATCTTGCAGCAAGAGGGGTGAAATTCTATTTTTTACAGTTTTTTGAATTACGGCCAGTTATTAACTGCCCGAAACAAAAGTATCGCATAGAAATTGCAATAAATCGCTTATTTGTTATCGGATTTGCATCGAATTTTTTTACATAGCATATTTGCTGTGCTTAACAGTAATAAGAGAACACTAATTACAAAGCTATTACATAGCATATTTGCTATGTAAAAAAATTCGATGCAAATCCGATAACGAATGAGCGATTTATTGCAAATTTTGTGCGATAGGTACTTTTATTTCGGGCAGTTCTAGATTTGGAAACTCCGCCAAAAATATAAATAAAAACTTATCAACTACTAGTTATTGTGTGAGAGTATATCTTGTTTATTTAGTGTTCTCCTATCACTGTTAAGCATTAATTTTATAAACAGTTTTTTCTAATTTACTTCAGGTTGGTAAATGTGAAGCTGCACCCCTCTCGCTACAATATCCTCAATTCATTCTGAAGAAGTAAAATCAGTCCTTAAAGTTAGCGCGTTTTTTGTTTTCATTTTATATAACTTTGTAACGGTGCGAGATAGAACCAAACATTAAACAGTAAAAATTTATATATTCTTTTGTGTTTTTTAGGTAAAAGTTGCAAACTCGCAGACTACTTTCAATACAGGGGAAACCTTCTGACAATATTCGTGACAGCCATGAGAGAAACTTGGTTAAAATGTTTTAATGGACACAAATAACGAAGTAATTATGTGAAAATATAATTGCTGAGATTCATGGTACACGCGATACATCCCTGAACGTCGCAGCATCCTCTTTCACGAAGGAGAAGGAGCAGCTGGGGACATAATGCTGGTTCGATTGATGCCAGGATCGATAGATCGATGGTCACGCTCGAAGCCGGGAAAGTTCCTGGCGAGGTTCATTCGACGCAAATTACTCGTATTCATTATGGTTGACCAATTTGGCGCACCATAATAGCGACAATTCTTGGGAAAATAATCTCTCGATCGTAAAGCTGTTACGGTGATGCTTGTGCTCTTCACTGAACTATGAGACCTGATACGATGTTAAATTGCAATCAGTAATTAAGAAGAACAAGAGATTTGCTGCTTAGCATGTCCTGCTTTACGTTACATTTATCTACGCGGTGAAGTTTTGTAGGTAAAGAGGGTAGGACATCTGTAAGATACAGTGGCGGACGAAAGAAAGTTTACAACTTTTAAAATCGCATAACTTTTATAAAATTAATCCAAATGAGTTGAGTTTTTTTGAGAAGATACAAGGATTAGTTTGTTATGTCATGTGTTTCGTCGTTTTGAAAAAAATGCACATGGTGAAAATAGCAAACAAACATAGTGAAGGTCGTTTCTTAAACTTTTTTTTGGTAGCCAGTAATGAAAATTCGAAAAACCCGTTTGTAGATTGAAGTGAGTTGTATACAGGCCTACAATTTCATAAAAATCGGTTAGTGTTGCTCTTCCATCTCCGTAATATTACGTTTCTTGCGTACAGTCTCAGGATTAAGGGTTGTAATTTTTTAACGTTTTTCTAAAAATATTCGATTCAAACAAATTCATTAATGTCCAAGTTAACTGGACACTTGGCAAAGCTAGACATTTCGTTGTCCGAAATTTGTATATAATTTTGATATAGGTTTTAGATGCACTTTAATGGATTTAATAAGAATAATGTTAATGTTAAGTAGGTAACAATTAGACGATGGAAGGTGCTAGCTTTCCGATCGTTTAAATTTCAACTGTTTAAAGAATCCCGAAAAAGGATAGGAATTCTAATGACTCGTGCGTGAAGCAGGCACCGACGACAGTACCCTTTCATAAATGAGAAGTGCGTTCGCGGGGCGTAAACCCGCCGGTGTTCATGTGTTTCCGCGCGCTCATTTTTCGTTGTGGGTCGGGCAAAGCCGAATCGGCTCATTTGTTGCGTATTAGCAGAGGATAATGAGCTTCTTAAGGCTGCCGCCTTTTGCGAACGGCCAAGTGACTTCGACTTTCCGAAAAAGAGAAGGGAAAACAAATGAGATACGCCTACAGGGCCCCGAGCCAGAGTTTCGTGGGATCGAGAATTTTTAAAATCACGGGTTCACGGGTTCGCTACGAACCGAACGCTAATCGATTTCGTTCTATCGTCGCTAGGTCGCGTTCCATAGATGCTAAGCTTATTTGCAATATATAGGACAAGAATAAATGAAATAAATATAACATTCACTGCTAAGTGTACCGAAGTATACTACTGAATACTTCTAATTGGAATTTTCATTTATACTTCCATTACAAGTATTCACTGGTTCTTCTACTTGTTATATTTATGTTAGAAGTATTCACTAGTATTTCTACTTCTTCTATTTATATTAGACACATTTACTACCATTCAGTGATTAATTACTATTTTCATGAAAATAAAATTTCCATGGAAATAGTTATAGCTTGGTGGAATGATGCTGTATTACATGTAGTATTTTATATTTATTGAGAGTATTCTGATTTAGAGTGTTTATCTAAATATTTTACACTGGAATACATTCTACAGTATTGGTGTGCAAATATCAAATGAGAGTATGTATTTTTGAAAGTTTTATAAGTTAGAATTTTCAATCCAGTATTTTAGGATATATGTCTCCTTGAATTTAGAAATACTGAGTGTATTTAAGAAACGTTTTTTAGTCCCTTGCAACGAAAATAGAGTAGTATTTAATAAATACTTACATAATTTTACCAATAATATTGCACTATTAGCTTCAGTCATCCTATAAAAGAGTTATTTAATTATTCTTCGTATCAGATTATCGTTCATAGACTAAATATGTATGCTACTTAAACATAATAGAAGTCTACAACAATCGTTGCAACTATTCAGTATTATTCCTGTCTTCTTCACTTCCGTCTGCAGGAAACAGAACATTTCAAAAGTGTGCACAAGTGAATTTTAATTTCCAACTCATACACTACTTTAGACAACCAACGTTACTATTTCCCATTCGTAGCATCTATTTCTATCGTGCCAACAGTTGCATTTACCACCTCTAAAACAAATGTATCAGATTCTGTACAACTCGCGATAAACAAATATTTCCATATCACCCATGAACTTTCTATAATTAATATTACAAACTGACGAACTGTCATATCAGTGAAATTCGATTTACGTTGTCATTCCGATCACTCTTTTTACAAGTATGAGTGTGCGTTGTGGGCCTTAGGAGGTGTTTATAAACTCCTGTCGCGATTCTAAATGGTATAACAAACACAAGGACCAACGTAGTTATTTACAGCGGTAAAAATAATCGCGTTCAACGAGATTTGTCAATAAAGGTGTTTTCGCGTGGCTCCTACGTACCAGGCACTCAAGCATGGGACGAACGTATCCTTGCAACGTGTAGGTCCGAGAGGTGTTGCTCCAAGCACAGCTTTTTTTAGGTTGTTGTTATTTTTAAATCTAGTTACGCAATGTTTCCTTTTCCGGTTTGTCATTCGCCTCGCTGTTCATTTTGCCCGTAAACGTACACTAGCGGACAAAAAAGTTACCCCTTTTTCGATTTGTTCTATTCTTGTTATTTTTTAGCATACATTTGGGACTGTGGTATATTTAATATGCATATTCTAATGGAGAATTTAAAGCTGTATAAAACCCAGTTAAATTTGAATTTATTTAACCGTCAAACAAAAGTGTTATATGACATTGAACGGGGTAACACATTTTTGGGTCCAACAAAGAAGTTACCACGTTTATTAATGTTCAAAAGTGGTAATTTTTTGTCAGCTTTGAAAGTGTGTTGTCTTGTTTAATGTTATGGGTTTTTGTTTGTTAGTTAAATAAATTCTACTGTAACTGGGTTTTATACAGCTGTTAATTCTGTTGCAGAATATGTATATTAGGCAAATACTGCAGTTTCGAGTTGATATTGAAAAGTAATAGAAGTAGGGTGGTTCGAAAAAGTGGTAACTTTTTTGTCCGCTACTGTATTTCCCAAAACGTCAGTAGATTGGACGTGTCCCGTTGAATCGTTATCACAAGCCACTCGAGCGTTTGCGTTACCAGATGGCGTAATTAATCAGATTACAGGGTTGATATGACAGATGATTTAGCTAAAATTGATGATGGTAAATTTACACATTTTTTGGCAACTTTCATCGTTTTAATCCAAGCGTTGTCTTTGTCACGTGAATACAACCAAATAGTAGTTGTAAAATTGTTACAATAGATAGGAGGGGGTTGAAAATGCGAGAGTAGGTACATGTTAAGTAGCAGTCGTCAGACAGAAAAGTGTCTGATAGTTGATTCATTTTAGGGTGACTTTCTCACAAGGAGTAAAATCCCCACAGGTTCAACGAATTAATGAGTCCAAGAATTTGGCACCATCTCTAGAAAGAGGACACGCGTTGAGGACAACCCTCGTAAAGCAGTCAAATTTATCCACACTTCCCAGCCCCTCTGCAGTTGAAGTGTCGTAAACCATGGTGTAGAAGATAAAGAAGTAAAAAGGGACACAAAAGAAGTTGGCGCCATGGCACATAATTTTTGGGGACTCGTTGTAACGTAACAATATACGCAGTTCTAATAATATTTTCTACTTCAAGTTCATAATTAATTCTAATTGATAATCCTTACAGCAGTAACTAAGGAATAAGTATATAGTCTTAATTTTCCAAGCATATGACTTTCTTCTAGTGCTAATAAATACACTAAAATTGAAATTAAAACCGGGAGTCATTTTTTAAATAAAAACACTTCCAGTCTATTTAAAAATATTAGATAAAAGTTCATTTGTTTATGGTGGACATGCAATAACAATTCCTAACCCTGGTTTACTACCCGAGAAATGTCACAGAAATTAAAAAAAAATAATATTAGTAGAATAGATAAAAAGCGAAAATTATTTTCATTCAAACTTCCCCCCTTAAAATGGTAGTTTCATATTCATTACGTTAATAATTAAAAACGCATTATTGAGGTTGCCTCCTATTGCAAACGTTACACCTCCATTTTCCTTACAAGTATAAATAATTAATTAATTAGTATAAATAATTAATTAATTATTTATACTTGTACGATAAGTTGATTTATTTCAACCAATGCGAAACAATTTTCAAACGACTCAAGAGTTTTTCTCAGTAGCGTGATAAAGGCTAACTACCATGATAAATAATATTCAAAATACAAAGTATAATACGAAAAATACCCTGAAAAGCGTTCCAAGTTAAAAATGCATCCAGGCTCGAAATCTCGAAGGGGTGGTTAATCTGTATCCGCAGCCTAGACGCGGTGTCTCAAATGTCAAGAGCGCGGCGCCTGGTCCCGTGGCCGTGCGTGCCACTTGATAGAGCGCCTTTCTTTTCTGCCCATCGTCTTTTCGACTCTACCTTCGCGGAGCCCCCAGCAAAGAGCCGAAGGAAGGCGAGGGGCGTGCCCGGTCGCGCGGCTTCTACAAAGAGATGCCCACTTCCCTGTGGACCCCTTCCACTCCTCGGGGATCCCTTCCACGTGGGTACCGGGAGCCCTCTGCCCCCACCATCAGGCCCCAAGAAAACTGGGCAGCATGGTCCAGACCACGAGATCGCCAGGTAAAGCCAGTTTACGCAACGCTTCCGTACGGCAAGCATACACGGTCATCCAGAGGATCCCGAGAGTCCTTGCGATTCCTTCGACCAGTCAGACGTCGGGGAAACATGACGGGCTTGTGACAGAACCAACGAGCTTATCCAAGGATGTTCTAAGCTTCACATCGTAACGGTGTCCACGATCATCGAACGAATGCTCACACCGCGAGGATTTCAGCCGGCTCCGTCAGACTAATCAATTTGTCCCGTCATCGACGCGATGACAGCTAATTGAGGAGGTGCTCGATCGAACGGTCCCACCGCGGCATGCCCTAGGCGTTGTTATAGACCAAGAAACGAGCCAGAGACACTGTTCCGCGAGAATGACTACTTACGCCAGCTTCCAGCAATACGACTTGCTAGACTCCGAGGGCTACGGGTCAGCGAGTAGCCCCGAATCGAACCCGCGTGGTTGGGCCCACCAGGAGATCTACCCTCAGCCACCTAGGTCCAGGGGTAGCAGCTGCGGAAGCGTGAGCTCTGTGGACTGTCAGAACCGCGAGTACCAGGAGATCGGCGCGGCCAATTGCAACTTCCACGTGACCACCGCCGGCTTCAATTTCACTGAGTTCTACGAAGGCTACTACCAAGAAGGTGGCCGGAGCGACCACCAGGTCGGCCACCCCAGCAACGCGAGAACAGTGAAGGAGCACGGGAAGGTAGTGTTCAGGATGAACGACTGTATCGACAGCATCTACGAGAGTGCGCCAAGTCGGACAGAGTTCCCCAGCGATAGCCTAGGGTCCAAGCAGAGCGCTGACGCCTCCGGCAAGACAGAACACAGCTCGGCAAACGTGTTCGGCAATCCCAGATGCGAGTTCAACCAGAATCAGGATGGTATCTTCACCGCGAAGACCTACGGTGTGCCGAAAGGTGACGGCTTTCTGCCTAGGAATAACGGCAATCCATATGGACAGAGGGGCGACATCCTTTATCTGGGAGCCGCGTACAGCGTGCAGAGGAACGAGGGTTACGCGCAGAGCGGGCAGAGCGGCAAGTGCGAGCCGTCGAGGTATCACCAGAAAAACGAGGCGCACCACATCGCGTCGCTGGAGTACGGCGGACAGAAGGCCAAGGATGCTATGAAGATAAAAAATGGCACGCCGGGGATCGAGGTGCTGAGGAAGAGGCGGCTGGCGGCGAACGCGCGGGAGAGGAGGAGGATGAACAGCCTGAACGACGCGTTCGACAGACTCAGGGACGTTGTGCCCAGCCTGGGTAACGACAGGAAGCTCAGCAAGTTCGAGACTCTTCAAATGGCGCAGACGTACATTGCAGCGCTGTATGAGCTCCTCCAAAGAGAGTGAGGAGCTCCTCACACTGAAGTTGGGCACTCGCTAACGACCCTCTATCGCTGAGGAACTACCTTCCCCGGGAGGGGCAGAGCACTGAGAACCGCAAGCATCCTCCCCTGAGCTGGAATACTCGAGTCAAGTACAAAAAAGCAGAAGACAGATTCAAAGCCGCGATTCACACTTCGCCGGTGAGTGAAGATGTCACCTCGCCGCTTCAGAGACTATCATTGCGCCGCGGAAGCAGACACCCCCGCGGTTTCTAGTTCCCGCAAACTGGAGCAAGGTTCCTCGGACCTTGAACGCTGTTCAATGAGGAAGAAACGGACGCGGACGACTTTCCCCGTGATATTCCAAGACGGTGAACTGTTGCAGCGCTGGAAGAAGAGGAGCATCCTCAGAAGTGGTTTGGAAGCAACGACCCGGCGCGAGCAACCGAAACTTCGCCATGTGATCCACGATGCTAATCGAATGAGAAGTAAGTGGCATCTAAAAGCGCGGGCGTGGTTAATGCACGAACGTTTCCAGTAATCCAATTATTCCCACTTCAAATCTTCGTTAATTTGAATACCTTGCGATAGGAAGCTAGTGGGATACCTTTCATCTAACTATTTTTTAGAGTACACTCTAACCACGCTCGCAATTTCGCGGGGCAAGCTCAGGACAGAATCCCGGCTTCGATCCTAGCGGATAGTTTAATTAGCAATAATTGCGGGAAAGGCTGTCGGTGCGCGATACGCGGGATCGCTAATGCTTTTTCCTCGTGCGGCCTTGTTCCCGGATTCCGAAGCATTCTTTCTACCGATCGACGCGCGATAACGTCGGCGATACTGGCGAGAGGTACGAGCCTGACGAACTCAGTAGCCTAGGGGATGCAATTGGTGCGGGGGCGGGGTGGGAGGGGGGTTGTGAGATATGTTCAGCGATCCAACCGCAGGGACAAGGCTCCCTGGTCGCGATCGGCATTGTTACGCGATGTGGCGGAGGCGTGCTCGCCTCGAGTTTAATTGTAAATAGCCTGGCGTAAATCCATTGTCTTGTTGTTTAACTGCAGGCTCTGTGTAAATATCTGATTAAACCGCGACTAAGTTATTGCAGCGAGGCTGTATAGGTGATCGTGTAAATATATAAATAATAGTACAGGGATCTCTCGATCGCGTCCGATCGAATCACCGCGAATCGTCTCTACCTGACACCATCGTACTGAATTGTAACGCGCGTCGCAGCCGCAAAACGCCGCGCATCCGTTCGAACTCTGGGCTGATTACCTCTGTACAAAGAATTACTGTTCCCGTGGAAAGATCCGAGCCCGAGCTTAACCGTCGTACGAAACTGGCAGAATAGCGAGCAGTCGTTTCTGTTTCCAGCGGAACAGTACGCAGGCAAACCAAAGAACACGTAGACGTTAAGGAAGACACTGTGCTGCGCTCACATCTCTTTTTTTTCTTTCGACAATAAATAAAGACACTTTACTCCTGACACGAACAAATGAACGAAATTGCTGTGTTGAACCCTTAAGAATCATATCCCACTACCTAAACCTTCTTGAGTCTTATCGTTTCGTATCTAAGCTCCGACAAAGGGAGAGTGTTTCTTGGCTAAGGGTTACGGGGGGGTTTCGTATGCGCGACATGGTTAATTTGGAATCTCATTCGGACGCGATTCAGCGGCAATGTTCCTCCCGCAATTAGGCGTATGCAAAAATCGCGGGACAAATGGCGGCGGTCGGCCACCTCCACTTAGCAGTCAATCACAATTAAATACAATTTTGCGCGGGCTACGGGGCCCGGTAATGGCGCAAAAAGAGAGCAAATTGAAATCTCCTAGCTGACAGAATGATAGATGGTGCCGGCCGGACGCGAAAAGAGCGAGGAAGCGGGAGAAAGAGGGGCGACTTGGAAAGGGCGGGAGGGAAGGAAGAGAGTTTATACCTTCCTTCTCTCTGCGGTGTGAGAAAGCTGCTCTTCTTCGTTCCTGGGACGGGGATCGCGAGGACGGGCGAGAATACAAAAGTGAGGATGCGGCTGACGCTTCCATACCACCGGCAGGCCCGATTTCTCTAGCTAATATCGCTAATCCTATTCAGCCAGAGAAAATGGCGAGCTGATCTTTAGGCACGACAGCGATACGGAGAGCGTTCATCAAGAGAGATTCTGAACCCCTCATCTGCAGACACGAACGGAGTGAAGACTGGCTGTGTAGAATTGAAGAGTTCTTGTAGAAAATACTGTAAGTGACAAAATTAAAAAAAAATGCAGGGTTTTCTATAAGGATTCTTCAACTCTTTGAGTTCATTAGGTACTATTATTTTCTCTCCATAAATTTTGTTAATTTCGAATGACATAGAATGGTCATTGGAAATTGGGGAGTTGAAATGGTAAATAATGGGAGCTCCGGAAGAGAAAATTTTCGGTATGTATTGTATTTTCAACCACAGTGACGTTATTTAAGATCGCAACTCTGCTTTGCCACAGCCCTAGGAACTAAAATAAATTATTCTAGTGCTGGCACCATTTACCATTGTATTCAACATGGATTTTATATTCTTCTCCACTAAAAACATCATTTTTTATTTCTTTGGCGCTTACGTTGCTTACTATTTCAACTCCTCAATTGTTTTTCAAAGTAACGATCAAACAATTTCTTGGTGTGTGCAACATATACTGATACGTTGAACTTTAATATTCTTAGGTTTTACGTTTTAATTATTTCAAAGATGTAAGATGTAAGTCTTCTGTTACCATTTTTGGTCCATTCAATTTAATTCGATTCAACACGGTTTTGGTTACGGATACAAATTGGTGCTAATGTCATTGGCACAGTTTGCTTCTGAAAGCTTTTTATTTTTAAAAGTGACATTATTTTATACAAAACACTGTGCTGCACATTCGGTGCTCGTTGTCTCCTTTCTTCGCTACACTGCAACTAGCTGCTTCTTCCCAATCAAATCTAATCACACATGACACTTTATCTGCCAAACAAAGCGCTAAATTACCATAACAATTGCCATAAAGTTTTTCACCACCATTCGATCAAGTCACCCTTTCCACTCTTGCTGCAAAATATTTGCATCCGGAAGTCAATAAGATATTCCCCTCTACATTTCAATCTAATTATATTCCCCTGATTTTCTCGTGCAACTTCAGTATCGTAATTTCCTCGTCTGAACACAGTTCATTATACTCAATTCTACACTACCATACAAACCCCATTAACATACTTATCAACCATATATTGAACCCCGCAATTATATACAACACAGTAATCCAAGAAAAGCACTTCTTGCCAATTTCATTGTCAATGAAAAGACTACTTCCCCGACACATCCGATCCTCACTTCAGAGGCTCAAACACCGAGCGTGTTAATTCCCTGGCAAACCATGCCAAGACCATCAACTCCAACCTGCATCAGAAGCAACAAGGAAGTAACAAACGAAGAATATTACACCTCCTAATATCCTCAACCCTCGTTCAACGAATCGAGCAAATAAGCCGCGCCACGGCCGATTATTCGCGGCGGGGGCGATTAATTCGTTTCAAGTTTAATTAGTCCCAAGGCGGTCGAGACAGAATCGACGTGATTGTTGGCGAGTCGAATCCGCTGCTAGCCAGCTTCCTCAATTAAGCCGATAGAAATTCACGCGACTCCGCTGGTCGATTAAAGGGAAAGGGCTAATTATTCATCGGCTCGTTCGCGGGAACCCCGGCAGGTGTGACTCGCGGGGATGCTCGAAAGGGGGTGGTAGCGGGGCAACGAGGGGGGACAATATCAAAGGTGGAAGCTGCGTATCCGCGTGTGTGGCCATCCCCTGTCCCCGCGGCCCGCCTGTGTGCACAAACAATGCACGCAGGAGGCGCTAATCAGTCGACGCGCAACGTCTTCATTTGTGAAGGCGAGTGCATCAGCCCGCGTTTCGCCGCGCCGCGCCGCACGCTATTTGTCTTCCGTCCGAGATTTTGCACGGCTGAGTAATGAGAGGATACTCGATACGCTTCAGGTCCTCGGCGATAGTTAAGCGTTGGCTCGGTGAAAGAACGGAAAAAGAAACCACGCGCCACGGTACGGAGTAGCAGAGAGAAATGGGATGGGGCTGGAGAGACTGTGGAAGAAGAGAATCATTCCCGACTATGTAGCAAAGCGACTTCGGTGGACAGTTTGTTATTCCCCGTGGAAAAAGCGAATCCGTTCCGGGTGCCTGTTCTTTGCTCGCGCGAATGTAGCACAAAGGTGCACTAACGATCAGAAGTTGGGATACACGTATTAAGGTTGATTCGGGCTATCTGTCTAGCTGGCGGCCGGCAGCCGTTCCGCAGTGTTCTGATGTGTGCTCTGCTTGATGATGTTTTCACACTGCGAGCCATTGATCCGTTAAATGTCTCTGCGGCGAGATTAAAACGCTGAGCGCACGTCCGCGGAAACTGTCCAGTCGGGCTTGTGAACGATATTCACTGAACGCATGAGTGTTGCTCGCTGTATGCTGCGAGTGAACGCGTGTAGTACACTTAGGTTGTCACCTTTTTCACAGGTAAATAACGTAAATTTAGTTTCGTGGAATATAAAAGAAAGAATGCTCGAAAAGACTAAAAGTACATTTTAAGCTTATTATTTTTTATTTCTTCCCAACATTTTTTTTATTGCTTTTAGCACTATGGAGCAACTTTTTGTCATTTTTAAATAACACAGTGGCGTTATTGCACTCAATATTCGTATTCGAATATATAAATAAATCGGTCTTTATTGAATTGGTAAGAATATCAAATTTGGTACTTTCTGTTAGATTTCGATTGCAACTGCGTTAGTAAATGAATATAAATTATTATTTGAGAAATAATTATTATAGAAAAATTCAATGTAAAGGTTGAGAAGCCTTCGACATTTTATGAAATTCAATTCAGTAATTAATTCAGTAGATAGATGTTTGAGTATTATTATGTTGAAGCGTGTTTATGCTGTTCCTTTTTCTTTGTGAGTATGGTATCGAGTGAAACGATTGAATTCAATGCCTCACGGTATAGAATAGTGGAAGGGTAAGGGGAAAAACAGGGAATGTCACGAAACAGCTTTATTGAAAAAAATTAAGTGTTTTGTTCCAGGTCAGAGTGGGCATTAGCTGCTTTTTTTTCCTTGCCCTTCAAGTGTAGTATTTTTAAGGTTTAGTAAGGATATCGAAAATCGTCCAGTTAGAATAGCAGAACGCCTTTCTTCAACGATCGAAGCCGAAAACTGTGATTTCGTTTCGGAAATTTGCCTAAAAAATAACCCCCATTTTCGAATTAACTCTCGGCGTTTCTATTCATTTTCATACTTTGAAAGATGCAACAGTTCGCCTCTCGCGTGCTCGTTCTTGCAGCGCTGGTCGCGATATTATCATAACTCGCTTCTAATTTGCAGACGACCGAACGGGAAACTTGAAAAAGAAACGACGGAGGGGTCACTTTCGAATGGCGTCTTTCAAATTACGGTGTTTCCAATAATTTCGGGTAGAAATTCAAGGAGTCATCGAACCACCCGTCACAATAAGAGATACCTACTATTTTTTCGCTTGTAAAGGAGGGTCTTTCTCCACCACGAAATCGCCTGTTCATTAAAAGAAGCGAATTTTTAGTGTATTAACGTTAACACTGCCATCGAGTACCTTTATAAATATAATGTATGGTTTTGTGTGCAAGTATGTTGTTGGATAATAAATTTCGTTTAAGAGGAGATCGCTCGCAGATAGGCGAAGCACCGATAATGTTCCTCTGTCGAGACCAAATGTATTTAAGAGTGTGCAATGTTGAATAAAAATCCTTTGAAACGATTCGAAAATCTAAGTTTATTTTTCACTATGTCGCCAGTCGTGTTTGTATGAAATATCTCCTTTCACAAATAATTTAAAATAAGGATATTTTCAGTAGTTTAATAACGAAATTTATATTATAAAGTAATATTCATACGTTAAAGAAGAAGTGACCCTGCAAATTATATCAACTTGAATAAAAGGATACTTATTACTTATTATATTCTAACAATCTCAGTGCATATAATTTTCTAATTTTCCCACGAGAACACTATGTAATTTTTTTAAACCTCCAATAGGTTCCACAATTGCAACTCCACGAAACAAACTTTGATTTCATTTTAAGTTATCCCTCATTTAATATGAATATTTTCATTTAATAGCTTTCGACTAGAATAATTCTATAATTATTATGCTTCTTAATTAGAAGAAACCTCTTTTTTTGGATAAGAAATATTTTCAGAAACACTGTTCCTCTCCATTTTATTAACGCGTCACGAGAATCGGTTAAAAATCTTTTTCAAAACGATTATCTGCAGAAGCTTGCGCTTCTTTTAAATATTCTCTTTCATCAATGATTTTTACGTCTTCCTTCTCCTGACCCAGCAACATATCCCTTTTGCTCATCGTTCGTTTCTCTTTCAACTAACTGCATACGCCTGCACGAGAGAGAATTATGCAGATTTCGTGGTGCGTTTGAACTGGATGATCGGAAACACTCGTAAGTATACTACTGGACCTCGGAGATTATCAAAATCGATCGAGTCTGCCCGCCGTAATTTCTAACGTCCAGGGCGAAGGAGTCGATCGTCTTCCGCCGATCGATGTGCATAAGGATGCATATTCGACTTCGAAGACGTCGAGCCAGAACCGCTTAAACTATTCCTCGAGGCCATGGTTTTCTTCTAGGAAGCCTAGGACCTATACAACTGCGCCAACGATTTCTAGCACACGATCGAAAACACGGAGCTGTTTCAAACTACCGCTTCAACTGACCACTGATTGAATAATTGAGTCGTTTAATGCAAAAGTGGTGCAAGTCAATTGTTTGCCTATTTATTTTAACCCCACAACTCGAAGGTTCATTCGAAACAGAACATTTTGTGCAGGACTGGTATAAGTTTAGTTTCTTTTTTACCTACAACACTTTTGCATTAACCCTTAATTGGTACACTGTTTTTTTTCAAACGCAACTGGTATTTTGGGGTCGTAGCAGACCCCAAATAAAAAAGGACACAGAAATTTGTAAAGTCGACATTAGATCAACCTCTACGAATATTTTGTTCTTAGGTAATGTATGAAATAATAGAAACATAGAAAGTTAAACTATTATTATAAAATTCATTAGAAATTCAGTTTACAAATTTAGAGAACCAAAAATTTTGCAACGAATCTTGCGTGTTTGGGGTCATGATTGACCCCAGGATACCAGTTAAAGGTTAAACAGCTTAATAATTCTTAACCCTCGTCAGGCGGCATAGGTACAATTGTAACTTTTGCGTTTTTTTAAATTGGGATAACTTTTTTGCGAGAAGCCGTGGAAAGCTGATGTTTCGTGTCTTCTCTAAATATTTGGCCTAGATTACATAGACCAAATTTCAGAATAATATCGCTACCCCCTTCCGAGATAGGGGATTGAGTTCAGGATTGCAAAAAATGTGCCGCCTGACGAGGGTTAATTAAGCCACTTTAACTCCCCAGCATCATTATCCCCCATCCTTTTACTTGCGTCTTCAATAAAAAATCAGCCGTTCGTAGACTGTAATACATTTAAAAGAACACCTTATATAAAATCGTCTAGATGACTAACATTTAATTCACCCTTCTTAATTATCCAGTAAAACCACTCTAATTCCTCATTCACACCATTTCACTTTTATTCCAAAGTCCTCCCCCTCAAATGCGACTACATCACCCCCTCTGTTCCCAATCCCAAACTGACGAACTCCAAGTTCACGTCTGAGTAAGCTCCCACCTGATTCCTCTGGGCAGAAGCCTGCCAAGGACGTGCAAGAATCGTGGTAGGCGCTTCGGTCACGAACCACTTCATATACTCGATATTGAATTACCCCCTTCCGCGGAGTTGAGCGAAGTAGGTACTGCAAGTGTCGCCGGATAATCGAGTTCCTTGCACCGTCCGCGGCAGTCAGGAGTCCCCGCCGCTTAGGACGAAAGCGTGCTGGCGTCGCTTAACTCCCGATTTCCATTCGAAGGTGAGTAGCGTATGCGCGGCTACAGGTAATTGGTATCTTACGCGGCCGTTGGGAGAATAAATCGATCGTAGTGAATGTTGTTGGGTTTGATAGAATGCCGGATAGCGGCTCGCACAAAGCGACCTTCGTCTGGTCGAGTGAACCTGCTACCAGCCAGACAAATTGATACCAGGCAACGCACTCACTCTCCCTATCTTTTCCGCCTGTACACCGGGGTACCTTACGTGCCTGCAGTAGGTACGGGCGCATAACTTGCAGACCTCGATATGCCGCCATTGGGAACGATCAGGGGGACGGGCAACCGTCCAGCTTATGCACCTCTTACATCCCCGTATTAACTCCGAGTAATGTATTTTACTCCTCTATTCTATCGACGGCCCCTCGCGACGCCACTTACGCGCAGCTTTCCCCATCGCCGATGGTATCGTTCCACCGGCGTCGTCTTCGGTGTTGCCGATCGCGTTAAACCCTTTCCGCACGGGACACTACTGCGGGCCCCGGGCTTTGGGTTCTTGTACACTGACGCCGTAGATATTGCGGTGGATTAAGGGGGGAAGCTGGTTTAGGGCGCTGAAATCGTGGTGAATTTTTAAGAATTATTTTCTCAACAAATTTAAGTAGAATTTTTCCAAAACTTTAAGGGTGTTTTGTTGTATATTCTGATAATAAGAAAACTTTTTTTTTATTCAATAATATTTCTTTAAGAACTTAACTTTAAGAACTTTTATTCAATAATCTTCCTTTAAGAGACTTTAACCCTTCGTGGTCACACGGGGTGTATTGTACCCCAACAGCAATTTTCGATTTGAAATGTCGCACATTTACGTCTTCCAAAGGGGATTTATCGCAAAAAAATAATAAAAAAATTTTTAAAAAAATCGGTTTTTCCCACAACCATAGAAAATCGCTCATTTTCAACTACAAATTTTATCATTTCAAAATTTATGTTTCTAGAAAAAGACTATTAGACCATGACTGTATAAGTATTACGAATGTACAATTATTACTAAAAAGTTAAAAGATTCAAAAATACGAAAATGGTAACTCAAAAAATGACGCTGGGGTACAGTGAACCCCGTGTGACCAATGTGTGATTATAAGAAAGTGTGACCACGAAGGGTTAAAGAAAGAGTTTCGATTTTGACGTTTTTATGCAAAAAAATGGTTTAATTTAATTTCTGCATAAATGTTTTTCATTCGTTGGCGATATAAATTCATGTCAATTAAAAAAAATTTCGGCTTTTTTATTTCGGGGAAAAATTTGATCCACTAGGGTGAATAGATTCGAATAGGTCTTGTGGGAACAGGGATTAAGTGTTTTATTCTGAGAGATGCGAAGTTTACTTTATGGTTAACGTTGCTGTTTTAGGTGAAAGTTTGAGATGATGAGTTTCGGGTGACAGATTCTGGTAAGTGATCGACTGATGCGTGAAAAAGTATCCAACCCTGTGTTATGATAATCTATGAATGTTATTAAATTCTCAAATTTAGAAGTTGATAATGAAAACTTTAGATTCTTTTAACATTTTCAAATGAAAGGGAGAAAGTTGTTTGTATAACATGATTTTTTACAAATTTTGGCATAAACAGTAATATTGTAGAACATAAAAAAGTATACATTTTTTTAACCGGTATTTGGAATTTTATTACACTGTCAAGGTTCTTATAAATTTTGGAGAACCTAATTTCCTATAAATCATCTTCCTAGTGTTATACTGCCTGTATATCACTTTTAATTAGAATTTAGTATAGCTTATATCAGGTGTTTGCAAATTTTTTACGACTTAGGGCTCTTCACACTTGGTACTTCAGATATATTAACTTAGCAGAAACAGTGTTAGTTAAAAGAAGATAAAACAGACTGTAAATATGTGAACAAATATTAAATACCAGCCTTCAGAAGAGTGTCTGGTGTGAAAAGGATTTTACATGCACCGTGACTCCCTTCGAGTGTTTCAACCGGTGACGATTTCAAGCCGCGATAATAAAGTTAATAACGCGCGGTGCTCGCACAATGGGATAAACAGCAATTACCACGATTACTATTATTACTGCAATTATGAAGATTGCTCGAGGTAAGCTCGTCAAGCGAGAATGGGGATCAATTACGCTTCGTGTACCAGAAGCTTTGGATGGTTGCACCAATATCTGAAATTAAATACACGTCTACTGTACTTAATTTCTCAATATTGAGAATCATCATGTTTGGCTACTGCAGCGGATATTACGCTTTCGATATTCAAAAAGCGAATAGACACTTCAATATAATTAAATTTACAAATGATTTATAAAATATATAGATATACACATTTATTTTCTTCACCTTCGTCAGAAAAACTAATGTTGCCATCGATTTCCATCAAATGAAACATTACAATTTCTATACACTTAACTGCCTTAATTAAACGTAAGAAAGAATATAGATAGTGTCAAAGAATCTTGCATTAGATGGAAAACATCGTTACATCGTCCTGCTTTAAATATGTTCTTAATTTTTTTTTCATTGCTAAAACTGAAGTTTTGCCAATACTTTCCTCCTATCATTTTTGAGTCCATATTCGGTATTCTCAAGCCTCGCCTTTTCGGGATTAATTTTACACGAACCGTTGCTTCGTACGGAACCTTCCGGAATGCATGCCCCATAGGAAGATTTTCACGTAACTTGGTTTAAACATCCCGTACCTTCGTCGTGCTGGACAGTAGGACAGGTCCGGGTTTCTTAATGTCTACATGACTTTGCTATTTCCTCGATCTCGCTTGCTACGTGTCACCTCCGATATTACGTGCTTGCGTTCAGACTCAGGAACATGTCAATGATCGCTTATAATTTAAAAGCGATTCAACGCTTTGACTTTATTTCACTGGCTGATACGGGCGCGGATATGACCGACGCAAAGAGAGAATCTTCGCATGTGCACAGTATGTCTGACAACTTCTCCAATGGACTTTGTTTTGGGAGTAGTAGTAGTCGAATTTTATGCATTATGTATAAAAGTTATTAGTGTAGTGTAGGATCAGCAGTTGTCAGGGGTGAATTTGTATGTAGGCTAAGTTGTCTGCAGCATAGGATGACAAATTTTGTAGGAAAGAAATTGAAAAGGGTTTAAACACAGAGGCTTGAGACAACTTTAACAAAAATTCAGTTCTTTTTTTCATATAGTAAATTAGCAATATCTCATATGTGAGTTTGCATATTGAATTAATTTTAAAATTGTTTCAACTCTTTTAAATTGAAATATTTGATGATATTTCACAGAAAGGGCGACAGACGCTTGTTAGCTTAGGGGCGTCAAATCTCCAAATCCGCCCCCGGCAGTTGCTGAGTTAATGAACTATGGTAGTTACACTACTACTGAAGAAATGGTAACAGTAGCTATAATTGCTACAGTACTAATACAGAACAAATCGAATAAGTTGATCTATTGTCCTTACAGTAAAGATAAGGGAACTTTAAATAATATAATCATTAAAAACTGAGATTTCAATCTTCATTTCGTTATGCTCTTTAAAAAAATACATAAGAATAGTTACAGTTATACCCTTGTTTACAATTCCCACTTCAAGCAGTTAAAGAGACTTCACTTGATTCCTCCTTCAACAGAGGTACCCCAAGATTAGTGATAGGAATAATTTCGATTAGGTAGTATCGATACTTAAGAACAATATACGAACACCTATATCAAAACTTTATAACGAAGACCTTAAAAATAAAAAAAAATGAATTGCTCGCGAAAGTCAAAATGTCTATTTTATGGCACCCATCACACGTCAATCTTTCGCAATTAAAAGTTCAAACTCTAATATCTGAAGCAACACCATGTTCCACGCAAAATCCGCGATCTCGTCAGTGTTAATAGCGGTTGAGAATGTATCGCGACTGACAGTTACGCGGGAGACAATGACGTCGAGTTACCAAAACGGCCAATCGCGTACAGAATCCCGAGGAGGCGCGGGACCCAGCAAACATTGATGTCCGCGCTCGTGGCGAACGACGCATCGGTGATTCGTGCATTCCTTCTGCGATTAATCGATTTAACGGTTCGACGGGCCGAGCAGTGTCCACGGTGCTATAATTTGATGGAGTGGCGTTCAGCGCGCGTCTCTTTCGCGCGTCATCCACGTCCGATTCATTGACCGTGCGTTTTCGCACTGTCACCACGTAACCGTTGCCGTGATGCACGCTGCTCAAGCCGCCGGCAGACAAAGCGGAGAAGGACGTGGAAAGGTGAGAAAGAATCGGAGAAACGGGTAGAAAGAGGCGAGCCGGGGAAAGGGGAAGGGCAATACGCAGCCACACGATCATTAATTCAAGTTTGCTCGCAGATATTCTCTGGTCTCGAACACGGAAGCCATCTTCGTCTATGTGTTCCATCCTTCCACCCTGTCCTCTCGCCTGGCCCTTTATCCATCATTTCCTGGTGGAAATGATGGATAAAGTAAGCAAAGCGGGAAGCAACGTGCACTACACCGACGTTGGTTGCAATATTTTAGACGAACGTGGGTTTTTAGTTGACGAAAAATATTTTAAGGGAATCCATGACTCCGAGGGGGATGAAATGGTCAAGTGTGACGTTTCGGATTTGAGTGTATTGCTTTGGTGAAATTGGAAGGAGTTTGTGCTCTTTCTGAGATCGACCTTGAACGGAATACCACGCGACCTGATCAGTTTTATTATTTGCTTGGTTTTGAAAGATTTGACTCGGTGTGTTTTAAGGGGGAGGTCAACATAGAACGGTCAAAACAACATGCTTCTTTGGGAATTTTATCTAGAAAAACCGATAAACTTTTATTATTAGCAATTACTGTATTGGAGACAGTACATCAATTATGGATATTTCAGAATTTTTTGTGATAAACAATATTGAAATGTTTGTGAATTATAGGCGATATGTTTTTTTAGACGCTTTGCGGTGATAACTGTAGCTCGGTGCAGGATCATAAAAAATTGAAAATTCGATTTTGTTAGATACTAATATATAAAATTATCTACGCGCTATCGGGCCCAATTTTGGAAAAATTATTTTCAGACAAAATGACGGCTGTGCAAAGTTGATGCATCGATATTTAAAAAAAAATCGCTCGTTTTTGCAGTGTAAAAAAAATCTAGGCAAAAAAGGAAAAGCTCCCTAACCCTAAAATAAACCTGCAAAGCTTCAAATCGGTTCATTAATTTTTTTAGATATATGTGTTCCGACTTTGAAAACATGATTTTGAGGAAAACGCGTTTAAAGTTTTGGGTCTGAGCAACACCTACCTATTTACACGCGTATAACTTTGTCAAGTTTGGTCGGATTAACTTGGCACATTCGAAGAATATTTTCAAGATGTTGTACTTCAAGAAAATATAAAAATCGATTTTTCGAAAATTTTTAGACAGGCCTCTCCCTTATAATGCAATTTTTGTGAATTAATTATTTACGATGTTTTTAGGTTTTCGATTGAGACGAACTCAGCGGGCACAGCGAAATATTTTTCTCGGGAGGATATTTTTCTTTAGAGGATAAATGAGAAGCATCCTTTTCGCGTATTCCTGAACGAACCTGTAATGGCCAACTCCGGAGATGAGCAAAACGAAGCCGGTCGCTACGGTATCTTAAGGAATCGTCGTTGCAACGGACGTCCTAAGTGCAGTGGTTGGTCGAGAGGTGTATATTAGTTCTTACTGTGATGTCGCTTCTTCGTTTATGCCAAGGGCCTGAACTATTATGGCGCTGGGATAGTACTTTTATGGAGTCGACTTTAGCAAAGATTCAACACATCACTCGCATTCCAGCGTAATTAAATACAATTTACATGCGTATGAATATGGATGATCCTGAAAATGCTGGTTAAATTTAGGATGAAATTGATTTGTGAATCATTTCGCCGTCGGTTAGCATAAACAACGGTATAACATATTCAAAATTACAATTTTAAGATGTGCGAATCATTAAGCAATTGCCAAACTAGTCAAGGAATGTGTGAAATTACTGTCAGTCGAATAAGTGTCCATCTATTCAGACGATTCAAATTATTTATAAAGGTGAAGATTAATCTCTCTCTCTCTCTCTCTCTCTCTCTCTCCCTCTCTCTCTCTTGCATACCACACTGTTGATGTCTATAACCGAAATTTCTTCTAATCTTCTATTTCCTATTTTACAAATTTGTCAAGAAATTTTTTGCGAAATTACACAATTTCTCAAGAAATGAGAAATCAAAAGCTTTATTATTTCTCGACAAATTTTCAAGAATGAATTCTCGAGAAGAAACACTAGATCCAGTGCGCTTCGTTACAGCCCGCAGTTCGACAGTTTACAATACACTCCCACAATTTTTACAATATGCCAGCACTAATCCCGCTACGCTAAAACTCCAAGTCCCATTGCACCATTATAATCTCTTTACGCGGTAAATAACAGTGCCTACCACAGATCGTCACGACTTCCTACGGTCGACGAGATAGCTTTATACGGAGCTCAGATTTATCCTCCTCGGCGTATAAATCAAAATACAGCCACTGAGGAATGCAGCCGTAGAAGGAGCAACGTCTCGGCAGACAGAGAAGGCCCACGAAGCCGCCGCGGCGACGATAAGAGGCGAACAAAGTATCGTTCAACACCATCGAGCGGGCTAACTGATAATAACAGCTTCCACCGGCCCGATGGGCCGCCTCGAAATCGGTATCACTGACCAATCACCGTCAACCACGCCGATAACGACGGGACCACGGTCCCGCGTATCGCGCGGTGGAATCAAAATCCTGTCGGGCCCCTATAAATAGTCGCGGGCCAGAGACGTGTACCGGCCGTAATAACAGATCGGGGGCCATGGATTTGCCCGTCGATCCGTATCATCTATCGCCAATATACGGCCGCTCTCGATCGCGTCGATAATTAAATAGCCGACGTGCCGGGCCCCGCACCGTCCACGCGCCTTCCCTTATCTTCATCCTCACCTCTATCCGTCCACGGCCGTTCACCACGGAGAAAGACATCACGCGCAAATCGTTCCCCCCATTTCACGCTTTGAACAGCAAAGCGCGCCAGTTCGAACCGGCTGATCGTCCACATCCTCGTGTATTTTCCTTTGGAGACCAAAATTCAGATGGGGTTAATCCTGTATATTCTTTTGATCAAATTCGGGTCTCAATCGGAGCTCGATTAGATTAAAGATTAATCTGTATAACGCAACCGTGACTACTGTCATTTATATTGGTAATAGATAGATAGGGGAGAGTTGCCATTATCGTACTGGTCACCTAAATTGTACCTCATCAATTTCTCAGTAATTAATGAATGTAAATGGCATCTGACAATAATAATATCAAGTAAATGCGAAATGAGAAATAGAAACAAAACCTTTTGAGCTTACACCCTATTTTGTGCTTGCTATAAACTTAAGTAAAAAATTAAGTAAGTATGATTGATGTCACTTTTTACCAGTTTATTTTAGCTGATAATAATCAAACAATGCAATTTTGTTCTGCATTTCTGTGTTTTTTTAACAGCGGGTTTAATCCTTATCCTTACTTCATTACTAATATATAAAAGTGAAACGTTGTCTGTTTGTTTGTCCTTCTTTCACGCCTAAACGGCTAAACGGATTTCAATGAAATTTTGAATTTACATTAAATACGTCCTAGATTAGATTATAGGCTATTTATAAATATACTATCTAAAATAATAAATAATAATAATAATAATTTCCGGGTGAAACCGGGTAACGGGTTAGCTAGTGTAGAATATTTTACATTCATTTTAAGTACATATTACATTCATTATAAAGTTTAAATTGATATTTATAAATAAATCGATCATGTTTCCTGAATCATATCACTACAATTGTACCAGTAGGATTTGACAACTCGTATGTTAGATAGGTTATATACGTGTATTATATTCATAGATTATTGCGGCCTGTGTGTGATCCATATACATATATATATATGTAACTATATAATAATCATTATTTTATGTTGAATATTTTCTTCTCTATTTGTAAATTGATACTATTTTTAGTGGAGGTACGATTTAGGAGACCAGTTGCCTAAATCGTACCTTTTACAGTATGTGACAAAAGGCTTAATAACAAATTAATTTGTTCTGAACAAAAGGTAAAGCATATAGTAGGTGCCTAAAAGATCCAGCTACAAGATCCAATAGTCATTTGCGTTCAAATTAGTATCAAATATGAAATATAACGTAAAATGTCTTAAACGGTACGATATAGACAACTCTCCCCTAAATGAGTCAAATTAGAAGTAGGAAAATAAGTAAAATCAATATTTGTTTAACCCTTTCTTTTTCAACTAAAAATTCATCTCTTCCATGCTTCTTCACAGTTTCAAGCGAGATTGTTCAATCTATCGGAGGAAAATCGTGTCGGTGGGAAAGGATCGATATCCATCTTGAAGTGATTGATATCTGCAGCGTCTGGGCGAGTGAGTGGAGGGCACGGTCGAAGGATCAGGGGATTCGGTCGGGGCTTTGCCCGGAGGTCGACATCGTCAGCCACACCTGCCGTATCGACGCCGAAGATCCCGCGAGGAGCAGAGTTCTAGACGTCGTGCTCGCATCAGATTCTAAAATGCCCCCGAAGCAGAGCGGACACGCCTAGTTAAGCCGCGTGATGAATGCTCGAGAAAGAGCGCGAAAAAGCTTGCGATCCTCGCGCCGAAGATCGGTGGCAGATCCCGAAACTGATTCGCCGGCGTTACGCGGGCACCGTTCAACCGATCCTCCTCGCTCGCACCTTTGCCGCCTCCGGGAATGCAAATTATTATTCGTCTCTAGTAGGGAGAGACCTCTCGTCTACTGGAACCCCGTGACTTATCATGCTTAATTACACGGTCTACCATTGAATTATCGCTGTTTTGCAATATTAAAAGGCCCCCCCTTCACGCCCCAATTAATGGCGCGAGGCTTGATCCGATTTCGTTCTCTTCGGGGGCCATTTTATTCGCTACCCTATCGGGTTCGCTTTTAATAGCGCCTTCTACTTTGAGGATCAGCATATACGTCTGTGTTATATGATAATATACGACGGGATATGGAGCGACGAGTTTGTGCTAGAGATAATACGTCTCGCCAGGGGTTTGTTGAACCGTAGTGTGGAACACGTAGGTAAGTACACTAGGGTGTTTCAATTTTCCAAACGTGCTATTTTCATATAACTTTGCTCGCCCCTTGGTTCTATTTATTTAAGTATGCCAAATTTTAGACAAATTTAATAATATTTAGGAGTTGCACAGTTTTATCACTAGGGTGGGCCGCAGGAACTATTACGTTTACAACAAAAACCCTTATATGGAAATGTTACTTACTTATGACATTATTGAGTCACAACAGTTTCACTGTATGTCAAGTAATATCCAAGTTATTAATAAAAAATGAGAAGCGGAGTGTTATACTGTAACGATACAGTGTAAAGTATCTATATTGCACAGAACATGAATGCGTGTATTTCAAATGTCATTATTTATCATGTATATATCTAAAATTGGTGTTAATATTCATTATATGTTTTGAGATTCATGTTACTACCGCCCCCGGTCTTCCCAACATATTTTCGCTTTTTCAGGCTTTGAAAATGTGGGTAAAATAATAACGTACAGAATTTTTATAGGTGTGAACAATAATAGTCGTAATAAAATGTAAATTTATCTAAATGTAAGTCTTCTTCGAAGTTTAGTTTCTGTTTTAAGGACTTGAGATTAAAAATAATTATCATTGGAAACCGTGTTTCCTTAGCCTACTACATATTCTTTAGTGTGCAAAGTGTGCAACCTCTAAATATACCTAACTCAATCTTCCTAAAATGTGTCAGATATTTTATTTATATTAATAGGAATCAGGGTATGCGCAAAGTAAAATAAAAATATAATATTTTAATTTTGCCCCTATAATATGAAACACCCTAACGTACACGAAATTGTTGATGTGACTACTATGGGTGGATGGAACCCTTTGCCAATAGTGAACGCACCCCTTTGTCCGGAAAATACAAATATGCGGTTGGCGTAAAATTGTCCTTGCTACCTTATTGTACATCGCTTTGTAAAAGAAACGGAGCTTGACTCAAATGAAAATGTTTAAACGTCCACTGCCATCTGTTGCCTTGCATTGACATCTGTCGCTTACTTTCGTAATCCATGGATCATCCTGTACCTACGCTAACAAATCTTCGCGTCAAATGGAATTCAAGAGCTTGCCGCGTGATTAAAAACAATTTATAATTCGGGAAAACAAGAGGGTGAGTCTACTGCCAGGGGTCACTTGTCAATTCTACCCTTTGTCACATTCGCTATAATCCCGTCGAAGCTCTTTCATTAACAGCCCCCACGCGCCATTTCTCTCATTACGTTCACATCTCCGCGGCTGTTTTTTTTTTGTTAGTCGCGCGGTGTTATAGCCAGTGGCGCGGAAAGGGTTGAAGGGAAGCTGGGGCCAGTTGGGACAGTGGAGAAAGGGCTGGATGCATGGAAGATACATAGCGCGATGCCTTCAGCCAACGCCGACCCATTTCTCTTGCGCGATCCCGCGCCTCTTTCTCTCGTTAGCGTATCGCTATCATTCTTTTATCCACGGTGTGCATTTAAACGCCGCCGCCGGTCCCGTTGCGCTGATTTCACTAACGAACCCAGCGATTTATATCATCGGCCGAGCCGTGTCCGCGGTAGGCGAACTCAAACTCACCGAGGGTGCGTTGTTAAACGGCACCCGGCAGCCACGGTGGATCCTTATCGTTTGCATTCACGATCTTGGCGCCCGTGGCTGCTGTCGAAAGTTGCGGGAGAATTGGACGCGAGCAACCTTGCTACGAAACCCATTGTGTGTTTCAGCATCGACTTGGGTTGGGTTGGGTAGGTGTGCGATAGGTGGTGATGATGTTTTCGTTGGTTACTTTGAGGGGTGTTTTGACCCCCTAAATATGTAAACAGGGCGAAATGAAGAGGCACTTGTTTCTTATTTTTTGGTCCACTAAAATATATCCAAAAGCCAAAGCAACCGGAGGTGGACATCTAAAAACCTCTCCTTGTGAGTTGAAAAGGGAAGATCTGGAAAATTCTGAAACTTTGTGAATATGTAGGGGATTTCCTTCTGATTACAACGCAATTCTTGTTTGCTGTTCAAATTCACTCGGAGGTGGTGAAATTAACTCCTTGAAATTCGAATATTTTCCGATTTTCATTTATAATTCAAGAAATGTAAGGGATAGAAAACAAGTTCCAAGACAAAAGTTACTTCTTTTAATTATATCTATCATTTGGTAAAAAAATTATTTTACTGTTCACGAGTTATAACACAAAATCGGAAAATAACCGGATTTTCAGGGGTCAATTACACCCTCTTAGAGAGAATTTGGGCAGCAAACAAAAATTGCGTTGTAAGCAGGAGGAAATTACTTACATATTCACAAAGTTTCAGAATTATTTGAAATTTCGGGTTTGGGATGTTCCCTTGTAAGTGTTGTTAGGGTTGGGAGTTTCTGATATTTGAAGAGTTACAATCTCTGAATTGTGAGTCCTATCGTAACCACTACCTCAGTGAGATTAGACTGAAGAGTCATTGTAGAAAACACTGTAAGTGTCAAAATTAAAATAAGGAAAGTTTTTATCGAACAATGTTCTACTTGCCAATGGTAATACTATAGTATAGAATTTGATTTTTGGCACTTACAGTGTTTTCTACAAGGACTCTATAATTGTCTGTTGACCAACTGGGGAATTCTGATAGCTTGAGAGCTTTAGAGAGGGAGGGGATAAATTAACCCTGGTAACACATTATGGAGGAATACCGATACCTCTGCTCAGCACATAACCAAGCGTCCTAGGTACCGCTTAAGTGACTTAAGTGAGGCCCAGACACTAACCATGGTTGGGCCTTCACAGCTGACATAACTGATTTGAATTGAGCTTCCTGCCAATTTCAACACTTTGTGCGCTACTCCTGAGGGCAAACCTCAGGCCCCGAGGGAGCACTTAACAAACGAAGCACATAGTATAACAATTAAATCATTGCGCGAATATACAAGCTATTTACAGAACAAATTAAATACAGTATTATGAAATATATCAGGCTATTTGAACAGAGTTACACGTAACCTCAACCATTTGTTAGAATAAAATTCACTCAATGAACGTTATTAAGCACGTCCATCGACGAGCGACAGAAAAACATTCACGATTGACTTTGTAATTTACGATTAAATGACGTTAGAGAAAGTGAACAGTTCTGAACAGAAAACCTGCTTGCTCCTTCCTTATGACTAACTTTGCACAGTCTTTTTCTAAACGAATGCTTTAATAGGTAATATTAATTATACGAACACACTCCAGGAGATACGCTGAGAAAAACGTACAGGTAGAATGCATTCATAGCTGATTACTTTCTCCGCGATAAATCACAAGAGCGAGAAAATCTTCCAGCAAACTTCTTCCGATTCTTGAATTCAAGCAGCCTTAAGGCGGAACCACACATTTGGCGGTCGACCAATTTTCGGTATTTGAGAAACTGTTTGTCAAAGTGTTCGCGTATATAGAGATACATATACCCTGTGGAGACACTATGCGTCATTGACAAGAGGGTCTTCAGGTTTGACAATTTCAGACAATTTTGATACTTAATGTACGCGAAGTTCTTCACTCGGACATTAATTTCTTAACACGTTACGTGCGGCACCAAAAATAGTTGAACTTCACCTAAATACAAGAAACAGCTGCACCATGGTGAAAAACGTTGCAAATTTGTAACGACATGCACACACTGATGAACACGTTAGTACTGAATGCGTATGCAAAAGGAAAATTCAGTACCTGAAAAATTCTTCTTCACCTTCCACATTTATTGGGTCCGGGCCCAAGAGTCCCATGACGTGACCGTACACGTCACCCGCACGCAACGTGTTAAAGCAGCAAGACGTGCTTCTCAGCCAAAATCGGGAAAAGCGACTTTGAAAAATTCTGATTCCCCAATTTCGTACCCCTCAAAAGCGCCTACGATGCACGCTTATTTAGGTGAAATTTTAGACTCAAATTTAGATTTAAGACCCCACCAAAGTGACCTGCTAGGTTTAGAGCCGATTTTTCCTAGGATACCAAACTTCAAATCGTTCTATCACTAAAAGAGTGACAATGCAATTTAAAGTACAAATTAGCGTTATTAAAAGATCCTATTATTTTTGTTTAAGCACGAGTGCTCGTTTGAGACTGCTGCTTAGTATAAGTTTTTATTGTAACAAGGTGCCAATTTCGGCTGTGTTTATACCTAGTTCTCAGATATAAAATTGTTATGTATGTTCTATGGCTAAATAAACACTTTTTATATAAAAAAAATTTAGGTGAAATTCAAACTGATTTTCTCGAAAACGATTCGTTATTTTACATACCTACAACAGACTAGAGTGACAGTAATTAGGTCCTTTACCCCATTTGCTAAATAATCAACGAATAGCGAAAATTAGCCTACGTCGCTAGATCCACACATACAATCCCTCACCGAATTCCAAACATTCGTTATTAAGTATAACAATATTCACAGAATGACGATTTTCCTTTACACGTGGAGTCTAAATAAAAACAAATAACCCACTGCATTACCCATAGCGTGTCCAATTAAATAATTTCCACTGTCGAGCTTGTACTGGTGTACCCTCAAGTGACCGTCACTCCTGAAGAACATCCACGTGGCGGTGAAGGCGACAATGGGTCAGCGTGCTCGGAGAAAGACCGTTCTCCTCCAGACGTTCGATTTTCCGTTGCCTCGATCAGATCGCGTAGACTTTTGCGGCGCGATGACTGTTTTACGCTGGCTGCGGGGCTGAGGAATGTCGCGTCGCGCGGCGTTTCGATTCCATGAAGACATATCCGCGCGCGCGCGCACGAACCGAGCGCCAAGACTCGGCGATACGTCAGCACGCACCCACACTCGTTGCGCTCCACGGCGATTTCTCATTGTAGGTGGAGGAGGCACGGCACGAGTTATTGACTCGTTTGATCCTGGGTTACGCCCCGACCTACCTTAACTCTGACTTACTATCTTGCCACGAGAGCCCTCGACCCACGATCGGGGGCGTTCGCGGACACCGTAACGATCCTTTCCATTTCTTCGGGGTAACTCGAGGGGGAGGTGGACAATCCTGTTGCCAATTTCAAGTTTCTTGTTTCAGTTTGCCGGCTAACGTGGACAGACCGGCGCATCTGGCTCTTATTGTTATTACTCAACTTGCTGCGGCGACGGGGAACTTACGGGGGATAGGGTTGACACTTCGAGTGACGTCGGCGTGTTTTCACGCTGAGGGACTTGTATGCTGTGCGTGAGATGTGTGCCAAAACCTTGCATTATTCTAAAGTGTTGTCTTTAAGGGGTTATACGTAGTTAGGCCGCCGAAAAGAGGCGAATTTTTTTTTTAAAAAGTGAAGGCATATTTTTTTACAGAACTTTTTGCACTTAAAAGAGCAACATTTAAGCAGAATTTGGTAATTTTCTCGTGGGAAATTATTTAGGTTTATAATACAATAACAGCCGACATCCAAGAAGTATTTTTAAAAATTTGGTTTTCCGGTGAACACTGCCATTCACAACCGGATTATCTAAAATAAAAAAAACAAGTTAGTATATTAATGGATTCTCTGATTAACGGATGGAATTTCGGAAATATTAATTTAAAACAAAATGGCAGTTATTTAAAGTTGAAAAGAATTTTAATAACTGAAAAAATGCAATGTAAAAATAACACGTATGGACGGGGTTAGTATATGAAATCTTACGAGTACTTAAACTAGGGGAGGAAGAAATTAAGAAATCTCCAAAATTACCCTTGCGTAATTTAAGGGCGGCTCCGAAGCATGAGAGTTCGAATAAAAAATAGACGAGTTTCTTGCCATCCTCACGATTTCGAAAAAGATCCTAAAATATTTTCTGCGATCCTACAAACTTGTTGAATTTGAAAACAAAAAGTGTATGCACCCCAAGGGAAGTCGCACCAAGGAGTCCCCTCCTCAGCGAGATTCCCATTTCAAAGCTAGAATGAATTTTATTCGTGAAGATCAAGAGTTTTCTAAAAACGGACATTGTCTCCAGTTTACTTTGTTCCTCAGAATATATTCCGCAGTGGCAGGCTGCATCGGGATAATACGAGGAAGCTTTGACGCCAGTGCTAACACTATAATGGTCTACGATAGCCCCGGTATTGCTCCGGTGGAGGATCCAGTTATTTTCTTTGCCGGCAGCCGGAGATATTATTTTTCGCTGTTCGACCGTTTCGAGGACGCCTCGTACGGCTGCATAACGCGAAGAAGCGTGGCTGCGTGAGGCACGAGACAATAATAATTCATCGCTCCGGGGCCCGCAGCACGCAGCCCATGCTCGCGATTCTAATCCTTGGGCAATTTGCACAGAGCACCGTAAAATAAGAAGCGCACAAGCACGGCCATAGAGCCTCCCGTCTCCTCCCTTTTCTTTCGGGATCAACGAAACGATTCGTAGAAGAAGATCCGCAGCGCGGCCTACGAAAAAACGACCCCGCTCCCTCATCTTCTCTCGGATGTGTCCCTCGACAGTGACGCTGTTCATAAAGGTCCTTTCACGTCCACATGTTCGTGACATGGCGAGGGGCGAAGTGTCGACGCGATTCTTTCGTATCGGAATAATTGAATCGTGGAAGGAATATAAAATAAGATAACCGTGGATGGTAACGGAGTGACAACGGGCGTTGGGTATTTAAATTTTATAGGAAAGGTTTTTTTGGAGTGTAAAATACATGGTGTTTTAAAATTTTCTTCTACAATTCGTGAATAATTATTGGAATTGGAAAAACAGAATATTCTGTGGTCTAGAAATTTCTTTTCGATATTCTAATAAGGGAAGATTCTCAAGCCGGAAATTCAATAAATTATGAAACATTGAAGATATGTGGAGAATATATAGATATGTATTACGCAATTTTATTTTGCCGTCCAAATTTAATTTAAGGAGGTGAAATTGACCCCTGGAAATCCGGTTATTTTCGGATTTTGTGTTATAACTCGCGATTTGTAAGAACTGCAAGTTACCAAATGATAGTTCTAATTAAAAAAAGTAACTTTCATCTCAAAACTTATTTTCTACCTCTTACAGTTCGCGAGTTATAAGACAAAATCTGAAAGCCGCCGGATTTTCAGTGTCAATATTTCACCCCCTTAGAGTGATTGTGGGCAGCAAAAAAAATTCGTGATCCATATCATCTGTATATCCTCTGCATATACCCAACGGTTCATAATTTTTTGAATTTCCTAATTGAGGATCTTCCCTTGTATATAAGAATATCACAATCGTTAGGGGATTATGTAGTCCACAAATTCTTGACCCTTATCAGAACAGAACAAATGAGTGCCTTCTGCATCGTCAAAGGCACTTCTACTCGGTGTGCTGACAAGTTCAGGATAGTTACAGGAGAAGACCTAAAGTGCAAACGAACCCTTTCGCTAGGGGAGGGAGAGAATTCCTCGGCGCCAAGTTAATCGTCGCGGTGGACCACCGTATCCAGGGGAATTCCTAGAGCGGTCAAAACCCCAGGAATCGGGCTGAGACGTCCCCCTGGTACCATCCTTAATAAATGGCCCTGAGCTATCACGAAAATGGTCGAAAGAGTTCCGCGGGCGAGGACCTTCGAACCCGCGCCGCTCCCTCGTACCCGTCGTGGACGCCGCCTTCAACTGGCGCCTCTTCGGCTCGTCTACGCGCTCCAGGGGGATTTCGTTCGACGGAAAAAAAAGAAGGGCGAAGCGAAGAGGGAAGTATCGACGATGCGTTTCGTAGGGGAAACAGCGGCTGGGACGCGAAGTGTCGTTGCACCGAGCTGAGATGGCGATTTAATTGACGGGGCTGTGCACACCGAAGGATAAACCGGCGTAACAACTTAATGGGGGTCCCTCCCACCCACGAGAACTGCCTCGCGGCCAAACGTCGCGAGAAGCGTGCCCGCGGATCGGCTTTGATCTTAACCCTTTATTTGGTGAAACGAACGAAACCGGAGAATTAATTTTAAACCTGGTGATCTTCTGTGCGAGCTGATGCTCGATGGGGTCGAGATGGATACGTCGCACATAGTGGTACATAATGACATTTTTTGTTCAAATCACCCTACACGTCGTACTTTTTCAGTGAACTTAACGACTTTTTTTTAATTCTCTGCAATTAAATTCTCTATCGATCTGTCCGGAATTTTAAATTTCATTGCTGGTTTTGTTATATATAGTGAAATATTAAGCTCTTTTAGGAGATCAATATCTGTGGCCTTTTTTGGTCGCCGGTTCCGAATTTAAAGTCAGATTTTCGAAATTGAAGATTGCAAATCCAAATACAAATGGGGGACGAAATTTGTGCCCTTTACCCTACGTGTTATTTATATTGATAAGAGAGTAACAGAGGCGGTTTTGTACATAGGTTAAGGGGGTAGAATTTCGAGATAAATTCTTAAAAAAAATAATAAAAAATATTTAGCATACAAGAAATCGATAAAATCGTATTTTTCAACATAAAAATTGTATTATTTTTTTCGAAAATCTTCTCCCGACACATCCTAGGGAATGGTTTTCGGCATCTTTCATAAAATTTTCATCCAATTCGTTGGAGCGATTTTCGAGATTTTATGTACACCATCAAACGGTGCACCGCGTACACGCATTTACGTTTTTACTCACAACTTTTATGCACATAGAGATATTTAGACTTTTCTTTTTTTATGTTAAAGCTCATAAAATAACGACTAAAACTAGAAAAAACGTTATCACTATTGTCATTTATCACTTTACAATTTGCGTATAAAAAAATCCTGTTTTAGGGCTATCGAGGGTGACCTATCCTCTTAAGTAAGTTGGAGCCTGAAATTGTCTCAACTCTCTTAAATTAAAATAAATTTATATAAATCTCACGAAATCTGCCCCTTAAAATGTAACTCATTTTAGCGATGAATTCACTACCGCAGCCAAGGCAAATCACTCTTCATTCTTCCATTACATCTTCCAAATACCTCCACTGCTAACAATTCAAGGAAATTCTAAAGTAGCCCGTTTCGATACGATATTATTCCATACTTCAGATTCGTTTTGCTAAACTTCAACGGTGCCGTCCCTTCTCCTTCGTTCCCTTGTTAAACCACAGGAAATTGCGAAGTTAACACGAAGTTGTTGCTTCGAGGCGTTCATTCTGCTTACAAAGATGCGACTGCGCGAGGGCTCGCAAAAAGGTGCGTCGAACAGTTGAACAATTCTCAGCGGCGAAGCGTCACGGTGATGAAAAATAATGGGATTCATTCTTCCTTAGGCGAGATAAAATGAAGTAATATCGCCGCCGCGCTCGCTGCGGCGACGGTGGAGCGTAATCTCGTAGCGCCGCAAAATAGGAAGTACATATGTATGTACGTTAATTCGTATTATCCACGCGTCTACATCTCCGGAGCATGGCCGCTGACGTACCTACGCTATCAGACCGAGAAATAACTCACTCGGTACTTTCTATTCTTGCGCGGCTGATATTTAACGTGCGCGGGGAGTTTCGAAATTGAAATTAGCCGCGCGAGCACAATCGATCGATCAATCTGAGATACACCTCTGCGGGCCGAGGACTTGTGTAATTACAAGATGCGCCCGGTAACGCGTGTAACTCACGACTGTTCGATGCAAGACCCCGTCCGTTTAGCCTTCTGACAGGCCCGGCCGTATCGCGAAATCGATCAATTACATCACGACTCGATGCAAGGGGACCTTAATCAAGTTATGCTACCGCGCGTACAGCGGCGATGTGTATTTATTGTCCCCCGTTGATGCGTCAACCACCGAAGTGATTTGTTTCAAAATTTCTGACCCGCCGCAAATGGCAGACTTGGTCGTAATATTTATCGCGATGAGCGCAGCGTTTTCTCCCAACTAACATTGCGCAACTATATTTTTGCCGTTAAGGATGCGAAGTTAATGTCTCGCAGAGAAATAGAATTTTGTTCTGAATTCTTTTCAGCTGGAAAGAAAGTTTCGTAACGCCAATATGATTGAGATTGTATAGAGGTAAAGAAGGGATAATTAATTATCACGATAAACTACGCAAGGAACACGTGTAGTACTCGTAATTAAAAATTACACTGACTTAATCATTAGAAGAATTTTAAATTTTACTAATTTAACTCTGATATAGTCAACATCGAATCTAATTTTCACTCGGATTTAGTTAATGTAGAAGCTGAAGACTAATTAATGCGATTAAGGTAATTGGAAATTTAATTCTTATTAAGTTTGCCAGGGGGCAACTTTCAAGTAATATATTACTGACATAATAGTTGGAATAATAAGAAATTTCGGAAGCGACGTGTTTACGTAACAAATTAAACGAGATTGAACAGTCCGCAGCGCAATGTTCGTTAGGAGTCCGGCGCAAAGTGAGGAGAGAGCAAAGTTAATTGCCAGCGAGGATGCGTGCATGGCAAACGAGGTCCAGACTAAAATCTCTGAACCGGCCACTGACCTTCCCCACGAGCTCTCAGCAGATCTGTCGCGATTCCGCGCGCAGGAGATACGAGTACGCGCGATGAAGGTCGTGTGAATGCTTAAGCGTGATCCTCTTCATCGTCAGAGGAAGAGAGAGAGAGCTGGGGAAGAGGCGAAGACAGCCGCGTGTACGAGTAGTAGGGGGTTAACTAGCATCGATCTCAGGATGGAGAACTAGAAGCGGCAATTAACTCAAGTTCCACTATCTTCTTTGATCCTTCCTTTTCAGCTATCTGCTTTTATTTCCAACTCTACGGGGCACGGGCTGATTCGTGTGTCGCCATTGATTATATGGCCGATGGCGTCATCGGTGCTGTATGATTTTATTCTTCCTAGGGCTGCCATTCGTAAAATCATTAATCTAGGAAGGAGATCATTAAAACCCCGGACATTTCCACTTGAAACCCGGACACTTTTAAGTATTTCTTATATGAGACAGCGAGAGCAATAATGGACTAATCCACATTTTTTTAAATTAATTAGTAGCAATAACGTACTAATAACAAATTTTTTTAATGTGCTCTCCCTGCCTCATATTAGGTACGATATCCCAAGACAAAAATTTATGTAAATTATAGATAAAATATTTATAAATTAAAGATAAAATATTTATGACTTTTTGAGCGAGCAGCATCGAAAATTCCGGATCACTACAGAAAATCACCCCGGACGCCCTAAAAAAGAGGACAAATCCGGGGAAACCCGGACAGATGACAGCCCTATAGGGGAGACCGGGGCAAAGTGACACGAAAAAAGGACAATGTTAAGTCCTAGAGGGGATTACTGACCCAAGAGCCTACAGCATATGCTATACACCGTCGGAAAGGTCTCGCCAAGACGAATCGATTGATACCATTTTTAACTTCGAAATCAAATGGGATAACCTCGAAAAATGCCTTCAAAGTTCGAGATTTTGCGGTTTTGAACAAAAGAAACCGGTAGTAAAATCCCATCCGGCCCGAGGGACCTCAGGTAGGCACCTGAGCGAAAAACGAGGGATGCAAGCGATACTCTAGCAGGTTGGGGCGGCAAATGTGCCCCACGACCTTCATTTCAGGGCCGTGTTGGGCCTGCGTTTGCTCCATGGGCCACTAATCCATTGGCGATTTCGTACTGGGCATTAGGAAAGGGGCCCATGGGGAAAACGTAGGCCCAACACGGCCCTGTAATGAAGGTTATAAGGCACATTTGCCGCTCCGGTCTGCTGGAGTATCGCTTACATCCCTCGGTTTTTCCTCAGGTGCCTACCCGAGGTCTGTCGGGCCGGTTGGGATTTTACTACCGGTTTCTTTTGTTCAAAACCGCAAGATCTCGAACTTTGAGAGCATTTTTCGAGGTGATCCCATCTGATTTCGAAGTTAAAAATGGTATCAATTGATTCGTCTTGGCGAGATCTTTCCAACGGTGTATAGCATATGCTGTAGGCTCTTGGGTCAGTAATCCCCTCTAGGACTTAACATTGTCCTTTGAAGACGAATAAAATTTTTCCCTTTATATAAACATGTGTGGAAATAGATTTATAATATAATTTGAACATTACTATTGATAAATGACGAACAGCAATACTTAAAATAAACTTAAAGTATATTAAAATTCAATTTGAAAAGAAAATGCCAAAACTGACCACTTTACACCATATATGGGGTAAAGTGACCTACTATCCGGGGTAAAGTGAGGTGCAACAAAATAAGAACTTTAATTAAGGATATAGGTAATTATTAACCCCTTGCGCTGGAATGACGTGTTCGACACGGCAGCTTCTGGCTTTTCTGCACCGTGGTTGTCAAAAACTGTGGCAGATATTTCATTTTTTTGAGGTTAGATTCTGCTCCATCACGCCGCGAGGTTTTCTAGCCAGCAGACAGGTTGGGGATATTGCGCACATCACTTGCGCATTGGTTCTTAGCAGCCATTTGCAGCTCAGTTTACCTCGGTCACTTTACCCCGAATGTGTACTCAATGGAAAATTAATTATTTAATAATGTTAGTATTAATGTTTTCTCAAATGCGTGTACATGTATGTTTAGAAGCTTGTTATAAACGCGCAGAAAAAAAATGGAGTTAAAATAACATATTTAAGACTCATTTATCCAAAAAGCTAAATTGAAAAGAAAACCAATTGGAAGTCACTAAAACTTCATTTTTAATTTTTTAAATGAATTTCCATTTTTCGATATCTGAATGTGCATAATTATCATTGTGGTATTACACACATTTATTACGTCACCAAAATTTGTAAATATATTCTATTGTTAAAGAATAAATTAAGGAAGCTCATTTTACCCCGAGGTTCACTTTGCCCCGGTCTCCCCTAGGTAGAGGATTGTAAATAATGTGGAATATTTTCTCAAAATAATGAAGAAACGCCTATACCAGCGTTCCTCAATTGGTGTAACCTAGGGTTTATCAGTTTTAAAAAAACGGCATTAAAATCCGTTTTTTTTTTATAAATTTGTAAAATTCGAAAACGGGTTTTTAAATTTAAGAAACAAAATCTAAAAGGTATTAGATACTACTTAGATCTAAATGATTAATCGATCAGAATACGCGAGACAAAGTTTTCGAACGTTAATAAGAATTTAGCGACGGAATCAATATTGTCACACTATTTATCGATTTGCGAGCATACACATTCTAATGATACAGTTATATTTTCCGATTAGACTGTGATGCATACTAGTGTAAAGAATATATAAAAAAAATTTAAGAAGCACCAAAAAGTAAAAATAATTATTTTCTTATACTAGAATTACGATGGTGATATGTCACTATTAATAAAATCGTGAGGCAGGATATTTCATCGCTTTTCATCACTCATTTCAACGCTTGATTCTGTATTAAATTAAGTCGTATCCTACTAAATTAAGTCATGTCCCACGATTTTATTTAAACTGGCATATCACCATCGTAATTGTGGTAAAAGAAAATAATTATTTTTTACCTTGTAGTGAATTTCTGACCAAATTAAATAAAATCGTTTAACTTAAACAGTTTTGTTTTATATATTTCTTTTATTGTTTACTTTTTAGTATTTTCGTTTTGCACCTAAAAAAAACTTGAGAAATTGAACTATTTGGCTGGGCACCGCACCGACTTTTTTTTTGCTTTCGAGAAGAAAACGAGAGGCTGATTTCAATTCCATTGGCTTGCTGGAAGTGGGTTAAAATTGAGTTTCAAAATTTGAACCAAACCCCAAAGAAAGAAACAAACAAACAGAGAGAGAGAGAGAGATTTTCTGATTTTCCAATTTAGTGCAAATTTCAAAAAATTGCTAAATAGTCAACATCTATCTCTTCGACAACCTCTCAAGTTGTTTCTCGTGTATCCGCTTCAATAATGACCTCGAATTCATTGTCAACCGCAAAAGTACGCCCGCGGCCCTCATCTTCAACCTCCTCCTCTTCATTACGAAATGTATTAATTTATATTACTTCTACAAAATGATATGATTCAGGAAAATATGGTGGCTGACAATATCCCGACTAAGGTTCGTACTCATCGTTATGTTAGCCACGAATCAGTCTCAACGAGAGCTGCTTGGACAATCAGTTCAGAGGCAACACCGTTCGAATCAAGACCGCGAGGAACAACAGGTTCTATCCCCCACGATAATGAACATTCCTCGTCTTCCTGCCGTCTCCTCTCCTTTATCTGGACCCCTTCACCGATTCCCGAGTTGACTTATTCCCGCTCATTGTCGCCATTCCAAGCCGGCCGTCCCGAGGGAAAGAGAGAACGAGAATGCGGCGAGGAGCCGGCGACGCTGAAGAGGAACGCTTTTGCGAGAGAGCGGGTTCGACCTAGGAATTTATCACCGCTACCGACAGCCATTAATATGGCATTGTGCGCCCGCGGACACCGGCAGTGGCTCGTCCATCTTTTCGTGACGCGTTAACGACTGACCTCTGCCGCGAAGGACAGCTCCTGAAGGTATGTAACCCTCGTCGCCAACTTGCGCTCCAGATCCAACCGAATAGCGCGAGAGATTAGGGCCGCTGACGTAACAACAGGTTCACGGTGAACCTTCGTATGATCGGTACACCACGTTCGCGTCACTTTCTCCTTATCCAAGTGTATATTCCATATTCTGCCAGTTGGAGCTTTCTCACGTCAGGTACTTCTGTAATCTGCGAGCCCATCGAACTACCTCTGAGGAGTAAATGGTAACCATACTTTTCTATCTGTTCTAAGAAGGTTCTTAGATTTTTAAGTAATTTTTTATTTAGGATTCCAATATTGTGGGTAAGTTGGGAATTTTTTTTTTTTTTGGTTCCAGGATAATCAGTTTTGTGAGAAAATTAGTGGTGTTGTTCATTAATTAGACTGAATGTGGAAGTTTGCTTTATTGGTAGCTTCTGTTTTATTTTATGAAAAATGAGGTTCGTTTTAGTGAATTAACGTGAATGGAAGAACGACCTTGATGATGTTAGGAAATCCTTTGATAGGACTGTTAATTACTCGGGCTGTAAGCGTTATCTAAAAATTATTAGAAATAAATGTAAACGATATTGGGCAATATGAGGGAAATAATTCATTGGATCGCTGTTTCCCTGCTGAGTTCAGCAATTAATCTGAGCATAACGAGGACAGTCAATGATATTGGCAATGTATGCTAACCGATGAATATGCAAACTTGTGAGATTTTTCAAAATGGTCATCAATAATTTTGGATAGCTTGATGATCTCCTGGTAACGGTATGTCGTTGGCAATTTCGCAAATAGAAGGGACGAGAAAATAAATTTCTTCGGGGTGATATTTTGCTGAAGCAATTTAAACTTATATTTTTCTTAGTGGAGGCGTGCAAAAAAAATTATTTCTGTAACATGTATGGAAAATATATGAAGCACTATAAATATAAATTCCCAAAATTAAATTGCAAATGAGATGTTTTAACGACAACTCAGCAGAGATCTCTGATAAAAAGTTTATTATATAGCAGCAACATATTACTTGTTTGACTACAAAAATACCTTGTTTTTTAATCCTCCAAATTCCTGTTTCCTCAAACAAATAATTACCAATCTCCTCCATTAGTTAGAATGAAATTTGTGAAGTACAAACATCGATATCTCTCGGTGGAGAAGTTTCGTAATCCGGTTAAGGAAACTGTGGATTTCGAGTTCGCTCGTTTGCGCGCTACTCTTCGCCTTAAATGCCTCCGCGCGAAAGAAATACGAATGAAGATTTCTCTAACAATCACTGTAATTACAGCGGCGAGCTGTCATTCAATCCAAGTTTGATTATCTGTCGAAGATAATTGACGACACTAATTCTACGATGTGATCCAAGTAAGTCTCTTTAAACTATTTTTTTAAAAAACTATTTTTCCTTCAGCTATTCCTATGGCACACCGAGCAAACACAGTTGCTCACAATTTACCACGATATAACAGTTATAAAACCTATTATCAGTAAATTATAAATTCAAAACGTAAATAGGAGTTGATTGGATCAAGCTGACCGCGAATAGAACTAAAGTGTGCGTTGTGAATAATTATTCGATTTGCACGTTTCTAGTACATCTGTCCTGTTAGGAAATAGCCAATTAGCTGTGATGCATCATCATGTATCGACTGATCTTCTTCACACATTCTAATATACATATTGAGTTCAGCAAACCATTTCTTTGAAGCATTTTTCACAAAAGGTTTCTAGTTACCATGATTGTTCTGTGACCATTTCACTTGCTCCACGAGAGCCTAGATCAACCACTTTCTGCTACTGCCTCTGAATGCAAGGTCGACTGCTGCTGCTATGTATAATAACAGCAACCTTATGGTATTTCAGTTTCACTCAACGTCAACCTATCAGGAACCTACTTGCAGATTTCTATCACGATTACTTTACAAATGAATGGTCATCCGAAGAGCAAACTGAAGCATACTAATTAGGTGACATACCCTCCACAAAATCCCCACCTTTACGCATACTTATTAAAATTCAAAAGCAAATAAACAATTCCAAATAAATAAAAATAAATAAAATAAAATAAACTAAATAATTACTATTAATTACACTAAATAATTATCAATCCCAAATCCAACGAAACCTACCCTTTTACCATTTTCCCCTCCATCACTAATTTTCCCTTAATTCACTCCACCAATTTAAATACCGCCCGTAACGCAGTAACACTCCCTACAATTATCTCCATCATTACATTGCAAGTCTATTATGCCCAAACATCTCATAACACTATCATTACAACTTCAATCTGTTCTCAGTTGTCACAAGAACAGCGCCGGCCAGTAGCAAAAAAATCCTTCAAGTGCTACGATCGAGTGTGAAAAAAAAATAGTCAGACTGGGCCCGACAAGGAGCAGAGAGCAGGTCGCCGAACTATAATTCCCAGTACAGTTCTCTTTGCGGTACCAATCGGTAGCAGTGGCTCGTCGCTTTCAGCTCGGGGCCCGGTGTGGGTCTTAGCGCGAGAGAAGGCTCTCGGGGCCCGTCGATCCGCGCGGGGCCTGTCGAACGATCATTAATCATCCCGCGCGCGGCGACTGTGACGTACCGATGTTTTCACCTTGGCAATGATCCAGGAAACGAGCGGGCCCGACCCGCGCGGATCCGCGTGGCTCGATTCAAAGACGTTTCTATTCAGGGTGCCGCACGTGGTCCCGCGGCGTATCGCCGGCAAATCCGCGGGATGAGTTCATAAGTTAAGCATTTCCGCATAGATCTTGACGCGCGCGTGCATCCACACGCATACACGGTGCCCGGTTCGAACAGGTTCCCACGTTGAAACTGCTCGACTACGTGGAAATAATCCTTGATCCTGATAAGTCCCCTGATCTCGCGGTTGTTGCGATGGAACTCGGTTTTAAGTTTGGTTGAGGAGGTTGGCGATGGGAGGATGTTGCATGGTGGACGATGTTCGCGTGGCCCCGCGGGATTGACGATAAATTTTCGTGGAACACCCTGTGTGTATTCGGCCACACATACGCGAGAGCTCCTTCCATTAAACGGCACTCGCGCCGAGCAATGGGGCTGAGGATAATGCGAGATTTATCGGGATATCTCGCGCCGGGGCCGGTAAATTAGTAATTGTCGGATTTCGCGTAGACCTCACCCCTGCCGCGCCGTGTGGTCAATGTATAGTGTGCTATGTTTGTACTACTCGTGAATCGACATTGATTAAACCCTGGACGCGCTATGCCACTCATTTGCGACGGAAGTAGAGGAATGGAAATAACGTACCTTGTCTAGTAGGGTGACTGTACTACCTAATATCGCCCTTCGTTATATCTCGCAAAGTAAGCAATAAAATTGATTGGTTATACACTGAATTAGTACCTAACTATATGTAGGAAGACGTACTGTAATTGCAGCGTCATAAGATCAAGAATTACAGAAAGGGAAATATTTTAGTGAATTTTAATAGTGGTCAAATTTATTGGACTGCCACAATTTTACATGACATTCGGAGAAGGTAAGCCTCAGGGTTCACAACGATTAAGCGCAGTGAACCCTGGTAAGTCTAATAATTATGTAAATGCAAGAATATATACTAGAAATGCCTAATTAATGATGTACTTAAAAAATGAAACCGATTCAAATATATTTTATAATGAAAATAGCGTTTTTTTTAGCCAGTATGCGTGTTCTCAATACCGCCAACGGGAGAAAAATGTTTTTGATGTAATATGTGTTACAGGTGGGTTCACAAAGTGTGCGGAGCAACCGATAAAACTTTGTTTGTCCAATAGGGTAGATGTCCCAATTACTGCCACATTAAGCTCATCGCGTATCTTTCGTTAATTATTTCAGAAGTTATTTAGCCTCAAAATCATTCCAAGTTGCAGCATACTAATGCTTAAGAACTCTTTTATCTAAGAAATTTTTTTTATAGTATAAACAGTATGTTTTAATTGCTAATTAATTGAAAAAGTATAAGGAAGTCCAATGTCCCTAAAACTGTCATTCAGCTTTTAATATTAATTTATAAATATCAGTATGCAATGCTTCTCTATTATTATCTAACACGGAAACCTAATTTAACATTAAAATTTTTTTCCCTTACGATTTTGCACGCATTATTTCACTATTAAGTAAAATAATTAAAGTGACAGTAATAGGGACACTGTCAGTAATTGGGACATCTACCCTATGTACACCCGAACGTAACAAATAGAATATTTTAAAAATCCCATTTCTATATTTTTATAATAAAAATAAAATCAAAGATGGATAAAAAAACATTTATAGAGCATGAAATAATAAAAGCACATGTGAAAATGAGTTTAAAAACTAATATATAAGTACATGAATTAATCAATATTTCTTGATTAGGCGATATTAGGTACACTTTTCTCAGGACCTGATTTTTGCATGTCTTAAGTGTTTTAATTCCTAATAAAGAATTTGTAGGTTTCACCGATTCTAACTCATACTACACGAAAGATGAATAATTTCTCTTTACTTTGAAACGAATTGCATGCAAGAATGTTAATTATTATTCAATTGACTGCGATTTAATTTTTGCTAGGCGATATTAGGTACAGTCACCCTACCTTTTATCGTCACTCGCTCCTTAAACTTTCCTGCAACCACCACAACATTCCTATTTCTGCTGGTAATAATATACAATTCAGGGAACACAAGCAGCGAAGCCAATAAAGGTGTCAATATTGATTCCATGAAAGGTCTTTTTTTACCAGGCTCTTAACGCGTTCGGTAAAACGAATTTAAAGGGAAGGCAGTGTTATTGATTAAATATTCACGCGCGTAACACGGAAGTCCGAAATCACCGTGGCGGTTTAAAAAGTTATATTACACGGCAACAAGCACGTTCGTGTCCCGAATTTTACCTCTGGCTCGTTCCGGGCTGCACAATACGAAACCGGCGAGTGGAATAATATTTTCGAATTGGCTCGTTACCGAAACCGTGAATTACGACTGGTTCGCGTTCTCTCTCGCGCCACGGAAGCCACATTAACGTGCTTTTTGCTTGAGAGCTTCATAAATAATGACGGCTCACAGATCGCCGTATACGCATTGAAGCCGCTCGAGTTATCCAGCATATGTACGGGCCAATAACACTGTCCAACAAAATTGAACTTTTTTTCTGTTCTATAACATTCAATAGCCGTTTCTTATAGCTTTTTGTGCGCTGACAACGAATCCGCAAACCGTTCATCGCCATCACTGATATTGATAGAGTAATTCTGCTTGCGGATTCGTGTTCAAGGCGAAAAGCTCTACAAGAATCACTCAACGGATATTGCGGACCAAAAATCGTGTTGGACAGTGTATTTCGTCCATGCAATTCGAAATCGAGCCGCCCTTTCATATTCAAATATCCCGTTGGCACTAATAAGTTTATTATTCGAGCGTGACTGTCGCTCGAGATATTTAACGTCTTGTAATTAATTACGATACCAATTTAATGAGGGAGTCCGTGTGTAGAGTGCGGAGTTATACACAAAGGCATGGGCCTACCACTACTATGCCGCTTGGTCTAGATAGAAGATACTATCTACCGGGATTGGCAAGAAATTATTTTAAATAAAAATTTCGTACCCAAATTTTTATTTAAAATAATTTTTTGCCCATCTCTGCTATCTACCCAAATGGTGGGCATGACAAAGTGCATACCACTGAACCTAAGCAAACATAATAGGGTAATTCCGGAGGAGATGGTCGGAAGAGATACGGAAGAGATGGCCAACGAAGATATTTCGAGGAAGAATGTACAGATGGCGAAAATTTTCTATCAGTGTTTTGTTTTAGCTTATGTAATGTGGATACATGCGTGATTTCGTAAGAAAAAGAAAACAAAAAGTAAGTAGGTAATGTCTGTGTAATGTTTTTGAAATTATTTAGTGCGGTTAAAGATCCATTTCTTCGCAATAGGACAATAAATACGTTTGTAGAATTTTATAAACCAAAAATGAGTAACTGTATATTTAGAATTAAGGCATGGTAATTAGTATGGCCATCTCATCCGCAAACTTAAGAGAGACAGTCAACTTTTATCAGGGTTAGATGGCTATATCATCGGTGTTTTCAATGTTAAGTCAAAGCAATAATTTTATAAACAGTTTTTTCTAATTTACTGGAAGTTGGTAAAGATAGAGCTGCACCCCTTTCCCTACAAAGTCTTCAATTAGAGGATTATACAAATATAATGCTGGTATATTTACTCATCAATTCGCTATTGAAATTTTTTACCTCCTGTTGCCTCGCTTTATTCCTTTCCTTTCCCCCAAAAAAATATTTTCTCCTCCAGCGCCGTGAGCCTGGTTATCATTAGCTTAAAACGGCACAGAAAGGCCTCGGTGACGCACGTGTATTTTTGCTGCATCTGATTTGGGTTTAGTTAGGTCAATGCACCTTGCTCGGTCTTCTGTCCCTTTAAACGTCGCATTATGTTTGCTTAGGTGTACACACGCCACTGTGCCAGGTCCCACCATCCGGTTAGATACCACTAAGCAGCAGACTAGTGGTTGGCCCTTGCCTCTCCGTGCAACTATACAATCGAATCGTTGCGAAATCTTTAACAACTTTTCCTCGCCAAACGACTCCACTTCGAAACGCGCAGAATACGTTAAAGTGAAACAAATTTTAGCACTAATTTTCAACGTTATAAACAATATCGCGGACGATTTTTTTTAAGAAATGTCCACGGATCCGGAAGGGTAGAATCGCCGCTGAAAGCCGCGACAAATATCTTTTTTACATAGTGTGCACACGGACGGCGTAAGCCAGTACCGGAAGGATGTCGGTTGCGTAAACGGAAGTGCGTGCACAGCTCTTTGTTTCTTCGAATCCTATTGAGGGATGCACCTGACAACAACTGGCCGGTACAATGGTACCACTGGAAGTAGAGTGAAAGGATAAAGGATACGAGAAATTACAAGTCTCGAAGATCCGGAATTACGTCATTGTAACCATACCATACTCTAACCGCGGATAAGCGACGCAGAGGCAATGATCGCCTATCCAGGTCCGAGGGAAATAAATAAAGAAGGTACAGAAGGTACTTTTTAATTGCTCACGAAAATAAGTAACGGATGAATTGTTACCGTAAAGCGTTGTGGGAATTTTGGGAATATTGTGAAACGAATTAAAGAGGGCTGTTGTTAGCTTCTCAACCCTAAGAGTATTACTATAACAGCTGGTAAAGAAATTAAGAAATCCAACTTTGATACTACTCAAAATAAATCAGACATTGGTGTGCTTCCAGTAAGATTAATTAATATATTAAAACTTATGTGTCTTTTTCTATTTATTTTTGTGTATAATCTTTTAAGGGGTCAGTCCACTCTGACGGTTTGAAAAATGAAGCTATTTTTAAAGATTATAAGATTAAAGATTATAAAGAAAATAGTTTTTTGCAATCACCTGCACCAGTTGAAAAAAATGTTGTTTTGAGATACTCGTATTTACAGTTTTAAAACAAATGAAAAAAAATCTTTAAATTTTTTTTGTGTAATATAAAAGTAGTTTAATAAATACCAAAAAGATTTATTGTATTATATGTTGTATCTACGAAGAAAAGAATCTTTAAAAATAGCTTCATTGTTCAACCCGTCACAGTGGACTGACCCCTTAAGACAGCGTACTAAAGATAGGTAATAAAAATTTTCCATGAAAATTGTATATTATTCCTGAAAAAAATTCTTAAAAATGGCTTACTTTTTCGACCGTCACAGTGATGTCCTCCTTTAAGCGTCTTATTATTTAGGATATAAACGACCCAGAGAGTACTTTATCATTTATCCACTCGATGAGCCTGGTTGGAAGGGAGATTCCCCGGAAGAAAGCGAGAATGCCGAGAAGCAGGGGACGATCGAAATTCATGGCTTCCCTCGCGCTGGTCATTGTGATCGTGGATTGTCAGAACCGCCGGCTAACAACCAATCAAAGAAATCACCCTCCAGAGACGCTGGCCCATCAATATTCACCTGATGCAATTGCATAATCGTCGGAGCACGCGGGGCCCCCAGTGAGTGCCAAGCGTACACGTCACGAGGCACGCAATGCGAACCGAGTTATGAACACGTGAAAATTATAACAGACCCCCAATACGCGTATACAGCGCGTTTCACGAACAGAATTACAAATTGCTGGATCTCATGGTGCACACCCACCCAAACAGACTAAAGAAGCTTCAACAAACACATATCTTGAAATTGAATCTCAATAATATTGGTGGGACTTATCAGTCACAGTAAATCACTGTTCACTAAAAATATCTATGATACTAAATGTATACCTTCTTAAATGACCTTTGCATTTGCATTGATTTACAATAAAGAGCTACAATTTACCTTTAAATAATAGAAGGCCACATGAAACTGCAGCTGTAGAAATAAAACACATTTTCCATGGTTTAGTATTTTTAATTGGGGTCAGAGATGTGTTAACCCTTTCTTTGAAACACCCTGTATGCAATACTCTCTCTCGTTTCTCAGCGTTCTTTCTCCTTCTCTCCGTCTTTCTCCTTCCTTCCATCCGTCCGCCGTTTCTTTTCCCAGGACCCAGTAAAGAACCACCGAATAAAGGACGCGTGAGTCTTTAAAAAGGGCGCACTTGCTTCCGCAAAAATCGAGCATTCCGAGCTGGCGGGGTATCGAGGATTTGCTGTTGTCTTCCGTATGGCGGGTCCGGTGTGTCGCAGCGCGTATCTCAAACTACAGGGTACCGTGCGTACGGAAGCAACGAGAAGAAAGAGCGTGATTACATGCCGTACTGGATCGACCGTACTGCCCTGCAGCTTCCCCGTCCAAGTTAGTTGAAACAGAAAACGTAAGGTGGGGCGAGATCTCCAGTGGACACCTCGATCAATTTAGAGAAGAATGGGAGATTGTACTTCGAACACGTCGAGGTGTGCTTCGGGAGGAGAAAAATCGACACTGGTGTTGTACAGTGTAATTTGAAAAGGGGCAGTGGGGTATGGGAACGGATGGTAGGTACAAGAAAATTGATGTCAAAGATTTCGACGAAACTGACACATGATATACCTAGTTGGCGTAAAATTAAGAAGGGAGGGAGTTAAGGTGGTATTCTGCAGCTCTGCAAATATTACGAATTGGAAATAAACCCTTTTGCACACGTACAGTAGCGGACAAAAAAGTTACCACTTTTTCGACCCACCCTAATTCTATTACTTTTCAATATCAATTCAAAATTGTAGTATATGCCTAACATACATATTCTGAAAGAGAATTGAAAGCTGTATAAAATCCAGTTACAGTTGAATTTATTTAACTAACAATAAAAAAACCGCACATAACATTAAACAAGACAACAAACTTTTAAAGTCAACAAAAAGTTACCAGTTTTGAACATAAAAACATCTAATATTTTGTGGGGGGACATTTTGCTTTTAGGACAATCTAAAAAGTTGCTAAACGTGGTAACTTCTTTGTTGGCCCTAAAAATGTGTTACCCTCTTTAATATCATACAACACTTTTGCTTGTCAGTTAATTAAATTCAACTTTAACTGGATTTTATACATCTTTAAATTCTCCATCAGAATATGCATATTAAATATACCACAGTCCTAAATGTATGCTTAAAAAAAATAACAAAAATAAAACAAATCGAAAAAGTGGTAACTTTTTTGTCCGCCAGTGTATTACCCATATGATGTACCAGTAGCAAAAGTAAAAGAAAAATAGATTTTTGTTTACCCATCAGACCAGAATACCCCCTTAAGTCATCATTTTGTTGGATTCGAATTTGATTAAAAATGACGGGCTATTGAAATCTCTAATTTTTGCCTACCTTCGCAAAAGTGGATTCCCTAAATGATTTTTTATCTCTGTAACTACCAATCGTACGAATTTCATTCTTTTCTTATGTCAATCTAGAAGAATTAGTCTTTCTGAATAATCCACATAAATTTTGGTTAACTTTAGCGAGACCTATTAAGACCACATTTGAAGTGAAATAAATGGGTCATTTTTCCTGCCGAGAAGACCAAAGAGAGTATTCATCTCCAAAAGAGCTCATCTGCCTCCAACTTCCGTCCTTAAATGAATAAAATTTCACTTTTCATCCGCGCTCTCTCCTAAACGAGACCGTTGCCGCACGAAAAGAAAAGGTGGAGTTGAATTGTTACATCCACTGGAGGAGGAAGTCGTAATCGAATTTCTCACCGTGATGGAGTCCTTCCGAGATCGCGTTGCGCCCTGTTCCGGTGTACGATATGGAGAAGCTGCTCGAAAGCATCTGGCACGCAACATCCTGCGGAATATACGAGTCATCGCGTGGCCTACAATCAAAATGAATGAAGTGGCCGTGGAGGGAGATCAAAGGAAAGGGGAGCGTGCATCGGCTCCGATAAAGATGTTCCACGTGGAAACTATAAAGTCGATCAGTGGGTCTCGCCGTTGAAGCCGCGTGGTAGGTGTTCGCAAACATCAAAGGATACACGCTTCACCCGCTCGAGATTTAGCATTGTTTAAGGGGCCACGTCCAACGGGCGCCTAAAACTACCCTAAAAGCCCGTGTAATTCGTCTACCTAAACCACCCACGTGGAAACAGAACGACGACCCACCCAATAAAAGCGCGATCACCGAGGTGAAAGAACCGTCCACGTTTTCACGCGATTCCGCCCCCATGGTCTAGATATAATAGATCTATGACGATACTTTCTGGCTTTTAGAAGGGATCGATTGTTCCATTCCGCCCCTTCTAATCCTTTATATGACCAGAGAGAATCTGGTGAGAACGAGACGTTCGAAATTCGAAGGAACTTTTGCTTTCGAGGTCTGTAAAATCAGAGTTGGGCATTAGTTGAATAAATTTTTATTGAAATTATTCAATTTTATTCGAATAAAAATTTATTCGTCATTCGAGAATTATTCCAATACAAATTTATTCGAATACAAAATTATTATGATAATACTTAACTCTGTTTGTAGATTAGAAATGAAGGAGATTAAAGAAATTTTAGTAGAAATCTGTGGCAGAATCTTCTGGTTAAATTAGGTCGAAATAAGGAGATAGCGATTTCTTGGAAAATTTTGAAGTGTTCACCTTTCAAACTTTCTTTTTGAATATCCCTGTAGCTCCCTTGGAGTTTCTAGAGGGAATTTTTTTTAATTTTGTTGAGGTCCTTTCGATTTGAAAATTATGGATGATACTGTGTCTAATATAAAGAATGTATTAAGAAGTTGGAGAGTTGTTTATGATGCCTGGCAAGACAACCATTAAATACAGCGATATTTCGAGAATAGAATTAGCAACTGCCGTTTATCAAACGCTAAGCATTGGTATGATATATAGTGTCCTCTTTGCGTGGTTTATGTGCTACGAAAAATGTTGTGATAGGTACAAATGAGATTATTATACGCACTTAAAAGAGGCTGTTTGTTGGGTTTAGATTTCACGATTCTATCTTCTGCGCTTAATTCGGTTCTACGTTTTCTAGGATCTTTCGCGGGTATTAACGTTTTCGTACGATTTCTAAAATCAGAGGTAGGACGCTTAAAGATTTATGTGAATCGTAACGGGACAGTCCTATCCAGTACAGATTTATGTTCCACATATGCACATACACATATTTATTAAATACATTTATTTAGTTCACGGTGAAACCGTCTTTCTCTCTAAATGAAATCATTTTGTTCGATTTTCTCCAGTTTTGTAAAATATATAATATTTTGTTGGATCTTTCGTTTCATTTAAATTTTTATAATATAAGAAACAAGTAATTGCTTTCAAATTTATTTTTATTTACTGAATTTCATGTAAGTCTTTAAGAATTCGAAAGAACCACATTGTTTGGTAAATTTTTGAAATTTAGAATGATATACTATGTTCATCAACAACGACAGCTTTAAATTCGTTGTGGAATAAAAAACTGCAAAATATAAAGGTACTCTATTGAACAGAGGTAATGTTCGTGTAGCAAAAGAGTTCGGAGTTTTATTGAATATACCGAATGAAATACGAGCCTGACACGCCTCTCCATTTTCAGTTTTCTTCGGCTATGCCGCGCAATTAGCGATCAACCATGTAATTACGATAACGCTGTAACAGTTAATTGTTTAAAAGATTTAGGAGGCAAGACAAGATCTACATTTCAGTCTGGATTTCTTCCTTCAGACAATTTGAATGGAACTATACCATTTTTTAAAATTCTACTTACATATATAATACAAGTGAGATTAAATTATAATCAAAGAAAATTGATTGAAAACCCTAGAAGTAAAAGTTTAACAAAAGAATTTTGTGGAAAAAATTGTGGAAAAGAAAACGATAGTTATAATAGTAAGAAATATGGGAATATGCACTTGCCGACGAAACTTAGAAAACAAAAGAATTTTGTTTGAATTTTATATAAGACATGAAGTGATATAGGCATCTGAATACTATGTAAAATATGAGAAGAATATTTTACACGTACTCAACACTTTCAAATGCGATGAAAGTCACTTTGAAAATTTTAAATTCATGATACAAAATTGACTTTTAATAACTAATAGGAAAGTTCAGTAAAAGTATTCAACAGAAATTGCGAAACTCTACAACATTCAGATTTTGAATTTTTCTTCATATATTCTGAGAGTAGTAGGTACTTATATTTCTTAAATTTGTATTCCAAAATAAATGAAACATATCAAACAAATTTCTAACTGTTACGTTCCGCAATGTTTGTCAATAATTGAATTACTACATATTTCTAACACGCTCCTGGAAATTGAAACAAACGATCCACCGACCCATTGACTCCCCTTTGTGGCTCGTACCCGCTCAACGGGGTGCGTTCTTGTGGGAAATGCAAGGGAAATCGGTACCGACCACCCATCGTGGCCGTGGCGTGAAGGCGAATTAAATTACAATGCACCTATAAGATCTGGAAATTTTGAAATAATGGCCGCGCCAGAACACTGGTCCAGATCTCCTGACCCAGCAGGTATCGACTTACGACCGTAAAGAAATTCTTTTCATTAAAGAAATGTTCCTCTCCTCGCCCTTCTCAGTTTTGACCCGTGCTACGACCCCAAAAACTTTTGCCTCGCACGTGCACCACATATCTATCAAATTTGTGTCTTTGAGATGATAACCCAATCCCTGTTTCTCTAGTTAATAATTCTGCTTAATTCTGATAAAGCATTTGGTTCACTTATATTGAGTTGGAACATATGAAACGCCAGCTATTTTAAATGAACAAAATGGCATATATTATGTGGTTGAATAAATCTATGTAAAAATATCTTTCACATTGTTCTCGAATTTCACTTAAAAATCTCTACGTACTTATGTTTCAACAAAAAATATATTTAAGGGGTGGTTCTACCTTGTGGGACCGAAAAAGTAGGTGATATTTGCGATTTTTTTATAAAAAAACTGTTGAACGGATTTAATTAAAATTTGGCAAGTTGTTTTATTGTACTTTTAATTATTATTACAAATTTGTATAATACTTATAATTATTATTACAAACTTGTATAATACTTATAATTATTATTACAAATTTGTATAATACTTATAATTATTATTACAAATTTGTATAATACTTAAAAGTACAATAAAACAACTTGCCAAATTTCAAATAAATCCGTTCAACAGTTTTTTTATAAAAAATTTGTAAATATCACCTACTTTTTCGGTCCCGCAAGGCAGAACCCCCTTTAACATAATATCGAAGAAAAAGGAATAAACATACTGAGAACAACTTCTTTATGTATTCTCAAAGCTAGAAGAATCCTTAAAGAAATGAAAATGTGAGTGGGTCAAGGACTGACGGTAGTCTTCTATAAGAAACTGTAGAACTAATTACATACAGAACATTCTTTGATGCCTCCAAAACTAACAGAGTTACTTCATGTTCCCTAATATACATAATTATTACTAATATACCTATGTCTAATATTACACAAAATTATTCAGTTGCTTCATACCAAAGCCCACTTATATTTATTCCTCCAAACACAGTAGTAATAAGCAACATCTAATATTGCAAACTAAAACATCTAACTGAACTCTTCATGCACAAGAAAACAGTAGCTGCAGAAACGTGATTTCTTTTCGATTCAATTTATGCCACATTCCGCCCAAGTCTCAACACTAATTACACATATTACAGTAAATATGTTCAAGTAGCATGGCTAATAAAATTGTAAAACAGATTGGAAGAGACGAAAGGGAAGACGAGGAAAACGCAGAAAGAAATTGCGCGAGCGAGACGACACTTTGTTCCTCAGCTTTAAGACCGGTCTTTTAAGCGAGAGATAGTTTGTAACGTGATTACCGCCGCGGGTGCCGTAACGCTTGACGAGCCATCGACAAGTATGCATCGATTGCCCATACCAAGTTGACAGTTAAGGGAACTTTTAATTTACAACTTATTAAAATTTCTTCCCTTGTTTCGCCGCTTCCGCGACAAAGTCGCTAACTACACGGCCGTTTCGTCTGCGAAGCCATCCCGTCCTTGATCCCCGCGACACGTGATTTATGGAGACGCATCGGCAACGACACGACGTACGTGTATCCAGAGAAAAATCTGTCAATAAACCTGGCAACGGTACTTTTCCTTCACGCACGATGCGACACCAAAGTATCGCTTGAACGCGGCGAGAAAGTCGCAGGTAAGGACACTGAAGACAAATGCAAAACTTTGGATTCTCCGGGCAATAGAAATTGCTGATGTGGTTTGAAATCTCAGGTGTGACTTAGACTGCGGATGAGGTAGACTTCTTAAAGACTACGTGGATCGAGGTCCTGTGGCAAGTAGATATTCGGATGAGGCTTGTGTATTTAAGATTTAGACGTATATTAAAATTTTGTCATCCGAGGCTTAGTTTTCGAGAAAATCCAAATGTAATGGTAGCTATAGCACAACTGATGATCAAGTGAATCCTGGGACAGAAATAAGTCGAAATTGTAGAATAGATTTTTTCGAATGAAACTTTGTTTTCAAGAAAAAAGAGTTTGAAAATCAATTGGTTCCACCTTCGAATTCATTTTTTATTTAGATCAGATCCCATTATTTGAAGAAAGTTATTCTATCGTTTCGACTTATTTGTACACGAGGATTCATGCTATTTGTAGTTTTAGAAAAAAATTATTTCTTACTTTTTAGTGCATTTTTGTTTTTTTGAAGTCTGTTGTAATTTAAATTTTAAATTCTTTTATTTCTGATGAATTCTGTTTATTTCTATACGGGTGCATGATAGCAATTTTTAAAAATCGATTTTCTCAATACTTCTCTATTCTACACCGGTGAAATATTTTTGCATAAGCAATCGCCTGCTCGCTTGAACAACACTTTATATACAGTAGTGGTCAAAAGGAAATGTAAATTATAAATGCTAACAGAAATAGTTCCACCAGGAAGAATTACAACCTAAAATTTATATCCTATAGATTTGAGAGTTGCAGGAAAAATAAGTACCTACATGTCAAATTTTCTAAATTTTAATTCGACCACCACTATATGGTGAATTTAAAAATTGACATTTTTCGAAAACGATAACCTCCAACTAACTTCTGCACAAGGGAGTCTAACACAATATCAACAGCACCCTGCACAATCATCCCCAAGTACATATTCAGTTGTCATCTTTAGTAGCCTCCCCATTTCTCATTTCCCTCCCTCCAAGAATAATCTTTCCCATACAATTCGACACTCTCCGTCGGACTCTCAAACTAGGTGGTCCAGCCAAGACCAATTTCAGGAAAAGCACAATGCACAGTGGCTCCGCGTTCGAGTCAACGAGCGATCGCTGCACAATCACATTAATTACGACATGGGGAGCATTCCTCCCCCAAAACCAGTGGAAGTAGGAAGTTGCTCGTGTCGAATCGCCGACAATTCTGCCGATATACTTGCCGTCAGTATATCTTGAACACCGCGCGGCTACCGAATGACATCGTCGGCCTCCCTCTTCCGAAAGAAAAAAAGGCCGAGGGTGAAAGATGTCTAAACGAGACGCCTGCAAGCTTTCCAGCGAGTCATCCTAATCACGATCACCGAGCATCCAGTCAATCTGACTTCGTGACTGTGCGCGAATCGGGAACTAAAAGACACCGGAGGGAAATCGTTCCGACCTCTTTGAAATCGAAGCGGAAGTTCGCTTCTGGGCGTTGTTGATTTGTTACGCGACGATACAATGGAACTCGTGCGACTGGAATCGATAGAGACGGGATCTAATCGGTGGCTAATTGACATCCGTGCATTTCTTCCCGATTGCAGGAATATGAACTTACTACTCTTATGAACTTACTACTCTGCCTCTAGAGCGGAGACAAACGTAACGCTTTTTACATTAGGCCTAGCTGTCAATTACCTCTTACAGACATAAAAAGGAAAATTATGCCTTAAGATAGTGTGTATCTTGGTCTATCATTTGACCACGAATTCAGCCTTCCATGATAAGGAGTCAAAGAGTCATAGCAATTTTCCGAAGTGACTATCATTGTTACTTTTGTCCTGTTGGGGTAGGACGAAAGTAACATACCATGGGGACGAAAGTAATACTAATTATTTTGAAGAGAATTAAGTAAAAACACTTCTTCCAAAGCAAAATAGGATTTTTTATAATCAGAAACGATAGAAACAAACATTTAAATAAACATATTTTAAGTAGGTAACGATAAAAAAGTATAACCAGCTTCAAACATTTCTTTGATACTGTGTATTTGATTTAATATAGAATCTTGTGTAACGACCCCAAACGTAACTAATATTTATGATTTTTTTTTAAAAACTATTGTTAATATTGGATTCAACTACTCCCCGTAGTGACGTGTTACTTTTGTTCCCAGCCATGTTTTTCAGCATAGAACTGTTATAACGTACGAACTATACAAGACTTATTGAAATCACATACAGGAACTTATAAAGACATTATCTAAGAAAGCTCTAACAAATAATTGGATCAATGTCTATAGTTTAACTATGAATATTAACAAAATAACCAACAGAGGAGATATTTACCTGAATGATCGAAATAACGAACTCAGCTTGCCCTTGGTATACAAATCGTTGTATTGCTCAGTGTCACTCCGTGAAAGAAAAAAAACACTAAACACGCGTAACCATGTAAAGCAAACGTTTTGGAAACTTTTATGGAAAGCGCCGTTACGTTTCATGACCCGTTACGTTTGTTCCCGCTCACCCCTACAATTTATTCCACGAACCTACCTCACACTTGGTATATTTAGCTCCCGAAAGTGAAAGCCATCTCAATTTAGAATATCGAGAGCATTCGACCCGCTGTTTTCTCAAGAAGAACAGTCATACAAAAAAGGAACTAGAGGGTAGAAGTGGGTGGAACCGAGACCCGATTAAAATGTGTGCTTCCTTCATGCACGACGTGTAATTATACAGCGATCGTTTCCCGAGACGATCGAAGGTTGGATTGATTAGAAGCAGCCCCGTGAAGGCCCAATGTTTAATGATTGACAAATAACAATTAGACACCTGTTACGCGGATCACCCTTCGCCTTTTTTGCCACAGCTTTCCCGATAGAGGGACTTCCGATCAAGTCCCTTTACATCGATTCAACCAACTCCTCCCACGCTTCCTTCTTCCTTCTTCTTTCACCTCGTGCATCCTTCCAGAGGATGAACTCTTGTTCCCAGATCGCTTTCCCTCGAGCATCTTTTTTTCCTACCAATCATCGCGGCGATAGAGTCGTTACAGTTTCCACACTTCACAAAAGGAGAGGAAGGGTGTTCCATACTTCACACGGGATTTTTCTAATCGACGGGGGCTAACGTGGAGGACCAAGGAAGCTTTCACACGAACAATCACCGCTTAAATAAAAAAGATATTGGAGCATAAGATACCCATTGTATCGCGCTGAAACAAGTACAGATTTATATGAAAATTTGTAAGTTGAAGTACTTGCTATTATTTAGTTAATCGACTTTTGATCGAAAGTATGCAGAAACACCTACCATTTTTTTAAACCACATTTCCTGGACATATTAAAGAGGCATATTTTCTAAAAATTTGTTGAACTATGCACAAGAAAATAAAAACATGATGCTGCTCTCACAAATAGTGTTCCTGATTTTTCGATATTTTTCGCATCTCGAGAAAAGAGAAATCAGATTATATTTCTCGAGAATTCTCGAGAATTCTGAAGAAATTAGAAAAATTTTGCAATATTTATATTTTGGAATAATGTTTATAATACTTATCTAAATTTGTATTCGTGTCCAATTTAGACAAAACATGTGTAAATGAAAAAAACAAGTATTAAATATAATACATTCCATTTTTTTGCCGTTTCGCTGTTTGCAACAGTTTCAGTGATACATGTTGAGCGTAGTTTTATTCACTGAAGAATTTTGGACCCATCTGAACCCTGCATTCTTTGGTTATAGGTATGCATTTTGACCTCTGAAAAAATAAATTAAAACAAATAAAAAAAAATTTTGTATAAAAATATACAAATTCAGACCATTTCCAATGATAAAAACAAAACGGGATATTTTTCCTTCAACGAGATCTAGGTGCGGGCGCTAAAGGGTTAAGCACACAAATTTTATTTTCGCCCAAAACATTAATCCTCAATAATTGAACATAACTCTCCATCGCTAAATAAGATATTGCATAAAAATAATGAATCTAGACAATGAATAGGATCACAACCATCCCCACTCACGTTTACTAACACTTATCAATCTATCTTACTAATTACTGCACCCATTCAACCCAGATTTCTAAAGATCCCACATTTTCTCCACCTAACGCAGAATTTTAAACAAATCGCCGACCAAGTGAAATCACACTAGACTACTAGAGCACAGACTAACATCCTACAGTGACGAGGGACAGTATCCACTGTGTGTAATAAAAGTATAGAACAGAAGGGCCGCCGCGTGCCATGGCTCGAGCTCCCGTAAAAATTGCCACGAGATATACGACGCAGTTACCGGGATTGGAGCTAATTACCACCCAGAAGCGACGTCCGTATCCCCCGTAATAGTGAATCAACGTTGTATGACCTCCTATTGGCGACCATAGAACCCGACCTCGGCGTCGACCTCGCCGATTTATTTGCTCGTAACGAGGTAAAAAGACCAGGGGGATAAAGGCAGATAACGCGGCTACAGACTTTTACAATCCGCGCCAAGGTAATATTCATCGTCGTTCATATATCTTTCATCATCGGTGTCGTCGTTCTCGTCGTCAACGTCGTCCCGTCGTCGATGGTAATCATGCTTCCCGTTTTCGTCGAGCCGCCGCCGTTGTCCGACCGACACGTTGCTTCCACACAGACAAAAGGATACGAGGAAACGGCAATCTTCACCGGGGTTAGCTTCCCTATTTGTCAACCACTGACACGCCACTTTTTGCCCCTCGAATAATTACCCTGTATTAGAGTAACTGTATTGCACGGGTTGCAATATTAACGATGCAATATTGATTCGCATCTGCTGCCTCGACACGAAATTAGGTGTTTTATGCGTATCAACCAGCAGCCTCGGTTATATGCGTCCAATCGATCCCTCGTTGGCTCTTATAACGGTATGACGTTACTACATTGGAGGTTTTAATGATGGATCTACATAGTAGATCATGTGATTGGAATAACTATTTCGCTAAATTCCTAAAAACTTTCAAACCTCGCCTATCTTAATATATAAAGCAGAAAGCTTCTATATGTTTGTGTGTTTGTCTGTCGCCTAAAAACTTTTGAACAATAAACTCTGGGATCACGAACTGTGCCGCAGCTCATTATGCCTGACTAATCCAGATGAATGTGACCATTTTCACAAAAAGAATCTAAAAAAAAATTTATTTTATAAAATCAGAATCTAAATTTCGAGTGAAAGCAAGTAGTAATGCTAGTAATTACTAAACCTAAAATGGAACTATGGCTTGGTACTTTTAATAATTTTATACTGTAAGAGTTATTCTACAGGTTGGTCATCTTTTTCAAAATAAAGATCACAAAATTATGGAACCCATACTATGTTTAATTCTCTCTTTGTCATTTTGAGGGTTGGCAGATTTCCGCATACGTAACTTGGCCCAATTTTTCAACCCCTAATCTCTACTTCCTTCTTCCCAAATTCTACAATACATTTTTCACCCCCTCCCCTTAACAACCCTGTTCAAGGAATCTTCAACGCAATCTCCATTGTTCCTCGCTGTCTAAAAACAGTATTCCTCCCTCGCCCCTTATCAAAAGTATACAGCCTTCGTTAACGCACCGTAAATTCCCCTCCCCCTAACAGCGACAAGTGCCAATGACGCGTACGATATTGAATACGTCGAGCAAGTCAAAGGACTTCATTGGAGGCGCGCACCGTGATCAACTGTAAAACGCGACTCCGTTGCAACAGGTTTAATGACAAAAATACCATCTGCGCGCGACTCGATGACAGACAGACGACCGTTACACGAAAAAGGTTGCAGTGGCGGGGCGCGAGGCATTTAAGCGCGCTAATGCAATTCAATCAAAGTTGCGTTTTATCCGTGGCGGCCGCGAGCTGTAGCGCGGAGGACGGGGCGATGCGATCTGCCGCAACAGGGAACACGTCAGCGAGACGCTAGTGAGATCGGTGAGAAACACCGAAGAAACAAGGCCCCCACCCCACCGCCGCCACCCCTCCGACCAATTACGCCGAGTAACTATCATATCGGCAGGAATGATCTTCGTCTCGTACGAGGTGCAAGATAACGAGAGATATCTTTTGATCCCATACGCGTTATGACGTGTGGATACACGCGCGATTCCGCGGTACATGCACGTCGGATAGTATCTTTAACTGTTTCGGTACCGGTATCCGAGGTAATTCTTCTGGAGTGACTGATGCGATTATCTGCAGAGAACAAAGTCTGAGGATGGGTTCGAAAGGATGGGAATGGGGATGATGTCTCCTTGCCTTTCGAATTCTGTTTACGTAAAAAAGGGTAGGGTAAACCAACCAGTGAATGACCAAATTGTTGAATGAAAAACCCAGTAAATGACCGCATACTTTTATTAAGAATTGTACTTATTAATGTTTGTTTAATACGCATAACTAAAAATATGGGATATTAAAAACGCAACTATACTCCATTTATAAACATATAGTAATTTTTAAATTTATAATTGACATTTCTTTGCCTAATGGTCATTCACTGGTATGCGGTCAATTACTGGTTGGTTTACCCTATTTCTTAAAATGAAGCATTTCTTTTTTAATTAATTGCGAAGGAATAAATTGAAACCGAGATTTGTTCTTTGATACAAAGTTTAGTAATATCATAGGCTTTATAAAAAAAAACATATTTTGTTTAGTCAAATATGTACTTCGTAATTAATTGAATAAGAAATGCTGCATTTTCGACAGAAACGAATGCTTATTTGCAATTAGAACCCTTAAATGGAAGACCGAGAGATTTTTTAAGAGAGAGATTGTACCTACAGGGGGCTTCGTTCATCTCGATCAGATTTAACTCTTTATGATTTTGAAGATACGGAGAAATGAGTGTGGAGGTACTTTCTTGTTTCGGAACGTGGCTGTTTCTTTTAAGTGTTATTATTCTGAGATAGGAGCTTGTGCCGAGTCTGGCCGAGTTTTGTAACAAGAGGAAATGAATAATGTTATTTGTGATACGTCGAGATGATTTTGAATAGAGAACGTTGCCAATAGCGCACCCCGAGGGTTCCCAAAGGGCCCTGTCACCCCCAAAAGAAGGGGCTTTGTAAAAAGAAAATAAAGCTAGATTTTATTCATCAAATAAATTTCTAATCACCTAATGAACGTTATTGAATTTGCATTAAAAATATTTTTATCCGTTCAACTCAGCTCCCCCAAGATTAAATCCCGAGTGCGCCACTGAACGTTGCAATAACTTTGATAAATTGGAGAAGTTTACTGCTACGTTTATCTGCCACTCGCCACTTGAATAAAATATATTATATCTTATACTTCAATATGTGATGATTAGATTCCTCAGGCACAGCAACTTCCACAAGTGAAGTTAAATGCAAGATGGAACTGGAAGTCCGTAATCCTTCTTTAGATTTCATTAAACCGCTTCGAAAGTCAGAATAATCATATATTTCAGATCAAACAACCGCGAGATCGAAACGGGACTTCCTTTTGTGGCAGTAACAACCTGCCCCTTAATTGCACAATTAAATCTGTGCTGTCATCAGAAATGATCGATCGAAATCCATGCGAATGTTATCCTGCCTATACAATGCCGTTCAGCATGTAAATCCCGTGATTTAAACGAAATTTATTGATACGTGTAATAGTCGTGCCCCTAGTGTTCACTTTCACACGTGCACGAACACTCACACCACCGTTTAATGGCCATAAGAAATTTACTGCCAGGTTTACTTCGTGTCCTCTGTATGTAGTATATTCTTTTGGAACTCCACTCGATAGGTAGATTCTGGAAAGTGACTGTGACTCCAATTACTTTACGGTCATTGATAACAAGAGAAAAATAATCGCAAGAGGGTGTTTGGAATTGGTGTTACTATAGTCTTTACATAAATGATTTTAGTACTATATTTTACGTGACATATATCACGTACTATTAGTCTGTTCTGAAAAATCCCTTTTCTCACAAAATGGGAAGACCAGGTGGAAAGAAACAACAATTAGTGAAAATAGTTGCCAGAAAATGGACTAATTAAGAACTGACAATGGCACAGATATTCCAGAATGTATAGATACAATGTTTAATATTTTTATTTTGAAAATTAATTTTATATACTACCTATGATTTTCATAGAAAAGTAGGGGAAGATTTCTTATTTTCATTTTAATTGAAAAGTGAGGCACATAATTCATAGCGTACAGTAAATATTCACGTGTGATGATTGATAACAAAATAGACGACACAACTCGTATCGTGATAAGCAATATACAATTGTGAAACTTCCCCGCTAATTGTCCGCAGGAAGAAAAAGTACAAACGTCTGTCAAGTTGCACATTTCGTAGGGGGAGAGGAGTTCCAGAATACGCCAAATTAGATTCGCGAAGAAACAGGGGACATTAAAATCCGAAATTTACGACGTCACCACATAAACGCATTCAATTATATGGAAGTGCTCGTTACGCATTAATATGACTGTAATATTTTATACGGCTATAATTACTCGTAACTGTCTTCGGGGATATTTCCCTAGACATATAACTGAAGCACGTAATCAAAAAACAAAGAAACTTGTGGGTAACATGTGTGCATCATCGTGACGTTACTTGCGTCGTTTCTTTGCATTTACAGTTACGCGAATTAATGATCAGAATGGAGATGTAAATGACGATGGGAGGTAAATTGACATTTTGAAAAAGCACCAACTATGAGATTAATTTCCTCCCTGCTCGCTAATCAAATTCGTTTTACCTATTAAATATATTTTTACAGAGTACCGTATGAAATATTAACTCAAACCTGTAGTATTAAGTAATGGGAGGTGATTCATAAAAATACTCATAAACGAACGTTCATGGTGTCATGATAGACACAGTGTCTTGTAACAGAATTTACAAAGAGGGGAGTTCTATTGAGAAAATGATTCAAAATAATTGGCATTGAAAATATGTAAAGTATAGAACATATTACAAAGTTAATTATAGAAATACAATATTTTTGATCACGAATATTGTATTGTAAACAGTATACAAATATGATACACTTGTATCACAAGATTTACTACTTAAATCGAATTGTAATGAAGTCGGCACTCTAGGTACGCCCTTTTAAACTCAATTTTCTCGCAATAGAAGGAATGAAATTATTCTACATTTTCTACTCCCATTTTCTAGATCACTACTTCCCAACTAAATTGTGCCACAGAACCCTTCCAAACTCATTAAAATTTGGCGGAACCTCCAACCTCAACTGTTTTCTTTTTTGTAAGTAAATTTTTGTGACGTCGAAATAAAACACAAAAATCGGGATTTTATTACAAGATAACTTCTCGCGGAACCCCAGGGCAAATACAACATTATTTTTCTTTCAGTAGTGATAGAAAGTGATAGAGCACAAAAAATAAAAAAGTCATACTCAAATTTTCTTCTATTTCGCACCATTACAAAATTACATTAAACAAACTAAAAACGCGATAACATTAGGGTCTCATTTCGCCCTTTCAGAGTAAGTATCCTTCCGCAGAAAAAAAATGCCCCACACTTCAATATGTTCTACATTCACAGGAAGTTCCATTAAAATCAAAATTTTCGGTTTGGGACCATTTCCTGTGAGTTACCGCTCAATAGACACTGTTCGTCGTGCTCTCTCTTTAAAAGCAGTGCGTGCCGAAAATTACCGGCACCACTTTCCGTAAACGCCGGTGAAAAACTGGTGCAACGTAAAAACCGCTCTGTGTACACGGGAACAAGGTCGAAGCGACCGAATGTCTATATAGCAGTAGTCGATTTAGCCACGTTGCAGGTGCTGACTGGCAACGGGTGCCGACTATTCGCCAAGTAGGCGCGGGAATTGTGGAAATATGAGGGACGGTAGCATTAAAGGAGATCGGTTATCGTCGAGATTGCTCGAGACGGTCCCTAGATGATCGTTACTCGATGTGGCTGGCTTCGAGTATCCTCGCGAACGGGCAGCCCAAAGAGAGGACAGAAGAAGGAAGAGCCAAAGAGGTGGTAGCCCCTCGCTCGGTTTTTCAAGCGAGCAGGGAGGGCAAGAGAATCTGATTGCGCGGGATTCCCGCTTTGAAGTGGCACCGCCGATGTTCTCGGCCATCTCCACTCGTTACCACTACGGAATCGGCACTCTTTCCACGATATATTTCCTTCGGATTCGTTCACCGGGTCAACCTGCCGACCGTATTGGACCCGAATTGAGGGCTGATTCGAAGGTGTCGGTCTAATCGCAATTTTATTGGTGAATGATTACTAATGTGAGTTCTGAACGAGGTGTTTATTTAACTCGAGGAACTGAAGTGAAATTTGTAATATGAAGGGTAAAGAGGAAAACTGGGAAAGGCCATTTTTCGTGATTTTGCGATTTATAGCATATTTTGTTGGTGGCAATCTGGGGCTAAGGAACTGTCGAATCACAAAGGGTTATAAAGTTCAAATGCCTCCGTAAGATAACGTTAAAGATTTAGTATACTGGCTAAAAACGGGAAATGTCCATTCTGCATTGGGACAAAATAAGGAATGTCCCCCCTCGTTGCCTAACTATAAGCTTCTGTCGTCAATGTAAAACAAGAAATGATTTAAAATGAAAATTATATGAGAACAATGATGGTGAACGTTTTGTGACGTTTCCTGCTTTTTCTCCTTACCCTTCATATGTGTTTGGAGTTTATGTACTCGGCTAAAAAATATTAGTCTAACAAGGGAACTTCGGTAGCCCGAGAATACTGATTTTTCTTAAACTTTGCAATTTTGTAGGGGGCTTAATAAAAGTACCATACAATTTTTCATTTCTGTTACTATTTACTTCTTTAGGGTGAACACACCCATTACAGGTTAATGTGCGTTTTTCTACTTTCCTTGAAAAGTATATCTTGAAAAAAATTAAAATACAAATTTAATAGTTGTTTTATATAAACTACAAATTTTGGAAAACCATCGAACATTCATTGTAATAATTTTTTTACCATAAAGGGACTATCCTTATTGCTTGTGTTCGTGAGGATGGGGCAGAAATAATAGGTGTAATATATGAAGCGATAAAAGGTAGGAAATGATCTTATATTAAACGTAGTAAATCTTTTGCCCCCCTATGAAAGATCTCTGTATCTTGAAATGGATCAAAATCTTTAGAAAATACTTATTTTTAAACGAGTCTCTGCAACCAATCTCATTTTATTTGTACTAAAGAGAATGCATTTTTTTAAAAAAGACGAGATAACTATAATTATAAAATAATGTTAGAACAGATGTTCACATTTTTACAATTAATAGTTATATTTCGTACCTATACTGTTCCAATAGAGGTGTTCCTAAAAATTTCGTTTGAGAAAATTTTTAATTATCCCCAATTACCCTGACAGTGTCTACATTATATGGAAACACACATTTGATTAGTGTGAAAAACGAGTACAATCTATACGTTAAAGCGAATACAAGTTAGATAATGGCGCTTATTATAAGACGCTTCCGACCAGGCCTTTTACGTTGGGGGTATATTGAAAGGAAATTTTAATGCTTTTTTTAAAGAATCACGGGAGATGGTCAGGGAGCAACGCTAAACCGATCCTAAGGGGTACAAAGAGCCGAAATCTTAATTACCCAGCGGACAGCCACTTTTCAATTTCTCACCTTGCAGCGGGGGACGACAAAAAGTCCGTGGCTATCTGCCTTGGAATATGGCGCGACGCCAGCCTGACACGGTTTATAACTCGTGCTGCTTCTTATGTTCACCTCGAAGAAACACTACTCCTTTTCCATCCTTTTGCTTCATCTACTCTTCTCCTACCTGCTATTTAAACTCTTCCACCCACGGTGAGTTTTTATAAAAATTGTGTGCGACCCGCACTATGTCACAAAATTGTTCCAACAAATTTGAACGTTTTTCCAGATTACCTTGTACCCAGATATCAACGTTGCCTCCATGTTTCTTTAAGGGGTCAGTCCACTGTGAAGGTTTGAAAAATGAAGCTATTTTTAAAGATTTTTTTCTTCGTAGGTACAACATATAATGCAATAAATCTCTTTGATATTTATTAAGCTACTCTTATATTACACAAAAAAATTAAAAGAATTTTTTTAATTTGTTTTAAAACTTTAAACTCAAGTAAAGACTTTTTCTCGCGAAATAATATTATGCCTCGCTATTGATATCAGTTAACAAAAATAGCCCTATTTTAGAAAAAGTAGAAGGAGATGAAATATACATGAACTCGTCCAAAATACCGATCGTGAGCCACAAAACTGTTTCACATAAAAACGTCCTAACTCACAAAATTATAGATACCTATACATAGGTGCATAGATCCTTAAAACCCAGCTCTACATTTCATTATTTAAATATGTTTAAATAGCCATCTACACATCCATAGCAAAATATGTCAATATATATTTCCCTCCCGAAATCTCCCCTTTCTTTCTACCAAAACACTATTCACCTACTTCTTGCAACGACTCTTCTAAACCCGAGTCCAATTCACAAAGAATACCCCTTTTCAAGCATTTCCTACACCAACTACAACCGACCAAAGAATCACCCAAGCCGCTTAAACGCCACGAAAGTGTTTACAAATATACAAGACGCCAAGCGTCCGCTGCAAATACCTCCCCGGAATCAGTCCCATTGCCTCCGCTCTCAGCGAGCACCGCGAAGGCAGAAGAAACTCGGAAACAGGGTCAGCTCTTTATTTCTGCATCGCTGGATTCACCTGCAAACTGCGCGCTCGCGGTTTACGGTACACCCTGTACACTAATCCAATTTAATTCCTTAAATGTAACACACTTGTAACGGCAACGGTCGTACAGAGATATCCAGGGGTGTATAGGTGTACGCACTGGCGTACCGTGGAATCCGCGAGTGGCGCTGACTGGCCGCGGCAAGAAGATAATGCGCCCCCCGAACATTTCGGATTCCAGCCGCACCAAAGAATAAGATTCTCTTTGCGACTCCCTATCCCACTACCTGCCTCCCTCCCCATCCCTCCGTTTTTCTCTCTGTCACACGTGCTCCTTCCTCCGCTGTCTTCCCGTTCAACTCCTCTCTCTATCCGCGGCCTTTGGGTTCCTTGACTTGGCGGATAATTATGTTCCCGGCCCTTATTCCTCGACTTCGAACCTCTCCATAAACGTATCGAACTCTTCTCTCGATTCAACTTCTGGGACCCCCCCCTTCCACCCTCGATTCTCTTCTACTCCCTCGTCGTCAGTTTTCTCCGATCTCTACAGCCTCTCTCCTCCCTCTTTCAACCTTTCTCTCTCTCCTCGTGTCCCCTCAGACCCCGTGTCTCCTACCCCTCCCTTCCTTTTATTCTCAACCCTTTTTCGCTCCTTCCCGTTGCTCTCTTTAACCTCAATCGGTCTCTTTGTCTCGTGAACCAAGTTCGCGAGCCCTCCGTCTTTCTCCGTCATTCGCAGCCTCTCACGCCTTCTCCTCCCTCTCCCTTCTTCGTCCCCGTTCTCAGTCGTCTCGGTCCTTTTGCCGGCCAGTACGTGTCGTTGTCGCTCATTCGTGGACGTGACACTTCGTCTTCCGTCCGATTACGGATCCGCGGCCACGAGGCTCCGATCCAGGATCCACCGGTACCGCAGATCCTTTCGTTTCTTCTCGAACCGTTTGACTGCGCGGGACACTTGGTGCGTTGTCCTTAGGACCTGTTCATATAGTGACTTTTCTAAGGAGCTGAACTTGAAACTTTGGAGGGTGAGCGGTAAAGGTGGAGAACTATCGATAGTGTTGACTATCGATATTATCGAATGTGATGAAAATTTAATAAAATATATATTAAAAATATATATAAAATAAAATGAAATACAAAAATCAGACATAATATTTTAAAGCATATATATGTTATTCAATTTTCATCACATTCGATAGTATCGATAGTCAACACTATCGATAGTTCTCCACCTCTAGTGAGCGGTGAATAGGTAATGATTTATTTTTGAGCTTGGTCATGTTGATCCTGATGTCAGGAATCTTGAGGAGAGAGAAATATGGGGTAGATTACCCTGAGTAGCTCAGGCAAAATTAGGGGGGGTTTAAGTTATAATTTTGCTGTTTTCGAATTTGTTTAACCCTTCGTGGTCACATGGGGTGTATTGTACCCCAAGAGCAATTTTCGATTTGAAATGTCGCACCTATACGTCTTCCAAAGGGGATTTGTCGCAAAAAAATAATAAAAAATTTTTTTTAAAAAATCGGTTTTTCCCACAACCATGGAAAATCGCTCATTTTCAACTATAAACTTTATCATATCAAAATTTATGTTTCTAGAAAAAGACTATTAGACCATGACTGTATAAGTATTACGAATGTACAATTATCACTAAAAAGTTAAAAGATTCAAAAATACGAAAGTGGTAACTCAAAAAATGATGCTGGGGTACAGTGAACCCCGTGTGACCAATGTGTGATTATAAGAAGGTGTGACCACGAAGGGTTAAAAAACATAGGCAGTTTAGGTTTGTAAGTTTTGCCTGCTATGGAAAGAACAAGGAATTTGCAATTTATCGTGATTCGTGTGGTATATTATGTATAGTGCAATCTTTCAAATAATTTGTCGGTATTCAAATTTTCATCTACTATTCTACTTTCTTGCGATAATTTAGGTTGCGGTGCGCAATTTGAATTCGTACTTTCTATGAAATCACAGTCATCACAGGCAATTTTGCGTTTACTTTTTTCTAATTTACAGAAATCACGCACTAACACGAGCATGTATAATATCTTTCTGAAATCGATGCAGTCTTGCAACTCATCGTGTACAAGCGCATGGATTCAATAAAATTAAAATGCTGATGGTTCCCCAGCCATAACGCTTTAGAAAGTATAGAGTAACGTTAATATAACTCATACGTAGATGCAAGCGATAGCAGTTGAATAACACTGGTTAAATATATAATGATACTTTACAGCGTTCTACAATGTAACGCAGGTACCTGCACGTTTATAAAGACGATAGAATAACTCGATACGATAAATATTCATAATGTATTTAAACACACTTCACTTAACATATTAATAAAATCAAACAGGATATTTCAGATTCTAAAGAACAAAAAACAAAAGCTCTAAAATAAATTTATATAATTTCCTTGACTCCCATTTCAAATATAATTTGAAAAATCAAATTTTTCAGGAGAGAGAAAGAACAATCCCTGACTTTAAATTATTTACGAAATTTGATTTGTTTTGATTGCTAAATATGCTTAAGTATACAATAACCCAAATAGATTACAAAATTTTCAATTTTTTGCATTAATATAGTCCAAATTCTTGAAAATGCGAATTATATTTGTAGAAAACCCTGTATGTTCCACCTGTTAGTTTCAGAGAAAACTGGAAATGCCATTCATTTAAATTTGCCAGCACTGTAAATCGCTTAATTTTACTCTTACATCATTTTCTACAAGAAGTTGCGTTGGTCGTATCACCGGTGCCATTTTTTAGCCCCATTGGTAACTTATTTATAAAGAAAAATTTCATTAAAATTCTATAATATAGTATCACCATTTCCAATAGAACATTTTCCGATAAAATTTTTTTTTTTAAATTTGGCACTTTTGGTGTTTTCTACAATGGCTCTTCAATTATATTCCGTCCAAATGCAAATTTCTCCAAGTGTGTCCTACTATCATCGACTGCTTCATAACTTACCGCAAACTTACGCCAATTACCGTAGAGGAAGATTACGGGCCTGGCGTTCGTAAATGATTTAAGGGATTCGCCAGAAGCGTGCCACGGGGTAACGTAAACGCGCGAGAGTCATTTCGTTAAACGCCTGAAAATGAAGCTGCTGGGACTGGCGGTACAGTTCCGACATTTACCTGCGCTTCCGCCCGCGAAAATGATCACTGCAGGCGAACAGTCCGCGGTTCCACAATGGCGAAACGACTGGCAATAAACGTCCTGTTTCGAAATCGGCTCCTGAGAATTCAGTCGGCACGGGGACGGGGCACGGATTTCCAGGTCTTCCAGCACGAACGGGAGAAAACGAGGGGGCAATTACATCGGAGAACAATTACAGGTTGGCACGTCCTCCCGGTGCCATCCCGGCTTTTTCTATCCCCGAGATTCCGAGTTGAAGAACGTCCACGGGCCTTTTCGAGGGACGCGAGGGGGGGAGTGAGGGTCGAAGACATTTTTATTACGGTTCAACATTTGAGCCCATAACGATGTAACGAGCGATGTGCAAAAATTTCTATTGAGACCAGTTATGGAGGACAAACCAGGGAAGACCGCGATTCACGCGGGGTTAACCACTTTGGTTTATGAAACTTGGGAACCTTTTTTAAGAATAATTCGTTTAAGGATGTTACATAATGGATGTAGAGGCTTGCAAGGGTAATTGATTATATTAAATCTATGAATGGACCCCTAGATTAAGGGGTGTTTTTACTGTGACGCCCTGATTAAAAGAATGTGTTTACTAAATTGAAGTTTTTTTCTATTTATTTATTTACGTGCTTTGAGAATTCAAAATTATTTTTTTCATATTTTTTTAATGCTTGCTTGCGCCAAAATAAGTAGGTGTAATATGCGCTGTAAAATAAAAGGCGTCTCGACTGCGTGGTCGATTTTGGAGGAACAGTGTGTCTGAAACCAAAAACCAAAAAACCAAAACGATTTGTAATCAATATGACCTTCCTGATATGTGGAGTGTATTTATAAACAATACACTATTCTCTTGCTGTTAAAATAACCCTTAAAGATTGAACTTATTTTCATTTTTACTGCATTCTTCCTAAAGGCTGGAAAGTACAAAAAAAAGTTGTAAAGATTCGTAGACAAAGAATCAGCATAGCGAACATATCAATTTTTTCCTTAGTTATTGTTATTCTAATTTTTGTATAGAAAAAATTCCGAAGCCGAAACATGCTTGGTGTTTTCAAGCACCGAATTGTACGCCCCTCTTTTTCGTCGAGCATTATATTCATAACACTGGCGCGAGTAATATGCCACATCTCGTCGTGTATCGGAAATTAATTTACACGCACGACTACAGCGTATCCGCGCTCCGATCGACTGCCTTTAATTACCCCCGCGATCATCCGTGCACGATCGTTAACCACGGGTAATCCTTCGCGCGATCGATCGATCGGCGCAAATCGCCACGTACAGGCATCAAGTTCGTACAAAGTTCGCATTTCCCGAATCAATATCCATCAATACCGCGATCATCGTGATAATCACCGCAATCTAACCGAACGTGCCTCTATGAAACTCTAAAATACAGGGGTCTGTTATAAAATTCTCAAGCTTTTAATTATTCGGTTACGGAGTGACTTAACATCCACTTTACGTTCCACTAAACCCTTGCGAGTCGATATCGTGATAAACTGTTCGTTATTAGCAGCATGATATATACACGCAACCACATTCTATAAGTTAAATTGCGATACGCTCTTTTCAAGGATAATTTGTACAATTTAATTAGTATCTAAATGTTACCCCACCGAGCAGGACGTGACGTGTAACTAAAATGTATCAACTACCTCATTTTGGAATTCAGTTCACAGGTATAAATATCCAACGCTGTTTACCTTAAAAAAATAAGCTTATTTAAGGAAACCCCATTCTCCACTTCTGACTCGTCTTTTTTTTTTAAGAAATCGATTTCTGTCTAACTGCACCACCAGTAATTAATTCTTCATAATCACCAGGATATAATACAACTATTCACATTAAATGTAAATAATTTAATAATAATTAAATTATCAAAGAATTAAATAGTAATAATAATAATTATTATTAATTAATTAAATAGTAATACTAATAATTATTATTATTAAATATTTACATAGTATTAGTAATAATAATAATAGTAATTCAATAGTTTAATTTTGTATCCTAAACCAAAAACTATCCGACTTCAAAATATAGACGAGGCGTATCGAATATCCAGCGCTCGGTTGAAAATTTGATTGCGTGATAAAGTAGACGTGCGTGGCATTCATTTGGCATTGCTAGTACGGTCGCATACTGGAGCCCGTGGGGCCATTCGCATGCTAGCTCGCAGACACTGACGACTCATCGATTTATCGCCGTGTCCACGTGGATCGAGCGTTAGAATTAGGGGGTAGGTTAAGCTAGGTCTGGGTTGGGGTCGAGGGGTTACGTGTCTGGTCGATGCGCCGCGATGATTGGCGGAATGTGCCGTTTTACGAGGCTTCGAGGACGCGTATCCTACGTGGAGGCGAAAAAGGCAGAAAACGACGGCCACGACCGAGAGGAGGTGAGAGCAGGCAGGCGAGGACAAGACGGACAGAGAAAAGGGAAGCGGAGAAAATACGGTGCTGGAAGCGCGCGCCGTTGCAGTTATAATTTGATGCAACACGGCTATAAAGGGGATTACGCGCATAGATGACTGTAATTTTCGTGGAAAATGACGGAGAACCATTTTACCGCTCTTCGGGACGACACGTCGATGTCCTTCTTTCTACTCCTCTCTCTCTCTCTCTCTTTCTCTCTCTTTCTCTACCAGAGGTTCGTTAACATGAGACTCCAGTACTACGAATTCCTTCGTGCCATTTCAACCGGGGAATCATGTCACGATTAATTAAATCAGATCTCTACGAATCCCCTTAATTTCCAGGAAAAACCCTAGGAAGTTGATTCCACCATAGTAACATCTGAGAATTTATAACAGACATAGATCTGCTACTTTAGAATTCACCTCAGAAATCCAACATTTCAAATTGATAAACCAGCAAATTTGAAGAAACTCTAGCTACCTACTTCACGCATTCTTTTGTCACTTATAAAATTTCAATTTACAGAGATCACGGTATCACATGACCACCACTGTACAAAACCAAACAAATCCACCCGAGTGTTTGCTAGAGCTCGTAACAAAAGGGTTAATGGACCAATTCCCGGGCCGAGCGCTTAATAATTCTTCTTATCGAAACGCGATACTGCTGCTCGAGGAAAGTACATAATACGCCACGGTCAATATTAGTTTTAACCCTGTCGGGCGGCGAGAAAAAAAGTGTATCATGTTTCGCCCGAAATGGTACGGCACGGCGAACCCGGGCGCCTCTTGCAATTAGTGATATATCGTGCGCGCGGAGTGTTATCATAGCATTATAGACAATCATTATCCATCCCCATCATTGGAAGCGTGAGTGAAAGGGGTGTGCCGGCGAGCCACGGGGAGGTAAGATGGTAAAGGAGGGAGCGCGAGACGGTTCCGTGGATCGAACGGTCCCGTGCACCTTATTTTAAGGTCAGCCGTAAACGAGCATAAGGTCGACGACGGGGGGGTGTGGGGGCGTGGCGGGCATAAACAAACCTCATGCCATATTTCGCAACAACAAATCAACTCGACACCTCGTGGCCCTTGGTATAATCAGCTAATTCGCGGTAACAACTTAATTCGGGCCTCCGTGGCCTCGATTAAACAAACCGTAACTACTTAATTCGCTTAACGAGCGGTGTTGCGCGGTAGGGCGAGCGCACCGCTGTTTACGGAGGTGCGAACTTCACGCGTACCGGTTTACGTACCCCCATTGGCCAGTGTTTTTCAACCTTCCTCGCCCTGCGAGGTACCTGCGACGGATGCAACCGGCGATACTCGCGCGCGGGGCCTCGCCTGAGACGGCTGACGATTTGTACAGGTTTTCTTGTAACTGACGGTAGAGCTAGCCCCTGACTTACGTTATTTGGCACCTACGACGTCTACTGAGGTCCGGGAGGTGATATGCATTTGTGTACTGTACATATTTATATGCGTGTGTATAAGAGGTGTAGGTGCAGTAGGTACTGGGGTTGTACTACGGGATGACCCAACCACCGTAATCAATCGAAATTTTGAAGGGTTGGGCGGGAGGGGAGAGAACCTCTAATATAAAATTTTAGCTTCGGGTGTTTGTTAGTTTCCGAGATATTAATAATAACTTTCAGCGTAATACATGGTACTGAACCGATGTGAGTTTGGGAATACTAAAAATGAGACTGCAGTTACAAGCATCGCGCGATGAGGTCAATATCGCTATTATATCGTCGGCTGTACAACAGTTGACGGTGATTAGAAGATGATTGCATTAGGAACGCCTGTATAGGCACGTTTCAATTCAAGCCTGTATAGGCAAGTTTCGTATTATGCCGAAAGTTGTTTATTAATATCTCAGAAACTTTCATCTTTTGGAAAAGAGATTTGTTAGTTTTTTGTGCTGCAAAAAGTTTTCGTAACTTACTTATTGTAGTTAATAAACCGTTCCTTTTGTGTCGATTTTTTTAAAATTTTTAATTTAATCGAATACTAACGCTAAATGAGGTGGAAGTGAAGACACGCTGAATATTCGAGTGGCTCAATAAATCTCTGGTGAAAGGACATACGAGTAAAAGTTGGAATTACATATTAGTTTGTCAAGAAGACACTTAGAATATTTAAAGTGCTATGTAAGATCAGGTGTTAAATTTCGGACGTGAAAGTTGGTAACATATGTGCTAAAAGAAACTATTATTTTTAACTTCGATTCGCAAAAAAAGAACAAAAAAGGAACTGTTCAAACATGAGATAAAATTTGACTTATACTCGTTTGAACGTCTTCAGACTTAATTTTGAATGTATTGGTAGTAGGATAGATGTAGCGAATTCTTTCAGGCCTATGTGCTCTGTTTGAGCTAGATGTATTTTTTAATTAACCCTTTCACGGTGTAATAAAATGCTAACGAACAAGCTAAAAAATGTTTTCTTTCCAGAATTATAGAAAACGTAATAAAAGAAAACATAAAGAGAGCAGAAAGTAAAGAAAGTATCGATCCCCAAAAACTGTTCTGAATGGAACTCTGATCAATTGGATCAGTGTGATTGAATCGAATGATATAGTAGAATTAAATGGAGGAATATATTTAATACATCCGTCCTGAGGTATTAATGTTGATAAACGAGAAACGAATAAGAGAAATTAAATCAGACCAGGAGACTATTCTGGCCTAAGCAATTTGAGGGTCATTTGATGACAGTTCTGCGAAGTCATAAGGCAGTGCAACGGCAGGGTTGAGAACCACGAAGATACAGAACCGATCGAAGCCGATGGATTCGTCCGGTCATTACACGGTAATGATCATTACCACGCGGCACATGTGTTCCTCGAACTTATCGTGTTCACCGAAATTCGTCTGCCCCTACGCCGCCGCAATTTTTCTAGACGCGTCTCGTACGTGTCCGCTTTCTACGAAATGATACCCATTTTCTACTTACATTCTCTTAAGGTGCGAATCCACGATGAGATTTTATATGAGACTTTTCCATCAAGTGACAAAAATTTCAGCGTCAACTAAATGTAGGTAAATAATGGAAATATCATGAAACTTGTCTCATGGGAGTCTAGTTTTATGAAACAAATGATAAAATAATTAACAAATAATAAAATAATGAAATAAGTGTTCCGTGAAATTAAAGTCACTCGCACCTTTGCAGCTCGCGGATGGAGTAGAATGATGACAGCACGAGTCAGACAATTTGTAGGATATAGAACACTCGCTTCTCCGATTTCCAAAAGGTTTTCCTAAATACTTATACATCTCATGTAATCACCTTATATCAGGGAACAATAAACCACAAATATACAGTAAATATACAGTAGTGGCCAATAAAATAGCACCATTGCTGAAAAATACAGTTGATCGAATATGTAGATACATTGCAAATGCGGTAACTACACTAAATTGCTTTAGTGCCGCAAAAATGAGAAAGAACTTCAAGAAACGAGCAATCATGTGTGGAATAAAGAACTTACTACTGATTTCCTTAAGAACTGACGCACTCAATGGACAACAGATACAAAGCAGTTATCAAGGCCTGTGGAGGCTCTACAATTACTAAGACACCTCAGTGAAGTATAGAAGAATTAAAAATAGTATTTACTGCCAAGTTATTATTCACTGACAATAGTTAATAATGTTCAAAGCTGGAAACCGTTCGTTTATTCCTACATGTACCTGCAATCTAGATTTTTCCAAAGTGTATATTCATTTTGTAGTATTTCTTGATTCATTGTAATAAATTACGTTAAACCAAAGTTTTAGAGTTGAACCAAAAGCATTGATATTTTCACGGTGGTGCAATTTCTATGGTCACTACTGTGCTTCACCCTAATCCATTTAATCATAACATCCCGATCTACGTGTATATAAAGTAACCGATATAGAAAAGTACCAAATTTCAAATTCTTTAATTCTTAATTCGCAAAAAATACTTGATTTTCGAGTGATTTAACTGTCTCCTTAGTCGCCTTAATACCAAAAAACTTGTATCGAACCTGTGAGCGTTGATGAAGAGAAATTTTGATACAGAATATCCAAAATGTTTTGAAGAACCTATTCTTCCCTACGAAACATATAAACATATGTTGATATGTTTATTCCCTTCCTTTGTTCCCTTCCTTGAACCCGCTCGTGCCCCATTGGTGGCTGGGATCTTTACGAAAGGCTTGAAGAATATACACAGCCTTGTAAAGGGCCACGTTTACCTATCTTTAACGTGCTCCTCTCCCCTTACGAGAGTTCACCTCGTGAAATATGGCTGTGTGAACCCGGACGTGTTTCCTCTAACTTTTACATGCGCCAATTCCGGCTCAGGGCATTCCGAACCACTCAGCAAACCATGAGCGACAGTAAATGCGTTTTTTTTCCACCAGAAAAAAAAATGGAATCTACCGTTCAGCGCTCTACAGGATTCCATTTTTCATCGATTAATCAGCAGCACATTATGCTCGACTCCGCGCGATAATTTTTAATAATCCCGTTCGACTTGAAGCCGCGATAGCGGGCTAGAAAACGCCAGTCATCTCGGGAATGCAATCAACTCGAATAAATCGTTACCGTGTGGATCGCGCTCCACGAATTAATTGTTACCAGGGTAATCGACCGGCAAACGAAACAAATTTCTATGGGACTCGAGAGCGACTAGCTTCTAATTAGGTGTCGAGGAGAAAAAAAATGAAATGCAATGAAGTTGTTGAGGTCCAAGGCCAATGACCCACGACGATATCCGCGAGATCGCTGGGCATTAATTAACTGTACGGTAGGAATAAAGCGGTAACAGTACCTGTGCCGGGGAATGATTCATATTTCCAGCCTCGTAACTCCACCCCACTGTGTGCCTCCTAATTTACGCGTAGTCCCCGCTATGTTTAACAAAAATAAGTATGTTGTTATTAATGACAATCGTTAAACGGTCCACTAACGCTCGTAACTACGGGATCGCGCGTTGTGCTTTAATTCTAACTTAAATTACGAAGGCAAAGCCGCCCTGTCGTCGTCGGATTGCAATGATCATAGCAATCTAAGAGATTTTTACCGTTATAACGAATCAACGTAAGGTATCAGGATGCTAGTTGAAAGCTGAAAATTTAGAATTATTAAAGATCAATTTTTAACCATCAAGTTTCCTATTCTGTTCACAAATTATTGCCATCTGCAGTGATATCTATATTTCTAATAATATAAAAAATTATAAAAATCAAGCTTCCTATTTTTATTATTATATTTATTCCCATTTTTAATTCTCTTTATATTTAAGTAAAATAAAATGCAATTTTCAAAATGAAGATGAGCTTCGTAATTCCCCCTTTACGATTTTAGTGTCATAGATCTCGGAATGAGAATTTGGAAAAGATCTAAGCAGCCACGGGATAAAAAGTACCTATTTTTAATCGAACGGTTTCGCGAAGGTGATACTTCACAGCAACTTAATTTCTTCGCGACGTGCATGTTCGCAACAAGTAATAAGTATGAGCCAGACTATTCGAGCGTATAGATCATACTTCGAGTACGGAGGTGGAGCAAATAATACCTATGGTGGCCGTGGAAGCATTGTTCTGATGACTTATGGTAGGCAGCTACACATCGGGAAACTTCGCAATAATATACGCGCCTGCGACTTGCTCGGGTCACGTGAAATATTAGGAACATTAATGACCAGCACAGAGATCCTGTAATTTAACAGAAATTTCTCGTCATTCTCATCTTTCTCGACTTTGCCCGGGACCATCCAAGATTTACTAACCGATAACGTAACAGCGAAATCACTGTCTGTTAGAGGGTTACCTTGAGTGGCTCGAAACGAGCGGTATGTTTACGAATTTTTTACAGGAAATGCATGCGCTCACTTTGTGCTACGTGTAAAGCATTTCCTGAATTTTGAGGAACAATTTTTTTTAAATGTTTAGATTTATTTATAATGGTAAAAATAGAGTTATTCCCATCAATGTAGCGGATCGCATGATAAGCTCGTGAGAGTGATTACGACTACCTCAGTAATTGAAAATCAAAATTTCAGCAGGCTCGTTATTTTTAAAGGTATTCTCTATCGTAGGACGTATGGATTATTAGAAATTCAAAAGATTCTTGAAATTATAGTGTTTTAAAGAAGAAATTGACCTTTTGGCGACCTTCCTTTTAAATATCTTGACTTGAGAACTACTTAGTTAAACAAAAACTTACGTCGTACAATGTCATTGAGAATACGTGTCCCAAATTTCATTAAATTTGGTTGAACAGTTTTTAAATTATTAAGTATGAATTCCGAGAATTTTCCTATGGGACCTTTTTCACACTATTTTTAAAAGTCCAAATTATCATTTCATAGAAAATAAAATGTTTTAAATTTTTTGCATAAATTTTTTATGAATTAAATCATACTACTAATTTATCTGGTGAAATTAAAATCTTTAATTACCTTTTCTTCCTCTTTAATGTAACTTTAACTTCTCGTCCTTTTTTTCCAAGTATACAAAATTTTAGGCAAATGATTGTGTAAACGAGTAAGTTGAAACTATTTTAATTGCACTGCCCATGTATGTATAGAGTTCTTACCAGAAATTCGGGAACACCCTGTATACCTTTCTGATATCTCACAAGTATTTGCATGGTGTATTCGTGGTGGAGTGAATGTTTCTTCAACGTACGAGAATTCAAGTTCATCGCCATTACGTGACAATATTCACAGATATTTTTTTAGACAAAAACCACAATTGCAGCATTTACAAAGTGTATATATTTATGTGGTTGGTATCTTCTACCATTATTATCCTATGCCCCGTTATACGTGTCTTCTATCGAAGAAAATGATGTGTAAGGACGGTACGGTACCTAAATTGTTTTTAAAATAAAGAAACTATTATACCACTGCATGACTACCTACCTATATCAAGGATGTAGTAGCTCGTTAAGAGCCATACTGTTACTAAGTTTAGAATCAATTGCCATTACCTCTAAATTTGCTTCCGAATGGTTTTCAAAAAGTGAACATCGTCCGCTTTACGATACAGCAAATAATTAAACGACAGGCCGAGAAGGGAGAACGTAGCTCCAAATGTAGATAATGAATTAAACACACGGTATCTCTTTCGCGATGAATTTTGCCCGAAGAATTATGTCCGCGCGTAAGACGGGCTTACCGAATAATACGTTCAGCTAAAAGCCTCGAAGCCCATGAAGCACGAAAAAAAGTCGCAAATAAATGTGCGCGGCGTGCGACGATAAGGGGAGTGAATGGCGCGTGTTTCTCCTAATAGCAAATCTTGTTTCATGCCCGTCGGAACCGGGGAAGGGCTCGCCCCTGCTACGTGGCTACCCACCACCGCTGGGGATATAATTTATTACACAGTATACGTATCACTTCATCCGAGGGGATCAAAACGGTGGCTCCAGCGGGCAGCTAAATAAAACACAGTAAAAGCTAATAAAAGGTATTAGCTACGGGACAGCTTTTGCGCGTTAATTTTTAACTCGCGAATACGAAGGTATAAGTACCTTCAAATAGGTATTAATAAAGTTAAAAAAGCTTTTTTACTACATGTTGTTCAGTTTCTTATTTTTTAATTAATGAAAATCACGGTATTTTTCCAACGTTTTGGGCGGAAAGTAGGTATCCTTAAACATTGAGTGCTTTTATTAGTAATGGAAGGGCAAAGTACACGAAGATCAATTTTCCAATGACTTTACTACTTTTATGAATGCAACATTGCAGCGTGTGTATGTGTAAGTGCATTGTCCGGTTGGTTCAAGTAGCAAGAATCAAAGACGGAAGTCAAGGTTGCCGTATATTAATCGCATGTACCTGCCATCGCGGATAGGTAGCGCTTTACGACTATAAACGACACACTTTACATCATGTCCAAATAACGAAGAGCCGCCATGCTTTAAGAAACTCGCAACAGAGTGTATGCATGTCGAGGCATGAATCAAAGAGAGGACAAACATCATTAAGACGATCTCAGAGCGAAATAGCTGTAGCTAACACATGCTAGTATGATGCTAGTAAACTTTAAACACTTCAGATAAAATTATGTTATTACTATTTAAAATTGCTATTAAATAATTAATTTTCTCAGCTGACAATCGCATTGTTTCTTAAATTATTTTGTGTAACTCTGAAAAGCAAAAAGTTGTGTTAATTGCACACTAATAATTAGGGTTGCCAACTTTTTTCAGGAAAATATAGTAGCCTACTTTACGGCCAAGTGCGATAAACAATATAGTATTCTACATTGTGAAATACTATAATACTTTTCAGAAGAAAATAGTACTTAAAATAAAACTGCATTGAAACATCTTATTTTTTAAATACATATTTTTTTGCATTTTGTATTATATCATTAATTAATGACGATCTTAGAGCAAAATTGCTACGCCTAAGTAACTGATAGTATGGCGCTAGTAAACATTACGCGGGTTAAGCAGATTTTGCCCCACTTTGCCCAACACACTGCACATCTAATAACGAAAAGGAATGCACTGCTCGAACAACACAACGTTCGAATGCGAGAAGATTCGGAACGTAGTTCAGGCTCTACTATATATCACTACGATATAATCGCTCTACTTACGCGCTCCCCCCAGATCCTAACACGACCCAGCACAGTTGGCATATAGTTGGCCAGTTTCCTACAAAATCTCAGGCAGCGCCGTCCCACGGACCTCTGATTGAATCAAGAACGGCTCTCCACGCTTGGGTCCTTTCAATCAATCGGGAACGGACGGCCTGTTTACAGAACTTACCAGGAACAGAGAATGCGTGTCCCGCCGGCGACGTCTATCGTGACGAGCCGCCAAATATAATGCAGCGAGGCCGAAGGGGGCCCAATTCGCGGCGAGTATGTATATAGCGGAACATCCGAAAAACCACCGTGACAGTGGCCTTCCACACACGAGACACGAAACCGCATCCGAGGCGCGTGACGAGTGACATAGAGGGAGCCGAGGGGGGAGTAAGGCGATGAGCCGTGGTTGGAAGGTAAGAGAAAGGGAAGAGAGCGAGCACGCGAGACGGAGACAGCGATGACGAAGAAGAGCGAGGCTCCTTCGCACACCTTTTTAAATCCTGTGCAATCACCTTTCGCGGCGAACACGGGGTGTCGAGAACGAGCAGCTCCTATATTATTATCTTCTAATGCTGGGTGGCATTGTGTCAGCGGGGAGACAGTGGCGTTCCGATGAAAGCGAGACGCTCGTCTGTCGAAAAATCGAAAGAAACGTGTCCAGTGGGAGTCGCGGGGTGGGGAGAGGAGTGGAGGGGAAGATAGAAACGCGCACGGCGATCTCGACGGCCTTTTCAGCGGTATACACAACTTTCTTCTCCTCTATTCAACGGTTCGGTCTATCTGCGGCACCATACGCTCCATTCTTCTCGCCCCTCGCTAACCACCCCTCCTCCCCTGTTTCCGCGCGACTCGCCGTCACGCAACTTCGCACGGTGCCGAGAAATTGAGACGCTGGTGGTCGTAGGCGAATTGGCTTCGTTAGAAATTCAGATGTGCCAATTGCTGGTAACGTTTGCGTTGTGAGAGAGCGTTGGGCTGGCGGCGGCGGCGAAATGCAAATTAATGCCGGGGTGCGGCGCTGAGTTCGTACGATTCTTTGCTGCGGTACGTTCGGGGTGGAGTGCGCGAATTATCTTGCTGTTTTGAAGTGCGACAGCACACACTTGATTGTGAATGGAAGGGTAATGGCACGTTTCCATATTTAGGGCGTGAAACCACCCCTCAAAGTTATAAGATTTTTCAGGTGTTCGTCTTCGATTGCTTTGGTTTTTGGATACGGTTTTAGAGAACCGAAAAATAAGAAACAGGTGTCTTTTTATTTTGACCTGTTTGCATGTTTTGGGGGTGAAACCATCCCTCAAAGTTATTCGGATTTTCAGCTGTTCGTCTCCGATTGCTTTGGTTTTTGGATATGTTTTAGACAGAAAAATAAAAAACAGCTGTCTTTTTATTTTGGCTTGTTTGCATGTTCAGGAGATGAAACCACCCCTGAAATTTCACGAGAATAGTTGGTGCCCGCCCCCGATAGGTTTGTTTTTTCGCCAAAGCAATCGGAGACGATTGGAACAGCTGAAAATCCGAATAACTCTGAGGGGTGGTTTCACCCCCTAAACATGTAAACAGGCCACAATAAAAAGACACTTGTTTCTTATTTTTTGGTCCTCTAAAACGTATCCAAAAATCAAAGCAATCGGAGGCGTGCACCTGGGATACTCTCCTTGTTAGTCGGACTTCCGCCAGTATGTTTCAAAACCCTCTGCTCTTTGATAGTTAAGTACTAAAGAGAAATGTTTTTATTTCTCAGTCAAGAATGAAATTACAACTTAATTCACTATGAAAGTAAATAGTTGGAGCCGGTAAGACTTAAAAACTACTATTAACTCAAATTATCAAAATTTGGACTTACACCCCTATAATTCTCAGTTCTCCAACTATGCGCATACCTTCGGAAAAGAATAAGAAATGGAAGTAGAACAATAGTAATTGACTCATGATTCAGATCTAACAATACGCACGCATATATTCTGACATAGAATTAGAGGATGCACAAAAACATACCCTTGAAGGCGCGGTCTTACTTCTAGGTGACAACGTGTTAGGTCTCCCGTGCATGAGCGGTATAATCACTGTAGGTAGGTATAATCAAGGTGCGCACTGCAAAAGAGCAAGAACCCGCGAATAGCTCTAACCGTTCAAGGTGATTCGCACAGTCCTCTCCGGACGTAGCAGCTGAGTCTACTAGGTACTTACGCTGTTGTGGCGTTGATACGACGCGTTTAGGATCAGTACTTCTATTAGGTAGGGTAAATGGCTTATTTTAGGGTTACCAGGCGCCCCGATTTTCAACCCTTGCCCCGGGTGACTCGATTTTCTTATTTCATGATTTCTTTCGGAATTCTATAAAGAAATTAAAAATAATGTGACTCGACTCCCAAATAGATTCTTCGGTCCTTTTTTTACCTGTACTAAATACTCGCTCTCCGTAATACAATATCTACCCATCCAATATAATTCTCTCCCACGTCACTGAACACGGTACAGAAACCCCAGTTCCTAACTAATTAACGAAGAATTCAACGTTGGACGATGCGAATTAACTGTCTCAGCGATCAAGAAATACAAAAGCTGCCAGCGAGGAATTCCAACTTGACAAAGTTGCCTTTGGAACGCAGATTCCCTTGCCTCGCAGTAATTCTATTTCAATTATAGCCGAGTGTCTCGAATATGATCAATAAGGGAGCATCAATCTCAATCGAAAGACAGTACGAAGAAAGCCACTGCCAGTGCTTTGATTCCCCTTTGATTGCTTGTACTCCCGTGCAAATCACCACGACAATGCGCAATACAGTTACTGACTCGTACAAATTATTTCGCGTCGACGCGCGGTATGATCAGCCTCGTTACAGTATTGTGAGTAACAAAGATGTATGCCCGCACAATACCATCGGTGATCAGTATTGTTGCGATTTCTATTACCTTCGTTGTTACTTGCAACACGACGCGCGGATAAATAAACCGACATTCGTCTGCGAGGGCCCCGCCTATCAGGCCCGCTTTTTATTCATCTAACTAAAGGCAGTTTTTGCGGCTAACGAACTCGTTAGTAGGTACGTTGCTGCGTACTTGGCCTGGTGCTATTCCGCTAAATATTTGGAGTGCCTTGGTAAAGAGAAACTATGCGACATATCGCGAATGATGTTTATCGAATTGTGATTTGAAATTAAAACTGAATGACGAATTTAAGGTCAAGAAATATTGCATCTTTGGGAAATTATTTCTAAGTGACAAAAACACCTTTATCGATAAAATGTTTCGATTAAGATAGGGACATCTTTCAATGATATTTTCAATTTTTTTTCAAATATCAAAATATTCCGAAACCTTTAAATGCGTGTTTCTCAAAACCACGTTTTCCGAAACGGTGTACGCTGGAATTTGAGTAAAACTCTATGGATTTTTATACAATTTTGCGCAGATATTCTTAAATGTATTCTCTATCATCCGACCGTCAATTTTTTCGATATTTTAATTATTACCTGACTTACGTGAAAATAAAGTCCATTTTCTTGCACAGCTTTTTGCTTCAAAGTGTAGCTATTTTGTAATTTTTCAATCAATCGAAAAAATTGACAGTCGGATGATAGAGAATACAGTTAAGAACATCCCTACTCTTTCCTCAAACTCACATCCTCCCCGATTACCAAAAGTACTTCCGAAAGGACCGAAACATATCATGAGGAACGAACTTCAATTCCTACGACAGTTAATAGCCATCCGTCTCATAATTCCGCTTCACTGCCGCCACACCGCGAGACGGTCATCCGATCGCGACGTGACCGAGGATCGAGGCCGTGGTATGCAAAAGCCACGGTTCCCGTGCAATTAACAGCGCACACGGGCGTAGCCGTTGTTCGGGGGACCGCCGTCTATCGGCAGGATGCATATATTCATCGTGCGGCGGGGCGAGTGCGTTGAAAAGGGTGGTAGAATCCGCAACGGCCGGGAGGAGGCACCGAGTCCCGGCAAAACGAAATGTTCGGCCGTGGAAGAAGAAGCCGGCGGGTATAATGGATATCTTTATTATCAGAAGGAGAGGCGAAGCCGTTCCCGACGACGACGTTCCGCTGTACCAAGCCAGCACAACTTCGGTCCAATTGGTCCGCCCCTCCCTCCCCCGACATAAATATTGATGAAAACGATACATTTATACGCGAACGACAAGTCCGTCCGCGGATAAAAAGCCGGGAGATTTATCGGGACGCGGCCTCGCGACGACAGCCATTTCTGCGCCGATCATACATCAAGCGGAGCCTCCAGGGCCAATTCCGCTCGTCCGGTCGATCTCATCCATGTGATTCCTGTTTCCAGGCCGATCCACGTCCGACTCGTTAAAAGAGTGTCGTTTCGGGCAGATTTTTTAAATGCCAGCCCCCGCCTGGACGCTTCTCTGTTTACAGTCTTCTTGGATCAGGCGCTACACTCTGGGAGCATGGCTTCAGGGGGTAGTTTGTGGATTTTGGGAAATTATTGGGTGAGTTTTGTTAGCGTGGGATCGCTGAATCCTTCGTGTATGCATTTTACAATGTGATATTTATTTTCTACGGTCATTCATTCGAGTGGATATCCCTTTTGTAACTTCTGGAGTAGCCACTTGGTCCAAATGTTTTCTGCGTTACGTTTTCAGTTACACTTTCGAATATAGCGATTTTATTCTAGATATGCTTTCATTTCTTGCAACAGCTAATTTTTAGTTTAGTTTATTCTTAACGTTTGTTGTGTTTGTTGTTGTTGTCTCTATTTTAGTTTATGTATAGTACGCGGTTAGGCTTTTCAACAGTGTTACCACTGCAGCCTCGCCTTTAGTCTTGTTGTCTATGCCATCTGTAAATATTCAGGTCTCTTCTTTTTCTTTGAGTAATAAAGATGATTAATAATAATAATAACATAGAAATACCAGTTTCACTTTTTATTCTACCTTCATGTTCCCATAATAACTACAATTCTGCATACGACATATGGGAAATTAGAAATGCTCTATAAATTGTGAAAGATTGTTTTCGCCCGAGGCAAATACATTTTTAAAGAACCCCTAAATTATCGATTTTATGCTACATATAAAAGTCATAACTGTTAATAGCAAATATTATTCGTTGCGTGCGAGTAATCGATCGAAATTGTAATTACCGAATGCGATGCGAGGAAAACGGGTGTCACTAGTTAATTACGTCATACTTTAAGTCCGATTTAGTCGACGGAGAAATTACGAAAATGAAAACGAAACGAGCTATTGATTGTAACTTAGGACTTCTTTTGCTTGCCTCGCGAGGTGTTTTGCAAACATCATTAGAACCGGTTCCCATGAGCGTGTGGCGTCGAGCTAAACGCGACAAGGAATTATTTGAGACTTTTGATCTTGCTAATTTAATAGGAAGACGTTGCATAAAAAGAGAAGGAAAAACAGCGCTAGCAATGTCAACCACCGTTCCCACGTTCAGTTTCATTTCTGATTACGTGGAACCGACAGGCGTGACATTTTGAAATCAGTACAGATCGTTGAAATTAAAAAAAAACTAAATTTAAGAAAATAACATATGCCGCTAATAAAAAGACACTATAAATAAAATTGAAAGCCCTAGAAATAAATAATTCCATACAATTACAGTATTAATGTATATTATTGTAGATATATAAAGGATAAAGGGAAAAAGACAAGGAATGTCACGAAACAGCTATATCGAAAAAATTAAGTTTTAACACTTCAATCCATCAGTAAAGGAACAAGGTTTAATGAATTTAATTTTCTTATACAATTTTCTTCTTAAATAATTTCTTGTTTTACCTTGACGGCGGGAGCTTATAGTTAGGCAAAAAGTGGGGGGTATTCCCGCATTTTGTTTCAGTGCAGAGTGGACATTTCTAGTTTTTAAACAATTATACCAAATCTTTAACGGTATCTTACGGGGACATTTGTACTTTATAACCCATTGTGTTTCGATAGTTCGGTAATCCCAGTTGTAACCAACAAAATATGGACATTCCCTATTTCTTTCCCTTACCCTTCATATTCCCATTCTTCATAGGACATAGATAATAACTGTTTAAATGTTTCAATTAAATTGAAAATCAACACAAGAAGACAATTCAAAGGAACGGCTACTTAAAGCAAAAACAAATCGCGAGCAGTTTCCAAGGAAAATAAAGAATCGTCAACGAGTGAATTAACGAAAATGGTGAGAGTATTAATACATCGCTAATACGTGTGTAGATAAAGTTTCGAGCTGTCGACGCGCCATGTCGTGTAGAGATATCATTGATGCCGATTACGATGCAACCGATCGCCTCACCGAGAATGTTTTCTTACGTCGGGATCCCTGGACGGGCAGGGCCCAGGCCCCTTTATTGGATTTAGTCCCCTAATGATTTTGTCAAGCCGGGATGGAAAAGAACCTGCCAACATTCCGTCGTGACTCGTTCTGCATTCGAATTTGGCGCTGCAACCACGCACGGCTAACCGGCGGGGATCCCCCTCGTAAATTACGCTTCGCCGATCTTAACCCATCATCTAACACGATTACACGCGAGAAATAGCTAATGGCCGGATGATTCTTTTACCATATTTTCATTTCGATCGTGAATCACAATTTTCGATCCACCGCTGTGTCATTACGAATTTCTTGCTACAGTTCTCGTCGATCCTGCCCTTGTGCCCCGCGGGTTGCAGTTTCTCACGCGGCGCGTGATCGGGGGATTAATCGATATCGACACAGGCTCTGTTTTGTGATATTAATATACGCTGATATTGCATCACATCAATTCTGTTTGCCAATTGATATTATTTTTGCATATTGTGCAAAGTGCTTTGCAATTCGAGCTTTAAGATGAACCCTGCAATATTGATAATATTGGAGTTTCGTGTATTTGTAATAATTTAGCACTAACAAGGAAACTCGTCAATTAAAAAAAGAAGAAATATAATTGAAATGAAAGTGTGGCGTGAAAATCGGCGCGAGCTCTCCCAAGAAAATCTAAGAATATTTGCTACATCCTCGCCTGGAGACTGCAAAATTATTTGTTCCTCCGCATCGCTGCCCATCGCGATCCCTCTTAACCAAATTAAATCTTGTCAAACTGTGGCGTACTCAATTGCCGTAATTGCGCAAGTAACAAACCTGACAATATAAAACACATTCAATCAGTCCACAATCGTTTGCATAGCCCTTCGAGTACATACACTCCTGCACTATCAACATTTTTATGCAAACAAGATGATTAACCCTGTTAACCGGCACATTTCTGGATTGAAAGTGCTTTCCAGGTAAGTAGTGTCTTAATGTTATTTCTGATACAAATTGTAGAATGGTAAAACTAAAGACGGAATGATTTACCAATAAATAATTAAACAATTTACTCAAAAAAAATTATTGGTACAAAATAATTAGTACAAATAACTGTACCAGATGAATTTTTATTTTAATTTACGAACTATATATGTATGTGTGGGTTAACAATGTCAAAAGAAAAAAAGAAAAAATGTGAAGAAAGAACAGCAGAATACATTTACTACCTCTATAGTGGTAATAAAGAACAAACGAGACAGATTTTTGCGAAATTGAGTAAGTGGCAGTAATGTATTTCAATAGGCTGTACTAATTGTATAAAATAAGAAAAATTATTTTTTATCAATTTAAAACCATATTGTATAACAAAATCACTTATTAAAATTAAATGGAAAGTTAATTATGTCTCCATTAGAAAGCATCTCGAATAGTATCAGTGGCAAAAAATTATGACTGCACTGGCAACAACGCCAGCAAAACAAAATCCTATTTTTTAAATCGTCTATTTCTCCGTTTACCGAGAACTAAGGTTAGTCCGTTGTCGCTCTCAACGCCTCGAATGATATTAGTAACGAGTTAACTCGTCGCCACCGAATCGCCTCTCAGAATCACCTGACTCATTTAAATACGAGCCATTAAACGAACGTTATCAGAGGGATACTTGACTCGAGGCTAGCAGAAACCTTATCAACCAACAGTGGCCATCTAGAGGCTCTTATTGGTACAGTAAGATCGCACAGGAGCAGTAGAACGGCCATAGGCAAGGAGTAAAAAAATCCCGCGCACGTCAGATCACCGAAGATTAATTGAGCCCCGAGAAAATCGAGCTTCTTGCCGGATACACAAAACACGAGCTCCCAATTATTTCCGTAAATGCCGGCGCGGCATCGGGGAAGGGTATTGGCCTGCTCCTCTCGCTATTACGCGAAACTAATAAATCTTTCTCGCGGTCGATACGTATACGTATCGTTTCTTACGCGGCCAATCTTCAGTCGGTTCCAGGAACGGGGCCCTCGATCATACACCATTAATTATCCACACAATGCATGGAGGATTAGGTTTTTCTGCAACGCGGACCCCCGAAAACCGCGCGCGCGCGCCTGCTGCGGCTATCCACGTCACCGGACGTCAACTCTAAATGGAAATGTCTTAATTATCAGAGCACGTAGTGCCCGACAAAAACCATCTACGGGCCCTGCACTGTCCCGCCGCACCGCGGCGCTGTACGTCCGCCATGGTCAACGTAAGATTCTCGTACTCAGCGGAGGGTGGGGCAGTGGCGCGGGAGGAGGGGGCATTCGAATGCTATGTAAGCGACGCGCGTACCCCTTTTACCACCAAAAGCGATGACATTTATTGGCGGCCCGCAAAGAAACGCTTGGAACAATACGCCACGTTACGATTGTACCTGCGTATCTACATCCGGCGAGGAATTTAATCGGCGATATCGAGCACGAACGTTTTCGCGCCCTTTAGTATTGATCAGGAATTTAGACGCAGGATTGTTTGATCGAGGTTTCAGATTTTCGGATCATTCGATAGATTCGATAAAAAAATTGAGAATAATATTTTATATATTGTATATTCCCACATTTTCTATTGTTTTTTTTTTTAAAATAGCGCTGTCCCGGGTGAATGTATGTGAATGTATCTTATTGTTAGACTCACAGAGCCTTGAATATTAAAAGTAGCTGTTTCCTTTTTTAAATTAAAATTTTTGAAAATGGGAACTTTAATCTTGAACAATTCTAATCAATTCGAAAAACATATATGTACTCTCCTTAATCAGTATACTGTCGTTTGTTTTTGGAAGAATTATCCTTTAAATATAATTCATTTTTTCTAACACTACATTGAATTATAGTATTTCCCCACGATAACAAAAGCCTGTTGCATTATGAAATTCGAAAGAATTCTGCTAAAACGTTCCTAAATGTACGTTCCTAAATATCTTTTCAAACGTAACGCGCCGAAATCGCTCGCCCGCGCGTGCGCGTCGCCGCTGACATATTTTTTTCAAATCATTTTTGCTGATTGGTCCGCTGGTTTTCAACAACCGTGACGAAAAACATTGACCAGTTTTTCAGAGCCATGGGAATCAGCCAATGGATCGTTTGCACTTTTTGCGCAAGTGCAGTAAGCGCAGTCGATGCGCGAATAAACCTAATGTCGAACGACGTGGATGGACGAGCGGCAAATAGCTTGACGTGCGAATTAATTTCGTATAGAGTCAAGAAGTCCAGTACATGGATATCGACTCAACCTGTCCGCTATATTCTATTAACATGTGACGCACAAGAAAAGGATAACGGCTGAGAGTCTGCGGTCCGCAGCAAGCATGAACGTATTCTAAACACTCAAAGTACCATTCCCTAATCAGCTGTCATAAGCAGACGATACACACAGGTGAAATTTATTTCTCGACTGCCACTTTGCCCGTATAAATCGCCACCAAATCATCTTAACGCTTTCATCGAAATAAAACTATAATTCCACTATTTCGTCCTGCCGAAAAATTTACTTATCCGCAGCTAGTCTTTTCCTTAATTAATACGTATACTCTTTCCAATAGTATTCGTGTTATTTGCATGCTACAATAGTTCGTTCAACTATCGCAGAATTAGGCATTATTGAAATGAACTTCTATTAAATTAAGCATAACGAATAAAGATTCATTCTAATCATCTCTCGGAAAAAAACGAGTAATCATGTCTTATTATAATGTATCCTGATAAGAATGAAAGTAAAGATGTATTTGTTAGTATCTAATAAAAATGTATACTCTTGTACCGAATAAACGTTATCTATCTCTGAAGCATCGCAATGTGAATCCTACAGTCTATTTCAATAATTTAGCTTTAGAATTCCGCCGCAATAAACCGACTTAATTCACTCTCAACTTGTCTGCTTTTTTGGCAATTTCAGTATCCACTGCTGTTTATTGGATAATAAGGTCATGGAATTAATTGAAACCAGTGTACAAATAAGAGATTGTTCCATAGACTTTATACCCGTATACATTAAGCAAGAAGGTGGCGAACGTGAGACAGATTTCAACGATGTGGAAATAATTAACGCAGCTCAACACTTCTGCTCCATTGAAATCAAAGGAAATAAAGGATACAGCGCGGCGACCGACAAGAAGGAGTCGAGTACAAATAATAAAGATTATACACAGAACTCGAACTGCTTGAGCAATTTGGACTGTACACTAAACGCAGCGCAAGAAAATGAAGCCTGCACCATCAATAGCGTTTTGAGCGGTTCGATGTATTTGCAGAATCTAGACTACGAAAACATAAATATAGAAATACGGAAGCCGACAAATGAAATTTCTGAAGTTTTTATTGACCAGAACGAACAGATAGAAACTGCTAATTACAGTATCTCCACGGTTACTATACCGGGTGAGCTGTTAGGGTTGAATCTTAATATAAAAAAGGAGGATGAATTAGATCAAGAAGCAGTCTATACTACAGAGTGGTTGTGCAATGTCGATAACGAGAGTGATCTTCCGACGAGCTTGCCCAGAGATTCTAGCGAGAAAGAAGTAGAAGTTCCTACTGACATTGAAGCTACGATAACACCACTAACGAAACGAAGGGACCAAACAGTGGAGGTTGTCGATAACTTAAAAGCTAAGGAAGGAAAATCCGAGAGATCCAAGAGGCAATTGAAGATAAAATCATTGCAGGATTACAAGGAGAAACTGCGGAGGAAAGCGGAGTGCATGAGGGAGAAGAGAAAAAAGTTGTACGAGCAAGAGAGCGAAGAACAACGACAACAGAGACTGGCGAAAGAGGCGGCGAAGAGGCGAGAAATGAGAATGTATTATGAAACACCGGAGCAAAGAAGGAAAAGGTTGGATGCGGAGGCAGCGAGGAAAAGAGAATACAGAATGTACAATGAAACGCCTGACGACAGAAGGAAAAGATTAGATCGCGAAGCAGAGAGGAGGAGAATGAAGAGACTCTCGTTATATGCCAGCGAAACTCCCGAACAGAGGAGGGAGAGGCTGAACAGAGAGTCTGCGAAACGAAGGGAAGCTCGACTGAATCAGTACGCTAAGGAAACTCAGGAGGAAAGGAAAGAGCGACTAAGGAGAGACGCTTTGAGAGTTAGAGAAATGAGATTTACTAGATCCGCTATTGAAACGGAAGAGGAGCGCAGGCAAAGGTTAGTAAAGGATGCTCTTCGGAAGAGGGAGGTAAGAATGCATGGAGGCCACTCGGTGAGCAGTAACTTCACGGAGCTTCAAACCGTTCGCAATTTTGAAGAATTAAACAATGTGCAGATAAAGGAGAATCCTGATAATCAATTGGGCGGTCATTATTTGAGCAACTGGATGATGTGGTTCCAGAACTCGTTAGCTCAACCGGTTAATGTTGGAGAGCAAATAGTCAAGCCTCAAACAGAAACTAATGGATGAATGATTTCCTTCGACGTGTCTCGATATTGTACATATAGTTTAGGAGCATTCACGTAACAAGACAGAATACCCCTATACAGTGATCGAATATGTGTTCCGTACATGCTTTTGATACACGTGAAACAGAAAATGAAAATGGAGGTACCGCGACTGCTGCATCAACGTACTGTTAACTGTATAAGACTTACATTAACGATACTTCTTGTCTACTGTACAATTTAATTTACAGTAGACTCCCGTATAACGTGATTAATGCGACACGCGTTATGGGAAAACGTGCTGTACGGGAATTTCTCTCGTATAACGCGTATAATCTAAAGTTACATGTTTTAAATGTTTATTGCTATGCCAACTTTTATTTTCTATGTTTTATCAAATAGGACAGTATTCTAAAAATAAATGGCATATATAGGAAGTTGATTAAAAAAAAACATATTAATGTATGTTGAAAAATCTTTTATTTTATTGAAGTATAATAAAAATGTAATTATACAAATTTATGTATTATGTTTTTAAGATTTTTTAAATTGAAAAATAGTTTTACAATCTTGATTATCTGGTAATTCTGTGTTTTATTATTTGTCGTGTTGTACGAAGAATTGTGTTATGTGAAAATAATAGTCACAATATCTTTGGCGCGTTGTACGAACTCGCGTTATACGGGAGTCTACTGTATATTGTATGTATATATACTTTTTTGTCAAGTATAATTGTGTTAGCATATATGTTGGCAAGAGAGTAGAACTTGTTATTTAGTATATTTATTAATATAGTAGAAAATTTAACGACTAATAGATTACGCAAATCCTTGGAAATACGTAAAGCTTTTGCTATCTTAAAGGATGTACAAATTATAGTGAAGTTATTGTAATGTTATTATATTATTATTTAATGCGGATGAAAGAAGGTTGTTAAAGTGTTAATATTGTAAAGAAGAATTAAAATTGTACGTTTGTGAGATAAGAGAATAATTCTTAACAGTGCCTTTCTGTTCACTGTTCTATAAAAGCAATTTGTAATGTGATCCAAGCAATTTATACATATGTATATCGTTTAGGTACGAGTGAATGATTCCAATGAAAATTTAACTGTGTCTAGAAATTCGTATACATTGTATACTGTAATTTTTTCTACAAGTTCCTTTGTATTAAATAATACAAGAAAACGTTATTATATGATTCTACAAATTTATCAACCACCCCATTCTCTTTCCTTTAATTCATATTCTATATTCTATATGAATAGTATTCTCGAATATTAACGGAAACAGGGCCGTCTTAAAAACTTGAATGCCCTGGGATAAAAAAAATTTGGCACCCCAACTTCTCACGTAAATACCAACTCTATACACCGTAAGTATAGGCTGCAGTTTCTTCCAAATCGATGCAAGGCGGTACATCGTATAGATTTAACGATGTCGTGTGTCTCTCTTCATAAAAAATTGAAATGAAGAAAGCATTTCAACATATACTTGATTCATAAGCGCCTTGGCCTAAACGAATACAATATTCGTATAAGATTTATATTAAGATTAAGATGCCACTGAAAAGTACTGATTAGTATATCTATATATAAACGTTTAAAAAACGAACAATTTTAATTTTGGCGGTATAATGGTAATCTCGTATAGGTTGCGTCATGCCGAATATTGTGATTGAATAATACAAATTCTTAAGTATGATCCTTTGTTCATTCCTTTATTTCAGTAATTCAGTTTGTTTGACAAACTTTTAATTTTTTTAGTACATGATTTCATTCGCATACATAACGAGATGTATACATAATAGGAGGATGTATAGGTATAGTACCTCCAAGAGGTCCTCGAATTGGGCCCCACGGTTGAACCATTAATGGTCTCGGTTGAAAATTCTGAACAAAGAAATGAATGAGTTTTATATCATGGTTAAATTATCGCAGTTTTATGTAAATAAAGTACCTACTCCATAATAAATAAGAATTGGTTGAATCCTTTGTTCTCTAGGCCTGTCTCCTTCTCTGGATCTACCTGTTTGCCTCCCGTCTCGAGAATGATCTCTGGGCCGCTCTCGATAGTCTCGATAAGATATTTTACCATCTTTCCGCTCTCTACTATGACCTTTCTCCCTATGTAAATAATGTAATAGTCTGGTGAAATACAATTGAAAGAAATGTAATGAACGCAGATACATGAAAGTGTAATAGCTTTTACCTATCACTACTGAACCTGGGGTGACGGGACCATGTGCGCCTAGGCCTGTGATGTCGGGTTCTTGTAGGACTCAAGCACGCCGAATTCCTTTTCAACTTATTTTCTAAAAATTAAAGTGTCCATATTTGCGAAACATAAGTTGTAATAAATCTAAGCAATTTTAAGTAATAAATATACCTGAATTTTCCAAATTCACAATTACGACAGTACGATGTTCGTCATCTTCTTTTGTTTCACCTATTGCTCTCTTTATTTCTTCTCTATCAAATATCGGCTTGGATCCCTCTCCTGCAGTTAAGTTTAGTAAATTTAATAATAGAAAAGCAATCGTATATAAAAATCGGGAAAGCATTTAAGCACTACTACCAGCTGCAACAGATCTTGAAGATATGAACCTCACTACTCAGATAAACTGACTCGTCCTGAACAATTGTAAGCCAAGTCATTTCATATTGTCAATTTCAAATTAGTTAAATATATTGTTAATTTATATGATTTTATATACTAAAAGTATATATAAATTTATTTTTCTTCTTCATAAATAAAGAGTATTTTACATAATTAAAAATGGCTTACGACTTTCTTGAGTGCCAGATATATTAAGAGAAGTTTATTTTTTATAATTTTAATTATTTTGATGACATTATTTTAATAAAACTCTAACTCTAAATATTCTGTAGCGACTGAAAAAATTTTAATTTATAATGTAATATTTTCTTTTCTTTTTCACAAAGCGTATTACAAATCGCATTAAATAATTTTTCAAAAAATGTAGCTAAATTCTTGGAATGTTACTCATTGACTATTACGAATTGATTACAAAAATATAAACATATCGATACGCCTTTCAATATACTTCAAATAAAGTAGTTTAATTTGTGTGTAGAGGATTCATGATTCCACAATAAAATCTTCCGAGATGGTTCATATTTTCCAGAACGATTAAGTGATCTTCTACTACTTTGAATCACAATTTCAAGCTTTCACGATATTCACTCTATATACAATGCTTTGAAACCCATATTTTTCAAACCAACTAGACAAAGTCTACGAGTACTCATACTTTAAAAAGAAAGTACCTATTTCCCCATTGTAGTTATTTATTTAATGCAATAAAATAAAAGATGAAGAATTCTGAGATTTAATTTCTGATTTCATTTCTTCCAGTGTTGGAACCTAATGTTTAATGTTTCACCATGCCTCTTCAGTTGTTGAATGTCAATATTTAAAACATCTTCCAAGACATGAAAACCTTCCAGTTGGTTTGCTCTTAATACATAAAGCGTTTAAAAAATCCACTTATTTGGACATGCACACATTCCCAAAACCAGGACACAAGGAGAATGCACAAAACGTGTTTGAACTACGTTTTTGGAGGAAATATTAATTTGTACTAAAAAATACTATATTCATTATAGCAGTTAATATTAACTATAGTATAGCTACAGTATAGCTAAAGTATAATTGTTTGTGCAAGCTCGTAAGAAAAAAATACTGTATAGATAAAGCAACAAGCAAGAGATACGTTAGGCATAGCAATCTTAAAACAGTCAAAGTAAAAAAAATTGTGCTTACATATTGCACATTATGCGATCAATACAGTGATCCAACGTTGTATTCCAAATTTGCTATATCCTGGGCGAATCAAAAACACGTTATTAATTTGATGAATAAAGTTGAGAAAATTCTTAAATATTACAGGGGACACAGTATGACTGTAAAGTCCAGAATCTTCATGACTGTAGAAATTAGTGACAAGGATTCCATTCTTCGAATGTAGCACTTGGTAAAGTGAAAATGTGGAAATATTTATCTAGACTTCGATAATACATTTAAACAGAAACTGAATGGAATGTAAAAAGTGGAGAGTAATCTCTCACAGAAAAGAGACATTTTTACATTAGAAAGCATACAATGTTCTCAAATTTCAATTTGTTGATCGTGATTTCTAGAAAACCTCAGAATCATCTTCTGCATTGAGCTAATTTTCCTTTGTGGCACTTAGTCGCTGAATGACTGAAAATTCTTAAGAAATTACGGTAAAAAGACAACACGTTACCCGCTCTTCTTTTAAGCACCACATCTTCCTTGTTGGGTATATCTCGCTTGAGTTCAATGGTAGATACGCTTCCAGGAATGTTTCTATGAATATCTACTTTGATTTTGCGAAGTTCTACTGGATTAATTTTTGTGCCTTCAGATCCTTTAAATAAGGGCATTGTACCACTTGGTGTTTCAAACCTAAAGTACAGAATAAAATTATATGTATATATGATTTAATAGATTTGTACTTAAAACTTACTACAATTTAATATTTTCATCGTATATAGTATACAACTGTATTGAAATATTATATCAACTGAATTTGATATTTTATACAAATACAAGTTAACAATTCATCGGTGAACTTTTCTGGATATAGCCGAAAACATATTTAATTTAAATGTATTCATCAAAAGATAAGACAGAAAATTGCATGACCTGACAATGAAATGTTAAAATTCTTCTTTGTCTATGAAATCCTCCAGAATGGGACAGTGCATCTACTTTAACAGTTAATAATTAATGACACTTTATACTTACTTCTTAGAAAGTACAGTATTTTCAGGTGTATGATGCGTATAAGTTCTTCTACATAGACCAGGTGGAGATTCGCTCCTACTCCTACGACGTCTGTTGTATCTTCCTTCGGGAGGTGGTAAGCCCATATTACGAGCGCGTCGTATCTCATACTCCATAGTCATTTTTCTTTTCAGTCTATTATGCCTGACAATTTTTTCTTGTTCGATCACCCATTCGCGTCTACGCCGTTGCCTCTCCTCTTCCGTTCTTGCACGTAGAACCGCGTCGTTATCTACATTACGCGAGGGTTTAATTTTTTCATCACGATGCGAATTCCCCGATAAATGCCGTTTCATCACTACGACGTAGCAGAGATAACTTATATTACGTATCAAAGATTTTCCTCCTTGTTTAGCGAAACGCAAAATTTGAATAAGTTTGTACTTTATACCAAATTGACGTAAAAGAAATTCCCCAAAAATGCAGCCACGAGAAGCCAAGTGCAGCCAGAGTCCCTGGACAACATTTTGCAGAGCCGGATGTTTCACGGAGAGGGAACACCTATAGGAGTGGTGGTAATGTGACGCGAGTGACGCTACAGCCAACCAGCGTCGACAATAAATTTCCCGGCGACGCTAATTGAAGCCGGGAATTCACCGGGAAACTAAACTAAGCTATGCTATGCAATGGTACGTTTTAACGTAGCTTTTGGGGGAAATGGTTCCATAAGAATGTATTGAATATAATTTTTTTAAAACGTAGCATGGCATAGCATAGCTTAGCTTCCCGGTGGATTCCCGGCTTGACCGTTGCGTCGGGTTGTTTCCCGTCTCCGCGAAACATCCGGCTTTACAAAACATTGTCCGGGGACTGATGCGACCTCCAATGTCTAAAGATTGAATCTTAATGGAAGTGAGTTATCCACATATTACAAACGTCAATTGTACGTCCATTTTAGGTCAGAACGGCTTTAGGACGTCTTTTGGTCGTCCGTGTGCTATCTGGGCAGCTGGATTATTCAGCCAAAATATCAGATTCGGAATTAAGATTTTTGGGTCCCGGGGTAATGCGCTGCGAAATTTCAAGGGGGGTACCGTGTATACGTCTTCTTATGTGTCTAAATAGTATGCGAATGAAATCGTGTACTAAAAAAATTAAAAATTTAGACCTCGAAGCTGAGAAATTAATAAGTCATATTGTAAGCAACCGCTGTTTGCAACTACCCAACACACTTCCTTGCGCAGTGACGCGAAATATTCTACAAAGTATCATCATTCGACCTGTATACTCATACCCTAAAATTTCACATTCGTCTTAAGACAGACGTCTTCATTACGTATTTATAAATAAAAAAAGAAAAATCACAACTTGGAATATAACAGGTTTTTGGATGTAGCAAATTTTCTAACGTTTGTAAGACGACATTTAATCATCGTTGTAAATTTTTTGTTAATTAACCAACCATAGTAATTGTAGGCCCAACATTGCATATTCGTAGGCAAACTGTCCTAACTTTTTGTTAATTAACCAACCATAATAATTGTAGGCCCAACATTGCATATTCGTAGGCAAACTGTCCTAACTTTTTGTTAATTAACCAACCATAATAATTGTAGGCCCAACATTGAATATTCGTAGGCAAACTGTCGTAAGCTTTTTGCCGCAAGTTTTGTACGTCGTGCGTCGAATAAAGTTAATCCGAGTCATCTTTATAAAACACATGACGAATAATTTTGTTAACTTTTATTCATTATTCGAAATATTTATTCAAATAAAAATTTTACCTCTCGTAATGTTTGCCACTTGAGCCACTCTCCTTAATTCCATCAATGATTACGACTTCAATGTTTATCAACATACGGCTTACAACATGCTGTACCCGACTGAAGAACGTATAGAAATACATTATGAAGAAACAGTTACAGATCTTGGACGACAAGAGACACGACGCAAATATGTTTTGTTTACATGATCGGACGACCGGTACAGGGTCGCGAAATTTCTCGTCAAAAGCGTTAAACGAGCGATATCAGGTCACGAGGCATATTTAGTATCATCCAATCATGAAAATTTCAATTTCTATGATTTTCGTTCCATCTTTTTGGAAATAACACCAATAATGAGCCAAAATATAGCAAATGGGGCTGGGTTTAACAATATCTTAATTCGTACGTCTTACTTCGATCATTATTCAGGATAATATATATTCAAATTGGTTACTATTAAAACTAGTGCGACGTCGGGAAAACTTCACCAATCCATGGGTGGAATTTTCAACAAGATAGGATAGAAATTGCGGGATACCCTTAATTCCGAGATAGACGAGCGAGTTCCCAAACGGTCATTTAACGGTCGTCAATTTAGGTATTGAAAAATCGACACTTGATGGTGTTATAAACCAAGTCTTTCCGAGAACTACATCATGGCCTGAACAAACAGGTTTTGGACAACTGCGATACCGAGAAGCATTCGTGAATGAACCGCATTGACGACGACAACGCATCGTTATACTTCATCGGAGGAATATAACATTTTAAACGTTATCTCCTGCGTTTTATTCTTTTATTAGTCTTACACGACAGAAATTCCCGCGCGATATAAACTCGCTCGTCTGCTGCATGCAAGACATGTTTTATATATACCGATTTCCGCGAAGGATATAATTTGAAATTATAATTGTTCATAATTACGTTTCTCTTCTTGTTGTTTAGAAGATGTTGGAATTCTTCGTAAACTTCTTGGTACAACACGTGGTACAATCACTTTGAATTTCTTGTTCTGCGTTCCACCTGTGCGTTGCGACGGTTCATCTCAGAGTTGCTCGGAGTGTTCGAGACCTACGCTCCGGGAGGCTATGAAACATTTTCTGTTGCCACTTGTTTTAGGTGGGGAACACCTACAGGAGTGGTGGTAATGTTAGTGCACAAAAGAGGTGAGCATGCGATGGACATAGGAATGTAGAGACCTAGCAATGGTTGTGGGAAGTGAAGCAGTCAGGGGCAGTGATGCCAGATTCGGGACGGGAGCACTCGAGAATTTCTCCCACCGCGCGCACACTACGCCGGAGCTGCGTGTTCATGAGTTGGACTCCGAAGCGCCGAGCTCACGGACACGCAGCTCCGGCGTAGTGTGCGTGCGAGGTGGGGGAAATTCTCGAGCGCTACCGTCCCGAATCTGGCATCACTGGCGGGGAACCATGATCACGTGGTACTCTGGTGCCGCATTGGTGATTGGTTCTAGCCTAAATGCGCGAAATTTTAACATAAAACCTTTAGTTTCTTTACAATTATAAATGTACGATAGAATATTTTCAGTAAAAAACAGAAACAAAATGTTTTATTTATAAATCAACATACTGAAATGTTAATGGTGATTGAGATGTTCGAATTAAATGGTTAAAAGTTTGAATCTATAGATATGAAAAATCTTTATTTTTTCGTTTTATATTTAATTTTGCAACTACAATATGAATTCAGTACGGTTGGCATTATTATTTGATAAAATTGTTAAATAAATTAAACATGACTATTTAGGAATAGGTAGATATAACTACAAGGTTATCTTTCACTTTTTTGCACTTAAGAATGTGATTTAACGAATTTTGCAACAACATATAACTTGCCATCGTAGTGTTAAATATTGGTCATAGTTTTATAATGCAATATTAAAATTTGTATTATAAAATGTTAATCTAATTACCTAAATATTGGTAATTCATCCTTTAATAAATTATACAACTGTTAATATCTATTGCATAAATAGATTAGTGTATTATCGATAATTTTCATAATACAATTTCTTTTAACAATTTTATTATGTATCACACGTACATTCATTGGCCCTTAAATAAGATAAGATTATTAAATACTTGCCGTATGATTTTTACAACTTTTTACAATGCGCAGTGGCATTGTAAAAACAAATATATACCTCTTTTTTTCCTCAAATATGCTATAATAAGATTCACAGTCTACTCTTTCCTGCTTTTCACATTGCTTCTGACTAAAGTATGCATATGAATATATTTTATTAAATATTTGAATAATTAAATAAAATAGTTCTTTTATGGATAAAGCGAATATTAAATGTAACAATTAGTATTATTTGCACTAGTGTCCAAGTACTGGGACGTGCCCAGGTATTGGGACATTTATCTTATCTGCTGTCAATCTGCTATCAGATCATGACGGCAGGCTCTGCCTGCAAATACATGGATTAATGCACACGCAGATTGCACCGAATTTGCTAAGGTCTGCTCTAATCTGCTGTGAATCATACTGCACAATAGCACTCTACGGTTAGTTTGCTTCCTGTGTGTGGTCAGTTTGCTTACTGGGTGCGGTCAGTTTACTTCCTGGGTTAATAAGGGAGATGATCAGACAATTACAGTAACTATAACATTACAGTAAACTGTGCTGATCTAGAAGTTTTTATCGAAGGAGAGAATCTGAATCAGTTCAGGATAGATAGTAATGAAAAAGTTGTGGAAATATTAAACCACAGAAGGCATTTTGCACCACTGCTTAGGAGCATTGAAGAAGATATTTAAGAAAGTAAGAGAGTCTCTAGGGAAGAAGTTTATGGTATAAGATCATACAGAATATCGAGAGTATGATATAAAAAAAGCAGATAGTAATTCTAGTGGTAATAGAGAGTTAAATTCTAATCACAAGAAAACTACTGTGGTACAACCAGAAGCGGATATCGATCAAAGTCCCACAGCGATCAACACACAAGAAACATAGATGCAAAGTAAGAAGCTTTTTTATACCTCATTAAAGAATGATGCTATTGGAATTATGATTGTATAATGCTTTCATCTACGGTTGGTACAGTAATTTTTGGTATTGTTTCTGTTTCATGCGCAGTAATTACCATATTACGTATGAAAGATTCTACATTACCAAGTTACAAAAAGATAGAAGAAAGTACAGTTGAAGCTTGTGGACAAAGGGGACTCTTCTAGCTCAAAAATACCACAATATGCATAAAAATTGCTTGAATTACTAATTTGATCTAATAGAGTATGAGAAATTCAACATAGTTGGGTTTTTACACAAAATGAATAAGGAGGTTTATACCGAAGATAGAACATTGAACAGATCAACTATAGAAAGAAGGTGTTAATTCAGAAGTAGCTGAGCCATAGAAAGAGGAACACTATTATACACAAGAAGATCATAGATATTTTCAACCTAAACCTAGGGTAAAGCGGCAATTAACATAATCCTGATTACATTGAAATTGCAAAATTATTTCTTGCGATACGTGAGCGCCGAGCAGGTAAGTCTCAACTAGACAGATTAGTGGAATTCGAGAATTACTACCTTGAATAATTGATTTGAATGATAATCATAATACGCTACTGGATGTTGCTGTAGGGAAAGGTCATATAAAAATTGTTAAACTGTTTTTAGAATGCGGGGTGGATAACTATTAAGGATAGGAATATCGATACTTCGAGAGGTATTGCTAGCAGTTTAGATAATTCTCAAAACCATGATAAAGAAAACATCATTGGAGAATTGGAACAAACATTAGAGAAAAGTAAGCAAATGGGTCTAATAGTAAGTCAAAAAAAGTAATGAAAAAAGGGCTAAAAACTTCTGTAGAAATGATGGGGCCAGATGTTGAAGAAAGTCAACCAGAGACTGAAATAAACAGACGGAACATTATTAATGGTAAAGATCTGTTGTGTGCAGTAAGTCAAGGTAATTTAGATGAAGTTAACCGCCTTATCAGTGAAGAAACAGATATTAGTTGTGTAGATGAAGAAGGTAATACAGTTTTACATCGTGCTGTTCTTAATCCTAATGCAGAGATTGTTCAAACCATTTTAAATGATGAAAAAGTAGGTGAAATTATTTACGTCGTGAATGAAAATGGTACAACTGCATTAGGTATTGCTAGACAGTCGAATAAGGAAAATATTGTTGAAAAAATAGAAGAGAAAATATTGGATGATTCTTTCAAAATCCTTAAAAGTTTAATGGGAAAAGTAACAACTTTTCCCATTAAACTAACAACTAACAGCGTAGGTGAAAGTAATTCACAGGTAGAACCAAATACAAAAGATAAGATAAAAAAAAAGGTAGAAATTTGTTTACAAGCTCTTAAAGAATTAACAAAGAGTGAAAACGATATAAAGAGATTTACTTATAAAAGTGCGAATGTTTTTCTGTTCTTTGTAGAGACATTTGCATTAGAAGATTTAAAACAAGAACAAGATGAAAAAGCTACATTTATAAACGATTATATTGGAAAAGAAGATAGTGATCATGTTAAATCTATAAGAAATAATCTTATTCATCGTAAAGGTGAAGTAATAATTGATCCTACGTACTTACAAAATATTGTTGTAAAAAGTCAGACAGAGGATTTAAAAAACTTTTTTCGTAGTTTACAAGAATACACTCAAGCAGTGTATGACAAATGTAATAAAGGGCAAAGTGACTCAAATCAAATAAATCTAACAGAAATATTAAAATCAAATTCTAATCCTCAGGAAAAGGGTAAGACTAAGAAACAAGTATTAGAATTATTTCGCAGTTTGGTAATGGAAGCCTATACAAACGAACAAAACCCAGAAAAGACAGAGGAAATATTGTTTAATTTGATTGTGAACATTATTCCATTGATTGGTGATGATTTAGAAATAAAAGTTAGAGAGGTAAAAGATTTAAGAGACGATCTTATACATAATTTTCATCAATATAAGAATTTAAATTCTAGAATGCTCAAGATTAAAGAAACTATATTTAATGTAAGATCTAAAGCATTTCATTACTATAGCTCCGGAGAAATACATAACATGCTGTCCGAAATCCGTCTAGATGAAGACTACAACAGTATTGGGCCGAATCTAGATCGTCAATTGCTAGCCTTTAAAAAAGAATTTCAGCAAAACGAAGAGGACGAAAATACTTTTGAGTATGTTCTTTCACAACCATTATTTCAACAGGAAGATCAGGCCATTAAAAAGTCAGTAGGCGAATATCTGAAATTTATGATCATTATTGATGATGAAAAAAGGGAGGAAGAAAATCAAATTGATGATGAAGAGAGAAGTAAAACTTCAGAGCAGTATAAAGAATTGAATGATGCAGAAAGGAGAGAAATATTCGAGGATTTTATAAGATTGGAGAAACTTCAAACCTTATCTAATAACCTAGATGAGATAAAACAGAGGCAAGTAGAGTTGAAAAGAAAATTAGGCGCATTTGGAATACGGGAAGATCAATTTGATGAGGTGATCAAGTTATATATAGAAGCCAAGAATATTCCTGATGAAGAAGTAGTAAACAAGGTCGTAAATATTATAAAGTGTCTAAAGAGTTTAAAGAATGCAAAACAACTTGCAGGATATCAGATTTCAAGTCAAGATATCGTTTCCTTATATGAGCGTTTTACAGCAACAAAAGGTGTTTTTTGTTTAGACAATCATAATGATTTACTGAAAAACTATGGCCTAATAGAAAGTGCAAAGGAATTAATTAAAAAAAATCTTAATTTGCTGCCAAGTAATGAAATTTTAGATATATCAATTGGAGATAAAAATATACAGATAAATATTTTTAAGGTTGCTAATAATATACTTCGAACATTCTACAATGCATATCATAAATATCAAACCAAATTTAATGATATAAAAGAATTATTTAAAAATGAAATATTTTTAGACTATTTAGTGAGTCTAGATATAAGAAAAGCTAGAAGTGATGGACAGGAAAATTTTGAATTTAAGGATGAGAAACATATATTTATAATTATTAAAAAGTTAATAAAACTAGAATATACAGCACCTTACATTGCTAGCTTGTTAACAAAAGTAGGAAGTGATGAAGTGATTGAAAAAGATGATTATATAAAGTTAATAGAAATTTTATTAAACGAAAATTCATACATAACTTATCTTAATGAATTTTTGTATGTTAATAGTAAAAAAATACCTAATTCTAAGTTGTATGAAATAGTTTACGATAAAATTCTTAAGACAGATAATTTCAATATCGAAAGTATGCGTGCTATATTAGATGATCCTAAGCATAAGCATGCAAAAGAAATCTTAAAGGTATTAGGTAAAAAAATTGACTCCGAAGACTCTATATCAAATGAATTACTTGAATTAACAAAAAAAGTTTTAAAGCTACTAAATAATATAGCCCTCAAATTGATCTACAAGGGCAAATACGAAGAAGCATTGGAAAGATTGAGTGTTAAAGAAGTGGAATTGATATACAAAAAGCTAAACAATAAAAAACTAATAAAAAGTGATGATTCAATTATTATAGAGAGAAAATTAAATATAGCCAAAGCAAAAGCTGCGGAAGAAAGAAAATATTACAAACAGGAGAAACTTAAAGAAGCGCTGAAGGTTTTAGAAGAAATACCTGACACCAATTTTCCATTGTTTTTACTAGCTTCCAGTCGCAAAGCATATATATATTGTTTATTAAAACAATATAATAAATCTTACGAAGAATATGATACCATATATAAAAAAATTGTAAAATGGGCAGATGTGGACACTACATCGAATACTAAAGGAATCTGTACTGAGATTAAAAAATCAAAAAAGTATCAAGACCTTTTAGCTTCGTCTAACGAATGTAAAAGATATCTTAATATTGTAACTATAAAAAGGGGTTTTGCCTATAGCAAGTATATGCAAGGACATTATAAAGAAGCGCTTAAATATTATAAAGAGGTTTATAATATAAACAAGGAAGATTCAGAAAAAGAGTATGAAAATAATTTACCAATTCTAGCCAGAATTGCATATATACACTTTAGCGTTGGCAAAGTATTATTCGAGTCGAAAAAATATTTGGATGCGTTAGAACATTATTATACTCAATTAGCAGTACAAAATAGAATTTTAGAATGTACAAGAAAGATATATGGTGATTACTATCAGAATACTAAAACGTCTATACAACATACAATAAACACAATGAATACTATTGCACTTATAGATATTGAATTTGGTTGTTTCCAAACAGTGGAGGATAATAGAGCACAGAAGTATTATGAAGAAGCGCTAAAAATTAATGAACAAATTTATCAATTTCAAAGAAGCAACATACCTGAAGAAGATGAATGTGTTGCACAAAAGCTACGTTATATCGCAAGCATACATTATAAACTTACAATTAGTTATCTCAAATCATCTAGCAATCCACAGAAAGCGTTAATACATTGTAATAAAATGATAGAAACTAATAAAGAAATTATACGAATTGAAACAAATCTATTAAAAGAAAACGATAAGTTATTACTATTAAAAAAACAAGAATTACAAAATACTCAAGAACATCTTCAAGGAATAAAACATCTTATAGTTCATAGCCCAAGTTTCTTGCTAAGTATATACGATATGTTAAATAACTTTTCCAAAAAGATGAGACCGTAGCGGAAGAAAAAGAAGGAAAGTTGTCTATTCACCTGGGAAGATGTAGATTAATTCAATTTAGAAAAAGATGAGCAAAGAGATTTTAGTAAGATTAAAATAGATGGCGAAAAGTTCATTAATTACATTTAAGGCCTACTAGAGGAAAAACGTAGCCAATTAATCGGATTAGCAGACCAGCTTGAAGTTACAGGGGAATTTCAAAGTTTAGTTGATAAGCTAATTGGTAACTAAAAAAGCATGAATCATCTAAATAGAGTGGGAATATCTCTGGTATTACTATGCACGTCATGATGGCTAAGAATGTATTAGCTGACTTTTTAAACGGTAATTATGAAGGGGTAGCAGTCAACATAGTGTTTATTGCTGGTGATCAAGGATTTGCTAAAGTTGCTGAAGCTGTATCTCTTAAGGGACTAGAATTAGCCTCGAAAGGAAAGTTACTACTTGGCAGGTCTTTAAAAGCAGCATCACCTTTTCTTGCACGTGAAACTTCAGCATTTGTTGCCTATGACTTAATAAATCAGGTAAAAGGATATAAAAATGGCACTGAAGGAGCGCTGGTTGGCATAATAAAATTTATTGTTATATGTTATACTTTGTTGTTATATTTCATAATATTAATACCGTAAACATTTCAGTATTATACGACTAATAAATAAATTCTTAATATGGCACGAATTTAGGTACAGTAGAGCGTCGATTATCCGAATCACTTGGAATCGAGGTTGTTCAGAAAATCGAATTATTCGGAGAATGAAGCATGCATGTACTTCCCCAATTTGTAACTATAGGAATTATACATAAATGAAATGTACATAAATAGTTATCATATACTTCTAAAAAGTGGCGGGGATAGCGATGATTCGAAAAATCAACGGTTCGGATAATTGACGCTCTACTGTAGTAGAATACACATTTTATTTGGTTACCCGGTATGTGAAAGAGAATTGGAATGGTGCGAGGAGAGTGGGAAGCCTGGGTGGTAAAGTGGGGGAACAGCTTAGACCTGGCGACAGTCGAATAGCTCATTCAACATGCGCGAAATAAGTTCCTTCTAAAATGAGCTCGAGTATATATATATAGGAGTTGATGCTGCAGAGATCGACATAGATGTTCCTGAAGGTTTTGAATTATTAGTAGGAGTTTCATCTGTTACTGGACCTAATATTCGCGAATTATCGTTCACAAATTTCAAGAGTAACTAAGAATTTAAACACTACTTCAAATAAAACCACAATTTGAATACTTTAGATCCCCACGCACCAAAATATTTCAGAAAACTAATTGTAAGTAATAAAACGTTGCAAATACATATTTAACTGTTTGAACTCCCCGCCCTTTCAAACTTGTACTCACTGCGCATCTTAACGTTCATTGGTTCTCCATTAGCCAATCGCAATTATTCTTTAGTTTTCACGTTGTCGGTAAGCACGGACCACGTGCTCGGATATATCGAATAATTGAATATATAGTCAACATCGGTCAACATTATCTTGCAATATATATTAAAAAAACCGACTGCAAATATTTAACAAACCTTCTATTACGAAAATATCGCGATATGAAACACTTTTCTGAGGCATATTTCATATATATGATATAAATAAAAGGAGAGAGTAATTTAGAATATAAGAATAAAATTCTTCCTTGACGTCCTTTTGTTGTACAACGTTTTACCGAACAAAAATGGGCTTAACTAAACAATACCTAAAATACGCGCCAGCTGGCAATTTAAATATAATTGCTAGTCCTAATTGTAATATCGTTTTCGTAACGTTACAAGGACAACAAGGCAGATTTGTAGCAGTTGGCGCGTGTGAACATGTTATCATATGGGATTTACGTCTGGGAGAAAAGGTACGAAGTATTTATACTCTTTTCCGAAAATTTATGTGTATTATTATAATTTTGTATCACTTCAGGCTCAAGTATTATCCGGAGATAAAGTGAATGTAACATGTTTGGCTGCATCCCCTAATAGATACCATATAGGAGTCGGTTACGCAGATGGTACGGTGAAAACATTTAACTTACAGACGGGGGAAAATATGAGCATATTCGTAGGCCATCGGTCTGAGATTACAACTTTAGCGTACGATAAAGAAGGGCATAAATTAGCTTCTGGTTCGAAGGTAAGATGCCTTGTTACTAAGAATGTATATCAACCCACTCCTTGTTAGCCATCGTTATTTATTATTACGCAGTATTCACAATAACAACTTTATATTATGAAATGTGTGCGTACGCTCACACAAGCTAGGAAAAGCGTGTACGTATACGCGTGTAGTAAACAAATCGTAAGTTACAACTTTTGTCCTGGAATCAGTCAGAACGAAGATTTTGCGGGTACAGTTGCCTTTAGTAGACATCTGTGCAGGGTGCTCTGATGCGTTTGAATGCTAATAACCACCGCACGTTGAAATAATAATGAATTTATGACTCGAAAGTGACAGAATGAGGCTTCAAGGCTTCTCCGTTGGTGGCGCTAATGGTGTACTTGAGCCTCATTGTCACTTTTCATATTTCAACTCGTATTAAATAAAATGATTTAGAATTTCGACCGAAAAAATGTTTAATTTCAATGATAAATGTTCACGGCGCGTAGGTTCGGTCAATTGAATAAAAGTTATTTTGCAAGTTTTATTATTGAGTTTCCATGTTTCGGTCTATATTGAGGCCATTATCAAGGAAATGATTATATCAAAAGAAAACTGCGTTCACTTTTATAAATTCCGCAACGTATTCGACGTGCGAAACACAAGTCGGTTGTAGAGTGACTGTAAAAGTGACTATAAAAGTGAACTCAGTTTTCTTTTGATATAATCATTTCCTTGATAATGGTCTCAATATAGACAGAAACGTTGGAAACTCAATAATAAAACTTGCAAAATAACTTTTATTCAATTGACCGAACCTACGCGCCGTGAATATTTATCATTGAAATTCAACTCGTATTCTTACTTAAGAGAAACACCAGAAATGGCTCGCACCGATTTCAATGAAACTTGGCGGGGTGATACATCTATATCTACAATACAGCGTGATTGTAATTTCAGCCGTAGATATTCAGCTAATTATGAGAAAATTAGTTTAAATCTTAAACTCTCTCAAATTTTAAACGCATCCCGCCACTCTTATGTAATTATTATTTTACCTACGTCGATATAGTAAATTGGATGGTTTGTACAAAACACTTTGAAGTTTCATTTACATCGCTACAAGCTGCGACCATCCTATGTGATTATAACAAATATAGCAAACATAGCTGTTTCTAAGATGTTAATTTTTCTAGGATACGGATATCATCGTTTGGGATGTAGTAGCAGAAACAGGTATATGTCGATTGAGCGGGCATAAAGGCGTAATAACTAAAGTAGCATTTATGAAAGATCACAATATCGTTATCAGCGCTAGTAAAGACACTTTCGTAAAATTTTGGGATTTGGACACGGAACATAACTTTCGAACCCTAGTTGGTCATGGAACAGAAGTAAATATCATTAGAAATACAAGTGTAGTTAGATTCAATATTTTCAGACGATTTGTTAATATCTATGACTCTGTTAATCAAGGTTTGGGGCCTTACGTTAGCTAAAGATGATCAGTATTTAATAACTGGGTGCAATGACAACGCTTTACGCGTGTGGAAAATATTTTTCACTGACGACAAGACTACAGACTTCGAAATCAATTTGCAAGATTTAACGATCACCGATGAGACTGAAGTCAGCGATATGGTATACTCCTGTTAACTTATACTCCCACACGCGAAACACTTACTACTTTTATGTATAATAAAAATGTTACGTTTTAATAGAAATATCCATTAAGGTGCGAGAAAACTGGCAGTATATTGAGAAGCGGTCGCGGACGAGTTGTATCTCTGGAAATTGATACGACGCATACTGTCATCGGATGCCATGGCGTAGACAATACCGTGGAATTATTCGAATTGTTACCCGATGCCAAAGTAAAAGAGAACGTGGTCAAGCGATTACGAAAGGAAAGGAAAAAAGCTGAAAAGTACGCGTACATATTCTTCTAATGTATCTATGATTATTTAGGTATTTTTTAACATTGCGAATCTACTTCGAGAATAGAAGCGGAGGCAGCGTAGAACCAAATTTCTCCGGTGTACCAACGATAAAAGATGAAATTGTTCGATTACCTGTCATCAAAGTGTCTGCCAAAGCCAAAGGATTAGATATGGTGATGGGTAGGGAAGGCGAGCTTAGAGTAAGTCGTGGCAAACAGTTTCGCTCTGCTGCTATAATCTAGCTAAAGATCCTCTGTTCAACTAATTTCCCTATTATCGTTTCAGATATCCATAGAAATAAATAACAATTCTATTGACCTATATTCCCTGTTCACGCAAGAAAAGGATGCCGAAGTAAAACATTTAAGGTCTATAACAAATCATGGTCATCGCACGGATGTCCGTGCCATTTGCTTTAGTTCTGACAATCTGGCTTTCGCAACGGCGAGTGGAGATTCTGTAAAATTGTGGAACAGGTATTAAATAATGTTTATTAGACCAGTGGTGAGCAACCTTTTATCCGAAGTGGGCCACAAGTAGAAATCTACTACTTTACGCGGGCCGCAATATTGAATACATAAATATAACTAATCCAAGAATTATAATTTATGCCAATGTTCAGGCGGGCCGCAGGTCAACGACTGGCGAGCCAAATGCGGGCCGCGGGTTGCTCATCACTGCATTAGACAATCTTGACAACATCCTATATTGTCTTCTCCATTTTAGACCAACTCTAGCATGCCTGCGTACCGTAGAATGTGGTTACGCTTTAACAGCAACATTTGTACCAGGAGATAGGCATTTAATAGTAGGTCTAAAGGACGGAAGAATGTTAATTATTGATATTGCATCGGGCGATATCTTAGAAGAAGTACCTGCGCATTCAAAAGAACTTTGGAGCATTACACTGTTTCCCGATAAGGTAGCTTTGAAAAGCGTTTACTCGTTGGTTTCGATGTTACTTATACATTAGATTGGATTATCTCACTTTATAATATATAAATTCGTGATTGTCTTCTCTATTTTTATAGAAAGGAGTAGCAAGTGGCGGAGGAGATCAAACAGTAAAGTTTTGGACATTTGAACTGATTGAAGATCCTGATAGAGAGATAAAGGCAAAAGTTCTATCTGTTTTACATTCGAGAACTTTAAAATTAGAAGACAGTGTGCTATGCGTGAGGATAAGTCCTAACAATAGATTCGTTGCAGTTGCACTGCTCGATTCGACTGTGAAAATCTTCTTCCTTGACACGTTTAAGGTTGCTACTTTACGTATATAATTCTAGTCCTAGTTTACTAGGTGATTAATACCAATAATAATTTATATAATCCCTTTTAGTTCTTCATTTCACTCTACGGGCATAAATTACCAGTTTTGTGTATGGACATATCCAGCGACTCGACACTCATCGCCACTGGTTCCGCTGATAGGAATATCAAAATTTGGGGTTTAGATTTTGGAGACTGTCACAAGTCAATGTTTGCCCACGATGACTCTGTAACGGGGCTCTCCTTTGTTCATGGAACTCACTATCTATTCACTTGCGGGAAAGATGGAAAAGTGAAAGAATGGGATGCTGATATTTTTCAAAAGATCATGACGCTACAAGTAATTTATTTTTCGCGACATAATACTCTAGAAATTTATAACAAAAGATTACAGACCATTTATTTATGCAGGGACATTCGGGAGAAGCGTGGAATTGTGTCGTTTCACCGAATGGTATTTACGTCGCGTCTTGTGGATCCGATAAAGTAATCAGACTGTACGAACGAACCACAGAGCCGTTAGTTCTGCAAGACGAAGAAGAAGAAGAAAGGGAACGTCAGGAAAACGAGTTGGCTACTGGCGAAACCACCGTCGTTCCAGGACAAAAACCCCAGTCTTTACCATCGAGAAAGACTGTATCCAGCGAGAAAGGGGTAACTATCAAGAAATTAAGCCATGCCGTCGTGTATTCTTCAATTTGTATAATTTCCAGGCCGAATTGATATTAGAATGTTTGGAGATATCTAAAGAGTACGGTGAACAATTGTCAAAAGCAGCGTTATCGAACGCAACGGCTGCTATTCCTTTACAAATGCAAGCTTACAATTGCAGAACCGTAGACGAATACTTTTTGGAAACAGTAAAGCGAATCAGAGCAAGGTAGAAAAAGTTTGGATATAAAATGCATATATAATAGAGATAAATTATTACGAGAAAAATCATTTTTAGCGATTTGGAAGAGACTTTATTATTGTTACCATACTCGGCTGCTTGCGAGATTCTTAAAATGCTTCCCAAATTACTGGAATCGGAGTACAACACGGAGTCACTTGCGAGATTAGCATTGTGTTTAGTACACGCTCACCATGGCCCGATTGTAGCTACTCAAGAACTTTTACCTGTGTTAGAATCAGTGAGCATGCTTGCCATCCAAAAAGTTTCTGCATTAAGAGTAAATAAAGTTCTTTATATTTTAATTACCAAGCTGAATTGTGTAAAAGGCGCGGAATAATTGAGAATTGATTATTTAAGGACCTAGTTGGATTCAATCTGCATGGAATGATGCATATGCAACGTGTTCTCGAAGAGAAGGAAGGAATTCAAGTTTTCACGGATGCTACCACAAGTAGTAAACACAGGAATAGAGTAAGGAAAAATAAGGAGAAAGCGCTGAAAAGAGCAATTATGTCTTTGTAAAAAATTTTACTTAACGATGAAATTAATATTTTGTACATAGTTAAAATTAATAAATATAAAAATAATTTTATTTAAGTAAAAAAGTGTTGTTATTTACAAAATCCTGGTGGAAAACAATAGTATTTTCGTAAATAGTAGCACAGTTTTTAGTACATGAGTTACGTGTTATTCAAATATTGAACTTTTGATTCTTGTACACTGTAATATTGAGATGTATTACAATATTTTGATACATATGTAACTTTCTTATTTTGACAACTTCAATGACTCGTACACTTTGTTGCATCTAATTTGCATACATAGATCTGTCATAAACGATGTTACTTGAGCTTCTTTATCTCTCTGTTTGCCACTTTCATACACGGTGACAAGAGTCATTCTAGGATCAGTATTATACATGGCATACACACATGGGTCCTGGAAACAGATTATTTTGCATTAGTGTATACAGTTTGTCGCAGGAAAAAATCGTTAAATAACATACTTTTACATTTTTGCTATAAACAATTTTGTCCATAGCGAGAAGTTCCGCATGCCGTTCTTTGATTCGTTTCTGTATATTATCCAAATGAATTGATGGGGTTTGTACAAATGTCTAAAGAAAATGTAATATTAGAATTATCTTAGAAAGCGAAGTTTCTGTTGCACGTAGTGTTATATGTATCAATTTTTATTCGAATAATTTCGAATAAGATTTGCGAATAAAACGAAGTTATTCGAGAATAACGAATAAATTTTTATTTGAATAATATGCCAAGCGAAACCCTTATTCTGAATAAAAATTTATTCGTTATTCTCGAATAACTTCGTTTTATTCGCAAATCTTATTCGAATAATACCCAACTCTGCATGATATTCGTCCGTAAGATTCCCGTAAGTTTCATAATTTTCACGAACTTACGCTGGGAGAACTAACAACAACAGGGAAATCTTCAGAAGTATTCGGTTCTCTGCGAGGATGTCTGTAACCTGGCCCCGAGTCTTCTGCGCCTCGGGGGTCAAATATTATCAAAATTGCTAGGACGTCGTGCTTACGTTGAAAACTTTGTATTCTGAAACAAAAGCATATATTACTTCTTGCCGACCAATGATTTACACAAATCGTACGATTTAAACATGTCTTACTTATGATAGTAATCCACATTTTGCTTGCTCATGATACTTCTCATTTCTCCAGGACTAGCCTGCTGACTCAAAGTAGTGTGGAAATATAAAGAGCATTTGGCTAATATGCTACTGCGTAGTTTCACTAGCCATTGATACAATGCTGGTTGTTGATTCGCTTTCAAGAAAGTTGCGCTGAAGCCCAATTTCCACGACTGAAAACCATAGATGGAAATTAAATATATCCGATCTCTTTAAATTTTCCACACAGTAGATTCTGGTTAATTAGAAGTTTACCGACCTCTTTACTTTGCAATGTCCTCTCCCAAGCTGACATTCGTGCCTGTGCGCCATAAAGAGACATTAATGTGGATAAGAACCTCCAATGTTGCAGTTCAACTTGCGCTTTCGTTAATTGCACTAATATTTCATACTCTAAACTGATCGAAATATATCTCAATTTCAGAAAGAGTATTGTAATCAGAATTTCTATTTTGTAATGCTTAAAATTCACTTACGTTAAACTAGTCTTAACAGGAGCCAATGCTAAATGGGAACAAGATAAGGAGTGAGTTTCTACTATCCCTTCTATGCATTGCAATAATTCCTGGTATTTCATAGCTTTACTACTCGTGCTCATATTGTACATTTTCTCGTAGCTGCAAAAAAGAATGTGATTATGCGATGTGTTAAGCGACGTATCAAGCCAGTGAAATATGTACTAACAAATCTATCAACTGAATCTTTGCCGTAATATATTGGCACAGTTGATTAGAAACTTCGGCAACTGTTGCGCCAATGGTGTTGGTTCCCTTAGTCATTTCCTCTACCCTTTTCAGATCAGACTTTAAAGATTCGTACACTGTTCTCAAGGAATTCTACAAGGGTCAAAGATGGATCTTAAATACATAATAACAATTACTGTGCATCGACGAGAAGATAGCACTAGAATCCCACACTTCTTCTTATATTCGTCAACATTGTCACATAGGGCAATAGTGACGATACGTGTGGGCTACCTCTACGATCGTGTTAGAAAACATGGGTCAATGGGGATATAACAGTCGGACCCTAGAGTTTCTCGTGACAACATCTCGGCGATGCACAGTGTATACTCGTATTTTAATCGAAGCAGTAGTATAGTTACATCTTTCCTCAGGAACCCCTTATTTTTAGTATGTAGAAAACCCAGATCTGCGTACGAGTGTTCCGCTACCGCTATTTGCGGTAAATGCATAAGGAGCATTCCCCACGGGCCCATCTGCGTTTGACGACATGATCCACGCTCCTTTTCCTAAATATTATTATCGATACAAGATTAAGGCTAGTACTATATTAAGAACTGCCTGCTCGTTCATTAATGTTATATTTGGAAAGTTCTGTACTAAAATCAACTCGACAGGAGATGTACAACCAAAGCTGAATGTGACAGTGGATGTGGTTTATCAAAAATTATACAGTAGAAATTAGAAACTACATAACTTTTGCATAGATTAACGGAGAATTCGAGAAAAAGGAGCAAGTAACAGTTGTCAGTAAATACTTACAACCAATTCCTTTGCTTTGTCCGTACATAATTGCGCGACTTGAGCGAAAAAGGTATTAAGAAACTCTTCTTCGTGTTCCATTTTTTAGTTTAGTACGATTCAGGGATCAGCGGACTCCAGCTACCACTGATGGAGGGGGAAACACCTATAGGAGCAGTGGTAATTTGTACAGGAACTGCGCCTGCGTCAATCACGTACACATAATCACAGTTCCTGTAGGTGTTTCCCCTTCTATCCGCGGTAGCTTAAGTCCGCCGATCCCTGGTACGATCACGACAGAATCGCGTTTTTATTTCCTAAACAGATCAAAACAGATTACGCTTGTATACCAGTTTTTGGGAAACATATATAGCAGATTCGGCAACCTGCACTAGAGCGCACTGAGTGCGAGTTTTCTCGCTTCCAATTGGCTAAAAATCGCACTCAGTGCGCACCAGTGCGACCGTCCGAATTCGCTATAAAAGTCGCACTCAGTGCAACCATCTGAATTCGCTATAAAAGTCGCACTCAGTGCGCACCAGTGCGACCGTCCGAATTCGCTATAAAAGTCGCATTCAGTGCGCACCAGTGCGACCGTCGGAATTCGCTATAAAAGTCGCACTCAGTGCAACCATCTGAATTCGCTATAAAAGTCGCACTCAGTGCGCACCAGTGCGACCGTCCGAATTCGCTATAAAAGTCGCATTCAGTGCGCACCAGTGCGACCGTCGGAATTCGCTATAAAAGTCGCACTCAGTGCGCACCACTGCGACCATCCGAATTCGCTATAAAAGTCGCACTCAGTGCGCACCAGTGCGACCGTCCGAATTCGCTATAAAAGTCGCATTCAGTGCGCACCAGTGCGACCGTCGGAATTCGCTATAAAAGTCGCACTCAGTACGCACCAGTGCGACCGTCCGCTAATAGCGAATTCGGTACCTCGCACTGACTCTGCACTGGTACCAAAAAATGACTTGGATTGGTTGATTCTTATAGAGCTATCTTCGTTTCTATCAGAAACAACCAATCCAAGTGATTTTTTTGCACCAGTGCAGTCAGTGCGATGTACTGAATTCGCTAATATTTAAAACGTTGGTAGTATTGGTAGTGTTGGTACACCTGCACTGTTGGTTTCTTTTGGACATGGACCTGCGCAGAGATCACTATATGGACCTGCGGACGCGGCAGGACGCGGTCCATGCAGTGATGGGTCCATGAACGGAAGTGGACAGAAGATAGCATGCGCTTTTGCACTTCAGTATTGGTAGTACAGTCAAGTATGGTGCATGTTTGGATATATATATGTTGATAAACGATGGTTCTGCCAAAACGCAGAATGGGTTTCGAACAATTTACACATAAACTCCAATACTTCTTGTACATATATATAATAAAATCTCTCCTGCCTACGGTGTCGGCTGAAATTGAGCCCCGATACGACGACAAATATCAAATTATAATGACGTCGGCGGTAAGTGTTCAATGCTATCTATCCTTTATCAGATGGTAGTGTCTTTAATAGTAACGATGTTCGTAACAAATTCTAGAAACCCGAAGACGCGATGGGATCGCAAATCAAGGATAACCTTGGCTTCTTACATGCTTTCATAGCTTCGTTATCTGTTATTGTTGTCTCTGAGCTGGGCGACAAAACTTTCTTCATTGCTGCTATTATGGCGATGAAACATCCACGATTCACTGTCTTTGTAGCAGCAATTAGCGCATTAGCTCTTATGACTGTTCTTTCAGGTACTGTCATACGTAAATATTTTAATATAAAAGCGATAACTTTAATCGCTGTGTCAATACGCAGAGCTGTCCGTTGAACTCGATACACTTCAATTCCTCGCAAACAGTTTCTTAATCGTAGCATTGGGATCACAGATTTCTTGGGAATTTTTTTATCCAGTTAATGCGCACCAAATACGATAATGTATTAACGAGTGGAAAATTTTGCAAGAAAATTGAGTTTCAAGTTTTGAGAAGAAGTTATAATGTATTTGTACTTGATTTGCAGTCATTTTTGGATATGCTGCAACTATAATCCCTCGGGCTTACACGTATTATATTTCCACGCTGCTTTTTGCTTTATTCGGTTTAAAAATGCTACGAGATGGTTATTATATGTCTCCGACGGAAGGTCAGGATGAGTTCGAAGTAGTAAAGACAGACTTGAAGAAAAGAGAAGACGAGGTGCGTAGGAATTAAAATGCTTCCAGAGGATTCTCGATGTAGATCTTATAAAACGAGTGTTTAGAAACTATACCTTCAATATTTTTGCAGGAATTAAATAATCTTTAAATATGATCGCTTTCAGTATGAAAAGGAAACAGGAAGCACGCTAGTGCACGATCCAGAAACTGGTGTTATAAGAAAAACAACGAAAATCAGTGCGCTGATGCTTCTCTCCAGAATATTTCTTCAAGCATTCACGCTGACATTCCTCGCGGAATGGGGAGATCGTTCGCAGCTTACGACTATTATACTCGCTGCAAGAGAGGCGAGTAATAACATATGGTAATGAAAAAAGATTCAATTTCAGAAGAAAAATTCAAAACAGAAATATATTGCTTGCAGGATGTTTACGGAGTTGTAATAGGTGGCATATTAGGACATTCGTTCTGTACAGGATTAGCAGTATTAGGTGGTAGAATGATATCTCAAAAGATTTCAGTAAGAACAGGTAAATATGTTGGAATATATTAAAGTATTATACAGGGTGTTTATAAATATGTGGCACATGTTTTCAGAATCCATTCTACTCAACAAAATAATCAATAAAAGTAAATAATGCAATAATGCTTAGTTTTGTAGTTATAAATATTTATATATTTCGTAAAACACAGGACCGAAACCCCTATTAAAGTGGCATTTAACGAAGCTCAGCTGTTATTAATTATCATTTCGTCTTTGTTTTTTTAAAGGCGAGAATTCCGGGCCGGTGTTTTACGAAATATAAAAATTCTTATAACTGCAAAATTAAGCATTATCGGACATACGTGTATATAAAAAATGTCCGACAAATTTGCAAACACCCTGTATATAAAATTGATTAAATATTAGTCATTGCTAAAATGGTAAGGTGTCGAAGTAAAATATTTGGTAATATTTTTTATTTTCAGTGACTATAATTGGTGGATTAGTATTCCTACTGTTTGCACTAACAGCACTTTTTGTTAGTCCCCTCGAAGATGAATAGGTACCAAAAAGAATTTTTATATTTGTGTGTTAATCATGCAATATTTATATCACTGTAAAAGAACGTGCTCCCACATATTTCCCATACGCAATAGTTATTTTTTTAAAAGAAAAATACAACTACTATTAGATAGCAAAATTCTGAATGCAGCAAGCCTTAACGTCTTAATAGAATTGTTTATATATATACATACATTTCAGTGATGTAATTTATGTACTCGAATTGTCTTTTAGATTATACTTTAAGATATTAGTATTATTGTACGAGTGTAAATGCAGGCAAAGCTTCTAGCGAAGAAATCATTTATATTCACTGAAAAACAAATTTACATAAATAAAATTGAACTTTTATTTTTTATACAATGTGGTATATGTATTCACGACTTTACCGTTCTAATTTTAAATCGCGAAATTGTAAGTTATTGTTACTGGTATTACTTCTCCATATATTTTTCTACTAATAATACATCTTACTGATAATTGTAACATTCGTATAGGTGATAGTCAATTTAAAAAAGGAGAGCCATTTTTAAAATATTTTACATTCCGAAGTAATAGTTATGCAGGAATTAGGTGTGCAAAATCCCGTTTTGCTTTTCGACAATCATTTAAATGGATTAAATCAATTTTCAGTCCATGAAATACCTTGTTTCCATAGTTTAGAACAATAAAGATATTAATATCACCTTTCGACGAGTCATTAATGATTAAAGTGACAAATCTATAAAATTTATTCTCATGGTTTTTAAAAAATACTTACGTATTTAATGATTTCTGCTTTAAAATCATGCCTGTGTAAATAATTGTTACTGTAAGATATAAAATATTTATTTAACTGTAACAACATTCCATACATGTATTATATTGTAAATATAATGATGGACTTTCAATTAGTTCTTTACATTGCTGTAAAATAGATGTATTAATATTTGTAACATGTTGACAAAATTGTTTTTAATAAAGTTATAGAAAATAAATATCTGCGACAGATCTTTTTAAGAGAATCATCGAATGCAGCAGGTATTAATCAATGTTATGTTAAATAATGAATGAAAATATTGATCAGCAGTTCGTAACGTGTAGAAATAGCAAATAGTATTACTGTAAGACACATTTTATTGAATACTTCAATGTTAGAATATATACACAATCTATTTACACTACGTAAGATTTTCCAGAAATACTTGAAGACATTCATATTAAATTATTATCATTATACCATCCTAATACTATACCACTTCATCACGGAAAAGAAAATTAACGTATTAAATCTATGTTCGTATACTGGGATTATATAAATACGGGGAAACATGATTTTCGTAGTACGATTCAATTTTAATTAATTAAATAACAAAAGTAACTGTAATGCTTCATTTATAAATACATAATCGACGGAAACACGAGTTTATAATATACATTAAAAAGCCGGCGATTTATTTTAAAAGAAATAACGAACTATAAATTTGTTGCATAATCAGTCTAGAGAGAGAGCATAATACTTAGCTATTTATAGCTTTAATTGCCGTTCCTTTGAGTACCAATAAATATGAGTAGAATAATACGTTCGTAGTTACGTGAATAAGTATTTTAACGCAAACTTTATACATGGTGTGGCAAAGAATACGGCACGAATAGGCACAGGGCGATTCTTTGCTAAAAGATAAATCGAAACACTGGGATAAATTATTTTCATACCACAAATTTGCGAATAACTGTTTTATATTACATTCACAAATAAGTTCCTGAAAATGACGACTTCATTATTAAACACACAGTTGTATCCCTTTTTTACACAAGGACTTAAGAAAGGACTTCAAGAATTTGTCTTTTCAGATTAAACTCGTTTTTCTCGAAAACAAAAATTTCTAGCAAAACTGTTTATCGCAAATTTTATATTTACTTTTTTTCTTTACAAAGGTTCACTTCGTGTTTTGCTCGTACCGAGATCTTTTGCCATATCCTGCATATAATTAGCAGTAACGGTGTAATCTGTACGTAACTATTGAGAATCGAACATAAATGCTACCGTTAATGTCGCACTGAACAGCATAACATTACGCACATTAGGTACGATCATTACCCCTCACGAATCTATGTGCTATTTACTTAATATCGTGTCGTATGTATTATTGGTTCTTGCTCCAGTTACTTAAGCATTGCATCCCTGTAAAATATAATTCACCCGTTTCTCTGAATAATGGATGTATAACTTATCTACAATCGATTAGTTTCTCAATGAGAAATTAAATTGCAATGAAAATTGCATTTATTATTAGAAGAAGTATGCAACTCGTTTCAACCTGTTGGATGGCGAATAAGTTTCACTATAAACGACGCACTATAATGTGCGTTGAACGTCTACAAGCGTTTTGCGAGTACGATTAATGGTCTACCACGACCAAATCTCGACACCAAAACGATCAAATCGAGTTCAATTTCTATATCTTTCTACTAGGGGTAGGTACGAACCTAATTTTTAAATTTCTCGAAACTCGAATCAGAAACTTTGTAAGGCTTCGAAACTCTTGAAACTTTCTGAGGCTTCGAAACTCTCGAAACTTTGTAAGGCTTCGAAACTCTTGTAATTTTGTAAGGCTTCGAGACTTGAAGTGCTGATTCTGTTTTGTAAGTGGAATATCTGGTTTAAGAACTGAAGTCAATAAAATTTTTACATAAATCTCTATTGACTATAGTTAAACGAAATATAAACAACAAATTCTCGTGACACACTGCGAACGATTGTTTATTCATTAATTTTATATTTTTTCTTATCTCGGTTTTGGGAGTTTCGAGTCACAAAAAAAACTAGTTTCGAATTTGCGACGCTTCGAGAAACCCATCCCTACTTTCTACCGTCTTTTATAAGTACTAATACACGTAATTATATATTTCTCCCCTGTTTTATTAATGCGTATATAGCTGTACTCTTACCTAATTAATACCATAAAGAGCAATTCATGTTGGGCTCGGGTGATTGGTAGTTCTACTTTGCGCTTCAGTTGCTCGAAGTTTTTCGAGTCTATGTAATGGATCCATCAGGCTCTTCTCCTCTGTGCCAGCGGGTTCGGCTGCTTCTGTAAGGCGTAATTCGTGTAAAGTCAACGACAAACTGATTCCGATACTCCGTACCAACTACATACCCGTTGAGTATTGATTATTACTCTGCGATATAAGATTTTGATTTTTCCGTGCTTGATCGATATCCCTTAATCCTTGCTCTATAAAATCTTGGAAGAATTGGTGAGACTTTACCAAGAAAGGTTGCACGTCTGCCTCCGGGTATTGCAGTTTAAAATCATACAATTGCATTAAACCCTATACAAAGAGAATAATATTGATCGTCATGTACAAATGTAGCTGTTGAGTAAAAATCATTCATTGCTTCGCATACTTCTTGCGTGTGCTCTTTAGACCCAATCTTCTTAAATATTTCCGACAATTGTTGGTGAGTGAACTTTGATAAATGTTCTTGAGTTTTGCCACTGTTGCTTGATTTCGTTGTTGAGCTTGGGTTCGTATTAATTTCGTCCCGCTTAAAGGCCTGTTAAATTTTAATTACGATAAATCAGAATTTCTATACACTCCTTCGATACACTTACTAATATTACAAGCATCGAACCAACTAACCGCAATTAGCCTCATCAGATAAGAATGTAATTCTGATTCGTTTGTGTTATTTATCCGTGTTAAATGGCTGAGTATTGTGCTGCCTTTCACGCGAGTCATGCTGTGGAGAACTGTCTTAATCGTTCGCAATGGAATGTCGGATTTTCGTTTTTTCCACCATACGCTTGGGTAATCCTACGAAGTGCGAGTTCATAAATATTATATTCGTTAAAAGTAATCCTCAATACTGTACAGAATAACAAGCATACTTTAAGAAACCGATGAACTTCTAAAAGAATAGCATCATAATCCAAATCCGCCGCCCAATTGTGAATTATTCTTACTATTTTCCACAAACATTTCATCACTAATTCTTCATACTTAGACGGTGCTGATTCGGCACAATCGTGGAGTAGCTTTATTAAAGCGCTGAAAATTACAATAATAGAAGTTAAAGCTAATAATTCTAAATGCAATTGGAACTGCTATTTATGTATCGAATAATACAAGAATCTACGAAAGAAGTTTCAGAGCTGTACCATATAGTAGCAGTGTGATTCGAGTTGTCTATTATTTTGCAGACAATGTTATTAATCACACGGTAGTACACATCTGCTTGATACATATGACCTAATTTGTTCTCAGCTAGCAAACTAATCATCTGATCCACAAGGTCTTTCAAGTGTATTAAAGGGACGTTCTTCCCAAGGATCCCAGTGTCATAGAACTGTAAATAAATTCACAATGAATGCGATTTATAGACCGCTACATTGCAAGACTTTTCATATAATTGCTCTTACCGCTAGAATAACCATGAATGTCGTCCTAAACCCTTTATGCACATCTATCGTCCCCCCTTGTTGTAAAGGATACGTTTGTAAAAGTTTCAACTGCATATTTATAGAACCGATAAACTTATCTTCTTTAGATTGCAGACTCAATACTTGATGAGATTTTATCAGCTGCAAAACAATTTCAGATTGCACGGATACACACGTAGGAGATGATTTAAGTTTGAAAGAAGGAATATTATAGGCACTCACGTTTTCTATATTATTCATCGATTGCATTGCGACAGCCAAGTCCAAACTAGACATCGCAAGAATTTTGCGTTCCAGACTATCTTCTTTAGAAGCGTTAGGCGAAGTTAATTGTTGCGTCAGTGACGCTGATTTTGATACTAATATTTTCGGAGGTGTGATTGGGATCACCCTGAAAAATGTATCATTTTATTAAAATAATTTGCAACGGTTACTTCTGCAAGTGGCCTTAATAAAAATCCGGGAGAATGGAATTTAACACTTATTTTGTGTAATCGTTTAATTTCGACTTCCTATCGATTGATTTGCGCTTCTTTTGGGTAATAATGTTAAAAAATTATAATTCCCGCCTGATTTACTTAATTAACGAATGCACGGAATGGTTAAAATGCAGCTTACTTACGGCACTTTTGGTAAATTGATCAAATTCATTGTTTCATGCAAGTCGTCTACATCGATTTCTGCGAGTACCGGGTTGCTATATTTCACAGGCGCGTTCAATTCGATTCTTCGCAAGAAGTCCATATCAAGGCCGAATGGACCTGGTACTTTCGGCTGTGTCGATGTTCGAGAGTTTCTAAAAAGTCACAATACACATCGAGTTATCATCTGAAAATGGACAGGTGAAAAAGAATATTACGATATTCGTGAAATGCACCATACATTATCAAATTACATTACTGTTAAATTACCGTGCCGCCCCTATTTCAATTTCACCAAATTCAAATCGCAAACCACTAAAAGCTATATACCTACTATTTTCATGGACTTCAGTGGTAAGACGAACAAGAAACGAGAGAAGATACGAAAAGGAAATGAAGTACAGAGAAGGACGGACGAAATAATATGATCAATAAACTATGGATATGTCCCACGTGCCCACCACCATACCGCACACTGAAAACATAAAAGAAGCACAAACGTTTCAGTATCATCTTCAGGATCGTTCTCAGACGAGCCGACAATTTCTGGTGGTGTTTCTGAAGGATGTTCATTAGACACTTCATCAGACACTTCATTAGACACTTTCACATGGTCGGATGTGCTATCTGCTGTTATATTTGGCCTAGAGAATCATTAAAAAGCAAAATCGTGCGGATATGAGTAACTTCGAAGGAAATAAAAATAAAATGATGTAAAAAAAAAATATCGCTATCATGTTTAATCGCAGTGATCGATGATGAGACCAAATTCAACATATATTTATAAGAGAATTAAATATTTGATATACTTCCAAAGTACTTCTTACTATTCAGCTGAATGTGAAACGTGGAATGAGTGCACGGTAGGTAATAAAATAAATTTAGGAAGTAAACTTCTCATGTAAAGTTTGAATATTGCTTTCTGAGACATTAATATAGAATTGGAACGTGGTATTTGGTCTTACCATTAATATCAGAAGCCATGTAGTTAATTATAATCACGTAAATGGCGTGTGAAGGTATTAGCGTGAGAATTGCAATTTTATATACTAGTGCAACGAAAAATCTTCAAATTTGAATGCAGAAAGTAGATAAAAACACATGTCGCACGTACAGTTCATTTGTTAGCTGTGGCGGTGGTGGTTGTGGCTCGGGTATTTCTTCGTTTTCTTCCTCGGATTCTGCTTTCACGTCCTCGCTGGAAGGAATCGGGGTTGGATTCGAAGGCGTTGCAAGTTTATTTGTCGAGGCTGACTTTGTTGGTCGGTTTTTAGCGGCTCTCTTAATACGTTCGTCTAATAACGACTGATCTTTCTCGGATATCTAAATTACAACGAATGAATTGATAAAACAGTTGTTGACACTTTGGACGAGGCACAACTATTAAGAAATCATTACCTGTCCAATAAGTTTGTATACTCGTTCCCCTTGGAGGAAATACGCTTGAACGATACAATTCAAAGCAGCGTTTCGAACGGAATTATCACGGTCTGCTATTTGCTTAGCAATTTCCTTCAATGCTACAGATGGCGACGGTTGACAAACGGACAGCCCATAATTCTCAATTAGTGACCCTAATTGGTCGAGGCATTCTAAAAAATAAGAGGAATTCAGTACGCCGATCGCATTTACTATATTCTTTCTACATTACGTTGTATATACCTGTTCTTTGTCGAGCATTCTTAGATTTTAAACCCTCCATTACGTACGAAAATAATTTGCTTACTGGGTACACCAACGCTATTTGTTTGAACAATGCACGAACTCCATTGCGCACTGCGTCTTTCGGATCGCCGATCTGGACAGAGATTCATTAAACATTTAAACATAAGTTGATCGAAATGTATGTTACAAAAGGCAGTAATAAGTGACTCACTTTAATAATAAGGTATGGAATAAACGACGCTGCTTCGTTCTCCAACATATGATATTGATCCTCTATCAACAAATTAAATACCATTCGCAAGTACTCTAAACCTTTCAATAATACTGAGGGGTTGGTGTCAAAGAATCTGAGCGTCAACCACTTGAGAATAAGATCTAAATTAGACACTAATGCTTTACGGTTGTCGGGTAGATCCTGGAACATTTACGAAAGATATCAAACTATGTGCAGGAGAAGTAGAAACATTTGTAGCGTAATATCCTCGGGTATCTACCTCGGTTAACGCCTCGATAGCTTTAAGATGGTATCTGAAGTCAGAATGTAACATATTCGCCGCTAATGTTTTGTTCACATTGGCAGCAGCCATAAGTTCCTTCAAAAGCTCGGTGAATTCTTCCCTGGGGGTCGTGAAGTTCCATTTCAGGACCTTCAACTTCTGTTCATCGATCACCCTCTGATGCTTCAGATTATTCGTGGCCAACAAAGGACCCGTATCAACATCGTCGTCCTTTTTACGAGCGCTGCCGGGTTTCGATGACCCTTGGTTTTGCTTAGGCTTCACTACCGCTTTAGCTGCTTTCATAGCACCGCCGCTTTTAACAGCCTTCTGATTGCTCTCATCCGGCGCCTGTCTTTTCGGCAGAGGCTTAACAGGCAAACTCGGCCGGGACTTATCTAACGCAGCGAGCACCACTGTCCTTGAGCCAGGCTTCAATTTCTCAGTGTTCCTAGCCATCGCTTCGTAAGAAAGGTGAATCATAAATCCCAAAACCGCTTCCTGAGCGTTCTTCCGAACGTCGGAGTTACGGTCCTCTAAATTACTGTACAAATATGGAAGACATACGAGGAGCTCCTCCTTCGGTACTTGTTTTACAGGGATCAACGGTACTTTCTGCGCTAACCAATTCCACATCTCGGCTCTGAGTACCGGTGACCCGGACTTCAAAGCGTCCCCTATTATCTCTCCGTCGAAAAATTCTTTGTACCCGCACTGATCTCCCCATATGTTTATGCAGGAGATCGCCGCTGTCCTGATCCAGTTTTTACTATCGCCCAAGCATTGTATGAAACCGGGGAAAAGTACTCGGATGTGTTGCTTCGCTGGTGGGCCCATGGCCACGGCTAATGCCTGGCATATGCCTAGAGTTGTCTGTGCTATCTTGCTATTGCTATCAACCAACCGCAAGGCTAATCCTTGTGGTAAGTCGCCGATAGATCCTTTTATGAATTTCGCCTCGGAGATGATACCGCTTACCTTCTGTAAACCCTCGTTTCGAACCTGGCGATAAAGAAAATTTGTTCCTCTATTTGTTTAATGATCTACAGAGATTTTACATTTTATCAACGTGTCAGATAATATTATATTTACCTTCCAGTTCTTATCGGATAGCTCATTAAGGAGACTCTCTGTAATTTGATTACTGATATCAACGCGCGGAATAAGATTGTTAATTTCGACTTCGCTGTTGCTATTGGACTTTTTATCGACTTCAACGTCATCGTCGTCGTCGTCGCTCGTCTTATCCTTTTTGGTTTTCGATCCACGGATCGGTGCTGGTGGACTTTCACCATTATGCTAACGTATTATAAGTACAAATATTAATTTAACTCATAGAATGGATTATTCGTTTAGGATCACATATTGGTGGACAAGTAGTTTACCTTTTCACATTCGAGTTCGATCTGTTGACGCAAAGCTGGTTTCTCGTTCTCAAAGAACATGAGCAGCGGTTTGCCCATGAATATGTATAATGTGCCTAACAATGTGATAGCTCCTGTGCGAACACCAGGGTTTGTTGCTGCCACTGCTTTCTTTATGCTCGTCATTAAAAGTGTCACATTTATACTGAAACGCACGTTTAATATAAACACTACCTTCAAGTATTTACTAGAAAATTTCGCGCCAAGTTTGTTACTTACACGCAACCGAATTCTATGAGAGCCCTACACAGCAACGCTAATGTTTCTTGTTGAACTTTGGGGTTCTTTTGATTAAAGGCGAACGTGACTATTTCATCCGCCACATATTCCAAACTTGTTGCCTCTGCTATTGTCAGAAGAGTGTCGGCTGCTACTGCACTGTTCTTCGCGTCTCCTAGTTTCTCCGTTATATCGACGAGGCAATATTCGCAAACAGTACTGAGATGTAAATGGTTCGTTAAATTACACGAATGAGTCGTTCACCTTATAATAAAATTAAACATGTATCTTACGTTGAAAACGGAAAGCTTTCCGCCAAAAATTTTACGATTTCTAATCGCAGCTTGAGAACTTGGAAATTTGTATCCTTGAAGCCGGGCTTTTTTGCTAAAGTTCGTACAATAACTTGTGTAGGCACCTCTGATGAATCCATTTGTTTTATGAACTGAAAGGATATAATTTCATTATTCATTAATCGTTCTTTATTATAATACAGTTTGCTCAATATTTTAAAGGAGAGAATTATAGAAATATTTTAATTACCTCTAGAAGTTGTTCAACCGCAGATAAACGGACCTTCCAATTGCTGTCGACAAGGCCCGAGAGAATCTCCCCTGATAAGATTTGTGCCGCCATTTCTTCTATTTCTTCGGGACAGTAATTCTTCTCTATTTGAGTTTTTGTAGCAGATGGCTTCTTTGAAGCAGCTGTAATGAACAATAAGAATTACAATGGCGTGTATTTCAAGTACTATGTAATCTTGTCAGTATATTGAATTGTGATATTTACTCAGATTTGTCAAGGATGAAGCAGAAGGTTTTTTAATCTGCGACCTCTTGGTTGTACTAGTATTAGGCCTCTTCAGAGCTTTCGCTTCTGACTCTTTAGCTTTCGTTGTCGATTCAATTTTACTCGGAGCTGTGTTCGGTCTTTCTGCCATTTTCGGCGCACTAGGAACTTTAACATGTATTACAGCTTTTTCAGCACATTCCTTTATCTAATAAGGAAAAGTACAGACAAATCAATAAATACTGTTCAACAAATACAATTTCCTTTGTACATGATTAATTAAAAGACCAAATTGGAAATCGTAACGTACTTTTGTCATTTTCAAATTATCTATATCCGTAAGGAACGGCATCATGGACTTTTCACCAATTAATTTCATCGCAGTCCCAAGAGCCTCTGCAGCAGTATCGCGAACAGTTGGATCTAAAATCAAAGTTTTTCTTCAATTTATTCTTTGTAATTTATAAATGAAGAACAAGACTGGCATAAGGAAAATCCATTTCGAAACGTACCTGGTTCGTTTAAAATTTTTAAAAGCACAGCCGTATATGCTTTTAATAATTTTTTGTTTAAACTTGGTGGTGGTGTACGGGAAAAGCACCTTGACAAATAAGCAGCTGTTTCTGCTTTAACCGCTGGATTTTTGTTCTCAAATGCGGCAAGAATGTCTTCCAATATAACATCGATGGAAACCTAATACGAACCAAATATATGGTTTTAATTAAATATGCATATAAAATTCATGGTCAGTTGTAGTTTAATTGTATCATAAAAAAGTGATGAGATAAACATAGATCATGCATAATATTTATACACGTTGTTTCTACTTACGCAAAGGAAAATTGCATCTGCAGCTTCTCTGAGCGTTTGTACCACAGTTTGTTTCTTCTCACGAAACTTTTCCAAGATCGACGAAAGGCAAGCTGTCGCGTACGGTTGGAATCGCTTCTTAAGACCTAAAGCTAGGCCTGTTAGACATTTTCCAGCCAACGTAACAACCAGTACATTGGTATCTTTAGATATAACCTGTTTATAAGATACATTTATAGGATAAATAATCTAATAATTGCAAGTTTTGTGAGGATACAAGTAATATATACCCTTTTCAATGCTCTTACTACATCTCCATAATCACCGTTTTCTAACTTAGGATTTTTTACAAGAACCTCCATAGCTTCTAAAGCTTCCTTTCGTTCTTGCCATTTCTTAGCTTCAATTTTCTCATAAAAATCTTTTGGGAGTTTAGAAAGTATATCAACGGGTTCTAACAATTCGTAAGGATTAATTTCTGGGACAAATCCACCGTCTGCGTCATCCGTACCATCTAAATCGAAAGATATTTTATATTAGAAGAAGGACTTACAAATTCTAAACTATACGCGTAATTTCGAATTTATTTACCTTCGCTGTTCTCACTTACAGAATCCGCAACGCATATTGATTTTGGCTTTTGAGATTTCAAGAAACGAATTGGCACCACCTTCTCTTCCTTTAAATTATTGAACTCTACTTCCAGTTCTGTCATTTGTACTGGTTTCAACGTGTTTAATTGTAACTTTAAAGGTGCACCTACCCACCTAAAGGTTTTAAACAAAGTTATACAAAATGAATGCTCATATTATCGCAGATCGTTTTGAAATATTATTAAAAGAATTACCTATAAATTTCAACGACCATAAATTTGCCTTCGTCTCTAACCATTTTGTCTCTATCCTCGAGAAAACCAGGAATCTTTTTCAACAAAGGCTTTATATTAATTACTTTCGGTCCAAATTGTCTGTAGTATTAAAAAATTGATTAATTAACACAATTACCCAATCAGTATGAAATCACCTCCTAGTACTGTCTACTAATGCAAATAATATATAACTACCTTAAAGCCAACGTTAAAGTAGAAATGCAAGCGGCAACAATTTTTGGATTCTTTGCTTCTGTCCCTTTCAACAATTCTCCCTGAACAGCTTCGTGTTTTTCAATTTCTATGTACATCAATGTTATTTGCACCGCCAACTCTTTTGTTTTTGCTTTAGGTGCAGCGATACATTTGGTGACTATGCTGCCCATAACTTCGCCGACGGTCCTATTAAATGGGATATAGATATCAATGAATTCCATTGCTACAGTAATAATGTTACACGATACACAAAGCGACAAATTAATTCTTATGTACGATACTTACTTCCCTGCCACCGCAGCATTTTCAACGAAAGCCAATGTCGCTTCCAATCCTTTCTCTTGCGCGACAGCATTGCTATCCGCTACAAACTTCTTAATAAATCCCAGAAACTTGTTCCACTCAGGAGACTTTTCGTCGTCGATACATTGGAATGTGTTCACGCATTCTTTATAACCATGCAATCGTGCTCTCCATAACTACAAAGCATCAGAAAAAACGTTTTAACATACAGACTTCACCCGAGATAAATATACAAACGAGAAAGGAGCGATTCTTTGCGCAAACTCTGTTAAAATGTAGATTGAAAGGTGCATTATAAAATACATTACCTTATGTACACATCGTTCTTCTAATGGTAGTTTAATATATTCTGTATCTTGTTCCATACCTCAAAACCTACAAAAATCATAAATTTAATACCACGGGTCAATATTGTTGAATGCGATTCAATACCAAATCTGGTCTCGGTTATAGAGTTAAATGATCTAGAATATTCTTTCGACTGATCAATGAAATTCGAAGACGCTTCGTGTTTACTCGTTAATTTCATTTCTACTTGCAACTTTCGCACATATTCTTTCAATTGGCTATCTAAAGGAACCACAATCAATTCCAATATTGTTGGCGGAACAGACATGGAGTAAAGTAATATGTAAAGCAATACTTTTGAAAAAACAAACTACCAGATGTTCTTTCGCTGATCACTATGAGCTTTTAGACCCAAAACAGTTATTCATCATGGTGTACTTGGAACTTAAAAAACTATTGTCTGAAAGCTTTGCCAACATTCAAATATATACCGCTACCATTCTACTAAGATTTTCTATCCGTTCCACCAATTATGCATTAGTTAATTATTCATTATAATTATTTGTGCTGTTTATTTCAAATAAATTTAGCCCGGATCTGGCTTTAACTCTTACAAACGATAGATATTAAATGTTCGTTACATAAAGATCTATAATATTAAAAATAATTATCTCAAAGCGCACGCGTTATTTGTTTCCCACGTTAAGCTGTTTAGATAAATTATGTAATACAAGGTAAGTTTAAAAGTAAATGACTGTATATCGCTTTTAACTGTGAAATTAGAGAAACAAACTGATATAGTTGTTCCATCGCATGCTAAATATATCTTTTAGTCAATAGTCAATATTCTACACCTATCCAAAGTTGAAACTATTATTACTACTTCTATCAACACCTTTACGATTCTTCACTACTATTTGAAATTGAATATTGAAAGTTCGTGAACAACGCAGAGCGCAGGAAATGGGAACTAAATAATGCCTACGATCCTTATAAGTAACACATTACATAAAACGTTAGAAATCGTCTGTGTATTGGAAATGAAATTGGAATCACGCAAACAAGTCCTTTTTGTGGGGAAATTATAATTATAACCCAGAAGTATCATTTGTAAATAAATTTGTTATGTTTAGGTGTATTTCACCAGCAATGGTTGAAATATTTCGTACGTATTGAAGCAAATGTTAACTCGTTGTTGTGGACAGTTTGAGATAAGGCGAACAGGACGATACGACTGGTCCTGACCGTTGACAAGAGGAAATCTCGGACACAGGAATAACAGAAGTCGAAAGGATTCGTCATTAAAAGATCCGAACCTACCTTACAAAGCGATGAGATATGAGAATAACTTCTGATAGGATAATGAACGTTCTTCTAGAAATCGTCAACTCAATTCATTAATATTGCTCACGAGTCCGATCTGTAACGCCTGCGTTGATCGCTCAGCGGCCGTTGATTTTCAAATACGAGGCCTCGTTGCAACCGTCAAGTCTGCATGGGTTTGCATGCAAACAAAACGACAACTCTATCTTTCGAAACTATGAATTCCCGAACCCGGTCAATGTTGCAGTTCACTAGTTGCGTCGATAGATGGTAGTGAGAGCGAATTTCTTTTGTTCTTCGAAGCTTATGCCTTGTTCTCTGATTTAAAAATTTTCGCAACTTGTTCTTCTATCTTGTGATTTTCACTATCCCGCTACGATTTAACATTATATTGTTATGATTCGTTGCAAATATTTATATATACATTTGCAAATTTAGTTCTTGATATTGATTCGTTAAAAGAAGAAAAGAGCTTCGTGACGTATAATTTGAATGTAAGGCAGCTTAGTAGTTCGAATGAGTCGAAAATTTTTTTGAATACAAATTTAGCGGATCGCACGAAACTTTTGAGTAGCCGAAAAATTTGAATACCTCGATGGAAATCGATTAGAACTGATTAGACGTGGATAATACTCGAACATTTCAAATTACTTGAAATACCTGTCGAGTTATTAGCATCTCGAAATTTACTTATATATGCGCGATTATAATTTATAGACTTTTTATTATAATAAAACATTGACTGCATGAAAGTAATAAAACTTTCGTCACCTTAATCCACGTATTATCGAGAAACAGTTGGAGTACACTTCTATGTAGATGAAATAAAACAAATTGTTCCAACATTGTTGTATTTCTTTCCATAATTCTGTCATTTATCATTTCTTTAGTATAATGAATTTAACTTAAGCTGAGTATACTTGAGAATACTGACAAATATTGAGTTTCAAATGTGGTATATTCGAAATGAAGTGTGCACAGGAATTCTACATTTAAACTCTCGTATTCTATCATGAATTCTTTATAGCCTTATCATTCATTTATAAAATTAATATAACATTGCTATACACTGCTTATTAATATTTAACATTTAATTAACATTAATACTTTGGTACGGGAATAAAAAAAAATAACAGTACATTATATAGCATGATATTAATTTTACATATTTTTATTTTATATATATATATATTTTATATATAAATTGTATATGTTCAGAGTAATTTATTCGCAATGTACTGTACCTGCAAGAGAAATAAAAGTAACCGCGAACTTAAAAGCAGTGTGTACTGAAAGAATTTCAAATTAAATATATGAATACAGATTACCACTTAGCTGTAATAATTGACATAGTGTAATGACAGCGTAAGTACAGATTTATTATTAGATATCCATGATAAAGTATGCAGAACTAACTACTTATACGTTGAGTATTTCAAACACCTTGTTACTCGATTACAACTAAATGCAACAATAAATTTCTCTTATATATTTCGTTCACTAGTTTATTACAATGGAATTATAAAATAAATGAATGTTATCCGTTACATTTACGAACGTATTTATGCACACTAAATCATAAGCTGTGGCTATAAAACAATGAATCGTTTCCTTTTTTTTTTTTACTATAGATATACAAATCAGAGAATTTATATTAAGAATAACAATTGTCGATTTATCGTTAAGAATACTATATGTCAATGGTACATTTACGAACTACGGTTGATGCTTATAAAATAATAGAAAACTGCTTGAACCTATGGGATACATATAAAAGAGTACAGTAATATCCTTTAGCGCTGAAGTATTTAACCTGTGTAATACAAAATAAATTAACACATCAGTGCTTCCGGTTTCAGGCTAACTGCTAACTCCTAAATGTGATTAGCACCAGCACAAATGCGTAAGATGCAGAATGTTATGTTGCACATATCGTAAGAGAGCAGCTGTGAAAAATGATACTTCATGTCGTAAACAAATGGACACCGTATATACTTACTTTTATATAAATATCGTAATATCGTGTCTATAGTACTTTGTATCTAGTACTGCTTTTTCAGAATCAAACACTTCGAGCATATATATACGTATATATACGTGTACGTGCTTAAAAATAGGTTCGGAGCAGTACCAGAAACATATTCACAATATTTTTTGAAAAGTTTATTTATCCTAAGAGATATACAAAACAAACATTTCTTTTATAACTGTTATAATTCCCCTATAATAATACAGAAAATTCTGTCGTAATTTTCAATATCGGTTTCCTTTTTTTTTTCATTATTATTATTATTATTAATTATCTCCACCGAATGGATACCTTTGTATCAGTACAATTCATTTTTTAACCAGCTATACGTTAAAATTATGCACATCTGCAAATCAGTATTAAAATATTACAATTTTATATTTTACAGTATTTCATCCTCTAGCTCCCTCTAAAACAGGTTGGTTGGTTTTTTTTCTTTTGCTTATAATAATCATACAATTATCGGGGTGTTACATGAAAAATGTGCAGGGGGGATGAAAAAGCTTTGTTTCGTTTTACGTCGAGAAGTAGCGGTTACCTGCTGAGCCAAATAAGGTGCAAGTCAGTCTGACTGTAACGAAGCCTCTTGTATATTCGTTTTGCATACCAATTTGTTGGCCACGAAATTCACATCTGCATTACCTAGCCTTGCTTTTTCTTATTTTTTTTTTTTGGTATGCCTCTTCGTACACAGTTGGCTCTAATCTCAATGATTAAAATCTGTACATACTAGGATCTAGGAATGTTAATATTACAAGAAACCACAATAATTTATTATAATACAGCCTGCTGTACACCAGATGACTCGAGGCAGTACAAGACACGCCCTTATCTTACTTTCTTAAACGATGAACGGAATCACATGATTCTGAAACGATTTAACGTATCTCCTTTTTTTATTGAAAAACAAAAAATGAATATGAGAGGGAGGATGACGATGGTAAGGGCAGGGACTACTTCAATTAGCTAAAACTCAAAGTAAAGTTCGTCTATTTTGGTTTTTCTCTTCAACCACTGTTAATGATTTTGATAATAATAGAAATTCATTAGTTTCATGTCATTAAAAAAAAAAGAAAAGAATTGAGATTATAATAATATTATTAAGGCAAACGAAAGAGCGATTTTTCTTCATCGATTTTGTCAAACGAAACGCGGTCGATTCCGACTTATCGGAACTTTCAAATACGGATAAAAGAAAATCATTCGCTTTACATGTACGTTATAAGGACTTTATAATACCACTGCTCCATGGCTGGGTTGTCGTCCAAACATCTTTTTTTTCTTTCTTTCTTTTTTTTGATTTCGAAAAGTTGCGAATTAGACATTCGTCTCGATATTCCAATCACTTACAAGCTATAAGGCTCGATCTCCTGGTTTAGAATACACATTTGTGTTAGTGGAAACTATCACATGTTGACGCAGATGTAGAATCGAAGTTGCATTAAAAATATACTTATCCTCTAATACTTACAACTATACGACACATACTTAAATCAATTACATTCATACAAAGCAGCAGCCCCATGCCCCCACCTGCGCGACAGATTTGATTTAAAGAAATGTTCTGTACAAGGATATACAATAAGTCTCTCCTTAACACTGGCAACGAATGAACTGAACTGATAAAAATATCAAACTATGCTGAGTGATACCGCCCAACTATGGAGCCGCCGTATCCGGTTTTTTTTTACGATTCGTCCGCTACGTTAACTGCTTCAACGTAGCCTGGAGACAATGTCAACAATGATTGTGAGCCCCTGCGCCTTCCACCTGATAGAATATGTGGGCAACGTATCTTTTTTTTCCTTTTCCATTCTGTTTATCCTACGCCATTTTACATGTTACTATCAATATGTTAAAATACAAATGTCACTCATACGATCTTCTCTCGCGCCTGTCATACATACAATTTTAAAATAATTATCGTAATCGCGGGTAATTTAATTATTATTGTAAATAATCGGGGACTGGTGATTAGTAGTTGTTTCTTTTTTTTTTCCTAGTGGTGTAAGTACGCTCACGCTAAGGTCAATGGTACGTACAATAGGTGAGGTATGCTTTCAGGATCAAGGACACGGGGTGATGGATGAAATTCTGTCGTGTATCCGCTATTCATCGTCTTCTTTATACTCTTCTTCACTGTCGCTTTTTACAGTATTCACTGGAGTTACTACTACAGGTGAACCGTCTTTCATTTTCTTCTTATACGCAGTCATTTCCTGCACAGCACGTCATGACAATTAGCATGTGCGACAGGTACACGAATATATTTCGTAGTACAGACGCAAACTGATATTTCAAAGCCCCCATAAAAACAGTAAGGTGTAATCTTTATGCGAACGTACCCTTTCATATCGAGCCTTGTCCTGTTCTGCCATAGCCTCATATTTCGATTTGGTTTCAGGATCTGCGTCTGACCATTTTTTACCCAGTTCCTTGGCAATGTCGCCTACACCAAATTCGGGATTCAGCATTTTCACCTTTCCACGCTCGTCATTGCAGAACCAGAAGAAGGCGGATCTAAAGAGTCAAAGAATATATTATTCTCTCGCGAATTTAGAGGGATATTAATGGCTGTCTGCTAAGGATTGCTTTAAATTATTAGTCACGTGTTATGGAATACAATGATCGTTTACTTACAGAGATCTTTTGGGAGCATTGTGATCTTTGATGTGTTTACGTTTTTTGCCCCTGCCTTTACTTTCGCCTTTTGGTGGTGTATAATTCTGCATCTCTGCGTCGTATCTCTTTTTATCTTTCTCTGCCATCTCGTGGAAACGTTTCTTTTCCTTGTCTGACATAGTCTACAAGCAGAAAGCGTCCGAGAGTTTAAGCTTACTGAAATCATTATTCGCTTAAATATTTTAACGCAGGGGGAAATGAAATTGTGAAAGTATTTCCAATTGTATTTGTTACCATTCTCGCCGAACCACGACTTCTCACAGGATTGGTATAGTCAGGTACATATTTGGGATGGGTGGAGGAGTAATAGATTTGCAATAAACGGCGGGGGGGAGGGGGTGGTTTTCATATACGGCGAGCCAAGGCGGATGGGGAGGGTGAGTCTCGGGGTTCTGGAGGATTGGTCGATAAGCGCAAGGGTGAAGCGTAGACGCAAACGATGTACGTCCACGCAATCTAAAAACTGTTGAAAATTCGTCTTATTTTCTCTGACGCTTTGAAGACATAAAACACTTCATTAACAAAAGAAGGGTATATAAAATATATTTAGAAAATTCGACTACTTAGAAGAGTGTTGTAGAAAATAAAATAAAAAATCTTTCACATTTTCAAATACGGGATACGTATAAAGAAGCCCCATCTGATTACGATAAATGTAATTACATATATTCTTTTCTCTTTTAATAATTCCACTGAAATATACAGGGTATGGCGTTACAACAGTCAGTCCATAAGATGTCTGAGACACCTGTGATAAAATGATAAAGAAAAGGTATAAACAGGGCTTTATCTGTTTTGACGAGGCATAAATTAAAGCAACAAAGATTTCGAAAACACTTTTACAACGGAGAATAAAAATTATCTCGAGTTTTCTTAATGGAACCATGTGCTTTTCTTTTTACAATGCTGTGGGGGGTTATCAGAGCAATTCAAGAAATTCAAGATATACTTAAAACTGTGCAAGTGACGCGAGGAGTCATTTTGGTATTTCAATTTGGTAAATAATATAAACGTAAATACTGTTTAAAAAGCTACTTGAATTATAACATTGATGTGAATTTTCCTTTGTGCTTTCTGAATCTTAATTTATTTATTACTTATTTGAGGATCTTAAAAGAAACACAATTACATACTAAGAATAAGTTAGAATACTAAATCCAAATACTTTGGTAGTCATTGCTCGCGAATCATGTTAGTTTGCTAAAATAAGTAGAATAACGTGCTGCAGAAGTATTCCCCAAACATTTACTCATACTACTTCCAGTAATCATTAAGGTGGCTTTGTTTCTGTCATAAAAAAACGTTCTCGAAATTATCGTTATTTTGATCTACGATTCGTGGGAAAGAAAAGTAAATTGTTATTTATGTTTCCTTTTATTATGTCGTCACAAGTGTCTCGGAGATCGAGCGGCCTGTTACTATGTAAGCCCTGCGACGTTCTGGAAGGGAAGCACATCTCACAAAGGGACAGGCTAAAACTTTTGCAGCTGCCAAGACTAACATTTCGCCACGATAACGGAAGGTCAACGTCTTTAATCCTTCTGAAGACCATGTGGCCTGGCGTGCAAAAGAAAAGTGAGCAGAAAGTGTCTCCTCCCTTTCCGAGGGGTAAGGATGGCCAGATGTTGAGGCAACACCTGTTCATAATGACGTTGTTTCACATATCCCGAGTTCTTCCATCAGAAAGTGTGTCTAACTTTTACGTCCGGCTTCCAGTTCATTATACACAGTCGCTTCAATTAAAATTCGTGCATCGGTGTGCTTTCGTGCGTCTTGCTTCTCATTTTAACAAACTATTGAAGCAACAGATAAACACTCTTGTACTAGGTATTTATCTTACTGTTAGTTTGTACAGCATGATTCTCTTTTTACTTAAAACATTTAGTTACAACGTACATACGATTTTCATAGTACAAAAATATATGAAAATGGGTCTTCAGATCATTCTTGGTTCGTGAAAAATATGGGGAAAATTCATTTTTGTAAAATATATGTGCTTGTGTATATTTAAAATGATGCATATTATACTGTACTTACTCCACTGAAAATATAAATTGTTAGAGACACGGTATAAATGGAATACAAATAATCAGTCTGTTTGGATTCGTGAAAATTAAAAGTTGAACTACCAAGAGAATTCTTGAAATACAAAAGACTCTAGTGTATAGTTTGCGTTGAGGGAACATTTAGAATTTAGTGCTTAGTGCAAAATGAGTCAGCCCTACCTTTTTAACTAATTTCTATCATTTAACAGCTAATAAAAAAGAATTCCAGATCTCCTGCATAAATACCACTTCACTGTTCGTTGCAAACAGATATTCCTTCTAGAGACACACCCTGCGTATTTCAAAGCACAAAGAAAGAAATAGTTAACGATAGCGAAAGAATTCTGAATTGAAAAATAACAAATACAAACGCGACAACTAAAATTGAAAGAGAAGGGAGCACACAAAATCAACAAAACTGCTTTTGTAATAATAATTAGAACCCAGGACTAAAATCCCTGAATATTCCGTGACAAGTGGCGTCGTTCCGATTGCCCGGTGGAATTCATTCGCATTTTGCAGGAAACCAGCGGCAAGAAATCGTGTAAACAATGCAAGGAATTGAAGGATGCCTGTTCTGGCATGTCGTTAGCCTTTGACGCGCAGTTTATTATACGCGTGTATAAGGGGCAGAATTCTATGGGACGAGTTTTAAACCGGTCGCCGATTCTAATCCTACTCGTGACAGGATTACAGGTAGTCGGTGCAGGTATACGATAACCGTTAATCCTAAATATTCCTGATCTGTTCACATTAAACTAGTTCCCTGACTAGAATTCTGTTTAAAACTCGCCTGATCAGGGACAGGACGTGATTTAGATATCGGTGATATTATTACGAACACTGCAGACATCGTGGAAACACGGGGCATGGAAACAACATCGATCGATCAAACGCGAGTGCAACGTATCAGATTCAGTCCACAAACTATACATTCAGCAATTAATATTATTTCATCACAATGGGCCTGATTATATGGAATACTAGCTTCACTACTCGGCTTCGCCCGAAATTTAGATTCTGATTTTATAAAAAAAATTATTTCTTTTTGTGAAAATAGTCACATACATCTGGATTAGTTACGCATAATGAAATGGGACACATTTTGTGACCCCAGAGTTTACCGTTCAAAAGTTTTTAGGTGACAGACAAACACACACTTTTTGCTTTATATATTAAGAATAATTAAGAACAAAGATTTTTACGATTAAAGGGCCCAGTGGAGAAACAAGCAAGTGCCACCGATTTATGATTTCTTTTTATACATTTTTTATATTATACTACATTGGGGGAACGAAGGTACAGAAGGGCACCTATTCAAAATATTATATATTGTATTATTGCGTTCTGCATATGTATGTCAAAGGACCAAAATTATCTCTTTGTTTCTTTTGGTATATGAAAAAATACAAGCAAGTGAAGCTCAAAAGAAATCAACCTGTAGCAATCTCCAGATAAGGTCGGTTAACTGTAAATTACCAGTTAAATTGGTTACACTTTTACTCCAGCGAACAACGCCTGGGACCATTACAATATCCCCCGAAACATGGCCAACGAACTAATTACGGGAAAAATATATTCATAGGGGCGCAGTGAGGTGTTCCATTAGACCAGCCATTAGAAATATATTAATTCGAAGTTGACCTTTGAAATTCAGTGTTGCTTACGTTTAGGAAGAAGGCCGCGTACGCCGCGCGCTTTCACTAATTTTTCTTTACCACGTTCGCGCGTCTTCGCCGTGCCTCTACGACTGCGCGTGTATTCGAGCATTTTAATACGATATTGGCTCCCCGAAGCAATCTGTAATAAATTGATACGTACGCGCCGCTCGTAAATGGAGAAACAAAGCTGCCGGGGCGCGTTACGTGTACAGGGACTCTATCGATCAATGCGTGCAGTGGCATAAAACAAGAAATGTGTAAATAAAGTTGTTTTTTTGTTTCGGTGGCTCGGGTTACTCAATTATTCTTCTGTTTCGTTAAACGGTTCTTTTCATGTCGCGCGTGAAGTATGATCAATTTTGTTGAACGTTTCGTTCGCGAAGGGGTGGAAACTGTAATAAAATGTCGTTCCAAGTTTCTGGAACATTTGAAATGTAAAATCAATATAAGGAGTCGTGTTATATAAATGTATGTTGCTTTCGGGGGTGGTTGTCTTTCTTTTCTAGTATTATAATATTAGTGAAGCTGTTCACTCGGGGGTGGTTCTTAAATTACGTAAGGCTTTTTTGGGAGGAGAGGGTCATAATTTCTTACGTTTCTGTGTTGTAGTGCCTTACGTAATATTTTTTTACCGCAATTATTAATATGAGTTGCCTAAAAACGATGATTCATTATATACACGAAATTCATATAAAATACCCTTAATAAATATTTAAAAGAATTTTAATAACTGAAAAACTGCAATGTAAAAATATTACGTAAGAACTGGGGGAGGAGGTTGGAATATAGAATCTTGGAATTCTTACACTGGTGGAGGTGAGAAATCGCCAAAATTACCCTTACGTAATTTAAGAACGGCCCCTTATTTAAATATTTGAATACACTGTTACGCGATAGATATTCACATGGGATTTGATGCTGTATAATTATGAACACGTTGTTTTCTTATATTTGTGGTAGATAAGCATAGAATTATATGGAATTTCTTGTACACTGCTGGGGATAATTGGGGGAAGCGAGTTGCTTCTAAATATTTCAGGATATTGAATTAAATATAGGGAAGCCACATTTAACATGGTGATATTTTTAACGAATGTTCAAGCGAGATAACTTGTTGAAGCTACTGATTTGATAATATATATCTTACCAACTATTCTGGGAACTGTGTATAGGATATTAATTCAATGGAGAAAATCGGAGTGTTAACTAATTTACGAGTATGCATCAATTATATCCGGAATCATGGAAATGTTACTGAAAAACTAATTAGTATTCCACTCTGGATCTGCTTGAAGTGTCTCGTACCATAAAATTAATATAATATTTTCACCGAGGGATTTAAATAATATACAGCCGTGAACATCATAGTAATCTGCACGATCCTGAAGGATACTCATAATGAAGCAGTAAACAATCATTCTCTCTATTTTATTAATATGCAATTTTATTCAAATTTAGTCCACCTTCAAATCAAACCACGCGCTCGTGCCCCTGAACAAAGCTCTTCCTGTGCCTCGAAACTCACAAAAAGTCTGGTTAATCAGTTTAATTTCTGCGAGGCTCGAATATCGAGGGCCATAAGTGAGTCACGTGGCACAGAACGAGTTAATCAAAGTGTACCAAACGTGAATAACACAGCCACTTGTTCAGAGGACAGTTTACGTAATGCTAAGCAACTCGGTGCAATTCCTATCAAATATGACTGAAAATTATTCTGATAATAGTTAAATCCACATCCCTACAATATTCTAAAAAAGAATACCGGGTGGTCCCATTTAAAAGATTTGAGACAAACAAAACGGAGACATCCCCAAAATTCTATTATTCCAAGTTACTGCTTACATAAAACCAATAATGTTGTGTTTGCAATGTTTCTATTACATTATTGCGAGTCTCTTAAAAAACTTGCAGACTATTATGTGCATACTATATTCCATTAAAAATCCCCAAATTAACGAATCACACATTCTCGAGACAAATGAGACTGGGAAACCCTATGAGCCATTTCACACGTGACTTTTGTAGCTTACAACTGGTATTTAAAACGTACTAATACAGTTTCTATCTTCCCCTATCTCTTTTAAACCAACGTTATCTCTGCCAAGAGGATGCATCCAAGACACTTGCGATGTCTCGTGTAAAATGGCCTTAACGCAGTCGATATTGTACAACCACCTCGTTCGATTCTGACTGCTCCAACACAAATGCTCGACAGAGGATTTAGGACTCCAAACACTTGGCATCGATTTCACGAGTTCTTCCACAATTCATCGTGAATATTCTTTAAGCTATAAGCTCCAGCCTAGACCACATTCACGAAATATTGTAGAGCATCTAAATATCTTGAGTTGGATTGCTCGTCATTTGTTGTAGCCATAGTAATATTCTTTTAGCCCAGTGAACAGTGTAATTCCTTAAATTTGTACTATTGGCGTCGTGTGTGCTGCATCGCCAGTACTCTTATTGATCTTCTCGAGGGGTAGGATAGAAATGATAGATGTGAGTTAGTGGCCACGATGGTAGAGCCAGTTGTACGAGGTGAACAGAAAAGTGTGATTATCATTGAAACGAGGGCGACGTTAAAGATACATGGTATAGAGAACGGTGCCTTACCTTCCACCTCATTGCACATTTTTTAGAGAACTCCCTGAAAACAATCTTCTCCTCGGGGTGTTTCTTTTTGTGTTCCTGGCGGCATGTCTGCACGAAGAACGCGTACGCGGTCATCCGTCCCCTTGGCTTCGAATCCTTTCCTCTCGGCATATTGTCTCGCTGCTGTAAGCTCTGAGCGTTATTTTGCTGAAGATTATTCTGTTGCTGCGACAGCTGCTGTAACTGGTGCTGTAATTGAAGAAACAAACGAGGCAAGTTATTAACGTGGCCACAATTTTCCAATAAACGCTGAACAACCTCGTTCTAAGAATATTCTCGAACGAACGATTGTCGAAAACACGATTGGGAATTATCTCAGACGATTTAAAAATACCAGCTGAATTTTTGAGCGTACAATCGAAGTCCCAAAATTGAGGAGATTGTATTTATTATTTTGAACTCTGGCAATTTTGTAAGTAAAATTGAGAGTATTGAGTTTTCGATATATTTGAAGTGTAGTTATTCGAATTATTTAAATATCTCGAGCAACTAAAAAATATTCAATTTCGAATGCTTCGAGCGGCTCAAAAATTCGAAGGTGTTTCAATAAGCTGGAGAGTTCGACCCACCCAGCATTCGAAAGCATCTAACAAACGTATTTAAAGGAATCGATAGCTTACAATCTATTTTAAGCGTTAATTGAATAATCGAATAACTGTCGTCGAATTATATATTTATCAAACTACATGCTCCAGTAATTATATTCCAGTAATAGAGATAATTGAGTTATGTGAGAAGCTCTTTGTATGAACTGCTCGAGATGTTCGAATAGATAGACTCGATTTTCAAAATATTTATTTTGGGATCTGTGAAATTTAGCTTATTAACTGGGTCATTTGTAGACAAGAAGTATATGCAGTGTTTGCTATAAAAGAATATAATATAATATTCACTGCTTCCGTTCATAAAATGTATTCAATTTTCAGCTGAATTAGATCATCTTGCTCAATTAATTATAGAGAAATTTACATAGAAACCATTCAAGAAGTAAAATAGCTATTAAACATTATCGGTAGTAAAATCGATACAGGATCTTGTCGAACAGGTATCCGATTTTTTAAAAAAAAAATAGCCCGTGTAGAGATGTATGTGCTCAATTGATATTAGTCTAATGAATTACTGCTGTGTAATACGTGCGATATATTGATGATGGTTTTTCTATTTTTAACAAAAACTGTTGAAAATCGAAGTACCTATTTGTAACAGCATCCCCCCGAATGTGCGAAGCGTTGTTTTACATGCTAAAATAACATTGCGTGCAGCTATTTCATAATTTGGTATGTAACTGCATACTACAAATGCGTGTAGAAAATAGGTGAATCCAATTTTACATAAATCCTATAACAATCGTCTGAATTTATATTCAATATTTTGTAAATTTTTTAAAGGAATTTGTGGGTGTGAAATCTACAATCTTGAAGGTTTAGCCAAGTACAATTGCCTTTATGTAAAAATCTGGAGAAGAATATACATGAGAAATGATTGCTTGTAAAAAGTGACGAATTTTCTACCACAGTCTGTCAATTAATATGCAAAATATGCAATAATTGGAGGTATTGGAGCAGCATTACCCTCGTGTTAATTAAGACGCAAATAATTATCGCGAAAAAGAGATTTTTTATCGACATTATTTAGCCACGTAACAAGCGCAGCGCAAGAAAGTTATAATTACTATCGTACCTGTAATATACAGCTTAGAATGCAAGCAGTGTGAGTTTGACGATTAAATTTTCATGTATTTGTTAAACTATGAGCTCACTAAGCTTGCTAACAACGCGGTCAAGCGCAATTAATCTGTGGAAGGAGTTACTTTTTCTTATATTCTTCAATTATTTGAAATACAGTAAGATGTTCGTGAAGTATCTAATACCACGCAAAGTAGGTAAGTGTATTTTTAATAATAGTTATGTGGAGAAATTTTTAAAACCAGCAACTGTTATCACAAATCATACTAACTCAATTATGGTTGTTGCTTTCGCTTTTATCGAAATATGATTAATGAAAAGTAGCGCAAATAGTTTCCATATGGTATTAGAAATGAAATTCCATGAATTTCATTAGAAGTACATAATGGAAGGAGAGATCTATCTTTGGAATAAGCATTTTAATATTTAATATTTAGTACTCAATAATTTACTGCGGTTAATAGCCATTTTTGTATTACAAAAAGATCGTAATATCAAAACCGGAAGTTTCATAACTAAAGCTCCGGACAATAACCGTGAAGAAGCTGAAGTTTTAACAGCGTCGTTAGTATCAGCTATCAACAGTGATATGCAGGGTACCTCGAGATAATTGCTGCATAAAATAGTTTGCTAAACGGTAGGAAGGAAACGTAAGTTTCGTTGGCAAACAAGGAAATGTAAGAAAACTTTCCTCTATTATTTTAAAATGTAGCATGTGATAATATGAAGAGAAACATTGGGTTTAAAGCTTCCTAAGGTCGTTTGTATATTAGCCTGTGATTATTTAAGCAAGGTCGTTTTGAAGTCGACTTCAAATGAGGCAGTGAGAGCAACAACGGACTAACTCACATTGTTTCGAAATTGAGTTAGCAATAACGTATTCCAATCTTAATATATAAAGCAAAAAGTGTGTGTTTGTCTGTTGCCTAAAAACTTTTGAACGTGTAAACTCTGGGGTCACAAAATGTGTCCCAGCTCATTATGCCTAACTAATCCAGATGAATGTGACTATTTTCACAAAAAGAAATAATTTTTTTTTGTAAAATCAGAATCTACATTTCAAGCGAAGCCGAGTAGTAAAGCTAGTAGGCATATAAAATAATCATATAAAATAGGGAAAAATGTTTTTTTTTAAATGTGGGTTGGTCCGTTGTCGCTCTCACTGCCTCAAATAATCCTTGCGTCAAAATATGCGTCATTGAATCTAGAACACGTGTGACTTTTGTAAAATGACAAGATGTACTCCAATGGATAAAAGAAAAGATGAAATATTTGTGATTAAATGGTCCATAGAATTTCTTTTCGTTTGTACTTTCATAATAAAAGAAGATACTAGAACAATTTTTTTTATTCTATTAAATTGAATGTAGAGAAGGGGTAAAAGATTACTTTCGTCTATTTCCTAACATGCTCTGGGTATTTAGCAATTACTTTCATGCATCTGTTATTTCGAAACCATCCATTTAGTAACATTGTCGAAAAGCATGGAAAATCGACTTGGCTAGACGACAGATCCAGTGTTCTACGCGCAGATAAAATTACTTTTAGATTGCATGTTACTACTTGCGGCTGGCAAACATTTACCCCCTCGATTAAACACAGATTGAATGCCTGTGTATGTTTAACGCGGAGTTCAGCACGACTGATCGAATGTGCGTATAATATAAATTAAAAAAAGAGCGTATTGAAGGTTCATTTGGATACAAATCCCGCGTTAAAACAATGAAAATAAATGCTTGTTGTATTGTAAGGTGGATTGTCCAGGGACTAATTAGAGAGAGAGAGAGAGAGAGAGAGAGAGAGAGAGAGAGAGAGAGAGAAACTCAGCTACTAGACAAATCAATGTAAAATCAAATTAAGCAAAATCGGTAGCAATTAATACAACATTAAGCTTAATCTTTCAGATTTCTTCATCTTCTACCTCGCACTATGCCCACGTCTTTATGCATAAATGCATTTAAACGATATTTGGATACGTATTTTTATAATATTGTAAGCAAAATGTTTTATACAAACTCAACAAAATTTTGGGTAGAACATCGTTGTGAAATATATTGAGACTCATATTAAAATTTCATAGCGATGTTACTCTCGTTTTAATACTACTGACGACACCAACGTCTTCAAAATCACCAGGATTCTTTCACTGGTTCATTTTAATACTGTAAGTCAGTTATAACTCAAAATCATTTTGTATGGAAAAACACTAAAACCAGCAACGACGGACAAAAAATTCCATGCTATAGTATTTGAAAGTGAAAGTGAAATTCTACGTGTCTCCCTTATTCTGTGGGTAACGTGTTTGAAAAGATCTATGTATATATCAACGAATTTACAGCACAGTAGGATTTGAAGAGGCTACTGATGAAGCTCCATTGAAATGTAACAAATGTGGCTGTACTTTTTCACGTGTGATGCTAATTGAGATACCATTGATTAAAGTACACACGAGGAACATATGCTTGAAATAAAAGTCTGACTTTTTGGTTCCCACTGATTCCCCGACACAATTATTCCACCAGAATGTTTTTCGTGACAAGCACAATTTGTATAAAAAAACTTTCAGCATGGAAGTTATTCGAAATTAAATTAAATTAAAATTCGCAGTAATTAAAATTGTAAAATGGAATATACTATGTACGAAACACCTATATTTAGATAAAATTGTTCATACAAGGTTGTATGTGGGCAGTGTAACCGGCATCTTCAGCGATTTCTGCATTAATAAATTTTAAGGGAAGCTGAATATTTTAGTTTCGTGCGCAAATTTAACCTAAATAAATTCATGGAGACCTGGCGCTAAAGCTATTTGCAAGTAGAACCAAGCAGTGCATGATCTGTACTGGGATCTGCTGAATTTTTGAAGTCGTTCTTTCCGAGAACTAAAAAAGGTCCATTTGCAAGAATTTCTTAAGCACTTTCCAATAATGCGTCAATTATTCAATCACCACCTGCAACCTCAATTATTTCATCGGAATATTCTATTTCTGAACGACCATAGTAATTAATAATTCGAGAATGTTTAAACACCACTACATATTCTATCATCGTTATCTTCCTTGGGGCTGAATTAAAATTCACTGCTATATTAAAATTCCCGCTGGAATACGTTAACGTATAATTTTTCTTCAAACAAGACGATAAATTATTCAGCACTGCAAAATGGAACGAACTCTGCTGAATTAGAAGTTTCAAACCCACAAAAAGATTGCAGCGGAAATACGAAGACAAGTAAATGTTCAGAAGATTAACTGTTACGATAATCTTTTAATGTGCCTAGGGGTATATGAGAAACACTTGCAGGATTTACTTTAAAAGCTCCCTAAAAAAAGAGGAAATTACCAACGGTACTACACGAGAGAGATGAAAGAAATATCGCGGCAATTCTTCAAACCTTAATTAAGAAATGATTTACTGTTGGTACCGTTATGGAAGTTACGATTAGAGAACAGATGAGTCAGGGGAAAATATCCAATAACTAATCTCGATACAACTCGTAGCAATGAATATTCGAATTTTTCGAAAAACAGCTGCAAGTTGAATATCCAATATTGAAGATCCGAAACTGTGTATATGTAAGCGTGTAATGGAGAGAGAAAGAGGATATGCTATGTTAAGTCTCCTCTTTCCAATTACCTCTATCTCCGTAATCTTTAAATTTTCGGACCACTCTCCGACTTTCTCTCCATCTGATAGATGCGTACACTTCAATCTGAACTTTCATTCGAGGCTCGCTCTTAACATTGCTCCAAATACATCCTTAATATACTTCAAGACATCCAGCAGCTTTATTACAATATGTTGAGAAACTTGGAAATTTTGAAGGAGTCGTATTTTTTAATGAAACAAAAAACTCCCATTCAACCTAAGTTTCTTAAAATATTACACCTCCAAATTTCAAGTTTATTGAAAAATACCGAACAGAGAATCCGGGGAACTGTTTGTAAAAATTGAAGAAGCTAAGTTGGCGAATAATTTAGGAACACGTAATGATGAGCAAAGAAGTATCCAAAAATCAATCTACTCTGTTTTCTTTGTAACGAAGAATTTTCAGATTTCCACGGAATATTGCGAGGAATTTATTTTGTGAAGCAAAATACAGCCACAGTGAACATCTATTTTAGAAAGATATCAAAATTATTGATTAAATATTTGTCTCTATCTGCCTTATTATCGATATTGATTCATTTGCGAGGTTCTATTAAATATGGCTACATTTCAACAAGTCCTTCTTTTTTATATATCATCTTTGTGTATCGTAGTGACTTGTTGACATCCTCTTACGAGCTCGAACTTGTCACCAACCGTGCTTCGGAGGCGAGAATGCTTTTATCGAGAATCCTATTCTATTCGCCCGATATTTCAGCTCGCGAAGACACAAGTGTGGAAAAGTATTATTAATGGACGTCTAGTTAGCGGAGTATCTGTATATGCGCGCATAACCAGGATCCATGTATGTTTTCAATTCCTGGATCTTAAATAATTCATAGGGAAACCATTAATTTTCCCGTTAAAAGATACCCAGTGAACGTCCTTAATGTAAAATTGTATCAGTAAATAATACGATTCTCTCCTTCAATTAAGCTAGAATTGTAAATTATTGGATTGGTTGAATTAAATTATGAAATTGATTCTGAGTTATTAAACTGAAACCTTACGTGAAAACGATTGCGAGGAATATAAACGAGAATACGATTTTACAAAATTTTGAAAATTCATAAATTTAATATTGGGACTTGCTTAAGGATTCTTATATAGTGCGTTTGTAATGATCGAATTTCCTTTTGATAAGATAGGAAAGCGAATTTTCAACCACCTAATCTGAAACATCGGGAAATGAACTTTGACATGAAATTAATTACAGGCGACTAAAATGCAAGCAAAAAGAGTCAGGAAATTAGTTTCCAGATTTTCAAAGAGCCCTGGATATTAAATTTTTTCCCTGTGTTAGAAAAATAACTGCTGATCCGAACTTCTATTAAAAACAATCTATAGAGGAAGTTCAAATGAATAAAAATGTACGAATTGAAGTGTAGAATATCCAGGGAATAGAATTCCTTTTTTAATCTTCGAAAAGGAAAACTGTTTTCCTCTTTTCGAAGCAGAAAGGGCGACTATTGATCGGAATTATGAACGACTATAGAACGAAGAATGAATATTCAGAGCTTCGTGCACTCTGTGAGAAACAGAATTCCTCTTTCAGTTTACAGGTTTTGTATTACACAGAGGTTTATCAATTAATATTTTTTCGATTATAAACGAGTTTCACTAGCTTACTGTGTCGTGTTCTCGAGATTATATCATTTATAACATATTGCATGATTGGTTACGGTTGTAGTAGTACAATATTGAATAATTATTCTATTTTTGGTATCAGAATATCTTGATACGATTTTCAAGAATAATTATGATAGTGCGCTGTGTGCAACATTAAGCACCAATTTTTTGCATAGTTTCACAACGTGTTTTCGTATGGATATGAATTATTTATTTATTAATTTAGCTTGTCTTTATATCTGCGACTGTATTACTTCAAATTTCCGGAATTATATAAAAGCAATGTGATTTCCCAAATAATTCTGAATATTTAATATACTGCAGATCAACACATATAAGGGAAGCTAAATTAAATAACAATTCATGTTAATACGAAGATGTTGGTAAATTACAACAAAAAAAATTGGAAATAATTTAAAGACACAACTCACTGTAACAATATTATTCAACATACTATATAGAAGCATGTTACAATACCAAGCACATAATAATTGAAAAATTCTACTGTCCATTACGACCAGGTCCAAACACATAAACAATTAGTTATATTACAATGCACCTAACAGTTTTATGATAATCGAGTAAACTAAGGTTGCACAGAAAACGACAATCTTACTAGAAAAATAGAGAAACTGTTTCGCATTTTTGTCCTTTACTCATTGAACGAGCCACAGCCAACCGAAATTTCCGTTTCTAATATAGAGCATCTAAAAATAAAGTTCAAAACAAAAATGGAGTAATTTATTCCAAAGATCTCGGAACCTCAGACGAAAAAAGAAAATAATAAAATTCTTCTATCTTTGTATATTGAAAAACTGACGATCGAAGCATTCGTTTGTAATTTATTATCGTCTAAAAGAAACTCGATGGAATATATAGTCATGCCGTCGAAATGCGTCTCCGAAAACTAGAATTTTTCTCGCCTTTCGGACCAGAGAAATTTTCCTTCCATTTCGCGTCCAAAGGATGACGGGTGAATCGGAATTTCTATTTCTAATCGCGATACGACTGAAAAACACCGTCAATCGGAGGGATCGGGGAGAAAAAAAGAAGGGAACCGGCGCGGCAAGAGCCGCTGTACGAACGTGCCATACGAAGAAGGCCGCACGAAACCCGGAATCAATAGCGGACAACGGTCGGTGGGGCAAGAGACGCGAGTCAGGATGAAACGCAGACGGTGGTGCGAAAGCGGGCACACAGCAGAATCGCTTGTTATTAAGATTTTCTCGGCATCCAGAGGCTGATTAATTCCCGAACAAACTCGGTTATAGCTAAAAATCGTGTGCGCCTAGAGCACAACATAGAAAAGGCAAATGAGAATTGTTTTTAAATAAGAATGGTAACATAGAATTGATAAGAAATTACTAACCGCGAATAAAGATTCAGGGTCTGAAGCGTTACAATTCAAATATTCACGCTCGATTTGTGCCGGTTACGCGAACTATAGTAATGTACCCTGAAATAACCTTTTCCTTTCACAACAGTAATGTTTGGAAACAGTATTGTATAAGCCAATGTGTAACCATAGCAATGATAACCGTCAGGGCTTCCACAAACGAAATGGAAGCAACAGCGACAGTTTGAAATTTGTAAGAATTGTAGTGGATATAGATCTATGGAAATCTAGATGATAATCAATGAGAAATTTACCCTCAGACGCGTGTTACCGTGATTACTGTAATCAGAGCCGTAGCGTTACTTCCTTATTCTCGTTTTACGGTGAGGAAGAAACGTCGATGGCTCGCCTAGCTGGTCGAGAATCGATTAGTAAAAGAAAACACCATGAAACCCGGATACACGCTACCATCGTCGATCTACGCATGTTATCAAGCCTGTTGGTGAGATTACCAATGCTAAAAGATAAAAAAAAAGACTGGAGAACTCGGTCAAGTGCTAGAAGAACAATCCACAGCTACCAATAAAACAAATAATTGAATATCGAATCGAAAACAAATAAATACATAGTATCTAGAGATCGGTTAATAAGAACCGCTGAGATCGAACTAGGGGCTCGTTCCCCAGGGTGCGCGATAAAAGAATCCCGCGTAACTAGGAAGCAGCGAAAATATATGTGTGTACAGAGAATGAAAAGGGCTAAAAAAAAAAAATATAAAAGTCAGAAGCAGGCGACTGACGTGAAAAGAGGAAGCATATGAAAAATAAAAGAATGGGGGTCGATCGTGGTCGCAACATACCGGGGACATAACGGGGGGCGTGGACGTTTGTGTGGTAATGGGCGAGAGGTGCTGCTGCTGTTGGCCCTGCAATTGCTGATGCAGGTTGTTCTGTCCGGCGTCCATGACTCCACCTGGGTACCACCACTGTACGCCAGGCGGTGGTGCAGAAGGTGTACCGGGTACACCTCCGCCGGTGCCCGTTCCTAATCTATAATCATAGCCTCCCCTCATGCAGGAGCCGACCGGCGTAGACGTCGAGACGGGATTCGACTGCGTGCCCGTGGTGGCTGGATTCTGAAAGCTGGAGGCCATCTTGTAGGAGAAAAGCTGCTGGGTAGCGGCCGCGGTACTCCTCACGATATCCTGATGATGCTGCTGTTGCTGTTGCGCCGCTTGCTGTTGCTGCGATAACTGTTGTTGTTGGTTCATCAGGTGCTGATGGAGATTCTGTTGTTGTTGTTGCTGCTGCTGTTGCTGCTGCTCGGCCGAGACGGCGTTTAAACCTGAAGGCCACCAGGCGGTACCACCGGAGGCATCCTCGCGGCTTCCTGGGCTCGGTGTGCCCCAGCCACCGGCTACGCGGTGGTGTTCCGACATATCGAACACGCGGACGGTCTGTCACTTTTCGGCCCTCGTTTACCGAACCGTCCCACCACCTCCAACAACAACGACGACGGCGGCAACGACGGAGACGATGACGATGGATGACGACGACGATGGCGAAGATGGCCACGAAAAGAAGAAGGATGCACGAAGAAATTACACACGACTCACGCACTCACACACCACACACACGACGCTCTTCTGTCTCCCTCATACAGAGACAGAACATACAGGCCGCACACGCTGCGCGCGCGCGCACGCACGCACGCACTCGTTCGCTCGCTCGTTCGCTCGCAACTCAACTCTCTCTCTCTTACGAGAAGGTGTATACACATCTGCACGTATACGCACACAACGAGCCCTCACATTCGTACGAAGTCTTGTTCGTCGTCGTGGCCGCCGTGTATCGCGCGACACGCACCGCACGCGCTAACGTGCTCCCTCACTGGTCGTCGTCGCACCACGTTTCTCTTGTCCAGCCGGCGCACTACACGATCACTAGTACTGTTCGTAGCACAGGCGGCTTCATACACGCTTTTTCCACGATGGTATAGGAGGAAGGTCCTCGTGAATACGTACGTTATACTTGGGATGCGGTCTACTCGACGCTACGCTCAACCGTTCGTTAGCTCCGTGAGTAGGTACGGCGGGCAGAGGGGGACGGGCGGGTGGGTAGGGGAGGGCGCTCTCTCTCCCCTTCTAGCTCTTTCTTTTTCCCTCTGTCTCCCCACCATCGACAGCCACGGTGCGTCTCTCCGTCTCTCTTTTTCTCCCTCTTTCTCTTGCCGCCGTCTCTCCTCTCACCGTTCTCTTTTCTCCCTCCTTCTCTCTCTCTCTCCCTCCCTCGCTATCTCTCTCTCTCTCTCTCTCTTTCGTCTTCCCTTCCCTTAAGTACTCATGGAACCTTTCGTTCGAGGAGCACAGCGTTTCTTCTCGGTGGTACTGATGCAAGTATTAGTCATAAGTGTATGTATCCTCATTCATTTACGCGTCGTACGCCGTCGATTCCCTTGCACGCCGGGATATACATGTAGTTATAACGCCGTGTTCTTCTTCGGGAACGTGACGTCTCCTCTTCTACTTGCTTGTATACACACGCTGCTAATTACGCACTCTATGCGACACCACGCGCGCGTACAGACGCGATGCTTCTTTTACGTGTATATATGCACACCGACGCTCCCTGCTGCACAGTGGTAGTGGAACGCGTAATAGCTTTTTCACATGGAGAAGCTTACGCGCGGATTGCTTCTCTCGCCACCGACTCTACACGCGATGCCGCACACACAGAGGGCGAACCTGGCGAGGACGGGCTGGCTGGACGCTTGTATATTCTCTCTTTCTCTTTCTCCAACTCGATCCCCTTCCACTCGACCCGAAGTCTCGCTCGCTACTTGTCTGTTTGTCTCTTTCTCCGCGTCCCTCCCTCCTTGTCCCACTCGCACGAGCTTAGCCTTCCTTCCAGCGGACGCCGGCGAACTCGTGCAGCGTTGCCAAGCCACGCTTTCACCCGCCCGCTCACAAAGGAAAACCCGAGCACGCCGACCAATCGAACTACATTACGGGCATAGTGGGGATGGCGGGAGACTACCACTAGCCGCGTCGAGGCAACGTTGCTTTCTCTCTTCCGTTCGTAGAGAATTCGAGAGCCATGGCTCGTAGTCCCTGGTAAGGTAGAGGGGCGAACGACTGCAAGCCCTTCTCTACCCTTGAAACTCGAGGTCAACTTTTAGGCAGAGAAAGAGAGCGAAAGGGAGAGGAAGATACACACCAACTCTGACTTGTCGCCGTGCGCTCTTTCTTCTCGCGCCTTTTTTTTTTACCCTTCTTAGTTTCGTTACACTGCTACGGCCACTGGAATTTGCTCCACATTGGCACTTCCTGCTTTTCGCGCACCCTTTTTCCTGCGTGTCAAGTCGGCTTTACCGACCGAAGAACCTCTTACTCTGGTATGGCTTGTCAGTCGATACGGAAGAACTTTTAAATTCGTCAAGGAACCAAGTCGCTGCGGAATTCTTAATAATTCCGTTTCGATTCGACAAAATTATACTCTGGGCCCGTATACATGCTAATTAAGATTATAAAATATGTATATAGACACATGCATATGCAACGTCACATTATTTACGCCCCCGCGTTGTTTAGTAATCCGACGTTTAATCATACATCTTCTTTAAATACACTTACTAAATCTCTGAATTTTGTACAATTTTTAATTGCAAAATAAGTGAATACCTTTTGCAATCGATTTTTTAAATATACATCATGATCGGCACATTTACGATTCATACTGCAATTTACTCCATAATCCATATTCATATTAATCACTTTGAATAAATTAAAATAAGCATTAGTCCCCTTATAACGATTTTAAAGATACCAAGTTTACTTCAACGAGTCTGATTTTACCATATTATGGTACGGAAATAATTAATCTACAGATCATTTAAGCAATCATATTTCTCACTCCGTATTCTCAAACATTCTTACAATACTGCGTCATAATGCGCAATATAAGCTATCGTAAATAAAAAAAAATTTCCTATGCATACTTCATAAAAGTCTCTAATGTTAGAGCAGAGATGAAATCCATTAATATGAAAGCATATCGTGGGAACAATCAACGCGTGCTGCCGTGTCGTACGTCAAACAGGGCACAACTGGTCTAACGCGTAGGAAGGAACGCGAAATCCCGCGAAAACCTTTCGCAATTCAGAGTTTTTCGAATCACGCACAGTCAAAGACAAAATGAAAATGTATATCATAGGATTTGTACATCGGGCATCCTTTCTTCCCACTCAACCCCCAATCAAGAGGCGGGTAACCCGGCGAATAGAGGGAGAGAGAGAGAGACAGGGAAAGAGGAAGAGAGACAGAGAAAGCGAGAGAGAGAGAGAGAGACAGGACCAAGAGAGTGAGAGAGGAGAAGAGAACCGGGTCCGGGTCAATAAGACGCGTGAGCGAGTGAAACAGAGATGGAACGAGCGAGAGAGAAACGGACGGAGAGAGGGGGCGAGCAAGCAAGGGAGAGAAAGAGAGAGGCACAGCGACCGCGCATTCCCAGGGCTAGGCAACGTAACGAACGAACGAACCAACGAATGCAAGAAGGGGCACACCATGGTGAACAAGGGAAATGGTGGAATGGCAAGAAAAAGAGGCATCGATGACGAAAGGAGGGAGAAAGAGAGGGAGATAGAGAGGGAAAAAGAAACATACGACGAAAGAGAAAAGGCACACAGCAGGCAACGAGAGAGAGCTCTGGCTTCAAATTCTCCGGCGGCTCGTGTTGGTACCGCGATGCTCGCTCGAGCGAAGCGAGCCGATTCCCACCGAAACGAACCGATCTCCCGCGAAACACGCGATTCCGAAAGACTGTCAGTGTGAGAACTAACTGAATGATTCGATGATAGGACGTCGAGATTAGAACCATGATATTAATGATTTTTATTCAGAGGGAAACCTATCTCTTACGCAACCCTCCGTGAACTTTAGGTATCAAAAATTTTCTTGGGATTAAGTTCGGGCACGTTTTCTGAGAAACGATAGAAGTTGTAGAACGTGTAGAATTGTAATGGTCGTGCAGCTTGCGTCTTTCGAAACGGACTATTACTTCGTAAATGCAAAGAGATAGAGTTTATTTGTACCATTCAGCATCGGAAGTATGATAGGAAATCTATACCTACGTTTCGTGTATAGAAACGAAATAAAACGTATCACAATTTGATTGCTGAGTTGGCGTGGATATTAGAATGCTGGTATGGGTTACACTGCTTGATAGGGGTGTTATTAATCCCGTTTTGAATATTCCCGTAGTTTGAAATTGCTAGTAATTATTCGTACTTTGACAAACGTTATAAAATTCTTTAGATTCTCCACTAAAGGTACCTATAGATGAAGGAATAATTACTAGATCGGAATATAGTATGATTATTATCGACATTGAACATCCATTAAAGAAATAATTTGTATAAAACGACTAAAAATCAAATACAGCAAAATTAACGTCAGGACCTCCCTTTTTATATTTTCTGTGAATGATCTTGGCGCTTAACTAGTTTCTCGTGTATTTCTTAACCTTAGAACCGTACACCTGGGGTCATTTTGGCTCAGGTGACTTCTTTCCCCTTTTTATGCCTTAGAACAGCGAATCATTTATGTCGTTTCCACTGTAGGAAAAATATGTAATGCCTGCCAGATAATTCATACTCTCTACCGTTCCTTTAGTTACTATCATTCTAAGATACTCCAAAAGATTTCTTGGTACCATTAATAATCTCAGCATACACAAGTCTCAGTTAAAAAATGCCAGCAGTCTGATTTTGTATTGCTACAGTAAATATTGAACACCTGCAAAAAAATGCACAAACAATATACACCGAACTTACAATTCACTTTTACAGCAGAGTTAATGTATCACAGCCTAAGAGTTAATTTATAATGATAAATAGCTGTTGACAACAATTACTGATTTGTTATTTGAAATGTTCTGAGTAAGATACACACAGTCTCGTTATTCAAGCGGCTTGTTTCTCAAAGGCAAGCTCGTTTCCGTTTCATTGGCCGCTTCCTTGCAAGTTCGAACGAACATGTCACTACTCGAAAATATGCGTCGATACAAAATTTAAACGCACAGCATAAGAAAAGGAACGTGATGTATCTACCATGGACCAATGCCAAACGGTTTACATATGTACATGCATACTTCATACGCCATACGTGCGAGAGCGTTATATTTGCGTTTATCCGATGCACCTGTACAAAGAGGCGCAACACGAAACATTTGATATTTTTCTTTTTGCATAAAAACACGTTTTTTCGTTATATACGAACGAATCAACGTACAGCTGCCCATAGTGCCTATGTATAGCACCCTGCCCTTTTTTTCTTCTTGACGTCGAATAAATGGTAATTGCGAGATACATGTATGTATAGCGCCGAACGTGCCTGTCGGTATTACGCAAGATCACTTTCAATTTTATTATTCCTATATTTGAAACTGCTCTCCGCGTTGCGTTTATAATTTCAGGGGAACGTTTTTAAACGTTGCGATGAAATTTTCAAAAAGCATTCAAGAGCTAACGAGTAAAAAATGTTCACCATCCTTACGAGATAGGAATACTCCTTACAAAAAGGAAAAGCACCGATATAGTTTATAATAATCTTTTATAGTATATTTCGAATTGTAAAATTTGTAGCTGGACAAAGCTAATGCCGTGAAAGTATTTCGTAAAACAGTTACACAATAATAATACGCTATGCTAAAGCTGAAGTTAATTTCTTTACTTTTAGATGCTTATCCTCGAGGGATAGTCGTATGTAATATTAGACGGCACGGAATGTTTCGCTAGCAGTGCGTTCTGATGTGATTTTTATACAGCGAATAAAGAAACGCTTTTTCGAGCATTTTTACGAAACCGTGGAGTTATACAAGCAGCGTATAGGAATTCCAAAAATTTATTCGGAATTAAATTAGACATTGACGGTAATGTGCTATTAAAAGTTTATGTTACACTGGCCGACTGAATTTATCGGGAATTTGAAATAATTACTGAGGGAAATAATTAATTTTTTAACACTGAAACTGTATATTGTTTGAGCTGTAACGTAAATTATATGTTGGGGTTTTTTACGGTTTAATAAATTATGGTATGTAAAATTTATGCGAAAGTGCTGATAATATTGGTTTGTATCGTCAATTTTTATCAACACATTGCAATAATGGTTCTAGACAGAAAATTTTCAGTAATTCACGTTAAAAGATTTTCATCTTTAAATTAGATTGCAGTTGGTTAAATAAATGCGGGGTTCTATTGTAACCCGAGTTCCATTAACATAAATCTGCGTGGGTATGCGTTTAATGTATTGTCAGATAGATAACGGAATTTGTCCATACAGTGGCAAGATAACACGTAAAATATCGTATTTCATCAAACTTTCCCTAAATTAATGAAAGCCATATTTTTTGTATTTCTAATGAAATGAGAGTTTTTCAGATATACAAATGTTTCGTTCTCAATGAAATTTGAATTTAAGATTATCCTATTCCATTACAAATATTAATTCAACTCCACTGAAAATAGTAATACTTATACAAGAATGAATTTAAAAGAAACACAAACGAATTTCCTCGCGTCTATAAATTCACAATAAAAATAAAAAGGTTTACATACACGCCGTTTTGCCCTCACCGATTATTGTGATTTGTAGGAAAGACTTAAAGATACAAATCAATTTTTTTTCACAAATTCGCTTGTTTTTTGATCGTAAAAAAAATTCTTAGAACACAAAAGACCCCACTGTCTGATATTCTCTCGACACTTTCACGTCAGCCTCTCAATCTTTTTTAATTATCTGATTTCGTGCTCCTACACGTTTTCGATATTATTATTAAATCCAAACGCGTATACTGCTAATTTCGTATTAAAATCTAACCACAAGTAACTTCCTCGTATCGCGAAGAGATTTCAACAAGAGATTGTCCGTTTTATAAGCACATGCTTCGTTCAAGTAATAGAATAGTGAACCAGTAGAACATTTAGATAATGGCGGTACCGCTAATGAAAATCCTACGGCATTTTAAATCTCTGCTCCTGTTTAAATATCCATACCGAAAAGTAATTCGATGTGAAAATGTAAACGTAATTCAACGTCGAAATCCCCTATTTCAGCGTTCATCGGCGTATTTTGGGCGGGGAAAATTACACAGACGAATTATATTTCGGGCCCATTCACCACCCTGGCAAACGTTTCGGCGTCGTAAAGGTAGGTTCGATTAGCTCCGGCAATTACCGTAAACATTCTTCTAGCTTCGCCCACATACCTGGGCCGGGATAGTATAATATCGATATTGCCCAAATAAAAACCGTTCGAACAGGTAAATAGGAAAATAGGAAGTCGCCGTACAAAAGGGATTGTAGACAATTACTTATATTGCCGCCTATACAGGGTTCGTTCGTATTATAAGCCGACGTTGACCATAAGACACGTACCAAGGATATTCGCACGGGTTTTCTGAATATTTGAATGTTATCGAAAATTATTTTTACGGAATGAATTAAGCGTGTAACTTTATCTTTCGCGCGGGCTTGCTGTCTGTACACCACGTGTGAATGAATGTATGAATGAATAGAATGTGGAATAGAATTAGCACCGCATTAATTTGCATGACAATAGACAAATCGGCGGGGAATTATTATTTATGTAGTGACATGCAACTATTATTGTACGCGCTAGGAACTTGGTGGTAAATGCTAGTTGCCTGATTGTAATAAGTCACTTTTAATTTGTCAGATAAATTTTTGAACTTCATATATTGTGAACGTTGGACTTGGTGATTTTGAAGTATAATAGAACTATGTAAATCTTGTTTTTACTAGCAACATTACTGTGTCTTAAAAAGAATTGCCTATAAAACTTGTCATAAGATAAACCATCGAAATTAGGTAGTTCTATTGACCAACTGTGTCTTACTTTTATTGATACTTTGAATATTATTCATGGATAACAAGTTTCCAAATTGAAGTTCCATTCCTTGCGTCACTAATCATATCTAATTTCGGTTTATGTAATAAGTAAAGATTTCCTATCCATTAGGATAATAATTATAATAAGTAAAGAATCCTATGATTATTTGACAAAGTGTGAGAAACGTCATGAAGTTATACGAAAATTACAATATTTCAAAGGCACGTGCATCAATCAAGAAATATCAGGAACTCTTATGTGGGTCAATGGTCCACGGAAATATGAAAGTATGTCTTATACCAGTAAAATAAACGTGTTGCCATGGCTCTTTCAAAGAAATCGATTTTTTGCGGTTAAATAACGCAAAGTCTGAATCGCTAAAAAATAAATAATATTCGTCTAATATTTATCAAATTATTCAAGAAGCAATATACAAAAAAAAGTAATTTAAATCACAGTTATGCTATAAGTATCACAATTGCAGCACGTGGCTGTACAATAATTGAAAGAAAAAAACCTCAAACAAAATGTTAAATCTTTCCAGCCTTGCCATTTAATGGTATGTACATTAAATTGTAAATTAAGTATCCACGTGTAACTATGTGTGTGCTTTATTGCACAAAACAATGGAAATATCACAGTGTATGTGTACGATTTAAAAATGTTCCTTGAACGTAAAGACGTTCGGGAAACGAATATAATATTCTGTTATAGCCTCTACCCGAGGCACAGGTATCCAAAAATCTGAAATACGACGCATTCTATTGTATTCGAAGGGAAGGCTTAACCTTTCCGAGGTAAGGATTTAGTTTCCGTCAGTGGGTCATATACCTTTTCCTTCCACGTTTACGACGCTAATTGTTTCAATATTTTATCGGAACTACCTACGGCGAAAAGTTATTCGAGCTCGTGAAGAAAACGTATGCTTATGTCCTTTTAGTGGCTGAAGAAACGTAGAGTTCAGCAAATTGCATAAATTCTCTTTGTTCCATTCAAACGCGAATAAAAAGTAAACGAGGGTCTTATGAACTGCAGTTCTTTCTTTTTAATAAAACCCTGTTATGATATATTTGCATAGTTTTAAATTATGCGGAGTAATTTAATTATTGTACCTGTATAAAAGATTGGAAGCAAACTCCTTTATACCTATAATATTATACATGTATAAAATTCTTATTGTATTGTCGGCATGATTCTTTAGTTGTTTCTGATAATTTGTTGGAAGAAAGTTGTAAATAAAAGAAAGTCGATTTTCAAGGAGGAATAAACTATTTCTCTAACAATTTTAAAATGGATTTTCTTGGTAGAAAAAATTGAAATCATTCTGTCCTTTTTTATGTACTTTTTATTCCTCAGCGTTTTGGGAGAGACCAAGACAGAGATGATGTAAAATATTCATTTTTATTGATATTTACCTCGAGTAACACATTCCAACGGTGTGGAAACATGATTTTCGTGATAATTTAACTTCAGATATGAAATATATTCGCATTATTACGATTGTGTATAAATTTGTACACAGATTTCACATATACCTGAAGAATTACGAAAATATGCCTCTGTAAAATATTCGAAATATGCCTCTGAAGTGAGATAATAATAAAAAATCAACTTTGTGCATTTCTGTGCGTTTCTCCTGACCTCATGTACCAAGCTAGGATAAAAACTATTAAGCAAAATGATTTTGGGTCCCTGGTTGCAAGAAAAGCAATTTATAAATTTTTGAAACTTATTCCATGTTGAATATTGGTAAACTTTTCTTTAGAACTTCTGCTTTTACAAATCATCGGAACCAATCGAAATCAAAATTCGTTCAAACTGAAACGAACTCGTAGCACGGCAAATTTAATCTACCAACTTTGTTAAACGAAGTTGTTATTTGCTCCTGCTGTTTTTACAAGCTTTCAAATGTACGAAAGCATTTTCTTTTGCTTCTATTTCTAGAAGATTTTGTATATAATTCGATCACCTAATTCTGGCACACCCGGTATATATATTATGATCGGCTTAAGTACACGCTGGCAATCATGTCTTGAAGTATTGGAGGTACAAAAAAGTTGTCGATGCTGAAGCGGTTTAATTTCAAGAGAGAAATATAATATTGGGCTTGAATTTTTTGTGAGATTATTACTTGTGAAGATTTCAATGCCATTATTTTCATTGTAACCCCATAAGATTATAATTACCCATGTATTATGTGTTTCAAGATACACTTATTGAAGCAAACGAATTGTATTTTCACCAATCGTTTAGTGGAGCACCTTCAACTCAATTTAAATTGTTGTAGATAATTATTTTGAAAATATATTAATATATTTAATAATATACTGCAAAATGGATATAAGCTAACAACGCTGTATTATAAACAGAGCTTAGTTTAGATAACATTGAGGCTAGAATCACTATGTAATCGGGATATTTGTGTTCACCTATTTGAGCTGATTATTTCATTACATCAACTATATAATTACCTTTATAAAAAATAATTTCCCTGAACTAAATAATATAATTGTATTTTAAACACACAGTAACAGCGTCGTAGAATAATAATGTCACAGAAAAAGTTGGAAAAATTCTAAAATGTCAACATTATATTTCCCCTTCGAAATTAAATTTTATCTCAACTATTTCTTGTATCTACATATACTTAAAAAATAATGAACTGTAGGTGCTAAAACGGGAATACGGTATATAAAATAATTTTACGTACAATTTACATAACTTCAACAGAGCCAGCATATTAATAGCAGCCACGTGTAAGTTTTATAACATATATAAACAGTAGTTAAACGTTGATACTCGATAATCGATTATTAATACACGTAACGTGTCGTACAGAGAACTGCTTTTATATCGCACTGAGGTCGTATAAAAGTGTCAGTAAAATAATAGAAATAGTATGCAACAAAAGTGCATGCTCAGTTGTTAGTATAATAATATGGTTTGTGATTTTTGTTATTTCGTGGTTTGTCGTTGAAACGGGGTATAGAGATTCAACTGGCGTATCGAATAAATGTGCTTTTCATCCTGTTGTACCTTACAGGAAAACAATATTATATCCACGGACTATAATTAAACACCCTAATTAAAAATAACAAAGATAATTATAATTTCCAAGCACGAATGTCGAAGAAAAACCTTCACCGGGAAAACATCGTACAAATATTAAAATACCAATGAATTCTAATAGTAATATCGAGACAATGAAAAACTTAATACGTTAAATTACGTTGTATACATTTTAATAATTTATAGAAATAATCCCGAAAGGATTCACCGACTAATATTATGTATACAACGTAAACATTTTGAATAAAGTATTATAATATACAAAGTTCGGTAGAGACACCGTTTTGTATGTTATTTTTCTCTATTATCTGGCACTAGGAACACAGAATACAATATACTGTATATGTATACACTTGCTTTAGGTTTGTAGGAAATTAACGAGTATACCGCTCCCGTAATTGCTATTAAAATTTGTACTGCATCACTAATACTGACATAATTGACTTTAACAGCATTAACTTCAACATCGAATACATTAGCATCCTGTATACAGTGCATTTATGTGAATTCCCTTTTATCATTAGGAGTTCAAATGGAGCACCCTTCTCAAATGATGCTTTTTAAAGTTATATCGTAACAAATGTGTTTAGAGATTTATCCGTGTAATTTATTTAGCGTAAAAAATTGCTTTGCCAGGGAAGTAATTACGTTTACACGGAAAACGTGAAATTTGTTATTTGAAACCGGGAAAATGCCGGCTCTATTTATGCTATAGTACATAATGTATGTGCAATCTTTTCACAATTAGTGTTTACATTGTCCCGATATATCGATCCATTAGCATTCTTAATGTGTATTCAATATTAAATGGATCTCCCTACGATATAAAATTTCCATACATTCGTGTATGGACGTTGGTACACATTTTCGTAATACGTAAAACCACTACCACACTTTCATATACATATATCTACACAACGCATTGATTTGCCACGATTTCGTAATACATATTGTGTTAAAGACATAAATTCGATATTTGTGCATCCTGGAAAAAGTATCTGTTGCAAATTAGATTCTATATTTGTTTAGAATTAACACATTAATGAAATATTGGAGTTATTTACTTATAGCGTAGAAATACTTGGTTAGTTTCCATGGAGCAGAATCAGAATTGGAGCAACGACATAACCTATGTACGAACTGTACGACTAAAATGTATCGGAGTACTTTATTTACCGAAACGATCGCGCTTCGTGAATAATGAGAGTCTTATCTGTGATCCATCATCGATCTTGAAACGTGAGAGCAATGGTTAAAGTACTTTTCGATTATTACACTATAACTATCGATGCACGTCACATCAAGCTTTCTGTGACGAAAGCAGACAGAAATGTAATTCGATAAATGGAAAGAATTTGTAGGTTAGCTGAAAAATATTTCGAGGCATCTCATATCTAGAATCCAACTATCACGTATAAATTTAATCATTTTTTAACAAACTGAATGTAGATATATAGCAGAACGTTTAAGTTTCATACAAGCATTAAATTCACAAATTTGATCAATATAAAAAAGATGGAGTAAAACTTGAATCACTTGTGCACATATGTTACTAATTTTTAATACGTAATTGCAAATGAAACGTACTGCACTGGAGTCGCAGAACCAGTAATATTCTCATTTCAGATATTCTAAATACGTTAAATATGGACAATAGCGTCCATGTACAGTTGTTACTGTACAACAAAGAAAAGAAATGTGTATATACTCTTTCCTGTGAAGAAAAAACCGTGGCCGCGATAACGTATTATGAGTACAAGTAAAAGAAACGAATAAGTATAAAATATCACATATACATCTCTACAGGGCTACATATAACCTCATATTACGCACACACAACAAGCATGGTGACGTTTGCGTATTACAAACATGTCTACCGTACATTGATTATATTCCCACCATTTTATGTGTAATCAACTTCGTATATTTCCAATGTAATGGGCGAGCGTAGTATGTATAATAAAAAATATAAACGGGAGGCCACGTCGAAAAATTTCAGAGACCAACGGGACGATTGCATCGTAAACGTACAAACGCAGCAATACTCGATGAAGGAAAGAAAAAAAAAATGGTAGGTATCGTTTTGGCGCCTTGCACACAGCATACATCCCGTCGACGATATGGCGCACACAGCAAAAACAGACGCTTACGCGTAAACATGCTGTACATGGTGCTCCTACTTTTCCCCCCATTTAACACCCACCAGCTCAATTACTAAAAACAACGTAAATCAACGTATGCTAACCGCGGTGGATGGGTACGTCGTAAAAGAGAGAGTCAAAAATAAAAGGAAAGAAATATTTTCTAGCCAAACGAAGTATAAATAATGCCCAACTGTCGGTTACGTGCATCCCAGAGCATCCGAATGCTTGGAGAATTGTAGGCGAGCGGGAAATCGAACGCATCGCGATATATCGTGAATTACGCCATAGATAACGAACTGATGACTAAAAGTCCCTCCTATTTATCACAGGTTTTCTAACTGCCCGACGCTCACCGCCGTAATCTACACATCAAGTGGCAAATTATTCGTTATAAAACCATGACGGGCGCTATAGTGCAAGATCCCATATATGCCAATGCATGGCGCAAGTAGCCAAACAGAGGCCGATCGTACGCGGGCTATATAGCCTTGACGGTTGATTTATGACGAAACACCCGTAACACAAACCACACCGACGTTTCATGCTCCAAATCTAGACTATCTGTGTTTTCACGATAGTGAAAACTGTCACGCGATATTTCTTCACGTAATCAGCACATAACGATAACAAGGCACATCAGAACATTCTTGCTAAACACATCTCCGGGCAGCCATTTGCTATGACGGTTGTGTAGAAATAAAAGGTATATGCACGATACGCAGCACAGTAGCACTTCATCGAATATTTGCTCGTATCACGATTATCATACGGCGGTGGTAGCCCATTGATCAATTGTTAGTCGCTGAAATCTGTCAACGCTTGGAAAGAAAAATATTTGGATTTTTCTTACCTGGACGGTCCTCTACAGCTAAAAGGATTCTCAGCTTCGAATATCGCGACCCCACGCCACTTGTGCGGCATATGAAAGTGCATGGGGAAAATCTCTATTACCATTGGCTTATTTCAGATAAGCCGCAAAAAGTAAGCCAATCAGCGTCAACCTTTTATGTTTTGAAGCGTTTCTTTTTACCCCCCCAATAAAATGTCTGCTGGTGGAAAGGGCGGGAAAAATTGTGCGTGGAAAATCGTTTACGGTGTATCGTTGATTCTCTGTTAAATAATGTACAGTTTATCTAACCGGACAAATGTATGTTTTAGCAATGAAGATCGTCCTCTGTTTTCAACACGTACGGCGATCCCTTTTCCTAGATAAATCATTTATACGATTAAGGTTATGGTTTATTATTATTATAGATGGCGTTAGGTGCCGCAAGCTGAATGTTAAGGCGCAAATTACAGTACCGCCAACGTGACGCGAACAGTACTCGAAATATTTCCTGTCAATAAAGCAAATAAATATATTCCGTTGTAGAAATTCATAAATCTGTTGAAGAATTTTAACATAATCAACGCTGTCTTTTTATTGAATTATGTAATCTATGATATGCGTATTTAATTTTTAAGATAATTCGTGTTTGAATATGTCTTTTGACTACAAGCTAATTAGTAACTTGCAGAATGGTGCGTATTATATTCACATTTGTTAAATAGAAGATACTTAAAAGTTTCGTAAATATATTGATACAAATTTCATGAATAAATTTGCCGATTGGTATGCTACAATAACAATAACTTCTAATACATATAATTTATATAAAATAGTCAATCTAATAACTAAATTACATTACGCATTCGGTAAATACATTTTATATTGAATATGAATGCAAAAACTTAATTAATATGTACTAATTATTCATAACCTACAATTATCACAATCCTCGAAATAGTAAGTTAATAATTTTATACATTCGTCCACCCACACATGTTTTAAATTATCAAATTTCTAATTCTTATACGATAGAACAACATCTGCTATTGGTCTCGCATATGTATTAAACATACAACATACGAATACGAAGAAACTAGCCTTACGGAGTCTTATTGCAAATGATTAATATGAATTATTCTACTTACAATTTACTCATTGCTGCACAATATTATATATACAATTTATTAATACAAATCATATAACTCGAATAATCGAATTCTTCTCTTTATGTTCAGCTGAAAAATAAGTAAAAAACTAATACATCTATAATAAAGAAGAAAAAATAAAAACTCCACTGAAAGAATATAACGCAACACAACAAATTGGATAAATTATAAAGAACATTAGCCTCGGTATAAAATTATTTAATCATCTTTGGATAAAAATAGCTATGGTTGGTGGGACTGAATGTCCCTACTACGCAGGAATTTCTCAAAGTTGGACCGTGTCGCGTATTGCGTATGTGCACATACATATATACACTTATATACTTCGCCGCAGCATCGTGTAAATCGATGTAATTGTGTAAATAACAAAACGCGGTGATGTCGGGTGAAGTGTTATGCCAGAGAGTTTCAAAGAAATTTGTAAAAACAGAAGTGTATCGCCAGGAAATAGAGTCGAACGTTCGCATTCCACCAAGATCCATGAGATAGCTGCTACTACGGATGCGTAAAGATAATTCGTTACATTAAATTGTTCGGGAGAAAGAAAGTGAAACGTTATACGGCGCCGTTTAGCGTCGGAGTGTTCGTAATACACAAACTCTGCTATTTAAATTATCGATTCGTGTGCTTGAATCTTCGAATTAAACAACGGATTAAACGTCGCGCTATAAAAGCCCTTTTTGCCCGGCGAGGGGGAACAGTGATGAATTCCGTTGACTAACTGGTGAATAACAAATGAAACCCGACGGGAAATTATGAACGCGAAAAGCAGACATCGCCGAGTGCATTTTACACTGGGACACGCCGTTTTTTGACGCAAACAGATACGTCGTGACATTTCGAGGTTGTTAAAGTTCTACCATACTCTTCATATCAATTTAGTTGATGTTAAGAATAAAAAAAAATGAATGGATTCAGTACCGGTGAAGAAGATTCCAGAGGGGCTGCTGATCAAATTTGTTGCCTTCTAGATGAGGGTGAACGATGTACTCGGCCAGCTGGCAACGCTTCTTACAGCAAACGTATTCAAAAAACTGTAACTCAGCGGCGATTGAAACTTAATCTCGATCAAGTGGTAAGATTAATAACCGTAAACAGTCACGTTAAATATTATTCACTGGCTCCATTGTTTGTTTATCCCGCAGTCGTCCGATCTGTCATGCGATTTCGAATATCGCGCATTGTTGATAAAAACTTGAATTATTATTTATGTAGAGTGCAATGGAACTTTGGTATTCATAGCGATCAGATTATCATGGATGATTAAAGTCAGTGAGTAATGAACAAGGTCATAGAAGTACAAGACATGTATTCGTTGAATTATAGCAATATATATATGTATAATTGACTGTCATTAGTGTCTCGTTATATCGAGGATGTTTCGCAATACCTTGTACCTATGAAAGTCGCAAATAGAGTTGCCACCCATACTTTAAAATAAAGTATCTTACGTTATTATATGTACTTTATACTTTTGAATAACAATAAAGTACGTGAAAATACTTTATTTCACAATTAATGATATTACGTGAAACATAATGCAATATTATTATCTTCTATCTGTTCCCGCCACTTCAGTATTTATTGAGAGAGTTTTCTCTGTCATGAAAGTGAAGTGGCACGTTGAAAGAAACAAGGCTAATAAAAAACTAATTATTTATATATTTCAATATGAATATTGAGCGCAATGATGCCATTGAGATATTTCAAAATAATAAAAATTTACTCTGTAATGCTAAAAGCAATAGAAAATATTTTTTGTAAGAAATAACAACTAATAAGATTAAAATGTACTTTTAATTTGTTGAGCGTACTTTTTCGTATACCCCACAAAAGCAAATGTACGTTATTTTTCTGTAAAAAAGGTGGCAACCCTAGTCGCAAACCAAAAATAAAGGTTATCGTCTTTACACGTATACGTTTCAAAAGGAATTTTGAAGATCTGTTGGGTATCCATATAATTGAATGTGAAAACGTATGCTTATACGTTGGTCGTTGTAAATATCGAAGACAGTTTAGACAAAATAATATAACACAGTTTTACGGGCGATTTAGTTTTTATCAGTTGCAATCGTATTGGACATTCTCCAAGTAAATTGGCTAGTCAGATTGCCACACCTATCCCTTAATTTCTATTTATGGGGTAATATCATCGATTTTTCTAAAAACGATACATCGTACGAAAATTTCAATTCTATTTTTATCCTCGTTTTCACACAACGAATTATCTCCTACTTGGCTGCATACGAACTCCACCTTGCTCTGTCTGTGCGTCGAATTTGTGTTCTCTTCTTTTCTTTCTAATAATCCATGAATAGTCAAACTTTCAAAGAAACTTTCTGAATACCAAGGTTTGAATATGTATGATTAAATGGGTATGTCTCATATGCTATATCTGATTTCTCGATAGGCACGTCATATATACATTTGTGATTATCATAAACAAGTAATACAATGTGCAAGATCCAAACAACAGCAGCAACGCAGGCGTAAGGATTCGGAAGAAGATTCTGGAGAGACAGATAATGATCTCCCAGAGGTCGATCTTTTCCAACTACAAGTCGGTACATTAAGGCGATACAAGAGGCATTATAAAGTTTCTACGCGTCCGGGTTTAAATAAAGCTCAGTTAGCGGATGTACGTGTAATTGCATTTTTTACTTTTAATTCAGTTCAGCTCGAACTAACAGAATATACAGATTTTAGGAATACATGAATATATACTATTTATGATTGTTTTTGCTGTTTGTTCCAGACTCTAATGAAGCATTTTAAAACCATCCCCGTAGTCGAAAAGGAAGCGTTAAGTTTCTTTATTTACACGGTAAAAACCAATGCGAATAAATTGGATCAGAAGAATGGTTTAAGTAACGATACTACATAGTATAGGTTTTACTTCACGAGTTTTGTTATTGTAATATTTTACTAGTGATATCAAAAGCAACTGTATGGATTTTTACTTGTTAATAGGCATAGGTATTTTATAAGATCTATGTATAAAACACACTTAAAAATATATGAATGACACTACATTTTAATGTTTCGTTTACTTACCCGGTATCTTAATCTGTAATTTCGTAAAGAGAATAATCAAATCCTTTCGCACAATTGCTTTCTTGTTTGATGGTATTATTTATTGATTTACAATTCATTGCATTATATCTTTTGAGTCGAGCATTTCAGTGGTTTCTTCTTCGCTGTCTCCGCTTAGTTCTAAAATGGGAAAAATTGAGCAATGTTCTATATTTTACACATTAAATGAATAAAATAAATTAAAACAGATTATGATAAATACCTATATGTTCTATCACTTTCTTCTCTTTCCTTACTTCAGCTGTAATTTCAATATCAGTTTTTCCTTCTTCTTCTGAGGATTCTGATATATTCCATGTATTAGGTCCACCGTCGCCAACCAATACACTCTGCAGAAATAATTTGTAAAGTAACTCTAAATTCTATCTATCTAACTTCGTTTTTAATTAAACGGATGCTTACTGTATCCATTATTAATTCAGCAGAACCTTCTCCAGATTTTATAATTCTGCACTTGGTGCTTTCATCCTCTTCCTTGCAAGCATCTGCAGAAGTTTTACAAACATGTGATAAATGTTAAACAACGTGAGCTAAAATCTGATAATTTCTACACAATATTTACAATCGGATTCCATTTCTTCCAGTTTACCCCATTTGCGCAGCTTAATACTAATACAATCACTGTTCATCGTAGTCAATTTCTTCTTCGTTATACATTCTTTAAAACGAATTGTACTGCGATTATCTTTCTTATACCTGCGGATATGTACAGAAACTTTCACAATTATGCAATTCAGACACGCATACTTAAAACGATCAGAAAACAATTAACTGGTATATATTTCACCTTGCTTCTACGTCGCGCGCTACTGCTTCCTTAATTTGTTGTATCAATTCAGTAGCATAGTTCGCTGCGTAACTGGATACTGCTGATATTACGTCCTGCACCGTCATGGTTTTCATTAAATAGTTAAAATGCAAGCTACAAACTTCTCTATAGGAATTTATACCAAGCGTGAGTTGAGCTACGCCGACTCTTTCTTCTAGGTATGTGGGATCCAGAATTGTGTTTCCACTAAAGAGATAACATTTAATTAAGAAATTGCTGCTTCCTTAGTTCGACAATTTCCAAATACTGACCTTTCGTATGTTATAAAAGACACGCAGACCGGATAATGATACAACATTAAGGGCAAAGGATCTTTCTCGGAGAAAGGATGAATAATAATATCTTCGCCAGTCGAAGTTACGTCTGGCCTATGAAAATGTGAAAGAGCTGCTAGTGTGGCAATGGACGCGCAGTCGATTAAATTTCCATCGTGATTAATAATATTAACGTCAACTCTTAAATTCCATACCTGCATAAAATGTTTACTATATAAACAAATATATAATAACTTGTTCGATTTCACACAAAGTTTTTCGCATTTGTGATTGGTAAGAATATTTTTGGATCCTCCTTGCCTATTTGCATTTTAACAAGTACAAGAATTGTAACATTTCTAGTACTTGGATAATTTCTCACCTGTTTATCAGCTACGATACACAGAGATTCCAAATCTATACACTTTGAATCTTTGAAACATTTTTCCAATTGCCTGCTAATCAATATCGAGGACTCGGACTGTCTACTACCGTCAAAATGTTGCGCAGCCATTGGATTAAGCTCGACATTTATATGCAATATTCCTTCGTTGGGACGTGAGGTCTTAGGTTGTTGAATATCGCACGTTACTTGCGCAACAGCTCTATAATATAATTACTATTTTGTTAAATTACTAATTTAAGTAAAATTAGTAAATTCCTAAATTTGAGAATACCTTGTTTGGCCTAACGAGACCATGCAATTACCCCAATTCGATCCGAAATAAATTTTCACAGGTCGTGCTTCCAATAAGTTCCTGCCATCAAGTCGCTAAAAAAATGTAATAATTTGAATATATCCAAGTATATACGCTCGATCAAATAAAGTAATAAGGAATAAAATCATACCGTTCCTCTTTCCACTGCTTTATTTACGAAATTTCTTTCGCAATTTGACAATAAAGATTCCTTCATGATTTTGTATATTTATTTATACTGTAAACACGTGGTTAATCGAGATAAAAATGTTTGAAGTATTTATAACCTTCAATTCAGGCGACAGTGTAACTTGCCTATATTACATTAAATTGATATTTATGACTAATAATTGTATAAATCAATTGTTCCTTCATTTATAATTTAAACGTGGAACTAGTATTGTGTATTGTTCCCGAACGATTTTTGATATCGATAGTTGACAAGAAAATATCAATTCTTTAATCGATATTTTATGTACTTAAGAATCGATCACATTGCGCTACATAGAATAATTTAAATTTTTGAAGTGTTCCGGAATAATACATACTAATATTAAAACATGTTAAAAATGTATTCACAAGCATGTTGCTAAAAAATGCTCATTTACATGTAACCAAATAAAGGTATAAGACTAGATTTACATGTAGATTTATTGTTTCTGAAAAAAGTAAACGTCGAAAATATACACGAAAAATATACTTTGTGATTGCTTGTACTTATTAATAATCTTTCTGATTATCTAACGCGTTTCGCACATACATTTCGTTAAACAAAAGTATAGCGCAAGCAACAATTAATTCTGAACTACGTTCGACAATTTTCTCACATCATTCTCAATTATCCCGAACGCGCGTAAACTCAATTATCCGGAATGTATAATTCCAGTTTATCGCTTTATCATCGTATTCGCAATTTTATTTCAATCAATAGAATTCCGTCCGATATTAAACCCTCGACCTGTGAATTTCCCTTAATATTTTCTCCATTTAGCAAAGATTTTTCCAGAATCTCAAAAATTATACCGTCATCTTAACAATACAACTCATAGAAACAGAACAAAGAGCTTAATAACAAAACTAGCATTTTTAAACATCGTAAAAATAAAGTCCATTTCAAACATATCAAGCCAATTCGCGTGTGCACGCGCGCGAGTCCTTCCATGCACATATATGCGAACCAACACAAGTGGCCGTGTACCCGGTCATATCTGCTTCAATCAGCTTGGTTTATACGATCTGTTTTTTAACGCCGAGTCCTGTCGTCGATAATCCACGCTCTATGGCTCGATATCTAACGAGCATCACGAGCATTATAACCAGTGAATAGCCGGAATTTCAAGATACCTGAAGCGAAGCGTCTAGCAAAACATTCAATTGCCCGCGTTTAAGTATCAGTGCGTGTCCCGTGTGTAATGCTGATCACGGTAGTGTGATATGTACGGATAGATGCGTATAGATACAACCAGATACGACCGATCTGCGGAGTCAATGCTTAATAAATTACGTTTCGCGTTGTTTGCAGCCGTTTTCCATCAACTCGTATTTACAACGTTTGCGATCACTGCTGGTAAGACTTTATTACCGTCCGCTGCATATTGGATTTAGTTTCATCCGGTTTGCCACTCTTCGAGTCCTCCGAGCCGTGCATCTAGAGATAGCTTTTACATTGTGTTGTTGTGTAGCGCCGATTGCCTTTGTACGTCATCTGTAGGTAAATATCTGTTACATTCGCCCCTTACTTTCATTACTCTTCTATCTCTGTTATATTCGAACGCTTCAGCTATTTCTCTCTTCTTTATTCCTATTAATTAGTCTGGCTTTCATATATTTTCCTTCGATATCCCTCTTTTCGGGAAAGTATGCGACACGGTCAGCATACTTTTTTTTCCCCAACTTGTATCGTAACGAAGGAGTTCGTTGTTTTTGCGATGCTTTTCGTTTCGGTCTCGCGAAACTATTATTATTATTATTGAAAGCATGTATGTTTTGAAAGTCAGTAGCATTATACGCGACGCGTAATTTAAATTGCGCTTGGTAGGACTTAGAACAGTGATATTTGTATGTGTGCGTGCGGTGCTGAAAAATGTTTTAAAGGATTATTTGATTAATTTCAAGAGCTCGGTATAAGTTGCTATATAGGTGATATTAATAAATAGACACAGATAAAAGGCTGTTATATTTTTCTTTTGGTAATTCTATGATATTGATAGATGATGTAGGAAGGAATAGGAGAAAGTATATACATTTCTGTTTATAATCTAACTCATAAGCAAATTATTCTTGTGTTTGAAAATCTTCAGTTCCCTAATTTTTCTTCTACAGAACGTGTGGAAATTATTCATAATGTTTTATTGAGGTCATGACAAGAGACTTTTGTATATTTTATATAAACGTTTGTGGTGAGTTTCGTTTCATATTCCATGGCTGTTATAGAATTAGACATAATTTACAAATCATATATAAACAATATAGAACTGATATAGATTAACCAGAAAATTAATGATTTCGCATGAAAAAATAAACTGAAAGAGCGTCGATAAAGTATGTATGCACTTGTTACAAATTCTCTTTTAAATTCTATTTGTGCTTCTATCTTCTTCTGCATTCGCTAATTAAATATATATACAATAAGGTGTTCGCTTTTGAATAATTTTATTTTCATGGGACATGAATCGCTGAAACTTTTGTTTATTCTATCCCCTGCGCTGAGGCACAGTGGTTGTACGAGTAATGTAAAAATTGTATTTGGATAATAACGATGTTGATAGAACGATAAAGATCGCGAGTCCGTATCAATAAAAAGAAGCTAATAATTCTGATACAGAAGGCCTCGATGTTGACGATATTTGTAAATATAAACATGGGCGGAGGTAGTTCTTCGAGCGAGGTCTGTTGACTCGAGCTACCAAGTGCGAGAGCACTTAAAGAATATTTGAAGCCGTTTAACTCGGGAACGAAGCCTCGTATAATAAAACTTTATTCTACATTCTGAATTTCTTTTTTCATGTACTTTTTCATCAATTTCTTGGTTGCGCCGTCAGTTATGATAGATTATACGCTTATAAATTTACGTTTTAAATACTCGAGAATGTTGCCTCTTTATTCAATTTTGTTTATTTGCGAAGTATCGCAACGAAGTAGAATAATTCCGAAGATTTCGCGAGTGTCTAATAAAACAAAACGAATAAATATGTTATGTATAGATTTCTACAAGTTCGAAAAGATTATTGTTACCTTGAGCAAAGAGTTATAGACACAAGCTTTTTATAACCATGGAATCGTCTGACAGGAAGAATGTTTATCTTACAAAGACTGGTGATAATTCTTTAAATTCTGGAATGAGAGACACAATGATTGTCGGTCAAACAAATATGACACCAGGTAAAATCTTAGTATGCTTCAATAGATTTACGCGAAAGATGCGCCAAGTCGCATTATTCGATACAACTGACATATAAAAGTACGATACCGGTGAATCTAAATAGAGGAGAGTTATATTAACTTGTGGATTCATAAACAACCGATCGTTTGACTTATAGAGTGTGGCGGAGAGTCGGTAATGAAGCCTGGAAACGTGTCCAACGTTTCGAACAATCAAGCGAAATGGTCGAACATGCAAAGCAAAAATTTTATTATAAACGCAGTACCGGTGAAGAACGAGGTAAGTTCGCGTCGAAAGACGCGATTGGGAATTTATGTAACAACGAGGTAGACGTTGACAGGATTATATTGCATTACTAGATCGTACATCTCGAAGACGGAGCACATTGCAATAAGAAAATGCATTATTATGACAGACATTACGTGGGCCACGAAGAGACGGAGAAGCCAACGCGTAGGGGAACAAAAAGATACAGGGACAAAGATGCGCCTAAAAGAGCACTGTACGTGTTTGCGTTTTAAATCAGCTTTCGATGTTTCGCTCACAAGTGTCGTTTCAGGTCTGCATTTTTCTATTTCTGCCAAGAGTTACGTGGAAAGATGAGGGAACTACATCCAGAAATGGGGGTGGGTGATATCGCCAAAGAGTTGGGTAAATTGTGGATGAGTACAGATCTTCAAACTAAATCAAAGTATATGGCAATAGCAGAAGAAGACAGAGCCAGATATGAAAGAGTAAGTATGACGTTAAGAATTCTTAGAAAAATTTCAAGTCTCATGTTTAATAATTCAATCGTTTAGGAAATAATAGCGTACAACAAAAGAGTAAAAAACTATGATCCGGAGGAAGTTGGACCTGTATAAGTTTTTGAATGAAATATGGAAGAATGGACAGTATACTTTGTCCAAAACCAAGCACTCGCCAATTGAAAACATATAACAATTTTACTAATAGTTTAGTATTGTCAGTCGTTGTATATATTATGTACACTGTTGACATTAACGGAAAATGAAAATTACACTTGATACAAGATCTGGTCACAATCGTTGCGAATAACAATTTGGAAACAACTATCGTTGCACGTTAATTTTGTAATTGGGATACTATTCTTTTGTGAATAAGGTGTGCTAATATATTTACAAACGATACCTAATACAAGTAATTAATATTAATATCAATAGTAATAATAATGAAACTGATGCAGATGATAATAATAATATTATTATTATGGATAATAATGATAATCTATATTGCTATTAAATATATTATACAACTGAAGCACAATAGCGAGTAAAAGTCAAGCAGAGTGAGCTTTGTACAGTGCACTTGTCTTGTCTAATTACGCATTATTCATGTTTATAATGATGAAACTAGGTATCAGGGACTATTAATATATAAAACCCTGTATAGAATACACATAATCCATGTATTTTGTTCTTTTTCCAATAAAGGTAAAATCATTTAAAGCATTATAATTTTCGTCTCCTTGTCCCCTCTTAATTTCTTTCCTAACTTTAACATTTATAAATATGTTCGAGTACATATGGTTATTAATAGACATTTTCCTTTTTAGTTAGTTTATTTCATCTCTTCTGTAAAATTACACACCAATTTCCTTGATCGTAATATACTTCTTTTATTGTACATGCAGCCACTTGCGAGCACAACTGTGGTAATTCATCTTCTTCGAAAACATGATAGTATCTAAGGAAGTCTCCTCCTCCCTTCTTTTTCCATGGAACAAGCATATCCGTAAATGTAAACTTCGTACGATTTTCGTGGACCGGTAACGTTACGCCATATTCTGTTAATTTTTGTGTACACAAAGTTTTGTTTTCCTTTTTACTTGTGTTATATTTCAAATAAGCCGTCTGAGTAGAATCCTTCTCTTGTTCCTTCGCCCATACGTAAATTAAGCACCTTCCATTTGGCCTGAGAACTCGAACTAACTCAGAAATTGCTCGTTTCCTTCTTTCGCCAGTCGAAAGATGATGAATTACTGCTATACTTATTGCTGCGTCTAAACTATTATCTCTGTATGGCAGGTATAAACAGTCCGATAGGAATCCTTCGAATCCTTTCTCACGACATATTTTCATCAATTTCTCACTTCGATCACATCCCACCTACGATATTACCCATCTTTAAATAAAATGATTTAAAATTTCGACCGTAAAGAATTTTTAAAACTTAAAAGTAAATGTTATCGGCGCATTGGTTCGGTCTATTTTTAAGAGATTAAATAAAAGCTATCGTTCAATTTTTAAGATTAGAAATTTTCAACGTTTCAGTCAGTATTAAATCAGGAAGAATACTGCGTTCGCTTTTATAAATTTTGCTCGCGTTTGCTATAAACGTGCGAACATATGAGTCGGTTGAAGAGTGACTGAGGTAATCGAAACGTTGGAAATTTGTAATCTTAAAAATTGCACAATAGCTTTTATTTAATCTCTTAAAAATAGACCGAACCAGTGCGCCGATAACATTTACTTTTAAGTTTTAAAAATTACCCATCTTTGTTATGTATTTCTTTTACACAGCAGGAACACAAAGCAGACAAGCAGTGCGTACCTTAAATACGTGTTTCTCTTCGTGAAGGTACTTGCCGTTCCCACAACCAACGTCTAATAGGATATCACCTGGACTTAAGGACTGGAGAAAGATTGCCACATTGGGCCACTGTCTCTGTCTCGTTTCGTCAAAGTGGTTTGAAATCTTTTCGTAAACCTGTGCACAAATTTACTCGATAACTTTCTGCGAATAAAGTGAAATTAAATATAGAACATGCTTTATACCACGCACTTCGTGCACATAAGAGTTTTCTATTCCAGTAGCTGTTTTATCATCGATGAGAGTAGTGGGACAATTTCGCTTCGTATCGCAATATGCTGGAAAAGTGCAACAGCAATCACCTCTGCGTACTTTTCGAAATGTGAACGATACCCTTGTTCCTCGTCCCTGTGTCGTAATTCCATTTGTAGTTTCCACTATGTCGCTATGTCTGGGGCAAATTCCATGCGACCACGCGAATCGAGCCTCCCCTGACATAATTAATAACGAACGCGGAGGTAAAAGAACAGTGGCTTTGTCATTCTCGCATTTAAAATCCATGATACATGCCGAACCCAACGACAGAGACAGTATACTATCTTCAAACACACTGTGTGTGTCGATATGTGGAGGGATCCCTTAAATCGTAAAATATCAGAATTATTTCACGTACATTTCTACAAAACCACTGCGTTAAAAAGTGAATATCTCAGATTATACCTTGACCAGGTAGGTAACGATTAATCGTTAATTGATCGTACTGGTATGGTACATCGTGATGCTTTTTTAATAAGCTTTGTAAAAATCGATAGTCTTCGGGAATAGGTGCGATCGGTTCATCGGGGTCAACTTTGTTCGAATTGTATTTAAATTCATATCCGAAATGTTTAACTTTCCTATGTTTCAAGTCGGAGGATCCTGGTCACAGATTTATATTTAATAATCTGTAATATTTATCCTACTGATTATGAGATCTATGGTACCTTCGTTGTTCCAGTTAATCGTATTCAACAGAAACTTTTCTTCTTCTTCGGTTACTATATTTTCTATCAATTTAAGTCCGGGAGGTAAACTGGACGATAATTGCTGGTGATCTAACTGGGGAGCTGAAATAATATTACGATTTATCTTTTCTGGTATCTGAATTTATCTAGAAATGTAATAAAATATGTGTTTTAATTTAGGATCAAATTATATACCTGATTCTGTAAACGATGCGTACAACGGTACGCTTCCTTCGTTAACTCTATGCCCATGAATTTTATTATACATAGATATAGCGTCTTCAACTGAGTGAAACTCAATAAAACAATACGATTTATTTGGCAGCATTATTATGTTATATTCACTGACCAGTGGGTCTATAATATTCTGTAAGGCGACTCTTTGAAAGCCGGTTACTAGACCAGCGTTACAAATCATCACATACTATGAAAAATTATAAAACAAAACAGATTTTTTGTTATATTTTATCCAGGGTACTAGGTGCTCCTATAAAGTATTTAATTATTTTACTTAAATATTAACCTTTGTGGGATTATCACAGCATTTAATGTTCATGTCTCTAATGAGCCTATGATAGGCTCGCTTCTGTTTGCGATGACTCTTTTTAGATAACTTTTCATCCATTATGTACAGCGTCAGAGGCTCGTCTGCAGATTGGTTAATATTCTAAAGAGTTACAAATTTGTGTTCATACTGTAAAGGAAATATCCGTTCCTTTTGGCTTTGTATATATACAGTTCGAATTGTGCATAATTATCTGCACAAGATGTAAACACAATAGAGAAATTTAGAACGAAGGAAATTTATTATTAACTTATAATTATGTATTTCTGTACAATGTGTATATATTTGTCACTTTACACGTGAAATCCAGAAAATGTAACCCATACACTTGGTTTTAGAAATTGCAGTAGAAATCGATAAATTTACTTACACTAAAATAACAATAGACTTGGGAATAAATAAATACACAGATTTAAATATTTCAGTAAGTTTTTAGTATGAACAAGATGTTTAAATAAGTCAACGATGATATAAAAGAGGTTTCTTCTTCTATCAGCGTTTTAATTCAATTAACGTGCTACAACGTGAATTTATGTAGGTATATCTATTTATCTGAAATCAGCTCCAAATGATGGAACTTCATATGTATTTTGAACGATGTATATAATATTCGACAGAATCTGTCATTCCTGTTGTATTAATCGTTGAAATTAGTTTAGCTTTGAATACAAACTGTATACGCCTTTTCATTCTAATTATAAAATACTTTTTATATTACAGATTCAGACTTGACATACGTCTACTGTAAGTAGTCTTTAAAGATTCGTTATGAAATTTTCGTCTCTAGTTTCTGAATTTATTTACATTTGAATTAGAGATTCTGGCTTTTGAGTAACTGCCCAATTCAGAATACTACGCGAAATTGTAATTCCGTATAGCAATTGCATTCAATTAATTACAATGTTGACATGCTAGAATCTGTTACCGACATTCACGCCTCCGTTGTTTCGAGCTCCATCGTACAGAGGACGATATCATACATTGCCCGGAAAATGGCGTCCACCTAGGGCTGCCAACCGTAAAATCACTAATCTAGGACAAAGAGCATTAAAACTTAATTTGCACTTAAAACCCGGATAGTTTTAACTATTTTGCATATTAAGTACGATATACCAATAACAAATTTCCTGTAAATTATAGACTGTAACTGTAATCAAGATATAAAAATAAAATATTTATTACTTTTCAGCGAGCAGCATGGAAAAACCCGGATCACTACAGAAAATCCCCTCGGACGTCCTAAAAAAGAGGGCAAATCCGGGGAAATCCGGACGGATGGCAGCCCTAATCACCACAGATCAGGTACAGTATAGATCTGTCACGCAATATAATTTTGTGTCACACGCTCGCGAACCTCTTACCATTTTCGTGTCACACTCAACGTTATCGATTCAGTCTAAAATAAGATTACAATGCTACGAGTGGTAGGAATTAAAAATAATTCTTATCGAAATCATTTAAATGTTACGACTAATTTTAAGAAACATGTTCCATAATTCCATTTAATAATAGATTTTTATAGAAACACAATTTATACATATTTTCATAAAGACGAGCAAAACGGCCCCGATAACAAATTTAGTTGTTATTGTTTACTAAACATTGTTCACTCGCTTAAACACCATTTCGTGAAATTTCAGATTTCTACCCTCTCGTTTTTTTAACATTTTTTTTCTCGGTTACTACTTAAGATAAATAAATGAAACAAAAGAGAAAAAATACATGTATTTTGTTCGGAATTGTAAATCAATTACGCGGGGCACGGGACACGGGTAATTGATTTACGAAGTAAAAACGTGTTTAAAGACGTGAAGTAAACACGTTTTCATTATTTTTTTCAATAGTACATTTATTTATTTCAATACTGTGACTTTCTTATGCTCAATAACGGTAATTTGTATGAACAAATGAATATTATGATTCGTAATAAATCATGGCATAAAAGTAGGCGTTGTCTTCTGATACGTTTGACTTCTTTTATATTAAAAATGAAGCAACACAAAGAGGTATTGGAGGCACGACATTTATCACTACATCGTCATTACCAGTTGCGTTGAATGAAGAAACATCCATCGGTCGCTCTCTATGGTTTCTTCTCTCGCAATAAGCTAGGCACTGATAATTGGCGGAGCGAAATTATCAGACGGAAAAATACTCCGTGTTATACCAAAAAATTGATTCCTGGCAATTAATCTCGAACGAACTGCCTTGCGGGATCTTCCCCTTCACGCCAAAAGCCAATGAATGTTCTGTTCGGTCATCGCACTCACGGCGATATGATTGGAAATTCCCAAGCAAAAACAAAATAAAAGGATTAATTCAACTCTTTAAGTTTCTCCGAATTTTGCGGTGAATAATAAAAGATATATGTAGGTACATTGTACGCATTACGCAAACCCTAATTTGGGATAGCTTTATTAATTGACGAGGTCTTTTGTATAAAATTTACAAGACATTTTTTACATTTTCATTACGAGCACAGACAAAAAAGTTGAAAAAATGATCTTTCCTATTTTTTTTTGTAATTCCGACCAATTGCAACTTTTTTGAAAATGACAGAACACGCCACTTAGCAAACTAATCCTCCTAGCTTCTAAAAAAAAACTCAAGTTGTTTGGACTAATTTTGAACAAGTTATACGATTTTAAAAATGTCCACATACTTTTGTCCCCCACTGTAGAACTAGCTTTACTACTCGGCTTCCCCCGAAATTTAGATTCTGATTTTATAAAAAAAATTCACTTTTTTTGTGCAAATAGTAACATTCATCTGGATTAGCTAGGCATAATGAGCTAGGACACATTTCGTGACCCCAGAGTTTACCGTTTGAAAGATTTTAGGCGACAGACAAACACACAAACACTTTCTGCTTTATATATTCTTCTATTTCTTCTATTTCTTTAGTCAATCATTTCAGGAAAGCCTGTTTGAAAAATACTTCTCGCCATCTCATTCCGCACACGTTCAAGATACATTCTTCATTTTCTGAATAAATTAAGTCGTTCCAGCTCGTTTCCTCTCCTTTGTTTATACGATTACCGCAATGCCGACCGCACAGGTGTGGTGTTCGTATACGAATATTCAATATTCGCTTTGAAGTGGTTAAAATATTCATATTTCCAATATTTCCATGTGAACAGGGCCGCATTTGCCAGGAACATTCTCAGTAGCCCCCACCCTCAACAATATAAAAAAAACAGTTATATTTGCACAATCAAATTTAGCAGAACTTGCATAATGCGTTCCGCCGGCTCTGGATCTACATATTTCATGCAACTTGTTCTTTTGAGCCCTCACAATGATGTTGCGCCTGGGAACTCCAAAAGTTTATATTTTTTGGGGCCCCGTACATGAACATTCAGCGAATTTTGTGCCTACACGAGTCGATAAATTCGCATACATCGAAGCACAGGAATATTTTCTTATTGTTAGTAGATATCCTCGCCGAAGAACGGACACGTGGAAATGAAATTGGGCGAACAACCGTTCCCAAATATTCGGCTACAGAAATCCGTGGTGGCTTGAGGCAAGCACAGCATCCCAACAAATTTCTGTCTCCATGGTTCCTCCAATGTTCGTGTTTATCTCTTCGCTTCTTTCGTATAGATTGGCTCAACGAGACTATTAAGAGAAGGCCCTCAAGCCTTTCTCATTAAAGGTTAACGCGACCAAAGTTGAGCACTAGAATGCCCAGCTCGTCTCTGTTAATAGTAGACTTTTCATCCCGCAATGATGAAACGGGGATTCTGGAGTCAGGGATTCTAGAGTCAGGGTTCAGCGCGTGTACAGCATCGATTATCTGTCGCCAGATAAGAACAGATAGAAAATTATCAATGACGGGCCATGGATGGAGAAGCAGAGTGAAATTTACGTTATTGTGGATATGTATATTGCAGAATTACACAAGGCGTAGCTACGCGTCGAATATAAAGTTCAATGTACAGTTCCTTCGTAGAACTTAACGGGCGTACTTCTTTGCTGTCTAACGAATGTTCAGGAAAGGAGAGCAAGCGTCGATTCGGTCTAAACAATTTAACGGAGATTACAACGTCGTTTAAACAGTGGCAATTCGAGGGTTATTGCATTAACTGGCATCCTACACGCGGGCTAGGAGGATTCTAAAACTTACGGGGCCATTAAAGTTTAGTCATGATGATTCAGATGGTCCCACGAATTTCCGTCCTTGACGTAGAGAAATTACGTGGCCCAGAATGATTGAAACAAATTGAGTCTAGAACACTTTTTTGGGTTAACGATGTGCTTGAGAGTGAGAAGAAAATGTTGGTCTGTGGTTTCTGTGAGGAGTGTGCCGTTCTGCGAATTCTATACGAATACGATGGGAACTCGGTTATCAGAATTAGGTAGTCGGGGACAGTAAGTTTGGATAATCGACGTCTACGGTTGAAAGTGAAGCGAGTTTTTTTACTACTTAGTGTTTGTTAGATTAACCTGTACTTTCTTCCTGTGCTTTGTAGTACTGAAGGGGCTGTTCCGGTCTAGAGCCCATAAAAATAGGTGATGTTTAGGAATTAATTAAAGGAAAACCACTGCATATAATTTAATGGGACTTGTTGCATTGAGTTAAGGATGTCTTAAACTATAGAAATATATTTTTTGTTTTATAATTAATCATTGCAAACGGCACTGCGGAGTCGTTAAAGTTGAGGCTTCAAAAAATTCGTCCAAATCGGTGGGACCTGTAGCACCTAAAGCATTAGTGTGCAATAAAAAACAATGCCAGATTATTAAAGTGCATGAAACTCGCTCGGGGACTAGATCAGAAAAAATTACAAAAATTACATGTTTTTAAATCACTTTTCCCCCCTATATTTTTCGTCCTTTCAACGCCTTTAAAAATGATAAATTCTCAATTTTTTTAAAGTTTTTCTTGTTTCTCCTCGAGTCAGAAGTATATTCTTCAAAATAAAAAAGTTTCAGTCGAATCGGATAATAACTTTTGGAGATACATGTTCCACCGATTTTGCGAACACTGTTTCGAGAAAAACGCGTTTAAAGATTTGCGTAAGTGCCGAGTGGCCGGGTGTTACCCATGCATTTGCCGCTACTCAAATGCCTATAACTTCGGGAATTTTACGAATTTCAACAAATCCTTTTAAACACGTATCTATTCCTAAAAGATTGAATATTCGAAAAATGAAACCCATTTTGCCACGTGTGAGATACTATATAATAGTTTCATATTCTAAAATGTTTCTAAACTTAATTAGATCACATTGTTCGAACCTCAGAGATGGGCAGAATTTTTATTTAAATAAAATTTCGAATAACGAATAAAAGTTAAAAAAATTATTCGTCATGTGTCGAATAAAGTCGACCCAGTTTTTATTTAATAAATTCCCAACCACTGTACATGTTTTTGATGCCATTGTTACCTAAGTAGATCCCTCACGAAGATCTGCTGAGAAAACTGAAAATGTGTATTTTTTATCAGCTGTCTACGGCCACACAGTGGTCGAGGAAATCATTACGTTTGAAATCCATTAGACGCAATAGAGTAATGGCGAGGATGGATGCAACAGCGGCTCGTAAATAGGAAAGGCGGCGGGATTTATGAATGCAACGTAGGTACTTCTCCAATCTGTTATCATCGCTCGCAACCACGATCCCATCGATAAATTACATAGAGTGGAACTGCTAATCGACTCGTTTCTTCGATTAATGCAACGTACCGAGCGAACTTGTAACAATCAAGCCACTTGCGCGGCGGTGCACGAGGAAATTATTCCAAACGTTTTGCACTCTTGTTCTTCGCGCACGTGTATACGTAGTTTTAGGAGTGTCGACTTAATTGGGGTTAATGGAGGCACATCTGCATCGCAATAATGCTTGTGCTTCAAACGCTGGCGCGATGGACGTTAATGCATACATTTTCGTGTTTGTAACGACTATCCGCAGATATCTATAATTTCCTGCGACCGTAACGATAGCTTCAGGAGGTGTAGATACCCCTTTGTGGCGTTTCTTAATGGTTTGGTTAATCTCCAGTTCAGAAACTACATCCGTGGTTATAAGGAAAAGCGACACGTGTCGCGATTTAAAAAAAATTCAATTTATGCATTAATTCAGCTGTAGAATGTAGGATTTATGTGTTTATCAGAAAAAATTCATGAAATCAAATTTTATATGTGCAAAAATATAATGCAATTTAACCGAAGTCCGATATTCAATTGATACGCATTTGGCAAAACAACAGTCCACAAAATTTGGAGAATTCGAAGATTACTCGTATCTTTCTTTTGTGATTTCTTTTTATTTTCAATTTTTGTGTTCGTGTTTGTGCAGGAACCTAAGTAGGAAGCGAGTTGGAGAATAAAATGCCAGGAAAAAACTGGGAGAACGTGAGTCATAAGAGGTAGATGTAAGCGCAAAATAAAAAAATATAAATATATATACTAAGTAGTTCCAGAATTTTTAGATGCTGGTTAGACACGGTTTTCCCAATTCTTCAGAAATATTGAGACTTTGGATTCTGTGAATGTTTTCAAAATGCAAAATGTGGGCAACAACTTTTCTATTACTTCTGAGTTGATAGTAGTAGAAATAAAATCTTTTTTAGACAGATATTGTAAATTCTTTTGTTGGTATTTTGTTAGATTGAAAAATACAAATTGGACGACCCTATAGAATTGATTCATAACCACTTTATATGGATCCATCAAAGTTGTTCCATTTTTATCAAACAAAATACCAACGAAAATGTCTCTCCCTCATTAAAACAAAAATCAGGCAGATTTATCATGAAAACTGCCAAAAAAATTCCTCTTCTTCGAAAACTTAACACAAACATGATAAACATAATGTATAATTTTAATCGTCGTCATTACTACAACAAGCTTATCCCGCTATAAATATATTTACTAACAAACGCAATTATACGATAACTAGGAAAGCTACAATCAAAATATTAATTAATGAAAGATACAAGATAAACGCTAATAATCCCGGCTCCTTCTACAAAGAGGACCAAAGACTGGCTAAGTAAGTACACATCCCACTGTATCACCTAACAAAAAACTTACTGTCACGTTTAAAAACCAGGATCATATAAAAACAAAGAACGCCACCGTCCTTGACAATTCCCCTCGCAGCATCAATCAGAAATACCCACATCCACCTGATTACACCCTTACGCGTCGAATAATGGGTCCATTCACCTCGCATACCACTCGAACTTGAACACCCTGAAGCCTCGACCTTGAGAGGAAGAAAACTCTTTTCCCATCCCGTCGCTTAAAAAGAAGATCCCGAAACCAGCGAGAAGCATCTCCTCACTTTTCCATGACATCAAACACCACACAGCTATTCATCTACCCGTCACGTATCAGACTCCTGGCGCCACATCCTCTCTACCCAACAACTGCCAATCAGCCACTAAAAAATACCCGCGAATATGGTCGTTTCATCGAGCTAACTACCCCGCGGTGTCCAGTCCCAGGGCACCGTGATCCTAGCCGAGGAAAAGAATCCGCGATTCACCATCGAGGTAGCCGACCGTCTATGGGGTCGGTAACTCCTTGGCGGCAAAAAGCCTTCGGCAGGCCAGGCTAAATCCGTAGCCTCTTCGGGGGCCAGCAGCCCCCGTGCAGCTTTATGGAGTCTAGTTCGATTAAAAATGTGTAACAGGTCGCGCGGAATGACCATCGCCACCTGCCGCCTCGTCCCTGCTCCTCTGGTCAGGAACGAGAGGAACACGCCAGCGGACGCGTCGCGGGGGCTGCACGTATGTGCATACACGTCTGTGCACTCGTGCCACGAAGTCGAAGAGCCGCGAGCTGGCCAGTCAGTTCCACACGAGCTACACGCGCGAGCAAACGCTTTTCATCGCATTTCAGTCGATCGCCGCAGCTCGCGCACGACGCATGGCCGACACGGTACCACTCCATTCTTAGAGTTCTCGCAGAGAATCTTCTTCGATTCGGGAAACAATCCACTGATAGCTACGTAGCCCTCTGCAGAGACACCCGCTGATTGCTGTTTGATCTTACCTGCTATCGAATTCATCCCTGTTCTTTCTCGAAGGCGATCGTCTAATTGCGCTAGCAAAGACTGTTTTTATAAGACCGATCCTGGGGGATTGGTTGTCAGCTCGGATAGGTTTCCTTCAACCCTTCATGCAACTTTGCTGGGCTGCTGGAGTACTTGAGGGGTTGACACTTCTGGGAGAGGAAGGGGAGAGGGATTCAGTTGTTCGCTGGGATTTGGAGCTCTGGGGTGGAGGTGCACCGTGAGCCACGTTGGTTTTAACGAGATCGAGATCGGTAGCACGGGCTGCGACGGGACAGTGAATCGCAGGAGTCGCGCGTGATCGCGGGAAAATCGCGGACACCTGTCTTGGCGCGGTGTGAAGGAAAGGTAAGGGTATTTGGATTATCAATTGGGTGGGTTAATATTGTTTTTATTGTATATATTAATTATGTACGTGATGTGTGGGGATTGTGGAGGAAAATCGAAATGGAAAGTGAATTATAGAAGCTTGATAATTCTAGATAGTTTGTCGTGTATTAACACGTTCGCGGACAATAAAATTTTCAGCGAGGTGCAAAAATTGACAGTTATTTTATTTGTAAATTGGTTGTGATATCCGAAATTTGATTAAACATATTTTATAAGGGTAGTCAGATTATCATATTTTAATCGATTTGAATGCTATAGCATTCATGTCATTCTGTATCATCATGAAAATGAATGCTATAGCATTCATTTCCGCGAACGTGTTAAAGTAAAATAATGGTAAGAAATTGAGGGAAATGTCTAATTGGGTGTTAAGTGTTATTATGAAGTTGGATGCTTTTAGTTTTGTGGAACTTAGGGGTGTAAATCTTGATGGGAGACGCTTTATTTTGGAAGATGCAGATTTCATGATTTATCGAATATATGCGTTTAAGCTACTTTGTTTAGTGTTCTACTGCGTTTTGTTTGATTCCTGTTTTAATTATTTTTAATCTGATACGCAGAGCTGCAGTTCTGAATCTGTGTTTTGATTACTTTCGATTTTCATGGAATTCCTTTGCAACGAAAGTGCAGCAAGGAATCTAAAATAAGACTGGGGGTGTGTGTTATGTGGTGCAGTCCTATCTTTTTCGAGAAATAAATAATTTGTTGTGACTGACAAAGGGTGCTTCACATAAATTCCGGGAATATGAAATGTGCAATTATTTTCTATCTCTTTTTCCACCACTTTCAACCCCTGAAGGCTTGAATAAAATATATTGAGAAAAAAAACTATCACAAACACAATTTTGTGTTTCACTATCAAGAGTAAAAATATAACTCGTTATATTTTAAATTAACGGAATACAAATTGTTTAGAATTTCATGTCTAGTATTACTCAGTGACATTTAAATAAATTGCTGGCTCGTGGTTGCCACCATTCCAACACGAGGCACATCGATCTATTTTCAAAATACGTGCTTCGGTTTCATTTACTTTCTTGCATTATTCTCGCAACAAGATAGTAACGTCCATACTGTTTTTTCCAAGAATAAGTTTCCATTTCATTGAAGTTTGCACCCTGGGGAAAAGGGTCAGGTGTTATCAAACACGAATTTCCAGTTATTAGGTAATCATTAATTAGTCGTTCGAAATCCATTTAATGTCTGCTGAATGTTGTGGGTTGTGAAGATAACGAGATCAACGTAACGTTATCCCTTATCTGACAATTTATGTCGTTAAGTTTCACGCACGGATAAGAAATGTGTGGGGATTACGTTGAGCAACAGTGTTAATCAGAGACCTGTTGTGTGCATTAATAATACTAATTCGTTGCAAAATACCGTGTTAATTTCATCGCAACATCCTTTTCACATTTATACCCAGTAATTTAGCCATTTATGTGATATTTATCAGAAAATTGGAAACGAAAAAATAAAGCTATTAAAGGAAGTGCATTAAGTGCGTGATAGCAGTGTTATTATTTGAAATTTTCTTCCGCTGCGTGGTGTGTGCACTTTATGTTGCAAGAATTTGTAAAAAGTTTTGGTTTTTAAAAAGTATAATAATTGAATTCGCATAATAGGTATCAGTGTTACAAAGTAGTGAATCCTTAACACATGTTCTTACTAAAAATATGCTTATTATAAGCCATGTCGTAAATGTTTGTTTGAACCGTGTCGTTAATCCAAACTCTCGTCCTAATTTTCTCGTTTCATTACCTATTTGTTCTTGACTTAACGTTATCACTGGAATTATCCACCGATCCCTACATCAAGATCACTCAAAGATTAACGCAAAGTTGAGTGTAAATAAGGATCTCGTTGGAAAATATTTGACATGCTGTCATTTTAATTGCTCCGACAATACATTGTTAAAATTGTGCCCTTAAAGTGGACTAAATTGAAAGAGGAGAGAAAGATCATGGAGATAGATTTTTTAATTCCCATTTCTTCTTTGAAATATTCCTACACTTAAAAATATTCTTTGAGCACCATTCGATCATTTCTTTCATTTCTCATACTTTCCTCTTAATCTTTGAATTAATTTTGCAAAAGCATCTTTGTCACTTCAAATTTTAAATTTGTTTAATTCTTTCGTGCAAGTTTTAACGTTTTTGTATTAAGTATAACTGCATGCTCACTTCGATGATTTCTTTCCCTTCTCATACTTTCCTCTTAATCTTTGAATTAATTTTGCAAAAGCATCTTTGTCACTTCAAATTTTAAATCTGTTTAATTCTTTCTTGCAAGTTTTAACGTTTTTGTATTAAATATAACTGCTTGCCCACTTCGATGATTTATTCGCCCCTTCAAGCTTTCTTTTGGATCCTCGGTTCCGCTGCACAAAAGTATTTCTGTTGCATTCGAGAGCTGCATCTCCGCCTGTAGAGCGTGACGCTTAACTTCCCGTAAAATGCCCGTCTGTAAACCCGAAATCGTCGGGGAACTATTGCATGAATCATTCCACACACGTGCCGGTTTGAAAGGTATTTCGACGCCCACTCATTCTGACACGCGTTCGTCGTGTGTTGGAACAGAAACCTTGATTTCTGTGCACATTGCGCGCGAATGAACGACTTGCCAATTTTCCACGCGGTCCAAGTTTACGCGTTTTAACGATTTCTTTTTTCCCACGGGAGACGTTCCTCCCTAGAGATTCAGAGATTTATTAATCCACGGAATTAAGATAAAAACGCAAGAGAAAAAGAAAATAGGCATTTCATTTTTGAAAAGGAATTCCATAAATGGTGAAAGAAAATTCTGTTACCATTGTAAATGTTAATTAAATGTCGAACCAAATTGCTCTCGATTATAAATCAATCAACGTGCTCAATCAATCGTTAAAGCACCGCAAATTTCTAGTCTGTGCTTCGTTTCTTTCTGCATTTAGAATGTACAGGATCTCAATATTCAGCCGCTGTTCGTTTTCCTGCAATTTTCCACGCTTTCTCTCAATTTTCATACCTCGTTCTAACGTCACTATCATCTGACTGTAATTAAAATAATAGTCGGAAATTAACTTGTTATCGATCGGGTCTGGTTACGGTTTCATAAGAATTTCTCCTGCAATGCGACAATGCAACATGTGCAGTTGAAAAGCAGGTTATTTAGGTGATTTTTTTTAGCCAGAAAGGCGTTCTCGTGCGTTAACAGAAGAACGGGCCAAAAAATATGCGCAGTTGATCCGACTGCAGCGACTGTGGCCAAATTCAACCGTGGATGAAGTTCAATGCCGCGTGGACTTTCTCGAGAAGAGTAGCTTCCTTCTTCCTCGATTTTCATCGAACTGTTTCTTGAAATTCTTTCGACCGAAAGAAAGTGCTCGTTTTTTGCTTTCTGAGTTACGCAATAAATGACTGACGGGTGTAATAAGTTACGCAAACAATTTTTCGGTGTTATTGCAAATCTTATCTCAATCCAGTATATGCTGAACTAAAAACGACAGGGCTAAAGCGATAAAGATTGTCAAATTTGCTTAAAACGATATTTGATTAATCACAAGGTTGGAATTTTATCGAAGTAACGTGGAAACATTATGGGTTGATAATTATACTAATAGGAATGTAATGTGCTTTTTATTTTGAGTTTAATATTTTCTTAATGGGCAGCTCGAAGTAGGTAAAATGTGATTTAGTTGTTCAGAAGGATGACTGTAATATGAGAAATGATAGAAATAATGTGTGTTTAATATAATAATGTCTTTAGCGAGTATTATAAATTTTCTGCAGTAAAGATGGGAAATAGAAAATCGGTGTAGGCATTTTGGAAACAAAGTAGCTAAATAAATTGTGTTGATAAAAATTAGGAAGCAACGAGAGTATATTATTAATGTTTCTAAAATTCTAAGTTTTTTAGGTCTTTTAGGATTTTTTTCAAGCTTAAAAGATAGAATGTCTGGATAGGGACATAATAAGAAGTAGAGAAATATAATATAATAAAGAATGTTTCTAGTAAAACAGAGTGGAAATAAAATAGCTAAAATTCTTTACGTCGACAAACTTTTTATGGACTTTCTTAATATATTACAGAATCTTCTAATTGAAGTAATAGAAATCGAGACACTGATAACATACGTCAAAACTGCTCCATTCTTACTGGAATCAATTGAACACGGCGGCCGGCGCGGCGTAGGTACTTTACAACGTGTTGTCGGCACTTTTGCTTTTATTAATGTCTCACGCTACGACTTACACGTGGTTACATTCATCGCGTTGCAAATACGACACATGATGGCTATAGGATGCATCATAGAAGAAACTGAATAGAAATGGCACTTGTTAAATGAACAAATTCAAAATAGTTACGTCGAAAAAGTTAAATCAGTCGTTTAACTTGATGTAAGTCATTGACCTATTTTTTGCCAATGTTACATTTTTGAGACGCTTGTAAGAATTTACTATTTTCCGTGATTTTGAAAAGTAGATAATATATTTATTTCCTTTTATTTTTGATATTATAATGGACCCCGCTTTTAGGGGTAAACCTACACCTCTGAATCGATGGACCTTTATAAAAAAATCTTTCCGTAAAATTGTTTATAATTGTTTCTTTTTACACCAACGTGTTCTGCTCAATGAGAAAAATGGTTAAAGTTTATCTACACAAGAATTATAGTATGCAGAGTTTTACTCAACTATTTTTTTGTTCTGTACCAATAGAGTGGGACCATAAAAATTGAAACATTACCAATTTGAAGATAAAACCACCAGCACTGTGTCTCACGATAAGATCGTCCGAACGTTACACAATTTATTCTCTAATTTTCTTCAAAAGAAAATGTACAATTTCAATGTTTAAGTTTCATATTAGCAAATAAGTAGAAAGTGAAAGGAAAGTAGTAGCTCCAAAGGAGGAAAAGATTGAACAATTCAAAATCCAATCAGCAAGAACATTAATCTTGCAGAAGCAATCAGACGTGCAATTTGTAATCATTTGGAGCAGCATACATTAAAATTGCACAAAATGATGCTCACTATCTCTAAATGCTCGTGTGCCATTCAAATATGCAAACTAGCACAAGGCGACATTGTGTTTATCGATAACGTACTGCAACCAGAAGCTATTATCATTCTCCTGCAGAATTAGTTATCATTTTGCGGTTCCACGACTTTATTCTTCTTACATCAGCAAGCCCAACTTAGTCCGGAACTAACGTCAAACATGAATCAACACTTAGACGACATTTCTATCCGCAAACAATCTTTATTTATTACACATTTTTCCATTATTACCAAAACTGCAACAAAGTCGACTCGTCCTCGACATAGAACTCTGCAGCCTCGAGACTACAGTGTAAAATCTCGTAAAATTAACAAGGAAATTGCAAGCAAGGAACAGATTTGAGATCTCAGAATTATAGGAACTGGATGGAAAACAACGGGTTAAAGATTTCTATACTATCCATTCCCCTTCCTTCATAAATATTCACGTGTGTATACGTAATTCGTATCCGGCGCGAACAGGCTACGCGAACTTGACGGATGCGTGGCGTGTGGCGATTAAAGTACGAAGACCGTTTTGATTAGAGGCTATAATCCAGACAAGCGGCGAGTCGGTTCCCATTATCAGTGGATGATTCCCTCGAGTGTTTGTTTTGTCTGAGACTTGCTATTAGATTCTTTTATGGACGATAATTTTATCAATCTACGAAGAATACTTTCCCGCGCTGCAAGGGGTTGGTAAAATTGTTGAACTCGTCCGGTACATTGCCTGATATTCCTAAATAAAATACTTTATAATTTTCAGGGGAATTAAATTTTACGAACGGTCGTTTCAATTTCCTTTGCATTAATGGGACAGTTATACTTGGAGCATCTTAATTTTTCATTTCTGTTAAGTTGATCCAAGAGAATCTTAATGAGTACTCATATATCTTATCGTGAACTATTTCTTTATTTCTTAATGCGTGGCTTTTGCTCTTGAATATCTACGAAGGCTATTTAAACTGGGGAAATGGCTTATATACTCAGGGCAAATATTCTTGGAGTGCCTTGTTAATCGTAAGATATAGGTAAGTAGGCACGTGAAACAGGGACATTTAGGTATTTTGTTTTTCCCTGTAAATTGGGAATTTAGAAGATTGTACAGCTCTTGGAGTATTTCAGTGGAGACGTCCGGTGAAGTTCTCGCCTTATCTTGATGGGTTTATGAGAGGAGTAGACTTATGGAGGTAGGTACACGAGCAAATGGATTAATTGCGTAGCTTGATCGCGGTTTTACGTCTTTGTAGTGAATCTATTAAGGATTGAGATAAACGAAAGAGCAGTGGGGTTTATTGCTCTGACGATAAAAAGCTCAATTTCAGATATCGAGAGAAAAAAGGTGCAATAATGTCCATAATCTCTCGAACTTTAATAAGTCTCCACTTTTTATAATTATTTTTTGTCCTCGACAGACAGTTCAGTATTTTATATTTCTAGGTAGGAAAAATAGAAAATAAATATCTAATCAAGGTTTTTATTTTAGTGTTCATGTACACTGTCGCAACTTTTTATGGGGATAATTTATTTATTCTTAATTAATGTTTGCAATCATGAGATTAATATTATCGGATATTTGTCTATTTGATAAGGGCATCAAGTTGTAATTCCAGATGTAATTTTTATACACGTTATGACTACATTCTTGTGGAGTCACTGATGATTCGTGACGCCATGTGGCATTCTTTGCTATTTTTTCGGTTAAGTTAGTATTGATAAACGTGATATTATAGAAGCCAACCATAAGAACTGATAATTACGGTTTGAATTAAAAATATTAAATTTTTTCGAACATATTGAATTTATATTTTACACTTGCCGTGTAGCTGCTCCAAAAGTTGAATTTCAGTTTAAATTAATGTAGGTAAGTATCCAATTTGCTTAGGTGTTTGAAAGTGCATACTTTTGTTGGAGTTAAGTAGTACGTGTCGACCTTTGCATTCACAATGAATCATCGTGTGTTTGTAAAGTATATTTCCTCGATGTTCAGAAAAAAAGATAGAGTCAACAAGTAGAGGGCGTTTAATCACCCACGTTTCTCACTGTATTATCTATGATTGCATCAAGTTCTTTGACACATTCCTTCGTCATAACTGGCCTATCAAAAGAATTTTGTAATCCTAGAGAGATGTTGTTTCGCCCAGTGAGAATATTATTGTTCAAACAGGGTATTCTTGGAAGAATTTATTAACATTTATTAACATTCAAGCCACAAGTATTTTAGTACATTTCAATAAAAAATCTTTAATTTTATATCGACGCGCGTTACGAAAAGTAGCACCTTTCATTGTTCTTGCGAAAAACAGCTCGTTTCAGTTTCCACGTAAAGAACATTCCATTGTTTCTGATGATTATTAGCACGTTTAGTCTTCCGCCACGAAAACTAACATATTTGACTGCTTCACCACGAAGAATAGCACGTTTTGGATTCTACTACAGAAACTACTTAGTATCACGTTTCGGCGCGTGGTCAGTTTAAATAGTTGAAGTGCATTTTACATCGAAGAATTCAACTTTTCAAAATATTGTTTAATAAATAATAACTCCCACTAATCTCAAAAAGGAAACACATATGAAAATTTTAATCCTCATTATTTGAGTACGGTATTTGAATGTTTAATAAATTATCGACCTAGTACTAAATAAAACTCGCGTCGGTATTTAAGTTTACACACTCGATGTTTCGTAGAAAACCATCCAAATGTGCTGCTTTTCGCTGCTACAAACGGAACATGCTACTTTTCGTGGCAAACTACTTAAACGTGTTAATTTTCGCAGCGACAGACGAAACATGCTATTTTTCTTCGCCAACCATACAAATATGCAGCTTTTCATCGCTACAAGCGGAAGATGCTACTTTTCGTGGCAAATCGCTCGAACGTGAAACGTGATCGTTATCGTGACAACGAAGACAAACGTGCTGTTTTTCGTAAGAAAATTGAAACGTGCTATTTTTCGAAACGCACGTCAATATAATATATATAATATTAATCAGCTGGAATAACTTCTAACATGGGCTTCGGGAGGAGGGTGCAAAAGGGGGCAGTTACCCCCCTGACTTTTCAGTAAAAATCACTTATTTTTAAAAACTGGTCTTTATTAAGTTATACTAAAAAAGTGAATATTTCTAAATTTCGGATTTAAATTTTTAATTAAATTGGTACTACAAAATGAGTTCAAAAAAGCAAGCGGGCTACTCGATTTTTCATTACTATATTTTTCATCACCGTCACCCCAGAAAGTTTACAGACGCCCTTGACGTCTAATATTGCTTGAGATAATTAATTATTCCTCCCTTCCTTGCACACGCACAATAGAATCCACACACAAATCCCTCTTCCTACACATAAGTCATTTTCCAACAACTTCTACATGAAATATACTTCCTCCACCCGCCACGAAAAAAATACTCAACCGAGTAGAAAGTTTTCAATTTTCCCGGTTGACCTTTTCCCGAGAAAAATATAAAAACACCCTAAACTACATTCGTTAAGATATCGAGCTCACATCGCACTACTTCGTACCAATTATGTGCGCCACAAAACGTAACCGAACCACGGATTAAACTCCCCTTTTTCACATTTTCCTCTCTCGTAGTGCCACTGCGGATTCGCGATCAAAGCTCGTTTCTCTGCTTGCGTGAAAAATTCGCTCGCCTGTTTTGCGCTCAGAATTGGCATTACACAGTGTCTATAAAAAACGTCAAATTGGCGGCTGGCGTTGCACGGTCGACGCCACTTGGGATCTTCGACTGGCTCCAGCCTAATCATAATTAGCATCCTTGGTGCGCGACATAACAGTAATCACCGGCGATAATAGCGAGCGGCGCAGTTCTGCTCCAGAAACAGTTGCGTGGCGCAGGTATTCAAACGCGCGCGATTTTCTTTGCTCGCCAGCCGCGTTTCGTCTGCTCTTTTTCCACCTGATTTTCCTCTCCCTCTGTTCGCGGTACGCGGTCGGGTCGACAGCATAGTGTTCTGTCCTTCTAACGCGCGAGAGGCATTGTCTCGACCGCGATTCTCGGCCACGCTGGGATCGCAATCGAAGAGGGACACGCGAACCTTCGAATGTATAATCGTTCACTCTGCACCTTGGCGATCCTTAACGTTCGAATACGCTTGCGTGGTGATTCATGGCTGTCCTACGAGGCGGGAATAACGTCGTCGCGGGCTGATTTGTGGCTCTGATCGTTGGCTGTCACGTTCGTTTGCGTGATTAAGGGGTATTTGCTGGTTTCAGGTTTCAAAAAATCTGTTTTGTATAACATGGCGGGGCCCGATCTAGGGGGCGCGAACAGGGCAAGTACTATGAGTGGCAAAATTTGGGGTGGAAAAATTGGTAGGAAGAGAAAATTAAAATTGAGAGTAAAACTTTTTGAAGAAGTGGCAAACATGGTTGAATTTAGTATCAAACTCATAAATATTTTTCGTCCTTTCAACGCCCTTAAAAATTATAAATTTTCAATTTTTTTGTATTTTTTCTGGGTTTCCCCATAGTTAGCAGTATATTCTTCAAAATAAAAGAGTTTCAGTCGAATCAGATAATAACTTTTGGAGATACAGATCCCACCGATTTTGAGAACACTGTTTAAAAAAAAACGCGTTTAAAGTTTTACGTGAGTGCCGAATGTTACCCATGCATTTGCCGCTACTCAAATGCCCATAACTTCGGAAATTTTACGAATTTCAACAAATCCTATTAAACACGTAATCCCAAAAGGTTGAACATTCGAAAAATGAAATAAAAAAAAATCGATTTTTAGATCGGAACCTCCCCTTAATCTAATTTCTCAAGTAAGCAAAAAATTGACGGATTATCCACCGTTCATATGTTACAGATAGCACATTAACGAAATTACACGTGAACCTATCGCAAAGTAACGAAATAGCTGCACATCCAGACAGTGATATGAAGAATACGCAAACCAACAATTATGGTATGTCAACTTATTGTCTATTTAATATTAATTTTCGATAACAGTCAAACATTTTCAATATAGGTAATACAATCGCTAGACAATGGCAAACGTTAGGAGAGTAGGTAAACATAAAACTTTTAGGAAACGAGATACACATACATTGCCAATTTAAATATTAACTACTCGATAGTATTCAGCGATTGAAATAATTAACCAGGATTAACACTCAATACATACCTTCACAGCAAAGACAAATATTAAAGATACCAGTAAAATGAATTACAACTAACAAAAAATCCTCAAGATCACAAATACACAAGTACAATCCTCAATTCCTCACCCCTCACTTCTGAACCCTCCCCCAAAATATCAAAAAATCGTCCCAAAGATTACCCCGACAAATTCACCAAATCCTTCCCTTTCCCTTTCTCTGAAATCTATTTTTACGAAGGACTCTTCGGTCGAGGAATAATCGCGCGAGAAGTAGGTTGCTTTTGCAATTTCATTAGGCCCCCTCCAGGGACTCCTTGACCTCGCCGACAAAATTGATTTGCGCGCGCGACAACGTCCCAATGAACGAGACAAACGTCGTGCACATCTCGCATGAGAACGACTGCTTTGTGAACATCGCAAGCGAATCTACGTTGGGACGAGGGAAGATGTTTTGCCGAGAAAGCCTCGCGGTACGTTTCGTGCACTCCCAAGATGGCTCGGCGAAGTTGCACGCTCCAGAATGAAGGCTGGCTTCTACTGTCTCGAGGTTACCGTACATTTCACGGCTCGCATGAACTGTCGATCAATTTTTTTGCTGGAAACTGGTTTCCTCGTCACTTGCTATACTTAAACGTAATAAAGGGTGAAACGGTACGAACGCTTACCGAAGAATCCTGCTCCCAATTTTCCCGGGGAAGGCTTTCGAGGCGAGGCGCTACGGCGGCGCTATTATATCGCTGTGACTCGCAGGAAACGAAAATTTCGTATCATTATCTTAATAAACTATCGTCGTTCCAGCGAGTTAAAAATTGATGATCGACCGTGTTATTGGAGATATCTCGATGTCAGGGGTTGGTATTACATTTTCAGGAGTTATAGTGGGTTGCTGGGCAGGTTCCCATGGATTTCTCCGCATAACGTCTCGTTACAGATTGGATTTTAATAGGAGACTGTTATTGGAGGTATTAAACACTCTGTTGCCAAATGTTATTCTATGTGTAGAAGTTAATTGGAGAGTGTTTCAGGTGTCACTGTGTGTTTTGCAGTGACAGGGTAAATTTGAGATTAATGTTTTAATGGTGTGGTGCAAATTAGAGTATTTTAGTGTACTATTAAGTATTTCTGCAAATCTCAACTGGGTTACCTAAGTTGTGAAGATTTCGTTTTATTTTTGAATGTTCTCCTGATGCAATTTGGAAAATCTGACGTATTCATCTGTGCCACGTATTTAATTTAATAATTAAGTCCAAGGTAGATAAATTTGGGGAAGTTAAATTGGAAAATCGTTGCCTAAGCTATAGTTACTCTAAGCTCGAGTTATGGATTCAGAAGATGATTGCTGACGTATTTTACATAGGTATTCTAAATAATGGCATTGTGCCACGTCTTGCTTAAAGGCCGCAAAGTTGATAGCACCATGGTGGAGAAGTAGAGGAGAGAAAGAAAATGTGAAGCACACCAAGGCTGCGACGTCCACGAAAGAAATGAGGTCCAGAAATTTTTTATTTCGCCATTCGAAGCCACGCATTTATTTCAGACGAGCTCCTTTCTCATTCTGTGCGCTCATTGTCAATTCGTGTTCCATCAACCCAGATACGACAGCCAAGCTGATTCACTTTGCAACGAGCGTGAGAACTCGCCTTATCACCGAATGACACGTGGTACATTGAATTGGTATCTTGGATTTGATCGATCACTTCCTGTAGGTAATCGTGTTTTCTATAAAAATGCGTGTGCTATCGATTTATTAAAACATTTATCTGACTTCTAAAATACCCTGCAATTTAGGGTTTCGTTTTTATCTTAGTAGCATCGTGGAATATCTCCCATAGTCTATCACAGAGTTTTGAATTTTTTCTTTACGATTAAAGGAAACGATTATTCAAGATTTCTCCTTGCAAATTTATCAATTAACCATGACGCAAAATATTATCAAAAACTATACATAAAATAGTCGTTATGCATCATAGAGAGTAAATTTTATTCTGCACAAATTTCTAAAACTCAAAATAATTGATGTTAAAGATTCTCCAAGGAAGCTACCCCACAATTATTCTTTTAAATTAGTGATTGGAAAACTTATGATTCACTGACAGTCACACTTATTCCACAATTTCTTCTTCAATTTTTAAATCACACATGCGAATCAAGCATCGTTCGGAAAAGTTTCCCAAGTATTGAATATAATCTTTCAGTATTTTATGAAATACTTGTAAGTTGTAGTGATCGGTAAGGAATCTATCAACCTGGTGTATTGAACCTACGGAAGATTCTAAAGAATTAATTTTTCCGTCGTAAATCCCTGTATCCTTAATTAATTCTTTCTTGGGTACGATATAAACCATATCTCTTCTGTTCGACGGTAATGATGCGCACGAGTACCAGCGATATATCCGATAAATAATTTCATCAGAAGCAAAAAACTGGTATTTTTCTCCGTCGATTGCTCATCTTCCTTCTACTGTTTCCTCCATACATCTTCTTTGACGCAGTACACTTGCACAAATCGTTCCACGAATTTGTAAATCGTGATTTACGCGTGTATCGTATTTGCGCAGATAAGAATCTCCGTTTATCCTGCTTGCGTCATGTAATCTCGTAATTATAAACACGATTTGCACGCAACTAGCGTCAAAGAAATAGCGAATCGAACGAAGGGAGATAGAGGACGAATTTACGAAATTCACATTTATTGCGTGCTCAGTAGACAACATAAATATTTTCCAGCGGTTTAATGCGTTTTATACGCTCGATATGTGCACCGTTGATGGATTATATTTCTCCACTCTATTACGTATTGGAAACACAAATACTTGTGCAATGAAATGAATATTCCGGCCCGATAGATCGTTGAGGCGCGCAATTTGCTGCCGTTTGCCCTTGCAATTATTTCCTCCTTGTCTCGAAAGTCGACGTTTGAGGAAAATACGCGGGAAAATACTGGACTTACCGGGACATGCGAATCTAAGTAGGATCGGAACCGGAGGAGATTAAAGCAGTTAATTCTCCGTCGACTTGGGAATATTCTTTGTTCTCTGGTCTAAGGTCTGCTCGTTTAGTTTCTGCAGGATGATTCATTGGCAACGTGCATTTTACACCATGTCTAACGTTGCTGGTCATTAATACATAACTGAAGGCATGGGTAATGAGTCCGTTTACTATTTCTATTGCTGGTATTCAATTGTTTTAAACACCGTGCATTGTTTGTTCTAAGATTTCTACGAGAACGTTGCATCACTGTCAAGGAATCGTACTCTGAACGGTATTATCTTAATTGCCCAACTCTATGAATGACTCGTCATAGAGCTTTACTCAATTTTGCCCGGGCAAAGTTCACCCAAGTTGAACTCAATCGGTTTAATTTACATAGCAGACGGATAATAAACACTAGCGCGTGTGACGTTAAGCGTATCGATATCAGGGAATTTCGTAACCGGAGATTATTCATCGTTTGGCGAAAACTGCTAGTCAGTGGGAAATTATTTAACAGCGACGGGAATGTTGCATGCGGAAATGAATATTATAAAAGTATGTTGTAGTGGAAAGACAGGGAAAATGAGCATTTGGGAAACTTAAGACTCTATGGCTAAGAATATAACAATTTATTAGTAAAAAATATAAAATGGCTATGATTCTTATTAACAATAATATTTTATAGAAAGAAGATTCGCTTTTAAAGACAGCGATTCTACATGAAAAAATATTATTACTATTATTATTATTATTTATACCACGGGTAAAGACACTTTGGTTTACAAGATACAATTAATAAAGTTAACGAAGAAACAGTGTGAAAAGAAGGAAAAGAAAAGCCAGTAGAAAAATAAACCAACAATAAAATAAGAAAATAATAGAATTAATGACTAAGAAAAATAAAAGTAACGGACGTATACAGAGACATTATTGCGAGCCAAAACTCGCAAATGATATGTCGAGACAGTAGGATAATTTTTTTAACACGAAGCTTAATTTCTGAATAAATCGATGTTGAAGATTCATCGAGTTTATGTCTACACTTACATCTGAATTAACAGGTACCACTGCAAAATGCCTGAATGTCTGCTCAGGTCTATCATATTAGATAACGAAAGCTGAACAATGAAACAAAAGTATCTTTTACTCAGGAATAATTGTTTGGTATTTTCCTTTTTAAGCCATGACAATGGTAGTCTTTAAAAATAATATAACAACGAGGGCTATATGTACAGTCTTTAGCGAGATCCGTTTAAGCATAGTCCAGTGCACGTGTACTCGATGAATCTTCAACATCAATATATTCGGAAATGCAGCTTTGTGCGATAAAACGTCACTCTACAGCTTCGACTACTGTTTCTTATAGAATTACCTCTCTTTGGGTTGTACCACCAGTTGAGAGACACACTGTATAATAACGTACACTATATAAGATTCCAAGACTCGACCTGTTATGACAAATATCGACATAATAAGTTCTCTGAAATACCTTGTTATTGTGTATCAAGCATCGATTATTTCCTTCTCGAATTCTTTTTGCCCTGAAATGTGGAGGTTTTAGTTGTAACTGTTGAGATGTGGCTACCTAGCTGGAAGATTGTTGGATCAAAGGAAACGATAATTTTGGAAGTCCAACTGAAAAGCAACTACATATTTAGACACCTTACCCTGTCAAGGCATATGGCATATAATCAAGACTCCTTTGGATGGCGTCAACGTATTTTCACGTCGATATTTTTTGGAAAATATTCCAAATATTATTCGAAAGCCCCAAATGTTTACTTCGAAAACAACTGCTTGGAATAGCTTGGCTGACTTAAAGGGGCTTTTTAAAAATCTATCGCCGCTGAAAGTGTCAATGCGATATCTTACTATAGTTACCGTAGAATTTTGAAACTCTGTAGAATTTTATTTCAATACCTACCTGGTTTACCAAATATCTTGCTGAGCTCTTATCATCTTAGGTTCTCTGACTCGGTAAAAAATCGCATTTACAACATTGCGAACACTTTTAGCGATTCTCTAGACTTTTCTACGGAATCCACCTATTCCTTTAAAAAAGAATCTTGAAAAAATTCTGTAACTATGCTGCGTATGAGTTTGCGGTGTTTAAATCGCCTTACCGACTTTAACCCTTCGTGGTCACACCTTCTTATAATCACACATTGGTCACACGGGGTGCACTGTACCCCAGCGTCATTTTTTGAGTTACCATTTTCGTATTTTTGAATCTTTTAATTTTTTAGTGATAATTGTACATTCGTAATACTTATACAGTCATGGTCTAATAGCCTTTTTCTAGAAACATAAATTTTGTTATGATAAAAATTGTAGTTGAAAATGAGCGATTTTCCATGGTTGTGGGAAAACCCGATTTTTTAAAATTTTTTTTATTATTTTTTTGCGATAAATCTCTTTTGGAAGACGTAAAGGTGCAATATTTCATATCGAAAATTGCTCTTGGGGTACAATACACCCCGTGTGACCACGAAGGGTTAAGTGTTGTTACTTTTTCTTTGCATTTCTCTTCTACACTAACATCACTTTATCCCGTATATACTAAATTAATATTAAATATTATACCGACCCGTTTCGTTTCAAAGTAAAAAATCCGACCAGTAAAACATAGATCCAGTTATCTGAACCGTCATGTTCCCCGACATGATCGGATAAACGGAGACCTACTGCACTACATAGCGTACTATAGGCTCTGCAAATCTTAAACTATCGTTGCACAAAGCATCGCGACAGAGGGCGTCAACTAAGACTACAAACTGCTTCATCCAATTCATTAACATCTTTTTGGCGCGCTGTATCAGCGAGCGCTATATAATAATTATCATTTCCAGGGGTTTCTCATGCGTTTTCTGTATTCATGACCGTGGACGCCGCGCGTAAATGACGTATCCCATTTTTGCGCGATAGTGTTGACACGCGAAACGTGTGCAAACGAGCGTATCAAGGCACCGGCTGTTTGATAAGCGCATGCGGGATCGACCAATCGGGCGTCTTCTTCCGGCGCACACCCACTTGTTGCGTAAGGAAACGACGTCCTCGTCGCCGCGCCGTCGTCGACAGTCCTTGTCGTGGACGAACGTAAATGAACGGTAATCGGTACGGAGCAAACAGTTTAATTATAAATGCCGTATATTTCTCTTTATAACTGCCGTTTCATTAAGCGACCACCTGAGCTAATCGCTGCTACTTTTAAGTGGACGAAATTCAGGCAAGCCCTGGTTCTTGCAAGTGGATGAAATTTGAAGAATTTCGAAACGCAAGTGAAAGGAGTGGAGACGAGAGAAATTTGCGATTTTGGGTGCAATTTTTAATCGTTGATGTGGGTTAATCGTTTATCATGACAGTTAGGTTTTTTCCTCGCTAAAGTGAGTTTTTCTAGGGTTTCTTCCAGATGGTGTTAATTTTCTGAAAATTTGTGTGCGGGTTTTTCTTGTAGAATCTGTAGTATGAAAGAGATAAGATTCTTTAGGTTCATAAATTTTGAAAATTCTTATCGTGCGTGACAGCGAGATATTTTACTGCTAGATATTTCGTATCTAGTATTTTTGCAACTGATTTTGAGTGAAACACGACATTTGTGCGTTTAACGATAGAAGTTGTATAGTTGGATATTGTAAAAACATATTTGGAATTTTTAGAACACTTCATGGTAAATTATTGAGAGTTGGTATAGAATTTTTAGGTTTGATGTTTGAAATATATATAGTTCGGGTTTTAATTGTTCTTTTAATATATTAATAGTTTCTTGTTGGCTAGGAATATAAGTTGAATGTAAGTAATCGAACTATCTTTCATCTCGTTAATGGGTATACGCAAATAAAAACGATTTATATTCCTCGATTATACATCAGAATATTTTTGGTGTTTGATATCTTATGGGCTGATAACCGGTTCCTCCAAAATGCAATATTTTTCAAACGGGAAAAATTATTTTTCTAATTGTACATTGTGCTACGATCTAAGTTCAAAGAATAGTAATACATAATTGCAAATATTTTCAAGGCAGTACTGCACATGTCTTCCAAAGGCTCTGCCATCACTTTCGTCGTTAATTTCACTTTCATAATGTCTATATATGTAAACAGCTGTTCGTAAAAAATAAATCAACGAGCATATTATTGACGAACGTTGCAGGTGTGATACATAATTTTAGGAACAAATGTAGTCATAAAAGATTTACACAGTTGGCGATATGTCTGCGTTAATATAACTAACGTTTTTATAAAGTGAATATTAATATTAAATAAGTTTCACGTCATATATTAATTATTTGTGGTCCACAATATAGATCAAGAGATTACTCCATCTATATTAATATAATACGGAAATCAATATAAATATAGTATTTGTGTGTTGATAAAATATTTTATTTCTCTTGGTGCTTTCGTAATACTTATTTATTAAATGCAAATTACTGTTACCAACTAGCTGCCTGTTCCATCCAGCAGTGCGCAATTTAATTAAGCTCGAATCTCTGAAGATGCGCACAAGACATACGAATAAGTTGAACATTGTGGTTACGTAATAATTCAGCTTGATCGCGAATTAAACAGATTCGATTAAATTACGCCGTTCTCCGTGCATCAATTATTACGCGTCTTATTAAACTTGTACGCGTAATAGCGAGTATTATATAACACGTAATCACAACATCCACGTTCACAAAGGACACACGAGACCGCCACGTGTGGTGCTGTACATACACTGACAGAAAAAAGTGTGCGTATATAGGGCTTCTTGAGTTCAGTCGCTAGAAACTTTTAATTTTTATAAATAAAGATATCAGTCAAAAGATCAGCTTAAACTTTGATAAAGTTGAAAGAAACTTAAAAGAATGTTCGAGAGATAAGAAATATGTAACAAGAACTATTGTTCACTTAGAAGAGGCAAAATTAATCAGAGATATTTAATATAACATATAGAAATAGAACGTGTTAAGAATAAATGATTTCAAATATATTAAAAAATAGTTACTATTATGTATGTATATTACAGTAGGGAGATACTATGCTACTATGTAGGACACCATACAATTTAATGTATGTATACTATCTATGTAGTATAGCAATGAATATTTATTATTTAAATAAAATATTGTACTAAAAAGAATTCATTCGGACAGATACATACGTTACAGACGTCTACATTTACTCGAAACAATTGGAATAATGCCAATTCTGTTTCGCAGTCGATCTACGCGACTTCATTTTCAACATAAAATTTAAAACATTACATAGTATAAGCAGATATTTTTGTAGGGGGCTAAAAATTTACCAAAGATTAATAAAGTTCCAAATTTATCGTTTGAAAAACAAATATTTCTATAGGTCAATATGGAAAGAATTTTTCATGTTCAGATTCTTATTTGGTACAATCTGAAATTCAAATACTCCTAATTATTCGAATGCTGCTAATTACTCGAATACTCTTTACAGCTCCAGTTTCTAATGATTTCCAAGTTGATTTGACATTAAATAAATAAGTAAATAAAAATAGTAGATAAACATTAATATCATGAAACAATATTTTTGGTTAACAATAATTTAAGAAGCAATAATTTTCTGCTCAAATAGGGAATACAAAACACTTCAGGTTTATAATAAACTTTACGAAAAACTTCTATGGAATTTCCATCAAATAATGTATTTTGTAGTTTTTGATTTTAAACGCGTTTGCCATAAAATTTTCTTTCTCCTTGGATCATACAGTCACGAGTTTGTCAATTATTGATCCACAGATAGGTTGTTAATAAGTAATTGCAAAACCAGTATGCACAATTTCTATGCTCTTCTTATTATCGATCATTGTTTCACTGCTTTCGATACTATGGTCTTGTTGAGACATCGATTCAAATGTCTGCCAATTTTGCATTTATTAATTTAAAACAGTGTACTCATAAAACACACTGTGCATATCGAGAAGTGATTAATAATTGAGCAGCGTTGTCTGACCCGGCCGCTCGGAAGAAGTTCAGAGGAAAGGTTAAAGTCGTTGAAGCGACAATTAATCGCAATCTTCTTCCCTCTTAATTGTTAGATTGAGTTAGCCTTCGCAATCATTATTGTTTGAGATGTATATTTACAGTCAAAGAATCTCTATTCTTATTTACCATGCTTGATGGCGTTTGCTAAATTGCTAGTACGCCTTCATTGATCTTAATTGTACGTCTATGCTATGTTACTGCAGTTCAAGACTAATCATCGTACTTCATCATTACTACAAGTGAATTTCAAAACCAGCAGTAGTGCCGTATGATTGTTTTTACTGAATTTGAGGATTAATAGAAATGTGCCCTGATTACATTTGTGGAATTTGAAATTTGGTAGTAGTGCTTTACGATTATTTTCACTTAAGTTGAAAGCTACTATATAGTTCTACATTACTATATTATACTTCGACTGTGTTTGGAAACTAGTATCTGCGCTTTATATTTACTTATGTTGAAATTTAAAACCACTATATAGTAGTATGTACTTCACGTCTACTATTATTTCTACAGAATTTGAAAACTAGTATTACTTAGTATATTAGAAAATAATCACTTAAGTTGAAAAATGAGCCTATTACCACCATTTAAAAAAAATATATTTCAATTGAATTATAAAAATTAACTCTTCAGTGTTTCAAGTCACGTCGTTCACCTCGAAATACATTTAATAACATCCCTGATTTCACAGCTTTAAAATAAGCAAAATGCTTGTTTATTAAAGTCACACTGCAGCTCGATAAATCAAGCCTCAATTTCCTTAAATAACTACATATGGATAAACCAATATCTCTTTGCGTTATAATTTCTGACAAGTGCGCATTGGCACACTCGCTCATTAAATTTTATCAAATTAAACGTTGTCACTCTAACAAATTACAGATAGTATGTAAATAATGTTCCACGAACGCCCATTATTTTCACAACCAGTAGCTCCCAGGATAATTCACTACCATCTTACACATACACAAGTGAATGCCTTGACTAGGCGAGGACAGATATTCGCATTTATATTTTTAGCGCCTATTTAAATTCCATTCAGTGCATGTTTTCTTCGCGCACAATCGCGACTTAATTCGGTCAAGTGGCACGTTGGTAGCGACGTCTCCAGAAAAGAACAATGCCATTCCATTGCGCGGAGGATTTTTCAAAAATTTTCAATGACTGCCATGGACAAAAGGACAAAGTGAGACAATTGTTAAGAAAAGTGACTCATTTCCTTTTTCCATTCTCCGGGGATACAACTGCGCTGGATTAACTTTCTCGAATAACTTTCGTGCTATAAGCAGTGTTTGCGAGCAAAACGCATCAAACGACGCTATGATAATAGAATTAGCAGCAGGGAGTTTTTATCGCTTGCTTTAGTATGGTTTCTACGTTAAGCGTGAGCAAGTCTCTTTTGAATTGACAGCTAATTCATAAAAGATGGATAATTATGAACTGAACAGTGCAATGTGGAATAAAAGCGCAAGTCATCGTAAATTAATCCTCGAGAAAGTGTGGAACGAAATCGTGCAGGATGTGCAATCAAGTAACGTCAGATTCAACGTTTTTTAAGGTTACGATATGGAAAGCGCAAATATAAATTCTGCTGTTATTTTTATTTTTTTATTTTTATTGTGTAACTGAGGTATTAAAGTGTTTATGCGTCTTCGCCAATCGGTTTCTCGTGGAACGGGGTCGAATAGAGTACCTACGTATTGTTTTGTTCCTTTTCCAATGGGAACGTTCAAATACGTGTGAAATATTATTTAGAAAAATGTTTATGAACATTGTGGTGTTTTTCTATGTAATATATGCAGTATAGGAAAAATTGTAAATTGGATTCTAGGAAAATCTACGAGCATTAATTATCGCAAGTTAATGTATTCATTACTGAAGAAAAATTCCCCGTGTGTAATACATTATAAAAGCTACACATAATTTGCAACGCTAATTTCAGTTTTTTAAATTGGATAATAAAAATTGTTATTCGAAAATATAGTTGTTTGAATATAACGCGATACAAGATCGTAGTTTTGTATTTCCGTCATGATAGACGTCACACAAGCAAACACTTGCAATTAGGCTTGATCATATCTGCGAGTTGCAAAAAGTCTTGATAAAAAATGAGTATTTGTTTGTTACTAATGTTCCATTTGGTTCGATAGAATATATTTAAATTCGCCCGTAGATGTTACGACGTAAATACATAATTTCTCTCACATCGTCGCGTTACGATGATCGTCACAACGTAAAAATGATCTTGGAATTACTTCTGAAAGATTTGAAAATCGACTTCTCTGGAAAGTGTACCAACCCTTATTACCTCCGTTTACCTTCTTCTTCTTATTGTTAACGCGACATTTTTGCGTCACAACGGTTCCTAATACTAATCCTCAACCGTTAAAACGAAATTAAAATAACATAAATATTAAATCAATAAATTATAAATAAAGCTTCGCGTACCATATCTTCAGTTTCTAAAGACTCAGGGAAGCTCAAAATACATAGACTAAATATATCCCCTAGTAGTAATTTTTACTATTCACATACATAAAACCAAATAAACCTTGGTACTAAAATACCAAACACTATTTCAACCTATATTATTCTCTTCATCGCCTCCAATCCAATAACCTCCCCTCCCAATTGTGTAATAAATATTTCTCCCCACGAATTGGGGGTTAGCAAAGAGTGGAGGGAAATCAGGGTTGGTGAAAATAGGATTTTCAAATAGATAAATAGAAATAAATATATTTATTTCTTCGAGTGGTACAGGATTTGTCAAATACACTTTCCTGTGAAATAATAGTTACACAAAGAAATAGTATTTCAAATAATAGGTACCTATTCGATTTAAGCATTAAATGAAATAGTATTTTCAAACATTATTTACTCATGGAAATATTTCAGATTTTACTATTTTGTCTGAAACTATTAAAAATTTCCCCCCGCCCTGCAGAAAATACACTAAAGCTAAGAAGTTGTGCGCGAGTTCATAGAAAAAGAATAATATACCCAAAACACGTTGAATCCCCATGAATGTAAGTGTCTAATTGTAAGGAGTCTCTTATTGTTCAGCGGAAGTGAATGGCAAGCAAGTATCGAATGGAAAAGAAGATGTCGACAATGGCGAGGAGGTGGATGCCGTGCAGGAAGCTATCGGGGATCTTGGCAGATGGCAAATATACGTCTGCCTGGCAATCTCCCTGGTCAAGTTCCCGATCGCTTGGCACCAGCTCGCCATCGTCTTCATGGCGCCATATCAGAACTACAACTGCATCGCGCCAGCTCGCACGGAGTCGACCGATCAGTGCATGGTCAATGTCAATGGCACAATGGCAGAATGCACCGAGTGGGAGTACGACAGAAGCACGTTCACGGAGACGATAATATCGCAGGTAAATTTTTCAACCCCCTTCGAGATCTGTGTCTGTGGGAGGCCCGTGCGGAAGCGGCGGTAATCGTTGACTTGAATTACAGTGACGCAGTAAAATAGATTATTCTTAGAATGATTTTGTCGCTTGATACTTTTTTCGTAAATTACCGATGCACACGAGTAGCACGCGGACTTTACGTTTAACGATCATAATAACAGAACGAAACGACCATGGGGACATTATGTGAAAAGATTTAAACGTTTGACCAACTGTAGTTGGGTAAGTGCAAGCGTTCGGTTAGTATCATTCATTAATCACTATTTCTATTCTTATTAGTAAGTTACCTACTGTGGAGATAGAGGTAAACGAAGACGCGAAACAAGGGTGCAATGCTATTTTCCTTTGCACCTTCTCACAGTGTGGCACTTGAATGGGGATTTCGGACAAAAATATAAGAATACATATGATGTGGTAATAATTCACAATTTTATATTAAAAGTTGGTCTAAGTTAACCGAGTTTTGTTACATAAATTTAGTAGTTATATTAAAAATTATATTTAAATATTATTATCAAATAATAAAAGGCAGTATTAGTATTATCAAAACACTAAAAAACATTTTATATATATAAAATATGTATGAAATACAAATAAATAATACAGGTATATATAAAAAATGAATAAGAAAACACATAATTTTACTGATTTTATTTTCAACACAATATAAAAAAATATATAATTTTCAGTGTAGCAGTATGCAGCAGATAAAAATTATATGGCAATGTGGTACAATAGCTTATGGATACAGAACAATAAAAATTATTCAAACTGTTTAAGTTAAACTGTTTGAACACTTTTTATGAAAACTCCTTTTTTTTTTAAAAAAAAATGATTTTTTTTTATTTGGAAATTATAATTATACATACTTTTGTTCCAATTATCTATATTTAAAGTATACGCGAACGCTAATTTTTTAGTTTTTAGATTATAACAAATATATGATAATTAGTGATACTGTATTAGATTTTTTGGGTATTATCTTTTACATCCATATTCCTTAATCACGGATTAATGGTTCTATAGGATAATCAGAATTGAATATCGATTATTTCGATCTTTGTCCATTACGTGCCGCACTGTGCGTCTCTGATCAAAGTGTACGAAATAAATGTTGTATAGTTGAAGTAGTATCGTGTTCTTTAAAGAACGTTTGTTAATTTAATATCGAGCATTATCGGCGGTATAATCTTTAACCGCCCTCGCAGAATGATTAAACATAATATCTAAGTGTATTGAATTGTAAAAATCCTCCCTTACTATAAAAATAGTTGCATGGATATGGCAAGCGAGTTTTCTCTGAATTGCACGCATGATGGCTATCGTAACGCAGTTAAAGGTTCCTTTTTTTGTTGAACGGTACAATTGTTTAGTGGCAGAAGAGACTTGTGTAAACTGATTTAAATGAATTCTTGTTTACAATTATGTTATTTCAGTGGAACTTAGTGTGCAGTCGAACACATTACGCCAATATCCAGCAATCTATTTTGATGTTCGGCGTGCTTTTGGGCAATATTATATTTGGCAATCTAGCAGATAGGTACAGACAATATTGATTATTTTATGCAGAAACGTTCAGTGCTTGAAAAATAATAAATACAGTATCGTGGACGTGGGAATATTACATGCGATTAAAGTGTACGAATTGTTGCATCGTTAGGTATGGTAGAAAGATGCCATTGTTGGTATCCGTAGCTCTTCAACTGGCTTCCGGTATCGGATGCGCCGTCGTGCCGTGGTTCCCGGCATTATTGTTAATGAAATTACTCAGCGCCTTGGCTACTGGAGGCACTATGGTTACTAGTTACGTTATTTGTAAGTAATAATTACGTTCATACGTAACATATTAATATATTATATTATATTAAGTATATAATATAATATAATATAATATAATATAATATAATATAATATAATATAATATAATATAATATAATATAATATAATATAATATAATATAATATAATATAATATATTATATTATATTAATTATATAATATATTATACTAATATATTAATATATTAGGTTGTCGCAAGAGTTCTTTCGCTCGCTGTTAAGTAATGTCAGACGTACGAGAACGTCTTCTTTACTTTCACCTATTTGTACTTTACAACCGCTACCAGAAAAGCGGCAAAAGTTCATAGACAGCCGAGGAAAATACTATAATTAAGAAAACGTAGTATATTCTCAATTCTGCTAAGGATTTTGGTTCACTAAAGCGATCGAACTTTTGCAGCGACCTAATAAATACACAGATAACCTTTGAAACCTTTAATTACGACTGGAGCTTAAATGAAAAATGAATTAGAATATTTCAAAATATTTTATCATATATGTTGCAAACTATAAAAGGTGTATTAAAATGTTGGATATTATTAAAAAAATTTATAAGATGATATTGCAAGTGAAACTTACGAAACTTAATATTGAATACAATTATTAGAAAAATAAATTGATTAAATTTTCGACCGTATATATGAAATAATTCAAAATTAAAGTGGTTTCAGCTGAAACCACTTTAATTTTGAACAATTATTAGAAGCTTGAAAATCTTTCGATAATGTTAACAGGTCCCAACCTTTAATAGCACTGTTCAATGATTTTATTCTATATATTCGAAGATGTTTAAGTGTGTTTATACACGTTTTTTTAGGTATGGAAATAGTCGGTACGCAATGGCGAGCGGCTATTACAGTACTTTACCAAATCCCATTTAGCTTGGGGCATATGTCACTGGCCGGACTCGGATTTCTCTTCCGGCATTGGCAGCATCTTCAACTCGCAATCACACTACCTTCTATACTCCTGCTGGGCTACTGGTGGATCGTACCTGAATCTCCTAGGTGGTTGCTAGCATTCGGAAAGCAACGGGCAGCTTGCAAAATCTTGCAAAAGGCGGCTAACGTAAATAGGATACAAAATAAGGACATTCCAGAGCTGGTTAGGCAACATTGTTTGCATCAGGTAAAGTATTTCTTGCTTAAAACCAGTAAGGTGCGAGAAACCGCAGCTACATAACAAAAACGTAATATCATAAAACATGATTAAAGTATGTCGTAAGAAGTAACCGACCATTCAAATAGCAATTTACTTGTATTGTTGAGGTAGGCTCTCACTACGCCTCGCCTCGGCTCATTTTATTTTGAGGAAACTGCGACTTCCTCAAAATATTCTCGAGAATGAATCCGCGGCTTGGAGTCGCGCCAAGGCGAGGCGAGGCGAAACGAAATGTCAAATTGTCAAAATACAGAAGAAAAGTATGAGAAGAATGAAATGAGCCGAGGCGAGGCGTCGTGAAAGCCTACTTTTAGATTTATTGCAAAGTTCTAATGCTGAAGAAGCCACACCGCATTCACTAATAATCGATACACTTTTCCACAGAATTCCAAGCGGTCGGAATCGGATCACAAGGCGTCGTTCCTAGATCTGTTTCGCACCCCTAACATGAGGATAAAGTCGTTGTCGATCTTCTTCAACTGGGTGGTCTGCGGGATGGGACTGTTCGGGATGTCGCAGTACATAGGACAAGTCGGTGGCAATATCTTCGTCAATTTCACCGTCTCGGGGGCCATACAGATACCAGGGAACTTCGTTGCTTGGTGGGCCATGAACAGGCTCGGCAGGAAGATCACGTTGATCTGCAGCAACACGATCACTGGCATCGCTGCCCTCCTACTTATCGTAATTTCAAATGGTAAGGATCAGTCTCCCTGACTATGCCACGCTGAAGTTACTGACAGATGCAACTATGTTACAAGGGGACCTTTAGGTTTGGCAATTTCAGAAAATATTGATACTTAGTGTAGGGGAGACCGGGGCAAGTTGATACGTTTTTCAGTTTTCATTGTTTTTCATTTTTGTTTGAATCAATTACTTAATAACAAATATGCTAAAATATACTTTAGTCCTTCCTCTTTAATATATAGTAAGCGAAAACTTGAGAAAGTACATACAAAATGAATGAAAAAATGTTATTTGGACGAAGGCAAAGTGTATCAATTTACCCCACTGCGGGGCAAGTTGATACATCTTTAAAATATCTGTTTAATGAGTAACTAATAAATTTGAATATATAATTTCAATCTAAATACCTTTCCAACAGTCAAAAGTTCAAAGATCAAACAGATTTTTAAACAAACATACCTAAAAAAACATTTTTATTTTCATTTTTTTTATGTCTAGAATATCCCACTTTAACATGAGGTGTCTTCTTCATATAAAGAAAAAATATAAAGAAAAAATTCAATTAAAAGTAGTCGGGGAAAATTAATATACTGTATCAACATGCCCCAGAGAAACCGTATCAACTTACCCCACAGGAAGTCATTATGTATAAACATGTCCATAAAAAAATGTAGAGCATATAAAAATAATTACAAAACGTAATTACCTTACCTTCAAAAGACTCAATATGATGCCAAATTACTTCGGGTTATAAAATTCTTTATATCGTCTCAAGACGGATTGAAAAGTGAACACAACTATTTACTTTTTCTTTATATAAACGAAAACAGTTAAAAAACGATTGCTAACGTCAAGGTACACCCACGTACGTTGGATCGTAGGAAAGAATTTATCAACAATTTTCACATATCCCATTGAAATGAAGCTACATATATACGGTGTCGAGATAATTCGTCTGTATCAACTAGCCCCGGTCTCCCCTACCTATATCTTCGCTCGGGCATTAATTTCCTAAAGCAGTAAAGCGCGCTTTTCAGCCAAATTCGAGAAAATCAACTTTGAAAAATTCTGAGGTCAGTGCATAGCACTCACGACTACTTAGTCTTACTATTGACAGTTTCTTTTATTCATTTGAATACCTACCAAATTCGTGCGAATTAACAGATATTTAAATATCATTTAGAATTAAAAACTCACATATTATTTTAAATTATCTCTAGCTTGAAAAATTGTACTTTTTATTGAATTTTTCAAAGTCAATTTTCTCGAATTTGGCAGAAAAGCGGGTTTTACTGTTTTGGGAAATTAATGTCCAGGTAAAAACCTTCAAGTACACCAAGTATCAACATATTCTGAAATTGCTACATCTGAAGGTCCCCTAGTTAGCATTTATTGTGGGCATTTTGATGGCCAACTAATTCCTAACTTGGGGATACTGTGGGCCAACCAGTAATGCTACTAGGGCATGCTTCTTGCGCTGATTACCTTTTTTCTTTTTTACAGATCTCGCGTGGCTTCGATTAATTCTAGTCTGTTTAGCTATCGTCGGCATGTCGGTCTCCTTCACCACGGTTTACCTGTTCTCTGGTGAACTGTTCCCCACGGTTGTTAGAAATATAGGTGTGGGCACCAGCAGCATGTGTGCCAGAATTGGATCCATCACGGCGCCTTTCGTGGTGTCTTTGGTAAGTTGAGGCGGAATCGCACGATGTTGGAAGGTATTTGGTAGTTTGAAACGCGTAAGGTGGTGAAACTTGGTCAAATAGGATAAGTGATATGGAGATTCGAATTAGTAGAATAAGTAGGAAGATCAGGATTAGGAAGCCTAGATCACGGTTTGATTCCGAAGAGAAGTTTAAGAATACAGCAATGCAAAGTTCCTTTTCGTTTATAAACTTTTAGGTATGGATATTTCGCATAATGTTGTTTCAGGTTTATTATTATCTAAAACACACGAGACTCACACTACTTAGTCACAGATTTCTCGTGAGAAATCGTTTTGATATTTTAAAATTAGTCAATGATTTTTTAAGGGATTTTAATTTTCTAAGTAGGGATCTCTAGATGTCTCAATGACTGTGATAGGCAGTTATATTTTTCAAGTCCCTCATTTGTTATATTTATGTACCTATTTAGATAGTGAATACATGAAGTTACATGTAACTAATAGTTAAGGGTTATAGGGGGATGAATATTAGATAATTTTAAAGTTAATATTCAATAATTGAAGCTCAGTATGTAATTTTAGTAAATCTTAGTCTATAGAGGAATAAAATTACATATATAAGCGCTTGTATATATATGGTACCTGCACTTGAACATTTTTTGTTATTAATATTTTAATGTTTCATTAAAGGATCATATTCAACCGTGGCTGCCACCGGTCTTTTTTGGAGTCCTGCCACTTGTCGGTGCCATGCTTTGCCTTCTGTTACCAGAAACTGTTGGATGCACACTTCCGGAGACTCTTCAAGATGGCGAAGAGTTTGGAAAGTGAGTAAAATTTTCGTAGATATTTGTATTTAATTGGCATCGTGCTTATCATTTGTACTTATCGTCTACAATCATTTTTATCGCGACTAAGGAAACCTTTATATTTCTTGCAGGAAATCTCGCAAAATGAAGAAGAATCCGAAGGACATCGAAGCAGAGGCGGCACTATAAATAATGACTGCAAACCATTTCTAGACAAAGGAGTGTTTGCTGAGAATTTTCTTTTTAAAAGCTACGAACGAAAATACTGAAATGAAATTTAGAAACAATCGAATTTCCATAGAGTAATTAGGTGTACATATAAGTGATACTGAGATCATTCCGCGTTCTTATTTATTACATTGCATCTACGGATTTAATGACATTCAACGAATCGTTGTTTCTCTTTGAAGCATATCGATTTCATGCTTTTTAAACAAAATGAGTATTTGGTCATTCGCGTTTGACAAATTTGATTAGTATGTATATCTATTGTTCACGCACGAAGGAGACATTCTTAGATAGAAGGAATACCCTGAGAGATTTTAATTCGCTTAGAAGAATATTTTTGATACGGATGATTTCAAAGATTTGAAGAATGTTACCTACTGCCAAATGACAATTTTATTGTAATGGAAGTGCCTTGTAACGTTTGCATGCGAACACACAAATAGATCGTATATTTTATAAAACAGAAATTTTATTTTTCAATATTCCTGCTGTGTATTAAATCGGGGTAAAATGATTTTTAATTTTATTTTAACACTCGACCCAATTGTCTTTACCTGTTTCAATCCCGAATAAACCACACTGTTGCTTTCCCACAAATCATTTTGAACAGTGAAGTAGAAAAGAAATTTAAAAAAAGGTATCTGATATTTAATACTAAAACAGACTTGTTTATTATTAAAGTTTCTTATTCTCCACCAACTTATTTCATGAATTTGTATATTTGGGCGATGGATGGCAATAGACGACAAAAAATGTACTATATTGCACGTTTGCATAAAGTGTTTTTCGTTTCCTATAAATACGTAAAAAATAATCTAGAAAATTTAATGAACATGTATTAATCATAGCATCGATCTTAAATGTTTATTGATTTTCATTACATGTGCAATCATAAGAACGTAAAATTTCGATCAACAATATGCTGTTTATGAAACGAAATTAGCATTTATATAACCGAAGGTAATTATTAATAAGATAAAAATTACCTGCGTGATTTTCTACAACACAAAACTTTTCAGGAAATCATCTACGGCTGAATATATTTTACTGGCGATAACGGTATCTACTTAAAAATTCCGATAATCTTGCAGTTTGCGTCTAACAATCGTTGTATAATCCAGTGAAAAGTTACAATCACTATACGTTCCTGGAACTGGCAAGGCTTTTGCGTTCGTAAAAACAATTAGTGACACAGGTAACAAGTAGGATATTGGTTATTACCTTCCAGCGAGACAATGAAGGATACCACTACGTGTGTTTCAGTTTTTCGAATGGTTTCCTTATTGTAAACAAAGTTTTTTGTAAAATTTTTTACAAGTTTTTTCAATTACATCGAGGATATGGATTTTAGAAAATTTATGAGGTAACAATAATAATCGAGTTTAAAATTCTGGTGGTAATAAGATTAATTATTTTTTTAGCAAATCTGAAAATATGTGGTATGAATAATAAAATTATAAAAGTTGTAATATTCTTGTTTAAGATATAGAACTATTTTTGCTCAAACTATAGTCCGAAATATACCTACTTACCACATAATCTACAGTTTGTTGATTTATTAAAACTGTTCACGATTTTTGTGAATGAAGCAAAACAAATTCGTTAAAGATTTATTTTGATAAAATATAGTCAATGATTCTTGTAGTGTCGATATGTACTAATTTAAATAATATCTGAGGTACCTTCGTTAAAAACTCAAGGCCAACGTCGTTACCCCGCTCCATTAACGAAGAGAGCTGCGTTTTTATTTATTTTCTGGTTGACACTGGTGATTAAATGCAAACAGTACTTGTTCTGCTTCTTGCCACGACAGGAGCACATGAGGTAAGGAAGTCGATTCTACTTTGCACTTGATTTGGTCGCCTTGATTTCATGGAGAAAACTCTTTTAAATGGCTCCTCCGACTATGTTGTGTTCGACAAAAAGTAATGATGCTGAAACTCATTAAAATCAAGGAAACAGAAAAAACCAGCAGAATGTGGAAAGGTTGTAAACATTTCTGAAAAATTACTGTCTTCATTTAGTTTAATTTATTCTACTCCTTTAGTATTTTTCAAAATACAATATTTGTATTTATCGAACTTAATTGCGATTTAATTTGTTGCCATTCAATAATTTGCGCTAATGAATCTCGTAATAGTTTACGAGATTGCAAAAATGTTTCAGATAAAAATTCATGAAAATTTAAACCATATTTTTGGTAAAAGTTGCTTTATTAAACTTTTATTTCTCTCTATTTACAAGGGCGAGAATTCGACGGTGTAGTGCAGTATATAGGTATCAAAATGTGATCTGCATCTCCAAAGGCACTGAAATTAATTATGTTCGCGTAAACATGTTCATTATGATTACGAGTTGCTGTTGAAAATTACGTGTTCATTCACGATGAAGTGTTGCGTGTGCAAAATGTTATGCATGAAATGCGCTATTGAATGCGTTTCCGTTTACCGGATGGAGCTCTTTAAACCGCATATTATGTAGTGATGTTTCAACTGTTCCGATTCTTTATGGAAATGCAACACAACGAGGGTTCAACAATTAACAGAAATTGCATCGATCGCGTAAACAGCATTTTACATAACGTTAACCCTGAAGCATAGCTAAATTCTTTTACTCACCTTCTTATCAAGTGTACAATATTTAAAAAATATTTTATCATTCCAGAAAGAATATATTTAATATCGAAACTTTGAAACTTTTGTATTTAATATCTCGGTCAATTGTATTTTTAACATAGAAATTATTATGCGAATTTTTCTCTATTATTTCTTTCCGAACATGTGCATTTTCGCGCATCGAGGATCAATTTTTAATTTTATAAAATAATTTTACTAATCTACCTTTTCGTACCGCCCACTCAAAGCTATAATGATATTCGAGTAAGGAAAATACGGTTCAATGATTGATTTTGCTTTCAGTCAACAGCGTATTGTTAAAATCCTACAGTTTTCGATAAATGTAAGTTTTCATCATACATTTCAGTTTCAGTGATACAGCATAATTATGTAAAACCGCAGAACGAAACAGGGGCTTCCACTTTCAACGTCCATTTTAATTGTGGGTGACGTATGGAGATTTCACCGTGTATAAAAGTATTATACCACCATGAACTATAGCGACACTCTGGCTTGGACTGTTTCAGCGGAAGGCCAATTCGTTCCTCGAGTACGAGCGACGAATACTACTGTCTCTGCGGATACATTACCATTGACCAGCCTCAGTTCTTGACTCTTCCTCGACCACTACGGTGCTACCTTGGACTCGCAGTCGAACGCACGAAGCCGAATTTTCAAGTCAAGGTAAGTCGATATAGGGAAATAATAAATGATATCAAAGTACCATCGAATGTAATAGCAAAGTAACAGCAAGGGAATGTCTGAATACAGTGCCATTAATAATATGAAGCAGAATTTCTTGGCCTCAGCTTAAATAGAGTACTAAAGATGGTAATCTGGTGTCCTTGATTAGGTACGCTTGTTTTCTGCCATCAATCTTTGTTTAATGGCACTCTAGCGCGAAACCATGCAGTTGTATTCTAATTATAGTTCACCAGTTACTTTATTTTCGTCTTATTTCTGCTTTACTATGAAATGGAGTAATTAGAGGATCTATTAGTTTTTATTACTTTGTCTTGGAGTTGTAATAAAATCGAGATGGTGTTTTTTATTCTCCGATTGGTGTCGTCTTTCGTGCTCTTTGTCGATATTTCGTGACACTGTAGCGATCAAAATATGATAGCTTACTGTTGTAGCATCAAAACATCATATCACCGTTTATTATTTTTTCTTGTAGGTTGATTTTTATGTAATAAGGGATAAAGAATAATAATTAAAAGAGTAATACCTACCTATATGTGTTCGTGAATATGTTTATTCGTAATACCGACTTTGGCGAATGTTATAACATTTCGCAGACAGAAAATAGAATTTTGCACTTTTTTAAAGAGATTTTTTAAGATAATATTTTACTTCATCAGTGTAGTAATTAATATTATTTGATTAAAAGAAGAAATATCAGCTATAAGAATATTGTTAAGAGTAAAAATATTTGCAAGGGAAACGATTTACAAAGTGTAAATAACGGGTTGATGAGTATTTTAATGTGTTCAATCGAGCCTGCAGAGGTGTTCCACACAGTACAGTACAGTTACGTCCTCAGGGCATCAGACAGAATCTTTCGCAATACGTTTAAAGGTATTGGTGGCTGCTTAAAAGTAAAACAGGAATGGCACACTTAAAATGCCCTCGCTTACATTATTGTGTCCATCGTACGTTTCACTTTAGCGTATGTAGTGGTAAACTCAATTATTTACTTATTTTATTCTGCAAGGGATTCAGCTTTCGTGATATTGTAATATTTATAATTTGGAGAGAATTCTCTGTCAGACGAATTAAATATTCAGACCTTATTTTCAACAATAATAAGGTAAAATTAAAACTATCTGAAGAAGTATGGTGCTTCGCGTTTATTTATATTAATATGTCAATTAAGAAAATAAATAGTTTTCATTGGATTGTATGAAGTGCTTTGTATTTGAAAAAAATTCGATTCATTAGCTTCAACCTCACAAATTTTGTTCAAAAAATTATAGATTTTAATATAAAAGAAACATCCTAGAAGGAAACTTAATTTTATTGCATGATTATAAATATGTTTATGAATTATTTATGGTATCATCCGAACCGTTTCTTATGTAATCATATTGCAACGATAGATGTTAGAATATTTAAATTAAAAATACTTGCACGAAATAGAAAGTCAAATATGTCAAAATCTGAAACACGTATATGGTTGTATTATTTTAATTTTTAAACGAATATACCTTTGACAATACGTTGGGTTGAAAAAGATATAGCATGTGGGGGATTGAAAACGATCGATTCAATCACTGAAATTTTTCAAAGAAAAGTCTGTTAATAAATACAAATAAATAATTAGTTACTGCAAATAGAGCGTGGCGTCAAGATGAAAGATGCGAAGGTTTTTGTAATAATCGAATAAAATTTAATCATGATGGAATTTAGGGAATATTTTTAGTATGAATATCTTCATTTGCTGTTCAAAATATTGTTCCAGTATTAACATGGCCATTTTTCCAGCAATGTGGTGGCTCTTACTGATCGCGTTTGCCTGCTTGGCAAACAGCCACGAATTTGAAACAGTTTACACTTGGGACGTCGTCGACTTCAACTTTCCAAATCAGAGTTACCGCGATGAGTTATGTGCTAGTGGAAATTACATTCCAGAAAATAATATGCCTCTTGGTCTGCATATTTGGGAAGATAAAGTATTTATCACTGTGCCACGATGGAAGAACGGCGTGACGTCGAATTTGAATTATGTCTCAAAGAATGACAAATCGGGTACGTACGCGGAAATCGCAAAGTTTAACTTTAATTTAAATGATTTCTGAGATTCCCATATGATACAATAGCAACCCCTATATCCGTCGAGAATGGATACCTAAAGTCAATTTAAGGAACAAATAATCGTGATTTAAAAGCACATGTATGGAAAATTGATTGTGATGTCAAATATAAACATATAGATTTAATATACATATAATATAAGCGAAATATTTGGAAGGGTAAACAATTTTCATGATATGCTACTATTATGATATACGTATTACTACTAATACAAACTATCATTAGTAGAGACAATATTACAAATTTCTAAACAATCATTTTTTAAATTATTTGTTAATCTACATAAATTAACTAAGTTAACTAAAATTCTTACTATAAAAAAGTAGATTTGGAAAGTCCTTTACCGTTTTAGGATCCGAGGCTTCGTTCCCCAGATATTAAGAGTTGAATATTAGCTGGGGAACTTGCGGGCCGCGCAGTTTAAAGCTGAGTCAGCTGAGCGCGCGATAGTGTGCGAGGAGTTACCGCTCTGCGCTCAGCTGTTTCGGCTTTAAACTGCGCGGCCCGGAAGTTCCACCGCTAATATTCAACTGTTAATATCTCGAGAACGAAGCCTCCGATCCCAAAACGGTAAAGGAACTTTCGATGTCTTTTTGCATCAAAATACTGCATGTTTGGGATTGTCCCTCAACTTTCGAGCACCCTGTATAGGAGTAGCGTTAAGTTACTGCAGCGATATTGTACGATTAATGAATATTGTTTCCACACAGACTCCCCGAAATTGACTCCTTATCCTAGCTGGGAAGCTAACAAAGCTTACGAAAATGGTATTGTGAGTATATTCCGTGTTAGATCTGATGGGTGTGGTCGACTGTGGGGCGTCGATACTGGTATCGATGATATTCTAGGAAATACCACTGTCGTGCAACCAATAAGAATAATTGTGATCGATCTGAAAACCGATCAGGTAACGTAAGAAATTTGCTTGTCTAATTAATACTTCTTTTATTTACTCTGAGTTTTATTCCATTTCCCTTGTTGAATAAATACGTAGATAGAAAGTACTTATTGTTAGTTGATGTCTTCTGTCGCATTGTTTTCAACATTTTTATTTATTTAACATGTCTATTGTTTCTTAATAATAATGATTGTTTTATCGTTGCAGATACTTAGAGTTTACACTCTGAAAGATTCAGATGCCACTGCTAATTCCTTCTTCGCAGACTTAGTCGTTGATGTCGATCCGAATAATTGCGATAATGCATACCTTTATACATCAGATTTGGGCGGATATGGTGTGGTAGTTTACAGTTGGGCTCAGAACGATTCATGGCGAATCACGCACAATTTCTTCCATTTTGACCCCCTTAATGGTAAGATGTCTTATTTTGACCAGATCCTCATTTCATATTATTGGAAGCTCCAAGTAAAATGTAAAAAGAAAACATGTGAGAATTATACATTTTTATAATACACAGTATAATTACTTATTACTAATAAGTTATACGAAATGCTTTGAAATTTTTATTTTTTTTTAACATTCGATGAGACAAATATTCCAAAGTTCTTTTCTCCTTTCTTTGTGTATCTTCTATAATCGACACATACATCTATTCCATTTACTTGCTCGTTTTATTATAAATACAGATTGAGTCATCGGAAAATGTAATCTGAACATACTTAGAATAGCTTAGCACCGTTCATAATTTAATTCAGAATTTTGTGAACTTTCGTATAATTTAATTTCAATCTAAAGTTTATATTTTTACTGTCCTTACTTCGTGGACGATTTTTTCTAAGTCATCAGGACTAAGGTCGCGTAATCATAAACAGTGTAGCATTTGAAGAGGACATCTCAAGATTTCCATAAGCATCGAACGTACAAAAGATAAAATTTTACAAGATACACCTCGTTCGAAAAAATTTCTCTTTAATTTCACGTGACAATTTAGTACTGAGGAAATTCATGAGCATTCATTTTTAGGCAATTATAACATCAGTGGTCACAACTTCCAATGGACTGACGGTGTTTTCGGAATGTCGTTGTCGGCACCAAAAAGCGATGGATACAAAACTTTGTATTTCCACTCGATGTCAGGCATCACTGAATTTTCAGTATCTACGGAGGTGTTGCAGGACTCCACGTTGAAGAAGGCCAGCGATTATTATGCGTTCCATGTCGAGGGGGTCAAGGGCCCGCAGACACAGGGACCATCGTCTCTGATCGATGAGAGGACTGGTATCGATTATTTCACTCAAGTTAACACAAATGGAATAGCTTGTTGGGACACCAGTGCACATTTGAATTCAGATACTTTCAGTAAGTAGATACTAATTAATCGAATCTCCTTGTTCTTAGAATTCACCTGTGGCAATCAGAATTAGGAACAGCTTTTAAAAGAACCTTTTTCATTCGTTCTTATGTTTTGAACTTCATCCTTTTATATTTCAGTAGTATAAAGTATTGACAAAGACGATAATTATCTATTTGCTCATATATTTTGAATAATAATAATAACAATTCTTTATTGCAACAGTGGAGTTAGAAGTTATTATCAATATTACATTGTCAAAATTCATCAAATATCAATCTCGTTTTTCCATTTGTATAAAATCATTTTAAAATTGATTTATTTTTCATAATTACCAAGTAGTGTTACCAGATTGAAAGAATATTCATGTGCACATAAACATTTCCATATTCTCTACTTCATCCTTTCGTATTTTATTAATGTAAAATAATTGAACATCTGCCACCTTATCATTCAGTTGTCATCATAAATTCACATCTGTTTTTTATCTCTTCATTACATTCTAAATTCAAGTTTCTTTGTATTCATCATTTATTCTTTCAAAGATACCCGTCGTAGAAAATCATAGCCTTCGATTACTTTATAGCACCGATCAATCGTGATGTAACGTTGTTCTAAGAAATCTTGCGGGCATCTAGCACAGAATACAACACTTCGCCATATTAGCGTCCAATTATTGCTTTTTTTCCAGAACTTGTAGCGCAAGACAATACGACGATGGTCTTTCCCAACGACCTGTCCATCGACCGATCGAACAATAAGTTATACGTGTTGTCCGACAATTTACCACAATTTTTATTCTCTCGGTACGACCTGAAACAGCGCAACTTCTTTCTCACGGCAGCAAATCTTGATTCGCTGACGCCTCTCTGCAAGAAAAATGCTTGACATTGTGGAAGTCCGTCTCTCATGGTTCAATAAGTTTACGTCGTCCTTCGAAACTCTATCTCGACTTGGAAATAATTTTTTCTTACAGCAGGTTAATAATTAAATATATAACGAGTTTGACACATCTCCATGAAACATGGTGAGATTTAAATTATATTTATTCATTGCATTAATTCTTTCCTTCCATTCCTTTTATTTATATTATTATTGTCCTATTAATTATAAGGTTGCTACTTTATTACTGTATTTTCTAAATAATTCGAGAATATTAGTCCTAACCAGGATTCCCACTATTCACCTTTATTTATACATAGCGATTATACAAAAGAATGCCCCGAATTGTTTACAATTTATAAGCTAAAGGCCTCGCAAAATGTCGTCACTGTAGTTAATGGTAATTTTATTCAGGCTACAGTTATGTACGTCTAATTTCCTTTATCTCCATGTCAAGCTCAGTCATTTGCGTAAAACCACACTCCCTGTTACATACACAGTTTGTCTTGTATTTACAAGTAGTTTCAAAGTAAAATACATCGGGAGAATTTTTCCATCGCGTCGAGGTATCCTATTTTTTTTAACCAGAATTATTTTATGGAAATTAGGAGATATACCGTAAACTGGGGTGACTTTGCCCACTTTTGAACTTCAAATAACTTTTTTAGCACTCCTACTGCATTAAATTGATTTTTGCAGAATACTCTTATACGGTAGATGGCGTATAGATTTCAATAGGCTTTTAAAAAAAATTCTTTACTTAAACGTACGCTTTTAAAATGGCAAAAACATGGTGGGCGAAGTTACCCGCTCAGTTGGGGTGTCTTTGCCCACGTCAAATTTTTCAGTGAAAACATGCCTAAAACTCATTATTGAGTTGTGATTGAGCAATCGTTCTTATTCTAATGGATACATAAGACTAGTATTATCAAATGATATGTTTTTAAACAAAAATTCATTTAAAAAGGGTCGAAATGTCGTCGCTGAATGTAGTCACCCGACGCCGAAAACACGCTTTTTCCGTTCCCGGGTCGTCGCTAAGATTCGTTTCGTCGTAATTAAGTATGTTCGCTTTCGGGACAACTTCCAACGTTTTCTCTAAGTGGTCAAAATATTTTACAACCGTCTTGACACCACCAGCCGCTCTCGCACGAGAAATATTTTGACATCTTCTTCCGGTCAGGGCCGTTTTGTGTCTTCTCATGAAGCCCATGTACCATTCCTGGCCGGGTGTATTGTTTACGAATTTAACAATATTTTTCTGGGCCCTGTCCAAATAGTCTTTAACGATTAAACGAATATCTATGACGCAAAGCGGTATCCCCCATTCAACGCAGGTTACAATAAGGTGGAAAATTTTGGCTTCCTCCGACGCCGAAAGACATGGCTGTGCCCCCATTTTTTGACGAATAAACCGCTGAACTTATTGTCGAGGATTTTCCGGGGAATCTTATAAACTTCGGCGGCTTTTCTCCCCGACAAACCTTCTTCCGCCATTACTTTTAACGCAAGCTCTAATTTTTGGTAGGAATAATTTCGGTATGACCGACTTCCAAGCTTAGGTTTATAAACTCTCGGCATCTCCTACAAAAAAAAAGATAAAATATGTGGATCATATCAAAAATTTAGCATTGTGTAACAATTTTGTACGAGATTTTAAGGTTTATTTTCTCTCAACAGCACAAAGTTCGGAGATCACAAAATTCACTTGGAAAAAAATTTTGTTTGTGTAATTTTTTACTCTGACTGAAAAATTACAATATGATTGAATTCGCTATTGTTGTTTTCGTTTGACCTTGGAGAAATTATTGCTATCGATTACAAAACACCATATGTTTTAATTACTTCAGAATAAAATAAAATAAAGTTTTTCCGAAAAGTGGGCAATGTCACCCCGGCGGGCAAAGTCACCCCAGTTTACGGTAGTTGACAATCATAACACAACTCTCCTAGAAAGTTGTATGCGCGGTACAATTTTATGGATAATGGGAAGAGGGGTATTTTGACTTATAAATAAAATCGTTCCTCGATTCCTTGGTCCCGATTCACGCACATGTAAAAAATGTAATGGAATACAATACATCTTTGGAGGCTCCTTGATCACAGGATGGCACACGTTTTCGACTGGAATCAAGACACGGTAGGTTTATTACGGAAATTAACTGTTTGTTTGTGCGTGTATAGTACCGGCGAAAAGTTTGGAAGCACTTACCGATCGTCCCTAAAATCATGTCACGTGAGAAATATTTTTCTAATTCGAAGTTAATACTTTTAGTGGTGATTGCAGTGTCTTTGACTCACAAATATTTTAATAGGTATCATATCATGTTATAGAGTGCTTCCAAAATTTTCGCCGGTAGTGTATAAGAATTAAGAAGTCGTGAAATAACGAGGCAAATCGATATATGCAAAATATTACAATTTGAAGCTTCGTTTTTAAATATGAGTCATTAATGTTTAAGAATTCATGTCTTAGCGCACGTTATGTAAATCTAAGCTGATAAAACGAAATCTGGAATATTATTTCAAACTGCAGAATAAATGGAAAATCTAGGGTAAGCATATGAAAGTTGGTTAAATTATACAAAATATTCAAGTTAAATTTACTGTTGAATTTTAATCGAGTTTATGGTGGCAACGAAACCTCAGATTACAAAACGGTAAGAGACTTCTAACTTTCTTTTGGTACAAAGAATTTACATGTTTCAGTTAGTCCTTTAATTTTGTGTCAGTCTATATAATAAATATGAACTGTAATTTCTGTACCTTAGGTTTATGATTTACATTACTAGTTGCCTTTGTACCATTCTCCACAGCTTGCTGCCTTTTACCTTTAAACATCTTCGACATTTTCCCTGTGAATTGAAAACAGTAACAGATTATTATATTTTATAATAACAGCAAATTTTTAGTATTTACATGTCGTAATAATAAAATAATATATTTCTTAATCTACGAAGATCGCAGTTATGGTACATGAATATATCAACAATAGTAACGTCCTGTCTTTTTACAGAATAGATTGCAATGGAATTGATCATTCTATTTACCATTTAATTTCTCTTACCAGTTTTTGGCGCTGGTGACTGCACCACATCAGCGTCATCGTGGGAATTTTCATTATTTACATGTTCTTCAATGACTTTATCTTTATCATTTTCCTTATCAATTTCTATCGTCTCTTTCATATCGACTCTAGACCTTGTCGACCTAGAACTCACGCTTTTCGTCGATGACTTCGTTGACACTGACTCTTGTTTCTGAATTAATTCGTTATTGTCAGCCGTTTCTAGTTTCCCAGCCATAGTTTCCTTCTCTGCCATATTCGCATCAACATTTTCATCTTCCTTTTCTATAGATAGTGCCCTCTCTGTTGGCGAATTGTTACCGCTTCCGGGTTTCAGCCTCGGTGGTTTTGGCGGAGGTGTGGAACCGGAAGGGGACGTTTGTTTCTCTGGACTAACCTCTTCTTTCTCACTCTCATTGGCCTTGATTTCTTTGTTCATTGGTTTTGCTTTATCCTCCTCATCCTCGTTCTCTTTATTATCCATTGTACCATTTTCATCATTCGTCTGTTCTTTAGTCTCTGTATTATTATTTTCCGCCTCTTTGGCCATTTCGTTATTATGTTCCTTATCATCGTGTTCACCATTCATCATTTCAGGCTTCTTTACTTCTTGCACATTGTTTTCTGCATCCACTTTCATGCTTGGCTTTTCATTGTCATCTTCCGCTTCCTTGTTCCCGTTCATTACCTTGGATTCTTGGGGCTGGTTTGCAGATGAAGGGACTTCTTCTGACGTCACTTCCGATGGCACTTCATTCGACATGACGGTAGATGACATTTTCTTCGGAGTAACTTTTGGAGATCCCTCGGGACTGTCGGCTTTTTTTATATTGTTCATGGAATCAGTGGCATTATTGGTGACAGTGTCTTTTTTATTCGTCACATTTTCTATCGTTGCTTCTATCGTTGTCGAAGGAGATGTAGCATTTGTCATTTCTGCAGATTCATTTTCTCCGTTCAATTGTTGGATCTCCTTTGTGTTCGCTTTCTCTTCGAGAACTTCACTTTGCAGTTTATTTACAGGAAGCTTTAATGGTGGCAGAGAATTTATTTTCTGACTGTTCTCCTGGAATAAGAAAAGATTCGTGTTTTCTTCTCGAAGGGAACGTGCTTTCATTTGTGGACATTTGGTGGAATTTTTTATTATCGAAAGAATATGAACTTTGCCCATGTTTTTGTAATAGTTACTACAGAATGATAATTGTAATATATTTAGAAAAGGATGTAAGTACCGTTTGCGTTGGTTCCATTTCCCTTTTATATCTCCGAGCGACTAAAATCGTATGACAGCCACCACACGCAACCTTGAACGTTAAAGTGGATAATTATTTAAATAAATGACAAAACCAGCAATCGTCTGTTACTTAATTAAAAGTGTATGTGAACGGGTTGATCATGTAATTACGTTTGAGACAAGGAGTCCCTTGTATCTTGGAGCGAAAGTCAATTCGTGAACATTGTTCTCGTTCTCCTCTAATCCCAATTTCCCATGCCTTCCGTCACCGCAAGTGAAGAGTTTTCCAGATTCTGCCATGAAAATATAGCTAATTATATTTTAAAAGTTTCATTGTTTTCAAAACATTTTATGAGACGATTCTTTTTTAATAGAAAAAGGTGTTTCCTTTTGAAATATTTATTTAGAAAATATTTAAGTTTTATAAAATATAAAGATGATTAGTGTTCATCTTGAGCAGATCGCGTGTATTATTGTAGTTATTTTTCAATTATAATTTTTTTGAGACGGTCAGGAAAAATTTACATGCAGATTTTAATTACCAGTGACAATGGCAGTATGACTTTCTCCGCAAGCAACTTGAGTAACCCTTTCATCCTGTAACGCGCCACGTGGAAGAAGTTTTGGTGTGTGAAGTTCTGCAACATTCGTTCCCAGTCCTAGTTGCCCACTCGAATTACTTCCGGTGCAATATAAATTTCCGTTTTCTGTAAATTAGAACAGGGTATCGTGAAGATTATCTGTTATGTGGATAATCTATTCAGACGTAATTTTCCCACTAAAAGGACGAAAGAAAATAAGGATTTACTTAGTTACTTATTTTTTTGTTTATCTTTTAAAAAAGTGTACGGTTTGTGACAAAAAAAAATTATAGAAAAGAAACATGATTCGTCTCTAGAGAAACTACGACTTTAGATTGCACATATTATAAAGTAATAGAGATCATAAAATTATATTGAAAAATTTTCGAAAACCGTTCTATATATTCTAATAAATTAGTATTTAATTTTACATTTAGCTAAAGTACATTAATTACTTTCACGATTTACTCTCAAGTTACAAATATGTTTATTTTGGCGAGTGCCTATTTTTAAAATAAATGTATAGTTGCAAGTAAAAACTACGGATTGAAAATTCAGAAAATAGGTATTTTTAGAAATTACGATTTAAGTTGTACGAGTAAGTTTCAAAACAATTATTCACTGTTTACCAGCCAATACAATAGTGTGATGACCACCACACGCTACGTGTACGGCAGGGCTAGGTAACTGCATCTGTTTCGGTGCAGCTTGAGTAGAAAAATTGACATCGATCCCCAATTTTCCACTTTCCGACTCGCCGCAGACGTAAACCAGCCCGCTTTCTGGAAACACAATTTCAGAGCCGGAAGTTGTAACACGGTGTCACATTTTCCACACGAGACATAAAAATTGTCCTACTTCTGGAACTTTTATGGTCCAAAACTGAAAGTGTTACTGTTGAACAAACTAAGTTTTATTTCACACATCGTACCTTAGAATAGATAGAATCTACAGACTCAACGAATGTAGCGATACAGAATTTCTTTGAACCCAATATCATACTCTAAAAATTGAACAAAAATGGTATATACAAAATAAAAAAAATTCTACAGAAGATAATACAGAATTTCTTTGAACCCAATAACATGCACTAAAAATTGAACAAAAATGGTATATACAAAATAAAAAAAATTCTACTTTGCAACTGGTAAAAGTAGTGTCCAATTGTTCTATAATCTTTGCACCTTCATTTTAGAACCGGGGATGACTAAAAACGTTATTCTCGATAAAAGAGAAACCATAGGATATACCTTAAAGTAATTGGTCACATTCTGTTAATTATTCTGTTTTAAATAATTATAACGCCGACGATAAAGAGTAGCAACGAGATATAAGTGTTTCCTTCAAGGAATCATACTTTTAATTAGCGAATTACCTGTTAGAAATGTAGAATGGTAGTAGCCTGTGCTAATTTGTTTTACAGGTTCCGGGATGTGCACTTTCGTTGGTTTATTCACCAAGCCAGTCACGTCAGGTAGTCCCAACTGACCCTCGAGATTGCTGCCCCATGCAAACACACGACCATCACTGGTGAGGGCAAGCGAGTGATGGGAACCAGCTGCGATTTGAACTATCTTGGACCCAGCCCGTCCTGAATCGTACACTAGTACTGGAGAACTCGAGCTGTCTCCTATAGCGGAAGTCCCTCGGCCTAGTTGCCCTTCCTGGTCACTGCCGCAGGCGAAAATCTTCTGTGACCCTGAAACAACATTACTACAGCATCTCTTCGAGACTCGAAGGTATGATTAAACAGATTGTGGACGTTTTTTCACGGAAATTGACTTCCGATGATTCGAAAGCATTATCTAAATATCTAAACCCAGGAAGAAATAAAAGTCACGCAGGCCATTATTTGGCCACAGCTATGCTGTAGAAGTATACTTTAAATTTTGATGGAAAAGGTACCGCGGAGCTTGTAAAAAAAAGATTATCGTTAATTCTAAGCAGAAGTTGTGTTTAAAATGGAAATTAGTATCTAGTCACTGCATACGATTATTAATTAATATTAATGACTCCTATACCCCGTACAGCAATTAGTGGTATTTGTAGTATTAGGGTGATTTCTATTTATATTGAGATATTAAAAATACCACTCTGTGCGTGGAAACATGAAAATGAAATGTAACGATTCCAGCTACGAGTAATTTTTGTATCAGTTTTTGAAGGAAATGAGAAAGTTTATGAGAGAGTTTTTGTTTTTTTAAAGTCTTTCAAGGTAAGACTTACGAATTCTAGTACAAGGAGTTTAAGAGTTGCAAAGATTTCCAATCTGATATCGACGTAATTACTGACTTAAGTCGAGATTAAAGGTAGGATAAGTGCATTGAAATTCGAAGAGCATTAGAGTAATTAGCAATAGAAGGTAAGGGTGTCACGGAATGTGGTGTAAGCGCGCAGAATGACAGATAGAGATCTTTCGAATGAAAAATGTGGTCGTGGCATGCTTCGTTCCTTAAAACGTAGTTGATGATTTTCCTTACTTAAGGAATAACATTATCCGATCACAAATCTTATCGGAAGATAGGTTTTGCAAATGCATGGTCGTATGGAACGTGTTAGCAGTCAAGTCAAAAGCTTTTTTTTTAAAGAGGAATAAGAATAAATATAGGAGTTACTCATAAACATAATCGTTAATTTTACCTATTTAATCTTAGTGGTAACTTTTCTTGGATACTAATTTATGTACACTTTTAATTCTAACGAAATTAATTTTACTTTAGAATTCTAATAAATATTTTATTAATATTTTACTATCAGAAAAATAGTTTAGAAATTATTACATTTCGAAATTATAATAGAACTTTTAGTCAGTCATCTAACATTAAAAATAATATCGTTTTAAACCACAGTAATTTAAAATCTATGCTTAATACTTTTTACCATTATTCTTGATAATAGTTCATTTCTTTTATATCCCTTTTCGTCGTAAAAGTATTATACACGTAAAAACTTATTTTGCGTAATTTAGACAACTTAACGTAACACGATCCCGTGTAAAAGTGAGTCAATTAATTTTCTTGTGTACAATAGCTGCCTTTGTAGTTGAAAGGAAAAGCACCGTTGGGCAGCTATTTTTAAATTGAAAGTTGAATGACTGGCGCGATAGAAGAGCTTGCAACATGCAATGTCACGCATGTAATTATACGGAGTTCCTGTATTTAGAAACCTTTTGGCATCCGTACTGTGAACGCGAATAAAGGATGTCTTACCTGTGCAAATTAGAGTGTGCGCTCGACCACATGCAACGTGTGTGACCTTTTCTGGCTTCAGAACTGAAAACCATGAGTAGGTATATATTTAAAATTCAGGTTCTAATATTTATGGAAGTGTATGAAGTTAGATATACTATTGGAAATTTCAGAATTTAGGAATTTAAAGTAACTAGGAATTTCTTAAATTTAGGGAATTTAATTTAACTAGGAATTTCTGAAATTTAGGAGATTTAAAGAATTTTGAAATTTCGAGGATTTGCGAATTTTTAGAGACTTGAACTCAATGTATGAAGAAATTTTAAGAAGGTACACGTTTCCTATTTAAAATTCGGAATACCTCATCAACAGTACTGATGACAATTAGACTTATCATGTTTGTTGGAAAATAATTTTAGAATACTTGTGCAGAAGAAATACAAACTTTTGACGCAAGATGGTTTGCTAATGTGATTCTTATGGCCAAGACCCAATTGACCCCAATCGTTGCTTCCGAAAACGAAGAGTCTACCAGTTTCTGAAAGCAAACACAAATTTTTAACTTCAAACTTCTCATTTTAAGATAGAAGGTCCATTTAATTTCATGGAATTTCTGCCACATTTGTGTCACATTTGTTAAATCCGATACTCGTACCTATATGTAAATGCACGAATTTACATATTACTCCAAAATGCATCAAATTATTTTAATAGATCAACTTTTTGATTTTTAATATGTGGAATCTTTTTGTAAAAACTCAGTCGTCCTGTAGCACTTATCTGATGATAAATTTAAGGATGAAGGAATACTACAGGTATAATACAGGAGAAGTGATATATAGTTATTACTTAATGTACCTATTCCACAATAATTTAAATATCCATTTAATTAAACTGAAAAATGAAACGTTGTAAACAACTTAAATACAGTAGATTCTTTATCTCTCCACGCTTTCCGACTACTAAAACTTTAGATGCCGTATAACAATATATTATCTGGCACAATATTTCATTCGAAGAGAAAGCTCACGTGTCCAGATAATTCCGCGATTAACTGGAACTGTTGATAATAAAAGTATATACAGTCTAGTTGTATAGGTATCTTACGTGCACGAGCATTGCGTGGCCATATCGATTTACTGGACAGTGGCTGTCCCTATGTAAGCACAGGTCGACTGTAACTTCTTCGCAAGGCATGATAGAGAAGCTGCAAATCATGGGAATGTGTTACCACCCCCGCGATTTTACGCAGAAATCGACGGATCAACATTTCACCTCGTGAAATATTTATGTAACAATGGCAATCGCCGATTTTGAATCATTATTGGAATTAGATTCTGAATTCTGTTAATTTGGAATTCGACTTTAATAAAGATTTGGGAAAAAAGAGCTTCGATAGAGAAAAATTTAATACAAAGGTGTTAATGGGAAATAAATCAGTGGTTCGATCGATCATTATAAGTATGTAGGTACTTTCAGGGTACACAAAGTGAAATATAGATGGTAGAGCATTGTGTTGCTTGTGTTCATTGTAAACATTGTATTAATAATTACTATTTGCAATATCCATAGTGCCTGTAAATTCTGATAATATGGTGACGTAGGTGAAGCACGTGATTGGAGCGTACTAGCATGCAAGAAGTTAAAAAGAGTCTGTAAACTCTGTTACAGGGTAAAAATACGTCAGGAATTTACTAACCCTTATCAGGCCCATATTAATCCTTAAGCACATCAGATGCAGTGTCAAGGGCCTACGAAACTTCCATGCTTTACGAAATGTTTCAGATATAAAGAAAGAGTATGTTATACTTTTAATTCTAAAATAATAAACAAAATTCTAAAAGGTAATATTTTGTTAAAAATATTTCTTTCTTGTTCAATGTGTTTAATTATAAGGGCTACTGAGGTCCTAATGGAACTTTGACCCCCATTATAAATATTTAAAAAAACAAAATATGAATTACAAAATGGTAGAAATCTCGTTTCTCTTAACGAACTAAGAAATTAGTTCGCAAGTATTGGTTAGAAGAAGAAATAATAAAGAAGATTTAACGTGGTCACGTGTTTCTGTATTATCGAAACAATTACCATCATTCACGTGTCCACCTATTGATTTCCGTTAGAATCAAGACCACGCATTCAAATTGATAAGGTAACGCATTAGACATTCATTTTACACACTATACGTAGTCTAAAGTTTTCGCGGGTGTGTGTAAGTACGTGGAAAAGAAATTGAGTCATGTCACCGGTATTAAGTGCACAGGTGGGTTATAAACTAGCATCAAGGAAGAATGAATTGTTTTGACACGAGTGGAAAGTAACGTGCTCGAAACACTTAACTTTGCAACATTAATGGAATTATAGTGGCTTTGTACTTACTGTGATTTTCGATAGAATTTTTTTGTTTACATAAAGGAACAATAGAATTTCGAATCATGTGAAACTTTTTGAGTTGATTCGGTGCAAATCATTTTTCAGAAGGAACAACTTCATCTTGGGGTTTTGATTTATTTTGCAGTAAAGACATAGTAAAAAAAGAATCACCTTTATATTCAAAGCGATATTTTAGGGAAATTCAGGTACTTACGACAAATTACGGCAGAATGTTCGTCACCACATGTAACGGAGATGACCGGGTCCTTGCGTATGAAAAAGTGCGACGCAATATTGTCTGCAAATCGGCTGCGACCGATTGTAAACACTGCGCCAGTTTCTGAAAAATTGTACACAAACTTTAAATTACATTTCAACACTACTAACTCATCATATTTCAGTATCATTAATTTCCATTTGTGTGTTTAACATCTGTACCTACCTCGAAATAAATTTTACAGATCATAATTTGCATATAGTTACATAATACATATTACAGTTGCAAATAAAATTACAGAATATTTAAAAGTTTCATAATCAAACACGAGAACTTAATTGATAATTTACAAGTAGGGGTTATTATTATTATTGCAGGGGTATAATACCCATTAATTTACAATGACAGAAAACAAATTATTATGCAAAAAAGTGAATTATTTAATAACCAAAATAAAGGTGCATTACAGATTTAAAGAATAGCAAGTTTCTAAATTAATTTCCAAATCACATTGCAAAACTTCTCATAGGGGTTTGCAATGTCTTTGCAATATTGCACTGTAAGGTCTTCTCAAACGAGACATTTTCGTAGATTACGACTGATATTTCAGGCACATTCGCACAATTTTTATTTCCTTCTATTCGTTTTACACGAACACTGTCTCTTGTAAATATCTTAGTCGCGAGCCAGAAAAGTGTCTCGCGTGAAAACGTTTAATTTCGTTGAAAACAATGACACGACTGCCTCTCGCTAACCCTCACCATTCGCAATCTCGATAGCCTTACTTTTACTTGCCAAATTTAAATTTTGCATATCTGCCATCTAGCAGTTTGCAATGGTCGTTAATGAGAGTACAGGGACACGTTAAATCTCCAATGATTTATTTAAGGAGGTTAAGGCGATAACACGGTATCACTGGGCGAATCGCTTTCTTTCGTGTCCAGCACGAAATGCCCGTCGTGGAAAAACCGTGAGTCGAGGAGAAATCCAGATAAATTTTCCTAATGTTAGAATCGTCACGTCATCCACGCGAAGTTCCATTAAAATCAGTTACTGTGAACAAGAAATTTCTAAGCTTCATTCCATGTTCATTTAAAATTGAAACATCCAGAGCTCTCGCTTAATCAGGCTACAGATAAATGAATTATTAACGATAAACCCTAATCCAAAGACACATTTGGTGGATAGAAATCTATCGAATTCAGGATTGGTGGTAGAGGTAACTTGAAAAGTATGAATTTTTCGATAATTACTTTTACGCAATTTTGTAGATATAAAAAAAGATGCAATTTTTGTTAAAAGTACCTTTCGATATCTCGGACCGTTCTCGAGATATTCCACGTAAAAAGAAATTTTGCATTTCTTCAAGGGGTCATTTCACTCCCTAAAGTCGTACTATGGCATCAACAAACAATAAGTTCGTGTTACGGATCAACTACTTTACAAGCACACAAAGTTGCATAATTTTCTGAATTCGGGCTAGCGTGAACAGTTGCCTAACTTCCCTTGTTACTGAATCTTTCAGTGGTGAAGAAGTTTCAGTGCAAAAAACCGTGTGAATAATGAAAAGTGTACTGCGAGTTACTAGAGTTAACAACGGTAAGGGAACATTGTAGAAGTTAGAAATAATATAATTTCTTTTTGGAATGAAGATACATCGTATTGAGGATTTGATAAATAGCGTAAGAATGATAAGAATGCATCAGAACAGAGGAACTACAAAAAAAATCTGCCACTGTCAACGCTTTTCTGACTTAACATGTACAAAGTTAATTATTAGATGCACGATATCAAAGAAATCTAAGTAGTTATGACTCTTTTATTACAACGAGAGATTAGAAGCAAAACCATTCGAAACCTTTTACGCAGCGATTACCTGCGAATTCATTAATACAGCAATGAAAAATATTCGATGGACGCCAGGTATCGTGAGTGCTTACAAAATAATGATGGGGCTTTCGCGTTTAATGTGCAATGAAAGTTGCAATTTCCACAGGGCTGACGCGAACAGTATTACGCAGCAGCTATAATTTTCATAAAAAATTCCATTACCTACTTTTACGAAAATGACTTTCAAAATTAATTTTTGTAATCCCTTCTGACGCGCAACGGGTTGAAGATTATGCGAACGCACGTTTAAATTGAAACGCGTCTAGAGAAATTTGGAATGGAGGGGAGCGAAGGTAACAGCTTTGGAGGTAAGTGTGCTTCATTCACAATTGTATTCCCCTGTGATATGTAGCGATTGTGGCTATGTAGCCTCGATACTTATGAATTTTTAAGGCCGACCTCGGTGGTCGTGACTGTCGTAAATGAAAGGGGCTGGGAAATCTGTGATTGCCACAGAGTGGGGTGGCAAATCTGCTTGGCCGTTGAAATTATCATATCAGCGCCTCGAAGACTGACCGTTCGACTAGACGCGGTAATTTTAGTTTCTAATTTCTAAAGGTCAATGATGCAGGCACTGGTGTAAATCCTTCGCAACACTAACGTTTATGTTCTTGTTATCAAAAGTTCAAACGTCGCCCCTTTGCATAATTCATCGCGCATTCATCTTTCGGCTAGAGCGTGCTCTTTATTTGCACTGACTTTAATTGCCAATTACGCTATCAGGCCCTGTTTTCGTGGTCTCTACTTGGGGAAAATTTACGCGTGCGGAACAGACTTTTAACGAGGAGATTAACACGTTGCCGTAGGGGTAAATAGAGCTAGCCTGTTGGAGCAATGAGTGGGGAATAGGAATAAGCAGTAGGGATTTATTCGGGATCAATGAATGAATTCCTGTTTAGTAATTTATTCAAACCTGTTCGATTTAAATTGCTTTATAGATAAATAATCATTCAAATATCCATGTAATATTCGTGCGAATGGTAGTAAATAAGGAGGGGGCTAATTAAATTTTATTGAAATTATGGGATGTGATACAATCAGGTTCAATGGAAGTAGTATTAAATCCTATAATAATACTTTGAATGATAAACGATGTACTTGTAAATATTTTTGAACCTGATTTGAACCTCTCCACTTTTTTCATTTCTTAGGCATTCATAGATATTATACATAGGTATGTATAAACTAATACAGTTGATCAGATTGAAATATCACTTTATATTTTACAGAGACCCAGTGCTTCAAAATTTGAAGTATTATTAAAGTACATTATCAATGTATACATACATATACTCATTGCAAATTTTGAATCTGAATAAATGTCACCAAATGCTTTTCAAACACAAGAAATTAAGTATTTGTTTATATAAGTCCTTCTGCTAACTATTGAATTCATAAATAGTCGTATTTCTTATAAAAAAAAGTTCAATGTAGTGTTTTCTTAAAAGCATTCAATTTTTGATATTGAAGAAGCTTATGACAAAATGGTTGAAAAAATAAAACAAATTAAGTCAGAATTTTATCTCATACGAGTTTAATAGAAAATGAAAGGAAATAAAGCAGAGGAAGGAGTAATGAATCTTCTGACCCAATCTTGCACTACAATTGATTCATGTGCAGGTATTTAAGTGACTACCGGAAACGACACGCTTCCAGCGTCATTTTACACGTTACAGAGGCACGTGATAATTTAGTATTTTGACTGTATGCGAAAAAGTGTGGCGATGTGGAGCTGTACGTACAGTGCAGAATGACTGGAGTTATTACTCCCTGGTTCCTCGATGTAGAACGTGTCCTTATTTTGAGACGCGACATGCGAGATGGTAAATTCACAGTGCCGATACCATCGATGCGCTCATTTTCTACCCGCTGGTACTGCGTCGGGTCGTTAACCCGTGAATAACATGGTTTCGTTAGTCATGAAAACGTATTACATACAATGCATATGGCAGTGAATCAGATCAATTGCAATATTTAATTCACCGTCGCGTAGAGTAGGAATAATCGAGTACTGTTTTTCCGTGAATGCTTGAATATGATATATTAACGTTAAAGGGTCATTGACTGAAATATGGTTTTTGATTGGTTCAGAAGAAAAAACAATTTAAAAAAAACAGAAAATCTATAAGGAGATAACTTGCTCCTCTGCATTTCCTTTTTTTCTACAAATGTTTTATGGATACACATGAATAATATTATATTCAAGATAGTCAGAAAAGAAAAGCAAAGAATTCAAAAGCAATCTCAGAATTTTGTAGAATATATGAGAAAGTGCAATTCGTGTAATTTGTATGTTGAAGATATAGCTTTTGCTTCTCTATGCTGTGCATAAAAGTGTGGTAATAAAAAGTGATACCAATTCTTAAATAATACGTTTTCCAAGACGAAAAGTAATTGTATTATATTACATATTTAATAAATATTTTTAAGTCCATCAATTCCTTCTGCTTTGAAGCAATTCTTGCAGTTGCTTTCGCATTATTAGGTGCAATTTTGTTAGAGCGATTTTCTTCCTATATACAGTGTAACCCACATTTCCGTAAGAAATGCAGCGGGAAATGTAATTACAGATAATTTCGCTTTTCCAATGTATGCGGAACGTTTACGCATGACACTATTCCGTTGATTTTATGTATACTAATACAGTGAATGCGTTCACAAATTATTTTATTTTTCAATTATAAATAATATATTACAGAAACGATACAATAATTTCATCGATGGAAAATACTACATAAGTAGATTGGATGCGGGCAATTTCTATCACTTGTAGGTCCATATGGTTAACGTAAGTAATTGAAGGAAAAGTTTCCCGTTTAGATGCTCCTAACGCTAATTCATTTTCATAATACATATTTTCATTCATAAAGAACAAGGGTCAATATAGCGACACATTATTAATTACAAGTTCACCCTGCGTTACACACTAAAACACTCATTAAATGCTCTCTGAAATTAATGGGACAGTAGTCAGGCGTTTATAATAATTTACAAAGAGTTGACTTCAGAATAAACATATACAATTAAATTAATATCCAACATTGATTAAATCCACCTTAAGGGTAGCTACATCTTTTCTGCGTATTTTAAGCACAACCGGGCCCCGAAATTCCAAAAATTGAAGGAATTACAGTAAAAAATGTACGAGCCTGCACATGAGATGGGATAACGATGTCTAACTTGAAACGCGATTTCCCAGAAACTACGTTTTCCAAAACGATAAACATAAAATCTCGAAAAATGCTCCAACGATTTGAATAAAAAGTTACAGGGAGCTGCATGCAACTATTCCCCTCCATGTATTGCGAGCACATTTTCATTATAAATTCTTAAAAAAAAGATAAAAAATATTTTTCCTGCAAAAATCAGAAATATCAACATAAAAATTGTATGAATTTGTTTATCAAAATTTTGCTTCCAGCACAAGATGGAGACTGCCTTACAGATTCTAAAAATGCATTTACTTTATGTTTTAGATAATTCACCTGTCCGGTATCGTGTTCACCATCAAACGGTGCATCGCGCACACGCTCTCACATTTATATTTATAACATTTTCTCCTATAAATATATTTAAGATTTTCCTTTTGCTTATTAAAGTCAACAAAATGACGCTTAAAAATTAAACCAAAAATTATCCCTATATTCAATTACCACTTCAGAATATACATTTGAAGAAGGGTCTGATTTTGCGCTGTTAAGGGTAACCTACCCCCTCATGCCTTAACATGTACCGGTTCAAAAATTCCAAGGAACATAAACATCGCTTTGCAAGTATTCATTTCAAAGCGAACACCAGCTCAGGCCATTTGACCAGGCTATTAACAGATCAGGGACACAGAAAGAAAGTTGCTCGATCGAATGAATTATTTGTCCTCGCAGTTGCGTCTTTTCTAAAGCAGGCTGTTCAAGGTGCATCGCATACGCGTTGCCCGAGTGCCGGTGCCGCCGGCGTCGTGCGAGAAGAAGAATAACAGCATTGGTTCAAAAGAAGTAATTCAAGAGGTGCTATCCTTTCGTGAATGAAGCGTCGGTTTTACGGAAATCGGAGCGGGTGCGTGAAATTGTGCGTGTTGCGTGCAGTTTCATAGAACGTTTACCAGGTATGGTCTCTAGATCCGACAGGCCCATGCTTGAATGTTGCGCCGCGATACTTGCAGCTGACTAACTGCCGGTCAGGCATGGCCTATCATGGTGGCGACTTGGACTCAGCGTTGCCTGGCAACTGGAAATCAATTTCCAATGGCAACCAGGCTGAACGTGGCTTGTCCCAGCGATAAGAATGGGAACGATCGTTCGAGCGTGTTCCGCGTGAAAATTAAAAACGATACACTATTGTCTGCGTCCTGTGTGACCCTCCGCGCGTCGTCACTTATGGGTGTCATCCAATATTCAACGGCTCTATTGGTGCACCCATGTCTGACCATGAATGTCTTATTCCCCTTTAGAACATCGGTGCTGCCACCGTGGCCATTTACTTCTTATCGCTCGCTGCTGAAACCTGTTTCTGGTTTTGTTTGATGATAAGGGGAGGTTGAAGCGATGAGGTTTGCTTTCACGCTGTAATTCCGGGGTTGGAGTTTGGTTGGAGGAGGGTGCCCGAAGTGCGAAGGGATGAATGTTTGATACGTCGATATGGAGGGTCTTCTTGTTGTCGCATGTTTATTTGTTGGGCTGCTATATTTTTTTATTTCACTAGGTGGAGATTATGGAAATATTTTAATAGAGAGAAGTGAGTTTGAGGGAGAGAAGGGAGATTTGTTAGTTGGAAATCACCCGGTAGGGGTTGTTATTTAAGGAAGCTTGTTTCGGGATATCTGTTCACGGGATATGTTTTAAGTGGAATGTGTGGGGATTCGTAGGATAGTGGATTTTTATTAAAAATAAGATTGTATGACTGTATGGGAATAATTGATGCATTTTTTGAAGAAGGAGGGTGTGTTTAAATAAAAATAGAATTTTAATAAGAAGAGGTGCTCCATTTGTAGCAACCGCGTAGTGAGAACTAGGGCAAACTATGTTTCTCGGTTTATTATTACTAATTATACCACAAATGATAATATAATACAAATATTAATTATACAGTGAATAGTAAGAGCAAATGTCTGCAATCTTTGTTTTAAGCTTTATCGTAATGGGTTCTTTCACAGACGAGGTGTAAATCTGTACATACACATTTTCTGTAATAATACCAAAAATCACTTCGATTTTGATTACATTTTCAAAATTAATTTTTCTACGTATCATTTATTGTAACACTGTCCCGATAGTAGAATAGAAATTCACAATTATGAATTCAAAACTATATCGATTTTCGCAAGTTTTACTGGCGGGAAAGTTGAATGGTGGTTCCAGAAAGTTTTCCAGAGCGCAGTAGTGTTCCAAACGTGTATTAAAGCGTGTTGCTGTCAGATTCGTAGAACCCAATGTTTGTTTCGTAGCATAGGAATTACAGTTTTGATAGTGTAATTAAGTGTTAACTGAGATAACAATAGTGTGAAGCACCGACAAAGTTTTAAGCGGTACGTTCTTTACTAATGCTGATTTTTCAGTACAATATATATACCTAACCTATAAAGTAAGCGTTCGTGAACTTCGAAATAATGTCATGCATCGAGGAAAGTTGTAACGAAGTAAACCGTCTAACTAATATAATTCCATTTTATATAAAATACGATATTTACATATTCTAATTACAAGTAAATTATTTTCTTAGTACATTGAACTTAACCTCAACGATTGTATGACTGATTGAGATCACTTATTTTAATTCTTAATTTCTCGCTGTCGCAAAGTAGGATGAATATTAAATATCCGATTATTTGTACTACAACCTATTTGTTTAAACATTCACGTTATTTTGCAAGCTATAATGTAATTCGTAAGAATACTGAAAGGTTAGGAAATAGTTACTGTATGATAACAGTACAGTTCGAATATTATTGGCTATTTAAAAATTCGACATTGTTAAGTAACAAGTGGTTTTTGTTCGTTTGTAGTATTTATCTGCCACACTGACAAATGCTAGAAATATACGTAGTTAGCTATAGGCCAAGCTTAAGCTGCTGCTTTAAATAATACTTTTTCATAATTGTGTGTTAAACAGGTGCTGCATAAAGTTTATTACAGCATTCCTCAAATGAAGTATCGTTAACAATTAAGATGGCTGATTGTCCAGAGCCAGAGAAAGCAGAGGATCCTATGAAACAGTATGAATTCGATGGTCAGTCCTACATATACAAGGATCCAACGAGCAACGTAACATATAGATTCGATCAAGAAAAGAACGAGTGGGTAGTGAAGGAAACAGAAGAACCAAAAGCGGATGATTCAGGCACTAAGGAGACTCAACCTCGTGAAGGAACATTTGGCTTCGAAAATGATACTCATACGTACACAGACCCTAATGATGGCAGCGTTTACTTTTGGGACAAGGAGAAGAGTGCTTGGTTTCCAAAGGTGAGGTGTGTCCTTCGTAGAAATGTACCGACTAGGGTTTTGGCCGACTAGTCGACTAAGGTCGAGGCCAGATATATTGGTTGGCGAGTTTTGTGAGGGGTATTCTCCACACCATACAGTTTGCTTACCTCAGTGCTTCTTTTCTCAATATTTTCTGACTCGCTCTCGTTCCATCTCGCTCTCGTTTTGTTAGAACAAGAGTGTGCCAGAAGTGGTAGGGATAGTGTCAAGCTTCTGGCATGTAGGCCAAACCAAGCTGTCAGCGTAGAAATACACACATCAGAATAGGTGTGCGTTAGCTCCGAAAAAATTCTGGAGCTTTATTGGTCAGAACATTGATTCTTTCTCGATAGTTTCATCTCGTATCAGTCTACGCATAGCTTCGTAAAGCACAGAACTATTGATTCTTTCTCGATAGCTTCATCTCGTATTGGTCTATGCATAGCTTTGTAACGCACACAACTATTGATTCTTTCTCGATAAGTTCATCTCGTATCGGTCTACACATAGCTTTATAACACACAACTATTAGCTAAGAATAAGTAACAGCCAAACGCCTAGGTTCAGGCAGATCTGAGCAGCATTCCATCATACCCTGCGAAGGCCTCGCAACTCCAACTGACAAATCCACCATCGTCAGATGGTGGTGGCTGATTTCTCCTCAATCGCTGTTCGTGAAAATGAATTCACCGTCTGAATTTAGATATCTGGCTTCGACCTTAGCTGATTAATCAGCCCCCAAGAAGCCGATTAGTCGCTGATTACAAAAGTATATGGTATAGTCGGCTTAACTGACTAGTCGGTCATTAGTCAGTACATCTCTAGCCCTTAGAATTACGGAGAGAAAGAACTCTTTATAATTTCGTCTTAATCTATCAGTTTTCCACAGAAATAAAACCAAAATCTAGAATATTCGCAAATATTCGTGTTTCAGGTTGACGATGACTTTATGGCGAGATACCAGATGAGTTATGGGTTCTCGGATCCAAATGCAACCGATACGACAGAAGCAGAGGAACCTCAGCAATCGGCGAAAGTTGACAAGGAGAAGAGGAGGCTGGAAGCTAAAAGAAAAGCACAGGAGCCACCGTCTTGGTTCGAAGTGGACGAAGCACACAATACTGCTATTTATGTGTCCAGCCTACCATTGGACATCACTATGGAGGAGCTCACGGAACTCTTCAATAAATGTGGCCTCATAGCGCGGGACGAGAAGGGGAAGAACAGGATCAAATTGTACAGGGACTCCAATGGGCAGCCAAAGGGCGACGCACTCTGTATCTACATAAAAGTGAGTGATAATTTATTTGAAATTTTTTTATTTGACAAACGATATAATTATCTAATATTGAAATATCGCGTGCATGGCGTGATTTTGTTAAAAGAAAGCTTGATTGGAGGAGTTATCGAAACAACTGATATATTTCGGGAAAGAAATGTTGAAACTATAATGTAATAGAGAGTTAAAGGCTTCAGAGAAATATTTACGGAGCTATATAGCTTTCGTTGCTGTATATTAGAGCATTATATTTTGCAGCGCTGGTTTTACGTACACTTTTTATTGATACCATGTACATTACGTTAGATACAGAAAGTAGGCGTCGGCGATTTTTGCGTCGACGTATTTACAAACAAAACGATGGAAAAGTAGTTCATAAATTATTACGGACGATAGATTAATTTATCGTAATCGGAGTTGCTGAATGGCGTCTGCTAGTGCAGTATAAGCAGTAATTGTAGATATGTAGAGCCTCCATATTTTTTCCCGTTTGTTAGAATATTACACATATATGTTTCAGGAGTTTTTACATGTATTCGAATAGGAATTTGTATTTATGTGGATATTTAAACACATCGGGCAATATTTTAGAATTATTTGGCTTACAATTAAAATATAACCTTATTAACTTAAATCCTGAAACGTTGTAGGAGTAAAAAAGTTTTATTCTATCATACTTATCTATACAATATAGATAAATTAAAACATAAAAAATAAAAATCTTTGAATATCTGTCGGTACATCGATAATACTTACTAAATGATATTTTGGGGAACATCGAATGTATCTCTGATTTTTTGAGAAATATTAATAGCCACATCTACCCACAGGATGATATTTTTTTAAGATGACGTGGAAATTTAAGTATAGTCGAAATACAGTTTCTAATGATCAAGTAGTTCGATTACTCGTGATATATTATTTACTACAATGATTATTATACGTTACTCTAAACGTGTATTCAACGCGAGAAGTAAAGTACTATTTCGTGGTGAGAAATCAAAGGCATTTGAGGAGGATTTCTTCCCTAAGTAGACTTTTCCTCAAGAGAAAAGTAACTTAATGAAGTTGAATAACTGATTAACAAAAATTTCGAACTTTGCGAAGCTTTCATTTTGAGTCTATATATTTTGAATTCTGTTTGGTACGAATTGTTGTTTTTGTTATCACAAATGCCTGCAATCATACACTTGAGAAAAATAGTTTTGATAATGAAGTAAATTCGATCCCCAACGTTTCATGCATATTAATTAAATAAGATAAAGTAGAAGAATGAGTGTTCGATGAAATCTGAACGCTTTATATACGATACATCAACGTTACAGTTATTAATCTACCGATTCCAGGTAATGTCGCTAACTAGACACTAACCTCGAGAATCTAACTCCTATCCAGAGGAAAAAGAGGAACATGAGAGACTGTTTCGCCGATATTAAGTGAATAAATTACTTCAGTCTGTGCTCGGTTTTCAATAACATCTAAAACGGTATCCGTACTGTTGGCAACGTTTATACTATTCACAAGAACGAAACTCTTAAAAATTAACTCTTCACTTGGTGAATTAGGAGGTCATTGAAGAAATCCGTGATCGTTACAACCTGACGATTTAAATAATATAAATAGCATTCGAAAACTTTCCGTAGCTCTAGAGAATGTGAAAGGAGGAGGAAACTTGTGCAAGAGGTTCTAGGATGTTAGTATCGATGGTTCAAGTATCAAGTAAAGAGTTGAAATACCGTTGCATCGCAAGCAACGTTTGTTCATGGTTTTAGGATTACTTCCTCGCTCGCCAAGTCGTTCATCCTGCCTGGAAGTTGAGAAAGAGCTCCGCTGATGCCCGTTAGACTTTGTGGACCATTGCTAGGACCGTCACCAAGAAATGCTCGGTATTCTTGTCCTCGTGGCAGGATCTGCGCTACCCTTGGCGCAGGAGCATTCGGTTGAGTTCTGTTAGCGCGATGCCGCATTCGGTTTCTCGTTGGCTCCACTCTATTGCTGAACAAAGATTTCAGTAACATTAGCTACATATTTTTGCCTGTATCATGAGGATTGGAAAGATTGTTCGACGTTTGAGATGCAAATTAGGGTTGCCATCATTTTCATTTTCGACTGACGACTCCATTCTGATGATATTTTAAAAAATATACGACTGAAATAAGGTTAAAACACAATGTCGTTTGAATAACTAAGAGCAATACAGACTGAGAGATCTCTTATTAAATCTTCCACTGTATAAATTAATAGATTTCAGTATTAATTCACGTTTGAAGGCGCCCTGCTCTACTTCCAATCTTAAAATCCGCAGTGAGTGTACCGTGAATTTTTTATGCAAAATAATTCATTGAAATCGTGCTTATTTCAATTGAAGGTAACAGTTCTATTCTTGTGTAAGTGAAAATATAGCTTTGGTTAAATTTTGAATTGGTACCGTATAATTTATAGCATTGCACGGTTTGATAGAATGGAGCAATTTCCATTTTAAAATTTAAATTTTAAATTTCAAGTTTTAAATTTTAAATTTTAAATGTCAAATGGAACTTATTTTTGCCAAGTCTTGCAACATTTCACGTATGTATTTTTGTACACAAGGATATATGAAATCTTACTTGGATGGTGGCCTTGAACCCAGCTTCACGCCATGCAGCCAGTAGTTGTCCGCATTCTGTTCCGCCCAATTTCTTCTCCGTGTCGGTCGCGGTTTATTCTGTTTGTTCGGCTTCTGCAGCTCCTTTGAATACTTCTTGCCTTTTTTCCGAGGCTTTAATCTTTGGTTTTGCGGCGCGTAGGGATCCGTGGTCTTCTTGCGTCTTCTGACTATATTTCAAATAAATCGCAATTTTTATCAAGTTCTAATAGCTTCTTCAACAATGTATAATATCTTGATTCTCTTCCAACGAAACTTAATATTTAATACAGAATGGTATTTTAATGGCACTCAAATTTTAAAATCGAGCATCAGCTTTTTTGGGGAATGGATGCACAAAAATTTGATATTTTACCTATACGTCCAGCTGGAACTTCGCATATGTAATACTTCCGGTCCACGCAGCTTCGTGGACTCCATTTGTATTTCAGGATAGGGTCGATCGTGACGCAGTGCCACGCATATTGTTGCTTCGTCTGATCGGATTGAGGCTTGCCGAAATTTTGGAAAACCATTTCCTCGCCGGTTACACCCCATCCCCAAGCCATCTTTTGCCAGTTGAATATCCCACCGATCCATCTCTCCAATTTAGCTAAAATGATATTTAAATATTCTACTTGTCTGCTAGTAACCAGTGTCGACACATAATTTCTCCACATTGAATGGAGTTTTATTTTATGTTTCTAATATTTTCAAATATTTCATCAGAATTTGTAATTATTGTCTCTCATAGCGAGGCTATATATTCGAAGAACGAATTTGTATACGATTTTTGTATTGAGTTGTATCTTACTTACTGAATTGATCGTTCATCAAGTACTTTCTCAGCATTCTATCTTTCCCGTTTCTATCGAGAACCGCCAGGGTGGCGTTTCTGTCTTTGCAGTGAAAATGAGCATCCCTCCAGGTTGCCATGCCCGCGCTTAAATAATAGCAATATCCTTTCAATCGGAAGAACCCTATCGGGCAGGCGAAACGTCTTACGCGTTCATTCTGCCGATGGATTACTGGCTGACGCGCAACCGCTGGATTAATACTGACATTGTACGGTTGTATTATGGCGGCTGATATGCCTGGAAAATTATTCAAAATTTTCGGGTATTAAATTTTTGGAGGTGTGAATGTGTTGGGAAGGGATTGTGTAATGCGAAGATGTCGAAAAATCGGTTGCAAAAAATCAATCAATAGGCAGATTATGAGAAATTTGTTGTTTGTACTCTTCATTTTTGTATTCCTCATTACTCTGGCTATGTAGGAGATATTTAAATAGAAAACAAAAAAATTATTACCCCCTTACATAACGATGATGTGCCATATCTGTGTTGCATCTTGATTTTCATTTTATTTTTTAAATCTCGAAATAAGGGAGCTTAAATTTGGGATAGTTACAAAAATTTCGGTTTGTAAAAGCGAAGCTTGTTCCCGAAGCTTTGTTTTCGCTTTCCAAAGTTTACAGTGTCAAAATACTGAGTAGCTAAGTATTACCGACTTAAAAAAAATGTAATATTTTTATTCGCCTATCTTTAGCATTGAAAAATTGCTTTACACTTTATAATCATTCGTATCTACGTATCAGTTTCATAGAATGTAGGTACATACATATCTTATCATCAGAAGCATTTCACGCAGTAAGGTATCAAAACTTAAAAAAGGAAGATAACTATATAATATTTTCTTATGGCTGCTCGCCTGTTTCCAAACCAAGTCGTATTTTTCTAAGTCAAACGAATGGCTGCCCCAATGCCTCAGTACATACGCGGTTTAGTTCGACGAATCGAGTTTTTCGTTGAATTGACTTCCCGGTTGGTTCTTTTCAAAAGCTGAAGTGGTCCATGGAGTTGAATCGGAATTTAAAGGACTTCGTTAGCTGGATACGAGAATCGATGAAGAGCCCTTTTGGCCATACCACGATAAATCAAAGAGTGGCACAGGCATTGGCGGTGCACAATATTTCTCGTGAGCTTCTACAAAACTGCCAGCCTTTACTTTGAACATATAGTTACCCATTATGGAATCAGTACATATAGATAACATTGCACTGCACCTTAAGTGGTATTTCTGTCAGTAAGTCTCGCTCGGCAAATTTCTAGCTCTGATATATGTACCTATGTACTGTTTGATTTAGGTTTTCAACCTGTATGTATAAGTGTAGTTTTATCGAAATTTAAGATAACAAATATCATTTCGGTTTTAGTGTTATTGCTGGCATTAAAATCATTTAGGAAATAGGTACTAGTAAATTTCAGTTGTCAAGCACAGAAGCTACTTTTCTGGTAGGAGTATAATTACTCACAAAAGTATCCACCCACTATATGTATACGTCAGAATGTATACATTACTATTTTTAAAGTTGGCTTTAAATTTTGCAAATTAATTTGATATGTAATGTTGTTGATTGTAGCCAAAATTATATCGGGTTTGGTATCATTTTCATTTGGAAAACAAAAGGAATCGATTGGTGTCACTTTCGTGAAGATCCGATGAGAAATGTGGAACTTGACATTTTTCCCTTCTTGGCTATATAGTACTATTCTTGTCTTCTCCGTCCCCTATTCTCGAGCGTTGATAGCCATAAAACTGAATAAAGCGTAAAATTGGAGGTGTGAAATTCGTCTACCACACCGGATAAAAGATGTTCTCTGGAACCCGAAATTATCAACTTATCCGGGCAATATTGTATTTGAGAAGCGTGTCCTTCACCTTCATGCCGCTTATTCATTACATTTATTCGTCGCTCACCTCTAATGAATAAATTCGTATTCGAATAAATCTGGCTTGAATAACAATACAGATTTATTCCCGAATAAAGAATAATCTTTCGTTGAATAAAATCGTTAATCGTTATTCACGAATTAACCTTGAGGAGTTATTCGCGAATTAACCTTGAGGAGTTATTCGCGAATTAACCTTGAGGAGTTATTCGCGATTCTTCATTCCTTATTCGAAACGAAATTTCAATGTTAAAATTAGAACTACCAATTCCCTTTCGCGTTAATGTAAACCTTGATTAATATATTCTAGAACAGTGTCTCCAATTAAAAAATTATATACAGTTCATTTAAAACAGTATTTTTATTCGTGAAAAAAACAACGCAGGTGTACAAAAGTATTCGCCTAAAGCCAGTGTTTATTTCACATAAATAATTTAATAAATATTAGTACTTTTAATCTATTATCCATAGATTGACCTAGTTTTTGAAAAGCTCCCGTTTAATTCATTCCATCTTTCTACCAAAATTCGTTTCACCATTTCTGTGGTAAACTTTTCAAAAGTAGATTCACGAAGGAGTAGATAACTAACGTGAATTAGAATTGGTAATTCTGACTTCAACATTGATTAAATATGTTAAATACTGTGAACATATGCAGGCAGTGGATACATTTTGTATGTAACTACATATTTAGATATATCTCCCTTGCGGAAGGAAACGCACCTGATGAGCATTAAACTAACATTTCACAGTTATACAATTTCTACTTCGTTGAAATAATTGATATTTCCAATGGCAGCCGTGGTGAATGCAGTCAGGTATCAGCGACAGCAAATTTGTTACGTCATGCACCGCTGGTAATATGCATTCAAGCTATGTAGTTCAGTGTTACGGTCGCTCTCTTGCGTGCAATAATTTCTTTCATCTTGCGCCTCTCCTTTTATGGAGACAATCGGAGGAAATCGAATAAAATATCGAATCGAATACTAGGCGAGCCTCCGCGGCGATCGTTACAAGTTGGTTCATTTGTATTTCTCGTCCTTGAACGCCAGTTCAAAGATTATGCAACGGTGCCCGTGTTTTACGGATGAACAGTTGCACTATGCAGACGGAGTAATTTTTGCAAGCGTTGTGCTTGAAGGAAAGCGTCGATTGGGTTGTAAAACTGAGAATCGTGATATCTGCTGCGTCAGTAATTGTTTTTACGTAACTGTGTTTGTGATGAAATATTCGTTTTTTAGTAAGTTATGTTACTTAGGAATATTGCCTTCTCTTTCAACTCGTTATATAGTTGCATGTTTTTTTTGAAGTTACGAAACGCAGTAGATGGCAGTGTATTTTTAATAATCCGCGAGTTATTTTCTTTAGGGAAACATATTTTACGTTTATTATCATAATAGCGGTTGAAATTTAGGGAACTATTTAGAAGGAATGGTTTGTTTGCCCGAGATTTGGGTAGTAGTGTCTAATAATCGTGTGAAAGTGTATATTTTTCCTACACACGGCGCCCGCAGCTAAGAAGGTTAATAGTCTCTGGTATTTATTAATAGTTGTACGGCAATCTATCTTAACAGAAATGCATGGCCCCTACTTTATCCTGTGCCGCTGGTGCAACCAACTGCAACTAAACCAGATATTACACAGATATGTGGCACGTAAGGCGTATCATTACAGAAAATTGATTTTATCTTTCGCACAGAATGCTTTTTTAAATCAAACTTAGTAAGTAAGTGGTAACTGTAATAATTTTTACTAAACAATATTAAAGTGGCAACAGGTGTCTGAGAATTCATAAAAATACAGTCCGGAGGTGATAAAATCTGTATATGAATAAATTAGTTTTGAAAATTTAAATTAAAAATATAAGTGTCCACTTTTAGGATACTCAGATTAAAATTAAGGAAAGTTGGAGTTATCTCACGAAATAAATAAATTTAATAACTTATTCACTTGGCATATTAAAATTTATAAAAATGAAAGACATTGCTGAAAATTTTCCTTCAAATCAGGAGAAAATTTGACGATACAATTTTACTGAAAATTGCCAAGTGAAGCTGCAGATATTAATGGCAATTGCTCAAGTCATTAAATGGTCAGGCAGCAGTAAAAACTGATCGCAATAAGAATCATAACGACAATGATGATAACAGTGAAACAAGAGGATGATCGTTACTTCCTGAAAGTGGATCACGGATAGCGTTGAAAGAGGGTTTTTACGGTATTCGCTCTGGAGTGTTAAGGCGAATTAAACTTCCGCGTATCGCCAAGTGTTCCTAACCCAGTTCAATGCGTTTGATGTTGTCCGTTCGTTCCGTGGACTGTGAATGACATCATCCGAGAAAGTTATGTGGTGCATCGGCTGTAACCGTACCGTGTTCACGTATGGTAATTGCTATGGTGGAAACTTGAAGTGCCATTTGCACGGTGCATCCTCCCCTTTCGTTTATCAGTAGAGGAAGAACCCAGGGGAATACTGGCGCGCTGATCTAGGTCGCCAATTGTTTCGGCTATTTTCAGGAAACCTAAACCGCGTCTGAGTAGGTTCTGTGGTAGTATTTGCTGTCATTCGTTTAAAAGTTATTTAGCAAATCTCTACTGAAAGCTTCTTTTAGAAGAGGTATCTAGAGCTTTTTGTTGGGTCAGTATTTTCGCAAGGCAAAATGGTCCTTGAATTTCGAATATTATTGCACCACCGCAGTGTTACTGATACGGTTGGTGTAAAATATTTTTCTAAGGAAAATTCAATATTTGCCATTTTTTCAATTTGGAATGTATAGAGCGGTTGCTTTAGTGTTTACTGCTTCAAGTCACTCGGGACTTGAGAAACACCAAGGTGTTTTCTAAATATATGCAAGAGTAGCTAAAGTAATGATGCACTAATTAAAGAAAAATTGCATTTTATTCAATCGTATTAAGTTTAAAAGTCCCCAATCTATATTCGCAATTTAAAATTACGAGCGTGTTTGTGCATTATCCTTAGAGCACCGTTACACCTTGTCAAGGTTTAGTCCTCTGTACCCCTTATCATATACGTTCATTTATGCATGCGTCTCGAGATTTCCATCGTTGACTCATTTAAATTCACGACGAATCGCTCTAGAAAAACGGTTTATCACGATAATTCCGTCGAGTCATCCCTCCCAACACTATCCTGTCTGGAACCAAAGCTATTCCTTGCGTATCAAACGCTACGAAAAAACACGGGTGCTATAAAGATTTGCATTCACTGGATAGCATTCAGTGGACGTTTATGGTGGTCATAAATGACGCAACTGCAGGAACGTGAGCTTCATTTTTTCGCAGATTCATTCGCGATCGCGTCGAACGCGCTACCGTCCATACTACAGCACGCACGCTGCGCACATTCAATGTAAATTCGCGTTTCAGCTGGCACCATGCGCAAACGGTCCTTTGGTTCGAGGCATATTATGACAAATAAGCGGTTGATATAGTAAACGTTAACGCTCACATGTGACCGTCGATCCTTTCGTTTCTTTCGATATCGAATTCTCATTTATACGCTCGCGAATTTATACACGATTTGCTCGTAAATCGATGATTCTTCACTGTCACTGTGAGCCGTCCCCTGGGCTTGTTTCATGGGCGGTTTCATGTCTTCAAGACGGGAACTGCCGATCCCGGGGTACCTGAGCTGGCTCACTAGTGCTGAAGCTGTGCAAGAGGCTCGACTTTGGAGCGTTCTGTGAACGCGACAGCCCCACCCAGGTTTAATGGAGAGCGAGGGTGTTGGGAATCGGGGTTAGACCAGGGGAAATCCTCTGTCTACTTCGCAGAGGTGTGTAAAGGGTTGATACCCGGCGTGTCCCAAGTCAGATCGAAGTTTGGGGAACGTGGATGGCAATCATGAGCTGCCACTAATTCGCTTGGTAATTGGGGTTGGGATATTGTATGCAGTGGTTATGCTTCCAAAGTAGGCAGTAACTTGGACTGTTAGAAAACGTGGTGGTAGGGACTTGCAACCCTGGTAACTAGTAGTAGTAGGGAGGTGCAGTTAGTGGATTAATACTGGCGCAAGGTTTTAGGAAATATTGTTTCGAGTCGGTAGGCTTTTCTGAACGATCGCTACTGCCGAGAAAGATTTACTTAATACTAAACCTACCAGAGCGGTCAAATGACCGCTTTTGAGACTTTAACAAAAGTATTCAATTCCAGGTTTTCATTTTTCTTGAACTTACTGCATGACTTTTTCTATAATATATAATAGCTATATGTTATAGAAAAGGTCTTGCAGTAAGTTCAATAAAAATGAAAACCTGGAATTTAATAATTTTGTTAAAGTCTCAAAAGCCGTCATTTGACCGCTCTGGTAGGTTTAGTGTTAACGCGCCGTGAACATATATTCGGGAACACTTGGGGAATAACTGTTTTCTAGAAAATGTGATCTGAATGTGGTTTAAGTCTGTATTAAACATTTTCTGAAACTCGTTTAATAGCAAGTAATTACTAGATTAGGAAGTACGAATTGAGTGTTTGAAATAGAAATTGAGCATTTTTGTTAAATACTGTACCTCATAAAGAATTATTAGATGGAATTTAACTGCTTATTATGAATTTTTTAAATGCAAGCTGTTGAATATTAATCGTCAGTTTTTCAATTTGTTCTTCATTCGCTTTGCGCATGAACCTGTGCGTGGAAAAGGAGTAATAAAGTTTTTAGGAACGTGGGACAAATGGAATTAAAAGGATTCGAGTGGAGCTTGAAGTTTTTATTGGTTTAAAAATGACGGGACATGTAGGATTAATATAAAATTGCAGGTTATGTGTCAGCGTTTATGGGGGGAATGGAGTGAAATTTTCCTTACTATTTCATTGGTGCTTTAGTAATTGCAAGTTTTCGATATGGTGGGAGGGTAATCAAGATTTGAAGGCTTGTATAGATAAACGATGCAGCGAGGCATATTTCACAACGGAAATATCTTGATTCTCTGTTGCAGAAATTGTTAGAATGGCAAGGGACCAATACAATATTTTCAAATAATATTGCACGTTTCTCTTATCTGCGATTTATCGTCTCCGAAATTTAGGTTGCTGACATTTGAATCCTTGGTTTAAAATAAAATTCCTCCGCTTCGTATTCAGCCATCCCAATGGCACTATATATATATTCCATATCCATCCTATTTTTTAAAGTGATGTATCTCCATTTTGCTTTTACACTGATTGCAGTATCCTTTTCCAAAATCGATTCCAAATAAAATAATACGTTACTTTTATACCACTGTGATCATATTTAAGAAACAAAAACATAACAAATTTAAAACATAGATCAACTTTCTTTCCAAAATACGGTCTCGTATGAATTTCATAAAATTTAGAACACAGTATCGCGTTATCCGCAATTAATATTTCATTCCGAGCATACCCTAATACAATTTATTACGAAGATGAAGAATTTTTTGGGGAATATCAACATTAATCGCAAAATCAACCATGAAACAGGTGATCCAAAGTGTTTCCCAGTGGCTTGTCCAACATTTTCGTAAAACTTTGGGAAAATTCAGTTCAACAGTTCAACCTGTCACATCCCTCTGCCAAGAGTACCAAAGTAACACTGCCTTGGTTGGCTTCTACCATGTTCGTATAATTATCGCGCCATAAATCTGTTCTCCGCCTATTGTCGATATTCAAGTATCAGCGAATATCCACGATAGTTGATTTTCAAATCAGCTTCAATTTAAACGGCTGACAGATATCGATGTTACGCGTTTCTGGGAACATGTAATTCGCCGGTGTGTAGGTTGGTGGGTGAACTTTAATAATTGAGTTACACCAGTCCCAAAGGCGTCGTTAATTAGCGTTCAAATATTATAGCGACTCGTTATTTTTAGGTCCCCCGTCGCTGTACGTGCGTCGTGCAGAATTCACGTAGATCCGTGCGCACGCTGCGCTCGTGAATAATGCGAGCGCTGCATCTTCCCACGATTTTTACTTTCATTCATCCGCTCGAGAAAGAACCGTAGGATACATATAGCACAAGGCTAAATTGTGCACTTTCTACGCGTAATTGTTTCACGATCGCAGAGCTGTGGAGAATTTTGTCACAACCTCTGCGTAATTATTATCTGATGGACGTTTTTCGAGGTTGCCATTTTTGGTGAGCGGTCAGTGAAGTACTGCATAAGTTATGTTTACATCAAAATGGAAATCCTGTGAAAGGTTTTTGATGGTAGTTGTTACTACTAAAATAATTGAAAAATAAATCAATGAAAGGGTTGATTTTAGGAATCTAGTTTTAAGAATATTGTAATAAGTTTTAGGGACATATCGTTCGCATAAAATTTTATCGATCAAAATTTCTTTTTGGTTACGTTACTTTTGCCACACGATCCAATACCATTCTGTCTGGTCTTCTGCGTGCAGATTCGTGCACCCTCTAACGAAAATAGATGGCCGATCTATTCACTTCGGACTTCTAGGTATTCAATAGCATAGGTGGCCTTATTTTTTATTGGGCCTATGTCAGGTTAGGTAAGCGAATATTTTAGATTCACGTGTCAACGAATCAAAATTCTTCCCATTCTTTTAGACGTTGAAATAAACGGGCTTCACTGTGGCGATGGTTGAAAGACAAAGTGCATACGCAAATAGACGGGCCTTGGCTCTGCAATTTATTGCGTTAAGAGTTACTGGAGGGAAGGAAACGAATTGTTCCAAAGTAGGTAAAAGTGAATAATTTTTTTTAAATTCCCCCCAAAAATTATATTTATTAGTGTACTGTTAAATAAATGCAATGGGAATAATTTTTCTTCTCTTTACTTGACTATAGAGTCAATTTATAATGTTCATTTATTATTTAGTAGATTTGAGACGACTACACTCAATATGTTACATATAAACTGTTTTCTATCGAGTTCGCAAAATGTACTGATAAGCAGAACTTAATTATCAGCATGCGAATTCTTCTGGATACCTGATTCGTTATATTCAATCATGATAGAATTGCTTCCTCTCTAATATCTCACAGCACTGCGACTACTTTGAAGCACAGTGATAAGAATCTTGAGCCGCGTTATCAAAACCTCTGATTTCTCTTAAGACTATTATTAGTCACGATTATTTTTACCGTAGTAATTAACATGGCGTGTTACCGTCTTTCATATATATCGTTTATCATTCCATGATTTGAATATTGTACCTGGTGAAACATCAATTTTGTTGTCGATAAAATATCAAAAAATGCTAAAATTGTGCTATCTTTGCCGAGTAATTTTTCATTAAATATTTAATGGGGAATCGACGTTTTCCCTCGAAAACCTGGAAACACTATCGACTAAAAAAAGGTGGGAAACTATTTCCTTTCCAAACAATTATTTTTTATCCATCGTGAAAGAATGCTACAACATTGCGAATTGAAATGCATTTTGACACAGCAATTTAAATGGTCTCTGTTCTCACGTGCCAACGAAATTCTCCGAGGAAATAATTCTCGTGACAAATGATTAAATCTTGTGAAACGTGAAAGGGGCTGTTGGTCTGAAACCGGGGTGGATGCAAGAAGTTTTGTTTGAGTTGTTATCCTTTAATTTACTATTGTATTTAAATGTTTTTGAATGAAGTTCGCTCTGATTTATATCAATATCGTGGCATGTTGCTTTTAAATTTCGTCATATTTGTTCTTGACCTTGTTATTCTGGTTAAATATCCTTTCTTCTTTTTCGGGTGTAAAAAATACAACCAATATTTAATATATCTCGTTAGATTGCAATGAAAATAGAAAATACTATTAATTGTTAATTCTATCCATTTAATTGTTCCACAATCGCAAGAGCAAAAACTTTTCTCACAACACCTCTTCCCTTACAATTTGAAAATTAGCCCCCTTCCTCGTACCAGCCTGTTCAGACCTCCGTTGAAAAGACTCCATTTCAAAGGACCTTGCCGCATTACACGTCGCAAATACACCTTCCGGTGAAATTAATTTCTCGATGAAAATGAAGCACGCCTCGACCAACTTTTCTGTCGCCTTTCACTGACTACAGAACTCGATCATTTCTAAAGCTCAGCCAACAGCAAAATAAAAAAAAAATCCCCAAAAATACAAAATAAAATCCCCAATTCGTCGATCTTTTTATTCACGCGATGGTTCGCAGTTTTCCTCGATTTCCCAATTACCCGCAACAGGAGCGCCAGATTAAAATTACCCGCGCCTTCGACAGTACCGGTTGCTTTACCTGTCGCGCAAAGGACCAGAATCAAGCACGGAAGTCGCATGGTCTCCAACTTGGTCTCGATTTACTCGCCGAAGTCGTGAGTGCACAGACACAGAGATGCGAACAGAATCGTCCTCATCCTAGTTCACGAGTCACACTTTGGTCCCCGCATCAAGACCTTATCGTTCCAAAGGAGTCGACGAACCACCTGTGTGAAACGTCACCGATCGTCGATCACGATCACTGGTCGATGATTTAACTGCGCGCTGGATCGATCGCGATCTGTTCGTTTGGGTGTCCGGATGAACGTTGGGCGCAGGTTCCCACCGGATGGGCGCGAGCCAGAAGTTTCCACGGTGGAGGCTCGCGGGCGACTGAAGCTGCCGCTTCCATTCCGCCCGTCGTCGCCAAGGTACGTGGAGGCGAGCTTTCGATCCAGACTCTCGCGCTTCCCCCGTGTGCCGCATACTTTCTCGATCTCCCGGCATTTTTCACGGCCCTTCTGGCCAGCTGCGCGTACGTTCCGTTTCGTTTCGTTTCGTTCGTCAAACGCCCTGGCCTGGGATTCTTGACACTCGACGACGGGATTGTCGTGAATTTCGCGGGCCCCCTCGACCCCGTCCGCAATTGGATCACGGGTCTTGACACTTCCCGGCAAAATCCGAGATTTTGTGCCTTTATGCGGGAAACTGGGGTCGTTTTCGTGTGGAGGGGCTTCGGGTAATATCTGCTTCTACGATTGTGACCGTTCTTTCGGTGCTGCTTTTGTGATTGGCTGTTTTATGTCGTATTGATTGCCGATGGTGATTGCGTTGCAAGGTGGTATGTTTGGGTTAGATGGTATTTGATTTTTCATTGATTTGCTGTTTTGGGACGAGGTTGATGTGTTGGAGATGTTGTTGGTGGTGTTGAAATTATTCTTGATATTTAGTCGTCGTTACTTTAGTGGGTTCTTGAGAAATTGGGGTAAGCAAATATGATGTGTTTTTTAATAGTTATACTGCCCTCCTTAGTTAAACTGTCCTATCTAACATTTTTTCATTTTTTGAGATATGTTGAAATATTTGAAGTTCCACACGTCTTTTACCTTTTAAGTAAAGTTAGAAACCTCTACGTGCTTCGCAAAGATTTATAAAGAGTCTAATGCATTTAACCTAACTTCTTTCAAAATGGTTAAAATATCTTATCTGAAACAATTAATTAATTGGTACGTTAATAATACATTCCCTACCGGTACACCTATAACAAAAAATGATATTAGGCTATTACGAAATAATGACATGTTTTAATTTGAATGAAGGCAAATAAGTATGGTGCAAAGTAATAGATAAAACTTCAATTTTCTCGGTTGTTTCAAAATGCTAGATAGGACATTTTAACTAAAGAGGGCAGTATAGGTGTGTAGTAATATTGCACTTTTTGTGGAGATGTGGAGGATAATTTTGCTTGATTTTACATTGATTTGCTGTTTTGGGGTGAGGTTGATGTGTTAGAGATGTTGTTGGTGGTGTTGAAATTATTCTTGATATTTAGTCGTCGTTAGTTTAGTGGGTGCTTGAGAAATTGGGGCAAGCAAATATGATGTGTTTCTTAATAATTATAGGTGTGTAGTAATATTGCACTTTTTGTGGAGATGTGGAGGATAATTTTTGCTTGATTTTACATTGATTTGCTGTTTTGGGGTGAGGTTGATGTTTTAGAGATGTTGTTGGTGGTGTTGAAATTATTCTTGATATTTAGTCGTCGTTATTTTAGTTGGTTCTTGAGAAATTGGCAAGCAAATATGATGTGTTTCTTAATAATTATAGGTGTGTAGTAATATTGCACTTTTTGTGGAGATGTGGAGGATAATTTTTGCTTGATTTTACATTGATTTGCTGTTTTGGGGTGAGGTTGATGTTTTAGAGATGTTGTTGGTGGTGTTGAAATTATTCTTGATATTTAGTCGTCGTTATTTTAGTTGGTTCTTGGGAAATTGGCAAGCAAATATGATGTGTTTCTTAATAATTATAGGGGTGTAGTAATATTGCAATTTTTGTGGAGATGTGGAGGATGATTTTTGCTTGCCAGGTGGTAGTGTGTTGATTTAGTATGTTCAAGCTTTAATTTTAGCGATTATTGTCTGGGCGTTTCTGTTAAGATTGTTGAATAGATTCGACTTGGAAAGGTGACTCTTTGTGCGAAAATTGAAGTTGCACCTGTTTCTTTTACTGGCACAACGGAACTTTCAGTACTATAACTTGTGGGAAGAATATATTTCTGAAGAGAAATTAACATTACAAAAGTAGAAAGATGATGCAAATTGGGGTAGAAGAGCAACAGTCAACTTTTAAATTCCAGCGCGAAGCATAGGTCATTTGAAATTTAGATGCTGAACAAAATAATACAGTATTTTTCACAAATAGAACTTTTCTTCGTGGAAAATAATAGATGTCTTAATTTTCTAGCTGACATGAAATTCAATAATTAGCTTTCAAGCAATTAAGTCCCGCTTTAGAACCATTTTCTAATTTTACATATGTAAATAATTACAAAAAAATTGTAAAAATTACAAAAAATGTAATTTTAAATAATTACAAAAAAAAATGGAAAAATTGCTGTATCTCTTATCTAACAATTCAGGGCCCCCTTGTATCCCTGAGCTACTTTTTTAAGTATGCAAGGGCATTTCAATTATTATCGAAGAAGTAATACCTAGCTTCAATTATGGTTTTTCATATTCGAAAATATTTTTTTCTTTCATAACAAATGACTCTAAAAATTCCAAACGCTTGAATCATAATAGGTAGCGTTGAAAAGAATGTGGAAGAGTTTCGTTTAGCAGAATCCCTAATTCCGCAGCGGCTATCTATTTTTTTCTTACGGCGTTTGTTATAGAATAAATGTGTTCAGGAAATATTTCCACTATACATTGGGATCTAGAGTGTTTCAAGCTTACTGCCAGCTCAGTATAATAAATCTAATGCGTAAGAGCGTTTAGAAACACGTGTAATGGATCGTGCTGTAGAAGCTTCAGTCAGGAAACAACGAAAATTATTTAGGTTTTCGCTCTAGCGTTTCTCTGGCTTCGCAAAAATTCCCGCTACGAGAACAATTATTTCCATTAGAGAGCGGTGTCTAACATTTCTACCGAAGGAACTCTGACAAAATAGCGGCTAATGTACGCTCTTACATATGTCGCTAAAACAACAAATTCGTAATTGCTTGGTATAGACATTATCGCGTTTCAGTTGCGTAAAAGCATTTAATTACTCGCAAATCGCAACAGTGTGTCCTCTTTGTTTCTGTAATTCTTTTGGGCGAAGCTGTGGGCTGTAAAAAGCGCGCAAATTGATCAATTTTATTTTTAATTTCCTCGATTTGCAGAGCGAAATATTTGTTGAGTAACGAGTAATAGCATACCACGTCCGTTTTTGAGCAAAATGTAGGTGAACATTTAATTCCGTTTAACTAAATTAGCATATTGCGAAAGTACAAATTTGAAGTGTGTACGGAATATTCAATTTATTATTTTCCCTTCACTTAACTTCGCATGACATTTATTATTAAAAATTGAGAAAAAAGCTACAACTTCATCAAAGATACCTAAAAACATGTTCCAAATTCCAAATAAATCGAATCGTTAATTTCTTAAAAAAAAATCTCCAACTTTGCTATGGTTTTAGCCCAAAAAATAGGATTCCCCTTAAGTCTATAGAATGATTCGTCATCAAAGAGAATACTACGATTGTTGTACACATTTAAAAAGCTCTCATGAAGAAGAATCGAAAATGCCACTTGTATCCCAAGAATCAGACCAGAATATAATACAAAATTGACTTAGAATTTATATTTTCTATCTCCTCGATGAAGATAAGCGATATCAATCTCGTCACCACTGACGTTAGTCCCTCACTATTGCGTTCCGGTAAAGAATGGCAAAGGAACAGCAATCGCGACACGCTCTTTGGTTACAAATCACTCCTCACTTTCGACGTTGCTCTTCGTTAACTTTCTTCCCGCGTATTTTTCTGGAATTCGTGAACAGTGAAAAAGATAACTGTACAAAAGATTTTATGGCTACTTTTGAGTACAAAACACACTGTCTTTGGCCACGTATGGTGGACAGTTGTTCAAGTATTCCTGCCGCAAGATCGACTGCAATAAAACGGTTTTCAAGTCTTCGTGGCCCTTCTAATATGAAGGGAAAGGGAGGAAAACAGGGAATGTCACAAAACAGTTTTATCGAGAAAATTAAGTTCTAATACTTTAGTCCGCCAGTAAAGAAGTAAGGCTCAACCAATTTAAATAATAATAAATAATTTCTTGTTTTACCTTGACGATAGAAGCTTGAAGCTTATCCTTAAGCAAAGAGTGAGGACATTCGATATTTTGCCACAATGTAGAGTGGACATTTCCCGTTTTTAATCACTACCTATACCAAATATTTAACGTTACTTTACGGTTGTATTTGAACTTTAAAACTCTAAAACCCTTTGTGATTCGACAGTTCTGTAGTCCCACTTGCCACCAACAAAATATGTTATAAATTGCAAAATCCCGGAAAATGGATATTCCATGTTTTTCCCCTTATCCTTTATATCGAGTTTACATCGCCAGAAGTAATATAATTCTAACATGAAAATGAGGAGGGTAATTCAGTTCGGAAAGAGATAGATCTGCATGGGATGGGAATATACCGAGCAGTATAGCTGCTGACGATTTTTCACTTGCACTTTTCAGATGAATCATAGACTCGGGATGAAACGCGGGCTTACCATGAATCCGTGTAGCATTAGGAATTGAGTTAGCCTGGATGTAGATGAGTACCATCGCCGAATCATTAATATTCCCGCGAAGTAACCGAACAGAACGGTAACAGCCGACAAAGTGTCCGTGTTTTCGACTTGCTCCTAATTGGAACGAGAAACAGCTCCTTCCGAGCTCTCCCGGGTTTTGTTTCTCTGAATGTATCGCTGGAAATTTGTTATGCTGCTTGTGTTCAACAGACGCCACTTTCCCATGTAGAATGCGTAGGTACCTGTAATTAGTGTAGTGTCTTGTGTGAGGAAAGATGAAAGAATGGATTTCCGTGGTTTTTAGGAGGTACACGAAGAGTGAGGCTTTTAGTTACGTGTTCTGTAACACGTGAGCAATTAGGCCAGTGTTTGCCAATCATTTTTGAGTCGCGACTACCTTTTATAATGTTCAAATAACCTGCGACCCCCCACTAAATATAAAGTAAATGTAATAAGGTAAAAAAAGCACTTTAAAAATGGGTATTTTAGAATATAATTTTAATTTAATAATATTAAAAAAAAATCGTGGCAGCTCTGTAGAAAACACTTCGCGACAGGTTGGGAATCACTGAATTGGGCGGTATCTCTGATATTTTCGGGGTCCTTGTGGCAGAATGTTTTCAATTAAAATTTGCAGATGGTGTTCTAAATATGAAATTTTCCACCTCTGGTTTGAATTTACAGTTGGAGCTTATTTATGTTGAAGTATCCATTTCTTTTATCGTTATATATTATAGGTATTAACTTGTTTTTGTTAGTGTTAAGATTATTATAGAAGAAATTTACTCTACTCTTGGTAATTCGTGCTGAAATGTCCTTTTCAAGTATTTTTTATTTATTTTTTTTAATAATACGGAATATTCAGCTTTACTTTCGTTATTGGGATTTATAAAAACTTCAAAGCCAAATTAATTTTGCAGTACAATTTATTCTGTATGAAATTTATATTTTGTAGAATGACAAAGGCAGTAGGATACGAATAGTTCATTTTCAAACTCGAGCTACTTCATTCTAATTTTAACTAACGCATAAATGTTCCTACGTCGATATTAGCCTTGGTAGATCGGCCAAGTCGTTATCAAGCCATAATTCGTAATATTTTGTTTAGCTTAGTGCTTCATAGATTAACAGCATTTGCAACTCCAACGAGGGTGACTAAATCAATCAAACTTGTGCAACAGTGACAACGTTTATTCGCGAACGAATCGATTTCAAATGATGGTACATAAACAGTCCCATCATTAACATCTTATCTGCAGCTCGTTTTGAAGCAAACTTACGCTCGCTGATTACAGTCTGTAAATACACAAATTATTCATTGATATTTGGCAACCTTTGCGATAAAATTACATTTTGCAAATAGGAAAGAAATCTTACAATAGTACTTTCGTGAGTGATAAATATGAAATAATATTTAATTCCCATGCTTACTCAAAAATATACTCTCAAATTTTTCTATAAAAAATTATCCAATTATCTCTTACAACTTATTTACCCGCAGAATAAACTTTCTATTAATAAACTGTCTTAACAATTAATAGAAGACGAGGAAATAAATTAGTTCAAATATTAACAAACTATCTGCCTACTAAATTTTTTTACTAAATCTCACGTCGACCTAATACATACATCAAAATAGTGAACTCACGAGTACATGTGACACCGGCGTCAATAATAGAAAGTATAATATCGATTCCATGCTGTCTACACAATTGCGAATAGTTGAAACGTTACATCACCTAGCAAGCGATCAGAATTGAATGCGAAAGAAGTTGAACTAGCTCGGTCTGGCATTTACCATCAGTCAAGGATGCGTGAATTTGTAATTGTATACGGTGAGGCAGAACGACGCCAATTATTCTAAGTAAATTGCAGCGATACGTGGGTTGCATAATTTCGGGAAGGTCGGGAGTTTGCGCGGCGTTTAAGCGGTTCGAGAGCATTTTAATTGCTATAACGAGAGAGAGCCTCACGAATTGGTGCTTGCCGTTGAGCAGCTTCTAGGTTCGATGAAACGTTCGTGCATTACGGTCGTTCAAAGCATCTTTCTAGTTCTTTTTGGAATTTTTAAGGAATCTTAACGATTCCTGAGTTCGATGACATGGAAGCACGAAATAAACGGTTGGAAGATGAATATAAAAGGAACGACAGCGAGAAGCGTGAGTAGGTATCGTGCCCGGTGGAAACTCATCTTAAATTTAATTAGCTTTTTCAAAGAAATTGCTGCGGAAAAATGCAGGGAACTGCATCTGTTTAGATTTAATTCGTGGACCCGTCGTGTTTATTTATTTTTACAGAATTTACACAACATGTAAAGTGATAATTCTAAATTCGCGAGGAAAAGATTCTGTATATCGGTATGAATCGAAAATGTGGAGTACAATTTTTTGCTTTGATCTGCCTGCCATTTTTCAAAAAAATTGCTTTAGACTACTTATTAAAAGTATGCAGTAATTTACTGGGTTCCTACACGATTTGCATTTTATAATCGTTTTTTTAAAAATTACGACAAGGATAAGTAATTATTTTTATAGAAATTTCAAGAAAAATAAATTTAAATGCAGTTTCAAACTTTCAACAGTTGTTTTGTTGTTACACATAAATATATTCGAGTATTAATCTCAAAGGTCCATAAATTCATCAATTCGGTTATTCACTAGTTGGTTTACCCTACTTAATATAGAGTAAGAAATCTTGGTTGATAAAAAAGGATATCTTTATTTCTACTAAAAGCTGTTTGTAGGAGAATCCATATTTGTGCAAATCATTTTTTTTCAGCCATTACATAATTCTTTCTACTTTTTAAATGAGAATAGTAATTCTCGAGACCGGTTAGCGATGATTTAAGGCGGATTCACACGTATCAGTTCCGTGATGGGTCAATGACATCAGCGTCAGTGGTAAAAAATATCATTTCCCTGTTTTTGAATGGAGCAGTTTACACTGGTTCGTGTCAATTCCTGATACAGGCGGAATTGATATGTGTGAATTCGCTTTTAGGCGCTCGCACCGAAAATGGACAGTTAATGATCCCTAAGTGGTAGTTAAGGGTATAATAAATTGCAGTCGAAAGAGGAATAGTCATTTTAATAGCTAAGACAGGTCGTCTTACAACTGGAATGTGGCCGATTGACTGCATTTGTAGACACGTAGGTATAAACACTCATAATTTTCTTATCTCATTTTTTTTTAAATTTAATTTCGGAAGCCATTTGCACACGGCGGAAAAAATCCGCGTTAACTTTTGCAAATATGATAGCTGTCGTTGTTCGAGACAACACGGTTGCGATTCGCAATTTCCGTGTATGAAAATGCTAGAATGTGGCCTTTCCGGTATACTACAGCTTCGTGTCTCCTTCGTGACAACAGCTGAGCAAATATTATTATCTTTATCTTTATTTCCTCGTCCTTGAACTCGAATACCCACTAGTGCTAGTGTCAGCGGGTATTTTGCATTAATAAAATGTGCTAAAAATAGTTGTGCATACAGAGGGGTGGAATAATGCGCATTCTTTCGTTGTATGTATTTTCTTTACAATTCAAGTGCTTACTCTCAAAACGATTTAAATCTAGCAAACACGAAGTTGAGAAAATCGTGTGCTTTTTTTTCAATATTTTAGTTTAGGCATATAAATTTTGCATGAATCAGTGTGCTTTATTACAGAAATGTAAGATGTACAGTAATAATATAAAGGAGTCGATAATAAAATTTTGGATGTTAGAGATATTGATTATTATAGATGGAAATAAGACGCAAGGAAATAAATTTTTGGACATCGATGTGGGCAAAATTGCAATTAGGTACATATTAGGTCATTTCATAAGCTTGTGCCGAATTGGGATCAATATTTCAATATACCTATGAATTTTATTAAAAAAAAAAAAAAATAACGAAGATAATATTATAAACAGAATGCATCGATCTCTTATCGCTCTGTGTTTGGAAAATGTATCGTGACGTATAATAAACACACCGCGGCACGAACTTATGGCGTGATCTAAAATTTAATAGAAGTAGTATATCAGGGGAATTGATTTTTGTAGTTTCTACGCTATAGTGGTTAATGGAGTTTGTCTTTACGATTATCATTATTTGATATGGAAGATGCTAAAACATAAATTACATTAGCTTTTAATCTTTACTGATGTGTGATATGAACAAGTTTAGTTTCATTTATAAGGTGAGCATGTGGCACTAATGGACAATAATGTAGCCACATGTTCGTGTGGTTAAATTGATTTTTGATTTAAGGGGTCAGTTCACTGTGACGGTTTGAAAAATGAAGCTATTTTTAAAGATTCTTTTCTTCGTAGATACAACATATAATGCAATAAATCTTTTTGGTATTTATTAAGCTACTCTTATATTATACAAAAAAATTAAATGAATTTTTTAAATTTGTTTTAAAACTTTAAACGCGATTATCTCAAAACAACATTTTTTTCAACTGGTGCAGGTGATTGCAAAAAAATTGTTTGACCAACTAGTTTGAAATTTTTACACGTTATTCAGCACTTCAGTGGCTATGGCCGGGACCACGGAAACCTTTTTCGATTAACCATTTCATACTTTTTACAAGGTTTTTGCAAGGCAAAATGATTGAAAAATTCACCGTATTTCAACACTTAAACTTCAAACCTCCGTCATTTTGTTAATTTTTTATCAGTAAAAATAATCCTGGTTCCAACCGCTAATTTGGTTCCAGAGTTTTTTAACATTCACAACATTTTAAAACCTTTCATAATATATTCCAGCTAAAAGAATGTAAACCTTTTTCTTCAACATATTTTTCAATCTGAACAAAATTCGTAACCGTAATCTTTATGTAAGTGTAATAAAATTGGTATACTGTCAAAATAGATTGAATACATTTCGAAAATAAAGTTCTATTGAACTTACAACACACTGACCCAATTAATCGTACATTTTTAAATTAGTTTCTTCACGTAGAAACTTTTTTAATAGGAAAAAAGACCAATAAAAAATCCAATCAAAAATATTATATGAAGCTTCCCCGCGCGCAATCTTGATTTTTTAAAAACAGAAAGTAGCCGTTTAATCCTTTCTACCTACGAAGTTCAGGGAAATGAATTTGTAGCGAAAAATACCTAGAAATAGGTAGTAAATTTTGAATGAAGCGAACATCTGTTATATCGACGTGCGTAACAAGAAGTGGCACGTTTCATTTTGCTTACGATGAACGGCACGTTTCAGTTTGCCACGTAAAGAAGCACAATTCATCGCTTCTGACGAATATTGGTACGTTTGGTCTTCCACCGCGAAAACTAACATATTTAACTGCTCAGCCACGAAGAATAACACATTATCCTGTTTCACCACGAAGAATAGCACGATTTAGATTATACTGCAGAAACTATCACGTTTCAGCGCGTGGTTAGTTTAAATTGTTGAAGTGCATTTTGCATCGAAGAATTCAACTTTTGAAAATATTGTTTAATAAATAAACACCATCTAATCTCCAAAAGGAAGCACGTATAAAAATTTTAATCTACATAATTTAAATACGGTATTTTAATTATTAATAAATTATCGAATTTTAGTACTAAATAAAAATCGCGTCGGTATTTAAGTTGACACATTCGATTTTTCGTAGCCAACCATCCAAATGTACTGCTTTTCGTCGCTACAAACGGAAAATGTTATTTTTCGTGGTAAACCGTTCAAACATGCTAGTTTTCGCAGCGAAAAACGAACCATGCTATTTTTCGTTGTCAACAATGAATAACTTTCAATTAATAAAATTACAGAAAATATTGTTAAAAACAACCTCACTTCATAAGAAACTAATTGAGATATAGATCGAATTGCCACCAACATTGAATAGTTAGAGTTTAAAGCCCAGCCACCAATTATAATAGGATAAACACACATTCTTAAAACTCTTAATAAATATAAAACCCCAACCTTTATAGAATATATATTAAAAAAAATGGATAAATTAACCAAACTGTTATTGTTGTAATAAAAGTAATACAACTCTAAACTAATATAAATATAAATTTATTTGATCAATAAATATAAATTTATTTTATCAATAAATATAAATTTATTTTATCAATAAATATAAATTTATTTTATCAATAAATATAAATTTATTTTATCAATAAATATAAATTTATTTTATCAATAAATATAAATTTATTTTATCAATAAAGAAAATTGTAGTAACTTAACAACCAATTATGCTGCCTTTCGTAGCTACAGTCGGAACATGCTATTTTTCATGACAAACCGCTTAAACATGCTTAGTTTTCGCAACAAAAACCGAGACGTGATAGTTTTCGTAACAACGAAGATACACGTGCTACTATTCGTAAGAAAATTAAAACGTGCTACTTTTCGTAACGCACCTCGATATGATCCCATCGAAGCTGATGCTTGAAAATACCTTTCCGATTCGTAATACACTCCAAATAGCCAGTGTTGCATCGCAATATTTCCTATGAATATTCCACGACTTCCAATATCGATTGATCGTCAATTTCATGAAGATCGATTGCAACTAAACGTAGAACATTTGTTCTGCGCAGCGAATATCCGAAAATCAATGACGTTCCTCGTTCCAGGCTATTTTGAACGTACAAGATATTTCAGTCTTTCGAATATTTCCAGCGGGCATTCTCGAGATTCATGAAGCGTGCCTTTCGCAGGTGTCGTTAATCATCGTTTGCATTCTAGCGAAATACTCTCCTTCGTGCGCGTTTTTCATTTCCAACTCTGGATGGGGTCCAGAGGAACAGAGAGGCTCCGTAGTTAATTCGTATTTACTGTCACGTAGCGCCCTGTATTCTTATTATGCACACGCAATCGTCTATGAAGCATTCTTGCTTCGTTTCACTCATGATCGAGTATGTGTTCTGTCTTAATTAAACCGTTTCATCTCACTTGATTTTCGCTGAATGAGTCGCCGGCTCACTCAGGTGCCGAGCTTGCCCCGTCGATTCCTTTCCTCGTCTCGCGCGCTTGTAGTTTACGCCTTAACAAGCTCCATTTTTCTCTTAATTACATAAATTGCAGAGCCTCGTACACGGGCAACGTGACTTCGCCTCTATGGGTTCGTGCACACGCTGTGTCGAGAATTAAACGCGCCACGATTCGATACATCGTATTTATGGCTGCAACGGGTTCTTGGTTGATAAGTAAATGGTAAACGAGATAGATGATAACAAGGAAATTGATAAATGAGGCCTCGAGGAACGTAAACGAAAACTACTGCTCTTCTGAATTTCGACACGGAAACAGAAATGTCACTTCCTTGCAAATTACTGTCCTAATTGCACTTTCAACATCGTGTCAGCGAGAGGTACTTCGACAAACTCTGTCTCGAATATTATTAGTACCTTCTATTTATACTGCAAAGTTTTTAATATTCTGTACATACTACTTTCTTTTAGAGATATCGCAATGTCTATTTTTTAATTAGGGTAAACCAACCAGTAATTGACCGCATACCAGTGAATGACCATTAGGCAAAGAAATGTCAATTATAAATTTAAAAATTACTATATGTTTATAAATGGAGTGTAGTTGCACGTTTAATATCCCATATTTTTAGTTATGCGTATTAAACAAACATTAATAAGTACGATTCTTATTAAAAGTATGCGGCCATTTACTGGGCTCCTAATTCAACAATTCGGTCATTCACTGGTTGGTTTACCCTATAACCTTGCAGCGGATATAGCTTGAAGTATTAACATATTACAGTAGATAGAATTCAGAATATCATACTAAGATGCGAGAGTAAGGATATTTGAAATATTTTAGTAAGTTGTTAGAATATAGAGAACTAATCAAATTTTATATTAGACATCTTACTAAAATATTCTGCGACTCTCTTCTCTTGTCTTAATAAAATATTCCACCTTTCGTGTATTCTTATACATCAGCAAAAAATTTCTAAGTTCAACACGTTCTGATACATCAATGTCAGGCTAGACGGAACTTGGAATATTTCAGTAAAAAGTTGAAATAGATAGAAGTCTGAAAATCGTCAAAGTTCTATCTGTTCCACTAGTTTACTGAAATGTTCCAAGTTCTTCCTATCGTTCTAACTTAACTCTATATTCATGTGTAGAGAGAGTAGAAAGCGAACAATACACCAAAGTGTCATGTTTTTATTTCATATGGAAGGTAGCAATGGATTCATATTAAAATACATTTATTGAAACATTTTAAATTACAATCTTTCTCAGATAATGTTAAAATATTCCAAGCTCTATACATTCTTAAATAATTTTTTAAATTTCCATCCGATCCTGCATCTTTCGAATATATTTAAAGATCGGAGTCATTAGCTTGATTATCACCCATTATCAGGTCTCATGACGAGGAGGTAGCTGCGAGCGGAAGTCCCTTGAGAGATAGAAGGAATCAAAGTTCTATCGACCTCCCTTACAGAAACCCTAGACTACTTAGCTAAAGAGATAGCTGGAATCAAAGCTCTAGCGACCTCTACAGTTTAGAGTTAGACGCTAAGGAACTACCAAGTATTCACCTTGTTACAATAAATTCAGCAAACGTAATCTCACCCAAAATAGGCTAAGAAATTCCGTGACACTAGATTTTGAAAGCTAGTCCAGGAGGTCCATGAGGACCAGACAGATAAATGAGACCGGATAGATCAGGTAGATTAGATTGACCAGAGAGATTCGAGAGACCAGATAAAGCAGATAGATCAAAACGACTGAGTAGACTGTCTAGACTCTAGAGTTTAAAGACACCAAAGACCAAAGAGGGAGGAATTCAAAGGAAAAGAGTTCAAAGTACTTATCTCAGCGAATACAAATAAAAAATCATTGAAACAGTAGGGTCGATGCACCATTTGTGGCCACTTTAAGGTATTGTACCAGTTTTGGCCACTATAAAAATATACAATAAATGTCACAATGTGTCACAATAAATGTGTCACAATAAATGTCACGTGTACAATCTTATATTTTACTACACTAAATGTAATATATATCTAGCGGTATGCTAAACAAAATATTTATAATGTGTAATTCTCCACATAATAATGATCTGCAAGCAATTTAAAATTAAGATAATTATGCACACGGCCAAAAACACTGCAATGGCTACAACTCGTACATCTACCCTAACATACACTATATTATCATACTATCTAATTAATATTCTAAGTAGGTAATTATTTTCTATTACAACCGATGAAATTTCATTCACAATCAACATAAAATATAACAGTTTCAAATAACCTATCAACCCTGTATCTTCAGCAATATCACATAAAATTAAGCAAAACTCCACTTCGCTCGAACCAATAGAAATTTCATCTTCCTGTTTAATGCTAGGCGATCCCTAATTAATAGCCCTCAGCGCACGCCCTCTTTCACCCACAAACGCGTTCTACATAGCCTCCCACCATTATCCATTATCGCAAGCAATATTCCTAAACAAATTTGAAACGAATATCTGAAGACTCGAGATGAGAGATTCAGAAACCCCTTATCCAACACGTCCGGTGATGTCGACGAGCATGCTTACGATCGTTGCCGCTAATACGAAACGATGTCGAGCAGCGAGATAAAATCCGATCGCGAGCCACCCTTCAGTAAGCCCACCCGTCAGGGACGTCGATTTTCCGCGATGACTTCGTTAGTCACGGAATTGTCCTCCTGAAGCGTAATTCCTCGAAAGCGACGTCCGATCACGTCTGGCCTGGAAGAGACGGGGAACGGCTCGACGAGACGTCCTGTATTCCGTCGTTCGCCGAGGCGATATCAATTGAACGTCGAACGTCCGGCAGATGCGGCTGTCAGATAAACGTCCGTCTATGTAATTGGCACCGGGCCATTCCATGGCTGGCCATCGCGGCGGTATTTTCGAAGTGGGTTTACACCTAAGTTTAGTTTCCTGTGGTCGAGATGGCGGTACTACGAATTTCGTCAGGTTTTAGTGGTTCCATCGTGATGGAAATAAAGTTCTGGCGGTTCTTCGAAGTCGCAGTAATCGACTTGGGTTGAGAGAATACTATTATGAGGATTTGTGAAGTGTTGGGGTTGTTGATTATCTTTATATACGGGTGGACACTTTGTGGTGTCTTATTTATGATATTGTTCGTTTTTTCCTAGGTTTGCGTTTCTGATTGCTTTGAATTTTGGATATGTTTTAGAGGGCCGAAAAATAGGAAATGAATGTGTTTCTATTTTGGCCCATTTGCATATTCAAGGGGTGAAACCACTTCTCATAGTTATTCCCTAATAACGGTGACTGACGACCAGAACATTGTCCATACAACAAGTTATGACGCAAATTTAATTTATATCAAGTTTTACTCGACTTAATTTTGTACCCCATATGAATTCTGAGGGGTGGTTTCGCCCCCTAAACATGCAAACGGGTCAAAATAAAAAACGCACATTTCTTATTTTTCGGTCCTCTAAAACATATCCAAAATTCAAACCAATCGGAGTTGAACCCCTGAAAATCTTATAACTCTGGGGGTAGTTTTCACCTCCTAAATATGAAAACGGGCCGCTATAAAAAACACGTATATCTTATTTTTCGGTCCTCTAAAACATATCCAAAATTCAAAGCAATCGGAGGCGGACACCTGGGAACCTCTCCTTGTTAGTTTCAGATACACTCCAGTGTCGTGTAAAATGATATGTCTGAAGGTGCAAACTACCAACCACCAAGTCTTTTTGGTCACTTATTTTATGGCACTTATTAAAGTAATGATGTCCGAATAGTTAAGTAACTGAATACGTCCCTAGGTTCTTGGCTTGTTGGTAAAGTATTAAAGGGATCTACTAATCTTGCCTTTGGGAACGTGTACCAGATCATCACATCTATGTAAAGCATAATACTTCAAGGTGGTTGCTACCCTTGTAGATCAGACCATACACAGATCAAATCACTTTTTGAATAATTTCATTCGATATAATAAGTATCTTTAAGTAGGAAGCAGTATCTTTAAGTAGGAAGTACAATCACTGGTCAAGTTTCAATGTTTCCTTAGGCTAATCTGATTTTATTAATTTAAAAGTTGCAGGCTCTATTTGTTTTATCGATGTGAAATGTAAAACTTTCGATGACATGTGTGTATATTACATTAGCTTGTCATTAGACAGTACGCATATAACCAATACTCGATGACATGTGTATGTAACACTAGCTTGGCATTAGACAATAAACATACGGATGCTAAAAATACATGACATGTGGTAGCGAACCCGTAGCAAACAGATAATTCCATAACGTTTTGTATTCATCGATTAAGAGTCATAATGCGATAATATAGTCATTTGTCAAGTCTTTAGGATCGAATGGTACTATATTTTTTCAAAACGACAACGGGCACAGAAAAATCTCTACAGCAACCCAATATCATAAATCACGATATTACAGTAATATAATGTTTATATTATGACACATCGTGTTTCTGTGGAAAATCCAATTTGCTTGACGATTATTTCTTTGAAAGCATCACTGATGATGACGTTTCATACCTACCTCCTTTTACTGCTTCACTCACCACGATCCTTTTCCCCTTATTTTAGTTCTGCTTCTGACGTTGAGAATTTTGTTCTTGGTTTTTGCACAGTGTTCGGGCATACATATAGTACGTTTACTCGACTTTTCTGGAGGCATTGCTTCAGCCACAGCTTATGTCACCATCATTTTCTATAATGAACTTCGTATCGATAAAAATTATGACAGTTTATATAATTATTCACAAGTAATAATCGTCACATTTTCTTGTTATTGAATTATTCTGTTCAAATTGTTGATATTTAACGAGATGGTATCGTAGAATTGATAACCCTTGATGATTTTCAAATCGTTTGAACACAAATAGAAAGTATATTCACCTCTGTGTGACTTCTATGCACAGTTGAGATAACATTTTTCTTCAAAAATTGCTTAATCATGAAGTATTTATCATTCATATTTTGCAATCACATTTCCTTTAATAGTTCGGAATTTTTTTTAAACTTTTACTTTAAACTTTTTTTTAAACTTTTACTATCTATGATCAAAGTTTATCGTCAAACATAAGCCAGCAATCACATTTCACAAAATACATATTTAGAGGATCGCCTACGTAAAGTTAATACTGTGAAAAATATTTATACTGTACAAATTGAAACTGGAAAAAAATTGTTTATATAGTATTTGCTGAATTTTCGATATTTTGTTTATTCTTCTTAAAATTAGATATCAGGTACATTCTGTAATTATTCTGAGCACCATATCGATTTTTAAGTTCAATTTTAATTGTAATATTCAAAAAAATTTCTTTTACCAGCCGTGGATATTTGTGTAGATACCAATACAATACAATTTCTTGCTTTTCCACTTTTCTTCAGAAACTGCCTAGTTATGTAAGCTGTATTTATACGAGCAGAGTTTATTTCGAAAACGTTGTTTAAGAAGAGTTCCATGGGATTTTCAGTGCACCTTAACAACTGCTATTTGCAGAATACAGGGGGCACTATTGGAGCGAAGTTGAAAGGGCCCGTCTTATTATTTTCGATGTCGCGGAAGAGAAAAAAAGATCGCCCTTTAACAAGCCCGTCAAGGCTCTCCTGGTAACTAGCCGAGAAGCATTCGAGTATTGAAGTTCTGAAGAGCGTTTTCGACGCGTTCGTTTAATCCTCGAGGGCCGTTGCGTTCGATCGTTTAACTCGATGGACCCGTTTTTTAAAATTAAATGATCCCAGCTAAATGTAAAATCCGTGGCCCTTTGAAGGCACGTTTTCGCGTTCCACTTCAACGCGTATGGGTGCGCTTTGTCGCAGCAGGATGACGTAGAGCGAAAGAACGTCGTCGAAACTGGATTAGCGCAATTTCGTGACCTGTATAGGAAGCCAATTCATTTTACTGAAGTTGAAACGCACGACGGGGCGTTGCACAGAAATGTCAAATACTTATACAACCTCTCTGAGATATGTAATAATAACGACAGCAATACAAATATCATTATACATATAGTTATGAGAATTTACAAGGTAAGGGATGAAAAGGAATATAAACTCTAAATTGGTAATTATGCAAAATATTTTCTTCTAAAATTTTAACAAGATGTTTTTAATCGAGATTCGAAGATTTCGTGTTTTCAAATCATTTTCAAAGCAGTCACGTGTCATGTGTAGTCATTTATGATTGGTAGATTACATATGCGATGAATGATTTAATAAAAGCTTCGTACTAATAATTTTTCCGGAGTAATCAACGAAATAAAAGTTAATAACGTCGCCAATAATCGTTTGCTCGTATTTAATAGGTAGGTACCTACCTATATCTAGCGAAGTTCGTTTGTTGATTGATTTTCTTCTTGCGCACAATACTTCGAAGTTCATTAACGACGGTATTGTTATACCTTTTCAGCTGGCGTTATTATAACGGTGCTATTATAACTTTATAACTCGCGACCCTTATTACAACCCGGCAGTAATTTCTGGGGGTGAAGCAATTTGTGAAGTCGTCTTTAAGGTTTCCTTCTGCGGAAATTACGTAACATTTGTCTCGAATGGTGACGTAAGGTTACTTTCGAAATTTTACAGAAACCACTGGAGATATTTTGAATTTTTTAAACGTATTATATTGATTCTTCTCGAATAATCTTCGAATAAAATGAAGTTACTCGAATATAACGAATCAATTTTTATTCGAATATAACGAATCAATTTTTATTTCGATAATGCTTAATTTTGGTTAGATTCGATAAGAACGCCAGTGGATATTTTTGGTCGCTAATGGAACACTGAAATTGGTAGGCTTTATGCGTGAAAACAGGTATTTTCCTTCTCATTCTTCATACGTTCAATTTTTAATGGCACTCTGTCGAAAATAAATCTTAAATCGATGGCTTCGAAATTAAATTTCTGTTATTCACTATATGCACCGGTTGGAACAGCCTGAGATATAAAACCGTGCAGTTGGGCAATGATTAATAGTATCATGGGGATCGTGAAGTAAATTATGGGCGTTAAAATTATTACCAGCCCGTTCTGTACATTGAGTAAATTCGTATTACATGTGATGCATTATTGAATATATAAAAATTTGTTTCGTGCAAGTCCCTTGATAAATCGCGTTAGTAAATTATAAATTCAGAGGAAACGAGGTCGAGCGATATTTAGGTTAATGACGTAAAATGGAAAGAAATTTCTGAGAAAATAGTGTAACACAGTGCGCCATTCAAGGTTTCCGCGTTTAAATGAAACGCGCGATTTCGATCCCCTTTTTGGAATTGAATAACAGTACCAGGACTTGCTTCATTCATTTCGCCGTATCTCTGGTGTTACGTTATCTTTATGGAGTTCTCTTACTGCCCCTCAAAGCTTTTCATGCTCACTGAGTGCAATATGGGGCAGCTTGATAGTGAATGCCCTTATGGTTCAAAGGGCCTTACGGGGGTATTCTACTGTGACATGCGATTTTTTAAACCCTTTTTTTAGGAATTTTTTTATGGACCTAATGAAAGATTTTTATGCTGAACTTTTTACTGTAAATTTATTATACCTTAAGGTATGAATAAAAAACGTTTTGGATTAAAATATGAAATAAAGATGCTGCAACAACTCATGAAAGCCGACTCGAAAAAAATTGCTCGATTTGTTGCCATGATCCTGGTCGTTTTGTTCGTCTGAAACAAAAAACCAAAGAGATGCTTAAATTATTGGGGCATGACTATCGCAGGTAGCAGATTTGGATTGAAATGTCAAAAACTTTTAACCTGGCGGCAATTTAAAAATTAAGTGTCGAATTTTTCGATTTTTTTTCGTCCTTTTGGAACTATATAAACTTAAAAAAAAATTAAAAAAGAATAATATTTTGCCCTAATTCTGCTAAGAACGATAGCGACACATCTGCTGAAGATTTGTGCTCAAGATCCAATCGGTCAAGTAGAATTCGAGATGTCGTGACAATTATTTTCTAAAACACCGCCTTGAGAAAAACGCTTTCTTTAAACAGTTCTAGCAAAGAAAATGCTACTTACAACTAATCTGCCACGCCTGGTCCGCAGAGAACACCTTCCTCTTCCTCAAAGAAGTCTTACTGAGCCAATTTTCCTCTTTGTGACCGTCACAGTAAAATACCCCCTTAATCTTTCATCGACATTCTGTAATTCCGCAACAGCAACTCACGGGTGCAACAATCCTCCAGAAGTACTCCTCCCGTGTCGCTTTCATTAAAACCAGAAAACCTCAAAATGCTCTCTGTCTACAGTTACACCGAACCATTTCCAAGAAAGCGGCGTTTCACACGTTGCAGCGTAAATAAATTTAAGGGCGCTTCTCTGGTTGAGTCACGCGTCGCGGAAAGAATACCCAATTTCTTTGCTGGTGGCTGTCCGTCAGATCGATTAAGGCGGATTCACACATATCAGTTCCATGACGATTCAGTGACAGTGGTAGAATATATCGTTTCCCTGTTTTGGAATGGAGCAGTTCACACTTGCCCGTGTCAGTTGCTGACACTGACACAAAGGGGCCATTGTCACAGACGGCACCGAACCGTCACGGGACTGATGTGTGTGAATCCGCCTTTATTCAGATGCGTAGCTGCATTACGCCGTGGATATCGCACAGTCGGTTCTTTTGACTCTCTCTTTTTGCATTCCTTTTTTCGCTTAACGGGTTTGAACCGGGGCCGCTATGAATCCAGGGCGAACGAGCGGCCCGCGATTTCACACGAGAGTTTTGCTGAAATTTTTATCGGCTCACGGCGAGATTTCAACGTTATTTTACGCGATCGAAGATAAGCGAAGTGTCTTGTAGCCTGCCCGTACGACTGACGTGCAAAGGTTCCCGCTCAGGCCGTGTTTTCCAGCGCTTTTTTCGAACCAGTTTCAGCGGTCAGCGCTTGGACGCTTTCTAGACGTTCCTTCGGGTAGCTCCAGCTTTTGGATGAATACTATAATATTCATTCTCTTAATTTTTCATATTTGAATGTTCTGCGGTAGGAATCTTTTATTATACCTACACGTCTTTTCTATTCTGTGACTGTCAAAAGGAGGTTGAAATAGGATATTGTAGTGTGGAATTTATGGCGATAATAATGACGTCAAAGAGGACGTATCTATGTAGTAGTGGTATTTATAATAATGAAATAGGAGATCTTAGAATTTTATTGGACAAGTTAGTGGGATTAAAAATGTTTTCATTGAGAATGTTTGTTAAGAATTCGAGACGGCCATATTAGATGATTTGAGGCGCGGGAGAATGATAACTCATTTCTATTAATACGACGACTAAGTGGCAAATGGTTATGGGAATATTGCATTTTTAAGTCAATTTTCAAAAAGTACAACTTTTAAGAAATCGTTCCTTTATATAATTCTCTTGATTTCAGATATTAATGTTTGTCATTAATCGACGCTAGTGAGCAGAATTAGTAGTTCAGATAGTGGAGGTTTTTAGTATTTGTAGAATATCTTTGGGAAATCAATAATTTTTTTGGATTTATAGAGACCTAAAAATTATGGAGAAAGTGTGAAGATTACCCTGAGTTCTTTGAAACTCCCACATATATGATTATTCAAGCCATTTAAGATCAGAATAGAACGAAAGTTAGATAACAGTTTTCAAATTCGCATTACGCAGAGTGCTCTTGAGTATCTCTGAATGTTTTTGCACTTGAAAGCTCCAGGGGATTAATGGAACCTGTGAATCTTTTCCATTTTCCTTTATCTATCATTGGAGGTTTCTCTAAAAAAGGTATCTATTATTAAAAGAAATGTAATCAGAATACCTAGTTATTTTAGTAGAATACATTTCTGTAATACCTACTCCACTCGTCTGGTCTCATGAAATTTTTAATCCGACTATTTTGGAGTAGGTTTTATAACTCATTTATGAGCAACGTCTCGGATTGTATTAACATTTTATACAGGAAACCTCGTGCAGTTTCCAAAAGCATATCCATTTTCAAATTCAGCGACGAATGTATTTTAAAACAGTAAAATTGGACTTCGTAGAGGAAAATGTAGATGAGAGTTTTTATAGAAACTTGCCTGCTAGCTTATGGCAAACGAAAGCTGGCATTCTATCCGATTATCCTTTTAAAATCAAGCTTTATTATTATCATCTCCGGGCTCCCTCGCTTTGCAAAGATAATGATAACATGTAGTTTCGTGGGAGGATTATCTTCAACTAATAACTAATGGGGTATTTGCATTTTGGGCTACTCTATCAGCCGTGACAGGGAATTAGTACTCCAAATCCGTAGCTTGGTAACTGCATAATTAAGTTCGAAGTTAAAGTCGCCGGAATACAACCCATCACTGTATACCCAGTTGGGAACGCACAGTGGCGTGTTAATGACTAGGCCATCAAACTTTCACGACTTGACACTTCTGCTGTCATTACCTTTATTTCACTTATATCTACTTGGAGTATATCTTAGACTTTATCACACACTACAATCAGTTTTGCAATTGGAACGACGGCGTCGTTGGAAATTAGATAACATCGTAATAAATAAACGGGTAGCACGGATATTATATAGAGAGCGTCCAGCTTGTCGAACATTGTGCTAAAAAACGAGATTTGTGAAAGCCTGAAATTATAATCCTGAATTAGTAGGATCTAATGCCAACTACATACTGTTATTGCAAAATATTCTTTATTAATGGCTTTAGAATTATGCGACGTAGTTCGGATTTTCATGACGTTTTTTGATTTTCAAATTGGGGAACTCAGAAACATTTGGTTCCCGCTGAAGCGCTTAAAAGGTTTCTGGGACTTGCCGGAAAGTTTACTTCTCGATGTTGCTTTTGATGAATTAGCAGGTTTGTGTTAAATTCAGAAATTTGTGGTCGTTGATTTTGACTTCTACAAATTCTCTAAACTAATCTTAAATTTGGGGATGTTGGGTTTTATGAAGTTGAGTGAAATGAAATTTTCCAAATTCGAGGGCCTTGACGTCAATTTTACGAATTTGGGATCATTCGTGTGAAATTCTATCAGTTAAGGTTGTTCGTGTCAATTTCTTCAAATTTAGGATCGTTGATATAAAATTTTTCCAAATTTGAGGTTACCTACATGTGCCAATTTTTACAAATTTGGGTCGACATTCGGAATTTTACGAATTTCAGGTGCTTGTTGTTTTCTCATTTTCATTGTTGATGTTAAATTCTCGAGATTCGTATTTTTAGCACCCAATAATAGATCAGTAATCACATAATCCACTTAATACCCAGGATCAATTAAGAATGAAATCACTAGCTGTCCGTGGACCGCAAAACAGCTTGTGGAAAAGAAACCACTACATGGTTAATCGGCAGCGAGCAACAGTCGAGCAAACAGTCGCGTCTGGGAAGAATTAAATGATAGTTGAATCCAAGCGACAAACACGATCCCTCGAGCATCGCTGCCGGATACCCGACCGGATGCGTTCTTCTTTGCTGCCGGGGTCGATTCTCGGACCGTTTTCCGCGAAAGGAAACACGATCACCGCGTTGAAACGGTCGATGCCAGTCTGTTCAGGTAGAACTGGAATTCACGTATCAATAATTTACTGGCGTGTTGCACAGACGTCGTCGGATCGCGCAGTTAACAACCGCGGCGGAATTTCTCCGCGAATTAATGGATGCCAGGAAAAATGTTAACCAGATGCGCAGGTGTCAAGGTGCAAGATCGACGCGATGTTAACCAGTTCCGACATCGGCCTAATCGTTTCAGTAATATTTCCAGCTGGTTAGGATAGAAACTTAGCCTGTCTGTGGAAGAAGTATGATGGGAATACACTTCTGAGGCTACGTCGCCAGTAAATGGGTATAATTATAATCCTGTTTGGCAGGCGGCAAGAAATAATAAAAATTTCAAAGCCAGATGCTGCATGTTTCTTGTAACAACGTATGGCGCGCTTAATTAATACTTTTTAGTGAATTTATTTGCGGTATTAATTTAAGATTAAATGATGACTGGGTTCGAGAAAGGTAATTGTTTGTGGAGGATTTGAGAGGAATTTGAATTTAATTGCAATTTTATTTAGTTCTTTTCACGTGTGGAAGTAGGAAGATCGTGGTAGCTTGGAAATTTAACTGGGGAAATGCTTATTTCCTTGGACGTTATTAAACGTTTTTTTGATATTTCTTTGAAATTTTGTGAGAGCGTATAAAAATGTAGGTTTGCTGTTAATGGTAGTAGGTAGATATCATTCTGTCTGTGCAATCTCGTAATTTTATGATAAACTGTGAAAAATTTTCATATATCATTTATTTTATATCTTCTTGGAGAAATGTTATTGAAAAATTTAGCTTGCTGCGGATTAAACTACTGTAATTAATAGTATAAGTACATTATTACATATCTGATTGATGAAACTCTGATAATTGAAACTGATAATTGAAACTGTTCGCTGCTATAATGTAACTTCAATTATGTAATTTTTTCAATTTCGTTTCTCTTTGTATTGTGTACCTATATTAAGTTTCATTTGAAATTGTCACTAATTGTCTACATAAACAAAGCTATTCCTTCATGAATAATGCATTGTTTTATTCTTCTCTTTTAAGCCTTCGTACGGGTATTCTATTGTTACTCTTACCATTGTTAAATTAATTCTCAGGCAATTGAAACGCAAGTGAGCTTTTCTATGGTCCTTTCCAGTAACAAGCTCTCTTTGCCACTTCTGCTTTCAAAGAAACTATAATACTTTAGGTGTCAATGTTAATAAAATATAGATTCAGTTACTTCAAAGGACTTTTACCAAATTTGTAACATATAACTTACAATTCATAATTAAAAATCAAACCACCAAATTCCCCATTTTTGCGAAACAGTTGAAGCTTTAACATTAAAAATATAAAACACAGCAGTAGTAAAAAATCTCCAGCTAATCAATTATTTTCCCTACAGTATAATCTCAGAAACAGTAGTTGATTAATTTTCAAATCTACTTAATTAATCCTTTAATTGAATGAAACTAATCCTTCCATATAACTTGTCAAACAAGATTGCGTTATACTCAGTTGCGTTATGAGTTTCCCACGTTTTACATACATTTTCAGAAAAATTGAAGTCGTTTTCTTGTCACTGTCCAATCCTCTTTAATCCTTTATTTCACTGAATCATAAACCGAGCTAATTTAATCTTGTAAATAGTGGACAGATAGCTATTTTCTGTGCATAGACTCTATTATACGTCGTTGTGATGAGGCCGGAAGGAAGAAAGAATTTATGGGAATTCGATATATCAACTGACCCCACGAACCTCATAACTGGTCGTGTAACCTGTCTTTTCGGTAATTTAATCTTCCCTGTAAATTACGACGTTCCCGTGGCATGATATTAATTCTCGTTCGACGGTCGTGTAATCAGCGACTTCATCCTGATAAGTATAATCGGCCTTGCTCTTCTATAATACATCGCTGGGATTATCAACGCAAGATGGTTCTGCGAGCTCAGTTGAAAGCTTATATTGCATGGCAATGCGACAGATTCTGATTAGTAACCTGAAATATTTAAATCCACTAACGTGAAAGTAATAATGGCTAAAATGGTCTTGTTTTTTTATGTAGCTTATTACCAGTTTTAATATTTCGAAGTACAAAAACCCAGTGCTGACGAGGTTCTCAGAATTTCGCAAATTTGCAATTTAATATATTCTTGTTCATTATGGTTACGAAAATTGACGTGGTCACACAATTTTTCATCATGTCGGTAGAAAATTTAAGCACGAGGGACGACCGTATTAATTTTTTTACGACAATCGCAAACTGCGAAATTGGATTCGAAGATTGGGGACTAAATTTTATTCTGTGATTTGCCTTCATGTTACATCAAAACGCTATATACTAATATTAGAATCGTTGATTCTACATATCGTCGGTGATAGTGCAAAATCGCGAATGAACAGTTTGTAAATATCGTGAATCTGCATTTTACTGATTTTACAGGACGAAGAAAAAACTTAATATTTTAGGCATTTTAAGGGATTTCTTTGACTGAATTTTTTGGGACAGTTTTAGCACTCCTTGTAATAAATACTAACATCAATGGTGTGAATTTTAAAAAAAGCGAAACAGCGTTTGACAACCGTGGGCGCGAAATCTCAATTTTGCTACTTTTGCAGATCCGCGGTATTTACAAACTGCTCATTCGCGGTTTTGCACTATCACCGACGATATGTCAGAGTAATTCAATAACATATCGTATCTATCTATACGTATCTATCAATAGAGGGATTAAAATTGACAATTAGGACAAAAAGCCACTCGGTCAAAATTTTGGGTACTCCTATATGGTCCAAATTTTATGATCGAACTATTCAGATCACGACATTCGAGATTAAGTGTGAGTTATTCGATGAATCTTTAATGTTGAATTATATAGAGAAGGTAAAAGAAAAATGTGTGCCATTTATCGTTCAGTTGGGCACATGTCCCAAAATACATTGCTCGAGTGAGGTGAATCAGAGTAGTTCCACTCGAGCTGCTTTTCAATGAGATACGCCAGCAGAAGCGGACCAGAACACTCGACTGATCAGATGGTCCCTCTTTAACAAACTAATCGATCTGGATACATAATTGCTAATGGGTATCTTATCGCGACTGCGCTACCATGTATGCAGATAACGACTGGACGTCGCACAATGTAATTTAAATGAATCTAGATCGTTGGTGTGTCGTTCTGTAATGGTTCAGGGGATTGCACGAGCATGTTTTCCATTTAAACGATAATAATTACGTCGCGGTGGTCTCTTTCTGGGCGTTCGTCGTCACCAGACAAAAGTAGGTACATATTTGCGATACTTTTTGCAGTGGATTATTACAAGGATACGTTTGCAGGAGCGGTTCTGATAACTGCAACATCTGAAATAGATTTTTCTTTTGTCGAATTGAAAATAATGTGGGCTACTCTTGAATAGATCGAAAGCTAGGGTTTTTTGAAGATGGAGTAACAAAGATGTATTTTATAATATATGACTATAGTTTATTCTAACATTGCTTTGGTTTGAATATAATGAGGAGCGGTTTAGTGGTCTACATTGCTGTAGATAGCTTCTCGGTTAGTTATTTCATTATTTTCCTAGTGGGATATTCTGCCCTCCTTAGTTAAACTGTCCTAGCCAGCATTTTTTCATTTTTTGAGATGTGTTGATATATGTGAAGTTCCACACATCTTTTACCTTTTAAGTAAAGTTAGAAACCTCTACGTGCTTCGTAACGATTTATAAACAGTCTAATGTATTTAACCTAAGTTCTTTCAAAATGGTTAAAATATCTTATCTGAAACAATTAATTAATTGGTACATTAATAATACATTCCCTACCGGTACACCTATTACAAAAAATGATATTAGGCTATTACGAAATAATAACAACATGTTTTAATTTGAATGAAAGAAAATAAGTATGGTACAAAGTAAATGATAAAACTTCAGTTTTCTCTGTTGTTTCAAAATGCTAGATAGGACATTTTAACTAAAGAGGGCAGTATTGTTGTTAGTAGGGGAGACCGGGGCAGATTGTAATAAAAAAAGTTTTCACAGTTTTTTCTCGAAAGTGTTTTCCTCAATCAGGAAATTATGTGCGTGATTTACTACTTACATATTTTGTGAACTAATTGCGTGAAAGTACGTGAAAAAATCTTGGAAGCTTAGACATCTAGCTTCATCTTAAACAAATTTGAACTATTGTTATAATGTGCCCCAGTCCGGGTCATTTCCACGTGATTGAATTAATATTTTCTATTGCTCATCAATCTTCGTTTTATTACTTAAGTTACATAAATTATACATCTGAGAAATATAACATCGTCGTAAAACGATCGTTAATGACTGATTCTGCGCGCAGTTAGGCGACCATTATCTATAGATGAACATAGTAAATGGTAATTTTAGTTGTTTCGTGATATATCGGTGGAAAAGATGGTCTTAATTTCTAACAATTTATCCCACCAAATTTTAAATGGCTCAAAATCAACAATAGTTCAACACAAAATTCCAATATTTTTCCAAATTTATTGATATCAATATTTTTCCCTTTCCTATCAGAACGAGCATGTTCATTCAAACATTTCAAACCACTCATGAACTGTAATTAGTTCCACACTTAAAATGGGATCCTCGTTCGTAAATAGGAATCCATCGATCGATTCGATTTTCCAACGTGCATTCTCGATCGCTGGAATGCCACCGAATGAATCATCCGTGGAATTGCTGGCCTAACGTGTGCCGAAGGTGAATTGCGTAGGCGTAGCTGCGCACGAGCGAATACTTCAATGATAACACGATCTCCTCATTTAGATAAATTAATCTAACTAGTACCTTGTGCTCGTCTAGCGAGCTTCGTTCCTCCCCTTTATCGATACATCCGCCGAGCATGGAGCTGTAATCATCTTTCGCCGATAGTCGTGTCTCTGAAGCGCAACGACGCGCATGATACGTCGCGATACCTGTTCCACGAGGATGCAATTAAAATAATGGTGGCAACGTGGTCCCAATTTCGTGCGGGTAACGTAGCACCATAACGATGAGAAGCTTCTCATGCAGAATTTTAAGGGACCCACAAATGTCCGTTTTATATCTTTTACAATTTTATATCCTTGCAATTTTCTCGTCATTTCACATGTTTAAAATAATTCATTTTGATGTTAGAAATACATGCAGACGTGTGCAACTGTTTCTGGAAACGAAAATGGACACAATAACTATTTTGTGTCCATTTTATTATATCGAAGAATTTTGTAAATTTATGCAGCCGAATTTCGGTATGTTGCAAATGTATAACATCAACGAAAATTGGTAAAAGAATGAATTTTTGTACTTGACTTATCGATTGGAAATTGCAAAGCTGAATCTGTTATCTGCAAGTGCTCTTCAGGTATTGAGTGTTCCTGGAACAGAAGAAGCCAAGCTTTGTAGTTTCAACTTCGTTTTATGATGCAAGTCCGGGAAACTAAACTGTTGGAAGAGGAAATCGTTAAGAATGGTTACTAAAAACCAATAAAGGGGAAGAATATTGTAGTAAATATTAGAGATTAATGTATTATTTGATTTTCTAATTATGTGAAGCATTTTGCGAAACTTTTGCAGCATATTGATTCCTGTTCAGCTTTCGATGTAAATGTATGTATAGTGTGCAACGGCTTTATTAGCTTAAATATGGTAAGAATGCGAATATTATCGGAAGATAAAATTACATATTGCGCGATGAAATTGATGTTGATTCATCCTATACCTCATACTTCAGCTGCCTTTGACACGGTAAGAATGCGGCATATTGATTTTCATAGCGACCTGCGATGCAATTAACCGTCGATAGTTGAATCAATGCTGACTCCCATGCAGTTCCCCAGATTATTAAAAATTTTGCATAATTGATTGTGGCGCATTATGCGCCGAAGTGACTAATTGCGTGGCATCCTACTAATTATTCAAATCGTTTCTGCATTCGAAGTACTCGTGATTATCGACTGTATAACGGTTGTAGGGTTGAAAAATGTTCTGATAAACATTTTTCACGGGACTTTTCATTCAAGAATTTTTTAACGATAAATATATGAATATGAATCTTCATTAAGCAGAATATAGTGTACCTACTTTAATTTTACACGAATTGTTCGAAGACTCTCATGAAGATTAATATTAAATATTAATTCTAATCAGAGAGAAAACATCAATGAGTATAAAGTTGTCCTTTAGAAACCACACTACCATTTGGCGAAAGAAAACTTGATACACAAAACAGAATAAACAAAATTTTATGTTCCGAACTTTTTTCTTCGGAATATCTCGTTTATGTCCTCCAAGCGAAGTTATTATAGTATCACGTTATATTAACGCTATCAACAACATGTGATAAAAAATGTGAACGCTATCGTCGTCTATTATCGACGTTAGTAAACCGTTCACCGCACGAAGTTGTGTAATTTTCTTAAATCACGTTCTAACGTACAGAAGATTCTGTACGTCCGATTCGGTAATTGGATAATGGTGGCGAGGATACGGAAACACGCTTCTGCGGCCTCGTGCACCTGCGAACATATGTTTAAGGACGTTTTGTTTCTTTTGTAAATACCCATTTAAGGCAGCTGCATGTACGCATTGACACTGACCCTGTAATTATTGTTACACCGGCCGTCTCGAAGAAATGATAGTGATTACCACTGATCATTGGTAGTTGTTAGGGCAGCACAATATTGGATTGTTGAAGACAATATCGTTCTTTAAACTCGAGGATAAAAAGGTGAAATTTAACTCCCCTTCTGTTTTATATGTATAATACATAGGGTAAAACTATACAATACGCCCCACTTTTAAAGAAACGTCTATAAAACCAATATTTTTTATTAATTCTTTAAATTTTTGGTGTAAACACATTAAGTGTTCATTACTCTTCACAACTACACCAAAATTGCGAAAAAAACATAACTGGAAATAACTGAAAATAATCATCTTCCGGAACCTTACATGGGGCGTTTTGTAAGACAGTCGTCTGGTAAAACGCCCCATCTCCTTGACAAAACGCCCCGACATAAAAAAGTGATTACTTTTTATTATTTTTAACAAAATGTTATAGAATATACATTATAAAAGATATTATTAACAAAAATAGAACAATCTTGATTAAAATTATTACATTATTTCTTATTTACATTTTCTCGTGTTCTACATTCAAAGTCGAAGAACGACCTAAAGGAATTTTAGATATTCCTGTTTGTACGTGTCTTCTTAGGGTCCTTGAAGGTATGTTATACATCCTGCTGCATTCATTAATTCCCATTTTTTTACTTTTAACTTTTTCCATTGCTTCATTAAGGTCATTCTCTGACCAGGATGCTCGTAATGTAGTCCTTATATATTTGCGTGACATTTCTGTTATCCACGAAAAAGAAAAGAAATACATTACTCGTGAAAAATATGATTTTGAGGTGGGGCATATTGTAAATTCTTTGCTGGGGCATATTGTAAATTCTGGGGTACCAAACCGCGCGGGCTTAAATTTAGCAACAATGTAGTGAAAAAAGGTTTGGGCAATAGCAATTTAAAGAGGTTAGTTTGTCTACTTTCGAAATATATATGTAAATTTATCGCAAAAACAATTGTGACTTAGAAAAATGAATTTCCCACAGACTCACCGCAAATTATCTGAAGGCCGAAAATATAAATTCCTGTATATTTCTTAAAAAGCCGTAATATTTGTTCGGATTTTTATTGCGGCAGTTGTGGCCGACTGAGGCAAGTTCGAATCTGATGATCGCGTTGATGCATCCTGGTTTATGTGCGTAAAATAATGGTGGGGCGTTTTGTCAAATGGGGCGTATTGTATAGTTTTACCCTAGTGCACCAAGGTTTGTATATTTATGAAAAATTATCAATTACATACTTGTATGTGTGTGTGTGTTTATAATATATAATGTTCATTCACTAGTTAGCAAGAATAGTTTTTCAAATTCCTAGATAGAAGAAGCTTCACAAGAATCTGTTATAGTAGGTAAATACTATGCGTTTAAAATTTTTACCTACGTTTCAGAATAAAGTAAATCATAGGTAGATAATTTGAAAACTATTATCGATCAAAGAAATCGTTACCAATTTTATTTGCGTTACGTGGAGCGCCCAAAAAAGATTATATAAAAAACAAATATTTCTCACAGATATAAAATAAAACATCGTTAATTTCGTTCTTGAAAGTTTACTTTTCATTTGTGCAGTTGCATTGATGGTCGAGGTATTATATCTGTTATCGTTTCAGTACCTGATAATCAATATCAAGGAACAGACGCAGCAGCAAGTTACATAATTCGCAATAAGTACGATGGAGGATAACAATTAATTGCACATGACGTAAATGACGGTGAAAAACCCGCTGATAAAAAAGAGGCTGCACGTTCTGCTATCGATTCAGTGGAGTTACTATTTAATAAAATGGCGCGCCATGGCACACGTGTTTCTCAGGATGCATTGGTTTCAGTCGAAAAGATCGTTGGGAACGCGTAATAAATTTTTAATAAACTCTTGTTGTTGTAATCGTGATAAGTAACGATCATTGTTGTGTGGTATTTTGAAATATAAATCAAATTTTCGAAAGATCAATAATACAAACTAGGGTTTATACAAAAATCGACTTTTGGAAAATCGGTTTTCGAATTCTAGTATTTCAAAAATCGGTTAAAAAAGTAGTTATACTGTTTTTAAAATTTTCAGTTTTTTTTAATAATTGTGGAATTACAAAAATATGTCTCTATCTATACAAAACTAAATAATTAAAAAAGAAAGACTAAAATTCATACAAATCCGTACAATTTTTTAGTTCATTTAAAACATATGGAACTAAGTACAAAATATAACAGAATAAAATATAGTCCATAACAAAATAAAATAAAAAGACAACTAAAATCTTTACAAAATATAAATTATAAATCATTGTTTCATTTAGTATTTTTCTGCAGGAAATAAGAACTCGTGAAGATTAGTTTTACAGTAAACTTTTACCACAATATACTTGTGAATGCGACAGCATTGGCAACCTTTTGTTCGAAGATCAAATTAATTGTTCCAATTTAACGTTAGATATTTGGAAATAATATCTTACCAGCCGTTGATACTTCTAATTAAAGCATCGGTATGCAGTATAATGTTCAAAATGTGATTCAGTTTATACACCAATGTTTTCTACATTGATATTCGTAGCCAATACGCGAGTAAATTCCAACATTTGGGAATTAATATTCATAGCTCGCATAACAACATATTCTATCATTAGTTCCATATTTAAAATTTATTAAATGCAAGTAGGAAATAATTTCCCTAGCTTCTCCTAGAAATTGGCAACGTGTTTGCATACTGTATTCTTTCCAATTTTATTTTACGTCCACTTTTACGTAAATAGAGTAACCGTCTTTATTACCACCTTTCATTAAGGTGGTAATAAAGACGGTTAGCTTAATGATATCCAAAACAACGAGATACCTAAGTATAGAAAATGCTACACCACTTGTCGTACTCGCGTGCACACTGGCAATGAGGAACCTTTAATGTGCATCGGTGACAGATTTGGATGCTCGCCAACTTCTTAACGATGATAGACATTCGCTAACTGCATCTGCCAACAGAGATGTCACGTTCAGTTAAAACAGTACTGAATACCGAAGATTTCGTACACTGCCTTCGTATTAATTGATTTCGTGATTAATAGTATTTTGGGGCCTCATTGCGTGACATCAGCCAGTCACGTGTACTGGGTGTAAGTACTTGTCACCGCTTTCACAGAAGAATCTATGCACCTGAATCGTCGAATTTAAAATCTTAACGTAAAGTTTATCCTGATTATGGAATTCGATGTTCCAAATTTTTTTATTTTTACATATTTTGTTTGACAAAATTTTCTGATTTTTTATATATATACATAGAAACGATTTAGTTTAGATATATGGTGCCTTTCGAGCTATTATTTTAATATGTATTCTCTTATCAAGTAAGATATATATAAATAATAAATATTTATCTAAAATTCCCTATTTGAAAGTAGTGTTTTGACAAATTCGTTGAATAAATACGAGAATGTATTTTCAGGAGCTGTGATTATTACCATTTTCACGCCTTTCATATATTAACATATAAACAATGTGCATCACATACGATGCAAATAATGTATAAGTGTAAACTCTTACAATTAGAGTTGATAGAACTGGTTGCAAGAGATAAAAAGTGTTTTAATAATTATATGTCCGGATCCTAATAATTTGAAAGATATTTAAATAGTTAATTGTGATGTAATTTATATAATTTATTGTAAGTCACGCGATACGCATTTCCTGACAAGGATTCCAAATTTATATATGAATTCAAATGATAACTAGATTTTCGAACACAAGTGGTTGGAGTATCTCTACAATTAATTTTAGTACAAGCCTAAGTTGACTGGTATTTCTCACAGTGCTTGAATACGTTAAACAGAACTATCTGTCTCTGAAACAATTAATTAACAACGACATACTAATACAACCTGTTATTGCCTTCATCAATTCAGATGATTGACATTCAGGTTCACAGGATTGATATTGGTTTGCGTTAATTAAACCCGCACATAATTGAACGAGCATCGGCACCAGCGTAGCGAGGAATCTTGTTAAAATTTTTCTCGTTGGCAATTTTTACATTCGGTTATTTATCACGCCGAAGCCACGACCTTTTGCGAATAAAAACGCTATGTGATTAATAACCGTCTCGTCGTTACTCACCGTTACGCGTGCTCATAAATAATAATTAGCCTATTGAAACGTTTAAATTTTTGACCGATTAAAAATTGATCAACCTTAAAATTACATTACCTCTTGTTTATTCATTACGAAATAAAGGTCTTAATAATTGCACCGATATTACGCGTGGATGGTGGAAATTCAGTATGGAAATTGTAAGGAATCCAAGGGACTCTGAAGGAATAATTATTAATCATTTTTCTGTTATATCTTCGATTTTTTATTTAACTTAGATTTTTAAATTTTTCATTATTCGAAAAATCCTATTTCTGTTGAGTATGGAAATTATAAGGAATCCAAGGGACTCTGAAGGAATAATTAATAATTATTTTTCTGTTATATCTTTGATTTTTTATTTAACTTAGATTTTTAAATTTTTCATTATTCGAAAAATCCTATTTCTGTTGAGTATGGAAATTATAAGGAATCCAAGGGGCTCTGAAGGAATAATTAATAATCATTTTTCTGTTATATCTTTAATTTTTTATTTAACTTAGATTTTTAAATTTTTCATTATTCGAAAAATCCTATTTCTGTTGAGTATGGAAATTATAAGGAATCCAAGGGGCTCTGAAGGAATAACTAATAATCATTTTTCTGTTATATCTTTGATTTTTTATTTAACTTAGATTTTTGAATTTTTCATTATTCGAAAAATCCTATTTCTGTTAGGTAATTCTATTTCCACTATTTTTATCATATTTACTTACCTATACTTACTTCTATTTAGAACTTGTTGCTTCCACTTGCGCTACCTTTATTACTTCCACTACCTACTTTCATTACCTCCAGTAATACTTGTAATTTTGCTATTATTATGACGTTTACTTGTAACTCTACTACTATTATTACTTCTACATAGACTTCTACTGTTTCTATTATCTCTGCTTGCCCTTTTACTACTTCTGTTCTTCCAATCGCACCCCACTGAAATCAAACGACACGATTTCCCCGTATGTCCGGATGTAACGCAGCTGCAGTTGCGGCGTACAGCTTCTGTTCCCGTTGCAACTCCCTCGTTATTAGTAATACCAGGAACAGTGCGAACTGTAAGAAGTCCACGCTCAACGGATACGCTTCATGCGAGCTTTTCTTTCCGGCAATGCGTGTGAACAGAGGTTTCACTGTGTGTAAACGTGCTTAATAAGTGTCACGTTGCGTGCAAATCTCCCGTTACGCAATGTCTGCCCCAAATACTGCACCAGCGGGCTCTGACACATGCACCATGTGTTAACCTTGATTACATTTCTTACTCCATTCGCTAATTACCCAAATCGGTGCATCTGACTGCCCTGCGACGTGTTTCGACACTCTTGTCCTCCTTCGTATATTTTTTTCCCTTCCTTTTTATGATGTATAATTTAGACCATCTGTAATGCAACAAGTTTGTTTGTCCTCTTTTATATCACGACCGAGAAAGCTTAAGTGGGAATTAAAAATTATAATTTGATATAGGTACGCTATGCCTTTAGAAAGTTGGATGTAAGTAATTGTAAATGATATTTCGTGCCTGTGTTTGAAACATAAGTTGGCTAGATTTTATGTCACTGTGCGCTGTTTGTGTATATGTGAAACTAAATATGGGATTAAAGAAATATTGAGGAAAACACGGAAAGAGTTAATGAAGAAGCAAAGGAGATATTTAGAGCATATTTCAGATCGTTACTTCACGATTAATTGATCCTCGATCTACTTTAAATAGACCAAGGCTAGCTATTAATAAAGACCAGCATTCGCTTGAAATTAATCGTATCGAGCTACCAGAAATCTTTCTTCGGGGAAATTCTACCCATGTTGCCTTGATCTATATACCATGTTTATGAAAAATGCGTCAAGGTTTATTATATTGGAGATTATTTGCGTATATTGCTAATTATTAGGAGAGTGGCAGAAAATACTGCCACATTTGCATTATAACCATTAGTGCATATAACAATTTCAAATCGAACAAACATCCTATTAAGAATAATTTTTTATAGCCTGAAAACTTTTTTCACTTAATCTACATACTCTAAACAATTTTGTTGCATAGTTTTATAGACATATACAAAAGCATTCAATTTTCATTATAAAAATTGTTTTATATTCACCACGGCTTTCAAGATGTAGGCACACATTAGCCTTAAAGGGGCGTTTCTACCCTGAAGAATCAGAAAGCAGCAGAAAAAAAAATTCTAATATTTCTATTGAGGTCTTCTACAAACCTGCAAAATAATCAGAATTTTCGGGTTATCGAAGTACCTTCTCATACGCAGTCTGTCTAATTCGTTGTGACAAGGACAGAAGAAGCAGAGGGGATGGAGCTCACCTTAATTCTAGACAAGACTGCACGTATTTCGAAAATAGTCCGCATACCTTCCCCTTAAAAAGTTCTCCATCCCATTCAAATCAGAAATGAGAAATTGGCCCTAGACGTTTTCTCGAAATTATATAGGAAAAGTTCTTGGATTCGGCATACGAAAAGTTTCTTGAATGAGAAAATTTCATATGGTATGAATTATCGCGCCACGAATATGCTGCAAAACAGACCGCCAATACATCAGGCTGTAAATATCCGGCGGACGGTGTCCCAGGAAGAAATAAATAAAGTTTTGTTTTTACGGGGAGGATCCATTGATAATCGCGTGCACGAAGGTCACTCAACCCCCGTGGCCATAATTTACTTTACCAGACGAGCTAAAACTGCATGCTCTTGTGCATACAGAGAGAAGACGGTAAACTTCAGCTGGGCGGGTTTACACTGCACCACCGCGACACGTACAGCGCGAGAAGATCAGACGATCCTCACTGCTCTGTTTGGAATACCTCGTAACTTACACGAGTCTGCTATTTTCTCCCGAGTCGTCGCAAGTGTAAGAATCGAGTGTTGCCATTATTATAGTTTCCATTATGCCTCTCGTTCGAGCCCTTCCCGCGTCTCTGTTTTTTCATCTCGCCTTTGTTTAGAGAAGCAAACGGTTCCGCGAAGCACGGAGTTCAGTCACAACTTTCGGTAGATGCTGCGTTTCGATCGCGAATTAGGAATGTTAGAAGCTGCAATGACTGAGAATAGTTTTGTTGCTTAGAGCTCTATTTCCAGTCTACTCTAGAATCCAGAATCTCAGAATCTCAGTATTGAATTATTAGTTCTTACTTACTTGTTTTTTTGTGTGCAAAGTATCAGTGGTTATCTTTGTTTTGAAATAGGTATCAAGACTAAAAAAGGTCTAGAGATATTCCACGGAAAAAAATTCTGAATTTTTTTCTAGGGGTGGTTTCACCCCTTAAGACTCCACTATGTCACCAACAAGAAATAGGTTTGTTTTATGAAATACTCTACTTGCGTACAAAGTGACATAATTTTCTGAATTTCTAGGTTGCCTAACTTCTCTTGTCAATAAACATAGGTTTGCAAGTCGATCCACTCAGAGTAAATAGTTCTTTTGTATTTTTGTAGTCAAAATTCTTTTCTACTAAATTATTTTCTACCCTTTTTTACTAGAGTACTAAATATAGATATCTTTAAATTCTTTTAATTCTGCACTCCCTGAAATATTCCCATAAAACTGGCGATGGGCCGTTTTTAATTTCACGAAATTATATCGCGTGCAATTCTTCGCATTCTTAACGAGGCAATGGTAATTAAACGCGCTGAAAAATTCACTCCGCGTACACCTGACCGTATTAATTAAATTGGAAAACGAATTGCTCTTTCTGCGATACTCTATTATTTTTACATACCGAACGAAAAATTCGCTTTATTTCATGCGTGCCGTTTCGGATAGTTAATCGTTCTTTTTGTTCTTTTAGGTGAAAACATTAAGGTCAGTTAAGACAAAATCAGTTATATGAAGGTTCAATACTTAACTGAGGAAAAGTAAACTGGGAAATGGCCAAATGGGGCACCGTCGCTTTTCACTCGTTACTTCTTTGCCATTATCGTCACTCTGTATCCGCCAGCTGATCGCGTGCATACGTCAGTGAGTGCATCTGATTTAACGCGATGCAGCAATTGCCGCAGTGCAAGTGACCGCGGAAAGTTGCACTGGGTGGTCCGATTACGAGATCTAGGTCTTAATAGTAAGATCGCCAGCATTGCACGCGTGGCCCACGGTTGCGTCACGCGCGGGAAATCGCTCGAGCTTGAAAACGCCGCGCCGCCTTTTAATTTCGAATTCGCCCGGAAGCGCGGCGCTTCTCAGCTCCCTGGAGTCAAATATTTGCGTTAGAACGGAGTCTTTTCCACCTGGCGAACGGTTCGTTAAGAAGATGCGATTTCTAGCTGGGGTGCACGGATTCACAGTAATTTTGTGAGCTCCAGTCTGGCAGATTTCGCGAGAGACGAAGCGAAGGTGTTATGAAATATCATCTGAAATAAGTTCTTATGTAAAGAAGTTATGATTATGTGGCGAGGTATATGCTATCAAAATTTTGTAAGTGAATTTGAAGTAGGTATTGCTCGAGAAAAGTATTTGTTTAATTACGCGCATGGGAGCAGTTTATATTTTGATAGTTTTTATGTTGTTTGGTAGTTCAAATTTTGAAGTGGAATGAGAAAACCGTTTTGTTATGAGGTATCAGGGTGACGAAGACGATAAGGGATATTGAATAGTATTAGGGGTATTGATGTAGAGCAATTGAAGAGGATAAAGGAAACTTGAGAGTCATTAAACAAATCTTAATTTGAGTTAAATAAAGCATAAATTGAAGATTTTATATGATATATTTAATATCATCTTGATCTCCACCTGTTTATCACTCTGATTTATCACGAATCTAAAAATTTAACAGTTAATATTTACTTGTTATTTAAAAATTATGCAGCTCGTGTTTACTTATTGTTAGTCCTTCTTCATCACCTTTCTGTAACTTAAAAATATCAAGTTTTTATATATTTACATTTATTTAATATTTGTATATAATACAAATGTATCTACGAGAAGTTTTATGTAAGTTTCTGTTGCAAAAATATGTTGGTATGTGGAAATTTGTAATTATAATTTGTAACAAGTCAGAAGCATTTTGAACCTGTGCATTCAGGGTTTTCTTCTCACATCGAATATTTTTCTCGTCGTCACTAGGTTGTCATTTATTTTCGTCGTCAATGGTATCGATAGTGACGAAGCTTTCTGCGAAACTGGGCTACTTTCAGCAATAGTAGCCTAGTTTCAATTGGACGTGCAGCAACCGCAGAAACGGGTCAACTCCTGAGGCTAGTTCTGTTCGGGTTTTCGATGTTTATGATAAGAAATAAAAATAGTATAGGGGGTCGATAGCCAGGCATCTGCTGACCGATAGTTAACCTATAAATGTCGAGCTCGCTAATCCTGACGTAATAATAGCAATCAAATGCCAGGGTGTCCTATAAATTTAGAAATGTCTCTCATGGCTCCAACACTAGCAACGCCGAATCCTGTTTTATTTTGAATTGTTTTCATGCTCTATTCCGAATTTTATTTTACGGGTAAATCACCATTGTGTTCATACAGACAATACAATAAATTTTGAAATTTTGTTTAAGGGAAAAGATATTTTAGAAATTCAATATTAAAAATTTTACTCCTGGGAATAATGTATAAGATTAACTGCGTTCTGAAAGGGTAATCGAATTGAATTGACGATTTTTTAAATCTACTTAGCATACAAATTTTTCACATATCTTAAATTATACTTGTGACGATTAAGTAGAAAAAAGTACATAAGAAAATACTTTTTACCCCTGAAAATATATTGAACCTCTAGTAAAAGAATAAACATCATAACTCCGTTCAGATACATGTATTACTTCTAAATTATAATCCACGAATTAGAGATTAAAAATTGTTACTCATAAATTATATTACCAATATTCTAACTTGTCATTTCCCTCTGAGTCACTTCAATTTCAATTTTCGACGTAGCTCGTACCGTATCGAATTTGAGCCATGGGCAGCTCGATGAGCAACGAATGCCTGTCTTTATTGGCCTGTCGAACCTGAAATATAACTTATTTCCAGTTAAACACGGTACGTAGACCTCTGTCGATACTAGGTAGTTCAATTTATAATGGAAAATTCCAAATCTCTAAGCAGAATAAATAAAATCAACCTTTAGACTCTGAAAAATGAGGCTTTATATCAAAACTGATAATATTTCATATGCTTAAAATCATTTCCATTTTATAAAATCTACGATTCGTGTAGTATGCGCCTTTTAACACGAAACACTTTTGTGACTCATGACTGACATCTTCGGCTCCTTCACACACTTTATTTCTTTTTTAAATCAGCGCTGCCTCTGTCAAGAGAATATATTCGAAATACTTAAATCCCTGAACAAGTAAACCAATACCTAATATATATGAATGTTTAGACTATCGAGATTATTAACACGTTTTATTTATTACTCTACACCATTCTTAATCACAATAATATCATTCAGAAGTTTAGAAATCTAAAGGTTTATTTATTGAAAGCGGTCTAAAGAAAAATTATAAGTTTCCGACGGTGGTTTCTTGATGATCCCCATGGAAATCAACAGTAGGGCGGGTTTTCACGCCAAGGGATTTGCATGCTGAGCATAATTTTTGCGTTTTCAGGTGGATATTTTCTAGAAAGCATTGCAAATATTTTCCGAGAATCCGAGAATATTCAGTTTGAAAACAAACCGAGTTCGAAGTTTGCTTTGTACGTTTGTACAAAACTTTGTAGAGAAACATTTCGTTGGACTCGGTCTACAAAGTCACACAGCCAGTCTTTCAAAGCATGATGTTCTCAGGTCAACTGTCTTGCCCCGCGAATCGTCGTATTGTCGTCATTTGCGTAATTACAGAAACTTCAATGTTTAACTAGTGGCGTCATAACTAATGAATATTATCGTTTAGCCACAAATACAGAGGTTGAAATAGGACGAGCTGTGCAAGAAGCTGGCTTAAAATATTTGCTGACCAAGTATGGACACAAATGTCACTGTCCTTTTACCTTTTCCCATGTAGCAAGTCAAACAATTTTCATTAGGAGCATAAAAGCGTGTTCACATGTAGTTATATTTCTCGAGACTTGAAGAAGACATAGTGAAAGTATCGTTCAAAGAGTAGTATCGTTATAACTATTTTTCAAATCAATTCACACCTTTTGCACGTTAAAGTTTCTTTTCTTTACGAATTTATGTGTTAAATCTGAACCCTAATAGAGAGGAAATTCAACTAAATATAAAGCAAAGTGCAACTTGTAATGGTTAATATTAATTCGTATTTGTACGTTTTAATTCTATTTTTGGAGACTTTTTAAGAGTTACAATTACTTTATAAACGTATTATAATAGTACTTGAGCTGCAAATATTTTTTTTAAATGCTCCTGTTGTCAAACTTCTTTTGCTCGTGATCATCTGATGGACAGCAAGTGGTATCGAGATTTGATTACTTAAAAGAGAGTTAAAGGTAATTTATCAAAATGATGGATCACTTATTGAAATGTCTTTAATGCCCATTACTGTATCGAATACTCTTGCAATACTTAATACCTAGTTTCAATTCATTCAACATGTGAGACGCTTGATAAAGAATAATACAATTATAAAATTCAATTACTTTCAAATTATTCAGAAATGCTGCCTTCTGTGCATTTTGAACAGTATAAGTTCCTGCTTTATATTTTGTAAAAGGAAAAATATCGGAAAATCTGGTAGGAATCCATGCGTACGATATTAAAATCGTTCATTTGATTTGCAATTAAATTCAAATTGAAATAGTCGCTCGTCGGTGCGTTTCAATAAATTCAATCGACATGTCAAATTTGGCAAGGGCATATAATTTGAATTTCTACATATTACGGTCAGAGAGTAACCTAATATCGCCGCATGAAGCCACTTGAATGAACGATACATATATTATCATTCCTGGCGGTATTTATAATTAAAATGTTTGTGCAATTAATTTCCAATATTGCGTGCCTGTCCAAACTTCGTTACTGATATCGAAAAATTATTTCATATTCGATGAGGAATATAGGAGGGTATAGGAGAGAGAATAATGGTTTCCAAAAGCACCATCCAGTAAACTCGGTTCCTCGATGTATCGCGTTCCCGAAAAGGGATGAAATAAATTGCACGTACAATGCCTGCTACGATGTTCTACAACAAGCCGTGATGTTAACTTGACGTATTACTGCACGGAAACATAACGTGTTTCGCGTAATTTACATACAATAGAATACGGTTTTGAGTAGCGAAACACAGTAGGCACATATCACGGTATAATGGAGATTTATTTGAATTGAATGGAGATCGAATAGATTCTGTCGATATTATTGATATCATATTCCGAGGATACTTAATGTATTCATTTCACGATCATTTTCTAACAAACATGGGTTAATTTGATAGTAATCTCGTGTGGCCAGATCCTCTTCTAATTAAACCAATCGCGGTACAAAATTCCATCTTATACTATTTAACTTTCAATGAGTTCTGTTTGCATAATAATATCGCGCAGAAACTATGACGTAGAGAAGGTAATCCGACTCTTGTTAGGAAAATTGGAATTCTGTCTATCTACAATTATTATATTCTACATGACATTTCTATTCTTTTAGTTTCTCAAAACTATCCTAACTTTTAAATACCAATATTTGATAGAGTAGATTTAAATTTAGATAGTTGTAATCAAAACAAATAAAGATCAGTATTTTTTAATTTGCCAGTTATCATTAAAATTCAAAGAAAATTTTAAAGAAAATTTAATGATAACTGGCTTCCACTTAAATATTTGTTTATAAAAATAACTTTTATTTTGGGTCTCTGCTACTCGAATCCACAGGTCAACGTACTCAAATTCTTCGATCCGTACTATGAAATCTCTATCAAGTTCTTAGCTCCCCATAATCCACTCAAGTTTCCTCAACCCGCCCCTAATAACTCAGTCAGACCACTCAAATACTTCCTTCACCACAGGAACTTGCTTCAGCCGAAAGACGTCAGGCTTCCTCCGCGAAACTATACAAACCTTTAGGGCCAACGTAAATAAACTGACACGCTAGTCGCACGCGACATACAATTTCTGCTTGTAGACCGGTGGAGGATCCCCTAAAAATAGTGGCACGCCATTTTCGCACCTTGTCTGCGGTGTGGCTCGATAGTCCTAGCGCCCCGATAAAACGAAGGCGCAGACATCGTCTCGTGGGCGGTGAGACGATACACGGGGAGTCGTTTTATGCCCACTTGGCTGTGGTGGAAACGAAACGGCGAGATAGGTGGGAAACAAAAAGCCGAATACACCCCATAGAAAACGAAGGGGGCAGGCATCCGGTCCGTTGATGGGTGCGTGGGCTCATTCAGCGTGGCGCGATCCCCCCATTTTTACCTGTCGACGGTCACCGATATTATACTCCCGCGATCGTACGTCACAGCGTGGGTGGAAATATGACGATAAACCGGTGGGTGGGTCAGGCTCGAACTGCGTATTGTTATTCCACGGCCTCGTTTTATTCCTCTTCTGTAGCCAGTGATATTTGAGGTCACGTTAATTCGGGGACCAGTTTTCGAGCAGCTGCATTCCGAAATGGAGCAGACTGCTCAGTTTTTTATGCAGCCATAAATAGCGACTAGGTATTATTTTTTTCTGAATATGTACATTTTACAGTGAATAAGTACGTTGAAAGGGGGAACAATTGTTCTAACAGGTGACAAGAGGAAAACAAGTATGCAGAAAAAAACAATCGAAAGCAAAATAGCTCTAGAGAAATTCTATAAAATTAGTCAATAGAATATTTAAAGGTATAAATTCCTCGAAACTCTCTTGTTCAATAAAGGGAATCTACTTTTCATTATATTCTCCCTTTGACAAAAATTGGTAAACTATTCGTAACAAAAATAAACAGCAACTGCGGTATTGATTCATAGATAGGTAGTTTTTGATTTGTAGGTTGTGTGTTTCTTGTACTGTTTAGTTTTTTATCATTTAGGGACATCATCGTGCGAGAAAGAAAGGTGTATTGAACTTACCTTTTTAATCGTGAGAAGTAAGTGTGAAGGTATTGTTGGAAATGGTTGAAAGGATGAATATTCAAAATCGGTGAAGTGACGGAAAGGAGGATTAAAAAAGTTACATTTCTGAAAGTAATATTCGTGCATGTTTATAACAAAAAATGAAGTTTGAAGTATTCATGGCTGCAAAACTTATTGAGTTACTATGAAGCGGAGAAAAAAGATTGATTCGCAGAAATATTTGTTTTAATTAAAATATGCGAATTCGAGGATTCAGAGGAACTGAGGGGCTATGGAAATTATTGAATTCTTGTATATCTAGTTTGTGATTTATGGGTACATCTGGATATCAAACACTCGAATTACGACAATTTTATATTCAGAGTTGTTATCACCCATGTTCGTACTCACCTTCTTTTTTTAGTAGCATACGTACTCGAAGCCAACGATTTGCATTAATGACATCAATATGATCGATCTACTCCCTAGTCCCTGTCCATTTGTCTTCGTTGTATGATCGAATTCAATAAGTGTTCAATTGTTCAATGGTATTACATGATCAGGATCAGAAAGCGCATTCCAAGCATTGCTTCCTAGGAATCGAAGGTCACTAAAAGCCAGTACAGTACTGTGAATTAATAAGATGATTGCATACGCTGTAACAAGAATATATAATAACGATTGTATAATATATATTTCTATAATAATATAATTGTTATAAAAATATCAAACTATGCAATCCAAAACTGCAACATCTCCCAACTTTAACAGGACAAATTGCTTTTAATTTTGTAATTCATTGTTTTACTACTATCATAATTCAAAATTCACTACCAACCCTTTGCAAATTCGCTATTTTTCTAATTCCTATCAATTTTAACCGCTGTGTTAGTCACTCATAGGGTTACAGAAATATTTAACATACAGTTTTCCACTTATTTTTCTTTTTGCAGATATAGTTAACATTCTGTTCTGTTGAAATTCATTCGAATTTTAAAATCCATGTACATGACACTTGTATCAAAATTAGCTTCGAATGAATCACACGAAGGAAGCTTCAATTGTTCCCACCCATGGGTTTCACAAGGCTTTACGAGCAAGTCGGTAGAATATTTTTTAGGTCATCGTTACAAGAGATACTCACTGGGTATTGTTACGTCATCGTCCATGTCGGCGCCACTAAATCTGCATATTTACCCATTGAACGACATTGCTTGTTTACGAACTGTGTCTGCATAATCTTCTTGGTTCGCGTGAGTTTTACATCGCTGATAGGCAAAGTAACCAGCGCACCAGCTAGAAAGTTCGGAATTAAAGTTAGGAGGTGAACATAGAATAATGGTAAAACTAATCAGAGTATACCATAATGTCAACCATACTTTATTCTCAGCTGTTTAAATCATTATTATTATATACTGAAGAGAGTTCTGCAGCTATTATTACTTATTAAAATAATTTCCATTGGCAAATTTAACGGTTCCCTTATAAAACTTTTGCAGAATCTGGTGGGTATTGCATGAACAGAAATGAAATATTTTCAACAGTATAAAGCAAACAGTCGGTCGAAATCACTGGTTTCTGATGGAAGTTATTTTTATAAGGACATATTGGGTTTGAGTCCTCAAGTTGCTGAAAATCCACGTTCACATAGTTCTGCATTTTCATTTAAAATATACACAATGGTTCAGTAATTATTGGTATTGGAATATATTTGAGATTGTAGACGTCAAAGGTAAAGTTTCGGCTAACAAGAGTTACAGTCTATAGATGGATCTTATAAGTTATAACAGCATAGTTTCCTTTTGTACGCAAAGGCCCTTTGAGATATGAAGATAACTATTACCATATCTTGCAAATGAGACAGGTTCTCTTTACAGCTAAAATAATCAGGAAGCCAGTAGACGAGTAAAAAATAAAGATGATCATATTCTACTTTTCATCAGGTTCTAAAATATACGTATTAAAATTAACGATAAATACAATTGCTAATAGATACTGCAATAACATTGACTTTTGCGCTGTTTCCTTATCTACTTTCAGAAATTCAGTTCTTCGTTTTCTGAATAATTAAGTTGCAATATTGGCTCTTGTTATTTCATCTCTTTCTGTTGTTTTCTTCGCTATTTTTGTACTTTAATTTTTATCTTAATGTTATCTTATTTCTCCGTCCTCTACTCCTGGCGTTTTATATTATTATAATATACCAAAAGGTTATTACCCGTAATAAATAAATAAATGTGTATTATTCCAATACATTTAAAATTTCTCTGCGCAATAAAAATTTAGTAGAACTGATGAATATTAATCAACAGGTCCGAGGGGGTACCCTTCCTAATAAAAATTCATTAGAATCAAATACAACTCAGCAGTTTAAAATTCATTAAAATTCGTAAGTAATTAATATCGCGAAACACAAACAATGTGACTGAGAAATTCTAGATTTTTGCATCGGATTTTATCTGGCGTACGTCCCAGAATTTCACTTTTGCGTAAAAGATTCTTATCAGCAGACGAGTCTAGCGTACCCGTTTGATGTACACGGTTTGTCCTCGTTTATTAGCCAGCGATGTTATCTAATTCTTAGTCGTGGCACGTCGTTCGTATGACTCTTTCCGCGATGAGCAGGGACTCGCCAAAAAACCATGGAAATCGTGCTCGACGGGATACCGAGAAACTGTACCCTGCACAGAAACCGCTTGGTCGTCAATTGTGAAAGTTCAGTTGTTTGTCCGTACACGTTGTAGAAACGCAACGGAATACGAGAGATGCATCAGGAGTCAGTCAACGTTTCGCCGTTTTACGACTTACATGACCGTCAAGTTCCTTTTATCTGATTCATCAAATTGTCACACAGACAAAATATTTAAAATACTTTTCTGAGTAATTGACACCTTACCAGCGAGCCACGGAATATTCCGTATTTAGAATTTTGATGGGCGTAGACTGATCAGAGAATATCTTTTCTGGTACTCGAGATAATTGCCACAGCTGTCCTGTAATGCGAGACGTGTATTTCGAGCAAATCCTGAATAAATCGAGGATAATATTTTCGCTGGGAGGATAAGTTCTTTGCAACTGACGAAGGAACCGAGTGACAAGTCTCTGGAAATAAAGTGTCTAGCTATTTTCCACTTGACTTAAAAATACGGAAAAAGCCACAGTGAACGTAAGACCATGAATCTTTCATTTAGACCTATATACAGCTGTTTTAAACAATACAGCAATTTACCTTAAGCAAATTTAAATTAAGCAGAGGAACTACATATGTTTGTTGCATCCAGTAGAGATTGCTTTGGAAATTCTAAAATGCACAAATGATGTGTGTTATACAGCTGGGAATTAGTCGCAGGTATTCAAACACTCAGTAACATGGCTTACAAACGCGTGCAGGGTTGCCCATAGAAACTGTTTCAATTAAACATCCGCCATTGGGTACGTACTGGTTCGCCTAACATCATAGAAACCAAATAGAAGGAAACTAAATTCTACATTCTACATTCAACGGAAATAGAGAAACACGCTAAATATCCTACTTTACAAGTTGAGTTCTTCCACAAAACATAAGGTAAACGTACCGGTTATGGAACGCTTTTCGGCAGGGATATTCAATTATCATGTAATTTAAATAATTAAACGTATTAACTTGGAAACCTTGTACACCATTTGATAGATAAATGTTTTGTGATTACATAATGAGCCATAAAATTGTTATTCATTGCGAGTAAAAAATAATATGTTTAAAAAACTAAAGTAAGGATCTGTACGTGTTATGAAACACCGCTTTCGTACCATGACCCGGTGTTCCAAATTCCGTGTCCCCATTTTGAAACAGTCATTCAAGTTATGGGTTAGATTTTTAGTTTCATATAAAATCTTCTAATTTGGTATACTTACTCTTATATGCTCGATATACTCATATAAATGGAGTTATAGGTATTATTTTAATCGCTCTAATATAATTATAATAATTAAATTAACTGGATATACAGATGCCACGACAATTCTCACATGCGTTTCATAAACGGTACAGACAGCAGAAAGCGGACCGTTAATTTGAAACACTGATTTTTGCGAGTATCGGAAGTAACTTACTTAATTTTTTTTTTTAAGTTAATTATTGCATATAAATCGTCATATTTCTAAATTTTGCAAACAGAGATGTTTACAAATGTCAATAAAATTTTCATAATTATTTTTATATTTTGTGAAAATTTTTTACTTTACTATTTGTGGTACTGTTTCAAAAGGGGGACGTAGTTAGGAAGGTGTTCCATAATTGGCACGTTTACCTTATTCTTCGCCTAGGGTAAACCAACCAGTGAATGATCGAATTGTTGAATGAGAAGCCCAGTAAATGACCGCATACTTTTATTAAGAATTGAACTTATTGATGTTTATTTAATACGTATAACTAAAAATATGAGATATTAAAAGTGCAACTACACTCCATTTCTAAACATATAGTATTTTTTAAATTTATAATTGACATTTCTTTGCCTAATGGTCATTCACTGGTATGCGGTCAATTACTGGTTGGTTTACCCTATGAAGTTTCACGGTTGACGAAACTGATAATATACCACAAACAAATGAACATCAAAGTGGTATAAAAACCACATTCTCCACATGAATAGATTAAGCCTCCATCTTACCAAAGGATTACCACCCCTCGGGTTTAGGACGATATTTTCATCCGTCACGACTCATCCGTTCCGTTCTGTCCCATATTTTCCTACCTACCCAGGAAATAGCTCGAAGATCAACGCTGAAACTTTCCACCGTTTCGACGTGAGATATCGAAGGCGAACGAACACGAACCTCATCAGGCAGCTCGATATCTTGCCCGCGGAGCGTACTGGCAGGCAAGGGGATAACCGTTGGCTGATTTATTCGCGACACAGGGCTTGTGCAACAGCAGGTGGCAGGCTAATATGCATCCTGCGAGAATTCAAGCTCGTGATCTGACATGGTCATCTCTTTGCCAGACCTGTCGTAAACGATATGAAGTCATGGTTAAAAGCGCCACGACGCCACAGCGGCTTGGCCGTGCAGGTTGGAAATAAATCTGACAGAACTACCGGCTCTGTCTGCTCGAACATATTAACTGGCGTTAACTATTTCTAGTGCGTGCCTGTCGCGTATTTTTGCACGCCTCGGATCATGCCTGATGGCTGTTTTAATGCGCTGTAACTGGATTCCCTGTTGCTGGCAATTACGGCTGTGATATACGCGATGTTTCTGTTCGGGGCGATGATCTGGTTTAGTAAATTGAGAATCTTCTGGTTTAGAAATGGGGAAACGAGGGAGTTTTGCAGATACGATTTTTTGAAAGATGAAAATTTTAAGCATTGATTTCTTCAGATTTTTATTTAGTTATGAATCAGTTGTTTCTTCTTTTCAATTCCTTGTTTGTTGATAGGAATATACAGTGGCTCTTAAAAATATTCGGACACCCTTTAAAATCACATAACTTTTTTAAAATTAGTCCAAACGACTTGAGTTTTTATGAGAAGCTAGAGGGATTAGTTTGCTAAATGATATGATTCGTCGTTTTGAAAAAAATGCACTTGGTCGGAGTAGCAAAAAAAATAGTAAAGGGCGTTTTTTAAACTTTTTTTTGTGAACCCTTAATGAAAATTCAAAAAACCCGTTTGTAGATTTAAGTAAGTTATATACGTGTCTAAAATTTCATCAAAATCGGTTAACATTGCTCTGAGCTACACACGTTTCAAGATCGCCGAATAAGGTCGAAAATCGCGAAATTCCCGAAAATCAGCGAGTTTAAAAAACGCCCTTTACTATTTTTTTTTGCTACTCCGACCAAGTGCATTTTTTTCAAAACGACGAATCATATCATTTAGCAAACTAATCCCTCTAGCTTCTCAAAAAAACTCAAGTCGTTTGGATTAATTTTAAAAAAGTTATGCGATTTTAAAGGGTGTCCGAATATTTTTAAGAGCCACTGTAGTTTAACGAAAATACGATAAATGCTTTTCCAAAAGAGAAAGTAAGATTTTTTTTTAGAAATGATTTTTTGAACGATGGAATTTATTAAACGATGTTTTTTTCAGATTTTACTTAATTTGTAGTGTAGTTTTGTTCCGTCTGCGCTTTGTTGTTACTCACTGATATTTAGTTACTTCGGTAAATGTGGCGTTTCTTGTAGAGGAGGCGATTTAGTGCCACGAAATGATTAAGATCGCTTTTTATAGGGATGAAGAGTCGAGTTTGGATTTAAAATAGGCACTTTCAAGTAACTTTGTACTTTAAGGAATTCTTTAAACGAGTTTTCTGCTTCTTTTCGTGCTAGTTCTTCCGCGTGGCTCTTGTAACAGCTTTAACAGCTTGGTTACTTTAATAACTAAAGTGTATCAAATATTTAGCGATAGCGTGTGCTAACTCAGAAGCTCCGCCATTCCGCTCTACGCTTTGATTTCGATGCATCAAAGTGGTAAATCGGCGTCAGTTTATTTAAGCGCGGCGAGGACGAATTAATTAATATCGTCGGGCGTAAACTGCTGGCAAACCAGGCTTTACCGAACGCTTCGCTTTGACTGCTAAATGATTTGCATGGGGCTCTAATAGTTAGCGAAAAAGTGCAGCGTGGTGTGAATTTTACTGATAAGAAAACTGTAATAATAAAGAGAAGGAAATTGATATCTGGTGTAATATATTCGCCTTATCGCGTCAATCAGTGTGACAAATGTGAGACGCTGGAGTTAAGAAGTTAATATTTGTAGAACGTCGATTGAATGAGAAAATATGTAGAGTGATTGACTAACTATATTAAGTAAAACAGATATTTCAAGAAAACTCCATCAAGTTCTTCATAGCGAACTGGTATAAAGAATCTGTGTCATCATAAATTTAGAAATTTTAATTATGCAATCGAATTTGTTATACTTAGAACAGTATAAGTTTAAAAGCAGAAAATTTAGGATCTTTAATAGTATCGAAGCAAAGTTGCTTCATTATTGAATCGCAGCTCACTTCTCGATTAATAATTCAGTAGAAATATGATGGATATAAAAAATAAACGTGTTCACCTTCAAGCATATTATTATGTACCTACTGTATTTTTTCAAATATTAGTTTGCATCTAATTTCATATAAATATGAATATAAATTTCATGTGGATATGAATATAAATTTTATATAGACATGAATATAAATTTCATATAGATATGAATATGAATTTCATATGCATTTAAATATGAAATTAAATGTGAAATATGATGAGAAAATATTTGATATTTTGAAAATTCCGAGATATTGGTAATTTTGCATTTGGTCAGCTTTTAGGAATCTTAGCGGAGAGCATTAGTTTTCTTGTATTACAACTGTACAGTTGTTCTCCTAGTATAAAATGTCAAGAACACGTCCATTACTCTAATTTTCTACACTTTATTTTGTAGTTGTAATTTTCATGTTTAACTGACGTTTCGTTTCTTTTTTCCAGGTCGAGTCAGTGGAGTTGGCGTTAAAGATCTTAGATAAGTCGCAGATCAGAGGAAAAACGCTGTCTGTTCAGAGAGCAAAGTTTCAAATGAAGGGTGACGCGTACGACCCTGCCTTAAAACCGAAACGGAAAAAGAAGGATAAGGACCGACAGAAAAAGTGGCAGGAAAAGTAAGTTGCATTCATAAATTATCTTATTCATAGAATTTCATTCTTCTATCATGTTTTACTAGTCTTTAACAAATCGTAAGTACTTTAACGGCATAACTAAATTGCTCTCTTTCTTTAAAAATTGTATCATCTACATAAAAATTTAGAAATCATCTAAATCAATCAAAAACTTAAAAATCATCTACATTTTTTACATCTCAGTTAATATGTCAAACGTCAGGTAAATCATAAAACAGAGAAAATGAAACTTAAATTCATGACAAAAGATAGTATAATATCTTCTAATGCCTATTCTTCTATATGGAATTTAAAAAGGGCCATTTTTAATGCCACAAATTCGTCATTCATCAACTTCCAGACATTTGCATAAATACATTAGCACCTATGGAAACTTGAGAAAAACACAACTTTCTCATATGAACTATGGCCTCGGCCAAAATTTTGATTCAAATTAAAAATTAGTTTTCCAATCGAAATTGTTCATATTACAACTTTCATATCTCTCATATTAGATTGAGCATGTTTCTTTTGTACATAAGACTGCCTAAATCTACTAATTCAGATCAGAAAACTTTTCAATCAATCACAAACTGATAAAGAAACTATTCCCATTGCCATTTTGTAGAATAATCCTGCACGAGTGCGTGCTAAAATGCTTTTTGCTAAAGCATAATCGCGACTCCATCTTCCTAGCCACGGTTAATTTCATATGCTCTCCATTTTCGTTTCGTTCTTTACTACATACCCTCTTCATCCCCATGAAAACACGAAGGAGAGTGCACCCAGTCGTTTCACGGTCGCGAACAAAGGCGCGATCAAAGAAAAACCTTGTCAGCTTTTTCATCGTCTAGGCCCTGAGGAATCCGTGAAAAGAGCAAATTCTCACGCTCGACACGCCTCGTGAAATCGCGTCTTAAACCATTTTCGTCGTTTCTTTTCATTCATGTTTGTTCATTCATCTTTCCTCGTTGGTAGCCGTGCGTGACTGCGTGTCATAGGTATGTTACCGTCCAAGCCCCAGGGAATCAAGGCGTACACTTCATTTGTGGGTTCTATTTTTACTATTAAACCTCTGGTTACGTTCAGAGTCTGAGCAAATACAATTTGGTGCACTTTGGGGTTGCTTTACGCTTTGGAGCGACATTACCTGATAATCCTGGCCAGACATTACTTAATGGACTTTATTATCTTTCCAAAAGATTTTTCTTCCAGCTCTAATGAAAATTACAAACTATGCAGAATTTTAAAGGAAACGTACACTTGAATACCTTCGTCACGTTTAAGCTTTGAAACTTTCTTGGAGAGAGAAAAGTTTCTTACGAGTTTACGGAGAGGTGTATGATAACAGAAGGATCATTTTTACCAAGATTATTTTTGTGAGTTTTCGAGGTTTCACTTAGAAACGCAGTGATTATATTGGAAGCATGGAAATGATGATAAAATAACTGGTATTTTTATTATTATATCTTTTATTTAAATGGAAAAACTTTTACATCTTCCACCTTTGCCTCACTTCAAACGTAACAGAGATATTTAGATATATACGTATACTTTTGGATGCCCCAACCTCTATAAAAATGTAAAAGCATATAAAATAAGCAAATATCGTATAGGTATCTATAAACTGAAGGCTACATCTCAGTTTGATAAATGCAACCAGCCATTTGCTAAAAATTGAAATCATACAGTTTTACTACGAATTACACGGTGCCCTGTTTTACTGTTAATAAAATCGACTTTTTGTTGCTTTTTTTATCCGCATACAGGAGTTGTGCATAAAAATTCGCGTTCTACTTTTATTTTTTGAAATAGGTACACCCTGGACGTTTCAAAAACTTTCGGTTTATTCCCAGCTAGTGCTTCTATCAGATAAATAATCCAATCATTCCTAGTATAACAAATTCAAAGAATCGATTCTAGGGATCGGTTTGCATGTTCTTAAACTTTCTGTATTTTCATTTAATAACGAATTCAAGTGATGCAAACATAAACAGTGATTAAAGCCAGTTGGTATGGTCGTTGCATCTTCGTTGGGAAATCGATGGATTTCGAGTGGTTTCGTGGCCGAACGTGGGATATTCGCGGGCTCTAACCGGATGCCACGAAGCCTCTGGACCATGCTCGACGCGGGCCAGACTGCTTGGCGTTGGCGGGTCCCTGTAAAAGCAGCTGCACGACTCGATTACTCACGTCGGGACGCTGCAGCTCGAACATATAACGCGTCTTGGCGCATCAGACCGCCGCACTTTCTTGCACGCGTCCACTTTCCTCTCGGTTACGAGCAAAAAGGCGCGGGTTTCTCCTTCCCCACCTTGCCAGACGCATGTGATACGTTGTCTTGCACTGGTCCAGATTCTTTTCCTCCATCCCTACGCGAAGATCAGTCGCGATCTTTCGAGCGTATGGGCGACGACTACTTACGTTTATCTAGTTTTAAGTAGTAAGAGTCCGGCATTGGTCAGACAGTCAGGTGTAGTGGACTCTGGCTTACTGTTTGTGTGGCTAGTGGAGATTTTTTTATCGATTAAAAGTGAAGATAAGGAGAAATGAATAGAGATATAGATTTTGTTTGTTTAGGTATGAAGTGGTAGGTACATGCTTGATAATAGAGACTTGGAAACTCGAGTACTTGAATAATAGAGTTCTGATATTTAAGGATTGTGATTGGGGGGACTTGACACGTGGCTTGGTTGTGGTTCGTGATTGGAATTTGAAATAAATTCTCTTGATAGAAATCAAAGATTTCTATCGTTTAAAGAGGATAGAAAATGCGTGATTATATCTAAAATATCAGTTGCGAGCAACAGAAGTGACTTGTGTCAAAACGTCCTCATTCTCATGCAAGTTCATTCTTCTGTAAGGTTTCAATGGATGCAGTCGTTATTTTGTTTTAAGACACGTGAAATATTATTCTAAGTTATACTAATAAAAGTGTTGATATATGTTGAAATTTTTGAACAGTCTCAATTAATTAGAAACTTCTCAAAGCCTTGACTGTCGAAATTTCTGTAAATGTATATTAAAGTTGGTCAACGTTTTGGTATAAATTTTGCATGCGTATAAAACTCATCACAATCATCGGAAAAATATTTATAGACACTGCTTTGAGAAGCAATCATCTCCGGGCGATAAAATAAATGTATTTTCTGGAGAAGTATTGGCTAAAACATATTGGCTTTTACGTTAATTTCTTGATAACTCGTTTAAAATATAAAGTCATATAAAAACATCTGCCTCGCGCCAGCTCGAAGAATTTACGACTGCATTTTGTTTTTAAATTTATTCGAGAGAAACGGGAGACAGTTTTATGAGGGTGTGTTGATTTTTGTCGCTGAAAAATTAGTGGTGTTTTATGCTCGCTTTGCAGGACGTGATAATGTTTTGAATTTTTTTGGAAATAACGTATGAATTCATCGAGGTCTGTTTTACCGGGAAATTATGGAACAGAGTAGGTGTTCTCATCGTTAGCAATACATAATAAAAGTGGCCCAGATTTCTATGAAATTGGTTGTCCGCTTCCAAACAATAAACAGAGACAACCGTATAAACTTCTCAAAAAAGCTTATAATTTGATTACTGTCGATTGTTTATTTTCGGTGTATGAACTAAACCATTCTGGGTTTCGATAAATATTTCAAAACAATCGTTAAGGTCGCGTTGACCTATATATTAATAAACCAAAGGAACCTTGCACAAAATTCTTTCGGCTTTTATATTTGATTGGAAACATTCACCACTAGTCATTAAATATTACTCTACCTCTCTATGCGTTATAAATGAGTAAAAAAAGAAACACAACTCCAAATTTATAAAAATTTCTTTTCAAAATAACACTGAAATAAATAACATTCTTTGTTAGTACTATTACTTATACTTAGTGACAATAAAATGACAATATTAATAGAATAAATTAAAATATATAACGAATCTAAAGCACATATTCTTTATATTTCTGAAGGTGTTATTATTCTAATATCAATAAAGAACACTTGGATAATTGGAATACCGTCCAGAATCTTCGTCGATTTTCAGTACAGAGAATATCGAACGGTAATCCCAAGTATTTCAATCTAAACTCACCGTATTGCATATTCATGTCGAGTTGCATTCCTCCTTCAGCCAGATATATACACCATAACGTATCTCTAGAACACGCGCGGAAACGTTAAAGGCACAGTCTTTATCTGTTCGCGATATTCGCGACTGGTCGATGCAGGACGGTATTTCCTTCGTTACACTCTCCAATCTTGCGAATGCATTTAAGCTGTCTACCGTCCTAGAGATCGTTCAGCGGCGTTCTTACATAACAGGACAGCATACATTGCCGGTAGAAACCAAATTCAGATCTCTCTACATTTTCGAGTTTCCTTTAAACGCCCACGATGATAGGCCAAAAATGGTAAGATAACTTTGGAGGTGATTTTAATAAAATTCATGAACTTTCCTGTAATATATTCTTACCTCCATAATGAAGACATTGATTCAATAAAGGGGACGAACTTTTGCACCGACCTAATATCTATATTTCAATCGCGATTTCTTAACATAGCATGGGATATAAGTGAAATCGTTGAGCTAAATTGAGGAAGGAAAGAGTGTATGTAATTATAAATGCTAGGTATTGAAATACTGACCCGGTGTCCCTTTGCACGAGGTATTTAAACAGTCTCCATCGTGTAGGGTAATTGTGGGAGAGATGCCGCACTCGGAGAGACGCCGCACTATCGGTATTTCAAGCATATCGGTAATAAAACACATCATTGCCGATTTTATTTGTTTAAGGCTGTTCATTTGGGTTAATTTGTCAAGCCAGAGCATGTTTCCTGTATTATTGTTAAAGATTTTGCTGTTTTTCGGGGTAAGCCTAGCGTACTTTGCCTGAATAGTTATACGTTGCGTCTATTTTTACTAATATAGTAGCTAAAAATTCATAATTTTTCTTGATACAACATTTGTAATACATTAAGGGGACCATGTAGAATATCTCCTTGGCAGAATGGGTTACTTTCGACTTAGCGTGTGGAAATACGAAAGTGCGGCGCCTCTCCCAGGCATTTCGGATAGACGCCGCACTTTTATTTGGGATAGATGCCGCACTTTGATACTGTACTGTTTCGGAAACTAAGTGGATTTAAATGATGTTTTTAATGTTTAAAATACCGAAAAAGTTTTTTAAAATAGCTAACGTGGTATCTCAAGGCAAATTATTTATTTTTAAATGAATAATCTTATAATCGAAATATATTTGTGGACTATGTACTCTTTTTTCACATTTTTTTTTATTTTAATCTCAAGATGCCAACTGAATATAAAAAAAAATTCGAAAAGCAGATATAATATCTGTTCCTACTGTACCCATTTAATTTTCCAATTTTATAATTGTATAAAGTAAAAATGTTTCATTTTACTTTGTTTTTATTATTTCTTTATATAAAAAGTTAGAAGTAACAAGTTTAAATCGAAAATTAAACGTGTTTCGAAATGCGGCACCACTCCCACATGTGCGGCGTCTCTCCTACCAAACAATGTTTTTAGTTTCAATTTTTTTAAGGGTGACAAATATTGAAATTTTGATTTTCATTAATGCTAGTAGAATCACAAGATATTGAACTAATAAGATATATCCTTGGAAAACATTTTCATTGCAAAATTTAGACACGGTGACAATTTTGCGTAACGTGCGGCAACTCTCCCACAATTACCCTAGCTCCGAGTTCACCGCAACGCAGACCAGGGCAAGGCGTATCGCCCCGGAATTCACGGGTACACGGTGAACACGTTTCTTATCCGTGCATGGTGTCTGTGATCATCGGTTACTCGAACGTTTGCCGTCTTCATCGGCGCGCACGGGTGTCTGTCGTAGGACGAGAGCCCAGAGTTCGATGGCCTGGACTTCGTGAAAACCAGTTATTTGCGAACGAACCAAGGAACAGGGCCCACCTCGACTGTTCTCCGCCCGGAAGTCTTCGTTCTAACGGTCTTTTCGCATACACGAATCGGAGCCGCTATCTCGTTTCCTATCCAGACGATTTCCTTCTATTCTGAATGTCGATCGGCTTCCCCTGTCGATCCCCTTGGTGGTTCCCACGCTTTCAGTATACACGGTCCCTCGACTGAGCTGTATTCGCTTGCACGAGGATTTCCTGATCCCGCCCCTCAGCCGTGCGTGCAATTTGGATCGAGACCGCGTTTCACGTGGCGAACGTGACAGCCAGGCTGGAAGCAACCGAGTTCTTTCTCGGGAGTTCGGTATGACGCCGTGCTTATTTTTGAACGCTAGTCATTTGCTCGCCTTGAATGAACGAAATGCGTGTAATTGCGCCGGGGAAAGTCATTGAGAAACCCCCCTCTTCGTGATTTAAATGTCAATTCGCCAGGCGACATGCTGGTGATGTCATTGGGATAATTTGGCTGTTGCAGTAATATTTACTTCGTGGAGAGAATTAATTGAATAAGGTCAAGAAAGAGTGATTGCATAATGTAATTGAATGTAATAAAAGTACAGTGGGATTTTATTTTTAAAAATCGGATATCAATTTTTTATAATTTATTTTGCTTTTAAATTCTATTATTATTGGTTTCGAGAATTTGTGTAAAGTTTCCAGGCATTTCAAATTGTCATGCATATTTGAATTTTATATTTAATTTATACGACGCATTTTGCATTGATAATTATGCAGACTCTGAAAATTGTAACTGCAATTGCTCTTGTTATTAATCAATTTTGCTTTAGGTATTAATAAAGTAATGTTTTATTGAAACTTCTTTTCGTTTCGAGATTGAATTAAAAATTTGTTGTGTCGGTCCTACGTGAAAAATAAATTTGTGATAGGAGTGTGAGTCACGGTTACCTGAGATTCCACTGTGATCTCATTCGCAAATTAAGGAGATAACATTCCTCGCAATCTTCTCTCATTACAAACATTTACTCTTCGCGATATTTCACAACGTAATATACTTTCGTTGTTAATAAATATAATGTGTACTGCACGCAGGTGTCCCCTTTTTTATTTTTTCGTTTTTGGAAACGGAACTTTTATCGTTATGTAATTTCGGGTTTCTGAAGCTACATCAAGCGAATAGAGAATTTATGCAAATTCTTTTCAAAAGTAATATACTGGTATAGATAGTAAAGGGAAATTTGTTTTCACATCAACAGGTTGCATAAATTACAATTTAAACTTATATGGAGTCTGATTAATGTATTCTGTGGAAACATTGAAGACCAAACACAATATGTCGTGTTCGCATCATCTGGGTTATCCACGAGCATTATTCTCTCACAAAAGTAGCTTGTTTTAACTACGCGAATTGTCAGGAAATGATTAAACTCTGCCATTTTACTTTCAAATGAGTTTAAAGGAAACATAGACAACAGTACACCCAATGGTTTCTCTATAACTTAAGTGTTCATATGGCGTAGTTTATTTTATCTTAGGGCGGGCACTAGATAATCGAATATACTAATTAAATTTGGTCGAATTTTTTATTTCTGACAAACCAGGTCAAAGCTACAGTGGGCACCGTAAAATGCTGAAATAAAAAAAAAGCTGCCACAGATCCCCCATAATTCCTTTATTTATTTATATATTGCATTGCAAAAATACCTACAAGAACTTTAAAATATATACATTTCAATACACAACCGTTTATTTAAAAAAGTGTTCAAGTTTTTCAAAAAGCAATCCCGAAAATACATGCGTTCTCAGATCTCACAGGTAGGCATGACACATTAAAAGAACAACCACGATAAAGAATTTATTCATCACAAATTCCTTATATCCAGTAATTTCTTCTTTAAACACACTAAATACCTCCATTTTCTACACCCTGCAATTAACATTGAAGACTAATTACGCCGTTACTTTAAAATAATCTTTTTAACCTCACAATTTCGCCTAATTCCTGGTTACAAAAACTATGGTACCTTTCACTGGGCACAAAAGCGAATCAGTACAATTATTTATAATCGCCACGTTGAAAGGCGTACCTAAAACTACCCACGAGCCTCCAGCCACAAATATAAATCACGAAACAAGTCCACGAAATATATACCTACTCTTTCTTAAAAATTCACTACAAAATTCCCCCGCACAAATAGATCCCATCACATTTCGAATTTTCGTCCCCAATAAGCACACAAGTGCTCTGTGAATAAATCCTTCACCCAATAAATAATCGGGGAAAGAAGCGATGGAGAAATAGCTCCCACATATGGTAACTCGTCAGCCTAACGCCGTAAATCTATCCCGAAGAATGTCCTCCCCAACGACAGAGATTTATTGCGTGTACGCTGTACACGTTACGCGGTGTGTTCCACGCGTGTCCATTTATCAGCATAATCTGGTACGGTAGAAAATTATCGTATTTAATAACCCGGCCGCAGGAACAGGCCCAATAAACCGCGCACCGGTGACACCTTATCGATTTATCTTTCGCATCTACGGCAAGTAACAGCGGCTCGAACTTTATTAAGTGCAGCAGCGTGGCTCGCCATTGATATCATTGTCGATTTCACACCCGGTTAATTATGGCAGAAATCACTGAATATTAATGGAGCCCCGACACGAGAGACCGTTCTAACCGGCGACGATGCCGTGTCGTTGAGTTAATTGATATTGTCTGTATCGGTCTCTGATCGGCTTAATTGACTGCTCTGGAGAGGGTTAAACACGTAATTAATTGTCAGTGTCAATGTCGTAATTTTCTGTGCCGGTAGTACCTGTGAAATGCTATGTTCGATCGAATGTAATACTTGATTTACCGATATGTACAGTGGGGTTACTGTGTGTATGTGTACAACCTCTGTTCGTGACGGAGACGTGGGCGGACGATTCTTGCGGTAGAACTGGTGATTGATGAGCGTTGGAGCGTTTGTCTGATGTACCAGAGTGTACGTATTTTATTTCGGGTTTAGTGTACGGTGACGGGCGAAGGAAGGCTTGGTAGGTGCATCGTGACGAAAATAATGTGTATTATGATTCATAGGGAGGGGCTTGCAATTTGTATATATGTCGCGTGGAGATGGGGGATGCCAGAGAAGTGACTGGTGGTGGTAATATAACAAACTGTAGTATTAAAGATAGCTATATATACACATATGGGAAGATGGATTTTTAAACTTTCTTTTAGAACCACTTTACATATTCTACTGCTTGTAAAACTTTAACCTCCAGTTTCTTTTACCACCACTTTGCAGAGCCTCGGAGTTACTGAGGTACGAGTGTACAGTTGAGAGGGTTGTAAAAGGAGGAAGATTTACGTATAATCATTTGACGCACTAAGGGTATGAAATATAAAGCACTTTGAGTCGAACAATAATTTGTTAAGGAGACAAATGTAAAGAAAGAAAAACATTGTTACAAAACACACCTTTTGCTATTCAATCTTTATTGAATAATGCTATCAAGGGCAGCAGAAAAAATATAAAATTCTAGAGTTACTATAAACTCACATTAAATATTAATGCTTTCGTTTATTATTTAATATACAACTCTAATCTCTTCCAAAAAATAATTTCCCTTAAAAAATATTGTCCTTAAAATAAATAAAAGTCAAAAACCATCAACTGCCAGCACACATCGCTTGTAAATATTTTTTAAATAAAACAATGTTAACAATTAGTTGTAAAATGAAAACAATGGTCCATATACTATGAACATTTAATCGCAAAATATATTGAATACACGGGCATTTGCGATTAAGACGTACATATATGTTTAGTGTTGCTCGTGGATACAGAACGATAGTAGAACTCGTGTTTTCCTCGGCTGCAAAAAGGTTAAACGCTCCAGTTGTAATGCGATGTTGAACAAATGTGTTAAGGCTTCCCATAATGTCAGAGCTCGTTGAAAGTCTACCACACACGACGCCGCGAAATGTTACGGCTCATTAATCCGCCCAGCAAACTGAGCTGTACAGTTACGAGGGGATGAAGTCACATCTATGCCCGCGGTACAGGCTGAGAAAGAGATTGATCCATCATCATTTTATTCGCGCTTGTGATCTGTCGTTCTGGGACTTGCTACGAGACGAAATTGTTACAATAGAGATGAATTTGTAACCTTACACGTGCCACTTCATAAAGTTCTCTTCCATAGCATGCAGTATTTAATACTTCAAAGAATCGATCAAAAGTACTATTAATTTTAAATTGGAATCTTTATCTAAAGATTTGAATTTTTCGATAAGCTTCAGACAAACTTTGGCTTTGAATCTTTAACAGGGTCGTGTTTTGAAGCAAAAATTGGAATTAACTTATAATCAGGGAAAGCAGAATATTAGAAAACTATGGATTACCTACTATCAATAATAAACACTAGTAAAAGTAATTAAATATATTTTCCAATTTTTAGATCGTTACTTTTCTCTTTCGGAGTTTGTCATGTATTCAGCTCAGTCCTTTGGTGATTTAAGGAACGTTTTATGCATAAAAATGTGATATAGGTAACTGAAGTTTAGAATAGATTGTTAGTGTTCATGCACATGCACCGTAACATCGTTGCACGTCAGTGTAATCTCTTGTTCACACCTCCTGGTTTACAAAAGGCCACACGTATCGTGTACACATGAATCATCCCGCGTAATATTCATTGGATTAGCATGCAGGTCATCTTGTTTCATCTATGCAAGCACACTGTCCTTTTGAAAATTCGTATCTCTGCTTTAAATATAAATTTCCTTTGCTTCTATGTTGCTTCATCGCAGTATTCTAAACGCGCGATCATTTAATATTAGTGATCGAGCCACGCATAAGTGACAGAACTGATATTGAAATACATAAAATGGAAATGGTTTGGAAATGTGTATTTTTACAGTAGACACTTGTCAACCTGAACACATTAAAAGTCATTCAATTTTATTTTTCATTCGTGTATGTATTCCAAACGGTTTGTGTTGGAAAATAAAAAAAAAATTTTGGCACTTACAGTGTTTTCTACAAGGACTCTTCAATTATTGATAAAAATATTTTATGGCTCCATTTTGACATTATACAGATTTATATAATTATGAATTAGGTATATTTATAATTTGAAGGAATTTAAGAAGTAGTCACTAGGGGGTTAAATTAGACACACAGGAAAAACATTGAAAATTTCAGCTTTGAGTGATTCTGGTCGCTTTATGGAATAAATTTAATACGATGTTAACCTTCTGCTACAGGTTATTCGATTGGAGGCCAGAACGTATGCTGGGCGAGCCGCAGAAGCACGAGAAAGTGGTGATTATAAAAAATCTGTTCTCCCCAGAGGATTTTGACAAAGAAGTCGCGTTGCTGCTGGAATATCAACAAGATATTCGATCCGAGTGCCTAAAATGCGGTGACGTCCGGAAAGTGGTCATGTACGATGTAAGTACTATTTATTTATTTAAAACCAAAATAAAAGTGGTTGGTGATTTCGTATGTTCATTACTACATATTTTATTTCAACTTTTTTACTATCTAAAATCGTCATATATTATTTTTTATGTTACCATTAATAAATATATTAAGTTCGTTCGCAATATAAATGCAATTTCTATCAATCTTGTCATTTTCTTATCGAACCGAATATCTAGGCGCAGAAAATATATTTTGAAGTCGAATTCCAAGTTTTAGTAAAAATTTCTACTCCCCTTGATGTGTAGATGCATCTGTAAAAGCTGTGAGCATTTATTTTTAATATTCTATACAACAGAATCGTTTTATCGTCCATCTCTGGGGCACGCAGTGTGGAGACCTCATTCCTCTCAATACATTGCATCACCCATTCTGACAAATATTAAATATTCCTTTGTCTCCTGTCTTATTAGCGTTTTATTACTCGACATATTGGATGATCGATTACCGCAGTAATTGGTCCTAATGCAAAGTAATACCAAAGACCCGCTCTAAAATGAATAAAAAATACAGTCACTGCAGTACTTAACAAAGCACTGCAGAGAATTTTATAAAAATTTACGAAGGGACCACGAAATTACATTTTAAAAATAAAGCAACATTCTCTTTTAATCATAAGTAAGTTTCAATACAAAATTATGAAAATCATTTGCATTGCAATTCTCTAGACCTCACTATTCAACATCTATTTCATATCATCTCCAATTACCCTCTGTACTTCACTATTCGTATCCAAATTCGTCATACATAATTTTGAATCTAAAAGCATCAGTTTTCCTAATAAAACTTCGATGCGTCAATGTATTAAAATACCGAAGACCCCTAGCTTTATGCAAACTTAAGTGATCACGTATCAACTGATCCTCTTCGCCGAAGAAAAATAAAGGAATAAGTAGTGCAAAGAAGAATGCAAATTTGAATAGCTCCACTGAATTTCGCGTTATGAATTGATCCTTTGGGCACTAGGGTCCGCTAGAAACAATCAGGGAGATCGATCCCGCTAACGGAAGAGTCGAGCACAATGGGTGACTGAGCAGCAAGATACGCCAGATCCACAAAGACGTTGCCGTGAAGGTCCTCCATGGCCGACGCAAATAAACTTTCGAAAGGGGATGACCTAACCCCATAAATTTGCAAGGAGACACTCCCAGTCGCCGCGTCTCAACCGTGAATCCATTCAATGTCAAAGTGAATTCCATCGTCTTCTCCAGTCTACGGTCTGCCACGCAGTTCTGGGTAACATTAACGCGCGCGCGCACAGGAAACATGGTGCGGAGATCAAAAGCGGCGCGTAAAAGGAAATTTTGTGGCGGTCAATTTACCCGTAAACGTCGTGTCCCCCGTATTTTCCTGGCAGTTTTGTAACCTGGTAAAAAAGGCCGGTTGATGAAAAAATGATCAAAAGACCGTCGATGTGCGGCCCGAATTTACGAACAGCTGAGGACCGTTTTATGGTCTGACACTGTTTGCCCCCACTTCGGGGAATATCGTGTCGCCCTATTTTTCTCCATGCTGCCTTTAAATTTGCCTGCTTCCTCTTGTTTCGCTTTTTGCTCTCCTTTCGTTCTATTTATTACTCGCGTGGTGGGAGAAAAGTGAAAAGCACTTTCTGGTGTTATTTAATTAGCATTTGACAATTTTTTAAAATATAGGATACTCTCTTCTTTGTAATTATAAAACGTGAAATCGCAAAAGGGTGCAGGAATGAGATTCAAAAGCTTTCATTCAAAGGGTTGTAGATGATTTTAAGTTATATCTTTGAGAAAATCAATTTTTTTCATTTTGAAGAACCGCCTGTATTTGTGATATATATCGCGGAGTAAATCAAGGATAAGATGAAGGACGAATGGATTGATCTAACGAGCCACAGCGTGGCAAAGGAACGGAAGAGTGTCATGTAGTACACGGGATCAGACGGTGAAATTAATGTCCAAACCGAGGGCCCATAAATTGTGGTTTAAGTCGAGACGAGGAAAGTATTATGGGGAACTGTGGGCGACGCAAACAGCTTTAAGTCGTAAAAACGGGCGCACTCAGATTCGCTGTGCAACAAAGCGCGCGTAATGGATGTGGAAAGACGACGAACATTCGTTGTTGCATTACGCAAGCTATTGTTGCACTGGCGCATGCGTTTTACCGGTTTCATTTCATGATTGAAATAAGGCAGGAGAAAAAAATTGTGCTTTGTTAAGGACAGGATTGTACCCAACGAAAATCTGAGATGGAAATGTAAGAAGCTGCAAAGTAAGGGGAGCAAGATCTTTGGCAAATAAAAAACGACGTCTTCCTTCTTTTATATAAAGCTTGAACAAAAACCGGTTGCCAAAAAGTGTGCATAAATTCGTAAAATAGTGGATCTAAAAAAATGAAAAAGTTTTTCAGATATAGTTACGAATGTGACACAATTTGCAAATGCGTTAAAAAATATTACGTTAAACAGGAGAGCAAAATCGAAAACTCCAAGCCAGAACCAAAAATATAAAATTTACATGCAACAGCAACTTGAATTTTTATTTCTTGTTCCACTTCGTTAATTCTGCTCAATACAAAAGAAAATACTCTTGAGATACAATTCACTGAACAATGTGAAGGGGAAGAAGTATTTTTCTGGGCGGGAAATTTTTTGAATTAATTTATTACCTTGAAATAGTTGAAGATTCTTAATTAAAATCCATATCGCGGTCGGTTGCAAAAAACTGAAACATAAATTCCTTTTCATGCTTGCAGAGACATCCTGAAGGTGTTGCACAGGTGACATTCCGTGAACCTGCCGAAGCTCAGGCATGTGTTCAGCTACTGAACGGCCGCTGGTTCAGTCAGAGAAAGATTTCTGCTGAAATCTGGGATGGCAAGACCAAGTACAAGTGAGTTTATCTGTTGCTTTCCTTTCTATCGACTCGTTTACCGACGTCGTCGGCTGTTAACCGTGTGTCGGCTTCGACTAGGGTGGTTCTCTTCAGCTACTCACTTTCTTTTCATCCGTCACGAGTCTGACTTACCGACGCAGACGTTGAAGAATATTGCCTAGGGATATTATCCAGGAATAGAACCTTTTATGCTAGGGAAATTTTGTTATCACTGCTTCGATCAAGTCTTTTTTAAACTTTTTCTTTTTCATTTCTTTTATTTTCATTTTATTTGGATTCTTTAAGATAAGTATGTATCGTGTTTATGACAATGTTAAAATATTTTTTTAAATAATTTGGGGAATTTTTTTCATATGACCGGATTTTTTGAATACTTTACAGAATATCGCCGTTGGATTTTGAATATCTGATGTCGTATTGAATTTAAGTTTTTAGCGACCGAATTTAATTTTTCGCTTACTGCAATGGCAGTGAGTAGTTCGTTCGATGCAAGTGTTTCTTTTAATATTGTTTAACTTTTAATAGAAGATAGTTAATCTTTGGCTTCATAGTTTTCTAATTATTAATCATCACGATAGGAATTTGTCATTCTCCAAATGTACGTTATAGATTGATATTCTGAAGTTAATGTAATGTTGTGCGTATGTGTGCTGTGAGTGAAGAATTCATCAAGAATGTCGTTTACTTTTTTAACTAATTTTTTCTATTTCGAAAAAATGAATCCTGGCTTTTATTAATTTATAAATTATTAAGAAAATGAAAGACTAGGTGACTTTAATCCTAATTCATTGAATTTTAAGTACCAATTTGGTAATATGTCACGGTAAGAAGTTAACTTTCATATAATTTAAATATTCCTATTTAAACTCAATTATTTCGACTCCTGAGCCACTATGTGCTTCCTCCAAGAATCTCCATTCAAATGCAAATTATTAAACTTTGGCTGAGGAGGTGTTTGCAGTCAGCATGAAATCGATTCGTTTTATAGGGTTTCAGAAACTGACGCAGAGATTGAGGCGCGAATAGCGAAGTGGGACGAGTATCTCGACGGCGAGGAGGAAGAAAAGAAAGGGAGGTCAGAAAAGAATGAGAAAAGAAGGGCGCAGAAACCAGGGGAGGAAAATTCCAAGATTTTGGACAAAGTGAAACCATCTAAATCAACGGAAAACTGGAAAAAGATGGGAACGTCGGAAAAGAAGGGGCGCCCAGACAACGTACAAGTGCAAGAAACAATAGAAGAAACTGAATCCTCATCAAATTCAGACTCGGATGAGGCAACTGAATAAAAAGATCAAAATAGCTAAAATCCCATGTCAGAGATTTTATTGCAGTGTAACGACAGAAACGGAAATTCGAGAGAACGTTTTAAACGAAATTTACATAACTAGGAGTAACGTTGACGATCACGATTAAAAGTATTTTTGCCAGATTACAAAGTAACTACTTGTAGCTCTCGTTGTTGATCAAGATACTAGTTGCGTCGTCACGTATTGCTCGAATAAAAATAAAAGAAAACGAACAGCTCCTATAACCTGTTGTTCAATCATTTTCCATTCTTTTCAGTCTTGCTTTCCGTTTCGCCACTTCTTTCTGAATGTGCAACGGATGGAAAAGGAACCGCAGGTTTGAGATCTTGTATCATCTAGGGAACTGCCTAGGAATCACTCGATTGAAACAAATTCAGGAAAGACAAGGGGTAAGCATGAAAGAGTATTAGATGGCGCAATTCCTACCCTGCCGTCCGAGTCGAAAGGAAAAAGCGTTCGGCGTCCCCGAGGGGATTCCTGTTGCTCCGAGCGACTCGTCAGGAGCACACTATGTGTGACCTGACTCAAGCCGACTAACAGGGAGATTGGGCAACCGGCCCGGGTGACTTACGCTGGCACTGTATCTTTCGACACACCCCCTGGGTCCGAAACTTTTCCCTTTCGACAAAAACCCCAGGGGACGAAATTCTGATCCACCCATACCGATTTCATGTTCAGTCATTTGCTTCCGTTTCCGGAGATGAGGAGCCAACAAACGAGCAACAAAACTAATGATTCAGTGACTACTTGGCAATTTTGCATGGAGCCTAATAGCAGATTCGGCAACCTGCACTAGTGCGCACTGAGTGTGAGTTTTCTAGCTTTCCAATTGGCTAAAAGTCGCACTCAGTGCGCACCAGTGCGACCGTCCGAATTCGCTATTAACTACTTCATACTACTTATAATTGTTACGTATTCAATTGTCTGCGGCACTAGATTCATGTCGCTGCCGCACTGGCGCTCCGTGCACCGTTCGCAACGGTTGCCCGTCTACGTAGATCAAGTAGCGCGAGCGATACGCGAGCCGGTTACCGCTCTCTTGCCTTCCTGGCTTCCAATTTTACCCGCGTTGAATTCTAATTCCTACCACGCGTAGCGTTACAATCTGTTTCGAGACTTTCCCGGTAACGTTGCATGTGACACTAAAAAGGTAATAGATCCTTGGACCCCACAAACCCAGGAAAGAAAAATGCATTGGATATTCCATCTACTCTATACCTCGTTCGTGGCCTCACATAATTTCCAAGACGGTAAGTTATTTATTACTATCTAAAAACATTATAGAATAGCCTATTTAACAAATACCTTCAAATTTTCATAATATTTCAAAACTTCATACATCTATCCATAATATCTTTACCAAAAACATGTCTCAATAGTTTCATCAACGATATATCAGTTGTTTCAAAACTGGTTGTCTCTTATCACCTTCACAATATTGCACAGTATTTTGTTTTTACGATGTCACCTTTTTGTTATGCTTCAACAAACTCCAGCATTTACGTATCATTTCAATTAAACCCCAAACCTCCACTCCTCACCCCACTTTCCCCCTCACCCACCGGCACTTTAATTCAATCGCCCGGAAATTTTGGTATGACGAAAGTATAATTTTCGGTCAACCGCGGCGTCAGCCTCACCTAAGCGAGGAATTCCTTCCGTTTGAAGGGTTTTCATCGTAGATCCGAACCGGTCGTGCGGTTCCCATCGTTGACCGTAGCTTGTCCTTTGGTCGTTTTCGCGGCTCGGCAGAGAAGAAGGAGCCGACGGAATCGCGTTTTTTGATAGATCAGCAACAGCCTCTCACGAGCCAAGTCCCACGAACGAGCTCGGCACACGGATCGCCCGGAATGCCGAAATAGCAAATTAGGGAATTCCAGGATATCTGCTGTCTCTCTTCCATTTCTTTCTCCCATCCGTTCCTGCGCTTTACCCTCCCCGTCGCGAGGACGCGTTCTGTGCCGCTGCCGGGAACCCCCCTTGGCAAACTTAATCTGGTAATGATCTATTGTTCCTCTTGGCTCTAGAAATCTTCACACCTCGCATCGGCATAGCGCCGGTTCGATTTCGATGAACACAAATATTTGAATCTCCAAGGAACATCATTTTTTCGAGCAGTTCTCATCGGAGAGAAGAGGAATTCCTTCCCATTCAGCAGACATTCCTCTTGAGGAACTGAGAGGGGTGGCCCGCAGCACCGGAGTAGTGAATTGAGAAGTCGAAAATTTTTCTCTTCTTCAGGTTTCATTGGGAGTTTGTCTCTTAGGCATATTTAGGAACAGAAGTTTTTGCGGAATTAAGTAGAGTGAGAAATATAATTGGTAAAATGGATTTAAAGGATTCAGTAGAGGTTTTGTAGATTTCAGAACGTATCAAAATTGGAAATTTATCAAACCTGAGCTGACGATGTTGGGAATTTAAATTTCTCATTTATTTCTTCATATATTTTAGAATTTTATTAGTATATTGAGACTTCTTTAAAATGCTCAAGGTAACAGAAGAGTCTACGCACAAAGAAATATTTACTTTCTCACTAGGAAGATATAAATAATATAGAAAGTGTACAGAATGTTCGTATTATAGGTGATCAACGTTTTTCTTGGAAGTACGTAACGGATGCAATAGGTAGGCGAAGAAGAACAAAGTTTCATCACTTTTCATAAGAAATCCAATGGCTCGAATGAATTTTAACAAGTTTTTATGCATTTCTAATTGTGAACATGACCTTCAATCTTTGCCAATGGCAAGTTATACATTTTTCATGTCACATGAAAGTGACTATAAAGATGAATTTACCTTCCATTGATGTTCAGACTATCAGTCACTGGCGAGGAGAAAAATGTGTCGCCGTACAATCGATTGTGCATGAAATATTAATGAATTTTACAGAGAAATATGCGATCGGTATGTCATTCTTCTTGGAGGTACATGAAAGCTTAAGGTGACCTTCGCTCACACGGTTTACGCATTGGAGAAAATTGCGACCAAGCATTCAGTAATTACTTCAAAGATCCATATTTAACACAATACCCGCATAACTGCACTTCAAGATAAATCCCCAGGCCATATTGTTGAATTTATAATAGCTCGACGCGACACCTGCAGCATCACAGACATTCAATAAATACTTCAGCCTTTTCCATCAGTCAATTATTCTTCGCGGTATTAAGTGAAAGAATTATGTCGATATCGTTTTAATTGAATATAACGGGGCAGATTCTATTATTCTATTTCACAACGGAGTTATTTAAGTATTAATGAAATAGTATACAATTGCGCTTTACTTACTAATCAGAAACAAAAACTAAAAACAAATAGGTTCTTATTTCTAATTATAATAATATGTACATGGCTGTCAATTCAGTTCCATTTAAAATTATTACCAGTACTTTCATTAGCACCATTGCAACATTTTTTATAATACCAAATAAGGGTTTGAATATATTTAGTTAATGCAGACGTTGACTAAAAAGGGCATACTAATTTTACATACAACTCAAGTTCCAAGCCTATCGGTAAATCAGTTTCCCAGTACTAGCGTCATTCTCAGTGCTACGTAGGTATTTAATTATTTATAGTTCAGTAAACGCACTATTCTATCCAAAGCCGCGTATTTCCCCAATTTCCTAAATTTTGACGTATGACTTTCAAAACATCGTTCAGAAACCTCGTTCTTTAAACAACCCCCTTTCTTTTCCGACCCAACAATGAGGCTATAATTCTCTCGAACAAGATTGAAGGAGTGAGGAACTTTGCCTTCCTCCTCATTGTCAGCCTTTTTATTTCGGCTATGAGAACTGCATATACCCCCTTAAAACGTTAAATCCAGCACTATATCAAAAAGAGCTGAGCCTCGCTTCGAGGGTAGCCGGTAACTCTATACAGATCAGATTATACGCGAAAACAGCGCGAGCAAACAGCATTGGTGGGGAAGTGGGACACTTGACCGTGGTGAATCGCGTCGTAGATGGCGCTTAATCTCGCGTGTAACACGGCAGGTCCGTGGGGGGTGCCCCGTAGCGTCAACCAAATCCAATAAACCCCCGATAAGTGTGACACGATGCGTGGTATCCTTTTTTCCCTTCAGTCGCAGTTTCGATCCGGCCTCGAGGGGGGCGCCAACCCCGAACGATCCTCTACGTACCAGGCGACCCGGTTCGCCGATCAAACGTTCTCTCCTCCGCGCGAAACAGTCATCCTGCACGTGGCCACTCGAACAATGCGGGAGGTGCACCCCGCTGCTAATAGTCGGGCATTAAATTTGTCCGGCGATATTGCTGAACGGGGTCGTCATCCCCCTTCGACTCGGCCTGAATGGGACGAGACGTCTGAAATATGCTTCCTCGCGCTTCACCCCCTCGCGGGGGTTACGTACACCCGGGCGAATAATGGACAACGACGGGGACAGAAGTAGACGGAGAGGGATAGCGGATGGGTCTCTTGGGCGGGGGTTGCACGGTTTCTCGAGTTAGCCCCTTGGAAAGTCCTTTTAGAGGTGGATGCGATTCGAGTGTGGCGTTTGTGGCTCGGCGATCAGCTTTGTAATAACTGGAGTAATTTTGTAGCTTGGTGGAGATGTGGTTCGATAAATTATTAATAATGTATTCTTCTTCTCTTCTTCTTTTGTTCGATTGGGCATGCGGGGTGAATGGTGGGGATTAAGAGTGGTTGCGCGGGAGGCAAGGGATGGGGTGTTGAATGAATGGAGAATCATTCTATGTCTCTTTTAAGATTGTATTTTTAAATACAATCGTAAATTTACACGTTGCAAGGAATTGGTTATTATATAGGTGGGTGGATTTGCTGTCTTCTGCAGCTCTGTTTCAGACGGTGTTTTGATATAATTGTACTGGATTAGGTTTTAGGTAGTAGGAGAGAGTTGCCAATATCGTACTGGTCTCCTAAATCGTATTTCATCATTTTCTCAGTAATTAATGAATATGAACGACATCCGATGATAAAAATATCAAGTAAATGCGAAATAAGCAATAGAAATAAAACCTTTTGAACTTACACTCTATTTTGTGCGTGCTATAGACATTTAAAAAAATCAGGTATGATTGATGTAACTTTTTACCAGTTTATTTTAACTGATAAAAATTAAACAATTCATTTTTGTCCCATATTTTTGTATTTTTCTAAAAGCGGATTTAATGTAGAATATTTCACATTTATTTTAAGTACATGTTACATTCATTATAAAGTTTAAATTGATATTTATAAGAAAATTGATCATGTTTCCTAAATCGTACCACTACAATCGTACCAGTAGCCGTACAATATACCGTATGTTACTCGTAAACATACGAGTTGTCATATCCTACATAACCTATTTAACAATATAGTTTTTCACAAAATGTCCATTTAAACACTGATAAATATATGGACCTCGACGGATTTCGACCTATTCTAAGTAGTTTAATTTTCTGTCACTAGAAATTCTTGGTTTTCCAATACCCAGAGAAGGAAAATGGTAGAGATCTAATTGCTATACTTGTAACTATAATAATATAATCCCTAAACCTCAAAATTAAAGACCAGGTCTCAAAACCATCATTCGAAAAAAGTCTCCCTCTGTACACAGTGAAACCACGAAACTCGCGAGAGGCATAACCATCAACCACAACGGCTACAATCTCCATTCTCATCCATGGCCAATTGAGATCAGTGACGGAACTCGATCTGTCACCGGAAGTGCCAGCTCCAGCCAGATTTTCCCGGTCAGACGCGAGAAAATTCCCTAGTGGAAGCCTTGGCCGTTCGTCTCTCCTTCGAGGCTCTGGCGGCGCGGCAAATTAAGCTTCCCAAAACACCGCGAAACTGTTAATTAAGACTCATTATGCGCGCGGCCGTCCGGGTTTGGGGTTGGAAGCGGCGAAAGGGTGGCGAACCGAGCTACCTACAGACAGAGAAAGGGAGAGGGAGCGACAGGGGGGGGGCGAGAAAGTGGAGAGAGAGAGAGAGAGGAAGTGCGAGAGAGAATGGGTGAAGAGGGAAGAAGTAGCCAGAGGAGATGGGAAACGGAGTAGCTTGGTCGAGGCAGACCTGCAGGAGGGAGAGCAGGTCTGCGATAAACGCGCGGAAGAGGAGGTTGGCGAAGGTGGCGGTGGGAGGGAGGGAGGGGGATGGTTTAACCCGAGTAGGAACTTCTTAATACCGCGACTGCAGTCGGGTTCATTGTGGGATCAATACAGAGAGGACTGGGCGTAGGAGTGGCAACCGTCCTCTCATTGGACCTGCCGTTCCCGCGCGGTGATTGGCCGGCCTTGGTACTACCAGGAGGCGGTTCCTTTCGCGCTAGCCCCTCTTTTGGGGTGAACAAAAAGGGGGAGGCAGGCCCTGACCCCTCGCTAGGAAGGAGAGAACACGCGGCAAGCGAAAAAGACGGAGCGCCGCGGCGCGACCAGTTGGAAAAAGACGGCGGACCGGTCTACGGTGAGGGTGACACGAGGCCGGGGGGTTCAGTCTGTGTTTGCCCATCAGAGACACATCACCAGCCACGATACGGTCCGGTTACGTCTCGTCGCCGCGAGGGTAGCTCCCTGGAACCAGGAACACCGCCACGCTAGCTCTGATCGGCCTCTGGACACATCGAGCCCTTGAACTTGGCTGTGCCCCCTGGATGCCACGATCGCGGGGGTTTTGGTCGGTGACGAGGATTGGCAGGCGGTGCCCAACATCTCGCTCCAACGAGGACCGGAGATTTTTGGTGGCTTCAGACCTAGGAAAGAGGTGTCCGAGGCTATCCCAGTGTCTGCAATAGTGACGCAGTTTTTAGTTTGGTGTCTCGAGTTTTGGGGCTGGTTGCCGTAGAAGTTTAGTGATCTGTGGTTGGACTGTATCAAGGATTGTTTGTCCTGGGTGAGGAGGATTTGGATCGACAGTGATTATAAGAGAAAGCTATTTCGAGGAACTGGAGTGCATGTTTGGTAGTCTGAGGAACAACATTAACCGGGAGTCTACGTTTCTTGCTAAGGAGCAGAGTGTTTGGTCGAATAACTGATCGCAAGAAACTCTACTTCAGTTGTAGCTAATCCGACCCCGTGTTGTGTTGTCATTTCCGCCGCAGAAGGACTCGTAAACGTCTAGGCTTCCTAGCGCAATCAGTGTTGCACGTGACCGCCAGTGAAGCAGATACACCATCAACCACCCAATTACTCAGTGATCTCAAAAGTGTGCTCAGAAACCGTTGGTAAACCCCGCGTTTGCTATCAAGCTTGCTTCAAGCATCAAAGTGAATGACAACAACTGTGTTAACCATCAGCAACCAAAGCTCCAGCGGACGCTATAACAAACCTTGCCCCTGAGTCGTGCAAAAGCCTCTACCAAAATAACGTTGACAATGCGTCGAAAACTAGCGTAACCTAGTCGAGAACATTCTCCGCGCGCAAACGTCATCATCCCAGACGCAGCAGAGCCCACTACAAACGCGAGACGAAAGTTGACTATCGCTTGACTAGGTGTTTATTGGGCGAATGGTACCCAGTGAGGATGCTCTGCTCAGCGTGACGCAAGGTTTTTGAGATCGACGTAACTGAGAAGCATAAGTAGTGTCCGACGATCGCTCAAAGGACCGATCCAACTAAGGGGCAAGTGAGTAAAGGTGAGACTAGAGGGGTAGGAGGCGAGTGGACAGAGTGGAAACAAGGGATAGTGTACGAACGGGTGGTGCGACGTTCGGGTACGCAAGTCGGCAGGCCGGCTCTGGGGTGCCGGGCCCGGGCGGGGTGATGAGCTGTTCCGAGGTGATGTATCAATATTATCCTTACCTCTATCAGAGGCCACCGCCGCCGCCGCACCCGACCCACTCTCATACGGCCCCGCACACCCATGCCCATGCGAATCCGCATGAGGCGCCTTTTCAATCCTTCTCAGCGGCCACGGCGACGCATCAGTACGAGAGGGTGAGTGCAAATTACTCTTCTTCTTACTTCGCGGGCGGGAGTGTCTTTTGGTTTATCCAGAGCGGTGCGTTGTTCTCGCGGGAGCGGATGCTTCTTTGGCGAATACGGTGGGATGTGTAGCTCTCGCGAGTGGGGTACTCTTTGGCGTATAGAAAGGGATGTGGAGTACTCACAAGCTGAGATCAAATTTGGCGTGTATAGAGGGATGTGTGCTTCTCGCGAGGGGGGATACTTTTGGAGCATTTAGGAGGATGTGAAGTTCTCGCGAGCAGGGACACTCTTTGGTGTGTATAGAGGGATATGAAGTTCTCGCGAGTTGGGATAGTTTTTGGTGCATCCAGAGAGATCGTGACGTACACAGAGGAATGCATCGTTCTCTTGAAGGGGGTGTTTTTTGGCGCATCTAAGAGGATATGTAATTCTTGTGAGCAAAGATGTTCTTTGATACATCTAGAGTGATGCATTGGCAGTGCAAGCAAAATTGAAAGAGTTGGACAACAGAAAAGTGAGAAAGCTGTTTGGTGGGGTTGCGCGGACTTCAAACGGCTGCTCTTCTTCTTCCTTGTAGCTTTTCCATGCATCCCAGTTCTTGCAAGGAGTATCTATATAATCCCTGCGAACAGCTGTGCTTTTTGGCATATGTAGAGGGAGGTGTAGATCCTTCAAGATAAAAGGGATTAGCTACCATAAAGTGAAACTTTGTCCTGTTTGCAAGGAGTTCCTGCCAATAGAGGGTATAGTTGCCATATACCATTGAGTAGCTCGTAGCAAGAGACAAGTCACAAATTTCTTTGCTTCTTAACTGCTCCAATTGTGTTCACCATACTGTACATAGAGTTCTGTAAGGGCGATAATACTGGTGGAAATGGGAGAGAGTATGAGGCTCTGTTGTTTTACTGTGTCTTTTTACTTTATTCAATTATTATATAGGGAATGTATGGATGGGAAGATTATAACCCCTAGGGGAATAATAAAGTTTATATATATTATTATATAGGGTGACCACTTGTTGGTACTGTGAATAGAAGTGATTGTTAAAGAAAAATTAGAAGAAAGTAGAAGATAAAATGTTCGTAAACAAGGCTCTGCGCCTGGGAAAAAGGGATTTGGAACTTCTTCAAGCTGACTTCGAAGATCCACAATTCTTCTTCATTACTGTTTTTAAATTTCATTGATTCAGGTTAATACAGATTTATTTGTGATTATTAGTGCTCCAAACTGAACTGTCTGGATTTCATTCTAAATTATTCATGTAAAACGGTTGATAATGGTACCTACATTGGTGTTTATACTACTATACTCTGTGAAATAAGTCCGTAGAAAAATGTACTACAGTAATTTTTAGCACAGGGCATACATAACTACTCGGTGAACATTCGAAGTTTTCTTTTATAAAAAAAAACACTTGTATCATAGTCTCAACTTACTGCTCCATAAAAATTACTTTCTTCTCAGTTATATCGTCAATTACAGGCCCATCTGAACACACTAAAATAAAGTATCATAATACTCAACGGGTCCAGCCTGTGATATCTGTCAAATCGAACTCCGTAAATTGATATTAACCGTCGGGAAAGATCGCCAACCGTTTTCCATCACTACATGAATTGTACGTGTTTTATGAAAAAATTACTGATACACAGCATGCAAGCAACACTGGCATAACATAACTCTGAAACAGTACATTCAACTAAAAACATTTATAATGGCATAATCTACACATTTATATTCAATGTTACTTCCTACTGTTACCCTTTTCCAAATCGTACTTTCTTACCGTAATATTTTGTTGATTAACGAATCGATGCAATCCTTCACATCACAAATACAAGTGTATTTTAATCTCTCCGTTATGTATACATTATTCTCCTTACAACGAAACATAGACTCAACACTTTCGACATCTATCAAGACTTCAACAGCTTGAAATACTCCAACAGTATTCAAACTCAAAATCTTCAAGACGTACCAAAACTTTAAGAATTTTTGTCACCCCAGTAGTCTTCAAACTCAAGACCTTCGAGGCATATCAAGATTTTAAAATTTTAATCACTGCAATAGTATTCAAACTCAAGACCTTCGAGGCATATCAAGATTTTACTATTTTAATTACTCTACTTAGTAGTAGGTACATATTCAAACTTCAGAGCCTCCAGACATACGTAGCCTTTGAAAGTTTGAAAGAGCTTAATACTCTAACATGAGACACCAAACAAGCGACTCACTGAATAAACTGAAAATTTGTAGTATAAAGCAGTGGAACGGCGAGAGTGGACGTGCGCGATCGTCGGGGATTTAGACGTCAACGGCTCGTCAGGATCTCGTTCCTGACACATTATTCATAACCTTACGTGCTGTCATACGGGACGTGTATCGCGCGGCTTGTCTCGTCCCGAGATTACAAGCTGGTCGCGTTTGAGCGCGCGCCGCCTCTAAAAGGACCACGACGGCCACCGTGCTGACTGACTCGACGAACCCGACATCAGACTTGAAATTCGACGGTTTTCGGGGATAACGAGATACAGTAGAACTCCATTTATCGGAGCATGTCGGGGGGAAAGGGGGACAAAACGTTTGGATGCTGTGTGCTCGTCATTTTGCTCTATCAATGATTCCTCGTTTGGATAATGCGAGCTGACTCTGAACGGAACCTGTTTGCGAAATTGGGGTCGAGAATATCGATTCGATTCATGTAAATTGATGTTTCAAAGCGATTAAATTAGTAGCTGAGATTTCGAAGGAAAAGAGTTTGTTTTGATGATGTATTGTTTGAGTTGGTAGTATTTTGATCATCAGGCGAATAAAGGATCTTGCAGCACGAGGGGTGCAGCTCTTTACCAACTTCGAGTAAATTAGAAAAAAATGGTTATAACATTATTGCTTTGACTTAACATTGAAAAAGAACAGTAATTGAAATATATATATTTTCATACAAAAGGAACTTAGTAATTCTTGCTGCAAGGTTCTCAATTGTGAATTTGTTTTCTATTTAAGCTTCGAATTGTGTAAGTGGAAAACAGTGGTGGTTTGAGTAATGAAGGTTTAGTAGCAGGTTTGATACATAAATTGAGTAAAAGTTTGCACAGATAAGTGAAGTTTTCTGGGGATATTTGTCTGCGTTATTGGTTGACAGCTTTTGAAGACCCTGTTTTTTGGAACCATTGGTTGGATGTTAAAAAGAGTATTGGAAGTGGAAGTGAAACGTAGAATGAGAGACTTTGTGGTTGACAGCCAGTCATTGATTCTTATCGATTATGGTTATCTGAATTAATTTCATATTAGAGTACCTGAAAAGATATCCTTTTTTATAAAGAATGATTATTCAATCTGATTGTCGTCTGGAAAATAAGCATGGAATATCTAAGGTAGTAGCTACAAAATTTGAAATAGTAATGTAATAAGCCCTAAAAGCACTGTGATTATACAGTTGTTTTTAAGCTTACAATCATATTTTTATTTGAAAATTGGGGAAACGATAAGTAACACGTGTTAACGAACCCACTAGACCGTTGTTATTAAAGGACGGTGGAAAACTTCTCAAGTCACTATCGCGAGAATTTCATAATTATTCCATTGTTGGTATTATCTCCTTTAATCTCATTACACATGAATCGGATCATGTAAAGACTTCACTGTTTAAAGACTTCTATGTTTCTACGTGTACTTTCTCTCAATAGAGGCGGCATCACATGTGCCACGTGCAATTTTAAAATGGGCCTCACTAAACAATAACCCCGTCTAATTTCCAAAACTATCTTATGTGTTCTCGCATTTCATGACAGATAAATAAATCAACACACACATTACTGTACACACAGGTAATATATATTACATACCTAAGTGACTGCAATGTGGGAAATCCACGATGCAGTGCTAATACACAAAACTGGCGTAGGAATTCCAGCATTTCGGTGCTGCGTATTTCAAGTCACCGAATGCACTGAATTCCTCGCTGGTCGATCGCAATAATTTTCATGCTAATACCGAAGATCCTTCTCCCGTCGATATCACGGCGATCGAGGATACATCACGAGCGTTGAAATCTCGCTGGACGAGCCCCAGCACGGGGTTATGACACCCCACGAGATAGTAATTGTTTCGAAAATACTGGATAGAAATTAGTAGAGTTCGTTTGGAGACTGCAGGGTTTTGGAAATTACGTAGTTTGACGTGTAACTTATGGGGTTCGTAGGGTGATGTGAAATTTTCATTAGCAAAAATTTTTTGTGGGACACTGTTGACGGTGTGAACAGTACAAACACAGTTCCGTTTTTTAACAAAGTTGCTCTGTTGATCAGAGTTTTTAAAATTGTACACTTTCTAATTTTTGAATTTGCATTTTATTATTGACAGACATACCTTCGATTTGGAAATAGGTTTTTACAGTATTTTTCTACATGGAGGCCAAAGATCAAAGTCTTAAATTAAGATAGTTTACCTGATAGAAAAATAACATAGCGCAATTAGTATATTACCTATATTATACAATATAATACACTATGAGGAATAAAATCAGACGTAATAATAGGTAAACTTCTAGAAAGTAGGTACTACCGAAGACTACAGGCAAAATTATTAAATATTTTACGTATTAATATGTTTATATTTTTGTGTATAATTGTTATATAGATAAATCAAATCTTTAAAGAAAAAAAAAATACTGTCGATGCTTTCCAAAAAATATGGAAGATATATTCACAGGATGGAAATCCCTCGGCGTGGAAACACGCCAACGCCAGTCAGAGTATTAATCTCTTTAGATAACTTCTACTCACCCAAGGAACTATACTTTTACATTATTCTGCAACGTCAACTGATCGATCACTTAATACATGCTTCAAATCAATCGACCCAAGAAACATGTACCAATAGATTCTTTTAACAGTGTCAAAGCTTGTAAAGACCACCCGTAGACGAGGGCACGTTTCCCAAGAAAGTTGTCTCTGAGGCATTCTTTCATCGGTCGTCGTTCAGTAAAACTGGTCTCATTACAAGATGTTTACAAACAGTAGGATGGAGGCCCCGAGGTGTTTTACTTTACGGACAGTCCCTGAATTCCCGCTTTTGGCCGCGCGTCCTGAAATAGTTCGGCAGACAAGAGACCGAACGAGAGTTTCTGCGAGTTTCACCTCGGGTATCCTCTCCACATCATTTTAATATGTCTGCTGGCAGGTCAGCCGTGCTTTCTGCCCTCCCGTGAACTCATCCGTACACCATGGGGTGTCGAGTACCGTTTTCCTCGTTACTTGTACCCCGGCTACTTTCTTATTCTTTCTTTTTCGCCACCGTCTTCGCTTTCCGCGTTTACCTTTCGCCGTTTGCCGAACACTCGTGCCTCCTTTCGCTAAATTATTTTGTATGTCTTTGTCAAGATTCTGAAGGATATAAAATTCTGTCAAGTCTTTTATCTGTTGTGCATGTTTTATAAAATTTAATCATTCATTTGAAGGTGGATTCCAAGTAGATATTCGAAAGTAGTAGGTTCCTTGAGTTTTGACATACCACTACAGAAGACTCCATGCAATTTTCAACAGACCATGTTTCTTCGATTTTATCGAAAATGAAATCCACTCAACTAAGGAATTTTCTGAACTTTCACTGATACGGTGGACGCACGAAAATCTGAGAAACACTTAAATGGCAACACTCGATTATACAAAAATAGGTAGCACAGTGATTGCGCTAAATTTTTCATACTTTCATTCTCTTCTTTTGCCTATTTATTCAGTCATGAATTTAAAGGAAATACATATTCAGCTATGTAGTTCAATCTCTGTTCCCTGCAAAATTTTAAAATTCCCAAAAGAACAAAGTAGTGCACCACAGTATCCTCCGAATTCATTCCACCAATCATTCGCTCAAACACTCCACACGTAATAGGCCTGTCGTCCCACGGAGCTGTTAATTTCTTCACAGATATTTCTTCCATCCGTTCCACCAAGACAATAGGAATCCTCGCAGAGAATTGCAATAGGAGACCCTGCTATGTCTCTCATTCCACCACACACTGTTAGCGCCTGGCCTTCAGCAAGCGCATTCGTACTTCCTCCTACTGACCGCCTGACAAAAGTCGCGGAAGCGTCAACGTATAACGCGAATGAAGCTGAAGGCACAGGCGCTCATCGAGCTGAGCCGCGCAGCGTCGAAACCGATAGCTCGATGCAGCGATAAATAATAAGCAACTGCCATCATTACTTACTTAGCCGACATTGAGAGGAATGTCGGGACGACGATGAGGTATATCACGCTGCTTACCTACTTAAACTGTTTATCATGCGGTAAATTATACGAGCGGGGAATATGCTAATGAGAGTCCCGGAGATCTAACTGCATCTAAACGACGTAGATCGCTGATACGGTGAGGACTAGTGAAGAGAAATTTCTGAACGCCGCCGCTGGGGCCCGACAGTAGTGGTAGTTGGACGTCCTCCAGAAAGAAGAGGCGCACCGCGTCGCGTCCCGACGACCGAGGGCACAAATCACTTTCGGTACTGAGCGCGCGGGCGCGTGAGAAAGCACCCTCCCTTGGCCGAGCATTCTTAATCCGTTTAGCGTTGGCCGCGCTGTAATGTTGGTGGAGTTGTAAACATAGTGTGGGATGAAAAGGATGATGGAGTATCGGGAGTAACTTTTGGACACTGTAACCATCACGTGTCGCGCAACAAATTAAGTCTTGACCTGGATTAGAGTCTGCGTGCAGGTTTCCTTATAGTGGACACTTGGATTTTAGTTGACCAGCTGAAATGAAGAGAGGTAAATCTTGAAATGCTTTCTATGCAGTCCATGTGTCGATTTGGACGCTACTCGTCGCAGTTGTCTGGACTAATAGGGCTGTTGATTCTGAGGAATGTGATATATCCTGTCCTCTTTAAAAGACATAATGTTAGATTTCTAAAGGAGTCTTTATTCAGTGAGCTGAACACTGTGTGTCGAATATTGTTGTTAATATTGAAAGTATAAATAACTGCTGCGGGGAGATATAAATGGCACGTGTATTTTACCTCATGCACAACCTTAAGAATATTATTGGAATTTAATCACAGTAGCTGCACCTATACAAGATTATGCTTTCGTTTTATATATACAGTACGTACTTATACAAGAATTCGAAAATAGTGCACAAGTTTTACTATCAACTAGTTGATTATTCTAAACTTCTTCAGTATCTTCCCCACAATTCTCCCCTCTCTGCATGAAAGCCATAAACTTAATTCCTGTAATCTCATTTAATTATTATACAGAAGTGACGCACTCAGGATTTAATCTTGGGGGGAGCCGAATTGAAGGGATAAAAATATGTTTAATGCAAATTCAATAAAATTCCTGAGGTGATTATAAAAATTTATTTAATGAATAAAATCCAGGTTTCTTTTCTTTTGACAAATCCTCTTCTTTTAGGGGTATCAGGACAGCCCCCCTCCCCCTTAATGCGGCACTGCGGAAAGGTCCTTTCATATAAAAAAGTTACAAATTATTGTCAAGAAATAAGTAAGCAATTATTCCGATGCTGTGGTAGTGGAATTCCAGAAAAGTTGAGTGCAAAAATAGTATCTACATCAAATCTCATTCTATCCATATACAGTACTCCCTAACCCTGACCCCGCGACTCTGCTACACATGTCTCATGATGCCACGCGTAACGATCACCCAACAACAGTACCAAAAAAAAACTTCTCTCGTGATGCTCACCCTCGAGTTTCAACTTGATTTTCGCGTCATCAACCTTGATCAATGCACGCCCTGAAAAAGTCACCTGTTCAGACAAGAAGAAGAACACCCCAAGCAAAGGAAATCGGTAAAATCATGTCCAGCTAGTTGCCCAGCGAGAAGAAGAGACCGTCTCGAGGCCCTACGTAATAAAGCACGTACGCAGCTTCGTGGCGGCGTGAGAAAACAGCTCGGGCATTTTTAACGCGCTGGTGTAACCGTCGGGGCGTATAGAGGCAGTGCGTACACGGCAGAGAGGGACGGTGGCCGCGGCAGGAAAAGAAAAACGAGGGAAGCAGGACGACGACGACGACGACGAGAGGGAAGAAGGAAAAGAAAGAGAGAAACGCGTTCGCGCGAGCGCGAGCGTATATTAGCCAAGCACGGCGAAAAACGCGAGGCTATTAATTCAGAGCCGGTGGACACCGGTCAGCGCCGGCAAAGGAACAAAATGAGCGCCCTTGGGTCAGGCCCTAAATAAAAGGAAGGAAGGAACGTTTAAATAAAAGTAAACTCGTGTCGCCGTGCTGCCCCGTCCTCAACTTCCCCGGCGAAAGGGGAGGGGCGTTTTGGGGGAAGAAAAGTTGCCCGTAGGTGAAGATCGCAGAACTCTCGCGAAACCTGTCCGTGCATCGAGATCTCGACCTTGCCCGCGTCCGCGATTCCCGCGAGCTTTAACGCTTCGCCTCCGTTATCTGACGATCGCTGAGAATGCGACCGACGGACGCGCGAGAGGGAACGGAGATGAGGCGTTTTTCGCCTCCTCTGGCCTAACGGTGCTTCAGACGCGATCTCTGCCTCGGGACGCAAGATTCTGGATAACCAGACTGCGTCGAATCGCAGGGTTGATTTTCCACGGGCGGTTGCTGGCGACAAGGAAGTTGTGCTCTGGGTGATTTCGTTCATGGGATCGGGGGTAGCTCTGACAAGTTCTTATTGCCATGTAGTAACATTGATCGTGGCTGAACGCTTCACTCGTGGCACATGTGCGGTGATGGTTTAGGATGGACGTAGATCTGTGAAGATGGTATATTGGAGATGGTAGGTATCTCTTTTTGGGGTATTGGTAGCTTCTGATTGAATACGAAGGGTGGTGGAGTATTTGGGGATGCAAGAGAGTGTTTATTATTATCTAAAGCAGAATTTGGATGGTTCCAAATCCCAAACAGTGTTTTTCCCTGAAAATTATTTCATTTCGAGTGGTCATTAATATTCACAATTTTTTTTCAGTGCTTCTCTACTTCACTTTGTATCTAAATTCCCTATTTTACCGTCTTCTGGAGGAATCATAAAATCGTAGTCCTAACCTCACTTTTCGCTCCAGTCACATCGCCTGATTCCTCCAAATTAAAGCTTCCTTCCACCTCGGCACAATTTTATCGCTACGATGCCCGTAATCAGCCCTATTAATATTTACGCAGCAAGCCTCGCGGCAGTGTAAATCAGTGGCGACACGCGATTAAAATCCCACTCGGGGGTGCGTTATTTTTCACGCGCGTGTCTCTCTGGCCGCGCCGTTTAAATCGCCGCGGGAGAAATACGAGGGACGGAAGCTCGTCGATAGATCATCGTGGGGTAATGGCACCGCGGACTCCCGCGTTATTCGATCTTAATCATTTTTATCGCGTGATGGGACTCCCGCGCCTTCTACGACCACCTTGGGGACCCTGGTCCGCCTGCTCAGGTGGTTGCCCGCTTAACGCTTCGCCGTTTGTTATCTTACCATCGCCAGCGACGAGAACGCTAAATGCCGATAGCAGCGGGGCTCCTGGGGTTCGCTCGCGTCGGCGAACACCGAGATCCGCATGTAAAACAACCGATTCGTAATATTTAGCGGGGACGGATCGTTAATTCTTCGCGTCCGCGCGGCGCGCGAACCTGCGCGGGAACAAAGGCCACGCGGTAGGATTTGATTTAACGTTCTGGTCGACGATACTGCCGCGCCATGCTTCACTTGGGTGATTCGATGAATCGAACGTAGATAACGACGTTTTTCTTCTGGCTATGTTATTGACCGCGAAATATCAATTACTTTTCGTATTGGACCTTTCTCTTTTTCTATAGTTTACAATAAATCGTGCTGAATAGGATTTCCAAGCGCAACTTCGAAGAAACTTTGCACCCTTTGAATATGAATGTTAGAGAGATATCAGTTGGGTGTTCCTTGTGAGAGGAAGGTTTCGAGCTTTATTTACAGTACTCGTTAGTAGGGGATACCAGGGTAAAATGAGCTTTTTTAATTTGTCCTTTAAAAATAAAATATATTTACAAATTTTGGTGACGTAATACATGTATGTAATAGAACAATGGTAATTATGCACATTCCCATATCGAAAAATGTGAATTCGTTTAAAAACTTAAAACTTAAATTTCATTGACTTTCGATTGGTTTTCACTTCAATTTAGCTTTTTGAATAAATGAGTCATAAATGTGTTATTTTAACTCAATTTTTTTTTTCTACGTGTTTAAAACAACCTTATAAACATATATGTACACGCGTTTATGAAAACATTAATCCCAATATTATTAAATAATTAATTTTCGACTGAGTATATAAAGTGACCAGGTAAAGTGAGCTGCAAAGAACAGATGCGCAAGTGATGTGCGCAATATCCTAACCTGTCAGCTGGCTAGATAGCCACGCGGCGTGGTAGAACAGAAACTAACCTAAAAAAAATTAAAGATCTGCCACAGTTTTTAACAACTAAGGTGCAAAAAAGCCACAAGCTGGGGTTAATAATTACCTTTATCCTTAATTAAAATTCTTACTTTAATTCAGCTCACTTTACCCCACACATGGTGATCCCTCTTGCATAATTTCTTTCAAACTGAATTTTAATATACTCTAAGTTTATTTTAAGTATTGCTATTCGTCACTTATCAATAGTAATGTCTAAATTATATTATAAATCTATTTCCACACATTTCTATTGAAAGGGAAAAATTTTATTCTACTTCAAACTTTTTTAGGCTCACTTTATCCTAGTCTCCCCTACTAGAGGGTACTCGTTAAACTGAGTAAAATATGTTTACTAAGCATGCGTCTACAAATCAACCCCTTCAGAGTTCCAAAGCTTCCTTCTTTATTAATTATAAATCTGTGGATACTTTCGACTTCCACGAAATCAATCAATCCTACTCAAAGGACATAAATTAATCTCAGAATCAGTCTGAAAACCAAGAAGAACTAATTCCAGAACATAAACTCATTCCCACGATCCCTTCAAAGCATCAAACGTATCCTCGCGCTCCCAGGAAACGTTGAAAGTGGACAAAAATTGACAGCCTCCCAGGAACACATCCAAAATTCCTCGCTAATGGCTCTGTGCTAATTACGACCCTTTCATCGATGAGCAATAACGATGCGCGCGTTGCTCTTTGCGACGTTTCAAGTGGACCGCGTCAAACCGCAAAAATTGCAGCTCGGCGTCGATACTGGCCCCCGTGCTTGAAGAAACGGCGTCCCGGTAACGACAGCGCTAATGAAGGATAGCTACGTTCTTGCCTCTGCTCGAGAGCGGATGGGTCTGCACCTGTCTTCTCTCTTTGTACAAGAGGTCTCGCGTCGCGATCAAACGGGCCCCAACGTAACCTCCACCCTCGATTTCTTGTTGACTAATTTCTTGCCGGCCCTTCCACACGCTCGCAGGAATTTATATGCGCGAAACGCCCACGTGAAACGTCAATAAACACCCGCGAGCCTTTGGGGGACATCGTTTTGTCTTAACGGACCAAACTCTAAGCGTGTCCCCTTTTATGACTTTATTGCGCGAACCCCCGACCAGATTTTATATGAACTGTTGTCCTCGTTAGGAATGCTAGTCAAGGACCGTGTCGTCGTTGGGTCTGGCAGATTTTATTGGGCCCCGTTTAGCGTCTGGGTTGGCGCGTCGTGTGTGACCAGGGTGATGACCGTGGCATCTATCGTGATTTTGAGCAGGGGCCTCAAAATATGTGGTGTGATTCGAAAGTGGGCGATATTCCGTGAATTAAATATTATGAGGTAAAGATGTGGAATAATTTTTTTCGGGAAAATTATTTCTTTCCCGAAGGGGGGTTTCGGAGAGTATGTAGGGTATGTATATGTATGTGTGTTTGATTGATAAATCCGTCAAAATTTTTGACTACGAGCAGGCTCAAGCCTGCAAAATGTGCGCATGTTTTTACTGATTGTAATTACCCACTCTGAGAAATTACAATTCCGCGTTTGATAAAATCGTTCTTTTTACGAGACTGTCGTGGGAAACTCGTGTACACTTATGTTCTTCTGTGGAAATGAAGAGAAAGAAAGCATGTTGTAGACATTGCTCGATACATGTACTGATATAGAAGAAACGGAAGAGGATTTTTGACATTAATCTCAGTCACCCTAAAAACACATAAGAAATCACAAACTTTGACGCGTTAAAGAGCGCGGCATTACTTCCGGTTCCCTCTTCAGATTCATTAATCAAACGGAGTCTGGAGAAGCCGACAATGTATTTTTAGGGGAATCCCTCTGGTGTCAAATTTAATGAGCGATTGAATGAGTATCATTTTCCACATAATTGGGCAGCTCGATACTGGCGAGGATTGTGCGTATATGCACGATTGACCGTGCCTTTAATAATTAACGGGCGACAGTTAATTGCTGGTAGAACTGGCGGTGTACGCTCAAGATGGTGGCCAACTGATTAGAATTTATCGAAGAAGCGAACCGTAAAGATGTATCTCTCTGGGAGATCTGCTCTCTTGACTAGTAAAGTTTCAGGGAACTTGGTAATTAATAAAAATAGCAACCTTGCCTTTTCCATTTAATAATTTAGTAAGCATGTCATAGTGTATTAATTTTTAACCGAATGTGCGTTATACTCTAATGACGATACTGTAGAATGATTAACGAGAAAGTTACTATGAATCACTTAAGAATTATTAGTTAAATTAATAGTCAGAATAGGGTTCAAGTTAAATTAATGCTTGTAATATTATTATGCTCTATCTATGCATAAATGCATGTTAACTTCAAAGAAAATTATCTCTATACGTCTCTCGCTCGCACATGTCTTTCTCTCTCGCACCATGTTGGCGACAGTTTCAAGCTTTCAATGAGACCTCCATGTATATATGCTCTAGATATATACCTCTAGATATAGAGCATATATACATGGAGGTCTCATTAAGAGCTCGAAACAGTCACCAACAACATGGGAGAGAGAAGGAGATACTTTCTCGATGGTGCAAGCGAGAGAGGTAGAACGAGGAACTCCCAATCGCTCGCAACGCGCATGCGCCGGTGTACACCTCTCATTCGCACCAGCTCGCACATGCCTTTCTCTCTCGCGTGATGTTGGCGACAGTTTCGAGGACAGGAGACACATAGAGCATACATGCTCTAAGAGGAAACACAAGGCAATGAGACCTCCAGTAGTATATGCTCTAAGATTTGCAAGCTCCCTATAACCTCAAGTTACAAAGGTTCACGAGTGGACTCGTCACCATCCAACCGGGTCAACCAAACGCCCGAGTGCAATCGCTATCTGTCCAGCAATCGTTCCCCTGATACTGCAATAAGACGAAAAGAAGATGCAGGGCAGCTGCTGACAGAGCTGGGTAGATCGCGTCACGGTGTGCGCAGCACGGCTGCACGATCGGGCCCCACCGAAGAGGTGGGGCCGTAAAAGCGCATTTTTCTCGGGTATCTGGCCGATTAATGAACCGATGTCGTCGCGGGGACCACCCCGAAGGGAACACGTACGGTACGTGCAGCACCCCTCGCGATAGACCGACGAGAGGAGCAGTCGTCCTGACTATAATACCTAAACTATAACCAGCTCCCGTCCGTCCTTCTAGCAGCAGGTCTCAAACGGGCCGCGCCTTTACCTGACCAAGTTTTACGATCGTCGCGCCGAGGTGGCGATGTGTCCTCCCGTTATCGTCCAGGCGGGATCTGGCCAGGCTAAAGCAGCCTTTTGCCACGGCCGTTTTCGTTATTTCTTTTTCCCTTCCGCCTGGTCTTGTTGCTCCCGTTGTCCTCCTCGCTTCTTCCTCCGCGGCGGAACAGCCGCGTCTCGGGGTCTGTGGGAAACAGAGAGGTCCTCTGGCCCGTCTCGACTGCTCCAACAGGCGACGACCTCGTTTGCCAATTTCATCCCGATCCCCCAACCGTTGGACGATCGATCTGGGACATTGGGGCGTTTGTCGATCCCTGGCACCGGCGATTCGGCCCGATTTGTCGGTTTTGGGACCGACTCGGGGGAAATGAGATCTCTGCGGACGTTGGGGAGAGGGGTAGATGATGATCGATCCGCTTTGGGAGCCTGGTGATTGATTCGGTTCGGGAATGGATGCTTGGGGACGTTAGCAACATTGATGTGGTGGTGGAGGGAAGGTTGATGTGTGTGGTATAAGAAAAATGGCAGAATTTGAAGGTGAAGTTAACTTGGGTGTGAGGACTCAGTAGAATAGATCGTTGGTATTAAATAGTGGTTAATCGGTCATTTGAATAGCACTGCAAATATATGTATAGATGATTATTACTGCTGAAACCTCCTATCCTCTATAGGAGCAATTATTTCTCTTAAGAGAATAATTTTATTCATTTTCATTATACTAGAAAGATTTATATCTAAACGATTAATTATATTTCAATTTAACCAAGGATCATTAGAATGATCACAAAATTCAACCACTTTTTCAATGAGATTCCAATTATCACAAAATTTTAATATGGCAGAATAGTGCAATGGACTTAAACCCCATATATAAAATTAAAATTTTTCTTAAGAATAGCAACATGAAACATATTATCTTTGTAAGACCCAAACTCACCATTTGCTGACAATTTAAATGCATTCCGGATTCCACCTTCCATCCCGACCTACGTGTTCTTTGGCTTTTCAGAGTGGTGTATGTGTGAAGATGAATTTTGCGTTAGACCAACAGGTGTGAGCGTACATTAGTTCAACGTAATCCATGAGGTGGACTAATATTGATTGCCTCATTATCTTTTGGATAGCATTGGAAGTATTTTTAATATTTCAAAATCATGCTTATTTTGCATATAAGTACTATCATAGTATACTCAACTTGTCTTACATCAGCATATATTATTCAATTTAGAATGACAGTTCCTATCACTAAAAATACACCTTAACAATTAAACCTAATTTAAGGAACTTCAAATTGTGCACCTCTGCATAACACAATGCAAGAATTACAAATAAATTTTCCAGCCAAACGATTAATTATATTAAAGTGTATCCTCTCTACGATTAAAACCCACGTTATCACATAAAATTAATTCTTGCCAACCTTTCATTTATTTAGTAATCAGTTCAGATTCCAGAAATCATATAGACTTCACTACCATCATTCCCCAAGCTCTCATTCAGATTTAAACTCCTTTGATCGCTGAAACGGCGTGTTTCGCGGCCGGAGTTTCACACAGGAAGCCTGCAATTTAAAAGTTGCGCATACTCCTTGATATTTCTCTATATTCTAAACTTTTTTGCCCCAGTTCCTCCTATTCTTTTGATCGCCCAGATTAGTGTGGTAATTCGCGGAGGGAACGCGCGTGTTCTTCGCCGTCGGCTTTTCATTTTCTTTGTAACGCGGCTTCCACGCTGGTCCCTCCTCCGCCTTTATTCTACCTTCTGCCTTCTTGATTGTCGGATAAATCGCTGCGTTGAACGGGTGGATACGCGCGGAGAAAACACGTACTTTAATGTACCGCTGAGTTTCAGTTTTATTTATAACACCGTTTCTTTTGCCATTTCTCGTGTGTTCGCTTCCTCTGGGCCGTTTTTTATAATAAAAAAAAGGGAACGAATGAAACGGCGGGGGAGGGGGACGATCACGTGGCGGGTCTGAGGTCGCGCGGCTCTGTAGAGGAAGAAGCTCCACCGTCGACCTCGTCTTCTTCTGTCCCATAATTCACTTCTTCACGAAAACATTGAAATCTAAAATAGATTAAGCGTCGCGAGAGAAATTGGGAGCAATAGAGCTCCCTGGGAATCAAAACTCGAGTGCGTGAGCTCGGGGACCTTTGATTTGTTGGGTGTCTCCTCATCAGTGGCATTATGCAGGTTCTTTTACAAACCTCTTTAGCTTAATTTGAATATTCGAGAAATAATTACGCATGTTTTAGCGACAGATTAGGAATTCGTTATGTATATTGCTGACTCTATTATGAATGTCAAATTCGCTTAGGCAGGATCACTATCATTTGGAATATAAGTTAGATTGAGTAGCTTTAATTAGGTAGCTGTTAATAGACGTTTAACTATCAGAATGTAAACAATAATTTATACTCAGATTATGCAAAGTTCCATTCCACTCCTGGCAGCTATTATTATCATCTACTGACATGCTATGCGATTTTTCCTGAATATCTTGATGACCATCAAGTGCTGTTTTTGATGACTATCGAAACTTTTTATGTTCAATTTAATTGAAAATGAAAGATTAGGTAATTATTTTTATGTAAATTACAATTAAGATTTAATTGGAGGTTTAAAAATGAAATAATTTTACGTTAAATTTAACCAAATTTTTCTTTCCCTTGCAATACACAAGACTCTAGAACAAAAAGTAATAACCCCAAATTTACTTACCAAAATTATCTCTGTATGTAGTTCTAAGTTTCCCCACAACACTTTCTTCGCGTCAACACCCAACTTCCCCAACTGAAGCAAACGATGCATTTCTTCTTGCCCCGTGGGCAACCAATTCATTATACCCACTCTGTGTACATCCATTCTCTACCTATCAAAGCCAACTTCAACGAAGGTCGAATTCCTCCACTTTGTTACACTCCACAACGAAACCAGCACGTAACATCAATCTAACCACGATACACCCAGCAGCCATACTATAATCATGCCTGCGGGTGACATATTCACACACCTAAAGAGTTAGAAATAACCGTGGAAATAATTCACGATGGACACGAAGTAATCAGAGGGTTAGTCCTCCTTCCTCCATCTCGCGACTGTCTCATTCAGCAGGGCGAACGGTTTCGATTTCAGCTGCTGGCTTCATTCAGACTCGTTCCTAGCATCGTTAAGTAACACGTATCGGGCAACTTTTACCATTCGCCCCGTGGTACCCAGCATTCCTCTCGTTCCTCCGTGTCGAACGTCGGCGGGGGGAAAAAAGAAGCGGCGGACGAGGAAAAAAAAAGAGAGTAGCGGGTTCCACGGAAACGCGGACGATATGAGGGTCGGTGGTTGGCGACGAAGGGAGGGCTACCACGTGACAGGGGAGCGAGGGCCCCCGCCTCGGTGCGCGAGAGGAGAGCTCACGAAACGGCGAAATCCCGTGGCTAGAAAGTGCGCGCACCGTACACGCGGCGTTTTAGCGTATAAATTATAACGGCAGCCGTGGTTTTTGCGGCGTCACATGTTCGGACTTTTTTTCCACGCCGGCTTTCCTAGCTTCCTACATAAATTAAACGCGGAGAAGCGTTCTACCCGCGGGTAGGCAGACGCGGAGGTTCAGGGCTTTAAAAGCCTCTGCTCTCTGGCCAGAGGGAGACAGGGAGAGAGAGAGAGGGTTGCACGTAAAATTATGTAGCGCGCATGCGCTCACGTGCTCGTCGATATTACACACCCGGTTCACCATGTGTGCGCGGCTCTGGTACAAAGCGGGCAGAGAGCGTAATTACGCTTAATATGCAGGTATTGCCTGGCGCGGCAGCCGAGAAAAGTTCCTTAATGAATTCGCGGTAACGGCCGCGCTGAAATTTCATAGTTGCCGCGCTGCACGACCTGTCCCGTGCGTAAAATCTCGCGGAGGGCAGCGCCGCCGGCGCACGGGGTCCTCCGTCGGGCCCGCAGGGAACGACGGTTATTGCTGGGCCGCGTGATCACGCCGGGATTGCTGTTCTTACTGTGCTTTTCAGTTTAATTTGTGCTCCAAGGTTTTATTAGTCGACGCGGGGCGTTCAGTTTTGTATACTGTGGGCGTGCGAGGTGGACTGTGTTGAGGAAGGTGGAAGAGGTTCTGGGAGGGGCGTTAAGGTGGATGTTTGGGGTGTTAAGGGTTGTTTGCGAAATTTAAGAGTGTTAGAGTAACGTTTGGGAATTATCTATTTGGGTGCTCGGAAATAGGAAATTGGGTAAAATTATACAATACGCCCCATTTGACAAAACGCCTCACTATTATTTTACATTTACGCACACAAACAAGAATGCATCGATGCGATCATCAGATTCGAACTTGCCTCAGTATTATTATTGCGGCTGTTAAAGGACAACTAAATTTATGGGCATCTAGTGTCTAAATTCTAGTTTCTAGGTTAGGTTAAGTTAGTAATAAAATTAAGTTAAGTTGGCAATGATGTACAAATCGCGGTTGAAATCGTTTTGGCGAATACTTCCGGTTTGTAGCGTGGCATGTACACACGTGTAAGAAATATCCGTTGCGATCAAGATAGGTAATACATGTAAAACTAAATACACATTGCACTACATCCAACTGAGGGTTCCGAGTTATTTTCTACTAATAGCGGCAGTTGTGGGCGACTGAGGCATGTTCGAATCTGATGAACGCGTCGATGCATCCTTGTTTGTGTGCGTAAAATAATAGTGGGGCGTTTTGTCAAATGGGGCGTATTTTATAGTTTTACACTAGTGCTAGGTGTTTAATAATGTTTGGGAAGAGTATGTAGGGACATTAACTGTGAGTTTGGTGTAAATTACAGTAGGTATTAGACGTTGAGTAACAAGCAGGTGTGGTTATAAAAATTGATACCTGAGAAGACTAAGTGTTCAGGGAGAGAATGTTGAAGGGTAACGCTTGCAAAGTACACTCGGCGATTAAGGGTAATAATTTGAAAATATATTAGATATTTGAGTATAATGATATTTAGGATCGATGCTTGAGAATAGTCAAGCGGCCTAAACCTACACGATGCTCCTCTAAGTTTGGTCAGAGTGATTCACGTCTGACTTTTTCTTCCTCTCGCGATTCCATTGAAAGCGGAATAATTGAGGGCTGAGACACCGGGGCTACTAATTTAGATTAGTGAGCAATATGTCAGACGTTTAATTAACCACGACAAATCACTTTTAATCTCTCAGAACCTCACCGATATTCGTAATAAATCGATATCCGGAAACAATTTTTACAACCATGAGCTCACGCTCTATTTTCATCCAGATTAGTCACAACACGTGCCATTTTTACACCTGCATCATTCGAGTCGCCTTATCTTCCAACCGCAGTTTTGCGATCAATTAACAAAATATAAAAAACATTCCACGATCGTGGAAAGTAACTATTTGCATTCTCGATCATGCAACCGATCATCGCGGGCAAGTCTCAGCGTCTAACCACCTACAATCTCAGAATGTTAATTACCCAACAGTGTCTCATTGAAAAGATCATTTTGCAATCTAGTTTTTCCAGCGAAAGTTGGACGACGCCGAACGAAATGATTGATTTTTCGCGTAAATCAACGCGAGCCGCCGGTGTTTTTAAAACGGTCTCGGCTCTGGATCTGGGATCGAGTTGCTCGCGGAGGCATTCCAGACGCGTCGTATTAGCAAAGATCGATTACGACCAGTAATTTGTTGTTCTCGCTTCGTCGGAATAAATTTCTACGGACTAGTTTCTCGGAGACCGCCGCTGCGTTTCCTATAAGGCGCACCACCGCGCGAAACTCTGTTGCGCAATCGATTCGGGAACGCGCTGGAAAACCGCGATCGAATCCGCGAGCAGGTTTCTTCTTTTATATCTTTCTTTCATTTCCACCTTCGCCTGCTCCTTCTTCGTCGCCCTCCTCCCGCCCCCGTGCCGCTGCTTCCCTTAATGAAAAGTGGTTTCTTGGGATGCGCGTAGCTGACGAACGTGCGCGACTTGGAAACTGAAATCCGTGAGAGCTGAACTCTCCCTTGGACCACCTATCGAGAGGCGGGCGCGCGAGTCGCTCGAGCGTGGATTACGATTTCGACTGTCGGGGAACAGGTCGACGCCGCTAACGGGTCGGGCGCGCTTAAAGCGTGTATACTGGTTTTAATCGCGATTTAACAAGAGTAGAGTTTCTGCGATTCCTGTAATTTCCCCGAGCTGGAATTCGTTCCCGGTGGAAGGCTCCCAGCGAGTCACCGCCGGTGCTTGGTACCATGGCGCGTTAATTATGGGTGGTATTAAAATTGTTTACCCTCCGGGTGTGTAATTGACTCATTAATAGATAGAGGTAATTGACGTGGAACGCGAAATAGTGTAATAGGGGTAGGACGGGAGAATTTGTGTCGCGCGATGATTGGGAACGTGGAGATGCACTGTGGACGGGTTTGTTAGCAATTGGTAAATAGTGAGGACTTCGGCTAGGTTAAGTGCAAACACCTCCGCAAGGAAATTATTAACTTGTTTTTACGTTACCCTGAATATCTTCGAAAACGTAAAAGATATTGAAAAAAATCAATTCGAAGTTGTATGACTTCCGATATCCTATAATATTTATATAAATTTTGAAAAAATAATGTTTTACGATAATTCTTTATCGTAACTTTATAGGACATAAAAAACCATGAAACTTTGAATTCATCTTATTTTTTATATCTTTTCCGCAGTTTCGTAGATATTCACGATAATCTAAAAACTTACAATTTTTAGACTCGGTGTTTTCACCCTTTAAATAATTTAAAACAATACTAGAAATTATATTAACTGCTTTTAGTTTTCGGCACCAGAACGCGCAGCGGCACCAAATAAATCTGAAATGAGCGTTAGGAAACTATTTAGCAAAGTACCTAATAGAGTATATTATTATAACCACATCCCGTCTAATATACGTTTTCTGTCATCGTTTGCTGCATTTAAGCTGAGTGCTCGTTCTTTCATCCTCTCGCGGTTCCCTATTTAAATGGCTTTTTCTTATGCTTACCCTGTTCTTAGTTATTTTATTGTATTTAGTGTTAGTCTATTTATTTTCTTTCATTTTTTATCTATCAACAACTTTTTAGGTTAGGTTGTAGAGCAGCAGTTAATGCTGAACCTCGCCTACTCTCCATTGTAATTTTAATTGTAATGGTGCAATAAAGACATTTAATAATAATAATAATAATAATAATAATAATAATAATAATAATAATAATAATAATATTGGACCATTTAATATTCTGACCATTTAGTAACCATATGTAACTCCGCTACTTCTTTGACACTAATATTTCTAAAATTAAATTCTCATTTTTACCGACCAATTCGAGCAGAAAAAAAAATTCCCCTAGCTTCCCAACGCGCGTTCGTGCAACGCACTCCGAGCTCTACGCCACTGCGCAGCCGTGACCATAAAACGCGGCGAAAGAAGCGGTACATTTAAACGCTGCCTCGTATCGGGAGTTCCCATAGGCACGCACGATGCGCTACGTCTTTACTTAACCCCTTGACCACGCGATCAACAGCATTTTTCCGAGTCAGCCAAGCATAGGAAGTCCCTGTTCTTGCCGCGGCCTCTGAGGCGGCAGCTGACTCAGCTTCCGACGTTGAAACGTTGAGCGAGCCTCGCGGCACTTTCGTGCCGACGACGTCGCCGCGGTGCACGTGCCCCGCCGACGGAAAAACGAATTAATTACAACGAATTCGCGGGAATCCCCGTCCCGCGCAACATGCGCGTTTACGCCATCCGCTGCGCGGCTTCTCATCCCCGCGGGGCGTGTCCGCGCAACTGGGCCCGGGCAGTTTCAATTATTTTTTATCTGCCGCCCGTCGATGCGGGAGCAAAGGAGTCGACAGTAAAGATCGAGGTCCCTCCGCCGAACGACGTCGCCGTCGATGCGTATTTCAGCGTTTAACGCAGTTCTCGGGCGAGTAACTGTAATTGGAAAAGATTCTCGCGGAATTAAGGGCTCCCGAACGAAATGCAGGATACTCGCCGAGTAGGTACATCGGTTTGGGTTTTAGTGGAATTTTTTCGGGGTACTTGGCTGAGGTAGTTCGCGGTCGTCGTCGATAACGGGAGGAATTAATTGAAATTGAAAAGCGGAGCATGACTTAGCAGAGCAGGCGGCTTTTAAGCTCATCGCTTCGCGATCCTCGGGAGATTGTTTAAAGCTCTTCGACGGTGATTTTGGTGTTGATGTAGCGTTAAGGTGGTGGAAGTGGTAGCCGATGATTTATTTCGCTTTGGGGAGGTTTTACGTAGGGATTTAAGTAATTGAAGGGATTATTGGTATTGGGATACCAAGTTGGGAGGAATATACGTTCAGAATTATTGTAATGTTGTGCCGTGTAAATTATTAACTCTTCGGATGAACTGCTGTTTAATGTATGCCGACAGCAGTTGAAGAAATATTTGGACTTAATAAAATTCTCATAAACCATGATCCTTTGAAATTGAATAAATATCGTTCAATGATACATTTTGAATTCTAAATCTAAAGTTAAAATCAATTTCTTAATCTCTGCCGTGATAATTCAACAAAATAATGAACTCATGCATATCTACGTAGGACTACTTTTGTAAAATAATATTGCAATATTAACCATCATTTTCTTACACTCTTCAGTGGCGTAGAATTAGTTTAACCCCCCTTCCATTTAATTACTCCCGGTTTCTCAAACAGTATTTCCGTAGAAGCAAATTGGAGTGAATATTCAGAGTCTCTCCATCTCTCGTTTCTCTAAAAATAATCGTTTTCCGCAAAACATTGCGTCAGACTTCGATCCTAACACTATTCGGCCGCCGTTCGATCCTCAGCAGCGTGTTGCTGCGTCGAAATCATCCCAGCGGCCTTTGGGGAATCGGATCAGGTTTTACCTCGCTCGTCCGATCGGTTTTTGCTTGATGAGCAACGGATTGTCCACACGGTGTCTTTGCCTGGCACCCGATGCGCACGGCTGCCACTTTGTGCCCGCCACACAACCGTTGATCACGGCCGGGTCACGTATGAATTTTTTCGCGGGAACCGGTAAAGCGGGTTCACCTCGATTTCGCGAACGTTTCGGTGAAAGTCTCGTTGCTCACTTTTTCGCGACCGTCGTGTGTGATCGTTAACGAGACGACACTGGGATTCTTTCGGCGGACACGATTATCTCGCGTCATAGAGATATTTGGGGGGTGAACTGACGAAGGGATTTGAAATGCACCGCGTTTGTGTTTTTCTGTGTTTTTTAAAGGAAATATTGGCGGATGTAAACAACATCTTTTGGTCACTTCAGAGACTTCGGATGTTATTGTTTGTGTTGTGGCGAGTAGTTCAGGGTGTTCCAGTGTTGATGGTACAACCGAGGAGGGAAAAAAATAGAGAAAAAAATATGTTGAGAATATTGGATATATTTTTTTCATTTGAGGCTTTGTTTTGGAGAAAATTGAGTTTGAATATTTTTTGAGGGGGTACGTGTGTACTTGACACGTGCACTTACCCATTCTTTATCAATATTATGTGGTATTATCTATTTCTCTCTGCTTAGAGTGGGTTTATAAATGAAAATAAAATATAAAACTGCAAAAATAAAGCCTCAAATGAAAAAAATTTATTCTATATTTTCGACTTATTTTTTCATTGAGATAAACTCCCTTCTCGGTTGTACCATCAATACCGGGACATCCCGTATGTAAAAGATTAACAATTATAGCATTTTTCGTAGTTTCTATTTGTAGTGTTTCAGGTCGATTGGTCTGATTTGAAGGGAATAATTTGTAAACAGTAGCAGAACAGTAAAATAACTACATTGCTCGTGTAAGTGGGCCTAATTTTATTCAGGAATTGGAATATAGATAAGATGAGTTTGAATGTGATGCTGGGAAAAGTGATTTAAATTTCGATCTGCTTCGTACTTGAAAGACGACTGTAATTTTATTCAAAATCTATTCGACGAGTGAGAAGTTAGACTTAATTAGTTTATGTGTTAATATACCTATTGCAATATTTCGTACATGTTCGATCAGCAGTTTATTATTAACCGAAGCCATTTAAAAATTGAAGATTTATTACCCAAATTTTATTTTCGCCCTCTCTAGTATTCTCTATTATTTTTCTTATCACACTTACTGGCGCATTATCACTTCATACAGTTTCTTATACATGGAGCAATAAAATGAGGGTATTAACATAGTGAATATGCTTTATCGACTCTTATGCTTTTTAGCTAGAAAAAATCGATTAATTAATCGGACTATCCCAATGCGATATGCGACAGTCGGTCGATCACCTGTTCCTTTTTCTGGCTCTCTACCGATCATCCTTCAAGCGGATACGTATCTCTAATTAAACGACTTTAATTAAATGGAAAGTGTTTTTGACTTCTTGGCTTCTGTTTTAAATTTATTCTCACTGGCTACCAATAATACGCACAACGAAGAAAATCATCCTGCACTTCTCATTGTATCGCTTTATGTAACCTTGAGTTTATTAGGCCGTGCACATATGATCGGTAGCACCTGCAGCTCTGTAAATTTCTTTTATTGTGCGATGAACGTTCATTTAAGTTCAACTGGCATACTGCTCCGCGCAAAACAATTATGTGTAATTAATGATACCCAGATCCATGAATTATTATGTCATATTTCATTTTCAAGATAATATCTTTATTTATAGCAAGGAAAAGTATTGAAAAATAATCGAAAGAAAAATATAGTTACTTATAATTCAATATTAATTCAATCTCTATTTACTTCCATTCAAATACAAATTTTCGAAGTAAGGAATAAACTTGCAATAGTGATTAATAACAAAAATACCATAGTTTACTAAAATTATTCAGTGAAACTTCACTGGAAACTTCTTAGAATAGGGTAGTGGTACCAAAAAGACGACTACAATCTGTTATTAAACTAATTCAATTTTAAATTTTCTCCAGCTACCACTCTACATTACGATTACTATTTAAAATCAAAACTAAAATTAAGAATAGAAGCAGAAGAGGTCTCTCGATGAAAAGTATATAGTCTGGTAACGTCAGAGAATTCGCTACGATTCTTCTGGGCGTGCCGTGCGCAAATTCCCCGCGACATCTTTATTCGTCCACTATGTCCAAGAAACTGTCTACACGTCTATTTGCAACAATCTAGTGCCACAAATCACAATTAACCTTATGCGTCCTCGCTCGGATTCAAATTCTTCCTTACTCCAACGCGGAGTATATTTAAACACAATTACCGGGCCGCGGGCTGTCTCTATCCACCCAAATCGTGAGCTTCTATCAAGAAAGATTAACGGCCTCGGGTACTGGGAAGCTGAGGAGCACGTGATCCGAGCTGGGACGCTGGTAAAAGTTAATGGGTTCTTGTAAACAGTACGTCACGGCCACGATTCCATCGATGCTTTAGCGATCTATCTATCAGGTCTATGGGAAAGTTCTGTCGTCCTCCTCGTTCGCTCTTCACGGCGTTGTGACGTGAATAAATAATGGGATTAACGGACGCTGCAATGTTCATTGTCATGAACGAATGTCTGCTGTTTTTTAGGCAACTCGTCGGATCGTATTTACATAAATAACTGTTTTTTTCAGCAAACATATTTGAAGATTATATTTTGAACTTCCCAAGTATCTTTTGAATTTTGTATGATATATAGAATTTCGTAATGACTGAAATAGGTGTTAATCTGATAGTGTTAGCAGAGGAAAATGTGGTATATGTTTAAATATTCTGTAAATTAAATTAAGGAGCTTTTTTGAGTCACGACTGCTGCAGGTGACCTGTTTAAGCGTGTAATTGATTTATTTTTAAGAGCAATGCTGGATTTATCTAATCCTTGATGATACATTTCAATATTAACTAAGCTTTCTCTAGTTCATCGTACAGGAAGAATAGCTTTCGGTCAAGGAAGGCTCGAAGAATCCTTATTCAGTCCATTAAATTCTTGAATCAGTTCATGAAGATGCCAAGGGTTATACTTTAAACCAAGTTTCAGGTGTTTAAATTGATCCAGGAGTGTTGTACTTGATAGTAATAGGTAGTACTAGACCTCTCAAGGCCTGGAGATTGTCTTCAGTCGGACTTAGCAACCTCGGGAAACCTGAGCCAACTCCACAGCTCTGAGATCCTGCAAGACTCTCAACTGGGATCAACCCTATAAGTTGCGGAATTCCCACCATAGCTTAAAATGGCGTTAGTACGTACTATATGGATAAGAATGGAAGCCACAGCCAGTCAAACTCTCAGCAATTACTTCAACAATGATGGTACCTATCATTAAAAACATTTAGCGTTTTGCAACCTCCAAGTAGACGCCTTCCAGTCTTCGCATTTCATCCAACTTTTTAATCACACACTGCTAAAGTTTACACAAGTTTCAATCATACACCATACACAAATTAACTCCCCAAGGGCAACAAGCGAAGCACGGAATATTGAATAAATCGTCCAAAAGCTACCCAAGAAATCAATCAATATCAAGATTATCATTAGCTAAATCTCTCTCGCTAACAATAGATTTCCACGAACTCATCGAGCAAAGTCTCCACTTAACGAAGCCATCGATCTTCATCCCCCGATAGTCGACAGGAAGTCGTCACTATATAGCATCGATGCCTCGACTGGCCGTGCTAATGGAACCGAATGGAACCGAACCGATCAGAAACGGAAGGCGAACAGAGACGGAAGTCTCCCGGGATCTGTCGACGATATATAAACGATCGCAAGATTTCCAGGGCCTCCGTCGGTTTTTGCTGCTCGTAAGTACTGCAAGTTTGTCGACGGACGTGTCCATCTGTCCATACGAATCTACAATTCAATGACTGTGCCTGGCGAAGGAACGCGTCCGTGGTTTGTCACGAAGGACAGTTAGACGGCGTATAAAGAGCCCTTCGCGGCGGTTTCATCGCCGCCACTTCCTTCTTCTTCCTCTTCTTCTGGCCCTTCGTTTTCGCCCGGCTCTTCCTTCCTTCCTTCCCTCACCTCCACGCGGCGCTGCTGCTTGCGTAACCCAAATATTATTCCATTGGCCGACCGACTGGATAGCCGTGCCCGCGGAATTTCACCCTCGGACAAACGCTCGTCCATCTGGTCGCCGATTTGCAATTCCGAGCGAGCCGTTCTCTCGATATCCGAGAATTTTTTTCGCCCCCACTTTCCGCTGCTTCCCTCGCATCGCCACTTGAACCTAACGACGAAGCCTCAATTGCACTGTCCTGGTCAAATTTTCGCTAACGGGATCGTAATTCGTTGTTGATAGAATTGCCATTCAGCTTCGTTATCAACCCTTTAACTATAAAGAATGAGTATAGACGGTGGGAGCGCCATTTTCGATTATCTGTTGTGGTTTTTCTATTTTTATTTCCAATATGTAACAATTTAACACTGAGGAAGGATGAAATATCAGTTTTCACTTTAATCCTGGTGTATGTTGATAATTTAATATCGAGTTTCTTCATCACATAAATTATGAAACGTCACAAGAACATACCCGGTATTGAAAGGGGAAGAAAATGTTGAGGGATGATGATCGTCTAAATGGAATTGTGAAAGCAGTCGAATGTTGGTGCCAAGAAATCTTGCCGCGGATCGGCACCTGAGATCCTTGTGACGCGAGGGAACAATGCGAGTCGTCGAGGGGCTCCTCGTCCATTGTAGACGGAGGAAGGCTCCCGGAAGTGTGGCGAGATCGAATCGATAGCGAGTAACCTGTTGCCCAGCGGAGGACAAAAGAGAATCGTTCAGCTCCGAAAGGGGAAAAAAGTAGAGTCAGTGGGTATCAGGATCAGGAAGCTGAGGGAACCTCGATCAACCTCCGCCGCTTCAGAGCACGATCTAGGACGATCTCAATGCTATAGATCGTTCCAATGCCGAGGCACTGCTGGGTGCCAGCCTTGAATGGGGAATCGCGATGAAAAATGCACTAGTAACTGAAGGATGCGGTGCTTTTGTGCTAATTTCGCAGTTCTCAGAGGAAAGACGTTTAATCGTTGCTAAAAGTGTTTATTGCGTTTTTGCGTCTCATGGAAGAAGTTTAAGTGACGATAAATTGATTATAAAATTGAAGGACGAAGATTCTGATGAGGATCCAAAAAGGATGGAAGCTTAAATTTTGATGTGATTTAGGTGTTATTGTTCAAATGCTCAGATTTGGTGACTTAATTAAAAATGAGGCATCGATGTAGTTTTTAGCAAACTTTCACAGAATATTAGTAGAAGCAGCTAACAATGCTCGCGGATCTCTCGAAACGATGGCAGGAAAGCGTGGAGAGACAAATCGCTGACAATGCTTGATTAATTAGCGAAAACAGCATGGCGACAAATTTTTGGCCTGGCACGCGATTCATCGGTCGCTTGCCAAATTCCTCTCGTGTTTCCGCTGCCGTTCACTCCCGAAATTCACTGACGGCGCGATATGAGCCAGAAAATCGTTAGCGAAAGAACGATGATCCTTGCTGTTGGTGATTGTATTGGCCAAAAATCTCTATTACGCGAGCGTGCACAAAAGAATTCCATGTAATGGGGACGTAACGTACAATGGGCGTTGTGAAAAATGTTGGTATTGTGGAAATTCGATGAATTTGAGAGATGGTGAGTCCCATTTTGTTGTTACGCATTCTCTTTTTATTATTTCGTTAATTTAACACGATGGGAGATATTCTAACTTGTCGGTGCGCACTAACTAAACCATTGCATGAATTGTAAAACAATATTCCTAAATTGGAAAATGCTTGATTATTCAAATATTTGAGTTTGGAATTTCATGAAGGGAGATCGTGATGTGAATGAGCTCTTTTAAATGGAATCGAGTTTAAATTCTGGGAACCAAGGAATTATAAGCATATTCTACAGTATTTTGATATCAAAATTTGTATATAAAACTATTTTCAAACATGAAAATTTGTACACGTCGCGTGCTTTGCTTAGAATTAAATAAATCTTGCTAAATATTATAATACAAGCAGGTTTCGAAATATTGACACCATCTGGGTTTGACACATGGTAGTTCGAATAAGTGCCTAATTCTGGAGAATTACTGCTTTAGACTTTTCTTAATAAGCACATAATATCTTCCAATTATAACCCCTTCATGACGTCTGATTATGATCGTACAGGGATACATGTATTCAAATTAAAGTAAAAGTGACGAACGTACTAGATCACGGAGAGTTGAATTAATGATTACTAATTTCGTGAACGAAATCAATCGTGTCGTGCTCCCGTTGCATCGTAATTAATTAGAAATCGTTCCGCGGATATCTTGAATCTGATCTGAGATCGACACTGAGTCGGGATCTCTTTGAGACGTCAGCTGTGCCAGACGTCAGGACCAGTTTTGCTGGACGTGCCTTTGCCTACCAGTCCAAATAATATACTTCGTTGAAGCACGTGTCATTGTGTGACACCGGGCAGGTGGTTAACGAAGTTAATAAAATTAAGCTGATCATTCCTTCTTCTTTCTCCGAGTCTGAAATTGAAAGTATTCCTGACTGTTTCTTGAAAAAGCTTCAGTTTATTGTGCGTCAAAAAAATTCCAGAAAAGATAAATTTCTTTTATTATTTTTGTGCAATTTGAAATACTATAAACAATAGTATGTTTCTGAAGTGATAGTGAATTGGTCAATGACACTGAGGTACCCTGTAGGTGTTTTATATTATACGAATTTATATTTTCACAAATTACATATGACAAGAGCCGATAAAGCATTGCAAACAGTATTCTCATATTAAGTAATAGTTGCATAAATTTAAATTGAAGGGAAGGGTCTAATTAGCTGTACATGTTACATGATATGCAAATTCTTATTTATTGATTGTACTGTATTTTAGTTTCTTTATACAATCTGATAGTTACTTCTACATTATACCATTTAATAGTTACTTCTACATTCTACCGCGGATTTCCGTTCCTTTCATATTAACGAAAGAGTAGTTACGTGCTGAATCATGCGGAATATCATTAAGAAATTACGACATACTACATAGATTCCAACATGATAACGTTAAAAGGATATGAATTTACTTCGAATACCTATTCCCAACGATTTCCTTTAAATTCTGCTCATTACTAACTTATCATAAGAAAATGAATTCCCCTTCTCCCCCTTTCAATTCAGTTCCCCTCAACGAATCGAAATGACATTATTAAGCACACAGATAAAAAATAAGCAAAATTGCAGCAGACTATCGCAAGCGATTTCAGAAAGTGATAATCAAATCTCCACCTCTCCCCTCACAATCAATATAAATGGAATCCTAAAATTACACCTAACCCAGCTACCTAACCAGCCCATACCTACAAACATTTATCCAATTTGTCATAATTCCCGCGAGATAGAACCACTTCTCAAAGAAGGAGATCTGACGCCATTTGAAAAGAACCAACGTGTCCCGTTTTTTAACCAAACCCAGACCTACCCAGCTGATAACTACAAACAGTTACACATTCCCTTCCCCTTTCGACCCACTTCATCAGTATCCTTCGATTCTCGCGAGCGCGTCCCCAAAAGGAGCCGGTGCCGCAAAAACCATTTCGCCCGAGAGATTCCACGAGACGATCATATACGTCGGGCCCGCATAGACCGCGCCACCCCTAATTCCACGCCGCGATGCGAGCGAAAAAGCCGCGGCGGCGCGTATAACGAGGAGGTCGGAACAATCTACCCGCGCAAAAAGAGAAGAAAAGAAGAGCAACGCAACGAGGGAGGGGTGGAGGTGGGAGGAAAGGGGCCCGAGGGGAGGGGAGCCAATTAATTGCAGCGAGAGATGCACTTCACGGCCGCGAGCGTTATTTACGACTTAGCTCGGTTTCCATGGCCGTTTTCCGCGGTCGCGGCCCGATCGTCCAGCGACTAAACGCGACTAATTCCTCATCGATATCGAAAGAACGAAGCCCTGGGTATGCGCGGTAAGTGGCGAATTAATAAACGCCGTGCCGAGCCGCAGCAGGCTTCGAACTCGGACTTCTGCGGTAGCACGCGATAAGCCTCCATTACTGAAATACCGGCTGTTTAACCCTGCGGAACTCACGGTCCCAGCAATTCCTTGGGACTCCCTCTGCTTGCCCCCCTCCCCAAACCGTCTACGCTCCCCCTCCGCTGTTGCTCACCGCACGGTCCCCGACGTATCCCTCGTATCCGCGGTTTTATCTATTTCTCTTGTAAACGAACGAAGCGTCTCCTTCGCTGCGGTAGCTGGAGGATACCTGGCATCCGATTAATTAATGGCCCCGCGGAAAAGTTGGGAAAGTTATTAACCCTTCGCTCGGTATCTACCCACGGCTACCAGATTGCGACGCGTTCGCGAGGCAGCTGGGCTTTCTTTTCCCTGCCTTTTCCATGATTTATTCCTGGCTACGCTCCGCGGCTACGCCGGCCTGGTCCCGAGGAATTCACCGCAAAAATACTTGCCGCGAGTTTTTTCCCCCTGCTGCGCAACCCTTTCCGAGGCTTCTTTTCCCGCGCGCGCCGCGCTGGAGTCCCTTTATCTTCCGCGCGGATTGGACGAAGCGCGTCTAGCTTCGCCGCGGTTCCTGCTTCCTGCGCGGAATTCTTGCCGGGGGATCTGATCTTCTTTCATTGGACGTTTTGTCGGTTTAGTGATGGGGTTTGATGTGTGGATTGGGCAATTTGGACTCTTGGGATCTCTTTTCTGGATTTTGGGGGATGGAAGAATTGTTTGGAGGATGGTGCGTGTTATTTTGGTTCTATTAATCGTTTGTGGTCCTGTGTTTAGAGTGGCTGAGTAGTGATTTGTTTGTAGAATTGACAAGTCGACGTCGAATAAAATTAATGTTAAAGTAAAAGTTACAGTTAAAGTTATGGTTGAGAAATTTATTCGACGCTGAAATTGAAACGCTCGACGAATAAAAAAATTAAATTCATGTGTTGAATAAAAAAATCAACTTTATTCGTCGAATAAAGTTGACCTGAGTTAGAGTTATTCGACCGCTGCCGAAAAAAATTTTTTTACTTTTCTTCGATATTTGAAATTTTTATTTGAATATAATTTTGCCCATCTATGCTCCAGTGAATACCTACTATATCTAGAATTTTTAAACATCGTGTTTGTGTTGTGCGAGCATCAGTTCGCTTTTATTCTCCTGGAATATTTTGTACTTGCAATGTTTTCAGCACTTCGAAAGGTGGCATTTTTCACAAATGTGCACTGTGTTAAATATTGATGCTCTCTATATAAATTTAAATCCAATAGAAAAGATATAACAGCATTGGCAGAGGTCGGAAATAATCATTAATGAAATAATTGCATCGACTTCATAAATACAGTTGAGGAAGAAACCAAGTTCATGATATCGAACATCTATCATACTTATTGTTTTTGCCACACAGACTACACTTAATTAAGCACTGTCCTCCCATAAACGAAACTTGAAAGATTGTTCATCATGGGACTCCATGAACGAATATTCCCCACTGTGTTAAAATTTTTTGCATACGTTCCACGCCCACAATGAACTCACGTACAGTTTCATCACTGTCAGCTGAAACGTTAAAGTAACTTTTACTCTCTACGTATAATTGCCAATAAAGTAAATGTGTCGTTTTAAAAACTGGGAGACATTAAGATTATATAATTTGAAAAGTTGACAGTTACAATGACAGCATAAACAATCTTTGAAATGGGGAAACGTAAAAGAAACTGTGTTGAGCTGTTTGCATAACGACTGAAAGGGTACATGTACATTGGACAATTTATTTCTCCTCGTTCATTTAATTACCACATATAAATTCATTAATTAATTAATTAATTCGTGGGTAATGAAATTATACCAATATTATAGTGTCTTAGTTGTCCAATGAGATACTGAAAAATGGCGAAATCTACTGGCAATTTTCCTTCATTCCTATATGTAGATATAGCACGCACTTTTTCCCAAATCTTCACACTCAACCACCCCATTACTCAGCATCTGCAACTTCTAGTACCCCATCTTTAAAAACCTCACGTTCAACAATCACACCCTCCTATCTAAGCCAATCCAAATAGCACCCCCAAATTCCAACCCTCCAATTTTAGATATCAACAAGGAAACGTTCCTAACCCGAAAATACTACTATTAATGAAACTCCGTGCGAATTTAAACAACATTATTATTTTTTGCGACAATTCACTTCGAAGGGGTGAAATACGCCTTAAAATCACCACGTTTTTTTTTAATATAACTTTATAACGGTGCGAGACAGAAAAAACTTTAAATATAAAAATCTTACAGTCTTGCTGTATCACACTATCCTCCAAAAAATAAATTCATTAAAAATACGAAAAAACGCGAAAACTTTAAGGGACGATTTCAAAGTTCCCTCACAGAAAAAACAATTGCTTCGTGCAAGCTTCATTGAAATCAAAATTATAGGGTTGCCAACGTTTCCTTGCAAGTCATCATCACCAAAGCAGACTACATCCAGCTTCTAATTTCATTCCTACCAAACACCCTTCCGCAATCTCACGATCAATATCGTCTCAAAACGATCCACCCCCGAAACCAATTTTTTACCCCGTAGCTCCTAGAAAGCCGCCCCTGGTTACGCCATTGGCTCTCCCTGTGGCGGTTGCATCGGCATGCACACGCGTGCAAGCACGGCTGACTGCAGCGTGTAGGCTGTCCGGCAGGTATGATTTGTCGCATCGCCGACCAGCTGCTGCCCTCGTGTTCTCCCTGACTTTCCGAAGAAACCCATTTAGCCTCGCAAAAATATGTCTATCGGAGAGGCCAGGGCCCGTTGCTCGCGCGCCGCGCGCACGTTCCCTCCCTGCCGGCCCAGCAGAAGGATGATCCGCATTTTATGCGCGTCCCGCGTTTTTACCGCCCCCTGATATATGCGCGCACGTAATGGATTGATAGGGGATCCATTGGTCCCGACGGAATCGCGTCCGCGGTTATGGAAATTCGACAGGCGAGGTCGATCGTCACGGATGCATCACGTTTCGTCCTCAACGTGGGCGCATCTTCTTTCTGGCCTTCTTTTAGGTGGAGATTTGGTTACTGATCGCGGGGGCCCCACCGATAATGCTGGGGGAGCTGAGTTTTTGGGAAATGGAAAAGGTCGTGGTGTTAGAGGTAGGGCTATAACAAATATTCGATGAATTTAAGTATTCGAATATCTGAGAATTCGAATAATTTTTTCGAATATTTGAATATTGAAAAATTTTGGAAAACAAATAATTGTAAAGACCAGTATGAAAAGAATTTCACGATACAGTGTGGAAAATATTTCATGATCATATTCCTATTCGATACAATCCGAAATTCGGTCACTACAAATATTCGAATACTCCTAATTATTCGAATATTCGAATACTCCTAATTATTCGAATATTCGAATACTCCTGATTCTTCGAATATTCGAAGAAATTATTCGTATTTGAATATTTATAGTTCTAGTTTGAGAGATTGGGGAACAAGTTGGTTGAGTTTTTAGGGTGCATGATGCGTTTCTCGATCGAGGTTTCAGAAGGTGTTTTGTTTCTTGTATTTAGAGAAATAGTGTTTAGATTATAATATTATTCGATCGAGCCACATGTTTGTCTAATTGTGGTTTTCTTATGTATATGTAATTTCCTCAGGTGTTCTTGATGAGTAACCCCTTCAGCCTTTTTGTCTAATGAATTTACGAAGTAGAATTCTTAAGGCAACGAAAATACTAGTCGCTGTTGCCTTTGCGTAAAACATTTATGAAACTCGCTAGATTTTGGCACATTTTAATACTTCTACTAATAGAATCACTTTTCGAAGCAGGATCATCTCATTTTAAATGAACCAGGCTATTCTACTCTACCAAGCATTTCAAGAACTAAGATTCTTAAATTCCCTACAAACAAAAACCGATGGAACAAATACTCTTTCGCTTTTCCAAATCATTTATTCTTCTGCTGAAACTGACAGTTTGGACTCCACTTGTGCCGAGCTGCGTCAAGCACTTTCAACGTCAAATGGACTGCGTGTGAAATAGTCAGCGTATTTATAATCCAAGTGAGAGCAGAAAGTTTTGAAAATGAAGTTACCTCGAAGTGCACCAAGAATAACGGCATTCCCGATCGTCGTTTTCATCGATGGCCGTCCGGTTTAACCCAGACTCATCGCTCCCGCGGTGACAGCTGATCCTCCGAAAGTGATTTATGCCGACATGACTACTTACCGGTTAACTTATGGTGTTTACCAATTCAATTAGAGGTACAACCGGCCGCTCTCTTAGGACGAGATACATTTGTTTCAGCATTAATTTACCGAAACGCCCCGCTGTCATAACAAAACTATAATAAACCGTTGGCTGGTTGGCGCAGCGCCAGGGGACGCGACTGGTTTTTGGGCTTCATAAAATCCATCGAAACGTTTCGCCTCTGTGTCATTGTTTTCGTCGGCTACAATCGGGTATACTTCTTCAAATCCCGATGCTGCGATAAATCTGAACGTAGATAATGCAGCTTGTTAATTTTCACGTGGCTGAATTTTGCTTTCACGTTTGGCACCTGTTTTACAGAATTGCAGCTGGAATTTTCATTTTCTCATGGTCATGAGGGTTGGCAGGAGAATTATAAAAGTGTCGTGTTATTTGGAAGAAACAAGTGTGCAACGGCGTACTGTCATTGAGGATAACAAGGAGTGGTGCGGGTAAAGGATACATTTTCAAAGGTGTTTTAGAATGTAGCACTGTGCTTGCCGGTTACTTCATTGTAGGAAGAGACAGCTCAAGGGCAGCTGCTTCTTGTAGGATGTAGATTTGGTAAAATAGGAAAAGGATACCAAAAATAGAGGCAATTATTGTTTTACATTTACTGATATATATATTTACACCTTCCTGTTGTGTTTTCTGTGATGTTAACTGCACCTCCATATCGCCAGTTTTAACAAGAAGTGCATATAAGGGAGGATGGGGTAAACACGAACGCGGGGTAATCGCGAATGCGATGGTTACGGTGTTTTAATAAATAAAAACGAAGTTCCCTCTCCATTAGCTATCCAACACCAGGCAGAAAGTAATAACTACAGAACGCTCATGCTATTCAAGATAAACACAATTTATTATTTTCATCATGTTTCAAGTAATATTTTGTCCATTTTCAATTGCATGTAATTACTGTTGAATTAATGATACAATTGTTTTTTTTAAGTTGAAATAAAGGACATTTTTACCAACATTTTGTGACCAAGGCGTTGCTTGAATCATGATCTTAATCTCTGAAATAAATTCTTTTTTATTTTTTCTTTATTCTTTTTTAAATAGTAGCATAAGGTAGCACAATATCTGTTTCCTAATACACAAGTCTGTATATGGCGTACTTGGCTCTATTGTTACCCAATTCGAGAGAAACCGAATCGGCGTGCGACGGTTCGTCGGATTTAGAGCAAGAGCGCCACGCCGTTATTTTTCCAGCTCGAGGCGCGCTTCTCGAGCTGGGTATGCCATGAAAAAACGAACGAAAGCGCACAAAAGCACGCGGCGATTTCGGCTCGGCGCTAAAGCACAATGCCTGCGAATTCTTCGGGCCACGACGCCGACGAACCACGCTCAGCGTCTCTATATTTACGTGCGCTAAAGTCACTGGCCCGCTCGCTTGACTGATTCACCATTCAGCCACGGTTAAATTCGATTGCATCGGTCGCATTGTCACTTGCGATTTAATCCTCCAAACTATGCAAAAACTGTACTGAACTATTCTCCACAGAAATCAATACGTGTTTTCAGAGGATTTTGGAGAGTAGATGAATCTGAAAATGAAATGGCTTGATATGAAACTTGAATTTTGAATTCTGGTGCCTTCTTTACTGGTTTCTGCGATCTAACTAAATAGTGATGATCGTAGTTAATGATAGTTGGATGTTCTTGGGTTAATCTGTTATTTTTCTTGACCATAGCTTGCAATAGAAACATTGCGAGCTATAAATGTTTTCCTTTGTCTTATTTACAGTACTCCTTACTATGTCATTAGCGGAGTTCTTCCTCGCGATCTAAGAATGCAGATAACGATGAGATTACTGCGTCCATAAAATAATTAGAGCCCTCGCTTGTCAACGTTATTCGCCTTTACCGACTATACATGCAAACTGGAAAAGCCGTTAAATCCACTATATATGTAGGTACTTACTTCATCGGGTACATATATCCCGCCAAAAAATTGTAATTCCGAATCCTCATACCAGCCCCTTTTCTATATAAGTACCACTAAAAGAGTACCTTTTTATAGCTCATAAATCTCATCGTACAATTCAAAATAGAAACTATGAAATTTTTTTTTCTCTACTACACCTCAGTGACTTAATTCCACCCGTTCAATTCTTACTCGTAAATAACATTTTGCAAGCATATTATATCGTCACCCCAAACACAAGAATTCATTATACGAATTTTTTTTCTCATTTCAATAATAAAATTCTGACTCTAACTCTAGAGTTACCTCACACCAAAAAATGTTAACGACCCTTCCTGAAACACCCAGTACACTCCCCAATACATTAATCTCAAAATAAACTAAAATAAATAAATTTCAGTTAGGTACAATTAGTTGATCCAACTAATCTGCAATCGCGAAGGGATGTTATCCACCGTAATACGGATGTTGGCCGCCGCGCCGCGCGCTGGTCCCTCAAGGAGTCGAACCAGCTCCCCCGCCGACCAACCAAACGGCGCGTTTTTCGCGCGTGCGCGTTCCAGCGGTCAAATAGATTCGTTTGAAAAAGCGACCGGAGTGGCCGTGTAACGGGGACGGCGTAAGATGGAAAACGGATCTCCGCGCCGATCGCCTTATTTTTCTTGCCCCAGCGCACAGACGGCGCAGAAAGTATAAGTTATAGCGACGAGAGTGAACTCCCTGTAAAATATATACAGCGGCCGGCGGACATTAAGAGAGTCATTTGTAAGCGGTTGTAACCGCGCGCCGAGTGCTTTACGATACCGAGCTGTATTTTATGCCAGAGACAGACCGCGAGAGAGAGAGAGAGAGAGGGGAAGAGAGAATGAGATGAATAGAGGCTTGGAGAGAGAGAGAGAGAGAGAGAGGGGGGGGGGGAGAGAGAGGTCCAAGACTGTCCGCGGTAACGCGAGCTCATATAATGAGACTAGCTTTTATAGAGCGGCTCGTTTTTCTCGGGTTTCCCGTGCACGCAGCCCGAAAGTCACGTCGATCCCGATCGAGAGCGGAAAGCGGACAGTCGATGAGCCGCAAGAACCCGTCCGCTTTGCGACAGAAGCGTAAGTATCGTATGTATCGGTTTCCAGACATTGTGGAGGATCTACGACCGCGGGAGAAAGTTTCACCCCGCGGTCGGTGACGAGCTTTCGCGGAAACACTGCCAGCTCCTCCACCTTCTTCCACTTTTTCTGCACGCTTCCTTCGTTTTCTTGTTCTTCGCGGTGGTCCTTTCAAGCTTGTTGCTCCGGTCTTTGATTGGCCTGGCCTCAAGTGAGCTTCGGGTGTTTGAATGATGAATTAACGGAGTTTTTATATTCTCGTGGGTCAGGACGGTTATGTAGCGTACATTCAGTTGGCATAGATAGGTGCTACTAGTGTAAAAAAGACAGAAGGTAGTCAGTTATAGAAGCATCTTCTGTCAGAAAGCTCTAATGATTAAAATTTCTTGATGCCTTTTGACAAATTTTCATGTTTGTTCTTGAGAATTTTTCGCTGCACGATTTTTCTGTGTAATAATAAGTGAAAATAGTTTCAAATACAATAGAAGAAAGTGGGAATGCAATATAAGTATTTAAAAATTGGCAAAGCTTTTTCGCAATACAATTATCTTACTAAGTAGGAAAAAATTTTGATTTTAATGAAACTTTGTGTGAATGTAGAACATTTTGGAGTATGCAAGGAACAATTTTTTTTCTTCGGAAATTCATTCTGAAAGAGTGAAATTAGCCGTCACAATTATAGTTATTTATTCACGATTACCTACAAAATTGATTTCATCATCTTAAAATATGTATAAATCAATACCAAAATGACATTAAAAACCTTATATGTTACAGTTTTCCTTAAAAAAATCCAAAATTTTTTAAAGAATTCCACGAGAACATACCCTCAAAATTGCATCCACTATTATCACAAGTAACACAAAATACCTGACACTGTAGTCAAAACTACTTTTGCAAACGTCTAATTTTAATTCACAAATACTTATTAAACTAACGGACAAAATTAAATCGCTATTAAAAAAAAAAGTGAAAAAGGGGACGAATATTTAATAAAAGGGGTAAGGTGCATCGTATTCAGTGGGATTTAGTGTAAGTATCCCTTATCTCATTCGGAGCCAGAAAGATCACTTTCATCGGTCACCCAGCGAACTGTCGTCCCCATCATATATAATTCTTTTCTACATGACAGCCGGTAGTTTGGATACAACTCATTAACTCTAGCCGCGGAGAACGCAATATGTTAATGTCACCGATGACAACTAGTCGTTTAATCACTTAACGCCTCTTTTGAATGCCGGGAATCGCAGTCCGCGAACTTGGAGTGATTCATCGGCTGCAACGGCATCTCTTCTAATCTCGAATCCCGAAATTCCTTATAAATCGTCGTCAGCTGGCCGTTTCGCAATTCACTTTTGCATCGGTTAATGAGGAAGCACGCGACGACGGTGTTGATTTGTGCCGTTCGCCTGGTCCCGACTAGTGAATTGTTTTTTATTAGTCTCCGTGCTCTTACATTAATTACGAGTTGCTCCTTTCATTTTGCAAAACCGGAAAATTATATGAAAGTGAAATTCTTTCTTTTTAATAGCTGCTCCAATTACATTTTTCTATGGCGAAAAGTAATATATATTAAAAGTTCCCAATGCTTTCGAATTTTTTTAATACAGCGAGGTGTCGAATATTTTCAAAATCGAGTAAATTTATACATAAGTCGCAAATTACAAAATGCAAAAGTAAAAATGTAACAAGCAGCACTACGACTTACATATGAATTAATTACAAACAATATATGTACTATACACATATCCAGTATAATAAACACAATTAACATTAACTAATATAAACACCAACTTCTATGTAACACACATGCGCAAAAATTGAAAAAACTATTAAACCAAGAACATTCACATTATCCCACAAAAATAATTCAGAATTCAATTTAAAAGGAACTTATCAAAAACTCAGATTGGTCACCGACAAATGATACATCATTTTCTGCAAACAATATAATTTACATTCTACGTGTAACGGAGGAGTGAAATTTAATATTGATGGGAGAGACGTGGCGTCAGATAAGAAAGCAAAGTGAAAAACGATAAAAGGGAAGAGGAGGTGGTCAGTTACAGCGGAAGAGGTCCTCGAGCGCGAGGATCGTCCTTTGAAACACGGAGAAAGCCCAGCGCGTATAGATGGCATAGATAACAGGATATAAATGAGTCTTCGAGAGGTCCGAGGGCAAATATAGACGAGCGTGTTAGCGAAAGGTACTGGCCCGATATGGGCCCGAATGGCACCAGTATGGAAATGCGATCGGCTTTTAAACGTCGAACCGCGCTCAGCTATGTTAATTCCGTACGTGTTACTCGAGGTGTAGCTTCTGTTTATCTTCGAATCTATCCAATGTACCTTAACGAACGAGGAGGACCACCTACGTCAACGCCAGTCGTGGCAGGTTGAGTGAAATTCTATTGTTTTGTCGCTAAAACGAATATTTAGATAATACTCTTTCTTCTAATTACTCTTTCGACGAAGCAATAAGTGTTGGCTTCAAATCAATTTAAAGTACCGGGTATATTTTTCTCTTACTATAGCTGCATTTGAATTGGAAGCACCGAAAGTACTAATTACAATCGTATACGAAGTGAGTCCTCCTGAAATTACTTGAGTGCTGCGGTGACTGATAAGAAACCGGAATTTCTGCTTTAACGGAATCTATAATGACATGTACCGCAGTAATAATGTGAATAGTGGCGATGCTTGTGTTGCACAAGATATCTGCTTTAATGTATTATGGATTGTGAGACTGTGGTGGAAAATATTAACATGTCGAATTGGAAATGCAAGGAATATCTTTGTGGATTCTTATTATTCACAAATTAGATTAAATATTTAGGAATTAAAGTGTGATATGTTATTAAGATTGATCAGAAACTGATTTATTTTGCTTAGTAATTGGACTTTTTAAAATGTAAATGGTGTCTTATAGTACAGGACTAAATAATAACCGTAAGTAGTTTCATTTTGCAATTTTACGATTTACCAAATTACCATACACTTTTAGTGTCACAAAATTAAGTATTTGAAAAATTCATATACCTACCTTAACTTTCGTAGAAAAATGAATTATAATTCCAGAAATAGGAACATATTTGCAAATACATTTACCATTTCTAAGGCAATATGTACTTAATAACATTTATTGCATTCACCTTGATCAATCCACTTTTGGTCCAAAAGTATGTACGTGTATTCTCAAGTGGAGTTCACTACTTGGACACTGCATCTTTCCCCCCCAGGTTCACAGTCATAAAACACAAACTTACTATGCACTGTTCGACCTTTCGTAGCAGAATCCATTTGAATTGCAAAGAATTAAATTCGCCGTGGAAATGAAAAGGGGAATAAAAACCCCTGCGCTACCAATTACCTATGTGTACGATCCCAGCTAGACCAAGTGAAATGTTAGTCGCGTGACTGTTACACGTTCATGCATGAGTTCTGGCTGAGCGAATCTCTGTGCATATCAATCCTAGAAATGAGACACGTGCGAAATTTTTCAGATTCCCGTCCGGAACTATCACACACTTTTATGAGTATTCGGTTATTTTTCCTAGGTTTATATGAATGGTCGAATAAACATTTGCAGTCCCCGAATTTAATGCACCCCTGTTTTCCAATTTCTCATACATTCTTCAAATCATTAATGTATCGCTCACGAGAATTTGATACGTAATACATAAAAATAGTACTGTTTAAAAGTAAAGTATCCCTCCATGTAATAATTGTCCAACCTGCAAAAAAAATTTCGGCAACATGAAGTAAATATTTAAATACTATTCAAATTTCAATTTGGAGTCGCCCGCGACCTTAAACTATCAGATACAGTAAAATGGGGGAACATTGGCAGGTTTTTGAAACATTTTGTTATATAATGTAAAAATTAACATTTTTACATTTGATTTAAGTATCTTATCATAACATTGCATCTTTTGTGATTGTACTACAAGTGTCAAAATGCACAAAATTTGTGTCCTTTCCTTCTTTAATAAATGTTAAAAGCGTTACTGTACCGGGGTAACATTAGCACATCATGTAGATAGCATTAACGGGATAAGTTTTATTAATCTGAGATCAGTAAACTTAAATTTCTATATTTTATTTTATTTTTTGCATCTTAACTAAAATCAACTCGTAACATTGCCACATCATATAAATAGCATTAACAGGTTAAGTTTTACTAATCTGACGTAAAACAATGTAATTTCGGCGTATGCCAATGTTACCCTATGCTGCCAATGTTCCCCCATTTTACGGTACGCTGTTAAAATGTCACCGTATCGGTTGAGAGTTAAAATCCTTAACTCCTACAAAATATTAAAGTACTGACAACAGCAGCGAGTGCAGTGTGCCCAAATCAACGTTAAAACTCAATTAAGGGAAGATCCTCGCGCAAAGCGTATCAAGCTTCAAGGAAGTGCATTATCGGGGAGCAGCGGGTTCGCGTTGATTAAACGGCGCAGCCAATGAGCCGATCGATCGAAAGGGGAACTTTGTAGTTAAGATTCGAGATCCTAGAGCAGAGGGAGAGGGAGCGAGTGGAAGGCGAGAAGCCTGTATGAACTTAATTTGATAGAAGCCGCGGCGTCTGCATAAAACGAGCTAATACAGAGAGCGTTCCCTCGAGCCAGACATTTTGCACGGCTCTCTAGTTTCCGGGGTTAATAGAGACACACCTCTGTGCGTGCCACGGTGGAAGCACACGCGTGCTGCTCTCGAGCCACCTGCGCCCCTGGATCACAATTAAGGGATCGCGCGCGTGATCATCGTCTCAATTGAGATCGTCACTTGTCGAGTGGCTGTACCAAATCCGACGCAAGTGTGCCGCAAAATTCGTGCGCCGTCTTTTCTCCCGGAAATGAAATTCGACGACTGTTTGTGGCAGAAGCGTCGTTCGATCCATTTGATTAAGAGAGGAGGTTGGTGATTGAGGGTCTATAAGCTCGAGAAACATAAACTCAATAGCAAGAGACATTTCAATGACCTTTCACCTGAAACACTTCCCTAGCTTAGAGCTGTCATTTCAAACATACAGTAGAGCGTCAATTATCCGAAACTCGATTAACCGAACCGGTGCTGCATCATCGCTATCCTCACCACTTCTTCAAACCAGTGTAGCGGTACCGATTGATTGATTTTTGCGTAATATAAATTAACGCAGTAGTACTCTTGTATTTAATAAGTAATTTTATGTGTAATTCTTATAGTTACAAACTGTATAATGTACATGCATGCTTCATTCTCGGTACTGTTCGATTATCCGAACAATTCGAATTTCCGAACCACCCCAGTCCCAAGCAGTTCTGATAATTGACGCTCTACTGTAATTCACACATTCTACTTCACCCTATGTTCTTCAAACCAGCATCATATCTATCAAATAAATACCAGCGACGAGTCACAAAACTTGCCCACGTGAAAAGAGTTTCAGCGACATAAAACAGGCAAGAGTCACAGGAACATCCTCGATAACATCCTCGTTTAGCACGTCATCGTCTCTTCCCTAGTGCAACCAAAAATCATCGTCATCGTTGCCAGGTTTCGCGTGGAAATCAAAGCAAAAAGGAGACGGCTGAGCGCGTCTTCGTTGTCGTCGTGGCTCAGGATCAAAGGGGTGGCGCGTGAAAAAGCGGGATTTCCGAGCGTCAGTGTCACCATCTGTTTTTCATTCAGGACCAGCTATCCGCGGATTCTTCGCGTTTTCGCCTTTCGCTCGGTGGAATCATGTCGGCGAACCTGGTTCCCGAACGGCTCGCCGGGAATGTCCTCTCATTAATAAGAGGGTGAACGCGACGCGACGCATCCACCGCGCGTTATCGGCGGGCCAAGCAGATGCATCCACTTCGCTCTTCGGCCTGCCAAAGCTGGTCAGAACTCGAAACTTCCGCGGAATGCGCGGACACCGCATACTTTCATCAATTTCGCGCGTCTCGCGGCGCCGCGCGAAGCTATTTCATTGACGACTCGAACGCGGACACGGCTCGCGCGACCGTCGTCGCTGCGGTCACTGTCGAACACGTGGTGATAACGATGCCAGAGATGTGAATGAAAAGAAATCGAATGTGTTGAATCTTTATTTATACAAAATTTGGATAGTTGGGTTAGGGTGCCTACGTAATGAATTTTAGAAGTTCGTTGAGTTGTTAAGAATTGATTATATCTTACTAGCTTTACATACCGGCTTAGCTTGGAATTTAGATTCTGATTTTTTTATTTCTTTTTATGGAAATAGTCGCATTCATCTAGATTAGCCAGGCATAATGAGCTGAGGAACGTTCTGTGACCTCAGAGTTTACCATTTGAAAGTTTTTAGGTGACAGACAAACACAAACGTATAAAGTTTTCGCTCTATATTTTAAGATGGTGTCAAAACTTCCATATTCAACCATTGTAATATAGAAATCACAAACCTAAATTTTATAGTAAATTGATGAAGAAGAGATGATTTCGGCGAACTGGCATGCGCAGTATTTTTTCTTTTTATCTAACTTTCTTTGAGGATCGTCATAATCATTGACCGAAACGTTGGAATTTGATAAAAATTCTCAAAATTGCAAAATAGCTTTCATTTAATTATTTAATAGACCGAACCAGTGCGCCGAAATCATCTCTTGTAATTAAACCAATTTTTACGGTCGAAATTCAATTTATATTATTAAAATTGATGAAGAACTGGCATTGAAATGTAGCTGTTAATTTATATGCAATCTTTAATGTCCACTTTTTTAATATCCCAGTATCAGAAGCATAAAGACTGTCAAGTTTCAAACTTATTTAGAATAGAAGAAGGTGTAACTTACGGTACTTTCTAAATTGCGATATATTTGCATTTTTCACATCAGGGAAAAGAACTCCGACCGTGAAATAATGTCTGCGAAGCTTCGCGGCTGCGGATAAAGGAGGCAGAAGGAGGCAAATCATGGACCTCCGGTGGAAAGTTCATGATAAGGCCGCGTAAACGTGCGGGCAGCTAATTTTTAAACAAAGCCCTAATTTCGCAACTTCATAACATGGCTGTATACTGGTTATTACTTGGCGGGATAATAAATGATTATTACGTCGGAGGGAGGATGGAGGAGGCGGAGTCGAAGCGGGGTGGAGGAAGAATCCTTTGATGTCTTCTCGCTCGACCTGCTTCAAGCGGAGCGACAAATTCTTCGATATTCAAGCGATGAAAAGGTTTCTCCTTGGGGGGCTAACAAGGAGACCATACGATGGGTCCCCCTCGGATTTTGATGAAATTTTAAGGGATGAACCTCGAGGGATATTTTTCTAAACAAAACTTGAAAATAATTTGCCAAGACGTTAGCGGCTTGGAAAGTGAGACCTCCTGCTTATAAACGCAGCAGACGCTGCACGGTGGTTTAGAATGTGATTCTAGCTAAGCGAAATTATTTTTGTCATTATTTCTTCATGTACGTATATACCTATACTTGAAAAATATTGCTTATTTATTATTTTTAATATTATTTCTATTTATAGTTATGATTATTTTTTGTCCATTTTTGTCTGAGTTAAAATACAAGTGCCCTCGACAAAAGTTAATATTTCCAGATCACAACTCGTTAACTATAACTTTAAAATGTTCGTCCTCTTGAAATATTATACCACGAGCCGAATTAATACCATCGTTTAACCAATCCTTTCAAACCGAAACAATATTTACACAGACCCACGGTCCGAGAATTTAATAAGCACCGATAACAGAATCACATATTTGAAAATCGCGTGTGAAGCGTGTTGCATGCAACCCGCTTCATATTTCATTCCGCACAGAAGTTGATAAGAGCCCTTTATCAAGGTTAAATAGCGTGTAAATGGTAGCATTATGTAATCTTAGTGTACCTGCAGATAATCATAGCACAAAGAAAAGAAAAATAAAAGAACGCAGCAATCGGTTGATATTTCCCTTAAAATATTCCCTTTCCCGTCAATTGCAATGGCACATAGGGATATGGAATAATCGAGAAAGAGGAAAACAATAAGAAAAAGAAGAACAAGGGAAGTTGAATTTAATCACTTCCTCGTACCATCTCGGCGATCCGATCTCCTTGTCCGCGGCGCAAAAGCCTGCCTGTTCGCGGAAACGGCCGAAAGAAACGAAAGAAGACGTCACCGGCCAACGAAACACCGCGGGGGGAAGGCGAAGGGAGAAGATCGAATCGAAGGGATCGAGATAATTCCATTTCAGTACATCACGCAACAGGACGGTGCAACGGTGAATCGGAAACGGAGAATCCGCATCGGCGATCGCGATCGTCGGGCGTGCACGGTCACAGCTTACTTATTCCCTCGCAAATATGCCGGCGGAGCGTTCCTCTCGGCTTGATGAGTGCGCAAAGAGGATAACGAGGGTCGTAAACCTCTCCAGGGGTCTCTCCGTATGCGATTTCCGATTCGCTTCCACGATCGACTAAACGACGCGACCGACGTCTTATTTGCGCTTTCGCATCCTTCTTGCAGCGTCTTACTTCCTCCTTCTTCTCTTCTTCTTCTCCATCGTCCTTTCCCCCACAGGCTTTTTTTGCCCCTTTCGTCCGACACGGGACATTTGTCCACGGCTGCACAATGGTTCCCCGCGATTTCCGCGATAGCTGACAGCTTTACGGTCATCTTGGCCGAGAGAAAATATATGCTAATTCGTCGGGAGGGTTTGATTTCTAACGTGCCCGGCGGGGCTCGAGGAAACGTGGACTGCGGCGTGCCACTCGTCATGGGTACGCGAGCAAGTATCTTCATTAGCCTGTGTCGTAAATAACTTCCGTTTTCCACGCCTTGAGGGTATTTTCGAATGAAATGTTACATGGTGGAGCCTAAACCTGCGGTCGTTATTATCGGTAACGCGCTTGTTTCACGTCTATTGGGGTGCTTCTGCATTGGTACCTTCTGCGTAGAAATCGGTATTGAGCTGGAGAAGTTTTCCAGGAACTTCCAAATGTAGGTTGTTTTTGAAACTTAGTTTGTAGACTCTGAGAAAGGTGATTTACAGGGCCGCCTTTACCAATGGGCTAAATGGGCTATAGCCCAGGGCGCCCGTGATGCAAGGGCGCTTAAGAATTAAATATGTTGAAATGCTTTTCTCTCTTCAATTTTGGAGACAAAAATTTTGTTCGCGGGCATTGTTTTCGTTCGTCTTTGCCTTGGTGGAGATCCGGGGTTGTGATGTACTGCCTTGCACCGATTGCGAAGAAATTGCACCTTTGGGGGCTAGGGCGCCAAAATTTTTTAGCCCAGGGCGCCAAAATTTTTTAGCCCGGGGCGCTAAAATTTGTTAAGATGGCCCTGGTGATTTCTGGGCTTTTGGGGAGGTATTCAAGCTTCTAAAAATCGTATTCTGTGCCGCTATTGGCAGTAATTAATAACTCTTCTTAAATTGCACTAAGCAGCCTATGCGAGGCATAGGGGCACTTAGACGCCGCGCTTTTGTCGCGATAATTGTAAGGGCGCCAAGCACCCTGACGCCGGCCCTGGCTTTTTGAATTCAAGCTTAATAATTTTTAGGGCACACGTTATACAAATTGTTTCCATATTTCTTCATCCTCTTAGTGTTCATAATCTAATAATACATCTATATTATGCTAATAATAATTTTGCCACTAACATCTTTCATACCACTGTTTACATAAGAACTTTTAAGAGTTTCCTAATCATCGTATTTATCCTGTCGTTTGTGCACATCGCATTAGACGACAGTATGTTGCCTGTATCATGTAACAAGTTCCCTCGTTTCCTCGTACTATCAAACCTCTTACTAAACGCTGATTACAGACGCTTCGATTACTTATTTGCTTAATTGCAAACCATTTGTCTCGGAGCTTCTCCATTTCGATTGCACCAAGAGTCGGTTATATAATAGTTGTGAAATCGCGTCGAAGGAAATTTTCTGATCGTCGATTATATTATTATTTGCCATTAGTAACGTGAGAGAAAACGTTCAGTCACGTTTGCAAGTATCCAAATAAGTTCTTCACCACCGTGTCAGTTATAAATGTCGTGAGTGGTAAAGGTGTCATGTTATGAAAGATTTTACATGAGAAGGCTTTTACTGTAAAACGAAAATCATTATATTCGCGATAACGGAAGGAAAACGGCATTGATCAACAATTTTGTAAGTTACTCGCGTAAACCAAACTTTTCCCTAATTTTATTAAAATCATACCGACAGGTCCACCTTCATAACTATTTTTGTTTTTAAATCGTATTTTTACTCTTGTAAATCTTGTAATATGTAGGAGTTCAATTCATATAAATTAGAAAACATTCACCCCTTTTATTTTGAACACTGCGGATATCAAAATTGTATCGTGACTCATTTTCTCATTGAAAATAGGTTCTGAATTTATCCAAAGAAATTCTTTTGGCCAAAACATATTAATTTTTGTCAAAAATCTGTTCTTCATAAAGCAAGCAGCTTACAACTCATTCAAAATAATAATTGCCGAGTTAGAGAAGAATTTCCTATAACTGCGATGGATGTCCAGCAGAATCCGCTCGATTCCACCCCGAAGCGGGTGGAGTTTTGCTCGCGACGCGAAGCGCGCTTCCGGCCCACTCGAATTCACATCGTCTCGCTGCTCATTTACGACAGGTTTACTGCCCCACCAGAGGAAATAATTTCATCAAAAACTCGCGTTGAGCGTGGAAGAAAGCCGCGCGCGGCCATGTTTCTCTGCTCCGCGCAGGCGCGCTCGCGTCGGCGTAATTGCCAGGCATAATTGCAGCCCCCTTTTGTTTCTTCAATTACGCGGAGTTTAGACGGCAGAAACGGGAGAAACACTGCGAGGGTCAGGAATTTTTATGAAATGGTTTCTGTCGACCTCGTCATTCACGTCTCTTCCCACTGGCAACAGAGGGTTTCTAGCATTTTCTACGGTTTGATATGCTACTATTCTTCATTGAAATCTTTAATCTTCTACCCCAGTTACAGATTTTTCTAAGTACTTTTATTTCAGATTTTATTCCAGAGAAATATGTGTAATTTGGAAAAATTACACATATTTTCACGCAATAAGTAGTAGATAGTTGAGTTGTTAAGTTTTTATTTCTATATTTGGCGAGAATATATTCTATAAAAAATATTAACATTTCTATTTTCATTATCTGCAATAAATCGCTCGGATTTGTATCAAACGCGCACCATACGATGTAGATTTTTTTTCAAGTATATTACAAGTTATAACTCAAAAACTGTCAAAACTTTAGTTACACCCCTCTTGCTGCAAGCTCCTCAATTATTGGAAACACTGTGTTTTCGAAATTACGATCTGCATTGATTTTAAAATTTTTGTCCCACTTCGCCTCGTGATATTTCACTTCGTTGGACATTGATAGAAGAGAGAGCATTAACCGGAATCGATTGAATAATTTTCCGCAAATCGAGCCATTTTATTTTCCCTTTTATTCACTTCGATAAACGTTGAAACGAATATTACCGACAACTGCAATAGTTTTATCGTAAATTCAATCTACTATACCGTTTTCGAAAATTTAAAACATTATCCGCCGCCACAATGCTTATTTTTCGCTTAGAAACATCGAATCCTCCGCAATGTATCAACGTCAACGTAGGATTTATCGAGTCCTGCGTGCCATTTGCAAATTATTATCACCATCGTGAAATCTCCCCTGAACGGAACAGTCATTGCGTAGGTGCGATGACGAATTACAACCTGCTAATCGCTGGTAAAATCTGCGTATCCCATACATCCGAGCGAGTATACATTTCTGAGCGTAGCCGCGCATTGTGGAATTTTCTTCAACGGTGAATTCGCAATTTTCACCTGTGTGGAATTAGTGTAACAAGAATAATGAATGTATATGGAAAGTGACAGAATAAAAGCGTGCAGAAAATTCGCCCAAGTGCATACTTCGTATCGTATAAGGAAAGCTTTCACTGATGGAAGGTATTGAACGCTATATAGTTTGCAGTAATAGAGTAATTTATTTTTTATTTTTCTTTTAAAAAATAAGAAATTTATACAATATGTGTAAAACAATATTTGTGATATTCTGTAACAGAAATTTAAAAAAAAAAAAGATTCGCTGCGGACAGGATTCGAACCTGTGCGGGTAGCACCCAATGGATTTCAAGTCCATCTCCTTAACCGCTCGGACACCGCAGCTACGAACACTGGGTTGCTAGATTCAGTACTAACCCTGGCGCAAGTGACAACTTCATTTTCATTAACATTTCATTACAAATAGAAGATGAATTAACTCAACTATAGTATAAATACTGAAATACAAGGATTTCCTCAAATTTCCTATATGTAATAAAAGATAATACCGTCAACAACCAAACGTATCGCAAAAATTGGAAACCACCAATCATAGGTTATGTACAATTTAAAACTTTGGCGCCAATACGTATAATATTTTTTTTACAGAAGTTACAGACAGGGGCGGATTAAGATTTTTCGGGCCCGAGGCCATCAAACTCTGTAAATTTTTTGTAATAAAACATAAAATAAATACGTAAATCTTCAATAATTGAAATATATTCTAAATAAAATTAAATAACATTTAATTATAACGAAAAATAATGATTTACAAATAAATAATATTCAGAGATAAACATCGAATAGATATTTTAAAATAAACTTTTAGTCCGATTTTTAATTATTTAAAAAACACTTAACAAAATTTCATTAAATTATTTTTTCACATAAATGGAAGTTTTTTCATCCGGCATTGCTTACAGAGCAATGATGATGCAATTTTGAAAATAATTACGAAAATAAAATAAAACCTCCATAAAGTTATTAACCACTGGAAATTTTCTTTTAAACTATTTCTTTTTTAAACTAATATCTTCTACCAGAATTTAGATCCAATATGCAACATTCATTTACCTTTCTCTATTATCCAAAAATAGATCTAAATAAGAAGGATAAAAGATATACCCACATATTTTAAATGTGGATCGAAGAGAAAATATCAGTTGATAAATTTGAATGTACAATATAATTGAAATACAAGCATTAACACGAAACTACCCCGTTCACAGTCACTTTGGCTGAGTAGCTGCGCCCAAAGAATCACAAAATCGCGTTACGTCTGTGACGTATTAATTAAGTATCGGTTAATAGAGTCGAACGAGTTTCTTTCACGATGGCACCAGCAGCAGTTAGGTAAGAATTTCAATTAGCCAAGGAAACGATCGAACTAAGACAATTACAAGGGAACAGGGTCGCATTTCCGGGTTTTAACGAATGGACTGGAGATTAATTAAACTCGGTTCTCTCGTTTTCTTTTCGCCGGGGGCCGAGGAAAGCGGCACATCGGGGCCGCATTAACGATAATTGAGCCACCCCGTGGTTATTTAATTACGATCGTTAAGCAGAACGATAATCAGACATCATACGCGGCCCCTCGCCTTAAAAAGAGCTGTATAATTCCCAATGCGCGCGGTGCGTTGTCTTCGACTTGCGCCACTTGTAAATCAACCGTTCCCAACAGTGATAAGAAAGGATCCGCTGGTATGCCGATACGCGATTAATTAAGCCGTTAATTAACTGACAACCGGCGAATAATGCTCCGTGGGACGTTGTGCGCTCGCGATTTCGCGTTTCCCTTTTCAACGTGTCGGCTTCCATGTAATACATGGTGTTTAACGACAGCGGCGATGATGGTCGCTGGTCAAAAACGGCGGGAGCCGTCGCGGCGTGTGAAAGTTATGATACACGCGGCTTAAAATAATTTAAGGCTCGGATTAACCTGGGGGACATCGTTGCCTAATTTACTAAGTAATTTCATTACTGAATTTTGATTATTGTGAAATATGTGGTACGATCTCAAAACTGGGCGATTCGTCGACCAAAAGTAAGTCGAAAATGTGGAGTGAAATTTCTTTATATGTACTATAAAGTCTCCATTTTCGAGAAAATCGATTTGCACGGAGTCTGCGCGCTCGACTGTGTGTCAGACTTGTTGAGTTCTCATACTCCTACGCAGAACGCACAATATTATAGAGCCAGATTCTTGCGTAATATATAATCTTAGTTAACATTTAATTTCTCTGATTTAGTTAATTATCTAAGTAGTTTTTATTCAGTGAAATGGTTGAATATAGGTGATACTTGTGCACGTGATTTAGTCTTGTCTTGTATAGTTTCGTGATTGCCAGGCTCCAGAGGTGAAAGGACCCATCCTTCTCCTCCAGGAGGAATAATGGATACTGGTTTTGTTTCACGCGGCATCCAGGAACCCGTCCCCGTGTTTCGTGTATTCCCCGGGGAATAGCGGACGAAATATCAAAGGTTTTCGCGGATCATTTTTCATTCCCACAATCGCTCGTCTCATCTCGAGCAGCTCGTGACACTGCACTAGCTGACAGTGACGAATCGACAGTTGTTGAGTCAACCCTTGAGACACTGGCCACGACCGGTGTGTGCGCCTCTCTGTCCCACGCGTTTCGTGACTAATGAAAACGTAGTGTGCTTTCGAATATCCTTGTTCGAATCGAACCGTCCAGTCTGGTTGTCATATCGCCGCGGCGTGAGAAATTTTCGATGGCTATCGACGACTTCCATGCGGTAGAGGAAACTGGGATTTAGACGTATTCGTTCCGGGATAAGTTTTCTAAACGGTGTTAGGCAGTTAGTTTGATGTGAAGAATAGGACTTCTTAATTCAACCGTGGTAGTGGTTTTTATATTTTTATTAGAGTGTATGCTGGAGTAATTCATATAAATTGGAGGATTATTAGGTAAATGTTTGATAAGTCACTGTTTGGCGAAAAGTTTGGCGCTGGGTGCTTCTGTGGTACAATTGCGAAAGGTTAATATTCCGAAGTAAGTGTTATATTGGATATTTTGGTGCAGATGTATTTAGATTTTTAATATAATGTGATAATGGAAACACTTAGAGACTTTGAGGCAAGACAACTTTGCAATTTAAATTAGGAATTAATCCTTGAGCAGATGATAATAAGCAATTGAAGAGTTCTTATAGAAAACACTGTAGGGTAAAGGCACCAGTTGTTGACCGTGTATCAATAGTTGACACTTTTCGGAAAAACCTTATTTTTGTATGTTTTTTTTAAAAGTGTCAACTACTACAGAAAAACATGAAAAATAAGGTTTTTCTGAAAAGTGTCAACTACTGATACATGGTCAACTACTGGTGCCTTTACCCCGAGTGCCAAAATTGAAAAGAAAATTTTATCAGAAAATATTCTACGTGCCAATGTTAATACTATAGTATAGAATTTGATTTTTGGCACTTAGTGTTTTCTACAGGAACTCTTCAATTATTTTCCATGATATTCTGTAATTAAAGCAAAGTATGTCTTCTATAATTGAGTAGTACCTACTAACAAAAGTCCAAAATTGTAATATTTGATCTTTAAATTCATCTAAATGATGAATAATACGAATTTTCTGCAAATAAAACCCTGAATTACCGCGAAGGTTATCCTATTCTCGTTCAGATAAATATTTCAGTGTTGTTGTAGCATTTTATTTATCTTTCATGTTCGCGTTCACGAAATTGTAGGGGCATTTTCAGCAAAGATATTAACACCTATGCCGGTCTTGGAATTTAGCGAGACCAGATGCGCGTTACAACAGCCTGAACGCTTACATAAATAACAAATACGTTCTACCAGCGCTGGTTTTATCGCTCAACGTCATATCTTGCGCCGATAAAAACAGGAATGTCACGTCGATTCATTATTCATCAGTTCCTGAAAGTGTTACATTGCATAACGTCTTCATACAATTACGTTTCCCTTTCGTACCCTTAATTCATTTTTATTTCAACTTAACTTTTAAACACATTACCTTCATAATTCTTCTATTCCATATTTTGTACTGTTGATTGCGTTACACAAATTCATTTATGCCATGAAAAAACTATTTAAACTGACAATGTAATACAAGCAGGTACCATTTTGCTCTCAAGTTTTTTACTTCTTTCCAAGTATTTATTAAATAGTCCCTAACTTACAAAGTCCCTACTTATTTTTCAATATAATTAAAATAATATTACTTGCGCAATTAATTGAAACAAATATCGAATCTACTTTGCAACATAATAATCGAAGCACTTATCTAAATGATAAAAATCAATGAAATAAATTGGAGAATCTCTCTTACTGACTGTCTCTAATAGAAAATCTTCTTATTCCCTCGAAATAAGGGATCCAGAAAAAAACGTACTTCCTAGACAGTGGTATCATAATTTATCAAACACTTGTGTGCACGTCTCACATTATTTGATCAACGATTTTGCATCACATGGTATACGTTCACGGCAATTGCAGATTTAAGCTGCAACCATGGATGTAACTTTCCTCGCGGATACGCTACCCGTCCGATCGGGAACCGTCGCACGCCGAGCAAGATTTGTAATTATGGGAGGGCATTAATGTAATTACGACTGGTCGCGATCGTGCATTCGACGATTACGAAGTGCGCTTAAATGGCGACACGGGAAGTTTCATTCGGGGCAAAAAATCGTGGCCCTTCACCTGTCTCATGAACGAGCCGAGTCACTTTCGCGTACCATACTGGTTCTGCACCTTGAGCATTGAAAAATGCAGCGCGCCCGAGAAATCGGGAAACTGGGAATTATAAATTTTACCCCTCGAGTGTTTCGCGAGCCAAAATAGTTGGTATACTTCGAGGTGGTGGGCCTGAACTATAATGGCGAAGTGGGCTCATTTAATGGAAATGACAGTTACAACGCAGTTTCCTTCCTTTTTTAATTAAGTAGGCGGGGGGGACTTAAAATTGTATTAATTCTTCGCCCAAAATTTTACATAGCGTAGAAAGCGCACTCGAAAACAAATACGAATTGTTTTAATAGAACTACTTACTTACAAGGAGAGTATTTTAGGTGTCCGCCTCCGATCATTTTGATTTTTGGATATGTTATAGAGGACCGAAAAATAAGAAATACGTGTTTTTTTATTTTTCCCCCTTTTCATATTTGCGGGGTGAAAACTGCGTTCAAAGTTAGGGTTGAGAAATCATTTTTGTGGAATATCTTGACTTTTTGAAAATCTGGCGAATCAGTCATATTTCGCATTCAAAGACACAAAACTCGTCTATTGACACTATTCCCCTATCTCTAATAGTTCTCGAGATATTCCACAAAAATGATTTTTCAACCCTAACTTTGAAAAATATGAAAACGGGGAAAAATAAAAAAACACGTATTTCGTATTTTCCGGTCCTCTATAACATATCCAAAAATCAAAATGATCGGAGGCGGACACCTAAAATACTCTCCTTGTTAGTGTGGCATAATGTAGTAAAACGGACAAAATTCCTGGGGGAACTTTGTTTACCATTGCACAGAAATATCTAGAAAACACGACTTGAACTTCTACCAATACTTTTATTATCGATATCTGTGAACTCACCCTAGGTCAGTGTTTCCCAACATGGGCGCTGAGGAGATCTGGAGGCGCTGCTGCTTCTAAAGACAGTAGGGGAGCGTTGAGGATCAAGCTGACGATGAGGATGCGCTTGAAAAATTTAACCGCCCAAACGTTTTTTAAACAAACACTTACATTTCACTAAATAGCTTTGAAATTTCAGTTTCCACTTATTCCATTTTGTTAATTTTCAATCTAACTTCATAAGATTTAAAAATTCCATGCACAGCAACAATTAAAAATTGTGATAATAGAGACAGTTTCCCCGAAGGCGCCGCTAAACAAAAAGGGTCGTGAGCCAAGAAAGGTTGGAAAACCTTACCCTAGGTAGTTACTCCAATCTTGAATCTTTTTTTCCAAAAACCTAAACACTACACCACCATATCAATCTTCCCAATCTCGCGTTCAACATCGACCACTCCACGAATCCATAAAAGAAAGCGAAGCTTCAACCTCACCGATACTACCCCCCAGCGCGTTAAGCACCCCCCGCGCTTGGAAGCTTGCCCTTCCGTGCCCCGTGGCACCGAGCGTTCCTCGAAGCGGGAGACAAGAAATTAAAAAGCGAAAGAAAAAGAAAATAGCGGCAGAAAGTGCAATCTCGACGGAATCCCTCTTCGCTCAGCCGTATCCAATATAGACGTTCCCTCGGCGGAAGAAGAAGCGACCGCGCCTTCCGCGGAGCGGATTTTCGAGTGATCGTCGCGCCGCAAGGTGGAATGCACCTGCTACGCGCGAACGATCTTGGTTCAAAGGTTAAGTAGAAAATGTCGTAGCCTGGCATGCGGAGAGAAGCGCACGGGGGTGGCGGCGGGGGGCGAGGCTACCGCGGCAGAAGCTAAGCGCATATTAAGGAGGCTCGTAAAATTATAAGCATTCCTAAGAATCTGGTAATACGTCGACGCGTTGCCCGCGTCGCTGGCTTTTCAATGCTGGTCTGGCCTGGCCTCGGCGCGCGCTGCTCGCGCCTGTGTGGGTGTAATTTATATTAACGGATACGCCAGGCCGACGGCGGCACTTTGAAGGCCCGTAATACCGCGGCTGTCGCGGGAAACGTGGTGAGAATACTCTCATCATTCGAAAGGACTGGCGAGAGGCAGCGGTCGCGGCGGACGGACTTGTCGGATCGACGGCGCAGCGGTGTATCGCGAATGCAGCTATTCGCCCATTAGAATTGAATTGAACGAGCTTTTCCTCGAGGGCCAGTTTCCAGCGAGTCGAGAGCGCCCGCCGTCGAGACGCCTCTCACCTCGCTTTTTTCCCTCATCCTGAATGTCTGCGCGCTCTCCATGGCCGCGTCACCCGTGCATTTTTCGAGATCGACGCTGAGTTGGGACTGAATTTCAAAGGAGGGCTAGACTGGACGTCGTTTGGGATTTATTTGTGGAGGTTTAGTGGGAGAGAAGTTTGAGGGTCTGGTGAACAAGATGAGAAGGAGGATTTATTTTATGCGGTTGAAAAGGGTAGTTGAAGAGCCTCTTTTATTCAGGTGTGATGTAGGCGATAGGTTTTATAGTGATGTAAGTAGGGAATATTAAAAGGATGAACGAAATGGCTGCAAGCTTTATCCTGGAGACTGTGGATATTAGTGTGGTCATTATACGTATGGTAAAAAATCAAAGTTGTTGAATTTTTCTTCTGACCCCCTCAGAAGCTTCTCAAATAGTTTAAAAGAATTTCGTTTAAAATTTTGTTAAAATATGTTAAGTATTATAGGTCGCTCAGTGGCAATGAAATATTACTACTTTGGTATAAATTGATAGAAATTTTTGCAATAAGGACAAGATAATTTTATTAACTCTTAAGTGAGAGTATAACATTAAAATTTGGGCACACATCGCATAGACGAAACGGGTTTATAACGAGTGTGTACTGTATTGTGTTGCGGTATAAGGCATTATATGCACATTTAAGTTTCCCTCATCAGCAGGTCTCGAATCAGATGTAGACGCCAACTCTACCGTACATTATATCCCGGCTTGTGAAACACATGGATAAAAGCAAGGTTTCGGATTCTGATATATAAATATGAGCTCCGTTTCATTAAAATTGACAAGTGACAATCCTAGAAAGCCGCAGTTGCCAAACTTGTGGTACATGCGAAATATAAAGTCCTTGGGCGACCTTTATACATCAAAATATACAAATAAAAAAACACGAAGATATTTTGTTTTGTCGAATAGAAGATTTTAAGAGGATCAGACAATACAAATTTTAAAGTTGTAAAATAAGGACCACCCTAGTGGATATAAGTTCTGAGTACCTTGCTAAGTCTGCATTCAGAACTGTCATCTTAAATGTGATAGCTATAACATTTCTGAAGCACAGAATTTTAGTCATCCACCTAAAGATCTGCCTTCGCTACTCATAAGAAAGGAAATGATATCCTGAACTGTGTCAGCTAGTCGCAACAACAGAGCGAGAAATTAGGTCACCATAAACGGCGGTCGCTAAGAAAAACTCCCTTTCATCTTCTACCCGTGTTAGACCTTCGAGAACAGGAACAGAAAAATGCAAACCCCGTTGGATCGGAACTGGTGATTCATAACTCGGCACAGATTTTTCCTTCGTGGCATTGGGAATGAAATAAGGAAGCTCCTTCAACGTCAATCTTCCCCCGTTCGTCCCTACCTTGCTCCCCGTTGGAAAATCTTCGAGCGAATGGATCGCGATTCATGTCCGCGGAAATTAATTGCCGCTCGTCACATCCGCATTGACGAAGTGCAGGCGACTCGAACCGCTTCCCAGAACCGCGGAAGCCACGCGACGGTTCTTCGAGTAAACTGGTTTATTGTTATTTACGATCACAGACCGGACGCCATTAATCGCCACAGGCGACTATTGTAGCAGCTGCCCAGTTCTGTTTCGTGTGCCTGGAAAGATCGAGACGGCGCAACCTGCCAGTCAGACCCGCCATTTTCCGAGCGAATTTGTTAAATAGGATTTATGCCTCCATTGTGACCGCCTAGTTAAGTTTCCCGCCCGCCCATTCAATTGAGCGCGATATTTAAGCGCCCCCAAATACGTGTTCCGATTTTCCGCTAATTCAACCGTTAAGGGGGTGGTGAAAAGGGATTCCAATTCAGATATTGTGCTGTTTAATTCAGGTTGCCACTGTATTCCAATATAATGATTTTAATGGGAAGAGATTCGTAATTTAATTCTTAGCCGTTGAAGATAATTTTGGTTCTTATCAATAAAGTTGAGTGATTATAAAAAGTAATTTTATAAAAAAAAAAAAATCAATGAAGCAATGTATCAAGTACCTACTCGGCACTACGGAACTGGCAAATTGATTATTAAATGCGAATGAAAGACAAAGTGGATTGGGAACTTATTTTAAGCACTTTGAGGAATAATCCCGTATTCCGTAATAATCCTAGTGACGCGGGTGTACGATAATATCTCCCTGGCAACATAGATTCGCACGTCAAGATCAAACGGGAGGTTAGAATCAGGAGAACACGAACATCAAACACGAGGAAGGAGCTAGGGAACAGCGCTATCCTTGACGGTAATTCATCACACTGGATGACCGGTCGGATTACAGCGAACTGCACCAAAATCGGACCGCAAGCAGCTGTCGTTTTCATTCAACTACACCCAGCTTTGTGCTAGATTTACGAGGAAAATTTCTGCTATTAACATCACGACCAGTTTCCTTTGCAACGTAGATCCTGGCTTGCTACAATGATGTTTAATCGTGATACATATTTAGTTGCACCTAATCACATTTCACTTCGACTGTTTTTAATACATATATATCTTTGTGTATATATATATACATTCCAGAGATCTTAAACTTGTGTTACAGTTTAAGTGAAAGTACCTATGCTGTGTGAAATTACACTTGGAATTCCAAGTATTGGATATTTCACTATTATTTTATTCAATCCTCTAATTGGTTAATGTTTTCTTGCTTATACTACTGTGCGCAGTTAGTTTAGGTGGAATTTGTAGGATAGGTAAACAAATTTTTGCAGTTCTGTTTAGAAATGTATTTACTTACACTACTCGTTTTTGTGGAGGCAAAGATAACGGCTATTCTGCAATACTCAAAAGTCTAAATAGATACCGACGAAACTAACAGCCACAATGACGAAACTTCGTAATACATAGAACAGATATTATTACCTACTCTTCAACAACCCAGAAATGCCTTCAGCGTAGTTTGTGCACACCGGTCCCTCATTGCATCAATCTCCGATCTATAATCCCCAAAAGACTACTCTACTCTCAATAGTATCTCTTACCAAAACTCGATAAGCTCCTCACCATTCCCTCATATCACTTCCACCACCATCAATACTGAACCAAACTGCGAAAGCACGTGAAAGCTTCGAACAACCCGTCCACCTTCTCCAAAAAGTGCCACATAACCTCCTTACTCTGAAAACAGTGAAGCGTCCGCAGCGCCATCGAAAAGTGGTCCTGCGGCGCCCAGTAAAAACGACGCGCAAGAAGGAAAAGTAACACGTCACGTGGACGCGATACAGCGTGGTGGCAGGACGGATGGTCGAGGAATTGTTGGGATGTGCGACAATTATCGGCATGGCATTGCCATATCTCACGCATGCCAGGCCAGATCGCGTCGGCTGTGTTGGGCCGTGCACGCACGTTTCTGTACCGTCCCCGTGTGAACTCGTGTCACAGGCCCGGGAGCAAGGTGTGCTGCAACGTTACATTCCTTGCCGCTGTTCCGTTTTTAGTCTAGGAACGCCATTCTTTGCGACACGCGCTAAAGGGGGCTACGGCTCCGTGCCACTGCGTTCACCGGCCACCTCTGTTTTCTGAGGATCGCATTCCGATCGCCGATGCCTGTTGGCTCTGCCGATGTCGAGATTAATCCTCGAACCGATACATCCTCGATACTCGACCAGCATCCTGCGCTGTCTTCTTACCATCGTTTTTTTGTAATTTTGGAGAAGCCCTTTTCGGGTCTGGTTCACTCGAGGAGTCAGCTACTATATAGTGATTCTTTCGTTGCTTGATAGTAGAGAGGATACTTCTATAAAGTATGTTGTGAAGTTTGGTGCCTATGATGCAATTGGCACATAGGTGGCGCCTCATTAGTTTGGATATTTGTAGAGCTCGGAAAAGAGATCTTGAGTTCGAGTCCCATCGCCCGGAACTATTTTTTTTCGCCTACAACTTATATATCGAGTGAGTTTTTGGATTTGTTTTGGAAGTACGGTAATGGGTGCTTGGAAGAGTATTTGATGGAATCTGGGAAAAACTGTGGTGGAGGTTGGTTGAGGTATCTAATGCGGTGTTAGCTCGTATAGGAGCTTCTTCTGACAGATTGCAGGTATTGTATGGTAATGAGGGAGAGTAGGTATCTGCCCCTAAAATCGCCAAGTTTCTTGAGTTACGTCTTAAATCCAAAGAAGGTGACTTTGTTGTATGGGGTTCGTTTTGATTGTGTTTGACGATATTTGAACTGATATGATGATATGTAAATTCGTGTGGTGCAATGAAGACTGCTGTGTTAGCAAGTAGCCAGACGAACTAGTCCATTTGCAGGTCTTTATTATTGTAAAGCTTGCAATATAATAGATTACTATGGTTTTGTGGAAGGTAACCTACGCACATGCCAATCGACGGAGACAAAAAAGTAAAAAGATAACTTTGACTCTCAAAGCCGAATCATCCTTGAGGATTCCTAAAACTTCAACCCCTCAAGTAACGAGTTTATCATCGATCAAGAAAAATGTGAAACATTACACCGTCGAATGCTTAAACTTCCATTGATCAAGCGAATCATCTTCTTCTCCCTCCTTTCCCTTCACAACTCGATCATCTATTCCCCCAAATTTAATTACCTCCAAGTAACTAAATCGTCACCAGTCGAGCAAATGGAACTGTACCTTCGCAGTAAAACCAGTACCTACGCTGCGCTGCTCGTTCGTGATTTCCACTGGCCAGTTGCTCAAGTCGCTGGAGCGGTTTCCAGAACTCAATGTAATAAGAGTCCTCGCTGCATTCAGACGAACCAGCGCGTCCTCAATATACTTGCATCGGGACTAATGCAATACCGCGCAGCGATAAAAAAAATAGGAAAAACGAAGCGGGGATTACCAAGAGCCGGTGATGTGGGATAGAGAGGTCTCGAAGCTATGCGGGGGAAACTTGGTCCGTGCCGGATAGACGGTACGCGTTATAGTCACCCGTTCAATATTAATCGAATCACGGCCAGCGGTGCAAGGGATCGCATTCTCGCGGGCAATCTGGTCGGGCCACGTAACGAATGACAGGTATTTAAGTGTCGCGCGGACCCGGTGGAATTATTTTCGAAAGGGGATCGCGCACAGCGATCGTTTCTTTCGATGCGTCACGATCGTTGGCAATCAATCGACCTGCTTCTAACTGGTACATACGCTCGTCCCGTTCGCGCGCGAGATAATCGTTCGACCTTATTTTCATGCCGTCGCCGCGATCGCGTGGATCGTTTGCCGACGACTGGCTACACTTTTTATCCGGTTTAGAGGTGAAGAGATTTATACGGGGGTTGAATGTGTGGTAGGTAAGTGTGAGCTTGGAGTTGCTTTTTGGGATAGACTATTTTGAGGATAGAATACAATTCGTGATTATCGTGGTAGATTAGTTAGAAGGTGTGGCTAAGAAAAAAATTTGTATTAGGATTTGTGACAAATCTTAATACAAATTTTTGACAAATATTTTGGTAACAGTTCTACAAATCACCAGACTCTGCTCGAAGAAAATTTTCCAATAACTAATTTTGCAATGGCTAGGACAGCTCAGCTTCTAAATTTTAATTGTATTGTATTAAATCAGTCAACATCACGATTTTCCTATTCAAAAGCTATAAACCTTCTTTAAGCGAGTTGATGAGCTATGTTTCTCGTTTAACACCAAAGAATCAATGTCGCTAAGGAGGAAAAGAATTAACAAGAAGACATGCGTGTTTGTACAAAGTTCCGCGACTACCGGCTAAATTTTACTGAGAGATTAAAATGGCTCGTACACGGCGGGTACAAAGATAAAGGAATCACGGTGAAACGGCGAGTCGGGCAAACCATGAAGAAAACCACGCATGTCGATCCGCGGAGGACATTCGTTGAATTCCTAGAGTAGTTCGGCCACTGTTTGATGCAATGAAATGTCAGACAGGAATTCATATATCGCGCACAAGTCATAAGGAAATGAAAGGTTTCGCGTATCACCGTGTAATTGTCGTATCTGCGTTCTGTCGATGGATAAGGAAACAATTAAGTGAGTTGTGAAACGCTTGTACGATGACTATGTACATAACTACTTTGGATTCAAAATTCAAGAGTTCTTGTAGATAACACTGTAAGTGCCAAAAATCAAATTCCATACTATAATATTATCAGTGACATGTAGAACATTTTCTCATAAAAAGATTTTCTTTAATTTTGACACTTACAGTGTTTCTACAAGGGCTCTTCAATTTTTGGATTTTATCCAAATTTCAGGGTTGAATCATTTGAATGGGATTTATTGTTTTTTTTCCTGAAATTGAATTAATAGAGTTAAGCTTCTATATTATCAATACAATACTATAATGTTTTGTAAGTTTAGGTGGAGTGTTTTGGACATTTAAAATTTTATTCCTTGAAGTAACTTTAAACTACTCATAATTTTATCAGTGAATTTTTGGAAAATTAAATGTATAGAAATGTAGAGGCAGTGATTTTAATGAGTGATAAATCTTGAATGTGCTTTCTCAATTATATTCTCACGTCTGTATTGTTACAAATAATTTATTGTCTGTTGTTTGAAAAATTTTCAATCGTTGTGACGTCAGTGTTTACACGAACTTGTAAAATTGAATATTTCGAAGTGGAATTCTGATGGTTTTTTCCGCATTGTATAAGGTGCTTGTTGTGGGCGGAGTTCCTTTTATTTGAATGTTTCAATGGTCCAAGCCCGGGCGCCGAGATTAGTCAAGCTAAATAACAGGATCTATTTCAGAGCGAGAAAATCCGATGGTCACGCTGTCAGACCCTCGAGGAATCAGGTCTAAATTACCAGGACGAATTGGAAATTTCGAACTGGTGTCCTAAGATAATACAAAGATACTTCAAAGTGTCCGAAATAGAAAAATTGCTTTTCACCGTGAAAATGCGCCGGAAAGTGTCCTTCATTGTTGAAAAATTGATTAACCATGAAGTATATATCCTGTTCCTAAGAAAGCAGAGAAACGACATTCGTGGACTAAAAACAGATTCCTCCGCAATGGTTAAAGTTACATTTATATTTGAAGTGACACGCATTGGCATTCATATACAATTAGTTATAATTAATAAAGTCAGCCATACAATAATGACTTCAAACATCATAATTTGAGCCTTTCAAAACGAAAGAACGGAAACTTCTTAAAATACAAACACCTTACTCCATGTTCAATACATTTGTAGGAAACCTAGAAAGATATATCTTTCAGCTCACAAATTATGTTCTCACACTAGAATGAATAATGCTAAAAACACCCACACCCTTCCACGAGAAACAAACTGCAAAAAGTATCTTTTATAATACAAAAAAAAAATCACACCAGTCACCTCAGTCTCTAACACGAACTCTTCCAGAATTCACACACCGCTAACAAACCCTTATTTTATAAAAAATCCACCTAAATAATTCACGCCAAGAATCCATTCCCAACCTCCTACAAATCTCACAATCCAGAACACCCTGTCCCAGTATAATCCACGCGTCGCGACGTCATCGTTCAAACGGCCCAGCCGCCGACGTCAGCTGGTCAGCAAACAGAGGAGCAAGTCCCCGATAAAGTGCATTAAGTTATGCATCTCAGGTTATAGCTGGCCAGCGCGTTACGCAGCGCGGATGTAAAGAGCGGCTTTTTATTGGACAACTATTGGCCGGCGCGAACTTTCAATGAGCCGAGGGACCGTGCACGTACGTGTAGTAATACCTTGGCAAACGGTCCGACGGGCCGGTGGCTGCGGGCCAGCGGGAGCATAACCTTTAGCGAGGCGCTGCGGTAGGTAGCCCAAGTTATTGGTGACCGTATCGGATCGGGCCTGATAACAGGACACTAAAGGCCTCGTCTCGCCGGTATCTCTCGGGGCCTCCATGGCTTTTAACGCGCCTATTCCGTGCCCCTCCGCTGCCCAGTGGCCTGGATAGCGCCTAGCTTCTGCGCGGGCCCCGCGGGGCCCTGAGTCCCCGCGTTGCCGCGCCACTGCGCTCTGATCCCTCGTGTCCCAGGATACGTTTTCATTTATATCGCGATGCGGTAATATTACTCAGGGATACCTGGCTGGTACGGTGCGCAAGGCGGAGGGACATTAAATGGAGGGATACCGACACAATTCTTTTTTGGCTGATCGAACGTACCCTTATCGGAGCGTGCTCCCTCGTTTGTCGACGTCCGACGGCCGCGTTTTAAAGTTCGCGGGAGTGCGCTCGATGGATGGAGTGAACGAGGGGAGGACGGTGGGAAGGAAGGATCGATGGAGGTATTGGGAATTTTATTTGATGGGCTTTGTGGAATTGGTCTTGTGCGGCTTTTGGAGGTGTGGGGTTTTGGAAATGGAACGGCGGGAGCTTTGGGGAGGAAGTGCAAGATTGGGTTATTTTGTTTCCTGGGTAGAGGGTTAAGGGTTGATTATAATATTCTATACGGTTCAGTTACGTAATGAAATCAGGCCCGGCTCGAGCCTTTTTTGGACCTTGGGCGAACTTGCCAAATTGCGTCCTTTAATTGAAGTAGTGCGAGCAAAACCGGATTAACCCACATTGAAAAATAAAATTTTTCATACTTTATATGATTAGTAAAGCTTATTGGTAATAACCCAATTTCGCCAAAACCGTGGGTTAGTCCGTTTTTGTTCTCAATGCTTCATTTTTTATGACCTTACTATGACTTTTTATTCGTAGCTTAAAAAAATTATCCTACAACTTGTAATATTAATTTGAAACTAAATTTTAAAAAATGCTCTATGTCTGACTTTCAGTAATACTTACATATTCAACATAGACGATCTATGCACAAAAAATATTTAACTATTGATCTCTAGTTGATGAAGATTAACCTTGAAATATTGGCAAATAACACATCAAAAATTCCCATGCGAGTCAGAAAACACTCATCGAACTACTGCACGTCGTTAAAACTCCAAAACAGTTCTCTCAAAAGCCACTCTACACGTTTGCTCATATAAACCGAACCAGAGATTTGCAAAAAATTATTTAAAATATAAATTTCGTACACAAATTTTTTTTTCAAATAATTTTTGCCCATCTCTGCCTCAAACACGCCATCCTCACCAAAAGAAACTTAGCAAACCCAGTTAGGTACTCAACAAACCCCGTCCATCATACAGTATCCAGGAACGTGTCTCTGCACTTGACTTTATAAGTCCCTAGAACCAATATTAATATCGCGGAGCATTTTCCAACTTTTAAATCCAATCGCCACGAATCATCCTTCCCCTCAAGACGGTTCCCACGAAACTCAAGAAAAAGTTTCTCTGAGACATTCGTACGATACTAATCCCTTCTGTTTGTCGCTTTCCACGCTGGTCAATTAATTAAACCTAGCCCCGTGGTAGGCGAAAATATGATAAAAATGATGGGTTATGAAAAGCGCGAGCCTGCGCGACGATCCTCGACGCCCTTTGGAATCTCGCTCTATTTAACAGCTTTACGATTATGTTACCGTGAAATTCATAGCGCCGGTTTACACGCGCAATTTACGCTACTGGGAAATAAGAGAGCGGAGAGGGCGCGCGGAATGCCGCATGGGCCGCGTTGAAGTCCAACGATTCTTCGTTGACGCGTGGAATCGCGCGTCCAACTTGGCGGCCACGTGTCCGCTGGCGAAGGCACGTTAGTTGTCGGTGCTATTATCGCTCTCGCTAATATCAATGCCGACGAAAAACGGCCGGATAGCAGTCGTCTCAGCTTGACAGATCGAGATATTCGCTTGATACCGCGGCCGGCTCGCGTGGGAGTGTTAATGCATCGGGCTTTGGCCGGATTCTTGGGATGTCGCGACTCCGTTTCTGCTCGTTTCAATGGTTGATGGTATAGGGCGAGACGCAGAGTTATTGCCATGGGCGAGAAATTGGAGGAAGAACTTTGAAATGAGAGGGGAAGACGAATGGTGGGGATATCTTTATGCTGTGCCGGATTTTCGGAATTATTATGTTACGATAGGTGTTATGTTGGAATGTTAGTTGGCCAGGTAGAGTTGCTAAAATAGGATTTAGTGGTATAGGTAGGAACAGATAAGAATTGACAAGGCTATTTCACGTAATATGTTAATGAAAGTATCGTTAATATTTTCCATTTAGCATAACGTGCTAATAGAATAATATCACACTAAGCTTTTTACAAAAAATAAATATCAGTAGACAATTTCTTGTGGTAGCTACTTTACTTTATGGTGTGCAAGGATGAACGTCAACACTTAAATCACTGAATTCCAAACTTCTGAATTACCACTGTATATAACGATTTAGAATATTACGAACTCCCCAAAGCAATAAATAATCAATTCTTGCCAACGTGACGGAGGGGCAACTTTGGGGTGACTAAAGAGAAATATAGTAATGCAAAAATAACCCTGGCAATGAGGATGCGAGGGGAGTAGTCCTCTTGCTTTTTTAAAACCATTTTGTAGCGCGAATTTAATTAAAAATTCAAGACCGAAATTTACAAAAGTATCTTTTTCAGTATAAACATAAACATGGAGGTCAATTTTGAAAAATAACCCAGCTTTTCGGTTCATGATTCATTATAATCGAAATATCTCACCCACCTCACAGATTACAACTTTCAGTTCTTCCCAGTACCGTAAACCTCGACACACCGAAGTTTTCCAGTCCTCAGTTCGGACTCGGCGGATTCGACTTGCAAATGTCGTCGGTCCACTCCGCGCATCAGGCGGTGGCGCGCAGCGCGCTCTCTGGTGTCCCCAAAGTGGCTGGGAACGGGCGAAGGGGGCGGGGGCCGATCTCGTTGTAATTTGTCGGGCGAACGAGGGATCGCTCCATCGTCCACCTGGCTGGTTTGCTAATGAACTAAGCTTAACTAAAGGGAACTCGTTCACCGGCGCCTTATCAATAGTCGTAATCCAGCGCCGCGGAGGAGATTTGCGGGCCGAGAAGCAAGGAGTCGGACTCCTCTCATCTTCGTGGAAGATAGGAGAATCGTGTCGACGAATGGCCGTGTCCGGCAAACAAATTGCAAGATACCCCGTGGTAGCTTGTTACTGACCCCCCTCACCCTCCACCTCCATCGGCCCATCGTTTCGCTCCTTTTTTCGCGGTCGACGCTCCTCTTCATCCCTTTTTCGTCGCCGTTCGCCATTCTTTCTCGTATCGCCACTTGTTTCCGTTCTCCAGCGGCTACTCCGCCTTTTGTCGAACAGATTGACGGAGTTCCACTACGGTTCGCCTCTGAATTAATGTGGGAATCGACTCGCCCGACGTCCGGTCGTCCGTTTCGCTCTGGAGCGTTGGGGGTTGTCCGGTTTTACAACGGTTTTCGGCAGCCGCCATGGTGTCGTCCAACGTGACAGAGAAGTTTTAGAGAGTTTGATGGATCGCGAGGAGATTGGACCGTGTCGGATGTGCGTGGGGTGGGTGGTTTGTGGGACTTCAACATTTTATAAGTTTTGGTGTCGTTAAGAATGTTATGTTTAGGATGGAGTCAGTGTTGGGTTTACTACGTTACATCGAATTTACTACGTGACAAGCGTAAAAAATGTAAATAATTGTATAAAATGTAGAAAATGTAAAAAATTCAAATACAAACACTTAACCTCTACCTATTGTATTGAATTTTATTGCACAATGTTTTAAATTACTTTAAAAAGAAAGATTGGAATATACTTATAACAAAATTATAAATAACATGAAATTTTTTAGTCATATCTTTCGTGTGCAAAAGATACTCGAATTTTTACGTATATCAACATAGATTCTGGAGAAATTGATAAACCTTTAGCAGATTATTTCTTTGGATGTATCATTCCATTAGTATTATTGAATATGACCACTTTAGGAACTTTATTCATAAATTGCATTCAGCTTATAAAATTCCAACTCGAACGACATTGTCGAATAATTTACATAACGTCAAATTTCAGGATACAACCAATTTCGATTAAATCCAAAAATGCAGTTCTACTTTTAGATGGTTGGGAAAATTCATCATCTAACAATGAGTATGTTGTTGCAATTCTGAATTTAATGAATGCGATATATCGATGCAGGTTATGGCGTTCCAAAGTCTACAACGGTTTTTCAAACAATGTGATTTTATACATAAAATATTTATATATTTTATACATAAACTATTTACTACGTCTTAATCTACGCGTAGAAAATTCACTTTTCTACGTTAGGTAAAATACGGACCCACCACTGGATGGAGTAATAGTAATGTCTTTATTACACAAATATTGTATGTCTTCTTTTAGTGTTTGCGAGGAAAACAGGTTTATATGTGCAATGGTACATAAAATAGTATTTTTGACAAATATTTATGAAATAAATAATAAATATGTATGCATAGGGCCCCGCAAAATTCACTATGATCTTTTCGTTGGCCTTTTAAAGCGCGGGGCCGGGTTCCGTGGGACGCATGTTGCATTGTTTGTGAAAATTGAAAAATGGAAAACTATTTAGGTATATCCATACGTGAGAAGTCTCGCACAGACCGCGATACTTGTTAAGGTGTGTATCGACGTCGCGAAGCACGTCTCGCCGAGTGGAGAGTTTGAAACCTACCTTGACATGATCATTTTGAGAACCAAAGAGATCTCTAACTGATTTTAAAGAACTCTTTAAAGTTTAAACTTTTAAAGTACTTTAAATTAGATTAACTGTGCCTAACTCTTTCTAATCCATCCGCTGAGTTACCAATACGACTCACCCTGTCCTCCGCGTGTAAAAACCAGGCATAACAGAAAGCTTCCCAAATATTTCTTCACATACAAACGCCACCAAGCAAGAACATTAATGAGCAACGCGCGTGACGAACACAGAATTCTGATCATGGCGAAAGCCGACCAGTGTTCCTCCATTCGCGAGGAGCATAAATCCGAATCAACGTCGCGGATCATCGTGGTATTAAGTATTTTTGGTGGGGGGTTGGGTGGGACGAGGGATGGGGATGGGGAGCAGGGAGCGCGATACGAAGATTCAGAGATCTATAAGACAAAAGGGAAACAAATAAAGACGCGGCCTTAGGTTCGCGAAGTGACTCGACACCGGTGGAGGATCGAAAGGGGGGATGAAATGGTGGGGAGGGGGGAGGCGAAGGGGAACGGGAGGAACAGGCACTCGCGCTTTGGAATGCTTTGAAAGACCGCGAGCAGCTCTTGGCTAGAGCTGCTCGTTGGTCGCGAGATGTCGAGGACGTGGACCGTTTCGAAGGAAGCCAGCACGCCTCCGGGCGAAAGAGAAAAAGCAAAGGAGGAAGAAGGCGGCCGTCGTGGACAGGCTTGCTTCGATTAATTACCACATTGTCGTACGGCCAACGCTAGATGCTACAGCGTGGTAATCTATGGAAGACTCGCCGATTTAATCCGCCGATACTTTTGCTCGCCTCTTTTCATCCTCTTTCGCGAACACGAGTGCGAATTATTGTTCGGTTTAATTGAACCGATGTAACTGGCCTTCGCGGAAGGGGAGGCTGGAGGGGGGGAAATGGAGGAATACCGTGTGTACGGGGTTCACGTTTCCTTTGAAGAAATATTCAGCGAATCGGGGATTTGTCGTAAGTGGACTGGTGTGATTGAAATATTTGATTGTATTGGTCTGCTTTTTGTAATAAAAGTGAGAAATTTGGATGATCCGAGGTTTTGGCACGGATTTGTAGTGGTGGGACGGTATTGAAAGTGGAAACTGCATTTGTTAGAACATTGCTGTTGCAGGAGGTAGTCCTATCTAATGTTAGTGAGTCCTCATTGAACGCACTTAATAGATGTAATCATAATGTTACAGAATAGTTGTTTTTCATGTATCAGCTTACCACAGTTAGTGACAGATGTTTAGGTACCTACGTACCAAATGATTGAACCTCAAATTCCAAGATGAATATGACAATGTATGACGTTAGCAGGGGGTGAAAACGGTTTCGGGTCTCGAAACAATTAGAAGAATCGGAATAATCTTGAAAGAGTCGAGTGAAGAAGCTTCTGGCCTATATCGGTTTCGGTTCCGGGTCTACATAACGGATATACATACATATATCTATATTACTGTTATAAAATCGGTATATAAAAGTCATGGAACTGAAATGGATATAGTCAGAAATTTCAGATCGTTATAACAGTTATTCAGAATATCGGTTCTCCCTGACTATTTCAGTTATACATATAGCATTAACAGTTTGAAAGAGTCATTTTGCGAACCGTTTCAACCCCTGAACATTACTTCCATATCCCAAGTTTCACCTACCATAAACATGGTGCCCCCAAAACAGCTATCAACCACTTTTACACAACATTACGTTTAACATATGAAACTCCTTAAACTTCAAACCTGCTCAATAATCAAATCAGCCGACCCTCAAAAACCCCCAACTACCACCTTCTCAAACACCGACACATTTTCCCTATATCTCCCTTTACACATCGCAATCCTCAAACACTCATCCCCAACAAATCGAGATTCCCAAATACTCCAACCTTCAGTCATCACCACACCTCATAAACTCGCCCCACTTAACCCAGACCACCCTTCTCCCTCTCTCCACAAACCTACTCCTCTCCCCCTTGGCTATCCAGCTTTCCGCCAAAATCGGTTTCGCGGGCGTTGCCGCCAAAAAGACAGCGTGGCGACGGAAGTCGGGTAAGCGGTGGGCGAGGAACGAAGGGAGCGACAAGCAACGGGTCTCTTGCTGACGGGGATGCTCAAGTTCATGATCAATTGCACGTTCCCCGAATGTCGGCGGTCATCATTCGGCATCGCTCGCCCCGCGAAACCCACGGTTCTCGCTCTTTGCCGGATCAGGCCTGGTGATCTACTACCCCGTGGAATGCTGGGGCCCCGGTTTATTATAGTAGATAATGATAACATCTCGGAAGGCGTAGCAGCGGGCTGTATATTCGCGTAGCAGCCGCGCGCGAGTGGCTTTCCTTTCGTCCCACACGTCCACCGCCAGCCGCCATCAGTCACTGCATACATCACCGTCGGGCTTATTTTCGTGCGTTGCTACCCACCGCTGATGTATGGACGTAATTGGTTAGGCGGGGTACGCGGTCGGCTCGATATACACGCCAAAAGGTTGCTTGTCAACGGCGGGCGGCGGTGGCCGCGGAGACGACAAACTGATTAGGGGGGCGAGAAACACGGCCGGAACACCGGCTACTTTGTTCGACGGGTTGGATATCGCTTGTTTTGGCGAACGATGCTTTTCCGGGCGAACTAACGGCTCTCCTTTGTTTTATTTCGAGTCTGCTTCTCGAGTGTAGACGATTGCAAGGAAGTTTAACCCTAGTTTGGCTGACGAGGCACCCGGGTGACTATTTGAACTTACTGTTATTTAATAAACCTATCCCACTACTCCTAGCAAAGTGATTCTCCTTCCTCCTACACATGTTCTGAGCAATGCCACTTGTAATTATTAACATTGCTTACATACGTTATTCGTGCAGATGTATATATAAAATTAGTCACCGGGGTCACTGCGGCAGCCTAAATGAGTTCTAAAATTCGTCAGCCGAACTAGGGTTAAGAAATTTGTCACAGAGTATAGTATAGTATACAATTCAACGTCGCCGGAATATTATTGCGGCGCCTTCGCTTGAGACGATCTAGGCATCTTGGTGTCAAAGACAGCTAAAGGATGCCTCCTTTGCGTTTCGTTTTCTAAGGATCGATGTCTATTGACTACCCCATCGATAAGTACTTTTCCGGGATAACTCTTTTTCCCGTCAAAATGCCAGGAAAGAGTTCCTCTATTCCCGTGTGGCTTCCAAGTGTCCACATCTGTGTGCTACTCGTGGAAGATGTGACGTTGCAGAAAAGCGAGTGTCATCACCTCAGTGATTGTTTATCTCTCTCGTTTCACCGCCCAACCTCGACCTAGTCCTGACCTAACAGAGATCTAAGTCAGACCTAAACAGTCTCGCAGCTTGCAATCCTAGATTGTAAGACTTCCTCAGGATGAGCACACATCACGGATTTTGCTCTGAAGTTCGATGTTTTCTACATGATGCTGGGTGCTGTAACTTGGGAGTATATAAATTGAGGGAGTGTAGGGTAGTTGTAAAAGTAATGGGGAGAAAGATAATAAGGGTGTTGGGGGTCAAGAATTCTAGTACGCATTCTACATTATAATGCAATTTTTGGGAATTAGGACTATAGTTTAGGTACGTGAATAAACGGTTTAGGCTTGTACGACCCTGTCGGGGTGGCGCAAAACATATTTGGCGGCTTGTGATCTCAAGGGTATCGCTTTACATACCACTTGACAGTGTCCCAAATACCTGACACTGTATTTCTCTCGCTCATTGGTGCAGGGTAGGTTGGAGTTTAGAGTAACGTTGCCTGTAGATCTTGTTGTTCATTTTGAGCAAGTCAGGAGTTAGCAGTAATTAACCCTAAAATCGAGACGTGCTCGATATATGAAAGATGAAACCAGTAATAACGTCTGTAAGTTTAGTATATATATGAGTAATAGATCCTCAGACAGTTAATTTAGTGTACAAGATGGTAAGTTAGACAACACGGAGTTTTCTCGTAACTGCAACGAAGAGTTCCGCAAAGTTATTTCTCCAAAAATTGTCATAGTGTCCAGTCTGCTTAATAGAATATAAATACTTTTAGAAGAATCGAGACCGAGAAATAGACCGTGAACGTTCCTCACGTCGATCTGCCAAGGTTAAGCTTAATCTTAACTTCATGCACGCCCATCTGTTGACCAGTTTCACTCGCAGAACTCTGCGCAACAGTAATGGCTACCGCGACGCATACGCAACCGCAATTGCGTATATCGTGCCATCGAATGATGAGCTTCGGGCACACGTTCGCGTTGCACGACCACGCGCATATCTCCCCAAGCGACCCCAATCGTTCATTAGCGAGTCTGAAAGTCCAATTCATTTTATAAATTGTCTAGTTTTTGCGGGGGAGAAATACTTCCACGCGTCAGGCCTTACCAACTGGAACTTCACTGACTTCCACTCCTACTTATTGAATTCTTCTGACACTTTTACGAAAAAATAATTACAGATAACCAAGTAATAAGCATTTCAAGATGATTTTCTTGGCGAATAATCAATATTTTGGATTTAATTGATTTGATTTAGTGGCTACAAAAGCAAACGTAGCTATGAACATACATTTTAGATAAATTGTAAGTGAGTGGTAGCTTTACGTATAGGTAACTCGTAATGCAAGGGCATTTCTTTAGAAAATTTGCGTCGTAGTTTTTTATAAATAATTCCTTCCATGGAAGGTATTGGCCACACGATAAGTTGGAATAGAATGTATCTCTAGATAAGCTGAACAGTGGCGCACCCAGGGGGTGGGAGCAAGAAGCTCAGGCACCCCCAAAGGGGCTTTGTAAAAAGTAAAGAATACTGGATTTGGTGTTTTAAATAAATTTTTAGAATCACCTAATGAATTTTATTGAGTTTCCAATAAACTGAAGCTGAATATACATACCTAAACACGCTTTATCTGGAACTCAATAGTTCCAGAAGAAGTAAACGCAAACTGTAGAATCCACAACCAGTTCCCCTCCAAAATTCTATCGCTTCAACCAACTTTATTAACATAGATATTTAGAAACATAAGTCGATAGAACATTCTTAATCGTAGTGACCTTTAAACACTCCCTCAATGCAAACACTTGATCCCAAAAATCGAACAAACGTGATACCTTCTATCTTGAAGGGATTTGAGTCCCACCTTCGCGAGGACCAATCGTACTGCTCTCTGGATTCAGCAGCGTTTAGCTTATAATTCATGCGTGCCCATCAGACAGATTTATACGCGATAGTTGGCGCAACAATAATGGCTACCGGCACTGTGCACGCAACTACGATCGCGCATCCTTTATCATCGCGTCGAGCAGGCATGCGCCGCGCGCGTACACCAGCACGCGGTTTCTTGGATCATTACGATCGTGTTCGGTGCGATCCCGAGGATCGATGTACCGGCGGTGCCTGGCCCGTGGCGTTAGATAGGATTCTAGGTATAATGAATATCGCCTGGATCCCGCGCTCGTCTCCCCGATTTATCTTGCTACTAATACACGCGCGTCAAAGGAAGCGGAATTAATTCACGGGCCCGGATTTCGCTTATTCTGAAAACGGAATCATCATACGCAGACTGCGAATTGATAGAGAAAATGGTGGCAATGTAGTTTGATTATTTTTATTCTCGGAGCATTTGTCCAGTTCCAGGTACTTTAGTTAATATTCAAGAATTTTCTACTTTACGGTGTTTAAGGGTAATATTAAGGACAATATTAAGTCTGTATCGCCATTAGTAAAAACACATTACTAGAACTCTCCTGTCAAGACGTAACAAACGATACTAAATAGTTTTAATTTTACAAATCAGAGGTAGAGGCCCGGGTTAAAATTGTTGGAGCCCGGAGCTATCAAACCTTCGAGGGCCCTCGTGGTTGAAAATTGGAAGGGGGGTAAAAAATTTAAACAATAACGATTTTAAATTCTCGTATAACGAGAAGTCGCTGTAATTGCGTGCGAAATTTCAAATAGGTTACGGTGTATATGTCTAAAAGTATATAATTCTCCACAATTGTAAAAATTTAAATAGATATCACAAAAGACGTCCAAACAATCAAATTTTAGAATAAAAGCATAAAATTGGAAGTTGTCGAACTCGCAGGCAATTTATTTGAAATAACATTTCCAATGAAGACAGAGTGAGCTAATCGCTTAGAACTGAAGGCTTAGAACGGGCCCCCTCTGGAAAGTGGGGCCCGGGGCTGCAGCCCTCCTTTAATCCGGGTAGATCCTCAGAAATGGCTTAAAACTTCCTATTACCGAACACGGGAACAACAACAACGTAAAATAGTATCCATTTAAAACCGCACTGGTACGACCAATAGTCCTGCAGATCAAGGCAGATCAAATGTATCTCTCACCTGTCCTTACATTTATAGACAAACAGACCTATAACACTCGCTGACAAACAGTAACTAAAGGCGTCGTCTATTACAGCAGCTCCTATGACCTCGGACAATAATAAACCCACCCAAACCTTCCACACTGCCTCAAGCATCAACCATGTCTTATTCCTCTCAGTCAAGACAGAAAGAACGCAGACAATCGTTCCTATCCACCAATCTCTGCACCCCATCATCGGAAGTCTGACAGTGGAGACATCTGCCACGCGGGAAATCTGCTATGGTCGTTAAAACGCGCTAGTAATTCTCTCAGCTGGCCATCATCTCTAGCCACACGAGTACTGCGCGTCGATCGTCTAGCACAGCCTCTGTCAGCCTGTATTAGCCCGTCTATACCAAGCGCCGTTCACTTTCGATCGCTCGTCAATCTGCCGACCTTCGACTCTCGACGGGACCAAGCATCGATAGCCACCGGGCAACATGGACGCTTGGTAAAATTGTGTAGCCGCTGGCATGGTCGGCCGATTTCCTGCAAGTGCGTCGAATAATCGCGAGGTGGATTACACGCGCGGAATGAGTCGGCACCGAGGCAGACTGATAGACCACCTCGTTCAGCTTTCGAGCTGGTGCACCTCGCTAACGGTTTCACCTAGGTGGCACGCAGTCTTTGCCAGACCCGTCTCGGTGGAATTGATCGAGGCGTGATAAGAACGTTGAGCTTGAATCGCAATTGACATCAATTGTCTGCGCTCGCGGGTGTCTCGGCGTGTTCCGCGAAGCCCTCCGCGTCTGGGTGTCAGCGACTGAAGGAGGGAGAGGCTTTTAAAGGAATTAAACAGGGGAGCTGGGTAATTTAGAACCTGGTATTTGGGAAGCTTTGTTTGCTTTGGGACTAGGAAGCTGGTTGCTCGGGATAGGTACAGTAGCAGTTTCGCAACGGGTTCGAGTCCCAGGAGAGTGTGCATTGGTGATAGATGGGGAGGATGAGTTTTATTTTCGTTGGCACGGGGATTGTGAGATGTAGCTGACTTGGAAATGGCGACACACGGAGATAGAGATTCGTCTATCACTGAGCTAGACGTGATACTGAGAATTGAGGCGCAGGGAACTCAAGTAGAATTTGGCTGATGGTGGTCACGAATCAGACATAGGTGTTCACAGATTCTAGGGTGGGACTGAGGATAGTTTATGAAGTAGAACATTCAGAAACTGATGCAAGGGCTGGGAATGCTGCAGTGCTTCAGTCACTTGAACCAGTCCGTGCATCTTCAGGCAACCAAGAAACTATGGGAATACACTGACAAGTGTTAACTAGCTGACCAACCTCCATTAAACCACTTCATGCATTTCATACGATCATCCATGTACACATCTCTCCGATGATCCTCCGCCGTCGTCGAAAGTAGCGCAGACACATTAACGACCTTACCACCCCGAAAAGGACCGCAACTAGAGGCCAGCTCGCTGGGAACGACAACAACAGTCATCTAAATCCACTCGCGGTGAGGAATGTCTCAATCGAGCTCGGACTCGAGGCGTCCCGGGGCCCCGATGCCATCTTTCGATCCGCCCTGGCCGAATAGTTGGCTTGCTCGCGGGCACGATCGTATCGCGACGCGGCCCGTAACGCGGCCGAAAAGATTCGAGGAGAATGCCATGACCCAGCGTGGCATTTGCATCCCTAGGATCTAATGAATAGCGTGCATTACGTCCTATTTGGTCTCGTTGCGAGCAGTGGTGACGATGCCAGTGTGCATAGCATAGCTCTCGCGCTATTTGCAGTCTGACCGACGGAGAAAGGGGGGAGAGGGGTGGGAGGGCTGGGCGCACAATGGACGCCGACGCCTGGCGTCGGTATGTGCTCAATGGAGGCTAACCCCTCTTCTAAGGACGCCTGGCTCTGTACGATTTACCTACTAAACGTCAACCCTGACGACGCGCTCGCCCTGCAGGGTGGGATTCGCGGGGTTGACGAGGCGGGCAGACAGGGGGGATGGCGAGAGGGGGTGGCAGGGGGACTGGCGGGTGGGAAAATCCTTGGAATTATCCGATGCCAGTCGAATATCGAAGCGTTTAATCGACAGGCATTTCGTTGTTGGCGGTCCTGCTGGGACTGCGATATTTTGGCGTGACCTCGACCCGACGTCGATAACGCTGTCATCCCCGTCGGTGGTTGCCGAGAGTCGAGGCAGTGGTTGGCACATGCAATTGTCGGTCTTCATTGAATGGTCCAATGGAATGATTAGGGAAATAGGGTGAAATAGGTTGGAAAGCTGCGGTTGAGTATGGTGGTTGAACCTTCGACGAGAAGGCCCATCGAAGTTATTATTGATGCGGTTTTTTGGCTTGATTTGGAGTTTTGGTGCGATATATTTGATGAGGATTTGGATGAGTTTGTTATTAGTGGAATTTAGAATGGACTTTTTAACGGGTTTACGTTAGTTGTTGTGAAGGAAGGTGGTTGAAACAAGACTGAGTCAAGTAGACCTATCGTTTAATTCCAGAAACTGTAGATTTTGTAAGGAGTTGTATTTTATTCTGGTATAAAGTATTTAGTGACACACCTCTTTTTAAATGAAAGTAATACAGTGGAATATTCTCGTGTCGCAAAAGAAATTTATAAAGACAAATTTTCTGCCGCTTTTCTTCTTCAGGATAGAAAGATAAAAAGAGTAATTGATGATATTCAATAAGAAATTGAATGATTACAAAAGAGCTGAAATTATAATATAATATGAACATTACATTTGGAATCTATGGATGTTTTTATAGGTTAAATAATTCTTATTTTTATTCATTCGTAATTAATGAATAACTTATGAATAAAGGCTTTCTGGTTGGAAAGTAACTTTTTCAATTACAGTCAGTAGGCATTATTTATTTGAAAATAGGCCTTAGTCTATGATAATTTATAGCTACACGTTGCATAAACGCAGGAGGCCAGAATGCACGCGCCGCACCTTGAAAATTATTACTTACTCGAACTTTGATAATTGCAAATATCACAACGGCCTGATAATTATTGCGTGCATTGTATAAGCCGCAGCAGAAGCGTGTGAAAATCGTTGAGTGAAGGGACATTGCGAAATTTATCAAGATCCGCAAAAGCAACACCTCGTATTCCGCTCAAACCGTGGCTATCTTAATCACCGCGTCTGTAAACATTGTAAGATTAATAAAGTTTATCGCGCGTTCATTTATTAAGTGGACATATGTCACGGAACACTTAAAAGAAACACATTGTAAATAATTACATATGTCGATAACATAGCTTCGAAATACTATACATACAGAATTCTCTAAGCGTGAAGAAATTCTACCAACGTGTTCTTTTAATTTCTATTCTCACAGATTCTTTAAGAACGAAGTCTTAAATGTTAAAGTTCCTCCGTTTATATCTGCTACATATTCTTAATTCGAATTATCCACGAAAGAATACGTGGGAAAGTAACGGAAGCAATATTCTTTTAACAGTTGAACGTTCACCAAAGATCGTTAGAGGCGGCGGGTCTTGAAATCTGCGGCGCTGGCGGAAGTGTTCCTCAAGGGCAGCCCAGCAGTGCCGGTTCCGTCGGCTCAGCACCCAGTCCAGCATCACCAAGGCCAACCCCCCAACCACGGCCAACACCTCAACCACGGCCACCCCTTGCCACGACCACTTCACAGCCGTCGAGAACGTTAGACGATGACAGATCGACGGACGGTGAGTTGGAACAAAAATTTCACGAAATCTGCAATTCCTATCGCTCCCATGGAGTAAAATAAACACAATAAGACCTTGAACTTTGTAAATTAAATGTGCGAACACTTGCATCTATTGTTGATAATTACTTCCGAGAATCTTGTATGTAATAAAGTAGTCCTGCATGTATGTCAGTTCAATCTGAAGGATATTTTATGATTCATTACAAAATTTTAGGTTTTCATAATGAATGAAATTATTCAAGTAGAAAATCGACAAATTAAGACGCTATTTTTGCGATGTAGGAAAGGAATGTATGTATGTACATATTAAGTTGTCAGTGCCAGTCTGTTTCTGGTTGTTCTACTTATATTATGGGTGCAGGAGATTCAGTAGGTATCTGATCAGACGCGCCAGATGAGAGATTGTGAAACGAAGTAGATTGTGTTATTCGTCAGACTCGTGCAGTTTTTTTTCAGACACACTCTTTTATGTAACAAATTTAATGAAAACTGTGAGTATTGGTATTTATAAACAATTATGCAAAGTATATTCGGTTAAAGTGTTATACTAGCTTACTTGCATTCACCTTTGAAATGTGATATTTGTGATGTAATTATGAAATATTCTCATAATAAAAAGTCACTTAAAGTGTTATGCATAATGGAAACTCAATGGCATTTGCTAATAAAATACAATATTCCTTGGCTGATCATAAAATATCCTCATGGCTAAAAAATTGCCAAGAAATTGATGCAACTATTTGATTCCGTTAAAATCCAGCATGAGACTGAAACACTAAATTCTGATAAACTTGGACCTGCTCATTTTGTCATAGCCGTAGGTACTGGCACCGCCGCGGAGGATTCGGACGATGGTGAGAGCAGAGCGCAATACGTGAACGCAAATTGCGTGGTCTTCACTCACTACCGAGGGGACGCAGCGTCTGAAGTGGAGGAACACTTTCAAAGGGCACTAGCACACGATAAATTGAAGGGTGAGTTGATTCACTCAAACCTGTGATATTGGTTTTAGAAGAGAACGATAAGTCCAATGATTCAACTTTAGGTATCATAAACTTATAAAATTAACGTCTCAAATTAACTGTATCGGTCTTATGACAGAGGATGGGAGAAGGGAGGGTGGATCGGTAAATTGAAACTATAACCTTGTATATGATTAGCTGTTCTAAGAAATATATTAAAGTCCAGACTTTTATAATACCCATCAGTATTGAGGAATATTAACATAGATGATGGTTGGGAAAACAAACAGATCAATTAATTTTCTTAAAAATTATACGAATCCCCAAGAAGGGGAAATGAGAGTAGGTCGAAGAAGACTCGAGGGACATAGTAGTGGGGCTTAAACAAACGAGAACACGATTGGGTAAAAAGAGACCCGAAGAACGTAGTAGGGTTAAGGAACAAATGTTCACGGAAACGAATTATCACTTGACGCTGGAGGCAAAGGACACCGACAGGCCTCTCGATTCGCGAAGAATGAAAGCCCGGGCTTTCGGTTGGTTCCAATTACGATCCCGTTTCGATGCCTCATCGAAGCACGCGCGTCGAAGATTGGACAGCGCCGGCCTGTGTACCGGGACTAATGCATCAAAGGCGCGGTGATTTAAGCGCGTCCACCGCGGATGCAACGCCGTTGCCAGCGGGGACCGATAATAAAGTGCGCCATTAGCCCGCGACAACGCTAACAAGCCACGTAACAATTGTACCGTCGTCGTACTTGGAGACCTAAAACCCTCGCTGTCGGCCAGCGTGGAACGAGACGAAGAAGAAGGAGCGGAGGCTGCGCGAGAGACAGGGCGAGCGAAGGCGAGAATACGAAAGGCTGTAGGGGAGTTGGGTGAAAGAAAAAAATAGGGAACGAAAGCAAGGGGATGGGACGAGGATGAAGTAAAACGGGAAAGGAGTGAAAGAAGAGGGGTCTGAGGGGTGGGTGAAGAAATGGTACAGATTTCGGGGGTTGAAGATGAAGAGATGGAAGAGGTGTAAGTATGTAATTAGGTGAAAGGCGAGTGAACGGATGACAAAGGAATGTGATACCGGAAGTGGAGCTGTAAATGACAAAAGAGGGATGGGAAGGGTGGTTGAATTTTTCTTGGAAGGATTAAAAAGGAGGAAGACGAAAAAATGAAGAAAAGTGACAAAGATAGATAAATAACAAAAGTGAGTGAAGATATAAAGTAAGAAATGTTTAGACGCAAGAAAGGGGGTTGAAAGTAATAACGCAAAAAGGAGCGAGTGCTGTTAAAATACATATACGTAAATAGAAGATTCTGATGAACAATAAAAACTGAAATATTTGAGAAGCAAGTCAGGCTAGAGTTATCAATACAAGAAGAAAACCAAAAAGAACCACGATGAAGAACGAACCACCGCCGCGTGACCACCCCTTATAAAGGCAAGTGAAGCCATGCAAAGAGACAACAAACCGAAGTACCATGCTAAAAAACAAACCCACAAAATAATATCGCCGGCATAAGAAGGGGGAGCATTCATAACCTCCAAAAAAGGAATCGAATGAAGGCGATAGGCCGGGACGGAAGGAATCATCCCGCTGGAGGGTCGGGCTACTCGTACCCGAAAGAAACGGCCCGCTAACGAGAAAGGGCAGAAGGGGGTAGGGGGTTGTCAGGCACGAGCGGGTTTGGCAAGCGATCGACGTTGCGAGCCCCGTCTATATCGGTATCGTTTAAGGCCGCATTTATCTCTCGCGGCAGTGCTCAGGATCAGTTCACTAGCCTGCTTAGAATTCAAGACAACACGACCTAATTGTTATGTGCCGTGCGCGTCTCTCCCTCTCTCCCTCCCCCCTCGCCCCGCTGCCCCCATGTTCCTCAGCGTCACCTCTTCATCCCTCCCCGCGGCCGTTTCATCGCGACCACGCTTTCACGGCATAGGAAAGGTAAATTAAGAGCTTCTATGCTCCACGGGCTACGAGATGCACGCTGGCTCAGGGAGGAGAGCAGAGACGGAAACGAAGGGCGAGGAGGGGGGTGAGGAGGAAACAAGGAGGGGGCAGGAGACAGTTTTAGCCGCGGTATGCCGTACGTACAAGGAGTGAACGCCTCTGAAACGGTGAACATGTTCACCGCTAGAACAAAGACGCACCCTCCATGAGGATCGAGGGTGAAAGGCGCCGATAAGAAGGGCTGGGGATTGTTTGAGCCCGCGGCATGGCGCGTGTTTGCGGTCGAGCTGGGACGCCTCATCTGGGCGTGTTTCGCTGCGCTACGCTGGCTACTTGGTTCGAATAGTTTCGTGATATGGGGCCTTTTGCTCGAAGATTTCTTCGATTTACTTCAATTGGTCAAGTGAGTTATGAGGAACTTTTGTAAAGAAAGGAAAATATTGTGTTGCTATTATTATTAGTGAACGGTTATGGTACCTACGCTTTAGTTTACAATGATGATTGATGAGAATAACAAAAACGATTATATATAAACTAAAATTAACGCGAAGTAACACGACCAGGACAGAAAGAATAATTACTTTCTAGAGGTTCTGCGTGTTAATATTCCTACGTTCTATGAATCATGGTTACACTTGCAGAAGCTTTTCGGACTGGATAGCAAAAGCATTGCAAGAAGCCTATAAAAATATAGCGATATGCAGATGAAATGGCTACTAAATGTAATTTCAGCGGTGGATCAAAGAACCCCCGAGTTCCTCGCGAATATCCTCCCATAGCCATCCAAAGTATACATTGTATTAAAGAAGAAACTCCAACGACGGTGATTGCGCGACAAAGATTGAGCTTCCGAATCGAGGAGTAAAGCGATAACAGAACTCAAGAGAAGCACGACAAGGACAGAAAGAGGCTCGTCGCCGCTATCGTCGCGGGCACGCTTATCAAGCAGGAACTGGGCAGTGAATATAATTTCAACGGTTAGATCAAAGAACTGCTGCGCGCCTAGATAGACGATACGCGGGGCCCTTAATCACGCTACTCTCCTTCCCGAGTTATCAATTGCCGTCTCTCGGGTAACCAGGCTAAAGACGTTATTAGCCTCTTTCGCTCGGCTGCCGATAATATATTTCACCGGCTAATGAGTTAAAGAAGCCCCCGGTGGTTCGCGTGGTAGGACAAAGAGGCGATGTGACCGCGTACACAAATATCCGCCCGCGTGGCGGAAAGAGCGTCAGAGATTAAGCGCAGGGGTCTCACGTCGTGTTTCGTACCGCTCGAAATCGCAATTTCGCTTGGAAATTGGTAGCGTGGTACCCTTCGTCCCTGTTTTCCGTCGGGGAATCACTTCTTGCGACGGAGAAATTGCATCTGCGAAGCTTCTGCCTCAGCTACCGGCTGGTACCGGGACCAAAAGGACGAGGGATCGAGGGGAATGATAGGGGGCAACGATAAAACGCTTTGCCCTCGAATGCTCGCCGATACGAACGATCATTCTGGCTTCTTGAAGACACCGCCTTTAGAGAGTCTATATCCACCTGGACGATGGCTTTGGGGATGTTTTTGTACCTATTGGATATGTTCTTCCAGGGATTCGTTACTGCTTGGTGCAGATGTACCTATCTACTTGGAAAATTGGTGTAAAGTTGTATTGACACATGCGTGAGATATTGTACTGAACATGTTACTGAGATGTGGGTGTAGCTTTTCTGTAGAGTTCAGCGAGCTACGATTAGATTTTTACAGTCTGTATGCCAAGTCCGTGTATTGCCTCTGTCATCCTGGTTCATCAATAGGGTGGTCCTTATTTTTCAACTTTAAAATTTGTATTGTCTGACCTTCTTAAAATCTTCTATTCGACAAAAAAAATATCTTCGCGTTTTTTATTTGTATATTTTTTATTAAAGTCCTTGTTGCAAAAATTTCTATGAATTTATACCAAAGTAATAATATTCCATTGTCATTGAGCGACCTATAATACTTGACATATTTTAACAAAATTTTAGACGAAATTTTTTTAAACTATTTGGAAGCTTTTGAGGGGGTCAGAAGAAAAATTTAAAAACTTTGATTTTTACTATACATATAAGGACCACACTATTCATCACTATTTGCTTACACATTACTACGAACATCGTACATTACACAATTTAATATAAACAGTCGTCTTATCTTCCCTCTAACACTGCCTCATTCCAAGCTACCCTTCGCAAAGAAGCATCGTGAGCGAAAAATGGCCCCCGTCATTTCTCTGGTCGAAAAAGGAAGACGTCGTGAGACGAGTACGACGCTCAGTCTCTGGAGCTGAAAAATCGCGCGCGTTTATCAGCGCGCATACTTCCGTTCAAAGGGTTAATTCGGAACGCCCGCCAAGGCTGGTGAAAGGGGGGGCAGAGGAGAGGACGGTTATCGTGGTGGGCGCTCGTCGCTCTGGTGAGAATACAACGTCAGAACGGCGGTAACGTTGAGTTCGGGAAATTGAGCGCGTCGTTCCACTCGGTGGCGTCAAATTAACGCCCCGTTCGCCATGCGACGCGGCGCAACAGAGACGCAATTACTTGACACGGCCCTTACACGACGCCTTGGCGTCTTCAAAGGCGCTGCCGCGGGATCACTCGCGATACCATCTTCGGCCTATGATCGTGCTTTTTCACTGTGCTCGCCCCGATGCGCGATGAAAATTGCCGTGTAATCTATGACACCGCGCACTTTAATGCGCCCCTTAATTGAGTATCTCGCTGCACGCGCGATATCGTTTCGCGTTCAATGAATTTTCCGCTGCCCCGTCGTGGTTCTAATTGGTGATGGATGATGGAGTTACTAGACGTGAAGAAAGGTGCTTCTAGATAATATCTTTATTTAGTGTAACCATTCGAGTGCAGTAGCTGGAAGAAAGCTGTTTCAAAAAGAGGTCACTTTATGAAAGTAGAATGAAAGTTAACCTTTTTCTATGTCCTTTCTTCTTTCTACAAAACTCTTTGCAGAACAGAAATTAGTATCTACTTTCCAAAAGAAAAATATTAACTTCAAGAAAAGAATATAACTTTAAATTCTTCAGAGTAAAACCTCGAATTAAGGAAAATTCGGATTACCCAGATTCCATTGTATACAAAACTTAATACGTTCGCGGACGTGAATGCTATAGCATTCATTTTCATGATGATACAGAATGACATGAATGCTATAGCATTCAAATCGATTAAAATATGAAAATCTGACTACCCTTATAAAATGTGTTTAATCAAATTTTGGATATCACAACCAATTTACAAATAAAATGACTGTCAATTTTTGCACCTCGCTGAAACTTTTACTGTCCACGAACGTGTTAAGTAATGTTAGATTTATATCCGCGGAATGATATAAAAGTTTTTAAATCGTTATCGCTAATTAAGTCGAATAGTCACACTGTCCCGATCGCGCTCAAGCTCCGCCGTGTCTGAACACGCAAAAATCGAAAATAGACCGGAACGCGTCATTAGGTGGCGGTTCTTGTTCAGAGGCGTCGTTCCTTTAGCTGCCGCCGCCACTGTGCGAGGTCGGAATCGGAATAACGAGCCATCCGGTCGCACCGCCACATCAATCTGCACTGGGTTACGTTTTGACGAATCGCGCCATCGCGACGCGCGACGTCTTTATAGAGGCACCTTCTGGCGCGGCGCCAGCGCCACGCGTCGACGCCGAGCACCGCGACGGACGCGAGAAACTCATCCAACCCGTGTCAGCCGATTATTTTTCGCGGGCTTCAGAAATGAAACACAGCGACTGGTGTCCCGCGCGAAGATTTACGGGCCACATTTGTATCCGGCTATCGCGCGCTAGGTGGAGCGATCGATGCCGCTGGATCTTAGAATAAATCATGACTGGAGAAACCGCGGAAATGTATGGACCTGTAAAAATTAATTATCACGCAACGTTTGGGCCATTACTGCGAAAGGGTTTAGCCGGGTAAGCATAGGAAGAACGGTTCCAGTATCAATTTTAGTATTTATGCAAAAATAATGCTTTTTACTTAAAAAACAAAAACATAGAGAAATCTCAGATTTCTACCCCCACTCGTTAGGGTGATATGGGGAAAACTCCAAAAAATTAATTCCCTTATTTCCACCCTTAATGATTGATCTGCAATTTCGGAGAAAATATATGTGGTACAGTTGAAAAGTATTTACTACGTAAAGTTTGAAGCATTCAAGTATCTTACGTAATTTTTGAGAAAAAAATGGCGAAGTTTAGGGTTGTTATCTCCATATTACCCTAACGAGAGGGGGTAGAGATCTGAAATTTCCCTCGGTGGTTTTTAGGCTAAAAACAGAATTTGATATACATAAATACAAAAATTGGTGCTGGGACCGTTTCCCCCATGCTTAGCCGGTAAGGCCCATTATATCGTTAGGATTGTATAGTGACCAGGGACGGCTCTGAAGTATTTGATGCAGATGTTAGCGAGGATAGATAAGGATAATGCTATTTTTGGGGGATTTAAATTTTGGGGAATAATCTTTGCATTTTTGAAAGGGCAGCTGTATTGTTGTAGTTGTACAGTACACTTAAGGGTTCCATACACGTTGAGATCTATATCGATACATGTTCCAAGTGTCACTATTGTGATACAAAGCTCAACGTGTATTTGACTGTCTCGGTATTAGCTGGTATCGTCGTCTGTATAATAATGTCCTGGGACGTCGATACCTCGATGGTGCAACTGATACGAATATCTACAATTGAGGACTTTCAGTGGCAGATTTAACAGGGCGGCTGATGAGCAGTTGCCGCCTAAGCTCCTGCAGAGAAGTCCCCGCGGGCCCTATCTCCAAAAAATATGATTAAGTATAGGTATCTAAACATTACAATTTTTTTCATACTACTACACTTGGCCCATCTTTAGTAAACTACCTCTTCATTTTCCCCCAAAATGGGCCCCTCAGAAGGTTTGCCACCCGTGCCATTTTTCTTAAATCCGCCACTGAGGACCTTGTAGCAAGAGGGGTTCAGCTCCATTTTTGAATTTTTGCATTGTTATCTATATCGATACAGATCTCAACACGTATATGGTTCTTTAAAGACCAGTGGCTGAGAGGTTTGTTAAGTTTGTACCTTCGAAGAAGGGAACTCGACGTTTCGGAAGTCGTCCAGTAGGTTACAGAATTGAGGAAGTCGCACGAAGAATAATGGCTAGTACGTAGTGATTCTTCGAATTACTGAACACGCCGAGAAATTGCAACTACTCCGTAGCTAGATCCATTACTCATTGAATATTCATTTTGACGTCATCCATTAGTTCTGGATACATGGAGCTCCTGGAATACCAGGCATTCTTCGCCATACAATAATCATTCAAGGAACTCCATTGACTTAGGTACAGACTACCGAAGAATATTTCCTGACCACTCTACCAATGCACATTTCTTACAACTTTCTTATTCCCCCGTCGCGAGGTCTATTAACCACTTAAATACCATTCTACCCCCAGGTCCCAAGCATCCACCATTAAACTCAAGCAAATCACCAGCACTGTTCCCTCGGTGACCGTAGAAATCGCGGTAACTGATTCCAAGCTGTCGCGTGTTCTCCCGTGAATTCGGCATCGACATCCCTTTCGTGTTCCGTCAGAGCCTCGGCTCGCATAGAATTGAATCCTACCTTTCCCTGGCTGCTCTCCCGCCGCCCCCTCTTTGCGGGCCCGCGGCATCGGCACAGTAGAAAGCCGGCCGTAGGACGCTCGACACTCTGTTTCTTTAATTGCGTTAATAAATAAAGGACAGTCGGCCGTGGTCAGCGGGGCCAGCGGTCCGGGGGGGGGGGGGGGGAGTTGGGACAGGAGGGGGATAGAGAGAAGAAAGAGAAACGAGGGAGGCACAGCGGCCGGGAAAGAGGGGTCGCTGGCGGAAGGGCGAAGGACGCGGAACGAAGGACGAAGGTGTGCGGAGGCCGGTTCCCGCCGCTATCTCGCATCTTCTCCCCCTCGTAAGCAAATCGCAATATTTAACGCGATAGTTAGTCAATCTTTCTTTGATACGTGTGTAGGAGGATGACGCCGCGGCGCACGGCCAATCCGCGGCCAACTATGGTCGGAACACCCTACGTCAGCCAGAAAGTATATTTTACACGTTCGTCGGCAACGAGAACTCCTCTTCTCTGCCCTCTTCTACCCCGCTTTCGCCTTCCTTCCATTCGACATTCCACGCGTGGGAAACAATGCGGCCCCATGGCTTCTTTATGCTCGAAGTGTCGCGGGTCAGTTGTTACCGGGACGACCCGATACCCAATCGGATTACAGTATCGTTCCGGGGACCTCTGGCGACATGGAGATTGCGAGCCGGATTCGAATTTTTGCGTCTTCCGCGCCGACTGCCGCCGAAACGGAAACGAGGCGGGAGCTCCTGCGGGGAATGGAGTGGAGCCACTGGGCGGGGGTGTTTCTGTGGAAAATGAAGGTGTGATGTGGGTTAATGTGGGATTGTTATTAGAAGGGCGAGGGGATGATTGTTTGAGGAGAATAGATTTTATTGGTTCAGGGGAAAAATTGTTTCTTAATGGATATTAATTATTTTCTTTTTGTATGTTGCTGAAAGGACCTTGGGTATTGCTTATTCAGATTTAAAGGATGATTCTGAAAGATAGATTTGCAAGATAGATTCTGAAAGACAGATTTTAGATATTTAATGGAAAATTTGGACATACTGTTAAGTGACATTTATGCGCAGGTGGGCCACCTGGTATTTGGTACGTTTTAACAGGTTAATTCAAGATTAAGTGATTTGAAATACACAGGTGTGGACGCCTCTACTGGCTTTTGTATTATTTGTACAAAATAACTGTTTTTGTGGAAACTTTTAATTGACAAGAAGCAATGTAGCATATTTTCTAACACTCAAATCACGAATTCTGTAGATGAGTACCGTAAAATGGGGGAATATTGGCAGCATAGGGTAACATTGGCATACGACGAAATTACGTTGTTTTACGTCAGATTAGTAAAACTTAACCTGTTAATGCTATTTATATGATGTGGCAATGTTACGAGTTGATTTTAGTTAAGATGCAAAAAATAAAATAAAATATAGAAATTTAAGTTTACTGATCTCAGATTAATAAAACTTATCCCGTTAATGCTATCTACATGATGTGCTAATGTTACCCCGGTACAGTAACGCTTTTAACATTTATTAAAGAAGGAAAGGACACAAATTTTATGCATTTTGACACTTGTAGTACAATCACAAAAGATGCAATGTTATGATAAGATACTTAAATCAAATGTAAACATGTTAATTTTTACATTATATAACAAAATGTTTCAAAAACCTGCCAATGTTCCCCCATTTTACGGTATATCCTTTTGAACACCTCCCACTTTCTTCGTATATGCAAAATCTTTCTCTTGGCAATCGTTCTCCACCAATGTTCACGTTGAACACGCCAGCAAAGCAAGTTGATAAGTTATTCTGTTTTCAATTTTTTCATTTTTATTTGAATTAATTACTTAATAACAAATATGACAAAATATACTTTGGTCCATGCTCTTTAATATATAGTAAGCGAAAGCTTGAGAAAATACATACAAAATGTATGAAACAATGTTATTTGGGCAATCAATTTGGATGTATCAAAACATCGAGCAAGTCGTTCGCAAGTTATAATTCCAAAAGCAAAACAGTAAAAGTGTAGAGCATACGTGTAGAAAATATGTGCCAAATTTGAACAAAATCCTTGCTGCGATTTAAATTTTTATTACGAGCAAACAGACAGAAAATTAATTTTATATAAATAGATAAAACGATCTATAGATAAACACCCTGTTTTAAGAACTAAACACAAAACTCTACTTGCACGACATTGAATTTTCAAACTACGATCTCCAGCCGGAACCACCGGGTTCCAGGAACGTTGCAGCGCGCGATAAAGTAGGTACAAGATCGAAAGATCAACCAGAAGAAAAAGGAAGAGAAATGAAAGGGAATGAGGGATTATCCAAACGATATCAACGCAGACGACACCTGTAACGTTAAATAATAGGAGCTCGTGGTCCCAGGATAAATTAGCGGCCGAGACGCTTTCCATGGGATAGTTAAGAGCGACCGTGGCGGAGATGAGATCGAGGAAGAGCGAGAGGAGGAATTAGAAGTATAAATCGTCGGCTGGCTCGACCTCGTTGGTTCAACCTTCGAATATGTGTGTTTGGATTGGCCAGGGGAGATTCGAGAGAGAAAAAGGAATCCCGGGGACCAAGGGCCCGGAGACTCGCGGGAGGATACACGACAAGCTTCTGGCTTTGGAGTGGTCGCTTGTAAAACAACCGAGCGGTACCTTTCTGTCGCGCGGTTCGATCCCGTGGGATCCGGCTACTCGTTTATCGTGAGCCCACGAAAGAATCGCGTTCTGGCCCGTGGGAAACGATACAAATATTTTAATAAACATTCCACCGCGGTTCCTCAGGACGGCCCCCCTTCAGCAGAAAATGTTGCGTCGATGGGTCTGTCGATTGGTGAAGATTGAAGGACTATCGATCGTAGATCCATCGCGGAAACTATGATTCACCGTCCGAGTATGTCAAGAGAGTATCGTGATTTATTTGGGCGTTGATTTTCTGTCGATTTCTAGTCTTCTATCACACACGACTTGGTCAAGTTTGTTCATATTTACACAGAAAAGAATTTGAAGTTGTGTATGGATTACTGGTGGCGATCGAATTACTGTTAGGGAATAGAAACGAGGAGGTACTAGATTTTCCTTTGCTAGAAAGGTTTCATTTCATGCATGGAGAGATTGAGGTTCTTAAGTGCAGAATAGCACGCTAAGTCTTGCCTTTTAAGGGCAAAAAGAGGTATGGAACTAGGATACCGTGGTATTAAAACAATTTACATAAATGAACGCGGAATAAGAAGTTAGAAATGCCCGGATAGTTTTGCAAATTTGCATAAGCATGTAACGTGAAATTGTAATGACTTAAGTGGAGAAGTGAATAATATGCCTCTTCTTCTATGTTCTCTTAAAATGGTCATGAAAGGCGGTTGTTTCGATAGAAGCCCTGACGAAATAATCTTCATTGGGTTGAACATAGAGCGTGTTACTAACAATGTTCCTTTTTTTCCAGAAAATATATCTCCCATGTCCATGAGGAACTTCCCCGCGTCCTTCTGGAACAGCCAGCACCCTGGTGAGGTCTACGAATACCCAACGGACCCATGGCACCCACATTACACACAATACCACCACAGGTGAGTCTGCTACGATTCCTTATGCCATCTTTCAAAATCTTCATGCCATGGAAATGGTAACCTTAATCTCACTTCTGTCACTGCTTCAGAAGTGACAATAGTCCTATTCATTTCCAAGTATTCTCTCGAAAGCACCAACAGTCTCAATAGATCAATCAAAACAAAACTTCTCCTTTCTCCCGGAAAATGAACATTTTTCCATTAGCTTACAAATTTTAGCGTTTTTTTTACAACAGTACCACAAAGTGATTGGTTCGAGCTATCAATTGTAATACTTCAGTACCCAGTGGCGGATTTAATGGGCAGAAAATTAATTTTATATAAATAAAATGCCGATGAGCATTTTTCGTCCCTTAGAGCACCATCTTCAAATTATGATTTTATCCAAACACCATATTTTTTTCTGTGCTACTACACCTAACTCGATTTAACGAACTACCTTTTCATTTCCCTGAAAATGGTCCCCTCAAATCGTTCGCCACCTGGACCCTCTTCCTTAAATCCGCCACAGTATGTCCACTTATAATAAAACTCTGACTCATCAGGAATACTTATTCACTGTTCGTGAATAATTTTACCCATAAAGAATGAAAGCCTCGATAAAAATAGTGTTACAGAACCATCTATATCAAGCAACTTTGTACGTACAAAAAGTACCAGAAGCCCCCGCGCAACTGTACACCCCAAAGCCAACTCCACACAGGAGCTACATTCATTCATCCCTTTTTTCATTACTCCAATTTGTTCGATTCATCCCGGAAATTATGCCCACTAATAACAAAACGGCCCCTCGCGTGGAAGCACTACCAGCGCCGCTTATCGGCAATCAGACAGCCAAATTCTCCCAAGGAATCCGCGCAACTCGTCGTACGTCGAGCGCGCTCCGTTTTAAATTCGGCACGGTTTCACGCTCGAAGCTCGGTTGTCCGCGCGAAACCAGGCCATGATAAATCGGCGAGATCCTCGAGTGCGCCGTCCGTTCAATTAACGGGCGATAATGCGTCCGATGCTTCACGCATTCCGAAAATCCACCTCCGGCAGGCGCGACACGCTCATTACGCGATAGCCTGCCGGGATAAACCGTCGGAAATGAATATCGCAGCGCGCTCGAGACGAGAAACAGCATGACGGAGGAAGAGGAAACTGTGAAAAGAGGGCGAAAGAAAAGGAAATGTCAGAAAAATCGGGTGAAATCGAGGAAAGAGATATACAGAGCTTGCACGGAGCACGCGCGAGAATGAGAAGGCAAAATTAAATGGAGAAGGGGAGAAGGTTCAGAGGCAAAGAGAAAACGAGACGTGAAAAATACAGAAAACCGTCGGGAGCAGGTACCCCTGCTGGAAAGATCTTTAGCGCTGATCTCGCGTCGGCCGCCGTATAAATTACCAGTCTGTCACCGTTCTTGAGAGGAGGCACGATATCGAGAATTCTTCTTTCCCTCCTTCTCTCTCCCTCCTTCTCTCTCATTTCTACCCATTTTTCTTTCTATTTCTCGTCTCGTTTCTCTTCCTCTTTCATTCCCCTGTTTTCCTTCGCCATGTCCCTTGTCTACTCATTTTCGTCGGCTGCACTCCCGCTGCTCCTGGTCCCGATGATCGAGGTCAGAATTAAGAGGCGAACGGTTTCCACGGTTTGTTACAGGGCTGTGCACGATTATCACCACCATAATATGGCGGCCGTGACGAGTTACGGTGGCCTGTTGTTGGGTGGTGCAAGGGGACTTGGTCACCATACGTCCCACCATGCGGCGCACCACGCGCACGCCGCGGCAGCCTACAAGGACTGGACGTCGGCGACGCCGTCGCAGTCGCTCGTCGACGCTTCATCCGCACCCCCTTACGCTCACGGCCCTTACCCACCCCTCTCTGGTGAGTAGAACCGCTAGGGTTACTTTAGCACGTAGTCGCGGATATTGAATGGTGGTTGTTTCGATGTCGGGAAAACGGCACCTTGGTTCGGGTTACTGACTCACTGTGGTGGAAACAAAAGTTGAAATTAATATGTGCGATGGTTTATTCGGTCTATCTTTAATTAGTATTCTATACAGTTTACGCCAAGCTTCTCGTCGCGTTAAATTCAGGGGGCTCAATGAATTTGAAACGGGGGGAAACAATGGGGACGTTTTTGGTCCACCTTTAATTAGCATTCTATACAGTATACATCAAGCTTCTCGTCGCGTTAAATTCGGGGGGTTCAATGAATTTGAAACGGGGGGAAACAATGGGGACGTTTTTGGTCCACCTTTAATTAGCATTCTATACAGTATACACCAAGCTTCTCGTCGCGTTAAATTCAGGGGGTTCAATGAATTTGAAACGGGGGGAGGAATGAGGACGTCATGGAAGCAAGAATCAATGTTTGATATGTAGTTACGATTGTGGATTACTGTAGTTGTTTGCCGATCGGTTTCGAATTCTTCCTCGGCTTCTTCGACTTCGTTCTACTTCTCTAGAAGGGGCAGGCTTTCCCCGTCTTATATAATTCGACGGGGGAGCCGCGGGGGTTAGAGAAAGGAGCGGCCCTTTTTGCAAAGACGTGTCCCGAGCACCTCCGCCGGTCGGAGAGAAATGTTTTACGGCCGTGCCGTGGCTTTTTGTCGTCGGCATCGATGATTTCGGTGGGAGAGAACAACGAAGAAACGCCGTCCCGAACGTGGCAGCGCTATATCGGCCCGCGGCCCCCATTAAGCTCTTATTAATTGCGAGCATCTGAGGGGCCGACCGACCTTTCTTGCGCTACCTGCGCGCCATTCTGCCTCCGCTCGCTCTGCCGCTCCTCGGCCTTCCAACTTTGATGTCGAGTCGATCCTCCTCCGACGAGATTTATCATGTAAATCGCGAATAAAAAGCCACGCGTACCCTTTCCCTTGTAAACGGGGACGCTGGTGCGCCTCTCCTTTTTTCCACGGTTCCGGGAGCGCTCGGGGATCGCGTCACTATCGATCGCTTGATCTCTGTTCAGACGCTAGCTGGAGGGGAGCAAATTGAGCATCGGGGATCCTATTGAATCGTCTGGCGAACGTGTGAAAATGGGACCTTCGGGAGTCAAAGACAGTGGACAGTTGTTGTGGAAATACGAGGGTGGGAGAAATATTGCGAAGCGTAAAGAATAGCAGTGGAAGTTGAAGACGGTAGTAGGTACATTTGGGGGTTGAAAATTTGAAGGCTAATATATAAGAGACTAATTATATAATTTTCGCACTATCATGTTATTGGCCTAGACACGTACAGGTGGATACACAGTTTAACCCTTAAGTAGTGACGTCTCACTTTGTGACATGAACGGTGGTGTGAAGTCTCACAGACTCTTCTTTAATAATTTGACACTGTGAAGTCTAAATCGATTTTTAAGGATAAGATACTTTTGCATGTTTTGTTCAAAACCACTGATAGTTGTCTTCACCATACGACATATTCTAAAGCAAGGTTGAATGAAAAGAAAGGGAACATAGAAAAAATAAATCTGCAGGAGCCTCCTAGACTCCACACAGTTAGAAATACTATTTGGGTAGATGTACCGTTTGTGGCCATTGCACAGTTTTTGGCCATGTGCATAATTATATTAATTTTAAATTGCTTACAGATCATTATTATCATTGTTTAGTATACCGCTAGAAATATAAGGTTACAGTGATTGCTTACACGGAAAAATATTATATTTTTTAAGAAGTGGCCAAAACTGGTACAATACTTTAAAGTACTTGGTCACAAATTATGCATCCACCCTACTGCACAGAAAGAAGACCCCTGACAGACGATGCAGCCCACCGCTAGCACCTAGTGATCCTCTAGTCTAGAGATTGGTTGCTGCGATTTGGAGCAAGATCGAAAGTAGACAGAGGAAGAAACTGTAAAAAAGAAAGAGACAGAAATTCGGATAGAAAGAGATAGATAAACAATCAGCTTGGAAAGCAGACGATTTAATAAATATTTACGTAATGTTATTTCCGGTTTTGCTCCCAAATTGCACAAATGGTTGCGGTTATACCGATCACTCCCTAGAGGATCATTACTAGCTCCGTCTGAACCCCTGTCTGTCTACATAGTAGTAAGTAGATGTGGCCGTATCCGCCAATAACAAAAATACTTGTACCCCGCCTTAAGAGTGTGTCCAATTAGTTGTCAAAAACCAATCGTCTCACCGGCGAGCTGCACCGCCTGCCAGGGGCCTTCTTTCTGTGCAGTAATAGTACCTACTGCTAAAGGTGCCATTTTGCATTTCATCGCTCGCATCAGCGCTATTGACCTTGATTAAATGGGCTAACCCGACCTCAGCTAAGCTTTTCAAAGACTCCAGAGGGCTGAGGGTACAAGTGTCAGCACTTCCGTTCGAATCTCCCGCGCATTCCATTGTCTGGGTCCTGTGAACCGTTCAGGCAGCGCCAGAAGCCCCTGAGAACCGGGGGAATACCGTAAAGATAAAGGTGGAACGGAGGCGCGGAAGTTCCTAAACGTGCCGGAACGCTGCATCAAAAGCTAAAGACGTGTCGGATGAAATCGCGTGAGACTGGCTTCGGGGTGAAAGCGGAAGGCGTGTTGGTTGCAGCGACGTGCAGACAGATGGGAGTGGTCTCTGCAATCACCGATGGGCGTGGTGTTTTCACGGCATGCTGCAGCTGCACCCTGAGTTGCAACTCGCGTGCGCTGCATTTGCGTTTCGAGCGAGAAGAGGCGAGCGGCGTCACGGCAAATTCGTTTGCGAGTAGGTCGTGGGAATTTTGCGAAATCACGGAAACAAATACGACATGTAGATTTCAATATATTACATTTTTAATTAATTCTGGTGAAATGAGCTGACTTATTAGAGGGAGGACAATGGATTCTGCAGTGTGTAATACAGCGTATTTGTGCAATTAACGCTTGAGCTGCAATATTGCGAACAGGGTGGTTGACCACAATGTATATTTTGGTGCACAAGTGCTCGGTGCATTTGGAACTAAATAATTGTAGGCGAGGGTTGCGTAGGAAACTAATATTTGCCTCGATGTCACTGGTTTAAAAACCTTTTGTTTATTACAAGTGACTTTGATTAATATATTCGTAAGGGGTTGTTGTTGCAGTCTGTTGTTATTATTGCAGTCTGTTTTGACGAATACGATTGGGGTAGGTGTTTATTGTTTGACAAAAAGGTTCTGGGATGTTCGCAAATTTTAGTTTAGCTACAAGATTTATATAAATATTTTAGGCATGATTTTTCGTCCAATAGAATAAAAAACTGTTCAGTTTTCTATATTCTGAAATGTATATTTTTAGATGTAGTATACAGGGGTTGACGATCTCGCTATAGAAAGGGAGAGGACGCGGTGTGCCACGGTTTGGTTCCATGTATGGCGAATTCAAGGGTTGGAAATCGATACCAGAGCCTCGCACTCTCATCCCTTTCGCTACTACCGATTCCATGCGCCATGAGTTCAACCCTCCTTCAGTAGCCATTTTGATCATTTCGATTTGACAATTTGTTACAAGCGAGATTCCGTTCACACTTTATTTCTTCTACTTAGTTTCTTCATTACTGCATTTTCTAAAAGCTACCAGAAAATATTATTTTACTAGGAGCAGGAGAACTGCTAAGAATAAATACCTAATCCTAACTAAAATTTTACCAAGTCTCTAAACCAGTGCAAAAATAAAACAAAAGTTCAAATATTTAGGGGAGACAGGAGCAAGTTGATACGTTTCTCAGTTTTCAATTTTTTTAATTTTTGTTTGAATTAATTACTTAATAACAAATATGCTAAAATATACTTTGGTCCTTCCTCTTTAATGCATTATAAATGAAACATGAAAAAATACATACAAAATGAATGAAAAAATGTTATTTGGACGAAGGTAATTACCCCACTGCGGGGCAAGTTGATATTGCTCTGGGGCATGTTGATACGTCTGTAAAATATCCGTTTAATGAGTAAAAAATGGTTGTCTGGAATATTCCACTTTAACATGAGGTGCTTGCTTCTATTTATTAATGTATCTTTGATTAATGTATATTTGATCTATTCCGTATATTCTCGCGCTTTGATTTAACAACATTAACTCCTTTTCTACACCGACACATGCTTTTTGAAAAATATTTTGCGGTACTGTCCCGCGATTCGTTTTTCTGACATAATTTCGTACCATTTTCCTAGAAATAAAAGGAAAAATCCAATTAAAAGTGGTCGGGGAAAATTGAAACACTGTATCAACATGCCCCAGAAAAACGTATCAACTTACCCCACAGGATGTGATTATGTACAAACATCTCCATAAAAAAATGGAACAGCATATAAACAAAATAACAAAATGTAATTACCTTACCTTCAAAGGATTCAGTGTGATGCCCAATTAATTTGAGTGATAAAATTCTCTATCAAGTGTCAAGATAATTCGTCTGTATCAACTTGCCCCAGTCTCTCCTACCTACTTTAAAACTCCACAAGAAACGTTATTTCGACAGAAATGAATAACCAAAGAGATCCATACTAAATAACACAGATGCCTCTAATTTCGACAAAAAATTGAAACGTTCGCGAGGTCCGCGCCGAAAGTCCCGCGAACTTGGTCACAGTGAAAGTCCCCGAAAACGTGAATGTATATCGACGTTGCGAGCGGGGAACTCCCGTGAACGAATGAGCAGGGGATTTAGGGCCAATTTAGGAAACGCTCACGTTCGCACGCGCGCGCCTTGCTTTATGGCGCAGATTGAGAGTTGGTTCGCGGATCGGACCGACCAAACGAGTTTTCAAGAATTTACTTGCCGGAATGCCGGCAACGCTCACTATTCTAACTGGCGTGTGCTACCGTAAGGGACGCCTGGTGCACGCTCCCCGGTTCCAAGTAGCCGCGACCTCGTCGTCAAACATCGATTCTGGAAATTAATGAATAAATAAGGAAGGACTTGCGTCCCTGTCCGCTTTCTCGTTTCAAGGGAATACCGATTCTGTGATTCCGGTGAGATGCTCGCTGAAAAACCACGCCGCCGTGTGCCGTGATCCAGATTTCTGTAAATTTTATTCTGGGGCTGAAGGAGGGACGCTAATTTTCGGTGCTTCGAGAGATCTCGCGATCGGCTCCCTGTTTTTCTGGATAACCTCGGGTAAAAACAGCTGGTTGGTTCTTGCAAATCGAGCTGCCAGAGCATTTTCTTTTGCAAATCAAGTAGTTCTTATTTCAGACTTTTGGATACATTTAGATTTTCTCTTCGTTCTATTTTTTATCTTTTTAAATCTTGTTTTTTTCGTGTGGATTTTTAGTATAAGTTATTCTTGATTTTGAATCACAACTAGGCGAAAACCAAGAGAAAAAAAGATTCGAGCTTGACCTTTTTAGCTGCCAAATCAACAATTTTGCGAATTTTAAAATAAACCAAGCGGCATTTTATTCAGAAAAGATAGTACTTTCGGAAAATGCAATAAAAATCGATTTTTCGACTGCCTAGTCCCCTTAATTAAGCGAACTAAGACCTCATCTTTTGGGGCTTGGGGAATGGTAAAACCTAATCAATGGGGTTTTAGTTTTTTTCATAAAGAATAAGAGTTTTCATTAACTTTAATTTAGGTACAATTTTTTTTTGGTCATGGGGCCCTGCAGGTGCCTTCTGCGCAAGGGTCTAGCTGGCAACTACTCATCAGCAGCCTTGTTAAATTCACCACTGCCTACATTGTTCATTCTGGTATCATTATAGACCTCCTCTTAACGTTACCCTTTAAAATAACTTGATCCCCTCATAAAATACTTAATATCCATCGAAGATTTCACCCCGTATCACAACAAATCCAAAGGGGTCTACCTTCCGACGAAAAGGTAACCGATCACACCCCCAATCGTTGCTTTACACTTAGAAATCCTTCCGCTTCTGTCGCCGATAAAACCGACCACCTCGGCGAGCGTCGAGACTCTTAACGAGTCCTCGAAAGGACTTACTCGCCGTTCGAAGGGTGAGACGGTAATTTCGGTGCGAATCGTCCCAGCGAAGCGTCTTCGAATCTGAAGTGCCGCCATTAGAACGCCGCTTGGCACCCCGATTAGGCCGCGGCGCGGTGTCCCGAGCCCCCCTGGTAATTATATAATTGCGTAAAATTAACTCGGCCGGCATAAATTGGCTGCCGTTTAAGCGCGATTAAGAGAAATAAATCGCAATTACCGGGTGACGTCCGACGACGCCGGGCACTCTAAATGGTCATGGCGCACCGCGTGACGGTTTCTGTCGGCGGTTTTATGCCTCCCGTTACTCCCCCGTCCTCCCTCCCCACTGCCTTCGCCTCACGGCTGTCTATTGCCTCTGGGAAATCATTAATGTAATTGCCCGTCACCGGCTGGTATCGACAAATTCGACGCGTCCGCGCGGATGATTTATGCGACCACGGAAGTCGCCATCGCGATCACTCAGGGTCTTCCTTCTTCCTCGTTTCATTTATTGCTTCCTTCATACTCACCGTTTTTTTCCCGTTGATGGAATTGATCGATAAAATCGCGAGGGTGGGAAGGATTTTTTAGGAGGCAGTTTTCTGATAATACTTAAGTGAAATGTTCTTTTGTGAGCAAACGTTGAGTTTCATATTCATTTTTGAGGTAATTAATGGTAATTACGCGTTCACTGTGTTCTCACGGTATACGCGGTTCCAGGGAATCGATTGCAATTGAGGAGCTTGTAGCAAGAGGGGTGTAGCTTCATCTTTACTAACTTCGAGTAAATTAGAAAAACTGTTTACAAAATTACTGCTCTGACTTGGTATTGAAAAGAGAACACTAATTGAAAAAATATATGTATATTTTCACACAATGAGTAGTAGTTATTGAGTTAATAAGTTTTTAGCTCTATTTTTGGAGATTTTTTCAAATCTGGAGTTGCCCAAAACAAAAATATGGCACAACATAGTAATGGGTGCAGGTTCAAAATTTGCAATAAATCGCTCATTTGTTATGGGATTTGCATCAAACGTGCACCAATTTTTTTACATATATTACACGTCATAATTCAAAATCTGTCAAAAATAGAGCTGCATCCCTCTTGCTATCGAATTCTCAATTCGAGGAATAGAAATCTGATGCAAGTATAGCAAATTTTAAAATCAGTATTTCGTTCAACCTCGTTTCCACAAAATTCAACGAAATGAACATACTTGGAGCACAAGGGGTTAAAACGAAGAAGACATTTGGCATTTACGATCCTGGAATAGTGAAAGATTCCCCACACTTTGTGTTCTGCAAGTAGAAATATAAATCGATGTCACTAATATAGAAATCAAATTTGTGGATCAACGAAATAGAGCTTGAATTTGATCGAATTTCAATAATCGTCATCAAATGGAAAATTTTTTTCGACCTTTTGATCCCCATCATCCTGGTAACAGGTTAAATAAAACACATTTCTTTGCACCTCTGTTAACACTGTTACATGGGAAAATCAAGCCCAACTACTTCAACAGGCAGAAATTACAAACGAATTTGTCAGTGCTTACAATGATCTGAATCAAGTGCACCAAGTAATTTTCAGAAATTTAATCCACCACATCGATCAATAGATACAAGAAGAATAATTTCGTTGTCTGGTTTTCACAAGCATTTCACGAAACACTGGTGCCAGACATTTCCCTGAACAGGAAGTTGAAAAGTCGCGGAAGAATGCGCGGCGGCAACGAAGAAATCGCGCAGCAACGTTCAACACGGCAAAACTGGGCCCGGGGATGTTAATTTAATGCTGCTCGCGTACTTTTATCTTTCCCCGGTGAGCATTAATTCCCAGCGGCCGCGAACAGAGACGAATTTACGAGCGAGATTCGCTATCCGAACCGGAAGAGCGACGAACTGGGATCGCGAAATCTATTGCTTCCGAACACGCAGCCGCCACGACGTCGCGAACCTTGAACAGCTTAAATCAAACGCGAGATCCCCCAGCGAATGCAAAATTGAATTCCGTCCACGGTATTTTGTCAAACGATCCTGCTGATTACGAGTGAAATATGCTACCTCCAAGGTACAGCCACTTGTGAAGTTAGTTTTCGCTTTGCGGAACAGTAGAAGAGCAGAAACAACACAGTGGAAGTTCATGTTTATCGTATTGAACAGCATTTTCTGAATTTTTTTAAATAACGAACCTTCTTAGAATGGAATTTGTCCTTGTTATCGATAATTATGGATAATAATCGAAGTACTTTTTCTTAGTAAGCAAGAATTGTCTACTTAATTGCTTCGTTTAATGGTAGTGTTTATAAAGTTTTGTGTATATTTCACGGTTGCTTTACTTGTTGCTCAGTTGGGCCAAGTTATTGTGTAGGTAAATTTAGTTTGAAGATTTTAATTGTTAAAGAAAAGTAGCTTAATTTAATTTCTTGTTATGGTTTTACAAAAGTTGTTTTTTAAAGGGTTATTTAATAGCGAGTAGGATAATTAATATTGTTTCAAATTTTCTGTGTTTTTTCTTTTTTAAGTCGTAAAATGGAACTTTGGCTTGGTAGGTTTAATAATTGTATAACGTTAGACTTGTTCTAAGGGGTGGTATTTTTTTTCAAATTAAATATCCCAAAATTATAGGATCCGTACTGTGAGTAAATAATTTTTGTCAGTTTGAGGGTTGGTATATTTCTACACAACCTGCCCCAGTTATGGAATTGATTGAATTACTTTAATTGACACCCGAATGATAATTCAATATAAAATAAAAACTCTTTCTGAGGTGCACAGAAACAAAACTATGAGTCAAGATTGACCTCCATGCGACGCGTGGTCCCATCCACCGCCCAAGGGTTAATTTTCACAGTACACCCTGTGTTAAAAGAGCCTCTGTTTACAAAATGATCCGATAGGTCCTGCGATAGACTATGCAGCCACGCTATCATCCCCAATGCAAGGTCGCCCGTATCGATCGTTCACGTGATCTCGATTACCAACCTCCCTCGCATCATTGACTAAGGGAGCAGCGTCGCGTCGGTCAAGCGGCCGCCAGCGAAACAAAGAAAGGGGCCCAGTCGGTGCTCTCAATATTTCCGGGGGAATTAATTCACGGAATCTTCGCCATAAATTCTCGTCCGCGTGGGGCATTCTACGGAGAATATTCTGGATCCGCGGAGTCGGTGCAGGCCGACGGGGCTTTCTGGCACGCGCCTCGAAAATGGCGTCGCAACGCTGACGTCACGTAATCCACGCTTGTGTACCGCTTCTGCCCGGTCGGTGAGAGCAAAAGGGAAGAGAATGGAAAAGAGGGACACCAGGTTAGCCGGGGATGGCTAGCGAGCCTCGATTGGTCAGCCAGCCGGATGGAGGGAGTGGTCGAAAGCTGGCGGTTATATCGATCTCTCGAAGTCGGCTCGTTCGCGGCCAGGAGACACTCCGCGGCGAACGCGCGTCCTCTTCGTCCTTTAACCTTTGCAGGTCAGATCCGCGCTTCCTCATCTTCTTTAGAGATCCTTCGTAGAGAGGATTGGGTGGTTGGGTGATAGATATTGGAAATAGAGTTCTGATCTCCACTTGCTCCAAAAAGAGGAGTGTGGGACATGTCCAGGGGTTGAACATTCATTTTTTCGAGAGGTCTTCATGTTTATGCAATTGTATCACACGGGGGCAAAAGTTACGAATTAACGTGTGTTGCTAACGGTGCGTGAAGAGTTTATGTGTGGAGGGTGGTGGATTTTATCGAACCATGTATGTAGTTGTAAAGTTTTGGATTCTTCAGATGAAGCTGTTATTATCCACCTTGCAATCTTAATGATTGGGAAATAGTTTATCAAGTACTTACGTCTTTGTAGATTCTATGTTTCAAAATTCTTTTTTTAAATTAGGTGCAGGTGGTGGTACATATTAAGGTACCAAGCAAGATACTTAACTCTAAATATCTTAACTCTAGACACAAGCACTCGAAAATTTCTTCATTTAAGCTAAGTCACTCTCACTCAAGTTTAATTCACTAAACTATTCTTACTCTGAAGTTAAATTCACCAATATGTAACCTCCAGCCATTATCCATTCTAGAACTCAACATAGATTATTCGTCTTGAGTTCTACAGTACTTGCTTTGAGTCCTGTAAATCAAAATACTTAAACGTATATGAGAAGTAACGTGACCATTAAGGTACACTTGTTGTAGGAATTCTTCAAAATATTTATATTTATATCAAGGGCGCATAATTCATTGATTTTGTCACTGATTCTCTCTAGGTGTTAATCACTGCCTTGTAGACATACTTCAAACTCAACTAACTTATAAAATAAAGTACTGAACCAATAAAAGATATCAAAGGATATAAAAGAAGTTTCTTCTTTCTGCTTTTGAATAATATATTCTCTCCAAAGCTAACTCATTAACAAACTTTCAATGAAGTACCTAGCAATTACTTTGACCATGTTCACGAATCATTGTTCTCATGTGCATGCAATTCTGGTCCCATAAAGGACCAGAGCAATATCGTACGGAAACGTCGAAGACACAAGGATTTGGTGGCTTAATTTCCAATTAATATCCGCTCATCGGTGCATACGAGTTTCGAGACGGGGTCGAACCAAAGTAGGGGGCTCTCCTTTACCACGAGTATATTGGATTTCAGGACTACGAGGGGTTTGACCCCCATTGATAAGGGTCATCTCGATGCTTTCAATACCTATCTCCCGACAGGGGGAAGGGTCGACGGGTCGCTGGGGTCGGATCCTCGCTTTTTAGAGCGGGGGTGTTCGATTTAATTTAATCTCAACGTCCAGCTTTCGTCTTTTGACGTTGAATTTGCCACCCGAACTTAGAGACGACCGAAATCGACGGGGCGTGGGGCTTTCTCTCCAAATGGAAATTATGAGGGTGGAATTTTAAAATCCAGGCATTCTTGCTCATTTTAGAGAAGCACTACGTTCAATGGTGTTTTGTTTCTCCTTCTAAGGATTTTGAATTATATTTTGATTGCGAGCTTCGAGATTGTCTATGCAAGGAAGTAATCAAAAGTTATTTCTTCTGTTCACAATTTGAATTAAATAGTACTTCTTAATGTCAAATACAACGAGAAGTGAAATTTTGCTAGAAAGTTTTGTATTTCTAAATTGCCAGTCGATTCCACAAATTAGTTAAGTCAGAATAATTCAATACTTATAATTATCACTATGCACTTGGAACAAAAAGCTAAAAATTTCAAGCTACTGAATTTTTTTCAATCAAATTTTTCTGTGCAAATGAAATCATTATATAATGTTATATTTCCCACGTAACTCTTTAAAGGTACACACTAAGGGGTTCGTGCAGTGTTACACAGACACACCAAGATCTATCGCTAATGTTCACTAATTTCCAGGAAAATACGCAAAGGTAATTAAGTTTACATTGGAACAGAAAAGACCGAGTTGCAAAATTCTCGGACTTGGGCGCGTTTCACTCCGAATTTCCGTCGACTTTGTGCTCCGGTTTCTTTGTCGGGAACACCGAAGGGAATTTCTCCCTCCACCATCTTGCTATGCTCTTTGATATCGCGATATTGAATACTGAACATTCATAACAGGTGCGTTCGCCTGTAACTTTGTATTCACCAGACTGCGTGCGTTTGAGGTTTCAAACGGAAACACTCTGTCGCCTATTCTTCAGTCATAAATGATTATTGTTCGCTAACAATTGATCGGTGAATTATATGCAATCTTTTACATACATCGTATACTGTTTCTTTACTCAGAACTTAATATATTTCTTCGAGTGTCATAAATATAAAAAGTGTCTTTCGTAAAGGAAAATACAGTATTAACATTATTCCAGTCTTTAATTAAATTTTCTTAACATCTCTAAGATTATCTGAGAAAATTCTTTCTTTAGAAGAAATTGTCTGAACTCGATATTGAAATCCGATGTTAAAACTATCTTCAAAGCAAATTCCCAGTGAAACTATATACAGAAAATCACTCTTCAAATAATTATTAATTACTTAATGAAACGAACTGTGGAAATTTAGATGTTTGCCACGGTGGAAATTCAAATTTTTAGTAGAATCATAAAAAGTGATGAGAAAATTAGATAACAATATTCAATTATAGATAAATACCAGTTACTTTACATTCTTCATAATTTTATTTTCTTTTGTTCTATTTTGATTTCGACACTAAATTGAGAAATACCTTTTTCCTTTGAATGAAATTTTCGTCACCGATAAATATCATGGGTCTTAGCACTGAGGGTACTAAATAAAAATTCCGTCGATCAATAATCTCCATCAAATACAAAAATGATCTGACTAAAATTTCATCGAATTTAATGTTACCTCCGCTCTCGAGTCTCGGTTAAGGGAGTCGCTAAACATTCGATCATGATCTCCGTGAGAGAGCATCCCCAATTCAATACGGAGGGCCGCGGCCATCGAATAATGTACCATAAGTGTCAGGGCGATTTATGCCAGCCGCGTATACGTGCCTATTACGTTTTCACGGCCGAGTATGCCAGACCAATATGCTGGAACAAAATGGACGAGGGTGTTGCTGGTAAATGGTGTGTTGGATAACGTGGACAATATTGCCCAGTATCCGCTGGCCTTCCGAGTCACCCCCTTGTATTTATACGGAAGGACCCACGTCGATTATGGCTAGGGGGCTTCGCCACTTTCGTCTGGAGCAGAGCGTATTACACGGGATTTGTTAGGCGTGCCACCGCAACGATCAATTATTATATTTGCCCTTTGGCAATAATGGGAATTATGTGACCGACGTGATTGTGATTTTAATTTTTACTTTTAACGATCCCAGTGATTTGAAAGATGCCGATGATTGAAAAGATTGTTATTAACATCTTCATCGAAAAGGGTATATTCATTGATGCTGGTGATTTTTATTGGTATTTTAAAAGTATGGTATAAGTTTATGAGAATAGAAGGGTGGGTGGGATTTTAGATGAAAACCAAATTTTTGGTTTGATGAATGTGTTAATTTATTTAGGATGAGTATAATACATACAGTATAATAGTAATTTAATGTGTTTGAAGCTATAAGAGTTAGATGAAATACTAAAGAGTTGTTTGAAATGTGATAAAAGGGACGTAGGGGACGTTTAGACAAACATGGAAGAATAATTTTGTAATTGGATTTTATTGTGAATCAAATGGATCGACATTGTATAATGTTCGTTGAAAAGTAACTTTACTGTAATTAACGATAACTTAAATATTGTAGTGTATTAGTATTTAACTACGTTTAGTTGATTCAAAATCTTAACTGCGATGCTCATAGACGCGATTATGGTTCGCCCAATTGGTTGCACAGGGGTCGTTCGTCGAGTAATCCAGTGTTTGCAGAGTTTTCGTATTATTTGCACAGGGTGTAGATCCCGTGGGAAGTATACCTAGCAGTTTTAGTGGTGTAGACCTATTATAGAAGTCATGCAAACATTACATATAGTGGAAAGGTCTTTCAAATGCTGTGCGATGCACACTGTGCATACTATATACATAAATTCCAATTAAAGTATAAATATCCATAATTTTCAGAACTGTCATAAATGTCAATTTTGTTAATTAATTAAAATTTAATTAAATATCTAATTTAATTAATTAGAATTTAGTTATAAAATTCACTTAATTAAATTGTACTCCAGTTTCTATTTGTCACTATTAATGCTTCATACCGATTAAAGTATGAAATTCAAAATATTTAAAATTACAATTTGGAGACACCTATCCTAAAAACGTACCTACATTAAATTGATACTTCTAAAAACATTTACCTCTGGAATCGTTTGAAGCAATCCATCGAATTTTACCAACTTCCGAGCGAATTCGTGTTTGAGAATCGAGCCTTTCAATTTACATCATCGTTTCGTCAAAGTCTCCTCCTACCACCTCACTGTATTTCTAGCATCATTTTCCAGCCCACTGACTTTCTATCAAACTGCGCCTCGCATTCCCGTCGCCGCCCGTAAGATCAAATCTTTTGTGCTTCCTCCCCGTGTTTCTTTCAGCGTGCATGCGCCAATATGGTAACGTACGGGGGCACACGTTGCTGACTTTGAAGCAGGTAGATCCACGTGCTGACACGTGTGCGCCGACAGATACGAACTTAATCGTCCGTGACGAGCGCACCACGTGCCATGAATTTAAGTACATATTCGAAAACGTCCATCTTCTTCGATTGCAAAACGAAACTTCATCGATACGGAGAGCAGACGATTAAAAGCCTTTTCACACGTGACACCTTTGTGACTCACGATTGGTGGTTCACATATACTAATTTGGCAGAGGTGGTGTTGGTTCCAAAAACACAGAAAATTTGTGAGCATATCTTAAACAAGAGTTCGTCAGCTATAAAAATGTCTCGTGTAGAAAGGCCTTAATAGTTGGGCCATACTTTCCGTGCTGTTTGATACTCAGCATTCTCTTAAGTTCACACCTTAGAGATGTGTGTTATAATCATTTTTGACAGAAAGCAATTTAATTTCGTGGAACTCTTAGCAGATTAAACAACACCTTTGTCATATCTAGAAACTCAAAAATAAAAAAATTATCTATAAGTAGTGACAAGATAGTCAAAGCGATGTATCTATCATCAATATGAAAGAAGTTATCAATATATTCCTAAAATATTCCCATTTTGTCATTGCGAGAAGCATAGAGATGGGTACAAGAGAAATGACTCTGATTTGATTTTGAAAAATATAGGGTGACTCGGTATAATAAGTCACAGTAAATTTTGAAACGGGATATCTCGCAAGTATAACTAGGTACAGGGAAAACAATAAAACTGTATGGAAGTGTGATTAATTATGTTTAAAAGCTAATAATTACAGATAATTAGCTCTTATAGTTTAAAAATGAAATTAAAAATACAAAAGTGTTCAAAACTGGCATATTATGGCAAGGTGGCATATAAAACCGCGTTACCCAACACGAAGCTACTAATTCCTTTAATACCGACCAGTACTTAATTCGAAAATTAGGACAAGTAGCGTGGATGTACCAGTAAATGAACATTCTTTACTAAAACGAGTAAAATAAGTTATTAAAATGAGCAACTAAGTAATTAGAGATTTCTTTTAATTTCTTGCTTTATGCCCAAAGAAATTTTAGGACATCGCATTACAAACATAATTTTATGATAGTGTTCATTCACTACCCTTAAGTGTCCATTTATTGGCGCGTTTACCCTAGTGTACCTTTATATAAATACAGTTGAATTAAAAATATCGCGACACATCCTCTTCTTACCACAATACTATTCGCGTTTACTCATGCCGAACAGATTCCCACAAACCACCCCTTAATTACGAATGATTCTCGAGGGACGGCCGGATAGCCGGATCCTCGAAGACTATGTACATAACGTCGAGGACCAGGATGATCCGCAGGGCTCCTCTTCGGAGATATCAAGATCGAAGATAGCCATGGACGCATGCGTGCAACCGTTGTAAGGAACATGAGATCTTAACTGGTCGATCTCGTGACATATTCCGCTGGTCCCCCCGTACGTCTGTCCGTTCGTCCGTTCGGAACCGTCCGTTCTCTCGGCCCGTCCGTCGGTTTGTCCGTCCGTGTCGCTCAGCGGGTGCCATCACCAGTTCTGCACCCTCGCATCCGTCAAAACGTTGACTCTTCTTTTATTACGCGGGCTGGCCGCGTTATAAATTTCGATGAACGATGAGCCGGCCGCCGGAAAGAAAAAGTCATCCCTACCTCTCCGAATAACCAATTACTTGTCGTGTGCGTGAAAGTCCTATCCCGCGGGGATTGTCAGTGGTGTCGTTCCAGTCCAATTGATGATTGACCGTGAGCGTGCACATCAAGTATCAGAGCAGTCGTCTGTGGGAAAAGTCGCGGAGTTCAAGTACCGCGTTTCTCAGCCACAGCTAGTCCCTTTGAACATCCAACTCAAGCATTTCCAATTCGAAGCATCCCCGAATGTTTCGGAATATTCCTACGCACCTCTAGCTCCGGTAACCTCGAAGGCTCTAGAAGACCCAAGTGGTAGGCTAGTTAACCCAGAACACGGTTGTCAGGGGAATGTTAGATGAAGCTGACCGAGGAAGAAGCTCACCCGGTAGGCAGACTATCGCGACTCAACGTCAGGAACACGATCAAACACATCTCAACATATCACACTTGTACCACAGGAGTTTCTGTGAATAGACCTCCCAGATAAGTCGCGTCCTGAAACTCTTCCTCGCTCCATCGAAACGACCTCCATCAAGAGACGGATTAAATTAATCGCATTAAATCACTCGGCGCCGTGCTACGAGGCTAGCTCCTTATTTCGTACGAATCGTGACGATACTTAGCTACGTTCTCTTCGCAGGCGTTGAAATTAAGAATCCCCGTTCCGTTTTCGCTGTTCCAGGTCTCGAGTCTCAGGTGCAGGATCCCAAAGACCTCTACTGGTTCTAGAAGCGAGCCCCGGAGTCTCGTGGGCCGAACTAGTTCGCGACACCCCGTCGGGTGTGACCGCGGAAGACACGAGCTCGATAACTACGGAACGCCAGGTGACGTGGAAAAGGAACACGGCGAGGGACGTGGAACACCGACGAACGGAAGCGACAATATGGCGGGCGTGCAATGGTCGAGGAAGGGACAACGAGAGGAGACGGGCGTACTTAGGGGAGGTTAACGTGATATTAGCATGCTAGGGGATCTATCCGTCGGGGCTCCTGGCCGAACACGCGAGTGAGGAAGGAGAAGAACGGACCTTTGTTATGTGACCGCGCGGACTTGACGCCGACGCGGTCGAGCAAGTGTACATAGTGTTACCTAATTATTTTAAGGATCTACTATTAGCGTACAACTGGAATAGTATTAGAGGTATACTTTGCGCGCACTATTACCTTCGTAGCGACTGATGTCCGACCGGCCGCTGGAAGAGGAGAGCCTCTAGTTCGTATAGGAGTGTAGGGGATTAGGCCACCGAAACGCGCGTCTAGATTTCCCAAATAATTGCGATTCCGATGGATCGATCGCCTCTCGGCGCCACCGCGATCGGGAGCTTCTCGTTTGCCGGACGACCGCGGGTCCATTTCGACTGAACACTGGAAAACGGATGCAGCGACGGGCAGGGAAAATAGGAGGATAGAGAGCGAGAGAGTGGTCCATGTTCCTTGAATAATATTATCATCGTTATAAAGTGTATTTTCGTTTATCACGTGGATTAAGTAATTAATCGGATGTGCCGCGATAGCTAAGTTATTGAGGGAGATGAGAAGCCGGGAAGTATGATCGAGGGGCTAATTATTTGGTGAATTTAGCTGCAGACGTAAGTGAAATATTTATTGACCAATGATCTTGCCATATATATATATATATTATAAATATATATATATTACTATTATTATTATTGTATCATAACACCGGGCGCTGCAGAAGTTCTGAGATATCTCCGAGTCAGCAAATTAAAATAGTTATTACCCGAAACGTCACAAATTATTCTTTGCATCACCCACCTCAACCCAACCCACCACAAATACCCACCCACCCACTCAGAAAGGTAATCATCCATCGCGAACACACGCAACGCACACACCGTCATTTCGCCTAGCGGATTACTCTACCTTAAGCGCATCGTATCCATCTCATGTTATCGTCATCATAGGTGTTAAATAAATGATGCATTAATATTATACCCTTGCGTTTTCTCGACTCAACTTCTTATCCGATCACTTTGCAAGCTCGCTTCCCTCCCACGCGTCGATGGCTTCAATCAGAAGGTACGTGTTGGTTTTTAGTCCCACTTCTCCTTCTTACCTACTTTTCGACACTTTTCAGTAATAATTTTGGTACTGTGAAAACTGCGTTGAACGGATCAATGCAAAGTGTCGTGATATTTTTTTGAAATGCAGTTACTAGATCTGGTTTTAATATTTTTTTAGCGGAACGGTGATGTTCGTGAATGCTGTGATATGAATTAGGGTAGATCCGGGGTTGTCAGTGCACCTAACTTAAAATGGCTAGTAAAGCTAACACTGATGTTATTTATTTTATCAGAATAAATCGATTTTTTATAAAGAATTTTTTGCTTATTCAGAAAAACTGGTCATTATTTGCTTTATGGCAATATTTGCTGAAAATCGAGTTGAAAACTAAAGCCATGACATCCGAGGTGCCCGAAGAAATGCAACGTGTTCGGAGAGATGGGACGCCCTTTTTTTAGGAGAGATGACCCACATAGTTATTCATGAAAAAATAACGAAGGGGGGAGCAAAATTATTTACAACTCCAAATATATTGAAATTCTATTTGTTTAAGCTAAACAAGTAGCGAACACATCGAAAAAAATGAACTAAGCTACTTGCGATTAGCAAAGCAAATGAATACAAAGGGAAACAAATAAAATACATAAACAAAAATAAAAGGAATACAAAATAACTGATAGAATAAAAGTTTAGAAAGTGAGTCATCCCTCACTCACAATTTGAATGTGATCATAATTCTACCAGTTCTCCTTCTCGCAGGGAAACATTTAACAAAAATTAACTTAAAAGTATATTCTAAATACGATTCTGTACACCGCTGTTTGATAAAAAAGGTTAAATGTAACCTCAATATTTACCTTTTATAGCCTTAAATCCAGAAATACACAGAGGGAACCGAAATGACGCTATTCATTCAACTCTTTGGCTTCTAACGAAACAATTGGTCTGCACTCTGACACATTTTTACGTATAGCGTCTGAAATGTAGCAACTGTATCAATTTCCCAGCCGTACCGACACCCCCGGATTTACCCTTTCATGAGTAAATTTTATATAAGGAATTTCAAAGTTTCTTTCATATATTTTCCGACGATTTGACTGGATTAGTATTTAACTAGATTTAGTAATAAAGTGGCAAGGATCGAAGACAATTGCCTTTATTCACCGCGATGACGAGATTCTGCCATGCTTTGAGTCTCTTGCAATCCGACTATATCCTGCGATCGTTTCCTGCACAGGAACATGAGAAACGCGTAGCGCCCCGTGGACGTGGGCCCCGTATCCACGATTATGTTAATAATGTAGAGATTACAGAGATAAGGCAGAAACAGAACCGAGGCGTACCTGGCTGAGAAAATAGAATTTTATGCTGCTGCGGTTCGTTACGCCGCTGCTGGTTAATTACACACCGCTGAATTTAGTGGCTCCACTCACGACGGAAAGTTAATCGAGCACGTAATAAGAGGAAGTAATGGGGAGTTTAATCTTCTGGAATTCTATGTGGAACTTTCGTTTTCGTTGAGACCCCTCCAGATGTACCTACACAGCGATCAACACGTTGTACTATTTTGCTAGGTTCGGGAACACTTTCCCCAAGGATATGTTTTAAATGTCTTCTATTTTTAATACTAAGTAAAAGTAAAAGTAAGTACGATGGTTTCAGTCACTACTCGCGTACTGATATAAAAATCAATTGTAATCTAACATTAATTCACAAGCTAATTATCCAGCAAATCCAATGTTTGAAACATGCTAATTATTATAAGGTAAAACTCCTCTTCTATCACAAAAACGTTTTTAATTTAACAAAATAAACTTCGAATGATTGACATGATAATTTGATATATGATGATATGAGTAAGAATTTGATAAAGGATTTACCAGAGATCTTTGCAAGTTATTTAAAATATTGTCGAGAAGGACAAGCGGAATCTTTAAATTTCTTTTCAATAGGTACATCTAATGATTATTACTTATCAGTGGCACACCCAGAGGGGGCCAAGAATAACTGGATTTAATTCTTTACATCAATTTAATAATAACCTAATGAATTTTATTTAATTTGCAGTAAAGAATTTTTTCTTAAAAATATTTTTATCCGTTCAACTCAGCTCTCCCAAGATTAAAATTTTGAGTGCGCCACTGCTGCTCATAAAAAATGACCAAACTATGGCGCTGTTTTCACTGATCTTAATGTACTTCTGAAAATCGACAGTGACTAACGTCCATAGGGCCTAAATTAATGGAGCAGGCGAGATGTTTCAAAAGGAACACGTGTACAGATAGAACTAATATTTGAAATGGCGATGAGAAAGGTCAAAAGACATGTGTCCCGATCAGCGAACGATTTCCTTTACACGTGCGAGCCCCTGCCACTGGTAATGTTAACGAGATGAGAAAATGAGCAATTAACTTCGTCACCTAGGGGAAACGGCGTCCCTAGGATTCGGACGATCGTTGTTATCACGTGTAAAACATGTGTAGCCTGATTGGACGCGGCACGAATGTAAATGGACCGGGAGCTGACCTACGGAAGGGCAAGGTGGCGAGAAATTTTAATGAGATCGCTCGAGATATTTTCGGAAAGAATAATGACGATTCTGAGCTTCGACTTTAACGAAATTACATTGCAATGCGAAGGAAACGGTGCAATGTCACAAAAATTCAACTGAAAATTTGGTAACAATTTGCTGTATTAAGCAGTTACTTTTCTGTTAGATTTCTACTTATTCCGGAATGTCAAATATCATTCGAATAAGCGATAAAGTTAAAGGAATTTCGTAAGAGGGAATGAAGAAGTTGAGGGGTAGCTGCAAAAGCGTCTTACAATTAATAAGTTAAAGAAAAACAGTGGAATTATTTAAATACGGCGTTGGTAGTTTTCGGAGATATACTTGACAGAGACAACGTTGATTTAAAAACGAGATAAAATACAAAATTGTGGAAATACATACACTACAAACAACGAATGTGCATATTTTGGGGGAATGGAATGCTAAATTTTTTATATTGATTTTCATATGTTTTGGAGACACGAATATTAACCAGAGAAATGAGGAATAATAAAGTCAGACACGATTAAAAATTTATTGGTCAATAATTTAACAAACAAGGTTTTTCACAAATTCAAATTAGCAAAGTCACGTTCTTTTTGCGCTTTACACCACCTCAGATTTACCTTTAAAACTTCAAATAGTTTGAAATGGTAATGTACAGTTAACATCGTTGTTAACCTCATAGGTACTCAATTTCGTTATTCGAGACCCATATAATATCATGTACAATCTCATTAGGTATCAATTAAATAGTTTTCATGGGACTAAAACCATTCTTTTATATCAGCCTGTTATATCACAATTATCACATCCTGTGATTATACGTAGTACAAAAACAGTGTCTTCAGTTGCTTCAATATTTCTCACTTCTTCGCGTACTTCCCAAATATCCTTTCTCGTATCACATACTCAACACTTCATCAAGCACATTCTGCTGGTTAGAAAAAATGATTTAAATTTAACCTATTATAAAACTGTCCCACCTTTTCATCAGTGGGTACTATCGCCAATTCTCAACAAAATCATTATACCGAATTAAATTCAAATACCCTGTACCTACACGAATATCGAAACATTCAAATACTGAAGTATCCAGGTAAGAGGAGCTCGGTTAACAGAGCTTCTACCGCATACCACAAATTGAACTACCCAGTCGTGTATCAGAAAAGTGTCCTCGACAAACAAACCCTTGCCCACTGGACGATCTAATAGACACTAATCGATCGCTTCCACAGAAGCAATCGACTAGACGATTAAAGGGAACCGATCGTCGCGATCGGCATCACCGCGATCTCGATACGTCGATCCAGTTGCGCGGTATGCGCGGATAAAGCGAAACAACAAAATCCACTTACGCAGTCGCGGAGCAAGTATCCCGCAGAACGCGACACGCTACCCGATTCGCGCGACAACAATAACTCATCCCGTCGACGGTAATTACCGTTTCGTAACGCACCGGGGACAGACGTGCATCTGGATAAGTCGGCCCGGCTCATAATCTCCGATCGACGCGGATTCCAATAAACGGTAGCCGCCAGTAAATCTACCAAATAATAAAATAAATCGTCGGCCGTCGCGAAGGGGCTAGTCCCGATCTCTCGGATAAGGGGAAAGCTGAAGATATATCGGGGGGAGGGGCCGAAGCAGGGGAGCAGCATAGGTGGCTGGCAAAGGGGGGGGGAGGGGTAGAGGAGGACAAGCAGGGAGGGAATGGGAAATGGTGAGATTTATTGCGTTGACCGAGGTGTTCCATCTTGTTTTAATTACCGAGCTTGCGTTGCTCGCCTCGGCCTTTATGCCGGTTCGTTCCCTTTTTTTTTCCTCGTCCTCTGTTCAGCGGGAGTGATTAAAGGTGCAAGGTTAAATTCGAACGCGGTCCTTCGTTTGATCGACCCTTTTCCCCACTTCAACGATGCTTTCGAGTGGTAGTAGGATGTTATCGCTTTGTTTTTTATTGGTCGAGCATGCGCGTGTACGGGCAGATCCTTTGAGCGATGCTGATGTCGCGGGGTGTGTTGCTTCATGAACGATCTTTCAAAGGGCGTCGTGGCTCTCACGATAATCGAGGTCGTCGGTGCGATGTGGATCGATTTGTTTGTGCTGTTCACGATGGTGCATTTCATTGCGCAGTTGGATACTTATATGAAGAAAAGTAGTGGCGTTATTAAAGAAACGCAGATATGTAGTCCCACGCGTCGTTATTTTCTGGGGTGACCATTTTCCTCTGCCTTGCACGCATCACTTTCTTATTTAACTTGTAAATAATGCCACGGGTATTTAGAGATAGTTACCGTGAGATGGTTCTCCAGTTCATCTATGTTCTGCTCACATTCATGGGCGTCCGCAGAGGGGTGGGGCAAAAGGGGCAGTTACCCCCCCCGGCTTTTGACAAACAATCGCTTATTTTTCAACACTGATCTTTATTAAGCTTATACTAAAAAAGGGAATATTTTTAAATTTCGGTTTTAAATTTTTAATTAAATTGGCACTATAAAATGGGTTAAAGAAGCAAGATGGGTATATTTTTCTTTACCATCATGCCAAAATTGCCTTTCCTCCCCTGAAAAAATGTCTCCGAACGCCTCTGCTCACATTTGGAATGGTTTGGTAAATTGAATGTTAGAATAAATGTGCAGTGGGCAATTTTGTCGTCACAGAGTACCTATCTGAGAATATTTGTCCGACTTGGGGGGTCACTTACACGTGGCTCGGTGTGCACTTTTTTTATTTTACTCCTTGTCGTGCATCGCAATACGGTGGCTTTTTCTTTGCCATCGTTTGTCGAAACGATGGTGTCCCATAGGAAGTTGGTCGTGTCCAACGTCTGAACCGACGCATTCCTCAGCCCCAGTGACAGTCCGTTCGTTACCGCGGGTCAAACTGCATTTCGTCAGGCGAATGCAGATAGGCCATCGCTCCCCGAACATAAATCAGTCTGTTCTGTTTCTTCTGTCGCGCGAATGATTTGTGTGTTTTGTTACGCAATCGTGCATATGCTGGCTAGACATGGAAAAACCACGAGCAGGAAACCACGTGAGGGCCACGTGAGGCAGACCACGAGAAACGTGTACGCGGTAACAGACTTCCTGGCTCTCTTTTTCGAGAATACTTATCGCCGGGGTGAATTCGATGGTCTCTGAAACAATTGACGATGGACGTTGAAATCGCGTGCCACGAGGCTCAGTTTGCTACTCAATAAGGGAAGATCACGAGCCTGAAAATTCAAAAGATTCTGAAACTTTGTGAATATATAGGGGATTTCCTCTTGATTACAACGCGATTTTTGTTTGTTGCCCAAATTCACTTTAAGGGGGTGTAATTAACCCCCGAAGATCCGGTTATATTTCCCGATTTTGTGTTATAACTCGTGAACTGTAAAATAATTTGCTTACCAAATGATAGATCTAATTAAAAGAAGTAACTTTTGTCTGGGAACTTTTTTTCTATCTCTTATAGTTCGTGAGTTAGATTTTTCAGGGGTTAATTTTACCCCCTTCGAGTAAATTTGGGCAGCAAATAAAAATTGCTTTGTAATCAGGAGAAAATCCCCTACATATTCACAGTTTCAGAATTTTTTGAATTTCCGGGTTCGGGATCTTTCCCTTATAAGTAATTAGTCGATTGAAATGGAAAGTGTCTCCGCGAGAAAGTGTTTATTCACAGTATCGCACAGGATATTTGTCGATTCGGCAGATTCCCCCAATTCCTTGGTTCTGAATGTAACGGAAAACTATAATCGAGATAGAATTGTAGTGTAGATAATGAACTCAATAAAAGTGAATTATTTAATTTTGACAAATGTATCGTACGAATGAAATTTCTTATGAAACAGAAAATTGTGAATTTTGTATAAAGATATATGGTTATAGGTCACTTTGTGGAATATGAGGAAATCTGAACTACTTAATGGTTAACTTTCAGCGACCAGGATGATTATTTAAAGAATCTTTCTATGTTTATTTTCTGCATTGAAAAGATTAAAAGAAATTAAGTATGATCAATTTGATGTATTTTAATAATCGCAGAGTGTGTTATTCGTTATGAGGCGATTCTTTAAAGAAGAATTGGCTATCGTTTGCGAGAACATTAAACAATTTATAACGAAACCACCGCACACTTGTACGTGGATCAGCCCCTCGATTCGCGGTAATTAAATACCGAGTGCGTCCCCTTTTCGCGAGTGGCACCCCTGCGAGGGGGATACTAGTAGGGTCAGGTTATTGATATTGCACCAGGGGAACAAATGATCCAACCGTGAATATGAATATTAATTTTACCTTACCAACCTTACGTCCTGCCCGTCCTTTCCCCTATTTGTCACCATTGCAGATGATCCACGGTGCCCGAAACAATTATATAGAATTACACTTCCTTGGACCGTGATGACGTGGATAATAAATTCTCGAGTAAAGCAATATATTATTGAAATGTATATAACTTTCTTCACAGTGGTTATATTTTAAAAGAATTTGGAAAATTCTTACTGACAATAGGCCCATTTAAGTGCATCATTTTTTTTTTAATTTTACGTTTTTTCTTCTTCATTCGGTTAGGAGAGGATTACTTTAGGTAACATAATATAGAAAGGTATACAAAAATAAATAAAATCGTTTAACAATACATGACGAATATGAAAGGAAAACGGAGAACATTTAGGCATTATATATTATAAAGCTTTGTGCGCTGACTCGTTAAACAAACACAATTGAACAAACACCAAAAATCAAATCATACAGATACTATAGTATAACCATTGGCAAGTGGAACATCTTCCGATAAAATTCTATTTTTTCCTTTAATTTTGACACTTACAGCATTTTCTACAAGGACTTTTCAATTATCCAACAAAGTAAATCACGAGAGTCTTTATTATGATAATGAGTAGGTATGTTTATGTGAATTACAAAATTCCAGTTATAGTATTCAGATGATTTACCTTGAATCTATGTAATATTAACATAAAAATCGTAAACGCATTTCGGAGCACCTCCACTGATCTTAGCTACATGATTTCGGTATCCAAAACTTATCGTGCAGTGGATATCACCAGATCAACAGGGTTCGAAGATTGGAATGATCGAAGAGATCCAAAAGCTACATACGTCTGGACTTCGAATCGCCGCGGTCTCGATGACACAGTGACGCCATGCTTGACAAAGACCGAAAAAACGTCTAGGAATGCCGACGGGCATATTTCGACTGTGTCACCTGAGGCAGATGCCTAACCCCTTCTATTCTTCTTCTCCGTCCCGTCTGTCCCCCCCCCTATTTAGTTCTTGGCTCTCTCAGGAGTTGAAATTCCAGATAATAATTAACGTTATTCGTTCCTCAGACTTCATTTCTTTTTAAAACACTGTCGATATATACCTCTGTTTCCATACACTCATGGTTGCGTGTGAAAAGTGCACGATGCACAAAGGTGCCGCAGAGAAGAAGCGTCTAAAAAACTTAAAGAAATACGAGATAAATTTTTAAGCAACGTAAATTTGTATAAGCATTTGTATAAGTAAGATCATATTGTAGAGAGGCTGTCATTTGAATTTCATTTCCTGTTTCTTTTATTCACAATTAATTCGAAAACAAATTTTTTAGAAAGGCCCCAAACATTTATCGCACACGCAAGAAAAATATTATGCGCCGGGTCTGTTTATTACACACGCGAATGTACATCACACTTAAACAATAACAAGAAAATAGATGCAAGAGAGAAAATACAAGATTCTAAGTCTAATTTGTCATATAAACTGCGAGATCTGGCGAGGGATGCATTTCTACACATTGCAGGGGACGTGCTACAAATGCTCTTGCCTCCTTGATGAAATGAAAACCTACATTTAAAATTATTAATAATTTTAAAGTTATGTTAGTTTCAATGAAGCCATTCTTACAGATATAAAAGTAGAACAGATTAAAGGATTTCCAAGTTTTGCATTTAAATTTTACATTTTTTTTCAATGATATCTAAATCGACGAGTAGAAATAGTAAATGATGCTAGAAGTGAACATTTTCAGTATTTTCTTCTCAACCACAGCGAATACTTATAATCTCAGATCTATTTTGCGACATCTATAGAAAGTAAAATAAACTATCCTAGCACCTACAGCGTTTGCCACCGCATTGAGCATGGAATTTACATCCTCTTCCACCAGAAAAATAACTACCGATTTCTTCGACACTTGCGTAGTTTACCATTTAAATTTCTCAATCGATTTCACTCCCTTCTCGGAGGAGAATTTCCCTAGTACCTATTCTCCTCTTTCGCCACCCATCGGAGAGGTTCCCCGCCGTCGTCTACCTGCAGGAACACTTTCGGTTCGGCATCGCCTCGGTATTGGAGGCATCTCTCCCTTGTGTTCCCACGGGCTCGAACCTTTGACGTACGATGTCCCGGGTACGCGGTACACGACGTCCACCTTCCCGATATCGTAGTCCGCCCCTCCGTGTCCTCGCTTGTTTTTTTTTCTACCTCCATCGCCGTCCCCGGTTCCCTTTTTGTTCGCGTGCAGTCGCAGAAAACCGGTAGCCGGCGGGAGCTTTTGAAAGAACCGCGACTTCCGGATCGTCGGGCGTCTTCGGTGAACAGGGGAGTTGGCTTTTAAACGGAAGAAATTCTTGGGCAATATTCGGTGAAGTGTTTCGATGTGACGTTAACGTGGTAATAGTTAATAGCTGGTGTTTCATTTATGATGTAGACAACTGATTGCTTCATGCACAGCTTTTAATGCAGCACATAGGTTTTAGTGGAATATCTATGTGTGGTGATTGGCCAGTTTCTGAGGAAGGGTAAGGATTATTTTGTATTTAAATTGTCAAACAGTGATTATTTAAAGTGGTACTACAGAGGAATATTAATTTTCTAAGAAACTAAGTAGTCTAAGTTAATCTTCCATTTTCAAGACAATAGTGGATATTAAGGATTGCATATAAATTAATAGGTATATAACAATTTTATTTCATCATAATTAGACTTGGTGAACATGGAATATTCCTGAATTAACACTTGCAATATAAAACATAGATAATATGACATGTTACTCAAAGTGTTATAGAGGATTAAAGATCTTTTTCTCACGAAGCTCAACATTAAAACTACAAAAATCAAGCATTATACTCATTTCCTTCACAAAACAGAGTGTACATAAATATTTAATCATCATTAATGATACAGTTAAGAAGATGCACAAAAACCCAACGAAACATTGATTACAAATATTAATAGCAAAGAAATTGACAAATAGACTTGTCAATTTCTTAATTTTCTTAAAACTGGTTAAAAGTTAGAATATGTTCAACCATATTCGATTATAACTTCGCAGCATAAAAAACTGGAAGAACTGATATGACAAATTCAATAATTCATTCTTGTGCTGCCTGGTGGAAGAAAAAAAATTTTTGTCATCAAATAGCCAGGAACAATAGGCCCCCACAATTCTCCACGCTGAAAACGACAGGCAGAATTGGTTTATTCGCTAATAGCCGTAACGCATCGGAATAACGATTAAGTGGGTGCACTGGGTGCACGTGTTCGATCTGCCGGGACGACCCCTACTAGTTTTCAAGTCACGTCTCATTTGCGCCGTTCAATGTATCGTTGGGGGTGGGTCGAGCCAATAAAACCAGCCACCCGAGTAAGGGCAGGTGCATCGTGATTCGTGAAAATCACGAAGTGACTATAAAAAAGTCGTTCCTCCGACGGTGAGCGAGATGTTGCCTGTATCTTAATTTCACGAACCACTTTTACTGGACTAGGGTGAATGCTAAATAGACTGACGCAGAGTAATCGATAATGAGTCGTCCAAGTGGAATCTCTGTCGCTCCGAATGGCAACGTCAAATCGAACATTAGCTCTGTGTTTAGTAATCGGTGTACTTAATAAGATATTTCAAATATCACAGCGAGGAATAATATTGGAAAACTACGTTGGCTGATGGTTTTGTTCAGAACAATATAGTCAGGGGAAGTACTCACTTCTACTAGAATCTTTTTGGGTACCTATCTCATGAAATATTAAAGTGGGTATCAGATATATTGGCCGGTGAGGTTCGTGAGGTGTATTCTCCCACCACACAGTTTGCCTGCCTCGGTGCTCTTTTTCTCAACGTCTTGTGACTCACTCTCGTTCCATCTCGCTCTCGCCTTCGCAGAACAAGAGTGAGCCAGAAGTGGTGGGGATAGCGTCAAGCTCCTAACGTGTATGCCAAACCGAGTTCTTAGCGTAGAAATGCACACAATAGAATAGATGTGCGTTAGCTTCGAAAAAATTTATGAGTTTTATTGTTCAGAACATTGATTCTTTCTCGATAGCTTCATCTCGTATTGGTCTACGCATAGTTTCGTAACTCACACAACTATTACACTAAAAATAAATAACAGCCAAACCGCTAGGTTCAGGCGGAGCTGAGCAGCATTTCCGTTTCCCCACCATACCCTGAGAGGGCCACGCAACTCCAATGAGGAAGATGACTGCAACTTTTTTCCACCCGTGACGCCACCAGCACGCATTCCCATTTATACGATACATAAATGAAAAATTTGCGCGCAAACAATTCACACATACGCACTCGGGCACAACCACAAAACTTGCGCTAGTGGCGCCATCTGCGCCGAGCTTTGCGTCATCTTCCCCATTGACAAATCCACGATCGTCAGGTAGTGGTGGCCGATTTCTCCTCGATCGCTGTTCCCGAAAACGAATTCACCGGCCAATATATCTGATACCGACTTTAGTGTAGGCATGTGTCAGCCGTTAGGAGGTCGAGTCGTTTCTATCGTTATAGAATATATACCGTTCCGAATTTCGTCTTATAACTTTTACTGAGTATTCTTCAGATACTATACTACAAATATATGTAAAAATATCGATTATTGAAAATTTTTAATGAGAATGTCCCCTTAAGTAATTTGGATATGCTGCTAATATTAACCATTACATTATTTATACTACTATTACTATAGCTGCAGTTTTATTCCCGGTACCTAAGTGCTTCTCTTCAATCCAACTATATCAATACACTAATTGCATTAAACTCGGAACGTTGGGAGCTCAATTTGGTCTGTACACAGGATTCCCATCCAAGTCACTCCTACCTAATTCCTATCACTGACTTGTCACCGATAACTCGAAACCATAATGGAAAAAATTCTCGCACTCCACTATGGCCTTACGAACAGGAAAAGTTCCCAAGAAAAGATGGGAGGAAGCTGCAGAAATTCCCCGCTACGAAGTCACATATCTCGATGGAAGCAGCAAGCAGGATCGTCGTGAAATAATTGTGATCGGGTGATCAACGGGGCCACGGTAGCACGGCGTACCTGACAATACGCCAATAGAGCAAGGCGGAGCAAAGCGCGGCAAGGAACGTGTCTATTCAAGCAGAGGTTGGCCTTTTCCTCTTTCTCTCGCCGTGCGCCAAGGAGCCGGCGAGCGCCCGTGGAATGTCTTCATTAAAATACCCGAGCTCATCATTTATGCAGAGCAAAAACACAACGAGGTGAGCCTCGAACGAGATCGCCGTGTCCCGGACGGGATCCGCGCTCGCTCGGCCTTAGCGTTTAGTTTTTAATTTCCGCATTGTTCACCACCGAGACGCTCCGCGATTTACAGGCGTTCCGGGAACGTGGCTGTTGCTCGAGGCGCGAAAAATCACGCTCAACGAGCGACGATTAATTGGAAAGCTCCGGCGATGGTGGTGCAGAGAATTTGTATCACCGATTTGGCACTTTTTAATACAGTTATTGCATGTACATATAATAATTATAATTGCGTGTTAAAATGCGAGCTGCATTACTGAAATTTTTCGGAGAAAATAGAGTTTGAAGATTCTGTTAGGTATATTTAAGAATAAAACTGGTTTATATAATTATTTTCTTACCTACAGTTCCGGGCAAAAGTATTGAGACATTGAGTTTTTTTAAGAAGCTAGAAGAAATCTTTAGAACTAATCCTTCTAGCTTCTTAAAGAAACTCAAGTCGTTTGGACCAATTTTAAAAAAGTTATTCTGTTTTAAAGGGTGTCCCAATACTTTTGTCCGGCACTGTATATTCTGCAACTGGAAATTAATAATGGTATCGTTCTTAGAAGGGAACATTCCCACCCTGAAAATTCTGATTTCAATTAATACTCAGATGCAAAATTTCAGAAATAATCTGTTTAGGCACGTATGAGTTGAACATTTTATTAATACAATTCTTATTTACATAGGGAAACAGTTGTGTACCATCTAACCTTTTCGATAAAATTATTAATCTTACAAAACTCGAAGGAGGAATTCGAGATGAATGAAAATGAATTCAGCCTCGTCGTTCTATTTAAAAGTTGTCACATTTGTATGTACATCTTTCTCAATCGTATAATTTTAAACCCCGTGAATACCCGTGCCGACACTTCACGAATTCCTGCATCGTTTATAATTTCAAAAAGCTATGTATAACGAGAGAGACGAGTTTTCTTGTTATCGTGACCCCCGGAAATAAGCGCTACATTCGTATGATCCGGGGGCGATCGTTCCACAGGACTCGTTTTCGCATTCTTAATTAAGTAGAAAGTCACAGGTATGACATCTTGTACGCTTGTCGCGTTTGTCATCGTGCATCAATCATGAGGACCGAATTCCGATGTCTTGTGCGTGAAATCAATATTGTAAATCTTCGATACAGAGGCGCCACATATTTTACAAACAGCAGTGGCCCGATGAACGTGATTTTGAAGTTGTATCTCCTACCAAAATGAGATCAGTAGGGTATAAAATTAATTTAAAAACGTGACGTTTCTGTTACCTTTGCACCTGCTTTGAGAAAATTGAAACCGCAGGATACACATCCTGAAAAGAATTCTTATACAAAAATTGGTGTTCCTAGTACCTCAATAATATTTAAAAATAAATTACCTTCGAGTTATATTATACTGCAACCTATATTAGCTACAATTAAATTCCCATTCATATCTATTGGGTTGGCGAATAAGTTCGTAGCGTTTTGTAGTAAGTGTTTTATTGAATACAAATACAATAATTATAACAACAACTTAATCAATAATATATTCTCCGTCACTGTTTACGACCTGTTCCCACCTCTCGACCAATTTGTTAATGCCGACCAGCAAACAAATCGTTCCAGGATAAAAGAAAACATAAACCGCTACGAACTTATTCGCCAACCCAATATTTAAACTCCACTCCACTTTCATATTTCTCTACCATTTCAATATTATAAACCCCCCTCCCAAAATCTCTATCAAACGCCACTCACTCCAATATTCCAAGCCTCTCGAACCACTGCCAACCCCAAACACACAAAAAAATTCACACTGCAGCTGATCAAACGCTCATCCCCCTCCACAATGCGTCAGATACTTGTCCCAACCTTCAATTACAGCCAGTGAGATCAAGTCAACGGAAAAAGAGCAACAAAATCACGAAACATTCGTAGAAACCCACCCCCTCCGGTCGTCCAGCTCCGTCGAGCCGAAAATCCATAACCACGAGCCGGCAGCGGCGTCGTGGATCGCGACACGGAGGAATGCTCGAATCATGCTCCCTAATTCACCGATGATTCTGGGCCTGGTCCCATAGTGGTGGGGGAGAAGAGGAGGAGGGCGGCAGCGATCGGGGACGATCGCGACACACGAGGCATCCCGCGGAGCAGGTAGCTACGGGGAGACTTTCTGTCAGCGTGGCGCATTATCTAGCCGTTTATCTACGCCTATGAGGCTCCCTCGATTGCCCCATACACCGCCGTCCTGCGCATGTACACACGCCGTTTCCTTATGTAACGACACAACAGGTACACGTCCACCCCGGGGTCCGCCATCGCTGAGGACATGGTTGTCTCTCTATTTCCCTGCTCATAAATTCATCTCGTGGGAGAGCGCTGGCCAGCTTGCGTGGGGTCCGCGCGAAGATGAAGGTCACTGGATTCTTCGGGGCTCGGCAAGGAGCACGGGGGAGGCCTGTGAGGCTTTTATCAACGGTTCACGGAGCTCTCCTGAGAGGCATGATTGCGGGGAGGGTTTCGGTGGCCGGATCGAGTGGACAGCGAGGGTGAGCTTGGAAGCTTCAGCTTTGTCTTTGGGAGGGACAAACACTCGGGGTGGGGAATGTTTTTGTTGCGCGTGGTACAGTGAGTTTTGGATGAGGGAGCGAATTTGGACGCGACACTTGGAGTTTTCTGCGGAAAGTTGGATGGAGGAGGCTTTGATGGAACTTGGTGGAGTAGGGGAGACAGGGGCAAAGTGACACGAAAAAAGTTTGAAGTCGAATAAAATCTTTCCCTTTCAATAAAAATGTGTGGAAATAGATTTATAATATAATTTGAACATTACTATTGATAAATTACGAATAGCAATACTTGAAATAAACTTAAAGTATATTAAAATTCAATTTGAAAAGAAAATGCCAAAACTGACCACTTTACCCCATGTATGGGGTAAAGTAAGCTACTATCCGGGGTAAAGTGAGGTACAACAAAATAGGAACTTTAATTAAGAATATAGGTAAATATTAACCCCTTGTACTGGAAGGACGTGTGTAGCACGGCAGCTTCTGGCTTTTTTGCACCGTAGTTGTCAAAAACTGTGGCAGATTTTTCATTTTTTTTTAGGTTAGATTCTGTTCCATCACGCCGCGTGGTTTTCTAGCCAGCTGACAGGTTAGGATATTGCGCACATCACTTGCGCATTGGTATTTAGCAGCCAGTTGCAGGTCAGTTTACCCCGGTTACTTTCCCCCAGAATGTGCACTCAGTGGAAAATGAATTATTTAATAATGTTAGGATTAATGTTTTCTCAAACGCTTGTGTATGTATGTTTATAAGTTTGTTATAAACACGCAGAAAAAATTTTGAGTTAAAATAACACATTTAAGACTCATTTATCCAAAAAGCTAAATTGAAAAGAAAACCAATTGGAAGTCTCTAAAACTTCATTTTGAATTTTTTAAATGAATTTCCATTTTTTGATATCTGAATGTGCATAATTATCATTGTGGTATTACACACATTTATTACATCACCTAAATTTGTAAATATATTCTATTGTTAAAGAATAAATTAAGGAAGCTCATTTTACCCCGAGGTTCACTTTGCCCCGGTCTCCCCTAGTCAAGTTCGGAGGTTTGATGTTTGGCGGTTGCGAGGTTCTTTGGGTTGTGGGTGATTCGATTACCTATTGAGGATTAGTGGGATTTTAATTTTGTGAGCATGAGAGCTTGAGGGACAAAGGGAAAGGTGTGTTTGTTCTGTGAATATTTAGGAATCTTATATGCAGAGATCCAAGGTGCGCCAGAAGTAGAACAGTTGTAGGATGCAGATGTCTCGGGATATTGCAATTTGCAAGACTTTTGAGGTACAAGTGCAATGGCGGTCACTGTGAAGGGTATGTTTCCTCGCCCATTGCCCAGCTGTCTGATATGCATACAATGTTACGAATACCGTATGTCCATCCGCGTGCAAAGCTTCAATGTCGCACTATTTCAGCACCCTTCGCTCGTGTGACGTTGATGTATGACAGTGGAAGCACGGAAACGGGAATGGACGCGTCCTCGCGAGGTCTACGTTTATCTGTCTTTCTGTATCGATTATGTTAACATTAATAGTTGCTTTCATAAATTACTAGCAAAATATCCCCACGCTTCGTTCGGGTTTATGAGATATTAAGGACGCCAGGAAAATACATTTCACTCCTTTTTACCACCACCTTAGGGGTTGATTAGGGCAAAATCCTGAAATTGGTTTTTAGGCATTTGTGTGGGTAAACTTTCAAAGTTAAAACCAAGTTGATATATAATCGTGCCTAAGAGATATTAAGGAATCCGTGAAAACAGATTTTACCCCGTTTCACCCTCTGAGGAATTGATTAGGGCAAAATGCTGAATCCAGTTTTTAGGCACTTGTGTGGGTAACCTTTGTAACTAAAAATCTAGTTGATATTTAATCGAGCCTAAGAAATAATATAAAGAATCCGAGAAAACACATTTCACCCCTTTTTACCCCCTTTGGGTTGGAATTTGAAAAAATCCCTTCTTATCGAGCATCTACATCGCAAAAGGAATATATCCTCCGAATTTCATGTTTCGAGGGTCAACGGTTTGGGCTGGACGGTGATGAATCACGGACACAAAGATTATATAAGCATATAGATTATTATATAAGATTCACATTTATTAGAATTCACCACTGTGCATTATACTGATCATGTATACATATAGTGTCGATTCCTTCACGTCGCGTTTAGTTCGACTTGACGTCCTGAGTTCGTTGGTTACGTTAATCATCGTAGATGTTTGTTTTGATAAAATTTGTACAATTTCTATTTGTTCGAAAATATGCAATTTATATACAATGGTATATACAAAATCATAGCAATCGACGATAAGCAGAATAAGAATCCATTCTTCACGCGTTAGACGCCTCCTAAGTTTCCACGTAAGTCATCTTGCTAGTAGAAATGGCAGTGATTTAAACTTTGATAGGATCGAAGTCATAGTCCTGCTTCTGTCGTGCAAGATACAACAGTACTACTGCTGCGAAAACTGCAAGCTTCATTGCTCGAAGCACCTGAAACTGTCGGTTTGCAAATACTAAAGTAGTTGAACAAGGAAACGAAATAAAATGATATATTAAATAAAAAATTAAAAGAACGTTATGCACATTGGAATTTCTTTGATGTAGCAAATGTACGTTTAAAGTTACTACAGTCGTTGTTTAATTACTTTTTATTCGATTGCTGTTCATTCACATCTTTAACATAAGAATTAATTTAAGGAATGCTTACAATGGAACAAAGAAATTAAAGAATTAATTATTACAAACACATTAAATGTTAATCGATACTTTTATTTGTCAATATAGTTCCTTAGATTATTTAGATGTAAATAAATTATTACCAGAAATTCGTAATAGACTTTAAAATAAGAATTTTGATTTTACTAATTTCTCAAATAGCACTGAATTCGATTGAAATACTTACTTTGCCCATGGTTACCACGCGTATCGGTGATACTTCCTCTCCGAATTCGATTCAATTTTCCAGTGACACGTCCGATAATCACACACGAATATTTATACCGGAGATTATCGCCGCCGGGAACATCTGCGCAAACTGACGTGTCGATCGAAGGCGCACGTTTACACCTGACGTCAATAATAATTAAAAGTTGCGGAGAAGACATCGATTTCGATTGTATGACTGACGTCAAAGATCTTTCTTGAATATTTAAATGTAGCTATTCAAAATAGATCTTCAGCTATGTATTTCACTAATCATCATAGTTGATCAATTCAACTTTCGAAAAAAATAAATAGAAATATAAAATGACTGTTTCACTATGTACATTACACTAAACTTCCTATTTTTAAAATAAATTAACCTAGAAAGTCTCTACTTTAACTATAAAACCAATTAAATTCAGGAACTATATATCGACAAAATAATAAGCAAAAATTAAACCGGAACATTCGTGCAATTTTTTCTTTAGAAACAATAATCACAGAAAAATAAATGATGAATTCCAATAAAAGAAAATCCAAGTTATCGTAGTAAAGCATGTGTAACTACTCTCGAATACTCTCCTACCTTTATCGACCTACTATCACATTCTATTTAACAAAATGCAATGAAGCCATCATCGTTTCTAATTTCTTACTACAAAATAATAATCAAAACTAACAGTACTCTCTCGAACATCATCTATTTTCTCAACATTTCCCTAATAAAACTGCAGCAATTTCGACGCTCTTTGAAGAGCGAATTAAAAACGTTTCCCGGTCATTATAGGCTGATTCAGCGATCTTATCCAGCGCCAACTGGCCCCATTTGCTCCGCGGTGTATACCTACCGCGAGCACACTCGTTCATACGCGATAGGGGAAAGAAACAAATTTCTCGAATTCATCGGTACGTCGGCCGTTTTTATTATATTCTATTAAACCGATACTCGGAATTTACGAGACAATTACATGCTCGGTTTCGTCTGTGATCGTGACCGACCGGCCTGTCGGCCCAGCCTGAAAGCGAGCGAGCGAGCGTGTATTGAGATCGTGGCCTGGCGAAGGGACAGCAGGAAAGAAGTAAAGATTTTATCTCGCGCAGCTGATCACCACTCTCGCTTCTTTGGCCGAGAGCCAGGGAAACATTCTTTTTTCTCCTCCCGCTCGGCCCGTCCACCGGGTTCTCGTGCGAGAAACGCCGTGGATTTGCATGCGATCAGTTACCGATTAAGCCAGATAGAATCGGCGCTACTTCGCGCTTGTTGGCTCTCTTGGTTAGAATAGCGAACGGTGTGTAAGCTTCCAAAAACATAAACATGGAGGTATAGGGGAGCTCGAAGTTCTTTTTAAGAAATTCTGGAGAATTTCGGAGGAAGATTTACAGCTTGAAGTTCTTTTTAAGAAATTCTGAGGAGTTTCGGAGGAAGATTTACAAATGCTTAGGACATGTATTGCATGGTATACAGTTTAGCTATGCATTTAGTAATCGAAGAAAGGAAAATGGAGCGCTGAATTGAAAAGACTATGTTCTTAAAATTGAGGAAATTTCAGTAAAGGGAGAATTGAACTGGGTCAAAGAAGACCCGGAGTACGTGGTAGGGTTAATAGCACGGGCATCAATATTTCAAAAACCAGTGGCGAAATGGGTCTAAAAATATTGGTTGCCAGGAGACAAAGGGGACTCACCTGCAACTATAAGGCTATCATTTAATTTTTATACCAAATAAATAAAATTTCCAAAAAATACCTAAGTGGCGAGAAAAGAACACTGAACATTTTTGAGAAAGAACTGTATATTTTGTAGTAATTACAGTGTTTAAGAAGGCCCACAGGGTCCACTTGCCATCGGGCACGTTGACATCCTGGCCAGTCCGCTACTGCCAAAAATTACTCCACGTGACTTTATCGATTTATCCTGGTACAAGTAAGTGTCGAAGTTCAAGATGCTCATGAAATAATTTTTGATTTCAGAAGAACTGAAAGTATCCTCATTCGAACTCGCAAAACATGCAATCTAAAGAGAAGAATCCACTTAGCAGGATTTACACTACGAAACGAGAAGCGCCGCAGCCGAGTGTGCCACGAGAATAGAAAAGCCATGCGACGGGCACGGGTGAAAAGAAAGAAGCTCGCTGGCAGCGGGCAAAGCCGTATCTGCGTCTCGATCGGCGATCACCGTTTCGAAGCTCGCGGGATCTGGGTTCCGACGCATCGATCAGCGGTCGTCTCGTTAACGTATCACGCGATCGAAAAAGGACGACGTGGACGGGGGAGGCAGGAAATCGTCCCCGGTCGTCTTCGCCGGCCGAATGGAATTCAGCGGGTGACACCACAAGTCGCCGGAATTTCAGCGTTGCATAGCCCAGGTTGCTCGCGATCCGGGGGCCCGCGTCTCTTTCTCCCTAGCCCCCGTAGGCCGCCGTGGGGCTGTTACGCGCCGCGATCAGGCTTGTTTCTGTGCTGGTGCATGCGTGTTATAGTACTGCGGGGTCCGGATCGGGAGCCAGCACGATGTTCCAGTTCCTTCGGCTGCATTCGCGGAGTAAGTAGCGTGCCGGGCGTGCTGATACTTCAGCTTCTGTTTGCACTACTTTGGTCGAGCGGTATGCAGCCGCGGGAGGGTCCCTTTCCGTCTTCGCCAACTCGCCGTATCAGAGCTGCCTTGTGCGTCTGCGCGGCGGACTCCTGATAGGCGGGCGGGAGCGCGCGCGTAAGTCCTGCACGTGGCACCCTCAACACTTTCCAGACTAGATCGATGATGCCGGGCGCACGATTGCGGGGGAGCTTACTAGGAAACGACTAATTTTGTGGTCTGCATCGATGAAGCAGATCGGGTTCATTTTGTTTCAATGTTGGAGGTAGATAGCCTGGCTGGGGGATAGTTGGAATATGAATTTTACTTTGTCACGTTCTGGGGCTAATTGGGAATGGGGATGTATTAAATGAAGCTACTTGGAATGTGGCAAATGATTTTTTAAGTGTATGATTGCCACACGTGAAATTGCATGTCGATAAGCGAGGAAGAGGAGGATACTGGGTTGCTAAGGAGGAAAGTATAGGTATGATGATTTTAGTGAAATTTTGTGAGACAGTGGGACTTATGTAGATATTTAACATGAGATGAAGCTTCAAGTCGGGGTCGAGCTGGAAGATAAGCTGTGTTGTTTTAAAAAATTAGCTTCAATACATCCTTATGGCACCGTTTTCAACAAAAGCTAAGCTAAGCTGTGCTATGTTTTTACAAGCTTTTATTTAGCTTCACTTGTGAGTTAGTTTGTGAGGATGAAATCTTGTAAGCTAATTTTGACCCACTTCCATATGTCCGATCGACTTGAAATTTTGCACACATGCGTAGTTCCGATGACAATACAAAAGCTTGTTTTAATTTCTTTTTTAAGTTTGGCTTATTTGGCCAGAAGTAGAATAGCATAGCATAGCTTAGATTAACTTAGCTTCCAGGTGCACCCCAGGTTTAATGCTGGGATTTTGAGATCGCACTGTTTCAAGCGCAACTATGGAGATATAATTCTGCTTGGCAGAAATTAGAAGTGTAAATTGCGTAAGCACTTACAGAAATTGCGCAAAAAATGTAGATGTTCATTGCTGAAGATTTCCTTTGAGGATTTACGTAAACGTCTATGATATCAGATCTGGAGTGGGACTAAAATTGGTTTCAGTTGAGAATCCACTAAATTTAAGTTAAGTCTGAGTTACACCTGCAATGTATTATTTTATTGCGAATTTAATCCTGAAGAATCTGAGACTTACTCCAATTTTAATTATTTAATTTACTTTCATCCTTTGAAATAGTAAATATGTAGGTAAACGTTTACGAGTATTTGTCGCAATTGGAGCCGCGTTGCTTTATTCGCGTCGCAACGTGCACTTAAAGCACATCTACTGCAGTGCGTGCAAATGCGTTCGGTGTTCCTTGACTCGTTGCCAATTCGAAGCGTGCGTGAAATGCGCGAATGTGAGTCACCCGTTCGTCGAAATTACGATCGGCTCTATTAAGGCAATATTAATTAACGATCTGAAGCTGATAACGAAATATCGATAGCGAAAAGTTGATTAAAATAAAAAAAAACGTTTTATCTTTAGATAATTGTTTGGGGAAGGAAATTTAACATTTTATAGACGATAAGATTGTAACTCACGTGGAAAAGACTCAAGTGTTACCTTATTTGCTAAACGTGTTGCTTTATCGTGAAACTTTTAGACGTTGCTCTACAGCAGTGCTCCAGTATATACTTTTTCAAGGATGCGTAATAAATCGTGTGAGAAATAGTTCATAGATACGCTTATCAAATTCATTAAAACACTATTTCTTTTTTACGAAATTATAATTCTTAATAATTTTTAATTCTAACATGCTTGTCATAACATGTCTTGATCAGTTTTTGAATTTAGAATTAAAGTAATTTTTCTGGATATTACAACAGATGGTTAAATAGATTATACAGTCAAATAATTGTAATAAGAGGATTTAGATATTCAAAGATTAAACGGTTTCATATTGCAAAAATTATCAAAAATGTAGTGGAACACGTATTTAGTGAGTATTCGTCCATTTCCTACTGCCGAATCTTGAAGACTACCATAAGATAGAACCACAGTTCGTGCCACATGAAAATACTCTCCTCAAATTATATTATATAATTGCAATACAATATTACAAACCTCCCCAGCTCAAAATTCGAGCAAACCCAACATCTCTCTTTCCACCTGTTCTCATTCAAACCCCTCCCAACCCTCGACCATCCTACCTCTGCGCAGAAACGAAGAAACAATTAACCTATCTGCTCGAGTAAACAAATAATCGAAAAGAGGAGACGATCCAGCCTCTCTAAACTACGGCATTACCTGACTAAATGAAAGCCAACTTGGAGGGCAGTCCGCTTAATAACAGAAATCTCGAGGGCGCCGATTCAGCTCACCCCATCACAACGCAACAGAAGAAAGAACGAAAACCACCACCCGCGCCCCTTTCCACCCCGCCCTCTCGCTCGTCCCTCTGTCGTTTCCCTCTGCCTCTGTCCCCCTTTCGCCATCAATTATTATCGTCTTCCACGGCTTCGTAGGGCTGACGCCGACATCGCAGGCGCCCCACGATTGGGCGTCGGAGCACTCCGCGTCGCCATGGTGACCGACCCCCTTCGACGAGGGGTTGGCCAAGGTGGGGGACGAATAACTCGCGAAAACACGTAAATTAAACGCACTATGGGGGTTGATGGGGCGGAATGGGGCCGAGTGGGTGTCTCAGACCGTGAAACATAGCCGTCATAAGCGGATATTAAACCGTGCTTCCGGGGTCAGGGCTGGTTTGGGCCGGCTCGTAAATGCTCGCAGAAAAATCCTCGTTTCTTCCTCCTTTTCACTCACTTTCTCTTCTTTTTCGCGACCGTTGCCGCTGGATTCATCACTGCCGCGTGTAAATGAAATTGCTTCGTTCGAGCAGGATTGTTGCCCACCGCTTTGTCAATTAATGGAGGGGTCGGTGATGCTTCTTCTTTCGGCGTCTGTATCCCGTAATTCGTTGGAACCCGTGTAACTGCCGTGTCTTCTTTTGGTGACTGGTAGGACGCTGATAGGTATCGCTGGTAATTTTCAGTTAGGCAATGCAGTTAGCCTTATCATTTACGATTTAGTGGAAATTAAGAGACTTAATCGAGTGACGTTGCTATTTAAGTAGTTTGTTCATTATATGTGTCATTTGTTTCTCTCGATGAATGAAGATTCTGTTATGGGATTAAGTAGGGTAAACCAACCAGTAATTGACCGCATACCAGTGAATGACCATTAGGCAAAGAAATGTCAATTATAAATTTAAAAATTACTATATGTTTATAAATGGAGTGTAGTCGCACGTTTAATATCCCATATTTTTAGTTATGCGTATTAAACAAACATTAATAAGTCCGATGCTTATTAAATGTATGCGGTCATTTACTGGGTTCCTAATTCAACAATTCGGTCATTCACTGGTTGGTTTACCCTATGATTATATGCAGAAATTTTTGTAGAGTAATGAATTGCAACTTGGTAGTTGCGTCGTGTAACACTGGACATTATTATATGCATTGTGATCAGTTAGGAGATTAATGTCTGCTATCCTCCTCAATGAACGTGTAGGGTAGATGTGCTATTTGTGGCCATTGCACTGTTTTTGGTCATGTGCATAATTATCTTATTTTTAAATTGCTTGCAGATCATTATTCTGTGGAGAATTTCACAACATAAATATTTTGTTTAGTATACCGCCCGAAATATAAGGTTACATTTATTGCTTACACGGAAAATATTATATTTTTTAAGAAGTGGCCAAAACTGGTACAATACCTTAAAGTGGTCACAAATGGTGAATCTACCCTAATCACACGCACAGCATTCGTAAATCCATAGAACAAAGTTTGCACGAGTGTACTACTAATTCAAGCAATAAAAATAATGTTCAAACGAATTTCAAATGAGTTCAAGAATCGAACATTTTCGAACTAAAATATTCACGTTTGTCTTTCGTAGCAGATAACATTCTAAAGTATATAATATAATAAAAAAAACTATTTCAAGATTCTTCTCGACAAATAAAAGGAAAACTGGTATTTCCGATTAGGTATACAACACAAACCTCCTCGCTTTATAACTCCGAAATAATTCCCAGTCTAAACCATCTCGTCTAATATTTCTCTATTCCCTTTTACCATTGCTAGATACAGGCAAAATTCTGTGACCTGTAAGCAGCATCCTTATTCCACAGCATTTCAGACATTCGCCAAGCACACCAGCGAAGGGTGTCTGCCCTCGTCCAAGGGAAAACAGAGAAAAAAGCCAGACGAGTAAAATGAGGAGGGGGTCAGAAAAAGGAGGAAGGACCTCGTGGACGTGCAGAAGCGTCCCGAAGTCGCGCGACAACTTTCCCTATATGCGTTATTTCGTGGCTGCCAGTTTTTCCCGTGTGTTGCGCGCGCCGGTACGCGGTGGTATGAAACCCGCGCCAATTACCTTGTCAATTACCTCGATTGATGGTCGCCGCCATATTGATTTCACAAGCAATCAAAGGTACTGCTGCGTTTTCCTAGGAGACCCGCGACCAAGGGGTATACACGCGGGGACCGCGATCACAGGCCAGAGTGAGCAATAATTCTTGCTTTTGCCATCGGATGCCGAAGACGCCTGGCTATCGAACCGATCGGACCAGTAATCCCAAGTATTTCTCACTCGTGCTCGACCGGGGGATACCAATTCCGCGTATCCACGGCGAAAGATTTACTGTCTCATAAGTCACCATCGAAAGTCGCGGCTGCGCGACCCGCAAAAAACTCTATCGACACGTACGAGACTATCGTACCGAGGGATCTACTTACTGGTGTCTTATTAGCTGCCAGTGTCCGTCTGCTGAAACGCGCGAATTCCCCTTCTTTCTTGCGCCGTTGACCGCGCGGATGGCGGATTTAAGGGGCACGAATGGAACCTGGCCGATCGTGAGCTTCAGTATTGTAGCCTCGAGATTCGAGATTAGGGATAAATACGGACGGCTCAGATTCTGTTCGAGTTTCCACTTATTTTGGCTTCTCTGTGGAATAGGGTGGGGCAGCACTTGTTGATACCACAGAGCTTGCGGGGAATTTTAATCTCTTAACGATTGACTTAGCACACTGTTCAGGTCTAATATATCTACGTCTCTGTTTATAGTAGGGTAGACCGGGGGCGGTAGTAACACTTTGACTTTGGAACACGATTATGCAAAAACTATTAATGTTACAACAAAAGTTTTTATACGAAAATGTTAATTACTTGTCTGACACTTATTGAGCCACAACAGCTTCGATGTTTGTCAAGTAATATCCAGGTTATTAATACTAAATGAGAAGCGGACAAAGTGTTACAACTGTCTGCGACTCCGGGTCGGATGTAACACTGCATGGAGTCGATAGTAGCACAAATTTAACTTTACAAAATTAAAATATTTATTAATTTTAATTATAATAGTAAATAGAAAAAAGTAAAATTTTTAACCAATTATGCGGTATCGCAATTGTGACAGAAATAGAAAACGTTTTGGCTGGCACATTCTTCATGTGATCAATTCTTACATTCACAATCAGTACATTCCACCCATTTTTCATTTGTTTGCTTGTGTTGTTGTATATTATTCCATGCAAACAAGACAATATTATTCATCTCCTTTGTGACTATTCGGTTCTGTCACGGTAGAACCGACCCCGACTGCCGATGTTACAGTCGACCCCATCCAGGCTTTTGAGCTTAAATTATAAATTTCGATTAACGAGACACTTAAAAGTGATAACTAACGATCAGTATTACTTTAAAAATGACTAGATTAAATATTAAAAAAAAAGAAAAAACACGTACTTGCAAGGGGAGTATTTATATTACAATTTAAAATCAGTAAGAAAAAGTTACTTTAGGATATCGGAAAGTTATTTTCTCCACTATACATGTCAATTTTATATCTATACTGCTAGGCAGAGTTGGGCATTATTCGGCTAAATTTTCATTCGAATACGGATTCGTATAAATTCTCAAGATTTATTCCCGAATAACAAATGACGATTTTATTCGTCGAAAAATTATTCGTTATTCGCGAATATATCTGTACCGTTATTCTAGCCAGATTCGTTCGAATAAGAATTTATCCGTTATTCGACCTGAATGAACGACGAATAAATGTGATACCCTGTCGGGTATCTATCGATGGAAGTCTGTACTGTGTTCAACATATGTTTGGACGTTTGAGTCTGGAAGTGTGCGTATTTGTATGTATTTAAAAACATTCAATGAACGCTTATAATTTGAAGAGATTGATTTTTTCATTAGTTAAATTTTATTTAAAATAAATCAAAACGCCACTCTATGTAATATCGCGGTCATACATCTTCCTGCAATGTGCGAGCTATGACAAGAGTTACTTAACCTAAAACATTAGGTCTCACGGGTGTCAGTTAGTGGTGTCACGATACATCACTGAAACCACGTGATCATTTTATTCGTCCGTTGAGTCGACTAAATTTTTATTCGAATAACAAATTATTCGAATAAATTTTCAGTCAAATAAAAACTTATTCGTTATTGTCGAATAATTTCATTTTATTCGAATTTTTTATTCGAAGATTATTCGAATAAAAACTTATTCGCACAAATGTATTCGAATACGTATTCGAATAAAAATTTAGCCGAATAATGCCCAACTCTGCTGCTAGGACGTGGATGTGTGTATTCCAAATGTCATTCTTCATCATATATCCAAAATTTGGATATATAAATTGTTACTATCGCCCCCGGTCTACCCTACATGTGACAAGGAAATATTAAATCCTTCACAGAGTAACAGGGAAACGTTTTCTAGGGTCTAGTAGCAGAATCTATGACTCTACTCATTCTGTCACGTTCAGACGTCAAATCTTGCATTCCCGACGTCAACACCTTCTTCGTCCTCAGACCACTGCTCCAGTTTCAACCGGTTTTCTGTCGCGGATGGAGCTACCTGAATGTTCCCGAAACTTTCCCAAAGCATTAAACGCGCCACGATTGCGTCAGGTTTTAATGGGTCCCCGGGAAATTGTTTCCTTAACGAGGTTTTAACATTCACGCTCCTCGTATCGACTTTTCTCGCTAGCCGGGCGCACAGGTGTCTCTTCGGGCAACGGCGAGCGCGGTCTTGCATAGATTACCGTCGCTGGGCTGTCGTTTCCCCGAGAAGGATTGACAAGTGGCGCAACGGGCCCCTGGGGCAGCTGACTGCCACCGAATCAAAGTGCGCAAGGTGTCTCGACATTGTCACGCTCGTTAGAAGTACAAATGCGCTGGGGCCAGACGCGTAATTTATTTCCCTTCGATTGCAATCTGAAGGTGTACCACTCGCGGCGCTGATCAGAGGCGTGCCGATGTTTTCGGAGGTGCCTGCTTATCCTTTCACTGATAACGTCCCGCGGCGAATATTTTTAATTGAAGACGCCAGTTGTTGAATGTTGCTTCGTGACGTGCTTTAACTTTGTACCACTTGTAAGTCTGCTGTTTGACACCAGCAGATTTCTCTCTCCCTTTCGGTCGCGGGGATTAATCGAAAGTTAAGATTGCGGAGATACATGCGTGTAGCTTTCGCACTCGTAGGTCGAATTTTGAGTTGATCTTTTTGTTCAATGGTAATTCCGCGCGAAGAATTTGTGATAACAGGGAAAACCCCAATGAAAAATTTTGGGAAGACTATGACAGGAGGAATGAAAACTAATATGCGGATTATTTTATGATAACAATCTATAGAAAGCTGTCTTTTCGAGTGTCTTCGGGGTATTCTGAGCATACATCTGTTTTACACGAGTAATTTCTTTATTATTATTGCCAGCTAATTAGTTCAATTTTGTTAGAATGACAAATTCATTCTTAGCTGAACATCGTACCTCGAAACAGCTTTTAATCATCAAGTAATTTGCAAAGATTATACGACTGTCTGTTAAAATCGGTTCAATGAATTTCAACGCTGGGGTAAACCAACCAGTGAATGACCGTATTGTTGAATTTATGAACATTTGATATTAATACTTGAATACATTTATGTATAACAACAAAACAACTGTTGAAATTGCATTTCAATTTATTTTTCTTCAAATTTCTATAAAAATAATTACTTATTCTTATCCTAATTTTAAAAAAAAACATTATAAAATGCAAACTGTGTACAACCCAGTAAATGACCGCATACTTTTAATAAGAATTGTGCTTATTAATGTTTGCTTAATACGCGTAGCTAAAAATATGTAAAAGTGCAACTACACTCCATTTATAAACATATAATATTTTTAAATTTATAATTCACATTTCTTTCCCTAATGGTCATTCACAGGTATGCGGTCAATTACTGGTTGGTTTACCCTACATAAAAACAGTGATGACAAAAAATCTTCGCTTCAGTTATTTGACAAAGTGTGGGCAAAGAATATGTAGGTACATATAAGATGACAAAGTATGAGTAAAACAGAAAAATGAATCCAACCAATGTGTATAAGCACTTTCATAGATTTTCCACTATTAAGATGTACATTACTGACTCCATAATCCAATTAACAATTGCCCTCTAATACCAATCTCTCCCAATTCACGAGTCATCAACAAAGTTGACGCCACAGTCTGCCAGCACCTGAAGAACAACCTTCTCCAGAAAGCAGCTCTAAAACAATGAAATTCCTCCAATAAAATTCCTCACAACTGTTACCTAAAACACGTTCCCTCTTATTTAAATTACTCGTAGGTACGTACCGATGAAAACAAGTCAATTATAAATAAAATTCTTTTGCAGGACCCTCCAACGACCAAACCGCCTACAAAAGGAGATACCACAGTTTGCCAACGACCCAGGAACGAGCTCTGAAACTGTTCTAAAGGCATCGATATCATCGGCTTGGCGCACTCCTCACCTCTGCACATAAACAACCTCAGAAAAACGAGAAAGAAGAGGCCAGAACGAGGTGACAGGGAACGAGCGACGACGTTCGCGTTTTGCTAGCCTCCCGCGCCGCGGGAAAATACGAACGCGCCAGACGTTGCTGGTAGCCGAAATCGCCCCAGTGCGTCGTAAGTTACACCGGCGATAAAAACGACCGCTGGTATATTCGGAATAACCGTGGAATGTTCGTATATCCACGGGGGAACGTTAAACGGCCGGCCGGCGAGCCGCTTAACGCGCATTGACCACATGGTTCGCCTTCGCGTTGTCAGCGTGTTCCGCGGGGCCCTCGGCGAACTTTACGCCGCGTCGCGTCGGTTCGGTTCGTTAAGGCTCCGCGGGCCCTATGGGAAGCTGGAGGGCAGCAGTTACACGCATTCCGCCCCTCGCAATGCCGAAAGTTTTAAACGGGCAAGAAGCACGGCGGGGGACGCCGCGTCGTTTGCGGCGTCGATTCCTCCGCCGTCCCAAATTAGTCTTCTTGTACGTTGACGATTTAATATTTGTTACCGTGGACAGGCCGCGTCGACTCGCTGGCTTTCTTGTCCCATGCGGGCTCCGTTTTACGAATGCGAGCTGGTGACCGCGCGCAATGCCGCGGGGAGAAATTCATGCGACGCAAGAGAAAACGTGAACGTTGCTTTCGGGGAAGAAAGGAACCGAGGAGAACGAACTTAATTTCCCTTGACTCATGACAGATTTTCTGGACTCACGATCACTTCGGCGAGTAATTGTTATGAATTTGCCAGAGTTAGTTAGACCCTCGGAAACTCATCGAGTGGATATTCTTGATGGTATTGCAAGTTCGTAGTTATGGAAATTAAACCCCTGTGTTGGAAGGGACGGATGAGGCAGAATTACTCGAGGGAGTTTTGCTATCTGCATTACGACGGAACTATGTAACTTATTCGTGATGTAATATGTGATAGTAGTGCACAAGTGAGATCTAGCTTTCACGCAAAGTGTATCAACTAGCGACGAAAGACATTTCCTGTATTTGTCTTACATTATTCAACGCGCTGCGGGGCTTCTTCCACTTCCTTTCCATTGAACATGCAAACATCCACCGGTTGATGTTTCGCACAAAAGAAATGGGTTTAAATTGTCGACGCTATAATTTGCAAAGGTATGCTACATTGGTGTCACAGTTTCCTTGGTAGCAGTTGCAAGTGAACCAGGTCCCACTGAGTACTATATTTCCATTCGCGTGGAATCGTGCTCTACCGACTTTCCGCTCGACAATAACAGTACAGTTTTCCGCGATGTGCGCGACGAGTTTCCAAGAAGAGACGGCAATCACGGTTTTCCAACGGGAAAGAAGGTCAAGTAGCGCGTGAACGAAATAACAAACGTACAAATTGCATCTGCGTTATTGCGTTATGGGAGCGGCGGAGCGTGTTCCGCCGAAAGGAATTCTTCGATCAAGTATTCAGGATTCCCACGTAGCCCAGCCTGCACGCCTGTGCACGAGCTCATCCAAAGTTCGTAATTAATTTCCAAGTGATTTAAAAGTAAAGAAGCGTGAGGGAATAGCGCTGGATTAGTGAGCTTGTGCTATAACGTTCATTTACCGAAATATCACCTTCGCCTGCGACTTGGTAGGACTTCACTTTTCACGAGGAATTACTCGAGTATGAGTGCTCGTTTCTTTGTGTAGGTTCTGTGAAATTGAGAGATTAAATTTCCCTCTTTTTAATTGAAGAAGGTTCGTAGTAATTCTTATGAAATTTGTATTGTTTGAAATGACGTAAGTATAATTGTGAGAATTATTGTTGCCTGTCAGTAATTAAAAATCGCTTTCGATTGTATTATCGATAAGATGAATCAAGAGCGATGTAAAATTAATTACGTAGGAGAATGTGACATGAACTTTTATTAGCTTCTTGTACATTTAAATCGACGAGTATACGGGAAAAGCGAAAGGGCGTTGAATTATAGGGTAGCTTCGGAAGCAATCAAGCACATAAGCAACGTTCTAATTCCTCGTTCATCGCGAAAGCAATTAACGATCCTTCGACCGTTTTTCCGGCCATCATGCGCGTACTTTATGACACCGTAATTGAATAGTGTCGCGATTATGTGACTGACTTGACATCGCTATGACTTCCCGTGCGCGTCATTGCGCTTCAATTGACCGTCATTTTTTCCTGCTGTAATTGTACCCGTCAACAATCTATCTGCTCTAATAGCTGCCGATTTCGAAATGTATTGGCACACAGATTACTGTCTCAAACGTAACAAACACATCGTTGACGTACTGTAAATTAACGACTGAGAATGCATACAGAATATTAAAAATTACAATTTTTTGACGAACTAAGCAGCTTCTCATAGGTCCGATTAAAAAAATAACCGAACAAAGGAAGTAATTACATCAATTTTAACCACAAATTTCTTCACATATTTAGTAACGACATTTTTATTTACCTACCATTATTTTATCCTCTGATCATCATACATGATTCTCTTATCATATTAAATAAAAGAGAAAAGAAAATTGGGTCATTTCCGCTAGTGTTATATGTATAGTATATTTATTTATCTGTGATTCATTAAAAAGCGAATTTCAGCATAAAATAGAAAACATTATTCGACAGTAAGTAAAAGAAGAAAAGTTGTACAAATTATTCATTTGGGTGCTCTCAGGGGTATCTTATCCTTTTACAGAAATTATAGAAAATAAATTACATCTGCAAAATTGCGACATTTGTTACCCTCAAATAAACTAAGTAGGATAAGCTCTAAAAGTGTGCTTGTCTCCACCCCTGTTTAATATACTATATTATAATACTTCGCAACGTAAACTACCGCCTGATACTCGTTTCAGCCGTTGCGTTTCCCCCAACTGACACGGGGCACATTTTCGAAGACTGACCTATTACAAAATGGCCAAGGTTTCGCGTATCCGCACACCTCCGCGTTCGTTGGAATCAAAAATCGGCGTGTTCGAGCATTCCGCGGGGTGCGGCGCGCGCGCGGTACCACCATGGCCGGGACCGGCACGAAATGGCGGCACCTTTGTGGGGCCCCCGTCCGAGCGGTCATCGCCGAGGGTTTTTACCCCGCCGGAATCCACGAAACACTTTTACGTACGCGCCGGGCCCATTGAAATGCAACTCGCGTTCCTGGTTGCTCCATCAGCCCTTCCTCCCTAGCGGCCAACCCCCCTACCCTCCCACACTCGATGTCTCTTTGGAAGATCACTCCCCGATAAACCACTAATCTGCCTCTGTTCGGTGCCCCGTGATCAATCTTGTTGTTTTTCTCGATCCCCCGAGGAATATCGACACGGGACATATAAGTACTGCCGGACAATAAAGACTCACCGAAATAAAAGGGGGGAGGATCAGCTAGAGACAGCGCAGAGGAATGAGGGGGTTGAGGAGCTGGCGATGCTTATTAGTCATTTTTGGTACATGGAGGAATTCTGTTGAGCGACGGCTTCTTGGTTGCCTTCGTTTGGTGGGTTTGGATCTGCTGAACACTGGATTATTGATAAAGCCAGAGGAGTGGTTAAGTTCACGGTTGCTAGATAATTTTATATTAAGTAGGGGAGAGTAGGGTAAAATGGGAAGCTTAACTTTGGAGGGTGATAAAATAAAATCGGAAGGAAAAACAGACACGAGACTTCAACAGGAGTCTTCAGTGGACCTTAGGATATAAGAAAATGAAAGCCTTTATTAAGAAAAATATTTGACAACAAAGGAAAATGAGATTTACCGGAGGTATTGAAATCTTCGCCTCGCTCAAGTGGGTAAAACGGAACACCCACTTGAAGACCGTATAAACGTACAAAATCTTTATTTTTATTATTTAAAAAGTACTCATTTATGTATAAAACTATAAATATATGTTTTAGGTATAATATGCAGGATAATTTTATAACTTTTAGTGCATTTTAAATAAAATTGTTTAACTAAAAAAATTTTTTCTACATTTTTTTATTATTTACTCTTTAGTTTCTAAGTTGTGATTTGTGGTTACATGCTGATTTTATGTCGATTGAATTGATTTGATTTATGGTTACAGGTCTATTTCAAGTCATTTGAATTTGTAATTATGGGTTATATTTATTGATGACTGGGTAATTTCTTCACCCCTCCCGGTTTTTTCATACTTTTGTATTGTCATCATATTATAATGTCACAATTTAATTGATGGAATTGGGTTAAATAGGTGTTCCATTTTACCCCAGGCAAAAGTGTTCCGCTTTAGTAAACATTTAATGTTTAAATGTAGCCAATAGAATCCAACGGTGTTCTTGCTGTTATAAATTTTCTAAATCCAAGTGAATAAAAGTGGTCGAAACTAATATCGAAACTTCGATACTGGCAATGTTTACAACACTGTTAATCAGGCGCATTGCTGATTTTATCCGCGACAAGTGCTGTCTACATATACCTACATCGTAATACCACCTCTACTCCCTCCAAAGGGGTGCAACTATTCAATCTTCGCGACAGGTAAACGCTTCCTGCTCACTGCAAAGGTATCCTCAAACGATAAGACAGCTAATCTCCCTTGTTAACGAGTTAACACCTAAAATCCCTCCTGCACTGTTCCACTGCTCCCCTTTCTATCCGAGTAAACTTCCCCAGTCAGCCAGCAAGTATAAGTACCGTAAAATGGGGGAACATTGGCAGGTTTTTGAAACATTTTGTTATATAATGTAAAAATTAACATGTTTACATTTGATTTAAGTATCTTATCATAACATTGCATCTTTTGTGATTGTACTACAAGTGTCAAAATGCACAAAATTTGTGTCCTTTCCTTCTTTAATAAATGTTAAAAGCGTTACTGTACCGGGGTAACATTAGCACATCATGTAGATAGCATTAACGGGATAAGTTTTATTAATCTGAGGTCAGTAAACTTAAATTTCTATATTTTATTTTATTTTTTGCATCTTAACTAAAATCAACTCGTAACATTGCCACATCATATAAATAGCATTAACAGGTTAAGTTTTACTAATCTGACGTAAAACAACGTAATTTCGGCGTATGCCAATGTTACCCTATGCTGCCAATGTTCCCCCATTTTACGGTACCTAAGTACTTACGCGCCAACCTTTAAACAACCGACATCCGTTTTTGCCCCGCAAACAAATACGTACAATTTAACCGAGCAAGCTTTCTCATCACGTACCTCGGGACCCACTCTTATTTGCCCTCCCAGTTCGCCCCCCGGGGATCTCGCCGAATTGATCCAGCAGCTCCGTTGTCCAGAAGAAGAGAGGTGGCCGCTTTGAAATCTAGATAAGAGAATGGAAAACGCGTAAACGGCCTGCACGGTTCGAATCGTGGTCAGGCACGACCAGAAAAAGGCGGTGCTTTTTAAAAAAGACGAGCAAGGGTCCCTCCCTTGGAAATCGAGCTGCAGGCGTGTACGCGAGAGCTCCGTGCAGCCAGGACACAATAGCGAAAGAGGGTTTATAGCTCGTAAAACGGCTCGTCCTTGCGCGACTCTGGGCTAAGCTGACCACACGCGGCATCCGTGGAATTTGTTCATCTATTTCACATTAAACCAGGCTGAATTTTTTATAGCCGATTAAAGTCAGACGCGACAACAATGTCGTTAAGATAGCCCCGGATAACGGATTTATTGTGGCGCCGGCCACCTTTCGCGCTACCACCTTATCCCGTTCCCACGAAACTCCCTTGTTCTTGACACAGTGCTGTCCCTTCGTCATAAAAAGCCTGTCGATCGACGTACGAACACGTTCGGACGGGCAGTTGCGTAATTTCGTGGACGGTGGTGGACGATCTTCAATTCAGGTCCTTGCAGCAAGAGGGGTGCAATTCCATTTTTTACAGTTTTTAAGTTATGACGTATAATTAGAAATGTTTGACACAAAGAACCAGTGTATATTAAAATAGAGACTTGAATAAGTATCCTATAATTTTTTCAGATTTTTTTAGAGTCAAAAACAGAAAAAAAATAATCATTAAAAACGTTAAGAAACGACTTAGTTGTGTATTATATATTTGTAACTAGTACCCCTTCGCCTTGAACATTAATAATAATAATTAATAATTATGACGTATAATTAGAAATGTTTGACATAAAGAACCAGTGTATATTAAAATAGAGACTTGAATAAGTATCCTATAATTTTTTCAGATTTTTTAAAGTCAAAAACAGTAAAAAAATAATCATTAAAAAACGTTAAGAAATTACTTAGTTGTGTATTATATATTTGTAACTAAATAGCACCCTTTCGCCTTGAACATTAATAATAAAAAATAAAACCAAGCTTAAAAATCTTTCTTCCGCAAATAGAAAACCAGAAAGTGAGAAATATTCGATTCACCTTAAAACTTACTCCTGAATTGTTCGAAACTATTCAGTCAGATTCGAATCTACTTCCAATATACTTCATCCCAGTACTCGAAATCAGACTATAAAAAATTATCGCGCTTTTTCGTTTTTTAATATACCTGGGAATTTCATTTTCGCAAAACTGTTCAGTTCTCTCATTGCTAATTACCGAGTAACTTTCAATCGAATTGCAGCATTTGATGCATCACAACACCGATTGAATATCCTCGAACGGTTAATTACTGCCTCGTCAACGTTCAACAAGCATTTATCGAATTCACTCGCGGGATAATATTCGAGATATTCCAGCGAAATTCAATCCCCCTATATAATAATTCGTTCCGGAGGCGATGATGTACCGGCAGTATACTGACCGGCGACCATCGGGACGCGCGCTTTCCACAGGAAATCATTTTTATGACTTTCTACGTGACCGCTATCGAGGCTCGCGGTTTTCTGTCGTACTTTGCATCGTTGACCAAGCATCACGCCCCTGTTGCTCCCCACGGGCGGCACATTCAAAGAGCGAGCCTGCGCCTGGAAGCCGAGATTGCTGGAGTTCATTATCACAGAAAAACATGGCTGGCTGTTATGCCGTCGTAGAAAATCGAAACGGCGATTAGCGGCGCGAGAGGAAACGGTAGAGTCGTTTAAAAAGGAATGCGCCAATCAATCGACACTTGCGCGAACCTTTATAATCCCGCCAGTCATGATCGTGTTTTTTCTACCAAGAACGTGACATAGTGAGCAGGAACGGGGGCCATTAAGTTCGCCGAATGTAACGAGCTTCATTTATTTATCCATTTACGCGGGACAAGCGCTATGATATGTTTTAGGAAAAAGGAAAACTCATTTTGTTTACTGCTTCTTATAGTTGTGCAGGGTGGCATTAATAAATGGGCTGGGTTTTTATATGCAGGATGAGTAGAGGAATCGATTTATTTAAAAGAAATTATTGGATTTCATTAACCTGCCGTTGGCACACTTATTTTCGCACTTTCGGTGTGCACACTGGGTCGTTTATGTTTATGATTGTTTTTTTTACTGTTTTTAACTTTCAAAAAATCTGGAAAAATTGTGGGATACTTATTCAGGTCTCTACTTTAATATACATTGGTTCTTTGAGTCAAATGTTTAAACGATTAATTAGGAAAAATAAAAATTCGGAAGGAAGTTTAAGAAAAGAGGTAATGTACTCGGATATAAACGACCCAGTGTGCCCACAGCGGGTTAAGAAAAATGTGCAGTTGGATTCTTGTCATTCAAAAGAAAGAATTTGAATAAGAATATTGAATAATACACATTTTTCCTCTTAATCCCTCAAATTCTAAAATGCAAAGTGTGGTGATGAGTAAGTTCTTTTGAACCTAACTGTTATAAAGCCTTTATCGAATAGATAGGTACTTATATGACTAACAAAATTCTCGAAGAAAGCTTGTTACCCAAAAGGTCCATATTCCCAAATCTAAATATATAAAAACACTAATAGCTACGCCCAGAATTTAGTTTTTGATTTTTTAAAAAAAAATTATTTTATTTCTATTTTTCTGTGAAAATAGTCACATTCATCGGGATTACCCAGGCATAAAAAGCTGAAGCACATATCGTGAGCCCAGAGTTTACCGTTCGAAAGTTTTTAGGCGACAGACAAACACACAAACATTTCAACTTTCTGTTATATATGTATACGTATTAAGATGACTTAAATTGAAACATGACAATGTCAGAGTTTGGACTCGTACTCCTACGCCGTACTCGAACTTCCTGTTTTATTATAATTATTTGCGAGTGAACCTTTCTTACACCCGAGCTGTCGAAATCGCGTGGCACGATAGAAGCATTAGAAGAGAAACAAGAGGGATAAGCGTGTACACGTGTTCGAAAGATTGCCAAGTGCGCTCGTGTGTTCGTTAACTACGGAGATAAGGTGGCCTACACGTAGGTGACACGTGCTACGAAAATACACGGCCAAAGGACCACGGAGGGAAGCAGCAAGATAAAATTAGAAGGAGAGAAAAGCGCCCCGTCGAAACGTTTGTTTTACGGTCCCGCCCGGTTCCACGACATTCACCGCAATTTTTCTTTCCACGTCCACTTACGGCACGGTGAAGCGCTCCAGTTCGGTGAATAGAAGAACCCTTCGAGTTCCGGGGAACGTAAATTAATATCATTCGGGGACGTGAAATAGTGTCCCGAGGGGATGATCATGGGGATGCGTTTAAGGATTTGCAACTGTGCCTCTGCTTCGGCAGAGAGCGCATTTCTGCTCAACTTTGTGCAGTTTTTATATTTAATTTGTGTCTTATTAGAATGTAAATTGATTTTTAATGAATAGAAAATGGTGTGGTGGAGGGTTTTTTTTCAATATTTAAGGGGCGTACAGAGAATAGAGAATCTTTGCCATTTGGGGATGATTTTCTTTATATTATATTACATGCTTTGCTTGATAATGGCAATTACTCTTACATTACGATATCTATCTAGAAAGAATAAGAGAGTTGTATTAATGTTTATAGTAGAATTCATATGAAATCAAACGTTATGTATTAGGTACCTGGTTATTTATAAAATTCTTTAATTTCTTGAGCAAGTATTAAATATTATGTAACTAATTCCAGTGATAATAGTCTCGCTGAAAGTTCTACTGAAAATTAGTGTAAAACTCATTGTAAATATGCGCATAAAACTGTCGTTGCGTAAATACGTCGCGAGAAATGGGTTGAAGTAGTAAGCTCGATGAATTATCTGACAGTTTTGTTACTCGCGGAACTCATTTAGCGAACACGCAGTCTCTTGTACTCCTCTTTCTCTTTGTATTTACTTTTTCGGAGGGAACGACGCCTCTGAATGAGTTATCGCGGCGAGGCCTTGCCTCCACTCAATTATCTTAATGAGCAGAAACGCCAATAGCGCGCCACATTTTCGGGGCTACGTCTTATTTTTAAACCTATTCCCGCGTTGACGAATTTGCGGACGCCAGTCATGCTGCAAATGGAACCTACCTCAGAAGAAACTGTCAGTAAGAAAAGTTTCCTTTCCAAGATTTTTCGAACGCGAGGTCATAATTAACTTACACGAATAGCTACTTCGCTGAAGCAGAACCATGACCTTGTGCATTCGGAATTACATTCAGAGCTTTCTTCAGCAAACATTGAAGATGTAACTTGGAAAGGAATTTATATAAATTCTTGTCCGTGAATTATAGAAAATGATAGATATACATTCTTTTTATAAGTACACCGATAGTTTATAAAGATAAGGGATTGGTGATTTACACACAATTCAATGCCGCACCATATTTTACATCGAAAGAATGTTACCTTGGGCGTGTGAAATAAATATTAACTAACGTACTGTAGATCGTTTTTTTTTTTGACAATTTAATTTTTTTAATTAACCACCTTCTAGACGAAATTGAATTACACATATATGATGTTATACAATACATAGGTACTTCAAATTAAGATGCTCCCTAATTTTAAAATGAAATGTGGTGATTGGTATTTAGCATTCTTTGGCGAAGAATATTTTCGTACAAGAGAAGAATATTTGCAAATTCGTAATATATATACTTCTGCTTGTAAAATTCATTAATCTTCATTAATAAGTTACGCGTCTTAAGCAAACATTAATAAGTACAATTCTTATTAAAAGTATGCGGTCATTTACTGGGTTTCTACACGTTTTGCATTTTATAATCGTTTTTTTATAAATTACAATAAGAATAAGTAATTATTTTTATAGAAATTTGTAGAAAAATAAATTTAAATGCAATTTCAACAGTTGTTTTGTTGTTATACATAAATATAATCAAGTATTAATCTCAAAGGTCCATAAATTCAACAATTCGATCATTCACTGGTTGTTTTACCCTATTTTCCATATGAAATAGGCGAAGATAATGATCACGTCTTTCTTCTGCTCTGTAAATCAATTAGATACGATAACGTATTCATTTTCTATCAAAATCAGCTGACACATCTTACACAGTCAACTAATATTACTTCAATTAAACGTTAAATGTCCCCTGATAAAATCAATATTTGAAAAAGAATACAATGTATTACGAAACGACTCATGACGGAAGCTGCCTAGCGAAGAATGTTAACCCTTTCACAGCCACGCATAAAAAACAATGGTATGAAAGTGCAAGAATACTGTATAGACAGAACACTACATAGTTTCTTAATGACGGACAGCGCGTTTGATCTCCGCAGGGGCAAATATTCCATTAAATTGACGTTCATCTATCTAACGGTAGTTTCCTGCACAAGAATGGCGTACACGTAACGCGTCACCTATTCTATACATCCATGTTTAATAGCTTTCGTAGCAATTTCTTCCTCAAACTCTGCCATAAATGAAACTTTCCTCCGTTCTGCTTGATCTGTCTGGTATTTGGAAGTACGGCATTAACCCTGCCGCTCTGTTCAAATCTATTTGACCCTAAGCGATTTTTATTCGATAAATGCGGGGCCATTTAAACAAGTAAATCGTGCAGAAGCTACAGCACGCGATACGAATCAGGTATTCAAATAAAAACGTTATGTAATATTTTCTTCCATCCCTGATATTTGTTCGTTTCCCTTAACTGTTCAAAAACATAATCTTCTAGTTATTCAGGAATACACCAGAGCGCTTAAAGTCATGGACATACAAGAAAGAATTTTCTAACAAAGTAACAACTATGGTATTTATATTATGATGGAAAATAATAATTTATAATATTGAAGGAATCAGCAGGTTCAAGGTGGAATCGAGAATATCTGGATGTTACAGGAATCACCCCAATTCTTCCAAGGACACTAAACGCATCTACGTAATCGCCGAAAGAGTTCAAAGTGCCGCGATTTATGAGATATAACGAATTACAAGAACTTATTTTCGGGAAAAGGAGGAAATACGGGGAGATAGGGAAGAAAAAGGAATACGGAAATCTGAGCGGCGTCGATCCGTTAAGATTCCAAAGGGCGAAAAACTATTTCTGGTAGTCACGTGCGAACCGCAATGTCGAATACGAAAGTCCCCAGCGTCGCGTTTCCCATTCCTTGTGTCGGTTAACTTAGATTCCTCGACGACCCACCCATCAAAATGATAAACTTCTCTCCACCCATGAGAAAGAAACCGCCGGGGCATTTATTTTCATACTCTACTTTTCTCGCGGCGCGAGGATAATAGCACAGAGGATTTAAAGGACAGACCTGACATCTTACGGGAGCATATGCCACTACATTCAGTCCTCAAATTAAGGATTGGTAACACAGTTTGGGTGGCGATACGAACATCCATGAGGTGATAGGTCTATCCTATACCTCGTCTGTGGTGACACGAACTTCCATAAGATGATAAGTCTATCCTATATTTCGTCTGTGCCTCTACTGCATGGCTCTCCAAGGTCGCTCCCGCGGGAGATTGGGGTTCTCCCACTCTCGTCCGCGTTGTCAGGGATACCGCGCGACGCTAACCGCAAAGACGCTTGCGGCAAGCGCGGTGTCCTTGACAACGGAAGGCACACTGCGCGAAAGAAAGATTGGAAGGGGAAACTGGCGCGTGAGGGGCCCCTACGCTGGCGAGCCCTGCTCTACTGTCTCTAGTTTCAAAAGTTTGCCGTAATTAGTCCAGTAGTGGCGCCACTGATCAACGGGCGTCTGTCGGTAAGGCAGAGTAATCGACCGGCTTGCAACGTTGCCGGTTCTATGAAGCTTTAAGACCGAGGAGTGGGGGTTGGATACGGTGGAATCGCAAATATTCGGTGACGGTGGTGTAGCGGATCAGGGTGCGTAAAAAAGCGGTGTCACGAGAAACGTGATTTCGGACGGGCCAGGTGAACACGTGGGTCATGTGTCCGTTGCGCGTCGCGGTTGAAAGCGTCGCGACGCGGTCACGCGGCGTCCCGGTGCCTTCGCTCGCGGCGTTCCTCGCAGTTATGCAATGACGAGTGGTCACGATGTGGGACACTGCGTGTGATGATCTGCCTTGTGCCTCCATTTCGCTGAAAGCTTCGTTGGCGGTTTCTTGTGGATGAACAGTGCGTTCGTTTCGCTGATCGAGGGTCGCATGCTTAGTTTAAATCCCGTCCTCTTCAACGAGGACTACAAAAACGTTCAGCTCTGAAGAGGATGGTTCCTTGTGTTCAAGGTTACCAGCATGAGCTTTGGGTCACGCAGGCGATTTCGTATCACTCCGCTACGAGCGTTGGCGGTGTTCTTTCTGATGATAGTGCTGTTCTGGTACAACCTCAGTCGGCAAGATGCGCCCAGGCAGCCATGCAGCGTTCCTGAAGAATTTACGGAGAAGCTGCACGAGCTTGCCTACAGGTCGATACGGTTGAATTCCAACTCCCGGCTGTAGATAAGTCCTCCTATCTCAATGTAGCGTGGATCATGAACTTGAGTATCGCATGGAGATGACTTGCTGTAGCGAGTTCAGCCTGGGTTCCGATTATTGCACGCTGTTTGTCTTCTCTATTGTAATGCATTGCTTGAATAAAGTGTTTCCGTCTTTTTATTTTGTGTGTGCACCAACTGTTTTTTTTCATTGTCTTGTTTATGGATATAGTAGCTCGTCACTCCTTTGGAGCAAACTTATGTCTGCCTCTCAGAATCGTGGGACGCGGGACCAAACGCTTACCCCCACAATGACCTACCGTCATCTCCCACTATGGCCTACTGTCGTCCCCCACTTTCTTCCCATCGCACACAAGCATATCTCTACTCCTGTCCCTGTGCTCGGCAGCCCAACAGGCAGCTCACACGGACAGGAGTAAAAATATGCCTGTGTCGGGTGCGGTGTGGAGAAAGTGGGGGACGCCGGTAGGGCATTGTGGGAGACGACGGTAGGTCATAGTGGGGGAAGCGTTTGGTCCCGCGTCCCACGATTCTGGCATCACTGCTGCCTCTATTTCTGAAGGACTTACTATAGTCTGATTTTCGAGAGTTGAGACCTGAAGCGGATTACCCGGACGGAGCGTAGCTTAAGGAGGAACCAATGGTACGCTACGGATTGCGTGCGGCGTTGCAATCCGTAGGGTACCATTGGTTCCTCCTTAAGCCACGCTCCGTCCGAGTAATCCGCTTCAGGTCTCAACTCTCGAAAATCAGACTATAATTCTTAGATATTTGGAACTGCATCTTCCACTTATGAGCAGGATTGAAATATTTCAATTATAGATTTTGGATAGGTACTGGTAGTTAGCGCAGTAAATATTGAATTTCAATACTTGTTCGCGGTATAATAGGATAAAGTACCGAACTTACGCATACTTATGAACAGCTAATAAAGTGTTAAAACCCATACAAATCAAATTGGCTTTCGAAGAATATGTTATTGGTAGTAATTGTATTCAATCACAAAAAAATCAAATAAAGTGTAATTCGAAAATATTGATTTAATATACATATTTGCTACAGAGCCATTCCTATTTCGAAGCTGGTAATTTAAATAAAATCACTAGCGTAAGTAAACGTACCTACTCAGTTGCTTTCATTCCCTGCAATACTGATGCTATTAACACAACAATCGCACATCATTATATTCCACCAATAAAGATATACAGTTGCATGCCATTTTCTGCGTTCGACCTTCCTACAGTCCCTCAGTGAATTCGATCTTGTATTCACAAAAGTTTTTCTCAGGGGCGTCCGCAGACTTTTTTCCATCCCCTTTTGGATGATGGTAAAGAAAAATATACCCCTCTTGCTTTTTTTAACCCATTTTATAGTGCAAATTTAATTAAAAACTTAAAACCAAAATTTAAAAATATTCCCCTTTTTATTATAAAACTTAATAAAGATCAGTTTTGAAAAATAAGCGATTTTTTCTCAAAAGCCGGGTGGGGCAACTGCCCCTTTTGCACCCCCTGCGGACGCTCATGGTTCTCCTAAGTCCTACGATACTATCCATCTCCCTTAACTACTCCACTACATCCTCCGTCCGTCATTTGTCCCCCTATTAAATTTGTGCATCCCCTGGACAGTGAAACCAGGTCGCACGTTGATCAACGAAAGTTCCTCCCAAATTCCAAGTGGCCAATCGTTGGATTCGGCTTCACGGTCGAAGCGTAACTTTCACTGCCCAAAGTTTCTCTTATGACGAGTTTCACTGAGCTAGACTCTGTGATCCTATTAGGGCCCACTTGGTGCTGGAGAAGTTGGGCATCGTGCACTTCTTGTGCCTTGGAGGACTCTGGGGTCAAGTTCGTATCGGCCGTGCGCTACCCTGGTCGCGCAAGGTCGAATTGTGCCTGGTGGACACGCTACGCGATGACGTGCTGATCACAAAAGCCTTTCGCGAAGTTGGCTTGAGCGCCACCTACTTGCACGCTGCGGGAGTGTATCGTATACAGGAGCACGAGGTCGGCGAAGATGCGCCCAAAGTCGAAGTGGTGGTGTTCGAGGAGGACGCAGTGGTAAGTTTAGTTTGAACACGCGGAGTACGTGTTTTTCAAAATGAAAATATAAACAATGAAAATTCTATTTTATTCTTAAATGCCTGAATTCCAAAAAAGGATAAAAAAAAGATTAGCTGTGCTGATCGCAAATGACTGGTAATTTTGTAGAATAAAAGATTGCAATGTCTCCTGAACCTACTGTTTTTGCGATTTTAACACTGCAGTGCTACTTACGCACCAGGAGTTATAAATCCGACGAGGAGTCGTGAATTTTACGTGGTATAATTAGGACAATGGAAAGTTGATGCTCAGTATAGCTTTTGGCAAGGAACGATGTACTTTCTTTTATTAACGACGCGAGGTTTTACGACAGTGTAATTGTTTCAAGAGCGTTCTGTGGAAGATAAAATTGTAGAACGTGAAAACGTCGATGGCGAAATATTGCCAAATAACTTTCATAACGAAGGGGAGTAAAATTTGTGAATGTACAAAAATCTTCAAACAATGGACAATTCTACTTCTTTCTTAAGAACAAAAGAAGAAAATTAATATTCTGTATTGGAAAAGGAGATTAAACCTTACAACTTTTAAAATCGCATAACTTTTTGAGAATTGGTCCAAACGACATGAGTTTTTTTTTGAGAAGTTAGAAGGATTAGTTTGCTAAGTGACGTGTTTCGTCGTTTTGAGAAAATCCAGTTGGTCGGAATATTGAAAAAAATAGTAAAGGTCGGTTTATAAACTTTTTTGTGAGCCTGTAATGAAAATTAAAAAAACCCGTTTGCAAATTGCTGACTTCGGGAATTTCGCGATTTTCGACTATATTCTGCGATCGTTAAGCATTTATAGCTCAGATCAACGTTAACCGATTTTGAACAAATTTTAGGCATGTATACAAGTTACATCAATCTACAAACGTTTTCTTTTTCATTTTCATTACAGGCTCACAAAAAAAGTTTAAAACACGACCTTCTTCAATTTTCTTTTGCTATTCCGACCAATTTGATTTTTTCCCAAAACGACGAAACACGTGACCTAGTAAACTTTCTAGCTTCTCAAAAAGACTCAAGTAATTTGGACCAATTCTAAAAAAGTTATGCGATTTTAAAAGTTGTAAATTGAACGATTGTAGTTCAAACTCAACAACTCCACTTCACAATTTCGACCCAGGCACATGCTCGATTACATAATAATATTACAATAAATATTACCACACTTCCCCTACACGATCCTGTTGTCCAACTTCCTACTTGTGTTAATATTTTATGACTTACTATGAACCTTCTCCAATTTGCAGACGCAAATGGTAAGGCGAGTGGGCTGGACGAGGAGAGTACTGCCTCCAGATTGCGAGTTCTCCCCAAGTCTGCAATGCTTCCCGCCTCAACTCGTCATTCCGCCCTTATCAGCGAAACCATTTGGCGGTCGACTGATCCCAGTTCCCAGGGAGGGCATCGAGTTACAGAAGTACCACTACCCCAATGACTGGTGGCTCGAGGTGAAACCCACCGATTGCACCGAGCCTGAAGAAACAAGCGCGTAGTACTGAATCCCGAGGATTCGGGATGGAACACTAATCCTATTTGTCAGCCACCAGGGGCTGTTTCTTAGGACTGCTAGGAAAGGCTATGATGGACTTCATACTATGTTCGTTCGTGTTCCCAAGCTGTTTCTACCTTTGATGTTGAGTTTATTTCGCAAAGCCATTACGAACTGCGGTAGCTCGATGTTAAAACGTGAATTCGAAGACTTGGATTGCGGAGGGTCGTCGAGTCGTCTGAGTGATGAGTTATTAAATTTCTCTGTCTGAGGGGAGAAGGGTATGACATAAGTATAATGAGTTTATGTGCATTTGGAAAGTTATGTAAACTAGCGGGACGAGTTACCGGTGAAAGTTCGAACTTCCATTTTTAGAACTACATATTTCTGTTCTTCCAGTTATTAATAAGTTGATGGATGTAATTATGCGTGAAGGTCGCTTTAAAGAAAGAACGATTTATTGGAGTCAGATAAAAGGAGATGTCTCAATATGGATGTATCAGGTTAGACAGTAGGTATAGTAGTAAAGAGTACACCAGAAACAATTCTAAGCTTGTCGTGTGGCGCCATCACGTTGATCTCGTCTTCCATTGATGAATTTCAGTTTAGACTCTATTTTATAAATGGAAATCAGTTTACAATTATGACTGAAAATTAGAATGGAAGGGATTTTTCTCTGTAGACAGTGCTCCTTGAATTATTCATTTAAGAGGGTGTCTTGGTGATTATAGGGTTCGTAAGATGCTCGATTTATTCCCACTATTACAGTAACCATCTCCAGAATTCCATTATCGTTAACAACTACATCACTGGATATCAATTTTATTTCATCCCAGGTGTAAACAATGTCATTGGCACAACTGTGGATTGATTTATTTGTGGTCAAGCATTGATATCTTTCCACATACAATGCTTGTATTCAAGTTCTACGCTGCTAGTACAGTAATGTGCTCTACTTTGATAAAGTAACTCTAATCTATTGAATTCTTTTGCGTTGAGTACTTTTGAATTCTCAGAAAAAGAGTACCATGCTTTTTCTGCTTTAAATCGAGATTTAAATTGGAGCTACTCGATGTTTCTAAATCACACTAGCACCCTCTCTGTGGATTACTCTTTCTTTTATTCACTACCACGAAAATTTTCATTAAAAAAGTTTCTAGCATACGCAAGTCTCAGTATGACACTTCTTTACGTTACAAATCCGTACAATTTTGTAAACAGAATGGAAAATCGGATTACTTTTCCAGATAGTATCTGAAGTTCCATTAAGTAGGAACTCAATGTTATTCTGGAAGAGCATCCTTGATCGACATAATTTATCAAGTTTCATGTTGCCCAATCCCGTTGCAGAGTCCACTCGAATTTGAGAAATAAGACGAGAGTTGTTCACGATACATCATCGCGATGGTGCTAAACGATCAGTGTCACAATCAAAGAAAAATCGGCGTAGCTATCGTCTAATTCCTGAATAATTGGATGATTATGAATAAATACTTTGAATTCTGAAATACCAGCTATCAGAATCGTCACGATAAAACTGTACTTCATTAGTTGCGACTTACACGATGGGATAGCGCTAAATAAGTTCATACATAAGTGATAATTTCCTGAAAGTCTGTATCGTCGTTAGAGCTGGTGCATAGAGCACCGAATTCGTTTCAGAACTTGGAAAGGAGTGTGTTTGGAATGCCACGTCTGTTAAAAATTGGCGTTGTTATAAGGTGTCGGATATAGATAGCAAATTTCTTTTTTACTATCGAGTTTTGGAACTCTGCTCGCTGCTTTAAATTCATTGTCGGTTGAGGAAGAACAATACACGATGCAAGACAGGGAAATTAGTACACCGGGTATCTATGCAATTAAAGATTTGAATTTTTTTTCTTTGGAGTGGCTGAATATTTCGAAATGAACGTTTTTAATTGTGCACATCGACTGTTATACTATTTAGAAATAAGGCTGAACACGAATCCTTTGCATTTCGTTAGTCGCCTTTGTGGTTCCATAATTGTGTCTTCTACTTATTAAGCCACTATTATTGTTTCAATTTTTTGGTCATATACTATTCATCGGAATTCTGTAAGATGGGTCTGTATAATCTGAAGTAGGGAATAAATTCTGAAATCGAGACTCTGAAGTAATTGTAAGAAGAGATGGATCATTAAATTAGAAGAAAAAAGATTTACAGAGAGAACTATGCTCACAGAATTCTTGGCTTCAGTTCAATCCTCGGTCCATTTACTCTTCAGTCGAGTTACCATTAATTTCATTATTCGAATCTCAGTTATCCAAATTACAATCCAATTTGACGTATAATTATTATTATTACATTTGATATATTATTATTTTGCCTTATTATAACAGTATCAATGCAATACTGTCGTGTGAAAAGTGCAAAGGATTAAGTTTCCTCTTAATTACGTAAAGTCAGAACTGTAGAGAAAAGATGCAAATAAGAAAAGAAGGGACCTTCATCTGATTAAATTTTATTAGCGCAACAATTTTATCTCCATAACTTATGTGGATTAAGAATTAACTTCCATGTTAGTTACGTATAAGTATTATAAATTGCGTCGACGAAAAGTCTCTTCCACTTTTTTATACAAGTGTATCCTTTTTTCTTTTTAATTAAAGAACTTCAATCTTACTCAGGCTCTGTACTTACAATGGCTACTTAGCCATCGCAAGTGGGATTTATATTACACGTAATTTATAATCAGCATTCCCAGTAATTGTTTTGATTCGAAGCGTTCAAAACATGCAAACAAACCGACATGCTTCCTTCAAAGCTTCAATGGTACAATTGTTTATACGTGTTTCTACTGCTTTTTATACGTGGCGTTGGTGAAAACAATATTCGTTGTTAGCGTTTCATAAATTTTCCACGTTTCTACGATGTCAAATTAATCTTTCATCCGTACGATACATCGTTGTGGTTTCGTCTGATTGTATTTTTATTGGCGATAAAATGAATTATAGAGCATTTCTGACAATAATTATCGTCGATTGCGTTACAAATGCTGAGTATCGACCGCGGTGGTCGCATTACAACGGCCATGTTATTAGAAATACGTGCGAGATGTGCAAAAACTGGCGTCAGCTGGCGCCGATGGGTTTTACTTTTTGCGTAGAATCGAAGGATCGATAATCGCCACTGTTAAATTAAATTCTACGCGAGAAATAAAAACCTAGTACGGCTCAACAGCCGAATGAGAGTGACGCAGTTTGTGATGAACAGATGTGTGTTAATTTCGCGTTTTGTGCATTTTTGTTTCGTTGATTGCTCATACTTTCTTTTAACACTTTGAATGTTGTGGGCACACACAAGGATCTCATTAAACAGAGTAGCGCGGCGTTGACCGCCTATGGGCGTTCACTTACTATGAATAACGATATATAATTAATGATTTCCGCATGTGGTTTGTGCTGAGGATTGAAATCTCAGCATCTAAAGGTTTAAAAGTCTTCAATAATGCAATGCATAAAAAAACTATGTATTCTAAGAAAGTGTAATTTATGCGAGAATATTTTGCATATTTTGTAGCATTCAACATGCTACTTAATATTCTTCTTTTACATTTCTAATTTAATGCACAGATCTGCTGTCTTGAATTCAAAAGTCTTCGAATAATGTTCATTTTTATATCCGGAGGTAATACTAAATGTAATGGAAGATTCCATACTGTTTCATTTAATTGAACAAATATCGCTGGAAATTTAATTAAGCGTCGTCATCTCGTTGCCACTGAAAAAGAGATCGAATGAAAAGTAATTTCGCAAGGGAAATCGGGACGAAATCACGTTTACCGGCGTTCGACTTATTGTTAGTGTACTTCCAGAAATTGTTAACCTACATTACAATCTTTATCGTTTCATATCGAATTAAATGCGTACACCACTCGTCGTATTGTATATGGGTGCACACATTTGTATGCAATGTATTCCGCGAATAATGGACAGTCTGATAAGGGAAGCGCCCAAGATTTGAATCATCGATTTGGCTCAAAGTTTGCATGTAGTTAGTGTACTCCATGCAGACTAATATATTAAACGTACAGGGCGTACTATCCAAAATTTCGCTAGATTCTACGTACGAGATGGATTTATGTGCGTATATACGCGTAGAAAAGGAAATTTAAAATATGGATACTTTAAAAAGAGCTAAACTTGCAACTCGACTTTCTCGAAAAATTTTGAATAACGTCCTCTATACGTTTAATATGTCTTTATACACGGTGTGTACTAATTATATGTAAAATTCGAATCCCATCGGTGACCCGAAATTAATGTACTCCCTTCGTGAGTAATTGTGAGTAGTTGTCTCTCGAAACCTTTCAAGAGATTCAATAAAACAAGTATGAAACGAATAGTAAAATTCTAATTAAATTTATCATTCCTCTAATTTCTTTACTATTCCACCATAACTTAAATTTGAGTGTTGTTAATTAACTACCCTGATAATATCGACTCAGTAGACCTAAAATTCCAGAATACGATCTCCCCACACACTTCCGCAAGTGTCTATAAATAATTTTTCTGGCTCTCCACGTTTAGAGTCGTTTCCAGAGGAAAACTCTATCTCCTCTCCCTTAATTTCGACGTCGTTCGACGCTCAGTTCCGCGTCTTCAGCGCAACGTTCAAATTAGAACCTTCAGGTAAAGCTGTCCCATTTCATCCTTAATGCGTGGCAGTGAACAGCAGGAGACGTTCAGCACGGCGTCCACAAAACGTGTCGTCAGTTGCGAGCAATTCTATCCTCGCTCCTTAATTGCTTCCCTTTTTCTTCCTTACCTCTACCTTCCCACGTTCTTCTTCCCCGTCGTTCGTCCCCCCGTCTGAGTTTGCGTTTCTCTTGCTGCGAACGCGCGATGGGGAAAGTCAAAGAAAAGTGAAGGAGGGTGCAACTTGGGACGATGCAGCGCATCGCAGTTTTGTGCAACATCCTCGCCAGCAGTTGGATTCCACGAAGCAGGACTGCAACGGTTGGGTGTTTTCGGATTTACGGACTGAAGGGGCGGGGGTGACTGTCTTTCGCGTCTGGATCCCATCAAACTTTTTGGCACCGATGTTGTCCCAGTTCCCGCTGATCCTTTTATTATCCGTGTGCAGTTGCTCGGTATTAAAGTCTGTCTTCGTGAAATCGCGAAGGCAGCGGCAGACGTAACGGAAATGAAAACGCTTTTCCGCATCCGGCACGGGCGTACCTACCGTGTTTCATCCATTACCAGGTCCCCAGATTCTAGGCGTGTTTTCGTGACCCATTAGACTTTAGGGCAAATTATTTGATGCATAAATTAACGCTTCGAGTGGTGCATGTTTTGGTGAAATATCGTTTTAAGGGGCTGTTTTCACGTAGGGGCTGTTCCATACTAAATTGATTATACAGTTCACAGTAAAATGGGGGAGGGGGTTAAGGCATTATTTTGCTGATTCTGAATTTGTTTAAAAAATACAGGGTGTGAAATTTTGCAAGTTTTCCTAGTTTCCCGAAAATAGGGTATATAACTGAATTTTTTATCTCCGGAACTAAATATCTCACGTATTTGGTTTGCCTTTTAATTTGATAGGAAGAATTGGCCTTTTTGGAAAAATTGGTAAGATTTCGCCTAGGGTGGAAAAATTTAAATTGACTTCGCAGCGAGCTGAAAAGTAAATATATTGTCATACATAGCAAAGGAAATAAATTTGGTCGTATCCTTATCGATTAACGATGAGACTGAAATGGAACCATGCTTGACAGAAAAATTATAAATTGTGCCGTGGACGATGCAAACGATGATTTATATTCATCACGATGAATGATTTATATGTATGATGTATAGAGTGATTTAGGTTCGCCGGGTACACTTGACACATCATTATCAAACAAACAGCAACATGATTCTTTCAAGTTACAGATAAATCATCTTCGCCAGTGCAACCGGGAATATCGAATTTACATTTGTTCCGCTAACCCATACAAACGAGATTAATTGATTTAATTGCATTTCCAATACTGGCCACAGCTTCGAAATTGCTGTCTCGAACATTTTGTTGTACATTTGCTTTCGAAAAAACGTTTATTCGTGAAAACATATTACAAATACACTTATATAACGAAAAATTGGTGTATCCAATGAATTGCACCTGACAGGAAATATTTTGGGGGAGAGTCAGAATTGGAAGACAATAGGAGATTGTTGACAATAGGATATTCGTGACAATGGACTGGAGAATAGAGGAGCGGGTAGCGAATTCGTAATGATAGGACAAAGTGGACAATGGAGGGCTCTTCACAATAGCACATAATGGTTCGTTATATAAACATCTTGAAGTTTCGTTAATTTCTCTTGAATCTACCTTTCCATTTACTGGCAAATTACGATTTACATAAATGGTTCCATTACAGCACACACGAAACCAACATAATGAGTTTTCCAATTTAAGTAAATTGAGTTTCTAAATCAATTTTAAATTCACCATAAAACATGAAAAATCTTTTTCACATTGCTTAGCGCCTATTATTTGTCAGCCATTTTACAAATTTACAGATCATCAAAGAATTCATTTATAATTCGATAAAAAACAGTATCAATTGTTTCTTTTACAAATTGTTAAAGAATACAATTAATATACAATTCCTGCAAGATCTTAATACATGTTGTAGTAAGTAAATACAATAATTTTTTCAAATGCTACTTACAAAAAACGGATAGAAGGGACACAAAGAATAAAAAAGGCCTCCTGGGCATTATTTCGTTAGTAGCAGCACAGCATACCTTAAATCGCGGCGCCCGAGATTTAGCCCAGATAAAAAAGGGCTATAAGACGTAATTGAGATCGTCCGACGTAGAAGAAGAAGAAGAATTTTACGTAGAGCCAGCATTCGCTCTCACGTTTTTAGACGACACTGCCATGGAACAGAGTGGGGAAAATATAAAAGGACGTTTACGATGTCCAGACTTTCGAATCATGCTATGACAGTGAACGCACGTGGACGTTATATTATATGTGCAATTGTCAACGACGCTGGACACCTTGCTCAGAAATGCGCATAATATGGCAACAGTTCTCTCTTCGTTTCCCTAACGACACCTGATCGAATTGCAATCGTTTGAAGACAGTGAAGTGCGAGTGAAGTTTACAGTAATTATATTTGTTGCACTGCGTTGTGACTTTTGGAAATGTGAATTCTGTTGTTATAAATATAGACAGGAACAGATTAATTTGACGGGGTGTGAAGTGTCAAGATTTTCAGTATGAATATATTTAGAAGAGTAAGTAGATTAATATCATTAGTGATCACAGTTTATATCGTGCATTGTGGTTACATATTACTTGTATTGTTAAGCTGTTAATTGTCGGTCTCAATGACTGTTTTTTTTCAAATTACGTGGGGATAAAACGGTAGATATAAAATTTGAAATATATATTTGGTCAAGGTTAAGGTTTTACCTTAGCTTGTACAGGTAAAATTCTCGTATCCCTGTCTAATAAAATGCTTTGTATTTAGGACATAAAAAGAAAGCAAAATTGTCCAAGAAATGTCTTCTAATTATATACACATGTGTACGTATCTCTGCCCCGTTTCTCTTTCATCCCATGGTGCGTCTCCAAGATGCTATGAACTGTGATTTCTCTCGTCCTGATAGCATCGTCGATGCTTATCACGATACACCGTTACGGTGGTTGCCGTTTGATTTTTAAAGTTGCAAGGGAATTCAAAGGCGATCTATGCTTTCTAGAGAAATTCGCTGCAAGCGAGCAGAATTTCGATTAAAACTTTATTTTAAAATTTATTTATCAAACAGTGATAATGATATCGTTACTAATTTTCGACTCATAATCATCGAAACACACAAATAAATATTAGTAAACATTAGATTTGAAAACTAAATCTTTTAGAAATTATGAAATAAGAATCATTTTATACATTGTGCGCGATATTTAATATGTCTACTATTTATTTACGGTGAACAATCTCAGAAACATGAGATTTTCCATTTTTTCTCATGTATAATGAAAACGAATAATACAAATAGAATCTTTTGAAAGGTAAAGAAACTTGTTCACATGAACTTTTACGCCCTTCCATTTATCGTGACATTTGTGTAAGATTAAGAGTGACATTTGACGTAAAATGTTTTACGTGGAAAATGCTGTAGGTATCACATGTTTTATGCTGTACTGCTGGGGAAGTAATAATTAAATTTATTAGCGGAATTGAAGGGTAGATACATATTATTGGAATTGTGGTTAAATTCGGTTCAAAGATTTGTTGGCTATTTTGCATAATTCCTAGGTGTTTGTAAATGTAATAAATAGCACCGGAGGCATATCAAGGGAACGATAAGCTAACAATTCGATTATTTATGTGGGCACAAGCGAGAATAATCGAAAGGAGGTTTATATTAACAAGTAAATTCATTTTGTTATCTTTAAAAATTTATTTGAAATGTATTTTAGCAGTTCAAATTCGAATATCATCATTTTTAACACATACCATATGAAAATTAAACAAATACTGTTTAATTTTGACTTATATCTAAAATTGATTAAATAAAATATTTACACACTTCTTATTTTCATCTTTACTGTAACGTATTACATTTTACAATTTATTTAACATGTGCTAATACTTTATACAAATTTACTAAAAAACAAAAACAAATATACCTCTCACTATAGTGATAACCACATGAATGTTTAAATGTTATAAGTTTATCGCCTTTGCGCGTACAAGTAACTTTAATTACTAAACTTTACTCATCATGTTAGTATCCCTGGTTTACCCTCTACTTTATACAATGCATATAGATACAGTTATTTCTGTAAAAGTGTACTATTTTCGTTACCATTTACCGATCAAAATATCTTTTCACCGTCACTAATTTTCTACCTATAAACAACACGACCATTCGTTAGCATATTATTCGATATAAACCAAGTTCAAGTTCCCCACAACTTTCACTGACTCCAAAGATTTCCTCAAATTGTTCCTGGAAACGTTCGTGACAGATAGGCCAATTTGATTCGCCGTCGTCTTAATAGCATGAAAGATAAGATTCCAGCGAGCAGCTAGACTCGTGGAAAGTTTCTATTGCCGGAAAGTTAGTGGCGCTTAAAGTATTCCTATTTAACTTATCGCTCGCGAAAATTCTATTGCACATCCACGTGGGTAATGCACATTTACTCGCGAAACAATTATAACCACTCAGGTAAATTGTACTGCGTCCTTTCAGTTATTTTCTCAGAAAATCATACAATGTATAGCATAACAAACCACAGGGCATGGTAATATGTGGCAGAATATAGTAAAAAGGCAGGGTAAAGTAAAGCCAAAGTCAACTTGGAATGCTGCATTTATATACAGGGTGGTTCATTTGTTTTGATCCCTGTAAATATGTTTGTTACTTCTTATGATAGAATAGGGAGTTGAAGTAAGATCCTCTTTAGTTCAATATAGCAGTTTCTTAAAATCTATATTTTTTATAATCTATATTTTTAAAAATGTCGAACTTGTTTCGGTTTTTTGACAAGTAGGATTGTTATAGTTTTGTAGATACTGTATTATAGGTAATTTAGAGTCGAATTCAAGAATCATTTAAACGGAATTGTTTAACAATTATCTAATAGTACAAGCGTAGTATTACTAACACTGTACTATTTTTTATCGTATTGCTTTTAACATGAATGAAATCAATAATTTCTTGCTTCACCAGCATTGTTTTCTAGTTGTGCTTGTTACCCTGCTGCTCGAGGTAATCGAAACTGGGGAAACTCATAAACTGATTAGACCTTACAAGTACTATCAACGCAGACCATGGCGTCGGCCACGATGGTATACAGGTCACAGATCATCGAAGTTCTACCACTCCAAGAGGATACCGCCTGAGGACTATTATTCTCACAGGCCACGATATTATAGGTACGAAACGACTGTTAAACTTTACGATAGTTGAGCTTAACAGACAAAGTCAACAGTATTCTGTACCATTCACAATGGATTATGTCCACGCAGAAGTGTCTTCGAAATCGCATTCCCCCAGGGTCATACCCGTTTCTGCTACAAACACTATTTGTTCAGTGACAAATAAGTTGCTCAACGCGGTTATTTCTAGCTTAAAAGGAAACGTTCCCAAAAGCAAACGTTCCTAAACGTTAATGTGACTTTTTATGGATGTAGAATATATTTGAATATGCAAGGAGCAATTTTTTTCTTCAGAAATTCATTCTGAAGAGGTAAAACCCTCCCTTAAAGTTATCACATTTTTCTTTTTTTAACTATAACTTTATAACGGTGCGAGATAGAACAAAACTTTAAATATAAAAGCTGTTCCTTTTTGCATGCTTTACCAAAAAAAAACGCGATAACTTTGAGGGCTGATTTTCACCCCTTCAGAGTAAATTTCCGCCGAAAGAAATTGCTCCTTGCATACTTCAATATACTTTACATTCACAGGAAGTTTCATTAAAGTCAGAATTTTTGGGTTGAGAACGTTTTATTAACCCTTCGTGGTCACACCTTCTTATAATCACACATTGGTCACACGGGGTTCACTGTACCCTAGCGTCATTTTTTGAGTTACCATTTTCGTATTTTTGAATCTTTTAACTTTTTAGTGATAATTGTACATTCGTAATACTTATACAGTCATGGTCTAATAGTCTTTTTCTAGAAACATAAATTTTGATATGATAAAATTTGTAGTTGAAAATGAGCGATTTTCCATGGTTGTGGGAAAAACCGATTTTTTTCAAATTTTTTTTATTATTTTTTTGCGATAAATCCCCTTTGGAAGACGTAAAGGTGCGACATTTCAAATCGAAAATTGCTCTTGGGGTACAATACACCCCGTGTGACCACGAAGGGTTAAGGTAAGAGCGGGTAATAATGGCCACCTGTTATTTATCCTTGGTAGGTCAATCTGCAATACTGGTAGTGTCATTTATTGTTTTTATTACATACGAAAATGTTATTCAAAGAGTTTCCTCGCGACTAATATAACATTTGTCGGCTGTAAATTCAGAATTGAAAACCATGTACAAGTCATGAATTGTCTAATATATTCAAAAAGAGATTGTATGCGGGGAACGGTTTCCACTGCGAAATCGATAGTAGGTCGTTCGCACTTTGCACGGCATTAAGTGTCTACTGGTATTTTGCAGCCCTTCGTAGGGTCGCCTCTAATGGAGCGTAACCGTTAAGTCGCTCGTATTATTCTCTATCTTTCGAGACCATTCGGAAAGATTGCGGTCACGGCGTGTTTTCAGGACAGAAAATCACTGGCCTGCCCTCTGCTCCTGCTATTAATCGAGATTAGCTTTCGTGACGACCACCCACGAGTGACTGTTGTTGAACTTCCTTCCTTTCTATCTTCGTTTACCACCTTTTTCTTTTAATGTGAAACGTGTCTTAGTTCGTTAACTTGAGAATCAGTTGTATACGTCTTTGGATGTTTTGAACTTTTTGCATTAAATGGCTACTAGTATTTAAATAAAAAATAGAAGTGATTGATGGAATATTCTGATACTGCCATACAGTAGATGCAAGTATTATAAATGACACATTATTTAACTACAGTTTCAACTTTCAAAAACCCCCTGTGAATCCAAATTTAAAAAATTTAGATGGCGTAACAATATCGTTTTTAATGTTTTGATAACGTATCAGGTATCATTCTGCAAGCGAAGAGTTGGATGGTCACGTTGAGAATAAACCTTATACTATAGTGATCCAGTTACCCAAAAGTGACGATAAATACAGCCATAATGATTACTTGGACAGGAAGAGGAACTACGAAAGGGACACGATCCCAATGTTCACTAGTGAAAGTGATTACATAGACGAAGAGGAAGAATTCGAATCGAAAGTAGTTAACGTTAATAATAAAAAGGTGCAGATAAAAGTAAGTGTTACACACAACGCTTCGTTACTTTATTAATCCATTCAAATGAGTCTAAAGAATGCTACCTTGTGTTCGATAAATATTAGAAATAGTTTTATCGAATGAAAGCACGAATGTTTAGAATCTTCATTGAAAAATACAGATGGGACAAACGTGTGAATATGTTCATTATTAAAATATTTCTCCGATTTGTCTGTGAATGGTGTGACGTTATTACTTCTAACTCGAGAATTTCAGACATTCAAACCTGCACTGGAATTTTCAATTATATTTCATTATGCCCCTTGAGCATACAATGCATCAACATTTGGTTTATATTCAGTTTACGAGACGCATTCACGCTTAATGTACGTTCGCAAGGAATTTCTCTGACAAATACTTTACGAATGAGATATTCAAATCACGGGCCACCGTGCGCTTTTCATATTATTACGGACTTCTCTTAAAGTTTCATAATATGTAGCATCAGAAATTTCTATACAACTTCATTCAGTCATTCGAGGAGAAATTGCCATTACATAATGCCACTCTCTTTCTAAGATTACTTCACAACTTTCTTCTAGTTTAATTTGTTCTTGTATCCACGTAGATGGTTAAGGGAGAGAGCCCAAAGTTGCACATCAAAATCTCGAGATCCGACGACGAGAACGACATAGAAATTATAAATAAATCGAATATCAGTGATGTGAACGTACTTTTACCCACGAAAATTCATGAAAATTTCACGATGTTTACGCAACAATTGGAGGGGAACTGGACGTCGCCTGAATCCTCCACAGTCTATCAAGAAAACATTCAACAGAAGTGAATCAAGCTGCGTAGTCGAGATAAATCGAAAAGTAAAGACAGTTCACTTTTTGTTTATTGAACGAAGACTTAAGAAGGTACGAAAACCTGAATGTTATTTTCTTCCGCGTGGTCCACTTGTTTTAGCAAACACTTCTCGGTCGGTCAACAAGCTTTAATGCTGTCCAAGAGAAACTTAACCTGTGGTTTGATAAGCCACTTGTGCATTATTTCATTGAACCTGCAATTTCTGGAAAATCGACGTCCACATAATACCTTTATCCAGAAACTAAATATGTGATTGTGATTAATAGTACTAGAACATTTTATTATATATTGTGCTAAAGTTGGAAAATCCTCAGCTGGTCACTCGTGGCTGTTACATTTTCAATCAAAATTTGGGAGAAAAAATTTGAAAGAACAGTTGAATTCATGCAATTGGAATGGAAAACCGTGGTGATTGCGCGAACCTGGAAACTCAATTAAATTTTATATGTTACGACAGGTATAACTCTGCAAGAGTAATACGTCAGAGGTGTTTTAGACACAAGTGTCATCAACAGAGTTACGGACAACGATACACAAGACTATTTATTATGCAGTATTTTGTTATTGTAGTTGTAAATTTTACTGTTGCTAGTTAAGTTATTGGATAATAAAAGTGTTATATTCCTACACAAACATAGCAAAGAGATGTAATTTAACACTTCGAGTGGCGACGGAGCTTTCACGCTGGGACATTTGCGTTGTGTATGGTTTTGGTGTGTTGATATTTTACGAAACCATCCAAAGTATATTCCGAAAAAAGCCTGACGCACTTGTAGGGGCATTTATCAAAACCTTGCGCCACTCAAAGTGTTAATTTCATTCGGTGAGAAAAAAATTTCACAGTTCTTCAAATCGAATACCTGCAATTTAAATAAAGAGTTAATATATATACAAGGGTATAGTTCAGTAATGTCTCTGAATGTTAATGAAATAATTACTACGCAGCGCATTCTTCAAAATTTCTTATTCCTAAAGACACATCTCCGTTTGAAAGATTTCTCACGAACGACGAAAGACGCGAGAAATTATGTTAGGTGCGAGTAAACGAACGAAGAAGTGAATAAATTAGCGACTGAGTGGACGCATAAATTGAATGAATGAATCTGCGTTATAGAGAGGTGCATTAGACGAGCTCAGATCCAATTGAAACGTTCAATTGGAATCGAGAAGGCTATAGAAACCCTGGACTCTTCATGAGCTCGTAAGACAAGCTCTATATTCGAACACGTTGCGCTAAATAATTTAAAAAAATAAGTAATGTGAAATAAAATATAGAAGTATAATTGTATCATCAGGGTTTCCAAAATCAAAGAATAAAATTGGAAATTCCAAAATCGTGTTTATTAAAATTAAAGAAAATTCTTCATGGAATTTATTCGTACGTATTAGTTAAAAAAAATTAATAAATTTTATACGTTATCCAAATTAAAACATCTGTACCTGAATTGGATAGAAAGTATTGTTTTAAAAAAATGTAGTTTTCACTTTCTACACTTTCTTATCATTCTATAATATTTCAACTGGTGTCCAAACTGTTCAGATTCTGAAACGAAAAGTAGAATCTGTTTCGCACTGAGTTTTTGCTTTCGACCATCTGTCAGTTAATGGTATCCGAGCGAGTAAATGCTTCATGAATAGAACGAACCTGGCGGAATTCTTTAAACAATACTATTGATTTTCTCCCGTTCCAGTTTTCCCGTAGAGCATTGTTTCGTGGAAACGGGATCTTTCCCACTGCTTAATGGCGGACCGTGTATCTGAGCAATCGATTTTAAATCCGTTGGGTCTATGTATGCAGAATAAATGTCTACGAAAAAGGGACAAGAGACAGAATGTCACGCATACCGTTAACAAATTTATAACTGCAATTTCGTACGACTGTTTTGTAGAAAAAGAACAGTAAGTAGTAAATACATATAATTCTTCGAATAATAATTCTACTAAAAATTAATTCTATTTTTGTAGTAAACATTCGCGGATCGGAATTGATACTTCATGTGGAACCTTTTTTAAAATAATATTTCATAGCGTCGTTGGTTTTGTTCGTCGTTCCCCTACGTCGAAGACCCTTTTCAGTTTTCAATTTTGTTGTAATTAGATCTGGCAACCTTTAACAATTTTTTTAATCTTCCAGAGAGAAAGCACGAAAACTTCGTTAGCTCCTGGCAGAAAGGAAGTATTCCATAAGCTTTGAAGCCCTTAAAAGACTTCAGAATGATAAAGTCATTTAGACCCATCACTTAATTCGAAGGTTACCGATCTTTCTTCAAATACTTGAAGTATGCATTTATACTGAAACATAAAATCATATTTGACGATGTTCTATTGTTGAAGAAAGCCATGTTTATTACCTTAACAGTTTATCACACATTATAAAATCTCCCTTTGCTAATTTCATTACACATGTCGCCACATAAAGATGCCCCCTTTATCTTGTGTATAAAATAAACATCCAAACTCTTCTCAAGATAAGCTCGTGATTAAACTTGAGAATCGTAAACGAAATAATACATGCACTTTCCTATCCTTACGAAGTCTTCATTAATCTCACAATCAGTAACCTTTACTCAAACTAACTTTGAACATATACATACCTACCTTAATGTGCTTCCTCGTGCAAACAATTCCCTCCCAGCAAAACATAAATTCGTGCGGAAGAAAGGGACAGACAAGCATCCACGGAAGAAAGCAGAGCAGGAATTCGTGAACGGAATTGGTTGAAAAGAATATTCACCTCCTCGACGCTTCGCCTTCCACCTCGACGGCATTCTGCAGTCCCCTTCGAATTTATTCGCAAGAGTCGTCTCGTATCCCTGTCGCAGTCGAGACTTGTGAATTTAATACCAGTGATCGGGCACTCGAAACTCTCGTGAAATCGTTTTCGAGCCGCCTGGACGATGAAGAAACAGCAAATATTGTGTTTCGAAGCGGGCCTTCGAGCCGCGCCCCTTGTTTCGCTTTTCTTCCGTTTCGAGTGCCCTTTACGCTTCCATTTCGTTGTTTCCCCGAAGCATACGGAACGAGAAAGCTGGTGGATGCGGTGACAGGGGTGGGTGAGAGGGGTGGAGGGTAGCAGGAGGGGGATGAAAGAACTATAGCATGAAAAAGATAGGCGAAGCTCTAAAAGGGTGTGTTCCATCAGAGACTATTCACAAGGGGTTTCTCAATGTAGTTTTTATTTCTAACATAATAGTCAACGAACATATCGTAATAATAAATAATTGTAATAATATACAGTGCTGTTGTTGCCGTTCACATTACTCTGTCTTGCTTCTCGTTCATTCGTTCGTACATTCGTCCGTGCGGATTTTCGTTCTCACGTTTATGCACGCCTCAATCTCTTCATTCTCATTCGCGATTCTCTCAATAACGCGAAACACAACGTCGATAAAGACACTCTTTGGGGTTTCACTCACACCGTGGGCCACCGCGGTCCGTCGGAAAATACGATTTGATTAAGAAAATGTTCCTCCTGGTCGACGGGGTTACTTTTGTTTACGCAGAAAAATCACGCGATGGGAATTCCAAAGGAGGAATGGAGGGCTTTTGCAGCTACGTTATGGCTTCATTTTTTAACTGGCATTGGAATAGCGGTAGACGACTTTTGGGAACTGAATTAGTTTGGTGCACGCACGTACGGGAATTTTGTTGATAACGCTTTGCGTTTTGTTTAAATTAAACTTGTTGCTTTGCCAAAAAAATGATCTTCTAAGAGATTCATGGTTCTTTGGAGTCTGTCCATTTGTAATTTTCTTCAGAGAATTATACTTGGACACAGTGGAAATAATATTATTCACCATCGTAAAATAATGTTTCATTATCTCTGTGTAAATAGGACTAAAACGTTGTTGAATAGCTTTTAATTATTTTCTTTGTGTGCTTTCAAATTAAGAGGGTCTCCAGCATGTCTCAAGTGTAATGGATTTTAATAAGGACTTATTGCAAAATATTCTACCACTGGAAATTCCGGTTGACCCAACTTAAGTTAAATTCCACGCGGCGGGATCTTTCATTTTCTGAAATTCGCTACAGTCCACTTGGAGTGAAATAAACAATTAATTTTCATAGCGAATGGCGCGTCCATTGTCTCTTGTAGTTATTAACTAAAGTACTTTGCGTTAAGTATATATGAAAATAATTTGAAAAAAATTTAAATTATCTGGTGAACAAGGAATTTCAGTTTCTCAGTCTTCTTAAAAGGATAAGTTGTGGCACAGTTAAAAAATCTTAAGCAGAATTGATGATCAATTTTTACGTATTTATAAAGTTCCTTTGAATCCAAGCAACTTTTATTCGAAAAAATTTTCAAAATAATGTAAGTATCAAAGGATACAGTAAATACAGAGAGATATGATTGACTCGTACTACTGACGTGCCGGAGAAAAGCAACGCGTGAGGCAGCTAGGGAAGACGGTTCGTCTGTGATCAGACGCGCTCTGCAAACCAATATGATTGAAGCTATATCTTCCCATAACTTCTTACACGTTAATTATTTAAAAAACATTTTCGAGTAAAAGTTATCTAAATTGGTGGGAACTTTAACATCGCGCAAAAATTAGATAACTATTCCACTTAAAATTATTTGATTACACCTTACTTTTCCCCTTTAAAAGAAGAGTAAGGCCTTTTTTCAGAGTAATACGGAAACTCACTTCGTACCACATAATTTGATAAAAAAATTATGGTACATCTTTGAGAATCTTTTTGTGAGACATATAAAGTAGTGATATGAAATTGATCAGTGAGATCAATTTGCAGATGTATATGTTGGCGTTAAAAACAAAATTCTTTTATAATACGCTTGATGTAACACTATGTAACATTCAAAGATAACACGCGAAATGAGGAGCAGTGGAAATACTCTATGAAAAAATGAATTCAAACACTTTTAGTTTCTTTTGTTTTCATAAAACACAGGATTCTGAGAATAAAGAAGATTTTTTACAGGAAATTTTCCGAGAAGTCGTTACTAGGGAATCGGTCCGTTTATCCGCTGAACACTTCTTGCCACTTTTCAGCGCTTTCTGTAATCGTTTCCATCGATTCGTTTCAATCCCTTTAGGAATATTCATCGAGGGAGGCGGTGATAATCGAAAATCGATGAGGTACGTTGGTAAGCAATGTACACAAAGGATGAACTAAGACCTGACACTTGATACGCATTATCGGTGTCTCCTTGACACCGTCGATTCAAACTAAAATAACAATTTCTATGATTATGCATCAAGAGAACCGTATTTACGATGAACTTTCGTTATTATATGATCAAAATGTTATAAAGTGCTTTTATATGTAACTCTACTTTGACCAAATTATATCGAACAAATATAAGATTAATAAAAACTAAATATATGTATGATAAACTATGCGTTCGAAAATCAATATTAAAAATAATATTCTTTTCCGATTTCTGTTTGATTTAATAAGAATAAAGGAAGGCAGTCGAAGACTTGTTTCATGGCAATATGAACATTTTCCTAATTAACTTCGGAAATAAAAAATGAAAAACTACGCATAAATTTACATAATTTCATAGTCGGTGATCATAATGGTATTAACTAATTTTATTAAAAACTAAACGTGGAATAAATATAAAAATAGAAAAAGCGATAAAAAGTCTGGTCTTCGAGATCATCAGTGCTAAAAACAGTAAGAATTTTCTTAAGAAAGTTAAGAACTCGTTATATGCTACTGCATCTATTTTCGCAAAGTAATACAGAGACCACCAAAATTAGAGACCACACGTACAAGTTCACAAGCAGATGTGTCGTCACAATTTAAAGAGACTTCTTGTGCATAGTTTGTTTACTATAATAATACACGAAGCAGGATCGAAGGATGCATAAAAAACTCCGCCAATTTCAACCGTTAATTACGTTCCTGCCGTATTCCCCGGAAACAGTATTATCGGTTAAACAATTAACGACTCGCTGCGCGTTCCATGAATCACCAGCTGCCACGACGACCGTGTTCCCGTTCGCATTATACGCGGCACATTGTACGATCGTCCTGCAGATGTCGAAAATATTGAGCGTGCCCGACGAGTAGAAAAAAAATGTTTGGCAAATGCATTCGGTACACGGTCTCCATTCGTATGTAAATAACCCGGCCTAAAGTCAAGCCAGATATTTGCCGCGCAGCTGGTTGCATGCCAATATCGACGAATTCGTAGAATCGGGACACGTGTAATGCGTATCCTTCATATTCTATCGTCATTACCCGAATCATAATTGCTGACGTCTTTGGATTCCCTGAAACGTGTGATTTCGCGGAACCGAAGGTGGATCATTATTTCTCGCACTATAAAAAGCACGATTCCCGTGTAGCAACATTCTTAAAAATTTTGTCGCTTGAACGGGGGAGCTTTAATTGAAAGGGATTATTGATAACATGAAGTGATTGCATAAAAATAGGTTTGTGATAATAAAACAAGAGGGACGATCAATCGCAATATAAAGAATAATTAGAGAGGTTATAAAAATTAATATGGGAAAGGTATAATTTTCAAGTAGGTGTATATTAATATATAATTCTAGAGGATATGAGTTCTTTTTACCTACTTGAAGTGCCTTCGGAATTTGATATGAATGATTAGAATGAAATGAAACAAAATTTTCGTATACTGCTATCTTAAACCACCTTTTAAGTGCATGTCGTTTTGAAAAGCGAGGCTTTTGAAGTACTTCAATTGTGTTCTCGTATCGAGAGTATTCATCACGTGGGAACGTGGCTTAAAGATTTGAATTTGTGTCTGACGAGTATGGTCCGCTACTACTGCTGCCCACCGACACCGAACGTATTGGTTATTGCGGCCAATATTAACTCTTTGACTGGCAATGTCCTAGTGATTTAATTGCTGCCCTGTGAAGAATTTTGTATGGGGGTCAGTGATAACTGTTAGTGAAACAAAAGCGAAATAATATCTAACTTGTTGAGTGGTTTCCCTAGTAGTGTTCAATTCGAAGTTCTACTATCGTGATCCTTTTGCAGGCAAAGAAGTCGAAGAATGGATGATTTTTTTGTGACTTCGATGCAAATCGTTTCACTCGTTATCACATAACAAGTTAGATATTATATTTCGTCTAATTTTTGTCAACCAGCGATGGAAAAGTAACAAGTATTAAAGCTACGTTTCAATTACATCTATTACTTGCAAGGACTTAATCGAAGCTTTCGTAAACTACAATTTGTTATGAATATTATATTTACCTACTTCAGAACCAACATTGATTAGAACTTGGGGGTTTCTATGAAAGTTGAAATAATTTATAATAATGTTTTACCAGACGAAAATTAAATTAATTTTGCAAGACGGATGATGATACCATTTCAACGCACCGATTCAAAAAGCCTCGATGTCTAGTATAACGTAATAGTAATTTTAAAATGTCTATTTAACACTGGATAATTTTGTTGTTCCAATAAATTTGTCTGCCTCTTCTGAAAATACACACTTCACGTTACACATTGCAAATGGAAATCGTGGAATAAATACCAATGCCAGTCAAAGAGCCACTATTACTGACAAAATAAATCGATTTACGTAAAGCGATCTACAAGATGGATATTCGAGATACTCGAGATATTAAGTATTCGGCTAGCGACACATGATAGTTTGAAAGTGCTCGAATGCAATTACCACGACACGTAATACTGTCTCTTATGTACAATACTATCAGTACTATTTTACAATCCTCTTACTATACATATATAAAAATATAAGCGCGTCAATATGTATGATAAATATGTCCGCCATCGTGTCACAGCGACAGCGGAGGGAATCGGATTTTTGAGGTCTCTATCACTTATGTATTGTCATAGAAACTATACATTACGATTCTATGCTCTCGATAGTGACGCTAATCGATCGAGAACGATCGAGAACTCTTTAGTTTCCTACGCGATTAAATATCGAATATACACGGTAGCGTAAGAATGAAAAGCGATCTACGATCCCAAACTTCAAGAGGCCTTTTTACGTGAGAATCTTCACTCCAGTGTAATTAATTTCTGTCAGCCGGTACATTAGTAGCGCACCGTATCAGTTAGAGACAAAATTTCTGAACACAAGCTCTTTTATATAAATTAATTAATGGTGTACGAGCCCTTTGTTCTTTTATTTTGTTATCTACTTGAAGGTGCTAAGTTTTAGTTTCTTTTAATATTGGATGAGTGGCCTGATTAAACAAGTATCTACTAAACTAGTTACTATGTTCATCGGTATGCAGTTAGCTGGTACTAACAGATCAAAATGTTATGAAACAAATTAGTGCAATGTTTCCTGGAAATTAGGTTCAATTTCAAGTTAAATGGTAGACGCGTTTGGTTGAACACGTTATTGGTAGGCTATTGGGTTTTGTATAAACACTACGATCGTAAATAAAGGAAAAAGTTAAGAATTTTACGTATCTTAGAATTTACTTTTTCACTGATGATAATCACGAAAAAAAATGTATTCAAACAACGTGATATACAACAATATCGCAATGTGGATGCATCGTGTAAAAGAAAGTGCAATTTCCTCTACAATAGGTATATGTTTGAAGTGCCCCATTTTTCAATAACAAAAAACTAACTAATTCTGTATTCAAAATTAAGTCGAATCCATGGAAAACAATTTTCTCGCAGCTCTGTTTAGTCAATTCTCAGCCACATTCCGTTAAAAAAGAAAACTACGTAGAAAGCCATTTCCCCTCGCATACTCGACATACTTTTGCAAGTGGAAACATCTCCCTAGCGATACCAGAGCTTAAAAAACAGACCACAAAACTCATACTTCATTGTACAAAAATTTTGCTTTCCAAATCATATAATAAAATTTGACAACACCTACCGAACCCTAATTATCAATCATAATTATAGATACCCATGTAAATAATACACAATAGCCCACATCAAATTTCTTGATCTATCTCCCTACTTTTACAATTTTCACAGCAGTGTCAACGTTTCGTTTCAATTAAACAAACGAAAGAAGTATCAACTGTGTCGCAATAACGTTTTACCAGGTACGAGATATATTTTCCGACGAACGTGACCCAACGTCAACGACTACACTCGCTACAATGCCTGTCAGCACAACGCAACGCGTTTACAACCAACGTCACGCCCCGTGATCGTTATTACATTAAACACGCACCTGCTTCCGGATCTCTGTCGATATATCGGGCTCGCGCGTCTCCTGTTGCCTCATCACAATCCTCCACCATCACATCAATTCTTTCATCCTTTCTTTTTAGTTCCATTTCGTCGTTACGATCGTTTGTGTGTCTTCTAGATCTTCTACAGCCTCGCTCTCACACGCGGGGATTATATAAACATAGAAACATACAAACACACATTGTTTTGTTTATCATTTTTTGTTTTTTTCGCCTCCTCCCTTGCTACGTGTATACTCCTATTTATAACACGCGACGCAACGTTAATTTAATTAGATCTTAGTTCGCCTTAATAATAACTTTGCTCTTTAACCCTCTCGTAATCAACTACATTTTTTTCGAAGCACTTTATTGCAGGTTTTTTTTTAATTTAATTTAACGAAGCACTTATTGCGTTACGTCTGGAGATTACGCTCCCATTCATCGTGCGCTTTCTCGCGTATTTTTATTTATTTATTTGTTCGTTCGTTCGTTCCTTCGTTACGTTTATTTTTTCCTCTCGCCCCCCTCTACGTTCCTTCTTCCTGCTGTCGGTTGTTTCCTGCGCTCGTTTCGCTCCGGACCTCGGTTGCGGACTGTAACTTTTCCGGCACGCTTGTAATTCGAAATTCCGCGTTGCGTTCGCGGCGTGTCGCATTGTTACGTATCCACTTTCGTTCTGTTTTCCTCGAATGTGTGCACTTCCCCTGATGGGGGATCCTCGGGATCGATACTCGCGTTCAGGACGTCTGAACTGACGAGCTTCCGGTAGGACGCAACGTCGAAACGATCGCTCTCCTTCGAGGGAAATTAATCGTTACATTTTCCGTCGAGCGACACGCTTCGAGGATTCCATTCAAGTTTTCTTTCGATTTCTTTCGCCACGTTGCCCAGTGCAGGATTTGTTTTCGCGATGGCGAACGATGTTGCTTAATGAGACGAGTCGCTCAACCGAAATGCAAACTCAATGACAGAAGTTAATATTAACAGGAATTTTGTGTCATGAAGTACTGTATAAATTTAGATTTGAAAATCAATTTCGTCCCGGTATTATGAAATGGAATTTTCCGTTCTAGCACTGCAAGTGGCTTGTGCTTCCCTGGTTGCAATGCAATATTGGTTTTGTAATATAATAGTATTTTATGCAACAACGAAGACCTTCTGATTTATATACATTTAGTAAACTCTTCTTTTCATGATGATAGTGGGAAGACACAGTACACTAATATCGAATAAATAACACTGATTTGTAATGTCAAATAGGATATATATCTCAAGCAATGTTTAATAAAGAATTTTTTCAATGCATCACAATGGTGTTAAGTTCAATGGAATGTCCAAAGTATAAATTCGAGGTCGTTACAGGCTAATATCTCAGAATCTAAAAGGTATATGAAATTTTTGTTTTCAATTTTAATTCGAGACTTTTATTATTAAATGAAAACAACAAAGTCCTGATATTTAATAAATTTCCAAAATTGCGGGTGGCATATTTGTATTCAAAGAAACACCAACAATTTTATAGTATTCTTAATTTTAGAGGTATTAAATAGTAACCCTCATGATTTCACTTACAGTACTAGAACATAAATACTTTATTTAGACGAATTTAATTCTTGGACCTACATTTACACAGCTTTCTATAAACGAGTACTATATTTCCATAAAAAATTAAATAAATATAGGGTAGATGCACCAGTTTTGGCCACATATTAAAACATATAATATTTTTCCGCGTAAACAATAAATGTAACCTTATATTTCTGACGGTATACTAAACAAAATATTTATGATGTGAAATTCTCCACATAATAACGATCTGCAAGCAATTTAAAAATAAGATAATTTTACATATGACCAAAAACAGTGCAATGACCACAAACGGTACATCCACCCTACACCACAATTCTCAACGAAAACAATTCCTACAGATCTGTTCACAAGAACAAACACCAAACAAGTGTCAGACGTCTGAACTTACCGACCACGAGGATTCCCCCAGCATTCTGTAGCCGCTAATTCGCTGTGCGTCGTGTCCCTGTACGTGTATTTAATCATCTCGATTCTCTCTGAAAGACTTAACAATTATATCCGTTATAATCACAGTCGATGCAAGGGTGTGTACACAGTGGCGTCGTGTAAAGTATACAATATAATCTACTCAATTGCCTCGTACGGAATTGCCCCGGTGTTCGCAGTCCATTCAGCAACTTGAATCGCAAACAAAAGACTCGGAACGTATCCTTTCAGGATGTGAAGCCAACCGATCTCACTATTCAACGCGATTCATTAGTTCCCAACCCACAGAATTCGGCGGCCACGTAAACGAACAACGAAACCAATCCATCGCGAGCGAAAGGAAGGATAATCAAGTAAGCGTCGACAGCGAGAGGGGTGGTCCTCCCCGTGGAAATGAAAACGGAAAAACGATCGCTGGGTTCGGATGCAGGTAATCAACCTCCGCCGAAATCTGAAATTAAAGCAACCCCTATTCCACCCAGCGCGAGATCTCGGCTCCCTTCTCCTCTCACGATGCACCAGACTCGAGCAGAGGACTCGGTGTTCCTCGGCAATCGAGCGTGTAGTTCGAGGAGTCTCCGTTCTCCCGCCTTCCTGGCTTTCGCCTCGAAACTCTCAACCCCTCTTTCGTCCTAGTTTCCCTCTGCACCCCCGTTCGACGTTCCCGCCTCGACCTCGCGCCTCGACCCAGGATGAAGAGATGTAGAGGAAGAAGAAGGGGACGCGCTCTCTGGGACAATCGACGTTACGGGGGCACCGTGCACTTTCCCTTCACTATGATCGATTCGCGGACACGCGGCGTTGATTAGGTACGCGCGCGTATCAGGCGCGGGCTGCGTGTAAGGCGTAGCACTTGCGGGATATGAACATGTGTCTTGTGGTCGCGCGTCACGCTGGAACTCGACTGGAACGAGGCCTTAGTCCCGGCTGTGACCGTGCCGTCGTTAGTCCGCAGAGCACTTTCACTGGGCCCCACGCGTGGGCCCCTCCCCCCACTACTGACTCGCTCCTCTTTTAGATTGTCCGTATGTTTCGTGGTGTCGCGTGACCATGACGCTCTGTCGGCTGATAGGCCGTGCGATTGGTAGCTCGACAACGCAGCGACGTGCTTCAGATGACGATCCGTGGAAGCTGCTTCAGCTTGACGAGGTCTCGACGGGGTTAGGCGGAACGCTGCGGCGATAGAGAAAGTAGAGGCACGCTGGCAGGGCCCTCCCCGTCGAGCGACCGTCATACGGGCGTCTCGAACGTCACCTGCAACAATGTCAAAGTAGTCCTGGTCAGGACGCTGTACAGTAGTGTGAGACACTTTTTTTATTGTGAATGAAGGGGTCATTCTGGTTAGCGCGCCGATTAATTCAGCGATTTTTAGGGATTTGTTGCGAAGACAGGAATTATAGTAATGGGATAAAACTTTTTTTCTATTGATTAAAATATATTTCTAGAGTAAATAAAAAATATGAAAGTTATAAAATTATTGCTTTTAAAATGGTTTCGAAGACGATTTTGATGACATGTTTAAAAATTTATGCCTTGATTGTGCAGGTGATTCAGCAGTTGGACTTATCTGAATTAAAAAATACTAACAGATTCTTGATTAGTATGACTGTCGCTATGACACATACTAGAATAAATAATTTATCCTTCAAATTAACAAAGTGGCGGGCAAAATACAAGAATCAATTTATTTCGGCTGTGTTTTCTGTGCTATTTTCGATCTTAAAAGTAGGTTAGACTCAACATAAATATTTTGTTGTAGTACCGGTCAGAGGCATAGATATGCAGAATAAGCAGTTCAATTTATAAAGCAATCGGTTCTACAGATTTTGAGATTTTATTTGTACCATGGGAAAAATGACGTTGCGAGAAAAACGCGTTTAAAATTTTCATCTATAGGTGTGGAGCCTCTGCGCTCCCTACAAAATGCCTACGTAGAAGCTAAAATATTTGGAATTTTTCCATTACAATGTAACAATAGTACATTCTTGAGAATATGTACTTTCCAAAAATTTTTAAAAAAAATAATCTATTTTTCAAACCATCTAATCAGAATGACCCCTGAAATGACGGACGGTGGTTGAAGGGGGTAATCTATCTCGTGTGGCACCCCCCAAATATTAGTGACACTTATGAATATTTAAAAAAAAACTATTGTTAATATTGGATTAAACGCTTTTGGGGTATAAGGAGGTATCTTGAAACTTGCAGAATTTTTTTAGTTTATGTTGATGTGGAAGTTTGTGCAGGATATTCCATAATGCATTTCGGTAATGCTGGATATTCGAAGAGTTTCAGTCGAAATTTATTCCTATCCACGGCTGATGGTAAAGTAATTAGACGACCGTAATTAGCAACAACTTAGACACATTGTAATATTAATTCAAGTGCAAATTCAAACACAGCTGTTACGTTGAGATAATTGCTCTATCCTTCCCCCATCTTTGGTCACACAGTGCTGCATACGTGTGTACTTAATAACGATGTTATGCAAAACTGATTGTGGTAGTTGTTAGGGTCGTTAGTGCACGGATCTGTCGTGAAGTGAAATACATAATTGCTACCCGTTACCGCAGAATACACATTAACGCTCTGTAATCGTTTTATGACTTATTACCTTTCTGAATTCCAATGAATTTAATACCCCCTAAGTCCCCGTGTCGTTAATTTGCTATTAAGTGTCTACAAGTGCCACTCAATGCATACGTAAATCACCGTGAAACAACTCAACTTTGCATATATGTAAGTGGGTAGAAAGAAAGTGCTTTTTGATTGTTCACTTATTTGCATTTCTATTTTTCTGAAGTTAAAGAAGAAAAAGAGGTGCTTCCAGGAAAATCTAGTAAATTGGTTTACCTAAATAATAACGTTTCTATGCATCTGTAGTAATTAAAACCTCCATTTTAACAAAATTAAATTCTTCTTACTTTTTAATAATCTGACTTTTAACCCCAAATTATAAAATTCTTTTCGCAACATAATAATGTCAGATTCTCGACATCGATTTGCCAAGGTGTCGTAGGAAAAGGTCGCAGCTAAAAGCCAAAGGAGCAGTATTATCACGATTGTTCCTGAATAGCTGGAGAAATTTGTCATTTCTAGGTGACAGGCTTCGTCGCCAAATACTTTATAATGGAAGGTGTGGCACATATAGGGGGAACGGTTACCTTGCTGGAAAATCGACCAGCGCCATCAACAATGTAGGTATGCATGTAGTTCTAAAACGCAGCGTGTAAGGGAAAATTCCATCACACTTGAATGCGTTAAAATTGTTTCAAACTTCTAATACTCCCTGTAAACTCGTTTTAGTTTCCATTTTCTCTTATGCCATCGTTTATTTTTTACACTATTTAATAGACTTAACTTTTTTAGGTGCATACCCAATAAATTCATACTAAAACCATAGAGAAAATATTTTCTACTTTTTAACTATTTTACTCATTTTATTTCGTTGAGTGACATTTCTTGAGTTATAAGCCAGCGTTATGAATTGTTATTATATCCCTACCATAAATAAAGGAACTTTTAGTAGATAAAACGAACAAGTGTTCAATTCTTGTCGCAAAAAGTGCTAATTAAATCTCTGAAATTCATATCGACAAGCTACAACACGTTGCATGTGCTACGAAATAAACCTCGATACGTTTTCACGAGCAAAGTTAATTACCATGAACTACTAAGGGCCCAGCAAAATCTGACAAACACTAATCGTATAAAATATCTCATGTTTCATTCATGATACACTCTTAACAACAACGGTATCTTTATTAATGACATTTCTTAACTCCCAAGAAATCTCTTTCAAAGAACGCTGCACCCTTTATCCGCTGCAGTCCATCTTCCCGTGTTTTGTCGTGTTTACTTGAAATTATCAGCTTTGTCGTGCGCAAAAATAGATGCCACCTTGTAAAAAGCTGATACCAGCAGCCCCTTTCTTCGCGTTCTTCCTATCAATCTCATGTATCAAGGGCCACCGCTTTGTACTTTTTGCTTATCAAGCCAAATTAGCTCAGCCGATTGAAACGCTCCGTGCCTCTTCTACTCGAGGCGCAACGTTGACGATCAGCGCTGAATCTTTCCCAGTTTCTCGAAAATAGTAGAATTTCTTTCTTCCTCTACTTTCGAGGACTTCCGCGCGAAAGCGTATTAATCACGCGACTGTGCACTGAAATATTCCAGCGTCACATGCGATCGTGTCGTTCTTAACATTCATACTAAAGACGCGGTCTTTTGCCCTATCAGCCTCCATCGATCATGTTTCCACAACAAATTTGCTCGGCGTCACAGGCGTTTAATCGGCGACCAGGGATTTGACATTTCGCCCCAAGCACGCGCGATTCCGCCCTGCGAGGAACGTGTAAACGTCTCATTACGCGCTGCTACCAATCCGTGCAAGAGCGATTAAGCGTGCCCTTGTTTTCGTTCGACGGATTATCAAATCTCATTATCGTTTGTCGGGCGACGGGTATTTCTGCGGGTTTCCCGGTCTGCGTGCAACGAATCTAACATGCAATTTTCTTGCGGGATTTTTGGTCTGTTCTCCAGCGACCATTCCTGACGTCTTCGACTCCGTTTAACGATAAACATTCTATTTACGCGCGTCTGAAGTTGGGCAGGCTTCTATATAATTACGCGAGCATTATTTCGCGTTATTCAAAGTTTTCTTCTCCTGTTTTGTATGTGAACTGTGATTAATGGCGGCTTTAAATTGTGAAGGTTCATAGGGGAGGCGTATAGCAAACGTAAGTGGAACATAATCGTTCGTGTCAGACGTCGATTTAGGAACCGATGCAAGCGATATGATTGCCTCTATTTTCGGCTGATTTTCTGCGTTTCGGAGAAGGGGTGTAGATTGTGGTTGAGGAATTATTGGAAACAGAGCTGAGTTTATCTGAATGTATTGGGGGATGATGCGGTTGGAGTTTCTCCGCGGTAAATAGTTTCGTGAGTTCTGAATGGCGTTTGAGATCAATTCCAACATTTCCCACTGATCGGTACTTTTTTATAATATTGCTGTATCTGTTAAGTAAATATGTTTGAAACACATAGGGATACTTTCAGAGAGACTATAGAGAGATGTTCACAAAACTACATTCCAGGATGTTCATTTTTCTTTGTTTAAATTGATATCTGAAATAGATTGAATTTATTTTTTTTAACGTTAACTCTATGGTGCCTTTGACTTCATATATCCCAATTACTTGAACTTGGTATTTGAAGCATCTGTTCCGTATAAGAACACTTAAATACTTTTATCATCCCTTTTAATCAAGACCCCATTTTCCAGGCAGCGCATTATCCTAGATCCCACCAAAATTCAATTTTCAATATCGATAAGGTATTCCAATTTTAATAATTATGCAACTAGGAGTAGAGATAAAGCGATGCTCGTACAAATGGACAGAGCATTGAAGCTAAAGCGTCGACTACTAAAATCTCTACAGAGAACAAAAGAGGGAAACGTGAGACAGCTAGACGCATCCAAGCCAGTGTCATTTGTCTCTAAGAGGAAGCTAGTTTTCTGACACTTGTGACTGGAAGAGTCTCTCCCAGCCCTTCTCGCGGCAGCTGCTCCATTCACGAGTGGACAACAGACGCGTCCCTGTTCATTTTGTTATCCACTTTTTGCGTGCGAGGTCAAGAATAAAGCAATTCAGTCGTGTCGCTGAAGCTGGCCCATGGTAACTCAATATCGGTTGCACTTTTCTGGCTCGAGTACGCGTGGTAATTGAGTTCTCCCGCTGCGATACATCTACGTACGTATACACAGGGTGTCACAAAATTATGGGAAAAGCTGGAGCATGCAAATGCCAGTTGACAGAGGAAATGGTAAAGTGCCTTATTGTTTTGCAATCGGAAGTTTCAATTTCAGGATATCGGAAATTCAAGTTTATAAGCGCTTTTATTAAAATTCAGAATTCAGAAAATGTTGATGGGGTAATTTCGGAATAGGAGCCTTTAATTACTTGTGTGGAAGTTTAATAATTCACTGAGAATAAAAAATGTGTCATGGAATCGCCCCCTGTAAATACAATTGTTTCTTTGTTTTTCGTTGTTTCAATTTCTTTTAGATTTAGAAGAACATCACAACGTCTGCAGTGCAATTTAGTAGTAATAACGATCTAAAGAGCATGCAAGTCGGAACTTAGATTTCATTTCATCACGAATATTGCAGAATGACATCATTCACTTGCGTTCCCTCCTCCTCAATTATTTACTCCATATTGCTTGTACGTTATTAAACTTTGAAGTTTAGACGTCCAACTCCTCAGCTTGATTTGCTTTTAGCTCAACCGAGAATCCTGGAATTGCAAAATGGTGAAGAGCTGTTCGATCACTTTTTCAATATACATGTTGCAGCTTGTGTCATAATTTTGGCACACCCTGTACTATATATTCGTCGAGCTTTTTCTCTTTCTGCGATTTATGTCGCGGTGCAATCCCGTCGTGGTCGCCTCTTCTTGGCTCCAAGGTGCCATTTTCACATCGACTGGTCGAAGACGAAGGAACGAGGGGAAAGCTGCTTCGTTTCGAGATACTTAATCATGCCCGATCGCGAAGGGAAGAAGCGACGAAGCTTGTCGCGACTCCAGAAGCAATCTGCTTGAACGTCAGACCGGAAAAGGAGGGGCAAACAAAAGCTTGAGATACATGTAAAATGTACTCGGGCTATTGAACATCGGTGCTGCTCGACGTTTTTGCGAAAACAGTCGCCTGTCGCTGGAGCTAGACAGTTTTTGCTGAGAGGGAGTATGAAGCGTTCGCGTTGAAGGGATTGAACAGATGAGACTGTGGTTTAGGGTAAGTAGGTGTAATGATTGATTGAATCGTGCGAGGATGAATGCGAAGTGATTTTTATATAAGCGAGGGTAATCTTTCGCGAGACTTGTAATATTTGCTCTTCATTGTTAAGTGACATGCTGTTGCAAGTGAGATGAATGAGTTTTGTATGAACCAAGGGGCGCTTGTTTGGTGTAAAGTGTGACAGGGTGGGTTGAATTATGCTAAAGAATTGTAAAATAGACGAAAAGGTTGAGAACGCTTACAAATTTTTTGACGCTGAATTTTATGAAACTGCAGATTTGTAAAATACACAAGGGGAAAGAAAGGCGCATTTATAACTCCTGTAGTTCATGTTTGTTGCATTAAGTTTCATGCATAAAGTGAAAGGGGATTTACAAAAATGATGTAAGTACAAGTGGAACACTATTGTACCAGCAATTACTGGAAAATTGTTGTTGCAATGGAAAAAAGAAATGCGAGGACTCATAAAGTACACTTGTACAGAATCTCTTTACACCTACTTTTAGTTCATTAAAAAACGATAATGATTTCACCATATTTTTCCTAACAGTATAAATCACATTTCTATATAAAACAATCTAAGAATTCTTAATTCGCTTATTTCTTCCTTAAAATAAAAAACCAAAGAAATTCAAAGACGAACAAAAACAAGGTACAATACAAATGTCTTAGGGGTCATTCCACGCCAAATTGATCACTTTTGTCCCTCGATGTCTCGGATTTTTTCTATATAGAAACCTGATTATTATAAAAAAAAGTCATTGGCCAAGAGTGGGTTAGTAAAGTTCTTCTGCAGGTATAAATTGCAGCATTCAGACCAGTACGGGATCCACCGATATTGTTTTTAGACCTCATTGAAGTAATATAGCATGGTAGCGATACGGTCAGATGACCGTAATAGCGGAGTGTTCGCACGACGCCCGGTTCGCTTACCTGATTCGGCGCGCACCGCCGTATTTACCACTCCACTGCGACATTAATAGGAGCCGCACCACCCTGGACGTAGGCTTATTTTGAAGAAAAAGCTTCAAGGAATACAGTAGTATTTTTTTCGTATTTTTAAAATCGCGACCTCGAGCCCGAATTTGAAAAATAAAAATTTGTTTATAATTTTCAATGTTGCAAAATTAATTTTTCGATCTGGAAAAAAATTATTCAGAAAGGCCGATCTTTCCACTTTAAAATGCCGTAAGAAACAACTAAATCCGACAAATAGTTTCCGAGATAAAAATTCAAAAGCACAACCCATTTTCACGAAAATAGGCAAAATCGCAAAATTCAAGGCCCTGTATTTTTTAAACAAACTCGATATCGACAAAATGATGACTTAAACCCTCCCTAATTCCACGAGGACTACAACATATTGAAGTTTAAAAAAAATCCGAGACATCGAGGGACAAAAGTGATCGATTTGGCGTGGAATGACCCTTAGGCATCAAAATATTAATTTCTTTTCAGATGATATCTATAACTAAAATCCCACAATTCTCAGCAGCTCCTCAAAAAACTTTACTCATAAAAAAACAGAAGAAAAGCCACCACGAGTTTCAAACGACCCAACCACCACCTACCCTTACATTTGTCAAAAACGTCCGCCGGCCGAGAGTCGAAAGGGTGTAGCGACTTTAGCGGAAGAGCGTCGTACTCACCTCCCTCGTCCCCTTTTTCGAGCGTTTCCTCTCGAGCTTCGGTGTCTGAGGTAGCAGGGTGTAATCGCCGCTCGTGCCGCCGCTACGCTGCCGCGTCAACGGCTGATGCGACAGTAGGGGTGCCCGTGGCGGTGGTGAAAACTGAACACCCTGCGGCAGTAACGAATAGCCAAGGTTCTGGCCCTGGGTGAACGGCGAAGTCGGCGGGAAGTGATTTGCCACCACGGGCGCCCAGTACTGGTGCGAGTACCGGGACGGTGAACTCCCTGTGGACAGTCAATTTCACCGCTCGTCAGCTCGCCATATCTCACACGCGACCCGCGTAATTGCTATTCGATACTGATCGATCGAGACACCACGTCCACCGACGTCACGTCTCGGTCCACGATTTTAGCGGGACTAACAAAGGAACGAACAATCTCGCGCGAAAAGAAATGATTCAATCAATAGAATTTATTAATATCCTTAGTGGTAGTCTGTGTAACGTGTGCGGATTTATTGAATTTGAGGAGATAAAAGATTCATACATTATTGGGACCAAATTTAGCGACCACTCGCTCTGAATTCGGTTCACTGATTGAATACTGACACTAAATTGATGCTTGAAAAAGGAACGAACGTTAGAATGGTATCAGCAGAAAACAAACGCATAGAATGTCATAACTCTGTCCGACGAAATACGCAAAGACTTTTGAAATGAGCTGATAGTTCCTATTAAAAAATTTATGTTTAATTTCGTTATAAGAATTTATAAAAATTATGTTCTTGCAGTTGGAAACATAGTTCTATTACTCACTATATAATCGAAATTATAGTGCTGCACAGTGGTTCGAGTATACTACATACTAGTTGGACAAAATTATTTTTTCGCGGGTTTGGGTTTATATGGGGTTCAAATTGCTTGAAAACAAACCTGATTCGTATTACAGTTTATTATTTCAATAAAAATATCAATAAAATAAAAATATGACTAATTCAATTAAGGGAAAAGAACAAAACGACAGTATTGTACTTTAAATATAATTAACAGTTATAACATTATGTCTATTCCTGTAATTTCTGAGTTTTTATGTTTAAAACCTGGTTTTTGAAATCAGTCTTCTCTGCATCGCTATTAAAATAGTGTTTTACTATATGTTCCACGTCGATCCACGCGACAAGGGTTGAATGTACGGAAAGTAGAGACTTTCTAGTTTATTTTAATCAATCGATCGATCTGCAAAAATTTGCAAAACTATATTTTTCTAATTGTTTTCGAGCGCGACGCTCGGCATAGTTTTGCAAATTTTTGCAGATCGATCGATTAAAATAAACTAGAAAGTCTCTACTTTCCGTAGATTCAACCCTTGTCGCGTGGATCGACGTGGAACATATAGTAAAACACTATTTTAATAGCGATGCAGGGAAAACTTATTTCAAAAAGCAGGTTTTAAACTTAGAAACTCAGAAATTACGGGAATAGACATAATGTTATAACTGTTAATTATATTTAAAGTACAATACTGTTGGTTTGTTATTTTTCCTTTATTGAATTAGTCATATTTTTATTTTATTGATATTTTTATTGAAATAATAAACTGTAATACGAATCAGGTTTGTTTTCTAACAATTTGAACCCCATATAAACCCAAACCCGCGAAAAAATAATTTTGTCCAGCTAGCATGTAGTATACTCGAACCACTGTGTGCTGGTGGAAAAAAAAGTTTAATTTTTCGTGTAGATAATTCACTGATTTAGTCTAAGTAATCTCCACATTACACGCGATATAATTTCTTTTGTTTAAACTATAATTTCTGTACACTTTCTTTATTTCGATTATCGCTATATTCTGCGTCTGAAGACAAAATCTTACAGGTCCAATTTTGACCAAACTGCAGGTCTTAACAAATACCCCAAATTTTTTCTTTGGAAAGGATAATTTCCTCTAAAACAAATTTCTTTTCTCAAGGAAGACCGTCGGTTACGTATGAAATTATCCAATATGGATTTTCTTATACTTTCGCAGGTTTATAGTTCTATTGAAGGGTCATCAATATTTTTCCAAGAATGGATTATAATAAAAATCGATATAACTAACAAATAATAATCATAAGGTACATAAATTATACGTCATTTGAAAACGGTAATTTTCTCCTATTTTTTAAAAGAAGAATCATCTTCAACCATTCAAAAAGTATAACCTTTTTTGTATTTTGCATGAGTATATACCTGCAAAAGTAGGAGATCTTGGATAATTTAATTCCTAAACTCAATAACGTCCTTTAAATACCTTTCGTAACCGAACTTTATTACCCAAAAAGTGCATTCAATTTGACATAAAACTTTCATAATCCGAACCTAAAACAACATCACTTTTTACGTTTGCAGTCCACAAAACATGTAACATTTAAAACTCAAAAATCATTTACGACTACCCTTCCCCCAATTTCTCCAATATTCGTATCAACGGTTTTTGTCTCCAGACGATTTTCTTTTCATAAATAGATCAACCGGTGAGCGATTGGGAGATAACGTTAACACTCACTGTCGCTACGGGGATTACTATGCCTCCTCTGTGCGGTCCACGTCGTTGATCGTACTCTTCCGGCAGTTTCAGTGTTAACAGCGTCGACGCTAAGACTTCTCGCGACGCCCCTGTAAGGATTCGACGTGGTTGTCTCACTGGCCGCGGCGACACCAGCGAGCTGCTCGTTAAGGGCGTACAACTTGGACGTAATGTCCTTACCGATGAGGGTGTTGAGGACGACTTTAAGTAGCGGCCTATGCCTGAGTACCCTGAGCAATTTCAGCCTGGTCCAACAGATGTACATGCTGGATTCCTCGGCTCTGATCGTCACTTGGAAGACGTCGTCGATGTTCTCGTGCATGGCCTCCCATTCAGGCGAGTCGACGAACTGATAAGCCTTGATGTGGTGCAAGTGAGTCCCGTCGCAAGTCACCTTTAGCCTGCGTTCCCAACAACGACTCGTTACAGCAAGTTCCCACGTCAACTGCGCTCTCGATAAGGTACACGGAACTGTACAGGATGTTTCGTAATATGAGGGCATAGTTTCGCGCGTGAACGTAGCACAGATAAATATGTAATGTGATTCATGTAAATGTTTGTTCTGTATAACGTTGCCCCCTAATTACAGACGCTCCTGAAATTTAATAACCCGTGCTGTAACTCTGCTGTATAACTCATCGTTATATTGAACTGTTGGGGGTAATAGTAGTAGTAGTAGTGAAAATAGTAGTAGTAGTAGTAGTAGTAGTAGTAGTAGTAGTAGTAGTAGTAGTAGTAGTAGTAGTAGTAGTAGTAGTAGTAGTAGTAGTAGTAGTAGTAGTAGTAGTAGTAGTAGTAGTAGTAGTAGTAGTAGTAGTAGTAGTAGTAGTAGTAGTAGTAGTAGTAGTAGTAGTAGTAGTAGTAATGAACTTTTAGTAGTAGTAGTAGTAGTAGTAGTAGTAGTAGTGGTAGTAGTAATGAACTTTTAGTAGTAGTAGTAAAAGTAGTGAACTACTAAGAGTGGACTACTGGTGTAATTTCTTGCAATTAGCTGTTTTACTGACAACACTATCACTTTAGGATCTCTCTATTTGTACTCACTGTAATTTTTAATGTAAGATTAATCGAAGTCTGTGGTCTACAGTTCAATCGTGGATAGTGTTAACATAACCATGCAACATGTAAAATAGTTTGCCAGTGAATTAGAGTAACTCTTGAAAATTTGGAATGTATCAAAACATCAATGAAAAGACGTGTTCAGGGGCTTGCACTGCATCCCAAGGTAGTCAGTTTGAGTACATACGAATTTCCTATGTTAATTTTTTGTGCAAAGTTGACTTCTAAAGTCGTGCACACACGTTATGAAACATCCTGTACCTATAAACGCGATGCAGCGTTCGCAAGGAGTGCACATCATTTGTACGCGAAGTGTAAACAGGATGTTCGATGAGATGTGAATTTCTTGCGGAGGAAAAGCTTCTCCGATTGCCAGGAAAGAGGAAAAGTCGAGAAGTTATGTTGAAGATTCAAAACTCAATGGAGAATAATTTTAAGTAATTTAATTGCACTTCGAAAGTTTGTGGATTGAACACTGACATCGAGGTCTTTATATTATCGGGTTGAAATTTTGTTTATGATAATTTAGAATGCAGATTTCACCTATTTTATAAATGAAACTGGAAGCAAATGGACTTGAGAATTCTTCTTTTCTGGCGTACCAATGTAGGTTGGTTCACGAGATAATCGACAAACTTTTCCAGCAGATCATTCAGAATAAGAGAGAGATTGTATACACTTTGGGACTTGTTCCATTCCTCCATCAGATAAACGTATTCTTTTTGTATTGCTGTATTCCTTTGATGTCGCTTATCTCGCGGGACACTTTGTATTTAACCCACAACAATGAACGAGCTTCTCTTTGAAAGCACCGTGCGAACATCATGCACTTAAACTTCGTAAGCAGGTGGTACGAGACTTTATGGAGATATATGGATATTAACGTGTATGGTGTGCAAACATTTGAACAGAATACCATTCCCATTGTCAAGCATTTATACCTGGCGTTATTACAATTAAAATACAAATTTTTCCCAATTTTCCATCATTTACCTACTGCTCCTATTATATACCAACGCAACTATAACAATGTACACATTTGGACTTACAAGGAAAGATCCCCATCCATGAAATTAAAAATATTATGAAACTGGGGATATGTAGAGGATATATAGATATGTATTACGCAATTTTGTTGCCGCCCAAATTCACTCTAAGGGGGTGAAATTGACCCTTGAAAATCCGGCTATTTTAGTATTTTGTTATAACTTGCAAACTGTAAGAGATAGAAAAAATGTTTTCAAACAAAAGTTCCTTTTTTCAATTAGCTCTATCATTTGGTAATTTACAGTTCGCAATTGGGGATCTTTCCACTCAGAAAGTTCCTTATTAACCACCACTTGAATAACCATAAAATTTCAAACTCCCGCTTCATCATCCACTACACATACTACTTAACATCGCATCGTCCGTTCGCACAGCCCACTACGCAGCTACACATTACCACTTCGTAGCCTCTAAACCCTCCCCTAAAAAAGGGGTGCGCAAACCACGTTACCAAGCAACGCCGAAAGCAGAGCCAGAAAAAAAGATCCTCCGAGCGCGTCGAAATGACTAGGAAAGCCGCTCACGGAGCACGTTAATACCTTCGATCGTCTCCCCGATCGATTCGACGACTATCTCGCAGGGGTAGCACGACCGTTTGGGACACTCACCTGCCGCGCAAGAGTATGGACAGCCGTTCGTCCGCGGGTGTGACGCCTTCCGTGGCGTACGTCTGGCCAGAATCCAGCTTGAGTATCCTCGCCTCCTTGGCCAACTCCTGGAAGTGCTTCTTGCTGACCTTGTACGGCTTGAAGAGTTTCAGATAGAGCTCGGCCAGCTCTGGGCTGAGCGCGGGCGGTAGAAATCGACAGGCTAGTATGAGGGAGTGGATGCCGTTCAGGAGGCCTAGGGCCAAGCACCATAGCATGGCGTCCAGGGCACATATGGTGATCCCAGCCCAGAGGGCGGCCAGCATGAAGCCAGCCGTCAGAAACGTGCGAAGAGCCAGAACCGAGGCCTTGAAGGAGCGCGGCACCAGAAACGCAGCCGCGAAGAACAGATTCGCCGCCTGACAAAACGCAAATTGAAACGGTTTCCAATGTGAGCATCTACGGCAGGGGTAGGAGAGTGTGTTAGTTCGTTTCGCCTCGAGGAACGAGATAGAGAAAGTTTCGATTGCAACGGAGAAATTTACTGGTGTCTCCTGATGGAGCTTGCACTGATTGTGAGTTATGATGGATATGGGGGTTGGAGAATTGTTGATCGCGCAAACGCGATGGGAATCATTTGTTTGGGAACAAATGGCTCGAGTTTGTGGAATACGGTTGAAGCAAACAGGCCTTCGTTTGAATTGTCTTTGAATGCCAGGGAAGAGTTGGTCCAGCTCATAGGTACTCTGCTCATAATTAGAGTGTTTCTGACTGGGGATGATAGTGTGAGTGCTATGAGAGGTAGATTCGTGAGGATATTTTCAAGAAATGCGCAGATGGTTTGAGCAGGTTATTCTGAAGAATTGATTTTTTTAGCGAGTGTCTCATTTTGTGGTATCCGTCACTTTTGTCTCATGGAATAGAATAGGTATTGTTTTTCTATGAGTAACTGTTGATCACTACAATTTGACGGTGTTTGAAAAATACTTGAGGAATAGAAAGTTGTGAATTTACAGTTGCAGCCTCTTGAATATTAGAGGAAGTGCAGTATATTTGGAATACCAGTTTGTTTAAGACGAATAAAAAATTACGACAGAGGATGGGATCAAATTAAACTACATAATATCATAGGGAAACTAATAAACTTTCATATTTCTGAGTGTCAGTAAAAATAAAAAACAAAAAGTAACTGAAATTTTGGTTTGAATGAAAAATGACAAGAAGTATCGATTTCGTTAAGGTGCAGGTAATTTGGAATACCGAACTCCACTGCTTCCTTTTTTTGTATCTGTTTACCGTCGACATTCCTAAAATATAGATATTTTGAGGAGATATGTATACCAGAATATTTATAAAAATGCTAAGAACGGTTACATACTGCACTCGCTCTTGGTTCACACGTTTCTACCAATCTTGAAGATGTAGATGTCTATAAGACATTATTTACACAAATGCTCCTAAAAGGTTATACAGGTGACAGATGAAACTGACGCGGTGGTATCCATTACGCGTGAAACAAAAGCATCGGTAGACTTTGGAATATTCCAAATTACCTTCACCTTCGGTATTCCGAATGAGAATGTATCGCAAACGAAACTCGGTCGAGGTGGCGCTCTGATCGGAGTGCGCAAGATGGCGTCTGAGCATGCGCGTGATGACGCTGTGACGTCAAACCAATCACACTTTCTCTAATAATAATTTGCTCCGATTTGAAATGATGCACGCAAAAATCATGATATTTGATTTGAAATAAAAAGGTTATAATAATAAACACTATAAACGAATCGACGCAAGCGCAAAGCCAAGCTCATCTTGGCGCAAATCGACGCAAGCGCAAAACCAAGCTCATCTTGGCGTTGATTGATTTGACGTCACAGCGTCATCACGCGCATGCTCAGACGCCATCTTGCGCACTCCGATCAGAGCGCCACCTCGACCGAGTTTCGTTTGCGATACATTCTCATTAGCAACATGGCATCGAAACCGAAAATTTCATGTCACACTTTGTATTCTCGAAATTATCGCAAAACTGGCACGGAACCATAGAAGGAACATGCAAATGAGTCGATTAAGTGTTTAACTAAAGTTTTGACATATTTTAACCATGATTGGAACGATTGAATACGCGCTGAAAAAGTTTTGCAGATTGACGTTTTCTTCCTCTGCAGATTAAGCCGAAAATGTAAAAATTGCGGTTCATCCACAAATGTCATTAGTTAAGAGGTCATTAGCCCCTATAATCTACGGTGTTACAAATTAAATAGCGTTAGTAGTTTATTAGATACTTCGGTATTCCAAATTACCAACAGTATTCCAAATATGCTGCACTTCCTCTAGTCTAGACTCTAGATATTTACAATGATATAGAAAGGTGAAGATTTTATTTTAACAACAATAAATTCTGATTTCCTAAGACCTGCCTCTAGGCAGTAACACATTTTCGAATCCCACAGTATTCTATTATACGAATTTTCTCGTTGCCTAATATTCGAGTGGCTTCACCCTTCTTCCATCTAAATGGTTCCACGGTGGAAAGGTTTTCCATTAGTAATTTGTAATAATTCTCGTGCTAGAATGTTTTCCAGAAATGAATCTACCGCCGAGGAAGACGAATATTCCACGCGACGACAATGGTTTATCTCGTGCAGCCGAAATTCCAACCGAATTTAACGAAATGTCTGTTAGGTAGGAGTAAAGCTTCCGAGCTCTTGGAATTTTAATGAATAGCCACCACTCGGTGGCACCCCAAAATTTGAATAGAATTCTTATCTTTCATCTGTAGGCTACAGAATGTAGCTTGTAGAGTCGAGGCAAGCGATCTTTTTTTATTTTTAGAACGACGGTGAACTTTTAATTGTTTTAGTATACGATATTCTCTGCAGAGTTATGCTTTAGTCGATGGAAGCTTGAAAAATATTGCTTTTCGCTCGTAATTGCATGTCGTCGATAAATACTGTGCTGGAGCAACTATTGTCCTGTGTATTTAACGTCTTATCGTGTCATTTAAATCGATTGCTGGTTAAATAAAGCAACGAGAACGGTGTGAGTTTCACGATGCAGCGATAAACGCGTAACGCGATATTGTTATCAGTCACTGAATCGTGTTCATGTAAATCTACCAATGGTAGTGGAATATGTATCTAACTAATTAATTTACTGTGACTGATAGTCGTATGAAAACTTGAAAATCAACTTTACTGGTCGAAGAATATGATGTTTTAAATATCTACGAATGTATTTTTTATGACACATTTTTTCGTACTTCTAACAATTTATTTGTGTTTGCATTTACAAATATTATAGTAACTTACACTAAATTTTTTTCGTTCATTTTGCCTATGTAACTATATTCTGAATTTCAACTACGCGTTAATTTAGGAAGATAAAAAGAAAAATGGAAGGATGATGGTGTAAAATTTTTTAAATTACAGGAATATTCTTTCACCTTACTCTTATCAATTCCAAAAATTCAGTTGAAAAATTCACCCATGTGACAATATTAAAGAACACATCATCACATGAAGACCTGATCCACTTTACCACCATGAAGCTTTCATTTATATCACAAACACACTTGCTTAATCATCAACTCTACTTACAAGTGCCACGTTTACTTCAATCCTTAACACTATCCGTAACGTTTCTAAATCTATTCCTAGTTAACACGCTATACTCTCTCCTAACTATCCCTACGTACCTCGTAAATTCTATTTACAAGTAACACTACTATATTTCGAAGTACTCGTATAAAATTCGACCAAATATCTGCTTCTAGCACTACTCTCGACAATCCTAATCCTATCCCACAAGGAACACAGTGTACACCGTTCTAACTACATTCTGTGGCACACCTATCTTTACACTCATTGTCTCTACAGGAACTGTGCGAAAACATAGATCAGCGCTCACCTGGAAGAGTTTGTGTTGCGCTGCCTCCCATTCGTCGCAGTAGCCACCTCCCGATGAAAGTACAGTGGTATTTAACCTCTCTGTCACGTTACTGGCCTCGGTGCTATTCCAGACGTCCACCCAGAACTCCGTGTAATTCACGTCCTCCAACGAGTAGCCACCAAGGCTGGGCAGGACGCTGTAATTGAAGGTTGTATAGCCCTCGGTGGAGTAGGTTGTCGATGTCGGGCTGGTGAACGGGGTCGCCGTGGTGGACGACAAAAGGCTGCTCGCGGGCGAAGGGGCATCAGTCGTGTTCGCCATTTTTCGTCGCGAGCGCGTGGCACGGGCCATCACCTTCTTCCACTGCAACAGCCATGTTACGGCGTCGTTAATTCCTCTGGGAAACATTCACACAGATATTGGTTTCTTAAGGTGTACTAGAAGGTGAGGTATTATGCTGCACAGGGGTATAATGGTGTGGTAAAAGTCGTAGAGGGGGTGAAGTTGGTAGTGTTATTGACCCTGGTATAACGGATCTCGGGTATTTTTTGACCCAGACAAGTTTTTATTAATGTAATTTTACTATGGATCTCGGGTGTATTTTGGTTAGGTATTTTGGTAAAATTTTTTAAATTACAGGAATATTCTTTCACCTTAAATGAGGCAATTGCGGTCAGTTGGCAATGGCGGTCAGTATTGTTATTATAAAACGGTATGTCCGAAATGTACAGTTTCTTTTCCTTACGTTCCACGACATCATTCGCTATATTGTCGAACGATCTCGCCTTCGTCGTTGCTAAGCAGCCAGGGAAAACTAGCCTTTTTGTGTTTTCAATATCGTCGATGTAATATTTCGTGTACACAACATAAGAGGTAAGTACTAATTCTGAAGCTTTTTTTACATTTCAAGATTACGTAAATATTGTTACGATTTTGGTTGGGCATAGTATAAGTTTACTGAACAGCAATGATAACAGAACATGAACATGGGGGGATAACAAGGAAAGTAAGAACGGTAACGAATACAATCAGTAAGCGTAATAGGATATTGAGACGTCTGCTGGCAATGGCGGCTGACTATCGAATGACAGCTTGACAGGCGATCTTCCCGATCGCCTTCTTCTCGCTGTCTCTTGTCCCGCTCGCGAGCACCAGTGAGCCTTGGATTCCCATCCAAGGGGTGTTCGCAACAATATAGATATACTATCAAGGCAAAGGATTAGAATGAAATTTAATATAAAAATATTAATTTAAATATGTAATCTTCAATCTTATCGATGAACACGTATGCGGGCAATGATGGTCACTTGACTGTTAGTGCCTGTAACGTATTATCATTATTCACTAGTGTAAAATAAACAAAACTTTCTTCATTAGAATGACCAAAAGATCTCATCCATTTGAAAACGACTCAAATAATGATATAAGCAAAGCGGAAAAAAAATTAGAAGAAAATAAACGGAAAAAAATAAAAGAAAAATTTGTAAAAAAATTAAGCTGGAGAAGGAAAAGCCCAAAAGACCCCATCCATATGAAAATGACGAAAATAAGTGCATTATTTATTTAATGAGATGTGGTTCCGATGTATCTCTTGTGGCCTCTGGGCCCATTCTGAATGCTCTGAATGGGACTCAGCGGATGGATACATTTGCGAAAAATGTAGCAGCCCCTAGACCGCAATTGCCCGCAACGTGACCGCTATTACCCGTAGGTGTAGACGATGACGGAAAAACACATATTTTTTGTTTTTTGTAATTTCATTGAATAAATCAATATAAAATTTATTATTTTCGTATCCTACGTATAGGTTGATAGTTTAAGTTTACAAAAAAATCATTTTCAAGAAATATTGCACCTTACATATTCGTTTTATCACAATTATTGCTTAAGTGACCGCCATTACACATTCTGCCCTACTCTTAACAATTCCAAAAATTCATTTTTTGACCCAGACAAGTTTTTATTAATGTAATTTTACTATGGATCATGGGTGTATTTTGATCCACTTTTTTCATATTTTTAGACATGAAAAATAGGATTTGTTTTCTTCTCTTTTGTCATCGAAAGCAGTAAAGTGTATTCTCATACCGTTTGAGAAAACTTTTGACTATTCTTCTTTTTAATTTACAAGACAATTCAGGGAAAATTGTTAGTAATATAGGGTATTCTGTTAAATGCCGTAAAACGGGGAATTATTTCAAAATTTCTCTGATGAGTTTGCAACCTTCGTGAAACGCGGGTGCCTCGTGTATTTACGAAGATTATCCTCGTATCTTATTCACATATCACCCATACCCAGTGCGCTTTCCTGCAAATTACTTTGGGTAATTCGCCAATCGTTATCGTAATTACAGCAAACAGATTAGAGATAAAAGCATGAAACACTGGGTATGCGTTCCTAGTCACGAAAGGCGAACATCTAATGGTTTCGGTACTTGATCACAGCGTTAATAATAGGCTCTCTCTAAATAGGTCAAATAGTTTGTTCTCTAAGACTACTTTATGTGCAAAGTACATTGCATTACTTCTGTTACTATCACAATCACATATTCAGTTTAATTGAAAGTGGACAAGTGATCCAGTGGAATATTATGTAAGAAACACGTTCTCAGAAGAGAATTCAATGACTTAGGATTCAATTCTGAAGTAATAACTGAGTACCTGTATTCATATATTTCACTGGTAATCCTGTCCAGAAGTTATTTCAACTGGTTAAAACAAAGAAACCGATTACTAATGGCTAGGTGAAAATACCCAGGAGTAAAATGCTGCAACAGATGTTCAAGATCTTGGCATTCATAGCTGGGTTTCTTGAGCCAAGAGCAATCGATTTTTTTTTGCAGACAGTCGTGGTGCTACTCCATCCTAAAGTCTTCTACGATAAAACTGAAATACTAATCTAATGAATCGACAATGACCAAAGTTGCGTCCATTGCAGCTATAATGTCCGAATTACTTGGCAATTTATTCAGAATAAGATTCTAATTTTAAAGTGCCTTCGTTGTGAAAGTAAGTTTTGAATTAATTCTTAGCCACTTTTTATAAGTAGGTACCTTGTTAATTAATCTTTAGTCTGTAGTGAGTTTTCAGAGAATATTATTCCACGGTGTATTGCTACAAAAAATCCTTAAGGCGCTTTTAAGAAAGTGTGATTAGAGTTTTGGAAGAACTTCCCTGAAAATGAATTACGTAGTTCAGAAATCTCTTTACTGTTAAAACTTTCAGTTGATAAATCAATTAAGTCACTACTTTTATACGTAAGTTAACCCGGGTTAACTTTATTCGACACATGACGAATAATTCTTTTTAACTTTTCTTCGATATTCAAAATTTTTACTTAAATAAAATATTTGCCTTCACAGTAATAGTCCTTCACAGACCATTCGAGTAACTCTCAAGTTATTCGCTATCTTTGTGCAAGCAACAACATCACATTCAACTTCAAACACATCCCATCCCCCTTCCACCCCAAACCAGCATCATTCCACCCAAAGACTTTCAAACTTAATCTCCTCGCCACCAACTCGGTCATCCCCTGTACCATAATATCTCACCGCGCCTTATAAATCCCACGACAATTGAAGTGGTCAGTCCCCGCAGAATCGAATGCGAACTCCGTAGTCGTCTACCTAGGTCGCAGTCCAATCGAATCTTTCCACTACGCTATTCGTAACGTTTCGTCCCTGGTAATCCGTCTTATTCCCGTCACTTCGTCAAATTGAAATGGAAATGGGCGAAGTTTTCCGTGGTGTGCGCACGTGTGAACCGCCTCGCGAAGGAAACACCATCGGAAGGGCGGTGAAACGCGTAGAAACGGTTGGGGCGGCGGACAAATTGCATTAAATCTCGATTCGCGTCGGGTGGAAAATATCGACGCGTCCGGAGCCAGCGTTTCGACGTAAATATTGATACGGCCGACCAATGAATCGCACTGGTTGCATCTTTCATGCGATCGTCTCCCACCTGCCTCCCACCCCAGAAGGGGAAATCAAATCACGGAGGACGCTGGAGACACGACTGACTATATAGCTGTGCAGTGTTCCCTGGCTTGATGAAAGAGTGGCCGGATGAAAATTGTTGGACTATACAGGGTACGAAGCTAAATTAGAGCGGGTAGCTTCTGCCCCGTCGCGGATAGAAAAATATGACGGAGGGAAACGATTAAATTGGACAACAAGGTCAGCTTTCTCTGTGCCCTCATTTTTCTTGCGACTCGAATGCAGAGATGGGCAACATTTTTTTTAAATGAAATTTTGAATAATGAATACATGTTAAAAAAATTATTCGTCATATGTCGAATATAGTTAACCCGAGTTAAGTATAGATACCCAGAATTAACTTTAGATTATTTGGCAAATAAAGATAAATATTTTTATTCGACTGTTAACTCGAACTTTATTTTTATTAACTCGGGTTAACTTTATTCGACATATGACGAATAATTTTTTATATAACGAACAAATTCTCGTCGAATAAAAATAATTAACTTTATTTGTCAAATAATCAATAAGTTAAAATAGGATTTGGAAAAATTATTCACATAACAAGCATACGAATTGTTCCTTAATACTTGGCATGGAGGAATGAAGGTGGTTATTATAGGTGTTATACCGAGTATTTGACTACAGAAGGGCATCGTCCTCTTAGAAGATGATTTTACGGGCCAAAATAAGACGAAAATCAAGAATGTCGAAATTGCGTTTAGGGCTTCATTTCCGAGTTATTAATTCTTGAAAAAAATGCGTGAAAAGCGTCTGACGCGGGGAACTTACAATTAGACTACTGCGCGCCAGCAGTAGTTGATAGTTAGCCAGGCCAGGCACGGTGAAGGCAGTGCCGTAGTCACCTAGAACGGCCCATCTATCTCATAGTCGAAGTGATGTCACACGACGCCGCGTAGCAAGTGGGTGTTTCTAGGTGTCTACGGCATCACTGTCCTCGCCGTGCCTGACTAGACTAACTCTGTACTACTGCGCGGGGGCAGTAGTCTAAATTCCACGCCACAGACGCTTCTCTCACGTATTTTGCAGAATTAATATCTCAGAAACGAAGTCTCAAATGCAATTTCGCCATTCTTGATTTTCGTTTTATTTTAGCGCGTAAAATAAAACTCTAAAAGTTAGGGGTTAGGGCCTAAAAGGATAGGGCTAGATGTTCAAAAATACATGGTTCCATTTGAAAAAATTAATCTCATAAAATAAATAAATGACAAAGAAAGGACTCAGAAGTCAAATAAGTATTTTTAATTGTGTTATTTGCATAGGGGATAATTGAATTTTTACGTGTTATTAATCACAAGAAATGGTTACTGTTCGCATTCGCAGTGAATGAACAAACACGAAAGGTTGCATGTAGTGGTAGAGCAACTAGCGTATCGGAAAATCTCTCCCACGAATTGATTTCGTTGGAAGAATACTGGATCGACGAGGAAGATTTGGCCGTCAGACAGTTGCAACTTCCACCGGGAACCACGGTCTTACAACAATTGATCCAACTTGGGAATGATCCAGACGTATATTTCATTTGCCCAGCACAACGGCGAACCTTTCAATCTGGCGGTGGCTAGAGATTTTTGTAGCCAGAAACACGAAACATTTAACTTTCTCTGTATTTCTTTATACTTAATATCAATGTTACAATTCATGTATGTACTTAAAAACTTACTGGTTCCTTCGATATCTTTACATGTTTTAGGCAATTAAAAATTTATACACAAGGAGGCAGTACGAATTTGATTTATTTATTCCGTTTTGAGCAGCTCGATTTTTGTTTTGACAAATATAAAATCACCACATTTGTTTCTTCGCCTGCAACTTCAAAGTTGTTGGGCAGGCAACTGTGAGTGAAAAATGTTAGAGTTGGAACTATTCCATTCAGAAGTTTGAGGAAGTAAACTGCTGCAGGATTTCTTAGGACATAGCACATCCGACGTGTTTTTGTAAATACGTAAAAGACTTGGAAACTCGCATTTCAATCAGGGCAGCCGGGACGGGAACCTTGTTAATCAAGTGTCGCGTGAGGAGTACCCTTATTTATCAGAACCAGCTTCTGACGAGTGTAATTTTCTGTAGAAAGGAGCAACATTAAAATGTGGTTCCTTAAAAGAAGTTTGACACAGAAGAATGTATGTATATGTAAATTATACAATTTCGTCCTCTTTTAATAAAATTATGGATTCATTGTAATAACCACAATAAATCACATAAATGATCTTTAGCAATTACATCGAAGTAGTTCACTACTACATATCGTCGTAATTTAATAATGCAAGGATCCATCTTACCACTAGTTTTATACATTTCATCCCATGGTAAAAATTCAGATTTTTGTGTAGAAATATAAATATGTCGAGAAAAGTAGATTGCGTTATTCAATTATAGAAAAATAGTAGTCGTGTTATATCCTTTATAATTCCATTTTTTTTCTATTTTCATCTCGACGCTAAATTGCGAAACATTTTTTCCCTTTAATAAAACTTTCACTTCCAATAAATATCGTGGGCCACCGGTAGACCATGTGACACAGAACGCGTTAAAAAAATCACTACAAATTCCCAAATAAAAAGCAGTCACAAACAAAAAAATATCGACTCCTTCAATTTTCAACTCAATCATACACCCCATAACTTGTAAATATTACGAAAAATCTATTATTCAGTATTTCAACTCAAGTCTTCTCCAACAGACACTATACATATGTATAATTTTCCCATCACGTATTATTATTTAACAAGAGTACTGGACAGTCAAATAGCTGTATCACATTCAAATGCTACGAAGGGATACTGAATACCTGTAACTGTCAGTATTGATCAACGTGACAAAGAATCTGCTTGGAAAATTTACATTTCGAAGCATGGACATCGGACGTGCGAGCATACCTACTCCATTTTCTAAGGGATGCCGCCTGAATGGGTCCGCCATTTCTTTCCAGGAAACTGCTACCCACGGACTTTGAGGTGAGGTCTCCTCCAATTTCTTTCTTTTTCTAAAGGTGAGAAAGATACGGCTCTTTCATTGGGAAGGAGAGGCACGCGTTGCACGAAACAAGTGAGTAGTCGCCTTTTCGCCTCTCTATGCAGCACGTACGGCCATTCTTTGGGCAACGAGCGCGTCCCTGCCTGCATAGGCGTTGTAAGGAACTATATAGCTTACGCCATTATTTACAGGTTTATGTTGCAACCGTGACAGGCTGCTTCCGATAGGAATAGATGTGGGTCAGGGAAGGAATAAAAGACGTCCCATTTTAATCGATGTGTGTGAACCACGGAGGTATTAAAGCATGCTTTATATAAAATTGGAAAGGAGATGTTTCATAGATGGGGTCGTTTCGGAAAACTGATAGTCTCTATTAATTTTGTCAATAGATTTATATCGAGTCCTTTATGTGGTATTCTAAAGGTGTCAGTGAAGAATTTAGAAGATTATTTTATCGGTTAGTGAAATACCTTTGAATATGTACAGCCATGCTTGGAATTCACAACAATTTAATTTCATGACAGAAAAACAACTCTTATTGTTTTCCTCATAATATTATTATCAACAACACTAAAAGCGTTTTCAGTTTCAATGAAAATAAATCTAAGGGTAGCGTGATTCAGGGTGTACTCTCTTCGAAACTCTAGAAAGCTGCACAAAAACTCTCTGGAAATGTTTCAATTTCCACAAGAAATTTTCTTTCATACTAACAATCTCGAAAATATTTGCGTGGTTCGTTCGAAGTAGAATACTCTGTATAATTATTCTGTTAGCAGCAATAGACACATCCACATACGTGGACTAAATTTTATACAAGCGATGAACTTAGATAAAAAATTAAAAGCAAGTGTTGAAACTCGCACTTCGTTCCTAAATGTAATTTATACAATGCGGCTGATTGAACTAACTCAACGGTGAGTTCACAGAGTGAAGGAGCATCGAATTAACAGGGGATATATTAAGGCGAAGCTTTTACCTTCAGTAAGCCAGTGAAATTGTCGGCCCAGCATTTATAGCTGAAGCAACTCTCGATCGAGCAACGATTACCTGGGTTAATGGCTAGCGAACCACTTCGCGGCGAAGTTCGTGTAAATAAATAAATAGTGGCGGTGGGGGGTAGTAAAGCTGGCGCGGTTTTCACCTGCCCCTGTAATTAACGTTCGAGCTCTGTTAGCGCTAATTTACATTCGCTGTCGTAGCTTTTGCCCTGTACAGTTCTGGCTGAATAAATGTTGCGTGTTATTTGAAGCAAATATGCATGGAAGTCTGTAATGCTACAACTTTTTCATTCTTGCTTCTAATTCATGTTTCCTCTTTATTCTTGCCTCCTATTTTGAGCAGGCCGCGAATACTTCGCTTTGTGCATGTCACATATTCAACTGAGAAGGTAGTAAATGTAAAGCAGAAGTAGACTTCATTTGTAACAAGGCAGCTTCAGTGTTTGAAAGAAAAGATGATTGTTCCCTTGAAGAGTTTAACGTTGGTAAATGGCAATGAAGCACTGCTAATATGAGTTCTGTGACTTAAAAATGTTTGCAAAATATCAGTTTCTAATGGGATGTTTAGTGCATTTTGAAATATTAGGACTAATCTAGGTTTAATTCTCAATTGAGTATATTTTGAGTTTATTTAATAAATTACTGATAAAATTTTGAGGCCTATAAAATTGATATGGTCCACTGTAGCAAATACTAAGAATAGTCTACATTAATATATAATTAATATATATTAAAGTATTTTAATATATAATCAATATATATAAAAGTATTTAATATATAATTAATATATATTAAAGTATTTTAATATATAATTAATATATATTAAAGTATTTTAATATATAATTAGTATATATTAAAGTATTTTAATATATAATTAATATATATTAAAGTATTTTAATATATAATTAATATATATTAAAGTAGAAGCTAATTATAACTAGCTAGCTATAACTAGCTTAGAGGTGCACAGGGAGCCGTTTTTAGCGCCTAGGTGCGAGCAACCCGCCTGTCCCATTGCTAAGGTTAGAATCGGTGAGGAGAACTGTAGTAGTGTACGTGTATTTGGTATGACTTGAACCCAGCCATAGACACTTACGTTACGCGCTTACGAGCACACAAGAAGCTAGAAGCTACTTAGTTAATATATACATAACGCATAACTACTAAATAGTAACTAGAACTTATTTACCCCGATTATGTTATCAGAAGCTGAAGGTGCTATATAACATTGTCTTTCCTAACAACTATTAGAGTGATTCAGTGTGTACTTACAAATTAAGTGGAATAAATCCTCCTGAAAGTTGGTAAATGTTCTTAGCACTTTAGAGAATTTTTTACTCCAAGAATAAACTTCGTATACTTATATAACTATATACTTTATGAAACTGACTTTGTCTGGTACTGAAATATCCAGCATGAAATTTGGACAGCCCTATCGTAACAGGGAAGCACGCCAATGCACCCCTGGCTCCAGGCATATTGCTTTCTCGTGGCAAGCACGCCATCTTGGGCGGCCCCCAAGCAAAATTACCGAACGTGGGAATGATCATAGTGATAGCAGGACAACGCGTAAAGTTATATCGATTCAATCCCGATTAACGATCGCTCGAATCGCGGGCCAGGAGTTCACCGCCTTGAGCGAGTTGAATTTGAGGGGTCCAAATTGGCGGGGTAAGAGGCGGGAAATGAAGCGGTGTAACTGGCAGTTTTAAGAGGAGCTCAAACAGAACTTCCAACGTCTATTGAACGAGTTGTTGTTTGACTTGCTGCGAATCACGCTACGTTCCGCCCGAAGCTTAAAATATCGTAAAATTCCAACAACGACCGGGGGATGCTCTTGCCCCGTGCGTCGTTGCTTTGAAACGACTACTTCGGGCGATGAGTACTTTTCGGCTGGAAGTTTTCAGATACTATCAGGTCTGATAATTTCGGTTGACCTGAAGAGTCCTTAGGAAACAATTTCATGGGGCACACGACAATTTCACGCTGTCTGCTTCCTGGGGAACTGTGACATTGTACTGAGTGTGTAATTCTAGAGTATTTAATACAAGAAATATTTTTTGTTATTGGTACTTTTACACAGAGGTACACCAGAGGAAATAAAAATATAGTTTTGTGAAGAATTTTCTTTCCTGAGTGGAAAATTTTGAAATCGTATCCCGCTTTTATTGTGACTTGAAAATCCCGTTTTACTTTTAGAGGTTTTGGTAGTGTAACTGCCAAATGGTACAAAATTTTTCAGTGATGTAAAATAAGAAATGTTCTGCAAGAATATTATTCTGAAGGATGTATCAGCATCGCTCATTTCAATTAAGATTGTATCTGTAATTTAAATGAGTATTAATATTAGTGTAATATTTTTGAAAATATCCTGTACATATTAATATATGGACAGACTAGCATCAAGACTAGAATGCTACTCACACAGAGATCTTTCCTAGTAGTTAGGTATATAGTAACTCAATAGTTCCGCGTGACAAAGTGAGCCACGGTGTGTTCAGGTGCTTACTTAGTCACGAAGTGGCTATTGATTTTCACAGAAATTCGTCAGAGAGTACCATTAATGGTACTGGGGTACAGGAATTTCGATCAACTTCTCACTTTGAAGGCTGAGCGCATCGCGAACATTACACGCCTTTGTCGTTTATTCTTCTATGCAGGACTAATTGCTAAAAGTGAACACTTAAAAGAACCTAAAAAAACCTTACACCTTTTAATTTCTTGTACCGTAAGTAGCTGATTCCCATGTGAAATTATTTTCACACTTTGCATCATAATCCTGTAATTTTTCATTCAACGTATATAACAATGTGACATTAAAGAAACCTCCAATTTTGACAAGTTAAAAGAAATTTGTTTATAATTTAAATATGATTAACTACTGTACAATAATGTACAATTACATTGTCAACGGATTTCTCCACACAGTAAAGTGACATATTCACATAAAGGTACTCCTTCCATACTTGCAACAAGTTATTACAACATTTTTATCTTTTACAATATTTACAAACGTAAAGAAGAATAGGGTGACCTGTCCAGTGAGTGAACGCTTAAGCTGCATGTCTCTTAAAATTAGTATTCAAAAATCATTATTTAATCCCCTGAATGTTATTACTGTAAGCGAGCTGTTTTATTAATAAAGTCAGACATTCCGGAACACAATTCTAGCAATGTTTGATAATTATAACTTTCATTAAAAGTCTGGCAGAAGATTAAATAAAAAATTGGCCAATGACCAGCGAGTGAACATAAATTTCTAATGAATGAACAAGGTTACCCCAGTGAATGAACGGGATAATAACAGGGGTTAGGTTTCCAATGTATTTAGACGATATTTTGTATAAATAATTTTTCATTCTCCACTTGCAATAATATTATTGATTTTATACTTTACTAGTCTTATAAGATCATAATCATGTAGAGCTGAAATTAATTTTCTGGCGTGGGTTAAGAGAAAACCTGTCACGAGAAAAAAAAGATAGGTTAAGTTGTTCATTCATTGGTAAAGTAAGAAATGTCCGCGTTTGCCAGTGAATGAACGGTCGCGAGGACAACTGTTGAATAAACGGAATTAATACCGTACCGGATATAATTAAACGGAAAAATCGCTTTTGCGACATATCTGTAGGTCTTCAGTCTAAATTTCAGTGTCAGTTTCAACGTGAAGTGAGTGCCATAGGTGTTAATTTTTCGTATTATATATGAGCAACGTTCACTCACTGGGGGGTGTTCACTCACTGGACAGGTCACCCTAGTATAATTTACTATAGCTAAGTGACAAAGTGTCGCAGTCCATAAATTTCGCAGGAATTAAATCCAGATCCATGCCAAATGGAAAGGGTATCGACGCAGCACGAAACGTCTCCTCAACATAAATACTAATTCGCTGGGAATAAATCACACTGAGTGTCCGTATTAAGTTTGCTTCTTCGACGCTGATTACACGGTTGCATTCGAATCCGCTTGGCAGATGGACGAGTTCTCGCGTTTGGCACGGGACAGAATCGATGACGATTTCATTCGTCGACATGCTGCTGAAAAACACTCACGTCTATCTTCACGATCGTCCATATCGTGCGAGATCGCGTTATGCACTTTCGAACTGTCAACAGATCATATTTTTTTTACCCCTTACCCACGTGTCGCTGGATGCGTAAACAAGAATGCAATTACGCCCTGATCGATGGGCAACGATAAGTTCGCAATATTGCCGCGATCGATTTGCAAGCCAGTTAGAACTGAGTAAACAGAATTAGCCTCTACGGTATCGTGGACTTTAGCTGATGGCCCGTCGAGATGTTGAGATATGGTTAGCTTTTTTAATATACAGCCGTTTAACCTTGAAGTTTTTTAGTCCCACGTGCCTCGGACGTAGTTCTAGGAAAACTACGCCTAGGAAATACTTAGGCATGTATATTTAGAAATTTTTGAATTTTGAGACAACTGTGTGTGAACTGTGAATTGAGGGAGGCACCAAAAATCATGATGGAGACAATAATAAATTTAAGAGGAGGAATATTGTACAAATATATACAATGTCGGACAAAAGTGTTGGGACACCCTTTAAAAAAATTTCATCGCAATCGGTTAACGCATGACCTACAAACAGTTAAAGTGGTGGAAATCAGTTTACGGCCTATAACTGTAATAAACGTAAAGATTTTACATCTTTCTGCATCAACCGATTTCGATAAATTTTTTAGGTATAGTACAACTTACTTAAGTTTACAAACAGAATTTCTAAATTTTCATCACACGCTGAGATAAAAAAGTTGAAAAAGCGACGCTCACTATTTTCTTCGCTATTCCAACCACTTGCATTTTTTTCAAAACGCCGAAACGGGTCGCTTAGTAAACAAATCCTTCTAGCTTCTCAAAAAATCTCAAGTCGTTTGGATCAATTTTAAAAAAGTTACATATCCTGTTTTAGAGGGTGTTCCAATACTTTTGTCCGGCACTGTAGTGGTAATATAGACAGATGAAGCATCTCATATTTCGCTGATTCAATTATTCAATTTAATTGTTTCGTGGATATGACCCATCAGAATTTCATTTTATATTTGAACACGCTCTAGAAGTTTCAGCAGAATCATCAGGTTCAATGAACATTTGTAAGTCGTGGGTGCTGATCCTGAAAATCACTGAAGTTTCAGAATAATCGTTCCTGTTGAAATTGTACTTGACGACACGTATGAATCGATCCGCTATCCAGATGGCTTCGTCTTATGAATATTTATGAAATGTGCGAAGTTTCCCAGTGAGAACTTCTGATGCACGCTCCTACTTTCTAAGAAACTAAGTATATAAGACGGTTGAAGCAGTCCAAAAATGTGTCCCAGCACATGTTGTCAATACCAAAAATATCTTTCAAAATTCCAGATTCTTACATTGCTTTCAATTTTTACATACTTCTTATAACTGAAAGCAGAGTAATTTTCTTATCTCTAATATGATCTTTCCCAACTATAAAATATTTTAAAAAAAAGTCGAAGAAATTCCTGGATATGGAATTAACTGTTCACAATTTTTTACATCGCCTGCGTCCTTTGCGTATAATTTTCAAGCAAAGGTTTTATAATTTTCTGTAAATCTAAACCAGTAAATTTTGGCTTAGTGTCAAATTTATATCGATCTGTTACGTGTCGCACAAATAACAAGCAATGCTCATATCCACAGAAACCCATTAATTTGAATAAGAAAGGAGTTTCATTGAATGGGAAGGAATTTCGTTGAAACGTAACGAGTGACGATCAGTCACGTCGTGTGTAATAGATGGATATGAAATCACATAAACGATACTACGTGGCGAGATTAACCCTGGATAATATTCTCGTATGTTTCACCATGTTTTTGACGACTGTATGGGAATTATGTATTTCTCCAACTGCTTTCGACTGTGATTTGAATACGAATATCATGGCCGACTGGTTGCATTGAATTCATATTCCAGAGTTCCCGGTTCATATTCGTGGCATTAATTGTTTATTCAGCAGATTGATAACAGCGAACCGTAAGCTTACGAATTCCAACATGTTATAGTTGTGTGAAATATTCATTTACTAAATAATGGATGCATGAATAGTGTTTTACGTATTTTTCTAGGAATTACCATGGTTTCTATAAATAAATTTCATTTCATATTTAGAGTGATTTCACACCATTCCAATTCTTTATGAATAGTAACTCAACAATTTTTAGCTATACCTATGTATTACGACCATCGCAGCCCTGTGAAAAATAGTTGGCTAGAAATCAAATTACACATCAATTTACCATTCTACATACAATATCGACGTGCGTTACGAAAAGTAGCATATATCATTTGTCTTATGAAAACTAGCACTCTGCTCATTCTGACCACGAAAAACAGAATGTTTCGATTTTGTTCTCGAAAAGTAGTATGTTTTCATTCATAGCCACGAAGAATAGCATTTTATGCTGTTTCGCGACGAAAGGTAGTACATTTCGGTACTTTGCTGCGAAAAATAACACGATTTGCCTTTAGCCGCGAAAAATATCACGTTTCATAGATGATCAACGTCGACTGTGAACTGTTTGGAAACTGAAATATTCCACTCTTCAGAAAACAAATAAAATGAACTATTTTTCGCTGCAGAGTTTGAAATGAGCTACTGTTCGTGGCGAAATGTGAATCGTGCTTGTTCTCGTGGTATATGCGAAACATGCTTGTTAACGACAGAAACATTGAAACGTGCTTGTTCTCGTGATAGATTGAAATGTGCTGCTCTTTGTAAAAGAAATGAAATGTGCTACTTTTCGTAACGCACGTCGATATGATCTTACCTCACATAGACTACACAATAAATATCACACTACTGTTAATGTAGCATGCTCCAAAAATAACAAGTACCATAGAAGTATGCAATACTCCTCGTATCTGTACAAAATTATATTCACCGCACCAAAATGTAGTCCACAACCCTTGAAAACTCTAAAACAAAAATAGGTACCGTAGATCCCTAATTATTTCGTAGTACATATTCGAAGTTACAGAGGACCACCAGTAATTCAATGATCACAAATTCCTCGATCGTTTGCATTGTCGATCATGGAATTACACTTGCAAACAGTGCGTGTATAATAGTATGACAAATTTACATATACAGATGTTCTATTATATCGGCATGCGTTGGGCCATCAAACAGTAAGCGGCGTATCTACCAGACGCAGCGTGCTCGCGAACATTTAACGAGCCACTCACCAGTAGTTTGCAAGTGGTTTGCATCGGCGCAAAAATAAAAGTTATTCTTAAATTACTTGGGTGTTGCTACGGTCACCCAGTTCGCCCGCATTCTTGAATAATTATTATTATTGCGCCCCGCCGCTGCGGCGCGGTATTAATTCCGTTACGACTGGATTCGACACTCTTGACACATTTTCCGCCATTTCATTACGCGAATTGCCTGCCCTTTGACATCACTGTGCCTGTGCAATAAACGAGACGCATTTCAAGATATTACGAAACCCGAGGAGCAACACTCCTGGTGCGTCTTATATACTCTTATGATCACTCTTGTTAACCATTGTGGACCTAAAGGTTGTCAGGGAACATTTTAACTTCCGAGTGCAAAGTCTTTTTGGATGATCTCTTTTAGAAGTAAATACTTACTTTAAAACGACTTCTAATTGAATTTTTACTTTATGATAGAGGGGTGTACCAGTTCAGAATCTTCATAATTCTATTTCCAATGGGGGAAAAATTGTGATTACGTGTTACAGGTTAACCCTTAACTGGTATACTGTTTTTTCAAACGTAACTGGTATCTTGGGGTCGTGGCAGACCCCAAATAAAAAAGTCGACATTAGATCAACCTCTACGAATATTTTGTTCTTAGGTAATGTATGAAATAATAGAAACGTATAAAGTTAAACTATTATTATAAAATTAATTAGAAATTCAGTTTACAAACGTAGACAACCAAAAATTTTGCAGCGAACCTTGCGTGCTTGGGGTCATGACTGACCCCAGGATACCAATTAAGGGTTAACCTAACCCAGGTACACATGCACCCAGGTACTCCTATATTCCACACCTCTACTAATCCACCACCGCAAAAAATGACACACAGCGCTATCTACAATTCCTCCCACCACCACAAACAATGTCACACAGTGCCATCTACAATTCCCCCCACCACAACAAGAAATGACGCGCAGTGCCATCTACAACTCCCCCACCACCAACTACAATTACCCCCACCATCAGATATTACGCGCGCAGCGTCATTGAGGATTCCCCCGTCTCACTATACCCCCTCTCCTACAAACTCGATATTCCGATTCCCGGCCAGAGCATCCTCTCACCGACAAACATAATACACCCCTCCCCGCTGTGATCCTCCCTCTCCTTAGCCTAAAACTCTCATAGTATACCTATTATGGAGGCAAAATAAGCATCATACACAACCCACATTATCCTCGATAGTCAGCGCACTTTCCACCGAACCTAAACAATACCAGTCTCGACCAGGGATGGGAATACACCCCCTGTGCACACGAGCTTGTTGCTACAGAATCGCCCACCAAGCAGGCTACAAGAGACCGTTACTTCGTGGGACACCCTGTACGTCCTCGTCAGCTACAGGTAAAGGGTAAATAGACCTAATAACACGTAAGCATGTAATGGACGGCGTAGCAGCCGCGCGTTCCATGCAACGGCCCAATTAATTTCGTTCGCCCTCGTGTTGAGCAATGCCGAAGGATTACATTACCTAGCTGCAAAGCAACAGCCAGTTACACCCCGGCGTATCCTCCAAGATATTGCACGAGTTATACACAGTCCGTTACGTCGGTATATGGGGCAACTCCTCATAAATGATCAGCTGGTAGCCAGTCGCGTGACTATGAATTGTTACAGGCTCGCTGTCTGGGAGAAATACAATTCTCCAGGGCTTTACGAGCAGGTTAGGAGGGTTTACGAGCCGAATCGTATTCGAATCCTAGTATGGGTCCGAAGTAAACAGCGCTCGGAGTTTGCATGCCGAATTCGCTGCATGCCCACGTAGGTAATATTTTTCTTTCTAAATAGGACGGAAACGATTCAGTCGCATTATCTTCCTCCGAATATGAATTTTATCGGTCGTATCAATTTATTGCACCAAAGTTATTGGAGCAACACAGACTTTATTGTGCCCTTCGTTGGACTTGGAATTCGATTAGACGAACTTTTAAGTTGGTGATGTATAGAGCGACATCTGCGATTCGTGCCGACCGTGATTGGCTAAGGAGATCGAATTTGCATTTTAAGTTTCTGATGTCTTTTTTAGCTTGTTATCTTGAAAGTGGGTGTCTACGGCGACTTCAATGTTTGTTTATTTATTTATTTATACGAGTAAACCCTTTTGGTACTGAGAAAGTAAAGGAAAGCATTAGAGGACTAATGAGCAAAATTAAATAAGCAAAAAGGAAATACAAAGAATGTAGCATACGTAGAAGTTAATGAGAATTGTTAACTGCCTTTCTCGTTGAAATGTGTGCTTAAGTGAGTATATTGAGTTTCAAGAGAAATCGACTAAATGCGCAATAGAATTTGAAGATCTGCATAGCTTATGTTCGCAATTATTCATGTCAAAGAATTTTGTTAATCGTTTTAACTAAATTATGCTCTCTTTACTAGCAACGAATTTAATTCCAGAAAGTTGCAACGTTCAATGAAGCGAAACTACTAAAGACGTTGCTGTTGCTCCTTAATGGTTTTATTTCCGAAAGGCGAGGAGTTTCCATTGAATAATGTAACTTTAAAGGTATGTAATTAGATTGCTCAGAATTGTATTAAACAGCTGCTGACGCGGTACGAACGTAATCTCCAGCAAGTTTAGGAAAGTATTACTGACACTTGTTGCCAGAACTGTCACCATGACCCGGATATGCTTTAAATAAATATTGAATGTTGCACATTCCTTCTTGATTTTGTCTCGAATATCAAAAGTGGAAATTGCGAATAATAGGATTCTACAAAAATTAGATAAAACTTAATCAATTCTGGCAGTAGTCAACATAATCGAACACTGGAACTGACTCACTTATAACAAAAAATAAATAGTGCCGAGAAGACACTACAATGCAGAAATTACATTATTAAGAGGATTTTAAGGACAACATAAGATTCAACACAATGAAACTTCATACGTTCCAGCTTATAAATTGATAATTTTTAAGATGCATTAAAATGCAACCTATAGTACAAACTTAACACACGTATCACGCAAAAACACAAGACAGTAGAATTCAAAAAGAGTTTAAAGATGCCTTGAAAATTTTAGGGTTGAAGCGTTGAAGGTACTTTGAGATCATTCTCTTCACCCTATCAAGATTACTTGTTAGTACATGGCTAATATTGTATCAGCACGAATCAGAGATAAGTCCACAAGAAAAGAGCGGAACTTAATAAAAATGTATTTTGTTATACCAACTGGGCCTACATTAATTTTATCCTTCTAATCGAACACTCATACCAAATTATTAGGTCAATGTAAAAATTCGTTTGCTTAATTTTAGGTTCACGGAAATGTCTTTCTTTATTACACCTACTTGTATTTTTATCACGAAACTAGCAAAAGGTCATAGATACCTAAGGAAAATACTTCGATTAAAAAAAATGTAATATATTTTTACTTCTAATAAAGACTTCGTTTCAATAAAGCGAACTATTGCACCCATCTAAAAATATCTGAAAATTAAGGGTTCTTTTGACCATAGCATATCCATTTGTGCGAGGGTCAATAGTCATCGCGTCGGCCTAACAGGCAGCTTTCCCTTCCGGGTTTTGTGCTGCACTGGAATCCAGGGTGAGCCGACCGCTATCGATCGAAGGGTGAAAGCATCGTAAGAGTACCCTAAATCCTTGTGGTTCCAGAACATACGTATACATAGACGAGCCTATGTATTCGCTTGTGTCCAACCCAGCTGTTCTACTCGAGGTGCTACATAGCTTTCGTCTTTGGCATTCTACCTGTATGTACATCCGCGTGATACACACTGGCGGATTTGCATATTTCAACAATTTCCTTCGGGCTCACGGGAATCCGACGAATAACTGTCCCCGAGGAAAGTAGAAAAAAATATCCGATTCGTTGACTTCTCACGGAGAAAAGAATGCGCAATCGACGAGTGCGTGAATAATTCTATTTTTAGAGCAGTGAATATTAAATGAACTTTTAGTAGTAATTGAACTGGAATATATATCTCAGGCTCTCTTTGGATAAAACGCATAATTAGAATCCTCATTCTTTTATCGCATCTTTAAAATTTACAGAGCTATGGTAAATTCTGTGAATCGATGTTGGCCAACTGACTCCATACATGAACCTGAATATGACACGATTAATGTCACTGATGTTAATGATAATTAATTTCACCGATTAATTTATTACATTTATTAATTTATTATAATTTTAATTACAGCCCCCTCAATTGCTTGTGACATTATTTTTATTATTTATTTAATATTTGCATAACATCGTGTCATTTTCAGGTTCACGTATAAAGTCAGATTATATACATATGTAATAAATTAATCAGTGAAATTAATTTTAATTATAGCCCGCTCAATCGTTTGTGACATTATTTTTATTATTTACTTAACCCTTCGTGGTCACACGGGGTGTATTGTACCCCAAGAGCAATTTTCGATTTGAAATGTCGCACCTTTACGTCTTCCAAAGGGGATTTATCGCAAAAAAATAATAAAAAAAATTTTTTAAAAAATCGGTTTTTCCCACAACCATGGAAAATCGCTCATTTTCAACTACAAATTTTATCATATCAAAATTAATGTTTCTAGAAAAAGACTATTAGACCATGACTGTATAAGTATTACGAATGTACAATTATCACTAAAACGTTAAAAGATTCAAAAATACGAAAATGGTAACTCAAAAAATGACGCTGGGGTACAGTGAACCCCGTGTGACCAATGTGTGATTATAAGAAGGTGTGGCCACGAAGGGTTAATATTTGCATAATATCGTGTCATATTCAGGTTCACGTATAAAGTCAGTTGGCCAACATCGATTCACAGAATTTCACATACCTCTGTCAATTTTAAAAATACCATAAAAGAATGAGGAATCTAATTACGCGTTTTATCCAAAAAGAGTCTGACTGCCCCAAGGCTTTTCTTACAACCAACAATACAATTGCTCCACTGCTGCACACAACGTTCCCATCAAAGCTTCAACTCCCTCCACACACAACCCCTCTCAAACATCCCAACGTTCCACCAAATACCCGGCCAGGTATCCATGCAAACGATCCAAAAGTGAAAAACACGAGAAAGCTGGTCGTCATCGATCCCAGGACGGAGCCTTGATCCCATCTATCCGTGATTCATCGCCTCAGCAACCGATGCAATAGCAGAACTTTATTATCTTCGAGGTCGCGTAAAGGCTGCGTGACTCGGGCTCCGTCCCGAAGCGTTTTAGTGGCCGAGTTTACGGGTCGGCAGATCTTGCAGGATATTTTCTGGCGGCCGCTAGAAAATCTGCCCCACGAAATAACGGTGCTGGCCTACAATCAGCCACGTCATCGGACCACCTACCAGCCAGAAGCAAACGATCTTATCTGCCCCGGAGGCGAACGTACGCCAACCGTATCCTCGTTCGGGACGAGGCTTCGGCCACCGATTCTTCGGCCACCGGCTCTTGTTATCGGTAGCAACGATGCCACGACGATATCGTTTGCTCGGCCGACACGGATACGCGACTACGCTGGCGATTGATTGATTTGTTAATAAAGGCTGCTGGCGCGGAATTCTGATCGAGAACGCGAGATAGCCCGGGACCGGTGATTTCTAAATCCGTTGGGTCACGGACCATCGCCTTTACGTAATCCCCCCTTCGCGAACGAAAGGCTGATCCGCGGCGTGGTAACCTGATCACGTTAGGGGTAGTTGGTCTTGGCCAGGGGACTTTGTTAATTGATGGTTTAACCAACACTTCTTGGTGGGTTTTAAAGAAAGTGGGAGATGGAATATTGTTATGTTTCTTATAAGGGCATGTTCCCTACTAGAAAATTCTGTTTTTAACGAAACTTCGTGGGAATGTAGGGTATGTTGGAGTATGCAAGGAGCAATTTTATTTTTTGCGGAAAGTCACTCTGAAGGGGTGAAATTAGTCCTTGAAGTTATCGCGTTTTTCGGTTTTTTAATACAACTTTGAATATAGGGTAAAGGCAGGTAATATGGAACACCTGATTGCAAAAGCTTGTCAAAAGCAGGGGAATTTGTGTTTTTTAATAAAACTGACACGGGGGGACGAAGGAACTAATGCATAATCATATTTACATAGTCAAATATAAAAAAATCCAATGGTTTTACAATTATAATAAAAAAACTAAAAAGAGTGAAAATCAGCTGTTCGAAAAAATGGGTCTTAATATGGAACACCTAGGAAATTTGTAAAGAAAACTAAAAAAATCTCTATTTTCTTTTATTAAAAATGAAGATTTATTAAGTAAAAGATATATATATAAATAAATATACGTCATTTTTGGAATTTATTCCTGTTTTCTGCGTGTCCTACACGTTAGGCACGTAAATAAATACATCGGAAGCTCCACATTTTTCGTGTGCCCCCTGAATGCAGCGAATACATTGGGTCTACTTTTCAGTGTCATTATTTTTATAATTACCATCGCAAAATAAGCATTCCGCATCATCGCCGACATCGTCATTATCAAATTCATCTATGTTACTCGGTATGTTCCATATTACGTGCACACCTGTTCTGACAAGAAATTAAGAATTATACTAAGAAAAAAGTAACTTTATGTGTTAACTTTTGTTGAATAATCATGAACACACATATTTATTGATAAATTATACCAAAATAATACTTTACAACTTACCTTCACTACAATATTTAACTATTTGATGCACTTTTCAGAAACTTTTACACCTCATGAAAAATATAAACGTTTCTTTTTCAATGATGGATGCCCGACTGAGGCTCAATTGACAGTATCATTGTCTATTGTATCTAGGGATCTAATATACACGATTGCCTGAAGAGTTCGTTATTTATTTATCGAAATTTTACGAAGTTCCATATTACGTGCCGTTCCATATTACCTGCCTTTACCCTAAGAATTGTTCAGGCTTTTATGCTCGATCATACTAGCGGAAGAAAAATAAAGTTATATTAAGAATTAAATTATATTAAATTGCTTCTTGCATACACGAATATGCTCTACATTAATATCAGAATTTTCGGGTTAGAAACGTTCCCTTGTCACTTATACTTCTTTCTTTGGTCGACTGATGTTATTTATGCCCTTGTCTTACCAACACTACACTTTCCCGTATCCAATCTATTCAGAATTCCTGTCTACGTTTTTCTTACTCTGCTAAGAAATATGACCGCGCCTCGCCGCTATTACGGGAATCCAGTTGTGTCAAGAGGAAGCAAAGAAGGGTCCTTCCCTATCCATTTTAATTCAAAACTACATACTCGTGGTGTACACGAAGCAAGTATCGTGTTTCACTACTTTTGCGCTCTTCCCAAAAATTTCTGCGGACTTCATACATTTCCCTCTTTCAACTCTGCCGCCAAAACTTATCTCCTGAATCATTCTTCCCTATTTCAATAGGGTCTAGTCGCGAATCGCACCCTTGTATGATATTTCAGGTCAGGTTTAAAAGCAGATGTCGAAGCTGAACCTCGCCTTTTTACATTTTCTATTCCTTTTATTTTTTCTTCCCATTTATATTCTGTATGACATGTATACTATGTGAGTGTAATAATAATGTAATAATCAGATGTTGGGAAGTACCTATATTTTTTTTATGTGGTGTTTAATGTCACCTCAACTGCTGAAAGTATTATAGTTATGAGAGATATGATGAGTTTCGAGTAGTCTTTATGATTTAATTTGACAGTCATGTGTCAAGTAATAGGTTTTGTTTCGGAAAAATTAGTACATTGAAGATTCGTTGCGGAGGTCGTTCTTTAAATTTAGTGTTGAGTGAAGAATCTGTCTAGATCGAAAGATATATTTAGAAAAATATCTAGGAGAAAATTGAGAGAAATCATTTTCAAAAGACTGCTTCCAGAAGATCAGCTTTTTTATTAAAATCGTTATAAAAATCAGGATAAATAGCAAAAGTGTGCTGACACATTTAAAAAATGAGAAGCTATATTGTGCGTGATTTGATGGAAACATAGAAATATAGTCAATCATAAACTGAAAAATATTCAAATTTATAACACGCCATGAACTCGAAAAGAAATCGGTGCATAAAAGGCCACCGTTATCAAAATATTCTTATCCGTTATCAGAACATTCCATGGAGAACGCCAGTAAAGCAGTACTTACATATGTCGCCTGACTGCGAGCCATTCCCAGCAAAGTGGCAAAGTCATTTGCCAAATTGCACTTGGTCCGTTATAATGAAATTATTGATTATGACACAGACTTCAGGGGGTTTGAACGTTGTTTGGCGTTGAACCAGGGGAAATTCATTCAGTAATTAATAAGATTTATCGTTTCAGATTGTTATCCCAAGCTAACTATTCCCTTTTAAAAAAGTCACGAACCTTTCAAAGAGTTAAAAAATTGCTCTCCAAATATTTAACTTCATACAGATACGTATAAAGTTTCGTGCGCTGATAAATTCAGCGCAAACGTGGTTATCGAATAAATCCTTCCCTAAATACTGATCGACAACGATACCGATTCATTTTGTAAAAAATCAGATGACTAATGGGTTTTAATTATACGGATCGTGATTTTACATTTTTCTGATAATCCCACCTGCGCAAGAAATGTTGGGTAAAAAGGTTCACCTAGCCCTCCGTGACATTTCCAGTTCCGGGTCAATGAACACCTCGTTAAAGTGGCGTTTCTTTCCGCTATCTAATTTTATCGACGTCTCTCAATTTAGTGGCCAGCTGACAATAAAGTTTTATAATAAGCTTCGGGTTTTGCAAATATGAAAACGATAATTAGGAGAGACGAGGAAATGTCAACTCAATAACTGGTGGGAAATAACTTCACTATAGTTTGTTGGGAGAGAAAAGGAATATTGCACAAATTACGTGGACTAGGAATGGAGAATTGCGGGGAAAAGAAATATGAGGAATATAAATAGAGAATTACAAGGAAAAGTGATAGAGGGATTATTTTTTTTCCATTATTATTTGTCGCATCAACCACTAATATGGGTTATTAGATGTGTTGATATATTTAGGGTAATTCAATAATCTTTGTATTAATTCTTTGTCGTTTAAATTGTCCTTTAGGGTTTCCTTAATTTGTATTTTTGTCTAATATTAAACACAATAACTTCAAAGTATTTCAGAATCTAGAATTACGAAATTTTATTTTCGATTTTTAGGAAAGCATTTCAAGGAATCAACCCCTCAGATCTCAGAATTAAACCCACAGAATTGACGTTTCATTTCTGATCGAACGAGTATTTTTTACGATTACCTACACACTGCAGCGGAATTTCAGTGTTTTCTGTCACTCACGGGGGCGCAGCGTGTTGGCTTCGTTTTGTTTTCAAGTAAAAAGAAAAAGAGAAAAAACACCATGACACTCATGGCAGGCCACGTGTTACTTTTAAATAAGTAATGGGAGCAGACTGGAAAAGTGGGTCAATAAAAGGAATGGAAACGCTACGGTGGATCCCACCGACCAAAAAGGGAAAACAAGGAACACGAGCAATCGATAATAGGAGTAGGTAGGCGAAATCCTGTTCGAATAAAAGCTACCAGAAACGTTTCCACCGTTTAAAATAATCTGTTGTCGCACAAGGAGCAGCCACTCAACGTCTTTTGTGACGTAGACGTCAATAAATCGAAAAACAATTACGTTCTTTATTTTCTCGTTTCCATCTTCGCAGTAACATAATTTAATATGCATTGAAAGCACGTTAAATGTGATCTTGTCGTATCAAATAATTTTACAATGTTTATTAAAAGGAATATGTACACGATACTAAAACAGAGATCGCGTTAATGATGAAACAGAGATCGCGTTAATGATTTTACTAGGAACTGTTAGGATATCTGTAACTCAAAAGAAGGCTATGTACATGATAGAAACAATATAAAACTCATGAGGCTAAAGAATACAGAATATCATTTGATGAATTCAAAGTGAAACCAAAGTAGCTAAGACAAAGAGATACTTTGCCCCGAAAATAAGCAACAACGAAGTATACTCTAGCAACATCAACAGGAATACAGACTTTCACTTAAATACCACCTGTCACACCCACTTTTCTTTAATTAATGAATTGAGTATTCAGACCCCTGTACTTGGTGACTTATAATTCCCTACATGAGCGGAGGTAACTGAAATAGATAATCACAAAGCACGCAGCAATGCGCCATGAGAACCCTCACAAATCAACTCTAAAACTAACAGAACCTAGAAACCCATTTCCAAAACTATCCAATTTACATCCACTAAAATCAAACACCATCAGCTAAACGCTTTTAAGAAATTCACACACCTTTCAACGAGTTAAAAACTTGCTGTCCAAATATTTTACTTAATACAGCTATATTTTTAACAGACATAAAAGTGTCACAAACTGTCTTACCACCCTCTTCATCTCACATGACCTCTCATCAAACCATTTCTATCCAATATTGTCTACCAAAATTCCATCCTGTCAAGTAAGCTTCACTCTACTTCACCGCTTCACTCCAGATTCTACTTTCTATACCGAGCTATATTAAATGGAAACGAAGAGTGGTCACGGTGTACTTTCGGTCCTGAAATACGCCAAATTGACGAGAAAACGATTACCGGCGCGGAATAATATTTACGCTAGATTGACCAGATCGCAAAATCCAGCAGCTAAAGTGCCCTGGCGAATTTCCGGCTAGACGATGCAATCTTGTCGACGCGAAATCGGATTAGCCAGTGGGCCCCATACGGAAATACTCCGAATCGAACGGTCATATCGAATTATCTAGAGATGTGCCTGCCACGTGCCGAATTAGCGCTAAGGCCACAACCGCTCCTTAATCCGTTAAGCGATAATTTCGTTTATTTTCGGTCACGGGTTCCCCGCAGCTCGCGAAATAAGCGGCTGATGGACGAATCTGAATGATAAAGAACGGAGATTGAAGCAAAACAGGATGGAATATAGCCGGAGTGCGGCGGAGGGAAACGAGATCGTCGCTTTAAGATTCATAACTTTCTTCAGCTCAGAATTCGGTAAGGCTTCCACAATTTCGTAATGGTTCACAGTAAGTTTTCGTTATTCAGTTGTGGTGTGTGAGTTGTCTCGAGTGGCTCTTAGGTCAACGTCCTAGTTTTTCAGTGTAATGTTAGTGCGACTTTTAATTGAAAATAAAAATAGAAATTATTATGCAAAGAAAATAGTTGTGCTACCTGAGAAAAGGCAAAATATAGGTATAGGGTAAAGGACCCAATTACTGGCAGCCAACCCAATTACTGTCACCTTAAGCTATTTGACTTAAAATAACGAATAAATAAACGTTTAAGTAAAATAGCTTAAGGTGACAGTAATTGGGTTGGCTGCCAGTAATTGGGTCCTTTACCCTACCTACAATATTTATTTTTAATTGTGCCATATTTTCATACTGCATATATAAGAAACTTTAACAAGGGATGTTTAGCAATTCGAAAATTCAAAGGAATTTGACACTTCAAGAATTTGACACCTTCAAAGTGATTGTGAGTTTTAGAAAGCAGGAAACTAATGGTGCCTGGAATAACGTCATCGCCTTGCGACAAAATAGGAAGAAAATTGAGGAAGGGTCCGAGTTGCGGAATGAAATCACGAACCCAGCTTCGTTTCTGTTGAGCTGTACACGCGATACGAGCCCAGCACTGTGCAGATAGGAAAAGGCTCGTGGCGTTAATGAACAGAAGAGAATTGAATTCGGCGGGGACGAGTGAAACGAAATACCCCAGAGGATCGGGGCGCCGCTATGTCAAAATGAAATAACAACGGCTGGAATATCGTGTTACGTCATCGTACGTGCCAGGTGAAAGTTTTTCCGCCAAGAAACACCGGCGAAAGTCTACTGGGAGTTTCCAGGATTAAGAGCACTACCGTGTTGTTCTCTGTGCGAAAGCCACAATTTATCGGCCGGCGGCAAAGCGTTCCTGTGTCTAAGGATACCGTGACAAGATATATGCGACTAGGCACCACACTTATTGCCTTTTGGTGCACCCGCTTCCTTTATATCGGCCACGTAGTCAAGGGGTGCGTTGCCAACGGAGATGTAATAAACGGTTGGTTAGAGGAATGAAATTTTAATAAAAGGTGGGTCGAGTGGGTGGTTGAAACGAAAATATTGGGGCACAGCAGTTGGTGGGTTACTAAAAGATGTTGGTGGGAGAATTACAGTTAGCACAATGGGATAATATTTGTAGCGATTCTAGAGATAGAGACTGCATTGTTTATGATTTATAATTCTGAGAGTCAGAATGAAGGTATTAACAAAACGCGGAGAAAGTAAAGCTAGAATTCTATTTGTAGGGTATGTGCTTTTAAATTGGAGTGCTTTATATTAATATTATTTGGATTCCAATAATAATGTGTGATGGATGTTTCAAGTTTCACTAGAATTTCGGGTGTCACGCTCTTCTCCGGTAAATCGGTTAATCGCTAATCATAATTTAACAGCTACGAATGTCACGTGGTTTAATTACCTGACGGTTCTGGAAAGGGTGCCCACACGAGTGATTGATGACACGTGATTTCGATAATGCACGCTGCTTTTCGTCTGCGTATGCCATGAGCAATGCATTTGTGACGTGTGACTTGCTGGGTAAAACTGGCTGGATTGGATATGGACGATTTATAGGTAAAAATGCGATACTGTTTTTCTATTTATAAAGATCTGTACTTGACAGAGAAGGTCATGGACTGCAGGGTTGGGACATATCACGTTTTACACAAGTGTTTCTACACCTCCAGATCGGTTAAAAAATTCTGTCGAAAAATTCTGCCGAAAAACCTCGAAATTTAAGATTCAATTTTATTTATTTTAACGTGTTCTACTAAATGGGGGGGGGGGTATAAAATATGTCAAAGGAACCATTTTATCATTCTTTGTACGAAACATTCTTTGGAACATACTTCGTTTGACACCATTCCCAATTTTAGTGAGTCAAACACGTTACAATAAAAAAAAATTGAACCTGAATTTCAAGGTCGAGGTCAATTTTGCGGTATATATTTTTACCAGACTTCCACCGATCCAGAAGTGCAGAATCGCCCGTGTGAACCATGATATATAATCCTTTTACAGCCAGTGCAACTGATCATAAACACGAAGAGCTAGATGGAGATAACTCCGAAACTTTAGAACGTGGTATATGATAGGTATCATAGACCTATGGATCGCAATTTAGGTGTCGATGAAACTCGATAGAGTCGAATTCTCACTGTTGGAATTCGATAGGGTAGATGACGATGTGGTCTGGTGCAAGTACTACAGATATTGCAAGGGGTAGTTCTAAGAAATATCTATCTTTCTATTTTTAGTATGAACCCTAGAGTCCTAAAGGCTCTGCTAGCCTCAAACATTTTTGGAGACGTAATGTTTCTCGCGAACCCAGGTGTTCTAGAAGTTCTATAGTTCCCAGAGCTCTCAGAAATTACAGGACATTTACAGGTCCCATGCGTTCCAATGCTCCCAGATGCCCTAAATATCAGAAACGTCCTACGACCCATGGATATCCTAAAGCTTTCTATTTTACAACTTTCAAATCTACTACTTCCTCTACCAAGATATAAAACCAATCGCATTTACCACATTTCTCCATAATCCTGCTGAATGAAAAATCGTAAACTCTCTACCAACTGTACAACCCTGTTTGTTACCCTCTGAAATGGTGATCCCATTCACGTAACTTATTCGATTCGAGTGAATGTCCCCAATGTAAATTACACCGCCATATTGGTCCAGCATTTTACTGTCACTGCAACCATAAACGTAACGAATGCACTGCCGGCAATACTGTGATAATTCGCAGGAGAAAAACCGATGCTAGCTCGTTCTCGTCCAGACATCCCGGGGCGCGCGCGTAATTTGCATGTCATTTGTAAACCGTAGCCGTAATAAATATCCTATCGTGCACGCCGGCAATCAGACACGCTGACGATGTGCAAATGAAGAGGGAGAACAACGCCGCTGAGGTATCACACCGTTATGTTTCTCGTGGCTTCATATTTTCTCATTAATTACGCCCGGGCCTGGAGAATCGCGCGGTAATCGATTAGGCGCGAGGGTTGCAGTTTCTGGCGTTTGCTCCGAGTTGCCAGGCGCATTCATTGCTTTCTATCGGTGGGGGACCATCGTTCGCTTCCCCAATGGAATTTCTCCCTTGTGGAATTACTGTGAAAGATGCAGAAAATTTAAAACTATGTTTACATTTATGTATAGGACGTAAAAATTTATATGTCAATTATTTTCACTCAGATGTCTCTACAGCAGTGGATTGGTGGGGGTTTGTTAAAAATATGTCCCGGAAAATCGATCTTTACCTCGAAATTCAAGACCCATTTTTTTATTTTAACGTGTTCCACTCAGTGGGAAGATAAAAAGTGACGAACGAACCATTTTGTTGTTCATTATTAGAGACATTACCTTTGGAACATAGCAAACACGTTACAATAAAAAAAAATTGATCTTGAATTTCAACGTCAAGGTTAATTTTGCGGTATGTTTTTTTACCAGGTGTAGAATCACCTGTGTGAACCATGAAATATGATTTTTTACACCCTGTACATGTATAGGCATCGATTCCAAATTTTGCAAACAGTTTTTTGTATGGGGGACTATTGCGTATGTAAGTCTCGCATTAGGAATTTGATTTGTTGTTACTAAAGGTAGTTGTGAAGTTCAGGGAAACAGAGAGAAGTGAAACTGAATAGTTCTTTGTGCGATGACTTTGAATTTACTACACTTGGTGGAAGTTCCCGCTTCATACAGGAGGTCCTGTGTGCTCATGTTCCTGGTTGATAGTTCAGCCTGAAGGCCGCTCCACATAGACTCACCACATTTTCTGCAAGAGTAACTTCGAACCGCTATCACTATTCATGGGTAAACCATTTTAATCCCAAATCAGTGCAAATTTTATCTAGCACATTCTATACTTTTATCTTGTATTGTGCACTAAATACATTACAATCCCATACACACACCACGAGAATGGAATGCATTTTCCATAGACGATGATTATTCCAATTCCCTTAAACATCAGGGACTAATAACAAAACTAGAGCTGTAATAATTCGAATAATTTTTTTCGAATAATAAATTTAGGGGAAACAAATAAAAATATTGTAGTTCCTTAAAATCGTTTATGGGGTTTAACTTCCAACAAAAAAATCTGCTTATACTGTATGTCACCGGCTCATGGTGGGGCGGGGGTGTGCCTAGATGAGTGGGCCCTTGACCTACTCAGTCAGAATTGTCCACTCATTATTATGAGAATAATAATACTAATATTACTAATATAACGGATGGTTATTTTCGTTTCAAAATGTATAAATTTACCAAAGAGTAATAAAGTTCCAAATTTATCGTTTGAAAAACATATATGGTAAGTTCGGGTAATAAGGTCCAGCAGGTAATAAGGCCCACCTGTAATTAATCCTTGGTAAGTCAATCCACAATCTTGTTAATGTCATTTATTCCTTTTACTACATACGAAATGTCACTCGAAGAACCCCACGCAATTAATATAACATTTGCCGGTTGTTATATTGTAAAAGTATAGGTATGTATAACTATATATGTTGGCAACATACAGTGGCGGACGAAAGAAAGTTTACAACTTTTAAAATTGCATAACTTTTATAAAATTAATCCAAACGAGTTGAGTTTTTCCGAAAAGCTACAAGGGTTAGTATGCTAAGTGACGTGTTTCGTCGTTTTAAAAAAAAATGCACTTGGTCGGAATAGCAAACAAAAATAGTAAGGGTCATTTTTTAAACTTTTTTTTGTGAGCCTGTATTGAAAATTCAAAAAACCCGTTTGTAGATTGAAGTAAGTTGTATACATACCTAAAATTTCATCAAAATCGGTCAACGCTGTTCTGAGCTATAAACGCTTAATTATCGCAGAATAAGGTCGAAAATCGCTGATTTCCGTGAATTTCGCGATTTTCGACCTTATTCTGCGATCATTAAGCGTTTATAGCTCAGAACAGCGTTGACCGATTTTGATGAAATTTTAGGTATGTATACAACTTACTTCAATCTACAAACGGGTTTTTTGAATTTTCAATACAGGCTCACAAAAAAAGTTTAAAAAATGACCCTTACTATTTTTGTTTGCTATTCCGACCAAGTGCATTTTTTTTTAAAACGACGAAACACGTCACTTAGCAAACTAATCCTTGTAGCTTTTCGGAAAAACTCAACTCGTTTGGATTAATTTTATAAAAGTTATGCAATTTTAAAAGTTGTAAACTTTCTTTCGTCCGCCACTGTATCTATAAAAAATTGATGATTTTGTAAAGTGCACGTTTAACATATAACCTCGGCAATGAGGAACTGACAAAGCAGATAATAAGGCCTACCAAAATATTAAGTGAGCTTTGCCTCTTCCAAAGCAGGACCGATATTGAGAAGAGCTCCAAAGTAGGTTCCACTTCAACCAGAAGAAAAAAGACAAGAGTGTGTGAACAAGAGCCCATGCCATCCACCTCCAGAGAGAACGTGGACGGTAACTCTGCAGACAGTTGGTTTTGCAAATTATGCAGAACTGCATTCAAAATAGATATGCGACAGTGTGGCATGTGTCCCACCTGGATACACGAGGAAAGCGTTGGGCTGACACCGGAGGTCTTTGTTTGTCCGAATTGTACATATTAAATAGGTGGGCCTTATTACCTGCACTACAGGAAATAAGGCCCATTTACAAGGTTTTTAAAATCCTATTAATTGCCGTATTTTTTGCGTTCATATATTGTTACAAATATTACAGTGTATAGTTTAATGTCCATAGATTTCTATAAAAAAAAGTTTCCAAAAATATGAACGAGTGTTTTTTAAAAAAATTATAGAACCTTAGGTCAGCCTTATTACCCGAACTTGCTTTAATTATAAATGCCAACAGGTATGAAAAGAATTTCACTTTATCGTGAAATTCCTATTCGATACAGTCAGAAATTCGATCATTCCGAATATTCGAATACTCCTAATTATACGAATTCTCTAGTATTCGAATATTCGGTACAGCCCTAAACAGTAGCACAAAGAACTTAATAGGCACACAGATACAAAGACTCATCTAAACTTTCATCGAATTAAAAAACCGTATCCCCTTGTCGATATATACATCTACCCTTTAACGCCCGTCATATCTAACCCTTAACTAAAGAAACAACGGAACCTACACCAGCAGGTTAAGCCGCAGGAAACGGCGCCGTGAAAGTGGAAAGCCTTGAAAGTAGCGGAAGTCGTATTAGCATGCGTATCGCGTAATTGCGTAAAGCATTAAATTGAGACGAAACGAGGGAGATCCATGGCGAGATAATTAGAGCAGCCACCTCCGTGAACAGTGGTAGTTGCCGTCATGAAATTCGCCCTTGCGAGCAGGCCAGGCCCTCTTGTACGCGCTCACGCGAGAAATATCTCGGTTCCAATTAGCACACCTCCAGCTATCGAGCCAAGGACGTTACAGTAGAACGAGGGTGGTTGCGCCGGAATCACCCTGGACGCATATAATTAATAGGGGCTTATCAAACGACGACGACAAATATTCCAAGGCGTCCACGATCTTTTCCATTTCAAGCACATCACCGGTATCAACCCCTCGATACGCTTAGCCGAACATCGACGCTCGATAGCATCGAACACGCGAGATACACGCGACACCTAGATCCTGCGTAATTACGTGTTGAACGAAACCTTGAATCTCAATGGCCGTGGCACGCGACACCAAGCGTTTGGCTTTTCACGCGGATTTATTGGACTTTCGATGCTATATGATAATTCGAGGCGTTTGGTCCGGATATTTTTAGAAGTATAGTGACTAGGGTGTTTCAATTTTCTAAAGGTGCTATTTTCATATAACTTTGCTCGCACCCTTGGTTCTATTCATCTAAGTGATCTGTATGCCAAATTTTAGACAAATTTAATAATATTTAGGGGTTGCACAGTTTTATCACTAGGCTAGGCCTGGGGCGGTAGTAACAGTTTGGCTTGGGAATACGATTACGCAGGAACTATTACATTTACAACAAAAACCCTTATATGGAAATGTTACTTACTTATCTGACATTATTGAGTCACAACAGTTTCACTGTATGTCAAGTAATATCCAAGTTATTAATAAAAATGAGAAGCGGAGTGTTATAGTCCTAACGATACAGTATAAAGTGTTGCAACCATAGCTGATCTAGGATCAGTTGTAACACTACATAGATTCTATGCAAAAAAGAGAATATTATTCGCTTTCTTTTGGTTTTGTTGTGGTACAACCGATCCCGACTGCTGATGTTACAATCACCCCCGATCATGCTTTTGAACTTCAATTATAAATTGTGACTAACGAGACACTTAAAAGTGCTAGGTAACGATCAGTATTACTTTAAAAAAGGTCAAATTACAGATTAAAAACGCACATACTTGCAAAGGGAGTGTTTACATTAGATTCATAAATCAGTAAGAAAAAGTTACTTTAGGATATCGAAAAGTTATTTTTTTCACTATCCATGTCTATTGCGTATCTATACTGCCAGAACATGGATGTATGTATTCCAAATGTCATTATTTATCATGTGTATATCTAGAATTGATGTCAATATTCATTATATGTTTTGAGATTCAACACAATTTATATGTGTTACATTCGCCCCCCTGTTACTACCGCCCCCGATCTACCCTACATATTTTCGCTTTTCCAGGTTTTGAAAATGCGGGTAAAATAATAACGTACAGAATTTTTATAGGTATGAACAATAATAGAAAGTAATAAAATGTAAATTTATCTAAATGTAAGTCTTCTTTGAAGTTTAATTTCAGTTTTAAGGACTTGAGAGTAAAAATCATTATCATTGGAAATCGTGTTTCCATAGCCTACTAAATATTATTTAGTGTGCAAAGTGTGCAACCTCTAAATATTACTCAATCTTCCTAAAATTTGTCAGATATTTTTTTATATTAATAGGAATCAGGGCATGCGCAAAGTGAAATAAAAATATAATATTTTAATTTTACCCCTGTAATATGAAACACCCTAATAGTGACGGTGAGCAGCATGTGCACCTTTCAAATGTAGTTGATACACAGTATCTTGCAATTTGATGCGTATTTTATCCAAACTAGGTACTTTAATATATATATATTTCTACTGAGGCTGACATGATTACACTTCATTATTGCTTTCCAATCCGTTTGAATGATTCATACAGGTCTTTGAAGATTGTTAAAAGCAAAATAAGTAAATACAGGGTTATCCACTTAATCTATAACGCGCGCGCGAGAACAGATGAATTGAGCCAATCCCTGTTGAAAGTAGTCAGTCCTTGTCTTAAAGAAGAATTGGATTTTGGATGTAACAGCAGCTTGCTAAGGGTTTTTGCGTCGTTCTCCCCTGCGAGTGATGATAAATGTTGAGGCGATTGTCGGGAAAAGGCCACGCAAGGCATTTGTTCTCGCGCGTCAGTTCTGAGTTAGTGGATAACCCTGTATAATAAAATAATATAATAAAGTAACCTTGAGAAACCTGTAACCATGCTGAAATATAATCAGTTTGCTGGAAACGAACGAGTGTCCAGTAACTTATGAACGGGAATGTAATTATTATAATATATCATCGATCGCGCTACCTTAAAATGTACAACAGTTGAATGATCTTTATAAATTATTCCGCAAGCTATGCAGATTTCCCAATCTTAGTTAGTAGCATCAGTTAAGTGGCTTTTTGGGTAAATGATTGTGTCAGAAGCTCAACGAAGAAGCCTTTTCTTCCTGCAAACTCTGACACTTGATCACGTCTCAGTACTCGAGTCACAACTGTGGCATGTGCTGGGTTTATGATCTGATCTTTTACTTGTTCCCCAGGCTCAGCCTTTGCGTGCTTCTCCATCTTGACCCTGTCAAGTGTGTTTTATTTATGCGCAAGGAAATTTCCACCCGTAGTTACGACGTAAAGATTTCCCCTGCTTCTTATTGGCGTCTGACGTGTCGTAAAACCACGAGAACCCTTAAATTTGGAACAGAAAATATCGCGGGTCGACTTATCGAATCAAGGGCGTGGGCAGTCTCCCTGCATTGCGTATCTTCATCCCCTATGCAGCAGGTTTGTGCAGAACGTTTGCAAAATTCAGGGAATGTCCCCAGGCCCTGCACTGACACCTCAACTTTTCACAGGCTTCTAAAAAAATCTCAAGGAAAAGAATCGTAAGAGAAACTGAACACAAATTTAAGAGATTGGATGCTTCTGAAATTGAGTTATAAAAGTCTGTGTATTGTTAGAAATCAAATTGTATCGTAGATTATAAACTACCTGAAACTTGTAATTTTATATTAACATTTTCATTTGAAGTTTCTTTAACTGATTTAATTTGGAGAATTATTTAAATTGTAACTGGAACTGGAGCAGTGAACATTCGATTTAAAGAATTTATGAAGATCTTTGTGAAAAGTTGGAATGTTTGCGAAAGAGACGTACGTAGCAAGCAAAAAGGAGAAGGAAAAGGGAGTTGTATTCGCTAAAAGTTTTCATCCTCTGGTACAAACAATGCCAGTATGTCATCTGCTTTTTCCATAAACCGAGTATTTTGCCAAGAACACGAACAAAGAGCTATATTGCAGATCACTATGATACCTTTATTCATGCTCACTTCATCCATCCTCTAAGATAAATCTCCAACGAGCTTCTCAATGATGATATGACGCAGCAGAAACTATTGGTATATTTTGAATAGAATAACAAATTTGGGAATAAAAGGATGCTCAGATTTTATTATTCCCTATCATTAAAAATACGAAGTATTTCCCCTCTACTTACCACAAAAACACGAAAAGCATGACAATTTAAATGTTTCTATGTTTTCAGATGATAGCCTAGGAAATAATTTTCCAAATTTGGTAACACCTTAACGTAACCTAAACTTTACGAAGAATTTTTCCCTCGTTTTATTTCTCCCTTTCTTATTATCTAGTGACCACCCCTTCGTAATATTAAGAAGTTGCGCAAAGTTGCAATACTCGTACTTCTTTTGAAACTTCCACTTCTCCACCCGAGGCGATCCGAATACAAGGGTTTCTCCTCTGAAGCAAATAAATCTAAACTAGCAAAATTTATCATCACTCTTCCGCGTAGCCGTTTCTCAAAGCGTACGCTCGATAGAACGTGAAAGAAACCAGTAACACTGGGAGTGCGAACTCGTAATGATTCTGTCCATTCGAAATAAAGGCTGTGACACCGTTTTATAACTTTGCAGGCAACACTTCGAAACGCACTTCGCGCGCAAAATGCGACAAAAGCTTCGGAACAGCGGTAACAAATACTACACGACTTTTAGTAAACCGTTAAAGTCTGTTTCATTAATTTCATCTTGCGCTGCGGAAAACACTCTTCGTTATTTTCTTCGCTTTCAGCCATTTCGAAGAAAAGCTTCGGCTCGATGATTCTAAACGAACGTGTTGTGCGGGCCGTAAAAAAGCTTGGCACCAGTTAGCGGATAGATCATCGAATACACGCGCTGGAATCGCCAGCCACGATGAATCAAAGCTTTATTGTCCGATGAGCTACTGGGCTAGTCTTGTTGATTTCGTTGCGTCATTTTCCTCTCGCCACGGCTGAGACGATCGATCAACGGGAGCATTAAATTCGAATGAATACGCGATCCCTTGTAAAGGTTTGAATAGGCGCCCGCCGAAAAAAGGGAACCAATTTCGTAGGCATTTTTACGAACGGCCATTCATTTTCTGAAAATTCTTTCTCGTCCAATCGCATGAATCACTGTGACTGTACGAGGGGGCCACTTCTTTTTTATTAGAATTAATAGGGGCAGGGTTGTTTGGGTAAGAGAAATTTGGGGTAATGGTGTTCAATCGTTCTATATTTCGAGTGAAATAATATAAATATCGTGGAGGAGGAAATGAGTTTATTGAATATTTACGGCTCCCATATTTTTTGACTGCTTAGCTTCAGAATTTAATCATTTTTTATGAAATTGATTAGTTTAGCTTTCTATTCAAACGGAGACTAAATTTGTTTTTAGCGTTGGTATACAAGCTTCGGTGTTTTCTTTATCATTTTAGTAGGCGTATGTGTAAGTAATACACAATGTTTATTAAATGTATCTTGGAATATTTCGATGGACGCTAACTACAGCCGCGCCGTCAGCTTTCAAGACAAATTGTCCATCGAAGGACGATCGTTCATTATTGTCAACGATTGACTTATTACCATCGTGCTCGATCTTCATGTTTCATGTAAAGTACGTGCATCTGTACCGATTGACTTTTGAAATGTGCTAGTCTTCCACGCTCTATGTCCACGGAAGAAATTATTATGCCATCATTTATAGTTTTGTCTTTCCTTTTCCTGAAGCAAAGTTTCTTGAAATATAAAATGACAAACTAGGCGCACGTACCACTGAAAAATTCTTTTGAATATTACGAGGAATTACTAAATTTTCATTTTCAATTAACGTATATTAACATATACGTTAACTTGTACTAGTTAAATGTAGTATGCTGCTTCAATTGAAAGTGACATTAAATAACTTGAAGCATACTTAAATTTATTTCATCATGTTAATAATGTCAATTAAATAATTCTAAATTAATCCACTTTGGTGTAGGAAAGAGTAACTGAAACATCGAACGAGTCTCGAGGGAATATTAAAAAGACTGCGCACTGGTATGCAATAGAGCGGAAACCTTACCGCTTTATTTATTATACGAATACACACAGTTTCCGCAGAATCTGTGTCGCGCGGTACGTGGATCTTTTGTGTCTGCCCAAATTTCGACTTGCTCTACTTCGTGGCATAAGTAGTACAAATCGCCTGGCTGCTTAAAACCGCCATCGCTTCTAATACTCGAGCACGTGAGCGTGGCAAAATTATTCGGCGTGCATAATCTTGTAACATTGTTGAAACACAATATCGAGCAAGTAACAATGAGTACATTTGCATGCATATCAAATGCAGTGGAATACATTATGTATAGTATTAGTTGCTGGGGGGCAAAAGAGAAATCCAGCTTTTATCATGTTTACGCTTGCTTTTAGCTATCTACATTAATGTGAAATTTCCAGAACGATTTATTTCCTCTTGCAAAATTGATTCATAAGTTATTTCCGATGAATACCTTGAATTTCATTCGACACCACTTATAAATCACTAATGGCCAAATTTTCTCTGTCCTACTGACACCTGTCGATAAGTCTTGGAAATGAATTTTAGTAACAGAGATTTATTAATATTCATTGAACAGACACAGAATCTGTAGATATATGCAGTATATCTCATTTTTAGCTATTGAACGTCAAAATTAATTTTCGATGTAAAAATTCTTTGATTTGAAATTACAACTGTTCCAATTTTCTGTAACGCTATTACTTATTCGACTTTCAATGCCATATGCAGTTTTTAATTTGGTGCCATATATTCCCACTACCTCTATTTTATTATAATCAACACACACATAATAAGTTAAACGAAGTACACTTATATTATACCTAAGTACCTTATACCTTATATTATACTTAAGTACCTTATATTATAATTCTCTTCCCTTGGATAGAATTCCCTTCCTCTTTGACCTCTATGCCTGCTTTTAAATGTGCTACCCGTTCTTTTATTCTTGCTCACTATCCCTAACTCCCCTTGTCACGTGGTTCTCTCTCTTGCTCATTTCTTCTGTCGTTAGCTTTACTTCTGTTTTATATTGTTATTGTTTTTGGGTTAGGTTGCAAAACGGCATATATGCTGAACCTCGCCTATTTATCACATAAGTTGTTTTTTTTTCTTTTTGTTGTTTGTAAACGTCATAAATAAAGACGAATTATTATTATTATTATTATTATTATATACATCTCATATTTGAAAATTGATGAAACTTAACACTCATAATCAATCTTCCTGATTCATTAAGGGGCCATTTTGTATTAAAAAAATTAAAAAAAAATTGTGATCACCCTTCAAGGTATATACAATAAATACTCCGACATCTCACTTACACCTCCCCATCCTCGTGACTTACAGATGTTTCACACTTCGTCATTCAACATAGCAGACCTGTTTTTCCAACTCAACGCGCATTCAAACGGTGCCGAAAAGATCGTAGATCACCTCCAGAAAGATCGTAGATCACCGACGAGAATTAAACTCGGCGAGAGGCGTTGGGCAAAAAAAAATTGGTAAAAGGGAAAAAAGATAAGGACTCTCCAGCATCGAGGTATCCAGGCTGACCATTACGCTAAGGTATTTGGTGAAGTTAACCGAGGCGTGGAAAATGGGGGAGCTTGGAGCAACCTTTTGCCCCATACGTGGAGACGTTTGGCATCTGACCAAGCGTACGACTGTCAACGGGCGTGCCAACGGGACGTATCTAAATTATAGTTACGTCACAACGAACGCGGGGAACCCAGCATCGCCAGTGCCAAGAGATTACAGGGACCAACCAGCAGCACGTATCAGACGCGAAAACATGAACTTAAGCGCGAGACTTTGGGTAAAAGTGAATGCGATTCTGCGCTACTGGGGCGACAATTTACGGATGCACGCTCTGTTTCGTCACAAATCTGCCGGCAAAATGTACGTAACCCTTAATCCCCACTGTTTTGCATTGCCCTTTCTTATTTCCCTTCATGGTACAGGGAGGGTAAGAAACTGTAAATAAAAGTGTTTTACAAAAGGAGTGTTTATGAAGGAGCTTGAAATGTTGGGTTAATATTCTTCTTTGAACTTCAACGTGTGAGGGGCTTCCTGTTTTCCAGGGAAAAGGACTTTTAATCCTTTGTTTTGAGTGTAAGCAGTGATGTAGATTGAGAATCTTAAACGAAATTGTTAACTTTGTAGTGTGAATTACGAAGGTTTAGTTAATCTCGGTAATACTTACTTGTAATAATCTTCAAAATAGCGTGTATGTGTTTTAATGTGAAATATGGGGTAGATGGAGAGTATAATACAGTTTGGAGGAAAATTGAGGTATATTGAGAGCAAGGGTAAACGGATTGTCTATGGCCAGACTTTATAAGTCTGTCCTTCATGTCCTCATAACTAAATAAAGGTTCTTTCCAAGATGTCTTATTTTAGAATTGTCTCGCGATATATATAAAACTCACAGCTTGAAGTAACTAGGAGACTAATGCACAATTTAAATCAAGATTTGTAATAACAATAGTTAAAGAATGTGACTGAAGTCTGATAAACTCAATATGTTCACAAAATTCTTTGTAATTTTAGAGAAGTAATTGAATAGTTAATTAGTATCTGTAAAAAAAGACAAGGGCTATGACAGATGTTCTGTAATAAGTTTTGGTGAACTATTCACTAAACCAAGAGTCGAATAATCTTCAAAGTGTAGGCAAAGTTTCAGGGAATGCGTAAAGATTCGGGAAGGGAAGTGAAAACAAAGAAAGGCAGAAAGAGTATGGTTTGAAAAGATTTACGATGAAAGAGGTCGGGTGGTGGAGTAACCACGGTCCAAGTATTTTTCCCGTTTGGGGGCCGTTATAATTAATCCCCAAACGACGAACAGTCCGCGGCAAAAAATGAATTTTTGCAAGAATGTTTGGTGCTGATTCTTACCAACAGCGCGGAAGAATAAATGAGACTCTAGAGGGCCGCTATCGCGGGAATGGTGATTTCTCATCCGGAACTTTAAGTTACAATTCAGAATTTCTTCTTTTCTCGTCTATTTTTCCGCGGGTGCTGCCTCCTGCGAACGAGGGTGAACGTAGACGTAATGAAAACGGGGATACAGTAGCATTTGCACTGATTTTCCTTAGTTGAAAAAACGTTTTCACTATTGGGCTTCTATTGTAATTTTTTAGAAGTTCCTTGAATATGCATTTCAATCAGATCGATACTTCTGTTGCTTTAGATTTATTGTTTTTATCTAAAGAAGTTTTGCAATAGTTTTGTTTCAGTTGGGAAAACATAAAAATATACATTTTTGACAACTATTAACGTTCTTTAACTCTACGCAAACCCTAATCAGAGTATTCAATCACTTATAGGGGTGAAGTAAGTATTACAATATTTTTCAGGAAAAATATTAAACGGTTATTAAAAAAAGGTTAATAAAAACACTTTTTATAACATCGTTCGATTTTCTCCTAGAATCTAATAATTTAATATCATAGTTCCTGGCGTGTCTGATCATAGATTGACTTATTTCACTTGCAAGAGTAAGTATATAACCATCTTTCTCGTGTGGAAAGATTTTCTATAATTTTTCTATTATCATTAATGAACACTGCGCTGATAAACTGTTTCCTTGTCAGATAGGAAAGTTTCTTAATACTACTTCTAAAAAAAGTTATACGACTACCACATAGGAAGCTTAATCTCTCTACTTAATTTAGAAGTTATTGTTACAAACTATGCCTTGAAGGTCCTAATATATTTTTAGACTTTCAAGAGATGTAATCGTCGATCGAAGTTACACGTAAATGTAGACAGGTTAGGGTCACCGTAAAACGAGGGAGCAACCTTGAGAATGTGCCCCTTTAAACAGCGATTTATCTACAAATTGCAGGGTGCACTTTGCGTCGGAAATACTTCGAACATGTCCGGCGTGTTGTTATTCATGAAAATTAATTCCCACGACGGTTTCCCGTGGCGCCATTTCAATGGGAATGCACGTTATGACTCGAGCACGATACAGTCTATTAAGGGCTGTTATAATAATTAGCTTCTAACCTAGCGGGGAGTTAGTTACCATTCGTAAAATGTAGTTTGCACCGCTTTGAACATGAATCATTTCAGTTTCTACTTCTGAACATTTCCCAAAATTTCTTCCAAAGTAATCTTGCATTGTAGTCTCAGAATTTGTGAAATTTAATGATTACATATTCTTTCGCTTAAATTTCCTATGAATCATTTATACGTTTTAGTATAGAAGAATTTTAGAAATGAAATGGCATCCATCTAATTTTTGGATGATTCCTCACTACTGCTATTGGAAAAATAAATAATTTGTACAGTGAATTTATTTTAAGTATTTGTTCATGGATATTTTTTTAATGAATTCACACAAACCCATGTCGAAAATGGGGGTGGCACTAAACAGTATTATATTTCTTATAGTGGTTGAAGTTACCTTTGTTAATTTTCGGGGGAAATACCTATCTATTTCGTACCTGAATTTTGGGGATATTTTCCGTTTGATTATTAAAATTCTTATCGTATTCAGTGTCTACTCGATCCTCGAATGAAAAGGATTATCGGGGCTTTGAGCGGCGTTCCAGGAGTTCGATTCTCGCCTCATAAGCTCGCGTCGACATTCGCGGGCATGAACTTCGGCGCTGTGATCGAAAGGAAATGAAATAAAGGAGGCAAAGCGTCGGGTACAATTGGCAGTTTTGCGAAAGCAAAGAGAAGAAGAGCGTGAGGAAGAGGAAAAGGCGAAATGGATGTGTTCTCTATGGCAGAAACGGGAGGATTCAAGGGATCTCATTTTGCTACCCCTTCGTGTCATCCACTCTGGCGAAAAGAATTCGTTCTTTCTACGTTTATTGAGGTTATTGAGAAGCTTCCGAATTTTTCAGGGATACCTTTTCAGATCGAAAGTAATTATTTGAAACTTGATTAATTGAGGACTGAATGTTATTGTAAATATAAAAATATTTCTATCCATACGTGCTTTGCTAATCGCTTTTGCTTTTGGAATCAACGATTAAATAAAGGGCCAAGGAGAAATGTTATCGTCATTATCATGAATACCACAAACGGTGGGTCAACACTGTACTATTATTAAAATTATGCCCAAATATATAAATTGCAGTTCGTTAACAAGTTTTAACACTGAACGGAGAAGTTCATATTAGTAATGGATTATATAGTGAATGTAAAATATGAGGAGTAAATATGGGATTTGATGGAACGATGTAGGTAAATAAATAACGTCACCATATTTGTCGATTGCAACAAATCAAAATATCAGTGTCAAATATTATTTCCAGACACAAAACGCTCTAGTAACTCTGTAAATAACAGATTCTCGTGTTATAATTTCGTAAATGACAAATCTCTATTAAAACCACACAACGTCATACACTTTGTATACAGTGAAATATGCGGAAATTAAAATAGAATTTCACTTCCAAATATACTGATTAAAACTGACCTCGATCCTCTCTACGAAACTCGTAATTGCAATCATAACGATATCATCCTTTAATGGTTATCGTTTCGTACAAACAAGCAACGTCAACAATAAATGCACTTGTTACTGAAAAATGAAACTGCTGTCGCAATTAAGACTTCGAAGAAACGTTCGTTAGCAGCAACAAACGTTTCGATGTACTAATACTATTGGCGTGGCTTTGCAATAACACAATCACTCATCCTCTTCTGTCGCTCTTGTCCATCCGCAACGAATGTGCCCTTATTTCGCGGTTCGAATGAAATGCCTGTCCAATTAGTGACACATGTACATGTAAAAACTTTTTAAAAAAATTCAAATAGGTATTATCTTGAAATATTCCCAACTCGACACAATACTAATTTAACTTTTATATTACTCTCACTGTATTTCTTCACACTTGACAGTTAAATAGAACTGAGTGCACCATGCATGCAAAATACGTAGAAATATAGGTACTTCAGCTTGTCAGTGTTAGCTGAATAAGGAATATCGTTTCTTTAAAAGTACGCATCAAAGAACGTTTTCTCTCCAGTCATGTGCAAAACTTTCGATCATTTCAATACCAACTTCACCTGTCGCAAGTGACTACACCTGAAGTATCGATCAAGACACAATTAACCTACTTAAGGGGTTATACGTAGTCAGGAGGCCAAACAGAGGCGATTTTTTTTTTAATAAGCGGAAACATATATGTTCACAAAACTTTTTGCACTTAAAAGAGCAACATTTAAATAACAGTTGGTAATTTCTTTGTAGAATAATATTTACCTCTATAATAAAAATACAACGACATCCAAGAAGCTTTTTTAAAAACGGTAAGCAAGATATTTCAAAACTAATGAACCAATCATTCTAAAATTTTGTGGGCTTATTTTTTTTATATAAAAATCTACTGAATAACGGAAGAATTTTGTTTTCAATAGTATATAGTTTCGATTATATCAACGAAAAATGGCTTCATGGTTATCACTCATGGTGATCGTATTAACAAACCCACACATACATACGTCAATATAATTATTTTCGCCAGAAGTGTAGACGTTTGACAAAAGTAGAAAGAATAGAAATTTCCTAAGTGCCCCAGACGCAGAAGCATTACCCACACCATCGACATCAACTGGAAACCACATCACCCACACTCGTAGCATCCCCTTGTCCTCGTGTCTGTGTTCTATCGGAGATTTCTTCCTGGCGCCGAAGTAGGTACGCTGTTTTTCTCCTCGGGCCAAAAATCTGCATTCCCAGTGATCGTTAGCAAGCCCGAGACGGCCTAAATGCATACGGTAAGACAGTCTCTGCGAATGCAACGTGCACAGTGCCTGGGAGACAATTAGGTCTGCGGTCGGTATGTGCATGTCGTAGACCGCACACAGATTTGCTTGCTCCCCTTTCAGCACCGACCACCTACCGTGAGCGCCACTTTAACACTAACGCCTTTATGGCTGCTTACGTCGGAACGACGACGATGGAACTCGCGTAGGACACTTGGACGTCCACAATGGAACGTGGTGAGGACCAGACATCCACTACGGTTTGCAAAAATTCCTAGACTCCGTTGTGTCCCCTCGCTGAATCGCTGATAAGCCCCAGGCTTAAATTGCACGGACGAATTTCATGCAAGCCCGACTGCACGCTCGTAGCGGGGCGGGTGAATGTAATTCGTGGAATGCGCAACGACAGTGGCGTGATAGAGGGTATTCTGTTGGGTAAGGAAATCTACTACCTTTTTCAGTGGGATTCGTCATTGAAGGCAAAAGAATCTTCGTTGCTATGGCTATTAGGGAATACGAAGACGTCCAGAAGCTATGTTTTATGGGAGTCGGGGTATTACGAGATATTATATACAAATTCTTAAGGGGGAACACCACTGTGAAAGTTGAAAAAATTTCGATTTTTTTTTCTTCACTTTCTTAATGTTTAACTCTTCAAAAATACTCTCTGAAAAATTCAAGTTGATATTCGAAGAATTGACGAAGATACAATGCATTTTGTGAGACGCGTCACGATGCCGTTCCGAGCGCGCTATGTTAGCGGCAAATAGCGCGCCGACATTTTTCTTACCCACTGTTCCCCCACATTGTTAAAGGTTATAAATTTTGGGTTTTTCCCGTTTTTACGTACGGTACGCTGTTCGTTCGAGAATCGAAGAAATGCAACCGTTGATCGGGCATTCGAGTGACAGTGAACGTCACGAACAGAAGTGTGATTTTTCCCGTGCAAACTTTAAACGCAATTTTCTCGAAACGACATTTTTCTAACTGATCGAATCAATAGCTCTGTCAATTTTTATCCGATCGACTTGAAATTTTGATAGGATCTTTAAAACAAGAGTATCTTCAGTTGTACGTACCGATTTTTTGATCGAAAACATATTTTTTTAAATACGCTCGAAAAACTATCCATTTTTTTGCGGATTTTCAAAACTTTTTCTTCTCAAGCGCACCATTTTTAGAAAAATAATTTTTTTTAAAAATCGGTACGTACAACGGAAACTACACTCATACCGATTATATTAAAAAAAAAATTGATTTCAGAGTTGCCGTTCCAAAGATATCGTTTCGATAAGCGACCTATGTTTTCTTGTGAGGGATGTAGGAGATTAACTGTATATGGAAATCTATGCATGTTTTTCTATTACTTTGTTTTTATAGTCTCTTAAGACATTGTACTAAAGATAGGTAATAACAATTTTATAATAAAACTGTAAGTTGTCCCTTAAAAAAATCTTAAAAATGGGCTCATTTTTCCGGCCGTCACAGTGGTGTTCCCCCTTAAACTGTAGGGGAGAGGTTTGCAGGTTGCCACCCCTTAGCTCTTTTTATCATAACTCGTCATAAAATTAACGTATCGTTGATTTATGGTATAAGTTGGAAAGAGGAAGTGTAGAGCTACAATCCTGAGCTAGAAATCATGTAATCTCTCGAAAAAGAAAAATTATACTGCAAATTCTCGAAAGTATCTAAAATTGACTCCTTGAAATTTTGGCTTGCAGGTTGCCACCCCTAGAAAAATTTTGAAAGTGTAAAAAAACTCAAGTCAAAACATGATTCAGAAAACTTTTCAACATTTATTAAATTTTATTTGCAGTCAGTGGCTGTAAACATGAAAATATGAGTGGAATTGCCATGAAAAATCAGATTTGCAAAATGGTATGGAATCATTCAAAATCATCATCGGAATCACAATTCGGGCAAGTGTAAACACTGTCGCGCATATCGGCACATTTCACGTGAACGGCTGTTTTGCATTGGTGACACTTGATGGAGTTGTTTCTACTGAAAAGGAAGCAAGGTGGCAACTTGCATTCCGACGCATCTTTGGAAAATATGAGAAAAAATTGTCAATTCAAAATATATTTAGAAATGTGTTTGGCATATGTAAATTAGATAAAAAAACAACACAGTGCGAATAGTTACCTTGAATTGTCGATGAAAATGTTCAATTTACGAGCACAGGGAAAACACACAATTTCAATAATTCCATTTCTTGATAAACACTATATCACACTTCGCTCAGCAAACACAGTGTTATTGCGTCTGTCCGCTTCAGAGGTTAATAAATAGTGACAACTACTATTTTAAGCTTATGACACTGTTAGAAAGTCGAAATACAGCAGGGGTGGCAACCTGCAAGCAGTGGCAACCTGCAAGCCTCTCCCCTATTTGTATTTCGTCGAAGATAGTTTGTTCCCTGAAAAAGACATTCGATATCTTTGTAAAATTAACTCTTATTTTATCGAATATCTACTGTTACGAGGAAATAGATCCGACCTATTCACAGAAGAAGAAAAGAGGCAGTCAATATGCGAGACGTAAGAATGAAGCTTAGGAACGTCGAATGGAGCTCCACAGAATTACTGATGAAATGGTAAGTAAACTTCAATCGAGCGGAAATCATCTTCCGCTCGGAACCAGATGCCGTTGAACTCCTTTTCTGTTGACGCGCTTTAATCGAATAACGACCGTCTTTTGAGCTTTTAAGCGTCGATGCACCGACGCGTTTCAGAACGTTCTAAGGGCCGCGATGGCATTGTAAATAGACTTTCACTTTACCATCGGCGTTGGGCGAGCCGGAAGGGGTGGAAAGCGAGACGTGAGCGGGGCTAACTCCGGGGTAAAATGTATCTCTCCGTGGCTGAGACTCTTGCAAACAAAAAAGTTTAGCGGCTCTTTGATTGACCAAGCTATTAAAGTGTCGTGTCGTGTGTTCTCGCTTTCTCATCCCTGTCACACGTTTCTTTCCTGTTACATCTTCTGTCCGTGGCGGTGTAAATTCAACGGCCACGCTTTCCTCCCTTTCCACTCCTCTTTTTTCGGCGTCCCTTTGAGGTAGTGCCAAGTGGCCAGCAGCGACGGACTCTTTGATATGGAACATTTGAGAAAAAAGGGCGCGTGGAATGAGAAGTGTCATGTGAAAGGGATGTTAAACGTCGTAAACATGCAAACTCGTGTTACCTGGTTATTTACGGATAGCTTCGAGGTATAGTGTTAAACGGTGAATCGTGTACATTAACATTTTCCTATGTCGTTGTACCCTTTCTGTACTTTATAGGTATGCTTTGAATATATCGCAGGAATGGAAAATCAAGAGACACGGTAGTGTCTCGCGCCAAGTATATAATATATATGCGCAGCGCGAGACACAGAGTGGCTCTATTACGCCACGACTCGCTATCAAGAACCCTGAGATTTCCGAATCTCAATAACGGCTGATCCGATTAGATTTTGAATGGTCTTAATGGATAGCTTGGGTTTGATTTACATCAGAAAAGTGTCTACGTTTTGTTCCTACGGGCCTTATGAGCTGAGATATTTCGATGTAAAGTTGCAATTTGCTGAATTTTATGTTCTAAAGATTCAGCATCGTCTCGTCATCGTCATCGTCCTACACTTCTAGGCAAGAGGGGAGTATGAAAGGGTGAGGAAATGTCTCTCAGGCACGTCGTTCATTGGATGCGGGTTTTGGCCAATCGCGTAACAAATAATCTGACAGCTACATAGACAGAGATAACCTACCATGTGCTTAGTGTCAAATAAAGTAAATTGTCCGAATTTGAAATGTCATGAGTTTTTACACTAAATAGGAGACTGAATTATTGTCTCAATTAACAAGGTAAGTCGCCAAATTTTTTTAATATAGAATATGACAGTGAAAATTGAAGAGTAACTTAAGGGGGTATACTCGTTTGAACCCTGGGAAAATGTGTACATTTTGTGGATTTTTTTACAAGTCAACGGCTTGATGCAGATTTCCCGTTTTCTAACTATATTTATATAGTATTGTGAACGATTTAAAAAAAAAGTTTCAGTTAAAAAACTATTGTTTTTGGGAAGTTATGGATACATATCTGGAAGTCTCCCGATTTTAGACGGCTAAACGGTGGGCCTAAAAACTCGGGCTACGTTCAACCAATTCACTTTCAATTTTGCATGCAGAATCGTAATAAGATTTCACATCGTCCTACGAGGGCTTTTTTTATTCCGATTCCCCGTTTATTATTTACAAAAGAAAAAAGATGGACGTTTCTCTTAGAAAAATGTAACTTTACCTTTGATTTCTCACCATTTCTTTATTTTTCAAAATTTTCAGAATCGGCCCCGTTGGACGATAGCTATTAACATACTTTATAAAAAGATTTTATTGTTTTTGATTTCAGACACGACATACAGCTTTTTTCCGGCCCACCGTTTAGCCGTCTAAAATCGGGAGACTTTCGGATATGTATTCATAACTTCCGAAAAACTAGTCTTTTAACTGAACCTTTTTTTTAAGTAGTTCAGAATACTATGTAAAGAAAATAAAAAAGCGGGAAATCTCCATGAAGCCGTGGACTTGTAAAAAAAATTCAAAAATGTACACATATTCCGAGGGTTCAAACGGGTGTACCCTCCTAAGTTTGTTAAGTTTTTCAACTTTCTAACTTCTCTGCAGGAATAATGAAAATAAGTTCAAATTAAGCTACTCCCAAAATGAGACTACATCGCGTGTTAACAGTAACAATTATATTATCCCAACACTTCTCAACGTAATAAAAAAAATTGTCATCCCACAAAAGCACACAATTCTTTTCCCTGTGCTCACCAACCTGCCACATATTTTTAAACGTTCCTCCAAGCAAAGTGGCACTCGCCGTTTCAGCGTCACGGTAATTTAATTCTAAATGCTCGTTTCCGTCGCGTCTTAACTGCAATTTTACATGTGTCTGAAAATTAAGTGGCGGTGACGAATTTTTTTTACTAACGCGTCGAGTGTCATGCAGTTGACCTTTAAATTGGAAACGGGAAATCTCGATACTTCGTGACAGTTTTGTCACGAGTACGTACTTGAAATTCTGCAGCAAGAAAAATTCGGCCAGCGCTCCTCTGTGTTGGCCCAATTGCGACATGTCACACGGACACGCGTTGCGCGCTCATGCAATGGTGGCTGGTAATGTGGAAGTCTCACGTAAATCACCACACCCTGTTATGACGTCACATGATTTACCCTGACCCGACGACGGGGCGCAGGGCGAGCCCGCGGAACAGGCGAAACGGTAACGAACAAATGGTGTCGGCTTCGCCGAGGCATCGGGTCACGAAAGAACGGCTACGCTTAATTAGCATACGGATATCGTTCTAGCTGATACGTTCGGCTACCTTGAAAACTTTCAGCGCCGATCAATCGTCCAAGAAAAGGGTACAAGCTCGAAATTTCTCGATAGGGTAATGAGACTGATGATAATGCTCGGGTCTCGTAATATATTTCTAAATGGTACGCTCCTCAAGAAAAAAGATAGGAATGATTGATTTACTTATTTATTTCCAAGGTGAGGTCTTTCATATATAAATCTTAACATCTAAAATTAGATATTCTCGCATGCTTTTACTAGTAAATATAAATATTAAGATTTAACGCAATCACAGCTTGACATGTTGGATGTTTTTAATTGATGTTCATGCCAAAATATTCAGTGCATTATTAATCCTAGTTCGGCTGACGAATTTTAGAACTCATTTAGGCTGCCGAAGTCACCCCGGTGACTAATTTTACATATACATCTGCACGAATAATGTATGTAAGCAATGTTAAATAATTACAAGTGGCATTCCTCAGAACATGTGTAGGAGGAAGGAGAATCACTTTGCTAGGAGTAGTGGATAGGTTTATTAAATAACAGTAAGTTCAAATAGTCACCCGGGTACCTCGTCAGCCGAACTAGGGTTAGTTATAGCAATTTTTATAAAGCGCAATTTTAAAGCAAAATAATAATTTTTCATTCTGATCATGGGTATATGAAGAGTACATAATAGATGAGAGACTATAAAGAAAAGAGAAAGAGAAAAGGAATATAGAAGAAAGCTATTAGAAAAAAGATATTGGTCTATTTAAGCGATAATGATGGTGAGGGATTGTGTGGTTTGTGAATTTGATATCCGCGTGGGGAATATTGGGTAATGTTCAGTGAAAGTACTTGATACACAATGAAACGAAATGGGTTATACAGTATAGTGTACTTATATACAACAGTATGTGTACTTGAGTCTATTGGGATTGCATAAACTATTTGCTCTAAAGCTTGCTTGGAGCATGAGTCTCGAGTAGGGTAATTGTGGGAGAGATGCCGCACTCGGAGAGACGCCGCACTATCGGTATTTCAAGGATATCGGTAATAAAACACATCATTGCCGATTTTATTTGTTTAAGGCTGTTCATTTGGGTTAGTTTGTCAAGCCAGAGCGTGTTTCCTGTATTATTGTTAAAGATTTTGCTGTTTTTCGAGGTAAGCCTAGCGTACTTTGCCTGAAAAGTTATACGTCGCGTCTATTTTTACTAATATAGTAGCTAAAAATTCATAGTTTTTCTTGCTACAACATTTGTAATACGTTAAGGGGACCATGTAGAATATTTCCTTGGCAGAATGGGTTACTTTCGACTTAGCATGTGGAAATACGAAAGTGCGGCGTCTCTCCCAGGCATTTCGGATAGACGCCGCACTTTTATTTAGGATAGATGCCGCACTTTGACACTGTACTGTTTCGGAAACTAAGTCGATTTAAATGATGTTTTTAATGTTTAAAATACCGAAAAAGTTTTTTAAAATAGCTAACGTGGTATCTCAAGGCAAATTATTTATTTTTAAATGAATAATCTTATAATCGAAATATATTTGTGGACTATGTACTCTTTTTTCACATTTTTTTTTATTTTAATCTCAAGATGCCAACTGAATATAAAAAAAATTTCGAAAAGCAGATATAATATCTGTTCCTACTGTACCCATTTAATTTTCCAATTTTATAATTGTATAAAGTAAAAATGTTTCATTTTACTTTGTTTTTATTATTTTTTTATATAAAAAGTTAGAAGTAACAAGTTTAAGTCGAAACTGAAACGTGTTTCGAAATGCGGCACCACTCCCGCATGTGCGGCGTCTCTCCTACCAAAGGATGTTTTTAGTTTCAATTTTTTAAGGGTGACAAATATTAAAATTTTGATTTTCATTAATGCTAGTAGAATCACAAGATGTTGAACTAATAAGATATATCCTTGGAAAACATTTTCATTGCAAAATTTAGACACGGTGACAATTTTGCGTAACGTGCGGCAACTCTCCCACAATTACCCTATATCTCGGTTTTCAGTGACTACTCGAACAGATTCCGTCGATGAACAGAAGACGCATTCTCTCCCTAACATGAGAGGACAAAGAGAGCTTCCCAATATGGACAGGCTTGCAAGTGCTATATCGAAGACATTCAGACGATTGACTGCTTATCTCACACAGATTCGAGAATAATGCGGCACTGTTGTCCAATACAACTGTCAAGGGAGCTAGATACCTGAAACCGCATCTCTGGTTCTGTTCCGTATGAAAGTAGCTAATTACATTAGCTAATACAGCGAATTACAGCGTAGTGATACCAGAATACTGGGCTTGCAGCATTGTTTACTCCCCGGAATCCCTTAGACGATCCCCTTAGACCATCTGTTGCCTTAATCGTTTGATGGATAAAGGCTGTTGTCCTGTTTGTGGTGAAGCTAATCGTCCCAAGATCAATCCCTAATCTTCCTGGGTTAGCAAACTTCTTTGAGATAGTTGGAAGAAGAATGTCCAGGAAGCATTACTACAGAATCAACATCTTCAGTGGACTTAGCCTTCAGGATATCCTTACCATTCACTCACACCCTACCTATCGTTATAATCTTCCCCTTTCTGACACTAAAAACTAGATAAATACCTGTTAATACGTTCTAAATTGTTCCCTATAATAATATTTAAATCGCCTACATTTCTTCCCAACAAATTCATAAATTGTGACTGTTAAAAATACAGAAGGAAATTCACAAAAATCAGTTGCTCCGACTGAAAGAAACCAGGCCATCCCCGAATCGAGTCAATATTCGAGTAAACAACGAAAATGTATCGAGCCCAAACAATTGTGCAAGCACACAGTGGCGAGCAATCAGAAAATTAATTCCTAGCCAATCACGTTTCCAATACAACGACGCTCGGTCTGGTGTCTCCTATCATTCGTGTTCCGAGCAAGATCGACGGAACCAGCCGATCTTCCATTTCAGGAAATTGTCGATCTTGGGCGAGGCAGATGGCAACCAGCCACGGAAGAGAAGAAATAATTTCGGGTGTACACTCGCTTCGCATAAATTAAGCGGTGAAACACAAACGGACCCAGGCTGTCTCCCGTGTCAGTGACCATTTCGACCAAGGGATTCGAGGGATCGAAGGGCGGAATCCTGACAGGGTTCTCACGTATACCGTCGGCTAATCCAATTCGACAGCTATCCAACAGTCTCACTGTATCTACTGTAAACGAACAGGGGAGCGGTGGTTCGTGTTGGGGGAAATGACGGTCTCTCAAGGGGATTCGTCCGGTAAATCTTTGGCGCATGGGGTCCGATATGCATACCTTTCAGCGAAATTGGCGTAAAGTTTGTAATTGAATGCTAGGAACACAATTTATGGTAAGCGTTGCTGTTCTGTTTGTGTGTCGGGGTTCCTGGAAAGAGTTGTATGGTGATCTTTCTGGTTCGATTTCGGAGGAATTTGTGATTGTATCTGTAACGTTGGGTTCCTGGATCGTAATTCTGAGGACGGCTACGTGCAATGGGAATACTGTGTGGAGGGCAGGTGGATTGTCATTTTAAGGAGCGAGGAGAAAAAGAAGAGGGTGGTTTCGTCTTGGGACGACCATCAGTCAGAGGTAGACTCATCAGTCGGGCTATAGTCGACAGACTCTGCTCTAGACGCATGGGGACTGAGAGGAATAAACTATAGGTATCGATTTTCGACACGGAAATTGTAGGTTTGACAGGCCCCCATTTTGTTTTAAAAGTGAAATTTAAGAATCGGATCGGTCAACGACCATAAAATGTAATCAATTTTCATGTCTTGATTTGTTTTTATGCTTCGGATAAATATAGAAGGCGGAATTTGTGGCAGTTCAATTCTACTCATCCATCGAAGGACCAAGTTTGAGTGATTAGTGGGAGGGGAGGAAGGGTACTTTTGTTTTAATAAAAATTCTTTTAATACTTTCAGGAAGTCATCTTTCATTTGTAACAAACCCCATCATTCTAGGTTTTCAGTTTCATATAGAAAACATTCATAAAGAGTGCTTAATTTTCGGGTAAAAAAGTCTTTTAGAAGACAGTTAGAAGAGTTCTTGGAAGAATGGTCATGGTTAAAGAAAGGGGAATAGGATTGGGTCAAGAAAAACCCTCAGGGACGTGGTAGCGTTAATTGTACTGTTGCTATGTTTGTGCAATTGTTTCAAGCAGTACTATTAATTGCAGATTCGAAATAGAATTTTCACTCTGTTTAATCGATACTAAAATTATTTAAAATAAGGGGTCGTGAGTTTTCTTAGTAAGATTTAAAACATTGGATTGCGAGGAATCCTTGCGAATATCCTGTTATGAAACTAAAATACTGTATTTAACACTGAAACCTATTATTTGTAAGTTAATAAGTTTCTAAGTTACAAGGTAACTTTATCAAATAGAATGTCTACTTCAAGCAGCTGTTACTCTTCAAATTCAAAAGACATTTCCCACTAACTTTTTACACCTTTCCAGCAGCCACTGTCCATCTTCAATTCCTCGTCTTCAACACCTACTGAATAATACTAATATTCCAATCTCACCAATAAAATTAACAAAATTTGCAAGCAATAATGTGACACATATTGAATGTATGTGTTTAAAAAGTCTTTTTGTTGCAATCTGAGTTTTCCCTGATTCTGCGATGACTCCATTTCATTTTTCACATAGAAAAAGTATTTGAAATTAAAATTGGACATGTAGTGAAGCAATTATAAATCGCAGAGGAATTTCTTTCCAGTATTTGCCGGTGTTCAAACGAACCTCTGTTTATTGTGTAAAATTCACATCGTCCCTTCGACTACGTTCGCAACACACGAAATTCCTGCAATTTCTGACGCTCCTAGCTCCTTGTTTACCACGTACGCTTGCTTGGCAATATTTCAACGTTGAACTGTAATCAATGTTTCCCGCTGTACCCGGAAAGATCGGACGGAAGTTTCTAATTTTCCGACGTAAAATGTACCAAGCGTATCCTTCCAAGTTATCGAAGTTTCTCCGATTATCGACGGTAACTTCGAAATAAAATTCAGCCTCAACTATTCCCGTCTGCCAGAACCGTTGAACTATAGCTTCCAACTACGTGAACTTAAATCGCGATCAGCGGCGTATATTAATCTTTCGCGAGGTTGACACGTCGCCTGATAAGGTTCACCTGTTTAGAGATCATTCAGGCGAGGATAATTTGCATGTCTAAGGTAAGTGAAATGCGCATCACTAAATAGATGCATGAATAAATGGGTTTCTTTGACGAGTATGGCGGGAAACTTTGATCTGGGACAGTTTAATTAAAATTGAATTTTTTAGTTGTAAGTGAATTCGAATTGGGGGGTGATGGGGTGATGTAACAATGATTTTATGCTTCTTAATCGAGGTGTAATTAGACTTTAGCAAAATATCAAGATTTTATTCTAGGAACAAAGGAAGAATAAAATCTCATGAGTCGAATTGAATGGAAGAAGCCCTAAAGAATCATTTGCGAGCTTCGTGTCCCTGAAACTAAAATAAGCTTCATGGAACATTAACCCATTTACCTTAGCAGAACAAGTAACGCTGTTCATATCTTTGCAATATTTCACTTCCCATAGTTAATGTCGACCCACGTGTTTGTGATAAAAGTCAGTGCATAGCGCTTGCCGAGCTATAATTATTGGTCACGTAATTTTCATGATAACTAACAAAAGGAACTAATAAATTTCGTGTGTAAAAGGTTGAAAAAGGAACAGTACAATTAAAACTAATCATTTCTTTCAAACACGTTCCAATTAAACTATTAAAAAATTAATTTATGATATGAAAATTTAATAAAACAACAATCTTATCTTATAACATTTGAAACAAACTCAACCGACAAAGAACTTTTAAATTTATGTAAAGAAGTATTAGTACAATCGGTTTGATGTCATGGCCATCGCCTAAACGACTTGCACGATCATTACGAACACGTACTTTATAATAGTCTTGCACAACGCACGTACTGTCTCACGAGATATTTCTCGTTCTACGTTTCCTTCTGCAAAAAAGGAAAACTTCGATATTACAGTGCACAGAATGGAATCTTTAAGTTCAATTTTGGTTGAAGTTAATCTTCACGAAGTTCTTATAGAAGCTTCAATTGCACCATTCACCATAGAAGTCAACTTGGGTTCAGGATTAATATTAATTGCACACGTTTCATTACTTCTCAACGTACATCACAGGTACCTCAAAATTAAGTTTCTGTATTTATTCAGTTTATGTATGAACAACAGTGGCCCGACGATATGGTACCAATATTTCAAATAGAAACTCGTGTCACTTCAGAGTACATGATTATAGCTGCCAAGCCAAGGCAGCTGGAAACGAGGATGGCACTCATCAACGCCCTATTATTTATTCAAGTCACCATGTCCGATTCCGAAAGAACTAAATAGTATTTTAATTTGATCGCAGTTTCGATTTTATTTGACAGACAGTAATTTACCAGAACACTTGCCGCTACGTGTCTGTCACTCTGTACAACTGACATTAATCGCCGTTCCAAAGCTCCGGTAAACACTGTGCTTTCATCGTCCCCTTACTGCCTTACCTTTACGTATCAAACTCTCCTTGGCATACTTTTCCTTTATTTTTTCAAGCGAAAGAAAATTGTTATAGCTGGGGATACGTTAGAGTGATTGACAAGAAGCTAAGACACTTTTTAATGCATTCTTTATCTACTATGATATTTCTTATAGAGACCAGCTTATTTCAGAGGCCATCTGTGTAAAATAAATAGAATAAAAACTGGATATGTCACCAGACTCTTCGTATGTAGATAGGTAATACGTATATATACCGAAAAGCACGCCTGAGTAACTTTTAATTAATAATTATACATTCATCAGACTCGAGCTCAATTACTTGTTAGCGAGAGTATATTGTATCGATGAATGGTAATTAATTACATTGAGCCGCTTTACAGAGGTAGATTGCCATTTAACGGGGTTACTACTACGATCAAACGGAAACAACGAGAGAAGAGTAAGTATGCTTAACGATGTATCCAATTACAAGCTTTAAAGAGTTCTCTGCGTACCCGTCACTGACAAGTGCGTTGAACAAAGCCGTGTGTATTCGAAGCCAGTCACACTTAAAGTCACGTGTAATTGAATTACACTCGGTTGAAGAGCGTGTGCATTCGATGAACGTATTCGTGGCCGAATTGTAGCGGTGAACAGAGATAAAAATCGAGAGGAACATTGTCGGCGCGCGAGCAACATTACACCTATACGCAGAAAATTATTTTTGATATTCCCATACCCGGAATTTGCACACAAAGCCACGATATTACATTCCAGAAAGGGTAGCTGAAATTTGGTGGCTGGGAAATTAACTCTATAAGCGTGTTGTACCTTGCACGTGGGTGTTTCAATTGTGGAATGCAAAACGCACTTTCAAGCGAAACGTTGGGTTTGCTTTAATCTGTGTTTGGTGCTGCTAAGTTGAAACGCTGGTATGCAATTCCTAGATAGTAGTTTTAGTGTTCTAAACAGAGACCAGAAATAAACTGTTATTTCTTCAATTTTTTCGAAAAAATCATTGAGAAAAAGTTAATTTTTATTCAAATGGAAGTCAGTCTTTCATTAAATACTGCATAAATTTTCCGAAATATGAAGTGATTAAAAAATATTAAGAATTTTCTGTTTTGGTTACTGATAACCATTATTGTTGATGGAAATATTTTTTGGTCACTACTAACTGTTATTGACGACGGAAATTGTTTTCGGTTACGAATAACCATTATCGATGGCCAGAATTTTTTTTCGGTTACGAATAACTATTATCGATGACCAGATTTTTTTTTGGTTACGGTATAACCAATATCTATTGTGGGACTTTTTTTCGGTTACGGTGTAACCAATATATTTTGCGGGAATTTTTCTTGGTTACGGTATAACCAATATGAATTACGGGAATTTTTTTGGGTTACGGTATAACTATTGAACTATAATAGAATATCTGGAATATTGTGGATATTAGGAACCGCGATGCGCTGTTGAAGAGAGATAGTTGCACTGCGTGGGATGCTGTTTCACTCTTACACACAAGTCTATACTTGCCTATACTCAAATTCACTACAGGATAGCAGTACATTTACTACAGGATAGTGTATAATACAAGATAGACACCCATTCAATGTCACTATCTGTCTCGGCCTGGCCAATCCGGGTTTTTCCCTACCGAGTTCGCATTCCAGATATTCTATAATTCAATAGTTATACCGTAACCAAAAAAATTCCCGTAATTCAAATTGGTTATACAATAACCGAAAAAAAATTCTGGTCATCGATGATGGTTATTCGTAACCGAAAGAAAATTCTGGTCATCGATAATGGTTATTCGTAACCGAAAAGAAATTCTGGTCATCGATAATGGTTATTCGTAACCGAAAAAAAATTCTGGTCATCGATAATGGTTATTCGTAACCGAAAAAAAATTTTGGTCATCGGTAATGGTTATTCGTAACCGAACAAAAATTTTGGTCATCGATAATGGTTATTCGTAACCGAAAAAAATTTCCGTCGTCAATAACAGTTATTATTGACCAAAAAATTTTCCGTCGACAATAATGGTTATTCATAACTAAAGTCATTTAAAGAAATATATTAATTCTTATGCCATAACTTTTAAAATTTAGGTTATAACAGTTATGGTCTCTGGTTCTAAATGAAGTCTACGATCGATACCTAATGGAAGTGGAATCGCAAGGCTCGTGAGACCTGGCGGGGGCGATTCAGGACTTGGAGGGTTCTATAGAAGGTGACTTCGGAGTGATGGGACACGATGCAGGTGATCCTGGTCTCAGGAGACTTGATGCAAACGATAATGGACTCGTGATACCCAATAGAGGCAATGTACAGGTTGTAACTTCGATAGATTTTGATTCAAGTTCATTCAGATGATTGATGGTGTAGGGTATGGATGACTGTGAACTCTCAGAGTGTAATATAGATTGCCCATGATTCCTGGGTCGTGATAAAGATGACCCACGACGTGGAAAATACGTGAGAAAGGATGCAAAAATCGTAGGATCTAATGAAAGGCTAGTCAGGATTCTTGGGGTAGGTATAGTAAAGTAGTTCTAGGTTTTCACGAAGCATAATGGAAGCAGACGAAGGTTCGTGAGGTGTGGTACAGAAGACTCATGGCTTATGGAGATGATCTACAAATTGTGGTGTGAGAGGTTGGTAAAAAGGGTGCAAAATTCGTAGCATCTAATGGAACATCTATATGTAGAAGATCTATAGATCCCTAGAAAATAGATCTAGGTCTTCATGGAGTCTGGTGGAAACGCCCAAAGCTCAGGGGGCATGATAGAGAAGATTTAGGAATTATGGATCATAGTACAGTCAAAAAGGATATTTGTATAATTAAAATGCAATCAACTAGCAGTCTTGAAATATGGTACTGATAACTTCATTTGGGGGGAGGGGGTACAGAAGATTATTAAAGATTATATACATTGAATACACACATGTGAACTACCATGCAGTTCGATTTAGAGAACCCTATCCACCGTGGCATGAAATATTCTTTTTTCTTTGTTAAAAGTCCGCCAGACTAGTCTCGCGAGAATCGACACGAGCTCCCTTGACCCAAAACAATATCGGCTCCTCTTCCCTCAGATTGGTATCACGTTCTGAAATGCAGAAGTTTCTAGGAAACTTACAAATCCAGTTAGCAAAGGAAACGAAATCAAGCTAAGTAACAGATCAGAAATCTTTAAGTAACGAAACGTTCTTTTCCACCTTTCCTCCCGATATAACCGGGATTTCGAAATTGCTTTGAAAGTTTGATCGAACTCCTTTAGATAATCTCTATTCAAACTCCTCCTCCTCTTTTTTTCTTTTATGTTTGTACGTCTTTCATATAGTAGCTACCCAGTATTGTTCTCAACGCTCCATCGATCTGTGTATAGTGTTGGAATTCTAAGTGTGAAATATCATAGATCACTTATACGTTGACAACTTTTCTCTAAACAGCACCGTTTACAATTTAATATTAAGCTGAATCGATCTAGTGGGGCATAAACTATCTAACATGGAGGATTCACGAAGTTTGGATCGTAAATTTGACTCAACCTTTACGCATCGTTAGTATATACAACATATAAGAATCTATGAAACACGTATGACGCGGTACTCAATATTTTGTGAGAAAATCGAGTTCAGTGGGGAGAGAATAACCATAACCTTCATCAATGAGATGAGTAAATTTATACTCTGTACGAATTTGAACTTTTTAAATAGTAAGTATGGTGATGAGTAATTTGTCTAAGACGAAATTGTTACGAAGTTCTCAGCAAGGAGTTACCTTAGCGACTAACAAATACTTAAGTAGAAACAATGTTTTCAGGCCAAAAGAGTAAAAAAATTTCTTTCCAGATCAAGTGTTTTTGTTTGAAAAGCCGTCATCTTGTTAATTTTTCTTTTTTTGGGATGACTGAGGTATCGATCACAGTCACATTTCCAAGGATGAAAATAATCTTCGATTTTTAATTTCGGCTACTTTAATTTCGGCAACTTGCGCCATCGACTATAACTCTCCAAATTTTTCAAACATACCTGAATATGCAGGCAAAACACCATAGGTATAGTATAAAATAGTTTTCGTGAAATAAATTCCCGAGAACAGCATTGAAAACGGGCAGTCAAACTAGGGCACCCCTTAAGTGCGTAAATCTACATACACCAAATCAGATTGGTCATAAAAATACCTATAAAAAGATACCTAAAATCGAAATCAGTTCTACATAGGAGAGAAGCTCGCGTATGGGGCAGTGGAGTTTTTAAATGTGCTTTGTCAGATCTCAGAAAGTCTTTTGTTTATTAAGGATCCCGTACGTATCCAAGTTATCCTGTTCACATTAAGACAAACTTTAATAAACAGATTAAATCAACAAGAAGAAATAGGACCTCAAACCTCCCACTGTCATCGTCACCTACGTCCTACAAACAGTCAACGACTTGTCACAATCCTTCAAGATCCCAGAAGAGCCACCCAAAAGCCTCTAAAAATCGGTTGCCCACGAAAAGCAGAAACGCCGTCAGCCATTAAAAGCATCTTCTGGCCCCAAAGCATTTGTCCAACACACCCGAGGCAACAATTACTCAAGCCCCCAGAACACGGTAGACCCGTCACGTTAATTCACTCCGCGGCTGCCTTCTTTCTCCAACTTGCGTCCGATGCCAGGCTGACATCGCGAAAACTGGCAGCGTTGGGGCAGAAAGTTGGGGCGCACGCGAGATAGATTCGCCCGTAAAAGTGATCGCGTACGAATTCCAGGCACGGGTCGAAAGGTCGCGTGGAACTATTTCCGCATCGTGCCGTTGTTTCACGCACGAGACACTCGACTCAGCCTTGACAAACTCGCCCCGGGGCAACAAGTGTTTCTCGAATTGCAAAGTCGTTGGGCTTGCACGAACGAGAAGATTTCACACTTTTTAACGGCGGACCCAGGTCTGAGGCCATCGATCTCGCGCTCCTAGAGAGCGATTGATGCTCCCTGTTGTACATGGCTCGGTTTTATGATCGCTCATAAAAAAGTTTTCTTCGGCGTGTGCCCGTTCAATTGTCTGCCAACCACTCTCTGCTCTTCTCACGCCAGTTCGCCGTCGTCGCGTTCTCGCGATATTAAGCGATATTCAACAAGTCTTCGGGGCATGCGTGAACGATTACGAAGCCTCTTCTGCTGAGGGAACTAGGTAATTGTGTGGGAGTTACCGTGACGACAGCAAGTGGGACTAAGGTGCTGGAAATATTTTTCGACACATCCTCAAATCTACGTCCTATGAATCTATGAATCTTCTTAAACTACATGATTCATATAGTAGTTGGTTTACAATAAGATATAGTAGTTGGTTTACCTTAGAAGGTAAAGTATTTATTAAAGTATTTAGAGTAAGTATGGCTTTAAACAGTAAAATTTTGAACTCGTTGGAACGTCTTCGTCCTTCTTTTGAATAGTAGATCTTGATGAAAGAAATACGAATGTCTTATGCAGTTTGTAATATACTATCGTACCTTTGCATGTGGAGAAAATAGGGGTCGAATTGTGCAAGAGGTAGTTTCTATTTGTTTTCCTTTTCCTTACATTTTCGGGATTATAGTGACTAATAAAAATTGAATAATTTTTAGTTTAATATCTGAATAAAAAAAAATTAAATACTCGTTACAAAGCGGGTGGGCTAAATAAAGTATTACGTGCTGTATTCTTACAAACCATTGCAGATATCGAGTTTAACCGTTTTACATTACATGGGACAAGGGGTGCTTTATCGTCATAACTCGTATTTTAACATATCTGCCTTTCTATAACTCCATATCCTTAATATATTATACTAAAACTAAACCAATTTTACGCACAGTGGACTTAAAAGATTCACCCTCTACTACAACCACAAAAAGTGGATTAATACGCAAAATTTCAAGGCCATAAATTCTCAACAAGTTTATTTATCGAATTCCCATTGACTCAAATGTCTCAATATATCTGCGAAAGTCATAACCATTCATTTTCTACACCTCATATAATAAAAACTAACATCAATATCGCAACGGTCACACTGCGAAAAAAATGTGAACGTTTAACGATACGTACAAGGTTTTCGAATACCTGCGACGTCATTACGATAATATTCGTGGCTGGCGATTTGGAAGTAAAGAAGGGGCGGTGCACAATGAGGGAAATAGGCATGCAGCCGAATCGAGGATCAATTGAGCGGCATTCAATATTCGATGGATCCTCGGTGTTCCTTTTGCGCAGAAGAGGAACTGGGACGCTGCTATATGGGCATATGAAGCTTTTACACGCGAGGTTCACCTGCAACAAAAATTTGTTGCAGAGACACAGCATTCCTTTACGTAACGCTTTTCGTGAAATAACGAGATATTTCCCGGAGCTCCGCGGAGGAAAATATGAAGGAAAAGTCTTTGAGGGGGATATAAATTGTCGTGGATCCGTAACGGAAGACGGGACCCCGTTGAGGTTTTTGAAATTTCTGCAAGACACGAGGAGCGTTGTCGTTCCTCGGAACCTTTGGCCACTGACCATGACACTTTAACCGAACATGATGTTGAAAAATGCGTAACATGATGGTCCTGTTGAGGATTTTAAAACGAGTACCTACTTTCAAAATGAATGGATAAATAATTTTTTAATTTTTATGACTGTATTGGATTGGTGGGAAATAAATGGCCGCTCAGTGTTCTTGTAATAATTCATATGATATAATTCAGAAATAATTTACATACATATATCAATCAAAATAACATCCATTGCAGTTTATACATTATTCCGAACGAGTTACAAGATCATTTATGCCTCTTTTAAAAAAATTTGAAGTTCTAGATTCGGCGCGAAAATTGATTATCAGTGAAACTCTATGATAAAACAACCGCGTCGCGTTGAGCACATTAACACATAGTAAAATTGCATAACGTATTTAACTAAATTATCAGAGTTAACGTTGTACACACGCGACGTAATTCATTTATTTCCCACCTGAAACTTCTAAACTGACGAAACACTGGCGAGCAGTTATCAGGTACACACGCCACATACCTTTGACTACACGACATCGTTTATCACTTAAAATTAACTCGAGCTGACTGCTGCTTTCATTAACAAAATATGTGAGTGAAAGGTCTGTCCGCATCTCCTGAATCGCAGAAGATTGTCAAAAAGCATCTAAACTTAGAATGCTCTGCAGCATCCATTAATAGTTATCGAGATATCTAACATGAGCGAAAATCTTATTGTACACATCTGTGTCCGCACTTATTTATTACATGAGACCTTATTTATGAGTTTAGGTGAAGGTTTAGTGAAGCTGCAAGAAAGGCTCCATGAGTCACCAATATGATAGCATTAAGAATGATAAACGTCGGTTTACATTTGCAAAAAGAGAACCTACAAATACCACGTTCTTTTCAGTATAGCAGCAAATATACGATGGGAATCAATAAAAGAAGAAAATACGAAGGCATCGGTCGTAATACAAGTTACAGGGAAATCCCTAGAAATTGTAGTCACACGTTTCTGTTATTTACACTCGTCTCACGAACCCGGCACGATTTACCGAAACTAAGTAGTATTTACAACTCAATCTAGCGCGCAGGATTTTGTCTTTTGACTAACATCTCCCGACTGCATCTCACAAGGATTTTCTTCGCAATTATTCTTCTACAGCCAGGAGTTATGTAGGGGATCAAGATTCAGGATCCTGCTTTCCCATCGAGTATGTTGGTTTTTACTGGTGGCGTCGATTTCCCCGCACTAAATTCTGGATACTTTTTTCTGGTTTCGTACCACTGATAACTCTGCCCCTGAATAATGGTAACGAAGTGTGATCTAAGAGAAAAGTTGAAGGGAGTGCGATATACAGTATTCATAAGTCAGACATGGCATCTGAGTCAGTATTCATAAGGAGATAGAGCTTTGAATTTAGAGCCTGGAATATGGAGACTAGGACCTATGTCGAAGTTAGAATATAGGAGCTTAAATACTTAGATGCTATAAAGTGAAATCTGGGAGCTGGAGCCTGAAAGCCAGAGAGCTAGAGGGCAAAATATAGAGAAGAGAGGAGCTAAAGGTAATAAGCTAGGACCTACAAGCTGTAACTAGGTGTTTAGCGTCTATAGTCCAGAATTCCCATGAGTGGTACAGATTGTGAGTCCTACGACCCAAAACCCAAAACCCAAAACCTAGCATCCTGAGCCCAGAATCTAGAACCAAGTATCCACAATCCAAACCCTAGTACCAAGTACACAAATGTTAAATCCCAAAATCTTGAATCCAAAGCCTACATCCATATACAGTAGCGGACAAAAAAGTTACCACTTTTTCAACCCACCCTAATTCTATTACTTTTCAATATCAATTCAAAATTGTAGTATATGCCTAACATACATATTCTGAAAGAGAATTGAACGCTGTATAAAATCCAGTTACAGTTGAATTTATTTAACTAACAATCAAAAAACCGCACATAACATTAAACAAGACAACACACTTTTAAAGTCAACAAAATGTTACCACTTTTGAACATAAAAACATCTAATATTTTGTGGGGGGACATTTTGCTTTTAGGACAATCTAAAAAGTTGCTAAACGTGGTAACTTCTTTGTCGGCCCCAAAAATGTGTTACCCCCTTTAATATCATACAACACTTTTGCTTGTCAGTTAATTAAATTCAACTTTAACTGGATTTTATACATCTTTAAATTCTCCATCAGAATATGCATATTAAATATACCACAGTCCTAAATGTATGCTAAAAAAAAATAACAAAAATAGAACAAATCGAAAAAGTGGTAACTTTTTTGTCCGCTAGTGTATGTATTTCGAGCTCCGAATCTGGAACTGAGAGCATAAAAGCTCATCTTCGCTAGCTACTCATTGAATTTGTCAAATAAAAGTACCAAAAGTTTGCTACCCTTATTTAGACACTTGTCTTCCCTCGATATTAAGAGGCTCCCACAGCAAACAGACACAGGCACTCCAGATTAAGAAAGATTGAAATCATCATGGCCACGAGGGAGAGCGATCCAGAAACCCATGTTGGTTGTGTACACACAGCTTCTCTTGCAAGTGTGTGTATATGTGCCCTCGCGACTGCCTGTGGTATGCGGGTGGCGCGAGCGCCGTACGAACAGGGCTATCGACCCTTTCTACTTCCAACCAGAAGCCACGCGGTCTGCTCCGTTCTGGCTTTCTCCGCTACGGCGAATTTACCCATGAATATATCCAGCTGGGTTCAGGATTACCGTATTACATCACAGTGCTATCCTAATGACGGTTTTTATCCATCCTAGCTGGTGCATTCATTGGAAAATTCAAAGGTCGGCCACTGAGAATTCACTCGTCCATGTCGTTGCAGTTTCACGGTAATGACGAATCCTGAATCGTACAGCCGATTCCTGTTAACTTTCGACGTCCTCGTTCGAAGATTTAACTTGGAGCTCGCTCGGGAGCTCGTGTCATTTATTATCGGAGTTTCAACGTGTGTTGGTATGATTTTTTAGTATTCTTGTGGACTTCGTTTTGGGAATTAAATTTTAGGAGTCTCTTGGACTGCGTGGATTTGATACGTGGTACATAGTATAAGGATTTCAAGTTTGGCTTGGCAATTGGGTGGTTTTTTGGAACTTCAGAAATGCTTTCTTTCAGTGTAATTGATATTGTATATTTAATATTATCGCAGTATATTATATATAATACATGTTTTTGAGACGATCTTATAGGTGATTAAAATTATAATATATACAAAATTGTAGAGAATAATAAATTTTTTTTTTTAATTTTTTAATTCCCCAGAATACGTATATTTGCGTATATTAAACGTAACCAATCACGTAGTTTGTAGACATTTTGATTAATTATCTGTACGAATGCATAGCAAAATGGCGTTTGCACGTTCAGTCGAAACAAGAAATTGTCAATTATTTATATTGGACTGAACAGAAAATTCAAGCCTCAGAACGCAATTGTGTCAATGTAAATACAGAAAATTTCTGTTACCATGAGGAAACAAAGAGACAATAAATTTTATTCTCGGAAATATAATGTCGCATGCGATACTCTGTTATTTACTCTTGCATAGCCACTTGTGGATTCAACGTTGATCGCGTGAACGATTCACCCAGTATGGTCGTATCGCGAAATGTCGCAATTGTTTAGATCGTAAATTGATTTCGGCAGTTAGCGATACAGGGTACACACGTTTACACGCATTTCCACTTTTGGCATTCAAATTTCTGTTTATTTAAATGTGTACCTGTTTATCACTATCAGCAACTGTAATAATACTGAACAAATGCTTGTAGATGTTATCTCGAATTGCAAATAAATTCCGCTGCTATGTTACTTAGTTTAACGACAATTTGTGTAATGGTTTAATTATAGCAAAAAGAAAATGCCACATAAATTTATTGCAATGAAGCATCTGCTATGGATTTTTTTATGAAACGAGATTTTTAAAATTTGAAAGAAAGCTATTTAACCTCTTACTGATAATTCTCATGTTAGTACACCGCCAGATTGTTATAAACAGATGCTTAACATTTAAAGTCAGAAAGAAATTCAGATTCCTACATCAGCAACGATAACATTTATGTTTTACGTGAAAAAGGTCCTTCCCTCTGTTATCGTACGAGATTGGAAAGAATAATCTCTGAATTATAGAACCCTCGACCCTTACATGATCCCTTTGTTAATGAATCGGGGCCTAAATCTCCTGGAGATTAAATTCAGTAAAGTGTCGGAAAAAGCATTCCTGTCGACGAAGTTTTAATCACTAATTATCTTTTAATGACCACCTAAAGTAAAGTGGGGATCTTGACGTGTATCTCCACGTAACTCGGCGTGTGTCATCTTAAAATCAAATTAGAATAGAGAGGAAAAATTTACAGAGAGCGCCAATTTCATTGCTATTTTAATGCTTGACGTCTTTACATGGAAACCCATTTAGGTCTCGAAATAGCAAATTTGTTGAATTGTATGCGCGTATATAGAAGGTAAGGGGTGTTTCAACCCTTCAAATTCATATTGGGAACAAATACAAAAATACCTACTTATCCCTTGCAGCTTAATGTTTATCTCGTCACTAGACATTATATCAAGGTGAAAGAAATTAATGCTGAGCAATTAGATAATGACCTCTCTCGGATTGCAAAACAAACTGCCACAGCTGCCTGTACATACCTACGGCGAAGAAGAAAGGTTGCGGCAAGCTTGCACAGCTCTCATTCTTCTGGACGATAGCAAGAAAGGTGTGAACAACTGTGTGTTCTGATGGCAAAACCTGATATGTTCTGTTTTCCAGATTTTACAGTTTAGCAATTATTAAAATTCATTTTCATTTCTTCTTTAGTCATTTATTAAGAAATTTTAATCAAAATATTAACTAAACATGGAAATAGTAATTTATGAAATAAGGAAATTAATAATAGTAACTGTTTTTTACAGAACGGTGTGAAGTTTCATTTTTTTATAAATTTTCATTAATTTCAACATTCAAGTCTTTCAGTTCGTCGAATTCTGCAGTCCTCTGTAGTAGGTAATGCCCGGTACAACTTCCCTTTTTTTTCTAAACTACACAGCGTAGAGATGTCATATTTTACAAGCATTTAGATTTCATTTCGACACACATGGAAAAGCACATATCTTAATTTTGACAAAAAGTTATCATATAACAGTTTGCCACCAGACCACAGAACTAGTTCCAGAGAAAAAGGGAGGAGAAATTTCGTGACAATTTTCACACGCGTGAAGAAAAAACAAAAACGGTGGCGTAAATGTGTTCAAAAAAGGCTTTACACAGTTGTGCACGCTTGAAGCAAAAAAAATGGGAGGCCGAGGCTGAATCGTGGCGGTCTTTTTTGTTATCCGCACTCTATATAGTGAGAACAAAAAGGTGAGAACAAGCAGTTTTAGGAAAAGCAGGAACGTAGTTTTACACGCTTGCAAAAAAGACGATCGTACCCACAGACTCGTGCAAGATAGAATAACGGAGTTGCAAATGCGTGAAAAAAGGACAACGAAGCTGTCCGCGCGGATTTGAAAAGCTATCAATTTAGGCTGAATCCACTCGACCTGCTGGCTTATTAGTGTTCGATAAACTGCGAAATCGTGAACTGTCAATTACAGAAAATGGAGGCCAGAGCCTTCTGTTAGATGTGTGGAAGATAGACGAGTAAAGTTGCAAGTGCGTGGAAAAAGGACGAACGATTTTGTCCGCTCAAAATGATTTTTAATATTGCAGGATATTTATCGGGGAAAATGAAACGATACACGATGCGTTGCGACGGGTATATTCTTTGATAGTGAATAAAAATATATAAAAAAAATTTTATGTTAAACGAGTTTATTAAAAATGCACTAATAAGTAAAACATAATTATTTTCTTGTACTACAATTTCGATGATATTTTTTCATTTTAAATAAAATTGTGGAGCTGGATATGTCAGAACAAATTCATTTCGACATTTCATTCTGTATTAAATTGATTCATATTCTGTTATGACATATCCTGCTCCACGATTTTATTTAAAGTGAAGAATACCATCGAAATTGCAGCACAAGGAAAGAATTATTTTTTACTTTTTAGTGCACGCCTGCAAAGTTTCAAGACAATTGGATAGTTGGAAGTGGGTTAAATTTGAGTTGCCAGATTTGAACCATACGAACAAACAAACAAACAAACAGAGGATCGAAGCTGAATAAAATCTGTTAAAATAAAAAAAATAGGGAACGTTTGAGGTGAGTTTGAGTCGCACTGGAGAAAATAGAAATAACGCAGGCTTCCAGGGGATATGATTAAAATATTCAGTGCTGATTCTTCTTCCTCTGATATATATTGTTTAAAATATACTATGTTCATAGTTGTAAAATTTCTAGCGTGTGGCAAACTACGAATACTGGTAGATTGTAGTAAATACGTTTTCCCCAGCATCGTTTATTTTACAGAGATAGAGAAAGCATGGAGAAAAGAAAGGGGCTGGCACAGTAAGGAAAGCAATATTCGCAACTGATGTACTAAAAAGTAACCAGTAGGTATAATCAAACTCTTATCTGATTTGCCAATCCAGCAATAGTACCTTCGCAAAACTTCACGGTATTCGTAAAAAGAAACAAGCTAGAGACATATTCTCTAACAAGACTGTCTGAATTTTCGAAACGATTTTGGCAGATTTTCAAAGTCGTTTTCTTGGAAACCAAAATCCATTTGCCATCTCGACCCTGCTTACTCTGCAAATCTTCCACTTGTTTCTTTAAGAAAATATCAACGGGAAATTATAAATAAAAAAGTGACAATAAAGCATAAGCAATTTTTTATAGAAAACAGGAGTAGTACGAAGTCTCATAGGGAACATTATTCTAGACATGCTAGTAATCTTTATTATAATCGATTTTGTCATAACGCATGAACAGATTAATAAAAACGCAGCACTATTTACTGTTTCGCGCTTTGAATATAAAAAGTCGGGGGTGGTGGACCGGATTTGCTTGCGACGCGAGTACACAAAAGCGCAGAATACGTCCGATCTCGGTTCCATTCCGTAACAATCCGTTCCATTCCATTCTATTTCCATTTCGTCGATGCATGATGGTGGCATTACTGGCCTGCACGCGTCGCGTTGCAATTATTCAAGCTCCATTGGACAGTGTGTCCAAAACGCCACCATCCACTGGCATTTCGACACTCGACGCCTGTCTGAACGAATTAGCCTCGTTTGTCGCGAAGCCTTAATTGCTCATTAATCCATCCTGGGATCCAATTAAATTTTGATGGGGACCAACGTCTCCGCGACAGGTGAAACTGATCCTGAATCGATGTGCTTCTCTCAAAAGGCTCGCGGTCCAATGGTTTGGTGGGCCTTGGAAGCTCAAAATAACAAAAAAAAAGGAAAATACTTTTGGAAGGTGCTTAGTCTGTTTTTCAGAGAGTTAGGTAGGTACTTTTAGGTTTTGGAGTGCAATGTGCGCCTGGAGATTACTATCAAAATTAGTGTTGTTCTGTGTAAAAACTAGGGGTGACATTTTTATGAAACGCCTACTTCCCCAAACTATTAAACATGGAACACTGAATGAAACTTTACTAACCCATTGATAGTTTATCAAAAGAAAAATATACCACTTACCTATAAAACATGTTTTTTTTAATTTTTTCGCATAAACGGAAATATTCTAGAACCGAAGAAAAATACACATTTTTTTTAACCAGGTTTGAAAATTTTATTAAACTGTCAAAGGGCTAACTTTTATAAATTGTACTTTACTAAATTCTTTTCATAATTTTTCTTTGATACACGAAGTGATTCAGTTAATATGGTTAACTAAGATAACTTGTTTGTCATTTATTATATGAAGAAACTTTTGCAAAACTTTGACTACATTGATCCAGTAGAAGATACCATAGTGAAAGTTTCTCAAATGGCATAATTTATAATTACAATTTCCCAGGAATGTGTTATAGAGCCAATTGCAAGGAATATAATAAACTTGAGTGTAATAGCTTCTGGGCCATCGTGAAATATGGCTTCTTAAAGTATCCAAATCTAAAGTGGAATTCTGCAGGTATACGGTGACTTTCCAAAGTAGTGCAGTTCCGTTACAGTGGCAAGCGGTAAGATGCGAGGGCTGGCACAACAATAGAAATCGTCTTTAGAAAAGGAGAATTACAGCACAGAATGGACGATATTAACCAGTGACTTATACAATTGCAGGGATGAACGGTAGCAAGAACTTTTGGAGAGATCAAATAAAGTTTGGTCTACACCTGTCACAGAATAGTGAGCTCAACATTCAGTTGCCACAGTAAGTTTCTTTTCAGACGCCACTGTGCTAGGCGCTGTTTCTTCACAGTGATCCACTTTTAATGTATCGAGTGTGTTAAGGCATCCAAGTTGTACAATAATTATTTACTATTTATTATCAGTTACAAAAATGAAAGTCACTTTCTTTTCCCGCAATGGATCTCTGTAAACAGAACTTCACTTCGAGCAACAAGTTCCTTCCTCGACTTTATTTCTCTTTCTTCAAACACTTTCTAACATAACAGTTAATAGGAGCATTACTCGACGCGGTGGTAGGTCATTTTGTACAGTAGGTAAAAAATTTGGAATTCATTAATTTTATTCAGTATTATTAAACTTGAAGTACTTAGTGATAAATTATACTTTAGACTTTTCATAATCCAATTCGATTATAAAAGTCTATTCATTTGCCACAGCAATGGAGTGTAATTGTGAAGAACTATATGTAGAAAACTGGTGGTCCTCGTCACAGAGGAAAATAATTAACGCAGCCCACAAATTGAACGATTGAATTTCGCGATAGGAAGTGCAAGCCGCTAATCACAGTCCGCTGAGTGAAATGTGGTAATGAGGACGTGAAATTCTATGCGAAACGGACTATTTAGAAGCAGCATTACGTTCCATCTACAATAACGAAAACAACTGCGAACCGTATGTGTGCAAATGTCACATACAGTAATTATACGGTCGCAATTGTGTTGTGCAATACGCCGCTTACATGTGACACCATTAGTGCACTCAAATCGCCATAACAACATTATGTAACTCTGAATACTGTACAGTATATCGTAGATTACATTGCAGGAATAAATATAGTTATTTGTTTTAATAAATAAACACACGTCAGAGAAATCGAAACTGAATTAAAACATTTGCCAACATTTTCATCGATAATTATCTTCTAAACTAATTCAATGAGAATATAACATCTGAACATGTGGGTTGGCAACGTAGTGCATATTTAGACATTGTATATTGAATGATATTTAGCAATACCATTAAATAGTTGAAGTAGATAATCACGTGGAAGAAGTAACACTATATTTCAAAAGATAAAAATGGATAAGACAGACTATACCGTTAAGGAAATAGTTTCTGATCATTTTAGAGAACTTCTCACTTTTATATTGATTTTTAACGTAATAAAACCCTAAATCAAAGAGTTTTTTTATATTAAAAGCTGAATTTATGTTTAAACTTTAAGAAAAAATTAAAACACGTTGAAAATAAGTATAATGTAATTATTTATAAGCTATGGAATAGTAAGGTGACTAGGAACTAGTTTTTGTTCATCTAAAATACATGGAAACTAATTTTTGATGAGGTGAGGTATTCATTTTCGATTATCTAAAATGTATGTAAACTAATTTCTCATCACGTAATGTGATCTCTTACTTCGATCAGTAAGAGATGCCTTCCAACAAGAGTTTCCTGCAAATGTATTACCTTACACATTTATTTTGCTTTCACATACGACACAAATATTTTTGAACTGTTAATTTTTATTTTAGAGATTAATTATTCGTTGACATAAACTTTAAAGAACGATTTAATTCATGAACTGATTAAAAATTAGTGCCTGATCAAGAACTATGTAGTTCCTTAACAGTATGAAAAATACTAATTACCAACCACAAAATTGTCTCGCGTGAAAAGGCCCTTATTGCACACTCGTTCCATTCATTAAAACTCGAAGCAGAAACTTTTCAGACATACTTCATACTAGCGTTGTTCCGCGTTCCCTTGCACACATTCCCAAAGTTTCGGAACAATCATTTTGATATATTCCGTAGAAACTAACTTCGCAGTGCGTTTCTAATTGTAATTTCGGGACGGCGAAATGTCCCCGAGGAAAAGTCCTCTTATCCGGCTTTCAGCGTAACACGGATCTGTACTTTTAAGTAGAATTCAGGTGTTACTTCCGATACTTGGATATCCAGGCCGGTTTGAGTTTCGAATTTAAGTAAGAGGCTTAGTTTATATCGCCGTGAAACGCGAGCGTCGTTCCTTCAGACATGCACACGTAGGTACGCCTTCACATGTGCGCGCTTGACTTTGAATAAAGTCTTTATCCCACGCTGTGCCGCGTAAACGGTGCACGTTTCGCTTTTCAGGCTGTGTCCTTTGAAAAGCGATCCTCCATTCAGCTAAATGATATTTATTCGCAAAAGAAAGTTCGGGTAACAGAGTTTCTAAGAACGTTTAAATTGCGAAAGTGTGTAAAGTAAATGTTGATAGCGTTAAGGCACCGATATCAGTGACACTGGGCTTGAGTAATAGCATTGCAGTCGAAATCCCATGGAAAAGCTAGAGTACGTACAATTCTATTGCTGCAAAGTAAAACTGAGTAGGTATTGCATTTGTATAAAAGATTTCTATAATAGAAAGCTGAGCTTATATGGAGGTTTATGGAGATAAATCACGCGGGATTTAATGCAGCTACAAATCATAAAACTGGCTTTAAACGTCATACATCTTCATTTTGTAAGAACGTTCTATACAATATATGCCACAGATAATATTTCCTCGACCATTTGTAAGTTAAGATTTCAACTAAAAATCCACTGACATGTTTATATCAAAATCGCATTGACTAATGATTATCTACAGTATGATATATCTTGGTAACTTTGTACAATTCCATTATACTTAACATTTTACATAACTCTTCCACCAACGTCCCCTTCAGTTCAAAATTCATCCCTAATTTGAAATAAGTAATTACTAATTTCCTCTAAAAGAACACCACTAACAAAAAGAAGCACTTGAACGATAACTCCCGCGCAATGCATCCTCCAGAAAATACTTTACACCCAAATCCGTGGCACGTGCTCTTCAGCAACAGTGAATCATCAAAAGTCCCAGAACACAATGCAAAGAAGAAGGGTGCCGCAGATTTTCCAGAGCACAAGCAAAAGGGTGAAGAAACTCGGTGAACGCGTTATTACTCGGATTATAGTCTGATGCGAGGGGTGTAAAAATAAAGCCTTGCCCTTGCAGCCTATAATCTCATTTAAAGCGAGGGTCGCTGACGAAAGCAAACATTACTTCCGCGCAAACGATGTTAACCAAGTAAACTGTGCGTTGTTTGTCCCGTAATGGTGTTGCAACGATTAACAAATATCGTTCGATTGGGCGAGCTACAGGACTCCCTTCAGGTTTCACTTGCCGAGGATCGGGCCTCGTCTTCGAGGCCAGGTCGATCGACCGTGCTGATCAATGAGGAAACGAGGGGTTGGAAGAAACAAACGAAATGGAGACACTCGTCGAGGCGATTCGTGTTGCTCGCGAGACTCGACCGACACGTCTTTTTGCACGTCGTCACGAACGTGCAACAGGTAAATGGTAATACACTAAGATCGCATGCCGCAATTAATTTTTTAATGCCCAGCGGCTCGTGACCTCGAATTTTCTGGTGCTCGCGAGGAGACCAAAACGACGGAGACCACGCAGCGACGCGTTCCGGGGGCGCGTTAAATGGATTGCGCCGAGGAATACATTCGCGGGTGGTATAAATTCAGAGTCACGGCTCTGAGGAAAGAGGAGCGAGTGTCCTTTCTCAGCGGAAGTGCTGTGACTGGACGCGTCCGTTTGCGGGTGGATCGTAGGGCTGTTGGCCGAGGATATTGTGTGGGGACGATTCTACGCGGTCATTTATAATATTTATGTCTGCATGTGGTCGAATTAACTTGAAATACTTGCTTGAGTGATGCGAATAGATATTCGGAAATCGACGAAAATGATTCACGGGAGAAGATTAGGGGAATTTCTTTTTATAATTGTATATGTGATTTGGAGTTCATGAATGGTGCAATTATATAATTTTGTTTCATTAGAAATGTTAGTTATTTGGATATTTTATTTGGAAGAAGGTTTTATGTATAATGTAAGATTTTCTATTTGGTGTTTTACCTTCTTCAAAATTCCAAGTAACTAGTATACAGTTTGTATACGAAATAAAGAATTTATAATTTCGACCGTATTTTTAGAATATTAAAAACCAACAAGTGATATCAGCGCATAGGTTCGGTCATATAAACAATTAGTAAAATCTATTTTGCAATTATGTATTCGACGTTGCGGTCTATGATTTAGACCCTTTTCAAGAAAGAAACTGAAACTACTGCGTTTGCTTTAATACGTTAAACACGTTATCTAAAGTTTCAGTTTCTTTCTTGAAAAGGGTCTAAATCATAGACCGAAACGTCGAATACATAATTGCAAAATAGCTTTTACTAATTGTTTATATGACCGAACTTATGCGCTGATATCACTTGTTGGTTTTTAATATTTTGTATACGAAAGTATTGAATTGATGAATTTAAGATTACTATCATTTTTTAAAGTTGAAATGTATATTTTCAAAGAAGGAATTTTGATGCGTTATTTTATTTACGGCACATTCGTTATTGTGCGTTTAAAAGGAAATGGCAGAAAATTATTTATGAAGTCGATTGCTTGTGTGTAATTTACTGAAAGCTAGTGTATTTCTAAGCCAAGAGTTTAATGAAAATTCATTTTTCGATGAATGAATGTATCGATACAGTATAAAGCCAGATAAAGGAAATTGATATTATACCTAAATTCACGCGAGGACTCTGTGAACTGGAACAGCTTCCAGAGACCGCGGAATTTAATAAAAATTGAACTGCAGTGCCTATGTATAGGGAGCTAATGAAAGCAGAGTGCACCGAAAATTGAGAAATCTGGTAAATCGCATATGAAACGAATAACATTGAGGTTCTCGTAATTTTATCGCTGCAGTAATACAGTATTCCTGGCCAATCCAATAGCTACTGTATCGACTAAAGATTGTTAGGACTCGGTTAAGCGGAATTAAATCACTAAACTGTACAGTTGTAAAAAAGAAGCAGTAAGTACTAAAAGTATGCAATGTAGGATACCGAAAATATTATTAAAAATAGACTCATATTTGTATTACACTGTGAATAAGTAAAATACATAAAATAAACATTTCGATTATAACAATAATTTTCTTTGACGAGACGAATCCAGTATTAATAAGTACATAAGTATTTTTAAAAGAACTAAGTTACTGTACTAAGTTATTTTTTTTATTCCCTATTCTTTCACTTATTCTCGCGTATACCCATGGTTTATATCCCCTCTTTCTAATATCACCCTCTATGTCAAGAACACATTGAAACAGTCGTTAAAAATGATAAAATTCGAGGGAATCCCTTACCTTATGGTGGATAAGCGATATGTTGTTTGGAATGCGGAATGATACACTTCAGTCTTCTGTGCGTATACGTCAGCAACGTGTGGCAGCACAAAGGTGTTGAGCTTCCTCTCGATTCGGCAACGTAGAAGGTCATCACTTCGTGCAACACCATTGCAATTGACTTGCTTCACTAGCGAACTCCTCACCGAACGATTATACAGAGTCACGGCGTCCGATCGAGCCCCGCAATCGATTGTTAGCATGCGAACACTTGCGTGGATCGCGTTGTTTCTCACGTGAACGCGCGAGTCACTGCATATCGCGTCTCGTTTCTTAACTCGAAGAAGCCGCAGGCTCGCCTGAAACATCACACGATAGACCAAAATCAATTACACCCCTCCTTCCGGTGGAGCCGTAATCGAACATTAGACTTTAAGTGCTCGCTACTGCTTCGTTTCGTTAATTTTCCTTCAACTTAAAAAAATTAGATGTTACTCGTAAAAGCCAACACTTGCAGTGCAGACGATTTCAATGGGATACGATAGGAAGTCTGTTACGGTAGATTGCTCTGTGAGAATAGTATAACTGAACGGCTATGAGTTATACTGTCTCGTGTATCTCCTCCTTAAATCCCTACATCAACCTGCAACTCTGATCCTGCAATTCTGGAGACCCTCTGCCGAGCTTGAAACTTTCAGTCTGCTTCTATGGAAGCGTATCGATTCCTATGGAACGAAAAGCAACCTTGCTAGGTGGAATCCAAACCGACGAATTTAGGAAGCTTCTAGAGATCAACACGAATGGATTAAGGTTTACAATCTTGAGTGTTTGGAACTTTTGTAAGAATACAGTGATATCTTACAGTCCCGCGAGTTAAGTGTTTAATTTATTGCAGGAGATTCAACTGTAGAAAAGTTTGTACTATCTTTATGTAACTGATCTTTAATCATCGATTTTGAGTGGTTGGTTTATTAGATTAATGGACGTTCAAGCTTTCGTTCACTATGGCTAAGTAAGTGAGGTATATTATTCTGGAAATTGTTCAGTTCTTGAGTAACTTGATGAGAATTTGTCAACATACGCTTCTGATAGTTTGATGGATAACTAAATTGTTCCAACTAACTTCCTAAGTTGTCATAGTGAAATGAAATTCCCCCTTCGTCGTGGAAGGTGTTCGTGACGAGTATGTCGATAATTCCTAAGTTGTTGGCGCATTGTCAGCACATGGAACGTGACTTAAGTCCACGTGTAGCAACAAGACTTGTGGTAAATAATTTATGCGGTTATAGATAAAAGAATGAAGTAAAAAGGATCATTAGGACACTTGAGGATAGACAGATAGTAACAAAATATACTTTTGTAGAATATTACCAAAGTGACAGTTATGTTATTATTTCTGAGTCTCAGTTAATAGTAAATCATTTTTCATTTTTGCAAAGATATAAGGAACAAGAATATGCAGAAATACTCGAGGAGTTAAGAAGCAACACTATTACAATCAGTTCCAAGAGTTTCTTCATTAATTCTGTATGTACTCGTAAATGACAATCACTTTGTTCTTAACAGGTCAAATTCTAAATCGAGAATCTTCAAATTTAAACATTTATGAGTCACGAAAATAGTTTCCTCTGCTAAAACAAAGTTTTATTTTCGTTTTCCGCTTCTGCAATTGATGAAAATAAATAGTGCCCTCTGGTATCGACATTATTGAATTAAATAGGGTCTCAGTTGCAACGATGCAACGATGCAGCGGTACTAAAAAATTTTTGATGACGCGGGAATCAATTTTTAATGTAATATTTTTTTAGTAGTATTAACAAAAATTTGATTTAAATAAAAATAAAATTTTTGGGGAGTTATTGTAACGAATTGATCAAATATTTTAGATGATAAAGAGAACGTTGATGAAACTGCAAACCGAACAAAGGAAGGAGGACAATTTTACCAGAAGTCTTTGAAAGATTTGCACAGAGCCACCTGTCCACTCCAGTTCGACTGTGGTCGACTGTCGAGCTTTGAAACGCATACGAAGTTTCATAGTACACATGTATTGGTAGCCCCGTTATGAAAATTCTGGTAACCCCGAATATATAACGAACTTATACAATTAACACAATCAAATCGATTGAATAAACTTCGTAATAATATAAAAACCTGAATTTCAAATACAGTATACACGAAATTGTCCTACAGTACAAACTGCACTTAGCAGCTTCTCCTTATATGTTAAAAATCATAGCTAACCTTAAACCTACAAATTCATCAGCAAACTCAAAACATAATTTCATAATAAAAAGACTCATTATATGAAAACAATCTAGTGCCACCATAAAATCTACAACTGTTTTTGCTCACCACAATGCTGCACCGTTGCTCAAACGTCTCTATTACAAGACAGAAACATCACTACGTTCAATTTACAGAACCACTATTTCTTCACAAAAACGTACCCAAGAGAATCAATGAAACTTCACACTAACGACCAGCAACTAACCCCTCCATCAAATCGAAACAAACTTCTACCACGAAACTAAAACACCATTCAAGAACCGAGACACCTATTACACCTGTCTCCGAAGTCACCTTCAATTCCCAGAGCTCCAAAAACTGCACGAATCCTCTCCCCCATTCCAAGCAACAAAGCGTCTTAAAAAAATCTCAGAAAGAGAGTTTAAAAAGAGTCCGAAGAAACTTTTCCACAAGTCTGAACGTATCCTGTCGTTATCCGCGACGAATCCAGAGAAAACGTGACGGGATGGTTAAGGCTCGTCTAAAGCGCCGTTTTCACGGTCCAGGTTCGACCAGGTGACATGTGTTCTCTTCAAGCTCTGACAACGGTCCTACCCATCATTTCACTACTAAAAAAAAAACGAACAGACGAGTTTCAATGGGAAAGGACAGAAAGTAAAAACTACAAACGAAGAAAAAAAAAGAAGATCGAAAAGCTACAGATAACACGCGAACGATAGGCATTGTCACGGAAACGTGAACGTACTCGTTTCTCACGCTCGTTACCACTTGTTAGGTGGCGGTCGGATGCGTCAATCACGTTTGCACGTCGCTCCGGGGGCTCGATTCAACGTCTTGCACGCGCATAGAACGTTCGACGGGGCTGCGAGCAACGAGCACTGGGTCTGAGCAGCACGGTTTCGCGCGGCGGCGGCGACGACGGCGACAACGGCGACGGCGAGGACGAGGACGAGGACGAGGACAACGGCAACGCAGCAGGACGAGAATCATGACTCGTCTCGTCCGTCCATACCGTCTTGCCCCGGGACGTCTTTGATCCTGTCAGCCTGACGACGTGAACGGCTGTTCATCGGTTTCGGTTCTAGCCGACGTGAACGACGACGACGGCTGCGTCAGGGACGACGGTAGCGGCACCAGGAACGCTGCTCTCGAGGCGTGCGTCGAGCGTGAAACACTGTTTACATGCGAGGAGGGGCGCCATGGTCACTGCCGCCACTCTCTGGTCCTCCCTCGTAAGCTCTCAGCACCGTGGTCCTGGTTCCGTCGTCCTTCGTCCTGGCGGCGCCAACCCGCGCCGCGTCCACCGTTTGGTAACTATCGATGTCATCGCGACGTGTCGCGTACGATCGGCCGGTTCATTCATCTCCGCGACATCACTCCTCTGTCGATCCGCTTCTCCGCTTCACGCGTACACCCATCTCTTGCTACCACCGTGTTCGTCACCCTCTCCTTCTTCCACCCCCAAATGCTTGCTTCCGTTGTCCTTGTTCCTCCTGGTCGCGCGCAATGTTAAACTGTCACTCTTTCTCTCTTTCTCTCTGTCTTCCTCTCTCTCTCTCTTTCTTTCACTCACTCGTTCTCTCTCTCTCTCTCTCTCTCTCGCTCATCGACGTTACCCACCCTCTCTGTCACTCTCTCGCTCTCACGCGGCTGGCAGAAGCGACGCAAGTGCTGCTATCCCCGAGTCGTGCTACGCGTGCCAAAGCTCTCGTTAGACTAAGCTCCGATAGAACTAGCGCCACGCCCTCCGCGTAGGTGGCAGCACTCGTCACCAGTCCGTGAAACTTACACGAAACTCGTTTCCACCCCATCTTACCGGGCTTCTGTTTCACGACCGTGCGTTCCTCCCGGTGGCCACTTCTCCCTTTTAGGAGTTTACCTTCGCCCTCCTCTAAGGTGCCCCTCGTCGTCCGCCCCCCTTCTTCGTTTCGCCTAGGATGTTATTTACCCACGCGTCTTGCGCTCCGTATTTTTTTTTTGCTCCTGGGTGCTTAGCCTCCTTTCGATTTTCCTGCCCTCAGCCAGACTATCCTTCTGCGTCGCTCTTTCTTCGGGCGTTTATATGTAACATTCTCTCTGGTTTTTTTGCCACGTTCTATGGTACGTTGTTACACGCACACGTTATGTTGTCGTTTCTTTTGTTGGGTTTCGTGTCGAGTTCTGGCTAATGCTTGTTACGTACTTCTTCGTTCTTCTTCTCGTTTTGCAGGGATACAGTTTGCAGAATTTGTCAGTTAGGCTGCGTATTCTTCCTTGCTACTCTTTGTTGCTGTTCACATATAGATGTCTAGCCTATTTTTCTACCTATATCTATAGCTATCCTTCTCCCAATGGATCTGCACCTCCACATGCTCTTTTTCAATTTCTTGCTATGTAATTTTTGTCACCCTTATGGAAATTTCCTGAGTTTTCTTTGTTTTGTTTGTGAGTAACTTCGTGTTATTGTGCACTTGGTTAGAATGGTTGAATATATCTGTGAAGCATAAGTAACTTGCGAGGGCGTCACGCGTGTTTCAAAGGGGAGCATGCGTGGGTACGAAACACGTGCAGTCGACATTGTCCCGAAGGGAGCGGCTTTACAGTTTTCCCTATTCGATGTACATCCGCGGTATCATTGGCTTCGAGCTCCCCTTCTGCGCGACTTTGGAAAACACCGTGAAGGTCGGGCTCCTTAATGGTACAACTGGCCCCAACTGGTCTAGAGGTCGAATGATCATATTATGTAGAATATTTCGCGTCAATGAATATTTTTTATAGACAATTAATATTTTATATATATTCAGAAATTAAAATTGTTTAAAAGGAAGTGTGTTGGGTAGGTGCGAATAGCATCCGCCGTTTGTGTCACAAACGGAAATTCTGGATTCGATTCTCGTCAGCGCCAATTCTTTTTTCGTAGCCAGACTTGATAATGAGATGCTCAAAAAAGCACCAAATTTCACGATTTCTTTTATGATACTATGAGGTTGAAAATTATTTCTGTACTTCTTATGGTTAGGGCATGTATTAATGAATATATTGTATAAATATTGTACAGGAATATTAAAATATGGCCGAGTTATGTGTTGTCCCGCGAAGCTCCTAAAAAATTATTTAAATAACGTACCAAATCAATGATACCGTCATCGAATAAAAATAACTCGAGCTATCTTTATTTGAAGCGCTACGAATGAAAATGTTTATTCGACGGGAGTTTATCCGATGGCTACAGATACTTTGTTTATTCGAAGGCCTTTCATCTGGAGCTTCAAATAATTTTTCATCTTCATCTGTATCTTTATTCGAGAATTATTTGAAGCTCAAAATACTTTAGCGACTGCTTTTATAGGAAGCCGCGCTTCTTCGAGCCTTGGTGCTCGGTCTTAACCTCTTCGATCCCTCGGACATATTATGTCGCGACGCCGATACTGTTAGTATAAGGTCACAGACGAGTTGTGCGATCTCACAGACGACATATCTCGCATATCTTCTTTATTAGATTAAAAGCTTTAATTCGAAAAAGTGTCAATTCCGGAAACGTTATGGGAAAAGAAAAAACATATTGTTTTGAGGACAACTGGAATTTATTATTCGTTTGTGGGATATAATTCAAAACATGGCGTTACACATAATGGTCCCTTTGCAATTTTTATAATAATATCTTTTTTTTGAAGATATTTTTTATTTTGCACCATGCACAATTGCTTCTTACTGATTATCATAACATAGAAGTAAGCTAAGTTACCGCCGGGCAAAAACAGAAGACGCGTGTTTTCTCGTCTGGCATCACGTCGCGTGATAACTCGTCTGTGACCTTATACCAAACGCATCGGCGTCGCGACATAATACGTCCGTGGTAACGAAGCCGTTAAGACGTCTTTAGAAGTCTCTAGACTTTTACAGACCCGGTGGGGCTTTGTATAAATGAAAATAATTTAGAAAATGTTTTTAAAAATAACACACGCATTCTGCAGTCTGTTTTATGAACCTTAAATGCAGAACATGCAGACTGTGTGAAATAAAATGTGCAATTTCAAAACTCATAAATGACGAAGTAACTGTTTAACTGAATTCCATTAAAAAAAAAAACACTTTGCCTACATGGCATAAGAATATGCATTAGCATAAATATTCATGTTCGATTTCGAAAAAATTGCAAATTTAGTAACTAATTATTCCATTTCCTTAGTATTATCTTCTAGGTTGCATAAATTAAATGATGTGAGCTCTAGCTGCTGTTTTATGATATGTAAACGATAATAATGTTCTTCGTGCGAATTCCTATCGTACATTTTAAATGGGCGATAAAAAAGGTTGTTAAAAAGTATAATAATTTATTTCGTTCTTTCTGTATATCCAGCACAGGAGGGATTTTTCTCGTTTCTTTCAATTCTTACCTTCTTTTTCATTTACATTTTTTCGAATACTCGTCATTTCAATTGTCGCTAAATAATTGTAAATATCGTCCCGCGTATATGCCATTATACATATTTCAATGCTCCTGGTTCATGGTTTAAGTTCATTGGCCATTGTCACGCGAAGTTTTCACTACCAGACAGCCATGAAATAAGCAAGGATAGGTACGTTCCTTTCGCTATCAGTATTATCGTCTGATTACACGAAATCGATCGATCTTCGTCGAGTATATACGACAATCATTGAACCAAACCTCACTGTCCCACAATACGTTTTGTGTAATCCCAAGAATAAAACGATAATTCAAAAGATCACCTGTTGACTGCATCGATCGTCATAATCGAACACATTGGTCGTAATTCTAAATGCTACACCAGTGAAGTAGAAAACTCAATTATTTGCCCTTATGTAAGCGTTTAATTTCAAGTAAAATATTGCCATTGACACTGTTCAATCCGTGTTCTGTTTTAGAAAATCTAATATACTGAATTAACTAGTAAGGATTTAAATATTTAAAATATTCTGCTAGGTAATTCAGGTTTAATAGATAGGTGGTCATTAAATCATGAATAAAATAGAGATTTTCTACTCTGATAAAATAGACGACGCGATAATTAGGCCGTTTCAGCGAACTGGCTAGCAATTACACATACAGATGGCCCAGCCAGAGTATTCGTCATCAGATCAATCTTCTTTCACTGTACTGTACAGGGCCGTTTCGATTGCCCGTGCTATTTCGAGGCTGTCTGTCTGAGTTAGGCTAGATAATACACCCACCGAGAAGATTGAGCGAGGAGATAATACTTTAAATGTTAATTGCGACCCTACGCTCGTTTTTCCTAATCTACCAGATTGTCTGGAGTTCCACGGAGATCATGTGCCTTGAATAGATCCTTTTACTTGTTTTTTTTTGTATCACATCACCAATGCAAAACTTAATACTACGAAGAGAAATGTAAAGTTCTAAATAAATATCTAGGTGGACTTAGATCCACGGATGAAATTTCTGTTAAGAATAAATGACGGGACAGAAAAGAAGAAATGGGCGTCTATAATGGTAATTTTAGCTAATTTAAAATAAAATATACTTTATAATTTCAACTAATATTATGAAAGCAATATGATAATGTTCATTATACCCACTGCAATTTATTTATCAAGTTGAGACTCTCAAAACAAGTTTTTGGTCACTCTTTCCTTATAATTCTGTATAAAAATCTCCAAATTAATATCTTTCCCTAAAAACATTTCCATCGATTTTGTACTTTTGATAATTCCATATTTTCTTTCCATTGTCGAAGGAACGTTGATTTTTTTCACTTAATTCTTTCTGTGAATTTTGTTCTTTCATTTCGTATATGTAGATGTAGTTCTAGCTCCTTTCTTCATATCAAAGGAACAGTATTAGGGGTCATAAAAAGAGTTTATACGACGAGGCGCGTGGAAATAATACGAAAAGGTTAGGCAACGAGGATAGGATAAGCGGGTTATTCTACAGTTGCTCAAGTTGCAATGTTCCCAGCATAATTTGATGGGCCATTAACGAAATTAGTTGGTTATCATCCAAAGCAAATGTCTCAAAAACTCATTGGACGCATGCCATGAGCCCATAACGAGTAGTTAAGCCTTCATTATATAGAACTGTCTTTCAGGCAACAATTGCAACGAGAAAAACACTTTAATAACCACCCTGGGAGCCTTTCTGTCATTCCAATTACAGTGAATATTCTAAGTGTGTAATATTCTTCTATAAAAAACATCTTACTTTTTTCTAGTAACCTTTGCAGAAGTCTGCAGACTTTTCAATCTATTTTTTGAAAGAGTATGTTTTACTCTGTTCTCGGGTGTCTTTCACCCTTTGGAGTGTGTACTTCCTGAGAACACCCTTAGGCTTCATCAACTATGGTTAAGAGATACTGCTAAGAGAGTTCCGCACGTAGCGTGGACTGAGCGTACAAATTATCAGCATCTTCTGGGTTAAGGATATTTCTGGGAATAATCGATTTGCAATCGTGCGACGTTGATATTTAAAATAACTTGCCAGAAGTAGGATTGTTTAAGCATATTATCATCCGTACAAAACAAGAATTTGCTAGAACTTACCACTGTAAAAATATAAATTAATATCTCAGGTGATGTATACGGCATTATTCTGTAGAATATATGATAAGTAGATAAATATAAATCATACGAGTTTTTAATATTAAGCCTTCATTTGAAGGATGTTCTGATGGTGCAGTAACGCGAAGTTAGTAGCACATGAAATTTTCAATTCAGTGGAGAAATGTGTGAGTATCAACTTTTAACTTTGACAAGGTTGATATCACATGTTTCGTAGTAGCAGACAGTGAATCGATGATGTTTGGACAAATAACTTGTAACAAGATTTTGTGTAAACTCGTGTCTGAACATTGCATTGTTTATTAACAAGAAAACGGTACTTAAAATCTGTACAAAACACGTATTTCAACGTTACGAATTATATATCTCGAATCTGTTCGATCGAACCTTCTTATAGCCATCGATGACGCTACAGTGCAAAATTAACAATGTATTTACATTAGTTCCTGCGGTGAAATACTTTCGAAGATGAAAGCTCTAAACCATAAACTAGCGTTCTACAATAACATCTCTGTCCCAAATAAATGACTTAATGACTAGCAGCTACAGTAATCATTTGACAGTCTAATTTGAAAAAATATTTAAGAAACATTTAAGAATCTTGCATGGCAAGCATCTCCTTCTACGAAGAATTTAAAAATACATTCTTACAAAACGTTACTACAATGTGTTTAAAATATCCATTAAAAATATATCACCGAATATTAACAATTCCACTGGTTTCAATTATCGATAAATAATAAACTAATTTGCTCAGGAAAATTTATAAAATGTCCCCCGAAAGCTGGCTAATATAAACGACTGTATAATATTTAAGAAAAAATTAAACGCAGCTAACAAATGCGCGTCGTAAAATACTAAGCAGTTTGTGCTTGGATTTATCCTGATATTTCGATCATTGTTTATCTTAATTAAAACTTCTTATTTAATAACTTATATCAACTATGTGTATTGTACACGTAATTATACATTAAGATCTCTATGAAGTACTAACAACATAAAAAATGCCCATAGCGTACAATGCTTTTTAAAGCCACCTATAGTACAAAATATTATGAACTAAAATATGCACATAACTAGGATATTGTAAACAATATTTGTCGAAATAGTGTAGAGGCGGACGTTCTTTGCTGCATAATACAATACGCGTATTATACGAAGATCCTTAATTACACGATAACGATTTGTTATCTTGCAGATATCTCGTTACTTGATAAGTACCTTCACGCAACTAGCGCTTGGAACTATAGCAGCTTCAAGAGCACTTTCTGGCGTTTTCTTAGCGACACGTCGAGTATGTTCGAGAAAACTGGTTAGTTCAAGTAGTCTGTAAGATTATACACGGGTGTCAGTTTCATTTCCTTGTAGTGTAACACTGCCTTCGAAACTATAGTAATTTTCTATCCTACATGAAAACATATGTCGGGGTAACGCCGGATTAAAGCGCACTCGCCATTGTGTCGAGTCTTTTGTGCGCTGAGTTTTGGGAAAGCCTGATCGAAAACGATTTATAGGATAGTCTTTGAACACTGCACTAGAGTTTTCGATGCGTTCTGTTCATCGAGTGATTCTTGGAGTTGATAGATGCTGAAATGAGATTCTTTGGAATATGTGTCTGACCAATGACTGATTCACTCTCCTTATTTCGCTCTATTTTATGTGCATTTCTTATGCTACTGTCACTGAGAGTTTCTTACGTTCTATCGAACTACGTACTATATACAATACTTTTTATATGACACTCACTTTTCAGAGACAACATTTTCGTTCTTATTTAATGCATTCTACTCTAACGCATTTGTTTCATAAAAGGAAACATTTCTGCATATTTACAACTCTTTATCATTAAAAAATCTTTCTACTTACAAAGAGTCACTTATCTTCGAGCAAGATATGTCCACTACAGTTCTATCAACTTATAAGTAACGCACAATAATGACGATTGTGAATTGACGTAGCAGAAGAAGCTTAATGATCAAGTAACAAGTACAAACGACAAGCGCAACTGTCGTAAGTAGCTTAAGTATTTCTTAATTCGTTTGTTAGAAACACAGACAAACTTATAATGTACAGGTTGATTCACTTAAAGTGGTCAATGTAACTGTTTTCAGAGTTTGGGAAGTTTAGCAGAATTATTCGTATGAATGTTGTCAAGAACAGTTTTCTTTTGCTAAATAGAATGCAATACGTTTCGATCTTTGGAATAACAGCCATTTTTAAAATACACTCAGCCGCGTATACTGGAAACACATTGCAGTTTATGTCAAAATACAACAGCATAAATATTCAAACTTCCAATTATCGACTCCTAATAAGATTTAAAATTATTGAACTCATTCTGAAGTCAGTTGTCACCTCACATATAATAGTAAAGCACAGCATATTTTACTTATTTCAATTCAAAATCATCTCCTTAATGGTATGACGATCGACTTCCAATAATAAGATAATCCTTTGCACCACACTTCAAGACTGAAACATCCCCCTTGAACACTAAAACATCCCCTACATTGATCACTTCCACGAATCATCCTGATGCCAAACTGCTTCAAAACATCGAGCCTACTAAAACATTCCAATTTCTCCAACGCCCAAATGAATCAATACCCGAAGAACTGTTATAGTATGAAAACCTTACGCCCTAAAGGATATCACGTAACATTGCAAATAGTATTACGAGTAACAATCGACGGAGTATCAACACACTTTTTAAAAAAGCGTTCTATCTGTACAATTCTATATCCACCTAACAAAGCGTGCACCAAAAGCAGTGGTTCCCTTTGCCTCACCGAGCAGAGTCAACTAACTGCCCAAGGCCACCGAAAAACAATCCTCATCGCACACTTTCATCTAAACTAAAATTCCCAGTCATCCTACTACCATTCACATTTTTTAGAGCGACCTTAACATCGTCCTCTTTAAATATAGTTTCGCCACATAAGCACATCGTTTGAAAGTTTCTTCCAAGACACTGTAATCGAGGCACGTGTCGATACGATAAGCGACAAGGAATGCCTCTTTCACCGTGCAACAAACACAGACCAGTTATCGCTGACGTGCGACCACGTGAATATTTTACATAACACCTTCGCGTAATTGTTAAAAGGCGAAGTTCGTTCTTATCGGGCGGACTGCTTTCTACAGTCCGATTGGGAAACGTGCAGTCTTTTTCAATATGCGAGAGCATATTGTAAACGCCGACATTAGTCGCTGTCGCCTTCGTAGAAGGTGTCCGGCGTTAGCGAGGCTTCCTGCTATTCTTCGTCTACGATTTCGCAGCTGTGGTACTTGCTAGACGAATCCAGCCAGCTCTCCACGCCGCTGGAGGCCAGGTCGTCGCAGGAGGGCATTTCAGGGAGGGGCTCCATGTTCGGTGCCCCCTTTTTAGAGAGATTGTTCACTGGACGATCTTTTAAACTTGCGACCCCTGCAATAGGATGCACGGAGATTAAATCGTCGATAAATTGATGTATCATTCTTAATGTAGAAGTGAAGGATAGATGTACACTGTTGCACAGTAATTTAGAGGCACTATGTGTATTAAGGTACCTAAATAGGTATTTTATGGTGGAATAAATGAATATAAGTATCTACTAAAATGTATTGGAATATAGGACATTGCTATGGACACTGACAGTATTATAACGTAATTTCAAATGAGGAGGATATTGGGGATAGAATATGATTTTAATGAAAATCGGTAAAGAATTCCAGATTTTGGTAGAAGTGTACAGATATGAGGAAATGAATAATTTAATTGGATGGAAATTGTATTTTTAGAGTATGCTCTGAATGGAAAAACAATTGAATGAAGTATTTACTGTTAATTTAAAAGAAATATAAAATGATATTAAGTTTTATTTACTAATTGGTATATTAGGATGTAAATGTGGTAAGTACCATTATCAGAAGACAAGGAGGACTCTTTTCTGCGAATTAGAGCTTGCCTAGACGCCCTTGGACTCCTGTACTCCCCGCTTATGCTTAATCCTGCGCTGATAGTAGGAAGTCTTATGTCCAGATGGGACCCTTTATCTGTAACAATCTAACCAAATGTCAAAATAAAGCAAAATTTTAACAAAATTTCGCTAAACATATTAGAGGTAATCAATTGTGTTATATAATAACTGGTGAGTAATGATTTGCCATCTTACACCTATTATTATTTGCATTGCAAAAAGTGGTTTTGATGAAAAATATTTTTCTTAGATACGAAGTATCATTACGTAAACCATTATGTTATCGATTATTTATGTAAGTCTTCATGCCTTGAATAGTTGCTACATAACACAATGGTGATATACAGGGCGAATTCAGTTTGACTCCGTTAATAAAGCCGAGAACATTCCTTTTCTCCGAGAATTTTCATTTTCCATCCGTTCGTATGTCTGTGACCTTAAGTGACCTTAAATAACTATGGGCATTGAAATTGCCTTGAAAAGGGCTGCAATGGTAGCTGTTCAAAAATACATAGTTTCATTTAAGGAAATTTCCTAAGCACCTCAAATTTCCTAAGCACCTCCCCCTGAGAAAAAAATTTGTTCATCACGCAATGTGCGCTACTTCCAGACCTAAACAATTTTCGTTTCCAACATTTTTTTTCATCTTCAGAACTGCACGCAGGGGCGTCCGCAGACTTTTTTCTCAAGGGCCAGGGGTGGCAACTGCCCCCTTTGCACCCCCTTGCGGACGCCCATGACTGGAGGTCTTAGACTGGTGGTTTGTCTCAGGTGCCTCACCTTGTATAAGTGTATACATGTATAATGTAACATGTTATGCCTGTATAAGTATATTCTTATTTAAACTGTAAGACAAAACAACTAAAAATAACAAGGCTTTAATAAATATTAAACAGTATAAGCTACGTTTGTGCTGATAAAGTCATGACGAAATTGAAGATACATTATCAATTTGAATGGCGTCGGCGGGTTTTCACGTTGAGGGATTTACATTCTGTCAACGGTTCTGGCGTGTTTTAACATCAACACTTTATGGAAATCATCGAAGATATTGTCAGAAAGGCGATTGTTCAGAAAGCCCTGACTAACTTAAAGGGGAATTTCTGAAACCCTTGCGCCACTCAAAGTGTTATTACAGACAAAATTCTACACGTTCAAAAATTTCTGCTACCTTATTATTCATAGCGTACAATTTTGTGGCTATGTCTCTCGCAACCAATGTTGTCAAAACTGTAGCCAGGTATGTCTCCTTTACAAGAAGGTACTCCAGTGCAGATCGTTGCCAAAATAAATATCTGCACGAGCTCGCAGCAACGATCGATACCTGTAACCAATGTGAATTGCAATTACATAAGGGGAAATAATTTTTAAACAAGGCGTTGAATACAAAAAATCAATTAATTAGTTAAATGAAATACATCGGAATTAAAATTGCGAAGAAAGTGTTTGGAGGAATACGAATCATATTTTCACCTTAAACTTATCGTCGACAGATGCCCTGGAACTTTCAAATTCTGGCGAGTCCAAGAACTCGCAAGGCAGTATGGGATGCAAGAAATTCGAATCACTGAGAACGTTTACTTTGCCGCTGAGCAACAGGCCCAATCTGTCGGTCCGAGTTAAATTTTGCATGGCGTACGCCTCCCCAGCGTGCAGTGACATTATGGACGCAAATTCTGGGGACATCAGTCTTTTAAATTGTAATCTGGATACCTATTGGATAAAGAAAATAAATTCCCTCTTCAATATCGTTTTAGAGAATTCTAGCTAAAACGAACGTGTTCCAGTTCATAAAACAGTGCACAAGCAGGGAACGTACTGTATAATTTTTGTTTCATCAACCATCTTAATTTTTCATAGTGCAAGTCGCAAAAATGAGTAAAAGATTTTTATATATAAATTTATAGATTTGATAATATACATAAATATATAAATTTTCATAGAATCGAGTAGAATGTTTTGGAACGCTTACTTTGAAGGGGTAGAAAAGGGTATGATATGCTTCCTCCAATTCTGGATCAAATCTAACAGGTCTCATTTGGTACACGATGTAAACCAGCTGTCCAATGTTCAACAATAAAAAACTGAAGTTCCAAGAGAATATATCAGGGGCACATATAACGTGCCATGCCCAGCCAGACAACAACATAAAGCCTTGAAAGGACAGATTAATGTCACAAAATGCTACTTACAAAATAATTCTTCGAAAATTCTGGGAATATGCTAACCACATAAGGATCACCAACAATACAATTACGACAAACTTTTTAGACCCAAAAATAGTTCCATACCAATAATAATCTTAATAATTCGTTCAATACATCTCTATATGGAAATTAAAATTAAAAGAAGAGCCACCTCACCACTTCTGTAATCCTTAAACATCTCCTAAATAAAATTTTCATTAATCGACCAATCAAAATAGAAGCCAAAGAGCTCGAAATTTTTTTATTGGTTTCTGCATCATATATTGATACACATACATCTGAGATAGATCTATCACAAAACTTAGTTCTCACAAGCAAAAATCTAGAATAATATTCCCAGAATTTTATACACATATTCTGCACCCTGAACATATTCTGCACCCCATACGAGTTGCGATTAATCGTGTCGAATCGCGTACTGATTAATCAGCCCGTAGCGATTAAATACGTACTTATATTTGTTTCGAAACAAAGGAACTTACCAATTATCAGGACGGAATGCATAAACAGTATTCCTTTTCTCGAGGAAGGCGCTGAATAGGATAATGCGAAACAGAAGTTCGCCAACTGGAACAGTATGTGCTGCGGTTGTTGCCACAGGCACAGCGCAGTATTGCCTGAAGGTAACAACACCCTTAACAAAATTATGCAAACAGGACATGCAGAAATTGCTTGAGAAAAGATGTAGAGTGGAATTTACCTAATGCAGTGATATTGTACGAAGGAAGGGGATCGTGTCCAAGACCAGGGCTCATGTTGACTAGATCACTATCGATGGCTGGTGCAAAGGGGAAATAGTTAACAGCTTCCTGGAAGCTACTTTGTGTCCATGCTCACTGGTTTGTTTTGGTCAAATTTGCCAGTATTCTCGTCTCTAAGCAGGGGCGCGGTGTATGCTCCGCTTTGGAGCGCCTGCGCCAACCCCTTACGATCGATCATCTTCTATGTTGGTGGTGCAGAACCAAGCCAAGTGGTGCTTTCGACAGTGTAGTATCAATTGCAGAAAAGATAGGTTCGTGTCGGTAATTTTGATTGAAACAACGATAGAAATGTATCATCGATGGATATGATGTTTCGTAAAAGTATATTAGCATGATAGTTTCATAAATTTAGTCACAAAAGGAGTTTAACAGTGGTGACCTGCGAGGGGGTAATGGTACCTTTGTTGTTGACTGGAATAATAAGCGCAAAGTGCAGTCCAATAGCAATACAGTGTAAAAGTAATTTGTAAGTGAAATGTGAAATATGAAATGTAAATGGGAAGAAAGGGCAATTATGGAAATGAGAAACAATTCTTGGAAGTAATACGGGGTGGCGGAAGTCGTTTGCAAATGTGCTAACAATGTGTGTCAAAAGCAACCATTAACAACATTTATTACTTTTTGATCATTAGTTTCAATTAAGGTTTGGTTGTTGGAATATGTTGCAATATACGGGGCGTTTATAAATATGTGCAACATTTTTCAGGGCCGGTTCTACTTACCAAAATAATAAAAAAATGGTGGTATACGCGTTTGTTCAATAATGATCAGTTTTTGCAATTATTGGTTTTTATATTTTGTAAAACATGGACTCGAAACGCCTATTAAGATGGCATTTAACGATGCCCAGCTGTGTTTCCGCGGTTTGATATATTGATTGGCATTTCGTCCTTGTTTTTTTAAAGGCGATAAGATAAGGGAAGGATACGAATGAAAATATAGTATATAGACCAAATAGCAAACACGCCAGTCTGTCGGATGTCCTTTTATAAACATTTCGAGCCGGTGTTTTGCGAAATATAGAAATGCTTATAACTGCAAACCTAAGCCATATCTGACATAAGCGTATATCAACTTTTATTATTTTGATGAGTAAAATTGAACCTGAAAAAATGTCCTACATTTTTATAAACACCCTCATTTTTATAAACATCCAACTTTAGTTACACTTAAAATAAATATGTTGCAGAAGCTTGAATACTTCTAAGAATGAAGTAAATACTACTTGGGCAAAGGCACCAGTAGTTGTCACTTTTCAGAAAAATATTATTTTTCATGTTTTTCTGTAGTAGTTGACACTTTTCAGAAAAACATAAAAAACTAAGGTGTCAACTATATACTGATACATGGTCAACTACTGGTGCCTTTACCCTATTATATTTCACGAAATTAACTACTTATATACTGTAAATATTAATTTAAATACGCTTGCAAGCGCAAGAATGTCAAAATAACATTTATTAAACTACACCCTAATACATCTACTAGTTCTTACACCTGTAGGGGGGTTTACCTTAGTCCATTTCGGAAGAATTCGAGGGGGTTGAATTCTTCCAAAAGTAACAGCTGCTTCAAACCTCACAGGTGCATTTCCTGGTAGCACCATTGGATTACGCACCCTCCTTACCTCACGCACCCTGCGTACCTTACGCACCCTCTGCGGCACCGTAGTCCTGGATTCCTTTGGGGAGTCTTCTCCCAGGAACTCTTCTCTCCTCTGCCTCTCGATGCCTCCAATGTAGCTTCTTGCAGATCGTCTCAGACACTTGTCAGACCTGCAAACATTCATCCACTTTCGTGACACTTGCGCTGCACGCAACAAAGACTCAGGATCCAACTTGCGTAGAATTAACTGCGACACCTGTGATGGAAGTTCAGAAATAACATCCACCTTGGTAGGCTCCAGTAATCCAATAACGCGAAGGAAAGATCTGAAGAACTCCATGTTGTCACCCTTGATTCAAGGACAGGAATGACTAGCTCCTGAAAAATCAGGGGTATATATACCCCTGGTCATGGTTGAGCGCTCGTTCCGCATCGATGATTCAGCCAATCACGTTCGAGCACAAGTACATCAAAATATAGCATTCATTATTTAAAAATTAATTATTTGTACATAATTCGTATCATACAATTATTATGTGATAAGCCTTTAGTGCAGTCTTAAATACATCATGTATTCTTAAATATGTATTACAACTAACTAAATTTTATTAATGTTGTTATGTCTAAAGTAATATTAAGAGGCAGTATTTTATCACAGTTTGCCCGTGTTTTTGTCAGAATATCCCTACTAGTTCCTTCTAATATAATAAATGCAAAAGTGGGTTTGGATGTTTGTTACTCAATCACGTCGCAACCACACAATGGATATTTCTGAAATTTTGTATAGGTACACGTAGTCTAGGACCAGAAATAACATACAGGGTACTTTATATCCCGGCTTATTTAATCGATCTAGACCAAATTTTGCCGCGGAAAATATAGGCTACCATGCAATCTGGACATTCTATCCTACCCCCTTATTTCACCCCCTTGACACTCTGTGACAATCACAATTTTAACCAAGCAACGCCGCGTATTTTAAGCTAGTGTTTGATATTAAAAGGAAACTGTGTTTGATATTTAAAGGAATCTGTGTTGAGTATTTGACGGAAGGGTGATGCTCGTAATTGATAGAATGTAAGAAAGTTTGTGACAAGTAGTGAACGTAGTAGTACTCTGTTCCTTTTTTAAATGCTAATTCTTCCGATACGGAGTGCGCTAAACGTTTACGCTTCAATTTCACTTGGCACTTATTTTATCATGAGATAATAAAAGTGTGCCATAAATTACACCAACGTATTTTATTTAAAAGAATTCTTTTAAAAAGGTTGACTATCAGTAAATACAGAGTTTTGTACATCCGATCACTTCTACCACTACACAACCCTTCTGAAAACCCAGAAAAGAAATTATTTAATTGACTAAAGAAAAGGGGACTTCTCTTAATTTAATAAGACGATGCAGTATACATGCGCATATTTCATATAGTTATCGATTTTGAAATATTTTCCACTTGAAAGCAAACAAAGAGAAGCAGCTTCATAATTGAAAACGTGGTACTTCTTTTTTCATATTGGAACAATTAATGTATCTATTTTTTCCTGACAAAAATCCTTCACATTAATAGAAAATCCGAAAGCGGGAAATAATAATTCTTTATAACGTTCCTTCACGTGGCTCTACTATTTTGTACACTGCATTATTCAATGGCCATTATCCAAGTCCATTATTACAGTACATTATAACCAAAGGCAAGAGAAGGAAAGTGACGGAAGTGGAAAGATACATGAGAAGAAGCATAATTATTACACTTTATCATCGCAATAACATACAATTTCCATTTCTGAAACACCTTCAAATGACCAGATATCCCGTTTTTATCACGCGAATGCTAAGCAGCTCTGTTTTGCCGTGAGCTTTTCAGTATATAAGTAACACTCAAGTAAATCAAAAGTATCTTTAACAGTTCAAAGGTGCTAGTGCTGCGTTATACAGAGCACCAGAAGTCCACGATGAATTACTTCATTCTTCTAATTCTGGGAGCAGCGTGCTTCGAAAGCTGTATTGCCAAGTGTGTAGAAACACATGAAGGTAAAGTGAGTGGTAAAGAAATGACGTCACGGAAGGGTCACAAGTTTGTGGGGTTCCTCGGGATACCTTACGCACAATCACCGGTTGGTGAACGCAGGTTTGTGTTCACACTTGTTAAAAATTGTTATTTTTTAAGTTAGCCCTTACACTAAAAATTGAAGGAAATATTATTTTCTCTCTTCGAGATCGTACTTATACAATTCCTTCACTGTATTCTTTGATGAAGCAGAAAAATTAATGACTTCAGCGACTGTCACTCTTACTTATTCCCGTGCAACACTACTCGAGCAATTTGAAAATATGGTCACTATCATCTTCACTCGATTCACTCAAGAATAAATTCTTCACAAGTGAATAAATTGCATAATGTTACACTCAGTGGCCTATATCACATAGAATATTGAATTACTTTCTGCTTTATAAACATCCCTATTTTTGACGTTCAGCATCTGTGGAAAAGGCTCTCAAAGGAGCTAATGCCTCAAAGATATCTTCAATACAATATGCTCTACCTTTCGCAGATTCAAAAGTCCGGTTCCGATGAAGCCTTGGGATCATACTTACCAGGCACATAAAGATGGCAAGCAATGTTTACAGAATCATGGTGGTCATGTAAGGGGTAGCGAAGACTGTCTTAACCTGAACGTGTTCACTCGAGACGTAAATATACAAGAATTCTACATTGTCTAATTAATTCTAGATTTCCTAAATATTAGAGTATTCATACTCAGTGTGTGCTCTATAGCTCATGTGATATAAAACGCGTGGCAAACGTACGATTATAGTCACAAAGTATTACATTATTACGTAAAAAATCATTGTTTATATGATCCTGTTTGCTGCAGACCAAACCGAAAAAGCTGTTGCCCGTCTTGGTCCATCTACACACGGGGGCATTCCTAGTGTCAAATGCCAGTCAAGTTTTAACAGGGCCACAATATATACTTGACTACGACGTCGTGCTCGTCACATTGAACTACCGATTAGGATCCCTTGGATTCCTCAGTACTGGCGACTCAGCGGCGGATGGGAATTACGGTTTGAAGGATCAGAGACGGGCGCTTGAATGGGTCCGGCAAAACATTCACGCCTTTGGTGGAGATCCTAACGAAGTGACTCTGTTTGGCCACGGCGCTGGTGCCGATTGCGCTCACTTGCACACACTTTCTGAGAAGTCCAAACGTATGTACATTTTCTTATTTTCTCGCAGCTATACTATATTTATTTTTACATTCGTCTTACAGTCGTCTATCTTTAGAGCGAAGCTCTAAATTAAAACAAGTTTTCCTATATGTTCGATTTATAGCCTCATGTACAGGAAGCAATAAATTTAGTAACTATAAAATTGATATAGTATGATACATTGTCTGTTACAGATTTGTTTAAACAAGTCATCACTCAGAGTGGCAATGCTCTCTGTCCACACGCGTTCACCAACGACAAATCTTACTACGAAAAAGCAAAGTTACTTGCGGCTCGCTTAAACTGTTCCACCGACGATTCTCATAAGATGATCGAATGTCTACGAAAGGTAGATGCTGAGAAATTAGTCAAAGAATCACCGTTCGTTTTCAGTGAAGTAGAAAGAGCAGCGTCGATCGAATGGAGGCCATCGCAGGACTCTAAAGGAGAAGATTCTATCTTACCGGACAGCCCAGCGACTGTAATAAGAGAGAGGAAGATGAAGAATTGCCCAATGATATCTGGAAACGTGAAGGACGAGGGGACAATGTTTGCAATCAGTAAGAAACAAAAATTCGTTAGTTAATACTTGCTCTCTTGCCGATCGATCAGAAGTATTTCTGCTGAACGTTTCAGTTCTTAAATACAGGACTTTGATACTGGAAATATTAGAGAGAAATCAGCATGTAACTTTAATTTAAATTGTAGTGTGCCTAGGGGATATTAGAATATAGAGTTAAAGCATTCACAAATTAATTTTCAAGAGAGCAGATTTTCATCTAGAATGTATAGTTAATAAATTAATTTCGCTTACTTTGCAAATTTTTTTTATTCAAACTTTGTATGTGACAAATTTTATTAAATTTAAATGAAAATATGGTACATATTCCAGAAATGAAGGAGGACGAGAAATTCTACAATCTATGTGTGGAGAAACCAGTGGAAGTGATCAAAGAACTACTACAGACTTATCTGCCACTGAAAAACAAGAACCTGACAGCTCTGGCCATCAAAGTGAAGAACTTTTACCTGGGTGAAAAATTACCGGAAGATAAAGACCACGTAAGTATCATATGTAAAATGTAGAATTCATTTGTTCTAAATACATTATTTAAAGAAACAGGTTGAATCGTGCACATACAATAAATTATAATTTCGATTTGAATACAAATAGTTCTTTAAGTACGCAGTAGTTAAATACAACTTTACATCAAGTGTCACTCACCCATGAAAACCAGTTTAAAAATTGAAATTTCTTTCAAATTTCAGGTTATCTACGATTACATGCTGATCCTGTCAGACTTTATGTACATGTATCCAGAATCGCAGCTTATAGAATATGTGCAGCAGCCTGATAATAAGATGGAACCGGTGTACAACTACAACTTTGAATATCGGGGTGAACTGAGTCTAGCGTTACGTCTTGGTGCTATATTAGGAAAGAATCTTACGGCGCACAGGGATGATATATTTTACATATACCCGTTGACCTCGAAAGTCATTGGTCCAGAGTACAACATAGAGCGTAGTGAAAAGGACTATACAATGGTTGATCTTGTAACTGGCTTATGGACCAGCTTCTCTGCTACTGGGTACGAAGGAGAACTACATTTTCAGCCTCCCAGAACCCAAACTGATCAACTCCACTTTTTGCAAATATGTATCTCAATTTTAGTACTTAAGCACATAATTAGTGGGTACCTTATCAATTTGCCCTATTTTTTATTTTATGGAGTTGATTAGTCTGGCTTTTAATGGGGTTATTCGTTGGCCTCTAAAAATATTTCTTATGACTTGCAGAAGAGTGGGAATGCAATTTTTCTTCTTGAAAGTGTGACTAATTAATGTATTCTATGTTTAGTGAACCAAATTCAAACCAAATATCGAAAGACAACAAATGGGAACCATGCACGTCCAACAAGTATCTTGAGATCGGAGATGGGCCTAGTACATCAGCGAAATCGAAAGATTTGTCTCGTAACAGAAGAATCCAATTTTGGTACCAGAACACACCGCAATATGACTTAGGGTGCTAATGAAGACGCATACTTGTGACGATCTAAGACCACTTCCCTTTTCAAACGATGAAATTGAGAGTTTCTCGTGACATGAGGAAAACACATTCTTAATAACACGGATATCGACTGTAAATGTTTATTGTATTATAGTCTAAAAAATTTATAATGAAAAACGATGATAATGAGGACTCATTGAAATTGATTGCAAAATACTACAGTGATATTATTATTACATAAATTACGTGACTATATTCCAGCTTCCTTAAGCTTAAAGTCGATCAAACCAACATTTACATCATTCACACGACAACATAGTTTGCTTAACAAAAAGAATATTATACTTATCACCTAGATAAAATTAATAAGAGCTATAAAACCTACGGTAGCAAGTTTGTCATAACAAAATTTATTAAACTACAACCTAATACATCTAGTATTTCTGATACCTACAGAAGGTCTTACCTCAGCCCGTTGCAGATTTCGAGGGGGTTGAACTCTCCCAAAAACCACCGCTGCCTCGAATCTAACGGGTGGTGCATTCCTCGGTAGCACCCTTGGTTTGCGAATCCTTCTTACCTCATGCACCCGCTGCGGCACCGTAGTCCTGGCTTCTTCCGGGGAGTCTTCTCCCAGGAACTCTTCTCTCCTCTGCCTCTCGATGCCTCCAATGTAGCTTCTTGCAGAACGTCTCAGACACTTGTCAGACCTGCAAACATTCATCCACTTTCGTGACACTTGCGCTGCACGCAACAAAGACTCAGGATCCAACTTGCGTAGAATTAACTGCGACACCTCTGATGGAAGTTCAGAAATAACATCCACCTTGGTAGGCTCCAGTAATCCAATAACGCGAAGGAAAGATCTGAAGAACTCCATGTTGTCACCCTTGATTCAAGGACAGGAATGACTAGCTCCTGAAAAATCAGGGGTATATATACCCCTGGTCATGGTTGAGCGCTCGTTCCGCATCGATGATTCAGCCAATCACGTTCGAGTACGTGTGTCATGGATTGGTGCACGTATATAATAGACGAGTAATATATACGGTTTGGCACATAACTACTGTACAAAATACTTTTATTAACGTGTGATGTAATTTATGTCTGTTCAGTTTAATCGCTAACCACTTTCTGCCAATTCTCCTTCTGGTTGTTACTTACGGCTCTCTCTTTCTCTCTTACTGTCTCTTACACTCTCTATCGCCACACGCGCTACTGAGGTAAACCCTTGAAATCCGTACAGGGAATTCGTAGTGTGACCGAAATATAGGAATATTGTGACTACAATGCTCCCCTGGTATCTATTTTATTATCTTTTGGCAAGTCTTCGAACTTTAATTTCTTCTATTAATTAATGGTAGTAAGAAATTAAAAGTATTCGTATGAAAAACTTTATTTATTGTCTACGAATTGTACAAATCGAGCGAGCTCTCATGTATGATGTTACATATAACGTTTTTATTCTTAGAATTACAAGGTACGATTATAAAGATCCACATTTAAACTCAGTGCTTATTGTATGTTTTAGAAATGAATGTACGTTATCTGAGAGAACAGCCCTCTGTTCATCGAGTACCAATAAGAAACTCGCTCCCGTGACTCGAGCTTCAAGTGAGCTTTCAAGCTCGAGGTAAATTACCCGCGGGCACCTGCTTACGTCCTTTTAGCACGCTCTTGTATCTTTACACGTCTTTTGTCCATACATCTACTTAATTATAAGTCACTGTCCTCTCTTTTTCTGTAAGTAAATAGTTCTTTAACTTTTTGCTTTCGGGCTATATCTATGGTTTGTCGTTTAGTTTATTGCCGGATACCGACAGCCGCGACTCGAGCGTCGACATCCGCTTTTTTCTCTTTCCTCCGTATAACTTCGTCGGATGTGTGTGCAAGCAGCTATGACCTAAATTGTTGTTGTTTTTCACCTATCTGCTACTTCGCCCTCATTTTCTCTAGACCTACTTTTATGGCTTGCGACAAGCCTTTGTCCATTGAACACCGAGAAAGAACTTGCTCGCAATACCACCATCCACGATGCACTTCTGTTTTCTTCGCTGTATGTATAGGTAAACAAACAGAGCGAGTTTAGGTGCAGTAGAAAAGACGAATCGGAGAGAAATAAATCAAGAACATGAATATACTGTTGCTAGATACCCAAATGGAGTCCGTCGTAAAAATGTTTATATAACCATATGTCCTATTCGATTTTGTCTTCGATTTATTGCGAATTTCTTTTCAAAAAAATTGGATCTGCTTACTTTTATAAGAAATGTTTTAAATCACCACCTCGCATCTGAAAGTTGGAACAGTTTCAATACTGTCAAGGAACGTTCTGCAGGTATTCGCTATATCGCCAAAACGAAGTAAAATATGGATATATATTTATATGAATTTTTTGTATTGTTTAGATTTACTGAAGTCACAGCTAAAATATTTCCCACGTATTGCGAGACACCTTCTATAAGGGACACTGGTACTGTCTACATTCCTTGGGAACCAAGTACGTCAAACTAGTTTAACTACGTTTTAATGAAATATATCTCATAATTAAAAAATCGTTACAGGCCACATTCATTACTTATACACTAGAAATAATAAAAATTAATAATTTAAATACGCTTGCAAGCGTAAGTATCTCAAAATAAAGTTTATTAAACTACAGCCTAATACATTTACTAGTTCTTACACCTGTAGAGTGCTTTACCTTAGTTCGTTGCGACGGAATTCGAGGGGGTTGAATTCTTCCAGAAGCAACAGCCGCTCCAAACCTCACAAATGGTGCTCTTCCTGGTAGCACCGTTGGATTGCGCACTCTCCTTACCTCACGCACCCTGCTTACCTCACGTACCGTCTGCGGCACCGTAGTCCGGGCTTCTTCCGGGGAGTCTGCTCCCAGGAACTCTTCTCTCCTCTGCCTCTCGATGCCTCCAATGTAGCTTCTTGCAGATCGTCTCAGACCCTTGTCAGACCTGCAAACATTCATCCACTTTCGTGACACTTGCGCTGCACGCAACAAAGACTCAGGATCCAACTTGCGTAGAATTAACTGCGACACCTCTGATGGAAGTTCAGAAATAACATCCACCTTGGCAGGCTCCAGTAATCCAATAACGCGAAGGAAAGATCTGAAGAACTCCATGTTATCACCCTTGATTCAAGGACAGGAATGACTAGCTCCTGAAAAATCGGGGGTATATATACACCTGGTCATGGTTGAGTGCTCGTTCCGCATCGATGATTCAGCCAATCACGTTCGAGTACGTAGGTATGTTATATATTCCTATACATATGTAATGTACATATATATATAAATGAACGACTTTACAATTTGGCGATATACTGTAGATTACATATTACTCACAATCAGTGCGCAGTTAATTACAGTGTTTACACATACTAACAATTTGGATCATTTCTGTGTTTACAATTCTGTATATATATATTTTAATCTCTTTTAAATATGTAGTTGTATTTCTAATATTTTCCCATGAGTTCATTATTTCGCTATTAATATGCCACTTCTCAATAATTTTTTAAATAATGCACAGATGTCGTTACATTTGCACTAATTCCGTTCAATTTAGTGTAACTGCTAAGACAACAGATTTTGGCTTTTACCTTTTTTTATTTTCAGTAAATCTTGGTAAGTTATAAAAGTATCGGCTTGATCTAATTTCACACTATAACTAGAATGCAGATTATACATTTGTGTGAACGGTTATACATAAAATCAATAGATCATGATAAAGTATACTAACAAACGAATTTTATCATCTCTCAAACATCCGTTAAAACTATGTACTTTTTGGAGAGATTCTCCATCCTTCTTTTTATGGCCGTTTGGAGTAATATGCCACATGTTTGACAAACTCTTATCTTTATAACTCTTTCTATTTAAGGCCATCGTTATTTTTTCGTATTAGAACCATGCCTAAGAAGTATGTACGAACTTCAAACCGTGCTGCTTAGTTAGAAAAATGTTTAAAGGAAGCCATTCGAATGGTGAAGGAGGTTCGTACTACAATATGGCAGGCTACACTTTAACACCACGATCTGTACGCCAATTAGCTTATTCTTTTGTGGAAGCCAATAACATACCTAACGTCTTTAATAGTGAAACCATAACAGAGGGATATGAATGGATAAAGGCATTTCTGCGTAGAGATTAGTAATACCTATTTTTTTAAATAGCTATTTTATCAAATATATTTTACGTTTTATTGAGTTCAAATATTTGTTATTAGTTACTAATAGCTCAAATAATTTAAAATATTGTTGATTCTCCAAAATTTGAGTGATTAGTTCGCACTTCATAGTTTGTGGCATATTACCTCAGACCTTGTGGCATATTCACCCACCACCTGGGTAATATGCTAGTTTCGAGGACTTTTGTATTTGTACGTTTCTCATTGAACTATAAAAGTTACATATCTCTACTTATTAGTCAATACACAGAATTAGTTACACTTTCATATGGTTTTATCTTTTTTCCTGTATTTATTTATACTTGCGAGATATCGCGTTTCAAAGTTAACTATGGTAAATTACCCCAGGTTAAACTATCCTATTTTTAACTTAGTACCTTTTCCTATCTTCAGCGACAAGATTGCAGTCAAACAGGATGTGGCTGATATTTAGATTTTCATTACATAGTTCGCATTTGGGAATAGTTTCTTTTGTTATCAGATGGGTATGTTCAGTCTGGTACGGCCAATTATTATACGCGTAATAATAACTTCAGTATAATTAATCATGAATTTACTGTAGTCGATAAAACATTATTATTATTATTATTATTATTTCAACTTTATTACTCTTTAAAGAGAAGAACAGAGAGTGGTACATAAATCGAAAGTAAAGTGAGTAAAGGCGAGGCCGTAGTAAAAACTGTTATTAAGCCTAACCCTGATCTATTATCTATGGTACGGCTGTATAAAGTGATTGTAGTATCGTTGTTCCAAGTAAAGTTACAAACTAAACATAGAAAAACAGGTTGCGCTGTTTAATATTAATTCGAAGAATCTATTTATGTAGTACACATCGTATGGTTATATTTAAATCAAATGCGTCAAAGCATTTACGAAAACAATGGCAACGTAGAATGCTAGAACTTGTTAAACAGTGCAAAATTTTCGTTTACGATTTTTTAGTGTATTATTTCTATATCGTATTTAGTTTTTTGGGGACAATGCTCAGAATTAGAAGAATAGAACTATGGCATGCTGCACAAGCTTATGATGGATTATAATGGAATAGCTACACGAATATTCTTCATAAATACATTTTTCAGAAAATGATTCATAGTTGATTATAGAAATGAAATAAATACTTTAATATTTTAGAGTTCCTACTATGATGCCTAAGAATTTTAACAATTTTTCCGCAATCGAGAACCATTTTAGCTGCAAGTCTGCGACCTTCGACCAGGATCAACGGTATCCTTAATGTTTCACAACAATTAAACCGTTGTAAGATAATTTTGTCGGCCACACCTCGTATCACTTGGTTTTATAAAATGGGTCAATGTTGTAATGAATGACAACTTGCGTCATATTTTTCAACAACATACATAGGTAGAGCGGATAGAAGGCACTGGTGTAGAACATCGACAAACTTATGATGGATCATAATGGGATTGCCGCAGCAATATTTTTCATATATAAATTTTTCAGAAAATGATTCATAATATTATATAGGAATAAAATAAATGATTTAATGTTTTCGTGTTCCTACTATGATGCCTAAGAATTTGAACAATTTTTCCGCAATTGAGAACCATTTTAGCCGCAAGCCTGCGACCTTCGAACAATGTTTATCGCAACCTATATGTTGCACAACAATTTAACAATTGTGACATAATTTGGTCGGCCATAACTCGTGTCACTATGTTTTTATAAAAGGGTGCAGTGTTGCAATGCCTGACCAGTTGCGTTACATTTTTCAAGAACGTAAGTAGATAGAGAACTATCCTCAAGGGAATGGATAAAAGGCACTGATGTAGAACATTGACTCTAACGCCGTGTTATCTGTCTCTTTAAAAAATTGCACTGACAGTTGTTAAAGCCAGTAGTGTCCTCAGCTTCGTCAGCTATGGCCGCTGTATTTTTATTCGCATTACTGGCCACAGATATTTCGTGCATTCTAACTAAACCAGTGATAAAAACTCGAGAGGGATCTCTAAGGGGCATCGTTTTGGAAACAAGGAATAGGAGACAAATTTTTGCATTCCTTGGGATACCTTATGCAGAACCACCGACTGGAGGATTCAGGTATCGAATTTAACGCAATTCATACATTTTGTTTCCATCTGACTATGCCTGTATTCAAATCAAGTCCTGCTAGTTATTCAGAAACCACAGAGTAATTTCCTAGACGCTTTACCTTCAGTACTCGTGTAAAATTACACATTTTTTATATACGTTGCAGATTGTGAGAATACATCTTTAAAGAAGTTTATCTTGTGTAAAGTGATATAACGTATATCATGGTTTAACATAAACTTTATATTGTATACATTGACCCCATTAAAATTGCTTTACGCTTTTAATAAGAAAGTGCGATTCGTTTGCCATGAAAGCTGTCATACCTAGTTTCTGCGAGAATGTTGTGCCACAATGAATTAAATTTATAAAACTTTAAATCGGTAGTCATACACTATACTGTAATTCATTTAAGTACTTGAATTGTCGAGTACAACTTGCGTCAGAATATTTGAAAATAATAGAGATTGGCAGTTATACCTACACCACCAACATGTGAAAATACCTATCACTGAAAATTTAATTTATCGTTTATTTCACTGAATTATTTTTCAATAATGGCAGTAGTAATAGAAAAAAATTAGAATCTGTGTACTGTTTGGCCCAAGGTTTAGAAATCCTGTACGAAAACCACGATGGGGTGGAATACTAGAAGCGCAAACGGAAGGTGCAGAGTGCACGCAAATTTCTGGTGATAACGTATCAGGGAGTGAAGACTGCTTGTTCCTGAACACGTACACACCAAAGGTAAAAACTTTGATTATCGCAAGCAATCGTATTCCGAGGATTACTTCAGATAACATCAAACTAAATGCCACTACTATCACATAAATAAACTATTTCCTGGATGAAATAACGTTCTGTTCCTTTACAAGCTGAAACCAAACGCCTTGTTACCTGTTATGGTATTCATATATGGCGGTGGATTCCAAACCGGAAATGGAAATAGAACTGATTATGGCCCAGACTACTTGCTGGACAAGGATATCGTACTTGTTACGTGTAACTATCGATTAGGAGCTTTCGGGTTCCTCAGTACCGGCGACATGGCAGCGCCTGGAAATTTCGGATTGAAGGACCAGGTATTAGTTCTGAAATGGGTAAAACGGAACATCCGCGCGTTTGGTGGCAATCCAAAGGACGTAACGTTATTTGGTGAAAGCGCAGGTAGCGTCTGCGTTAATCTGCACGCTCTTTCAAAACAATCCAAACGTATGTACAGCTTCTTCGTTCCTTTCTACAGAATCTATCAGAAGTTCCCGGACTCTGAGTTTAATAATTTATTGAAGTGGAATGAGAGATAGAAAAAAGACAGCGTGGTAGGTACGTATCTTACAATTAGTATACCTGAGAATGGCCCTTCCACAGTAGATGCTGGTCCACACTTTTTTTGGGCACACGAAGAAGTGTCTCAACGGTTATTTTCTTAACTTGTTCTTCAATATTTTGTTTCGGATCAGAGTTCCCCAAACTTTTTTGAAGCGCGATCCCCTTTTATAATATTCAAATATCCAGCTAACTCTCTCTTTCTTTTCATTTATGAAAAGCCAGTGTTACATCATTATTAGAATATAGCAAAGTAACCATTTTAAAATAAATAAGTGCTAAAAATCGTCACCTACAGATAGGCATAACGACGCACAGGTTGGAAATCACGGCTTTAGATCCAAACGAAAAATGGGCAGAGTCAAGTCATGGTATCATGTTTTCCTATTTGCTGTCTTTCATTCCATCAGAATAAATTATTGAATTCAATGTCCAGATACTTAGGATATATTCTGTAGAACAAAATGTACAGTGGGGTATTCTATAACGAACTGATTCGTTCTTCAACCTTGTTCATTATAGCACTTGTTCGTTATAGGATACATCTACCGTCATATATGTATGCGTATTTAAGGATTGTGCATATTATGTAGAGAAAGTGCAGCATATTTGGAATACCGAAGTATCTAATAAATTACTAACGTTATCTAATTTGTAACACCGTAGATAATGGGAGGCAATGACCTGTTAACGAATGACATTTATGGATAAACCGTCATTTTAACATTTTCGACTTAATCTGCAGAGTAAGAAAACGTCAATTTTTAAAACTTTTTCACCAAGTATTCAATCGTTCCATTCATGGTTAAAATATGTCAAAACTTAACTGTTAAACATTTAAGCTACTCATTTGCGCGTTCCTTCTATGGTTTCTTATCAGTTTTGCGATAATTTCAAGAATACAAAATATGACATAAAATTTTAGATTTCAATGCCATTTTGTTATTTTGGAATACCGGAGGTGAAGGTAATTTGGAGTATTCCAAAGCATAGCAATGCTTTTGTTTCACGCGTACGGCTACCGCCACATCGGTTTGAACCAGCGCTATCTATTTATATTTACCTAAGATTGTTCCTATATTGTGATTTTCCAGTCTGATTAGATCATAAAGGAAATAATTTTATTATCTACATGTTTTTTTAAGTGTATAAAGTGAAGGTGAATTGGAATACCGGTATTCCAAATTACCTACACCATAACGAAACTGATACTTTCTGTCATTTTTTTCCCTATGATATTATGCAGTTTTACTTGATCCCATCCTCTGCCGTAATTTTTTATTCGTCTCAAACAAACTGGTATTCCGAATGTACTGCACTTACCCTACATTCTCAATACGAAATATGTAAAATAAGAACATACAAATATAGCTATTATAAATTTAATTTATTATATTTAAATGTTATACATTGCACACGAGTGTATGACCGGTAATATTTCTCCGGGTTCATTGTACAATTTTTGATTTAATGAGAAAAACTGTCCGTTATAAATAAGGTCGTTTGCTAAAGAATACCGAACTGTATGTACATTGTGTTCAATTAGACAAATCAAACATTTTTCGTGAATCAGCTTAACAAGTCATGAGAAAACACGTGACTAAAAAAGTTGTTACATACCACGGGCTTAATTGGAAGATCTTTTTCTTCAGTAATGAGGAGTATTCGTGAAGTATGTATATGACAGAAGCTTTAACGAAAAATGCCATACTTGTAAGAGAATTAAAATTAAGTAGCTCGTTATTTTGTTAGCTTCAGTAAATTAAGAATAGAGAGTGCAATTTTTTGTAAGTTCGCCCTTTTGATACTAGCTTGCAAATTGTTCGACGCCCAAAAGACTATATTTTCTGTTTTTGAGGATTTTATTGTCATTTTTCTTGTGCGATAGTGTATTGCAAACATCGAAAGTTGAAATGGGCTTCTGGGATCTCAGAATTGACGATTTCTGAAGCACGGTCTTTTGTAACTAACAGTACTTTGCATTATACATATTATGCTATTGAAGCTACAAACTCATCCACAGAGACAGAGAATACAAAATTAATTCTGAAGTGTAATGTTCTAAACAAATGAACTTAAATTAAAATGATTTATCATTACAGATTTATTCAATCGCTACATCATGCAAAGTGGACTCGCCACCTATGAATGGGGTTTTCATTCCAATTCGTCGTATTACGAAAAAGCGAAAAAAGTTGGGGAAATATACAACTGTCCCATTAACAACTCGTACTCGTTAGTGGCGTGCTTACGAAAGCTTTCAGCCTCGCAATTAGCACGGACAGAATCAGTTTTTTCGCTTATGGAGCTATTTATAGGGTCGCTGTGGGGACCAACTATCGAACCATACTCTAAGACAGCATTTATAACGGACTCTCCTACACATCTTCTACAGAAGAATGAACTCAAGAACAGTTCGTTCATAACTGGAAATTGTCGAGATGAAGGGTTTGTGTCGTCGGGAGGTAAGGGTTGCAAATTGAAGAAGTATGTACATATAATAATTCACGTAGATAATTCACCTAACATTTTGGAAGTATTTAATGTAAATATTCGGGGAGTCTTGGATAATATTTACCAGCCTTCGAAGGCAATATTACCACAGGACGCGAATCCCTCAGTGCGAAAACAAACAGACGCCACTCGGAGTATTACTAGCATAAAAGTGAGAGGATTTCATGAACGATTCAATGGTTCGAATGGGAAAATAATATTTATGCTACATTGTCGAATGCGTCAGTGTTGTGTGACAGATACATCGGGAGATTTTTTTGGATTAAGCATGTGCCAAGTGTGTGTGATGTGTGTATGTGAAATCAAAGATTATAATGAAAATAATCCATGTAGACTTGATACATTAGACTTTTAGTTGATAATTTTAGTGATCAAAGTTTTGCCAAGAAAAGTGAAAAATAAAAGTTGGCACGTTATTTTGTATTATTTTGAATTTTATGCATTTTTTCAGTTCTTTACACTAATGAAACATTGTACAATATATCCGCATCGTTCCCTGAACTTATCATAACAGAATTATTGCAATTTACTGGTTTATTCAATGAGGGAAATTCTACTGAAGTGGCAATAAAAATCAAGAATTTTTACTGGGGGACCGAAATGCCAAAAGATAAAGATAAGGTAATGGAGTTATAGCGCAACACAATTTATACTGCACGCTTTTTCTAATGTAGTAAAAGGCACTGGAAGCATTTAAGATCAAGTGAATCATTACCCCATTATACACAGAAATGTTAAAAACAATAGCTAAGATATAGTTGAGGCTATGAGCGGAGTAGTGGCCTAACCCAAAACTTTATTCCAAAGTGAATTGAGCAACCTTCCAAAAACATTTATAAATTGGCAGCACAAAAACATGATTTTGCACTTAGCATTTTGTTGATTTACGTCGCGCAATACCAGTTGTCCAATACTCATATACTAATACTACACACGTTAACAATTATATTGTTTAAAATATCATACCAATCTACCTAACAATTCAAATTAAAGCAACGACTTTACAAAGTTAATAATTTCATTAGCCATACTCTCGCAACAAATGATTTGTGTTTACGTCACTAGTGCGCTGATAGTCTCAATTCGTACAAATTATTCACAACACTAACACTATCAGTGCCATTTAAAATGAATGTATGCTCTTTATTCCTGTAGGTTATATGGGGATATACAAATATCGTGACAGACTTTATCTTTTTCTATCCTTCCGTGCAATACGTACAAGCTTTGGCGATAAGCAGCAAACAACCGTTCTATACCTACTTGTTCAACTATCGCGGAACATTGAGTCACACGTCTCAAGCGACAAAGAATAATAAATACGTCGGTATTACGCACGGTGATGACTTAATCTATCTATTCCCCGAAACCGCTGAAAGTTTGCAATTGCCTTTCAACGTGAAACAATCTACATCTGACCGCAAAATAAGTAACGTCATGGTGGATTTGTGGACGTCTTTCGCCATTAAAGGGTATGAGCATTGAATTCTCCAATAATAAAACGGTTTTAACGATAGAGCTCCTGATTTGTGACCGTATCTGGATTATCAGAAAATAATTCTAATATTTTTACATATATTTATACCTCCTTGATTATTCAAAATTTAATTCTTCATTTCAGCAAAAAATGCAGTCTTTCGAATATATAAGATAACTTGGAATAAATTTATATAATTTTCAGCGTTCCTGGATCAAAGTATCTGAGTGAGCAGACTCTATGGAAACCGTACGCAAAAGATAAAAGTTATCTCGAGATTGGGAATATTACCGAGCCCGTAACGACTGTACAAACGTTGTATTTCAAGCGCAGAATGACGTTCCTATCTCAGCTATACAATGACAGTTAGTGCATCGAACATTCTGATCGACATCAAATTCGTCTAAGTGGATTAAATTATCGATGCCCTTACTTACATGAAATAAAGCTATACTGTAGCGCGTAATAATAAAAACTAACACTACATCCCAATGGATCTTATAGTCCTTACACTAAAAGAAGATTTTACTTCAGTACATTGTGAAAAATTCCGTTAGGGTTTCATCTCCACAAAAACAAAGGGTGCCTGTATATTAGCAAGTGTGCATCTCCGGGTGTTACCTGTTATGGTATTCATACATGGCGGTGGATTCCAAACCGGAAATGGAAATAGAACTGATTATGGCCCAGACTACTTGTCTGTCTCATCATGTTCGAATACAGTGATATTATTATTAGATAAATTACGTGACTATATTCCAGCTTCCTTAAGCTTCAAGTCGATCAAACCAACATTTACATCATTCACACGACAACATAGTTTGCTTAACAAAAAGAATATTATACTTATCGCCTAGATAAAATTAATAAGAGCTATAAAACCTGCAGTAGCAAGTTTGTCATAACAAAATTTATTAAACTACACCCTAATACATCTAGTATTTCTGATACCTACAGAAGGTCTTACCTCAGCCCGTTGCAGATTTCGAGGGTATTGAACTCTCCCAAAAACCACCGCTGCCTCGAATCTAACGGGTGGTGCATTCCTCGGTAGCACCCTTGGTTTACGAATCCTTCTTACCTCACGCACCCTGCTTACCTCATGCACCCGCTGCGGCACCGTAGTCCTGGCTTCTTTCGGGGAGTCTTTTCCCAGGAACTCTTCTCTCCTCTGCCTCTCGATGCCTCCAATGTAGCTTCTTGCAGATCGTCTTAGACCCTTGTCAGACCTGCAAACATTCATCCACTTGCGTGACACTTGCGCTGCACGCAACAAAGACTCAGAATCCAACTTGCGTAGAATTAACTGCGACACCTCTAATGGAAGTTCAGAAATAACATCCACCTTGGCAGGCTCCAGTAATCCAATAACGCGAAGGAAAGATCTGAAGAACTCCATGTTATCACCCTTGATTCAAGGACAGGAATGACTAGCTCCTGAAAAATCAGGGGTATATATACCCCTGGTCATGGTTGAGTGCTCGTTCCGCATCGATGATTCAGCCAATCACGTTCGAGTACGTAGGTATCATATATATTCCCATTCATATGTAGTGTGTGGCTGCGTGTGTACATCCATACCCTATGTACACCGAGTTTACTTGATTCTCGCGAAACAATCACACTTTCGCTGTGTGAGTTAATTCGGCGAGATCCACTCAACTCGATATATCATATACCTGATTGGTTCACGAGAATCAAGTGATCTGGGTGTACATGGGGTATGTAGATATCACGTTTCCATGATATCTATTCTTCATTACTATATTTGTGGTTATAGTGTCATTTAGTACCTATAAATGGTAGAAATGGGACAGCCTGATATATATTATATAAGTTATACACAACAACCGCCAACTAGTTCACAATATCAGACTTTTATCTTCATGTTGTTACTAACTCTATTAAAAATTAAAATCAATGCGAAAACCCTCCACCGTTGTTGACGCACTGCAGTCTCAAACATCTTACAATCCATATGTACTGCAGTCTTGATGTAGCCATGAAATTTCTTTATGTAGGTACGTCGAGGTAAATGTTCATCTCGAAGAAATTTCAGTCAAAACTCTTGTCCCCAATTCAAAAGGAACGAAATTCCGTTCTACAGCTTTCATCGCCATCATCTTCCAGAGTTTGGACCGTTTCGCTGTCCGCTTTAAACAGCAGTCGGACCAGCAAACTTTGATCCACTGTCGCCACACGGCTGTTACGCGCAGAAAAGATGCAGAATCCGATTTTCGGAATATCAACTGCGACAGTTCCACAGGCAGCTTAGAAGTAAAATTTATTCTCACTTTTGTAGAACGTCGGGTACGCAGAAAGGACGGAGAAACTTTCACGTTGTCCACAATAACAGAATACAAAAGAATAAAAAATGCATCGTTTTAGTCTGCCATATGTTGTGACAGTTCAGATATTTGAAACAATTTTCTAAACTCATGACGTCCGTTTATTGTCGTAATTGAAGCCTTTTCTGTAGTAGATAAAACATTATCTATTGCACGACTACATAAAGTGGTACCAAGGTAAAGTTGTTCCACCTGAAGTTTGGAACCAACCATAGACAAACATATTAAGCTATTTTAAAATAATTTGAGGAATCTTTTATGTAGTACAAGTCGTATGGTTCTATTTAAACAAAACTGCAATGTGAAAATTTTGCAAGTGCACCGATGCACTTACGAAGAAAATTGCAACGTAGAATGCTAGTTAAACAGTGGAAAATTTTTTTACTATTTTTTAATGTATTATTTGTATATTGTATTTAGATTTCGGTGAACAATACTTAGAATTAGATGAATAGTACATTGGCGTGTGGACAAACTTATGATGGATCATAATGGGATTGCCGCAGCAATATTTTTCATATATAAATTTTTCAGAAAATGATTCATAATATTATATAGGAATAAAATAAATGATTTAATGTTTTTGTGTTCCTACTATGATGCCTAAGAATTTGAACAATTTTTCCGCAATTGAGAACCATTTTAGCCGCAAGCCTGCGACCTTCGAACAATGTTTATCGCAACCTATATGTTGCACAACAATTTAACAATTGTGACATAATTTGGTCGGCCATAACTCGTGTCACTATGTTTTTATAAAAGGGTGCAGTGTTGCAATGCCTGACCAGTTGCGTTACATTTTTCAAGAATGTAAGTAGATAGAGAACTATCCTCAAGGGAATGGATAAAAGGCACTGATGTAGAACATTGACTCTAACGTCGTGTTATCTATCTCTTTAAAAAATCGCACTGACAGTTGTTAAAGCCAGTAGTGTCCTCAGTAGCTTCGTCAGCTATGGCCGTTGTATTTCTATTAGCATTACTGGCCACAGATGTTTCGTGCATTCTAACTGAACCAGTGATAAAAACTGAAGAGGGACTTGTAAAGGGCACCGTTTTGGAAACAAGGAATGGAAGAGCCATTTGTGCATTCCTTGGGATACCTTATGCAGTACCACCGACTGGAAATCTCAGGTTTCGAATTTAACGCAACTCCTACATTTTGTTTCGTTCTGATTAGGCCCGTACACAAATCAAGTGCACAGAGTAATTTCCCAGACGCTTTATTATCAGTACTCGTGGAATATTACACATTTTTTATATAAGTTGCATACAAGATCTAAAGTTATTTGCACCAGATTGTGAGAATATATCCATAAGGACTTTATCTTGTGTAAAGTGATATAACGTATATCATGGTTTCACATACTTTTTGTATTGTACACATTGACACAAGTGAGATTTCTTTACGCTTTTTATAAATAAGTGCGATTCGTTTGCCATGAAAGCTGTCATACCCAGTTTCTGGGAGAATGTTGTGCCACAATGAATTAAATTTATAAAACTTTAAATCGGTAGTTATACACTGTACTGTAATTCATTGAAGTACATGAATTGTCGAGTACAACCTTCGTTAGAATATTTGAAAATAATGGAGATTGGCAGGTATACCTACACCACCAACATGTGAAAGTACCTATCACTGAAAATTAAATTTATCGTTTATTTCACTGAATTATTTTTCAATAATGGCAGTAGTAATAGAAAAAAAATGCGAATAAGTACACTGTTTGGTCCAAGGTTTAGAAATCCTGTACCAAAAACACCATGGGGTGGAATACTAGAAGCGCAAACGGAAGGTGAAGTGTGCACGCAAATTTCTGGTGATAACGTATCAGGGAGTGAAGACTGCTTGTTCCTGAACACGTACACTCCAACGGTAAAAACTTTGATTTCCTACAACCAATTCTTGTCTCAACTTAGATTTTTTTAATTTGAATCGAACGAACTATCATTTACAAGAACAGTATTTACATTGAAAAAAACATAAACCGTTTTAATGTGCACAGATTCGTTCCAACTTGCCACTCTTTTCATTTATACAATCGATTAAAAATAGTACCTATATGTTCAATATTTGTTAATATCCATGACCCAAACTAAAGCTGAGATTCATTTTTTGGTAGAAAACTTTCCAGAATTTTAATGCGTGAAATTTCCATGTATAATTATTATAAACGAGATTTGCATTCATTTCCTACTAATGTCTTACTTTCCCTTATACTTTATACAATCTACAGTACAGGAAATATTTATTGCACTGGTCTCGAATTCATTTGATTGATTTCATGATTCGTATCCAACTAATTTTGGCCAAGATGATGAGCCATACATCTGTGCAATAAACATTTTCCTTTGGTTTATCGTACAGCTTACACATATTATCTTTAAAACATTAGGTTCATACAACAAAAGATTTCAAATTTAATTTGAACCTCAAAATCATATCTTACCACTCTATCTATGTATGCTCATACTTATGAATCTTGTAAGTCTTTCATATCTTCAATCTCATCGCAAGCAATCGTATACCTAGGATTACTGCAGATAACATCAAACTAAATCCTACTACTGTCCCATAAATAAACTAATTCCTGGATGAAACAACGTTCTGTTGCTTTACAAGCTGAAACCAAACGCCTTGTTACCTGTTATGGTATTCATACATGGCGGTGGATTCCAAACCGGAAATGGAAATAGAACTGATTATGGCCCAGACTACTTGCTGGACAAGGATATCGTACTTGTTACGTGTAACTATCGATTAGGAGCTTTCGGGTTCCTCAGTACCGGCGACATGGCAGCGCCTGGAAATTTCGGATTGAAGGACCAGGTATTAGTTCTGAAATGGGTAAAACGGAACATCCGCGCGTTTGGTGGCAATCCAAAGGACGTAACGTTATTTGGTGAAAGCGCAGGTAGCGCCTGCGTTCATCTGCACGCTCTTTCAAAACAATCCAAACGTATGTACGGCTCCTTCGTTCCTTTCTACAGAATCTATCAGAAGTTCCCGGACTCTGAGTTTAATAATTTATTGAAGTGGAATGATATAGGAAAAGACAGCGTGGTAGGTACGTATCTTACAATTAGTATACCTGAGAATGGCCCTTCCACAGCAGATGCTGGTACACACTTGTTTCGGGCACACGAAGAAGTATCTCAACGGTTATTTTCTTAACTGGTTCTGCAATATTTCGTTTCGGATCAGAGTTCCCCAACCTTTTTTGAATCGCGATCCCCTTTTATAATATTCAAATATCCAACTAACTCTCCCTTTCTTTTCATTTATGAACAGCCAGTGTTACATCATTATTAGAATATGGCAAAGTAACCATATTAAAATAAATAAGTGCTCAAAATCGTCACTTACAGATAGACATAGCGACGCACAGGTTGGGAATCACGGCTTTAGATCCAAACGAAAAATGGGCAGAGTCAAGTCATGGTATCATGTTTTCCTATTTGCTGTCCTTCATTCCATCAGAATAAATTATTGAATTCAATGTCCAGAAACTTAGGATATATTCTGTAGAACACAATGTACAGTGGGGTATTCTATAACGAACTGATTCGTTCTTCAACCTTGTTCATTATAGCACTCGTTCGTTATAGGATACATACGCTTAGATACCAAATAATGACCATACTGGCACTTTTCACAGTTCTTTATGTACACTTTTACAAGTAATGTAAAATTAAAAAGTTGTCAGAATGTTGAAAATTATTCAAATTATTTTAGGCTGAAGGTGGTCCCGCGTAGCCCGCAGCTGTAATTGGTGTACATAGTCCCAAGGTGAACCAATCATCTAAAAGCAAAATGCTTTGGGTTGATTAGTTTCTACAATAATATATATCTTGTGGAACCTTGCTGGCGAATTTAAACAAAAATTGTAAAAGTTACACACGAATCAATTTTTTCCACATTTTCATGGAAATGAATCGTCTTTTATCAGTTATAAAATGTGTTTACAAATATCCAATGTTGATGCGAAAATTCCACACGATAGAGAAAGGAACTCTATAGCTCCAGTTAAACTTTTAAATGAAACTATTCATTCGTTCAAGAAGTATGACGTACACCGTGTCTGAAAATGTAGTTTAAAGATAAACGGCTTCAAAGTTAAGTCGCATACGCCAATACCGCTCTGCGAGGCCGTTACTTGACGGTGCACTCAATTACGTTCAGCGCTATAATTTCCGTAATTATTCGTATTTCATCACGATACATTGGTGTAAAATGTAAATGTTCACGAAGCATTGCACTTGCAGAATTAATAATAATAAAAAATCGATTTTTCCAAATTTCAATAGTCCTATACACTCTTAATTCTGAAGTATATTATTCTAAACAAGTGAACTTATATCAAAATAATTAATCATTGCAGATTTATTCAATCGCTACATCCTGCAAAGTGGACTCGCCACTTATGAATGGGCCTTCCGCCCGGATTCGTCGTATTACGAAAAAGCGAAAAAAGTTGGGGAAATATACAACTGTCCCACTAACAACTCGTACTCGTTAGTGGCGTGCTTACGAAAGCTTTCAGCCTCGCAATTAGCACGGACTGTGTCCGTTTTTACGCTTATAGAGCAACTAGCATGGTTGCTGTGGGGACCCACTATCGAACCATACTCTAAGACAGCATTTATAACGGACTCTCCTACACATCTTTTACAGAAGAATGAACTCAAGAACAGTTCGTTCATAACTGGAAATTGTCGAGATGAGGGGTTTGTGGCGTCGAGAGGTAAGGGTTGTATATTGACGAAATATGTATAATAATTCACGTATGTAGGTCAGGTTGCATTTTGGAAGTATTTAGATTAAATATTCGGTGAGTCTTGGATAATATTTACCATCATTTGAAGTCAATATTACCTCAGGACGGGAATCCCTCGACGTGAAACAAGCCGACGCCAATCAGAGTATTAGGTATTAGCATAAAAGTGAAAGAATTTCATGAACGATTCAATGGTTCGAATGGGAAAATAATATTTATGCTACATTGTCGAATGCGTCAGTATTGTGTGACAGATACATAGGGAGATTTTTTATGGTTTAAGCATGTGCCGAGTGTGCGTGATGTCTGGATGTGAAATCAAAGAGTATAGTGAAAATAATGCATGTAGTTAGTCTTTTAGTTTATAATATTAGTGATCAAAGTTTTGCCAAGAAAAGGAAAAAATAAAAGTTCGCACGTTATTTTTTATTATTTTGACTTTTTTCATGCATTTTTTCCAGTTCTTTACACGAATGAAACACAGTACGATACATTCGCAAAGTCTCCAGATCATTTAATATCAGAAGTATTGCAATTTACTGGTTTATTCAACGAGAGAAATGCGACTGAATTGGCAACAAAAATCAAAAACTTTTACTGGGGGACGGAAATGCCAAAAGATAAAGATGAGGTAATTGAGTTATAGAGACCCAACACAATTGGGTATTATTTTATTATATTACTCTAAAATTGTGTAAATATCAGTAATCACATACCTACAGCATGAAAAAGTGTGGTGTTTGCTAAAAAACAAGTGGCCCTGACACTTCTGTTGTTACATAAAAACCGCTAGTGTTTCTTCATACTGCACGACTTTTCAAATGTAGTAAAAGGCACTGGAAGCATTTCAGATCAAGTGAATCATTACCCCATTATACATACGAATGTTAAAAACAATAGCTAAGATATAGTTGAGGCTATGAGCGGAGTAGTGGCCCAACCCAAAACTTTATTCCAAAGTGGCTTGAGCAACCTTCCAAAAACATTTATAAAATGGCAGCACAAAAACGTGATTTTGCATTTAGCATTTCGTTGATTTACGTCGCGCAATACCAGTTATCCAATATTCATACATTTACATTTATATATTAATACTACACACGTTAGCAATTATATTGTTTAAAATGTCATACCAATGTACCTAACAATTCAAATTAAAGCAACGACTTTGGAGTGATAATAATGTCATTAGCCATACTCTCACAACAAACGTTTTGTGTTTACGTCACTAGTGCGCTGATAGTCTCAATTCGTACAAATTATTCACAACATTAACACTATCAGCGCCATTTAAAATGAATGTATGCTCTTTATTCCTGTAGGTTATATGGGGATATACAAATATCGTGACAGACTTTGTTTTTTTGTATCCTTCCTTGCAATACGTACAAGTTTTGGCGATAAGCAGCAAGCAACCGTTCTATACCTACTTATTCAACTATCGTGGAACATTGAGTCTGACGTCTCAAGCGACAAAGAATAATGAAGACGTCGGTATTGCGCACGGTGATGACTTAATCTATCTATTCCCCGAAACCGCTGAAAGTTTGCAATTGCCTTTCAACGTGAAACAATCTACATCTGACCGCAAAATAAGTAACGTCATGGTGGATTTGTGGACGTCTTTCGCCATTAAAGGGTATGAGCATTGAATTCTCCAATAATAAAACGGTTTTAACGATAGAGCTCCTGATTTGTGACCGTATCTGGATTATCAGAAAATAATTCTAATATTTTTACATATATTTATACCTCCTTGATTATTCAAAATTTAATTCTTCATTTCAGCAAAAAATGCAGTCTTTCGAATATATAAGATAACTTGGAATAAATTTATATAATTTTCAGCGTTCCTGGATCAAAGTATCTGAGTGAGCAGACTCTATGGAAACCGTACGCAAAAGATAAAAGTTATCTCGAGATTGGGAATATTACCGAGCCCGTAACGACTGTACAAACGTTGTATTTCAAGCGCAGAATGACGTTCCTATCTCAGCTATACAATGACAGTTAGTGCATCGAACATTCTGATCGACATCAAATTCGTCTAAGTGGATTAAATTATCGATGCCCTTACTTACATGAAATAAAGCTATACTGTAGCGCGTAATAATAAAAACTAACACTACATCCCAATGGATCTTATAGTCCTTACACTAAAAGAAGATTTTACTTCAGTACATTGTGAAAAATTCCGTTAGGGTTTCATCTCCACAAAAACAAAGGGTGCCTGTATATTAGCAAGTGTGCATCTCCGGGTGTTACCTGTTATGGTATTCATACATGGCGGTGGATTCCAAACCGGAAATGGAAATAGAACTGATTATGGCCCAGACTACTTGTCTGTCTCATCATGTTCGAATACAGTGATATTATTATTAGATAAATTACGTGACTATATTCCAGCTTCCTTAAGCTTCAAGTCGATCAAACCAACATTTACATCATTCACACGACAACATAGTTTGCTTAACAAAAAGAATATTATACTTATCGCCTAGATAAAATTAATAAGAGCTATAAAACCTGCAGTAGCAAGTTTGTCATAACAAAATTTATTAAACTACACCCTAATACATCTAGTATTTCTGATACCTACAGAAGGTCTTACCTCAGCCCGTTGCAGATTTCGAGGGGGTTGAACTCTCCCAAAAACCACCGCTGCCTCGAATCTAACGGGTGGTGCATTCCTCGGTAGCACACTTGGTTTACGAATCCTTCTTACCTCACGCACCCTGCGTACCTTACGCACCCTCTGCGGCACCGTAGTCCTGGATTCCTTTGGGGAGTCTTCTCCCAGGAACTCTTCTCTCCTCTGCCTCTCGATGCCTCCAATGTAGCTTCTTGCAGATCGTCTTAGACCCTTGTCAGACCTGCAAACATTCATCCACTTGCGTGACACTTGCGCTGCACGCAACAAAGACTCAGGATCCAACTTGCGTAAAATTAACTGCGACACCTCTGATGGAAGTTCAGAAATAACATCCACCTTGGTAGGCTCCAGTAATCCAATAACGCGAAGGAAAGATCTGAAGAACTCCATGTTGTCACCCTTGATTCAAGGACAGGAATGACTAGCTCCTGAAAAATCAGGGGTATATATACCCCTGGTCATGGTTGAGTGCTCGTTCCGCATCGATGATTCAGCCAATCACGTTCGAGTACGTAGGTATCATATATATTCCCATTCATATGTAGTGTGTGGCTGCGTGTGTACATCCATACCCTATGTACACCGAGTTTACTTGATTCTCGCGAAACAATCACACTTTCGCTGTGTGAGTTAATTCGGCGAGATCCACTCAACTCGATATATCATATACCTGATTGGTTCACGAGAATCAAGTGATCTGGGTGTACATGGGGTATGTAGATATCACGTTTCCATGATATCTATTCTTCATTACTATATTTGTGGTTATAGTGTCATTTAGTACCTATAAATGGTAGAAATGGGACAGCCTGATATATATTATATAAGTTATACACAACAACCGCCAACTAGTTCACAATATCAGACTTTTATCTTCATGTTGTTACTAACTCTATTAAAAATTAAAATCAATGCGAAAACCCTCCACCGTTGTTGACGCACTGCAGTCTCAAACATCTTACAATCCATATGTACTGCAGTCTTGATGTAGCCATGAAATTTCTTTATGTAGGTACGTCGAGGTAAATGTTCATCTCGAAGAAATTTCAGTCAAAACTCTTGTCCCCAATTCAAAAGGAACGAAATTCCGTTCTACAGCTTTCATCGCCATCATCTTCCAGAGTTTGGACCGTTTCGCTGTCCGCTTTAAACAGCAGTCGGACCAGCAAACTTTGATCCACTGTCGCCACACGGCTGTTACGCGCAGAAAAGATGCAGAATCCGATTTTCGGAATATCAACTGCGACAGTTCCACAGGCAGCTTAGAAGTAAAATTTATTCTCACTTTTGTAGAACGTCGGGTACGCAGAAAGGACGGAGAAACTTTCACGTTGTCCACAATAACAGAATACAAAAGAATAAAAAATGCATCGTTTTAGTCTGCCATATGTTGTGACAGTTCAGATATTTGAAACAATTTTCTAAACTCATGACGTCCGTTTATTGTCGTAATTGAAGCCTTTTCTGTAGTAGATAAAACATTATCTATTGCACGACTACATAAAGTGGTACCAAGGTAAAGTTGTTCCACCTGAAGTTTGGAACCAACCATAGACAAACATATTAAGCTATTTTAAAATAATTTGAGGAATCTTTTATGTAGTACAAGTCGTATGGTTCTATTTAAACAAAACTGCAATGTGAAAATTTTGCAAGTGCACCGATGCACTTACGAAGAAAATTGCAACGTAGAATGCTAGTTAAACAGTGGAAAATTTTTTTACTATTTTTTAATGTATTATTTGTATATTGTATTTAGATTTCGGTGAACAATACTTAGAATTAGATGAATAGTACATTGGCGTGTGGACAAACTTATGATGGATCATAATGGGATTGCCGCAGCAATATTTTTCATATATAAATTTTTCAGAAAATGATTCATAATATTATATAGGAATAAAATAAATGATTTAATGTTTTTGTGTTCCTACTATGATGCCTAAGAATTTGAACAATTTTTCCGCAATTGAGAACCATTTTAGCCGCAAGCCTGCGACCTTCGAACAATGTTTATCGCAACCTATATGTTGCACAACAATTTAACAATTGTGACATAATTTGGTCGGCCATAACTCGTGTCACTATGTTTTTATAAAAGGGTGCAGTGTTGCAATGCCTGACCAGTTGCGTTACATTTTTCAAGAATGTAAGTAGATAGAGAACTATCCTCAAGGGAATGGATAAAAGGCACTGATGTAGAACATTGACTCTAACGTCGTGTTATCTATCTCTTTAAAAAATCGCACTGACAGTTGTTAAAGCCAGTAGTGTCCTCAGTAGCTTCGTCAGCTATGGCCGTTGTATTTCTATTAGCATTACTGGCCACAGATGTTTCGTGCATTCTAACTGAACCAGTGATAAAAACTGAAGAGGGACTTGTAAAGGGCACCGTTTTGGAAACAAGGAATGGAAGAGCCATTTGTGCATTCCTTGGGATACCTTATGCAGTACCACCGACTGGAAATCTCAGGTTTCGAATTTAACGCAACTCCTACATTTTGTTTCGTTCTGATTAGGCCCGTACACAAATCAAGTGCACAGAGTAATTTCCCAGACGCTTTATCATCAGTACTCGTGGAATATTACACATTTTTTATATAAGTTGCATACAAGATCTAAAGTTATTTGCACCAGATTGTGAGAATATATCCATAAGGACTTTATCTTGTGTAAAGTGATATAACGTATATCATGGTTTCACATACTTTTTGTATTGTACACATTGACACAAGTGAGATTTCTTTACGCTTTTTATAAATAAGTGCGATTCGTTTGCCATGAAAGCTGTCATACCCAGTTTCTGGGAGAATGTTGTGCCACAATGAATTAAATTTATAAAACTTTAAATCGGTAGTTATACACTGTACTGTAATTCATTGAAGTACATGAATTGTCGAGTACAACCTTCGTTAGAATATTTGAAAATAATGGAGATTGGCAGGTATACCTACACCACCAACATGTGAAAGTACCTATCACTGAAAATTAAATTTATCGTTTATTTCACTGAATTATTTTTCAATAATGGCAGTAGTAATAGAAAAAAAATGCGAATAAGTACACTGTTTGGTCCAAGGTTTAGAAATCCTGTACCAAAAACACCATGGGGTGGAATACTAGAAGCGCAAACGGAAGGTGAAGTGTGCACGCAAATTTCTGGTGATAACGTATCAGGGAGTGAAGACTGCTTGTTCCTGAACACGTACACTCCAACGGTAAAAACTTTGATTTCCTACAACCAATTCTTGTCTCAACTTAGATTTTTTTAATTTGAATCGAACGAACTATCATTTACAAGAACAGTATTTACATTGAAAAAAACATAAACCGTTTTAATGTGCACAGATTCGTTCCAACTTGCCACTCTTTTCATTTATACAATCGATTAAAAATAGTACCTATATGTTCAATATTTGTTAATATCCATGACCCAAACTAAAGCTGAGATTCATTTTTTGGTAGAAAACTTTCCAGAATTTTAATGCGTGAAATTTCCATGTATAATTATTATAAACGAGATTTGCATTCATTTCCTACTAATGTCTTACTTTCCCTTATACTTTATACAATCTACAGTACAGGAAATATTTATTGCACTGGTCTCGAATTCATTTGATTGATTTCATGATTCGTATCCAACTAATTTTGGCCAAGATGATGAGCCATACATCTGTGCAATAAACATTTTCCTTTGGTTTATCGTACAGCTTACACATATTATCTTTAAAACATTAGGTTCATACAACAAAAGATTTCAAATTTAATTTGAACCTCAAAATCATATCTTACCACTCTATCTATGTATGCTCATACTTATGAATCTTGTAAGTCTTTCATATCTTCAATCTCATCGCAAGCAATCGTATACCTAGGATTACTGCAGATAACATCAAACTAAATCCTACTACTGTCCCATAAATAAACTAATTCCTGGATGAAACAACGTTCTGTTGCTTTACAAGCTGAAACCAAACGCCTTGTTACCTGTTATGGTATTCATACATGGCGGTGGATTCCAAACCGGAAATGGAAATAGAACTGATTATGGCCCAGACTACTTGCTGGACAAGGATATCGTACTTGTTACGTGTAACTATCGATTAGGAGCTTTCGGGTTCCTCAGTACCGGCGACATGGCAGCGCCTGGAAATTTCGGATTGAAGGACCAGGTATTAGTTCTGAAATGGGTAAAACGGAACATCCGCGCGTTTGGTGGCAATCCAAAGGACGTAACGTTATTTGGTGAAAGCGCAGGTAGCGCCTGCGTTCATCTGCACGCTCTTTCAAAACAATCCAAACGTATGTACGGCTCCTTCGTTCCTTTCTACAGAATCTATCAGAAGTTCCCGGACTCTGAGTTTAATAATTTATTGAAGTGGAATGATATAGGAAAAGACAGCGTGGTAGGTACGTATCTTACAATTAGTATACCTGAGAATGGCCCTTCCACAGCAGATGCTGGTACACACTTGTTTCGGGCACACGAAGAAGTATCTCAACGGTTATTTTCTTAACTGGTTCTGCAATATTTCGTTTCGGATCAGAGTTCCCCAACCTTTTTTGAATCGCGATCCCCTTTTATAATATTCAAATATCCAACTAACTCTCCCTTTCTTTTCATTTATGAACAGCCAGTGTTACATCATTATTAGAATATGGCAAAGTAACCATATTAAAATAAATAAGTGCTCAAAATCGTCACTTACAGATAGACATAGCGACGCACAGGTTGGGAATCACGGCTTTAGATCCAAACGAAAAATGGGCAGAGTCAAGTCATGGTATCATGTTTTCCTATTTGCTGTCCTTCATTCCATCAGAATAAATTATTGAATTCAATGTCCAGAAACTTAGGATATATTCTGTAGAACACAATGTACAGTGGGGTATTCTATAACGAACTGATTCGTTCTTCAACCTTGTTCATTATAGCACTCGTTCGTTATAGGATACATACGCTTAGATACCAAATAATGACCATACTGGCACTTTTCACAGTTCTTTATGTACACTTTTACAAGTAATGTAAAATTAAAAAGTTGTCAGAATGTTGAAAATTATTCAAATTATTTTAGGCTGAAGGTGGTCCCGCGTAGCCCGCAGCTGTAATTGGTGTACATAGTCCCAAGGTGAACCAATCATCTAAAAGCAAAATGCTTTGGGTTGATTAGTTTCTACAATAATATATATCTTGTGGAACCTTGCTGGCGAATTTAAACAAAAATTGTAAAAGTTACACACGAATCAATTTTTTCCACATTTTCATGGAAATGAATCGTCTTTTATCAGTTATAAAATGTGTTTACAAATATCCAATGTTGATGCGAAAATTCCACACGATAGAGAAAGGAACTCTATAGCTCCAGTTAAACTTTTAAATGAAACTATTCATTCGTTCAAGAAGTATGACGTACACCGTGTCTGAAAATGTAGTTTAAAGATAAACGGCTTCAAAGTTAAGTCGCATACGCCAATACCGCTCTGCGAGGCCGTTACTTGACGGTGCACTCAATTACGTTCAGCGCTATAATTTCCGTGATTATTCGAATTTCATCACGATACATTGGTGTAAATGTTCATGAAGCATTGCACTTTCAGAATTAATAATAATAAAAAATCGATTTTTCTAAATTTCAATAGTCCTATACCCCCTTAATTCTGAAGTATATTGTTCTAAACAAGTGAACTTATATCAAATTGATTAATCATTGCAGATTTATTCAATCGCTACATCATGCAAAGTGTTCTCGCCACCTATGAATTGGGTTTTCATTCCAATTTGTCATATTACGAAAAAGCGAAAAAAGTTGGGGAAATATACAACTGTCCCACTAACAACTCGTACTCGTTAGTGGCGTGCTTACGAAAGCTTTCAGCCTCGCAATTAGCACGGACTGTGTCCGTTTTTACGCTTATAGAGCAACTAACATGGTTGATGTGGGGACCCACTATCGAACCATACTCTAAGACAGCATTTATAACGGACTCTCCTACACATCTTCTACAGAAGAATGAACTCAAGAACAGTTCGTTCATAACTGGAAATTGTCGAGATGAGGGGTTTTTGGCGTCGAGAGGTAAGGGTTGTATATTGACGAAATATGTATAATAATTCACGTAGGTAGTTCAGGTTGCATTTTGGAAGTATTTAGAGTAAATATTCGGCGAACCTCGGATAATATTTACCATCATTTGAAGCCAATATTACCTCAGGACGTGAATCCCTCGACGTGAAACAAGCCGACGCCAATCAGAGTATTAGGTATTAGCATAAAAGTGAGAGAATTTCATGAACGTTTCAATGGTTCGAATGGGAACAGATACATCGGGAGATGTGCCGAGTGTGCGTGATGTCTGTATGTGAAATCAAAGAGTATAGTGAAAATAATGCATGTAGTTAGTCTTTTAGTTTATAATATTAGTGATCAAAGTTTTGCTAAGAAATAAGAAAAGTAAAAGTTCGCACGTTATTTTTTATTATTTTGACTTTTTTCATGCATATTTTCCAGTTCTTTACACGAATGAAACACTGTACGATACATTCGCAAAGTCTCCAGATCATTTAATATCAGAAGTATTGCAATTTACTGGTTTATTCAACGAGAGAAATGCGACTGAATTGACAACAAAAATCAAAAACTTTTACTGGGGGACGGAAATGCCAAAAGATAAAGATAAGGTAATTGAGTTATAGAGACCCAACACAATTGGGTATTATTTTATTATATTACTCTAAAATTGTGTAAATATCAGTAATCACATACCTACAGCATGAAAAAGTGTGGTGTTTGCTAAAAAACAAGTGGCCCTGACACTTCTGTTGTTACATAAAAACCGCTAGTGTTTCTTCATACTGCACGACTTTCCAAATGTAGTAAAAGGCACTGGAAGCATTTCAGATCAAGTGAATCATTACCCCATTATACACACGAATGTTAAAAACAATATCTAAGATATAGTTGAGGCTATGAGCGGAGTAGTGGCTTAACCCAAAACTTTATTCCAAAGTGGCTTGAGCAACCATCCAAAAACATTTATAAAATGGCAGCACAAAAACGTGATTTTGCATTGAGCATTTTGTTGATTTACATCGCGCAATACCAGTTCTCCAATATTCATACATTTACATTTAGTCAATTATATATTAATACTACACACGTTAGCAATTATATTGTTTAAAATGTCATACCAATGTACCTAACAATTCAAATTAAAGCAACGACTTTGGAGTGATAATAATGTCATTAGCCATACTCTCACAACGAACGTTTTGTGTTTACGTCACTAGTGCGCTGATAGTCTCAATTCGTACAAATTATTCACAACATTAACACTATCAGCGCCATTTAAAATGAATGTATGCTCTTTATTCCTGTAGGTTATATTGGGATATACAAATATGGTGACAGACTTTGTTTTTTTGTATCCTTTCTTGCAATACGTACAAGCTTTGGCGATAAGCAGCAAGCAACCGTTCTATACCTACTTATTCAACTATCGTGGAACATTGAGTCTGACGTCTCAAGCGACAAAGAATAATAAAGACGTCGGTATTACGCACGGTGATGACTTAATCTATCTATTCCCCGAAACCGCTGAAAGTTGGCAATTGCCTGTCAACGTGAAACAATCTACATCTGATCGCAAAATAAGTAACATCATGGTGGATTTGTGGACGTCTTATGCCGTTAAAGGGTATGAGCATTGAATTCTCCAACAATAAAACGGTTTTAACGATAAAGCTCCTAGTTTGTGGCCTTATCTGGATTATCAGAAAATAGTTCTAATATTTTTACATATATTTATACTTCCTTGATTGTTCAAACTTTAATTCTTCATTTCAGCAAAAAATGCAGTCTTTCGAACATATGAGATAACTTGGCTTTAATTTATATCATTTTCAGCGTTCCTCGATCAAAGTATCTGAGTGAGCTGACTCTATGGAAACCCTACGCAACAAATAAAACTTATCTCCAGATTGGGAATATTACCGAGCCCGTAACGACTATACAGACGTCGTTTTTCAAGCGCAGAATGAGGTTCCTTTATCAGCTATACAATGACACTTAGTGCATCGAACATTTTGGTTGACATCAAATTGTTATGTCTAAGTGGATTAAATTATAGATGCCCTTACTTATATGAAATAAAGCTATATTGTAACGCGTAACAATAAAAACTAACACTTCATCCTAATGGATCTTATAGTCCTTACACTAAATGAAGATCTTACTTCAGTGCATTGCGAAAAATTCCGTTAGAGTTTCATCTCCACAAAAACAACGGATGCCTGTATATTAGCAAGTGTGCATTTCTGTCTCATCACATTCGAATACAGTGATATTATTATTGCATAAATTAAGTAACTATATTCCAGCTTCCTTAAGCCTCAAGTTAATCAGACCAACATTTATGTCCTTTACAAGAAACCATAATTTGCTTAACAAAAACAACATTACACTTATCCCCCAGTTAAAATTAATAAGAGCTATAAAACCTGCGATAGCAAGTTTGTCATAACAAAATTTATTAAACTACAACCTAATACATCTAGTATTTCTGACACCTACAGAAGTTCTTACCTCAGTCCGTTGCAGATTTCGAGGGGGTTGAACTCTCCCAAAAACCACCGCTGCCTCGAATCTAACGGGTGGTGCATTCCTCGGTAGCACCCTTGGTTTACGAATCCTTCTTACCTCACGCACCCTCTGCGGCACCGTAGTCCTGGATTCCTTTGGGGAGTCTTCTCCCAGGAACTCTTCTCTCCTCTGCCTCTCGATGCCTCCAATGTAGCTCCTTGCAGATCGTCTCAGAAACTTGTCAGACCTGCAAACATCCATCCACTTTCGTGACACTTGCGCTGCACGCAACAAAGACTCAGGATCCAACTTGCGTAGAATTAACTGCGACACCTCTGGTGGAAGTTCAGAAATAACATCCACCTTGGTAGGCTCCAGTAATCCAATAACGCGTAGGAAAGATCTGAAGAACTCCATGTTGTCACCCTTGATTCAAGGACAGGAATGACTAGCTCCTGAAAAATCAGGGGTATATATACCCCTGGTTATGGTTGAGTGCACGTTCCGCATCGATGATTCAGCCAATCACGTTCGAGTACGTGTGTTACGGATTGGTGTATGTATATATATATTACACGTATATATATATAATTACGGTTCAGCTGTTAACTACTGTACAAAATATTTTTACTAACGTGTGGTACAATTTATGTATGTTCAGCGTAATCGCTTACCACTTTCTGCCAATTCTCCTTCAGGTTGTTATCTACACTTATGAAAAACTTTATTTATTGTCTATTAATTGTACCAATCAAACAGCCCCAGATGTATGATGTACATATAATGTTTGTATTCTTACAATTACAAGATAGCATTATAAAGGTCGTGTTTTAAATTCAGGGATTATTATATGTTTTAGAAATGAATGTATGTTATCTGAGAAAATAGCCCGCTGTCCACCGAGGACCAATAAGCAACTCTCTCCCGTGACTCGAGCATCAAGTGAGCTTTCAAGCTCGAGGTAATTTACGCGCTGGCACCTGCCCTCGCCCTGTTAGCACGCTCTTTGTCCATACATCTACTTAATTGCAAGACACTGCCCCCTCCTTTTCTGTAAGTGAATAATTGTTCAACTTTTTGCTTTCGGTCTATGTCCAAAGTTTACCGCATAGCTTATTATCGGATAGGGACTGTCGCAACTCAAGCGCCGGCATCCGACTTTATCTGTTGCTTGCGCATAACTTTGTCAGCTATTTGTGCAATCAGCTATGATATAAATTGTTGTTGTTTTTCACCTACCTCAGGCGTGCACAGCTAGGCTGTGGCGGGCAAGAGCGCTCTCGATTGCTGGTGAGCAAAGCGAAGAGCGATGCCGTGATCAGTTCCCCTACCCTGTGGCTAATAGCTGCCGTAGTATGCGTGTAAACTGTAAGGTGGGTTGCTGATGTTCAGCAGCACACTTCAGTCCCGAACAGTCCCCACGTGCCACGACACTGTTGCTCATGAAGGCGTGGTTCAGCGCTTACGATGCTCGTACCTTACGCTTCCGAAAATTTTTGCCCCGCGGGCATTCAGCTGTTCAGGACTGTTACTTTACCCTCATTGTTTCCAAACACACGTAGTTGCCCATACCTTTTACGACTGTCGACAGGCTTTTGTCCATTGAACACCGAGAAAGAACCTATTCGCAATACCACCATTCACGATGCACTTCTGTTTTCTTCGCTGCATGTATAGGTAAACAAATAGAGCGAGTTTAGGTGGAGTAGAAAAGACGGATCGGAGAGAAAGAAATTTAGGAACATGTATATATTGTTGCCAGATACCCAAATGGAGTTCGTCATAAAAATGTTTATATAACCATATGTCCTGTTCGATTTTGTCTTCGAATAATTGTGAATTTGTTTTCAAAAAATGTTATCTGCTTACTTTTATAAAAAATATTCGAAATCACCAACTCGCATCTGGAAGCTGGAACAGTTTCAACACTGTCAAGGAAGGTTCTGCAGGTATTGAATATATCGTCAAAACGAAGTAAAATATGGACATATGTTTATATGAATTTTTTGTATTGTTTAGATTTACTGAAGTCACAGCTAAAATATTTCCCACGTACTGCGAGACACCCTGTATAAGGGACACTGGTACTGACTACATTCCTTGGGAACCAAATACGTCAAACTAATTTAACTACGTCTTAATGAAATATATCTCATAATTAAAAAAATCGTTACAGGCTACATTCACTACTTACATACAAGAAATTTTAATAATTAAAATACACTTGCAAGCGCAAGTATGTCAAACTAAAATTTATTAAACTACAGCCTAATACATCTACTAGTTCTTACACCTGTAGGGTGCTTTACCTTAGTCTGTTGCGACAGAATTCGAGGGGGTTGAATTCTTGCAGAAGCAACAGCCGCTCCAAATCTCACAAATGGTGCATTTCCTGGTAGCATTGGATTCCGCACCCTGCGTACCTCACGCACCCTGCGTACCTCACGCACCCTCTGCGGCACCGTAGTCCTGGCTTCTTCCGGGGAGTCTGCTCCCAGGAACTCTTCTCTCCTCTGCCTCTCGATGCCTCCAATGTAGCTCCTTGCAGATCGTCTCAGAAACTTGTCAGACCTGCAAACATCCATCCACTTTCGTGACACTTGCGCTGCACGCAACAAAGACTCAGGATCCAACTTGCACAGAATTAACTGCGACACCTCTGGTGGAAGTTCAGAAATAACATCCACCTTGGTAGGCTCCAGTAATCCAATAACGCGAAGCAAAGATCTGAAGAACTCCATGTTGTCACCCTTGATTCAAGGACAAGAATGACTAGCTCCTGAAAAATCAGGGGTATATATACCCCTGGTCATGGTTGAGTGCACGTTCCGCATCGATGATTCAGCCAATCACGTTCGAGTACGTATGTGCTTATGTGGGCAGTGTGAAAATAGTGTTTGTACATATGTTCTACCCACTCTGCAGTAGTGTTGCAATGAAAAAACTGAAGCACCTTATGGATATATTCGTTTTAACTTATGTACAAGTTTAATATCTTCATTTGTAATGCTATGTCATAAGATAATCATACTGTCCACTGTAACATTGAACTTAACTCGTTTTTAGTATTATTCTAGTATTCAACAAATAAATACGCATTATAAGTGTATCACTTGCTATTTGATGCGTGGAATAGGCATTTCTGTGCGCGTCCCTCGTTGGTTTCATTCTATGTACATACATATATATTCTGATAACGGTCACAGAAACAACCATTTTAAGAAAGCAAACATTCATTTTCATAAATCCGTCATTTCTTGCAGACATTCGATACTGCTTGTCCCATTAGACGATATTCTCGTAGTCGCTGCAGCGTTTTCGATAGCCTCTCGTTTTGTCGCGAAAGAATTTCGATTTTCTCACGGTTCGTAATCAATTGTCGCGTCATGTCTGCAACAGGATCATCACCGGGTGATAGTACCGCTTCTCCACGGGGCACTTTACTAGAATTGTTATCATCGATGCTTTTGATTTTCTCGTTATCCATTTGATTCGCGATTGTCGAACGTAGCCATGCAATTTCTTCCTGGCACTTTCCAATCTCCTTTCTATGATCATCGTTCATCTGAAAATGTACGGAAATAGACGAGTTTCTTAAATGGCCGAGTTAATTTTCTGAGCTACCTATTTAGGCTATTCGACATATTTTGCAATTTTTTTGTGTTAAAGGAAACTTCCGCTCACTGTCGACCTTTTTCGAATTTCCTAGCTATTCATTGGTTTTCGAAATTCATCAAAACACCATATGGAAAGTTTTAGGTACTTACGTAAATTTTTACAAATTCTTATCATTTGTAGTAGGTATTTAAAGACATTATTATGATTACTGATGGATATTCAATGATTTGTAAACCTGACATACCAACGTTTGACAACGAAAAATTTCAAATGTTCAACAAATGTATTTTGCCAATAATGATGAATAGTTTCAAGAGGGTATATTATACTTTGTTAAGAAGAGAACTGCTAAAATGAGTTTAAGCTGCGAATGACCTTTCGCCAACAAGGTAATAAATCCTCCAGCTTCCACAATTATAGGTGTGTCAGCTAAGTTTCTAAAAAATAACCAATCTCCTATATTGTATCTACTTTCAGCTAACAACGACCTAAATCAATTTATGACACTCCCCCGACTTCTTATACCTCTCGAAATTGTAGCTTCCCATTTTGTGCAGACACAAGCATTCCAAAAGTTAAGTAAATCATTAGCCCAACCCAAAAACCGAAACTAAATTACCAGATACACATAGTGGGGTTGTCAGTTTCACGCATGGTAGCGATTCCTATTAATACGATCTGGCTATAAACTGTGCAATAATTCTCGATGCCGTTAGATCGTAAATTCGCCTAAATTCGCATAAGTTAATTTAATCGAGTTGCAAATTAATTCACAGGGAGGCGTGATCACCTACACGAAGAACCGATAGTTTAAACACCGGGTAATTCCTATCGTCTCTACGTCGTTAACACGCTGCACAGACCAGCCAGTTAATACCTTTAATTAATCACCGAGCAGGTGTTGCAAATAGGTGAAACAAATGCGTCGATGGGTCTTGGAATAAATTAAGTTGCGCGAGCCAGCAGTTACTTCAGAGGATCGAACGTACGATCGAACAAGATGAAATTTCTTCCCGTTCCCTCGTTTTATTCACACGTAACGATAGCCAGCATATGCCATAGTAACAAAATTTTCAATACACTGTGTACCAATTCTGTTTCATGACCATACGTATAATTCAGTTCACAATTCTGATAAAAGGCCCCCAGCTCTGCAGTAATTAACTGCACACTGATTCATATGGTAACTTGAAACATTCACATGTTCTTCTGTTGATGTTTTGCAATTAGATTAGGTTAATACTTGGCTAACATTCGTACGAAGTTCGCCTATTGCGGCTCTGACTTGCAAAACGTAAACGAAACTTTTAGGCTCCTTGTATTTCTGTTAGAAAGTAGGTCTGCAGCCTGGTTCAATCTACTCCCTATTATATATTTAAGTATTCACAGTTTATCAATTATGTAGGGGTGAGTAAAGGTGGAAGGATAAAGGAAAGCGGAATTGTGCGTTTCGTCCTCAGATAGTTCTGAATTGAAATTTCTAATGCATACCCTCAGTGTCCTTACTTTTTATGTGACCATACGAACGTTGGAGTTTTAAGGAAAATTGTTCTTCGTAAGAAATTATTTACAAGGGAACATTCCGAACCCGAAAATTCAAAAAATTCTGAAACTTTATGAATATGTAGGAGATTTCCTCTTGATTACAATGCAATTTTTTTTGCTGCCCAAATTCACTCTAAGGGGGTGCAATTTAATGCTGAAAATTCGGTTATTTTCCGATTTTGTGTTACAACTTGTGAACTGTAAAATATTTTTTTCAACAAATGATAGATCCAATTAAAAGAAGTAACTTTTATTTTGAAACTTTTTTCTATCTCTTACAGTTCGCGAGTTATAACACAAAATCGGAAAATAGCCGGATTTCCAGGAGTAAATTTCACCCCTTCGAGTGAATTTGGGCAGGAAAGGAAAATTCGAAAATGTAATCAGGAGGAAGTTTCTTACATATTCACAAAGTTTCAGAATTTTTTGAAGTTTTGGTTTCGGGATCTTCCCTAGTTAGTGAAATAGCTCACCAATAACGATATCCACAAAAGAGCAGCATTAGGAATTAAAAAATATTTGCAACCGATATAACATCTGTTATTGCAGATATACTTGTAGCTTTCTATTCGACTCTCACAATTTTTAATTCTGCCACACTTTTCATCTAAATAACGATGCTTCGAATTTGCGAAATACAAGCGATTATATAGTTTCCTTTCATGATTTACTACACAACACGAGAAATCGTAACTGGGCGGCTCACAGGGGCGCGAAATGACCTCACCGAATCTTTTTCCCTCCTCGACTCGTCCAAAAGTGTTTCGAAACGTCGTTCTATCTCCAGACGCACGTCACAGGTGTCGACGACTTCCTTTCGAAGTCTGATCACGGTTTTCTCGAGCCCCAATTTACTCTCGACCACTGCTTCCGCCTGACTTTGCAAAACGTTATTTCCGTCGGCTGCAATGAACGTCCGAGAGTATGATTATTCTTAATAAAATCACTGGGGTTCGATCGTTGCTCTCGTCAACTAATACTTCCCGGAGAAGTTTACGAGGGACTTTGTGCTTTTAAAGAGAAACGATCTTTTGAAACGATCTACTTGAAAGTACGAAACAGTTCGTGCGTCGTCTTGTGTGTCAATTCCCCTTACATACCCAGAAGCGACATCCGTCTCCGCGCATCTGCGAGGCTCTCTTTCAGCTCCTTCTTCTCTAGTTCTAGAATTACGTTCCTTCGCTGTGTCCCTCTCAGCTCCTCTTTCACTGTAAATCAATACTTGATAGAATGTTAGGTGCATGTCGAACTATATTTAAGATATTATAGGCGCCTGTTCCTCAAGCTTAACACCTTGTGGCGCAAGGTTTTAAGCTACCCTGTCTTTCTTTTGAGTGATCATTTCTGCTAGGAAAGTTTTTCCCAAGTAGCACATTGCTCATCCAACTTTACTTCTCCTTTGGTAATGCGATAGAACTTAAAAAACTGAACAATTCTTATATTTAAAATTTTATTCTACCTCCACCATTACAAAGTTATATTAGAAGAACGAAAAAACACGATAACTTTAGGGGCTGATTTCACCCCTTCAGACTAAATTTCCGCAGGCAAAAAATAAAAAAAATATTTCTTGCATACCGCAATATAATTCGCGCGAAGTTTCATGAAAATCAGAATTTTCAGGGTTTGGGAACGTTTCCTTGGCAGAAATACAATTGAAGGGTAAGAGGAAAAGCATGGAATATTCATTTTTAGTGTTTCTACGATTTATAACGTATTTTGCTGGCGGCAAGTGAAGAATACAATTAAGTTCATTGAACCCTGTTTCTTTACCGATGGATTAAATTATTAATATTTGATTTTCTCAATGAAGTTGTGTTGTGACATTCCTTATTTCCCCCCTTCCCTTCAATTCACCCTCGAATACGATAAGCAACTGCAATAAGTGAAAAGGCTCAGATAAGCTAATATCCCTTTTATTGTCTCCGTGGTGCCCCTATAAATCACCACTTGCCCCCGGCAAAACGAGCACGATCGCGACGCGGTGTCCGAAAAAGTGTATCCCTCCGATTTACTATCTGTTACAGGGACGTTCATAAATCGTCCTCCATCGATTACAAGCCGCATCTGCCAAACCCATGGCGGCTGCGGGGGGAGGGAAAAATTTCTCAGTCGAATTTCCCGCACGTTGTTTGACCGCGACCATTCCCATATGTACGTTCCACTCGAAGCCGACGTTATGTATCGATTTGCTTAACCTGAAACTTCGTACCTAACTCCCATGTAGCCGAGTTCCCCGACCAAGTCCCAGGGCTATTTGGAATTTGATCGATAAAGAAAGTTCCGCTGCGGAACAGTCTGTTACTACCGGGGCTATTAAAACTCAAGAATAAAGAGAGCAGGGGCGAGAAAAAGGGGGATGCAGGGGGTGTAAGTGATGGAGGGAGTTGAAAGGAACGGCAAGAAGCATCGACAGATGCTACCGTCGCTCTGATGGACATCTTTTAAAACGGAATACCCAACCAAGAAACCTGCCATTTTCTAGTACGTCCTCCAGATCCGAGTTTTTAGCTTGTAAAGCATCCGCCCGTTTCTCGTGACGCGTCAAGTTCGCCCGCAGATCCCGGATCGTCTCCTCGTGATCTCGTCTAGTGGTTTCCGTCCTGAGATTGCTCTCCCGCATTGTCGTCAACGCTGTCTCAACGTCTGTCCCTACACCCCTCGCCAATCTGCTCATCACGGACCATTGGGTTTTCTCGTAAATATCGCTCCGCGATTCCTCTCTGCGTGGAAAGCACTGGGGATCGTTACGAATGCACGAGACGACGTATCGTGATTGTTCGCAGCGAAATGTTCACATGTTTGTCATAATTTATTAAGCTAAATGGTGATTCCGGGGTATGTGACGTGGGGTGGGAGATTGTTTAGGGGAAACGGATTCTTTTCGGGGTGTTGGAGAAGCTTCATGAACTCCTTCGATTGTAAATCGGAGTATATTTTGTAGTGTTAATGGCGGAGTAATTGTTGAGGTGAGTGTAGTAAAGTATAATGAGAAGGTACTAAATAGTAGCACTCGCGATTGAATTATAATTTCGAGCTTTGCAATGTAGTGACGTTTTCAGTTTTGAGGAGACTGGTTGTAATTGAATTATTCTAATTTGAATTTCCTTTGTGTCACTTCAGGGAGTCAATGTGATGAATTTTGATGAAGTTGGAATATGACGTAGCTTATGTAAAATTATATTTTGTTGTTTTTTTTTGTTGTTGTTTTTGATTTGTTATGTTACTTTCTACTTTTTATTTCTTTTATTTTTACTTTTCTATTTTCTGTTATACTTTATTATTTGTTATTTATCGTTTGTACTCTAATGTTATAATATGTACACTAAAGGGTTCCCCCGTTTACTTAATAATAATAATAATAATAATAATAATAATAATATTATTAAAATTGGTGGAATTTAAATCACTATTTTGAAGACTTTAAATTTGTGTAAAAAATTCAGGTTGTCAAAGTTTGCAATTTTTATCCATTCTTGCGAAAGCAGGCTGTATTAATAAATTTTTGTTAATCGAAACTATCAACCCTACTATGCATCATTCTTCTTGTATTTTAATAAAAATTGATACGTTTTATAGAATAAATTCTTTGTAGACCGAAAAATGACTTTGGAGCACAATAATTAAAGCAACTGTAAGAAGAATTGCAAATATTTGCCTAAATTTGTCATCTCACGATTTATAATCACATTAAAAGAAGTAAAATGAATTTTATTTCACAGAAGCGTCATTTTTCAATCTCCATTAAAGTTTGTATACCTTTCTGCGACAGCAACGGAAATTAATTTATTCTCGACGAAGGTGTGCTCGATTGCGTTTACCATTTGGAGGAGAGCCTCGCCAGCTATCGCACAACTCTCACAGTAGTTTACGCTCCCGTTTGCTTGAGTACTACGAGACACTTTGCACTCCTGCGCATCGTCCTCTCCATTCTTCACCTGTGGACGTCCTACTTTTGGAGAACATCCTTCGTTTGGACAGCAAGCAAATTTTTACGATTACTCTGTCGCATACGAGATTTAAGAATCGGCTGCACGTCTTGCCTCTGTTCGTTTATTTCCTTTCCCTTGCCCTCCTCTATCTATTTTTCATTTTGTTTACATTTTCTTTCGCACCTCCCTCCCATTTTCTCGTTGTTATACTTTCTCTATTATTTCACCCTGTCTCTCTATTTCTATTCTTCTATACACTTCTATCGCTCCTCTAGATATAGAATGGTATACATAAAATAACACTCAAAAGCAAGAAAAACGCGTCTATTTATGCTTCAGAAATTTCTCAATATTTTTTATAAAAGGTTTTTGCATATTTACTGGAACGTGCTTTATCATAAACTACTCGACGCGTTGGATAAGTTTATAACGACATAATAAGTGAAATATAATTTCATCAACTCTCTACCTTATCGTAGGCGAGGATCTACTTTGTACTTACTAACATTTTTAAAGCTAGGTATTATTAACTTTTATCATTTGCAACACGAATCTATTAATAAACATCTCTTCTATGATGAATACAATTTCTGGGGTAAGAATGCATTAATTACATTTGGGAATATTGAGAATATCACTTTCAAATTTGTGGAACACGAAGTTGCAGGTCGTGGTGTTGTGCTGCATAAAACGGCGGCGCAACGTGCAGCGTCAAGATCCCGTGGCTTGATACTTTTCAGAATTAGTTACGACGATGACGTGGATTTGAGGGTTTCCCTTGGGCTCGACTTGAAAGCACTTTAACCGCGCGTACAGGTGTTCACGGTACGTCGAATCAACGGAACGTTACAAAGAAAATTTCTTGGGTGGAATAGTTCGGAGACTTAATTTCCCGAGCGCCATCGAAGCGCCGTGTAATTAGCGTAACTTTGTCTTACGGCCGTGTCAACCTCCCTCAGTATAAAGCCAAGTTTACCGAAGTCAGTTTAAACTTCTTTCACGGGATTAATCTTTTCATTAATAGTTCCCCTTGGTTTAAACGGTTTCGTGCTTGCCATCGCTACAAGGAATCCATCTTCACCGAACACATTAACCCTCGGTTGTCATACCCATTTTTTCTAACGTACATAGTTGTCACGATGACTCGATTCGACGCAAACCAATTTTCAATCAACTGGTGTTGGAAAATTATGTTAAATTAAGGAGGGAACCTGGTGGATGAATGAAAAATATTTATGCAGAAATTTAATTAAATTATTTTTTCTTTGCATAAAAACGCCGAAATTTGTTTGTCAAAATCGTAACTTTTTCGTTAAGGTACCATAACTTTGTCAATTTTAGACTTTCTTCTTATTTGTTTAATACAGTGACGATATAAATTCATGTCCATTAAGGAAAACTTCGGCTTTTTTATTTCGGGCAAAAATTGGATCCGCTAGGATTTGCACAATTTGACAACTCCGGTGGCGCGGCGCTAAGAAAACATACCAATAAAACAATACTAAATGAAATATTATTGAATAAAAAAAGTTTTCTTGTTGTCTAAATGTACAGTAAAACACCCTTAAAGTTTTGGAAAGATTCTATTTATATTTGTTGAGAAAATAATTCTTAAAAAATCACCGTGTTTTCAACGTCCTAAACCAGGTTCCCCCTTAAGTCACAAAAAGTCTGAGATACTATCGTTGAAAATTATCATTTAAGGTATCATCGTATTTACAGTTGCACCATTTTAAATGATCCCTCAAAGATATTTTACCTGAAAGTCAAATTGTGGGTCATTTTGGCCCAGTGTGACAACCAAGGATTGATATATCAAATCTTTGGAAACAAAATCTGCGGTTCTGACTGTCCCTTCGATATCCAATCTATCGTTGACTCACCATATGCCGGGAAATAGAATCAGGCATAGTTTTCAGCCGATCCCAAACGAGCCTCAAGAGACTGGCCAATGAAACGTGATTCGGTCGTTTCACACCTGCCACCTCCTTAAAAAAGTCTTCCACAAAGGGATACTTATCCATGAACTCAACGATTAAGCGTAGAACGAATTGAATTCTGCAACAAAGACCACTTTTTACAAGCTGATTTCAAAACGATCTTCATTATTTAGTAATTAGTTAGTCAGTATTTCTCTGGGTAAGCTAGTGTTTACAACAAATATATAAATACCCCTCGCGTCGAGTTACACTTTTATAAGTCCAGTTCTCAAAAAAGTTCATTACCAATCAAATAACCTCATACAAGCCTACTAAATATTGTCCCACCATTCGAAAGCACCTTATATTTAAGTAAACTTGCTAAATTCCATCCGCAAGATGGTTTCTGCGAAACTTATTCCGCCCCCGCCACGCGGCAGCGTGGACCCTCAAAACGAAAGTAATGAAATATCCCCCGAGGGTGACGAAGTGCATCGTACGTTCGATTGAGTTCCATCTACAAAGCTCGGGCCCCCGCTCCCTTTGACGACACCGAATGTACACAGTTAACTTGGTTGATTCAACAAAATTGAAAGCAAAGTGAACAGCGTAAATTACCATTCAAAGTGTTTTATCAAATTGAACATTGACAGTAGCTGACAGAGCTTCTACTTTTAGTTGTTTCAATTCTGTCGAATCAACCGCATTGTTCAACCTAAGCGAACCGTGCTAACCCGTCTTTAGCTGTATAACGCTTGCGCGTTTTTTTAATTGAATGGGAGATGAGATCTCACAATGGAGGTTTGTCCCATCGTGAGTGTTATTGGGCGGAATGTATGCAATCACGCGGCGACACGTTCGAAAAAGAGGTAAACAACCTGTCGTAAGCCAGCTCCAGGAGAAGAATATAGAATTCCCCCGCGGTCCCATTGTGCTCTTTCACAACTTCCATGGCGTTTATGTCCCTCGCGGTCTTCGTGGGGAATTTCCATGACAGATGCTCGATATCGCCCAGCCAAGAATATATCTCGTTCGAGACGCGCACACACTCCCTGATATCTGCGATGACCGACGCCACCAGGTATTTGTTCAATTTTGGCATGATTTCTCGATGCTCGCGCAATCTCCGTGGCCTGCATAGGTTAAGTGGTCGGGGGACGTTTGTGAGCGATGTTCAGTCATAAAGTTGTGACTGGTTGGATCGATGTCCTGTTAGGGCCCATTCGTGCGAGACGTTTCTGGGATTCCAATAGATGTTTCAGATGTATTCACGTGTTTTCTGTCGTTGTTAATTGAGTGATGTTTCTGTTAAGTGAATATATTTGAAGTACCGATCAATTTCTAGCTATAGAAGGTTCTATAACGTGTAGAAGGTTCTAAATCATGATTATGTGCCTGCCTTGCGTAAGACTGGACTTGCAAGTCTTAGCGATCGCTGTGTGTCTGTACCGACCTGTTATTTCTCTATAAAGTAATCCATGGTCTGATTAACTGTCGGGAACTCGTTGCATTGATTTCATTTCATGCCCCACAACGGTCGTTACGTCCGAGACCTCTTTTTGTAACGTCTGTCCCTGATTATTTTCATTATACTGTTGATCCCATTAATCGGGCCATGGATGCGATGAATCATTGCCCGGTAGAAATTGACTTTTTTGCGGTCTCACTTGCGTCGTTTAGAAGTCTCTTATTTAAAAGATTGTTATCTTAGTAGTGTGTGTTTTATTGTTCCTTTATTATGTTTATTTTGTTTTATTTTCTTGTTATTACTTATTGTAGTATTTATTTTCTTTTTGTTGTTTTCTTTCTTTGGTTTTATTATCTTTGTGTTATATATCTCTGTATTCTGAAGGGTCTTCCCGTTAATAAATAAATAATAATAATAATAATAATATAACGAGATTTTGTCTATTTTTGTCGCGGAGTCCAACTAAAAGTTTCTTTATTTAAGCATTATAATTAATACTTTGCAATACGTATAAGCATTAACATTTATCGAACGTGTGAAAATTGATAACAAAATAAAATTCGCTCGGAGTAGAAAATCATTTTACAGTCCAAGGGTTATTACTTGGTTTATGTATATCTCAAGTTTTATCAATCACAGTTAATAATAATTTATACCGGTTGGTTGGCGTAAATATTAACATCATTTTCAACTCTCATGAATCTCAGCGATGGGTTTACATTTCGTCACCAACCGAATAAATATTTTGTTAGTTCCAACAAAACCCCAACACACCATTACTAACATAACCCAGTTGATTGTTTCTGCTATTCAGGTTCATCTTTTCGAGAAAAGGAGTTAATAAGATAATAGGTATATCTAAAAAAAGTCTGGTGAAAAGTGATAGGCTAAGTTACTATAATATGAAGTAGAGCTCTTACTTTTTACCCGTCGGGTACCCGGGTAGCCGGAAATTACCCGAAATAACTTCAAGCCATTGAATGTGGTATTGTTCGATCATATTTGGCTAACATCAGACTATACCACAGACAATCACACACAATACCACATTCAATGGCTTGAAGTTATTTCGGGTAATTTCCGGCTATCCGGGTACCCGACGGGTAAAAAGTAAGAGCTCTAATATGAAGTATTTAAGGACCCATATAAAATTGCCAAGTCTTCACTGCATTATTTGTTTTGTTGCTCGGATGTTGGCTCTTCATCTCTGATAAGAAGGCCGCCATCGCTTCGGTTTCCAGATGCAAGTACCTGAGTATGGAATCGGTATGGATCAATTCCGTCCCCTGGTATTCTTGTCGATAGGGAAAAGTTTCGGGCGTAGGGGTGTACCTTTCGCTACACAGCCTGCGTAAGTCACCCAGGCCGGTTACCCAATCTCCGCTTTATCCGGCGCGAGTCAGGTGACGCCTAGTGTGCTCCTGACGGAGTCGTTCAGAGCAACAGGAATCGCCTCGGGGGCACCGAACGCTTTTCCCTTTCGACTCGGACAGCAGGGTGGTAGGAACTGCGCCATCGAATACTCATTGCATGCTCACCCCCGTCTTTCCTTCCTGCTGAATTTGTTTCAATCGAGGAATTGCTTGGTAGATCCCCAGCTTCTATATCTAAACTGAAGAGATGGATGGAACTTTCTTTCCATCCATCTCTTTAGTTTAGTAGATGGTTTTTAGGTAAACGGAGATCGATCGCACTTTGACTCCATCTATCTCTCTATGGGTCTCGAAACGCCGCAACTTCCGCGAGGCGAGACCTGGTAATCGGTGAAAACCGAGCCCATGGCTGCGATTGTCAAATATTCTAAGTAGTTAGATATAAGAGTTTCTTTAACTTGCAATAATTTGGTAGAATTTAAAAATAAATATAAGTTAAAATATTTAAATGGATCGTTCTTTTCCTTCATTCTAGATATATACACAGCTATATGAAATAAATATATGTGGAATTATTTAATTCAAAGTACTTTGCATTTCTATTGTCATTCAAATGCTCTCTAACGCCTTTATCCCTCATAAAAGACAAAAAATTCTCATCCCATCAGAATTGCAAATTAACACTTGCAATTCCTCAAAGTTCTCTGCTTTGATATCACTTTTATGAACATTGGCGCCAGCAATTATCAGACTTCCTTCACAATGTTCGCCGTGCACGATCCTTCAAATTCCATCGGTAATTTACTCGTCGATAAGAAACGGAATTCAATACGTTCCTTTCTTCCCTTATCGAAATCATAAATCTGCTGGCATCCGTAGTTCCCCGCGGTAGCGTGTAAGTGTAATTGTTCCTTCGAGACGGACTCGCGCCAGACCATTTAACCAGGGTAGAACTTTGCAGGTGGATAATCTGCGGAGTTCTTGAAACCGTTTCTGGTTCTTTGATGAAGTCGCGAGCACGTTAATCTCAGCCACATTTTCCAGATGTAATCTTTACCAGGGCCGCCGAGCCATGGAAATTACGAGGAGCGTCGTGTTTCCTCGTTGCCAATATTCAAATGACCGATAGATCACGAGACTCTGAGACCAGTCGAGCGAATTAAAAGCGTTTCGATTTTTAAACTTTGATTGAGTTCCGCTGGAGTAGAGTTGCGGAGTGACGTCAGGCTTGGATGTAAGATTTTAATTATAGCACACAGAAGAGTTTGAAATAAATTAAAGTAGAAACTCTTGGCATTAGGTAGCATAAAGTTCTTTTATTAGTATGGGATGCTCGATTTTATGGAACTCGTAATTTCTTATAATTATCTCCGCATTGGAAAATATTGATATTAATAATCCATACTCGGCTTTTCATATTTCTTTTTAAAACGATTTGAATAGTGCAGGAATAATTGGAATATTTTGTAGATTATCTTCAGCCTTGAAAACACACTCATGAAAATTTTTCTACGTTATAAGCGTTCTCTATGTTATAAGCGTTCAAAGTGAAAAGAACCTGTTTTTGCTTTGATCACAAATAACTCGTTCAATAAAAATCGTACAGCAAAGCAAGAACAAACGAAATTAAAGAGAAATGTTTGCTCTACAAGAGCTCTCCATTGGATTTACCCGAAAAATTTTTTTTTGGTCGTACATACGTTAAAAAACCGTTGAGTCCTTGATTAAAAAATTAGAAACGAAGTTTTTTACACATTTTTGCGACCATTTTTCGCGGAGATGCAGCTATTCGGAAATGATCAATATTTTCGAGAAATTATAATTTTTCTTTAATTTTATCCACCAATGTAGGTATACTTATTTAAATTTATCAATTCGTTACAATAAAGTATCGAACCAGAATTTACTAGATCTTTACTAGAATTGCTTCATTTTTACGTGTGAAATCTATTAATCATTTATATTTTTATTTTCAGCTCCCACCACTAAACGTCGACGTTTCATCATCCTCCAAATTAACCCAGCCTCCCTTTTTCCCCCGTTCGAATGAAACGCAATCAGAGTAATAAACGTTGAAACGCCTATGACTCGCGGAATACAGGGTAATCCTATATCCATGCGATCTGTCATTTCACGGATACCTGGCTGTGGCTGTCACGAGTTTATCACTTCCAGCCACCCCCGTCGTTCGGTGGAAACTTCGAAATGAGTAGTTTACAGAGTTTGTGAAACCATTCGCAGGCGCGGGGCAGAAGTGGCGCGCCTTGCCTTGTACCGCCACCAATATACACCGAATCCAGTCGCGTGTTATTCCTATTATTCGACGACGACGCTTCGCAAGCAGGAACCTCTTCGTCGCTGCACACGGGCCTGATTAGAACAGACACTTTCTACCGAGTATCATATTCGATACGGGTTTAGTTTGGTCCGCCGTCTTGTCGCGATATCACCGCAGAATTCCGCCATCTTCGGAAGTGGCAGAACGTGTTTCGCCAGTCAAATGACGAACCGTGGGACTCGATGCCACCTTAGACTCTGCTCTACTTGATATCGCGCAACGAGTTAAATAGGCTGGCACTCGAGTGCCAACAATTGGAAGCGAACGAGCAGGATCGAGTTGCTGGTAACTTGGGTATAGAGGAATCAGACTACTGTGAGTGATTTGTGTACGCGCAGTTCACGTGGAATCGGCGTAGGATCTTACATGACGATTTGAAGCAAATTTCTTGAGTGGATTGGAGTTAGAAGAATTTTGCCTCTATTTCTAGAAGTTTCAGCTCTTGGATGGAAGAGGGATGTTTGACTAATCTAATATTATGATTGAAGAACAAAGATTTGTATTAGCCCCGATGTGACTTCAGGTGAACTTAATTTGCAAGATCATTGGCGACACCTCTTAAATTTGAACTTTATGAGAGTGACTTAAGTGAATTTGTATATAGTGGTGATTTGTTTCCATTGATTCCACCAGGGTTAATCCAACGTGTGAGATAAGCAGGGGCGGATTTTTAGTGGCGAAAATTACGTGCGCGCCATAAGTTGCACGTTGTGCAGAAATACGTGGGAGTCGGTTGAGACTGGAGAAGTCCTCGGAGGGGTTAAGGCACTTTGGCCCAAGTGTACGCACGACTTAGGCGTCATTGTTGTCTGACTACGCGGTCCGAAACTTCGTAGATCGGTATCTGCGCGCGATGCCTGGCGCTACCTAAAGTACGATAGTACATTAGCGGAAAACCACGGTGGACGTACGAGTGAGCGCGGAATATTGGGGGCCCGAATGAATTATGCATCGTTCGGGGAACGGGGGTTGCGAGTAACGCTGGTTCATAATGGAACCGCGCCCGATATAATTTACCGGTATTTACGTTCCCCTATAATACGTTTGCTCGTTAAGTTAATCACGCTCTTCGCTGTTGCACTTCGTTACAGCTGGTTCACGGGCAGCGATGGTGGGCAGGACGAAAGCTCGCCTGATGGATTCTTTCGTGTTATATCTAATGCGGTTATCTGATCTGAAGGTGAAAGTACGGTATATTGGCAGAATTATTATTCTTGAGAATAATGCATCGTAGGTGTATAAGTACAGGGTATGGGAGACCGGAGCTAGTTCATACATTATTCCGTTTTCAATTTTTCTCATTTTTATTTGAATTAATTATTTAATAACAAATATGCTAAAATATACTTTGGTCTCTCCTCTTTAATATATAGTAAGCGAAAACTTGAGAAAGTACATACAAAATGAATGAAAAAATGGTATTTGAACGAAGGAGAAATGTATCAATTTATCCCACTGTGGGAATAGGTGATACGTTATTCTGTTTTCAATTTTTTTCGTCTTTTATTTGAATTAATTATTTAATAACAAATATGTTAAAATATACTTTGGTCTCTCCTCTTTAATATATAGTAAGCGAAAACTTGAGAAAGTACATACAAAATGAATGAAAAAATGGTATTTGAACGAAGGAGAAATGTATCAATTTATCCCACTGTGGGAATAGGTGATACGTTATTCTGTTTTCAATTTTTTTCGTCTTTTATTTGAATTAATTACTTAATAACGAATATACCAAAATATACTTTGGAAAATAAACTTGAGAAAGATTTGATTTTGCAACCCCCTCCTTACCTAATATTTTTTACATCGAATTTTTTCAGTTATTAAAATTCTTTTAAAGGTTTATATAATTCATTTAACTCAGATTCGGGAAATTTTAAAATTCTTTTAAAGGTTTATATAATTCATTTAACTCGGATTCGGGAAATTTAAACCCAATTTGCAACAAATGCTGTCTTAAAGCAAATATCGACCAGTTTTTCTGAATCACATCAAATTCTGAAGATATTAGATTTATTCTGATAAATTAAATAATGTAATTTAAATTATAGAGAAAACATATTACTTATCCTTTACCGTTCGAATCATGTATATCTTATCCTGACACAAATTTCACATTTCCAGCGATGACCACAATATTCCTTACCACGCTAACTTTTCCTATGTCATCTTAATCTAGAATTCCAAAGTGATTTATTTAAAATTATTTTAAACTCCTTTCCTTGAAGTACTGTTACTTCCTTTCATCTGGAGTGCAAATACCTAAGAGAGGAAGGAATACAAGGAAAGGCGAAGAAATGAACAAAGCAACGACATCTCCGAAATTCCTTTTTTATGAAACAATAATATACAGATATCTATAGTAAATTCCATCTGTAATAATTCGTATTCACGTTATTTACAGAAATATATTTATATATATATTCATTTATATATATATAGATCTGTGAGCTCGAGTCTCTACTTCGGAGTTTGGTCTCACGGATTATCGCGGTTACAATCGACTCGCGACGCTAAAATCTTAACCATAGGTTCAGTTTCGCTGAGACTAGGCTCACACGGTGATAATTTATCGCTGACCATCATACACACGCTTACACGCGCCACACACATACACGTGCATACTGTGAACACAACGTACAACAGACAATTTCAAGAAAACGTGATTATCAACATCTAAACTCATCTGTCCCTTTTTACCTAAGAACATGGTGCCGAGCGATAGAACAAGCATCGTTTCCGGTTTTTCTCGTTGTCAGTGTCATAGCCGTTAGTGTCGATATCAACACGATTCTTCGCTTCTAGAGCGAACGTGGGTAATGTGCTATATCATGGTTTGTGGGGGTGGAGGGGTCGTGGCTAGTTTACTCGTTAAACTACGTGTAAAGTAATGCGTTCGGTGCATTGGTCGCTATTGACACTTTCGCATAGAGGTCGTAAAGGAACACGGTGGAAGAATATGTTCCAGTTCCTTTTGCCGACTCTATGGGGGTTGTAGTTGCGAAGGACGCGGAGCAATACCTTCTTCCGCGGTCCTTAGAGCATCTTAATTGATACAAATCGGTCTCCTAACTGCGTAAAGTTGGAGCAGACTCGTTGCATGTTCGCGATGGAGCTTTTTAGTTTCTCAAGTGACTACTTTATCACCATTTCGGGACGTTGTTGTCGCCTTGGATTACGTGATTGTTTCAAATCCAGAATTGACGTGGGATCGTGGCTAAGGGTGTTGTGATTTTAATACGAAAAGTAATCTATAGAATAGATGAGCAAAGAATTTGGGGGTTACGATCTTTCAAAGTTTTATATTCCTTTTACTTTGGGTTCAATTTTTTAATTTATTTATTTATTCACGGGCAATCCGTTTAGGGGAATAGAATAGGTAGTTGCACAAATTATCAGAAAGGATGCACTCAATACTGGTTCAAAATTCAACTATAGAGGATTGAGGGGAGTAATTTTGTTTGTGGGAATGTAGGTATAGAATTCATCGACTATTTGCAGTCTTCTTCTAATGCGTACATTAGGAAAATTTGATTTCTTCATTTTAGATCAATGATGCAAGTACAACAGCGAATACAAAATGTTTATGAAAATATTTTGCATAGGAAATTAAAATAAATGGTTGATTCTAAGTAAACAGTAGTGGACATGGTGCTGATTTTTCTGAATACTACATATATACCTCAAAACCCTTCGATTTCTTTTTTAAGTAATGCTGAATTTTTAGAGTAAGAAATGTTACACTGCAGTAAAGAATGACGTAGTCAATAAGAAATACAAATAAAAAAACCTCAACCGACTCTTCTACTTCTGCAAAAAGTGATTAAATTTAATTGAAAAAGATTCAAAAGATGGAAAACCAATCTTCCACATTCGGTTGCAAAAGTGTTGAATATCGGGTTCAGAACTGAACAACAGTAAACAATATTCGTAGTTATATTTTCTGTCCTTCCTTCCCTCCAATTACATAACTGTTTGTGAAAAGACAATATGTTTAACTCACACGGTAGACAAAAATTCCTTTCGAGCGCAATAAAGTGTCCAAAAAAATTGTATCAACTGCTCCAGTTTGCTTCTCCTCTGAATGACACATTTTACTTCGCGTCGCAACCACGGTGCCGTATATCGAAAGCGCGAAAAGATCAACCTTCAATTATTGCTCGTTGCGTTCGCCACTTTTGCTTTCAACCTCTGATTGCACGAACACCGCTAGAAATTGATGTGGGAAGGTAATCAGTGGAGCGTCCATAAGAACGAAGGGGGCGCTTATCTTTTTTCCCCCCAGGGAGGAAATCTGAATGGGCCAGAGACGGAAAGATCGATCCAGCATCGGTTGCCCACGGGACACCGGAAGTTAATTAACCTTTAGCGTCAAACGTCGCCACGAACCACGTCGACTGAGACACGCGTCTGCTCAGCGTCTTTCTCCCGCCAACGTGTTCACGATCGCTATTTGACTCCAACCTGTACATAGCAATAATTAATCCTTACGCTACCGAGCAATCTCGTTGCTTGCGCTAAAATCAAACGCCCACCTTTTCTGCGAAATTTCTATTTCCACCCTTGCTACAAGCATTTGGAAAAGATCAGTATAATACCAAACACGGGATAGTATCCTAATTGAAGAAGATATGAGAAAGAGATATTGTTATCTATGAACAAGTGAATAGATTTATTTTTTTGTTGCAATTCAAGGTGAAAGTAAAGCTAATTTTTGTGTTCACAATGTACTTCGACAAGGAAGAGGGAGTTTTGGAGGAGGTACAATGGTTCGAGGGTTATATGTGGCTGAGTTCTATCTCGTACGCTCCAATTCAATCACGAGCCCCCTTCGCTCGATTTCCCCCGTTGCTATCTCGAAATCTTCCGACAAGAGGAGTCGCTCGAGTTTTTTCCTATTTCAAGAAATTTACTGGCGCAGATTAAGCCACCCGTGTTAGGCCGCGAAAATCGATTTCTTCACGAACCTTGTCGACCTGGAATTGGTCGAATTGTCGGAATCCACCTGCTGCTGTTATCGCGACGATATACGACCACGCGTCGCGAAGAAAGAAAGGCTTAAGGGCAGGGCTTCTTAACTTTTAGTTCAATCCTCTTTAGGACAACGAAGTGTACCTACTGTGAAACGCCCTGATAGCATGTATATTTCAAGGCAAATATGTTCGTCTTATGTAGTTTGTTCGCGATACAAATTATGGGACCCAAGAATCTTAATCTTTATTCCTTGTGAAGCATTCAGAAATCTTCTCTATATTAAAATCTTAACAATCATTCGTGCAGTTATGGGAAAATTTATTTATTTATTTATTTAACACAGGAACGGTAAGAAACCATTTAGGATGGAAAATATTGGTGAAACGGTGTCGTAATTCTGCTGGGCAGTGTCGTATGTTGTAAAATTGTTATTCATGCTTACAACTACTCGCGTGAAGAAATGAAAATTCGAACGAGTTGTAGTGGTTGTCATTGAAGGGTTAAAGGTTATCAGAATTTCGTAATTGAAATCTGAATCCGAGTCAATTTTAAATTATGTCGCTTTTGCTACAAATAAAAGATATTGTGAAGGAATAAAAATGTAGTAAATTTATAACGAACAGCAGGTTTAGATTTAAGTGTGGATTAGACCTGTACTCAGTGTTAATTAGATCTGAAATAAGGACCTAAATTATTGATGTACTTTTTTTAGTTATTTGTGTATCTTTACCTAAATCCTAACCCAAACCTCGAGAAAACATATTAATTGTTAGTGGGCGCGAAATTCGTAGCTATATCTTTAAAATATGATAATAGAATCCTAAAAACGATGACTTCTCCTCCGTAAAATCATATCTCAACAGAAAACAACATCTTACAACGTTTCAATCAAAGCTTCAGCTTTTAAAATTTTTTACTACCTTTCTTATATAACCTTTATTAATATGTACAATTACAACGACAATATAATGCAATAATGACCAATAATGACAATAATTTTCAATGTGGTAGCGAATGTCTAAAAGAATCACTGATACAAAGAAATACCATAAGTACTTTCATTCAACAAGTTAATTGCGACTATGAATTGTAATACGTCAGACCAACGCCAACGATTTCTCTACACCCTGTAAACGATTGTTCGTTAAGAGCCACCACAGCACGCCAGCGATTTAACATCGTTCACAAAACTTATTTACAACATATTTACGCTGCCTCCTCCAATAGCGTTGCGAAGCTCACTTTTACTACACGCTTTTATTAGCGTTGAAAAACGTTACCTATGAGCCCGATGACCAACACATAAGAACACCGGACTATAAAATGGGTCGTAAGAAAGGAACAAGACGATCCTTGCGAGATATCTGCATCCACGACACCGCTGTTCCTCGTAACGATCTTGCAAGAAACGCAAGGATATTCGTTGTCTTTCTGAACGGCATAACTGGCTCACTTCTGCGGATGAAACGGTTTTATTGCATGTGTGCACGAGAGATCGCCCGGTAAATTGCGTCGTTCTCTGTAAATCTTTCTGTTGGTTTGAGGATACACGATCAGCACGATTGGTTTTTACGAAAGAATACAGGGACGTTGCACTCTGCAATATGTTGCATTTATGATGATTGTTCATTGCTATTGTAACTAGGGCTTGGATTATTTGTCGAACTTTTCGGTATTCGAGTATTCGAATACTTCAGTTGCTCAATTATTTGCTGAATATAATTCGAATATCCAAGTATTCGAATACTATTCGAATATCCAAGTATTCGAATACTATTCGAATATTTTAGTATTCGAATATTATTCGAATATTTAAGTATTCAAATACTTTAGGTTCTTTAGGTTCATTTGTCAGGGTGAAATCTTGTAAACTAATTCTCACCCACTTCACACCATAGTATTCGAATAATAACATTCGAGTACTCAAATATTCGAAATTTATTCGTAGCATTCGAATACTTGTAAAATATTCGAATATTAAATTATTCGAATAATCCCATCCCTAATTGTACCTCAGAACCCTATCTTCACTCTTAACTTTGCTGGTTGCAGATATCGAGAAGATTGTAGATATGTGTGCAGCATGCAATATGAACTATTTAAGTTGAAACAATTAAATTCTATTCATCCACATTAAATCGACAAGGAGCAGAATTTTTAAATATAACTTCAAATTATAAAACTTACTGGTATTACTTCTCTTTTAAGCTTCACAGTTCAAGTGACAGTATGTAAATAGTATCTAAAAATGCAGCTTTTCCTTTCAACAATCCAAAGCCACAGTAATTTCAATAATAACAACCCACTGGACTTCCCACACAGCAAGCCAAACTATTTGTGAAGCAACTTCATATTTTCTAAAACAAATCATCTGTGTTTGTAATATATAAGTCGATACTTACATAAAGAAAAGGATCGGACAAAGGAAATACTTGGGAAAATATTGGCGTTGAGAGATGTCCCCGGGGGGTATCAATAGAAAGATCCGAACGAAGGGTACACACACGATCCGCGTTAGTGAAACGGTACACACCGTCACGTTCTTACAGTTTCCACCGACTTCCACGGTTGTACACGTCCTGTTAGCCTGCCCACTTCCACGTGCCATTGTAAATAGACAATCACCGTGAGGATTTCTCTCCCTCGAACGGTTTATCCGCGTCGACGATCCTTGACCGAACGAAATGGAATCTAATACGTTGATGCAACGTAAGACATTTCTCCACGGTGGAGACACGCGTCTTCCTCTCCGATAACGAACGATACAGGGTCGAGAGGCAAAGGAAACTCCATCCGGTAGATCCTCGCTTCTAATTCCCTCGACACTGCACGAAAATAGATGAGCTCCATTGGTGGAGCTCGGTCCACTTGACTGGAGGACTCATACCTATTACGGATAAGGATCGAAGCACGGCGATCCCAAAGTGGTCGATCCTCCATGAACATTGACTCGCTTCGGTTCATTCGTCCTATATAGTGATTCATATGTAATGCGCGATAATTCTTGTCAGATTTTGTAGGTGCGAATCCACGGTGAGGTTTTACACGAGACAGGGAATGGAAACAGTTGCGAAAGATGAGATTTTTGGAAATAGGTATATTATGAAACTTATCTCGTGAGAGTCAACTATCATGAAAAAATTAAAATTTGTCTCATTAGTGGAAACACATCGCGAAATAATTGTCTCGTGAGATTAAAGTCACGATATTTTTGTCTCGTCGTGGATTTGCATGTTTAACGTAATAAATGCCTAATATCATCACGATACATAATTTCTCTTTCTTGCTTCCTAGTTCTAGTTTTAATTTTTTTTTTTTGTAGTCACGATTAGGTTTGTAACAGCATTGTACTGCAGCCTCTCCTTTTATTTCCATCTTAATGTATTACTGGTTCGTTTCCTTGCATATTTACTGAGTAATAAAGACGAATAATAATAGTAATAAATAACGGGGAACCCTGTATTCATTCTGCTTTAGTGACTGGGGAAAATGCAGTGACTCACAGATTTGTTCACGTAAATTATGAAGAATAACTGCTTATAAAAGCCATTATCTCGCTTTTGCTTCTTGGTGCCTAGATTGGCATTACTAGACCCATAATTTGAATAGAAAAAATAAGGACACAGGCGTAATGTGTTCGAACCAACATGACAGTCTTTCGTAAACAAATTTGTGGGTGGCTGTATTTCTCTTGGGTCTTGACATTTTTATATTTAATTATAAAGGGCGTTATACGTATATAGCAATCGCTATGAGATTTCGAGATTCCTCTTTGCGTCCAAAAAAATGGTTTCGAAGAAAAGTTTGACTATTCTTCAATATATCTGACTTGCAGCTTGAAGCTTGTTAGGGGAATTCGAATTCTTTGCGCCTACCTTGTTTAAGTTAAACGAAGTTACGTATCTTTGAAGTTCGAATATGAAGGTAATATTTCACGAGCACGAACCTAACACAAGCTTCAATACTTTCGCGGATTTTTAGCGCGGTATGTGTAAAAACGCGGGCAGAAACGTTCGACTCACGATGAATTGGAGAGTGCAGTACGTAATGGGTTGACTTGGACCCGTCGATTGGTTTTCATTGTAGGCGCATTGATGGAAAGCGATGGTGTTTAAGGTAATGCCGAACGAATCAATACAAACGGATGGAGGAGTTCCAGCATTTTCCCTGAAAGTTTGGGAACAGGCTGAAGTGATCATTCTTCAAACTTCACGGTTCAGTTCGTCGAGTTGTCCTTTTCCCTGGACGAAGTCTCGCAGTTAAATAACTTCGCGAGATCATTTCAACGCTCCTTAGCAAAATATTTTTTTAGGCTTGAGTATTTGTCTATTGTCATGGTAGAGGTGGTATGAAAGGGACATTGCAATTATTTAAAAGATAAAGGATCCTTCCCACGTCGAAAGTATTTTTCTTTTGTAGTAACATTAATGCATGCCAAACCACGATTTTTTTTCACGCTTCAAAGTAAAATTGTTGGTGTTCTCTCAGAACGTTTTGTCAAGTGATGTTACCAACGACTGATTTTTTTATTATTGCATCTAGATTGATATTTTTGCAAGAACAATAAAAGATACGTCAGGTAATCTCTATTTAATATTATAACTCAAGAGACCAGATTTTCAATTGTGTTGTTATATTTATGAATGGGACGCAAAAAAAATTTATGAAAAGGACAAATACACTTTTTTAAGAAGCGAAAAAAGAGATAAATATAGAGAGTTATAGTCAGATAAGTGTTCCTTATAATGTTACCGATAAGAACTAGAATGTTTATTTAGTTTTTTAGTATCCCGGTCCTAAACAAAAATGTCCCTTTAATACCATCTCTCCCCTGCTCTTGTCGCAGCTGAGATTAAATTTTGGAGTATGAAGGTCTCATAAAATCCAGTGGCATGATTAATTTACTGGAATGACGTGAAAGTTAATATTTTGATTAGTACCTAACAAGTACCACTAAAAAAATTCTTTATCTACTGTAACGAATATTTCAAACCCAATTTCGCGTTATTTAAAAAAACAACGGACCATGGTGGAGTAACATTATGATTCTACTTTCAGTGCAACAATGATAATAACAGTGGTAGGAATATGTTTCAAACTCAATAATGATAGTACTAGTAACTTTCAAATTTGCAGGGGTAGTAATAATAATTTTTTAATTATCGCGCACGAAGTTGTAACACTCAACAGTACCGACCCTTGTTCCCGAAATTCTGTGCTTGCAATACACACGAGAGATGCACACTGCAAGTTTCTGCAGCGATTCCCCTGTTGCTAGAGTCAGGAATGGATTGATTACGTCAGCGACCCTCGATTCTATCGCCTATGCAACGTGAACAAGCGGAGGCATCATTGATACGATCTTGATGACCAACTCGTAACACTTGAACGAGACAAACGCGTGTATGAAACTCAGGATTCACATCGATCAGTTTTACGTATCTTATGGATCATGTACAGAGCGTTCCCCTTATCTCGATCCGCTGTAGTATCGCCGTTGCTTCCAGTTACAAATGCCAGAGATATCTACTTCGGGTGCTAAAAACGAACGACATCTCGTTCTGAGATCATTTGTCTTCAACACATCACGAAATAAAAGTATCTTCGTTAGATCTGGGTTAAGTCCTTTCATTCAGATAGTAATTTGATTTGAAGTGAATTGAATTAAAGGTTAAGTCTCATTCGTTGATGTCACCTGTTCTAATTAATTTTCATTCCCCTCCTTCCTACGTCCTTCTTAACAAACAGCATAATTTAATTATTTCAAAAGCAACAACGTTTTCATGAAAATGACGAAATAAGGTTTTCTGTGAAACTCGATGTCACACAACGTATCATCACGAATTTCAATTAAATTCAATTTTCTTGTAATACAGTGTCTAAGGTTCGTTTTAACGTATTCGAATGTTAACGAAACGACCCATTGCAACGTGTCCCAATATTATTTGTGTTCCATCGTATCTAAAAGACAATGCTTGGTGACTTTGCCAAATTTGGGAAAAGCAAACTCTTCTCCCTAAAAGTAATTGATGGCATTATTACTTACGTGGAGCCAAGCTTGCGCTGGCTTTCTCGATCGATCAGCGTAACAATTTCACAGGTTGTCCGTAAACAAAGCATTTGGTAGCTGGCAGTTTTCGTTCGTTGAAGAAAAACATTAAAAGCAAGACCCTCTCAAGGATTTGACATTCAAGGAGTTTCTTTTTACCGCGATCATTCCTTTCGAACGGGGCTCCCCAAATTGTACTTTGAATGGAAAATATCTTCTAGAAAACCAGATAAGCCTGGCTCATTAGTGGTGTTAAAATATATCGACAGATTGCGATGAATGATCCTTAAATTCTTTTGAACAAATAGAACAATATCAATGAGAAAATGGATGAACGCGTCAGACTAAACGTTCTATTACAGCAACCTCGAAGCGTTTAATGACCTGCGTCGTTGATAAAATACTTCCATGTTTATCGTACAAAACACTGGACTCGCTTTCCCGCGCGCAAGCTTTCTTTCGTCTTCGTGTCTTTGCTTGATATTGTACTGATATACTTAACAGAGTCTTTAGAGCCATCACAGAGTTTCGATCCAACTGTCGCATAATACATAAACGGATCTTCCTAAAAAACACTGAAAACCCGTTCATCCCCATTGAATTTCACTCCACAAAGTTCAACGCCAAGTTCTACGACACTTTGCCCCGACGTCACATAACACTTCTCCCCGTCATACCCAACACGGCTTTAATCGAACCACTGAATTCATCGCAGTGCCGCGCAAGGATTGGTTGAATTATCCTCGTCACGTGCCACTTGTAAACCTCATTTAGATCCTAGGAGGGCTTTGAAAGTCGCCAAAGTTCACCGAGCAGCGTCACGATAGTCATTATCGTCGTAAATTCTCCCCGACCCGCTCAGAATCTCCCCAGCCTCGTCACCTGATTCCAGATTCTTTGCCAAATTAGTCACGACCTGCCATTAACTCTCCCTTGAACAGAGCGAAGCCCGAGATCAAGGATCGAAAAGGTTCCGTTGAGTGAATATCCCTTGATTGAGTCAGAAAACGCCTGGATACCGTGTTTCCCAGGGAAATTGCCACTTTGCATTCCACTGAATCCCCCATAAAACGATCGTGACTCGCGCGACGTTCGGCGCGATTGGCTAGGCGAATTTATTGTTTCGCGCTTGGGAAAACGTCTCCGGGATCGTCTGGTATCCGAGTTCATCCGTGGACCTGTGACGCTGATTAACCGAACATACTCTCCCCTGCCGCCCCCAAGCCACGTACGTTCCGCGTAACGCCATCTGATGGAAGAAGCACCAGTTTGGGATTAATTCTCCCCTCAGACGCGACGTGACAGCGCCATGCTTTAAGAGGAAGCGAGGAGGAACCCATCCGTGCGTTGGTCGTGTTCAGCGATACCATGAATTTTCCGCGAGGGAATTGGCGTTCTCCTTGATCGAGGTTTGACGTATCCAGTCGTTGATAAATTATTCCCATCCCAGGCAAATTCACGAGGAGCACAGTCTCATCCCCATCCCTCTTAGATACCACTTATTTCCGCGTTACTGTCAGCTCACGATCCCCAATCTTCAGTTCGTTCCATCGACGGGTATTAATAGACCCTCCATTTGCCCACATCCTACCAGCCCTGCAAAGGCTCACGCGCGTAATCCTTCGCCCACATCCTCTACGCACGAGCTTCTTAATCCTCGAGTCTCAGCGAGGAAATGATTACGAGGATCACCTGTTGTCCCATCCCGGACGATCGTCAGAGGGGGCTTCTTCAGGGCCATCCATGTCGAACGTAACCGGGTAACTGTTCGACGGAAGAGAGTCAAACGGTGCATTAACTCCTGGCCTCGAACGGGCAGGGCATGATGGTGAGGATAAGGGGCAGCAGCACGCTGGCTAGCAAACGGCGTTTGGTAGCTTTGAGGGACGCGGCGGATTTCGTGGGTGGATTTCTGGCCTGGTCATTCATCACGTCGCTGGATATCGCGGCGCTGTTCGGCTCCGCCGAGGGACAGCTTATCGGGACGCTCATTGTGTCGTTGCTAGACGTGGAATCTCGGGAGCAGCGGCTAGCTTGGTGACCCAGACAGGCGACGTACGAGATCGCGTGAGGTATATAGCTCTGGTCGATGCTGCCGGAGAACAAGACATTCGCTAGTGGACCAATGGCGAATACCGGGACATCCTCTCCTCCGTGGGTCGCCCAGGCCCGTGGTACACCCGCCGTCTGCAAAAGCAAAAGGGATTTCTGGTCATTGACTCTGACAGAATCATCAGGTTTCATGGTAAGTTATTTTGTTCCCAAATTCAGAGAGTGGGAGTTTAAATGGGTATTGAATCGCGCTGTTTAACACTTTGAGCGACGCAAAGATTGGTAAAAAATACCGTTTCGAGTCTATTGAGCATTTCTGAGCGCCCGCTTCAATTTCAGGAATTTTAAAAAAAAATTTAGTATCCATGTCTCCTGTTACACCTTCATGAGAGTATTATACAGTTTTTCTAAGAACGACGAGTCTAAATACGACTTTACTTGGATTGTTTTTAATTATATGTAATTTAAATTCAAATGAGAATTTTGTCTTTAATAGGGAATACAGAAACTGAAATTTTCATTAGCAGGTATATGACACTTTGTTTCAAATTAATCATTGAAGAACAGAGACGTAGGGGCGAAAACACATAGATAAAGAGAGAGAGAGGGGGGGGGGAGAGTGCGGCGTAGAAAAAGCAGTGAAAATCGACGAGAAGCAATGATAAGCGATCAGAGGTTGACTCACCAGTAAGAGAATGGCAGTACGAGTGTATACTCCAAGTCATTTTAGAAGGAACTCATTTCGCGCATGTGGAATGAGCTCATTGGTTCCGAGGGAGCATTTGCTTGTTGTATAGCAAATAGTAGCTTGTTTCACAGGTCTGAAATTGTCTGTCGTAGATTCCTTCTAAAATGACTTGGAGTTTAGAGCAGGGGGTCAAGTATGGTTTCGGGCCCGGGGCGTCACAGCGAGGCGGCGAGAATCGCCGATCCCAGCAATACTTCCAATACTTTTCAAAGAACATCAATGTAAAAATAAGCAAAACCATGCACAGGGTGGAAATCCCCCGGCGTGAAAACAAACCGACTCCACCCATAATATTAAAATGTTTGAGGAATCTAATGACTTTTAGATTCGATTTAGGGTTTCTTTTATACCAATATGCCAACATTATAGAGTAACATGCACCAGTGTTGACAATTCTGTGTTCACCAATTCCTTCTATTCTATTACACACTACATTAAGTGAAATGTGGACTACACGAGAGTACCAGCATTAGTGTCTTAATTCGACGTAAAACAGTATTAGGTATGACTCAATTTCATTCATCCCCTACCTACATAATATATACCCTCCTAGGGAAACTGTATTTCAATCCGAACTTATACCTACTCGACGATATGACGAATTCCCCGTAATAGCAACGATCTCAAACCCTGAGCAGGTATGTAGCCCCCACCTTGCATCCGACCATTCCTTACAATCAAAGTCAAAGCCCCCCGAAATCCAGCCCGAAATGATAATCACGGAAGGGAGTGCCGATAAATCACGCCATAAATTTCCAGCTGAAACACGATTTCCCGGCATAAACGAAATTCCAGGCCGCAGCCTCGTTACCGAAACCGGGCTACGCAACCCTGCAATTTCGACCTTGTAATTATGACACACGGCCAGCTGATATTCCGCGTGCATCCCCAGCTAGTGCCACTAGCCGCGTTCATTAGTCCTGCCGCGATGCAATTTTTTTCCACGCTTCCAGGAACGCTTCTTTGATTTTCGCCACCCCTCGTCCCTCAACCACTCGTCCCCACGGTTCCCCAGTTGCCGCGTGAAAAAAGAAAGAACCTCGCGAGGGCACTTTCGACGCGCGGTTGAAACTCAGCGCAGTCCCTTTGGCACGTTCAGCCCCGCGATCAGATGAAAGGGGTACATCCCGCGGGGCAAGAGGGTGGCTGGAGAGCGTGGGGGTGGGGATCTTTGCCCATGGGTAACGGGCTATGGCGTTAGCGGCTGCGCGGGCATTTTTATCGGGCGTGCACCTTTGGAAATGCACGTGGAACTTTCATCGGGGTTCAAAGCCCCCCGGCTGCGTGGCAATACGTCGAATTGAAATCGACAAGTGGCAGGCTTGGGGCCAAGACCTGCTCCTCGTCAACGCCCACGGGATCCGACGGCGAGCGATGCTTTAGCGATCTATAGAATAGAACATTGGTACCGATTGCGCGGGGTGGTATTGTATGACCGTGGGGGATCTTGCGATGGAAATCGGATTAATATTGTACTCTTTGTTATTTAAGGTGCACTGAACCGTGGTAGAAAGTATTTTCGATTGAGCAATATTTTTTGCGTTGTAAACCGTAGTGACGTGCATCGTATTCTGTAGTTATACAAGGGATGAAATCTTTGAAAGTGACCATTATGAGTACGTGATTTATATTTGCAATTGTTGCGTGGATAGTTATGGTTTTCTATATATATTTTTTTTATGGCTTTTTACTTTCATAAATGCAACCTGTGTGTAAGTGTTTACTGTAAATTCTGTTATGAAGATTCTTTTATATTCTTCTGCTAGTAATAAAATATGTTTAGATCGAGATAGGTTTATGACTTATAATTAACCCTTAACTGGTATACTGTTTTTTTCAAACGTAACTGGTATCTTGGGGTCATGGCAGATCCCAAATAAAAAAGGACACAGAAATTTGTAAAGTCGACATTAGATCAACCTCTATGGATATTTTGTTCTTATGTAATCTTTCAAATAATAGAAACGTAAAAAGTTAAACTATTATTATAAAATTAATTAGAAACTCAGTTTACAAACTTAGACAACCTAAAATTTTGCAGCGAACTTTGCGTGCTAGGGGTCATGACTGATACCAGTTAAGGGTTAATATCCTCGACATCCATTCCGATTAATATTAACCCTCGTCAGGCGGCACAATTTTTGCAATCCTGAACTCAATCCCCTATCTCCGAAGGGGTAGAGATATTATTCTGAAATTTGGTCTATGTAATCTAGACCAAATATTTAAAGAAGACACGAAACATCAGCTCTCCATGGCTTCTCGAAAAAAAGTTATTCCAATTTAAAAAAACGTAAAAGTTACAATTGTACCTATGTCGCCTGACGAGGGTTAACACAAACTTCAATTCAAACTTCACATCTAATTTCTACATACACTTCAATTCTAGGTCCTTCACCCCTCCACGAAGCTACCTAGCGCAAATTCTCCGTGCTCTTAATAGCCGTCTAACCCTCCCAGGTCCTGCATCGATTCCTTCCCGCAGTTTTTCGTGTAAGAAACTTCGCATAATTTATAACACAGCTCCCACTGGGTCGGTGTTAGACGAGCAACCTGCAGTATGATCGTATCGTAAGATTTCCTCGAAGCTTCCACCTTCCTCTCGACCTCTTTGCACCGATCACGTCGAAGGAGCACGAATTCCTCGTCTTGTCCCAGTTCCTCGCAATACTCCCCGCGCAACAGCTTTGCTTTATTACCCGTGTCATTGGTGCCCTGTATTGCCTTTCGAGCAACGAGATAAGGATTATAACGCTCAGTGGAAGAAAAAGAGAGTGTCTCAGATTAATGGAGAATTCATTTACATCGTATCCCGCTGCGATCCAGGAACCGTGGCGGGGCAGAAAGGGATGAAAAGGTTAAGGGGCCGTCGTAAACCGTCGAGCTGGAGGAAAAGAAGCCGGTAACCCGGCGAGAGGCAGCCCTCTTACGATCGTTCCACAATTGTCCCCGAAATCTATGGCGCACTGGAACGATATCTCGAGGAATTATTGCGCGCTGAGGAGGGGGCTTGAATATCTCGCACTTGTCGTCCATCATCCACCTATCCCGGAACGAACGCCCCGTGTGGCGATTTTTCAGAATCATCGTGGCTTCGTCAATTCTACGCGAAAGGAAACGACGCTTCTGTAGTTGGGAGATAGAGATATCGTTCTGTGCAACAGCAGCTAGGTAGAGTTAAATTGGATCGTGAAGGTTACTGGCGTAAAGCACGAATACATTTGGACAGATTCAGGACTTTTATGGGTGCTGTCGTTTCGGAGGCTTTAAATCTGATTATTTTATTTTGTTCGTGAATCGGGGAAGGGGAATAAAATTGAGTGGCTCGTTTTACTTGGGAAGTCACGGAGAGAATACTGGGAGTGCTAAGGTCGATGAATTCTGGGATAGTGATCGTAGAGGTTATCCATCTTCCTTCGTTTTTTGATTATAAATTTTGTTAGAGGGGACAAGAAATTTCTTTGAGGATCGTTTGGGACCTTTTCTTTGATCGAGCTTTTTAAGAGTGTCTGGATTACATATGCGCAACGTGCAGCATTAAGTTTGTGTAACTTTGATATCTATATTATTTTATTTGTTTATTGAGGAAGACGGTATATAAAACACAACTGCAGGAAGGGTGCAGTGAGGCCCAAATGGAACCTAATTCAGATACAACTTTGACCTGACCCAAAGTTAACTCAATACTTGATATTATTCTTTAGGATAAAATCCCATCTCAAATTTTTCAAAACTTATATAAGTATTAGGTTGGTGCATATGAAATATTGTTTCTTTAAATAAAACTTTAAACACACGTGGTTTCTTCAATACATATGTAATCGAAATAATATTCACACGATTCTATGCACTTGTTCCAAAGATTAACATATTTCATTATTCCCATTTTGTAAGAATTTGTTCTAAGGCTGAAAATTTTTTCAGATGCCATGTTTACAGTTCCGACATTCCGACACTGTTCGTTGATTACAAAAAATAAATACATTGTATCAACCCACCAATTTCAAAGATCAGAAAAACGGCATTTTATGTGCACCAACCTAACATGCAGATGATTTCAAAGAGCCAATGTGGCATACAAAATATATGGTAGCTATAACCCTTTCATACTCGTAAGTAACTGAACCCCATCTTCTTTCTCTATCTCACAATTATTTAACATAATTTATACAGTAATTTAAAATGGTTGTACCTCACAAACCAAAATCATTTTCTTACTTCCAATTGCATACTAAACGTGCGTGCATACTAACGCCACTTTTAAATCATCCTGTACAACAATATTTATGCAGAATACTTAAGTTCTACAGCTTAATAAAGCTTTCAAAGTACACAGTGTCGATAAAATCGTCCAGGTAGGCGGTTCTGTAATTACTTCCAGCAATCTACGTATCCACTGCAGAATCTCGAGGGAACAGACTCATAAAAATCTATCGTTCGTCTCGAAGTGACTGAAGGAACCCCAGTACGAGGCAGAAACTTCAAAACACCAAAGTTTCCAGCAGCAAACGAGCTACGAGGACGAAACGATTATTGCTTAACGCTACTGTTATCGTTCCACGATCCCACCGTGCAAGAACACGAAGCAAGGACTCAGAGCTCGTTGAAAAAAAATATTCCCCACAGTAACCCATTTCCCAGTTGAAACACGCGAAGCAGAGGCCAACACATTAGTCGTAAAGTACCTACTCAGTAGCGTGTCGACAGAGAAATCGACGTCTTGATTTGTGGTAAGCGAGAAATTCTCTGGCCGTCAAAGAGCTTCCGTCAATATATTCGTGTGTGTTACACAGTCGTGGAAATAAAATCAAATATACTTTATATCGCGAAGAGAACGATCACTTTAATGAACGTAAAACTCTCATTGTTTCACGTCCACGCTCCCACCACTCGTCCCCATTTTTCCTTCGCTCCTTTCACATCGGTCCTCTGTAAACGAAACTCATTTGTTCCTTTTCCCTCCCTTCGAAATTGGGTCGTCGTTTATTTCGACGGCTTCAAATCGCGACCTCTTTAACTGCAGAAATCAGAAAACGTGATAACAGGCTGGTGACGTATGAATTTTCTGCATTTCACAAGGGTTGAACGTTTCTAAATTAATTAACGCAAATAATTCCGCATCTCGAGGGGGGGAGTCTTTTTCCGCGACGCTCTCGATCAATTCATGGTAAAAGGATCCACCCATCCTCCCGTCGCTATCCAGGGGTGGTTCTCGGCGAAGAAACCCGAGGCAAACGTTAACGAGCGCCCCGTGGAACGGATCAATGATAATTGCTCGCACGCTTCTATCGCGATTTTAATATTTCCCTCCCTTTCGCCTTTGTGTTGCTCATTGTAGCTAGTCGAGTCTTCCAGGAATTGTGTGCCATCAGTATAAGCGCCCGAAGACCCAATAACTCGTTTAATATCGCGGAACGATGGAAACTGGCGCGATTGAAGAACGGTAGAAAGAAGAAAGGGGGTAATGATGAAACGTGGCTGTGGACCTGGTCCAGCAGTTGGAAATGAGAAATAAAGAAAAGGGATAGTGATAGGCGAATGGTAGTATGATTGTGGATATGGTGATTTTCTGTAGAAAAATAATTCGGAACAGTGGAATTTTCTTTTTTGAACGAGACTTTTAGAAAATGCTTATAAATGTTTGTCCAGTATAAATATGTGCAGTTAGTTGAAGGATTATTGGTTCTGTAGCTTCTTGTGAATTAGTATTTAAAGCAACTGTAAATTATATTTTAGAGTACTTTTGATGAAATTGATTGAGAGTAGGGGAGACCGGGGCAAGTTGCTACGTTTTTCAGTTTTCATTGTTTTTCATTTTTGTTTGAATCAATTACTTAATAACAAATATGCTAAAATATACTTTGGTCCTTCCTCTTTAATATATAGTAAGCGAAAACTTGAGAAAGTACATACAAAATGAATGAAAAAATGTTATTTGGACGAAGGCAAAGTGTATGAATTTACCCCACTGCGGGGCAAGTTGATACGTCTTTAAAATATCTGTTTAATGAGTAACTAATAAATTTGAAAAATATAATTTCAATCTAAATACCTTTCCAACAGTCAAAAGTTCAATGATCAAACAGATTTTTAAACAAACATACCTAGAAAAACATTTTTATTTTCATTTTTTTTTAAGTCTGGAATATCCCACTTTAACATGAGGTGTCTTCTTCTTTTTGTTATTTCAAACCATTTTCCAAGAAATATAAAGAAAAAATTCAATTAAAAGTAGTCGGGGAAAATTAATATACTGTATCAACATGCCCCAGAGAAACCGTATCAACTTACCCCACAGGAAGTCATTATGTATAAACATGTCCATAAAAAAATGTAGAGCATATAAATATAATTACAAAACGTAATTACCTTACCTTCAAAATACTCAATATGATGCCAAATTACTTCGGGTTATAAAATTCTTTATATCGTCTCAAGACGGATTGGAAAGTGAACACAACTATTTACTTTTTCTTTATATAAACGAAAACAGTTAAAAAACGATTGCTAACGTCAAGGTACACCCACGTACGCTGAATCGTAGGAAAGAATTTATCAACAATTTTCACATATCCCATAGAAATGAAGCTACATATATACGGTGTCGAGATAATTCGTCTGTATCAACCTGCCTCTGTATCAACTAGCCCCGGTCTCCCCTATATTAATTTTGTCTTAAAACGTCGTTGAGGGTTTCTGACAATTTAGCTGACTGTTATGTACAGGTAATAATTAGGTAATATTCTTCTCAGGAATCGTCTTTCATTATAAATTCTTAATTATTTCTTGGTCCACTGGAAGCGTTCACTTAACTTTTCATATAGAGCCAATGTTATATAAATTAATGCGTGGATGGTTGAAGGTGTCCAAATATCTACACAATTATTTCTTTTCGTAGTTGCCAAAATTCCTTGTATCTTCTTAAATGAAATTATATATTTAAAATTTAGAAATGGAAAATGAACTTAAACAAATCTGAAAAGTACAGAACGAACGTGAATTTATCAATTTATATTGTTAATGCTAAAACTTTATCCACAAACACCTCGTTTAAGAATATAAATCAGCTACCTTCAAGTACTGAATTCTCCTTTGTCTACACTATATCTAATTAACATCTTCGAAACAAACTTCCCCCTGAACTATTCCCTTGCATTCATACAAACATTCACTCGAAAACAACTCGAATTAATCACCCTCGGCCCCACTGTACACAGAAGAAATTGCGACCCGCGTGTAGGTGCACGCGATAAAATAATCAATACCTCCCAGTGAAATTGGAAGTTATCAGGTCGGAAGACGAAACCGATTGTCGTGGCCGTGGAACGTTAAAATATGCGAGCCTGTAAAAGGGTTAGGTGGGGAGCAAGGAGGGGTCGAGGGGGCGGAATATATGAAGTCCGAAGAGTTTCATCGAATATTCCGCGATGAACCCTCGACAAAACGTGATGGATTTTTAAACGTGGCCTCGATATTTCCGTTCGATCATTTTCCGATCCAATAAACAGTGACGAGGTATCCTCCTGCGCGAGGAAATGAACTGGCCCCTTCTTTTTTTTTACCTGAATGGAATCCTTCCCTGCTTCTCGTAAGATATTCCTTGGCTGCGTGTATCCTGGTCCGTTGCTATACAGCAGCGTTGTATACGGTTGTCCATCAACGTCCGACACCTTGCTGTCAGAACCTGTGGAGAAGAAAAGAAGAACACGCGATGAAATCATCAGTCAGAAGTGCATTACCGATTAGAGGGGAGTATAAGGGGGGAAGTTGGAGGCAGATAAAAGGGGTCGACGATTAAAAGATCTTTTAGAGCTGACTGCCACTGCAACGATATCTTCTCAACAGTATTGGGGTGGAAGGGACATAAGCTGAGGATATAGTATCGAGGCTTTTTAATTTTACAAATACTGCTGGAAAATTGCGTTCTTCGTGAACCAAGCGATACGGCCACATCAGCTCTGTGAATGACGGGTGGAGATTGGGGACTTGAAACGTATCGACAATGCGAGGTCGGTTTGGTGAAAAGAGAATTTGTTGATTCTCTGAATTTCAGTGTTGAAATGAAAAGTCTCTTTAAAATGAAGAATTTGGATAAGATGTTTTATACCATCTATCCTTATTATTTCTGAATTACTCTTATCGAAACTAGATTACAAGTATCCGCGAAACTTCAAATATTTTTCAACCAAGAATTCAACAGCCAGGAAATAAACGTACAACGGCTAAAACATCCCCATAAGACTGATAAGTTTCGGTTGTACCTGCAAGAAACTGTTTCATACTTTAACAAATATCTTCAACATTCTTCGCTGGCACTTTCCAGAATCTCCTAGAAATAACCAAGGAACGTAGAAAAAATAAGACGTTCCTTAACGAACAGACTTGGCAAAGAAAAGGGAAACAAAGGCCTCCCCCATCGAGGAGATGATAGCGAAGAATGGTTGGGACGGAAACAAGTGGAGAGAATGGCAGCAAATGGTCATCGTTCGCGTTGCTAAAGCATTCTCAATATTCCCCGCTTCTCTTAAACACCATCGATTTTCGCGCTAAGCACATTAACCATTCCCTACCGGCCGCGAGAAGAATTCCTTCTCAAATTCCGCGCAGGCATGTCCAGGCTGACTTAAATGGCGTTTAAGCTACGATCGCCCGCGAAACCCGTAGGCGTTGCGAGACATTAATTGTTAGAGACGACCCGGCCTGAGTCGTTCCATGAATAAGTGGTTGCTCGCTGCAGACAAAAGGTAGCAGAGGAGGAAAAAGTCCAAGTCGTGGGAGAAGAAGACGCAGCGTTGGAGCGCGAGGCAAAGGGGGACCAGGGAAACCGGAAGAATGGACTCCAGAACATGCCCGCCAGCGGCTATGTTTTATTCAAAAGCGTCCACGTACCCCACGGCAAGGAACCTTCAAAAATAGACCGCCAACGTTTCACGCTGTCTGTTGTTTAACAATGTATAATTTAACCGTTTATTTACCGTGCGAATGTACCGTTGGCATTAAGTTCATTTAAAGTTCCCAGGGATTTTCGCAATGCGTACGCGCCAGACGACGCTAATTGTTTTCGTCGCTGTTATTTGGGGGAATTCTTGGAGGAAATGATCTGTCGAAGTAACGGGTGGCTCTGAAATGTGTTGGAACGGTTTGAAATCTTGAAATCCCTTTGAAGTGTAAGGTTCTGGTTCGACGTGGTAGGGGACGTGGCTGATGTAGGGTGAAGTTAAAGGATCGATTAAGAGCACAAGATGGAGTGGTGTGAAGAAAGCGAGCAGTGGTGTGGGTTCATTGTGTAAACTGTAAAGCAGGAGTGTGTGAAAATTCAGGGGTTATCGGGAGTTCGTGATGGGGGTAGTATAATGGTTTACAAAATTTGGAATTCTTTTTTGCTGATGGTTTTCTTCTTCGCATCCATGATAAATTTACTTGGAAGAAGACAGTTCCACTCTACAAATTGTTCCCTGCTTTGGAATGGAATTGAAATGGAAGAGAGCTTAAGTGACGTTGAGTTGCCAAGGGTGCACAGTCTTTAGTGTGAAGTAAAGGGGGTAGGTTACCCTTAAAATTGTCGAAAATTGTTCTTTAGGATTCTACCCCAAAATTCCAAAAATTGAAGGAATTACAGTAGAAAATGTACGAGCCTGTAAATGAGATCGGATAACGATGTCCAACTTTAAACGCGATTTATCAGAAACTACGTTTTCCAAAACGGTGAACATAAAATCTCGAAAACCGCACCAACGATTTGAATGAGAATTTACAGAGAGCTGCAGGAAACTATTCTCCTCCATGTATTGAGAACACATTTTCAATAAAAATTCTTAAAAAAAAGATAAATATTTTTCCTACAAAAATCAGAAATATCAACATAAAAATTGTATTAATTTGTTTATCAAAATTTTGCTTCCTGCACAAGATGAAGACTGTTGAGGGTAACCTACCCCCTTAAGCAGCAAAATGTAGTCGAAAACAAACATTTTCAGATACCTGTGAGTTCGAAGCTACCCTTGAGGGTAAACAATCCCAAGGTACTCAACTACTTTGATTAACGCACGTTAAATAACAGAACATTCGATTTCTCCACCTTCTACATTGAATTTTCCATCCCCCGCCAATCGTGGAGAAACACTATTTTTCGTCGAAGGAGTTTAAAACCGGCAACAATTCCCAGCCTTTTGATTTACCATGGTAATAGTTCCATATTTCTCGCGGTGAACAATCGCAAATAATTGCAGAACTCGTGATTTTGAATAGCGATGATTCTTTGAACTTTCATTTCCGATTCTTTTGTGGAGCCATGCAATTTCTTCGAAATAGAAGACGGGAAACGAGTTCCTTTGTTGGGTCACAGCAGCTGCGCTTCTATTATCGACCTACATTTCACTTTGCTCATGCAACCGTGTGTGTACGTGTGTTTATGTGTATTTAGCGTCTCGTTGTCGCCCCTCCCCCCTCCGCCCTCTAATGTACATTGTTTCAACGCAGTAATTAATATTTAATGGCAGAATGCCGCCACGTAATCGGCTCAACTATATCACATAAAGCATTACGGCGCCGGCCACAGCGCGGCTTGAACCCCACTATTCTGCTCTGGTGGACCTATGTAACGAAGATGCCACTGGACGTTTCTTTAATGCGGGAAAAGCGCGCTCGGTAAGTATACCCTGCATCGACATCTATTAAGATGCATTTGCCAATTTGCAGAAGCTGGCGTCACATGGTGGATTCCACAGAAAATAAAATCAGGAGCATTATAACAAAAATTTACTACTCATTTTGAAACAGAAATTGCAAGCATACTTCCAGAGACGTATCTATGCTATTTACAAAGCAAATGTTACAATCACTCAGATGTTGTGTAGCTTAAATATGTCTGTTAATTTTTTATCACTCTACGTTTTCTGTTGGTTACAAAAATTTTAATGGCGGTCGTGGGGGGAATGGCAAATGCTTTCGCTCTGAGAAAAGATTACCTGTGGGAGAAGTCCAAGTGTTACAGAATGCACTCAAGTATGAACCAAGCAAACTTCCAACAGGCGTACTGTTAAATCATTTAACGAATTCACACGAGAATTGCACTAGATCTAAAGAACCTACGATATTTAAGAAGGACGTTACGTAAAACGCGGGAAATGGTGATAATCAAAGTGTACAGGATGCTTTAGTCAGCTTTAACACCGGAAATATTTTGTCAACTGACGGTTAAAGCGTATGTACGGCTTAAGCAGAGCTTGGATTAAGTGTACGTCGGTTTATCAGGAGTAGAATAATCGAGGCTCTACTGTAAGTTAACTTCAAGTATTTATTAATGCAAATATTTATCCAAAGATTGGGAATGTAAGAATTTGGGGTTTAATTGTGAATTGAATGTGATCAAAGTGAAGTACTAATATGAGAGGAAAATTCAAATGGTTTTTAAATTATTTTACTTATCTTAGATCCTCTGTATGTTTGGTTGTTTGATGTATGGTTTAACTCCGGCAACTCAATTTTCATTGATGACAATACATTCTTTATAAAAAAAAAGTCAAAAATGGAAAAAAAATACAAAAAAAAATTCACAAACACTAAAAACTATAATATAAAAAAATATATATAAAAGAATTTATGTTAAACGATTTTACTAAAAATGAACTAAAACCTAAAAAATAATTCCTTTCTTGTACTACCATTTTTATGGTGATATGTGACTTTAAATAAATGCATACAAACTCTGTGATTATCTTTTTTCTGTACAATTGATTTGAGCAATTCTACAGGGTAATCACAGAGTTTGTATGATTTTATTTAGTCATATATCACCATCGAAATTGTAGTACAAGGAAAGAATTATTTCTTGGTTTTTAGTGCATTTTTAATTAAATCCTTTAACATAATTTTTTTTAACTCGGTTGCACTTTTTAACACCATATGTTTTTTAGAGATTTATTTTGATTGATTGCTTGAAAAATAATGCTTCACACTTTTCGATTTTGTATATCCTTTATTCAAAAATATCCTTTATTCAAAATCTTTTCAACATAATTATTGATTCTTAAACCAGCATCCCCATTATTTGAACGACCTTTTGAATGCCTTAAATATATATTCTCCTGTAATAGTTGGCTCCACAGTGAACTGAAACCGCATTATCACGTCAATATTTGAAATTTCAAATTGATAATCTAGTTTCCAATCTAATTTCAATTGAATTCAGTTCGAAATGAAGAGGATTATTAATTGGAAACATTACATTTTTACGTTATTTGAAGTAAAATTGAATTTTCATAAGGTAGGTCGCTTGCATTACGAAGGACGAGTTCAATCATCCGGGATCGACTTTTCCATTTACAAGACGTCGACATTATGGAAGATAGCGTCGTAAGCTCTTACATCGATAGGGCATCGACAATGGCACAGAGACTCTTAACTCCTGCGACAAGTCCTGCCATTTAATTTGAACCATGAAACAGGTAAGTCGTAGCCGACTATTCGCAGCAGATTGCGAGCGATAAACGTTTCTACTTTGTTCGAAGTATTATTGTAAACTTACGTCGTCGTTAAAAAGTGAACTCCGAGTGCCATTTTTGACAATGGCTCATTCAGTATATGGGTTAAGAATTCTATTTTATAGTCTGTCTAAACTTCTCAACAGCATTCACGTAAAATGTGAAAAGAGGTGGAAAGAACTGGGGAAACTATTTGGAAGATTGAAATTGCTAATTAAGTTCGTAATTTACAGTATATTATTCTTCGTAGTTTTCCATTGTAACCTTCCCTGCCTTTGATGGTTAATAAATTTCAGAAATAAGAATTCAAATTATATAGAATATTTACTTGTTATTCGTACAGTACTTAACTACCTTCATAATTCTGAATTTACATATAATAACGACATGACAACTTAATTACAAATAAATCTGAACTCACTCAATTAGACAAGACTAAATCACCAATACAGAAAGCTCTTGTCTACTCTCCACATTGCTTTCACACAATGCAGTAGCACCACACAAATCATTTCACAAACAAACTTCCTAGTCCCAGTTACCAACATTTCACTACCAACAGCAAATTAATCACAAGCCAAACGCTGAAGCTACGTCGGAGCTCCTTTTTTTTAATTAACAAACGGGGGCAAGTGACTGAAAAGTTCAAGGTGCGAACACCAAGATGCGACGAAAAAGCCGTGGAATCAATACATCGTCGAACGTCGAAGTGCGAGGAATGTAGATTTATAGCGACACTGGTCGCATTCAGCGTCGTCGAGGAGAACAGGAGAGCAAAGAGCCATAAAGCGGCCTTCGAGTCGTGGAAAGCCTCGGGGACACGCAGTTTTACGAGTTCCACCCGTCAACGAATGAAAGCTTCGAATAAATTACGCTCCTTAGAAATTCCCTTTCGCGGATTTCCCAATGAATACGGCGCATCGGGCCAAGAGTCGTGGCGCAACGTTCACGCCAAAGAAAGTGCTCCGGAAACGCGACCCATCCTCCCACCTCCCTTACTCTCCTGTCCCTAGGCCAGTTTTAGGCCACAATTAATTAGTGCACGAATAACAAAATACTAGCGGGAGAGCAATTTAATTAGCCCACATTTAATGTCGTCCTCCATCGAGCTTTGATCATCGTTCATAAAAGCGACCGTCCGGTCAACGTATCGCCAACCGTCGACGACTTTGGAATAGAGACCACTCCATTGGAGAGTTTCCAATAAATCAGGCCTTCCTCCTCATTGCTTCATTCGCGGACGCAAAGTTCGGCCGTTGGTTCGAGCTTTTTAATGCACCGATAAACGATATTCAATTGTTCATTTTCAGGGGGCCACTTCGAGCACTCTGATATCCGCGTTTCCTCAACTACTGTTTCGGCTTTATTGCTAAATGAAAGCCAGATTCGATCAAATTTACTATTTTCCGTCGAGTATCCTTTCTCATAAAGAACGTTGAAACGAGTACCTATTGCGATGTTTCTTTAAAAAAAGAATACAAGCGCAACGAATGCTCCTCGGGATAAGTATCTCAAAGCTTTGCCGGCATTGTAGATACTTACGTAGCTTAATCTGGCGCTCTTTTCAAGTTCCTTGAAACGTGTCCACAAGCTCCTCCTAGTTTCTCCAATGTGTACAAGTATATATCTTTATGACAGAGCATTGTGTCTTCTAGACGCCTGGTGCAGATAACTGCAGAAGCGTGTCCTTTAAGGGGATTCAGTACTCGTTCAATATTGCGTCGCATTTTTAAAACTCTACACACCCTGTTGACCATCCCCCATGCGCACAGAATAGAATCCACGAGCCATTATTAATTAATTAGTTAACTAGTGCAAGATTCTGCTATCAATTATCAAATCGTCCATTACAAAACGCATACCTCTGTGTGAACCTCTATCGATTCTCATCACCCCACCACCAAAACTTTCACAACGTAGATCAAAAGAACAAGTCTAATTATTGCAACAAAGCACTATCGACCTATACCACGGAAACCACCTCCTCGTGAGTTGCTTCCAGCATATCCAACAGCAACCTCAGCTGTCATAATCTCCTATTCCAGCACTCGTGCCCTAGCATAGACAGTTCCCGATACATTTCTCAAGCTTCTGTCGACGCCAGACGTGTTAATGCAGCAAGCGTGGCTAGCAGTAGCGAACGCTACGACGCCGAGCGATTTAAGAGCGCTTATCGGTTGCTGGACGATTTATCAGCGTAAATCCTGAGGCACAATTGCTGTCGGATGTGGCGAGTGAGCGCGCAATAAGCCTCTCGCCGATATTCGCGGCTGGAATGTGGCGCGATAGAAGTTCATTGGGCAGGCCAGAACTTCTCGGAATGCCGTGAAACTGGCTCGGCTATCGAGGTAACGTCCCCGGGCCCCGCTCCGATCGTTTATAAATCAGTTTGGATATGCTCCCTATCCACGGGTGCACTCGAAGACGTTCGCCCCGGTTGCATGCTCGTCCGAGTCGGGGCCATTAACTAGCGACTATATAAGATCACGAAAGCGCATCACCGACGCGAAAGTTATGCGATGGCAGCGGCTCACGAAAGTGGATCTGTTCCGAGCTTGCCTCCCCGTCTCCCTTTTCCCTCCCCTGGCCCTGCTTGCTTGGAAGTTAAATTAGAGAACGCAAGGCTGGGAGGGCGAAGCGGGGAGGGAGGGCGACAGATTTTATGCCGGGACACGGATTCCTTGATGTCATCCACGTTCCAGTTTTCCCCGCTATTTTCGTAGCGGTTGACGAGCTGTAAGCGTTCGGGTAATTGAATCGTCAGGGGGTCCTCTTCCGGGCTACTGTTATACGCCTTTGTGAACGGGAGATGGTTGCTGAAAGGATGTTAGGTTCTACTTCCTGTGTTCGACCTGCTGTTCTTATTTTATACGCGATTGTTGCGGATTCGCCGACGGCTGCTCAAGGGGGTGTTATGGCGGTTTGGGTATCTCGTTGTTGCTCGTGAAAGTGAGGTCAGGTAACTATGATAGATGGTGTTGATACGGGCGATGGTGATGAAGGTTATAGGTTCGGGGGGTAGTTTGCAACACTTGCTAGTTGGTTAACATTTAAATGCTGTCTTGCAATTTGGTCGACTTGGGTACTGTGGATGCTCGTGCTGTACAGCTGGCGAAACATCTATGCTTGTGTTTCGCTGGATTGGAACTGCGGTAGGTATATAAGAAGCTACTTTTATAGGTAAGTGGGAAATCAAATTTGAAGTTTTGACAAAGTCTACCCGCATTGAGGGGGGTGACGTTATGGCGGTAATAAACACAAAGTCACCCCTGGTTACCGTACTTGTAGATATTTAAAGATTCATTTGTGTTTCTGTCTAAACTTTCTCACTCTAGATATACATAGAAGAATTTAATGGGTAGATTCAATTTAGGGCACAAATGTCACTTCTTCGCTACTTTCAGTCCGCGAATATGTGGGTCCCGTTACACTTAAAGTTTTCAATTCATTTACAGAATACTAAAGGATATCCAAATTCTATTAATATTCCCTACCTTCTAATCCTCACGTTTTCATCTAAGTTACTTGGTTTATCTACGCCCAAGACCAGTCTTTTCTGCACCAGAAAATAGAGCATCAATTGTTACATTGCTTAAAACGTGTCTGTATTAGGGCTGGGACTATTCGAATAATTTAATATTCGAATATTTTACAAGTATTCGAATGCTACGAATAAACTTCGAATATTTGAGTATTCGAATATTTTACAAGTATTCGAATGCTACGAATAAACTTCGAATATTTGAGTATTCGAATATTTTACAAGTATTCGAATGCTACGAATAAACTTCGAATATTTGAGTATTCGAATGGTATTATTCGAATACTATTCGAATACTGATGTATACTGGTGTATACTGATGTATTCGAATAGTATGGTGTGAAGTGGGTCAAAATTAGCTTACATTCGAATAGTATGGTGTGAATTATAAATCAAGTTATTTAGGTTCATGTGGTAGAATGAAATCTTAATACTGATGTATTCGAATACTTGTATATTCGAATTATATTCGCCAAATAATTGAGCAACTGAAGGATTCGAATATTCGAATACCGAAAAATTCGACAAATAATCCCAGCCCTAGTCTGCATTCACATGTTCAAAAAATGTATACAACACAACAGGCATTTCAAATTCTATCAATACTCTACACACTTTAATCTCCACAATTTCATGGTACCTACGTATTACCTTCCTTCGCATTCAGGACGTAGCAATCGAAGATCCATAAGTCGCGAGACCATTCGTCGAATCAATCTGTACATAATTAAACTATTCGCTCACCCACTTTCCACCCACCCACTGGGGAAATCTACCTCCACCATAAACATCCCGTTGACCGAAGCGTGGCTCTCGGACGCGTCGCGTCAACGATGCACGACACTCGACCATTCGTTCCAATTCCACCCTCGCATCAAACCCAGCGACACCGATGCGTTCAGCCACCGGGATGCAGCCCCGCGATCGTAAATCGATGGGGATTCAACAAAACGGCCCCAAGTTCGGCCGGATGTCGAACAACCGAATCCTCTCTGTCCATCCCCGCGAGATGCGGCACAGGAAGGAATCAATGACATCGCAGAATCAGCTGAAATTGTAGCGATCCCTTTCACAACTCGTCACAAGAGGATATTTTCAACCGAGTCTGTTCCCGCAAGGTCTCACCCAACTGCCGATCTCTATGTAGTAGGTCGGTGCAAAATTTCCTTCGGTTTGTTGAACCAAAGTCGTATTTAAAAATAAAAATACATCACATGTTTTTTTAATGAAAATATTTCTTGTGGCTATCAATGACGACTTGACACTTTTCTGGCGTGCACTAAATAGTGATTTCGCAACTCTCAGCTTTCGAACAAAAGAAACTAGTAGCAAAATCGCGTTTCATTGAAGGGACCTTAGGTAGGTGCTTCAAAAGAACTGAACTAGGCTTTTCTAATTTTTAACTCAGTGATCTCTAAAAACCTTGTACAGCCCAATTTCTGTATCATTCAATCGGGATGTGTCGTTCGATACAGTTGCCGTTGAAAGGGTGCAGACAGTCGATGTGAAGGAAGAGCGATGTTTCCAGCTGTCATAAAGCTGCCACGTCGCCGTGGCATGTTTATTACCAGGGCAGGTAACAGCGGAGGGAACGGCTGCATTCACGAACTTTCCAAAGCAATAGAACACGAAGGAGGACACATTTCACGGGACCTTCTAGACGATGGGGTAGACGGAGATGAAGGGAGGGCAGAGAGGGCTTCTCCGAGGGAATGCCTCGGGCACGGACGACAGACGAGCTTCGGTCATTACCTCGCGGAAGATAAGGATAAGTTTCGGGGATCCCCGAGCGAATCCCCGAGCGAATCCCCGGCGAATGTTTTTCATTTTCTCTTTTTCGGTTGGATTTCCTTACGCCAGTCGGTGTATAGTAGGAATGATAACAACTTCGAGATGGAAACAAGGGGGTTGGCTGGAAAGAAATGTGAAATTGTGCAGCGCGGTTTTAGTGGGTGAATTTGGGCATTCGGTCCTGATGATTGTAGACATGTTTTATTTTTCGTAATTTTTGTAGTTTACATTTTCTTTAATTTGTGGGTTGAGAGTAGCGATTTTGTTGAAGCAGGAAATGGGGGCTTTTAATTTGATGGAAGACCTGGATTCGTTTTTATGTGTAAGTGGATACGGGAGCAAATAGTGTTTGGAGAGGTAATATGAAATAATGGTGAAGGATGTAAAATATGGGGAAGTTTGGAATTAAGACGATGGTATGTACCTGGATAAAGCAGAAGATGGTGTCTTCTTACTGGTGAAGAGTACTATGCGTGATATTATTAACAACATAACTGTTTTTAAATGAGTGGGGATTAATATAGATATATGTGTAAAAATGTTTTCCAGATTCAAGTTAGTTTTTCTATAATTCAACGATTATTAAGGCTGCCAATTCCAACACTGTTCATTGAACGAGAAAGAAGAGGTAATACCAAAATTGGTCTATCAACAGGTGTTATTTATTACCCCCGAAATTGCATCGATGGTTTCCAAATTTAAAATTCGATAATAGGGAAGCTGACTGCAGCTTTTTCCCCGCACCTGACGCCACCAACACATTTGCCACTTGTCGTCAGTGCTTTAGGTGTATTTAAATTATTTTGTTTTACTTCCTAATTTCTATTTCTATAATAAGAGCATGTATCTATAATTATTATTGTTACTATTATTAGCTAAAATAAATTTGTATCTTTTAAGTTATAAAGACATCAAACCTGGCAAAAAAAAAATATATTAGAAGTCAACTTTAGCTTAAAGAATTTTCAAACATTTTATAATATTTTATAATTTTTCCTTCTGTTGACATTTCAATTTTGAAATCAACAACCAGCAACAGTACATGCGCTAGTGGCTTCCCCATTCGAGCAAGCGTTGTTTTAAGATCAGACAATTTATCTAAAAATATTAAAATTCATTCAGTATTTTTACTTATAATATCGCCACCCAAAAACAGAAGCTCCTCTTAAACCTTCCAAACTAAAACAAGCGCTAGTAACCTTGTTATCCCCTACCCACTCTACTAAAGTCTGTTATTCACAGAAAAGTAAAATCTCTTCCCGATTTTGTTAGTATTGCAACCTGTTTATATCTGTACATAATATCGTACCCACCTGTCAACAAGTCAGACCGTATCGTATTCATCAAAAATATTGGCAAAGTTCTACGGCCCAAGTCGTACCTAGCTATGCGAAAACATTTGTAGGTTCAAAGAAGGCCAAACAAATAACGAATGTCCCGGCAATAAACAGGGCGAGAACCAAAACATTTGCGTTTCAACCGCCGTCGAGGCGGTGCACGAACGTAGTGTAAGGTCGTTTCACTTCCTCGAAGTTATTATCGCTCACGGTCCCGCTACATCCAGATTCGAAGGAACTCGCATTTATTCCACTCGCCAAATAGCACTTGCCACTTTGTACTTTCCAACGGTAATGGCGTTTCGGTGGTCGTAGTGTGTCTGTGTGTGTGTTTAAAAAATCTGTGACCGTTTCATCGACATGCCAGAGTGGCAGTAAACACGACAAGCTGCACGTTGGACCGGTTCTACGGCCCTTTGGGTATAGTGCATACTAGTAGCACGGTAAATTCTGCCAAGTGATGCATTATTTATAGTCACAATTCAGAAGCAAGCATTCGAAGTGTGAACAAAGTCGAGAGTATATGTAGAATGAAATGTTTTTCGGCGAATCTTCTGTTATATAAGCAACTAGAAAAGTAGAAACGGGATGTAAGCTTCTCTAGTTGAATGTTTCAAAATGTACTATTCATAAGAAAAAAAAATAAATATGAAATGGAATGTGTTGATACATTAGTTTGCCTTAGTTTGGTTAATGTAATTGTAGCTTGACGAGCAAAATATGAACTAGAAGATTTTAAAAAGATTTTATTCTGGAATCTAGATTAAGGAAAGAAAAAGAATTATCTGATCCTCTTTATGGATATAAAAATCAGGGGATCGTGTTAGGTGCCGACAAAAAATAGATAAATCTGAAAAACCGTAAAAACATGTCTGTTTGTGATTCCACAAATAAATACTATAAATAACACGGAACACTATCGAGAGATTTTCGGTTCATTTCTCGCGAGGGGGTAGTCGACATGTTTTCCACGGAAATAGCTGGCCGAGAACTTCCTTCTGGCAGATTTATTCACGAACTTTCGTCGAAATAAATTCATATTTGACACTTATTGCCCCGCACGCTTCCCTATAGATGAACTCTTCCGTGCACGACATTTTTGACGGTCAGATGAAATATTCTGCCCAATTCCAGCCATTATCAAGGATTTTTACAGCCACGCGAATCCACTCAATCTCCAAAGCAACACTGAAAGCCTCGTGTACGTCGATAAATCCATTTCTGTGCTTGTTGCTGGGACCGAGCAGTGTAGATTTATTGAAAACTTCTGAGGTTTCTGGGAAAGGGGCGTAAAGGGATTTTAAAGTGGAGATAGATATTTAAATATTCCATGAAATGTAGAACGAAGCATACAGCTGATACCACTTTGATAACTTTTTAAATATTAGTTTATAATAGTATTAACATAAATATTATTATAGGCAATCAGACATCACGAACTTAATTTTCTGTGGTGTTTTATTCCCTGAGGTTCGTAAAAAAAAATTTTACGAATTCCATCGACGAACAAAACACACTAATTTCGTTTTTCTTATCCACCATTTCCTCATTACAAGTGTTCTTTATATTCATCAAGAAAAACTTTGTTTACAAGAAAATATTAAACAAAGATGAACCATAAATTTACCAAATGAGCTTCATCTGTGAAAAGTTAAAAGCCTTTTAAAAACCATGACACTTTCAATTTTCTACTCCACATATCTGCGTACGTTTCAATCCCTCAGGACCGATGGCCTGCGCGTTTTCCATTTCGCCTTCGCTGAGTGGTAAGATTTTAAAAGTAACCCCTTTCTGAATCTCACCCTTGCACAACAAAAGGAAAATAAATGTACACTTCTAATTAACTGTACACTTATTTAACATAAATTGATGGTGTTATAAAACGTATAATAATTATTATTATTACGTTCATGTATGAATAAATTTTAAAACAACTCAACCAATGTTGACGTACTCCTTGAAAGCACTTACATTATATCTTCAAATCCAGATTTTCAACAGATTTTATCCAATGCCAATTTTATCCTACAGGTACTTATTAGCATAGCGGGTAAAAAATTCGAAGCGCGCGTCTAGTCTGAGGAGCTGAATGAAATTCAGCATATCCTTCATCCTCGCGAACGAGCAAAAACTTGCACGGAAACCACCCCGAATTCGCAAATCGTGGGGCTCAAGCTGGCGAAAAAAGCCTGGGTAACACGAATCTGGTGGAAAGTAATTCGCGTCCTCGAAACGGACGCGCGGATATATATGCGTACGTATTCGCATCGCCAACACGGGGCCATATTTCATGTGTAATCTTCGTGTCTCATCGAAATGTCATTTCTATCAGACCCCCTCCCCTCTTCCAGCCCAACCCAGGTTCGATTTTCTATCCAAGTAACCCGGCTGTAAAGGGCATTTTTCTCGTTCGCATTAAGCCGCTCGGTGCACCGGTATCGTGACAGACCAGATAATTCCATCCGAAAGAAATTGGGAGGCATGGAAATGAATCAGATCTATAGCGGTGCAGCGAATTGGATCGGATCAACTGCGATCTGATCGGATACGGGGGCTGCGGGAAAGGGTGGCATTCATTGAAAAGTCGTGGACACTTCGAAAAACAGCCGAAAAATCGATTTCCATTCTGGGGGATGCGAACGATTTCGATTGTGGAAACGACAGATTTTTAGATTTTATTTCGATGTAGGTGTATAAGGGATTCAAGTGTCGTACTAATTTTAGCACGGTTTTGTAGTAATGCATTTTTTTTAATTGTATTTTTGGTGATCTATATCTTGAAAGGTATATGAATAAATAATTGATCGGTTTGACCGCGGGGAAATTCGAATTGGGTCTCTAGAGCTGTGGTAGTTTTAGAGTTCTTTATTCAGAAAACGGTTTTAATAGGGAATCAATTAGGAATTCGACCACTGAAACACATAGTAGCTTTTCCAATGGGCTTGAGCCTTGATGCTAAAATGCGAGAACTTTTTAGAATTTAGGGTATTCACCGAGAGCATTAGTTTTGAATTAGTAATTACGTAATCACTATTGGGTTCAAAATGTTCACAATGTTAAATGACCGAGATTCTAAAGCAATTCAGATTTGTGTAATTTAGAAATTTTTGGGGGGTAGAAGTACCTATAACCTGTATGCGGTATCATTAATATGTTGATTTCTGGAAATGAAGCTTTGGTTCAGGTGAAGTATTCACATGATGCTTACGTGCCATTTTTACAAATAATACGGAGCTCAATTTATAGTCTGACAAATAAACACATTTAATCCTACTCTCATCACAATATTATAAGTTTACTTCAGTTTCCTTTCGCACTACTTTCATATAACACCTAAATGAGCTCAAACTCAAATGTAGGTATCTAAATCCTGAATAATTATTTAAATACTCTCATTATGAATATAATTTCTTTTCTGTACCTACGTTTCCGAGTTGTCAAAAAAAAGCAACTGACTCTCGTCTAAAATTACAACAAAGTTGACCAACAATACAAAAAACACAGAAATACTTCGATCCAAGAAAGTCAATGCGGGTTAGGAAAACTGGGAAATTATTCAAGCAATCAATATCTCAAAAAAGGATAGTTCTTTATGAACTCATTATGCGTTCGCTATCGTACAGAATCACCATTGCCAAAAAGAATTTTACAACCCTTCCTGGATAGTATACGTGCAAGAACTTTTCATTTTAACTTCGCGGAACAAAATTCAGGCCGATTAAAATTATGTATCGCGTAAACAGCTCGTGCACGGAAGTTAAAATTTCCGGTCTCGCGTCTTCCATCGGCGAATGAGCATCCGTAACCCAGTTTCAGATGCCAGGAGCCGGCCCCGCGTCCCTTCCATCCATTAGCTGAAGCTGGAAAGCAGTGTACACGGATCGTTTTCCCGAAAACTCTCGGCCTGCCAGCGTTTCCTCGTGGCGTTCGACGCCCCGGCCGTGCCTTTTTCGACGAGAACGATGAATAGTTGCCCCCCGTAGAGGGATTTTAGCTTAGCTAACGATTCAGAGCTTAGCCTTAATCCGATAGTTCCGCAGCCGTGGGCGAGCTTAGGGACCGAGTTAGGGTTAAGAAGGCCGTATAAACCTGCCATAAATCCACTGTTTGGGCGTTTAGAGCGGTTGCACGGACGGAAGAGCGACCCCTCGATCTCTTGATAGCATCGTGCTTCCCGGAAAGTCGACGCGGGACTGCCCGGTCGGTACTGCTCGCAGGCCAGCGCCAAGTTGTTGGCTCAATTATGCGCTTGCACTACTGGCAGCGAAGGAACAGCTTCCTCTCGGTGTGCAGTAGCTGGATTTTCTATTGAATGATCACGATTAGTGATATACAGAGTGGGGACGAAATTGTAGTACAACTACTGATTTCTTATGCAAGGCTTCGCTCGAACGCAAATTAATTTGCGTTGAAATTTGCGTTGAGTAAAAGTGTATCATTTGGTTAAGGTGTTTATCGTTTTAAAAACGAGTATTTTTATTTATGACTACGCTTGTAAATAGTAAGTTCTTAAGATAGTTATGTTTATTTTTTCTATCATGTTTCTCGGGACCTTAAACTAAAAAATTGTTGGAGTGTTTGAAAAAGTCAAAGGTGAAATTAGCTGGATGATATGTATCTATAATTAGAGAGCAGTAATTTTTAATGTAATAAAATATCAGGCAATTTCAAAAGTCTTGGCGTATTTCGTAGGATGCAGTTGTGACGTTCTATGCGTTTGATTTCTGCTTAAGCCATTCATCAACATCCAATCAGTGAATACAATTTGGAGGGAGTGGTCGCTAATTTTAGTCTCAACAATTTATGTTTTATGAATTCAACAAATCTGTAAATGTTACATAGGCTACTAAGAATATTAATGAACTGTATTTATTTGTCCCATTTGCTACTTCATTTGTCAGTTTCACTGATTAATTTACTTATTAATAAAAAAATATTAATATACACACAAGTAACAGAAACTGCAGTTTTTAATTGATAACTTTTTAAACGAGGCACCAATTAGTTAATAAAACGATGACAAGAAGTCCTTGCAAAAAGGAGGAACTCACATTTATTGATTAAATTTATTTCGTTATATGTTCTTCGCCGTAATGTAGTTTAAGCAAAAAGACTTTTAAAAGAATGTAATAGATAAATTTTAATTACTTTCTGAACCCTTGGTACTCGTGAAGTCAGGTTGTTAATATGGAAATACGATAGCATTTATAACGTCTCATCATAAATCGCAACGACATTAAGTGCATGTGCGCTTAATATTATTTTGAAACATGATTTTCTCAAAGAAGAAAAGTATTTTATATTTATGTCTCAATTTTACGTAAGTCGTTGTCCTCAATTACCTTGTACTACGATCTGCTACCCACCCTGTACATGTCAAGTGGACGATAAACTGTACCAATTTCTGCTGGTAGAATGGTAACATAATCTACTATTTTGTTCACTCTTTAACAGATCTTATATTTGAGGCATTGAGAGCAACAACGGACTAACCCCCATTAAACAATTTTTCCCCATTTTATATGATTAGTAGAGCTTATTGGAATGCATTATTGCTACTAACTCAATTTTAAAAAAAAAATGTGGGTTAGTTCGTTGTTGCTCCCAATGCCTCATTTGATCTCGTTGAACCCTTTTCTTCCAATTATGGGTGGCATTTTTCTACACCTATAGGAGGAACGTATTTTCTACTGCATTCAGTATGCACATAAACCCGAATAATATAAGTATTGACCACCATCAAACTTAAATCCCCGATAAAATAATCCCATCATTTTATACACCTATCAGAAATTTTCCCAAAGAATACCCCAAATTACAGTTTACCCTCCCCTCATCGACAACCCATTATTCAAACGCAAATCGTCCAATGTGAGCTCGAAATCTCGCAACTCGATCCAAGGGTGAGCAAAAAAGACGTATCTTCTGCGAAATTTCACGCCCGCACAGAGACCGATTTATCGATCCTCGAAAAACGCACCGAACCGTATCAGGCTTAAATCCGTCGCACAGTTCGTACGTGCCGCGTCCGTTGGTTAATCGGCGCGAGTGTGCTCAATCGGCCAGTTAAATATGCTTAATCTGGCTCGTATCGATACCGAGGAAGTCAGCGTACCGCAAATTGCAATTAAATTCTTAAAACGAACCCCGCTGATCGCTCTCGAACGTCTCGACTGCTTGCACCCTTTCTCCGCCATCTTTCCACCTGCAGTCTGGGTCGGAGATTGTGGGAGGGGGAGTGTAATCGTAATTTGAGGCGAATAAATTATATCGAGGACGCGGCCGGTTTAATTGCATCGTCCAGCTCGCTCGCCCGTGCAAAGTAATCCGGTCTAACGAACGGCCGGCGGTAAAAACATTTCGAGTCCGTGCTTTGTCCTTGGGATCTCGTTCTCCAGCCCTCATCCCCTCCCGCCTCCTTATCCACTCAATTTCGTTATTCCGGTCGCGTGAACGCGATACTACTTCTCCTTCCCAGCGGGCGAGCAATAGACGCGACGTTCTTTTTTTTCCTCGCCCTCGTTTCGCGTCCTCGCCTTCTTCTCTCAAGGAGCAACGGCGAATCGACGACGCAATTATAACGAGGAAGATGCAGGGTGGACGTAGATGCAGATACAACCGGAGGCACGCAGTGAAACTTCTCGAGCGTAGAAGTTTATACAGGCTACCGAGCTACCTGGGCACAGTTGTCCACGATGATGCCTGTTTCCTTGAGATGCAACAATACGCATCTCCAAGTTTGTAGCACCGCACGCGGACCGAGCGACGCGATTCTGCGTCGAGGCTTTGGGTTTTATTAGCGGGACCCTTGGAAGGGATTCGTTTTATCTTAATGGTATTGAGTTGTAGTGAGTGCGTTGACTGTTTATGTTGAATTTTGTTTGAAGGTGCTTGTTGGTTGGGGTTAGGTGTTCCTTTTAAATAGGCAAGTTTGCCTCCAGTTGGATGATTGTGTGTATGCTTGTGTTCTTCTTTCTAATTAAATATAAAACAAACAGACTTTAAACTCATTATCAACAAATATTGCTTAAAAGTCGATTCAAACAATAATTAATTACAGCTTCACTTTGACTATGTTTATGACCGTTATTTTTCTATACCCTTCGGATGTTCTCGCTTGTATACTATTTACCTCAGTCACTCTCCAACCGACTAACAAGGTGCACGTCTTTAGATAAAGTGTTTAACGTATTAAAGCAAACGCAGTAGTTTCAGTTTCTTTCTTGAAAAGGGTCTAAATCATAGACCGAAACGTCGAATACATAATTGCAAAATAGCTTTTACTAATTGTTTATATGACCGAACCTATGCGCTGATATCACTTGTTGGTTTTTAATATGTGTATGCTTGTGTATATTATCTGATTGGAAAAGCTATGTTTGGCACGAGCAACTTGGAATGTACGTTGAGATTTTAAACATAATTTCAGGTCTGGGGGAAATAGATAAGTCGATATATTATAAGCATTCTAAAATAAATCTAATCATCTGGGATAATTTAATAATTTATTTTATTTATTAAAAATTTATAAATTTTATGTAATGTTTAAAAATAAATTGTGTGTAAATAGTGGATATGTAGATATAATGATAACATTAGTAATTGATTTAGTAGTTATAAGTTGTTTATTTAAATAAACTAAAGGAACTCGGCAAGTTTAAAATATTCACCTGTTTATCAAAAACATGTCTTTTTGTTTTAATAATTTAAAGTGTGCTCTACCCAATGAATTATTTTGAATGGCTGCAGTATATTGACTGTACAAAGGTAGCATAATAATTAGTCTTTTTATTGAAGGCTTGAATGAACGAGTTGATGAAATATTTACTGTCTCTGGTTTAATTTATTAATTTAAAATTTAAGTAAGAATGCTTACATTCTAAAATATTTGTATTTATTATCGAGTGATATAGGGTGAGTGTCCTTCTTAATTTTGCAAAATGGAAGATTCTGAATGCACGTGTATAAACATATATTATTATAACTTTTATTACTTCTAACATCGTAGAAATCTCTTCCATTTGCCAGATCGTATATAAATCTATACCACTATCCGACAATCAAGCAAAACATTGAAAATAAGAATAATCCAAAGCCACGTCATCATATTCTAAAACGAAGATATTATTCCTTAATACCCCTCTTTGCGGTCAAAACTCAGGATTGCAAGCTATTTTATTTAGAACAGTCAATTTACACAAGAAATTATTTCCAAACAATCTATTCGATTCTAATACGAAATAAGATTAATTTCCTAGTATAATCTAAGCAAAGTGTTATCATGAGTCATCCTATATACTCTCATTATGTACTCCCAACTTTTACTACTGAGAACCAGCAGTACGCTTATCTGTATACCCGCAGACCTATTCCACGCGTCTGATTATACGCAGTCACAGACTACTGGTACAGTTGCAGTACCCTCGGTCTACTGGACACTTGCTTGGTCATAGACCATTATATTCTACTCACTCCACTGCGATCCTGCATAATACATGCCTCCTCCTTTTACTTGCTCTATCATGCACGACCTTATCCTCATTCGCCTGTAAAGCATTTCATTCTACGTGTCTGGTCATAAATCGACTCGTTCTACGTGTCTGAAGATTTTATTCCTGCTCGAATGATACAAAAGATTGTTCCAATAAGTTACCGCGTAGAATTCATTCCTGTCTCTCCAAATATACCATAAAGACCCTTTGCTTTTCCTATATTCAACTTTCCGTGTTTCAGAATTGTATTGGCTTAACCCTTAATTGGTAACGTCCCCCTTTGTGACATAATCGGTGACGTGGAGTTTTACAGTCTCCTCTTTACTAATTTCACATTGTAAAGTCCAAATTTATTTTTATACTCAAGTTATAGGTGACTTTATTACATATTTGAAAAGACACTTTTGTATGCTCTGTTCAAAACCATTAAAAGTTGTCTTCGTGATACGACACACTCAGTGCTGGATTTAGCCCTTAGGCTAACAAAGCTGAAGCCTAGGGCCCCGTTTAGCTGGGGGCCCTTCATTCTAAATATTTTCTTCGAAAAATTAACATTTTTTTATATTATCTTTATTAACTTGTATCTTTAATGTTTATTTATGTTTAGTTTTGATATTCAATGTTAATTTTGAAATTCAATTCTTATTTAGATTATACGAGTATTATGATAAAAAAATCAAATCAGCGTTACTTTATTTTTTACATTTAACCGAGGGCCCACCAAATATTCAGCCTGGACCCCCCTGAAAGGTAAATCCGACTCTGAACACACTGTAAAAAATGATCGAATGAAAAGAAGGAAAATATAGGAGAAATAATTCTGCAGGTCTCCTCCATGTCATCGGTTAAGGGTTAAATATCAAACCGTTGAGTTGCACGAATGTGTGTAACAAAGGATCGCTCGACAGCGGTGTAAAATTTTCAAGTATCATTGTCCGCTGGCGATTGTAATTTCTCTGAGAGGGTCGCGGTGTCAGTTCCTCGGGCTTCGTCAATTTATAGCGTTGTCGGGGTAGATCAATTACGTAGAATCCCTGCTGACGAGCTGCTTACCCTTGGGGCTGCGAGGCCGGCGGCGGACATCTAATCCTTTTACGGAGTTCCAACGTGGACTCCGTAGGTGCCTTTAAATCTTATAAAAAATGGAAAACGTTATTTACTCAGTAGCGGGAGATAAAACTTTTCCCGCTGCTGCAAGGAACTTTATCGCGGCACAACATCGATGCTTTATCTTCAGCCACTCGTCAATGGTGTAGAACTCCGATCAATTTCGCTCCACCACTGTTTCTCGCTCCGCGGGAATAAAGAGTACAACCGGTGTCAGCAGTTCCGGAGAGTTGAAAATAATTTTTTGCACGCTGCAACGACCATCAGAGATTGTGGAAAGTTCCGTTCGAAAGCCACGGGCGTAAGTAGTTTCTGCTAAACAAGCGAAAGTTGGGCTGTTAGCCAGGCCGGATGATTGGCGGAAAGAACTACTTTCAGAGAGTAAAAATGTTCTCCGTGTGTGTGGTTTCTAGCGGTGCACACGTTATAATAATTATTTTCACCGCGGCGGGAACGGACGAAACTAATTTTAAAAAATTAATTTTGAAAATACTCGTAATACTACTTCAGGAAAACTCTTCCAAGAGTTGAGTGTAGTCGAGTTTGGGAAATTGAGTAAGAAACATTTCCACCGTTTCTATTACTTGTAATCAGCAATCGACTTCTCAAAATTTAGGAAATTCAAATGTTTAAGTGTTCCAAATATAAACTCTTACATCTAGTAACACAGAGATTAAAAGTATTATAATCCTCATCCAAAGCACTTGTGATACATCTACTCTTAATATTTTATTTCACGTACATCTGTCTCTCTTCTCTATTTATTTGAACGCCAAAAATTATTTTTTATTCTAAATGAAAATTCGTGCCAAAATTAAAATATTGATGCATTTGAACCTCTGTATGCAAGTGCATATTTATGATATGTGCTATAAGGATGAACAAGTGTTTAATATGCAGGTCCAGGAGCACGGTTGTTCTAACACTACATGTTATCGATGGTCTATGGTCCTAATCGGATATTGTGGAGAGGAGAGTTTATTAGATTATTACGAAAGAGAGGGAGAGAAAGAGAGAGAGAGAGAGGGAGAGAGAGAGTACGCGAAGGACGTAGAAAGAAGCTTTCAGGTGCATCGAAATAGCTGAGTAGCAATTAGGAGTGTGTGTATATTTCAACATAGAAGAAATTATCAGGGAGTATCTTATTAAAGGTAGCCAATACATGCCAAAAGTAAGTGGGTAAAGTTTTAGTTACTCCCTATTCAAAGTTCTCAGACCTTTCAAAAGCTATAATCAATCCATAGGAGGGTGGGATATAACGAATATAGAGTTTATGCGAGTTTCACAGAGTTTTATAGAGTTTAAAGAATAGTACTTAGTAAGTTAGTCGATCTTATTCTTCCACCACCTTGATCTAAGACCGTTTTAACTAGAGATTATCAGAAATACCTTCTACCTCACTAATTCGATGAACCTGTCGATATTATACTCTCCTTGATATACATATCTGGGCATCGAAGAACTTTCATTGACAGAATCTTTGAAAAGACGAAGCGATATTTAGCAGAAATTATTCCTCGATCCTCTCAGATAAATAAAATAAAACTGAGAATACCAACGTTAGGATGTCCCTTAGAATGACTTTTCTTTTAAATTTACGAATTCAGTCCGAGAAGCCCCCTGATTTATTTCCCTTTGGTGTGGTAAATATGTGTGCAAAATTTCGGCTCGATCAAACAACTCTAAACCCTGCCTCAAGGGACTCAAAGTTTCGAACGAAACTGCGCTCTTGCAAAAGCTGTTTTTTTTAATATACAACCGTGTTTGTAAACAGATGTGTGATGGAACTAGAGTTAGGACTATCGATTATTGATATCTTATGAATAACTTATTGATACTTAACGCTATATCAATAATATCGTTAAGATATCGTTAAATGGTGGAAGAACGAAGGTGGTACAAGTTTTCCATTTCTTCAGTCTTAGAACTATGGCGGTAACAAATTTATATTTTCCCGAAATCTCTGTTCCAAGTGAACGATTATTTTCTAAAGGTGGATAAAAAACAAAAAAGAATAAAGTTTAGAGTATATCTACCGTAACTTTAAGCTTCTTGAGGCAGAGTTCAGAATAATCCGATTGTTCCGTTTTACATATTTACTTAGCGCATCAAAAGGAATCAAATTATCGAGTGTCCCAACATTTTATCGCACCCTCAATTCTAAGGGACACCCTAACCAACTATTCAATCGCTCTACGCTGTGTATTAAGAATTAAGTGGGACTTCAGATCATAACGGTTCACATAAGAATGTGCAACTATTTCCAGCTGTGTCGCAATAGCAACAAGTTCAACAGTTTAGAGGCAGGATAATAAACTTGTATCTCTTCCGTATTTGCCGTATCATCTTCCCACTATTGAGTTTCAAGGGGTCGAGACACGTCTAGCGTTTCGCTCAGAGATCCGGGGTTAAATTCCAATAAACGCTTTGTACGTGTTTTTAACAAGCTGATATTAACGAGGAGACTGCTTACGCTGGTCATCTTTTTCTTGTTCTCGTACAGAGTGGTTGTGACGTGCTTCGTATGAAGAGTATTGCGTTGCTTTTGTATAGCTCGGTAATTAAATTTCGAAAATTCAAGTGGTAGTGACGGAATAAAGAAGACATTGTGACACAAAGTAATATTAGAAAGCATTGTCCAATTTCAGACTACATTTTACTTAAAGAATTCGTTAATTTTAATTATTGATTGTATTTTAAGAATAAAAACAATTTGATTTTTCTTACGCTGTAAGTGCCTAATCCCTCTATTTCCAAATCCTGTGTTTTATTTATATAGTGGATATTATTTCGGTAGAATTGTTTTCTGCTTGGGCTTCATACTATTGTCCTTCTAAAGCTCCATTCCTCTTCGAGTCGAAAGCTTTCTGTATCGTCGACAGGTTCTATTGTGCTCCATTACTTCGTTTAAAGTTGCTACAGCAGTATTTCGAGACAGCCTTTAAGACACGTGTTCTTTGAATCGAAGTTATACTTTTTTCCCTCTACAATTCTTTAATCGTCACAGATGACACATCTGAAGGTTACACAATAAACCCTCGAATTCCTAAGAAACTTCACAGTCTTTAACTCTTCGTGGTGACACGGTGTGTCTTTGCCAATATTTCTCTAAATTTTTAGCTTTTAATAATAAACTGTAAATATTTGGCGAATTTTAACCAAAAAAATCGCTATTATCAACAACTATTTTTTCAAATACAAATTTCAACAGATCAAAATTTACATTTCTAGAAAAGGACTATTAGAACATAATTGTAAGGGTATCACGATTGTACAATTAAAAAGCTTCTAAAATTTAAAATCTTCAAAAATACGAAAACCGTAACTCAAGAATGACACTAGGGTGTAGTGAACCCAAAATGATGAATCTGTGATTTTAAGAAGGTGTGACCACTGAGTGTTAAACATCTTGCACCAACCCATACGATCAAAAGACACTTAAAAACACTAACGACCCTGCCATCAGATAATATGACAAAATATAAACGCACAAAGTGAACATACAGAATATAAAAGGTCTCCGTCATTGTTTGATAAGAGTATTTATCTACAAAAACAGAAAATAAACATCATTCCATTCCCCAATCTCCCCTCTGAAAAGCGATTTCACGAAACGTTTATTCTCAACACAAGAAACACGAATGAAAATTTCATTCAGCAAAAAGAACCAGTCGACAAAACGGCTAATCCCATCTCGCTTAATCGACGGTCCAGGCTGCTTGATTTTTCTGGAAAATTCCAATATCCCTCCGGTCGTTCCCTCCTACGGAAGCTCGTCGATTATATAAATAATGTCCCTCAAGCGAGTAGATAATTGTTGGTCGGATCGATTTCAGCACTTTATTATTGTCCCCCGTACTACATCGTGGCTTAACGCAATTTTCCGTGGTTGGTCGACGAACGAAAGTTCGAAGGCGATATTCGTTCGTTCGACGAACCGAACGGGTCCACTCTATTTTCCCACCGTGTTTTATACCTCCTGACGTCGCGCCGAACGTTAACGAGATTCCGTGCTTGTCCCTTTTAACGCCATTTCCCGTCGTTACGTCGTGCAAATGGCGAACCTCCATATTCATACAATGCCCGATGCCGGGTAGAACGGAAATCGAGGAATATATAACAAATAGAAAATAACGCGATACAATTTATCGGTCTCCTCCAGCGTGTCCCCTACGAAACATCTACCGAATGCAATTCAACGTCCGCGCCTATGTCCATTATCGTTTATTATGGATGGGGATCGCGTGACCCTATTTCCCCTGTCGCGTCGGTGGCTCCGCGAAAAACAACGTAATATTCGTCCAATTCCCGCTGATTTTCCCTGTAACCCGGGCGAGAAAATTTTGCTGCTCCGCATCTCGAAGATCAACGGCGCACTGACTATGATATATTGCCATTTTAGCTGCGTATCGACGCGCCCATGGTAAAACACTGACGCCACGAGAAATGTACGAGGACGTTAATACGTTTCACCAGGATAAAGTAGCCGCTTAATGGATTCGTTGATGTAGCAGAGAGCGGGGATGTAAATGGGAATTTTTGTTTCTTGGGTGGAGATTTCTGGACGTGATGAACGACGGAACGATGGTTTTTTGGTGGAAAGAGGGCAACTGTACTCGCGGTTCTTTATGAGGATGGGTACAACACCGATGATCATTCTTCTGTTTATTTCTTTATTGGTTCACTGGTTTTTTATTATATATCCATTTTTGTGTTTTTACTGTTTCGTTTCATTTTACCATTTTCTATGGTCTTTGATTTTAATGAATATTGCTTGGTCTCTTGTTTGAAATTTACGTTGCTGTAATTTTCATTCCATTGTTAGTTATGTAGTAGGTACAATTAGATTTCATTGGTTCTACAAATAAATAAATAAATAAATAAGTAAAGTCTGAAGCTTTTATTCCAACGTAATATATAAGTGAAAAATTCTATAGAATAGAATTGTGTATACGAATTATTTAGAAATTCTTAGTGTACATATATGATAGATGAAAGTATTTAACAACTTGCCAAAATACAGTTTAAGGTGTACAACAGACTGGAACATAAATTCTAATCTCAGTCACCTCTGTGCACTTTACAACTTTGCGCTCTATCTCTTTGTAACCCCGTAATACTCTGCAACTCTTGCCTGGCTCGAGACTCCTTGAGTGTTTGCGTTCCCTGCAATCCTCTATCTAACCCCTATGACTTGCATCGTGACTTTAAACACACATCTGACATCCTAACATGACGCTAGCACTTCTAGTATTACGTTTACCCTGAGGACTAGAAGACTTAACCAAATTTGTATATTCGATATTTTTAATAGAATTCCGTGGAAGTCTCGTTGTACATTAATGAATACTGAAATTGCGTTTCATGTGTTTTAAAACTATTTATCATTTGGTATTAAAAAGATGTATAAACACCGCGAATATACCACATTGCATTGTAATTTATACTAATGGAAATCTAGTTGAGAAAAACGCAGAATATTGTTGCGACTCTATTTTTAATAAATTTTGTAAACTGAAATTCAGTCGACACAAGTCTTAATCGCTTTTCGAGTAATAAATAATGGCAAACGATGAATTCTAGGTAGCTGAAAGGCGATAAAAAATGAATAAACTTTGTGTTTCGTCTATGCACACTGCAAGCAACAGGGGGCAAGTTTGAATTTCCGAAAAGTTTCAATTGCATCGCGACGATTTATTATGCATCGCTTTCGGAGATGGATAACTGAACCTCGTAGGAAGTTCATGAGAGTTTCGAGAGAATGTGTAACAATTAATAATTTCGTGCTATTCCGAAAGTGACCCCATTACATACTCGATTTTGCGTTCTTACCGCATCTTAGATCGTTGTAATAATTTAAAACGTGGTTTCAAGTTCACTGTGCAAAAGCACGTATTTTATTCATAGCTTTTAAGGCACTTGATATACAAAACTCCATTTAGAAGGTAAATTTAGTCTCTGCCATTGCCATTAACCCTTTAGCGCCAAACGTATCATATATGATACATTACTTTTTTTTGCCGTTTCGCCGTTTGCATTCGCGTTTCGCTGTTTGCAACAGTTTAAGTGATACATGTTTAGTGTAGTTTTATCTGAACCCTGTATTCTTTGGTTTTATGCATTTTGACCTCTGAAAAAAATAAATTTAAAAAATAAAATTTTTTTTGTGTGGAAATATATAAATTCAGACCATTTTTAACGATAAAAACAAAACGGGATATTTTTCCTTCAACGGGATCTAGGTTCGGGCGCTAAAGGGTTGACCACCAATATTCGCTCCTTTCATTCCACATAAATGGAGAACTCAATACCAGTCTCTAAATTTCCTTACGCTTTATTAAGAAATACCTTGAAGACTAATCGAATGATGCCCGCTAGAAAACCTCAGCGTGCCTGAATCAAAGCCAAAAAGAAACAAAAATGGACACAGAAATGGAAATATAGGTGAAAATATACATAATAATTTTCCCACTTATCAGTGTCAAATAAATAAAAGAAGACCACGAACAGTCTTCACTATAATTTCTCGTATGATTTCAAACTCGAAAACACTTCTAGCTTTCACCGCTTCATGGAACCTAATTAGGTAATTTTCCGTTTCTGAGTATCCTGCGCGCTACTATTCTGCGAATGTAGATTAAAATCGAAAGGGGATGCTTCATCCCTTTCTTTTGCAAATGACGTTGCTTTCACGAAACAGTAGGCGATTAACGACTCGAAGGAATCGATAACAGCATTTTAGTGGGCCCAGCGGGGCTGTATAAAATATGGGGCGACGGGAAATCGTGTTTACACGAATTTATCCGCGGTCGTGCTGTGAATCCCTCTTTTATTTAACCGTGTACCGTGCTATCGTGACTACTAAATGCAAAATCCGGGCACATGCTTGGCGAGCATGTTATCGGACATTCCCCGCACGTTCCGTGCAGTCTAGACCGCCTGAATTTCCATTGATTCTTACACTAACAATCGCAAAGTCGGATATACACGTTCCCTAACGCTTTGATTTATCCCCGTCCTCGACGACGTTTAAATTGCCGTCGCGCGTGACATTAATAATTAATACCCGCTCTGGAGGTCCGTTAAAAAGAGGACGTACACGTAATTAGCGTTATCAGTCGGTTCCTCTGCGAAGGACAATGTTTACCGTGGAATTTGATGATTAAGAGGGATATGCAGTTCGCTGTGCAGGGTGTTTCAGAGCTATGGGTGCATACTTCAGTTTTGAATTGACCTCTCGTAAAGAGGAATGGACCTGATTTAGCATTTTGAGTGGTGAAAGGTTTTAAGGAATACCCAGCTCTGAAAGGAAATCTATACTTGAAGAGTCCTTGTAGAAAACACTGTAAGTGCACAAATTAAATTTATCAGGTGGGAGAAAAAATTTCCCTGATTTTAAATTACTTAGGAAATTTGATTTGTTTTGATTGGTAAATATGCTTAAGTATACAATAATCCAAATACATCTCAAGATTTCCTATTCTTTGCATTTATATAGTCGAAATTCATGAAAAAATTGCATTCGTAAAAAACACCCTGAACACGCATTGCCACCTCTTAGTTTTAGAGAAAGCTGAATGTACCATTCATTTAAATTTGCAAGCACTGTAAGTGCCAATTCTGTTTGTCCCTAACTAATTGGCTCTTAGATTACAGTAACTTATTTACACTGGAAATTGCATTACAATTCTAGACTACAGGATTCCCATTATCGCGTAGAACACTTTCAGTTAAATTTTTTTTTTAATTTTAGCACGCACAGTGCTTTCTACAAGGACTCTTCATTTGTTACTGCTCCTACTACGTCTAGTAAACATTCTTGGTGTTCCTCGACACCTGTGTTAATTTGAAATCATTCCTTTTGCATATCGCAATACAAAGAAACGAAGATTAAATTTCATGGCTCCACGTGTAAATTAGTTTGCATTGAAAACTCGGTTGTATCGCAGACAAAACGACTGATAAACTGAACAGGTACCCCAAAAATGATTAATTTATTCATTAGACAATTAACTTTCTTCGTCCCTCTTTTATTAGTCCTATTGCCCAGTTAATATTAAAATACCCTACACACGTCTTACTCTCCCTCTTCATACCTTCACTAACACTTCTTTGACAAACCACCCCATTTACCATTTCATATATATATACCGCTACACAGCTTCTAAATCCATAACCACCACATATAAACAAAAACAATAGTCCCAAACTCTATTAAAACGACGAAACTCCCCAAATCGTTCAAAGATGATCGAACAGTTTCGCTACTAAGTGTGGCGACCTTTTCTCGCTATCGAATTATCGGTGGAATGAAAGAGGCGGCCGCGGGAACGGGGAAAATGAGATCGAAGGGTTCGAATGACCCAGGACGATTCACGCACCAACCACAAAAACTATCCTTTGCATTTCGTCGCGATTGGATTTAACCTCGGACAAACGTTCGATTCTGGCGCATGGGCTTGTCCGAGGAGATTGGATCGCATTGAATCGGGGACCTTGGAATTGAAGGGTCCCCTGGCCTTCCAGGCGCGATGAAGAAGTGACTGGAGGGTATATAAAATAGTGTACCGAATCACTTACCCGGTATTGGATTGCTACCCGGGCTCTTTCCGGTCATTCGATGAACACGTACGAGCCGTACACGTCGCAGACGGATAAATTATTGACCCTGTCGCATCGGTTCTGTCCGTGTCTGCGACTTCAATAGCGAGCAGATTTGAATTTGATCGAGCTGCATCGAATACGATGCCGTTAAACATCTTCCCTTTCTCCTTTGCATGTCAGAGAGGAAAAATTCGAATCGAAGCGTCGTCGTAAAGTCAGAGGGAACTGTAAATCGGATGGGACTTTGATGAATGGTGCCTTGTCGTGTCCCCTCGCTGGCGATTTTACCTGTTCTCCTACGCAAGATGCACGATACTTTGATTTCTAGCAACTAGAAATGCACTCACTAGTCTTTCAACATTTTTTTTAACCCTTCGTGGTCACACGGGGTGTATTGTACCCCAAAAGCAATTTTCGATTTGAAATGTTGCACCTTTACGTCTTCCAAAGGGGATTTATCGCAAAAAAATAATAAAAAAAATTTTAAAACAATCGGTTTTTCCCACAACCATGGAAAATCGCTCATTTTCAAAATTTATGTTTCTAAAAAGAGACTATTAGACCATGACTGTATAAGTATTACGAATGTACAATTATCACTAAAAAGTTAAAAGATTCAAAAATACGAAAATGGTAACTCAAAAAATGACGCTGGGGTACAGTAAACCCCGTGTGACCAATGTGTGATTATAAGAAGGTGTGACCATGAAGGGTTAATATCGTCTGATGAATGGTTCCTAAAAGTCTATCAATGATTAAAATATTTTACTTTTCTTTTCGTTTAAAATAAATCTTAAATGAAAAAGAACAGAGGCAGTGTACCCCAAAAATTTGAGATATTTATACAATTTTATTACTGTCATTCAATTCCGTACATCAGTATCGGAGCGCGGTGTTAAGGAGTTAAACCTTTTAATAATAATATCAAATATTTGTAATTTAGTATGCTACCTATCTCCCATTCGCATGTTTCGACTGTAACTTATCAAAATTGCACAACTACTAATGGTAATGGCTACCGGTGACCTTTCGGATGCTGGCTTTGAATTAAATGGTCGACCGCCATTACTGCACCGCACACGTTGCGGGCGATCGGTTTCTGAAGCGTGGTGCCTTCTCCCCGCGACCTGGATTCAGATTTCAAAACCGCCAGGTTTTCCACGGCGACCGTTAAGACCAATTTAATCAGGGAACGAGTCACGGGGTTACGAAATCAATCGGGGGGATTGAGTGTTATTGAATCAGGAGGTACGAAGGACCTGTCGGGTTTGGAGGACTCGTTACGACGCGACGGCGCAAGGGGCCTGGGAGCTACGAAACAGCGTATCTAATCATTTCCCCTGTATTGGATTGCTACCGAGTGTTATTACTTTTCGCAGCAAACGGGGACGGCTCTAATGAAATCAGTTTAACAAAAGAGGTAGCGGCGAAATTGGAATAAAGTTCAGACGTTACAATGGGAGGCTACGGCGAGTCAGAAAATTATTGGCAGAGACAGTAACTTGGTAAACGAGTCTGGAATAAAAGTTTAACACATTGGCTGCTGTGGGGATTACTAGGGATCACTTTATGTTACAGTGGAGTCACGGAGTTAATCCGAAAATATATGCCAAAATATTTCTGTTCTAAAAAAATATTAAACTAATATTATCTCGAAGGAACACTATGAATATAATTTTTATGAAATCATTTCGTGACCTGCTGTCATTTACAGAGAATAGTTTTATTACAAGTATAGTGGTCGATATTCGCTTTTCCTATATTTCATTTCTTCATCAGAAATTAATCTGAGAATGGGGGGCTCAGGCTCCTAATGCCTTTATCTCGAGGAATATGCTCTGCATTCGTCCACGATTTAACTTAATCACGAATAAGTCTATTCTGGTTCGCAATATCCTCATATAATAATTCAATTTCAGTCACTTCATCGTGCATATTAATCAACGATTATATACTGCTTTGTTGCCTTCGATAATTCCTCATCGATCAATGAAACAATCATGTACGACTTATGCTCGCTATTATAATACAGCGAACTTCATCCTCAAAGCTCAACACTGAAGAGATTAAGTTGTACGACGGTAAAGGAAAAGCTGATGGAAGCCAATAGAACTTATAATCTTTCATAGTGTCAATCAAAATCTCGTCTAAGATCCACACAATTCCTAGTAAACCAAAGCAACCCTCAAGCAAACCGTGAATTTGGCTAAGGAATTAATTCAATAGAGCCAGTTGGCTTTTGTATTCAAATTAGACGACTTTTCCACTGTCGAGGATGATCTCGAATGGTGTTAAAGGAATTCTGTCGTGCGGTGTTCAGCGTCTTCTGATGAATTTAATATCAGGAGAAGCTTTTTCTGCCCGCTTTTTGCGTGGATAGACGTAAAAGCGAAATATGGGAAAAATGTCAATTACATGACAGTTTTTGCTGGGTATAGGCGGATAGTGCACGGAGGAATGTTTCCTCCTTCCTTACCGTCATATTTCCCAGGAAAAAGCGGAATCAAAGGATTAACGAGGTTAATAAGAGACACGATATTGGAAGCCAACCCGACGTTATTCCGTACCAGGCACGATCCTTACGTTCACTTTGATTGTATTTCAAAGGATGATCCCTGATGCAAGGAATTGTTCATGGAGATTGCACCATATTGGGTTAGACTGCAGAGGAACGTAGCTAACCGATTTTCAAGAAATCCGTAGGTACTGTTTCTACGTGATCATGCCGTGATTCCTGTGCATGGAACATCGCAATTTTGTGGATGAACAGGATGACAGTGGATGGTTATATCTATGATTAATAGTCTGATAGGTGAAGTTGATGTATAGTAAGAGCTTTTTCACATGAGACAGTTCTGTGACTCACTGCTATTATACATAGTATTTTGAATATATTCACTTGGCAGAGACACAGCTGTTTTAAAAAAGATAAGTACTGCTATTTGAAATACTATATGTATATCTACTATATGTATAGGTGGTGACTCCACATGAAAAAATAACTAAAAAATATAGGACATAGTCATTTGTGGTTTGAACATTATGTTCATTATGCATCAAGGTGCAAGAAATAATACGATATAGTTAAAAATATTTCATTATCATGGGACAACATTTTCTTAGTACTGCAAAACTATTACCTATGCACTTGTTCACTGGAAAGTTTTTACTACAAATTAGGCATTCCGACTTCCTCAATATCTTATATAATTCCATACTAAACTATTATCCTCTCATTCGAGAATATTTTGTACAAAATGGAAATAGGGACTTTCATTAAATTCCGATTACTGTTCGCCATAGAGAGCAATCAAATATATAAATTCTTTGGCAGGTACATCTAAAAATCCCAGAAATCTTAAATAAAGGCAATATTATTTCAAATTTGAAGTGGAACTGCCAATTCCACTTCTTCAAAGACAATCACTTGCAAAACTACTAAAATATCTGTTCTTCAACCGGTATCAGTCGCCCAAATACAGTAACCACGTTTGAAAATGAAAGATATGTTCCAACTTCTTCGGTCCCAAATCTCTTGCAGCAGCTAGTTATGGAGACCAGTTAAGTTGGCTCAAACATTTACATTGTTTTAATGACGCGAGCCCATTAAGCAGTACTTCGTTTGCAAGAGAATGGAAGACATAGGTTGTCAGACAATGACTTATCGCGTCACTTACCGAATATGGGATTCCCACGGTGCGTCGCGAGGCCACCGAGCGTGAGTACGTGCGAGTGATCAGCCGTCACGACGAGGAGCGTCTCCGACAGGTCGACTTCCTTCATCACAGCCCTCACCGCCTCCTCTAGCGCCAACGTTTCGTCCAAAGCTCGATAGGCATTGTTGTAGTGATGCGCGTGATCGATCCTACCACCTAAAACCAGACAAATACGCCTCCTGCAGTAAATCACGTTTAGTAAGCACATGGTGTGCCTCAAGACATTCAGTGTAAGTATATTCTGTAGCCAGAGATGCGAGGGAAATGTTATAAATAATGTTGGGTCAGTGGTAAAGTTCGTTCGATTTATTGAACCAAAGTCTTTATTAAATGTAAAAATATCTTGCAAATTTTTTTAATCAAGGTATTTTTCGGGGGTATGACCTTTTGAGACTTTTCTGGTAAAAGTAGAAGTAGGTGTAGTAAAAAAGACATTTCTTTAGTTTCCTTGTTAATACTATACCAGCTGAAAATTGTTCATGTTATTTATTTAATCAGTTTATATGAGTTATTTTAAATTTGTTACTTAAAGTCACTGGAAGTGATCAATGTGTTTTTTATCAATCAGTCCTACTTAGTATTAAATTTCAAGAGGTATTACAAATCTCAGGGAGTGCAATATTGCACAATCCTGTTTGTGACATCATTACAAAACTCTGTAGCAAAATGATTTAGATAGATCTCTTTGTTTAAATTCCACCTGAATAATACGCCTGTGGAAAATTAAACATCACCATTGAATCGTCATGCACGTGTTTGCTAGTTATATTGTAGTGAAACTTTATGTACCTGATATAAAAAAACATTTATTTCAACTGAAAACTGCCGTCAATAAATGCAACGGGGCGGGTCGACAGTGGCTAACATTTATATTCATCAATAACTTCCAAATGAAATATAAATGTAACAAAGGACACAGAACACCGAAGCCATACATTGGGCGAGATAATAACAGAAAATATTATAAATGATACAAATCCTGACACAGGAGTTTTTCATGACGATAATGTAATAATTTATCATTTCAACTGCTCAAAAACAGAACGAGTCAGGATAAAACGGGTTAAACTAATGTTAATGACTCTAATATAATCTTTCATACATTCTGTAGGAATTTCTGATCCAGAAATGATCCATTTAACAGATTAATTTAAAACCAAACATAATATACAACATGCACAATAAATCACGTTAATTCTTTCCTATAAAATTTGTTTATCTTCCATTATAAATCGAGAATGACGATTGTTATCGTAGATAACAGGAAGAAAGAAGACAGAAAATAGGGAGGATCGCAATTGAAGATACAAAGTGAACACCATCAGCATTAGCTCGACCCAGCGTTCATGAGTGCGCTGCCAACGTCGCAGTTAACGCTAATTATTCAGAACGATCCACAAGAATCCCGGATTCAATTATCAGGCCACCCGCCAAATGGGTCACTGAAACTCCTCCGGAGTCGTTCGACTTAAAGTTTGATGCTTAGCTACTCAGAAGCGATCCGAATGGTCGGATCAATACGAGAAACGTGGATGCGTGGATGCGTGCAGAGACGTGCGTGGAATCAAATCCATTCGCTCCTAAACAGAGATTTGCTGGCAATCTACAAGGAAAATTTACATCTAATATCTATCTATCTATGAGATAGTTGAGCAAGTTTGGGCAATTTCTTTCGCAGGCATCAATGTTCTAGAGTAAATAAGGATCTTCCTCAAACTCAAAATTGTGTCCAATGAAATAATAATAATAACGTGTTGCAAAGGTTACAACATGGTTGTTCCTATGAAACCTAACATTAGTAGATAATACACAATTTAATGAATAAAATGGAAAATATTTTATCTCCTATCGCTATTAGATTAGTAACTTCGCACCCTCTAGAATAAAACTACGTTATTTCCTTTGCTCAATTCACTTTTAATCATTTTTAAATATATAGGCATCTACTCCAGTGAATAAACCCTTCAAAAAGAATCACATTTAAAAACATTGTCGTAAATTAATATCCATCAAAAAGAATCCCGTTTAAAAACATTGTCGTAAATTAATATCTACAAAAATAATGATATACATTATACAACAATTGCGCCAATTATCACAATGACTATTCATACAAAGAAAAAATCACAATGGTACAATGAAAAAATGTATTAATTAAATATATAGGCATCTACTCCAGTGAATAAATGATACAGATAACATAAGTCACGTCAAAATCTGATTTCTGGTTCGACAACCGATAACTGGCAAGTGGCTCAATGTTACAAAGCTACACTGACTAACGCAGAAGGAAATTCCGACTTTATCTATCCAAATGTGTCGTCAGCGTAATCAGTTTTGACGCATCGTTCTATTATCTGACGATAGCGTCTCGAGTTGCTGGCCGAACATACGTCCGTTAAACTTTACCCAAAGATCGTGATTGTGACTCCAATATTGCTAGGTTATGCTGTGACGCGAGTAGTTTGTAATCGACGTTGAGATCTAGATCCGCGAAGTTTCCCAGAGCGCGACAACTGTTGCTCTATAGATGGCAGATGGAAAATGCATCCCCCAGCTGACAGATTTTGGCGACGATACGCCGGTGCCAGGAGCTGCCAAACGCATCAAGCACACTCTACCATTTCATCCCCTTGTTGGGGGGAGGGTCGGCAAGATTCGGGCCACCGATTTGGTCCTGCGAATCTCGAGTTCCGAACTTCGGCCATGTTTCACCGACCGAGCCGCGTTTCCTGCTAGCAATTTCTGCCCTCGAATTACTGCTGTTCGATTGTCGGAGGAATTTATGCTACTTTCATGCTACTTGGTGGTGGTTCTAATAATGCAACGAGGGCAATGATTCCTGGGTAGACTCGATAAAATTTTCTGATTTATTGGTCACTTCCGTTCAATAATGTGGCTAGAGTGATACTGTCCTAGATGGATCTTTTTTTATCTGAGTTGACGAAAATTAGTTAGCACACTTAATGGAATTTTTCAACCTTTTAAGGGGGAACACCACTGTGACGGCCGGAAAAATGAGCCCATTTTTAAGATTTTTTTAAGGGACAGCTTACAGTTTTATTATAAAATTGTTATTACCTATCTTTAGTACAATGTCTTAAGAGACTATAAAAAAAAGTAATAGAAAAACATGCATAGATTTCCATATACAGTTAATCTCCTACATCCCTCACAAGAAAACATAGGTCGCTTATCGAAACGATATCTTTGGAACGGCAACTCTGAAATCAATTTTTTTTTTTTAATATAATCGGTATGAGTGTAGTTTCCGTTGTACGTACCGATTTTTTTAAAAATTATTTTTGTAAAAATGGTGCGCTTGGGAAGAAAAAGTTTCGAAAATCCGCAAAAAAATGGATAGTTTTTCGAGCGTATTTAAAAAAATATGTTTTCGATCAAAAAATCGGTACGTACAACTGAAGAAACTCTTGTTTTAACGACCCTATCAAAATTTCAAGTCGATCGGATAAAAATTGACAGAGCTATTGATTCGATCAGTTAGAAAAATGTCGTTTCGAGAAAATCGCGTTTAAAGTTTGCACGGGAAAGTCACACTTCCGTTCGTGACGTTCACTGTCACTCGAATGCCCGATCAACGGTTGCATTTCTTCGATTCTCGAACGAACAGCGTACCGTGCGTAAAAAGGGGAAAAACCCAAAATTTATAACCTTTAACAATGTGGGGGAACAGTGGGTAAGAAAAATGTCGGCGCGCTATTTGCCGCTAACATAGCGCGCTCGGAACGGCATCGTGACGCGTCTCACAAAATGCACTGTATCTTCGTCAATTCTTCGAATATCAACTTGAAATTTTCAGAGAGTATTTTTGAAGAGTTAAACATTAAGAAAGTGAAGAAAAAAAAAATCGAAATTTTTTCAACTTTCACAGTGGTGTTCCCCCTTAAGAATGCGTGTTTAATGGGATTTTTTGAAATTCGAAAAGTTTCTGAGTTATAGGCGTTTGAGTAGTGGCGAATGCGTGGGTGAAGTAAAAATTTAGACGGGTTTTTCTCCAAACAGTGTTGTTCAAATTGGTGGGACAGATATCTGGAAAATTTATTATCCAATTTGATTGAAACTTTTTTCATTTGGAAGAGTATACCTCTGTGTAGTGGAGAAACCTCTGAAATATTAACAATTTTAAAAATTTGTATTTATTAAAGCCCAATGAAAGGGCGAAAATTATAGGAAAAAATTCATTAAATTCTTAACATTCGTTTACAATGCCTGTTGTGTGAAACGCAAAGTATTCAAATGATTCAGCTCCATTTTCCACTGGTACATCGAAGCAAATTATTTCTTGTAATTATGAAAAATATGCTTCGCAGGATTTCTCGATTTGTAAACGAATTTTTTTATTCAAATTCGCCGAGAGTCTGCGATCATTTTTTTATTCCGCGATTTCGAAGGGCAGCTGGAAATTCGGAAGAAATTGTAGAAACGAGGATGCAGGAATTTCGTTTCCCTCGTTGGGGGATTCGTCTAATTTCATGGCGAATAAAAATAAGCAAACCAGAGAAACGTGTGCCATCTGGGGCGAGCGGCGTTCAAGGGTTCGCGTGTTGCAGGTTGGAAAAAACTGGCCCCGGTAGCTGCTTCCTCGTCTGCTTGTTCGGCGATGTCTTATCGTCTCGCTTCTGCCACGTCGAGTGGCCACTTCCGTCAACATATTTAGAAGCACTGGCAGAGGAAGGAGCCAGCAGATAAAAATCACGAGGACGGGAATACAGGGGAATTATTAAAAAGAATGAATTCGTGTGTCTGCTCTACAGTGCGTCGTCGAAGATGATTTTTCATTCGGATTATCCTTAATTCCCGCTCGTACCAATTAAAATAATTGAGTGTAGTGAACAAACCGTTAGAAAGTTTATTAAACGTGGAATTTATAACCTCTTCTTTCATTTCCAATTCTTGTATAGTAATTAGCGAGTAACTATGTACTATTTTGAAGGTTTTGGGATTTAGTGTTTCAGTGGATTGATGAAGAAAATTTTTGCACCAACTTAACAAATTGGAACACGAACAATCAACGAGCCTTCGAAGAGGAAACAAACAGAAGTGGCATTTTATTATTCCTCTGTCTACAAAGGATCCAGAAATAATAAAATGACTGGAATAAACAAACCATTTAAACTGTACGTAAATTTAATTTATTTTCCACTTAATTAATGTGACATCGTCGTAACGATTGGGGAAATGTGTAACAAGGGATGCGTATTGAATTATTTTACTGCAGTAAACTTGGAAACAATTGAACTGGTTTCAGTGAAGATATTCATTGTTTTTAAAACGAAATATTAAATAAGGGTATCGTTGTTGCTCGAAATTAAAAAATATGGAAAGGACTGTTTTTGAATGAGGAGCAACTTTGAAAGGTAGGAAAAATTCGTTTCGCATTCAGAGGCTGGTAGCTTTGTTTATATCACGTGAAATTCTATACGCGGAAAATTAAATAGCCCTCTCATCACGAATGCTTCAAGACTAATACAACCCAATGCATAAAGCCACTGCGGTACCCAAAGGAAGTTAAAAAACATTTTAATATTAGGTGTTTGTAAACCGAATTGCATATTTTACAAAGCATACATTGCAGTACTGATTCACTTGTTTATTCCCCACGAAATTTTCCGCAATTCTGCGTTGCATAATCACTAGAATATATATTAAATTAGGTTATGATATGGCTCAATTGGAAGACGTAGATAGTGGACAGTTTATTTCAAACACAAAGGGCTTGCCACTGTTTGTAAACTGAAATTGGAACTTCCTTACCAAATTACTAGACATTGCTAACTGACACGTTCTACATGATTAAAAAAGTTGAACTTTACACCCCTCTCGTGGCCATTTCATCACTCGTTAATTACGTCACTCACTTTCAATTTCCATTTCAGGACCTTGCAGCAAAGGTATGTAGCTCCACCTTTATCAACTTCGAATAAATTAGACAAAACTGTTTATAAAATTATTGCTCTAGATGAACATTAAAATTTGAACACTAATTAAAAAATATATACTTTCACACAATAAGTAATAGTTATTGAGTTGATAAGTTTTTACTTCTATTTTCGGGGAATTTTTAAAATCTCCAGCTACCCAAAACAAAAATATTGCACGAAACAGAAACGGATACAATTTCAAAATTTGCATTAAATCGTTCATTTGTTATCTGCTTTGCACAAAACGATGTAGAATATTTTTTTACTTATAGTACACGTCATAACTGCTCTTTATTTATTTATTTACTTACTGTCCTGTTTTTTTTTTTTGTCTCCTACATATGTTTATATGTTTACATGTACTTTACTAAAGGGATTAACCCGTGAATAAATGATAATAATAATAATAATAATAACTCAAAAACTATCAAAAACGGGACTGCGCCCCTCTTGCTGCACGGTCCTAATTTATTCCCTCTATCGCCACACCTTCCATTAAATACAAACAATACCATCGTCACCGTGAACCGTTCAAAATGACTAAAATCAACACCACCATCGTAAAAAAGAATCGCGAAAATATGCGTCTCTAAATCCTCTGCACTCGGCGGGAGTTGAAAAGGAAAGGCAGCGGGGAAGAACCGGGACGAAGAGGAGGGAGGGGACCACGCGAAGCGTAAACCTTATTTGCCCGTTACTTTTGAAACAGCGACGCTCTTTTTTTCCCCTATTTACGTCGCGTGCTCGGTGCTTTACGCATCGTTCCACGTAGTTTCTCGCCCGAAAAGTGTTGCAAAGTACCGCCGAACCGTTTCGGGGGTGGATCGCGAAAATTTCTCGCCTCGAATTCACGTAACCGGAACAGGGGAACGCGTTGTAAAAGGTTTACGAGAGACTTTAGCAGGGGTGCTTGCGCGCGCGCGCGCGCTCGCCCCCCTCACCCGATTGCCGCTGTAAAGTACGTCTAGCGCATTAGCGCCGCGAAGGAACGTAACTCGTCAGACCTGGTCCCCGGTTATTCGGATTAAAATCCGAAATTCGCAGTGGGACCAGATAACACCGCACCGACCCACGGATTCCCCTGGATAAGAATTCGTTACCGGCAGCTTCCTAGAAATCTCTCCTTCGGATCTTAATACCCCTCAGCCGCGTCCCACTCGAGGGACCTCTAAACGATGCTGGAATTACCACGCGAATTAAGGTCATGTTCGAATTTTTGTCGCCGGCAGAGGGAGGCTAATGCGGCTGGGCGTTGTCGAGGCTACTGGGATTGTTGGGATAATCTGTTGAGTGATGATAGGGAGGTGTCGATGTAGGTTTGTTACGGGGGTGTTTGGTTGTAGAGTCTGAGAGCAACTGATTGATTAGGAAAAAAAAATGTGGGAGTATATTGAATTGAAGGTTTTGTTGGGTAAGTTGGGGAGAAAGTGTGGTTGAGTGTATGGAGGATTAAGTTTTGAGGGGTTTTGTAGAGAATAAAGGATCAAAAAGGGGTGTTGACTGTGGAACTTTTTTGTGGGTGATATATTGAGATCCGGGGATTGTGTTTGTGTTCGTTTAAAGGTGCCGTAAAGTGGGGGAACATTGGCATGTTTTTGGAACATTTTGCTGTATAATGTTACTCCGCGCTGCCAATGTTCCCCCGTTTTCGGTAGGTGGGTTGAGATGTTTATTCAGATATTGTAGTGATTTACAGTAGCAGTCTGGGTCTAAAAATACTGGATTTGCCAGGAGATAACGTGGGCTCACCCACAATTATAAGGTTATTTAATTTTTGTAAGAAACAAATAAAATTTTCAAAAAATACATATGTGGCGAAAAGGTAGAATTGAAATTTTTATAAAACAAATGTATATTTTTTAGTAATTATAATGTTAAAAGCTGACCCCTGGCCAATCTGCCACTGATGATTTTTTTTTAATGATGCAATATTGTGTAAAGGGTACAAGTTAAGCAATGCAACTAAAGGAATTCAGAAATTATGTTGGCGTAGTTACTTATTACAATTGCAAACGTTTAAATATTGTTGTTAGCATTCAATGTTAGCTGCGGAAAGAGTAAATACATACTGGTGTTTACATATCTTCGTAATGATTTTTCGATTTAGCTCTCAGGTATTGGTGCGCTTAAAATTGCAGTACTTCGTTAGCTTTGTAAATATCGATGTAATATGCAACACGTGTTCAAAATTTCATACTTTCAAAAGACGCTACGAAACGATGTTGAAAACTCATCTACTACGCGTTCACATTTCTGAGAATTATTAAATGAAAAAATATCAAATGTAGCAAGTGTGTCATAAATACTAAAACGGCAGGGAAAAATATCAAATTTTTTGAACCAGGGTATTTATATTAAAATGGCATATTTCTGCCTCTCCAGTTACACGAGTGAAATTTTATTTCGCCATACGAGCATTTCAAGTTATTCTCATTATATTTCGTAAAACGGTATTTGGAAAACAATTAAAAACCATGTGTCTAAAAAGTGTTGAGTGAAAAGAGGATTTCATTTCTGTGCCGTGCGAGAGAAGTAATTTCCGGTCCTCATTTTAAAAAAATTGTTTAAAAATATTTTTCAGATAAAGCCTGAAATGCGTTACCCAAACATTAAAAGTTTTGTATCATTAGGTACTTCAAAAGGGTTCGTCCCATTGTTTGACATTTTATAATAATGAATAATAACACAGTTACAGTTAAATACAGTCTAAATCAAAGAAGTTCTTCCCCCTTTTTTAATTTCCCCAGATTAAATAAAATTTCAAAAACTACATAAACTTTTGGTCCTCGGTTGACAATGTCGAGGAACATCGCGACCGCAGCGTTCGTTACACAGATTCATCATCCTCAAACATATCCGCTCGCGCCACATATACCCAGACATAAATTTCATGCTCTTGAATGCGTGTCCCCGTCGAGAACAGGAATGAGCCACAATTTCCTGAGGCATCTTTTCGTGACATTGGAAAGAAAAAGCGCTGTTACTCTATCTTTCTCGATATAGGTATACCTACGTCCACATTTCAAGTCATCTATTTGACGAATAGTGGGTCACTAGAAAATATAGTAACGGAAATCAGTGCGAAAGACTGATTGTGACCATCAGAAATCCAAATAAATTTAGGATGGTATACTTTTACAGTCGAATAAATCATTTATATCTTCCATATTTATAGTAATAGAAAAATATTATTGTAAAGTTTATTTATTGCAAAAATGTGTACCACGCTATCTTGGCCAAAAAAATTAGAAACGAATCATTTTTCGCCATTGATAATTATTTTACCAATCATATTACTATGAAAATTGTGCGTGCTACATAAATTTGAGAATGTTGCAATAAATATTTCCAATATCTACTGTATATACATTTTCTGCTGATTCGGTCAGTATTCGATTATTCATCAACATGGCGCTTCATTATTTAATTATATCTCATTTTCTGAACCGTACAAAATGGTCCAAAGTTGTCGTTTACATTTACCTGTCCCCAATGGCCATTAAAAATCATGTCCATTCAGATGCTACCCTAGCTTTTCGTCAAGCAAGAAGCGTGTACAGTTCAATTCCGGATATTTCAAAGTGCGCCGTTCAATCTCTACGCGTCAAAGAGCTCGGACGTGACATTTTTCTGTCACAGTTCGCCAGATGCCGCGATAACGAAGAAGTTACGAGAACAGATTGGCGCATGTCCCTGCATTGACAATGCATAGCGTAACGCATGCCATTCCACGGTTCATCAAGCGAAATCGTTTGCTTTCGCGGGCACAGTGGAATCAATGGAAGTTTTCGGCAGCGCAAAAGGCGATTGGTTTACGGGGAGCAAACGTTACAATGCGATTGCGCGCTAGAGAATTCATCGAGGCGAGGTGAGTGTCACTCAAGGGACAACCCGAAAAACAAGAATCGCAACACTTTATTATGTGAACATCAGTTTTCCCTAAACCGTTTGATCTTCATCGATCCGTGAATGTTTTCGTGCGTTCCGCGAGCGTTCGATGTTAATTGGAAAATCGTTTCAGCCCGTGGGTGAACCGTAAAAATCGCAGGCGTTCCGAATTCCGCGGAGCAATTCCCAGTTACCCCCCACCCACCACCGCTCTCAGCCACTGACGATCTATTTTTTTCAGTTCCTCTCCCACAGCGAATTCCACCACTATTTTGATGGCAGAATCGGTGAACGAGTAACGAGGCAATTATTATTCCGTGTACGAACGCCGAAATATGGGAGAGAGAAAGGGTGCGGGGCCGCGAAGGTGGTTGGATCAGCAGTTCTTCGAAGCAAAAGAGGAGAAAAAAATATGTATCTCCGTGAGAGCCGAGGGAACGCCTCTCCCGGCGACGACGGCGACGAAAGAACGTGGGATGTAGGAACATACATACATACATACATACATACATACATTCTAGGTTACTGGGAGGCGGGTGGCTATAAACTCTATAAAGTACGGAACGCTGACTCAATCTTCGCGTAGGAAACTCGCGTTTCCCTATTCACAAAAGGAATACTCCTGGGAGCATTAGTTCAATCGTATTCCTGTTGAAGGATTTGAATTACGCATGTTCGCGTGGTCTGCGAAATGATAAAAATGAATACACCGGGTTTACAGGCCGCGGCGGGAGCGTGTTTAATATGTACGTACTCGTGAATGTCGAAGCCTCGTTTTTCTAAAATTGAATGTCAGTTGTACTTAGTATGGAAGTACAAAGGGACTGAATGCTGAATAATCGGTTTTTAATTGTGAAATGGAAAAATTTGATAGGTATTTATTAGATTTCATTTTGGAAACATGAGCGGGCTTTTGAAACAAAAAAAAATGGATGGCACATTCTTAAAATCGCTTCTTAAAATTGTATAGGGTGGATGATTTATATAAAGCCACCTAAATATTTTTTCCAATTGTGATTTTACACAAAAATATTTTATATGCAATTTGAATGGTGCCAAGGGACCGATATGGTGTACGAATTTTTTTTTAAGGTCATTTTTTCTGTTTTCGAAGTCATCGATGTTTTTTAACTGCATATTTTATTCTATTCTCCATCGTGTAGCTAATATTATAATACGTTCAGATATGTAACTTTAGTAACTTAAAGATTTAGTAACTTAAAGTGTTTGTACCTCAAGAGGAAATGAGGTTACGATCCACTTTTATTGGAACATTTTCTGAATTTGAGGATCTAGAATACACGTGTCATTTTTATTTCAGCTATCCTATATATTCCTTTAACCATGCGAAATTGAAGAAATATCTAAGAAATGTCACCAATCCTTATGAAAGCTAGCAGAAAACGTAAAGATGCATGGAACAGTAAACAAGACACGCTTGTCGAAAGCCACAATGGGAGCGAGGAAGCGGTTCCCAGCAGGAAGAGATTGTATCGGCAACGAAGGCGCTCTATTCTAGTCAGTTCATCGCGATAATTCGCTGGCCTCGGACCATTCTGAGCGTACAATAGTCCCAAAACGCTTTCATATTTTTCGGTACAAGTTTCGTCGCCCTTTTTTCTCTCGCCCTTTGCATCGCCGACACGATGGAACAGTAAATCAACGTAGGCAGTAAATCACTTATAAATTCAGAGGTGCATTTTCCCACACCTTGGCCCTGTTCTACGTACCTTCGACGAAGAGGAAATATCCTTCGGGATTTTTCGCCAGTACACGAAGAGCTTTTATCGTCATTTCGGCCAGGGAAGGGTCGCCGCTTCCGTTCGTGTTCCGATCGACGTCGAAGTCCATGTGGGAATAAGAAAACAGACCTGAAATCATCGAACACCGTTTCACAGTGAGTCACGATGCTATCTCGCGAATAATTTCGATCAATCCCCTCCTCCTTCGAATGTTAAACTATGAAAACAAATGAAGCTTAGAGTTTGCGCTGTGCTTCGCTGGCTGAGAGATTCTTTGTTCGCGTTGTCATGAATATTGTAATTTCTATAGCTTCTAATGTTTCTTCGTGAAAGTAGGTATCGCTAATGGATTGGTCAGGTTTTACCGATGAAAATGAGTCTAAACACGACCTGATTCAAGTTATTTTTAGTCATGCGTGATGTTCAATTTGTTTATAGAATTGTAAAGCGATTTTGATTATGTATAATTAAAAATAGCCTGATAGATTTTCATCGGAAGACTATATAGAAGTTTAAATTTTTCAAAACCTCGTTCCACTTAAATTGTTAACACGTTGATTGACAAGTACAAGACATGTATTAATATATTTAATATCCTACATCATTTCTAATGGCAGTAATATATTTCAGAAGTTTATAAATTTTTGTAAATTTTATTGTGAATGTTCTAAGCCCTAAGGAAAAGTAAAATATTCGAAGGGATGGTCACTGATGCTTATGTGCAATTCGTGGTGCAATATTTGTACATATGCAGCACTGATTAAAATAAATACAGTAATATTTATAAGAGTACGTTTGAAAAGAAAACGTTCACGAATTGTGAAATGAAAGTTTGTTGCTTCATCGCAGAAGGTGTTCGATTTGTCTTCCTCCTATTTAAATGCATATAACTCAGCAGGATTCTTAGTTGAGAACGGGATAGATTCAGAAACACAAGTCTTCCCTTTATTTCTCGACAACAATAGTGCTCCTTGTCTCGCCTCACCTGAAGTTTCGAGTTCCAAGGGATGTTAACTATATCATGCTTCTCAATTGTTATATAATAACGATGTCATAAAGGAAACGTCTCGCAACTCTGTAACGATTCATTCTTCAATTCACATTGACTAATATACTCTTGTTTATTCTGACAATTACTGCATGCGTATAAAGTTTGCACCATGAATGTTTGAATTTCCTATTTATTTTAGAAATTAATTGCCTCGATTGTGGATAGAATCAAGTCGTATCTCTTCTTTTCTTCATTTACTGATATTAGCAGTTCGTTAATCGCAAACTTTGAAGAAAATCTACTGTCGCATTTAGCAGTTAGGAACTAAGTAGAAACATATTAACTATAAACGTGTCTTTTACTCAAATTTAATTCGCTACCTCGTTCATTATTTTTTGTCGCTCAATTTTGAACGCGTTTTCAACGGGTGACCACGCATCTGCGTCAATTTCGTAAGTAAAAAGTTTCAATAATTAATTCGGAGCCAATACCGATCCTTATTCGCTGGTCCCGATGGGAATCAACAGCCACGTTCGGTAGACCCTCTGTAATCTCAAATTCAAACGTCACACCGCTTATAATTAGGACGAACTAACTACGACCTAACTGTGTTCAAGGATTAATGCAATCATGCACGATCGATAATTGTTTAACACTGTGATGCACGAATCATGTTATTCAATCTGTGTTACCCGTACATATTTAATATTTATTAACAACGCGAGTCCCTATAAATATCTTAAAAGGTCGTGAATTCGAAGATATACAAAAATGTACAGAAATTTAAATAATTTCGATGGAGAAATGTTTTTCGAAGTAATTTATTAATGCACTGTAATATAAACTCTTTGTATTTTCGAATCAACGACAAGTATTCGATAATTCCGTTACTGGTAATTAATCCCTTTGTAACAAAAGAATAAATAAATTGAGAATTATTTTTGTATCTTGTATATTCTTTCAAGTTTCAATCCACTCATGCTTTTCTGTCTACAATTCCCAGAATTTTGAAAACATTATTTTATATGAATATTAGGTACATTACTGAAAATTTGAGGTTTTACTGGTATGTCTAAATGGGTGGAATTATTTGTGTTTATTTTTATAATGAATATTGAATAGCAGAGTATTTAAAGCATTATTTTCAAAATCACATAAAAATTTCAAGAATTGAATAGGGAAAAGCATAATAAAAAATTTCATTTCCATTGCAATGTTCTCGACGGATCTTATTAAACTCTACTGCCTCTGTTTCTTTGCTTCTTAAAGTCAGAAGACTGCCCAATCTAGCAAGGAAAAAAGAAGAGATACGGGGAGCGTCCCTGAGGGTATAAAATAAATTACCACAGCCTGTTTAAAACATCATTCTGAACAAAACGGGAGTACTATTTAAATGTGTTCACAATCAAATGACAATTCAGGTATACATAGACTCTATGAAACGTTCTACAAGGTGTCCCACTTAAAACAGGTCACCAAAATATCTTCATCAGTTGAGATAATACAAAAAAGTATTTCACATGTAATTCGAATATTATCAAAGAGCGAATACGCTGCTTCAAATACCATTTGCAATTTACCGAATACCCTCGAGGGCGCACCATTTATCCATCACAGATGATTTCCAAATCCGTTCGCTAACGAATTCGTGCTGCCGAAGCTCAATATCGAACGCAATAAAAACGTGGTTTTGTTCGTTACCCAGCAGATGGTTCACTTTCCGTGGGTCCACGTTCTCGAACTGCTCCTTGTTAGCGACGTATTTCGCGGCCACGTTTCGCAACCGGTGGTTCCTGGACCATTCCTCGATCAGATTCCTTCCGTCCAATCGCCTGCCCTCCTTATCCGGCTCCTCTGGGTCCTGGACCACCTTCGGTACGAAATGACGCCTGCCCCCGCCGAGCACCACCTAGATCGATCGTGATTTCATTGGCGCGTATTTTATCGGGACGGATAAAACTGGATTTCGCGTAATAAAGTCAGACACAATCGGCGGACGGGAGTAGCACGGAGATAGATCGGATCCGCGGTATTAACCTTCGACTGTTCGGCGAGCATAAGGCCAGAAATCGATTCACCGTTTCAATAGACTGGCTACCGTTCACTGTGTAAAATTGTCGACGATTTTCGTCATGCACATTTGCGACTTTGGCTGTCGATACTTAAGTTTGTGGAAATTCGTGCTTGGGAAGTCTTGATTTAAATTTATGTAATTCGTTTTGTTCGAAATATGCGGAGGAATGATACGGATTGACACATTACAAGAATTTGGGTAAACGATTTTGTGTGGTTTGAATGCTCGGGTCTGGTTCAGAGTTGGGCATTATTCGGCTAAATTTTCATTCGGATACGGATTCGTATAAATCCCCAAGATTTATTCGCGAATAACAAATGACGATTTTATTCGTCGAAAAATTATTCGTTATTCGCGAATAAATCTGTATCGTTATTCTAGCCAGATTCGTTCGAATAAGAATTTATTCGTTATTCGACCTGAATGAACGACGAATAAATGTGATACCCTGTCGGATATCTATCGATGGAAGTCTGTACTGTGTTCAACATATGTTTGGACGTGTGAGTCTGGAAGTGTGCGTATTTGTATGTATTTAAAAACGTTCAATGAACGGTTATAATTTGAAAAGATTGATTTTTTCATTAGTTTAAATGGATTGCCGTGAGCAAATTTTATTTAAAATAAATCAAAACGCCACTCTATGTAATACCGCGGTCATATATCTTTCTGTAAAGTGCGAGCTATGACAAGAGTTACTTAACCTAAAACATTAGATCTCACGGGTGTCAGTCAGTGGTGTCACGATACATGGCTGAAACCACGTGATCATTTTATTCGTCCGTTGAGTCGACTAAATTTTTATTCGAATAACAAATTATTCGAATAAATTTTCAGTCAAATAAAAACTTATTCGTTATTGTCGAATAATTTCATTTTATTCGAATTTTTTATTCGAAGATTATTCGAATAAAAACTTATTTGCACAAATGTATTCGAATACGTATTCGAATAAAAATTTAGCCGAATAATGCCCAACTCTGGTCTGGTTATAGATAATTTGATAGATTCTTTGAGACTTAGAATAAGCGTTTGATTAGTTATTGGTGAGCTTGATTTGGGTTTTGGTTTGTTATTGGTGAGATGAGATGAGAAGGAGGATAAGATAAGTGTTTGAGAAAATTACAGGGAATAGTGAAAGAATGTAGTTTTAATTTGGAAAGTGTGGTAACGAGAAGTGATTAGAGAATTCAGAATACTTTGGTTACAATATTTAGTAGGTAAAATTTCTGCATTAAATTCACGTTATTTTCCTTCCACCTCGGGCCAAAACTGAATAAATGAAGATTACTGAGAATAATCATCCTAAGAAAATAATTCTACTACGCTTCACATCACAAGAATCTGCATTAAACATTATTTCCGACTGAAAACACATTATCTTTATTTTTAAACTGTGAATATAAGAATCAATTTCGGTGAGTTTTAATAATTTCAAAATTATCACGGTCAATAGTGTTACGAAGTTATTATTTAATTTCACTTTATCCGAAAACACTTCCCCTTTTAATTATTTCAACAACTATTAAACCGCGCGTGTACAGTCGCCATTCCCCGCCACGAAGCTGGAATTAATAATTTTTAATACGAAACGCGTGCGAAACTTATGCGTACAGCTGGGTATAGTAAATTTTCAGCTTGCTCTCGCTTTGTTCCGCGCCTTTCATTTTCAGACCGACGGTTTTCGAAAGTTCTTCTCATACGCGTGCCCGTGTTCCATCAGAGAACCGTGATCCCAGAAGCAATTTTGCAGAATTTCAAAGTCAACCGAAGGGAAACGTTCTCCCGTGTTGCCTGCGAGATTTTCCATTTCGGTGATTGCAGGTTTTGTCTTTTAGGTGCTCGAAATAGAAATCGCATGTAAAGGAGATTGCGAACAAGCGACCTACATCGCGTGCTTTTTATATTTGCAACGTCAGCAAACGTGCATGACATGTTGGGTAACATTTTTTTAAATAAAACAGACGTACTCACCTCATTCATCATGAATGAAGTAGCATTTGGTACACGCGCGTTTCACATTTACCAAATCCATTATCCGTGTATCTAAAAACTTGACTAGAATTTTCAAACAACTTTTCTGTCCATTTTACCTGATCGTGGATGAAGAAAGTAGGTCACTGGTTTTATATGTTATATTAATTCATTGGTTGTATGTAATATTGATCGAAAGAAATCACATTTATTTATTGGATAAAGGGATTAAATTTTTTAAACTTCTGTGATGTCAGTTCTTAATTTATTTTTCATATTTTAATTTAACGCAATGTTTGCTAATAGTTGTGTCCCCTTTCTCGGGAGAAAAATAAAAATGAAAATCTGCCACTATTCAGTATTATATTATGTATATAAGAAAAAATGAGACGTGTCAAATGTGAATTGATATATTAATTGAAATTTGTTCGCCATTACGTTAGTGTACTTTCCTGGTCTCGTTTAGTAGCCACTTTTAAAAGGACAATTTTTAAACGACAGTTTTCCCTGCAATTTTACTATTCCGCGAAACGAAAGGCAGAATATACCGGGTCCGCCCCTGAATCTTGCTATGTTAAGCAAGCAATTAAAAAACATGTATGCTAATAAGGTTGATCTATGGAACGAGAAATTCAGCACAGCGTGCTGCTACGAAACACATGCACTCCGGGCCTTAACATAATAAAATATTCAATTTTTCGAGGCATCTGATTTGCATAAATACATTCAGGGAAATTCCCGCGATTTTTACAACCGCTCATCTCCTTCCGTCTGAAGGACCTTATTGACTTTCCATAAGGAGTTACCCAAACACGAATTTCCTTCTATTCCCACTGTCTCCACCATTTCAGGTAAAATATAGTAGATATTCCAATTCGTTTTGCTTATTAATCCTGCATCCTCAACCATGTGTGCATTAAATTATCTACATAGAATGCATGTGCTATTTTATCTCATAATTAACTCAATATTTCTGTCGATCAAAGCAGAATGACCTTTGTTTCATCCAAACGTCTTTTATATAACATTCCTAACTTTTTACTGCAGATCAAAACAATCCTACTTTCAAGCTATATTACAAATTACCTTAGACATCTTTCCCAACATGCACTCATCACTTTCACAAATCAAGGGACGAAAAACAACATTGAAGGTAAGAAACGAAGCGGTCGCAGACTCCGCGCGATCGAGTTACGTCAGATAGATCTAGCCCTCGTCGGTCGGATTGGAAAGCTTCCATTCGCCAGGAAAGTCATCCCCGTGAACCTTTAATTCCTTCTGTCTGCGGGGAAAACTCTCCCCAGAACTCCAAGCGAGACGGACTTTAACGAGCCGAAAGTTTTGCATGGAACTTTCGCATAAAAGCTCTAGCCGCTGCACCACTACCTTTTCCCTCCCCCATTGTATCTGTCTAGGAATGTCATCGACCAGTCGTCTTACAACGATTGACCTGCCCAAAATCGAAACTTCCCTCGCATCGAGCCCTGCAATTTATCCCAAGGAGGCTCCCTCCTCTTTAACGTCATCTAAGATCACTGGATATCCCACCAAGTCTGTTCGTACAATTGAGAGTCCCATCAAGGACGAGGAAACGAGAATCTTATTCCCCTCTTGGCTTCGTTTTAACGATGACAGGGAAGTTCGAAGACGCAGAACGCGACGCGACGCTGAAACTTACTATCGAAAGCCTCGCGAATATCGAAAGTTCGGTACAGAAGGCGAGCCGATACAGTCTCTCGCTCGAAGGAAATTTCAAATCGGTAGACCGGCAGGCGATACGACGGAAATTTCGAATTTATCGCCCGTGCGTTTCCCCTGTGAGCTTCCGTTCAGGAGAAATCAGTCGCATAAATCGGACGCGTGACCACTCGAGACGTTTCCTCTGATTTTCCAGATTCAATCCAGTGGCTCTACCACAGAGCGAATGCTTACAAGTATTTCGACGTTCTCGGGGCTCTGTACCGGGCAGAAAACAATCTCTCGACTCGCAGCAATGTTTTTCAGTTCGATAAGCTTCCTTGTTCAACCCCCTCTACCCGTGGCGTTACACCGAGCGCCACCTGCTGCGGAACAATGTCAATAAATCGCTAGATGGAAGGTAGATTCGGTTTTCGCTGTCGGCTCGGTTATCCCTTCTCCCCGCGCGAACGATACGCTTTAATTCTGGTTTTTCGGCGCCACGCTTCCATTGAATATTTTTGAAACGTTGATGCCACCGATTCGTACGCAGCTGAATGGATTCGCGGAATCCTTCGCTCTGGTATTCCTGGCCGAAACATTCGCGAGCGAGTAATCTGTACTATTGCACATTTTTGTTCCGCAGTTTTTTTGTTGCGAGCTGTATTTCGAACCGAAATTGTGGGGGATAAGCAGTTTAATTCGGATGGAACGAACAGAGTGAATGTAATAACTATGCAGTACACTATTTTGTCAGTTATCTAAACTTATAGGGTATTTGAAATTCGTTAAATAGAATGAACAGGGCCTGCGTAAAATTTCTTCATAATTGTGCAAAGATTTAATTATAATATATTGCAAAAAAATTCAGGATAGAAAGTTTAACCCTTAATCGGTGACGTGAGGTGACCTGGAAGACTCCTGCAGAATTATTTTTCCTATATTTTCCTTCTTTTCATTCGACTTTATTTTTAAACGATTTTATAGAATATGTGGTGTCATGAAGACAACTTTCAGTGGTTTTGAATAAACATGCAAAAGTATCTTTTTAAATATGTAATAAAGTTACTAATAGCTCCAGTACCTATATATTAAAAATAAATTTAAATTTGACATTGTCATTATTAAATTATTAAAGAGATGTCTGGGAGACTCCACGTCACCGTTTATGTCACAAAGTGGGACGTTAAATCGACCAGGTTAATCTTAAAGGTTAAAGATTAATCTTCTGAATCCAAGAAACTACTTTTGATTCTAACAGTGACATTGTTTCGATCAGTCTACTTTATCTCTACCCTTGAGACATTAGCCATACACATATCGATTGGATGTAATTATACGAATTCTAGGATTGTTTCCAACCTCAAGGCCATCGTGTCAGAACCATCCATCAGTCATTCCTAAAAACAAACTTTAAGTTCTGAAAGAAATATCCCGAATCCATGCTTCACAACCCCCGATATTCAGGCCTCCCCGTTATCGGGTTACGCTCAATCACGTGGCGAAATAGTATCTCCACGGGAGTTCTGTGTTTCGTGCAGCCGACCCCCGAGAGACTCGTCGCGAATCCTCGCACGTATCCGACCACGGGAGCCACAAAATGGAGGTAAAGACCGCGCAGAGTCTGCCAGCCGTGTGACACGGCCAGTTAAGCTAAAGTATAATCCCGTACGTTGATGTTACGACCGGGCTCGTCCTCGAGCAGCTGACGTGCGATGTCCTTGCAAGAGGTTCGCGCAGCAGGTGGCAACTTGCCGTCATCCTCCCAGTAACGGCTGGCTGCATGCGCGTAAAGGGTGGCTGGCGTGGCGTGTGTCACCCTGGTGGTCGTCACCAACCCCGTTGATTTACCTGCGAACAGAAAAGTCGAATTATGGACACCGTTGCGGTGAATCTACCGACGAACAACTACCAGCGCGAGTGTTTTATAAATCAGGTCACGAGACGAGTGACTAAAGTTTGGGTTACCGATTTGCTTGAAAGTTTGCACGTGGTTAATACGCGGCATGGATAATTGTGTGTTAAACGCATTGGGTCGCATTTTTCAAAGCCCTGTGAGCAGAGGTGGATTTAACAGCGGGCGCATCGGGCCCCGACTTCTGAGGGGCCCCACAAAAACCAACTTTCCACTTTTTTTTAATGACACCAAATTTGATTTCATATTGTAAGCGGATCGTAAAATTGTAAGCGAGAAAAGTATAAGACTGTGCAACGCTGCGCAATTTTGAAGTAACTGTTGCAGTTATCAGTAACTTTTGTAACGGGCCCAATATTTTCTTTTGCGCCCAGGGCCTCAACCGACCTTAATCCGCCTCTGACTGTAAGGAAATCTTCGTCTTCTTTGTGAGGCTACGTACTTACATGCCTATGTTTAAGAGCGAGACTCTTTTAAGTAAATACTGATAGCTATGGTTGGAAGTTAATAAACATGTGTATATATATCTGGAATTATTATATGGATGGCAGATGAACTGCCTCTATAACTTAATTACTGTTTTGCTATTGTGCGTGGGTATACATGGAGGTTCTAGGGAAAGCAAAACTTTCAACTCTATTATCTTGCAAACTTTATAGCAGAGCGCCCTATGCGTTTAGTATATTGCTGTACATGATAGGCATCAGCTATATGCAAAATTTGAAGCTCGAGCACTCCCCTTCGCAGACGGATCACTCACTGTGCGTTCAGAACGAGCGCCTTGACTCTATCGTGCACCGACTGCACCTGTACCCTGTTACTAAGTAGTTTTTGGGTTCCTTTGCGAGATTATGTAGGGTGTTTGGCATCAGGTAGGAGTAAGGTTGATTCTGTTAGAAACTAGAGTAATTTTATAGTGGAAGGTCAGTTCTTAGGTAATATTCCACAGGTAGATTGGTTTAATAGACACGTGATGAATCTTATAACCTGTTATATTCTGCCAGAAGAAGCACGATATAGTTAAAGAGATTAACAGATAAAATATGTACATGGTTATGTAGGTATAATCTAAAGGAAAAGGAAATTGTTAGATTATAAATAATAGAAATACTTAATACTGATATTCTGAAGGTTCTATTATTTAACGTTTTACCGGCACCGGTAAGAATCTTTGAGGAAAATCTTTGTTTCTAATTCAAACTCCTCTAAGTAGTTGTATAAATCCGTCACACTAAATTATTTTGCTGATTTCAACAGATTCTATATGACAAACTAAGATGAAAATGAAGAGTAACGAAATTGAGATGGGCATCTCGTTTTTTAGTTATTAATATTTAAAAATTCGAGTCATATACGTCTGAAGCACAGCAATTCGGCGATCAGCGCGTCTCCTTGCGTAGGTCAGTAGAACTTTGTACAGTCAACATCAAAAGACGATGACGCATGGGTAGAGCTTATCTCAGAGAAGTAGTAATAAATGCTACAATCTGTCTTTGTACGACGACTGTAGGCGTCCTTACTACGCAACCTTCAACCTTTCACATTCCCCTTGAAACAATAATACCTACAGTAGCGGACAAAAAAGTTATCACTTTTTCGACCCACCCTAATTCTATTACTTTTCAATATCAATTCAAAATTGTAGTATATGCCTAACATACATATTCTGAAAGAGAATTGAAAGCTCTATAAAATCCAGTTACAGTTGAATTTATTTAACTAACAATCAAAAAACCGCACATAACATTAAACAAGACAACACACTTTTAAAGTCAACAGAAAGTTACCACTTTTGAACATAAAAACATCTAATATTTTGTGGAGGGACATTTTGCTTTTAGGACAATCTAAAAAATTGCTAAACGTGGTAACTTCTTTGTCGGCCCCAAAAATGCGTTACCCCCTTTAATACCATACAATGCTTTTGCTTGTCAGTTAATTAAATTCAACTTTAACTGGATTTTATACATCTTTAAATTCTCCATCAGAATATGCATATTAAATATAATGTATGCTAAAAAAAAAATGAAAAAAATAGAACAAATCGAAAAAGTAGTAACTTTTTTGTCCGCTAGTGTATGTAACCTCAAACTGTTACACTCATAGCCTGTAGATGGTTATCCAACCAAGATTCTACGGCATAGTACCACCATTACCACTACAAACCTTAATAAAATGCAAAGTAGATCAAATATCTTGGAACTCAAATCGACTATAGCCAAGGACCAATTAACAATCACCCAGGTACACACCCTGTACAAACTTCTCCTGAACCGAGTTCACCCGGACCAAATTCCCCTAATCTCACTAATTAAAAGCATTCTCTTTTACTCGCCATAGAAGGAGGAAAGAAATGCCTTAGCGTCGAGGAACCAAAACCCAGCAAGTTTTTGGATGAGGAGGACGCAGGTTAGCGTGGTCGTAAATGAATTCCGCAGGCGTCGTTGGGATACTTTCGTCGTTCGCTCAGAATTGTATTTTAATTAAGCGGATGTTCGCGGAATCTCCTTAGCAGTTCCCGGCAAAAGTCTCTCCCTACTGTAGACGGGTTAACAGATTAAGTTGGCACGCGGAGGTCCGTGTTCCGGGGGATTAGCAATTACCTTAAGTGGACCGACGGTTGGATGCTAATCGGTTCGAGTGTGTCGATACAAGATCCTTCATCAAAGCACAGCACTGGATCCTTTGATCTTGGGCATCTAGGCCTTCAATTATGATTTAGCATAACCAACGGACACCACCGTGGCGGGCGACTATCTAGCAGCGTGTCCCTGTGGGTGCCAGGCCAATTAGCAGGCATTTTGTAGGGCAGGATCGGAATCGTAGGGGCAACAGATGGGTTCAATTATGACTTAGCCTAACCAAGGGAGGAAGACGAGCCCTGTGCACGGCTCTGAGGGCTCTGACTCGATGTTCAATAAGCGTGTCAAGGTGCAACGTGGAAACTGTGAGGGCACTGAATGGGGCAGTTCACTTGTGGTGAAAGGGATTCATTGCTCGGTGGTAATGGGTTTCATATACAGTAAAGCCCCCCGCATCCGAACACCCATTATCTGAATACCCTAATACCCGAACGTTGTATTATCCGAGCAGCCGTTTCGTAGCGACGTTTATGTACAATCTTATGTATAATTTCTTGTATTCGATCGAAAAACCTTTAGCAGGTAGTATCGCTGCGGAAACTTTTAAAGCAAGCTTTAAGAATTTTCTAAGTGACGAAGGATAAAAATTAGCAAATGTATACAATACGGGCACTAACACAAAATACGTTAGTTTAACGTCGTGAAAGAACAGCTCCTGGTCACAAAGTTAGTGAAGATCACAAAGATTGTTCTGTTGCTGGTACATAGACAATTTTAGATCGCATTCTCCATGTGAAATTTTTAACGGGAAGAATAAATTTACGAAGTACAAAATTATGTGTGTAACTCTACACAGTTATTTATGTTAAACAAATTATGTTATTTAGCAGCCAAGCAGATATGGGATTTCTTAATATTGAAACAAAGTGTCAATTAATAAGTTTAATATTAAAAAACACGTGTTATGATTATATTCCTGAGATAGGAGTAAGTTTACTTTTCTTTAGAATGAAAACTTTAAAGTCGCAAGCACTGTGTTACATGGTCTAATGGAGATCACTGACGAATTGTTAATTCACGTAACAACAATTTTTTAAATAATCTCTCCATTGATATTGTTTATTTGAGATTACAAAATTACACTCATCAGTAGACGAACCTGCTACCTAGTAGATAACAATTTACTATTCACAGTATTATTTTCATTATCCATGAATAGTTACAAGGTTTCCTTCTAATCTACTAATCCCTCTTTCCAAGTTCCATAATATCTTCATCCTCACATCGCGTCATCTTAGACTCCACAGCGAATAAACTTCTACATCGGGACCTCTAACAATTACGTCAAGAAACCTATAGTTGCCATCAAAGCCTGAAGCCCATAGTTGCCTTCAGACGCAAGGAACTGAAACTTGCAATCAAATCTGCAATAGACTCGATGTCTCGCAATTTCTAGCCTGAAGCTACACTGGGTACTACCAAACATACATAGTCAAGCAACATGCATCTCCAACTATCTGACAGAACGTCTGATGTGAGTAAATAGCAGAAAATGATAAAATGGCTGATTTGACAAACAACGTTCTCATCCACAGTTTCAGATGATCGGTTGCACGATTCGTGGATGCCACTTCTTTGATAATTCGACCAAGATCGTTTCATTATGGTTCCATAACATCCACCGCAATCTTGGTCTAATTTATTTTTAAGCGTTCTGGGTCTCACGCAAAATAGAGGAATTTTTCAGCGGTCGCGTACTCTAGGAAGGGAAGTTGAACCACGCGGTGGATATTAACGTCGGAGATTGTTTTTGATCCACAATAGCGGGCAGCTTAATTTGTCCAGGCTGGGGGACGGCGGTATTTTTCTCTTTTGTAATTTCAACGTCCTGGGAACGCAACTTTCGTTTCTTTTGCGTAAGCAATTTCCGCGCCCTCGCTTTCGTTCAATTATCGTAAATTCAGGTGACCCCAGGCGAGCTGCTGGAAAAATGGTTCAATTTTATTTCAGCGAGGATTCTGAAAGCATCTTTGCGTTTTCAGATTGGTTTACTTTTAACCGCTGCTTCTTTGGCCGTTTTCTTTAACCGTGAATTCGATTACATGCAACAGCAGCTGCGCGGAAATGAAGTCCTGCAACGACACCGCAGTTGTTTCGTTTACTTTTACCTTATTAATGTCATGTTACCATTTCGTGGCTGGAAAGTAACTGTAAAATCCGTGTACCTTCGCCAGCTTTTCTTGTAATTAACATTGCTCGTAGCAAACAGTGCCTCGAACGTCTCGTTCTTTAGAAATGAAATTATATTCACCACAAATTATCACAAGCAGTGGTCAGCTACAATTAGGAGATAAAGGTACGAAATCTGTGTAATCAAAGAATGTGCTTAAAAGAAATGGCACTTGTAACTGTAAAAAGAAGTTGGGGAATATGTACTGGATGTGAAATTTAAAGGGCTACATGTTAATGTGTCTGAAACTGAATGAGGTGTTCAAATACGTGATAGAGTAGTATTAATTAAATTTCCTGGAATAGGAAGGCATTACTTTCCTAAAATGGCAAAATATATTTTTAAATACTCATTCTGTAGTCTATTTCAGGACAAGTAACCAAATCGTAATTGAAAGATAGTGAGTAATGGCAAGGAGCGCTCCATTTTCATTGCACAAAGGAAACAAAGAATTTTAATAATTATTCCCCAAATTATGCTCAATTTCATAATCAGCTATTCACTAATGATTATATACTTATTTGTAACTCGATTTGAAGTAGAGCTCTTACTTTTTGACCCGTCGGGTACCCGTCTACCCGAAACAACTTCAAGCCATTGAATGTGGTATTGTTCAATCATTTTTGGCTAATATCAGACTATACCACAGACAATCACAAACAATACTACATTCAATTGCTTGAAGTTATCCCGGGTAATTTTCGGGTACCCGGGTACCCGCGGGTCAAAAAGTAAGAGCTCTAATTTGAAGCGTTAGGTACGTTTACGCGTGAACGACTGACCCCCGTCTGACCACATACTGAGCGATATTACTTGCCCGTTGCATGGGTCAAAGAAACAGTTCGCGTATAGAGTCAAAAAATAAATCTACTTCCCCCATTCCCACTAATCGCTTTTCCCATCATGATCCTGTTATAACCTAGACTATGCATGATGATTTTACTTGCCAAGAAATACGTCACCAGACACTTACTGGTTTTGAACAAACACATTATTGAAATATGGATACAAGTTCCTGCACTGACTTTATTATTGTATTTTATTGTATTTACTTATTTCATTTATAACATTTCATGTTATGGCCTTCACAGTCGCCGGATCTTACCTAACCCAATTGAGAATTTGTGGAACGAATTGGATAGGAAAATATGAACTTTACTAAATAAATCGAATAGACACCGTTATTAATTCAAACAGTCATATCCAAACAAGGCAGCAGTGGTGGGCAGAATTTGGAGAGAAATATTTCAAATACTATTTTCAATAATAGATTTTAAATAGAACGCCAAATTTCAATAAATAAAATATTTTTTTCTGATAACCTGGTGCATAAAGTAAAATATTGTAACATTGTATTTCAAATATTTCCTTATACTGACAGTATTTGTAGTTTAAGTACGAGTATTTGCCTGTAACAAAGTACATGTTCACAATTTTCGAAGATTACTATTTACTATTACAATTTACTATTAGAAATAGTATTTTGTCCAGCTCTCCAAGCCAGCATTAATAATAAGAAAATATAAAATTACTAACAGACGTTCTAATAAGATTCTCAAAAGTTTCCAACAGGAATAGCATACAGAAACTACTTTAGTACAAATTTCTCAACCCTACATCTCTCTACTGTTACAAATCCAAATGGCTCACAAAACACGCGAAACCTTATATTTTCTCTCAAAATAAAGCATATTTTATTATTTCCTTGTCATCGTCCAATCTACATCCTCCACAAGGGAAGCGGTCGCGATTCAAAGGATGAGGAATAAATGTTCATGCAACGATACGAGCACCACTTTTTTCGCGCGGGACAATATTTTCGGTCTCCCTCTCTAAAAAAAAAAAGGAAATCTCGAGACCGTGGCACTTTAAAAGCGGCACTCCGCGACGCGATGGCGACAAGATAAACCGTAATTTACATATAAACACTGGGGAGCGGGCGTTTGCATGCAAATTAAAATAAAGGAACGATGAAGTTTCTTTGGATGGGAGGATTCGCGAGGGGGCTAACGGCGCGTCGAAAAAGGGACAGCGCCCGCTTCCTCGAACGGAGAGATTCCCGTGATTCGTCCATTTCCGCGGGGGCGTGTGGGAGAGGAACAATTTCGAAGTACTGACACACTTTTGGATCCGAGATAATACATGTTTGGGAGATTTGCAAGGCGAGCGATAAAAGATGAAGGTGGAGGAAAAAGCTTCGCTGAACATACTTCGACTTCCGGAAACGAGCTTCCACCATGCATTCCACTTTGGTTACGACGACAGTCGAAGGCGTATCTTTCTTCTGAATTTTTTTACACCTCGCCAGATTTTTCAGAAAATGTTCCTCTCGGAATATATTGTGGAATAAATTTGACGGTTTATACAACAGTTTACTGAATACAGTATAATACTACTTTCACTGTCCGAATTAATAGAGAGACATTACAGGATGAGAAACTAATCAGAAATAATATAATTTTTTAAATTTTTTTAATGGGGACATTTATTTTCTGAAGTGTCGCTCAGTTTTAACAATTCCTCAATATGTACTGTCACTTTGGTAATATCAATAGGTTTTAATATATCATGGGTTTAAATAAATATACACCCCTTGGAATCCGACCAAACACAGAGCACAAATCTTAATAATCGAATTTTTAATTAAATTTTAAGCCGGAGGTTTGAGATAAAATCGATTTAAAAACCTGCAGTGTGTGAATCGTTAAATATTGAAGAAATAACTAAGTGGAATAGAGAAAGTATTATTAGAGAATAGACCAACTATACAAATATATTTATAGTAGAGTATTTGCTGTAGAAAATATACACTGAATGCTTAATTTTAGGTTACATGTCAGAACTTTCGAGTTACTTGATACCTTATGGGCAAGCCAGAGTAATAAGCCGTCGATTTCAACAAACTTTCTTTGATAAATCTACAACGAAACTGAAGGGCGAGCCCAGATGTATTTCTAGCAACTTTAGAGATAAATCTTAGAAAGTTTACCAAGGTAAACCGAAAGTAAAGAATAATATTATCAGTTAGCAAATTGGTCACCATCATTTCTCTACACACCAAAGTTAATACATTCTAGCTTCTTGTTCTACATATATTTGTTTTCAATTTACACAATCATATTCTTATCTGGGCGGAATATAAAAAGCAAACGTTTACAGTGTGAAAATATATATACGAAATTAACTATTTGAGGATATTAATGTTTTGATACATGCGCACCTTTCTTTTTCTATCACTTATGTTAGGAACGTGAATCTTTTCTTACAACGATTTCATTTTTCAAATTCGAAATATCATTTTAAGAAATTAAATGTATATTTCCGATGGAAGCAAATTGCGACTCTATCTTCGTGATATAACCTAAGTAAACAACTAATCAAAGAATGCATTTCTTTGAGCAGAGGATTTAGGTCAAAATACACCCAAAAGTAGACCCAGTCATTCGAGCGTCACTAGTGCATTTGTTCAAATTAAAAAAAGTCGTAGGAAAATAACATCCATAATAAACTCAAGACACATAACGTCAATCTCACACTTTCATCGATTGGATCAAAGGAGATTTCGAAACACAAAACAACCATAATTCCCTATACACTTCGTACTATCTCTTATAACTTTTCAATATAAGATTACTGTACCCATGTTTACGAAACACGTTCACCTTAGTTTTACCTTAAAAATTCCGCGAGACACCCAATACACTCATAAGAGAACGACGCCACACGCGGCTGCTCGTAATGCTAAGTGGAAATTACTCATGGTTTTATTTTCACCGTGTCAACGTCTCCGCCACAAAATATCGCTGCAATAAAGCACAAGCGTTGGTCTCCTCGGCGACGGTGCCAGACGCAATCTCATTTAGAATCACATGACGTATCTAGGCTTTCCATTAAGCTGCCTTTCGTCGGGCTTTCTGCCTTCTCACATCCTCCTATCGGAAGCTGCCTCCTCCTAGTGCACCATATAGAACAATCACACAGATGAGGTGCACTTTCTCCCCGAAAGATGAAAAGCAACAGGAGAAGATGACAGGGGATAAGCGTCGGACATTCGCAACGACCTAGAGAAGGACCGTGGACGAGACGCTGCGAGACAAGAATTTCGAATGCTCGCGGCGAGATTGAATCCCCTCTGCGAAATTCCAGGTAACCACGAGGTACGAGCGCGCATAGTTGGTGGCACAGCTATGTACACCGAACTCGTAAAATCAGTCAGACATCAAAGTAGGTAAGCATGATTTGAGTACTGAGGCAAGCATCCTTGAAAGAAATAAGAGGATATGCAAATCACTCACAAGGAACACTGTTCAACTGATGATGGAACCGTGCAGATTTTTTTATATAGATCGAAAGTATGTGTTACAAAGACGACAGAAATGGAAATTAAAGATTCTACCAAAACCTGGTCTAATCTGGTGAAATCAACAAAAGAGGAACAGAGGAAAGCAGAAAAAAGTGAGAGGAAGAGAATGAAAAAATTGTGTATCCAAATTAATTATCTTTAGGTATTATATAAAAATACATTATAATGAAGGAATGATAATAAATTAATGATAGATAATAGTTAGAAAAAATTAAGAATAATAAATTATAATAATCATGAAATTATAACAGTAGGTAATTATACTAATTAACCATAACATTTATGATAATTTTGTGGATAAGAAAGTTTACAAAAGTGATTGAAGCAATAATAATTTTCACAATGACTGCAACGAGCGAGCACTGTTTCTTTTATACTTTCACCAGCGAGACAGTCTGAACATATCACTGCGAAGACTGATCGACACAATCATTTTTTTAAACCTTCTTATCGAGAAAAGTATCATAATTGTAATGGTTAATTACCCACTGTCATGATTTCAAATTTATGACTCCGCCATAACTTTACCACTAAATACTACATATCATGTTTATCTATTAGAGCTTACACGTGCCTGGTATCACAACCTTCACTCAATTCTCATTAATTCCAACTACAGAATGCACGAACCCGAAAAATAAGATCCCACTACTTTGTACCTGAATTGTTACCACCACTTAACATCCAAATTCGGGACTTTGTTATAGCTCTATTACGAAGTATTAGACAGTGCCTTGCAGAGACATAGCGATGTCGTAAACGCAGCGGGGAGTAAAGCTGGAAGGACTTGTAGACAAATCAAGACCTCAGGGATGTAATGTATTCATCCCTGATAGACCAAGAGATTCCTCCTATGCAGATGTTCCCACAGACCTCTGAACTCAGTCACCATGTCACCTCGTATTATCTAATACGATCCAAACGTTATTTCAACTTTTACCTCCTCCTCTATCCCAAAGAAATTCATTAAAAACCGACATTTGACCCACTTTAGGACAGTTCCAACTCAAAAACATATACAACACCGAAACTCTATAGATACATCAAATCTACACACCTACGATCTTCTACAAAAACAAAGTCTAACTGAACTATCTCTGATAGTAAGATTTTGTGAAATACCCAATCATTAAAAGATTATATTAATATTCTTATCATTAATATTGCTATGAAACTCACAGACAAGACAATAGATTTGCAGCTATGTTCACCACATTGTTTGAGCGTTAGTATTTTAAATACCACGGGTGTACAGGAATCTGATCAAATAAGTGTGATCCTGTAAAGTGTAATAGATGGCGAAGAGCACATTTGATAGTCCGAATCCTCAGAGATATCGCTTTACACGCCACTTAAATAAATAAGATTAATCACTGTATCTCTGCAAAGCATAGTACGTCAATTATCGCAATGGACGTTGACGTGACTGCGATGATGGGAATGAATTATTGATCAGAGGAGTTGGTCGCCCGTTGGACGAAGTTCATTCGACGACTGTCTTCGTCACCGGGAACTCGACAGATGAATTTGCAAATTTTAGATCCTGCCACGGATAGGCGGAAGGCCAGATCTGCCCGAGCGCCACGAAACTTCTGCTGAAAATCCCCATCCCAGCTGGTCCACGACACGAACGAAATTACGTATTGAATCGATAGTCCCTTTCACGAATGCATAATCGATTCAATTAATCTCATGATAATTATTTGCCGGGATTCCGCACAGTTCTTGACTGTCGGCGAAGGCACGATAAATTTGTCGACGAACAAGTAATTAACGAGACATCGATGCCCCGATAATTCGATGTTTTAGGGAGGAGCGGGAGGGGCTTGATTGGTTGTTCAAATTTGTGTTCTGCTGATGACATTCTTTTTTAATATTCCTTGAGGTAAGCAGGAAGCTTGGAGAAGGCTTGGTGTTGTTTGTAATGAGATGGATATCTTAAGGACTTTTCACGCGGGATATTTCTGTGTCGTGATTGGTATCGTGGATATATTGATATACCTATTTAGTTGACAGACACCAGTGGTAGTTTAAAAAATATGAAACATGGTAGATGATGTGCGAATGTAATTGAAATATCGATGATCTACGCAAGTGTCATGTGTGAAAGGGTCCTTAAAATAAATTACCATTTTCAGTCTGACTATTCAGACTTACATTCCTACATCTAATAAGATGGCAGACTTTCTGTATTTGGTTCGATATTTATTCTTCTATATTTTGGTGAATAATTTTTATATCTGTTACACAAATTCTAGCATCCTAACAATCTGCATAAGTTCCAGTGATATAATATTTCCAATATCAATTATTTCGTGTTCTTTTGTGATTTTTTAAAAGTAACTGCAATTGGTGTACGAAGAAATGGTGATAGTAAAATAAGGTAGGCAGAAAAAGTTGGAGAAGGTATAAGAAGAAATGCACTGCAAATCATATACTGATAAAGGTAGATAAAAACATGACATTGAGCTCGTATCATAAATCTTCTTTAATATCTTTCTGGATATCGTACATTTATCTACCAAATCACACCAGCTGTTTATGAAAAGTGGAAAGACCCCGTATACCTGCCCTCTTTGATTTCGAAAGTGGTGTAATCTCGACCTTTTCCATATTTCCTTTTAATCCTTTCTCGGATTTCGTATTAGCCAGACGTATCATTAGTCCGCACCTTCCGTCTTGAAATCTAACGTCGCCTTAAGTCTCGTCACGTTTCCACTAACTGCAAAGTGTGTAACAGGTACTAGCAACGAATCACCAAGTACCAGAAAATAAGAATACAAAAACAGAACACTCAGTTAAATTCTTGATCCCTTCGTTTCCACCCCTTTACTTCAAAACCTCTGAAAAATTATCACTTCATCCCCTTTTATCTTATTCTCCTTATGAAATAGTGAGACAAAGTGAAATACTGTTTCGCGTAGATTTCACTTACGGTAAAGTGAAAAAATTGTAAAAGATTTTTCAACAATTATTTTATTAAATTCTAAAGTAACAGAGTTTTTGTGTTAAGCATCTAAATGCTTAACACAAAATTCTAAAATTAGCTTCTGTTATTTGTGTGCTTTTTGTGAGTTAGTACACTTTAAATGTTTCACTTCTTGAAGTGACTACCCTCAGAGAGTTCTCCACAAGCCTCCTTCTGTCTGATTTGAGTAGCGAGGACGCGAGCGTGTCGAACATGATCGAACACGCGGGCAATAATTGTAAATTGACAAATTGCGTGGGTAAAGGGGGCAGAAAGCGTGATCCTGTTGGGTCACGAAGCAGAGCGCGTCAACGGCAAACGGCGGGCGATTAATCAACCAGGCAATTCATCTTAATGACCGAGCTAAGGCAGCTTGCGCTTTCATGCTCGTAACGTAGGCGCAGCCAGACGTACGAACACGGCTATGTACAGTGGTGTTTATTACTGCTCTCGATGTACACGGCGGTGCAGTGTTGTTACATGGTACATGATCCTACAGTTTTCGCGGTGGTTGAGTCGGCTACTATGGCGAAATGGCTCCGAGGAGCACTTACTTTCATGTTCAATCGATTAAACGCAGCTTTACCTGTTGTCGGTTCTTCGAATTGGTTTATACATTCTGTGCACTTTGTGGGCTGAATATGGATATTCGCCCGGATCTGTGCGCGATTCCTCATGTATATAGGGTGGCTGGGTAACAACTGAGATTATGGTAATTTCTCGTGTAAAAATACATAAATAGAAAATGGGGAATATAATTTTCTTATATCGGCCTTCGTTTTCGAGGAAATCGATGTTGAAATTTGTATAGAAATAGGGTAGATGTTCAAATTACTGCCACTGTTCCTATTACTGATACTTTACATATTTTACTTAATAAAAACGTAACGTATAAAGAATAGTATACAATAATAATAATAAGAAGAAGAAGTAGAAAAATAAAATGAAGAAGAAGCAGAAGAACAGTCCCAATTTAATAACAAATTTTTTTGTACACCATTCCTTCTACGTTACGTGTTTATTAAATAAATAAAGTGGTACATAATAGGGGCACTGTCAGTACTTGGACATCTACCTGAAATTGAAATTGCGGAATAAATTTTGCTCGAAACAGGCTTTATCTTTGAGAAAATCGAGTTTGAAAATCCACCAAGTAGGTACGCGTGCATTTGATTAAAACGTCAGTTCCACTTTCAAATCGATAATCTCTATAGGGAACCTTCATTCGAACAAAGTTATTTTACAATTTCGTTTTATTTATACACGAGGATTCATTTCACTTTGATCCATAATACAATTTCGCGCATGCTCGTACTTACATCTCAAATTCCTATTTCTATACAAAAGCAATACTAATCACTAATCAATCATGTGCTTCCCAATTGAAGGTTAAATCACCATAATGGTGTGATTCTTCTTCCAAACTAAACGTTCCTTAAACATTTCCCAAACGTCCCCCGCGAATAAACCGCGACCGTTGCGCGCAAAGTTACGTCATTAAAAATGCCACGGCGAAGATTCACCGCGGCGGGAGTCAAAGGATCGTAGACGGGCGCACATATATCGGAAATTGAAATCATTGAACAGTCCCAGGGAAATCCTTCGTACACAGCAACGACGACGCGGTGTAATAAAGCGGGAGATGAACAGTCCTTATTTACGATCGTTTCCATGGCTTGAATAAATATTTCTATTGCACCAGCGTCCCGTTGTTTCCCCTCACCCTGTCGCCAACCACCCCTGTTTTCGAATTGAATTTAGTAGCGTTTATATGCCTGTATAGTCGTCTCTCGTGCATGGAAAATGGAAAATCGTGAATCGATAAAAACCCTATCACATCTCCCCGGTGACAACAACTCGATCCCACGTAATATAACGACCTGCACGCACCGCTAGCACATTCTGCCCTCCCACCCCTACAAACCACTGCCGGCGCTCTAATAGCTGTACATGCGCGCCAGAGAAATTCTGTTAATTGCTCGATACCGGTCTAATGAGACGCAGTTATAACTGGGCTCCCCCGCCGGGGGCAGTAGGTTACAACGATACCCGATGATTTCGATAGATATCGAAATTGGAGCCGAGGGTGGCATTGTATTCCGCGAGCTGGAAGAATTTCGACGAGGGTGTTGAAATAACTGACCCTTCTGCCTGCAGCCGCGAAGTTCAATTTGGTCCCTGCTCGAAATTAGGATAATTCTACCTCGTTGTAATTTGGAAGAGTCGTACGGGGATCCGAGATATCGCGTTAGGAAAGGGTAATACTTTGTGGAAGTTTCAGGGAAATGTGAATGCTGGAATTTTTGTTTCCGTGGGTCTCCTCGGCTTCGGCTTTGGACTTGTGGTGTTGAATTAAATATTAAATTTGGAGGTACTTTATTTTGGGAATTAGTGGTAAGATATTTAGAATTGAGATTTATGAAATTATTTTTTTTTATGCAACATATTTTTTGTGATATTAGAAATATTTCTGTTCTATGACAAATTTTTCACAGAAAAGAAGAGTGATGCTTTTTGTGGATTTAAAGAATATTTGGTATTTGCTGGTAAACTATTTTTTTTTGTGGCGTATGTGATAGGTTTGGGCAAAATTGGTGTAATTACATCCGTATTTTACCTAAAATCTCAAAATAAACTTTCTCGTTTGTGAAGTATTATTTAATCCCCGAAAACTTCACGTCGCGGAATTCCACAATAGAATTTCATTTAAAACCCCTTAATTCTAATATTTAAACAGAAAAAGTTAAGCTCAACATCCCCTTAAATTTTATACCCAAAAGAAAATCATTTCGTATGTACAACGTTGTCTCCAAATTGGAGAACTTTTGTTTGAACAATTCTCTCATATATCTACTCTACAATTTTGGAAGTGACCACATCTGTACTGTGCAGGAATCACTTTCTATGGCAGCCATATTGGTTTCCCCTAGAAATGGCCCACTGGATCTGTACCCCAAAGATATACGAGAATTGTTATGCAGTTGAGTATTAGAATTTGCACAGGAAATAGCGAAATATTTTGTGATTCTACATAGAATATCCAATCATTGTACTCCACACTGCTACATATATTACCCTCGCACACTGCCTGTTCTATTCCCAACCGTAACTCGCTGCGCAGTGAAGTAACGTAACACGTTCATAGTGCTGATTCAACTTTACGACGACGTTGTTAACGGGATAATGAAAGAACGGTGTGGCGCATTGGCGTTAATTCAACTGCATTTCGATACGGGATAATATCGCTTGCCATCTTTTACTTGCTATAATGTGAGCATAACTCACACTGTACCTCTATTGATTATAACGAAAGCAATTTTATTCTGTAAGTGTGATTAGAATTTCAAGTTTTGTAAATTTGAAAAAGATATCTGCTTGATTAAATCTCCTTTTGGGAACTACATAGGCGTTTCTTAACTTTCAATTTCTTTTGCGGTCAAATAAATAATATACATATACCAACTTGTGTAATGTTAATTTTCCACATGAAATTGAAATTGTGTTGCACTGATTATGAAACAACGCTATTTGTTGTGGTACGAAATTGAAGTAAAAATTGTGATATGTATTTTTTGTTAAAATGTTAATTACACTCATATTATGCTCCCGACATGATGTATTTTAGTTAGGTAATGGATTTTAAATTAAAGAGACCAAAAAGAGAGATTAAGAAGAAAAATTGTGTTTTAACTTAATTTAGTTAATTGGTTACTTAAATAATTTTTTTATTTAATGCCCAATTCCGGCGCGAAGTGAGTTTTTTTAATTTAATACCCAACTCCAAACGGTTTGACTAACTTGATATAAGATTTTGCAACACCTTGCGCCATTCAAAGTGTTAATATCATTCACAACTATTAAAAGTGTAAAATGTTAAACAGCGTATCGACACCCAGAACGAGTAAGTGAACCCGTCACAGTGTGTTAAGCACCATGTTGTAGAGTACAGAGGAATAAAGTGGATTGTTAGTCGCCCGCCGGTGCGACGATGGCAATTAAGTGGCAATTGAACGCGCCCGACGGGAATCAATTGCGCATAATCCTTCGCGTTAGTTGTCGATGTCCGTGGACGGGCATTTACTTACCCTGCTCCTGCGCCCAATTGATAAGAGACGGTACACGGGCATCAAAACTGGTATAACAATTCTCGAAGCGTGCGGACGAGTCCAGGCCAACGGTCTCGTAATTGGCTTTAACTCCGCAGAGTAACGCCGTGGCACATGCCGAAGACTCTCCAACTTGGGCGTCCATGTTGTAAGTCTGGAAACGAACGGAAGAGAAAGAGGAACTTTAATTAGTTTGCGACATCGAGGTATGCCTGACAGTTGCAACAGAAAATAACAGTGGGTTCAGGCTGATGTCTATTTTCGAGTCGACAATTTTTCGGCTATTTAACATTCGAGTTCTGGTCACCACGATTAACCCCAGTGGAATCGTTCGAATAATCGGACTTGCAAATCAGTTTTGAGAACGTAGGACTCTTTCTGACGAGACACTTCCGTGACTCATGTGACTTTTATTTCGAAAATATTTATATCGCACAGATAGTGATACTTTAAAAAAGATAGAAAATATGTGGGTATGATAGAAATGCTAGTGATAAGGCAGAAAATTGTTTCGTGTAAATAACTGCAGTCCAATTGTTTAAAATCTCTATTTTTCATCATTTATATTTTTTAAAATTGTGGGATATTTCTACATATATGCCTCGCGTTATCATCTTTGATGATTGAAGTCACGTTTGACTCCAGAAGACGGAAATTTATCGTATTCTATTGGAAAATCAGACCTTGATATAGATATGCAGTGTGTCATAAACCGATTATAATACAATACACATTCCTGTCGCATTATATGTAATCATGCTGCTTATACTCTGCCATTATACCTTCATTTTTAGTCGGTAGCAGATAAAATATGAATCATCCGTTACTATGTAGTGACTCACCATTGCCCTACAAAATAGTTGACGTTCCTACGGCCTGTCTCTGTAAATATATTTGCAGCATGTCTCTAATTGCAATGCTGGTCGAAAGAATATTTAAAATTCATATTTCTACTTGCGTCCATAAATATTCTCAATATTGGATTGCTCTTATCGCGTTGATATCATATTCGTGCATTAGATGAAAATTACAGACTTTGTGACTTTCTCTTACCCACCGCCGTGCATCCCGTTTGACCTTTCAGAAACGCAGTACACAAACCTAGAAATTAACCTTTCGTGGTCACACCTTCTTATAATCACACATTGGTCACACGGGGTTCACTATACCCCAGCGTCATTTTTTGAGTTACCATTTTCGTATTTTTGAATTTTTTAACTTTTTAGTGATAATTGTACATTCGTAATACTTATACAGTCATGGTCTAATAGTCTTTTTCTAGAAACATAAATTTTGATATGATAAAATTTGTAGTTGAAAATGAGCGATTTTCCATGGTTGTGGGAAAAACCGATTTTTTTAAAAAAATTTTTTATTCTTTTTTGCGATAAATCCCCTTTGGAAGACGTAAAGGTGCGACATTTCAAATCGAAAATTCCTCTTGGGGTACAATACACCCCGTGTGACCACGAAGGGTTAAATTGAAGAGTTCTTGTAGAAAAGGATGCCAAAATTTTATCAGAAAATGTTGTGCGTGTCAATGGTATCTACTACTATGATATACAATTTTAATGCAATTTCCCTTTTTACATAAGTTACCAATTGTGCCAAAAGATGGTACGTCCAACGCCACTTTTGTAGAAGACACTGTAAAAGCTAAAGAAGCGATAGGAATAAACAGTACTGACACTTACAGTGTTCAAAGTTATTGTATATTTAAGAATATTTAGCCATCAAAACAAATCAAATTTCTTAAATAATTTAAAGTCAAGAAAGTTTACTTCTCTCTCCTGAAAATTTTGATTTTTGGCACTTACAGTATTTTCTACAAGCACTCTTCAATTCTGTTTCTGCGATAAGCGATCTACCAATTCGTCTCAGAAACCGAAACGAAACACTGCAAAAGTTACCAACTCCCGATTCTAAAGCAACATACCAATTAACACAGAGTTTATTATAGTTTACAGACCTTCCCGCGAGTAACACGCGAGAGGTAGACGATACGCTGGATTACCTACAGATAAATCGTCGATCGTGTGTCACTAATCTACCATGAAGAAAACAAAAGCTATTTTTATCAAGATCGCGAAAATATTCCGCAACCGACGCTACCGTTTCGCTTCTTGCGACTTTTCATAAATTATTTCCACCGTTACAGCGGCTGCATTGTGTATTATGATAATCGGTCTTCCTTTGACCGCCGCGCGGCAATTGGAGGGGGTGGGGGTTGGGGGAGTTATGGAGGGACCGGAAGCTGTGTGTACATAAATCTTGTCGCCATTATTCGCAGGCGGGCTTGGGCTGCGTAAAATACTGCTGACTTCCGGCGGTTTTCTTATTATTCGAAAACCGTGCGGACCACTCGAGCCGCCGAGTGATCCGAATAATAACGGGGCATCGTTTCGATCCAGCTGCTGGGGTGGTCGCGCATTTCCGCCGGCTGAAAATGCAGCAAGAAACCGCAGAGCGGCGGATTCGCACATACCAGTTCCGCGACGGTTCAGTGCTGTCAGTCTCACTGGTCTCCTTGTTTCAGTGGCAGTAACTGACGCGGATAGGTGTGAGCTGCTTCCAAAACAGGGAAATGATATAATAAGTGTGAATCCGCCTTAAAGCGCACCTGTTTTTATCGCGCAGTTACTGTAACATCCGCGTAACTCCCTCAATTAACACTTTTATTGCCAGAAGATTTGGAGAAATGCTCTTTCAAGTCGATCTCATCTTTCCAGCGATGACTTCTGCTGGGAAAGTTTTGTCCCCGTGCTTTGAGACTATCGACACTAATGAAAATTTAAACTTCTATATTGTCTATTAAATCTTCACGAAGATACTACCAATGAACAGACGACGCACAGTGGCGAATTTGTCCGAAATCGTGGCCGAAACTAATATCTTCAAATGTAAGTTAAATTGTTGAAATTTAAGTTACAAAACATGACTCTATAAAGATAGAGTGATAAAAGAGATTTGCAAAATCAGGCTTTGATGCATGACTCAGATTCAATAACGAAAGGCTAGTTTGACAGATAGAACCATTTCAAGCCAGAAGCAGAGTTGGGCATTATTCGGCTAAATTTTCATTCGAATAAGTATTCGAATAAATTTGTGCGAATAAATTTTTATTCGAATAATCTTCGAATCAAAAATTCGAATAAAATGAGATTATTCGACAATAACGAATAATTTTTTATTTGACTGAAAATTTATTCGAATAATTTCTTATTCGAATAAAAATTTAGTCGACTCAACGGACGAATAAAATGATCACGTGATTTCGGCGATGTATCGTCACACCACTGACTGACACCCGTGAGACCTAATGTTTTAGGTTAAGTAACTCTTGTCATACCTCGCATGACAAGCGAGCCGATGCCGTTGCCTCCAGAAGAGAATATTTCTTTAAGGCAGGATTTCCTCGGCTCGTTCAGTCGTATGCACACACTTAAAGACACACACGTCCAAAAGTATGTTGGACACAGTACAGACTTCCATCGATAGATGTCGGGTATCACATTTATTCGTCGTTCATTCAGGTCGAATAACGAATAAATTCTTATTCGAACGAATCTGCCTAGAATAACGGTACAGATTTATTCGCGAATAACGAATAATTTTTCGTCGAATAAAATTGTCATTTGTTATTCGCGAATAAATCTTGGGGATTTATACGAATCCGTATTCGAATGAAAATTTAGCCGAATAATGCCCAACTCTGGCCAGAAGCAGAAAGCTTTTAAAAAGTATTTAACAAGACAATAAAGATTACTAAGTAGTTACCACATCTCATTCATTGACTTATAATTTTCTGGCTTCCTGGCTTACACACGTCATATCAGGAAGACATCCAGACACTAATTATCCTCCCATATCTCCTGTCCCAATAGTTACCTCACTCACAGCAAACACCTTTCAATAATAAAAACTCAGACATATCATTGATACGTAGTTCTTGCTGCTTATCGAGCCCCGATAAGATAATACTATATAAAGCCGTACGTTTCCCTATTACACAGATAGTCGCTTGAACTTGGCCAGCGATCACAAAGGCACTCGGTGGCGAAACCATAGATCGCAGACATAAAATACAATCAGGAGCACAGGATGAATGGAAAGAAGAAGACCGAGGCATCGTTCGGGAAGAGCCAACCGAAGCAAGAAGATAGACAATCCGCACAGACTGAAAATCAAGAGGAAGAAACGGAATACAAGCTCACAACGGACGAAATCAACCGTTTGGTGACAGAAAGGATACGGAAAATGCAGGAAGAGCAACGCAAAATGGGCAAGGAGCAGCCTAAAATGGTCGAAAAGCAGATTGCAGATCCAATTGCATCCACGTCGAGTACGCTCCAGCCTACCAAAGTAGACGGATGGCCGTTTCAAAAACCAAAGTGAGTGGCGTTTTATTATTTCGTAACAAGATCGATGGGCAGGTGAACGTTTTCCTGTGACGCGATAACGTTGGATCGACGCGAAACCACGATTGCCGGTTTTCGATGGGAACGTTTCGTGTCGAGTAACAGCTTCTGGTCGACACGTGGCGTAGAAAAGCAGGAAAAACCAACCGTTTGACACGTCCGACACGCGAGTGAAAGCAGAGAGGCACGCATTTAGGTATCAGGTTTAGACGAACGTGACTTTACCAGGAAATGTTGGCGACGCAGTAACCGACTAACGTAAAATTCTCCGCGATCTAGGCTGCACTGCGAAACACCTGGATTATGTACTTGGCAAGTATAGATGGTGTTCGCGAAATCGTGTGATGTATCGTGGGCGTGTACCTAATTCGTATTAACATAAACAGAAATGTGTTAGAGAATATTCTAAAAGCAATTATGTCTGTGTTTAAAAATAAAGATGTTGTTTATTATAGAAGGTGGTTAATACGTGCATCGTTAATCTGAATGTACAACTAACAAAGTAGATAAACATGAGTCATTATTTAGTATAGATTTAGAAGCACAAGATTTTTCTTTTATTTTTTGATAAGGGTTATGTGTGGTTTTACAGGTTTAGTAAGTTGACAGAATCAAGAGGCGAGATTAACCGATAAGGACAAAAACTATATCTATTGATTAGTAATAGAGAAGAAATAACAGAAATGATTCAGGGTTATCTCACGCAAAATCGATGAATTTTTACAATTGAGGGCAAAGATTTTGATGAAATTGGTATATGATGTAGTATACGCGAAATTAGGGTGGGTTTAAGTCATTATTTTGCTGATTTCGGATTTGTTTATAAAAGACAGGGTGTGGAATTTTGCAATATTTTATTATTTTTGTGAAAACAGGAATTATTAATGAATTTTAATCTCCGAAAGTATTTGTCGTACGAAGTTCGTTCTTTTATTATTTTAATCGAAAATTATTGACCTTTCTGAATGATTAGGTGTAACTAACAATAAGAAAGTTTTTCGGGACTATATTTGTTATTACTTTCTGGTATACTATCAAACGTTTGAACCACGAGCTTTTGAACACCCTGTGTATAAAGTGCTGCATCGCGAAGACATGAAATATGCATATTTACCTGCGGAGAATTAACATTTCTACGGGCGGAATTAATTTCACGCGCGAGCACGCGGGTGTGTATTGGGCGAGAACTTCGGTATTACAGTCGAAAATGTTGAGACGGACTGTTTTATGCGCGACGAGATAGTTTCGAGAGGTTTGCAAAGGTGCACGTAGCAAATTTTCGTTCTCTTCTGTTTCCTTTGAAATGCTCAGAGTACTTTGAACGCCGGCTGGAGTGTTTTAAGTGATCCTTTAGTTTGGTTAGACTAACAATTAGTAAAGTGCAATCAATGAGTCTGCGAGGCACGATCTTTTTATTTAGTAAATAAACGCAGCGAGCGCCCTTTCGCGAGATTTGCTGGGAAATCATGAAGCTTTTACTACTTTTGAATTCATCGAGCACTAGTTCAAACATATGTAGGTAGTAATGCTAGATTAAGTGTATGAATGTTTAAATAACTTCTCAGCATCCCAACAGTGACCATGAATTTTATTGTCCCTATTCGATTAATAAGTGTTTGAATATTCCTTAAACATCCTGAAAATTAAAACACTTGCTAATTCTTCATTAACTGCATATCTACCACAAAGTTGTTCCTGGAATTTGAATTCTAAATTTTACGAGATTTTCAACATTTTTATATATAACGTAATTTTCATCTTAGAAATAAATAAAACAGTCTTGCACAAGTTTCAATGTTACGAGAACAATAAACTCACCCCCAAAACACATTTGTGAGAGAACCGTGAAATACATCCATTATTGTCTAACATTTCCCGCGATTAACTTTGCCACGGAAACGAATATAATTTCGTTTAACAACGACAAAAAAGACTCAAAAGTTACACAGAGAAAAAACAATGTTTATTATACATAATTCCGGCGTGCACGATCCGTGGTGGTTATTGGAACCAAAAATACGCGTTCAAGAATGAAAAGGTAAGGGGAAAAAACAGGAAATGTCACAAAACAGCTTTATCGAGAAAATGACGTTTTAATACTTTAATCCATCTGTAATGGATCAAGGTTTAATGCATTTAATTTTCTCATATAACTTTCTTCTTAAATAATTTCTTGTTTCACCTTGACGACAGAATCCTGAGTGGGGAAGAGAGTGGGGACATTCCGTATTTAGTTCCAGTGGAGAGTGGACATTTCCTTTTTTAACCAGTACCTACCTATACCAAATATTTAACGTTATCTTACGGTGGTATTTGAATTTTACAACCCTTGGTGATGCGACAATTTTGTAGTCCCAGTTACCACCAACAAAATATGCTATAAATCGCAAAATCTCGAAAAATGGACATTCCCTATTTCTCCCCTTACTCTTCAATTCACCCAAACCTTCACCAACCCGTATAAAAAAAGTCACTAACACATCCACGCGACGATTATTAAATCGTTCGATTCGATCGGGTTTTATCGCAGCCCTATCCGCCGCTGGGGCCTCAAATTCTACCGGAGACATTAAAGCTTTACGTATACAATACAGCTTGCTCTTGTTTCGTGCTTCTTCTTTTTAAAACACCGCTTACATCCCCGCCGCTGCAATATCGCGAGTGGCACCTTTTCTCTTCCCTCGTCGCCGGCGAATAACATTATGCGGAAGCGTAAAAGCGTCGTCCGCTGTCGCGGTTACTCATCTGGACGGTGGCGCGATTCGCGCGGTGTGTAATCATCAGAAGGGAAAAATACGAAGCTGCTAGTATTTATAACGCCATCCCGGCGTGCCAGCCGCGGGAAACCCGTTGCGACGGAAATATTTCTCTACAAGCTCCGGGGGGAGGCTGCGGTGGTGGGAAAAAAATGCGATAGCGCTATAAAGTTGCATATAGCGCGGGCGAGTTTGGAATTCGTTGCGTGTACCGTGCGGCATCGCAATTCTGATACATCATTTTCACCGTGACAACGTCGTTACAGAAGGAGGAGCAGGGAAATTTTCAATGCATACGAGGAAGCAGACATTTGTCCCGGGGTTCGATCTTTGTTTCGAAGCACGTATACGTGAATTATAATATATTGCGGGGGCGTTAAGATTTTAACCGTATTTCAGGGGTGCTTTGGTAAACAAGGAATGAAGTTATTTGTAGGTACATCTTATCGGGCGATCCGTAGCTATATCATAAGTGGTTTAATTTACGTTTCTTTTTGAAATTATAACATTTTATATTTTGAAATTATAACAGAAATGTTCGTGAGACGAAAAAATTTAAATCATCGTGTTCCCTGTTTCAAAACAGATAATTTATTTTTTATGCAGTTTGTATATGGAAAGACAACAGAGGTATCAAGATAGTCAGGTGAAGGAACCACTCTATATACATATACATAGAATGTGAATTTGAGCGAAATATATTCAACTTGACGATTATAACTTTCTGGGAACCTGATTGGTAGCAATTTTCCAATTTTGTGTTCCGTTTTACCTCACCACTTAAGAGTGTTGACCACTGTAATGGTTTGAAAAGTAAGGGTGTTTTCGGGATTTTTTTCAACCAAACAACGCAAGTAAATCAATGTATTGCTTAGTATAGTTAATGTTGTATATGTTGAAGGATGAAAAAAAAATTTTCCAATGAAATTCATAAATCAGTTTTCGGTATACTCTTCGTCAAAATGTGGCTGCGGCAAAATCGTTCCTGTGGCGTTGACAGTGCCTTAGGCATATGGTTAATCCGAATTCAAAAATACAAAAATATTTGGAACCTAGAAACCTACGTCTATTACGTGACGATAAAAAAAAGGCAATATCGCAATAGATACCGCGTCACGGAAAATGCTATATCTCTGTCAATTTTATGAATTTCTTCAGATATCACACTCCAAAGTTAGGCGTTCCATTTTGCCCCACTATCCCCTATGAACTAACTTGCGTATAAACGAATTAGCAATCTCATTAAAATGAATTTTATTTTTGAAAGCTTCACAGATCCTATCACTTCCAAATCGGCCTAATCCATCTAATTATTGTCCGAAGATTTACATAAAACTATAAACCGACGGTTGCAAAATGTTTTTGAATTTGGGGAAAAATCCTCCACAATTCCTTGTAACTCGTTATTCGCCCACTAAATATTTGCTCGATATAATAGGCGCCAGATCCGCCCCATTATGACTACATAGGTTGCAAGCACACTGCGGTGGTCTTTGTCAGCCGAGTTCCGTCATTCGTGTCTGTGCGCATAGAATCTGCTGGTATAAGTTCGTAAACATGCCTGTATTCACTAGGGAAGTCTTTGAATCGGGGAACTCAGTGTCTCGAGCTGTTTAAAAGGTTGATTCACCTGGCCCGGTAGCGTTTTGTCCTTCTTTTCTGTTCGCTGCTTGTTTTCGTCCCTTTTATTTAGTTTCCTTTATCGCTGGGCGGTTCAGCTGATATATACGCGCGTGTGTTTCCACTGGCAATGGAAACTGTGTGTTTTTTTGAAATTATTCAAAGCTGCCTCGCTTTGAAACCGTTTAACGCGACTCGTTAATTTTTCAGGCTCTCGCCTTTAATAGACGCTAACGCAGACGATAAGTTTGTGAAATATGGTAATTGAATATCCCCGAGTTTTCCGTGGCCGAGGAGCCAGCTCCACTGAACTTTATCCACGTTCGCCGTTGGAACCGCGATTACAATTCCCCTGGGGAAACGACGAGGTATAACGAGATACGTTTACTGTCTGCGAAACCAACACCGAGGAATCGAGTGACACCGGTTCGCTTTCGGTTCTGCTGCGATTCAACGCGGATAGTGGTATTGATAATAATCAATGTCATCTGTAGATATCGTTCTATGAAATGTCTTGTGAAACCCTGCCGATTAGCAGCAATTAGAGCTAGGTCGCGATTAATCCGAGTTCAAATAGTGCGATTCAAATAGTTCGAGTTAATGCGAGTTGTACAATGATACTTGGTCGCGCTTAATGCGAACTACAATTCAGTTAATGCGGGGCTAGCGCCAACCCCCGAGCCAGGGGTCGAATGAAACTGTTAAAATTTTCAATTAATTACGAAATAACCGTAATTTTATGTCTATTACTTTTTCTGTTCTGAGAAAACTTTTATAAAATGCATTGAATTAACTGAAACTTTTATTCCTATGTAACATTTCTATGTAATTAGGAAACTTGTATTTTCTTGAAAGCAGAAAAATGTTATAGTTAAACAGGAACATTTATTCTGCCCTGAATAAAGTTAATGTTGGTAGATAGATCTGAAGTTGCAACCTCAAACCATTCGGTGAAAATCTTAATAGGGTAGATGTACCATTTGTGGCCACTGTCTTATTTATTCCGATATATTAAGTATTCTTAGTTCACTTTCATTACAATGAATTAAGCTGTCTAAGGATGGGTTGTTGGCACCATTTCTACTGTTTTGTTGTCCCGTTTTATTTAATAATCATACGTGGCCACAAATGGTGCAAAACAATCCGGTACAATAATATAATGATTTTTTAAATAATTATGTTTAAAACATTGTTCAACGTAGAATATTTCAATTATCTGTAGATTTTGGATTACACTGATATATTCTTTATTTTTGTGTACGTATTCTTTTGTAAGTTATGTATCTGTGAATGGTACGGAAATCCTTAAAGTGGCCACAAATGGTACATCTACCCTATATAAAGCAGAAAGTGTGAAAAATAAATACTGAATTTTACTTACGCGTAGTAATTCGAAAATAATTGGCTTGAATTGGCTTGAACGATAGAAGGTGCAGTAAAAATTATCGATATTTTTATAAAAATTATCGATACCTGTAATTATATTATTATTGTTTGAAATATGGATAAAAAATATCGATAAATACTTTTTTATACGATTGTACTTTTTTATCGACAAATATCACGAATGACTACCCCCGTCTTCCATTTTCCTAGCTCCGAAACGCTGCGGAAAAGGATACATAAACCGTACACCCTGAAAACTACTCAATTATGCATCAATTGTGCATCCCATAGCTGTCTTATCCCTTTACACAAATATCAAGACGCGGAACTACAGAAGCCTGCCTTCTCCTTAATTAATTAATAAGTGGAGAATGTTCTCTTCTACTCGAGCCCGCTTCTCCCCAGAACCCAATAGCAGAATCACTATCCGCGTTCGCGCTCGAAGTATCAGGGCCGTTTCACTTCCTTCCCGGCGCGAAAGTAGGGGTAATCGTGCTCAGCCCCGATTTCTTGGGGAACGGGTGTTCGATCGGCGCACGTGCGTGGTTACAGGACTTACAGGGAGGCTACGATGGCAACATGGCTCCGCGATAAAACGGCCACGACCGTTACGGGAAGTTCTTTAGCCGGGGATTGCGATCTAACTTAAAATTAAATTGACCGTCGGATGATTCGATGGACGGTGGTGCTCACACCCACCCTGGGGACCAGCCGATTCTCTGCCCTAAGCAAGATTCCCCCGCCCGTGGCGAAGACCTACGTGAGTGGAAAGTACGAAACAGCCTAATGCACTTCCCTGCAAGGGCTCTCCTTTACACGGCTTTATAAATGCTGTCGCCCCATTTCAAGGGGGGAACGTGCGAACACGCGAACGACGAATCTGCCATAAAAGTACTGAACGATGAAACGAGACTTACACGACGGACAAGTCTCTAAAATGTAAAAAATTAATTTTACAGAATGAAGACAGCTAAATTTTTAGGGACAAATCGGACATTTCTTTTAAAATGCTTTCATTCTGCCAATTTTTATTGTTACGGGGTTTCAGTGGTTCTAGCTATAGCGACAACAGTAATAAAGAAAATAAATCTCAGTTTTTCCATTTTGGACGACTATAACAGTCCCCACATCATCGCTCGTGGAAAAAGAATGTTTATGAAGAAGCTTACATCACCGATTATATCTATGTATATATACGATAAAAAAGCTTAAACAAATTCTAAGTGTTACTTCAAGCATACCTTAATATGCAGGCAAAACGCCGGACAGTATAAATTTATAATTTTTGTTAAATAAATTCCTGAAAATGGTGTCAAAAAACAGACAGTTACATTAGACTACCCCCTTAACCTTTCCATCGGAGTTGAAGCCCATAATCATAATATAAACACTTTCACCACTTCAATAAAATTCAAAGCTGCAGCACCTATGTCCAAAAATTTTCTTGAGTACACACACCACAGTAATCCGACAGTTATTTGTACGTATTATCAGGCGATTGGTAGGTAAATCATAAGTAGTTGAATTTACGTTTCTTTTTGAAATTATAACATTTTGTATTCAAAATTATAAAATTCAAAGCTGCAGCACCCATATCCAGAAATTGTCTTGAGTATATACACACACCACAGTAATCCGAACCATAAACTATACAGGGTGTTCCTCTACCTATGGTCAATACTCTAGGGGGTGATTATACAGGCAAAAATAAGACGAAAATCAAGAGTGATGAAATTGCGGTAAAGGCTTCGTTTTCGAGAAAATTGACTTTGAATTTCGACGCGTCAGCTGCCGCTAGGACGTTCCGCTCACCTCCGCGTGCCCCTCAAGTGCCTATGATGCACGCGTACCTATTTCGCTAAAATTCAAAGTCAATTATCTCGAAAACGAAGCCTTCAACGCAATTTCGTCACTCTTGATTTTCGTCTTATTTTTGCCTGTATAATCACCCCCTAGAGTATTAGCCATAGGTAGTAGAAAACTGTACAGTATTAAAGGCTGACTTATTTTAAAATCGTTCAAGTGACCATATTTCCTCTAAATAATTACAACGTGTGCAGTACACGCGGTACAATGTTCATCTGTTAGCCCCGCGGTCGCGTAAACGTCTAAAAGTTTCTGAGCTGGAGTGCCCACCGCCGTGTATCTGACCATTGTCGTAGCTATTATTTGTTGCACTCGGCGCGCGTGGCTGGGTTCCAACCGCGCCGCGCCCTTTCGAGATTCAAAATTTTACGAGTCGCATAAAAATCACCAGCACGCGAAACTCGGGGGCGACTTCACCCACGTTTTCGTTCCGTTATTTTTTGGCTTTGGTATTTTCCAACCGCGTATCGATCGACGACGTCCGGCAGCGCCGAAAATTTCGACGACAATTTCTCATAATTAATTGTGTTCCTGGTAGTTACAATTATTATTTTTATGAATAAATGGAAATTCACAGTCGTTACTTCGCTGGAAGAAATAAACTAAATCAGTAATAAATACTACTTAGTGTTGTTAGTAATCGGAAGTTTGTAGGTCGAAAATGATTCCTGCGAAGCTAACCCAGCGTTTCTGTTCAGATACGACGACTTCGTGGCTAAAAACACCCATCGAGTCGAAGTCCCTATGGATTCTGAAGTGTACAAGATGAACCACAAGCGACGGGGTCTCGCTCTGATCTTCAACCACGTTTCTTTCAAAAAGATGCCAGCGAGGACGGGCTCTATAAAGGATTGCAATGACCTTGAGAAAGTATTGCAAGATCTTGATTTCGAAGTCAAGGTGTACACGGATCCAGATACTAAAACTATTGGAACAGTTTTGAAATCGAGTAAGTGAACTTTTCTGATAATTATTATTTATTAAAATGACCGAATAGAAATGAAAAACTAAAATGAAAACTGATATATATTTGATTAGAATACATGTATTAAACCCCCTAAGATCAAGGTTTTTTGAAGGTGGTATTATTACACACGGCTGACCTCTGGATATCACTTAGAATACTTCGATAAAAATTAGCAGGCCCGTTAAAACAAAATAGGGTAAACCAACCAGTGAATGACCGAATTGTTGAATGAGAAGCCCAGTAAATGACCGCATACTTTTATTAAGAATCGTACTTATTAATGTTTGTTTAATACGCACAACTAAAAATATGGGATATTAAACGTGCAACTACACTCCATTTATAAACATAAAGTAATTTTTAAATTTATAATTGACATTTTTTGCCGTATGGTCATTCACTGGTATGTGGTCAATTACTGGTTGGTTTACCCTATACATTAATAATATTGATAATTTTGATGGAACTAATTTTGTAAAAACAGAAATTATGTTCATCATATTCGTCGTTTAGAACCACCCACGTCCTAAACTATCTCCAAAAACATTTCTTTACGTGTTTAAATCCAAACGAGGTGTTCAGACGCCCTCTTCCTCGCGAATCATTGCACGAACCTATTCAAGCAAGACTTTCCTGTGTATAAATCTGCACATTTCCCTTAATATCCTCTCGTGGACGATCTTTTATACTTGTATTTCTCCCTTCGAACAACGATACCCTTCCATTCGCCAAGCGTATTCGCAGATGAATATCGAACTGCTGAAACGTGGATTACCAAATCCATTTTATGCCCGGCGGATTCCGCCTGCTCATCTACGCTGTAGACGTGACTTAGTAAACGAAACGAAAGCAGTCAGTTTGCAGCTGACACGGACCAGGTATCCCCGTACAATCGCGCGAAAATCGTTCGATGAAATTACAAAAGGGTATCTGCTGAACCATTTCCGCCTCGAAATTTTCATTCGAAGCACCTGGCGTGCAACGGGATTTCGGACGCGGGACACGTTTCGTGCGTACGCGTGGACAGCTTTTAATCATTTTTCTGGGCCCCGCTCGTTAAACAACGGAGAGAGACGAATAATACGCACGATAATTCATTTCGTCCGTCTACGCGTAACGAGTCGCGTTTCCATTATTTGAGTAACGTCGTCGCTTTGATAGAGCTCTCATGTCCTGTTTCGGGTGAAAACGCGATTTCCCGTGCACCTGCTAACGAACGAAAGTTATTATTAAACCCGCGATACAGTTCGAAAGGCGAAATAATTATCAGCTGGAATCATCTAATGGAAGGTTTCGCGCGCAATTAAACGCGAAACAGCTATTTCAGCGATTTGCTCAACAGAATTATTTATACCCGAAGATGGCACACCGTGCAGCGTGGTGAAAATTAGTCAATAGACACGTAGTCTAAAATTTATACATCATTTTAACTCTATTAATCCACACGAGCCATTTGTTTTAACACTCGGTGACGCAAGGTTTTAAAAAATTATTACTTTTTTAATACATCATGAACAGTAATTTTTAATTGACGGTGTTAATTCTTAACCCAAAAGAATGCTCTTTATGTTAGAAAAAAGCAGAGAGGAAATATTAAACAGTGTCGTCAAGTCATCTCGAAGAAAGAAGCAGTTTCTTTCTTGCAAAAAATGCTATATTTAAACTGTCCAACTTTAAGTGTTCCTTCCAATTACAATTTTTATTAACATTTATTCTGTTCTGAGAAGACTTTTATAAAATGCATTGAATTAACTGAAACTTTTATTCCTATGTAACATTTCTATGTAAATAGGAAACTTCTATTTTCTTGAAAGTAGAAAAATGTTATAATTAAACGGGAACATTTATTCTGCCCTGAAAAAGGTTAATGTTGGTAGATAGATCTGAAGTTGCAACCTCAAACCATTCGGTGAAAATCTTAATATATAAAACAGAAAGTGTTTAAAATAAATACTGAATTTTACATAAGCGTAGTAATTCGAAAATAATTAGCTTGAATTGGCTTGAACGAAAGAAGGTGCAGTAAAAATTATCGATATTTTGACGAAAATTATCGATACCTGTAATTATATTATTAGTGTTTGAAAAATGGATAAAAAATATCGATAAATACTTTTTTATACAAATTTTACTTTTTTATTTATAAATATCACGCATTACCACCCCCGTCTTCCATTTTCCTAGCTCCGAAAGGCTGCGGAAAAGACTACATAAACCGTACACCCAATTTTTATTAACTTTTATTAATATTTTCTGAAAGTTGATTTTGTTTTACTAAATGTCACTAACTGCTCCAATCCGGACCACTGTGCGTCACTTTTAATCGAATTATAATCAGAAATTATCCGAGAAACAGAAAACTGTACTTCATCCACCACGCTCGAAACGTATTCCTAAATTCCCGTTTTATGTAAAGGAACTATAAAATTCGCACGCCAGAAAGATCCAGACGTTTTGCCCCGGCAAATCGTCGGTAAACCGTCTCGCAAAGGGCGGAGACACCAAACCATCGTAGCATCGTCCGCGAAAAGTCGCGACGCCCAGCACTTTGTTTGAATACTCCTCTTTAATATTCATCTATTGAAATGTTTACACAATAGCCGTCGTTGCAACGCTGTCCGACATACATTTATCAAACGCCTTTGTCGTCGTTGGACAAAGATGTTCTTACGTTGTCGGAGAAGCGTGAAGCTCGTAAATCGCGCGCCCTTAAACCACCCGCCGCCCGTAACAATCGCGCCTCCCAGGTTTTATTTAAAAACCCCTTGGAAGGTATTATCGGAATGGCGGATTTCAATGAACGCGCTCGCCGCAACTCCCGCCCGCAATTCGCGGAACTTGGTCCTTTTCGTTTACTGTCGCGGTTCAATGGGACGGTGTTAAAGGGTTGGACGCGGTGACTTTGTTAGCTTCAGATATTTTTGTCGCCTCATACGGAAAATGTGGGTTTCGTGAGGTAGTGTCTCTTGTGGGCTGTAATTAAGGGATAGTGACTTTGTAGATTTGATTGCGTTGGGGTGAATAGTTTAATAATAGTAATTACGAAATTAATGTACCATTGACAGTACTTGATAATATTTGAAGATAATTGGTTAATAAATGGAACAATATTACTCCTAGTGCAGATGATTAAAGAGAAATGTTGTTACCAACCAAGTAGTAGAAACCATACAACACAGTTAGAAAAGTATGGTGACCCAGTAGTGTAAACCAGTGTAGAGTCAAACAACTGTGTTTTAAATTAGTGTACCATCGACAGCAATTGAAAATGCTTGAAGATAATGAATGGAACAATATTATTCCTAGTGCAGACGATTATAAAGCAAAGTTGTTACCAAAAAGTAGTAGAAACCATACAACACAGTTAGAAAAGTAGAAATAAGTAACATGGTGAAACCAGTAGTGTAAACCAGTGTAGAGTCAAACAACTATGTTTTATTGAGCACGTGTGTCCAAAGTACAAGAAAACAACACTAATTGTACTTTTAATAAACCGTTACAAAACTATTGGTTAGCTTTTCGATGAATATATTTTACCAAGTACCTAGGTAATGTTTAATCTTTGCCTTTCAAGTAATTGTGTAATTTCAACACACCTCTCGCATTTCCTACCAACGCTGACGACGCGATAATTATATTGGAGCCCCAACATACCGACGAGGCACCGGGAATAGATAGAGTTTCACGATTTTAACGGGAATATCGTTTAGATTATAATGGGAACGCAGTGCCGTTAATAATACAGATAACAGAATGAATTTAATATTTGACGTTCAACGTGGCACTTTTCCACAAGCTTCCGGTTACACAGAGTATATATCATGCGCCATGGTACGCACCACTGGTAAGTCATTAGTAGAAATTGATATCTATGATAGAACATAATCATTGAGGCAAACGAATATGCTCCACATTTTGCATGAGTAATTTCAATATAATTAAAATCGTTGTTGCAGGCGAGCCGATTATTTGATCGGAACGTTCAGAAAAAAATTTAATTAAATCAAGCCTGAAATTCAGAAGGATCGCAAATTTGCTGCCAGAATATAGTAGAAAATTACGGGAAGTAGTGTAAAAACAGCAAAGGGCTCCCTGCTCAGAATGTTTGGTGGGTTCAGTCTTCCCAATATCATGTTGGATTGTAATTCCATTTCTTAAACTCAGTTTTTCCTCTACAAAAAGTCTACCTCTACTGGCTACCTATGAAGTTCGAATAAAATTCATGTCAGCCAATATTGTTAAATAGTTCGCCTTTGCACAAGTCGACCTGTACTTCTTAGTACCGAATTTATACTTAGGTTTCACCACAATTCTCATTCTCTTTGTCGATATATTTGTTTCATATTCAATGTATGTATTATAACATTATTAATTAATTTTTTATTGCATTTTTCTAATGAATTCTAATGAACTCCTGCATAGGTACCCTAATGGGTGATGTCAATGCAAGAACTCAAACAATATATAAGATTATATTTTCGCTAATATAAAGGTTACCTATCTTGTGCCAACGAATAACCTTAAAAGTTTATATCTACTTCAACAATTAATGATATTCAAACGAAGTCGTAAATTCATTATCAGATAGAATATCCTGAAATCATCCCTCAACCGATTCCCTCGATACCATCATTTATTTTTCACTTTCAATGAAAAGGAAAGAATAACTGACCCATAAAGGCGGCACTTTACAACACTTGGGAGGGAAAACTAGGTCTTATAATACGCGAAGTCGTTCGAACTTTGAACTTAAACTCGTTGAACTCTCCGACCCGAGGTTCTGCGATTTATATCTTGTTCCTTCAGCTTTTATTCTAAAAAAACTCTTCCCTGGAACTGAAACAATTACCTGAAACATACCGTAACGACAAATCTACCAAAATTGTCGTCTCTCCCTCGCATTGTCCCCTCAAAACGATCACTTCAAACGTTCCGGAGCTGTCCCCCAAAGAGTTTCACGGCCCCTCATTTAGCAAATTTTTCTATGAAGCCTGAATGCCATCCGCGGCGTACCAATAATCTTCGGAGAAATCTTTATGAGAAATTCCGCGGACTGGGGTGAAGAGGGAGGTGCAGAGGAGGGTGTCGAATATTGGTGTCCCTTCAGCATGGTTGACCCGAAGCGGATAATGATGTTGCCGATGAATAAGACTACGGAGAAGTTGCATAAACATTTTACAATGAAACGAGCTCATTAAACGTCTCCTTGCTCGGGCGGCAACCGTTTCCCTCAGAGATATAACTAGCGGGGACAATCGCGCAAAATACAGACAGTGCCGCGTAGCTGAGCGGAAAGTCGGATGATCACGAAACTTTATAATAAGCGAGGAAACTTTTCATATTCCCACCTCGCCCCTGTCTGCTTGGAATGCGTCAAGATACATCACGTTCAGTTTATAACTGTATCTTCCTTTCCTTCTTTATTCCCTTCTTTTATGAACCTGTATTCTTGCCCCGTAGCTTGAACTGCAGGTGAACGTGAAACGTTCAATTTCCCTATCTCTGGGACGAGAAGGGACAATTCAATTCCATCGGCACTTTGCGATTACTTAAATCGAAATGTTATGCACCGAGACCTTTATAATCTGTGGTGATTAAGACGAAGATTTCATATTTGAAGCGATGGGTTCGCAGCTACGTTTGGAGGTGGAAGGACGGGGTTTGACAGCCTTTAATTTTCCTGCCCCTTGAGGTGTCCTTAATATCCTCCGCGTTGCGGATTCTCCATCATCGATCTGATACGTACATCCATTTATCTTGTAACGACGCCCTTCAATGTCGTCCTGTTTTTCCACCGCTTTAGAGGTAACGCTTCTGCACATCTTTCCGGCGTGTATACAGGGTGTGCTGTAGTATGTGAGAGATATTTCAAGAATGGACAGAGTAATAAGAAACGATAAGGTAAATTAGTATTCGGACATCTAATTGTGAAAAATGGTCCAAATTTAGTGAATAACTTTAACAAATTCTACTTTATTTGGTATTTTAAATTAAAACCAGCTATCTTTAGCATCGCCTGCGAAGGTAAACAGAAAATTAATAACTACAGAATTTTAAAAATATGTTTAAAGAGACAAGAATTAGTGCTTCAAAACCCTTGCAACATCTCAAAATATTATTTCACTGAAAATAGCTTTTGTAGGCTTAAGCTGAAAGACTAAAAGCAAGTTTTTTTCACTATTAAAATATTTGAAAACAAAGAAAAAACTAGTCGTATGTTTCTACGAACTCAATTTATTTTCTTTCTTAACCCTGAATCTATTCCTGAACAATTTCTCAAGTATTATATTAAACCCCGTGTATAATAAAATAAAACTAACCCCGAGGGAGGATCTTTTTGTCGCAAGTCATAGTATGTCATCCCGAAACAAAGCAATGCACCAGTTCGCACAATGATCCACAAAAGAGTATATTACCTACATGTTCCTTGTTTTACCTGTCAATCGCATAAATCATTCATTGGACTGGGGCGGCCACGAATTCATTATTTCATCAATATTTTTACTCGCAGCTGCGTGAAATCGATAATTCTCATTTCTCCCCCATCGGGGCGACAAGCACGATACCTGTCATTTTTTAATCTGCTCCCCCCGCACCCCTTTGCCTTCGCCCCAGCCTGGCGTAAACTCGACCGGATAAACACTATTATTTTTTTTACCTCCCTGGTGGACGCGAACGGCGACAGCGCGCGTATCGTCGTTCCCCCTATTCGATATCGGAAGCAAAAAACAGACGCTCGCGACTTTTATTTGCACAACAAACAGCGTGCCGCCCGTTTTCCTAGACGAGCTATGGGAGCGGGACACGGCTGGCATGGTAAACAGTTAAATATTCCGAGGGAAAACAGGGCAATGTGTCCGTCGCGTCTTTAATTTAGCCAGAAAAATAGAGCCAGTGGTTGATTAACGCGACCAGTCGATCGCAGCGGTATAGGACGATACGAGCATCGTTTAAAGTCGGGGATCGACGCGTGCTGGTACGGGGGGTTGGGGAAGGTGCAGGGTGGACGAGGTGAAAACGTTCTGAACGATTACTCGCGGCTCGCGTAACGATACATGACGCGATTTAATAATTCTGTTCACAGCCTGCTGCTCGTATCGCGGTTCGTAGCGCGTTAAGGGTTGTTCACACTGGCCCTGTGCCAAGAACCGCGTAACAGGGTGTTTACTAATGACTGGGTACGGTAATTTTTGGGTACAGTCAATATAGTGGGAACGTGGTAACTTTTTATCTTTGATTTTCAAGGAGTGACTTTCAAGGAGACAGTTTTATAATTGTCGGTTGTCACTGTGAAGGGGATGATTTTGTAATTGAAGTGTGTCAGTTTTCTCAGAATGGATTATTTGGGGAACCGATGAGAATTTTCGGAACGTACTTCGGGTTGTTGTTCACTGTTTTGTTTTTGATTTGTTTGATTTGTTTGCTCAAACGTTCGATACTCTGGTTTTGGAGATACTGGGTGATAGGGAATTACTAATGCTGTATGGAATAAAAGTATATATTCCGCATATCGATTGTCGATACTGCATGTAATGGGAGAATAGTGTAATCAAAGAATATGACTGAAAAATATAATATTGGAATGTAAAAAGTGTAAAAAGATTTTATATAATTGAGGACCTTGCAGCGGGAGGGGTGTAGCTACATTTTTTGACAGTTTTTGAGTTACGACGTGTAATGAACGTAAAAAAAATCCACATCGTTTGGTGCACGTTTGATGGAAATCCGATAACAAATGAGCGATTTATTGCCAATTTTGAATCTGCACCCATTACTGTTTTCCACCATACGAACTTTCCAGATTTGAAAAATTCGCCAAAAATATGAATAAAAACTCATCGATACACTTACGTCAAAGCAATAATTTCATAAACTGCAAAATTAATACACAAAGAAGAATCGAAATAATGGTGTCCATTTCAATTTAGAATAAAACTAATGAATTTCGAGTTCTATCATTTCTACCAATATGCAATATATTTAAACATATTTCATCTAATAAATTGGTATTCAAAAGTGTGTTTCGATTACGCTAAGCAACAAATAATAGCATACGCATATAATTATTGAAACGTCCTCTTCTGTGGGAGCATATTTATGTTACAAATTTTCTCAACCTTAAACATCGTTTTTTAATGCACCTACAGTGGATCGAAAAAATCTTCGGCACGCCCTGTTTTTTTAACTATCTTTACACACTGAAGTAATGTATTAATATGTACTAAGTGTACCCTTTAGTGTCTTTTACTATACAGAAGAAATATAATCTTTCAGAACTCTCAATAATGTAGTTTAAAGAAGTTATAAAAGAAACACGAAAATTTGATACACAAAGAAGTATTGACAGATTCGATTAAGTTTCACAACTTGGTTTCACGACTTGTTTCGATTAAGTTTTACAACGTACGAGCATTCATGTATCTAGACGTTAAGAGTACGTTTCCCTATTCACGTATTCGAAACAGAATGCGCCTGCATACGCCACAAACGGATTGCAGCCTATAGCAGTTTGTTTGACCAGCTAGCCCCTGAAAGACATTCAAAAATTTAATCGTAGCCACGTGCAAACGGGCCTGGAGCCGACGCGTCATTTTATCGTCCGTTTTCGACGAATTTCGTACACGGCCGCGTTTTGTTTTTCACGGATCAATCGGAACGTTTGCCATTCCTCGAACCGACTTCCAAAAGAGAATGAAAGCGACGCATCGAGAGCATTCAGGTGAAGCTCCCTTCAGCTAGTAGATTTTCGTTTCAGGATTTGAAAAACAACCGTGGGAACATTTTGCACGGAACATTCCATTTGTCAAACATCCTAATACCATAAAATGCCATTTTTGCTTTCTGATTTATAGGTCCTCGGAAAATTATACAGTCTGTTTCATGCTGTTGTATGTAATTCTGCTAGAAGAATTCTTATACCAGATCTTTTGAGACACTTTTGAGAATGAATAATTCGTGAGGCACGGACTGATGATTTCTTGAGTCTTTTTACGAATTTCTTTGCTGGGAGTGTATTTTTGGAAATATTTTGATATCAGTCTTTTCCTGGTAAAACCATTTCATAGAGCGCGATTAAAATGGGAGGGATGTCGATTCTGTTCTTTCTCCAAATCGAGGAAAATGAAGTCACTATAATTCGATGATTCAATGGAATCAGAGCCGGTGGAATCCATTATGCAAATTATGTGCCGCATAAGGGCGAGAGTCGAAGGGGGCGCTAAAAAACTATTTCGCACGCTTAATAATAAAGGAATATAAATTGGAATATAAAATCTTTCGAATTCTTTTTCTTAGGAAGGGGGAGGGGGATAAGAAATCGCCAAACTTACCCTTACGTAATTTAAGAACGGCCCCTTATAAGGATTCCGAAAATGTATAAACTCAAAGACTCGATCATTAGTGATCCCTATGTCAGTAACATTATTAACCCTTTAAGGTCCAGACACATTTCTCGGCGGAAAAAACTGATCTCTTGCGATTAGTTAACTGAAAAATGGGCTTCATCGCTTTTGTTCCCAAAAAAGCCAGTCGAAATACGATTTTCTCGATGTTATACGTCAAACTGGGCGTGTACGGATTAAAAAACGATTTTTTTCATAAATCAAACTTTACCAGCATTATTCTTTTAGTATAACAATTAATTTACACGTATCTACCAAATAAAATGTAAAAAAAAATAATTTTACTCTCAAATGTTTAACAAAAACAAGAGCAACATTTCAGGTTATCGAAAAATGTCCAACATGCATTCACCAGAAACGTTTCCATGGTTACTGTAAACAATATTTACAACGATAAACGCATCAGTGGCTTACATCTCGGAGCCATTTAGAGAACTGAACCATTTTGGGACCCAAGATTACCAACTATCGATTTTTTTTATACGTCTAAAAATGATCTGACGTATACGTCACACTGGACGCTAAAGGGTTAAGTAACCATTCCAAAGCACCCTAGACAAACGCCTACAAATATCCCCAAACATCCTTCACTACCGTTAAACACCTGCAAAATATCCTGAAGCTTTATCGTGAATATTTATCGCCAGCATTATCGTCGACAGCGCCTCTGGCCAGCAATTTTCGGCGCACCTCGGGCCATCGAACGCCGCGTGGAGAGTCTCGTTTCCTCATGCGGAGGGTTGCATTTCGGCGGCTGCTTTTAGCGTTGAGCCTACGTACGAACGCTCACAGACGCGTCTACGCTACAGCAGTGTGTGTGAATTCGCGTGCGCACGTGCAGCCGATGCCTTTAGCGGGATAGTGGATTTACATTCGCCAGGAAACCATCAACCGACAGCGGTAATAAACTTCTGAATTTGTAGTGCAGTCGGTGTATCGATCAGCCGAAGGGGGCATTCCGCCTTCCCTTGAGCGGAAGAGGATGTTGCTACAGGATATTGTTAGTAAGAGAGCTCACTGGTATCGGGTTATTAGATGCGGGGAATGGGCTGGGGTTTGCCCACGCTTGCGAACCAATTGCCGACTGCTGGGGCAACTGTGTTCCCCCCGTCTTCGTAATCTTTCGCCCCTTCAACGCCGCTCCGCCAACGATTCGACGGTGTTCTTTGCCGGGGCTTCTGTTTCCCAATTAATTCCGCCTAGGCTGATTTGTTTGAATTAATTAGCGCGTCCACCCGAGTATCGAGTATACTCTCTCCGTTGGTTAAACGAATGTGCGTAAGCATTTGGTGCGAGTGTCTTGCAAACTGTTTGCTGCTGGTGTTTCTCTGACTGTGAACAGTTTGATGGATCGATCTGGCACACACCACAGGTGATATTGTGCGGAGGTTCCGTGAAAACGAATTATTCAGGGAAATTGGAGATTTGCACTTTAATTGTTTGTGGATGCTATTGCTGGCAATTGTTTGGAATTTTTTAGAGGAAAGATTCATGTTTTGAAAGTTGATGTGGAAGGTATTTTTTGGGTTAAGAAATGTGTTGTTAAGAAACTGGAGGATCAGGGTTATTAATCATAGATTAATATGCAAATTATTCTCCAGCGATTTTCAGATTTAAGTAGTTGTTGAAGATTTAGAGACTGATTTGTTAGAGGCTCAAGGTGGACTTATCTAATTGTCGAGGTGGAATTGTACAAAGCTCGAGGATCACTTGTCTGAAGCTCGAAGTTGACTTATCCAAAGTCTCAGGTTGACTTATCTAAAGCTGGAGATTGACTTATTTAATGCTCGAAGTGGGATTATCCGAGGCTAGGGGTTGACTTGTTTGGGGATCGAGATTGACTTGTCTTAAGCTCGAAGTTGATTTATTCAAGGATCGAGGTTGATTTGTTCATAAGAGGAAGATGGTAAAAATATTGTAAAAAGTCAACATTCCGAAAACTCCACCTAATACTTTTGAGATCGACGTTTTCTTTGGGATATGACGGTTAAAGAAACTTGCGTCATTAGAACTGCACGCTATTACATCAAACAAGTATCCAGATTGTTTAAAAAACGAATATCAATATTGTGGACAGTGTATTCACTTCACAGGGGAATATTTTGAGGTTATAAAACTGGAGAGAAATTATATTAAACTACGTACCTTTTCAGTAGTAAAAATCAGCGGAAGAAGCGAGGCGACACTAAAGAAGTGGCTGTGAAATTGTATGGACTCGAGTAGTTTCATTTTCTTCACGATGTACGCGGATTGAAAAGGCAGCCTGAAAGGTTCCACGGATTCGTTCGTGGAATGATTCGATGGAAGCGTTCGAATCGTTTGCAAAAGTGATTTTGAAGTCCGCCGGTTGTTTGCCCGTGGAAACGCAACAGCGAGTTCGGAAATGGTGAGGGGTTAAACGAACAATACGTGCCGTAGTTAACCTCTTGATTTGCTTGCCTATGACCCATCGCGGTAAACAGGTCGGTCACCATTATTGTGGACCAGACTGAATTAATTAATCCTTTCATTAAATGTTGTGCGGAAACCCGACACGGCTTTCGAATCTATAACGCGACACGCTGGTCGTCCCGTTTAACCCTTGCCTTCGTGAGACATGCGAAATTAACGTTGAATTTGACTCCTACTGTTGCAGTGCTAATCGTGCACTGAATATACAGGGTGTCAAATTGTAATAAGTGTAGCACCTCTATAACTGAGAAGGGCACGAATTTTTGTTTCAAGTGATTGGCATTGGGGAGGACATCATACGATGAAATTAATTTCTTTGTAATCGAAAGCATATAAGATGTAGGAAACTCATAGGGTTTTTTTTTAAAAAATAGTTCGTACGCTTCCGTTTGGAGCTCACCAGAAAGTGAGCTTTCCTCTGCTTCATAAGAAGGGTGAACTGACCATGTGCAGGGAAAGTTATAGCAAAGTTACAATGTAAAACTAGGTAGTGAGAAATAGGAACTATATATTGAATTATCGTTTGGAAAAAGAAGAAATGAATTTTTGAAGTAAGGTGTTCGTAATATTGAAATGAATTTGTTATGGACGGTATATTTTTAATTCACTTTAAAGCGTACGAATGGGACGTGCACAGCTGGTGCATACTACTTAGTGATCAGCGTCTGACCGTATATTGAGCGTATCTACTTAGTCCTCTTCTGTAGCAGGGAAATAAGGCAGAAATAATGACGATGAGAGAAATCTCTTACTCACCATTTTTGGTACATTCGTTTTACTTAACGAAGACTAAGTTACAGATATAAATATTAAGAAACATTTTGCTGTTAAGAAAAATTAAAATGACTATAGCTTCATCTATTCTTCTGCATGTAAATTACAAACTTCCAAAAGATAAAAATAAATCAATTGCGACGAATAATTTTCACGTGAAAGAAATCTTTTTAGTAACAGAATCATTTTAGGAATCTGCTAATTCTAAATGAGAAATTTCATCAACAATTAAATGGAAACTATATTACATCGTGTCACTAATTTCGACTGGAGCATTCTAAGGTCATTGAGAGCTCAGCTATCAGCTACAGTTCAAAGTATCCTTGCATTTGATTGGCTACACACCAAACACGAACTACGTAGAAAGTTTCTTGGACCTGTTAGTTAAATGTAGGTAATATTTAACAGAATTATATATACCCAAAATCCTGCTTCAAAGCTGAAGTCAAAGCCCAAGTACGAACGCCCCAAAATTCATTAGTTACTCATATACTATACCAACACACCGATCATATTACATCTTACACTAAACCCAAGTGCCTGCAAAGCTACATTCCGACCCTCCACCATAATACAAGCAAACAAACGTTCTTAACAATAAAATATACTACCCCACGGTCCACGAGACCGACATAAATCCCCGAACGACGAGCCGTGAAAGTATTAAGACCACTTTCAATGAAACCCAAGCTTGGAAAGCTATCCTCCTACTTATCTCCAAAAGACCAAGGAGGCAACCGATACCAATGAATTTATTCGCGGCAAGATTCAATCAACGCGATGAAAATTATGTAAAGAGGGGATGGGTGAATTCGGCGGAGATTACGCGAATTTCAACGGTAGAAGTGGAAATGGCGCGGTGAATTTAGCTTTCCCAATATTGTTCCCCGTATTAGCCACTCTGGCAAACAGTCCGTGGCCGTTATCACGGGCCGCACCGAATTAATTAATCCTTTCATTAAAGCCGCTGCGGAAGACCACACGGATGCAGACTGTCTGATAGTGGTGGCCATGTCGCACGGGGAGTCGGGTTTTCTACACTCGTCCGATTTCAAGTATCCAGTTGAGATGCTGTTTGCCCACTTCACTGGTGACAAGTGCTCCACCTTGATTGGCAAACCAAAGATGTTCTTTATTCAGGTGAGTTACTACCAGTGTTCATATGGCGGCAGCGCTGAGATCGATCCAGTACAGGGATGGCAAATTATAAACATGAAAATGAATTAAGATTTTGTCTGTTTCTGCACACATATATCATTCATTTGTCATCGCTGATCCGAGTAAGGGAGTGTTGCTTGTAGTTGATCGACTTGTATTAGAATATTTTAGTTATATTCAGCTCATTCAGAGTTTTTTAGGAAGCTTACCGATTTTCTATAATAATAATTCTTTTTCATAAATATATACAATCCGACGAAATTTATTCTTACGTAGCTACTCATTACACATTAGAAATCGCAAACACGGGGTATTTTATTTTCTTTAGCAACTACACTAGCGGACAAAAAAGTTACCACTTTTTCGATTTGTTCTATTTTTGTTATTTTGTTCAGCATACATTTAGGACTATGGTATATTTAATATGCATATTCTGATGGAGAATTTAAAGATGTATAAAATCCAATTAAAGTTGAATTTAATTAACTGACAAGCAAAAGTGTTGTATGAAATTAAAGGGGGTAACACATTTTTGGAGCCGACAAAGAAGTTACCACGTTTAGCAACTTTTTAGATTGTCCTAAAAGCAAAATGTCCCCCCACAAAATATTAGATGTTTTTATGTTCAAAAGTGGTAACTTTTTGTAGACTTTAAAAGTGTGTTGTCTTGTTTAATGTTATGTGCGGTTTTATGATTATTAGTTAAATAAATTCAACTGTAACTGGATTTTATACAGCTTTCAATTCTCTTTCAGAATATGTATGTTAGGCATATACTACAATTTTGAATTGATATTGAAAAGTAATAGAATTAGGGTGGGTCGAAAAAGTGGTAACTTTTTTGTCCGCTACTGTATCTGCATAAAGATCGACAGTAAACGCTATGTTGGTAGTATACCTACACACTGCAGCGTAGCTTTTTAATAACGAATGAAATAATGTCTTCCACTATTATTCGTAGCTCACGGTACAGACTTTTCAATAGTAAATACTGACGTAAAAAAATTGTGGATCATACAATCCATATAGTAAAATATTGTCTAAATGAGCGAAGTCCTGCTACAGTTCTAAAGTACGAAACTTTAGAAGAGTGGTTTAACGTTTAAAAAAGTCTCAGGAATATAAATATTATTGTTTTTATTATTGTTATTAATCGTCTTTATTGCTTAACATTCTGCAAAGTGCTGACGAAACAGCAGAAAGATTTATAATAATTCACGCACTGATTACGTAAATCCTGATTCCCTTCGCGATGTAACCCAACCGGTTCTCTTCCATTTATCTCCTTCAGGATGATCTCTCAAGGATTTGCAGCGCAATGCCGTAGGAGTGTATGTGTTTTGTTCTGTCCCGACCACCCGTGAAACTCGTATCTCCCACAGGATAATGGAAGGTTTCATGAAAAATATCGCGTAACGCGCTGGAGCAATTAAGATACCCTTTCGGAGCGGACCTTTCATTAGAAGAGAACCGTGCAGTAATCGCTAATGGTGGATCTTACAGATTCAATAGAAAATTCCGTCTCTATGCGCATTGTATAACTGGCTTCGCTATTCTCCCTTTGCCACGCCTCACGCGTTCAAATTATTTCACCTCCTGCGTTCTGTTCATCAAAGCGCCACGTCCTTTCTCTTGCCCTGTTCCGTTTCCTTTCTTTCGACCATACAGATTATACGAAAAATAATTAGTGGCTGTTATAAAGAAACCCATTCATCAAAATTCATAAGTAAACATGTACCAAAAAATTCAAATTCGAGACCAATTATCGTGTTCACGTATTTTGCTCCAAAAGGGGATGAAAAGTGTAAAAGGAACCATGTGTCGTATACCAACCGCATTCTTGTAAAAGACCAACCAGGTCCTACAACGTCGTTTTTAGGGGCGGAAAACTTCCCCCATTTTGCTCTACATTTAACGGTTCCGTTGTCATACACGTTTCCTTTTGAATTTCTACCGGTTTATCCAGTAGAGTAAGTAGAAATAGATATGAAACTTGAGGAGCTGAGGTGGCGAACGATTTAAGTGGCAAAGAAATAAATTATTCTTTAAATGGGAAAGGGTGTAAATTCTGTGAATACGGTGGAAAATTTGGGGTCCGTTGCATTCAACTAGAACGAAAAAACCAGGCAGTTTCTTAATCTGTATGAATAAATTACGCTATGGATATATCTGTGGGAGATGAAACAGTAAAAAATTACAAAAATAATGAGCTTTTAAGCAGTGCAGTGGTACGCAAGAAATGTCAAATTTTAGAACATTTTCTCATGCTCTTTACGAAAAAAAATTCCGTTTTGTTTAGGTTTATCGACGAGAGTAGACAATAAACTAAGTGTTCAAAGTTTTCACCAGAACAAAAATGGCCCGCACGGGTTTTTAGAATTCGAATTTTGGCCAAAAGCTTTATGAACATATTTTCTACATGACGTACTATCGATTAAGCCTAAAAAATCGTTTTTTTTTACCAATCACAGAAGGTTGCCCCCTTAATCAAGCGAGTAAATTCGTCGCAACCCAACGTTCCAATACCATTTTTTCCCATTACACTCCATATAATTGAATTGTCGATCAGCATGTCGATCACGAAACGTGAAGGAGCCTTTGTGAAAGTGACTAACGCAGAATGAAACGTGCCCGTTTATATAAACTAATAAACATGTGGACGAATGAATTCCGGGCGAAATTAAAATCGCAGGATGATTGTAACTCGCTGTATTTACGTACATTATACCCCCGTGTCGTTTCGGGTATTTTTGATTCCTGATTTTCGTACGAAGTACTGTGGCAAAAGGAATAAACGAAAATATTGAAAACGATGAATTGATATAATCTGTAAGCGGAAAATGCGAAACGTTTCTGGTTCAAAAGAATTTGCTCGATAGTTCATCACATAATGGACCACTAGATACGATTTCATCATTTGATATGCGTGTATCCAGTAATAGGGATATGTACATAATTTGATAATGTCGGAATTTCCTATTAATACGTTGATTGGTTCTATAATGGGTATAAAGTCACGATTTGAATCGATCAGCTGGGAAATAGCTTAGGCAACTTGGGGCCTAAATTAAGATTTAATAAATATTATTCTGCCGTCTACTCATATCTCTTCATTAATTTCTAAAAATAATAAACATTTTCGTTACTATAATTGTCCCTAAAATCGGAACTTCTATCTATAAATACTGTTAAATATTATCACAATGGTGAACAGATAGAAATTCTAAGAAACTCGAAAATATATTCCTACAGAAATCTGAAAGTGCTGGTAAATCTCGATGCTGTCCAAAATTGCTCATTAATTCTTTCCCAGCTAAAGTTCCTTTATGCATGAAATTAATATCGGCCACGTAGAGTTGAGAATCGAGGGTGCACCCTCGTCTTCCCGGGTGGGAAGAGCCACTAACGCGCTGGTTTTCCGGTTCTCCTTGTGAAAACTGAAGTGGCGAGGCGCGCTAACGGAAGTGGAAAAGACGACATAGTTAATTATCCGTACGACGTTTCAAAGGGACATGAAAGAGTTTTACAGTTGACGAGGTTACTTCTCAACTCGTTTAACAAGCTCTCGAGTACGTGTTACGGTGCGGACGTACCACGCGTGACGTTAAGCCACGAGAAAGTTTCGCGTGGACGTGATAACGTACATGATAAGTATGCCGGGAGAGAAAAGATCCCAGAGAATGAGAAAATAAAGTAAGCGAATGTGCGAAACCAACTGGGCCAGATTAATTCGGTTTCCTTTATGATATTAATTATCGTTCTGGCGAATACAGGGTGCTCTATTTTAAACGGACCACACAGATATCTTTGTTATTATTTGGGACAGGGCGTAAGAGTCTTAAATACAGATTAAAGGTTCTCGGGGGGGGGGGGATATTACGTGGTGGATGCAACCCTTTCATGTCCGAGACGGAAATTCAGAAGTTTGAGAGTTTTATACTTGAGACGCCATTGCAGCCTCAGGGTGGTAGCCAATTAGAGCAACACTGAACGAAGAAATAGTCCTTGACGTTCGTACTTGAGAAGATGCTTTGCTGCATTGGTAGAAAGATTTGTCAGATTTATGAGGCTGGTTTACTTGTCTCAAGCTATTCTTGATATTAATTAACAAAGAAGTATAATTCTGACTAATGCCTCCCTAGAATTCTGATAAAATACTTTAGTAAAACCTACGCTAATTTATCTTCGTATTTTTTCCCTTGTGTTTATTTCGTCTCCTTAAGGGGGTATACCCGTTTGAACCCTTGGTTTCCCAAACAATAGTTTTTTAACTGAAACTTTTTTTTTAAGTCGTGCATAATACTCTGTACAGATAGTAAAAAACGGGAAATCTGCATCATGCCGTTGACTTGTAAAAAAATCCACAAAATGTACACATTTTCCGAGGGTTCAAACGGGTATACCCCCTTAACCCTTCGTGGTCACACGGGGTGTATTGTACCCCAAGAGCAATTTTCGATTTGAAATGTCGCACCTTTACGTCTTCCAAAGGGGATTTATCGCAAAAAAATAATAAAAACAAAATTTTAAAAATCGGTTTTTCTCCCAACCATAGAAAATCGCTCATTTTCAACTACAAATTTTATCATATCAAAATTTATGTTTCTAGAAAAAGACTATTAGACCATGACTGTATAAGTATTACGAATGCACAATTATCACTAAAAAGTTAAAAGATTAAAAATACGAAAATGGTAACTTAATAAATGACGCTGGGGTACAGTGAACCCCGTGTGACCAATGTGTGATTATAAGAAGGTGTGACCACGAAGGGTTAATATAGATAATATCTATTGTCCTTTCTGTGAGTCTCACTGTTTAATTAAATTAAACTGTTTAATTTAATTAACTTAAAACACATAGTTTCTTTTAAGGATAAAACAACTTGTACGTCCCAAATTTTAGTAAATCCTAATTTTTATGCTTGTCACGTGTATATAACGTAACACTTGAATGCGCGACGTCGCACGAAAATCGGTACGTTTCCGTAATTGAAAAAGATATCGAAACAGGCCAATGTTGTTCCTTACACGCCATTGAACAGACCTCGATCGAAGCATTTTCTTCGTGAGATCCAAAATGGTGTTGTTGCTTGAGATGCAGCTTCGTAATGACTCCATCTGTATTTCAATCCCGAGCTGTTCGCCCGAAAACCGCATAAATCTGGCACCGGTGGCCAGACCGCGTTTTATCGAACATCAAACCGCGGGAATGTAAAATTCAGCGGCTTTGTTCGCGCCTCCTGTGGCGTGAAACGCTAGAGTCGTTTTTTATCATCTACGCCGAATTCGTGTGTCGCTCCTCCTCGTCTGGCCGTTCCATAAATTTCTGTGTCTTAACGCGCCGTTGCGAATTTTCCAGACAGTATTCGCACGATAATGTTGCGTCATCGACGTGATACATGGGACAAGCGAGGCGCGACATTCTCCTTCCCGGGAAGGAGCGACGGTTTGGGAATTGGAAAATAAAAAGGCAGAAGATCAACGGAGTGGTGGAAGAAAAAATTGCACGGGGTTATAAATAATCTGCTTACGTAAAATCTGTATGGAAAGCAGGGTTATAAATTCGCGAAATTTATTTAACGAATGATATTTGCAAGTAAGAGTATAAATTTGGAATAATTTGAGAATGTTGTGGTTTTTAGAGATAACGTTCACCTTCAGGGGAGAAGACTGTATAAATCGAACGAAAAATAGAAACAAAAATTTTTACGCAAATCGATGCTAAAATATTTAAAAAATATATTCTCAAAGTTATAGGTCGAAATTTAATTCCAGTGTCGATACTATAGCCCGGGGAGTCAGCGCGCCTCCGAGCGCCGAGAATACATAAAATGCATTTTTCTCGAAACCACGTTTTCAAAATTGGCGCAGTAGATAACTCGAAAACTATTTGACCAATCAACTTCAAATTTTGCACATTTTTAGTTTATAATATTCCTCAGAATATGGACCACAATGGTTAACCAAATTATTTATTTTAACTACCGTTTTTGAACAAATAAAACGTGAATTTTTGGCGAACATGTTTGAAGTTCTGCCATTTCTAAAATATGCAATTTTTTACACCATTTGTGGTTCATATTCTTACAATTGCCACATAAATTTAAAAAAATTATTGGTCTGTTTCACATAACTACCAGCGACGCTACAACCGATGCCTTTTTGCATATCGAAAAAAAACTTATTTCAGATACTGCTCTATTTCTACTTTTACTGTTATAAAATTCTTTCTTCTTGTTATAATGTTAACTAAAGTACCCTTAAACTTACGAAAGGATTAGCGCATTGGTATTTTTGCAAAAAAATCCTAAAAATTGATACAAAAATAAGCCGTTTATACGGGCTTTTCCCCTTAAATGACAAGCTTCACCATTGAGTGAGAAACATTAATGAACCAGAAATGGCATTCAAAATTACGAAAATAGAAACTCAAAAATGACGTTGGGGGTGCAGTGAACTCCACGCGACCAATTTAAAATAATAAAAATACGTGACCACGAAGGGTTAATTAATCCCTTATCACATTACCAATCGCTTCATCCCCGACAAATACAACAACACCCACAATTACAACCTATTCCACTCCAAAATACATATCTCCTTCCTCCCAAGCTCCCATCATCAAGTCTCGTCACCCTCCTCGCTTCACCCATTTTATCATCCCCAAACACCAGGTCATACTCCTTCAATATCCCCGGAAACACTTCTCCCAGACCTTTATCCCCCAAAGTATCCAAGACACATGCCTAAAAAAATCTCTCCCCTCTGCCTCACCCCCTACTGCCGACTATCATAAACCCCCTCGACAGTTGCCAAGTGGAGGTAAGTGAAGCTCGACTGTCGAGCACTAAAATCTGAAAGAAGAGACGACAGTTGTCATCGAAAGAGCTTCGTTGTTCAGTAAAACAATGCCTGTCCTGGAGAATCCTCCCCCTCCGCGCTGAAACGGGCGCACAAAGGGAGCTGCAGCACGACCACCCACTCACCTACGCGTTCTCTGTTTCCGTTCGCAGGCCTGTCGCGGGACGCGTCTGGACGCAGGGTCGCAAGTTGTGCACCAGAGGGACGGCGTGGATGCTTACAGCATCCCTGCCTACGCGGATATTCTGGTCGCCTACTCCACTTACGACGGTAGGTAGAGACGCGTGCTCGCGCGTGCACACACTGTTTACCCTGCAATACGAGCACGTTGCGTGGATGCTTCCGGTGCCGCATGCTCGAACGAACTTCTTATTTCGCGAGTGTACGGAAAGGGGCGCACAACAATGCTCGAGCCTGGTACGTGCTCGACAGGGGAACCCGTGGGGCGTTTTTTCAGTCGGCAGAAATTGTTCCACGGACCCCTACGTTACGGGCAGACGACCGTCGTGCACGGGAGGAAATGCAATGCGTTTGAGAAGCATAGTTGGGAACGCGACTAGGTAATAGAAGTCGCGAGGGGCGACGAGAAATGTCTTAAGAGGTCTTCCTAGGGTGACCAAAAAATTTGTAAGTAAAAATATCCATTTAGAGAGGAAGAGGAGGATCGTGAAGAGAACAATGTCACCACTTGGCAGAGGTGATGTGTTGGAAAAATAGAAAAAAGTGGGGGTGCGTGAATTGTCAAGGATACTAATCATTAGAGGAAGTGCAGTATATTTGGAATACCAGTTTGTTTAAGATGAATAAAAAATTACGACAGAGGATGGGATCAAATTAAACTACATAATATCATAGGGAAACTAATAAACTTTCATATTTCTGAGTGTCAGTAAAAATAAAAAACAAAAAGTAACTGAAATTTTGGTTTGAATGAAAAATGACAAGAAGTATCGATTTCGTTAAGGTGCAGGTAATTTGGAATACCGAACTCCACTGCTTCCTTTTTTTGTATCTGTTTACCGTCGACATTCCTAAAATATAGATATTTTGAGGAGATATGTATACCAGAATATTTATAAAAATGCTAAGAACGGTTACATACTGCACTCGCTCTTGGTTCACACGTTTCTACCAATCTTGAAGATGTACTTAGATGTCTATAAGACATTATTTACACAAATGCTCCTAAAAGGTTATACAGGTGACAGATGAAACTGACGCGGTGGTATCCATTACGCGTGAAACAAAAGCATCGGTAGACTTTGGAATATTCCAAATTACCTTCACCTTCGGTATTCCGAATTAGCAACATGGCATCGAAACCGAAAATTTCATGTCACACTTTGTATTCTCGAAATTATCGCAAAACTGGCACGGAACCATAGAAGGAACATGCAAATGAGTCGATTAAGTGTTTAACACTAAAATTTTGACATATTTTAACCATGATTGGAACGATTGAATACGCGCTGAAAAAGTTTTGCAGATTGACGTTATCTTCCTCTGCAGATTAAATCGAAAATGTAAAAATTGCGGTTCATCCACAAATGTCATTAGTTAAGAGGTCATTAGCCCCTATAATCTACGGTGTTACAAATTAAATAGCGTTAGTAGTTTATTAGATACTTCGGTATTCCAAATTACCAACAGTATTCCAAATATGCTGCACTTCCTCTATTTAGTCATGAAAGTGGCTGGTGTGGAACGGACCTAATTTGTATCGAGATAGGATACAAGTGGCAATCTTGCGGGCTTTTCTCCGTTTCAATGGAGAAATATTCATTGTGCTAGTGTTTGAATGAGTATGAGGGTGATCTATTCACTCGTCAGTTAAAAATACCTCTGCACTGGATAAAGCGAGGTGACTTGTCGCGAAAGTTAAATAATTACACTCGTAAGGGATGAACATACTGTTACGTCGTATGTCGCACATCCTGCGGGCAATGCTGTGCAGTTTGTCTTCAATTATCGTTAATTACGGGGTTTTAAATACAGAAGGGAAGTTTGTGGACGAGAAATGACCCAATTAGTAGATTAAAAGTTAAATGTTAATTTCATTTCTAACCTTAATTTCATTTCATTTATGATGGTGGCACAGAGAACTTTTATATTAACTGCTAGTACCAAGTTTACAACAAATAACATTACCAAAAATCAAATTCAGGGGCGATGGAACTATTATTTGGTAAATATCTATGTTTAGTTTGGGAATAGACACGTAGATTTTACCAGGAGTAATAAGCTACATTGTTTATAAATTCCGACGGAAACTAAAATCAATTTGTGGAGATCCTATTATTTGCGCTCTCCTGTATGTTTTACGCGGATATTCCAGTAATAGACATTAAACCCACTTAGCATATTATATGTCAGCCACTGCAAATAGAATCCATTGGGAAAATATGACTAAAGTTATCCATTGCCTGGATAGCTCAATCAATATTTATTCGCATTTCAGTTCTTATCCAACGCATTCATTATTAGTATTATTATTATTAAACGGCTTTATTAATTTCTTAAAAGGCGAGATGCAGCCAGTATGCTATTACTATATTTAACCTTCATCGTCTAATTCTCTATTTTTCTCCACAATATGTAGACTTGCACACCTCATGCACATCGACGTCCATGAATTTGGCCAACTATTATAAAATAATTCCTTGATCTAAAAATGACTTAGGAGCAAAGAAATTGCAAGACATTATCTACAATTGATTGAATACTTTCCTTACATTTATAGCATAGAATATCTACTCCATCTAGGATTTGTTCACACTTTCTAATACCGTTTCTTATTTCTTCCTACTCCAATAGATAGAAAAAGCGTTCAACCCTTCGAGTACGAAGGTTGAAACGTACGTCATCTGCGAAAATGATCAAGTCTCGTTTGTTCACAGTACAGGCGGGTGCATCGTACTCGAAGGGTTAAAAGAAAGACTTGAAATTTAGAATTGTTTTTAATAACACACTTTACGAATCCCAATCGCTTTCAATCACATCAGATGAATTTTTAACAATACTATATACGTCCACACCATCGTCTCAAAGAATTTCATCAAGTTGAATATTCGAATGCCCTCTACTTTTAAAAGAATCTGGGTGGCTCGTCTCTGATGCACCGTAACAGTGCAGAGCCTTCGTAGCATTACCAGGCTCCTGTATAAATAATTTCGTTTACACTTGGCCGCCCTGAACCGCTTATTTTCCGAGGCACATTTCGAAGCTCTGTAACGAAGGAAAGAGGTTTAAGGGAACTCGCGTTGACGGGGAGCGAGGGAAACTTCGCTAGACAGATCCAAGCCGATTTCCTCGAGTTGACCTGCCATGGTGTATATTTTTCCCATCAGCAGCAAACCCTTGCTGAGTAATTAGGCAGTGTTCGTGAAATATTATTAACACGACGTGACGTCCTGCGGGATCTTAATTTACGCCCCTGCGATCACATAGTTGCGCTGCAGCTGGAGCGTGAACTAGAACCACGTATACAGGGTGTGCCACATATCGCTTTAAATGTTTCTGAGAGCAGAGATGAAACAAGCTAGTTGTGCTAGAAATAGAGACTCGAATTATTCTTGGGTGTATTTGAACCGAAGATTAACAATAAATTAAATCGATACAGATCCAACTTTACCCTATATTACGAGCGAACTTTATTATACAATTAGTCCGATCTACTCTCATCAAATGACGTGACGAGACCACTAAATGACCCCACCCAATTTCACGACTAAATCTCCATACACACCTCTAGCACACTACTACTACTACACGTATTCCAGTGACCCATTCAAACCCACACTTGGCCTGTCATTTACGCCCAACGTGTCAAACGTGCAACAATCCTCGAGTCACATTAACTTGTCCAATATACAATAAAATGATGACCAAGCAACGTGCCTTTTTTAAATACAGAAAAGATAGTTTGCCCGACTTTCTCTCGCACTACACTGTGAAAGAGTTAGTAAGTAGAGTCTAAACCCACAGTTCTAAAACCCTACACAAAATTCGTAGAAGGTATCGCAGTTTCCCAAGAAAACAATTTCACGGCCATTCCTAATGTGTCCCCAGAAATTCGATCGTAATCCTTCACCGTTCCCACCCCGTATACCGCCGACAGAGCTGTATGCACAGATGCAACGCGTAAATACTTGCCCTTGCGCGCGGCCCTGTAAGCTGCTTATCTTAACTGACAAGCCTCGGAGTAATGCGGCCAGACAGACGACAGTGGAAAATTGTAAGCAGAAATAAACCGCATTCCCCTAGGCTGAAATGGATCGTCGAATTTGAATTGAACGAATTGACAATTCCCGTTCGACAGAATGCTCGCGAAAAGCCTGTAATTTATTAATGGAAGGGGATGAACCATCGAGATTTCATTCATAACACAATTTAATTCAACTGGGAGGTTTGTTGCGTGGAAATTCATTGTTCTACGTTCAACCATGTCAAGCTAATTATCCCTGGAGGCGGGCAGGGGGGTGTAATCGAAGGGCTGTGAAAATTGCTTCAATAGATAGTTGATAGCGTGACGTCAGGATGGTTTCGACGATTGTCTAGTTTCGACAGTTTCTTCGAGAGACAGACGGGGATAGCAACGATCCATAACAGAAACGTAGTCGGCTGACGGGCCACGATTGTTCCGCGGACGAGTGGAACGACAGATTTATTGTCCGCCGTCGCAGATATCATTGGCCCGTGTCACTGGCCGAGCATCGATCTCATCGGCCGTGTCATCGGAATGACAGAGTAAAATATCGAGTTGCGCGTCATTTCGGATCGTTAGCTGGTTGATTTGCGTCAGGGGAGAGACAAACGGCAGCGATTGCCTGGGAAAATAGACATCGATGAGTGTAACACGTTGATTTAGTTGGGCCGTTCGTGAACGATCGCTGGAAGTAGAAACGAGCCGCGGATGATAATTAATCGATTGACTGGGAAATAACATCATTTATTCTCGGACGCAATGAATCTACCGTGGGATTGTTAATATAACTGTTTAAATAATGGTAGGTCCGCGATACATGTTTTACATTCGTGTGACATGATATCGTGCTTTCTTTGGTTAGTTTTAACACAGTGTTTCCCAACTTGGGCGCTGAAGAGATCTGCGGCGATAAGAATGCGCTTGAAAAATTTCGTCGCCTAAATATTTTTTAATCAAACACTTATACATTCTTGGAACTGTACCATCAATACAGTCATGCATCTTTACAAGAATCATACCAACTCATGCAAATCAACGTTTCATACTTGTTAGTCCAAGTTGTATGTATGTAAGGTTCGTTTTTTATTCCGAGGAAACGTACAAGATCCGAGTTTGTTGCTTTATTAATTAAAATTTCAGTTCCTAAGTAGTTACTTTATTTTGTTCATTTTCAATCTAACTTTTAAAGATTCAAAAATTACATGCATAGCTACACTTGGAAATTGTGATAATAGAAATAGTTTACTTGGAGCGGGCGCTAAACAAAAAAAAATTTAAAAATGCGGCGGTGAGCCAGGGGAAACTATAGGTTAACAGATGTACGCAGTAGTTTCTTCTTTGAAATCTTTTCTGTTTTACTCAGTCACTGTAGTTCACAGTCATCCGATTAGTTCATTATTTTCAATATTTCGTGAAACCTTTTCTACGTAGATCATGTTATTAAGTTTTGAAATTATGAAAGTAGCTACCATTCTTGTTTTTATGAGAATTTTGGTGGGGGACGGTGGAACGCACTAAGCAGCTTATGCAGGGCATAGGGGCGCTTGATGCTAAGAGCGTCAATGACAAGGGGCGTCTTACCCTTCAACAATTATTGTGCTACTATCTTAGTCGATTTAGCTGCCATGTAACTTATTATATTCAGTTTCCATATTTATGGAAAAATTGTTGAGCTACATTGAATATACTACTCGTAAAGTGTCATGAAATTTCACGCGATGAAAATTGTTTCCTCACAACTTCACTGTGAGATCCTCATAATATAACGTTTCACGCTGATGCATTTTACGTGCTACAATTATGAAACAATGTATCTAGTGACGAATGTATAGAGTTTGTAATTTGACGTCGAGTTCTTACAATAAGTATTATCGGATAACGTGACTATGCAAATCCTTACACAACGCAAACGTTTACATTGTCAACGTTAATGGCGTGCGAGGATTTCTGTAGACTGCAGGGCGCGCAGCTGGCACAACGGCACGGTGTTAATGTTGATGTCAGTCAAACGATGCTCATAAATCGGTTCTCCAATGAAGCAGCCTCTAGATTAAATTTAACTGAACAGTACATCGTGCTTCCTATTGAGGAACAAGTGCGTTAGTATTTCGACAGCATTCAGGGGCAGTCAAGGGGGAGTTAAAGCTGAGCAATTTTCATACTAAATTTTACATATCACGTTGATGTAACTCCTTTGCAGTATAGGTCTATTTTTGAAAGCATTCTCACAAAAGTATTTGTCCGCCCAATATGTAATATATTTTAGATATTAAGTCGACTTCAAAATAAGAATTCACAATTCTAATTTACATTAATATACGTAAACCTTTAGAAAGAATATACTTTTGTTTTGGGTATAGTGAATTGAAAAATTGCAGAGTTTATTTTAAAAAGTATTATTATCTCTGTAAGTAGCAAAGATCGTGCAAAAAAATATTCGTCCAAATTTAATATTTAATATACACAAATGAAATTATTACAATAAGTTAATATTCTTCTAATGTTCCTGCGATTTTATTATAAGCTTTAATTAATTATGCATAGACTCAACTGTAAAATCTTATTCTATTCATTTAGCAAAATTTCTTTCTGCATTTCTTTGGCAAATTTAACTAAAAATATATTAATCAAAGATCATACCAATGCAAATTATAATGGGACTCTAAATTTATCATGTAAACTGTAAACCGTATAAAATATGTTACACATATAGGGTAGACAGATACTTATCTAATAATCACAAACTCACTTTTCAACTAGATAAACAAATACTTTCCCACGAATGGTTCAAACAGTATCAAAGTATCACTAAGTAAAATAGCATATACACAACTGACCAGTATCATTTGCAGATATTCTACAACCTCCGAAGTCTTACCGTACAATTTTTCACAAGTTACCCACTGAAATGAAACGCGAAAGATTTATAAACCGCGCAACCGCTCGCAACAGATTGCTTCGGCGAGCTCTCGCCGAAATAATAAATGGTTGTTCAAAATTTTAAAAGGCGTCTTCAATATCCAATCTGCACGCGCAGTGCCGCTGGTATTCTTGTTTATACGCTATACCTGGACCTTCAATTTGCTAGCAGGATCGCGAACAATCGGATTGTTAACGTGTTCATCCGATAACATTTCCGAGGTTTCCGGTGGCAAAGGGATTGTAGTTATTTCTCGTATGCGCGCTGAATGAAACGAAAATGTGCACAGGCACCGAACGTTATTGTTATTGTAACGGGCGTTTAACATTTTCCACCTTTCTCTGTTATGCTACAATCGATCCATTTACGCGGAAATGTCTATACACACGCGCCAAGTTCCTTTTACAAAGCACGTCAAAGGGCGATGGGCTACCGGCAGGCGAATCATTATCGTTACACATTTCGGTGCAACAGGAATTGTTTACTCCCTGATAAATGCAAACCGGATAATGGCACGGTTACGCAAGAACGTTTCTTTGTGTATCAGTATCCACATTAACTCGAGATTCGTGAATGCAACGACGAATGTCAGTTATAATTACTCGTTACATCACTGGGAATCTAGTAGGTTAAACGTATATAATATTTGGATCCGTTAACCGTATCTACGCCAATCTGATTCTCATTCGACTGAATCAATGCTGCATTTACACAATTCCGATCGAAGCACATACATTCAGGAATTAGTGAATAATCACTATCGATGTATTATGTAATGTTATTCAAGAACTGGTGTATCAATATCAGTGTATCGGGTAGGTAGGTACTGAGGGTTTCAGCCCGTTTATTTCAGCATCCAGTAGCAAATCACTCGACATGCTACGCGGCTCTGAGCTTCTGCCATTACGGTGCTCAAAATATAGTTAGGGGATTGATTGCTCCAATCACTTGGCGGTTAAGTAATATTACAGTAATATAATACTCTGCAGAGTGGTTCAGAAAGAGGCTTGTAACATTTTGGGGCTTATAGTACTGGTCCAAATACGGACCGAAAGCCTCAGTGTATATATCTACATTTTTGCATCATAAATTATCTTGTTATTAAATTGTGAGGAATAATAAATACATGCAGATAGCAAAACAGGATCAAATGGAGTGATCAATTGACATTAACTGTGCAACAATTTTCAAACAATCGAAAGTAGGACTTAACAGTTACAAACTATTCTTTCCAGTTATTCCCTGCTTCTGCATATATCATTCAAAAGTAACTCACGTGCCACAAGGTATTACGATACACCTGCACAATGATTTAAAATGCGATTCTCGCTAAGCAAAATTATTTTTGTCAATATTTTTTACTGTACATATATGCCTGTACTTCAAAAATATTTACCAATTTATTATTTTTCATGTTATTTCTACGTATTTATAATTATTTTTTGCTTGTTTTTGTGTGTAAGAACTATAAATACAGTGTAGGTACTGGATAAAAATTAATATTGTCAGATTATAATCAATTAGCTTATTGTAAATTTACAAATAAACAAATAAGTATTTCAGCAAAAAGAATATATACATAACGGAAAAAATAATGACCAAAAAAACAATTTTGTTTAGCTAGAATTGCATTTTAAACCACTACCAGCTGTCTTCATTAATTATTTAAACATCTCCAAAATATCAAATTCTACTTTTCAATCACTCAACAATTTTCAAAAACCCCCTTCTCTTTTAGAGGACCTAACCGATCGCCTCTCGTCATTTGTACAAGTATTGGAAAGTTCCAGATATCTCGAATCCTCTCCAAACACTCAGTACATCGGCGAATTGCGCGTAACGAGATTCACTAGCTTAGACCTCTACTGGCCGACGTTTTTTAATGCTTCCGCACGATTGTCCCCGACTCGCATGACTCTGTGTACGGTTTTCTCGCCCCTCGCGGCACCCAGGCCGCGTGCACATCGTCGACAGCCGCGTTAAGAGAAGCCCTGCTTCCGTCCTGGTCTATTGTGATCGATAACGAGGAACAAAGTGCCCCTCCGCGGGCGCAGGAAACCCTGAAGGAAAAGTGCCACGAATACCAGCGAGTCGACGGCGGTGAAGAAAAAAACTCCACGGCGAAACTGCTGCTTTTAAAGGACGGCTGTCGGCTCGTCGCTAGCTCTTTTTCGGAATCTTTTCTTCCCGCGTGCCGGATGGCGATGAGATACGATTAAATCCGTCGCTTTAATTTTGTCGGGGGCGTAAGAGTTTTTCAACGTCGCGGGGCGATTCATTATGTCAGATTAACAGTTTGAGTGACGCAAGATTTTGAGAACTGTCGCTTTAAATCAATTAAAGAAAGTTTGGTTGCTTGAAAGCTGGTTTGCTTTCAAAGTAAATGTGTATTCTGGGGCTCTCGAGCAACGTAGTGTTGGTTTCATGCGAAATGAAAAGTACAACTATGCTCTGGGAGGAATTGAAACTGAATTAGATTAGTCAGACTGTAATGGAGACTATACTCGTTCTACTTTGGTAGTGCACTTCAGTTAGCGAACGTATAGGTGTTTAAGGGGTAGGACATTACCTGATTTTATGGTACAGAATATTACAAGGGTATAATACTTGGATAATGCAGGATTCAGGCGACGCAGAGTCTGGGAAATTAGGACACATTTAGAAATGTTCCTTCTGGCACTTTCTCCTATGTCGACTCGGTATATACGAATTTGCAAAACCTCGTTATGTCATTTTCTCCGTTCCTTCTTCAAAAGCGAACGGGGTTTAATTTCAACTTCCTCGCTCTCCCACGCAATTATAAGTTTCTCCGTTCGTGCCACTATACGCAACGAAACTCGGTTTCCCCGAAGCACCATATGTTGTGATTGAGTCTGTGAAAAGGAACTCGTGTGCTTCGAATTTCTCGTTCCCTCGAGAAAATAAAGGACTGTTTCCCTCCCCTCAAGAGCTAAATACTATGAAACAGAGATATATTGAACCACATCTGTTTGTGATAATCGTTCATTTCATGTTTGCCGGCTCGTATAACAATTTCAGAATTCTGATTTTCAGAGGAAAATTTTGAAACAGAACCAAGTACACGGTTATAAATCGTCTGAGTGCTAATACAGATTACAGATTACAATTAGGACATAAACCAGCTTGAATTATCAAGAACTCGGATTAAACTAAACACACCATGTTACGAGTACTTATTATTACCTTCTTTTGCGTGTGGAGTTCAGGCTCTGTATATTAGAATTGCAAGAAATGTTACAATTTTCAAACTGAATACTGTTTCATAACCCCTTGAAGTATAAAAGATCGCGTATTTTCCAGTAGTTACAAAAATAATTTTCCAAAAACAGAGTAGGGGAGACCGGGGCAGATTGTAACAAAAAAAGTTTGCACGGGTTTTTCTCGAAAGTGTTTTCCTCAATCGGGAAATAAATCGCGTGATTTACTACTTACATATGTGGTGAACTAATTGCGTGAAAGTACGTGACAAAATCTTGGACACTTAGACATCTAGCTTCATCTTAAACAAACCTGAACCTTTGTTACAATGTGCCCCAGTCCGGGGTAAAAAGTAACAGCATGTGGGGTAAATTGTAACGCATCTGTTTTATTTATTTAAACGCAAACGTAAACGCACATAAACATTTCTAACATATATAAATGAAAAGAGATATCATTAATAAACGTTTTATATACATGAGTTGCACAATTAGTGCTTATTCACTATCCGAATTGCAATTGTGGCAGATATAAGGAATATTTCTCACAGTGCAGCTTTCATGTGACCACATTTTACATTGATTGCACATAATCCAACGTTCGTTAGGTTTACTGTTGCTATATGCATCAGTGCAAACCAAGCAGAAATATTTATCTTCTGAGGAATTATCAGACTCTATCAAAATCTTCCTCTTCGCTTTTTTTACTTTTGCCTTCTCATTTTTTTCCCCTGTCTGTTTTTTTTCTTGTATGTTCTCATCCTAAAAGTAACTAATATTTCAGCAAATATCATGTTTGCGTTATCACCATTTAGAGCGGGGTAAGTTGTAACATGTTACATTTTGCCCCAAGCAGTTTGTTACAATTCACCCCGAGGTCGAATTTTTGCCTTTTATCTCAGCTAACGAGAAACTAAACATCAAATTACTGAAATGCGTATAGATTATGATAAACCAATGTCTACTGCTTCGTTTGCGACAAAGAAGCAAAAATTCAAGCGGTTTCTAATAACGGTTAATTGAAATCAAAGTGCTAGGACAAAATTTACTTACGTAACCTAAATACTAAAATTCTAGGCTATAACCACAAAATGGATAAACAACGCTCATTTGTTTTATTCAAACTGACGGTGCTAATATCGTCAAGCAGCTCTCGGATGCTGTGGGTTGACAGATTTGTCGTTCAGAAGATTTTACTTATGTTACAATTTACCCCGTGTTACAATCTGCACCGGTCTCCCCTACATAATGTAACATTCCTTTTTTCAACGAAAGTTCGCATTTCATTTTTTGTCACCACATAAATTTACCTTTCCCTGCAAAATTTCGAAACTTATTTTTGCTTTGATGTGCGATAAATAGTATCCAGTTTGTCAGAAATATCGAGTAAAAATGGGATGCAGCTTCTCTGAAAATTAATCGAGATGCAGAGCTTTCTGTGCATTTTGTGCGGAAAAACAGTTGGCAATTTTCGCACGTGTATGGGCGAGTTGTGTGCCACTCAAACAGTGGAAAAAATGGCTTGCGGTGTGGCATCGACGGGTCTCTGTTCTCTCTGCGACTGCCACTTGTACAGACAGCCCCATTCGGGAGACGTATGCCAGTATTAGCTGGATATCCGAAGATACGGATGCCCAGCATCTCGCTAGTTCACGGGAGTAGGTTTTTTGCGGTGGAAACGATCGGTCTGGTGCCGTGGAAAGTGACAATGTTATATTCGCCCTCTCCGCGTTGCATTAGCGTTCTGGAAGCGGCGTCCTCGCCCCTTTTGTCTCTACCATTCCCGCCTGTTGTCGGGCGGCAAATATCTTCCTACGATGATTCCGCTGGCATGGAAAATATATTTCCATCTAACGTGCAATTCGTCATAACCCACGGAATGAAACTTCCGCGTGCCTCCGAGATTTTCGGTCTTCGGAATTCAGAGGACGAAGGCTTCGTTGCACATTCCGCGCAAGGAACTAAGCCTTGCACTAACGAACGATGCGAAATACAAAAGCTGCGAGCGAAATTCGTGAGAGATGTTCAGGTTTCAGGCAGGGGCAGATTTAGGATACGAAATTTTAGGAGCGGCAAATTTTGGGGAGCGACGAACTTTGGGAAGTTGCCAATTTTGGGATGTGGTCAATTTTGGGGGGCGGCAAATTTTGGGGGAAAAATTGGAAGAGGTTTAAACATAGAGGATTGAAACAACTGTAAAAACAATTCACTTTTTTCATGTAGGGAATTAATGACTCAGATGTGAGTTACCCTATTGAATTAATTTTGAAAATGTCCCGACTTTATTTATTCTCGTCGTTGCACTAAGAAGACGATATCAAATAGGGGAGAGTTGCCAATATCGTACCACTTAAGACATTTTACGTTATATTTCATATTTGGTACTCATATGAACGCAAATGACTATTGGATATTGTAGCTTGATCTTTTAGGCACATACTATTATATGCTTAGCCTTTTGTTCAGAACAAATTAATTTGTTATTAATCTTTTTGTCACATACTGTCAAAGGTACGATTCGGACAACCGGTCTCCTAAATCGTACCTCTCGGTTTCCAAAATCGTACCTCCACTAAAAAATAGTATAAATAACAAATAGAGAAGAAAATATTCAACATAAAGTAATGATTATTATATAGTTATACATATACAAATGTATATGGATCACACACAGGCCGCAATAACCTATGTAAATGATATATGTACATAACCTATAAACATACGAGTTGTCAAATCCTACTAGTAGGATTGTAGTGGTACGATTTAGGAAACATGATCAATTTATTCATAAATATCAATTTAAACTTTATAATGAATGTAATATGCACTTAAAATGAATGTCAAATATTCTACATTAAACCTGCTTTTAGAAAAATACAAAAATACGGGACAAAATTGTATTGTTTGATTATTATCAGCTACGATAAACTGATAAAAAGTTACATCAATCATACCTGATTTTTTTAAATGTTTATAGCACGCACAAAATAGGGTGTAAGCTCAAAATGTTTTGTTTCTATTTCTTATTTCGCATTTACTTGATATTTTTGTTATCAAATGTCGTTTACATTCATTAATTATTTAGAAATTGATGAGGTACGATTTAGGTGACCAGTACGATATTGGCAACTCTCCCCTACCCACAGTCGCCAGTAAACATCGCGGCAGGCAACGTAAAAAGCAGTCACTTAGGAACAGTAGGAATCATTTTCAAAGAACAATTAATCTCTCGCGTCAGTGTTCGTGGTTTTTAAGGGGCCCCGCCGCGTTTCACGCGACGTGCGGGTTTCCGCGGCGATGTGTGGGTCCGCGATTCAGGCGCCATCTCTTCAAGTTATTTCTGCGAGCCGAGGCAGCGAGTCATTAAGGCCGATATTTACCCCTGACGCGGTTCGCGAAAGCAACTAATGACCTCATCAAGGACCGTCCATCACGTGAGAATGCCCCGTCTTTATAAACACAATCGAGCCGCCACAATACGCGATGCTGGGAACCGAGTGCTGCTCGTACAAACTCGTTCAGACCCGTTTAATCTGGCAACTCCGTCGGTGGTTTTCCCCTGATTTCTTGTGCGTTCGAGTTCCCCGCCCGCAATTTGGCGGAAAAACGGGAGCATGGGAATAGGGGTTGAATTACCATTAAGCGTTGGGTCGAGCGGAGGGCGTTTCGCAAACGCGAATCACCGCTTCAAGTGGTGAATTTAGACCGCCATATAAATTAGAAGTATAGCGAACTGATTAGGGGATCGGGTTTGTGAACGATTGTGGAGAACTGGCCAAACACCGGTGATTGAAACTCAAACAGTGTGAGCACTGATTGTTTAGGTTCTATGGGTTTCTCTGTGGAGACGTTGAACTTAATATCTTCTTGCATAATGTTGGAAAGCTAAGTAAGAAATGTTATGAACCGATTATGCATTGACAATTTAATAGACAGGGTGTTACCAAACTGGTGGTATAACTCGATCGTACATACATTGGAATATAAATGAAAAATATACGGAAATGTTTTTTGCTTAAGGTTTCGTTTTTTTGGAAAAATTTCTATGAATATTTTTTAAGTACACACACGCCTGATTAAAAAATGACAGAATGTAACAATAAAAAAGTGGTGCAACGACATGAAATGGATTAACTACAAATTCCCTGTCGAATAAATACCTGGTTGATTAGCGAATAAAAATAGAAACTTGGTCATTCAATCTTTGATTATTTTTTACTGTCTTGAGCAACGTATCATAAGATCCAAGGAACGAAAACAAACATTAGTAAAAATGATGACAGTGTAATTGTAACTATAAATCATGGCTCAAAATCTCTCCAGGTTTTCACAATTGACTTCTTGACTGCTTAGAGTTGAGTTTCTCCTTGAGTACTTGTTTCACTCCTGTTAGTCGAAATTTCTTCTACAACAATGAAACGCAACATGTTAGTAATCCTTAGCTCTTTGCAAACAGAAACTACATCAAGAGAAAATGAATCGTTCTGTTTGATGCATTGTTACAAGAGAAAGGTTCGCCTGAATCGAGGAGTTCCTGTGACGAGAAGCTGGCTTGAGAGTTACGAAATACGAGACAGTGTTACCGAGCATCTAATTGAGAGGTTTATCGAGTGGAAGAAGCTTTCATCTAATGATGCACCCCCTAAAGTGCTACAGTTTACCTGTACTCAATTATATATTACAGTTACCATCCTATGACAGATCAAAGTAGACGCTACGATTAATTCTACCTACGTATTTGTAGCTTATACTCTGCATTCGCTTCATACCTAAGGTAATCAGTAGTACACTCGTGTAGGTACATAAAGTGGGTGAAGCACTGTATGTGTCATTTTAATGAAGGAAAATTTAACATGAAAGCCAAGACAGTCAACGTTCTTGAAGACTCGTATTTTCGTATTCGTGCAATAATTGAGGATCTTGCAACAAGTGGGGAGCAACTCCATATTTACCAACTTTGAGTAAATTAGAAAAAACTGTTTATAAAATTATTGCTTTGACTTAACATTAAAAAGGGAACACTAATTGAAAAATATATATTTTCACACAATAAATGGTAGTTATTTAGTTGATAAGTTTTTATTTCTATTTCTGGCAAAAAAATATTCTATAATAAAAATATTAATATTAATATTTGCAATAAGTCACTCATTTAGTATCGGATTTCCATCAAACGTGCACCAAACGATGTACAATTTTTTTCTGGAATCCATTGGAAAATTCAATAATTCAATGGTTCTTCAATATTAAACAATCAAACTGTGGGAGTATATTCCATGAGTAAAAAGAAGTAAGGAATATTAAATGTACACTCACTATAAATTTCACGTTTAATCTTCCTGTTACAACAATTGAATAAAATGTTTCCGCACCTACGTATTCTCAAAATTTGCTGCTCATTTCAACTCATAGACCACACTGGCAGACTTTGATCGTTTAATATTGGAAGAACATCAGAAAATAATCACGATACGAAATCAAAAATTGCTTCAACAATTAGAGATTACTTCTACGTTCCAAGAACAAAGCACTTACTAAAGAGAATCGAGGCCGTGGAGAATATTGGAATCCAGGGAACGTCTCTCTGTCACTTGCAAAAATTTTCTCCCACAATTAACGACGTTCGCTCTAATGACACGTCTCTCACCTTAATGGAAACGTCGCATCCGCGATAAATCCTTGCCTCCTTTGGAAACGGAAGCATCGCGAGCTAGGCGTTCGTTCTAGGCGTGCTCACGTGTATGGGAATGCATTTGCAGTGGCAGAAAAGGGCGCGCACAGAGAGACAGGGAGAGAGCGAGAGGGAGTTCTGACCGGAAAACGTTTTCCTACGGCTTTTCAGGCTTCTACTCGTGGAGGAATCCGGACGCTGGCGCGTGGTTCATACAGGCCCTCTGCAACGAGCTGGAGAAGAACGGACGAACCCGCGACCTCCTCACCATATTGACTTTCGTCAATCGTCGCGTCGCCCTTGATTACAAATCGTACGTGCCTCATGACAAGGACTTCAACATGAAAAAGCAGATACCCTCTTTCGTCTCCATGCTGACGCGGTTGGTGCACTTCTCCGAGAAGCCACTTTAATGCCGACGACAACGCGCCGATCCATTGCCCAAGGGACGGGGACCAAGACACTCGAAGATATTTCGTGAACCACTCTTGTTTCTTTCGGATGTTCGAGGAACTTTTGTAAGTTCTCTATCGCGGAATCAGTTCTCCAGTAAGTAGTCTCAAACGGTTCGCATTACGCGGATTACGCGGGCCGGACAATGGGACGGGAATTCTGGTTATTACGGAAACCAAATCCAGTTGCACGGCGAACGCGTTGGTCACCGAGAAAATAGGGAATTTTCGAATAGATGTTAATTAATGCGTGCTGATAATCGATACGTTGAATGTAAATGCGGTATATGTACACTTGCTTCGATTGCGCGATGGAGATGTTTAGAGTAGAACGTGGGAAGACTTTTGATCTGGCGTGGTGGAAGCGTGAAGAAAGTTTGTGAGAAGATTGTAAAGTGGAAGTATCAAAATTAGGCGAAATCGGATTTTTTCGTGAATAGGCATCGCCAATAATAAAGTGGTAATACTTATTCCAGAAATTTCCTTGTGATTGTAAAGAGTACCTACATTTTTTTGTTTCTTTTTTTATTGCTACATTATTAAAGCTTGACAGGCGATGAAGTCATACATCTATTCAGACCGTGCATGTTGTCTGTGCGAGAAACGCCGATGGGCGTTCATTGAGTACAGAAAGCAAATGAGATTAAAGGATTTCCGCACACGGTCTGGGACATGCGTTTCAGCCTACGTTCTCAAAGGGTTGAAAAACTATTACTTGGCACTTAAGCCCTTTCGTACTTCCATTCTGCAAAGATGTATTGATATTTACTGCAACTGGTTTTCGATGAATAGAAAAGCTTATTCTGTGATTCAATTGTTCACTGTGAAATAGAGGAAATGGGAAAATAGGAGTGCTACTCGCCTATAAATGGGCATTACAAATTTTATAATCAATTTTTACAGTACTATTAAGAATGTGAATTCCACAGTGACATTGAACTTGTTAATAGTAAAATTACTAGGTTTTGTAATACAGATTTCTTGAGCGTAGCTTACAATTAGAATAATATTATTAATAATATTTAGGCGTAAAGTGTTGCTTCGGCCTTGAGAGGCAAAACTGTTCGATTAAAGTCATAGTATTAAGTATATTTTAGTTACATACATTTAAATTTATTATATATTTGCTATAATGTAAGATAACTTTCAGTTTATTTATTTACTTTCGAATCCATCAAACATTTTCAGGTAATGTAGTATTGTACTCTAGATCAAGATTCTGTAATCACAGGAGGAACAAAATTTATTTTCCTTTATCTTCATTTATTTCTTATTTGGTACATAGTTCCTTTTTTATTCCACAAAAAGGCAAGATTTCATGTCCAAAAATTGAACGTTTAAATTAGAGTTCTGCAATGTCTTTAAAAATTAACTTTTTTGAAACCGGCCGAGTCAAAAACAGCATTTGTTAATATATTTTAAGAAACTAATGTGCCTTTTGCTTTCATGTAAACTCTGTTTAATTTCGAGTGGGTGCCACAACTCACTGCAGTGAATGACGCATTTGGAAGTGACCGCTATAACTGTATTTTTGTATAATCGTATAACTAATATTTTTAAGTACAAAAATGAAGTATTATAGGCAAAGCAGTGACATAATTAATACAAAAATTATGGGTGCGATAATGTTAATACTTTCTTAAAAAAAAATTCTAAAAGGACGTCAGTTTTTAGGCCCCTCTAGAAGTATGTCCCCCCTTAAACATATCCATCTCCAAACACTCAAATAAAAGACTATACTCTATATAAACGTTTTCATTGGAAACCTTTTATTTGATTCTGGGAAACCCATCCCAGCTAACAAACGATCCAGCCATTGTTCTGGAATGAAACATTTTCACGTTATTTTTAATTCTTCCAAAAGGACGAGCTTCGACCTGGAAACTTTGTTAATTTAAATAACGATATTTAAAGTTAATTTAAGCTGAGTATCTAAATCCAGCTTCACGAGTGAACCAATATACTATTCTTCCACTTAGCAGGGGCCATGAATTTTCGTTGCACGAGTTTGAATAAGAATTTATGCGACCAATATAAGGGGCAGATAACGAAATGCGCGCACTGTTTCATTTGCAGCTGTTCACAACGTTTAATGAAGACGATAAACAACCTTCTGCCAAGTAGCGGCGGAAGGAGTTCATTCCCCTTAAACAAATTAGAAGTCGCTTTACGAGCGGTCTTAAAAAGAAATCGTGACTTTATCTAGCGAAAATAATGCGCCGCGATATTTTTTTATTATTCCATCGCGGGTAGTTCCACTTTGGTGTGGGTGGTCGCTTACGTTTCGTCATAAACAACAGTTTTCACTGTACAAAGATGAACACCCCTGCGGCTAGGCCGCAATAAAAATTAAATTTTTCACTAGCACGAAGGGAGAGAACGGGAAAATAAAAATTCTGGTGTGGTCATTTACATTCAGCTTGCGCAATTGCAAGGGAAGAGCGTCTTAATTAATCCGCCAATTATACATCTTCCATTTGCGGGTCACCTAAGAAATCGTGACCAATTATAAATGTTAGTCAGTAGGTAAGTATTGTAAAATTAGAATTCCTTATTTATTAGTAATATTAAAGTACATATACAGTACTGGAAATATTTATTGCATCACTCGAATAATCATTTTATCACATATACCTCTCTTATTATTAATATCAGGAAAATATTATTGCACAGTTTATTTATTCAGAAATTGTGTATTGCTATGAAAATTGTGTGTAATACGTTTTTAGAGTGATGCAATAAATATTTCCAGTGCTGTAATACAAAATATTAGGGTTTTAAGTGTTAAGTGTTCGTGAATCGTTGTGAATGATATATTCGACAGCTTTCTCTCCCAGCATAGTGAATTAATCTTCAACAGTTACATCGGCCGTCGTTTTTATTGCTAGCAGTGAAACGAGATGCAGAAGGCGACGGTGAATGTAATTTCTCGAAATGCTTCTGGTTCTCTAAAATGCGTAATTGGAGGGCTCCGGCATAATGGTGCAAGCCCAGTTAACTTAATTCTGTGTAAATTGACTTTGGAGTCTAATTGCAGCTATTAACTTGCAAAACTGCATAACGTATGATATGTAGATGCGCATGCCCAGGGCTGATCTCAACTTTTTATGCACCAGCAACGCTTGGATGAATAAAATGTGTTATATTTCTGGAAATTGGATAAAGTTAATTTTATTTAATGACGAACCACAGTATTAGCTTTCCTTGTTCCCCTGCGATTGAAATTTTAAATGTTACATAGAGAACCAGAATAATTTTTTCATATCCCTATATTAAGGAAATGTAAGATATATTATTATCTGTTTAATTTAGCCAATTAAAAGGTGGACAATTTTTCACTAACTTGTTTAAGGAACTTTCAGGAATGCATTCTTAATTATTAGAAATTCTCTTTCAAATATTATTTTCAATTGGAATTGCATCACTCTGCCATAGGCACATCCTCAAAACAATATCGATTAAAAAATCACTCGGTTAAAAATTCAATAGCGCTCAATGCAACACAATAAAACATTGATTAAGATTTTTAATTCACAACATGAAATCTCACTTAAGAAAGACTACGGTGCCATTAGTTAAGCATCCTTGATAAATTCCTTCTCATCTGATCGCCCGGTATGTTGCAATATCGCGTTGTTATCGATATCACTACATACAGGACAGGCTAAGGAAGGTAAATCAATAAACCTATAATAATAACCAATATATGCACACCGTCCCTTATCAGCCGAGTGCTGATTACCATATTGATTGATACCAATCCACGAGCCGGTGTTTAATCCCGTCTTTTCCGATTGTTCACATACAGAACATATCTACACAAATTGTGTATTAATATCCTGTCATGTTAATTTTCCATTTAGGCGAATTCTCTTGCTCATACACTACATAATATCGCAATTATACAGGTTATCAAGGTATGGATTACTGCATTGTCTGATAGGTATCGTGCACGATTTTAAATTGTACGTAGAGTTCGATGTAATCGTACGTGAATGTTCGTCCAATCATCGGCAAGTAGCTCGCCGATGTTCGGAGGGCTCGGTTCACCAGGAGTTTGATCTGGACAGTTCTTGAACTACTTTCGCGTCAAAGGGAACGAAGCCCTTCGAGCGAGCCAGGGATGCAGACGTCTGTTTGACCGTGCAATGACAATTCGATTCCATTCACTTCATCCCCGTCTTCTTGGGGTTAAGTGGATCCTCGAAGCAAACGGAGCATGATAGAGCTACGGCTCGTTTGAGACACGGTTAAAGGGTTTCGTTATACGGGCTACGACGCCTGGCTTGCAGCTACGTAGTGACTGAGGCAAGTAAATGGACAAAGAGTACGAGGATAATCCTGGTGTTTTAACGAAACCTTGCACGAAACACTACTGTTTAAATTGGTAAGGATATGTTTATATAAGGGCTGCTTTGTTTTATTTGTAGGTACTATGAGTTCCGACAAGCTCTTTGAGCAGCGTCGAATCGTTTGGAAATGGTGTATCTATGCCACTATTACGTTTCGTTTATTATAATAAATAAATAAACACTGACGTTTTAATAAATGTTTGGGAAAGCTTAAACTGAGTTCGTGACTGTCGGTCGACCTAATATAAAAAAAGCTATTAAAACAAATATGTACTGATATTATTTATTTTATCAGAATAAACTTAATATATTCAAAATTTTATGCTGATAAAAAAACTGGGTGATATTTGCTTTAAGACAATATTTGCTGAAAATCTAGTTGAAAACTGAAGTCATAACATCTGACCACTTCTCTTGAGTATGTACAAGGGCTGCTCTGTTTTACTTCTACTATGCTTTGCATCAACTTCCTTGTATGGTGTCAAATTTATTGAACTTGTAGGTAAAAAATCGAGAAGAAAGCTGATTAGCCGAAGAGTACTTTGGATCTGAATTTTTCTCCATGGGGACAATTAAAAATTATTATTCGTTACTTCCTACGATCATTCCTGCTTATCACATAATTCTACGTCTGTTTCGTTTCGCATTACAGTATCGGTGAAGGTGCATCAAGATCCAAGATTTGTTTATATCTTACCACGAGAAACTACCGAGCAGGAAAGCATCAAGGAAGTCGGATTAACATCGCCATTGTAATTTAAACCGCCTCCAATGTGCTTCCTGGCCCTACTGCTTAAGCAGTACAACTTTCCGATGCCTCGCACGAACAGCTTGATGCTGGCACGATTTCTGATAGAAAGTACACGTCAGCGAATCTATATTGCCAGCTACCCTATTGCAAGTCTAAAATTTCACTCGAACACAGCTCCAACAATAAATCCTGGTATTACAGAGGATTCATCGAAATCGTCGTGCTCATTGCAATAAAACAATACGCTGGGATGAGCAACTAAATACCGCATTTAGTTCTAGCGAACAAACCATCGAGTGCTCGAAGAAGTCGCTCTCAGAAACATTTGAACAAATCAGTGCATGACGATCGAACGGAATTTTGAAGTAAATAATTCATCCGCTGAATCGATAACAAGTCGAAACTATCCAGTCACCGTGGCCACAGGACGAGCGTGCGCTCAAAGTTGAAGCACTCGAGACTACGCGGATGACTGGGTTGTTCTGTCAAAGGATCTCGAAACCAGGTACTTCTGCCTCTTCATCGGGCATCGTTCTATTCAGGGGGGACAAAGTAGGAGGTATATACATACTTGCACTTCGAAAAGCCCTGTATGTAAGTACTACCGACTCAATAACCGCGGGACGAAGAACAAAGTTGCGAATGGTGGCTGGCTTGAGCGATACCATGATATCTGATTATCTACTACACATTAATATTCTAGGGATACAGTAGATTATCCCTCTGCTCGACTATCCGAATGCTCTGTCATTCGAACGTTGTATTAGCCGAACAGAACAAGTCTATTACTATCGAAACAGATAGAAATTGACAATCTACGCGTTAATCAAAGGTTCTGAAGCGAAGCAGGAAATAATTCAGAAAATGGCGAGAGTATTACAAAATTAGCAACAATTTAGATTGTTTTTCATTTCTGGTGTTGTTACTTGTATTATTCTTTATGAAACGATAGAATCATCACCACGAGGAAAGTGAGTGTTCCACTATAAGAAGTTCTACTGTAGTTCTACTCCTGCTGACTGATTGACTACTGAAAAATTCAATTTGTAACCGATGGATTACGTAGAATGTTACCACGGGGAATAGATTATGTATAAGGATTTTATTTATAGATGAATATTATGTTGAAGCGGAGAGAGTTTCGAAGTTGTACTCAATTCTGATTCGGAATTGTGGTAAAATACGTTTTCAAGACATTTTTGGAATAGTAGAGGGAGTAGAATTTAGGGAATTTAGGGGCTTGCAATATTTTCTCATGTATACTGAGAAGGATCAGGGAAGTGTGGATCTACGGTCACACTATGTGTGAAATAACAAGGGAAGTTTGACAACTCGAAAAGTCAAAAAAATCTAATAGTTTCTAGAAATGTAGTTCAGGTGAACCCAATGACGTAGATATTTCCTGATCCAGCAATGAAGCTCTAGGGGTGGAAGCACCCCTCAAAGAAATTAAGGTTTCATATTATCCTGCATATTTAAAGACACAGAAAAAAAGTTAAATAAAAAGTTTTATGGCTCTTAATGACTGACAACATCGCAGAAATTTTTTGTTCATAATTCACCGTTACAATAAATTTTTTTATAAATGCTTTACTACTATACTATAAACAATTCTTACTCACAATTTTTATGAAGGAAGGTTTCCACCCCTAGACCCTTATCATTGTCGAAACAAAAAATAGATCATTAAGGTTACATTTCAGCACAGTATCAGAATTTTCAGATTTTTAAAATTGTCAAATTTTCCTTATAAGTAAACAATTTTTAGACATAGATAACTGTCTGAATGTGACGTTTATGGTAACTGTGCTTCGAAGGCTGTAGGAAAAGTCTGGGAATATTTGTTTAATAGGAATCTCTTAGATTAGTTGGAATGGATTCATGACACATCTAAGAATACCCACTCGAAAAACAAAGATCAATCAGCCAGGCAAACATTGGTAACAGCGTTCGTTGGACTGACTGCAAATGGGAGCTGGAATGGCGATGATATTGATGCACGCGAGATTTTGGCTGAAGAACAGTGTTTGAAGCGACGGATAATAAAATATCCCCTGTAATAACGTTTTACGCTGTGCTTTATAATCAGAGAAGTCTGTAATAAATGGACCCCGGGATTTCGTGGCAAACAAAGCCGATAGAAACTTCTTCCTTCGTCCAATTTACAATCACACCTACGTTTCAGAGGAAGGGAAAATATAACTTCGTCACGCTATTTTGTGGACGCACTCATTAATCAATGGAACGACCAGTCGACGTGTAAGTATATTCATTTCAATGTTCTGAAGATGAAAAATACAATATTAGCAAAAAATAGTTTCTTTTACTTCGTCCTGTTATTGAATCTTCTTAGACTGTCCAATCAATTCATCATACTTCACCCAAGAAAATAATGCACTACGTTCTGAGATTCAGTTTCTCGTTACATATTTAAATTTTAATCAAGTCTGTCAAATAATGCTTGGAAAACTGTTTATCTTCCCGTTTTTCCATGGGACTGTGGAATGAATTGAACAATAACTACTTTATCTACAAGGGGAATGTACGTTATAAAGCTTTGACGTTGCTAGATTCATACTCTATTTGTCATAGCTGGGTACAAAGGCACATCGGAGGTTTCATGATCGTACAATAGATGAAATTTCATTAAACTCAGCGTCCGTAAGGCCTTTTACTTGTTTTGTTATGTGGCTTCAACGTTGCCATTGATCGACATCGTGTGTACGCCCCGTAGAACTGAAGCACTATTGCCCGACAAACATTATTAATGTCTGCAAGATTGACTCATAATTAACTGCGCAGGCAATTTCAGTCCCGACATATACAACCACCTAGTTTCGACATTCCCGATACTTAACGAGCATTCGATGACATTTCAATTTCCTTCTTTCGAGTATTTGCTCGACGAATGGATTCCATAACAGATGACAAATTAATTGAATATTAAATTAGTCTTTAGCGAACATCGACCATCTCGCTAATCAAATGATCGCACGCTAATTGTGGCCTTCCAATGTTTATATGACCAATTAACAATGAAAATGGCAGCTTGCGATAGGTATCCGGGATAATCCATTAACTTCGATCGAGAGAATTATCGTTGCATTCGATAATGGGGGAGAGTGTAAAATGAGAAAGCTATGTATTTGATTTGAATCGATAAATACTCCAATTGGATGTAAATTCTTGGGAAACTTTACGACTTCCATCATTTCAAGATCACTTACTTCCTCAAATTTGTTTTGGTGGATTTTTAACGCGAATATAAAAGGTTCAAAGGAATGAAATGGAATATATATCCAATGTCGCGTGATTTTATTGAAAAATTTTAAAACATAACATATCTGAAGTTTAATTTGAAAAATAGAGAGTGCAAATCTACTCGACACATTCTACAGTTCTATCTCTTTCTCTACCACTGAAGTAGAGAAGTGAAGAAGTTAGTAATAAATTCATACAACTTCGAAATGTTACAAATCTTGACACCACTCCTTTTCTAACTAGGCAAAAATGGCAAAAATGGCCTCCAAAAATTCACAAATAGATTACAGACACTTCCATCTTAATCAGGAGAAACATTCTTTTCAAACCAAACATTGTACACTTTTGTAGTAGGGGAGAGGTGGGATGAAAGGGACACTCGTGTTTAGGACCAGAGTGTAAAAAAACTAAATAACTAAATAAAAAAACTAAATAAATATTCGAGTTCTAATTGGTAACATTAGAAAGGTCAGTTATCTGGCAATAATAATACACGGGCCTATTAAGCTTCTCTCTATATTTACATGTCTTATTTTTCGTTTTCTAAAAAAGTGTGTTTTGCCCCTTTCATAAATTGGCTGTATTGAAAGGGACATGGGTGTTTATGAATGGGACAGTGTAATAAAAACAGGTAATATTAATATCATTTTTTTAATTATTATTTATGCAGGTAACGAAATCACAGTAGCTATTTTAATTCGTAATAGGAACTAAAAACTCAACACTTAAGCTTATGTAACTAAATGATCTTAATAGCTATAAATAATGAATTGTCTACTGGCATCCTAACCCGAATTTTAGGTTGCATATTTTCACTGAAACAAGTGAAGAATAGTAAGGTTTTGAAAGTGACAGGTATGAAAATGATGTCCCCTTCATAAATTTTTGTTGTGTCCCTTTCATAAATAAGGCACCAAAATTGAAAATCTAATTCCTACAATTACGATATGACACAAAAAGGATCAGACATTATACGATATCGTTCTTGAATAAATACCTGTTTAGATGCAGTAATAGAGAAATCAGTCGCTGGTAACAGCACTTCACAAGACAGTTCAAGGAAATACTAAAAGTTATACTTTGAACCTCAAAAAAATTCAATCGTGTATTTCTGTCGTCGTAGATACGATAGGGGCTTGAAATTCGGCTTGATTACACATAAATGAATGTGGCTACAAAATAACAGCACTTTTGGCCTGGGCAGATCCTTTATCTTTGAGATAATGACCATGTCCCCTTCAATACGTGTCCCTTTCATCCCACCTCTCCCCTAGGTACCTTCTCAAACCTCATAGTCTACACTTCACACCACATGTCCCTCGAAGTCTCAAGTTCCAATTTTTCTTCTATAAATGAAGCATTGAGAGCAATACCGGACTAACTCTCTTGAGAAAAAATTAATTTCCCCTATTTTATACGATCACTACTACAATCTATTCAAAAACATTACTCCTACTAATTCAATTTCACAAAAAATGTGGGTTAGTCCGATTTTACATACCCCACGTCCAGGTTCCTTACCACAGCCTTACTAAACCCTCCCCCATATCTCGCCCCTCACGGAGGCAGAACTAGAAACTGGGTTTCGCGGAAACTTCCCTCTCGTTCCTCATTCGCTTTGCCCGCGATCGGTTCGCGTGGCAACCCCTTCCGTTACCCCCTTTCACACCCAAGAGCGGCTGTTTCTAGCGATGGACAAGTTTTCATAGCAAAGAAACGAGGCGCTGACCAATCTACACGCCCAACGTTTTATCCATATGAAACAAGACCCGTATGAACAATTTCTATTTGCATATGGATGTTTACAGGTTGCACAGGGCCCACGTCATTACGGATGTACATATATGTTTGCGAATGGACGTATGAAGAAGATATGAGCCGCGAAGCTGCGGACGACTCGTCGTTTGAAAAATACCCGCGGTCCTGTTTGCTCGCTTCCTTTTGGCCCGCATCCACGGATGCCGGGCAAACATTATTTATATTCAAGCGTCAAACGGAACGTATGCTCCCGCTCCCCGTGTATTGTTGCATTTCACGGGGTCGGGCGCCCGTAATTTATGTTGACGACGTAACTGGACTGGCGGCGTGCGAAATTCTACTTTATATGGAAGAGTGATTGTTTCGCGAATAGGGAAGTGGCGAAGTTGCTGCATTACTAACGGAGAGTCTGTTATCGCCTGTTCAGTCCTCTCACTCAGTTTATGGTCATAATTCATAACTTCAGCCCAATTCAGTTGCAAACGCCGCCTCAAATTTTTCACTTCAAAGCTGAGGAATGGATCATTCACATTAAGTAGGTATAAAATTCGAATGCAAATGAAACATTGAAAGAAACACCTGCTACTTCCACCCGCTTCAAATTAACTGTTAATTAGCACTGTTACACTGCTACCCTTGCCATTTATAACCTTGCAGTCGACGTTCAGCGATACTTAACCCTCGAATAGTGAATATGGGATTCATTCGGACCCACCCACGCCTAGATATTAAACTGCATAGATACGTTACGTATAATTCTGCCCTCTATAGTTAAAATATCCTATCTAGCACTTTGAAACAACCGAGAAAATTGAAGTTTTGCCATTTACTTTGTACCTACCGTCCTTATTTTCCTTAATTCAAATTAAAACATGTTGTCATTATTTCGTAACAACCTAATATATTTTTTTATAATAGGTGTACCGGTAGATATTGTATTCTTAACATACCAATTAATTAATTGTTTCAGATAGGATATTTTAACCATTTAGAGAGAAGTTAGGTTAAATACATTAGACTGTTTATAAATCTTTACGAAGCACGTAGAGTTTTCTAACTTTACTTAAAAGGTAAAAGACGTGTGGAATTTCAAATATCTCAACATATCTCCAAAAATGAAAGAATGCTAGATAGGATAGTTTAACTAAGGAAGGCAGAATTACCACTTCTTGAAGAAAAATAAGAATTTTAGATTACAGGATTAGAATAAGGGTACTCCAAGGTGTGCACGAATTTAATTTATACAGCAAAATTGACGATGAAGGAGTATCATATTATCTACTCCCTTATAAATGAAGTATCTACAGTATTGTCTCAAACTGAGGACAGGGTGGCGATTCGGGTCCGATCTTTCGAGACAAATCTGTGTTAAGGGGTTACGCCACCCTGAACGTTTTGAAAAATGGATTTGTTTTTTTTTTGCATTTTTTTATTATACGGAGTTTTAAGCATAATATAAGTCATGGTAGACGCAAAAATTCCCCAAAATACCCGAGTTATAAACTTTAAACGAGGCGCGGTTGTCGATATTTCGCAGCAGATAGCGGCCACCGGTTTCGAAGCACGGTTACTTGGGTTTTTCTAATTGTTTTATAGGGGAGAGTCTTGCAGTACCGACCGCTCTAAGTTTTTTGGTTATATCTTCGGCTAGAGTCGATAAAAATCAAAAATTCAAAAACATGTTTGTAGTATAGACGGTACTTAATAAGAGGAGGGAAATTATTTTTGTGAAATTTAATAATAAGAATTGATAATTCGCAAAAGTAAAAAAGTTGTAATTTCTAGGAAACGAAAAAGTGTCGCCCAGTACCGACCAACTGTTAAATTAGTAGATTTTTAAGTCTAAATGACTAACAATGTTAATAAAAAGACATTTAATTGTTACAATAGAAGATTTTTTCAAATTTTATTAGTACACACATCGCAAATAAAATAATTAATATTTTCCTGATTTGTGCATTCGACGTGTGCCCAACCTTCACATTCGATACACTGCACCCAATCTGCGTCAAATGATTCCTTGCAAATAACACAGTGGGTAACTTCTTTATTAATTCCTATCTTCCTGTTTGGCCGGTTATCACACCTATCCTTATTTACTTTATCCCCTAATTTTCTTCTTTTCAAGTTTTTTTGAGGTTTCCTTAATTGTTTTTTAGCTTTTCTTTTCTCTGCTTCTTTTGCACTTACAGATAAGAAAAATTTGATCTCTACTGGTTGATAGTCTGTTGGTCGGTACTGCACGACAGTCGGATGGTCGGTACTGCACGACAAACATGTGGGAACATTTTAGATCATGGTATATTATGTACCAAAAAATATTGAAAAACTAGGGCGTTTTATTAAACTTAATAGACTAGAGACAGTACATATCATAGAGCATAATCATTTACTTACACGAGAAACAAAAAATCGGCTTTGCAAAATAACTTTTAACCTATGGAATATTGACGAATACGTTTAATGTCTCATAACATCAAGCGCAATGGAGTACACGATACGACCCCGAAATAGGTTATACAGAATTGTGATTTTTATTTGTTTATTCAAGTAAAAGGCGCATATCTGCCGGAAGAAGCGAGAACTAGCTTTGGTCGGTACTGCAAGCTGGTCGGTACTGCATGACTCTCCTCTATGGGGTAATTTGAATACAGGATAGTCCCAACGTGGGCTTATTGTTTCGGGTATGGCTGAAGTTTGGAAAAATCCAATCAGTTTTTCGCAAACATCGCCAGAGTACATATCGTTGAATAGGAAAAGTGAAATTCTCCAAAAGTGACATCCAGCGGTGCCACAACCGTCGAAATCGCAACATATATTGCCATAAGTTTATTTAACGACGATTACGACAATGTGTTGTTGATGATGAAAGTTCTGAATTTAATCATTGGACCAAATGCGTATCACGCCTGCAATACCATGGATGCGCACCGCATCGCTGCAGCAAATTTACAAGCACAACAAGCAACGAAAGAGGGCAGAAAACTAAAAAGGGCAGTTCAAAGGGAAGCTGAGGATATTGCTTCTGCTATGGAAGGATTGCTGTATGGGCCAGGAATTGCGGATTGAAGATAACACGAATAGTTTTTTAGTTATCACATGTAAAAGTTCCACTTTTCTTCTTTTGCGTTTTTCTCACAACTACATTTTCAAAGATGACCTATCAAATATCTCCAAAACTATTTGTCCGATTGATTTCAAACTTGGTACGCATATTCTTAATGGTATTATCTACGATGTAGCATATCAGTTTTTCTATCCGATACCCCATTCGTATATAATTAATGGTTTAAATTCGTTTTTTCACGTGAAAAACGTATAATAATTTTCACTTTGCTCTCATTTGTGCAATAAATTTTTTGTTTCTCAAATCCCTATGCTACATCGTAGGTATTTTATTAAGGAACACGAAAATCATCGGGTTTTTGATTTCAGACGAACATGTTCGTTATAATTTGTTAAGTTAGTCACGCGTGTAACGGCGGACGAGCTTCGCGGAAGAACAAATAACTCGGTCATTTTTTAATATTTTTGTACAGTATTTATACAATATATGCACTAATACATGCTCTACACATAAGAAGAAAATAAATAATGTTTAACCTCATAGTATCAGTAAAAAAAAATCGTCTAGTTTAGTGCTGTTTCGAGCGCCTCAGGGTGGCGTAACCCCTTAAATTAGATAAAAAGATTCTCAGTGTCTGCGCCACACTAAGATTCGTCCGCGGCAGTAACCTACTGGAAAAGGTGTAACGAGTGTGCACAGGGGGTATGAATTACGCATGCATATACATTGCCGCCCCACTTGACGCGACGTAGATGTATGCACTACTCCGAAACACTCCTTCATCTCTGTGAACGAGTCGCGCTTTCCTATCTCAAAGTCACGAACTGGCTTTCGCCAGGCTCGAACTCCCAGCAGAGGAGCCTGGAGAGCGTGTATCGCATTTCCTTGGCCCTGTAGCCCCGCTGGATCCAAATAGCGAGTTTTGATCCGCGCCAGAGAGAAGTCTCGTATTCGTGATGTTGGGCTTCCGTTCGCCGAATCAACCAGACGAGATAACGCGTGCGCCCGAGCTATTCCAGTTAACGTCAGTTTCGTCCCAGTATCAGCAATATAAGTGCAACGACATTAACGCCGGGCAAATTGAAACAGAATAGATGGAACGAAGGGATACACGAGCGATGTGAAACAGAGCCAGTGCAGTGGATATCGCTGATATTTCGAAATGAAACGCTGGGGTCTCGATGGAAAGCAAACAATTTCCTCGTTATCATCGACAGAGTAGACTGAATATTTTCATAATCGAAGAAATAATTGATATGTGTCCATTGGACGGTCACAACGATGGGTGGAAAAGCTTTAACTGGTTATGGAGTATAGGTACTGTTCGACACTATTTTTTGCCGAGTATATGATTATGTATAACACTAATTGACACATAAATGCACAAGAGAAGGCGTATAGAATTTTCTTAAAAATCGTGTAAGAAGGGAATAAAACAGAGAAAAGAATTTCAATACATCAAATTTAAATAGAGTATAGGTACTGCTTGACACTATTTTTTGCCAAGTATATGATTTTGTATACACTAATTGACATATAAATCCCCATGAAAAGGAATATAGAATTTTCTTAAAAATCGTGTAAGAAGGAAATAAAACAGATAAAAGAGTTTGAATACACGAAATTTAGATACAACTTTAAAAAACGTATAACGAGGGCTAATTTATTGCAACACCTTTTTTCTGACGATAAAGTTTGTCACTTGTTTACTACTTCTTAAATTCGAAATAATCCGCCATCTCCTTCTAACGAATAATTGAAAATGTAGAACAATGCCATCTATTTACTTTACATGAATTTCGTTTAACTTTTCGCGTGGCCGATAGCGCAAAAGTGTCCAGCAGTATATCGCGCGAGGTATCTGTAGGCAGATATATTGAAAAAAGTCTCGATTAGTCACTGCGAGTAATTGAGTTGGTTCTATGGAAATTACAATGAGCTTTCGACAGAATTCATGGAAGTCGATGTAAGGGTAATTAATATTGTAATAACCCATTTATTCTTAACGCAAAATACCCAGTTGATGATTCTGAGGAGAATTAAAGGTTCGATAAAGGCTTTGAAGAAGGGAGACATTATTAAGATCTCGACGACCCATAAAAATGTACTCCGTCTCGCCGAGGAAACTTAATAACGAACTACTTGGTCGTGTAATATGCAAAGTAGTGGGGGAAGTATCGAGTGAGACGATAAAAAACTTACATACTCGTAAAATATTTATGCACACGATGCCTGCACGATCATAAACCAGTGAGGTATTATAAAAAGGACGAACGAGCGCGAAATGGAGAGGGGGCAGGGAGTTAATAGGGGAAAAACATGTGCATTCCGCCTTTTTTACGCGAAGCTGGTATCTATCCGTTGTCATGCTTGATCGTGCTTCCGTCGCGTCGACATCTTGGACGCTTCACTTCTTTCCATGACATTTGCAGATTTTCTACCAACCCTTACATCGATATCCTGGGTTCAAGCATCGATTCACATTGCGGTAAATTGTTAGGGGCTCGGGGGGGATCTGTCCCTCCCTAAATTTTGATTGGCCCCCCAAAAAGCGGAATGGCCAGAAATTATCGAAATAAGTAAAAAACATTCAATTAAGCTTATATACCAACTAAAATTAAGATATTTGTAAAGTGTAAATTAATGTGTAAATAAAACTACAAGAGATTTTTAACGAATGTACAAATAAGAGTTTATTGATAATGTTATCTTTTAAGTTATTTTGTTTTGCTTGAAATATAAATGAAAATTTCAAACATATACTGTCATTAATATCACACGCGGAGAACCAAAACTTAAAACTTAAACTTCTAGTGTTCATCAACTTCCCTTCCTCCCTTAACTACATGCTTCAAATATTCTGCGTACTTGGAAGTTCGAGACAAACGCTAACACCGCTCTAACGCAGTTTCAAGAAGGTGACTTTTGTTTCGACCGCGATAAGACGTATTTTAAACGCGTATTCCTTGCAGCTCGTTCATGTTGTTGAGGCAAAAGTCAGAAGTTCGTGAAAGTTTAAGTTACTCGTACGCGAGTGTGTGCGCCACTAATGTTTAAACAATGCTTGAAGCATATCAGGCTCCTAAGTCTCGCATCTTAAAAACGAAGCCTTAAAGCAGCAATATAGTAAGTGACTTTTTAATTCTCTTTGACATATGGAGTTAACACGTTTCATTTTATACCATAACTGTGAGATACATTAGAACTCCGACGCAAAATGCATAGTTAAGGGGGAATTCTATTTTTGGGATAAAATGATAGACAAATTTGGGAATTTCTTTTTAAGAAACTAACGTTTCGATTCATCTGAAAATTGTATCATGTTTTTATGCATTTTTGAAGAATATTTAATAATGGATATAGGAGTTATGCATGATCGACCATCACGCCGTGCAAAATTCGTCGTCCCCTGGTGTGCATCACATTTATCTTCTAGGTAATCTGAAATAGAAAAATGAAACGGCGTTTTAGTTTATACCTATATGTATCTTCAGTTTGAAAACCCAGAATACCGATATGTTATACTTATAGTTCTTTTGTTACTAAAAAAAATTGCCGCAGAATTCGATAGCAAAAATTAAAGGTTCAGACTTTTCAGTCTGAAAACTCACCACCACTCTCAATAAATTTTTTGTTTTATTACTATGTTTACTACACTACTATGTATAAAGTAAAAACCACGCATAAAGTTTCATTTTTCTTTTTCAGATTACCTGGAAGATAAATATTACGCACACCAATGAAGGACGAATTTTGCCCGACGTGTTTGTAGATCATGCGTAACTCCTATATACATTATTACATATTAATAAAATAGAATCTACAACTTTTTCAAAGATGCATAAAAACATGGTCCAAATTTCAGCTGAATCGATTCGCTACTTTCTTAAAAAAAAATTCCCAAGTTTTGCTATATTTTTAACTCCAAAAATAGGATTCCCTTTAATTTTAAAAGCATCTACGAAACAGATGGTTTATACCTATCATAATATCGAGCCCCCAACCTGTGAAACTAAGCTGGGTGCAAGCTAAATTCCCTGAAAATTCTGGTTCATTCTTTCATATTACTGTGCCCAGTTATCAAAGTTTTATCTCCTCGAAAGCTTAAGTACTCTTCTCTCGAGTCCCTTCATTCCCCGAACTTCTCGAAGACAGTAGTCAGCGCTTCTGATCACATCTTCCGCGTCATTCAATTTAAACGGTTGTACAGCATGAATTTAACATACAGTGTTTAACGATTAACCGTTATAGCAACGCGACGGGTGAACGAGATTTGCCAAAAATTGGGATTCGTTCGGTGTTCGATACTCTGTTCGGAATAAGCGCAACGTTCTGCTGCGGCATACCGTAAAATGGGGGAACATTGGCAGCAGGGGATAACATTGGCACATGCCGGGGTTACATTGGCACCTATACGCATGAACATATAAAGTCGCATTCGAGATCGAGATTTTAGGTACTCAATTGTTTCAACGTTTGCGGTTAGATATCTAATAATCGCCTGTCAAATAGATAACTTTGTTACGTTATACAGTATATTATTAATAAGTAATTAATGAGTAATTTAGTAATTTACGATTGTTTTATTAAACTACTCGACTAAATTTTAATATCCACACACGAAAAATGATTAAGTTATTTGCTAATCGATTAAACTACTGGACGTGTCTGAACCAGTCTTTACTGACTTCAGAGTTCTAAAAATTAACCTGTTACTGCTATTTATATGATGTGCCAATGTTACCCCGTACCGGCTGGTATTTAACATCTATTAAAGAAGAAAATGACAAAAATTTTATGCATTTTAACACTTGTAGTACAATCACGAAACATGCAATGTTATGATAGGATACTTAAAGCAACTGTAAACATTTTAATTTTTACATTATATAACAAAATGTATCAAAAACCTGCCAATGTTCCCCCATTTTACGGTAGTTGCTCGATATCGAACGCGAGAATCGTCTTCCATCGATAACGCGGAAATATGGAATAGATTCTTGGCGGGAGTGCTTTCGATGATGCGAATTTTAATGGAATGCCAGATGGTCTAATATTGATATCGACCTGGAGAAGTGTCCCTGCAATATCGCTCGATGAGGATCGCGTGAATAATAAAATAAAGATTTGACGATGACGCCGGGATCCATTTCGTAAATCGATGGGAAGCGCGGGTTGTGATTCCAACGCGGGAAAGTGTTACCTCGGATCCAAGCTACTGTGTACCAACGAGAGTCCCAGTCAAACGAATCATACTGGGTCTGAATTTTCCATCATAGCATTCGACACGAGATAATTCAGCATTCAGGCAATAACGAGATGAGTGGAATTGGTATTATCAGAGTGAATTAGCGTGATGAATTAGCTCCGTCTGATAAAAAATAGTCAGTATAAAATAGGAAAAGCCTTGGTAGTCTCTGAAAAGTCGTACATAAAAGAAGTGATTAATATCCATCTGCTTTCTTTCCTACAATTTCCCAAGAACTCCATCGAATCGTCCGTCGACGTTAAAAGAATCGCTTGTTTCAATATTGTTCGAAGCGCTTCACTATCGAATACCAGAAGCATCGATGAGACGCAGACGATGTCTGCAAACAAATCGCGCCTTTATCTTCTTCAGCGACGTATCCCACAAAAGAATTTAATGCAACGAGGGAGCGTCTCGCGATACCTAAAAGTTTCTTTCACCCTATCAGCGTCGATTCGACGGTTCGTTCTAAAAATAATTATACACCGAAACTGGAAGCACGGTACCGTCCGCGATCACGAACGGTGTTCTGGGATGGTCGCGAGAGGGATGAAGGGGGTGGAATACAAGGAAACGGCTCCGCCGATGCTGCCCCCTGATCGATAAAACTCCACTTCCACCCTACTTAACTTTGTATACTCGTAAAATTCTATTAAACCGTGCTCGACGAGTATCCACGGAGGGGCGAGCAGAAAAAAGGCGGGCAGGGGGTTGGTGACCGCTTTGAACCGTGAATTTGGAGGTCGAATTAGTCGACGAGCGAGAGTCGCGCGTGGGAACAGAAATATAATTATGCTCGGCCGCTTTTATTCGCCGTTCCGCGGATTGTGTCGCGAATAATGGCGAATTAGGAACGGTAAATTCAGATCTGCATAATCGAATCGGCCAGTAATGAAATGTGATTCGCTCGGAACCAAGGGAGAACGGAGACTCCTATATTGCCGCGCGGGCGTGCACTTCGTACGAGGTCTGGTCCTTCCGAATTTTCCTCCATCGATTCTGTTGGATTCGATACGGATCCGTCTTCATTTCCCTAATTGTACGGGCTCTCGGCGAATTACGCCGCTACGGCGTACGGGAGACAGGGTCGAAGCATTATAAATCGTTGGGACGCGGGGGTTGGAGGATGAGGTACGCGGCGGTACGTAAGTACGCGCCAAATGCGTTTTAGCACGCTGCCCGATAGATAGCTGGTCCATTTGGGCCCATCTGGCGAACTACTTACCTTTTCGACCGTTTAACTGTGTTCGATTAAGTTTATGGACTACTAGCGGGGTAATTCGTTTAGTGCTACGGGAAAATCCGGCACTAAGGTAATTACGCTTTATTTAAGCGATGTACGATTTACGAATTTATTAAGTTATTAATCACACTCGGGTGTGTATTTTAGCGTTCACTTTGCAAATTGTGTAAAATCGTAGATCGATTAACCAATGTGTAATTATGTGGTTGATGATAGTAATATATGTATGTATTATAAGGTGTGATGAAAATCCAAAATTTGTACACTGAATGTACGTGATAGTAAATACCGTCTACTTAATTTACTTACACGTCGGAGGAGGCATGTGTTTTTTCAGCCTTGGTTTTTTGATGTTTCGCGAGTGATATTTAGATGTCAATTATAAAAGCTTCTTACCTGCAACACATAAAAAATTAAATATTAATACCGAATACTGCGGTGTAAAAATTATGGTGGAACACAGTGAAGAATTTATTTCCAAATTTTCCACCACCTGAGATTACCATCATGCACTTGTCTTATATAAGACTCCAAAATAGAAGCTTTATTTTTTTCTTCAAGAAAGTCATGATTCTTTTCAAAATTGCAAAAAGTGGTAACTCTGGGAGAAAAACTTTTATGAAAGAGTTCAATTTGAATCTGAAGTATTTTTCAAGTAATTTCACATTTCTTAGAGGAAGTGCAGTATATTTGGAATACTAGTTTGTTTAAGACGAATAAAAAATTACGACAGAGGATGGGATCAAATTAAACTACATAATATCATAGGGAAACTAATAAACTTTCATATTTCTGAGTGTCAGTAAAAATAAAAAACAAAAAGTAACTGAAATTTTGGTTTGAATGAAAAATGACAAGAAGTATCGATTTCGTTAAGGTGCAGGTAATTTGGAATACCGAACTCCACTGCTTCCTTTTTTTGTATCTGTTTACCGTCGACATTCCTAAAATATAGATATTTTGAGGAGATATGTATACCAGAATATTTATAAAAATGCTAAGAACGGTTACATACTGCACTCGCTCTTGGTTCACACGTTTCTACCAATCTTGAAGATGTAGATGTCTATAAGACATTATTTACACAAATGCTCCTAAAAGGTTATACAGGTGACAGATGAAACTGACGCGGTGGTATCCATTACGCGTGAAACAAAAGCATCGGTAGACTTTGGAATATTCCAAATTACCTTCACCTTCGGTATTCCGAATTAGCAACATGGCATCGAAACCGAAAATTTCATGTCACACTTTGTATTCTCGAAATTATCGCAAAACTGGCACGGAACCATAGAAGGAACATGCAAATGAGTCGATTAAGTGTTTAACACTAAAATTTTGACATATTTTAACCATGATTGGAACGATTGAATACGCGCTGAAAAAGTTTTGCAGATTGACGTTATCTTCCTCTGCAGATTAAATCGAAAATGTAAAAATTGCGGTTCATCCACAAATGTCATTAGTTAAGAGGTCATTAGCCCCTATAATCTACGGTGTTACAAATTAAATAGCGTTAGTAGTTTATTAGATACTTCGGTATTCCAAATTACCAACAGTATTCCAAATATGCTGCACTTCCTCTAGTATTGCTGAAAATCTTAACAGCAACCATTTGACAATTTAAGTATTGCACTATTACATAAAGCATCAAAACATGTTCGACCTTAAAACGTTAAAACACCAAAGAAGTAGGTTACTCGAGAAATTGAATCCACGAAACCCCTCCAACTGCACAAAATTATGCATGTACAGAGAATTGAATTGTCATTAACATAGTTACTTGACATAAAAGTGTGAACACCACGAAATTCTTACTCGAGAGAGGTGCACGGTAAACTAAAGCGGTCACTACGCTTCCCTAATAATCATTTCCTCCCCTTAACGAACTTTTCCTAGTCGTAGTGACGGCGTGTCCTATAAGAAAAGCAGCTTCGCAACTACAACACAGAAGGAAAGTAATAAAATTCGTTTCATCTCCGCAACCCTCTGAAACGGCGTTTCTTCGCCTTTAATTTGTGCGCGGATATTGTCTTCCCGCAGCGGTATTGAAATTGGCACGGAATACTTGCAGAAGCGAGTCTCGCGGAGCTTCTGACGCGGATAACCTCCAGCTTCTCTGCAAAATATGGCGTTGAACGGCACAACCGCTGAGTTGCATCCTTCAGCGAGCGCGATGACGTACCGGCGAAAGTTTAATTGAATGTTGCAAATAGCTCCAAAGTCCCGCCTATGAGTTCTCATTGGATGATCATTATGCTTTCGCCCGTCAATACGGCCAACATTTGCCCGTCGTCTCTAGAAATCGTTCGCGCGAAACACGGACACTGGGATTTATTTCGCCGTTAGAAACTTCAGAAACGCGGCGTCGCCTGCAGCAGACGAACTCGGATTTCATTGCACGTTTACCGTACTGTCGCCCTGACAAATCGTATTTTTACCACCGCGAAGTTGGAGATGCGCGCAACCATGCATCGCGAGCGAGCGAGATGGACAAATACGCGGATAAGTGGAGAACGGGGGCGAAGCGAAGGGGTAGGCAAAGGACAGGAACTGTGTCATACGTGTCACGTGCATTTGCATCGCTTGGGAACAGCCTTTTTCCTTGCTGCGACGACGTATTAGACTCTTTGATGACTTCCGCGACACTTTGCCAACTGACAGTGAGTCACGGAATTATTGAGACAGGCAGAAAGTCGATGACATTTTGAAATGGAAAGTTAACGAAAAGTGTTTGAAGTACTTTTCGTTTACGAAGGGGAGTTTAGGTACTGTACTAATAGAATGGTGTAATGAAACAGTAATATTAAATGTAAAAGACAAATAATTAGAATACAAATAGGGTAATTGTGGGAGAGTTGCCGCACGTTACGCAAAATTGTCACCGTGTCTAAATTTTGCAATGAAAATGTTTTCCAAGGATATATCTTATTAGTTCAACATCTTGTGATTCTACTAGCATTAATGAAAATCAAAATTTTAATATTTGTCACCCTTAAAAAAATTGAAACTAAAAACATCCTTTGGTAGGAGAGACGCCGCACATGCGGGAGTGGTGCCGCATTTCGAAACACGTTTAATTTTCGATTTAAACTTGTTACTTCTAACTTTTTATATAAAAAAATAATAAAAACAAAGTAAAATGAAACACTTTTACTTTATACAATTATAAAATTGGAAAATTAAATGGGTACAGTAGGAACAGATTTTATATCTGTTTTTCGATTTTTTTTTTATATTCAGTTGGCATCTTGAGATTAAAATAAAAAAAAATGTGAAAAAAGAGTACATAGTCCACAAATATATTTCGATTATAAGATTATTCATTTAAAAATAAATAATTTGCCTTGAGATACCACGATAGCTATTTTAAAAAACTTTTTCGGTATTTTAAACATTAAAAACATCATTTAAATCGACTTAGTTTCCGAAACAGTACAGTGTCAAAGTGCGGCATCTATCCCAAATAAAAGTGCGGCGTCTATCCGAAATGCCTGGGAGAGGCGACGCACTTTCGTATTTCCACATGCTAAGTCGAAAGTAACCCATTCTGCCAAGGAAATATTCTACATGGTCCCCTTAACGTATTACAAATGTTGTATCAAGAAAAACTATGAATTTTTAGCTACTATATTAGTAAAAATAGACGCGACGTATAACTTTTCAGGCAAAGTACGCTAGGCTTACCTCGAAAAACAGCAAAATCTTTAACAATAATACAGGAAACACGCTCTGGCTTGACAAACTAACCCAAATGAACAGCCTTAAACAAATAAAATCGGCAATGATGTGTTTTATTACCGATATCCTTGAAATACCGATAATGCGGCGTCTCTCCGAGTGCGGCATCTCTCCCACAATTACCCTATATTTGACTCTTTGGTGTTGGAATTAGAAAGGAAGAGTTAACTAAATTTTTAGCCAATTATTTTTTTATTCCCTGTACTTCAACGGAGATTTCTTCACGCTAGAAGTTTTATAACTTCGTCAAAACTTGTTCCGGTTTATTAATCGGATGATCGGACCATTTAGCCAGCGGATTGATTTTCAGATTCTTCGAAACTTCATACCGTAATTACGTGGCAAGACTGTAGAACTAGAACGTGCTGTTTTAATTAGGGCTATTATTACGATTCGTTTAGGATCCATTTTGGGATATATTGAACGCAGCAGTTGTGTAGATTGAGTGCTCGAGTAATTATGAGAAATTGGATTTTTATTTCTTTTCAATTGAACGAGATTGAATATAAATTCCTACGAAATAAACTAAATTCAAAATTGGAAGTGAAGTTCAATTTGTATAGGTACTTTCTCAAATATAAATTATTCTTGATGCGTGGAATTGGATTTTCGCAGCGAAGAATAGAGGAATTGAATGTTTTAGAGGTGTAGGAGGCAGAAAGAGAAATTATTATTAGCCAGTGCACAGTACTCATTCATATAATAAACGATATTTCTGTACGCAGAAATTAATAATCCGCATTTAATCAAAATTATATAGACACCGAACGAACCTGTTTAATAAATTAACGTGAACTGGTCATTTTATATGATTCATTATTCACTAAACTGTGTCACACAGATTTCTATAGAATTTTAGAGTTTCAGGAATTATACTATCCATTATGTCAAAAAATAGATGCAAGTATTTATCCTCGAATTTATAGTGGCTAACGTTCCAACCAATAACAGAACGAACACATGGTAATTGTAAATTTTCCAAAAAAAAATAAACATTTTCGTTTCAAGGAACATTAAATTTTGATGAATGCAAGCAACTTTCTCCAAAATTGCTCCACGAAACACTCATTTCAACGTGCTTAAGGGGGTATACCCGTTTGAACCCTCGGAAAATGTATACATTTTGTGGATTTTTTTACAAGTCAACGGTTTGATGCAGATTTCCCTTTGTTTTACTATCTTTACATAGTATTATGAACTACTCGAGAAAAAAGTTTCAGTTAAAAAACTATTGTTTTTGGGAAGTTATGCATACACATCCGAAAGTCTTTCGATTTTAGACAGCTAAACGGTGGCCCTGAAAACAGCTGTATGCCGTGTCTGAAATAAAAAACCATAAAATTTTCTTATAAAGTATGTCAATAGCTATCGTCCAACGAAGGCTTTTTTTATTCCCATTCCCCGTTTATTATTTATAAAGAAAAAAGGTGGATTTTTCTCTTAGAAAAATTTAACTTTACTTTGATCTCTCGCCATTTCTTTATTTTTCAAAATTTTCAAAATCGGCTTCGTTGGACGATAGCTATTGACATACTTTATAAGAAAATTTTATGGTTTTTTATTTCAGATACGGCATACAGCTGTTTTCAGGGCCACCGTTTAGCTGTCTAAAATCGAAAGACTTTCGGATGTGTATGCATAACTTCCCAAAAATAATAGTTTTTTAACTGAAACATTTTTCTCGAGTAGTTCATAATACTATGTAAAGATAGTAAAAAAACGAGAAATCTGCATCAAACCGTTGACTTGTAAAAAAATCCACAAAATGTATACATTTTCCGAGGGTTCAAACGGGTATGCCCCCTTAAAGTTATCGATGATAATCAATACATAAAAAATTAATTGTTACATGAATTACTGGTTAACTTTTAACATTCACCTTAACACGAATCCTGAGGTGGTTCCAAGCTATACAACAGAATACATAAACATAGATAGTCCTGAGCTTTACCGCTAATGCTCGTTGTCTGACCATCCGTTGACCACTTCTACTAGCACACCGAAGCTGCATTTTCATTACGAAATTAAAAGGAAATGAAACGAGTAATTTCAACGTTTACTGTGGTGAAAACCTGCATTTTGTTAGTGTTTTTCTTTAAATATTTAATGAGTTTTAACCTATATTCTTAGATCAGAATTAAAGTTTGAAACTCTGCGGTTACATTTTAAGGATTCGGTGCAAGTTCTTGAGACCCCAGCTTTCTTGAGAGCGTACTTCGAAGTTGATCCCAAAAAATAAGCTAGTCTGATGATTCTTTCTGCAAAGTGAACGCGGCTGAGTACTTGGAAGTACCAATCGATGACGTGGATATGAATTTTGAACGGCCCCCGATACTTTGCATACAAAGTTGCATTCCCTTGCAAAACTTTGTTGCGCGGCGCATGCAAATACGCGGTAGAGGATCTTCGAAATGCTTGCGTCACCGATTTTTGGGAAGATTGCTATCGCTGGCTTCGGAGTCTGCTTAAGTTTTCTTACTTACACTATATTGCAAAGAGTAGAAGAGTCTTCTTCTGAAGTGAAATACCGTACGATTATAGCGGCCAGCTTACGCGCAAAAACAGTCCAACAAGTGGGACATTAGGCTGCTATGATAAAATAGTTATATTGAAAGAGGAATTCGTGGAGAAGGGTTCGAAAATAAGAGACTATGAAATTAAGGTGGGCTTATAAACTGCATGATTCAAAATGCAAGTAGCAATTTTAGTAATTAGTTGTAAATATCCATTGATTATTTTCTAAGTAGACATAAGGTGATCGATTTAGGTTGAATCTCTCTGTGTCTGTGTGCTGTAGAAATTAACAACAAATTAGGTGGTCTTTATTTTGACCAGTAACCTTACCTATCTTGCGTTTTTAAATAAGATGCCATACAAAAGGGAAAAGATTGCATAATAAAATTGAAAATGAGATAAAAATTTATAAATACACAAAACATGCAATTATTTATTATTTATTATTATTCTGAATATGGCAGAAACTTAATTTCCATCTTATCATCAGCCTACGAAAATGTAGTATCCTATCATGTTTATTAAATTCCTTGAGGCGTCTATAAGACTCTCAGGTGTCTAATACTTTAAGTATATAACCGAGATCCACGCGAACAGCAGCAAACCGAAGAGCAAGGCAGCTTGAGGTTTCCATGGCTGCATCATCCTTTAAAGTCACGCTGTCCAAGTAGAACGAAAAGATGAATCGCAGAGCATCGAGCAGCCCATGGAGAGGAAAAGATATTCCTTCCCGTGTGCAGCAGGAGGTCGTAACTCCCGCATCACCCCGTTCGACCCGATATTCGAGTTTCACTTTGAACCCTTTAAAAAATATGACGTGAAATATGGAACGCCAGCTACCTGTTTCTTTTGAACTTTTGCGGTCCAATCTTCTTGCTCGTTAAGTAATTGAATTTTTTTAATCCGTTCTAATCCCCGTAGGAGGAGGGGATCAAGGGGGCAGGAGGGCACAAGGCTCCAGCAGAAAGTTTTTAACGAAGATATTCAACTGGGAAGCGTTGCTTGTCTTAAGCGCGAGTTTTCAAACTTCTCGCTGAATTTAATGCAATTACATCCTGCTGCCTTATCACGGCTGATCCGCGCGAAGGAATCCCTTCGTTTCGTCATTAACGATTTCGTTTATGCGTCCGCGGTGAACTTCTCGCGCAGTGGAACTCTCGCCGTATCGTTAAACGCTGTTGCATTATTTGTGAACACGAAGTTCTAACACGAGAGCGTTGCAGATGGGTTTTATTACGCACGCTTTGCGATCGTGTAGGTACTAAAGCTTAGAAGTTCTAGTACACCCATTAGAGAATGAGGTGTTGTTAAGTTTGTTGTTGAAGTTGGATTGCTGATTGCAGACAATATAAAATATGATAATGTTGTAAATTATATGAAGCGTGTTTAGAACGAAAGGTATTTATTAGAAATGTTTTATTCATTAGAATATTTACTTGCTTTTGATTACTATGTACAATATATTGTGTGACGATATTTACATTACCAATTTATGCCGCGAAAATATGCCGCGTATCTTGCCGGCGACCGCGCCCGTGTACTCACAAGTACGCCTCCAATTGCTTTGGTTTTTGGATATGTTTTAGAGGACCGCAAAATAAGATATACAGTAGAGCGTCAATTATCCGAACCTCGATTATCCGAACCAGTGCTGCATCATCGGTATCTCCACCACTTCTTCGAACCAGTGTAGCGCTACCGATTGATGGATGTACTTTTGCATAAAATAAATTAACGCAGTAGTACTCTTGTATTTAATAAGTAATTTTAGGTGTAATTCCTATAGTTATAAACTGTGTATAGTACATATATGCTTCATTCTCCGAACTGTTCGATTATCCGAGCAATTCGAATTTCCGAACCACCCCGGTCCCAAGCAGTTCGGATAATTGACGCTCTACTGTATGTTTTTTTTTATTTTGCCCTGTTTGTATGTTTAGGGGGTGAAACCATCCCCCAAAGGTTTTCAGATGTTCGTCTCCGATTGTTCTGGTTTTTGGATATGCTTTAGAGGACCGAAAAATAAAATATACGTGTTTTTTTATTTTGCTTTGTTTGCATGTTTAGGGGGTGAAACCACCCCCCAAAGGTTTTCAGATGTTCGTCTCCGATTGTTCTGGTTTTTGGATATGCTTTAGAGGACCGAAAAATAAAATATACGTGTTTTTTTATTTTGCCCTGTTTTCATGTTTAGGAGGTGAAACCACCTCTCAAAGGTTTTCAGGTGTTCGCCTCCGATTGTTCTGGTTTTTGGATATGCTTTAGAGGACCGAAAAATAAGATATACGTGTTTTTTAAATACAGATAAATGTATATAGGAAACCAATTTTAGCATTATTGCCCCAGCCTAATCATTTTTCTTAATAATACGTCACCGTGCACTCAGTGCACGACGCGAGTGCTCGCGGAATCCAAATAGGCGCGAGTACCGGAAGGTTAATATTCAATAGTCATAAACTCATAAAGGGACGAAGGGAAATCAAAATCTTAAAGAACCCCCACACAAATTTTGCGACACCACATTTGAATCGCGATGTACTATTGTAGATCCAATAAACGCCTTCAGCGAAGCTCTGACATTTCGTTTTTCGAGTTCCTAACAAAAAACAATGGAGGGTATAACCGAAGCGCTCTGCCCAACGGCAATAATGGCCTACTGAAATAAAATTTGTCAACTTTCATATTCGCACAGGCAGTGAAATAAAATTTCACGCCATCTAGTCTCGCACTCCAAAAGAGCTGGCACCGCGAGGGATTAAAATTCACTGTGCAGCTGAAATTACAGTTCAGCGAGGCATCCGAAATTATCGTAGAGCCCGCTTTTGTGTGCGCGGCATAAAAAGATCTGAACAATCGGGGGACATTCTGTCGACGAGACTGGACGAGCATCGGTGGAAATATTTGGATATCGAGGAGAGGTTCCGGCCGCTATCGTCGCATCAAAAACCTGCGCTTCAACGGTGCAAATTTCATCGAGCAGCCTGCAACGTACTCCTTCCATCGGCCATTCTCAGGCATAATCCGTTTTGATCCTCGAACATCCTCCGGTGCATCGCGATCACGCGGATCAGGCAGTCGACGGATTCATATAAAAAGTTTTGACTGGCCCGAAGCCACCGAAACGGTTTTCCAAAGGCTCCGCAACACAGTCAGCATTTTCTGTCCGACTGACGTAATCTTCTTGCTGGTATGACGCTTTGCACGTCGATAATCCCCGACGTCTATTTTTCTCTTACGGGACCAGGACTCTCATTAACGCGAGCATGGGCTCACTGTCTCTTGTACGGAACGTTTTTCAGAAACGTGGCTGGTTTCAAAGCATTTTTTACATGATGATGATCGCTCGAACTGTGCTGTTACTTTGATCGTCGCTTTCGTCTGTGAATGTTGCTCCTTTTCGGATTTCGGAGGCAAACTTTGTAAACGGAAGCATCTAAGTAGTATTTCTTGTTGGGCTGATTAATTAGGGTATTTGATTTTCTATGGGGAAATATTTTGTGATTCATGTATCGTCAAAGTGTTTTAGATTTTTTAAGAGGTATAAATCTGAAATAGAAAGGGTGGACAAGTGTAATATTTTGGAGGAATAAGTTGAAAATAGAAGTGCTGTTACCCAAGAGTAATTATTAACTGCAAGTATTCTTTCGAAATATAATTATAGACACAATTCAGACCAGGGGCAAATTTTGAGGGGCGAAAATTGTGGGGGAAAGAGAATGAAAAAGCTTGAAACCCAAAGGCTTGTGACAGCTTTAAAAACAATTCACTTTTCTTTCATCTAGCAAATTAGTAATAACTCACATGCGAGTTGTCGTATTGAATTAATTATAAAACTGCCTCAACTCTTTTAAATTAAAATATTTCTCCGAATCAACCCTGATACAGGCACTCGTCTAAAAAGAAACCTAAAATTAATAAAAATACAGACAGAATTAGCACCTACATATTTACAGTGTCACTTGGCAACTACAACTCAAGAAATATTCTATGACCAGTCATAAATACAAAGCGCTAGAAAATAAACATCTCTGACGAGTCTCTTTTGCAATCAAGTCTCACAATTTCTCAAGGCTCTACTTTTAAAAAAAATGTGATCTTTGGTCCCGTCGCAAACCCATCATTTGAGTCCCGATTACCGTGTAACTCTGACTAAAGCTTTGTATTTCAAGCTGTTCTACGCGAAAACATTGCGGGTGACCCGCAAGTGGCCTCGTCGCTGGCGAAACTATCTTTTTTGGACCGCCACCGCGAGGCAGCAAGCAATAGCTCTTTATTTTCTTGTTATCCTTGGGGAAAACATGGTCCTTGATCTCTGTCTTCTCCCGAAAACAGAACATCGCGCCAGTACACACAGCAGCATAAATTTTCACGTACGCGGAGAGGGGCACTTTCGTTAGCGTTCTGTTTGCACATACTAGCCGCGCGAATTTATTTCGTGTGTTGTTGCCCAGCAAATATTTCCCGCGCGTTTAATCGCGCTTGAAATAGCCACGGAAATCGTTCCGTCGTGCCTACGGCGTCAATGAAATTAACGCACCATATAAAGGTACTCTGTGTGCCAACCATTACCAATTTATTCCTCCGACAAACACTAAAGCAATCGTTAAGTAACTCGAAAACGTCGAGGATTGAGGAATCGAATGGATCGTTGACGATTCTGCGAGCAAATATGTAGCGTATCATCGATTTCATTTACTGTGAAACAATTTTCACCGGACATGAAATATGTTGCTCTCGCGACCATAAATCCCAGCTACCTGTCAGACTTCGAAGCTGTGTTAGCACGCGTGAAGCGTGCTTTTTAAATGGGCGCAGTGATCCATAGTGTTAACTGTAGGACCAAAAAGAAATTGTCGGTCTAATAAAAAAAGGTGTTGGATAAGTGTCTGAAGGTTTGAGGAAAATGCGGGGGGTCTGTTTTAAATTTCATTTTAAATACAGAATTTTCAGTTGTTTAGATACTATTTATATAGGGTAAACCAACCAGTGAATGACCGAATTGTTGAATGAGAAGCCCAGTAAATGACCGCATACTTTTAATAAGAATCGTACTTATTAATGTTTGTTTAATACGCATAACTAAAAATATGGGATATTAAACGTGCAACTACACTCCATTTATAAACATATCATCATTTTTAAATTTATAATTGACATATCTTTGTCTAATGGTCATTCACTGGTATGCGGTCAATTACTGGTTGGTTTACCCTACGTATGTACTATGTATGCACATATGATGGACAAATTTAAGGGAACGGTCTCGTTAAAAATTTTCAGAAAATCGATTTTTTTATACTTTTTAATACTCAGTAAAGTTATCAAACTAAATTCGTAACAGTATAGATTCTACAATGATAGAAACGACTCTATCTCCGAATGGCCGCAACATACAAGCAAAACTTTAAACGCGTTTATCTAGAAACATGGTTTTCCGAATGGAGCCAGCATAACAAACGAAATTGTGAACCAATTCCAAAAATCTTGGTGGCATTTTCATTGTAATTGAGAGCAAAAGCGGACTAACCAACATCGAAAAAAAATTAATTTTCCCTATTTTATATGATTAAATAGTACCTACAGTCTATTGGAATACACTATTGCTAATAACTCAATTTCGCAAAAAAATATGGGTTAATCCTTTGCTCTCAATGCCTCAAATATACGTGGCACATAAGGTAGACGCCAGCGAATCGTATAATCTTCGTGTCACTCCCCCTGTTTCTAATATCGTTTTTCACAAACAGTTCTAATTTCATTCGTTCGCCTACACCTACAGTCTACACCGGGAAACGTAACTCTGCGACGTTTCGAATCCGAATCCCTCTTCCAAAACCACCATCCCCCGGACAGCGATAGACCGAAATGAATATTTCGAGGCGGGATTCGAGCGTGCGACCTCTCCTCCGCGGAAACAAGATTTTAATTCAATCGCTGCGCACACCGTCGTCGTAAAATATACAATCGAATCTGCTAGACGGCCCGTGCGATGTATAACGAGAAAAACGAAGCCGGCGGGACGCGGGATTCGAAAAATTGAGTTGATAAATCACAGTGTCCCCGTGTCACGAGCTTCGCCGTCTGTAATACTGCTTTAATGAACCTTTACAACGTTGCTGCTTGGATCAGCACACATAGAAAACCACTATTGCCCTCGTTGTAATACTACATTCACGAATGAATTTTAGATATTTGCCTTGAATCTCTTGCAACAGGACGATGTCTGTACTACACAGGGGATTATAGTTGTCTGTGTATGGAGAGGATTAAATAGTCTATCTGTAGATGGCAGCCATTTGAAATATTAGGAACGAAGGAAACGAATCCTGCCAGATACAGAGCAATTCCATCAATTCATTCTCGGAAGTAGGATTCGCCTTAGTGCTTCTGTTTATTCTGAATTTCGAGTTACCCGCGTGACCCAGGGTGCCCACATTTGTCAGATTGGCTTCGTTGTAGCAATTTGGAATATTAAGCCTAGGGAAGTATGCCGTTGGCCCAGATAGTAGATGCAACGGTTAAAACAAGCATCAGACAAATGAAAGACTTTCGTTCGTGTTTCGGTTCAGTAAAACCCGCGATTCCATCCCTTTGGTAGAATAATACCGAGGGTTATTTAATTAGGATGTCGATGAGAAATTGATTAATTGAATAATTGAAAAGAAGAATATCGTCGCTGCGTGGGTGTAAATTGATCAAGTGTAATTCTACTGTATCGAAGTCGCGATGGGGAAAATTCGCGACAAGCTCAGATTGCTGCAGCGTGGGGATTAATTTGCTGATTGGTCGAATGTGCTTGCAAGTATATATGGAAGGTAAAATGCGGAGAGTAGCTGGCCAGTTCTATTCAAATACAGCGGGAGAACTTCCAGGGAAGGTTTTATGATTTCTCATAAACTCGCGATTCCATTCGTCTCCGAGTTATAAATGGAAGCTAATATTCTGCATGAATGAAGGAACCAACTTGTAGCGAGTGCATAAAGAGACTTACTTTAAGAAAGGGTGACTTTGTGAAAATCAAAAATTCCTACCCTAAACTAGGGTTTTCAAATATCACACGAAAACTATACATTTATAAGTATAAGACAATAAATAAAATTTGGGGGGTTGTGAAAAGAATTAATAATAGAAGAATAATTTGTATACCAGTTTTTACCAGTTAGAAGAAATTACCTCACCCTACGACTGTCAAGTAGGGTTTCTTTTCATTAAATTATATTTTCAAAATTATTCGCGTTTTAAACTTTATCTCCGTCAACACCCTACGTCATCGAGACGCTCATCGAGCAGATGAAGTATCAAAGCTACCCTAGTCCTTTAAATCTAGAGATCCTACGACACTTATGACACGTAGACCCTTGAAAGCCATCAACACTTCAGCGCTGTCATCCTCATCAAGCAGTCACCCCCGTCAAGTATACGTTGGTTCTGCTTGAAAATTACATACATACACACATGCAGGCCTTTCTCTTGAGGATTTACGCCTGATGAAGCTGTTAAGCCCCTCGAGGGATCGGCATCGATCCTGGAGCAATGAACCCATCAAACTAAGCGCGTTATCCTTCCATCAATTGACGAAGACAGCAGCCTCTTACAATAGAATTCGCATTATTCCAGACCTTTTTGTAAAATCCTAGAGTACTTTCTGGCACCGAGCTCCACCACTTTGACCTCGCATTCCCTGCGCGGATCCAGCACTCTACACCAAACAGAGATGAGCCCACGAGAGGTATCGTCAGTGGTTTTGTGCGCGATTGGCAGGTCGATCCGCGGAAGAAAGCAGGCCAACATCGCGGTCTTCGTTTCCGCGAATATAGGTTACAAAGTGCAGCGTTTCTAATTCCGGGAAAAGGAGGAGAGCAACGAGAGAAAAAAAGAAATATCCGCTTCGATCCGGCGCTCCTCGCCTAGCCCAGCCCCAGCCTCGTTCCGCCGGGATTCATTAATGCTCGCTGCACATTAGCAAACAAACATCGTATGCCTCGATATCGTCGGTCGCCAGGCCGAGGGCTCACAGTGGCGTGGCTTTTATCGAAATTAAACGAAAGATTAAATATCCCTCGAGGAGTGAACGTCATGCGCTCTAGGGGGCAGGGGGTGGTTTCTCATCAATCCGCGAGCCCTTAAATTGATCGCCAATGGACCGTTTCGATACCGTTTCTCGGTATCGCTAATGTCGATGAAATCGACATCTTTGCTAGAACCCCTGGAGACGAGCGGGACGCTAACGTGTACCTACGTGTTCTTGATAGTGTAAACGATAGATCGGCATGCAACGTGTCTGCTTCGTTACACAGCGATTCGTGTAAAACGGCATTAACGGGAGTATGATAGAAAAAGTTGAGTAGAAATTGTGGAGTGGTTGCAAACTGTTTATACATGTGGATAGTAGGATGTATTATTTGCGATGGTAGTAGGAGTTTGCAATCATTCAAAGTCCACGCTGAGTTTTGAATTATTACTGGCTACGAATATGCATTAACACTTTGAATGGCATCGGTATAATCTCGAAGTAAACTTTATCTCTAGCTAAATATAATTTCACCAGTGATGTGACAGGGGTGCCATTTTTTAATTGAAATTTCATCACTTCATTGCTACATGCCTCACATTTGTACCAAAATATAGTATAGGACTGAACTTATTACTACCTACTGAACCATAATTATTCTACTAGTTTCAAGTTTCAAGTGCACTTTTAAGAGTCACAAAGAGTACCAGCAATTTCACTGAGAGAGTAATACTCAGACAATACCCAACTTTGAAATGAGCTGTAGCGAATGATGACAAATTTACTTTCCTCTAACTGTTGGTAATTAGTAGCCAGATAGGTGATGAAAACAGTGGGGGAGGGGGTCTGAAACCATACCTGGTGACTTTAGAAATTAGTTTTCACAGTTTTAGCGTGTTTTCACCCTGATACTTTCTGGAAAGAATATATTATTTCGTTGAAAGGATAAATTACTTTGATGTCGTCTAGATCTTGCCTACATTTTGGCATATTATATTATTTTTCAAGAGAAATCTATTAAATGTTTTCATTCTCTGTACTTGACGTGACGAAAAGTAGAACTGTATTGCAATGTGCTAGGTGCCTGTCAAACTATATGGCACTGAAGTCCAAATAATTGAAATCATGAATCGTATTGCTAAAAGTAGAACGTAGAGAGCTGAAAAATATTCGTAGAATTTGTACTAGGTACACCAGGAAGCAAGTTCTCAATAATGAAAAAACGAAAACGTACAGTGTTTGAAATAAATTATTGCAACGTTTATTGCGATTGGAGGGGTTCCAACAGCCATGTCGCATAGCACCAGGGCGACATTTACAGGGTGGAATTTCTTTAAAAATTTACTGCAACCGCACCAACCGCACAATATAAACGCGGCATCCACGTGTATTAAAATATTCAATTCACTGCAAAGTGTTCCTCTATAAATTATTTATTCATTAAGTGCGCGCATAGCTATACTTTATACACAAGATTAAGTGTGCAATAAAGTACACCCCGTTGACGGGGACGTACATACGCGAATTAATACATAAGCACAAAGCATATTAGTGTGAAACAACTGTAACGATTAAATTTAAAAAAGAACGCATTGTATTATCATATACGTTCGTAGAACCTGAGTGACGTTCAATGGTAAGTATCCATAAAACAAGCACCAAGATGCCAGAAAAATTTTATCGCAAACCCAGTGATTCTTCTTGCCAGCGGAAGCAATTGAATGATTTTTTTACGGGGCATTTGCGTTTGACGCAAGTACCGCGTTCATAGGACGGAAAATAAAATTTAAATTCTTTCTTTAGCCAGCTCTTTCAGTGCTGACGGAAACCGGCCGTTTAAGGGACGCCTTTCACTGCTAATACATTTCAGGTTAATCGATATTGGTTCTGCATTAAAAATGGAGAAGCTGTGACTCCTGAAACATGAGCTACTTATTGCGAATAATTGAAGGGAAAGGGGGAATATTGAAGCGTGGCAGTTACAGAGCAGATGTTGCTACACCGCCGACAAAGAGACGAGCACTTGATTTCCTGTGAAGGGTATCCGCTTCGGTTCACAGTTGTGCTTTTATCAGTATCTTTACAAACGATATTCGTCAGCAGCGTTTTTATATTTGTAAGAGAATGTGGGACTTTTACTACATACATGAACAATGGAAACGATATTATTAGCAATTACACAAGGGAAGTGTAAATGTTAGTTTAATTTCTACATATACTGGTCTTTATATAATTTACAAGAAAATATAATTGTAAGAAAATTGAGTTTAAATTAATATACGTCATAGGAGAAACTATTACCGATCTTCACTAATCCTAACGGAATAATTAAGCACATAATTTGCACTAAAATTAATCGAACTGAAAATTCATAGCAGATCTTCAGCACCTCAACGGTAACGCCGTCACACTCCGTAATTTTATAATAATTGCGAGGGATTGAATAGCAGGTAGGAAGTGCTTTTGCCACCAGAGAGCGCCGCGTCAGTTTTCATTCGCATCCCTTTGAAACGATGTGAAAAGAGAAGCGTGCCCGAGGCACGCAGAACTTGAAGAAGGCGTGACTCGCTTTTCTTTCTTTGCCTTCCTTTTCCCTTTTATCTTTTTCGTTAATAATATGGCACTATTGGCGCGGCCAAGGCAGAGACGCCAGAGCTACGAGTGCCCGTGAGGGTGGGACGACGTCAGCAACGACTCTCCCTTTCGTTGGCGCATCGCCCGACCGTCATCTTTGTTTACCTAGTGTCACAATGCGTGGGAGGGTGGAACGCCCTCGAGATTCTAATTTGAGTGCAAACACGCTAGCTTGTCTACCCACGGCTCGTCCAGACCAGTCTGGGACAAGGATGGATGAGGGACTCCACATGCGCCGCGAAAACCATCGAGTTGAAGAGGACCATCAGACGAAAACAGGAATAGAGGATGGAGGCTACCCCGTGAACCTGACTGAAAGGTTGCGTGGATATGGGTTCGTTTGCGGGGAGTCTGAAGGAAGTAGGAAATATGGCTGATTAAATAATTTCTGATTGGAAAATGAGAAGAGGCGAGGGGGTAAGATGAATGGAGGGAAGGAGGGTAACTGTTAGGCGGATTTATTAAATCGGGGGTGGTGTGCTCAGTTGAAGGGCTTCGGGGCAACAATTGATCGAAGGATTTTTTTCCACTCATCCTTTGTCTTCAAATGGGCGTCCTGCTGAGGTTTCGTGTTTGGGAAATTGATGGGTCTCCGGAGATAGGTGACGAGGACTAGAGAGTGAGTTGAGGATTGTGAGGCAATTGGGAAGGAGATTGTACTTCTTGCCGAAGTAAATTGAAATTGTGTAACTGTGGTTTCGAGAGAAATGGCTGTGAAAGTCAGTGGAACTTTCGCACACTTCTCTGATACGTATTTTGGTGGACAGGTTGTGTCGGTATGTTTAAATATTTTTCAAATTAGGAGGAAATAGTTGGAAGCAGTTATAGGTTTTATAAATATTTATGAAGAAGAAAATGGAAATAGTATTTCTTTATGAAGAATTCTGAAATGATTGTTCGTTAAATTTAGGCAAGAATTGCAACAAGGATTATAATTATTATGAATTTCAACTGACGATATCGAATGTAAGCTTCTTTCCAAAGCGCAAAATAAGTGGTTCTTGTATTATCGTTTAAAAAAATATACCGTAAGTCCCGGAAATATTAAATACCTATATGTCGAAATCGTTCGATACACCACAAGTAATTAAAACTTCTAACTTAAATTCTAAGCAATTAATACTTAATATTAAAACTCATCTGCCCACTAAAAATATGAATCTGAAGAAGCGCAAAAGGACATATGTACGTTCTAAACAAAGCAGATTAAATAGAAGTGCCCAGGGGAAACGCTCTCGTAACTCGTCGAATCAAAAAAAAGAAAAAGGAAGCAGAAACGTATAACAGAGAAGGAATAAAGTAAACAAGAAGAATGGCGGGGTATCTCAGTGCCTCGAGGCTCGAAATGAAGAGAGTAATTCGATTGGCTAACGCGAGAGTCAAACAGCAGGAAGCGATAAACTTTCGGTAAGTCGGATCGCTGGGGAGCAAGACGAATGTGCAAAGCGGATGTGGACCCGCGGGAAGACGCAAAGAGAAATCTGGATACGGTAAAAATCCGGAGAATTGCTTGGGGGTAGACAAAAGGGCGGGGATGGTGTCTTGTGTTAACAGCGGTACGAAACTTTCGCGGGCACGAAAAGGGAATCTTTCGCGGAAGCAGGTACGTGACGTGCAAGTGTATTTATTACTCTCCATCTAAAGTCTAATTTGTAAGGCGGGAGATGTTAAAACGAAGGAGATAGATAAGCACGAGGAAAAAGTGGAGGAATTTCGAGTGCTACGCATTCGTGCGAATCTCCACTATAAGGAATGTGAAGTATTTCATTTCAACAGTGAGTGACGTCGTGTCGGCCTGTCTCCACGCAGAGGGATTCCCAACCTGTACACGACTTTGGCGTATCATCACGTTGATATTTTGTGAAAAGTATCGAATGTATTGTTCTGAAATCCCTGACTGTTAGCATTGAAAGTGGACCGAGCTGGGAATTCGCTTTTTACTTTGATAGTTAGTACTAATACAATTTTGAATTTCCATGTTTTCTATTCTAGATGATCTGATGAGATTTTTCCTAAGTAGTGAAAATGAATCTAAACTCGACCTCCCTCGAGGCTAATTTTAATCGTACGTTAATTATGTAATATGTATAGGTAATTAGGAATAGCTCGAATAAAGTTGTATTTGGATACATTTTCATCGGAAAAACTTTATCCATCCATTGGTAGTACTATCATGAATATCTAACAGAAAATAAATAAATTATAATTATCATTAGTATTAGCATATATTCTTAGAATGTGTTAGTCCTAGGATTACGTTTCATATGAACAGAAATGCTGAACCTCATCCAATAAACACTTAATTGCTTGTAAGAATTAGTGATGTATTAAAGTCGTTATTGTTATTATCATTATTATTAAAAGGCGAGTCAAGTTGGACAAAGCCTTTTTGGTAGAAGCGATCGCTCGGAAAAGCCTGATCAATATTAAAACAATATTTCGCCATACTTTGCGGCATTCAAAGTGTCAATACTGGTGTTTTGACAGTTTTGAACCGATCTGTCTTATCATAAACTTGTCTGAATAGGTATTACTTAGGTAAGTTTGTTCTCATTTAAAAGTATCTAAGAAGAAAGTAATCTCCAAAGCATGCATTTGTGAAAACAGGTTATCAATCCCCGTGCCCTCTCATGCAGAAATCGTTCGAATTTTTCGTTCCTGTAATAAATTCAACGCGGCGATGATGGAGGCATTCCTAGAAAATTGAAAACCCGCATGAAGGTTGTAGAAAAAGATTCAAAGGACGCCATTAGACCGGCAAACGGGTCAAAGAGCCCTGAATCTTTCCCCAACTATAGGTAGTAGGAATATCGGAGGTGGTAATAATGCTAGTTACAATGCTGCAACCAAATAATGTTATAAAGGTCGACATTTTCCTATCACAGCATTCTTCGTACACTTTCTCTTCGTGGACACCATGCAGCTAACAATCGTAATACATACACGCCATTACTTTTATGTGAAGAAACTTAGGCTTTCTACCAAGAATCTTAGTGTTTAATTTAATGATAAATATCAGAAGTTTTAATCTAAATCTTAATTCTCCGTGGTCACAGCTTCTTATAATCACAAATTAGTCACATCTGGTTCACTGCACGGCAACGTCATTTTGAGTTACCATTTATTGTACATTCGTAATACTTATATAATAATGATTTAATAGTCTTTTTACAGAAATGTAAATTTTAATGTATTGAAATTTGTATTTGAAAAAATAGTTGTGGATAAAAATGATTCTTTTCGTTAAAATTCGTTACCACTTTTTTAAATTTTATTATTATGGTCCAAAAATTTACAAAAGTAGTGGCAAAGACATGTCCTGCGGTGCGATACACCCCGTGTGACCACGAAGGATTAAATCAGTAGGTCCATGAAATTTTGCTACATATTAGAAAGAATGGAATCATAAGTATTTGTGAAAAAAAAATTTGTTAAGCTCCTGGTAGTGTAATATATAATAATATACATAGTATGTCTGAATCAGTGCAAAAATTTCAGAAATACCTGTCGCGAAGGTTATTTCGACCTTGCACTTAATTCTTTTTTATTTTTTTCCGAGATAACTCTCTTCTCATAAAAAATGGTGAAAATTTTGTCGAATCACTATTAAGTTTGCAGATGGGTATTTTTATCAGTCTTTCCCTATAATATTACTAGCTTTACTACTCGGCTTCTCCCAAAATTTAAATTCTGATTTTATGAAAAAAAGTTATTGATATTTTTTTGTGAAAATAGTCACATTCATCTGGATTAACTAGGCATCATAAGCTGGGACACATTTCGTGACTCCAGAGTTTACCGTTCGAAAGTTTTTAGACGACAAACAAACACGCAAGCACTTTCTACTTTATATATTAAGATTGTGTGTTTTGTTTTTATCCATATGGTTCCTTCCCAATATATTACAATCATATGAAAAACTACAATTCGATGTTAATTTGATACATTTGCATTTCCCTCAAGTACCTATGTGCCGATAGAATTTTTTTAGGATACCTATTCGGAAGCATGTATTTGAGTTTTCGCGGGGGAAACAAAATATTCAATTTCGATGGCAGCTGTATCTGTTGGTTCAAGATCAGGTGGATCCCGATTGGACCGAGTAGCACACGGAACGCGAATCTGCGGTTTGGCAAGAAGCAAAAGTCGATAGAGGCTCGCGTACGTTATCGACGTCGAAAGGTATTCAGCCTCGAATGTATTCCGAAACCGAGAAATCTAATTTTCCCATATTTCCACCGACAGCCTGTGCCAAGGAATTACTTGCCAATAATGCGTTCCACGAGAACACATTATTCGCGATACGCAGGGATGCACGAAACATCTTCATTAGTCCAAGAACAATTCCAATACACATTCCTAGAAATTTTCGCGTTCCATTAACGCTCAACACTTTCCAACCCCCTTCGTATTTATTCTTCTACAGCGTGGTTTTCATGCAAGGTGGCCTTTGTTCCAGCCATGAAATTCCACTTGGTAAGTCTCGTCCTTTGTCAGATATCTGAAATGCATTCTGTGTACGTGGTATCCCTTTAACGCGGTGACTTCAAACGACTCATCCTCGATTGATTCTTGCTCGGTAAGGGCGAGTTAACTCATTCATTTCCACGTGTGGTTCGAAAGCGAGGCACTGAGAAACGAGAACTCCTCGCAGTTCTATATACACCTGACAATGATCGAACTGTTTCAGATTATGAAGCTGTTGCAGTTACTATGTTTATTATACTGTTTGGTACAACTTATGTTCAGTAAACTGTGGTATAACCAACTAAAAAAATGGTTTATAACAAAATAACAAGTAAAAACGTAGAATACAATTTTATTTTTTTATTAGATACGTAATTTCCGAGAATAAATGACTTCAAATTTGTAGATACTATGAATTCACTTAAATAAATAAATTTAATATGATCCATAGTAGATGTTTATAGATGATTAGTTTATTACAGAAAATAACAATGATGTGGTGCAGTAGCATACAGTTCGTAAGAATATTACGAGATCCGAAAATAATTTTTTATAAAAACTATGGACAGTGTCATTCATATTGTAAGCAAAACTAGACTTATCACATATTCTGTACAAACAATTTCTTTAATGTGGCCCCGCAAGTAAATATCAGCAGATGTGTCACTAATCAAACAAGTTTATTTTATATTTTTTACTTGTTTTGTCCAGAGAATCATCTCGTACCTATGTAGTTCTACGACGATTTATTAAATACCCTATAGAGTGTACACTATATCCGAGACATATGGATTTCCTTATTATTTTGGTTACGTTTTCAGTAATTCAGAATCTTAAATCCTTGCATATAAATCCTTGATTACAGAAATTCGTAATACTTTCCAAAACAGATTCACGAATTATTACAAGAAAACTGAGGCAGCTTTTTCTTGAAGAAAATCCACACTTATAGATCCCCACTTATCACAATTCTGTCAGTTGCAGAAATAATCCGGTCGTTGCACATTCTACAGAATAAATCACTGCAAACTTTGTTCGCGTCTCATAAACCGTTCGATGCAATATTATTAGTTTTATATGCACCGAAACTGTAGAAGTGTCCCATTGAAGAAAGAAGGAACAGTGGCGCGAGATGTAATATTATTCTTTATTGCTGGGGCATAACGAGAATTCATACGTCATTAAATGGAATCGATAAAAGTTATCGGGACAATAGCGACATTTCACGACCGAGTTGCTAACGATTCTGCGTTACATAAACGAAGACGTTGGAGGCGGGGCGCAAGGAATTGAAACTTGGATGAATAAGGCCACGCTGTTAAACGGGGAGTGCCGAGGGTGGCTGCGAAGCTATCGATGAGTAAAGCTCACTCCCGGCAGAGTAATGATAATTACGCACGTGATCAGGTATACCGAACTAACGTAATGAAATATTAACCGATCGTAATGCGAATGCAGGGAAGCGTGCATCGTTTCACAAATTAAGGTAATCGCATCGGGGTGGAAACATGCGTAATCATCTGGCCAATCTCTCGTGCAAAGGATCATCCGAATAAATAACTGAACGATCGTGACTCTCCAGCAAACCTAGATGTACTTGAAAAATTGAAATTATTCCTCAAATGGAACGTGAAATATGAGAGATTTATTTCTATGCTACTACAGCCTCCATTTTACGTATTTATACAGAACTATAATCAACATCGGTATTTCAATGTTACTTAATATTAAGATAGTATAGGAAATTTGTGTGAAGCACTAAAGCAACAGTGTTGAGGATTATTTTCAATAATCCGTAAAATATATATCAAATTCATATACAACTTAGGCTCCAAAAACGCTAAAAACTCATTTTAAAAATACCACTTTCGTTACACATTGATCATCCTTAAGGGGACTAGGCAGTCGAAAAATCGATTTTTTTTATTGCATTTTCCAAAAGTACTATCCTTTCTGAATAAAATGCCGCTTGGTTTATAGTAAAGTTCGCAAAATTATAGATTTGACAGCTAAAAACGTCAAGCGGCAACCTATAGCGTCGCCTTTGCCCAGAAACTTTAAACGCGTTTTTCTCGAATATTTTCTTCTCTTCGTTTTTACCTTATTGTGAACGAATGGAGGTTCAGATCGACTTGAAAAAATTACAAGATGTGTAAAACATGTGCCATTTCCGACCAAACCTCTGATATGGTCCGTAAAAATTCGAGATTTTCATAAAAAAATTAAAAAGTCACCGGATTTTAGTAGCGCACAAGCAAGAACGAATTTTTCTCGGAAAAATCGCCGTTTTTCGGCCACCAATCGTATAATTTTGATTTAATTTCTGTTTTTATAGGTTTGGTCGGAAACTATGAATCCAACAAACAAGAATCACACCTTTAAAATCGAATTACGTCACATTTTAAGACCGATATTAGGGCAAAACGACGGAAAACCGTTAAAATGTTTACCCGTCTGCAGCGCCATTTTTAAAGCACATATATATTTCTTACCATTTATTTCTCAATCAGTATGACAGTAATAAACATTGGGTAAAAGGGTACACCTGGATGTGCTTTCATTTCTTTACAAATAAATAAAGGACAGAGTCTCTTTCTCACGAAAAACGACTGCCTAGTCCCCTTAAAACCGTGCAGCCGTATTTGAAACCGTCTCATTAAACAGTTCAGTGTCTTCGGCAGCGTTCCAGAAAATTCCCCAACGAATCCGTCGTACGTGACGATGAATAGCCAGTAACCACTACTTCGCCTGACAACGATTCGCGTGTCGGTTTCCCCTAACGAAACGCGTGATCCGCGGTTGAAGCACGGCTGACAAGTGCTCGATCACCTTCCCTTGCACTCGAGACCCACGGAACCCCGGTCGAAAGCGTTTTCCCATCCGCAGGAGGCCCCTGTTATATCCCCATTTCCCGCCCTAAACACCGCGAAAACACCGTGTGACAAGCAAACGTAATTTTCCATGACAAACGAGGGCCTGTCACTTGTCCGTTGGTCAGCGGGCGAAAAAGGTCCCACCCCAGCGCGGCGCTTCCTGCGGTTGAAAGCCATGAGTAGGTATTCGCGCGAATGGTAACAGGTTGTCGTGTCGCTGCGATCAAAGTGCCATCGCGTTGAAACGGCCGTGCTATGATAGCCAGCTGGACAAAATACGCGAAGATAAGCGTGCAATTAACGTATCGATTTGGGACCGAATGGGAACTGTCCATCCATGATATACCAGAACAGAGATAATATCAGTGCGTACATATGTACGATACATATAACGCATGTATGTAAAAGATTGCCTGCAAAGTGGAACGCGTTGTGAATAACGCGAATGGATAGATGAATGGCCAGTTTTGTGATCGGTATGTACAATAGCTATGTAGTAATCTGTCATTGTGTTGAATTTCTATTTGACACTATGGTTGTAAGAATTTACAATGTGGAAAAGTGATTAGGACACAATGTAGCTTTTCCGTCGCACTGGGCAAGAATAATTTTTGCCGCTCTTTATATTTATTTATAACTAATTACTTTAAAATATAATTTTTAATAACAAAAGCTTTACCTATTTTTTTACCGCTTTTTCAAAACGTTTCACTTTTTTATTGGATTTTATTGATTCTAATTTTCTCGTTATACCAATTTTGCCGTTCGGGGTATTTGCCCTGATTGCACCCCTCTAGATTGGGCCCCGAATATGATTGGTTATACACGAGAAATTCGATGATTTTTTTAATTAGCTGGCACGTCAGTGTTAAGATGTGTGAAAAGATAGAAAGTTAAATTTTGAGATATTCTATTTTCCGGAGGGTTAATACCAATAATACTGGGGTGTAAGGATGACGGATAAATATTTAAAATGGTAATATATGATAATTAGGTTGACCAAGATTGTTCATAAATGTGATCCGTTATTGTTCGTTAGATTACCAGTCACTTTCCCAGGATGATAATATTGATAGAACTTCGGTGAACGTAATATTTTCGTAATCCCTGTCGGGAAGTTATGCAAATCCACCTAGATTATTTGCATCAGCTGGGTGTAATGGGATCATTAAGAATGCTACTGTATGTATACTGTTTATTCAGAACTCTAACGTTCACTATTTCAACGCCAGAAGCTTTAGTTAGCCATTTTGATTTTAATTTCAAATTTGCGAATGTTGTCACAAAGAATGTTGTCACCACACCACAAAACTTGAACTGTCGCTTTTGTATTGACGACAAAAAACTTTACCACGAAATTGTCGCTGTCGCTGGTTGACAGAACTCACAACCGTTTTTGTGATTGTAATGAGCTTCTAAAGTAGTCTGTCTGAGCTCAGCCTAGATATACCAATGAATTCCATTGGTGGCTACGACTTATTTCGAACGGAATGGAATGTATAGCATTTCAAATATTATTCACGCTCAAAGAACGCACCAAAATTTCCCAGTATTTTCATAACGTTGAAACGTAATTACAATCAATGCACTTGTGTATCCAGTACGTTCCTCGAACGAGTTCAAATTGCCCGTCACGAAAGGGTGCAAAATTTATCGTGCTGCAAGTAACACAATGTTTCGTGCAAGTTGCCTACCATACGTCACTGATAACGCGAATGGATCGTGTGTTAAAACTACAAGGGTGAATGGGCTTTACACCGCTGACGTACGTGTATAATCGCAACATGCAGCTTCCAGCAAAGGTAGCTGGCAAGTGATGTGATTTTCCAAGGGAAACGTGATTAAAAGGGCAGGTTCTACAGAATTTCCAGCTATTTATGCAGAATTGTAAACTGTAGAGATAGTGAAGGTAATTATAAGGTAATACTATAGAAATTAGAAGGTAATTACAATTATAAAATGTATGAATATTTTTAGCGAGAAAAGTTCTGAACCCCCGTTTTAACAATCTGTATAAGAAAATCTAGTTATATGATTTGGCGAATTTTTCTGTCTCGGGTCTTATTATCAACCAATGGCACACCCAGAGGGGGGCAAGGGGTCCTAGCACCCCGAAAAAGGAGCTTTATAAAAAGAAAAGAAAACTGGATTTTATTTTTTAAAATAATTTTTATAATCACCTAATGAATTTTATCGAATTTGCATTAAAAATATTTTTAACCGTTCAACTCGACTTCTCCAAGATTAAATCCTGAGTGCGTCACTGCTAGCAACACACGTTTGATGAGAAATGTTCATAGTGAAAAACTGTATTTCCATCTTCTGCAATTATTGGATCCTTCCGTTCAGTCAATATGTCCTAATACATATTTCACTGAAACGCTCCATTTAATTTTCACTGTTACAACGATTCTCCGTGTCGTTCTAGACTAATCGCAATCAACTAATTGCTCGCAAATAATTAACAAGCACGAAAATAGCAAGCAATCTATGAGTCTGATGATTTATTCAAGGCGCTAGTGACCATTCTACAATTGCCACTTCCCATACTTCAATTCCACAGATTCACCCAACAGAAACGTAACAGAAATTATTAATATTATTATTAAACGTCTTTATTGCAAAACAAAACACAGTTTATTTTTCAACTTTACGGACTATTTTTCAACTTAACCTAAATCAGCCTCACGCGCACGAACTTAATGGCTCGTCAATCGATCAAAAACCTTTATTTATTATTTATAACCTGAATTTATTAATTACAAAACCTTAGAAAAATAAAACAGCGCAGCATACGTAGTGATTTCAAAATCAATAATCCATTTGATCCCACGAACATCCAATTATTTCCAACTTTACGAGCTTCGGCAACATCAGAACGTAGCTTTGATTTAAACTTTGCTATGCCTGAGGGTCACACATACATATGTACGTATTTTACTGCAACGGATCCACTTAAGCAGCCTCTCAAATGATCTCGACAGTCAAACTTGTCAGAAGCGATTCCAGGGTTGAAAGTGGCCCTCCGGTGTGGGAAATGAAAATTCCCACGGATAGTAAATCGTCAGAGTGGCGTGGCGGGAGGTCGCAATGTTGCGAATTGTCGCGTACTTTTTGACGTGTACACATTTTCACCCAGTCCGGGGTGGCCATCCGTGGCCCGTTGCGAGGCTAAATTACCGGCTATAATTTCATTTCGCCGGGAAGCGCGTGTATGTGCGAGCTCTGCCGCGATACGCGCACACCCGGGCGCCGGAACACGAGGGTTACACGGCGCGCTTGTAATTCACATTGTGCTTTCGGGGGCAGGGGCCCAGTAATTAACAGTTTTGAGCGCGGGGGCCGCGTGGAAATGTTCAGCAACTCGGTCAGTAGGTGAGCTTACAATTAACACTCTGGTACCGGTGGCATGTCAACGGAGTTGGATTTATAGTGGGCGTCTTCGTTTTACGGTGCGATCGAAACGTCGGATAATATTGTTTAATGACCCGTAATCAATTTCGACCGTTAGATTGAGGGCTAATCGACGTCTCTGTGTCGGGCCATCTGGGGGAGTACAAATTAGTTTTCAAACGATCGTTGCGGAGTTCTGGGAGGGAGTAAGCTGCATGCAATGGTCCGTAATATGGACAAGGGTGTTACTTGAATGGGATCAGAGTTTGAGTAAATTGGTCGTAAATGCAAACGCTTGTGTACGATCGGCAGTTGATGTTATGGGGTTATGTAGTGGTTCGTCAGAAAATTTGTTGAACCGTGTTGGTATGCACGTGATATATCAGTGGACTCCTAAGTAGTTTATTGCTATCCATGCGTGATAATTCAAATTCATGTTTCTAAAGGAGTTAGCGCAATAGACAGGTCGAGCGAATTTTTGATTGTAGGTATTTGAGACGTTAAAAAGTCAAAGCTGTGCTGACTCAACTGTGAAAATTGATTTATAAAAGTATTTTTATATACAGTCCTGCATTATCTTCTTCAGTAAATTGAACTGTAATTACAGTTTAAATTAAACGATGCATCGGACCGTGTAACATTGAGATTGAACTTCTTTTAGTTATTAAACTTCACGGGCTTTTTAACCAAACCCTGAATCTTCCTCCATTTATCATCAATCACTGTTCCTCCCGTTCCTTTAATCAGCTCCATCGCGATGTCATTTACCTGTAATCTTTGACGCGCATTTCCGTGGTCGTCAAAGTCTCCCACATCTTCATAACCACGAGTTTTTCACATTTTCTCGTGCTTCTTAAGAATCATCTCTTTCCTTTTTCGGAGTCTGAAAAGTCGCCGCCTCTTTCACGGTTAGCCTGCATATACGACGATACACTATCATGTTGAACTCCTTTAAAGTCCCAATGATGGTTGAAAATATTATACACGCTATAGGTACTCCTTCAAAGAGAGTCCATAATTGTGTGTTTCGTTTGAATGCCTATACACACAGGTATCAAATCCTTGAAGGTATATAAAACTTATTTTGCTATCTTTGCCTTCACGACTTTGTACTGGTTAATATCGTATATCTTAAATTGAGAGTTACTACTAATCGTAAGTAGTGAAATACTTTGTATGTTTACTAGCTCCATGGTTATAACATCACTAGTTCCAAATTCTATGATTCTAATATCACTATTTGCATAATTTATGTTTCTGGAGCTACTACTTTTAATTTCAATAATCACGTGTACTCGATATACCCTCTATTCTATAACAAACCCATTCTGTTTGTTTCTCTTCCTAATACAACCTAACCAGAGTGGGGCATTATTCGGCTAAATTTTCATTCGAATATGTATTCGAATACATTTGTGCGAATAAGTTTTTATTCGAATAATCTTCGAATAAAAAGTTCGAATAAAATGAAATTATTCGACAATAACGAATAAGTTTTTATTTGACTGAAAATTTATTCGAATAATTTGTTATTCGAATAAAAATTTAGTCGACTCAACGGACGAATAAAATGATCACGTGGTTTCAGCGATGTATCATGACATCACTGACTGACACTCGTGAGACCTAATGTTTTAAGTTAGGTAACTCTTGTCATAGCTCGCACTTTGCAGGAAGCTGTATGACCGCGGTATTACATAGAGTAGTGTTTTGATTTATTTTAAATAAAATTTGCTCATGTCAATTCATTTAAACTAATGAAAAAATCAATCTCTTCAAATTATAAGCGTTCATTGAACGTGTTTAAATACATACAAATACGCACACTTCCAGACCTACACGTCCAAACGTATGTTGAACACAGTACGGACTTGCATCGATAGATACCCGACAGGGTATCACATTTATTCGTCGTTCATTCAGGTCGAATAACGAATAAATTCTTATTCGAACGAATCTGGCTAGAATAACGGTACAGATTTATTCGCGAATAACGAATAATTTTTCGACGAATAAAATCGTCATTTGTTATTCGCGAATAAATCTTGGGGATTTATACGAATCCGTATCCGAATGAAAATTTAGCCGAATAATGCCCAACTCTGAACCTAACTCGACAAATAATTCTCTGAAACATATAAATACTCAACACTACCTCACTTCAACGGTTGTGCGTTTAAAGCAATCAGAAAATTTACTTCCACCGCCATTTCTCCTTTAAAACCAAAGATTTGTGCCAGCAACTTTCTTGCAGATATTCTCAGCAACCCAGGGTGTAATTGACTGTACACGCTTAAGATGATACACGCCGCATACTCTGTCGCACCCGCAGCCCGAGCTCCACTTTTCTCGGTCGCCAGAGGTGCACGCTTGCCGAAATTTAACATGCTCCTAGCCTGCGCGGCGCTCCTGGCACGGAATCCTTCCACTATCGTTCACAATGCACCCTATATCGAAAGTTCGTCGGTGGTACTCTTCGGCATGTGCTCCCAGATCCGACGACACAGTTTCCCCGGGAACCATTTCGGCCCGCATACCTCATATCCGAAGTTCAGCCGACTTCGGATTTACTTCCGCATCCGCGAATACGCGGCGCAGGAAGGAAGAAGTCATCTGCGCGAAACAGCCCCCAACGATCGTTCGATCCCCCTGCAGCGCACATGCTGGCTGGTACCAAGCCTGATCTCTGTCGATCTGTCGGTGGATAGGGGCCGGACGGTTTCAACGCGAACGCCAGATCGGCCGACCGAAAGCCGTGATATATTGTGCGCCGAGTACAATCGGCGAGGTGAAAATGTTGTTCGGAACGGTTCGAATAAATTCTTTCGGAATGCGCACCTCCTGCGCTGTACAGTCGCGATTTAATTCGTGGCTGATGGGGAATGAATTCTGTCGTGAAAATTAATTACTGACCGGTCGGGTTGGGATGCTTTCGTGGTTCCGGGTGAAATGAAGTTAAACGGGGAATTTGTAATGTCACTGTATTCGTGGTGGGTGTGATTTAGTTTAAATTATTTATCTATTTTCATGTGAAATATTTGTGAGCTTAGGTACTTGATTCGTGGAGAAAATCAGGTTGGTTGCGTCTCGGAAATAAAAAATTTATAGGCTCGTTAGGGGGTGTTTTCTCTTCGACTCAAGGTTTTATTAGACTCTGTAATTTAATATTGTATAATGTGATTATCTTCTTGGTCATTATATAGTGTAATTTTATGCAGGTATTCAGGATTTCGACGGTGGTGCAGGAAATTATTTCTACAAGGATTTAAACAAGGCTTTACTGCGTTCTAAATAACACATGGATAGCGTAGACCGGGGGCGGTAGTAATACTTTGACTTTGGAATACCATTACGCAAGAACTATATTACAGTTACAGCAAAAGTTCTTCTACGAAAATGGTACTTATCAGACATTATTGAACCACAACAGTTTCACTGCAGTCTATTAATATCCAGGTTATTAATAAAAAATGAGAAACAGAGAAAATGTTAAAACCGTTCCTGACCCCGCGTCGGTCATAACACTGCATAGGATCGATAGTAAAACAAATTGAACTTTAAGTTAAATTAAATTAGTATTAAATTAAATTAAATTTTAATTAAAATATTTATTGATTTGAATTATAATACTAAACAAAAAAGAGTAAAATTTAGAACACAAAGTTTAGCCCCACTGAAATCGTTCAACACTGAATTTACCATCGTTTCCTTCTAAAAACATATTACAAACCTGTCCACGATAAACATACCTACTCTAGTGTCTTCATCAGTCTTCAACGTTCCATAGTCAGCCTCGTCATTCCATTGGTTTTGGCAGAACGTGTTGTATCAAAACCATTTCTCAGGAGCATGTATTCAACCCAGGTCGCGCGATAGAACGCTCCTCTTTATATTCCCCGCGGCGAAACGCTCTTTAACCGGGGAATTCATTATTCAAAAGGAATCGATCGTAGCAGAAATATGAACGGGGGAGGAGAGCTCGCAAGCTCCGCTTATGATTCATTCAACGATCTTCCACGCGAGTTTTCGGTGAATTCTCCCGCAGTCTGAGCAGCCGAAGAGGTAGTGTATTTCCAATTGTCAGAATCGGCGAAAGAGCACGAGGCGCGTCGCGAAAAGACACGCGGAGAATACCATTTCCAGCCAAATCGACTGCTCGACGCCCTCGATTTCGATGCTGACTGCATTGTTTGCATCCCCCGGTGACACGGTAATCCGACAGGGCCGGGAAGACACGAGACTCTTGGCGAGAATCAGTCGGTATAAGGAAGAGTGGGACGAAAAGGGGTGGAATGCATCGCGGGGCGAAAAGTTGGTCAATATCGATGTGTATAGATTTCTCTTTCCACTTCGGGTTTGTCAACACTCGCGTGCAGACGCGGAGTCCCCTCTTTGTCCTCGTCGCCACGTCGAAAATCGAACTGTTTGCGATTCGTTCCCCGATTCTCCTGAACCCAGCGCGAGAATGGTCTGGAAGCGGGAAGTCTGTGCAGAAAGCGAGGGAGAGAGAGAGAAACGAGGGTGAAACAGTGCAAGATGGAAAGAAACGAGCAGAACGTTCTCGTTGTTTTGCTCGAACAGTAACCTCCCTGGAGACCGCAGAGTTTGGCCTCTCGACCAACTTTTAAATCCCCCAACATTTCATTGGCGACGGTGCAGTCTCCTTTCCTGACCGTTTCCTCGCGTTCTCCGCTATCGAATCATCAACATGCCAGGGTACGTCGGCATTAATTTCCCTGACGCTTGAAAAACGCGGTGACTCGAAACAGTGGTTATCCCATTAGTGAATATTATAATAATAGCGACTTGATTGTGTCAGAAATTCACAAGCAATTAAGCGCGGAGTAATTATTTATATTTTATGTATAAACAAAAATACTGTATCAATAGATCGTCTAATAAACAAACTTTAAAATAGTCCCTTAACATATATTATTCTACTGTAACTATATAGAGCGTGAAAAAATAAAATCTTTAAGAAAAAAATATTTTCTTAAGTAGTTAATTTTTCGACAAACGCTGATAACTGTTAAAAAACGTGCGATCACAGGGTCAGATATAAATGCATGGCATAGTAGAAGTGACTTCTTTCTACAGTAAATCTTTCCGCAGTAGAACATATGTCGGTGCAAAGTTATTAACAATTAGTCAACCTACCCCTTGAGACAAACAGCCCCGGTCTCCTCTAGTATTTATTAAATTTTGCAGGATTTCGAACCAAGCCGCCAACCAATGCTGTGGCCATCGAAACGTTGCAGGTACATATCGAAATTACTTCAACTGCATGTGAATGAGTTATTACTTTATCCAGTTGGGGATTAGTCTAAAGAAACCCACATTCGATTACTCTCAGCGACAGATGCCCAAGAATGTGAATCATTCATAGTACAGTCGTTTAGCTCTAAATCCAAAGAAGCTTACCGCTACTTTTACACAATTGTAGCCTACTACACACACACGAAGCACTCACGAGTCAGTGCTTTTCTGGGTACTCAAGCGTTTCCACATAGCCGCGCAATTCCTCGCAATCAGATTTATACAAACACTCGTCACTTGCTAATCGCGGCTCCACAAATCATCTCCGGCACTGATGCAAATGGAGGCCAAAAATTCCAGCTGAGCTACCGCGAGCAGTCCCACATAATCCTGATTATACCTACTTGCCCCTAAAGTCCGGGTTCTCGATGGATGCACGCGCACAGGTGGAACGAGGATCCCGCGTCGCGAGTCTCAACGATGATGACACAGGCAGACCCGGATTAAGATTTTTGGGGCCCGGGGCTATCAAACCTCCGAGCCCCCCCCCCCCCGTGGTTGATTTTTGGGACCCGGGGCTACATATCAAACCTTCGAGGCCCCCCGTGGTTGAACTGCGGGTAGGAGGGGGTTTAGTGAGCTAGTCGCTTAGAACGGGGCCCCCCCCTCGGAGAGTGGGGCCCGGGGCTGCATCCCCCCCCTAGCCCCCCTTTAATCCGGGCCTGGACACAGGGGACAGTAATCAGAAGCGGATTTAACAGTAGGCGACTTAGTGGGGCCCCTCAGTAGTAGACTTCTGACGGGGCCCCACAAAAACCAACTTTCCACTTTTTTTAATAACACCAAATTTGATTTCATATTGTAAGCGGATCGTAAAATTGTAAGCGAGAAAAGTATAAGACTGTGCAAGTTTAACGCTGCGCAATTTTAAAGTAACTGTTGCAGTTATCAGTAACTTTTGTAAGGGTCCCAATATTTTCTTTTGCGCCCGGGGCCTCAACCGACTTTAATCCGCCTCTGATAGTAATTTCCATCTCAGTTTCTCCTCGACCACGCATGCCATTATTGACCACGTCATTCAGTGCTATGTCAGTTTCTAATGTCGCCCCCTTGTGAGGGTGGCAAGACTGAAGAAGAAATTATACAGCGAAGAAGAAAAGTTAGACCGAAGAAGGAACCCTGGAACGAAGACGAAACGGCAAGACGAAGCAAAAAGCACAGCTGAAGGAGGAAACGGTAGGACGAAGAAGGAAACATAGCGCGTGTAGGAAACAGTAGGACGAAGAAAGAAGAAGGCTGAGCGTCGATCGCAGAACTTCATTCTCGTCTCGTCGGGGAATTAAGTGAGCGCATTCCGCGTCGTGCCGTGGAAACGTTCCTCGTCGCTCCCGCGAACTGGCGAACGGTGGGAGGATAAGGGGGAGCCGTAGTTGTCGAAGCGTTAAGAAGGCGGTTCTAAAATCGCAGCGGAAACGTCGCGAGTCCGAGCTAAAGTGTCGCCTCGCTCACAAGCCAGCAGGATGAAGTAGGAGACAAGCGTCGGAAACGGGGAGCTGCCGTTTCCAGCCGCTGGTAAACGGTTTTCGAGCTCTTCAACCAGCTTCCGCTGGGTTAACCTTGAGTCGAAAGCCGGGGTAGACGTTGCGCGGCGGCTTGAAACGGGAAGCTGGATGATAAATTAACCTCGCGAATAGAAATTTATGCGATACGCGATTTAGTTTAGGCGAGACGGCGCACGTGTCGTAAATAATGGAAAGAACAAATGGAGAGAAGACTTGAAACAGTGGATTGAGATGTTTTTGTGATAACATGAACTTTTATACAAAGTGGACTGAAATTCCATGTAGAGCTGTTCGAGTACTCGAATATTCGAGTAGCTTCTTTCGAGCCGCACGCTTTATTCGAGCTGCTCGCTTCATTTGAGCCGCTCGGTTCTTTCGAGCGCTTAGCTTGGATCGGTTATTCGAACCGAGTATATCCCGACTCGCTTTTTTCGAGTACTCGTACAGCTCTAATTCCATGGCTCCAAATAAGTCGAAATGATATGATAACTTTTTGTCCCAGGAACCTTCATTTTCCAGAAAAATTAATTTACAAAATTCACTGCAAGCTGCTACTTTAAATGTTTCAGTGCACGATACTGTAACAGAATTATTGCTATCATTACTTACCTATCAATTTATTCTTAATCCTTAACCGGTGACGTGGAATCTGAGAAACTCCTCGGAATTATTTTTTTTTGTAACAATTACACGTGTCGACTATCGATCACGTGTACAAAACGTTGTCCGTCCTCCCATATACAAATTTGTATACTCTGAATTAAATTATGGACCACAGCTTGTAGCATAGTAAGAGTTTGTACTGAAATTTTCAAATTCATTTTTCTAGAAAATGAAGCCTCGTACGACAAAATGTTATTGTATCGTGTTAATTAATTTTGAAGCATAAAATCTCTCCGACCCCAATTTTATTGTACCACGATATACGATCCACGCTGTATACGATGGGTTTCCCTGAATAGATAGTCTGTTTTGTAATGGAGTTTGTGCTTTTCGTTTGCTTCATTTTTTAGAGGAAAGTGGGGTAAAACGGACCATCAATGTTTTTCTTAAATAAGAGCTACGAATGAGTCACTATCGTGTGACATGTGACCACAACAGTTTGTGATGGACCATAGATCCGTGCACATGATTTTTGGTTATCACACTTCAAAGTTAAGTTTACCCCACTTCCCCCGAATCCCTAAACTACTGAATAAACCAATAGCTAAACGAGAATCTAGTTTTGAAACTTCAAAGAGTATGTCGTTGTAATGGATGTGTCTTTGTTAGTGTACACTAGTATATAAATGTGTTTATTTGAGGTATCCAAGGAGTTTCGGAATTTTATATCATTCATGAAAAGAATAAAGAAACTTGGACGCTGACAGATGCTCTGTTACGGGTTCACCTTGCTACGATGTAAAAGTGGAAGTCATAAATCATAGGTAAACGAGTTTCAGATTAATCTTTAGCGTGTCAAATTGATTAAGGCCAAAGATCGTGCATCATTCGAACAAAGGTAGCTTGATTGCCATTTTCACAAACGGCTGAACTCGCATCTTGGTTCCGACTTCGCTAACGCGAGAATAATTAGCGCGTGTGCGCGGGAGGAATGATTCAATGCAGAAGAATTCAACTGTATTGTGGATGATAATAAACTTTCATGAATAGAACCTAAACTGTACATTCAACGCAAAATAATTGTAAGGAAAACTGATTTATAATAGTAACAGTAGGTATTTATTGATTTAGGTATTTTGGAGCTACATATTTCACGACTTCCAAAGTAGTTATAATTACTCATCGTCGTTTGTCCAAGAAGTTTTAGTAAATATGCAATATCTACATACATGCAGTCAGTGTCTTGAATTTTGATGAAACTAAAATATTACGTACCTAGTCTACTTGAAAGTAGGGGAGGCTTTAAGTCATCGTTACAGTAGTTTCGAATTTGTCTAAAAAATACAAACCCTTACAATTTGCAATTTTTCCTCATCTTCGTGGAAACAGTTCCTACAAATAAATGTTCATCTCAAAGACTGGAGACAGCACGGAGTTCGTTTTTCTTTTAATTTAATTAAGAAGGGTTGGCCTTGTCGAATAAATTAATATTTATAACGAGACATCATCCCTGCACCATGAAAATTATAAACAAGAAAAATTCACCTCTAGATCTCGTCGGACCAAAAAAAGGCAACAATTGTGAACTTTAAAGTCCTCCTTTCCCAACCCTTCCTAATTATCTCATGGTCTACATAATTTTCAAATTTCATCAAAATCCCCAGCATCGAGTGCAAAACATGATCGATTTACCGTAACCGCGGAGGGCGGTTAAGGGGGGAGACCACTGTCTCAAATCTGAAAATTTTTTTTTTACATTTTCTGAAAGGCGTATATTTCAAGAATGTTCTCTCCAAATTTGATGAAGAAATTCGCAAAATTGACGGAGATATAGTGTTTTTCGTGAAGCGGTGTCAAACGCGCGACTGAGCCACGCTGAACTTTGAACGCGTTTCTCTCAGAATGAAATTTCTCAACCGCGTTGACGGTCTACAGAGAAAACTATACGTCCAATTGGCTTGATCAAGGACATTTATTGTACGGAAAACCCGTCGCTATTACGTGACGATCAGACATTTTCAATTTTCAACCTGCTTCTATTTTTTTTAGCAACATTTCCCCAATTTTGTACCCCGAAAATACGACTTTTTTTTTCAGTGGTCCGCCATTTTGTTATTTTTTACAAATTCGACATTTTGCGATCGTCACGTAATAGAGGCAGGCTTCTAGTTTCTAAATATTATTGTTTTTTTTTAATTTCGATGAACCATATGGTCTGGGGACTGTCAACGCGACTAGCATGTTTTTTCCGGAGCGCAAATTTTGACGGAGTATATACAGAAAACGGATTTATGAATTTGATTAAAAAAAAAAATTTCTTACCCTTCGATATATACACTATTGACTATACTAAGAAATAAATTGATTTACTTGCGTTGTTTGGTTGAAATAAATTCCCGAAAATACCCTTACATTTCGGGCCGAGACAGTGGTCTCCCCCCTTAAGGGGACTAGGCAGTCGTTTTTCGTGAGAAAGAGACTCTGTCCTTTATTTATTTGTAAAGAAATGAAAGCATATCCAGGTGTACCCTTTTACCCAATGTTTATTACTACCATACAGATTGAGAAATAAATGGTAAGAAATATATATGTGTTTTAAAAATGGCGCTGCAGACGGGTAAACATTTTAACGGTTTTCCGTCGTTTTGCCCTAATATCGGTCTTAAAATGTGACGTAATTCGATTTTAAAGGTGTGATTCTTGTTTGTTGGATTCACAGTTTCCGACCAAACCTATAAAAACAGAAATTAAATCAAAATTATACGATTGGTGGCCGAAAAACGGCGATTTTTCCGAGAAAAATTCGTTCTTGCTTGTGCGCTACTAAAATCCTGTGACTTTTCAATTTTTTTATGAAAATCTCGAATTTTTACGGACCATATCAGAGGTTTGGTCGGAAATGGCACATGTTTTACACATCCTGTAATTTTTTCAAGTCGAACTGAACCTCCATTCGTTCACAATAAGGTAAAAACGAAGAGAAGAAAATATTCGAGAAAAACGCATTTAAAGTTTCTGGGCAAAGGCGACGCTATAGGTTGCCGCTTGACGATTTTAGCTGTCAAATCTACAATTTTGCGAATTTTACTATAAACCAAGCGGCATTTTATTCAGAAAGGATAGTACTTTTGGAAAATGCAATAAAAAAATCGATTTTTCGACTGCCTAGTCCCCTTAAAGTTTCTGGGCAAAGGCAACGCTATTGGTTGCCGCTTGACGTTTTTAGCTGTCAAATCTATAATTTTGCGAATTTTACTATAAACCAAGCGGCATTTTATTCAGAAAGGATAGTACTTTTGGAAAATGCAATAAAAAAAATCGATTTTTCGACTGCCTAGTCCCCTTAATCGACATAGGCGATAGATGAAAAGCAGTGCCGAAACTCCGAGACTCCACATAATTGTGCGTTTCGGTGGCGACGCGCTCGCTGAGTCGTGGGCTTAGGTGCAGATCCGAAGTTAACGGGAAGCAGCATCGTGATATCGAAAAGCAGGCGAAGCGACGAGTCCTTTGAAAGTCACGGAAAATGTCGCCCGCCTTTGAACGGTGGGAAGGCAGCAGTGGCACGGAGTAAAAAGGCGAAATAGCGCGCGTAGCATCAAAAGTAAAAAGAGCCTGTCCCGCCGTTTCCAGTCGCATGGAGCCGAGACCACTCCGTCGAATCCCACCTTTGTAATATTCTTTCGTGCCGCTTACTCCTGTGTACATCCAATAAAGGCACCGCGAACAAAACGGCTGAAGTCGGGGACACCAGCAAACAGCGCCCCGGCAACTGTTTGCAGAAATTTCGTTTTATTCTCCCTGTACGCCCGCTTTGAATAACTGTGGCAGTGTGCTGACCAATCGAAGAGGGGAGGAAATACGAGGAAGGCGGCGTTGCATGATTTATAACGGAAAATTAAATTCGCCTCAGCTTCGGGGGAAATTCGCGCGCCCCGGAACGCCTGTTCCGTCTTCCGGAAACGTCGTAGTGAATGCTCGCACCTAGTAGGAAGCTTCTTTTTACGATTAATCCTTTCAGCGCGAGTTTTAAAAGTTTATTTTCACGTCTCTGCATTAATAATTTATTGGTAGGTGATATTTATAGGTGGGACCATAGGTGATAAATGTGTTTAAGGTATTGTGGCGTGTATTAAGGGGAGAACCTGGTGTAGCGGGTCGAAGAAATCGATTTTTTTTGCATAAATCAATAGTTAAACATCACGATAATATGCTCCCAAAGCCGCAAAACGAAATTCGAAAAATTAAAGCGGATATAGCCGGTTTTACTACGGAGCGCCAGGTTACCAGAAAACTTGAAACGCGTTTTTCTCGAAACGACAGTTTTACAATTTGCGGGCAATGTAACTCCAAAAATATTCAACCAATCGACTTGGCCTTGTGCACGGATATTTGTGAACATTTTCTTTACAGATCTAAGCTATGGGTATAATGATATTGTTTAAATAAATAACTTTTTTTTACACATTTAAGGCAAAATTTCGTTGGAAAGAGGGACCTTTTTTTTCAAGAGGCCGCCATTTGTTCAATTTTGCATCTTTTAAGAAATAAATTGATACGATTCATCCGTACACTCATAAACTAAATGAAAATTGTTCGATTTTTGGTTTCATCTGAAACCAAAAAACGCTACGTTGCCCGCAGTGGACCAATTGCGTCGCCAACGGCCTGGGCATAAGCACTTATAACTTTGTTATTTGTTGCTCTTTTTTAATAAAAATTTTTTTTACCTACCTTAACCTGTTAATACAATATCCTGAAAGTTTCAGAAAGATCGATTAAATACTTTCTTTAAAAAAAATTCCGGAAAAATGCCTCGATTTTCAGCTAGTTACACCAGGTTCCCCCCTTAAATAGACTGTAGAATATGCAGTTGGTTTAGGAACTTCGTAAATATCGATTTTAAATACAGCCTGATGTGATATACTTCTGTGGTTCACGAATATATGTCCTATGTTCGCTTGAAAGAGATAGCGATTTTTTTAACAAAGATAAAAGGATGTAAAAAATATGTGAATATATCTGGAGTGACTTGTATAAAAGAGCTGTAAAAAATGGTCTTTAAATGGTTTTTACAATGTCCAACGTCACTGTTAGTTTTTATGTGCAAATCAATTAATTTCTTATGACGAGCATGTTAGACATGATTGGAGTGAAGTCTCATCCCAAAAATCTCAGACAGAATTTATACTTGAAAAAGGACCTCTATTAACTACAACTAACTACGGTTGTTGAAAAAGGAGGCCAGCTTTAAGGGCAGGCCATAAAAAGGCAGAGGTTCGTTATCCCGACCTTCTCATGGGCAAATAGTTGAACATCGTCGTTGTCGTCTGCGTGAAGAACATTTTCCGCCAGCAAAGATGAGTTTAATCAGGTCGCACTAACGTGGTTATTTCATGGGATCCCGTGAAGGAAGTCAGTTAATGCTCTCGCGAGCTGACGTAAAGAATACCTCGAAGCGTAATTAATGAATTTCTCCGTAGGGCTGGCAGAAGGGCAAAAAATTTTAATAAAGCCCGGACAGTAAATGAAGCTTCTATGTGGGGTAAAAATTACATAAAATCACGGAACCCTCGCAAGGGATTCAAGGAATTTTTATCAGGCACGAGTTTTTTGCTCCTTCCCTCCTGTTTGCTCCACTCCCTCCTTGAAATAAGTAGTAGCACTTATCTTATTCTCTTCCTTTTTGGTTCATGTTTCTGGGCTAACAACGTGCTTGTTAAATTGATCCGATTTGCATGGCAAGCGAGTACGTACTAGGGACAGAGATTTTATACGAGAAAGTTACGGTATTATTTGAAATCGACTTGTCGAGTTGCACTAGACTTGTAAGTCAATGTGCGCTGCAATTTGTCGCAAATTAATGTAGAATAACGGAATATCGTATCTGTAAGGGCTTCAGACACGGAGATATTACGCGGGGTAGTAACAAGTTCAGATGAAAATTAGCAGCAGTGACTTAATTTAATTTTGCGCGCTTGTTACCAAAGCAGATACAAGCCGCTGCAAATGAAACTTGGCGTGGCTGACCGTCGACGTAGCGCGCATAGCGTTGTTCTATCGTCGAGCAAATCTCATTAATTGCAAGCTGCAATTCGTCCGAATATGTACACATACGTAGTTCGATTTACTCGATAGGAAGAATTAATTCAATATTCTTCAAAGAGATTTCCTTGAGACCTCAAGCTCTGTTGGGCTTGTTGGTAATTTTGTATTCTTAAATTCATTTATATACAAAGTCTGAAGAACTTTTGTTATATCTGTTGAGATCTGTCCATCGTATTTGTAAAATCTGCTTGTATCGTGGATTTGAAGCAGAAAGAAGAAGGTAGGATATTGGGGCCAGAGATATCAACTTCTTGTTTTCACAAACTGGGATCTTACTCGGCGGGTTCCTTTGATCTCGTTACAGGATACTGTTGTGTAGGTTATTCCTTGTTCATTGTATGATCGAATATAACGTTCTTTACGAATAACTCTCCATTATTGAGAAGTGGTATTACAGTTTACACAGGACAAAACGTTCAGACACAGCTGAGCTTGTTCTTTTATTCATAAATGTAGGTATGTAATTGTAAGGTATAGTTAGGGCGTTTCCCACGTGCATGTAATTAAATTAACGCTTTGAGTGCAGCAAGATTTTGCCAATCCATTAGTGATACTTTCACGAAGATTTAATAAGGAAGAAAAATTAAAATTTCCATTACTGCGTGATTAAAGGATCACTGGAGCAGCCATGCACAAAGCGAATTCCAAGCTCGATGTGGTATCAGAGGAAACACTCGAAGACTCTCAGGGAATACTTCCGATGCTTTCTAGAAAATATTCACGTGAAAATACGTCAAACTCATGCACAGGATGCATACTCATTGGCGCGTAAAACAGAGCGATGTTACTAAAATTACTTCTAAAGATGAAAGAGATTTAAGAACGTACAATTTTTCTAAAACGAAACCTCGTAAAAAGTGAAATTTATCCTTCTTTTTACAACATTGTTTTTCATAAAAAACGATTGTGCCACAATTCCACCCTCCTACTGTATTTTATAGGTACATACTTTTCCACACAGAATCACTACTTTCTAGTTTATAGCATCTATTATGAAACAGCCTGTATATTTGCTGTGACGATAATTTATAAGCAACCGTTGCTCTTAACGCTATCTCACGTCGACAAAGAAACGGTTTATTCAGAGAGAACTCTGAATTCGCAGTCGTCCATTCCAACGTTTACGTTGCTTTGAGTGTCGCGTTTAAATTATCAGCACCCCCGTACAAGTAATTATCAACCCCATAGCGGGGCACACTGGAACTGAAGTAATAGCAATCCCGATGCTGTAAATTTAACTCGTGCTGGAAGTGAAGTACCGGCTCGGTCGCGGGGAAACTCCTGTTCTCGAAACTCTTCGCTGTAGTGCTCGCTTGGAAATCTAGAATCATGGCTGGTTCAAATGTACCTCGTTCTACTTTTGTCCGAATGAATCCTTCAAGTGACTACGCTGTTTGAATTGATTCCTACGTGAAGTAGAACTTAAAAATAGCACGGTTATGTCCGTGGAACAATTAACGAGTGACGATACAGTTCTTAACAAAGATTCGTGAGTTTTTTTTATTTTGGATGATCCTCCCTGGAGTTATCATGGCGATAGTCCGACCCTTTTTTTACATTGATGCAGCATGAGATGCATATCAGAGGCAGGAGTGGGCAAAAATTAAATAAATTTTTTTATATCCTACATTTGTAGCAGAATAATGCGCGAAACTTTTAGACCCTTACATTATATACTTTTTTTAGAAAAAATCATAGTGATTGCACGTGTTGCTTGCGAATAAAAATGCACTAAAATCTCAAAAATAATTCTTTTCTTGTACTACAATTTCGATGGTGATATGAGACTTTAAATAATATCATACAAACTATGTGATTATCCGTTTTCTTTACAATTGATTTGAACAATTCTACAGGATAATTACAGAGTTTGTATGATTTTATTTAAAGTCACATATCACCATCAAGATTGTGGTACGAGAAAAGAATTATTTTTTAGTTTTTAGTGCATTTTTAGTAAAATCGTTTAACATAATTTTTTTATATATGATTTTATTTTCTAGTTTTTAGTGTTTGTCGGTTTTTTATATTTTTTCTTTTTTCCCCTTTTCATTTTTGACTTTTTTTTATAAAAAATGGTATTGTCATCACACCCACGCAAGCCTACAAAGTTTTTAGACGTTTAGTCCTTAGGGTTTTAGTCCTATAATTAAACGGGTGGAAGTGGGTGAAAATTGGGTTTCCAGATTTGAACCATACACCAAACAAACACCAAATACCAAACACTAAACATACAGAGGATGGAAGCTAAGTAAAATCATTTAAAAAATGATGTGACGATGTTGCCGGTTACCAAAAAATTACCTCAGTGGAATCCCACCTTAGAGACAATTTTGCCTCCTTGTGGACAACTAGTAGAATTCTAAATCGTTACCTAGCCGAATCGTATCGTATTTTTCTTTATAAATAGAATAATACTCCTCCAACAGCTGCTGCAGTTCTTACAGCTTACAGGCTACTTAATAAATATTTAGTTCAATATTACATCCTATACACTATTCACTCAGTAATTACTTCAAATTGAACGTTTTTATTTACAAACATGCACTTCTTCATTTATCGATAATTCGACATAATGATGTCCTAATCACGAGAAGCATAACTTAACGAAATGCAATTAAAAATTACATCCACTGAAAAAGTACAAAGAGGGGAATTAATTCCCAGGTTCTACCATCGATAAAACATCAGAAGTGAAACGCTACGCTCGATTCTCTTAACTCGATCGTAAACAGCCTCACCACCCTTTTCGATATTTTTCCCCGCGGTCGTCGGAGGCGGAAGAGGTGCGATCGTTTCGCAAGGGCGCAAGATCCGCCTTGGAGAATCGAATATTCATCGATAAACGGTGCTCGCCGACGTGAAAGATGAAAGCGCCAGTGAAATTGTTTACGCTGCGCCAGCGGTAAAAAATGCGCGTAAGCTCGAGAAGGGAAACGGTTTCGCCGAGGTATCGATTTATGGGCAAAACCGGGGAACGGCGACAGGATTTATACCCGCGTAACAGTAAAATCGCTCGCCAAATTCTGTGTCGGAGTCGTTGTCGAAAACGATGCACCGTGGGTGGTCACGGTTTAAGCGCCCGTTACGTGGCTATATCCGTTTGTTTCACCAGCTTTTGTTTTGCTAACGACCCGCCACAAGACTTCCCCATCTTTACGCAGAGGTGATAAAACACTCTGTCCGCCTTGCTTCTTTGTTTGTAGCCTCCTAACGTTATCTGAGACAAGTATTCCAGGGGAAGATCAAATCGGAAGCGCGGAATAAAATTTTATGGGGGAGAGTGGGTTCTTTGAGACTGGATATTAGTGGATTGGTTTGGATCGATGACGGGAAAGTTTGAGTGGGTGAGTAAGTGTGTCAGGTGAAGTTTCAGAAAGTGATGAAAGTTTGTGTTTCAGTTTAATCTTTGGAAACTATTTGGAGTGTGTTTAGAGAGTTCGCACAGTGTCGTTGGCAAGACAAAAAAGATGAAGACAATATTCAAGAAGATTCCACAGAACTTTGGAATTATAGATAGTAGGGGAGACCGGGGCTAGTTGATACAGAGGCAGGTTGATACAGACGAATTATCTCGACACCGTATATATGTAGCTTCATTTCAATGGGATATGTGAAAATTGTTGATAAATTCTTTCCTACGATCCAAGCGTACGTGGGTGTACCTTGACGTTAGCAATCTTTTTTAACTGTTTTCGTTTATATAAAGAAAAAGTAAATAGTTGTGTTCACTTTCCAATCCGTCTTGAGACGATATAAAGAATTTTATAACCCGAAGTAATTTGGCATCATATTGAGTCTTTTGAAGGTAAGGTAATTACGTTTTGTAATTATATTTATATGCTCTACATTTTTTTATGGACATGTTTATACATAATGACTTCCTGTGGGGTAAGTTGATACGGTTTCTCTGGGGCATGTTGATACAGTATATTAATTTTCCCCGACTACTTTTAATTGAATTTTTTCTTTATATTTCTTGGAAAATGGTTTGAAATAACAAAAAGAAGAAGACACCTCATGTTAAAGTGGGATATTCCAGACATAAAAAAAAATGAAAATAAAAATGTTTTTCTAGGTATGTTTGTTTAAAAATCTGTTTGATCTTTGAACTTTTGACTGTTGGAAAGATATTTAGATTGAAATTATATTTTTCAAATTTATTAGTTACTCATTAAACAGATATTTTAAAGATGTATCAACTTGCCCCGCAGTGGGGTAAATTGATACACTTTGCCTTCGTCCAAATAACATTTTTTCATTCATTTTGTACTTTCTCAAGTTTTCGCTTACTATATATTAAAGAGGAAGGACCAAAGTATATTTTAGCATATTTGTTATTAAGTAATTGATACAAACAAAACTGAAAACGTATCAACTTGCCCCAGTCTCCCCTACCTATAGACATTTAAATAAGTTTGCATGAGATCGGTGTTGTGACTTCACTATTAGTAGATATTAATTTCTAAACATTTTGCTTGTAGATTTATTTTACTTTTGAATAATTCAAACCAAAACATATATGGCACAAATTCACATCTGAAAGTGTAAATTAATAGCAGTAATTCACAATCATTGTTAAAAATTATAATCAAATCAACATGGTTGCACGTTAGAAGCCACGTCTCGATCGCAACCCCTTGTCTCGTCCGCCATTTGCCCGCAATCTGATGCATAATTTCGTTGCGATTTAGCGAGGCAAAGGACCAATCAGCTCCCCAATATCGCGATTCAATTCGACGCCGCGCCGATACAGGTTTGCACCCTTCCGGCGACAATTATCCGGGAACGTTTCGCATCTCCGGTTTCATCGACTTCGTTTCGTTCGTTTCAGCCATGAGTGCACTTCATCGAAGTTGGCTTGAGACAGAACTGCTCTTGGCCAACGAGCGCGTTTAATCGACGCGGTATTTAAACGGATTGTTTGTATCTACTAAAGCGTGGCAGTCCACGCCGTGGACCACGAACTCCTCTGCTTTGTCGAGAACCTTGAATATTAGGTCATCCAAAAAGTAATGCAGTTTGTCTACTTATTATGTGAGCTAAGTAGGTGAGAATCAACAACTTTCTGCTAATGATTAATGACTGTACAATGTTAATCATTTAAAATCCTTCCACAATTCTTCTTTATAACATTCCCTAGATCGGGTTTGAAAAAATTCTTCAACTACATCTTCGACTTGCTCTCTTGATCTTCTTTCTTACCAGCTCTGATATTTAGGTCAATAATCTGCCCAGGTGTATACCTAATAAATGTTTCTTTAAAATCCCATCACGGCTACTTTAAACGTTTGTAATAAGTGAAATATTCGATTTACCCTCGTTAATTTTTGGTACAACATTGTCGGAAGATCCCTGTGTAAGTTGCTTAGTTACACCAAATGAATAAATAATGTTCTTGTAAACTCAATTCTCAGAAAAATCGAATTACTTATGAAATGACATAACACAAGTTGTATCTCCAGTTTTACCAAACACCCTTATTTTATGTTGCAGTGCTTCTGTAACTAGAGAAAGACTAGCGGGTGGTAGTATTGGGTTGGCCAAAGATTATTTTCGTTTTCTTCAATTTGACAGAAGTTCGAAAAATTTCAAAATCGATTGGGACCAAAGGGAAGAAGTGTAAGAAAATATGGAATAAGGTATTAACTCAAATCCGTAGTTAAATGTATCTCGTGCAATATATTACTAACACACGTTCCTCGTCTCATCTCTCTAAACTGTAAACAGAGAAACTTCCATGGCGGTTCTGATTGGTCGATTGTCCCGAGGAATCCACGTACATTTCGTTAGTGGTTGTATCGCGTTTCGGTAATTGGTATAATCGTCAGTTTCTGGTAAATACGATCGATTGCGCTTTGAAAACAACCGTCTGGCTTCAGAATGGGTATCTCATTTCCTCAAAATTCGCGAACTCAAGTTGGGAATGCCGTAGCACGGTTTCCCGTTGCTCCACGTTGGGTACGTTACCCGTTGTTAATAAGTCATGTTACTCTCGCGTGCTGTTAGAGTTTGCACATAGAACTACGTAATTGGAAATATCGGTAAGTGTTCAAGTGAAACCGTGGAAATTATGTTGGTAATAATAGCGGCAGGGATAATCACTTGAAAGCAATATAATAATCGTTGAAACGATAAATACTGGCAGGCGAGGGAGAATTCTCTGCTGTAGTTCGTATTCTATGGTTATACGAATAATTGATGAAAGTCATTCAACCATTCCTGTTTGTCCGAAATAGAATACCAATTATGCTTGTTGCTCCATAAGGAAATGTACAAATAGGAACTGTAATTAATATTTATTCATTGTGGCAAACTTCATCGTTTCTGCTGTTCCTACGTTTCCAACTGTTTCGTGGGAATTTTTAAAAGAAGTTAAATCCGTAAAATAATATCATGATAGAAAGTATAAGAGTGGTTTTAGTTTGAACCCTCGTTTTCTACTGCACAATTCTCTATCCTACTCTTTTCTACTTCCTATTCTACTATACGCCTGTATTCAGACTGCACCGAAAAAAGGATTCGGATAATGCGTAAGAAGACTGTTTTGTACTAGGGCTGGGACTATTCGAATAATTTAATATTCAAATATTTTACAAGTATTTGAATGCTACGAATAAACTTCGAATATTTTAGTATTCGAATGCTACGAATATACTTCGAATATTTTAGTATTCGAATGCTACGAATAAACTTCAAATATTTTAGTATTCGAAAGTTATTATTCGAATATTTTAGTATTCGAATGTTATTATTCGAATATTTTAGTATTCGAATGTTATTATTCGAATATTTTAGTATTCGAATGTTATTATTCGAATATTTTAGTATTCGAATGTTATTATTCGAATATTTTAGTATTCGAATGTTATTATTCGAATATTTAAGTATTCGAATACTACTCGAATATTTCGAGTACGCGAATACTACTCGAATATTTCGAGTACGCGAATACTACTCGAATACTTCGAGTACGCGAATGTTGTTAACGTACTTCCTGGGGGCCTGAAGCCGTGTTGGAGATGTACAGAGAAGTAGTAACAGTTGTTGGCTCGATACAATGTGTCCCCTAATCTAAATATTAAGGTTACATTTCAATATCAATTCCCTAGCTTACAGTATGCATGTATCACACTAGTGGAGCGAAATTCAATTTGACCTTTAATCCTCTGGATTATCAAATGATACCCTGAATCGGTCGACAAATCGCGTGTCTATGCCAGATCTGGGTAGTTTAGAAATAGTATTACCTGCATCAGATATTATTTAAAATAATTAGAGAATTTCTCATAGTAATGTTACTTGAATGTTCAAGATAAATTTTAAAATATTTTAAATACATTACAATGACAGATTTAATTAAATATTTAAATTTCGAAACAAAAATTTGCGCAGCTCTACTTTGTCATCATTAATGGAGTCGAAATGAAAAGTCAAGCCTGATATCAAACGTGTTCAGTTGCACAATTATTTTCACATGCAGAAAGAGTTTAATTTCGTAAATAATATGGACGTCGCCAGGAAATCGCTACGATTCAACGAGGAAATTTTGATTCAGAGGTAGTTTTCATTTAATCGAGAGAAAAGCTGAATTTAACCACTATTCTTGAAAATTTCCATGTTCAAAGAAACCATGGGTTAACCTCAGCGATAAGCGTTTAAATTGGATTCTGAATTTGGCGGATATGCATGAGAGGATTTTAATATTTTGCGCTGTCAATCATCGACCCGGTGTTTCGACTATTACGTTCTGTATTATTCCGCGCTTTTCCTTCTGTAGGAAGTGCATAAACTCAAATTGCAATACCGTATGTAACACTGTAACTACACTAAAAATACAACGAATAAAATCCCATTTATTAATCCCAATACAAAAGAAATTAATGAAAATGCAAAATAATCGACAGTAAGTACAAGTACCTAAGTAGGTAATAAAAGTTACAAAAGAATAAATGAATTTACTAACTCGCGTAATTTAGTTTAAAAAATTCGTTAGACAATTTAAGAAGAAAAATTTCAAAATTCAATTCACGCAAATAACTAAAATTTCTATAGCAAATCCAGTAATTAGCCAATGTAGAAAAAGTGCAACGAAGCAACAAAAAATGTAAAACTACTAAAAGCATACAATTTTCAATTACTATTACACGAAGCGGATATTGCGCAAAGTGCATTCAAGCTGTTCGACAAAGCGTCCTCTCATCGCGCAGCAGGTAAGCGTTATCCAGCAAAGTGGATGAAGCGCATCATCGAAAAACATGAATACACGGAATAAGAAACGCACAAATCGCATTTCCTTCCGCTACATATATTCCCGCGTTCCGTATCGTTTTTCTACATAATAAGCTTTGCGTAACATTGCATAATATTCAGAGGTAAGTGAAATCACGTAGCGTAAAAGCGGAGCTGGAATGGGGGGCCGGGGCAGCAGCGCGACACGCTGAGAGTTGCATTCCGAATAACTCGTAACTTTTGGGCGCGTGGCGGCATATTTTGCGGCTGGGATAGGTTGACGGTTGGCCTTTGTTTATTACGTAATTACGGACGAAAAACAGGATCGTAGGTCGATATTTTTTAGACTGATGGCAGATAATGTTCGCGCAGGGGTCGCAGAGGGGCCATTTTCGCGGAGAGAATATTGATGGTCAACTGGTGGCTTTAAGTACGAGATCGCGATTCGTATTTTATCGCTCTCCATTGACGCCCGAAAAAACATGCCCATTCATAGACGTGTTTTATCAAGAGACGTTTTTCACGTTCGCCACCACAGCCCCTTTTTATTGAACGCGCGTGTGCGAAAAAAAAATAATCCTCTTTTGTAACATTAATATTGCAACGACTGGTTTATCGAGTTGAAAATTCGAAAATACCAGCAAGCGGTGCACGGATATTTGAACCGATTTTCTTCCGATATTATTATGACATTCATGGCAGCACAAATTTTTTATGTCGAGGCTCTGGTAAATATTCGCCTGCGCGGAAATAATGGTTTATGGGGCAAATTGGAAGTTTTGTAGGTGGCATTATTTAAAAGGGTATTTTAATTATTGGTAAATTGTTTTGCAAATTCTTTTTTTGCTTCTATTGTTTCTTCTTTTCAGAGATTCAAAATAACAGTTATTGTAAAACTTGCTTGTAAAAAAGTCATTTAATTTTCAATTAATTTTTATTTAAATGGAAACCAGTTATCATTAAATCGCAAAGAAAATTCTTTAAAATAATGAAATGATTAAAAATAATTTTTAATCGTTCTGATTCCAACTAACTATATTTTTGGCTATCAATAACCATTATCGATGACGGAAATTTAATTTTGGTTAGTTGTAACTAATATAAATAACCGGATTTTTTTGGATACCAGTAACTATTATCGATGACACGAATTTTATATGGGTTACCGATAACCATTATCGTCGTTAAAAAAATTGTCTGGCTTACATTCGATCAGTGTCGATTACTGTTATTAACATTACTGATAATTAATATTCATTGACAACATGAAAAAAATAATTTCAACACATATATAATATATGAGATATCACGTAATTCATGCTTAATTTAATGTAATTTTTTTAGAAAGAACTAGAAAAAATAACAAGAGAAAATGGACTTACACCACTTTCAAAATAAACGGTGCATATATATTCTATTATGCACAAAAAATGGTATGAAAATAGGTATATGAAACAGAGAATAGGATAAAATATATTGTACTACAATTTACCAGTCTTTTTCCGCGGTAACCAAAAACAAAACAAAACTTAATTAAAGATATTAACTCTTAAACCATAACTTTTAAAATTTGTCTTATAACAGTTATGATATCTGTATGCAATAAAGACCTTATTATTATTATTATTATTGTTATTATTATTATTATTATTATTATTATTATTATTATTATTATTATTATTATTATTATTATTATTATTATTATTATTATTATTATAATACATATAACGGTGCAAGTAATTACTATTACAGCACTGACCACGCTGGCAATGTGTCCCGGACTTCTAAAACTGTAAATTTTCATCCCCCATCCCCTCGCCCGAACTTCGCTTTTCCAATTCGGTTTAAATTATTTCCACCAAATTGCACACGCCCTCGGAGCCACATTAACAACTGGGTTCGAACAAGAAAGAGCAATCGAACATAAATTCAGGCCTCGCTGCACGAAAGCGTGTCAAGTATCGACGTAAGCGTTCAGAAACGTTCGTTACAGTCCCCCGCGAGTAACGGCGGAATAAAAATCTGCAATTTGCGGTGCGACGTTATATACACCAGCTAGGGATTCGATCCGTTTATCGGGCGCAGAAGCATGGAAGGGACTCGTTATCGCGGGCAACTTGGAATATTTCGGGATCCCCCGTGAATAAGCAATAGTGGTCCCGTCCACTTCGGTTCCCGAGGTGCATCAGAAGTATACACTCCGGGCCACCGACGCGTCTACAACAGAGGCATGGAACATTGTCTGCCTTGGAGATTCTCGTGGCCTCCATAGTGGATCCATTGTTGGCCATAACCGTTTGTGGGATCGAGCCGCGTTATTCCTTGTCGAACAATAGCGACCAAACGCGGCCAGGCTTGGTACATCTCGCAGGATTTGATTTCGATCCGAGAACACACAGAGGAACAACGGGTCGATCTGGTCCAATAAATCCGTGATTACTTTATCGGGGCTAAGTCCCCGATGCGTCGTCCACGCGGGCACAACAACAGAACTTGAACAAATTCCGTGCTAGTCGATGCAGCCACACGTGCGACGTCGTTCGTCGTAGTGGATAAACGTGATATTAAAATTTCACGCGACGCCGGTGCAAATGGAGAAAATCCAGTAAGAAGATTGCGTTTCGTGGTCCTTTTTGCGGAGTCTGCGCCCCCCGATGAAAGTAAGTAGGTTGTATCGCGTGCAAGGAAGGCGCTATTTTGAGGGAAATCACGCTGCAGGTGCATTGCGACGATTTTAGTGGAAAATAACGGTCCAAGTGGGGACGATAACATGCTCCCTTCGATTCCTCTAGGGCTCGAGGGTGTGTTCTAGGACTGTTTCATATCGCAGAAACGTGTCCTCTAGAACTGGCGATACCAGTTCTCAACCACCAATTAGGTTAAAATGCGTGTAGCGTGTTAACATTGCGTTTAATGATGTGCCCAATACATACAATGCACTGTTCCTAATTTTGGGAGAAAATCGAGCTTATATGTCCGGTTGATTAGAAAACTACTTAAATGGCAGGAGTGTTTATAGTTGTATTCAAAACGCATAGTTAGTTGTGCACATGAAAGGGTAATAAGTAAACATTCACTTATAGTGAATGAAGTTTCCCGATTTGGTATATATTTTTTTAAAGTACTCATAGTAACTAAGACATCCTGAAAATTATGCACCTATAATAAATATATACCTATTTACTCATGTTATTGGGGCGTACACGATAATAATAATAGTCGAAATAATAATAATAATAATAATAATGATAATAAACGACAAAATCCTCTTATTCAAGAATAATTGGCTAAAACCTGGCATCTGTATGTTTTTTGTGGTGCTGAATCCAAATATGAATCCAGTTATTTTTGTGTAAAAAATGTTCCTAAGATAGTTCTCTTAATAAAAATTCGGGTGTTTGGGGATAACTCAAAAAGGAAAGGCTGAAGAATTTTTTAAATATTTTTTCGGACTCCTCGCACCAATTTACTTCGAAATCCATGTTAACTTGCTTTTTAACTCCCAGATGCCACATCTGAATCCCTAGCGCAAGATACCAATTCAACGATTTTCACATTGACTGCTCTACCATGTACGAATAAAATTGTAAGTGTTTTCATCATGTTTCCACATGTTAACTTTGAAGTCATCTATTTAAATAATTCTCCTGCCTTTCCTTTTTGAGTTATCTCCAAAACAAAACGATGAATGTTTACTTGCATGTATTCTGAGGAAGTAGGTACTGCTCACAATCAGTGCTATACTTAATGCTTTCGACGATTGACTATTAGAGCTCATTCTCAGAATATTGAATATCGCACCTGACTGGGAACACTCGAGTTAGGTCATCAGAGCTGAGACCACAGAAGAGACCCTATGGGGAGTAATTTTGCTATTCCCAGTGGCTCCACCATAAATTGAACGATACTTAAAACGGTGTGGTATGAATTGACGGAGGCATCCCCAGTCCCCCATAAAGAGTTGGAAGGGTTAACTATCGAAAGGGTTCCCTTCTCGTCTCAAGGCGAGGTTGACGTGGGAAATTCTCAGTTTCGCCTTCAAACAGTGGAGTTTGGTGTCTCGGGGGTGCTGGTTCTACCATAATTCGTGCAACAGAGGTCTTCGACGGCGTTTGGAAGGTGTGCGGTTGGCAAGGTCTTGCAACCCTGACAACATAACGCTCTGTGCTGAGAAGATATGGCCTTTTAGAGTCACCTGAGGCACTGTAGGCCGGAGCTGGGCTACATATCTTCCCTGAATTTGCATATGAAAGCATAATCTTGATCTTCTTATTGCCCTGTAATTATACTTCGGTATAAGTAGCCCAAAATCTTGGCAGGAGAAGGTTCAGACAGTCGATCCATGACGAATACTGTCGTCGACATAGACATGTATCCTAAATTTGGAAATCTCGAAGAATGCTAATAGATTATCACAATCACTGTTGCTTGTCATAACCTTCGAAATACATACAACAAATCAAGTATAACGAGCGAATGATGAGCAGTTGCCGACTGGGTCATTAACCACAAAATCATTTCTAAAAAAAAATTATGTTCTTATTCAAAAATTATATTTTTTTCTGTAGTTACTACTATAATTAACTATAAAGTTGAAATAGAAAATTAGTACCAGCAGAAAATTTTACTCCTGAGACATGTGTTGAACAAATCATACGAGCTTCACTCCTGGGCGACATTTTCTAATCCAAAAAATCTCGAGCACTTAGATTTTTAACGCTAGAAGTTACGTGTGATTTCAAGTACCAATCAACCAAAATTCACGGAAGACCTGGTCGCATTACAAGCACCCCCCACCCTCCAAATTCGTACGACATCTCCCACGCACCGATTCTTGCGCAAAGTAAACATTGACCTCATTTTGGCCCAAGCATGGCGTTCTGACGAACTTTGTTCCAAACCGTTTACATTGAATAACAGCTGGCTGGCCGCACCCCAATGTTTGGCTAAACCCCCCTTTCCAAGGCAGAAGCTCGTTTCGAGGATGTTGTTTAGAACTTGACCGAGACTGCGTAGCGTCAACAAAAGTTGTTCAGCTGATCCACGGCCGCGGCACGCTATGAAAGTCTCGTTAACGCGAAGTGTTATGTGTTGTTCACCACAAATACTATGACCACGTTAACGAGGGAGGCAGAAGCCATGGAAGCGGAAGAAAAGAAGGCAGCCACGAGGAGCAGGCTGCACGTAAAAAGCAACCAACACTGCATGAAAAAAGAAGAAGGATCAAGGGGAGAGGGCAAGAAGTTGCCTTACCAAGTGGCTGAAGAAGATAGTGGACGAAGAAAGGCAGACGAGGAACAATGGAAGTGTCATTAACATCGACTAGTCTACGGAATTCACCTATAGAGATCAGCCTGCGTACGATGTGGAAACAGTTGGACAGATAACTGTAATAATTTCGGAACAGTAATTCTCGAGGGTAGCGCCCTCTTCACAAACATGCTGGACATTCTGGAGAATGTTTGGCTTGTTACGTCGCTTAATGGGAGTGGCGAAAGTATGTAAATCGGTTCTAACGATATTCGGAAAGCTAGTTGCTCGTTAACCGGTACTTTTAACTGAGAAGAACTTCTAAATTTGTGGGTACCCTGTAACGATGCACGCAGCTGCATCTTCGTATTTTATATTTCACTAATTGTTGATCTAAAAACTGAAACCCTCGAAGTGTTGATACACGTGTTTTCTAATTGGAGGATTGTTATGTAATATTGAGTTTTAACAGGAAATTAGGAATTTTAATTGCATGAATTGGTCAGTGTGTAATATAATACGATTTTGTGAAATATAAAATTAATATTTGCTCATGAAAAACTCGAAAAGGGGACGCAACTTAGAGTCAAGCTCGAGAATAATATTATTTTTCAGGCAAATGGTTTCCATTTTCGAACTAATTTCGATCCTGCAGTTTCCCAAAAATATTTCCAGCAGCCATCTTCTGTTATAAGTTTCATTTTTGTGTTTTTTGTAAAAGTAATAAATGTTTATTAACAAATGTACTTGTTTCTACTTTTAAATACGTTTTAATTTACCATAAATATAAAAAAGAAGCAGGTGTTACTGCTGATCCTTGTGTATCCATTCAACACGTTTTGCTAATTGCTATTAAAAGGGGTTCGAGAACAAACAATTCCATTGTTGATGAGCCCAATACGGTTTCCGTCACTCCGTCCGTTATTTGTTACAGAGAAGAAAGCCAATGCCAGCGATACAGGAAAAATATCGACTCAATATCGGTGGTTAATGCGAATTTAATTATACGCGGTCGTAGCAATGACAATGCGTGCTCGCAGAATCAACAAGGGGAGGATATACATAGGTTGGCCAGGAACAAGGACCGCGCAAAGCGGCGCGTCAGCTTCCGGCCATTGTTACCATAGGAGCTGGGCTATAAACCCGCAGAATAGAGCACAAATTTAAGCACAATTCAACGTTTAAGCCGTCGTCGACGATTTGCCAGATCGGTTTATGCTGTATACGGATAATTCAACCTGATGGAATCGCCGGAAATGAGCTTCCAATGTGATGATTCATGAAATTCTCATGACACCCGCTTCAGCTATAGTCCTCTGCTGACAAATATTGAACTTTTGTTTAAAAGTTGATAGTATGATACACCAATATCGGTTAATATAATTAATATTGTTTTAAATATTGTGTGGATTTTCTTTTTTAAGCCTAAAACGAAAGTGGCTTGGACGTTTGAATAATTGTATAATGAGTTAGTAATTTCTTGCAAAATAAAGATCACAAAATTGCGAGATCCGTACTGTTCAATCAAATTTTTTTCATTTTGAGGGTTGGTAGCTTTTTGCATAATTTGGCCCAATTAGCGTCTCGTTTTCTGGCAAACGACGTGAGCGAAGCGACCGCAATGAGGTCATTTATGTTTGAACCAGTATGTTGGATCCTTTTCAATTAACCGAATCAAAAAAGTCAAGTTAATGAGGTCTCGATTGATTGAAAAATAACAAAATAGCTACACTTTGAAGCAAAAAGCTCATTTCCGTGTGTAAGAAAACAGACTTTATTTATGCATACCTACGTCAGGTAAAAATTACAATATCGAAAAATTTGATCGTCGGGCAAAAAACAACCTAGCTTTATTTAATATTCTTTTGTTCAAATTTTGTTTCAAAAACCTGTTCATCAGAAATAACGTACACCGTCCAACCGTACACGCCATGGTATATTCTCGACCGCTATAACTGTTTTTAACGAAAAGTTGAAAAAAAATTGCGTATATTATTGAAAGACGTCTCTATCGTCATTGAAAAATTTTTATCGAAAAAAGTGTCTTTGTCACTTAGAAATAAATTCCTGGTCAAGGTGGTTTAGGGGAATTGTGGGAGAGATGCCGCACTCGGAGAGACGCCGCACTATCGGTATTTCAAGGATATCGGTAATAAAACACATCATTGCCGATTTTATTTGTTTAAGGTTGTTCATTTGAGTTAGTTTGTCAAGCCAGAACGTGTTTCCTGTATTATTGTTAAAGATTTTGCTGTTTTTCGAGGTAAGCCTAGCGTAATTTGCCTGCATAGTTATACGTCGTGTCTATTTTTACTAATATAGTAGCTAAACATTCATAGTTTTTCTTGATACAACATTTGTAATACGTTAAGGGGACCATGTAGAATATTTCCTTGGCAGAATGGGTTACTTTCGACTTAGCATGTGGAAATACGAAAGTGCGGCGCCTCTCCCAGGCATTTCGGATAGACGCCGCACTTTTATTTGGGATAGATGCCGCACTTTGACACTGTACTGTTTCGGAAACTAAGTCGATTTAAATGATGTTTTTAATGTTTAAAATACCGAAAAAGTTTTTTAAAATAGCTAACGTGGTATCTCAAGGCAAATTATTTATTTTTAAATAAATAATCTTATAATCGAAATATATTTGTGGACTATGTACTCTTTTTTCACATTTTTTTTATTTTAATCTCAAGATGCCAACTGAATATAAAAAAATTTCGAAAAGCAGATATAATATCTGTTCCTACTGTACCCATTTACTTTTCCAATTTTATAATTGTATAAAGTAAAAATGTTTCATTTTACTTTGTTTTTATTATTTTTTTATATAAAAAGTTAGAAGTAACAAGTTTAAATCGAAAATTAAACGTGTTTCGAAATGCGGCACCACTCCCGCATGTGCGGCGTCTCTCCTACCAAAGGATGTTTTTAGTTTCAATTTTTTAAGGGTGACAAATATTACAATTTTGATTTTCTTTAATGCTAGTAGAATCACAAGATGTTGAACTAATAATATGTATCCTTGGAATACATTTTCATTGCAAAATTTAGACACGGTGACAATTTTGCGTAACGTGCGGTAACTCTCCCACAATTACCCTAACCCCCACAACTTTGATACAACATTTTTCAAACACCCCGTATATTTAACATAACTACCTATTTACCCAGTGGAATGAGTTAAAATTAAAAATCAGTTATTAACGCTGAACTGATTTTCTCTATAAGGTGGAACATATGTAAATTTTAATTGAGTTTAAATGTTTAAATCTTACCTCACTAACATTTGCAGCAGAGAATCCTATATTTTAAATCATTTCTAGGCGACTGCTTTCCCCCAATATAATCAAGGCGAAATTCGGATGCGTGTATGGAAAGCTGAAATATCGTGCGTCACTATTTTCCCTTCTTTTTTCGTCCCTAGCCCCGGCTTGTGTGCCATCAAACGCGAGTCCCATATATCTATGTACCTACATGTATCGATTGGCCCGAAAAAACTTTTCAAACGGCAGAACGCTTTGGTATTTCTCACAGTTTTTACACGACCCTCTGTTCATCATTTACACTCGATTCCACGAGTTACGGGACCTTCGAAAGTTATCACAACGGCTCTCAAATATTAACAATCCCAGCTGCACACTAACGCTCCGCCTTTCGCCAGCTGAAAAACAACGCTCGTGCTGATGAATATGGCTCTCCCGTTACAACCCAGGGAATTTTGCGACCCGTTCCGCAACACGCAGTTCAAGCAAATGTTTTGCAACGTGTAAATCACGTTGACGTTGTGTAATCACAATTCATTTCTTAAACGCTCGGGACAGCCTCCATCGAAAACGGATAATCCCAGCGTGATGGATCCCCACCGATCGAGCAAGCAAGGCGATCCTTCGTCGCCAAACGCTTACCCTTCCAATCGATAATTCACACGATTTGTTTACTCCAAGTTTTTCGCCACGTGATCGTCTATGTGATCGATAACCGTGTTGCATCCATTTTGAATATCCCAGAGGCGGAGAATAAAATAAAAAGTAAAAATATTACTATTATACTTCAAGTTCCGTAAAATGGCACATCGAAAAAATCTATGCAGTAAAAAACATTGTGTTTTATTTAATTTAACATCTACTAACTACTTCATCTCATAACTTATCTAAAACAAATCTGTTATGCATCAATGATGAAAACAACTATAATTGGGTGCGTTCAGCCGACAAAACCGGTGAGTAACCGGCGACTGCAACCGGTGAGTGATTTCCCTAGATTTTACTACAGACCGTGTAGAGACTTCGTCGATGATTTTACTCTGAACGCAACCGATCACTTCACCTACTCAACATGTTTAGTAACCGGTCGCCATTTTTTGTACCGGAAATAAACTATGGTACAAAAAATGGCGACCGGTTACTAAACATGTTGAGTAGGTGAAGTGATCGGTTGCGTTCAGAGTAAAATCATCGACGAAGTCTCTACACGGTCTGTAGTAAAATCTAGGGAAATCACTCACCGGTTGCAGTCGCCGGTTACTCACCGGTTTTGTCGGCTGAACGCACCCAATGTGTTGTATTTAATTTAACATCTACTTCATCTCATAACTTATCTAAAACAAATCTGTTATGCATCAACGATGAAAACGGCTATAAAATCGAAGATAAAGTACCTAATATTTGATTCTCGACGTTTGTATCGTTGGTCATCTAGTAAGCGTAGCTTTGCTCGCTGCTCCAACATAAACACTTCCATTACAAAACTATAGAATGTATATATTTCTAAGCTTCACTCTCACCACCGCTTTGATCATTTATCCCAGCTCCAACATAAACGTACCTACCCTTAACAATTTCATGGCCGCACATTTCGAAGCAAACTTATGCTCACTGCCCACCCTTTTCCAGATTTCCCAACTAATCTCTGATTCTTGAAAACCATCAAAAGAACAGAAATCTTTGAATATAATGAAGTATTATAATGGATCAAAATCATCAAAGCACGCGTAGGTACGTAACTACGGCCAACAGTGTTAAGACTATTAGTACGAGATCCACGGTAAAAGGCATCCACCACCCTGAGGCTATTAATGCTCCTGGAGGGGGGGGGGGCGGGGGGAATTACTGTAAAGGCACAAGTATGTATAATGTTTGACGGAAAAGTGCCCACGGGTTCTGGATGTAGGCTACGTGTACCTATGAATCTTAAATGTGATCCGTAGTTCCCCTCAAAGCGTGCGTTTTAACGTGTTGGTTCCTCAAAGTCTTATCAATGTTACCTAGCATGCAGATTCCCTTTGAAGGTAAGCTAATAGTAGCAGGCCACTCAAAGTCTTTCCTGTTTAGCAACCTTCATCTAAACATCGTCATTCGACGGCACAGGAAATTTAAGATGCTGGATGAAAATTTGAACACGTTCAAAACATCGACGACAATGCTGTTCTACACACACAATAGATTATTTACTTCGCTTTGGAGCAGAGATTAGCGGGTTAAGTGGAAGAAGCAAACTTTCCACTGCCTACTTAAACATACTATTCTGATCTAGCCAGTGTATACAGTTTTAGTTGGAAACACTCCGTAGGAATATTTTACTATGGTAAAATAAAACATTGAAAATTATACGATACGTATTTTTTTAATGTTTCACACTGCTGTTTAAAAGTTTCAGTATTATTCTACTAACAATTCTACTAAGGTAATTTTTTACATGAACACAGGTTGCGTAAAATTGATTAGAAAACGTCACCTTCATCTGTGTCATTTTCTCTTCATTCCACTCAATTTTTGAAAACTATTATATTGATAGTATTGACAGAAATAGTTGTACAATTCCTTTAAAATATATATAAAAAAATACAAGTCTCTCAAATATCAATCACGATAATACAAGTACATCTACAAGAATTCGTTTAACATACAGTGACAAAAGTATACACCAATTTTCATTAAAATTATTAAAACCACCGAAACCACTATTTTTTATAATATGTCAAATAGGGTGTGCAAAGAGTTTTGTGGCTGTCTGTAGTTGCTGCTGCCCAATACTCGACAATTATCACAGTGCTATTATTCACGAATTAATGCAAAAATTATTTTTAACGCGTTAAAAGCCTCGTCTCTGAAGACATCATCTGGATTTATATTTTATACATCACGAAACCATTACGTTCTGTTCGATTTTCGCCAGGCAAGCCTGCAAGGAGTTCAATTTTACTGGATGAAGGCGCACTTACGTGTACGATCGTTCCCTGAAAATAGTGAGACCTCCCGGACGAGACTAATGTCTTCGGCAATTCAGATGCAGCCGTAGAATGCATGATTCATTACGATGTAGGCGCATTGTTCCATCAGGGCGGAGTGAAATTGCGTGCCCTCGTTTTACGAAAATTATGGCGTGGCTCGTGGGAACATTTTCATTCTCGAACCTAATTAAAATTTCTTTACCAACCACCGCGGGAGAATCTATACCTATAGGTACCTACCGGAATATGAAATTTCGAAATGGTCGAACTTAGTTGCACTTTCGCCCGAAGGGATTTACTTAACCATTTATGCGTGTTAAAAAAAAAGAAAAATCGTTGCTGTGCGGCTTTGGTGGAAGAAGGAAAAGTTTCGGGGAAAATCGAGGTGTGTCGTTTTCCAAATATTTTCGTTCCATCGACGAGGCAAAGAATAGCGGAACGATGGCCAAGAGTCGTTACGACGTTTTTTTCTTATTTGTTGCCTGCGTGCCTGCCAAACTTATCCGCGAACAGCGACATATCTTTGCTGGATGCTCGTGCCAGATGTCATTCTTGACAAAAAGGCGTATTAAGTCAGGAAAGTCGGAGAGAAATTGTTTCTCCTGGAGATTAAATATTTCCTTAGAATTAAAGGCGAAACTGAGGATAAATACTGAAATGGTAGTTGTCTAATTATAATTGTAAGTTAGTCGTACATGTTGGAAGAAAATTGTACATCGGTACGATAATTTGCTTCACTTCTGATGGGTATTAGAATGTCATCGTCAAGTTTATTCGTGGTGCCTCACAGAACTAAAAAGGCGGCGTTTAAAGAATTTTCTCAATTTTAATTCCACGAAACAATTTCTTCTTATTTACTCGTGTTATTAATAAGAAATACAACTGCACAATTATACAGATTTTATCGTGTCGATAATTGAGAATAAATGTATAATAATAATAATGTAATTAAATATTCTGCATGTGGAATAATTTCATGCAATTATTGTGTTTTCCGAATTTTGATCAAGCAAATATTGCATGAACATTTTAAGTAGTTGAATGCACCAGATTCATATTTAAAAATATGCCTTTGTAAATCATCTATGAAAGGATAATGGTAGATGTAGATTGTAGATTATCAGACTTTGAAAGAACAGTTAGGTCACTCTTATTTATTCCTTTTATCAAGAGTGACACTAAAAATTTTAAGTTAAGAAAAAACTATTAATATTCAAAATCAATTATGTATTGATATAATACAAATTTTAATATATTATAAAATATGACTTTACTTTGCCACTTGAGGGTTAATTAAGAGTTACAGCCCGTTCTAATATAAATATCCCATAAACTGAAGAATCCTGAAGGTTGCTGCCGGGGTAGTAGAAAGCAGGCACGATGAAAGATGAATCGCATCGTTAGTTGCCAGGACTGCGGACCCCAATATTAACAGCGTCCATGCATCTCCGTTTATATGGGCAGTTCGCAAAAGACAATAACGTTGCCGACAATTTGCGAAAACGTAGGGATTCCATCCGTTACGATTTAATTTAGTGAACACTAAATCGTTAGGGGGATGCGAGAGGGAGGTTGCATAGAAGGATGTTCGTCACGATTTCGCAAGAAACTGGGAGGACAGCGATCCTCCGAGGCGCGATTTGTAATATTTCGAAGATCATTAAGCCACCGGAAGTGAAATGGCTCATAAAGTTCAGAAACGCGGCACGCGGAAGAAACGCAATAAAATTTGACAAATTTTCCAGGGCAGCTGAAGCGATTCTTAACGTCGGCAATAACTAACGAGCGGTCGTTAAAGAATAATAAGGAATTATCGCCAGTAAAGGGACTGGGATACCTCTATTAGTTAATTCACCGTGATTGGACGCTAAGAATTTTATAATTAATTTAAGGACAGTTCTAGAAAATTGCGTGTGATCTTTGGCTACCTCAGATCCTTGAAAAATCAAGATTAATCTTTTCATTGAGTTCACCGTAGTTTATCGTTGGAAGCTTCGTGGCCAGAAGTATTTTAAAAATTCTTAAATGAACCGTGTAAAAAGTGATATATCTCCTTAAAAAAAAATGTAATTGCAAGGTACAATGAAACAATCCGAAACAATCCAAAAACCGTGAAACAACCGTTTGGAAAAGTTGAAAACGATCGTCACAAAACTAATAAGTAACCTTTAATTAACCCATAGCGATTCAGCACGGAAAGGTTCGTAATTAATTGATGAACGACTGTAAATACACTGTTTAATAATTGCGCTGGGCAGTCGCCTGGGGCCCCATGATAGTAAGGGTCCCAAGTCTGATTTTAAGTCCTATTCCCATGGGTGGGCAGGGCCCCAGTGCATTGCTTTGCCGAGGGCCTACAATACTGTTAAGACGGCTCTGCTCGAACTCTACTCAGTCAATTGCGTCAAGGGGATGGAATAACGGTTGAATGGTATAAATTGTTAACCTGTGAGTTGCACAGTTCAATGTGAAACGGGAACCAGTTGTTCCAGCGGCAGGTCTATATAACCTCCATATTTCGTGCGCCCCTCAGGCCGTCGTGCGAGCATATAACGCGCCTCAATACAATACAGTAAATACTCGTATTAAACCCGACGACGAACGGGGCTGGCGGCGGGCGTACGATGCGTTGCGGACGAGCGAGAGGGAACGAAACAGTTGACACGAAGTTGCCGTCAACTCTTTCCCCTCACTCTCGACCGAAATATTCCAAGAAATGGTGGGGATAGTCATTGAGCGTACTACGCATAGTAAAAACGAGGCTATAACGAGAATTTACTGTATTGCTGAAACGGGAGATGTGTTAACGAGAAAAAAGTTCGTTAATAGTGTTACCATCTGGTGAAATAGGTTGCACGAAATTGGGAGTACAGTGCTTCTTCCATTAGCGTCGTCCTTCCTTTTTCTTATTTATTATCCCATTCCAATATGACTTTTCAATTATAACGCGTTGCTTTCTGATACCAATCACTGATGACTTAACACGTTTTGTTATGAAGGTTATTCCGTGTTATATTTATTTATTTAATATGGAAGGCCTTTTTCACACCATTTCTGTTAGAACAAACGGGCGAAGCGGTTGATAGAACTCGTGGAACGAAACAAAATATTTGTAATAATTGTAGGTTCACAAACTACTTATTCGCATTTGAGAGGTTCAATTTTTTTAGATAGTGAACCATTATTTTTTGTTACGATTGCTTTATTTCAAACTTCTGGTTCATTTGAAATACGTATGTCACGCGTCAATTTTTAATTGCAAATAGAATTACACCGAATAATCTGTTTCACTGTTTTATCTTTATTCAATTGCAAACCTAACTAATACACATATTTCAGAGAAAACTTCGTAAGAGTACCCTTAATAAGAGACTGAATATCTCAAGAGTAATTCAATTTCTAATTTCTACTTTTATCTAAATTCGAGGAAACATATTTTATCAGACATTTTTTGCTCCCTTTGACAAGTTTTATTATCAAGCCAATCCTGTACCTACACTTATGAAGCACCCACTACAACCCAAATCTAAGAAGCGATTAAGTTGGCAACAGTCCATCCCACTTCCGTCGTAACGCAAGCCCACGAACACTGCGTAAACCGTACTCCTACTGATGCACTCGAATGCGAAGCAACACATCCAGCTAGAAAAGTGCCATGGGAAAAATGCCTGGCGCCAAAATAACGCTTGCACGCTCCGCGATAAAACAGCTGAATCCGTCACTTTCGCGAGTAATCTGCGTAAAACGCGCTCAGTACGATTATTTAAAAGAATTATAACCATTCTGCGCGTACACGAGCAACCGTTGCAAATATAAACTCCCGTGGGAATAGATTTCACGATGAAAATTTTCAATTCAACACTGTCGCCTACTAAATTCATTAAAAAAAACCTTGCTTCACACAATGCGAGAACTATATTTTTGAAAAATTTAATTAACCCAAATAACTACATCCGCTCGTATTGATTGAAACAAAGTAAACAGAACAAAGCTACAAAAAAAATAAAAGCACGCCATTCAAGTCTCCAGAAGCAGCTCTCCTAGACTTAAAAAAATGCAGTATGAGGAAAGCGTGTTATGCTCGTTTTATGAGCCATCTTAGACAATTACAGTTCTGTCTCTCTATAGTCGCGTGTGTCGGGACCGGGCGCACGCAATTTGAGAGACGAGTAGTCTATTCGGCTTCCTTTGATTTCACGCGGTCAGAGTGTAAGGTGTGTCACTATTGAGAATGGTTATGAACCTTTCTTCGGCTTTCTCTTTGACATCCGATACCCAATGCCGCGGCGCGGCGACTACAAACGAAGTAGTGGGGATAGCTTCGCGCTTATAGAGAATCCGAAAACGCGTGCCATTTGAGAGACAGCACTGTAATAGGTTACACCAACCCAAGAAATTGTGAAATACAATCTTTATAGTACGAGAACTCGATCAAACGTTTCTGGAAACATAATTCTGTGAAACATCTTAATGTTCTGTTGAATGAAATGCTAGAATGCAAGCTCACCGATTACCCTTAACGGCCTGGATGCCAGCCGCGCGAATCCAGGGGGTGATAAAGGGAAAACGTGTCTCGACAGGGCTGCGATAATTAACAGGATTGAAAACGGAGTATTCTCGTCCGGCGAATTTCTACCGTGGCTCTACACGCCAGATATCCCGGCTGAACATTGTAAACGTACGTAACATCAGATAACAAGACAGCACACGGTGTATATACACGTTGAACATGCCGGATTAACTTCTCTGGCCATAAGACACCTCTGGCCGTATCGGCTGGTGTATTTACTGCACCGACCGCTACCCTCGGAGAACGGACGCGGTTACGTTCTCGAAGGTCAGAGTTAATCGAAGTTTCCACGCCATCTAATACCGTCCAACCATTTTCCAGTGGCCGTGCCGGATACTGGCAGTAGCTTCTCGCTATCAGCTGAAACCATGCCCTCGACCGCCAGCACGGCTAGGCATTGAGTTACCTGCTTTTAGATGCAATCAGATCGGCATCTACTCGCTGCCCGATCATCCGCTAACGTCGCCAACCGTTTCTCCGTTGTACGATCACGTGTATGCAAATTGATGGCTGCGCGTGAATGGGAAGAACCTAATTGTATTAAAGGGTTGCATACCGTTGGCAGGTTGAGAAATAGGGTCAGTTTTATAATTTTTTTTTTTATAAAGGAACGTGATATTTAGGAATTAAGATATACAGGTTGTTGTGTGTAAATTAAGCTGTATTCTCTTCAAAAATAAATTTGATATCTAAAGAAATGATGTCATGACAGCCCCTTCTCTCAAGCTCTCTTCATATTTGCGGTACCAAAAATATTTCGGAGATTAATGGACCGATTTCGATAAAATTTTACACAAATATTCTTAAAACTATAATGACCCTAAGATGACCCTATTTTCCGGTTTTTCAGAAGTATGTAACTCCTTAAGGAGTATAGAGGTATGTCCACCGTAATTAATTCGCAAAAAAACACTTGACCTTCAAGCGATTTCACTGCCTAACATATCGTTACATAGTAAAGAGGAGATGAAGGCCAGTTACTGGAAAGATGACACGTTTGCTCGACTTGATGAGCATTTCTACGCTGATGATGGACGATGGTGCTGTCTATGCGCAAGGGAAGAGAGAAGGATTTATCTTGGGGTAGCAATAGCGAGATGGGAAATGGGGTTAGAATAGTCGAAGGTAGGAGGTGTAGTATCAAAGGAATGGTGTTGTGGCTGCAAAAGAGAAATGGTTGAATAAGCATAGCAAGATCGAGGGAATTTATATGGAGGAGACGAGTTCAAGATACGCAGACGCGTTTATAGCTGAATCCACGGCGTGCAGTGTTTCGAATGCAATACGATGTGTCGTTAATTCCTACCGCAAAGCGAAACCGCATTTGAGACGAAAGATACAGAATGATTTACTGTTAATGCTTTCCACCTTCTATATCTCCTTTATTCTTGGTATTACAATAAGTATCTCGGGGGAAAGTAGGTTCTGTTCAATGGGACGCATGGAATACTTGAAAGCTGTTCTTTATAAGCCTCGTAATTTTCAAGAGTTTAAGACCGCCTACGCTGTTTAAAAAAACACGTGGTTCAATCTTATAGCTGACGCAAAGAAGATGAACTGTCTTCACATCAAACTTCCACATGCACACTCGAAGTGTCAACTTTCACCAACTATGCAGTCCCCTAACATATCCCTTCTACCACCAAATAAAATTGATATTTCCATCGCTCGAACTTAATTCGCGAACGATAGTTTCCCCGTTGGAGAAACGATCTCTCGTTTTAACGACACTGCGAAATTGCGAATAAAAGCGACGACATAATTTTTGCCACGGCTAGGGTAAATCCGGGAGATGCGGTCGGGTCGGAGAGTTGGTCGAGTCGCTATATTTCAGACTCTGTACGTAAAAATGCGTTAAAGTGCAGACCAATTCCTTCTCTAGAAGCCAAACAGTTGAATGAATAGCGTCATTTCGCTTCTTTCTGTGTTTTTCTGGATTTATAGGCTTTAAAATGTAAATTGGGGTTACATTTAACCTCTTTTGTCAAACAGCGGTTGTACAGAATCGTATTTAAAATATACTTCTAAGTTTATTTTCGTTTAATATTTGTGATAATAAGATAGTAGAGATATTGAGGAACAATGCAGCTAAAGTATTTGGCCATATTGACTCTTCTTTACAAAGCTAACGAGAAGACCATCTCTCGCTGTAAAAAGGAGAGATGGTCGAGTTCTGATTTTTTTTATTATTTTTGTTTATTTGTTTATTTATTATTATTATTTTATTATTATTTTCGTTTATTTAGTTTATTTATTCACTTTTGTATTCATTTGCCGTGTTAATCGATAGTAGGTAGTTCACTTTTTGATTGATGTGTTCTTTACTTGTTTAGCGTAAACAAATTAAATATCAATAAATCTGTAGTTGTATTTTCTCATAAATAATTTTGGTTTATCCTTTGTTAATTTTCCATGGATAATTATGTGAGTGGTCTCTGCCAACGACGAAAACCGTTTCTCCCGGCACCTCGGGAGAGGTGGTCAGATGTCATGACTTCAGTTTTCAACCCGATTTACAGTAAATATTGTCTTAAAGCAAATATCGACCAGTTTTTCTGAATCAGCATAAAATTCAGAACATATAGGTTTGTTCTCATAAAATAAGTAATGTCTATATTAGTTTTAATAGCCATTTTATATTAGCTCGACCGCGTCACCCGGGTTTACCCTATATACAGTCTTAACAGCGTGGTTCCACCGAGTGCCGACTGTCAGAAATGAAAATGCGATGAGAAGAGAGAGAGCGAGTAGAGTGACTCGCTACTTTATGGCCGCATTCGCGCCTCATAAGGAGGGACGTTTCCTACCCGCGGAAACAACGAGTACCTACATCGAAAAAACCAGGCCACCGGGTTGAATGGGAAATTCCGCGCGATTTAAAACGGATGCGTATGAAAACACGTCCTCGCATACATAGTCGATTCAAGATGTTGCTCTCGGAGTCCTCGGAGGGTGCCAGTCGCGAGAGGGGCTACCCTCCCTTTGTTTCACCAGCTTCCAAGCAGACATCCCCCGTGCCAGTTCTTCCTTCCCCCTTTTAATTCTCCCTTATACCTACACTGAACCCGTCGGATCCCCGCAAATTGAATTTGAAAACTTGGGCGAAACTGGCAGGAGGTTATAATATGTAAACAGAAATTCCGTGGACGGTTCATCGGTTCCCATTTATGGAAACTTGTTTGCGCTCGGATGAAAAAGTAGGAAGGAACGTTTATTCCATTCCCGATGCTTTTTTAAGGTCCTACCACTCTCGCGGACATTCCCTCCAGCGAGTAATCTGAAAGTTTTACGATAGTCGGGTAGTAATACCTTTGCATAAGGAATCTGACATCTTTGTTAGTATTCTGCTTTTGTAATAAGTGAACGGAATGGTTGATAAAGAACTCGGCGAGATTCTTCCATTCTTGTCAATGAACTGCACCTCGGTATCTCGGGTAGCTTTATTTCGTTGAATTTTTTCAATTTTTTTTACGAATTCTGATCACATCGTTCACAAGGAAAGTATAGGTACCTATTTAATCATTTATGGATGGCTGATCTAGAATTGCCATAATTTATGAACTGTATTTTCATGCACAAATAAAAAGTTATTAGTGACAAAACTGTTAGCAATAAAGGGATGATACCTAAAAATAATATTATTTTTGCATATTTTCTTTAGCGCGATTCGATAAAAGATTAAATCGATTGCAATTTTGTTTAACGTTTGCTTTTGAAAATTATGTCTCTATTTTTCGTTGGTGTTCGACGAAAGTGCAACGCGAAGCTCTTTTTCTCGAAGATACGGCAACGAAACTGTAATTTCCGCTGACTATACGTCGGAATGTACGCAACGCGTTTAAGGGAATACTTCAACGCCGCGGTGCTGCAGTCGTCGGAGTACAATTTTATTTGCGTGTCCTGGAAAACTGCGCGGACACTGTTGCTTTAACAGCGACGTTTCAACTCGACGGCCCTATCGTTCCGTTTTTATTCGCTGTAATTTTTCGCGAACCTGGTGCGCTCCGTATCCCGGCATTTTCAACGAACCACGATCGGCTGATAACGTTACGATCTCGAGCTTTGTTAGTTTGTATCAAATTGTGGATACAGTCGAGCGGTAGGTATATGGAAAACAAAACCTTCTATTGGCAGAATTCTAGTTGAGACTCGCGCGCAATATCGGTAGAATCATAAACTACAATTTTCGAGAGTTATTAAAAAAGAGAGATATTCTGACTTCTAGTAAAAACTACCTCCAGGTCAACTTTGTTTATAGAACATCTATTAATTTAATACTGACGAGTACAATTTTTCGACACCCGTGGCTATAACAAAGTGGAACGTAAGTACATGGAATTGAGATTTAGATAATTTTGTACGAAATGTGTATTGAAACTGCAAGTGAAAAAAATTGCCCACAACCATCTATGCCAAAAATTCTAAAAATACTATAGATAGACATGATTCTATACCTTAAAATATTCCTAAAACACCCACCTGTTGTACAAACTTAATCTTTCAGTCGTTCTAATTCCTAACGTAGGTAAAACATGTGCCAGCTTAATTCCAGAAGTGTGCGTAGTGATGGGACTGATCCCAATACTATTGATGATATTCAATCAATTCGATACCAAAGTACTCAATAGGAAATATCGATCCGCGTCGAAATGTTATGTACTTGGTATCAATCATCGATACCGATTCTTCTTCAACCGATACCATATCAATACTATACCGAATCAAAACCGGTTTGATACTTTACGAAATTATCAATACTTATTTGATACTTACGAAATTATTGATACTTATCTCAGTCATGTGGTAAACATTTAATATTTACACTTCAGCGTGAGGTAAAGATATTGCAGGTATCGATATTCACGTATAAGTATCAGGTAGGTACCGATATTTTTGTGTAGGTATCAAATAGATATCGATACATTCTGATATGTAAGTATCAAAGAAGCATCGATTCCTTTTGATACTTTTGATTTTGATATGTATCAATACCAGATTGAAATTGAGGCATTTGATGGAAAAAGGGCACATACGCCAAAATGCCATTTCGAGTAAATCGGTTTCAAAGCTTTCATTATAGTATAACTTAATGAAAAGTAATGCAATCAAATCCAATTTTTTTTAAGGATGTAGTATCATATCCTTCAAACGTTTCGTAAACAGAAGTCATGATTTGAAAATGATATGTGTCTTTATTTAATAGTTTTATGCAAGTGGTTTATGTGCCCTTTTTCCGTAAATAGGGTAAATTCGTAACAAAATTGCTTCTTTGTTTAGTTATTTACATATAATTTTGTTTACATACTTCGTTGCCAATTTTTTATACATTTCTTAAATAAAAAATACAAAATGAAGGGCAAAACTAAACAAAAAATGTTATGTTTTAAGTAAGTATTAATTTCTTCGATTTTTTGCAGCGAGCTGTCTTACAAATCAATTTCATCTTTCCTAAATTCGCTTCTTTCCTTGCAGATTCGATACACGCCTCACTTTCCATAGTTCCTCGCTTACATTAAATCAAACGTATTGCACGACCAGACAATAGACAGCACGGCAGCGCGACCGCTCAGCGGCTATGTAGCTGCATGTCGCTCACGCTACGTAACAAAACAGCATTTAGCTAATTTAAACGTGGGAGAAGAAATGTCCTTGATATATTATATATATATAACATATTCCTGAGTCGATTCAACCGATTTACGGAAAAAGGGCACATAAGCCTATGTGCCCTTTTTCCATCAAATGCCTCAATTTGTAGAAGGGTATCGATATGTATCGATACGGTATCAGTCCCATCACTAAGTATGCGACCTGTATTGTCTGCAAATCCCATTGTCCAAATGGTAGAACCTACCTATTAGATCAAATAACGAAGGTTCCGCTGATCCTGGGGCAAGCCCAGTTGTTCTCTATCCATTGCACCTCATCAACTGGCGTCGAGTGTTTAACAACACCCAGATAGAATGAATAAAGGGATCCCTGAATCGGCCTACCCTCTTCCGCTGCGGGGGTAGTCGATTCAGAGCGAAATCATCAGCCACGAATAATGAAAGTGTGTCAACTTGGTTCGACGGGAAAAGAAAGGGAAGATAAAGGGAAGCGGGCTCTGAATTTCATCAAGAACACTGGCGCCGCGAAAGAACCCCAGCAAATCTGTGCCACGACGTACAGGCGAAACAATAAATTCCGTGGGGGTTGCTGGATATTTTACCCCAGCCGCGATATGCAAACGCCGCGAAAATAATGCTGGCTGTCCGTCGTGTCATTTTTCAGCCTACGGGGAAGGCGATCGTACGGCGATCGCAAGAACCCATCGCCCCGAAATAATTTACGCGGCACTCCTTTCGTTCGCGCAGAAGACGTTGCGCCAGGACCCACCTACGCTACTGATGCACGGAGGCGCGAGGCAACGCGCAATTTCTGTGAAAGTGGGCCACAATTTTTAGCTGTCGACGTGTCAGGGGGATTTATCGTTGGTGGAAGAGATATAACGAGCTGCTAGAGACCCACTCGACTAGTTTGTAAAGCCACGAATAGTCTGCGAATATTTTTCACCATGCGTGCTTTGATCGCTTTCTTCGGGGCCCTACAAGTCCAAAACCCTTAATCATTTTCTTGCAGCAGAGATATCAGAGAACATATTTCCAGAAGCTGCTGAAGATGTTTCTGGATTGTTGACAACTGACACTCAAGAATGTCATCTTCCCTGTTGCTTTTACGAATTCGTTATATTTCTTTCATAGTATACAAAACCGGGCTATGGGTGAGTTCAACCAGCATCTCGCGGACATAGATCTGTTTATGATCTCGCTCGACTCGTTACGGAAGAAAATTTTAAATCGTATCCTAGTCTAGTTTAGCTTATCTCCATTGTTGTTGTGAATTTACGTTGTTGCAGGCAGACCGTTTTGTTCTGTTTTGTTTTCATATATTTTATTTGATATTATCTTATTTTTATTGTATCCTATTTTATAGTATTTAATGTGTATTTACCGTACTTATCTGTTTAATCTTGTTGTATTCTAAAGGGTTTTCCCGTTGATATTAATAATAATAATAATAATAATAATATAAAAGGTTGAAGAATATTGATACAGGGAGATGCTAGAAGCACACTCGACTAGGGTGAAGACACCAGTAGTTGACTATGTATCAGTAGTCAACCACTCTCAGAAAAACATGAAAAATAAGGTTTCTGGAAGTGACGATCTTTTGAACAGAGTGCAGTTAGAGTGCAGTTCTCTAACTGCACTTTGTTCAAAAGATCGTCACTTCTAAAAACCTTATTTTTCATGTTTTTCTGAAAGTGGTCGACTACTGGTGTCTTTACCCTATAAAGCAACAAATCTTGAAGTCACAGGTGGTTAAACCCGTGGACTACCACTGACTGCGAAGTGATACCATGCCCGAGACTCTAAAATGGCACAGACCACCCAGAAACAGGCCAAGTATGTGATTTTGTGTACGGCAATCTTCCAGCTGATATGGAGGACACGTTCCTCAGCGACAGATTGCACGACTCGGCCACATCAGCCGTCGTAGGTGATGGATTTTAAGAACCGCTGGTCCCCTAACTACCTACCCGACGATGCATCGTCATAGAAAGCCACGTGCATACCGACTTATTACGTGCTCGACGATTTATGGAGCCTGGCCGGCGCGGCGGATGCGAGCAAACGGAGATCCATTGTGGACACTCGCAGCGAAAACTGTTTGGACTGCATCATCAGGGTGCATTGTGCAGAATCTGGGTCGCCTTAAGTGGACCGGTAAGAAAGGAGGGTCTCCGTTTGGAAAGTAGCCGCGGTGTCGTAGTCGGGAGTCGTTCTTGGGAAGAGAAAAGTGATTCTTAGCGGAACGAGCGGCAGGAGTAAAGAAAACGACGTCACTGCGACTAATAGTCCGCGGTCCAGTCGAGAATAGATAAACGGGCCAGGATAGGGGTGGGGATTTAATTGGACTTTCAACTGAATTAAAAGTAATCCGGTTTCTTTTCGTCTCGAGGTCGGCGAGAAGTTAGACTTCTACGTCGAGAGAGTTGTAGCTGTTGCAGAACAGCAGGGAAACGGTCATTTAGTCGAATGTCTGTGAGGATTTCCGAATTTTCTTCCTTCATAAATGACTTGAAAGCAGAGTTGGGCAAAGATAACATCTAAATAACATCTAGATAAAAGGTACTTTCCGTTCATCCGTTATTTGAAGATCAAATAAGATGATTCATTTGAAGTCCTTTCATCTTTGATTTCAAATAACGGCCTTCTAACGGTAATCTTTCATCTTATCTTCATCTTAGAATGTCAAATAACCAGGTGTGAGCCTTTGCGGCCTGACCCGCGCGTGGTCCCCTACCGGTCATATTCTACAGAATCTGAATTTGTTTAATTTTCATCGTATCAATATGAAAGTGACACCGATGGATTCCTGGCGTTCTCCCGATTAATTGGGCTAAAAATAATTTAAATCGGACTATTTTTAACGAAACGGGCTTTGAATTCTGCAAATAAATTTCCCACGTAATATCCTTAATTATGGTCCGAATTATATTATTTTTGGGGCCATTTTCATCGGGAAGACATGAGGAATCGATTGGTAATATTTTCATCAACAATATTGCCAAAAACATGAACATTTTATGTGGCCCGTCGGTTTTATTGCTCTCGGCTGTCAACGGGCGGTCTACTGGGGCCCGAAGGTCTTCGCTCGCAGCGAGAAAGCAAAACAGTGGGGTGGGTACGTCTTTCCCGATAATCCAAGCCCAAAGGCTTTTTAACAATCGAAAGATTGTACATACATATTCGTTCTGATGCTTTCGCCTACAATTATTATGGTGGGTTAATTAACAAGAAACGACAGTTTGCCAACGTATATTCATTGTTGGGCCTACAATTATTATGGTTGGTTAGATAACAAAAAATTTAAAATTTCATATTCGTCTTAAGACAGACGTCCTCATTACATATCTATAAATAAGGAAAGAAAAATCACAACTTGGAATATAATAACAGGTTTCTGGATATAGCAAATTTTCTGACGTTTGTAAGACGACATTTAATCATCGTAAATTTTTTGTTAACTAACCAACCATAATAATTGTAGGCCCAACAATGAATATACGTTGGCAAACTGTCGTTTCTTGTTAATTAACCCACCATAATAATTGTAGGCGAAAACATCAGAAAGAATATTATGTACAATCTTTCGATTGTTAAAAAGCCTTTGGGCTCGGATTATCGGGAAAGACGTACCCACCCCACTGTTTTGCTTTCTCGCTGCGAGCGAAGACCTTCGGGCCCCAGTAGACCGCCCGTTGACAGCCGAGAGCAATAAAACCGACGGGCCACATAAAATGTTCATGTTTTTGGCAATATTGTTGATGAAAATATTACCAATCGATTCCTCATGTCTTCCCGATGAAAATGGCCCCAAAAATAATATAATTCGGACTATAATTAAGGATATTACGTGGGAAATTTATTTGCAGAATTCAAAGCCCGTTTCGTTAAAAATAGTCCGATTTAAATTATTTTTTGCCCAATTAATCGGGAGAACGCCAGGAATTCATTGGTGTCACTTTCATATTGATACGATGAAAATTAAACAAATTCAGATTCTGTAGAATATGACCGGTAGGGGACCACGCGCGGGTCAGGCCGCAAAGGCTCACACCGGTTATTTGACATTCTAAGATGAAGATAAGATGAAAGATTACCGTTAGAAGACCGTTATTTGAAATCAAAGATGAACGCCTTCAAATGAACTACCTTCATCCGTGGCGCTCCAGATGAAGCTAAATTTATTTGAAACGTTATCTTATTCGATTTTTATCTAAATAATGCCCATCTCTGCTTGAAAGTGAATACAGTAATCGGTAGATTATTAAAAAGTTATTCGTACATCCTTCTTGGGCAATTTTGTGATCTTTTTCAGGGGATGCGAGAATGGGAGAACGATATAAGGTGAAATAAAAAAAAAGTAGTTGTTCAAGAGTAGTTTCTTGAATAATAAATTCACGATTCCCTCTTTTTTCTAGTTTCTTTGTCTCTTTCTATATGTTTGCAGAAAGCTAGAGTGTGACAGAGGTATCTCATTTAATAACCCTGAAGAGTCATCTTATTATGTTTCGTCTATAGTGGATATCTGTTTTTCCCTCCCCCGTACTTGACTTTCTATTTGCTCATCACTCTGCAATCGCTGCGAAAACAATGCTTCGCACACTTTGCCGCATTTAACAACAAGTTAAATTGTGAAGGCGCACTAATTATGTGGTTACACCGAGAAAATATTCGCCTAAATTTCCATGGATTTAACACGGAAAGATAAGACCCCAACCACTGCGTTTTATCACGCGGCAGAGCGTAATTCATCGGGTCGCGAAATTTGCATATCAAAATAACAGTTGCAGGGACGAGCAGGGTAAATTCATAAACCGAGAGACGCGTTCTGCCACTGTCGCCTCTTCCTTCTTACCGTGGCGTTAGGGGTCTATGGGAATAGGTTATAATTCAATTGTCCAGTTTTCGTTTCGGTGAAAATTCATGAGACTTTTTGAGGCAGAGCCATTTCCTGACACCCTGGAAGCATTAAAAGCATTAAGGGGGTATTCTCGTCTAGAGGAATGAGATTCTCTATCCTCTTTAGGGACGACGCACAAAAAACCACACCGAAAAATTAGAAATGGGTGTCTTTTTATTTTGGCCCGGTTGAGGGGTGGTTTCATCTCCTAAATATGTAAACAGGACAAAATGAAAAACACATATTTCTTATTTTTCAGTCCTCTAAAAGACATCCAAAAACAAAAGCAATCGGAGGCGAGCACCTGAAAACCTCTTCCTGTTATTAGAAAGGTGTGAAGGGGTTGTAGAAACTGAGGGAAAATAAAATATGTATCCTTGATTGGTCATTCACAGAAAGTTGTTCATACTCACCTAACATGCGTATCGGAAAAGCCTTATTACTCCTTTTATTCAGTTTTAACGCATTCAAAATGCAGTGATATAGTGTTGCACATTGCATAAGTGTATTTATTTCGAAAAGACAAGAAATATTATAGGGTAAAGGTACTCGACCGTTTCAGAAAAACATGAAAAATAAGGTTTTTAGAAGTGACGATCTTTTGAACAAAGTGCAGTTCTTTAACTGCACTCTAACTGCTCTAACTCTGTTCAAAAGATTGTCACTTCTAAAAACCTTATTGTTCATGTTTTTCTGAAAGTGGTCGACTACTGATACATGCTCGACTACTGGTGCCTTTATCCTATATCGAAATTTTAAATCAACGGTAATAATTGTAAATTTTTATACGTCCTAACGCATAAGAAGAAATTGGAAACTCCGTGCTCCCGCAGAAACACAATTTCACCACCGCACCGCGACGAAACGAAACAGAAGACGATAGTGCACTAGATTTTACTGTCGTGCATAAAATATCCTTCCGACTGGTACAATTTGCATCCAGGACCAGGTTTCGGGTGATACTAACGCATGATGGCGATGTAACTATACTCACACTCGACACACGATCTGTCTCCTTCGGATAGAGTAATATTGTGAACATCTCACGTAATGCTGCGTTGCCATACAATGTTCTAAATAACGCGCAGGAGCTACGTATTCCGAATAATGTTAATCTCGGTGCTGCAACTGAATATTGTATTGCGAGTGGGTGCTAGCAAACGTGTAATACTGTAATCTTGCACTGGCTCTCAGTTTTATTTATTTCACGAGTAAAAGGAAAGAGTTCCTGTATCGCGTGGTTTAATCAAGACTGAATATCGTGTGACGGAAAAGAGATTTTCAAATTTTATTTTACTATTCTCCCACTAAAATATATGTCTCTTCTTGCACGGCTTCGAGTTTAAAATTCTTCACGAGTGTAGCGCCATGAAATCAGCAATGCTTTTTGGAAAATGTTAACTTTAACATTCTGTTAGATATAATACGCTGCTCAATTGAGTGTTTGATCAAGTAATTGGAACACGTTTATCGATCGGTATGTTTGAACGATTATTATGTATAATTTAATATGTATATTAATGGTGAACGAAACTGAGTTTTTATTCATTTTTATAATTCCTATAATTTTCATTTTGCACTCAGTTTGCTACTTACTTTCATTTCAAATAATTGTCTACAGAGAAGGAAGAAGCTTTAAAACGCTTTAAAAGTTGTATATACAACTGTGTAAACCTCCGTTACGAAGTATTATACATAAAAAATCTCGAGAATTCTGAAAGAAAGTTATTCTACGTTCACTGTATACTATTATTACATTAATATAAAAGATAAACAAACGAGAACGCTATATGTATGTGTATATTGCAAAAGCCTCTTACATTATTATTATGGTTGCTCCGTAGTTTCATACTAACTAAAGTTCTTCAAACTTGAGAAGAAAACAGACAAATTTATAAAATATGATTTTACAACTAATTCTTCTCCGACTTCATTCTATCTTCAAATAAATATCGTATTACGTCGTTTATATGTTATGCCTTAATTCCAAATCACAGACACTGAAGTTCTATCCCAGTTACAATGTCTTTATAATATCGTTTCACTTTTCAAACTTAAAATAGTATTTTTTAAACAATTAGCCCTGTAATCAAAATCAGTGAACTTCCTCCCCTATCACTTTCCCCTACCTTCAACTAAATATGGGGCATCATCAGTCTCAATTGTGGGACTTACAGATAATTTGCTTCTCAACTGAAAATTCATTAGCAAAGTGCCTGCAAGGGACCAGCAAAGTGAAGCCGTATAATTACACTTCGTTAGTATCCTCATACTGTTTTCTTAAACTTGGAAGCCCCTGCTTTCATGTAGGGAAAACAAAAGTAGAGGCCCGCGAGTAGATAGTAAAGCACCATCACATAATTCGAACTACATAAAGTTTCTGATATCTTTACACTGTTTCCTCGAACTTGGAGGTCTGTTCTTCAAGCCACAGCATTATATGTTTATATATAATCACCCTTCTATAATAGAAGACAGATACAGTGGGGGACGAAAGAAAGTTTACAACTTTTAAAATCGCATAACTTTTATCAAATTAATCCAAACGAGTAGAGTTTTTTTGAAAAGCTACAAGGATTAGTTTGCTCAAATCATAAATTTTCGATCTTATTCTGCGATCTTTAAGCGTTTATAGCTCAGAGCAGCATTAACCTATTTTTATGAAATTTTAGGCATGTATACAACTTACTTCAATCTACAAACGGGTTTTTTTAATTTTCAATACAAGCTCACAAAAAAAAGTTTAAAAAATGACCTTTACTACTTTTGTTTGGTATTCCGACCGACTGCATTTTTTTCAAAACGACTAAACACGTCATTTAGCCATCTAATCCTTGTAGCTTTTCAAACAAACTCAACTAGTTTGGATTAATTCTATAAAAGTTATGCGATTTTAAAAGTTGTAAACTTTCTTTCGTCCGCCACTGTATGTAGTAAAGGAGCATATCAAAAATACGTTTATGCCTTTAAAAGGACGTATGAGTTAATTAATAGAACGACTATGTGAAGACAGTGCACGTGGCCAGGAAAGCTAGACACGCTGCACACATTGTTCAACAGTACTTAATATGTCAGGTGTAATTTCGCCAGCAAACACCGTCAACCCAAGCTGCTTAAATCAGTTTGATTGCCTGCTTGATACGCCGCGTCACTGTAATGGGATTCTAAGGTGCTAATAGCACCAGGTCCTTATGCTTCTGCAAACATAATCAACCTCGCAGGCGTTAGAGATGCCCGCCAACATATCGCGTGTTAATGTTTATTGAGTTTATCGATTCATGCCTGGCTGCACGGAGCTTTTCGCTGCTAAAGTAATTGTTTTTAGTAAATTGAATGCACCGTATTACCGAGTTGAATCGATGGATACGAATCGACACGTTGACCTGTATTGCGGACCTACGAAACGTTGCACAATCCTCCCCTCGATGTTTCCGCTCAGATCTGGTCAATTGTTTAAAACGTCGACATTGTTGGTTAGTAATATTTTGTTCATATACCCAAAATAAATGTTCGATATTGTCTCTGATGTTCGATTAGTTTCGGTTCAATAGAACCCGCGAAATTATTATTTTATGAGGAAAATTGACCTCATTATATTTTCATTTTAAGGGGGAAGCGACTGTGGCTTTACATTTTATAATGAAATGTAATTTTCGATGAAAAATTTTGATTACCATCTGAAAATATATACACTTAATTAATATTTTATGCTCCTGGATTGAAATTTTATTGAGTAGTATGGTCACATTATACGATGATGTAAAAAAAAATGACAAAACGGGCGGTCGTGTAACTTTCGAACCTCTGCTCCGAATTGAAAAATTCGACTGTTTTCTTAAAGTATATTACAATAGCCTCAGTTAAACGTACGAATTTAACAAAATATTAATTTTTGTAGAAATGGCGGACTTTTGAAGACAAGGCATAAAAAAATCAACAAACTTTTTTAATATTACGCTTACCTAATTGAAGATAATTTTATTACGAATATTTCCTGAAAATTTCAAGTGAGTCCGATAAAAATTGACTGACAATGAGTTATTAATCCGCCCAATATGGAAAATGCCTTTTCGAGATAATCTCGTTTAAAATTCTGACAGAATTTATTTTCTGCAACTCGGAGATCGCGTAAGCAAAAGCTTCGGTAGCTCTCAGAAATTTCGAAATCCACTTTGAAACTGTGCAGGTATTTTTTTAAGATCCCAAACATTCTGAAAATGCACAACAAAATATTCACAATGGCTTCCTCTTAATGATACAGAGGGATACCTACGTGAAATATATTTCACAATTAAATGTATCTCCAAAGATTCCCTACAAAATTTCATGTTTCATCACTGATATTGTGTTAGAATATGGAAGAATAATAGAATACGCGACGGCGTATTGCTTCCCTTTGACCTGCAATAACGAAAGGAAAACACATTTTTCTCGATATAAATAGAATTTTATAATAAATCTCGCTTCGTTTATATTCCACTGGAATCCTGCCGATAAATTTTTCCATGAAAACGATTGCAGGACGTAGGTAGTAAAAACAAAACGATCGATTAATTCATTCTTCTCCGAAACATCGATATTCGTAATGAAATGAAGCGCGCGTCAATTTCGAAAACTGTTCACGTAACTCTGTTTCACTATAATTTGGATGTTTCCAATTTATTATTGAGATATCAGCTACGACCTGATTCAATTCTAAGTAAAGTGAATTACACTTCACCTTCTTCGCAAAACAAAATTGCAAAAGTTTGATTAAAGCTACTATAAGAGTCTACCGTGACAGATCCCCAAGAAATTTATAGTAGATTGTAGATGAATAGAACGATGAAGACAAGTATAACATACATATTCAAACGCATTCATTCTACCGCAGCGGAAAATCCAAGACTTATCAAATCCCACGTACCATACAATTTATTTGTTTCGAGGGGAGGAAAGCTGTAAATTCTGTTTAAAATTCGAACACTTGGAGAGTCCTGCTGCTTCTCGATAGCCATTTGCATATTCCGAATTTATGAAAACGCGAGATTTTAGGCGGGGACTATGGGATTGCGAGCCAGATTCGAAACTTAATGTGCATCATCCCTGCATTGCGCACCTGCATACACGCTGCACCAAGTTTGTAGGGGGTGTATGCATAATTCAGGAATCCACACAAAGAATTCCCATACGTTCTCGCGCCTCCACTACTACCCTCAAACCTCCACGAACCTCACAAAAAAAAATTAAATTTGCTAGTATCAAGTTAATCTTAACTCGTTAAAATATAGAGAAGAGATGAAACGTGAGTTGACTGGTTTTAACAACAGCAAAGGCTGCGCACGACTTATTAAAGTATTTTCTTCCTTGGTTGGAATTTTATTATTAACACTATGACTTCCTCATTGCGCACGGCTTTGGCGTGTCTTCGCGTTCATATTTTCTGGGCAGCGTTGAAAGTATTGACTGTGTGCTCTCGGCAAAAATTTCTCGGCAGTAGCGAACGTTCGAAATGGTCTGACCGATTTGAAATTGTATTTCGTCAAACCCTGGGTTAGCCAGAGTTGGGCATTAACTAAATAAAAAAATATTTAAGTAACGGATCGACTAAAAGTTACTTTAATTATAGACTATTCGACGAGAATTTATTCGACGAATAAAGCTAATATTTATTCTATATTTCTCTAATTGTATAATTCTAATTTTTTATTCCTATACACAGTGGAGTCATTTTCAGATGACGAATTAACTCGTTTTCCTCGTTAACAGGAAATGCTTGAAACAAGTTAATTAATTTTGGAACAAGGTGTACACAACATTTATCTTGCATTTTCTACTTTTTTTTTATAAAGATTCACCCCCTTTGCACTGTGCCACTCCGTATATTTCCAGACACATGACTTTCCAAATATCAGAGTACCTCGAAAAGCTCTCGCTTCTACAGAATCTTTTCACATCCCTTGCCCTGGTGCCTTCTACTCAAACTATTGTTCTTCAGCTCCATACTCTGACCCCATTACACTGTGTTGGCCTATTTCAAACTGTTTGAACCTGTCGGTTCGAGCTCAACGTACCTATTCCAGTTTGCAAAAAGCTCCAAGGGATGTGCGAAATCTAGCAGGAATCATCGAACGGTGAACCGTAGAAATCTACCATGCGGCTAAATTGTTGCATCGTTTACGCTGGCGGTTGTTTAACGCGTCGCGTGTCTTTTCAGGCTGTTATCATCCGCGCGGATTATCGCGCGGCGAAATCGCCAGGTTAATTAGATTCCGGTGAACAGATACGTTCCCCAGCGAACATCGATGGTCCAGGATTTTCATACATCGGTGCGCGACGGTTGGAAATTGATGGGGGACAAGCTGAAGTAAGCTCCGCGAACAGCCACGCACGGCCTTATCGTAATATATGCCATCACGGTTTTATCTGAACAAGGACGAAAATTACAATCCCGCGTGCTTTATTTAGTCGTTATTCCACGCCCCAAGCTCGTGGTTTAACTGTAGAAACGTTCGCTGATCGGAAACGACCGGGGAAGAATTTATTTTTAACGGAATTGAGTCGGCACAAAGCGTGCTGTCAGGGAATTTAATAGCACGCGATATATGTACTCGATATTCTGAGTTGAAGCAGATGATGTGCTTGAAAAGTTACAGTTACTGCAGTGTATTTCTGTTCATGTAGTTATCGCAAAACACAAATATGTAGGAAAAAATAAAATATCATATTAAAATTCAAATAGTTTAAACTTTAAAATAAGCTTGAGAAAAATTCGAACAATTCAGGTAACTGGAATAATTGTGAATATTGCCAGAAAATTCAGCCAAATTAATTGGGTAGTGGTTTAAAAATTCAAATAATTGGATATATTTCAAATATATGTCAGTTAACATTTTTCTTTAACTATGTACAATTGAGGTTTCTCATTCTACTTCACTATAATACTCATTATTCCTAACAAAATCAGAAAAAAGCACTATTAATCCAATCCTTTATTTAATCCCAAAATTCGACCCCAGAATTTACTCTAATGTAATATAATATGCAGTAAATACCTTCGTCAAACTTCAATTTATTTCTATAATAATAATAAGAATAATCTGTCTTTATTACACGCAGTAATAGGCGACACTCAGCAATCTACTATTTTTAAGTTTAATCCGAGTACAAAATAGAAATCGCAATACAAACTGCAGAATAAAAAAAAACAAAATACAAAATGCAAAAACCCTCAAAAAACAAGAACAAAAACGAACGCATTACAGTAGGCGCGTTCAACATACCATGCGTTAAAATCACTGATCAATGTAATTAATTGAAAAAGAAATGCTTCATTTTCGACTTAAACGACTGCCTAAGTAGTACCCTTAATCATGCCTTATGAGTTTCACTGACAAACATTTTATTTGTGGTCTCCAGTATTTCTTCATGAAAGGAAGAAGGAATAAGCAGAACCTTGTCAAATACCCAAGAATCATGAGGCACTGCAAAAAGAAGTATACGAAAGATTTTAATAAAACTTGCATCCCCGACAAATATTTACATCCATAGCCAAAGATCAGCTTATTTACGTCTGAAGTCGCGAATCACATAAAACCACAATCTTTCCATAACAAGTAAAAAAACTTCATGGCATAAATACCTGAGGACATGCTGGATCTATATAAACAGACAAGAATAGCAAAACAGTAGGTGCAATACTGTTTCGTTGCGCAACTATACAGATTCATTGTGAATGCAAACAAGACGAGAAACAAGTAGTGGCGTAACAAGTACAGAGGGGAAATTATTGTCGTGCTTTGTCAGATAACCACATATTCGTGTCTGAAAACCCGCAAATTGGATGAAGTCGCGCAAGAGGTAAAGAGAAACAAAACAATCTTTACCTATATAAGTACGTTTTCTCATCAACAACTGTTTTCGATGTACATATTTATATTCGGTGACAGCCAGCGAGATTTTGTTAAATATAAAATTCATCTAGTTCCTTTTAATTTTTCCTCCCCTGTGCACGATATTGGAAAAGATTGGAATTACTGAAGCTTAACTAACAATAAGCGCAAAGCTGGAACTTGGACAGTATGACCCTCCACGTTTTTATAATAATAAACTCGACTTCCACTCCGTTATTTCATCCGTCCATTCGAATCTTAAACAATTCTGCTTCCCCTCGCCTATCTCCGTCCATTAATTCTGTCATCTAGAATAACCCTTCAACAGACACTTCCGTTTACATTCAAAGGAAAATATAGTTTCACCAAGGGAACCTGCTATTCCCGCGAGATCTTCTACAATATCACAGGCAAAAATCTCAAGTAACATCTTTAAAAGAAAACTGCAATTTCTTTAGGAAACAACGTCTTACAATTTTCCTTTACAGCAAGTCTATTACCATCTGTGACGAGAATGAAAGAAAAGTGGGTCATTCCGCGCTGAACCCATTACGTTTTGATGTCGATGTCAGGGATTTAGAATAAATTGCAATATGGTACAATTCACATGAAATTTGGAAGAGTTTAAGTCATCATTCTGCTGTTTTCGAATTTGTTTAATAAATACACATCGTCAAAGTTTACAGGTTTGGTTAGCAATGTGTTGTATCAAGTGTCTTTAAAATCAGCTGTTGAAATGGGACTTCCAATTTTCAGACGTGATAAATTCCGTGGAAATTTTCTTTATGGTAACACGTACGTGGAAAATCAATTATACAGTTGGCGAGTAATCGTTAATTAGTCGATTCATTCAATCGGCACCGTTTGCGAATCGCTTAAATTGTTGCATGTGAGAATGGCTGCGACGCCGTGCGCTTTCCAGTGTAAATTCTGGAACTTGGGGGATCAGTGACTAATTGAGATTAAACGTAACAATGATACCCTGCATTAATCTCGACTGTATTTCCACGACACTCCTATCCAGTGGCAATTACGTAACCGCGTCTGTGCGAGTTAGAAACGTACCTGGGAAATTATTGCGCGAACTACATGAGACGAAATGAGGTTGCTTCGGGACGATAATAACGTAAGACGAGTGATCTTACATCCTTCGACCAAGAGTCTTGTTACGGCACATTTTTCTGTGGAAAGCGTTCTCTAGCTGGATAGTGATAAACAACGAAAAAGGAGTTAACTCGACTGGCTCATACCAAGTGTGAATAAATCTTACAATTAATGTTATTTTTGATAAAAATAGAATGATAAAACTAGAGGCAGAAGGATTCATCGATACAGAAATAAACAATTTACTCGAAAAATAGTATTATTATACAGATGAATTTTTATTTCATTTTACCCTCCTTGTGTTATAAAAAGGGCAAAAAATGATAGAAGATATACTGCCTACTAAATAAAAAATTACTTTAATTTTAGATTATTTGACGAATAAAGTTAATTATTTAAAGTTAAGACGAATAAAGTATAAGTTAAAGTCGAAAAATTTAATTTAAACGCACGACAAATAAAAACATTAACTTTATTAGACACACGACGAATAATTGTTTTACATGTTATTCGTTATTCGAATTTTTATTTAAATCAAATGTTTACCCACCTGCGTGTAGTGGGAATGAGAAACAAAATTTGTTTCCACAAACTTTGTGGATGCCTTTTAATGATATACTAAACAATCCTTCGCAAAGGGCGCATTCTGTTTACCTTTAATGTCGAGTTTACCCGTCGTGCGCAGTGAAATGGAATTTTCACGTGACGAGTTAGCTCGTCTTCACCGGTTAAAAGGTTAATATTCTCGTAAACCTGCGATAAGCCCCGTTCGAGAGAACAAAATGTTCTGCATTTGCTTTCCGAGCCTGTCGCAATTCGCGTCGTTTCGACGCCCTCAATGGGCGAGAAAAGGCGTTAGCAAGCAGTCGCACGTGTTTGTACTACCACGGGACGTTTCTTTTCGGTCGAGCAAGTTCCCGCCTGGGAGCCCCGGAATGCTTTCAATCCCTGTAAGCTCTCACCGATACGTGTCTCGCAGTTTTTCTCGCGGCGAATCCCTAGCGAACTTCGATGGGAAGGTAAACTTCCCATTGTAGGCCGCGCGAACGTGTCCTATTGTCGCGTTAACAGCTTTGATCCCTTTGTTCTCGATGGAAAGGCTCTTTTCCAATTTACAATCACGCGCGCGCTCACGTCTGGCGGGCACGCTTTATTTATTCTAAAACATCGAACCCCTCCCAAGGGATTAAACGGTGAAGATCATCCGACGGGGATGCGCCATAAATGGAAACTGGTTAAATCTCGACAATAGCCCCGCGATGAAAAATGTCGAGTGGGGCATTGCTCTTTGGTAATATTTTTACGATACAGAGATTTATGCCCGACTGCAACGTGTTTACCAAGAAAAAGGAAGACGAATACGCGTGGATCAATGATGAAGCGCATGCATCACATGCGATGAGCATTTTTTAAGGTCATTTATCGTGTTGAACACTTTTACGGGCAATGTATTAGAAACTTGTAAAGATGAAGTGCTTCCAATAATTTTGTGGATAGTAGGTTGTAACCAGAGATGGGCAAAATGTTTGTTTAATAAAATTTCGAATGACGAATAAAAGTAGAAAAATTATTCGTTATGTGACGAATAAAGTTATTTTTTTTATTCGTCAAACATTTCAACTTCAGGGTTGAATACATTTTTCAATTTTAAATTTAACTTAATGGAGTATCGCCCAATGACAGACCTAATTAGCTTGAACGTACGCCAGAAAATTATTCGGTTTCGAATAAAGTTAAAGTTCAAGTTGAAATTATAGTAAAACTTAAAGTTGAACTTTTCCTTTTGTTTTTTTAATTTAACACCTTTTAACACACATCAGTACAACATTCTCGCGGGATTGCATTCAAAAAACACTTCGTGAAAGCTGTGTATTTTCTGAGTTCTCGTTTCTCTTCGACTTTTAGCCCACTTTCTCATGAATTTTGAGTTTATTCGTATAACATATTATTTGTCTTGCAGATGTTACCAAAATTAAGACTGTGTCACGCCAAGTAGTAATTCTGTATATCATTTGTATTAATTAAAACGTTATGCTGTTATCCTGGTTGAGCCTGTAAGACTTGATTTAAATAGATGTATGTCTATGAAACGCGCTACGAGTTTCCCTGCACCGAGCAAATATTATATTCGATCTTCCCAATGAAACATGTATCGACAAGAACTCGTTCACGAAGAATGAAAGTCTGAGATCGCATTCGTAAATTCCAAGGGGCCTGCGTTTGAAAACCATTCTATCGCCGCGTATTCAGAGCGCGAATCGGAGAAACACTTGGATTCACTCACACAAGCTTTAAGAGAGATTTCTCGCAGCCATCACCCAGTCAATTAGACGCACGTTTCAAAAAGCGTCCTCCTTTCGAAAATAATAGAGCCACTATCGAGGCAGCGAGCCTCGAAAACCATTAGCGGAGAGTTTAAAAGGCTCGCGTTCTTCTTCGAATGGCGAGGAATCACTTTATTCTTTCTCGGGCGCGTTTGTGTCTTCCTCCAGCAATTTTAGCTTCGAGATGACTAAAAGGAAATTTGAAAATCGGTCCGCAATCTCCTGGGATCGTGGAAAATCCTAGAAAATCGTATGAACATGAGAAGAGTCAACGAAATTTGGTGCCGATAACAGGAGCGATAAGAAATATGGATTTACGATTGCATCGGAAAACCGAGACTATACGGTGTAATTCTCTGTATGTATTCTGGTCTGAATAAACGAACAAAATACGTCCAAACTGCTTCAATTATCATTTATACATCCTCAGTCAAAGTGAAGTTCAGCCTGAGTGTATTAAACAAGAATGCTGACGATGATGACGTACTTCATTTTGCCATTCAAACACGCCCAAATCATTTCAAGGGTAAACAATGTTTGATACTGATATCAAGCTGTATATCATAACTACCGATTTTCAAATTGATTTAGTGCCATTGTGTTCTCTCTGTCTTTACACGTTGTAGCAAATAAACACACAAATGGATCGACATTTCAATATCTATACAGTAATCTGAATAGCTTCCTGTTTAATATATATGCTCCATGAATGGGCAACTTACAACATTATTTATAGCAATATTTCGTATGTAGCTACAGTGCGCGTCAACATAATAAACAGCACACACCAAATAAATTCTGCATGTTCAAATAAACATATCGCCAACTGTACCCCGCCCCTCTCCACCCCCTCACCACCCCCATATTCTACCACGTCAAACATTACAAAGCCTCGTAACAGCCACGAACACTTTTCATTCACGACATCCGATTCAGCCAACAAACAGTAATTTCCTCTGCGCTGCAAGTCCTTTGTACATCGACGGCGCAGCTTGCCGTCTCATTTCCGTCCATTCTCTCCGCCGTCTCCTTTTTCCCCTATCGGAAAGGAACGCCACGCACGGAAATACTTATTTATCCGCCCGTTTACTCATTTCTTATCCATCCGTCGATTTCACAATACGGCCACGATGAAGCAGTGTAGCTGAAATTCGTATCGAATATTATTCTGGACCGTCGCCAGCTGTCCCCCTGCTTCCCCACCTCTGGCGTACGTGTGTACTTGCGAACGCGAAACGGGGTCCGTTTTGTACATCGCCGTAGTTATTTACGTCCCCTGGCGCGTCTATTAATTACAACTTCAACGACCGTATTTAGTGTCCCGTGGCGCGGGAACATTCGCGAAGTGGACAGGCCGAATTTCTTCGCATAATCGCGTCGACTCTGTTTCCCAGCCACCTAGACCCGGCCGCGAACTTCTTGCAAGTAGGACTTCGTCCAAGAGATTTACGCCCACGCGCCAATCGTTGAAAGGATTCCTGTCCACTAATGCACGAGCGACGTTTCCCTGATTGATATTACAGGTTTATCCACCGAAGACTGGCGGCGCTCGCGCGAACACAATTGAAAATGGCAACAGCGTCACACGCATACGTACTACTACAATCATATGTCAATACATCCGCCATCTATGGGCTGTTGCTAAAACTATAGGTTCGTGTAGATGCCAATAGAGAGCACCAGGCGCTTTTGGCTGTCTGCCCACATTATTTTACATTTGACGTAACCGACGGGGAAGAAAACGACAACCTTTTCCCTCAGAAACTGATTGAGAATGTTAGAATGCTTGTTGAACGACGAAACCGTGGGTGATCAACAAGCATTTTAACATTCTCAATCAGTTTCTGAGGGAAAAGGCTGTCGTTTTCTTCCCCGTCGGTTACGTCAAATGTAAAATAATCTGGGCAGACAGCCAAAAACGCCTTGTGCCCTCTACTGGCATCTACACGAACCTATACTTTTACAAACAACCCATAGATGGCGGATATATTGCCATATGATTGTAGTAGTAAGTATGCGTGTTACGCTGTTGCCATTTTCAATTGTGTTCGCGCGAGCGCCGCCAGTCTTCGGTGGATAACCCTGTATATTGGTCGAGTTGGCAGGGTTTGGCAGAATAGGATCGGACCTTCTTTCAGAAGTTCGGGTGGTAAGGGTGCAGTGTACGAGAGAAACTGAAGAATCGGTCGATGTCATTTTTAACCCTTCGTGGTCACACCTTCTTATAAAAAATTATAAATTAAATTTCGACCGTAGATCTTAACTGAAATGGTATCGACGCACTGGTTCACACCTTCTAATAATCGCAAACTGGTCACTTGGGGTTCACTGTACTCGTATTTTGGTATTTTTGAATCTTTTAACTTTTCAGTGATAATATTGTACATTCGTGATAGTCGTACAATCATGCTCTAATAGTATTTTTCTAGAAATATAAATTTTGATATGATGAAATTTGGAGTTGGAACAATAATTGTGGAAAAAGGGGATTTTTTTTGTTAAAATTCACCAAGTATTTAAATTTTAATATTGAGGTCTACAAATTTACAGAAATATTGGGAAAGACATGTACTTCTGGAAAAAAATTGCCTGGGGCACAATACGCTCCGTGTGACCACGAAGGGTTAACACGATGAGATATAGGAACTTTCGAGAAAAGCATTTAATTTTCTTTAAAGAACATTGGTCATTCGATGATGTTGCGAGGTGGAATCTATACTTTTCATCGACTCCCACTTCTCAAAGGAATAATGCGCTTTTGTAATTTCCTTTTCTGCTTTAATATTTCATAGAAGAGAAGTTACAAGACGACGGAACTTGTCGAGTGACTTTACAATGCGAATGAAGGGCTGGGGTTAAATGAAGGTTGTAAATTGTTGGAGAATAGCTCAAGGTACTTACTGTAGAGTGTCTATTATTGGCCTGGTGTGTGAACGTTTAGTTTCGGAGTCACTTTCATGATGAAAATTGAGTTTTAGTATCCTCGAAAAGAATTTTGGAAATGACGAGTGCTCTGTGAAATTGACTTGCAAGAATAACGTAATTCTGAGCATATAAATATTTCTAAAGTGTCGTGTATCAAAAGTTTCTTAACCAAATCTAACTTTTCAAGAAAATCATTTCCTTACGTCACTTTATTTATTTCCACTGATCGCATGTATATTATTTTCAGAAAAATAAGTCTTGTATTATCTAAACATGACTTTCTTCGAACACTCGATCCAGGATGTTATAAAAATTTCTTACCCGAATATTTCAAAAACCAGTGAATAATTGTGCTCGAAATTTTGATTAATTTAAATAAGCGTGGATTAACTAAACGAATACAGGGAAAGGGGGCGCCTAAAATGTATAGTGATTTGCAAATAGAAAGTCGAGAGTTATTGCCTGCTGTTGGCTTCACGATCATGTGCGCGGAATTTCCAACGGTTCAAACGCCTCTGACAGTAACACTGTTCCAATTCGTTTGGTATCGATATTCCCGATTCCGGCATATCAACGAAGGGATTATGGATGTGTGTTTTGGACAATGTTCGTGAAACGCGAGCGTGGCTTGTTGAACATGCAATATGGGATTGCCAGAGATTACAGTACTATGAAACGAAAGAGGAAAGAAGTAAATATTTCTCTCTGAACTGTTTCATCCGAGCTTATTATTGCTCGTCTACTCATTCTAAATTAAATCATTCTAGAAACTAACAAGCATCTCGAAGAAGTTTCCAAAACAATTGAACACTCTTCGATTAATAAACTCTAAATTACCTGGGAATATTAATAATCCATATTTATGTAACAGCTTTCACTCCTCTTAATATTATTAATAGCCTTATCTACAAAATTGCAGAAAATATAAGATATTTCAGACGTGGTAATTTTAGACGTTTCTCTTTCATAAATAATTCTCCAATGCAAATAAAAGTGGTGAAATACATAACAGAATAACAACAAATACATCGAACCGCTCCTAAATGTAGCAGTGCTTTCTTCTCAATTGTATGTATGTATTATATTTATCAGCACCTATTGATTTCAAATTCATAAGTATTTCAAGTAAAACAACATACCGTCAATATTCTGAGCGTATATATTAACGAATCGATATAATTTGCACGTGTTATTAACACCTTCAATAAATCAGCTGATAATGTAAACTCCACGAAGTTGTCAAGATCAGAGATTACGTCTGACTCCTTATGTTCCCACGCTACTAGCAGTAGATACAACAGTCGCAGTGGTGACGCGCAGTGAGAAATGGCTGATCCATACAGTCTCCTTCCACTGGAACTTAGCTAGCCTGCTGCCAAGGCTGATGTACAGCTCTCTTGGCTGATTCATGCGATCCGTTACTACTTCTACTGTGTCGTATTCCCGTACACACGAGCGCTCGTCGTTCCTTGATGTTCCATTTACACATGTACGGTTTTACGTAACCGCGGGAAGATAACGGCGGACCTCATATGAAAACTGCAGGGCTTAACGAGAAAATAACGTGCGCCCATGGGGAACTGGTGCGTTCTTATTGCTTTAATAAAATACGGAGGGCAGAGCCAAAAGGAAGAATCAAAGAAAATTAAATAGTGAACATGGAAATAAACAGTTGGATATCTGCGTTGCGAAATAAGTAAAACTGGAGCAAACTGGAAAGGGAAGAGGAAAAACATGGAATCCTCATTTTTAGTGATTCTACAATGTACGTTATATTTGTTTGCGGCAACTGGGGCCACAGAACTTTCGAATCACAAAGGATTATAAAGTAGAAATGTCCACCACATAAGACAACGTTAAAGATTTGGTGTACTGGTTAAAAACAGGGAATATTCACCCTGCACTGGAATAAAACAAGGAATGTCCCCAGTCTTCTTACTTACACTATGTATTAGTGTAATATTGCACTACACAATAAATCTGTTTTGTGACATTCCTTGTTTTTCTCCTTACCCTGCATATATGTATGCTTATAAATAGCTTTAACGGTAGATCTTAATTTATTTTGAGTGCAGAGGGGAGGGGATGGTTCATTTATCTCTGCCATGTGAATCGTGAGTTACAATTCTCAGTTTTCTAATGAACTATAGCATTCATGTTCCCGTTCACATTCTCCAACTTCCTTTAGCCATTATTATATTTATCGATAGTTAAACTGTTAATCTACAAACCGTTCGAAATAATAATCGCTCTTGAGTTTCTATCAGATATTAGAATCTTCTACTATTTTCCCGATTCAAGCTGATCAATGGACATATTGCTTGCAGAATATGTAATATTCCAGTTGCGAACTATCAGAATATTAACATATTCCATGCAACTTACTAGCGTCCCACCAAGAAGTCCTTATCACCAGCAACAGCTAACACTGCAGCCTCCAGAATGATTATTCCCGAGGTCAGCGGGACGAAACCCTCCTTTTGGGGCAAAAATTCGCCCACATAGTAATGTCATGCACGTCCGTGCATTTATAAGTCCTAACGACCGCTGGCAAAACGTGAACGCTCAAACAAAAGCTGGATGCACCCGGAATCGGAAATTCGCGCACCATGCAGCCCCCTACCCCTCGGCCCGACTTGGCGTATCCGTTCGTATACACCTAAATGGAACGCTCGATAAATAGTCGATAACTCATACATCGCGAAAGCTGTCCCGGTTGTGAAGCGAAATGAACTGGAGCACGAAATAGATGGGCTCGAATAATGTTTATCAGCGTTACCTTGGCTTCCCAGCGTTGATTTGAATACGAAAACGGTCTTCGGGCCCTATTGGCTGCTGCTTAGGAACAAGAGGGATCGCGGTCAAAGATCGATTAGTCATTGGAGGGAGAGAGAAACGGTGTGCGTTCTACTTGTCCGGAGCGCTGTGCGTCGCCTCCTTGTCCTTCTGTCGCAGCCGATCTCCCTCTCACCCACCACCGTCGTACTTCATTCGTATCTCTGGGGAGCCATTCTCATCAGTCTCCTTGTCCCAGAGCACGGATTACACGGTCGCTGAATTCGTAAGTGAAACTGTCTCCGCTGTGTCCCAACCACTAGGATCGTTAAGAAAGTATTTGTGCTGGCCATTCTTAGTGCCCGCGTGACGGCCTTAAGTGCTATTTGTCCGATGATCGTCTGTTTTTATTTTGTGCCGCGTGATGTGGGATGGTAATTAACCACGAAGAATTTCTGAGTTTTTTTTAATGCTGGAATGTTGGTTCTAATTCCGGGAAGTATCATTTGTTAGAGACATTTTTGCTACGGACGATAGCGACACTCCTACGGATTAAGAATCCTTTTGAATTTTTTGCTTCAGATAAGCCTGAGTGAGGAAATCACCTGCGTCAGAGACATATATATCTCTTTTTTGAGGTGTCATATTGACGCTGCAAAGAAACATTTAAAACAAATTAGAAAAAAAATTATTTTTTTTTATAATACCTATAGGAGTAACTCAATTATTACCAAAAAAGATTTATTTCATTCCATATTGTATTCACTGAGAAAAAATGTTTTAATATGCATAGCTTCATTTTCGGTCGATCACAGTAGAATGACTCCTTAACAACTCAGACAAGAAATCTGATTTCTGAGACTAAATGCTCGACTCGCACTACTTGCATAGCCCCAGCGTCAAACTTCAGAGTGAATCATACAATATTCCAGAAACTTTTCCACATTTAACATTTTCACTATATACTTCGATCTAATAACTTCCTAACAACGTTTCTTCTCACGCCCCTCCACGTAACTATAATAAAAATACGGATTCCTTGTAAAAGAAATTTGCGTATAGTCCACGGTATTTAATTAGAAAACAGCCGAGCGAAAGGTCCGCGTTTAATGCCACAACTATCCGCAAGATACATGTAGAATTCTCCCCGTTGCTTAAACGGTTTCCACCTGAAACGATAAAAAGGGGGAGCTTATTAACCGGGGGTTTTTGCCGTATCTCCTGCGAAATAAAAGAGAACGGGCTTCCAAGTGAGCCACGTAACACAGTCCGTTTAATAACGGACGCACATAGCCGATGATGTAGAACCTAATTACAGCCTGTTGAGCCAGTTAGCCGTGACTTAAGATAGCCGTTTAACCGAGTATCCGCGTAAAAGTGTACGAAAAGTAATTCTCCATTTCACGATTAACTGCGGGGATCGCGGGGCCATTTCCTCCTGTGCGTAAAGTCCCATTCAGTATTTATTAATTGTGCAGCCAATTGGGAGGGTCGCTTGTTTCGTGGGGCTGCTAATCCAACGAAGTGGCGCGAGTAAACATTTATGGTCGATTGCGCGCGATGACGCGGGAACGGTGTGCAAAAATTTGCGTATCACGAAGCTGGTATGTAGTAACGAAAATGTAGCGTGGGCGTGAATATTTGTTCGGTTTAGGAAAGTAGGAAAAATGGAGGATCTAGTGGTAGGAGGAATAGTCAAATACTCTTGTAGGTTTTGTGGTATCGTTTTTGAAACATATTACGTAGGAAGTTATTGTTATCGCTGTTAACTTAATAATTACGACTGCATAAGTCGTAAAGTTCATTTTATGAATTAAAATTCATTTTCATCATCTACTGTCCAAAAGTTCATTTTGTATTATTGTCTTTTCTAGACACTTTTGGATTTCATTTGTCTCGTCGTTCTGTTTTTAGAATTTTGTCGCTAATTTCGTAGCTTGGCAAAATGTTATAGGGTAAACCAACCAGTAAATGACCGAATTGTTAAATGAGAAGCCTAGTAAATGACCGCATACTTTTAATAAGAATTGTGCTTATTAATGGTTGTTTAATACGCGTAACTAAAAATATGGGATATTAAAAGTGCAACATATAATAATTTTTAAATTTATAATTGACATTTCTTTGCCTAATGGTCATTCGCTGATATGCGGTCAATTACTGGTTGGTTTACCCTATATTGTTTAGAGCGGGGATCTTGTTTGAAAATGTTTCTGGTACTGATTCCCTTTCTTTTTCTGTTCATATTTGGGTTTTTCACCTACTCTGTGACTTATTAAACATTGTGCTTCGCAGGTGTGTCTGTGTCCTTTCTAGTAGAAAGCTACAGAAACGAACAAAAAGTTACCATGTTTTCAAATTGTTTTATTTTTGTTATTTTTTAGCATCCACTTGAAACTGTGTGTGTGGATTAATGTATTGAATGTACATATTCCAATGGAGAATTGAAAGCTTTATTTAATTAAAAAACAGAAGTTTTATAATACCATATGAAGGCAGTGATACCGCAGTACGTCAAGTGTAAACATTCTGCACTACATCAAGATGATTTTAACAGCACTTGTATGGGCAAAGGATCTTTATAATTAATTACCAAGTTAATTAATTCCGCGCTAATTATAATTTCGAAATCAGTGGTTACTGTGGTTGCTTAACATAATCAATATATTCGTGAGACGATTTCATATTTCGTACGTTATAATTAACTGGACGGACGTTATACGCGTCTCTGCGGTTTCTCAATGATCAAAACGTTTTCCATTTATTAATTACGCAACGAAATATAGCCACCGGCGGTTAAGTGATTAATAAGGTTGATAATATACATCACATGAAACATATAAATTGGATATGAAATTAATAGGATGGAAAAATCGTTTAATAAGAAACATATTTATGCCGCTAAAAATAAAACTAATTTCCGTAACCGAAATATCGCGATCGAGTGCGCTGAATTTCTTAAAAATGTTTCGCAGCATCGTTTCCTAATGAATTTTAATTACAAGTTTACTACGCGCATACGAAATGATCGTGAATCGGGGACGAGGGTCAGGATGGTCTAATTAATTCGAAAGTAATTTAATATATCTCGACATTGGTAATTAAAATCGAGCTTTCTGAGCGGTTATTACGAGACTTGAACGTTAAACTTCCGGATTAATTACCAAGAACTGTGCGATTAAATAATCGATCCCGTACGATCGGTTGATACAGCGCGCCCAGGAATTAACGTCATCTTAATTCCGACCGCTTGTCTCACGAGCGGCTATCTTCGTCATCAGAAGGAGGCGCAAACGGGTGGAATTTACGCGGGAACCCCGAGTCCGATCGCGGGGCAGAGATTGCTCGCGAGAAATGCGCCTAGGGTATTAGTTTAACGAAGCAACGGAAGAAATTTGTTCGTATGAATAAAAAGAACTGATTAAAGAACGGCACTGCTGCGTCTTACTGCCGGCTAGCGAAATTGAATTTAGTCCGAGGAAAGATCGTTGGATTTGTTAACGCAAATTGGAACGAAGGGGGAAAAGAAGTCGGGAAAGTGGCTTATGCATAAAACATGAACGAATGAATGAAATAAGATTTCCACTTCTCGTACAGATCATTTCAAGTACGAAGAAATTATCGTCCGAATGTACCTTTCTTCATACAGCAACTTTAAAGTATTGTAAAGAATATCTGCTTTTTGCTTTTCATACAGCGCGTTTCGAGCGGGGACAACAAACTTTTGAGGATCGAGAAAAGGCAAGCAAAACGCCGACTGTTTTGTAGCAAAAATGGTTTTGTCTTAATTAGACTGGGGTTTCATAGCCTTTTTTATTAACATATGTATAATACTCTAATGAGTCTAATGATCTTTGTTGTCGAATGTATTCGTTATATTAATGAGGAAACCAGGTGCAATCGGCAGATATGAAGATTCTTTTTGGAGAATTTTTTGTAAGGAAATTATACGTGAAATCTATTTATAACTTTCACTATATATCGTTATTTATTTCAAAAAGTGAACAAACATTTTTTGATATAAAAATAACACGGTAATTCCAATTGGCGCAAGTTCATATCGTTATGTATAACGATGCTACGGGTTTTATAATATTCGGGAATATTCGAAATTGGCAAAATACAGCAGAAAATATCGTAACACAAAAAGTTGGAAATTCAGCCTCGTACCAGTATAAACCAAAGAAATTGTAGAATTACTTTTCTGCGAAAGGAGCTTTATTTCTTAAAAAAAAAAGGAAATCAGTTTAAACATGAAACCTGTCTTACCCCAGCCCACACAGTCTCAAAGGATTTGCAAAATCAACTTTCTCGCAAGCAGACCGTCATTCGAAAAAGAAGCGATTAATTTTTATACAACGAAAAATTCTTCATTTTCAATGAAGGGTATTTTTTGTCAAAGTTTCAATTTATTTCTTTGTAATTAATTGAAAAAGAAGTGCTCGATTTTTGATAAAAGCAACTACCAAAGAGTACCCCTGAATTGTAACCCAACTGTACTTTTTCTTACTTGACTACCGTTTTCAGTTACCTTTTCTGTATTATTAATTAGAGTTTAATGTATGTATTACATCGTAATAAATAAAATTATTTAAAATAAAACCACTGTATCAACATTGTGCACGTCTACCTTCCCCTCATTTAATTTAATTTCTTTGCAAACGGAGTCAAACACTGACAGTATATATTCTCGACTTATAGCTTTATGTAAAATCACCGCCTGTCGTGATGTACCATAAATTATAGCACGCCCAATGTGTCTGAAACACCAGTCACCAGCCACAAATGTCTCTTGTGTAGCGGCTCCGACGAGTCGTACAACTAAACGTTCATCGTCGAATGCCGACGAATCTGGTGGAAAATTCGCGTGCGATCTAACAGAAGAGCCATCCGATTCCCGATAGCAGTTTTAGCCACGGATTTATCCGTCGACGGAGATAACGATGTTTAGCGGGGTGTTGATAACATATGCGGGGAATGATGCCCGCTCTCACGCGGATTTTGCGAAGCTCACGATGGATTATAATGACGCGCGGTGTCGTTCCGACGTTTTTATCTTCGTTACCGTCTACCAAATGAACGCTCGTGAATTTTCTCTCTGGCGGCTGTGGGGCGCGATGCGTTATCTTTATACGCGGTTTTCAACGCAACAGCCCCTATCAACAAGTCGATCGGTATTTAGCTATAATGTATACTCTGCAAAGTTATCGTAAACAAGTGAAGGGAGTGGGGGGATTGTTTGCTCGCTAACACGAAGCCTGATAAAAAGAGGAAGCGGTCAGAGCAATGATTAATCAATGAATTTGTGCGTTGAAATACTCGGAGATGTCTTTTGCAGTAAATGTTTCAACGACCGATCTTTCGATGGGTCATTCGTTTCTTCTTGTTCAGGTTTTTGCCAGTGTAAAAAGTAAATGAAATTCTCCGTTTCGCGGCTATCAGTTGGATGCACGTAGAAATTGTGGCTTTTTGTGAAAGGGGTTTTAACAACTGTTGTATATTGGTATTATTTTTGCCTGTGTTGATGAAAGTAATTAAAGAATTCTTTTAGAAAACACTGTGAGTGTCAAAATTAAAAAAAAGTTTTTATCAGAAAATATTCTACGTACCATTGGTAATATTGGTAGTATAAATTCTGATTTTTGGCACTTACAGTGTTTTCTGCTAAGACTCTTTAATTATGTTTGTTTATTTAATATAATAATGATTTCGTTTACATTTTTTCCCTCAGCAATTCATTTACTCTAAAAAGATTCTTATGTTCCACAAAGACACTAGAAGATTTATGGGAGTTGTTTCGTCAGAAACCACGTGGCTCGATGGATGCTCAGTGGTTGACCCTAATCCCTCGTGGCTCCCTACTCGTTCCGAGCCAAGGGGAAAGTTGTTCATATTCTGGCACAATAGGTAAATTACAGTTAATAAAGTTGAAGCTTCTGTTTTATCGCGTTGACAGGAGTTCATGTCGACAGTGCTAAGTTCCTCTTTACCGCTGCTTTGCGTCGAGCGTTATCAATATCACGCAGCTAGGAAATGTAATCCGTAAATTGGATCCAAGAGATTCTGTTAAGCTATTAAAGCAGTCTTTAATAGTTTGAATTAATCTTTTCAACAGCATCCTAAGACCTAACAGGCACCCGAAAGTACCTTGAATTATGTTTCAAAGAAGACGAATTGATTAAACTTTTATTAGTCAATTAACATTAAGAAAACAAAAACTGAAACAAGGTTCCCCTGAAATTAATTAAGGAATTTAAATCTGCTTCTCCAGAATCTAATTATGAAATTATAGTGAAATACTCCGGCTGAACTACCATCGAGGTAAATCGGTAGAGGGAAGCCGTTTATGAGATTATTAATGTTGATGGTGAATATTTCAGTGGAATCCGTTACACTTACTCAAGATTTATTGAGACAAGAATAGCCATAACTTTAAAACAAGCAAAAGGGTTCATTGCTACATTTATTGCTTTTGTTAACCCTATTACGTTCTTTGGGTCTTTCGTGACCTAATCGTCTTTTCGTTTCTTTGAGAACTCCATTTATATTAATATTAGAATATTAATATTTAGAATAATAATACAAAATATTAATATTTAGAATATTTAATACAAAATATTAATATTTAGAATATTTAATATTTAGAATATTTAATATCTAAAATATTAACATTTCAAATATTAATATTTAGAATCTATGTTGATATGACACATTTTTCTCAGAATAACCTTGGCAAAAACCTGTCAGTTTTTTACATTCGTTCTGATTCATCCTATAAGTGCAAAATTTCAAGAAATCGATGACTCGAATTTCGTCCATCCTTCTAATAAATGAACAATTTCGAATCGTGTCACAATCGCATTATTATAGCACGCTCAATTATTTGCACGTTCGAATTTGAATTCGCAAAAGGATTTCCAGAATCTGCTGTGTTAACAATCGATCGAAAGCATTGAAAAGTCCTTCCTATCAAGCCCGACGCGTTTACACTCCACAAGAGTCGTTTCGACTGAATGGCAGTCGTTGCATTATAAATATTCCGATGCCTGCTCCCCACCCTACTCTATCGGCGCCTCAAGAACTATCGGAAAATTTATAATGAACACTCAGGCCAAGGGGTTACCGCTCGGGTCGATGTAATAAAGCCTCTCACCTACTTTAAAACCATATCGTCCCTTTCGTAACGCGATCTCCAGATAACAATGAACCTGGAATTCCTCTTGGAGGTATGTAACAAAATCCATGAAACGTGCTGCCCGACGTCAAACATCGTTTCACCTTGTCCATTTTTCTGTATCACTGATTTCCTGTCACACTGCCTGTAACGCCCATTCAACTCTCTCCCATTGAAAGTTTCATCACCGATAGCGTTCAATTACACGCTTGTTCGCAATAAAAAAATAATTCAATCTTATCCATTACATATCTACTACCATTTCTAATAATAAAATCAGAGTAGGTATAAATCAAATTGTAACAAATTGCAATTAGTCGACACTGCTATGCATTAATCATTTAGTGCATTAAGTTGCTTTCTACCTAGTATAAATTTCACGAAGCAAACTTTTTTATGCAGAAGGATGTAGAATAATAATTTTGATACTTGCAAAGAAGAATACATTGTTGACACGCCTGTTTTACAGGGGATTGATGTATTTGATACATGGCAGAATAGAGTTGCGTCGCAGATTTATTACAAACGTACGTATTGTTACATGTACAAATAAATAACTTGGTAAAATCGTAATCGTATATCACACGAGGACACCATAAATCAACTGGACTCAGTATCAGCGACATCCTCAATTCGCGAAGTTACGTATCTTCCGAAACGGCTCACGTTTCGTCCGACATCCCAATTATTCTCTTGACATGGAGATGGCAGTACATGTATCTTTTTTTAAACACAACTCCCTTGTAGAATAGAATATTCAAAAACTAAGAATCGCGCTGTTTCCCTCGGAAATAAAAATTCTGAATTAAAAATTCTGCCGGCTGTTCATACGAACGATATTATACAAGGGATCTCTTACAAAATGGTCGCGAAAAGGTACAACGTGATCTTGAAACTTCAAGAATATTTCAACTTTTATCTGTAATATACAATTCTGGGATTAATAATTCAAAACACAGTTCTGTTCCTCCTTTATATGAGTGTTTGATATTTACATTCGAAAGCGACTTCAGTAAAAATGAAACAGCCGCTTCAAGAAGTCTTATATAATCCTCCAGGTTCTCCAGATTTAGCATCGGCAAGTTGAAACGCTCGACGAATAAAAAAATTAACTTTATTCGTCGAATAATCTAAAGTAGCTTTTATGTGATCCGTTATTGAAATAACTGTTTATTTCGTTAATGCCCAACTCTGTTTGGAAAATGCATCTACTAAATATTTTCCAATATAACCGCAACATTTTGAAAAAAGGTCCAGAAACCAACAATAACCCACAGCACTAGTCAAAACCAACAATAAATACACTTTGTTAACCAACGAACACGATATACCTCGCCTTCCACCGCACCACATCGCAATCACAAGCGGAAATAGTGTCGCAAGTAGTACAACCCAATATTTCAGATCCATCAGACACGCAAGTTTAACCCCTTAAACGGCGAATACTTTCCTACTATCATTTAACTCCATTCACACCCACCTCAGACTAGATGTTCTGATTTAAAATTCTCATCATCAAGCATCAATACTGCCCCCTTTAGTTAAAACGTCCTATCTAACATTTTTAAACAACCGAGAAAACTGAAGTTTTATCATTTACTTTGTACCATATTTATTTTCCTTCATTCAAATTAAAACATATTGTCATTATTTCGTAATAGCCTAATATCAATTTTTGTAATAGAAGGTGTACCGATAGGGAATGTATTATTAACGTACCAATTAATTAATTGTTTCAAATAAGATATTTTAACCATTTTGAAAGAAATTAGATTAAATACATTAGACTATTTATAATTCTTTACGAAGCACGTAGAGGTTTCTAACTTTACTTAAAAGGTAAAAGACGTGTGGAACTTCAAATATTTCAATATATCTCAAAAAATGAAAAAATGCTAGATAGGACAGTTTAACTAAGGATGGTAGAATACTAATAATAATTGACACGCGTAGTTTGATATTTAGGATGTATCCCGCGACAGTGTCTACCCTCCACAGTGGTCCCACAGAAATAAAAGTCTCGCAGCATAGACCAAGATCGAGTTGAATCGAGTAAGGCAAGTGAATCGAGTAAATAAGCTTGACGGTTGCGCCGGGGACGCTCAGCCCCCGAAACGGCGAATAAAAGAAAACACGGGACCATTGCACGTATCCTAGAACAGGAAGGCAAGGTAGACTGCGTAACTGGCGAATAAATAAAGTTAACTGCACCTTCGACTAGCCGTGGCAGTTCCAGGCCATTTCTAAGCTACGGGAGCCGCACCTAGCCTGTACTGAACGGTAAACAACCGTCGATCGGAGGATCCTCTCCGTAATCCAGCTGCATCGACGATGGAAAGCTCGCCGCGGCATTAACGGCGGGAGTATCATATCGACGGACACGCAAGCACGGCTGGCGGCGCGGCGTGATTTACGTGACGACATCAGCGTTAAAGGGTGGCCACGGCCGCGCGTGATGCGGTTAAACGTTTTAACCTCGTTCGTTACAGGGCGCGGGCTTGTGCGAAAGAGAGAGTGGTGTGGGGCGGGAAAGGGGGTGTAGTGGGGTGTGAAAGGTGGGGGATGGGAGAGGACAGAGGGATGAAACGGTAGCAGCGGTGCGGCAAAACGAAATGGTTAATCGTAAATTTTCCTATTCCCGTATTATCCGGCTCGTTATCATTTTAATGTCCGACGCGGGACCGCCCGAACTTCGGCCGCAGCAGATATCCCGGCAAGGTGACGAATTCATGAATATAAAGCAGTTGGCCCATTCAATTTTATGACTGCCCTCCGCACAAACCCTGGCGACGAGCACCACTGACAGGTCTTATTTATGTAATACCGAACGATTCGAGAATCGATGGTCACAGTTAAGCAGCTGGCGCGCTTTCTTAGAATCGCACGTGGGCTTCTGTTCAGCAGGGGTTGAATTGGCCAATGTGGTTGTTGGTGAACTTTGGGTGGTGGCAGTGCGAAGGGATTCGCTTGAGACTGTTGGTCTGAAGTTGTTGGTGGTGCTCTCTGGTCTTGGAAGGAAACGCCTGCAAGCGTTTGTGGAAGATGGTTTACGTGCGAGGGGGTGTGTTTATGTTTGGACACCACTTTCTTAAATCACCATCATCAAGATATTCGGGCAGTTTTAAATTAAATTTAGTAGGATAGTTTTTTATTTGTTAGAAGATTTGTGTGGGGGGTTTGTAGATTTCGGGGGCTGGGAATTGTAGTAGTGTAAGTGTATAGTATAAAATATAAATTAATAGTGTAAATTGAATTTCGACCGTAAAAATTGTTCTAATTAGAAGAGATGATTTCGGCGCACTGGTTCACAATACCTATGAGTGATTGATTTAGTTTACCACACAAGCAATAGTGTTGGTATTGAGGCAGTATTGTTGTGAGTTTTTGGATTTTCGTCCTTTCAATTTATTTCATAATCGTTAACGGTTTCCACTCTGGCTTTCATTTGGCCACACTTTGGTTTACCATCTAGATGTTCTTGCCTGGTGTCTACTGTTTACCTCAGTCAACGGTCAACCGACTCGTGTGTCGCACGTTCCTAGCATTGGACGTGAGATTTGTTTAAAAGCATACACAATATTTTTTCTTTTTATCTAACTTTCCTTGATAATGGTCATAATCATTCACCGAAAAAATTTCAAAATTGCGAAATAGCTTTAATTTAATTATTCAATAGACCGAACCAGTGCGCCGAAATGATCTCTTCTAATTATTATAAATTAATATAACGAATGTGCTGATGCGGATTGTATGCTTGTTGTTCATGCATTGTGCTGACAAGTGAAAAAACAAATTTGAAATTAATTTTTCAGCCTTTAGAGGTGTTCTCACAACTACAATATATATGTAGAGTTTTTTATAACAGTAAATGCAAAACATTAGTTTACGTGAAACACCATGCGAGTGACTTACGCCAATATGAATCTCGGCCCTACATTTAGTGGTCCTTAACGATCCCAGTTGTTATTTATTAAATAGGAATGTATATCCATTTCTTAACTGCAATTATGACGTGCATAATAGAAATACAAATGTTTATTAGAATAAGGTAAATTGCTGTCAACACTCGGAGTTAATGCTTCAAATCCTTAGAAACTGGATCAGAAAGCAGTCATTCAGAATATTGCCAGATATATTATTATTTATTAACGTTCCTTCACTTGAAAGCAACACACCACAATGTCCACGATATTTATATAGGTACAATACATAATACCCAACCACAAAACAACCAATGATCGATTCACAGAAATTAATGTATTCAAATTCACGTTATGCCACAATTTTGAACGGTTTCCAGGCTCGCAAAATTGGGTTCCAAACAATTTCTGTCTCCACCGCTGCAAACAACGTTACGGTAAAGTGGCTGTTTACTTCGTAATACATAAATAAATCGTGGAATATTGATTTCACTAAAAGGCGAGTGGTCCCCTGTTTCGTTTGCCCCCTTCGTAGATTCTGAGGCATATAATTAGTAGATAATTAGTATATAATTAATAGAACCTGCCGCCGAGCGTATAACTGAAAGTATCAAAGAAAGGGTCAAAGAAAGCCACAGAAAATAGCAGGGCTCATTACCCGACGCTTCAACTTAGAAGCACGCTTTCCAGAAAAGGAAGCGACTTACAATTAGCCACGCATATCTTCATTCGCCGGATTCTATGAGCACACTGTAAATTCATCCTCAAACAAAAATACCGCGGGGCTTCGCAGCGTGGATGTCCGCGTGCGAGCGTTGCGCATCCCACGAGGATAACCCGTATTCAGTGGTAACAAGCTCTTCGCCGTCGAGCACGAAACTTCCCTGGAATTATTGTGGCAGCGCATTTTTTAGAATTGGCCGCGAGACGAGGATCAAGCCGCTGGAGAATATCCCAACGTGTGGCGTTGAAAGTGTGTGACGCTTGTAAATGCAAATCACGACGATGGGACGTGTTAATTGGGGACAACAGAGGGTGGAGAAGGGCCGATCGATCGCGAAACTTTGGCCGCGTGGAACACGTTTCGTGTAATTGTTAATGGGCCCATGTGCATTTTGTGGGCGACTCGAGCACCGGCTGGGCAAGCTTAGATTCCGAATTTCGTGGGAAATTTATGGTGTCCGAGATTTTCGAAGTTAAATGTGCGAAAAGCTTGTGGTGTGTTTAAATGGTGCGAGGGATGAGGCACGTGGATACTTGTTTAGGACACACTTACTACTACTGTGTTATAGATCCTCGCTGCATTTCAATTGATCTTAATATTCAGCCGTGAGGACGCTGAATAATTATTTTAATCCCAAAGGATGTTTGTTCACTCAGGTGCACACCTCTGGTAGTAGTTGCGCGCTGAATTAATCAGACAGCTGGCTAATTTATACGTGATAAGTAATTAGTACTTGTAAGCTAGGGTACCGATTGCTATATCGGTCAGGTATTATTCCTAAGCATTCGTAGTTTACATATACATAACTGTGGCATAAAGATATCGTATTGGATAAGCATTAAAATTTAGGGGATGGCTTTGTATCACAACGAACGATAATTGGGATCTGAATTCACGGAGTACTTACTTACAAACCACAAAGTTTCATTTCTTTCTCAACTTTCGTTCAGTCAAGATTCTAACTATATTACATATCTGTGGTTGTAAGGAAAAACGACCCATGTCACAATTTCAAAAAATTTGAGTTTATGCATTAATTCAACTGTAGAATATTGGATGTGTGTTTCTATCAGAAAAAAATGCATGAAAACGAATTTTATACGTTGAAAAAATAATGCAATTTAACCGAAGTCCAATATTCAATTAATACGCATTTGGCAAAACAACCGAAGTCCACAAAATTTGGAGAATACGACGTATCTTTCCTTTGTGATCGCTTTTTATTTTCTATTTTTACTTATCTGCATATACTATAACGTATTTTGTGTAAAATAAAATGAGCAAAATTATATTTCATATTTTTATTTTACTAGAAACAGCACGTTATGAAATGACAATAATACATAAATGTGTAACTTGTATTTTACAAAAAACAACGCAAAGCACAGAAGAAAACGAAAGAAGACAAAATAGAAAGTAAAAGAAGGAAAAGTAGTCAGAAAAACTACTTAACTGCGACACGTTCAAGCAGAACAACACAAATCCAGTGGACTTGTGTCGTTCTGCCTAAAGTGTATGTAAATTATTACTATTTTGTTTATTATTATTTACGTTAATTATACGAATATTGAATATTATGCAAAGTGAAGGAAATATACTTTTATATCGTAAGAAGAAAACAAGGAAACATTGCTAATAAGAAGAATTGGTGTTTGGAACTTTCAACGACAATATCTCGAAAGTGAAAACATGTGACATGGGTCGTTTTTCGTTACAACCACAGATATTTCATAAAATATAATGTATAAATTAGTTTCTACGTTCACCATTTCGCTGGTTTAGAATATGTTTAAACAATACACATAGACCATCAAAGCTTGCAATTATTGCCTGTTTTCGTGAAAACATGCATTTTTATCTTCAGAACTATCAATCCCAGAAAGTTCATTTCTGCTCTATTTTATCTTTCGACTGGAAATCTCGCCAAACATGGTGGTTTCACTAAGCTCAGCTAAAATCCCCCGCGGAAAGGAGCTCCGCGTGATTATCAGTTTCTCCGACTAAGGACGACTAGAAGGAACGGCAGCTTAAATATCCGATAAATTTTAATTGCATTCCTTGGACCGATGGATCATTTCTCGTCGCGAGCCAACGAATATTACGGCCACTAATTGCACAATAACCGCCCTCCTCGCCGACCCACGGTCGTAACACAAGCCGAACCCCTAGCGAAAGGAGGCCCGATCTAACGGAATTTCGTTGTCGTTAATTATAAGCAGCGGTCGCATTAATGCGCACCATACGCCTAAAAGGACCGGCGAAATTGTTAACGCGCTTCTTACCGCAACGACTCCAATTCCGTGCGGATTACCATTAGTCGCGCGACAAATCACTCGCCCAAAGCGATTACGCGGTATGATTTTAATCTGCACTTGTTGGTGCAAGGGAACGAGGGAGCAGAGAAAAAAGAATGAAGGAAGGAAGAAACCATCACATATACCTAATTCGCTTTGTGTGGAATAACGAACTTATTATCATTCTTATTAAATACTAGCTGACCCGTTACCCGGTTTCACACGGGAATTATTTATGATGTTTCCAAAATAAAAAAGCCTAAAAAATAGTTTATACTCTAATCTAGAACGCATGTAATGCATATTCAAAATTTCATTGAAATCTATTCAGTCGTTTCGGCGTGAAAAAATGGCAAACGAACAGACAACGTTTCACTTTTATATATTAGTAGGGATTTCAGGTAACCTTAACGTTTGACACTTCTGAGAGTTTGGGTTATACTCTTAACCCTTCGTGGTCACACGGGGGTTAACCGCACCCCAAGAGTAAATTTCGAGTTCAAATGTCGCGCCTTTACGGCTGTCAAAGGGGATTTATCGCAAAAAATATCCCTTTTTCCACAACCGTGGAAAATCGCTCTTCTTCAACTACAAATTTCATCATATCAAAACTTACATTCCTAGAAAAAGAATATGAGTATTACGAATGTAAAATTATCACTGAAAAGTTAAAAGATTCAAAAATACGAAAATGGTAACTCAAAAATGACGCTTGGGTGCAGTGAACTCCATGTGACCAATTTGTGATTATAAGAAGCTTGTGACTATTAATCATACGCGCAGTGTCTCCATTTAAACCTAGATAACTTCTGTCTACTAAAATGCTCTCAAAGGATAGTGCAATAAAGCGAAGTCTTACCTCCTAAAACGTGACCAGCTCCATTATTTTCATTAATCTAGAATAGTAGCAGGGGAGAATGACAGCGGAAGTACAGGAGAGAACGGAACACGGGATAAGGCAGAAATGGTACCCAATTAAAGATTTTAAGAGCAAACAGTATGCTAATACGTCGTTAGGGAGTAACGCTAGCCTAGTGCTGCGATGATGAAACGCGGCAACGAGAACGAGGGTAGAAAAGGAGGCTGCAGAAAAAGAGTGTCAATAAGACTACGCTGTATTTGCTTTCTCATAAGTGGACAACGTGGAGCTTTCGAATAATTAAGTGGATGCTGCGCATTTGAAGAAACCGAAGTCCCGGTTTTTCTTTAAAAAGGAGAAAGAATACATCGCTGATGTGGTTGTCGTTTTGGAAAATATTCGATCGTTTACGCGTATCTCACGTCGTCGAGCGCGGAAGTAGAGTTTGCTCGCGAAATGAAATATTAGCCACGTCCGTGGTCGGCAAGGAATTAAAGGAAATTATTGAATACGTCGGGCAATGAGTAATTCGTTCATCTCGGCGAGAGTGTAGCATGAATAATTAGAATGAACCGAGTAATTAATGCGAAGTGTACCCTTACTTTGGAAAGCCGCTGGCGGTTTCTGAGAACGGGACGCGGTTTTCTGTTGGAACGATCTGCTCCGCTGGTGGGTTTGGTAAGCACGGAGAAAAATTGCTTGCTTTGAAGGAAGTGGTTTTAAAAAGGTTTGATTTAATAACAGCGTTGTACTTTCCTTCTTTCTCTCTGAATCTCGCGCCTCTATACGCTGTATTAATTTACAGTTTAGTTCCTTTTATGTTTTTCTTATTATTTCGTTACTCCCTTTTCTTTTTATTTGTTCACTTCTTCTGCTGTTAATTTGTGTAGATACGAGTGTATCAAAATTTACATCTTGGGTATGATTAATTAAATGCAATGCTTCGTTACATTTATTTCTGAACGAAAATAATTCGTTATTGAGGTCAATAAGTATCTGCATGAAATGAAGCTGAAAATGTAAGAAACGGGAATTCTTCTGTTTGATATTCTATTATAAAATATGCAACAAGAATCATTATTTCCTTACTGTTGTAGTATATACTATCAGGCAAATAATTGTTTGGTGTATTAAGATATCTTGTAATTGTGATTTTTAACGAGAAATAAGCATTTTTCAAAATCCACAATGGTACAAATTACTCCTTTATATAGATTTTGCTTTATTATTTGTTTCTAACGCGAGAGTTGTATAGTACACCTTCGTTCAGGAAAGCAGTTAATAATTTAAAAAGTAATTACTCTACCAGAGTAATTTAAAATACACTGTTGTTTGAGTAAATATTCACCGTACGCCAGCAACAAAGAAACAGACAGAATTGTCTGAGACAGCCTTGTGGTATGTTTACTTATAAGATTTACACTTCTTTATTTTATAACGCAGATGTCCGATGAGAATATTTGTTACAGAGACAAAAGGAATTTGAATGAATAAGTGAAAATCTAATGCGCTTCGCAAGGAAGATCAGAAGTTGGAAATTGAAAAAGGACCACCTGAATAAAACGCGCGCTTCGAATAATCCCTTTGAAAACGGGACTTTCCAACGTAATTCAGGTAACAAGGAAAATCGCGAAGGTATTTTTTAATGAATAAGCTGATTTTAAAGTTGGAATTACTGAAAAGTGGTCGAACGAATTGGATTCACGGCGATGTCTGAAATTTTACGAGCAGAATGAAGCAGTATTACGTTACCCAGATCAAGCGAATGTTTATCAAGCCTAATTGAATCTTCAAATAAAATAGATCGCCGTTCTCCACGGTCAAACAAATATCGTGACTTCAACATCAAAGAATAAAAATGGTAGGTATTCTATTAACTTTAAATAGCAATTAAACTCAAGTATCTGCCAAAGATAATATAGAACGATGTCTCAGTGTTATGTAAGTCCTCATTTGTAAAATTTTAATTAAATTTGTTCTGTATTAAATTGCAACGTCTATCGATTGGTGCTGCTTTCAAGTATCTAAATTTCGCCTTTTGCATTATCATCGAGATCCAGCTTCGTTTTCTTTGCTATTTAGAAGTTTCAAGTGGGGCAGCTGATTACAAGGAGCAAGCGCCATGTTTAATCTCGCGAGCTTACGGGCCAGTCACGAGGCCAGAGGCTGCATAAATCTATCTTAAAGTGTCAGAAAACGACCGCGAAGATGCGCGAAACACTTCGCTGTGATTCATGAGGATGATATTGCAACGTTGTTCCTTATGTGTTTTAGTAGATATGTAAGTACTCCCTGATATATTTTAGATCGCCGTAAAGGTTCCAGGAAGGTGTTAAACGTCTCAAGTGGCTATCGCCTCGTATTCTTAGTGAACGAATTACGATCTGACATCAGTCGTTGTCATTTACGATGGGCGATTTTTCCTTCTTTGAATGCCACTAACGATCTTTTGAGTACGTTCAATTTTTATACGAGTGCATGTATAACTGTGAATGTAATTTTCAAATAATTCCTTTGTAGCTAGCAGTAATAATAATAATAGAAGTCCCATTATCCCCAAAGGCAACCAAATTCTTCACTTTTCGAAATTCTGTTATCTGCACAGAGCACGTCTTTGTGGAGCATCCCTCTTTCCACCGAAATGAAATACTTTTTTTTTTAAATCTCGAGCCTGCAATAATAATCCACAACATTTTAAAATTTCTATACAAAAATTTCCTTTTAAATCCAAAAACACGTGTACCAAAACCGCCAATCCTTTTCTTCCAATTTTTTCTGTACGTCACGTGAAATTTTAATAATTTATACCAGAATAATTGTAATTCATACGGTACATTTAATGATCGCTGATAGCATTGCTTCAACTTGTGAGTATATATTATTTTTCGTTGAAGCAATGCGAATCAATGCAATATGTTAATGGCTCGCAACATCACGATATATTGAGTTTCATTTCATTAATTCGTATTAATAGCATCGACTCAATTTAATCAATATCGCTGCTCGCACGGTCCTTTTGAAATCTAGATAGCATCAAACCCGGGAAACATCTCCTGTCAAATTCAAGCAAGGTCTAAATCCCAAATTCATTCGCGCGCTAGTCCGTGTCTCATTATTCTTGGAATAATGAATAATTTCGCGGATACTGCCGCGAGTTACGCGGCCAATACGGGAAACAATGAATGGGGAAAGGGAGGTTAAATAATACAGTTTCAAAGGTATAGTGTGTATGTATATCATTATTGTGTTAAGCGCCCGTCGCAATGCTTCGAATAATTATTAGCACAGAACATCGATATTTCTCTGTTCGTAAATTATTTGCGTTCCTCTTCGACGCGTCTATTAATTATGAAAGTATTATTCAAAGAGAGACAGCAGGGGATTAAACAGCAGCAATCGTGCGTTTATTTTACTCATTCTTGCGACAAACATCCTAATCAAATTCTGAATCCTCCTTGTCATAATAAAGCATTGTCCATAAGCCACATTTCTACGTATTTGCAGCTCCACTTTACGTATCTCATTACACACGTGGGAGCTCAGCTTTAAGAGTCCTCTGTGACCACGCGATGCACACGTGCGATAAAGGCTTCATTTCGAAAATATTAACTTTGAATTTCAGCTAGAACGCGTCAGCTATCCGTATAATATTAGCTATTTTTCTCATTCAAATACAATTTTCATTAGTCCCAAACAATCTATCTAAACCTGTCAATTAAAAAAAAAAGACCGTCGTAAACTCCAACCCTACAAGCCTTCTACAAACCCATCCAAGGATCCTAATTTACGACGTCACCAGCAACAAAGTGTCTCGATAAGCTCCGAAGCCGTGCTACCCTCGCATACTTAATTTGCACAACAGAGCACGCCCTCAATTTATCAGAAAGCTACAAAACATTTGTTCCCGGAAATCACATTCGCTCCGCCGAAACGTGACCCATTTATCCGGCTTTATTAATTCCAGAACACCCCCTTTACCACCGCGTTTCCTACAGTCGCGCTGATAATGGGATCGAGAGACACGTACTTCGTCGCGACGTAACTGATCGTTTCTCGAACGAAATTTCCTCTTGACATCGAAATGTTACATAAGCCGTAAAGCTGTCGCTCGATTCTCGACGCTCGACCGATTACGATCTTTATTAATCCCACCCACCTTCCCTCCACGTTTCGTTCGTCGACAGAATCCGCCAGGGTGAAAGTGAGTCGTTTGTTACGACGTACATGTTTCCGTTTCGCGTAAACGCTCGTCAGGGATCGTTGTAGAGCGCGTTGGTAGGATTGAAATATGCACGGGACGTGCCACGCACGGCACCGTTCACAGAAGGAAAACAAAATCACCGCGACAGGCGTGGCACGTTACGCGCCCTGAAAGTGTCAACTGCTTTGAATTTATCGCGTTTTTACTTGTCTCGAAATTGAAGCGAAATAAACAATGAAGAGTTACCGAGGGAAACGCCGGCGAATCAGCTACCTCGTCTACTGTCGCCGTTTACGCGATCCAATGATTTTCAGCTTCGTAATATTCCCATTTCTTATATCATTTCCTCTAGCAGAAGAGTCCCGCGGCCTCGCGTTTATATTGCGGGGAATATCGGTTTTCCCGCGGAGTCGTTCAGCAAAAGCGTTCCTCTTCTGTTGTTTCTTACAACCGAATGTATCAAACGGAGTGACAAGGGAACAAAGCAACCTTAAAGGAAAGCAGTATGCGCGTAATTTGATTCTTTTTAACCCGGCTTATGTTTCAGTTTTAATATGTTCCCCTTTCCCGCAGGAAGAATTGCTATATTTGTCGAAGGAAACGCGAAACCAACGTTGATTGCCTTCGCAAGTGTGCTTCTTGTAATTCCATTCGGTGGACCTGTGAATCTCACTGGTGTTTTCTCTATAAAGGACAGAAGTCAAGAGAGATAAGTACTTGTTACTCTGGAAAATGGATGACGGAGCTCGATTTTTTAAATTTTATATTTTCTCAAGACGAACGCATTCTCTTACAAATGCCTTGTTTAATTAAGGACGTGTACTTCAGCGAGATACGTGATTTTATCGATGTTAGCCATTAAGTAATGTTTTACTAATAATGTCTTTGGTTAAATCTGTCCAACGGAGAATTCTTGGCTAAAAGTCTCGGTCTCTATACTGCAGCAAACTGATCCTAATGAGTGTCATTAAATACAGTAACAGAATTTATCTCCCGATACCAGAGATGGGCAAAACTTTAATTTAAATAAAATTTTGAATAACGAATAAAAGTTACAAAAAATTATTCGTCATGTGTCGAATAAAGTTAACCCGGGTTAACTCTATTCGTCGAATAAAGAAATTAACTTTATACGTTATATAATCTACAGTTAAAGTAACTTTTAGTTGATCCATTAATTAAATAATTTTTCATTATTTCCTTACAGCAATTGATATTTCGAACTCCGGACATCGCTTTTATAATATAAATTAAAAAATATTGAGAACGTGGGTCACAATAGACCCAGGCACGGCCGTCCAATGATTAATGTGTAAAGGTTAATTTTGCTTCTGTAAAGAATTAATCTTCTGATGTATTCTATACCTATAGAAGAGGCAAAATTAGATTAGCTAAATGTCTAGAATCTTGTGTCGCAATACTTTGATCTCCTTTTTTAGGGACATTTATTCTAAGACTCCTAAGTTCCAACTACTTAGCTAAACCTTGTATTGCTAAATACCTACATAACGGGAGACGATAGTTCATTGGGCAGAATAAGTCGAGACTTGAAACGCCATCTGTATGTAATGAGGAAAATAATAAACCTAAACCTACCTACATAATTTGCAGAAGAAAGAAAATGTCCACGCTTCGGAAACACATACCCCGAAAAGTGAAGCTTCTCCTCAGCCCCTTACCAAAAAACAGGATCAGCCGTTTCTACTAAAAAGTCCCTCCCCAAAAACACCCTTATCCCACGATCATCTCGTAAATCCATCCCCATTGCAGAAGCTAACACATTTTTCCTCTCCCTCCGAGTCCAACAGACATATTCAAGTGCCCAGTTTGTGGTGACTCTGCTCTATGTAATTAATCGAACAAAAAGCAAAAACGCTGAAGCATACGTAGAAGATCTGCCCCGCAGAAAATTGATTCGCGCGAAATACTATCCCATCGTTCACGGCTGGCTGCCGTCAACGTGGCCAATCTAATTACAGCCGCGATTTATGCATCAGCCAGACTCCAAGAATAGCAAACGGCCGGATGATGTCGTTTTAATGCCAACCACTCGTCCATTATTCATTCGCACCACCCTTCGATTAATTATTATCCTGATAAACGTCACACGGCGTACGTCCTCGCGATAAATCGTTACCCCGGCGACGCGTGTGGCCGACAAAACGCGCAATTGATCGTGTCAACATCGCGACAGGGTAATTAACACACAATTCTTCCTGTTTGTTCTTTCCTTGAGAGAGGCTGATCAGCCATGGTCCCTCCAGCGAGCGAAAGATAAACCACGAATTACGAGTTCTCGCAGCTCGTTGTCACGTTAATGCGGGATTTGCAGGGTGTTAATGCAAGCCCCCTGGATTTTCACGCGTCACATAGCCACTTTTATTCGAACGTGTTTTCGGGAATCCCTGCTGCGAGCTTCCATCGACGACAAACATTTGTGGCGGCATTCGTAACGCAAAACCTTTCAGGCGATCCACAATCAAGCACGCGTCAAAAGTGTGAGCTTTGGTATATTAATTTCCAAAAAGTTTCACTGCGCGAATTTTCTGGCGTAATGATCGCATAGAGTTTGATTTTGCTACCCAGTAACGCGAGTTGCAGTTTGTGAATCGTCGAATTTATATTTTAAATTTCAGTGGTATGAAATAACTTATTTCGAATAAGTATCTAAATACGTTGGGTTTCGTGCTCCTTTTATGAAACGTATAGCGGAATGTTTAATTTGGTACGCGTAGAGTGGCAGATTCTTTGTGAGCGATGATTAAGATTTCTTTTCCAGGGTTTAATGAAGATGGCTAATTGCCGGAGAAAATTAAACGTGAGTTAGGAAATGGAATTGTCGCAGCGCGGAGCGGGGTCGGAATGAATGCTATTTTATTTCAAGCGGAATCGGCCGCGATGAAGGTCCTAATGCGACGTTTTATCAGTTTCAGCGGAAATCAAGTGAAATGGTATAATACGGGCTGCCACTGGCTCTCCGCACATTTGGGATTAACCATGACAGGCTTAAATTAAACGGTCGCGCCACTGATAAGAAGGATTTCATGGGATCTGTCTTCTTTTGTGAAAGACGTCCGACATGATTGCGTATCACGAATCCTTACGGAAATTTCTAATCTAAGGGGGCCTGAGATTAAAGAGCGATTAACTATCCTCCGTAAATTGAGGAGCTTAGTTTCAAACGTTTTTAAATGTTTGTTTATTAAAACTGAAGATTATGTCGTGAATATGTATTTTTGTGTATGGTATTGAAAGCATCCTACAGAAAAATGGACATAAACCTATGTCTAAAATTTGTAGTTTAAACTGTCATGAATAATCATTGCATCAGTATTTGATCCACGCGCTATTCCACGGTAAATTGATCATTTTCCATGATCGATACTGGGGATTTTGATGAAATTGGAAAATTATGTAGTCCACGGGAAATTAGGAGGGGTTTAAATCATCATTTTCCAAGTTTCCAAATATTGTTTATAATGTTCGGTTTAAAAGCGAATTTATTCAGAAATCCTAATTCTTTTCCATCAAAATAGAAAAAGGGTACTTGCGATTAATAGTGTGTGTCTGTAGATAAAAATAAAGAGGTGGGCAAAGATTGCAAACTTTCATAACATTTTTTTAAACAAATTCAAAACCTGTAAATTAACCTCCTTTCAATTTCACGCGGAATATTTATAAGTCGCAACAAGTGATCGATTTGACATATATTGACCCATAATTTAAATTCACAAGAAAAAGAAAAAAATACATTACATTTTGATCTTTCACAACCCTAACTTTATATCCTCTTGTACACACTCATTTTGTCGAAATGAAAGGTAACGTAAAATCAATGATACTACGAATTAAATATCTAATACCTATAACAAAAAAATTAATTCACAATCATTTTTTTAAAAATCACGAGAAGCTTAAATATATTCCTTACCAATGCTCCATTTTATTTAATTTCCTAGTCTTAATAACTGAAATATTAAAACGAATTAAATAAATAAAGAAAGTACTTAAACAACTATTAAAAAAACTCAAAATGATATAGATTGGATCATTCTAATTTGTGAGTATTTTTTCCACGTGCAGTAACGTAACAGAAGAGAACGAAAAATACGGAATGAAGCTGGACTGAGGTACCCACGAAAGGGGACACGTACATAAATCACGGGCAAGAAGGTGCTGCAGAATCTGCTCCTACATGATCGAGTTCACTTCGACTTCGTGTAGCAAGAAAGACTCGCATCTATACGACAATAAGACGGCGTTTGGCCAGGGCCGGGAAGTGCTCGAAACCCCGGAGGAATTCCCCGGAAAGTTTAAGCAGAACGAATAGATGGTGGGATGGGGCGGAGGGAAGAGTGGCCAGAGAAGAAAAGTAGCTCTTAGGAGGAATGAAAAGATAGAGGTTACATCCGCTAATAAGTGGTGGCTTGTTCGTGTCGGAGGTGGAACCCGGAGCATCGTCAAACATCTCTAAATCCTTTTCGTGCCGTTATGCACCTCCTTCCGCCATCGTCAAGAAAATATTAGAAGTGCGCAAGGGAGATTGAAACTGAATCGTCGCGTTGGACGAAAGTCGAACGTTGAATACCAAGCAGAAGAAGGCGAAGCAAGTGCTTTTCCATGACCCAGCTGGGTAAGACTTTTAGTGTTTTATGGGTACCCTCCGATCAGAATGCTTGAAAAATACGTGATTTTCATGAATTAAAAAAAAAAGAGAAACTGAACAATATAGGTACAACGAGAAAGCTTTTTGGACTTTATTACTATATATTTGAAGAAGAAACAAAAAATTATTCTTTGAATTTTATCAATTTTTGCATTAGATATACAGCATTCATTGTACCACTGTAGAAATTAGAGCGCCTTACGGGCGCCAGCAGAACTCGTGACAGGATTGAAGTAAAAAACTAAAAATATTCTTAAAATATATGTGAACGGTATCGCCTTATGTACAAAGTAATCTTGGATCACCCATTTTTTTTTATAGTCAGAATTCTTTGAAATATTGTGTTTAAACATGTGCTAAAAATCGCCAAATTGTTTGTTTGCAATTAAGACAGATAAGGCGATAACCGTTTACATATATTTTAAGAATATTTTTAGTTTTTTAATTTCAGGTGATCCTGTCGCGAGTTCTGATGGTGCCCATCAAGAGCTCTAATTTCTACAGTGGCAAAATGAATGCTGCCTATCTAATGCAAAAATTTATAAAATTCAAACAATCATTTTTTATGTGTTCTTCAAATATGTAGTAATAAAGTCCCAAAAAGCTTTTTTACTGTATATTGTTCAGATTCTTCTTTTTTAAATCACGAATATCATGAATTTTTCAAGCGTTTTGACCGGATGGTACCCTTAACTGTGAAATAAACGTGCTCCGTGGAAATGAAAAATGATATTAGCACGATGATGTTTCTTTGTGGAGAGAAAACCAGTGTGTATATTTCATTTCATCATCAAATTTTATTTAATTTTTTACCTGGTGGTTTACTAGAACGTTTATTCTGATTTTCGCCATAGATTGACAGACAGATATTCGATTGTATTTGCCAGTTTAATAATTGGTACGCGTTGATATAATATAATAGTGCATAATTGCTTATTTGATGGTGTCGTTAATATAGGTTCCAGATTGTTGCTAATTATTAGAATGTTTTACGAAATATATTTATCAGTAATATTAACATACCTCGTTACAGACAATATGTTTGAAGTACTATCGTAACAAAATTGCGATTTACTCAGTGTTCGGAATAAGCTCTTCAGTTATCGACGCAATTTCCTTCGGAATAAAAGCTCGGATCAAAAGAGTAGGATTACATTCAGATGAAACATCTATTATCGAAGCACAGATCATTAGAAGTCCACTACGACAGGAAAATAATAAATAAATGAAGCATAAGGATACAAGAGCGATCTCGCTTTCGAATATTGGAGGAAAAGAATCGGTCGTCTGGATCGCTGAACCGTGCTTCAAACCCGGATCTTTCGCTTACCGGATGACTGCTCTACAAATCGAGTTATCTTGGCTGAATTCTTTTGCGACGAATTCTTTTTCCCTAAGAATTTCCTACTTCTTTTTAGAACACCGAACACTGTATTCTTTCCCTAAATTCCACTACCATGATGACTGTCACCTGTGACAACTTCATTTTTTATTATTTACTGTAAACCTACTTTTTTCAAAACACTGAATTAAGTGTAACATCATTTCCGTAAGTGTACTAAACAGTCGTTTCTGTCGAAAATAAAGCATTTCTTTTTCATTGAATCACAAAAAAAACTTAATACTGAGACTTGTTCCTTGCCTTAGTACCTTTAAGTCTGAAATTAAAAATGGGTGTCGCGTGTGATATAATATAATAATCCACGATTTACAGTGTTTTTAGGAAGCCGAATGCTGTGTTTCTTCTAAAAGTATTTACGTACAGTGAACGAAATTCTTTAAGAGAAATAAAGTATTGAGGGGACAAACGTTTGCAAACTTGTACATAGCCGAAGAATCTGTTAAAGGTACTTCCTTGTCAATTCACGGTTACATCTACAGGTGAATCCATTTCCCGTCGTATCTGCCTCGAAGGCGGAAGCTTATGTTACTTTCGAAGAATAATAAGCAAGTCCGTAGGCAATATTGAAGTCCTCCAAGTCCTAGAGCACTGCACGGAAACTTTTCCCGATTCTGTCCGTTTCCGAACTGAAGCGATAAAGGAGGACAGATAAGGCCCGGAGAAAGAGGGAACCGTTAAAAGCGGGAAATGAAATAATGGTTGAGAAGATCCTGAAGAAAATGGAGATATGAAGTAAGAAAATGTGATGCACCGAGTAATTGTAAAATTTGAATAGTTAAAGTTGATCTGCTCTCAGATCAGAGCAATGCCCCATGGTACGTTAACAGCAAATTGCTGAAAGAAGCTACCTTTCAACTACTTTGAAGTGTGTAAATGTTCTTTTCAAAGACTTCACATACCCATACAGCACATGGAACGTTCCCTGAAAGTGGCAGGAACGTTGCCGTGGAATGTTCCACCGGGAACATTGCTGGAACGTTGCCGGAACCTTCCTATGTCCGCCCTGTGGAACATTGCACGGCAACCTTCCTGCCACCTTCAGGGAACGTTCCTGGCATTCTCTGGCCACCTTCAGGGAACGTTCCTGGCATTCTCTGGCCACCTTCAGGGAACGTTCCTGGCATTCTCTGGCCACCTTCAGGGAACGTTCCTGGCATTCTCTGGCCACCTTCAGGGAACGTTCCTGGCATTCTCTGGCCACCTTCAGGGAACGTTCCTGGCATTCTCTGGCCACCTTCAGGGAACGTTCCTGGCATTCTCTGGCCACCTTCAGGGAACGTTCCTGGCATTCTCTGGCCACCTTCAGGGAACGTTCCTGGCATTCTCTGGCCACCTTCAGGGAACGTTCCTGGCATTCTCTGGCCACCTTCAGGGAACGTTCCTGGCATTCTCTGGCCACCTTCAGGGAACTTTTCGGAAATTTTACAACAAAGGTCCCGCAGTAAGCAGGGCTCGAAAACTATTATAATATCGATTTTGGTGCTCCAAACGGTTATAAAGAACCTTTATTCTGAATAATTGTTATGAAGAACCGAAATTTCCAACTATTATCTGTTTCGGTTACGATTCCTATTTCCCTCCTCATATCGGTTCCATAACCGTAATTGTATCGACTTTTCCCTAATTGATATCAATAATAATTATTGTAGTTGCAGATTATACTGTATATGTGCATATTTTTTACAAAATCCTTATGGAAAAAGGAGAAACATTTATACACACCATTGATTTCTTAAATAAATTAGCTACACATTTTTTACATTCACATACACTATATTATTCAGAGTAGGAAGTTAAAAGTTTCTCCTGTATATTAGGTACTTACACTTTGTGTAGACGATGTAAGGTCAATTCTTGTATGCTTTATGTAAACTATGGGACTATTCCCGTTTATAATAATAATAATAATAATAATAACAATAATAATAATAATAATAATAATATTAAATAAAGATGTTATAACTATTGAATTTTATAGGATTTCAAATATTCTCAAAAAATTTATTTACAAATACAGTTAGACAATCAAGTTTCATTGATTATTCAGTAACAACAACATCACAAATATAGGTACGTCCTAACTGAATGAAATGAAAAAATAAGGAATAAATATATGATTTCAGTCAGAAAATGTTTTGTGCCGCGTTTCGACCCGATTTACCCCACTTTGCGGCGACGACGGGCACGGACACCAGGCCCGGTCATAAACAGGGCCGGTGCGAGGATAATTGGCGCCTTCATGCAAGAAAATGTTTAGCGCCCCAAAACTTTTTGCTCCTCCTTTCTATTTAATATGTTTTGCCTTTACGGAGTACAAAAGAAAAATTACAATAACATTTTATTTATGTGGGAGCCTTTATTATTAAGCGTACGGTATAGTTTCTTACCGCCCTCTTCGGATGGGGCCCTTATGCGGCACATAACTTCCATAATGGGTTCCGTCGGCCCTGACAAATTAGTCTAGGTCCCTTGCGGACTTTTCGCAAACGACGATGACGACGAAGGGACTTTCCTAACCGAGGAAAGTCAGTCTTCGAATTACCTCCACTCGTTGCGGAGCTCGCGACGCAAAAGTGTAAACTTGTTTTAAAAAACTGTGTGACAAATGGACGATATGTCAAATGTAAGTATTAAAATTGTATACTATTAAACAGGGTGATTCTCCCGCATCGCTGAGTTTCGTTGATTTACACGCACAAAAATATGTTTGCGTACATTATTCGGTTAAAAGCAATACGTGATACTTTTTAAATATTATTTTCTCTGCAATTATAGACATTTGAAAGATCGAATATTGTACGCACATATTTTTAGCATAGATAATCATCATTATACCTATTATAAGCAGTTTGAAGAAAAGCGGGATCAAATAAAATGTTCATAAAAAATGGAATATTTCATAGAAACTGTATAGTTTGGTGGCAATTCATGTCGAAATTTTATCGAATAACTATTACCGTTTCGACACGAAAGATGTTCAATGTTGAAAATTTGCAGTTTTTTTTCAAAATCGATTTTCTCAAAAAATGAGGATGATGGCGAAAAAACGCTTTGCGGATTCGTTTTCAGGGCACTAAAACCTATAACAAACGGCCTTTCAATGTTACAAGTCCGAAAAAAGTCAAAATTTGTTGTACTCTGTAATTTTTTCTCCATGACCTAAGTTCATTTAAGCTAAAGTAAATGCAATCAGTTTCACGAAAATCGGTCAAGTAGTTACGGATAAATTCGCGGACAAATATAATATATACATAGTCAAAATTAGGTCAGTAGGTTGAGATAAGTAAATAAAGATTAACTAACAAAATGCCAACCCATTAAAACAATGTTACATGCATATATATACATCGAACGTAGACCCTCTTCCTTTTTGAAATCGGCCAGAAATAGGGTTACGTTACGGATGAACTATCTGTATTCGCATACCAAGTTTTATAATTTTTTGAATTTCCGGGTTGCCGAACGTTCCTTGTTATAGCGAGGCGCGGCTTATTGACGGCATCGCCTTTGAGGACTCCAGCGAGAGAATCACCCTGTATGTTCATATAATCTTAGTATTTTCAATAAAATAATACATTCATTATTTCATTTGCAGCTACAGAATGCGCTTGTGAATGAGGGGAAGAGTAGCGGGACCGACGAAAGGGTACAGAAGAAGGAAGAGGAGAAAAAGCAGGAAGGAGAAGTGGCAGGAAAATTAAAAGAAGTGGAAAAAAAAATGAAAAAAGTATGTAATTATACGCAATACTAAATACTATATTCTTGTTCGTAATAATGTACCTCTGTCGAAGACGAATTGAACAATGTGCTATACGATAATATTTGATTTCACGTGAGATCTAAGGTTTATCAATATTTCCCGATTTTCAATGCAACAAAGTATACAATTTGTCTCACAAAGAGCTTCAATATTAGGAATAAAATAATATAGCATTGCATTTAATGAAATTACTGGACCGTATGTTATTCCGTTTCTGCCCGAATATTTTTGGGATTTACTATACGTACGGGTAGAAGTAGAAAATGTAATTTTTATGGTACTGTTTCAGATGCATAAAACCATGAAGCGCCTCGCGTACCAGTGCCATGCGGAAACAGGCAGAGGAGGTGCCTGGCGTTGTGGCGCCAGAAGCCAAGACGGATGGGGACAAGGAGGAAGAGGCCGAGGTGTATGGGGACAAGGAGGAAGAGGCCGGGGTGGCTATGAAGAAGGTGGAAGAGGCCGGGAGGGGTGGGTCCGAGAAGGAAGAGGCCGGGGTGGTTGGGGCCAAGGAGGAAGAGGCCGGGGTGGTTGGGGCCAAGGAGGAAGAGGCCGGGGGGGGTGGGGCCAAGAAGGAAGAGGCCGGGGGGGTTGGGGCCAAGGAGGAAGTGGCCGAGGTGGAAATTTTTATATGATTCAAAAATTTTTTGGAAATTAGAAGAATAAAAAAAATTGTGTGTTTATAAATGTATACCATGAGTTTTATTTATGGAAAAGTACCTTTACAAACAATTTTTGTCACCGTAAACATGAAATATACAAACTTCCTTGTTATATGGGCCCTTCAGGTCCATCCCGTGCTCGCTGTCCTCGCGTCGCTTTCTTTCGAATAGACGATTCAGCGGAATCGCCTCGCGCTTAGCGGTCACGTTGCGCTGAGCCCGTAGCAACAGCCGTAGGGACAACGACCGCACTCGGCCCGGGCCCCGAATATTTCTAAATTATCGAAGCAATCGACAACTTTGGACGGGGCATTTTCACCCATTCGTGGGTATTTTTCGAGGTTCGGCCCGCAACCGAAAGACGCGGAATAGAGAGTCGCTTGGTTCAGAGACACCGTGAGCGAGCGAGCGTAACGATAGACGACAACCGTGCCGTGCGATATCTTAGAACAACTGCGAGCAACAGCTGAGACGGAGCGTCGTCTCGAGGTATGTTAATCTGATCTTATTTTCGTTAAAAATATATTTTACATTATTGTTTCTCCTTTAAATCCCGTGTATTCACTTATTCAACCCGTTCACTCCCTATCCTTCCATGGTAAGTATAGTCAAGGCGTGCTTTAACACCTTGACAGAGTAAAGAACCCCGTGAATCACCCTAACCGCTCAGGGCGATTCCCAAAAGTCCCTTCAGGACGTAACATCGTTTTTCATCTTGTTAAACTTGCGCCGGTGTGGATCGACTCGCGTGATTCTACGTTCCGCGAGTACAAGTGCCATTGCAGGCACATGTGACCACTGACAGAATCAGTGGTACCGCACTTTACAATGCGGTGCGACACATGACCGATAAAGTCTATCATTTCCTTTGTCACTTTTTTGGTATACTTATGCTTGCGTGGATCGACTCGCGTGATTCTACGTTCCGCGAGTACAAGTGCCATTGCAGGCACATGTGACCACGGACAGAATCAGTGGTACCGCACTTTACAATGCGGTGCGACACATGACCGATAAAGTCTATCATTTCCTTTGTCACTTTTTTGGTATACTTATGCTTGCGTGGATCGACTCGCGTGATTCTACGTTCCGCGAGTACAAGTGCCATTGCAGGCACATGTGACCACTGACAGAATCAGTGGTACCGCACTTTACAGCGTGGTGAGACGACGAGAATAGCCCCTCTCTTCAAATTTAGTCATGCTTATGTCGCAAGGGCATAACGTAATCCTGGGTTTCGTTTCTTTTTATAGTCCACATTTTACATTTTATTTGTGAAACCGGCCAATAACATAATTGCGTCCCTTCGGAAACAATAAAAATTTTTAAAACTGAAGATGGACAGGGTTTCTCAAACAGATTATCGGCAGCTATTTTCCGTTTGTGACCTATTACATTGTACACCTGTTCCGTCCGTATTTGCACTATATTTACAATGCGAATGATTGTTCCATCCTTCAGCATGAAACAATTATTTCTATTGTCATCGCAATGTATATAATACCCATCACTTTCCAATTTTTTGTACTGCGTCACAGTTCTGTTTGAGAAAATGGGCAACAGTGGTCCATTGTGATGGGAACCTTTACAAATATATTTTCCCAATATTGGTGATGATTTTAGAACCGGTCCCCGCTGCAGTTCTCCATAACGTCTTGCCAATTGCTGCAATGGTTTATCCGATTTTCTTATTAATTTCTTCAAACTCCCTAAAAAATTTTCAAAAGGAAATGCGCTAAAATTATCCAACACTCCAAATTTTCTAACGTCATTACATAAATGGAGTAAGTTGTGGACATTGTGAGAAATATATTGTTTCCCATACAATACCTCGAAATGTTCAACAAAGTATTCTAATAATTCTTCAGCATATTTAATATTCTCTTCACTATTAATTAACATAGGGCTAACTAACACACTGACAGCCACGTGCAGTGTTAAAAAATGTTCGTAAATATTTTTCTTTAGTACACGCTTGAGTACAATAGGACCTGTGTACAGTAGAAATTGCCGAAATTCCGTAGCTTTCCAGTAACTGAGGTCCGTCAAACTTCTGGGCTTTCGCGAAAACTCACGCGGTACAGAATTTCCAACCAATATTAGATGTTCCGATATCAAGTTCCTAGCTTGTCCACCAATCCTTACGTTTAACGGTCCCTTAATCCACAATAGCAAGAGCTTCTTCATAACTCCCAGGCAAATTAAGTGCATATAGTCTAGGGGCACATTTGATACTAACCCAATACTTGGCACTTTTAACAAACCACTTGTACCTTTATGGTAATCTTCGTCGGTTTGCCGTAGAAAATCTTCGTCTGTTCTCAGTGTATCAGGCACTTCGGTGTAAGGGAAACACGTAGTTCTGTTAACTGATTTCCCAACAATTGTACACTTCGAGCAGCTCGAATAGCCTGTATGGCCTTTTGTATATAATACAAACGATTTCGCTGGAGCATCACAGACAATTTTTGTTAACCTAATAGAAAGTTTATTGTTATTATACATAAACCCATTGTTTATGAAATATGTTATTTCATCAATGAATTTTTCCAACAGCTCGTTGGATGACTCTGGTTTCTTATACCCATAATAGATTCCAACAATCTGTATTCGTTTCAAAATTGTATCCGATACTAATATGGGCCAGAAACTGCTGGAGGAGGCCCTTGACAACGGCAAGCCATCAATATTTAAACAAAGATCTATATATTGTACGCTAATATTTGCCTCAACGTACATTTCAGCATAATATTTTAGCATCTGTTCTACACCAAGATGTAAGTAATCTCCCCCTTGTATTTTGGTACAATTAGTTGTACGGGGAGTATGTAACAATGTCCTGGCATCTTTCGGTAATAAGCATTTGGGCACGTACGATAAAAAAATGCTCAACAATTCGTTGATGGCTTTATGCGTAATATTATTTCGTAGTGCCCAGTTGGACAAAGACTGTCTTAATGTCGAAGGGCCCTCCGGTTCATTAAAATCATTATCCGGCGAATCAACAATAACATTCGCTGACTCATCATCGGATGAGTCATAATCCAATATGCAATGATAGTATTCATTATCATCATCAAATAATGAATGAGCTTCTTCTTCTTCATCACTTTCACAAATATCGCTGTTGTGTATATTCATGAAATTGTTAGTGCACGGTACTTCATCGCAAGACTCGTACACTTCCTGCGAACTATTTAGTTCATTGTCCGATACATGTAGACTTGACTTGGAATTTTGACATTCTAAGTAATGTGAACAGGTAGGAAGCTCATCAATTGCCAATTCCTCATCAGATTGATTTCTTTGGCTTTCAATATCCTCAAAATATTGCTGGACTCTCCTCCTTTTATGTCTATCAGAACATAGACTATAGTCTTTCCTGATATGTTTTTTGTCCGCCATAATAACCTGAACATATTTCATACACAAATGAGAAATTAATTATAACAATTTGTTAAAAACTATATACTTGACATGATCTACCAGCAGTGGTACTTACCAGATGTTGAAACGCAATCTAGTTATATTTCCTGCGGGACTATGTAATTGGCAATTGTGGACAATGCACGTCCAGAATTGACGATTTTCAAATATATATAACAAAACACTAATACTAAGTATAAAAAGGATAAAAAAGAAATTAAGTATAATGTAAAAAAGAAACAAACTCGAATTACAAGCGCTGCTCAAAACCAGAGACGCTTGTTCCTCGAGAGTTTTCTTCGATTTAAAAAGCGATCGCACGCAGGGTTGGCCGAAGGCAGGGTTGACAGGATCTCTTCGCGTTGAGATAACACGATGTCACATAGACCTAAGTATGTACATATACACTGTATACATTCGAACGCGTGACGTCACTTGGAGACACTCCTAGTGACAATTTGGCAACGCAGCAGAATTTCTTCCACGCTCGAAGCGCGTGACGAGGCTGGTCGCAGGCCGCCAGGCCTCGCAGCGTGGGCCCTTCGGAAAATCAGTGTTTATGATAGCCGCAATTGCCCTTGAGGCCGTAAACGAAAGTTTCGAAGGGGAAAAACATGCTTTGTTCAAAATTCAATTAGGAAGCGAAGGGAAAGCGCCTTTCAAAAATAACATCGCTGGCGCACGTATCATAAACTGTGCTGACCATTTTCACGCCAAATGTTCGAAAGTACACGTCTCGTTAGTTGAAATTCTTTGTCTAACGAAAGATCGTGTTTAATAGCTTCGGCGAAAAAAATACAAGACACGTAGGGTAAACGCACCAATAAATTAACACTTAAGGCTAATGAATGAACACTTTTATAAAAATATGTTTGCACCGCGATTCATTCCACGTGCTGCAAAAATTGTTTGGATATGAAGCAAGAAATTAAAAGAAGTCTTTAATTAATTAGTTGCTTATTTTCATAATTTATTTTAATCATTTTAATAAAAAATGTCCATTCACTGATACGTTTTCATTTACTGGTACATCTACCCTACAATTCACCGGAGGTCTGTAAGAAATAATCCTGGCAAGTCATTTAACTTTGCTACGATCGGTTCGAAACGTTTTATTATTTTATTGGTAATAGCATAGGTATATCCGGATAGGTCCTACGCCGTAGGGGCGAAAGGCGATTAAAGATCTGCGCACACATATCCGTTCCGTGTCCGTGTTTGTTCCGGCCTGCCTGTGGTAAGAAGAAGAGACCCTCTACGCTCCTCTTCTTCTTACCACTGGCACACTGACACGGACCGGATATGTGTGCGCAGACCTTTAAGCTAGTGAGAATCTAGCTTAAAGGGTCCCACAGACCAACGCGATCTATCTGCAACAGATTTTTTGGTGGGATTTAGTTGATGCCTGCATTATTTTAATCTAGCAAGATCGGCCTTCCGGAATAATTTTGTTTCCGGTTAAAAAATGGTTTCTACAATAATGAAAATTATAAACAAATTTTTATTTTCCAAATTACCAGCAAGAGATAGGCTTATTTTATAGAAAATTCTTCAGCGACTGTGGTAGTACTTTTTCGGATTTTTAAAATCGCGATCTTAAGCCTAAATTTGTAAAATAGGACTTTGTTTATAATTTTCATTATTGTAAAAACCATTTTTTAACCGGAAACAAAATTATTCCGGAAGGCCGATCCTTCTACATTAAAATACTGCCGAACGCGTTACCCGTGCCTCCGCGTGCCCCTCAGGCGCCGAAGTGCACGCGTATTTAGCTGAAATACAAATTCAATTTTCTCGAAAATGAAGCCTTCACCACAATTTCGCCACTGTATATTTTCGTCTTATTTTCGCCTGTAGAATCACTCCATAGAGTATTGATTATCAGTAAAGTAATACCCTGTATAGGTATGCCCAAAGTTTCATAATTTCTTTAATTTGCGGTATCTTCCCTTGTGTAAGACAATTCGGCGCTGAGCGGAGAAGGCTGGTTGATGCATCGTGATTCGTGGCTCTGTTTAGTGTTTACGGTGCAACGGCTACGGCGATGAGTGCAGGCTGCCTGACACAACGACGCCTTCGCCGACCATAAAGTGTTTCAAGGGCCGAGTGGTGTAGAAAAACCAACTGGGCCCGTGATTTCGACAAACGGGCGGTCCCTGCAGGGGTTTCCAAACGAGCGGGGACACTCGTTGATAGCGTGATGCGTGCACGTGAAAATAAGCAGGGGCGGCTTTAGCATACTTGGCGCCCCTCCAAAATATTCGAATGCTAGAAAATATTAAACAATGGCAGGTATACGGCGAAACGCGTACACGGCTGTAGAAAATATTCAAAGGCAGAATTCCGCTATGGGTGGGCTATATGGAACGAAGAAAACTTATTTCTAAGTGTATTTGAGTACAATACTAGTATATAAACTACTTATTAAGAATTATGTACATTATATTAATATGGATATGTTAATACACGTGAAACCGTATATTTCGATACACGTGTACCCGTGTATTAACAAGTACACCGATTAGAACACGAATATATTAACTACACATGTATCTTCAATACACGTTCTACGCCGTGAGCCCTAGTTTGGAGGCCTCGTTTCATTCCGTGCAAAATATATGTAAGGAAGTCCTAACGCCTAAGGCGGGAATATCGAATACAACACTGGGCATCGCTCGCCGACTTGGAAGGCGAGGTCCAGTAGGATGCTTAAGGGTTACAATGTAACTTCGACGCTTGAGGAAAGCCGATGACGTCAGGGTCATCGGCGAGGGTTCGAGAGGTTGCGTCGAAAGGACGAGATTGATTCGATTTGACGACGGTGCACAGCACAGATCAACGAATCGGAAGTATTTGCTTGCATATAGTATAATAGTACAACCAATTCCGGTTTTGATTTCCATTAACTCTCAGCTTTTTATTACACTTGTGAGGTGGTGTATCATGATTTCGTCTCACCGTGTCATTGTCGTTTCATACACAACCGAAATCTGAGGCACATGTACATATAGCGCGATCTGTATTGATACATGTATGGATATAGATCTCAACGTGTGTGTGGCTTAAGCGTCAACGACGGCGTTAAGGCCGCGGCGATCCCAACAGTGCAATGGAGAAGTATGCATCTGTGTCTCCGTTGCGCTAGTGGGATCGCCGCGGCCGATCGCGGCTAGGAAATCCCACCTTTAGATCTCATTATTTCTCTACGGAGCCGGCGACTACATCCTACTAAGTATTCTTTATACGCGAACACTGTTCTAAGCGGAGATATGTATACAATGCAGAGATGGGCATTATTTAAATAAAAAATTATTTAAATGACGTATCAAATAAAAAATACTTTAGTCTTATTCGTCATGAATAAGATTTACCCCGAGTCAATATTTAATCGTAGCGCTCATAATTGAAATCATGGGTATTCAATCGTCGGCCACGATTGAATTACTTCAGCCAGAGAATTAAAATCGTAGGCCATGATTGAACTACTTCAGCCAGGGAGTTCAATCGTGGCTCGCGATTGAATTGCCTTCTGCCATGGGTAGTCAAATCATGAATGAATGAACAGTGTTCTCGTATTCAATCGTATTTAGTCGACTGAAGCTCGATAACCTCGAGACTTGCGAGAGCCTTTGATCGATGCCGAGCGACATTGTATCGTTCACCCGTCTAAACTGACGCCTGGAGTTGCTTGGCGATGTGTCATCGATTATACGAAAAGTGAATTTCTTTATTTTTCATCGTATCAATATGACAGTGACACCGATGGATTCCTGGCGTTCTCACGATTAATCGGTCAGAAAATAATTGAAATCAGACTACTTTTAATGGAGTTAGGTGTAAATTGTGTAAATTAATTGTATGCATATGTAATTTCGTTAATTATGGCCCAAATTATGTCAAGTTTGTTATAATTTTTGCCAGGGAAACAGAAGGAGACAATTGATGACACTTTCGTGCATATCCGATAAAGAAATTAACATTTTTCCGTTCTTAATGGCTAGTGCTGACCTGCATATTTTATTATATTTTTTAACATAAGGGTTTATGCATACACTTTACGGTTTCGCTAGAGTTTTCTGAAGTTTGTTTTAAGTCTCATAACGATCCGTTAATATTTTGTAAGAAAAAGCTACTATGTATTATATAATTTGCACAAAATGAAACGAGACCTCGAAACATCCGCTCGTTTGAAAAACTCTGCAGGGGCCACTCGTCTGCCGAAGTCACGGGCCCAGATGGTTTTCCATACTCTTCGACTCTTGAAACAATTTATGACCGGCGAAGACGTCATTGAACGGGGTCGTCGCCGTAGCCGTTGCACCGTAAACAGACCCACGATGCATCGAACAGCCTTCTCCGCTCGTAGTAGAGGTTCTGTTTTCTGTCAAATATAGACACAATAGAGTCAGACATTTACGAAGCATTAAATTCAGCTTTCTTAGCGTTTCGACAATACTTTTTCACAAGCTAAGTCCCTACCATAAAACTCTCGAAAGCAGGACAGCGTGGGGCTATCCGCCCCCGACCTCATCCTTACATTCGGTAACGCTAGCATGCACTTATACACTGAATTACTAAATGTATAAGAATATATTTTGACGTTTCATACATTTTTTCCAGTTAATATTAGGTCGAGAAGTAGACATTTGGGGGAAGAACGTTGAGTGTGGCTTCTGTGTTATTGGGTTTTCTTCTTTATTGCCTATGCCTATGTTGTGAGGAAGTTTTGACAGAGTAAGGAAGTACGCGACCATAGTTAATGGGTAGAAAAGTGAAAGTAGGAAAGGTCGTGGATAGGAATAACCCAAGGATTGATGCGGACCAGTGAGTCCAATGCTTTATGGGTCTGTTTTCCCTACAACGTTTATGGTGGTGAACGTTTGGCAGGCAGATGTGTAGTTTCGCCGCTTCAGGTAGTAATTGAGAGTTTTTCTCGCTAGGCACGTAAAGGTAGTTAAAAGATTGGCGTTTGACAGCAACTTTAAGAAAATGTTGGGCGGTTAATGAACGGTCGGGTGCAATAACGGGTCTAGCGCTGAAAAATGTGAAAATGTATTGTCGAAACGCTAAGAAAGCTGGTAATGCATTACACAAATTTTCTCCTAATGCTTCGTAAATGTCTGACTCTATTGTGTCTATATTTGACAGAAAACAGAACCTCTACTACGAGCGGAGAAGGCTGTTCGATGCATCGTGGGTCTGTTTACGGTGCAACGGCTACGGCGACGACCCCGTCCTTCTGTTTCCCTGGCAAAAATTATAACAAACTTGACATAATTTGGGCCATAATTAACGAAATTACATATGCATACAATTAATTTACACAATTTACACCTAACTCCATTAAAAGTAGTCTGATTTCAATTATTTTCTGACCGATTAATCGTGAGAACGCCAGGAATCCATCGGTGTCACTGTCATATTGATACGATGAAAAATAAAGAAATTCACTTTTCGTATAATCGATGACACATCGCCAAGCAACTCCAGGCGTCAGTTTAGACGGGTGAACGATACAATGTCGCTCGGCATCGATCAAAGGCTCTCGCAAGTCTCGAGGTTATCGAGCTTCAGTCGACTAAATACGATTGAATACGAGAACACTGTTCATTCATTCATGATTTGACTACCCATGGCAGAAGGCAATTCAATCGCGAGCCACGATTGAACTCCCTGGCTGAAGTAGTTCAATCATGGCCGACGATTTTAATTCTCTGGCTGAAGTAATTCAATCGTGGCCGACGATTGAATACCCATGATTTCAATTATGAGCGCTACGATTAAATATTGACTCGGGGTAAATCTTATTCATGAGTCTCGAATAAAATTTTCGTCTTTTAGACGAATTTAATTTTTTATTTGAAATAATTTTCTGCCCATCTCTGATACAATGTATCGAGATGAGGTTGGTGGAGGGGGGGGGGGGAGGGGGTGTGAACCCTAAATCTAAAATTGTAGCTTCGGGTACTTATTAGTTTCCGAAATATTGATAAAAAATTGTTAATTTTTTGAAAATTTTCGCGGAGCGGTCGCTCGTCCCCCGCATTAATCTAGCCCCAACCAATACTAATACACGGCACACGCCGTTTTGAAGAATGTGAGAGGACTCCAAATGTCAAATTTTAGCTTCGGAAATTCACCCGATTGAAAGATGCAGTTAATTTAGGGAGAGATACAGCGAGAGCGAGGATGTTTTGTCTCGCTCCGTTGTTTCGGACGCCGTGACACTCCGTCTTTTACGTGCGCGATGGTCGCAAGCGCTTACGGTGACCACGGGGACGCGAACGCCCGCCGCACACGCAAAGCGTTCCAACACTGTATTCTGGAATTTGTTATACACATTGGCCTCAACATTTTCTGCCAGATTTCGTTAAAAAATCGCTCGTCCACCCGTCGTAAGAGTGAATTGCAACGGCGCATGGCTCGGTTCGCGGCATGGCTCGGTTCGCGGCAAGGCTCGGCTCGGGTCGACTTGGCTCGGTTCGGCTCGAGCGCCAACAGTGAACTTCTTTGTCGCCTGGCTGAACCGCGCTCGCCAATCCTGTTACAAGACCTGGCCAGTTCGAAGTTAACTCTCGAAGAACAAGCAGCTCTCGTTTTGACAAGTTTTTATATTTCGCGTTATTTTCTTTTAACCTTTAGAGGGCCGGGATTTTTTCATTGAAATTGTAAATTTTATTTACTTAAAATTTATGCATATATACCAGCAAAATGGCCGGCAAAGTATCCAAATTCTTAGGTGGCCACTATAGTGGCCAGCCCGGCCCTCTAAAGGTTAATATATATTCCCTTTTTTTCTTCTTTTTATAGTAATCGTGTGTTAGTGTGTTTTTTAAAATTATATATTCAATATTTCTTATTCTTTTTATATTATACTTATATTATATAGTGTGTTAGTGTGTTTTTTCAAATTATATATTCAATTTATTTTATTCCTTTTATATACGTATATAGTGTGTTAAGCGTGTTTTTTAATATTTTATTATATATATTTAGATTTTTCTTATTCATTTTAGACTTATAGTGTGTTTAGTTTGTTTTTAAAATATATTTCATTTAGTTTATTCGTTTTATAGTCCGCGTGCGCGTTAGATTTTTTTTGTATTTTTTGTGTTTATTTTTTTTTGTAATTTTTTCGTTGCTTGTTTTTCAAAGTCAAGCTTTGAATACGTTTACAAAGGCTTAGGTCATTATCGGTAAGTACAAGTAACATCACGATTAAGACAAAGCTATAATACTGAAATATTTCATAAGTATTCTAATATAATGCAGTGTCAATTTTGTAATAAATTCTCATAATTATTTTTTAGTACAATCCTCAACAATGTTGAAAAAGTACAGCATTGTTGAATTTTCCGATGGCGTCCAAATAATTCCCTCGTCTTGGATGAATGCGGAAAAAAGCAACAGTGTGTGGCCCAGCCACATCAGAAACGATTACACGCTCAACAAAATAATTATGAAGGGACTGCCTCCAGTGGAAGGTGATGAGTGGGATAGTTGCAACATCATTAAGTGGTTTTGCTCAACAGGTATGTTTTTTCAATTAAATCCTTATTTCTATAACTTCTTCCTGAATACGCATATAACTTAATGTGTTACGTATTAATGAATTATCTGTGTCAGATAATTATAATCGAGCCCTTGAGTTGAGGGGCGATGCAATGGACACGTCTAACGTAGAGGAGTCCGATGGGAAGAACGAGGGAAAATATTATAATAGGACAACTTTACAAGAGCGCAAAAGACGCAAGACCCGTGTTGCACTGTCGAGCGAGGAAGAGGACACTCACCATGAACCGCCCAGAAAGAAGCAGAATAAAACAGTGAAAACTGTATTACCCGTTCCACCTCTGCGGGCATTATTGGAACAAGGTATTTTTATATTAATCATTCATTACTTATTATGAACATAAATGTGAAGTAATATACAGTGTGTCTCTAAATTGCGGGACTTCCGGGAACATGTAATATCCCGATGTAAAATCACATCGAAAAGTCCTTTACCGTACGCTGCTGTGCGTTCACTTCACACGGCCTTAAACTGTGTGGGCCGGAAGCCTCGCATCCGAAAACGGTTTCGATGTCTTTTTTTATCGGTATATTGCATCATCCGAGAAGTCTCGCCATTTTGGGACTCCCTTATGAACATTGATCGGAGGATGGTAACAATTATCACTGTAAAACACGATTTTTGGTCTGCAATATCCGCTGGGTGATTCTTGTAGAGTTTTTCGCCTTGATATTGCGGAACAGAGAAAAAGTTTCATTTTGTTGGACTGTGTTATATGATGAATTGCGGGTTTCAATGCAGATTTTACAAACACGCCAACAACGGACCACTATTATACAACACACACACTACACGCATCTCCCGAGGAAATTGAAATACCAGCACCAACAGCAGCATCACCAGGACCAGCACCAACTGCAGCATCGCCAGGCCCAGCACCTAGTGCAGCATCACCAGGACCAGCACCAAGTGCAGCATCACCAGGACCAGCACCAACGGCAGCATCACCAAGACCAGCACCAACGGCAGCATCACCAGGACCAGCACCAACGGCAGCATCACCAGGACCAGTACGAAGAGCAGTATCATTATCATCATCATCATCAAGAGCAGAATCATCATCATCATCATCATCATCAAGTACGTCTCCGCAAATACAAACTCATATCCAATCCAATGGGTTTCTACCCATTGACTATAATCCTAAATGTAGTTTTTGTTAAAAAAAATTACATATGTTAAATTAACTTCTCTTATCTTTATTCAGAGTTCGAAAGATTTATGATGAAGAGCGTTGCAGCTATTAATCTGACGTTAAACGATATGAAGAAACAGTTGAACAGAATGGAAGAAAAAGTGGCAATGATTTCTGGCAATAGAAACATAATAGTCGATAGTGAAACAGACTTTTCAACAACGCACAATCTTCCCATTAACGATGAGGAGGGATTGCGGAATTTTAACAATCAATTACAGGACCAGGCTGTATTTAATGCTATGGTAAGTGACGCAAGAGTAATAAATGCACTAAGGGTATCTAGTATCATAAAATCAAAAATTAACTTCATATTATACTTACTTTTATATTCAACAGCTACTTTATCTTGCTGCATTGCAGTCATACAAAGGATAATTACCTGAGTATTGTTATTTATTACAATTAATAAATAGTAGCAACATACATGCAATTTGTAAAATGCACTCCACTTCTTATACTATTGCACGACGATGGACTTTTTCTTGCATGTACAGGGTGTCCCATACAATTGCGAACTTTTTGGAACATGTGACGTCCCGATGCAAAAAGACAGGATATTGCATATTCCGAAAAGTCCCGCAATTTTATGGGACACCTTGTATTTCGTTGCTGGCTGCGCGACAAGCTTTTACTTTTCATACAGTTTCCTTGTAAACATCCATTAACTTTTTTATAACAATTATTTAAACTAATGGTGATTGTTATTTTTCATTGCTTCAATGCACCCTGTGACACGAATGCTGTTTTTATTGAAGCCATGTTTCATGACTGAAATAATTTATTAATGACTTTTTATAGGTTGATGTATTGAAGAAAACCGGTGGGAGCAACGTTGCGATAACGACGGCGATGGTCTTACAAAAAATTATGAATGATTGTGTGGCGGAACAGTATAGTTGGTGTGGAAGGAAACAAAAACGAGCATTCAAATCGTACAATTATTTAGTGAAATTAATATTAGGTAAGTAAATTTATTATTTATTTCATTTCAGGTATTAAAATTGTAAAATAAATGCATGTATTATTCCAGCTTCAGTACACGCTACATGCAGCGACAGGGGATTGCGAGCAACGGACATGGAGATAATTAACGTGTCTGGAAAGTGGTTTGCGCAAACAAGAAAGCGGATCGTGCGGGCAGAAATGAAGACCAATGCGGTTTAAGAGTCGCTGAAGCACGGGGGTGGGGGGAGAGCGAGCTGCCATTCTCATTTGTGATTTTGTAACAATGTTTCAACTACCACCTATACTGCACGTCATTTAACCCTTTCGGTACCAGCACCGGATATATCCGGCATTCATCTGATGACCTGTGTGTACCAGTGCCGGATATATCCGGCGTCACAGAACGAGCCGCCGTTCCTGGCGCCGACTTTAGTCGGCATCTCCGATAGTTTACAAAAAAAAAAAAAAAAAAAATTAGTTAAAAGCACTTTCGCGGAAATGTACGCCGTACTGAAAGGGTTAAGAAGGAACCTGCGCATAGACCTGTTCCGCGCTACGATTGGGCTATACCCCAACCAACGCTCCCTCGGAGCCAATGAGCTCATTCGACATGCGTGAATGGGTTCCTTCTTCAATGACGTGCAGTATAGGCAGTTTCATTTTTTTCGAAGTAAAATTCAATATGGCCGTCCGACATAGTCTGCGAATCCAGTAATAATCTATTAATTGCTGCAGCATTTGTTGTATTTTGATCGCCAACCAGTGATGGGTAAATCACTAGAAAGCAACGTAATTTACGGTAATTTACGTTACGTAACATACGTGTATAAAATGTCCAGTGGACCTGCCCCGGCAATATAAGAGCCTAATAAACCTTGAAAAAGATGTGGGAACTTCCCTACTACCCTCTATATTGCCGAGGCAGGTCCACTGAACATTTTATACAGGACATTTTAATATTATACACGTATGTCTGGTAACGTAAATTACGTTGCTTTCTAGTGATTTACCCATCACTGTCGCCAACCATACTGAGGATGATGAGTCCTGTTTCTTCGACAGTCTTGCATTTTGTGAAATAAAACAGTCAGAGCAACAACGGACTAACCTACATATTTTTGGAAATTGAATTAGTAGCAATAACGTATTCCAATAGGCTCTACTAACTATATAAAATAGAAAAAAAAAAATTTTAATGTGGGTTGGTCCGTTGTTGCTCTGACTGCCTCAAATAATAAGCAAATGGGAGTTTCCAGTTCGATATGATACCTTTTAGCATAAAGACTAGTGCATGGCCATATTGAATTTGACTGAAGCAGCGATATTTGTGCTACGGATTTTTCCACTAGGTATCGCTTCGGTTGTTCAATGCCAAAATATCTTTTTTTATTAATATTTCGGAAACTGTTGAATGTTGGATGCAACATCGAGATATATGTTGGTGTACTATACCTACATTACGACATATATATATGAGATTCATCAAAATCCGTAGCACACGGGGGAAGTGGGGTAGATTGATGCAGAAAAACTGAATCTCATATGTTATGCAACAAAAATGAGTAAAATAAAAAAATTTTTTGCTTTATGCATGTCATAACTAATCAATATTATAATAGCAATCAAAAGAATCATTAAAGTTAGAAGATAATGAGAATTAATGACTTGAGTAAAAAATGGGTTTTGTATCATTCTGCCCCACCTACGGGGCACTTACATACATTGGATGAGGCACTTTGATACAAAGCGTAAATTGTATGAGAATGGTAATTATTTACAAAAATTTAATGAAAAACATTTTTCAATGCGATGTTGCAAAGTTGCAGCTTTGATCTTGTATTTGTCAGCTGCCCTCCCTATAGACAATCTTTTCGATACAACTTCGGATATAGCAGTCTTTACATTCTCCTCATTAATACTTCCTCTATCAGTCTTAGGTTTGTACGTTCGCACCATTTTCCGGAAAACAGAATAACTAGTTTACAGATTTCATGCAAACTTGTATATTGGGACACTATTGTATAATAGCGGGGCACTTTGATGCATATCAATGTGCCCCCCTGTCTTAGTGTATCAAAGTACCCCAGCGACCATTTTCAAGAAACTAACAATTATTTATAAAACCACTGAACTTATTTAAAAGTCACGTGCAATTCTGATTACTAAATAGAATAACTTACCTTTGGTATTTTTAAATATTAACTAAATGACGTAAAACAACGTTGGAACACTTTCACACTTCACGTAATGTCTCTATAAATGTCTGATAAATCACACTTTGTACACTTTGTATATATGTATTTATTTGTAAGCGTAATCAACGTTAAGTGAATGGCTTGTAACCTAGTAGTAAGTTTTTCTTATTTCTTCTTATGTTTGTATTAATTTTATTTAAAGGGTTATACCCGTTAATAATAATAATAATAGTTATACCTACATATCTATTTTGTGTTGTGTCATTTCATATTTTATATTCAGATTAGTTTTATTTACATATATTTTTTATAAGATGGGACTGATACCGTATCGATACATATCGATACTATTATTTTTTTTTTGTTATTATTATTGTTGCTGTTGCTGTTGTCGACTTGTACAAATAAATATATGAATATTTAATAACCAGAAATAACAAAAAATAAATATATGAATATTTAATTGTCCATATTTATTGAAGTTTAATCAATTTCCCTTACATTTTCTATCATTTCTGTAATGTCACACAAATTTTGCCGAAACAACATTGCTAGGGCGGTATTTTCAGTCGTGGCTTATCCTTAAGCAAATGCTTAAGCATTCGGCATCCTTTATTAGCTACTAGGTTAGTAGAAGATGCCGCATGCTTAAGCATTTGCTTAAGAATAAGTACCGACTGAAAATACCGCCCCTAGAAAATGCCAGGAACGTTCCCTGAAGGTGGCCAGAGAATGCCAGGAACGTTCCCTGAAGGTGGCCAGGGAATGCCAGGAACGTTCCCTGAAGGTGGCCAGGGAATGCCAGGAACGTTCCCTGAAGGTGGCCAGAGAATGCCAGGAACGTTCCCTGAAGGTGGCCAGGGAATGCCAG